>OX038869.1:159951-5159951 GCA_943789525.1 Agriphila geniculea
TAACCTAACCTAACCTAACCTAACCTAACCTAACCTAACCTAACCTAACCTAACCTAACCTAACCTAACCTAACCTAACCTAACCTAACCTAACCTAACCTAACCTAACCTAGCCTAACCTAACCTAACCTAACCTAACCTAACCTAACCTAACCTAACCTAACCTAACCTAACCTAACCTAACCTAACCTAACCTAACCTAACCTAACCTAACCTAACCTAACCTAACCTAACCTAACCTAACCTAACCTAACCTAACCTAACCTAACCTAACCTAACCTAACCTAACCTAACCTAACCTAACCTAACCTAACCTAACCTAACCTAACCTAACCTAACCTAACCTAACCTAACCTAACCTAACCTAACCTAACCTAACCTAACCTAACCTAACCTAACCTAACCTAACCTAACCTAACCTAACCTAACCTAACCTAACCTAACCTAACCTAACCTAACCTAACCTAACCTAACCTAACCTAACCTAACCTAACCTAACCTAACCTAACCTAACCTAACCTAACCTAACCTAACCTAACCTAACCTAACCTAACCTAACCTAACCTAACCTAACCTAACCTAACCTAACCTAACCTAACCTAACCTAACCTAACCTAACCTAACCTAACCTAACCTAACCTAACCTAACCTAACCTAACCTAACCTAACCTAACCTAACCTAACCTAACCTAACCTAACCTAACCTAACCTAACCTAACCTAACCTAACCTAACCTAACCTAACCTAACCTAACCTAACCTAACCAAGCTCATTTTGAAACTCCCAGAGTGCTCTTATGCTTTCCCAAAAAATTCCTAATACTCTTCGATTTTTTCTCAAACTCCGTGTTTTTGCCCGATGGGTCTATCTTCTTTAGTTTTCTTATAATTAAACATTTCATTTTTCCCCATACAATCAGCACATAAAATAATTTTCGTCATAGCGCGTTGATGTCTTTTGTACCGACCCATACTAAAAATTCAGACCTTAGGTAAACTTTTTGCATCCTCAAAATATTTAAAAATTCACAGTAAAATCAACTTTTGACTTATCGCTATTTTCTTTTTGGATTTATACTTATTAGCCCCTAGGCATATTTTAGGACACTTGTCACTCAAATAATTATAAATTTAACTTAATTATAGCAGTTTTTCCAATTTTTTCACAGTCAATTCTTTAATTTCGACGAAAAACTGCTCTCAACTTTTTTCGGTTTTAACGATTTTCCATTTTCTTAATTTTGTCAAATACTACTCACCGTTATACGTTTTTCTTACATACAAACATTTGCTCTCATTATTATAGTTTCCGCAGAATTTAAATTTCAAACTTCTAATTTTTTCTCAATTTTGACCATAAAAATTTAACTTTAGAAAACGTTATATTTTCTGTTCTCTTGCTTCTTTTTTGATTTTGTTTCAAGCATAACATTCTTCTAACTATTACCTATCTTTTTATAGAACAACCATATATCTAGCCTTAAAACTCGATTTTTGGCCAGCGTTTTAAATTTCTAAGTTTTACCTAACCTAACTTGTACATTCTTTTCTAATTATCTTTAATAATATAAGTGCTATTGTAATTTTGTTATATAATCAAATTAGTACTCTGCGCGGCATTTGTTTTGAATGCTCAAACGCGTCTGTAGCGGGTAATTTGGATTAATTATTCCACTTTTAATTTTTAAATTTTTATATTTTTATTTTATTAATAAAACATTTAATACAGCACTTAGCTGAATTTTTCTTTGTGTTTCGTATAATATTTGCTAATACCCACTTAATTTGTATTAAAACATATAAGTAGCTAAAATAGCTGAGAAAATATTAACTAACCTAACTTGTTTTTAACCTAACCTAACTTAGACTACTTGTATTCGTTTATTTTTTATAATCCTTGTGTAATTGTTATTTCGTGATAAAATCCAAATTGAACTCTGCGCGGCGCTTGTTTTGAGACTACAAACGCGTCTGTAGCGGGTGTTTTGGATTTTTAAACCTTCTTTTAAAATTTTAATTTTCATAACTTCATTTTACCAATAAAAAATTTAATACAGCATTTAGCTCTGTAATTCTTCGTGTTTTATATACAATTTGCTAAGTCCTAATAACATCTTTTTAACAAATTCGATTAGCTTCAATAGTTTAGAAAATAACTTCAATCTTAATTTTTTACATAACCTAACCTAACTTTATGTCAATTTTCTTAATATTTCTCGTAATTTGTATGACACAAACACAGTTTTTCCTTTAAAACACGCTTTGCGGTGAGTTTTACATAATTCATGTATAATATTTAATTTACCTCTCTCAGCTTCCAAGATCTCGGCGATCATATAAAATAATTTTTCCTTGAAATTTTTTCTTAGCTTCAAAAACTGTATTTACTTAAAAATTTATATCTCAGTAAATATTAGTAATATTAACGCCATTCTTTTTAGTTAATGTAGTACACCCTTGCGCCTACGTGTTAACATACTAAATTTGAGTCCCATTACCTATGGTTAACTGTGAGGTGGTGAGACGCAACAGGCGAAAATTGTAAAAATATTTAGTTCTTAGGTATAACTCTGCTGTTTTATAAGCAATTTTAATTAGTTTTTAAACAGTTATTGTGCTCAGCGCGGCGCTTATGTAAAATATAAAAGCGTGTCTGTAGCGGGCCTTTTAGATATTTTATCCTACTTTTAAAATTTTAATTTAATTTACATTTATTTTGTTAATAATAATCTCATTATAGCACTTAGCTACGTAATTATTTCAATTCAACGTTAACTTTACTCAGTACTCTTAAAAATTATTTGAATTTCACTAATAGCTTCAATAGTTTTAACGATAATCTATTATTTAAAATGCCTACTTTGCCACGTTCTCCTGTGAAGAAACCGAAACCTAATCCACAACCCCCCGATTCTTCTGCCGCTTATAGAACCAGGCAAGCAAAGGCCAATCAGGCTATAAAGCAGCTAGATATGAACAAAGAGGAGCCTGAAAAGATAACTTCCCCTTCTCCAACGACTACATCAAGCAGTATTCCTGGTACTCAGCCTCCTTCGCCACTTCAACTTGATTCTCTTGAGAATACCCCAACTATTCATGAACCACCCACTTTTATAAGTTCTCCCGTAGAAAAACCAAAAAATCCTACTCACTTAAGAAGCATAAATAATGCAAAATTAATGTCCATTAAAAGAGCTATTGATGAGGCTACAACCGGCATACTTCGGGAAATTAACCTGAAACCCGAAAACGTCCCAAAAATACAGAAAGAGGTGGAAAAGGAGGCACTAAAAGAAACGACCAAGACCTCCACCGACGATGGCAAATCGGTAACCCGCACCAACAAATTAAAAATCTTCAACATCCTTACTGACCTGGCTTCCGATGTCACAAAAACAATCGAGACTTTCTATAGAGAAAATGCGAAAATCGAGGATCGGGCCCGAACACTGGAATTCAACCGCTCCATTTCAGACACCAGGACTGACCTCCAACAAGAATTCAACCGCTCCGTCTCAGAAACCAGAACCGACCTACAACAGGAGGTCGTAAACCTAGTACGTGAAACGGTCTCAACCGAAATGGCTAAACTCACTGAAACGGTGAAGGAAGCCATCAAGGCCAACTCCCCTGTAACCACTAATACTTCTTCAGTTAAGCCAAAATCTTATGCAGAGGTTGCACAAACATACAATAACAACAGTGCCAACGTTAACACTTCAACTACTGCTAACCCCGTAAACAAAATAAGTAATCCGGCACTAATTATCACTGTTCCCCACGCAAAAACCAGACAAGAAGCAATTTCAAAATGGCACAAAGCCATCTCATTTACCAACGTTACCTATGCGCCATATAAATTTCAAACTGTATCTACCAATAAAATCAAAGTAGAATTTGATAATAATGCCCAATGCAGTGAAACCCTCAAGCGTCTCGAATCAAGTAAAGAGGTAGATGCAGAAATTGCCAAAAAACTCAAACCTATGTTCGTACTTAAGGGAGTATCCAGAGACATTTCACCCGAAGAACTCCCCGACATAATAATGAATCAGAACGAACCAATAAAGGAAGCCCTTAAAACCACTAATGCTGAATTGACACCCTGCGTAACCTTAAACAACAGAAATAGGTACCTGTATAACATGGTCTTCAAGGCCTCACCAGCGGTCTGGCACGCTGCTATGAACCTGCAACGAATAAATGTAGATCACAACAAAGTCCACATCTCGGAACACTCCCCATTGTTACAATGCTTTAACTGCCTCAAGTTTGGACACACAAAAGCCAAATGTCCAAATACCATTAAATTCTGCAGCCACTGCTCAGAAGAAGGCCATGTCTACAACGACTGCCCACTCAAGGCGAATAAAAGTATCACCAAGTGCGTCAACTGCCTCGTGCAAAATAAGAGAAACAAAGAAAATACTCATAATACTTCCCATCCAGCCACATCAAAGAAATGCCCAATCAGGATCGACTATCAGATCCGATTGACTGACCGTATTGATTATGGCACAAAATAATACCTTCCCATCATTCAAACGCACACTCCTTTGCACACAAGTAAACATTGCACGAAGCAGAAATGCACTACATGAACTAAAGAAACACCTTTCTGACAACAACTGTGATATTTCATTCATCACCGAACCATACACACGTAACACAAACACAGTTGACAAGATTCCTGGTTACACCATTTATCAATTCCCAGACACTAACAACACCGAACCAGTTAAAGCCGCAATTGCAATTAAGGAAAACTGTTGCTCAACACTTGGAGTTACCGAACATTCCACCCCAAATCTCTGCATCATCCGAGTAAATAATAAAAATAACACCAAACATACTTACCTCATCTCCGTATACATTGAACCAAAAACTGATAAACATTCTACACTCAATAAACTTGAAATATTCCTGGCCAGACATCCAAACTCCACTCACGTCATCTGTGGTGATTTGAATGGATGGCACACATTGTGGGGCTCTAAATCCAACAATCAACGTGGTAACATGATATACGATATGGTAATACTTAATAACTTAGAAATTCATAACATCCCTGGCTTACCAACCTTTCACACCGTCACTCATGGCAAACCAAGACAATCCACTATTGACCTCACACTCACCACCCAAAATAACCAAACTTACATCTCCGACTGGACAATAGACCCTAAATTTTGCGTTTCACCTGATCACGATCTCATTCAATTTAAACTCCATACCAAACCCCATCTAATAGATAGGAATCTAGGTCTTTCCACATTCAAGTACAACACCTCCAACATCAACAGTATTGAATCCACTGAGGCCTTTGTTGCATCTATTAATTCTCAAATCCCGCAAGTGAATATACCAGAATTGACCCTTTCAGAACTCGACTCATATATCCTTAAGCTTACACAAATCATCCAAAATACCTGTAGCCAAATTTTTCCTAACAAAAAACCTAGACAAATCAAACCTCCATGGTGGACCAAAGAACTGGATGAGATTAAGAAGAAAGTAATACAAAACCACCATCAACTTAGCAAACTCGTAAAACGCAAATTACCTATTGAAGAAACCGTTAAAGTCAGAGAACAACTCCGTAAAGAATATTCTGCTGCCATATGCAAAGAATCCACTAGTCAATTTAAGGAATTTTGCAATAGACAAAATAAAGAGGACGTATGGTCCGTTACAAACCGAATCATCAAAACTAAACCCATCACTCAATCCCCTAGCACCTTAAAACTTCCGAATGGGACTTTTACCACCAATCCCATAGACACCACTGAAGCGCTACTCACTCAATTTTTCCCCGACGATACACCTGATACTACACCTACTCAGACAGAAACCCGCAATCTCATGAACAACCCAAACCAACTTAGCCCAAATGAACCCCCATTTACTTTCACTGAAATAATTGAAACCCTAAAAAACATGAACTCTAAAAAAGCCCCTGGCACCGACCATCTTACAGCCGATATTTGCACTAAGTTTGCCCAAAACTTCCCAAATATAATTACACTACTAATGAACCGCTGTTTAGAACTAGGATACTTTCCAAAAATGTGGAAGCATGCCTATGCTAAAATCATCCCTAAACCGTCTAAACCTAACTACAGTGATCTATCATCTTTCCGACCTATTGGTCTTATAAACGTCCTTGGAAAACTCCTTGAAAGACTTATCGTTAACCGTCTCACTCACCACATGAACACTAATAACTTCAGCCCCAAAAATCAATATGGTTTTAAAACTCAAACCTCCACAATAATCGCCATCAACGATGCGCTAAATATAATACGAGATGCTAGAAAGCGTGGTGAACAAGTCGTGGCCGTTTCTCTCGATATTAAATCAGCTTTCGACCGTGCTTGGTGGCCCGCAATTTTCAAACGATTAAACTATATAAAATGCCCCAAAAACTTATATCATCTATTACTAAATTATATCATGGATAGAACAGCTGAAATTAGATTCACTAATCATAAATCTACTAAAAATTTGACCAGAGGATGCATTCAGGGCTCAGTGTGCGGACCTATCCTATGGAACCTGCTGCTGGATGAACTTCTGGTTAAATCACTTCCTCCTGGATGCCACATTCAGGCATACGCAGATGACATTTTACTCATCTGTCACTCTAAAGACTTAACTACTCTACAAAATAATACTAATTCATGTCTTCAACTTATCACCGACTGGGGAAACTCAGTTAAACTAGAATTCGGACCTGAGAAAACCCAAACAATACATTTTACACCTAAAGCCAATAGTATCAAAATCGTCATGAACAACAGACAACTAGAATTTACAGATCAAATTAAATACCTTGGGATTATCATAGATAACAAACTTAGATTTATAAAACATGTAAACTTCACTCTTGATAAAGCCAAAAAACTACTTAATAAATTAATAATATTTACCCGTCCGACCTGGGGTGTCCACCCCGATAACATAAAAACCATATATCTACAAGTTATGGTACCAATAATTTCCTATGCCGCTGGCGTGTGGTCAAACGCCCTTAACTACAAAAGTGTTAAAAAACGACTTCTTTCATTCCAAAGATTAGTAGCTATAAAAATCATCCAGGGTTTTAGAACTGTTAGCACCGCAGCAGCTATTTCCATAGCTCAACTACCTCCTCTACCTGACCAAATCGCTGCAATAGCTGATATTGAAAAAACTAAACTCACCCACACATCACAATTTACTCCTTCAGACATCCCCATCGAAACACCTACTCCATACCACTCTTTACCACACCCATCTATCAGAAACGGTATAACATTTAAAGAAGCCGCCGACACTAACGAACTCGATAAAATAATTAACCCCGAATCATTACATATCTACACTGACGGCAGCCGACATAACGATAAGGTCGGTGCTGCCTTTGTAGTTTGCAGACCCAATGGCAACATCACCAAAAAACTTAAGCTTCACAAACTCTGCTCTGTATACCAAGCCGAGCTCCTGGCAATTGAACAGGCCACTGCTTGGTTAATAACACAGAAACCGCAAGCTGTCACCATCATCTCAGACAGCAAATCATCGCTCATGGAATTGAGCAACCCCAATACCACACACCCTCTTGCTTCATCTATCCTTAAAAATATAATTCACTTAAAATCCAATGGATTCACAATATACTTCATCTGGATTAAAGGTCATGCAAATGTGACAGGCAACGACGCCGCTGACCTAGCAGCCAAGGCTGCAGCCAATATGCACTCCGCTCCGTCCTACCTACACATCCCGATCTCCTACTACAAGCATCAAAACACCCTCCTCTCACAAACTGCTTCCAATAACCTGTATAATACCTGCACCCACACCAAAACACTCTTTCCAACACTTACTGAACTCCATGCATTTCTTGAAATTATCCCACCTCGTTTCGCTATTACTCAACTCATTACTAATCACGGCTATCATAAACAATATTTGAACCGATTTAATATAACACCTGATAACCACTGTCCTTGCGACAACACAACCCCCCAAACCTTAGAACACCTTCTCAAATACTGCCCAAGATTTGGCTCAAATAGAAACGACTACCTCATTGCCACAAACAACATTTCTGACCCTTATAACTTAAACGAGGTGATAACCAAAAACAGATATGCGGAAGCATTCAAAAAATTCACTAACACTATCATCAACAGTCTTAAAGAATTTAATAAAACGTAAATTAAAAACATAAGATCATACAATTATAAATCTATCAGTAACCAATTAAAATTCTTTATATGCAGTTAACTCTAAGTGTAAACCGAAAGCACAAGGAGCTATCTGAAGAAATATAAATACTTTTATTATCCAAAAAAAAAAACCTAACCTAACCTAACCTAACCTAACCTAACCTAACCTAACCTAACCTAACCTAACCTAACCTAACCTAACCTAACCTAACCTAACCTAACCTAACCTAACCTAACCTAACCTAACCTAACCTAACCTAACCTAACCTAACCTAACCTAACCTAACCTAACCTAACCTAACCTAACCTAACCTAACCTAACCTAACCTAACCTAACCTAACCTAACCTAACCTAACCTAACCTAACCTAACCTAACCTAACCTAACCTAACCTAACCTAACCTAACCTAACCTAACCTAACCTAACCTAACCTAACCTAACCTAACCTAACCTAACCTAACCTAACCTAACCTAACCTAACCTAACCTAACCTAACCTAACCTAACCTAACCTAACCTAACCTAACCTAACCTAACCTAACCTAACCTAACCGGGGCGCTGGATGTTGGCCTCCCCGCGGCGCGCTCTGGAAACGGACTAGTACACGGTAACGCAGTGTCTAGTACCGGCTAACAACATCCCTTGCGAATAACCGCCACCATATCGCAAGTAGCTATCAACATGTCTCAACAATCGCTTCGATCTGCTAACGAATCCCTGAATTCCACTGTTACACAAGATAACGTGGACGATTTCTTCCATCACATATCCACCAATAGTAAAAAACACCTTTTCGATCTTAGAACCGATATTTTTACTGAAACTCAAAATGTCGAAGATATTCTGGCTTCGCAGCGTTCTTTAACGCGCGAAGGTAAAGCGGACATCATTTCCATCTGTCATAAGCTCCGCAAAACTGCTCAAGACACCTTTGATCAGTTCGATAAAGAATGCACGGACATTGAAGAAATCACTAAAGCTAACCCTGATGACTTTCCGTTTACCTTGAATAGAACACACCTACAGGAAGAAATTGCCAAATTGGTGAAATCTGCTGTAACTGCGGAAATGGAGACTCTTAAAAAGACCTTGCAAGACACCATACGCGAAACTTTATCAACATCTCAACTAACCTCCGCTAACGTTGAAACTGGGTCCTCCATTGCAGTGGGACTTGAATCTCTTGTACCCAAAATCGCATCTGCTGTTGCACAGCAGATTCCTCAATCTACTTTCTCCAAGCCCACTGCGCAATCAACCCCCTCTAAATCTTCACCTCCCGTTGGCTCTTATGCGGCCGCCGCCGCTGTCCTTCGCAAATCACATAAACCACCAAAACCCACTGTGAAAACTACAAAACCGGCAATTATTTTAACCAATAAGGACTCTAAAGCCACTCATGAAAACACCATTAAAGACTTTAGCAAAGCCATGAACTTTGCTTCATTGGACTTTGCTCCCTCCAGAGTACAGCGACTCTCACAAGGGAAAGTACGGGTAGAGTTTGAAAATCCTGAGCATAAAGAGATGGCTCTTACGAGACTCAATTCAGCTGAGAATACTTACTCACATACTGTTGCAGAACCAGCAAAACTCCTTAAACCAATGTTTATCCTTAAAGGAATCACGAAAGATGTCTCTCGTACTGAACTTATTCCTCTCCTGATGAGTCAAAATCCAACCATCGCCGAAGCTGGCAAAGAAAGCGAACTAATCTTCAAATTTGAACGCAATAACAAAAATCCGAATCTTTACAACGCCGTCTTCATCACCACACCGAAAATCTTCCGAGCCATTCTTAAAATACAGAAAGTGAACATAGATTACATGCGGGTCCACGCTGAGGAGTTCTCACCATTTCTCCAATGCTTTGGCTGCCAACAATTTGGGCACACTAAGGCAAACTGCCAAAGCAAAGTTTTGACTTGCTCCCATTGTGCCGACAAACACTCGCTTGACAAATGCCCAGTCAAAGAAGACAAAACCAAAACCTGTTGCACAAACTGCAAAGAGCACAATGCACGAGCGAAAACCAACTCTGACACAAGTCACCGCGCTAACTCCGACAGCTGCCCCAGAGTAAAAGCAATGCTTATACGCATTCGCGACCGTATTGACTACGGCTCACCTGAATGATCAATCATTCCTACCTTATCCACATCTCCTTTTCCGTAATCACATTATATATAGTCCCCTTGTTACAAATTTCTTCCCAATATTCGCTACCCAACACATTCGTATCAAATCGCGAAGTGTTGCAGTATCCGAATCAGCGCAACGCACTACTGTTATTAAATGCAGTAGTATAAATTCTATTGTGAAATAATATTGTCACCATATTTGAAAACCAAATAAGATTAATAAAAAAAAAAAAAAACCTAACCTAACCTAACCTAACCTAACCTAACCTAACCTAACCTAACCTAACCTAACCTAACCTAACCTAACCTAACCTAACCTAACCTAACCTAACCTAACCTAACCTAACCTAACCCAGTCTGCTCCCGACCTCCGTAGAGAGCAGACGTGACCGGTCGCAGGTGGTCGCAGGTGGTCGCAGGTGGTCGCACCAGTCGAGGTGCTTGGTCGCGGGTGGTCGCGGGTGGTCGCACCAGGTCACCGGTCGCGGGTGGTCGCGGGTGGTCGCGGGTGGTCGCACCTGGTCGCGGGTGGTCGCACCTGGTCGCGGGTGGTCGCACCTGGTCGCAGGTCGCGGGTGGTCGCAGGTGGTCGCAGGTGGTCGCAGGTGGTCGCGGGTGGCATCTGGGCGGGCGCCGCCTTTGCCGGGTGGGCGCCGCCGTTGCTGGGCGAGCACCGCCTTCCTTGGGCCACAGCATCCGCTGACGGGCTGCTCCTGGATTGACACCGACGCCGCCGAGTGGGCGCCGCCTTCGCTGCTCTCAATGACTGAGGTCTGAGTGGACTGCTCTCTGATGAAACCACTGGCCCAAGATGTGCTTTACTAACTCTTGAGAAGCCACTTTGAACTATATGTGTTAAACTTGTGTGAAGTGACAACTACTCCCGTGTGCAAAGTGATAGTGCTGGTGTTTGTGCGTGTGCTGAATTGGATGCACCCCCTACTACAGTAAGTTTATTGACATTTGCACACATCTAAACAACCTAAACATTGACTAAATTAACGATGAACTCTGTGAAAAACGACATGGTGGACAATAATTCTAGCTCGGCATTAGTGCCGAACTCCCCTCTAGCCGAGACACACAACCCGACAACTAAACTGATTTCTAGAATAAAGACTTATATTGATACGCACACCACCGACATAGAAGCCATCCTTAAATCAAAACCTTCCCTCACTAGAGGCGGCAAAAAAGGTATCATTGATAACTGCACTTCACTCCGTGACATGATCAACGCGTTCCTTGGAGAATCACAAACCTCACAGCACGACCCAACTCACGCACATTCACATGCTGCTGGCACCTTGAACACCAACACTGAAGAGGCGCAGTCAGTTAAAGAAACCATCAGTGAAAGCATCCTTTCTGCTAAAGATAACATCTGCAAGGAAATCCGCGAGGAAATTCGTAATGAAATATCTAACCTCAGACTATATATACACGAAACCATTGAGACGGCCACCACTAACATCCCCTCAGCCAGCGCCCATCTTGTGGCTGCACAAGTACCTAAACTTCATCAACTGACAGAACCCGCACCCTCAACTCAACAACAAAAACCCAACGACAACTATTCGCAGAACACCACTTACTCAGCAGCACTGGGCCGACGTCCTCCCCAGCGGCATATGGAACCCTCTCAACCAGACAACACTAGGCTGAATAAAACCACCATCAAGCCAGCTCTCATTCTATCATATGCAAGGCACGAAGATGATGATGATGATCCTGAGGAGATAGCTAAACACGTGAACGATTCCCTCAAAGAATTCGGAAATCTGCTACAGTTCGACCGCCTTGGTTTTTCACCCGCCCAGGTGACACCCCTTTCCAAGAACAAAATTCGAGTCACATTTGATCAAGAAGAACAACGAGACAAAATCTTGGAAATTATTAGCAACCAATTAGACAAAACCAAGAAGATTACGGCGGTTGAGAAAGCAAAATACCTTAAACCCATGGTAATCCTCAAAGGCATTCCCCAACACATCCCACGGAATGAGCTCGTAAATCTCATCCGTAAGCACAACCCATCCATCGCTGATAAGATCTCCAGTGAAGAAGACATCCGCCCTAAACTCGTGCGCAAAAACAGGAACCCAAGGCTGTACAACATGGTTTTCATTGTTTCCCCACATGTCTTCCACGAAATACTCCACATTATGAAAATCAACATTGAGTATACACGAGTGCACGCGGATGAATTCTCACCATTTATCCAGTGTTTTAGATGCCAGGACTACGGACATACGCAGAAACAATGTAGTTCCCCAGATCCCTGTTGCGCCCACTGCTCAGGTGATGATCACTCTATAGAGAACTGCCCGGACAAAGATAACCCCTCTAAAGCCACGTGTTTTAGCTGCCATTACTACTCCCTTGCCGATGGCTCTACGGACACTAATCACCGATCAAACTCCCCTTTGTGCCCACGGCTTATAATGATGAAGAACCGCATCCACAGTCGGATTGACTACGGCTTCTAATAACATGTATATTATTTAAAAACTCGAAACACTTCTCTTATCTTTTGTCCATATGTATGTTCAATTCATGTTTTAATAGACGGTCATTGGCCCTCACCCTCTGACCCTTATGACCCTTGCGTGACCCTACCTGCAGAGGCCGGGCGCGGGTCGCGGCTGACCGCGGGCACCGTCTTCTGCAAATATGTGTGCCGGTCGCGGGTGGTCGCGGGTCGCGCCTGGTCGCGGGTGGTCGCGGGTGGTCGCGGGTGGTCGCAGGTCGCACCCGGTCGCACCTGGTCGCAGGTGGTCGCGGGTCGCACCTGGTCGCGGGTGGTCGCGGGTGGTCGCGGGTGGTCGCGGGTGGTCGCGGGTCGCACCTGGTCGCACCTGGTCGCAGGTGGTCGCAGGTCGCGCCTGGTCGCGGGTGGTCGCGGGTGGTCGCGGGTGGTCGCGGGTGGTCGCGGGTGGTCGCGGGTGGTCGCGGGTGGTCGCACCTGGTCGCAGGTGGTCGCAGGTGGTCGCGGGTGGTCGCGGGTGGTCGCGGGTGGTCGCGGGTGGTCGCGGGTGATGGCCAATGACCCTATTATCTTTGTTGTATCTAATTAAGACTATTTGTATGGGTGAGGGGTGAAAAAGAGCTCCACAAAAAAAAAAAAAAAAAAAAAAAAAAAAAAAAAAAAAAAAAAAAAAAAAAAAAAAAAAAAAAAAAAAAAAAAACATATATATATATTATAGTACTATAGTATGGAAAAGAACTTCACATACTACCACGCCCTCACCCAAGGTTTAATCTTTACTGCACATTTTACTTTGTATTATATTGTGTTGTATCATATATTGTATTGTATTTTATATTGTATTACTATGTTTGTCTCCACAGATTAAGGTTGTTGCTGGGACCCCCCGCCCATTGTCATGCCTAACACCCCGCCTCTCGGGTTAGGCATGCCGCCGAGGGCAATCCACATGTGCCCATTTGGCACTCTCAGCCCTGCTATATCTACTTTGCCCTGGCGGCACTTGTCACTCTCTTTTACTGGGGCTTCGTTTGTAAAGGGGGGCACCACGACGTTGCCACCCCTGGGGAGGGAACCGGCCCACTACGGGCCCAACGCGCATGGATTAGGGGGCGGCGGATCCCAGCAGCAACCTACTTTTCGTCAAAATGAGTTTTATTTCTACTCCATCTATCCCAACTCTTCCTTTCTTTCCTCTATCCTCTTACTTTTTGTATCCTTCTATCCTTCTCTTTCTCTCTACCTCTTTTTCTTGCCCCGGCGCGGCATCGGAGGGCAACAAGCCTCACCATGGGATGAGCCCGATGGTGCCGCACCAATTTGTCCAATTTTTGCATCCGATAATCCCTATATCACAGGCCTCTCCTTTTAGTCATCCCACTTTGGGACCCCTTATCCTTTAACCAATAGTTGAAAAAAAAAAAAAAAAAAAAAAAAAAAAAACCTAACCTAACCTAACCTAACCTAACCTAACCTAACCTAACCTAACCTAACCTAACCTAACCTAACCTAACCTAACCTAACCTAACCTAACCTAACCTAACCTAACCTAACCTAACCTAACCTAACCTAACCTAACCTAACCTAACCTAACCTAACCTAACCTAACCTAACCTAACCTAACCTAACCGAACCGATTTTGAAACTTACAGAGTGAACTTACCACCTTGAGAATTTTTTCGCACCTCCGTAGGATTTTTCCGAACCTTCCATTTTTTGTTTGACGCATATCTATTGAGTACTTTTCACGTAATAAATTTTTTTCCGAATTTTCATACTTGGAAAATGGTTCCCATATAATCGACGTAGCGCGTTGATGTCTTTTATATGGGAACCGTCGACCTTAGGTGAACTTTTTGGTCTAAAAATTTATAACTTAAATTCATAACTTCCGTTCTATTAGACATTGCTTAATTTGGTTAACGGTTTTCAGATTCAGACGCCCCTAAGGCATATTCCTACATTATTTTCTTTTAAATTTTCTTAGTTTTTCGTAAGATATTTGAGTTTTTCCAATTTTTTTGCCAGGAAACATTGAAAATCACTAATTATCTGTTGATTTTTTCGTCTGGTTTCAACCGATCTTTGTAAATCTAGTTTTATTCGATAGCTCTTGTTAAAATACATCTTTTTTGTTTTATAAAATTTTCCGTAGAGTCCATAGTTTTTTTGTAATTTTGATTTTAATGTTCCGAAAAATTGTTGTTTTAATTTAAAAAATCAGAAAGTTAGTAAACGTTATTACTCTGTCAATTCTTATTTAATTCGTTTCATCCTTGCGCCATATCGTGGCACAGCTTTGCGCCTCTTAGGAAAATATACTTGCTTTGTCGTATCGCTGAAATTCGCAGAGAAAGCGGCCGGCGAAGGAAGTGTGTTTTACCAATTTTGTACATAAGTGCTTTACTTGAATTACTTTGTTAGCTTTTAAGTTTTAAGTAATTAGTTTTATTACGTTAATAGATCTCAGCGCGGCGCGTTTTTTAAAATAAAGAACGCGACTGTAGCGAATCTATAACTTTTTATTTTTAGTTTTTCTTGTTGAAATTTTCGATAATTTCATTTGTCTGTAGAAAATTCTACCGTGTAAATATATTTTTCATTCTTGTACGATCTTTTTGGTCTTGCCAAATTTCTTAATTGAACATTAATTTCATTATTATAAGACACAATCTCCGTAACTTATTTCATTTTTTAGCATTAAAAATTTAGTATTAAAGTTGCTTTTAAATTCTGTGTATATGGTTATATGGTTATATAGTTATATATTTTCTTTATTGCGTTTTTGCGTTTTATAAACGTATGAAACGATGACTACTCCACGAACACCTCCGAAAAAAGCTCCTGTGAGATCACTAAACATGCCGAACACTCAAATACCGGAAAATTTGGTTCATGAGAACACGTTTGCATTGCTTGACTCAATTGAAGAAACCTCTCATCAATTGAGTCAAGAAACCATAGAGAAGTCATTTGATGACTTATTGACACCTGAATCACTACAGGATTCTGATCCTGATCCTGATGCCTTTACCAAGCGCATCACAAGAAATAACGCGCGAGTCATTTCGATGAAAAAGTCAATCATTGACCTTGTAAAGGGAATAAAAGATGCACTCACCGTGAACGCAACTCAAAAGTCTGTCACCAAGGAAAACAGACAGTTGGCGAACAAATATTGCGAGCAAATTGAAAAACTTACAACCGAAACAATAGATGGTTTCAACAGAGAGTGCAACAAAATTGAGAAACTTGCTAAGCTTCAAGAAAAGAACCGCACGCTCACCGAGGACAGAGGTAATTTACAAGACGAGGTAGCCAAATTAGTGCGTGAGTCTGTATCCAATGAGCTCAGCATCATTAAGGAGACAGTCATGGAGACTATCAGGTCGAGTATTCCACCCTGCGCACCTGCAAATTGTACCACTAGCGTGGAGGACTTAGAAGGTATCATTCCCAAGATTGCGTCAGCTGTGGTTCAACAGCTTCCTGTACCCACGCAATCGGCTCCGAGCATCACACTCCCATCGGTAAACTCTTATGCGGCTATGGCAGCGCGTAATAGCAAGGCGCCACAAAACAAGACATCTAAACCAGCTATCATACTCACTAATAAAGATACCAAAAAATCCTCAGAAGACACCATCAAGGACTTTAGCCGGGTTATGGACTTTAAGAAGCTTGACTTTGCACCCGCTCGAGTACAGCGCCTCTCGCAGGGCAAAGTTAAAGTTGAGTTTGACCTCCCCCAACACAAGGACCGGGCGCTAGAGAAAATCCAAGCGAGCAAAGATACCCAAACCACGGCTGAGTCGGCTAAAGTGTTGAAACCTATGGTAATTCTTAAGGGAATTCCAACTGATATTCCGCGCAACGAACTTACGCAATACATACGCAGTCAAAATCCCGCAATAGCTGAAGCGAGCTCCCCGGAGGAAATAGCCTTCCGTTTCGAGAGGAGGAACCGAAATCCTCAGCTATACAATGCGGTATTTATCACTTCCCCACGAGCATTCCGCGCCATACTGGAGACCAAAAAAGTTAATATTGACTATTCTAGGGTACATGCTGACGAGTTTTCGCCCTTCTTGCAGTGTCACAAGTGTCTGCAATTTGGTCATACAAAGACACACTGCAAGGTGACAAAAACTCCATGCTCACACTGTGCCTCCCTTGATCACGCGATCGACAACTGCCCGGAAAAGGGTAATGAGAAAGCCGCTAAGTGTTTTAACTGCCACTCCCATAGCCAAAAATTTAAAACCAAGGTAGACACATGTCACCCCGCCACCTCGGATAGGTGCCCCCGACTTAAGGCGATGAAGGAAAGAATTAACAGTCGTGTCGATTATGGTTGCCAATACATTCAACCCTAAGATCATGATACTTCAGTGTAACACAGACCGATCGAGAAACAGCTACCATGAATTTATTCTTTCTTTCATCAATGGCCCATATAAAATTGGGCTCATTCAGGAACCTTACGTCGGAAACAGCACAACTGTGAAACCTTATCAGGGTCTAAATATATATCAGTTTAATGATAACAATCAACATGTCAAGTCTTGTATTGTAACCAAACCTGAGGTCGGTGATGTGATGGGCGAAGCTCGTTACTCGTCACCCAATCTGTGTGTCATTACACTAACCGTCCACGGAAGACCCATCACCATAGCCTCAGCATACGTCGAACCCAATGATGATGCGGCACACACTATGGAACGTATTGATTTTTTAGCCAAAGCCACCAAAAATCAGAGCCTTATCATCGGCGGTGACCTAAACGGTTGGAATCCCTTGTGGGGATCAAGTTCGTCCAACCCAAGAGGCAACGATGTCTTGGAAATTATAATGTCTAATGATCTGAATGTGTGCAACGAGGGCTCCACGCCAACGTTCGAGGCAGTAACACACGGACAACTGCGGACTTCCATTGTGGACATTACACTGGCTTCAAACTCCATATATTGCTTTGTGACCGAATGGCAGGTCAATCTAAATGTTTGCAAAACATCTCAACATAACGCAATAGAATACGCCCTAGATCTAGGAAACAGGCCAAGTCACACACCACAAAATACATCCACATTTCTTTACAAGACTGACAAAGCTAACTGGCGTTTATTCAAGGAATTACTAGATGAAAACTTGATTTCGTCTGGCTTGCTGGATACAGATATCCCCAACTGTACGATGGATGAACTCGAAGAGGTGATTGAGTGTTTCACTAGAGTGATTCATCAAGCATGTCAAGGATCCATGCCTATCAGGAAAAGCGGCATGAAACCAAAAGCGCCGTGGTGGACGGATGGACTCGAAAACATGAAACAGGAGCTCATCATTTTGCACAAACAACTGCACAGTGCTAAAAAACGTGGTCTCCCAATGGATCAACTAGTCACAAGGCAAACAGCCCTCAGAGAGGCCTACGCCGCTGAGATGAAGTCCCAATCCACCAAGAACTTCCGAGAATTTTGCGAATTGCAAAGTAAAGAGAATGTTTGGTCCCTTACTAATCGCTTACTTAAGGAACCTTCACCTAGACAACCACCTGGTACTATTAAAATAGGGGACAGGTTTACCACCAGCGGGAAAGAGACTGCTGATGCTATCATCGACCACTTTTTCCCTCCTGATACCCCAGATACAGAAAATAAACACCATGAACTTCGAGCAGAATTACCTAATACACCAGATACTCCCGATGATTCTCCATTTACTTTTGGGGAAGTTTTGGAGTGTCTAGAGGGTATGAATCCCAAAAAGGCACCAGGTCTGGACAGTCTTACCTCAGATATATGCAAACAAACTGCCCTTGCTTATCCAGACTTATTAACAGCGATCCTAAACCGATGCCTATCGCTCCAGCACTTCCCCAGGAAATGGAAGGAAGCCTACATTAAAATCATACCTAAACCCGGGAAAAAAGACACCACATCTCTCAGCTCTCTCCGACCCATAGGACTCATTTCAGTCTTTGGCAAGCTACTCGAGAAGTTATTCATCCAACGAGTGAGCTACGCAGCTGCCAAGGCTGGGAAGAGTAACCCAATGCAGTTTGGATTCACCGAACAAAAAGGGACCATCAACGCTTTACACACAGCCATAGAACAGATCGCGTTAGCCAAGGCAAAGGGTATGGCCACGATGGCAGTATCCCTTGACATCAAATCTGCCTTCAATAACGCCTGGTGGCCTGTCATGTTTCACCAACTCAGAAAAAAGAGGTGCCCTAAAAACATTTTCGGGTTATTGCAGAGCTATGTTCGGGACCGCAAAATTACTCTCGACCATGCTAACTGTCGTATCACGAGGCAGATGACCAAAGGTTGCATCCAAGGGTCTGCATGCGGCCCTATACTCTGGAACGTAGTTCTCGATGATCTTTTCGAAACAACTTTACCCTCTGGATGTCATATACAAGCTTTTGCCGACGACGTACTTCTCATTGCGTCGGCAAACTCAGCCGCAAAATTGGAGCAAATTGTTAACACAGCGCTAGAACATATCACCAAATGGGGAATAAATGCCAAATTGGTCTTTGGACCTGAGAAGACACAAATAATTGCTTTTAACCGCAAAGCAGAATCTGCCAAAATATTTATGTCTGGCAGAGAGCTCCAATTCTCAGATGAAATAAAACTACTGGGGGTCATCATCGACAAACGGCTTCGGTTCGGGCCACATGTACGGTACATAACAGGGAAAGCGACCAGGGTGTTCCAACGTCTGTGTCTATTCACCAGACCAACATGGGGAGCACACCCTGAGAATGTAAGTACCATTTACCGGCAGGTGATCGAACCGATGATCACATATGCTGCCAGCATCTGGGGGAAGGCGGTACAAAACAAATATATTAAACGACTTCTTGATGGGGTTCAGAGAGGTTTCGCGATTAAGGCGATCCGCGGGTTTCGAACCATCTCAACAACCGCAGCGGTGGCCATTGCGCAGTTCATCCCCTTGGATCTAAAGATCAAGGAGGTACATGATATTGAACAAACGCGTATGACCGGAACCTTCTATGAACTTCCGGAAGACATCCAACTCGAACAACGGATACCATCCACAGAACTCGCACATCCGAGTTTGAGAATATCCCCTAAGTATCAGCGAGCTGCAACCCAAGAGGAAGTTGACAAAATCCACAAGGGCGAGGCATATACCATATACACAGATGGGAGTAAGCAGGAGGACGGTACAGTCGGCGCTGCTCTTGTCTGTTATGCCCCCGGTGAAAGTATACCTAAAGTGACCACAAAACTTAAGCTACACGATACATGTAGTGTATTTCAGGCTGAGCTTCTGGCGTTATTACATGCATGCAAGCTAGCTGAAAAGAAAAAATACCGCAAAACAATTATTTACTCCGACTCTATGTCATCATTAGAAGCTATACAAGATCGTAGCAGCAAACACAAATTGGTAGCCGAGATTCATGAGATCTTGATGCGACATAGCGGTCAAATAAGCTTCGTCTGGGTGCGCAGCCACATCGGGATACTTGGCAATGAGGCAGCCGACGTTTTAGCAGGAGAGGCTTGCAAACAACGACGAAGCTTTGCGTACGATCGGTTCGCCTCATCATACGTGAAAACTCAATTGCGTAAGAAATCGTTGACTGAGTGGCAGCAGAGATACACTGCGGCGCCACAAGGCAGTACAACAAAAGGCTGGCTGCCATCAATCAACGATTTCCGAACAGTGCTAAGCAAAACCGGCATATCCTTTAGCCTCACACAAATTCTTACTGGACATGGCTATCACAAGTCTTACTTGCACCGATTTAAAATCACCGAGGATGATTTGTGCCCTTGTGATGGTCAGAGCACTCAGGATTTAAAACACTTGCTCGAATCATGCCCAAGATACCAAAATCAACGATACAACCACGTTATGAAATGCAGAATTTTAGGCATTGACCCATTCGATTTAATCAAAATTACCGAGAAAGAAACCACAACAGAGACATTCTTAAAATTTATCGAATACATTGTAAACACACTAAAACAATTTAACGGAACATAATGAGACACAATAAAAACATCGAGATCAACATAACACTACGCGAACAAAATTACAAAAATACATTATATATATACATATATTATATCTATCATATCTTTACCACTCCAAGTAAATCATAACGGTAAGAAGTATCAAATTGCTTCGCACCTTCTCAATCTGAACCCAATATACAAAACTAATCTAAAAACCCCATAGAGAACCAAATAATTTTAATAAAAAAAAAAAAAAAAAAAAAACCTAACCTAACCTAACCTAACCTAACCTAACCTAACCTAACCTAACCTAACCTAACCTAACCTAACCTAACCTAACCTAACCTAACCTAACCTAACCTAACCTAACCTAACCTAACCTAACCTAACCTAACCTAACCTAACCTAACCTTTTTTTTTTTTTTTTTTTTTTTTTCGAGGGGACCTCGGGTTACCGACTTCTTGGCCGCTGAGATTGCAGTCAAGCGAGTCCGGAGCTCTCCTCCGCACACATCCGACGGGTCAACAGCTCGTCGGATGTGTACGGAGGCATATCCGTTAAAACCCCCCGTTGTGACCGCACTGCCGGTTTGCGGCGGGATGGGTTCCTTTTTGGGAAGCAACCACCCCGCCCCGGCTGGCCCCGGCAAGCCGGGGCCCCGCCACGTGGGAGGCATCACGTCACAATGTAACGCCCCCCCAGATGGAAGAAGCTGTGCAATGCGGGCTTAGGAATCTCGAGCCTTCGCCCGCTGCTTCAGCCATCTGTACACCACCGGAGGGGACAGAAGGCCCCCTCCACTATTCCGCGTTATGGAGGAAGATAGCGGACAAACCGCCGCCTTCGACCCCCTGGCCTTCGACGCCTGCATGGATCCGCCTGGGCATCACCCTCGCGCAGTCTTTCTGTGGTCTCTTTCTGCGACATCACCTCCTCGCAGAAGGAGACCATTGCCTCCCAAGACCTCTTGCTTTCCAGCATGGCCCTGATCACGCTGGGCAGTGAGAGGTCAGTTCCTATCACTGAAGTCAGATTGTGGCGCTGTCTGCTCCAGGCTGCACACTCTTCCAAGGTGTGCTGCGCCGAGTCTCGAGCAGCGCCACATTCGTGGCACCTGGGGCTCGCCTCCCTTTGAATCTTGTGGAGGTAATCTCCAAAGCACCCATGGCCAGTGAGCACCTGGACAAGATGGTATGTTAAGGAACCATGCCGCCGCTCCACCCATCGCTGCAATACTGGTCGTATTGCGTCCACCGTGCGCCGACCATAGATGGCGGACTCAAGGTCCCCGGCCCAGCGCTCTAATACGACCTCCTGTGCATCCAGCCGGACTGCCTCTGTCTCCTCGAGTGTTGGGCGTTCGCCTCTCGCCTTGCATTCCACCCTGTACCTATACACAAGGTCGAGCACCTCCGCCTCAAGCTCCCAGGGCGGGGTGCCTGCCAGCACAAGAGCTGCCGCCGAGGAGACCGTGCGATACCCCCTGATTGCCCTTATTGCCACTGAACGCTGTGGCGCTCGCAGGAGCCCGCGGATTTTATCGTTCAGAGCCTCCACCCAGACTGGGGCCCCGTACAAAGCCATACTCTTGACAACAGTGGCATAAAGGCGCCGGCATGTAGTGCTCGGGCCACCAATGTTCGGTAACAGGCGTCCTAACGCCAGTGCCGTCCCAACCAGGCGTGGAGCAACTTTCTTAAAGTGCGACACAAAGCTCCAGCGACTATCGAGGGTCAGGCCAAGATACCTGATCGTTTTTGCGACTGGGACCCTTACTCCGTCCACCGAAATGTGTGCCCCTTCAGGCGGTCCCTCCCGTGGCTCATGAAAGTAAATCGCCTCTGTCTTATTCAGGGCCACCTCGAGCCCTAGCATCCTAATCCTCTGCACGACCAGGGTTGCACCTACAGTGGCCAAACGCGCTGCCTCCTGGTAGCTGCTGCCCCGAGCGGTGACAAGTGTATCGTCTGCGTAGCAGATCACGCTCATCCGGGGCAGCAGGATGCCGCGGAGCACCCAGTTATAACCAATGTTCCACAGGAGCGGGCCCAGAACCGACCCCTGTGGAACGCCGCAACTCACTTCTCGACTTTTCATAACGCCGCCAGGCCCTATATACTTGACTTGACGTCCTACGAGATAGCTGGCCACCAGCTTTTGCAGGTATTGTGGAACCTGATGAAACCGCAAACCCTCGAGTATACTTTCAAAGGGGATGGTGTTAAATGCGTTAGCAATATCCAAGGATACCGCCAGTACACCCTCACCCCTTGATTTAGCCTTTTCGCAGACGCTTTTAAGATCCTGAATAGCATCGACAGTGGACCTTCCAACCCTAAACCCATATTGCTGACCCGAGAGATCAGGCCCCGTCGTCACCAGATGTTCAGTGATACGAGCCGCGAGAATTCGCTCAAACAGTTTGGCTTCTTCATCGAGCAGCACTATCGGTCTGAAGGCCGATGGAGAACCCGGAGCTCGCCCCTCCTTTTTAAGAAGACATAAACGTCCCGTCTTCCACGCTACTGGAAACTCCCCCGACACGAGACAGGAAGTATAGAGCTCACGCAACTGCTCGCCAAGATGTTCTGACGCCGCCACCAAGACAAAACCTGGCACTCCGTTCGGGCCTGGAGCCTTCTTTTTAGCCCGCAGCTTGTCAACCGCCACTTCGAGCTCTGCTTCAGTGACGGGGGGGGCAAAATCTGCTGTCTCCTGGTCTCTTGTTGGAGCGGTCATTGTCGGTGGAATGAATGCACCTCTTCTCGGAAAGAGACCGGCCACCGCATCTTGCAGCAACTGTGGTTCAAGGTTTTCTGTACTGGGTGCCCCTTGCCGCATTTTGCTTCGCACTACCAAGTAAGGTCTCCCCCATGGGTCCCGGTCCAGGTCTTGGAGCCACTCCTCCCTGGCTCTTGATTTTGACCGTTCGATGGCAACCTGTAGTCTAAATTTACACTCCTTATAAGCGTCGTAGAGGAGTTGCTCCTCCGCGTCGGTGTGTCTTCGCCGACGGCACCTCTTGTGGTCTCTACGTGCTTGGTCGCAAGCTTCTCGGAGAGAAGCGAGGCCAGCAGACCACCAGTAAACTGCCCTTTTATTTGGGGGTAAGCCCCTGGAGCGTGGCATCGCAGCATCACAGATAGCGGTTAAATCTTCCCGCAGTCTGAGAGCCCGATGGTTAACGCTCTCGTGACCGCCGCCGCGGGCTTCGTAGCTCCAACTCGCTACAATAGCCGCTTCCTCCGCTAAATCCTTTTCATAGCTGGTAATGGACCACCTAGGGAAACGGGCACCTCTTCCCCCTTCTACCCGGGGTGGCCTAGCTGCCGTTGGGTTGGAAATCTGAAAGGTGATGTAAAGGTGGTCAGAGAGCGTCTCCACCTCTTTCTGCACGCGCCAGCCGGAGATGCGCGAGGCCAAAGAGGGGGTAGCGAACGTTACATCTATTACAGATGCCCCATTTCTCCTAATACACGTATATTCGCTGCCCTGGTTTACGACGGCAAGCCCCAAGGACGCTACAAAATCAGCAACAATATCGCCTTTGTCGTCGGTTACAGGAGATCCCCAGACTGCCGACTTTGCATTTAGGTCCCCCATGATAAGCACCTGCCTTGGGGCCAGCTGCCCCACAACCATTCCTAACAGCGAGATGTATGCTTCGAGCTCGGGGACGGTTCTATTTGGAGAGAAGTAAACCCCAACCACTGCGATGTTCCCCCAGTCAGCTACTACATAACCCGGACCCCTGTTCTTAACGATCAAGGGAAGTCGTGAATCAGGGTCTACAACAATGGCGACGGTGCCAAGACTATCTCCTGCCCAATGAGGCAAGGTCGGCACGTAGTAAGGTTCTGATATAACTGTTATATCACTTTGCCACTCCACCATGGACTGTGATAGCAGGTCCTGTGCCCTGGTGGAGTGGTTGACGTTCGCCTGGAGAAAACTAATCGGTTGTGTTCTGTCCATTAGTTGTATTTTGTGCGTCTTCTGGTACCTCCATCTCTTCCGGTAATAGAGGGTTTTCAACTGTAGGAGGTGCCCGGGTTCCTAGGCCCTCCTTTGCCTTCAAATGGGGGGGATTACACTTCTTACCCCCCATTCTGTGACCAGCCGGTCGCCCAGCGTCCGCACACACTGCGCACCGAAATTCCGCTGTGCAGACCGCCGCAAGATGCCCTGACTTCCCGCAGCGGTAGCACAGTTTACTGCGGTCCACCGTACTTGGGCACCTTTGGCCCGTGTGCCCAAGGCCCAGGCATCGGAAACACCGCATGGGCAGTGGGTCAAGGGAGCGTACTTGGGCGGAGCTCCAACCCACGAAAAGCCTGCCAGCCTCCAGTATGCTTTTGGCGGCAGCCACTGGGCACTTGACCAGCGCTGTACCCGAGCCCCCGATGCCGAATCGAACCTCTCCGACCTTCACCTCTTCGGGAGAACAGCCACCCTTTTTAATGATGGCAGCGATAACATCCTCTCTAACGATGGAGTCGTCAAGCCCTGATACGCGTAGATCCACGCATTTAGTGGGCCTGGCGACTTTGACAACGTCACCCAACACTTCGCGTAGCTTAGCGGCCAGAGCGTCTGCTTTTTCTTTGTTCTCCGGTCCCGGGATTGAAAGTATCCTAGCCCCGGTAGCCGATTGCTTACATTTCACGCCGTCCAGCCCGAAGTCTTTGAGCTGCATACCTGCCCTTGCCTTACCGAGAATACTAGCGTATGTGACGCCTTTCTCCACGGCATCCTCGCTAAGACTTAGCACGACCGCTGCAGTCCGTGGGGAGGCAAGAATATCCTTCTTTTTGTTCTTCTTTTTCTTGGCCTTTTTGGCCGGGGCTGGATTGTCTGCAGGTGCCGTGCCTGATACCTGCCCCTTTCGCCTTCCATTTCTTTTCTTTCGACTCCCTGCTATTTCCCACTCGCCCTCTGCTGGGGCAGAGGTACCGGGCGCTGCTGAGGGGCCTGACATGGGCTCAGATGAGCATCCTGGCGGCTGTTTCGGCGCAGATTTAGTCGCGGATTTCGACGCGGGTCTGGGTGCCGGCTTTGACGCAGGATTCGACGCTGGTTTCGGTGCCTGCTTCGGCGCCTGTGTGTTCGCAACCGGGGGAGGAGGCGGAGGAGGACCCATCAGTTCATTCCTACTTGCCGCCAAAGGTGGCCTGAGAATGGGCGCGGGAGGTAGCCTCTTCTCGAAGCTAGACAGTCTCGTGTTGACTATGCCGCCCACCTCTACGGCTACATCACGTGTTATCTTCTCTATCACCTCCTGCGGTATTACCATGGGTCCAGGAGGGGGTCCAGGAGGAGGTGATCTTGTTGGATCCCGTACGCCACGCTCCGAGAATGCTCTGCGAAGAGATCTAAGCTCTTCACGTACATTCTCCAGTTCCTTTGAGAGACGTACATTATCGGCGTGGAGTCTCCGCGTCTGCTCATCTGAAGACCGAGTGGTTAATTTCTCCAAGATTTGGTGGAGGGATTGGGTTGCCTCCTTTAACTCTTTCTGTGACGTGCCGCTCAACTTCTTAGACTTTGCGGAAACATCCATAATTTTCCTTATATGCTCGAAGCCCAATACTCTGAGAGTCGAGGCGCTTTCGCGTTCCGGCTCCGGCAGAAGTTCCATATCCCAGAACTCCGTGCCATCCATCACGTCCTCAATATCCCTATCATACTCCGACAGCGAGCGTTCAAGACGCGTTTCCCTTTCTGCTTCCTGTTCAGCACGCAGTTCCCTTTCGGCTTGTTTTTCCTCGTCCTCTTTTTGTAGGCGCTTAAGAAACTGTTTGGCTTCTGGAACGCCAAGATACGTGCTTGTTGTAGGAACACGTCCCCGTCTGCCCGAAACTCCGCGGCCGCGACCATGTTTCGCAGATTTCCGGATCTTTGCAACCCCGGCAGACACTTCAATTCCGCCATCCGCACCGACGGAGTTCGGCACTTCGTTCGACCGTAGAGAACGTTTCCTTCTGGCCCCGCCGACGGCAAGGTTAGGGAGACTTCCCCCTAGGGACACAACTGACTCATCGTCTGAGGTGCAAACCTCTGACGCCGTGTTCACCTCTGACGCCGTGTTAAAATCTGAAGCCGAATGCAGATCCGACGCAGATTGCAACTGCTCGTTTGACACGCCTGAGCTAGGCTTCTTCTTCTGCTCGCTTCCGCCTGAGCTAGGCCCACCTTTCGACGCAAATTTTAAAGTTAAAGATTTATCCATTTTTATTCCCACGAGTAAAATGAACTAGGTTTAACCACCCGGGCAGAGGTCCATACCCGGGCAGGCCGGGGTTCTCGAAGCAGGGGTCGGCTTATTCCCTGCTCCGTTGTCGTGTATCGACTAGACTCCCTCTAGCCATTCACCCCCTCGCCATAGACGCGACAAAAAGCTTGGGGTTGGGGTTTTTTATGGAGGTTTTCTCCTCGCGGGGACACCCAATTAAGGGCAGCCCCACCGGCCCTAAGACGTGACTAGGTCACCGGTTTTGCCGACGGTTGGCAACGAATGCCCGTCCGCCGATCACGTTTTACCGCGACCAGACGAACCCGCCGCCCACGCTCGCACCGCCGCTACCCGGACTCTCCAGGACGCCGGCCGAGCCCGAACCGAGTCACCGCTACCCAGAATACGTCCAGGACGCCGACTCGGAGCCCACACTATCCGCCGAAGCGGACAGGACTGTTAGGTCCCCATCCGTAATTTTTTAAAGAGGTTTTCTTCCTCGCAGCCCCCATCCGTTGGGATGGCGGCCCTCGCTCCCGCACCACGTACGGGGTTACGAGCGGATGACGCCGGGGCAGAACCAGCGCCATCCCCGACTGCCAGACCATTAGCCATCACCGTATTAAAAACGGTGACGCCCAGGGTGCACCGCGAGGAGGTTGTCTGACATGGCACCCCAACCTAACCTAACCTAACCTAACCTAACCTAACCTAACCTAACCTAACCTAACCTAACCTAACCTAACCTAACCTAACCTAACCTAACCTAACCTAACCTAACCTAACCTAACCTAACCTAACCTAACCTAACCTAACCTAACCTAACCTAACCTAACCTAACCTAACCTTTTTTTTTTTTTTTTTTTTTTTTTTTTTTTTTTTTTTTTTTTTTTTTTTTTTAGCGATAGGAAAACTGCGTTACCGCACTTCCCAGCACCGGGTCAGTGCCGGGGGTATGTGGGGCTCACCATGGAAGCCGCCGCTTGACGTAGCGGCGACACCACTCTCCGCCCAGCCGATCCCCCACCCAGCCCCTAGTGGGCTCGATGGGGGGCCGGAGGGGGGGCATACCCACTAAAAAACCTATCGATGTGCCCTCTTCCGTTGTCCAGTTTGGCATGGGAACTGTGTGATCTGTCTCCATACGTCACCGGCGGCAGGTTCGGTTTCCCAAACCCCTACACTTTGTGGGAGATGCCCGAGCACATTTAGGCATCTCCCCAGACGGACGAGGCCGTGCAAGGCGAACGAGGGACTACCCAATCCCTCGCCCGCTGGCCGCGTTAAGGTGGAATGCGGTGGACAAACTGCCGCCGCCTTCCCCCTACCCGTCTGCGTCGGATCGGGTCCGCCTGGACGTCATCCTCGCGGTCCCGCTCCGAGGCCTCCTTCTGCGCTACAACCTCCTCACAGAAGGAGACCGTGGCCTCCCACGACCTGTCGCTGTCCAGCATAGCCTCGACTACGCTGGGCAGGGAGAGGTCCCCTCCCACCTCGGCCACGAGGGTGCAGCGTTGTTGGCTCCAGGCCGCGCACACCTCTAGGGTGTGCTGCGCCGAGTCTTCAGCCGCGCCACACTCATAACACCCTGGTGTTATTTCCCTCCGCGCTATTCTGTGGAGGTAGTCACCGAAGCAACCGTGCCCCGTCAAAATTTGCACTAATCTAAAGGTGAGCGCTCCGTGCACTCTTCCCACCCACTGTTTCAACACAGGGCGGATCGCATTGATTGTTCTTACGCCCGCATTGGCAGACTCCAGATCTAACGACCATTCTTGCATCATGGCCTCTGAAGCCCGATTTCTGGCGCCCTGAATCTCTTCAAGGGCCAAGCGATCACCTCGGTTCCTCGCCTCAACTTTAAATTGGAACGTGTCCGCCAACACTTGGGCTTCCAGTTCCCAAGGTGGGGTTCCTGCCAGGACGCAGGCCGCCGCCCAGGAAATTGTGCGGTATCCCCTGATTGCCCTTATCGCCATGATTCTTTGGGGCTGCCGTAGCAGAGCCTTGTTTTTCCGGTCTAGGCAGTCTGCCCAGACCGGCGCTCCATACATTGCCATGCTCCTAATTACCATCATGTGGAGCCGACGACATTTCGCATTTGGGCCCCCGATGTTAGGAAGGAGCCTCCCTAGTGCCATTCCCGTTTTTACCAATTTAGGAGCGAGATTTTGAAAGTGCTCAGTAAACTTCCATCTCTTGTCAAGGATCAAGCCGAGATACTTAATAGAGCTCTTAACCTCGATCCTTTGCCCGTCAACATTTATGTAGGGCCTAGCTGGGGGCCTGCCTCGGGAGCCATGGAAATAAATAGCCTCCGTCTTTGGCAGGGCCACCTCAAGACCCAACGCCCTTATTCGTCTGACGACATGGGTGGTGCCCACCGTTGCAAGACGTGCTGCGTCCTCGAAGTTTTTGCCACGTGCGGTAATCAGTGTGTCGTCCGCGTAGCAAACCATATCCATTCGTGGTAATAAAGAAGCTCGCAGAACAACATCGTACCCCATGTTCCATAACAGAGGTCCAAGGACAGAGCCTTGGGGCACTCCGCAACCCACACTTCGTCTCTGAATTTGCCCTTGATGATCGGCATACAGCACAGCCCTATCTTCTAGGTAGCTGTGAATTAGTCTACGCAGGTAATGCGGAACCTGGTGATATTGGAGCGCATCCCTAATGCATTGAAAAGGAAGGGTGTTAAAGGCGTTAGCGATGTCCAAAGACACTGCCAGGACCACCTCTCCCCTTTCGGCCGCCTCTTTTGTTATTCGACGCAGAGTTAGAATGGCGTCTATCGTCGAAAGACCTCGTCGAAAGCCGAACTGTCGTTCTGAGATGTTCGGCCCTTCCGTCTCCAAGTGCTGTGTGATGCGGTCAGCGAGCAGTCGCTCGAGCATCTTAGCCGCTTCAGCCAACAGAACTATAGGCCTAAACCCGGAGGGAGAGTCAGGTGGACGTCCCTCCTTTCGTAGCAGACAGAGTCGGCCCTCCTTCCAGATTTTGGGAAACCGTCCCGTCCTTAGGCATTTATTGAACAGCTCTCGGAGCCGGTCCCCCAAGTGCTTACAAGCCAGCTGCAGAACACGGCTAGGAACCCCGTCCGGCCCCGGCGCTGTCTTCTTTCGACGCAGTCTATCTAGCAAGTTCTCCATCTCGCTGTCAGTGACAAGGGAAACGTCTTGCAACTCCTCTTCCTGCTGCTCTAAAACCGCGGAAGGCAACTGAGAGCGGGGGTCTTCTTGAATAGGGAAGAGCCCATTTACCACTAGCGCTAAGAGTTCAGGGCGAAAGGATTCCGTCGGTGGGGCTGGTTGCCGTAACTTATTGCAAACCGTACGGTATGGCCGCCCCCAAGGGTCTCTGTTCAATTCTTCTAAAAAGCGGTCCCAGGCCTCGTCCTTTGCCTTTCGGATTGCTAGCTGGAACGCTTCTCTAGCTTCAGCGTAGGCCGCATATAGCTGCTCTTCCTCTCCTTGCTGTTGTCTTCGACGCCTCCGACATCTCTGTAATGCGCGCCGGTGAGCAATGCAGTTAGATTTCATGCTTGCAAGCTCCGAAGACCACCAGTAAACTTGGTCTTTCCTTGGCGGACCATACCTCACTCGCGGCATAGCTGTGTCACAGATGGTAGACAGAGAACCTCGAAATAGGTCAGCCTGCTCATCCACACCCAGATGTTCGGGCGGTGCAGCGTGCCAGCTTTCCACTATAGCGGCCTCTTCGGCTAGCTCTTTGTCCAATTTCGTAAGAGACCATCTAGGGAACAAATGTAGCCCTCTCTGAACTGATGGTGGTGTAGTCGACCCTGGCGATGGAGAGATCTCAAACCGTATATATTGGTGATCGGAAAGAGACTCTTCCACTTCCAGGACACGCCAGTCAGCTATGCGTGTGGCTATTGACGGAGTGGCGAATGTTAGATCCACCTTGGACCCTCCCTGCCGCCTCACGCATGTGTTGGCTATGCCTGTGTTAAGCAAGACTAAACCTAAGGATGCCGCCCATTCTTCAACGAGCTCTCCCCGACAGTCTGTCGAGGGAGACCCCCAAGCCGTAGATTTGGCGTTGAAGTCGCCCATAACAATTATTTGGTTAGGTGTTAGACGCCGGACCACAACCGCAAGATTTTCAAGGAAAGGCTCGTATTCCGCTAAGCTACGATTTGGGGAGAAGTATATTCCAATCAGGATGATCTCACCCCAGGTGGCAGCAACATAGCCAGGACCCTTCTCCCTGCTAGAGATGAGCGGGGTATGTGAAGCTGCATCAGTCACTATGGCTGCAGTGCCATTGGTGTCCCCGACCCAGTAAGAACGAAGGGGGACCGAGTAAGGCTCTGCGATTACGGCAACGTCGATCGACCACTCTGCCATGTTTTGGAGTAGCAGGTCTTGTGAACTGGCACAGTGGTTGATATTCGCCTGGAGTATTTTGAACTGCCGCGACCTATCCATTGAGTTCGGACATTTCTACCTCTTCCACTTGTTGTGTGGAGTTGCCTTCTTCTGTTGATGCCTGGGTCCTTTGGGTCATCTTATCTTTCCCTTTACTGGTTGGGGGATTACAACTTTTCCCACCCATTATATGACCAGCTGGTTTTCCTGCTTTAGCACATATGGCACAGTGCATATCCGCATTACAGCTTGCCACTTTGTGACCTTCTTTTCCACAGCGGTAACAAAGTACACTGCGGTCTTCCTGCGCTGTGCAGCGCTGTCGGGTGTGTCCCACTCCCATACATCTAAAGCATCGCATTGGGAGTGGCTCGAGCGCACGTATTTGAGCGGAGCTCCAGCCTACTAACAAACGGCCCGCTTCGACCAATTTCTTTGCCGCTGTGACAGGGCACCGGACTATGGAGGTTCCTGTACCTCCGGCGCCAGGTCTAACATCACCAGCCCGGACCTGGTCCAGAGGGCAGCCACCCTTCTCAGCAACCGCAGCAGCGAGTTCTTCCTTCCCTACTGAGTCGTCTAAACCTGACACCCTGAGGTCGACACTCTTGCAGGGTCGCGTAATTCTCGCAACATCCCCAATTACCGCCTTTAGTCTTTCTGCGAGAGCATCAGCTTTTGGGCCACTGGTCGCACCTGGGATCTCAAACATGCGCGCCCCAGTCGCTGTTTTCTTGACCCGAACTCCTTCCAATCCCAACTCCTCTAACTTGAATGCCGATTTAGCCCTACCAATGACGTCTGCATATGAGGCCCCCTTCTCTACCGCTTCAGAGTCTAGCGTTAGGACTACTGCTGTCGTTTTGGGTTCAGTCAGCTTGCGGGACTTTTTCTTCTTCTTCTTTTTTGCTGCCCCATTCTGAGCTTGGGGCTGCTTCGCAACTGGTTGTGGAGGTTGACTCCTTGCTGGCGCTTTATCAGCAGCTGCTCGCTGTTGCTGCTGCTTTTTCTTCTTTTTCTTGCTCTTAGGCATAACTTCTTCCCAGCCATCAACTTCGGGGTCCGCTGCAACAGAGTCCTGGGGTCTGCTTGAACCGGCCTGTGAAGCTGCAGGCGTGTCAGTTGGAGCAGCAGTTTGTTTAGCTGCCGGTTTCTTCTTGGAAATAGGAGCAGGTGGAACCGACTCCTTTTTCTTATCACTTGCCAATGGTGGTCGTATAATTGGCAAAGGTGGTAGCCTCTTCTCAAGACTAGCGAATCTCACATTGAAAATTTCTCCGACTGAGTCAATTACCACCCGCGTCAGTTTTTCAACTACATCAGCAGCAGCCGGAGAAGGGTCCTCACGAAGGGCCGACCTATTTTCTGTGTACGCCTGCTTAAAGGCTTTCACGTCCGATCTTAAAAGATCTACTTCATGGCGAAGGCGCGCATTGTCAGCGCGCAATTTTCGCGTCTCTTCTTCGACTGTGCGAGAGGATAGAACCTCGACTATCTCTTTCAAAGCACTGGAGGCCTCCACAAGGGCTTTGTGGTCGGTGCCCTTGATATTTTTCGCCTTTCGCGTTATTTCAATTATGGAGTCCGCCATTTTTACTCCCTTTTGCCGGAGCGTCTCCATGTCCAGCAGCAGGGGTTCGTCTATGGGCGGTATTACGTCTTCCTTGTTAGAAGGAACTCCTCCTCTTGTTTTGGTGGTAACGGAATCCGTCACAGCGCTCGTCTCCAGTTTATCTTCCGCTTTTTGAAGTCGGTAATCCTCCCTAGCCTTGCCAACTCCAATATACCGGCCGTGAGTTGGTGGTCGACCTCGTCCCCGACGGGCTTTTGGGATTTTCGCACCAGCGTTTTCATCAACATCTGACCCAAAGGTCAGCGTAAGGGGTCTTTTCCGCCTCACTACACTTCTCCTGTCTACGCTCCCAGATACAGAAGCACTCTCATCTCCCGAAGCCGAGTATGCCGAATGAGCCGACATCTGGTCGTCCTCGGCCGAGAACATAGGCTCATTTGCGCCTGAGCTAGGCACTTTCTCTCCTTGAAGAGTACGCTCGCTTCCGCCTGAGCTAGGCCCACCATCGTCCGAAAGGTTTTTATTAGAATTTGCCATTTTAGTCCCACGAGTAAAAAAGACACGGTTTAACCACCCGGGCAGAGGTCTGTACCCGGGCAGGCCGGGGTTCTCGAAGCAGGGGTCGGCTTATTCCCTGCTCCGTTGTCGTGTATCAACTAGACTCCCTCTAGCCATTCACCCCCTCGCCATAGACCCGACAAAAAGCTTGGGGTTGGGGTTTTTTATAGAGGTTTTCTCCTCGCGGGGACACCCAATTAAGGGCAGCCCCACCAGCCCTAAGACGTGACTAGGTCACCGGTTTTGCCGACGGTTGGCAACGAATGCCCGTCCGCCGATCGCGTTTTACCGCGACCGGACGAACCCGCCGCCCACGCTCGCACCGCCGCTACCCGGAATCTCCAGGACGCCGGCCGAGCCCGAACCGAGTCGCCGCTACCCAGAATACGTCTGGGACGCCGACTCGGAGCCCACACTATCCGCCAAAGCGGACAGGACCGTTAGGTCCCCATCCGTAATTTTTTAAAGAGGTTTTCTTCCTCGCAGCCCCCATCCGTTGAGATGGCGGCCCTCGCTCCCGCACCACGTACGGGGTTACGAGCGGATGACGCCGGGACAGAACCGGCGCCATCCCCGACTGCCAGACCATTAGCCATCACCGTATTAAAAACGGTGACGCCCAGGGTGCACCACGGGGAGGTTGTCTGACTTGGCACCCCAACCTAACCTAACCTAACCTAACCTAACCTAACCTTTTTTTTTTTTTTTTTTTTTTTTTTTTTTTTTTTTTTTTTTTTTTTTTTTTTTTTTTTTTTTTAACGTGAGGAAAAACGCGTGCTTATGCGTACTCCGTCGCTTGGGAGAGCGACGGCAGTTATGTGGGACTCTCCCACGGAAGCCGCCAGCGACTGAACGCCAGCGACACCGCTTTCCGCCTAGCCGATCCCCCACTCAGCCCCTGCGGGCTGGATGGGGGGCCGGAAGGGGGGGCCTACCCACTAAAAAACCCCACGCTGTGCCCTCTGCCCATATCTGCCCTAGCTACGAGAATACTTTTGGTATTACTTTCGCGGCCAAGGCAGTGGGTTGCTCGCCGAAGCAAGCCCACCTTGGGATGCAGAAACTACTTCTGCCATCCCGCGGGATTTCTCCCAAACGCCAGGAAGCGCACAGCACAGTAGCGCACTAACCAGCTTGGGGTCCATAAACCTCAGAGCAGGGCCTCCCAACCCATGCTCAGGACCCACTAGCAGCGTACTGCCTGCAAGGTCTCCGCATTCATGTGAACATGGACGCGTAACCCCTTACAAGTTTCCGCATTCGATAGAGACACGTAAGCCTTCGGATTAAGCACCACCTGCGCACACCTCAGGCTTACTGTCTCAGAGCGTCCGTCCTGTAAGGACTTTCGCTCCCTCTGCGCGTACTGTCAAAGTGGTTTCCGCCTCTTTGTAAAACAAAGACGCGTAATCCCGCTTAGATCTCCGCATTCGTTCGAGTTGTGAGCTTCCAAGGGAAAATAGTGCGCCACCTGCGCTTTCCCTCAGTCACTCGGGTGCGTACTACCCGGGTGGATACGATAATCATAAAATTACCAATCCTCCTGGGTTTCCGCTCCCACAGTGGGTTTAGTACTACATGCCATCTGCACTGTCCTAAAACCCACTGTTTTCGAGCGGCCACCTCCGAAGAGACTTTCGCTCCCATCGCGCGTACTGTCTAAATGGTTTCCGTCTCCATGTTAAACATAGACACGTAGTCCCTCTTAGACCTCCGCATTCGTTCGAGTTGTGAGCTTCCAAGGGAAAATAGTGCGCCATCTGCGCTTTCCCTCAGTCACTCGGGTGCGTACTACCCGGGTGGATACGATAATCATAAAATTACCAATCCTCCTGGGTTTCCGCTCCCTCAGTGGGTTTAGTACTACGTGCCATCTGCACTGTCCTAAAACCCACTGCTTTTGAGCGGCCACCTCCGAAGAGACTTTCGCTCCCCTCACGCGTACTGTCTAAATGGTTTCCGTCTCCATGTTAAACATAGACACGTAGTCCCTCTTAGACCTCCGCAATCGTTCGAAAGGGTTCTAGGGGATGCGCCACCCGCGCTTTCCCCTAGACCCCAAGACGTACAACCAGAAAAGGCTTTTCGTCTTTGACACGCTAGCCCGTAAGGCCCACGGTCTGCGAGCAATCATCTCCGAAGAGACTTTCGCTCTCGTCTCGTGCGTACTATCTGAAAGGTTTCCGTCTCCATGTTAAACATAGACACGTAGTCCCTCTTAGACTTCCGCAATCATTCGAAAGGGTTCTAGGGGATGCGCCACCCGCGCTTTCCCCTAGTTCCCAAGACGTACAACCAGAAAAGGCTTTTCGTCTTCGACACGCTAGCCCGTAAGGCCCACGGTCTGCGAGCAATCATCTCCGAAGAGACTTTCGCTCTCGTCTCGTGCGTACTATCTGAAAGGTTTCCGTCTCCATGTTAAACATAGACACGTAGTCCCTCTTAGACCTCGGCAATCATTCGAAAGGGTTCTAGGGGATGCGCCACCCGCGCTTTCCCCTAGTCCCCAAGACGTACAACCAGAAAAGGCTTTTCGTCTTTGACACGCTAGCCCGTAAGGCCCACGGTCTGCGAGCAATCATCTCCGAAGAGACTTTCGCTCTCGTCTCGTGCGTACTATCTGAAAGGTTTCCGTCTCCATGTTAAACATAGAAGCATACTCCCTCTTAGACCTCCGCATTCGTTCGAGTTTAGAGCTTCCAAGGGAAAATAGTGCGCCATCTGCGCTTTCCCTCAGTCACTCGGGTGCGTACTACCCAGTGGATACGGTAATCATGAAATTACCAATCCTCCTGGGTTTCCGCTCCCTCAGTGGGTTTAGTACTACATGCCATCTGCACTGTCCTAAAACCCACTCTTTTCGAGCGGCCGCCTCCGAAGAGACTTTCGCTCCCCTCTCGCGTACTGTCAAAATGGTTTCCGCCTCCATGTAAACATAGAAGCATACTCCCTCTTAGACCTCCGCAATCGTTCGAAAGGGTTCTAGGGGATGCGCCACCCGCGCTTTCCCCTAGTCCCCAAGACGTACAACCAGATAAGGCTTTTCGTCTTCGACACGCTAGCCCATAAGGCCCACGGTCTGCGAGCAATCATCTCCGAAGAGACTTTCGCTCTCGTCTCGTGCGTACTATCTGAAAGGTTTCCGTCTCCATGTTAAACATAGACACGTAGTCCCTCTTAGACCTCCGCAATTGTTCGAAAGGGTTCTAGGGGATGCGCCACCCGCGCTTTCCCCTAGTCCCCAAGACGTGCAACCAGATAAGGCTTTTCGTCTTCAACACGCTAGCCCGAAAGGCTCACGGTCTGCGAGCAATCATCTCCGAAGAGACTTTCGCTCTCGTCTCGTGCGTACTATCTGAAAGGTTTCCGTCTCCATGTTAAACATAGACACGTAGTCCCTCTTAGACCTCGGCAATCATTCGAAAGGGTTCTAGGGGATGCGCCACCCGCGCTCTCCTAGTCCCCAAGACGTACAACCAAAATAGGCTTTCGTCTCCGACACGCTAGCCTGTAAGGCCCACGGTCTGCGAGCAATCATCGCCGAAGAGACGTTCGCTCTCGTCTCGCGCGTACTATCTGAAAGATTTCCGTCTCCATGTTAAACATAGACACGTAGTCTCTCTTAGACCTCCGCAGTCGTTCGAACGAGGTTCAGGGTAAGCGCCACCTGCGCTCATCCCTGGTCCCTCGGTGTCGGATTATTAGCCGCCAGCTGTAAAAGAAGCTCCAAAGAGTCTTTTACAGAGACGCCCAGGGTGCACCGGCCCTCCCACTGTCTTTCCCAGTCCACGGATGCACTGGGACAAACAGTAGTCGGGCACACGAGGAGGTTATCCGACCACGCACCCCAACCTAACCTAACCTAACCTAACCTAACCTAACCTAACCTAACCTAACCTAACCTTTTTTTTTTTTTTTTTTTTTTTTTTTTTTTTTTTTTTTTTTAACGTGAGGAAAAACGCGTGCTTATGCGTACTCCGTCGCTTGGGAGAGCGACGGCAGTTATGTGGGACTCTCCCACGGAAGCCGCCAGCGACTGAACGCCAGCGACACCGCTTTCCGCCTAGCCGATCCCCCACTCAGCCCCTGCGGGCTGGATGGGGGGCCGGAAGGGGGGGCCTACCCACTAAAAAACCCCACGCTGTGCCCTCTGCCCATATCTGCCCTAGCTACGAGAATACTTTTGGTATTACTTTCGCGGCCAAGGCAGTGGGTTGCTCGCCGAAGCAAGCCCACCTTGGGATGCAGAAACTACTTCTGCCATCCCGCGGGATTTCTCCCAAACGCCAGGAAGCGCACAGCACAGTAGCGCACTAACCAGCTTGGGGTCCATAAACCTCAGAGCAGGGCCTCCCAACCCATGCTCAGGACCCACTTGCAGCGTACTGCCTGCAAGGTCTCCGCATTCATGTGAACATGGACGCGTAACCCCTTACAAGTTTCCGCATTCGATGGAGACACGTAAGCCTTCGGATTAAGCACCACCTGCGCACACCTCAGGCTTACTGTCTCAGAGCGTCCGTCCTGTAAGGACTTTCGCTCCCTCTGCGCGTACTGTCAAAGTGATTTCCGCCTCTTTGTAAAACAAAGACGCGTACTCCCGCTTAGATCTCCGCATTCGTTCGAGTTGTGAGCTTCCAAGGGAAAATAGTGCGCCATCTGCGCTTTCCCTCAGTCACTCGGGTGCGTACTACCCGGGTGGATACGATAATCATAAAATTACCAATCCTCCTGGGTTTCCGCTCCCACAGTGGGTTTAGTACTACATGCCATCTGCACTGTCCTAAAACCCACTGTTTTCGAGCGGCCACCTCCGAAGAGACTTTCGCTCCCATCGCGCGTACTGTCTTAATGGTTTCCGCCTCCATGTTAAACATAGACACGTAGTCCCTATTAGACCTCCGCATTCGTTCGAGTTGTGAGCTTCCAAGGGAAAATAGTGCGCCATCTGCGCTTTCCCTCAGTCACTCGGGTGCGTACTGCCCAGTGGATACGGTAATCATAAAATTACCAATCCTCCTGGGTTTCCGCTCCCTCAGTGGGTTTAGTACAACATGCCATCTGCACTGTCCTAAAACCCACTGCTTTTGAGCGGCCACCTCCGAAGAGACTTTCGCTCCCCTCACGCGTACTGTCTAAATGGTTTCCGTCTCCATGTTAAACATAGACACGTAGTCCCTCTTAGACCTCCGCAATCGTTCGAAAGGGTTCTAGGGGATGCGCCACCCGCGCTTTCCCCTAGACCCCAAGACGGACAACCAGAAAAGGCTTTTCGTCTTTGACACGCTAGCCCGTAAGGCCCACGGTCTGCGAGCAATCATCTCCGAAGAGACTTTCGCTCTCGTCTCGTGCGTACTATCTGAAAGGTTTCCGTCTCCATGTTAAACATAGACACGTAGTCCCTCTTAGACTTCCGCAATCATTCGAAAGGGTTCTAGGGGATGCGCCACCCGCGCTTTCCCCTAGTCCCCAAGACGTACAACCAGAAAAGGCTTTTCGTCTTCGACACGCTAGCCCGTAAGGCCCACGGTCTGCGAGCAATCATCTCTGAAGAGACTTTCGCTCTCGTCTCGTGCGTACTATCTGAAAGGTTTCCGTCTCCATGTTAAACATAGAAGCATACTCCCTCTTAGACCTCCGCATTCGTTCGAGTTGCGAGCTTCCAAGGGAAAATAGTGCGCCATCTGCGCTTTCCCTCAGTCACTCGGGTGCGTACTACCCAGTGGATACGGTAATCATGAAATTACCAATCCTCCTGGGTTTCCGCTCCCTCAGTGGGTTTAGTACTACATGCCATCTGCACTGTCCTAAAACCCACTCTTTTCGAGCGGCCGCCTCCGAAGAGACTTTCGCTCCCCTCTCGCGTACTGTCTAAATGGTTTCCGCCTCCATGTAAACATAGAAGCATACTCCCTCTTAGACCTCCGCAATCGTTCAAAAGGGTTCTAGGGGATGCGCCACCCGCGCTTTCCCCTAGTCCCCAAGACGTACAACCAGATAAGGCTTTTCGTCTTCGACACGCTGGCCCATAAGGCCCACGGTCTGCGAGCAATCATCTCCGAAGAGACTTTCGCTCTCGTCTCGTGCGTACTATCTGAAAGGTTTCCGTCTCCATGTTAAACATAGACACGTAGTCCCTCTTAGACCTCCGCAATCGTTCAAAAGGGTTCTAGGGGATGCGCCAACCGCGCTTTCCCCTAGTCCCCAAGACGTGCAACCAGATAAGGCTTTTCGTCTTCAACACGCTAGCCCGTAAGGCCCACGGTCTGCGAGCAATCATCTCCGAAGAGACTTTCGCTCTCGTCTCGTGCGTACTATCTGAAAGGTTTCCGTCTCCATGTTAAACATAGACACGTAGTCCCTCTTAGACCTCGGCAATCATTCGAAAGGGTTCTAGGGGATGCGCCACCCGCGCTCTCCTAGTCCCCAAGACGTACAACCAAAATAGGCTTTCGTCTCCGACACGCTAGCCTGTAAGGCCCACGGTCTGCGAGCAATCATCTCCGAAGAGACGTTCGCTCTCGTCTCGCGCGTACTATCTGAAAGATTTCCGTCTCCATGTTAAACATAGACACGTAGTCTCTCTTAGACCTCCGCAGTCGTTCGAACGAGGTTCAGGGTAAGCGCCACCTGCGCTCATCCCTGGTCCCTCGGTGTCGGATTATTAGCCGCCAGCTGTAAAAGAAGCTCAAAAGAGTCTTTTACAGAGACGCCCAGGGTGCACCGGCCCTCCCACTGTCTTTCCCAGTCCACGGATGCACTGGGACAAACAGTAGTCGGGCACACGAGGAGGTTATCCGACCACGCACCCCAACCTAACCTAACCTTTTTTTTTTTTTTTTTTTTGGTGCAGGAAGAAATGCTTTACGCATGCCCCACCGTGGGGGTGGCACAGTGGGTTATGTGGGACTCTCCCGCCGGGTTAGTGGCGACGGGCATACCCACTAAAACTCCCTGATGTGCCTCTCAAACAGGAAAAAACGGCGTGGGATCCTTTATGGGAAACAACCACACCGCCCTGTTTCAGCCCGGCAATTCCGGGCTACGTCGGGTTTTGGGGAGATGTCTGGACACATATAGACATCTCCGCAATCGAAACGAGGCCTGAGAAGCGAGCGAGGGTTCACCCTACCCCCGCCCGCCGGCCTGTTACGTGGGGAGACGGTTGGCAAACAAACGTTGCCTTCTCCCAGGTCGTCTGCGTCGAATTGGGTCCGCTTCAGCACTGGCTTCGCGTTCCCGTTCTGCGGCCTCCTTCAGCGACATCACTTCCTCACTAAAGGTGACCATGGCTTCCCATGACGTCGGGCTGCTCAGCATGGCAGCGATCACACAGAGCAGCGCCAGGTTCCTCCCAATTGTGGCTCTAAGAGTACGACGTTGCGAGCTCCAGGCTGCACACACCTCCAAGGTGTGCTGCGCCGAGTCTTCAGCAGCGCCGCACTCATGACATTCCGGGGTGGCTTCTCTACGAGCAATTTGGTGCAAATAATCTCCAAAACAGCCATGCCCGGTTAAAATTTGCACCAAATGGAAAGTAAGCGACCCGTGCCGTCGAGTTACCCATTCTTGTAGAACGGGACGTATCGCGTCAATGGTGCGTGTGCCATATCTAGCTACGGCCAAGTTGTCCGACCAGCCACGCAAAACTTCTTCTTGCGCTAGTTCACGCACTCTATCGATCTCCTCAATTGCAAGGCGATTTCCCAATTCTCTTTGCTCGGTCTTATAGCGGTATACTTCCGCTAGGACCTCAGCTTCCTTGTCCCACGGAGGAGTTCCCGCCAGAACGCAGGCCGCATCCCCCGACACCGTACGATACCCCCTGATCGCCCTTGTAGCCAATATGCGCTGTGGTTGGCGCAGCAGGGCCCGATTCTGTGGGGTTAGTGCATCTACCCATACAGGCGCTCCATACAGCGCCATGGACCTAACGACGCCGGCAAAAAGGCGTCGACATGTTCCACTTGGACCACCCACATTGGGTAAAAGACGACTCAAGGCAGCCGCCGCACCTGTGAGCCGGGGAGCTAGCCGCTTAAAATGCTCCCTGAAGGTCCATCGTCCGTCTAAGAAAAGCCCCAAATATTTTATAAAGGGGTTGATTGCTATTCTCATGCCTTCAACCAAGATGTAGGAGTTGTCAGGCGGTTTTCGTCTGGGGCCGTGAAAAGCAATAGCCTCCGTTTTTTCAAGAGCGACCCTGAGCCCTAAAAGACGTATCCTATCGATGGCGAGCGTAGTGCTCACCGTGGCAAGACGTGCAGCCTCTTCAAATGTTCGACCTCTAGCGGTCACAAGTGTGTCATCCGCGTAACAAATTAAATTGGTCCTACGCAGAAGAGCCCCTCGCAAAACCCAATTGTAGCCAAGGTTCCACAACAAAGGGCCTAAAACCGATCCCTGTGGAACCCCGCACTCAACCTGATGAGTCATAAGTTCCCCGTTGCTGGCCACAAAAAGAACCTGCCTACCCCGAAGATAGTCCTCTATCACTCTCCTGATATACAAGGGGACACGATGATATCTTAGTGCCTCTAAGATGCATTCAAAGGGCAGAGAATTGAAAGCATTGGCGATGTCTAAAGACACCGCCACTAGATATTCCCCCTGGTCTATGGCCTCCATCGCAAGCCGCTTGAGCTCTAAAATTGCGTCGACCGTAGAGCGGTTGGAGCGAAAACCGTACTGTTGCTCCGCAAGGTCTGGACCTACTTCTCGCAGATGCTCTATGATACGCGCAGCAAGAATACGCTCACAGAACTTGGCCGCCTCATCTAGCAGGACTATCGGCCGGTACGCCGAGGGTGAATCGAGAGGTCTGCCTTCCTTTCTCAACAAGCACAGTCGACCTTCTTTCCAGGCGGTTGGAAATTTACCGGCCCGCAAACAAGCGTTGAGAACCTCACAGAGGCGCTCTTTGAGGTGTTTAAGAGCAATCTCCAAAACGCGACCCGGAACACCGTCCGGACCTGGGGCTTTCTTTTTCGCCTTAAGGCGATCCGTCGCAAACTCAATTTCATTATCAGAGACGAGTGGAATCTCCGTGACGTCAATTACTTCGTGGATAGGCAGAACCATCGCAGGAGGTTGGAACTCCCCGGGACTTGGGAATAAACCTGCAACGACTGTCTGAAGGAGCTGTGGCTCCATAGTCTCCGTGATAGGTGGAGCAGGAGCGCGTAGTTTATTGCGGACCATCTTGTATGGGCGCCCCCAGGGATCCCGGTCTAAACTCACCAGAAGCTCATTCCAGGATTCCTCCCTAGCACGACTGATGGCCAATGCAAGTTGCGCTTTTGCATCTTTATAAGCTGTATGCAGCAGCTCCTCCTCTTCGTCCGTATGTTGACGACGACGACGACATCTTTTATGTGCTCTTCGGGCAGCGTTGCAGTTGGATCGAAGTGCAGCGATTTCAGTCGACCACCAGTAAACTTGGGTCCTGCCAGATCTGGGACCTCTGCTGCGGGGCATAGCTGTGTCGCATATGGCGGTAAGATCGCTACGAAAAGAGATGGCCATCTCATCGATATTCCTTTCCCCCTCTGGGGTAGGACACCAGCTTGCAATGATAGCCGCTTCCTCTGCTAGCTCCCTATCAAATCGAGTGAGGGTCCATCTGGGAAATTGTGCTCTGACTCTCCTAGGCGACGGGATGTTATTCATCACCTGAGGAGAAGAAACCTTGAACCTGACATAGCGATGGTCCGATAATGTCTCCGTATTCACAATCACTCTCCATTCATTTATGCGTCGAGCCATGGCGGGAGTCGCAAATGTAACATCCACGATGGACCCTCCTCGCCTCCTGACACATGTGTGAACACGGCCTCTGTTGCATACAACAAGACCCGACGTATCAACCCAGGCAGCCAAAAGTGTGCCTCTCGGTTCAGTAACACGAGATCCCCACGCAGAAGATTTGCAATTTAGGTCTCCCGTAACTATCAAAGGCGCAGGTAACAGTCGCCTGATAACCGGACTAAGCAGATCGAGGTATGCTTCTAGTTCGGCTACTCCTCGGTTGGGTGAAAAATAGACGCCTATTATGTAGAAACCCCTAAATTTTACCACGACAAACCCTGAACCCCTTTCTACTACTTGGAAAGGAGGAGCTCCAGCAGAGGTACAAACAGCGACAACCCCGTTGATATCCCCAACCCAGTTGGTACGCGGTGGGATATAATAAGGCTCAGATATTACAGCCACTTCTATAGATTCCTCCGCCATTGCTTGTGCAAAAAGGTCTTGTGACCTGGTGGCGTGGTTCACGTTCGCTACGAGGAATTGGTAAGGGCCACTATCCATTACTTGTTTCCATAGCCTCTGGCGGACTAGGCCGCTCTTCTTGAGTGGTGGTGGCCGGGGTCCCTCCGGCTGCCTTGTGCTTCCTCGATGGTGGAGCGCATTTTTTCGATCCCATACTATGGTCCGCAGGCCGCTTAAGATTAGCACAGATTGGACAGTGCGGCTTAATTTGGCATTGTGCGGCTTTATGACCAGCCTTACCGCAGCGAAGGCACAGGTTGCTGCGGTCTATCTGAGCATTGCACCGCTGCCGAGTGTGACCCAACTCGAGGCAGCGGAAGCACATAAGCGGACGTGGCTCTAAGCAACGGACGGAGGCAGAACTCCAACCAACCAAAATTCTTCCCTCTCCGACAATAACTCTAGCGGCACTAACAGGGCATTGCACAGAAACAGTGCCCATTCTCCCCGGACCACTTCGGATCGTCCCTACCTTGACAGTTTCTGTCGAACACCCCCCTTTCGATGAGACTGCCTTTGCGATGTCCTCTTCCGTGACAGAGTCATCCAAACCAGAGATTCGAATGTCCGCACATTTAATCGGTCGCGTGACCTTTACGCCTTCTGGGAGAACTTCTTGAAGCTTTTGAGCTAGAAGATCAGCCTTATTTCCTGAGTCAGAGCCCGGTATTTGAAGAGCACGGGCTCCAGTGAGAGTAGATTTTACCCTTACTCCAGGAATGTCTAAGTCGTTAAGGACAATGTTTTGCCTTGCCTTGCCTATGACGTCAGCATAAGTTAAGCCCCGGTCTTTTGCATCTTGCGGCAAGGTGATGACCACCGCCGTTGTGTTTGGTGGGCGTAGCTTGTTTTTCTTCTTCTTCGTCTTTTTCTTTTTCTTCGCTTCTTCGGCAGCCGCCTTTGCTACTTCCTTTTTCTTAGTTTTATTTTTAGTCTTTCGGCTTTCATGAGTTTGCCAGCCTTCATCATTATCATCTCGGCTAGTTGATGGCACAGCCTTAGGTGCAAGCGCAGGTGCAGGCGCAGTTTTAGCTTTCGAGGCTGGTGGTGCCTTCTTTGCAGACCCGGATCTAGGTGCTGGTTTCGGCTGCTGAGTTGTCTTTTTCCCCTTGCCTTTTCCCTTGTCTGGTCGAGGTCCTGAAACAAGAGATGGGGGTGGTGGTAACTCCGGGAAATCCGACTTGTCTGTAGGCGTTGAGGCAGCAAGACCTTCTTTCTTCTTTTTGTCAGATGCTAACGGTGGGCGTAACCTTTCCGTCGGAGGAAGGCGTGCCTCAATCGATTCTATTCTGGTGTTTACCATGGTACCCACTCGTATCATGACATCTCTCATTAACTCTTCACTCAGTGTAGGTGTTAACGTAGGTGTTGACGCCTCTGGCTCCATATCTACATCGTTTGGTTGACTGGACGAACGTTCGACACGGCCCCTTTCTAAAGCGACCCGAAGCTCAGCCACTTCCTTCTTTAATACGTCAAGCTCCGCCTGCTGGCGAGCACACAGAGCCTGCAGTTTCACCGTCTCCTCGCTAGCTGTGCGCTTGGCGAGGGCATCCACAACTTCAAAAATTGAGACTGACGCATCCTTCAGTGACCGCTGGAAAGTTCCTTTGAGGTTCCTGGAGTGCTCAGCCACATGAAGGATGACGCCGATGTCCTCTTTCACCTGCTGCTTTAGAACTTCAGCAACCTTTTCATCAGCGTCCAGCGGATTTTTGATGATTCTCTCAATTCCGCGGCGGGCCCTGTTCTCCCTCGCAGCTTGTGCCATAGAAATGGTGTCTTCTTCGGCCTGCAGGATTAATTCCTCCCGACGTGCCGCAACCAACTGGGACTTCGCCCTTGCGAGACCCATATAATCCCCGGTGGTCGGGGGACGACCTCTTCCACGATCGAGACTCGTCGTTGACAAAACCGACCGAGCTGACCTATCCGACTCCGAGCCTGAGCTGCGCGAATCATTCGCGCGTTGGCGCTTCTTGCCTTTGCGTGAGGCACGTGGCTCACGGAATTCACCGTTCGGGCCTTCCGCCTTTAGCGTGCAGTCAGAGCCTGATAGCCCACTCTCCACACTTCCCACTCTCTCCAATACAACTACGGGTTTTTTTGTTTTTAAATTAAGATCCATATTTATTCCCACGAGTAATATGGGCAAAGTTGAACCACCCGGGCAGAGGCCCATACCCGGGTAGGCCAGGGTTCTCGAAGCAGGGGTCGGCTTATTCCCTGCTCCGTTGCCGTGTATCGACTGAACTCCCTCCAGCCATTCACCCCCTCGCCATAGACGCGACAAAAAGCTTGGGGTTGGGGTTTTTTTATGGAGGTTTTCTCCTCGCGGGGACACCCAATTAAGGGCAGCCCCACCGGCCCTAAGACGTGACTAGGTCACCGGTTTTGCCGACGGTTGGCAACGAATGCCCGTCCGCCGATCACGTTTTACCGTGACCGGACGAACCCGCCGCCCACGCTCGCACCGCCGCTACCCGGAATCTCCAGGACGCCGGCCGAGCCCGAACCGAGTCGCCGCTACCCAGAATACGTCTGGGACGCTGACTCGGAGCCCACACTATCCGCCGAAGCGGACAGGACCGTGAGGTCCCCGTCCGTTATTTTTTAGAGAGGTTTTCTTCCTCGCAGCCCCCATCCGTTGGGATGGCGGCCCTCGCTCCCGCACCACGTACGGGGTTACGAGCGGATGACGCCAGGACAGAACCGGCGCCATCTCCGACTGCCAGACCATTAGCCGTCACCGTATCAAGAACGGTGACGCCCAGGGTGCACCGCGAGGAGGTTGTCTGACATGGCACCCCACCTAACCTAACCTAACCGGCTCTGCGCGGCGCTTCGATTGACGTATTGGGCGTGTCTGTAGCGAGCTTCTAAATTTAGATATTTTTTTTTTTTTTTTTCTCGACGTTTTATTTTGGGAAACCTAAGTTAATATAGTAAACTTTCAGATTTTAAGTTCACTGGTCATTAATTGTAAATAATAAAAACAACAGTTAGAGTATAACCGCTGCTATGACGGCACGCACACCTTTTAGGATCACCAGGAGCAGGAGGAACCTGCTTCCTGACGGACTTGCCGTAGTTCTTCATTCCCCGGTGGGAAGCAAGTGCGACTCTGGCAATCCATCGGATCGGGAAACTATTTTCAGCCAAGATCAATCTGCGAGTCAGCAGAAAGCGCCTTCTCCCTCCTCTACGCTCCCTCAGGAACGTGACCCTAAGAAGATGCCGACCTTAAACCAGCAAGCAGATCGAAGGGAGAGTCCAAAAAGTGAGGCTTCTTCAAATCATTTAAAAGCAGACTCACCAGTTTCATCTTTGGACCTCTTTCCTTTATCCCAGCTAAACGCTGCAGAGGCGGTTACACCACAGGAGTCGCTAGTCGCTTCAGCTAACTTTCCATCTCAAATTTCACCACTGAGACTTTCTGAACTCACTCCGGAACCAAGTCAGATCTCGTCTTTGAACCCAAGCGTAGTCCTCACTCCTCTAGATGTTCACGGCGGACCGACCTCATGTACGGCCCTTGCTCAAGCTGACACCGCTCATTCCACCACGCCTTTGAGGGAAGTAAGAGAGTCGAATAACATGCAGCAAGGACAGCTTAATGCGCCTGAGACTACTAAAAAGCAAAGAAAACGCGCTAGGCATTCAGAACTAGCGGGTGACTTGCCACCCCCAGAAGAAGTTGACACAACTAATAACCCCTTTGTAACCCCTGAGGGTTCTCTTAGTACAGGGCAAATGATAGAGCACATGGTTGGATTTATGAAGGGCATCGCCTGGAAGATCCATTCTGCTAAACATGGACTCAGTAGAGACGACAAAGTCTGGATTTACCGGGCTGCTAGGGTATCGCAGGAATTCCTTGATTCAATGACTCTGACACTCTCCCCTAGCGAAACGGGTCCGACTACCAGTAAAAGCGTTAGCACTACACAACCACCAACTACCACCGCCAACGCCAACGCCAACGTCAGCAATGAGCAAAGGACTGGTCAGAAAACGACTTCCGGGAATTGCGAAAGCACCGAAGTGGGACTGACATCTATCATCGAGCGGGCAGTGACCAGGGCAGTCCGCTCAGAGTTTGCTCGTGCTGCACCTGCTAAAATAGACACACCCTCCCTTCCCACACACTCAAGGAGTTATGCGCAGGCTGCCGCTACGGCCCCTGCACAGAACGCGGCTAGGGACTTTAGATCGTATCCGCAGATTGGGGAAAGGGAAAAAAGTACTTCGCGAGCGGCTATCATTATATCATGCGGTAAAGAAGCTCCATCCAGAGAAGACGCGATTAAAGTATTGGACAGGCATCTTCTACACTCTGATCCCAAGATTGGCGTGACGAACGTTAAAAAGCTCTCCAGGGGCAAATTCAGGATTGAACTTGACAAGAGAGGAGACATCAATAGAGCTGTTTCTTTAATCAACCAGGATCAACAAGGTGCCATGGCAGAACCAGAACGCAGGATTCTCCCGCGAGTTATTTTAAAGGGCGTTAGCAAAGACATTCCCCGGGAGAATCTGACGACTGTCTTAGTTGAAGACAATGACGAATTAGTTCAGCTAGAGTTAGTAAAAGACCTTAGGCTACTCTTTGTTAGAGGTAACAGGAACCCAAATCTTTACAACGCGGTGTTGGAAGTGTCCCCCTTTGCGTGGCAAGCACTTAAAGGGATGCCACGAGTGAGGACTCGATACCAGCGAGTCCACATCGAAGAGTTCTCCCCGTTCGTTCAATGCCGTAAGTGTGCCCAATTTGGACACTCTCAGACCAAATGTTCCTCTCCGGCACTGTGCCCCCACTGCGGTAAGCCAGGCCACAATGAACAAGACTGCGCCGAAAAGAAAAACTCCTTCAAGCCCACTTGCGCAAACTGCGTGAGTTACAATGCCAGATTTAAATTAAGCCATGCTACAACCCACTCCACTTTCTCACCTAGCTGCCCCCGATTTTTAGCAATGCAAAGTAGGATTACCGATAAGATTGATTATGGCAACAGCAACTAATACATCGATCCATTTTATCCAATGCAACATAGATCGTTCTTTTCACGGCTTAAAAGAATTTCACAAAGTTTTTAACAATAACTCTATACAGATCGGACTTTTAAGCGAGCCTTACACCGGCTCCGACAAATTTGTCAAAAACATACCAGACGTGCACATCTTTCAGTCAATACAGGCTGATAGAGTGGTCAAGGCCGCCATTTGTATTAAACGGGGCGCTGCGGAAAGGCTTGGCGCACTGTTCCTTCCTCAGTTTTCAACACCTAACATGGCGGTGGCGACGGTTAAAATAGATGGCAGGGACTGGACCATCATCTCGGCGTATATCGAACCTACAGCTGATACATACGATACGCTAGGAAGCTTATCTACGGTGCTGCATCACTTTAACGGCACCAGATGCATCATAGGTGGTGATTTCAATGGGTGGCACCCCAATTGGGATCCCACCGGACGAACAAACCCCAGAGGCACACTTGTGTCTGACTTCATAAACGAGCACGACCTTCATTGTTGCAACACCGGCGACTTCCCTACGTTTGAAACTATAACACATGGCCGTGTTCGATTTTCATACATAGATCTCACTATGGTATCTGGAGACTCGGCCGATGCAATATGTGACTGGAAGGTGGACCCAGAGGCCATGGCCGTTACCGCTCACAAACTAGTCAAGTTCAAATTGAACATACGCTATGCCAACCCTTCCAATCCTCCTTCCACTTCCACCTTCCGGTATGTCATCACCAAGGATTCCGATTGGGTAGGATTCAGGGAAGAGCTGACAGCGCGCATCAGTGATTCCGACTTGCTGAACACAAATTTTAACACCCTCAGCACCTTCGACTTGGACAGAGTTGTCCTGAACCTGACTGCATGCATTAACGAGGCGGCATTGGCTGTTTTTCCTACCCGCGTCAGCAGCAGAAACCCAAAAATCAAACCAGTATGGTGGACGGATAATCTCACTCGCATTAAGCAAGATGTGAACACTGCTCGTAGGGAGATGATCGCAGCCAGGAGAAATGGACTTGCCCACACCGAATGTCAGCGTCTCACCGAACGTTATCAAGAACTGAAAGAGGAATACTCGGAGACGATTAGGAAGGAGTCATCTCAAAACTTCAGAAAATTCTGCGAACTGCAGACAGGAGAGAACGTGTGGGCAATGACTAACCGACTTCTGCGGTCTGGAGCTCCGAATAAGCCTCCGTCAGTTATCCAAATGGACGGCAATTACACCACAGACAATCAGGCAACAGCGGACGCACTTCTTGCGCACTTTTTTCCTTCGGATCCTCCTAATGTTGACACGCCCGAACAAACTCAAATGCGTCAGACCTCCAGTCTCAACCCTCTGTCCCCAGATGACCTACCATTCACTCAAGACGAGGTTTTGGAAGCGATACAATCGATGTCACCCAAGAAGGCTCCTGGACTGGATGGGCTAACAGCTGATATTTGCGCCAATGTAGTCAGAAACTTTCCTAATTTCATCACGGACCTTATGAATTGCTGTCTCCGCCTGGGTCATTTTCCCAGCAGCTGGAAGTCAGCAGTCGTCAAAATCATTCCGAAACCTGGACTGGAAGATAGCAGCTCCGTCAAAAATCACCGCCCCATAGGACTCATTTCCGTGTTCGGAAAGCTATTAGAAAAACTTTTCACAGGGAGAGTCGTGCACCACCAAGCCACCACTGGGAAACTCAATCCTCAGCAGTACGGCTTCCGCCGTCATACATCTACTGCACACGCTTTGCACGAGGCGGTAGAGCGCATCAAAGGGGCTTCTGCGGTGGGTAAGCTGTGCACGGCTGTATCTCTCGACATACAATCGGCGTTTAATCGAGCCTGGTGGCCAGCTATCCTAGATCGGCTAAAAAGCATTAACTGCCCTAACAACATTTTTTCTCTCATCAAAGACTATCTCAGCAACCGAAGTGTACTTTTGACATATGCTGGGGCCAGCGCACACAGAGTTATGGAGCGAGGATGTGTGCAGGGCTCCGCCTGCGGACCCGCCCTCTGGAATCTTCTTTTGGATGATCTTCTGGACCAAAATCTCCCGGAGGGCTGCCATTTGCAGGCCTATGCAGATGACGTTTTATTAATTGTAACTGCCAAGGACTCCGCATCCCTCCAATATGCAACTTGCACGGCGCTCAACAGGATCGCTGCTTGGGGACGTGACATCAAACTCACCTTCGGCCCAGAAAAGACAAAAGCACTGGCTTTCTCTAATAAAGCCGTCCAAGCCAAGATTACTATGGACGGCACTCCTATTGCATTTTCACAGGAATTCAAACTATTAGGAGTAATCATTGATGATCGACTGAGGTTTACCAACCATGTAAAATATATCATCAATAAGGTGATGAAGCTCTTTAGCAGATTATGCCTTTTTGTTCGTCCATCCTGGGGTGCACATCCCGAAAATATTGACTCCATATATCGGTACGTTATTGTACCCATTGTTACTTATGCGGCTGGTATATGGGGTCATGTTGCGTCTAAAATCTACATAAAGGACATGCTAGCTTCTGCACAAAGAGGATTTGCAATCAGAGCCATTAGGGGCTATAGAACTATTTCCACTAACGCTGCTCTGGCATTGGCTAGATTTCTACCCCTTGATTTAGAGATCCTCCGAGTAAGGGAAGTTGAAAGAACTCGACTAACACACCACTCTTCATTTCTCCCCACAAACATTCCATATGAGGTTCCAACCCCACTTGCTGAACTCCTTCACCCGGCTGAACGGGTATCGGTGGCTTTCGAACTCACACCTACCCAAGATCGCATAGACGCGGCATGTGCTGCGAACAGTGTCCAAGTCTTTACGGATGGCAGTAAGCTGGAAAACGATTCTGTCGGGGCAGCCCTAGTCTGTGTCGACCCAGATCGTCGAGGCACCCAGTGTACTGTAATCCGTAAATACAAGTTACACTCTGCATGCACCGTCTTTCAGGCCGAGCTTTATGCTATCCTCATGGCCTGTTCACTCGCAGTAGAAAGAAAATACCCTCACGTTCTCATTTTAACAGACTCCCGTTCCTCGCTAGAGGCTCTGGGCCAGCGCAGCAGTTCTAACCCACTTGTGTCCCAGATCCACAAGGTCATCGCGGAAAATCTCCCGCAAACCACCTTCAAGTTCTGTTGGGTCAAAGGACACTCGGGAATAGCTGGTAATTGCCTGGCCGATGAAGCGGCGAAAGCAGCGGCAGCCTCTCACTCGGCTCGATCCTATTCCCACTTCCCAATCTCCCATCCGAAAAAGCTATCCCGATCCAAATCCTACGCCCAATGGTCATCCAGATACTCCGAAACGCCTCAAGGCTCCCACACCCGCACACTTTTCCCATCCCTGGAACTGATTAAGGAGCTTCACTCCATAGTCCCACCCTCATTTTTCCTCACTCAGTATTTGTCGGGCCATGGAGCCCACAAATCTTACCTCTTCCGATTTCACATCATTCCAACAGATAGCTGTCCTTGTGACAACACCAGCCCCCAGACTCCTAATCATGTCATCGAGGAGTGCCCTAGGTTTGCTCTGAGCAGACAAAACTATATATCACAATGCAGCCGCCTCGATGGTTCTCCCTTCTCCTTTTCTGACCTCATAAAAAAACTTCCACTTACCAAACTCTTCTGTAACTTCATTTGCAAAACATACTCCCAGTTGAAAACATTTAACTTTCCTAGCAGTTCACCTGTACCCTCGGACGCTCGCACCACTCGATAAACCTGTAAATATGTAAATAAAGTTAAAATTAGTGTAAATAATAATTAAAATATTAAAAATGATAATAACAATAAACCAATAAATAAAAACATAAAAATAAAAAAAAAATAAAAAAAAAACTATAATATTATGATCATATTAAAAAAATCTTAACAATTTTAAATTTGTGTTAATATTACTGCAAATTATCGCCTTTGGCGTCAGTTGAAGGGCCAAGGCCCCTTCCCATACTTCCCGGCTGCGGCCCGCCGCGGCGGGTCCTGTGATCGCTGCCTTTAAGCTTGCTTTTGCGACTGCGCAGTGGTTACTGGATTCACCGCCGCGGCGGCCTGTGACCGGGCCTATAAGGTCTATGTGACCCAAAAACTTCTTCTATTTTCATTTCCGTTCTTTCCTTTTTTGCTGTCTTTCCTCTCTATTATTTTACTGTCCTCTACCATCTTCCCCCCCCAAACTCCTTTTTCCCGACGTGTATACTTTGGCACGCACGGAACGAGAGTTTGGCTACAACCTAACCAGAAACAAGAAATAAATATCCAACCTTTTAACACCAAGAAACCCAAAATTTCACAACAAAGTATAATACAAAAAAAAAAACCTAACCTAACCTAACCTAACCTAACATCTGCCAACACTAACTAACCCACACTGACCTAACCAAGACAAATCTCACTACTTCACAACTTATTTACTTATTTTGTGAAAAAAAAAAAAAAAAAAAAAAAAAAAAAGTTGAAGTAACATTTGGCTGAATTTCCCAACCGCGTTTTTGATGCGGCGTCGTTGATAGACACCGAACCGAACTTGACAAATGGCGCCAAAATAAATTTCAACACAAAATTTCAAAACTATTTTTTTTTTTTTAATACTTGCTGTGGTTGAGGCAAGTGGTGGCAAAGGTATAATCTCCATTCTGCTGTTACTTTCGTATATTTGTGAAGTTGAAGAGACTTTTATTTTATTTTATTACGCAACCTGTGGAACTAGCGCTCCTTTACTTTAACTTATGGGCTAGTTATATTAGCTAACAACTACGGTGTCCCACAGGGTAGCGTCCTCGGACCTACCCTGTTTTTGATTTATATCAATGATTTGACTAACTTGAAACTTAATAAAGGATGTGTTTTTTCGTATGCGGATGACACCGCTCTGCTTTTCCATGGTGACAACTGGCCAGAAGTTTTTGCTACAGCTGAGTCTGGATTAGCTAGAGTTATAAAATGGTTAAATCTGAACTTGTTATCCCTTAATATGTCCAAAACCAACTATATTACCTTTTCTATCCGAGATTCTTTTCAGCCAGAGAGTAATCTGCACATTACAGCACATTCATGTAAAAGAAATGACAATTCTTACGGCTGCGACTGTCACAAAATTGAACGTGTTAATCAAACAAAATATTTAGGTGTCATGTTGGATAAGAATTTATCATGGTACCCACAACTTGAAGCAGTAGCAAATCGCGCGCGAAAGCTTATCTGGCTTTTTAAACACTTACGTGATATTGCAGATAAAGAACTTATTATATATATTTATAAAAGTCTTGTCCAATCTTTATTGCTATATTGTATAGTTATATGGGGTGGTACCTACAAAACAAAATTTATTAATATTGAACGTGCACAAAGAATGATTTTAAAAGTAATGTTACGTAAGAAGAGACTGTTTGGCACAAGTTTGTTGTATGAAGAAGCTAATGTCATGTCTGTCAGGAAATTATATGTACAGCAGTGCATTCTTAATATACATAAAAATTATTCTTTTGACCCTAAATTATTAAGTAAACGTAAACCAAATACAGTGGTTAGCGTCAAAATTACCAAAACAGCATTTGCGCGGAAACAATTTTCAGCTCAATCTGTTTCAATTTATAACAAAATAAACAGAATATTAAATGAAATAAAACACTTTTTAACGGATACTAGCGCGGTTTTATTGAATGTACTTTGGTATTTAGTTGGTATTTGGTTTGATTTTTGGTTTTTCCCGACGTTTCGGCAGAATATTAAATATTTTTTCATTACCTTACCTTGCTTGTAAAAAGAAATTATCATCATGGTTAAAATTGCAAAGTTATGAAAGTGCAGAAAATCTTGTATCAAAATAAAAGTAATAGTTTTTAGTTTTATTTAAGTATCAATAAGTATAACTATAAGAAAGTAATATATTAATATTATTTGAATAAGGATAGCAAATTTAGATAAAGCATGAAAAATATTTCACTTTGCACTATTAAAGTAAATTTGTAGGTATAATTAATTACGTTAAAAATTAAGAACTAATATAAGCATCTAGTTATGTACTACAAATAAATTATTGTAAACTAAAGAGAGGGGCCTCTTCTAATACAGGTTTTTTCAAACTTAAAAGAAGAGACCCACACATTGCTAAATATTACTTGTAGTAAATAATAAAGATATTTTTGATTTTGATTTTTTTTTTGATTTTGAGTTATATGAATAAAAGGGACAAAGCTTGTTATTTTTATTAAATAAGATCATAAACTATTATTTTTTCTGAAATATAATTTAAAAAGAATAAGTGCAAGCGATTTTGGACTTTAATGTCATTTGAAATTCGGTTGTTTTTTTCTCTTAGTCTCGTTTACTAACTTTGCTGTTACGTTAAAAACCGTTATTTTGATAAATGTCAATAAGGTCGAAAATTACTTGCACGCGTATTTTTATAGTGACTAAATAAAATAAAATAAATTTAAATATTTTCCACGCAAAAAGAACCAAATAAGCTTCGACTACTCTATAAATACCAACACTCTCAACAGAGTGACGCATATAAGGGATTTAGGAATTATTGATGTGCCTCCGGAAAACATACAGCATTGTTTATGACGAAGCAGTGTGTACTTAGCTTTATGTTAGTAGTCTGTGGCGCAAACCATAGACAAACTCGTACTTCCGGTTGCTGTCCGCTAGGTGTTGCCACTGTCACCGGCAAGGGCGGGGAGGCGCTCGCCGCCATGTTCGTAGCTCATAGCGTTGTGTACTTTTGCCGCGAACGGACGTAAATCCGTTTATATCTACTCAATCGTATAAAATGAACGCGTTTTGAGCTCGGTTGTTCGTATAAATGATTGCTCAAAATTTAAAAATAAGTTTATTTTTATTTTACACCTTTTTTATACGGTTTTTGTGAAAAATATGGCGTCATCGGCACACGACTGACGCACATCGAAACCAGAGAAGGATCCAGCGTACGAGAGTGTAGCAGCAGCATCAAGCAGGGACAGCAGCAAGCAGCAGCAGCAAATCCACAGGTAACGGACGATCCTCGCATCGACACGTTAGTAACCAATCAGGTCAGTCTTACCTCAAATATAATTATGTTATTTTCATGCACCAATGAATACTTATGGAGTTTTCTGAGCAAGCCAATAATGCCAATACTGAGTTTCAGTCTTTGTTTGCTTAAAACAAATGGTGTTTATTGTACTATATAAACCGTTTAAAGCTGTTCAATCAGCAAATGACCATCGACGGTCGCACCACTTTGCTTACAATTTCTTTAAATTCTCTAGATCTGCTGACGTTTTTACGTCTTATCTTACTACTTATCTTTTTAGATAAGAGCCTTTTACTCGCCTACAAAACAAGGCAACATTGTTTAATTTGTATCATATGATAGCCCGGTCGGGTTCTACAATTTAAAATTGAACGATGCGTTATGTCGGCTCAATAAAAGTATGGCATTTTAGTACCTATCGAACAGTCATAGCTGCTCTAATGAATACTTTTCCGGTTTGAGAGAAATATAATCAAACTTACAAGGCATTATTGATTTGGCTCACGAAGACCTGACGGTACTGAATAACAACCTTAAAATTCAGATGCTCAGTTTTTTAGTGTGATATTTTTTTATAATGATAGCAGCGAAATGATTTCTTTCGTGAAATTTCCTCTGCTCGTTATTTTCGTTTTGGAGATAATACTTTACTGTGGAGTGGATTGTTTTTTAAAATTATCGTCGCTCAGATTGCTTTGTGATCAGTACGATAGTTCAGCTGTTTTTCGAAAACAATTTACTAAAAGTTACTTAGTATTTTTCAAAGTCAAAAAATCAATCGCTAATAATGTTGGAAATTATCGAGCACCATGAGGAACTAACAACGTTACGACCTTTAACCGGCGCGGCGCTACAGACGCCCTTGGTTCATTTGCAAGCTTTTTCTGCGGAAGAAAAGCATAAAAGCGATAAATTTTTGACTTCGGAACCTGAACGAAATTCATTAAAACCTAGTCGTTTTGAACAATTTCACATTCAGTTGAGTCCCTCCAATCTTAGTGTTGGACACTTCTCAAAGTCAATTGTCAAGATCAGTTATCAAGGTCAATTGTCAAGATCAGTTATCAAGGTCAAAAGTCAAGGTCAGTTGTCAAGGTCAGTTACTCGAAATGACATGCATCCCTTGGGTCATCAACATTTCACTTCTTTTCATCAGGAACATGCTAGGTCGCGGAGACCTTGCATGCAAAAGGTTGTCGAGTGCTAGTCTACCTAGACGACTTCCTTTTTGGTCTTTCAGGACCTAACCAAGTTATATCTCAGGCTGCGGAAGCTGTGAGGCACTTGGTCCAATACAAGCTATGTCTGGAGGCTGCGGAAGCCGTGAGACATGCTGTCTGGAGGCTGCGGAAGCTGTTAGACACTTTATTTATTGATTTATACACCAAGTGAGTCTCCTGAACCAAATGTAGCTTATGACCTCAGGTTGCGGAAGCCAGGACTCACCTAGACCAGTAAGACACTTTATTTATTGATTTATGCACCAAGTGAGACTCTTAAACCAAATATAGCTTATGACTTCAGGCTGCGGAAGCCAGGACTCACCTACCAGTACAGGTTATTCTTCCAGGCTACGGAATCCATGAGACATGTGGAAAATTTGGGGCTGGAAACTAACTACCTCAGTATCGATTTTAAAAGATTTAAAATATACATTTTATTAATGATAGAAAAAACAATGACCTTGCTTACTCACAAACAAGTTAACCTTATCAAGTTACAAGACCTTGACCTTTCAACAAAGATGTATCAAACCCTTTAACGGCTCCTAAATCGCCCGGGTAAACTGAACTTTTCCAACGGGTTCGCCATAGCGCAACGCAGACCTGACAGCCGCTAATCGCATTACTACGCACTTAAGGTGGCTCGACATGCAACGACCACGACATACACCTTAATCGGTTGTTGTTGGCAGATAGGTACTAAGTACCTACATCATGACATGATAGTGTGACGCGGAGCCACATATCATTCCAAAAATTATATTTTATCACTACAGATGCTTTGGATTCAAGATGTGGTGCTCTATGTAGACAGAACGTTTGTTCCAGGCATGTGGACAATAAAGAACTATTTCTTAGTAAACTGAAGGCAGACTCGTCAAATACTAGCTTTCTCCGACATGATATGAAGGCGACAAAAACGAAAATAACATACCGCCGTCTGCAGGACTACTACCAGCGAAAAGGCATCTCTTGCTCGGAGCAACTACAAGTCTTCGGAAGACTTTTTTGCATAATAAGAGATTGCACAACCAAAGGCAATGTTATTCAGAACATGTTTTCATAGATTGCCGAGTTCCATCAGCGAACTATATTCTTGTACAATTATAACTATAAGCCATCAGCTTCTTGGCAGATCTTGGAGATACCACTTAGCCTAAGTAGCTCCATCAACCAGCATATTCTACATGATATTGTGTAATATTTGAACATTGACCTAACTGTATCGAGAACGTACCCGTTAGTAGCACCAGATTAACCAGAATCACCTCGGACCGTTTAGATTTAGGGGACCTAGTATCTGCATTGCTGGATGACCCACACGACATATGCACAGGTGAAAACATTTATCCTGGACGTTTTGAAAGTTGGGGGAGGGCGCAGTCAAATAAAACAAAGCTCAGAAGAAGCGGCGTCGGGTGAGTAAGGGTACGAGGAATTTGGCACAAATACTGTCTAATAAATAACTTACCAGAGTTAAAAAGACAACTTTGGTTGTACCCCCTGATTGGCCACTTTGACCACATGACATGTGCCTTGAAACACGCTCAACTTGCCAATGTCGTAAAACATTTCTAATCTATTTAATAACAGTGTTAAGATAAAGGTATACTAACCTACAGTACTATTGTAGTACTTACAAAAAAGCAATCACAAGTTTTTTTTTGTGTATCTTATATTAAATCAATAAATCTTTTTATTAATTCAATACAACAATTTGTTCCTTGTACGGCTCTAAGCCAATTTAATCCAATTAAGTCAAAGAAACACTTATAAATCTCGCTTGTAAAACAACAAATAATGTTACCGCTAGCGTCTGGGTGAAAAGTCCACAAATCACTCTATTAAAGTTTCTAACAACAGTATTGATTGTGACCAAATATTAATTTTATATTTATCTTTCAGTTTGAAAACTGACACATTCCCACAGAAAGTCAACTTGGATGCTGTCTCCCAATACATAGGTAAATATTTCCTGGTACCAACACTGCTTAAAAGTTACTTACTCATATTTTATTTTCTCCAGGAGACCTGCATTATTTCGATGAATAGTATGTACGAGTGAAGATCTAAATTAATCAGATACTTTAATAAATAATTTTATCACAGTATGTGCATCACCTATCCTATCGTAATAGGAAATTAGGTAGGTATCACCTTTTTAGATAGCGGAGTCTAAGCAACCCCGAAGATGCAGATGTGCTGTGCTGTGGCCGTTTTAGGCTGGTACGAGGACCAAACTGTTGGAAAGCATTTATTTGTTTTCTTAGGAAACCAACAGAGTTTTTCTATTATTACATTACTTCAGTTACATTAAAACAAAGCATTGAAAAAATAAAATACTTATATTTTTTAATTACTACAGTATAAAGCAGTAAGTATATTGATTGGTCGCAGATTAAGACCTTTGCATGAAATATTTGTTTTTCAATGCTATATTTCACTAGAGAAGAGCATTCTTTTTGTACCTATGCACTCAGGTGGTAATCCAACCCACGATTGATTTTGATCGATCTTCCCAGTGATAAGTGGAACTTATTCTTAATAATTATATTAGTTGAAATTATTTTTTATCGCGATTAGTTTGATAGATGTCCATTAATTTTTCCTTTTTGTTAACTTCATAATTAGTACCAATAGTATTACATTAAGATAGATTTTTATAGAAAATACTATAAACAAAATTAATCTTACTACCCAATATGTTTTAGTTTACACTATCAAAGTATGTAATACATAATATGTATTACATACTTTGATAGTGTAAATTATTTGTATATATTATATACAAATAATCATCAAGAAAATACATAAACAAAATTAATCTTACTACCCAATATGTTTTAGTTTACACTATCAAAGTATGTAATACATATATACAAATAATCATCATAGCGTTGTGTTAATCACTCTCACCAGCAGATAGCAAACACGTCTTCATAAACAATGCTGTATGTTTTCCGGAGGCACATCAATATAACGGTTTTACATAACAATAAAACCGATATTATGTGCCGAGAAGGAAAACATACAGCATTGCAGGAAGTCCTTCCTGGTGAAGACTATGAGCTACGAACATGGCGGCGAGCGCCTCCCCGCCCTTACCGGTGACAGTGGCGACACCTAGCGGACAGCAACCGGAAGTACGAGTTTGTCTATGGTTTGCGCCACAGACTACTAACATAAAGCACACACTGCTTCTTCATAAACAATGCTGTATGTTTTCCTTCTCGGCACATAATATCGGTTTTATTGTTATGTAAAACCGTTATATTATGGATTCTGAGCTTTCATTTAATCATCACATAGATCATCAAGCCGCTTTTCGTAGACTAGGATTTATTCTTAGAATTAGCAAACCTTTTAAAGACATAAACACTATTAAAATTCTTTATTTCTCATTTGTTCGCTCAATTCTTGACTTTGGCAGTACTGTGTGGAGCCCGTGCTACGATGTACACATTGACAGACTAGAAAGGATCCAGAAAAATTTTTTGAAGTCGCTTAACTTTCGAAGTAATTCGGCCCTCGACACATATTTTGAATCGCTGAAGAAATTTAATTTACTAAGTCTATTTAACCGTCGTAAAATGTTTGACATCACTTTCCTTTATAAAATTATTAATTCTTTAATTGACTCGACTGAGCTTCTGGGTTATGTCCAGTTCTCAGGACGAATTCGACTCCCTGTGCGCTCCTCACGTTCATTACCACTATTTGTTGTTCCGCGTCGCCAAAAAAATTATACTCGAAATTCATTCTTTTCTCGTTCCACCAACACTTATAACAAGGAGCTCCAAGATAAGCTTGATCTTTTTAACATGTCTCTTAATAAAGTAAAAGAAAAACTTAAAGTAAAATTAACTTAAAATCAGAGACATAAAGAGAACTACTTTGTTATTCCTTTTTTTTGTTATGTAGGTATCCTTAGTTTCTTATTTGTTTATTGGTATGTACTTTTATTAAAAAAAAAAAAAAATAAAATCTTTTATTTCAGACCAAAGTTTGTCCATTTTTGTTAGATACAAATTAATGTACTTATTGTTATGTTAGTTGATAAACATTATTAAGAAAAAAGTATCTAAGATTGTCCACCGATAGGTTCACTGATTTGAACGTATTACATGCAAATCAGTAAACCTACCGAGAACCGCAGAGTCCATCCTCTCTGCTATCATCCTTAGGATACTGTTGGTGCTACCGCGCAACCGCAGCATCACCGAGGCAGTCTTTTTGCGCATGATGGTATAAAAATCATCTACACCAGCATCCGCAAACAAGCCCGATGCGCTGCAATAGCGCGGCAGCCCCACCAGCGCCCTAAAGATGTTATTGTATTGAACTCTAAGCGCATTGTACTGTACGGCCCCCGTGTGAAGTTGACCCATAGACCACTCGTGTAGAAGTTTTGACAATATGCTCTAAAAAGCGTGATCTTTACACTAAGTGAACAACGTGAAAATCTATGGATCAACATATTCCCACGGACAGCCAATGCTCTGCGCTCACGCTCAACGTCCAAATCGTCTTTAAGATTTTCATTTACAATATGACCTAAATATTTAAATTGTGTTACACGTTTTAAAGGTGACCCATTCAGAAAAATAGGTGGGACCTGTTTTGGTTCTTTGTTTGAACTTTTGAATAACATAAATTCGGATTTTTTCTCATTGTATATAAGACCATGATTTACAGCATATGTTTCACATACCTTTATCATCTTCCTTAGTCCACTAATCGATGGGCTCAGCAGCACCATGTCATCAGCGTAGCTGATATTATTAACATTTACATTATCCACACGACATCCTACATGCATGCTGCTGAGCTCCTCGATTAGCTGATTTACATAAAGGCTGAAAAGCCTTGGGGAGGTTAGTCCGCCCTGTCTTACACCACATTTTAAAATATATTCATCAGAACAAGTGTTCATCCATTTTACAACATTCCTTTGGTTATTGTACCAGTATGACAACAGATCAACCACCTCGGCATTAGTACCACTATCCCTAAGTTTTTGCCAGAGTACATTATATGACACAAGGTCAAAAGCCTTTGATAGGTCTAAAAAACAAGCGTAGACAGGAGTATTCCTCTTTGTATAATAATTCACTGTATATTTAAGACATAATATAGCACTCTCCGTCGACACACCTTCACGGAAACCAAATTGTGAGTCTGATAGCTGTACATGTGAACTAAGATGTGTATCTAGGACTCTATCTAGTACCTTGGCAAATACAGTTGCAAGTGAAATCGGCCTATAATTTGTTTTATCAGCAATGTCTCCAGTACAGTTTTTAACCAGTGGAACTACTACCGTTCGCATAAGTTCAGGAGGTAAGTATTTATGTCGCAAACAAAGTGTGAATAACAAAGACAACACTCTGCCTACATGCAACCCAGCATGTTGCAGGTGCTCAATGCTGAGTCCGTCATGTCCCGGAGACTTTCCTCTCTTCATGTTTTTAATAGCTTTATTAACTTCTTTAGTTGTGATTCTAATAGGTTCCCTCACATGATCAGACTCAGCAATAGGCACAGCACCAAGCGTCTGCCCCTCCGTTTGTACTGTAAGAAGAAAAAAAAAATGTTTTATTCTTTACGCTTTTAGTATTTATTATATGGGCAAATTTCAGCTTAAGAGTGTTAGTGTAATAAAAAAAAAAAAAATAAAAAAAAGTTTGTCCACGTTTTGACACAATGCATGTTTTGTACAAAATAGATATTGGGCACTGTAGGTCTATTCGATATAATTGTTTTTTTTTTAATAAAATTATTGTTATACATGACTGTTTGATGCCAAAATAAATTAAATAAAAAAAAAGAATAAATGCTAGCGATTTTAGACTTTAATATCATTTGAAATTCGGTTGTTTTTTTCTCTTAGTCTCGTTTACTAACTTTGCTGTTACGTTAAAAACCGTTATTTTGATAAATGTCAATAAGGTCGAAAATTACTTGCTCGCGTTTTTTATAGTGACTAAATAAATTAAAATAAATTTAAATATTTTCCGACCTTCACTTTTTTCCCCCGACATCATTTTGTTCTTCCGGCCATTTCCTGTAGATAAATGAATAGGCTGGTTATGATGACGATGAAATACCTGAAATTAAGTCAATTGAAGGAAATTTTTCCCCAAAATTGCGAGGAAATCTCACAATCTAGCAACCTAAGGAAATCTCACAATATGGGCAATTTTCAGCTTAAGAGTGTTAGTGTGATTAAAAAAAAAATTAAAAAAAAAGTTTGTCCACGTTTTGACACAATGCATGTTTTGTACAAAATAGACATTGGGCACTGTAGGTCTATTCGATATAATTGTTTTTTTTTTTATAAAATTATTGTTATACATGACTGTTTGATGTCAAAATAAATTTAATAAAAAAAAAGAATAAATGCAAGCGATTTTAGACTTTAATGTCATTTGAAATTCGGTTGTTTTTTTCTCTTAGTCTCGTTTACTAACTTTGCTGTTACGTTAAAAACCGTTATTTTGATAAATGTCAATAAGGTCGAAAATTACTTGCACGCGTTTTTTATAGTGACTAAATAAATTAAAATAAATTTAAATATTTTCCGACCTTCACTTTTTTCCCCCGACATCATTTTGTTCTTCCGGCCATTTCCTGTAGATAAATGAATAGGCTGGTTATGATGACGATGAAATACCTGAAATTAAGTCAATTGAAGGAAATTTTTCCCCAAAATTGCGAGGAAATCTCACAATCTGGCAACCCTGTCAAAAACGACTCAAAGTAAGATATTACGAAATAAATTCGAACCCTATCCCAGTTTCCCTACCTTTTAACTTAACAGTGGCAAAACAGTCTAACTCTATTGCCACAAAAATAGGCATAAACAATCTCTAACACAGGAACAGATAATACAACTAATTTACAAAGTCGAATTTTACTACGGTTCTATAATGAACTAAAATGTATTTTTGATATGGTCGGTTTATATAACAGGTAAAAATAACAAGCTTTGTCTCTTTTTTTTCCATATGTTAGAGTAAGAAAGTGCTTGTTCCACATAACAGGCGTAACACTGGAAACAGGTTGTTACTCTGATAACAGCTCGGTACAGGGAACAGTGAAGGCGGCGAGAACAATCTGTTACGCCTGTTCCTTTGAACAACAATTATTTCATAGCGCTCGTAACAGGGCGAAACAGTTACATTTAATTATCTGTTATTTTTACCTGTTACGATAAATACGCCTCACGTCTATTCTGAAACTTTTTTCTATTAAAAAGGGAGCTTATTCCTACCTATAAATAAATATTCAGCCAATTTGTTTTTTTCGGACATTCCCCATTCCGCTATTTTACAACAAATTGCTATGACGCAGACACGCCATTGATTTGCTAACGCCATTGATCTAAAAACAGTATTCTACTAATTTTGAAAAGAACGTCCTCAGCATATCGCTGGCATGTCGACAGCATCGCATCAGCTTGACTTTAAACCATAAAGAAAGCAATAACTACACAGAGTAGATTCTTTAGAAGTGGCCACACACAGACGCATTTCGATTTCGGAATTTCGTACATACGTAATTCCAAACGCAAAAGTTAATCTATGGATTTGTATGCAAAACTATGGCTATGATAGGTTCACGCGCAACGTTGCCAAACCTAATAGTATGGCTTGTAGAACAATAGAGAAAGCTATGATCTACAACACACATCGATACCTTAATCCGCAAACCAGCCAAATCCAAATTTATGTCAAAATTTTACAGGAGACAGTTAAAACTTTCTAATTTCATTAATAATGCGATGGCGGGAGGTTCTAAAAGTATGGTAAATAAAAGTTACGTTTAAATTTAAAATTTAAGAAAAATGGCTAACTCCATAGCATAGAAAGAAAACACCATAATACCTTCGAAAAACTGGATGTCATGCTAAACAAATGGATAATAAACAAACTATGAATAAATAGAGAGCTAATGAAATAGCATTTGATATCTTCTCGACGTTTGTTTTTGTTTTATCTTTGAAAAAACCGGCAGGCTGATAGAAACTATTTAGCGACCGGTTTCATTTGACATACATTGCTACTTATCATTGGTATGTTTTTTTTACCCAAAAAGAATGAGCAATGTATCCTATTTATCTGTCAAATCAAACCGGTCGCTAGGTGGTTTTTAATTAGATAATCAGCCTCCCGAGCAGCACGCTTGTTTCTCTGTGACGCCATACAAAATAGCCGATCTCCGGGAGTTGGCTTGTCAAAATCGTGACGTTTCGTTACGCGTGGAGTTAGCTGGTAGTCACATAGCAATTTATTAAAAAAAGTGGGGCTCAAAATAGAGTTGTTGATTTTTTCAAATCATCCGTCAGGCATATAGGCCGAAGACTGCATCAAAAAAGTATTTTGTTGGCGTAAAAGTTTTTTTGTTTTTTGTTAAAGTGGAGTTGGCTGGTTTGTGGATTAAGGTATCGACTAGAGATGTTACGAATGTAAAATTTTACACATTCGCGAATGCGAATGCGAATATTCAGGTTGCGAATGTGCGAATGCGAATGCGAATGTTAAGACATCAAGTATTACAAAAAACCGGCCAAGTGCGAGTCGGACTCGCGCACGAAGGGTTCCGTTCCAAAAACGGCAAAAAAATTACGTTTGTTGTATGGGAGCCCCCCTTAAATACTAATTTTATTCTGTTTTTAGTATTTGTTGTTATAGCGGCAATAAAAATACATCATCTGTGGAAATTTCAACTGTCTACCTGTTGTCGTTTTTAATATCGAACAAAAAACGGCAAAAAAAATCACGTTTGTTGTATGGGAGCCCCCCTTAAATATTTATTTTATTCCGTTTTTAGTATTTGTTGTTATAGCGGCAACAGAAATACATCATTTGTGAAAATTTCAACTTTCTGGCTATCACGGTTCATGAGATACAGCCTGGTGACAGACAGACAGACAGACAGACAGACAGACAGACAGACAGACAGACAGACAGACCGACAGACAGACAGATGGACAGCGGAGTCTTAGTAATAGGGTCCCGTTTTTACCCTTTGGGTACGGAACCCTAAAAACTATTATAAATTAATTAATCAATCAATCATCTTTATTACTACGATGGGAAAAACATTTACAAAATAATAATATACATATAATTTATAACATCCATTAGTTAATTAAATTTGTAAAAAATTCCATGCTTATTTAATGCACATGTGCACTTTTATTATTGTCACAGTCGAAGTTCAATAAAGTTGAAAAAAAATTGCCATATATATCACTTTTCTTTCCCGGTGCCATAAGGAAAAACTGTCTAATTATCACAAAATACTTTAAAACACAATTAATTATTTGCTTACCAAAAGAGGAATTACAGCAGACTGGTAACTAAAACAAAATAATCAACAAACCAAGCAACAAAGTGAGCACATCAACAAGCAATCACAATTCACAAACTACCCGCGTGAAATAAACGCTACATGTGTTTACAAAAATTCGAAGATCATCTTATGTGTAAATCTAAGAAATCAGGCTTAAAGTTGTTTAGCATAATATAATAAATAACCTAAGCTGGTAGTACTTCCACGTAGTGAAGGCGGTAACAAATAACCTACCTAGGTTTGGACCAAATTTTTGATATCGACTTGCCTAACTAAATACTGGTCACACGCTTAAAGCCGCTGGTGTCGATCTAAGGACTGGTTGTTTTTCGCATTGCCAACTTTATTTGGCTTTTTCCAGGGTTAGTAACGCTTCAGGTCTTTTCATATTGGCTGGCTCCCGAAAGAAAGACTCCAAACATAGTTTACAAAAATTGTTTAAACTATGTTCTTCTTCTTCTTATCGTATGAGGAATAGTGGCCACCTTTGGTGTTAGAGTTTATCAAGCCGCTTGTAAGGCCTCTAACTTGGCTGAACGACTGTTATCAGATGACAACAGCCGGAACCGACGGTTTAACGTACTCTCCGAAGCACGGAAGCGCTCAGTTGTAATGCCACTTAACGGTCACCTATCCGCACTGAGCATTGCTTAACAAACGTGCTACAAGTATTTTCCTATGCAACTACATTATTTCATATTTATATGCATATGTCAAAGTCATAAAGTTCACTTGTACGAAGTCGCGGGCATCAGCTAATTTAAACTATAATAACACTTTTTTAACGTACTGGTGACGTATCGGACAAATCGAACTACAGGCCGATATCCTTGGCAACGACAATAGCCAAGATATTTGACCGTGTGCTTGATTCTATTCTACAAAACCACTTTGAGCTCCATGATGGCCAGCATGGTTTCACGCTTGGCCTATCGACAGAAACAGCCATTATGAGCTTAAAGCACACTGTCAAATATTATACGGACAGGCGTACACCGGTGTACGCCTGTTTCCTGGATCTCAGCAAAGCCTTCGATCTTGTCTCGTACGACATTTTGTGGCGTAAATTATATGATGCTGGCTTACCTGATGGCTGCACCGATTTACTTAAGTTTTGGTATGGTAATCAGGTGAACTATGTGAGATGGGCGAACGAGTTTTCCGAGCCGTACAGGATGGAGTGCGGGGTGAGGCAAGGGGGGCTGTCTTCCCCGAGGCTCTTCAATCTGTACGTGGACGCACTGATCAGGGAGCTCAGCAGCATGCATGTCGGTTGCCACATCGGCAACGTGTGCGTAAATAACATCAGCTACGCGGACGACATGGTCCTGCTGGCACCCTCGGTCTGTGCGCTGAGAGCTCTACTCGGTGCTTGTGAGAAATTTGCTGTCTCACATGGTTTGCTGTACAATGCCAAAAAGTCGCAGTTCATGGTCTTTAAGGCGGGCAGTAAGTGTCCTAAAGTTGTACCCCCTATAACATTATATAATGAACCCCTAGATAGAGTTTATAAATTTAAATATCTTGGACACATCGTCACTGATGACCTTAGAGACGATGAAGACATCGAAAGAGAACGTAGGGCACTGTCGGTCAGGGCGAATATGTTGGTACACAGATTTAGTCGATGCACGGATGCTGTTAAAATTACACTGTTCAAAACGTACTGTTCATCCTTCTACTCTAGCAGCTTATGGGCCAACTATACCAAAAAGGCTTACAGTGCCCTGCGTATTCAATACAACAATGCGTTTAGGGCACTGTTACGGCTGCCGCGGTTTTGTAGCGCGTCCGCGATGTTCGCGTTAGCGGGTGTGGATAGCTTCGAAGCTATCATGCGAAAAAAGACGGCGTCATTGTTATACAGAATACGCGGCAGCAGTCACAGCGTCCTTAGAGAGATAGCCAACAGTGAGGAGTGTCCCCTGATTGGTTTTATGATTCACAAAATTACGTCATTTCTAAAAATAGAATACTAACATAGTTTTAAATCTTTTACTAACACAATGGATTTAAGTTGTCCGAAATAAATCGTTTTTATTTTTTTATTTTTATTTTTATTTATTTATTTATTTAACAAGAAGTCCCTTAATTGTCTTTGAAATAGTTTATAGTCAACAATAGATTTTAGCGTGATTGGAAGACTGTTAAACATTTTGACTGCTTGATACCTAACGCTGTGTTTTACAACTTTTAGCTTTGGTACAATCAACTGTGATAATTATCCTTTCTGCGAGTTTTCAGACGGATGTCTCGCTCCGTAGGTTTTTCAAACTTTTCTATGTTTTTAACCAGATTTGTCAAAATCACTAATAAAGACTGGGGACGGTTAAAATGTTTAATTTTGTGAAATATTCTCTACATGATTGCCATTGTGGAATCCGAACTATAGTTCTGATAGCTCTTTTTAGGGTTCCGTAGCCAAAATGGCAAAAAACGGAACCCTTATAGTTTCGTCATGTCTGTCTGTCTGTCTGTCTGTCTGTCTGTCTGTCTGTCTGTCTGTCTGTCTGTCTGTCTGTCTGTCTGTCTGTCTGTCCGTCCGTATGTCACAGCCACTTTATTCCAAAAGTATTAGGACTACATAGTTGAAACTTAATAGGTAGGTGTATTCTGTGAACCGCTTTACGATTTTTACACAAAAATAAAAAAAAAAAAGATTAAGGGGGGGCTCCCCATACATGGAACTGAAATTGAAAAAAATTTTTTTCATCAAACCTATACTTGTGGGATATCTATAGATAGGTCTTTAAAAATGACATTGAGGTTTCTAAGACTATTTTTTTTTTAAGTCAACCGTTTGAAAGATATATGCCGCCAAAGTGGTAAAATGTGTGTCCCCCCCCCTTTAACTTTTAAAGTAAGAAGGTGAAAAATCTAAAAAAAATAATCGCTATAGATCTTAATAAATACTTTCAACGAAAATTGGTTTGAACGAGATACAGTAATTAGTTTTTGAGATATAGTACATTTTCTAAAACCGCAAATATAACTTTGTCATTCATACAAACACTGTAAAAAACAAAGTTATTTTTTCAGACGAAAAATGATAGCGGTATTAAAATATGGTATGGTGTAATGTACCTACGGAACCCTACTGCGCGTGGCCCGACACGCACTTGGCCGGTTTTTGTAACACAAAAGCTCTCTCTATATTGTATTTGTAAGAATTTCTACAAAACCTAATACTATACCGCAGATGAGATTCAACTAGCGCAAAATATACCGTTTCAGTCGTTCCACTGTAATGTCATCACGTAAACTTCTTAAACAATAACATGCTGAACTAATTTTTTTTTTCAATTTTTCCTAATTCATATTTCCAGTTGAGATATGAATCAATATAAACTCCTAAAAACTTAACAGATTCAACGAGTGTGATTCGTTTGCCATTTAAAGTTATAATATCTAGCTTTTCTTTATTTCTTGCCGTGGTTCGGAACAACATAATATTAGTTTTTTCATAATTAAGGACAAGGTCGTTCTTATTTAACCAAAAATAAAAAGCTGAAAGAGCCTGCCTGATTTACAATTTAGTTCTTCACTATTGTTAGCTGAAAGTACTGCATTGGTGTCATCCGCAAAAAGTGTAACCCTAATGTCAACAGACTGACCTTTATATTGTAATTATTTATATTTTTATTATTTAAGAGGGCATTTCATTTCATTAATCATTTTTTTAATTTAACTTTTATTTGTTTAATTATGTCCTAATTCTAGAAGCAAGATATTAACAAAATAATAATATTAATCATTATGAAATACTTTAAATCGGGAGAATGCATGAAAAGTCTATAACTATTTTTATATAAAATTTAAAAAGTCTCAATAATCGTGGTAAATAATGTAACTTTACATTCTGCTTACCCCTGTAAGCAGGTCTTATTATGCTGGTTTTAAAGCACCGGTAATGATCATAATATCCCGGAGACCAACTAACTTTCGAACCTACTTTCCTAATCTTCCTACAGTGTTAGGTTAGGCATTAATCAATTAAAAATTCAATCAAAACATTAATTTAAAAAAGGTAATTTAAATTAGGTAGTTACTTTAATTGGGATTGAAATGAATTGCAATTAATATTTAATTAAACTTTGCAATTAATTTATTTAGATTAAACTACATTAAATGCAATTTTAGGTACGGTGTCCTACGAATGAACTTAAAACAAAAAATTAATAGTCAATTATTTTTTGTTATGTGTGAGACCAACTTACAATTAATAAATTATTAATTGTGGTAGATGCAATTAGCATTTGTTAATTGTAGAACGTATGGAAAATTGATCTTTTTTTACTGAACTTAAGGTTAAAAATCATTTGATCACCAGTCATCGCCTACTTGCCAGTCAATTTCCCGAGTGGACAAAGACAAACGTCGGTCGGTCAAACGATTTTCATCTTAAAGTCCAATGAATAAATATCGAATTCTATTACGTTTTATCGTTTTGTCATACATAGTACGCCGTGAGAATGCGGTCGGCGTAATACGACAGTACGTCGTCGCTGGGCTTTCATTAAATTTACGAGAAGAAAGGCGTAATAGCTGGTACTGTTTCCCGTGTGAATGCGGCTCAGCGTAACATGACAGTATGTCGCCGGGCCTTCAATAAATTTACGGGAAGAAAGGCGTAATAGCTTTTACTGTTCCTCTTTGTTTAGAAATCTAGTGTAAAGATGTTTACAGGTTTTTTGTTTCATGTTTCATAGAGTAATGCATAACTTAGTACATAACTTACTCGTAGAGAATTTTCCGAGCAAAAAATATTTTAATATCGTTTAATTAGATGAAATATTAATAATAAATTCTGAAAAAAAATAGGAGTGACAGATTGATACTCTGAGTAGTCAAAAATCAAATAATATTAAATTGGGCGTAACCGACGGTTACTACTTTATTGCCCGGGGCCAGCGATATACAACGTGTTAATGAATTAACGCAAAATGAGAAAACTGTTTCTTCTGACCATCAAACTGAACAACTTTTACTATGGGACCAACGCTGAAATCGCGAAAAAAAGCAGCTACTTGATACATTTTTATATTTTCGTTATTAATACGTACAAAAGTACAGTTTTCTCATTTTGCGTTAATTCATTAACACGTTGTATAATGGACAGCACGGTTTTACCCATGGCCTATCCACGCCACGGTCACGGCTATACCTAGTTTATAAATGACATAACACTATGCGTAGCCTCAGAAGGGGGAAAGTTGGCAAAAAGAGAATGGACGGCAACAGAGTTTGTAAGGAGTCAAGAAAAGCGCAGCCGGGGAAAGAGCTCTAGCAGGCACCCCTGCGCTCTCCCAAGATTCGGTCCATATACCGAGAAAGTAGGAAGGACCACGGGTTGGTGGAAGTCATGTTGTACTGTAAGGTCATATACCGTTAATTTCTGTAAATAAACTGTTAACATCTGTAAATCCTATATCAATATTCTGTAATATGATCTTGAAATATAATTATGTAAATAACAATGAATATAAATAAATATTTTCGGAGCACAACCTGTTTAACTATTTAGTATATTACTGTAGTTTTGAAAGGAATGTTTGTCATGCTCACATGTCCAAGTAGACGAAGTAGTGGGCAACAGCTAGTTTATAATATTAATAAGAAAGTTACGAAATAAGGATGAAATGAAACAAAGGTTCAATTTTGTATTAATTTTATTTTGTGGAAGTCATGAGGGGCAGAAATTTTCATTATTTAGTGCGGACCACACTCTGCGGCTCTTGTCAGCTTTCCGTACACATATAGTTGAGTCGTTTACGGAGCACTGGGCTTAGATTAAATGTTAGGGATAGAAACTGTAAAATGATTATTTTAGTAATCATATTATTATTATTACTATACCAGCAGGAGAGCCGGCGAGCCGTGGTTGTGTTTCCATACACAATTGTCATTTTATTTCAAATTCCAAAATGTTTTTACAGTTTTAAACCATTTATTTTATAATTATCTCAATAGATTTATTAATAAATTATTCTTAATATTTACAAAACATTAATGTCCCGAGACCCGGTCTCTTTACATTACGTACGTATATACAGCTTACATCCATTCAATGGACAGATTGAAAATATACTTATAAGATAACAGTAACAAAAAATAATAGTTAATTTAATATAATCAAAATACTGCCAGATTAACATTTTGCCATCGGTTTTCATTAAATTACGGACGCAGGACAATGGCACAGTTTTCACTAACATCAAACCGTACGCAACAATCAATCGACAACAACCTTGTTTTATGTGAGCACTTCTTACGTGTGTGCTTCGGACGCGCAAGTGAAGACGACCGAGATTACGACCTGTAAAAAGTATCGCGGCATTCGATGCACAATCGTCTGTCAAGTTCTGTGTATAGTCTCCACAATGTCATTTATTTAATGGTTCACTTTCACAGCAGCATGGCGTTGCGTTCGACAGCTGTTAGTAAGCGCGATGGGCTCGCAGCGGCGAATGTCAACGCAACGGCCAACGCCCACAGCGCGGGAGATGGCGCGTGGAGAGCTCCGCTCGCATTGCGACTTAAAGTTGCCGCCATTTTATCACCTGCCGAACACGACCATAATTAGAGCCAGAAAAAAAGAACAGGTTTCTAACCAAAACTATCCAATACTGCGATCTCCAACCAAGCGTGAAGATTTTGGTAAAATCCTCCCACTGGAGAAGTTTGCGTTCTGCAGTGGAACATAATAGGCTGTTACGATAATGATGGTGGGCTGGTAAGTAAGCTATCCTCCATAACCATTCATTAAGGAAGAGCTGCAGTGAGACATTCGAGGTTAATGATGAAGATATACACTTTTAAACTTTCAAAAAAACACACATGTTTTAAACGCGTTTTTAAATTCAATCTTGAAGATGGCCACAAATTATCTGCAGTGTGAAATCCAGTAATTACAAACGCACTACCTCTTCGTTTGCGGTCGGCTAACTACCAGAATACGGCTATGATACGGAATAGGGACACCGTTAGTACATTGTGTGCGGCGGTAGTTGGAAAAACTGTTCGAGAGTGGATGAGGATTCCACCGAAGAGGAGAAGGCGTAACACCGCAGCTCCAGTCGGCCCGTGACCACGGCCGATGCGACTCAGCCGAAACGCCGGGAAAAGGTAGGTGTTCAACACCTATTTTTAGTTTAAAAACGCGTTTAATCTAATATTCGCGTGTTTCGCGTGTTCCTAATCTAATATTGAAGATGATATTAGGAACAATGAGTAGTACTGACTGCCTTCGGAGACGTAGACGTATATGTGTGCGGGCTCGGTGTTGGCGGCGCAGCAGGTGTAGTTGCCGGAGTGGCGCGGCGCGGCGGCGCGGATGGCCAGCGTGGACTGCGTCTTGGGCCCCGGCTCCGTGACCACGGTGACGCCGCGCGCCGCGTCGTAGTTGATCATGCGCGCGTTGTGGTACCAGAACACGTACTGCGGCGGCACGGGGCTCTGGAATTGTGGGATGATGACTAATTAATAAAATACCGAAATCGTAAACATATTAAACTTTTAGAGTTGCTTGTGTACCTCTCGGTTTTATATATTGTGTATTATTTGTTTTAGTACCCTTTAAAGTTAGATGAACGAGTCCGTTTAAAAAGTATAAAATTTATTGAAATAAATAATACCTTTAATTAGTCCGTAAAATGTATAGCAAATTTGGTCTGAGAAACCATTTTGATAAACACAATATTTAATATAGCTGCCGAAAAAAATTCCCACACGTTGCATACAAACTACTCAAGCGTGACGTCATAGTTGAGTAGCCGTTAGTATGGAGCGTTTTTGGGTGAGTCCATTTGTGTGCATTTTAAACTGTAATATCTCCGACAGTTTTCATGCTAGCGAAATAATTCTTTTACCAATGTTTCTTTTATTTGAGAGGTAATTTATGTAACATAAAATAAAAAAATTGTCACCATGGCAATTGTAAAATGACAGGTAACGATTAAACTATGGACTTAAAACGTCTCGAAAATCTTATCACATGTGGAGTGGAGTATTTACATGGTGGACTAAAACCGCACAACTTTCGCCGCACGGTGAAAATCGACCGTGTAAAGGGCAATTCAGCCTAGGCCGCAGGTGACAGAAGAATATTATCTGTTCCAGTAGCCAAAATTAAAACTACATTATTAAATATTATTACCTAGGTTTTGCCATCGACTACATAGACGACAGCGACGCCATCACTTGCGATTCAATTTTGGAAGCGACTCGCTAGGTGACTAAAGTCGACCGTCACAGCTGACTAAAATCGACCCATGTAAATAGCCCATGAGACAACACACAAACAATGTCAACCTAGCTAGACGGATCATTAAATAAATAATCACCTTCTCTATGATGCAGACGAGGTTGATAGTGGAGCCGGCGTCGACGTGGTGCTCGTCGGCGCCCAGGATGAATGCCTCGGGCACCGCGATGTGCAGGTGCACCAGCCGCGACAGCGTGCCCGACGCCGTCGACACCTGCAACACCATCAATGGTCCACAGTTATTACAGCGAGCGCGGACCGTTATAGAGGGAGATATTCAATTAATAAATTATAACAATGTGGAACTCGATGGCGCAGAGGCTTAGCACATTTCTAGTCCCTTTAGTTAAGGACCTATAAAGTTACCTAGTCATAGGATGGTAGATCAAGAAATATGTATTAATTCGAGTTCCTCCCTGCTTTAGGAAATACGTTAAAAGCCTACTCAAACCTGACCGGTATCCCCTGTACCGGTGGCGATAATGGTATACCCGACCGATATCCCGACCGGTATTGTGTGGCATTACCGCAGCTGTTGCGGAACACCTTTGAACAGCGCGTTACCGCATACCTACCCATCGGGATATCGTTACCGCCACCGGTACAGGATACCGATCAGTTTTGTGTAGGCCTTTGGTCTTTTGTTCTTGACTGTGCAGATAACGGTTCATTATGAAAAATGCGGTTTTGGGTATATCTGATTCGCAAAAGAACATTTCTTCAATTAACATACATCACAATTAATATTTGTAAGTTTTAGTTCACTAAAGCCCGCAAAACATTACCTGACACTCGTATGTGCCATTGTCCCTTTTCTGCACATATTTGATCTGCAATATCCAGTCATCAGATCCCTCGCTGTGTAATACCTGTGAAAGAGATTATCATCTTTAAGTAATGCAGGTTTGTCGTATGATGATTAGTAATTACTCGTAGTAGTTCCTTCATTTTACCTGAAATCGTTCATCATTCGTGTACATGAGCACTCCTGAGCTGATGATGTGCCAGTCGCGGCGGCGCACCCATGAAACCTGTAACAAAAAGCGGCCATAGCTTAAAATGGGGTTACATGGCAACTCGAATATATGTATTTTAAAGATTTGCCACCCTCCTAATGTAAGAAGTTCTCGTTTTGTTAACAGATATTTGGGTAAATATCAACTTAACTAAGAAGCTCAGTACATCCATAAGAAAAACCTATGCTCCAGCTGGAAGGTCAATAAAATAGGTCATGTTGATCCTCAACCCCCAGGCAGCAGTGCAGGAAGCAACGGCGCTAAATCTATGCCCCAGCATAAGAATAAATATTTTATTTATTCTTATGGCTCCAGCAATAAGGTCATTAAAATGGGTCATGGTGATCCTCACCCCTCTCTCCCCGAGGTTGCGCACGGGGCAGTGCAGGAAGGCGACGGCACCGAGCTGCGCTAACACGTCCTCCTGCGTGTTGTTGATGGTGGGCTCGCGCAGAACGTGCAGCCCTTCTAGCGACCCATACCACAGCTCTCGCCACGCTGGCACCTGCACATATAACAATATAACACACTTAATGCTTGCACGTTAAAATTAATTATTTCAGTCTTTGAGCGAAAAAAACGCTCACGACGCGTTCTGGTCACTGCCAAAATGCCACAACGCGAAATTCGTGTCATGGCTCTTATAAAAATACCCAGAACGCGTTGTGGTAATCATAGAAATACCAAAAAGTGAAATTCGCGTCGTGGTCAACATACAAACGACCACAACGCGTTGTGGAAATGAAAAAAAGCCATGACGCGTTCTGAGCACTAGTTGGTGCAACCATAACACAACGGACGGGTCGTGAAATCGGTTTTTGAGCCTAACATATGTACCATACCATTTATTATATTTTAATATTAATTTGGCTAAACACTAGCAATGGCAATGTACCATACGCATCACATGTCTACACTCAACTTATCTTGAGACAAAGCTCTCAACGCCCTGGACAGAGCACGACTTTGTCCAGGGCGCCTCATTTATGCTGGTATACTAGTCAGGTTTTTAGAGGTAAGATAGGCAGTTCCTCAGTGATGCGGATTCCGGGAGTAGTGCGCTTCCACCTTCGGCCTTATCGTCACTTAAGACCAGCAGGCCTATTTTTTGTAACTCAACTGACAGCTTAAAATGATCATCACTGATCTAATTTTTAAGTACATGCTGGGTTTTTGTAGAGAGTCATAACATTGTTTTTTACTGTAGCAGTAATGTACTTACAACTTAGATCAGTGATGATCATTTTAAGCTGTCAGTTAAGTTACAAAATAGGCCTGCTGGCGAGATGAAGGCCAAGCACTATCCCGTTGTGTATAAAAAAAGGTAAGTTACCTCAGCGACCTCCGGCACCTCGACGGCGACGTCGAGTATCTGCAGCGGTGAGTGCGGCTGCGGCGAGGGGTACGCGGGGGGCTGGAAGGGCGAGGGGGGCGCGGGGGGCGCAGGCTCGGGCGCGTGCACCACCGAGCCGGCTGCCAGCGCCGCGAGCAGCGCTGCCGCCAGCGCGCCCGCCGCGCGCTTCATGCCGCCGCGCCGCTACTGCCCGCCACCGCCCACCATCGCAGAACCGCCCTCTGGAATGCAAACAATACCACAGAATATATAATAGTTCTAATTATGTTTCAAGCTCAGACTTGCGATTATGGCGGGAATTTCGTGTGACTTCAATGAAGAATTTATTTATAAAACGTATAACGGTTTATTGTACAAGATTATACAAAAATTTTAATAGAAACGGTTACTAATTTAAATATTCAGGATAAAGATATGGGTGCACGCGAGACGGCAGAGAATATCGAATTAATGCCGATGCGGTCCTAAGGTCGGCTTCGGTGTCATCTCATTCGTTCGCTCTTCCATTCAGCCGATCCTTTTTCATTCTTCATTCGGCGGAAGTTTACGCGTCGTTGACATAGATGGCGCCAACATACTGCCGGCCTTGGAAGCTTCCACTTTAGCTTCCAAAAATATTCGAATAGTCCTCTTCGTTTATGTCGACGATGGTCGTTTATGACGACAATACTTTATTGAATCTATTGAATGGAGATGGTAACGCAAAGCTAATCCGCAGATGGCGCCAGCGGCGAATCGGCCACTATCACTACTTTTGATTGGTTAAAATATGTCAGAAATGACATTTGACATTTGAAACAACCAATCAAACGATTTTAGCACAAACGCGTGTGGCGCCATTAGTTCCTCAGTATGCATTCCCATTGAATCACAGAATGGCGAGGATGAAACGGACGACGTTAGCTGAATAAGCCCCCTACACAACCTTCACGAAAGTTGAATACCATGTCTAAAAGTAATATGATTACTGTAAGCACAGTGGCCTACTAAAATGAGAAACCCAGAAGACTTGTGAAGTGGTTTTATTAACACATGACTAACTTAAACACTTGCTTAAAAACTTATCTGTATAACGGTGAAAACTGCAGTGTGTCAATACAATGACATTCCTGTCGCACGTGAAACAGATTGTCAAAACTTAAACTTCGAACGTAGCATAGATCACAAACCACGGAGGCCGATAGCCTTCCTCAAGAATTACATCTAGAATAGTAATATCGAGTATTTGTTTTAGTTTAATCAGTTCCTTCCTTTACTTTAAAAGATTCCCTTTTATCAGGCTTCCCATAAAATAGTAGGTAACAATTTTGTTACATTTTCAGTAGCGTGGGTTCCAGTAGTCAGTAACAATGCCAGAAACGAAGCGTAAATGTTCATAAATAAAACTGGAGGAGTAAGCTGTGGCACTAAGGCGTAAGTAGATTAAAATGAAAGCAGATTATGTTAACATAATAGTGGAATTTATACTTCGAAGAAAATTATGTGAAAATCCTTTCTCCAGCTGAAACATCAGCAGAAATTATTTTCACAATTTTATGTTTTAGGACAAAGAGCGGGCGATGAAAACATTTTTCGAAAGTTTCGAGTGTCTTGTGCCTACCCGCGCTTTATACTTCATCGAGTTATTCCTAAATGAATTGAAGTGTTTCTGGAGGGGACGACATGAAAGGGTTGTCCCGGGAGGGGAGGGCGTTAATGCGGGTGATTGATCACCGCTCCCGCCGAGATTGATGTGTTTTTTACGAGCGTATCGGAATAGTACCTGTCTGCCTCTTTGTGAGTTCCCAAAACATGCCAGCCCTAGCGGGAATTCGATATAAAGGTGCCGTGATCTGTGTCCTCCCGCGCGTCTCGACGCATCAATGAAAAATACTCGAGTCAAAACGTTCTTTTTACAGATTTAGAAGTCACTATTTCGAGTCGATTGGTTCTGAAAAGACGACGTTTAAAGAACACGGCAAATAATCTTTTGATAGGAAAAAATGTCTCCATCGCCTTAGTACTCATGAATTCCTTTTTTAAATCTTTCCAGCTATATAGCTAGTTTTACTAGTTTTATATGGTTTATAAATAAAATGTTTAAGATAGGTATAGGATAAAGACAGCTGTAAATATAGATATTAGAAACACCTCAGTACTTCTAAGCACCTCAAGAGGTTGTATGCAGATTTGTGTTTTTATGGAATTTGGATAATGTTTAATTATCTACTAGTATACACAAATACATTTTCCAAATTCCGAAGTTTTCCACGACTCATTTATTACATATTTGTTTACCTTTATATTAATATTAATGCGAAGTCCGTTTGTTTGTTTGTTACGCCTTCACGTTTTTATTACTAAACTGTTTGATTCCCATAAAAGATAAATAACTAAAATAAATAAATAAATACGCTGATTATCAGCACGAGTTTCTAAATAATTTATTAGGTCAATTACTTACTACAATTTATTATGCCACTACTAATGACACTATAACATCGTCCAGCCTTGTCCGAATATATTTTGTGAAGATAACTCGCCCCTAGCAATACTGAAGATATTAATATCTGCGCTCGTATCAGCAATATTAGCAAATTGTACAACATTAGTCATATTTTTGTAGATCATGCTTACAATCGTTTTTTTTTTATGTGTTGAAGAAATTGGGACGTTTTCATCCAAATCCATTGCACTTCAAGTTCTTCGATAGTAAGTTATTATTAAATAAACTTGACCTACTATTTAAGTAAGTCCTCCAATATACAAGTACTTGGGCATTTTTATAAAATATTCCAAAAACATTTTCACTTGAAGCCCGCAACGATGATGATTGATTACGATGAGATGGTGATTTATTAAAGGAAATTGATTGTATCAATCTTCTTATATATTAAAATTAAGGGTGACTAACCTATCAACGCCTAGCCAAAGCCTTTGGACCTAGAAACCTGAAATTTTTCACAAACGTTTCCACTGTTATATAAATATATACAAGGAATAATGAAGAATAGGAGTGAAAAGGGGGGTTAAAAGTTTGTATGGAAAAAAATAATTAAATAGGCATTTGGACTTGAAACTTCGTAGGAGTACTTGTAAAAACGATAGCGCAAACATGTTTTTCGTGTATTTCGGAAAATCAACCCGTTAGAATATAAATGGGGTAAATGAACCGAAAAATTATTATTACTTTAGTACAATTTGTATGAACAGGATACAGTTTTTCTACGTCAGCCATAAGAGGGTCAATTTTAGACCCTGTCAAGTTATTGAAAAATAATTGATAATGATACACACTTTTTGAGTTTTAAATTTATCGATAGATACCGATAGATACGTAGTTGATTCACAGTTTAGAGTCTATGCCTTTATTCTAATCTTTGAGTTCTGATCTTAGTAAAAAAATAAAACTGGTCAAGAGCGAATCGGACTCGCGCACCGAGGGTTCCGTACCATCATAATTGTACCATCAAACCACACTGCAGAGTAGAATAATAAAGTTATTATTTCAGTTTTATGTCAGCGCCATCTCTTGACCGATAGTGGAACTATTGTTAACTTTTTTAGAAATATGATCATTTCTAAAAAAGTGTGCTATATTGAGACATCGTTTTATTTTTCCTGTAATCTTTATATAAACTGCTATCACATAGAATTATTTCAGATTTTTCTCTTTGCAAACTTCGGAGATAAGGGGGGGGGGAACGGTTTTTTTCATTCATTTTTTTCATTTCATTCATTTTTCATCATAAGTCGAAAACTATGCGGCCTAAAACAAAAAAATATATATTGAAAACGTGCAAATGACGCTCTTTTTATTTGCAAAATAGTTGAGCAAATGTGATGATATTAGTATCAACTTGAAATTTGGTATGGTTTAAGATGTTAAACCATTCCAAATTTCAAGTTGATACCATTAGTAGTTCTCGAGATATCCAGCTGTGACACACAGACAGACAGACAGACTGAGTCACACCATAAGGGTTTCTTTTTTACCATTTTTGTACGGAACCCTAATACTTACAGACTTTGTGCTCCACACAGACGACCACCTATAGGAAACTTTTATTTTGTGTCGTAAGATATTCCTACAAATTGGATCTTTACAAAAATTCTAGTATAATTGCAAAACACCGGTCAATTATAATCTGAGACAGATTTTTGCAATCGTCCTACTACTTAATGTATTTTAGAATTTTTTCAAAAATCCAGCGAATCTTAGGTAAATTGCGAATGACCATCATATTACGCGCGCTGATTGGCTGAAGTCAACGCTATAGACTAACGGATGAAGCTCTGATTGGCTAACGGCTCCTTTTCAGGGTTATATTTTGATCCGAGTGTCGTGGCAAAGGGAGAGGGGTGCACCAAAAGTTATCCTGTTCCCCACTAGTGGATATCGGTAAATAAAGTATAGACTGTCTTTTCCCGTTTTCCACAACTAGGTTATATTGGGAAGAAATGTATCGAAAAAAACTTTTTTTCCGATATCCCCTAGTGGGGGACAAGAGAAATAGGCTCAAAAGTTGGGTTCTGGATTATGAACTTTTCAGTCTTCTTTTAAGGGTCATATTCTGACCAATCAGACTGAAGATGTTATAAATCGACTCTTTAGATCCGATCAGCATTCAAGTTTCCATATTGTTTGAAACATACCAAGATTTTTATGTCCTAAAATTGCTAAGACGGTTGCGAAAACCTATCTTAGATTCCAATTATCCGGTTCTTTACAATCGACCTAGGATTTTTGCAAAGATCCGGTTTATTCGATTATCCTACGACATATGGGAAACAAACTTTTTATTTCGAAGACTAAATACAAGGTCTAGCCTTGGGGCTTTCCGAACCGAAGGCGTAGCTTTGAAATTTCCATGTGCCTGTGAAGTTGTAACAGCCTACACTGAATAGATAATTGAATTTGTACAAGGTAGAAGTCAGAGTTTCCAAGCACTGAAAGTTCTGTTGTATCGCGTCAAGTCTCTAATCACACAGTATGCTAATTATTTCACTATAGGTAAAATTATTCTAAGAGTAAACATTGCAATAATTATTCTATGCAAGTCTACTGTGTTTCAGTTAAAACTAACGTTGGCATGATGACTATTTTTTATTTTATGTTACATAAATTACCTCTCAAAAAAAGAAAGATTGGTAAAATAATTTTACGCTAGCATGAAAACTGAACGAGATATCACAGTTTAAAAGCACACAAATTGGACTCACCCATCAAAAACGCTCCATACTAACGGCTACTTAGTTATGACGTCATGCTTGAGTAGTTTGTATGCAACGCGCAGGAAATTTGTTTGGCAGCTATATTAAATATTGTGTTTATCAAAATGGTTTCTAAGACAAATTTGCTATAAATTGTATGGACTAATTAAAGGTATTATTTATTTTAATAAATTTTATACTTTTTGATAGGGAACATGCATCAATTTTTTTTTTATCAAAATCAAAAGTTCGTGAGAAAATCAACTGTAATATTAAAACTTTTCTCTTGTGTTTTTTTCTCGTGATATAGTTACTTGAAGTTAGCACGCTGCAGCACCCGCCGAAAACGCTCTATACAAAAAGGTCAACATTTGTGACGTCACTCATGTCACGTTTCAGTGCATTAGTATGGAGTTAGCCAAGAATTTTCATATATCTCCCTAAATATTGCGTTTAAGTACATATGTGTCTTACAAAATATTATTTCTTATATGATGTTCTATCCGACTGTTAAGTGCATTATATCTGAAAACGAAAAAAATAATTCATTTTTTTGCCTTGTGTGATAAAACTAAAGTAATACATTTTATTTTTTATTTTTCTGTTCCATCATGTTTTTATACGTGTCCGCAGCGATCAAGCTCAAATTTATCAAAATCGGTGACTTATGCATGTTCCCTATTGGACTTGTCCACCCAACTTTGAAGGGTCATAATAGTACATTATGACACAAGTTAGCTTAGGTTGCTCATTGCACACAAGGCTGTGGGTTGCAGCCCGAGCCGTAGGCGAGGGCGTAACTCAGCCGAGTTTCATACGACGTTTTTCAACACATTTGCTAGGAAAAAACAAAGTAATTTACCACACAGCAACAGATACGACAAAAACAAAATGTGATAATTATGATTGGAAAAGGCGCACAAGTTTTTATTTCGTTTTTTTCACACGCCCAATGCAAAAATATTTTGCGAACAAAGGGATGAAGTGAGCATACAGCCTACTTCAAAATTATAAATTGAATTGATAAAATGCAAATAATTTAATATTTTATAACAGAATATTGTGAATTATGAATAATTTGATAGAAAAAAATATTTGTTTGTCTTAATTAAGGACTTACACATTTATTTATTCCAAAAATGTATATGAATTTTCAGCGGCATAAAATCTCTTTGTTGTTACTAATAAAAAATAACTGTATTACCCGGTTAAAATGGGAATGCTCTGTTTACTCGCATAGAACTTGTAGTAAGGTACTAATTTAACTTTGTAGGGATAATTCTATAACCAACTACTGTTTTATATATTATTGCACGCGTTTGTTATAGCTCGGTTTATGGCCCTAAAAGCGATGTATTAGGGCTCACTTTACGAGCAAGTGTGTTGAAAAACAAATAATACGCAATATATGAAACCAAGAGGTATACAAGCTACTCTAAAAGTTTAATATGTTTACGATTTTTATTAGTATATCGTTATTTTATTCATTAGTCATCATCCCAATTCAAAGCTAGAACTCGATCGAGAGTGAGTAGCAATGTCCATTTTTGCCCACTTTTAGCACAACAAAGATTCTGTTCGTGAATGAGTTTAGCTATATTTTTTTACTTTACGACATTGTTTCGGAATGACATTTTGAAAATGTTTTCACCATCGTAACGGACAATAGAGTTGGTAGCATCGCTTTTCTTTCCCGTAACTAAAAGGTTTCCAATGGGTAGATGGTGGTGGTTTCAAAAGAAGCCATGAAATATGTTTTTAATGAAATTTTTCGCCATTCAATTGATTAGGTGGTTGATCAAAGCGACTTAATTAGAACACATTTTCGTTGTTGCTAGTTCTTTGTTCCGTCCATTGCCAATTACAACTGCTTTTTTAATAAAAAATACTTCTGCGACTGTTACGTGAACCGTTTCTATTGAAATCGAATTATACTTTTACATGAAAATGGAAAAATGTTAACCAAAATGTTGAAAGAAGAAAGAAACCTAATAAAGCACTAAATTGAAGCCTTGACGTAATAATACTTCCATTCGTTGATGTTATCAACGCCTTCACAACGAACCTAAATTAAAAAGGCTTTTTAGGATTCCGTGCCCAAAGGGTAAAAACGGGACCCTATTACTAAGACTCCGCTGTCCGTCTGTCTGTCTGACTGTCACCAGGCTGTATCTCATGAACCGTGATAGCTAGACAGTTGCAATTTTCACAGATCATGTATTTCTGTTTCCGCTATAACAAAAAAATACTATAAACAGAATAAAATAAATATTTGAGGGGGCTCCCATACAACAAACGTGATTTCGATTATAATAACAAGAACAGGTAGACAGTTGAAATTTTCACAGATGATATATTTATATTGCCGCTTTAACAACAAATACTAAAAACAGAATAAAATAAATATTTAAGGGGGACTCCCATACAACAAACATGATTTGTTGCCGTTTTTTGGTACGATTTTTTTTATTCATACTGCGGGTGATATGACTTTATCAAGATAATATTATAATGCCTTAAGTTTTAATATTCCAAACACTGACATGAACTTTTTTTTCTTATTAACTGGACTGGCTGTCTGTATGATTTGACAGCAAAGTTCTTGTGCCTATTTGAAACGCCACTAGCGTGAGTCTAAAGAACTAATTTTGACGTGTACAATGAAAATGGTTGCCGTAATGGTCTCTCCAGACTTTAGTACCATGTCCCTCACGCTATGCTCACGCTTCGTCCTACAGCGCCAAAATGGCGGGAATCAAATAGGCACAAGAGCAGTTTCACAGCAGCCAGTCCAGTGTAATGATATAGAGGTCAATGGTTCCAAAGCTCGGTGGGAGTACTTCCCTTTTTGCTGAATATTGGCGACCAGAGATCTTGCCTTATAGTGCGGCGGTAATCTTAAAACAGACGCATAGAAAACACTTTTCGTACAAGTCATCTCGGAAATATGAAAATGTGGTATCGATGCATTCAGTACGATCCCCTGATTACAAATATATAAGATGACAAGTGCTAAAGTGGTGGGGGTAGAAACTGTGACGTCATAAAGTTTCCAGTACAAAGAAATTTTTTTTTCATACCATGTGGTATATCAAATGAAAGGGCTTTGTGAGTAGATAGCGAATATATAACACACTATAACATTTTTACTACTTGGTCTAACAAATGATTAGCAAACTTCGAAAAATTTCGCAATTCAGAGTCGCCATTGAACAGGTCTAGATTGAAAACGACTGAATTGATTTCTACAAAATACATAGCAAATAACTCTGCACATACTCTTTTCGAATGTCTAAAGGTAATTGACCAAAGATATTTAAGAATAAGTAAAGTACATCAGTTTTAATAACAGCATAATTTTCAGCTTTTTCTAAATTCTCGGATTCCTTTAATAATTAATAAGAAAAATAAAATAAAAACTTTCGTATGTTTATCCTTACTTGTCCTATTTAGTTAACAGTATTTGACAGTTTCCATGCTTCTTTTAAATTTAAATCACTATTAAAAAATGTGTTAACAATTTCTTTGGTATTAAATGCGTGGAAAACCATTTGTTGAATTTTATACATGACTAGCTTCCGCCCGCGACTTCGTCCGCGTGGATATTAGAAAAAATCTTTAGGGGGATCCGACCAGCCGTTTTTACGCGATTAGGCGGGTCTCCACCAAGCGCGCTGCCTCGCGAGTAAAGACGTTTGCCAAGACGCAAGGCGTTTGTCGCACGAGGCTCGCTCGCTCGGTGGGGACCCGCCTAATCGCGTAAAAACGACTGGTCGTTCCCATTCCCTTTCCCGTTTCGTCCTGTTCTCGTTCCCGTTACCGTCCCGTTCCGTTGTCGTCCCATCCCGTTGCCGTCCCGTCCCGTTCCCGTCCCGACCCGTCCCGTTTCCATTCCCATTCCCGTTCCCATCCCCGTTCCGTCCCGTTCCGTTCTCGTCCCCGCTCTCATTCCGTTCCCGTCCCATCCCATCCCGTTCCGTTCCCGTTCCCGCTCTCGTTCTCGCTCCCGTTGCCGTCCCGTCCCCGTTCCCATCCCCGTCCCGTTCCCGTCCCGTCCGGTTCCCGTTCCCGTTCCCATTCCCGCCCCGTCCCATTCCCGTTCTCTTCCGCTCCGTCTAGTTCCCGTTCCCGTTCCCTTTCTCCCCGTCCCCTGGGGCTGAATCATGCATGTCCACCGAGTTGGACTTCAAAATGAATGTCATTTTCGCAATCACCATCCCATAAAACCTCAAAAACGTCATCCATATATAGTATTTTATGATTACTTACCCCATTTACCACATAAGGGGTTGATTTTCAAAATCACAAAATATATGTTTGCCTATTTATTTTAAGACGTACTCCTATGAAGTTTAAAATTGTAATGTCTATTTTATATTCTTTTTCCATACAAAATTTGAACCCCATTTTCACCCTTTTAGGGGTTAAATCATGTACATCGTGTTGGACTTTAAAATAAATGTAATTTTCGCAATCACCATCCCATAAAACCTCAAGAACGACATCCATATCGATTTTTATGTTTACTTACCCCATTTACCCCTAAGGGGTTGATTTTCAAAACTACAAAATATATGTTTGACTATTTATTTTTAGACGTACTCCTACGAAGTTTAAAATTGTAATGTCTATTTTATATTCTTTTTCCATACAAAATTTGAACCCCATTTTCACCCTTTTAGGGGTTAAATCATGTACATTGTGTTGGACTTTAAAATAAATGTCATTTTCGCAATCACCATCCCATAAAACCTCAAGAACGATATCTATATCGATTTTTATGTTTACATACCCCATTTACCCTCTAAGGGATTAATTTTCAAAATTACCAAATATATGTTTGCCAATTTATTTTTAGACGTGCTCCTACGAAGTATAAAGTTGTAATGTCTATTTTATATTCTTTTTCCATACAAAATTTGAACCCCATTTTCACCCCTTTAGGGGGTTAAATCATGTCCACCGTGTTGGATTTCAAAATAAATGTCATTTTCGCAATCGTCACACCAGAAAACCCCAATAACGACATCCATCTCTATTTTTAGGTTTATTTACACATTTCACCCCTATTTCATCGCCATTGGGGTTGAAGTACAACAATATCAATATACGTTGCGTTAGATTTTCTTCCATAAGCCTTTACTATAAATTAAGTGATTTTTACTTCGAAAATGAAGGATTTTTTTCTATACACAACTTCATACCCCTTTTCACCCCTTCGGGGGTAGAATTTTGAAAAACGCTGAGACCCATATTTATTAATTTTCAATCTTCAGCCTGAACACAAAATTTGAAAATCCTAGCTTCAAATCTGAGGGACTTTCATACAAACTTTCATCCCTTATTTCACCCCCTTAGGAATGGAATTTTCAAAAATCCTTCCTTAGTGGATGCTTACACTGTATGAGGTATATGTGTGCAAAATTTCAAGTCTCTAGGTCCAGCGGTTTGGGCTGTGCGTTGATAGATCAGTCAGTCAGTCAGTCAGTCAGTCAGTCATTCAGTCATTCAGTCATTCAGTTTACGATTTTATATATTAAAGATTATTTCAAAAAAAGAATTGAGTAAAGTTTGTTTACCAAATAAGACAAGTAAGGATAACTAAAAGTAATGACAAATACACATGGAAAACACACACAGTTGCTCGGAGACCTAAATAACCTGACGAAACTCAATAGGCAAAAGTTATTTACAAAAAATCAAAACAATACACAAAAATCACAGTCTTTCTAATGGATGTAAAAGGGGCTTAACGGGTGTAAATAATCATTCATAAAGTACAACAAATGTTTTACCACGCATAGAATATCAAAAATATTGTAAATTGTTAATAATATTTGATTTAATAAGACAACATATTTTAAAATAGTGATTAAGTTTAAAAGAAGTATCTAAAGTGCCAAAATTTGGTTATCTAAACCTTTGTCTGTTTATCCTTACTTGTTCTAGTAAGGATAAACATACGAAAGTTTATTTATTTATTTTTTTATTAATTATTAAAGGAATCTGAGAATTTAGGAAAAGCAGAAAATTATGCAGTTATTAAAACTGATGTACTTTTCTTATTCTTAAATATCTTTGGTCAATTACCTTTAGACATTCGAAAAGAGTATGTGCAGAGTTATTTGCTATGTATTTTGTAGAAATCAATTCAGTCGTTTTCAATCTAGACCTGTTCAATGTCGACTCTGAATTGCAAAATTTTTCAACGTTTGCTAATAATTTGTTAGACCAAGTTGTGAAAATGTTATAGTGTGTTATATATTCGCAATCTACTCACAAAGCCCTTTCATTTGATATACCACATGGTATGAAAAAAAAAATCTTTGTACTGAAAACTTTATGACGTCACAGTTTCTACCCCCACCACTTTATCACTTGTCATCTTATATATTTGTAATCAGGGGATCGTACTGAATGCATCGATACCACATTTTCATATTTCAGAGATGACTTGTACGAAAAGTGTTTTCTAAGCGTCTTTTTAAGATTACCGCCGCACTATAAGGCAAGATCTCTGGTCGCCAATATTCAGCAAAAAGGGAAGTACTCCCACCGAGCTTTGGAACCATTGACCTCTATATCATTACACTGGACTGGCTGCTGTGAAACTGCTCTTGTGCCTATTTGATTCCCGCCATTTTGGCGCTGTAGGACGAAGCGTGAGCATAGCGTGAGGGACATGGTACTAAAGTCTGGAGAGACCATTACGGCAACCATTTTCATTGTACACGTCAAAATTAGTTCTTTAGACTCACGCTAGTGGCGTTTCAAATAGGCACAAGAACTTTGCTGTCAAATCATACAGACAGCCAGTCCAGTTAATAAGAAAAAAAAGTTCATGTCAGTGTTTGGAATACTAAAACTTAAGGCATTATAATATTATCTTGATAAAGTCATATCACCCGCAGTATGAATAAAAAAAATCGTACCAAAAAACGGCAACAAATCATGTTTATATATTTGTGATCAGGGCATCGTACTGAATGCATCGATACTACATTTTCGTATTTCTGTGATGACTTGTGCGAAAACTAACCTCAAACCTTGTTTTACCGCGCTACTATGAAAACATTTGTAAACTCATAAAAAGTGTAATGACTGGAAATAAATTAACTTCTTACCATCATCAATATTTGTAGACATTATTGAAGATTTAAAACATGTATTACATATTCCAACTACCATCATTTTTTTTTCATTTATTTAGTGACAACTAACAGTCATGTACATCGACATAAATATGTTTAAACTAATAATTATTAAACTTATAGACCTAGAGTGCCTATTATTACTTTATAAAAAATATATATAGGTATGTGACAAATCTTATCGGAAACGATTTGTGATGAACGAGATCAAGTGATTATACAATGAAAAACTAATTCAATTAGCAATAAAAAAAAAACAAAGCAAAAATACAGCGCTAATTCACATCTTGTGTTTAATTTAGTTTTGTAGTGAGTGCATGTTATAACTCGTTTAACAATCAATCAATAGGCATTAACTTATGGTTCAATATAACATAATGGAACAGAACTTAAATCAAATTACTTGTCAAGTAAATAATTAAATTAATCCAATCGGAATTTGTGAAAAGCAAAAACAATTTTTTGGTAGTTTAAATAAAATGTAATAATATATTAAAAGAACAACAGAACTTAAGGTGTTTTAATGTTTTACATAATATAATTAAAGATAATGTGATTTTGTCACAAGGTAACAACCTATCAACAATCAGACATGAAATAATCTTTAATACAGTTTTTATATTTGTTAAATTTATTACTTATTACAAAAAATATCTATGTTTGAAACTTTTTTGTTATGTGTGGACAAACAACGGTGAAAGTAAGAGTTTAATGTAAAATTAGTCGTTGAACTAAGAATTGCGAAAAGACTATTAGGTCTGCGAACACTTTTTGATGAAATCTTAAACTTCATAATTTATTTAAAATGGAAGAGAATTTATGAAATTATTAGTGAAATAAGGTATTCCGAACTTGTCTAACCAGCGGAAGCGGGACTGTTCTCTAATGAAATAACTACCATTTATCAAGAACCTGGTGGCGAGGTTATAGTCTGATAGTAATGAATTAGATTTTATCACAACACAATATAGGTACCGGGTACGTAGGCGTACTTACGTCTTAAATCTCTTGTAGGGTTATTAAATCTCAAAATAATCTAAGGGGATCATCAAAACCTACGCGGACTGTTATTTTGAGAAAAGAGGGCCACTTCAGGAAATGAACCATTGTAGAAATAAACGGATATACTTCTCTCCGTTTAGTCCTACTATTAGAACTTAACAGTAGAACTATACGGACTACTTCAAACGACGTTAGTTCCACTTCGTATAGTTATAAGCTCTCAGTTTTAACGACGAATGTTAAAAATGTTTTGTTTGTTTAAATTTTATTTAATTAAGTATTTTCGGGAGTTTGATTATCGCGATCATTCGCGATTATAATTTGGATATATTTTGGAGCTCGGTGGTATAATGGTTTAGCGCCTGGCCCTGCAATTACAGAGGTTATGCAACTTTCGCAGGGTCGAATATGGGATGGGCGAGCAAAATACCTCCGTGCTTCGGAAGGCACGTTAAGCCGTTGGTCCCGGATGCATTTGTAATAGTTAAAAGCCAATCCACACTGGGCCCGCGTGGTGGGTTATAATAGCCCATCCACATAAGGAAGGGCCTGTGCCCCAGCAGTGGGTCATTAAAAATAGCTGATGTCAATTTTATATTTAGTAAAAAGCACGTAGATTATTTAAAAGACTATGAGAAATAATAAAGGTGAGTACTAAACAAATTAACGTTGTAAGAGATCATCTGTGCTGATTATTTTGAGAGTTAAAAATCGGGTGTTCCATTCACCGAATTTCCTGGCTCCGTGACCTTGCATGATCACGTGTTCATTCCTAATTTGATTTGTCCAGCGAACTGGAAAGATTAAACTTTGCAAACGGAGGAGCGGAGTGCAGGCCGGAGGGCCGGAGGTCGCTAATCTGGTGCGATCAATCACCCCCCCCCCCCCCCTTCCCCCACCCGCGGCTTTATAGTCACCAGCTGCTCGACCCTCATTGTGAAGACTTCGCACACTTTCCTTCTTCCGATAATCCTACTTTTAACACCCTTTGTAATAACAACATGTTTTTGTAACCTTTTTGTAACCACAATTTATGCTACACATTTTGCAATCCTTTTTCTATCGTTATCAAATAATATGGAAATTAGTTTAAAGTAGCCAAGACAGATCACTCAATAGATTATAATGGTTCAGATTGAAATATTTCTTAAAGAAAGAAAAAACCTGGAGATTTGGTCGAGGATTTATTATTTACGCCAAAGGGTGGTAGATAATTCCAATATCGATCGCTTTCCGCAACAGAAAACAATGATAAAATGATTTGTCTTATGATACGTTAAAGAAATTCATTATCTCTATCTATCTATAAGTTATTTATTATCTCTAAACAAACGACTCTTCAACTCTAATCTCGTGTTGACACTAAAGATATTTTATATGCTTTAAGCTTTGCATGATTTTAATTGTCTGATGTTGGATAGCTACATCTTTTACTGAAATCAGAACAGCTTCGCTGTAATATTTAAATGGGGAGACAATAGTCATGTTTATTTCCAACCTTCTACGAAACGTTTGCATACATGCCTTGTTCTCATTGTAATCTAGTTCCAGTTCATGCAGTTCCTATACTATCGAATTAGGTCCAAAATATCAAACACAAACTGCCTTATGCCATTAATTGGAAATCCAAAGTGACTATGTTATTTTATACATAGTAAGAATCGCGATAATCGAACGCAATTAGTAGTTCAATTTACTTGACATTGAAGGTTATTCGTGAGTGAATAGTGTCACGGAGTTAAACGAACATCGTCCGCTCATCGTAATTGTTTTTATCTAATAGTCCTGCCAATCTACAGTATAGACAAAAAAATCGACATATCAACGTTTTTGGAAAAATCGTAGAACAATTATTAATGTTATTGTTTATGATGTTTTTACTTTTGCGAGATTGTTGGTGTTTTACAAGTAACCCTGTATACCTTTAACCAAGTTACGTTAATTATTTGACAGCACAGTGAACTCTGAAACAAACTAGCCGAGTGAAAAGACGAGCGAAGCCCCGTCAGTCAACAAAAGCCTCATTAACTCGGTCGGGGTTCGGGAGGAGCCACTAATACACGGGATAATCCCGGCGATGTCAACGCGATAGTTCGTAAATTTATTTAGCGCAGGCTCATGGCTCATGGCTCTTAACTTGAAAATACTACAGGGACATATTTTATTTGATGCGTAGTTGGTAATTTACCCAGCGATTGTTGCAAGGGTTGGTCATGGAATGGGTGACCAAATATTTATCACTCCTCCATTCTACAGAAGTCCCGTTGCATTTACATTACAGTCGTTAACAGCTATAGAAAGGCGTGTGTCCTAGCAGTGGGGACGTTAAAGGTGGCTAATGACATCCTTACTAATATTATACTTCATGATTCTTCCTCAATATTAGTACTATTAACACATGTAGTATCGCTTGCATGTATCACCACTTAGCACGTTATTTTAGAGTAATAACCTAAAAAACCTAAAAAGAGAAGGTATTTGATTTAGAATTGACAGATATTTTGACATTTCCGGCTCGAACTCTCCCCGCCGCTATTACGCGCCAACCCTTCATTCGCTTTTCGTGCTTCGCCACGGACGCACGCATACAATCTCAAAGTGAGAATTCTTCAGAATTATATTTTATATAGTGAAAATTTAATTATACTTAGTTAAAATGCTTCGTGCAGAAAGGAAAAAAGTTTTCAAGACGGAAGAGGACAAGAAGAAGAATACAAGATAGAGAAACACTATTAAATGCGTAACTGCCATTTTGGGCTTTTACCGTTTACTTGATTTGAACGCGTAACTGCCAGACTGGGCTTTTACCGTTTACTTAGCTTAACTGCATAATTGTTTGCTTACCTTTATGAATGCGTAACTGCCATACTGGGCTTTTACCATATATATTTATTTTACTTTAATGTACATGAGTACAAAAAGAGCGGACTTAATGCTAATAGCATTTCCTCCCAGACAACATTGTTTGCTGAGATTTAAAAATGCGTAACTGCTACACTGGGCTTTTACCATTTAATTATTTTAATTTTGTCTGACACGAACTTACCATACTGGGTACTTTCTGTCATAAGGCATGTGTCTAATAAGGCATGAACCAAATATCTATTGCACTTGAAATATTCACACTGGACTATTTCACCGCATAGATAGGTCAGACAACGCAACTGCAACAAGTGCAGCAACTCAAAGTGCCCCTGATGACGCGACAGTGTAAAAAGCAAGCTGCCCTCAAAGGTTACCATCTTGGAACCGTTGCCGAGCACCAATCGGGTGACTCCGCCGTCCGCCGAATTCGCCGCCATCCGCCTTCCAGCCAGGCGGCTGCTCTGCTGGAGCTGCAACAGCAGCCCTGACAACAGCAGCCCTGACAACAGCTTAGTTCATCAGGTATGAATTTTGATATCATAGATATCCTTGGTGCTGCGTTGATCCCAACGGAATAATAGAGTACCATCGGTACTGAGATAAATTTCTGGCTTGCAAAATTTATATAATATAATTATGTATGATTTTATTATACACATTGTTACAACTGTAACGCAAAACTGCCAGTATAACGTTCATAAGCAGAGCTATAAATAAATGCTAAAATTTATCAACTTCATGGAACCAGATAATAAGTTATACAGTAACTAGCTGATACCTGATATTTCACAATTTTCATGTGAAATAGCTTCTATTAATATGGGTACGCCTAACATGGGCCTGCTGATAGAAATTTCAATAAGAAATTGAATAATAGAATCCATACATTTTGTTATCCATAAATGCAGTAAGTGTTTATTACTGTGTACCACAGTTTTAATAAGTAAAAACTTTAAACATTTGCCTTAACTAGGAGATCCTATGTTTCAGGCTTATTATTGATGTTTAATCATTAACTAATTAGTATGTTTATTTCTAAGCTATGCCCTTGTAAAATGTAAAAATTACCTGTCTATTAATTTTCAAATTGAATTTGTGTGTGTAAAACATAAATTGATTGATCTTAATGATAATGATTCTGATGTGCAGAAATTATTAGCCAAGTAGATATATTATAGTAATAATGAAGCTTAAGGAGCAGCTTTCCAATATAGAACACCTTCTTTATGACAGTAATTTAAGACAGTGTTTTGCACTTTATACATTATACAATGGGGCATTGCAACATTCATTTGTTGTGCACAACATACATTTTATTATAAACAGAAGGTATATGGTCAATTCAAGTGTAATTGATGCTGTCCACTTAAAAGGCCACCAACAGTTGAGTCAAATATGAATGATGCATTGACCACAGAGCTGAGGTTAACGATATTGATCAACGAAAAAACTGTAAGTAAACCAGGCGCAGTACTTAAATAAAACATAAATTTTAAAACTGATTTATATATTTATTTGCTGGTACATTTTGTTTTAAAACAATTTAAACTTGAAAACAACAAACGAAACATGCAGCCAGGTATACCATATGCTTAATTCCGACGGCAAACGAATATCGAGACGCGGCGACGAAGCCCCATCAACGATTTCTTTCGTCGATAGCAGCAGACCCGCAGGCGGCCGTTATGGTCCATCGAAACAGTTGCCGAGGATACATTCGTCAACATTCACATTCGATCATCGTACGCGGGGTAAGGATACTCGTAAGGATCTGGTGCAGCATTTATCTGTATTCAGCGAATACAGGCAGTGGTCGCCAACTATAGGCACATAGGCGTCCACATAGTTGTTTGGTCTAAATTCGACATGTGTGAAAATACTATTTTCACTGCGCTAGGAGGGCACCAAGATTATTATTATTTTCTTTTATACTCACTCGTACTCACTTGTGCCATCTCCAGAGATATATATTACATTCTAATATTAATTTGACTAAAATTCGGGCGAAATATATAACAGCCACATCATACGTATGTATTTTAGTCACAGACAATAATTTGTCAACTACACATTAAGTTGAAGGTTCAACATCTCTGTTCGAGAAAAAATGTTTTATCAGGTTGTCATATCAGGTTTAGTAAAAATCTAACAGAAGTCATATTATTATAAACTGTAAAAATGTTATCCTATAATAACAATAAAAAATTCTTATTGTTTATAACAAAACACATTCTAGAAATCCCAGAAGTCGCATTATTATAAACAGTATAAAAGTTAACCTATATTAAAAATAAAAAATGGTTATTGTTTGTAAGAAAACAAGAAGACAACATTGAAGTCTTTGCATTTTAGAAATCCCATCAACTTTATGGTTTTAATATTGGAAAAGTAATTGAAATATACGAATTTAAATTCTTAACTTTTGGGTATTGTAGTGCCCATATTTTTACAAAATTACTGCCGCCGGCTACGACATCTTAGACAGCATTATCTCCCTGTTATATTGGACATAATATTTACTCTAACAATGTGTCTCAGAACATTTTTTAAAGAATTGAGATATAAACACAATTTTTTTATACAGCTACCTTCACAACTTTCCATTACGATCTTTTACAAGAAAAACATTCACAAAACTGCAAAATAAATTATGTCTATTTTATGAATGGATTAAACCTGTAGATACCGGTATAATATTATATTTTACTTTATATAGTTGAATGTCATCGATACTTACACCGAATTAGAGAAGACATAGTTGTGGAATATTTTCCTATGGTACCTCTCAACAACGGGGTAGACTGGGAGACACTTGTGGCCAGGAATCAAAACATTGAAAAATAATTGCATATAAATTATCTAGCTAGAACATGTAACTTATTATATTTTCATTGCTTTTTTTATTATTGTATTCGGTGTAAAGTATTCTAGTCGTTATTATTTGATTCACTTATTCAAAAAATTATTACCAGTTTTGGTATTTTCGGATTGAAATTGAGTAAATTCGAATGCAAGTCGAATTAGGTAGTAGAAATAAAATATAGTAGAAATATTTTTCTTGATTCCTAGCATTTAGATCCCAAAGACGATTATTGTTTAATTTTAGATTTTAGCATTCACAACGCTATTTTTGTTTAGTGCCTATTTTATTTACAAAGACAATTCTGTCACAATCAACCGGACAAGCTACTATTTTTATTCTTTTGTACCAGTTTCTTAGTGTTACAATTCTGCCATCATGATCGTCACAATTTTAAGCCTTGATACCCATTGTTTACATGTAATATAGTGTCTATTAAAGTACTAACATCCTATAACTTCCAATTCCAGGGATGGAAATTCATCGCACAAATAGACTGGTTTGTACAACATTATCAAGGTGATATTATTTTACAGGTATATTACTATGTTATTTAAGCTTGTATGTCTGCTGATACTATCAGAAAGTACAGAGCTTGGTTATAAAAATGGTTCGATTATTCACCAAATAACAATACATAATAAACACAGAAGTGTGTAACAGATTTATTAGTATTATTTAATATTGGATTCATTATTGATTGCACAATATGAGCTAATCTCAAGGTTTGGTATCGAATTTAACTACGCCTTGGCGAAGACTTTTATTGCTCAAATACAATGGATATCTTAGATTTCTTATTACTATTTATTAAATGTGTTCCAATAAGTTTTTTTTCCAACTTTTCTAACTTAAAAAAAAAAAAGTTTCACATTGAGGTACCTTGCCTATTGCACATAGAATGAAAACAATATATTCAATTAATTATTTGTTTAGTTCAAGTATGAAACATGAATTCTTCTTACTTTGACACAAACCATTCTATAATTACCTTCTTTTTCGAGAATGCTACATATTATTATTATAATAAATATTGCATAATCACTTCTTTTTATTTATAAATATAAAATAAAAATAGTAATACATATTAAAAAAAAAAAAAAAATCTTATATGTAGAATACATAATGGATTACTGAAATGTAAAATTCAATGATAGTGGAGTAGACTCAAGTCCATGGTAAACAGTTTTAGCACTCGACGTACGCCGATACCTATATAGGTATGTTATCGCTATATAGCCATAACATTTATTTTTTATTATAGAAATTCCACGTAACATGGCGGAATGGTAGATGATTTCACTATCTTTGCAAGATATCATCGATTAATGATAATTAAACTAAACAAGATTCGTTTTCCTAACGAATCTCGCTTATTTATTTTTTGGTACCAACCATCTGTAGGTACTAGGGCTTCCATCCCGGGATTCGAGAGTCTCGATTTTCCGAGAGTCTCGGATGATATTTGGTCCCGAGAGTTTTAGTTTCCAGTCTCGGGATTTTCGAGACTTATTCAAACGCTAGGTAGATTACATACATTTCATATAAAGTTGCATGTTGCGCGTGTTAGTAAGTAGTTAAATTATAACGTGTCAATTTTAAGATAAACAGAACAAACAAACGTTCAATTTTAATATAAACAGAACAAACAAACAAGCACAACACCTACGATCTTTCATCTAAGATCTGAATTTTGTTTTCATCGTCCTCCAATTTAATTCAATTCTGATATATTTTCCTGTAAGATAAAGAACGTTTACTGAACCATATGCGTATCCAGAAGCAAACGACCTCTTCAGTGACCATCAATACGGGTTTCGCCGAAACCGGTCGTCTGGAGATCTTCTAGACCACTTGCTAATGGAGCGAAGCCATCGAGATGTATGGAGAGGCGCTCGCCGTTACTCTTGATATCTCGAAGGCTTTTGACAGGGTGAGGCATGATAGCCACATTGCAAGCTTTTTTCATACGGACTTCCCACCGGTTTTGTAGTAGTAGGTAGGGAGGCGATGGTCAGACACATGAACACGAACCTGTCACTGCAGGCAGTCTCCGAATGGGGCGATGTCAATTAGGTCAGGCCACGAATTTAGTACATCCCGTCAGGCAGGTTCAATTCATCAAAAACCCAGGCGTGTCTGTTCTTTGCTAAAGGGGGTAGTTTTGACCCGAGTCACTTTCCTAGGTGTATCCGTGCCGATTACTAAACAACTAGACCTTCTCGGCATATCATTGACTCTAACACTCAATTTTGGCTCTTTCATCGAGAATTAAGTACAATTGGCATCTAAAAAGCTTAGCATTTTGGCAAAGGTGAGAAAGTACTTTACTTCACGCCGTAACAGCTGCTCATTCTATACCAAGCGCAAGTCCGATCGTGTATCTTCTTCTTAAAGTGCCGCTTCATTATTGAAGGTTTACCGTCAGCTCCTTAAATCTGGCTTTGTCCGTGGCGAGACTGAACAACTGTTCAACCGTCTTAATGCTGGTCCACTGGCCGATGTTACGAAGCCATGACATTTTGCGTCCTCCCACTCTGCGCTTTCCGGCAATCTTCCCCATCATGATGGTCTGGAGAAGACGATATTGCGGATTTCTCAGGATGTGACCAAGATAAGTGACTTTTCTTATTTTAATGGTCCGAACCAGCTCCACCTTTTTATCCATGTGCTTAAGGACCTCGACGTTGGTAATATGGTCCGTCCAACTTATGCGTAGCATTCTGCGGTATGTCCACGACATGACATGTATGGAGTACTGCTATCATCTTTGGGATGGCTCTGCCAAATACGAGTTCCAGACGCTTGAATCCTTTGAGCGGAGGGCCAGGAAGCTCATCGGCAACGATAATCTTTTCTGTAATAAGCTCAGAAGTCTCGAGCATAGACGCAAGGTCGCAAGGTTTTTATCGGGTACATTTCGGCGAGTGTAAGGTGGTAGTGCACAACCTAATTCCGCATCTCCTTTCTTCCATCGGACAACCAGAGGTACGAAACAGCATTTTGCTTCAAATTTTATCATCTGTACCGCCAGCGAGTGGAACTATTTGCCTAAGTCTGTATTTCCCAACAGGTACAATCTGGGGGCCTTCAAGTCGCGAGTAATTAGATTTCTTCTAGGCAAGCGCGTTCCATCGTAAATCACGTCATCGCTTACCATCAGGCGTGATATCGCGTAAGCGCTTGCCTCTCTATCATAAAAAAATGCGTCAGATCTTTTCGAGAGTCTCGAAATTTCGAGAGTCCCGAGAGTCAGCCATATAGTCTCGTCTCGATCCCGAGATTGTAAAATTAGTCCGAGAGTGGAAGCCCTAGTAGGTACCCTCTTTGCTTCCAAAACTTTAAGAATTATGTTAAATGTGACTGATTTTCTCTTTTAAATTTAAAAGACTAATTACACAAGTGATGATATTTCCATTTTCTTATATAATGCTTTAAACATCTACATGTGTTAATAGTACTAATATTGAGGAAGAATCATGAAGTATAATTAATGATTAAACGAACTTACCTGTAAGTGAAGTTCTATCATAATTATACGAAGGATTCTTCCGAAGATATTAGTATAGAGTCCCACCCTCCCTACTGCTTATTGTTAATTACAATAAGTGTTCACCCACTGAAGAAAATGAGGAAATATCATACGATTTGGACTTTAAACTAAATGAAGGGTTGGCGCGTAATAGCGGCGGGGAGAGTTCGAGCCGGAAATGTCAAAATATCTGTCAATTCTAAATCAAATACCTTCTCTTTTTAGGTTTTTTAGGTTATTACTCTAAAATAACGTGCTAAGTGGTGATACATGCAAGCGATACTACATGTGTTAATAGTACTAATATCTTCGGAAGAATCCTTCGTATAATTATGATAGAACTTCACTTACAGGTAAGTTCGTTTAATCATTAATTATAAATGCGAAAGTCCGTTTGTTTGTTTGTTTGTTTTTTAGGGTTCCGTAGCCTAAATGGCAAAAAACGGAACCCTTATAGATTCGTCATGTCTGTCTGTCTGTCTGTCTGTCCGTATGTCACAGCCACTTTATTCCGAAAGTATTAAGACTACACAGTTGAAACTTGGTAGGTTGATAGATGTATTCTGTTAACCGCTTAATAAATTTAATACAAAAATAAGAAAAATGAAAGATTAAGGGGGGGCTCCCCATACATGGAACTGAAACTAAAAAAATTTTTTTTCTTCAAACCAACATGTGTTGGGTGTCTATAGATAGGTCTTTAAAAATGACATTGAGGTTTTTAGGACAACTTTTTCTCAAAGTCAACCGTTTGAATGATATTCACCGCCAAAGTGGTAAAACCTTGGTTATGTGACGCTCAGCATGGATTCCGTCATTCTAGATCTACCACAACTAACCATGTTAACCTTGTTGATGACGTTGCTTTAGCATTGGACACTGGCCGTCAAGTTGATACTGCCTACTTTGATTTTAGGAAAGCGTTCGATGTAGTGGACAATGATATACTGCTCCAGAAGTGTTCTTCCATAGGTTTCACACCAAAGCTTTTGCAATTACTAGCTAGCTATTTGAGAAATCGGGGGCAATTTGTTCAATTTCAGGGCTTCACTTCCGATATATATTACACTAGATCTGGAGTTAGTCAGGGAAGTACATTAGGACCTACCCTCTTTTCTATAATGATCAACGACCTTCCGAGAGTCGTTGAAGTAGCTAAATGTTTAATGTTCGCGGATGATCTCAAGCTATATACACCTATAGCTGATGTTGAAGACACTAAAACACTACAGCGAGATATTAATTCTGTAGTCGAATGGGGGCTTCGAAATCGTCTTCTTTTCAACACCTTAAAGTGTAAGAGCATCACTTTTAGTAGATCAAGGACACCCATTGACGCGACTTACACTTTATCAAACGATCCCTTAGAGAAAGTTAGTGAAATAAGAGATCTTGGTCTACATCTAGATAGCAAACTAAACTTTAGGAGTCATATTAATGCTACTTGTAAGAGTGCTCACAAAGCACTGGGATTTGTAATGAGGACAGCAAAGCAATTTAGTGACGTGAGGGTAGCAGTATGTCTGTATAATGCTTATGTACGTAGTAAGCTAGAATTTGGTGCAATAGTATGGGATCCCTATGAAAAAAATATACCCTACTTATTGAAAAAATTCAAAAGAAATTTGCCAGGTTTTTGTATAAGCGACTATATGGCTATTACCCGTTACTGTATCCATCTCTTTTTATTAATGGTATGGTTGATATGTATACTTTAGAACTTAGACGGAAATATTTAATCATAATGCATTATTATGGCTTGGTTCAGGGTAGGGTGGACAATCCTTTGACGCTGAGTAGGCTCGGCTTGTTAGTTCCAAAACGGTGTGCGGACATTGGTGAAGGTGCGATAGCCCCACGACGTCGTCCATTGCTTTTGCACCCTACTAGGACGCGCACCCGCTGTGCACAGAATTGTCCTACTGTACGAGCTGTAACACTTATCAATAATTTTTTAAAGCAAGTACCGCATGCAGATATTTTTGCAGATAAAGCATGTCAATTTTCAGATAAGGTGTTGTTATACTTGTCTTCATGAATTTATTGTTCTTTTGACTTGATTATGATTTTATTTTGTTTTCTCATAATCTTGTTTCTAATCTGATTTTATTTTAGAGCTTTGATATACATCGGTGTTATATTTTAATTATTGTTATTTATCATAAATTTATTTTCTACGTTTATCTATCGAATTGGTAATTTTATTCTAATTTTTGTTTCGTTTTATTGGAATCTTTATAATACTATTATACTCTTGGATGTGTTGGGTAATACTGTAAATCCAGAGTAAAACTTGTGCACAAATAAACAAACAAATAAACAAATAAACAAAATGTGTGTCCCCCCCCCTTTAACTTTTGAAAGAGGAGAATGAAAAATCTAAAAAAAATATATGCTGTAGATCTTAATAAACACTTTCAACTAAAATTTGTTTGAACGAAATATAGTAATTAGTTTTTGAGATATAGCATATTTTCCAAAACCGCAAATATAACTTTGTCATTCATACCAACACTGTGAAAAACAAAGTTATTTTTGCAAACGAAAAATGATAGGTGGTATTAAATATGGTATGGTATAAGGTAACTACGGAACCCTATGGCGCGTGGCCCGACACGCACTTGGCCGGTTTTTTGTTTGTCTGTTTGTTTGTTTGTTTGTTTGTTTGTTTTTTTGTTTGTTACGCCTTCACGTCTTAACTACTAAACCGATCATCATGAAATTTTGCATGCACGTTGCCAGGTGTACAGAGAAGGACATAGGGTACCTTTCATCCCGAAAAAAAGTATTGTTCCCGAGGGATAGCAAAAAAACCTTTCCTCGCAGACGAAGTCGCGGGCGGCCGCTAGTATTTAAATATCTAACACTTTAGCATAAATATAACAGAATTAGAGCTTTATAAAAACTTATTAGAAAACGTGTTTTGTTAATTTTTTTTTTCAGAAATAATTATTTTCCTGTGGTTTTTTTCCGGCTTCATCATTAGACCTGGATCACCATCTTCCATCAGATTACTTGTCAAGACGATTAAGACTAAAAAAATCTGATGGGGTTGTTTGTATGGTTTTGTTACAGACTTCCTGTGGCCTTTTTCCGGTTCTGACCTATGTTTATATTCGTAGTTTCAAGTCTCTACTAGCTCATCGGGAAGCTAGTATAAAATTATTTGCAAAATTTGTGGAATAACAAAAAAGTGACCTAATAAAAACATGTTAAAATGATAAATCATGTGATATAAAGTTTAGGGATTCCCTATCCATTTTACGGTTTTAATAATGTTTTTAGGGTTCCGTACCCAAAGTGTAAAAATTCTATTACTAAGACTCCGCTGTCCGTTTGTCTGTCTGCCTGTCTGTTTGTCTGTCACCAAGCTGTATCTTATGAACCGTGATAGTTGAAATTTTCACAGATGATGTATTTTTGTTGCCGCTATAACAACAAATACTAAAAATACAATAAAATAATTATTTAATGGGGCTCACATACAATGAACGTGATTTTTTGCCGTTTTTTGGTACGGAACCCTTCGTGCGCGAATCCGACTCGCACTTGGCCAGTTTTATCTTTAAGAATGATTCTCAATAAGTATATGGCCGATGATCACCCCTAGAAACTAAAATAAAAAGCTAATAATAATTAAGTAAGCAAGATCATTGCTTCTAGCTCTAGTATCGTTACAGTCTCACAATGTTGAAAATTGATTCTTCCTTTGTCATTTCAATTCGGTCTATTTGGAGCGATACCGGTCTGGAAATATCACAAAGGCCAAAATTGAAGAGAAATTGGTACAGCACCGTGACGTCGGTAGTATTATTGTTTCCGAGGCTGCTTCGTGGAGAAACTAAAAAGGCAATGCTGCAAAAGGTCGAGTTTAGAATTTCAGAGATAGAGACAATTGGACAAATGTAAATATAATTTTTCATTCTTAGAGGACATAATCTGTGGAAAGATTCCGGAGTTTACTTTAAATCGAGTTGATTTATACGCGTATCTCTCCTAAAACTTTGTTCTACTTTGTTTAGTTGTAAGTCCCTCCGATATATTATTTGTTCTTTAGTTGAGTGATTAACATAGAATTGGTTCTGTTGAATTGACTATGAGTTTGTAATAAGAGACGGTGTCATTAGTTAAACCTTTGATCCTTTGTCTAATGAATTAGTTGATACACCACGTCCACTGCTTTTATGTCTCGACAAAAGAACAAACAACATATCAGAGAGACTTAACAACTACAAAGTGGAAGAAAGTTGTCTGAGAGAGGCGCATAAACCAACCCGACTGAAAGTAAACCCCGATACTTCGGAAACGAAAACATTTACCGTGAACGAGCGGAGGCTTCAACTGGGAGCGAACTCCCCTCATTTCAATTTCATGAGGGCCCTGATGGGAGATCAGACCCGCAGGTAGTGCCCAGAAAGTAAGAAAACACTTTATTCGGACCACACAAGCGGTTGCTATTGTCAAATAAACTATGCTATTCATCTGAGTATCTCCAAGGACTGCTTATTGAGATACTAGAAAAAATACCGTACGAAACAAAGCGATGTCAGAAAAAAGAGATAAGGCAACGCTAAAAATGGAATTTTAAAATCATAGTAGATTAAAATTAGACCACATATTTGGGGAGAAGAGGTAGATAATTGTACAAAGATACATTGTATAGACTTTCAGGTCCTCAGAGATAGCTCTGAGGTCCGGGTCAAACATATGCATCCCAATTTTGAACCTTTCAGGTTCAGTATTTTTAAATAAAGTTAATTTAGTATCATCGAAATTAAAAATTTCAAGTTTTGAAAACATATTCAAAAGTTGGAATAGTCTAAGTAAAGCTTTATTTATACCCAGGAGTATAAATATGAAACACTAAAACTTGATTCTTTTCATTATTCCAATCGCTGTTGCAGTTATCTGCTAAAGCAATTTGAACAGCGCAACAGATGGTGAAAATGTAGAGTGGACATTTTTTTAATTACCGATAACAGAAATAGGTTTGAGAGCTTGTGGGTTAGTGGCATGGCACAAATTAAATGCCAAACTGTTATCGGTCACTCCCATTAGAAAACCGTGAATTGAGATATGAAAGAGATCATAAACATTACTAACATTTAGATGAGTACTACATTTATGTGAGTACTGAGCGAATGCGATTTACGATGAAACGCGCTTGCCTAGAAATAAACTATTTACTTGCAACTTGAAGGCTCCCATATGGTACCTAGCTGTCGGAAAGCACAGACTCAGGTAAGGAGCTACACTCTCTAGCGGTACGGATGATAAAATTTGTAGCAAAACGTTTAGTGCGAGTCTTTGATATATACACCAAAAATGGTGTCGTAGATTCGTACGTCTGGTGACTGGTGGTCCGATATAAGAAGGAAGAGGTCGGAATTAGGTTGTGCGCTGGACACTCACTGAAATGAATCCAATAAAAATAATCGTACGCCTTGGTACGCCACTTTTTATCGGCATATTTAGGCTTAGCAATCTTTGTCTATATTTCCCTCTGTGGTTGACATTGTCTAAAATTTTTCCTTAAAATTTGTGCCCTAGTCTCAAGCAGATACTATTAGGTTATTCCACTACCACATTTTTTATGTAGTATCCACAAATATTGTTTTTTCTTTCTAAAAACGTATTGTGATTATGATTTGACTGCGGCATTCTATAAAATGTTGCAACCCACCAGCGAACTAAAGTCTATGGAAGCGTAATTGCAAAGAAATATTGTCCGAATCGAATGTGCAACACTTAGACAAACCTCATAGGTTTATTAGTGTAAAGCCATTGTTGATATAATTGTAATGTTATTTGGATAAATAAATAAATAAAAAATGGCACCACGGGTCCGAAAAAGTAAACCCCGCTCAGCTTTAGTTGGGCCAGCCACTCACCCGGTGACTGACGTTAGTGTTTTTTTTCAATAATTTCAGTTTGTATTGTAGAGAAAAGATAGAAAGAGAGAGTTTATTATGACGTCCTTTTTAGTCAAATGGTGTAAAAGATGCAAAGAAGGCATTAAAAAGATGCAGAAATAACGGATCTTATTTTTTCGTTTAAGTATAGAAAATATGTATAAGTATACCAATTATGGTCGCTAATAAGCAACCAGTGTTCAGACGCTTTGTGCTGCATAATCAAATGCCATAATTTTGTACACGACTGCCCAAAAAGGAGTGTATATGTGTTCAGGGTTCATGTATGTTTGTGTGTATGTGAGTTTCTTTATTCCATGGCGACGGCACGACGCCTTTTTCAAATGTGAAAAAAAAAAAATTTTCATTAATTATTACAATATGGGCATCAAATGAAAGGCCTTAATGAACACATTTCAAAACTTAATAATTTGTCACTAAAATGTGTGAAATAAAAATAAATAAATTTAAAAAATATTTAAAACACGACTGCCCTGCTAAAAACGAATTAAAAAGTTAAATAACAAGTGTCATTGCAGTCGGGGGACCTCTTTGATTAAAAATTGTACTACTTAACGGTCCCCCGACTGCACACTTTTTATTTAACTTTTTAGTTCGTTTTTGGCAGGGCAATCGTGTTTTTAATTTTTTTTTCTCTATGCACTTAGTTGTACTTTTCATGTGGTGCTATTTTTTGAGCGGAATGCTTATTCCATAGATTTTAGTTTGCTCTAAGCCTTTTTTAAAACTCAGTTCGATTACAATCAAACCGGTACACTTCTGCGTTTTATACGAACACAACACAACACGTACGAGCCTCAATTCCCAGTGGCCCCAAGACTTAGTTTTGAAACTTGAAACTTTTTCCCACTAGTTTAGTACACGGCGCCTCTGGGAATAGCCTTATACCCATTGCTAGCGAATAATATTGTACGTGAATGATAGTTTATTGTTTTATTCGATTTTCGTTTTGAATGGTACGGTTTTTACCAGACTACGGCGAACCAAAAAAGAGGGTTATGATTTTGAACGGTATGTATGTATGTTCATCTGTTCTCTCAGAACTTCTAAACTACTTATAATAATTTGACAAATGAGGGATTTATAGATAAGAATCAATTTTTTACCGTTTATGATGATTTAATTTAGGTATTTATTTTAATTACCATGATATTAAGTCTCATGTCCAATTTACTAATTGTTATGGCTTCGAAGCTATTTTATACGAAATAATTGCTTTTGATTGTCTTTTTGGAATTAAGATAAAGATCACATGAATGAATTGTTGATTTCAAATTATTCAAATTACATAATAACGATCAATTAAATTGACATCGCATGTACATGCGATATCAATTTAATGCATATAAGCTTTTGGTAATTTATACAAGTTTAATGGCTAAATAATAACTTCGAAGTACATTGCCGTTAATAAATTATCGAAACTTTACCAAAATGTGAAAATTCTTATCTGACATACCTACTAAAACTGTTTAATTTTAAGACTGAAAGCAGGCATTTTTGTATGAAAAACAGTAGGAAGAAACGATAACTTTATCTTTTACGGATTTGCGCAAAAAGGCACCAGATACGACAGGTGCCGCAGATTAAATTACATTCAAATTTGAAAAATAATGAGGTTGAACGTCACGAAAGAAAGGTCTTTTATAAGAAAAGTTTAATGAATTAATATTGGTATTGTTGCGGTGGAACCCGTTTATGGGGTTTGCAATTTACTTTCGAAAGATGCACGAAGAAACAGAGTTTTAGTTCTAAATTTTAGAAAACAAAATTTTAGTTGTCCGTCAGCCATTTTTAATGTCCCCACTGCTGTGGCTCAGGCCTTTCTTATAAGTGGATAAGGACGACGGGCCATAACCCACCACGCGGGCCCAATGCGGATTAGTGGGTGTTAACGATGGCAAATGCAGCCGGGACCAACAGTTCAACGTGCCTTCCGAAGCACGGAGGAGCTCGAGATAATGAATTTTTGGTCACCCATCCCATGACCGACCCTTGCGAACGTTGCTTATCCTCCGCAATCGCTGGGCCAGGCGCTAAACCACTGCGCCACCGAGCTCCTAGTTTCCTCCGAAATTTTAGCTAGTAGCCTTAATGTTACAATAAAGTTATTTGAATTATAAAAATAATGTTGAATGACAATTTTGTCTTGTAGTTACAAACTATTTGTAACTACAAGAATTTCATGAACTACCAACTATTAATATGTTTTAAATATTATTATAGGATAGGTATTAAAGTCATTGTAAGGTTAATTTCTGACTTGAATTCACTTCTTCGTACCACCAATGATTTAAAAAGTTAAGTTTATTTCCCTACCGAATGTAAGATAAAAAAATATTACCTTTTCCTCGATATTCTAAGAAATTGCAGCACTATAAACTTTTAACCATGTTGTTACGGCAATAGTTTACATGGTTCACTTAAACACACACTTTAGTTTAAAATTTCACAAATAATTGGTTCACAATGGAGTTTTAATTGAATAATCACATGTTGTTCAAGACACAAGCTCCAGCGGTCACAATCCACGGAACATGTCGCGCGGCGTCGCGTGTGCGTCGCGTGCAGCGATGCGGCGTCGTGCGGCGTGAGCGTCCGGCAACGAGCGGAGAGGGACTGGTTGACGGCGCCGACCCGCACCCGAGCGAGGGCTGGGAGCTGGATACGAAAACCTGCTAGGTTCACTTACAATGTCAAAACGAAATAATAAAAATGACGGTATCTTAAAATACAAATAATAATATACAATAATAATTGGTTAAATTAAGCTTATTTTCGTCATATCACTAAAAAACTGACTAATTTACTTTTTAAGGCCTCGAAAATATTGACTGACCTGAAGTACATACATTCTGTTTTTACTGACAGGTTCACGTTAATCGCCTCTTTGCGATGACAACGTGACATTTCCAAAACCGCAACCTTCCAGGTCCAGGAGGCTACTTCCAAATAATAAAAAAAAAACGTTTTCAACGAGATGTCACGTTGTCATCGCATCGCATAGAAGCGACGCCTCTTTGCGATGACATTGTGACATCTCGTTGAAAAACTTTTTTATTTTGGAAGTAACCTCCTGGAAGGTTGCGGTTTTGGAAATCTCACGTTGTCATCGCAAAGAGGCGTTATGTATGAACGAGCAGTAGCTACAAATAGCATTAATCTTCTAATATGAAATGGCTTTATTCAGTCAACATTTTCAGCGATGCAGCTCTCGGTCTACAGCGGTGCCCTTATCGACTGTAAAGGCTGAAAGCGCAGGGGTGGGGGTGACTATGTGACGTCACTGAGCAACGCGCGGCACTCGCTGGCAGAGCGCCGTCGTAGCACTACGAGACGCCGATGCCACTCCTATGCTACGGCTACGAGTGTATCAGTGCTACAAATATTGTTCGTAGACAACAATATACATTTTCAAACCCATACATTTTCTGTATAGGTTAAAATACACGAAATGGATAGATTATTATCGAATACTTCGAATTTTTTGGGTTTCATTTCAAATAAAGGCCAGTATATTTTTCTTGTCAGCTAAAACACGTCGTAATGGGTGGTAGGGTAAAAGAATTGACGATTTGAAATTGCTTATTATATGAGCTTATTTAAAAAAATAATATTTCATTTCATAATTGTACGGCAAAATCTTCAAGACTGTTGTCAGTGTTATCACGTAGTAAATGTAACGCATTGCGTCTTGATTTGACGGGCAGACAACGGCTATTGGAGATGTCATTATTTTATATTAAAAAACTTTGTTTCTAGTGAGTTATAATTTATTACTTATTATACTGCAAGTTAACAGTTTATTGGCAGTTACTTATTCGCAGAATATTTAATTTTATTTTCTCCAAATGGGAAGCTGTACTAAAAAAATTCTCCAAAATTTTGAAGTGAACCTTTACATTAATAATTAACATCAGAGAAACATGGACGGTCATTATTCAAGTTAATTCAGCCCAATTAACCAGCCATCATTTCCCCGGAAATCAATTAATGATTCTCGAAGTTGTAACGACGTCGGTAACACCAATTTTGCATAAAAAGATTATGGTTTTCCAAAGGGCCTCTTGGTTGAACCTCTCTTTAAAATGCAAACCGAAAAGTAACCGAGTGAAAAAGTTAAATTAACCGAACTCCTTGCCCCAACTTCTAAGTGAGAGGGAGAACATTTTGCGATTAATTATTTATTCGTTCGATGTTTTATATTTGGGTTGTCAGATGTTGTAAGTTGTTCGCATAAAGTTTAGATTTGATGAGAAAGTGGAAAAGTAGAGTGAATCTAGTTTTGATCGAAAATAGTATTGCTGAAAATTCAAAAATATCATAGTCTAATATGAATGTTATACACACACAATCGTTATTCAAATAATGGTAATGGCTACTTGCTACATAAAATAAAATATTATTTGCAAGCATTTTAGCAAGTCGGAGCAGGATCAACTTTTTGTTCTTTTGAAAGTCAACAGCGTTGCTTTTTTTTTGAATTACTGACGACACATTATGCTGAAATTACATTGCGTTTTTTTTTCATAATAAAAGCGTGTGTCTGGACACTAAAATATCTATCAAACTTATGTACCTACGCCGTTTGTCCACCAATGCCGTCACCGTGCCGTCACAGGAACGGTTAGATGATGCTGAGGTATAGCGGCACATGTATACATTACCAATGGCTGCCTGTCCACCGAAATCCTGTCCCGTCATCTTGATAATAACTTCGGCGTTGTAATCCCGTCCCGTTGATGTCCTGGTGATGGCGTTGGTGAAAAAACGGCGATTATCTGATGCAGTTTTGAATGAAAACATATCAATCTCCAATATAATAGAGATAATATTTTTCTAAAAAGCCATGTTCAAAGTCATAAAATAATCCTAACGTTATTGAAATACCTTCTTTTGCCATGTAACCTCGTTTAGCTTATTAGAGCGTTCCCACCCGATGGCGGATCCATTTCCGTTGACTGAGACTTACCTCTCGAACCTATATAGGACAGCGTAGAGAGCTATATCTGGAAACATAAAACCTTTGAGTCAACTTGATTCCATCCGCACCAGTAATGAATTGTGTTGTGTAATGTGTGACAAAGGATTTTATTATTTTTAGTGTCCATTGTCCAATGTTAAAAAAACTCCAAATTACGTGAATTTTAGGAATCATAGTCAAAATACGTTACTTTGTACAAGAACCCTAGTAACTGTTGCAATAAAACTGAATGGCTGCCGTCGGTCTTTTGCTCGCCGCCGCACAAACTTAGCGAATAAACTTTTAATTTTAACGAGCGCGCCATCGCCGTTTGTCTGCGTGCATTTCTACTTTGCTTTTGTAAGAATCTTTCTTCGCAACTTGACCGGGATTTTTTAGATGTTTAAATAACTTTAGCGTTGGTCTCACGCATATCCAACGACCAGCATAACTTAAGCAGGATGTAGAAAATGTTCATGAAAGTTTTTTTAAGTTCTGAGTATCAGACAGAATAACGTATTTGAAGTTGGAAGACTTTTTGAGGATTGTGGAAATAAGTTTTGCAGGTTAGGTTTACTGAAAAAAAATCTAAGCTAATACAGATGTTTGGTTTCACATCCCACGCTAGAAGGCAAAAAAACACTTAATAGTTCCTCCCTTGCCTAGCCGGTCTGGCATATGCGCACCGCAATATAATATTGTCGACACTTTTTTCGCGTTAGTGTGATGAATATCTCGCTCACACAGAAATGTGTACAAATGGTCGTGGTGCGCATGCTAGACAGGCAGAGCTCCGGATCAGTGAGACTCGTAACGTAATCTAGATTGTTCGCTATTATTAAGCCGTGTCGGGAAAAAGCTCAATTTATCAAGAGTTCTTGCGTAAATTCGCCTCTTCCGGGCCTATACCAGGTGCACCAAGTCGTATGCTTTTGCCGTTCACGTCAGTAACGAGGATACGGCGAGAAAAATGTTTGTCTTGTTTAATTTTTAACTGGTTCGTGTTTCAATATTCTCTGGTTGCACAGTGAGCTGTAAACCGTCCACTTAGCGAGGCATCCGCCACACGGTGGGCGGAGGCGGGCGGAGGCTGGCGGAAGGAGCCAGTTAGAGAGTTCCGGCGCCCCTGTCCGAATACAGCTTGATTCATGAGCGCTGCACAAATGCTGTATGATAACGAATACTCGTGTAAATCTGTACCATTCAAAATGCGGGCCAATAAACGACTGTGTATGCTGTTTCTTTTAGAGGGGTTCAAATTGACTTATAATGAATTTTATTAAATTATTTAACAAAACTTTAACGCGATTGTGGCGGTTGGTTCCGACTGCCACCGATCCACATTGGGCCCGCGTGATCCGTTGAAAATATGTGATGGTGATTGATAATATCAATTTAGCATAGTATTGAGACACCCCAGACAGTAATACAATACTTACTCGTGTTGGGGTTGACTCGCTCTTCCCAAGACAAAACATATCTAATATATATTTTAAGTAGGTACCTAAGTATATCCTTGAGATCGTTTCCTTGGCGTTCGCATACGGTCCGCTTGATACAGTTTCGTTGTTTCGTGCATCCAGCAGGCTTGTGCCCATCACATTATGCAAACTGCAGCAGCGCGTCACGGCAGCTGCCGCGCTGCAGCAATGCGCTTACACTGAATTTGCGGGCGCTTTCTTTTTATACTTTTTTGTTAAACATAGTTTGGATACCAGTTCACTGCTTCCAGCTGACATGATTTTGTCACTGGCTAGCTGTAAGTTTTGCTAGAAAGTTTTGTGACAGTTGAAAATTGCGTTGTAACTAGATTTTATTCGAAATGTATTTTATTTTCGTTTTCTAAGATTTTATTTTTTAGCGAACAGTTATCCCATCAGTTTTATATTTAAATGAAAATGAAAATAGACTTGCTTCTAAGTACTTACTTTTAATTTGTCCAGTTTCTTTCTACCACCCGTTCAGGAATTATTTTTGCTGACAAGAAGAATGGGCGCAAGAAACTTATCAGCTTTATCAAAAGTTTCGGACTACCTAATTAGTAATTTGATTGTTAGGTACATAATATTTAGATGCCTTTATTGAAACAAAAGTGTAGTAACCAACGTTTCGATGAACTTATTAGAACTACGTACTTATGCCTTTGATCTGGCCTCGATCCTAGGTTTATTACTCGTGATCACCGCTCGACTCGTAACTCGAGCGAGCTCACGTGCCGCGCCGATAGCGCTCAACTTACGCTCACCCTGATAGATACCCCTTTGTATTCACACAATGTACTCGCTTTTCATCAGATACCCTATCTATGGCCAATGAAAATGGAGCGGTTCATACTTTCTCTAATTTATAGCGGTTTCTACCGACTTTATTCAAATTTATTACGCTGCGTTGATTGTATTAAAATGTGTCATATGGAAACGCGATTTCTAATTCATCGCGCAATATCAATACCTTCAAGAAGCATAAAAAGAGTGTTTTCTATCAATCAATTTCAATTTAAGACTTACTATGCATTTTTTCTTGGAACGCTTATGCAAGATATTATCAGCATGAAATTTCACTTCTAGTAAAAATTTCGATAATTTCCTTTCTTAGTTGATAACTACCTCATAAAAAAATAACTATATGCCAAGTTTCAGCTGATCCATCCCGTAGTGGTTTGAGTTGTACGATGATAAAATCAGTCAGTGAATCAATCTGTTAACGTAGTCACAATAATAGTTCATCGTCATCATCATCATCATATCAGCCACACGGGTATAGGCCTCCCCCAAGGATCTCCACGACGATCGGTCCTGCGCTGCCCGCATCTCGGCTTCCCACGACTTTCACCAGATCGTCGGTCCACCTTGTCGGGGGCCTACCCACAGAGCGTCGTATCAATAATAATTATGTCATACATAATAAATAAGCATCTCCATCAATTTCATTATCATGATGAGCCATTGGAGTCTCCACTACTACTATAATATTATAAATGCGAAAGTCCGTTTGTTTGTTTGTTTGTTACGCCTTCACATCTTAACTACTGAACCGATCATCATTAAATTTTGCATACACGTTGTCAGGGGTACAGAGAAGGACATAGGGTACCTTTCATCCCGAAAAAAAATATAGTTCCCGAGGGATAGCAAAAAAAAACCTTTCCACGCAGACGAAGTCGCGGGCGGCCGCTAGTAAGCATATAAATATAATGATTTCTAAATATTCGTGTGTAAGTGTGATCCGACGTGACTGCGGCGACGCCGTCGTCGCCGGAGACAAAATGGAATGTTGAATTTGTATTCATGAGCGCCGCGACGCGAGAGTTCCGCGTCGGATCAGATAAATAAGATATTTTGTATGCGACAGCTATTTGATTGGGTACGTTTAATAGAATGCTTTCTTGTCGCAAATGAGATTTAAGAATCTTAAGTTTTTCTATGTACCACTGGATAGTGCTTGGCCTTCACCTCATCTGATGTACCTACTACCAGAATCCTCATCACTGAGGAACTCGCTATCTTACCTCTAACCGGAACACAAAAATTTTGAAATTGTTGTTATGGCGTCAGACTTGGTAAAATGGTGGTTGCTAGCCAGGCGGATTTGAAATAAGCCACCAACCAAACCAATTACAAATTGTACCTTCCATGGGAATCGAACTCGGAACCCCTGCGTCTTACCCGAGCAGGCAAACCACTAGACCACAGAGGCGGTTAAATTGTTCCCTTAAACTATCCATCTCGATTAAATATTACTATTGCAAATAACAGCTGTTAGTACCAGTTTAAAATAATAAATTAATCATAGAAATGGGCGCAAGTAAATCAGCGTCACAATTTGATTAATTATAATTCAGACAAAATATTGAAACTTGTTTTTTTTTCACGAAAACAAGATGTTCAAAGTTTTAATTGTTTTTCGCTATGAAAATATTCAGTTATGCTTGTTAATAAATTGTTATTCTGTGGAACGTAAAAGCCGTGAACTAAATTAATTGATATCTATTCGGCAGATGCTGACAACTGGCGATTAATTAAAACTAATAGTTTTGCGGCACTCGCGCCAGTTTCATGAAAATAATTTCGAGAGAACTTTCAAAGTTGTTTCTACGATTGTGGATTATTATTGATATCGATTGGAGCGAGAAACTTTTGTAATGGCTGGTTGTTATAAGATAAGATAGATGATACGAATTTGAGTATCATGTGTTGGAGTTGAATTTTTAAATAAAATAATAAATAACCTATGTTTCGTATATTCTAGAATGGTAATTGGCTTTGGTTAAAAAATAAAAGGTATTTTTTTATATTTTTTTATTACAGATTAGGCCAATTTAGGAAACTAATTTGAATATTTTAACATTTGGTTGCGTATTTATTTTTTTATAAATATATTTGTGTAGTGGATATGGTCAGCCGGAAATACGTCATTAGTGGCACGAAAGTTTAAGAAGGAAAACCGTTGCCATCTACTTTTAGAAAAATAAACGGCCAAGTGTCATTACCTGTCATAATAACTGTCAATGACATACTGGTTGTTTGTAAACAAATAAGTTAAAGTTAATATTTCTTATATTTTATTCATTTAACCCAGTTGTGATGGTTCTAACCTACCTTATATTAATAATAAAAATGCTTACCAGTGGAAACTCAGTTGAAAAACTTTGTAAAGGCTAACACGTGCAATCTACCCAAATTTTGCGAAATGTGTCTATTTTGGAGGTAGGCTACTTGGATCAAATTGTAATGATTGCTTGTGGACTGATAAATTTGCAGGCTGACATAATAAAAATTGTGAAAATATGTAGATACTTTTATTTCTATTTACAAACATTTCATAGTAGGGATGTCGGAAAAAATACGATATTTTTTTGCGATAAGTAGTTACACCTATATTTTTGGGGCGATATTAAATACTCTGATAATATATCGATAGATGTTTTTACAATAATGTTTTCATAACAATTTTTTTTGTATTACGTATGGATTCTAATAGTCTACACTGTTTTGTCACTGGAGCATTTTGATTTTTCCAACTTTTATTTTATTTCCAACGTTTATTTTGCTTCTCTTTTTGATTTACTATACCTTAAAATTAGAAACCATTACCTAGTCATCATCCCAGTTTTTCTCAAAAATACTACCTATTATATATTATACATCGATATTTTTTCACTTCCACCTTCCATCATCTCTAATGCCAAGTTCATTGTCAAAATTGTCTTTGCCTTTTTTTTTCTTTTTTTTATTATAGCTGGGGGATCTGCATGTGACGACGTTAAAGTATTTTTATTGAATATCTTTAAAAATATAGACTTATTTTGAAATCTAATTAATAGACATTGTACAAAAAGCTTATTTCTCGAAATGGTTTTGAGATTTCCGGTCATGTTCAAAAAGTTAGCAAAGTCAATTCAGTAAGCAGATTACATAATTTGTTTAATTCCTGAGAATATTAAAAAATGTACTGTATTTAGAAGCTTGTATTACTTTCATGTTTTTATCACATTTGATTGACTGGCGTTAAACATTTTGAGCTAGTTGACCGAGCGAGCACGAAGTGCGAGCAAAGCGTCTCTGCTTGAGCTTGGGCAAAAATTCTTTCGTATGTCCGGCTGTCTGTTCCAGCTTACAGGTCGCTTTTCTCAACCGATTCTCGTAAAATTTTGTGAGCAGGTTTGAAAATAATATAGATTTTTTTTTTCACGCCAGTTTTTTGAAATTTTTCAAAATGACGGAGAAATGTTAAAATACATATTTCAGTCCGGCTTTCCAGTGCTGTCTGTTTTCCTCTATAGGTCGCATTTCTCAACCGATTCTCGTGAAATTTTGTAAGCAGGTTTGAAAATTGTATAGATTTTTTTGGTCAAGCCGTTTTTTTTTTTAAATTTCGGAGATAATGTAAAAAGTCATATTTCAGTCCGGATTTCCGGCGCTGTCTGTTCGCCTCTATACTACAGGTCACATTTTTCAACAGATTCTGGTGAAATTTTGTGAGTACCTAGGTTCGATAATTATATATAACTGTTAAGTCAAGCCAATTATTCCAAATTTAAAAAAAATATTCACCCATTTTGAAAAATTATCAAAATTAGAAGCACCATCTAGCTGCGAATACTCACGTACCTACTGTGTTTTGAAAACTACATGGCGATATTTTATTTTATTTCATCGCGAAGTCTACAGCTCACGGAGCCACGTTTAGTTAGTAAGTGAAACGTTTTGGTGTGACATGAGACAATGAAATCAGCTGATTTTAATTTTGAACACGGAAAGTAGTAGTAGTCAGTAGCACAGAATACATAATAGTACAGTAGTAATATTATGTAACTAGAACGTCACTTTATTTTCCAGCACTGTTTTGTTTCGGAACGTCAAAAATTAAACAAAACTCACTAAAATCACGACTACTTTGTGACTGGAAAGTACAAAGATAGTTGAGAGGTGAAGAAGGGGAGGCACAAACATTGTTATGTTGGACGTTTCGCCACAGTATCTATAAATACCAGTATAACACCTTCATACAAACTAGCCGAGAGTCAGTGATAAAATTTTGGTAGGTAGGTAAATTTCAGCACTCGACGACGACGAGCACGAACGCGGGTGGTGTATGTTGACTTATGTATGCAAATATAGCAGGTACTTATCAATTGAATTTAGTTAACTGCTTAACTTAATGTTTTGTTTTGGACTGAATAAGTGGATTTTATTTGACACACAAGATATAATCTTTTGTGTTATTCTCCAGCATATGGATGTTATGAGCGTGTTTATAAACCAGGATGTAGGTATTTATTTCAAATACTATAGGCGAGATTTAATTTTTGCCTTTTTATTCTGTGGCTCCGTCAAAGGCGCGGGTGTCGACGACGGCGTAAGTGCGCGCGGCATATATTGCGGCGTTGCTGTGGGTGATCCAATATTTGCCTTTGCTTTTTCAGCTTTCGGCTGCGAATGATGTTTGTTTTCAAACGGCTCAGTTTAGAGAGCTGTTCAAACATGACGACGCGGAGTACGCGAGATGCAGGAAAGAAATCTATAATACGAGTATAACGCTAGGGTATTGTAATAGACGGAATGTCACGACAGTGCGGTAGGTAAATATACAGTCGTCTTAATGTCAACTACTGTACATTTGTCTGAACCTTGATATTTTAATTACGTTTACTGTCATTGTACTTGAAAATAAAATTGCTTTGCGTATTGTTGAAAAATTGCTTTTTATTTCGGATACTGTTGCCGCAGTAAAAATTACGAATGATCAATTTTGGTGTGCAGCGTTGTTAAAAATGTTGACAGGTGTCTGGGAACAAAGCCGCCACCGGTGACGAGGGTTATCGGCGTCGGCGCCGGTGCCTCACTGTTATGACACTCATATCGCATTTGACACGTATATGTACGAGTACGAGTACCCATTTTATGTCACTGTTTCATTTGGAGTGCTGGCGATTCAGATACGATATGATTTTCTCAAAATCAAATGTATCGTTGTCACTTGAGTGTTGTGTGTTTTTGTGAACCCTCACAATTTATTTTATCCACAAAGTACAGTTATAATTACAGACAATATAAATAAAGAAGAAACACCATCCTTATAGGGCTAGTTTTTTGAAATATTGGATATATTTCGAAAAAGTGGTCCTAAAAAAAAATTCACACATTTTTAAAAAAATTCAAAGAAGCGCCATCTAGCTGCGAATATACCAAACAGCACGTAACCTACTATATACTTTGAAAACCTCATGGTATGAGGGCGACATCTATAATTTTTTCAACAACTTATATTTTGAATAACATTTTAACGCGAGGTCTACAGCTCACGGAGCCACTAGTCGTATAAGTTAGCAAAAGTTTCTCAGCAATAGACGTAAAAATACAAAGCGTATAAATTGAGAACCTCCTGCCTTTCAGAAAGTATCACGTTCCCGGTGAACGCCCGTAGTAAACATTTGTACGTATTTGCTACAAGGCTACAATTTTAGCTGCTACGAAACAACTACGGCGCTTCCGAGTGCTACGGGTTTTGTTTGCTACGCTTTCGTCGCGGCTTGACGATTGTAACTGTAAATATGAACGTAAAATGTTTACAACTCCGCATAAAGTTCATGAAGTATTTACGATCGGAACTTCCTTATGGCATGAGTGGCGAGATGCTGCCAGGGAAAATTAAACATTGTATTTCCCGCTGTCAAGAGCCAATTGTGTTATTATTAGGTTAGTGACATATTTATCTGGAATGTTATAGCGAGGTGGAAAACCTACGAGTTTTATTACAATTCGAGTCGTCTTATAACAATTAAAAAGCGTGTATTTTGTTTTGGCCGTTCCAACTTTTAAAGTTGTATAAATAAATATAATTTTCTGATCTCAAGCTCTTTAGAACTAGTTTTTTTTACCTCATTTTAGAATCACTATGATTATCTAAAGTGGTAAGGGGCGAGTCTGACGTGGCGGTTGTGGTGAGCTGTGAAGCGCGGACGGTCCTGCAATTACTGGTTCGATCGCAAAGGGGCGATCACAATGGACACGACAGTTAAGTGGCCGGGTAATGACGGACGAACTGATTAGCGGTTACAGCGGGCGCCAGAGATAGTTTTCTGTATTCTGAATGCAGGTAAATGTCGGGGTCTACTCCGAAAAGTAAACCAGGAATTTCGAACGTTTCGCACTTCGTTACACAATTAACTCAGGAAAAAGGTCCAAAATTATGCAAATTGAACGACGATAACCATGATTATCTTTTTTTTCGTAGTAAGCATTCTTGTTTAAACATTTTCCATATTATTGTCATGGTGGTGAAAGAAGTTTATTTCTATCCTGGAATCGTCCAGAGGAATTAAAGCAAAAACTATCCTCAATTTTTAGGTATCTTTTTAGTCTTTTTAATGCCCAGAAGTGGGCATCGTCAGATTATAACTCATTTGATAATAATGATGCATGATTTTGTGCGAAAAAAAAATTTTGATGATTTTGTATTATTACGGTTTACGAAGCAGTCACAAACATGATTCGTGAGTGAGATCTCTGTAACATGTGCGAACTGGAGCCGAAGGTGGGGGTAAAGAGTGAGGGGTGGGGGGTCCTCAAGTTCATATAAATAGGTACGATAACGGTGCTGATGGGCCGAGGAAGTTGCCGGCGGTATGTGTCGCGTGATTAATGTTTACAGACTTACGCCACAGTAAATATAACCAATGTAGTAACGCAACTAATTTAGGTTCGCGTCCGAATCAGTGCAATCATACTAACACGTGGCTACGGCAGCTCTTTAATATAATAAAAATAATCTTTATTTTCTTATCACAAACATTAATCCTAAATTATACCTTATTATTATAATATGAACTAAGCTAGATTTGTATGAGACTGACGTCTAAAATAGGTACTTTAAAACAAATAGCCTATGTAACACATAGACCAAAAGTGCCGATCATAGCGCTGAATAAAAGTAAACAGCTCTTACAAAACAAAATGAACATGGCAAATAAGAAAAAGTTTAGTTATTGAGATACTGTAGCGTTATATGTACTGTGCTTACGTTGGAATCACGTGTTCAAGTATTTGGGAGGTCACGTTGTTGAACCTTTGTTGTAGCTTCGTCTCTTATTTATTAATTAATTCATAAATACAGTGGTCGAGTTTACATTTTGTGTTCTTATATTATGATACATTTGATGTTTGTCGTTTTTAGGGTTCCGTACCAAAATGGTAAAAAAGGAACCCTTATGGTGTGACTCAGTCTGTCTGTCTGTCTGTCACAGCTGGATATCTCGAGAACTACTAATGGTATCAACTTGAAATTTGGAATAATTTAAGATGACATTTGCCTAACTATTTTGCAAATAAGAAAGAAATAAAAAAAAAAATTTTTTTTACAACAGGGACTGAAAAGGGGTCTTAAAAAAAGTGAGGTGACTAGGGTGTTTTCGACTTATGATGAAAAATGTAAAAAAAATACCGTTCCCCCCTTATCTCCGAAGTTTGCAAAGAGAAAAATCTGAAATAATTCTATGTGATAGTAGTTTACGTAAAAATTACAGGAAAAATAAAACGATGTCTCAATATAACACACTTTTTTAGAAATTAAAAAAACAAACAAAAATTCTTTAGTTTCACTACCAGTCAACAGATGGCGGTGATCTAAGAATGCTGTCTTGCGAAAAAAAATTGTTCGACTATCGGTCAAGAGATGGCGCAACCTGATACTACAGTAATAATTGGTGACTGGTTTTAATATCATTACCTACTATTTGCCGTACGAATAAACGAAGAATAAGTTCCTACTTAGTAATATAAACAGTTTGCAATGTGGAGCGGCTGAAACGTTTTTCAGTCACCATAAGCAACTGTGGTTAAGATTTGTAAATTAACTGTCCGCCTGTTCGCCCTTCCACCTGTCTGCCGTTTATCCTACTTTTTTAAAGACTGTACTTAAGTAACATATCCAAATATATTTATGATTGTACGGAACCCTCGGTGCGCGAGTCCGACTCGCTCTTGACCGGTTTTTTTCAAAATAAAAAACTTTGAAAATTTTTTTAAGAGTCCAAAAGATTTTTTTTTTAATTTTATGCTTCTCATTGTATTTTACGGTTATAATTTTATAATAACGAAAAAGTTAATAGCGACTGTTCCTGAAATAGCATTATTAAGCATTTTTTTATATACAGGGTGGAATTTCTTAATGCCACCTGGAGGGAAAGTACTCTAAACAATGGAGATAGCTAATTTCACTCAAAGAAAACATTCCTTTATTTTTAAAAACAAACAAAACTGAATTCAAAGTATTTTAAAAATACGCTTCCCACACCCAGGAATCGAACCGGCTAAAATTCGAAGAAACGATACCCTGTACTTTTATTATATCAATCATTAGGGTCAAACATAAGGATCAAATCTCTCTAACAAACATGGTATATTAAATGAAAGGAAAACCATAAAAGACAAGATAAAGCACTTTTACTTAAGGCTCCATTATGTTAGTTAGTTCACAATAAATTATCTATGTAGAACTATTTCGATTAAGATGTTCATAATGCAGACTATTACGCATCCATTGCATGCAAATGACTTCCTTAAAATAATAAATTTATGTATCCAGCAACATGGGGCCAATTTCGAACAACTAATTAGTTAAGCTTTTTTCTCGTTCAATTAAAATAAGTTTAGATTTAATGATTTTCCTTTCATTTAATTTACCATGTTTGTTAGAGAGATTTGAACCTTATGTTTGACCCTAACGATTGATAACATAAAAGCACAGAGTGTTGTTTTTTCGAATTTTAGCTGGTTCGATTCCTGGGTGTGGGAAGCATATGTTTAACAATCTTTGAATGTAGTTTGTTTTGTTTTCAAAAATAAAGGAATGTTTCCTTTGAAAGAAATTTGCTATCTCTATTATTTAGAGTACTTTCCCTCCAGGTGGCATTAAAAAATTCCACCCTGTATATTAGTCACACAGAACATACTTACCGACAGACTGTAACTCGTTAAAAAGTATGTGCGGACAGTATTTATAAGACGACCTGTTTTCCAGCAATTTATTATTTCCAATATTTAAAGAATTCGCTCGTTCTGTATTAAAATTATCTTAAGACGAGATCCTAATAAAATATAACATTCTTTTGAATATACACTTAAGATTTTCAATGTTGACTATTACAAAGCTCGGCGTCGAGGCAAGAAAATTCCTTGAAAGTCAACACATTTAGGAAGAACACGAATCTTTTACGTAATAAAGCAATTTGCCTCTAGGATTCAGTATGAAAGCTACGCTAACTCATGTTTATGTAGTGGCTTTGCGAGGCACGTATAGCGTTTTCCAGCTGCTATGGAAATCGACACTGTGTCCTTAATGCATACGAGAGGGGAAGTATAAAGTGATATGTGTGGAAGCACTGTGTCTCGGTAGTTTTAAAGATGGAATAATAAATGCAGTAAGCACCTGATGCAGTCGGCAGTAACATGCGATGGCGAACACATCCGCGAAGTGACTTAATAATCTACGCCAATGTACGTACGTACGTGTACGTATGTGTACTATGTGTACGTACGTGTACGTACATGTACGTATGTGTACGTGTAAGTATGTACTTTAATATTTTGTTTTCAGTCTGTGTAAATAATCTGGGTTAGTGATAACAATACAAGGTAAACAACAACAAAACAAGTGGTTTTCTCCACAATACCTACTACTTAACTTACCGAAATACTTCTGTTCTTAGAGATTAATGTCACTTTAGATCTTACTCCACACAGTATTAGAAAGTATTGTAAGACAACTGACAAACATCGTTACGCGTCGAACGAGGGAATTAAATAAAATTAGTCTTCGAATTCTCGCAGTATTGTCGTATCGTAAACTTAACCCATTAGTGGGCGGCTTTATTTATTTTCCACGGCAATTTCGGCCTTAATGGCCTTAATTTACGGCACATAAGCCCCGGGTCGAATAGACTATGTCTTGGAACATTTTTCAAAGGCAAAGGGAACTTTGTCTGTAATAGAAAATAATGATCCGACTATTCAATTTGAACTTTTTCTCGATCCGATCGCAAAAATTGTATTACGTTGTTTACGTTTATGACAAAGAATTAAACATTTTGTTTATTTAAATTAATACAGCATAAACAAATTATATATTAATTTCCCATAAAATTATTAGTCACAAACTTAACACTATGATGCAAATTATCTCTCCTATCATCTATATATATAAAAGAGTAAATCACTCACTGACTCATCACGAAATCTCAGAAACTACAAGTGCTAGTAGTCTCGAATTTTGCATGGGGGTTCCTTTTAGGGTGAAGGTGCTCACTAAGACGGGATTTTGCGAAATTCAACCCCTAAGGGGGTAAAACAGGGTGGCAAAGTTTGTATGGGAGAAAGCGATTCCTTGGCCCGATTGACTTGAAATTTGGCATAGACATTCTTTAACAAAATTAATTGAATAAGTGTTTCGTATTTTCTTGAAATGTATCCCCTAACAGGGTTGAAAAGGGGTAGCAAAGCTATTTTTAGGGTGGATGACTTCGATATCGGAATCAAAACTTCTTAGTGCATTTGTACGATTAAGAAAAATAAATGTCAGTTGTCAGCACTGACGTCCACTGAATTTTCCAAAAGACTTTAACATCATAGATAATATCACATATAACATCATAGAATACACTCATAAAGTTAATATTCCACTGGAATAGAGGAACAGAGTTCGCTTGGCTGCGACACCAAAAGTGACATGAGCCAGTGTGTGAAAATTTGTAAACGTGTGCGTGAACTTTAGGGATGCCCTGAAGTCCATTTTAGATTGTCGATAACCATAATGTATTATTGCTCTAATAAATAAAACACAAACAAGATTTTGAACAATTTTATTTAAATAATTTCTTACAAGTCTCCTTGAGGCTCCCAGCCTATTCTATTTATGACATTTATCCAGTTACTTAATCACTGGATTTACAGGAAACCTGGAAATATTGTTAAATTAGTACTTAAGTAGGTATAATTTACCATTTGAAAACTGTCGGTTAAAAGCAGCTTTAGATAAAGCTATCAGTGTTCACAAAGACAAATAAGGTTATATTGGAAATCATCGACATGAGTATCGATAATATAATAATTTTTGATCAATCTCTACGCCTTATTTTCTCAAATTCACGGATATAATATCTTTTTATCTAACACATAATGTTTAGAAATCAGCCTTTATTTAGAAAATAGGCGGTTAATAGCATGATATTAGTGTATTACTTAGTGTGTTTAGGAATATATTCAACTAAAATATGAAATATGAAAATGGTACTTGTACAATCTTATTTACCTGTGAAATGAGTGTTTATTTGGGTTGTTGTCGTAAGTAACATTACAATTCAGTACAGAACACGACACCATTATTGATTTATATAGCTTTATGAGCCAAACCGATCAGATCGCAGTCAAAATTACAAAATAATCGTGTGGACGCTTTTCACCAAGATGATAACAGACGATAAATGAAGTCAAACTAGGTTCTGCTGTCATTTTCTTTTAACTCTTTCTCGCACATCGAATAAGCCGTAAGAATCGGTTTCTCACTCGCACCATTGTCCGTCTACTTGAGCGTAGCGAAATTTTTCTATGTCTATGAATACACTATATAATTCAAATTTAACATAATTGCACCCAGCATTCGTTGCAATATTACAATTTTTTAGCCAGGAGTCTTTTCAGTCGTAAGTAGAACAATTCACCAAACATATACTTATTACCCACATTACTAATCGGATGTGGAATGTGGATGAATAGTTTAGGAGTGCATACTGCATAGGAAACAAATAAACATACACAAAGACTTCTATGTTGTTGAATATTACATTAGATTTTTATTTATAAAGAAGATACTTTTAAGTATTAAATATTACATAATATAATTATAATTTTTTTGTTAAATTACCGCTAATTTTTTTATGGACCAGGATGTCGAGGACAGCAAAGGAAACGGTGTTTGAAAGGGGAAAAGGAAGATTTAATAGCAGAATAATGGAAACACGTTTACAATAGGCAATAGGCAAAGGAAAGCAATATGACAAGAAGAGAGTAAAGAGACAAAACCATAGTATAGGTAATAGATAGGTATTTACATGTAACTAATTACAGAGTAGAAAATATAAGTCTATACATGGGTAGGCCTGTCCTTGACATAAGTACCTACCTACCTAATACAGAATCATGAACAGGGCGTTGGTTCTGTAACCAAACTCGAACCCCACTTTGAATCTCACTTCACTGCACGGAAATTTTAAATCACAAATAAGATAATGATAAGATTTTTTTATCATAAAAATAAATGAATAAATTTTAAATTCATGCGAAGTGAAGTGAGGTTCGAAGTGAGATGCGAGTTTGGTTACAGAATCGACAGACTGCGCGGCTAAAACCGCGGGGTGAAGTTATTACCTTTATAATCACAAAATTGTAAAAATTATAAAGTTTTGATATTTGGATGTTGTTCATATTGTTACTCAATCAGGTCTGAACGGGTGAACGGATTTAGACGAAATTTGGCACAAAGATAGATTAGGAATACTTAACACAGGCTTCTTTTCATCCCGATTATTGGTTTCCAGGGAAAGACTAACAACAATTACAGACTCCCACGCCGGGGCGGAGCAACGGGCAAAAGCTATAGTATATAGGTAGTATAAAACAAAGTCACTTCCCCCCGTCTGTACGCTTCACTTAAACTACCTATGCATAAAAACCGCATTAAAATCGATCCATAAGGCCGACACACAGACGTAATCAAGTAACGGAATTCCGAACGTAATTTCAACAATGTATGAAGATTCCGTACGGAAAAAACACGCTTGTGTGTGGCAGCCCATAGATTTTGTATGCAGCTGCTGCGTTCGGAATCACGTACGTACGGAATTCCGTAACGAGATTCCGTCTGTGTGTGGCCGGCCTAAGTTTGGGAGCTAGGTTGCCGGAGACAGACGGACACACTCACACGTCAATTATATTATAACACTCCTTGCGTACGTCGTACGTAGATAACCTGTAGTATAATCTAATAACTTCACACTGACACCACATTATATCACAGTTTTACATTAGTAGGTAACTACATTGCACCCGTGCGAAGCCGGGGCGGGCCGCTAGTATACAAGTATACAACCGAATACGAGATTTGATCCATGATGACTTTTCATCTTAACAAAAATCTTGCCTTAAAATCAAAATCTGTCAGCACTCCACTTCTGTGTAGAAAATGCGTAAAAGAGATCGGAATCTTTTGATTAAAAGATAGTATCTTATCTGAGAAGGGGAGCGCTGGAGCTGAGAGTGTTCGGTGACTGCCTTATATTTCAATATCTGAGGAACTTTATAAATATAAAAGCGAATTTAATGATGGTTTGCTTCATAAATAATATCTAATTTAATGTGAGTTAGTCAGAGTATGTTCAAAGTCAAAGTCAAATAAGTTTTATTCAAATAAACTTAATTATTACGTACTTTTGAATCGTCTATATTTTCCTACCACCCGTTGCAACTTTTTAAGCTGACAAGAAGAACGGGCGCAAGAAACTTATCAGCTGTAACAGCCATAAGTAACGATATTTACAAACTTTACGTAATATATCGTTACCAGATAATTACAAACTACTCCTGTTCGCAGGGAGTTCATAAAAAAGTAAAATAAAATCAGGCTTTCTAAACTCATTACAAACTGCGGCCTGCTAGTTTATTACAAACGGACGCTTGTGACCCGGGCGCAACAGATAAGAAACATAAGAATAAAATATTAAGTTATATATTGTTATGGTAGCAATAAGCTACGGGAAAATTTTCAGAATTTTTGATTACGTGAAAAAAAAATTAAAACAACTTCGTCTTCGCAAAAGTACGGCAGTTACAGCAGAATTGAGATTATTCCTTAACAACCAATACATGTATTAAAAAAGTTTTGACACATTTTTTTGACAAAACTTTTTTATTTTTATTTTTCAGACATTCACCTATAAGCAGCAGTTGGTATTACGATATATTTTTTTAATATTAATCAGTACTCGTCGAACAGACTAAAGTTCAAAATATCACTTAAATAGTTTACAACATCCAACAATCTTTTATCTTACCCATGTTGGTGTAGTTAAAATGTCCCTTGCTCGTGACCCCTTGTGGCAGGTCGGCAGTCACAAAGGAAGACGCGCGCAACTACCGCTAAGCCGCATCCCGCCGCCGCGGTCAGCTAACTTTCCTTTAGCGCGTCTAAATTCCTTTGGCGTCACTAGTTAGTTGACGGCCACTGTTTAATCACGTTTCAAATCCCGTGGTAATAAGCGAGATTTGTACTAACTAAAGGTATCTTATAAGCTTAGGACTTGTTTCGTAGATTCTGGATAAGTTTCATTTAAATTACTTGACCGATAATTTAATATAAATTCTGTTCCGTTTTTGACCGAGCGAGCGTCTCTGTTTCAGCTTGGCCAGACATAATAATAATAATAATACTTTTATTTCAGACTTTTGGTCCATAAAGTGTTAATCTTAAAAACTAGTGTTAGTAGGTACATACATGTTTTTTTTATATATTATTGCCGGGTGTGTAGCTGCACCCAACGACACAATTAATGGGGAGTTCCACCGATCTACAAACACATTCAGCATTCTGTTGGCGGCGCCGGCGCCGCGAAGGCGGGCTAGCATGGAGGCGCACCTTTTTCTCATAATAGCATAGAAGTCCTCTGTGTGCGCCTCCGCAAACATTCCTGAGCCACTAAAACGCCACGGCAGCCCCAACAGAACTCTGATGCGTTGTTTTACTGGACCCGCAGATCACTGTATATGCGCGCCGCGAGTAGTGTGCCCAAAGGCTGCAGGTGTAAAACGACTGGCAGTATGCTTTAAAGAGCGTAATTTTGTCTGATTTTGTACACCTTGCAAACCTTGGAGCTTTCGTATGGACATTTTAAAGCATTTTTGGCCAAGCTGAGGATGTCCTGCTGTTCTCCTCTACGGTCGCATTTCTGAACCGATTCTCGTGAATTCTCGCAGGTTCGATAATTAGGTATATAGTTGTTTTTTGTCGATTCGATTATCAGCCTTTTTTTGTTCACTGCTGGGGCACAGGTCTTTCTTATGCAATGAAAAGAAGTAAGTTTGTAAAGATATAGGTTTTTTAACACAGTAATGCACACGCAAGGTATTATAAAATGAAAATTAATATACTTTAATCTCCATCAGGCGGTGTTAATAATGTTAATATCTTTGGAGACACTCGCTTTGTGTCGACGCGATGAATCGATAAGGCTCCGCTGTCGGCGCGGCGGCGGCCCACCTGCCCGGCTGAGTAAGGCTGATTACAGACATACAGTACGATTTAAAATCAGAATTTCTGTAACTGTATGTACAGTAATGATATCTCTTTACAGTATTCCTCGACCCTGTCGACAAAAGACGATCGTAATTAATAAAAACTAAAAGCAATAAAAGGAGGTTGCATACTCTCGGCAACCTCTACAGATCAAAACAAAACCACCGTTCGTTCGTCACTGCGACGCATACCTACGCGAATGTTATGTGTACCAACTGCAGACCGAATTCGAGGCGCGTAGGTTTGGCTCGCATTTCGACCGTTTGTATTAAGTTAGAATACTGATAGATATCAATACCGTCACCGTTTGACGTCAGAGACCTACTAAAAAACAACAACAACAAACAGGGAAAGCTGAACTAAACCGCGTTTAAAAAAAATATCAAAATAACCGGAAGCTACACGTAGTCACTTCCTTAAGGCGGTTGTATGACCGAAAGTGGCGCCCTCAGAGGTTTTTATTTAATAAGTTATTAATAGAAAAAGATTTTAATAATGTTTATCGTGGAGATTTTAGGGCCTATAGTCTAGTTTTTTAGAAGGTATCACTACACGCCTTCATAGTCATTCGTAGAAGTAGATAGCAAATGTGTCAAAAACGGCCACTTTTAGCAGTTTTTCTATCTACTTCTAGCAGTGACTACTAGAGAATGTAACGATACCGTCTAAAAATACTAGACTGTGGGCCCTAAAATCTCACGATAAACATTATTAAATTGTGTATTAGAATTATATAATAATATTAAATAAAATTCACCGCGACGCCACTTTCGCTCAGGGTACCACCTTAATATTAGACTTTTGTTTGTATCGCTCATTGCTGTATCTAGCTGTATTTAGCTTCTAATACCTGACGAAGTCCGTTTGGCTATGAAATATGAATATTGTTAACCGTTTTAGTATGCGTAATACGAGAGCGTACAGACGCACAATAAAACAATGTGCATGTGCACGCCTAACAACATTAATAGGTGAACAGACTTCGTGAGATTAGAACAACACAGCATTAGTCACGTTGCCGTCGTTAGTATTTGCGTCGAAATCCCAGCTTATCGGGGCGTCTGTGGACAGCCTAACGATCTGCGTGGACAATCCCTCCCTTGGTTTCTCTTTCTCCTACATTTGTTCTTTTAATTAACTCAAACTTCGGGAACAAAACTGGTTGTAAATTTATGGCCGTCCCGGGGACGGATGTACTGCGCCGGTAATTAAAAAGTGGCCAAGTTTCATCCACCGAGTTACAGTGTTATCGCTCAAGTTTTGTGAGGCCATTCATTATTTTGAATAATTAATGACATTTTCTTTTGTTCAATATTTAAAAAAGAACTTTGACAAGAAAGTTCTAGTACAACATTAGTCTGATATTTTAATAGAAGTGTCTTATGCTCCGGTGTCACAATTTTCAGAATCTCAGATGCTCGGAAAAACCAACTAACATAATATTTTCAATACTGTATGCAAATATCGTTTTTTCTTGTACGTATATAGTAAGTATAAAATTCCTCAGGCAACTCTCAAGTTTCTAGTTTGAAAAAACAAAGTGATAATCGGTTAATATTTTATTTAAAACGATTTCTGTTCACAAACAAACCTCGTTTTGTTTGTAAACAAAAATTTGTTTTAGATCACGGTCGGTCCGCTTAAAATAATAAACATGATCAAATTTTAGTAGATAGATGATTCTGAGAAAAATATTATGAAAACCAGATAAATTGGTAATACTAGACCTAGATAATTTAGATGTTAAAATACAGTATTTTTTTATTTTTTTGTTCTATACAATTTAAACTCTGCTCAATTAAAACAAAAGCGGTGTTTGTTATTCCGAACATTTTAGTTTAGTTTGTTTTGCCAGTCTTTGAAGCAATTATGACGCATAAATTATCTAAAAGGTATTATTTTTCGCACAAATAAGATCCAAAGTCATTTTCATAAAATTTCCTAGCGGAAACTAAGGGAGAAAGAACGAAAAAATAAAGTGGTGAATAAATCAGGGGTGGTTTCCGCCGTCCGCACCAAGCTTTCGAGCAATCATTTTAAGTTTTATTTGAAGTTCGGCGCGCATCGTACCGCAACGCATCGCATCGCAGCGCGCTACGATGTTATGAGTTGATCTCGTCATCGCACCATTATTTACCTAAGGGTAATATTTAAACGGGTAACAATAAATTCCCAATATGGGTATCAAAAATACTGAATATAGCGTACTGAAATACTAATTGGGCGACGCAATGAGGGCTAAAATACAAATTGAGTAACTAGTTATTCAGAACGGGCTACTAAATTTATATTTGGGCGACAACCTTAGGGCACACAAAACATTAAAAGTTTGGCATATATTTTATCAAAAAAGGCGACATGGTATTTTTGTCACCTCGATTAGGTTAATAATCGAGGTGACAAAAATACCATGTTGGGCAGCTTAAATCAGTTATAGTTACCTACTTGGTAAATAGACGCCCACTCAGTATTTTTGTCACTCATTTAAATTATTAATCTCCCACATGTAGTCGCTCGTTTTACGTATTTTTATTATCGACAGTATGTCGCCCGTTTAGTTATTTTGTCACCCAAAAAATAAACCGCTGCCAGGTTTAGTATTTAAGTATCCCATTAACAGTCGCCTTCAATTATTTCCAGTCACCCAATTAATTAATTCCCTTTACCTAACATCTTTATAGGAAAGTGATTATTTCTTCATTGATTGATCATAACGCCTTTCAAAAGTTCCTATTAAATATTCTACTGCTATCGAACGATAACAATAGAATCCTACTTCCTACTAATATTATAATGTGAAAGTTTGTGCATGGGTTCGAATGTTTGTTCCTCAATCACGCAAAAACGGCTTAACAGATTTGGATGAAATTTGACACACAGATAATTTATAGCCTGGATTAAAACATACAATAGTTTTTATCCCGGTCAAAGTCCTAGAAATTTCCTGAATGTCCACGCAGACAAAGTCGCGGGCGGAAGCTAGTATTCAACACTTTGAAAGCAGTAGAGAAACCTCTTCTCTACTTTTTCAGCGTATTGCGTTGATTTATTTAAATAACCTTTTGTTATTAAACATGTGCGAAGATTGAATTTATTGAGTGAGTGAGTGTAAACATTTTAATTATATTACATCCAATAAGGTAGAAAAATTGAATTTTATATAATACAAATTATTTACTCTTCCACGTAATTTGAAAATGTAGCGTCTTCAGTTACCACCACCGCCGGGGGCTGAAGGCATCTTGTTACAACTTCGGAATGACTTCGTTATTTAGCGGCGGCTTCTCCTGCACATGAAAGAGTTACTAAACAATTTGCAATTACATTTGCAAATAACTAGCAAGGCCAGGCGACGGCGAGCATGGAATATGATTTGCCACTCTGTGCGGTAAGCAAGCTGAGCGCGCAATGAAAAGAAAATTTGCGTGGCCTGGCGCTAATTTACCGATTCAAACCACTTGATTTTCTTATTCAATATTAATGTAGGTTATTTTTTATTCGGCTTTTCATTATTTCCTGATATTTCGATTACTTTTCGAGGTCACAGGAGCAATGTAAGTGTTTTCTTGCGTTTGATAGATCGACGGCGATTAATGACGCGGAACATTGACGCTTTTCATATAAACCAATTACGTATCATAATGGAAACATTTTTCAAAGCTATTAATTTTTTAAGTTGAAAAAAATCAAATAAAAAGTCCCATCAAGACATAAAAAAACCATTTGTGAAACCGTGTTAGAAATCGTGAAAGTGTTTCATTTCAAAGTTGTGAATAATTAAGCTCTGGAAAATATTTATTTGGGCATTGTATTGTGTTGTACTGCGATACAGAAGTTTGATATTTATAAATCATTGACAAGTTTTTCAATGAATTTAATTTTAATAGCAAACGAGAAAGCAACCTAATAAAAACGTGTTAAAATGTGTCACTATTCTTATAAAATATTTTTATTATAATATCCTGACTAATTTACTCCTCGATTCGTTATAGCAAAACCTAGTTAGTAACCTAGATTGTTGACGTAGACAATAAACATCCGCTTACAAAACAATTTTATTATCGAAATTCTCACGGGATTCTCAGAATTCTTCTTAATAAGCTCTGTCAATATAAATACTGGAAGTACCTACTATAGAATTTCTGTGTAGTTATACGCGACCCGTATTCGAGCTGTTACTGAGCAAGTAGAAAGTAAGTTAGGATAATTATTGTTCAAGTAGAAATTTCTAGATACTTTCATTTTTACTATTTCACATACGCATAAAGGGAAAGAGTTTGTGAGAAAATCTTCTCTCCTTTTTTACATTATGACCTTGACAATGATCTTTCTGACTTCGGTACAAAATTAATTTTACGCTAGTTTTGACTATGGCTCTTTTTGCTTTTTTTTGAATATGTCAAGTCATAGCAAGTAATTTTTTCTAGCAGATGGCGTTATTAACTCAATTTGAACTAAACTGACTATGATCCTTCTTTCCCCTTACCCTTGACATGTGATTTTCAGCTATTACTTCTGAGCCATTTTTGTGATTAAAATATTTCGTAGATATCTACGTTAATTAATAACAAAGTACATTATTAAAACCATTTAATATACACCCCAGTCAATACACAATATCCATATTTCATTGGCTTTTGAGCCAATACCAATAAACAGCGCTCAATTCCCCGACCGTTCACGAAATTCAATCAAATTGTTGTACTGCGCTCTTTACTATAAAATATGCTAGAAAATGTGCAGTTATAATGGAAAGCATTTTAGTTTTATATCATTTGTTGAAGTTAAACAATTGATTGGGCGATTTATGAGTTTTTTTTTATTTATCAAGTTTATTTTTCTGCATTTGTCAAGCATTTCCTGACGTTTTGAGAACGTCAACAAATCATTTTTAGGGGATGTTTCACGGGTTAACCGCTGAAACAGGCTCTCAATCTAAAAAAAACAGGTTTGCATTTTGTCTTACAGGTAAGTAAATATTTTTGTTGTGTTTTCTTTAGACGCATGTAAAAACTGTAATTTCGTAATGCGCCCGCGTCCCGACACGCTATCGGAGACAATCTGGGACGTCCCATATACCGTCCTTTTTAGGAGTCACTTCAATTCCGCCGCCTTGTGATACGCATCTAATGGAAAACTAAACGCGCATTTTTAAGGAAACACCCAAGAATACTGCCATGTTTCGTTCACATTCTATGGTAGAATCTCTGTAGGTTCTGAGATACCTTATACTTGTGTCAGTATATAGAAATATGAATGTAGGATGGTACTCAAAAATAAAAAAGGAAAGTTTTCATGCACATGTCGGTATTGAAACCAGTGTCCACGATTATAAATTACAACACCGTTTTCGCCGAGTCAATGACCGATAAAACATGCTACCAAAAACTACTCTCTTATAAAAACCCATCTATGACAAAACATTATTTAAATAAATCATATAACAATGGACGCAAACACATTTTCTCATTTCTATTAAAGCCGTGTAACCGGTGATTCCTCCAGCCTCCTTTCTTCCCGTCCTCTATACAGGACGGGGACGAGTGCCGATGCCCTCTGAATGGCTAGAATGCCCGACCTGTGCTTGAATTTCTGACCTGTGCTTCTGGACTGATTTGCACATACCACATCCTACCAGCAGTATTATTGGTCACACTTTTATTAAAAGGCTAAGAATCCTCCTTAATTACACGACTGCCCTGCCAAAAACGAACTAAAATGTTAAATAACAAAATGTCATTGCAGTCGGGGGAACTCTTTGATTAAAACATGTTCCACAAAACGGTAATTTAACTTTTTAGTCCGTTTTTAGCAGGGCAGTCATGTTTTTAATATTAAAAAAAAAAATAAGTTTTAAAATTACTTACGTAGATCCATGTTTAGAAGGTTTTGCTGAATAGCTTTGTTATGTATGTTGAGAGACTATTCAACGTCGCATAACTGTTTGAATTTACTTTTACAAACTTCTGAAGTTTCAAACGGAACTATTGCGCCAAAGTTGCCGAGAAATTTTCGTGTATGTAGACAGTCTCGCAAAAACAACAGATCAAAACACGGTCGTGTTTTCATGATGCAACTGAATTTAATAGAGGTTTTAGCAAAAGGTTTGATGTTTCAGTGTACAAAATGAGTTGTTAATGATTGAGTGAGGCGCGCGTCGGGGATCGGGGACCGAGGACCGAGAGGCGTCGCGCCGAGGGCCCTTCATTAACTGAAATGCTTACATAAAGCACTCTGAATGTTTACTTTTTATCATTTGAGAGGAGTCACGAGCCGAAGGTTAAACGGAGGGAATCTCAAAGAATAATATCTGTGTAAGTGGGCACTTTGTGCAAATCTAAGAGCGCTGGGAAATTGTTGTCTCAAGAGAATCGTGCGCCTCGAGGCCTCGCACCGCCTCCTCCTCCCCGGAGGCGTATTGACAAACTATGCTGTGCTCAATGAATCGCTAAATTTGTTTCTTGGTGGATTCAAAGGGGCTATCAGAAAGCATATAGTAATTCTCTAGCCCCATTCGACTTCAATAGACGTGCTATTGAAGTCGGGTGGGGCTGGAGGACAACTGCTTTTTTCTTATTCTAAAAGCCCCACCCGACTTCATTAGACGCGTTGTACTGTTATTGATATGCGAAACTATTTTTTTTTGCTTTTAAGAAACTTTGCTTTTTAGAAGCTGTTTTTGTTTTCAGGTTTTTTTTGAAGTTATTTTTTTTATCTTTCTTGAGATTAAAAAAGATCTTGAAAGTTACTCTTTTTTTGTGAGCCAAAAAAGGGTGACCGGAGGGGTTGCATCTTAGCCAAAACTATTTTTTTCGCTTTCGTAAATGGAAAAGTTAGTATAGTGTTCTCATTAGTACATAAAAGTTTAGTTACATGAGTATTCACTGTTATTAAATGAACAAATAAAATGCTAGTATGACAAATGCAAATTCTTGAAAATTGTTTATACAAATCGGCAATTTCAAAGATAAAGACCTATTATTTTGGAGTAAAGGAGCACGTTCGTAAACCATAGCGCTAGTGTGGAGTCAAATCAATCAAACAAACTAAGTTGCGTTTGAAGGTTTGAATTTGGTTACCTTTTTGTGTCACTGTGCAGTTTGTCAAGACGCGTGGGCTCGAGTTGCCTCGCCTGCCCTTACAAAGGCTTGCTTGCGCATATTACATGAGTCCGTAAGGTTCTGTGCCTTGAGACAATCCCGCCTTTGTGCTCGAGGCGCATTAACGTGACGTTTAATCCGTTTGTAACCGGAGCCCCTCACGAACTCGCTCCCATTACGAGCCAGTTCAAATAACCATACAAATTCTGCCATTTTCGCACCGGAACAAAATTCGTGTTTAAATTGAAATTACTCGCTTTTGACAAGCTGAGGTAAAATACTAAAGACCAATTACAAATTTTAATATTATACATAAAATGAATAGGAAAGCGTCCTAATAAAAACGAGTTAAAATACATGTAAATTTGTAATACAAAACAAAAACAACCTCTTGAAAAGTCAAGCCGGGAGAACTACAAGCGTCTCAATGAAGGACGAAATAGTATAAAAACAAAAACTAATAGATATTATAATGCTTCTACTACTAAATTATATTTCTGCCGTGTCACACCGATCTCACCTATCTCAAAAAAGACTAATTTTGGAAAAACGGCTTAGAAGTATTTTTCCTAGTTTCTTTCATATTGGATGAAACAGATTTTTTTTTATATAGTTGTTGATATCCATCTTTACAAAATGTTTTTTTTTGTTAATGTAACATTAATTTTATACTATTTTTAACTTGTTTTAGTTTTCATGCAGCTCAGGATCTCATACAAATCCTGAAACGCACCGCGCGTATCTTGAGATAAGAGAGCCTGCCTGTTACTAGCTTCATAGAAGGAAAATATTTTATTGTAACGGCCATCTCTTGTATCTTTAAATACGTGCAATTGGCTTTACTAAACAGACTAGAGAATTGCTATGTTGTTTAAAAAATATAGTAGTTTTTATTTATCTTTTGATACCTGCCTAGGTAATTATCAAAGTACTAAATGTAGGAACTACTAATTTAAAAATAGAATTAATCAACTTTTAATCATAAAAAATTTTGTTACTAAAGTTTTTGATTAAGGTTTAGAAACATTGTTAAGTCAGTAATTAATACAGTTACTACGATCTAAAAAAAATCATGCACAAATCATATTAATTTTGGAAAGCATTATCATGGATTACATTACCAGTAGGTACAGAATAGAAATCAACATAAACAAGAACTCACGATTAGTAGACAATATCGAAGATCAAATTAAAAATAATTTCTAGTCTTCGTTCCCAGTACAAATTAAAAATCAACATACAAAAGTACTAACGATCAGCAGAAAACGTCATCGATCAATATCATTTCTAGTACAAAAAAAAATATGTAAAATCGACAAACACCTCACAATCAGTAGAAAACGTATAATGCCTATCTCATGTAACTAAAATTGCGAGAGATGTACGTTTGTAGCAAGTTATTGCTTGTTAGGTGCTTGTAATGCTAATAATTCGATTTAGCTTTGTTATGCGTAACTCACCTATCTCAAGATAAGTGAGATATGTGTGACACGGCAGATTTCCAAACTCAAACTAGAACTAATGTAGGTCGGTCCAATGGGGCGCACAACAATAAAAACTCTATTGTGTCTCACTTTCCGAGTCCGTGGCTTGAAGAATTAAAAAACTAAACGCATTATTAATACGCTGTCAACAAACAATATGGCACAAATATTGCGCAATATCTATTGCACATTTATAAAGCGCTTTTTTCGAGCAGAAAGGCGACGCGTTTCACGAGTAATTTCAGACGCAATTTGGTGACACACTGGTGTAAATGTTGCACACATTTCGTACGCAACTTGAGTGCCTATTCGTTCTAAACGAGCCGTAAGAATATTGCGAATCGCGTTTGACTGCTGGCTGGGCTGAATTAGTATAAATGAGAGGAATCAGCAGCGAAATTCCACAAAATGCAATTCATCAAATTTTCTGCCAAATTAATGTACCCACTGATCCCGTGTATGCAAATTGTCATAGATTCCAAAGAGTTTATCCATTGAGTATTAGGGCCTACTCAAATCTGACTGGTATCCTGTACCAGTGGCGGTAGCGATATCCCGATGGGTAAGTAGGTAAGTAATTGTTTATTTGCGTGAATATAGTACATTGAGTTCTTAAATTACTAATTACCAACATATTCTATCGTTGTGGATACAATGTGCAAAAATGTATTATTTACAAGTTATTGGTTAAAAAATTCCATGATTACAATTTAGACAATAATTCCCTACTTCAAATTCATAACAATAATCATTCACATGCACTACTTAGTCATCATTAAAATGTCAATAAAATGTCAAAAAAGTGATTATTTTGCGTAAATTAGAATTATAAAAGAAATACAATAATAATAAAAATTAAAAATGTCAAATTTTATCATTAATATAATAATAATAATAATTTATTTATTCAAGTAATTAAAATAATTAATGAAGTCGGAGATTTTATAATACATACACATACATACACAGGGTATGCGGATAACGCGCTGTTCAAACCATAGCGGATTTTATAGCTACCCACGGCGGTATCGGATACCGCTCTTTGAGTGGGTTTTTAAGATGGCACCTAACAGCAGTGCTATTCTCTAACATGCAACTTCGTGATCTATATCATTACCGTGGTTTCGTCGAGTTTCTGACAGATAAGAATAAGAAATTTTTATTTGCTGCGGCAGTGACGAATTTAACGCTGATAAATTTAGATAATACCATTGTTGCAGCCTAAAATTAATACCGCATCCTTAATCCTTCCATTTCCAAAACGCACCCTTTAATGGCTGCTGTCATGTAGCAGGCATATTGACACATTCGTCCTGTCGTGTGTGAAAAAGCATACAGCGCGCGCGCGCCTTTTATGACTCCAAAAATCAAAAGTACAGTGAAATACAGCAGGCGGCTCCCAGTCAGTATCTTTTTCCATTGGTTCTCAGTGTTTTCATTACTCTCGCTGAAATAGTGACGTTTAGTTAGGCGATGTGAGATAATCCGAAATCTCTTGACAAGCGTTAGAAGCTATAATATTGTACATCTAACAACCATAGCTGAACTGGATTTTTATTTACACCGTGTACTTAGTGCATAATAATATGATAATGCTTTTAGTTACCTACACAAAAACAAGTTAATTAACCTTATGATAAAATTGTTTTGTATCCAAATATTCCGTCAGTCTATTTGGTGGTGTTAAGATGGAAAAGTGTGAAGCCGCCGCCGCCTCGAGCGAGTTTTATTAACTGCCGCCAACTCCAAACTCACTCCCTTCCTTGAGATGCCTATTATGACATTCTAAATATTCAGAAATTGTGAACGGAACGACCTCGGATACCGTCTCGGCGAGATACGAGCATTCCCCGAGTTATTAGCCGCAGCAAAAACTTTGCTACAACTTAACATTGTTTTAAAATGAGCGTATAATAAGGGAACAAAATTAAATTCTTTATGCATATCGGGATCTGTGGAAAGAGGTAAGTTAGATCTTAAAGGAAACACATCTCTGAATTTTTTGAATAACTCAGTATTTTAATTGGGTAATTTATGTCACTTAATCTATCGAATCGTGTTTCGGGTTTTGGTCTCATCAATGAGAATTCAATACGTAAATACTGGTGACTGGAAAATGGGGGCAAAGTTTAAACGCTGTTAGTTATAGTAGATTTAATAAACAATTACTCAATTCTTATTAAACAGCCCTCAACAAAGTGCTTAGTAAGTTATTTTCGGGTCGAGGTCGTGAAAATGCGTGCCTCTTCTCGCGAGCAATCCTATTATGAGTAGTAAAATATCGCGTGGGGGTCTAATAAAGCAATTCCGTCCGATCGGCCGATTACCGGAGCTGCGGAATAAAACAAGCACGATTACGTACTAATTGTGCGCTCGGCACGTCACGAGGTCACCCACCTTAACACCCCATTACCGAAAAGAGACTTCTAACGTTTTTTCTAATCCATATTTCCGTACTATACTATACTTACCGAAAGAAGACTTCATTTTGTTTTAAAAAATAATGCGAACTACATTTAATTTAAAAATCGCATTCATTCCTTTACAAATAGATACAATTCGTAATGATTAAAATTTAAATGTTAAATTTCATGGTCTTCATTTTGTTTAAGATGCTGTGTTACTTAACAAAAAACAATCCTAATGAGTAACCCTTTCGATCGGTATCGTAAAATTAAAAGTTTGTTTTTTTTCTAATTTGGTGGGTTCGATTCCTGGTTAACGCGTGCGATTTTTCGAAAATCTTTGAATGCAGTTGCAATTCTTTTATTAATCAAAATGAAGCCTTCTTTCAGTAAAATTTCCTATTTTCAATATTTAAGGTACTTTCCCTCCATGTGACTAAGTTTTGGGAGCCCCTGTACGCCTGTCCGTTTTGTTTCACGACTAAACCACTAGGTAAACCAATTTTGACGAATTTTGTATTTCAAGAAAGTTTGGGCCTTGAGAGAGGACTGTTGATACCATTATTTCTAATACCTATTCCGAGAGGAAACAAAGTTTCACGCGGACGGAGGGACGAGAGCAAGAGCTAGTTTTACGAGTTTTACTTCATAGATTTTATAACTTCAGCGATTCAATACAAGGCGAAATTTAAAATTTCCACAACGCCTACATCTAGAAATTGCAAACGCTTTGCAAAAATCTTTGCCAAATGGGTTTTATTTGCGATGGAATTATTCAGCTCAATTTGTCGTGATTTGGCGGCGAGTGGGCCGACAGCCCAGTTGGATGGAGCAGCACTGGCCCACTTGGCAGCAGCCAAGGGCGCCGGGAGTGGTCGCACACTAATTAGCTGGCCCATCGGCCCATAGCGATGACGTCGTCAGTCTACATATTTTTCTGGAGGGAAAAATGAGGTATCTTAGAATAATAACACCTGAAAGCTGTGTTCTCATGTGCAAAGTGAGACAACTAATACTAAGCCCAAATGGTTATGTTTTCAGATTTATATCCTTTATACGTAACCTACTCGTAACTTAAATCCAATAATATTGTAACTAATTTAATAAATGTAGGAAAATTAAAACTGTTTTGTACTTATTCGCTATGGTTAGGTAATAATGGAGAATAAAATTCTGAAAACGGAGCCATTTTGGCTGTTTTAGGTGCCTCACTTTTGACTGCGCTTTGTGGAGAACTATCGTTCTAGGTGTTATGATTCTAAGCATCTAACTAATATTTCTGAAGAAGTTTCAGAAGTGTGATAAGTTTGCAGAGTGTCTCAAATACTTATCACTTGGATGGATAAAATGTTCGTTTCGCATACTCTTTACTCTTCACCGCAGTGTTTTCATTTTACTGTTTATAAAAAAAATGTAATGAACCTGAATCTAAAAAGTTAAGAGAAAGCTCATAAAGTGAGGCCCTCTCCCAGTCTTAGTAACAGTCTCACCAGTTGTACTACTAGAATTTTTTATACTTGATAAGGCTACTGAAACGCCGCATTTTCTGCAACTCAGTTTACCATTACTCGGTTTCATTGCTTTGTAGACCACTCCAGTTGATAAATCAATAGTCGAAATATTGTGAAATATAACTCAATGGCGGCTGTACAAAACTACGGGACAATCATTGTGACAGTCGCTTGATTACCCGCAAGGTCTTCGAAAGCACAGTAAATATAATATTTTCTGTATCGGAAGCGTGGCAATTAGTGGGTGACTACGCCAGCCGAGCACGCGCACCGTCACGCGAGCAAGCGCGCGCGAATGTAACACGGGCGCCCGCCGCCGCTCGCGCCGCTGCGTGATAGACAGGTGAAGGTTGAATTTAACTACTGGAGTTTACGATTGTTTTCAAGCTTTTAGTACGTAACTCTTGTAATTATTGTTATTTCTGTATTATTAGACTAATTACTGGTATGTAGGTATAGATACAACAGACTTAACTGAGCTTAACATTAAACATATTATGGGTGGCTTTATCTTTGGAAAGGGTAGTTTTCATGGTCGTAATATTTCATTGTTTTTTGGTATTCCATCTTGCCGGAATGGAAACTTGTAGTAGAAATTGCGAAGCCAATTATTTCGTGTAGGCCGTGTAGGCCACATAAAAAAACTAAAAGTACTTTTATTAGGTACTAATATAGACTTTAGCATTCGAGCGTATTGCAGCATTGTTATGTACATTACCTAAGTACAACCTGATTTAATTGGAAAATGTTATTTTAAAAGTCTTGGACTAAAGTTCTATAATCCTATTATTTATTAAAATATCTTAACTAAATTAAGAGTCGAGAACTCCAGACTTATAATTAATGATTAAACGAACTTACCTGTAAGTGAAGTTCTATCATAATTATACGAAGGATTCGTCCGAAGATATTAGTATATTAACACATGTAGTATCGCTTGCATGTATCACCACTTAGCACGTTATTTTAAAGTAATAACCTAAAAAAAAACCTAAAAAAGAGAAGGTTTTTGACATAAAGTTGACAGATATTTTGACATTTCCGGTCCAAGCTCGCCCCGTCACTACTACACGCCAACCACTTCATTTAGTTTAAAGTCCAAATCCTATGATATTTCCTCATTTTCTTCAGTGGGTAAATAGTTATTGTAATTTACAATAATAAGTAGGGAGGGTGGGATTCTATACTAATATCTTCGGACGAATCCTTCGTATAATTATGATAGAACTTTACTTACAGGTAAGTTCGTTTAATCATTAATTAAACTTCAGATTCGTCCTTTGATATTAGTATATTAACACATGTAGATGTTGAAAGCATTATAATAAGAAAATTTAAATATCATCTCTTATGTAAATAATTACTCTTTTAAATTTGATAAAGAAAACCAGTCAAATTTAACATAATTCTTAATGTTTTGGTAGCAAAGATGGTACCTACAGATGGTTGGTACCAAAAAAATAATAATAAACTAGATTGGTTTGGAAAATTCAGTTTAATTATCTTTAACCGATGATATCTTGCAAAGATAGTGAAATCATCTACCATATGTTACGTGGAACTTCTATAATAAAAAAAAGTCATGAGTATGTAGGTATCGGCGTACGTCGAGTGCTAAAACTGGTTATCATGGACTTGAGTCTACTCCACTACCATTGAATTTTACATTTGAGCAATTCATTATTACGTATAAGATTTTTTTTTTGTATTCTTATATTTATTTTATATTTAAAAAAAAAATAAGTAATTATAAAATGTTTATTATATTAATAATATGTACCATTCTCGAAAAAGAAGGTAATTAAAAATGGTTAACTTGTGTCTAATTACGAAAAATTAATGTTTCATACTTGAACTAAACAAATAATTAATTGATTATATTGTTTGCATTTTATGTGTAATAGGCAATGTAACTAATTAATTTGAAACTTCCTTTTTCATTTTAAAATTAAAAAGTTGAAAAAGAACTAAATTGGAAAAGAAAAAAAATTTGAAAAGATATCCATTGTATTTGAGCAATATAAGTCTACGCAAAGTCGTAGTTAAATTCTTTACTGAACCTTGAGATTAGCTCATATTGTGCAATCAATAATTAATCCAATATTAAATAATACTGATAATTGGCTTTGGTTAAAAAATAAAAGGTATTATTTTTATATTTTTTTTCTACAGATTAGGCCAATTTAAGAAACTAATTTGAATATTTTAACATTTGGTCCCGTATTTATTTTTTTATAAATATATTTGCCGAGCGGATATGGTCAACCGGAATGACGTCATTAGAGGCATGAAAGTTTAAGAAGGAAAACCTTTGCCATCTACTTATAGAAAAAGAACGGCCAAGTGTCATTACCTGTCATAATGACTTTATGGTTGTTTGTAAACAAATAAGTTATAGTTAATATTTCTTCTATTTTATTCATTTAATCCAGTTGTGACGGTTCTAGCCTACCTTCTTAATTTGCCGCAATAATTTTTGAGGTGGTAAAATTATAATAAAAATGCTTACCAGTGGAAACTCAGCTGAAAAACTTTGTAAAAACTGACACGCCCAATTTACCCAAATTGCGAAATGTATTGTATGTATTGTGTCTATTTTGGATGTAGGCTACATGGATAAAATTGTAACGATTGCTTGTGGACTGATAAATTTGCAGGATAACATAATAAACATAGTGAAAATATGTGCATACTTTATTTCTATTTACAAACATTTGATAGTAGGGATGTGGAAAAAATTACGAGATAAGTTCATCGATATTTTTCGGGTGATATTAAATACTCTGATATATCGATAGATGTTTTTACAATAATTTTTCCAAAACATTTTTTTTTGTAATTACGTATGGTTTCTAATAGTCGACACTACTTTGTCACTGGAGCATTTTGTTTTTTCCTACTTTTGAGTCTTAAAAATCATCGTAAAATTCGTCAAATCGAGCCAAAATTTCGCGTAGGGGTTTATTTTGCTATTTTTTATGTTTTACAATACCTTAAAATTAGAATCCATTACTTAGTCATCATCCCATTTCATCCCATTTTTTTCTGAGAAATATTACCTATATCGATATTTTTTCACTTCCAACTTCCACCATCCCTAGTGCCAAGTTCATTGTCAAAATTGTCTTTGCCCTTTTTTCTTTTTATTTATTATGGCTGGGGGATCTGTATGTGATGACGTCATTTGAAGGTCATTTGAAGGTTAAAGCTTTTTATTGAATATTATAAATATCTTTAAAAATATAGACTTATTTTTAAATTTAATTAGTAGACACTGTACCGAAAGCTTATTCCTCGAAATGGTTTTGAGATTTCCAGTCATGTTCAAAAAGTTATCAAAGCCAATTGTGTTACACACTTCTTAAAGAACATTTATGTTTATTCTGTCTATATTCTTATTTGGTGAATAATGGAACCATTTTTATAACCAAACTCTGTACTTTCTGATAGTATTAGCAGACAGAGAAACTTCAATAACATTGTAGTATACCTGTAAAATAATATCACCTTGATAATGTTGTAAAAACCAGTCTATTGGTGCGATAAATTTCCGTCCTTGGAATTAGAAGTTATAGGATGATAGTATTTTAAATTAGACACTATATTACATGTGAACTATGGGTACCAAGGCTTAAAAATGTGACGTCATGATGGCACAATTGTAACAACTCTAGACTAAGAAACTGGTGGAGAAGAATAAAAATAATAGCTTGTCCGATTGATAGATTAGTGACAGAATTGTCTTTGTAAAATAATAAACAAAAATAGCGTGGTGAACGCTAAAATCTAAAATTCAAAATCTTTGGAATCCAAATGCTAGAAATAAAGAAAAACTATTTCTACTATTTTTTATTTCTACTACCTAATTCTACTTGCATTCGAATCTACTTAATTTCAATCCGAAAATTCCAAAACTGGTGATAATTTTTTGAATTAGTGAATCGAATAATTTCTATTTAGAATACTTTACACTGAATACAATAAGAAAAAAGGCAATGAAAATATAATAAGCTACATGTTCTAGCTAGATAATTTTTATGCAATTATTTATCAATTTTTTGATTCCTGGCCACAAGTGTCCCCCAGTCTACCCCGTTGTTATTGATAACCATGTTGATCGCATAACAACAACATTAACCACCAGCTTTGAAGAAACATGCCCACTTTCTACTCCCAGCTCCCGGCCAGGCAACAAGTGTCACTGGTGGGGACCTGATTTGGAGAAATTACGCCGCAAGGTAAGAAAGTTGTTCAACAAAGCAAAAAACTCTCGAGAAGCGCACCATTGGGATGCCTATAAACAAGCCCAATACAACTACAGAAAGCGTATTCGCCTCAAGAAAAGAGAATGCTGGAGACGCTACTGCACCAACATTGAAACCAACAACGAGGCTAACAGAGTGAAAAACATTCTGTGCAGCGAACCAACACACAATCTTGGTTTCCTGAAAAAGCCTGACGGAACATACACCAAAACAGATCAAGATACCTCAGAACTGTTAATGACCACTCACTTCCCCGGATGCCGTATAACGGAAAGTCGCACATGGGAAGAAAAAGTTGAGTATCTACCTGCTGAAACCGACTAGACCACCGCCCACAAGGTCGTCAACCCGGAGAAAGTAAGATGGGCAATCAACAGCTTCCTCCCATTCAAATCAGCGGGACTAGATGGAATTTTTCCAGGGCTGATGAGGTGGAGCGACGGTGGTCTTATTGACCACCTCGTAGCCATCTACAGAAGCTGCCTAGCACACCGCTATATTCCTATGAAATGGAGGGAAGTCAAAGTAGTCTTTATTCCTAAACCCGGCAAAGGAGACTACACTCAACCTAAATCGTTTAGACCAATTAGCCTCACATCATTTCTTTTAAAGGTGTTGGAGAGACTAATAGACAAGGAGATAAGGAGCACTGCTTTAGTCAGGAACCCCTTAAATCCAAATCAACATGCCTACTCTGCAGGCAAATCAACAGAGTCTGCCTTACATAAGGTGGTTTCTTATATAGAAGGCAATCTCAAACACAAAATATCAACACTAGGCACCTTCATCGATATCGAAGGAGCCTTTGACAAAACCAATTTTACCAGCATAAGCCAGGCCCTCTCTAAACATGGTGTCGATCCCACTATTGCCGGGTGGATCGACAGCATGTTGAGAGACAGAGCTATACAATTTACTGTGAATGGTACTACCAGAGGGGTAGTAGCTAAAGGATGTCCCCAAGGGGGTGTCCTTTCACCTCTCTTATGGAACATTGTGGTCAATGAGCTGATAAGTTGGCTCAACTACCGCTACTTCCTCACAGTAGGCTATGCAGACGACCTGACCATACTCATCAGCGGACGAGTTGAGAGTGTAATATGTGACCAAATGAGGTCCGCATTGAAGGTCGTCGAACAGTGGTGCAATAAACACAATCTAACAGTGAACCCAACAAAGACGGAAATGATCATGTTCACAAACAAACGAAGTCTAGGCAATCTTAAACTTCCTAAACTTTTCAATACCAGTCTGTCCCTTAGCAAGGAAGTCAAGTATCTAGGAGTGATACTAGACAACAAACTCCTCTGGAATAGACATCTCGAAGGAAAGCTAAACAAAGCCACCATCATCTTTTGCCAATGTAAAAGACTACTTGGCAAAAGCTGGGGGCTATCACCGAAAATAACGATGTGGCTGTATAAAACTGTTATACGTCCCATAATTACATACGGAGCCGTTGCCTGGTGGTCCAAAACAGAGCAAAGCACCGTCATCAACAAGCTGCAGAAATTCCAAAGATTGGCATGTTCTGCGATAACCGGCTGCATGCGAACTACCCCCACAGCCGCCCTAGAAGTAGCTCTGGATCTGGCACCCCTGGACCTGTTTATACAACAGGAAGCCTCCCCCTCCATGGCTGCTATAAGGCTTAAACACCTGGGTCTGTGGTACAACCGAGAGGGTCCTCACTCCACTTTGTGGAATAATCTAGTGAAACATGAGCCACTAATCGCTGCCCCATGCGACAGGATCCCTAAACAATACATTTTCGAAAAGAAATACCGAATACAGTTAGTAGAAAGTGACCGAGATTACTCCGGCATACATGAAGTCCGAATTTATACGGACGGCTCCAAGATGGGGACTGGTACTGGAGCTGGAGTATTCTCACAAGACCTAAATATCAAAATATCACAAGCATTAGGCCAACACAGTTCGATATTTCAATGCGAATGTGTTGCAATAATAAATGCCGCTACCACGGCCCTGTCTAGAGGTATGAAGGAACTAAACATCCGCATACTGACCGACAGTATGGCCGTCCTAACAGCACTGGAGGCCAACACGATCAACTCCAGTATCGTCTACGAATGCCACCGAGTTTTGGATCGTCTAGCATCCAACAACAAAGTAATCCTACAATGGATTAAAGGGCATAGTGGATCACACGGGAACGACGCCGCCGATGAGCCCCTTCTAGCCATAGAAGGGGATCTTCTACAATAGTGGCAGGACCCATACCCATCCTGCCACTCCCGTTCAGCCAACTGCGCTCATGGGTAAGACAACGTACTCGTGCTGCACATAATACTCGTTGGGTAGATCTAACAAGCTGTAGACAGTCAAGTTGGCGATGACCGCAGTCTCGCCGAGGTTTACCTGTAGACTGCTCAGCCTTAATCGTCCAGACCTCCGAATAGTTGTAGGTACACTTACAGGTCATATAGCTTTAAACCGACAACTATTCATCATGAATGCGACGGACAGTCCCCTATGTAGAGGATGCCTGGACGCAGAAGAAACAGCCGCCCACGTGATCCTGGAGTGCGTGGGTTTGGCCACACACCGGGCAGAAATCCTCAAAGACGTGAGGTCGCTCCTAGAAGCCTGTGAACGCCCCAGGAGGCTTCTGCGCTTCTGGAAGGAGCTGGGATGGCTTGACTAGCCACACCAATGCTGTGTTCACGCATAACGGACCAAATGGGAGTCTAAATGCGGAGAAAAGAGCCCATCACCAATCTACCCCGTTGTTGAGAGGTACCAGAGAAAATAGTCCACAACTATATGTCATCTCTAATTCGGTGTAAGTATCGATGACATTCAACTAAATAAATTAAAATATAATATTATACCGATATCCACAGGTTTAATCAAGTCATAAAATAGTCATAATTTAAGCTATTATGTAGTTTTGTGAACGTTGTTCTTGTGGAAGATCTTTATGGAAAGTTGTGAAGGTAGTTGTATAAAAAAATGAATTTAATGTATCGTGTATTTCGATTCTTTGAAAAATGTTCTGAGCCACATTTTTAGAGTAAATATAATGTCCAGTATAACAGGGAGATAATGCTGTCTAAGACGTCGTAGTCGGCGGCAGTAATTTTGTAAAAATATGGGCACTACAATACCCAAAAGATAAGGATATTTCTATCACTTTTTATATCAATATTAAAACCATAAACTTGATGGAATTTCTAAAATGTGTTTTCTTACAATTACCATTTTTAATATAGGTTAACTTTTATACTGTTTCTAATAATTAATACGACTTCTGGCATTTTTAGAAAGTGTTTTGTTACAAACAATAAGCATTTTTTTTGGAGGATAACTTACACAGTTTATAATAATATGACTTCTGTTAGATTTTAACTTAACCTGATTGATATGACAACCTGACAAAACATTTTTTCTCGAACAGAGATGTTGAACCTTCAACTTAAAGGTGTAGTTGACAAATTATTGTCTGTTACTAAAATACATACGTATTATGTGGTTGTTATGCATTCCGCCCGAATTTTACCTCATATAAATGTTAGAATTTAATATATCTCCGAAGATTGTACAGTACAAGTGAGTACGAATGAGTATAAAAGAAAATAATAATAAATCTAGGTGCCCTTCGTAGCGCAGCGAAAATACTATTTTCACATATGCCGAATTTAGACGATTACCGGCTCAAACAACTATGTGGACGCCTATGTGACTGTAGTTGGCGACCACTGCGTGTATTCTCTGAATACAGATAAATGCCGCACCAGATCCTTACGAGTGTCCTTGCCCCGTATACGATGGTCGAATGTGAATGTTGACGAATGCATCATCGGCAACTGTTTCGACGGACTATAACGGCCGCCTGCGGGTCTGTTGCGATCGACGAAACAAATCGTTGATGGGGCTTCCTCGCCGCGTCTCGCTGTTCGTTTACCGTAGGAAATGAAGCATATGGCATACCTGGCTGCATGTTTCGTTTGTTGTTTTCAAGTTTAAATTGTTTTAAACAAAATGTACCAGCAAATAAATAAATATATAAATCCATTTTAAAAATATTTTATTTAAGTACTGCACCCGATTTACTTACAGTTTTTTCGTTGATCAAAATCGTTAACCTCAGGCCTGTGGCCAATGCATCATTCATATTCGACTCAACTGTTGGTGGCCTTTTAAGTGAACAGCATCAATTACACTTAAGTTGACCATATACCTACTGTCTATAATAAAATATATGTTGTGCATAACAAATGAATGTTGCAATGTCCCATTGTATAATGTAAAAATTGCAAAACACTGTCTTAAATTACTGTTATAAAAACCGGCCAAGTGCGTGTCGGAAGCTATTTCACATAAAAATTGTGAAGTATCAGGTATCAGCTAGTTGCTGTATAACTTATTATCTGGTTCCATTAAGTTGATAAATTTTAGCATTTATTTATAGCTCTGCTTATGAACGTTATACTGGCAGTTTTTCGTTACAGTTGTAACAATGTGTATAATAAAATCATACATAATTATATTATATAAATTTTGCAAGCCAGAAATTTATCTCGGTACCGATGGTACCATATTATTCCGTTGGGATCAACTCAACACCAAGGATATCTATGATATCAAAATTCATACCTGATGAACTAAGCTGTTGTCAGGGCTGCTGTTGCAGCTCCAGCAGAGCAGCCGCCTGGCTGGAAGGCGGATGGCGGCGAATTCGGCGGACGGCGGAGTCACCCGATTGGTGCTCGGCAACGGTTCCAACGTGGTAACCTTTGAGGGCAGCTTGCTTTTTACACTCTTGCGTCATCAGGGGCACTTTGAGTTGCTGCACTTGTTGCAGTTGCGTTGTCTGACCTATCTATGCGGTGAAATAGTCCAGTGTGACTATTTTGAGTGCAATAGATATTTTGTTCATGCCTTATTTGACACATGCCTTATGACAGAAAGTACCCAGTATGGTAAGTTCGTGTCAGACAAAATTAAATAATTAAATGGTAAAAGCCCAGTGTAGCAGTTACGTATTTTTAAATCTCAGCAAACAATGTTGTCTGCGAGAGAATGCTATTAGCATTAAGTCCGCTCTTTTTGTACTCATGTACATTAAAGTAAAATAAATATATATGGTAAAAGCCCAGTATGGCAATTACGCATTCATAAAGGTAAGCAAACAATTATGCAATTAAGCCTAGTAAACGGTAAAAGCCCAAAATGGCAGTTATGTTTCTCCATCTTGTATTCTTGTCCTCTTCCGTCTTGAAAACTTTTTTCCTTTCTGCACGAAGCATTTTAACTAAGTATAATTAAATTTTCACTGTATAAAATATAATTCTGAAGAATTCTCACTTTGAGATTGTATGCGTGCGTCCGTGGCGATGCACGAAAAGCGTAGGGATGTCCCGATCCGATCCGATCGTTTGAAAGATCGGATCGGCGGGCATACGATCCGGCGATTTTTGGATCGGATCGAGGCCATACGATTTTTTGCCGGATCGATACAAAACTTGAAAGATCGGATCGTTTGGATCGTATGAGTTAAAATGCGGTTTGTTTACGAAAAAATGGGCACTCAGGTTTATTTGTTACGAAATTTATCTTTGTTTACATTTGGAACTTGGAAGAAAACTGGCCATTCTAAAAATTGTGCTTAACTATAAGTAGTTAGGCGCCAGTCTTTAAGTATAAACTTTTGAGAGAAATTCGTCTTTAAGTTCTCTGTGTACAATATTAAAATTCCACATTGTGTTACATGGGTTTACTTCATAAAGATATAAAATTAATTGTGTCTTGCTTATTTGCATCTGATCCGGATCGATTTCCTGAAGATCGGATCGAAGGCATTCGATCCGATCCGCGGATCGGATCGTGGAATTACGATCCGAAAAATCGGGTCGACAACCCCGGATCGAGCATCCCTAGAAAAGCGAATGAAGTGGTTGGCGTGTAGTAGTGACGGGGCGAGCTTGGACCGGAAATGTCAAAATATCTGTCAACTCTATGTCAAAAACCTTCTCATTTTTAGGTTTTTTTTAGGTTATTACTTTAAAATAACGTGCTAAGTGGTGATACATGCAAGCGATACTACATGTGTTAATATACTAATATCAAAGGACGAATCTGAAGTATAATAGCTGAAATCCAATGCTAAACAAAGCTTGATCAACGAAACTATGAAATTGGTAAAACAGTCAACTTGATATTGGTTTATCCTGAATTCGTAATGAACATGACCACAGCAAAACCTATTAACTAGCACACATAAATGCTACAACTATTAAGGTAAGAATTAATGGACTTACATAGCTTATGAATAGACCCTTAATATTTACATAACACTTAAGACGGTAGGAACATTCACTATTGTTCTTTTCGCTTATCATTCATTACTTCAAAGCGAAACAGTTTTTAGGGAAATGAATGCGTATTATGCGTCCAGAATGTATTTCCGACTATAATAAAGAGTGAATTTGAGCAGTCAGAACTGGGTCAGCTCTGGTAAATACGACGACGAACCGTTCAACGCTGTTTGTGTTGAACTTTTTTGGTAAGAACTGTGTGTAATTAGCGATGAGCCTGTTTTAAGCGGAGCCAAACTTTAATTTAGCTTCAGTTTTTATTGTTTTGTTGAATTTGTTATGTCTGACTAGAGAAGGATAAAATTTAATTACAATGCAATTAAATTGACAAGTTATCAGATGCAAATCGCCTAAGACGTATTTTTGGTCATAGCTCCGAGGATTTTGGGACGATTAAGATGAAATAGAACTAAGAGTTGAGAAATGTATCGAGACTCGTCTGAGCGTTTGATTTTTGAAAATTGGCTTGTGACTTTTGAAAATCGGTTAATAAGTTTTTGAAAAATTTTGAAGAGATTTTTTTTTTTAAGAATTAAATTAAGCTGGAGTGATTACTGGTTATTGACCGATCGTCATGGTGTTAAAAGATGCGAAAGCAGTCGAAAAGAGCATCGGTGGAACTTTTAAATCGGTTATTTTTTTCGGCCGCATCGAGGCAGTCGGCGAGTGTTTTTGTGACACGAGGCGTCACAATCTATAAAATAAATAGGGTTTTGCATTTAGATACTTACCTTAGAAAAATAATGGGACTTTGCATTTGATTTGTTTTTGTTTCTTTATTTCATTTTAATTTCGTAAATTGTTGTTGTATGTCAGTCTAAAGACCCTAAAGTTGGAAATGTCGATTCTTATACGATAGTAGAATTTTTGAGGGTTATTAACATTTTTAATAAATAATTAAATAGTATTCGTTGCTTAAATATTTTCTCTCCTACTTTGTTTATCATCTTTTTTAGGCTACGACAACAGCCTACCACATGCTTGCTTACCAAAACCAATAAAAAAAGTAATTGTTATTAGGTGAACCATAATGTGGTAGACCCATTCAGGCGGCGTCACACGTCACGCAATGCGTGTATTTTGGCGCAGGCTTGTCGCGGCAACATCGCGCGCCGTCACGCGCTGAATTATTACGATTCACCCACCGCCGCTCCCGCCGCCCGCCCGCCCCCGCGCTATAGGGGTGCCAAATCTGAGAAATTCCCCAAAGCACACCCATTTTGAAGCTCAACTAATGAAGCGCACCGAAACTATTCCTATAAACGCAGCTAAATAGGGTCGCTATCAAAATAAATAACATATTTAGGTGCGTTTCGAAGAATAGTATAAGTGCGCTTCAAAATGGGTGCGCTTCGAGGAATACCTCTTAAATCTGAATAAATGTTTTGGCTTACTTACTACAACCAGTGAGTGGTAGAGTGAAAAAATCCTCTTGCCGAACACTTAACTATTTAATAAGTTGATAATAGAAAAGGATCTTAATAAAACTTTACATGGAATTTTAAGAGCCAATAGTTAAATATTTTTAGAAGGTATCGTTATATTCCCTGCTCCTTCGTAGAAGTAGATAGCAAATGTGCCAAAAACGGCCACTTTTATCAGTTTTGCTATCTACTTCTAGAAATGACTACGAGGGAAAGTAATGATACCTATTAAAAAAAACCGGTCAAGAGCGAGTCGGACTCGCACACCGAATGTTTCCGTACCATCATAATAAATACACTGCAGAGTAGACTACATAATAAAACTGTTATTGCAGTTTTGGGTCAGCCCCATCTCTTGTCCGATAGTGGAAATAATATTTTTTTTCTTAGGTCAGCGCCATCTGTTGACCGGTAGTGGAACTATTGTATTTTTTGTTGAAATTGATTGAATATTGAGACATCGTTTTATTTTTCCTGTAATTTTTACATAAACAAATTATCACATAGAATTATCACAGATTTTTCTCTTCGGAGATAAAGGGGGAGAAACTATTTTTTTTACATTTTCATCATAAGTCGAAAACTATGCGGCCTAAAAAATGATTTAAAATGTGCAAACAGCGTTCTTTCATATGGGTATCATATTATTATGAATGCCCTAGTAGCTCCACTTCAAATTTTTAAGTCCCATTTTTAGTCCCTGTTGTAAAAAAAACATTTTTTTTTCTTTTCTCGAGATATCCAGCTGTGACAAACAGACAGACTGAGTCACACCATTAGGGTTTCCTTTTTACCATTTTGGTACGGAACCCTAATACTAGACTATGGGTCTTAAAAATTCCACCTAAAGCTTTCTACCAAATTACAATATTAAATCAAATTCACTGCGGCGCTACTTACGATCAGGGAACTGTCTTAAGTACCTATAAATCTCTAATTGCACTTTTTTCCGTCACAATCAGGGAGGTTATTGTTGTCAACCCTATTCGTTCAAGTTATGTAATTTGTTCGCGTCGGCGATGATGATGCGTCGCGAATTTACATGCAGCTGCTGTCATTACCGCCTCCACCCGCAACCATCACCATAACACTAAACGTGCAAACAAATATCGCCATCTTTGGAATACATCGGCAGCTTGCTACACATCGCAATAAAAATTGTCCTCTTTGCCGCTGCAATGGTTGATGAACATAATGTAACTATTGCGTGTAAATTGTTTGTAGTAGGTGGTGTCGCACCGGCCCGGTAATGTATGCGTGTTTTTATCCGTGAAGTGACGTGACGTAGCCACAGTCGTTACCTTTTTGCACGCAATTTATTATTGAGATTGTTTGACACTTCGCAGGTACAAAGTACGCGTGATATTTTATAATACTTTTTAGGTGTCTCACTTGTAGAATATAATAATATGTTATGCGAGACCAAATTATTACGTTTGGATTTAAGCGGTCATTTATCATTTTGTAACGGAATGTGGTTTTATTTTGACACTGAAAATAACCTTATCCATTAAAAGGCTGTTCTGTTTTCGTATTAGTAAGTACCTAATATAATTGCAGGATTTGAAATGGAGTAGGGACTTAGATTCAGGGTTATCAACGCGTATTACATACAGAAACCATATCCATTAATGTTCACCAGCCAAAGAGTTTGTTACGTTTATTTAGTTCATCTTAAAAATGCAATTACATGATTAAACTTTACATACAACAACAGTGACTTGATTTTAGTAGATCTATCATGGTTTTTGATTTTAATAACACCACGGTGTTTAATTTTAGCTTCTTATAATGCGATCGAATCAAACGTATGTTGTGTGATGATGACCATTGGCCATTTCTAGGTCCCCAGTGCTGGGGCACAGGCCTTCCTTGTGGGTGGATAAGGAGGATGGGCCATAACCTAACACGCGGGTCTAATGTGGATTGGAGGGTGTTAACGACTGCAAATGCAACCGAAGCCAACGGCTTAACGTGCCTTTCGAAGCACGAAGAAGCTCGAGATAATAAATTTTTGGTCACCCATCCCATGACCGTCACTTGCGTAAGTTGCTTAACCTCCGCAATTGCAGAGCCAGGCGCTAAACCACTGCATCAAGCTCCTTGAACACATTTTAATGTTGGATAATATTTATTTGGATGTTTGAGTCACAGAATGCTCCACCGTAGCTAAGTAGACAACCCGCCTCGCATGCTGCGTTCATTAATGACATTATTGATTTAATGAACGCACAACACAACGACACATTTAGTACAGGAAAATTAGACAAATTTTTGACCAAACTTGCACATTTAAAATTACTAACCTTTTAGAATATGTTAGGACACCTTCCAGGATGACGCTCCCGAAAGTCCTACGCTCTCCGAAGTGGGATAGCCGGGATATCCTAGAAAAATGGGAATTTCAAGAAAAATTCTGGAGCGAGCCTAAAATAACGCATTTTATTTTTTCATTTGGTCACATACAAGATATCAGAAATTTCAAATTTATTATCCAGTAGATTCCAGTGTAAAAAACCTGGAAAAACTGGAATTTTCCTGGAACTGGAGGAAAAATCTAAATACCTAAAAAAATTTTTTTTTGTATAGCAATATGGGCATCAGGTAAATAAAAAGACAATTTCAAATGATATATATTGATTATAATACTTTTAAGTTATTGTTTTGACAGAAACTTAAAAAAACTATAACTTAACTTGAAAAACTTAGCATTCTTTTTCAGTTTCTCAAGAAAAACTACCTTAAGAAAGCGTTTTTCAGGTTACTTGGTTCCAGACTTTTATAAAGTTTACTACATTAACTACATTCTAAGCCTGATTTGAGTAGTATAAAACCATTGGTTGTGAAGATACAGCCAGTCAAAGGCATTTCTTTCAAAAGTGTAAAAGAAAACATCTTTGACTAGTTGAATCTCCGCAACCGATGAACCTAGACTGCTTGGTTTAGGCTCAAATTGTAGCAAATGTGCTTTACAAAAATTTGTTACAATAAAACCTGAAAAAACATTTCTTAAGGTTAGTTTTTTTAAAGAAATTGAAAGAAAATGCCAAGTATAGACTACTCTCAAGAGACCTAAAAACATTAAAAAAATTGTAGTTGCATGCCCGTTTGCGATTTTTGCCTTTTTTGTGTAGATATTGGCTGGTTTTATTTTCTAATAATTTACTAAAATTTCAAACCTCTGAGTTATGGTTTTTAAAGTTTCTATCAAAACAATAACATAAAAGTATCATCATCATCATCATCATCATCATATCAGCCGCACGATACCCACTGCTGGGTATAGGCCTCCCCCAAGGATTTCCACGACGATCGGTCCTGTGCTTCCCACATCCAGTGGCTTCCGGCAACCTTCACCAGATCGTCGGCCCACCTTGTCGGGGGCCTACCCACGGAGCGTCGTCCGGTGCGCGGTCGCCATTCAAGAACCTTTCCGCCCCAACGGCCATCGGTTCTTCTCGCTATGTGTCCAGCCCACTGCCACTTTAGCTGAGCAATTCTTCGAGCAATGTCGGTTACTTTAGTTCGCCTGCGGATCTCCTCATTTCTGATTCGATCACGCAGGGAAACGCCGAGCATGGCTCTCTCCATTGCACGCTGGGTGACCTTGAGCCTCCTTATGAGACCCATAGTAAGCGACCACGTTTCACTGCCGTAAGTCATCACTGGCAACACACACTGGTCATAGACTTTCGTCTTGAGACACTGAGGTAAATCGGACACGAAGATTTTTCGGAGCTTCCCGAATGCTGCCCATCCGAGTTGGATTCGACGAGAAATCTCCTTCTCAAAGTTGGATTTACCTAACTGGACTGCCTGTCCTAGGTATACATAATGGTCAACAACTTCAAGTGTAGTGTTCCCAACATGAACTGGCAATTTACGGCACATGACGTACAAAAATTTTTTTACCTATTTATTGTTAAGAAACGTAGTTTAAAGTTATATTTTTCCAAATTTGCATTAAATGGGCTTTGTTAGCATATTTTTTGTTTACATTAAGAACATCAGTTTAATATTTATGGTTATTTAAACGGGAGTTTTTTTGGAAAACTTAAATAAAACATAAATTTCTCATAAACTGTGGTATTTACACGGTCAAATGTCAATACAATATTGTAGCGCATTTAATTTTACTTTTTATGACACCCCATACAAGCGTATAAGTTACATACTTTCTGTTTTATAGCCCACTCCAGATTTTTTCTTGAATTTCCAGTTTTTCCAGGATATCCCGGCTATCCCACTTCGGGAAGTCTGGGACTTTCGGAATCGTCATCCTGGAAAGTGTCCGAAGATATTCCAAAGGGTCCCGTTACTAATTTTAAATGTGCAAGTTAAACCCTAATTTTCCTGTACTAATTTGCAACCTGAACTGCCGCTTTATTAACACAACATGCACCTCGCAGTAACACGGCCCTCATAAACCCTCCTCTTTGCCTATAATATAATTTAATTAGATCATTACAAAATATCCGGATTACAAAAGCTCGGTAAAAATTCCACACGGTTTTATAGTAAGTGAGAAAATATTTATAGGTAGTAGGTATAATTTGTGAAATAATAACAATAATACCTTCTGTTATGACTAACACGTAAAAAATCTCCAAAACACTGTAAATTGAGTTACAGTGTTTTGAGTTTACAGCGCTCATTCGATTTCTCCAGTGCGTTACACAATTTACACATCCCTATAAAATAATTTTCAAATTTTATAATACCTATATTTATGAAGATATTAGTAATTTCCAAAAAACTGTATTTTAAGAATTAGTATAGTTTGTAATGGCATAGTACCGAAATTTTAATTACCGTGTTTTGGCTAAACTGATTCTGCGAGAAAAATTGTTACTGTCATACCGTGTTATGGTTAGCTAATTATGTCGGTCCTATCGTGTAGTAGCATTTGACTTGGAAGAGTAAGCTCTACAATAAGTGGACGCGTCATTGTCACGTCACAGTTGCGCTAAAATGACTCAGAAAAAATTTAACCGCCTCTGTGGTCTAGTGGTTCGCCCACCTGTGTAAGACGCAGGGGTCCTGGGTTCGATTCCCAGGGAGGTACAATTTGTACCCGGATTGGTTGGTGGTAGGGCTTATTTCAAGTCCGCCTGGCTAGCTACCACCATCTTACCTAAGTCTGACGCCATAACAACAATTGAAATAAGTATTGTTGTGTTCCCGCAGTTAGAGGTAAGATAGTCAGTGATGAAGTTTCCGGGAGTTCACCTTCGGTCTTAACGTCACTTAACATCAGGTGAGATGAAGGCCAAGCCCTGTCCCGTTGTGAATAAAAAAAATGCGTGCGAGTGGTAAAAAGGAGCGAAAAAAAATTTGAGGGTGGACTATGAGGTGACTACTCGCCCCACGTGTATTCGAATCGGCAGCAACTTGTAATTTATCGCGACAAACTGCGACCAACTCGAACAACTTCTCAACTTTGACTCCGCTGTTGAGAAGTGTTGAGAGCGAATCGATAGCTATTATCGATAATATAGTAAATTGTCGTGAAATTTGTATATTAAAAAAGGTTTAAAAATCATCATCTCAGAAAAAAAAAACTAGATAACCCGCCTGCATTAAAAGGCAAGTCAACTGAAAAGATGGGAACATGATGAAATATTAAAGGCAAACAAAATGCAGTCAGAGGCATGCTTACATACTAAGTTTAAGAATGATTATGAATGATTTGACTTATCATTACAATCCATGCCTCCGACTATATTTTACCCTTTCCTTGCAGTCGGGTAAAAATAAGTACAATTTAATTTTCACATTGTATGTAGGTATTTTATATATACCTTAATATGGTTATTAAGCCAATAAGAATAAAACAACCCTTTTACTCTTCTGACACGGATTCAAACTCACTCAAACTAATTTTTATTTTTCATTTTAGCCTGTTACAATTACAAGTACGCGTCCCCGTTGACGGGAAATTAATCGCTGAGCGATTTTTTGTCGCTGAGAATAGAACATACGGAGTTCTATACGTAATCGCCCACGAGCTACTTTTTGTAGCTGCGATAAACGCAGCGTTAATCGCGGCGCTATTTTGTCGCTGGCTAAGTAAAACCTTTGTCGTGTCATTTCGCGGGCGATTATCGCCGTGATTAACGCCGCGATTATCGCAGCTACAAAAAGTACGCCCGTGAGCGGTTACGCTACTAGTGAGTGTCAAAGAAGCTACGCCATCGGTACGTAAACCCTAAGCGGAGACATTGTGTTCTGAAAATAAAAGGCTTTAATTTTTAAATTGTATTAAAAAGTAAGCAGACTGTATCGACATTTAATAATAATTAATTTAGAACATCCCTACGATGGCGTTACAAATTATCTGTTTGTCTTTACGCGAGTACCGTATATAAACAAATTACACATTTTGCGATGATAAATATTCAGAATTTCCACTTGAAAGCAATATTGTCTGATTTATGTTTTGAGCGTTTGTTAGCCGACCATCAAGCTCTGCCTTGAGACTGTGGAGTCTGACGTCATTATTTCTGAAGTTCTGACTAATCGTAATACGCATCACTTGATAAAAAAATATCGGGTTGCACTCCGGGAGTGCCGGCAGAAGTGGAAACTTGAATATTAACGTTGTGCATTTTTGATATTTTGGAATGGTTAGGGAATAAATTTGCACGAATTACTCTAATTATCAGTATTAAAGTACTATCATTTATGAGGTATAATACAATATTTATTTATTGCGCTATCGTACACAAACATGACAATTAAAAAGTTTATCTCTCCGAAAAAATAAATCTGCCGAACGCCAAAACGACGCGCCGCCATTTTCACCGCGCCGTAAAAAGAGAGGGGGATACTTCCGCCGCCGGCTGTCTACGCTACATCCGTCTAACGAATTTTCGATCAGGGTCACGTGACCCTGACTGACGCGACGCATTTTTTCCCCATTACAAAAAAAGTGTACAACGCCGCTAAGGAATTTTTTACTTCAAAAACATAGTGTTGACAAATTGACATCGACAACATTGACACCCGCCATTTTTAATGTCACCACTGCTGGGGCAAAGGCCTTGCCTTCCTTATAGGTGGATAAAAGATGGATTTTGGTCACCTATCCTATGACGATCCTTGCGGAAGTTGCATCGCTGAGCCAGGCGCTAAGCCACCGCGCCATCGAGCGTCTTTGGTTTGCTTTAAGAAGTGCTGTCTGGTTCTTATAATGACTATTTACCAGACTGCAAGGGAAAGGTTTCTTATCAGTTAACTTGTCTTTAGATGCAGGCGGGTTTTTTAGTTTTTCTTTGTCTTCTCGATTTTTTTTGCAATAAAGTATATTATACAGGATGTTTGGTAATAGCCTTATAAAGCCGAATATGGTAAATAAAGACCATCAAACTGAACAACTTTTACTATGGGACCAACTTTGAAATCGAGCAAAAAAAAATCTGCTGTTTCATACAAAAATTAATAACGAAAATATCAAAATATATGAAACAGCTGATTTTTTTCCGCGATTTCAGTGTTGGTCCCATAGTAAAAGTTGTTCAGTTTGATGGTCCCTATCTACCATATTCGGCTTTATAAGGCTATTACCAAACACCCTGTAGAAGTTGCAAGTTGCAAGCTGAAGACAAGCACATTGGAAACGCTAGTCTAATTTTCCTTTCTTCTGCAAATCTGATATAATACTCAGTTCATCCCAGAAACACAACGCTAATATGTAATAGTAGCAACTAGCGTTTTTTTAAGTTCATTCTTCCATAGTTCCACTTAAAGTGTAAACTTCTCGGTAGCTTATCGGCATTATTCAGCAAAGCACGGAAGTAACCTGTAAACATATTTTCAGTGTCCCAGATCGGGCCCACAGATAATTGAAATGATTAATAAGCCCAGAAATGGTCGTGTATGTCGGTGTTTATGCGAACTCACCTCGGCGAGATTGCGCCGCGGTGACTCAGCGGCCCGCACAAAGGAGATGGGTGCGCCCTAAATTCTATCGCGACAATTTAACGGTTAAATATCTTTGTGTATGTGTAATTAGAGGGGGATTCAACCAACTATTCTGTTGGAACGTTTGTTTTCATAAGTAAGTAAGTACATTTTGATAGAGGATTGTTTGAAAAATAAACGCGTCTTGAATTCATTCTGAGAGTGTTGTGTAATTTATTTATAATATATCTTAAAGTCTTCATTTAGCTGCAGTCTTTTGTATGAAGAGTCGTATCTCGTGCATGTAATAGTAACTTCCTTTCATTACTTACGACATTTTGTCGTAACTTTATAACAGGGTTGTAAAATCTTACCATCTTAACATTTATTTATTCGTTCTAATTACAACGGTATAATATTGATAGGGACAGGGAATGGAATGAAAGCAAGAGGACTGTAAATTGATATATTTATAGTGAAATAATAGTAAATTACCTTTCGAACAAACTTATTGTGTAGGAGCAACGATGACAGATGCAGATATATTTGACAAGTAAAAAATGTGACAATAACAAAGAATTTTGATTTAAAAAGGTTTCTGAAAAATAAACTTAACCTAGCCCAGCAAGGAGGTGCGCAACAAATATAATATAATATAATCCCGGAACTACATGCAGTATTTTGTTCATCGTTACTGAAACTTTTTGAATTCTTTATTCAAAAATAAAAAGTAATTTAAATATTTTTTTTGTAAGCTAGGCTTCCCGCCCACGAGCGATTTTTGTCGTCGAGTATAGAACATTCAGAGTTCGATGCAGGTACATAAAGTAGTCCGTGTGTGTTTACGCTTATGGTTTACTTACATCGTCAATCAATATAAATAGTGAACAGATATTGAATCTCTACTAGTACGATAAAAGCCCTCAAATATTTGTTGACACAGAATATATAATGTTGTTGGTCCAAACGGGCCCGTCGTTAATTTGCAATAGTTTGATGTGTGAGGCTTAATACTTGTTATTCCCCAATCAAATATATGGAATTATTATTTTATACTTTAGAATCTACTTCAAATAACAAACAATATGTAAAATCCAATATTTTAAGTACCTCCTACCTTTGGGTCACATTCACATTGATGGTTTGCGATCATCATGACGTATATGCGCTCCCTTTAGACCTTTCAGTACACGACTCTGTATGAAACAAAACAGCGAGAAAAAATACCTTGTAGTGTAGGTACTCAACAAGGGTTTTTTGTTATACCGTTTATTTATTCGCAGTACAACAAGGCGTTCTGCCGTTATTCAAAGGGGTTTCCGAATTCTGTTTTAGCTGTAGCCTTCAAATTTGAACCAAATAAAGATCATCAAAAACTTTTAAATCCTGTTACCTAGTATCCAAAAATTAGTATTTCCCTAGTGTATTTTAATGTATAGCATAAGTGACAACCATGAAAGACATACACAATGGTTCTGATAGTTTTCTGTGAGCATCATTGAGTCGTTTCACTTCCACCCCCGCTGTATGACGAGGCAGCCCGCACGCTGAGAGCGCTTTCAACTTGTTACTTGTTCGCTAATCGAGTTATAGTCTTCTGGGCATAACTATTGCGTGCTATTGCGCCTGTGTTGTCGCCCGGAACAAATGGGCTTTATGCCGGGTCAATGCGGGCTCAAACCAAGCTGGGTGATAGCGCAAGTTTGCCGTAAAGTTGGTGATTGTTTAAGTTCAAATGTTACTTGTGCTTTGTTGTTTAGTAAAAAGCAAGCAAATATCTCAAACTAACGTTAAAGAATAGAGTCAAGATGCAAAGTTTGAAAGATTACTGGATAGATTTTTATCAGTTTTTATTTTATTTTACAATCACTATCAACTGACTAAAGATGCCCTAATAGTTTTCTTATTTGGCACACAGATAGGAAATAGCCTGGATAAAAACATAGAATACATACTTTTTATCGCGATATTCCCACGGGAACGGGAACCACGCGGGTGAAACCGCGGGCGGCCGCTAGTCGCATATAAGTATCTTTGTTTGTATTAATTTTTAACCGACTTCAAAAAGGAGGAGGTTATCAATTCAACAGATTTTTTTTGTATGTTCCTCGATATCTCCTCCAATTGTGAACTGATTTTCAAAATTATTTTTTTATTCGAAAGGGTTTATGCTCCAGATGGTCCCATTTAATTTTTATTCAAATCGTTTTAGTGGTTTTTAATAAATCCTGAAAAAAATCGGTAAAATACATCTGATAGAAGGTAAAATGCCATAAGGGTGGGGCTGGAAGACAATTTCTTTTTTTTTAATTTTGAAAGCACCACCCGACTTCATAAGACGTGTTTCATTAAATAAAATTATTATTTCTTGCTTTTTAGAGGTAAGTTTTAAGTTTATGTTTTTACTTTCAGGATTTTTTCTTTTTTTTAAAGCTTTTTATTCACATTATTAGCCCTTCGCTTTTCTCAACTCATACTCAAAGACAATTTAAAAAAATTGCAGAAAGCTAGAGAGCCTCTCCAAGTTTATAATTAATTTCTCAAAGAAAATGTCTCTATTGTTCCGGAATTTTCACTTTCCTGGAAAACTTCGTTACATGAGTGGGAATAGTAGGGCGTTTGAAATGTATCCCTTTTGGGGCTTCGCCCGGGGTGAACGGGGACGGTCCATTCTTCACGTCGAGCCCCGGAGCCTCGCGCCCCAAATCAATGGGTTACTGCCATCCAACTCTGTCGATTTAGGGGAATCAATCTGAAGGGGCAGTGCTGCGTCGGGATTTTTGTTTGCGCTTTTTTCGGTAAAGATTATCCTCGAAAGATTAGGGAGAAAGAAAGAAAAACATTTATCGAATCTCACTTGCGTTGCCTTTGTTCAAATCCATACAATAAATAAACAAGTTGTTGCTTGTGACATCCTTTACGATACGTATACAGTGTGTCCCTGGATAAAGTGCAATCCCGAAAGGGGGTGAAACTAGACTATAAATGAGTAATGAAAAAAATACAAAAAAAAATATTCAGTCTAATTTCTCATTTTTTTGCAGAATTAAGATTTGTAATTTTACAGTGGACTCTATGTATATCTTTAAGAAAAAATAATATTCCTTCAAAAGTAGTGAATGGATTTTGTTCAAATAAAAAACCGGCCAAGTGCGAGTCGGACTCGCGCACGAAGGGTTCCGTACCAAAAAACGGCAAAAAAAATTACGTTTGTTGTATGGGAGCCCCCCTTAAATATTAATTTTATTCTGTTTTTAGTATTTTTTGTTATAGCGGCAACAAAAATACATCATCTGTGAAAATTTTAACTGTCTACCTGCTCTCGTTATTAATATCGAGCAAAAAAACGGCAAAAAAAAATACGTTTGTTGTATGGGAGCCCCCCTTATATATTAATATAATTCTGTTTCCAGTATTTGTTGTTATAGCGGCAACAGAAATACATCATTTGTGAAAATTTCAACTTTCTAGCTATCACGGTTCATGACAGACAGACAGACAGACAGACAGACGGACAGACAGACAGACAGACAGACGGACAGAGGAGTCTTAGTAATAGGGTCCCGTTTTTACCCTTTGGGTACGGAACCCTAAAAATAACGTGATGCCAGATAATTGTTAGTTCAGATAAATCGAAAATAACTCACAAAAATTACATTCTCTTAATTCTGAAAAAAAAATTGATTGAGTATTTCTTTAGTACTCATTTTTAGTCTAGTTTCGCCCCCTTTCGGGATTGCACGTTATCCAGGGACACACTGTATAAATGAAAGCAGCTTTCCATAAACTTCCAGTGACCCCGTCTTAAAGAAGAAGAAATGCTTAAAATGCAAGTAAACGCTAAACCAAACTCAACTCTACAAACGGGCGGAATTTCAAGTTAAAAATAAATGCAAATATATTGGTTCATAAGTCAGGTAACTGTGTGCATTCAAAGAAACGTACGCTCGTTGCATAAACATTATTTTAGAGCAAACTGTTTAAATTGCAAATAATTTAAGAAACGATAAAAGTTAAAAATTTACTAGTACTACGTTTCAGGTAGCTTTGATGTGTTCCATCAATCGCAATTTTCCGGACGGCCACTCAAGGGTACATTTCAACTTAATCCATTTTTCAATAAAAAGCCTCCGCTAGAACCTTTTAGACCTTAAGCTGTTGCCAAAAAAAGTAAATGCTACTGACAGAATCAATTTGCCCTCTTCAGACGTAGTTGTTGGTGATCGGTCAATGATTTCGGGTACGCTTATTCAAGAGGTAGGTACTCTAAGATTGAAAAGAATACGCTTTGATAAGATTTTAATTTTGCCTTCAATTAAGCATACTACGAGTATGTTGTCGAATTAAAGAGGAGAGAATATAAGACAATTTAAAAAGATCTTGTTTGTTTTCTAAACAACCAATTATAAGACTGCTTTAATTGCAGTTTTTCTATGATGCTGCGCAAAATGATCTTGAAACCCACTTTGACTAGTCAAAGCAATAATGAATATTTCTCATCGAGCCCGCATTTGTGGGAGTCATAACAGAAATGCATTTCGAATAGATTGTAATTACAAGAGCGACGGTTTGGGATGAGAGTCGTGCGGCTGAATGGCCGCCAGCAGCGCGGGACCATTTAGCAGAGCTAATATTAGCAAAGCAGTATCTCAAAAGCTCCTTTTCTGATTTGAATACATACACTACATTGTAGGATTAGGCAGTCGATTAAGATCCGTTGATAGTGATCAGTAAGATTGACTGTGTAACGTGTTCGCGATATGTCAATCTTATACAATCTGGATCAAAATCACTACTCACGATCAACTTGATCAGATCACGATTTGGATTAACTGTGTAATGGTTTTCTTAGAGTTAGCGGGATTGTACCCAACATTTCTGTGAAATTGGAAAGATTAGAATATAGTATAATTACCTAAACAACCCAATACTGTAGACGTGTCATGAAAAGAAGATCGCAGACAGTAGAAAGATGAGGCGAGCGAGTGGGCTTAATCTCTCGAACGCTGCACGTCTAGCTGCATTGCGTTCTCAATAGAATCATGCCTTTTAAACTGTGTCACTGCGTCGATTTGGACGTTTGTACTTAGTTGTGTTACTGTTTCACCTATGTGAATATGTGACATTAAGCGAGAGCCTTTGATAGCGGTAATCCCGCCGATTAGAGTACGCACCCACCATCAATAGATAACCGCTATTGGAAACGGCTTCATTTGGGATGGCCGAAATTACACGCGAGTCGAAATTGCACTACACATTCTATTTTAAAGTGTGACCGGTTTAGACAATGTAAGTAACTCTTTAGTTTATTTAAAAGGACTATTTGGAGACTAAAAGCCTGTATTTATAAACCGCTCTCAACGTTGAGAGCTATCTTGAGATCATATCTGAGATGCTGTTCCAATAATAAGACCATCTCAAGTATGATCTCAAGATAGCTCGTTGAGATTGGTTTATAATACGGGCCTAATATAATATTATAATAATTCTAATATAATATTTATAATAATACGGGCCTAAGAAATAATTTAAAAAATAAGAGTGGGAGACTAGATGTAAGTTAAGCTATAGGAGCACAATTACAGCACAATACTATCTTATGTATTTACCTCACTGACATGAAAAAAATTTTTTTTTTAACTGACTGGCTGTGTGTATGATTTGACAGCTAAGTTTTTGTGCCTATTTGAAACGCCACTAGCGTGCGTCTAAAGAACTAATTTTGACGTACAATATGAAAATAGTTGCCGTGATGGTCTCTCCAGACTTCAAACTTTAGTACCATGCATGGGCGTACCCAGCATCTACTTAGGGGTGGGGCAAAAGTAAGGAAATTCGATAAATACCTAATAGGAATTCTATCATTAATTTATCATTTAAAATGCTTTAAAACAAAACTGACCTTATATCAATAAGAACCTACAAGGACTCTGGCAAAATTTGGTAAAAATTTCGTTTTAAACATTATTTTGTGCCAAAAAAATTTTAACTCTTCCCCGCCCAGCCCAGCTTAGATTTTGTTATATTCTACACACACAAAGTGGGCTCGTATATTTGTTTGTACCCACTTACGCTAAAGCCTAGTTGCGGCGTGATAATGGTTTGTAACAATATCATTACAATCAACGATGGTGTGTGGGTGTGGGTAGCCTAGTCGAGGCACACTCCGGTAAGTGCAGTGATAATGGTTTGGACTAAATCATTACAATCAATGATTGAAAGCTGCGTCTAGAAAACCGTTTAAATTTTAATAAATTCAAGGAGGTTCTGTAACGCGGTAGTTTTGTTTTTTAAAGAAATTAATGAATAAATAATTTTGTAAACATCTATCTTAAATTACAAGTCAGGGTGGAGGGTGGGGCAGGCGCCCCACCTTGCCCCAACGTGGGTACGCCCATGGTACCATGTCCCGCACGCTATGCTCACGCTACGTCCTACAGCGCCAAAATGGCGGAAATTAAATAGGCACAAAAACAGTTTGACATAAGCCTGTCCAGTGTAAATATATGCAGGTCAGTGATTTACCTATACATTAAGAAGTTCAAGCTATTAAACTTGGAATCTAGACGGTCCCAACTTGACGCAATGTTGTTATACGACTTATGCAACAACAAGTTTGATTGTATGGACATTATCAATCAAATAATGTATTCAGTGCCATCACGTGCTCTTATAAGATCGGTACGCCCAAAATTACCATTCGCCACCCCTAGATACCGCACAAATTCTGGTGTTCGTTCTCCATTAATTCGCTTATGTAACTCATATAATAAAAAAATCAGCACAATATATATTTTTAGATGTAATGCTGGTTCATACAGAAGACAAATAATTGAATTACTGTCTGAAACTTAAAAATCAATACTTGTTATTTTTTTTATTTTACACATAATATTGTTAGGTAATAATTTTTTCTAATATTTTTATTCACCCGGTAAAACATTTAAGCCTGTTAAAGATATCTTGCATTTGTAAGTTTACATACGTACGCATTTACACACACTCAATCACACATACATAACACACCCTTATACAATCAACCTCATACATGTACACAATCACGCATACAAAATACACTAGATATATTTAAGTTTTAATAATCATACATTAGGTAGGTACCTACTTACTGTTTTTTTTTTCCATCAATATATTTTATAACTTAAATTTAATTAATGTTCTTCCTGTCTATTCAGTAAAATAGTCATACTACTTAACTTACCCTAGTTTTAGTTACTTGAGTCTCGTATTTATAATTAAGTTTTATATTTAAGATGTAACCAACACCGTTGAGTTTACAATAAGTACTGATTGTAAAATTATATATCACTATTAAATTAAGCTGAATTGTAAATTTGTTTGTAGTTCGTAAATAAATTTAAAAAAACACTACAATGTCGGGGACGATCGGATAGTATCCTATGTTGTTGCTCTAAAGCTTTGTCTAGACTAGTCCATTTTGGTGTATCAGTGGCCCTACCATGAGTTGACGCAAACTGTTTACGTTACAGTAAACTGTCGGATATACCGCTCATAGTCAATACGAATGAAAGAGAGAAAACGATAGTTTACTGTAACGTAAACAGTTTGCAACAACTCATGGTAGGGCCACAGATCACCGTATTTTTAACATACATAGCTAGTTAGTTGATATTACTTCAACGCACGCCCAACCAAACTAGCGATGTATGGTAAAGATACGGTGATCTGATACGCCAAAATGATACAAGTCTGGTAACAATTAAAACTGTCATTGTCAAGACATCTACGGAACAGATGGGGTGGTGCGGTGATGGTATAATTTTTGGTAAAGTTTTGGTAAATACTCAAAATTTATAAAACTGTGCCAGCGGATATAATTATGTATGAACATGATAAGTTAGGTAATTACTAGCTAAGTATAAAATAGTATAGTATAGTGATGGGACTCGAATCACAATTTATCCGAATGATTCGAATGACGTCAATCCAAGCTCGATTCGAATGAGTATTTATGCTGATTCGAATTTGATGGCTGATTCGAATGACTGTTTGAATTCGAATCAGTTTTTTAATTCGAATCTTTGATGAAGTAGCAATAGGGGCTACGAACTACTGGGAAAGCAGATTAATATTCGTTTAAAGTTTTTAATTTCTTTATCCATATTATTATTTTGTATTTTAAGATATTGTGTAAATTTCTAAGATATTTTATGTTGTTTGTTATTGATTAGAGTAATTCGTATCCATTCAAATATCGTAAGAATTCGAATCATCACATTGATTTGAATCTTCATTTCCATTCGAAACATCGTTAAATTCGAATCGTCGATTTGAACTACTTATAATAATAATAATAATAATAAGAAGCCTTTATTTATTTCACAGTAATACATAAATTATACAGTTAAATTACAAAACGCATAGATAGCAGGATACAGGCGTTATCAGTTATAACAACTGCTTGCCTGTTAAAAATAATAATAATAATAATAATAATAATAATAATAATAATAAAAAATTACAAGAGTTTTTTTAATTACTATCCCTCCAAGGCCTCCCCCATTCCCATCCAAGTTTTTCGGTCTCTTCCTCTTTGCATCCATACAACTCCTGCCACCTTAATAATGTCGTCATTCCACCGTTTGATAGGCCGAACAACATTCCTTTTCCATCTGGCCCTTACCACTTTGTCGATGCTACAGTCCATTTTTCATCTTTCAGTCGCGCGATGTGTCCTGCCCATTGCCATTTTATTTTCAAGGCGTGTTTCAGTGCATCGGTCACCTTTGTTCTACTTATAATTATTTCACTTCTGACCTTATAAACTCTCCTTATTATTTAGTATTTTAAGATATTGTGTAAAAATTCTAAGATATTTTGTTTTGTTTGTTATTGATTGGAGTAATCGTATCTATTCGAAAATCGTAAGGATTCGAATCATCACATTGATTCGAATCATCATATCGATTCGAATCATCGTTAATCGAATCGTCGGTCGATTCGAACTACTTCGGGTGGGTAATTTTAATCGATTCAAATACGTTTTTTTTTTATTTGTGTCCCATCACTAGTATAGTACCTATTAGTTATTCTGTAACATGGTCGTGAAACTCATACATCAGTCAAGAAACTTACGAGTGAATAACTATCAGTAGTAAGTTTCAAAATTATGTGAAGTTGAACTAGAGAAGTAGCGATAGCGAGGACTCCGAGGCTGCCTCTTATTACCTCAACACATTTGTTACCAACTCCTGCGCTCTCTTTGTAGCGAGCTGCGGGAACATTTGCTCGGTAATTATTCAGCGCAGTGTCTCATCTCGCTGCAGAGGGTTTCATAAATTTGCTCTGTTTCTACGCGAGTTTTATTAACTTTTATACTAGTTGTCTGTAGGCGAGAACAGTTTTTAAAAATCTTATCATAATTCATTATATTTTTCAGTTTCTCACCTGTAACACACCTTTTATGGCCTCTATTTCTGTAGTGTAAGGATTGAATTTCAGAAGAAATGTAAAAAATACACATTAAGAGACCCAATACCATTATCTAATAATGTAAGTAACCCTTGCTTTTCCGATGCAGATGTGATGGATGACGTATGTGAGAATGCAGTTGTGAAATGTACCATTATCGAATGTTATGTAGAAGAAAATAGTCGTAACTCGACTTCAATAGTGTTTACGTTTATTTCCATCTTTGCTACTCTCAAAATAATGAGCTAACGTCATAAAAAATGGGCTCGTCACATTTGTGCTACTAATTACAAAACTTTCTCCGTCCAAAGGCACCTGCTAACGATTTTCCTACCGCAACATTAACGATCCCAAATTCAGTATCGCCGCCTCATTCGCGGAAGCAAAATGAGTTCGCGAAGTTTCAGAAGTTCGCTCCAAATGATAACCGCGACACAAGAGGGACTAAATTGGTATAATATTAGGGAGGCACGCGCGCGAGGGCACCAATGGAACTTCTGAGAACGGGGGAACATTTTTAAACACCGGAAATACATAAAGGTCAACGTCTATTTTTGCTATCGAGCTATGTATGCATTAATAATAATTTATGTTTCGCTATTACTTTAACCGCCTCTGTGGTTTAGTGTTTCGCCCACCCGAGTAAGACGCAGGGGTTACGCGTTTGATTCGCAGGGTAGGTACAATTTGCTGTGGGTACTCGGTTTGGTTGATGGTAAGGCTTATTTCAAGTCCGCCTGGCTAGCTACCACCATCTTACCTAAGTCAGACGCCATATCAACAATTTATAAATTGTTGTATTCCGGCAGTAGAGGTAAGATAGCCAGTTCCTCAGTGATGAGGATTCCGGGTGTAGTGCGCTTCCATCTTCAGCCTTATCGTCACTTAACATCAGGTGAGATAAATGCCAAGCACTATCCCGTTGTTCAAAATAAAAAAAACTTTATAAAGTTGTAATGGTGAATACGATGGGGTCACACTATGATTGGGTATGGATCACTTTATTATTCGTCTGTCTGTCTGTCAAATCTCTAGGAACGCACGGAGGCATCAAGTTAAAATTAATAATAAATATTAAAATCTCAGTCCCTTGGCGTTATTCAATCTTGCAAGTGAAAGCGTCAATAAAATTACGAATTTTTTGGAGATAAGCAACACGTGCAAAGAGACTAACCTACAGCTATGACCTCGATTCTGAATACTATATCCATAGGTCTTGTCTGGTCTTGTCGGAGCGTGTGACACTTTTTGTTCTCAGTTTTCAGAACACGGTCACTGTCCTCATAAGAAGGACGAACCACAAACACATTACTTGTGGGCTTCACGACAAAACTGGAGCAGAACACGAATATAATTTTGCTGACGATGACTGAATATTAAACAGGGACCGGACAAGACAAACAAACTGTTGTTTACTGCATCCAACAAAAATGTGGGATTTAAGTAATATTTAAATAAGGCTTTATAATTTGTGTTTTCATTACTTGGAAAACACAATGGACGAGAACAAATTCATGTTCAATAAAACAATGTAAAAAGCATTCGATTTCTGTACAAGATTTTTTATCATGACAAGTCAATAATAATGCGCTTGACAATTATTGTCAAGCGCATTATCAACGCTTTTTTGGATCAACGCTTTTTTGGATACAACTTTTGTCACACTTATTATATTCGTTTTTGTGACTTTTTGTGGGTTTATATTTCGTGTCTTTGGTACTTCTAAATAGTGATGGGACTCGAATCACAACTGATTCGAATGACATCAATTCAAGCTCGATTCGAATGAGTATTTATGCTGATTCGAATGGATTCGAATTGGTTGGCTGATTCAACGAAATCAACGTTCGAATTCGAATCAGTTTTTTTATTCGAGTCTTTGATGGCGTAGCGAGCTTATCTTACCTTAGGGGCTGAGAACTACTGATAAGGCAGTTTAATATTCGTTAAAAGCTTTTAATTTCTTTAACCATGTTTAGTAAATTTACGATATTTTTATTGATTCGACTAATCGTATCGTTTCGGATCATCACATTGATTCGAATCATAAAGTATATTCTATTAAATAACTATACACATATCGTTACAACCTACAACGCTACAACCATGAGGGTCGCGCGATCTGTAGCCGTCAGACGAACCACTCACGCCGCAATGCTCGACGCGACATTTATGAGCTAATGACGGCTTACAGACTATTCTCGCGCAGATAATTCACTCCACCTTTAAAATTTAGATGGATACCTACTTAAGTTATGACTTGTCAAACCCATTAATATACCCTCAATATCACCAACAAGTTGTATAGGTAGGCATAGGCAGGCATACTATCAAGGATGTGTGATATGGTAAATTACATTATCACCACGTACTTAATAGTACCTACGTGATAATTATGTAATAACAACCTAGGGTTGCCAAAAAGGCAGCACAACAACAATCATCCATATTTTAACAGTAAGTAGTTCACTTATTGACTGAGTAGACTGCTCTACGGCTGGTACGTCGGCTTATCCCAGGAAGGGGGGGAGGGGAGTGGAAGCCCTTTCGTAGTAACGTCCTGAGGGACCATGCAGCTGCAGTAATCAGCAGCGACAGTCGCCAGGGAGCTGAACGAGGGTTCTTGTCGACGCAGCGTTGCTGTATTCAATGTGAAAGGAGGTATTGAAATAAACAGCTAAGTAATAATGCTGCCTTGAAAAGTATTTTTGAATAATGGTAAAAAATGCTTTTCAAAATTTCAAAATTCCAAAAATACTGTAGACTCGATAGATAGCATTGATAAAAATGTATGTGTCAATATAAATTTTTTTCTTAAGCTTCGAAGATAGGCAGGCAGATGTAACCTTAAAAATGTTTCTCTTTGGCCGATGTCAGCCAGCGAGCGCTTACTTTCCTCTTTGTTACAAGCCGTTTATTTTTAAAAGCCAATTTTGATACTTTACTTTCCATCAATGCCCTCTAGTGAGGCGAATAGTTACTTATTTTTAAATGTCACTTTGAAAAGCCCTCCTAAGCTACGCTCACACGCTAAGCTCAATATTAAGAACTAATTGTGACAACCCCTACTGTGTTGAGAGGAGAGCAAACATTACACAATTTGGTGTCCCTACTGCAAGTAAGTATGCATACATCTATTTTATTATTGGTACCTAATTTAAGTTACCTTTCATAGCTCAATCGTTTTTGGAACAATATTTCGAACACTAATATAAAACAAAGCACGAACTAGACGTAGCCGCAGGCGATCGTTACTTTACGATCCGAACGTAAACAAACTCTCCAAAAATTTAATCGTATTCAACCATCAAAACTTTGTTTATATCCCCGCCATAATTCACAAAACAGTTTCGAGAAAACCACAGCAAATAATTTAAAATAAATTTAAACTCGGTCGGGTGATACCCCGCCGGCCGGCGTTACACGATGTTAATGATATTTAACCTTAATTCACGGCATTAATGAATATCTGAGCCGATCGAACACTCGTAAACGGTATTTAAATACCAATGGACGTTAAAATAATAACAATAATCGTCGGGTCTCCGGGTGTCGCGTATTCATTTGCGCCCATTAACGGAATCCAATTCAAATGCCTGATTTATGCTCCCGCTTAGGCTATTGGGAGCGAGTCTCTGTGAAAACCTTTTAAGCTGAATATTCAGTCGTATTATAATAAATTTTGCGATTGAGAACTGGAAAAAATTTACTACCTCCGTCTTGGAAGCGTGAAAATGAAGTTACGAAGTTTTCTCGAAAACAAATGAGTTATTCACACTTTAAAAATGTTGGAAAATAACTATTATCTTATGTTATTATCTTCGTTTCTTTCACTGAATCATCTAATCCTGAAACCTGTAAAGTTAAGACTAACTTTAAGAAGAATTGTTTTGCCTAAAAATGACTAAGTATATTGAAAATAAATAACCAAACGACGCCATTGACGATTTTTTTTAAACTAAAGAGTTTAAAATTCAGCCTAATGGTAATAAATTTGAAAACTACACTTGAAGTTTTCACGCCAACTGTTGAAGTGATAAGTATTAATGTTCTTACAACTTGACCATAAAGAGTTGACAAAAATTGAGGGCGCCACTTTCATTTCAATTTACCTTAAATACGTCAAAATCACGAATAATTTGGCAACACTGACTATATTACTATATTTTGTACTGAAAAATTTTAGTTCCATTTTATTTAATTTCAACTCTTTATGGCCAAGCTGTAGTTATAACGATACATTTTGGAATTTCGGAAAGCACGGCTGCTATTATACACGGAATTCGCACGAAAACGAAAGTAGCGACCAAACACTAAGAACTTTAGAATTTAAAAGACAAAATAGGTAGCTGTCGGTTTCAGACATTTTAAATCAGCAGAGGTCATCTTATAGTCAGCAAGACAGCATCAAAATAAAATCGCTATCTAAGCGTAGTCTTTATACGTTCGGTCGGATGGCGGGTGAATGGACGTTCGAGAGTATGACGGACGAGCGAGCGGTGCAGCTCACACGTCTCGACAGTTCGACGGTCCAGAGATGTCAAATTAAGCAGCAGAAGTCGTCAACATTTTATTACCTACACCTACAGCTTACTTGCATGCCAATTAATCACAACCCTAGGAAGATTGTGAACAATTGGCATATAATTGAGACTGTAATGATATTACAATTTACCTGAGAAGGTCCAGTCCTAGTCCGTGACATTGTAATAATTAGGTATAACAAATGGCGTTAAATCCTTTCTACTGTTAATTTTTTTCGGGAATATAATATAAAAGTTAGTATTTAAAAATAAAGGTAGGTATAGGTACTTTAAAAACATTTATATGTTTTCCGTGAACTACAAACTGTGATAGACCTCGCGTTAAATTATTATTATCTCCGCCATTTAGAAAAAAATCGAATAGCTACATGGACAAAAAGAAACTGTACATATAATTATCGAACCTGCTCACAAAATTTCACGAGAATTAGTTGAGAAATGGAGAACAGCCGGACGGAAATGCGAAAATATTTTGTCTAAGCTGAAACGGAGACGCTTCGCTCACGCTTCGCGCTCAATTGGTCAACAATATAAGTAAAATGAAAAAAAAATCAATTCAAATGTGTCCATTACTACAAAATATATGATAGCACTAAACGTCCATACCTTAGATTAATGAACTTAATTATAATTCACTTTTGAAACGAATACCTTTTACATTTAGTTACCTATATTTCGAACTCCAATTAAGATCTAATAAAAAATTATCGTCTGTATAATACAGCTGTTTTACAATAACCTGATACTTTTCCCCAAAGTGTATTCATTTAATATAATTTACTTTAATTAGAAATCTGAATAAGCCAACTAACTCTCGTATTAAATTTAAAATTTCATCAAGATGAAATAATAAACTTGATACTTATAATGTCAGCACAAAATTATCTGCTCTATCAGTAAAAAAAAATACGAGTTTTAAATTAGAAAATAGCTTAAATTTCCACGAACAGTGCACGTGTAAAATAAATCTAGATTTATAGTTCTAAGGCGTTTTTATTTGACAATTAGATATAATTATTTCAAATTATTAATTACTCTTTTTGTAAAATATGTATTTTTACTCCGCTGGTTGTCTAACAAGAAGCAAACCTTTAGTAATACAAATAATTCTAGAAATAAGGTTTCTATTTCTTTCTCCTTAATGTACAAGCACCCCCCGGGCACTCCATCTCCATACAAGCGCCGCGTTTCAACTACCTATTACCACAGAATAGATATAAGTACTACCGTACAGAAAGGACACTCTCCGCCCCGCCCCACAATCAATTACCTCACCCCACCGGCGCCCACCGCGCGAGTACCGTATGCCATTCCGTGTGCTCATTTAATAGCTCGCACACAGTTGCGCGTGTGCAAAAACGTCACTGTGTAGCGTCTGTGTAATAGGTAGTTGAAACGCGACGCTTGTATGGAGGAGTGCCCGGGGTGTACTATTACACAGACGCTATACAGTGACGTTTTTTCACGCGCATCTGTGTGCGTGAAGTCTAGGGCCATTGAATGAGCACACGATTCGGCACACGAACTCGCGCGGTGGGGTGAGGTAATTGATTATGGGTCGGCGGGGTGGAGAGTTTCCTTTCTGTACGGTAGTACTTATATCTATTCTGTGGTACAAGGTTATGCACACCTGGTGCAGTGAGACATGCGAGGTGATCTATTCGAGTACATAGATACAGCGGTCGGAAGCCCGCGGGCGTCCGTTGACTCTGCAGTTTAATCCGAGCTTGGAACCCTTTGTCCTTTATCTGCGGTTAGTCGCTTTACTCAACTGTTCGCCTTCACAACGTTGTCGAGATAGAAACATCAACTAAACTGCGCAACTAACTTTATGTCCGTCAGTCTGTCTGAAAATTGTAGTAAGGTGGACTTGGGCAGGGAATTGTTTATGTAACTGAAGACTTTACGAACACAGAAGTATTAAACTCAAAGCTAATTCATGACATACTTACAAAAAACGAAACTTTTCACTCTAGCATTAATTACTTATTTTAAAAACTGGTCAAGAGCGAGTCGGACTCGCGCACCAAATGTTTCCGTACCATCATAATAAATACACTGCAGAGTAGTATAATAAAATTATTATTGCAGTTGTAGGTCAGCGCCATCTCTTGACCGATAGTGGAACTAATGTTAAATTTGATAATTTCTAAAATAGTGTACTATATTGAGACATCGTTTTATTTTTTCTGTAATCTTTATATAAACTGCTATCACATAGAATTATTTCAGATTTTTCTCTTCGCAAACTTTGGAAATAAGGGGAGAGAACGGTATTTTTTTTACATTTTTCATCATAAGTCGAAAACTAAGCAGCCTAAAAAAATTATGATTGAAAACGTGCAAACGGTGCTCTTTCATATGTACCCCGCTTTCCCTAGTAGCCCCACTTAAAATTTTTAAGGCCCCTTTTCAGTCCCTGTTGTAAAAAGATGACAGGCAGACTGAGTCACACCATAAGGGTTTCTTTTTTACCATTTTGGTACGGAACCCTAAAAAGCAAATAAAAAACTTGTGGGTGGTAGTGTAGCGGTGCGATGATACCGCTACATAAGCAATCGACGAATGACGAAGAAATGCAGGATCAGCGTCAACGTAAAGTACAATATGCAAAGATTACACAGACGTGACGTCGCACTACGTCAAGTTAACATCGAGGCAAATATGTACGGAGACCTGACTCACGATATGGAAGTTTTCTAAGCGCTTCGAATAAATACAAATTCCAACATGCAACGGTCGAACCGCGGTCACCAAGCACAGACAGACACCTAGCTGCGCGGAAGTACTAAAAAATTTATTACTTATCAAGTGTCAATTTGCAATGTATGAATGTTGTCCAAGTCCGATCTGCACATTCAATTGGGAGTATTTATAGAATCATCGTACGAGGGGAAACAATTTGTGCCCTGTTTTCCCAAGGCTAATAATATGTCAAGTGTCCCTTCATACGCGTCGGTAGTTTGGAGGTGATGTGTCTTCAAAATTGCCGAAGTTAATTATCTCCGTTTGTCTCAAAGGAGGGGAGGAGTGGGGAGCTGACAAGCGTGACGCATAACTCACCTGCAGGCGTCCTTCTAATGTAAAGGCTATTTCTTTGTAGAAAGTTTACTGAGAAAGAAACTGTTTACTAAGACGTGTCTAAGTGTGGACAAGATCTACTTAAATTTATTAATGACTGTGTTCTTCATGCAACTGACTCAACACTATTACGAAAAGAAGTACCATAAATCTCGCTCAATATTAAAGACATCATCTGTGGATTTTTGCTGCTATTATTATAATTGAAACTGTGATGGAAATTGACCTTACTTTATAAATGTCGAGATATTCGGTCGAGAGATGAAAAAAAAACAAGTCCCTGACGAGATTTTTGCCCGTTCTTTTCACAAAATCGCAAGGTCTCGTTTGCTGCGGTCTTTGAAGCTGGTTTTACTTTCACATGTTTGTAATAGCCTAAACTAAATAAATGGATTTGTACTGAATCCACTTTCTTGCAGTCAAATTGTTAGCATCAAGTTTATATCGTTTTACTTAATTATTTAATCATTATTCAAGTTATCACAACACGAAGTTACAAGTGAATATTAAATGGACTTAAGTTGTTAATCCCGGTAGTCCCACGTCCGCTAATGAAGTATTCAGTGGCCACCGGTACTTATTGATAAGCAAAACGGTGAAGAGGCTTAGTTCGCATAGATTAACGCGGTCACTTATAGTAAGTGCTAAAAGTTACCTATAACTACAGCAATACCTTTATTTTACCGAATTAATCTTTTCTAAATACATCTTTAACTTCAATCAAAGGTTTATTTTTTTGGTTTTACGTAAATTTTATTAAAGTAAGAGATGTAAACATGCTTCCAAGGTTTACATCTTTTACTTTGATCAAAGGTGAAACGAGTAATTTGCAATTAGCAACTATTTTAACATTGAAAATGTTTATGTTTTCGTGAACGAGTATAGTGCCCCGATTTATGAAATTGTGACAATTTGCCTATAGTTTTGTCAAAATTTCAAAATGTTTTCGCCGACTTGGATCGAAAATTTCCCAATAACTTCTTATTGAGCTCGCTATTCAAGAAATTTAAAAAAAAAATATCTCGGAATTGAATTAAGCTACAGTTTGAGCCATCTTAGGAGGCGGGCGGACATAAACTGTAGGCTGTAACGGGTCCCTCACGCGCGAGCGCGCGACGTTAGTCTGCGTGCTTTATTTCTAAATTACATTTTCAATGCCCTTGATTTGATAGTTGCGCGTAGTGTGTCATCTGTAGATTTTTTAAGAGGGGCCACCATATTTTGGCTTGTTTACTCAAGCGCATTCATTTCAAATTCTGATACTGTATATTTACAAGATACAAAAAATAAATCCTAACCCGATTGATAGGGTATTAAAACTCCACCAGGACTCCCGATTACTTTTTAATGCATTATGCATATGCACTCGGTTCATTTGAATTATTTAACATGAAGTTAGGGCATTCTCTGTTCTATTTGTGGTTTTTACATCTGGATCTAGCTTTTACATAAGATCAGCACCCTGATTACGTAACTAAGAACTAACAGAGTTACGTAAGCAGGGGGCTGGTGAAATAAAGTACATTTTCTTTAAATATCTTACGTTAATCAAAATGAATCAACCATCCATGCGCTGTTTCAAATTATTTGGGGTTAATTGATGCATCGCGTTTTCTTTCTTTCTTCACTGTCAAGGCTGGTTTACATTAGCTTATTTTTAGTAGAATGATTTAGTAGAGTCATACCTGAATGCGAGTGCATTTGGTGCCTTTCTAGTGAGCGTTTACACTTCTTCCAGTAGCGTCATTTGACTAAAGCACTCTGCTAATACGCTACTAAAATGTCGATTTACATGCTTCCAGTAGCGAGGATGGTCACGTGAGGCATGAATGGGCACGCGGGGGGTTCCATTAGAAACAAAAATAATTTTGATTCAAGTTGAAAGGCAACTAAAACGTTACTCGCTTTAGTCACTAAGACGAACGTTTACATGTTTCTACTAAACCACTCTCCTAAAGCACTCTACTAAAGGCTAAGATAATGTAAACCAGCCTTCACCCGTGCGTTTAAGCAACGTTTAATTGCTTGGATTTCTTGCATATCCATCTGTTGTGTGGAAGTTATTGCTAAATATTGCTTTTGCATCGATTATAATGGACTTTCGCAAGGTAACGCCTGGTTCTATTAAATAAATCCCTTTCATCTAATCTTATAATCAGTCTCATAAAACGGTCATCATCAAGGGCTGAGTATCGAAGAAGTGACCCTTTTCTTAATACACCTACCTACCTAAGTGGTGTTGTACGGAGTTTGGATGGTGTTATTGATATTCTTGCTTTTCACGTGGTCGTTAACGAGTTGGAGCGTTAATGGTGTTAATATAAACGAGTGAAAGAGCATGGCGGAGCTAATGTTTAATTAGTGCCAGCTCCTTTTGAGTCCATGTAATTACACCGGCCGGCACTCACCAGGACCGAGTTGGGGCAAATTAAATTAATTACGAATCACGTATATTCGGGGAAGAGGGAAATGTATTCTTTTGAACACTAATTGAGTTATGGTGTCGCACTGATGAGTTCTTTTGATATGTTATTCGGAATTGAGATAGCAACATCGTAATTATGGAGAGCATAGACATAGAAAAATTTTCGCTGCGCTCAAGAAGACCAACAAAGCGTGGAAAAGAGAAGTTAACATCATACGGACACGGTCTATATAAAAAAGAGACAAAGGATCAAGTGACATGTGCCAACATTTTTTACAGTAAGAGCCCCTAGCGTCCAGCCTAGCAAATGAGCAATCACAGTTTGTTTAAAATATTTGTTAATCTTAATTATAATTTAAAATAAATGTATCGTGGAGCCATGGTGTCTTGTGCTCTAAGTAATTGTGATGTAACAAAAAGAAATAATCCAAGTAATCACACTTTTCACAGGTAAATAAGATATTGCCACACATTTCTCTAAAACCAAATTTCTCTACATTTATTCGTTTATCGACGAAGAAAACAGTATGGAACATAGTTTATTAATTTTCTTTGCCGTATATAGTCATATTTTATGAATCTAAGTCATATTTTACGTATCTCATATAAAATGTATGCATTCATTTTCGGATCACCTGTTTATTGACATTGTTGTTCTTTGACATTCTATTTCTATGATGGAGAGTGTTTTTATGCACAACGGGGCTTGGCCTCCACCTCACCTGATGTTAAGTGACGATAAGTCTAAAGGAGCGTACTACACCCAGAATCCTCATCACTATCTTAACTCTAACTGCCGGATCACAACAATTTTTAAATTGTTCTTATTGGGTCAGACTTAGGTAAGATGGTGGTAGATAGCCATGCGGAAATAAGCCCTACCACCAACCAAACCGACTACAAATTGTACCCTCCCTGGGGATCGAACCACTGCGTCTTACACGGGTGGGCGAACCACTAGTCCTTTTTTTGCAAAATTAATTATTACACAATTTGTAGGTGGAGTAAAACTACCGGAATGATCACTAACCTCTTCGATCATTTATAGATGATCGAAGGCTTACCTTTATAATAAAATCATATTAAAATATGTACGAAACCTTCTGTGCTTGAGTTATACTTGCACTTCTCCACTTTTTGTAGTAGCCCCTTGCATAGCTGCAGCCGGCGCGCCTCTCTGAATAAGTTTAAAGTTCAACTGAATTTTCGCTGCATTTCTTACGTGTCGGTGATAGTTCGTCTCAAGTAAATCTGACTCTTTATCAAAGTTAATCAACTTTGCTTCAGCTCTGTATTTAAAGAAGACTTTCAATTTGATTTAAAACTTTATGAATAATTTTTAGTTTCAACTATATTAATACAGAAAAAACTAAGAATTAGAGGGTTGAATTCTCTTTCTCTTTTAATCAACGAAATATTTATACAACACGTAATTGACCAAGCGAGCACGAAGTGCGAGCGAAGCGTTTCTGCTTCAGCTTCGGCAAAATTTCTTTCGTATGTCCTTCCGGCGCGGCGCTGTCCGTTTGCGTTCTCGCGCTGGCTGTTTTCCTCTACAGGTCGCATTTCTCAACCGATTTTCGTGAAATTTTGTGAGCAGGTTTGACAATGAAATAGAGTTTTTCAGTCGAGCCAGTTTTTGGATTTTTTTCGTACTGACGGAGCTATATGTAAAAAAGTCATATTTCAACAGTTGCGAAAAATGATCAAATATGTAACAAAACTTTTTTTGTTAGCGTTGCAAAGTAAATTTTGTTTTTTTTTTTATTTTTAAAAGATTCAAAAGTTCACTAATCAAAACATTTCTGGCTAATATTTGAAATTTGAAAATAAATAAGGCTGTGAATTTGTGACAGAACCTATGACTTCGTATATTATTTGCACAGTATAGATAAGTACTTACTTATTAGTTGGAAAAACTAGTATCTATTCTGTGTTATTTGTTTTTAAAAACATACAATTTAAGCTACTTTTTAACGCGAGGTCTACAGCTCACGGAGCCACTCATAGAAATAGAATGTCAAAGAACAACAATGTCAATAACCAGGTGATCCGAAAACGAATGCATACATTTTATATGAGATACGTAAAATATGACTTAGATTCATAAAATATGACTATATACGGCAAAAGAAATTAATAAACTATGTTCCATTCTGTTTTCTTCGTCGATAAACGAATAAATGTAGAGAAATTTGGTTTTAGAGAAATGTGTGGCAATATCTTATTTACCTGTGAAAAGTGTGATTACTTGGATTATTTCTTTTTGTTACATCACAATTACTTAGAGCACAAGACACCATGGCTCCACGATACCTTTATTTTAAATTATAATTAAGATTAACAAATATTTTAAACAAACTGTGATTGCTCATTTGCTAGGCGGGTCGCTAGGGGCTCTTACTGTAAAAAATGTTGGCACATGTCACTTGATCCTTTGTCTCTTTTTTACATAGACCGTGTCCGTACGATGTTAACTTCTCTTTTCCACGCTTTGTTGGTCTTCTTGAGCGCAGCGAAAATTTTTCTATGTCTATGGAGCCACTAGTTATTTCATTTGTTAGATAAACCATTACCACAGATTCTAGGGGATGGATAAAAATTTAAATACCGGTGTTATCATCAAAAGATTTTTAAACACATGCTTAACTTAGACACTGTTTAAATGTGATGATGTCTCTTTCAAACAATATTGTCAAAAAAGTGATAGCATCGCATTTAAACAGTGTCTTAGTGAAACAGGTCTTTAAAAATATTTTGTATTATCACCACACCACTTATCTCTATTAAAAATTAAAATAAAAGTTATATTGGAATCAATAATAATAATAACCCATTCATAAGTGGGTTTTACAAATTACGCATGAACTGTACTTTTGTCATTTCAATAAACGCACAACTTTATTTATATTTATCTTGGACAGTTCAAAACATTGAAACAAACAATTGCTTGATGAAATTGTATAAAAGTGAGCGCGATAATGGCAGAGCACGGGAAATTGTGGCGCCCCCATAAATATTCAATGCGAATAAATTAGCATCGTGTAAACTGCGTTGATAATTCAACAAATTTATACGTACAATCCGCAATTAATCGCGCCGATACCTCTAATTGCATTTGCGATGACAACCACGCATTTGCATACCTTTTTAAGCTAAGCGTCCACATAATCCGCATTGCAAATAACGCACGCATCGCATTAAACATAAATGAAATTGATATGGTCTTACTTCACCGAGTCACTTCAACTTCGTTTTGAAAAAATAAATATATTTAGCTTACTTCCGCAAACAATATAATATGCAAGATGCACCGCCCGACCTTTCGCCAAAAAATGCACATGCACACCACAAAATATCGGTGCACAATACCTGCATTTAGCCAGACAGCAACTGCACACGGGCGGGCGGTCGGTGTATCTTGCATATATTGTTTGCGGAAGTAAGCTACATAATATATTTATTTTTTCAAAATGGTTTGGGACTTCCGCCAAGTGACGCCTGATTCAATCAAATACTTGAACTTCGGTCAGACGCCAGCAATATTGCCTCCAAACCGTGTGCTATTCCTTTCAGCTTTCTGCCATAATATAAAGACGTTTTTTGAGAAGATAGAGCATGCGTTATTGAATACAATGAAGCATGACTCTGTTAAAAGCGACAGAGTAACGGGAAAGCGATTGTGTCAAGAACCTATTACGTGCATAACTGCGTCTGCGTCCCATCCCGTATACGTTACGTTGCAGTGGACGCACTTGTGTCACTTCATAATATTACTCATTTGCGTTTGTCACGATGTGTGCGTTGCGGATCTATGAAAAAATTTGCTGTGGAGAGATTATTGTGAAAAAAGAAATATATAGGTACTTGGCTTACTTCCGCAAAAACTTGTAAGATGCACCGCCCGCCCGCCCGCATACATATGCACATGCACACCACAAAATATCAGTGCACAATACCTGAATTTAGCCAGACAGCAACACACCTTGCACCTTCACCAATTAGACTACTCTACACGTGTTTCGTCCCAACCCGGAGCATCCTCACGCAGGGATTAGATCGTGCGTAAACCAAAACTATTTTGGTGTTGGTCTTTTTTCACAATGGTTTGGGACTTCCGCCAAGTGACGCCTAATTCAATCGAAAAGGTAATATTTTAATTACCTTTCGTGAGTCTCGACAATTTCTCCTAACATACATTTTGTTTTTATTTTAATACAGAATATAAAAAAGATTTGTACATACTTGTTTCTATGAACCCTTATCATGAGTGAATGAAAACTCCCTGCCTAACCTGCACCCTGATTATCTAAAAAGAAACTATTTAGCGACCGGTTTCATTTGACATACATTGCTACTTTTCTTTGGTATGTTTTTTTCGACCCAAAAAGAAGTAGCAATGTATCACATTCATCTGTCAAATGAGACCGGTCGCTAGGTGGTTTATAATTTGATAATCAGCCCGCTGATTAGCTTCTCGTAGAATCCAGACTAAGTAATGTTTTGCGACCGAGTAGATGTATCGCCAAGAGAAATACAATATTATATCGTGTTGAAATATCAACTTATTACTTTAACATAATATGTAAAAAGAATACAAGCGGCCTACAACCGAAGTATATCAAGTTTTCCCAATTAAAATTAGCTTATGAATATAATAATTTGTATTTTTTTATTTCTAACGGGGCATTGTTTGGCCTTTATCTCACCTGAGGTAAAGTGTCATGATCCAGCTATCTTCAAGAGCCTTACTCACAATTATGCTCTGTCTTTGATTTATTTTAGACCTAATCGATCGATGAACTCAGTCCTACGTCAGGGTGTTTGGTAATAGCTTTATGAAGCCGAATATGGTAGATAGGGACCATCAAACTGAACAACTTTTATTATGTTACCAACTCTGAAATCGCGAAAAAAGTTGTTCAGTTTGATGGTCCCTATCTACCATATTCGGCTATAATTAGGGCTATTACCAAAAACTTTTTACAGCTCAAGTGACGCCCTCATCTTAATTAAATTTATTGCTCGCTAATTAATGTATCACAAATTCACATGCACAGATTGAAGCTAAGGTTCTTTAGTTTATTTACAAACAATAACCTCAGTTAAATATAGTTCGTTGTAGTAGTAGTTAGCAAAAGTGCCTAAAGCGGCCTTTTTTGCTTGCACTATATTTGCACTACTACAACGAACTACATATATTTAACTGAGGTTATTGTTTGTAAATAAGCTATAGAACCTCAGCTTTAATCTAAATATGTAAATTTTCGATACATTATGTATTTAGCGAGCAATAAATTTAATTAAAATGAGGGCGCCACTTGAGGGTGATAGACTCATTCAATGCCTAAGAAACTTCCTTGTTCTAGAAAAATACTCAAAAATTAGCTGTTGCAGTAGTTAATCTCAATCTGTCTTTTTCACATTCTGTTAAAGTCTGCTTTGAAGAATTGTGACGGAGGACGGTCGCTACGCGTCGTCGCCGTCACCTCGACGATTCGTAGTGATTTATAAGCCCTCGCTACACGAAACATCGGGGAAGTGGCTAGTTCGCTACTCAACTCAGCATGGTGTTCGCACTTCATAAGTTATTCAATTGGGTAAGGTTAGATTTAAAAATCTCGGCTGTTTTTTGCTTGGAGCTTTTATATCACAGGCTATAATTATATTTATTCACTCTCCTTTAGGATGTGTTCAGTCTATGAAACTGAACAACACTCTTCTAGAAAAAATAAATAGGGCCATAAGTATAATGGGGGGTTAGACTGTAAACTACGAAATTGCCGATTTTTTTCTCACATCTTCTATGATGTTACAGATGCTTCAGTTACTAGTATTATTATTTCGAATTATGACCATAACGGCCCAATATCAGCAGTAAATATATTTCAGATTTTTTCCAGTATCTTAAAAGTTATTTTGTGGTGTATTTCATTCAGCACATGTTTTACGGTCAGAAAACATCCTTAAAATTTTTAGAGTGAATAAAAATACAGCCTTTATAATAATACTAAAAACTTATATTAAATCACACTGAAAGTCTAATGTCTATCAGTGGCGAGGGGTCGAAATATCGCGAAGGTAAGCCGAAAAAAAAACCACCGCGTGCTGCAAGCTTCAAGCGTTTCTTCAGAAGTTAGGCCCTCACTTTCACCATTCAAAAAAGCACTGATAAGATAGTGACAGTGTCTAGCCCATAGACATAGAAAAATTTTCATGGTCTAGCCCGTGCTATTTCATACTGAGTTGGAATCAGAAAATAATAAACATGGAAAACAAATAATTTTATTGAGTTGCAACTGCCTGTCATCCACGTATATTTTTCGTACAAAGATGTAGGTTTGATATTGAAAATGTTTAAAAAACCCGTCTTGCTAACGTAACTATAACTTCGTAACTTAGTTTGGAAAACAAAGTTTTACCGGTAAGTAAGTAGACACGTAAACAACACTCCATATGAATTAAAGCCATTATGGCAAATAAAACTTACCGCAATGAACAAATCGGTATAAGATAAACACAGTAAAATAAACAAAACTTGCGAAAAGTATCGATTTTCACTCACTAATTCACTGTTTTGCAAAAAACTAATCACTTTCCAAACACGCACATAAACAATAATAATGGCGGACAGGTACTAATTATTATTTATTAATCACTCGGATGTCATTTCGTTTCATTCGCGTCATATTCGCATGTACTCGTAATAGACAGAGAAGGGAAACGTAAAATCGCTTGAAATAGAAAGAGATGGAAAAATACAACCCGGTGGTGCATCGGGTTATTTTAGCCGAAAGGCATGCGTGCGTGTGAATGAGACAGAGTAATAACAATGTTACGGTTACCATGGCAACGCATGCCAGACGCAGTGCGAACATGAAGCCAAAAATAAGCGGCTTAACTCGTCGAACTTTGCTATGGAAATAATTGTAGGCGCTTTGAAATAATGATACAATAATACTGTCCATGTATTTCTCCTCACAATCTTTTGACAATAAATAATGATATGTTATAATCTGCATGGTGGATCGGTGGTGGGTACTGGGGTAGTTCAGGGATTTCTCAAAGGGAAGCCGATGGGAATCGGCTTGTATGGACCCTTCGCCACTGATGTCTATTTAAATCTGATTCTAGAGTTACTTAATTTTTAACATCACTCGCATAGTAAATGGGGAAAGGTATTCTCACACGAATCGGTTTGGTTCAGCTCAAATATATTTTGGATTCTCCTTGCCTCGGTGTCACGAACGCAGGATTGCCGTGCCTCATCTGTGACACAGAATGAAGATCAGATCAAGGTATAAAGGTATGTTTTCACACAATCAATTTCCCGTTCCCTTTCACTATCATCTGACGCATGCTTCAAGACTTCAATAGAGCACGTTGATCGTGCTCTTTCAATTTCCTCTTGCTTTCAATAGAGGCAAGCCTCAGAGCTTGCAATAGCGCATGTCTTATCTTATCAAAAAAACCTCTTTCGTATGGCAAAAAGTTGAACGTGAAAGCGCAAGGTGTTGTAGGCAGTATTGTATGCCTTTAACGCAAGTTGAATAAGGGCTTTTCAAAGTGAATTTAAGAAAAAATTGTAAATATTTGCCTCACTAGATGGCGTTGATAAAAAGAGGTGCCAAAATTGTCATTTTTTTGCCAAGTTTTGAAGACTACTCAGGTAGGCAGGTAGATCTTTGGTACAGGCCGTTTATTTTTAAAAGCCAATTTTGACACTTACACTACTACCTACACTTTTATACACTTTTATCAACGCCATCTATCGAGTCTATAGTTTTTTGTCTTTTTGAAAAGCCCTCATTAAAAGTTGAAAAGCGCGCGGCTTGGAGGCAATATTGCATGCGTTTCATGTAAGTTGACTTGAAAGTTGAAGCAACTCAGTGAAGACAGACCATAACGATACTCACACAAACACTTGTTTGCTACGAGAGCACTACAAAAGTTCGAACCTTGCCTAAGCAAGGTAGCGTCGCTACGAAAGCTCTAAAGCTTTCTTAGCGTCGAGTGACTGTGAAAGTGCGCATTTGCGTTACATGTTATTTATTCTATGTCCGTGATTTACGCGACGTGATTGAACTGCATCTTCGCTCGCGTCGCTCGCTCGCTCGCTCGGGCGGCGAGCGATAACCGTCTGCTACAACTCGTTCAATCCGGGCGGAGACGTGACGGACGAGCTATTTGTCTAGCACTGAGACGTGAAACGACTTTTACTTAGAAGGTTATGGAAGATTTCGTTAGTTTTTTAGATACGTTGTTTTGTAGCGGATTATTATGGTGGCACATGTGGTTATTCGTAGTGTATTTTCCATATCTGCGCATTCACGCCATTTGAATTGGATTAATATTAGAGTTGCCGCGAATACTCGCTATTATTCGGTATTCGGCATTACTCGTAATTTTTTTGATATTCGTCAAATACCGAATAATAGCTAGTATTATTCGGCATTCGGCGAATAGTCGTCTAAAATAAACTTTTAACGAACAAAAAAACTAATGAGTTAAAAATAATCATTTTTTAATTATTTTCCCTGATAAAACAATACACAATATCAATTATTTTATCTGTAATAATATGTGCCTGTGCCTATCATATTCATGAAATTAAATTAGGCTTTCAGCAACTGAAATCTTAGGCCGCGCTCCTTTGTAGTGAGTCAAGTACGAAGTAAAAAGCCCCTGGGGGTATTCCCCGTAAACTATGTACAAGAAAAGAGTTGCCATTGCCAGCATTTAAAAATGGAAAATTAAATTTACTACATATATGTAGGTATGTATAACATGAAACAGATTTCTTTTACTTTATTGTTTTATTTTCTCACAACCTTAGAAGAAATTAGAAATTTAATATTTTAATGTGTTTAATGTTTTTTTTATATCGAATAGTAATGTCGAGTTATTCGACTATTCGCCAAACTAAATGGCGATCAATCGGTATTCGACTATTCGCTATAACCACTACTCGCGGCACCTCTAATTAATATTATTGTATATTTTGATGGAAGTTGTATGAACAAGCTAAATGCGTGAAAAAAACACAAACATCATGCTGTTTGCCTACCTATATATTTAGAGGATATATTTCTAAGAATAGGTTACTAAAATGGCAAAAAGGTGTCAAAAACCAAAGAAAGTCCAATTAATAAGCATTCCATTTAATGAAATTTTACAATTCATTGCGACTTTCTTTCAGATTTCAGTAAATTCATTATTTGAGAAGACGAAGGAGAAAAAACAGCAAATAAATGTAAAGTTAAGCGTTGTCTAATCTCCATTCGCCGAACTTTTCCTATTTGACATTTAGCAATTTCAATTAAGAATGTTCTCGACATAATTAACATAATTTATGAAGGCACCCGTCGAGGTCTCCTAATTAATGAACCCGTCGCAATCCCGGAGGACTCCACGTGAACCGAGAACGAGAAACACCACATAACTGTTATATTAATAAGCACAGGACGACAAGGTAAGAATGTCCCAAAAGCCTTGGGTTGGGATAGATAATTAGTGCCATGTTATTTTACCGAACAAACTATTAACGGAAACATGGGTTAGGTTACTATTATGAAATATTGTGTACAGCCGACGGCGCATCAGACTTTACAGGTTGACCTTGCGTATCCCTTATTCCTTACGTAACAAAAACTGTTTTCGCAGTTCAACTATTTAACTTGATGTGCTGTCGTGTTTGTCGTGTAGGTACATCAATGTTCCGTTCTTGGAACGAATACTTGAGCATCCGATAAATAAAGAAAAAATAAAGTTTTTACGGATAGCGTAGCGTGGCAGTATGTCGTGGCAAACTAAAGGGTTTTTAGGGTTCCGTAGCCTAAATGGAAAAAAACGGAACCCTTATAGATTCGTCATGTCTGTCTGTCTGTCTGTCTGTCCGTATGTCACAGCCACTTTATTCCGAAAGTATTAAGACTACACAGTTGAAACTTGGTAGGTAGATGTATTCTGTTAACCGCTTAACGAATTTAATACAAAAATAAGAAAAATAAAAGATTAAGAGGGGCTCTCCATACATGGAACGGAAACTGAAAAAAAATTTTTTCTTCAAACCAACACGTGTTGGGTGTTTATAGATAGGTCTTTAAAAATGACACTGAGGTTCCTAAGACAACTTTTTCTCAAAGTCAACCGTTTGAAAGATATTCACCGCCAAAGTGGTAAAATGTGTGTCCCCCCCCCCTTTAACTTTTGAAATAAGAGAGTGAAAAATCTAAAAAAAATATATGCTGTAGATCTTAATAAACACTTTCAACCAAAATTAGTTTGAACGAGATGTAGTAATTAGTTTTCGAGATATAGCACATTTTCCAAAACCGCAAATATAACTTTATCATTCATACCAACACTGTGAAAAACAAAGTTATTTTTGCAGACGAAAAATGATAGGTGGTATTAAATATGGTATGGTATAAGGTAACTACGGAACCCTATGGCGCGTGGCCCGACACGCACTTGGCCGGTTTTTTACGTATTTCGTACGTTTACACTATTTAGTAACATTTTTCAAGGCCCAAGTGGGTATCCAGTCTCATAAAGTAACTTTGCTTCTCTATTAATAATCTTTTCACAAATAAACATAACCAATTTTGATGAATTGGATTTTAGAAAATGACAAATGCTATTCTTACAATATTCTTGACAAAGTTGCGCGTACAAGCTATGGCTGTTATAAAAATATTCTAAATGATTGTATTTATTACGTCTCTTCTGCGTGGATTCACAATACTTTTTCCGGCAAAGTAAATATTGACCGACTCTAATGTACCAAATCGTAGGTACTCGCACGAACCTTTTAGAGGGATTTATCCGGCTTGGTGGTCCTTCGTACGGCGTCACTTTTCGTACCGGATATTTTTCCGCCGACAAAACTGTTTTAACTTCATAGAGATTTATTTGCTAAATGTACGAGATATGAGTCCCCTTTCTTTAATTCATAAAATCCCACGCGGCCACATGTGGACGGACAACAATGAAATATCCATTATGTCTCATTTCCCTGTAATTGATGGGTTAAAGAGATCCATTCTCATAACATGGTATTTCCAAAATGGTTTCGATCTTGTTTAAAACTTTTCGAGTTCGAATCATATCGACGTCGTAATTATAAACGTATTAAAAGTTATTGCTTATAGATTGCTTGCCATTTTGCTGATTTACTAAACATTTCTAATGATTTTCAAATAGCCCTAAACACATCATTTACGACAAAAGATAGATAAAAGTAAAATGAAAGTGTTACGGACAGCTTCAATCGCGTGAAACTAGTGAAAAAAGTGATTAAAATGTGTATAGCAAAAAGACTGTTTAATGGACCGCTAAGTGCGTTACTAGTGATAGAATCTGTGTTTGTGATTATTTCATGTAAGTACTTTGATTTGTAAACAGTAGCTTGTTATAACTGATTGAGTCATTTAGTTTGTGTTTTTAATTACTTTGAAGTTTATTAATATGTAACGTTCTATTTGGTTTTAAATTGTTGCATGTAAAAAGTTCTGTAAAATGAGATATTTAGCGTAGCTGTAAGTTTTATAGTTTGTGAAATATTTAAGTTTTAGTAATTCAAATAGGTATTGTTTAGGCATTTAGGTATCCTATGGATTAAATGATATGAATGCTTGTGTTTTTACTTATACTACCTGGTAAAGGTTTTGAGGTAATGGGCTAGGTAATATAGGTCTAGGAGGTGGTAGTTTCGACCTGAAATGTGTATAGGTCATACGCCAACCTTTGTCCTATAAGCCCTAAAGGTTTTGATATGGTACTAAGAGGTAAGATTATATAAATAAAGGCCTCTTGTATAGGTCTCTGATAAAGGTAATGAGAAACCTAAATACCTAAACCTCGTATTGAAAGGTAGCCAAATAATAAATTAGGTAGGTAATCTCGTAAAGAGCCAGGAGTGGGGGTTTGCTATCCCCACCACCGCTAACAATTTATGGTAACGTAGGGTAGTAATGATTTGAGTTTTGTAAACTACCTAAGTTAAGTAGAAAATGTAAGTTTTTGTATTAGTGGATATTTGCTATCGTACAAAATGTTACCTTAGGGACGTGTGATCGTAGGAAATGTTGTAAGCTCGCACGGCCCAATTCGTTATAACCACAATATATGGGCATATAAGAAGAAAGTGTTTCATTCTCTTCCTGCTTGGCGAATCATCCTATGGTGCAGTGTTGAGGTTACCGACATCGGTAACAGTACTGCGTGGTCCTTCAGAGCAGCGGATAAGAAGATTCTGCGCGTCAAGCGAGAAGAAAGAAGCGAAGCATCACATTAACATATATACGTCCAACGATTATTGAAGAAAAGAAGCATCACAGTAAACATAATACGTTCACTGAAGACTGAAGAAAAGAAGCATCACAGTAAACATAATACGTTCACTGAAGAAAGAAGAATCACAGTAACTAGTTTCACTACGCGGGTGGACCGCGGCTCACACTGCCACACCCTAACGGTGCCAAGTGTGGTTAGTGTGAGTAACGCCATTCAAGGCGGTGCAGTCTGACGGACACGGCTGCCAGCCGCCTTTTTCAAGGCAGCTGAAATTGTCCGGCTACGCCGGTAAGGGTTGTGTCGCACTGAGGGCCGGTCTGTAGGCACTGCTGACGCTGCCGGGCGTTCCTCCCGGTAGCCGAGCACCTCGGAGTTGCACACCCCCTCTGCCGGGTAGTTCCTCCCTTCCACTCCTGCTACAACCTCCATCCTCACCTGGGCTCCCCTCGCTAGTGTGCCCGGGCGAGATTGTTAGGAGTAGACATCAAGAAAGAAAAAGATGCCAGTCACGAGAAGCCAATCTGGAGGGAAGAAGAGGGAGGCAATCACATATGATGAGCCACCGGCGTCACCGTCGACGATCGCGCCACAGCCACCGCCACCACCACCGTTATTGACTACAGTCGCGATGCAAGAGGCCACAGAAAGTGGTACAGAGAGATCGTTACCGCCGCCGCCCACCAAGGAAGTTGACGATGGCAACGCCGCCGCCGCCGCCGCCACCGACACTGGGGCTTTGAGACGTAACCCGCCGTCAGTGTGTTCGTCGAGTGTAGCGGCGCGCGTCCGGCAGGCGCAACTTCGGGCCGCGGAACAGTTGGCCGAGATTAAGAGACGAGAAATGGAATTAGAACGTGAATTAATTCAACAAAGGTTACAAGTTGAAATGGATACTATTATGGAAGAAGAAACCCGTGCGAGCTTACCCGCCGAGAGCGTCCCAGAGAGGCTGAAAGAATGGTTGGATACCACAGCCGATCCTCGGTGTCGGGTAGACGAAAATTTAGAGAAAGACAGAGATATCGTTCCCGTCGTTTCACAAGAAAGAGACAGAGATATCGCTCCCGCTATCGTGCAAGACAGAGACAGGGATATGAAGCGCAATGAGGCGCGCGCCTTAGAAACAGATAGAAACCGAACGTTTAGTATAAATCCAATGGAGGCTGACGCGAGGCCCGTAATCGATACGAAAAAGGGCTACGGGGTGGAAAACCTCGCTGAAACATTGGACAGGGTTCTAACTAGACGACCGATGCCGCGGTACGCGCAAGAGCTGCCCGTGTTTAGTGGCTCACCGACGGAATGGTTGTTATTCAAGGCCGCAGTGCGTGATTCCACACGATTATATAAGTTCACTGCAGAGGAAAATCTAGCAAGATTACGCGTGAGCTTAAAAGGGGAGGCGAGAGAGAGTGTGTCGGCGCTATTATGGAGTGCGACCGACCCCGATCGTATTATGACCACACTAGAACAATGCTACGGCCGCCCCGAAGTGCTTATAGACAGAGCGCTCGAAGATATGAAAAGTTTACCGCGTTCCGGTACGAGTGCTACAGAATTAAATACCCTCGCTGTGAAATTGCAAAATATAGTTTGCGTTATTCAAGCGGTTGATGACCGAGGGTACTTACGAAATCCGCTATTGGTTCGAGAAGTAGTCAAGAAACTCAGCCCACATTTGTTATCGAACTGGGTCGCCTACGCCGAAAAGAATGAATCGAGCGAGCCTGAAATAATTATTTTATCTCGATTCCTTATGAAAGAGGCCGACTGCGCGCTGCGTTTTGCATACGTACCGACTACGTCACAGCAAAGAGAAAACGTCGCTGTAAAAAACCGTAGCGAGAAACGCACCGATAAAAAGAAAAATGTAGCAAGAATATACACTTTGGGCCAGAAAGAGACGCCGCCAGCGCCGTGTTTACTATGTGGAAACGATCATGAAGTACCCCACTGTAACAAATACAAAGCCATGACGGTAGATGAAAGATGGCAGTGGGCAAGAAATAATGGAGTGTGCTTTCGGTGTGTAAACAATAAGCACCGGAGGTTCCGCTGTACACACAAACTATGCGGGGTGAACAACTGTAATGCGCGTCACCACGCTACGTTGCATAAGGACCGTGCCGCCAGTAATGAAGAGACGTTGGTGCGAGAGTCGCAGACTGAGACGATCGCCACGATTAATAGGGCCAACGTCGCGGCGAATGTCATGTTAAAGGTGTGTCCAGTGACAGTTAAGGGACCCGGCGGCGCCGTACAGACATATGCGCTGCTGGACGAGGGATCGACAATAACGATCATTGATCAAGTCCTGGCGGACGAAATAGGTGCGAAAGGGCCTGTAAGCGACTTGCGTATATGTAGTATAAACGCGCAAGGGAGCGTAGCGAACAGTGAAGACGTAAGCCTAGTGTTAGTAGCAAGAGATGAAAGCACCCATCATGTTCGCGCCAAAACGATGACAAGTTTGACGCTCAATCATCAAACAGTTAGTGAAGATTGCTTACAGTACGCACACTTAAGAAAATTAACGGCTAGTGACGTGTGTTATGACAGAGTGAAACCACGTTTACTGATCGGGGCCGATAATTGGCATTTGATTGTGTCACGAAAGTTGTTAATGGGCAATCAGAGACAACCGGTAGCGTCGCTTACGAAGCTAGGGTGGGTCATACATGGAACGGCGCCTCGAATTACGGCGCTAGAGGGCGCGTCTAACGTATACAAGACGGAGCTCATCGCACCCGAGGTTGAATTGCACGACATGGTGAAACGTTACTTTGAAATAGACGCACTCGGTATCGCTAGGAGGGAACGCGAAAACCCAATGGAAGTGAGAGCAATTAAAGCGTTCAATGAGAGTATTAAACGAGTCGGCGGCCAGTGCGAAGTACGACTACCGTGGAAGAGAGACGACGTCAAGCTACCACCCAGTTATTATAACGCTGTAAAACGCTTGAAGTCTATAGAACGCAAGATGGACCGGTCAAGCGACTTTGAAAAAGCTTATACAGCACAGATAGAAAATTTATTCACGAAAGGCTACGCAGAGCAGTGCAGTGGGAAAGAGACAGACGATCCACGATCATGGTACCTGCCTCACTTCGCGGTTACTAACGTGAACAAGCCGGGGAAGTTAAGATTGGTTTTCGATGCGGCGGCAAAAGCCGATGATGTTTGCCTCAATGATGAGCTTTTAGAGGGGCCCGATTTATTACAAGATTTAAATGGGTTGCTTTTGCGGTTCCGTGAGAAAAGGATAGCAATAACAGCCGACATTCAAGAGATGTTTTTACAAGTGAAAATCGCACCTATAGACCAACCGGCACAGATGTTTCTATGGAGAGGCGGCGATAGAGATGGACCGCCACGAAAATATAAAATGACGTCGATGATATTTGGGGCAAAGAGTTCGCCATTCTTAGCACATAGTGTGCGTGACTGGAACGCGAGAGAGAGCGCCGACGAGTACCCGCTAGCATGTCAAGCGATAACTAGCAATCATTATATGGACGACTGGGTGGACAGTTTTGATGATAAGGAACGGGCAATTACTACGATGAAACAAGTGATTGAAGTGCACAGGCGAGCAGGATTCAAGCTGACAGGCTTCAACTCAAACGAAGCTAGAGTCTTAGCTGAGCTGCCATTAGAGAGCCGTGCTACGTCATCGCCCAAGCAACTGGGGTCCAACCTAGACGATTGTGGTCGCACGCTGGGGTTACTATGGGATGCGGTGACCGACACACTGGGGTTCAACACGACGCTTGCGAGGGTACCGGCTGAAGTGAAGACGTTAGCGAGGCCGCCGACAAAGAGAGAAGCGCTAAGCGCCGTGATGTCGGTTTTCGATCCGTTGGGCTTACTAAGCTACTACACCATTCGAGCGAAGATTGTATTACAAAACATTTGGAAACTAAACGTAGAGTGGGACGAGGCTTTACCAGGGCCGGAGGCCGAAGAGATAATCCAATGGCTTAGAGACATAGAAAAGCTACGAACACTAAGATTACCGCGCCTCTACGCTCAAACGGGGGGAGAGCCGAGCCGAGAACTACATATATTTTGTGATGCAAGTGAAGTTGCTTACGCGACCGCGGCTTACTGGCGCGTCAAGAATGAAAATGGTGAAATAGAAGTGACATTAGCGGCCGCTAAAGCACGGGTAGCGCCAATGAAACATCTTAGCGTACCAAGACTCGAATTACAAGCGGCTCTGATTGGGACGCGTCTGGCAAGCTCTATCAAGAGACAGCAAGGCTGGGAACCCGAGAAAACTGTATATTGGACGGATTCGCGTACCGTGTGGCATTGGATACGGAATGATAGCGTGCGTTACTCACCATACGTAGCGCACCGCTTAGGAGAGATAGCCGAGACTACGGACGCTAGCCAATGGAGATGGGTTCCGACAGCGCTGAATGTGGCGGACGACGCAACGCGCCCTTATGTAGAGATGAAGACGTGTAATGACAGATGGTTTAAAGGACCCAAATTTTTATATGAAGATGAGGCTTTATGGCCCACGTGTGATATCGTAACGGAAGAGGACACGGTAGAGATAGTGCTCACGACAATGGGAGAAGCAAACGATAGTGTGCCCCGAGCCGAGCGTTTTTCCTCATATGAACGCTTGGTGAGAGCAATGGCGAGAGTATTACTATTCGTACGCAAATGTCGTGACCGTGCCGCTACGATGAATGTAGAACTTTTAGAAGAGGCTGAGATGAGACTGCAACGAGCTTCGCAGCGCCAATGTTTCGCTGAAGAGATAGAACGCATCACCGCAAAGCGAAACCTCAGAGCAGGAAGCCGGCTACGAAAGCTAGATCCGTATTTGGACGAACAAGGTGTGCTGCGTGCCAGGGGACGGATAGGGGCAGCGGGTGTGTCTGCCCCCGCTACTCACCCCGTAGTACTGGACGGCAGGCACCCGTATGCGCGGTTGCTACTATATCGTGAGCACCGTCGCGCCCACCACGCACACAATGAGCGCGTTGTGAATGACGTCAGAGCCAAATACTGGATACTACGACTGAGACCGACGATACGTACAGTCGCTAGCAAATGCGTGTTTTGTCGCGTACGAAAGGCACGTCCTGTGGTTCCAGTGCACGGAGATTTACCTAAGGCAAGATTACAGCCATTCACGAGGGCCTTCACATACTGCGGGGCCGACTATTTTGGACCTCTAACGGTGACGGTGGGACGGCGGCACGAAAAACGGTGGGGCGCACTATTTACGTGTCTCACGACGAGAGCGATACATATAGAATTGGTGGCGTCGCTATCCACAGACTCGGCAATCATGGCTCTAAGAAGAATGGGCGCGCGCCGCGGGTGGCCGCGCGTGATGTACTCAGATAATGCAACAAACTTCAGAGGCGCCGACGTAGAGTTGCGTCGTGCGGTAGAAGAATGGGAACCGGCGCTACGTGATTACGCACTAACAGAGCGTATGGAGTGGCGCTACATCGCTCCGGGCGCGCCACATCAGGGAGGCGCGTGGGAGAGGCTCGTGCGCTCGGTCAAAAGCGCGCTACGAGTCACACTGAACGAGAAGTCGCCGCGAGAAGAGGTACTAGCTACGCTGTTGGCGGAGGTAGAGCACACCATAAACGCTCGCCCGCTAACCCACGTACCAGTCAGCGAAGAAGATCCAGAGGCGCTCACCCCAAATCACTTTCTGTTGGGGGGTTCGCGCGGCCTGCCACTCACTGGGCCGTGCGAGCCAGCTTCGCGCAAGGCATGGCGTGCTGCGCAGGCGCTGGCCGACGAGTACTGGCGCCGCTGGGTGCGCGAGTACCTGCCCGAGCTCATTCCGCGCGGGGGTGCGCGTGACGTCACGGGCCGCTCACTTAAGCCCGGTGACGTCGTCATCATCGTCGACTCCAGCCTGCCTCGCAATGTGTGGCCGCGAGGCGTCGTGACGGCGGTGTATCCGGGACCAGACGGCGAGATTCGCAACGCTGATGTCAAGACAAGAGGAGGAGTTTTTCGTCGCCCGACAGCGAGATTGGCTGTCCTCCCTACTGAAGAAGAAGGTGCCGCGAGTGCTGCACCGGGGGGAGACTGTTACGGACAGCTTCAATCGCGTGAAACTAGTGAAAAAAGTGATTAAAATGTGTATAGCAAAAAGACTGTTTAATGGACCGCTAAGTGCGTTACTAGTGATAGAATCTGTGTTTGTGATTATTTCATGTAAGTACTTTGATTTGTAAACAGTAGCTTGTTATAACTGATTGAGTCATTTAGTTTGTGTTTTTAATTACTTTGAAGTTTATTAATATGTAACGTTCTATTTGGTTTTAAATTGTTGCATGTAAAAAGTTCTGTAAAATGAGATATTTAGCGTAGCTGTAAGTTTTATAGTTTGTGAAATATTTAAGTTTTAGTAATTCAAATAGGTATTGTTTAGGCATTTAGGTATCCTATGGATTAAATGATATGAATGCTTGTGTTTTTACTTATACTACCTGGTAAAGGTTTTGAGGTAATGGGCTAGGTAATATAGGTCTAGGAGGTGGTAGTTTCGACCTGAAATGTGTATAGGTCATACGCCAACCTTTGTCCTATAAGCCCTAAAGGTTTTGATATGGTACTAAGAGGTAAGATTATATAAATAAAGGCCTCTTGTATAGGTCTCTGATAAAGGTAATGAGAAACCTAAATACCTAAACCTCGTATTGAAAGGTAGCCAAATAATAAATTAGGTAGGTAATCTCGTAAAGAGCCAGGAGTGGGGGTTTGCTATCCCCACCACCGCTAACAATTTATGGTAACGTAGGGTAGTAATGATTTGAGTTTTGTAAACTACCTAAGTTAAGTAGAAAATGTAAGTTTTTGTATTAGTGGATATTTGCTATCGTACAAAATGTTACCTTAGGGACGTGTGATCGTAGGAAATGTTGTAAGCTCGCACGGCCCAATTCGTTATAACCACAATATATGGGCATATAAGAAGAAAGTGTTTCATTCTCTTCCTGCTTGGCGAATCATCCTATGGTGCAGTGTTGAGGTTACCGACATCGGTAACAGAAAGGATGGAAACCCCTTTATGTTCCACCATTTTTGCGTATTGTACATTTTGCAACAGATGTACATTTTGCGTATTGTACATTATGCGACGAAGGGATTTGAACTACCTATACAATCAGCCCCCTACTCGACGGGAATTAACAAGATCGAGTTATCATCAGGTTCGAATAAACGTCAAAAATCTGTTATTTTGGTACATTTAAAAACAGTTTCTATGATTTCCATTGTACCATTTTGACTTTTACTCGATTCCAGATTCTTGATTGCGTTCGGGAGTAACCCCCCAGATACCCAAACTTGCAATATCGCCCACCAACCGCTTGCCCTAGCGGTGGCGGTAATGACAGTAAACTTTTGTCACAGAATAGATACGTATAAGTACTACTTTTGCAACGGTAATGACCCGGTAGTAACGGCACGGTTTTGTCAACACATGTACCCGCGGGGACGACTCCATTTCAATTAACTAAACAGCTGAAACTTACGACATTCTGTATCTCACCCGGGAACTGCCTTCCCTTTTGGATTTAATTTAGCTTGTTTTGCACCTTCAGCAATTTGAATCGTCATAAATACTCAAAGAGACTAACATTCCTTGGTAGTTTTGATTCCTATTTTTTTAAGGAATTTAATTACAATTAGTTTGTGACTGCTAAAATGTTTCATCACTAGGTATTATGCATGTTTCTGCCAGCTACAATACCACATGGTATTTTGTGATTAAATGTTATTTAAACAAAAGCGGATTAAAATGTGAGCATTCATTTATTATTTACAGTAATAATTATTTAATTTCTTCAGAGCTGAAATCCATTAAAAAATTATGATAATACTCGCACAATATTCCGCCCATTCGAGATCAATTTGGCAACAAAATATAATAATATGATTTATGAGAAACAAAGAACAATGCAATTTCGAATTCAAATGATGGCGAATTGGTTATTAATTAATTGATTAGTTATGAATATAAAGTTAATATACCTGTTCCGCTAGGTAATATTAACTTTATGGGTATGAATAAGTAACTAGTGGCTCCATGAGCTGTAGACCTCACGTCAAAAAGTAGCACATTGTATGTTGTTAAAAAATAATTTAATAGAAGTCGCCACGAGGATTTAAAGGCCCACACTACTGTTTGGTATATTACCTTATTGGTGTAGGTATTCGCAGCTAGATGACAGTTCCATTTAGAACATTTTTTGAAATGTTTGGGTGATTTTTTTAGTTAAATTTCGAAAAATCTATATATTTTTTTAACCTGCTCATAAACACGAGAATCGGTTGAAAAATGAGATTTGAAGACGAGAATAAACAGTGCCGGAAAGCCGGACTGAAATAGGTTTCTTTTTACATATCTCCACCATTTTGTAAAATTTCGAAAAACTGGCTAGACAAAAAATCTATATAATTTACGAACCTGCTCTCAAAATTTCACGAGAATCGGTTGAGAAATGCGACTTGTAGAGGTGAACAAAAATGGACAGCCAACAGACAGCCGTAGCAGGCAGCCGTAGACAGCCGAAGAACATAACGAAAGAATTTTTGCCCAAGCTGAAGCAGTGAAGCTCGCGCTTCTGGCTCGCTCGCTCAACTAATCATGTGTGTTTGATTGTGCAATTGGCTCATTAAATTTACTATAGTGAGCAGTGGGGCAATCTTCTTTCTTTCTTATCGAATGAGGATTAGTGGCCACCTCTAGTGTTAGAGTTTATCAAGCCGCCTGTAAGGCCTCTAACTTGGCTTAACGACTGTCATCAGATGACAACAGCCGGGACCGACGGTTTAACGTGCCCTCCGAAGCACGGAAGCGCTCAGTTGTAATGCCACTGCCACTGGAGCTAAAAAAAGATATAATTGAATATGCCTTTTTATCTATTCCAGTACGGATTTCCGTTTTGTGTACTAATTAGATCATTAATCATTATGGTTGATGATCATTGGATGACGCTGGTGCAAGGAGGAACAAGGCGATCAGGTAAAGGTAGCTGGAAGCCACTGGGTTGCGGGTACCGCTCGAGCGATCATCTCGTGGAGCTCCTTTGGTATTTGGTAGAGGCCGCTATGCCCCGTATACGTCGTCGTCTGACAGCAAGACAAAACGAGTGTAACTCCTTGTCTGAGACTAATGGCTTTACATCCATATGAGGAACGGTGGAGCTCAAAAATGTTTGGCTTCCCATCATCGGCTTTTGGAAAAAATAATCCTACTAATATTATAAACTAGCGACCCGCCCTCGCTTCGCTCCGGTCTAGTGTGGAATTTGATACCATGTATTATACATATAAACCTTTCTATTGAACCACTCTATCTATTAAAAAAACCGCATCAAAATCCGTTGCGTAGTTTAATAGATTTAAGCATACATAGGGATATAGGGACAGAAAAAGCGACTTTGTTTCATACTATGTAGTGATGTGAAAGTTTGTGGGTTTGGATGTTTGTTCCTCAATCAAGCAAAAACTACTTAAGGGATTTGGTTGAAATTTGGCACACAGATAGTAGATATCCTAGATTTAAACATAGAATACTTTTTATCCTGATATTCTCACGGGAACGGGAACCACATGGGTGAGACCGCGGGCGGCCGTTAGTTAGCCATATAATAACAATCCGCAAATTCCAAATTTCAGTTTATCGTATGTATTTAACTTATGAAAAATTCAGTAGCAAATCTGTCCCGAAGCTGCTATTACCTACGGCCAACTTACAGCCGAGACAAGGCCGGCAGTCGGCTGGCCTCAGATATTATTAATGGTCCACGGAACCAACGCACGATCAAGACGGATGGAGAGGATTAGTTACGTGCAACTGTCGAGTGACCCAAATGAGAGAAACACTATTTATATCCTTTTTATCAACTTTGAACATGGTTCTTTTCTTTTCTTAAACTAAGAATAAACATATAATAAAGGGGTAAAAAATAAATTTATCTCTCAGATTTTTAAACAAAAGCGTATTACATTTTAAAAGCAAGACAAAAACGATGCTTAAATTAAAAACTTGAAAGATATTTTTTTTTATTCCTTCCTCATTCCTATGAGGATAGTTTCGAAGAAGTGAAAATCAAATTTGCTGAGAAGACTTTTATTTTATTTTTTACTTGTAATCTTGAATGTATAACTCTTAAAATTATATGACACACTATGACTTAGCTTAGGCAACTGTTCGCTTCCGAGTCTCTCGATCAACTGCCAGATTGCCGAGGAGTTCTGCAGCTCGTGGCTAAATCGTTTCGCGCCATTTAGTAAAAATAGCGGGAAACATGGAAAGTAAGCGCCAAGCACGCCCATTGGTCGGACAAATTTTAGTGGAAAAATGACCGTACTATTGACTTTATAGCGGAAGATCCTGGGGACATCACCTTGCATTTTGGAGACAAAGCAAACCGCTTGGAACGGGTGTTCCTGGGGGTAATCTGAGCTGATTTAGCCCGGTTGCCACGCGGTTCCCCCCAGCAGGTGGACAGGGGAGGGGGGAGAACGGTGCGTCCGGCGTGCCTCACTCTAAGCTTCATATCTGCATACATGTAGCAACTATATCAAGTTTGTCGTCTTTTTCTCATAATTCGAGGACAAGGAATTCATTTTTGGAACTAAAATTTCACTCACGCATACAAAAAAACCGCGATTGTCAAACATTTTTGTCTAGTAACTGTATTAAAAAAATGTTTTGTTTCGCGTGGTGTAAAATTCTATACCATTTTTTTTGAAAATCCTCTACAGAATTAAAACTATGAGGGTTTGCCCAAAGCACAGATAATATAATACGCCCAAAGAAACAAAAATACTAGTGAATAGCCCAGTCATCCTACTAAATAGAATAATAAACTTGTCAAACATTTTTATCTAGTAACGGTGATAAAAAAATGTTCTAAAATATATAAATAAAGATGTTGGGGAAACGTTCCCCATTAGAATTATTATAAAATGTGATAAAATTAACATACCTAGTTATGAGATATTAAAAAATGCAGGTTAAAATAAATCAATTTAATTGTTCGCAGTTGCCACTACATGCACATAGGTCTGTGTATTTTATATTTCTTTTAATGCAGTTGCACTTCCCTGCGCATTTTGTTTTGCAGCGGCAATGAATTAATTCTAAACAAGCAGCAGATGCAGCAGGTAGTCTTGTTCAAATAGGCTCCCAATAGCCATTTTGTTTGGACCAGCCCCAGTCAGCAGGGCATGGCAGCTGTTGCTGAGGGGCTATAATCTGTCCCCAAACACAGCCTTCTTGGTAAAGTGCACGGAGAATATGGTTACGAAGTGCATCTTCCATTGGAGGCAGATTTTCCAGCTGGAGATCTTTTTTTGTAAAGAGACTAAAGAGTACTTTTCGGCACTCATTTACACTCAAACTTGTACCTGATCTGAAATCAGTAACAAATTAAAATTCATAATGTTAAAATAATGTCTAGGAACCAATTCACATCTCGTAATTCAAATCTCTTCAGACTTAATATTGTAAGGTTCTTACTTGTCATACAAGACAATATTTTTTTTTTACAATATAAGCAATGCTTGCTCAATATTGCCTTATTTAACGTATTTAAACCCTTCAAATACTACAAGATTTGTGCTCCAAGCTTGAAATATGCTTTTTTTTACCCTTTGCACACAAAAAAGACACAGTGTCGCAACCTGAAAAGGCGTGGAAGTATAGCAAGACTTCAGTCTTTTCTGGTCCTGTAAAATAAATTATAATCAATGCGTTACAACTGAAATCATATATTTAACAAAAGTTTGTAGCACGTGACCAATCGCTCAGATGACCTGTCTCGTACTGCAGTAACCTTACAATATTAAGTCTGAAGTGAAGAGATTTGAAATACGAGATGTGGATGGGTTCCTAGAGATTATTTTAAAATTATGAATTTTTATTTGTTACCGATTTCAGATCAGACACAAGTTCGAGTGTAAATGAGTGCAAAAGTCCTCTTTACAAAAAAAGATCTCTAGCTACATGACATGAGTTATTTACTCATGTGCTCTAGCTGGAAAATCTGCCACCAACGGAAGATGCACTTCGTAACCATATTCTCCGTGCAGTTTACCAAGGAGGCTGTGTTTGGGAACAGATTATAGCCCCTCAGCGACAGCTGCCATGCTCTGCTGACTGGGGCTGGTCCAAACAAAATGGCTATTGGGAGACTATTTGGGCAAGCCTACCTGTTGCATCTGCTGCTTGTTTAGAATTAATTCGTTGCCGCTGCAAAACAAAATGCGCAGGGAGGTGCAACTGCAATAAAAGAAATCTAAAATGCACAGACCTATGTAGGTACATGTAGTGGCAACTGCGAGAAATAAAATAATTTTATTTTAACTCGCATTTTTTTTTAACATCTCATAACTAAGTCAATTTTATCACATTTATAATAATTCTAATGGCGAACGTTTGCCCAACATCTTTATTTATATATTTAATCTGTAACATAATATATTTGTCACGACCAGAAGTAATTTATCAATGTAATGTCATGTAAATTATCAATGTTACCAGAAAAATAACAACTAATCAGAACATAACTTTGCAGGTCCGCCGCGCGACACAGATTTTTTTTTTAACACAGTTACTAGACAAAAATGTTTGACAAGTTTATCCTACTAATATTATAAATGTGAAAGTTTGTGGGTTTGGATGTTTGGATGTTTGTTCCTCAATCACGTAAAAACTACTGAACGGATTTGGTTGAAATTTGGCACACAGATAGTAAATAGCCTAGATTAAAACATAGAATACTTTTATCTCTACATTCCCTCGGGAACGGGAACCACGCGGGTGAAACCGCGGGCGGCCGCTAGTTATTCTATATAGTAGGATAACTGGCTATTCACTAGTATTTTTGTTTCTTTGGGAAAATCCTCATAGTTTTAATTCGGTAGAGGATTTTCGAAAAAAAAATATAGAGAAATTTCCGCCACGCGATACAAAACATTGTTTTAATACAGTTACTTTACAAAAATGTTTAACAAATGTCTTATTCTATATAGTAAAATAACTGGGCTATTCACATATATATTTTTTTCTGGGGTAAATTATCATAGTTTTAATTTTGTAGAAAAATTCGAAAATAAAAAAATGTAGAGAAAACTCCGCCGTGCGACACAAAATATTTTTTAACGCACTTTCTAGAAAAAAATGATAAACAAATTTATTTTTGTATATAGAAAGATAACTGGGCTATTCATCAGTTTTTTTTTTCTAGGGAAAATCTTCAAAGTTTTAATTCTCTAGAGGATTCTTGAAAAAAATGGCAAAAAAAATTCCGCCGCGTGACTTAAAACATTTTTTAACACAGTTACTAGACAAAAATGTTTAACAAATGTATTATTTTATAAAGTAAATTAACTGAGCTATTTTTTTTTATTTTTTTCTGGTGCAAATCTACATAGTTTTAATTCTATAGAAAATATTTGAAAAAAAAAATGGCAGAGAAAATTCCGCCGCGCGACAAAAAACATTTTTTTGTACACAGTTTTTACGCAAAAATGTTTGACAAATTTATTATTATATATAGTGGGATAATTGGGCTATTCACTTGTATTTTTTTTCTAGGGAAAATTTTCATAGTTTTAATTCTGCAGAGGATTTTCGAAAAAAAAATTGTAGAGAAAAAAAAATCGTTTTTTAATTTCGCGGTTTTTTGTAAGAGCGTGTGAAAATTTAGTTCCAAAAATGAATTCCTTGTCCTCGAATTATAAGAAGAAGACACCAAACTTGATATAGTTGCTACATGTATGCAGATATGAAGCTTAGAGTGAGGCCCGCCGGACGCACCGTTCTCCCCCCTCCCCTGCCCACCTGCTGGGGGGAACCGCGTGGCAACCGGGCTAAATCAGCTCAGATCACCCCCATGAACACCTGTTCCAAGCGGTTTGCTTTGTCTCAAAAATGCAAGGTCCCCATACAAATCGATCCCCACGATCTCCTACTATTATGATAAAGAAATGTAATAATGCTTACATTCCTTTTATTATTATGGTGTGTACTAAATATCAGATCAACCTTTACACAGGTAACTGGTAACCAAAAAACAGGGCAAGCGAAATAAAACCGTTGAAAAAGTAGCATTTCATCTCTTGAAAGTATAAAAAATACCATATCTTCATTTTTGGCAGTGCTTTATTAAAATTAAGTAAGTGCGAAAGCTCTAAACTCCATAGAAAATTGGATTTAGAAGGAACAATTTTACATAATATGATATTATTATTACGCTAGTATTATTTAGTCTGTGATATTATTATTGAAGCCAACATGTTTACGCAGGTGTTCACATAAATTGAGTTTCGCTACCCTATGAAAGATTATTGTAACTAATGTTATTTTATTGTTGGTCTTAACTCTAAACTATAAAGTTAGTCAAATTCTATTAGAATTGATCGCAATTTTATATCTCCTATACATTTTGGGCAACCTGCAAACACTGTGTAAAGATACAAAATAGAGTGACGAGTGATATAAAAAATTCAAATCGCTCTTGGTGGGCCAGCCTTACGATGTATGCGGCGGTGAGCTGTAACGCCATATTATGCGGCATATGTCCGGGAATAATCTGCGCCGGGACCAATGTGCTCATTTATCAAACTACAGTGGGAAATGTGCAGATATTGTTCATGTGTACTTGTTAACAACCTCGAACCACAAAATAGAGAAAAGACAGAAGTCAAGCTTAGGTACTACGCGCACTCGAGCAACGCACACATAGACACCTCTCACCGACACGGAATAACTGGAATCTCAGATGAATCTTAAATGAGTTCGATGCGTGAATTTCGTGCTCGAACGTTTATCCCTTCGAGCACAAAGTGTCTTCTAGGCAGTAAAGCCACTTCCGCTTTACCGGGCCTTAAACGAAACCACTTCCTCTTGTTGCTTTAAAATCCTTGAACATTAGGATCTTAGGATCAGCTTGGTGTGAGATTTGCTGTAAGTAAATTCTATGTGTGCACTGTGCATGCATGGAAAAATGCGATTTAATCCGATTGGTCGTGCCGATAAACATTCACATTATTGTTGTAACGATATTATCATTACATAATTATTATAAAACAAAGTCCTTCGCCGCGTCCGTGTGTCTCAAAAACTACTGAACAGATTTTCACGTGGTTTTCATTGAATGATAGAGTAATTTCTGAGTAAGGTTTAAGTGTATAATAAGTTGAGATTTTATGTAAATTGGTAGAAAAATTAAGAATATTGTGGAATATATCGGCAAAAATTAAGCCGACTGGGAGCTTGCATCGAAAACGCTATCTAAGCCTTTGAGCTATAACAAAATAATTTTTAATGGAATTGTTCCTCTTTTATAGATCTACAAAAATTCCGTGATAACATTATCTATCTTCGTAAGGTATTTGTTTTCTTTTTCGGTGTTGTTGGAAGGTCGCATTTGGCAAAAAAGTAAGAAGGAACCGAAGCGAAGTGGGGGCGGGTCGCTAGTTATTGATAACTTTGGATGTTTCTACTTATACTAAGAGGAAATTTCGCTGTCTCTAACATTTAAAGCTGAGTACACGTAACAGTATGTAGTTGTTAGAGATATGGTAATGTGCTCGCATTCCGAGACGATACGATACGACGCCGAGCCAAGGACGAGCCCTACTGATTGAACCATTAGGTTTATATCTGTTAGGATATTAAGACAAGACAATGTACTGTATTATATAGAACAAGCTAGTTGTTAAAATAATATCAAGGTTAATAAATAAACTTGCACAGTGGATAATACCTCAGTGTCTCAAGACAAAAGTCTATGACCAGTGTGTGTTGCCACGTTGCCAGTGATGACTTACGGCAGTGAAACGTGGTCGCTAACTATGGGTCTCATAAGGAGGCTCAAGGTCACCCAGCCTGCAATGGAGAGAGCCATGCTCGGCGTTTCCCTGCGTGATCGAATCAGAAATTTTTCTACTTCTACTTCTTACTTCTAAATGAGGAGATCCGCCGGCGAACTAAAGTAACCGACATCGCTCTAAGGATTGCTCAGCTGATGTGGCAGTGGGCTGGACACATAGCGAGAAGAACCGATGGCCGTTGGGACAGAAAGGTTCTTGAATGGCGACCGCGCACCGGACGACGCTCCGTGGGTAGGCCCCCGACAAGGGGACCGACGTGAGGGTGAAGGTCGTGGGAAGCCGCTGGAATGCAGGCAGCGCAGGACCGTCGTTGAGATCCTTGGGGAGACCTATACCCAGCAGTGGGTGTCGTGCGGCTGATATGATGATAATGATGATGATGTGGATAATAAACACAACGAATAGATCTATTATGAAAGACAGTAGACCAAACACTTTTTTGTCACAAAGTTATTATAATTGAATCTACTAAAAAATAAAAAATATAAATAAAACATTTCGTTACCATTTTTCTAAGTTTTTCGCGCGTATCATTTGAAATACTTACTTTGAACTTTTTTGGGCACAAGTGCATTATTTATTGGACACAAATGCAGATTGAATTAAGTATTTTGTGTTTTTTGACCGAGCGAGCGCGAAGCGCCTCTGATACAGCTTGGGCAAAAAATCTTTCGTATTGCCTTCCGGATATCGGTCTGTTCTCCTCTACAAGTCGTATTTCTCAACCAATTCTCGTGAAATTTTGTGAGCAGGTTCGATAATTATATAGAATGTTTATGTCAAGATAGTTTTTCAATTTTTTTTTTAAATGGCGGAGATATGTAAAAATCATATTTTAGCTGTTTCGAAAAATTTTGAAGAAACCCACGTAGCCACTAGTTTGCGTTTCATTGTAATATTTATGACATAATAAATATATGCGACGCAAGCAAAATCTTGACCGTAAGAAATTAAAAAAAAACCAATCGGAGCGTCTGCAAGCCCTATTATGTCCATATAACACAGAACATACAACAAATACTAAGAAGCATATAAACCACAGAGTGATATCAACAATCGCATCGCGATACACGGACAATGTTCGTCCCACTCTTGATACTATCAACCCATCAATAAGGTTCAATATCAAGTTAAATGAACGACGAACGCTACCACCTAATGCTACAACCATTCACCCATGTCGGTTTAAAATAAAAAAGCTAAATTCCTGTCGACAGTCGCCAGCTTCCTTAATTGCAAGTTGTCGTGAACGGAATATAAATAAAAGTATTTCGTCTGAAGAGCCCCGTCATTAATAGAGCCCGAGAGCCGTCACGTGCGGTCCCTTCCGGCCCAAACTATCTGCGCAGCCTGTTTATGCAGCACTTCCTAATTGCGTACATTACAGTTTTAACATACCTATCTTTTGCGTTGAAGCCTCAACGTGCCTCAACGCAAAAGATAGGTATGTTAAAACTGTTTGATTTTGTCGTAGCGAGTCTTATCAGTACTAAAATACCGGATATAGGTTAGAGCTTTGTTATATTAGAATTTCATTTCGGTATTTTCTGACGTTTTGGCTCACTTTAGAGGCAGTGTCAGTACCCGCAGGTTTGTAATAAATCGGACACATTCTTAAAAATCAACAATCAAAGGTTTACTCAGTCAGTATGTTACCGGCCAAACCCTTTATCAAGTCAAACTTAGGCTGCGAACGCACCGACAGGTGCCTTGGTTGGTGCCTAGATACCTATATCCAGCCTAATTATTGCCTAATTTTCAAAATCTATCGCAATCGCTTTCATTTGACAGATGGATGTGACACGTTGCTGTATTTCTTCGGTAAGTTTTTATTTGTGCCATCAATCAATGTATCACATCCTGAAAGCGATTGCGATTAGATTTTGATATTAGACAATTAGCCCCCAGGTTACTTGGTGATCGCACTGGTAGGTGAGTTAATATGATAGTGGTTGGTTGGTCTCGTAGTCTTTGGTTGTAAGCCTCGCGCCTATGATACATTCTAAGTAGTCGCCTGGATGTATCGAGGCACCTAGCGCGCAGTGCGGCCGGTTGCGAACATTCGTGAACGTTCGTTTTACTTGGTTACATTTAGGGCTGCCACCTCTCCGGGTTTGACCCAGAGTCTACGGGTTTGAGTAGTGGATGTCCGGGCTACGGGTTTAACATCGACGTCTCCGGGTGGCGCGAGCGAAAGTCAACCGTACCTAATATTACCATATGACAGGACAAAAATCGCGCTGCGCGGACGATTTTTTTTACTATGACAGGAAATATTACTAGATTAGTGGAAAAACTGGCCAAAAATTGCGCTGCGCGGCTGTTTTTTAACTGTTAATAGCTAAAATTTAAAGTTTAGTGGTTGGAACTGACCAAAAATCACGATGCGTGGCCGTTTTTTACTGTTAACAGGAAATATCACTAGATTAGTGGAAAAACTGACCAAAAATCGCGCTGCGCGGCCGTTTTTATTGTTAACAGGCAAGATTACAAGGTCAGTGGTTGGAACTGATCAAAAATCGCGCTGCGCGGCTGTTTTTTGCTATTAACAGGCAAGATTACAAGTTTAGTGGATGGAACAGACCAAAACTTGCGCTGCACAGCCGTTTTTTTGTGTAGACAGGCAAGATTACTAAATTAGTGCATGAAACTGACTAAAAATCACGCTGCGCGGCTGTTTTTTTACTATTAACAGGCAAGATTACAAGTTTAGTATCCACTAAACTTGTAATCTTGCCTGAATGGAAACTGACCATAAATCGCGCTGCGCGGCCGTTTTTTAGTGTAAATAGGCAAGATTTCTAAATAAGTGCATGAAACTGACTAAAAATCGCGCTGCGGGGCCTTTTTATGGTTCCGTACCCAAAGGGTAAAAACGGGACCCTATTACTAAGCCTCCGCTGTCCGTCTGTCTATCTGTCTGTCTGTCTGTCTGTCACCAGGCTGTATCTCATGAACCGTGATAGCTAGACAGCTGAAATTTTCACAGATGATGTATTTCTGTTGCCGCTACAACAACAAATACTAAAAATAGAATAAAATAAATATTTAAGGGGGGCTCCCATACAACAAACGTGTTTTTTTTGCCGTTTTTTGCTCGATATTAATAACGACAACAGGTAGACAGTTGAAATTTTCACAGATGATGTATTTCTGATGCCGCTATAATAATAAATACTAAAATCAGAATAAAATAAATATTTAAGGGGGGCTCCCATACAACAAACGTTATTTTTTTTGCCGCTTTTTGGTACGGAACCCTTCGTGCGCGAGTCCGACTCGCACTTGGCCGGTTTTTTTTTTACTATAGGCAGGAAACATTACTAGATTAGTGGATGAAACTGACCAAAAATCGCGCTGCGCGGCCATTTTTTTTTCTATAGACAGGTATTATTGATTACCTACCTAAAGTATGATTTATTTAACAAAAAATAACGATTTTTCGAAAATCTCCGGGCCTGCTCTTGTCGAAAGGTGGCAGCCCTAGTTACATTATCAAAAAAATGCGTGAATATGATGTAACACATAACTTGCTACTATACAATGTGTAATAGAAAGGGGGTATCAACTCGAAAGGAGGTCAATGTACTCGTGAAATTGAATACATTCCAGCAGAAAAAAAATCAAATAAAATAAAAAATTTTGAACTCTCCATACAAAATGTTGGCGGCAAATTAGAATTTTCTATGGAGAGACCCACAATTTTTTTTTCAATTTCAGTTTTTTTTCTGCTGGAAGGTGTTCAGAATCACGAGTACATTGACCTCCTTTCGGGTTGATACCCCCTTTTTGTTACACGTTGTATAAGTATTTGTTGAAGTAATATAATAAGTCTATGTTGTTGCCAATAATCCTGTCACCCTGTTGTAATTATTTGGTAACGATATATTCAAGTTTGTAAATATCGTTACTTATGGCTGTTACAGCTGATAAGTTTCTTGCGCCCGTTCTTCTTGTCAGCTAAAAAAGTCTGGAACGGGTGGTAGGAATATATAGACGATTCAAAAGTACTTAATTATTAAGTTTATTTGAAAAAAGCTCATTTGACTTTGACTAGGCTCTAGGCACACCTGTCGGTGCGTAGGCGGCGTTAGAGTTTGTTCTAGCTAGACTAAACTGGATTAGGTACATCTTACACAACGTTATTTTAGACTAGGATTGAAATAATTGAAATTATCACGTTAAATTAATATGTTAAATTGTACCTTTAAAATACGTAGCGTCAGTAAATAAATAGATAGCTAGCTATATAAATACAGCGTCGAATTGTAACCGCAGTTATTTACTGCGACTAACCCACGCTCTGCGGCTCTATTTTGTGGAAGCGTGGCGTGCGGTCACATTGCTCTGTGTTAATTTATAACTTAAATAATATTCGGTGACGAACTAAATTAAATTAATGTAATTTAACTTAATTCAAGAGAAGGGTTAAATTTACATTTTCTAGTTTACAGTCAGGCTGCGTTCAAACGATAACGCACGACTCGCCCTCAACCCGAACTCAACTCAAACTCAACTCAAGCTCAACTCAAACTCAACTCAAACTCAACTCAAACTCAACTCAAACTCAACTCAAACTCAACTCAAACTCAACTCAAACTCAACTCAAACTCAACTCAAACTCAACTCAAACTCAACTCAAACTCAACCCGAACTCACCTCAAACTCACCTGAACATTACACAAGAGCTTATTAATGTGTCATAAGACTCAAAATTGTAAGCGATGTATTTCAAGGTGGGCTGCGGTTGAGGTGAGTTTGAGTTGAGTTCAGGTTGAGGTCGGGTCGTGTGTTATTGTTTTAAAGCAGCCTTAGAGAGTATTTCGTAATACAAACTGAAAATTTATTTAAAAGTAACATTATAAGTAACATCGAGCAATGTGAAATGGATTTTTAAACGATTAATCGATAAACCCTTGATTGAAGGACAAATCATTCAGACATTGACAACAATATGCAAACTGTTTATTTTAAATTAACATCTTCGAGTATTTTAACTATTTCATATTTTTCAGTTTGCACTGCATTGATACGCCTTTGTGGTCTAGTGAATTGCCCACCCGTGTGAGACACAAGGGACCTGGGTTCGATTCTCAGGGGGGGTACAATTTGTACTCGGTTTGGTTGGTGGTAGGGCTTATTTTTGGATAGCTACCACAATCTTATGGTAGGGCTTATTTCAAATCCGCCTGGCTAGCTACCACTATTTACCTAAGTCTGACACCATAACAACAGTTAAAAAATTGTTGTGTTCCGGCAGTTATAGGTAAGATAGCCAGTTCACAGTGATGAGGATTCCGGGTGTAGTGTGCTTCCACCTTCGGTCTTATTGCCACTTAACATCAGTTCAGGTGAAGGCCAAGCACTGCTCCGTTGTGCATAAAAATGAACTGAGTTAATAACAAAACTAAACTCACTCTCCTCAATAACGGTAGTGTAAGAATGGTCACTATGTAAAACTGACCGCAGTGGTCGGTATTTGGCGCAGCTGTGCGGCGCGAAACACGCAAAAAGATCCACAAACAGCTGCAACGCGAACTTAATTCAGAAACCTCCCGCCGCCGAAAACGCCGGGACACGTCGAACCACGCCGCCTATTCGCCGCGAGCAATTTCGCCCGCAAATTGAAAGTTTTGTGTTTTGTGAGCAAACGCCCATCGGACGCGCACACAGATCGTTGTCCCTCGCTGTCAAATAATTTTGAGGCTATCCAATTTTTGCTGTTTCGGCTCCACAGCTTATGAATGGTGGTCTGAAAATATTGGCCAACTCGTATTCAAAAGAGCATCGCTGTGGAGGTTTATACAACTATAAAAGGATATTTTGATTTTGGCAGTTTCCAACAAATAAAAAAAAATTATTTATAAATTATTATAAGATAATGCTTTATTTCAACACCACAGTAACATACATATAACAAAGAAATAAAAATAAAACTTAGTGTCAAAACAGGGCGGTCTTATCACTAAGAGCAATCTCTTCTAGACTACCTACGGTATGGTGAGATTGACAGAAGAGGATTACAGGGGGTGCAAAATGGCATGAAATGTGATTACTCAAATGATTCTTACCTAAATATTTACTACTTTGGCTCCTAGTTTGGGAGATGAATCAAACAGCCAGTGTAGCGTGTTGCTAAAGAGCTAATAAGCTAAGATCAATAGATATTTATTTATCTTTACATCTTGTACATGATCATACAATTGTATGTGTGTCAGCTGGATATTCTTAACACAGTGTGTGTGAGTTTGATCTAGATACAAAGTCCGAGTTGACGCTACACTACAAAACCCAATAACTTAAACTTTTGGGACATCTTTTACAATTACGACGCTGGGTAAATCTCACCTGATTTTAAGTGATACCTACCTGTTGATTATTTGAAAAACATTTTAACCAATAAAGCAAAGCTCATGGATCTGATGAATGGCCCAAGACTGTAAATATATTACAGTTCGGGGCAAACATCTTGAAATCGGGTGTGGATTGCGCGGAACGCGTATTTTGGGTATGCCTAGCGGTCGCTTGCAAGTCCACATACGCGAACAGGGGCCCTATTTTTGAATCGCTCTTATGATATTATGTTCTCGCATGCGACTTAAATCACACTCGTCTTCCAAGTGAAATACACAGAAGCGACGCAGCTCGGATACGGCGGCGATACGGTGCAGATGTGAGACTTTCGGCAAAGGAAATACAAGTATCGCCGCCGTATCTGCGCCTTATCCCCGCCGCATTTCTTCTTTGTATTTCACGCCTGGGGTCGATTTTCCGTATTTTTGAATCGTTCGTTTCCGGTGCTGCCAACATATAAACGAAATGTTGGATTTTATCCATTCCACTCAGAATCTAGAGAAAACCGGTAACTACCACAACGAAAACGGAACGTAATATCCATGTTTCTATTGGCTGTTAAAAAAAATCTTTGCTTTTTCGTAGAAAATAATATCGTTCGCCGTGCCGCATCGCTCGACTGCAAACGAGTGGGTGAGCGCACTCGTTGCGGTCGAGCGATTCAAAAATATAGAAAGTTAAATGTCGAACGAAAATCAGTAGAAACCAAGCGCTCGACGCCAGTCGAGGGATTCAAAAATAGACCCCCAGATGTCCTACTTAAATGGCCAATTTTCTATTCGTTCGATCAAGTTACACGTCGCAAGTTTATGCAAATCACAGACATTGTTGTATTGTATGGAATTGACAAGCCTACGACACGTAATTTTAACGTAAATGACTTTTTTTTTAATTTTTAAGTTAGCGAATGAATAGAAAAGTGGCCATTTGAGTAGGGAGGCTGATCCCCACTCTGTCGAAAAAGTGTCAAGATGTTTGCCTCGTACTGTTTATCCACTTAAAAAATCTGCTGCATAATGTGTGAAAACCTTTATCGAACTACCAGCCATTGTCGCGTGTACATCGACACAGTGGCATCCAGACATCCAGGGGAATGACACATCCTGCTGGCGACTTAGTGACGACGCGCGGTTTTTCAATTTCCTCGCACGTAACCGTATTGATGAACTGTCGACCGTCAGCAAAGTGAAATAAGGCGAACTTTTTCCAATGAACGTGAGGGCCTATTAAAAAAAACCGGCCAAGTGCGTGTCGGGCCACGCGCCATAGGGTTCCGTAGTTACCTTATACCATACCATATTTAATACCACCTATAATTTTTCGTCTGTAAAAATAACTTTGTTTTTCACAGTGTTGGTATGAATGACAAAGTTATATTTGCGGTTTTGGAAAATGTGCTATATCTCGAAAACTAATAACTATATCTCGTTCAAACCAATTTTGGTTGAAAGTGTTTATTAAGATCTACAGCATATATTTTTTTTAGATTTTTCACTATCTTATTTCAAAAGTTAAAGGGGGGGGGACACACATTTTACCACTTTGGCGGTGAATATCTTTCAAACGGTTGACTTTGAGAAAAAGTTGTCTTACAAACCTTAATGTCATTTTTAAAGACCTATCTAAAGACACCCAACACGTGTTGGTTTGAAGAAAAAATTTTTTTTCAGTTTCAGTTCCATGTATGGGGAGCCCCCCCTTAATCTTTTATTTTTCTTATTTTTGTATTAAATTCGTTAAGCGGTTAACAGAATACATCTACCTACCAAGTTTCAACTGTGTAGTCTTAATACTTTCGGAATAAAGTGGCTGTGACATACGGACAGACAGACAGGCAGACAGACAGACAGACAGACAGACAGACAGACAGACAGACAGACAGACAGACAGACAGACAGACATGACGAATCTATAAGGGTTCCGTTTTTTGCCATTTAGGCTACGGAACCCTAAAAATATCGCGATAATCGGACAGTCGCCAATCGATAAACTCGATTTAAGCATGGGTTAATGATGTCGAACTCTCTCTCTCTTAATCGTTCCCTCATAACTGAGGATCGTGATCACCAGCTGCTTTTACGATTTGCCTCCATCGGTCTTGGTCCATGGTTGCTCTCACTGCTTGATGGAATTTGCTTGAGGATGTTGTTACTCTTACTTGGTCAAACCATCTGGTTGGCGAACGACCTCAGGCTCTCTTGCCTTCTATTCCACCAACCACGACCAGCTTTTCGAGACTTTCATCTCCTCTTCGCATTATGTGGCCATGATGCTATAATGATGTGGGACAGTGTTATTATATACAAACACTGATATTGTGAGAAAGTGTCGCGAATTTCAGAAAAGAAATTAATATTTTTTTCGAATACTGTTTATGAATATTCATTGTACACAAATCCCTTAAAAGCCGGCCAAGTGCGAGTCGGACTCGCGCACGAAGGGTTCCGTACCAAAACACGACAAAAAAGTACATTTGTTGTATGGGAGCCCCCCTTAAATATTAATTTTATTCTGTTTTTAGTATTTGTTGTTAGAGCGTCAACAAAAATACATCATCTGTGAAAATTTCAACTGTCTACCTGTTGTCGTTATTAATATTGAGCAAAAAAAGGCAAAAAAAACACATTCGTTGTATAGGAGCCCCCTTAAATATTAATTTTATTCTGTTTTTAGTATTTGATGTTATAGCAGCAACAGAAATACATCATATGTGAAAATTTCAACTTTCTAGCCATCATGGTTCATGAGAAGTGTTAAGTTTAAGTTATTGTGTTTTCAGCCTGGTGACAGGCAGACAGATAGACGGACAGCGGAGTCTTAGTAATAGGGTCCCGTTTTTACCCTTTGGGTACGGAACCCTAAAAAGGTGATTTAAACGAGTCTTCTTAAAAAAATAGAACCATTTTCTTCAAGTAAAAGAATCAACGTTCCTGCATTTCATTTCTATTAAAAGGGACATCGTTTCAGATTATATTTTTCTTTGGCGAACGTAATAAGTTCTGTAAAGGTGCTATTGAAGGCTCGCTCGCGCCACTTTCAAAGCTACTCCTCCACCTCTCAGACCGTCTTACTTCATCAAAGTAATTTAATTTCGCTTCACCAAGCAGAGACAAATTTACTTTAACTTGTTTTACGATGGTATTCAATTTTATAATAGTCGAGGAATAGTCTTAATTAATATTATTAAAACAATTTCTACGAGTGATCAAAGTTAAAAATTCTTGTCTAACAGGCTACAGTGTTTTATTATCTTAATTCTATTGTATTTAGTGTTTTATTATATACAGGGCTCTACTGTTCTAAAAATGCTTTTAATAAAAAGTTACTTTGAAAACTGAATACACGTAGAAGTTACAAAGTTTTGTTTTATGCGCAACTTCAAGCGCATAGAATTCCCATGCCCGTGGGTTTTCTTAGCGCTCACTTACTTACATTATAAAAACCGGCCAAGTGCGTATCCGTCCACGCGCAGTATAGGGTTCCGTAGTTACCTTATACTAGGGCTGCCATCCGTCCGGGTTTCCCCGGATTTGTCCTAGTTTGGAGGGCGCCCGGGGAGCGTCCGGGCGGGGTTCTGATTGTAGTCCGGGTAAAACCCGGACTTTAATTAAAATCCAGGTTTTTGGATAAAACTTCGTTCAAAAAAGTACTATATTCAGCGCACGTTCTACCGGGCGCCTCACTTCACTACGCGTGGCGCACCGCGTAACCCGCAAAAAATCGAAAGATCACAAAATTAATGAAAGAAACTGACTAAAAATCGCGCTGTGCGGCCGTATTTTCTATAAACAGGCAAGATCACAGCACAAGGTTAGTGGATGAAACAGACTAAAAATCGCATTGCGCGGCCAATTTTTTTACTATAGACTAGCAAGTTTACAAGATGAGTGGATGAAACTGAACAAAAATCGCGCTTCGCGGCCGTTTTTTCTACAAACAGGCAAGATCACAAATCACAACACAGGTTACTGGATAAAACTGTCTAAAAATCGCGCTGCGCGGCCAATTTTTTTTACTATAGACAAGCAAGATTACAAGATTAGTGGATGAAACTAAACAAAAACCGCGCTGCGCGGCCGTTTTTTCTATAAACAGGCAAGATTACAAATCACAACAAAAGGTTACTGATGAAACTGACTAAAAATCGTGCTGCGCGGCTCATTTTTTTTCCTATAAATAAGCAAGATTAGTGGATGAAACTGACAAAAATAGCGCAGCGCGGCCATTTTGTTTATTACGGGCCGTGCCTGGCTATTTGGGCATTTATTTTGGATCGCTAATCGCTACGGTTACAAAACTACTAAAACTGGAACCTGGCCCTGCACAAAATTGTGTTGGACACCCCAGCTCTACATCATAACTAGTAAGACACACTATTTGATGCGTAAAATGGCTTAAAATTCCATTTTTTTTTCAGTCAAGTATTGGGTAAAATTTATTTTTAACCAAGCTAAAGTGAATATAAAAAAATCAAATGTCCGGGGTCAAGGCTCCAAAGTCCGGGGTTTTTACGCTTCTGGTCCGGGGTGGCAGGTTTTAGAGATGGCAGCCCTACCTTATACCATACCATATTGAATACCACTATCATTTTTCGTCTGTAAAAATAACTTTGTTCTTCATAGTGTTTGTATGAATGACAATTTGCGGTTTTGGAAAATGTGCTATAATTATCTCTAAAAATTATTACTATATTTAGTTCAAACCAATTTTCGTTAAAAGTATTTATTAGGATCTACAGCATATATTTTTTGTTATTTTCACTCTCTTATTTTGAAAGTTAAAGGGGACACACATTTTACCACTTTGGCAGGATATTTTTTTCAACCCGTTGACTTTGAGAAAAAATAGTCTTAAAAACCTCAACGTCATTTTTAAAGACCTATCTACAGATACCCCGCACGTATAGGTTTGATGAAAAAAAATTCAGTTTCAGTTCCATGTATGGGGAGCCCCCCTTAATCTTTCTTTCATGTCAAAATCGTAAAGCGGTTCAAAGAATACATCTACCTACCAAGTTTCAACTGTGTAATCTTAATAGTTTTGGAATAAAGTGGCTATGACATACGGACGGACAGACAGACAGACATGACGAAACTGTAAGGGTTCCGTTTTTTTTCCATTAGGCTACAGAACTCTAAAAAAGGAATGTTTTTGCATTGTGCATCAAGTTCCTAGTCCCAACAGTTTAGGATGTGCGCTGACAAGTCAGTCAGCTTATCAGATAGTTTCTTCTTAAATATATCTTTTTTTTTAAATTTTATCCACAACGGGGTAGCTTGGATTTTACCTCACCTGATGTTAAGTGACGATAAGGCCAATGGTGGAAACGCACTACACCTGGAATCCTCATCACTGAGGAACTGGGCTATCTTACCTCTAACTGCCGGAACACAACAATTTTTACTTGTTGTTAGTAAGATGGTGGTAGCTAGCCAGTCGGGCTTGAGTACCCCTGGGAATCAGACCCGGGACCCCTGCGTCTTACACGTCTGAGCGAACCACTAGACCACAGAGGCGCTTAGGCTCTATAACTTACTGATACGTAAGAAATGATAACAAAATCCTGTGTATAAGGTAGGTCATAATAATAATAGGTTGTGGCAGCAACGCTCCGCTGGACGGGTGACCGAGCGTACACGAAACTGTAGAGGAGCTGTGTGACTGTGTTTGTGTGTGGCGGGCACAGGCGACCGGTGCCCGTTGGCCGTGAGTGCACAGGGTCGGGTAAATAAACAGAGACACAGCGTATTTAATACTATTAACATATTACGAGTTGTCACCATCCAAACTTTTAAAGGGTGCCGTGCCGGTAACGATCAATTACGTTTGTCAACGTTTTCGTCAACGTCATTCAAAATTCAAAATTCAAAATATTTTATTCAGTCTAGGCTGTTACAAGCACTTGTGAATGTCATAGAAACTACGCCATCGGTTCGCAAACCCTAAGCGGGAAACCTTGTAACGAGAAGAACCGGCAAGAAACTCGTCAAGGGCTGCTTTTTTCTCCCTGTATATTTCATACAGAGTCGTCAACATTGAAAAATGAGCTCTACGTTTAAAGTGAGGTCATTTTCCATTACAATAATTAACAAAAGTTTGCACACAATGGGTAGGTAGGTTAAAATTAAATATATCTACTACATTCAGATAGGTAAATATGAGAGTAAATAACTTTCAACTAGTTGAGAAATCACTCTGTCTGCTACTCGAACCAAAAAACACTTGATGCAAGACATAAAAAGTAAAAACGCAATTCTTACAATTCAATATGCGTTAAGATAGGTACTCAGAAGCAGACCCATTCCCACTGGCAGCACCCGTTCACGAGCATGACGCATGGACCAGCCATCGCTTCGCTCAACCATATTTGAGGGAACGTAACGACCCGCCCCACACGACACCACCGCAGAAATGATTAAAGAGAGCATGACATACTTAGGCTACCCATCCTAAGGCACTGAATTGAAAACGAATATCCAAAAGCTTTTCATAGGCCTTTACTTACAAAACTATAGACGAAAAAATACGAAAAAATATTACGAAAGCAAAATAATCATTTTAGTCATTTGCAATAAAAAAAGTGAGAAATCAAAACAAGGATTAGTTATTAATTTTATGTTTTGAGTAAGAAGTGCCATACATATTGATAATATTAAACATGAAGAAAAAAAAAATATGCGACGCCCTTAGTACAAGCAGACAGAAGCAGACCCATTCCCACTGGCAGCACCCGTTCACGAGCATGACGCATGAACCAGCCATCGTTTCGCTCAACCATATTTGAGGGAACGTAACGACCCGCCTCACACGACACCACCGCAGAAATGTTTAAAGTGAGCATGACATACTAAAGCTACCCGCATTAAGGCGTCGAGTCAAAAAGCTTACAATACGTTTTAAGTAGGTAGGACAATTCTCTCAATTTTCACATAGAATAGAAAAATCTACGACCAAGCTGTTTTATCAATTAAGTAATCTTTAACAGTATAGTATCCTTTTTTGAGAAGACAATTCTTTACATGAGTCTTGAAGTTTTCAAATGGTAAATCCAAAATATTACTTGGAATTTTATTATAAAACTTTATACCAAGACCTATGAAAGAACCACGGACTTTTTCTAATCTATACTGAGGCATTACAAGTTTGTCTTTATTTCTGGTGTTCCGATTGTGCCAATCACTATTTTTTTTTTTTTTTTTTTTTTGTATTTGTTGGGGCAATTGGCAATAGCTTCATTTGCACGCAAACGATCAATTTTTGCATCAATGAAAAAATTGACAATCGCAAATGATCGTTACTGGAGCACTTAAGATGTTATATCCACGAAACTGAACTTCCTGTAAAAAACATGAGTTGACATGTTGATGACTTACACCAATAATTTATTACAGATTTTTTAGCCAATTTTTCTTAACATCTGTTGTTCAGTTTTAAAGTCTGATCTCGCCGCGCCGCCATTGCCCTTTTTCGTAGCCATCCCCTTTAGCATGACCTGACTACCAAAACGCGATATGATATAGCGATTTATCACGTTTAACTGTCAAAGGACAATGGATTTTGACAGTTGAGTGTCGATAAAACGCTATATCAAGCGATATAATATCGTGTTTCGTCAGTCATGCTAAGGGGGCAGGCAGTGAAAAATAAAAAAAACACGTTATTTTTCTCTCTGTCCGCCTGTGAGTATGACCTGCAATGGCGAGGCACGCTCGATGATCACTCGATACAATTCAATCGCGGGCCGAGTGTTTGCGGCCACCCGGGCCCGGCCATACTTCAGTTAACCTCCCCAGGCATTGTGCTCAGATAATTCTTGCTTCAAATTAACTAACCTCTGATTGTATTTTCGATTCATTTATGGCTTGATGGCGCCACAGAATACATAATATGTAGTACAAATGGCGCTTACTTATTAGATAAGTATTTTATCTGCGCAAAGAGAAATTGAGAATGGCAGTGTATAAGTAAATCAAATTTCTAGTAGGCGTATAAAGATGAAACATGCATCAGATTTGAAGTTAGACTCTCAGTTAGACTCTCAAAAAAAGCTTTATAAGAAAAACCGCAACCGAAAACTGGAGGACAACTTTTTTTAATTTTAAAAGCCCCACCCGACTTCATTAGACGGTTTTTATTAAAATTGATATGCGTATTAGTGATTTGAATATTATTTATTGCTTTTTAGTGCTTTTTAATTTTGAATCTGTTTTTGTTTTTAATTTTAGGTTTTTGAAGGTGGTTTTTCTTTTTTTTAAAAAAGCTTTTTTTATGTTCAAATTTTTTGTGGTACGTAAGCGTGTAATATTCTTTAACTTTATATGTTTTCAAAATGCCTATTACTCAATTTCCAAAGAAGTTCAATAGTGTCTTCTTAGTCCAAGTATAGTCCAGAACGTAGCATACAGACCATAGCTCGGTTTGTTTTGGATTTTCATAAGCCTATCAATATCTCAATCACAATTACATATCCTATTTGAGTTTGAGGAGTTCCCTTGGATATCTTCGAGGTCCAAGGTTTAATGTCAATGAAATTAAAATAACTACACTTAACTCCTTACCGCATGAATTATCAAAGAAATCGGTCCATAAATAACGGAGATATGCGCGAACAACGATAAAAAAGTCGTCAAGATAGTTAATGCAAAATCATAGTATTTTCAGGATTACTTGAAAACTACTGAACCGATCTAAAAAAAAAATTAAATGGGACCATCTCGCAACAAAACTCAATCAAATAAAAAAAGAATTTTCAAAATCTATCCATAAATGACGAAGATATGCGCGAACAATTAATATTTGTTTGATTTAAATTTGTAAATCAAACAAATATTAATTGAAACAAATTTAACATAACAGTTACCATAATTAAAAGCTTAAAGCGTTATTACTTGCACGGCCATAAAAGGGAAATAAAAGGGGTCAATTCAGGAAATGCGGGTAAATTCACTATCGAGATGATGGAGAAAACACACTTCAACAGTTCAATTAAAAAATGGAATACCCAAGATGGATACTAGTTTGTTTTTTTAATTTCTAAAAAAGTGTGTTATATTGAGACATCGTGTGTGTGTGTGTGTGTGTGTGTGTGTGTGTGGTGTGTGTGTGTGTGTGTGTGTGTGTGTTTGTGTGTGTGTGTGTGTGTGTGTGTGTGTGTGTGTGTGTGTGTGTGTGTGTGTGTGTGTGTGTGTGTGCGTGTAGTGTGTTGGGTGTGTTACATAATGGTCAGTTGATCAAACATTCGGTCTCATCGTAATTAAGGGACAACAGATATTCATGAACTGTTTTTTTAAATTTGTACTTAGTAAGTGAGTATGTTCGTTTTATCTTGTGAACTCTGTTATAAAGTTTTGAACTTAGAACATTATATTGATATTTGGCCCAAGTTGTACGACAACTAACCTGCGGGCAAACAAGAGTACCATGACGTCTTGAAGACGTAGCGTTATCAAGAGGCAGTGAAGAGTGCCTGCGAAGGATCATTCGCAAGATAGCCAACTGCCTAACTGTGAGAACCTCGCTCTCAGTGTACAGTTTCACTGTTGGATATGTTCTAGGCTTACATAATAAGACCTTGAGAACAGCTCGCTGAGCACGCTCAAGTTTTAATAGGGATGATTTGTAAGTCCCTGCCCAGACAGAAATGAAGTAGGATAATACAGACTGGCATAATCCGAAGTAAACCGTGAAGAGAGTGGCACGGTCAGCTGAGTGACGTAGATTTTTAAAAATATAAATAAGTTTCCGGACTCTGCCCGTAAGAGATTCAATCTGGTCATGCCAATCAAGTCTGTCGTCAAGGTGAATACCTAGATACTTTACAGCACTAACAGATTTCAGTGGCTTACAGAAACACGGCTTTAAGTCAATGGTCTGGCAATTATGTAATATAACGTCTGAATTTGAAATAGGTTGTTCAGTCTTGGGAGATCTGTCGATATTGAATTTTAGCACCTGGGATTTTTTCAAATTAAGTGTCAGTAGATTTGTAGATAGCCATTTACTGACACTACGCAGAGCAGTCTCAGCATAGCATTTGGCGGAGGCCCAGTTTTCTCCATAGACTAAAAGGGCCGTATCATCTGCATAAGTAAAGATGTTACAGTTTTCAAGAGAGAGGCGGCATAATTGATCTATGTATATGAAGAAGAGCGTTGGGCCCATAATGCTGCCTTGAGGAACCCCATAGCATATGGGTACCTCATCGCTGAGCAAACCACCGATTTTAACGCATTGTGTTCGGCCAGTCAGATAACTTCTAAACATGTCCAAGCTGGTACCCCGAACTCTAATGGACTCCAGCTTGGACATAAGGATGGGAGCAGAGACCGTGTCAAAGGCCTTCGACAGATCTAGAAAGATACCATAACACTTCTCTTTATTATCAACTAGCGGCCGCCCGCGACTTCGTCTGCGTGGAAAGGTTTTTGCTATCCCTCGGGAACAATACTTTTTTTCGGGATGAACGGTACCCTATGTCCTTCTCTGTAACCCTGACAACGTGTATGCAAAATTTCATGATGATCGGTTCAGTAGTTAGGACGTGAAGGCGTAACAAACAAACAAACCAACAAACAAACAAACAAACGGACTTTCGCATTTATAATATTAGTAAGGATATGCGATAAGATAGCTTCAGTGAGGCTCGAAACAGCATCTTCAGTGGAAGTACCACCTCGAAAGCCATACTGATTATCCGATAAGTTTTGATATTTATTGAGATATTGTATTAGTGAAGCGTTAAGGTACCTCTCCAAAATCTTCGATAGAGCCGACAGAACTGAGATGAGTCTGTAATTAGAGACACAGTCTCTACTCCCCGCCTTATGAATAGGATGGACAACGGCTTTTTTAAAGCAGAGAGGGAAAACTCCGTTCTCAATGCAAAGATTAAAGATATGCGTTAAAGGTAGGGCTAAAGAAGATGCAGACTGCTTAATAACACGTGGCGAAATTTCATCCCACCCTGTTGAGCTATCACTGCGTAGATTGAGAATAAGTCTCTTTACTTCTGTCTCATCGATAGGGAGAATAACAAGTGAATTACAGACAGAGACTGAGTGGACAGAGGTGTTACCCTGCGGTGGGGACGAAGAAGCTGACATTTTTTGAGCTAAGTTACTTCCAATGTTCACGAAGTACTCGTTAACAGAGTTGATCGAGGAGATGTTGTCGCTCGAAATGTTAAGAAGTTCGTCAGGAGGTTTCTTGGCCTGGTTAGAGTTCGTAACTGATTTGATAACCTTCCACATTTCTTTCGGATTGTTTTTGGCTTTTTCGAATTCGCGCTTTTCATAATCCACTTTGATTTTTAGGGTTCCGTAGCCTAAATGGCAAAAAACGGAACCCTTATAGATTCGTCATGTCTGTTTGTCTGTCTGTCTGTCTGTCTGTCTGTCCGTATGTCACAGCCACTTTATTCCGAAAGTATTAAGACTACACAGTTGAAACTTGGTAGGTGGATGTATTCTGTTAACCGCTTAACGAATTTAATACAAAAATAAGAAAAATAAAAGATTAAGGGGGGGCTCTCCATACATGAAACTGAAACTGAAAAAAAGATTTTTCTTCAAACCAACACGTGTTGGGTGTCTATAGATAGGTCTTTAAAAATGGCATTAAGGTTCCTAAGACAACTTTTTCTCAAAGTCAACCGTTTGAAAGATATTCATCGCCAAAGTGGTAAAATGTGTGTCCCCCCCCCCCCTTTAACTTTTGAAATAAGAGAGTGAAAAATCTAAAAAAAATATATGCTCTAGATCTTAATAAACACTTTCAATCAAAATTGGTTTGAACGAGATGTAGTAGTTATTTTTTGAGATATAGCACATTTTCCAAAACCGCAAATATAACTTTGTCATTCATACCAACACTGTGAAAAACAAAGTTATTTTTGCAGACGAAAAATTATAGGTAGTATTCAATATGGTATGGTATAAGGTAACTACGGAACCCTATGGCGCGTGGCCCGACATGCACTTGGCTGGTTTTTTCAAGAGAGCATTGCAAAAATTGCGATACCTCAAATACGTGGTTTTTAAGATTATGTTATCAGGAGAGGTCTTTAGTCTGAGATGCATTAGGTCGCGATTTCGTATACAACGAAGTAAACCGGCAGTTATCCACGGTTTAATAATCCTGTTTCTCCTCGGCACCTTTACAAATGATATATGTTTATAGATTATTGATTTAATACATGCAATCAGAGTATGAGTGCCTACATCTGGATTTGTTTCTTCTAAAATTGATGTGAAACTTGTGTTATCTAAATCTTTTTTTATTAATTCAAAATTATATTTAACTACATGAGAGTTAGTTTGTTTAATATTGACATTATTGTTTAATTTTAAAGACAAGGCAACAGGATAATGGTCTGTAATTTCAGTTTGGATGACACCTACTGTGGCTATATGTTTAGTTTTTAAAAAGATATGATCCAAACAGTTATTAATTCTAGTTGGAAGACGATGTGCCGGTAGTAGACCAAGGGACGCCATTAGTGTGAGATAATTATTAGAGTGAGAATTAATACTATTTTCCTTAATATCGATATTGATGTCACCTATCAGCACAATATTTGATAAGTTTAGAGGAGAAGCAATGTTATCAAGACTATTGTAGAATTTATCTAGGTTATTGTATGATGGGGAGCGATAGACCGCAACAATAGCGATGTTACCAATGCGACACAACAAGCAATTACCATCCTGAAAGGGTGGCTCACTTATGTAGCACTTTAAGTCCTCTCTAGCATACAGTACCACACCATCATTTTGGAGACGATTATTAAAAGTAGACTGCACAGTATAACCGTTAAGAATAGGAAGTTGAACAGAGCCTTTGAGCCAACATTCAGTCAAAATGATAACGTCAAAATGAATTTGAGTTATTGACAAAGTAGCGATAAAATTGTTAAAGTTTTTGTTAATACTTCTAATATTCACGTGGATTATTTTTAAGGATGAATCGTTGGGTAAGTATGTAGAACAATTTACTGGTGTACAATACTGTGCCTGCGCAACATTCATACAATCAATTTCAGAAACTATATCTGCCAAATTAGTCATTTTTATAAGAACATATCAAGGAAACCTGACGTAGTATACAACTACGTCCAAAGGCGGATGAACCGTTATTGCTGAAATGTTTTAGTGATCTTGAAATCAAGTAAAAGAAGAATAATATTATTACGCGTGTACAAAATTTGCGCAGGCACGGGGGAGTAAATTTAGTTACTGAGGAAAGTTGCAGAATAGTTGGGCAAATGTCATCTTAAACTAATCCAAATTTCAAGTTGATACCATTAGTAGTTCTCGAGATATCCAGCTGTGACAGACAGACAGACTGAGTCACACCATAAGGGTTCCTTTTTACCATTTTGGTACGGAACCCTAAAAATGAGGCAATGTAATGTTGCTCGGAAACTGAATCTCAGTAATTAGCAACATACACATAAATAGCAACATACATAGCCAACAGTCTTTAGAAACCGTTGGAATACTCGTCGAATGGATTCAATTACTGAGATTCAGACACACAGACGTACAGACAGACAAAAATCTAAAATATTTGTTTTGGCTTTTAATAGTCCCTCGTAAAATATATGCAGACATAGGACGATTACATTTTTATTAAAGTTATAGATTACGTTCCATCGATAATTTTTATCGCTTTTGCATCGCTTTAGCTGGTTGTTTGAAAAGACAACCAGCTAAATCTAAAACAAAGATCAACGCTCTCAGAACAGGCAAAAAGAACCATTATTTCTGATAGGCGAAACAAATAAAAAGTATTTAGCTGGCAATTGGAAAAGCTCTGCATTTCGCCAACGCCATCAATAACATCTTATTTGAAAAAAACAACTCCGTCGGCCGCATCCGCGCGGACACTGAATCTCAATTTAAAACTTTAAAACCAGCTCTTTGGTGCAATTATTCAAACGATTATGCGCACAATCATGATTTATATTTTAAAAGCTTTTCAGTTTTAGTTTTGGTGGAAAAATTTACCTCTTAGACGGATTATATTTAATTTTTTGATATATTTTTGTGTTAATGTTGTGGTAAAATGTTTAATTTCATCAGCGAACTAAAATCTATGGAAGTGTAATTGCAAACAAATATTCTTTAAAAAATGGCACCATGGGGCCGAAAAAGTACAACACGCTTTAGTCGGGCCAGCAACGCACCCGGTGACTGATGTTAACGTTCCTTACAAATAAATGCAGTTTGTATTGTAAAGAAAAGAGAGAAAGAAGAAGTTTAGTCAAATGGTAGTCAAATGGTGTAAAAGACACAAAGAAGGCAGTAAAATATGCAGAAATAATGTATATTTCTTCGTTTAAGTATAGAAAATCTCTATGAGTATGCAAATTATGGTCGCTTATAAGCAACCAGTGCTCAGACGCTTTGAGCTGCATAATTAAATGCCAGCATTTTTAGCTCCATCCACTTAGTTGTACTTTTCGTGTGGTGCCATTTTTTGAGCGCAATGCTTATTCCATAGATTTTAGTTCGCTGAATCTCAATAGGTAGTCAACTAATACAAATATATTCGAATGAAGTAGCGGTTCAATTAAATTAGTAGACCTTTCTTAAAATCGTGACGTTCGCCTTAAAACTTCGTCGCCAGCCCTGGGTTCGTTCACCCCTACCCTCTTCGCCCACTGTCAATCATTGCCTCCGATCAGTTGAGTACCCGACGAGTAGATTAGTTGCCCCAATCACGCGCTGTAGCTATACTAGATGGATGTCGCCCTGGTACTTTTCTCCATTTAGGTACTTATAAGCTAAACAGGAAAGAATTTATCGCTATAAATGTTTTTAATTTTTTTAGGGTTCCGTATTCCGTACCCAAAGGGTAAAAACGGGACCCTATTACTAAGACTTCGCTGTCCGTCTGTCTGTCTGTATGTCTGTCTGTCGGTCACCAGACTGTATCTCGTGAACCGTGATAGCTAGAGAGCTGAAATTTTCACAGATGATGTATTTCTGTTGCCGCTATAACAACAAATACTAAAAATAACATAAAATAAATATTTAAGGGGGGCTCCCATACAACAAACGTGATTTTTTTTGCCGTTTTTTGCTTTATATTAATAATGACAACAGGTAGACAGTTGAAATTTTCACAAATGATGTATTTTTGTTGCCGCTATAATAAAAAATACTAAAAACAGAATAAAATAAATATTTAAATGGGGCTCCCATACAACAAACGTGATTTTTTGCCGTTTTTTGGTACGGAACCCTTCGTGCGCAAGTCTGACTCGCACCTGGCCGGTTTTTTTTATTTTTAACCCCTGACGCAAAAAAGGGGGGTTTTAAGTTTGATGTGTGTGCGTGTGTGTGCGTGTGATCAGATCAAATAAAAAAGGAAGATGGAGCGTTGCGCAGTGGTTGCGAACAACTAAGTGAAGCCGGTTTTTGATGGTACATGTGTGCGTACTAGAGGGTGGGCGGGGGCCGGGCGGCAGGGTTCGCCCAATGACGAACGAAAACCAAGGCGTAGTTTCGTTAGATATGTGTGCGTAAACTGTGTATGTACACAGCCAAGGCGTAGTTTTACTGGCTTCACCGCTTTGTCGGAAGACTCCGTCTTTACTTTTTTATTTGGTCTGAGTGTGTGTGTGTATCTGGCTGAGGATTGAGCGCTGCGAAAATTTTTCTATGTCTATGGTCTGAGGTAACTCAATTGCCAAACTAATGGACCACTTTTAATGTGAATTTGTTTATTTGAAACTTAGCAATAATTTATGAAGATCTGTTCAGCCGTTTGAAGATCAGCGGCTCATTTCCTACTTGACAAAAGGGTCTTACCAATAATAATTTCATTCGCAGGACCAATTGATTTGAAAGTTGTATACTGTTACTTCGGTGGTTAATAAAATCTAGTTTAAAGCTCAAGGTTGATATTGTTATGGTAATCCATAACATGCCTGGAACAACTGCAGCATCCCCAAAATTTTATAGAAAGGCCAACCAACACATTTTATTTTAAACCGACTTCAAAAAACAAAAATGGAGATAATTGCGACCAAACATACATACGGTCAAACTGAGAACCTCCTTTTTTGTTTTTTGAAGTCGGTTAGTGATCTCGCGTTTGGCTGAACCGATTTTGATGCGGTTTTCAGTAAAGTATTTGTTACACTTAGGAGAAGGTTTTAGTATTTTTAACGGACTTCAAAAAAAAGAAGGTTCTGAGTTTGACTCGTATGTAAGTATGTATGTTTGCCTGCGATTATCTCGCGTTTGGCTGAACCGATTTTGATACGGTTTTTTGTTTTCTAAAACATTTTTTTTTATCTTTTAGAGGTTTTTTGTGCCGGGGTGTTTTTAAATTGTATTTAAACCATTTACCATAACAATACACAAAATCTTATTAGTGCCCTTCAGACACAACTTCATCATAAAACGCGACTAAAACCAGCATTAATCAAGAGGAACGTTTTATTGACGCGCGACGTCGCAGCGACGCGGCGCTAATTAGCGCGCGACGTGACGGGCGACGCCGCGCGACGTGTCAACTGTTTGTAGAGCTGCTAATACGCGCGCACTGTTTGACGAACAACAATCTACTTATTAAGTTAGCTGCAGGCTATTAGGAAGTTTACTGAAGAAAATACACTTCGAAATAACATAGTGTGAAAATGTAAATTTTAATTCAAAAAGACAAATCAAATCAAATGTATTTTTTTTGCTTTCATGTGGTCGTAAAGATACCAGTACCAAAACATGAACCCTGTTAGGGTTAACTATTACTTTTAAATCATCCAGTTTTTTTCCTATTCTTTTAGCTTGTAGTAGTATAGTCTAAAGTGCCTAAAGTAGCCACTTTTTACTATAGAACCTCAGCTTCTAATCTGTACATGTGAATTTTTGATACATTATGTACTCAGCGAGCAATAAATGTAATTAAGGTGATGGTGCCAATTTGAGATATAAATACCCTTAAATACCCATACCCATGCAGCATAACTATAACTAGGTACGTTACATTTGCTGTGCTGAGCTAATTCGCACATTTTATGTACCTATTCCGTTATTTATGCCACTTTTTATGCAGCTGACAACGAAGCGTGTAGAATTTATTACATAGCAATTTAAAACTAACATGGTTTAACTGCGTGGCATTCACTAACAGTGGCGCGATGAAAATATTTTATTTGAATCTAAAATTCCGACCTCAAATGCAGATTTTACAAAGAGGTTTGCATACTAAACCAGCCGCTCTATTTACCTCAATATTCTTCTATATGACCAACTTTAGAAAAAGCATTGATCGACCTCTGCACCAATGAACTTTCTAATAAATTGGTATTGAAGTCATTAAACCCAGAATTCGGTTTCAATAAACACTCGCTTGAGTCAGCAGATTCGAATTGCGCCGAGTCAGCATCACAAACAGTGGAACAGTAACAGTTACATTAGCGGCACGTGTTGCCACCAAATATAATATTCCATTCAGCGTCTCGCACCAGATCAAATTTCAGAGGTGCTTACCTTAAGTGTGATGCACACGAGCGGCGAAAAACAGCGGAAATGCTCTACCCTTTTGGGTTGAGCAGTAGGAAGAAATATGTCTACGCCATTTATTTATCTCGAGTGCTACTGAGGTATCTACTTCTTCAAGATATCTAGCGCACAATTACTTTCAAACGAAATTATATTAGTAATTTTGAAGGGTATATTTTCATAAGCGATGAAAAGCTTTACAATTTAGATAATTAGCTAAAAAGCTATAATTGTCGTAAAACCGCTTCAGCTACGATGGCAAGAGACTGGTCAATTTAAGAAAATCGTTGAAATGACACAGACAATGCATTTCTTTGTGAAAAATAAAAATGAATAGTTCCTTAAGTGGATAATCTGCATGAGAAAAAATGGTGTATGGCCTTCTTTATACGCACTACTTGATGTATTCAATCCTCTCGCGAGAATGGCGCGTGATGCGTGCCCGCGATGCCATAAAACATGACCCCGATTTTTATTTGCGGGATTACAATTTGGAATATTAAGCGCGCAGATTAGGGCGGCCATCGCCACCGCCATAAATCAAGATCGCACTCATTTATTCCTTTTCCAAGTTATCTTCGCTTTATGAAGATTGAACTGGGAATGGTAGATTAGAAATGCGATTTCACGATCGTAGTCGTTACGTAACTTTCCGATGAGAAAGATTTCGATTTCTTTGTTTTGTTGCAGAAGAAGGTCGTTATTTTATATTGTGTGAAGCATAAATATTTCTTGAATACTTTTTAAATAAATATTTGAACATTATCGTGTTTCCGGTAAAAGCTAGCTTCTGATAAATAACGCTAAAGTTATCGATATCATAATACACAGAACGTTGGCATAGCCTCAAATAAAGTAGGTAAAGTCATAACCGCTGCATACAAGCTGCATATTTGTATTCCAGAAGTAAGAAACGCAGGTTGTTTCGTAGTGGAAATACTGGAAATAAACCTGAAGAATGCCTTAGAAATGGTAGGTTGTCTTTGTCATAAAGGAATAATGCTTGTAAGGCAATATTTGAATGTAAATAAATCTTAATAAATGTCAGTCTTGACTAATTGCTTATTTAAGCATTACCAAGCAGAACTAGGGCTGCCACCTCTCCGGGTTTGACCCGGAGTCTACGGGTTTGAGTAGTGGATGTCCGGGCTACGGGTTTAACATCGAAGTCTCCGGGTGGCGCGAGCGAAAGTCAACCATACCTAGTATTACCATATGAAAGGACAAAAATCGATTTTTTTTACTGTGACAGGAAATATTACTTAAATTAGATTAGTGGAAAAACTGACCAAGTATCAACCGTCTTTTATTGTTAAAAGGCAAGATTAATGGTTGGAACTGATCAAAAATCGCGCTGCGTGGCTGTTTTTTGCTATTAACAGGCTAGATTACAAGTTTAGTGGATGGAACTGAGCAAAAATCACGCTGCACAGCCGTTTTTTGATGTAGGCAAGCAAGATTACTAGATCAGTGCATGAAACTGACTAAAAATCGCGCTGCGTGGCTGTTTTTAGGGTTCCGTACCAAAATGGTAAAAAAGGAACCCTTATTTTACTATAGGCAGGCAACATTAGTGGATAAAACTGACCAAAAATCGCGCTGCGCGACCGTTTTTTACTGTTAATAGCCAAAATTTCAAGTTTATTGTTAACATGCACGATTACAAGGTTAGTGGTTGGAACTGATCAAAAATCGCGCCGCGCGGCTGTTTTTTGCTATTAACAGGCAATATTACAAGTTTAGTGGATGGAACTGACCAAAAATCGCGCTGCACAGCCGTTTTTTATTGTTAACAGGCAAGATTACTAGATTAGTGCATGAAACTGACTAAAAATCGCGCTGCACGGCTGTTTTTTTTTACTAAAGGCAGGAAACATCACTAGATTTGTGGGTGAAACTGACCAAAAATCGCGCTGCGCGGCCATTTTTTTTTCTATTGACAGATATTATTAATTACCTACATAAAGTATGATTTAATTACACAAAAAATAATGATTTTTTGAAAATCTCCGGGCCTGCTCTTGTCGAAAGGTGGCAGCCCTAAGCAGAACTAGTACCACAAAACTGTGCTACTACTTTTAATAGCAATGGTATACAACAAATAGGTTTGCTAACTTCGCTCCGCGTTGTTTTGCGTTTGGTGTGCCTTTGAAGCAATTGTTTGCAGTCTAGTATTCTACAACTCTGGGTTCATGTAGTAAGTAATAATTTTAGACAGATATTCTTAGTTGACCTCTAATATTTCCGAGTTCGCGAGTGATAAGAAGAAATAATATTATTTTTAGTTAACGAGAAACTGCACTGCCTTCTTTTAACCTGTTATTAAGTGATGATAGAACCGAAAGCCAACGCTGGAAGCGCCTTTCACCCGAATTTTTAACATCACATCAAATATGGACCCTCAAACCACCAAAAATAAACGTTCAAAAAGCACACCCTTTTGGTAATCCAAACTGAGACCACTGAATCTACAATGACTACTAGACCTCAAAGTTAACAATATCATCACAAATATCACAATTCACACCTGTGGTTTTAACAACTCCATTTATTTGACCAAGTTTTTTTAATTTGGTGCATTTAATTTAACAGTGCAGGCCACACGACCGGGCAAGTCCTTTGGCCAGCATTGTAGAGTGCAACAGCTGTCCAATATCTGCATCAGCACCTGCCGCTGAGCTTGCACTTCAGTACGTACATTATGGAACCTTATGAAATCTTATTATGTTAGTATTTTCAATTTACAATTTAAGTCAGGTTTGTCCCACTTAGGCTCCAATATCTCTGAAACGATACTTCTTAAGAGATTGTTTATATTGTGACTGTTCACATGAAAAAATCTGTGTTTTTTCTGATGTGTACTTACCACAAAAGTATAATCCTGTTCTTTATAACTTATATTTGATTTGGTATAAATATAATTGAACTTGAAAAAAATGTTTTTATATGCCCTTCTTTAAATGTGTTTTATTTTAAAGTATTTTTCTAGTTAATTCATATAATATGTAATCAAAATTAAAAAATACTTATTCAAATAAACTTAGAAATTAAGTGCTTTTTTTAATCAACTATATTTTCCTACGTTATTTAGTATACTTTACGAATTGGTTTCCGACACACACCGTAGGTTTAAAGCAATAAAGTATTTACCTACTTCTGAGGCCCACTGTACCTTTGCCATCACCATACCATTAATAGAAGAGACTATGCGTTACTTAAATCCATTATCATGCAAAATCTGAGACAAATTCTGACCAAGTATATTTCTGCTTTCATTTTCCTTATTTACCTCGCGAGGGGAGTTCCACTGTCGCAGCCCTGGCACTAAATTATAGTTTTCCTGTTTTTTGTCCGAGCGACGAGAGGAAGTATCGATACACATTGTGTGTCGAGAAAATGTACTAAAGAAACGTCTGGTCAATATTTGCTCCGTGAGTAATGCGCGCAGCGGCCGGCGACACAAGCCGATTTGTAACGAACTTCCAGATTAATCGCCGGGAATGTTTCATTGGACATACTTTATTACAATCTTTACCGTTTTCCTTCATTTGATGATTTTTGCGAAGTTTGATAGTATATAATCAAAGAAATTTATTCATGTTTTCAATTCGAATAATGTTGAAGAGCGGTCAAATCAGCGAACTAAAATCTATGGAACAAGCATTGCGCTCTAAAAATGGCACTACACAAAAAGTACAACTAAGTTGATGAAGCTAAAAATACTGGCATTTAATTATGCAGCACAAAGCGTCTAAGCACTGGTTGCTTATTAGCGACCATAATTTGTATACTCATGGATATTTTCTATACTTAAAATTATTTCTGCATATTTTTGCGTCTTTTACACCATTTGACTACACAGGATGTAGTTTCTAATAAACTTTCTCTATATTTTTTTTCTCTATAATACAAACTGCGATTATTGTAAAGTACGCTAAGTCACCGGGTGCGTGGCTGGCTCGACTAAAGCTGAGCGGGTGTACTTTTTCGGACCCGTAGTGCCATTTTTTAAGCAATATTTGTTTGAAATTACATTTCCTTTGATTTTAGTTCGCTGAACGGTATAACTTATAATTTTACGGTGACATATCCAAGTGAGACGGTGTCGACAATATGAGTAATATAACTTGTGGCGGTCACTCCACTAGTGGAGTGACCGCCACAAGTTATATAGCTAGCTATGCACAGCCTCACAGCGGCGCGGCGCGCGGGATGAGATAAAAGGCGAGAAGTTGTCGCAAGTTATTTGATGTTCCGCGCGGACGACTGCAAAAGAGCGCCACAGACACGCGTTACACTGACCTACTTGTACACGGCTGCCTGCATAACATTATGGTATGTATGATATTTATTTCGAAGCTGAATACGAAATCAAAGAGAAAAGGCTTTCAGAAATAACCTCTGATATTATACCTACTCGTATGTTAACTGAGCGACTTGTGAATAAAGACAAATTTCTCAAGTAATTTTAATAAGCTTTTTATTTGTTGTTAAGCTGTATTATGTTGTATTGTGAAATGCAACTGTTATTGACATTATATTTACTCCAATAATGTTCTCCAATGTTTAAAAACCCCATCGCTGCCAGCGAGGGAATTTTTTTTCTTCAAATAATCTGAACAGCTGTTAAATATCTACACAAAGCCTATTATTAGTTAGTCGTTACGCTAAATCAGTTGTTATTACTTGTTGGTTTTATTATTAATGTCAGAAAGAATTTCAGGTAAGCCGTAAAAATATTTTTACAAGATATTATACATTAAAATAATATTAAACAATAATACGAGATACAAAATCATACCTATCTAGATTTCTACTTATTCGGCAAACTAACTATAAATATTTAAAAGCAGCAGGATTAAAATTCAGTGTGAAAGAACTATAATATTATATTCTATATAATCTCAAAGAACGTTTCGCCTTGAATATTGTGGTAAGATATTCTGCGCCTCGACGTTGCCTCGCCGTATTCCACGAGGCATTGTTCCTGAATAGGCTACACTTGGATTAGTAACAATCTTATTTACGAGATTACTCTCGGCATTAAGTCCCCATGTTATAATGTATTATGGCATCCAGTTATTCCCCGTGGTCCTTCGAACCCGATAAACGGATGATGCCATTTTTGTCATATTAAGAATTATTATGTTATCAAAATATTATTTTCATTATTATCATTGTCAGCCATATTTATTAATATTATTGGGGATATTTCCCCACTGTTGGGGCACAGGTTCTGCATAAGCCCAGCCCAATACAATGGCGGTGAATGCTTGAATGAAAATGCAGCCAGAACGAACAGTTTAACATTTCCGAAGCACGGAGGAGCTTGAAATACATGTTTTTATCACCAATTCGATAACCCACTCTAAAAATAGTCCCCCTGACCACCACAACCGCATTCCGAATGCAACAAACCACTTTCCATCGAATTCCATAACATAAAGAAATTATCACAGCCTATTTTTAAAATACTTCAAGTTTAAAGAATTAAAATAGTAGATTAATGCATCGAGCACAAAGTAATTTATTATTGCACCGAGGCGAGGTGCATAATTTGCTTTTCTTTCAACTATTACTTATAGGAATAGAAGATAAAAGAAACTCATATCAAACAGTTAAAATAGAAGTTTAATTATTGAAATTAAGTTATGCTTGAACAATTATTAAACGTAAGGTTATGAGTTTTGTTGGGCAAATGACATCAGGCACATGAGACCCAAAAGTGTATAAACATAATTCTGTTATCTATAAATACTTTATGTTACTAGAATCATAAAACAGTAGCAATATTATTTTTTAACTCCTTCATTTAGCTTTAATTAATTATTGAAAAAAACAAAAGCATATCAATGAAACGGACATCTTTGTTAGCGATTTCACAAGTCTGACAAGTCTCCCCTGAGTATATTTGTTCTGTGGCACAAGTGATTGCGCATTAAAAAAAAGTCTGCCGGATGTCCGTCAACTCAACTGTCAAAAGCGTTTTGTTACGCGTGCGACATATGCACAGATTTTCCGTTTGATCTGAGTCCAACTCGTACAATGTGGTGCTAATCTGTATCACTAACGCAGCTAACGAAACGTTTTGTTGTGAAACTGGTGTTGCTATTTAGTGTCGGGGTTACCAAAAAAAAACTTTCAAACGTAAATAACTCTTAAAACATAAATCTTCGTAAAAATCTGAATATTTTCTATGACTTTACTAATCACATGCCTACATTTTGAAAAAAACAGAAACGTTATACATTCTTTGGTTTTTTTCTATGGGACTCTGCCTGATGTCCTTTATATTTGTTTGTTACATTTGTTGTTAGATAGTATCATACTTTATCGTTTCCAAAAATATTGTCAAGCAAAATTAACAAAATTCCCGCTTAATCATTTTTTTCTTTCTTTCATTTTCAAATCAAATTTCTTTCATTTTTAAATCCGAGTTAGCAGCAATCATGTTTTGGAACAAGTAGGATAGAAACGAATAATACGTACGTAAAAAAATGTATTGATATCGGCTGGCTGAATAGAGCTAATCCATTGAGATTGGCATCTTTTGGTGTGATTAAAAAAAACTGTGCAATAATGAAATTTTATACATTTTTATTGCTTTAAAGCATTAAATACTCGCTTTGTACTGAGTTTTTAGTAAGATTGTGATGAAATTAAAGCATAGTTGGAAGAAAAATAAATGATGTGTCGTGATAATATTTCAACATTCGTATATTTATTAAAGCATGGATTACTGTAAAGTAAAAGTACTCTGTAGAAAGGTTAATTAGTTTCAATACCTATCCATTAAAATGAAAACTTCTGTTAATGAGTGTGATGGAAAATACGCTATTAAACGGATAATTATTTATATTGCATTGAAAAATCTGCCCTTAAAGTATTAAAATTAACTTAAACTAGATAATGTGGACCCCTATTATAACGTTAAACTCAGATAGATAAACCACCGATTATTAGTACCTCCCTCAGAAATCAGGGAGTTTCGTTTTGAGTTTTAAAATATAAGTAATCAACGTTAATTGAAATGTATACACATTCAGCAATCAACGAAAAGTACCGGTTTCTTTTTTTGCGCGTACCTATTTGAAATATTACCGAACTGTGTTTATGAAAGAGTATATGAAAAAATATTTTTATTTTTTAAACTTTAAACCCATAAAAAGTTGAATATCAATTTTTTTCACAGTCGACAGAGTCGACTACTTGTCCTTCAAGCTTCTCGTGTGCTCTTTCACTTTTGTTAATCAAAAAATATTTATTTCATAAAAACTAAAAAATTAAGTGCTTTTGAATTGTCAATATTTTCCTACCACTCTTTCGTGACTTTTTTGCGCAATTAAGATTGAACTTATCGGTTTAGTAATAGTGTAGACACTGCTTTATGAATAGTGTTACACACTAGTTTTTTAATAGCTATTGTACTCGTAATATTTTGGTTAATTTGCTGTGATATCTGAAAATTTTTCGCGATTTAGTTCTTATGTTAGTTTTGCCAATTTTCCCATTTACGTGGCAGATGTAAAGGTTGCAATGCTAAGAGAAAAATGCTAGTTTGGAGCACAAAGAGTTCTTTTCGTTATTTATTCGATCTGGTGCGAACAATTGCAGTGGTTGAAAGGAGCTATTGTGGCGGTCTTTGTGGTCGCGCGGGCTCGCGGGTGCAGCTTCCACTGTGCACTGTGCCTTAGAGCTTGTTTTCACTGCTCGGCAGGCTGCATACTGATGGTACTTGGAATAAATGTGGAAGTCACATTACTCTTTGCTCATTGTTACTCATCCTATAGCTACTTTTGTAGTCCATTTAATCGTAAGATATACTATAAATGACTTTTTAGAGTATCATCCAAGAAGTTGAAGTTTGAACCAGCCAAAGAGGTAGCATGATCACCTCAGGAGAGGTTATGTGCAAATAAAATATTTGTATTTGTTTGTTCTACAAATATCTAAATGTCAAAATCTTGATGGGGACAAACCTTTTGTTTAGCTGTCAAAATTTACATCCTGATATAACCTAAAATTTTCTCGGATTGAAATTGAAAATGATAAGTAAACAAATATTTATTTCATAAAAATAAGTAGGTATGGTTGATTCTCCCTTTTAAGTGTAAAAACACCATACCAGGAGAAAATCGCTCTTTCATTACAAATTCAGTTTTTCGTGTTTTTAAAGAAATAAAATTTGAAAAGTGTGTGTTTGTGTGTGTGAAGATGATAAAAACTAATATAAGTTTTCATAAACTGTCAGACTTATCAGAAAGCCTGAAACAGGCAGAAACTGTGATGGTCATTGTGGTGATTCGGCTAAAAACTCGGCCATGTCAGTGCAATGAAAACGTGTTCAGCAAATCTACGGTAATCTTCTTGAGGTAGTCTACACAACGGATAGATTGTCCTGTAGATTGTGTTGCAACGGGACTGGTCAACATCGGATTATGGCATTTCCAACCGGTTGCAATACAACTGTAACCCGATTACACAAAGGCGTCAAACCAAGCAGAGTAACGTTGTCAGACTTGTAGCTTAGTCTCTCAGACACAGATAATAAGCCTTGTAGGTACAAACTAAATCTGGTATTACGTCTATTTTAAAAAGTATTATTTTAAGATCTCATAAAAAAGTTGGTTGTAGAATAACCTAAAAATCACTAATCACCAATAAAAAACACTTTTCATAATAACCAATGACATAAAGATAAAAGTTTTGCTTCTCAAGCTTATGCACTCACTAGATATGAAATAAAACACTTTTTAACGGATACTAGCGCGGTTTTATTGGATTTTATTGGTTGAAACTAAATACCAAAGTACTTTCTATGAAACCGCGCTAGTATCCGTTAAAAAGTGTTTTATTTCATAAAAAATTTGCTAATAAAATTACATGAATCGGTTTATCCTTTTGCTTTTACTTCGACATCGACTTACCCACTCACTTTACAACAATATGAAATACAGGCAATATTAATTACCTACCTAAAACGTATGCTACGAGTATAATCTTAGCAAAGAAGAGACACTGCATGTAGAGTTTTACGAGTAATGACCATGCATTTTCCACAACTTTTCAGTTATTAAGAGTTTCCACATAGTATTTACGTGGCGGGGTAAAACGCCAACAATCCGCTTCACCGTAATACTTGAGGAGAGGTCATCACGACGACTTAAGTCACGCTCAGATAAATACGCGACGATAAACAAACGAGACGCGAATGCTCCGCGAAAGCGGGCGAAGATATAACCGCGGAAAAAAAAGTTAAGTACAGAATAAAGGTGTGGGCACGTTGGAGGAAGCGGGGCATTATTACGCTGTGTATTTATAGTTTTGTCATAAATATACAATTATGTGTTACCTCATGGAGCTTTCTCTGTAAAAGCGATTGTTGGCAACTTTTGGAATATTAAGCAACTTCTCACATGACTCTCTCACTGTTATTATAATAATTATATTATCAGTAAATGTATGAAAGTCAGTTATTGTCCTAACTAAGATAAATGTGTCATATTTTTTATAAAACACCGCCGCATCTTAGGGCTATGAATTGTGTGAATACAATTTATTAATTCAAATCTTTTAATAATAGAAACGAAAGAGAACAGATACCAGACAAAACGAAAGAAGTAAGGTAAGTCATATCGGAGGAAGAAAACGAATATCATGTGATTTCAGTTTGTATTTTAATCAACAAAACTTTCTTCTTACTCGCGCCGTATGTAACCGCACCTTTAGCATCGGAGTTTCCATTGTGACCGCCGCACGCCGCCGCAACTGATTCCCATTGTACGAGTGCGGCCACGAGATAATCCGCCCGTAAATATCCGCCCGAGGTGAGGCTCCACCGAACTACTTGTTTCTGAGGCTTAAAACCGATTCAGCAGCTGAACAAAAGCTTATTTTGCTCGCTCGCTACTGGAATACTTTTTTGGAACCACTAATGCTTGTCTTACAAAACCATAAACTATTCAATACTTGCTTTTGTTGAGAACTCTTAAAATCTTTTATGTAACAAAAATACTAAGCTAACTACCAAAAATTTATTTTTAACCGACTTCAAAAAAGGAGGAGGTTTTCTGTTCGACTGCATGTTTGTTTTTCTTTTTTTGTGTATGTTTACCGATTACTCGAAAACGGCTAAGCCGATCGAAATGACTTAAACGTTATTAGATCGTGCGATAGATATAGATATTAGGTGATTGTGTAAAGTCAATCGAATCCATTTGACAGTTCATATTGTATCATAATATATGTCATCCCATACAAATTGCAGCCGATGGAATACGATATGAACTGTCAAATGAATACGATTACCTTACGCAATCGCACCCCAGGTTTATTTCCGAGTTGGTCCCATTTTTTAAAACTTGAAAATCGGTTCAGTAGTTTTCAAGTTATTCTGAAAATGTGATGATTTCGGTATGAACTACCTCGATGTTGTGGTGGCATAACTTCTTTGTTTATGAACCGATTTAGATGATTCTTTTTTCTTGGAAAGAGGCATAGACCTTGGACTTCGAAGGGAACTCCTCAAAATCAAATAGAATATAAGTAATGATAGGTTTATGACAATTCAAAACAGGGTGGGTAGGTAGGTACTCATCGCTTATTAATATCTACCCCAAAAAAGTTAAAAATAAAAAAGCTTTTAAAAAAACAAAACCTCCTTCAAAAAAAACTAAACAAAACAGCTTTAAAAATAAAAAAATTCTAAAAAGTAAGAAATAATATTGAAATCTGCATAATTACTAATACTGATATTAAAAAAAGGTCTTATGAAGTCGGGTGGGGCTTTAAAATAAAAAAAAAATGAGAAAGTGAAACCACAATAAAAGTTTAATTTAAAAAAACGGAGAATATCCTTTGGTCCCACTCGACTTCAAAAGACGTTTTTTTAATATCAGTATTAGTAATTATACAGATTTCAATATTATTTCTTACTTTTTAGAGCTTTTTAATTTTTTAAGCTGTTTTGTTTAGTTCTTTTTGAAGGAGGTTTTGTTTTTTTAAAGCTTTTTTAATCTGAATAAAAAAACATATCATACTTTGGGAGTATTATACTAAAGAATAAAAAATAATTATTATTCTACTTTTAATTTAGGTTACTTTAATATTTTATGACTGGCAATATGACTGGGATGGCTTCAGTAACATAAAGTTTGAAACGATGTTAAAATAAAAAGCCATATTATATTATAGAGTTCAATAGCTTTACACGGATCCATTAAAGCTTGCATTAAAGGCATAATAAAAAAAAACATTGTTTTTATTGTACGAAAATATAAGAATAAATACAATGAGTTTGCATTGCAAGATTTTGTACATTGCAAGAATACAATAATGACGAAAATGTGCAGAGGTTCCCAAACTAGGCTAAACTTGTATCTTGGTGAACCAAATCGCATAGCACAGCTAAGAGCCAAACCGCACCGTCGACTGGTCGACAAGCGACTCGGTCTCCCGGCGACTGCAACTCAAAACGCACGGGCCGATGACTAAGCGAGCGACTCGATACAGTTTTACAATCCATACAGTTGTTAAGCGCCTTTGATATGGGAACGATGGTGCCTAAAGTCTATTTATCCTTACTTGTCTTATTTAGTATGTAAACAGTTTTTGACAGTTTGTCATACGTCTTTTATACTTACTTAAATCGTTAATTAAAAATATGTTAATAACTTTATGAAATTATTATTTATTATTAACAGTTTATTTCGTGATCTATGTGTGGAAAACCATTTGTTGTATTTTATAGACATTACTTAGGTACGCTATCAGTCGCAAATTTGCAAGGGTTGTTAAAAAAGAAAAAGAAAATAAATGCGATTATTATGTAATCATTCATTTACAAGTAGCTTTGTACCTAATTACATGTAAGTACAGTACATGGGTTGCACTGACAGATGTTTACGTAAAATTTTATTTTTGGATCTTTTCAGTTTTTTAATATTACATTTTATTTTACAATATTTGCATTTGGATGAACACTCTTTATCATAACAGTATTAGGGAAACTTGAAAAAGGCCGCAATTTAAATTATACTTATAAGTACTAGTAATACGCGAAATAATTTCTCTAAAATATTGTTTTAAACTCAAACAAAAATTCCACCTTAAATGGTTTTCTAGTTTATTAGAGTAATCAATAAAATCAGCTAGAGCAAAATGTAGCACGCAAAAAAATCACGCGCAGAGGTACTATCCCCGTCAATTGGTAATGCTCTTGGTTGCCATGATTTTAACCTCAAAAACAAAAAAACAATTGTTAAATTTTTATATACCTAGACCCTATCTTATTGAAAATAATAATTCAATAATTAATATTATTAGATAACCTATTAGAATTTTCTTGTTATATGACATTTTTAGTTGCGGATCACGTTAACGTGGATGTTAACGTGACAAGATTCCAGCGCATTACCAATTGACGGGAATAATAATGTATTAATGCACGTTGGCGTTTTACACGGTCACAAACAGGGTTGCCACTTTTTTGTTTTAAATAGTAGTTTGGTTGCTATAATTAGGCAGACGAAAAAGTACATTGTAGAATGGAAATAAAGTATAATCTATTTATTCAACCAAAAAAAAATACCTTTAAAATCTGTAGCTTTTGGTAATATTTAATAAATAGTTGATTTCGTTCAAGTACCTGGCCGAGTTCAACAGACTTTTGTAGTCTCGCTTTTTTCAAAAACGTTACTCTAATAACCTGTTGATTTCGGTCCGGTACTTGGCCGAAATCAACAACTGTATGGATTGTTAAACTGTGCGTGTAGTGTTTTTGGTACAGTCGTACAGAATCAACTAACTTTGCAATAAATAATCAATTTAAAAAGAACCACATTTAAAATTATGAACAATCAAAAACTAAAACTTAAAAAACGAAAACTTTTCGTCTAAGTACTTAAAATATGATTTTTTACGTCATTGAAACAAGAAAAAGTATTAATTTATTAGGTAGGTTTATCTACAAGTTCGCTGATTTACAATGTGTTATCGTAAGCCGTGTGGGGGTTTTAGCAAAATGTCAAGACCTTTTAGTAGAAATCAGGCTCTTTGTCAGGATTTTTAGATATACCATCTGGTAACCCTGTACGCGACGTGGTGTATCATACAGTGATATGATGATGACTATATACCTATGTTTGCTGATTATTTTAGCACTGAGAATTGACCCAATTGCCATAGCAGATAGCATGGGCAAAATTCATAAATAATAATAAAATTTAAAAAAAACCCCGACCCAAAAGAGCTAACTCTTAAAAGTAAAAAATAATATCATTAAGTTAATAATTAATATCTACCTACCTACCTAAAGTTTCTTCTTCGATTGTTAATCCTTCACCTTCAAATAATTCCACTATTTTCTCCAACTGTTGTTTTTTTATAATATAAAATCTTTAGTATCGAAACGAAAGTCATTTTGTGCGCGATGATGCCCGCTCGAAGCGACAGTCGCTCGCAGTGCGTACGCTTCCATTTGAACTCGTGTATTTCTCGGTCGCCGAACGACTGGGGGGCGTGGCTAGTCTCCCGACGACTCAGAGTCGTCCAGCGACCGGGCGACTCAGTGCGTACGCGTTCATATAAACTAGTAGAAATTAGAGTCGCTGTCGACAGTCGCTCGGCGACTAGTCGACAGTGCGGTATGGCTCTTATAAATAATTTAGCACAAAAACTAGTACCTCAACGAAGGACCTAATAAAGGGCCATTTGATAATTGATTTAGCGTGAGCCGTCCAGTCTCACCGTCGTCGTGTGGGCGTCGTCGCCCGCCACGGTTGGTAACGAGGCAGCACTTACGGCCCGGCCACGGACAGCGCGGCAGGAGGCGAGGCAGGCGGCGCGGCAAGCAAATTCGGTAACCACTGCGCGGTCGTGACGAGCTGAGAGGCCGCCATCGGGATAGCGCGCAGTGATTATTGAATTCGCTTGCCGCGCCGCCTGCCTCGCCTCCTGCCGCGCTGTCCGTGGCTGGGCCGTTAAGCTTGGGCCGGACCAAGCTATTGTTGAATTACAGTCAACAAGTGCCTAGGATGGATTTAACTACTTTATCAAAAGGAATTGTGTCTGCTGGTGCAGACACCCTCGACGTGGGCTGAGGATTGAGAATTAAGGTTGACGGTGTAGAGAAGTTGAAAGGGGACTTACGTGCTGATGAAAGTTGGGAGCTGATGAGCAGGCGGCGGTGATGAAGCCACGATACTAAGCGTGCGTGGGCTTGAGCTGGTAGAAGTCCTTGACCTTTTCAGACCAAGGTCTCAGTAGGTTTTATAGCACTTCACTGATTGGGTACACTAAAGTATCTGTACGGGTCACTTAGATCACTGTTTATAGTACCGGCCGGTTAATAATAAAATGAGCGGAATTTGCTGTTGCGTGTTGCGAAAACTCAACTGTTTAGATTCGACTGAGAGACTCAGACACACTCGCGCGTGCGCGCAGGGTTCGCACTGTACTGAGTGAGTGAGATGCAGATACGAGCGGAAGCGAGAGGCGTCGCGTTAGGCGCGAACATCCTGGGGGGCCCGGGGAAGACCCTCTTCTTGAGCTGAATCCAACGGCAACCTGGCTATCTTGAGTACAGGTCTGCGCAGATGTCCATGGGCTGTGTCCAGATCCACAACTCGGATCATTCCATCCCTTCCAGGTATTGTGCGGGTAATTCGACCCAGTCTCCATTGAAGCGGTGGCAGGTCGTCTTCTTTGATGAGCACGAGTTCGCCGACTTGAGGAGGTGAGGAGGGAGAGAGCCATTTGGAACGGGTTTGGAGGGTATGGAGGTAGGACTTGGTCCACAGTGTCCAAAAGCGTTGAGAAAGAGCTTGTATGAGCTGAAAACGTTTATGAGCGGATAATGGCCTGTCATCAAAGGACGGCTCGGGCAGGGCAGTGAGCGGACGGCCAATAATAAAATGACCGGCAGTCAAGGGTTCAAAGTCCGAAGGGTCGGACGAAAGTGGGCAGAGGGGTCTAGAGTTGAGTACAGCTTCGATACGTGCCAAAAGTGTGCTGAATTCTTCAAAAGTGAAGTGTTGTTCACCAATAACGCGATAAAGCAACTGTTTTGTAGATTTGACGTTAATTTCATGTAAAGCACCGAACCAGGGCCCCTTGGGCGGGTTCAGCAACCAGGTTATGTGCTGATTGGCAAGTCTGTGTGTGATTGCATCGTTATTCGCAGCGAGGAAGTTCTGAACTTCAATGAGATGATTTCTAGCGCCTACATAATTTGTGCCGCAATCTGATCTAATTAAAACCGGAGTTCCGCGCCGCGAGATAAACCGTTGTAACGCCGCAAGAAAGGCTTCCGTTGTAAGAGCAGAGACGGCCTCCAAATGAACGGCCTTCGTTGAGAGACAAACAAATATACAAAAGTACGCCTTTAAGAGTTTCGCGTTTCGCAGTGTGCTGGATTTTACAAAGAATGGGCCGGCAAAATCGGTCGTGACTTGGCTAAATATTGGTTGAGGGTTAACCCTGTCGGCTGGAAGGTCACCCATGTACGGGGCTGTAGGTTGAGCGCGGCATCGGAAACATCTAATACACTTAAAGACACGGTGCCGGACCACACGGCGAGCGGATAGTATCCAGAATTGCTGGCGTAAAATAGCGTGTAAAGTGTCTGCGCCAGGATGGCAGTGTATTTTGTGATAATGGTCAATGATAAGGTCTACGAGTGGGCTGGAGCTGGGCAGAATGAGCGGATGTTGAGCATCGTACCTAATTGACGCATGAGAGAGACGACCACCGACTCTCAAGAGACCGTCTTTTAAGAATGGTGAGAGACGCTGGAGTCGGTTGGTACAAAGCTTGTTAGTTCGAAGACGATGGAGATCCTCTGCAAACTCGTTCTGCTGAACGGAGCGGACCCAAAATAACAGAGCGTCCCTACGCTCACTAGCTGTCAAGGGACCAGAGCGTCGTACGTCTGGAGTGTGTTGAGAATTAAATATAAAGCGCTTGATGCAAGCCGTCACTCCGACGAGCTTGTCAAGAGAGCTGAAACGAGTAAGCAGCTCATGATCCAGATCAGGGACCGCTATATGAGCAGGCACCTTTTGAGGCTTGAGGCCTGGTAAAGCGTGATGACCTAAGGCGGTTGGCATCTTGGGCCAGGTGTGGGGAGGCTCTTTGAGCCAGGTGGGAGACCACCAGAGGTCATGAGTTGAAAGAGCGTAGGCTGACATACCCCTGCTTGCACAGTCTGCAGGGTTGAGGTTCGTGGGAACATGTCTCCACGTGAAGCTGGTCGGACTGGACTTTATTTTAGCCACTCGATTGGCCTCGAATGTCTGGAGTCGATGAGGGGGCGTATTGAGCCACGCTAAAACTATTGTGCTGTCTGACCAACAGATATGTTGGCTTATAGTGATGTGAGCTGACAATTCAGCTGACACTCGAGTCATGAGCTGTGATAAGAGAGCTGAAGCTGATAATTCCAGTTTCGGAATTGTGAGTTTATTTTTGATAGGAGCGACCTTTGACTTGGCAATGACCAGATGTACATTGACCTGTCCATTGGCATTGAGCTCATGAAGATAAATGACAGCGCCCAAACCGGCTTCTGATGCGTCCGCGAACCCGTGAAGCGAGTAAGTGGACGTGGATTTGTATTTGCAAATGAGCCGAGGTAAGCGTAGACTTGAAAGTTGAGGAAGATCTTGTGAAATGTGCTGCCACTCTGTGTGGACTTCGTCGGGGGTGGGCTCATCCCATCCCAGTTTCATAAGCCATAACTTCTGCAAAAGAAGCTTTGCGCGGAAAATGACTGGGGTAACCCAGCCATTGGGGTCATAAAGCGATGCTACTGTGCTGAGAATGGAGCGCTTGGTAGCTTGGGTGAGTGAGGGGAGAGAGATGCGATACGTGAACTCATCTGTTTGAGGAATCCATTGTATACCTAAAACTTTAATGGAATTCGATTCTGGACTGAGGTCAAAGTCTTTAGGCATGTCGCATTGGTCATCTGGGAACTGTTCAAGGAGCTGGGGAGAGTTTGAGGTCCATTTACTGAGCTGAAAGCCACCTAGGGCAAGTAAGTTTATTAACTCGGTTTGGAGTGCCTGAGCAGACTCCACAGAGTCATGACCACAGAGTATATCGTCGACGAAGATTGAACGTCGTAGGATGTGAGCAGCTTGCGGGTAGCGATGACCTTCGTCATCAGCTAACTGCAGCAGAGTGCGGATAGCATGGTACGGGCTAGACCGTAAACCATATGTGACCGTATTGAGAGCATATGTGAGCAGGGGCTGGTCAGGTGATGACCGCCAGAGAATGAGTTGATACTGTCTTTGATCTGGGTGGATGAGTATGTTTCTGAACATCATTCTGATGTCAGTACTGAAGACTACGGGATGTGTCCTGAAAGACATGATAATGTCAACAATATCTTGTTGGAGAGCTGGACCTGTGTGAAGGCAATCATTTAGGCTGACGCCATTTGAGCTTTTACTACTACCATCAAATACAGTGCGTAGTTTATCTGATCCCGCTTTGAAAATGCCATGATGGGGAATAAAGAAGTGAGGCTTGTTTGCGAAGGTACTTGGGTGACATGGTGACATGTGTCCCATGTTCAGATAATCATTCATGAAGTCTACGTATTTTGAGCGGAGGGGCGGATTTGCCTGTAGCTTCTTTTCAAGATTGAGGAACCTACGTAACGCAATCGCATGCGTGTTGCCTAATGTCGGCGCATCCGGTAGAAAGGGCAAGGTTACCATATAACGACCTGATGGGTCGCGAGTGGTTGTGGTGCGGAAAATTTCCTCGCACTGCTCTTGTAATGGGCTGGTTTGTATATGAGGTTGGGGTTCTTCCGACTCCCAAAACCTCTCAAGGCTCCTGCAAATTTCATGCGTAGAAACGTCGGATTCTGGCTGTGAGCTGATAATATGAGCTGAGTTAGACTGGTTCGACGGTGCTGTACATAGGTCCTGAATGGGCCCTATCAATGTGAAATCAAAAATCGTGCCAAAGGCTATGGGCTTCCCCCGGCCTAACGAGACCTTAGTCCCGTCCAAAACTTGGCCGAGAACGTCGCAACCTAGCAAGAGATCAATCGGAGCTGGTGTATCGTATTCCTGATCTGCTAAAGGAATCGGTGGTTGCCCTCTCACCCGTGCAATGTGTGGGACCTTTTGCAATGGTAAGTAGCCGGTAACGCTTTCCAAAATATGCGCTGTAGCCGTAATCGTAGGTGAGTCATGGTGTATAGGACGACATACTATTGTGATGGATGCTTTTGATTCCTGTGTGTGGTGGTTGCCCACTCCTGCGATTTTTAGTGATGTTGAGTTGAGCGGTGAATTTAAAATCCGAGCCATGCGCTGAGTCATAAGCGTTAGCATGCTACCGCAATCTAACAAGGCTCGCGCTGTGTGAAACTGGCCATGCACGTCTGCTATTTTTAGCGAGACGGTAGGCAATAAAATGGGTTGAGTAGTGACGTGCTCGTCACATTGAGCAGAATTAGAGAAATTATGATTCGCTATAGGAGCTAATATCGCAGAGTGGGCTTGTAATGTCTGTGTATGGGCTGAATGTGTATGTATTTTGTGTGAGCGTGAGTGTGTGAGCTGATTTTCGTCGTCCTCGTTGTGTTCAGTTATTGTAGATAGTCATTGTTGACCACCTACACGTGACCTACTGGGCGAGCGTGAGTGACTAGATGAGTTGTTAGGAGGTGGTGGTGCCACCTGTGAGGCGTGTGCAGATGAATGCTGGTACTCATGAGCTGGACGCTGTCTGGGCTGATCTCTCAGATGTGGAGGCAGGAGATGAGCGGATGAGTTGACTGGAGAAGGAGCACCGGGACGATGAAGCGATGTGTGGTGCCTGTCGCTTCCACACTCTTTGCAAGCACGCGTTGACTTGCATTCGTTCTCATAGTGGGGGCCTAGGCACTGTCGGCAGCGGTTGCGAGCCTCAATGAAGTCCCAACGGCCTTGTATTGGTTGGTCGTTGTACTGTGGGCAGGCGATGAGCTTGTGCCCTCTTTCTCCGCAGAATGGGCAGGGCATATTATTAGAGGCGGATTGGGCTGAAGGCTGAGCTGAATAAACAGGCCTGGGATGAGCTGAATAAACGGGCCTGGGCTGAGTTGGGGCTGGGCTGCGGTAAAATGACTGACTATCGACCGGGCCGGGCCGGGCCGGGCCGGGTCGGGCCGGGCCTACAGGCCGAAATTGTTGGTACATGGGCTGTCGGGGCGGGCCTCGTGGAGAGGCCACGGGAGACTGCCTGCGGTATGGGCCAGGCTGTGGCGAGGGCTGATTTACATGTGAGGGACCTGGGCTGGACCACTCGGTCTCAACACAACGCGCGTGTTCTTCTAAAAATGCGATCAAATTTTTGAGAGTGGGCAGAGTCTGGCGCGATCCATATTTGCGCTCGAAAAGGGTCCGGAGCTCACCCTTAAGTTTTCGCACCACTATCGACACGAAGACATAATCGCAGTCTTTCATGGGCAGATCCAGGTTATTGAGTGCCGATTGAGCTGAAATGAGCGGAGTGAGAAACAACGTGCGGATATCTGAGCGGGCATGAATTTGTGGTAACCCCATAATGATGTCCACGAAGCGGTCGATGAGGACGCGGCGGTTTTCGTAGCGCCTGGTCAAGATTTCCATGGCTACGGCAAAGTTGTCACCGGTGAGCTGAAGGTGAGCGACCATACTGCGTGCCTCGCCTGATAGGCACGAGAGCAGGTAATGGAGCTTTACCGCATCCGAAATGTGAGTCATCTCATCCGTGAGGCTTCTGAAAATGGCGATGAATGACGGCCAGTCTTCAACCTTTGAGCTGAATTTGGGCAGCGCAATTTTGGGCAGAACGTTGGGAGTGGAGGGCATGGACAAAGTCTCTGAGGGAGCTGAGATCACACTCAGTTGTTTGAATGCAACGAGGATGACGTCGTAGTCCATGAGCGCGTTTTCGAAATTTTTTGTGTATGTCGCCTCGGTTTCATCTGAGAGATCGTCATCGTCCAAGATCTCCAGGTAGATATTTTCGAGCTTGGACTTGTGCTCTTCCAGCTTTGGGTAGCGAGCAGTGAAGTCTGTTAGCGTGTACTTTTTGGTGTCCTTGGCGAGTACTGCCGCAGCAATTTCCTTGAGTAAGGAAATTGCTTTGACTGCCTGACGGAAGATGGCGGCTTGGGATTTGGTAGGCATTGTTTTATTTTTCAAAAAATAAAAATATATAAATATGTATATACTGAGTGGATGTAGTTGAGCGGTCGGCAGCTTAGCGGCAGCAAAATTGCAAAAGGTTGAAAGTAATGAGCAGAGAGAAAAAAAAAAATATTTAAGAAAAAATATTTTTATGACACCCTGTATAATTTCAAATGTGCTGAAAATACTTTATGAGAACAATGTGTGAGACACCAAATCGAAATTGTAAAGAAAAAAAATTAATGAGAAAAAATAATATTTGCACACTGTATATATCAGTTATACGATTGCCACCCTGTATATCAATTACACAAGTGAATTTAAACGGCACCCTATATGAAAATTAGTTAAGTATGCTAATTAGCAACAACACGAAAAAACAATAATAAAGTGATCGGGAAAAAATAATTTATTTGGCGAACCCTTTTTTACGGCACAATGTGTAATTTACTTACGCAACTACTAGGTAAATTCGCTAAGAGTTCGAAAATCTAATCAACTAACTATCAATAACAATACGTGTTTACGTATATAAAAAAAAACTATCTATATTGAGCCGAACAATCGATATGAGCGGAGTAAGTACTTAAGTAATTACTTAAGTTGCGATGTTGCGTTAAATAACAAACAATGCAATCACACCACACGTCTTTTAACGAAAATAAAAAATAGTTTGTAAACAAAACAATTCAACACTTGAAGAACGTAGCTTTGATAAGTACAAGTTATAAGTTAAAAATTTTACGAGCTGATAATTACGAATTGGGAATAGGGGGTTTTGCTTTGTTTACAAATGTAAATGAGTGATGAACAGAACTCCGTCGCTAGACGTAGGTAGGTATGTATGTTCGGGGACGACCTGGAATGATCGAGAATTATCGAGAAATGAGTACTGAGTAGGTAGGTATCCTACCCGCTTTATTTTATAAACAAATATTGATGTGATGATTTTAAATAAGTATGAGCTGACTTTGTACTTTAAATTAAGTACGAAATGGGCAGGTAATTAAGAGATGGGACGTGAGAAAACTTTATTTCGAGAAGTGAGGTTTTTTTTTTTGAGAAAAAAACTGGGTGTGGTTTTGGAAAAACCTTTTTATTTTAGCGGACTGTATAGAATGAGCTGGTACTACGGATCGAAGGATCACAAAGGGTGTTCGCTGGCCAAGGGGGCCGGGCCCCGGGCCGGGTTTTGTTATGTATGTGTCCTTGCGTGGCTGCGCCCCCGCACCCCTCACGTCTCCTTGGTCCATGATGGCCACCAATAAACCAGTGCGTTACGAACCACCGGCTGTTTCACTTGCTTTTCCGCCTACGTAACATTGGCGACGATAAGTACCCGCGTTTTTGTGATAATTGCAAACGAAATCGACAATTATGTCCGCGTTATTCGGTATTTTAAATAGTTTCGACCATAATCTCCAAACATGGAATGTGTATAAAAGCCGTTTGCTGCAATATTTTATCGCGAATGACATCAACGATAAGGCGGATCCGACGGGAACAAAGCGAAAAGCCATACTTCTCAGCGCACTCACCGAAGGAACGTACAAGCTTGCAGAAGACTTAGCGCTGCCTAAAAGCATTAGTGAAGTACCTTATGTGGACATTTTGAAGTATTTGGACGACCATTTCACGCCAAAACGTATAGGGTTTGGCGAACGACATAATTTTTATGCCGCCTCACAGCAGCCGGGCGAATCGCACACTCAGTGGGCAGCGAGATTGCGGGGACTGACTGCTCACTGTCGGTTTCTCAATATTGAAGAAACGCTTCGTGACAAGTTCATCATGAGCATGCGGCCCGGCACGGAAAAAGAGAAACTTTACGCGCAAGATCTCAACGGATTGTCGCTAGCTAAAGCTGTGGAGTTAGCAGAGAGCTTGTGCTGCGCCCGAGCCGCGGCCGCAGCGAGCGCGACCGGCGTCGGCGGCCCCGCAGCAGCGGGCTCACCTACCGAGCTGTTTAAAATAGTATCTAAAAAGGACAGCGGCAGAAAGGTCGGAAAACCGAAGTGTAGTGTTTGTGGGTATACTAATCATAAAGAGGCTGAATGCAAGTTCGCAAACTATGAGTGTCGAAAGTGTCACATGAAAGGCCACCTGCGTAGGATGTGCACGAAAGTGAATTACGTGGAAGCGGATGGCGGTGACGACGACGACGATGACGGTAATGTTTTTTTTATTCGTTCTGTTCGAGGCGAACCAATGGTGGAAAGGATATGTATTAACGAGTTACCATTTAAATTTGAAATTGATAGTGGGTCCGCGGTTTCTGTGATATCCGAAACACACTATAAAGCTCATTTTAAAAATGTACCATTAACATTTGCACATAAACGGTTAATGAGTTATAACGGCAAACATATTAATTGTGTGGGTATGTTTCACGTTAGCGCGTCGTACTTGGGACAAAAGAATGACCTTGATTTGTATGTGGTCCGCGACGGTGGTCCACCACTTTTAGGCAGAGATTTTATTTCCAAGTTTAAATTACAGTTAACAACAATTAATTATTGTGAAGAAAATAAATTAATTGAAACTTTTAGCAAAGATTATTCCGAATTATTTTCTGACAAATTAGGAACATTTAAAAAATATAAAATAAAGTTATCTTTACGAGAGGACGCGAAACCCATTTTTTTTAAAGCGCGCCCGATTGCGTTTGCCTTACGCGACAAAGTCGAAGCAGAAATTAATAGATTGGTAGGGTTAGGTATCCTCGAACCTGTCGAGCATTCAGAGTACGCATCGCCCGTAGTACCAGTATTAAAACGTAATGGTTCAATTAGATTGTGCGCTGACTATTCTGTCAGTTTGAATAAACAGTTGGTAGTCGAACAATACCCACTCCCTACCGTCAACGAGCTGTTTTCCAAACTCCACGGAGGGGAACAGTTTTCTAAGCTAGATTTGTCAATGGCTTATAACCAGTTTGTTTTGGATGAGGAATCACAGCGTTTAACATGTATAAATACACACCGTGGCTTATTTAAGTTTACGCGCTTAGTGTTCGGTTTAGCTTCAGCGCCCGCAATATTTCAAAAAGCCATGGAAAAGTTGCTATCAGGCTTAGATGGTGTTTTATGTCTATTAGATGACATTTTAGTGACTGGAAAAAATAAATGGGACCATTTAAATAAGTTGAAAGAAGTTTTTAATCGTTTACAAAATGCCGGGTTAACCCTACAGAAAGAAAAGTGCGATTTTTTCAAAGATGAGATCAGCTACTTAGGTTATATAATTACGAAAGACGGAATTAAAAAGTCGCCGGACAAGGTTAAGGCAATGGTAGATGCGCCTATTCCATCTAATATTAGTCAGCTACAATCGTTCTTAGGGCTAGTGAATTACTATCGTAATTTTGTACCAAACGCTTCCACTATCCTGAGTCCTTTGTATGATATGCTAAAAAAGGGCACTAAGTGGAATTGGACTGACGAACACACCATAGCTTTCAATAAAATAAAAGATATGTTGACCTCAGAACAAGTGTTAACTCATTACAACCCGAAGTGTCAATTAATTTTAACTGTGGACGCTTCACCGACAGGGTTAGGTGCTATTTTGTCCCAAATAGATGCGGATGGCGTCGAAAGACCCATATCGTTTGCGTCACGCACTTTGAATGCCGCAGAGAAGCGATACGCGCAGATTCAAAAAGAGGCAACCGCAATCGTGTACGGGGTACGACGTTTTCATCAATATTTATACGGTAGGTCGGAACCGTTTACATTACGTACGGACCATAAGCCGTTGGTCTCGATTTTTGGTCCTTATAAAGGGATACCCGAAGTATCCGCTAACAGGTTGCAAAGATATGCGTTATTCCTCAGCGGGTATAACTATAGAATAGAATACGTTCGTAGTTCCGATAACAGCGCGGATTATCTGTCTCGTGCATGCGGAATCCCCACGGCCGCGCAGGGCGGCGATGCCGGCGAGTTGTCCCCGCCGCCGCTCGCGCCCCTCTCCTCCGATACGGAGTGCGCGTGCACCGAGCGCTGCGGCATAGTCGAGACAGCTGATCGCGCGACATACGTTTGTTTCGTTTTAGATGATAGCATGCCAGTAACGTTAAATAAATTACGAGAAGAAACCGGCAAAGATGTTATACTCAAACGCGTTAAAACATACATTTCCATTGGTTGGCCGCGGAAAGTTAGTGACGTCCGACTAAAACCATTCCATCTTTGTAGGTCTCAACTATCCGTGGAAAGTGGTTGTGTTATGCGCGGACACAAGGTCGTTATACCGGAAAGTTACAGACGGTCATATTAAAGGAATTGCATGCTTCGCATCTAGGTATAGTAAAAACGAAAGCGGAAGCTAGATCTAGATTTTGGTTTCCAGGTATTGATCGAGCTTTAGAAAGGATGATAAGTGGATGCGAAGTGTGTATTCAACTACGTCCGTCGCCGGCTAAGGCCCCCCCCTCGCTTTGGGAATTTCCAACTCAGTGTTTTGAAAGATTACACATAGATTTTTTGGGACCAATTAGGAGTTGTGTATATTTAATCATAGTGGACGCACACAGTAAATGGGTGGAGGTTTACAATATGAAACACTCCACTACGTCTAACGCAGTGATAGATAAACTATGCGAGTTTATGTCGCGATTTGGAGTTCCTAAAGTGATAGCAAGTGATAATGGTACATCTTTTTGTTCATCGGCATTTAAAAATTTTTGTACCGCGAACGGTATTGTACACATGACTTCGCCGGTTTATCATCCAGCCAGTAACGGCCAAGCCGAGAGTTTCGTTAAAATAGTAAAGAAGGGTATTAAATCTTGCCTTATGTCTAACAGTACCTTGAGAGACAATACATTAAAGTTGTTTAAGTATTTAAAAGATTATCGCAACTCAGTTCATTCCACCACTGGGTTGTCTCCCGCTGAAATGATTTTCGGTAGAAAGTTAAGGTCACGTTTGGATTTAATTAATATTAACACGTCGTCCTCGTCACCTGCCACAGCTAAAATTGTCAAAAATCAACAGTGTTTACAATCTAAGTTACAAGGTCAAAATAAAACAAAAACATTTAGAAAGAATGATTATGTATTGTATAAACAATTCGTTAACAGTTCTAGATTTAAGTGGTGTAAGGGAATTATACAAAAAAAATTGGGAAGAGTATTGTATGTAGTAAAAGATTTTTCTAGTTCACAATGTTATGTCAGACACATAAATCAGCTAATGTTGTATAAAGGGTCTAATAGCGATCAATGGGACAAAACAATAAATATAAATAATGACTCACCTGTGTCACCTCCACCACTCGCCGCGCCGCCTTCGCCACCGCCACTCGCCGTGCCGCCATCGCCGCTGCCGCCGCCACTGCGCGCCTCAACGCCACCGCCACCACCCGAGCCGCCCACACCTGGCTCGCCACGCTCTCACCGAAGAAGTTTGCTCTTCTCACCATTGGAGGAAAGTTCACCACATTCCGCGGTAGAACCATCTGATGCAAATGACCCACCGTTGTCGGTTGAAAATACTCCGAACGCAACCGATGGTCGTGCTAATGATGCTCCCAGGAGGAGGAGGGAAGAAATTATAGAACCGAGATTTTCTTTGTCTCCGGAGGAATACGACAGTGTTGACACAGCTAACGAGTCCCAGGAAATTGATGAAGCTGTCCGTATTACCCAAAGACCGTTACATAGTAGGCCCTATCTGGATTTTGATTAAAATATAATTGTTTGTTATAATTAGTTTTTAGTCGTTTATTAGAGGGAGGAGTTGTTATGTATGTGTCCTTGCGTGGCTGCGCCCCCGCACCCCTCACGTCTCCTTGGTCCATGATGGCCACCAATAAACCAGTGCGTTACGAACCACCGGCTGTTTCACTTGCTTTTCCGCCTACGCTTTTTTTTTTGTTTTAGGGGCACTGCTTATCCATAGGTAGCTGGGGAAGGAGCAGGAAATATGTTTTTTGAGGCTCGAAGGATCATAAAGATGTGTCTGCTGGTGCAGACACCCTCGACGTGGGCTGAGGATTGAGAATGAAGGTTGACGGTGTGGAGAAGTTGAAAGGGGACTTACGTGCTGATGAAAGTTGGGAGCTGATGAGCAGGCGGCGGTGATGAAGCCACGATACTAAGCGTGCGTGGGCTTGAGCTGGTAGAAGTCCTTGACCTTTTCAGACCAAGGTCTCAGTAAGTTTTATAGCACTTCACTGATTGGGTACACTAAAGTATCTGTACGGGTCACTTAGATCACTGTTTATAGTACCGGCCGGTTAATAATAAAATGAGCGGAATTTGCTGTTGCGTGTTGCGAAAACTCAACTGTTTAGATTCGACTGAGAGACTCAGACACACTCGCGCGTGCGCGCAGGGTTCGCACTGTACTGAGTGAGTGAGATGCAGATACGAGCGGAAGCGAGAGGCGTCGCGTTAGGCGCGAACAGGAATACTTTACGGTGCTTTGATATTTCACAAAGGTCATTGGGCATAATTGACCTGCTTGATGAAAGTTCGCGTACAGAAACCAAACTATATAGTTTTAAATTGAAAAATTCAATCCCATTTTTCAAAATACGTATAATTTTTTTATGTACCGACCGGCAGAAAAAAGTTATTTTAGAGTATGTGTGTAAGTATATGTATAATGTTTTTAAACTTTTGTTAATAATAACAGAAGTTTTTACTTTCAGCATTGTGAAAATGTGTGGTACAAGCGTAATAAACGTTTGTAGTGTCTTTATTTATTTATTTTATTTTATTTATTATTTCAATGCTATGATATAATGATAAAAAATGAAACATGGCCTGCAGGAATGCGACCCATATCACTGAGTAGCAGAATCAGATACATTTATCTATCAGATATCAGATACCCTATCACGTTTGTGTACGCCATAGGTCAAACGGTTGAACAAAATGCCCAATGAACTTTGTCATCATTGCACGTTATCCAGGCGTCTGTCTAAAGTTTTAGGATTGAATCAGGGTTAGATCCTAAACATTACTTGACTTTCCACCCCAAGTGAGGCGTGTTGGTTGGAGCCTCTGTCTAATTAAATCTGTATTAATAAGTAATACCATTTATCAAATTAAACAACTCTTCAACGCTACTGACAGTATAATATGCTGAATACAATATCTTCAAACATTATCAACTAGTGGCTCTGTGAGCTGTAGTCCTCGCTTTAACATAGGTATCTCTGCCATGTTAAAAAATTCGGAAAAACTGAATTGACAAAAATATTATATATAATTATCGAACCAGGCTCACAAAATTTCACGAGAATCGGTTGAGAAATGCGACCTGCAAAGGAGAATAGACGAACAGCAGGACAGCCGGACATACAAAAGCATTTTTGCTGAAGCTGAAATGGAGACGCTTCGCTCGTGCTTCGCTCTAGCTCTGTCAATTACTTGATTTTACAATCTTTGTAAATACTTAACATTCTTAATAATTCGAATTTCAGTCAAACATTTTGACACAAGATAGTATAGATAGATAATAATGTAGGTATTCAAGTTTACCTCAATCCCTTTAGCAAAGTATCCTTCCCACGGTCCACCAATTTGTAGTGGCCCTAGGGCTGATGGTGTAGAGTAATGCCGATCTCCCCCTGATACCCCATAAAGTATGGAGCCTAATAGTGGGGTGGCGCCAATGGCAGCCCTGGGCGCTGTTATAGTTGAACCCCTTTTAGGTTAAAGAATTGATACGGATTTTCTTATCGATATTTTGTAAGAAAGAACCTAATTCTTATTTTTATTGAAATAAATGAAATGCTATTTATCCATCGAATAAGTTAATTACTTACTGCCGTACAAATAAACGCAGAATAGGTTTATACCTAGTGACCAAAAATTGCAATTTAAGTTCGACGTCTCAAAGCGTCATTTTCCATAACAAACTTTTAGGTTATTCTAAGTGTAAACTTATTCTTCGTTCATTCGTACCCAGTCTTGTAGTTATCAAGTAAGCAAGAGCATATCTGCTACGTCGTAGCCACCGTAGTCAGCTACGCCGTAGCAATTTCACGCAACGCAATCAGTTTGACATTCTTAATTAAATATAAATTCCTACTTTTATTTTAAATGAGTTGAAGTAGTAAAATCACGTTCATAGGAACGATACATAGGTATTATTAGAATAAAATGTGTCGGGATTTACGCCATGTAGGTTCATGCAACTGCGCCGAAATATCGGAGTCTCAAAAATAAGCGGGTACATGGTGTAAATCCCGACATAGTTTATTCTAATAACGCCAATAACCATGGAAATTTAAAACAAGATACTTAAGTATCTCGTCTGTTTTAGTTGTGATTGAATACAGTGTTTCACCCGGCCAGCAATCCGCCGTTAGTTATTTTTCCCTCAGTTTTCTGGTCACGCCTGGGCCTTTGATTCAATTCGTCTGCGACGTGCCGCGGACGCGCTGACAGCCATGATGGTTCACTTCAAATGTACAGATGATTGATTTAGTTCTTACTGGTAAAATTTATGAGAAGCTCGAAATACTAACATTTATTTTTAGATAGATTTTACCTTTTGTTATATTGTAGAACAGCTATGTTAGCTTTTAGCGTAAAAAAGAATAATTGGACGCGGGCAGCGCAGGGCCGATCGTTTTGGAGATCCTTGGAAGCTTCTGCGCACTTGTGAGCGTCATAGCTAATATTATGATAGTGATGCTAAAGATGCCTGAAAAAAGGTGAGCGTGTGAACATAAGCAAAAGAAAGGACAAGATTAATTTTTTTTTTTTTTTTATTTATTTTGGCACATACAGTCATTACAAATAAATAATTAAAATAAAAGAGTTAATGCTATAGACAACGAGTGCCCAAAATTAAACATAATGCAATGTTGGTTAGACTTATAGCTACTTAAAATGTTTATAGTAACATGCTATTTAAGTAAGCTTTTGGTAATATATAACAAAAATGTAGCAAGGTACTGTCAACGGCACGCCGGGCCACCGCGAAAGGGTACCGCCTGACGTGCTGACGACTGCCCACAATAACAGTAACAGGTACAGAATTTTGAGACGGAGCTACAGTAAACTTAAACAGAACAAAACAAAACAATACAAAACAATACAAAACAAAACAAAGGGTTCACTTTAACATATTGATGATTTCCGATTTAATACCAGTTAAAGTGTTGCAAAACAGATCTAAATTTAAAAATTGGTTATTGTACATTCTTAGACAGCGAGAAAAGTAGCTATTGCGGGTATATTTTTTTTGATAGGATGGTGGTACAAATATTTTTGGGTAGAATAAAAATTTAAGATGTTCACTATGCTGTTGCACTAAGTTGCATACCAAAAATAATACTTACTTATATACAAATCTTTTTCTCGATGTTTAAAATAATTACTTAATTAAATAATTTATTTATCTATTTATTAAAGGCGTTTAAAAACTTACTCAAAATACATAAATTGTTTATCTTGCTGTCTAGCAAAATACTTTGTTACAGATATATGCCTATTAATTAAAGTCTATACCAGTTTAAAGCAACACTCGGTCCCGCAATATTAGTTTAACGTCACACCGAGTATGTGCTCGATTTAATTACTCCAGTTTATAGCGATTCTGTCAAAACTGACGGCATTGTAATAATATGGTGGAGATAATTGAGCCGAAGCCTATAATTCTTTGATTATAAACCTAGGCCTTAATTAGATAGCTCTGCTAAAATGGCGCCATTATTATAGCATGGTGTTTTGCTACGAGTATAATTGGATTTATTTCACCGCTCTTACGAACCGAAACCGAAGTTTATTAATTATTTCTTATTAAAAGATATAAAGTGCTGTTTTTTAAATTATCAGAATATTACTTTTTTACCCGTCACACAGCATACAGTGCGAAAAATTTTGGATGTTCAAATGGTAGCGCTTCTTTCTAATATTGAAAACTGATAAGTACAAGGCCAGAATCTGCCAAAATTCCTTACGTGATCAATTACCCGTGACGTAACACTCCGTCCCCGCCACGGCGCGACGCCACTCTGTAGCGTTGCAGCAATTGAAAAGTTAATAGGGATGGCCGAATTTAGTTTCGAGGATGCAAACAAATTAAGCATATTATTATTTTATGGGTCGCCTAAATTATTGTACTTACTTAATTTTTACTAGAACAATCAAATGTAGTGTCCATATTTAGTCGATATTATAAGGTGGTGTGTTCCAAAAATAAAGCATCTTCTCTTCGTTATCTTTCAAATAACATGAAAATATCTGACAAGATATTTTATCAATTAAATTACATTCCTATCATTTCCATCAAATAATAATAATTTTCAATTACTGCAAAACAATTTCTGCTGGTATCAATTTTATACGTATTGCATAATAATCTACAATCTTCCAATAGTCTCAGCTTTGTTTTATCAAGAAACTATAGCGACACTTTGTTACCAACTGAAAACTACTAAAACTATTATAGTTTCGTATCGAGCATTGTGTATTATAAGTCCGAACTAGAGGCGTCAAGTGTAAATAATTGGCAGACAAGGTTTGACCCTCCCACTTAGGACAACAGTATCACAATATAGTCTGTTTGTTCTAAGCAGAAGCGCCACTGTAGTCGTTTTTGGTAACACTTCCGTCATTTGTTTTCTTGTGCAATTAACTTCTTGGTAGTATTGAATGGACGTAAAAAGACCCTCAACGAAGCAGAGGTCTACGTATTCCGCCCATCGTCAGAACCATTTCTGTTCAAATTTTCATTTTGGTGTTAAAAAAGCATTGCATATAGTACCACGCAATGTAACACGCTTGAAAGGCATAGTTTGTGTGCATGGATATGATATACATTGAGTAATGATGTTTTGATATCATTGTTAGTGACGAAATGCTTAAAATTTTGATAATGTTTCTTTGGGAAAAAAATAGTAAATAATGTGTAAAATTAAAAAAAATGACTTTGACCTTCAATAACTTAATAGCTATTGATTTCCCAGGTATAGTCTAAAAGACAAAAATGATCCTCATGATAGGCGAAATGTTTGAACTTCGGCTTCTTTGAAGGTCTTTTTTACAACCTTTATAAGCTAACTTGGCCTGAGACTGCCTGTACGAAATGTATATGTGTGCGTATATATAAAACTATGATTTATTTCAAGCGGCTATTCTGCTTACTTAATATTTTGTGACAAAATTGTGTAAGTAAGCTCTGTCGCCATCAATAGGAGGTTTCAAAGGTATAGTTTGATTGTTTCACATCACAATATTGTTGTGGAAGGTGAAAGGTCGTCGTCTTTACAAATTTCATTTCAATGAGACACAAATACTTATAAATTAAATGTTATAAGTTCAATGACACTTCGTACTTCAATCTCACAAAAATATCTTTGTATTTTTTACAGAATAGGTAGGCTAGGTAGTACTCTATTTTCAAATTAAATTGGAAGTTAATGCCTAATCATGGATTTTTAAACACTGCTTTTTGTACAACTGGTTTTGATTATTAAGTTCAGTTCAATTCAATTCAATTTTTATCGCACACTACTCTTTAATGTAAGCTGTGGATAATGTGGCTGGTTGTAAAATTAGTACTTAATTATTATTTGTAAGCATAGTTGTTAGCACAATATTGTACAACTGTTTGTTATCCCTGCAAATAAATAAATAAATAAATAAAAATAAATAGAATGGGCAGACTTCTGTATATTTTAAATATTTTTTTACATTTATTTGCCATGCAATGTAATAAAATTATCAAGAAACAAAAAGTGAACAGTTCTATAAATATACGTACTAAGTATGTATAAAATTAGTTATGAATTTAATAACTTAAGTTAGACCAAATTAATTGGAACAAAACAAACAAATTCACTATGATTCTCTGAGTTTCCAAGTTCTATGTTCAAAACTAATTATATCGTATTTTGTCTAGATTTTCTAGAGACTGAGTGGATGCCATAGACAAGGAGTCTGTTGTGAATAATGCAGCGCTTCAGCAGCTATTTGGGACACGAGACGTTGTCTCATTTAGAAAAAACGTCTGGAACTATCTAGCTAGATTAAAATTTGAAACACTATATTTTGTAACAGCTCTCAGATGAGAAGGGATAACTAACTTCCAAGTTTAAGTGGTGTATGGCGAAATATCTCGACTTACACACAAGTGTGATGAAAACTACAGTAATAACGGTGAACTACTTTTACTTTCTTCACAGGAACACACCATGATATTATTAACTAGGTTATAGCAACAATACGTTAGCAGTTTTCCCTAACAATACTTCTCTTCTTGACGGTTGGAAAGTGACTGAGCCCGCAACTGACTTTCGTTGACCGTTCTGCCGCCTATCCCCACCGCTTACCTTCTCATTCCACTGAAAATGGCGGAGCCAAGCGTCGGTGTTGCCAAGCTATTAAACTAAAATACTACTATTATTCTTTCAATTTTGATTCGAAATCATAACAACAAAATGGATTAATTACTATCAAACTACAAAACGTCACATTCGTCCATCCTGACCTCGTGCATGTCCTCGTGCACGATCAACTCAATACTATAATAATAACGTCACATTCGGCCGGTTGTATGTAAACTTATATCGCATTCTATTAAATAAATTTAACTGGTTTAACTTTTTGTTATAATTTAATTGCGGATTAATTAATGCTAAAAAGAGAGAATCTACTGAATCTACCACCATTTCACAAAATGGGAGGCCACTCCAAGAAAGAAATGGTGAACGAAAACTTGGAGAGGGTTGTCGACCTCCGTCTTTTATATTTGATAATTTATTTACAAGAGGAACTAACTGTTGTATCTTATCGCATCTAGTATGATCATCAGATCAAAAAGCTTTGAAATTTTTAAAAGCCAATAATATTGTGACACAAATATTAACTAAAACATCTTCAAAAATATTACCATTTTTTCCACAATAAAAAATCTAATAATTTATGCAAGTACAACATTTCTCATTAGTTCTTTCTACTAAATTATGAATTTTATTATAATATTTAACAAGAGATAAGTACAAAAAGTAAATATAACAGTCGAAGTCACGCCGCCGGAGTACCACGAAAGGGTAAACAAATTTAATCACAAATTGTAAACTTTTGACAGATGATTGACTGAAGACCCGACGCACGTACTGTGACTACCTAACTGAAATTATCAATGATGTCAACTTATTAAACTCACATAAGTCCTACAGTTTCTTACGGTATACAATTTCAATTTGCTAGACCTATTAGGTATGCAAAATGCAAGGTAATCGTATAATGATTAAAGTTGTGTTGCAACAATAATTATATGTATTATTTTTATTTATTTCACAATTCATAGCATGAGCTAGGTACTTATTATATTTAATTTAGCTTAACTAGAACTACCAACTTTAACAGGTTCTGAATAAGATTTAAATATAAGTACTTGATAAATCAATGCATAGGAATTCTGGTCAGTATCTATGTTCAACCAGATAATTGCAGCTGAAACCTTATTAGCCGTCGCAACCTGTCGTCATCGTGCCAAAAAAAAACCTAAGATCAACCAATAACGGAACAGTCGTTTCTACCATCCAGCCTCGCGTCGCACACCGCGCCACCATCACCTTAGCTAAGTATACCGCATGGGCATCTTGTCAGATGCAATATGTTTCTGAAATATATAAAACAATCGACAGTAACCATGCTTAAATCATAGGACAAACGTCTACAAAATAAAATATCAGGGTCAAAAGGAAAAATATTATAATCTACTCATGAAAACTGTTTCATTATGAGATGAGAAAAACTTATTATGTGAAATACAAATTCACATTTATAATAAACCATATATAGTTGCATTGTTATTAAAATATTATCATGATAATTTATTTATTTTATTCCACAATTTGTGGTTCTCTTGCATTTTATTATGTAATGTGCTCAGTTAAAGTAATTGTTAATGTCGATACTCGCAGGGCTACCGTTTGCCACTATGTGGACACGGCCTGTCAAGACATATTCAGGGCTACCGTTTGCCACAGTGTGAACACGGCCTGCCAAAACATATATTTAAGCCAAAGCTATCAACCAAGGACACACATGGCCCATACAATACGACACACTTGGCCACGTAACCAGTATATTTAGGATACACACGGCCCATAGACGCGACACACTTGGCCGCTTACTGAGTACCACACTTAAGGACACACTTGGCCCATAGACGCAATATACCTAGTCGCCTAAACACTGCACTTGAGGACAACTGGTTCATATAATAGTAGCTTACACACTTCTTACCTAACATTTTTAAGACTTTATTTTCTCAAACAAATATAATGTATTCAAATTAACCATAATTACATTAGCATCGGATTGCAATATTATAAACTAAGAGATAACCAAGTAAAAGAAGAAGAAGAAGTTGTGTCTTAAAGAAGAACGCAGACTTCATAAAGTCTACTTATTGTTTGACAGATCTTCGTACATGTGTAATTGAGTACTGATAAGACTTAATTGAGTACGTGCACTAATCTAAACAACAACTTAAATAATCGTTGCAGATGACGATTCGAGTATGAAATTAGTAAAATTGCATAATGTAGTCACATAAGCAAGTAATATAAGTATATGACAACCTAGCCTTGTAAACCGCTGGCGCTTCTAGCCAAATTGTACTTGGTTTATCTTTTTTTTTTCGTTTGACATTTATTTTTAATTGGAATTGAATTGCAATTTATTAAGTAATTATTCATTAATGTACCTAATGTAGAATGTATGGAATAAATAAATTGTATTGTATTGTATTGCAAACCGCCGGCGCATCTAGCCAAATCTCAGGCGCATCTAGCCCAAATCTCAGGCGCATCTAGCCAAATCTCAGGCGCATCTAGCCAAATCTCAGGCGCATCTAGCCAAATCTCAGGCGCATCTAGCCAAATCTCAGGCGCATCTAGCCAAATCTCAGGCGCATCTAGCCAAATCTCAGGCGCATCTAGCCAAATTTTAGGCGTATCTAGCCAAATCTCAGGCGCATCTAGCCAAATAAAAGGCGCATCTAGCCAAATAAAAGGCGCATCTAGCCAAACTGGATTTGCATCTAAATACAATACAAACCAATCATTTATTTCCCAGAAAATGGAAGTATACATTGATGACATTATAATTTAACAAAATCTGCATATTCTGACTTTGTTAGGTGTGGAAATCTGTCAGTAGCTAGGTGATTATAAAATTAAAATTCGATACTTAACATTAATCATCAATTATTACAACTAATTTTCATTACCCATCATTTCAGTAAATAATTTCAAATCCCAATAAAATAAATGTCAAACTTTAATGTCAAATATGATAAAATGACATTAATAATAATAATTGCCTGCCAATGTTAATTTAATTTACAGTAATAAAATATTAATTGCATCTAGCCAAACCGAAGGCACATCTTCTCAAACCGTAGGCGCATCTAGCCAAACTGAAGGCACATCTTGCCATACTCAAGGCGCATATAGCCTTATAAGCCGCAGGCGCATCTAGCCTAACCGCAGGCTCATCTTACCATATAAAATGAAGGCGCATCTAACCTTATAAAATGACGGCGCATCTGAACTTATAAAATGAAGGCGCATTTATACTTATAATAAAATGTAGGCACATCTAAACTTATAAATAACAAGAAGGCGCATCTAACCTTATAAAATGAAGGCGCATTTATCTTTATAAAATGAAGGCGCATCTAACCTTATAAAATGAAGGCGCATCTAACACTATAAAATGAAGGCGAATCTAACCCTATCAAATGAAGCACATTAAAACTTAAAATATTCATTCATATAAATCTCAAATCTCTTTACCAATCTGGTATCAAAAGTTGCACTTTATAAGTCGAAGGCGCGTTTAGCCTTCAAGCTGAACGTGTCTAGCTTCGAAAGTAAAAGTTGGAAATTTTCATCTATATTAATATTTATTATAATAAAAAACCAACAGTTAATAAAATTAAGGCGCATCTAACCTTATAAAATGAAGGCGCATTTATCTTTATAAAATGAAGGCGCATCTAACCTTATAAAATGAAGGCGCATCTAACACTATAAAATGAAGGCGAATCTAACCCTATCAAATGAAGCACATTAAAACTTAAAATATTCATTCATATAAATCTCAAATCTCTTTACCAATCTGGTATCAAAAGTTGCACTTTATAAGTCGAAGGCGCGTTTAGCCTTCAAGCTGAACGTGTCTAGCTTCGAAAGTAAAAGTTGGAAATTTTCATCTATATTAATATTTATTATAATAAAAAACCAACAGTTAATAAAATTAAGGCGCATCTAACCTTATAAAATGAAGGCACGTCTAACCTTAAAAAAAACTTTCCCCGTATAAATTCTCAAACCTCTTCATCATTCTAGAATAAAAACAAACAAAAGTTAGAGGTACCTTAATTAGGTCGAAGGCGCGTTTAGCCTTGTCCTAGCCTTACAAACTGAATGTGCATCTAGCCTCGAAAGTCAATGGTATAATAAATTTTCATTAATATAAATATCTAGTATAATTACTTAGGGTTGGGTGAAATATTTAGAATAGTTTCATTTTAGTAATTTTCACTGCATCATCCCTATGTACATAGAAAACCAAAAGTTAACCCTAATTGTAAGCCAAAGACGCATTTAGCCTTGTAAACCGTAGACGCCTAAGGGCGTAGGCCTTGTAAACCAAAGGTGCGTCTATCCTTGTAAACCGAAAGCGCGTCTAGCCTAGTCTCAAAAAGTATTAGTAGAAATACCTAAGAGCCGGCTCACTTCAAATAAAATTTTAAAGTAGCAAAATATTTTCTACCAACTACGATTAATTTTAAAAGCGTTATATTTCTTACAAAACTAAGAAATTACGCCAAATAAGTGTACTTCAAAGTAAACTTACTTCATTCATTTAGGAACACAAAAATGAAATCAAAATTATAATCGTAAACATACCACATATCGAAACCATGTACACCAGATAATTATCTTTCGTATTATTTTATTCATAAAGATAAGTATGTACAGTTTTTAACTGTAAGATCACTTCTGTAAAATCACGTTAATTAATGAAATCGACAATTCTTTATGAACGGCCTCTTAATAGAATAAGAATTAACTTCTTGAACTAAAATAGGAAAACATGGTTTGTGGGGTCATATTTTTATATAAAAAACGTAAAGTTACCACAAAACAAAAACATACGACAAGCTGAAGAGATTCTCTAGTAGCTATTAGTATTAAATTGCATATAAACCTCACAGATGATTGCAAGAAAAATAAGAATATTATCATAAGGGCTTGGGTAGGTTAATATTTTTGGCATAAATAATAGCGGAAACGTATAATAATATCAAAAATACGTACTGTGAAGTAGCTTCAATAAGTTTTATTCATGAAAGAGGATTGTGATAAATAAAATGATGATAAAACGCCGAAAAACATCGAAAATGTGCAGAAGTGAGGTTATTTTCCATACTCTTCCCACGTAAAGTAAAAGACAGACAAATGTGTTCGTAAAACCTAGCCTTAAGCTACGACTATAGCGTCATGGTACTACTAAAACCCTTTTGAAGGTCAACGTAACCTGGTACCAATTCTACAGTAAGTATCACGTTATCCGTCTTATTCTCCGTATCCGTACATCCACAGGGTACAGTGTCAAGGTCGACTACTAACGACAATTAGAATGCACTTAGAATGGTATGAAATATAAAAAAAATAAACTTAATAACCTCTGCGGAACACATTGTCCAAGATAAAAGTTCCTATTTTCATAATTCATAATGCATTTCCAGAGTTTAAATCACGAAAGTTACAGTTGGGCAGTAAAGATAAAAAAAAACATTCATTTCATGACCTCTCTTTATACAATCATGAAAATTACAATTCCAATATCAACGCACTATTTCCATCATGGTGACGACTGAGTGTAGTTTTGTGTGCAGTGTATGCACGGCCGAAGAGTCGCCTCGGCCACGTGCAATGATTGTGAAGTGTTTATGCACTGTCGAAGAGTTGCCTCGACCACGTGCAATGTTTGTGAATAATGGTGTGAATGCACGGCCGAAGAGTCGCCTCGGCCACGTGCAATGATTGTGAAGTGTTTATGCACTGTCGAAGAGTTGCCTCGACCACGTGCAATGTTTGTGAATAATGGTGTGAATGCACGGCCGAAGAGTCGCCTCGGCCACGTGCAATGATTGTGAAGTGTATATGCACTGTCGAAGAGTTGCCTCGACCACGTGCAATGTTTGTGAATAATAGTGTGTATGCACGGCCGAAGAGTCGCCTCGGCCACATGCAATGACTGTGAAGTGTTTATGCACTATCGAAGAGTTGCCTCGACCACGTGCAATGTTTGTGAATAATGGTGTGTATGCACGGCCGAAGAGTAGCCTCGGCCACGTGCAATGAAAAATAGTCATAAATCTCTCGAGTGTATTAAAACTTGAAACTACCCAACTTAATTTCGTAATTTTAGCTCGGTTTAAAACGTTAGAAAAGTAAGAAATTCGTGAGCGTACATACTTTGGTTCTTCCACTGCTGATTTGTGATGAAAACTACAGTAATAACGGTGAACTACTTTTACTTTCTTCACAGGAACACACCATGATATTATTAACTAGGTTATAGCAACAATACGTTAGCAGTTTTCCCTAACAATACTTCTCTTCTTGACGGTTGGAAAGTGACTGAGCCCACAACTGACTTTCGTTGACCGTTCTGCCGCCTATCCCCACCGCTTACCTTCTCATTCCACTGAAAATGGCGGGAAACGGCGGAGCCAAGCGTCGGTGTTGCCAAGCTATTAAACTAAAATACTACTATTATTCTTTCAATTTTGATTCGAAATCATAACAACAAAATGGATTAATTACTATCAAACTACAAAACGTCACACAAGCGAACACAATATTAAGTATGTGTTCAGTGCAGTAGTGAAAGATATCTGCATCGAGAGACTACGTTACTCAGATTAAGACTACGTTACTCGGGGGAAGACTACGTTACTCGGAGAAAGACAGTTGTTACTCGGAAGTGCAAGATATACGGATAAGGATACACGTCACTCAGAGGAAGATCACGTTGATCGCAAAAAACTTCCGTAAACAATATTTACCTACAAAACAAAGGTAAGGTACTATGCTATTTGCAGCAACAGAGCCTTAAAGCATACGTGGTTGGTTCCTTTATACATCATCATAAGCTATTTTTTAACCTATCCACCTGTTGTCTGATATCCAACCCTAGAGATGTAGATCGCAAGCTGAACGCACTCTAAGCTATCCTGCTCCTATAAATGAATGTACTTTTTATACAGTCATTGCTATAAGGACAGCTCTACATTTCTCATAGAAGTTCATCGTGCAACAGCATGCAGCGCTGCAGTTTATTCGCCGACGACGACCGACGCCGCGTATTTATCAAGTGGAGCCGTCATTTGTTTCTGTTCATGCACTCGCGTTCGCCGGCATATTGCCATGCGCCCAACTCAAATGCACCAGTTGATTAACTCATGTACTGTATCCTAACTCTCTTTATACTAACTTATAAAATCCTATTCCAACTTATAAATGCAAAAGAGAGTCTGTTTTGCCCAAGCTGAAACGGAGACGCTTCGCGTTCGCTCGGTCAATTAAGTTAGAGACGAAATATTTTTTTCTGTATAAATCTTTCACGTAGCTTTTCTAGGGACTTCTTAAAAGATTTGAGAAAGCTGATAAGTACGTTGAGTGTTTCAATTGAATGTTGTCGATAATGCAGAGTCTATTACCCCTTTTAGATTGGATCGGAGCGTGTACCCTTGGTGATGTAGCGACTGTCATTTGTCTCTCTCGGTTCGAATCTCTTGGCCCGCTCCGTATGCGCCGAGCAGAGCCAAGTATGAGATTATTGTACTATATTACATTGAATTATCTACATTGTTATAAGCTTTTATTACGTCTAGCTTGATTTATTGAAGCAAATTCGAAATACATAATCTAAGTAACAAAATATTGCTCATTGTTTAGTAGACAGTTATTATTCGCTACTTTCTACAAGTAAAACCTTAAAAAACTTATCATTTTTGTTTTAAAAAAGAGTATTCATTTAATTTTACAGTTTTATTAAATATTGAAATCGGTTTCAATACTTGACTAACAAATACAGAACTTCTGAATGAAAACGTCTTTAACAAATTATTAAAAATTATACAAAGGTGGTTTTATACTGACATTTCTATCAGATAAGCGAGATCGTAACGCAACCAACCTTCACTAGATCGTTGGTCCACCTTGTCGAGGGCCTACCCACAGAGATGAAGAAACAAACGAAGAACTGAACAAAATAAATTAATGAAAAAACAGTTTGTTCATCAATGTCAAGAATAAGATTATTTTCCTATCTAATCAATCCTGCTGACAGTCAATTACCTACGTGTAATCTGTTCAGCGTAGAATACGCGCCGGTAAACATGCGTAAACAGTGTAGCGTGTGGTATGTGCGAGGCTAGGAACCGGTTCAGAATATATCAGTTTTATTTTTATTTATCTATAAGTAACTATAAATTAATGACCGATTTTTGTGATGTTTTGTTCTGATGTGGTATTGAATCCGGAGCGTTTTTTCTAGGCTCGTAATTACACACCGCTTACACCTCTTCGAAAATAAGTTTAGACTTGGCCACCTGCTATTGCTAACTAACATTTTATTGGGTAAATGTTGATATCTATTAAAAATACATTTAATGAGCTTTCAACTCATAATAGATTGATTTAATTAACATAACAGTTACCATAATTAAACCGTTTAAAGCGTTATTGCTTGCGTAAGGGAAATAAAAGGGATCAATTCAGGAAATGCAGGCAAATTGGCTATCAAGATGATGGAGAAAATACACTTCAACAGCTTTATTAAAAAAAGGAATACCCAAAATGGATACTATTACCCATGAAGTTGCTCAAATATTGCAAAAAATTAGGCAATGTAATATTGCTCGAAAACTAAATCTCAGTAATTGCTTCCGTTCGACGAGTCTTCCAACGGTTTCTTAAGACTGTTGGCTATGTCCAAAGGGGAAGAAATATATTATAACAACACTTACCATAAAAAGGACTAAATTAACTTTGAAGAAATTTTTTAAAAGGTGTGATTTTTCTGACGCCTTGTGTAGTTCGATTTAGCGATTTGTCAAAACTCGACAAATTTAAATAGAATTATTTATCGGTTGAAAAACCGCAAATAACTTTTGAATCAGGCATTGATAGAGTTTTTCTTAAACAGACACGCAGCCTAAAACTGGTTTTCAACAAAAACTTTTTTTAAGAACCTGGGTAAACCGGTTCAAAGGAGCTAAATCTTCAATAAATACAGCACCATTTACGTACTTGATTTAAATTCAACCGGTTTTCATTTTCTGGGTGTGGTGGGGAGACGGCAACGATCTTTAATTAGGCTAAACGCGTGACGACAAACATCCACACACATGCACTCACACGCACGCACGTAATCGCGCCCCGCAAACAATCGTACACACGGCACATCGCACCACTTGAAACACTAATCAGCTTAGGACGCAGTCAACTGATGGTGCAGGAGGTCATCATCATATCGTATGGCCGACTGCGTCATCATCCTAAACTTCCAGTTGCAAGTTTTAGCCACTCCTCGGCCGCAGGCGTTAGTTTGTGAATACATTTCGTGTCACTCAAGAATGCTATTGACCGTCGGGAATTAATAACGCTAAGCCAAGGAGACATTCACTAAAGTCAATTAATTTACTAGTTTCAAAACGTAATATTTTTTTTTTGTTTATTTTTCTCTGAAGCTATCCAAAAACATATCACAAATCGTGATAATAGCATAAGAATAAATAAAACATAATAGCTCAAAAGGTGTCTTACTTTTCAGTGGTAACATTTCTTAGTAAGAAGTTTAGTTAATGTTAAAAAAACGTCAAGTAACAAACATAAAGATAGGTATGCCAAAAACGTTCTATAAGTGGTTTTAAAACCACTTACGGCGCTTTTTAAATAACTTGAAACGTAACGATACGAACACTAGAATTAAGGCCTAATCAAATCTGACTGTACTGGTGGCGGTAACGATATTCCGATGGGTATGCGGATAACGCGTTGTTCAAACCATACCGGAACTTTACCTCTATCGGAGGCGGTAACGGTACTATACACTGCGGGCGGGCGGCGCGGGGTGTGTCCGCGGAGGGTAGTAAAAGTTTTGCCGAACACGCGGTACGTACCGCATACCTATACGGTATGCGGTTTTGGTTTCGCAACAACCGTGGTAATGCCATACAAAATATCGGTCGGGATATCAGTCGGGATTACCGTTACCCACTGTGGTGGCGGATACCAGTCAGAATTGTGTAGGCCTTTAGCGTGACATTTCAGCGTGCCTTGACTTAGGAGTTCGATTTACGATTTCTTTTTTTAATTCATCAATGCCCGCGCGGCCGCATGCGGCCGGACAAAAATAGGAAATCTATTGTGAGTCATTTTCCGGGCCTTGAAGTGTTAATATTTGGGCATCATCTTACAGTCCATCAGATTGAACCCACCGTTTTTTAGTCGTGTACTGCGGCACCGTCTCATGGGAACGCGCACGTGTCGCCGCCGCGCCATAATGCGACGCAACTCACGACATACGCCAGCTAAAGCCTAGATTTGTTTGTACAAATACAATACCTTACACACATGTACTCTTTGTTGACACTTGTAAGTGACTACAGCCACGACTATAGCGTGTCTTTGGGCGAAGTGTTCATTCTTGATTATACATTAGTACATTATGATACAAGTTAGCTTAGGTTACTTATTGCACACAAGGCTGTGGGTTGCAGCCCGAGCCGCAGGCGAGGGCGTAACTCAGCCGAGTGTGCAATAAGTAAGAGCTCACGAGTTTCATACGACGTTTTTCAACACATTTGCGAGGGAAAAACAAAGTAATTTATCACACAGCAACAAATACGACAAAAACAAAATGATAATCATGATGAGAAAAGGCACGCAGGTTTTTTTTTGTTTTTTTCACACGCCCAATACAAGAATATTTTGCGAACAAAGGGGTTAGTGAGCATACAGCCTACTTCAAAATTATAAATTTAGGTGATAAAATGCTAATATTTTAATATTTTTTAACAAAATATTGTAAATAAGAAATAATTTGATAATAATAAATATTTGTTTGACTTAATTAAGGACCTACACATTTATTTGTTCCAAAACTGCAAATAACTGTATTACCCGGTTAAATTGAAAATGCTCTGTTTACTCGCATAGAACTTGCAGTAAGGTACCTATTTAACTTTGTAGGGATAATTCTATAACCAACTAGTGTTTTATATATTATTGCACGCGTTTGTTATAGCTCGGTTTATGGCCCTAAAAGCGATGTATTAGGGCTCACTTTACGAGCAAGTGTGTTGAAAAGTATGTTACATCACGCATAAATGTGTTTAGTACTAATAATAGCCCTGATAACACTCGCGGTTCGCGGCCTTCGCGGGCTTTCGCGGCGCGAGTGTGGAGCCCTCTTAAGATAAAAAAACGTCCGACTCACACACATAATTCACTATTTGTCACATTAACATATTTACCACTGCACCATATTACCTTGCACCATTAATAAAGGTATTATCCTCTATCTATCACTATTTTAAATATCCATCTTAATTTTAGAGATTTCAATAACTTCATTCAAATAATGTTTTTTTTATTATGTTGTTACTTTGTAGCGATATAATTTCTTTGCGCCCATTCTTCTTGTCAGATAAAAAGTCCCGAATGGGTGGTAGGAAAATATAAACAATTCAAAAACACTTAAAATTCAAGTTAATTTGAATAAATAATTCTTCATCTCACTTTATTTCGTTAATTTGTCGTTATTTAAAAAGCTCATTTTTATTTCTTTTGCCAATAGTTAAATTAAATGTAATTCCATTTGACTACAAAATCAACACAGCACCTCAATATCGGATCCCACGTAGAATATTCAATAGACTATTCGAGGATCACGTTCGAGAGAGCGTTTATCATTAATCTCGAACCTTCCAATTACTCGGATTGAAGTGTGCAAATAAACTGTTGATTAATACTCCAGTATCTGGTTAATTAGATCGGCTCTTTACTAACGAACCAACATGCGTCCACTGTCTGGGACAAACTAAAGTCAAGTTTATTTATAAAGAACATGCACTGATTTACATTATGGGCTATTTCCTTTTTTTCTATTTTTACCCACAATGGACTGAACGGAACGGAGGCGGTATTACATTCGGGGTTTGATGTTGTGGTGTTTGTTTGTGTTTTACCGTTTTCCTCAGAAACTAATGGACCGATTTCGATGCGGCTTATTCGCATTTATAAGGTTTCATTTCAGAGCAGGTTTTTAGATGTTTCATTGTGGTAGACGACCCGGGGGGCGCTGCAGCAACCAGATAAGCCAACACTCTTGAAGAGTTCTCAGAAACTCAAAGGGCTTTAAACAATCAAGGCAATGTAAATAGTTTCCAGGTTTGTATATGCTGAATCTTTAGACTGCGAGGAAATAAAATTTCTTAGTAAAAATTTAAATCGGCTAAAGTGAACAGGGCAATTTTAATACGAGTAAATGTTTAAGTTCGTTGAGGACGTGCAATCAAATGCAATAACGTTCAATTTCGCATTCTATGTAATTTATTTGTTATTTTTATTCTCAGAAAATGAATGATATGAAAGAGGAAAACTGTAGCAATCCGTGTCATAATTATATTCATATTTCCTTCCGACCAGTTGGTACGAAGCAGCTCGTTAAAATTAGTTTTTCCTCCTTTTTTAAGAAGTATTCATAATTGCAACGCTTTTAAGGCTTCTTGTGTTGTTGTTCTTGTTTATACATTCATTTAAAAAGTTTTATAAAGAAAACCCAAAGTATGAACAACATTATTACATAACATCGAACAAAACAATCCCTGGCTACGCCGTAGCAAGACACTCGTAGCGAATGCTAAGTCGTAGTCTCGTAGCTCGCAAAGAACGTATTATCACGATTGTATATTATCCTTTTTACGGTAAAAAAAATCTCAATGTCATGTCATTAGTCCACATCACTACATAGTATAACAAACACACTACATAGTAAACAAAGTCGCTTCCCGCTGTCGGTCCCTATGTATGCTTAGATCTTTAAAACTACGCAAGTGATTTTAATGCGGTTTTTTAATAGGTTTCAAATTCCACACTACACTGAAGCGAAGCGAGGACGGGTCGCAAATTTGTAAAAAGTTGTAAATAGTTAAAATAAATCACTTTAAAAATTCTACTTATCCGGTAATTCAAATACCTTTATACAACTTGAATGAACTTAAACTTGTTATAAGGAACGATGATGCTAACTTCCCGTATCAATTCTTGCTCATAAAAATGTGTTTCTTTATAATATTTCTTTAAATGTTCGTGTATGTTACTCTTCGTCTGAAATTCTTTGCAATTCCATTGGTAGCGCTCCCTCGGTTTCACAGCAATTAAAGTTTCAGCGAGCGAGTACGTCTGGCCTTTACAGGAATATGAACATTTCAGTAGTATCTAGAGCAGCCTTCCTTGCTCTCTTGTATTTACTGGGCAAATTGCTATACAGGTATTTTAAGGATAATTTATATCAAGCGTTAAGCATACCATGTCACGTTATAGAATTGTACTAGTAGTTTGGTAATGATAAAATTATACTCATACTCATGTTTGTGGGAATCGAACCAGCGAACTTTTGCTTCCCAATACTCTAACCACAGAGGCACTGGGAATTCAGAATACTCATTTAATTTTTCTCGTACTTTTTATTTTTATTTTAAGTATCTCATAATAAGCCTGGATCCACAGACGGCCGTATGTTTTTATGAAAAATCTTCGCATAAAAATTTAAACACCTACTTATTGAGAATGCAAAAATCAAACACCTCATATTAACATGGATCTTCGCTTTTTTACTCGGTAAATTTCATATCGTGAACAATCGCCAAGAAATTTTCGACAGGTTTACGTAGAAAAGCTGTGAAAATAATAAAGTAACAAAAGAATCCCCAATTTCTCAAAAAAGTTGTCATGAATTCTTCGTCCATTGAAAGGGCTTTATTTGATTTTCTTTTCAAACTCTCCGATAGACGCCATCTTGACTTTGGAAGTTCTTCGAATAGCGATTTAATTTCAACACTGTTACACCAATCAGCGACAGACACCGAAAATATTAAATATTTTACAATTCAACTAGATAAAAATTATGTTTATTTGAAATAATTGTCCGTTACAGATATTTAAGTAGTACAAAGGCTATTTTATTGGTGAGTATTTGAGTAACTAAGAGTTGGAGTTCACTTTTGGTTGAACAAATATTTTTATAATTCCCAAATTCAAATAAAAAAATCTGGCCAAGTGCGAGTCGAACTCGCGCACGAAGGGTTCCGTATCAAAAAACTGCAAAAAATAATGTTTGTTGTATGGGAATCTCTCTTAAATATTTATTTTATTCTGTTTTTAGTATTTTTGTTATAGTGGCAACAGAAATACATAATCTGTGAAAATTTCAACTGTCTACCTGTTGTCGTTATTAATATCGAGCAAAAAACGGCAAAAAAAATCACGTTTGTTGTATGGAAGCCCCCTTAAATATTTATTTTATTATGTTTTTAGTATTTGTTGCTATATCGGTAACAGAAATATATACCTACTTAATCTGTGAATATTTCAACTGTCTAACTATTACGGTTCATGAGATACAGCCTAGCGACAGACAAACAGACAGACAGACAGACGGACAGCGGAGTCTTAGTAATAGGGTCCCGTTTTTACCCTTTGGGTACGGAACCCTAAAAAGGAAGAGTTTTCAATTTGACTATTTTTATTTTTATTTTTCCTACTTAATTAGAAAGAACATTGTTTGTGGTAGTCCCACAAAAACATAAATCTTTTGAAGATGGTGTCGGTTTTCTTAAGAAAATTTTATCTATCTACAAACCTACAACTAAGTTTTAAAATATCTGTATTGATGAGCAAGACTTGCTCAAAAATTACATGTTATTCACAGACGTCTCATTTGAAGAAAAAATAATGAAGGAGCAAAATGAAGCTTATATAAACGGCTCATTCTAACACTAGTGTGCTTTTTACATTTTTGCTTTTTGAATTAGATTATTACGTCCCTGGCGTCACTCGGGATATTTTCTCCGCTACTGTTGCTTCAGGGGCCATTTTGGATAATATTGTCTTTCTCTGGGAATTTCAGATTAAATTAAATTCTAATAGCACTGTAAGAATAGCGAAAGCTGAAATAACGTGGATGTTTGGTGAAGTTTTTACCAACTTTATTTTAACATGAATGTTTGGTGAATTTTTAAGTTTGAATTTATTTTCTTGCACGGATGTAACGCCGAAGTTAGTAGTAAATCATTATGTTATTACAATTTTGCAATGTTTTACAATGATGAAATAATATTATAACTATGATACGATTTGTATATTGTGTGCCATTAAGGATGGTATATACCTATCATAGTGAAACCAATGACTACTCCACTACTTCTATTACCTAAAATCAAATAGGGCAAGCAATTTTAAATTATTCCATACGCTGCTCTGTAATAAAACGGACAAGATAAAATTTCTTTATTTGTCCCTAAATTCCGTAAGTGTAAGAAGACAAGAAAAAGTCAAGTTTGTCGACTTCAGCCGAGTTATAAAAAACTGGCCAAGTTCGTGTCGGGCTACACTCAGTATAGGGTTCCGCAGTTTTAAGGCTATACTTTTATATTAAATTCCTGTTTTACACAACTAACGACCATAACTAGGTAGATATGATACTTAAGTTCTATGAAAACTTTTCCAATATATATTTTTTTTGTAAGTTGGCCGACCTTTACTCGTCAACTTGTAAAGCCTAGCAGTGACAGTTTACTTTTAACTTTATTATTTCTATTTTTTTCACGTATCCAAAAGCAACTGTTTACCTGGTAAGGGAGAAAACTTGACTCTAACAAAATTTTGCACTTTAAAGCTTACATTTTGCAAACGGATCTCTGATACAAAAAATGGTTTTCTCAAATCTACGATATTTTTGAAAGACCTATTCAACGACATCCCACATTTTTTTTTCATCTTTATGAGAATAAGCCGCGGACGGACAGACAGACGAACAGAAGTACATACATGGCGAAACTATAAAGGTTCTTTGTAGACTTGACTACGGAACCCTAAAAAGACAACATAAATCTACCAAAGACCGTCTTCACCCAGTCAGATAAACCGGAGAGCGTATGATAAATATAATAACATTCTGTCAGAACTGCCGTCTTCTCGGAGGAGATCCACTGAGAGCGTACAGAATGATAAGCGCTACAATACCAGCGGAGGCGCGCGGCGCGGCGCGGCGCTGCGCGGAGCGGTGGCATTCTAATTTTCTTTAACGTTTATGTAACGAGCAGCATACGTGCACTCGCCGTGGGACGCGGCGTGATAAGCAGCGGGGTGTTACAAAACGGATATTACAATTTCAATTTGTTTATTTGCAATTTTTTTTTTATTATTTATTTATTTATAATCAGGCAACAATGGCCCATAGATACATACCTTAAAACTAAAACATATATGTATAAACAATATTGTTAGTAAATATAACTTAATATTACGTTAGTAAAAAGTCAATTTGGCACTTTCTGTGTCAATTCGGTGGCACAAGGCAACGCCCCTCGGAAGCGCCTGTATACCACGCCCTGCGGCCAGAAGTCCCCCTTCATGAAAGTGTCCAGCTTGGCTGTCGGGATGCGCACCACAATCGATTTAAAATTCGTGTTATGGCGCGACTCCAGAGGCTGAACCCTCAAGCAAAAATTAAGTGCACGGTTAGTTCTTAAATATAATACAGTACTTATGACTTAATTACTCTTGTCGAGTATAGCAAATGTAAAAGTAGAAGGGCATTAAAATGTAAGCAAGCATAAGAAAATAGTTATTTCCAAAGTTGAAGTAGACCAATAATTAAGGTTAACAAGCATAAGACCCTCCTGGCGGTGAGGTATTTAAGACAATAGCCAGAAAATAGCACTATGGCATTCCTTTTTTTCATCCCTTAAAATAAAACTTGATAGAGTCGGTAAGCTTAATCAAGAATTAATTTGCCTGGAACAGTTACAAAGGTTAGTCACATTATTGCTATCACATTCCTGTATTTGTATTATTCTCGTATTTCTTCTTTATAGCCACCTCAGGTATATTATTCTTGTATCTTCTTATCTTGTTCTTCTTATCTGTCCGCACCATATATCTTCTTATATGGTGCGGAACTCAAACGAGTCTACCGTTTTAAATATCTTGGACATTATGTAACCGACGACCTTAAAGACGAGGTAGACATTGAAAGGGAGCGTAGGGCGCTGGCGGTTCGCTGTAACATGCTGGCACGGAGGTTTGCACGTTGTAGTATCCCAGTTAAATTAAAACTTTTGCGAGCTTTCTGTCAAGTGTTCTACACGTGCAGCCTCTGGACCAGGCACACGCAGCGGGCCATCGACGCCTTACGTGTCCAATATAATAATGCTTTCAGAATGTTGTTGGGGCTGCCCCGTTTCTGCGGTGCGTCGGGTATGTTTGCGCAGATGCATATAGACGATTTCTACGCTATCATGCGAAAGAAAACTGCCTCGTTGCTCCTCCGGGTGCGGGCCAGCTCCAACTCCATTCTGCAAGTAATAGGGAATCGATACGATTCTCCTATTATAGCTAATTGTGTCCAGAGATGTATTACGGGCACAAAACTAGTCTAAGTAGCGATGATACTAACATTAGGTAATAAGATATTAACAACTAACAAACTAAATATGGATGTATTCTTGTCCGAAATAAAAAAAAAATATTATTTATTTATTTATTATTTATCTAGGTACTAAGTTCGTTTAGCTACTCTACAGAGTATATCTTAAAGTTTTTTTTTATGGAGTATTAAATAGAACAAAACGAATTCACAGATATACAAATTGTCACCTCTGACTCCGCTACATCGATAGCCACGGATGCATCATGCAAGGCGCGTATTAAATAGCGGATGCTAAATAGGGCATGCCCGCCGCCACCGACTTTCCGCGGAAATGAAGGAGACCTGCACACATCCATATGCGCACACGCATACACACGCACACATTCAAAGTCCGTTGCAAAGAAAACATAGTACCCGGTCAACAAAAAACAATATTTGCCGTGATAATATCAATGTAATATATTTATATATATTTATATATTTTATTTATCATAATTAAACGGGCTTATGCCCAATTACATAATTATGCTTACTAATCAAAATTAACAATATCACATTGAGATAGAAATAATTTCGCATCGTCAACAAATACATCGAAATCAGGGTAAGCTGACAAGAGTGTGTTAAGTGCGTTTTGCATACGACAAAGTGGGGACTGTGCCCGTGCCACTGTGCGACACAGGGGTGTTGCAAAAAGCCGGTGGTACCACGGCAAAAAATAATTGTCACCGTACCATCAATGGTACTGTCTTATGGTACCACAGCAAAGGAAGGTAACAAGATAGATAATTATTAACATCAATATAACAGCAAAGAAACAAAACAACTGCATATTATTTTGTGTCGCTGAAAAATTAAAAGCCTAAAACCAGTTAACAATTTTTTTAAAGCTGTTTTTACTTTCCTATTCTACCCCAAAACAGACATAGTTTATTCTTTATGCCCCTTTCTGCCAGTGTGGAATTACTAACGATCTCTAATCTACAGCTGTAGTAGTTTCATCTGTATTCCATTCGATATGGTTATATTGATTGCAAATGAAGGCATTTCGAATGCGTTCTAGCTTGGTTCTTTATCTAAAACGTACTAATTTTCGTTGGCAGCAGCTATCTAATATTCAAATTGTACCTCCATAATGGGATTATAATATATATTGTTTATTACAGTTTTATTTTTATTTTATTTTATTACTTAGGGAAACATACAGCTTTAAATAGTACATAGTAATAGTAAAACATTATTTCAGTACATTAGCCAAAAGAGTTTCCATCACTAAATTGTACATTACGTTGAACAGACAAATTATGTTGGCAAACAGATGTAAGAAATTATTAAGTAAATATATTACAACGAAAAAGTTTAATTTTTAAATGACGAATTATTAAGGGTGTAATTTACTGATATTAATCTATACAAGTTTATTATTTAACATAATCTAATGACAATTTATCGAAAATGGTTTCAATTTAACACATTAAGGTTGTAATTTGTTCATACAGATTTTAAAAGTTTCATTTTAAATTTAGCAAATTTGGTATTAAATATATCTATATCACTAAAATTCACATTATATTTTTTCATAGCTCTTAGTATATATCGGTTTTTACCATAATTGGTTCTACTATGCGGTACCGAGAAAGTATTACATGAACGCAGTCTAGCACCAGAACATTTAAACAAGATCTTACTTAACAAATAAGGGGAATCGATCTGATTATTCAAAATTTTATACAGATAAGTTTGATCCCGTACTTCTCTGCGCGATTCAAGAGGTATTATCAATTTATGAAAGTTATTGAATTTATATCTAAGCCTTTTAATTAATTTATCCTGAATTTTTTCCACCATCTTTTTGTATTCAGAATACTGCGGGTTCCGAACTGTGGATGCGTATTCTAAGTGAGTTCTGACAAGCGAATTATATAATACGAGAAGTGTATGAGGGTCAGTAAAATCAACGGTTTGTCTGAAAATGAATCCAAGCATTTTATAGGCTTTACTTGTGATTTGATTTAAGTGCGATTTTATATTCCAATATAACTTAGATTGTCTACCTTCTGGCGGGAGTCTCTCACCCATTTCTATATACGAGTAATTACTTGTCTAAGTAAAAAAAACATAAATTTCATGTGAGTATAATATTACAATTATCGGAAATTGTTTTTACGTAGACAAGTAATTACTGGTCTATAGATACGTACGGGTTGGTCCCGTATTTATAAACCGCTATCTTAAGATCCTACTTGAGATGCTCTTTTTATAGGAGCAGCATCTCAGGTATGATTAACGTTGAAAGCGATTTATAAATACGAACCTAAGAATTAGAATTAGAATAAGAATTTATTTATTCGCAGAAAACATGGTACAATTTAGATGTAATCATATTAAAAAGTTCCTACATGTTTTACCGCTCTAGCGATATGCAAATATATCAGTTGTCATGCAAAACAAACATTAAAATATGATAAAATAAAATCAAACAATATTCAAAAAACAAATTAAAACAAAAAATAGAAATAAAAATCAAATCAATTAATGCCATAAAAAAATCAAATCAAATTATATAATAAAAATAAATCAATTAAAATTAAAAATAGAAACAGAATATTTATTATAATTAATTACCAGATGTCCAAATGTCCCGCACGATAATGTCAAATTCAAAATGTCAATAAAGTATGTCAAAGTAATAGGTACTTATGTCAAAGCAGAAACAAAACAAAAATAAATAGTCATACAAAAACAATGTCAAATTTCAATTTGATTTAATTAAATGTAATTTTATTTAAATTCCCATTACGACAAAAAATTGTGAATTCATCTATGTCATAAAAGCAGTGATCAACTAAAATTCTAAACATTATTCTTTTGAAACGTACGATCGGAAGACTTTGAATATGATCTGGTAGCAAATAAAATAGTAAAAAAAAAAAGACTCGGACTAAACCTGAGTACTGAGTCTCTTCAAAAGTAACGTCTTCTATTGGTGTTGTTTTAATGCACTTGTAATGTAATAGACATCACAGATTACGTAATAACATCTTCCAGGCTTAAGTATCAAATAATATTTACATAATCAGTGTTAAGATCAAACAAGTGGGGTAATACAGCGTGCGTGTCAAATAGATTTGATCGCATTATTAAATCATATTATAACCTGTTAACATGATAGTTTGATTCGATTGTAAGTCGAGAAGACGGAGGGATACGATTATCAAGGGACATGGATAACTTTATTCATCTGCATATATCATAGTGATCAAACCTTCATAGTGATAGTCTGGTAATGATATTACTAAGGTCCAATTTCTGTCTTCGTACGAGTACGCGTCAAACAAGAAGTTTTTCTGTGATTTTTCTCGTGTCGAATAGTTGCGACGTCATTACTTATGATTTCCAAACCCATGCGCTTAAAGTATTTGTATTTGAAGCAGAAGTTAACAATTATGTTATTTAATTTAAATATAAGCGATACCGTGTAACAGCTGTTTTCAGAAATGCTCCCCTTATCTCTTTTTGTTTGATGAAAGAAGTTTGGTGTACACATACTTATCCCGGCATCAGCGCTAACATCATAGTAAACAATTATATACTACATCTCTATAAATCACGTACAAACCTGAACGTGCAATATAGAGCCCAGTGTACATAAGTGCAACTAGTGGCGTGTGAGGTGCACGGTTTATCGATATTATTATAGGTATTTTGTGGATTATATAAGAATCTGATAGTACGTATCAGCATTATTAAGTTATCTATATTTACAAGAGTAGATATGTGAACCAAACTTGATGTTTGCATTCTCAGAAAAAAGATTTGGAGTCGGCAACTTACTTAGTACTAATAAATCCTTTACCTTGAAATGCAATCACTTTTACTCCCTCTTATCTGAAAATAAACAAATTAAGCAGTGAATAATTCAACACTGTAAATGTAATCAAAATTAAATGCTTTTGCATGAATTTGCATTACATAATTGGAAAACGTTGGTTCCGTTTTTTAAATTTCAACACATTTGTATAGTTTGTGAACATGAACCTCTTTGCTCCAAAGCTCAGTGGGTCAGCTCGCCCCCGCCTGCGCCACCTCGCGCCCGCCCGCACTCAGCTCAACATAATTTACACAAGAAACCTCACTTTAAAATGCGCTAACTACGTCTAAGTATGGCAAATATGGCGGCTTCTGTAATATGGTAGGGTAATGCGAACTCCTTGTTGCATTTTTATTTTCTTACATACTCAAACCTGAGATGAGATGTTAAAACTTTATTAAAAATTATACAATCACATTATTTTGTTGTAATATGCAGGGTGTTTGGTAATAGCCTTATAAAACCGAATACGGTAGAGATAGAATACAATGCATAAAACGCTAACTACGTCAAAGCCACACAGCGGGCGTGGTGCGTCGGGGCGCGACGGGGTGCGGCGTGACGGGATGGCCGGCGCGAGAGTAGAGTTCACACTGCGGGCGTGATCTCGCCTACGTTCCGCCCCGCTGCGCTTCCGATCTGTATTCACGCTCGGCGCGACGGCGGCGTGGCGCGACGGGACGCGACACGTCGCACCACGCTGGCCTGTGTGACGTCGTCCATAGTATCTAGTACATTACAACTGCTCAGCGTCGCGTCGCCGTCCCGTCCCGTCACGCCACGCCCGCTGTGTGGCTTGGCCTTTAATATGGCGGACGCTATACAGTAAAAGTTAATTTGATATTGAATAGAGCTGTGGTATCGACCAGGTAACATCACTAGAGTAGAGTGAACATGAACCTCTTTGCTCTGAAGCTCAGTGGGTCAGCTCGCCCCCTTGTGCCACCTTGCGCCCGCCCGCACTCAGCTCAACATAATTTACACAAGAAACCTCACTTTAAAATGCGCTAACTACGTCTAAGTATGGCAAATATGGCGGCTTCTGTAATATGGTAGGGTAATGCGAACTCCTTGTTGCATTTTTATTTTCTTACATACTCAAATCTGAGATGAGATGTTAAAACTTTATTAAAAATTATACAATCACATTATTTTGTTGTAATATTCAGGGTGTTTGGTAATAGCTTTATAAAACCGAATACGGTAGAGATAGAATACAATGCATAAAACCCCGGAAAACTATTATAAAGCCTGAAAACCACCACTTTATTGAAAAAAAAAATTTTCTTTTTAAGATAAAGCACATAGTAGCTACCCTAAAACGAAATTGTGTTTTGCTTTTGCCCATTAATGGGATTTTTTGGGATTGATTATCAAATACAATAGTTAATTGGTGCCTAGGGTTGTCATTTTGCATATTTCTATACAAATAAAAAATAACTCCGCCATGTGGCGGTTTTCAGGGTTAGTATATTTTTTTCCGGGGTTTTAATTAACCATATTCTGCTTTATAAGACTATTAACAAACAGCCTGTAATATTATTAGTAGTAGGTAGTAATAGTATATTATTATTTTTTGTAAAACATAAAGATTCGCTTATTATTTTTATGAAAATATTTATTATACTTTTTTTGGGAAATGTCAAAGTCATGATCATCGTTATATAGGGTCCTTTCTAAATAGTGCACGAAATTTTAAAGGGTCAATGTACTCATGCATACAAACAACTTTTACTATAGGACCAAAATTGAAATCGCAAAAAAAAATCAGTTATTCCATACATTTTGATCTATTCGTTTTTTAATTTTTCTATGGAACAGCTGTTTTTTTTTTCGTGATTTCAATGTTGGTCCTGCAGTAAAAGTTGTTTTTATGCACGAGTACATTGGCCCCTCAGAATTTCGTGCACTATTTAAGAAGGACCTTATATACAATGCGATTAATTTAACATGTATATCTGAAGTGAATAACTTCAGAGAGCTTGCGGTACAAAATTACCTATTTTTATCTCTAACATTTTCTCTTTCCCATACCTTCTCGAGTGAGGTTGCAGCAGATCACTGTCTATTGTCAATTTTATCGGATGATAAATAATGACGGAAGATGTATTCTTCAAACTCTGACTCAGATATTTTTTACAGACCTCACTTTATCTTAAAAAAAAAATATGAAAGTACATTGGCCAAGATTGTCTTTGTTATTTTTTGCATAGTGACAGACTTCGGTAAAATATACCCAAAAGGATCTTAGGATAAATTATCGTTTTCCACATAAAAAAAATCCCTATATAACTGTGAAACGGAAATACATTTACCTTAGCAACCCTAAGACACAACTGACATTATGTGGGAGCAGCACAGTAATGAAAACAAAAACTAACTGAAAGACAAATAGTTAAATCAAAAAAAGACCATAAATATTGAAGTTCCATTTCCGCAATTGGAGCGAAATGGCAATAAAATAAAAAGTTCCGTGGCTGCTCGATATACACGAGTAGTTCGCGATTGTGCGATTTAACTTAACAGCCCTTTTGGTTCGGCTCGGATCGCTCGCCGCCGGTCGTTATCGCTCGGTCATAGAATATAAGCAATCCTGCCTTGTGTCTCATAATACCTACGGTTACTACCTATGTCGGTCCATGAGCACGCTTATTAAAAAATTGCTAAACAATAGTCTATAACTTAATGCCATATTTACATAGATGACATGTCATGTCACTTCACATACACGGCGCCGTCCTCGTCCGTACAAAACGTGGCGCAATGGCGTCTGATGTACACCGAAGTGTACCGAATAGGGTATTTGACAACATTGAAAATATACTACAAATTGTGGTCATCCTAACAGATAATGGCATAAAAAACATATTCAACTATTACATACACTAAATTAAGTCTATTAATTGATTAATTTCACCTAGAAAATGCAATAATTTTTGTTTTTTTTTCTGTGACGAAAACGCTCTAAGATTACTGATGACGTCACTTGCCTGTAAATAAATATGGCTTCAGGCGTTTTACACGACTTAGGATATTACAATGTTTACAGGCTTGTGACGTCAACAAGTGACGGTTCCAGCGCCATAGTGTTTTTGGCGCGGTTTTAAAATTTTAAACTTTAACATTGATTTTTTAATTAAATACATTGATTTTTCCTGAAATATCAATGTAGTGCGCTTATTACGTAATAAGGAATAATTTAAAATGGTTTTCCAAAATTAGTCAAATAGCCTATTATGGAGCGATCGGTACATTACGATCTGTTTATCAACAAGTCTTCGCAAGTCTGATATCGCAACGATTTATCGCAACATTCGCAACACAAGGCCCATAATACATACGAACGTAAAGCCTGCCGGTAACGATCAATTGCGATCGTCAATTTTTCCGTCAATTCCATTGTTGGAGCAATTGACAATCGCTTCAATCGCACGCGTAAACGATTCATTTTTCCGTCAATGGGCGTCAATTGCGGAAAAATTGACAATCGCAATTGATCGTTACCGGTGGGCTTAAGTGGGGTGGGAAGTCGGGGCATGGTCTTGGTGGGAATCGATGACGCAGTGAAATCAACATTAACTATAAAAGAAACCACCTGCTGTGCTTTGTAGTGGAGCACTAGTTAAAGCAGAACCCCGGCCAGTCCGCGTCATCCATGTCCCCCCGGGTTCTGAGGTACTGAATCGGAGGTTATCGGAGGTTTAACTATATCGGAGGGGTCTACATTATCTGGTTTAAAGTTAATATTCGTTGATCCCTCCGATTAAGTTAAACTTCCGATGAAATACCTCAGAAACCAGGGGCTAGTCGTCCACTTTCGGACCTGCTGCAACCACGCTGCTGCGTGATAACTACCTTGAGTTGCAGCTGAGCTGAGTATGCAGGGCGAAAGGCGAAAATGTTCTGCTCCTCAAAACAAAACCCCATCACTAGAGAGGATACTCGAAAAAACCGAGCGATTCCGGAAGCTCTAAGGCGTGAAATACACAGAAGAGATGCGGCGGAGATAAGGCGCAGATACGGCGGCGATGCCGGCGATACGTGTATTTGATTGGCCCAAAGCATCCGAAAGTCTCACATCTGCACCGTATCGCCGTCGTATCCGCGCCGCGTCGCTTCTGTGTATTTCACGCCTAAAGTGGCAACCTCACTACCGGAATAAGGCACAGTGGGCTAATCACTCGCTTGCTCGAAACAACAACACAAAAACAGAAAAAGAACACCGATAATCGAACGATGTTCATCCCACTCAGTGATATATTATCAAGGTTCAAAATCATGTAATTGATCGCACGGTGTATGAAGCACTTTAGCGCGTCATAATATTGTGGCATTTATACTCGTAGCACGTTTGTATGACGTCGTAATTCTGGTACCAATCAATACTATGGCTCGATGCTCTGTCATTTTCCGAGTGGAAGCACCTTCCCTGAAGGGCTGTTGCATCCTCTCGGAAACCATTAAAATGGCCACCGACAATTCAGAACGGAACGACCAATTAAAATCAGAAAAGTGGTGAATTTTACTTTTTTTGGCCAATTGGCCAATAAGCTTTCATCCTGAACTGGTTTTTATAAGTTTCTTATAGATTTTTATTTAAATCAATTTCATATTCAATGACCAATAATATTAAATAAAAAAAAAACCGGTCAAGATCGAGTCGGACTCGCGCACCGAGGGTTCGTGCAGTCATAAATATATTTGGATATGTTACTTTAGTACAGTCTTTAAAAAGTAGGATAAACGGCAGGCAGGTGGAAGGGCGAACAGGCGGACAGTTAATTAACAAATCTTAACCACAGCTGCTTATGGTGACTGAAAAACGTTTCAGCGACTCCACATTGCAAACTGTTTATATTACTAAGTAGGAACTTATTCTTCGTTTATTTGTACGGCAAATAGTATGTAATTATATTAAAACCAGCCACCAATTATTATTGTAGTATTAGGTTGCGCCATCTCTTGACCGATAGTGGAACCATTTTTTTTTCTTAGGTCAGCATTCTTAGGTCAGCGCCATCTGTTGACTAGTAGTGAAATTAAAGAATTTTTGTTTGTTTTTTGAATTTCTAAAAAAGTGTGTTGTATTTAGACATCGTTATATTTTTTCTGTAATCTTTACGTAAACTACTATCACATAGAATTATTTCAGATTTTTCTCTTTGCAAACTTCGGAGATAGGGGGGGGGACGGTATTTTTTTTACATTTTTCATCATAAGTCGAAAACTATGCGGCCTAAGAAAAAAGGAAAAAAATGATTTAAAATGTGCAAACAGCGCTCTTTTATATGATACCCCACATTCCCTAGTCACCTCACTTCAAATTTTTAAGACCCCTTTTCAGTCCCTGTTGTAAAAATTTTTTTTTATTTCTTTCTTATTTGCAAAATAGTTGGGCAAATGTCATCTTAAACTATTCCGAATTTCAAGTTGATACCATTAGTAGTTCTCGAGATATCCAGCTGTGACAGACAGACAGACTGAGTCACACCATAAGAGTTCCTTTTTTACCATTTTGCCACCCTAAAAATATGGGACTTTGGACTGTGAAGTATGTTCACCTAACAACTTTGTATTATAGTTAATTTTACTTGTAAATAACAGGAAACTATCTTGCAGTCAGTAGGTATCCTACTTCTGCACCAAAAGTCCCGGGTTCGAAAATTTGTGTGATAAACCATAACCAATGTTCCCGAGCCATTGATGTTTATATTGGTTCTTATTTATAAATTCGACATCAGCCATTTTTTATGTCCCCACTGCTGGGTGGGACACAGGTCTTTCTTATTGGTGGATAAGGAGGATGGGCCATCACCCACCACGCAGGCCCAATGTGGATTGTTGGATGTTAACGACTACAAATGCAGCCGGGACCAACGGCTTAACGTGCCTTCCGAATCACGGAGAAGCTCAAGATAATATGTTTTTGGTCACCCATCCCATGACTGACCCTTGCGAAAGTTGCCTAACCCCAGTCGCAGAGCCAGGCGCTAAACCACTGCGCCACCGAGCTTATCGAAATTTATAAATTAATAATAGTAAAATATTTTTTTCCTCACATTATTGCTTCCGCTCCAAAAAAGGAGGTAACCACAAGGTGTTTGGTAATCATCATTACATAGTATAAAACAAATTCGCTTTCTCTGTCCCTATATCCCTATGTATGCTTAAATCTTTAAAACTACGCAACGGATTTTGATGCAGTTTTTTTAAAAGATAGAATGGTTCAAGAGGAAGGTTTATATATTATGTATAATACATGGTGTCAAATTCCACACTACACCGAAGCGAAGCGAGGGCGGGTCGCTAGTAGCCTTATAAAGCCGGATATGATGGATAGGCACCATCAAACTGAACAATTTTAAATATGGGACCCTCGGAAATCGTGAAAAAAAAATTTGCTGTTTTATACAAAATATAATAACGAAAAAATCAAAATGTATGAAACAGCAAATATTTTTTTCGCGATTTCAGAGTTGGTCCCATAGTAAAAATTGTTCAGTATGATGGTCCCTATCAACCAGCTTTATAAAGCTACTACCAAACACCCTGTAAAGCTAATGAAATGCTAATGAAAATTATGAAAATCAGAAACAATAACATCATAAAAGGGACATAAAAGAAAATTAAGTTCCCATTTCTAAATTGACCCAGCTAATGATTGAACAACTAATTTAAAACAGCCCTTATATGCAATTTTAAAAGGTAGATAACTTTAAAGAGTACTTTTAGTACATGAGAATAAGTCAATATCGTTGAAATACTTCTATACCTCTTAGTAAAATAAAATTGTAAAAAAGCACACATGAGCGTGCGCTTGCACCTCATAATTTCCCCTAAGACCCACCTGGCGAGCCAATCTGTAGCCGTTAACTATTCATCTGCAATCCGAGAGACGTGGCCTGCACTCGCTACATCACATGTCTGAGATAAATACGCCTTACTTGAAACAATTACTGTGGAGTGTGGGAGTATATTATGCTGTGCTTTGATTCTTACCATCTAGTTGAGTTTTAAATGGATTCTCGTTCACCGTTAGAACACTAAATTATTAATCTGGACAACATACCTAAACGAAACATGTATTTTAAAATATAAAAAAAATACATAACATCATCGTTTCTATTTACATAATATACCCATAAAAAGTTAAAACTACCTAATACAGAAGGTACTTACACTAAAAATAAAAAATTAAGAATTGTTTAAAAACAAAAAAACCAACTTCAAAAACCTGAAAATAAAAACAAAACAGCTTCAAAATTAAATACCTCTAAAAAGCAAGAAATAATTTTCAAATCACCAGATACGCAGATCATTGTAATAAAACACGTCTATTGGCTTTGATAACTTTTTGAACATGACTGGAAATCTCAAAACCATTTCGAGGAATAAGCTTTCGGTACAGTGTCTACTAATTAAATTTAAAAATAAGTCTATATTTTTAAAGATATGTATAATATTCAATAAAAAGCTTTAACCTTCAAATGACCTTCATATGACGTCATCACATACAGATCTCCCAGCCATAATAAAAAAAAGAAAAAAGTGCAAAGACAATTTTGACAATGAACTTGGCATTAGAGATGATGGAAGGTGGAAGTGAAAATATATCGATATAGGTAATATTTCTCAGAAAAAAATGGGATGAAATGGGACGATGACTAAGTAATGGATTCTAATTTTAAGGTATTGTAAAACATAAAAAATAGCAAAATAAACCTCTACGCGAAATTTTGGCTCGATTTGACGAATTTTACGATGATTTTTAAGACTCAAACTTGGAAAAAATCAAAATGCTCCAGTGACAAAATAGTGTCGACTATTAGAATCCATACGTAATTACCAAAAAAATGTTTTGGAAAAATTATTGTAAAAACATCTATCGATATATCAGAGTATTTAATATCGCCCGAAAAATATCGATGAACTTATCTCGTAATTTTTTCCACATCCCTACTATTAAATGTTTGTAAATAGAAATAAAGTATGCACATATTTTCACAATGTTTATTATGTTATCCTGCAAATTTATCAGTCCACAAGCAATCGTTTCAATTTCATCCATGTAGCCTACATCCAAAATAGACACAATACATACAATACATTTCGCAATTTGGGTAGATTGGGCGTGTCAGTTTTTACAAAGTTTTTCAGCAGAGTTTCCACTGGTAAGCATTTTTATTATAATTTTACCACCTCAAAAATTATTGCGGTAAATTAAGAAGGTAGGCTAGAACCGTCACAACTGGATTAAATGAATAAAATAGAAGAAATATTAACTATAACTTATTTGTTTACAAACAACCATAAAGTCATTATGACAGTTAATGACACTTGGCCTTTCTTTTTCTATAAGTAGATGGCAAAGGTTTTCTTCTTAAACTTTCATGCCACTAATGACGTCATTCCGGTTGACCATATCCGCTCGACAAATATATTTATAAAAAAATAAATACGGGACCAAATGTTAAAATATTCAAATTAGTTTCTTAAATTGGCCTAATCTGTAGTAAAAAAATATAAAAAAAATACCTTTTATTTTTTAACCAAAGCCAATTGAAGTCAGATGGTAGTTTAAACTTTTTATGGGTATGTATATTATGTAAATGTAAGCGATAATGTTTTGTATTTTTTTATATATTTCACACTTTCCCATGGTATAATAATTTCCACTATTCGTGCTGTTTGTTGTTAAGGAGTTCCGTTGTTCCTTCGCAGTTCAAGTGTAGTCCAAAACGTCCTTGACCACAGTTAGATAAATAATTTGTTTAAATTGTCATAATCCTAACAATATTTCAATCACTATACATTTTCTATTTGATTTTGAGGAATTCCCTTGTGTATCTTTAAATTGAAGGTCAAATTACAATGAAATTAAAATAATATTATCACTAAAATATCCTCTTTCAAACAAAAAAGATTCATCTAAATCGGTACATAAACAAAGAAGACATTGTCGATCATCCGTATTAGTTCATAAAATGGTAACAAAAACGACAGTATTTTCAGGTTTTTTTGAAAAATACTGTACTGATTTTAAAATTCCAAAAATTGGGACCAACTTGGGAACAAACCTGATCTAATAACGTTTGAATTATTACAATCGGTCGGTGGACATACATAAAAAACATACATACAGCCGAACATAGAACCTCCTCTTTTTTAGAAGTCGGTTAAAAATGAGTAGAGCTTGTGCTAAAATAACTAAAAACGGATAAAATACATAAAATAATGTAACCATCCATGTTTATGTTTTAAAACATTACAAATGCTTATAATTGCTCTTTGGGAAATATATGGTCAATTTCATTACCCCTCTTAAATGATAGTTACTTGTACTAAAGATTTCAACTTCATCGTTTACTTATTACAAATTACTAACGCGAGTATAACATGTTCATTAGGTGTGTCTTCACACAGTCACTTTCCCGTTCCTTTTCACTTTCATCTGAAGCATGCCTCAAGGCATTCAACAAGGATGCTGATCGTGCGCTTTCGCTTTCCTCTTGCGCTTTCAACAGAGGCATGCCTTGGAGCATGCAATTGAACGTGAAAGCGCATGGTTTGGAGCCAATATTGCATACTTTTGACGCAAGTTGGCTGGAAAGTTGAAGCTAGTCGGTGAAGGCAAACCTTTTTAGTATAAATAGAATAGAATAGAATATACCTATTCATTTAGCACATAAGAAATACAATATTAACTTAAAACTATTCTTAAGACAAGCATGTGTCAAAAAGGCTTCCACTCAGCATTGTGTCGCGGTACATAGTGACTGCACCACGACGCTGATTTTCAGCGGTCGCCTGAGAGTGGAGAACGAGGGAGCAGCACAATTGTATTTAGAACTATACAGAGATACTAACCTATCATATCAAAGTAACACAGAGTAATAAATAACACACAATAACAAATAACCCTCAATTGAAAATGAGACAGAAAGTTAAACGTTAAAGCACATTAAAGCGAATGGTTTGCAGGCAATTAATATTGCATGTGATAGATTTTGAAAGATAGAGCAATATTTAACCTAAAACTAACCTATCGTCTATTATATCTCTTAAGTTTAAATTGCAACTAAGGTCAGCTATTGAATTGAGTCTAGACTATTTAACTGAATGAACTGAACTATTTAACTGAATGTAGGTAGACTATTCAACTGAATGTAGACTAACTAAATGTAGGAAAACTAAGGGGAAATACCATTTAATAAAACGTAAGAAGTCCTTCAACAATTTGTCCAAATAATTTATTATTTTAAATAATTAACACAATCGGAACATTCATTAAGCAACAATTCTATAAACCAACTCAGATAAGTAACACATTTACCATAAAAGAACGTTCATTAAGCAACAATTCTATCAACCACTTCAAATAAGTAACACAATTAATTTAATAGGAACGTTCATTATGCAACAACTAATCGACCAGATCAAATAAATAACACAAGCAATAATGGATGATTGAATGGAATATAATAGTCTAAACAGCAGAAATAAACATGTTAGAATAATACTTAACTTTCTGTTCCACAACCTTTTCACTTGACTCACTACTGCAGAATGTGTCTAAAAATATGCTATGCTCGGCAAGAGCAAGAAACATCCCGCCATTTTTAAACAACCAATGAGCATTTAGCATCACAGAAAACAAGTCTGCCACAATGGCGCCAAACGATCAAATCAATACTTTTATACAAACATAACAAGTGTTGTCTTGTAAAAAAGACAACACTGTAGCATGTAAGTCCCTTGAATGTATCATTGCCTTGTTTTTGGTGTATGTTCTTGTTAGCTGTCCTTAATAAATAAAAAAAAAAAAAAAAATAACTATTAATTTAATAAACAACCTGTGACAATTAAAATGTAATATTATTAACATTATTTATCATTGAATTAATAATAAAGATATCTATTTTATACTTATTTTAAAATGATCATTGAATAAAAGGAAACTGTAGCAAACGGACATGAATCAAGTAATCAAATCAATTCCTTTTTATAACAATTAGCAACAAATAATCAAATAACAGGAAACGGTTGCAAATCGTCATGGATCAAGTAATCAAATCAAATAATTTTAATAAACTTAGTAACAAATAATGATTTAAATATTACATAAACTTACAAACAAATAATAAACTTTACATCAATCATTGTAACTATGACATTACATTATTTTCTATAGTTTCATTTTCACTATATCTATTACGGCCAGACTGACAGTACTTCGTCCTCGAAGGACATTAAAATATATATTAAAATATACAAAAGAAAAAAATACAATGTTTGTTTTATACTTCATAACCTTATTGAAATACACATATTTAAGTATGTATTGAACATTGTTTCATAACGTCAAGTAATTTCGTACTTCGATAAATCTCACGAGTTCCGGCCACTTCCGGTTAGTAATAATACCAACACTTTGAATCTAAGAATTAAGAAAATTAAAGAAAAACGAAATTAAAAAAGAGAAAAAATAAATAAAATTAACTATGAAATTATTTGTTAAGAAACTTAACAGGAACTTAACCGGAATCCGTGAGACACTTTCTTTTATCAATTAAATACGTTACTCCACTTTGCCTTTTTATTAATTAATAAACATTTTATTCCATTTTTATTTTACAACACAACATTTTTAGTAGGTATTGCCAGACACCTAGGCATGCCAATAACATTCACTCGCTGCTGGTGAGAATAACTGACACCAAGCATCTGACCGACCAGCGAATACCATATTTCTTAATATCAACATAACTTATAGGTAGGTATTGCCAGACACCTAGACATGCCAATAACATTCACCCGCTGCTGGTGAGAATAACCGACATCAAGCATCTGACCGACCAGCGAATACCATGTACCGAGGCCACGATTGCCAAATACATAGACATACTGATCACATTCACTCGCTGCCAGTGAGATCAACCAGTACCAAGCATAAGGCCGACCAGCGAATATCATGTACCTGGTATACCTATAACATTCATCGCCAAATCATACATAGACATACCGATCACATTCACCCGCTGCCAGTGAGATGATTCGGTACCAAGCATGTGGCTTAACAGCGTTTTAAATATTATACAAAATGGAATAAATATAACTGCCAAATCATACATAGACATACCGATCACATTCACCCGCTGCCAGTGAGATGATTCGGTACCAAGCATGTGGCTTAACAGCGTTTTAAATATTATACAAAATGGAATAAATATAACTGCCAAATCATACATAGACATACCGATCACATTCACCCGCTGCCAGTGAGATGATTCGGCACCAAGCATGTGGCTTATCAGCGTTTTAATATTATTACAAAGTGTAATTCACGTAGACTTGAATACAGGTAAGGGTATAATTTGGTTCTATCGCTATCAGCAATCGCAAAGGTATTAAAACCAGTGGATTTTTGAACAGTGCTCTGTTGTACTTTACACAAACCGTTTGGCCAATCTGACTATAAACAATAGTACCTAGGTTAGGTATTATAATAATAAAATATAAATAGTCCTTAAAAGAACATAATGAAACAGTTATATGACTGTCTTGTGTCTATATTATAATCAAAACCACTACCCATTCACAACAACAGACAAAGTCAAACCCTGGACTGGGCAAAAATAGTTAAAATCAACATTTCCACACCTAAAAACAGTCAAAGCACTAGACTAAACCACTATAAGTAGGTACTTATTACTAATATTTACAATCAAAATCAATATGTATAATTAGAAAAGAATTCTATTAAAACAAAAATGTGGTACGATATCATGTGGCTTCATCAGTTTGCGAATAAACAAGCATTATCATTATCATAATGATGAATCATTACCATTATCAACAACATCATCAACGTCAATACTAGCATCAAGGCCAGCATCAATGCCAGCGCTAATACCAGCATCAATACCAGCATCAATACCAGCATCAATACCAGCATCAATACCAGCATCAATACCAGCATCAATCCCTGCATCAATACCATCATCAATACCATCATCAATACCATCATCAATACTAACATCAATACCAACTTCAGTACCAACATCAATATCAACATCAATACCAACATCAATACCAACATCAATACCAACATCAATACCAACATCAATACCAACATCAATACCAACATCAATATCAACATCAATACCAACATCAATACCAACATCAATACCAACATCAATACCAACATCAATACCAACATCAATACCAACATCAATACCAACATCAATACCAATATCGCCTCCTAAATCAATACTTTTATACAAATAACTATTAATTTAATAAACAACCTGTGACAATTAAAATGTAATATTATTAACATTATTTATCATTGAATTAATAATAAAGATATCTATTTTATACTTATTTTAAAATGATCATTGAATAAAAGGAAACTGTAGCAAACGGACATGAATCAAGTAATCAAATCAATTCCTTTTTATAACAATTAGCAACAAATAATCAAATAACAGGAAACGGTTGCAAATCGTCATGGATCAAGTAATCAAATCAAATAATTTTAATAAACTTAGTAACAAATAATGATTTAAATATTACATAAACTTACAAACAAATAATAAACTTTACATCAATCATTGTAACTATGACATTACATTATCTATATATATAAAAGCGTAAATCACTCACTGACTCATCACGAAATCTCAGAAACTACAAGTGCTAGGAGTCTCAAATTTTGCATGGGGGCACCCTTTTAGGGTGTAGGTGCTCACTAAGACGGGATTTTGCGAAATTCAATCCCTAAGAGGGTGAAACAGGGTGGCAAAGTTTGTATGGGAGAACGCGATTCCTTGGCCTAATTGACTTAAAATTTGGCATAGACATTCTTTTAAAAAATTAATTGAACACGTGTTTCGTATTTTTTTGAAATGTATCCCTTAACAGGGTTGAAAAGGGGTAGAAAGCTATTTTTAGGGTGGTTGACTTCGATATCGGAATTAAAACTTCTTAGTGCATTTGAATGATTAAGAAAAATAAATGTCAGTTGTCACTGCACGGGCTGACGTTTTTATCTCTAATTTTCCCGATTTTCAAGACAAGCTTTGATTCTTATAATGTTGTATAATATTTTATCCCTATTTTAACTACTTTACGAAATATTAGTCAAATAAAACGGCAACATCTGGCAAATATCAGATAACGTGACGAGGAATGTGGTATTTAGAGAAGTGTTTCGATGGAGAGCCTGATAATAATGCACAACATTAGTTGCACCCGGCATAAATCTTTGCCCGGCATGCGTTGCAATGTCACGTTTTTTTTAGCCAGAAACCTTTTCAGTAGTAAGCAGAACAATTCACCAAACATTCACCAAAGTTTCATCATAATCGGATGTGGATGAATGGTTTAGGAGTGCAAAGGAAACCAATACACATACATCGATTTTTATTTATAAAGAAGATAACTATTAAGCAAAGATATTAGAATTTTTAACTATAAGGTAAGTATTAAATGTAACATAATATTATTATACTTATTTTGTTAAATTACCGCTAATAAATTTTATTAAGTACCTACCTAACTAATACAGAATCGTTAACAGGGCGTCGATTCTGTAACCAAACTCGAACCCCACTTCGAATCTCACTTCACTGCACGGGAATTTTAAATCATAAATAAGATAATGATAAGAAAATTTTTTTATCACAAAAGATTTTAGATAGCTACGCAGGCTACCTAAATTTTTTGCAATCAGTAAAATAGCTCATTTAGTAAACAAATGTCTAATAACAAATTCACGCGAAGTGAAGTGAGATGCGAGTTTGGTTACAGAATCGACAGACTGCGCGGGCAAAACCGCGGGGTGCAGCTATTACCTATATAATCACAAAATTGTATAAATGTGAAAATTTTGATGTTTGGATGTTGTTCTGTTAGGTACCTACTTACTCAATCATATCATACTCAATCACGTCTGAACGGGTGAACGGATTTAGGAGAAATTTGGCACAGATATAGATTAAGTCTGGAATACTTAACACAGGCTTCTTTTCATCCCGATCATTGGTTTCCAAGGGAAGACTTACAACAATTACCGACTGCCACGCGGGCGGAGCCACGGGCAAAAGCTATACATAGTATAAAACAAAGTCGCTTCCCGCCGTCTATACGCTTCTCTTAAACTATGCATAAAAACCTCATTAAAATCGATCCATAAGTTTGGGAGCTAGGTTGGTTGCCTCAGACAGACAGACACACACACGTCAATTATATTATAACACCCCTTGCGTACGTCGTATAGGTATATGTCGTCCTCCTAGGTATATGTATCCTGTAGTATAATCTAATAACTTTACACTGACACCACATTAGCACAGTTTTACATTTAGTAACTACATTGCACCCGTGCGAAGCCGGGGCGGGCCGCTAGTTTTCTATAGTTTCATTTTCACTATATCTATTACATGCGTTTGAAGCAAGTTGAATTTGAAGCTGAAAGGGAAAGTGCATGTGAATGTTGAATTGTGAAATGACTCGGGGAAGATAGACTAAGGTTTCTAGGATACTTTATCGCAGGTTTAACTTTATATGAAATCCACATTATCTGGTTTTTAGTAATAAAATTAACTATAAACCAGATAATATGGACCCGACCGATGAAGTTATAAGTGCCCCAGAAACCGGGCACTAATCAGCTATATTTCTCTGGGCTGACATAGTTCCTAATAAATCAAATTCAGACTGACTCTACCCACTAATTACCTTGTCTTAGACTATGCGTTGCCTACACTAAGCTTAAGGGATATAATGTCCATTACATGACCGATTTAATTTGTCCTTAATTAAGTACTTACCTAATCTATTATTTATAGTCTTGTAAAATGTGTTAAGAAGAATTGGGTATCATTATTCAACATAGATATAAAGAAGAACTTCGAAGCATAAAGAAAATAAACCTTTAACTAAAAATTTAATAATGTCAACTTGATTTTGTGTATCGCAAAAATGTGCATTTTAGTTTTTTTTTCTCATTTTCAGTAAACGAGTTTTACAAATCACACCATAATATTTTTACTGATATAATAGAAAAGATATTCATAAAAGCAAGATTTATAATTATAACTTAAGCTACTGAACTACAAAGTAGACTTTATTTAGTACTTATAGAAAATTATTAATAGTTTTGGTACGTGCATGAGTGCAGTTCAGAGGCGCTCAGCATTTTTGGCCGCGATATTTCCCGAGGGTGCTCGACTGCAGTCGCAGACCCTCGTACGGTATTGCTAAAGTTATTTTATTACACCACTCCAATCGGTTAGATCGACTTACTATTTTAACGTTAAAACCAACATTATTACTGAAGACAATAAATAAATAAATAAATAATTGGATGAATGGCAAACATGAATACAGTTTAATAAATGGGAAAATCGGGGGTAAATGCCCATACAACACTGACGTCCATTATACAAGTACGCTGGACAGGCGAACGTCACCTGACATTTGTTCCGATTTGAAAATCGCCATATTGGCGCTGAGAGCAGTAGATTATATACTATGGCAGTAGTGAGTGTACGGAACTAATTAGTTCCAAGTACACTCACTACTGTCATAGTAGAATCTACTGCTCTCAGCGCCAATATGGCGATATTCAAATAAGCACAAAAAATTGCTGTCATTTAATGACATTAGCCTGTCCAGCGTACTTTGTATAATGGACGTCAGTGCCATACAAAGGTCTCCAGCAGCAGTAGTACCACCAAGCGCCTTACATTTTGTGAAATTCCCCAATTGAACTTCATCAATGTCACAACTCGTTATAGACCACTAAAGGACTTGATGCTTCTCCCGTGAGATAATGTTAACCTAATCTCAATAGCAGTGTTAAGGTATGATTCCGAACTCCACTTTATGCAACAGTCTGCTGCAGAACCCCCATACTCAAATGGGTAATATTCTATGCGTTTGAACGCCACGCATTAAAGCTTTTAAATATGCAGTAAATTATAAAATTACGTGCCGTAAGCTTGTCAGGCCCTTACATTATATCAAAGTTTGTGATTTTCATAGGTTTGCGACATGTGATTTAATAGTCTATTGATCATAATTTAAGCTACAAACGAATAATGTTGGCCATTTGAGTAGGGGGCTGATTCCCATACACTGGATGTTTGATAGCCTTATAAAACCGAATATGGTCGATAGGAACCATCAAACTGAACAACTTTTACAATGGGACTAACTCTGCAATCGCGAAAACAATCAGCAGGTTCATACAAAACTTAATATTGAAAATATCGAAATATATGAAACAGCTGATATGTTTCCGCTATTTCAGAGTTGCTCCCATAGTTGTTCAGTGTGATGGTCCCTATCTACCATATTCGGCATTAGGAGTTATTTTATAACACGTTGTATACAAAGTCCTTCTGTATTCACCATCCAATACAAGGTCATTTTATATTCACCATCCAAATTTTGAGGATGTGTTCAGACCATGAAACTGAACAACTTTCGCTAAAGAACACATGACCAAATATGTAAAACTAAAATCGACTTTTCATACAAATCAAAGAGATCACGTGATCAATTTAGTATGGATTGACCAAAATTTGTTAGTTTCATGGACTGGACACATCCTTGAAATTTGGATGGTATAATAAGTTCAGAATGACCCGATATAAAGGGGAATCGACTTTTTATCGGAAAGCGCTGCTGCCCATTTTCTGGTGCACGGAGATGTTGTGATGCTACGTCTAATAGCGGGTTCATACGAGGCGATTTTAGATCATCAACTGCTAAATCGCTTGCAATTTTAACGGTTCAAATAAAAACCGCGTACATTTTTTGTTGACCGATAACAATTGATAAACTAAAATCGCAGTATAAGTCATTATTCGTCTTTTACGACCCAAATGTTCAGAGTTGATGTTTTGACGAACTGTTCAGGGTTGATGCTTTGCCGAACGCCACTTGGCGTATCAAATATAACGTCATTTCCCCAACATGGAAAGCATTGAGAATTCACCACAGGAACACTACGCTACCTTATAAAAGCTAGCCAATTGACTACGAACTATAAAATGAAACCGTCAATTTCAAACATCAAATCGTATCATAATTTAAACTTTTCCCAGCTTTTGATCGTAAAGTTTCGTTTGAGATGATGTGAAATGAAACGAAAAATATATTTCAACTCGAAAGACCCAAGTAGCATTTGCTTTATTGCCTTATTTATTTTATAGCATAATTTCTAGTAGGATATACGTGCTCTGAAATTAACCTCCATAAACAGTAGTATTTGAGTGAGATTTTTTGAACATCGCTGAGTACTTTTTATTAACAGAGAGCTTTTTTTCACAACGCCCGAGCATTTATAAAACTCCATTGGGTTAACTTTAGCGCTACCAGTTCATAGCGGAATTAGATAATTAAATTAATTTCATGCCTTTATCAATTTATTTGATGACCTGAGTGGTGCAGTGCTCACATGCCGCCTACCACGCAAGAGGTCCCGGGTTCGATTCCCGGCCGGGCAGAAATTGAAATGATGAATTTTAATTTCTGTGACGGGTCTGGGTGTTACTATGTATAATAAGTATATATTTAAAAAAGTATATAAGTAGTATATCAGTTGTCTAGCACCCATATTACCCCAAACTATGCTTTGCTTAGTTTGGGGCTAGATGGCGCTGTGTGAAAATTGTCCTTGCATTTATTTATTTATTATTTGTGATTGTAATGATTTGTATTATGTAAAATAAAAACGTATTCAACCTCTACACATTAAAAAACATAACCACTAAGCAAGCAAACACATAAAAAGAATTGTTTAGCCCTGTGAATGCGAAAATCAACAAAATATTTATAAATTATGTTAGGTATTATAATAGTATTCAGTGTATTTTGTTTTATGTAATCACGAATATCGCGTGCTAGTTTATGAACAAATATATTTTATCTAAAACATAATATATCAACGAAACCATCACGCCGGATCATTGGCCGGCCGCAGCGGGCGCGGTGCGGTCGCGGTGCGGGCGCGGTTTAGGGCACGATTACACGCTTTATTATTCAAATCGGGCAAATGGACCGCTATCAACCAAATAGCGCCCGAGAGGTCAATGGAAAGCATATCTTAGCATGGATTTATTTAACTATTCATGAAAATACTGTACACTTTTAACACAAAGTACGTGGCGGCGTGCGGGGTGCGCCGCTTATACAAAAAATATCTTTTGATATTAAAATTGATGATTGTCAAAAGACCTGATCAAATTGAATCCTTAATTTGGCAATCTAACATTTTACTTTATTAACTCTAATCTTTATTGGTTAGCTTTATCGATGGAGGCCACATATTCTGGTTAATGTAATAAAATTAACACTAAACCAAATGATGTGGACCCCTCCGATAAACCACCGATAAGTTACTCAGAAACCGGGCATTAAGACAGCTCTCACAATGCAGAACACTGAAATACGTGAATTTTTTACCATTGGTTCCCGCAGTGGGGTGGTTCCACTCATAGTTGCAAGCAACTTTTACTATGGGGCTAACTCTGATAACGCGAAAATCAGCTGATCCATACATTACGGTCGAGTAGGTATTGCGCTTTTGTATGGAACAGCTGATATTTTGAGCGGAGTTGGCCCCATAGTAAAAGTTGCTTGTAATCGTGAGTGGAACCATCCACTCTACGGGAACCAAATTATAAAAATTGCAGCGTGTATACGTTGATTTAAATAGAAAAATCACGTGCGTGTACATTATGGTGTGCGATCCGTCTACGTTAACGTAAGTAATTCTGTTTCGTTTTTTAACGTAAGTTCATCCAAATAGACATTCTTTCTAAAGCACAGCCTGTTCCGATCGTCGGAGTTGATAAAAATGCAGACAAGTGCAGAGCGCTGCATAAATATGAAGCCACGCGGCCGCATTCTGATGCGGCGTGCGCCAGTCACTCGGGAATATTTGTCAATCACTCAACCGGACGGACGGTTTATCTGAGATGGTTTTTGAAATTGTGCTATGCACTTTTATGATTCATAACTCTTGGCGCTTCATTTTATGTATTCCCCGTTACAGTACCTGAGAGAACAATGCAAAAACAATATTATTAGCAGTCTGACACATTTTTATAATGACGGACGACAGCATTTTTTGGGACCACATAACGATACACAATATAAAAAAAGGAAATAAACACAAATACACGTTGCGCATCGTCGCGTGATGCCAAAATGTGCCAAACTCAGTATAAGCAGCAAGTGGGGGGCCTGCTGCACTGATATTCTGCTTGACACATTTGTGACACCAGACACGACAAAACAAGAACTTATTGAAAATAGTTACAAAAGACAATAAAAAATAACAATAATAAGGTCACAAAGAATCAACAATAATAATCAAAAATAAGAAAAATAAAGATACACATCATCCTCAAAAGTAGGTCTCATTTGGTAACGATTTATTGAAATTGTAAATATCGTTACTTATTTCTGTTAGAGTTGATAGGTTTCATGCGCCCGTTCTTGTCAGTTAAAAAAGTCTGGAACGGGTAAAATATAGACTATTTAAAAGTACTTAATTATGAAGTTTATTGTAATAAAGACACTTTGACTTTGAATATTCATACTATACAGTACAATATTTATTTGTAATTTACAAAAGACTTTTTTAAGGCATGGTTTGTCTGCTAATTAGACTTGAAAAATATAGCATCCATATAAAAAGTTGTTTTAAAAGTAAATGAACAATTTAAGTTATTTATAGTTTAGTTGAGATTGCATCATATCATCATCATATCATCGTCTCTGAATGGACATAACATAAGCCTCTCCGAATGCACGCCACCGAGCATGATCCGTAGCTACTCTCATCCAGCTTTTGCCAGCCACCTTGAGAATATCGTCGCTCCACCTTGTCTGACATGAGTGCATCATATCACTAAGTACGGGTGCCCGCATAACAAAGCAGGTTACAAGTCGGTACTGATCGGTACAGGTCAGTACCGATCGGTATCAGTAAAGTAGCCCCATACTTTTCTATAGGAGGCCGCATAAAGAAAACAGACTGAAACTTGTATGTCGGTACCGGTTTGCACGCCGCGGCGCAAACCGGTAGCAACATATCAGGACCAGAAAACCTGTATTATTTATGTTTGCACACTACCATAAATTGGACATTAACAAAGCTCCCTATATTCCCAGTTTACCCACATCATTCAAAGACAAAGCACCGCATGCAAATCAGTGTCGTCTCACTAGCGTGTGCTCCACAGATTAAAAATTAAAACAACTCCGCTGCTATTGTGGCGGGGATGGGTCACGTGGAGGGGGTTAGGGGGGGATCAAAGGCGCCTTCCATTTCAATTACACTTAGCTCTAGCTGCGATTCTATTGCCAATATAATGCTACGGCTCTACGTGGTTCAAATCGATTGAGTATAATCTGATAAAAGCCTTTTAAAGTTTCAATTCCCAGCTTAATCGGACTTTGTCAAAGGAAATACAGGTTTATTCATTACTAGCGGCCGCCCGCGACTTCGTCTGCGTGGACAGTTATTTTTTATCCCTCCTTAAGGGAACAGGAGGCTTACGCAACAGCACAATTTGACGATCGTCGTGATCGTGATCGTAAAACAGTGTAAGATACAGTCAGTGAGTCGACTCCTCTATCGGCTTTTTAGGGTTCCGTAGCCAAAATGGCAAAAAACGGAACCCTTATAGATTCGTCATGTCTGTCTGTCTGTCTGTCTGTCTGTCTGTCTGTCTGTCTGTCTGTCCGTCCGTATGTCACAGCCACTTTATTCCAAAAGTATTAAGACTACATAGTTGAAACTTAGTAGGCAGGTGTATTCTGTGAACCGCTTTACGATTTTTATACAAAAATAAAAAAAATAAAAGATTAAGGGGGTGCTCCCCATACATGGAACTGAAACTGAAAATATTTTTTTTCATCAAACCAATACTTGTGGGGTATCTATAGATAGGTCTTTAAAAATGACATTGAGGTTCCTAAGACTATTTTTTTTTAAAGTCAACCGTTTGAAAAATATATGCCGCCAAAGTGGTAAAATGTGTGTCCCCCCCCCCCTTTAACTTTTGAAGTAAGAGGGTGAAAAATCTAAAAAAAATAGGAACTATAGATCTTAATAAACACTTTCAACGAAAATTGTTTTGAACGAGATACAGTAATTAGTTTTCGAGATATAGTACATTTTCCAAAACCGCAAATATAACTTTGTCATTCATACAAACACTGTGAAAAACAAAGTTATTTTTTCAGACGAAAAATGATAGCGGTATTAAATATGGTATGGTATAATGTACCTACGGAACCCTACTGCGCGTGGCCCGACACGCACTTGGCCGGTTTTTTCGTTGCTCTGACGAGCAACTAAGATCATATACCGTGAATTTTTATTTCACTATGAATAACTGACACCGCCTGTCAAATTGGTACGCAAAGGCACATTCGCTTCGAAAGATAACGACGAACGACCACATAGACTTTTTGTCTCTGCATCGCTTTAGTGACAATTTGGTGTCAATCAAGTGCCAATGTCAGCTTCAAACAAATTTGAAAAATTATTTATTTACAGTTTTAATTATTTATGTTTGTTGTTTCAGCTCGTAAATTTATGAGAATGATTTGTGATTAAAGCGCTTACAAATGCAGAGACAGGAAATAACAATTTATTTAAAAAAGGTATCAATCAAAATACAAAGATTTAAATGCTCCAAAGTACTGCTCCTTACGTACCTACGAATAATTATCAATTAATATCGCAAAATACAACGAAAAAGTGAGTTTAATAGCGCCGAAGAAGAAATTCTTGAAAAATGTATACTAAAAATCCTGTATACAAGGTAAAGAAGAGGTACAGTGTGAAAATTTTTGAAAGAAGGTGGAGTTTATTTCAATTAAATTTTGTATTACATGAATAAAACGTTTCATTACAAATCTGTGTGTAATTAAGCGCTAAAGATACACTGGGACGTGACGTTGTTGGCTAAAAAATAGTTAAACTTATCTGTCCCCAGTAAGTCGATATTATAAGCCTGTCCGAAACATATTTGTTGCTATAGTCTAGATACCTTTTCTCTTTAACAAGTAATTATAATGCACAATAGTTTCATAATAGGTAACTGATCCAATAAAAGATCTTACTCATATTGTGCTATACTGAGAGATATGTTATCGGAATTTGCTATACACCTAAAACCTAATTGGTGTTCCGAAGGTCAAATCATTTCAATTCTGACAAAAATATATCTGGTGTAGCTAGAGCGAACGGTGACAAATGCCTATTATAGAGGTCATAAAGTCCTTTAGACGCATAATACAGTTCTCTATCTACAAGGACCGGAACCGCTTTGATTGGGTATTTCCTTAGATTATTTATATGTCAAGATAGACAGTCGAAGCAACGAAAGCGTCTAAAAAAATATCACCCAACAGTTGGGTGACCAAAACACGCACACATTGTCAGTAGTGTGACTCGGCCATAGTTTTTATTACAATACTCTTTGGCCGCAATGATGCTAAAAATGCACACCAACTTCAAAAAGTTGGCCTGTTTTGTTTAGTACGTCAAAAGCGTAAGACTCTATCTGGACATATAAATAATCTAAGGGTATTTCATAGACTTGTTTTCAAAAACCCTATCAATACGGTAAGCATATCGTCGTCTAACCCTATCGAAAGGGAAACCCTATCATTTGGTAAGCTTTTTAATAGGGTTTTCCTAACCATTGGCTTAACCAAAAAAGGGGTTTTCCGGTCCCTGGATATCTATTGGGTACCTAATGTTAATATTCCTGTTTTTCAAAATTCAATATTCCCTATAATATAAAAACCTCCAAGTTATTAAATACCATACATTAAGGTGGCACCCTGAGTGAAAGTGGCACCGCGGTGAATTTTGTTTAATATTATAATTCTAATACACGATTTTAATAATGTTTTACTTGGAATTTTTAGGACCTACAGTCTAGTAATTTTAGAGGGTATAATTACATACCCTCGTATAGTCACTGCTAGAAGTAGATAGCAAAACTGCTAAAAGTGGCCGTTTTTTACACATTTGCTATCTACTTCTACGAATGACTATGAGGGAATGTAGTGATACCTTCTAAAATACTATCTTTTTCTACTAATAACTTATTAAATAAAAACTTCTGAGGCGCCACTTTTAGTGGGGTAACCTTAAGAGAAAAGTACGAAATGAACTGCAAAATTCCAAAATTAATCAATAAAAACCCCCAAGTCATAAATGAATACCATACATTGAGGGAAAAATACCCAATAAGGGTAACATTTTAACGATAACGACAAGGTTTTGGATAGTGGTATTTATTATCTGTGGAAAGCGTGATCTTTAACGAAATCGTTGTCAAAATTGTGCATTTGCGTAAGCACTTGCGAATGACCACTCCCACATGTTGTCTATGACGGAGGAGACCACGAAGATTTAAGTAGACATTCACGCTACGACTTTTTTCTCAGAATCTTATGAATGTCTCTATATTTAATGTAATATGGTTCCTTTGATTTAAAACAATTTTTGCATTGTTACGGTTTAAAAATTAGAGTTTACGACAATCCATATGGTTGTAGCTCTTTAGGTCGTTGCGTGAATGGTGTGTTTTGTCTTGGCTATGTCACTACCATAGAGTTAGAGTAATCTTATAAGTCAAAAATATAGGGTGACTATCTAAAATACGATACTTTAAATTTTAAGCCAGTATTACTTTTTTATAAGAAGTATCGAATCGAAAGTTTTCCTACACGATTTTGAGCTAACAAATTACGAAATACTCTATATAATCTTAAAAAATAAGTGTTATAGGTATATAAGTCGTTTTACACATTTTAAACTTTATAGGTAGCGTAATATAGTGAAAAATAAACATTTGAATGCAAAGAGGAGATTTTTTTTGATTTTTATGCAAATTATTCGAACAGAAAAATAGCCAAGGACCTATTTTCAAAGACTGATAATATAGGTACTCTGAGTGCCACTTACGTGGTTACCCTACATGAACCATAAACGAAATTATGAATTTTTTTAGAACCACGCACACGGGCACTAGCATGTGAAATAACCTGAAATAACGAAAGAAATAAAGAAATAACGAAACTCATGTATTGTAAAGCCGTGGTCGTCGTTAACGTTGTAATGTCAAATTGACGATCACGAAACGATCGCGATGGTGCTGTTGAGTAAGCCTCCTACCTTTTTCGGGATGAAATTTACCCTTTGTCCTTTTTTGTACCCCTGACAACGTTATACAAATTTTCATTATGATCGGTTCAGTAGTTGAGACGTGAAGGCGTAACAAACAAACAAACAGTCGGACTTTCGAGAAGAAATAAATATTAGTAAGAATAATCTATTTATTTATTTATAATCAGGCAACAAATAGCCCATGGATATGAACAATATTGTTACTAAATTTAACTTAATATTTCATTAGTATAAAGCCAATTTGTCAATCAATAAATGTATAAATATCGCTGTTTATTAAACAAATAATAATAGATTTATTGTATTCAAATGGATGATGATGTCTGAAGATTAACGTAAATGAAATAAAATAACTAATAGGGCCCTATTATTAACAATCACATTCAATCTGTCTTACAAATAGACTTTAAACTCAAACAGTTCACATAATTTATAAAGGACTTACAAATAGACTTTTAAGTTAAACAGGGTTCTCCTACAGTCTTTAAATTATATTTGTATCTCACTTGATTAAACACTGGATCATTATTCTAATCTTATACGCTGTTTAGTTATAAGAGTATATGTCACCGTCAAAGTGCGTAAATCAGTTAGAGTGCACATTAAACCAGTTAATCTGCAGATTAACTAGTCGAGTAGGTACGTTAAAGTACTATTTTCTTTTCATTTCGCACTTTTACTAGATCATCTACAAATTTCCTAGGTAATCTGCAGATTAACATCCAAGGATCAGTTAATGTAAGAAAACATGTCCTTTAATTTAAAAAAAATAGTGTAATCAATCACATAAAAGGGGGTAGACACAAAAGAAGAGACGGGTGGTGGGGAGCGCAGCCCTTCTTTGCCATGGAAAAAGTCTTCATTTGGTTAGGTTAGATGTGTGTTGTGACCAAAAATGCGTGAGCTCAGCGAGCGGAGTGAGCGTGCCGTGGTAGCGGCCGGCGGCAAAGCGCCAGGCATAGGTCTTTAACTTAAATTTTCTGAAACCTTGGCTATTCAACTCACTCTTTTCCGCACTTTAACGGTGTAGCATCCGTTAATACGCAGATTAACTAGTCAAAGTGCGGAAATCTGCTACTTTAAGAAACATTCGAACTTTAACTGACTTGATCAGTTAATGTGCACATTAACGGATTCCGAGCTTTAGCAGTAACATAAATATTTAAAAAGATGAAATGATTTGAATTATTATGATTTTGTATTATTCTTACAGTACACGCCAGAAACTTAAGAAAGCAACCATAACGCTTCAGTAATGATGATGGCGCGAACATTACGAGAATGTCTTCTGAGTTCTCCAAGTGTGCCATCGTTAGGGCCGCTGTATTTCAGGGGCCACAAACGACCAGACATCCACTGCAGCAGAACTTTCTGATTCATTGGAGATCTCGGAAACTTGCACTGTAGGGACGGGATGTTGAAGAAAGAAAAGAGCGATATGAGTCTTTTGATCTGAAGATATAAAATCAACAGACGTAACTATTTGGAGATTTAGATATATTGTGAATTGTATTAAATATATTACATAGTTTTTATCTGCCGTACAAATAAACGAAGAATAAGTTTATACTTAGAATAACGAAAAAGTGTGTTTAGGAATATGATGCTTTGAGACGTTAAATGTAAGGAGTAATATTGCAAAGCATTATTTTTGGTTAAACTAGGTATAAACTTATTCTTCATTTATTTGTACCCCAGTATATGTTTTGAATAACGCTAACTCTCTATAATGCAAAGCAAGTAATTTCTTTATGAACATTTTAATGCATGTCACATCTAGGCAACATCATTATGATAAAACCATAATTCCGACTGCCCATCAATTTTCTTGAACCTTCGGAAAAATCTAAGCGTAGTATGAAACTGTTGTCGGTTATAAACGGCCAAATTAACATTCATTCTTGTCAAAATTGATACACGTACGCTTATCTTGAATACGGACACATCCTTACTTCCTTACTAATATTATAAATGCGGAAGTCCGTTTGTTTCTTTGTTTGTTACGCCTTCACGTCCTAACTACTGAACCGAAGAAATACCGTTAGAAATAAAACTTTATCCTCAATCACTCCCTACATCTACACACTAACCAAGAATTGGCTAATCTTACACATCCGCAAGGAAGGCACTCATATAATTTGTAGAAGAATCGAACTGAAGAATTTCCACAAAACTGCAATTGAAGTGGGTCGGCCGCTTGTAGCTGTGTCAAAAGGGGCGAGTGAGCCAGTGGGACGAGTCGGGAAAGTGGGGCCAGTATCTATGTTACAGTAATGGCGGCTCAATTGGGATTATCTGTAACCTACCTACTACCTATGAGACGTTGTTGCCGATATCGGAGATATTTATATCGGACGACACGACTAAAATGTTTCTTTTTAAAACAGCAAAATCCCCTTCTTTTTACCCGACTGCAAGAGGGTTATGTTTTTCGCGCGTATCTTGTATGTATGTTTGTATGTAATATTCTTTATTACCTCATATCTTTTAAACGGCTGAACGGATTTCCATGATTAACATATCGTTAGATTTGTCTTGCCAGCCCAAGTGTTCTTAAGAAAGTGGCGTTATAAAAAAACCAACATGGCGGCTGCACGGTGCTATTATACGTAGTGGAAAAAAAAATTTTTAGAATACTGCAATATGGGTGTCAAATTATAGGGCTCATTATAAGGATTTCAAAAAGGTATATCATGATTGTAATAAATAATAACTAAAAAGAAAAAAAAAATATTCAAAAAAATTAAAACCCGCCTGCATAAAAAGACAAGTCAACTGAAAAGATGGAAACAAGATTAAATATTAAAGGCAACATTATAACATGCAGTCGGAGGCATATAACTCAAATCATTCATAATGTCACTTTCTTTATGCATGCCTCCGACTGTATGTTATAATGTTGCCTTTAATATTTAATCTTGTTTCCATCTTTTCAGTGGACTTGTCTTTTTATGCAGGCGGGTTTTAATTTTTTTTACCCGACTGCAAGAGGGTTATGTTTTTCGCGCGTATCTTGTAAGTTTGTATGTAATATTCTTTATTACCTCATATCTTTCAAACGGCTGAACAGATTTCCATGATTAACATATCGTTAGATTTGTCTCGTCAGCCCAAGTGTTCTTAAGAAGGAGGCGTTATAAAAAAAACAAAATGGCGGCTGTACGGTGCTATTATACGTAGCGGAAAAAAATTTTTTTTTTAGAATACTGCAATATGGGTGTCAAATTAAAAGGCTTATTATAAGGATTTCAAAAAGGTATATCATATAAATAATAACTAAAAATAAATAAATAAAAAAATAAATTTAAAAAAATAAATTTAAAAAATTAAAAACCCGCCTGCCTAAAAAGACAAGTCAACTGAAAAGATGGAAACAAGATTAAATATTAAAGGCAACATTATAACATGCAGTCGGAGGCATATAACTCAAATCATTCATAATGTCACTTTCTTTATGCATGCCTCCGACTGCATGTTATAATGTTGCCTTTAATATTTAATCTTAATTGTTTCCATCTTTTCAGTTGACTTGTCTTTTTAGGCAGGCGGGTTTTTAATTTTTTTATTAGATGTGTACAAATAGTTCAAACGATTATACATATAACTAGCTAAATTAAAAAAAAAAACCCAGAATAGCCATATTTTTTTCAACTAATAGTATCTACCTATACTGTGCAAATAGTATACGCAGCCTAGGTTCCGTCACAAAGTCACAACAAAAAGTGTCATGTCATTTAGTAATCCGAGATTGTGTATAGACTTCTTTACAGATGCCATATTTTCACTTTCATTATAACTCATTATACATCTCTTTTAAAAAATATAATGAAAATTATTCAAGCAGCATTAAGGTCAGTCGGCGAGTGTAAATTATTCATTACTTCGTCCTGGGAAGAAGCTGCGGGATCTTCTAAAATATAAAATAATGTGAAATACGAGCCACCAGTAACTGAATAAATTATACACATTAGCAGGACTTAGCCGTGGACGGTAAGTGTCCATAGCTTTCTTGAATAAATCTTTATAAAAGATGAATTATAAACCTTATTACTATTACCGTAGATTCCTAAATAGAAATTTCAAAAGTTAGTTACCAACACTAAGGAGATTAGCATTAGCAAGCTTTTAGTTTCCAACTGAGCTTTACTTAAGAACTTTACTGACACAAACAAACCACATTTTGTATAAGTAGATCAAGCGAGTACTAGCATTTTTTCCTGGCTTGTGACTTATTATGTTACGTGAGGTAAGAATCAAGGTAGTAAAATTCTTTACTACCTTATAGTTATAATTGAGTAATTACAAATGTATTTTTTTGTATTGAATAAGTTACTGGTTACTTTTTGGTTACTCGCTATAAATTCGATTACGATTTTACGAAATTTTTCATGATTCGTTCAGGTAGTTTTTATAAGAAGGTATTATTAAAAGCACAATCATTATGGATTATACTTGTGTAAGCGTTTATTGTTATTTCTACTATTTTTTTATTTAATAAGTATTCAATTATTACCGGAAATATGCTTAATAATTAGCGCATTGCATTGGATTTCAATTCACTACTATGGTACTTGCTGGTTGGTAATAGGGATGTAGACTTATGAATAAAATAACGAAATACTAATAAAAATCGTAAACATATCAAACTTTTGGAGTAGCTTGTATACCTCGTGGTTTTATATATTGCGTATTATTTGTTTTATGACCCTTCAAAGTTGGGTGGACAAGTCCATTTAAAAAGTATAAAATTTGTTAAAATAAATAATACATTTAATTAGTCCGTATAATTTATAGCAAATTTGTCAAAGAAACCATTTTGATAAACACAATATTGAATATAGCTGCCGAAAAAATTTCCTACGCGTTGCATACAACGTAGGAAGGCGTGATAAACTGTGATATCTCGGGCAGTTTTCATGCTAGCGTAATAATTCTTATACAAATGTTTCTTTTTTTGTAGGGGTAATTTAAGTAACATAAAATAAAAAAATAGTCAACATGCCTATTAAAATCCGTAAACAATTTGAAATTTATATTCAAACACAAACAGTATAATGTAGTTTAATTTTGTTATGATTATGTAAAAGAGTAGTGGATTTGATTTGTTTCCGTTTGTCGGCGCCATGTTTGATTTGTTGGAAGGGGCAACCGCCATAAAAACAAATGGTTGAAAGTGGTGCGGGCATTATTCGAACACTCGAGTGGTCAACTTATGCGATAAGTTGTATCTACTATGTTAGGTTATTGAAAATACAAGGACTATAAAAGTATAAAACAAAGTACTACGTGGTTTTAATCTATATCATCGGCCTTTCCCTGACTTTGGTTTACACTTGGATCTAATAATTTAAACTTCTGCCGACAAACTGCTGAGCAGTTTGGCAGGTGTTAATTTTGTAAAACACTGTTAATATTGTAAAAAAAGAATAAAAAAAAATAGTAAGTAAGTATCTTGCAACAAAATATCGTCTATTGTAAATATCCCCACAGCACTCACGGCAGCTTCCCACAAAACTGCACACGCTGCTCCGTAGCGAATCTTATAAATAATAGAATACCCGGGTAGCCCGGGAGCCCGGGTGCAATTAATCGGGAGATATAGGTGCGGCATCCGGTCGCCGTCCGGCCGGCCTGCGAGCCGGACGTCCGGCACATTTAATTCAAATATAACTTGGTTCAACTAACTTGAGCAACTTAAAGATGGACTCGGGGAAAGATTATGCAGTTGGAGTAATTACTAGATTAAACGATTTTTTGTACCTATTTAAACCTATACCAGAGTTCTGTTATAAAAGTTTAAAAAGGATTGTCTGGCGTCCGTCCGTCAACTAATTGGATTGCAGCAGACTATTACGAGCCTAGGGGATTAAAATCAGTGCGTCAGTAACACTCCTGGGGCACAGAATAGATATAAGTACTATCGTACAGAAAGGAAACTCTCCGCCCCGCCCCACAATCAATTACCTCACCCCACCGGCGCCCACCGGGCGAGTTCCGTGTGCCGATCCGTGTGCTCATTCAATAGCTCGCACACAGTTGCGCGTGTGCAAAAACGTCACTGTGTAAGTAATAGGTAGTTGAAACGCGACGCTTGTATGGAGTGCCCGGGGTGTGCCGGGGGGTCAAGTCTGATAATGTTTTCGTCAAAATCGTAGTTCAATTGTATTTGAATGCTAATGCTTTTGACACAGTTCTTGTTTTTTAAACCCAAAACTGAAACACATTGTGTTTCTTAAACCCAAAACGTAATCATATTGTGTCTTGATTGTAGGTATAAGAAACAAGAACTGTGTCAAAAAGCATTACCATTAGAACACCATTGAACTACGATTTTGACGAAATCATTAGTAGACTTGACCCCCTGGCAACGCGAGTGTCTATTGTTTTATTTGTTTTTGGCTTGTTTGCCAACTTTGTATTAATAAATATTTTTTTTATCATAAACAAATCTCTGCCGATCACTAACGTGTTGTAATATTTCTGCTAAGATGCCATAAAGTTAAAATACAGATGTCTGGAATGGAAGTTATAGCTAGTGATTTAAACGCTATCGGCGGTTGAACGAGCCAATTAAACCGGCACGTTACCCCGGTGCGTTTCAAAGTAATAGAGCAATTAAAGTCAGTGCGTCGTTGGAGCGGCGCCGCTGGCCGCTCGCTCCGCTCGCTTCGCTTATCGCTGCGATTGCGCACCAAATGGACCGATTTATCGCGAGTTTATCTGCAGCCGATATCGCGGTCGATTGCAGCGGCTCGCATGGGAGACTGGGTTTGTGTTGATGTTGGTTCAATGCAAACTAAAGTAGCTGGTGGTAGAAGCGAACAGAGACATCAACAGGCTTATTACTCAAAAATAATCACGATAATTGGACGCAATTCGTCATTCAATTTACTTGATATTGAACCTTATTCGTGAGTACTCCGTGACTAGTGTCACGGAGTGGGACGAACATCGTCTCGGTTATCGCGATTGTTTTATGTAATAGGTCTGCAGCTCATCTTATTTTCATTACTCCTGGACATAGCCTCAAGTTAAAGAAAGGGGGCCTATTCCAAAAAAACGTACGCAATTGCGTAACGCAGTCACTTGGCCACGATAGCCGTTCGCAATTCGTTGGTTGTAGTTATAACAAGCATTTTGAATTTGGCTATCGTACGTAGCCCATAAACTACTAAACGAACGATGTCGGACACGCTATAGAGAAACTGTCAAACTCACGCAATCACTTCGAAATATCGCATACGAAAGTGATTTGTAATAGAAAACAATCAAAACGAAGCACGGACGCATCTGCTTGTATCGCATTAAACTTTTCGTAATAGACCTCCAGACAACGAATACCGGAATATAAAAAAATATGAAAAGGTATGAAAAAGATCCCTCCTGAATGTATGTTTCTTAAAATGTACTTTTCCCAAAAATATATGCTTTCTCATAACATGCGTTTCCTTTCATAACCAAACTAAATACATCGTTAACTTAAACTTCAACTGAAAATTAATAAATTTTGTATACACTTCGCGGTCAGTTCATTAGTCCGGCCTTGACCGTGAATGCGAGCGCGCGCGAGGGCATTGACCTACGCTACGATAATGGATAACGCATCAAAAATATTAAAATGTTCTAGTTGCAATATTGTGATATGTGAAGTTTTGGCTTTTGTGCAAAATAAGTTGGACGTTATGGACGAGCAAAGCCTTATACAGATTTGTGAAAGTGCTTTTAGTGAAGGTGATATTAAAATGGCGAAGTCATTGCTGTTTGAATCCGTAAAAAAGCGGCCTACGACTAGAAAACGCCAAGGAAAATCATTGCGGAACATTGAGGACATTATCTGTCTTTTTAAGGAGACAGACCCCGAACAAGTACCAATTTTTGTGGCAAAGTGTTTGGAAAAATTACCGCCCGTTACATTTGATCATATTGATGTGACGCCATTGCTCAAAAAAATATTACTTTTAGAAAAATCCGTGCAGCTCATTCAACACGATTACACTACTAAAAGTGATTTAGAAGTTTATTTTAATAAGCACTGTGCAATAAAATCAACTGCAAGTGAGCATCAAAACGTAAATACGAATAAAAGAGGTGGTTCAAATTATTGTGATAGCGGGCCGAAGGCACTTTCAACGCTTAGTGATTTCGAAGATTTTGCATCTCCCTTACGACATTCGAACGATAAATCGGTGCACTCAAATCACTCATCACCCTCAAATGTAAGAAATGTGAGTGAGGAAAAGAAATCGCGTTTGCCGTCCGCCGCCACACAGGTGAACGAAAATATTGAAACAGCAAGTGAGACAACAAGTGCGCAGCGTCACCCGTTACCGCGCCCTGTCACTGATAATAAGCAACCGGTTTTAACGGTGAATAAAACAGCTGAGCTGCCTAGTCGAGTGGATGACAATTGCACAGAAACAAATAACGAAAAACGCGCATCTTTTGCTGAGATGGCTCAGAAAAATGGTGAATGGACAGAGCCTAAGAAGGACGAAGAATGGATTTTAGTGCAGAAACGCAGATTTAGAAACCGTTTTATAAGTCAAACGGGGTGTGCTATTGTTGAACCTGATCAACTAAATCAAAAGTTTAAAGCGGCCGATATAAAAGTGCCGCTATTTATATCGAATGTCGATAAAGAGGTGTCCGAACAGGATATTATTGACTACGTATTTAATAAAACCCGGGAGAAGGTTTCCTTAGTGAAAATAAACATGAAGCGGCAGCGAGACTACAACGCCTACAAGCTTTTTGTAACTAAATACAAAATAGATACATTCTTAAATGATAAGCTATGGCCACCAGGCATATCGTTTCGGCGTTTTGTAAATTATCATGAAAAGCAAAATAGAGAAGTAATTGAAAATAAGAATAAATGAATTAATAATTAAATTATTAATTGAATTGAATTATTAAATATATTATAAAATGGATAGATACAGTAACATAATTAGCTTTAATTGCAAATGTTTCAAGAGATCAATCGATGATATTAGAGAGTTGGTGCCGGTTTGCTGACGTGGTGGCCCTTCAAGAGACGTGGCTGATGCCTCATGACCTGCCGCTGCTCGGCACAGTTGGCGACGAATTTAGATGCACCGGAACTTCTGCTATCGACACAGCGGCAGGCCCCCTCGTTGGAAGACCTTATGGTGGTGTCGCGCTATTGTGGCGTAAAAGTGTGTTCAAGTCAGTATCAGTGATAGAATGTAATAACGTTCGAGTCTGCGCAGTGAAAATAACTGTAAGTAATAGGTCTATAGTTATATTCAGCGTCTATATGCCTACAAACTCTTATGACAATTTACCTGAGTTTAGTGAGTGTCTTGGTACAATTCAATCGATTATAGAAATAGAAGAAAATAAGGGTATTGAAGCTTTTTATATTTTAGGCGATTTTAATGCCCACCCTACTGAATTATTTTGTAATGAAATGTTAATATTTTGTAATGATCAGAAATGGCTATGTGTAGATTTAGAATTGTGTGATGAAAATACCTATACTTATCATAGTGATGCTCATGGCTGCAACAGATGGTTAGACCACTGTATTGTCACTGAATCAGCGCGGAAAACTGTTGTTAGCGCATTAGTACTGTATGACGTATATTGGTCGGACCACTATCCACTTGAAATAGAAATTGAATTATGTAAACTTCAACCTAAAACTGCAGAACCAGCCTCAAGGTTTATGAATCATGTCTCATGGGGTGAAAGACATCTACAACAGATTAATAGTTATCGTGACCTTTGCCAAGCTAAGTTAAGAATGATAGATTTCCCACAGGAACTTAGTGAATGTTGTGATGGATTTTGCTCCAACAAAGATCATCATCTAGTGCTTGATAACATGTATTGTAATATTGTAGATACGCTCTCACAGGCAGCAATTAAAACATATAGGGTAAAGTGTAGGGGAAGGGTTGGTAATGTCATTGGATGGAATAAGTACGTCGCAGGGCCCCATGGGGAGGCAAGGCTTAAGTTTCAGTTATGGGTGCTAGCGGGACGGCCAACCAGTGGTCGTGTATACGATGAAATGTCAGAGGCGAGGAGAATATTCAAGGCTAAATTAAAATGGTGTCAAAACAGACAAGAACAACTTAAAATGGACATTCTAGCCTCTGATCATGCATCCAAGAACTTCAGAAGTTTCTGGAAAAACACAAATAAAATTAATGTCAGGCCAAGCCGCCCCATTGGTGTAGATGGTGCCATGGAACACAAGGACATTGCCAATGCTTTCAGGGGTCATTTTCTGGTGCAGTCACCTATAATTAATGTACCCAACGGTGGGAGCGATGTTGGGGCCATTGTGACAAGGCGAAATATAAAAATACCTGCTAAGAGTGTAGCTAAAATCATTACTGGAATGGTGCGTGGGAAGTCGCCTGGTCACGATGGTCTCAGCATCGAACATTTTAAATATGCTGGACCACATCTTCCGCGAGTTCTTTCACTGTTTTTCAGTCTCTGCATGAGTCATTCGTACTTACCTGAAGCGATTATGCGAACAATTGTGGTGCCTCTAGTTAAAAACAAGACTGGTGACACATCAGATATGACTAATTATCGTCCCATCTCGCTTGCAACTACTGCGGCTAAGATATTTGACAGTGTGTTAAATAGTTTTCTCTCAGAATATATTACATTACATGACGCTCAATTTGGATTCAGGTCAGGGGTGTCAACTGAAAGTGCCATCCTTAGTCTAAAACACACTGTCAAGTATTACACCGCTAGAGGGACGCCAGTATACGCGTGTTTCCTCGACTTGTCGAAAGCTTTCGACCTGGTTGCGTACGATATACTATGGAACAAGTTGAGGGATGCGGGTGTGCCGGCGCAATACACATCCCTTCTGCGATACTGGTATGCTAACCAGAAAAATCAAGTGAGATGGGTCGGTGCCCTTTCAGACGAATACGGGCTGGAGTGTGGTGTCAGGCAGGGGGGACTGAGCTCACCCCTTTTATTTAATATTTATTGTTAGTAATTAAGGTTTTGTAAATCAATTGTTTTTCAATCCTAATATTTGTCGGCTGTTTTCTTCTTGAGTGTCACATGTCAACTTGACAGTGTATAAGTGTTGCCATAGTCCATGCAGTTGTCGACAATCACTCACAGACAAAACATCCTTCTGACGTTTAATGCTAGTCTGTGAATCGTGGAGCAAAGACTGACAGATTGATTGACGTGCCGTGGAGCGACGCGGCACGGCACAGTGGTGTGTTTCCGGTTTAAGTCTATGCTCCACGTGCGTTTATACTTGACAGTTGCAAGTCTATGGACAATTTGATGATAGTTATGGTAAAGCGTATAAAAGCGTTGGTTTTTGTAAATTGTGCCCTCTTTTGCTCGATCTGTCGTCTGAACTGGTCGTGAAATAAAATATTACTTCTGTCAACATGGTGTATGATTTATAATCAACTCTAACAATTCAGAAGTGCGCGTTTTTTTTTACCACGTGTCACGTTGAACGATCAACGCACACGGCATCCTACTTCGAGAGACGATGACGAAGAACCGAAGAGAGAGCTCCGAGGCGACTGATAATAATACCGACCGAATTATGCGGCTGGACCCATTGCTGGAACAAATTATCAGACTACAGCCACAGCAACATCCAGCGCCCCAAGTCTCCAATGAGGAATGTATTATGCCAGGTACGTCCACTGATATTACCAATGTTACCAATCAATGTTTCCGCCTTAAAACCACAACCTTCTGTTGAAATTAAGGTGCCTGCCGTGCAAAATCAGCAACTTTAAGCGAGTCTACCTCCTACCCACCTTATTCTATCACTGATCAATTTATCTCAACCAGTTAATACCAGTGCAAGTCACAACCCTGTTGTGAGACACGCAGATTTAAGGCTCAGTTATGCGGAAACATTTGTCTCTATCTTTTTCTTTACATATGAACAGTATGAAAAATAACCTCACTTCTACACTTTTTTTATTTTTTCCTTTTTTTTATCATTATTACAATTATCTTTCTTGAAGAAAAAAGTTATTTGAGCAAATTCACAGTACTTTAAAGTGTATTTTGATGTAGAGTTAAATACATTTACGCCAAAAATATGACGCGTTTTTCATGATATTCTGATTTTTTTTTTCTCATACAATCATCTGTTAGGTTTATATGCAATGTTATACTTGTAGCTACTAGATAAACGCTTTAGCTTGTCGCATTTGTTTTTTTTGTAGCTACAACTGTACGTTTTCTATATAAAAAAATGGCCCGCGCAAACCATATTTTCCTATCATGGACCTTTAAATACATCTTTGTTACATAATTTGAGAAATAATATAAGTAATTTATGATTTATCGGAAAACCTGAACACGTGCCTGAATTCGTAGGAAATTCTAATGCTATTGTCTGTTCACGCATGTTTGCATCGATTGGAGTCATTGGCGAAGATCTACGGCTGGGATGAGAAAACACCCACCTACCACCACACGACCCGGCTTGCCTGGAAGGGAACGCGTTCGTGGTTTGGACACCAACAAGACATCAGACCTGACGTGGGACGAGTGGAAGAAACGTCTTCATAAGACTATTCTATTCGTGTCTCCTACATAACTGCGTACCGTGCTGAGTTGGGTAATAGACTTTTATTGTAAGAAGCTGGCGGCGGCGCTAGGTTAATCTTGTGTGCTTAATGATATTTGTGTTTTTATAATTTATACATTATCCATTGGTTGAGGCAGGGGTTCGTGGTCTCATGGTGCAGGTTGTAAAGATATACGTGTATTATTGAATTATCTTACTGACGCGGCAATCGATTCTTATTTACCCCCAAAAAAACTAGTGAACCCTGAAAATGTATAATATTTGATTGAAAATGAAATTGATTCATCGAAAATAGAGTACAGTCAACGGCACATCAACTTATGGTGCTGTCGTGTGTACAATTCAGTTGTTACATTCGTAGTCCATCTATTTTGTCAATATAGGTCATGTGAATTGAAAAAAAAAACAATTTAATAATTAGTGTTAATGTCAAAATTAATATAAGTTAATATTAGCTGTACAATAAGAGAAACAACTTACACATCATTTCATTATCATTTGATTCTGTTAGGTTAATTTTACAAGTAAAATATTTCTCAAATAAGTAAAAATATTTTGTTTTAGGCCATTCAAACAGTTTTTGTCTAGATATGGTCAGGTCATGTGTAAGTTCAGTAAGGAATGTGGCAATTTATTAATGATCCTAACACATCTTATGTAACAGTTCCTGTTGTAGAGGACAGTCCGCATTCTGGGTAATAATAGTTTTTTTTAAATGATGCCTAATATTTCTCATCATATGAAATGTATCCTTATGCACAATTAAATATGGATGGGTTTTGACGAATATGCAGCACTCGAAGATATATAATGAAGGAAGAGTTAATAGGTTTAGGTTTGCTTACACGACGTCATAGGTGGAACGTTACATAATTATAATTGGATATAAATGTTTTGTTTAAGTTATAAGACCCCAATATATTAAAGTAAACCGTATTTAAGATTTGAAGCTTATTTGAAGCTACGTTGTCATGATATGCCATCAAAGAGGACTTTTGGTTTATTTGAGTTTTAGTATTTGAGTATTAGTCTTAAAACACATAAGCAAATCTATTTATTTTGGCGCATGTTTTCCTTGACACTTTCTTATTAATTTTTAATTACGATTCCAATACGAGCTCATTATTATGAAGTATTGTCAGAACATGGTCCATAGGATCTCTATTTTAAAAAGGTATATATTTTTTTTAATGTTCATATTATAAAGAATTGGTATTACTACAAATTTTATCGTCAGAGAATAAATTACACTGATGAGTGAGTAGTCACATGAAGTAGGTCGTTAATTATAAATAATAGTGGCCTTAGTTAGTTTAGTTCCTTGTGGACCAACTACCTACATTGTTTTTAACAAGTAATATTTTACTGGAACTTATTTCTTATTTTAATTGATGTGATTAATTTCAATACATTTAAAATGATTATGAAGGATTTTTGTGGCCGTTTTAGCGATTTATCACAATTTATCATGTGAGACAAAGCCAAAAGCTTTGTTAATGTCCAAAAATATACATTATTGTATCAATATTCTTGAAAGTGTTCTCAATAACATTTTTGTTAAATAAAAAGCTGCTAAGAAAGCTGACTTGCTTTCCCAAAAGCAATTTTGATCTTTAGACAGTAGATTAAATTTTTCTAGAAATTTATAAATAATGTTATGCGTTGCCTTGTCAAAAATAGCCAGTACTGAAATTATAGCAATGGGTCTGTAATAGTCCATCTCATCCATTTAATTTATTGATATTTAAGGGCTTCCGAGAATATAGCTTTAGTCATTGATAGGTTGACTAATGTCAGATTGAGTTAGTGAACAATACTTATTAAATATTTTTTGTGGGTATTTTATCAACCCGACCGATGTTATGTTATTGAGTGATCTTATAATTTTAAGTATTTCATCGGCCGGATCCATAAAAATACAAGCTTGCGTCCAACATGGTTTTATATTATTGTCAGATTTTAAATTATTTTGATATGACTGTCATGTTAGCATTAGATTAATTTGCAATATTAGACTAAAAAAAAATTGCAAATGTCAATGGGATCTGTAATAATTTTATTGTCTATCTTTATTTTTATGCAATTATTATTCCAATCTGGTTGCTCATATGATTTAATTCGATTCCCTGGCGTTTTACAAACATTTTGACTCTATTGTAAACGTGCTTCATTGTCAAGATTAATTAAGATGATTATCAAGATGCATCCTTTAAGAACGGAAGAATACTTACGATATTTAGTTTTTACTGGACTGATTTGACGATAATAGTTATAATATTCGTAAAAAGTTGATAATTTGACATTCCAAAGTCAGCTAGCTGCAGAGTCACTAAGATTATATCAACACCACATTAAAAAGTACTACAAAAAAACTAAGCTTCAGACTAGTTTATAGATTTAAATCTAGATTTTGACATTAATCCAGTAACCAACAAATGCACTTCATTTACTTGAATAACGAGCCCAAGCCTAAAATAAGAAAGATACTAAAATATTTATAATAGGAAATAGACTACTGGAACTACCTCACGTTAGTTTTAATTGCCAATAAAATTAAAAAGATTATACTAGTGAGTAGATTCTAAAGGCATGTATTTTTTTTTAATTAAAACCAAAACTACCATACTGTTTATTTACATAATTCTGGTAATTATCTCAATATTATGGTATTATACAATTATAAAAAAATATAAATCATAGGAATATACTGATAATTAGTAATCTAATGATTATTAATAAAACTAAACACAATAGTTAATTATAAAAAAAATATATTATAGTTCTGTGTGATACTTAATTTTAACAATATAAAATAAAACCTGGATACTTAGTAATCACTTAGTTGAATTAGATTGATTTTAAAATATAATCCTAAATTGTTCTTTTTTATTAAGAATATAATATTTTATTACAGGAATATAAGATTTATTCGCGGATTATCTATTTGATATAAATAAGAGTAATGCAATATCACAATATATACATGAATGCTCTGTACATTATACTAAACACTAATTAATAAAAACTTACACTAATTTTAATATTAGAAACATTATTGCTGATTTTGCTTCTTATGAGTGCTACTTTGGTGTGTCCAGTAGTTTCAATCCACCCTGGTGTGTCCGGTGGTTAAATATGGTTATAAACGTGTTAACTGCTTTGGTGTGTCCAGTAGCTTCAATCTACCCTGGTGTGTCCGGTGGTCAAATATGGTTATAAATGCGTTAACTTCCGCGGCATGCGGCCGCGCTTATGGCCTACCATGACTATGTGTCCTCAGTCCTGCGATATGGCATTATATTATGGGGAAACTCAGTGGAAATGAATCGGGCTTTCAAATTTTAAAAAAAAAGTGTCCGTACAATTTGTGGTGCTGGCTATTTAGACAGTTGCAAACCTTTATTCAAGCTCTTAAATATTCTGCCCTTGCCATGCCTTTATATTTCTGAGATTAGTTTATTTGTGAAAAAAATAGTCATTTGTTCAAACAGAATCAAGACTTTTACTACAGAGGTAGAAAAAGAACAAATTTACGAATTCCTGGTCAAAGATTGGTATTACATTCAAAAAATTATTTTTGTATGGCAATACGTATTTACAATAAATTACCAAATTACCAAAATGTTAAAGAACTACCTGTAACTAAATTTAAAAGTAAACTATTTAATATTTTATTAGAAAAGACATATTACTGTGTTAATGACTTCCTTAACGATAAAATTATTGACATTGCACTCTAATTATTTTTTTTGACATTTACTATTGCTGACATTCCAATATAATAATTTCATTTTATTCTTATTTTAATTTTGTTTTATATTTTTGACATTTACTATTGCTGATATTCTAATAATTTCATTTCATTCTTATTTTAATTTTGTTTTAAATATTATTTGTTTACCCTAAATTGTATTAAGTATTTGCACGTCGAAACAATTGACAAAATATGCTGGAAAATGTATTTATAACAAATTGTATGTACCATATTTCAGAAATAAATAAAAATAATAACTGCTTTGGTGTGTCCAGCAGTATAAAAAGCTGCTTTGGTGTGTCCAGTAGCTTCTACCCTGGTGTGTCCGGTGGTTAAAGAGATCTGAGAGAGTTTTTCACATATTTGTAATCACTTTGGTACCCATGTTCGGTGAAAAACAAAAACGTTGAACGCTATCTTACTTAATAAGACTATAACTAATCTATAATATAAAAATGAATCTCTGAATGTCTTGCTAAGCACAAATCTCGAGATCAGCTGAACCGATTTCGCTAATTCTTTTTTTTTTTGTTGTGTTTGTTATTATCAGGAGTAGGTTCTTATGAAAAAAAAAATAAAGAAAATTGCATGAAAAATAAGAAAATTTAAGAATACTGAACAACCATATAAAATTTAATTTGGACTATAAACTTTTTTTTAATGTAACCTTATGACGTTTGACATAGAATTGACAGACTGCGGGCTGCAAAAAAAAAAAACTGAATGTCGTTTAAAATTCGAATTAAATATTCATAAATCTTAACTGAGACAGGACAACGTCTGTCGGGTGAGCTAGTAATTATTAAAAATACATGATAAATTAATTCCCTACAAAAGATCAATACTTCGTTCTTGTAATATTGTATTTAAGGTTTTCTACATAGATAGATAGATGCTGTGAAAATTACGAGGACGTAATTGTTTATCAGGACGGCCGAATCTATGACATACAATGACAGAGATTCGATCGTGACTAATAATTGTGATGAAAAGAAAAATGTCTTAACTTTAACTTAAATGAGTTTATTTTTGTTTTTTATAATTTCAATATCATTAATGCATGGAATTTATAAACGTCTGATATTACGAGGACGTAATAATAATTTGTCAGGAAAGGCCGACTGTTAGTAATTAAGGTTTTGTAAATCAATTGTTTTTCAATCCTAATATTTGTCGGCTGTTTTCTTCTTGAGTGTCACATGTCAACTTGACAGTGTATAAGTGTTGCCATAGTCCATGCAGTTGTCGACAATCACTCACAGACAAAACATCCTTCTGACGTTTAATGCTAGTCTGTGAATCGTGGAGCAAAGACTGACAGATTGATTGACGTGCCGTGGAGCGACGCGGCACGGCACAGTGGTGTGTTTCCGGTTTAAGTCTATGCTCCACGTGCGTTTATACTTGACAGTTGCAAGTCTATGGACAATTTGATGATAGTTATGGTAAAGCGTATAAAAGCGTTGGTTTTTGTAAATTGTGCCCTCTTTTGCTCGATCTGTCGTCTGAACTGGTCGTGAAATAAAATATTACTTCTGTCAACATGGTGTATGATTTATAATCAACTCTAACATTATGTAAACCAGCTTATCGAGGAACTGAGCAGCACACATGTCGGCTGTCATATTGATGGCACATGCATTAATAATATAAGCTATGCAGACGATATGGTGCTGCTCAGTCCATCGATAGCGGGGCTTAGAAAACTGATTTCTATATGCGAGGCTTACGTGAAGGTACATGGCCTAAAATATAATTCCACAAAAAGTGAAATACTTGTCTTCAAGGCACCCAGACAGCGGCTACGTTTAATACCCCCTGTATGTCTTAATGGTGTAGCTTTGAAAGTAGTGCAGACATTTAAATATCTAGGCCACATCATCACGGAGGACTTAAAGGATGACGAAGATATAGAGAGGGAACGCAGGGCGTTAACGGTGAGAAGTAATATGCTTGCCCGCAGATTCGCTCGATGTACTGCAGAGGTGAAAGTGACGCTATTTAAAGCGTTTTGTCAGTCCTTCTACACGAGCGGTCTGTGGGTAACATATTCACGGCGATCCTATGACATCCTGCGTGTTCAGTACAATAACTCCTTTAGAATGCTGTTGGGGCTGCCGTGGCGCTGTAGTGCCTCAAAAATGTTTGCAGACTCGCACACAGATGGGTTTCATGCTATCATGCGCAAAAAAGCCTGTTCCCTACTACAGCGACTACGTAATAGCAGCAACAGCATTCTAAAGGTGATTGCTGCCAGAAATGATTGCCCCATTCAAAGACATTGGATCGAAATCGCAATGGGGCTTAAGAAATGAAATGTTATTACTTAAATAAGCTAACAATACTAACGTAGGATTAAGTAAAAATTGTTACTAACATATTACTAATAATTCTATGGATGTTTAAACGTCTGAAATAAATGTTTTATTATTATTATTATTATTATTAGAAATAAAACTGTTACTGATTACAGCGCGTAGGTATATTGGTTAATTCAGATGTTATTGTTTAGTGCACTGCAATATTTTGTGTCTGTCCGATGATCGACCACTATTCTAATGTTCATTCAAATATTAGAGCCGCGTTGCACATTTCTGCGGCCCGGGTTTGTTGATGTTGATACAACTGCTAAATGTGTACGTTTCCTATTGTATTTATGACTCGGAAACGGCACAGTTGTACGCTCATAATAATTATGTGTTTGAATATACAATAATTAATGTACGCTTGGTATCTAAATGCGGTGGTTTATTTTAATTGAAACAAAATTGTAAATGCCTTATTTTGAACCGTAAACTGAAACTGTGATATAAACGAAAAGTTCTTTTCTAATTCATATTTTATGGAGTAATTAGTTTTGTTTTGTAAACTTATTTGTAAAAGTAATATCTGATTACTTATTAGAAAAAATATTAAATGACGCATAATATAAATAAACATAACGTCGATGGGTGTACAAGACCGTGCAAGAGCAGTTCGCAATACCATGTATCAATGTTTTTTAATTTTACAGAGCGCAGAATAATATCTTGGCTATTTAAGGGTTTCATGATAGGAAAACATGGTTTGCGGGGGCCATATTTTTATATAGAAAACGTAAAGTTATAGCCACAAAAAAAAACATGTTAAGAAGTGAAATAAAACAATTTTTAACGGATACTAGCGCGGTTTTATTGAAAGTACTTTGGTAATTAGTTGGTATTTGGTTTGATTTTTGGTTTTCCCGACGTTTCGACATATTATGTTAAGCTAAATAGATTCTTTAGTAACTACAAGAATTAAATTGCGTATAAACCTCACAGATGATTGTAAAAAATCTGAATATCATCAAAATCGCATGCGTGGGGTCATATTTTTGGCTTTTTTTTCAAGAAAGATAATTGTGCTAAAGATAATGATAAAAACAACGAAAAACATCGAAAAAGTGCAGAAGTGAGGTTATTTTCCATACTCTTTACACGTAAAGAAAAATACATAAATACAAATGTTTCATCATAACCGAGCCTTAAATACATTTTTTTGACTGAACTTGTTTGTAGTTTCTTTGAGTAGGAATTGTTTTATAGGAATGTGACGTAATTTTACGAAATTTACCGATAAATTTTCATAAGATTTCATGTAATATCCCCTCTAAGCCCTTTTTGGGACTTCCGTAAATACGCGGTATTGCAAACTGCTCTTACGCGGTCTTGCACGCCCATCGACGATAAATGCCGTAGAAATTCAATTGAACTGCGGTTATAAATACATATAAATAATAAATACAAATTATGAGCGGTTTCACGAATCACGCACCGCGCCGCAGACTTAATAACGCACGCGCGAGAAAAATCGCTCGTATTTGCATTTGAGTGTACGCGCGTAGATTTAGCGCGAGTACTGCGGCACAGTATCATGTCAGTTAAACCAGTATTGCAACTAAACACCTTTGTTCGAATTAATATACAGGGTTATTTGTAAAACACCAACAACCACGCAGAAGTAGATTACCAACATCATAAACAACAACATTTGTTCTACGAATTTTTCAAAAACAGACAAAAAATCGACTTTTCATACAAAACTCGATTAGAAGTTCGGACATTTGTATGGAGAGTCGAATTATTTTTATCTGATTTCGGAAAAGTCGTAAAACAAACGTTTTTGTTTATGATCTTAGAGCAACGCGGCTTCCGTCCGAACGGAAGCCCGTGTTGCTGAACGGAAGACAGAGACAGACAGAGACAGATAGAGACAAACAGAGACAGGCAGAGACAGACAGATGGACAGTGGAGACTTAGTAATAGGGTCTCATTTTTACCCTTTGGGTACAGATAGTACAGAACCCCAAAAAGGAACTAATTTTGACAGTCATCACTATTTCTGTCAGTTTCAGTGTTTCAGTGTTCAGTCTGTTTTCCAGATCATAATAATTGAACAGGGAAAGGCGTCACCGTTTGGGTTGCCAAGTTATAATGGTCGCACTGTAGTTGCGTTACTTCTGTGCCATATATTTTGTTTGTTTATTATTTGTGCGTACGATCGCAACGCGCCTAATAAGGGGGTATTCTGGCAGTAAATCATCGCGTGTGTTAACGCGTGGAGTAAATCACGAAATAACGACCTTACCTGGAGTCTTCGATTTGTGGTGTAAACAGTCAGTAAGTCAACCTTAGAGCAAGGCGGGCTTCCGTACAGGAAGCCGCGTTGCTCTAAGAAGTCAACTATCTACCTAATACGGTCAATCAATTTAGGTAACTTTTTGGCTGATATTTTGCCCGAATATAAACAACGTGTTGGATGGATACAACAAAAGGGACCTTGAAACTAAACAACTCTTACTATGGGACTAACTCTGAAAGTGCGAGAAAAAATTTCATACATTTTGATATTTTCGTTATTAATTTTTGTATGAAACAGCAGATTTTTTTTTCATGATTTCAGAGTTGGTCCCATAGTAAAAGTTGTTCAGTTTAATGGTCCCTATCTACCATATTTGGCATTAGGGATTATTTTGTAACACGTTGTATTTTGCAGTATAGGGATTTTGAAGCAGCTTATCCAACCCATATAATCGGGAATTTACCACTGTAAATTAATTTCAACAAAATAAATAACAATAATATGGTACTTGGTAGTGAATTGGTTTAGCGCCTGGGGGTCTATTACAAAAAGTTTAATGCGATACACGCAGCTGCGTCCGGGCTTCGTTTTGATTTTTTCCTTTTACAAATCACTTTCGTATGCAATATTGCGAAGTGGTTGGGTGAGTTTGACAGTTTCTCTATAGCGTATCCAACAGTTCGTTCAGTAGTCTATGGGCTACAGTAGCCAGATTCAAAATGTTTGTTATAACTACAACCAACGAACTGCGGATGACTATCGTGGCAAAGTGACTGCGTTACGCAATTGACAACATTTCATTTTGAGAAAGTACTAAAATTAGAAAACCATTTCGAGATTTTAGTGTCCTAAGCTCATATATTTTTTTTCAGAATTTTTAGATCAGTATTTTTTACGTAAATTAAAAACATCTAAAATCTAGTCCATATAGGGAGTTTGAGTTGAGTCTCTTTGCCTTCTATTTAAAAAAAACAGTGGTGCCAGCTTAGAGTAATTTACCCTAGATTTAGGGTAAAAAATATCCGGCACTAAGAGACGACACATTCCCCTTTCGAGTAATTTTAAATCCCGAAATTGAAATTACAGCATACCCATTACCCGATTAGTACAATTAAATACAAGAAAATATTTCTTTCCACTACCTATTTCTTTCTTTATAAATCAACAAACAATTCTTCCATGTACATGTAAGGTTGGGCGGAGAGTGTCCTTTCTGTACGGTAGTACTTATTGATTATTATTTATATATATTTTATATTATATATATTCTTTGATCTAGGGTAAATTGAGACCCAGCCTAGGGTAATGTGAAAATCTGATCTAGCAACACTGAAAAAATCAGTTGTCATAAATGTCATAATAATGACTAAATGTCTTTCGAGTGTATTTCTATGTTCAGTAAAATTTAGATATTTTTAAAGTATTCTTGTAAGAAAATCAAAATAAAGTCGTAGCATCGTTTGTGATACTTAAGCGTTACCTGTGACATTATGCTTTGTGTGATTGAGAACTGGAAATCACACACAGGAACATAAGAAAATAATCAATAGATTTAATCGTTTAATCGGTGAGTTCATATTGTTTTTATTTTTTATGTCATGTAAATAGCCTGAAACTATTATAATATACTAATAATTTGTGAAAATAGTCGTTTGTGTCCACTTCTCTGTCGATTTTTGCAAATATCAAATCTGTTTATTACAGGTCTTGGAAGTGTGTTTTTACGCATAGTGATGTGCATTTCTATATCGATATTATCGATATGTTTTATCGTACTTTCTAAGGTACTTTATGTTTGATGGGAACAAAAAGTAGAAAACCATCACATGGCTTGGCTAGCCTGGCACATCTTTCTTTTAAATAAATGATAATCAAGTTATTTAATTCAATGTAACTCAAATCAGTTTCAACTTAATGTTCTGTATGTAGATACTACTACAAGCTCAATTTCTTTGTTTTAGGAGCCGATATCCAACATACCACAAAAATGTAATGAGCCTGCGTGATGTCGACATGAAGCAATGATTACTAGTTTGCAGCGACAACTAAAAAGAGTTAAAAAAGCCTTCAAATAATAAATACTGTCATTTTACCTGTTCTTTTATTTCCTTGCCTTTGTCTGCATGGACATTCGAGAAAGTTCTTAGGGATACCAGCCCCCCTACTCAAATGGCCAACTTTCTATTCGTTTGAACGCTACGCTTCCTTTTAAAGCTTAAATATGAGCAATAGATGATTAAATCACATGTCGCAAACTTATGTAAATCACAAACTTCGCAATACATATTGTATGAAATTGTCAAGCTTACGGCACGTAATTTTATAGTTTACTGCTTATTTTAAAATTTTAATAGTAAGCGTTCAAACCAGGGAATGTTAACGTTATTTTTAAATATAACGTAAATTTTTTCTCTTATTACCGTTAATTTTAACATTAACGTTATGTCGATAAATAACGTTAATTTGAGAAATAACGTTAAATTTAACGTTATTTACTGAAATAACGTTAATTTTAACGTTAATTTAACGTTGATTTTAACGTTAATTTTTACCGGTACTAAATTTAACACTATATTTAACGTTAATTTTACCGGTAAAATTTTTTTAACGTTATTTTTACCGGTAAATTTACCGATAATATGTTTTAATGGTATTTTTAACGTAATTTTTTTTATCGTTATTTTTTTAACGGTATTTCAATCCCTGGTTCAAACGAATAGAATGTTGGCCATTTGAGTAGGGGGGCAATTACCAGAGGTCGTACTCTGAGCTCTTATAGCAACCTTAAAGTGATGTTGTTTTGTTATAGGGACAGAGCTATACATCGCGTATAGCGCACTTCTCAATCACAACATCGCTTCGATATTACTTTTGACAGACTTTGGATGGGGGCTTTTAGTCAAAACTGTTTTGAGAAAGCGATATTGAAAGTAAAATGACCCACCTCTTCTTAGAAATTTACTCATACCCCTTAAGGTACTACAATAATTTACTAAAGTTGTTATTGGGGTTACTATAGTTGTTATTATGTTTCTTATTTATTATGAAACATGAAACAATAATACCATTATTATCGATATAAAAATTAGCGTGCCCACATCTCTATGTACATCACAATTCACATCAAAGACAGTTTTTTTTTATTGACGTTTTTAGAGGCAAGGCAAAGGCATCGCTTATATTTTACCTATATCTTGTACTTACGTCCTTTTAGAATAATCCGTTTTTTATTAATTAATATCTCAGTAATGTATGAAAATAAATGGAAAAGAAAAAATACGTGTTGCCTAAAAAACGATAATTTTTCATTATATCCATAAAAACCTGTACCTAAAAATTTTGAAATGTTGTCAATTGCGTACGTTATTTTAGTAATAGGCTCCCTGGTTCTGCGATTGCGGAGGTGAAACAACTTTCGCAAGGGTCGGTCATGGGATGGGTGATCAAAAAAGTTTTATTTCGAGTTCCTCCGTGCTTAGGATGACATGTTAAGCCGTTCCGGACGCATTTGCAATCGTTAACACTCACCAATCCGCATTGGGCCTCCTCCATGCTGTATTATGGCCCATCCTCCTTATCCACCCATAATGAAGGCTTGTACCTCAGCAGTGGAGACATTAAGAAGCGATACACACCGGATGCGTAAGCGTAAGCGTGCACGTATGTGTATACCATGACGTTGTAATGTCTGAAACTTTATGAGACATGGCACACCGCTTGCGTAACGTACGCGTGCACGTAGACCGATGCGTAACCCTACGCATTGCAGCTCCCATGAGACAAACAGGCTGCGTACCCACGCAGAGCGGAACGCATTGATGACGTTGTAGTCAATGGCATTCCCTATTGGACGTCACACCGAACAAATTCGAACACGCACGTATCTTTGCTGCGCGTCACTACGCGCGTGACCACACGTGTGACTACGCATTCAGTTGTATTTGTTCACAAATAGTACCGGTACTACCGGTAGTAAGTGGTGTTTTATTTTGTTTTTAAATAATGAATAACGATATTAAAGAAAAACTAATTGAATTAGTGCGAACAAATTAGTCCATTTACCCAATCTTCGTCTGACATCGCGCACTAGAGTCGCAAAGATGGCTGCCGCAGCGGCTGGGTACGCAAGGGACAGGTTGCGTTGCGTGCCGCGTAGACGTATGCGTAACCCTGTGTGTCAGGGGGTTACGTGCGTAACTACGCACGTGTCTACGCGCGCGTGACCACGCGCGTGTCTACGCAGCCGGTGTGCCCAGGCCTTAAAGCTGATGTTGATCGATTGAACCATATTTGAAACATGGTGGGTTAGTTTGCTTGCGGTTATGTCAATATCAATGATTTACTTGCGAAGATATTTTTATTTGTGGTCCGGCCACAGCTAGCCGCGGCGGGCAGCGGCGCGGCAAGCAAATTCGGTAATCACTGCGCGGTCGCGACAACGAGTTGAGAGGCCGCCATCAAGATAGCGTGCTGTGATTATTGAATTCACTTGCCGCTCCGCCCGCCGCGGCTGGCTGTGGCCGGGCCGTAATACTTTAATCGACTATTTTTATGTTATCCTACTGGTACTAACTAGGCTATGAAGTAAAAGGTCGCTACACCAATCGCGTCTCTATTGCGTCAAGATAGAATCACTTTTAATGGGTTCATTACTTTCACAAAAATGATATAAGACACTTCTCCGTCTTCGTGGCAAGAAAAGTACATGAGGCAAACTTTTTACTGATTACAGCGCGTATATTGGTTAATTCAGATATTATTTTAAAACTACTTAGATTTGATTTGTTGGTTTTTGGGTTTCCCGACGTTTTGACACCTTTCCAGGGGCCGTCGTCGTCCCGTGACCATGGCCCCTGGAAAAGTGTCGCAACGAAAACCCAAAAAACCACCAATACATAAGTGTTAAAAGAAATATCTTATTATATTTTTTGGTGAATCATGGTTGACACGTTTTTGGGGTTTTCATAAAAAAAATATTACCTAGTTGTTTAACTTTTTAATGTTAGTTTTTCTTAGTACTTGTTATAAATTTCTATGCTCGTATGTTTTTCAAATTATAATAACAGTAACTATGAATTATTAGTATATTATTGATATAGCAATATTCTGATAATAAAGCTTCTGGAAATAACGTCAGTAGATATCAATTAATGATATTCCTATAAAAAGAATCTTAATTGCCTTCTTAGAATTTAGTTTATTATTAAAATCATATTTCGTAGTATTGTTGTTATTTAATAGTGCCCTCCCTAAAGTTTCATACTGGTTTAATAGTAATATAATAATTTAGCACTTAACCCCAAAAAAACTAAATGTGTAAAATTTTCGTTACCTAATGTGGAGCAGACAAAATAAAATTTCAATTTGAATAACGATGAAGTCGAGTTTATTGAGAGTACAAAATTTCTAGGTATTACACTAGATTCTCGACTGCAATGGGATCCACATATTGAAGCCTTGTCAAGTAGACTAAGTTCAGCGGCATTCGCTGTTAAGAAAATAAGGCTTTTAATTGATATTGAAACGGCATAGTATATTTTAGTTATTTTCATAGTGTTATGTCTTATGGACTGCTATTGTGGGGCTCAGCTGCCAGTATTGAAAATATTTTTGTACTCCAAAAAAGAGCTGTTCGCGCCATATACAATCTTCGGCGGAGAGATACCTTGAGAGAATTGTTTAAGGCGGTTGTATGACCGAAAGTGGTGCCCTCAGAGGTTTTTATTTAATAAGTTATTAATAGATAACGATTTTAATAATGTTTATCGTGGAGATTTTAGGGCCCATGGTCTAGTATTTTTAGAAGGTATCACTACATGCCCTCGTAGTCATTCGTAGAAGTAGATAGCAAATGTGTCAAAAACGGCCACTTTTAGCATTTTGTCTATCTACTTCTAGCAGTGACTACTAGGGAATGTAACGATACCGTCTAAAAATACTAGACTGTGGGCCCTTAAATCTCCACGATAAACATTATTAAAATTGTCTACTAGAAAGGCATAGCCTTTATTAATAAAGTTCCACAACAAGTGATTGATCTTCCTTTGCATGAATTTAAAAACCATGTTAAAAAAACGCTCATGGGTAAAGGTTATTATAAAGTAAACGATTATGTTAAAGATCAAAATGCGTGGAAATAATGTAACACATAACTACTTTAAGTACTTTGTTGCCAGTGATAGTAATATAATAAGTCAATTTTTTTTGCCAATAATACTGTCACCCTGTTGTAATTATCTGGTAACGATGTATTTAAGTTTGTAAATATCGTTACTTCTTGCTGTTAAAGCTGATAAGTTTCTTGCGTCCGTTCTTCTTGTCAGTTAAAAAAGTCTGTTAAAAACGGGTGGTAGGAAAATATAGACGATTCAAAAGTACCTACTTTTAGACTTAAACTTTGACTTTTTGGTTGAGACACACACACCCACATAAACACTCTCACACACACACACACACACACACACACACACACACACACACACACACACACACACACACACACACACACACACACACACACACACACACACACACACATCCTCTTATAAAACTTTACCTATTTTGCCTATCTATACACGAAGAATAAGTTCACACAAAGTTTGTTAAGAAAAATCGCAAACTTAATTTCAATGAGGTGGCGATACAAGCGATTGTCGTTAAAAAAGTCCTAGTCGCTAGCGCCGCCTGGAAGATCGACCCGTGTAAATCCCCCATCAACAAGACATTCATTATTACAAAAATACCTGAATAAAATAAAAGGAAAACTAAGTAAGTACCAAAAGTTTATCTCGCGAAGACTGGAGGTTGCCAATAAATCTTATTCTGGCTATTTCGGAGATTTCGGTGTTTTATAAGATTAGGAGCCTACATAATTGAAGCACGTAGGTACCTTCACAATATTGGGAATCCCTTTTCGCATCAGAAAACAAAGCTAGAACTCTTGAAGTTAATACAAGCGAAATTTCGGAAACTGAACAATTGTTGTAGGTAATCTAGTTTACTAAAATAGTTGTGTGTTTCTATTCTGAGAATTACTTTGGGTGGCTAGTACGATCCTTTTTGTGGTTGACTAGGCTTTGGATAAATACTAATTTGCCTATAAAATTACAAAGTAATTCAAAGGAATATACTACGAAAGACCTCAAAGCACACTTATAAAATAACTCTGCTAGGTAATTATGAAGACCGGACCGACCTTTTGACCGGGATAGAAAGTATTGTATGTTTTAATCTTTTGTGTGCCAAAAATCCAAATCTTTTTAGCTGTTTTTTACACGATTGCCCAAAAAAAAGTGTATATGTGTTCAGGGTTCATGTATGTTTGTGGGTATGCGAGTTTCTTTATTCCACCATAACTCAACGGGTTTGAATGTATATGGTATCGTTAGAATCCTTACATCATTCCAAGTGACATTGCCTATATTTTTTTTGGAAAAAGTCACTATGGCGACTGTACGACGCCATTTTCAAATGTGAAAATAAGTTTTTTTCTTCAATTATTACAATATGGGGATCAAATGAAAGGCCTTAACGAGCACATTTCAAAACTGTATAAAATGTGTGGAATAAACATAAATAAATTTAAAAAATATTAAAAACATGACTGCCCTGCCAAAAATGAACTAAAAAGTTATATAACAAGTGTCTTTGCAGTCGGGGGACCTCTTTAATTAAAAACTGTTCCACAAAATGGTCCCCCGACTGCAAAGACACTTGTTATATAACTTTTTAGTTCGTTTTTGGCAGGGCAGTCGTGTTTTTAATGTTTTTTCATTTTTTTTTTTTTTTGAGATATACGCAAAACATTTAAACTGTAGGAAGTAAGAAAAGTATATTTTTTAAAAGTTGACACACAAAAATAGTTTTAGTGGTAGTTTAATTAAGTAGTTTAGTTTAAACGCGTTTAATACACAGGTATTGGTACAAATTACTAACACAGGTTCGTAATCTAATAAAATGCAACGCAAAAGTTTAAAAGTGTTTATAGTTTTAGTAAATTTCTATAGAAATTATTTCTGTGGAAATATTAAAAAATCCTTACCTAGTGCATGTTTACATTAAAAAATAAATCCTTGTGCATTTCATGGCGCATTACTTAGTTTGTATTTTGATTTGTCAGTCAATCAGTCTATTATAAAAGTCTCATTTTATAAAGGTATTTAATTTGAATAGATGAGAAACCTCTTTGCATCGCCGTCGCCTCAACTTTCAATTCAATTTACATCAGACGCATTCAATTATTGCCTCCAACCAAACCGTGCCTTTAAATTTTTTGCCTTACAAATTTGACGTTTTCAGTATTGCCTCCAAACCGTGCGACACACTATTATTACATTAGTATTTGCGATTCACCAGATTGTAGTCTAGTCTAGACCATTTAATACAGTACTCAGGCTCTATCCGGGCCGGTAGTCGGGCTGAAATTCCACTAAGTGCTGGGACGAACCAATTACTGGCAAGGCAACACTGGCGCGTCTCATCAGCCGTGTTTGCTTACAATTATCCTGTCTTGTCTGTATTCATTTTGGGGTCAAGCTATTTAGAAAGTCCCGTCTACATTTGTTAGATAATGTATTATTCTTAATAGTGTGTCCACAATTACCTAAATGACATAACTTTGGTTCATCGATTGGTCAAAGAGCCTTAAGAGTCATGCCAAATGAATTTGGAAGTCCAACTCCTCTTTTACTTTCTTTAAAGTTAAAACAGATTGTTGTTTGTTTGATTCCAATTATGCTACGGCTCCACCTGCGTTAACGTTAACGTTGATGGTAATTTAAACTGCACGTTAGCTAAGGAATTAAGTACATATATTCAGTAAAATCGTTTGTAAATTAACACGTTAAGGTGTTGGTCACGTCGGCGTGACGCCTAGATTAACGTGTTGCAGGTGGAACCGTAGCATTATAGATAAGATCTTGTTTAGGGCTTTAAAACTAAGGGCCAGTTCCACAGAATCTGTATATGCACTGGATAAACAAAGGTGACACAACTAAACTTCTGATAAACTTTTCAAATAGTTTCATACAAATTTTGTTCAATTTTTAATTAAACCAAGTAAAAAAAATTAAAAATATTAAAAGCATGACTGCCCTGCCAAAAACGAACTAAAAAGTTAAACAAAACAAGTGTCATTGCTGTCGGGGGACCTTATTATGGAACAATTTTTGATCAAAGAGATCCCCCGACTGCAATGACACTTGTTATTAAACTTTTTAATTCGTTTTTTTCAGGGCAGTCGTGTTTTTATTTTTTTTTTAATTTATTTATTTTTATTTCACACATTTTAAAAACATATTATATAGTTTTGGAATGTGCTCATCAAGGCCTTTCATTTGACGCCCATATTGTAATAATAGAAGAAAAAAATGTTTTTTTCATATTTGAAAATGCCGTCGTACAGTCCCCATATTGATTTTAAAAAATATATAGCTAGTTTCACTTGGGATGCTGTAAGGATTCTAACGATTCCATTTATCCAAATCAGTTCAGGCATTTAGAAGTTATGGTGGAATAAAGAAACTCACATACCTACAAACATACATGAACCCTGAACACATATACACTCTTTTTGCTTTGGGCAGTCGTGTAAAAATGACAAAACCTTACTATACCAACATCGGTAAGTTTTCCCGTCCCTCCATCTCATCCTTTCACGACTAACATATTTATTTTCTACCAACACATTTCACTTCAAGCCAAGTGACGTAACACCTAAAAACGCCACAATATGCCGTCATTGTGACGTCGCTAGCTCACAAGCGGTTCCAATACTGTAATGGACTGCCGATAAGGCTTTCATATCTCGAGTGGCACCCAACAATAACAATATTAAGATATGGAAATTCAATACTGCCAACGAGGGCCTTGCCGCCTCCGCGCCTCCTTTTTACGCTCTCCGCGAGTGTCGCTGTTTAGAATATTAAGTGTTTCAGATTTTCGGAGGCTTTTAAGGTGCACCGCCTTTGTGTAACTGTTATTGCTGAATGCTCTTCAAATATTCGCTGTCAGTATATCTAATTTTATTGAAACGCTGACAATTTTTGGGCGAGAAAAGATGCAGATTATTTGCTGATTCTATCTTATGAAAATATTTGTTACAGAATGGACCAAATTGTGATATTGAGGTCAAAAAAATTCAGAATTCATACTCAAACTCAAAATTTGTTAGTCTATATTGATATTGAAGCATATTCAAAACTTCATATTTTTACCACTCACTCTGGACGTAATTACATTTGCACTTTAACTACATAGAATTATAATATTGTTTTAATAAGGCAAATTCTCAATATTAAAAAAATATATACAGAGTGTCCCAAAACTTTGCCACACGGAGGAAAAGTACCTTAAATATTGAAGACATGAAATTTTACTGAAAAAAAGACTTCGTTTTGTTTTTAAAAAGAATTTAAAGATTTAAAAAAATACATACGATTCCATACAAATTGATACAATACGTAATACATAAAAATTTAAATGTTATATTACAAGGTCTTCCTTTTGTTTAAGATGCTGTGTCACTTAAGAAAAAATAATCCTTACGAGTAACCCTTTCGATTGGTATCATAAAAATAAACAATTTTGTTTTGCATTTTTGGTGGGTTCGATTCCTGGTTAAGAAAGGCGATTTTTCAAAAATCTTTGAATGCAGTTCCTATTATTTTTAAAGTCGAAGTAAAGGTTTATTTATCTAAAATTTCGTACCTTTAATATTGCGGCAAAAATTTTGGACATCCTGTATATCTTACTAGGTATAGCTTTTTATACCAGTAGTGCCGAAGCCAGTGCAGGAGCTTGTAAATCACAAACACCCATATAAGAAGAGAAATGACGCCATGTAAGTATAAGATTTAGAATTCCGCGGCAGTATAACATTTCGTTTCCAGAACACATTTTCCATTTTATTACTTTTGTTTTCAACAGCTGGTAATGCAATAAAAACGAATTGTTTTTATAATATCCACCTAAAACAAAAAATAACTAGCCAAAGTTAGAAAAAATGATTGTTTCAATGCTGACTGGATTGCTTTTTTAGTCTTAGAATTTTATCACAAAGCATTATTTTGTATATAGGTACTCCTGTGTTTTAATGTCTATATTAGTTTTCTTTCTTTCAATTACTTAGAACGAAATTCAGTCAGAAATAAGATGAAAACTAATTTTTTTATCAAAGTCAAAGTCAAATAAGCTTTATTCAAATAAACTTAATAATTAAGTACTTTTGAATCGTCTATATTTTCCTACCACCCGTTCCAGACTTTTTTAGCTGACAAGAAGAACGGGCGCAAGAAACTTATTAGCTGTAACAGCCATAAGTAACGATATTTACAAACTTGAATATATCGTTACCAAATAATCACAACAGGGTGACAGGATTATTGGCAACAACATAGACTTATTACATATATTACTTCAACAAAGTACTTATAGTAGCAAGTTATGTGTTACATCATTTCCACGCATTTTGATCTTTAAGATAATCATCTACTTTATAATAACCTTTACTCATGAGCGTTTTTTTAACATGGTTTTTAAATTCATGCAAAGGAAGATCAATCACTTGTTGCGGAACTTTATTAATAAAGGCTATGCCTTTCCCCATAAATGATCCTCTAGTTTTTGCAAGCCTAAATCTTGGAACGGCAAGTGTATTTTTATTTCTTGTATTAAACTGGTGAATATTACTGTTTTTAGCAAATGAATCATAGTGTTTCCTTACATAAACTAAATTGTCATATATGTATTGGCCTGCCAAAGTTAAGATATTTATTTCTTTAAACAATTCTCTCAAGGTATCTCTTTGCCGAAGATTGTATATGGCGCGAACAGCTCTTTTTTGGAGTACAAAAATATTTTCAATACTGGCAGCTGAGCCCCATAATAGCAGGCCATCGGACATTACACTATGAAAATAACTAAAATATACTAACCTTGCCGTTTCAATATCAGTTAAAAGCCTTATTTTCTTAACAGCGAATGCCGCTGAACTAAGTCTACTTGACAAGGCTTCAATATGTGGATCCCCTTGCAGTCGAAAATCTAGTGTAATACCTAAAAATTTTGTACTCTCAATAAACTCGACTTCATCGGTATTTAAATTAATATTTAATTTTGTCTGCTCAACATTAGGTAATGAAAATTTTACACATTTAGTTTTTTTGGGGTTAAGTGCTAAATTATTGCTATTAAACCAGTGTGAAACTTTAGAGAGGGCACTATTTACTTCGCCCGAACAGTTATTACCTCTGTTTACTTTGAAAACTAAAGAAGTATCATCCGTAAATAGTACTGTCTCACATAAATTATTCGCGTAGTTGGGAAGGCCATATTGGTGGGGGCTCCAGTAGATTCAGTTCTATTAATCACTACTTTCTGAGTTCTATTGTACAAATATGATTTCATAAGGCTAACTGTGTCTAACATGTCTTGGAAAAAACAACTCCTCCAAAACTGTACAATAAAGGTACGGACTGGAATCGATTCCGTGAAATCATACAAGAAGAACTAGATCTGAAAATTTGTTTAAAAACTAGTGATGATATTGAAAATGCTACCATAAAATTTACTCAAACAATCCAAAAAGCATCATGGACCAGTACTTCAGAATCAAAGCAGACTACCCCCAGGCACAAAACCGTTCCTATAGATATACGTCACAAAATCTTGGAAAAGAGGAGACTTCGTCGAGTATGGCATACGAGTAGACACTCGTCCGATAAAACTGCATTTAACAAGGCAGCAAGAGAATTGCGAGATCTCATCCAGGAAACAGAGAATGCTACCACACAATCCCAAATTGAAAACTTAACAGCCACTAAAACAACGAATTATTCATTGTGGAGAGTATGTAAAACTCCGATCACACCTAAACCTCCAATTCGCTTGCAAGACAATACATGGGCTCGTACTCGACAAGAAAAAGCGGATGCATTCGCAAATCATCTTGCTTCAGTATTCAAACCCAATGATGGTGATGAAGAAACGGACGACTCATCCATGAACGAAGTTCTCCAACAAGATTTTCAACTATACCTACCAGTAAGACCGACAACGCCCCGAGAAATTAAATCTCTAATAAAAAACATGGAGGAAAAAAAAGCGCCAGGATTTGACCTAATAGATAAAAAGGTGCTAAATGAACTGCCACGAAAAGGAATAGTATTTCTCACTGTACTGTTTAATAGTGTCTTGAGAACAGGATATTTTCCAGCTGCATGGAAGATATCGCAAATCATAATGATAGCAAAAGCTGGCAAATCACCGCATGACGTGACGTCGTACCGTCCAATTAGCCTGTTACCGCTTATATCTAATCTGTTTGAAAAAATGCTGCTAATAAGAATACTTCAAATACTCTCAGAAAAAGCTATAATTCCAGATCATCAGTTTGGATTTAGAAAAGAACACGGAACCATAGAACAAGTCCACAGTGTATGCAAATTCATTAGAGACACCTTTGAACGTAAAGAATATTGCTCTGCAGTTTTCTTGGACGTGCAGCAAGCTTTTGACAAAGTATGGCACAAGGGTCTCTTGTACAAAATCAAAACGCTCCTTCCACACACTTTCTATCCAATACTGTCATCATATCTTAAAAACAGACTCTTCCAAGTTAAGGAAAATGATTGCACCTCTACTTTTCGTGAAATCCTTGCGGGAGTACCACAAGGTTCGGTCCTTGGACCAATTTTATACACAATCTTCACATCAGACCTACCTGAAACTCCGGGGACAACTGTGGCTACATTTGCAGATGATACTGCCATCTTAGCAGCCAGCACAAGTAGTGAGGAAGCCTCTAAGCTTTTACAAAAAAGTCTCGACAATGTCGACCAATGGCTAAGAAAATGGAAAATCAAGGCAAGCCCATCAAAGTCGATCCACATAACATTCACACTTCGAAAAGATAACTGCCCTGAAGTGAGACTGGGTTGCAACCCTCTACCAACCAGTGAATCAGTCAAATACCTGGGTATTCACTTAGATCGTCGTCTTACCTGGGCCAAGCACATTCAAACAAAAAGAGACGAAATAAACCTTAAGTACCGAGGAATGTACTGGTTGCTCGGAAGAAACTCAAAGTTGTCCGTAGACAATAAGTTACTCCTGTATAATGCCATCCTTAAGCCAATATGGACCTATGGACTTCAATTGTGGGGTTCGGCTAGTGACTCCAATGTCAATAAAATTCAAAGAGCACAGAATTATATCCTGAAACAGATCTCAGATGCTCCTTGGTTTATTCGCAACTCAGAAGTTCACCAACAACTCCATATCAACACTGTCAGGGATGAAATCTCGAGGATATTTGACAAATACAAGAATAGGCTAGACAATCACCCAAATGAACTAGCAAAACAGCTGACATTGCCGGATTGTATGAGACGCCTGAAAAGGCGCAAACTACCAGATATGTAAAACTCGGCCAAGACCAATTCAAGAATGAGTGGGCTCTCGATGGAGCGCCTTGCTCTACACGTCATACTTAGCAACAAATCTGCTCATAGTCCGAGAGACTGATCGCATGATATAAATAAAAAAAAATAATAATAATAAGGCTAACTGATTTATCAGAGACATCATAATGTTCTAGCTTCTTTAATAGTGTTTGGTGATCAACGCAATCGAATGCCTTAGAAAGGTCACAGAAAATGCAAATTACATCTTGCTTTTCTTCCCAAGCGTCAAGAATATGTTTGAGAAGTGCAATTCCAGCATCAGTAGTATTTTTACCCTTGGAAAATCCAAACTGATTTTTATGAAGAATGTTATTGGATGTGAAATAATCTAATAATTGGGAATATATATTTTTTTCAAATATTTTGCTAAGTGCTGGTATTATAGATATTGGCCTAAAGTTAGCTGGGTCACTTTTATCCCCAGATTTAAAAAGAGGAATCAATTTACTATTTTTCATTAGATCAGGAAAAACTCCTTCATCAATACATTTGTTAAAAATAAAAGCCAAGTAAGGGGCTAGTATATCAATTATTGATTTAATAATGCTTGTTGATATGCCCCAAAGATCTTCAGTTTTTTTGACATTAATTGTTTTAAAAGCTTTAATAATATCTTCACTATTTATAAATTTAAAGAAAAAGGTTTCCTTGCACTTATCAACACTAGACTCTAGGAGGGAGACAGCGATGTTTATCATAAAGTAAAAGGTAGGTACTTACTTTTATTTTATTCTGTGATTGTGATTAACAATCCAATTCTCTAATCTATTTATCACACCTCAATTGGCTTTATAAAATTCGATTCAATTTCAATCGTTAGGACAGCTTCTAAATTATTACTACGATCGTTTCGCATGAACCACCTTACTAATATCGACTGTAATCACCAGCGCTTGCTGACTGAACCAATACCAAAGAATAAATATCCCGTAATTTTTAATTACCTTTATTATAACTATTATTATAAGTACTATAGTAAGTATGTACTATAGTACTATAGTAACTATATAAGTCATGGGATGGGTGACCAAAAAAAATATTATCTCGAGCTTCTCCGTGCTTTGGAAGGCACGTTAAGCCGTTGGTCCCGAATACATTTGCAGTCGTTAACACCCACCAATCCGCATTGGGCCCGCGTGGTGGGTTATGGCCCATCCTCCTTATCCACCCGTAAGGAAGGCCTGTGCCCCAGCAGTGGGGACATCAAAAATGGCTGGTGGTCATTATTTCTTTTCTTTCTAGTGTTTTGAAATAAAACCTACGGCCAGTACGGCCACGCTCCTAAATACAGTCGACAGCTCTGTGTTCTGAATAGTCACTTCTAGAAGGATAGCTATCAACAAAAGCGTATGGAAGACGATGACACTTGTCACTAAAGCAACTCCCGAATTAGGTGTCAAATCTACATCAATTTAGGTCCTTCAATTTGACGAGCGCAGCGTAGGTTACTTTGGTACAAGTACGTACAATATTCCTGTTTGTGTCATAATTTACGTAGACATTTTGTATTCTCACACTCGCCTTCCTCGTCCGTACATTACGGTGACGCAACCGCGACTGTTCTGTACCAAAGTATACCAAGATTCCATAGCTCTTCATACCGGCACACTTTCGGCCTGTATGAAGATGTAATACTGGAGTTGACTTGTACTGTGTCATCACCTGCCACTGTTAGTCTACTTGGAACTGTCGGTAATAAATTGAAACACGTTCCGCCCTGTTGTCTGCAGAGGAATGTGGCTGAAGCAATTTTGTCACTCGCTTTCAAAGACTGCTCACAGAACATGGCGTGTCGGTATCTTACAGTCGAGTTCAGTCGTATTGTAATGTAATGTCGTACCAAACACTCGTAAATGTCAGTGCCAGGAGTGAATACGTATTTTGTAAGTAGAGAAAAACGCTAGAAAACGCCCCGCCTAAAATCAAATCTGGTGTCTCCAGGTCTATTGATCGTACTAATATCGTTACTTTTCCTACTCTTTATGAATTGAAAATCGTATTCCCATCGCCATCCGAATCATATGAAAACTTAAGTAGGCACCTAAACACAACGTATTTATTGGTCTAGGTTTTCTGTATGGTATTGCCTCAAACAATGGCTCAAATGCTGATGATCTACCAAATCAAAAGGCATGAGTGCCGTTCGTAATTAAAGTGTGGTTTGTATATATATTTAACAACAACGCACATGTAGCAACCCGAATATTGTTAACTGATGCGAATATTTGCCGATTGAATCGAAACCGGGCCGTCCAATTACGGCAGCTAATTTAATAGGCAACAAAGAGAAGCCATTTCAATGAACAGATTCAGCGGTACATTTGTCAAAGTAGAACGTTAATGTTTCCTGATAATCCCGATGAGTAGCAAACGGGAATTGACAAGGAAATTAACAGCTATAATTTGGTATGTTAATTTTGAGTTTAATTAATTAACTGAAATTATGTTTGCACAGTGTATTATAATGGAGACGGGTAGCGTTTCCGGTTTCCGAGTATGGAAGTTTATTAAAATTTTATTTTCGTTTCTTTACGTGTGAACAAAGAGGTTTTTTATTTTAAATTTATTCTTCAGTGAAAATTCAGCCGTATATTAGAACTATAAAGATTTCAACTGTATACTAAATAATTTCAACCAGGTGAGCTTATTTGTTAATTTTGATTGCTGCTTCATAATGAACTAACAATTTGAAACATCTAATTTAAGACGTAAACGCTATGGAATAAAGGTGTTTATTCCTTATTCCTATTCCATAATTTTATAGTTTGGGGCAGCTTTATTTCACCGCAGCACTTAGCATTTTTATTAGGGTTGTGAAAAAAATCGATGGGATATGCATAAAACTTGTAAATGTAATGCAGCAAAAAATCGTCTTTATCTAAGAAGTATGTGGCACTAGTAACTATAGTAACTGACTTTTATTTTAACTTAATTATACTTAAATAAGCTTATTAAGACTATTCTCACTTTAGACTTAAGAAATAAAGTTTGCAGCGTTGTATTATTCAGTTTGTAATATTGCCATACAAAATTACTTAAAAAAAATATTCTAACAGATCATACACTACAAATCTCAAATTAGAATCTTTATAAGTAGATGCTGGTACAGTCAGCAATAAAACTTGATTAACACTATAGAACTTTTTCGACAGATGACTCACAGTTTTTCTACATAATCGGTAAGCCCTTTTTCAGGGTCTACAATGTACTTTGTTATTCTATGTTATATCTTCTTCTTTAATCGAAATTAAATGTTTGAAGCATTAATCAACAAAGTTGCTTTGACAAAATACTGAAGTGTTAATCTAATTTCGTGATACACACTTTTTCTCAAACTAGTTATGTTTAGCTTATTAAATTTCGCATTTGAAATACCTTTAGCTAGCCGAATTGGAATTTAATAGGAACTGCGGGGAAACAATAAAAAGTTAAGAAACAATAAACAATTCAGTGTTTTGCGAATAACTACAAAAGCGTGACTTTTTGCGAGGATGAATAGAAACAAGGAAACGGTGCTACAAAAGGCACGTGCGGGTTTTATTTTACAACAACGCTTTCTGTGAAACACTTTTCGGAACGCTGAAATATAACATTTGGAGGAATTGTAGTCGAATGACTTCTTTGTCGCTCGTATGAGTGCGTAAACATAGAAAAAAATTAAAAACACGACTGCCCTGCTAAAAACAAACTAAAAAGTTAAATAACAAGTTTCATTGCAGTCGGGGGACTGTTTTGGGGACAATTTTTAATCGAAGAGGTCCCCCGACTGCAATGACACTTGTTATTTAACTTTTTAATTTGTTTTTAGCAGGGCAGTCGTGTTTTTAATTTTTTTTTATTTATTTATTTTCATTTCACACATTTTAGAGACAAATTATATACTTTTGAAATGTGCTCATTAAGGCCTTTCATTTGATGATATTGTAATCATTGAAGAAAAATTTTTTTTTTCACATTTAAAAATGGCGTCATACAGTCGCCATATTGACTTTTTTCAAAATAAATATAGCCAGTGTCACTCGGAATGATGTAAGGATTCTAACAATACCCCATACATCAAAATCTGTTGAGCCATTTGGAAGTTATTGTGGAATAAAGAAACTCACATACCCACAAACATACATGAACCCTGAACACATATACACTCTGTTTGGTTTGGGCAGTCGTGTAAAAATAGCTCATAATATTATAATCACGATCACATAAAATTGAAGAGTTTCATTCTAAATTAATTTCCTTCGTCGTGGAACTAGATTGACATTTATTTTCATATATTCTTTTTTAGTTACGGCTTATTGTTTTATGAAAGTTTATTACGATTTTATCAACGTCAAAATATAGGTAGCAATTTCTTAAATCATATTCGTGTCTTAGGCATAAAGTAATAGAACGATTAAGTACCTACTTAGTTTCTACTTCGTAACTGTATGTTTTCTAACTTATACAAAGTAGTTCCTATACTTAGAACTGATTTAATCTCATCTTAGTGTAGAGGCTGCTAATCATCTTTTCTCATCTCGTAAATTTTGTTAAAAATATGTACATTTTAATAAATATTAATTTCCAATATTATGAAAAAAAACTATTATGTTCATTACCAACATTCAATGTAATTTTCATATAAAGAAAGCCTAGTTCATTGAAATAAATCAATGTTGTTATATTAATTATTCGGTGAAGGTTCCATTGTTGAATCCTTTTATGGATTTAATTACGTAAAATTGTGTCCTCAAAACTTTTAATTACATTTTAATGGAAGCTTTGAGTTCCAGTTTTCAGGTGTTTCAGCCGGTCCGGTGCCGGCCGGCTGCCGTAACAATCGTAACTAACTCGCAACTTATTTACATAAAGGTACGTTTTCAACTCTCAAAGGACTCGCTTCATTTTAAATGTTTACCCAATTTAATCACAACCAAATATAGTTTAAATTGGCTTGCTTTATTTATATATTATAAATTATTCTCGAATCAAATTATTTTTCGTTAGAACTATGAATGTTGAGTATATTAAAGTCTGCAACATAAATGCTTTATATAGTTAATATTTTTGAAGCTAAAGAATACATTTTGTATTTTTTAGGGTTCCGTACCTCAAAAGGAAAAAACGGAACCCTTATAGGATCACTTTGTTGTCCGTCTGTCTGTCCGTCCGTCCGTGCGTCTGTCTGTCAAGACCCTTTACCTCAGGAACGTGTGGAGGTATCGAGTTGAAATTTAAACCATCCCGTCCACGGTCCCTTGAAGTTGTAAAAAAATCAAGCTTATAAATTAACGTAAAAAAAAGATACTGCCGTTTATGCCGCAAAAAACGCATTTTTGATACTCTTAAAGGAATCAAAATTCATGGGGTACTTCCCGTTGACCTAGAACTATAAAATTTGGCAAGTAATATCGTCTTATACTTCACTTACAGGGAAAAATCTGAAAACTTTACATTTGTAATTAAATCATAAAAAAAATAGTCATTCAAATACGTAATCAATCATCGAGGTTAAACAATGGTATGGTTTCAACTTCTAATTGACCTTATACTTGAATTTGGTAATAACGTTTATTATAACATATTTTTTACCAATAAAGAAGGTTTATGAATATAATTTGTCAGGGTTTTGTGTAAATTGGTTGAAATATAACGATTTGTTGCAAGTGTCTGAAAAAGTCAAGCGGCCTTACCTTGAAGCTTCCATCGAAAACGCTGCAAACCCCTTTGAGATATAACAAAACTAATTGTTAGGTTACTGTATAAATTACTTTCATTATTTTCCATAATGATTAGTTACCTTATTATTTAATTTACCAAACGAGTTATTAAAATGAAAAGTAATTTTGGTCACATAAATATGAAGTTCTTTAAATCTGCCATGGCGCTAATCACAATTATTTATTTATCTTTGTGATAATCGCGCCACTAATTATTTTTAAAATATATTTTTTTTATTATTATTAATTAATCAGATCTTTTCAAATATTGTTAGAGTTAATTACTTTTAAAAATAATTAAAAAGGAGTTAATTTGGCTCTAAATATTTCCGCAACATGCGGCGGTATGTCACGCCGCGTGACAGGGCCATGGAAATAGTACTATAAACCGGAATGAGCGCTTCGCCCCAAAACGAGCCGACAGAGAGGTCAAGTAGATGTATGTGTCCTTTTCTTCATTAGGGTGACCAAACCGTATGGTTGGCCGGAGACATACATAATACTTTAAACTGTTTTATATAAACTTAAATACCTAGGTAGTTCTTTATTTATAATTAACACTTTTTACCGCGTTTTTATTAGGTTGCTTGCTCTTTTGTTTGTTTGAGCACAAATTTTGCAAACGATTTTATACCAAATTCCCGATAAGCTAGAGACTTGAAACTTTGAACACAGGTCAGAAATGGAAAGAAATGCAATATTACAGTGTCATTGAGGTGATCTGATAATGGAGCCGGAAGAACGCCACAGGAACTCTATGATGAATGAAACTATACAACCCCATCGTGTTTGGGCTTATTAGAATTGTCTTGACAAGTACTCTGACGGGAGACGAGGTTCAGGGTCGGATGATGAAGTCTGGATTCCATGCCATAGGAACTCAATATTGAAATCATGCAACCCCATCGAGTTTGGGCTCGTTTGAATCGTCTTGACGAGTGCTCTGTTAGGTAATAGTATCCAAAAGTCTGATGATGGAGCCGGAAGAAGGCCACAGGAACTCTGCAATAAAATCTTTCAACCCCATCGAGTTTGGACTCGTTTGAATGGTCTTGACGAGTACTCTGATAGGCGGTGGTATATTTTTAGTTTAGCTCGTTAACTAAAAAAAAGAAAATTAATATTTATTTAAAAAAAATATTTTTTAATAACAAATTATTTATCACGTTTTTATTAAGTTGCTTTTTTGTTTTTATTTTTTAAATATGGTAATTCAACCAATTAAAATCTAGTTTATTCAATTTAATTTAATTTCAAGTGTAAATAATTACGCAACTTTAAAGTTTATTGCAATTTTTAATAAAAATGCAATGTGCGTGAACTTCAGAAAAACAAATAAATGTTGGAAAAACAAGTAAAAGTAGGAAAACATTGTCTAGTGATCTGTAGTTAAAAAAAGATGCTGACGTTTGAAATTCGATTGCTTTTTCCCATAATTATACTTGTACATTTACTTTGCTGTTTCATTAAAAACTGTTATTTTGGTAAAGATGTCAATAAGGTCTAAAATACTTGCACCAATTTCTTTACTTGTGAAATTAATAAAATGGGTGCAAGAGATTTACGACGACACAATGTTAAAAATATAAAAAAAAAAAACAAAATGGCGGCCAACTATATTGTTCGTGGGCCGATTTTATGAAACTCGATTTTGTTACTATTTTGATCAAAATATAACAAAGAAATGTTAAAAATATAAAAAAATATGGCAGCCAACTCTTTTATTTGTGGGCTGATTTAAATGAAACTCGGTTTTTAGTACTAATTTGACAAGAAAATAATAACACAATATGTATTGAAAAAATTAAAAAATCTAAGATGGCAGCCAACTTGTTTGTTTTTGGGCCGATTTCGATGAAACTCGGTTTTTGGTAATATTTTGACAAGAAAATAACAAAGCAATTTTTAAAATACTAAAAATCTAAGATGGCGGCCAACTTTTTTGTTTTTTTGGGCCGATTTCGATGAAACTCGGTTTTTGGTTATTAATTAGACAAGAAAATAACAACTCAATGTAAACTGAAGGAAAAATCAAAAAAGATCAAAATGGCTGCTAATTTGTTTTTGAAATCGGCCCGAGAACAAAAAAGTTGGCCACCATCTTGAATTTTGTAAGTTTTCAACATTGCGTTGTTATTTTCTTGTCAAAATCGTACCAAAACCGAGTTTCATCAAAATCGGCCCAAAAACAAAAAAGTTGGCCGCCATCTTGGATTTTTAGTTTTTTAAAAATTGCGTTGTTATTTTCTTGTCGAAATAGTTCCAAAAACCAAGTTTCATCGAAATCGGCCCAAAAACAAAAAAGTTGGCCGCCATCTTGGAGTTTTAGTTTTTTAAAAATTGCGTTGTTATTTTCTTGTCAAAACAGTTCCAAAAACCGAGTTTCATCGAAATCGGCCTAAAAACAAAAAAGTTGGCCGCCATCTTGGATTTTTTTAAATTTTCAACATTGCGTTGTTATTTTCATGTTGAAATAGTACCAAAAACTGAGTTTCATCGAAATAGGCGCACAAACATGAATTTGATTATTATTATTAATTTTACCGTCTCGCCTGCGACCTCTATCTAGCCATTTCAATAGAACAATTTCGTTTTTTTGGAAATCTGAAATGGTGCAGTATTTATGGTCACACTAGTTTTGTAAAGTAACATTTCCTATAGATCGAAATTCTTAAATTGAAATTCGGCGCCAAGGTCAAAATCGGAGTTGCCAAGATTGACACTTCTATTTATTACCACCTCACCGATGATAGCTAATTAGCATTATTTTAGATATTTAATTAAATCAAAAGAGTAAGTTCTGTTTTATATTACAATTATTATGTGTCATTCTAAATTAATATTTAAATGGTATATATTCGACTTCCCATTCCGAATCCTTAATTTTGATACACTACTTGATTGGTAACGTACATATTTTTAGTCCTACTATCGTGGTATTATTGTTTAGTAATGGCAATTGTGCGAACGAGACACCGACCTCCACCTGGTGTTGTCTCATTCACACAGTAGTGCCTTCAGTCAATGTCGTCGATAGAATTTCAACTCTATAAACAATGTCATAAAGTTGAATTTCTTTTAAACGATAGGTGAAAATTTTTGTAGAGTACTCACTCCCTATTATAAACCTCCTTGGACAGGGCTCAAAGAGTAATAGAAGCACGGAGTGCATTCCAGCAGACCAATCGCTAATCGATCACCTAAGAGAACGGGATTCTCAGAACGGGATGGAAACAGACTTTCGGAAGAAGGGAGGTGATAGGACTGGAAGGCATTTGTGTTCTTTTCGGGTGTTATTGGAAGGTCGAAATTGGCAATAAAAGGAAGGAACCGAAGCGAAGCGAAAGCGGTTCGCTAGTAATAAATAAAATCTATACATATATAATTCTAAATTGATTGATTGATTGGTGATTGATTGTTGGGATATGCCTAGAGCTCTAACGGCTGAAATTAAAGACATCATTTTGGAGGGTAGATACCTTTCATGGTGTAGGTGAGCACTAAGAAAGGATTTTGGAAATTTTACCCCCTAAGGGGATGAAATAGGGGATGAAAGTTTGTATGGAAATCTCTTAGTTTCAAAACTAGGATGTTCAAATTTTGTGTTTAAGCTGACGTTGACGATTAAAAATTATAAGGGGAAAGGGGAGGGGAGGGGGGACGGGGACGGGGGGATGGCGATGGATAGATAAATAAAAAGATTGACGGTTACGGTGACGGTAAGTGGACGAGGAAGCGGAAGCTGAAGCGGAAGCGAAAGTCAAATAAATCAATGAATATAAATAGTTTGCAATGTGGACCGTCAGCTACTCGTTTTTCAGTCACCATAAGCAGCTGTGGTTAAGATTTGTAAAATAACTGTCCGCCTATTCGCCCTTCCACCTGTCCGCCTGTTCGCCCATCCACCTTTTCGCCTGTCCGCCGTCTATCCTACTTTTGACAGACTGAGAAATGTTTATATTTATGATGGTACAGAACCCTCGGTGCGCGAGTCCGACTCGCTCTTGACCGTTTTTTACAATTGCCATGCTAATGTGTATGATAAAATGTTAAGTGTTTTGAAAAATTTCAAAAAAATAATAAAATATTTCGCCGACAAACTGTTATTTATGCAGTTTGGCGAAATTAAGTTTGTAATTTTGTTGTACCTTTTTCATCGATAAATAAGAATAAAAAAATTGCCTACTTCTCAGTCAGTGGTAGCCCTGTCAGCGACATTCTTACTAGGCGGGAATTCTCCAGGACCGGCATGCGGCAGTAAAATCTCTATAAAATATTGCAATAAAACGAACGAGATTTACGAGCAGCGCCGTAAACACCCCACGCACGAGAAAAACACTAGTTTTCGCGACGTTTCCTGGCTGAGAAAAAAATAAATACAAGCAAACATTACAAAAGATCGGTACCAAGTTATTTTATCGGAATAGATTATTATCGATATTTGAAGTATTTTTTTTTTGTTATTGTTTGGTAATTTTTACTTTTTTATTTAATTTGATTACAATGTTTAAACGAAAAAACCGGCCAAGTGCGAGTCGGACTCGCAAACGACACATTTCAACTGTCATGGTTCATGAGATACAGCCTGATGACAGACAGACAGACAGACGGATAGCAGTCTTAGTAATAGTGTTCCTTTTCACCCTTTGGGTACGGAACCCTAAAAAGTAAAGGGTTTTCAAATTATATAAAACACTTTTTGACAGATACTAGCTCGGTTTTTTTAAAGTACCTTTGTAATTAGTTGGTATTTGGTTTGATTTTTGATTTTACCGACGTTGGCACCTTTGCAGCTGCCGTGATCACGGGGAACACACGGCAGGGATGGTAGCCGCAAAGGTGCCGAAACGTCAGGAAAATGAAAAATGAAACCAAATACCAAAATTACCAAAGTACTTTCAATAAAACATCGCTAGTATCCGTTAGAAAGTCTTTTATTTCATGTCTCTTATTGTCATTCAGTAAACGTGTAAGGCTTGAGATGTAAATATGTTTTTTTAAGATACAGAACAAACGTTTGGCATTTCGAAGACTCAACGGTAAAACAAATATTGTAACCGAGAAACAATATCAAAGGCGCGGAGTTAATCAAGGGTACTCACGAACATAAATATTCGCAATACACGAAATGCCAGGCCACATTAAACGGCTCTCATAATCTCTTGGAAAAATGCTCGGCGTGGGCGAGGGCGGGGCGCAGGCGACGGGGCGGACGACGGAGCGGGTGACGGGGCGGGCGACGACGCGCCAACGAATTATTCGCGAAATTAAGCCCTACACAACCTTAGGGCCCCGAAAAGCAGACCAATCAATTTTCACCTTAGCTAGATATTATGAGTATTATTAACTTCTTTATATACATAAGTGGAGAATTTACCTTACCCCTAAAATAATGAGTTCATAAGCATTGTTTATAAAAGTGTTAAACCACTTTTCAAAACATTTTATGAAATGTTTATTTGTTGTTTGTGTTTTATGTGCAGATTTTTTTGTGGTTTTATTGACTTCAGAAACAGATCATTGAACACTCGCCTCATTAATGGTTTGCTTTTGATATAAGCTTTTGGTGTATTACTGATTCATACAAATACTTAGGAACCGAAACCAAAACTAGCCAAACTAGCAGTAAATAAAAATGTAATATAGTTTGTCCTCACGACTTCAGCCGGCTGAAATTCTACTTCCGGTAAGAATTTCGATAATAGCTTTCTCAGCGGAATTTAATCGCTGTGTAAGTAAAGGACATCAGGCAGAGTCCCATAGAAAAAAACCAAAGAATGTATAACGTTTCTGTTTTTTCAAAATGTAGGCATGTAATTAGTAAGTCATAGAAAATATTCAGATTTTTACGAAGATTTATGTTTTAAAAGTTATTTACGTTTGAAAGTTTTATTTCTTGGTAACCCCGACACTAAATAGCAATACCAGTTTCACAACAACACGTTTCGTTAGCTGCGTTAGTGATACAGATTAGCACCACAATGTACGAGTTGGAACCGATCAAACGGAAAATCTGTGCATATGTCGCACGTAACAAAACGCTTTTGACAGTTGAGTTGACTGATTTCCGGCAGACTTTTTTTTTAATGCGCAATCACTTGTGCCACAGAACAAATATACTCAGGGGAGACTTGTAAAATCGCTAACGAAGATGTCCGTTTCATAGATATGCTTTTGTTTTTTTCAATAATTAATTAACGCTAAATGAAGGAGTTAAAAAATAATGTTGCTACTGTTTTATGATTCTAGTAACATAAAGTGTTTATAGATAACAGAGTTATGTTTATACACTTTTGGGTCTCATGTGCCTGATGTCCTTTAAAGGCAAAGATTTCTTAATTAGCATTTTATTCAAGTTCCATGAATAAAAGTGAACCTCCCGTTTCGCGGCCCCTTCGCTAATTTCCGTCATTAAACTGAAATATCGTTTAATTATTTATATTAATTAGGCATTCATTAGGCGCCCGCGCCACGCCGGCAGTAATCGTGCGTAAATTCAACTCCACGGGCGGGACTGACGTTTGTCATGGCGGCTCACTGGATATTTACTCGACTGCAAGAGGGGAAATGTTTTTTCACGTATAATTATGTAAATGTCATTATCAAAATCAACATACAGGGTAGTTTTGCGACCCCTTTCAAATATAAGTTCAAGGAAGTAATAAAAAAAATTGGTGCGATAATTATGAATTATTTCTTTTTAAATTCACAGATTCCAGCCACTTTTTATATTCTAAAAATCTAGGAGCGCACGCTCACCCTCGCGCACGGGACGCGAGCGGGGGAAGGCTTCCCGCTACCTTCACTATATCGTCAGTCCACTTTGCCTGGGACCTATCCCCGGGGCGTCTCCAGTGCATGATTGCCTTTCCGCCCCGACGGCCATCAGTTCTTCTCGCTGTGTGTATACAGGGTCATTTGTGAAACACCAACAACGCTGGTGTAGATTTCTTACAACAAAAACAACATTTGTTCTACGACTTTTTCGATAACAGAAAAAAATCTACTTTTTATACAAAACTCGATCAGCTGTTCGGACATTTGTATGGAATATCGTTTTTTTCGGAAATGTCGTAAAACAAATGTTATAGTTTATAATGCTAGTAATATTCCAGCGAGGTTATTGGTGTTTTACAAATAACCCTGTATGTGTGTGTGTGTGTGTGTGAGAGTCTGTGTGAGTGTGTGTGTGTGTGTGTGTGAGTGTGGTAATTTAACATTATATAATAACACATTATCATCTTTATATCTTTATATTCTCCTGATGATAGTCTAAAGCCTTAACAATAAGATTTAAGGCAGTAAAAATCTCAATCTATTCGAATAACCCCTACACTCAATGAACTAAAAACCAATTTAGTAGCTGACTTCAAAAATAAATTGAAATAAAACGGTTTGGCTCATTTCAGCGGACGAAATGGAGGCAAAAAATCGTGTTTTTTGAACCGGATCCGCAGAAAACAATAGTCCAATAAATTAGTATAGATTTGTGGATGTTTCGTTCGGAGGGTCGTTAGTTGGCGCTGATTTATGTTCGCGTGAAAATAGGCCGAACATGGCCGACAGCAGAACATGGCCGGCAGCGCCGGTATCTAACATGATATTGTTTTTTTCTGTGTGTTTATCTCCATAATGAGGTGAGGAATTGAAGAACATTCGTACCTTACACATAAAGATGGCGTATTAGCAAATCGACTCTTATTGAGTAACTATTTTAGTGGTTTTAATCATCTAGATAATAATATGTGGTTTTATTCATAAAAGCTTAAAGCCAGGTTCACAAGTTCCGATATCAGATAATTTCATAGAATATCCTTACTTAATATTATAAATGCGAAAGTCCGTTTGTTTGTTTGTTTGTTTGTTGCACCTTAACGTCTCAACTACTGAACCGATCATCATGAAATTTTGCATACACGTTGTCACGGGTACAGAGAAGGACATAGGATACCTTTCATCCCGAAAAAAAGTATTGTTCCCGAGGGATAGCAAAAAAATCTTTCCACGCAGACGAAGTCGCGGGCGGCCGCTAGTATTGTATAAGGAGTTTGAAGCGCTCTTGGCGGAACTTGACAGACTGATCGCACTCGATCACGTTTGTTAAGCAACGTTCGATCCGGTCAGATGTCGGATGGGTGTAACGGTCACCCATCCGACATCTGACCGACCGTGGCATTACAATTGAGCGCTTCCGTGCTTCGGAGGGCACGTTAAACCGTCGGTCCCAGCTGTTGTAATCTGATAACAGTCGTTGAGCCAAGTTAGAGGTCTTACGGGCGGCTTGATAAACTTTAACACCAGAGGTGGCCACAAATCCTCATTCGATAAGAAGATAAGGAGTTCATGTTATCCCGGACTACTGAAAAGACCCTTTTTCTTATTGCATGTGTAGCGGTATGACGAAGAAATGCAGGATCAGCGAAAAAGTACAGTATGTAAACATTACCCAGACGTGACGTCGCGCTACATCAAGCGTCACATCGAGGCAAAAATGTACGAAGATCGGACTCAAGATATCGAAGATATCTAAGCACTTCGAATAAATACAAATTCGAACCAAAGTTAGCCCGCGATCCCCGAGTACAGATACCTATCTCGGTAGAAGTACTTCCCTTTTCGCTGAATATATGGTGAAGAGAACCTGCCTCAACACATGCAATCAAATCTGATGGCCATATAACAAAATTGGTGGAATCAATGTTACAAAATGCTTGAGAAAGTTTTGGATGAACATCTTAACGTTTTACTGAGATAGAGGGAGTAGGTTTTCTTTTTAATTATCATTACAATTGTACTATTATCTATTCTGTGCCATTACTTACCATGTGTCTCAGACAGAAGAGCGTGTGTTGATGAACGACGGCCGTAACGTGTACATTTTACGAATCGCAGCGACAAAGCAAAATAGACCCACCGCGACGGTACCTATATACTACCGATATAATTGGATTTTTTCAATTCCTTCCAAAACAAATAAGTAACTGAATACGTGGGATGGCAAAATATCCGTCTTGTTGCGGGCGTTTTTCTTGATCATAAGATACAACAATAGATTTTTGCAAATTACGTAGGTATGGCATTCTTATGTTACCCAAACGCAAAATACAACAGATGTTTGTGGCATAATCAACAACTCGTAAGGAAAAATATTTTGCTTCTTTTGGCATGTTTTCTTTTTAAATCTTGGTTTTTTTTATGTTCTCAGACATAGGTACATAATTCGTTACAACAGCGTATATTAACACGGCTTATTTTAAAATATTCTTAGTATTGTATTGACAAAGACTAGAATATTTTAAAATAAGCCTATGCGCATTTTTTTAACTTGCAAATTATAAAAATTCACAAGTATTCAATTCTCCATATATTTTCGCACCGATCATCGGTTCGCATTGCACCGCGACCGATCGTTAATCGCTTAATCAGAGGAATACAATACACACCGATTCATTAGTGCGATCAAGGGAACTGAGCCGATACTTAAATTATAATGCGCGCCCATTGTTTTCGCTGTTGATTATCAATACTTTATTAATTTGATTTCAATTCAATATAATTCAGTGACCATTGAATTTTTTAATTTTAAGTAAGCATTCAAACGATCCAAACGAGATTGTAAAGTTAGGTATACTAACAGTCTCTAGTATGTACATTCTAGAAATTTTTAAATTTGCTAAAAGCCAACCAGAATTATTTAAACTTTGCTAAGGATATATATCCTCGGAATACTAGAGATAGTCATAGGCTTGTCTTGGATTTTCATCCAAGAACATCTGCATGTCGAAAGAGTTGTTACTTCATGTGTATTAAAGTATATAACAAGATCCCCAACCAATTTAAACTCGGACCTGTAACTCTAATGACCAGAAAGCTACGTGAATGGCTAGTACAACAATGTTATTATAGCTTGAATGATTTTCTTAATTGTTAAATTTTTGCATGTTAATGTTTTTAACTGAATAGCGGTTGAAATTCTGTGTAACATCTTGTGTAATACCTATTCTTTGCAAATAAACACTTTGACTTTGAAACATTTCATTGACGTGTATCAAAACTACACGTAGGCAACATTCTAGACAACGTACATACCTAATAGGGTAATAAGTATGAAATTGCCGTTTTTTTTCTTACACACAGAAGCTCTCATACCTTTTATGATGTTAAAGATGCTTAGGTTACTTGTTATTATTTCTAATTATAATCACGGTCCACTATCAGCTACAAAAATGTTTCAGATTTTTTTTCCTAAACGTTAAAAAAAGTATTATAAAAATGTTTATTTTTTTCGTTAACAGAAATGACCACATAATTCGTTGTAACTTAGCCGATATTTTTTTTTCACTTAATACATGTTGCATTAGTTAGCTGAGTGTTTAAACATTTGTGCATAAAAGTTTTAAAACATTAGCTTTCATGGTTGTTAATTAAATTAAGACAATGTTAGTATGGAAAATGCAAATTCTTTAAAATTCTCCATACAATACGGCAATGCGGAATGTCCGAAAAAAATCAAATTGAATATTTTTCTATAGATAAGAATAAGCTTCCTTAGTAATAGAAAAAAGTTTCAGAATTTTCGGTTGCATGAAAAAATTAAAAAAAAAGTCTCTTCGACTTCACAAATGTACGAAAGTAACAACAGAATGGAAATTATACCTTTGCCACCACCTGCCACAACCACAAAAAGTATTTAAAGAAAAAAAGTTTTGACATTTTATATTGAAACTTTTTTTAATACCATGTTGTGGTTGTGACAGGTGGTGGCAAAGGTATAATTTCCATTCTGCTGTTACTTTCATACATTTGTGAAGTCGAAGAGACTTTCGTTTTTTTAAATTTTATTACGTAACCGAAAATTCTGAAACTTTTTCCTATTACTAAGGGAGCTTATTCCTACCTGTAGAAAAATATTCAGCCAATTTGAATTTTTTCAACATTCTGCATTTTCATACTTAAACCTCTAATACATTAACTATGTATTCGAATATGGACAGGAGTTTCAGGAAGAAAATCAAAATTGAATATCATCTAGATTTATCAGACGAAACGACTAAAGTAAATCAACTTAACCTTTTTAACATTAAATCATCCTTCAATAAATGAAGATTTCCTGAATAACATTTTGATTAAGGTCAATTCCAACGTCTTTCAGAAGGCGAATTCACAGAAATAAAACGAGCTGTTTTGTTTAAATTCCCAGTCAGTTTTGTTATTTTAGGATTTTTCAATCTCATCACATTTTTGACGGGCTCTTGATTGGACTGACCCTAAAAGGAAAAGTAAATTTTCTGATTTCTTGCTTAAATCAACTACTATGAATAATAAAACTGTTATCATTACCTTATAAAATCAGTGTTATTATAATTCAAATCTAGAGTGAACTCAACCTTTCTAAACATTTAACTTTTTAATGTAAATCTGTTTAATGTTAATCGTTTAGTTAAACTTTATTCAATAATTATTTATTTGTATCATTAACTTTATTATTATTATTTTATTAGCATTATCTGTTTTTGGATTCAAATCAACGAAGATTACGAGAAGAAAATTCTTATGGAACAAAGTCTGCGCAGCCGAAGTCGCGGGCCACCGGTAGTATCATTTATTGACGATGGAATTATTACTATTTAAAATGTGTAGTAGCAAATAAGTTAACAAACTATGTAATCGTTTAGGCTATGGTCTCCTATTTTACGTTAGACGTCAGCGTAACTTCTATTTTTACCGACTTTAAAAGGAGGGAGGTACTCAATTCGACCCGTTTTTTTTTTTTTTTTTTGTTTTTTGTATGTACACCGATTACTCGAAGACGGCTGAACCGATTGAAATGATTCAAACGTTATTACATTAGGTAAACTCCCAAGTTGGTCCCATTTTTTAAAATTCTGTAATCGGTTCAGTACTTTTCAAGTAATCTTGAAAAAAGTACGAAAATAGTATGATTTTGTGTGAACTACCTCGATGATCAGTCGTATAACTTCTTATTACTCTTCTTATTTTTTTGTTGGAAAAGGGATATCTTAAGTGTAGTTCTTTAACCGACTTAAAAAAAGGAGGTTCTCAGTTTGACCCGCATGTATGTATGTTTCTCCGCGATTTACTCACGTTTGGCTGAGCCGAATTTTCCACCTAAATAATATACCTGCACTACCTAATACAAAAGGTACCTACACTAAAAATGAAAAAAATAAAAAATTGTTTAAAAAAACAAAAAACCGACTTCAAAAAACCTACCTCGAAAAAGCAAGAAATAATATTCGTAATAATAAAAACACGTCTATTGAAGTCGGGTGGGGCTTTTAGAATAAAAAAAAAAGGAATTTGTACTCCAGCCCCACCCGACTTCAATAGACGTGTTTTTATTATTACGAATATTATTTCTTGCTTTTTCGAGGTAGGTTTTTTGAAGTCGGTTTTTTTATGCTATACACGACATCGATGTCAGCGTAAACATTTCTATAGGCATACATTTCATACGCTGACGTCAGCGTTTGAAAGAGAACACAACAGTACATTAGCCTTGCTTCCTGTAGGCACTGCTGAATTGCATCGCAGCAACAATTTGAATTCAGCCAGACATGCAGCCTCCAGTAATTCAGCTTAATTAAGATGCCCACTGACACATAATTATGCAACCACAGAGTAATTAAATGCGATGTGCTGGATCACAATAACGCAATCACTTTATTACAAAAACGCAATTCTATTTCTTTTAAAAAGTAAAGCTAGATAAATCTGTATGTGAGTCAGCAAGATAATATTTAATATTATTTAAAAACAAAACATAGGTCCCAATTACGTTTTTACTTTCGAATATTATAGTGTAAACTTAAATAAGTTTACACTTTTATTGAATGAGTTTTATTAATTTTATTTTTTAAGAAGCGCTCATGGCGGAACTTGACAGACTGATCGTACTCGATCACGTTTGTTAAGCAACGCTCAATCCGGCCAGGTGTTGGATGGGTGACCGTTAAGTGGCATTACAACTGAGCGCTTCCGTGCTTCGGAGGACACGTTAAACCATCGGTCCCGGCTGTTGTCATCTGATAATAGCTGATTAGCCAAGTTAGAGGCCTTACAGGCGGCTTGATAAACTCTAACACCAGAGGTGGCCACTGTTCCTCATTCGATAAGAAGAAGAAGAAGAAGAAGTTTACACTTTTAATTAATTTAAGTTTAACTTTTAAGTTTAAATGTTATTTTATGAAATAACTACACTATTTTAAGGTATGCGTATTTACCATTTTACCATATACCACAAAACAGTGTAGGAATATCATAAAATAAAATTATTTTTAAAACTCATGCTTTCAATATTTCTTTCGTGAGTAAACTGCAATAGGTTGTCTCTCAAGAGAGATTATTCGACTTATCACAATCTTTGGAGACACGTGTCGTACAAATTAATTCCCTATTGAATGCCCCGATAAATGCGAAGTTATTACTAACAAACTCGATATTAAACGGTTTCAACCTTGAATCATACGTTTCGCAATAGTACCTATTATGTATAAGGAAAGTATGGAAATAAAGAAAGGGAAAGAGAAAAATAATCATCATAATTTTTCTCTGCCCTTATTCCCATTTCCATACTTTCTTGTTCCGTCATCATCTTATTTACTTATTTCACATTCAAATCACTCTACACACAATCAATTCAACTGTACAGATTCTGTGAATGATGCCAAGTTACAACTTAACAATGGTAACACTACATCTTAAATATTTTTTTAAGATGGATTTAAATTTCCTAATCCTACCCAAGCGCCTTTAGTAAATTCATCACAAGGCCTCTAGAATTAACTACGCAACTGTATATTTTATTTCTTCCAAAAAGCCATAAACAGACTGTCGCCGTCACCAAACTTATTTACAACCGTTTCTGACATTTAAATTAAATTTCGCCAACGAGAATGACTTTTCTCAACCGAAATAAATGCCTTACAAAATAAAGTTGATTTCTGTCTGTTTTCTTTTCACGAAAATATGGCTAATTATGACATGACCTTAGATCCGCAAACGGGTTATTATTCCTTCAGACATATTATCAATATTTTTTTAATATTTAGGCCCATGTTTCGAAAAGTCAAATTTAAGCAACTTTTTTCGATCACTATCACTACGTATTTTTTTTTCAATCATATTGAAAGCTTTAAAATGGGAAATATCTATAGGCCTACCGGACTATAGAACACAAAATATTGTTTGGTGATTTTGTGTTTATATTATACAATACTCACAATTAAAACCAAACAATCGGATTGAGAATTTTAGTTTTTTAAGTTAAAACTGAACTAAAAAGTATGGAAAAGGGTAAAGTTTTCAACGATCTTCAATTTCCTAGGTTTGACTTAAAGCAAAAATACAAAAAAGATATTTTTTTTTCTAGAAATCTCTACATACTCCGCTCTTTAATAAAAACATTGTCACAATAATTCCCACCAGCCGCATTCCAGTGTTATTTATTAGATCTGTCCCTTATTCCGTCGACATATTCACAAAGCTCCGCGATCTGTGATACAAACGAATGCCGTAAAAAATCTATTTAGCCGGGCCGTAACCGCCTGACCGTGCGAACCGGCGACGCGACGCGCGACGGGGCGACGCGACGCGCGAATTGTCTCTAGAACTCGAAATGCTCACCGCACAGTGGTTAAATCACAATGGGGATGGCAATGCATAGCTAGTTGTAGATGTCGCTGCGTACGCTTGTTCCTAAGACATTAGACGACCAGAACAAATTTATAGGAAAATAGGTATTCATTTTGTGATTTTTTTTTTTACCAAAAAGAACCCATTGACCCAAAATTGATATAAAAGACTATTCTACAATGCAAATGCTGGAACTTCCAAATTAAGGCGTTTTTATTCTTACTGAATTTATTCATTTTTTCTTAATATCCAGATTTTTCGGAAATTTGTAAGTGCCAACATTTTTACAGCTTATTACAAAGAATTTAGTCAGTTTAAAGCTATAAAAAAAATTAAATGTTTTGACGATTTTTGTGTAACAAGCGTACATAGCGCCACTTTGACAGTTGCCTTCACTCGAAATGTATTACGGATTCGCGAATTGCGTCGCCGATCGCCGCTCCACGTGGCCACTCCGCAGCGTGAAAGCGTGTTTTGATTTATTCCTTGTTTATAGGACTGATCAAAATCCATTTAAAACTTGATTCGGAAAACGCGCACTCATAATTGGGCTGGCAACGATGTTTTCAGTAGCGTGGTTTAAATGACAATATTACCGCCTCTGTGTTCTAGTAGTTCGCCTACCCGTGTAAGTCGCAGGGGTCCCGGGTTTGATTCCCAGTAAGGCACAATTTGTACTCGATTTGGTTGGTGAAGTCCTCCTGGCTAGCTACCACTATCTTACCTAAGTCTGGCGCCATAACAACAATTTGAAAATTATTGTGTTCCGGCAGTGAGAGGTACCTAAGATAGCCAGTTCATCAGTGATGAGGATTCCGGGTGTAATGCCCTTCCACCTTTGGCCTTATCGTCACCTAACATCAGGTGAGGTGAGTTCAAGCACGTTGTGCATAATAAATATATAAATAAACTGCATTTTAAGCACATTTTTATAACTAAAACATGGGTGACACACAAATTTATCAATAAAAAGTGTGTGAACATGAAAAAACGCGTATTCCTAATTGTATCTAATACTTACATAATCGTAAGTGTGACTTACTTACGACAAAAAAGTGAGACTTTTTGTCATAATATTCCAGTCTAGTTTTATGAGGTTTCTTTTAGAAAAAGTCCCATGAAGATTCAGAGAACGCAATAGGGGAAGCTGATAATCGTATGGTATTAAGATCTTTTGTCAACATTACCATCTTAGCGGCAAGTGGAAACTGCAGCCATTATACCGCTCGGGTTTATTAATGCTCTCTTCGAGCGGTGGCAAGTTGGCGCTAGTTTAATGGAACTACCAACTGGTTCGACGGCTCCTCATTACTCAATGCTGCGAGCTTAAAATCAACAGGATTTAAGGTTTACTCCGAAAATTGAATCACGAACGAATATTGTTCCGCTTGGTTTTTATTCTGCACAACGGGATACTGCTAGGCCTTCACTCACCTGATGTTAAGTGACGATAAGGCCGAAGGTAGAAGCGCACTAACCTGGTGTCGCGTTTTATTATTGAAGTGACGGAGTAATATAATAAAACGGCCAAATTAGAATTATTACAAATTTACTAGATATTATTACATATAAGATTTACAATAATCTAGGGGTTACAATAAAAAAAAGTCGTGGGTAGTTTTGAGATCGCACTGTAGTAGGTTGACTGTAATAGAACGACACTCCCCTGTACGGTCGCGCTGTCCGATGAACTTCGACTGCGACTCCAGGTCTTCCAGGTTCAGCGGACGGCTCGTAGGTATAGAACAGGCCCGACGAGCGACGGCCCAATTCAAGCGCAGTAATGCCCGTAGGGAGTTCCTGAAGAAGCCAAGGTACCAAATTAGTACCAGGATTGGTAACTCTGGTACTGCCACTAGGAACACTTAGCCGGTAAAAAGGGTTCGATCAAGTGTAAGCAAAGCCAAGCCGAAAAAAAGAGAAGTGCACCAGGCTAACACGTACACGGAGTGATTTGAGCATTTTAAATTAAACTGGGATGAAGTGGCAGTACAAAGAAAATCAGAAACGGTTACAACTAAGCAGTAACTGGTGGCATTTTACTATTTTAATTAGCTAATATAATATTATTATATCTATATTACTATTCTTAATTACTTATTCTATGTTACTATTTATTAAATTACAATTAACCTACACTGCCAACAAAATATGTAACGTACGTTAATATTTGAATTTATTGAAAGGTAGAATTTGAAAATGTATCTTATCTATTCTATTAATTCGCACACTCAAAACATTGCGTAACCGCAAACCACAAAAGCGTCTATGCTAAAATAAAACTACAGCTGTTATAATACGATTAATAAGATTTGCACAACTTACCCAGTACGGGATTGAAGGTAATCACAACACGTTATACACTATCTGTGAGCTTCAGCAAATACCAACTCTAAGATTATTATGTAGGTACAACAAATTTAGAACTTAAGATGGTTAAATACCTATTAAAAGTATTCGTAGCACGAATTTATTTATAAGAGCGAAACACAGTTGTTCGCGAGCAAGATCGAGCGAGTCAGTGTCGCAATCCGTAGCCAACCGGTCTGGTTGGGAACGCCGCGCCTCGCCTCCTGCGCCCGCGTTCCCCCCGTGCGTATTTGCTGCGCGTGCGCACTGTTTTATAAAACGGCTACCTACAATGAATCACATTAGATAAAAGTGATTTTGTTTATTTTATAGATACAATGCAGAAATATAATTAACGGATGTTACACTGGAATCCTCATCACTGAGGAACTGGCTATCTTACCTATAACTGCACGAACACAACAATTTTTAAATTGTTGTTATGGTATCAGACTTAGGTAAGATGGTGGTAGCTAGCCAGATGGACTTGAAATAAGCCCTACCACCAACCAAAGTGAGTACAAATTGTACCTTATTACCTTGGAATCGAAACCGGGACCCCTGCGTCTTACACGGGTGGGCGAACCGCTAGATTACAGAGGCAGTTAGTTGCGCCAATGTCAATAGACATTGTAATTTTTTAAAACAATTTCCACCTGTCTATTCCGCTACAGAGAAAATACCTATTCCGCTCAGTAATATCAGTATTATCTGATAGTTATAAAATTGACTGAAAATGTGATCCCAAAATTATGAATTTTCGTAGTTTTTCATGTTTAATTAGAACGAGCAAATTAGTGGAGTCGCGAGTTGAAGTGATTATTAGTTCGGTGGGCTCGAAGCCGGATTTTAATGAGGCTCCGGATATTACGTTTCTGGAAAACTGTGTAATCAAAAGTTTCACTTCTAAGAAATTTCGGGAATATTGTAAAAATATCACGTCAATTCACGTCTGGTATTCATGAATACCAGACATGCATCGCCTTAACACTTAACTGGGTGGCTCTTTACGGTGCTGACGTGTCACACGATAAGCACGTAATGCTGACGACTTCGACAGAAATACCACTTTGTAGACCGTAGGTAGACGAACCACCACGACAACTGCATTTCGAAAGTTTGAATATTCATATTAGAATTATAATGTAGGTATATATATTTTTTTTTATTACTAGAAAAAAATATAAAATAAACCGCCAGCAGTCAACTGAAAAGATGCAAACAAGATTAGGAAAGTATCTGATATCGGCGATAGTTTGATTGGGAAGTTTTTTGAGTATAATCTTAAATCGTCTTTGGATTCCAATCACGCAAATAAAAGATTTTATTTATTTACTAGTTGATCCTGTGAACTTTGTATCACTTACAATAACTTTTATATTAAAGACAACATTATATTATCATGCAGTCGGAGACATGCATAAAGTGACATTATGCAGAACGATTTAAATTCTATGCCTCCGACTGCATGATATAATGTTGCCTTTAATATAATCTTATTTCCATCTTTTCAGTTGACTTGTTTTTTTGATGCAGGCGGGTTTTTAAGTTTTTTAAACTATATTTTTTTATTTATATCTTTTTAGTTATTATACATTACAGTCATGATTGAAATCCTTATGATAAGCCCTTTAATTTGATACCCATATTGCAGTATTCAAAAAAAATTTTTTTTTCTTCAAATAATGGCATTGTACAACCGCTATTTTGGTTTTTTGAACGTCACTAACGCTGTCAAGACAAATGTAACGAAATGTTTAATAAAAGAAATCCGTCCAGCTATTTCAAACAATAAAGAATACAATACATGCAAACAAACATACAAGATACGTGCGAAAAACCTAACCTCTCCTTGCAGTCGGATAAAAACACATATCGAATTAGCGTCCTCGCTGACGGACGATTAATCGCTGAGCGATTTTTTGTCGCTGAGAATAATACATACGGAGTTCTATACGTAAACGCCCACGAGCTACTTTTTGTAGCTGCGATAAACGCGGCGTTAATCGCGGCGATAATTGCGGCGCTTTTTTTGTCGCTGCTAAGTATAACCTTTGTCGTGTCATTTCGCGGGCGATTATCGCCGCTATTAACGCCGCGATTATCGCAGCTACAAAAAGACGCCCGTGAGCGGTGTCGCTTAGAAAGAGCAAAAAATAACGAACAAACATTTAATTGACCATTTGTTTATAAAGCACCTAGGTATACGTTTCAATTTATGCAAAACTAAACAAGCATGTCTTTCAAATTTTTATTAGGTACTTGGTAATAAAAGAGGTAACAAACTAATGAAAATCCAATTTGTTGTTGAACGGTTATATTAACGCTCTATGTAAATTCGTGATACTAATAGGATAATGTTTAATGCTACCCAAGTTCGCGCAAAAACCACCGATACGGACACAATAAGAATTTCAAAGCAGTCGCTCAAGTGCCCTCTGGTTTCTTTTTAGGAGTTCCTCGTTTGCCAACGATGGAGCGGTTTTGTATGTGCGCCGGAGGTGCCATAAAATCTACATGGAACCCTAAGAGCGCTTTCACATAGGCGTTTTAGTCGCGGCGTAAGCACGGCGTAAGCCGTGCGTCTGTCATATCACAGACATATAGGCAGGCACGGCTTACGCCGCGCTTAAGCTGCGACTAAAACAGGCGTTTTGTGAAAGCGCTCTTACGTCTGGATGAAGCTTTAAAGTACTTATATTTAAAATATTTAACCGAGCAAGCGCTAAGCGCAAGTGAATAGTTTCTGCTTCAGCTTGGGCAAAAATGCTTTCATATCTGTCCGGCTATATGTCTGTTCCCTCTACAGGTCGCATTTCTCAATTTGGACTCGTGAAATTTTTTGAGCAGGTTCGATAATTATATTGATTTTTTCTTGTTGAATCAGTTTTTCGGAATTAAAAAAAAATCACCCATTTCGAAATTATGTTCTAAATTAGAATCGTCATCTAACCTCGAATAGATATAATAGAAAATACCTACCAAATGGAGACATCCATTAGATAAATTTTTAAACAACATACAATTTAAGCTACTTTTTAACGCACAAACGCGAGGTCTACAGCTCACTGAATCACTGATGAACATGATATTTTTATGTACACTGTGCAATGAAATAAACGAAAAATAGACGACCAAATAAACAATTTAGTTTGAAATGAATCGCTTGATCTTTACATATGAAAAACCTCAATTAACATTTTCGATAGTTTCTAAGTTTTCAATCTGTTTTTATTTATAATAAAACATCATTTTGTGTACCTATTATGAAACCCATTTCAATATTTATTTATTTATCGTTTATGGATAGCTAACAGCTTATAAACATACAGATAACAACAAATATATATAACTAAAAGCTATTGACAAGCTACCACATGTAGGATTCAAAAGAAATTGATCGTAAAGTAATTGTAGCCCAGAAGGGAGAGGTGCGTAACGCATTAAAGGTACTCATACGATAAAATCCGCGTGGAAATAGAATTATTGCTCTGTGCTGGTGATTTACACCCACTGGCTAGAATAAATAAATTGTACCTAATGTTTTTATAAATTGTTTGTTATTTATCTTGTCATGACGTCGAAAAGCGCCTGTAAAGGTTTACTTCGAATAAACATGTTTGATTTGATTTGATTTGATTTGAAATTGGAAAAAAACTAAACTAGATACTTTTTTTACTAAAACCATAAAAGTGAATTTTGCTAACACAAATTTATTAATTTATATTTGAATATAAATTTCTAACAGAACTTATTAAATTACTGAAGTGGATCACTTACTTAAGACACAGTATAATTTTAGATTCAAGGAATACCTCTTTGATTATTCTTGTGTGAAATTAATCTAATCACAATATTAAGAGCTTAGTTATACCTATTTTCAAAATGCTGATTATAAAATAACAGTTAAGTACACTCTATAATAAACAAAATTTTATAGTTATCCCAGTTATATAAAAACCTTATTATTTTAAGCGAGATTAAGTAAATCCAGAAGTCCAGAACCTCATTATACCTACCTACTTTGAAATTATTTTTCTTTTTATTAATTGGCTTTTGATTTACGACTTTTGTGGTTTCCATAGTGGTGAAAGAACTGGCGAACAGGTGAATTTGTACCTTAAATAATGTCACAGAGGGCTGAGGTTGCTTGATTATCCAGCAGAACTAAGCAAGTGTGGTGATCACTTATGTCATAACGTTGAACACCGAATTGTTTTAGACAAAATGTACAATAATTTAGTAACTGTATTAAGTAAAGCAGCAACTATCAGTCGTGATTCTCCACGACCTATAAAGAAAAAACCTGTAACAGGTTGGAACAGGCATGTACGTGATGCTCACGGGCGGGCCAGGCTTAGTTTTCAACTTTGGTTATGGCATGGAAAACCGTCAATGGGACACATTTACGAGGATATGTTGGAAAATAAAAGAATATTTAAGTCTCGCTTAAAATGGTGTCAGAAAAATGAAGATAACATTAAAATGGACATAATTGCCACACACCATTCTAGACGAGACTTTCGTAACTTTTGGAAATCAACGAATACAACGAAGGGTAAGCCGGGTCTGCCGGTGAGCGTGCAGGGAGTTAATGACCCTAGGAGTATAGCGAACTTGTTTAAGGATAGTTTTACGATTAAGTCACCGTTGGAACCATCATTGGTCGGACGTACGGCTGAGTCATGTGGTGGTCGGGAAGTCATTAGATTTACAAGTAAAGATATTGTCAGAGCCTTAAAAGTTATGTCTAGAGGCAAATCACCGGCCATGACGGGCTCAGTATCGAACACCTTCAACACGCGGGCGTCCACCTGCCGAGAGTGCTGGCGATGTTCTACTCACTTTGCATAAAACATTCTTACATGCCGGCTGACATGATGAAGACCGTGGTGGTTCCAATCGTGAAAAATAAAACTGGTGATGTTAGTGATAAGGCAAACTACAGGCCAATTTCACTGGCAACTATAATTGCCAAGGTATTTGACTGTTTGCTTGATGGCCAGCTAAATAAACACCTTAAGTTGCACGACAACCAGTTCGGATTTCGACCAGGGCTGTCCACAGAAAGTGCTATTCTGGGATTAAAGCAAACAGTCAGATACTATGTAGATCGAAACACTCCCGTATATGCCTGTTTCTTAGATTTGACAAGGGCATTTGACCTTGTCAATTATGATATCCTGTGGCAAAAATTGAGAAATGAAAACTTGCCTGCGGAGATGATTGAGATGTTAAAATATTGGTACGCTAATCAGGTTAATGTTGTTAGATGGGCGGGAACCTATTCGGAATCTTACAGGTTGGAGTGCGGTGTGAGGCAGGGGGGGTTGACCTCACCCAAGCTGTTCAACTTGTATGTGAACTCTCTAATCGAGGAACTCAGTAGGACCCATATCGGTTGCCATATAGACGGAATATGTGTTAATAATATAAGTTATGCCGACGATATGGTCCTGCTAAGTGCCTCGGTATGTGGTCTCGTAAAATTGTTAACAATTTGTGAAGTGTACGCCACTAAACACGGACTGAAATACAATGTGTCCAAAAGCGAATGCATGGTCTTTAAGGTGAAAAATTCACCTCCACTTTCTATGCCACCAGTAAAGTTATGTGGGACGCCATTAAAAAGGGTGGATCAATTCAAGTACTTGGGGCACTTATTACAGCCGGACCTTAAAGACGACGCAGATGTTGAACGGGAACGCAGAGCGCTGTCTGTGAGAGCCAACATGATAGCCCGCAGGTTTGCTCACTGCTCCGTAGAGGTGAAAATTACGTTGTTCAGAGCTTACTGCACCTCCTTTTACACGAGCAGTCTGTGGGCTGACTATACGAAGAGACAGTACAGCGCTTTGCGTATCCAGTACAATAACGCGTTCAGGGCGCTGATGGGGCTGCCTCGGTTCTGCAGCGCATCAGGGATGTTCGCGGAGGCTCGTGTGGACTGCTTCCACACCACCATGCGCAAGCGGTGCGCGTCCCTGGTGCGCCGGGTCCGGGCCAGCGCTAACAGCGTTCTGAACATGATCGCGAGCAGACTCGACTGCAGGTACATCAACCATTGCTGTATGGTTCATGTGCATTTAAATGTTTAGTGTTGTTGCGTCTTTTTTGTATTGTAAGTTCATACTAATATTAGATTTAAGTATTATTGTTACTAACCTTTTGAGTGAGCCTAAGTAGCTCGAAATAAATAAATATTATTATTATTATTATTATAGTGGATTACATGCATCTTGGAAATCTATATATGCGAAAGTAAAATTATTTGCTCGATTTTCACGCTTAAACCAGAAATTTTGTTAACTAAAGCAAGCCAAGTCAAAATGTCTGTATTCAAATAAACTTAATAATTAAGCACTTTTGAATCGTTTATACCGTCTATATTTTCCTACTACCCGTTCCAGACTTTTTTAACTGACAAGAAAAACGCCGGCGCAAAGCCATGCCCGATTCCCACGAAAAACTAAATTCCGCGCGGCTGAAGTCGCAGACTCCTACTACTCTTAACCCCCTCTATGGTCTAGTGGTTCACCCCCCTGTGTAAGACGCAGGGGTCCTGGGTTCGATTCCCAGGGAGGGTACAATTTGTACTCGGTTTGATTGGTAGGGTTTCTTTCGAATCCACCTGGCTAGCTACTACCATCTTACCCAAGTCTGACGCCATAACAACGATTTAAAAATTGTTGTGTTCCGGCAGTAATAGAGATAAGATAACCAGTTCGTCGGTGATGAGGATTCAGAGTGTAAGTGCGCTTCCACCTTCGGCCTTATCGTCACTTAACATCAGGTGAAGTGAAGGCCAATCTCTATCCCGTTGTGCATTAAAATAAAACTAAAGCTAGCAACAGATAAATTTATAAGTCTTGTTTACATCGGTTCGCGACTCTTGTTCCAATTATGGCGGTTGTCCTACCGGTTCAACGGGGGAAGTATTCAATTGAACCGACACTAATTGGAGTAACTTGTACCTACATGAAACAAACCGAGTATAAACCGCCAGGACGGACTATGCTCTATGTTCAATGCGTACCTATTAATTGAAACAAAGACGATTGCGTAGGCGATATTGTTTGGAGGGGACATAAGAAGTGGGCTAAAGGGTACATGGTATATGGTATGGAGTCGTGGATTTACCACCCGATGGATGGTCTTGTTTACCATTCACAAATATGAGCAAAATAATTAATTAACCTTTTTAGGGTTCCGTAGCCTAAAGGCATAAAACGGAACCCTTATAGATTTGTCATTTCTGTCCGTCCGTCCGTATGTCACAGCCACTTTATTTTATTTTTTTATTTTATTTTGTTAGGAGAACTAACAGCTTTGGGACACGATATGAGTAGTTGCAAAATAGGTTCCTAAGAGCCATTTACAAAGTTTCACTTATGGGTAGTAAAGAACTATGGATTAAATAACAAGCTGCAGGGAAATACAATGTAAAACTTATAATCTAGGTACTTAAAGAGAATTACTTAATGTAATATAGATATTTTACTCTTTGTCGAAAAATGATTATTCCGAAACTATTAGGATTACACAGTTAAAACTTGGTAGGTAGATGTATTTATTCTCTAAACCGCTTTACGAATTTTACACAAAATTAAAAAAAAGATTAAGCGGACTCCCCATACATGGAACTGAAACCGATAATATTTTTTCACCAAACCAATACGTGCGGGGTAGGTGTCTATAGATAGGTCTTTAAAAATGACATTGAGGTTTCTTAGACTATTTTTTCTCAAGGTCAACCGTTTGAGAAATATGTATGTACTGCCAAAGTGGTAAAATGTGTGTCCCCTCCTCTAACTTTTAAAATAAGAGACTGAAAAATCTAAAAAAAATATAATGCTGTAGGTTTTAATAAACTCTTTCAACAAAAATGGGTTTGAACGAGATACATTTAGTTAGAGATGTATCACATTTTCCAAAACCGTAAATATAACTTTGTTTATATCAACACTATGAAAAACAAAGTTATTTTTGAAGATGAAAAATGATAGTGGTACTAGATAAGGTATTGGTATATGGTAATTACGGAACCCTACTGCGCGTGGTCCGACATGCACTTGGCCGGTTTTTTACATATCTTGTAGTCCGCCGTCATTATTAAATATCCAACTCTGACTCTCCAGGTACCGAATGAGAGCACTCGTACTCATTATGAGTCGATGTAAGGGATGACCCGACTAATTCCATCAGTTTGCGGGCTCCGCACCTCAAGAGGAAATAAAATAAAAGTTAAGGTAACGAACTCTACCACTTGGTTTGTGTTTCTCCTTTAAGAGCTTTTATTTACTTTGTTACAAGTGGTATGTATATCTCTCAACTTACCTCTAAAATGATTGTTTTTCTACGTTAGCTTACATGGATACAAATCTAAAATCTGATTGCGCCAATCTTATATCCAAAATTTCATGCCCCTCAGAATAATAAGTATTGCTTGATCAAAAAAAATCATATGAAAACAATACACGTTAGGTAGGCTTAATTCACCTAAGTTAGTTCAAATGGGTGCGATAGGCCTACCAAAAAGAATTTTGATTTGGTGAATTATGTTTACTAATAAAAATATTCATAATTTTATTGGACATAACAGAAAAAATGGAAAAGAGAATGCATGAGCTTGTGATAGTACAGTAGCCCGTAGAACATTTAAATCACCAAAAAGGTTACCGTTCGCCGTTGTGATATAGTTATTTATTACGAAATTATAGATACTTTAACTCAAGTTTTACAGATCACAACCCGCCGTAACCTATATTTGTATATCTCAAACAATGATATTTTTTTATTTTTCAAGGTTTACCACATGATTTAGCTATTGTCGTGTTCTACAGCTTTGTTTGATTGCCACTGATAATAGTAAGACTATGGAAAGTGATCATACACAGATTTAAGACCGGATAAAGTCCAACCATTTTCATTAGGTCTTAAATCTGTGTATGGCTACTTTTTATAGTCTTACTTTTATCTGTGGCAATCAAACCAAGCTGTAGAACACGACAATAGCTAAACTATGTGGTAAACCTCGAAAAATAAAAAAAATATCATTTTTGGAGATATACAAATATAGGTTACGGCGGGTTGCGATCTGTAAAACTTAATTAGGTTAAACCGTTTAAGTATCTATAATTTCGTAATAAATAACTATATCACAACGGCAAACGGTAACTTTTTGGTAATTTAAATGTTCTACGGGCTACTGTACTATGACGGCGCATTGTCTCTTCCATTACCATAACTTTGAAGGTTTAAACTGACGTAAACTCGTATCGTCCTTGTTTACGAAACCTTTGAAGACATTACAGTCGTGATACAGTTTTCAGCGACACTTTAATCCTAGTAAGACATGTAACTGTATTCAATTATCTATATAATATTGTTAGAGTGGATTTATGAACGAAGTCGGAAATAGAGCATGGTTTGGCAACACTAGACGCTCCGCAGGCTGATAATCTAAATCACAGAACAAAGAAAAAAAAATTCCGATCTAAATAGAAACTATTTAGCGACCGGTTTCATTTGATATACATTGCTACTTTTCTTTGGTATGTTTTTTTATCCCAAAAAGAAGTAGCAATGTATCACATTCATCTGTCAAATGAGACCGGTCGCTAGGTGGTTTCTAACTAGATAATCAGCCCGCCGGTGACACGCTTTGAGTCGCTATGTTAATGCTGATTTATTATACTATCGATCCGCCCTCGCTTCGCTTCTGTGTAGTGTGGAATTTGACACCAAATAATATACATATAAACCTGCTTCTTGCTTGAATCACTCTATCTATAAAAAAAACACATCGAAATCCGTTGCTTAGTTTCTATGATCTAAGCATACATAGGGACAGACAGCGGGAAGCGACTTTGTTTTAAACTCTGTAGTGATAAATATAACAGAATTATAGTGAATTAAATCGTCCTCCCGTGTTTCCTAGTCCAACAATATGAATATACGTGGCACAATGCAGGAGCCAAAACCCGCAAAGTTGGAATTTCCAATGTTTAGGTAAACAACACTTAATTATATCCGTAGCCGAAGAAAAGAGCCCATTTCTACTGCAGTTTCCCGCACAACAGAGCAAAAGGAGTCGCTATTGAATTTTGTACAAATAATAAAAGTTTTTTGATTATTGTTCGTGGCGTTGAAGCCAACTGGCTAGCGGCCGGACTCCAGAAGTCCACATAGTTTCCTTTATTTAGTTGCGAAGATCGCCAGCGAAGTTTTCTATGTCGTAGACCCCACAAAGGACTGCTAACTGCCACCCCCGCCTTCGCCCCGCCCGCGCCTCGCCGCTGGATTTTATTTGAATAGTTCGAGAGCCACCGTGGCCGTCCTGAGCTACGCACTTAAAAGTTTGATGAGCATAAGCGCTCTTTTTATTGCTACTTTTATTAGGAGCAATTTGTAATGACAGTGTGCTGTAACTGGCTTACTTGCTAAGTCGGTTGATTGCTTTGGTAACTTTCAGTGGACCGTAATTTACCGGAAGAAATGAGTACGACCGGCCTTAAGACTTGATGATGGAGCTAAGAGCTAATGGCAGTATATACCACTGTATGATGGTTCGCGATAAATTGAAAAGAAATAAATACATTGATTTGTGTCAGGGGAGACTCGTACAAATCCGTTACCGAAGCCAATGAGACACTTTAATAAACGTTTTGATTACGTATATGTAAATATTTTTGAAGTGAAAACTTCTTTAGCGGCGTTGTACGCTTTTTTGTAATGGGGAAAAAATGATAAACTCGCGTCAGTCAGGATCACGTGACCCTGATCGAAAATTCGTAAGACGGATGTGACGGATGGAGAGTAGACAGCCGGCGGCGGAAGTATCCCCCTCTCTTTCTACGGGGCGTGGCGAAAATGGCGGCGCGTCATTTCAAGACGTAAACACTAAAGTGTCACCATAGCAACGCGCAAATTTTTTAATTCAATGTCAAAACTCTAGATTTTCTGTCAAGCTACTGATAACACTTTCGTACAATACTGTTCTGTATTCGTAATTTCAAATGCAGAGTAAATTCGTAAAACGGCACTTCGTGCAAAATAAATCCCTAACCATTCCAAAATATCAAAAATGCACAAAGTTAATATTCAAGTTTTCACTTCTGCCGGCACTCTCGGAGTGCAGCCCAATTTTTTTTTTTCAAAGTTTCTCAAAAGCTTTTCAAATTTCAAGCGCCATACGATAGATCTCCGTGTTTTGCACATTTTGACACGTTCATAAAGATATCATCAATTTTGACCGATCTACGGCCATGCCACACTTTTGGCTGAACATCGGGCATATACACTGGTGATAACATAAACATTTTCAATGTTAAAATCCAAATTAGAATCTCAAATAATTCTCAACGGACGAAGTAGCGGGTAAAAGACAGTACATTAATATAAAAGTGTTTCCTCCACAATTTCAATTTCTTTTCCCCGAACGGCTAAACGATGTTCTCGGACCCATTACAAGCTTTAATGTTTTCTCGGAGGGATTCAATTAAGCTGTATCAATGCGACCCCAGCCTCGATCGATCGCTGCCCGTGGGCGGCGCACGATGTCCTAGCCCGGTCGCTTAAGACGACTGCTAATTAGGTTTTTGCCGAAATTAGGACGGTTATTGCTTAATCCAAGTTACGACACGTAACTTGAAACGCTGCCATAGAATAAAGACCATAGAAATAGAATGTCAAAGAACAACAATGTCAATAAACAGGTGATCCGAAAAACGAATGCATCCATTTTATATGAGATACGTAAAATATGACTTAGACACATAAAATATGACTATATATGGCAAAGGAAATTAATAAACTATGTTCCATACTGTTTTTTTTTGTCGATAAACGAATAAATGTAGCGAAATTTTGTTTTAGAGAAATGTGTGGCAATATCTTATTTACCTGTGAAAAGTGTGATTACTTGGATTGTTTCTTTTTGTCACATCACAGTTACTTAGAGCACAAGACACCATGGCTCCACGATACCTTTATTTTAAATTCTAATTAAGATTATCAAATATTTTAAGCAAATCGTGATTGCTCCGTTGCACGGTGGGCCACTAGGGCCTCTTACTGTAAAAAATATTGACACATGTCACTTGATCCTATTTGTCTCTTTTTTACATAGACCGTGTCCGTATGATGTTAACTTCTCTTTTCCACGCTCTGTTGGTCTTCTTGAGCGCAGCGAAAATTTTTCTATGTCTATGATAAAGACTTACCCCCTTACTAATAAAGATTGTATAGCAGCTGCATAGTTACACAGTGTTTTGTCACTTTCTTTTTAATGTCAAATTCAAATAGTTTGACAGAGAGTAACCATTGTGTAACTATACATCTGCTATTCAATCTTTATTAGTAAGGGGGCTAGTATATTTAAAGTTACCTCGTTTGTATGAAAAAAAAACACCAGTATCCCTAGACAAAGTTGATAAGTATATTTGCACGTTTGTTGGTGGCTGTATAACTATTCGAAATCAAAAACTTTGATATTATAAACCGCGTTTTCTTGCATAACAACAATTTATAAGAATGAGCCTAAAAAGAAAGCTTGATTCCAGCGAAACAAAACGAAGCCACAAAACCACTTTTCTTATCAAGCAAAACACAATCAAGCATTTTTTGTTGCTACACTTCTTAGTTCAAAAAAAACCTTATAGATTTCGGTTAAATTCAACCTACCTATCTAATATTTTATTTGAGTTCACTTGATTGCAATGTTGAAATTTTCCCTGCGTGATCGAATCAGAAATGAAGAAATCCGCAGGCGAACTAAAGTAACCGACATCGCTCGAAGGATTGCTCGGCTGAAGTGGCAGTGGGCTGGACACATAGCGAGATGAATCGAATGGCCGTTGGGGCAGAAAGGTTCTTGAATGGCGACCGTGCACCGGACGACGCTCCGTGGGTAGGCCCCCGACAAGGTGGACCGACGTGAGGGTGCGCGGTCGCGGTGCGCCGCTGGATGCGGGCCAAGCAGGACCGATAGTCGTGGAGATCCTTGGGGGAGGCCTATACCCAGCAGTGGGTATCGTGCGGCTGATATGATGATGATGATGATTCTACAAATTGAAAAATAATTCTAACTACCACACTAAGTACATAGGTAGTTTTTTATTGCTTCTGTTGTACATAGAGCTCTAAATAATGTTTTTTATCATGAGCCAGGTGCCTTGAAAATGAAAATAAATACAATATATTATATGTCCCCCGTGACCACGCCATCTGCAAAGGTTTTTAAAATCATATATTCTGAATTTCGTTTTACTTTGAAAGTTGATCGATCTAATCAGTAATCTAGCGCTAATAGTGATCAAATAACCGACTAATCTCTCGTCTGCGAGCCCTATTATCTGTCGTCGTTTATCGGGTAAGCAAATAGAAGGCGGTTTGTTCCAGCGAGTTATTACAGCCATTTATATAAGCCGTAAGATAATATTGTAACAGCCGAGAGCTAACCTGCGAATATGAGCGCCTTGTTGATATACAGAATATCGATAGTTTTGTCCCGTTTTGAATGAGTGTTTTACATTATTAATACTTATATGATGATCAAATCTATCAAACTTTTTGAGTTAAGACAAACTCTGTCGTTACCATGTGCTTGTATTAATTAATAGTCAAAACAAAATGTAAAATGACATAGCAGTAGATTCAAAAGTTCAAGGTTTAAATATAACAAAATTAGGGTAAGGCTTTGAACAAAGGCCCTCCGTCACAGAATAACTAATAGTACAAGTGCTCCATCCCGTATATTATGATATTCTCAAAACATCATAATTAGCAAGACATTATATGCTCATAATAGCACATTCGCGAAATATGATAAAGTACAGTCCGGCAACATCTTAAATATGGTTTAATCAACAAATGCAAAATTGAGTTTAAAACGCCGTATTCTTCTACAAATTGGAAAAATAATTCTAACTACCACACTAATTACATAGTTCTTTATTGCTTCTGTTGTATGTACATAGAGCTCTAAATAATGTTTTTTATCATGAGCCCTGCAAATTGTAAATCAATCAGGTGCCTTGAAAATTAAATATGTTCCTAGTTGAAATGAAATACAACATATTGTATGTCCCCCGTGACGTAACCACGCCATCTGCAAAGGTGCCGAAATATCAGGAAAATAAAAATCAAACCAAATACCAACTACTTTACCAAAGTACTTACTGTTATATTGGTTATATAACATATATATATATTTTCTGTTATATTGGTTATATAACAGAAAATATATATCTTAATCAAGTTACGCACCAAATAAGCCAAAAAATATTAGTAATATTAAAACACTCATGTTCTCTAAAAATCTTAAACTTCAAAGTAGTCAAACATTCTAAAACAGATAAAGAGTCATATGGCTGAAATTAAGCCCAAGGCCAACGTGTCCCGGGCGCACAGTGGGGAGAATATCTCGTCACATATTCCGCTGAAAAGGTGGCAATACATCACGAGTATTGTCCGAAAAGATCTGGAAGCCAGCGGCCCCGCTGCCTGCCGCTCGTAAACCGAGCATAAATCTCCACACAGAATTGCCCAGTGGTACGTGTGGTGAAAATTTTAAACATAATAATTATTTTTCATATTTTAATGCATACGCATATAAACTCATAATTTTTCTTTGTGTTGAAAAAGTCTTAAAACTAATTAAGATGTTATGTATCTTAGACTCTACACTAAAGCAAAAAATTATTAACAAAAAAAACCGGTCAAGAGCAAGTCGGACTCGCGCACCGAGGGTTCCGTACAATCATAAATATATTTGGATATGTTACTTTAGTACCTACTGTCTTTAAAAAAAGTAGGATAAACGGCAGACAGGTGGAAGGGTGAACAGGCGGACAGTTAATTTTCAAATCTTAACCACAGCTGCTCATGGTGACTGAAAAACGTTTCAGCCACTCCACATTGCAAACTGTTTATATTACTAAGTAGGGACTTATTCTTCGTTTATATTCGTACGGCAAATAGTAGGTAATTATATTAGAACCAGCCACCAATTTATAAGGTTGCGCCATCTCTTGACCGATAGTGGAACTATTTATTTTTCTTAGCTCAGCATTCTTAGGACAGCGCCATCTTTTGACTGGTAGTGAAACTAAAGAATTTTTGTTTGTTTTTTGGATTTCTAAAAAAGTGAGTTATATTGAGACATCGTTTTATTTTTCCTGTAATCTTTACATAAACTACTATCACATAGAATTATTTCAGATTTTTCTCTTTGCAAACTTCGGAGATAAGGGGGGGAACGTTATTTTTTTTACATTTTTCATCATAAGTCGAAAACTATGCGGCCTAAGAAAAAAGGAAAAAAATGTTATAAAATGTGCAAACAGCGCTCTTTCATATGATACTCCACATGCCTTAGTCACCTTACTTCAAATTTTTAAGACCCCTTTGCAGTCCCTGTTGTAAAATAAATATTTTTTTTTATTTCTTTCTTATTTGCAAAATAATTGGGCAAATGTCATCTTAAACTATTCCAAATTTCAAGTTGATACCATTAGTAGTTCTCGAGATATCCAGCTGTGACAGACAGACAGACAGACTGAGTCACACCATAAGGGTTCCTTTTTTACCATTTTGGTACGGAACCCTAAAAAGCTTCGTTTATTAGTAAACATGAATATGTTTATATTAAAGCTCATGCATAAACAGGAATCTGTTTATGCATGAGCTTTAATATAATACGACTACGAATGGTTCGTGGTAAAGAGTTTTAAGTTTAGTTTTGATTAATATATGCCAAAAGTATGTAAGTACTTCACGGGCGTAGCCAGAATTCTGTATCGGGGGGGGGGGTTTTAAGAAAATAAAACTACAACAATGTAAATGAAATGACATTTATATTTTTATTAAATGAATCCATGGGCATTAGAGGACCGCTCGGAGAAATAAATATTTAAAATTTAAAAATGTAACTTAAATGCCTGTATATAGTAAAAAAACGGCCGGGCAGCGCAATTTTTAGTCAGTTTCATCCACTAATCTTGAAAGTTATGTACTTGCCTGTCTATTGAAAAAAAAACGGCCGCGCAGCGAGATTTTACTTCAGTTTCATCCACTAATCTTGTATGTTGTGATCTTGCCTGTCTATAAAAAAAACGGCCGCGCAGCGCGATTTTTAGTCAGTTTCATCCACTAATCTTGAAAGTTATGATCTTGGCTGTCTATTGAAAAAAAACGGCCGCGCAGCGCGATTTTTAGTCAGTTTCATCCACTTATCTTGTATGTTGTGATCTTGCCTGTCTATAAAAAAAAAACGGCCGCGCAGCGCGATTTTTAGTCAGTTTCAATCACTAATCTTGAAAGTTATGATCTTGGCTGTCTATTGAAAAAAAACGGCCGCGCAGCGCGATTTTTAGTCAGTTTCATCCACTAATCTTGAAAGTTATGATCTTGTCTGTCTATTGAAAAAAAACGGCCGCGCAGCGCGATTTTTAGTCAGTTTCATCCACTAATCTTGAAAGTTATGTACTTGCCTGTCTATTGAAAAAAAAACGGCCGCGCAGCGAGATTTTACTTCAGTTTCATCCACTAATCTTGTATGTTGTGATCTTGCCTGTCTATAAAAAAAACGGCCGCGCAGCGCGGTTTTTAGTCAGTTTCATCCACTAATCTTGAAAGTTATGATCTTGGCTGTCTATTGAAAAAAAAACGGCCGCGCAGCGCGATTTTTAGTCAGTTTCATCCACTAATCTTGTATGTTGTGATCTTGCCTGTCTATAAAAAAAAAACGGCCGCGCAGCGCGATTTTTAGTCAGTTTCAATCACTAATCTTGAAAGTTATGATCTTGGCTGTCTATTGAAAAAAAACGGCCGCGCAGCGCGATTTTTAGTCAGTTTCATCCACTAATCTTGAAAGTTATGATCTTGTCTGTCTATTGAAAAAAAACGGCCGCGCAGCGCGATTTTTCTTCAATTTCATCCACTAATCTTGTAAGTTGTGATCTTGCCTGTCTATAAAAAAAACGGCCGCGTAGCGCGATTTTTAGTTAGTTTCATCCACTAATCTTGTAAGTTGTAATCTTGTCTAACTATTGAGAAAAAAAACGGCCGCGCAGCGTGATTTTTAGTCAATTTTATCCACTAATCTTGTAAGTTGTGATCTTGCCTGTCTATTGAAAAAAAAAACGGCCATGCAGCGCAATTTTTAGTTAGTTTCACCCGTTTCATCCATTAATCTTGTACTCTTGCCTGTCTATAGTAGAATAAAACGGCCGCGATTTTTAGTTAGTTTCATCCGCTAATCTTGTGATCTGTAGTTTCTTACGCGAAAATTAATGTTTTCTAGAGAACTTTCGGAACAGCAGTTTTTCCGGGAGATTTTTAGATTTGTCGGGAGTCGGGAGACCACTTGGAATTCTGGGAGAATCCAGGCAAATCCCGACCATCTGGCAACCGTTGGTAGCAGTGGAAACGGGTAATGTAGCAATGTATAAATATTTGGATATACTTAAATAAAATGACAGGAATTAAACGCATGCAAACTACGATAGGTTTAATCGGTGCTGCTGCTGACTGTTGACTGGCGACAGCCGAGTGGTGCACGAAAAAATACGAAAATCCGAATGCGAATTGCGATGCGGTGTGGGTGTAATTCAAATGATCGGTGACAGATGGCAGCGCGGCAAATTCAGAATGTTAATATGTATAATAATTATACTCCTCGCCTTGCCTAACTTTATTTTAAGGTTATAGATCAATAAATAGATGATGCCTATTGTATATTTCGGGGGGGGTTTGAACCCCCAAAACCCCCCCCCTGGCTACGCCCGTGAAGTACTTATAGGTTACTCTTCTGTATTATTAACGAACGCCAGGTATACATACAAAATTTTGGCACTACCCCAAAAATAGGCACTTTTTTATGCATAACGGGATAGTGCTTGGCGTTCACCTTATCTGATGTTAAGTGACGATAAGGTTGTTGTTATGTCGTCAGACTTAGGCAAGATGGTGGTAGCTAGCCAGGCGGACTTGAAATAATCCTTTCAGCAACCAACTAAAACAAATACGTACTGACAAGAATAAACACCGAAACAAAACAACAAGAATGTAGATTATGTTTTAAAACAGTCTTATTAAAGTTTAGAAATATAATTTGCAAAATAACTATTAATTTATTTTGAGTCCCTAGATGGATGTTTATAACCCACAGTGTACAGGCACATGAGTAAAGAAAAGGACCAGAGACAAAGCTTCATACAACCGCGCGAATCGGTTGCACTACCACAAGCACGCGGGGCATGTGTGCGTGTCCACTGGCCGCTTGTCGCGTACGCGGAAATACCGGAAAAAAACTGTTTTGACAACTGCAGTTTTGTTAGTTGCAAGTTTGAATTTCACTTTCTTAAGAAGCTTTGTCTCTGGTCCTTTTCTTTACTCATGTGGTACAGGCGGTCACACAACGGGCATGTGACATGGCAGGTGAACGAACTCAGTTTTATTGCTTCCATCTCTGTCTAACAACCGAACTCGAAGTCGTTAAACCCGACACGAGTGTAGTTCCGTGGAACAGTTTGGGATCCTCGATTAGCTATTAGCAGCAGTTTTATGACTGAGCTTATTAGTTTTATTGCTTGCAAGCTGTTTTATGAGAATTGGCACAAAAATCACGTTATCGTGGTTATAAAGAAAGCTAGGAGTTTACTAATTCACGATATTAAAGCCTGCTACCGCACATTTAGTAGCTCTCTTTTTTCGTTATCCAGAAACCACAGTATAGTCTGTTCACGGCTTAGAGCAACGCGGCTTCCGTCCGGTACGGAAGCCGCGTTGCTCTAAGGTTCACGGAAACGAGTTAATATAGCGCCTTCTCTATCACATATTTTCAAACAAATGACAAAGACAAAAAAAAACTATTTTTTAGGGTCAGTGGGTGTGAATGATAGACGTATTTGTCGGCAACTGTTTATTTATGGTACTTTACAATGAAATATAAAAAGGTACAAAGGTTTAGAAAAAAGGTTAGTTTGATCGCCAACATGGCCCCCGACAGTGTGGACACTGAATTAGGAGGCGATCAATAGTGCGAGCTTCCTAACTGGTCGACGCAGGACACCCCCTTTCGTTGCCACGTCGACAACCCTGACTATGCCATCTTTACCGGGATAGGTTGTAACAATTCGTCCTCTAGGCCAGCAACGCCTGGGTAGAGTCCCGTCCACTATGCACACCACATCTCCAGTTTTAAGTGCCCGGGATTCGGGAGAGGCACGGCGTGGCACTAAAGTTGGCAGGTACTCTGCGACAAATCGTTGCCAAAAATGATCCGCCAACCGTTGGGACTTCTTCCATTGGGCTCGGCTAGACAGGTCGGTGTCGTCAAACGTCCGGCTCTGTATGTCGTTTGAGGATGAGCCAATCAAAAACGTGAAAGGCGTTAACGCCGTCTCAGAGTCTGGGTCTACCGACACATGAGTCAGCGGCCTGGAGTTAACAATAGCCTCAGCCTCGGATAGTAAGGTCGCTAATACTTCTTCCCTGGGTGCTTTCTCTGCGAGAGTGACGACGAGAGCGCTCTTTATATTCCTCACCAGCCTCTCCCAGCATCCGCCCATGAATGGAGCCGAGGGAGGAATAAACTTCCATCGAATTTCTCTGGTATTAGCAAACTCGTAGATTTCGGGCAGGATTTTAGCGGCGCCAACAAACGCAGTCCCATTGTCTGAGTAGATACAAGTAGGGCAACCACGTCGAGCGATGAAACGGCGCAAGGCCATAATGGCAGAGTCGGAGGATAGGCTTTCGACGATTTCAAGATGGACTGCCCTAACTGTAAGGCAGGTAAACAATGCGATCCACCTCTTGGCTGTCCTTCTACCAATAGTGACATTAATCGGGCCAAAATAATCGAGCCCCACGTAGGTGAATGGTCGCTCATTGTGGGCCATCCGCACATCAGGTAGATCTCCGGTAGGCGGTGTAACAGGCTTCGCTTTCCGTACTCGACACGCTTGGCACCTCGTAGCAACCTGTTTGACGGTCGGCCTTAATCCGACGACGTGAAATCTCTGCCGTAATTCGTTTACAACGAGCTCATGGTTGGCGTGTGCGAACCTGGTGTGGTAAGAATGAATCAGCAGCTTGGTGATTTGGTGTTTACTATCCAGGACGATGGGACGAGACTCTATTACGCTGGATGCAGAGGTGCGACCAGATAACCGTAGGAGATCATCCTCGTCAATGAGAAGAGACAAGTTCTTAAGCCTACTGTGGCTCGGAACGAGGCGTCCTGCGTTCACACACTTGAGTTCGTCAGAAAAGGAATCAAGTTGGACTCTCTTGAAGAGATTGACTTCCGCAAAATGCAGTTCATCGTGAGATAAAAGGAAATAATTACGATTGCAACAATGCGAATTTAAAAACAAATGGGAATTTTGAGGTAAAAGAGACCGAAACAATTTGGCTGCCTGGTAGACGCGAGCTGTTGCTCTTAGCAAACGTAACCAATTACTAAACCGATGGTAGTCAACAATAGGCGGTAAAGAAGTAGGAACGTCTACCAACAATACCACAGCTTCGGCAGCATTTTTACATTCGTCCAATACGGGCTGGACGATAGAAGTTGGTTCGCTGGGCCATGAATCCTCAGATTCGAGTAAAAAGGATGGTCCAGTGATCCAACGCGACTGAGCAGAGAACTCTCCAGTGTCACGCGTAGCGTCGTCTGCAACGTTTAAGCCCGTGGGAACATATCTCCAATTTTTTATATCTGAGAGTTCCGAAATTTCTCCAACACGAAAGGAAACAAAGGCCTTAAAAGAAAAAGCGTCGCTACGCAGCCACTTGAGCACCGTTATGGAGTCGGACCACATAAATATTTTGTTGGGTTTTCTCCGATGAGCCTCAGAAACATATGAAGCAAAACGAGCCGCGATGAGAGCTGCCTGCAACTCTAATCGCGGTGTAGTTGATGGTTTCAGAGGTGCGAGCCTGGCCTTGCCTCCAATTAAAGCTAGCTGCACCGAACCATCAGCGTAAGTAAAACGCCAGTAGGCGGCACAGGCGTAGGCCAACTCACTAGCGTCCGCAAAGACATGCAGTTGAACTTCTGAAATAACCTTCGGTGCAGAATAGCATCTGGGAATCGAACACTCGGCCAGACTCTTAAGTTCATGAAACCAGGATTTCCACTTACTAGACAGTACCTCAGGTAGACTGTGGTCCCAGTCTAGTCCTAACTTCCAAGTCTTCTGAAAAATAATGCGGCCCTTTATTACTAGAGGAGTCATTAGACCGAGGGGATCATACACTGACATAAGAAAGGACAAGACAGAGCGTTTAGTATATATTTCAGGGAGACTTGGAATGGATTTTATAAAGCGCAATGAATCGTCATTGACTAACCAGGTTAGTCCTAAAACGCGGGTTTGAGAAGGTGACGACGGTCCTAAGCCTACCTCGGCAGCATCAGAGGCGCAAAGGTCAGGAGGTATTAAAGCCAAGGCATCAGGTTTGTTAGAGACCCACGAGCGCATTTCAAACCCTCCTGCTTTATGGATAGTAACGATTTCCATGGCTAGACGCGCTGCTTCCTCTGTACTATTGACGCTGCCGAGGTAGTCATCCATATAATGATCTTGTACTACAGCTTGTGCGGCCTCAGGATAAAGATTCTGAAAATCTGAAGCATTTTTGTTTTTGAGAAAGAGTGCCGTGCATGGACTTGATGACGCTCCAAAAATCATGGAGGACATTCGATATTCCTGGAGAGGATGCTGAGGGCCGTCTCGCCAGAAAAAACGCTGGGCATCTCGATCCTGGGCTCTTATTTTTACTTGAGGGAACATTTCCCTAATATCTCCTGTAAGCGCGACCTGACCTTCCCTAAACCTCATTACTATAGCGAGCAAAGGCTGAAGTAGATCTGGACCTGATAGAAGCATTGAGTTCAGACTTACACCGTTGCACTTGGCAGCCGCGTCGTGGACGACGCGTAGTTTCTTTTTGTGCGGGTGGACTACGCCGAAATGTGGTAAATACCAGGTGACTATACCTTGTGGAGGACCGGCGCACAGCTCGGCATAACTCTTATCTATCATGCCCTGCACATTTTGTTTATAAGAGGCTGCGTAAGCGGGGTCTTTGCTCATCTTTCGCTCCAGGCTAGCAAATCGGGACAAAGCGAGGCGTTTACTATCGGGGACATCCTTGATGTTGTCGCGCCATAAGAGTCCGACCTCAAACCTGCCGGAAGGTAAGCGCACAGCAGTTTTCTCCAAAATTTCTAAGGCGCGCCTATCACTAGGGCTACAGTGAGGTTTCTTCTCTATGCCTATGGAGTCTAACTTGTAGTAATGCTTTATGAGATCGTCTAGATGAGAGTCATTGTCATTGACTTCGGCATGATTAACAAACTCCACCGGATTGGCCCTACTTCCAATAAACCCAAAAAGAGCCCAGCCCAGGGGAGTAAGGGCTGCGGCTGGTTCGAATTTCGTACCATGTCGGATGGTTTGGGGCAAAAGCAGATGCCAGTTGTCTGTTCCAATGAGACAAGTTGGCTTCGCGTCATTGTAAGCCAGTACATCAGCTATATCGAAAAGGTGCCTGTAGCGTTTGAGGTCACTGATACTAGCGGACTGAGTACGAAGACCTAAATTAGGAATAGAGCGAACCCGGATATCGTAGTCATTCGAACTATGGCGGCCTTTCACTTTGATGTTGATGAAACTAGCGTCTGTGAATTTAGTGAGCCCTCCGATACAATTAATCTGTAATGGAACTCTCGATGCCTCATCACTATCAGCGAGTACGTCAATCACTGACTTATCTACAAGAGTAGCAGAGCTGCCGTCATCTAACAGAGCGTACGTATCCACGCTCCCTTTTGGTCCAGTTAACGTGACTGGAATGACCTTAAGAAGGGGCTTGGAAACGTCACTTGGTGCGGCGCTGTGTGCTACAATAGCGGACTGACATGCGGTCGGGTGGACGGCCTGTGAGGCGGCGAGTTCACCGACTTGATCGGAGATTGTTTGGATATCAACCAGCGCTTCCGGTCGCGGTCTATGTAAAAGCGTATGATGCCGCCGATCGGATGCACAGGTTTCGGCCTTACACCTTTTTTTGCAGTTCTTATACTGATGCGAACCTTTCATTAAACATCTACGACATACCTTATTGTCCAACACCCACTGCCAACGATCGTCCAAAGAGAGCGATTGAAAGTCTCCGCAGTCACTTATTTCGTGTCCGGACTTCGAACAATATTTGCATGATAAAATCGAACTCTTTGGTTTGACAGGTGAGTCTGACAATGAGTACGGAAAAACTTTGTCTTTGAAAGGTGTGACAGGTTGACATTGCATTTTGACCGGCTGACTTTTGGTGACAGGTGTTGACTCTGACGTAATAATTCCAAATTGAATTTGTAAACACGCTTCGTGTTCGAGAAAATCGGCCAAAGTTTCTAATTTATATTTGCCAGAGCCAACCCTTGCGGATGCAAAGTCAGCCCATCTGGACCTTAAAAGAGGAGTCAACTTGCCTAGGATGGAGTTAGCAAGCTCGGGAGATGCAAGATACTCTGGCTGGTTCAGAAGACGAATGACTTCCACGCAGTTGCGGATTCGGCAAGCGAAGATGTTCAGTTCGCGGGTCGTTTCGTGTGTACCTAATTTAGGAAGAGCCCTTACGAGCGAAAGTTGATGCAGCACGATGACCTCCGGCTGAGCGAACCTATTCTCCAAGGCCTGCACGATCTGCTCCGGGTCGTCCGCCGCCACCAGTCTGATGGAGACTGCCTCACGAGCGGCACCATGTAGCGCTGCGCTAAGCCTAGCTATATTATCGCTAGAAGAAAAGTGCGCTTTGGATTGGTCGTAAGATTTTTTGAAGAGGAGCTAATCCGCGGCGTGTCCGTCGAACTTCGAAATATCACAAACCTTTGTTGTCTTCTTACCCAAGCTTGTAATGGCGTTGGCCAGCTGAATAAATGGTGTACCTACATCTTCACTATGGCTTTTATTTTTGTAGCAACAACAATCATTATCTTTACGTGTGCCTAAGCCTATTTCCTGTGCGTGTGGTGCATATTCAGCTGGAGGGGGTGAGCCAGTAGGAAGCGGGCCCGTCGTACGAGCAGGGGCCGGGCGTGCGCGCGGCCCTGCGGCGGCGTCGCCGTCGCCGTATTGAATCGCCGTGGCGGGTGCCGACCGTGGCGCCTCGTAATTAAGCCACGGTTGATTTTTCTCACTATGAACCAACGAAAATGCTTTATTGTTTTGTATAGAGCGAGCGGTGATATTATTAGAGTGTGCTAACCATTTTTCCACGCGCTGAGATCCTGAGCTGCTGTGCCTAGATCCGACTTCTATGGCAGCTAACTCCGCCTGAATAGTAGGTATGAACCTCTATACAAAAAAAAGTTGGGAGTTACAAGTCGTGATAAAGTTTGGCCACATGATAGAAACTGATCTGTAGGCTGTTTCTAACTAATATTGAGCTGGGCCAAACTATCCTTACATACAGTTCTATACGGCGGCGGGTTGAATAGCGCACTTTTCCCGGCTTCATTCTAAAAACTATAACAATTCAGGTTTAGCTAATAGGTCAAATGTTGTATCATTTTCGGATAAATCAATAACGTAGAATTTATTTCTGGTATAAAAAAATGCAATTTATTACGCAGTTTCTGAAAAATTACACAATAACCAACATTTTTAAACTTCATTTTTTTAGTTTAGGTATTGGCACTTGTTTCAGTATTTTCAAAAAAACTACTTTAAAGAAGCGTTTTTCAGGTTAATTTGTTATATGCTTTAGTTATGCTAACTATATTTTATACAATTTGAGCCTAACCCAAGTAGTTTAAGTCTATTGTTTGCGGAGACACAGCTCGTCAAAAATATGCATTTTTTCACGAAATAAAAATGGTTTCCGTTTCGTTCAGTAACATTTTTCAGGTTTTTTGTTTATATTTCTGTAAAGTTAATTAAATTTTCTACAATTTGAGCTAAATTTGAGTAGTCTAGGTCTATTGGTTGCAGCGACATAGCTGGTTAAAAATGGGCTTTTTATTGAAATTAATTGAAAAAATCTTATCTTTGACTAGCTGTGTCTTTGCAACTAGTAAACCTAGACTAATCAAATTAGGCTCCAATTGTAGAAAATTTAATTAACTTTACAGAAATATAAACAAAAAAAGTGAGAAATGCTTCCGAACGAAATGGAAACCCCTTTTATTTAGTGAAAAAATGCATATTTTTGACTAGCTGTGTCTCCGCAAACAATGGACCTCAACTACTTGGGTTAGGCGCAAATTGTATAAAATATAGTTAACATAACAAAAGCATATTACAAATTAACCTGAAAAATGCTTCTTTGAAGTAGTTTTTTTGAAAATACTGAAACAAGTGCCAATACCTAAACTAAAAAAATGAAGTTTAAAAATGTTGGTTATTGTGAATTTTTTCAGAAACTGCGTAATAAATTGCATTTTTTTATACCAGAAATAAATTCTTACGTTATTGATTTATCCGAAAATGATACCACATTTGACCTATTAGTTAAACCTGAATTGTTATAGTTTTTAGAATGGAGCCGGGAAAAGTGCGCTATTCAACCCGCCGCCGTATGGAACTGTATGTAAGGATAGTTTGGCCCAGCTCAATATTAGTTAGAAACAGCCTACAGATCAGTTTCTATCACGTGGCCAAACTTTATCACGACTTGTAACTCCCAACTTTTTTTTGTATAGAGGTTCATACCTACTAGAAGCTCCAGGTCAGCCACAGCACGCTACATGTGAATGATAGACGTATTTGTCGGCAACTGTTTATTTATGGTACTTTACAATGATATATAAAAAGGTACAAAGGTTTAGAAAACCGGCCAAGTGCGTGTCGGGCCACGCACCATAGGGTTCCGTAGTTACCTTATACCATACCATATTTAATACCACCTATAATTTATCGTCTGTAAAAATAACTTTGTTTTTCATAGTGTTAGTATGAATGACAAAGTTATATTTGCGGTTTTGGAAAATGTGCTATATCTCAAAAATTAATTACTATATCTCGTTCAAACTAATTTTGGTTGAAAGTGTTTATTAAGATCTATAGCATATATTTTTTTTAGATTTTTCACTCTCTTATTTCAAAAGTTAAAGGGGGGGGGACACACATTTTACCACTTTGGCGGTGAATATCTTTCAAACGGTTGACTTTAAGAAAAAGTTGTCTTAGAAACCTTAATGTCATTTTTAAAGACCTATCTATAGACACCCAACACGTGTTGGTTCGAAGAAAAAAAAATTTTTCAGTTTCAGTTCCATGTATAGGGAGCCCCCCCTTCATCTTTTATTTTTCTTATTTTTGTATTAAATTCGTTAAGCGGTTAACAGAATACATCTACCTACCAAGTTTCAACTGTGTAGTCTTAATACTTTCGGAGTAAAGTGGCTGTGACATACGGACAGACAGACAGACAGACAGACAGACAGACAGACAGACAGACAGACAGACAGACATGACGAATCTATAAGGGTTCCGTTTTTTGCCATTTAGGCTACGGAACCCTAAAAAAGGTTGGTTTGATCGCCAACAGTGGGCGTTAACAATACCTTAGAGAAGTAAATGCGCGTTCATACTGCGCTTCTTAAAAGTTCGCTTAGCTTTATACCCGCGCTGTCATCTGTCTTATTTGAGAGCCATTTATTACAGAGAATAACAATGGAACTAGCAAACCGGGGCTGGAAGCAATTTTGAAAAAAGAAATATTTTGAAATTTTGAAATATTTTGATCCCAGTATTGTTTGAGTTAAAGTACCAGAATAAAAAATTAAAAAAATACTTAATGTTAGTTTTTCAAAAACACTTCCAGGATTTTAGATAAGAGTATATTACGAGTTGTTTGCCGTACATTTTATAAGAATTTATTCAGTGGTTTTCTTCCTGCAAGAGCCCAAACTTAGTATCTTTGGAAAATGTTTTTCCGATTTTATTTAAACCAGTAGCTACAATGTAATAATATTATATATATTTAGAATCAGCTCATTGCACTTTTGTATCGTGAAGAAATGCAACTTAAACGTACTAGTTAGAAAAATAAGTTATTCCAGTTCGCTCAGGCGGAAAACGAACCCTCTTCCATCGCTTTTATGACGAATGCTTAAGCTTGCGAGACCGCAGAAAATTAAAAGTTTCCCTGACCGAAGCTGTTTTAGTATAACAACGGTTTAAGGTCTCTACTCTACCCACTACACCGTGCCATTCTATGACCGTTCTAGGAACGTATAAGACACGAAAAGCAACACAATATTGTGCCCACAGAAACGGATCGACGGCGTTCTGTGATTGTATGTAACACGTATGATGCCCATATGCAACCTGTATGGTGCCCGTATGCAACCCATATGGTGCCCGTATGCAACATCCAAAACCGATAGGAATCCGTATCATTTTACTTTTATAAAGGTCATCATACGCGGTTACAACCCGTATACTCACCGGCTCGGCAACGTCGCGTGTCATGCACAGAGCGTGTCAGCACCGGCAAAATATTATCGCCGACAATTATTGACGCTACGTGCATGGCCAGTGTCGGGACGGTCTATTGGGAATAGTGTCATACTTTTCAATACGAAGAATATTTTTTTGCCTGACCCGTTCCTAGCACGGTCATGATATGCTACGGTGTAGTGAATAGAGACCTTTAATGTTACGTCGTTCTATGTTAAGGGGCAGTAATAGGAAAACATGGTTTGCGCGGGCCATATCTTTATATAGAAAACGTAAACTTGTAGCCACCAAAAAAAACATACGACAAGGTAAAGAGTTTATCTAGTAGCTACAAACATTAAATTGCGTATAAACCTTACAGATGATTGTAAAAAAAATCAGAATATCATCAAAAGCGCTTGTCGCGGGCCATATTTTTGGCGTAAATAATAGCGTAAACGTATTGAATTCTACATCAAAATACACTTTAACGTACTGTGCAGTTGCTCCAATAACTTTTTTTCAAGAAAGATAATTGTGCTAAAGATAATGATGAAAAAACAACGATAAACATCGAAAAAGTGCAGAAGTGGGGTTATTTTCCGTACTCTTTACACTTAAAGAAAAAGACAGAGACAAATGATTTCGCATAACGGAGCCTTAAAAGGCAAGATATCTACAATATCATATCAGATCACTACAAGGTGTATAGTAATCGCCCACGGGCTTAATTAGACGTGCCTACAACAGACCTACCGACCTCCTATGTCAGCCTCAGAAGTAATTGAATACTTTAGTACTATGTCACACTAAATATTATGCTTGTTCAGTCAATTGCAACACTACTATAGTAATATGGTTGTTGAGACAAGGTTCTAAAGTGCGGAGTTACTTTATTTAGATAGCGATTGTAGAATACTATACACGCGCCCGGGGCGTACAGGTACTCGCAGGTTACCAAACTATAATCTAAAATTTATCTAAAAAGTATAAGTATAATAAATGTCAAAAACGAATTGGGGGCAAAATACATCTCATTTTGTTGAGTAACTGTTTGATCATATGTAACTTCAAGACCCAAAGCTGTACAAAAAATACTATGTAAAAGAAAGTATAAAAATAAAATAAAAAAAAGATGGTTCGACCACCAGATTGGATTTTAGGAGAGTTTTCCGACAAGAAGATCTGACAAGAAACTTGGGAGTAAAGAGAAAATTCTTCAAATAACTGAAGGAATGTATAGCGGCCCGTTTATTAACACTGGCATTATGTAACTCACAAGAACATGCACCATAAGATGCGCTTATTAATTTGCATCATGCGCATGATATCCTTTGAGGCCTGCAGACGTCCTTTTGTGGGATTAAGGCCGAGAATGTGCTTGCGGCTATACAATATCTGTTTGCTGATAACGTATTTATTGGTGGGGATAATGCGGTAAATTAGTGTGGTTACTTGACGCGAATTAACTATTAATAGTTCACGGACGACAATATTCAATATTAAATTTTACGTTACTAGAACTAGCATAAACTTCAAATTTCGTCAGCGACATTTAGAAAATCACTATCGAACCTATAATGTTTACATTATAATGTATATAAGGTTGGTTTAATGTTAAGAAAAAAGTTTGAAGCGCTCATGGCGGACCTTGACAGACTGATCGTACTCGATCACGTTTGTTAAGCAACGCTCGGTTCGGTCAGGTGTCGGATGGATGACCGTTAAGTTGCATTACAACTGAGCGCTTCCGTGCTTCGGAGGGCACGTTAAATTATCGGTCCCGGCTGTCATCTGATAACAGTCGATAAGCTAAGTTAGAAGCCTTACAGGTAGCTTGATAAACTCTAACACCAGATGTGGCCACTTATCCTCATTCGATAAGAAAGAAAGAGTGTAAAAAGTTGCATCCAAATCCGTTCAGCCGTTTTTGCGTGATTGTGTATCAAAAATACAAACTTTCACATTAATTAAATATGTAAAGAGACAAAACACTGAACAACTACTTCCAAACTTACATACTGATTACTCATTTGTAAAACCACTAAAGTTTTACTCGCTAAAAAGTACGTGATTCGTAATTATTAGTGCAGTAAAAGCAGTTGAGAATGCATGCATAATGTATGTACTTACTTAAACACACTTTAGCCGACCATTCGCTTTAATTACATTTAGGACCATACATAAATTAGCGTTTACTTTGAAAGGGACGTGTACAGCAGGGGGGTGAACGTTTTCCGAGATAAAACCGCTGTAAATGAGAAAATAATTCACTATTTCCACTTTATAAAAGACAGCATATGTATGTATGAATGGTTGAGTTCGAATACACATTGTATGCTTTTATGACAAAGTGCATAAGGTTGGTGCATAAGGTCGTTATAAATACTTCCATTTCTACAAAGAAATGGAAGTATTTATAACGACTATAGTTACTATAGTTTGGGGCCTTGGGGCATATGGGAAAATATTCGTAGGCTCATGAAACGCAATTATACTTTACAATAAATGCTTAGCTTGCTATATTTATCAAATTGTAGAATCCCAATGTTAAAGTTAGGATATTTGAATGTTTAGATGTTCGGATGTTGGTTACTCAAATGAACGAAGTCACGGACGGAAGTTAGTAGGACATAATTATTATGAATTGTGATACCAACGCACTTGTGCTACAAAAAGTCTGTAGAACCGGAAGTCTTCTATCCAATAATTGGTCTACAAAAAGTTGGTTGTGTGCGGGCGCCTATGCTTATGATATATGACTTCAATTAAGTTTCCTTTTTTTGAAGAAAAAAAAACGTGAATTAATCAAAATAACCAAGGTAGCTCTACACCCTACAGCCAACACATACCTACAATAGCTATTGAAAAGTACATTTCCCAACAATGACCAGGCCAAAAATTGATCAATTTAAAATTCCCTCTGAAACCTTAAAAGGTGTCTTTATTGCTGCGTCACCAAATCTGGAGTAAAAAAAGAAATTAAGTCCAGATGAGGGCGACTAATCAAAATATAATATTAAAGACGAGGATGGGAGGCGGAGGGGAGGGGTGAACCGGCCATCCACGGCACTTGTCTTTTTCCACATTAACGGAGCTTTTAATTAATAAAACAAGTAAAGCGACCGTGGTGTATAGAGGTGTTGCTGCAGACTTGCAGATAATATCGATAGCGCTGTTTTTCTATTCCAAGTATAAGCTACTTCAATTAAATACTCTACCAATAGTAGGTATTTAAATTTCAATAGGATTTCCAATTTCACGAAGTTATAAACTAAAATATATTACATAAGGTAGGTGTAAGGCTGGCCTTAGACGGTTTCATTTCTTTGCTTTGCTGTTCTACTAGAAAAGGGCTGCATTCCGAGGTTCAGAGTGCGTTTGTTTGGTTGTTTTTATTGTTTTAACTTTAGATGTTATAAGTAATACAAAATCTTCGTTTTTCATTTAGAATACGGATAATTTAAACTTTCTTATACACTAAATCAAATAAAATCTGTTTTTTTGAAGAGCAACCATAAACTTTTTGAACTTTAGGTACAAAAATGTCAAAATACAAAATAATGCCACATTTTTGTATAGATAAACGTCAGAGCGATTTTCAACGACCGATTTTGATGGTTAAAAAGTTGCAACGCATTAATGATTGGAACGCCGCCGTTAGAACTCGCACTCGAAGTTGCACTCGAAGCGTAGGTTCAGAACGTGCCTCAAGCAAAGCAAAGAAATGAAACCGGTAGGTCTGGGGCCAGCCTAATACAGTTATTTTACTTTAAAATTTTTATACATCATGTATCAAAAAACAGGTGATAGTGTTGCTGAAACTGAACAACATTCTCCATGGAAAAAAGGTCAAAAACGAAAAAAAACTTTAATACTCTCATACAAAATGTATCGGTCAGCTGACTGATTTACTATGGAAAAGCTTTAGGTCAAAAAGTTTTTGAAGTGAAAACTTCTTTAGCGGCGTTGTACGCTTTTTTGTAATGGGGAAAAAATTTTAAACTCGCGCGTCAGTAAGAATCACGTGACCCTGATCGAAATTTCGTAAGACGGATGTGACGGATGGAGAGTAGACAGCCGGCGGCGGAAGTATCCCCTCTCTTTCTACGGGGTGCGGCGAAAATGGCGGCGCGTCATTTCAAGACGTCAACACTAGTGTAACCATGGCAACGCGCTATTTTTTTAGTTCAATGTCAAAACTCTAGATTTTCTGTCAAGCTATGGATAAGACTTTCGTAAAGTCTGTCTAAAAAGTCAGTTTACATGGGTAATTTCAAAAATAATTTTAAAACCCACCTAAATCGCCAACCACCCCACCAATACCCAACTAAATAAAATTGAGTAAAGCTATGTTTTCAATTAGAATTTTGACAAGGTTTACCAGTATACGTTTTTATAAATAATTTCTCATGTAAACTGACTTTTTAGACAGACTTTACAATACTGCTCTGTATTCGTAAATTCAAATGCAGAGTAAATTCGTAAGACGGCAATTCGTGCAAAATTATTCCCTAACCATTCCAAAATATCAAAAATGCACAACGTTAATATTCAAGGTTTCACTTCTGCCGGCACTCCCGGAGTGCAACCCGAATTTTTTTGATCGTAGTTCTTTGGAGAATGTTGTTCAATTTAACAACACTATCACCTGTTCAGGATCTGACTGGGTTTTTTGATACATGATGTATTAGAATGAAACTCTAAATTCTGTACATCAGAGCCAACAGGTCGGATGTCCAATTTTTACGAAAATCACTTTTGTTCTAGAACACATTTAATTTTTTGTCCTCTTTCGGGCTCTCTTATCATTATTTCGCTATTTCTTTTATTCACAAAGTTAAGCTTCCAAAAAAAAGTCGGATGTCCACATGACTTTAGAGCAAAAACAACTAACGTTTAGTTGAGACTTTTTACCTTCAGTAAATTTGAAATAACGGTTTAAAAGTAGGTCTTATGTTCATATAAGACATATCGTTTCTCAAATTTTCTTTAGAGCGTAGCGTCTGAAATTAACATCAGACCTTTTGGTTCGGGAAATCCACACAACTTCCAGAGTGAAAGAGATAGCATAATTTTATAATGGGCGTTAGAAAGAGACAAAACGATAACATACGCTCGACGAGCGCCGACAACCCGCGGCCGCACACGGCCAGTAGCGTCGGGTAGTGAGTGTCATGTAAAAACCCAGTTTGTTCATGTTGCGATCGCGGGTAGAATAGTTTGGTGCAAATAAATAATTATTCATGTTTATTATCAAATGCAGTGTTTTAAACTTTACAGCATGAATCTTCGTGTCAATAGGATATTCCAGGAGTTAAGGAAAGCTGAAAATATAAGTATGAAGGTGTCATATCGATTTTTATGTTTACTTACCCCATTTACCATCTAAGGGGTTGATTTTCAAAATCTCCAAATATATGTTTGGCTATTTATTTTTAGACGTGCTCCTACGAAGTTTAAAGTTATAATGTCTATTTTATATTCTTTGTCCATACAAAATTTGAAGCCCATTTTCACCCTTTTAGGGGGTTAAATCATGTCCACCGTGTTGGACTTCAAAATAAACGTCATTTTCGCAATCGTCATACGAGAAAACCCCAATAACTACATCCATATCTATTTTTAGGTTTATTTACCCATTTTACCCCTATTTCATCGCCATAGGGGTTGAAGTACTAACAATAACAATATACGTTGCGTTAGATTTTCTTCCATAAGCCTATATTATAAATAAGGTGATTTTTACTTCGAAAATGAAGGATTTTCTTCAATATACAACTTCATACCCCTTTTCACCCCTGCGGGGATAGAATTTTGAAAAACGCTGAGACCCATATTTATTAATTTTCAATCGTCAGCCTTAACACAAAATTTGAAGATCCTAGCTTCAAAACTGAGGGACTTTCATACAAACTGTCATCCCTTATTGCACCCCTTTAAGGATGGAATTTTCAAAAATCCTTCCTTGAGGTATCTATGAGCAAAATTTCAAGTCTCTAGGTCCAGCGGTTTGGGCTGTGCGTTGATAGATCAGTCAGTCAGACTGTCATTCAGTTTACGATTTTATATATTAAGAAGATACGGAAAAACCGATATCCTCTGTCAAATACAAAAATTTGACAGAGGATAATGCATTCTAATGATAATTATTGTTCTACTTATTACATTTATTTTAATAAACCTACCTATTTGATACATTTTATTTTTCTTTGTTTTAATACAATTCTTGCTTCTGCGTTTCTTTTAAAATGTTATTATCTCAAAAACTTAAATGTTCAAGGAAAAGTCGGATGTGTATTTGTAAGAGCAAGTCAAATATCCCCGGACCAAAATATCTTATTTTCACATACTATTTATTGGATTGATGTTTGTTTTCGAACCATTTGGTCAGATCTTAATATGAGCCCTAAAATTGTTAATCAAAGTTAATGTTTTTTAAAACCAAAACAGCGGATGTTATTATCCGACCATGTCATAAGAAAATACCCTCATTTTTAAGGTCGGATGTTGCTCCTTTTTTATAATTCAGATTTAATTGCGTTGCTGTTCTTGGAGAAGGGATGAAATAGTATAGCGAAAAACAATCACTATTAAATAGTTATTTTACTCACCTAAAGATTTTTCGTAAACTTAGTAGTCTAAGTTAGTAATCAACGTTTAAAAGTTAAAATTCCTTCTCCTGTAAAGTATCAAAAATGGACATCCGACCAGTTGGCTCTGATGTACAGAATTGTTACTAACCAAGTAAGTACTCAGATGGAAATCGACATCAATTGGGTCTTATACAAAAAGTTGTTCGTGATGGTGTTAATTTCGTTCCATGTTGTTAATTTAATTCATCAATGCCCACGCGGCCGCATGCGGCCGGACAACAATAGACAATCTATTGTTTCATTTTCCGGGCCTTGAAGTGTAAAATACTGCTCAAGGTCACCGAACTATCGAGTGGATAAAGGGCATTCCTGTCCCCGCCCTAGAGCAGCGAGGGCGGCACGGGGCGCGAGGGCGGCACGGGGCGCGCGCTCGCCAGCAAATGCTGCGCTCCATTTCACTAATTAGTCATTTCCCTTTTGTTTCCGTTCCGATACCGCCGTAAGCTGCGCACTTAATTTTTCCACTCGCAGGAATACTGGGAGTTTTGTCGTTTCGTCCGTTATTAAACGACATTTTTTTATATTAACTAATTTTAATATAAAATATTTACCAAATTTAATTTTCTTACCAGCTTCAAGGAAAAAGGTGTTGTAAAAAAATAAATTAAAATGGTTCTGTTATTAGTTGAAAGATTTTTTTTATGGTGAACGAGAAACCAATTGACCTTAAATTAATCAATAATTTCATACGATTTTACCTAGACTTTGAGGGTAAGACAACCTTTAAATTGTAGAGTCGGCTGATTACCTACCTACCGCATATCTCCACTTAAATCAATTATATTTATTATAACTGCATTATGTGTCTACTGTGCCAAATCTCGAACACTAATACCACTTTTACATATAAAGAAAATCTTTATGTACCTATTAAGAAATCGCTCTCAATGCTGTGTTGAAATAGAATAGAATAGAATAATTATTTAATTTCTATAAGTGCAGATACAATGTTTTTGTACAAGGTTTATATAATTAACAATAAAGAACGTTTGCCTGAACTAGGAAATCCTGTGTTTCTGGCGATTTGAGCTTAATATTCTCTATCTAATAGAAATAATACTTTCCCATTATATTTTTAACTGCAGACAGACGTTTCAGAATGTCTTTGAATGTACGCCGAGGTCGCCGAGCCTCGAGGCGGCCTTGACCTGTCATCCCGCGTCAACAATAAAAGCTTCACCAACGAAATGGGGGACGATTACGACACGACACAACTACTAGTTGAAATAAACGAGAATGTACCCTTGGGACCCACGATACCCTCCAACAGCGTGTTATACGCATGATTAATTTGTAAAAACTACATTCGCACTAGCGACCCGTCCTCACTTCGCTTCGATGCAGTGTGGAACTTACACCATGTATTACATATAAACCTTCCTCTTGAATCAGTCTATCTATTAAAAAAACCGCATCAAAATCCGTTGCGTAGTTTTAAAGATTTAAGCATACATAGGGACAGATAGCGGGAAGCTACTTTGTTTTATACTATGTAGTGATTTTCAGAAAAAATGTATCCGGTTTAGGGATTCGTCTAACTAACCTTCTCGTAATAATTCCAAAATTAATTAAAATTTTGTATAAAGATAAATGTAAAAAACAAAATTTCAGCATAGTATAAGTTACCCCGATGACAGATCTGGTAATAGAGATAAACTACTTTAAACTTGCGTTGTTCTTGGAACTAAGACAGGCATCTAGTATAGGGTTTAGTTAAGTTTTAGTTTTAGTTATAAATAAGTTGTAGATAGTTTTAGTTATAAATAGTACTTAGGTTACCTTTCAACAAAATAATAATGTCTTTAACAACGGAATAAAAAAAAAATTGTTAAATTTATTAAATTCATTTTCAATGTACCAGAAGGTCGTGAAAGGCACGAGATCTGTGTTTTTTTTTTTTTTGTTAAAGGAAACATATAATTCAGGAGAAATTCACTGACTTACTAATGCATATTCATGAAATATTGCCTTGGTATTGATATATCCTTACTGTTACAACCTGGCCAAAAAATAGAAAAGGCGAACTTGTTTTTTTTATCCTAAAAAATATATCGCTGTATAGAGTTATTTTATCGTCACTCGAAAAGAATGTTTTCCGCAACCTCCGGGAGGGACCTCCTCTTCAAATAGAAACAACTCTTGTTTTTTCAGGTTGAATGTTTTTATTGCAAACACATTACTATCGACGATTGATTGTGATTCCGATTATTTGATTTTACACCCAATTCCGTTGTAGTTAGAGTGCAGTTTCAATTGTAAGTACATGAGAACATAAACAACATACAAAATTGAATTGGGATAAATCCAAATCAAATGTTAGTAATGGCATGAGTATAAAAACAAAACATATAAATTTACTTTTGTCGAAGTTATATCTTTACTTGTTTACTTGTTTATAACAAAGAAAATTTCCACGGAATGAATTTGTACCCTTAAATTCAATTCTCAAACTACCATCATGTTTACAAATATCCATGTTCCAAAGTTTACAGAGCATTAACTATTCAACATTGTATTGGTGGTACTGTTTTTTTAATATATTTGCCTTTCTGTCACTTAGATAATAATTTAATTTGTAATAGCAACAGCTGACAAATATTTTTTTTTTAAATTTGAGATTTTTGCATTCACAATGCTATTTTTAAACAATACTAAATAATATACTAGAAAAAATACGACTCGCACCAGATCAGCTTACAGCGTAAGAGTTTAGGATATACTAGGAAAAATTCGACGATGTCACTAGTGACTCGGTAGCTCAGCGGTCAGAGCATTGGACCGGATATCCAAAGGTCGCGGGTTCGATTCCCGTCTGAGTATTGATCTGGTGCGAGTCGTATTTTTTCTAGTATATTATTTAGTATTGTTTAAAAATAGCATTGTGAATGCAAAAATCTCAAATTTAAAAATTATATAGCTATTTCATCTTAATCAATTGTTAAAATATCTGGAAAGATATTTCAATTGAATGTCGAGGTAATTCCTCACATTGGTGAAATAACGCTGGCTTACAGCGTAAGAGTTTAGGATATACTAGGAAAAATTCGACGATGTCACTAGTGACTCGGTAGCTCAGCGGTCAGAGCATTGGACCGGATATCCAAAGGTCGCGGGTTCGATTCCCGTCTGAGTATTGATCTGGTGCGAGTCGTATTTTTTCTAGTATATTATTTAGTAGCTGACAAATAGATTATAATTAGCTACACAAATGGAGCACACAACTACGAGTATCGTAGCAGTTACTACGTGCTACGGATTCTCGTAGCACCGTAACGATTATGCTACGTAACTATAAAAGTGTAGCACCTTGCTGAGTACGGTTTAATTTTATTTTTCGTATGCTGCTAATATATTTTTGTACATCACTAAACAGCGTAAAAGTATTTCTTGAGTCTAACAAAATAATGCGCAAGATTTTAAATACAGTTAAATATCTTGCTAATTTAAACTTTTAAATGTCCTGCACAAAAAAATATAAAATATTATAATCTTCCTTACGTAATTAAGTACTAATAAAACCAATTAACGAATAAAAACTATCTGAGTAAACTGTAATGAACGATTTCTATTCTTATTAAATAGACTTTTAATAAATAATTCACTAAATCCATAAAAATATTAAAGCTCACTGTCAAATTGTTTCCAAGTACCTACCGTTCAAGCAATCATGTTAAAAGTAACTTGGATTTAAGAAAATTTCATTATACTCTTAAGCGCTTTTTCACTTAATAAATCTCATAAAAACTAGCTTCTTATTTCTAGGTATATTAATAATTGATGAGTTAGGTAATATGGAGGGCGCGCGGGCCGCCATCTGAATTGCTAATAGCAGGTGGGCAAATATAGCCTCTCATACAACCTCTTATTGAAAAGGAAAACATAATAAATACAGGTTTAAAAAATACAGTAGCGCTTGCGTTGAACGTAGTATATTAAATAAATTATATAATATTTTGCCAAGTAATTCTGATTTTATCCGTGCGGCAAAGATATTCAGTAGGCATTTCTTCATTGGCGAATAATTTCGTTGTGTCCTTTTTACCATCGTTATTAATTACTTTTAAGGTCACTTTAGATTTAGCTACACTAACTCTGTGTGAATCTGTTATTAGCTTTTAAGTTATTAATTACGTTGAAATTTAATAAGTATGTTAAGGCTGATGATTCAACGAAAAATACATAAATAAATAAATAATACATATTTTAAATATCTATAATAAAAAACATGCAAAAATATTTCATTTTTATATCATCACTTATTTAACCAGACGATAAAATAATCCTTACTTATCCGTACTTAATTATTATTATTATTATTTTTTATTTGGTTCACAACTTGAAACATACATCATACATAGGTACATATTAGCAAGCTTTAAGATAAATGATTATGTAGTTTCTTAACAAGTGAACACAGCATGCATTATTATCATTATATTATGCTTACTGATATTATAAATGCGAAAGTCAGTTTGTTTGTTTGTTTCGCCTTAACGTCTTTTAACTACTCAATCGATCACTATGAAATTACACGTTATCACACAGAAGGACATAGAAACGCCGTATATTGCACTTTTATATCGTGAGGAAATGCAACTAGTACTTTCATCCAGAAAAAAAGTACTGTTCCCGAGGGATAGCAAAAAAACTTTCCACGCAGACGAAGTCGTGGGCGACCGCTAGTTAATCATAATAAATTAATAGTTCAAGTAATTGAATTTAGAAGACAATCATATTTCAGCTAATTCAATTTAAATTAAGCTGCCATTTACGGGAGCACAAGTCTTCCACAATGTGTTTTAACTATTAAAAAAATCTTATAATGAAATCACTGGTCAAATAATAAAAAAAAATGTTTCGGTTCTGTTCCCTGATGCGGCAAATTTATTTTCAAAAACCTTTAATGCAATTTTTTTATAGAATATTTTTAGAGCATATACTCCTCTCTACATTATAAAAAAAAACCGGCCAAGTGCGAGTTGGACTCGCGCACGAAGGGTTACGTACCAAAAAACGGCAAAAAAAACATGTTTTTTGTATGGGAGCCCCCCTTAAATATTAATTTTATTCTGTTTTTAGTATTTTTAGGGTTCCGTAGCCAAAATGGCAAAAAACGGAACCCTTATAGATTCGTCATGTCTGTCTGTCTGTCTGTCTGTCTGTCTGTCTGTCTGTCTGTCTGTCTGTCTGTCTGTCTGTCTGTCTGTCTGTCTGTCTGTCTGTCCGTCCGTATGTCACAGCCACTTTATTCCAAAAGTATTAGCACTACATAGTTGAAACTTGGTAGGTAGATGTATTCTGTGAACCGCTTTAGGATTTTTACACAAAAATAAAAAAAATAAAAGATTAAGGGGGGGCTCCCGATACATGGAACTGAAACTGAAAATATTTTTTTTCATCAAACCAATACTTGTGGGGTGTCTATAGATAGGTCTTTAAAAATGACATTGAGGTTTCTAAGACTATTTTTTTTCAAAGTCAACCGTCTTAAAGATATATGCCGCCAAAGTGGTAAAATGTGTGTCCCCCCCCCTTTAACTTTTGAAGTAAGAGGGTGAAAAATCTAAAAAAAATATAAGCTATAGATCTTAATAAACACTTTCAACGAAAATTAGTTTGAACGAGATATAGTAATTAGTTTTCAAGATATAGTACATTTTCCAAAACCGCAAATATAACTTTGTCATTCATACAAACACTGTGAAAAACAAAGTTATTTTTTCAGACGAAAAATGATAGCGGTATTAAAATATGGTATGGTATAATGTACCTACGGAACCCTACTGCGCGTGGCCCGACACGCACTTGGCCGGTTTTTTTTATTATAGCGGCTACATAGATACATCATCTGTGAAAATTTTAACTGTCTACCTGTTGCTATTATTAATATAGAGCAAAAAACGACAAAAAAATCACGTTTAATGTATGGGAGCCCCTCTTAAATATTTGTTTTATTCTGTTTTTAGTATTTGTTGTTATAGCGGCAACAGAATTACATCATCTGTGAAAATTTCAACTTTCTAGCTATCACGGTTCATGAGATACAGCCTGGTGACAGACAGACAGACAGACAGACAGACGGACAGCGTAGTTTTAGGAATAGGGTCCCCTTTTTACACTTTGGGTACGGAACCCTAAAATCACTATCCTTCGAGGTACTACTTTAACTATTTGAATCGATTGTTTTGAAAAGGGCGCAAGTCACCACTTTTTGCGAAACTTATATATGAGAAAGTGTTTGTCTATAATCAATACATATTTTCACCGAAAAGGGCATAAGTCAATCAAATAGTGTAAGAGATAACAGCAACTCCCAGCTGACCCCCGACAATTTTGGATAAAAGGGCGCAAGTCAGGAGACTTGCGCCCTTTTATCCAAAATTGATGTCACGTTGACCTATTATCGTGATCTCAAAAATGGATTTATCAGCTTAGTTGAGTCATTTCAAGTGATGGCCAAAATAGTAAAATATTTTTTATCATTTTTTTGTTTTAGTAATTAACCAAAAATTAATTTAAATAAATATTTTTTTCATTTCTTTTTCGTAAGTTTTGAAAAGGGCGCAAGTCAATGACTTTCAATTGATGATTTTTATATGATACAGCTATTTTAGAAACTTGAAACTATACTTTACAACGTAAGACATATAGGGCTAACTTACTATAAAAAAAGATGGCATCGCCCAGTACAAAAAGTTAGCACCAAATGGTTTTATGTCTCTACTGAAATTTTTTAAATTGTGTACTTGCGCCCTTTTCAAAACAATCGATTCATTTACATAATTTAATCAAAGTAGACATTAGCTACAATAATAATACTACTGAGAAAATTGAGACTTTCTATCTCCCACGCCTGTGGCAAAAATTGGAGCTCTGAAATAAATTACCGAACCAAATAAATCTAATAACGAGAGGCCACTTGATGAAACTCCGAATCGGAATATTCGGCGAGATATCAAATCTATATGACTTGGCAACCTGGCCAGGCCAATAGTGCTGATAAATTACATCTATTGTAGGTAATTTTATCGATATTTCGCATTTCATTTTGTTTTATTATTATTTAGGGAACTTTTAATGTCGTTTGGTTGAAAAAATAATAGCCCACAACAAAAAGCCCACTTCATAACCAGATGTAAGATATCGGAAAATTGGTAAATGGCAAAATCAAGGACCTAGGAATAATAAAACACGTTAATATTTATCCGAATTGGAATATTCGGCGAGATATCAAGATGTGGGAACCTGGCCAGGCCAACAGCGCTGCTAATAAATCTATAGTAGGTAATTTTATCGATATTTCGCATTTAATTTTGGTTTCATTGTTAAATACGGAACTTTTAAACCTTTCATTATTAAGCCTATTATTAGTAGTTTAAAATTTTGCTTTAGTATGTAGTAACTTAATACTAACGTGTTTTCATGGGTTTTGTTATTTCTACTTGATTTTGCCATTTCCCGACTTTTCGACACCTTACATCAGGTTATGAAGTGGGCTTTTTGTTGTGGGCTATTATTTTTTCAACCAAACGACATTTCGTTTTAAGTTCAAATTTTAAACTACTAATGAAAGGTTTATTTATGAGCAGTCACAAAGCTCATCGACAGCTAGAACAGCACTCCCATGCACTACGCACATGATTTATGTTCGTGACGTGAGTATTTCGTGCGATCTCATCCGGCATTTCACGATCCTAGTCCGGTATTTCACGGACCTAGTCCGGTATTTAACGCCGCCGGTAAATCCGATGCACTCGCACCGATGCATCATCGACGCATTTAGTTGACTACAGCTCTGTTCACTTTCACGAAAATTTATCTGACATCGATCGTGGCGATCTAAATGTTACTTTCTCGGCACTTTATCGGCTATTTCTCGCATAAAACTGTACTCGAGGTAAATGATGAAGATTATTCATCATAGAGTCATTGATTACTTATACACAGTCATTTTAATGTCTACATTGTTTGACAAAATGTATCCAATTTTTAATTATACATTCACTTTATTCCGTAAAAAAACAATAATTTAATCAAGTATTTTGTTTTAGTTTTATTGTTGTAAGCTTGATTTCGCAGCAATAAACAACAAAATACTTCAACAGAATTCCGAGAGTACTCAACTGTAGTATTATATAGAAATAAGATACCTAATACATTATGAAGGATGTTTCGGAAGGTAACATAAGTCGAAATTAATTAGTCGGAGCTTCTTCAGTTGAACGTTTGTGAAGATTGTCCTTAGCCGGCTTGTAAGCAGCTTTTCGAAATAGAATACGCCTAACTAATACTTAGTCATTCATCATCATAAACGAAAACCCTTTGAAAATCTAATTATGTTTCCTTTGAATAAAATTGGATATCTTCAACTGTTACATTACTTCCGCTATCTATCCGATGAAAAGGAAATTAAAAAATTGTACAAACATCACATACCTACTCGTACATTGCTCAGTTTCCAAATTAAAAAGATAAATCAATCGTGTTATTGGAAATCAGAGTCAAGAACGGCAACACAAACAAACACGCTCATAAAGAAATGACAGCGTCGTGAAAGCGGTTTACCAGCCACTGGCAACTTCAACTCATTGTACTGATTAAAAGATACCCATACACTTAATATCCACGAGATAAGAGTAAAATATGTTGTTCGTTGGTGGCGACACAATAAGTTCCGATGTTTCGTGGCGACACAATCTGTTCCGATGTTTCGCGGCGAGGCATCGCAACGAGGCCCCCGGGACGCACGACTTCCGCCAAACAAGTGGCCTTTTATTTGTTTATTCGAAATGTATGCTTCGGTTTACATATTTTGAATAAACTTGAAATGGCACTATGCAGAATGCAATATACAGAAAGACGTGTTACAATCCCTTCGGACCAGTTCTGTATTCAACTTATACCATAAAGCGAGGTCACGGTACGCAGAATCAGGGTTATACTAGACTAGTGATTAAAAACCGCTATACTTGTTAATTTTTAATTTCTTATAGAAATGCCATATTCTAACAACAACGTTTCACTTCGAAAGCTGCATAAGAGGTAAGCAACATTTTAAAATAACACCACACATAAGAACCATTCATCAAAGTTGCTAGCCTCACTTTGTTAACATTTTATAATTTTAAGTAAAGCCATGATAGAGAAGGAACCAATCGAGATTGTTAGTATGAAAAATTCACTCGAATTCTAAAATTGCCTAAACATCGCACTCTTTTTTAACCAAACTCGTTTTAAATCGAATGAAAAACAAAACAAGATTTGCCGACCTTTTTTAACGAGAGGTTTTTTAATTGAGTTCCCGCCGGGTGGCGCTCTGTGGCAGACTTTGTTTTAAATTATCGGCGCGGCTGTCGCTTAATTTCTGTTTCGTTTTAATTCGGGTCGTATTATTTGCCCTTTGACACGGGACGTGTGTGAAATATCGACATGTTAAATTGCGAGGTAGACCAGCCGCAAATGATCGCAAAGGGTGGTGGCATAATAAATAGCGTTCAGCGGTGCAGAGTATTAGATTTACATACATAAACGTCAATGGATAGTGAAAAATTCAATTGATAAGATCCGATACTAATCGATCCCTTGCTTTACTGAAATTTAAGGATTCTGTTAGTCCGTGGTAATCTGGTGTTATTCCTTCGCTATTCAGTACAGTCATTATTATATTATTGCTTAAGCTAGTCCCTTGTATTCTAATATTTACCTACCTGAAAATGCTTTTTTAATTTCTCTAAATATTACCTTGTTGTACCTTCTGCTTATTTATTATTTACTGTGCCGCATGTATTACCCAATTATATATTTTATCTATATATATTTATATTTTATGCGTGTATGTATTGAAGTACACTCTTTTGCTTTGTGTTGTTGCTTGCGACCAAACGATGACAGGGACTCGGCTGAAAATCAGTGTCTGGTTCCTCGGAACTCAACAGTGAGTTGAGTTCCTTTTCTGTCTGCCGCTGCTGCACACTCCTCCATCGCGATGATCCATAATCGCGATCAAACTTGTTGTGATTGTTTACGCCTTAAAACATTCAGTAACGTTATTCCAATATTCCTGATTACATATCCTATACAGCTTCAAATGTTTGTCGCTAACTGTGTAAAAGCTACACATTTTTCGCTCACGTCGAACATCCTTAGCGCGTCTGTCGCGCGACAAATCGACGTCGCCGACATCGGCGTCACCATTGTATATCTACTGAGTGTCTAGTGTGATCTATGCGATCTCATCGCTTGCTGGTAGTAGGTACACGTAAGTACAATACAGAGAATGCATCTGTATGGAAGAAATCCATCGACAAATAAAAAATGCTAAGGCATGAATAGGGGAGGTCAGCTCAATGCGGCCATAGCAGGCAAAGCGGCCACGCCTCATTTTTCGGCAACTTATAACGATAGCACGATATTGTATGTTGTGATATGTAGCAAGCCCTCCAGCCCACACCGAGCAGCTACATGGTTGTGGTTGGAGCGAGCGCGTGGCCGCGGCGAGACGCCAAAGGTTTCTGTTCATTTTGTTAAAAAAAACCCAGGGTAAATTCAACCTGTTTTCGTCAAACCTCTATAAAACTCAATGTTTTTATTACACGTCTATTATTACTTATCCATTTAGCTTTGATTGTGTAATATTTGTTCCGACATGGGATAAATATTATAAGCTGAGTTCCTTTTTTTGAACAAAATGGTGAGAAAAGGCAAAGCGGTCCGGGCAAAGTGGCCAAGTGCTTTGCTGCAGCTGTTGATAATTGTAATTTATTTAAAAGAATTGTTGGTAAGAGAAAATTGCCGCGTACCTCTAACATATATAAAATAATTTTTAGTTTATAAAAATTAAAAATAAATCTAGGAATATTCGAAGATTTAAAGACTGAAGTGTTAATTGTCTCATTTGAAATTTTATAACAGTTTTTTTTATAAATTTAGTTTTTTTTAATCTACTTAAGTCTTCTTGTTTTTAAGCACCATGTTTTTCAACTAAATCTGCATTTATTGATATTTTTTTGGAATGGCCACTTTGCCCTTACCCACATGGCCGCTTTAGGGCACTCACTTGGGCAAAGCGGTTTTTCGACAAGTTTTCGTAATTTACAAATTATAAGAAATCATTTGAGTTTTTGCAAAATGTGATTACATGTTATAAAAGTACGATAAATTCTCTATCTATTGATATAAAATAACTTTCAAATAACTTTTCTTTAACGGTATTTTTTTAAAGTCAAAGTTAAGGTGGCCGCGCTGAGCTGACCTCCCCTAAGTAAATCGTTTTTACTTATTCATTTCAATATTTTTATTTCAATATTATTTTGCCAATACAGAGAGCCTATTACAAAAAAAAACATCGCGATAATCGTACGGTGTAGTCATAGGTCTTATGGACACTTTTTGTCGAAAAGCTGCAAATCATAAAGAAAGCATGCCGCTTTGCACAGTGATAGAGGGGACAAATATAAGCAATTTTGCCCGCAGCAGCAAAACTTTCACCCCTTAGGATAAGAGATGGCGCCACTTCAAAAAAATATCTTCAGATTTTTTTTAAAACTCAACGGGTGCACTGATTTCAATGATTGAGGTGTCAAACGATTTGTCTTTTTATTTTTTATTATAAAAAAATATAAAACGTAACATTTTTTCAGAAAACAGACAAAAAATATAATATTTGTAAAAAAACTGTATAATAAAGGGAAATTATTGTTTTTATTCAATAACGATAAATATATTATATTTATTATGTTTTTTTATTATAAACAAATTAATTCTAAATCCAAATACGAAAACCGCATCGAAATCAGTCAAGTAGTTTTGAAGTTAAATGCCGATTACTTTTATTTGTATTTATGTAAATTTTATATTGTTTTATATAAAATGCATTATTATCATAAATCATTAATTTTTCATTATAAAAAAACTTATTCTTCTTCTTCTTAAAGATATCTAGCGTACTAAAGAAAGAAAAACCGGCTAAGTGCGAGTCGGACTAGCACACGAAGGGTTTCGTACCAAAAAACGGTAAAAAAACACTTTTGTTGTATGGGAGCCCCCCTTAAATATTTATTTTATTCTGTTTTTAGTATTTGTCGTTATAGCGGCAATAGAAATACATCATCTGTGAAAATTTTAACTGTCTAGCTATCACAGTTTATGAGATACAGCCTGGTGATGTACAGACAGACAGACGGACCGCGGATTCTAAGTAATTGCGTCCCGTTTTTACCCTTTGGGTACGGAACCCTGAAAAACAGTAAAGTCAAGATGAATGTTGCAATTATAGTGGCACTATTGACTCATGAATAAGGTTCAATATCAAATAAATTGAACGAATAATTGCGTCCGTCTATTCGTGATTCTTTTTTGTAATAGGCCCTCAGAACATCATTAATAATTTCAACAAACAAAACTTTTGAATCTGTATCAGAATATTTAGTTGCATAATATTGTGTACATTGAGGTAAATGACAATGTTTCTAAAGTTTTAAAAATATTTACTTATAAGAACATAATTTTTGGTAATGAAGCTTATCCAATCCATTCAAAAGTGTGCACATAGCATACTGTCGTACTGTCACCGCCACACGCCGCGGAGCGCGTCCGTAATATGGTGTGTGGCGTCCGTAAATCAGGCAATCAGCCGCCGCCGCGCTATACAAGCCGCAAACTGCGGCGCTCCACAGGCAAATGGGCACACATATTTTATCGGCTCCTTTTCAAATGCCACCACATAAAACCTTTATCTCGTTGGATGGATCCCCATATTATAATTTGCTAAATCCAATTTCAGACCACTCTACCAAGTTATATAATACATATTGAATATTAAGTAATGTATAAATGGCACCTCTTCCTTAATATAACATAATGAATTAATAGCCAAAAACAGTTCTTAAAATAATAAATGTGTTACAAAAGTGTCATAATTAGATTCATCAATTCTATATTCTATTTTATTTTATTAAATGTCTATTATTAGCAAGTAACTAATATTTGGTTGTATCAGGCGTCACTTGGCGGAAGTCCCAAATGCGTGCGCTCGATGTTGGTTAACATACGATCTAACTCCTGAGGATGCTCCGGGTTGGGGCAAAACACGTACGTAGAGTAGCCTAATTGGTGAAGGTGCAAGGTGTGTTGCTATCTGGCTAAATGCAGGTATTGTGCACTGATATTTTGTGGTGTGCATAGTGCATTTATTTGCGGGCGGACGGGCGGTATATCTTGCAATATTATTTGTGGAAATAAGCTACATTTCTTTATAGGGTTCCGTACCAAAATTGTAAAAAGTAACCCTCATGGTGTGACTAGTCTGTCTGTCTGTCGTCTGTCACAGCTGGATATCTCGAGAACTACTAATGGTATCAACTTGAAATTTAGAATGGTTTGAGATGACATTTGCCCAACTATTTTACAAATAAGAAATAAATAAAAAAATAAATATCTTTTTTACAACAGGGACTGTAAAGGGGTCTTAAAAATTTGAAGTGGAGCTACTAGGGCATGTGGGGTATCATATGAAAGAGCGCCGTTTGCACGTTTTCAATAAATTTTTTTAAGCCGCATAGTTTCCGATTTATAATGAAAAATGGTAAAAAAATACCGTTTCCCCTCCACTTATCTCCGAAGTTTGCAAAGAGAAAAATCTGAAATAATTCTGTGTGATAGCAGTTTATATAAAGATTACAGGAAAAATAAAACGATACTAAATAATATACTAGAAAAAATACGACTCGCACCAGATCAATACTCAGACGGGAATCGAACCCGCGACCTTTGGATATCCGGTCCAATGCTCTGACCGCTGAGCTACCGAGTCTATTATATTTTTCTAGAATATTATTTAGTATTGTTTAAAAATAGCATTGTAAATGCAAAAATCTCAAATTTAAAAATTATATAGCTATTTCATCTTAATCAATTGTTAAAATATCTGGAAAGATATTTCAATTGAATGTCGAGGTAATTCCTCACATTGGTGAAATAACGCTGGCTTACAGCGTAAGAGTTTAGGATATACTAGGAAAAATTCGACGATGTCACTAGTGACTCGGTAGCTCAGCGGTCAGAGCATTGGACCGGATATCCAAAGGTCGCGGGTTCGATTCCCGTCTGAGTATTGATCTGGTGCGAGTCGTATTTTTTCTAGTATATTATTTAGTATTGTTTAAAAATAGCATTGTAAATGCAAAAATCTCAAATTTAAAAATTATATAGCTATTTCATCTTAATCAATTGTTAAAATATCTGGAAAGATATTTCAATTGAATGTCGAGGTAATTCCTCACATTGGTGAAATAACGCTGGCTTACAGCGTAAGAGTTTAGGATATACTAGGAAAAATTCGACGATGTCACTAGTGACTCGGTAGCTCAGCGGTCAGAGCATTGGACCGGATATCCAAAGGTCGCGGGTTCGATTCCCGTCTGAGTATTGATCTGGTGCGAGTCGTATTTTTCTAGTATATTATTTAGTATTGTTTAAAAATAGCATTGTAAATGCAAAAATCTCAAATTTAAAAATAAAACGATGTCTCAATATAGCACACTTTTTTAGAAATTATTAGGGTGGGTACCCACTTAGGTTCGCGAACCTCCGCGCTCCGCGAACCTAGAACAGTGATCCATAGCAAAAACAAATATTTTTACTTTGGCTACAGTGTGTGCCTGTGCGAACCAGCTTCGCATACGAGTTCCCTTACGTACACACCTCGGCGCCCTGTTCCAGCAGAGGATAAACGATATTTTCGGTGTAGGTTCGCGGAGCGCGGAGGTTCGCGAACCTAAGTGGGTACCCACCCTTTAATTACTAAAAAAGTTAACATTAGTTCCACTATCGGTCAAGAGATGGCGCTGACCTAAAACTTCAATACTAATTTTATTATTCTACTCTGCAGTGTGGTTTAATGGTGCAATTATCATGGTACGGAACCCTCGGTGCGCGAGTCCGACTCGCTCTTTGATATTTTTTTTATTTTTTTTTATTTTTATGCTTAGGTACACCAACAGCAAAGCATACAAGAGTAGGTGAAAACAAAACTTATACAAAATAAACATTGGTGAAGTATGCATGCCTATAACAGGTATACACAAATGCGTCTACAGCCAAACTTAAAACAATCTAATTAGAATATTTTACTAATACCGCTCTTGACCAGTTTTATTTCATAATAGGAACTAATACCTAATACTCTTTTTAAATTGGGAGTTCCTAAGTATTACTAAATAGGTATCAGGTAGAGTCTGATTAGGATCAGTCGTTTAGTTACAACTACGAGTTTTAATATAGGTACATGACCTAACATCAAAACTGAGCTATGTTGTCTGTTAGATCCAAATTTACCATTTATTCAGCAGATGTTTCTCAATGTTCATGATACAGAATAACCAGCGCTAGTCAGACTTGCCCACAACCAACCCCGTGCAGTGCAGGTCAGTAACTAAGTACATGATCCCCGAAGGAGTACACTAATTGGAACATTTAGATTGAACAAGATCCTTCCTAATGACTTCAGAACAGGTATGCACTTTGCGCCACTTCAAATATTCAAGTTCCCACTAAGTTTGCTTTTAAGCAAGTTTGTGAGACGTTTCATAAGCTTCATTTAACATGCACTTACTAACGATTAGCTGAATAGAAATTACTTGATTGAAAGGAAGAAATAATAAATTAATAGGAGTGTTGCGATGAATCTAAATAAATTGGCAAAGAACAAAACATAAAAAGTAAATGAAAAGATGCAGGTTAAAGATAATTGGTGTAATGTGATATAAAATAAAATAACAATCGTAATTCGATCTTTTTGGTAAATAAAGTTACGACGCATTGTTTTGAATATCAAAATAAGTTGACAGTTGACAAACACGACTTAAAAGTTACGACGCATTGCTTTAAATATCAAAATAAGTTGACGTTGACAAACACGACTAAATAAGCACACGATTTCGCACACGAACTCGCGGGGTGGGGTGGATATTTGATTCTGGGGCGGGGCGGAGAGTATCCTTTCTGTACGGTAGTACTTATATCAGCTATTCTGTGCTTATAGTTAATAACTCACTACCTTATCGTTAAAAGCTCACTAACTTTAAGTTGATAGCTGTCAGTGGGACCGCAGCCACGAGGCGGCTCGTATTTCAGCGAGTAACGCGCTTTGTCGAAATACCGCCCGCTTGCTCGCTGCTATCCTGGAAACTATGTGATATAGAGAGCCACTCGCTTTCTTCAAAGCACAAATATTTCTCGAACTGAACATGAGAGCTTGACTCTAGTTTTGTGGCAAAGAAATAAAAGTAATACACATTTTTGTCTTACCAAAGAGCAGGGAGATTTTTTAGTAGAGCAGAGTTTTAAATTCAGTAATCATTTGATATCCTTACTTATCCTTACTAATATTATAAATGCGAAAGTCCGTTTGTTTGTTTTTGTTTGTTTGTTTGTTACGCCTTTACGTCTTAACTACTGAACTGATCATCATGAAACTTTACATACACGTTGTCAAGGGTACAGAGAAGGACATAAGATACCTTACGTCCCGAAAAAAGTATTGTTCCCGAAGGATAGTAAAAAAACTTTACACTCAGACGAAGTCGCGGGCGGCCGCTAGTAATAATATTATAAATGCGAAAGTCCATTTGTTTGGTTGTTTGTTTATTTGTTTATTACGCCTTCACGTCTTAACTACTGAACCGATCAGCATGAAATTTTGCATACACCTTGTCAGGGGTACAGAAAAGGACATAAGGTACCTTTCCACGCAGACGAAGTCGCGGGCGGCTGCTAGTTCATTATAAATATCTTTTGTATCTCGTTTTGCTGGGGTTGAAGAGTTAAGTGACAATGCCGGAGGCAGAATCGTATATCTTAAATTAAGACATTAATTTAAGATAAATATTGGAACAGAATGTTTATTTTACTCTGTGCTAATAAAAGGCAATGTCAACCGAAACATTTACGGTCTACTCAAATAAAATACAGTTAAACAGTATTTGTAAAAGTAAATGGAACAAATTTTATTTCACACAGTTTCTATTTCATTTAATTTTGCTCTGTTTACCCGTAAAACATTTGCAATAGCCGTCTTTTGCCCGCTGGCTGACATTCACAGAATTTCACGCGCAATTTCAAACGCGCGCTGTCCCAAAAGTAGCAAGTTTGTTTAGAGTTTAAATGCGGGACAACAAACAAACCAGGAATGCACCGAGACTTCACTATACATACAGGGTCATTTTATCATCACCATCCATAAGGATGAGTCCATGAAACTATACAACTTTCTCCAAGAAACATTATGTCGAATTTCGCCGCTAAAGGTCACCCGTACTAAACTGATTACGTGATCTCTTTAATTTGTATGGATAGTCGTTTTTAGGGTTCCGTACCAAAATGGTAAAAAAGGAACACTTATGGTGTGACTCAGTCTGTCTGTCTGTCTGTCACAGCTGGATATCTTGAGAACTACTAATGGTATCAACTTGAAATTTGGAATAGTTTAAGATGACATTTGCCCAACTATTTTGCAAATAAGAAATAAATAAAATAATAAATATATTTTTTACAACAGGGCCTGAAAAGGGGTCTTAAAAATTTGAAGTGGGGCTACTAGGGCATGTGGGGTATCATATAAAAGAGCACCGTTTGCACATTTTCAATCATTTTTTCTTTTTTTTTTTCTAGACCGCATAGTTTTCGACTTATGATGAAAAATTAAAAAAAAATACCGTTCCCCCCCCCTTATCTCCGAAGTTTGCAAAGAAAAAATCTGAAATAATTCAATGTGATAGCAGTTTATATAAAGATTACAGGAAAAATAAAACGATGTCTGAATATAGCACACTTTTTATAAATTATCAAATTTCTAAAAAAGTTAACATTAGTTCCACTACCGGTCAAGAGATGGCGCTGACCTAAAACTGCAATACTAATTTTATTATTTTACTCTGCAGTGTGGTTTAATGGTGCAATTATGATGGTACGGAACCCTCAGTGCACGAGTCCGACTCGCTCTTGACCGGTTTTTTTTTACATATTTGTCCCTATGTTCCTTAGAGAAAGTTGTTCAGTTTTATGGACTGAACACATCCTTAAAATTTGGATGGTGAATATAAAATGACCCTGTATAATATTGTGTTATTACCAGCCAAACTTCAGGCATATCTGGTTTATCCTAAGCGAAATCGGTTTATCAGACGCGTGTAAGGATAAGTTTACTAGTTGAGCCTAGGAAAATCTAGGAGGGTCTTAGGCTAATCTTGTTTGACCAAGTTCTAACTAATTTTGTATTACTCGTGCTTGATCCCATGACCACGGCCTCTAAAGAAGCCGAAACATTTCGAAAAGCAAAATCAAATTAGATAACACAAATATAAATCGTGTATATCCAAGTGTTTTATTTCAGTGAATAATTTTGCCCTCCCAAAACGAAATGAAAACAATAATAAAGTATTTACGAAGGACAACAGCAATGCTAATCGGATTTCAGATAAAAGTATCAACTTCCATAAATAAATTAAGCTCTCCTAAATAACGATAATGATCGCAACTTTTTTAATTCAAACAAAACGCACCGCACCGCACCGCGCCCGCCCGACGCCCGCCGGACAATCCGTACTCATTCCTTGTCGGGGTTGTTTATTTTTCTGATAACTTTGTTAAACTGAGTGGACTACGGCTACCAACTTTTAGGTTTTATCCGTTTATTTTGGGTAAAAATATGGTAAATGAAAATGTATGTTTAAAACAGTATCCATGCATATCATTGAAGATTGTGCAAAAGTTATGCAGGGTTTACTTACGTCACTGAGATGATGATATTATAATTGTACGCCATTGCCTTGTTTATCAAAACTTACAAGTCTAAAAGTAAAATTAACACGAGAAATTTTACAAGTTCATGTAAATTATTTTTTCCAAATATAATTTATGCAAGACACTTTTAAAAATTGACAGACGGAATGGAGAGTCGCCGGACACCCTCAGAAATACTCAGGATTTTCCATTGAGTTTTTTACAAGTTGTTAGTTTTTTTTACAAGTTTTGATTTTTTTGACTAACGAAATCACTAATATAAGGGTGAAAATAATAATAGGTCTTTACCTATGAAATTGCCGATTTGTATGGAGATTTTTCAAGAAGTTCCATTTTTCATAATAGCATTTTCTATGTTCATTTAACAGCCATGAACACTCATGTAACAAAACTTTTATGTACTAATGTTTGAACACTATGCTAACTTATTTCCATATACGATAAGCGAAAAAATAAGTTTTGGTTAAGTTACAACCCCTTCGGTCACCCTTTTTTTTGCTCACAAAAAAAGAGTCACTTTCAAGATCTTTTTTTTAATGTCACGAAAGCTAAAATATGGACTTTATTTTTACTGATAGTTAACTATCATGATCATAATTCGATGTAATATTCACGATTTTGTTAATATTTTAAATTATAGAAGTTATTATTTTCTCTGTATGTGACAAAATATCGGCAATTTCATAGGTAAAGACCTAATATTTTCACCCTTATGTTATACTAGCGGCCGCCCGCGACTTCGTCTGCGTGGACAGTTTTTTTGCTATCCCTCGGGTACTGTACAGTTTTTCTGGATGAAAGGTACCCTATGTCCTTTTCTGTACCCCCGCAGGCGCGGTCGCAGCCTGAAAATTGGGGGGGGGGTCACTAATAATAATAATTGCTTTTCTGTAAATTTTTAGAAGCTTTTTCTATGTGACGTGTACGATTTTTGGGGGGGTCATGTCCCCTGTGACCCGCCCCGCTAGGACCGCGCCTGTACCCCCGACAACGTGTATGCAAAATTTCATGATGATCGGTTCAGTAGTTACGACGTGAAGGCATAACAAACAAAGAAATAAATAAACAAACAAACGGACTTTCACATTTATAATATTAGGAAGGATAGTAAGGAAGGATAAGGATAAGGATTATATTATAGTTATATTATATTACTTAAATAAACAAAAACATTTGTAGCGTTTAATTTAACGTGGTTTGATAAACGGATTTGTGGAAAAAATATGTTCATAAGGAAAATGCTTGTATTTAAAAAGTACAAGACTTGTAAATTTTGATAAATAGGGCACAGGTACAGATAATCCAAGTTGTACTCTGTTTACTGCGACCAACGCTTAACATATCATGCACAATTAAATGTACTTTAAAAAATAAATTTGACAAGTACATTTTTTGGTCTGACCACCCTAAGATGGAGACTGTTCTCGCAATTTATCGTCCTTCTTGCAACTATAATTTAAGTTTTGTTTTAATTCGCAGTCTTAACGACGCAGTTACCTTACTTTTCGTGAGGGCAACAATATTTGTTACGTCGAGAACAATGTTTGCAATCAAAATTAATACCCAGAACCATTTGAAACAAACAAGAACTTAAGCTGTATTTGTCTAACTCCGTCGAAGTTATTATTTCAATGTGTAACATTATACGAGACGAGTATCTTGAAATGTGTCTTGTTGAACTTGTGTTAAGTTTATGTTGGTACCATATATTACTAGTTATTAATTTGGTTTTCAATATTACCACAGAATGCATAATAGTGAAGTGTATTACTACAGAATATATAATAGTATAGTAGCCCGTAGAACATTTAAATCACTAAAAAGGTTACCGTTTGCCGTAGTGATATGGTTATTTATTACGAAATTATAGATACTTTAACCCAAGTTTTACAGATCGCATCCCGCCGTAACCTCCAAAAATGTTGTTTTATCTAGATTTACCACATGGTTTAGCTTGTTCTACAGCTTTGTTTGATTGCCACAGATAAAAGTAAGACTATGAAAAGTAGCCATACACAGATTTAAGACCTGATGAAAATGTTCTACGGGCTACTGTACTATAATATACTATAAATAATAAGTACAAGTATATTACCTGGAATCGAATTCGAATGGATAGAAATAATATTTACGTAAGGATTTATGTAATGCTTAACGAAAGAACTTATTTCAATAATGGGGAATGCAAATATAAAACAATAACTTACACCCGCGACTTCATCCGTTTCCGTGAGATTTTTGCATTTCCTTTCTTACGTAACTATTTCAAAGCCAAGTTTCAGTCAGATCCGTCTAGAGTGGTTTGACCAGCCCCTGATTAAGTCTCTGTTGCTAACAATTCTTGTTTAAAATCTATTGAAACCATATGAAATCGTTTGAAATGAATGATAGACAGCTTCAGAATACTATGATAGTACTTTGCTAATAAATGAAGCTGACAAATTTCATTTATAAGGGGGCTGGGCGAATGCACACTGACGTAAGTCAAACTGGTCAATTAGTTATAGAGTTAAGTCTATTGATCGAGCTAAAGATCGTGTCAAATCCATGGTCGGTCCATGGGGCGTGCTACTAACCCATAAATCCATAGATCGATGGAAGCTGCCCTAATGAGCTAATTAATGTTCGCTCCAACCTCCTAGTTTTGCGACTGATTTACCGCCGCAGGTAGATTTATTACGATGCCCTGTTTGAGCGCCAGTCTCAATCTCTAATTTTGATTTAACCCAATGTGATAACCCTTTTAATTGCTTTATAAGATGATACGTGATGAGAGTAAATGAATGTAAATGCAGGCTCGTAACAAAAAATAAAAAATAAATAACCCAGTATTTCAGGTCGGTATGCTCCAATCGAGCTGGAAATAATTCAAGTAATTTTGATTTTTTGTGCGTCAGGTAGCACTGAGGGCAGTTAATCATACATGCTACCTTGAAAACTGTGTGGAAGTTTAAAATAATCGAAAAAGGTATATAAAAAGAGAAAAATGTTAGGAAAGCAAAGGGGCCTTTGCAATAAATTATTATAATACACTACAACATTTTGATACAATCTATCATTATAATAATAATAATAAAAATAAATCTTTATTTATTTCTTCCCAAATAGTAGTAACAAGCAACAGTAAATATAATAATTAAAGAGAGACTCCATTTTAATAGTAATTTGTTCAAACGTCAGTTACACTTATTGCGTAGCACTAACTGACTGACTGACATCAGCGCACGACCTAAACTATTTTTTGGGACTAGTATGGAACATGGTACAAGCTTCTTTTTATAATGTGTAAGTACGAGCACTAAGAAAGGATTTTTGAAAGTCCTATGTTTCATTAGAACGAAGTCACGGATCTCTCTCTATGGTCCTCCTCGATAAAGCTGGATCAAATCACTTTTATATAAAAAAACAAATATGCACTGCGAATTTGATATTTCAATCGTGTTTTAAACGAGCCTTAAAAGGCTTTTCGATTTAAAAAAAAATGAAAAGCTTTTAATTTTAAAATGGAATGTGTTTCTTATGAAACACATTTCAGGGTTTCAGTTCAGGTTTTCAGGATTTTCAGTCAATATACTTTCTTATTAATATAATAAATTGTTGAATAAAACAATACATAACATATTTTACGGACAACAAAAAAATGTAAATGGTAATTAATTAGGTATTACCATTTACAACAGCCATAAAGTTTATCCTTCCACATCCTACCAACGAAACTTACCTACTCTGTATACAAAACTATATTATTCTTTCTTGGGAAGTTTTCAGGAAGTTACCTGAAGAAGTGGCCAGCTGCCTTCGGGGACCCGTAAAACATAGAAGAGTGCCGTTTGTGGAGCGAACTGAGACTAGTATGTTCCTACTTATGAACTACCACTGAATGAATAAAATACATATGTTTCGACTGTATCGCTACGGGATTATTCGAGGTAGAGATTGTACTTGCGAGTTGAAAGAAGAAGGTTGGTAATCTAGGTACAGCTAAAAAAGTCTAGAATGGGTTGTAGGCGAAGGAAACTACTGGTTGATTCAAAAGTACTATATTTGATTAAAGATTGTTGAAGACTGTCTATTTTTTTAATCTTCATACTATTTCCTGCTCTGCTATTATGAACAAAAGTCAGGCTTGTGTTTTGGTTTTGAGTATGTTTGAGTTTAGTTTTTGGGACAGATAACTTTTTATAATTTTCTACTTATGTGTGAGAAAAGTATGGTATACTGTGTTAATCTAAGAACTCGAAAATCTTTGTTGTTTTATTTGGTTATTTCAGATATGTTTGCTTTGTTAACAAAATACGAAAAGAAAATGCCTACATTGGACGAAATTTTATACCCAGAATTCAAGTAACAAATACAATACCTATTTGGATAAAACGGTGACATAAATTCTGACTAAATATTAAACTACTGTTTAAAATAAACTAATGGTTCGTTTGCCGATCGCCTGTGAATAATTAATTGTATAGTAAAGCGCTTTAACGTTAATCGGTCATTAATAGTCACAAATAGTTTCATTTTAAAAGCTCAAATAATCATTATTATCATAAAAGCGATTCATGTTTTGATAACAAGTATGTATTGGGGAAGGCAACTGTCAAAATGGCGCTGCGTGTTGTTCCACGAGAGCTTTGAAAACAAAGGACTTTTACTTAAAACAATCGTTTTTTCAGCTTTAAAATGATTAAATTCTGTGTAATAGGCTTTAAAAATGTTGGCACTTACAAATTTCCGAAAAATCTGGATTTAAAAAAAAATGCTAAAGTTTGTAAGAATAAAAACGTCTTAATTTGGCTTTCAATTCTGGCATTTGCATTGTAGAATAGTATTTGTTAGATGTTGCAATTGCTTTGAGGACGCTAAACCACGATGGTATGAGGGGATGTTTGGATTTATAAAGTATCGCCCACCTTACGTCGCCTTTTCAGCAAGGGTCGATGACACAACTTTTAAAACCAAAGGATAGGTACTCACTGGGAAGCTGGCTGCCTGATTTTCACTGAATTTAGATTTTTTGATAAACACAGCGGCGCGCGCGCACGTTACAGCTCGGTTTTTACATTCGACTCACACAAGTCCATGTGATAGCCACGTGACGTGACAGCCGACGTCAGAGGTACATCGGAAATTGGTAGTGGGAGGACAAAAGGATGAGGTATTGATTTTAGGCTGCAACATTTCCCCCCACTTGAAATAGCTCGGATTTCACAGGATAAGCTATACATACATAAACCAAAATCCCCAAACAGTTGCCTTTGAATATGCCTGCTAGAGGATAAGATTGAATAAAAATAAAATAAAACCTATAGATGTGCATACAATGTACACTAAGCTTAAGTTTAACTTATAACTAGGCAAGTTTGATTATGAGTTAAAAAAAAAATTTTTTTTGCTTAAAGTTAGTTATCGTTTTGATTAGGATAAGATCGTTTAAATTTAAGATAAGATTGTTTTGTTTGTTGTGTTAATGAGATAAGATGTGATTTTAAGATTAATTTTCAAGGGGCAAGGGACAAAGTTTGACTACGGGTCGAACTAGTGTCCCTCTGTTAGTTTTTACTGTTACAACCCGGACAGTTTGGTCTTGGCCTGGATGAACTTGTATTACTCTTCCAAGCCGCCATTCATTTGGTGCTAAGTTAGGTTCCATGATTGTAACAATATCACCCACAGAGATTTCACGACCTTTGTTTTGCGACCATTTAGTTCTTTGTTGAAGGGTATGAAGATAATCTCTTTGCCACCTACGCCAAAAGCTCTGAGATAACTTTTGTAGCAACTGCCAACGGGATCGTGGGTGCATTTCATCGTTAAGAGGTGGCTCTGGTACAGCAACCAAAGGACGTCCGATAAGGAAGTGCCCAGCCGTAAGGACATCGACTTCGTTAGGATCTGAAGATATTGCGCAAAGAGGCCGGGAATTTAGCATCGCTTCGACCTTTGTCAATATTGTATAAAACTCCTCAAAGGTAAGTAGTTGCGATCCTACAACACGCTTGAGAAGATATTTAGTGGATTTGATACCACTCTCAAAGATACCTCCAAAATGAGGTGCTGATGGAGGGTTTAATTTCCAATTGATATTACGAGAAGCTAGTTTGTCTGAAATATTTAAATGTTCTTCGGATAACATTTTACTGACTTCACAAAGATAACGTTTGGCACCTACAAAATTCGTACCGCAATCGGTTACGATTTGCTCACACAAACCGCGACGAGCGACAAATCGATCGAGTGCTGCTATAAAGGCTTCTGTCGACAACTCTGTTACGAGTTCTAGATGAACCGCTTTTACCGAGAAGCATACAAAAAGGCAAATATAAACCTTATAACCTTTTGCGTTACGACGTCTACTTTCTTTAACGAAAAAAGGTCCACCGAAATCAGTTCCGACATTTCGAAAACTTTGACCTTCAGTTAATCGACTTTTAGGTAAATCACCCATATGAGGTTGACTTCTAGAAGGATTAAATTTGAAACATGTTATGCATTTAGATAAACGTGAACGAATTAAGTTACGACTTCCTAAGATCCAAAATCTACGCTGTATTAGAGAGTGTAAGGTGCGAGGTCCGCAATGAAGATATTTTATGTGAAAGTTATCTATAATTAATTTTGATAAAAATGAATTTTTTGGTAATAGCAACGGATGTTTTACCTCATTTGGTAAATCAGCATTTTGAAGGCGTCCCCCCACTCGCAATAAACCAGTTAAATCTAAAAAGGGACTTAATTTTTGTAAATGTTTTGGTAAAGGTTTGTTATGTTTTAGATTACTAATATCGCATTCAAAATGAATTAACTGTTCGTACCGTATGAGATAATAAAGAGAATTTTCAAGATCTTCTGAAGTTAAAAAACCTTGCTTTCTTTTGTTTTGAGGTAGTTTTATGTTAAAGATAAAACGAAAACACCAAGCTAAGATTCGTTGGAGTTTTGTCAAAGATGAGGTACGTTTGGCGAGGGCCGGTATAGGATGGTTTATGTCGACCTCTTGGACGACATGAGATGATGAGATAGGTTTAAGTTCTGGCAAGGGTTCCGAAAGAGGCTGAGGAACGCTATCTGGCCACTCAGACACACCTTGACGAAGCCACTGAGGCCCAGTCCACCAGGTTTCACATGCTGCTAGTTGTGAGCATGTGAGACCACGGCTACAAAGATCCGCGGGATTATCCTGAGTAGATACGTGCCGCCACTGAGATGGAGGTAAAGATTCGGTTATTTGTACTACACGATGAGCTACAAATGTTTTTAAGTTGTGCGGTGCCGTATTTAACCATGACAATACCGTAGAGCTATCGGTAAAAGATAGGATTTGATTTATGTTGAGTTGTCTACTGAGTAGTGCCTGCATGTGTGACATAAGACGTGCTAATAACACTGCACCGCATAATTCGATTCTATTCACGGTCAAGGGCTTCAGAGGTGCTACCTTGGATTTCGCGATTAGAAGAGATACATGGATTTGACCACTGCAAGTTACCGTTCGGATGTAAATACAACAACCGAAGGCTTTTGTTGAACCATCACAAAACCCGATTAGTTGAGTTTGGACAGTGTCTAAAGGAATTATTAGACGTGGAATGTTTATGGAGTTAAGATTTGAAAGTTCGGAGGTAAAGTCCTTCCAGTCCTTTTCGATTGATTCAGGAACTATTTCGTCCCAAGATAACTGTTGTCGCCAAAGATTTTGAAGGATCAGCTTTGCTAAGAGGATAAAAGGGGCTAACCACCCGACGGGGTCAAAGATACGAGCGACGTTGCTTAAGATACAACGTTTAGTGCAATTTGATTCAATTTGAGATACGTTATAAGTGAAATAATCACCATTTGGATCCCACTGAACTCCTAAAATCTTTAACATAAGTTTATTGTTTTCAGTTGAGAATACTTTAGGTTTTTGACAATGATCAGAAGGTAAGTTTTCTAAAAATGTGAGGCTATTACTACTCCATTTGCGAAGTTGAAATTGACCGAAACTCAAAAGTTGGATAAGTTCATTTTTCAATTCAAGCGCCTCTTCTACAGAAGACGCTCCACCGTTAATATCATCCATAAAAGTTCTATTTAAAAGTAAATCTGTCGCGCGCGGGCACTGTGCACCGTGGTCGCGAGCTAGCTGATGCAAGGTTCTGATGGCGAGATAAGGCGAGCTACTTACTCCATAGGTGACCGGTGTCCACCTCTTTAGATGGTGATTCACGCCAGAGAATGTGCTGATAGACTCGTTCCTCAAGTAAGATATTGATTTGCCTATACATTTTCGATATGTCACAGGTAAAAACAATTGCGTGTAAACGAAAGTTAGTAATGATGTCGATTACGTCAACTTGAAGCTTAGGCCCGGGATACACTAGATCATTTAAAGATAAACCGTTTGATGACTTACTGCTCGCATCAAATACGACGCGAAGCTTTGTCAAAGCAAGCAAGCTCTCAGGACGAATAACACAGTGATGTGGAATAATATACTTGCTTTTTTGTTGTGAAGTATTGACTAAGTTCATATGACCGAGGTCATGATATTCCGTCATAAAGTTAGAATATTCAGCCGAAAGTTGTGCGTCCCGGTTCAACTTACGCTCAATGTTAAATAATCGAGATAATGATTTGTTAAAAGAATCACCTAAAACACCGTGAGGTTCTTTTAAAAGCAACGGAACAACATATCGGCCGTTGTCCTCTCTGTACATGCGAGTACTGTAAATACGCTCACATTCAAGGTCATTAGGATTTACGATAGGGGTGCGAGGTGGCTCCTCGACTTCCCAAAATTGCTTGACCACTTCATCAAGGGTATGAGTGGAAGCGATGAGACTGGAGATAACATTCGGAGGTGTGCAACTGGGCATATCAACAGCGCCAGTAATCACCCATCCGAAAACACTATGCAAGGCAGCAGGTAAATTAGGACGTGGCTGAAGGCGCTGACCGTCATATATTTTATGAAATAACTCTGCTCCGAGCAACAAGTCAATATTTGAAAGTTTATCGAAATCGCAATCTGCGAGTACTAAATGCTTAAACTGTTCGCGAACCGAGTTAGGTATTATTGCAGTAGGCATTTTAGAGGTAATACTATCTAAGATAATCGGTGAGATATGAAAAGTTGGCTCATCACATTCGCGAGGTTGTATAGTACATTGTGTGGTGCCTTGTACTTGTTGTACCGTGTTTTCGCCGAGTCCGGCTACCGTAAGATTGCAACGACGGAAAGGCAAGCCGAGTTTTTTAAAACTGGCCGAAGTGATAAAACAATCCTGCGAGCCACTATCAATTAAAGCGCGCAAGTAATGTTTACTACCAAATGCATCGCACACGCACACAGTTGCCGTGCCTAATAACACAACCGAATTCTCGCGACTATGACCGACATGAGCGCTCATATTGTTATGACTGCCGCCGGCGCCGGCGCCTTCATTACGCGGCGGGCTTGAGCCAGCGGGAGCAGTTTCACTCGCATGAAGCAATGTATGATGGCGCGAGCCACAAGTTTGACAACTCATTTTAGAGAAACAGTTGGTTATAGAATGATTTGAACGTAAACAATTCAAGCATAGATTTTTATTTTTAACAAATTCAATACGTTTCGAAATATTATAAGATAAAAAAGTAGGACATTTATAAATATTATGTTCTAAGTTACATAATAAACAATTAATTGCTTTAGGGTTAGAATTAACTGCTTGAGATGTTACAAAAGACCGTTGTTGATTAGGGTTAAACGTATTTTGTTTTCGTGGATAATTATTTTTATTGTTTTGCTGATTTGATTGCGATCGATTTTGTGGTGTATTGTTTTGATAAGAGTGTGATCGTGTCTGAGGTAGATTCGCGTTCGCCGTCCGTGGAGGGTTAAGATGAGATAAATTACTAGACTCCAAAACTTTGACATAATTTTGTAGAAATTCGATGAGGTCTTGCAATACCGGTATTTTATTTTGGTTTTGTATTTCAAAACGCTTCCTCGTGTCCGCGTCTAAGGCACGGGAAGCTAAATGGAATAATATAAATTCGCTTAAATGTTCAATGTTTAATGTATTTAGAGCGTTAAAAGATTCGTATAACACATTTGTAAAATATTGTAAATCGTTATAATTGTTAGTTTTAATAGGCGGATAATTGCAGATTTTCTCAAGATAAGTTACCGCTAAAATACGTTTATTATGATATCTTTCTAATAAAGCATCAAACACTGTTTGATAATTATCAGAAGTAAGTGGTACTCCCTTGGCGATAGCCAAAGCAGACCCGCTCAAACATGAAATAAGATAATGAAATTTTTCGATGGTACTAATTGAATTGTTTTCATGAATTAAGGTAACAAATGTGTCATAAAACGTTTGCCAATTTTCGATATGGTTGTCGAATTTCGGTAAATCTAACTTCGGTAATCGAGCATGAATCTGATCGGAATGAGATGCACCAACGAAAGCGGCACCTGACGACGGTTCGCCGCCCGGCGACTGCAGGGTTAACTTTGTCGTAGTAGGTTGCAAAGAATCATCGACTCGCAAAACTTCGTAATAAAGTTGATCAAAGGCTTCTAATTTCGCTGTACTTATTTGACTATCGGGCTTTAGAGCTAATTCTAATGTACTTATTTCTTTGTCGATTTCATAAAATTCCGATTTTACATTTTCTATGCGCGAAAATCTCGAGCGAAAAGAGGGTATCTTGCTACGATCATGGACAAGTTCTAGCGAGATATCGTACAATATTTGCATTGAACGATATAAATATTCGCGACGTGAAATAAGTATCTTTATTTTTGCTTCACTCATTGTTAATTTTATTGAACGACCACTTTATTTTAAAGTATTTTCTACGAAATTGAAATAGGTAATTTTACAAAGTTGAAATTTAAATAATTATTTTATGATAAATGTATGTTTAAACTGTGTAGATTACGATTTGTTTTTTAAGATAATGTTTTGTAAGTAAATTTTATGCACATCGCAGGTTTAACTAAGTAGGTATAAAATATCGAACAGGCATGAATTCAAAAGACAAAATGGCGGTCCAAAGCAATTGCAAAGGTAATGATTTGAAGATTTGAAAAGGTGAAATATCAGAGTTTTACTATGAAATTGAACCTGATATTTGCTATTTTGTGATTCCACGGGTTGGAATCCGACTCGATTGGACCAGAATTTATGTTAGATGTTGCAATTGCTTTGAGGACGCTAAACCACGATGGTATGAGGGGATGTTTGGATTTATAAAGTATCGCCCACCTTACGTCGCCTTTTCAGCAAGGGTCGATGACACAACTTTTAAAACCAAAGGATAGGTACTCACTGGGAAGCTGGCTGCCTGATTTTCACTGAATTTAGATTTTTTGATAAACACAGCGGCGCGCACGTTACAGCTCGGTTTTTACATTCGACTCACACAAGTCCATGTGATAGCCACGTGACGTGACAGCCGACGTCAGAGGTACATCGGAATTTGGTAGTGGGAGGACAAAAGGATGAGGTATTGATTTTAGGCTGCAACAGTATTTTATATCCATTTTGGGTCAATGGGTCTTTTTCGGTAAAAATATACCACAAAATAAATACCTACTTTCCCATACATTCTGTCCTGAACGTCTACTGTCTTAGGAACAAGCGTACGCAGCGACACCTACAATTAGCTTTGCGTTGCCAACCCCAAAAGTTTCGATAACTCCTTTCAAAGCGAATGCCTACAACTTTTGTGTGAAGCGATTAATCTGACAAAGTGCAAACTTCACGTCAGTGTGTTGTTATGATATTGTATTGTAATTTTATGGTACGTACCATTTTTTCTCGAGTGAAGTTGCCGAGGACTGACAACATTGGTTTCAGCCCGATTTCCTTCCACTGATTTGAACTGTTGGACAATGAGCCAATAAGCAGGACATCATTATTTTATTACAATGTGATTAATTTAACAACGTACAGTCAGCAGCACATGAGGTTATACAAAATTATCGAAAAACTGTAATAAATTTTGAACCTTAATTGCTTTAAATTTAAGTATATAATTGATTGAATATCATTACGCTGTCGTGGAAGCCCAGAGTGCAACAGAAGCGGCTAACTTCAGGGCGCTTGCGGTACAAAACTTAAAACTGTAACTGTAAAACTCCTTGCCATACATTCTCGAATGAACTTGCAGCTTATCACTGTCTATTGTCAATTTAATCGCATTATATGATAAATATAAAATTTTGTAACTACGTATTAATCTTACCTTAAGAGATAGCAACAAAAAACATGTGGATCCAAGCACAATTGCCAAACGTATTACACGTATATATTCAAATACAACCCACAAAACAATACACTCGAACACTTATAAGGTCGGTATAATTTATTCTTGGACGCGCTCCCGCGCGCCGAAAGGGTGTCCTTGGGATTTCAAAATAGCGACACTAATTTAATCTAAGTAACAAAAACGATCCAGTGAGGATATTCGGAAATAAGGTCTTAAGCCTACTCACCGGTCTTCTCCTGCTGCATTGCCTGTCGGCGCCGACCTTTGGCAATCCTTTTGGTCTTTTCACTAAGAGCACACACAACACACAACGAAAACGTACAAAATGGGTTTTGCAACAGGCAGCGATGCAATCGATTAACAAAAATAACATGTGTCGACAGCGCGGTACCGTCCAAACAAGTGAGAGGCATCAACCCAATCACGAAAAGTACCCACACTAGATTAATAATTTTGACAATATTTTGCGATCAACTACCCGCGAAAACTGTCACTATGAAGCGTTTCGTTCTATGCAAAGACGATCAATATATCGATTGAAAATTACAAACAAAATTATTAAAAAGAAGATGCGCGGCTGCAACAATTCTTAACGTTGTTTTTGTTATTTAAAGTTGAATAAACTTAAAAAGTAATTATCAATACTACTCAACTTTCTGTTATTAACTTTGTTCACAAATCATGAGTCATGCATGATCAATAGAATAGATTCTTGGTCATGACACGTCTTTTAACAAACATCACTACACGTCACTATTTCTATGAACGCTCATAGACAAACAAAATACAATTCGAAAGCATTCCAATTTCAAAATGCATTTTGCAAAGCAGCTTAATGTATTTGATAAGCTTATTTTGTATTGCACAGGCACAGCATAAAAAAATCTTTATGCTGTGGCACAGGTATGTTGTATAAGTTTGTAGTATATAACAATGTTTGTGTTCCATTTTCAAAATTCAATAGTCTATGTAGGATGCGTACAAATTAACAATGAACAACTGAAGCGACCAACTTCAAAGCGCTTGCAGTTCAAATCGACAAATTTAAATCTGTAAAATTTTCTTTTTTCCATACATTGTCACACACGCACGTTACACACGCTGTCAAAAGTTTTAAAAGAATATAATTATTATACCATTGACGAATACTTAAATGACAAAACATTAAAATGAAATTAATTAATTAATAGCAATTTGACATTATTATGATTTGATTTATTTTATTTTTATTTTATTTATTATCAAAAAATCCACAGCACTTAAAAATTAACAGTAATTATTATCTTACAAATTTTGCTTAATGCCAATAACGGATTTACATTTTATTTATATTTTATTATTTAATTTAACTATGACTTGTATATTTGTGCTGTTTCGATAATTTTGACTATTGAATATTTTTGTATTTTTTCCATTAATTTTTATCAGTGTGACATTGTAATTTCATTTTTATTTATGATTATAATTAATATTTACTGCTTAATTATATTTTGAGTCAGATCTAATGATTATATATGAACATTGAACATTAATTAAAGTATTTGCACATCGAACCATTCGGTAGAATATGCGGGAACCATGTAATTAAAATTTGTATTTTACCATATTCGAGCAAATAAATGATTTATGATTATTATGATTATGATCATTCACGAGTGAAGTTGCAGCGGATCACTGTTATTGTCAATTTAATCGCATTGTAAAGTCGGCCTATCAGTATCAAAACAAATCTGTTGAAAATAACATTTATAAAGACTTGATAATTGCATTTTTAGGGTTCCGTACCCAAAGGGTAAAAACGGGACCCTATTACTAAGACTCCGCTGTCCGTCTGTCTGGCTGTCTGTCTGTCTGCCTGTCTGTCTGTCACCAGGCTGTATCTCATGAACTGTGATAGCTAGAAAGTTGAAAATTTTACAGATGCTGTATTTCTATTGCCGCTATAACAACAAATACTAAAAACAGAATAAAGATAATATTTAAGGGGGGCTCCCATACAACAAACGTGACTTTTTTGCCGTTTTTTGCTCGATATTAATAACGACAACAGGTAGACAGTTGAAATTTTCACAGATGATGTATTTTTGTTGCCACTACAACAACAAATACTAAAAACAGAACAAATTTAATATTTAGGGGGGGGCATACAACAAACGGATTTTTTTGCCGTTTTTGGTACGGAACTCGACGTGCGCGAGTCCGACTCGCTCTTGGCCGGTTTTTTATTAATTTGGGTTAAATGTCTGATATGAAATGTCCGAATTTATTAAAAAAAAAAACAAAATTGCCCCAACGCTACATTCTAATCAGGGTAATTTCGGTGTAGATTATTCGAAAAGCAGTAACTTTGATTACCGCACGTAGTGCCCGCGGGCCAATTAAAATGCTAATTTATTTGCTAACAAATTGGGGCGAGCTATAACGCTAGGTGCGCTAACTAGCGGCTTGGGGGTGTACTAATTATGCTATGAATTTTGTCGCTTTGTCGTTGTTGTGAACTGGGGACGGAGCTGAAAAATGTGAGCTTTTGGGAGACAACCCTTTTAATTTATTTATGCAATGTTTATAATCTCGCTCGTATTATTTGCGGAGAAGCTCTGCACTTATTATTTAATTTGTGCTCTAAATTTTAGATAGACTCTAAATACACCATACGTTCGGTTGGTTTTTACCCACTTGCAGATCAGGGTCCGAATTCTGCTAACAGTATTTTAACTGAACGCAATTTCAGTCGAAATAAATGTCATATTTTTCATTCTAATAATTCTTTAAGCACCTAAAAATCAAACTCCTGAATCGTCAATATTTTGCTACCATTCAAGATTTCAGAGGAGATACATTTTCAAATAAATTGATGACTTTTGAATTTTTAGATTTTAGGCATTCACATTTTTTTTATATTAAGATAATCAAAATATTAAAAAAAAACCGGCCAAGTGCGTGTCGGGTCACGCGCCATAGGGTTCCGTAGTTACCTTATACCATACCATATTTAATACCACCTATCATTTTTCGTTTGCAAAAATAACTTTGTTTTTCACAGTGTTGGTATGAATGACAAAGTTATATTTGCGGTTTTGGAAAATGTGCTATATCTCAAAAACTAATTACTCAAATTAACTATATCTCGTTCAAACCAATTTTGGTTGAAAGTGTTTATTAAGATCTACAGCATATATTTTTTTTAGATTTTTCACTCTCTTATTTCAAAAGTTAAAGGGGGGGGGGACACACATTTTACCACTTTGGCAGTGTATTTCTTTCAAACGATTGACTTTGAGAAAAAGTTGTCTTAGGAACCTCAATGTCATTTTTAAAGACCTATCTATAGACACCCAACACGTGTTGGTTTGAAGAAAAAAAAATTTTTCAGTTTCAGTTCCATGTATGGAGAGCCCCCCCTTAATCTTTTATTTTTCTTATTTTTGTATTAAATTCGTTAAGCGGTTAACAGAATACATCTACCTACCAAGTTTCAACTGTGTAGTCTTAATACTTTCGGAATAAAGTGGCTGTGACATACGGACAGACAGACAGACAGACAGACATGACGAATCTATAAGGGTTCCGTTTTTTGCCATTTAGGCTACGGAACCCTAAAAATACCAGAAAAAATCAACTCACCGGTAGTACCTCAGATGGGACTCGAACCCAAATCCTTGGGATTCCGGCCCAATGCACTGAGCAATTATGCTACCGAGTCGCTAGTGGGAGCAGCGAAATTTTCTAATACTATTTTTTTAGTATTTTTTCTAATATATTAATTATCTTAATTCAAACGATGTTTAAAAACTAACGCATGACTCATGACGCACGAAACTGTCATAAAAAGGAAGGCTTTGTTTTATGTTCCACACTCGTTGTAACAAAATCGCAAACATCCTATTTACGTTTCCCACGTCAAATTAAATGACAAGATATTAAAGTATTATTGCGTCAATTTCCATACAAAAAGGCGGCGAGGCGATCGCGCCCATTGTGTTTCCCCCACGGTTGTACGGAGGGCATCAAACCGTTTTGTATTGAATGGCGGCCGAAATTGCCCGCCAAATGACGGCCATCTTGCAACATTTGCAGAGGAAGCAGCCATTTTCTCACCATTGCTACATATTATGTGATGAACACATATTATGAGTTGGAAAAAATTCATAAGATTTTATGATCCTTAGCTTAAAATTGTGCAGACGCCGTTTGTTTTGCACACAAGAGGAATATAAATACTTCCAACCTCAGACCAAATAAAAAAGTAAAGACGGAGTCTTCCGACAAAGCGGTGAGGCCAGTAAAACTACGCCTTGGCTCTGTACATACACAGTTTACGCACACATATATAACGAAACTACGCCTTGGCTTTCGTTCGTCATTAGGCGTTCCATATCGAACCCTGCCGCCCGGCCCCCGCCCGCCCCCTATAGTGCGCACACATGTGTACCATCAAAAACCGGCCTCACTTAGTTGTTCGCAACCACTGCGCAACGCTCCATCTTTCTTTTTAGGGCATCCGTACCCAAAGGGTAAAAACGGGACCCTATTACTAAGACTCCGCTGTCCGTCTGTCTGTTTGTCTGTCTGTCTGTCACCAGGCTGTATCTCATGAACCATGATAGCTAGAAAGTTGAAATTTCATTTCGTAAAAATCACAGATGATGTATTTTTGCTGCCGCTATAACAACAAATACTAAAAACAGAATAAAATTAATATTTAAGGGGGCTCCCATACAACAAACGTGCTTTTTTGCCGTTTTATGGGACAGAACCCTTCGTGCGCGAGTCCGACTCGCACTTGGTCGGTTTTTTATTTGATCTGAGCTTCCAACACATTCAAACTAAGACTGACTCTCTGACTGAGATTCGTCTACGGTGGTATGGTCATGTTATGCGGCGCGAAAAAGAGCATATGACAAGATACGTCATGGACATCGAAAAACCTAAGCGAAGCCGAGGTAGACCGCCGACTACCTGGATGGGGACTATAAGAAACGACCTAAAAAAGGCAGGACTGCAACCGGAAATGACACAAATGCGCCCAGAGTGGCGAAGAAAGACAAGGAGGGCCGACCCCAAAAGACATGGGAAATAACGGCACGGACAAAGAAGAAGATTCAAAAGCCTTTTCTAAAAATACTCACTTGTTACACACAAAGATATTAAAATTTTTTAAAAAGAGAAGTTTCATTCTGTCACACACATTTTGAAGAACAGTGCCAAGAAAATAAAAAAAAATCTTGTAAATAATATCTTTTTGAATTCAAACGTAAATATTGTTGGGGAAGCATGCTTTCCTTAACTAAACTTACACAATGCTTTCACAATTTAGGCCGTATACTGAGAGAAAGCTGGTTGCCGACCGGCGCTTATCGGCGCTGGTCCGCGCAGGTAACCAGCGAAGGCATTTATATGAACAAGCGCGGATAAGCGCTGATAAGCGCCGACACGCGCCGACACGCGCCGGTCAGCGCTGACTACGTTTAGTACGAAATTCTGCTTCAATTTGCTTGCTTTATGTTAAGTTATCGGCGAGGACCATCGCCGATAAGCGCCGGTCGGCTACCAGCTTTCTCTCTGTATAGTGTATGTGGCCTTACATGCACATGTCAGACTCAGGACATTATTTGCAAACCGCAAATAAATCAAGAATTGGTTGTATGGTTAAGTACCTTTGTCTCTTCTTAATAGTCCTAACTAAGGGTGCTTCTACACGGTGCATGTAACTTGCGCACGTTGAGGCCCGCACGCAGCATGTAACCTGCGCAAGTGCTCAACTTGCGCGGGCTACTTGCACCGTGTAGAAGCACCCTAAAGGACTAATATTACCTACTTCTACTGCCACTACCGCACCACGCCACGACTACATAGACTAGCTACTTAATTAAGTTAATGTAAGTACAAGTCATGGATTTAGTAGATACTTTACTCATTTGCAACAAGTACCTCTTGTTGAGGGTTGTGCTAATGGCGGGTCCATAGGGCGCGTTTGTGTAATGTTTTTGTGATAGTGTAGAGTCTATACACTATCACCAAAAACATCTCAACATTCAACAAAATAAAAACGTATGAAGATTTTGTTTCGCGAAACAATGTTTTGTTGATTGTGTAGGGCAAAACACGCGCTATGGACCCGGCCTTACATTTCTTGATTTCATAGTTTTGACAAGTGATGACTGTGTAAGTGTTGTTTGTAAGAGAAAAAGATTGTCCAAATAAGAAGTGAAAGAGAGCGGGAGAAATTAATTAAAAAAATTAAAAACCCGCCTGCATAAAAAGACAAGTCAACTGAAAAGATGGAAACAAGATTAAATATTAAAGTCAACATTATAACATGCAGTCGGAGGCATGCATAAAGAAAGTGACATTAAGAATGATTTGAGTTATATGCCTCCGACTGCATGTTATAACGTTGCCTTTAATATTTAATCTTGTTTCCATCTTTCAGTTGACTTGTCTTTTTATGCAGGCGGGTTTTTATTTTTTTTTTAATTATTTTTTTATTTATTTATTTTTAGTTATTATTTATTACAATCATGATATACCTTTTTGAAATTCTTATAATGAGCCCTTTAATTTGACACTTATATTGATGTATTCTAAAAAAATGGTTTTTTATAACACCACTTTCTTAAGAACACTTGGGCTAGCAAGACAAATCTAACGATATGTTAATCATAGAAATCCGTTCAGCCGTTTAAAAGATATGAGGTAATAAAGAATATTACATACAAACACACATACAAACAAACAAACATACAAGATACGCGCGGAAAATATAACCCTCTTGCAGTCGGGTAAAAAAGGATTATACTTCAATCAAAACCAACTTTTCACATTGAGACGCATGAGTTAAGGAGAAAGAATAAGTTTGCCTATTATTTTACGACATACTTTTTATACTAAGGGGTAAAATCACAAACCCCTAGCGTCACTGGGGAAATCTGTAACAAAGAACTACCTAACTAAAAAGTTGTTTGTGAAAGTTCTTAAGTAGAAAAGGTGCGAAAAGTAAGGTGCTTTTGTCGAGTCGAAAGGCGAGCTTAAAGTGGAGCCGCCGCGATACTTGCAGAAACATTTATTCGTATCATTTCCAAATGTTGTCGCATTTGTCGCCGTGATATGTACTTACTGAGCAGCGAGTAAGTTACTTACTTTATAGTGTTGTTCTGATGTCGATTGTGTTGCAACACAGAAACGATACATTTTGCTGTCCAAAATTAGTAATGCGTGAATTTCACCTGATGCTTAGGCTAGTCATTTAGCCAATATTTATTGAAATACGTACGCACGTTAAATATTCAGTTTTAGTATTGCCCCAACATCACAGTTTGTCACACACTTTTTGTTGGTTTTGTACCTTGCCATTTATTATAAAGCGAAAGGGAAACATACTTAATTCTAATTATTTCTAATTATTCTAAATACTAGTGTTATTTCAAAGAAAGTGTGTTTTCTTAGTCACACTATTATGTTATCACGACTGTGCTATATTATCCCATAACAGATTTGGGTACAATGTAGCACGCACTTTACACACACAATATGTAAATAAAACTCAACATATAACAAAGAGGGTTTCCGAAAATAAACTTTATTAATAAATAAAATTTGGGCCTTGAATACAAACGTTCTCTTTCCATTCAATCAATCAGTTTTGCATTAGTTACAGCTAAACCCTAGCGTAATCGTACAATAAAGTTGCTAACCGCAAGACCAATCTAGATTGAAACATAAACTATAATCGACATACCCGTACATTTCCCAGCACTACTCCATAAAGTTCCGGTATAATTTGGGAGCATTCATCCCGGGCACCTGCGCGCCGAGCTAATTTATACCCTACGCTGACCAAATACGAACGCGCTCATAACTCAACTTATAATAGTCCCAGGTAATATAGGACTCGTTTTAGAATATCTGGGACAAAGAAAAGTAGGGTACCTAGTTAGAAAAGTTGTTGTAGCTAAGTTTTGTGTTAACGACTGCCTTAGCTTACTTCGTCTATAGTAAAAAGATTTATGAAAAAAAACCGGTCAAGAGCGAGTCGGACTCGCGCACCGAGGGTTCCGTACCATCATAATAAATACACTGCAGAGTAGAATAATTTAAATTAAAATACTTAATATAACTTAATATAAATTAGTATACTTTAGTTATTTTCATAGTGTAATGTCGTATGGACTGCTATTGTGGGGCTCAGCTGCCAGTATTGAAAATATTTTTGTACTCCAAAAAGAGCTGTTCGCGCCATATACAATCTACGGCGAAGAGATACCTTGAGAGAATTGTTCAAAGAAATAAATATTTTAACTTTGGCAGGCCAATACATTTATGAAAATTTAGTTTATGTAAGGAAACACTATGATTCATTTGCTAAGAACAGCAATATTCACCAGTTTAATACGAGAAATAAAGATAAACTTGCCGTTCCAAGATTTAGGCTTGCAAAAACTAGAGGTTCATTTATGGGGAAAGGCATAGCCTTTATTAATAAAGTTCCACAACAAGTGATTGATCTTCCTTTGCATGAATTTAAAAACCATGTTAAAAAAACGCTCATGGGTAAAGGTTATTATAAAGTAGACGATTATCTTAAAGATCAAAATGCGTGGAAATGATGTAACACATAACTTGCTACTATAAGTACTTTGTTGAAGTAATATAACAATAAGTCTATGTTGTTGCCAATAATCCTGTCACCCTGTTGTAATTATCTGGTAACGATATATTCAAGTTTGTAAATATCGTTACTTATGGCTGTTACAGCTGATAAGTTTCTTGCGCCCGTTCTTCTTGTCAGCTAAAAAAGTCTGGAACGGGTGGTAGGAAAATATAGACGATTCAAAAGTACTTAATAATTAAGTTTATTTGAATAAAGCTTATTTTGACTTTGACTTGCAGTTTTAGGTAAGCGCCATCTCTTGACCGATAGTGGAACTAATATTAACTTTTTTAGAAATTTGATGATTTCTAAAACAGTGTGCTATATTGAGACATCGTTTTATTTTTCCTGTAATCTTTATATAAATTGCTATCATATAGAATTATTTCAGATTTTTCTCTTTGTAAACTTTGTAAAGGGGGGGAACGGTATTTTTTTTTACATTTTTCATCATAAGTCGAAAACTGTGCGGCCTAAAATAAAAATAAAAATATACTCCACATGCCTTAGTAGCCCCACTTCAAATTTTTAAGACCCCTTTTTAGTCCCTGTTGTCAAAAAGATATTTATTTTTTCATTTCTTTCTTATTTGCAAAATAGTTTGGTAAAGTCATCTTAAACAATTTAAAATTTCAAGTTGATACCATTAGTAGTTCTCGAGATATCCAGCTGTGACAGACAGACAGACAGACGGACTGAGTCACACCATAAGGGTTCCTTTTTTACCGTTTTGGAATGGAACCCTAAAAAGTGATGTAGGTCACACCTACATCAAATTATTATAAGAAAATAATTCTGTCAATTTCTTCTTTTGGTATTTTCATTCATAAGTAAGGCCATTTCCAAGTATATAGGTAATTTTATATTTTTATAAAATAATGATCTTAGCTCAAACCCCTTGACGGACCAGGTGGTTTGGCATGCACAAGTATGTAGATACTTAATACGATGTTAGGCATCCGCTTAGAAAAGATTTATAAATTTTCCCTTGGGAAGTGGAATTTGACGTGAGGAAAGTCGTGGGCGGAAGCTAATAAACATAACTAAGTACAACATTAGTGTCAGTAAGCCTACTGCCTACCTAAGTACTAGTACAGGGTTATTTGTAGAGATGCGCCGAATGTTCGGCCGAATATTCGTATTCGGCAAATTCGGCATATTTTTTAATGTTCGTATTCGGCCGAATATTCGGTTGATTTGCCGAATAATTACCGAATGATTAAATTGTACCAATAATACCAATTATTTATTGACAAAATAAAAAAGATGAAGAGGATTCTCTAGCAAACGGTCTCCATACAAACGTTTCCCACCCTCTCTAAACCTTAACCTACAGCAACAGATTATATAATCCTACAGCAATAAATTTTCGGTATGTCTTTGAAATGCCTAAAAACTAGGGCTGTATGTTTTGATTTTTTAAATATTGTAGATTTGAAAATATTGGAACTTTTTGTTTTGTATGAAATCACTAAAATGCAAATAAGTATTTCAAAATCTTTGATAGATATTAAAAAAATCAAAACGTACAGGCTACAACCCTCTTGTTTTTAGGCACTTCAAAAACATGCCTATTTTTTTAAACAATAAAAACTGCTATCTTTATAAACCACCACTAGTATTAAAATGTATAATTAAATTGTTTTTTTAATAAATGTCAATGTATGCCTCATCTTCAAAGACTTTCATCAACGTATATAATAAATTTCAAAGTATGCAGTTCCGAACTGCAATTATTTGTAACCGAAAGAGCGGTACATCGACTGAGCGAACCGTGCTAGAGAAGGAGTTGCTGTGGCAAACGCCCGCCCGACACGTGTAAAACCGGTTTACTGCGCAGAATTGAACCGAATGATTCGGCCGAATATTCGGTTCGGTACATTTTGGACCGAATATTCGGCCGAACATTCGTATTCGGTTAAACCTACATTCGGCGCATCACTAGTTATTTGTAAAACACACTAACATCATAAACAAAACATATTTTGTTATATGACTTTTCCGGAAACCGACAAAAAAAAATTTCGACTCTCCATACAAATGTCCCGAACAGCTGATCGAGTTTTGTATGAAAAGTCGATATATTTATAAGACTATTTCTTTTTAAGAGGCATATTTCGTTTCGACTGTGATTTTTGCGTAAAATGGCCAATTTTGGGGTTCTCGATCTCAGAAACAACAATACATTAAGAGTTTTGACTTATTGAATAGTGTAGAACAGCTATTGGAATAGATCATAGCGGCCTCGCTTTTTTGAAAATTTGCTTAACTTTATAATTAAACCCGAAATTGCAGAGAAAGATTTTCATAAAATGCGCGAAGGCACTTTTTTGGGGTCATGGATTGAACTACTGTGCTAAACAAATGAAATAAAAAAAATTGAATATTATCTCTTATATAGTCGAATAGATCATAGCGGCCTCGGAATTTTGAAATTATGTATGGAATATGTGAAAAAAAATCCCAATCAAAAACCATAAAACTACTAAAAACGCTCAGAATTAACTGTGAATTTCTCCTAGATACATAGTTATTATTACGTAAAATTTATATTTGAATAATCTTTACTTCATACGAAAATCAAATTTCACACTTTTATTTGTTGTTTGTACTTGTTTTTCTTTCTGTGTATGTTCAAATTGACTCTAAGAAATCGTTCACCAACTTTAATTTTCCTTTCTAACCCTTTAACTTTCCAGTGTATCATCATATTACTTTTTGTCGCGAACACATATAAATGTATTTAGTAGACCCAAAGGTTTCTCTAGGTTGTAGCGCTAAAATCCGTCAAAATCGAAATTTCGACGAAAAAATGGGGTGCCCTTCGCATCGCATAATTTCGATTGTCCTAAAGTCACTTGGCATAACTCGATTTGCATAATAATCACAAAGCATACTATTTATTTAGCATAAATTTCGATACGCATAACCATCGAATTGCATAACTTTTAAAAAGCATAATATTTCAAAGCATAATAGTTACAATTCCTAATATCAATTGGCATATTGTCAGTAAGCATATTTTGAAAAGCATAATTTTGTTATGCCTAACATACATAACTACTAATGTTTTATAAAAACATAACTAATTTGAATACTAATTTATAAAAAAAAAAACTTTAAATGTGACCACCATTGGTGGGTTAGGTTAGGTCAGTGTTTAGAGTTTAGACCACTCTAAGCTAAGCGGGTGGAGCTTAATAATGCTTGCATGCATGTTGCACGCTGCATGCCTGCTTGCATGCTGTGTGCTTTCTTGCATGCATGCTTGCTTGCATGCATGCATGCAAAATGCTTGCATGCTTGCTTGCTTGCATGCATGCATGCAAAATGCTTGCAAAATGCTTGCCGGGGGGTGCAGGGGGGCTGGCCCCCCTTCTCGGGGGCGTCGGGGGGCCTGAGGCCCCCCGCTATAAAGAAAAACTTTTTGTGCACTAGGTAGGTTAGGTTAGGTTAGTGTTTTGACCACTTGCAGCGGAGCGAGCGAAGCGAGCGAAGCTCTATAGTGCTTGCATGCATGCTGCATGCTTGCCTGCATGCTACATGCTTGCCTACATGCTGCATGCTTGCCTGCATGCTGCATGCTTACCTGCATGCTGCATGCTTGCTTGCGTGATGGGTGCTTGCTCGCATGGATGCTGCTATGCCTAAAGAAATTAGGTATTTTATTACAATGCGTAATAAGATTATGTCTTTTGATAATTATGCTTTTTAGACAATATGCCAATTAAAAAATATGCGTTTTGACATTTATGCTTTTTGAAAATATGCCATTCAATATTTATGCTTAACATAATTCAGCCTTATGATATTATGCGTTTTGAAATTGTGCTATAAAATATTATGCTAAACGACGATTATGTCATTTAATAGTATGCGTTTTATGTTTAGGACAAATAAAGTTATGCGTTCCATTAGGTAATCGAAAAAATGTGATAGGGCCCTTAAGCGGTTGTAGGGAATATAAAAAACCATGTGTTGCTCTGAAAACAAAAAAACGACTTTTAAAGTTTATTCCTTTCTACAATCCAAATTACTTTTTTCTATTATGAAGCTTCAGTGTTAATGTCACAATCTTTATTATGCTACGTTTCTCCGCCCGATAGCGCCATCTTTCGGAGTGTCCAAGGAAACAGTTATCGACCTTTAAAGGTCTTAACAGGCGCGCCAAAATTTAAACTTAAAAGAAAGGATCTTATTCCTTTACATATTTTTGTCTGTTTTTGGAAAAGTCGTAGAACAAAATGTTGTTGTTTATGATGTTAGTAATTTATTCCTGCGCAGTTGTTGGTGTTTTACAAATAACCCTGTATACTAATCATCAAACCATACAAACGAGCTATATTCCTGAAAGGATTTTTTAATAATAAATTAAATCTGATTTTATTTAGAATTGAAGCGTCTAAAAGGAATCAGGAATATTTGTAACGTTCTCAAAAGGATTAACCGATCGAAAAGGCAATATCAAAAATTCGCTCCAAATAAGCAAGTTAGGGTAGCACGACACGATCGGCGAAGGAAGCACGTCGGATCGTTGATCCTGATTACTGGACTGATAGCGGTCGTTAAGGCACTCCGGGAGCCTAACGGGATAATAAAGAGGTAAAAACCTAATCTCACCTCGGATCTGCACTTATCGACATTTAAAGGTTGGAATTCATTCACTAGCTAAAGCACAGCACGACAAAAAAATCGAGATTTTTTTTAATCGTATACCTAGTATTAACTAAAATCTAGCACATTTCGCTCCGCCAGATCGATGGAATGTGACATTAAGATAACAGAACACATATTCTTCATGTCAGTTAAAAAAGTCTGGAACGGGTGGTAGGAAAATACAGACGATTCAAAAGTACTTAATAATTAAGTTTATTTGAATAAAGCTATTTTTTACTTTGTTTTTACAGAGTTTAGACAGTTTAGTCTGAACTCTGAAACACTAAATCTAGTAAAAATACCTACTGTGTACACGCTTTATAACGGCTTTGAATTCTATTTTTACTTGTACTTGAAAACAACTAAATATTAAAATTCCTAAATGTGGCAAATGTTCCACCATAAATAACAGTAACTAAAAGAAAATCTTAGAAAGATATTAATGTGTAATGTCACACTGTGTCGCCATCACCAGTGAGTGCGGGCCTTTTTGTCGAACAGATAACTTATGACCTCGGGTTAACCTCGGATCGCGTGATCCGTGCCCGCGCGACTCAATCACGCCGCGTGACGAATGTGCCCGCGCGTGACACGCGGGCGGGACGTGCGCAATCGCCTTTATTTTTGGACGACGAGCAAGACAGCCCTCCCTTGTCTCATTTGGAGACATTGGAACTTATTTGATGCCGAAACAAGCACTTTTCCTTGTCGCCCTTCGTTTCTGTCAGTTACTTGTATTCTTATACTTCTAGACGTAAGTAGAATAGGTACTTATGTAATATAATATAAGTAATCAATTGGTAACAAGCTTACATTTCAGTTTCGTTGAATTTTATGTGACTTGTATCTAATTAATATTTGTTTTGTCAGTGGTGAGTGGTGAGTGTCAACAAACATTTGAAGCTAGGGGAAAACACAATCACCTTGTCCCCGTTATTCCTCTCCCTCCTCGGATACTAGGCTCCCATGACTTCGTTTCCATGGGATCTACATATTATTTTTTCGCCTCTTGACTCTTTAGTTTTAATTGCATGCAGCGTTTTGAATCACTCAGTGTTTGTCACGTCAACGGTCAGTCAAACTTCAATACAAGTTTTGACAGTCACGTGACGCATCGTCACCGGTTGGTCAAAACTTGTTTGAAATTTGACTGACCACCCAACTAACAATTCTACGTCGTACAATGGTCGTACAAACGTTATCTTATTACCACTGGTCGCAAAAGATAGGTCACACTAACGTTATAATAACGTTTACTCAACGCGCAAAGGGCCCCATTTGTACGACCTACATTGTTGTTTAATGGTCATACAAAAGTCACAAAATTACCACTTTCATCATACAGTAGTCGCAACAAAACTTTACAACGACTCTTTCGTTATATTGTGGTCATAGATGTTTTTGAATGACGAAAACGTTGTATATGAGTCAAGTAACAACACTTGTACGACTGATTTTTAGTGTTAAGCAGGCCATATACGCTAGGTTATGCATGACGGTTTTAACCGAGCTGCAAAACCTTCATGCAAAACCGAGTTCAATAGAGAGCACACACGTAAGGTTACGCATGACAGTTTTAACCGAGCTGCAAAACCTTCATGCAAGCCGCTCATGCACGCCGCTCGGTTATGCCTGTGGTCAAAACCGTCATGCATAACCTAGCGTGTGTGGTGTGGTTGGCATTGGAGCAATTAAAAAAGAACTGTACCCCCACCCCCGGTATTTGCCCTGTCCCTCAGATTTCTTCACTTATATTTTTGGGATGAATGACTTCTAGCAGAATTAATTCATTTAGATGAAATAAGCATATTATTAAATATACAGGGTGTCCCAAAACTTTGCCACACGAAGGGAAAGTACCTTAAATATTGAAGGTAGGAAATTTTACTGAAAGAAGACTTCATTTTGTTTATAAAAATATACGGAACTGCATTCAAAGATTTTTTTTTAATTGATTGACTGATTCGATACGAATTGATGCAATCCGTAATTATTAAATTTTAAATGTTAAATTTCATGGCCTTCCATTTGTTAAAGATGCAGTGTCACTTAAGAAAAAGTAATCCTTATAAGTAACCCTTTCGATTGGTGTTGTAAAAATAAATACAAAAATGTTTTCGTTTTTGGTGGGTTCGATTCCTGGTTAAGGCAGGCGATTTTCCAAAAATCATTGAATGCAGTTCCATATATTTTTATAAACAAAATGAAGTCTTCTTTCAGTAAAATTATTACCCATCTTCAATATTTAAGGCTTTAAAACAATCATGCAAAACCTTCATGCAAAACCTTCATGCAAAACCGTCATGCATAACGCTAGGTTATGCCACAGGTGGTAGGTGGTTTTGACCACAGGCATAACCGAGCGGCTTGCATGACAGGCTTGCATGACAGGCATGCAGTTTTATCCCACACACGCTTGGTTATGCATGACGGTTTTGACCTTACAGGCATAACCATCATGCATAACCTAGCGTATATGGCCGGCTTTAGTCAGTGACTCGTGTTTGTGGTTATATATGTTTCGAGATCTGAGTGCAAAATAAATCTATTACAAGGAATAAAAGGTGAGTATTATTTAACTTTCATATCTTGCTAACCGTGTCTGTCTCTCATACCGTTTATTTCGTCTGGGAATTAAAGTTTTATGATAATATACGTAAATACTATTCATATTTTCATGCCCCTTCGTAGTTTTGTGTTTTTTTTTATTAATAAATTTATGTTTAATTCTACAAATGTCAGCCATGTTAATTTGTTCGCACACTAAACTCTATATGACGTTTTAAAGACAAAAAGTCATTTTAAGGTTATTTGAAGACCAAGTAAAGCCGCCATTTTGTTAAACGTCGTTTAAAAGTCGAAACTTGACTCCAATACGAATACATGTAGTACAGACGTTTTAGCTAAAACGTTAATATAACGTCGTATAGTTTAGTCGTGCCGACGTTGCTATGACCAGTTTATTATGACATATTTGTCGCACGACTAAAAAGTTAAATTTAAGACGTCTATAGGACCTGGCAGTCATGTCATTACTATTATAAGACTGCTATCCGACTTAAAGTCGTACAAGTCAGAACTTATATGACGTTTTTGCTTGTTGGGCATTGACGTGACTGCAATCACTGTGACTGACAACTCATTGAGTTGTGTGTATAATAATAATAATAATAATAATAATAAATCTTTATTGAAATAATCTTACATCACACTATTACAAATATTCTTAACATACGTACATATAGGGAAAAAAGATACAATGTGCCTGAACTAGGATTACCCTGTATTTCAGGCAAAACAAGTACTTACATAACTACTTAAAATTATTAAACAATAAAGTACAATTTAAATAATGTTGAAAAAAATAAATAACATATTTTTTGCAGAAAGAGCAATCAGTCTTCATAATCTATTCTAAGTCAAAGTCATCAAGTTTATTTACAAATTAGGTATTTATAATATTTATTGTGATTCATTTTGCGCATGTATTAAAACTGTTAGGTAAAGTAAATTAGTAATAAGGTTAATACGGTAATAAGAACAGAATAAATTAGAAATTATGCATTTTTGTCTACAAATAAATTATTATAAAACGGAAATAAAAACAGAAGTGACAATATTTTAAAACGTGACTAAAACTACTTAACTGAAAATTAAAACGAGTATAATATGGTACTTTTAGGCCCCTACATAATCTATCGAATTGACGTATCTTTGTTCGGCGATTTTTTTAGCTGGACATTCGGCATCAGCAGTTTTATGATTGCAGGGCTTCTTATAGTGCAGGCATGTAGCACATTTCGGTGGCTCGGCTTTTTTCGTACAGTCCTTGAAGGCGTGATCTTTTTCGCCACAGTGTCCGCAGGTGTTGGCCTCCTCTCTGCATGTCTTGGCAGCATGACCGTACTGCTGGCACCTGTAGTCCAAAGAATAATCCCTTATTGTTAGTGACGACGGCACAGAATACCTAATAGTGACGGAAACTTGTGGCAAGCCTCAACATACAAATTGTTTCGTTCCCTATACTATTGCCAATGTTTCAATGCAACATAAGCGGATTACGCGACGAGGAAAACATATATTTTCCGTTTGTTTCTGGGAAATCTCCTTTGATTCTGATATGCGGCGATCGAGTTATGTTCCTTTATATTATAAGCTTCTAGTTGCTATTTTAGTTGACTTTATTATCTTGTGTGCAGTGCTTTGAATCTGGTGTAAGAGGATCCTAATCCTGACTTTATATTTTATTTTTATATCCAAACTTATTATTATTATTTTATTTATTTAAATGCGAAAGTGAGTTTCTTTATTGTTCACTCGGGGCTCGGGGTCATCATTAAGAATTCTAACGATACCCCAACTATCCAAATCTGTTCAGAAATATAAAAGTTATGGTGGAATATAGAAATTCAGATAAACATGAATCCTTAACACATTATACTTCTATGTTAGCAGTCGTGTAAAACATCAGGCTATAACAAGATGGAAGAATACATGTCATTAAAATCTTGCCGCCAACAGACAGAAGCACTAGAACACTATCCGTTTCATAAATCCAAGGGTAAACACACGTTAGGTAGGGACATCATTGTATTGATTGAATTTACTTATAAATGTCGTTACCTCTGATAAAGTTGAATTACCTGTTGGCACAGAATACATAATACCTAGTACAACTGTTGGCTAAAAGACGCTGCTTGAAGAATATTCATTTTAGAAATAAAACACTTTTATAATCATAATCATAAATCATTTATTTGCTTGAATATGGTACAATACAGATTTCAATCACATGGTTCCTTACTTTCCTTTTTACTGATTACAGCGCATGTATTGGTTAATTCAGATGTTATTTTAGAATTATAGTTTTGATTTGTTGGTATTTTGGGTTTCCCGACGTTTCGACACTTTTCCAGGGGTCGTGGTCACGGGACGACTGAAGCAAAAAAGCTGCTCATATTTTTATGAAATTATCAAATTACCCGCTCGGAACGGTTTCTCGGAACGAAAAGTGTTTTATGTCCAATGAACTGTACGCGCAGAAGCCTTAGAAGTGTATATATTTTCATTTTCTTCATTGCAGTGTATGTGCTACATCGTATCGTACCTGCGAAACCAATCATATGATCGAGGCCTAATAAACGCCTACATTTTCAGCGCAGGCGAGAGAGCAGTAACTGCAAATAAATTAACTCGGACAAGTGAGCGCTGACAATGCCCCGGCGCCGATGAGTTATCGGCGTGGCGGGCCGCCCGCCGACCCCGCCGACGCTGCCGCCCGCCGATGATTTACGCCGACGCTCTATCGAGCTCATAAATCCTTCCCCCTTGTTACCCTCCACATGGACGTCCTAATCATGGAACTTCCTCAAAAGAATTGTTTATTTTCCTGCTACAAATCGCTTGTGTGTGCACGAATAGTTTGCAACTATGAATGGCACACGATTTTCTGTTACAATCACGGCATCGGGGAAATATGATTTCCCTGGGCCGTAAATCCTTTGAAAGCGTACTCCCATAATCCATACCTAGTCATCATTTAGTGTTGCCAATATTTGTTACCTCTCCGTGGTTAGACTGCTAACCGTTTAAGTAAGTAGTGTGATTTTATATCTCTTAAAACTCTCCAGCTCACCTGTGAGAAGCAGTTTGCCCAGTTTCTAACTGGGTATTTATAGTAATTACTCCTACGGTGACACAAACCTAATTGTTTTGATTTCTACTAATTTATTTCGTTGATTTATAAAAGTAGAAATTCGGATAAAAGTTTATCATTAAGCTGTTTTGAATTAAAATTGTTACTACTATCTTCTTTATTCAAAGCTTGTTTTTATAACATAAAATCCAAGCATAGTGGTCACTTGATAAGTCTATACTATAGCTTGACTAGATATGTAAACATCACCACAGGGATATCACAAATAGCTAATATTCTTTACCACAAGTGCGTCAACTTCCCTGTATAAACTTTGTAGTGTTAGTACTTCCTATAGAAACTCAAACTGTAGGCAGCCTCTTGGGAACACCTCAAAAGAGAGGCCACTTTGTGCCAAAGCGTATGGCGTATGTTAAAAGGAATCAAATTAATATAATGAACAATCTCCGAAGTGTACAACCTTCATTACGTGCACAAGTGTAAGTTCCTGACAGTCGTCGGCTAAGTTAAAAGACGCATATTTCTACCAAACATTTTGCAATCAGAGTGTCAGTTATGGGCTATTCACACGAGTCGATTTAGTCATCTGTGACGGTCGACTTCAGTCACCTAGAAAATCGCTTCCAAAATTGAATTGCAGGTGATGGCGTCGCTGTCGTCTTGTAGTTGATGGCGTAACCTAGGTAAAAATATGTTGTAAATAACGTAGTTCCAGTTTTGGCCACCGGATGTTAACGTAGTCATGCGTTTACGCAGCGCTTCGTTATTAAAACGCGTGCGTTGCAGCTCCAATATCCTCCTGGCGACGCTGTCTAAATGCAGCGAACCTGGGTGGGCTATCACTCTCACCCTAACGACGAGAGGGCCAGGCCCTAATATTACTGTCTTTTGTTTTTTAGATATAAGATACTAACATTAGCTTTTAAGTTTCATATGTACCTACTAACAATAATGGAACCAGGGGCCCTATTTTTAAATCGCTCGTCTCCAGTCGAGCGCTCGTTTCTACTGATTTTCGTTCGACATCTCATTGTTTTGAGTCATATGTCGAACGAAAATAAGTCGAAAAGAGCGCTCGACGCCAGTCGAGCGATTCAAAAATAGGACCCCTGTTTTCTGAAATAAATGTTATTGTTATTATTATTATTATATTATAACTAAATGCCACCACTTGAAAACTTGTCTAAAAGTCGATATCACTCTCATTTCGTAACGTTAGCTGTTATTTTGGCGATACAACCGTTATTAAATGATGTGCTGCCAACCGTACCGTGCTATAAACCCGTTTCCTTGTTATTTTACTTCTTTCCTTCACGATGGAAAAATATGATGATTATTTGAATTTCCTCGGATTCTGTCTACTATAATATCATGCGGACATCTGGAAAAATCGTAGATTTCCCAAAGAAATGTTTTTTCCCGCCCTTCGAATGAATAAGTAGATGTTATTTCAATATGTTTACGGTTTCGAGAAACCCTTTTTTATTTAAAAAAAGACTTTCCCTCTTTCGAATATTAAAATATCTTTGATGTACCTACCCAAATAAAGAAAATAATTTTCTCAAGAATATTTTTGTTACGTAATTTTATTCATAGATGTTAGTACTATTATAACTGTGTTCATAGTGCATTGTAAATTGTAAATGTTTGTGTCGTTATTTGAGGACACTGAGGACCGGTAATTGGCGTTAATTTTTTTTACCGTTTACTTTGTGAAATAATAAATTAAACAGAGAGTATCGACAAACTTATCTCTGTGTAGATAATGAAGTTCGTCTTTGTTGTCTCTGATGCAAGGATTGAAACCGGTTCAAAATTAACCGGTATTATAACGATTAAACCGGTTTTATCGAAAAATTTCGTTCCGGTGCGGCACTAAATGGATATTGAACCTAATTAAACCGGTTTATTCCTAGAGATCGCCCGAACAGTCATATCATATGGGATTCCCCTGTAAACAAACAAAACAAAATGGGTTGCCAGTTCCAATCGGTGAAAAAATCGGGAGAATTTCCTTATATTCTCAGATATTTCCAGAAATCGTGAAAAAATCCACACATTTCGGTTTTTCAGTAGGAGAGGCTCCATATCGGTAGTAATACCAAAAAATCGGTAGGTTCGAGACTATACTGCGCAGATTCCACGAACTTCAGTTGAACTCACTTCAGTCTTCACTGCTTTAAAACCGGTTCAGAAGAACAGAACCTTTTTTAAAAAGATCCACCAATAATTTCGTCGAACCGGTTCAAAAAATTTACCGGTTTCCAATCCATGCTCTGATGCCCGAATTACCTTTGATTTACCTTCTCAATGCAAAACCAATCCCATGTAATAATATCCCTATTTATTCCATTAGTTCCTAAACCGAAAACTCATTAAACGCCAACTGCATTTTCTGGGTCATATTAAAACGGCTCGCGCCGAGTTGCGAATAATAAAATGGTAATGCGCCTGTTGTGAAGCCCCAATTTGCGAAAGTTGCGCCCCGCAGCGGAATTGCCGCGCGGGAACTTCGGAAGCAGAAGTTCGCGACGCCTTCTTATTGGATGCTGAATATACTTTTAATGGGACACGTACATATCTTAACGATGTGATATACAAACTTACAACTGCGTAGCTATGTAACCTCGTTATGGTCAAGCTCGATTGTAAATCGACCGTAGCTTGACTAGAGCCGGACCATAGACGGACCAGAGTCGGACCATAGACGGACTGGAACCGGACCGTAGACGGACCGAAGCCGGACAGTAGATGGACCGGAGCCAGGCCATTCTCGTACTGGAGCTGGACAACAGCCAGGATTGAAAATCACGGCTTATAGGGTCAGTGGGTCGGCAGAGGCACAGCGCCTCCGCAAAGGCCAATCGAGGTCCGAGTCTGGCTTCGACCCGTTTCTGGTCCATGATCCAGTTCACCTTTTGTCGAGATAGCATGTAGATAATAATAATGTCTGTGATAATCGTATATTATATGATACGGATTTGTTCCGGATTGGTGTACCGAAGATCTGGTGAAGGTCGCGGTGCGCCGCTGGATGCGGGCAGCGCAGGACCGATCGTCGTAGAGATCCTTGGGGGAAACCTATACCCAGCAGTGGGTATCGCGTGTGTGGCTGATACGATGATGATTATGAAACGTATATTATGACATGCAATGCAACGATGTAATATGCAATAGAGAATTAAATTAATTGTAGAGACAATTATTATTGTTAATTGACTGTAATTTTCTTAAAAGCAAAGAGCGCTGCATGTATTACGATAGCAAAAAAACTGTAGAAGTTGCACTATAAGATCTATAAACTCTGTTTTAACCGTTATGTTATTTCATCTTGCATCGAAAATTACGTAATGATTCAAGTAGTTCTATGAAAGTTAAAAAGGAGTCATAAAATAAGTCAGGCGGAATTCTTTTAACCCACATGGTAAAGATTTAAGCATTTTGGAAAAAGTCCAGATTCCGCATATTTTTCATTATACTCTATGCATTATGCCATGCCAGGAACTACCAGAAAACGCAGAACTTTTCGTTCAACTAAGATAATCGGTGTGTTTCGATGAGAATGCAAACAATGTAGTAAAAAGCTGGTTTAGTTTCAGAAATTGTAGCTCCATAATACGTGGCCCCTCGTTTGGTTCAAAACAGCCAACGAAATATTATTGCAACTATTCGCACGGTGTAGCGGGCGGCAACTCCGGAGGGCAAACAGGCGAAAATGTAAATACTTTGCGAAACTAATTTTGTTTCATTTTAGAATTTGCTCGGGTAAACTTTTTATTATGCTGTTGTTATAACTCGGAAACAGTTTTTCATGTAATTATTAATTACAATGTAGCGTTGACTCGTCTTTGTTCTATGTTGCCATGTTTATGAATGGTCTATTGGGAGGGTGCGAAGGTATAATAATCGATCGCAGCGCTCATGGTGGCAAAAAGTAGAAATAAAGAAGGCTCTGTAATCTGCTTGAAAACGATATTTAATTTATTACTAGCGATACAGGACCAATTATATATGTTTATTATCACTTAGTAAAAATATTAAAGTAGCTTTATCCTCTTGTTTTACAAAATCTACAACTAAAAAAGAGGTAAACAAACCCTGATATAACCAAAATAAAACACTCTTTTTGAATAGATCTTACATGCCATATTTAATTTAAATGACCGAAAATGATTTCACAACACTTTGTGCACCCAAATCATAGTAATTTTAAAATTTACATTAATAACACAATATGTATAGTATTTTTTAACATTTTATCACAATGCCGCCATTACATATCAAAACGTCAAAACGGTCAGGTCAGAGCAAGAACCTTATATATGACTCTGGACATTGCGTCACCTTTTGGGGCTTGAAGAACGAAAAAATAACCTTGAATGACGTCAACGATATTTTCCATCTCTTTCATTAGGGTGACAACAATGTTGTCCATTCGTAGGACAGTCACTACAAATAGGTACTTACTACAGACTATCAACTTATGCCTACGGCGTAAGTTTTTTGGACGACCAATCCAAACATTCAAAAGTGTTTAGATTCTAAACATTTGAATGTTTAGAATAGTTTAGATGTTAGTTAGTGCCAAAGTTTGTATGTTTGGGTATCTCTAAACGTACAAACATTCGCATTTAGAATATTACTGCATTTATAGGATTATTACTACTCTTGACCAACCATATTATAACCTTTCTATATATTCATTCAAACCCCCCTTTTGGCCAGCGGCGGCGCGCAACACAAAATATTTACTTAATGATTATTTTCGGTTGGCTCCTCTCCGGATGGACGATACTGTTTTGGAATGGTGGTCACACTGGGGGTCAAGTCTGCTATTGTTAACATCATATAATCGTGTTTCAATGGTGTTTGAACGGTAATGCTTTTTAACACAGTTCTTGATTCTTAAACCCAAAACTGAGACACAGTGTCTAACGGGTTTGGATTTTTAGGAAAAACAATGTGTTTCAATTTTGGGTTTATAAAAACAAGAATTGTGTCAAAAAGCATTACCATCCAAACACCATTGAAACACGATTACGGCGTTAGTCACGATAATAGCAAACTTGACCCCTTGGTCCTGTACGGTCCGGCTGGTTAAAAGTCAAAACTTGGAGATACGTGGTGAGGTTTAAGACTTAGGTACAGATGCCGGCATACATATTGGCAAGAAAATGAAAGAGACAAAAGATGCACAGTAGCCATAAACTTAGTGTTTATGGCTACTGCGCATCTTTTGTCCCTTTCTTTCTCTTGCCAATATATATGCCGGGCAGTTTTTTTTTTTATACACACCTGCCCTTCCACCCTAAAGTCACGTGTATTTTTATTTTGTACAATGAGGAATGTCCAAAAAAACAAATTGGCTGAATATTTTTATAGGCAAGAATAAGCGCCCTTAGTAATAGAAAAAAGTTTTAGAATTTTCGGTTATGTGAAAAAAAAAATTAAGTCTCATTATTAGTCATTGTATTAAAAAAAGTTGCAATATAAAATGTCAAAACTGCATTATTTTGGCCGTTGAAAATAATTTCCCTCTAACGGTAATTGGGATATACTATAAATGTTTCTTTTCCTCATCGTTTCGGAATCTGAAAAATAAAATAAGATTAATTTTTATTTTGTTACTACGAATAAACAATGGGTGTCAAAGACCATAATAACTAGTATAGTAGTAAGGTAGTAAGTTAGGTAGGTCCGATTCTTAAACTGATCTAAATTGTTTAACTCAACTACGTAAGATAATATTTTAGTTTACATTACATTTTTGCTCTCTGTTAAGAATACAAAATAATTCCGCTCTCAAAGTTAAATGTGGCATAAAAACATAAAATGTAATGTTAAATGTAAACGTAAATTTTTCATTCAAATCTTTCTTTCTTATTCAAAAGTTCTGCTGTGATTATGGTCACCCTGCGATATGCAGATAATATTTCTAAAGCTTCTTATGTGTCGAAAATGAATACAGATTTGTACATATTATATTTATTATATCGAAATAAAAAATACGTAATTAAGGTGGAATTATAATTAACTTCTATAATATTTCCGAATTAGATCGGAAACAATCTTTGAAATCTGCTAAAATTCAGATTTCTGAGAAGGAAAAATTGAATGCTGAAAATACTTTAAAAAACACTTACTTGTGAAATATAATGTTAGAATTTGGTTTTGAAACACTTTTGCAATTTCGCACAATGCAACACATGCTTTGTAACGTGAATTTTATTTAAATAATTTTATATTTTTGTACATAAACGTGAGATGCGGTGGAAAATCATTGACATTAGTGACATGTCAAATCAAAGACAATTCCATCAGTGATGCCACCTTATTTTTATTTGGTAACTTATGAAATATGGAGAAATTACTGTTAAACGTAAAATATTGTAATAACAAAATTGACTCATCTGTCCTCTAAATAATTACTTTGGCATGTACTAATAAATTTTAACATCATGTAACTAATTTAAAGTGTGCCGATATTTATATTTATTTAGAAAATCTAATTAATTTTTGTACATGACCTGGGTAAATTGACTATGGATTGGGATATTTTGTACTTAGCATGGCAATTTCAGTCACAGTTTGAGAGGGATAAAAGAAATCTGCAAAGGTGAATGACCTCATCCCCAACCATCCTTCAGTAGTAGAATGTCCAGTGTCATAGAATATGAATATAAGGTTCTTGGGTCAGAGCCAACAAAGTTGCAACACGCTAGGTGGCGCTAAAAGCGTGCACGGAGCCAATATTTTGTATGTTGCAGCGTTTTGCAGATTATTCTAAGTGCAGATCGGATCTACTTGCTTCTTGTACGGTAAGTAGGTATAACAGTTGTCATTAAAATAAATGGTTTTTTTTTTATACACAACGGGATAGTGCTTGGCCTTCATCTCATCTAATGTTAAATGATGATAAGGCCGAAGGTGGAAGCGCACTACACCCGGAATACTGGCTATCTTACCTCTAACTCCCGGAACACAACAATTTTTAAATTGTTGTTATGGTACCAGACTTAGGTAAGATGGTGGTAGCTAGCCAGATGGACTTGAAATAAGCCCTACCACCAACCAAAGTGAGTACAAATTGTACCTTGTTACTTTGGAATCGAACCCGGGACCCCTGCGTCTTACACGGGTGAGCGAACCGCTAGATTACAGAGGCAGTTAGTTGCGCCAATGTCAATAGACATTGTAATTTTTTAAAACAATTTCCACCTGTCTATTCCGCTACAGAGAAAAGACCTATTCCGCGCAGTAATATCAGTATTATCTGATAGTTATAAAATTGACTGAAAATGTGATCCCAAAATTATAGTATCGAACCCGGGACCTCTGCGTCTTACACGGGTGGGCGAACCACTAGACCACAGAGCTTAATTAATAAGACAACCACGTCTTATTAATTAAGCTTCTGCGGCGCACTATCAATTTGGTTCTAAGGCCTAGGTCTTAGGACTAGACCTAGGATTTGGATCAATACAAAGTAAGTAGGTACCCACCAGTTTTAATTTATTGGCGAAATAAATAATAATAATAAATAATAAATAAATGCTTGGACAATTTCACACAGCGCCATCTAGCCCCAAACTAAGCAAAGCTTGTAATATGGGTGTTAGACAACTGATATACTACTTTTTTTTATTTTTTATTTTTTAATTTGAGATTTTTGCATTTACAATGCTATTTTTAAACAATACTAAATAATATACTAGAAAAAATACGACTCGCACCAGATCAATACTCAGACGGGAATCCCGCGACCTTTGGATATCCGGTCCAATGCTCTGACCGCTGAGCTACCGAGTCACTAGTGACATCGTCGAATTTTTCCTAGTATATCCTAAACTCTTACGCTGTAAGCCAGCGTTATTTCACCAATGTGAGGAATTACCTCGACATTCAATTGAAATATCTTTCCAGATATTTTAACAATTGATTAAGATGAAATAGCTATATAATTTTTTAAATTTGAGATTTTTGCATTTACAATGCTATTTTTAAACAATACTAAATAATATACTAGAAAAAATACGACTCGCACCAGATCAATACTCAGACGGGAATCGAACCCGCGACCTTTGGATATCCGGTCCAATGCTCTGACCGCTGAGCTACCAAGTCACTAGTGACATCGTCGAATTTTTCCTAGTATATCCTAAACTCTTACGCTGTAAGCCAGCGTTATTTCACCAATGTGAGGAATTACCTCGACATTCAATTGAAATATCTTTCCAGATATTTTAACAATTGATTAAGATGAAATAGCTATATAATTTTTTAAATTTGAGATTTTTGCATTTACAATGCTATTTTTAAACAATACTAAATAATATACTAGAAAAAATACGACTCGCACCAGATCAATACTCAGACGGGAATCGAACCCGCGACCTTTGGATATCCGGTCCAATGCTCTGACCGCTGAGCTACCGAGTCACTAGTGACATCGTCGAATTTTTCCTAGTATATCCTAAACTCTTACGCTGTAAGTAATTTAGTATTGTTTAAAAATAGCATTGTAAATGCAAAAATCTCAAGTTTAAAAAATTATATAGCTATTTCATCTTAATCAATTGTTAAAATATCTGGAAAGATATTTCAATTGAATGTCGAGGTAATTCCTCACATTGGTGAAATAACGCTGGCTTACAGCGTAAGAGTTTAGGATATACTAGGAAAAATTCGACGATGTCACTAGTGACTCGGTAGCTCAGCGGTCAGAGCATTGGACCGGATATCCAAAGGTCGCGGGTTCGATTCCCGTCTGAGTATTGATCTGGTGCGAGTCGTATTTTTTCTAGTATATTATTTAGTAATGATATACTACTTATTTACTTTTTAAATATATATTTATTATACATAGTAATACCCAGACCCGTCACAGAAATAAAAATTCATCATTTCAATTTCTGCCCGGCCGGGAATCCAACCCGGGACCTCTTGCGTGGTAGGCGGCATGTTGACCACTACACCACTCAGGTCGTCGGCATTAATGGTATTGTTTTATTGCGTTTATTAAGAAGCTTCATCGTTTTGTAATATAAGCTTTTACTCTTGACATGCAACCTCCTTTTATAGATCCATGTGTTCCAATGTATTAATAAAAAATAATAATAAAATGTTTATTGTTTTTTCCAATAATCATAAGTGATAGATTTTTTTTATTTTACATCAAATATACTTGATTTTTAAGTATATACTTGATATTTAAAAGATCTTGCTTGCTTGATCGTCTAGTAGGCAGATAGACAACGTAATCACCCCATTAGATTATTTTTCATTTCCTAGGGAATTAAAAAAAAAACTTGGTTATTCAACGGCTAGTTTTTATTCTGGCCTGCTTTTTCTTAGATATCTTCTCATCCCTGTTCATTTCGCTGTAAGTCAGCCGGTCATCCACACAATGTCGAACACATTATCAGGACAGGTGACCCGCGGTCAGCGGTCAGGTGTCACGCCGCGCCGCCCTGACTTGCACTACTCCTGACCTTTCGCACGTACAACCCGATCAAGTTAACTGGGCACATCGCTCGAATGTTTTTTTCCCACAATAGACGACTTTATGGTCCGATACTTTAATGGCTGTGTAATTAATGGTTTGATTAAATAGGCAATATGATAGTGGAATGATAAAACATGGTAACAGCACTTGCATCACAATATGTGAACGATTATAAGAAGACGTAGATTTCGACTCAGGTGCCGAGTTAACTTGACTGGGTTGTAATGGATTTCTTAGTTCTTGGCTTAGAATAAAAACACCTAGAAGCCGTGGCCTCGTATGCAAAGTGAGGCAATTAATATAAAGCCAGAATGGCTTAGTTTTCAAATTTATATCCTTCATACGTTAACTAATCGTAACTGAAACCCAATAATATAGTAACTATAGTCTTATAAATGTGGGAAAATTGAAACTGTTTTGTACTTAATGATTAGGGAATAATGTAGAATAACAATCTGAAAACGGAGCCATTTTGGCTGTTTTAGTTGCCTGACTTTTGACAGTGCGCTTTGTAGAGAAATATCGTTCAAGGTTCTTGGCATCTGCCGTCCTAGCCAAAGTCACATAAAATGACAAACGTTTAAAAACATGAAAAATCTAGCAAAAGCCGAATCATGTCAATCCTATTACAACTTTTGACAGCGATATTCATTATCGTTCGCAAATGTGACTTTGACTAGGCTTAACTCTGAAAACGATCGTGTTCGTAATCGTATAGAGCTCAAAAATTTATTCTGTACAGAAAGTACAGTGCCCCCTACTTCCATAGAAGGAGCGCTAGATTTTATCAACACGATACGAATTCGATCGCACTCGATAATTTTTAGTGCTACGGGTAATGTGATGGGAGCAACTGAGTACACTGAAGCTAAACAACACAATTATTACTTAAAATACACCTCTTCAATCTTCGTACACAATGTGAAAGTATTCCTAGAGCCTGTTTCACAGTTCCTGTTAAGTTCCAAATGAATTCAAATGCAATACAATTCATAAAATTTCTGTTTTGTTTTTAAACTCATTTTGAAATGACAGATCTAACTAAAGAGTATGAAAAAAGCACTTACTGTAAATCGCCTAATCACTTCGCATTTCTTTAAGTAAAATCAAGAACTGAATCACAGAGTAACTCTGGCTTAATTTAATTAATGAACTGAAGTGATGATCCGGCGACAACATCTCAGCTCAGTGCTAAATGTTTTATTTTCGCAATTTAATGGATCGTAATAATAGGTATTTCGGCCCCCCTACTCAATTGGCCACTTTTCTATTCGTTTGAATGCTACGCTTACTTTTAAAGCTTTAAAATAAGCAGTATACTATAACATTACGTGCCGAAGCTTGTTAATTCCATAAAATACATTAAAGTCTGTGATTTATATAAGTTTGCGACATGTGATTTAATCGTCTATTAAGCGTAGCGTTCAAACGAATAGAAAAGTGGCCATTTGAGTAGGGGGGCAGAAAGCATCATATTATTACCTAAATATTATGTTTTATACAAGAAAAGATGATGACAATTATGTGTGATTCTTGATAGTTATACTTACCTACTTGACAATTTAAATGATCTCCCGTCAAAATACCTCAAAATGATATGCATATATCTAAGAAACGGAGCTTCTTGTTATCTCCTCCATCATCATCATCATCATCACTAACGGCTGTCTAAAACATTTGGGAAATGGTTTAAATTTTGTTCTTACTTGATAGATAAGTAAATATATTTCGTAGAAAATCTGTTACGTTTTAACCAGAAGGTAAATGACATGCGGATATAACACAAAAACAAATAACTCATCACCTTATTATGACTTCAAATTCAGAGAAGCCTAACTAGGAAAAAAAATTCGGGTTGCACTCCGGGAGTGCCGGCAGAAGTGAAAACTTGAATAGTTAGGGAATAATTTTGCACGAATTGCTTTAATTATCAGTATAAAAGTACTCTCATTTATGAGGTAGAATACAATATTTAGTTACTGCGCTATCGTACACAAACATGACAATTTATATTACATTAAAAAGTTTATCTCTCAGAAAAATCAACCCGCCGAACGCCAAAATGACACGCCGCCATTTTCGCCGCGCCGTAGAAAGAGGATACTTCCGTCGCCACTCGCCGGCTGTCTACGCTACATCCGTCTTACGAATTTTCAATCAGGGTCACGTGACCCTGACTGACGCGAGTTTAACATTTTTTACCCATTAAAAAAAAGTGTACAACGCCGCTAAAGAAGTTTTCACTTCAAAAATCGGATTATGTTCGCCTTCAATTATAAACGGAACAGACGTCGTCATTTATCGTGTTTCCGTTTATACACTTTACCTTGGTCTGTGGGTTTCCGACCCCAAGTTCAGTAGGCAGGATCACGACACAGTTGTCGTGTTCTGTTCACGTCGCTACGTTTCACAAACATGTCGATTGTCGGCAAATCGAGAGTGGATGGGAATTGTTCCAGCACGTCTTGTTGAATCTGATTTAATTGGACGGAATATTTGCCAGATGCTGTATTGCCAGTCTAGTTCGATTAGTCCTGGGGGTCTATTACGAAAAGTTTAATGCGATACACGCAGCTGCGTCCGTGCTTCGTTTTGTTTGTTTCCTATTACAAATCACTTTCGTATGCAATATTGCGAAGAGATTGCGTGAGTTTGACAGTTTCTCTCTAGCGTATCCGACATCTTTCGTTTAGTAGTCCACAAACTACGATAGCTAAATTCAAAATGTTTTTGTATTGTTTAAAAATAGCATTGTAAATGCAAAAATCTCAAATTTAAAAATTCAAAATGTTTGTTATAACTACAATCAAAGAATTGCGGACGATTATCGTGGCCAAGTGACTGCGTAACGCAATTGCGTACGTTATTTCCGTAATAGGCCCCCAGTCCTGATACTCTAAATGTTTATGTAATGGCAACGCAACGTTAATTAATGGATCGACATAGTCATAAGTTCTTGTAAAGTCCGCGGTTGCGGGTACTAAGTATTTAGGTAAGTAGGTTTATTCCTTAAAACAAAATTTGAAATGAGCAATATTTTATTTTTTATTATTTTTTAGATACAGTAAGCATACAATATAGTTTTCCGGTTTATGTTTTTTATGATGAAAAAGTTTTGATGTTGCTATGAGACAGCAAAACTTGTTTTTTTTTATTTGTATAAACTTTAACCCGCATTTTAACTTATTTGTGGTCTAAGATTAGGTACACGTTAAATTTTAATATCTAGGGAAGCAAACATTATATTTTTTACATCATAACAATAATTATTAATATTCTTATTAGTGGTGGTGTCATAATTGAATTCAAGGATCCAAGGGCTCCATAGGGTCGGCAGACAATGGCACCCCGCGTCCGTGGCGCAACACGGCGGCGGCGGCGGGCAGTATCGACCGGGTCAGCCTCCAATCTCCATCAATCTTCTGAGCGAAGCCGGGTCGCCGGACAAGCCTCGCCTTTCTTACTATATTAATTTAAAATGAGCATATTCATTTCGCATAGCTTGGACACACCAGAAAGCAAATAAGAACATCCTTGTTACAGTAGCAGAAAGGAAACAAGTTTGGTTTGAATTATGGTTTTAATAATATTACAAGATCGTACATTTCCATTTCTTTTGATACTCAAGTTGAGGATTTTAATCTGACTTATTATTATTATTGACCAAGCGAGCGCGAAGCGCAGGCGAAGCGTCTCTGCTTCAGCTTGGGCAAAAATTCTTTCGTATGGGCGGCTGTCTGTTCTCCTATACAGGTCGCATTTCTCAACCGATTCTAGTGAAATTTTGTGAGCAGGTTCGACAATTATGTTTTTTTTTGACGTAATTTTTTAGATAATTTTTAAACAACATACAATTTGAGCTACTTTTAACGCAAGGTCTACAGCTCACGGAGTCACATGATTACGCTTACTTACTTAACCCGAACAACCTTATTTTGTAGTGTAAACTAACCGTCTGATATTTACCTACAAATATTAAATTATCTTAACTAAGACAAACATAAACTCGAGCGTATCTACATGAGCAACCGCAAAAACGATTCGAGTAATAGTTGCGACCTATCAAGATAATATCGTGACTAAACGGACAGCTGAAAGGGCGGTGTTTACGTGAATAATCACTGGCCAGCGCGCTCATGAATATTTAGGACCGTGAGCGCCGTGAGCGCCCCAAGTTGGACAACAATGGCACAAAATAAATATAGCTTAAGCAGTAACGTAACTAGCAGTAACTCTAAAGCTTGGGTTTTCTAAGATAACGGTGACGTCATTTACCAGTTCATATGACGTCAATGTCATCTTAGAAACCTATAGCGAACAAGGGTTAAGTTACAGCCTTTATATTATAGACGCCGCGGCCGTAAGCCGTCCCTTGTTTTCTTTAAGACAGATTTCGCTATAGCGGTGAATGACGACACTAGAATGTTGTCTACTTAAACAATACAGCGTGGTTTCTTAGAAAGTGGTATTAGAAAACGTTATTTACCTAGAAAACGTTCTTATGACGTCAATCACATATTACGGCCGCTATATGACGGCATCGTCATCTTAGGAAACCAGAGATTAAGCTAGGTTCGCATTTGCAGTGCAACCGCAGCCAGTCGCCAGTACCAGACCCCGTATTAAACCTCTTAAAAAAATTCAGTTTTCTGAATGGTTTGGTTATCGATGAGTCCCTAAAAGGTTGTAATACGGTGCAGTGCAGTGTATCGCCCTCCCGCCCCGTACGCGCTCTGAAAATGCCAACCCTACAGCTCTAACGGAGATGGGTGGGCGTAACGGGAAAATTCCTTAGATGAGATACTGCTCTAGAAGTACATACTGTGACAATGTTGGACAAAAACGGTCAGGAAACATTGTTACCGAAGCGAACATAAGTCACTAGCTATTCGAGATTGGAGACATTTGAGCACACTTGGACAACTGGAATGAATAGTTTAATAATTATGAATTCATTTTGTAGAAGAACTACAGCTTTACGAGTAGATTTTCAATTAACATTTTACATTACAAGCAGACTTTAATAGGAGATATTATGAATACCTAATCAGTGTAAGACACTGCAATAAATTCAGTTAAGAAGTTTTATTTATGCACATCGGGATACAGTAAAAAAACTCCTTGGCCTTCACCTCACCTGATGTTAAGTGACGATAAAGCCGAAGGTGGAAGCGCACTACAACCGGGATCCTCATCACTGAGGAACTGGCTATCTTACTTCTATAACTGCCGGAACACAAGATTTTTTTAATTGTTGTTATGGCGTCAGACTCAGGTAAGATGGTGGTAGCTAGCCAGGCGGACTTAAAATAAGCCCTATATACCACCAACCAAACCGAGTACAAATTGTGCCCCCTCTTTGGAATCGAACCTGGAACCCCTGCGACTTACACGGGTGGGCAAACTACAGTGGCGGTTATACTTTCTTCTGATAATCGTTTTGAAAGACAAGATTGATTAAAATAAGACATTTTTAATTAAAAAAATCAACTTTAATTAATGCAAATACTACAACGTTTCTACTCTTAAATTGTTACATTTCTAATGTTCTACAAAGGACACGTTTTTAAGGTTTGTTTTTGATCTCAAGTATACACTCTCTGCAGTATAATATCGAGACTATCTCAAACATGGAGCAATTGCACGTAGAATTAAGAAGTTTAGTGGTTTGTTTTACTCGTGATTAAACTGGAAACTTTTCTCTGTTAAAGTTTAACAATGATCGAAACTTGCATCTTTTCTATTTCCACGAGTTGGCAGCTTTTCATAAAATATTGACGTCGATAAGCGCTCAGCATGAATAAATCATTTTCGACTCCGTGGATTTAACAAAAACCATTGAGTATCGCGAAACAATTACTTATTCATTTCCACGATATCCGTATGTAGGTCGGACCGGATTCCGGGTCGTGATTCGTGCTCTCCGGATGGCTCATTAATTTACGAGGGCCGGAGATCTTATGAATAATTTAATGTCCGACTATTAGTGCTAAGAACTGCCCAAACTCCCGAACCCTAAGCTCAGACCGTTTGACTCGATAGTCGGACAGAGACAGAAGGGAATATGCATCAAATTTTTTTTTATCAAAATCAAAAGTATAAAGCGTGATAAAATCTCCTGTAATATTAAATTTTTTTTTTGCGTTTTTTTTTTCTCGTGATATAGTTACTTGAAGTTAGCACGCAGCAGCAACGCCGAAAACGCTCTATACAAAACGGACATGATATATGATTCTTCATATTCGGATATAATGCAAAAAATTGCATTATATCCGAAAGTGAAAAAAAATCGTTATTTTTCTCTGATTTCATCCTGTTATAAAACTAAAATAATAGCCGAGGCGATCAAGCTCAAATTTATCAAAATCGGTGACTTATGCATATTCCCTATTTGAGACACCGATTTTGATACCTAATTCAAGATTCAACCTATTTTTTACCGACTTCAAAAGGAGGGAGGTACTCAATTCGACCCGTTTTTGTTTTTCTTTTGTATGTACACCGATTACTCGAAGACGGCTGAACCGATTGAAATGATTCAAACGTTATTACATTAGGTAAAAATTCAAGTTGGTCCCATTTTTAAAAATTTTGAAAACGGTTCAGTACTTTTCAAGTAATCTTGAAAAAAGCACGAAAATAGTATGATTTTGTGTGATAATTATTTTTTTGTTGAAAAAGGGATATCGTATGTGTAGTTCTTTAACCGACTTAAAAAAGGAGGTTTTCAGTTTGACCCGCATGTATGTATGTTTCTCCGCGATTAACTCACGTTTGGCTGACCCGAGTTTTCTACCTAAATACTAAATACCTACACTACCTAATACAAAAGGTACCTACACTAAAAATTAAAAAAATTAAAAATTGTTTAAAAAAACAAAAACCCGACTTCAAAAAACCTACCTTTTAAAAAGCAAGAAATAATATTCGTAATAATAAAAACACGTCTATTGAAGTAAAATAAGCATTTCTAGCTTGCCTTAAATGATTGTCTAAATTAATTATTAAAGAAAATTGAGAAAGGCCTACCGCCTATTTTTGGATCGTCAGGCTTTTCCTGATATTGGTTAACCAAAGCACAGAATATAAAATAGTACAAGTACCAAAGTCCTTGTCGTTGTAGTAATGTAAATCGACCTCCATCCAATAGATCTACAGGGTTATTTGTAAAACACCTCAACCTCGTAGGAGTAGATTACTAACATCATAAACAACAACATTTGTTCTACGACTTTTTCGAAAACAGCCAAAAAAAATTTTACTTTTCATACAAAATTCGATCAGCTGTTCAGACATTTTGTATGGAAAGTTGAATTATTTCGTATGTTTTCGGAAAAGTTGTAGAGCAAATGTTGTTGTATATGATGTTAGTAATCTACTCCTGCAAGGTTGTTGGTGTTTTACAAATAACCCTGTATATCGGATAAGGCCGAATGAGAATGGTATGACATGAATAACACAAAGTGGAGAAAAAAGTTTCTGTTCTATAGTTTCCTCTTATTTTTGAACTAACATAACAATAACAATACGATAAGAAACTTGTAAAGATACGGAAACAGCCAGTGTCGCGTCCACGCGTCTACTGACCCCACTATAACAAGTATAACAAACCGCGCATTATGGTCGGCTCTCTTTATGGTACTGCCGCTATTTTTAGGGTTCCGTACCCAAAGGGGTCAAACGGAGCCCTATTGCTGTCACTCATGTGTCCGTCTTTCTGTCACAAAGCTTTAGCTGCAAAATCGTTGAAGCTACATGCCGTCTTCATATTTTCAGTAAGACGAAAACAAAGGCATGACCCACCAGTCAGCTTTTTTACTAAAATTTTGTCCCGAAGTACTGACCTATGAACTTAAAATTTGGTTGTATTGTTTATTATTATATTACGTATATTTTACCAACAAATACTAATACTTAAATTGATAAATTCTTTTGAATTCCCTCTTTTTCCTATTACAATTACAAACCAACTTAATTCGGTACGGGACCAATGTGCTAAGTCCAACACGCACTTGCCCTGTTTTTTTTTACATATTATGATAGCCTCACGTTTGTCCGCAATCTCGGATGATGGTAACGATGTTGTATCTTTACATGAGAAATATTCAGACTCTAAGTTGGTCAAGAAAACAATGTAAGTTTCGTAAGTTATATTAATTTACATTTCTTCCATCACAATATTAGTAACAGCAGTTGAAATGAAACTAGGGGACACTCTGTTTCAACTTCTTGAAAACTATTTGTAAAATTATATATTAATCATATCAAAGCAATATCACAGAATATTAATAGTCCTGCAATATCAAACATTACACTTTTGAAACTAATATGTTTCTTGTCAAAATGGATGATGATGTTGAAATTGAAAACGCAGCAATTTGGGATGATGCAATTTTAATCGAATATTTTAGAAAACTTAGGTTATATTTATAGTGGCATTCCCACACGACATAAAAGTGCAATATACGGCGTTTTTTGATCGAGGGATATCCTTTGGCAGGGTGAACCTTCTGAACCCTTAGATCATTTTAAGAAGGGGAGCCATCGTGGATTTTTGTATAGGAGGGAGTTATAACGCAATATTTTATTTGTATGGAATTTGAATTAATTTTTTCCATTTCCAAAGACAGGTATTTTTGATCTGATTCCTAATATGTACAATATTATGACATTGCAGGCACTAGTTTAAAAAAATCAGAAAAATATTTTCCAAACATACCGAGTTTGGGCTCTTGCAGGGAGAAAATGGATGAATGAATTCTGGTAAAAATATTTTACTGGTTTTTTTTTTACTTGTAGCTGCAATGTCATAATATTGTACATATTCGGAATCAGCTCAAAATGACCTTTCATTCGATAACCCACACAGTGGGTTTTAGAAAAAAAAATCAAATTCCATATAAAAAAGGATTGTGTTATAACTGCCTCCCATACAAAAATCCAAGATGGCTCCCCTTCTTAAAATGATCTAAGGGTTCAGAAGGTTCACCTTGCCAAAGGATATCCCTCGATCATCAAACGCCGTACTTTTTACTGAGCACACCCGACTATTACCAAACAATCCTTGGTTTAGCTTTAGAACTCTCATTGAAATTGTCCAAGATTTACATCCTATGCTCTCTAGGCGAAGCTTTCAACAAATTTAACAAAATTAAAGCAAGGTTTTTTTCTGTAAATGAAACTGAAACGGTAACGATTTAGTTTTGGTTTTATCGTTGAATAACGAGCCCAAACACGATGGGGTTGTATGGTCTCATCATAGAGTTCCTGTGGCCTTCTTCCGGATCCATCAACAGATCAGCTCAATGATACCATGATATTGTATTGCCTTCCATTACAGTTCTGACCAATGTTCAAAGTTTCAAGTCTCTAGCTCATCAGAAAGCTTATACCTAGTATAAAATCGTTTGCAAACCTTGTGATCGGAGGCCCTACTTTTTAGGGGTTCCGTACCCAAATGGTAAAAACAGGACCCTATTACTCAGACTCCGCTGTCCATCTGTCTGTCTATCTGTCACCAGGCTGTAACTCATGAACCGTGATAGCGTGACAGTTGAAATTTTCACAGATGATGTATTTCTATTGCCGCTATAACAACAAATACTAAAAACAGAATAAAATTAATATTTAAGGGGGGCTCCCATACAACAAACGTGATTTTTTGGCCGTTTTTGGCTCGATACTAATAACGACATCAGGTAGACAGTTAAAATTTTCACAGATGATGTATTTTTATTGCCGCTATAACGACAAATACTAAAAACATAATAAAATACATATTTAAGGGGGGCTCCCATACAACAAACGTGTTTTTTTGCCGTTTTTTGGTACGGAACCCTTCGTGCGCGAGTCCGACTCGCACTTGGCCGGTTTTTTATTTATCAGTTTTAATTTGAAACCCGGCAGACTTTCCGAAATTCGATGCATTAGCCGGTACGGCCCCTGCATAGTGGACTGGTGGGGTGAGATTTCTAATATTTAGACTTAGAATAATAACAGCAGCTTCATGAAGCTAATAACCGTATTTATAAGTTAGAGTCGGAACAAACCCAAACAGTAGCCACTCAGAACTTAAGTCTTTACGATGAGTTAGTCGGCTGTGACCCAAAACTTGTTTCTTCCTCACTTAACCATAAGCCAACAATTACAATTGATTTAACATCTGAAGACTCAATTGATTGCACTATGAGTCAGGCAATGGTTGGTTGCAGTAGAAACAAGCTAAAGAAATATGTAAAAATTAACAAGTATATTTCAAAAACAAAAAAGTTACTAAATAAGCAGAAACACTTTTTCAAAAATATTAGTCACATTAGGGAGCATAGACAACTAACTGAAAAGCTGGATACATGTCAAAGTATAATCAATGAGAATAGACTTACTTATGAAAATAACATTGCTATGTTAAATACTAAAATTCACTCGTTACAGGAGTCATTATCCAGGATGACCCAAAATTATGACCGTTCCAAAAAAGAGATAAGGGAATATATACTGGCACTTAAATGTTTATCCACTCCTTCTCTGTCAGAAAACCATTCAACCCATAATGATAGTAGTAGCTCCTTAGCTCGGGATCATTTACAAGACCAAACAGTGTATGAGCCCTTAATCTCCAAACATGTAAATATTTTAGATAGCACAAGTGAAAATAATTCCTTTTCCACTAACCAATGTTCGAACATTATGTTGTGTGATGAAATTGGAAAAGATTTAGGCCACTTATTCACCAATCTATTGGGAGAAAATGTTTTAAATTATTGTATGCCGGGTGTGACCCTACATGACATTATGAGAAAAGTAGTAACTCTGAACTTAAACGAAAATACCAATTTAATTATATTAATTGGTCAAAGAGGTAATGTAAACAAGAAAGATCTCATTTCATACTACAATGAGTTGTGCAGTTTAAATATAAATAAAGTTGTATTGTTTACACTACCTTACAGTGCTAGCTTGCCACAGGAAGAAAATAATATCAGATACAATTTAAATTTAACACTAAGTAATATGACTTATTATAATAGTCAGAGATGTCACATAATAGACATAAATAAATTATTATTTAATTTTAAATTGACAAGAGATAAATATTATCTTCCAAATTATTTTAAAAGACAAGTAGCTTTAGCGCTATTATTTTATTTTAAATATTTAGCCAAAAACTTGGCTATCACTTCTGCTTCTATTGAGCAGAATAATTTTGACATTTTGCATGAGACCTTGAAATCTGTTCCAAGTAATAATAATACTATTCTTACTCCTGCTTCTATTGAGCAAAAAATTTTTGACATTAAAAATAACCCTTTGGAATTAGTTCCAAATAATTCTTTTGTTAATAATTTAAATCACATAATAAGACAATAGAGGAAGTCTCTAGCCGTGTAATGACTAAGGAAAAGCCTAAATACTTAACTATAGTTCATCAAAATATTCAGGGCTTTTCTGGCAAAGAATTAGAATTAGAACTTTTTTTAACGGAAAAGAATGTTAATATTTTATGTGTCACTGAGCACTGGCTTAAGGAATATGAATTAATTACAGGATTTGAATGTTATAAGATTGCTAGCTCATTCAGTAGAAAATCCACCATTAGAGGGGGGTGCTTAATAATTTTGCAAAACAATATGAATTTTAAAGAACGTAAAGATGTGATATCCCTCTCTATTGAACAACACGTTGAACTGTCATGTGTGGAATTAGATCAGTTGATAATGATTTGTGTGTATCGCCCACTAACTGGTAACTACCCTCAATTTGAGTCCGCTATCGAAGATGCTTTAAAATTGGTCATCAAAAAAAATAAAAAAATTGTGGTGTGCGGTGATTTTAACATAGACATCTTAAAATCGTCATCTATTGCAAGTAGGTTTCTGAATTTATTTAAGTCCTTCGATTTAGTAAACACTTTCTGTGAACCTACAAGAATCACTGCTACATCTAGAACTTGCCTAGACAATATTTTTAGCAATTGTAACATACTTGATAAAGGAATAATAAACTGTATTCGTTCTGACCATAGCGGACAAATAGCTTCCCTTGAGCACCATCATGTTCCTTATCAGTGTAATATAATTTGCAGGCCTCTAACGAAAGGTAAATTGGAAAATTTTCATAATAATGTCACCGCCAAAACTCTTTGCTTACCCAGTAAAGATGATCCCAATTCTCATTATAATGATTTATTTAATTTAATTAAGGTAGAATTTGATAAGACATTTAAGCAAAGAACTATTCAATCAAAAGTTTTCGAAAAAAAATTCAGTGATTGGGCAACACCAGGCATCTATGTTAGCAGAAATAAGTTGTTTGAATTGTATGGTCAGAAAACAATTTCAAATGATCCTAAATTTCATGAATATGTAAGAAACTATTCAAAAATGTTCAATAAAGTATGTACTTTAGCAAAAGCAAAATGTATATCTACAATAATTCATCAGTCAGATAATAAAATAAAAGCCACTTGGAATATTATAAACAAAGAGACTGGGAAAACTAAAAGTAATGACCGTAAATTCTCATTAGTATCAGACAATAAAATTATTAAGTCAGATGAGGGTGTGGCAACAATTTTTCAGGATTTCTTTTCTAAAATACCTCTTGCAACTACCAGTAAATTGAATTCATCTCCAAACATCTCTGTCTCCCTCTTGGAATCATGTGTTGATAAGTGCAATAATATATTTAAATTTAGACATATTTATGGTGATACCATTCTTAAAACATTTAATTCAATAAATATAAAAAAGACTGAAGATCTCTGGGGCATTTCAACTCACGTAATTAAATCTATAATAACTACAATTGCTCCCCATCTTGCTTTTATTTTCAATAAGTGTGTTGATGAAGGGATATTTCCAGACTTAATGAAATATAGTAAAATTATCCCTCTTTTTAAATCTGGGGACAAAAGCGATCCCGCTAACTTTAGACCCATTTCCATTTTGCCAGCACTAAGCAAAATTTTTGAAAAGATAATTTATGATCAATTATTAGCACATTTTCTTATCAACAAACTACTTCACGAGAAACAATTTGGTTTTACTCGTGGTAGATGCACAACTGATGCTGGAATTGCACTTCTCAAACACGTCTTTGAGGCATGGGAGGGTAAACAAGATGCAATTGGTATATTTTGTGATCTCTCTAAAGCATTTGATTGTGTCAGTCACAGTACTTTATTGAATAAATTGGAACATTATGGTGTATCAAAAAATGCAGTAAGCCTTATGCAATCGTATCTTTCGGCGAGAACCCAAAAAGTTGTTGTAAATAAAACAGAATCTTATGAAGCACCCATTACCATGGGCGTGCCGCAGGGATCGATATTGGTTCCATTACTTTTTCTTATATATATTAATGACCTTCCTTACTATACCAAAAACTTGTGTGAAATAGTACTGTTTGCTGATGATACTTCTTTAATTTTTAAAGTTGATAGAGGATGTGACTGCAGTGACGATGTAAACAGCACTCTTTCCAAGGTGATGCATTGGTTTACTATTAATAATCTGAAGCTTAACTCTAGTAAAACTAAATGTGTCAAATTTTCACTTCCTAATGTGAGGCAGGTTCATACCACAATAAATGTAAATGGCGAAGTAGTCGAATTGGTTGACTCAACAAAATTTTTAGGTATTACTATAGACTCGTGGTTGCAATGGGACCCTCATATCGATGCCCTGTCAAGCAGACTTAGTTCTGCTGCCTTTGCCGTTAAGAAAATAAGGCTTCTGACCGACATTGACACAGCAAGATTGGTTTACTTTAGTTATTTTCATAGTATTATGATCTACGGTTTGATGTTGTGGGGCTCAGCTGCTAATATTAATAACATATTCATCTTACAAAAAAGGGCAGTGCGCGCTATATACAACTTACGGTCTAGAGATACCCTTCGTGACCTATTTAAAGAAATTAAAATATTAACGGTTGCTTCCCAATTCATCTATGAAAATATTATGCATGTAAAGAAAAACTTAGATAGCTTTGTAAAAAATAGTAATATTCATGAATTCAATACAAGAAACAAGGACAAACTTGCTGTTCCAAGACGCAGATTGCATAAAACCGGAAGCTCTTTTTTGTGTAGATGTATTACCTTCTATAACAAGATTCCACAAAAAGTCACAGAACTGCCCTTGGAAAAATTTAAAAATACTGTTAAATCCAATCTTATGAGTAAAGGCTATTACACTGTTGACGATTATTTGAAGGATAATAACGCATGGGCATAGCTTTTGTATTTGTTAATTATTACTCTAATGCCTCAGTATAGATTAGAAAAGTCCGTGGTTCTTTCATAGGTCTAGATAAATAGTTCTTTAAAACTCCAAGTAATTAAAAACATTGATTTTCTCTTTTAACTATGTATTGTGAAAAGTGTCCTACCTACTTAATAACGTACCACTGGCTTCTTGACTCGACGACTTAATATGGGTAGCTTTAGTATGTCATGCTCACTTTAAACATTTCTGCGGTGGTGTCGTGTGAGGCGGGTCGTTACGTTCCCTCAAATATGGTTGAGCGAAACGATGGCTGGTTCATGCGTCATGCTCGTGAACGGGTGCTGCCAGTGGGAATGGGTCTGCTTCTGTCTGCTTGTATTAAGGGCGTCGTATATAAAAAATCTGTTTTATATTGTCTGTATGTATGGCACTTCTTACTCGAAACGTATATATCATAATAACTTACCTTGTTTTGATTTATTTAATTGCAATATTTTTGCTTTCTATGGTCAGTATTTGTGTATTATAAAATTCATAAGTGCTGACTATGGAAAGTAAAATATAAAATACATAAATATTGCCTATGAAAAGCTTTTGGATATTAGTTTTCAATTCGATGCCTTAACATGGGTAGCCTTAGTATGTCATGCTCTCTTTAATCATTTCTGCGGTGGTGTCGCGTGAGGCGGGTCGTTACGTTCCCTCAAATATGGTTGAGCGAAGCGATGGCTGGTTCATGCGTCATGCTCGTGAACGGGTGCTGCCAGTGGGAATGGGTCTGCTTCTGACTACCTATCTTAACGCATATAAAATTGTAAAGTTTTTAATTTTTTTTTTTTTTTTTTTCTCTCTTGTAACAGCCTAGACTGAATAATAACTTCAAACTTTGAATTTAGCTTGAAGCCTGTAAATTGATTAAGAAAATTTGTAATTCATTAAGTAATGATCTAATTAAATTTTATTTATTTGTTAATCTTTGTTAAAGTCTGGAAACGATATACATATTTGTAAATATCGTTCCATTTGATAAAGCTGGTAAGTTTTTTGCGCCCGTTTTTCTTGTCAGCTAAAAGACGTCATAATGGGTGGTAGGGCAAAAAAATTATTTGACGATTTAAAAACGCTCATTATGTGAGCTTATTTGAATAAAGATTTTTTCATTTTCATTTTTCATTTTTTAACACCTAGAAGCCGTGCCCTCATATGCAAAGTGAGGCAACTAATGCCAAGCCAGAATGGCTTAGTTTTCAAATTTATACCCTTCATACGTTAACTAATCGTAACTGAAACCCAATAATATAGTAACTAGTCTTATAAATGTAAGAAAATTGAAACTGTTTTGTACTTAATCGGTATGATTAGGTAATAATGTAGAATAACAATCTGAAAACGGGGCCATTTTGGCTGTTTTAGTTGCCTCACTTTTGACAGTGCGCTTTGTAGAGAACTATCGTTCTAGGTGTTATTATTCTAAGTATTTAGGTAAGTCGATAAGAATCGGCTTGTATGGACTCTTCGCCATGATACCTACTCAGAGCATTTGTAACCAGCTAGGTACTTGCTGAGCAAGTTAGTTCTATTGCTGTTTTACTTACTTTTCGGTTTCGCAAGTTGCTCCGGAGTGCCACAAACGGCCCGAAGTTTTTATCCGAAACATGAATACAAGTCGTGACTTGAAAGCAAAGCGTATACTTTTATACGTATGTACCTACACGCGACTTGAATTGTACAGTTTAATTTTTAATCACTGTTTTTTTTATAGGACGATATGAGAATTCGACATCAACAATTGCAACAAAAACTTTTTATTTCATTGGTATAAATGAGAGTTTAGTTTGCATTTAACTGTATCGGACTTTAAGTAATAGCAAAATATTGTTAAATAACCAGGCTTTTCAAAAAAAAGCTATTTTTTTTAATACTAGGTATAGGGTACTTACTTATTTCATAATAACCCGTAAAATTTTATTTTTAATTGTATTGAAAACTGCAAAGTGTCATGATTCTTTAATTTATAGCGTCTATAAATTCAATTAACCATCATCTATTGATTAATTATTACAATTAATCAATAGTACAGTACTTGAATTGATTCAAATTATGGAGGGAACGACATTAGCGCCACCTATGGAACCTACTTTAGCAAGATAGCCAATGACGTCTTGACAAATCGCGTTGACAGCGCCACGCCACCACTGACAGCTAAAGTAAATTCTACAACGCGATTGGCTAGTGAGTTGGCAAGTGGTTTTCCCGCGCAAAGCGAATGCAAGATGGGAGGTACAAGCGACGAGGATTCATTCTTGATCGAGACGCCGAGGTGTACACAAGAGGAAAAGTAGCCACGTTGTAGGAATCACAATAAAAGTATTACCCTAGACGTAAATAGACTATTGTTTTCGATAATCAATCCCAAAAATGGGCAAAAGCAAAACACAATTTCACTATAGGGTTGCCTCCTATGCAGTTTATTACGGAAAGTTTTTTTTAAAAGAGGGGGTCAGACTTTATAATAATTTTCCGGGGTTGTAAATATGCATTGCAGCCTATCTATACCAGACGTTTTTTGTTAACACGATGTATATCAAAATCTATGGAATATAGTCTAAACAATATTAACTGGCGGTAATTTTAATGATTACTATTCGGCTGCCCTACGCAGAAGTCAAGTAACTCAGTTTCCAAAAAAAAAAATATCATTCTCTGTTTAAGCAAAGCAAGTCGCATCTACCATTTTTTTATTTTATTAAAATTCGGTTTAATTCGGGAAATATAGCCAAAAATTTTTTTCAAGAATATTTTTCCGTCAGCAAAATCTACGCTTAAACAAAGTATATTTCCCGTTTCTAACTTAATAACAAGCAAGTCTTATCAATATACTTGTATTTAAAATAGATTAGCAGATACTTGATTTGTATGTATTTCTTTTATAGTTGTAAGGACTATATTCTATGGCTTTATGCAAAGCTGAAAACAAGCATCTACTAAAAGTACAATAGAGAATCTAAGTTACTTGTTTATAGCGTAGAAATATTATTGACAAATCAATACATATTTCTACGCGGAACATTATTTTCGTTCGTCAAAATGTAGGTAAGTATGAGAACTAATTTTTTTTACAGAAATATATATTTTTTTAAATACCAATGATATTTTGACATTTTAGTGTTCAGAATATCTAAATTATTCAATAAAAACACTAAATAACGTTTTTAAGCTCTCCTGTAAAGTTTGTCTGGAATGAGATACTAGGATTTGGTTTAGGGCAGCCGTATTAACAAAGATGTCATCTTTCCTCAAAATTCTCCACTAAGCTCAAAAATAAGTCGTCAAAGTTTATGAAGATGTTACTTTACGTAGGGCAGCGTTCATAACTCCTTGGGCGGAATTAACGTCGCCGCCCCTTTTATATCGGCGAGTTCCCGTAGTCTGCGGGCCGCGGCGTTAATCAAGGGGCAGGGGCCGTGAATCACAGCCTGCGACCCGCGACGTGCGACCGTTACATTTACACGACGCTTGTCATAATATTCTCAAAGTTAGCATAAGGAAATAAGTTTTTGCAACTAACAAGGAACTTTCTAAGGCACCACCATACCCACCCCGCTGCCGCTGGGCACATATAGCTTAGCAAAGATCTTACACCAAGCTAGATGCCACAGAGTGGTCAGAATTAGCACTAACAAAGAGAAAAAAGCTGTCACCAGGCTGTATCTCATGAACCGTGATAGACAGTTGAAATTTTCATAGATGATAATTATATTTTTGTTGCCGCTATAACAACAAATACTAAAAACAGAAAAAAAAATTAAGGGGGGCTCCCTCCCATACAGCAAACGTGATTTTTTTTCCGTTTTTGGTGCGCGAGTCCGACTCGCACTTGGCCGGTTTTATTTTATGTTTGTTACCTTAGTACTCCGTTATTTAGGGACAAATTTGTAAAATTATTTTTTTGTTTCAAAGAATATACTTACTTTCAGATTGGTTCCTTTTTTGAAACTTTGAAATCGGTTCAGTAGTTTTCAGGAAGTACTGAAAATACTGTCATTTTCGTCACCATTACATGATTTATTACGGATGATCGAGCATAATTATGCTCGAGCATAATGCTCGAACCGATTTCAAAGTTTCAAAAATATCTACACCCATGCTTACTTATATCCTGTGCCCATGCTTTAAATCGTCTGTAAAGGGTTCTGAAACAGCGTTAGCTTACTGCCATCATTACAATATCCCGAGCGAGAGCCAGGTCCTGCTACGATTAAATGACAAGTCCCAAACTTATGTAAATAACAGACTTTGATGTATTGTATAGAATTGACAAGCTTACGGCACGTAATTTTATAGTTAACTGTTTATTTTAAAGCTTTAATAGTTAGCGTGGCGTTACGCGTAAACGCGTAGAATGTTTTACATTTGAGTAGGGGCGCTGACATTACTATGTTTTTCGTTTCCCTAATCATTCATTATTCACAACATAAAGAATGAAAGTAAGAAACTGTACTCCCACGGCCCAAACAAACCCTATAAAGCTTACTGGCTAAATCCAAGGAGGTATTTAAGTAAAACACAACCATTCACGTCGGTCGTTACAATACCCGGTGCGGCGGATCGCAGTTCGTCCACAATCGTCCGCAAACATCCGTGGAGCAACCCTTCGAGCTAAGCGCATAAATAAAGCAATAACGCGAGGCCGAAAACAATTTGTGAAGCAAACACCCGCCCGCGTAATGGCCGCGCAAAGACAGGGCTGCCACTTCACCAAGCAATCATTTTAATGGAAATTTTTACCACGATAAAAATTAAGGGTAAATCATATCGGACTGGGAAGGCAACTTTCAAAATGGTGCTACGTACGCATGCACAAACACACACAAACATACACACGCACACATTCACACACACCTATCATGAGACAATACCACAAATTAAACTTAATATTTGTTTAAAATCATTCTTTTTGTAACCATTTATATATTTTGTTTACAAAGTGTTGTTTCCGTAATTGGCTTGTGTACTGTATAATTATACCTGCGTAAATGGTCTGTAAATGCTGTGGTAACAACACAGGCAACAACAGGCTGCGGTGTTACGCCTCCTCCTCTGCGGTGGAATCTTCATCCACCGTCGAACAGTTTTTCCAACCGCACACAATACTAACGGTGTCCCTATTCTGTATCATAGCCGTATTCTGGTAGTTAGCCGACCGCGAACAAAGAGGTAGTGCGTTTGCAATTACTGGATTCCACACTGCAGATAATTTGTGGCCATCTTCCCGATTGAAGTTATTTGGATGTTTTTTAATTTCAATCGCTTCACGTACGACTCGTGAATAAAAATGGCGATCAGTGGAAAGAACCTGCGTGCGATGAAACTCGATCCAGTGGTTTGTGCCACTTTCCAGCAAATGTTCTTCAATCGCTGATTTATTAATTTGGCGGTTTTTGCTGTTCTACTTCTTATTTAGACCGCCGGCCAACCAGGGTCATTTTCAATCTATCGCATATTTGGACCAGACCAAATTGGCAAGATAGCCATTAGGTTGGTGTTATCAAATATCATCGTCTGGGTTGCGAAGTAGGAAGCTTCTGGGAGATATGCCACCCTGAACATGGTCTCCTATTGCTAAAAATAAATCGATCGCATATTTATATAAATTGTAAACAGGGTTGTGGGTGTCATCATTTCCTATCTGAACTATTTTGTTGTGTTTTAATAACGAGCGTTTAAGGAACAAAGCTCACAAGAACATTCTTATATGTGAAATGTACTTAGATTGAAAATATGCGATAGATTGAAAATGAGCCTCTTGGCTGGCGGTCCATTGCCGAACAGCAAAGCAAAGAACGGAAACCGGTAGGTCTGGGGCAGTGCTGCCAACTTAGCGCGTTTCGCGCCAGATCTAGCGCTTTTTTAGTCTTGAAGCGCGTTTTAGCGCCTAGCGCTAAATCTAGCGCTTTTTTAGATTTTAATAGATTAAGTATTTACCTGGTTGAAAGCTTGGTGAATCTATTAAAATTATACAAATTCTATACTTAATTAGTATTTTTATGGTACACCAAGCATTCTAATAGATAATTTTTATGACATTTTAGCGCAATCTAGCACTTTTTTACGGCTTTGACAGCGCGTTTTCACTCAGACTAGTTGGCAGCACTGGTCTGGGGGGACCCTTATATCTATTTTAGGTGACATTAATAAAAATGGCTGATGAAATAAAACAATTTTTAACGGATACTAGCGCGGTTTTATTAAAAGTACTTCGGTAATTAGTTGGTATTTGGTTTGATTTTTGGTTTTCCTGACGTTTCGGCAACTTTGCAGCTGCCGTGGTCACGGGGGACTGAAGCTACCCGTGAGTCTACCCTCAAGCGATGAATTTTTTTAGACGTTCAGAAATTAAAATTTATGAAATTTTTGAAAAGTTTATGAAATGGTGGTAGTTTAAGTAGATTCTCTCTCTTTTTAGCACTTAATAATTCATAAATTTAAATTATAAATCAACATAAAACAATTAAAATGTACTTAGATTGAAAATATGCGATAGATTGAAAATGAGCCTCTTGGCCGGCGCTCCATTGCCGAACAGCAAAGCAAAGAAAAGAAACCGGTAGGTCTGGGGGGACCCTTAACCAGGCTATAAACCACGATTTTTCTAGAATATCACAATGTCTTAAAAGTCTATTTTCCATGCAAACATGTATAGGTACCATATTTTTTAGGCTAAGGGTGCCCGTGCCCGCATAACAAAAAACACAGGCATTATTTATTCTTATGGTTACAGGTCGGTACTGCTCGGTACAGGTCTGATGGCCGCATAAATAAAACAGGTTGTCGGTACCGGTTTGCGCATACATCCGCGGCGCAAACCGGTACCGAAACATCAGGACCGGAAAACCTGTATCCTTTGCACCCTAAGTTTAGTAAACATGAACTCGAGCTCCTTACGCCTACCAACCCTAAAGGCAATAGTCTGTAACTCTCCTGAGACCCGCATAACCGGATCATAACCACAAATCGCAAGTTTACGTCCCCGGGTATACCACATCCGCCCTGGCCCCCGATGCAGATGCAGGATGAACCAACATATTGACCTATAAACAAACAATTTGCTACAAAGTAGTACATTACGAGGCATATAACTTGAAATCGGGTGGGGATTTCGCGAAACGCGTATTTTGGGTATGCGTAGCGGTGAGGAGCGCGGGCGGCGGGAGAGGGGCGCGCGCTATTGGTCGCTCACAAGAGCACATGCGCGAACTTATCCCCACTCCGTCGAAAAAATTTCAAGATACGTGCCTAGTACAGTACTGTACCTACAGTAAAATTATACATCGGACCTTGGGTTAAATCCGGTAGTTCTAATTTCTTGCAGACTTGTTTATGATGTTAACCCGATGAATAATCCAAGTTTGTGACCTCGAGCGCCGAGATGTTAAATAATAAAGTAGGTACACATATAAATTAGTGATCATTTAAGTGTAACAGATTAATTTGTGGCAGATCATTACTTCGATAGATCATGTTCATGATACATTAAAAACTTAGTTTCAATGATTCCTGTTCAATTCTCAGAGGTTGCAGACAGTTTCTTACAAATTTCATTTTTAGGGTTCTGTACCCAAAGCGTAAAAATGGGACCCTATTCACCCTATTACTAGACTCCACTATCTGTCTGTCTGTATCTCATGAACCGTGATAGCTAGACAGTTGAAATTTTCACAGTTGATGTATTTCTGTTGCCGCTATAACAAAATATACTAAAAACATGATAAAATAATTATTCGAATGGGGCTCCCATACAGCAATCGTGTTTTTTTTTTGCCGTTTTTTGGTACGGAACCCTCCGTGCGCGAGTCCGACTCGCACTTGACCAGTTTTCAAATTATATTTATATCTAGATTTATATTCATGCAACAACTCATTCGCACCACTTTGTAAAATAATAGGGGAAAATTTCATAACATTGTACGAAAGAAAGAATGAAAAAATGCAATAGAAACATCTAAATGAGACAATCGCTGGGTCCTCTCCTTTTGTGCCAGAAAAAAGGATACAAATGAATCTGTTACTTACTTTCTACCACTTTTTTCGAATAATATTTCTTAGTGTGACCATCGCACCCTTGGGATTCCGGAATATTCAACTCTGACTAACAAATTGATATTAACTTCAATACTAATTATGAGACTGTGAAGCGAACAACCGCCTCTTGTTTTTTTTTACATTCTCTTTGAACCGCCTCTGTGGTCTAGCTAGTGGTTTACCCACACGTGTAAGTAAGACGTTCTCGGGTTCGATTCCCAGGAATGTACCCCACATTTGTACTTGGTTTGGTTGGCGGGAGGGCTTATTTCAAGACCGCCTGGCTAGCTACTACCCTATCTAAGGCTGATGTCATAATAACAATTTATTAAACATTGAAATAAAACAATTTTTAACGGATACTAGCGCGGTTTTATTGAAAGCACTTCGGTAATTAGTTGGTATTTGGTTTGATTTTTGGTTTTCCCGACGTTTCGGCAACTTTGCAGCTGCCGTGGTCACGGGGGACTGAAGTATTACTATAAAACATTGTTATTCCGGATGACGATAGATAGATAGATATAAAGTTTGACGGTTACGGTGACGGTGTAAGTGGAACGCGAACGGCAACGGGAAGGGGAACGGGAACGGGATGCTAAAATATCTCTGTACGGGGACGAAGAATTTTAAAGATTTTCTATAATGTCCACGCGAATGAAGTCGCGGGCAAAAGCTAGTTAAGCATATATTCTCATCAAACAATAGAATTCGCTTAGAAGTAACAATCACTACATCTGTGAGCTTTCTTGTTATTGTAAGGCCCGTACAACACGTTGCTGTAATCTGTGTCTGTGCTCTAATTATTGCTCAATCTGGCACCGATCCTGAGGTCACGTTGGCACCTCGCCCGCAACCACTCCTCACCGACCGTCGAGATCCATCGAAACTTCAATCAAGCCAGGGGGTCTATTACGAAAAGTTTAATGCGATACACGCAGCTGCGTCTGTGCTTTGTTTTGATTGTTTCCTATTACAAATCACTTTCGTATGCGATATTGCGAAGTGATTGCGTGAGTTTGACAGTTTCTCTCTTGCGTATCCGACATCGTACGTTTAGTAGTCTATGGACTCTGATAGAAAAATTCAAAATGTTTGATAAAACTACAACCAACGAACTGCGGACGACTATCGTGGCCAAGTGACTGCGTTACGCAATTGCGTACGTTATTTTCGTAATAGGCCCCCAGGTTAAATTACAGAAATTTTAATAATCAAGAACGAAAGATTAATTAATACAGTTTTCATAATGAATTGACGTGGTTTAGAATTTTGTAAGCAAACCTATTGCAAGCAATCTACTTTCCTTACTTAATAATATTATAAATGCGAAAGTCCGTTTGTTTGTTTGTTTGTTACGCCTTCACGTCTTAACTACTCAACCGATCGTCATGAAATTTTGCATACACGTTGTCAGGGGTACAGAGAAGGACATAGGGTAACTTTCATCCCGAAAAAATCACTGTTCCCGAAGGATATCAAAAAAACTTTCCACGCAGACGAAGTCGCGGGCGGCCGCTAGTATTTTTATAGATTTGTACCGAGCGAATGCGAAGCGTCTCCATTTCAGCTTTGACAAAAATGCTTTCGTATGTCCAGCTGTTCCGCTGTCCGGCCGTCTGTTCTCATGCACAGGTTGCATTTCTCAACCGATTCTCGTGAAAATTTTGTAAGCAGGTTCTATAGTTATATAGATTTTTTAGTCAATTTAGTTTTTCGTAATTCTTCAAATTGGTGGAGATATGGAGAAAATCGTGTTTCAGCTATTTCGAAAAATGTTGAAAAATGTCACAAACGCGTGGTCTACAGAGCCAAAGTAGGTATATTATTTTAATAGATTTTAGACCAATACTGATTCAAATTCTCAAAGCTTTCCCTAGCAAGGTAATTTTTGAAACAGTCAATTTTGATCCCGGCGTTGCCATAACAACGATGCTATCCGAGGCTACATCTACCTCAATCTAATGATCCTGACCGCGTCCGAGCATAGATTTGTTCATTTGTTACACATCCATCGGGATGATCGCAGAGAGTGATCGCCCGCATCGGCAGGGGTGAGGGGGGGGCGATCGGCGCACATCACTCACGGCCGATTGTGACGACGGCCTTTATTACGACCCGACGCTTAATAGTGGTGAGAGGGCATTATCTACGATTCTTTTCTTTGCATTATGAAAAGTAAGCATCGGATTAACCTTTGTTTTCGATAGGAATATTTACTTATCTGGCAAGTAGGCACGTTATCGAAAAAAACGTACATAGACGTATCGCCATTTAAGGCATCATAACTTTTACTCAAATAGATATAATTAACTAGATACAATATAAACCAGAGATGTGCAAAATACTTTATTAAAAGTATTTAAAAATAAAATACAAATACTTGGCTATTTTTTTTATACGACTGCCCAAAAAGGAGTGTATATGTGTTCAGGGTTCATGTATGTTTGTGGGTATGTGAGTTTCTTTATTCCACCATAACTTCTAAATGGCTCAACGGATTTTTGGGGTATGGGGTATCGTTGGAATCCTTACATCATTCCGAGTATATATAGTCAGATATTAATTTTGAAAAAAGTTGATATGGCGACTGTACGACGCCATTTTCAAATGTAAAAGAAATATTTTTTTCTTTTATTATTATAATATAGGAATCAAATGAAAGGCCTTAATGAGCACATTTCAAAACAATATAATTTGTCACTAAAATGTGTGAAATAAAAATAAATAAATTTAAAAAATATTAAAAACACGACTGCCCTGCCAAAAACGAACTAAAAAGTTAAATAACAAGTGTCATTGCAGTCGGGGGACCTCTTTGAATAAAAATTGTTCCATAAAACGGTCCCCCGACTGCAATATTTTATTTGAAATTTTGTATTTTATATTAAAATAAAATACAAAATACATTTTGAAAAAAAGTATTTCAAATACAAAATAGAAATAGTTATTTTGTATTTGTATTTTAAATACATGTATTTCAAATAATTCACATCTTTGCTAGCAACCCAACCTCGCTTCGCTTCGGTTCCTTCCTTTTTTGCCAATGTCGACCTTCTAACAACACCCAAAAAGAAAAGAAATACCTTCAAGTCGTCACCTCCATTTGTTCCAAAAGTATGTTTCCGTCCCATTCGAGTCCCGTCATCGGTGTGAGAAAAAACTCAAAGATTTGTCTGTCAGAATGCGCCCAATATATGTTGCGGAAATATTTATAGCCAAATTTATTTCCTTTTTAATTATTGTAGGAAGTAATTAACTACAACAATATATAAAAGAATCTGATAAATTAATAATTATAAATATTGATATTTTAAATATAATGTTTGGCGCGATTATCACAAAGATAATATTTGTGATTAGCACCATGGCAGATTTAAAGAACTCAGACAATATTATAGACTCATGACCAACATTACTTTTTATTATAATAACTCGTTTGGTAAATTAAATAATAATGTATTCATTACAGAAAATCATAAAAGTATTTTTACAGAAACCTAATGTTATATCTCAAAGGGATTAGGCAGCGTTTTCGATTAATGCTCCCAGGTAAGGCGGCTTGATTTTCTCCGACACTTCCAACAAATCGTTATATTTCAACCTATTTACACAAAACCTTGACAAATTTATAATCATAAACCATCCTCATTCCTCACGAATCACTCTATCTATTGGAGGAAACCGCATGAAAATCCGTGCATTAGTTTTTAAGTTTATTGCGAACAGACAGATAGACAGACGCGGTTGAGGACTTGGTTTTATCATATTTTATGTAGTGTTATAAATTACTCTTTTATGCTATTTATCCCATGAGATTGCGTTACGTCAACTAAGCTACGTTAATAGCAAGTTTTTTTTTCTGTTAATTCTGTAGTTCTGCTGTTATTTATTTGGTGATTATGCCAGATTAAGTAGATTAAATAGGATTTTGGAATAAAAATTATAAAAGGATTTACCGATATAATCCTGCAATCTAGACCTAATATCAGACGCTTGTAAATGTCCAAAAGCTTTGCCATTGGTTAGCAAAATGGCAAATCTTAAGTGGGAGGCCTTGCACTAAGAAGAAGCAACAAGATGGATTGATCAAGAAAGAAAAAGGTACTTACTTAAAATAATAAATTTATGTGCCGGTTTACTTTGTGACTAGCTTGCCTTATAAGTACCTTTCTTACAAATAAAAACTTTTATTCAAATTAAATAACTGTGACACAGTCCTAGACTAATGTAACGTTAAATTAATTTATGTTACATTTAACTTTAGATATTCATTAATAGTATTGTATTTATCATAAGAATTAATGTAAACAAACCTTGGTTAATGTAAATAAAAAAATAAATTAAATATACACATTAAAAGTGGTTAAAATAATTTAGACATTTACATTACCACATGATAAAATAATAGTCATGTTATTGTACTTTCGTAGCTAAGTAGGTATAAATGTGTACATTTTCCTTTTAATGGTAAGCCTCAGTGTTTCTATTCTAAATAATCTTAATTGTGATATCTTTCTGTTTCTATTATTTACAAGACATTTATTAACCAACAATGGCTTTATTACACTTATATCTGGCCAAATAATCTCGAATGTCGTTTGCTTTGTTATAGAACAGCGATTTTCCTCAAACAACGAAAGCATTATTCGGCATGGATACGAACCACGAAAAACCGACAATTATTTTACGTGTGCGAGTGAATATTTTGTTAATTCTTCGTTATTTCTCAAATAGCGCGTTAATTTACTTGAAACCGGGACGCAGTAAAATAATAAGCCGTCGTGTTTAATGAAACGTGAAACGCTCAAAGCTTGTTCTTAGGTATGTATGTACATAATATTAGATAGTTAAATGTAGAGACCGAGTCACAGCACAAGATAATGGAACAGAAACAATGATTTCTAAAATAACTTATATTTTGTGCTCTTGTCCAACGTGACAGTTCGTTCGTACAGGGTTGGAGCAAGGGTCATGAGCGCCCCTTCAAGATTTGAATTTTGCGCCCCCAAGACTTATTTTCCAGGATGATAAACTTTTTTCTAGCTCTGGATCAGCAAAGTGCACCTTGCAGCCGCTCCTTTGCCAGCCCCTAGCTACAATGCTTCATTTGTCCGTAGGTCAGTGTAAAAGACAACTGCACAGCACAAACACGGGTTTGCATTGGGGTTTAATATCAGCTTTGTCACACTCTTACAAAGTACGGGTCACCATATCGTACCTTTTTTTCCACAATCTGGGAGCCTTCAAGTCGCGAGTGAATATGTTATTTTAAGGCAAGCGCCTTTCATCGTAGTAGCATCATCGCTTACCACCAGGCGTGATAGCGGTCATGCGCATGACTAATCTACAATAAAAACAGGTTTTTTTTCAATTAAATTAATTTTTTATTGAGTTTTATTCAACGTAAACTTCTCGTAATTCATTGAACGTCAGAGTGCAATGAACTGTGCCCGACATCATTCACTTAGTCCAGCCAGCCATGTCAAACTCAAAATCATTGGTGGGCCAAAAGCATATTGACGGTAGAATAAATGGGCCGCAAAATTTAACTTTAAAGGAAATTACAACTCGTTGCATAGGTAAAGTGTTACTTTTTGAATTGAAATATTATTCAGACACGCTTACGGGCCGCATTAGAAGGATGATTTTAAAATTGATCAGGCCGCCATTACATGCTCATGCAAGCATCAGTCAAATTCTGGCTTCAAAGGCTGTGACTGACGATTAACCTACCGTGTAATGGGGTGACTAATGGTTGCATGAATTTGATTTCTTCTTTCCATCAGTCAATCAGTTAATCGTAATTCATGACTGATGGAATTTGACTGACGCTTGCATGAGCGTGTAATGGCTGCCTTAGGCTCGTATTATAGAATCAAACTCAAACTCAAATCTCTGTTTGAGTACAGTTAGAAAGGGATGGTGCTAATCGTCGCCTATAGCGCCATCCCTTTCTAACTGTACTCAAGCCCAACGAGCCTTTGTCTCTGTCCGCTGGTTTGCTAGTGTGACCACATCTACATAATCTGCGGGGAATAATAACAGCAGCGAGTTGCAGATCAGCAAAACGAGACAAAATGGAGGCTGAATGGCGCTTATTATGTGAACATTTTCATTTCGCCAGCAATGGTGACGCATTGATATTTGTAGATCAAATCTTTATGAATAACATTTGATAACTTACATTTGGAAAACTCAAGCTGGAAACACCAAATATGTATTGAAATATAAGATACCCGCACTTTTTTCAAGAATTTACAGCTTTATTAACCCTCTGACGCAAAAAGAAGAGTTGTTATAAGTTTGACCTGTTTGTGCCTGTTTGATATGCGTGAAGTAAATAAGAGGCAATCAACACATTTTTTTGGTGGTTTTTTGAATAAACTTTGAATATTTTTTACGAAAAAACACCCATAGGTTTACTTCGAAACAAAGAATAAGGATACATTGAGTAGAAAAACTGTACAATACAACTACAAGAGAAGAGAATGTATGAGAGTATTAATAGATAGCCTCAAGTCATTATTTCGATACAACGTATCAATTTTTACGCTTGCATGAGGCATGAGCTTGCTGGTATATAAAAAATCTGTTTTATATTGTCTGTATGTATGGCACTTCTTACTCGAAACGTATATATCATAATAACTTACCTTGTTTTGATTTATTTAATTACAATATTTTTGCTTTCTATAGTCAGTATTTGTGTATTATAAAATACATAAGTGCTGACTATGGAAAGTAAAATATAAAATACATAAATATTGCCTATGAAAAGCTTTTGGATATTAGTTTTCAATTCGATGCCTTAACATGGGTAGCCTTAGTATGTCATGCTCTCTTTAATCATTTCTGCGGTGGTGTCGCGTGAGGCGGGTCGTTACGTTCCCTCAAATATGGTTGAGCGAAGCGATGGCTGGTTCATGCGTCATGCTCGTGAACGGGTGCTGCCAGTGGGAATGGGTCTGCTTCTGAGTACTTATCTTAACGCATATAGAATTGTAAAGTTTTTTTTTTTTTCTCTCTTGTAACAGCCTAGACTGAATAATAACTTCAAACATTGAATTTAGCTTGAACCCTGTAAATTAATTAAGAAAATTTGTAATTCATTTAGTAATGATCTAATTATAATTTAATTTATTTGTTAATCTTTGTTAAAGTCTGGAAACGATATACATATTTGTAAATATCGTTCCATTTGATAAAGCTGGTAAGTTTTTTTCGCCCGTTTTTCTTGTCAGCTAAAAGACGTCATAATGGGTGGTAGGGCAAAAAAATTATTTGACGATTTAAAAACGCTCATTAAGTGAGCTTATTTGAATAAAGATTTTTTTTCATTCTTTCATTCATTCATACGTAGTCCTTGTTCGAAAGCGAAAAGTCGCTGGCAACAAAAACTTTTTTAACAAAAAAGAAAAACCTCCTTCATAAAACCTGAAACAAAATAGCTTCAAAATTAAATAGCTCTAATAAAGCGAGAAATATTATTCAAATCATTAGTTACGCATAACATTATTAATAAAACACGTCTATTGAAGTCGGGTGGGGCTCTTCCAGCCCAAGTTATTATTTTTTTATTTCTGAAAGCCCCACCCGACTTCATTAGACGTGTTTTATTAATAATGTTATGCGTAACTAATGATTTGAATATTATTTCTCGCTTTTTTAGAGGTATTTAATTTTGAAGCTATTTTGTTTCAGGTTTTTTGAAGGAGGTTTTTCTTTTTTGTTAAAAAAGTTTTTTATTTTCAACTTTTTAGTGGTAGGTATGTAAGCGCATGTAAATATTTTTTAACTGTATAAAATATTTTCAATGGTAAAATGCCCACAACTCAAATTCCAAATTTACGCTGTTTATTTTTGAGGAGTTCCGTTGTGTCTTCATAGTCCAAGCCTAGTCCAGAACCTTGCATCGCAGACCATGGTTTGGTTTGTTTTGGATTGTCATATACCTACCAAAATCCAAATCACTTTACATATACTATTTGAGTTTGAGGAGTTCCCTTGTGTATCTTCGAAGTTTAACGTCCAGTACTGATAAAATTAAAATAAAACCACTCTTGAAGTATTTTTGTATGTATTTATGTATTATTTATTAAAATTAAACCCTTTCAAACAAAAAAAGAATCATTTAAATCGGTACATAAACAAAGATGTTATGTCCGAAAATCCGTAAAAACACGTGTGATGGCAAGCTAAATAATTGTAATTTTTCAGGATTTTGAAAAAACTACCAGCCAGTTCTCTGTAATTTTTTTATGGAACCACACACAAACTATGTTCTTTGAGATAAAAAAAGAATTGTATAAATCGGTTAACAACTGATGAAGTTATGGTAAAACATACATAAAAAAAAAACCGGCCAAGTGCGTGTCGGGCCACGTGCCATAGGGTTCCGTAGTTACCTTATACCATACCATATTTAATACCACCTATAATTTTTCGTCTGTAAAAATAACTTTGTTTTTCACAGTGTTGGTATGAATGACAAAGTTATATTTGCGGTTTTAGAAAATGTGCTATATCTCAAAAACTAATTACTATATCTCGTTCAAACCAAGTTTTTATTAAGGTCTACAGCATATATTTTTTTTAGATTTTTCACTCTCTTATTTCAAAAGTTAAAGGGGGGGACACACATTTTACCACTTTGGCGGTAAATATCTTTCAAACGGTTGACTTTGAGAAAAAGTTGTCTTAGAAACCTTAATGTCATTTTCAAAGACCTATCTATAGATAGACACCCAACACGTGTTGGTTTGAAGAAAAAAATTTTTTTCAGTTTCAGTTCCATGTATGGGGAGCCCACCCTTAATCTTTTATTTTTCTTATTTTTGTATTAAATTTGTTAAGCGGTTAACAGATTACATATACCTACCAAGTTTCAACTGTGTAGTCTTAATACTTTCGGAATAAAGTGGCTGTGACATACGGACAGACGGACAGACAGACAGACAGACAGACAGACAGACATGACGAATTTATAAGGGTTCCGTTTTTTGCCATTTAGGCTACGGAACCCTAAAAAATCAGCCAAGTGCGTGTCGGGCCACGCGCCATAGGGTTCCGTAGTTACTTTATACCATACCATATTTAATACCACCTATCATTTTTCGTTTGCAAAAATAACTTTGTTTTTCACAGTGTTGGTATGAATGACAAAGTTATATTTGCGGTTTTGGAAAATGTGCTATATCTCAAAAACTAATTACTATATCTCGTTCAAACCAATTTTGGTTGATAGTGTTTATTAAGATCTACAGCATATATTTTTTTTAGATTTTTCACTCTCTTATTTCAAAAGTTAAAGGGGGGGGGACACACATTTTACCACTTTGGCGGTGAATATCTTTCAAACGGTTGACTTTGAGAAAAAGTTGTCTTAGAAACCTCAATGTCATTTTTAAAGATCTATCTATAGACACCCAATACGTGTTGGTTTGAAGAAAAAAAATTTTTTCAGTTTCAGTATTATGTATGGGGAGCCCCCCCTTAATCTTATATTTTTCTTATTTTTGTATTAAATTCGTTAAGCGGTTAACAGAATACATCTACCTACCAAGTTTCAACTGTGTAGTCTTAATACTTTCGGAATAAAGTGGCTGTGACATACGGACAGACAGACAGACATGACGAATTTATAAGGGTTCCGTTTTTTTGCCATTTAGACTACGGAACCCTAAAAAACCGTCGACTTGAGAACCTCCTCCTTTTTTTGAAGTCTTTAAAAAGTAGCGGATCGTACTTCGAAACTTAGCGAAAAAATATTAGAAAGCTATCGTCGTCTTCTAGTTAGCATTAGTTTGGTCTCCTTTTTTCCCAAACACGCCAATATTATAACACTACGTCGAATATTTAAGCTAAACAAATGCCGTACAACATTTTAACAGTAGTCCGTTTTTATCGTTATTTTTCGAATTATTTTTTTTGCATAATAAAGTACATCCATATTCTGGTCGGGGCTTTTAACTTCGCACAGTCAGTTGTTCTAAACATTTTTATGACGTTTCAAAGCGGTAAAAAAGACAAGGAAAAAGCTCATAATTCCCCAGTTCCCCGCTCAGAGGAAGAGATAAGAATTAATGTCGGGAGATTACATTAATATTTCACTAAAATTTTTATGACTGCCATAAAAATTAAAGCTGTTGTCTGTCTTCCTGGTGCTTTACGACTTTAGCGAGTACATAAATAAAAGGGGGCTCGTGACATAGAAATGTTTGATGAAAAACATCTGTTACATATTTTGTCTTGATAAAGAATTTTACTCATACAAACATTCTTGAGAATAAGTGACTTATATTTTATAACAATGAAGGTCAAACCAAGTTCAAACAAAATTAGTAATTTTTTCATGTTTCTAAATATTATTCACAAATCTTTTAATTTTATCTCTTTATCGAAGTTTTTAGTATTAAATTATTATAAGAATTTGTTGTTTTTTATTGTTTAAATCACTATCGAAAAAAATAACGCGCGTAAAAACATTCGATAGAGTAATTTTGTATGGGAAATTCGTACAACGCCATCTATCACCGAAAAGCAAAATTAAATTTTCTTTACAAAAATGCTGTATCGAGTACTTTTACGTGCATTTTTTTCTCGTTAGATGTTTGTGCTAAGGGTACTGAAGAAACGACAACATAACCACAGAATACATACTTAATAGTATTAACGTGCATAACTTCGCAAAGACTGAGCTGAGCGCTACAACTGAGCGCCTCCGTGCTTCAGAGGGCACGTTAAACCGTTGGTCCCGGCTGTTGTCATCTGATATGCCAAACTATCGTTAAACCAAGTTAAAGACCTTATGGAAGGCTTGATAAACTCTAACACCAGAGGTGGCCACTAATCCTCATTCGATAATCAAGAAAGATCAGAATGTGGTTCGAAATTAAGAAAAAAGACAGCAAAACTTTGCAAAGGCAAAAGGTTGCAACTTCTTTATTTTTTGTTCCGCACATCGTCTACGTTACACGATATCTTAGACATAAATTGAGCCAGCTGCAACCCTGCAACCCCCGGGCCCAGGTGCGGCTCGCTGGCGCGGCGCCATCTGCACTGATTCCGCGCATTTTACATTTTATCTGGGAAATTGACTCCTTTCCAAGTGGTCGAACATAACTGCTACATTTCAAATTAAAAAAACAAACAAATCGAGGTTGGAAAGGTTTTTTTTTTTCATAAACACCTTTGTCAACGTTTAGTAGTCGGGTTTTAGTTTTAAAACTTCCTTTTTATTTTAAATATTTTGGAGTTGTCAATAGGGTGAAAGCAAGCAAAGCCACGGGCAAAAGCTAACAATATAAATATATATGAAAAGTTCTCATAAAGCCCTTTCATATGGTACCCAACACGGCATTATTAAAAAAATATTTTTTTAGTTCATGTCTTTAACTCCTCTAGAGGGCGCCACATTCAATTTAATGTAACGTCATATAGCCTATGTTCATTGGACGATTAAGACGCTTCTAACGATACCTCATTTGTCAAATAATAACAAGAAGTTTAGAAGTTATGAGGGAACAGATGAATTTACATACACACATACAGGTCAAAATCATATACCCTCCGTTTTGGCTTCGCTGTAGTCGGGTAAAAAACCCGACTACGGAAAAATCGTGCTCTAAAAAGTAAGAAACAAGAAAATATTCGAGTCCAAAATTCAATAAAAAGGATAACCGTAGTCGCATGCCACTTTGTCCTAGACACGCACGACACGAACAACAGGCTGGAGGCATGCGACTACGGATATCCTTTTTATTGAATTTTGGACTCGAATATTTTCTTGTTTCTTACTTTTTAGAGCACGATTTTTCCGTAGTCGGGTTTTAGTTTTAAAACTTCTTTTTTATTTTAAATATTTTGGAGTTGTCAATAGAGTGAAAGCAAGCAAAGCCACGGACAAAAGCTAACAATATATATATATTTGAAAAGTGCTTATTAAGCCCTTTCATTTGGTACCCAACACGGCATTATTAAAAAATATTTTTTTTTAAGTTCATGTCTTTAACTCCTCTAGGGGGCGCCACATTCAATTTAATGTAACGTCACATAGCCTAGGTTCATTGGACAATTAAGACGCTTCTAACGATACCTCATTTGTCAAATTATAACAAGTAGTTTAGAAGTTATGAGGGAACAGATGAATTTACAAACATACATACATACATACATACATACATACATACATACATACATACATACATACATACATACATACAGGTCAAAATCATATACCCTCCGTTTTGGCTTCGCCGTAGTCGGGTAAAAAGAAAGTAATTTCCATAGACGTCTCTACAACTTAGCCTATTCTTGTGTGTGGCCACAAACAAATGCTTTTTATAAAAATTATTATAAAAAAAATAGTACTGAAACACAATTTTTTTTAAATGTCTTGAACATTGTTTGATTGTTGACAGTTGTATGTGTGTTTTAGCCCCTTTCTTAGCATTGGCTCGTAATCTTTTATTTTAATAATTTTCATTTGCTGCATAACAATCTGTTATTGAAGAATTGGTAGTGTAATTGGTAGTGGTATAGTATTGGTAATTATCATCATTACTGACACCTCGTTTTCTCAAATTACTCAAAATTTTATTGTTACGAGCGGGAGTTGTGTAGTTATTACGTGTCGTCGTCATTGTAGAGTGTAGTAGAACAAACATTTTGTCGGGTAGCAGTGCATTCTGGCAGTATTGCAGTCTGGATTTAGTGCATTTGAGCTCTCGCCCAGTCGGACATGGCGTCACGAGCTTGACCGTCTGCCCGCCCGACCCTCGCACTCGTCGCGTCGGGATAAACGGATTCAATTACATGTGCGCAGTGCTCCGGTGTTGTGTAAACGTTAGACAGCTGAGATATTGAGCCATCTATTATTGTTTGTTTGCGAATTTCTCATTGTATCGTTGTTAAAACGCCATTTTTGGAATAAATGCTATTTTACTCGTCTGCTTTACTCAAATGAGCTACTAAACATAGAAGAACTAGCAACCGCAGAAAGTTTTATGATATACCTCGGGAATACTATTTTTTTCGTGATCAAAGGTACCTTATGTCCTTCTCTGTACCACTGACAACGTCAATGTAAAATTTTATGATGATCGGTTCAGTAGTGAAGACGTGAAGGCGTAACAAACAAACAAACGGACTTTCGCATTTGTAATATTAGTAAGGATTCTGAATTAGGCTAACGAAGTTCTATGCCTATTGTTTATTTATATGCAGTCGTTCATCAAAAACGCATGAACTCTCAGTTCACAGACAACAAAAATACGAGTTGCACAATATGCCCAGGAGTGGGTTTCTGGGCATTGAATCTCCCAAAAAATCGTGCTCTAAAAAGTAAGAAACAAGAAAATATTCGAGTCCAAAATTCAATAAAAAGGATAACCGTAGTCGCATGCCACCTCCAGCCTGTTGTCCGTGTCGTGCGTGTCTAGGACAAAGTGGCATGCGACTACGGTTATCCTTTATTGAATTTGGACTCGAATATTTTCTTGTTTCTTACTTTTTAGAGCACGATTTTTCTGTAGTCGGGTTTTTATAGATCCACAGCTATAAAAAGAAAGTAATCTCTGGACTCTTTAGACGTCACTACAACTTAGCCTGGCTATTCTTTCATTCTTAAGTTTTTTTATTCACGAGTAACACAGGATATCGGGATTCTCTGAATTTACTCAGCAATGAGAAATACAATGGAAACGAAGTCGACGTTAGTCATTTTTATTATGTCTGTAGATTAAAGAAATACAAAAAGTCGGTTACTCCCAAGAGATTTAAGAGCTCTAGCTTATCTCCAAATGGAAAACAAAAAGTTGAATCCATAAAGGTGACAAATAGATAGAGATTTTTAAAAGAAATTTGTAGTTACAGTAAGTTCTTTTGAGTCGCGTCGAGATAGCAAGTGAGACAGCCAACCATTCATCACTTCGGCGTGATGTATTATTAATACAAATACAAAGTGTTTTTCTTTTATGTTTATTGGCAACAAATTCAGTCTTACGATACGAGTAGTTTATCAATACGATGTGAAATGTTTTTTCGCTTGAAGTGATTATGTTTTTACCTTAATAAATAAAATCTACAGTATTTGGTGGAGATTGGGCGATTTGTTACCTTTTATTTGTCTTGATTGAAGATTAATTCGAATCATGTTATCTACCAACTTAAGCCACTGGATGCGGGCCAAGCAGGACCGAGCGTGGTGGAGATCCTTGGGGGAGACCTGTACCCAGCAGTGGGTGTCGTGCGGCTGATATGATGATAATGAGGTGAAATTCCAAACTTTGTGTATAACTTTTCTAGCAAACTAGTCTAGCTGTTTAGCTCTAGTTTAAAAAAAGTAATCCAGCAAAATACCCCCCATCCTTACTAATTAAAACCAATTCATAAAATGTTGAAATGTAACAGCGCAGGACCGATGCTCGCGGGCAGTTAATTAAAAAGCTGTTTTAATATGAGGGTTTTGCCGCACATGTGTTAGCTAACGAAGCTGGAATAATCGCTATACACGTAACATAGATAAGCTGTTTCAATTCATTAAGCTCGTATGAGGTAAATGGAAAATTGATAATAGTATGCTTCCGCCCGCGACTTTGTCTGCGTGGACATTTGAAAAAAATCTAGGGAACCTTGGACTGGGATAAAAAGTATCCTATGTTTCAATCCAGGCTATAAACTATCTGTGTGTCAAATTTCAACCAAATTTGTTCAGCCGTTTTTGCGTGATTTAGGAACAAACGTCCAAACCCACAAACTTTCAAAATTAAGTTGAATAGCTATCAACATCACAATTTGTTATTTTATTTAAAAACAAACGAAAGCGGTGACAATCTAACCTAAATCATAATCAACAATCAGGCAAGCAAGCAGCAGAACGGACGAACGTTTGAAAGCATTTAATAAAATTGCTCAGGAAATAGTTAAAGAAAAGCAAATACAACGGCAAACATACTTTAATTACGTACAACGATGTAATAGAACACATCGTAGTGTAAACCCTGTGTCGCCGGGTTTAAGCGGTGCGGTCGCGTCGTCGGTTTCCGCGCCGTAACTAACGGGGCCGTGCAGATATTTAATTAGGAGCGCGGGACTAATTGGCGGGGGCGAGCGCACTCTGTCAGACGGGGCGGAAGACGTGCAGCGCGCGAAAAGAAGGTTAACCGTTCAACCGTCTCGGGTTACCTAGTTGAGGTATTCCTTGAAGCGCACCTAATGAAGCGCACCTAAACTATTCCTCGAAACGCACCTATATAGGTAAGTTAACAAAGCCAATGGGGTTGGCAACGCAAAGCTGATTGTAGATGTCGCTGCGTACGCTTGTTCCTAAGACAATAGTCGTTCAAAACAAAATGTATGGGAAAATAGGTATTTATTTTGTGGTATTTTTTTACCGAAAAAGACCCATTGACCCAAAATGTATATAAAAGACTATTCTACAATGCAAATGCCGGAATTGAAAGCCTAATTAAGACGTTTTTATTTTTATAGAATTTATCCATTTTTTCTATATCCAGATTTTTCGGAAATTTGTAAGTACCAACATTTTTAAAGCCTTATTACACAGAATTTAATAATTTTAAAGCTAAAAAAACGTTTTTTAAGTAAAAGTCCTTTGTTTTATAGCTCACGTGGAACAAGCGTACGCAGCGCCATTTTGACAGTTGCCTTCCCCATTACCTATTTAGGTGCGTTTCGTGGAATAGTTTAGGTGCACTTTATTAGGTGCGTTTCAATTCAAAATGCCTCAAAAAAAATACCTCACCATGTTTGGTAATTGTGAAAGTAATGTTGACAACTGGCTACCAAACCAGAGAAGCGATGAGTCATTAAAAACTGTTAATTTCGTATTGGTTTTGTTTTAAAATATCACTCTAAGATAAAATAATGCAAAACCAATAAATTGTTGTAGATGAGTCAGAAAACTTTTTATTATTAACAGAAATTCATACTTTTGTGTATAACAATGAAATAATAAGTTTCAAAAAATGAGGCAGAAATTAAATCCTTATTAAAATATCAAAAATAAAACAAAGTACTTAAGTACTAAACACAAAAAACACAAAATCTAACGAACCTCGCTCACCGCTGTAATGACACGTAAGAAGATTTAGCTCTGGAAATAACTCTGCACAATACTCAATCTTTTAGAAAACATAAATAAAATATTCTTTGATGACTTATGATCATGACAGAAGGATATGGCGAAGATTTTTTAATAATGTTACTACGATCATTTCGGTGAAAATATGATGATTTATTTTTAAATTATCTCTTTATGCTTATTTATAGTAAACATTATATTTATACAGGGTTATTTGTAAAACACCCACAACCTCGTAGGAGTAGATCAAAAACATTTGTTCTACGACTTTTCCGAAAACTGACAAAAAATATCGACTTTTCATACAAAACTCGATCAGCTGTTCATTTGTATGGAAAGTCGATTTTTTTTGTCTGTTTTCGGAAAAGTCGTAGAACAAATGTTGTTGGTAATCTACTCCTGCGAGGTTGTGTTTTACAAATAACCCTATATATACCACTGCATACGCAACGCCAAAAAAGTAAGCAAATAAACATAAACCAATAATAATAATAAAGATAAAGATATAAGTAATTCTGTTTTAAACAGCTGACTGTTCCATTACTTATTTACATTTTCCGAAAGACTAAAATCCAAAGTCCAAAAAAAGGACGCCCATTTCTTGAAAGGAAATCTTTAAAATGTTGATTTTATCAAATTATCGTGTACAGTGAAATAATATAGCTCATAAAATTGCAATTTTATTGTTATTAAGAAATTGATAACTAAAATGAGAATTGGCAATACAAAAATAAATGAATTTGCCAATATTTATTACTAGAACCAACTAGAACATATTTATTTTACCATTAAATATTTTTCTAATTGTTCAATTTAAATTCAATAAATACCAGTGTTCTACGGTCATAGCTATTCCAATATAATTTTATTATCATTATACATGAACTTTTTTTAAAGTTATTTAACAAGTCAACGCTTGTATGGTAAATGGTCATTGTTCTTTCACAAAACCCTTATTAGTCTAAAATAAGATTGAGATTACTTCAATAAAGTATGTGTCCCAAATTAGGGTTGAACGCATGGCCCCGATCGAATCCCGAAGCTATATGGTTCCGTGAATATGTTCCCGGGGGTGCTGTCGGAAGCGAACAATTATGGTAATGGTTGGCCAGGGGCCCGACGGCGGGAGATATTATTGAATATTTGTCCTATTTATACATAAATGCTACCGCAATAATTGTGTTCCAATTACGTATCAACAGCTGTTTGTATCTATACACGGTTTATTTTTTAATATATCTTAAAAATGAAAAGGGGATTTCAGACCACGTAAATGAACAACTGTTACTATGGGGCCAACCACGAAATCACGAAAAATAAATCAGCTATTTCATACATTATAGTCGAATCGATTTTGAACTTTTCTATGGAACAGCTGATTTTTTTCCGCGATTTTGTGGTTGGCCCCATAGTAAATGTAATTAATGATAAATAATATTGAAATGTAACTAATTAAAATGTTATTAAATTGATTAGATTATTAACGAATTTTGCACGTCTAGTAAGGTTGAATATGGAGAACCAAAATTTTCTTTACATCACATTTATTGTAATCCACCCATAATCATGCAAATAAATGATTTGATTTGATTTGATAATAATAATATTCTTATAAAATAAAACATAGCAACCTTTTCTATTCCAATTTCCAATAATGCCCAGCTACTATAAAATATATTTTCTTTCACCATCTATTACCAAGTCTTCCAGGTGTACCGTTTCAACCCTCAAATTGCAGCGCCGGCGGTCGCCACGCTTGCCCCGTTTATAAATATTAACTCTCAGCTACACTGCAACGCCGATTTATTCCACCCGCTGAAGGCGATTGAGATATTCCAGGTGTTCCAAGCCAAAGTTTCAGAAGACTGGAAATTATTTATGAGGAACGGACCCAGATTGTAACGGATATCCACGATATAATGTATTGGATAATTTGAATCGCTTTAAATGTAAAGCAAATACTTCAGGGGAAGGTCAGCTAGTGTTTATAACACATTGGTGAAGAAAATATGTTTTTATTTTGTTTTTATTCTCGTGGTCGATTCACTCGGCATTTAAGGCTCGGTTATGCGGAAACATTTGTCTTTGTCTTTTTCTTTACGTGTAAAAAGTGTATGGAAAATAACCTCACTTCTGCACTTTTTCGTTGTTTTTTCATCATTATCTTTAGCACAATTATCTTTCTCGGATAAAAGTTATTGAAGCTACTTCACAGTTTGTTAAAGTACATTTTGATGTAGAATTCAATACGTTTCCGCTATTATTTACGCCAAAAATATGACCCTACGCAAGCGCTTTTGATAATATTCTGGTTTTTTTACAATCAATCAGTGAAGTTTAAACGTACTTGTAGCTACTTTACCTTTTCTTTATAAAAAATGACATCCGCAAACATTGTTTTCCTATAATGGACCCTTAAAGTAAACAACCCAAAACCCAAAACGCAAAAAAAAATAGGTTTGGAATGGAAGTCGCAGGTTTTACCGAACCGCACTGCGAAAACAGCTGACTCAGGTGACCTTGAGCCTTCTTATGACACCCAAAGGTCAAGGTCAATGTGTTCTAAACACTTGACCTGACTTTCCCCTGAAGTATGGGCACTTATTTTGGTTCCACCTTATACAGGGTTATTTGTAAAATACCAACAACCCCGGAGGAGTAGAATACTAACATCATATTTTTATTTTTATTTCACAATAAATTGAAATTGAAATATTTTGTTCTACGACTTTTCCGAAAACAGACAAGAAAAATTCCACTTTTTATACAAAACTCGATCAGCTGTTTGGACATTTGTATGGAAAGTCGATTATTTTTTGTCTCTTTTCGGAAAAGCCATAGAATAGTAATATAATCCAGCGAGGTTATTGGCGTTTTACAAATAATCCTGTATAGCAGAGTTTTCTACTTTCGTCGACCACTAAAGAATTTCCTGTGGTCATGCAGCTAAACATAGCAAGATTAGTGGCTTATAGATCTAAATAACAGATTTAATTCTAATATCCAATAGAGTCTGTGCGGAAAGAGAACCGTCAAGGGATTTGTGCTTAATGACCGATTTCGCCATGTTGACGGCAATGCTATACGTAATTATAGTGCGTTATCAAGATATTACACTTCGTTTATTACATTACGTCCTCAGATAAGGTGGAGCGACGATCTTCACAAGGTGGCTGGCAAAAGCTAGATGAGAGTAGCCGTGGATCGTGCTCGGTGGCGAGTACTTGGAGAGGCCTGTGTCCAGCAGTGGACGATGATAGGCTGATGATGATGATGACAGTCTCAGTAAAACGTAACCGTCAACATGTCTAAAACGGTAATCAAGCGCAAAGCCCACGACGGTTCTCTTTCCGCACAGACTCTACAATCCCATCACACCTGCGTCTTTACTTTTCCACATTCACCCTACATTCCCCGTTATTAGGGTTGCCAGGCGTCCGACTAAAGCCGGACATAGGTAGGCTTTTTGATTGAGTGTCCGACCAAATTAAACGGTGTCCGGCCTGTCCGGCTTTTGTTAGGCTTTTACATTTACCACTCACGGACGTGGTCGTTCGAGCGAGTGGCGCGGGGCGAGGCGCAGCGGCGCGTCGTCGTTTCTGCCCCACACCGCACTTCACCTCGCAACCACAGAATAACTAATAGTACAAGTACAGAAGCAGCACGCCGCAAAGTCATTTAAATAAATAGCGACTTTTGCACCGACATATTATATTGCAATTCAGGTCGCGCAGCGCTAATCGCAACTCAGTAGCGTGACGCGACTCGTGCGTGCGTGAGAGCTAGACAGCGAGCACTGAGCAAAAAAAGCCAAATTTTTTACGTAAAAAAAAATGTCTTATTATTACACAAAATCCTTAATAATTTACGGTGTCCGGCTTTTTTACCCAAATGTCCGGCTAAACTGGCTGGTCTGTCCGGCTATTAGGTTATACGACCTGGCAACCCTACCCGTTTATACATAACGTGCGAACGCGCGGTCTCATTAATCGGCGTGTTTTGACGGTAATTCCCCCCGTCTTCCGCCCCTCCCGCCACGACTAGCGATTTGTTTGCGCGCCGCCACTTCAGCGCAAACAACTTTAGTTTTCTTTTCATCGCGGAAACAAATACATGCTAACTCACAAACCCGCCATCCCATTTGCATTATGAGGTAAGATAAATATACCTAACGTGGGAACCCTTTGTATTGGAAGAGATTGTTATTTGAAGCAGTGAAAAGTTTTCTTTGAAGATATAATGTTATGTTAAAGTCAAAGTCAAAATATATTTATTCAAATAAACTTAATAATTACCGAAGCACTTTTGTATCATCGTCTATATTTTCCTACCATCCGTTCCAGACTTTTTACTTTCTTTCTCGTGTGGAATGCAGATTAGTAAATATAAATCTTCTTATATACCTACTAGATAATAATATGCTATACGTTGGTCTGGCTAAAACTCAAAAACAGCTTGACTGATTAGAATATTTTTTTTTGGTTTGTTTGCTATAGTGCTGGGGTGGTTTAGAAAACAAAATAAAATAATAGGAAAATCTTAAAGGAACAGCAAAATGAAATAAATAAATAAGCTGAATAAAGGTAGAATAAAAAACACATGGTTTTATGTTTGGACGCGCTCCCGCGAGCCGAAAATACGTCCTTGGGAATTCAAAATAGCGACACTAATTTAATCTAAGTAACAAAAACGATCCAGTGAGGATATTCCGGTCTTCTCCTGCTGCATTGCCTGTCGGCGCCGACCTTTGGCAATACTTAGCACACACAACACACAACGAAATGTTCAAAATGGGTTTTGCAATAGGCAGCGATGCAATCGATTAATAACATGTGTCGACAGCGCGGATTCGCCGAACCAAGTGAGTGGCATCAACCCAATCACGTAAAGTACCATCACTAGATTAATAATTTTGACAATATTTTGCGATCAACTACCCGGGAAAACTGTCACTATCAAGCGTTTCGTTCTATGCAAAGACGATCAAAATATCGATAGAAAATTACAAACAAAATTATAAAATAATAAAAATGCGCGGCTGCAACAATGTTTATGATTAATGCAAAAGCATTGATCAATTAAGTCAGTCAGTCAAATGCCAGGTGTTTAAAGTTTCTTTAACCTCTATTTTATCTATACTAAAAAGTGATGATAATTTCGTAAACTACAAACGAGCGAAAAGTATAATAGACAGTGATCTGAGGCAACTTCAGAGCGTATTGCGTTACAAAACGACGTATAATCTTTAAAAAATCTCTTGGCCATTGCAGTGGATCACTGACTATTGTCATTGTACTATGGGCAACAGCCTTTCGTCCAAGGCAACAGCGTCGCTTAACCAGTTTGCAACAAAATTCGTGTGTACGCGTATCGTCCCTGCACGAACTAAACGTATGTGACAGCGGGCGCAGCGTGCAAGCGATTTTAACCTTAGCTGTTGCCCGTGGTACATAGATGAGTGATAGTAGCAAACAAACAAAAATAACCAGGGGCCGTATTATGACCTCTTATTTCCTGGCAGTTTACTGACTGGCTATCAATATATCTCTTTTAATTGCTATACAGCGAGAAAGAGATATAACTATAGCAATTCATAAAACTGGCAAGTTTTAAGAGGTTGTAATACCCCCCCAGAATATAGTTATAATGCAGTTTTAATCATATTTTAACATACCTGAAAACAGTTCATCAGTTTAGCCTTTCATTATAACACTATTTGAGGCTAAAATATCAAAAACAAATTTTCCATGTTCCGATGAACGCCATTCATAACAAAATAGATTGGATTTTTCACTGAATAAAGTGGGAAATCAGCAATATTTTGCTTTAGTTTAATTTTAACTGTATCTTTTTTGAAGCTAAACAAATTACGACTAATAAAGACCTACATCGGCATAGCAAATAAAGGCAAAGTCAATGAAATTATCTCTTTGAAATTATATTAAATACATAATTATTCTAATACTATGATCTTTTTTTATGCACAACGAGCCAAAAGGCTCGGCCTTCACCTCTCCTGATGTTAGGTGACGATAAGGCCGAAGGTGAAAGCGCACTACACCCGGAATCCTCAGACTGGCTATCTTACTTACCTAGTTTTTTACATTCTCTTTGCCTCTAACTGTCGGAACACAACAATTTAAATTTTTGTTATTGCGTCAGACTTAGGTAAAATGGTGGTAGCTAGCCAGGCGGACTTGAAATACGCCCTACCATCAACCAAACCGAGTCCAAATTGTACCCCCCTTAGGAATCGAACCCAGGACATCTGCGTCTGTGGGCGAACCATTAGACCACAGAGGCGGTTAAATTCTTTGTATCTAAGCGCTTGCAAAAAGTACAGCATTGATCTAACAACCTTCATCAAAATAATTATCAACAAGAAGCTCACACTGTATCCGCAAATCATCGCGCATTTTCGCCTGACCACCATCGGCTTACAGCACATTCCCCAAGCATGTCCCCTATTGTCCCCTTGCAGGGACGACCATCCCCTGCTCAGAGGGAAACAAAGACGCCACCTTCGAGATAAAAGCGGTTACGACCCAACTCCTAATTACCTAACTGGGTCACATGATCACATCTTATCATGAGAGACATTCCGAAACACATGTATCTTTTTTAGCACGTCGCTTCGTCTTCATTAGTAAATAATAATAAAATTATGAATACTAGACAATATTACGATAATTTTTTCGATTTCTAGATAGAAAGCCATGACGCGACGGTAAATTATAGGTCGATTTTAGTCAAAACGCTTTTTATCGAGAATTACTTAAATTAATCGCAAATCTAATTTCAATGAGGTGTCGAATTGTTGACTGAGTTCGACCAGCAAGTTGCCTACCAAGTCAACCCGTGTAAATATCACATTACATGTTCATGTAATGTGTATCTAAGTAAAAACTAAGAAGCAAATAGAAAAATATTTTCAACTTTTCCAATAAATTGTTTAGCTGCATCCAGTAGCACTCCCACGGCTCCCACATAATGTTTTGAGGTGAAGAGTCGTTCAAACTTCTAATGCTGTAAGTTATAGTTTATAAGAAATCTGTTCTCAAAAACAAACCAAAATTTAACGGGGTAATCAAAATGACCCATTGACATATTATAATATTTTATCTTCAATCACTTCCATTAGTTCCTCTCGTCAATCAAAGCCTGAAACTCATAAAAAGCTGTTGGTGATAAATCTCAGTGAATGCTCGTTGGTATTAAATTAAGTCATTGTTCGCTTAGCTTTACCTCACACTATTAGCCACATTCACGTCGCTGTCCGTTTGCAACGCAGCGTATTTCGCAACGCAGCAGTTTATTCGCATTGCCGCAGTGTATCTGCCACGGCGCAGTACATTTTGCAACGATGCAGCGTATTTACAGCGGCGCGGTTGCCGCCGCCGGCGAATGTGCCGCGCTCGCACTAAATTATTGCCACTCCTAGGGTTACCGTTATGACAAACGCATTTTAGTAGTATTTCACCGTTTCATACACTTACAGACAATTTATGGTTTTCTTCTACAGTTTTGCAAAACAATACCTACTTATTAGTGTCTCAGACATTTCAGTTTTACATATAAGTGTACTTATTTACTTAAAAGTATATACTATCTACTCCTATCCAAATAAGGTTTGATGCTCGAAGAAACCCTATAGTAAACTTATAGTATCAGCACATTGTGGTATCAGTATTTTGGGCAAACCACACACCACAAAACAAACTAAACCACACGTACAAGACCATTATAATTTAATAATTATGTATGAAATTAAATTGCCTTTGCCTGATTAAGAATTTATACCTGCGCTTTATTAGCCAGAAACGTCGATTAGGTGGTACTCACTCAGATCTGTGCCTGGTAGCCCTAGGGTCGCTGGTTTCTCGACCGCGAGAAAATCCCTCGTTTTGTAAATTCTCTGTTTATGGCTCACCCATTTTTTCCTCCGCTCTATAAAGTTAAGAGTAAATTGCTGCTACGCTTGGATAGCTGTTACCTAACGCTGAAATCTAGCCGCTTTACATATACCTACACATTTTCAGCGGAATGGTAACAGTTTGGTTCGGTTACTAACGGAAAGCTCTGAAAATGAATCTGCACAAACAAAGTTAGCTAATAACATACTTTAACTCGGACAAAGTAATTTGCAGAAAGTTTTGGCTCGCTATCGCAAATGTCGGTCCCAATCTGCACGTAGTTTGCTCAATTCTGCCAAAAGGATATAGTCATTTGCGTTTTTGACAATTGTCATATTATTATGATTTATCATATAATTTTGAAGTAATATGTGGTAGCAGCGATTTTTTTGATACATGGTTTTATAGTTACTGTTTTAATCTGTTATTCTTAATAGATTGCTAGGTACACCAATTACTTCTTCTTTTATATTTGTTGCAGCCGCGCATTTAATTTCATATAATTTTTATTATTTGTAATTTTCTATCGATATTTTGATCGTCTTTTCATAGAACGAAACGCTTCATAGTGACAGTTTTCGCGGGTAGTTGATCGCAAAATATTGTCAAAATCTTCGAGCAACAAAGGCTTTGTTTCGTCACAAAGGGAGAAGCCTTAGCGATTATTACTCTATTCAAATTATTCTGGCATTTTTTGCGGGGGGAGGGAAATGCACACAAGTGCAGTTCCGCATACCCACATACAAAAACAACACTGTAATGACGACGCTCACACATAAAAAATAAAACAAAACAGCAAAAATTAGTGTACGGATGAGTCACACATCAAAATATGACACGTTATTGACATAAAGGGCTGGGCTCAACTGTCGATGCAGCAATATCGATACGGAAAAAGGAATAAAGGTTACAAACTCAATCATTTTACGATGGGGTGAATAACAACAAAGAGGTCATTTTTATACGCTCGAGCTTTATACAAAAATCTTGAGAGTGTAGGTGATTGGGTTGGGATTAATGTATACCCAGGGAAGTTGGGCTCAGGCTGCTGACACTGAACATCGCTCCATGACAGTACTGCTATCTGCACACCCAACAATTTGAATTTTGAAAGATACCGACCGACTGTTGAATAAAAAATAGCAAACTGATTTTGATAATGTCGTCAATATAGTAAAATATATCATTATTTTTTTAAGAAACTGTACATTCAATGTCTCAAAAATGGCTTCATCATCCCTGATTTATCATAATGTGATTCCTCATTCGAGGTGGTAGGTATATTGAAGGAGATATGATTTTTTTCTGAAGTGCGGCGGCGCGAAACTTTGAATGCCACCCCTCCTTACCTACCAAGGGGGGGTACCTACCATCCATCTCTCTTAGCGTGGTTGTTTTATGTCATTGGAAAACTTCTAATTTCACGCATGGGTCGGTCATGGGATGGGTGACCAAAAATGTATTATCTCGAGCTCCTCCGTACCTCGGAAGGCACGTTAAGCCGTTGGTCCCGGCTGCATTTGCAGTCGTTAACACCCATCAATCCGCATTGGGCCCGCGTGGTAGGTTATCGCCCATCTTCCCACCTATAAGGAAGGCCTGTGCCCCAGTAGTGGGGACATTAAAAATGGCTGATGGTCAACTATAAATACTAAGTATAAAGTACTGTTAGGTACCTATTTGCTTTCTCGCAGTCAATGGTAAAAAGTAGAGTACACAACACAACTCGTGAAAAAAAATTTCATCTCGGTTCTTTGTATACCTCGAACTAAATTCCCTTTTTATTCACTTGTTGTATAATCTACTATTTCGAAATTTATTTCGCGATATCTGTCGCGTCGCGCTCACATCAGTGCAAAGCAAATCATGCAAACATCTCGCAAATGTATTTGACGCATAATCAGGGCCAGATTGACCAACACTTTATCGACAAACATTATTTAACGGTAACATCACTAAGTTGCCCATCGGCGAGAACTCGGATTTATCTAGCGACAGATCTGAAATTTGTACGGATGAGCCATGGACTAGCAGACCCGATGTCACTGAACAAATTTGACAACTAATCAAGAATAAAATATACGAATTTAATGTTTAAATGTAAACAAATAGCAATAATACGATAAAAAATTACTTTTATGTGAAATGTAACACCGTCTTTTTGTATACTTGATGTTCAAGACCTCTTTTAACAGGAAAAAACTCATAAATTCGACATTTTAAACACAGCAGCGTTCACATGCGCGACTGGACTCGGTCTAGAAAGAAATCCGGGCGCAACTGGTTTTACTAATGCGTATGCCCATTTGGGCTTGTACTTCGGCAGAGGGGAACGCTTCGTATGGCTTCTCTTTCTTTAGAAGCCCGTCTTACTCTAAGGTCAAAATTATTAATCTAGTGAGGGTACTTTTCGTGATTGGGTTGATGCCACTCACTCGTCCTTGGTCCTTGGACGGATCCGCGCTGTCGACACATGTTATATTATACTGATTGCATCGCTGCGTATTGCAAAACCATTTTGAACGTTTTTCGTTGTGTGTTGTTGTGCTCTTATATAGTGAAAAGACCAAAAGGATTGCCAAAGGTCGGCGCCGACAGGCAATGCAGCAAGAGAAGACCGGTGAGTAGGCTTGAGACCTTATTTCCGAATATCCTCACTGGATCATTTTTATTACTTAGATTAAATTAGTGTCGCTATTTTGAAATCCCAAGGACGCCTTTTCGGCTCGCGGAAGCGCGTCCAATATTTTTGCACCGAATTGTGTAACTGATTTTCAAATTTTTAGGTAAACACTGTTGTTTGCATTTATGCTATGTCCCAAATATGAGTTTGTTAATTGCTTTACTTTAGAAACGATTGTCCAAACGATATAAAGCATTGTTATCAAAATTGCGTCCATAAATTGGACAGGAAAGCGCATGCAATACAATGAAAACGGTTTAATAACTCGTGGTCATTGAGTTGCCGTAATTATTTACTCTGTGGCTGCGGCACAACGCCGTTATCGGATAATTACGTCGCAGATACGGCGCACCGGAATATGTATTAGCGCGCGACCTCTCGCCGCCTGTATCTCTATTAAAAGCCTTATTTATGGATTCCTTTGTCGATATTACCAATGCGATTTGACTTGAACCTAAGGAAAACCTCCAGCTTGGATTAAAACCTATTCACTGAAAAAATACTGTTGTTAAGTGAGAGAATGACAGAGTGATTAGGAAAATGATTATTGATAATGTAAACGATTCTGATAGGTATAGTGTTAATGTTGTGAAATGTATTTTATCTACTCTCATATCGTAAAATTCGAATTATAAATTTCAAATTGAATTTATATTGACATACTTTATACACGCAATACCGAAAAAAAATTAAAAAGGTATTTTATAACATACCTTCGCTATTCTAAGCAATGTTATAAAATAACTTTTTTTCTCATTACGATACAGGGCAAATCCAAGAAGAAGGCAGTGCCGTGATAATAAAAAGATACAACGATATTTCCACATACTTTCCATGATTAAAATGTACTCTATGGTGATCGATGACTTATCATAGCGATTAGCCTTCTGGAATACACTCATCTCATTTTATTTTTCTAATTGATTACGCGCCATTCTTAGATTTTAATTTTTACTTTTGCTTAAAAATGTCATAGTAGTGAGTGAAATTTTTACTCCACCAGATATTTTAGATGCGGCGACGGAAAAACGTCTTACTTAACCTAGGTAAGTAGTGCCACTTACCGATAAACTACAAACTTACTCTTTTTATCATTGATATTTTATTTTGTAGAAGTTTTGTAGGTTCAATCGGTTCAATCACAAATTGTATGAGAGTAGATAAAGTAGTGTATAAAACTGCACATAACTAGGTATTAAAACACTCGTGTGATACTATTAAATAACACACTCATGTTTTAATACCCCTCATTATGCGCCAGTTTCATAAACTACTATTTTTGTATCGAAAGCGCCCAAAGAGTACGTCTACAGCTACACGGGAGGACACGGTAGTAAAGTGACAAGTAAAATTATAAATGTGAAAGTCCTGGATGTTTGGATGTTTATATATTTTGATATTTTTTTCAATTCAATGCTTTATTGCTATTCCACAATGGTTGTTCGTTCTTAATTTAACAAAATGGTACATTATGGGCCCTGTCGGGTGCAGCAAATTTGAAGGGAGGAGGGCATAATTTTAGTTACTCATGCAATCATAATTTTATTATTTAATATTTATATTTACTTGTATTTTATTTCATTATCAAGGAAATAAATAAAAGTTTCTTAAGTAATATTATTATAGTAATTGTTTCATTAAATTATATATTTTTAATTAAATTATTAATTATTTTATAAGTTTAAATTTTAAATCTCATTTAATAATCAAATTTTATTTTAAAAATTTCAGTTAATTAGATATCTTGATAATATTTATTTTAATTTGATTGAATTTTTATAATTTTTATATGTAAAATTTGAAAATATTAATTTATATGTGTTTGCATGCACTATTTATGAAATACTTAATTTATTTGTTACTCAATCACGCAAAAACAACTGTACTTATTTTGATTAAATTTAGCCTACAGATAGTTTATAGCCTAGATTAAAACATAATAATACTTTTTATCTCGGTCAAAGGTTCCCTTGGAAGTTTCCGAATGTCCACGCGGACAAAGTTATTAATATTGTTTTATTTCAATTTTCATTCCAACCACTGCATCAAACTTCACATGAACAAAGTTAGAAGAACCATGAAACTTTCAAATTGGATACCAACTTCCTCACTTCATATAACAAGTTCGTACTTGAAAAAATTCGGTGAATTGTTGAGTAACGCGGCTCTCGTCCCTGCCCGGGCTCTGTAGGGACTAGGGAGGCTCTTGGGCAGCGCCTGCACAAGGGGCTTCGTTTGACTCCACTAGGTAACTTCTTGGGGAAAACTTATCTACAAATCTTGTATAAGGCCGCTTTCAGACAAACCATTCGAATAATTCATTGATATTATTGTAAATATAAATAAAAATAAAAACAAAGACAAATAAATCGTTAATTTTCTTATTTAAATTATTATGCTATTGTTGTGATAAGTCATACCTAACCTACCTACCTATTTTCCAGCTATCAACATCCATATCCATAAATCTTCTTGTAACATACCTTCGTCCTTGTGGACCCTACAGAACCTTTGACCAGGATAAAAAGTATTTTCTGTTTTAATCCAGGTTATAAACTATTTGTATACCAAATTTCGTCCAAATCTCCAAATCCGTGTAGCCGTTTTTGTGTGATTGAGTAACAAACATCTAAACATCCAAACTTGCGCATTTATAATATTAGTAGGAAGTAGGACTTTGTCAATAAGTAGGAATAAGGCCGCCTATTGTATGTTTTCCTTTTGTATTTTGTTTCTCTCTGTATTATGTTTTTGTCGTGTGCAATAAAGCCTTTATTATTATCATTATTATTAATATTAATAGTCGCTAACATAAGAAAAGCCCATTAACGCCGCCCTCGCTACCTCGCGTTCAGCAAAACCATATGAAGTTCGCACGAACACCCTCTTCAAGATTAGCTTGACGTCCCATGAATCTTGCATAATATAGCAACTCACATACACATCAATTTAAGTCAATTTTATGGATACCCACAAACAACGTTTGAATATAATTAAATTCATGTAAGGGAGCGTCAGTATTTGGAGTTCTATAAAATACGGTTTGCAAGAATCTGTTTGTTTTAAGTGACACATTACCCGTACACACTTTTTTGAGCTTTGAAGGTTGTCTCCTTATCTGTGGAGTTTTCCCAAAATGAGACACCATACCTTGATTGTGGAGCCTACATAAGCATGATATGCACTTAAGAGCGCTTCCCTGTTTGCAACTTTTCATAGCAACTAGAAAGCATATGAAAACCTACCTAATTTTGAACATATACAGGGTGGAATTTCTTAATGCCACCTGGAGGGAAAGTACTCTAAACAATGGAGATAGCTAATTTCACTCAAAGGAAACATTCCTTTATTTTTAAAAAGAAACAAAACTGCATTCAAAGTTTTTTAAAAATACGCTTCCCACACCCAGGAATCGAACCGGCTAAAATTCGAAAAAACAATACTCTGTACTTTTATGTTATCAATCGTTAGGGTCAAACATAAGGATCAAATCTCTCTAACAAACATGGTATATTAAATGAAAGGAAAACCATGAAAGACAAGATAAAGCACTTTTACTTAAGGTTCCATTATGTTAGTTAGTTCACAATAAACTATCTATGTAGAACTATTTCGATAAGATGTTCATAATGCAGACTATTACGCATCCATTTTATGCAAATGACTTCCTTAAATAATAAATTTTTGTATCCAGCAACATGGGGCCAATTTCGTACAACTAATTAGTTAAGCTTTTTTCTCGTTCAATTAAAATGAGTTTAGATTTAATGATTTTCCTTTCATTTAATTTACCATGTTTGTTAGAGAGATTTGAGCCTTATGTTTGACCCTAACGATTGATAACATAAAAGCACAGGGTGTTGATTTTTCGAATTTTAGCTGGTTCGATTCCTGGGTGTGGGAAGCATATGTATAAAAATCTGTGAATGCAGTTTGTTTTGTTTTCAAAAATAAAGGAATGTTTCCTTTGAAAGAAATTTGCTATCTCTATTATTTAGAGTACTTTCCCTCCAGGTGGCATTAAAAAATTCCACCCTGTATATGTTCTGTATGCGGTTTCCTTAATTAAGTCAAACAAATATTTCTTGTTATCTAATAATTCATAATTCACAATATTTTTTTTTTTGTTTTTTTTTTATTTATATATTTAGTACACACAACATTTTTACAAGAAAAATAATTGACAGAAGAGTAGTACAGGCAGTAAGGGCACAGCTTATTATTACTTATTAAAAAAAAATAAAAAAAAAATAAAAATAAAAAAAAAAAAAAACGGTCCTATCAGAATACCAGCGTTGCTGTGACACTTATGTGTCATGGCAACACAAGCTGAGGTAGGTCCTAATTAGCCCTAAGACCTGTTTTTTTATAAACTCTAATTATTGTAACGTGTGGTCTTTGTGTTAATAAAAAATATATCTCTCTCTATCTCTCTTATTATATTGAAATTTCTTCCAGCTATTTTATTATAAAAAAATAAAAGATTTGCATTTTATCACTTACAATTATAATTTTGAAGTAGGCTGTATTAAGCATCACCCCTTTGTTCGAAAAATATTTTTGCTTTGGGCGTGTGAAAAAAAAAACCTGCGCGCCTTTTCCCATAATTTTCATATTTTGTTTTTGTCGTATTTGTTGCTGTGTGGTAAATTATTTCCTTTTTTTCTTGCAAATGTGTTGAAAAACGTCGTATGAAACTCGTGAGCTTATTGCACACTCAGCTGAGGTACGCCCTCGCCTGCGGCTCGGGCTGCAACCACGGTTGCCAGGTGTTCGGTATTTTACCGAACCGTTCGGTATTTTAGCACTGTGTTCGGTGTTCGGTATGACAAAAATACCGAAGTATGGGCGGTTCGGTATTTTTTTCTGATTACGATTCAACCTTCAGATTTGACACAATCGGCAATCGATGTTACCGCTTCAGCACGCGCTCACTGTTTTCGAGCCATTTTGCGGATTGCGAATCGTGCATGACGTTTTCCATCTCTTTCACGTTATTATTAGTAACTACCTATATTAATATAATGTTGACACTAAAAGAGTAACTTTTTTCATGTCTTTTTTGTTGATTTGTTTATTTTTTACAACGCAGTTTGGTTTCGTTATCAAGGGCGTCGTTAAAAAGAACAAAAAAACATACAATTAAGGACAGGAAATGCTAACATTTACATGAATTTCATATCAATGTTCTTACACGATGGGGAGGGTGGGGGGGAGGGCGGCGCGGCGTTGTCAATGTTTTTGTTTTGCTCACTGTTCCGTATTTATTTGAAAAAGACCTGGCAACCCTGGCTGCAACCCACAGCCTCGTGTGCAATGAGCAACCTAAGCTAACTTGTCTCATAATGTACTATTTTAGTTTACGAGTATTAAGTTAACTTCAACTCTTTTGTAACCATGAGCATACCCCGGGCACTCCATACAAGCGTCGCGTTTCAACTACCTTTTACACAAACCCTACACCGTGACGTTTTTGCACACGCGCAACTGTGTGCGAGCTATTGAATGAGCACACGGATCGGCACACGGAACTCGCGCGGTGGGCGCGCCGGTGTGGGGTGAGGTAATTGATTGTGGGGCGGGGCGGAGAGTTTCCTTTCTGTACGGTGTACTTATATCTATTCGTACAGCTATTAGTACAACCATGGGTTCGAAATTCTAATGTTTATTTCATAGAATTACCCCTCGCTTCGAATAAAATTGTAATCGCGGTTATTATATTGATGAAGCAAAATTGTTGTGATTGTTGAAATTGTGGTTTAGAATAAATTATTGATGGGTAAATTTATTATTGTATGATATCTCCAATATGCAATAGTTAAAGATATACTAAGCAACAAACGGAATAGAATTACAGCAACTTTGGCAAGGCAAACTGAAACTTTAATATTCTGACGAGAAGTATACTTGTAGCTAGAACTATTATTAATTTTGTGCTTGTAGTTTAGATTCCGTAATAAACGCGTGTCACCTATATTACGTATCTTTGGTTGAAACTCCACTGTGCTATAAGCAAATACAAATAATTCGAGTTAAGTTATGTTTGTAATTTTAATTTCGACGACGTTCATTAAAACACAACCCTTATCTAAATGATGGGTCGCGTGGACCACGGGACCACGCCCGAGCGTATATTTGAACCCCTCGTTTGTCCACGCGCCACATTCCACAATAATTTCTTGACACAATCTACCACACAACATCGCAAACCAATTTATTATACTAGCACAATGCTCGATGTTTTTCATCAGCCGCTTTTGTTAATTTAATTTATTCAAAACAATAAAGGTATATTACATTACATTAAAAGAATTAAATTTATATGCAATAAAGAATAATGGATTTCAGATTAATGTTCGCAATAATAATGCACCCACGAGTTGTAAAATAAGTAGCAATATCCATCACTGTCCGTTCTTCGTACTAACTATAACTAGTTTTTAAACCTAATTATGTGTATTAATTATAATAATATACTAAAAAAAATCTTGTATTTTTATAGTATCTATATATTATTTCTCTTAATATAAAAATAAGCCTTGTGAATGCGAAAAATAAAAAAAAAATAAAATACTTTGTTATATCTCTGCTTCCTTCTTTTCGTTTTTTACAGTTAACTTATCGGTGGGTATGTATGTAGTTAGTAATACTCTTATTACCATATAAATACGATATCTTGAAGACAATCGAGCAAAAAATCCGTTGTAATTGTCCTAATGCGACGGATTCCTTTCGTGACTGCCACAGATAACACTTTATTTCCGGGTTTCCGTATAACTTTTCCGGGACAAAAACTTTATCGCAGTTCGACTTTTTGTGTTCCTCTAATTTGTGGATTAAGATCCAAACAAAAAAATACGCTCATTCCTTACTTATACAGGTTGTTTGGTAATAGCCTTATAAAGCCGAATATGGTAGATAGGGACCATCAAACTGAACAACTTTTACTATGGGGCCAACTCTGAAATCGCGAAAAAAAAATCAGCTGTTTCATACATTTTGATATTTTCGTTATTAATTTTTGTATGAAACAGCTGATTTTTTTTCGCGATTTCAGCGTTGGTCCCATAGTAAAAGCTGTTCAGTTTGATGGTCCCTATCTACCATATTCGGCTTGATAAGCCAATTGAAACTAGAAAATATGACAAGTACAACAAACAACTCACATCACAGAAGCCACATTGTATTAGTATTAAGTACCGAATTGTTATTTTAATTTATACTGTAATTTGAGCGACAAACTGTCAGTTCAAATTAATCAAAGCCAATTAAAAGCCTTCTTTAGCAAAACTAATTTTCACAGTTAAAATCCGAAATGAACTGTTCAAAAATGATTGAACGGATTAAGGGATCCATCAGAAGTTTGGGGCACTTTAATGAAATCCCTTGATCTTAATAGTTGCCATCAAACCTGTACATCTGCACAGTTAACAGTTTGTAATTAAAACTTGCGGCGTCGTTAATTAACCAAAAAGCCTCGGTAAATATTATAAGTTGATTCGTGGTTATTCGTCCAAGGTTAATTCTTAAATCTTTAACATTTATTTTAATTGAGCTGTTACTTTAAAGTGCATAAAGTTTTAGCAAAAAAACTTCATTTATCCAGACAGACTAGAAAATATTGCGTGATGATATATTAAAGTGATGCCCTCAGAGGTTTTTATTTAATAAGTTGTTAAATAGAAAAATAAAATAATATAACTTTACGTGGAATTTTTAGGACCTATCATGGTCTAGTATTTTAAGAGGGTAGCACTTCATTCCCTCGTAGTTATTCGTAGAAGTATAAAAATGTGTCAATCATGGTCACTTTTAGCAGTTTTGCTATCTACTTCTAGCAGTGACTACGAGGGAATATTATGAAACCGTTTAAAATAGACTATGGGTCCTAAAAACTCCACGTAAAATTTTATTAAAATTGTGTATTAGAATTACAATATTAAACAAAATTTATCGCAGCGCTACTTTCGGTCAGGGTGCCCACCTTAACCGATAAAAAAGTACCACAAAGCTTCTTTGGAGTGCACTACATAGAGATAATTCACAATTTAGTCTTGATTTTTTTCCAATGGCGGTGCTAGTGTGTAGACTACGCGCTCTTAATAAGTTATTAATAGAAAAGGATTTTAATAAAACTTTACGTGAAAGATAATCAGATTCAACCTATCATTTATTCATAAAGGCAATAACCTTTACAAAAATAATATCTGTTACATTAACAGTACAGTCTCAAAATGCATAAGACAATAATGTCATTAATTTTGATACTACACATAATATTATTACATAGTTATTACCTACTGGTTTCTGTTAAACTAACCTTAAATCTTACTCTTTGTTCAAATAACATCTCAACACTGCTATGTTGATATATTTCAACTCCTTTACAAACTAACTACCTCGACAGACAAAGAGTGAACTATTCAAAGTATACTTACATATTTGTTTTGCGAAGTAGTTTTGTAAAGTTTCATCTGTGAGAACGCGCGCGATTCTCAAAGACGAAAGTCTCGCCATGACCTACAATCTGAAACAAGGGCACACCTTCATGAATATGTAACCAACCCTAGGAATATAAAAAGGAAAGATTGATGTTTTTCCCTATTATGTTCATTTACCAAATCTTCAAATTATTTTTCTAGACTACTTTCATTATAAATATGAAGTGAAAGTAGCGCAGTCTAGTACCATTCCACGCCTGAACCATGTAACCAATTTTGATGGATGGATAGAGAAAGATAGTACCATGGAAAGCACAAAAGCTACGTTTTCTCTCGAAACGAATGTTGAAGAGAATGTAATGGAGGAAAATAATTCATTCATACAATCTATCTTGAACAAAGTTAACATGGACGAAGTCGCTAGTGAATCATAAAGTAACAAACAACATTATCGATCTCAAAATATTTTATGATTAAAATATGAAATAATTAATTACAGATGTTTCATCAATTAATTACACCATTTTAGGATTACTCCGGCAAATTGGTAAATGTTTCATTTATAAAAGTTTCATCTACAATCTTGCTGTTTTAGATGCTCTGATTTTCGTGTGACCGTCACAAAATAGGTATGTTCGTATTTATTCCGCAGACTGTTTATGATTTGATGGTAACAACACTTTTTGATATCGCGCTGTGACAGTATATTTATAACAAATTATGTGATAAAAGCTTGGACGAAAAATATTTCTCTAATAAGTATAATCCAACTCTCATTTTCTTTTTTCTTATTTCTTAGTAATGTTTGAAATTTAGTAGGAATAAACGAAAAAGTTAGATTATTTTATTACGTAGCTAAGTTCTGATACTAATATAAATAAGCCTATGTACGACCGTGTTTGAAAATTGGAGTTAACGTACTATTGTCGGCTAGGTATAGGTATTATGTTACATTGCGACACAGTTATAATAGCTAATAATGTACTGTGACGCGATTGATGTCTTTCAAATAACAGTCTAAGTAGATTCTTATAATATACATTATGCTTAGAGCATCGCGGCTTCGTCTCTCGTGGCTTCGTCTGGGACAGAAGCGCGTCTTACTCTAAAACATTATGTATATAAGTAAGAAGCTTATGTATATAAGGAATCTGTCTTTGCTCATGAGCATCTTTTTAGCAAGATTTTTAAATTCACCTAAAGCAAGATCAACCATTTGTTGTGTAATTTTATTAATAAAGGCTATGCCTTTCGCTATAACGAACCTAAACCTTCCTTCAAGCCTAAATCCAAACACCGACCATCTGGCCAATGCGCTATTCGCTTAACCTCCACAATCCTTGAAAACGTGCATTTCCCACTATCCCCCTAATATAACGTCTCAATCATAATCATAATCATAATCATAATCATTTATTTGCTCAAAACATGGTATAAAAGATGTTACATTTTTGAGGACTCACATGTTTTGCCAAGGTTGTGGCATGCAAATTATAAAAATCAAATCAAATAAAATTATATAAAATATTTAAATACTACTTAATTCATTTCTTACTTACTATATATAAACTTTTTTGTCAAAAATTCATTAATAGAATAAAAATTGTTGTCACAGAGCCAATTATATAACTTTTTTTTAAATAGGTTAGTATTAAGTTTTTTTATGTCAGCAGGGATTTTATTATAAATGGTAATGCACATAAATAAACAACTTTTCCTATATGTAGCTGATTTTGGGAAATCTCTTAAAACAAGCCTGTCGGGGTCCCTTTTTAGTCTGGTGTTTATGTCGCCAGCTTTAGTAAACAAGTCTTTATGTTTATTTACAAAATTACAAATTTCGTAGATGTATAGAGATGGCACCGTTAATAAACCAAGACCTCCAAATAATGGTCTACAGGGTTCGTCCGGTGCGACACCATAAATGGCTCTGATACACCTTTTTTGTGCTTTAAATGCTCGATCCCTATCTGTGCCGTTGTCCCATATTATGATCCCTAACTTAGATAATATCACTAACTTAGATAATGATAAGCCTTAGTGCTAACTCGTCGTCGGTCGTCGGTTGTAACTTGTAGCGCAGATTATGCGCGCGGCCCGAGCCACTGCCGCGGCCGAACTTCGGCTGGCGGTAACTGGCTGGCCAACTCTGGAGCTGTTGACTTCGAAAAACTTTGTAGTTACCTTTCCTGAAGCTGTTTAAACTTGTAATGGAAATCTTACTTCCCAAATGTTTGCATTCAGATACGAACTAATGGAAGCCTTTAATATTGAGTAAAAAAAAAGGAAATGTAATGATTATTTTTTGCACCGCCGCCGTACGTGTAATGGTCGTAACAAATGTGGATGTAGAATGTAGAAACAGTAAGACATTGCCTCGCTGTAACTTACTGTGTTTTTAGTGCACAATAAAACTTAATATTATAAATGCGTAAGTCCGTCTGTTTGTTTGTTTGTTACACCTTCACGTCTTAAAGACTTAACATACATAAATCCGAGCGGGTCGATCCGTGATAGAGTGAAATCGAACGTAACTATATAAGCTTTGGGTTCAAGTCAAAGCGAGTTCCAACGCGGCGGTTGCGTAGAGGTCGAGTGCCGGATCCTCGATTATTACATGTTTTTATTACTTTTCTTCGCTTTCAAATTAGTTAAAAACTGTTCTATTAAGATTGAAGGAATTAACATCGCAGATTTTTATGCGTTGGTTTTCATAAACGAATGTTCTGTTTCCGAGAAGTTTTGCAAATAAACCCAAAAACGAGGTCCACGAGATATTTTTTTACATCAAAGGTGGTAACATTTTTATAAATGTTTTCAATTAAATCTATTGTGTATTATTTCAAGTGCATTATATATTTTTTCTGATAGCTTCACGCGCGTAGTCTTTCAATATTTTGAATTGAATATTGGGATTTGACGCATGTTAACGCCTAAACTCTCAACTGATCATCATGAAATTTTGCATACACGTTGTCAGGGGTACAGACATGGACACAGGGTAGGTACCTTTTACCTCGAAAAAATACTGTTCCCGAGGTATAGACAAATAACTGGCCACGCAGACGAAGTCACGGGCGGACGCTAGTAAAATATAATTCGTACAAGTCCTGTGTGAAAAAAGTCACGGGGCACAGCCAGTTTAATATAGAAGCTGAAAGTTAAACCTTGAACTAGTAACAAGGGTACGGGATAGGGTATTTCATACGTCTCATACAAAATATCACGAACAAAACCCTAAAAGAGCCACGAAAAAGAGCTAGATAAGTGCGGTCCATCCTGAATATCCTGATAGTGTATAACAACAAGTGTCGGAGGGTGACCACCCCCTTCCCCACCGACTTCCCTTTTCGCCATTAATCTCCGCATCGGACTCCTGCTCCCAAATAGAAAATTTCCTCAAGACAAATTACGACCCTCCGTAATTTTATTACGCGGACCATTTTTACTCGACCCTTCTTTGTTACATTCATTACGAGGTATTAACTAGTTCAAGACTCAGCCTGTTGGCGCATGCAGCCTTTTGTTTGAATTATGAATTTATGACGTACAACTTTCACTTCCGAGTTTCTAACATTAAACTGCAGTTCATTGATAGCTTTTTGGTCAAAGATTTTCAGTGCAAAAATACTAAATCTTTTTCAGTTATATGGGTAGAGAAGCAAACTAATGCGATAAAGACAGACAACTGAAATTCAAAATTAATCATCGCCATTTGCTGTGTATAAGTTGGCAACATTCAACTCTAATCTCGTGAACAAATATGCTACGTAACCCACTTTACAGTAGCAAATATGCTACGCCGTAGTCGCTACGCCGTAGTCACTACGACGTAGCAAGCTCCGTTATCCTCAAACGCGCTGTACTGTTGGTGGCGTGTAGGAAAACAAACATTGTTATCGTTAACCAGTGACCTACACGACAGTAGGTACTATTACAAACTGAAGAAATTCCAAGAATGAAAATGCAATTAAAATAATAAGTTAAAAATAAATATTACCTAATGAAATAAGTTACAAGTTCTATCGCTGAGAAATAAGACAGAACTAAACCTTAATTAGTGATGTTATGTTGATTAAGTACGAGAAATACTGTGTATAATAGAAATATCACAATAGGTTTGGCTGTCAAGTCTAATAAATATTGTATTTTTAGATTTTCTTATATTAACGGACAGAATGCTCTTGTGCTACTATCTACTACGCAATTTGTAGTAAACAGCACAAATTCGTATTCAAGAGAGCGCGTCCTTCCTCCACCGCCTTTTAAATAATAAATATTTACTGTTTCGCGCAAAATTCATAAATTTTAACAAGCTCTTTACCTGTAGCTGCGCAATTTGCCAAGAAAACTCCGATGTTAATCTCCAGCCAGCTAATCCCGGCTAGGGTTTCTATACCTCCGGGATTGTCCGGTCATGTCCGGAATTTCAGACTTTTTCTGTATTTAAAGTCCCTGATATTTCATTCAGAAGCAGCAATTTTTGTAATCATACTTTATTTTATCAATGAATTACATAAAATAACATTTTATGGCCAAAATATCCTGGCATCTTTCTTATAGACTAGCCTCTCTTTCTTATATTTGTCCAAGATTTTTAAACTGCGATATGGTTACTCTAATCTCGGCTCGACATCAAACGTCCTGTTCATAAATAAGCCGCCGACGGACGCCGGACACCAACGTGTCGTAACTTACAGCCTTCGCTGTTGATATTGTTATCATAATCAACTTTACTGTGGTCTTCGATCAAGAATTCCCTAGATGTCCCATCAGAGTAAAAAATAAAAAATAGCACCTCAAATAGCGTCCCACTTACAAACTGGGCGCTTATTTTGCACAAGTTAAGTGATAAAAGATGTGATTTTGTACAAAATAAGCTTATTTTGTACAAAATTAGTGATATAAAATGTGAGTTTGTACAAAATAAGAGGTGATTATGTCCAAAATAAGCGCCAATTATTTTTCTTTTTTGTCTCTTTTGTTTGTTGTAAGTTTGTAAGTGGGACGCTATTTTGAGGTGCCATTTTTGCGTAATGTTTTAGTTCGTGCAGCGTTATCCAGGGGGCTTATTGTCTAGTTTTAAAAATCTATCGCAATCGCTTTCGTTTGATAGATGGATGTGTGACACATTGCTGCATTTTTCTTTGGTAAGTTTTTATTTGTGCCAATAAGAAACTTTAATGGATTACATCCTGAAAGCGATTGCAATAGATTTTGAAGTAAGACAATAGAAAGGCAGGATATTCTTGATCGAAGGCTGTGGTACACTTTATTTATCTATATCAGCCTTTCGTTCATCCGTCTTCGGACAAAGGCCTCATCTAAAGCTTTCCACGATCTTCTATCTTGCGCCACATGGAGCCAGTTGTTACCAGCTTGACTCCAGGTGTGTTCTTGTTTCAGATCTCTTGAAAATATAGCCGGGTCAGGCAATGCTACAAAGAAATAAAGCTGTAAATAACTAAATAACATTTAATTGTAAAGATTTTATCCTATTTTGAGAGCATTAAGTAAGAACAATAAAAATTACTATTATACTACCAACCAACTAACCAGTGCCGGATTTGTCAATAGGCCGAGTAGGCCGCGGCCTAGGGGCGGCAAGGACCTAGAAGCGGCAAGTACCTAGGGGGGCGGCAAACCCGTAACGCTATTCACCCGCCCGCCTGAGGGGCGGCTGGTACTACTCGGTCTAGGGCGGCCAAAACTGTAAATCCGGCACTGCAACTATTTCTTTTAGAATAATAACACCAGTGACACCTCTATTATTTTAAGCTATCTATAATTATCAACAAAACCTTTAAATAAATGTGAATATTACCTCTTACTAAACTCGAACAATAATTACTGCGGTTTTGTCACTAAACGCTAGTTCTCGGTAATGAACCCTTATATCCCAACTAAAGTTTAAATTAAACTTTGCATCTACGCTCCGGTGTCAATGTTTGACCGATCGATGGTGGATAGTCTAGATTAGAATATGATTTTTTTTACAGTACTTAGTTATATTCTCAGTTGAAACTTTAAAAAATATAAAGAAGCATATGTTTTACAAGTATGTTTCACGAGAAGTCAAAATTACGAAGATGTTACTTTTTTAAATACATATGAAAAGTACTGTAAATGCGTAATCAACTAAATCAAAAGTCAATTCAAATTATGCCACAATTCACTACCTAGTACAAATAGATAATAATATCTATAGTGATAGAGTAAGAATCTATAGTAAGGCAATAATGCCTTCCTTACGTTGTTTCTTGTTATAAAACAACAAACAACGTAAAGACGTCACAACAACAACATAACCCTTTCGTCGCCAAACGCCAGAGGTGTTTACTTACTTCAAGGGCTAAAGTTAAACGTAGACGAACGAACTGCCAGCCCTCTGGTCCCCTGTCACTTCCATACTCATCCAGAATGATATTTGCTTAAAGAATCCGTTGCCTTTTGAACCCAACTAACTCAAATACAGTAATGGGAACAAAGATGTAACTTTTGTAGCATTCATGTAAGTACGTATCTTTTTGCAGTGTTTTGTTTATTCGGTTTTCAGAGAGATTAAAATAATATCAAAGTTCTAAATAGTGAGCTCCTGTAAGTGTTCCTTTTTAATTATTGTGTAATTACAAGTAAATATTTACCTAATTAACTTTGTTTACTTTAATAGGTACCAATTTACTGTGGAATATAAGCAATGTTTTTTTTAAATGTATTATTGTTTTCTCGTATTTTCTGTGCTATTTACAAAGAAAATAAACAACAAAGAGAATATCCCGATATCATTCGGACACAGAATAAATGTCCGACAATATTTGTAGAGGAAACAAAACAACAATATTTGCTATCGATGCCCTTTCTGTATCAGAAAATCTCAGGATACAAAACAGAATTTCATTCAAACAATTGTATTATTTTCCAGGTGTAAAGGATTGTTGTGTAATTAATAATAAGCTGACTAAATTCTCTTTAAAACGTTAATTTATTTGAAAGCTTATTTGTATGAGATTATGACTAATTATACTTAACTATGAGTAGCATAAACTTACATAATTAAGATTTGATCCAAAATAGTAGAAAAACAATAAAAATAAAAGTATAAGTATAATTTCAGGTGTTTCAAAACTATACGTCATTAAATCATATTTATTAACACGGCGTGTTAACATAATTACATATTTATAACATATTTGCTCGTAAAGGGTCTCTTATTACATCAATTTCAATATCGTATTGTGTCTCATTACGAACTTGTGCGGTAATGTAAAGTAAAACGCACGGTTTCCTTGATAAACCGTGCGTTTTACTTTACATTACCGCACGGTTTGTCAAGATGCTTCGTCTAAAACGAACGGTACTTTTTTAAATCTTAGCAAAGAGTTTTTATGTCAGATAAAAAGAGGTAAACATTTTATGAATAAAATTAACTTTGGGAGATAAAATATAATAAATAAACATTTAATTATTTAATTTAATTAATGTTGAAAATAAATTACAACCATTTATCTGTAACAAAAACACAAAAATATTAATTTACTTTATTAGTAATACTGGTTGTTTTTTATGCCTTTGCCTTAAAAAACGCGCTGATGCGCGCGCATTGCTAATTTAATTTTTTTTGCTGTATTGTTTTTATTTGAAAATGTCGTCGAGTAGTGATGAATTTATGAATTCAACACCGCCAGAAGTCTCAGAGGCAGCGAAAAGGGCTACTCTAAGCCTCTTGCCCGAAAAATTGACCGATAAGATACTTACAAGCGTATCAATATTTAATCATATGGAAAACAAGCAAAGGTGCAAAGTCCGAGTTTTATTTATTTCCTCGCAAATATGTTATAAAACGTCGTATGACATACGTGCGCTTTGATAATTACAGCCTCTGCTTTCTTGTAACCCTCGCCTACGGCTCGGGCTAGCAATATCGCCTCGGCTGTAATTTTCAACTTACCGCACTTATATCATAATGTACTATTATTGTCATAAATAATAGTTATTTTTGCAACTGTACTATAATACCTAATTATGTACAATGCTTTAACTTTAACTTTCCTCCCCCTCCTCGTCATTTTATCATCCAAACGAGTGCTATAATGTTGTTTTGAATTTCATAATATAACTCGTCGGGCGGATATTGTAATTACTATGACACAGGTAGTCATAATGTGCCAACATTAGTAACCTGTTACGGAACCTTTTACAGAGGATTTAAAGCATGGGTGAAGGTAAATGAGTTAAACGTGTAAACGTTAATGATATTTGGCATTAGCCAATCCATGCAAGCTCGGAGCTGGAGGAACTCGGTAGCGCAGTGATTTAGCGCCTGGCCCAGCGATTGCGGAGGTTAAGCAACTTTCGCAAGGGTCGGTCATGGGATGGGTGACCAAAAATTTATTCTTCGTTCCGAGAAGCCGCGATGCTCTATGTTTTTGGTCGATGATTTATGATTTACTTGTTTATTTTTTATTTTCCACAATAATAAGCAATAAAACAATATTACTTAAATTGACAATAATTGGAAATCACACGTTCAAAAAATTAAAACAAAATTATCACAATTTATATATGCGCTAAGAGAATTATAAAAATCAACAAATCTAAAAACCGCAGTGACTGCTTACTATGCTTATGCGCATGCGTGGTTGACCTACGGCGTCATATTATGGGGTAATAGTGTAAATGCAAAAGATCTTTTAATCTCACAAAAGAAATGTATACGAGTACTAGCAAATAAAAAACAAACCGATAGCTGCAAACCACATTTTAAAAACTTAAAAATTTTAACATTACCCTGCTTATACATTTTAGAAATGTGCAAATTTGTTAGGAAACATGCAAATCTATATATTAAAACCATAGACGCGCCTCGTCACAATGTCCCGCGATATAAAAATAATCTTGTGCAAACTACATCTAAATTAACTTTACATAGTTCGGGTACTTACCCGATGTCAATAAAAATTTATAATAAATTACCAGAAAATCTAAAAGCCGAACCAAAAATCAATAAGTTCATAAATTCATTAAAACAACTATTACTCGCTAAATGTTATTATTCTGTTAACGAATATTTTGATGATAAGAATATCTAAGTGTCTGCCCCTCTCTTCCACATTGCTATGCCTGTCAAGGTGCATGCGATAATTAGTTACTTCAAGATTTAGTAGTTAAGTCGCATGTAGTGCAAATGTTTAAATTAAGAAATAATAAAGTGTCTAGGAATCCGTTCATTGTAATCCACCGACGAAAGGTCCCGGCGAATTTTCAATTAAGGTTCCCTTGTGGGCCTACCATAGACTTATCACATTCAGTTTTAATACTTTGACAATAATAGCTCACAAAATATTAATATAACATGTTTGAGTGCTGGTAAAATGACAGAACACTCGACTGTCTACTCTACAAAACGTGGTATAATATAATTTCTACCAACCTTTTTCAAAAAAAATCTTTGTGTGACTACACAAAGTTGAAAGGAGCATTTTTTTGAAAAAGAATGGAGCAACAGAACGATGAAGAGACTTAGGCTTATTTATAAAAATATAAAAATGGAAATACGTATTTAACAAACACCTTAAGGGGCGGTAATAGGAAAACATGGTTTGCGCGGGCCATAGCTTTATATAGAAAACGTAAACTTGTAGCCACCAAAAAATCATACGACAAGCTAAAGAGTTTACCCAGTTGCTACAAACATTAAATTGCTAATAAACCTCACAGATGATTGTAAAAAAAATCAGAATATCATCAAAAGCTTATCGCGGGCCATATTTTTGGCGTAAATAATAGCGTAAACGTATTGAATTCTACATCAAAATACACTTTAACGTACTGTGCAGTTGCTCCAATAACTTTTTTGAAGAAAGATAATTGTGCTAAAGATAATGATGAAAAAACAACGAAAAACATCGAAAAATTGCAGAACTGAGGTTATTTTCCATACTCTTTACACGTAAAGAAAAAGACAAAGACAAATGATTTCGCGTAACGGAGCCTTAATATACTATATCTATGAAACACCTAGACTTTTCGACGAGGTCAGGAAACCTCGACATTTCCTTATGTAACTCAAACATCAAACATCAGCATTTCATGTCTAGATCGTTTAGAAGTTGTTTAGGTCTGTGGCGCCAAAAATATTACTCGCTTTTTTAATTTCCACCTCGTCGCAATCAGCTGAGAAGGTTCCACTGGTGGGGCGCCACGCGATCTACAGATTTATTCGCTCTTACGAGCAAAACGAAGCTGACGCCATTGTTGTTTTTTTTGTATTAACGCGGTACATTGCTTTTCCGTTCTCGAATTTAATTAATCCCTGAGCAACGAAGCTAAACGAGAGTTTGGTATGTGTGTTCTAGTAGTTTATAGCTCTGTGGTAAGCTTCGTGCGTTTCAAGTTATTTATGCTGTTTTTACCAGTCAAAGGTATTTATTTCATTGTACTTAACTCCAAGTTAGTTTCTATTTGCTCTATTTAGCTTAATCAAGTAAACTACGAGTACGTGTGCTTGACTACGTGTACGAGGGGAGTTCAAAGTATTCTCGGTACTTACCGCGATTTTCTGCCTTTCTATAGTCTAGCTTCAAAATCTATCGCAATCGCTTTCAGGATGTAATCCACTAAAGTTTCTTTTTGGCACAAATAAAAACTTAGCATAAAAATGCAGCAATGTGTGACATCCATCTGTCAAACGAAAGCGATTGCGATAGATTTTTAAAATTAGACAATTAGCGTGGTTAGTAATGAGGGTTGTTTTTGTCTGTGGTTCTCTTACGACATTATCCAAGGTGACAATTACAAAATTTCGTCGGTTTATCACATATATAATAAGTCTATGGTTTATCACAAGAACCTAGAATATGAATATGAGGTTCTTGGTTTATCATCATTCGTTTTTTCACAATCGTGCTTCGAGTGATACAAAATGTCTGACGCGAAATGTTGATCAAAGTCGACCACACCGTTGCCAAGACTGCTATTCAAGAGTGTGGTTTCAATGAGATCCATCAACCACCTTACAGCCAAAATCTGGCACCTATAGTGACAATTTTTTGTTTTTGAAACTGAAAAAGGGCTTCGTAGAAAGCGATTTTTCGACGATGAAGAGCTTAAGGCGGCATGGACGATCATTTTTCATTTATTGGAAAGTTATTTTTGGAGGCTACTAAAAAGTTGATTTCGCGTTGTAAGAACTGTATTGAGGTTCCAGGGGACTATATAAAAAAATAAAATTATTTTACATTTTACTGCCGTTTCCTTCATATCCATACGGAGAATACTTTGAACTCCCCTCGTACCTTAATCAAATAATATAATTAATAATTTGTCAGTAAAATGAAAATTAGTTATTTTACATTCCCCTGCACTTTTTGTCTGTCTATTTATCGTTGTAATGTAATCAAAAACAACAAAATAACAACAAGGCACAATTTGCCTTATGGCCCAGCAGATATTTCTGTCAAAACAACGAACAAACCATTTAGAAAGGCAATACAACGTCTGTTGCTCGGGTCCGGCTTTCGCGCATTATTGAGACTTTTCGTCATGTGCATAAAAAGTGATCGTAACAAAATACAGAATTTTCCCATTGAGTTGAGAACTACCCCCGGATGTAGTTCAGAGATCGGCCGGCAGATTGCGCACGCCGATTTATCACTCGGGTGCCCGAGAATAGGGCGCGATTGATTTGTACACAAAGACCGCTTTACAAATAACGTTTTTACCCTCGTCCCACTGTGGAAAAGTGGAAACTTAAGTGATTCATACACGACAGAAGCGCCACTCTGACCGTATTTGAAAACACTATATTACCGTAATTTGTTATGTTTTACTTGGAAATCCTTGGTAACTGCTACAATACTGAATATGGGCTGACTTGGCCCAAGCTTGCCTGTACAAAATATCTATGGCACCCATTACACACACAATCTGATCACGCCAGATCGCGCCAGATTGACAGAGATTGATTGTGTAACGTTGTTCGTGATCTGTTTCAATCTGGCGCGGTCTGGCGTGATCAGATTGTGCTGGATTGTCAATCTACGTCAATCTGGCTTAGGGTTGACACCTTTTTTTTCGAGGTAATAGTATTATTTTCAAAACATTAAAAAATTATAGTATGTAGGTACTTACTTTTGGGATATTTATAAAAATGTAGTCCACATTTAGTTTTAACTAGCTTCCGCCCGCGACTACATCCGGGTGGATATTTGAAAAATATCCTAAAAAACATACAGACGGACAGAAAAACAACCTCCTGCTTTTTTGAAGTCGGTTAAAAATATTGAATCGCAGTATATTGTGGTAGATTGTCAATCTACTACAATCTGCTTGTATCGGATCGCGGTAGATTGTGGTAGATTGTCAATCTACCATGGTAGACTGACAATCTAGCACGATCTACTGCGATCCGATGTTTTTAACCGACTTCAAAAAAAGAGGAGGTTATCTGTTCGGTACATTTGTTTTTTATGGAAGCTGAACTGATTTGGATGAAATTTGGCAAACAGTTTATAGTCTGGATTATAACTTATATTTTTCATCTCGATCAAAGGTACCCTAGGGATTTTTATTATTTTAAACAATGAAACTAATTTGTAGTACTTTAGGGGAATTTATACAAATATAGCCCATATTTATTTTTAACTAGCTTCCGGCCGTGACTAAATCCGGGTGGAAATTTGAAAAATACCCTAAAAAAACATACAGACGAACAGAAAAACAATCTTCTGCTTTTTTGAAATCGGTTAAAAATATTGAATCGCAGTATATTGTGGTAGATTGTCAATCTACCACAATCTGCTTGTATCGGATCGCAAAAGATTGTGGTAGATTGTCAATCTACCACGGACGACCACGGTAGATTGACAATCTAGCACAATATACTGCGATCCAATATTTTAACCGACTTCAAAAAAGCAGGACCTTGTTTCTCTGTATATTAGTTTTTAAGGCTTGTCATTGTCAATCTACCATGGTAGACTGACAATCTAGCACAGCACAATCTTCTGCGATCCGATGTTTTTAACCGACTTCAAAAAAGGAGGAGGTTCTCTGTTCGTCTGTATATTTGTTTTTCATGAAGGCTGAACTGATTTGGATGAAATTTGGCAAACAGTTTATAGTCTGGATTAAAACTTATGATATTTTTGATCTCGGTCAAAGATACCCTAGGGATTTTTTTTTAAACATCGAAATTACTTTGTAGTACTTTTGGTAAATTTATAAAAAATATAGCCCATATTTATTTTTAACTAGCTTCCGGCCGTGACTACATTCGGGGGGACATTTGAAAAATACCCTGAAAAAACATACAGACGAACAGGAAAACAACCTCCTGCTTTTTTGAAGTCGGTTAAAAATATCGAATCGCATTAGATTGTGGTAGATTGTCAATCTACCACAATCTGCTTGTATCGGATTGCGGTAGATTGTCAATCTACCACGGTAGATTGACAATCTAGCACAATATACTGCGATCCAATATTTTTAACCGACTTCAAAAAAGTAGGAGCTTGTTTCTTTGTTCGTCTGTAGTTATATTAGTTTTTAAGGCTGAACTGATTTGAATGGAGTTTGACACACAGTTTGTAGCCTGGATTAAATTATAGGATTTGTTTTATCTTGGTCAATCAAAGGTACCCTAGGGTAAAATACTTTAGTAAGTTCTTTTGAGAAATTTATAAAAAATGTAGCCCATATTTATTTTTAACTTGCTTTCCGGCCGTGACTAATGCGCGTGGGCATTTGAAGAATCCCTTAAAAAATATACAGATGAAAAGAGAACCTCCTCCTTTTTATAAGTCGGTTAAAATATTGGATTGCAGTAAAAGATGATGAAATTTGGCACACAGTTAGTTTGGTACCCTAGGAAGTACCTACCCTATGTACCCTATTTTTAATTTTTAAAGGAAGCTAGTTAAAAATAAATTAGGACTATATTTTTTCATAAATTTCCTATAAACCTACCTACTATATTTTTTGCAATGTTTTGAAAAATACTATTTACCTCGATGTTATTACTATACCAGGCTATAAACTATATAATATGATGTGTGCCAAATTTCATCAAAATCAGTTCAGCCTTCTGAAGCTGAACTGATTTGGATGAAATTTGGCACTCAGTTCATAGCTGGGTAATATCGTATTATAAATATCGATATTTAGGTAATTCAAAAAAATTCAAAATTCAAATTAATTTATTCAGTCTAGGCTGTTACAAGCACTTGTGAATGTCATAGAAGCTACGCCATCGGTTCGCAAACCCTAAGCGGGAGACCTTGTAACGAGAAGAACCGGCAAGAAACTCGTCAAGGGCTGCTTTTTTCTCCCTGTATATTTCATACAGAGTCGTCAAGATTGAAAAATGAGCTCCACATTTAAAGTGAGGTCATTTTCCATCACAATAGTTATCAAAAGGTTACACACAATGGGTAGTTAGGTTAAAATTAAATATCTACTATATTCAGTTAGATAATCGTGAGAGTAAATAACTTTCAACTAGTTTAGAAATCACTCTGTCTGCTACTCTAACAAAAAAAACACTTGATACAAGACATAAAAATAAAACGCAATTCTTACAATTCAATATGCGTTAAGATAGGTACTCAGAAGCAGACCCATTCCCACTGGCAGCACCCGTTCACGAGCATGACGCATGGACCAGCCATCGCTTCGCTCAACCATATTTGAGGGAACGTAACGACCCGCCCCACACGACACCACCGCAGAAATGATTAAAGAGAGCATGACATACTTAGGCTTCCCATCCTAAGGCACCGAATTGAAAACTAATATCCAAAAGCTTTTCATAGGCCTTTACTTACAAAACTATAGACAAAAAAATACGAAAACATCGTGATAACGAAAGCCAAATAATCATTTTGGTCATTAGCAATAAAAAAGTGAGAAATCAAAACAAGGATTAGTTATTAATTCTATGTTTTGAGTAAGAAGTGCCATACTGATTGATAATATTAAACAGGAAAAAAAAAAAATATGCGACGCCCTTAGTACAAGCAGACAGAAGCAGACCCATTCCCACTGGCAGCACCCGTTCACGAGCATGACGCATGAACCAGCCATCGTTTCGCTCAACCATATTTGAGGGAACGTAACGACCCGCCTCACACGACACCACCGCAGAAATGTTTAAAGTGAGCATAGTGAGCAGTGAGGTAATTTTACACACCTGTGTGTGTAAAATTAAATATCGTAATTAAAATCGATATTCATCTAACCCTAACTAATCAAGGCATAAAATGGGTGCTAGACAACAGATTTTACTAGGTACTTACTTATTTTTCGAAATAGATAGGTACTTATTATACGCAGACAGTCACAGAAATTAAAATTCATCATTTCAATTACGTCCGGGAATCGAACCCGGGATCTCTTGCGTGGTAGACTGACATGTTGAATACTGCACCACTCAGGTCATCGATCGATATCACGCGAAAATTAATGCAAAAAGTTGGCAACCCTACCAAAGATCACCGTGGATCGTGGTAGATTGTCAATCTACCAAGATCTACTGCGATCCAGATCTCGCTGGATTGACCGTGTAACGTCGCAAACTAACCGCATCAAATTCCATCAATCTGCGGTTTTGATCAGATTGAAACCAGATTGACGTGTGTAATGGCTGCCTATGTGTGCTTGCACGGACAACCACGATTTGTTCCGAGTGAGTCTTCTGTCTACATTATATTTTAGCCCAAAGCGCTGAAAGTAGTTTTCATTGCGCAGCGGAAAAATTAAACCACTTGTTATTACTACCGTTGTAAGACGTGGTATAACAAATGACACCATGTCCCGACAAGGATGGAGCGAGTATCGAGTGGCTCAAAAAGGGCCCATTAATTACACCGGTACAATTAATTATCCGAGCCATAATTAAGATCACTGGCAGTCAAACTGGAAATAATTTCGCCTGCGCCGTGGCTCGGCGCGCCCCTAATTGCTCCGTAATTAAACACACAGCACCGGAGTTTACTTACAGCTTATAAATATATACTCCAGCAGTTGGTGCTTTAGTATCGTTTTTATTTACTTGAACTTTGCAGGTGTTGATTTCTAACTTACCGCCACATTAAGTAGATATTATGATTCCTATAGCTAAATCGTTGATGTCGGTATTATACCCGTACATTTTAAAGCGGTCCGGTCAATGCTACGAAGTGGCTACGAAGATGAAATAGTTAAATCTTGCGTCATCATCTTGGCATCACGTTATTCAATTTTTTGTAAGTTTGGTATATATCCATTTCACCCACCTTGGCATCACGTTAGTCAACTTTTTGGAAGTTAGTTATACTACTTATGTGCACCCCACCCACTCTATAAGGTGAAACCTAAAGCTTGCCATACGGAAACTAACCACACTTGGACGAATTAATTCGTTCAAGTAACCACATTAATATCAAAACTGAACTTCCAAATAAATAATTTAACCCTCAAGCAGTCAGCGGCCAAAACTGGCCACGCGGGAACAATACACTGCACATACATTGTACTCGCTTGCATTGAACGCACTCCGCCACGCCCCACGTGGACAAAAACGCGCCAACAACACATGAGTAAAAAAACGTACCAACAATTTCCCTAAGGATTTTGTTTCATGGGTGGCAACCACAGACCATATTATAATCGGTGTAAAAAAATATATACGCGACGTATTGATATTCCCTCCTTTTTTTTGTCGGGTTTTTCGTTTCCATACTATTTTCTTTGGTAGCTAGCACTGCCACCCAATGGCAGCCAATTAATTATATTGTACGAACTTGTTGAAAGTGTTTAAAATTGCCTTTTATAATGATGAGGTATAATGGTATTCAGGCACATTCAATCAGTGAATCTCATTCAATTGAATGATATATTTTCATGTTTAAATTCTGTACTGAATTTTATTGTACCATAATATGACTAGTGGCTCCGTGAGCTGTAGACCTCGCGATAAAAAGTGGCTCAAGTTGTACAAGAATAAAATGTCGCCATGAAGTTTTCAAAGCACACAGTTCGTGAGTATTCGCAGCTAAGTAGATGGTGCTTCTAATTTTGATCATTTTTTGAAATAGGTAAATATTTTTTTTAGATAAATTTGAAAAAACTGGCATGACTATATTGGAACCTGCTCACAAAATTTCACCAAAATCGGTTGAGAAATGCGACCTGTAGAGAAGAACAGTCAGCCGAAAAGCCGTACTGAAATACGTTTTTTTAGGTACAGGTACTAGGTACAGGCAGAGCTGGAATGTCGGACTGAAATACGCTTTTTTAACATATATCCGCCATTTTGAAAATTTCATAAAACTGGCTCGACAAAAAAAATCTGTATAATTTTTGAACCTGCTCACAAAATTTCACGAGAATCGGTTGAGAAATGCGACCTGTAGGTGAGAACAGACAGCCAGACATACGAAAGAATTTTTACCCAAGCTGAAGCAGAGACGCTTCGCTCGCACTTCGTGCTCGGTCGGTCAATGATACATTTCATTCAGCCTCTGGACTTCATAGGAGAGGGTAGAAGTCCACAGGTTTTTGGCTGGATTTTCAAATACTTTGAAGACTACTTATAATATCCTAGGAAACTAATTTCATCGGGTCTCAGCCCTGCCAGCGAGCGCCAGAAGCTGTGGCGGGCGGGCGGCGGCGGGCGGCATTGTGCGCGTGTCACGAACCCGTAATGGGCGCGGAAATGTTGCCGCGCGAATTAAAAAATCCTCATTTATTTGTTAACTTTTCAGTCCGACTCCAGTTTTGGTTACGAGCTTTGTGATGTTAAAAAGTTGTGAATTGCGTTGTTCTCCGCCTTTTCAAAGAATCCTGAAAATTCAGTATCCGGAATTTTGAGTACCTGCTATTATTCTCTTTACAAAAACAAGAGCTACATTTGTTTTTTTGCTATAAATCATCAGTCTCTTTTTAAGAAAACGTAGAGACGAGACGCTTATTAAATAAGCAACAAAAAGCCTTCGCAACACAAATATCTGTCGTAGGAAGCCAACGTTTTAATAATTCATAACAAAAACGATGTTAAAGTCAAAATATACATGGCCCGTTAATCCATCCGAGGAAAGCTGAAATCTTGATCAAAGGCAGCGTCCCGGCTGATAAAAAATGCAAAGTGGCAAATGCCCGGATATCAATAATGCAGGCCCGCTCGAGATGGTGCTTTCCTTACCGAGTCTTTTCAACGAAAATCTAATATTCAACTCTATCATACAAAACACAGAGTCCATATTTTCAGGTTGATGTTTCGCATTACCCGAGGACCCGAGAGTCGGGATGTCTACAGCAATACGTCACTCGGATTACGAACAAACGCGATTTTATATGCTAATAAAATACGGAGAGACGCGCCGTAAAAGTTGATACGTGTGGGAAATTAACCAACGAAACCTGTAACAGAGAAATAACAAATTATCCGCCTCTGTGGTCTAGCCTCTGTGGTCTCGCCCACGCACACGTACAGGAGGAGGTACATTTGTACTCGGTTTGGTTGGTTAATTTCAAATCCGCCTGGCTAGCTACACCATCTTACTTAAGTCTGACGCCATAACATAGACTTGCGCCATAACAACAATTTAAAAATTGTTGTGTTCTGGCAGTTTAGACAGCCAGTTCTTCAGTGGTGAGGATTCCGGTAGTGCACTTACACTTTAGGCCTTATCGTCACTTAAGGACCTGCAAAACGTAGCGTCAATGAAAACATATAAAGTTTTGTCGCATAGTTATAAGAATCCACTCATTTTGAAAGGTAGAAAAAAATATTGTTGTATTCGACATATCCTGAATTAAAGACTTAGCTATAAACAATTTCTAGTAAAAGCTTAGTAAGTGAAAAAAAAATGTTTTTCTAAAAAGTTTTTTCGTCGCGTAATACTCGAAATTTTCAGCGGCAACTAGCATATTTTTTTCAAATTACAAATCGAACATAAGATGAATTAAAGACTTATCAAATAAAAAAGAATGTAAATGTTATGGATCACTATTAAAATCAAAATAAACAGGTTTTTTAGCGCCTGAAAAATGTAAAGAGCAATGCACTTAGAAAAATATTTGCTAGTTTTCGGTATTCACTGAGAGATCTGGCGCGGGCGCGCGGGGTGAACGCCCGGGGGCTTGAATCGGGTGATATCGAGAATGTGGCCGTACTTTTCATTTCATATCGTAGCGTGTCCGTCTCGCTCGTCTTTTTCTTTTGGATTTTGGAAAGTTTTGTAAACTTTGTTTGTTTTAAGTAAATAAAAGAAAATCGGGTTGCACTCCGGGAGTGCTGGCAGAAGTGAAAACTTGAATATTAACGTTGTGCATTTTTGATATTTTGGAATGGTTAGAGAATAATTTTGCACGAATTGCCGTCTTACGAATTTACTGCTGCATTTGAATTTACGAATACAGAACAGTATTGTACGAAAGTCTTATCCATAGCTTGACAGAAACTCTAGAGTTTTGACCAAAGAGAATGTAAAAAAACTAGCGTTTTAGTTTGGCATTGAATTAAAAAATTAGCGTGTTGCTATGGTGACACAAGTGTTTACGTCTTGAAATGACGCGCCGCTATTTTCGCCGCACCCCGTAGAAAGAGAGGGGGATACTTCCGCCGCCGGCTGTCTACTCTCCATCCGTCCTATCCGTCTTACGAATTTTCGATCAGGGTCACGTGATCCTGACTGACTGACGCGAGTTCAACATTTTTTCCCCATTACAAAAAAGCGTACACAACGCCGCTAAAGAAGCTTTCACTTCAATAATTTTATTTAGTGTTAAGTAATAGTTTTAGGTGTTTGTTTTGTAGTTTTAGGTTTTAGTAATAAATTAAATAGTATTAGTATTAGAAGCGCTGTAGTAGGTAAACGCACGCCTCGTCGCGCTGCGTCTAGCAAGACTTGATGTCGATGACGCGTCGTCGTCGACATCATAGTCTTAGAGGTCATGGAGTTTTGGTAACGGTCGAGGAAAAGGTTAGATTCGTTTTTATAGGTTGTAGAGTGGTCCCCTAATGTGAATGATGTCGGTCTGCCTGATCTCAGTGGTTGCCGCTTACAGTAATAGCGCTTATAAGAGGCTTCATTGTTACGAGAAAGTAACGATCAGAGAAATTGTCAGTATTAATACCTATTTAAAGTATGGCGTCTCTCAGTGGTTTCGTTTCAGAGCTATGACGCGCGCAAGTTACGACTATTTTTTTTAATAGTATTTTTTTAAATACTAATCAATAGAACTCTTTATTATAGAAGAAATTTCTTAAGATATTTTTGTCTAAAACGAATAGTTTGGCTAGATAAAAATATTTTATGGTTTTTATTGTATGGAGTGAGACATTCAATGTGCTCTTACGGCTAATTCCTAATATTTTCCGCCTCAAAACTACTTCTGCGTCAATATTTCACACGTTTACAATAATCCTATACTATTAACGCGAGACTTAAATTGTCCAATCCAATCAATACATATTGGATTTTGAAACAGTTTAAAATCGATTTTTTTAAGAAAGAACTAATTGTTTTGTGATTCTTTTTTACTTTCTCATCAATTTTAACACAAGGAAAGCCAACAAAACTTTCAGTCACTATATTACTATGGATAAGTTTTTTTACCTAATGAATATAATGCAACCGAAATAACAAAATGTAGCGGGAAAAGGCCTATGGCTAAAGGCTAGTGCTCCTGTGTATCGATTTAATACTAGTTTTTTTAGCAGAAAAATATTTTTTTTTGGTAAAGTCATGTTTCCTTCTGCTTCACGAATGCAGACAAAGCAGAACGGTCACAGTTCTGCTTTGTCAGGGTCTCTAACAATGTTTACTCTTGGTATTATGCTAAATATAGAGATGCAGTAGCGTCGAAGCATGAGTTATATCTTACTTGGGTTGATGCTCGATCGTGTAAAGCTAGAAATACACGTGAAAAGAGGAAAGCCTTTCACAAAGCCGCCAAGTACTGCATAGGGAAAACTTGCTTCTTAAAAAATTCTGGTATAATCTGTGGAGGTCATCTTCTGCCGTCCGTCAATGCCTCCTCTGCGGAAACCAGGCGGATCTTTGGCACATACTGTTTTGCCAATTTATTTGCCGAGTGTTCTCGTTTAGATTCTTTAGATCCTGGCAATGTTGTACCATCGGTCTTACCAAGTTGTGAGATTTCAATGTCGGAAATCCGCATCAGAGAGACCGAATTTAAAAAAAGCATTGCTTAATCTGGACGTGAATAAAGCCAGTAGTCCGGATAGTATACCAGCCATTGTTCTCAGGACTTGCGCCCCTGAGTTAGCCCTGGTATTAACACGCCTGTACCGATTGTCTATGGCAGTGTTTCCCAAAGATCATCAAGAGAACATCAGGTGAGATAAAGGCCCAGCACTAACCTGTTGTGGAATTTAAAAAAAATAAAGAGAAAATAAAATTAATTGGTGCGTGTAAGCATGGGCGCTTGACAAGATTTTCGTCTAATTAAGTTTCATCCTGATTTCTACTCTTTGGGAGGCACACGGAGATCAGATCATCAATCACTGTATTCAGGTCTTTCCAGCTAGAACTACATCATCGGAAAAACGAAGGTGTCTTATGATAGTCGCCATTGATATTGATGCCGAATCCTTTCCAGTCTAGGAGCTTAAAAATATCCTCTAACGCAGCTTTGAAACAATCCCTACCAACAACCCAACCGAGTATAAATGTACACCTTTCTGGGAATTTAACCGAGACCCCTGCGGCTTATACGGGTGGGTGAACCACTAGACCACAGAGGCTTAAAGTTTTTGTTAGGAACACTACACTCGAAGTTCTTGCTCACTACCAACGTACACCTAGAACAGACACATGAAGTCCAAATAAGGAAGGAATCTTTGAGAGGGAAGACCCTCATCGAATACAGATAGGAGGAACTGTTACCCAAGAATACGGAATGCTTCGGAAAATTATCGCGACCATCTTACCTATGGAGAGACCCGTGCTCGGCATTTCCTTATGTTTGATTTCCTTAAAAAAAATCAGCTGTTCCATACATTATAGTCGAGTCGATGTTGTACTTTTCTATGGAACAGCTGATTTTTTTTTCGCGATTTCTTGGTTGGTCCCATAGTAAAAGTTGTACATTTACGTGGTCTGAAATCCCTATTTCATTGTTAGATATACTTAAAAATTAACCGTGTATATTTAGATCACTCGAAGTTGCAACCACTGAGATCAGGCGTACCGACATCATTCACATTAGGGGACCACTCTACAATCTACAACCCATAAAAATGAGTCTAACCTTTTCCTCGGTCGTTACCAAAAATCCCGTGACCTCTCAGTCTATCAAGTCTCGCTAGGAGTCGCGCAGCGCAACTCACGTTTTTAGAGTTTCGTCAACGAAACAGCCTAAGATACGCCAAAAATGCAAAATAGGAAAATTATTATGTGCCAGTAATGAGCTTAGCAAAAAGGCAACACAGTGCACAAATTGGAAATAATAATCATGTAAATAATTTCTTACAAGAACCAAGGCATAGTAAAAGGATAGTAGGTACCCCAAAGACAATTTTTCTTATAAAAATATACCATCACTGTGGGAAAATTTTTTAAAGAAACTTTCTTGGAAATCGAGTTTTTTTTTTATAACACTTTAAGCTCGTTTACGTGATTAAAAGTATACTTTTTCTGTAATATCTCAAAATTTAATTCAAAGTTTTGTTCACCCTGATCAGAGAACATGACATTTATTCACAACAGCAAATAATTTAAAAACAAACAAAAAAATTTCTAAATGCGGCCCAGTCTACACCGCTACACTCGCAGGTGAGGTGCGGCGCGGGAGGGGCGCCGCTGCACGTGCACACCGCGCTTCGTCTGCCGCACCCCCTCAAAAACCTAAAAATTCGATTAAGCAGGCCAAGCACTATCCCGCTTTGGATAAAAAAAAAACCAGTTACCTAGGTAGGTACGCTTGATTTTGAACATAATTTGATACTTTACAATAGAAACGAATACCTAGTCAATATCTCTTTAAACAAAATTATAAAATATACTTACTAATTTGCTCACGACATGTGAAAAAGATACGAAAAACTCAAAAACAATGTTTAACACATGTGGGTAAGGCCGTAGATTTTGTCACTTTTTGTCAAAGTTTCCGACTGTCCCCTGTCTCCTGCATTTTTTTCAATCTTATGCCATTAATACTGATTTGTGTTCTACTAGATATTGATTTAAACTATTTAAGCTTACTAGAGTACGGCATTATAACACTTTATCTATGTAAGTTTTGACAGAAACAAATAAAATTGCTGTTACACAAAAAAAATTATTTTTTGTACTAAAATTGCTTGTCTTTTTATGAGTAACCTGATATTTTAAGTCACTCTGGAATTCTATTTGAAGTTACGGACTATACAATTGTAGCATATTGTTATCCATTCAGTTAGCTTCTCCTGGTTCTGATTTCATTAGTTTATCCACATTAAAAGGGAGAAAAGATCTGAGTTTTAACTTTGTGACGGTATTTTACTTTTTGTCTAACGAACTTATGTAACGTTATTGCTCCAATATTTTGAAAGCTTTTAAAATCACAGGGAAATCATAATCCTATTATGGCATCACTGTTTTCGACTGTCATGCTGTTGTCAAACTTCTGCCGCCGTATTGTTGCGTCAGGTGAGATTTTTTCGTGCATGAAGACGTTTCGTGATTTTTTCTGTGCAACAAGCACAGAAAAAATCACGTAATTTTCATAGATTTCTCAGGTAATTTACCATATTTTTATTGCAAATTGATTAGAAACTATAAATATAATGAACTGTGACCTAACAAACACGATTTCTTTAGAAATACAACGATATTTTGCTAGTTATTGCTGTTTTGTTAGATAAAATTGTGTGTTTTATGTAACACTTATGTTATGTTAAAGTGTTACATAAGTAACGCGTTATATATAACTTTGTAACGTTACGTAAAACAGTCATTAAGCTATATGCACATTCGATCAGATCACAGATTCAGAGATCGATTATTATGTGACAATATTATAATAAATCCTGGTACTGATATCATTAGTTATTCACATTAAAAGGGAGAAAATATCTGAGTTTTTACTTTGTGAAGGTAGTTTAGTTTTTGTATACCCATGTAAACTATGTGAAAACACTTTAGAATTAATTGTATGTAACGTTTTTATGTCACTTTTGTGTTAACGTTACATATTATTGTTATGTAAACTTTATGTCACTAAGTGGCGAAATCTACGGCCTTACCCATATACGGCCTGTTTCACAATTTCCAAACAATGCTTACAACTTCTGTACAATTTAAAATTAAATATTGAAATTAACAGAATTTCTATTTAATTATCAATCAAGTAAATAGTCTCAAGTAAGTAAAGTTATTTGCCAATCTCGGATTTGCTTGAATCAAGTTATTCAATTGTTTACTCAGCTTCTGCGAAGCACTTTTTCTTTTCTGTCTGGCTAAAATATTTGATCCAGCAAAATAATAAGTATTCAAGATAGATTATAATACTCCAATTTCTATCGTACACTTCACAAAACAACTTGAAACCGTGGCTTAAAATTCCTTGGTAACCAATTGGTAATTTGTTTCCCGGAGTGGAATACAAAATGGGTAGTTAATTCCCGGTACAGTCGGCAACAGAAGTAGCCCAACAATTTTGTATGTATATATAATTACTATGCTCTGAATTATATTCTTGTTGATAAAGGTCTTCACCATAATTTCAGGGAAATGTGAAATATTTCCTCAAGCTACTGCTATGTGTCTGTGCTCGTTTATTTGCAACGGCAGCGTACATAACTTCAAAATAGTGAATCACAAGTAACTGGTACTATAAAAATCCTGAGAACGCTTTAGGACGTACTAATTAGATTCATGATATGCATAATAATAATCTATAAATAAATAACTTTTACAGAACCCTAAATAGGCCCTAGTTTTATCACTGATTTGTTCTATAAACGTTTTACATAAAGGCTCTCACGGTAATAAATCGGCTCTATAGTTGTGTCCACGCCGGGAACATTTATAAATGAAAATACTTGATGAATGCAGTGGAAATTTACTGAATTTACAAATAAAAATACAAAATTTCGTTTTGACAAAGCCTTTGGTTGCGGTTGCGTCGCGTAGCCATAGAGAAGTGAAAATCATAGAGCGGGCCCCTTTCTTGCTGTCATGTGTTTCGTTCGACGTTAAGGTAGGCGCAGACATCCTCCGGGACGTTGAAAGCTGGCGCAGCGTAGTGGGCTTTCAAGCATCTTGATTAGAATCTTCGTCTTCATTGGCATCGGAAGTAGGTAATAGGCATAGCTTATTCGTGGCCCGTCGTAGGACTCCCTTTGAAGTAGTAACATCGGCAACTCTACTGACGCCGTCCGTTCCTGGGTACAAACGGCATACTCTTCCAAGGCGCCACTGTAGCGGCGGCAGGTTGTCCTCCTTCAGTATGACCACGTCTCCGGTAGCGAGCTCTCGTTGCGGCGTGCGCCATTTGGTGCGCTGTTGCAGCTCGGCGATGTACTCCCGGCTCCACCTCTCCCAGAAGTGCTGGCGTAATTTCTCGACGAGTTCGTATCTATTTGGTCTGGTGACCTTTATTTGTGCAGTCGGTATCGACATGAGCGGTCTGCCGATGAGAAAATGGCCTGGGGTCAGAGGAGAAGGATCGGTGCAGTCTGACGAGAGGGGATATAATGGGCGTGAATTTAGGATCGATTCAATTTGAGTAAATAAAGTCGCCAACTCCTCAAATGTCAAGGCAGCATTGCCAGCTATACGTTTTAAATGATTTTTGGCTGATTTAATACCAGCTTCGAAAATTCCACCGAAGTGAGGGGAATAGGCTGGGCTGAAGACAAATTTAATTTCTTCATTACTTGAAAATTCATAGACAGATTGACGGCTGGATCTCAGTACCCTACCTAACTCATTGCTGGCTCCTACAAAATTTCTCCCGTTGTCACAATAGATCTCATAGGGTCTACCTCTACGTGAAACGAATCTTTTAAGGCATAGGATAAAGGCTTGAGTACTCAGATCACTCACTAGTTCTAAATGTACTGCCTTTGTACTTAGGCAGACAAATAAGCACAAATAACACTTACTAGTACGACTACCACGACCTTTACGGCTGCTAATCAAAAATGGTCCCGCAAAATCGCATCCGACAGAATGGAAAGGAAAGACAGCATTGGTACGAGCTTCAGGTAAATGTCCCATAATTGGCTGCACAGTAACTGCTCGCCATCGAACGCATGTAACGCATCTTTGAACAACACTACGTGCTAAGCGTCTACCACCAATCGGCCAGTATTTGTCTCGAACTGATGCTAGGGTTAACTGGGGCCCTGCGTGAAATAGTCTTAAGTGCTCATGCGCCATTATAAGCTTTGATAAACCATGTTTGGCATCTAAGATAATTTGATGTTTCTTATCAAAGCTATAGTTAGAGTTATTTAAACGTCCGCCTACTCGAGCGATTCCATCCGAATCAATGAATGGCGTTAGATCCAATAGCTTACTTTTCTTATGTAAATTATTTCCTTGTTTAAGCGCCTTTATATCATTCGAAAATGACTCTAATTGGCAAAACTTAAGTATTATTATTTTTGAATTATTTAATTCTATTAAATCTAATGGACCCGTTATCCTTTGTTTTTTTTTATTACAATTGTTTATGAAACGTAATACGTATGCAAAAATTCTAACTAACCTTGAAAAATTGGAATATCTTTTAAAATCAATGAACGGCTCATTTGCGATCACAGAACTGGCTAAAGGCAAGGTAAGTACTTTCACCTCGGGCAATGTCTGTGTTGCATGTGAGTATTGCGGCCAATTAGACTCATTGTCCTTGAGGAACGATGGACCTTCCCACCACAAGCGCGAAGATGCTAAATCCTGAGGGTTGACTCCTCGTGATGCGAGGTCAGCCGGGTTCACGCTGGTTGGCACATGTCTCCACTGAAACCCAATTGTCAACTCATTAATTTCGTTCACTCTATTGCATACAAATGTTTTTAAAAGTTTTACATCTGTTTTTAGCCATCCAAGGACAACCGTCGAATCGGTCCATATAGTTTTATTTTTTAATTCAAAACGAAATGATTCCATTACTTTCGAACATAAACGCGCCCCTAATAAAGCTCCGAGTAATTCTTTTCTTGGTATGGTTATACACCCCAAAGGGCAAACCCTAGCCTTACCACACAAAAGTCGAACAGTAACCTCATTTCGTTCATTTATGGATCGTAAATATACACACGCAGAAAATGCTACCTGAGAAGCGTCAACAAAACAGTGCAATTCTGTAAATACAGGTGCCTCACAAGTAACATGTCTGTTAATTTTTATATTAGAAATTAAATGTAAATTGTTAATGAAATTTAGCCAAATACTTAAAAGTTTATCAGGAAGAGGATCCTCCCAACTTAACTTTTCGACCCACAACTGTTGCAAAAATATCTTTGCCTTTATAACAACTGCACAAATTAAACCAAGTGGATCAAATATTTTACATATTGTAGAAATTACGGATCTTTTTGTATATTGTGAAGCTATTTCAACATTAGCAGAAAATTGAATTATATCATTTTTTGGACAATAACTCAATCCTAAGACACTCGACTCCTTGGTCAAGTCAACTAAATCGGTAATTGTGTCTTCATCAATGAATGCCTGCGAACAATTTGTACGTATCTTCCTTAAAGGAAAGCATGCAGACTGTAATACATTATTTACACCCTTATATATGTACTGTAGTTCACTCTCCGTCTCAGCTCCAGCATTTAGGTCATCGATATAAAATCCAGTTTTAATTATGTCTGAAATTTTCTCATCGTTGCATTCGTTAGCTAATTGTAAAAGACATCTTGTGCTTATAAAAGGAGCACATGCCAAGCCATAAGTAAGTGTGTCGAGTTGTAGTATTTTTAATTCACTATCATTTCGATTTGTAGAAAACATGGCTTCAGTGTCCGATGGATTAAAGTCTTTCCACAAAATTAACTGGAGGTGACGTTGAGAAGGATGTAACAAAATCTGTCTGTACATTTTCTCAATGTCTCCCAATAATACAAATCTGTGTCCCCGAAATCTTAACAAAATTGACATTAAGTCACTCTGAACTACTGGACCTACAGCCTGAATATCATTCAGAGATTTGCCTGAAGAAGTTTTTGCTGAACCGTCGAAAACTACCCTTAACTTAGTCGTTTCACTTTTACTTCGAGTGACACAATGATGTGGCAAATAATTTCCAAATTCTGGACGTTCAACTTCGGTTAAATGATTTAAATTTTTATATTCATTTATAAAATTACTGTATGAATCCTTAAGTTGTGGATTTTTATTTAATTTATTTTCTAAATTTTCAAAACGTTTCTTAGCTAAATAAAAAGAATTACCTAAATTGCTTTCAGGTTCTTTCAGTGGCATTTTAACACAAAATCTTCCGTCCTCTAAACGGGTTGTGTTTTCTAAAAAATAGTCTTCACAGAATTGTTCTTCTAAAGATAAAGTTTTTACATGTGAAGGCAGTTCTTCAACCTCCCAGAACTTTGAAATTGTTCTATTTAAATCAATAAGGTTGAAATTACAATAGACCTTCATTTTTGATTGACAAATACCTACTGGGCCAGCGATTAGCCACCCGAGTTTAGACTCTTGTAAAGTAGGCATATTGAGACCTAACTTTATTTGATTAGTCCCTATAATACTCCAAAATACGTCAGCCCCTAATAGAATATCAATAGAAGAGGGCTGGCAAAAGTTGGGATCCGCTAATCGTATATTTCCTGGTATATTAAATCGACTACGATTTATTTCAACTCCGGGTAGTGTACCTGTAATTGTAGGTACTAATAGGCACGAGATTCGTGTACTAAATGGGGACAAACATGAATTTAATTTTAGTTTACAACTCCCGGTAATATCACATTTAATATTGTTAAGGCCACAAACACTGAGATTTTCAAAGGATTCCTTACGCAATCCTAATTTATTACATATATCTTCTGTTATGAATGAGGACTGACTGCCCGTATCTAATAATGCCCGTGCAATAACACTAGTATTATTTGCTTCATTAACAAGTTCGACCTGCGCGGTGCACAATAGCGTGTGAGTCATCGTCACAGCTGATAAGGCGACTGGCCCCGACGCCGGCGGCGGCGGTGGCGGCGGCGCGGCTGCTGACGCTCTCGCGCTCGATGCACCCAGCAAAACCGGTTCTAATTCCTCCGTAGACAGTTTATGGAGCAACGTGTTGTGCTTGCCCTTGCATATTTTACACGAACCCTTTAAACGACACTGGTGAGCATCATGCCCACTGCGCAAGCAAATAGTACACAGCTTAAACCTAGTCACCTCGTGGAGCCTTCTGTCAACATCAAAATCCTTAAATTTAGGGCATTCAAAAACTAAATGACCCTTATTACATATAGCGCACTGTTGATAACGCTTATTATTTTCTGATGAGGCAAGAAATGATCTAACAGTTTTATTATTATTATTATTATTATGGGACATTGACCTTTGCTCGCATTTGTCACTTCTATTATAGTGAGTAGTTTCTAAAATATCGGCACGGTTACGCAAGAAAGAATAAAAATTATCTAGAGTGGGTGATTCCGTTAAACTATTTTTATGTTCCTCCCACTTTAGACTTGTAGTGGAATCTAACTTTGCCGAGATGATAAATATCAAAAGTACATCCCATTGTTCAGTGGGAAGTCCTAAAGACTGCAAAGATTTTAAATTTTTTGATATATGATCGATCAAAAATCGCAATGCCTTAAAAGATTCCCTTGTTAAAGCATCGATACTCATCAATGATTTAAGGTGATTGTTTATCAAAATATTTTTATTATTGTATCTGTCGCATAGCAACTGCCACGCATTGTTATAATTTTTAGCGGTAAACTCTATTGACCTAATTACGACAGATGCACCACCTTCCAAACTAGAACGTAAATAATGGAATTTATTTATTAGTGGTATCGATTCATTTTTATTTATCAACGAGTCGAAAGTGTCTCGGAATTCTAGCCACTTTAAATAGTTTCCATCAAATTTTATTAAATTAATCGTTGGGAGTTTGATTGAATTAAAAGAATGTGAACATGAACCCGCTACACTTTCACTCGCAACTGCATCTTTGTTAGAGCTATATGTTTCAATTAATTCTTGGGCCGTGGAAATAAGAGAAAAAAATTGAGATTCTAATGCGTCTCGCTCAGCAAGTTGTTCGTCAATATTGGACGAACGAATCTCAATTTCCGTTTGAATATTATTAAATTCTGAAAGTAATTCTTGAAACTTATCCACTCGCATTGACAAATCTTTAACTTGAATAGTGGTCAGTTTACTAGAACCCAATTTACTTAAAGTATTCAAATGATCTTTAAATTTAGTCAATCTACCTTTTATTATGCTGCGTTTTTTTAACAAATCTTTTAAAATGTCTTTAGGTTCTTTTACATCGGTCATCGTAGATTGTTGAGTTAACAATTACACCAATATACAGCAATGAATTAAGTAAGTGTGAGATAAACCTGCTAGAAGTGCTGATCAGCACTTCGATCCAACAGTCGAGCCGTCTATGTGGCGCTCACACTGATCACACAGCTTGATCCGCCAAGAAACACCGGCAGCACCAGCTGAACACAGCCTTGGCACACTCAATAGCACTTGGTTTGAACCATTTTTCACTGAAATAATCGGCAAAAACGTGTGAAGAAAAATTTTTTTTTTTTTTTACTTTAGTGAGGGTGGGTGGTGACAATTTCTAGAACATTCTTTTATTTATGTGATTTATTGATAAAAGGATGATCCAATTGATAAAGTGACACCAAAATGTCTAAGAAATAGGTAATTATAACTTCTTGTTTGCTATACTGCAATTATTTGCTTTAGTGCAATCATAAAAAATAGGTACCTAGGTTATTATTACGTATAGTTTTATGGTAAACGCTTTGCCAAGAAACCGAAATGCAAAGATAAATACGCTGTAGTCAGCACGATACTACCTTTGACATTAATTATCGGAGCGGCAAGAATAAAAACACGAATTGAATAAAATTGGAAAGACGGGATTACAATGGAGGCCAATACTTCCCTCGTGGCTTCGTTTTTCGTTTCGTATCCGAAGATTGGTGAATATTTGTTTCGGTCGCCAAAATGTCCACGCCGGGAACATTTATAAATGAAAATACTTGATGAATGCAGTGGAAATTTACTGAATTTACAAATAAAAATACAAAATTTCGTTTTGACAAAGCCTTTGGTTGCGGTTGCGTCGCGTAGCCATAGAGAAGTGAAAATCATAGAGCGGGCCCCTTTCTTGCTGTCATGTGTTTCGTTCGACGTTAAGGTAGGCGCAGACAAGTTGAAAACCAAAAGATGTTTATAGTGCTATTTTGCGCCGTAAATGATTTTAGTGATCTTGCGACGCGACGTCGCTGTCTGACTATCGTCAGACCGTCTCTGCTTCAGCTTGGGCAAAAATGCTTTCGTCTGTCTGTCTGGCTGTCCGTCTGTCGGAAAAATTTAAGTATTGGTCGCTTTTCTCAACCGATTCTCGTGAAATTTGAGAGCAGGTTCGATAATTATCTAGATTTTTTGAGCCAGTTTGTCAAAATTTTTCAAAAAAAATCACCCATTTATTATATGGGTGATGTTTTTTCGTAATTTTAAAATCAAATAATTCGAAATATGTTCAAAATTAGAAGCGCCAAGTACCCTCGAAAATATTATAATAAAAGAATACCTACCAAACAGCACTCTTAGGACTGCCTTTGAAAACCTCGTGGCGGCATCTATTAGATTATTAGATTAGGAACACAGGTTTTAAACGCGTTTTTTAACTAAAAATAGGTGTTGAACACCTACCTTATCCTAGGCATGTTGAAAAAATATAGATATATCGATATATCGATATTTTTAGCCGATATATTTTGATCCGATATATCGATACATCGATACAAAATAACCAATATCGAAAATGGTATCAAAAACGATATATTTATTAGCATCACATCACCAGTCACTAGAATGGCGGGGTGAGACCCTTGGTGTGCCTTGGTGGCGCTACTGCTGCTGGAGACCTTTGTACGGGCATTTACCTCAAATTTTCCCATTTATTTTAAATTATATCGAAAAATTGTTTAATACTAATAATTACAACTATGGAAATTGCACAGTAAATGAATTAAAGATTGAATAATAATAATAATAATAATAAATACTTGGACAATTTCACACAGCGCCATCTAGCCCCAAACTAAGCAAAGCTTGTAATATGGGTGGTAGACAACTGATATATTACTTATATACTTTTTAAATATATACTTATTATACATAGTAACACCCAGACCCGTTACAGAAATTAAAATTCATCATTTCAATTTCTGCCCGGCCGGGAATCGAACCCGGGACCTCTTGCGTGGTAAAATAATAATAAAATAATAATATAATAAAATAATAAAATAAAAGAATAAAACCTAAATAATTTAATATGTTGGAAGAAAAAATGATATTCACGAAAAACCTGAAAAATTCTATTGAGATTTCTGAGCTAGGCTGAACTAAATACATTATTATTTTAAAACTGCAAATGTTCTCTGAAAATTTCACCGATATATCGATATTTTTTCCGCGATATATCGAGGCCGATATTGATATTTTTATAAATATCGATGTATCGATATATCGATATTTTTTTTTCACTTTCGACATCCCTATATCCGATGTTTCGGCCGAGTTGCATCGGCCGTGGTCAAGGGCTGACCGGAGCTGCGGTGTTACGCCTCCTCCTCTGCGGAGGAATCTTCATCCACCGACTCCACCGTCGAGCAGTTTTTCCAACTAATCTATTAGATTATTTTTTAAACAACATACAGTTTGACCTACTTTTGAACGCACAAGTAATAGAGGTAGTTTTCGCCGATCCTGCCTGCATCTCTTCGTTATTTTACGACGGCTTATACTGTCGCTACAGTACTAAAATGTTCTTATACTTTTGGGGAGGACCGTCCACGATCGCTCGCTAACTGCTGCAGATTATCGCCCGATTCCTAATATTATTTCAGGCGTGAAACTCTGTCAAAGGAATCATCAGATGAATCTGATAATTAAATGAATTGCCCGTCTTCTGATGGGCCCTTTATCCAATGAGCGTGGTAGGTCTCCCCTCTTACCATTTTTGCTGTGCCTGACAGGGTCCATGATGATCTACTTTATTATATTAACATTTTCTGTACATTTTGGTCAAAGCATAAACATATGAGTATGAGAAAAAAATATGAAACGTTAGTGGAGTGTATTTTGAAATAGTACCCCAGTATATCTTATATACTTATATACCTACTGTGGTAGTACTTACTCCTAATTTAAGTATTTGTTTTTTTGTGATACAGACTGAATTAGTGTTTTAGCACTACATTAAGAGGAACGTTATTGTTATTATTTTAAGGTTAGAAAATGTGTTAATTAATACAAGTTATTTAATACTCAAATCTTTGGAAAGTGTAAATATACATATACAAATGGCGTGCAAATGGTCCAGTTACTTTCACAATCCAAACTACTAAATATTATCTAAGTACTAACTACAAACGGAATTTCTGATAACAATCGACTAAACCCTAATGAAACTTTATGTATGTCCACACAAAAATCGAAATAAATATTTGATAAATACTTAAATAAAAAACCAACATGAAAAACATATTTACGGTGCTGCCACTTGAGTTAAGCATTCAGGTAACCTAGAGACCCTTTTCTAAATTGAATAAAGGATCATTCCGCCAAAAGGCTTTTGTGTCAGTCCGGAGGTTATACGAAAAATCCGTAGCGTCACGTTGACGTGACGTTGCGCGGTCCGGCACCTGACCGGCGGGGCGGGGCCGGACGTCTTCAACAGTTTGGGACTTTTTCCCCGGACCGATATTACATTCGTGAGCTACATCACTGATGTCGTGATCGTGACTTTAAATAATTGTTTTTGGTTACTTTTTTTAACATAAAACAATAAACCCCTGCAGACATAAAGCTTAAATAAAATAATCAATTGGAAAATTACCTGTCCTGGAAGATGGCAATTTTAAAAGGGGGGCAAAGGTGTACCTTTTGGGTGAAATGTAAAAAAATTGGACAAACTGTGATCCATAAATGTTACTAACAAAAGCAGACCTGCAAACTATGTTACTCGTACTTTGTTTAAAACTTTGTACGCGTATTTATGGGACGTTTAAAAGAAGAAGAAAGAAAAGGACTTACTCTGAGCCACATTCATAAAACCTGAGGCCAAAGATGGAGGAAGCATGTCCAAAAGAGCCCTATTCACTCTAACATAAATAAATCTACTTTTCGGATTGGTTTAATTATCTGCTACGAAAGCTATTTTAGCATTTCCAGACTTATTGCTGTGAGCATATAATAGAAGTCCACAAAAACGGCGAACAACAGATTTTGTTACGTACACATGTTTGATTATTTTCAATGTTGGCAGCTTGAAACACGTAATTTATTATTTGTGTTGACAGTTTCGGAACAGTGGCCTCCTGAGTACACACGTGTACACAAGCTCTATAGCAGACTCCACATTGCCTTGACAATGTAAGTTGTAAGTAAGTATGTAATTAAATTTTGAGAGACGACGACGTGTATTAGCGAAGTTAGATGTAACATTATTGAAGTATTGTAGCTTGCTGGCGGCGGATTCGATTAAACTTGTCGCGGAATCTGGGAAACACGACGATGTTATTAGTTTTTCAACACACTTTACACACTTGCTCGTAAAGTGAGCCCTAATACATCGATTTTAGGGCCATAAACCGAGCTATAACAAACGCGTGCAATAATATATAAAACACTAGGTTGTTATAGAATTATCCCTACTAAGTTAAATTAGTACCTTACTGCAAGTTTTATGCGAGTAAACAGAGCATTCCCAATTTAAACGGGTAATACAGTTATTTTTTTAGTAACAACAAAGAGCTTTTATGCCGCTGAAAATTCATATTCATTTTTGAAATAAATAAATGTGTAAGTCCTTAATTAAGTTAAACAAATATTTATTATTATCAAATTATTTATAATTCACAATATTTTGTTATAAAATATTAATATGTTTTCCTTTTATCACTTAAAATTATAATTTTGAAGTAGGCTGTATGCTCACTCACCCCTTTGTTCGAAAAATATTCTTGCATTAGGCGTGTGAAAAAAACAAAAAAAACCTTCGCACCTTTTCCCATAATTTTGTCATTTTTGTTTTTATCGTATTTGTTGCTGTGTGGTAAATTACTTTGTATTTTCCTCGCAAATGTGTAGAAAAACGTCGTATGAAACTCGTGAGCTTTTGCTCATTGCACACTCGGCTGAGTTACGCCCTCGCCTGCGGCTCGGGCTGCAACCCACAGCCTTGTGTGCAATGAGCAACCTAAGTTAACTTGTCTCATAATGTACTATTACAACATCGTTCTTATCTTAAATAATGACATTGGTATTTGTACAACGTGTATAAAGAGACCGGATATGGTAAATAGGGACCATCAAACTGAACAACTTTTACAATGGGACCAACTCTGAAATCGCGAAAAAAAATCTGCTGATTATATTTTGATATTTTCGCTTTTAATTTTTGTTTGAAACAGCTGATTTTTTTGTTCACGATTTCAGAGTCGGTCCCATAGTAAAAGTTGTTCAGTTTGATGGTCCCTATCGAACATATTCGGCATTAGGGGTGATTTTGTAACACTTTGTATAAAAACTTTTTCATAATTTTAAAATTCTATAACTATTACTTAAGGTGGTACCCTGAGCGAAAGTGGCGCCGCGGTGAATTTTATTTAATATTATAATTCTGATACACAATTTTAATAATGTTTATCGTGGAGATTTTAGGGCCCACGGTCTAGTATTTTTAGACGGTATCGTTACATTCCCTAGTAGTCACTGCTAGAAGTAGATAGAAAAACTGCTAAAAGTGGCCGTTTTTAACACATTTGCTATCTACTTCTACAAATGACTACGAGGGCATGTAGTGATACCTTCTAAAAATACTAGACCATATATAGGCCCTAAAATTTCCACGATAAACATTATTAAAATCTTTTTCTATTAATAACTTATTAAATAAAAACCTCTGAGGGCGCCACTTTCGGTCATACAACCGCCTTAAGAATTAATGGATAAAAGTTTTCTACCATAAAAAACGATGACTCCTGTAATCGCATAAACGCAAAGCCTTGCATGGAAATGGAATCAAAACACATATCAACACAAAGCAAACACGTTTTCGTATTCGCTTTGGAAATTTGTTTTCAATTAAGCCAATGTTGGATTCTTTCTTTGGATAATATAAATTATATAAATGACTACCAGCAACAGCATTAATATAATCTGGTGAATATTAAATTAAACCTAGAGGAATCCCTCCGTAGTTATTAACTAGACGTAGCCTACGCCGTGGCTCCCCTTAAGACGCCACCGGCCGCGGCAGATTGATTACTCCGCCGCTCCATTACCACCCAGACCTAACACCTACTATACCAGCAGACTAAAATATATGGAAGTGTAATTGCAAACAAATATTGCTTAAAAATGGCACCACGGGGCCGATAAAATACAACCCGCTCAGCTTTAGTTGGGCAGCCACGCACCCGGTGACTGACGTTAACGTTCTTTACAAAAATTGCAGTTTAAATTGTAGAGAAAAGAGAGAAAAAGAAAGTTTATTAGAAATGACGTCCTGTGTAAATGGTGTAAAAGACGCAAAGAAGGCAGTAAAAATAAGCAGAAATAACGTATCATATTTTTTCGTTTAAGTATTAGAAAATATCTATGAGTATACAAATTATAGTCGCTAATAAGCAACCAGTGCTCAGCCGCTTTGTGCTGCATAAATGCCAGCATTTTTAGCTCCATCCACTTAGTTGTACTTTTCGTGCGGTGCCATTTTTTGAGCGCAATGCTTGTTCCATGGATTTTAGTTCGCTGTACTATACAAGTATACATGTGCCAACACACGTGCCTACAAGGTGATACTTACTATGTTCACTACGCTTTTATCGTTATAACTTACCTCTAACTAGGTCGTTTCTCGAATTTAGATGTGAAGTTCGGACTGTCAACTAGTATAAAAAAAATCAAATCGGTCCAGCCGTCTTCGAATAATCGAGTAACATACTTGGACGAATCAACATACCTAGATAAAAAAACCGACGAACTGGGAACCTCCTCTTTTTTTTCCTAAACAATTACTTTTTATATTATACGTTAATTTTATGACACAACATTGTCAAACCTTTGTAGACGCATGACTTTTCACACAGTAAACACATACACAAAAGATTTTTTATCACAGAAAGGAACTGGGGCAGACATGAGACTTTTAAATGAAACTTCCAAGCAAAGGCGGCGTCACTTCAAACGGAGCTCCATACATCACTTAGTCGCTAATGACCTGAGCATACGTTGTCAAACATAAAGGATTCTTTCTCAATATCTCCAAGGATGTGAGACTCGAGCAGGGCCACAATTCAGCTAATTTTAATAATTGTGTCTCAATGGTACTTCGATGTACAGCCATGGGTGTGCCATGTGGTGCACTTGCACCTTGGGAATTTCGAGATCGTTATTACTTACGGCCCGGCAACAGCTAGCGCGGCAGGCAGCAGGCGGCGAGGCAAGCTAATTCGGTAATCACTGCGCGGTCGTTACGACGAGCTGAGAGGCTGCCATCGAGATAGCGCGCAGTGATTATTGAACGCCGCCTGCCGCGCGGACTGTGGCCGGGCCGTGAGAGCTATTTAAATGAAAACCCTGCTTTAAGAAATGTAAATATGGAAATTAAAATGATGCAGTAAAACTCACTTGCATAAGTGTATTGAAGAATTTGTTTGTTCTGTGGAATGGCACTAATCCACATGAAAAACTAAAAGCTGCCCCCTGGGAATTATTTCGGCCGGCGATGGCGCCCTTGGGTTTAGCTTTTGTGTGTTTAGTAACAAGAACTGTGAAAATCAATACTATTAAGACACCATTGAGACACGATTTTTACGTCAACATAGGCAGAATCGAGGCACAGGAGGCCTGATGACGAGAGGCATAATGTCGGCATAAAGGTCAGATTGGTATCAACGGCGGCCATCCGTCACCGACACAAAGATGACTCCATCGAAACCGACACTTTTTCAATCCTGCTAATAGGGTTCGCCTCATAGATACAGGTCTGTTTGATATCGGATTTTATACGTGTATGTATCCTAAAGTTCCTTACTCGATATATTTGGCAGACACACTAGCGCCACTCCAGCAAAAAAATAATTACCGTATACACACTTTATTAAAAATCAAAGCTAATGGTCCCCTCGCAAAATATAAATTGTTATTTATAAACACACAAACATAATGACAAATAATTGTTTGCAGCACCACAACTGTTTTGGTGGTGAAAAAAGCTAAAAACAGCCGTCGTTTTGTTTTTCGTCGAGAAAAACCACAAAAAATTATCTGTCATTAAGTTTGTGTGTTTATAAATAGCTATTAATATTTTGCGAGGTGACCATCAGCTTGGATTTTTAATAAATTGTCTATTTACACGGTTTTTTTTTTGCGGGAGTGGCTAATGTTGCATATATATTGTCATGTCATGAAGTTTCTAGAATAATGTTCTGAATTAGACTTTCCTAAACAATCCGGTAAATCAAAATGATAACAATTTAGAGGGTTTTTATGAAGTTCCGTACATAATATTAATTAGGTAACTATTAAGACGCTATATACCCAGACCGAATGTGGCACCGCGGTAAATTTTATGTAATATTGTAATCATAAAACATAATTTCATTAAAAGTAGGTAAACGTAGAATTTTTAAGACCCATATTCTACTTGTATTTTTAGAAGGTATCATTACATTCTCTCGTAGTCATTTCCAAAAGTAGATAGCAAAACTGACAAATGTTGCCGTTTTTGACACATAATGTGTCAAAAACTGGTATCTACTTCTACGAATGACTACGACTATACTACAATGTAGCGTACTACGACGAAGCATGCTACGGTGTAGCAGATCTGCATTAATTTGAAATTCTGTTAAGGTGTTTATTTAAATAGTTTTAAAAGGTGACTGGTAAAAACGTATTAAAGCTCCGTTATGCGAAATCATTTGTCTCTCTCTTTTTCTTTACTTTAAAGAATATGGAAAACCTCACTGCAATTTTTCGACTTTTTCGTTGTTTTTCATCATTATCATTAGCACAATTATCTTTCGTAAAAAAAAAATTGGAGCAACTGCACAGTACGTTAAAGTGTATTTTGATGTAGAATTAAATACACTTCCGCTATTATTTACGCCAAAAATATGACCCGCGACTAGCGCTTTTGAAGATATTCTGTTTTTTTTACAATCATCTCTGAAGTTAATACGCAATTTAATACTTACTTACTACTACTAGATAATCTCTTTAGCTTGTCGTATGTTTTTTTTTTGTGGCTACATCTTTACGTTTTCTATATAAAAATATGGCCCGCGCAAACATGTTTTCCTATTATGGCCCCCTTAAAATAACTTCAATAATAAAATAAGCTTGTTTTAACCGACTTCAAAAAAGGAGGAGGAGATTTATGTTGTCTACGTTTTAAGAAAAATCTGTCTTTTAACAATTCTAATATACAAAATATGCATGACGAGTATCTACCATCCCTATACACGCTAAAATTTTAATCACTCATGATTACAAGCAACTTTTGCTATGGGGCCAACTTTGATATCGCGAAAATAAATCAGCTGTTCCATACATTAAGGTCAAGTAGGTATTGCGCTTTTGTATGGAACAGCTGGTTTTTTTTTCGTGATATCAGAGTTGGCCCCATAGTAAAAGTTGCTTGTAATTATGAGTGGAACCACCCCACTGCGGGAACCAAATGATCAAAATTTCAACTTGTATAGAACGGTGCTAAATCAAACCCACGAACCTTCCCTGGCGCTCGCTGGCCGCAGTAACACCCCTAATATTGTATAAATTAATTTTACGGACAATTTGCATTTAACGCTCTTCCTCGTTATTAAATACGTTTTTCTGTTTCATTTGACTTAACAGTCCACGTTTCGGCTATTGCTGTTTCCAATTGCAAAGTGCTCTTTAGAAGTAGGGTTGCCTTACCAATTTTTAACCGACTTCAGAGAAAGGAGGAGGTTCTCAAGTCGACGGTATTTTGTTTTTTATTTTTTTTATGTATGTTTTACCATAACTTCGTCAGTTGTTATCCGATTTATACAATTCTTTTTTTATCTCAAAGAACATAGTTTGTGTGTAGTTCCATAAAAAAATTACAGAGAACTGGCTGGTAGTTTTTTCATAATCCTGAAAAATGACAATTATTTAGCTTGCCATCACACGTGTTTTCACGGATTTTCGAACATAACATCTTTGTTTATGTACCGATTGAGATGATTCTTTTTTTGTTTGAAAGGGTATACTTTAGAAATGGTCACATTTTAATTTCATCGATATTTGACCTTGAACTTCGAAGATACACAAGGGAACTCCTCATATTCAAATAGTACATGTAAAGTGATTTGGATTTTGCTAGTTTTATGACAATCCAAAACAAACCAAACCATGGTCTATGCGATGCAACGTTGCTACAGACGACGGACTAGACTTGGACTACAAAGACACAACGAACTCCTCAAAAATAAACAGCGTAAATTTGGAAATTGAATTGTGGTCATTATACCATTAAAAATATTTTATACAGTTAAAAAAATATTTACATGCTTACATACCTACCACTAAAAAGTTGGAAATAAAAAACTTTTTTAACAAAGAAGAAAAACCTCCTTCAAAAAACCTGAAACAAAAACAGCTTCAAAATTAAATACCTCTAAAAAGCGAGAAATAATATTCAAATCATTAGTTACGCATAACATTATTAATAAAACACGTCTAATGAAGTCGGGTGGGGCTTTTAAAAATATAAAAAAACAAGTTGTCTTCCAGCCCCACCCGACTTCAATAGACTTGTTTTATTAATAATGTTATGCTTAACTAATGATTTGAATATTATTTCTCGCTTTTTTAGAGGTATTTAATTTTGAAGCTGTTTTTGTTTCAGGTTTTTTGAAGGAGGTTTTTCTTTTTTGTTAAAAAAGTATTTTACTTACAACTTTAAAAGTAAACAAGAACATTACGCATTTTGAATGGTTTTACTTAGCTTACTGATCATTTTGTAACGTTGGATTATCACAATTACTGTTGACATTTTTAACCCCATTTCATATCCTTTCATCGTCACCATCATCATAATGTAATCACAAGTCTTTTTTTATTGATAACGGGCAGGCATTTGACCACCATCTTGCTTGGTAAACAGGATGTGGTCTAAGGTGTAGCACGCATGCCCAGGAAATGCCTGTTCACTCTTGCCTTGAAGAGACCAAGGTCTAACAGAAGGGGAACAAGGTCAAGGACTATCCGGGAACACATGAGCAGGCAGCGCATTCCATTCTTTAGCAGTTCGCATAAGAAATGTATTGACAAAGTGCTTTGGTACGGACCCTTGGAGTATCTACTATGTAAGGGTGATATGCTAACCTGCGTCTGATACCCCGATGGTGGAAAGGGGCTGGAGAACCAAGGTCGTGCAGTTCCCTCGCACACTCTCCAAAGTGTATTCTATAAAAAACCGATAAACTTCAACTTTGGATCGATGACTAATGCCACAGAATAGATATAAGTACTACCGTCCGTACAGAAAGGAAACTCTCCGCCCCGCCCCACAATCAATTACCTCACCCCACCGGCGCCCAACGTGCGAGTTCCGTGTGCCGATCCGTGTGCTCATTCAATAGCTCGCACACAGTTGCGCGTGTGCAAAAACGTCACTGTATAGCGTCTGTGTAAAGGTAGTTGAAACGCGACACTTGTATGGAGTGCCCGGGGTGTGCTAATGCTCTGAAGTTCAGCCGTGGCCAATGTTAAGTTGCCGATGAGCGTCCTGGCACGGTTTTGAATCGATTCAAGAAGTTCAAGCTGATAGTAGAAGCATCCCACAGGTGACAACAGTACTCCATGACTGGACGAATCTGCGCTTTGTATTGTTATACAGAAGCAGTGGGTTCGGTGAGAAGTACCGCTTAGCCCCTGAGAGGACGCCCAGTTTTTTAGCAGCACAGTGTGCAATGGGACTCCATTGCACACTGTGCTGTACATACATCGACTGATGTATATAGGTACTTGTACTTACCAAAATTCAGGTTGGATGACAGACGCTTTGCCTCTACCCGACTTCTTTAGGCTATAGTCCCAGGTTCAAATTCTCTTTACTTATAAAGTACCTATTATATGTAAAAAAAAACTTCTTCTTGCGTCCCTGAGGCTGCCTCGCGATAGCGGCACTTTGTTTTATAGTACAATAAGGCAGTAACGATCGCTCGGCGCGTAAAACTCGCTGCGAGCACGTACCGACCAACTTCCCGCCAATACACCTTAATGGGACGTATCGAATGCCTCGGGAACCCAGATAACTTTCACCGACTTGCCGTCACACTAAACTCGGTGTATGAAGTAAATGAAAGTTGGTACTTTGTCACAACAAATGTAGCAAAGCATAGCCATACTACCTACATGAATGAAATAGATAGACTGAAACATAAAGTTGAACTTTAGAGCTACCCCTTTGGCATCTTGATGCCTAATTCATCAATCGAACTTTAAAGCCACTCTTTGGCATCTTGATGCCAAGATATTTCAATAATCGAACTTTAAAGCCACTCTTTGGCATCTTGATTCTTTATGCCTAGATATTTCAATACACTCTTTGGCATCTTGATGCCTAGGTAATTGATCGCCTTTTTTCGCTAAATCCTAATAAAAATAAAAAAATATCTTTAGACTTAGAATGTGGTTTGGGACTGTACTTCTGCCATTTACAGAATTTGCCATTTACAGAATCTGCCGTTTACAGAATCTGCCGTTTCCAGAATCTGCCATTTAGCGAATAAAGGATTGATCGAACTTTAAAGCCACTATTTGGCATTGCTATTTTGGGCTTTTATTTTAAGGATGTTCATCGATATCCAAATTGATAGATTTACTGGCAACGGCAGGCTGTTATTTGTAGTTCCTGTATAAATCTACTTAATATTTTTTTTAATAATTATTTTTTTATATGAATACTTGGTTTAGTACGTATATGTTTATAGTAAAGAATTTCCTGCAAGATTTATACCTTTCTTCAGGCCTTTTTCAATAGACTAGCAATAATCAATATATTGTAGATAGAAGTATAAGAAACAGAGCGAGAATCACCTGTTACCACAGACCACGTAGTGCTGGCTTACCTCAGGGAAAGCCATAAATATGATTACATTTTTATAAAAGATACATTACAGACTAAAACACACAAACCCAATATGTATGATTATCGTGTACCTACCTAGTTTGTTAAGGCCCTTATAGTCGTCAACTAGCGCCACCTATTCATTTATTTTTATTTTACGTAAACCAGGGGGCTAATTGTCTAATTTTGAAATCTATCGCAATCGCTTTCGTTTGACAGATGGATGTGACACATTGCTGCATTTCTTTGGTAAGTTTTTATTTGTGTCAAGAAGAAGCTTCAATGAGTTACTTACATCCTTGAAAGCGATTGCGATAGATTTTGAAATTAAACAATAGAAAGGCTGCTCACTATCACTAATTGTCTAATAAATCTATCGCAATCGCTTTTATTTGATAGAACATTGATAGTTCTGTTTAGCACAAATAAAAACTTACCAAAGAAATGCAGCAATGTGACAGTCCATCAAATGAAAGGGATTGCGATAGATTTTGAAAGTCCCACTAGGTCATGTCCTCATTAGGTCATGTCCTCACTAGGTCATGTTGTCATTTTGTTAGAATGAATCAAAAGAAAACCAAGAAGAAATTAAAAACATAAAATAAAGAAAAAGCAACTTCTTATTAGGTACATATTTAATGATTTCAAATTTTATCGAAATAATGTAATATTCAGTCAAAAGTACCAGGGTAACATAACTTACGAGGAGTTATTTTGATTTCGTACTGCGAAGATATGACTTGATTCCTTTTAGCTCTTTAATTTTTCAAAAATATAAATCGAAATAACTCCTTGTAAGTTATGTTGCCCTGGGGCCCTATTTTTGAATCGTTCGGCAGGCGTCGAGCGCTCTTTTCGATTGATTTTCGTTCGACATATGACTCAACAATGAGATGTCGAACGAAAATCAGTAGATAAGAGCGCTCGACTGGAGTCGAGCGATTCAAAAATAGGGTCCCTGGTACTTTTGACTGAATATAACATTATTTCGTAATTGAATATAAAATAAATATAGGATTTTGGGTTATCGTTCTTTATTACTTATCTATCGATACAGGCACTACGATATTCTAAAAAGCCCTCCCTAGTCCAGTAGGACCACGGGTACATAGTGGTATACCGTGGTCCTACCAGTAGGTCAAATCTGTAGGTCCACGGGTCCTTAATGTAAATAATTCATGCATGCATGCCTGCCTATGCATTCATAGAAAAAAATCAGTGTAACTTCAAACTGAATAGTTTTTACCCTGTGGCATTGCACCATCCACAAAATTCGTTAGGCATGACCAAATGGGAATAATGTGTATGAACAAAAATTGCATGACCTAATGAGGACATGACCTAGTGGGACTAGATGCTCTTAAATTGTTTCCAAGAAGCTTATGCACTAGACATATCAAAAAATATAGCAGCTACTTTGATTATTCTATCAATATTTTTTGTAATCTCGTGAATGAAGGAAAAAGCTGCTAGGTAGTCGACTTGTTTTTTTGAAACCCGTTTTGTTCTTCCTTTATAATATTGTGCATAACTAAAAAACAAATCAGTCGCGACTCGCGACATGTACAGCTTCTCAATGATCTTAGAAAAAACGGACAATAGAGATATTGGTCTATAATTCCCTAATTTTTCCTTTGCGCCCTTTTTTAAATAAAGGTTTCCTAATGGACTTTTTTAACCGATCGGCTAAGGTATCCTGAAAAAGTGACAGATTTACCAAGTACGTCAGACTAGTAATATCAGATGCACACACTGCTTAACCACGTTAACAGATTTGCCATCAAATCCAACTGTCTTCGTATTTTTAAGACTCCTGACCACTTTTATAACTTCATCTTCTGAAACTGGCATCCTTACTAATATTATAAATGCGAAAGTCCGTTTGTTTGTTTTTAAAAGTTGTCCGTTTTTAAAAGCTTATTATACCCTGACAGAATTTTTGAATGATAAGATATAGTGCCTATTTATGTTCATAACTACATTGATTTTTATTGATTATGATTGATTGATTATCATTACTGACTTCTAATTGATTTCTTTTTTATTATTTTAATATTGTTGACATTTTATTGATTTAGTTTTTTTTTTATTGTATAATTTTTTGACATGTTTTTTTTTTAATATTTTATTGACATACCTATTCTTTAATCGTAATTAATTTCTAAAACTAAGATTTGTACGCCCATTGTTGGCCGAACATAGTGATACATTATAATTCTCCATACCAGCTGTATAACATTTAACCTATGTTTACAAATAAATGATTTGTATTTGTATTTGTATTTGTATTTGTATTTGTATTTGTTTGTTTATTTGTTTGTTACGCCTTCACGTCTTAACTACTCAACCGATCATCATGAAATTTTGCACACACGTTGTCAAGGGTACAGAGAAGAACATAGGGTACCTTTCATCCCGAAAAAAGATACTGTTCCCGAGGGATAGGGAAATAACTGTCCACGCAGATGAAGTCGCGGGCGGCCGCTAGTAAGAAATATAGATGATTTCTTTCTTACTATCAGCCTAGGGGTCTAGTTTGTCCTAATGCCGATTGAGCTTTATTAATGAAGTGATAATTAAGAGCAGAATTTTACTGGCATCGTCAATATTTTTCCCGTCAATATTAATATAATCAATACTATGGTCTCAACAAAATAATTTTCCAATTTATTCACGTTTCGTTGTTTTAACGGAAAACCACTTTGGAGTGTTTGTTTTTAAAATAATAAACAAAAAGGATCAACAGAATATGATTAAACAGCAACAGCCCGCGGCGTTACGAGGGAGTCGATGTTCGCGACTAACAACCGTGCGGCGGCCAATACTAAAATAAAAGTTATTTACCTACCTATTTATTTTATTTCGTTAGGAAAACATATAGTTCTGCAGATTTTGGGTCGTACCGTGTTTTCGCGTCCGCATAAGATTTTTTTTTTATTTTCATGATATTTCGACATTACTGAACAAAATAAGAATGGGTGTCGCGCCGACACCCTTGAGCATTTCGTAAAAAACGTTTAATAATCCAAGAAGCTACCGCCATTATATAAACCTCTAATTTAAAGATTTTATGAACCCTATATACAAGTGTGGGGTGTCTAATGAAAGGGAATTAAGTGTTCTATAATTTTATAATACACAACATCAGAAGAGTAGTACAGTTCCGAAAATAATTCAAATTTTATGAAAATTCAATCTATAGAAACCCTGAATTTTTTGTTTTAAGTTACCGTAATTCTTAACTAGTGCTTTTTTCTCAGATAAAAAATACGTTAACAAAGCCCATTTAACACAGATTTAATAAAAAGTAACTTTCAAGTACCTTAACGAACAATAACAAGCGAAAAAAAAATTGGAATTTCGCGTGCCGTAAATTTCTTCTATAGGTGGAATGAAAAAAATTTTTTTTAGATGTTGCAATATGGGCATCAGGTGAAAGCTAATAGAAATCCAAATTCAAATATATATAGATTATAATTATACTTTAATGTTATTGTTTTGACAGAAACTTTAAAAAAACCATATAATCAGAAGTATGCAACATTAATCAATGATTAGAAAATAAAAAAAATCTAGTCAACATCTACACAAAAAAAACCGGTCAAGAGCGAGTCGGACTCGCGCACCGAGGGTTCCGTACAATCATAAATATATTTGGATATGTTATTTTAGGACAGTCTTTAAAAAAGTAGGATAAACGGCAGACAGGTGGAAGGGCGAACAGGCGGACAGTAAATTTACAAATGCTGCTTATGGTGACTGAAAAACGTTTCAGCCACTCCACATTGCAAAAAGTTTATATTACTAGTCCATCGGCCATTTTAATGTCCCCACTGCTGGGGCACAGGCCTTCCTTATGGGTGGATAAGGAGGACGGGCCATAACCCACCACGCGGGCCCAATGCGGATTGGTGGGTGTTAACGACTGCAAATGCAGCCGGGACCAACGGCTTAACGTGCCTTCCGAAGCACGGAGGAGCTCGAGATAATAAATTTTTGGTCACCCATCCCATGACCGAACCTTGCAAACGTTGCTTAACATCCGCAATCGCTGGTCCAGGCGCTAAACACTGCGCCACCGAGCTCCTCGTTATTATTATATTACTATATAGTAATACATATAATTACTTAGTAAAGTATGAACTTATTCTTCGTTTATTCGTACGGCAAATAGTAGGTAATTATATTTGAACCAGCCACCAATTTATTATTGTAGTGTTAGGTTGCGCCATCTCTTGACCCATAGTGGAACTACTTTTTGCCCTTAGGTTAGCATGCTTAGGACAGCGCCATCTGTTGATTGGTAGTGAAACTAAAAAAAATTTGTTTGTTTTTTGAATTTCTAAAAAAGTGTGTTATATTGAGACATCGTTTTATTTTTCCTGTAATCTTTACATAAACTACTATCACATAGAATTATTTCAGATTTTTCTCTTTGCAAACTTCGGAGATAAGGGGGGGGGAACGGTATTTTTTTTTACATTTTTCATTATAAGTCGAAAACTATGCGGCCTAAGAAAAAAGAAAAAAATGTTTTAAAATGTGCAAACAGCGCTTTTTCATATGATACCCCACATGCCCTAATCACCTCACTTAAAATTTTTAAGACCCCTTTTCAGTCCCTGTTGTAAAAAAAATATTAATTTTATTATTTCTTTCTTATTTGCAAAATAGTTGGGCAAATGTCATCTAAAACTATTCCAAATTTCAAGTTGATACCATTAGTAGTTCTCGAGATATCCAGCTGTGACAGACAGACAGACAGACAGACAGACAGACAGACAGACAGACAGACAGACAGACAGACTGAGTCACACCATAAGGGTTCCTTTTTACCATTTTGGTACGGAACCCTAAAAAGGCAAAAATAGCAAACGAGTATTAACTACGATTTTTAAATATGTTGTTAGGTTTCTAGAGAGTAGTTTATACTCAAGTATGCAACCCTGAAATCCTGTGCTGCTTGAAAGACTTAGCATTTTTTTTCAATTTCTCCAAAAAAACTACCTTAAGGAAGCATTTTTCAGGTTTTATTGTAATACACTTTTGTAAATCTAACTACATTTGCTACAATTTGAGTCTAAACCGAGCAGTCTAGGTCCATTGGTTGCGGAGACTCAGCTAGTCAAAGATGTTTTTTTTTCACTTTTGAAAGAAATGCCTATCTTTGACTAGCTTTGTTTCCGCAACCTACGGTTCTAGACTACTCAGATTATGTTTAAACTGTAGTTAATTTAGTAAGCTTTATAAAAGTATAAAACCAAGTAACCCGAAAAACGCTTCCTTAAGGAAGTTTTTTTGAGAAAACTGAAAAAAAAGCTAAGTATTTCGAGTTAAGTTGTGGTTTTCTTAAGTTTCTGTCAAAACAGTAGAATAAAAGTATCATAATGTATATATATTTGAAATTAGCTTTCTATTAGCTTTCACCTGATGCCCATATTGCTATACCTAAAAACATTATTTTTATTCCACCTATAGAAGAAATCTACGGCACGCGACGTTTAAAATTTTTTTTTTTTGCTATTTTTTGTTTGTAAAGGTACTTGAAAGTATTTTTTTTTTAATCTGCCTTAAATAGGCTTTGTTAATATGTTTTTTTTTTTTGAGAAAAATTAAGAATTATGTTAACTTAATTAAAACAAAAAAATATGGGTTTCTATGGATATAATTTTCATAAAATTTAAGATATTTTCTGAACTGTACTACTCAGACGATGTTGTGTATTATATATAACATTATAGAACATTTAATTCACTTTCATTAGACACCTAACACTTGTATAAAGGGTTTATACAATCTTTAAATTAGAGGTTTATCTAATGACGGTAGCTTCTTGGCATAATTATGCGTTTTTTACTAAACGCTCATGGGTGTAAGTGCGACACCCTTTCTTATCTTGTTCAGTAGGGTCAAAATATTATGAAAATAGAAAAAAAAATTATGCGGACGCGAAAACACGCTTCGCCCTCATTTGTTCTGAGCTTCACTCGGACTAATACAGCCGTGATAGACACCATATCAGTAATTGCAAAAAGACAACTAGGTAATACTCGTAGCCATTTACAAGTTTTTACTTATGGGTATTTTTTTTTTAAAAACCGGCCAAGTTCAAGTCGGACTCGCGCACGACGGGTTCCGTACTAAAAACGGTAAAAAAATCACGTTTGTTGTATGGGAGCCCCACTCAAATATTTCCCTCCGGTTCATAAGGTCTTAATACCAAAACACATGAATGTCAAAATGACAAACTCTCAAACACACCTAATCCCAAAATGCCTGAAATCCGAAATGACTTGACTAATATAATGTCTGAAAAGAAAAATGGCGAATGATGTACAGTTGCGTACAATGATAGAAGCTAACCTTAATGATCCTCAATCAAGAAGGTGCCTACTTATTCAATCATCGAAACGCGAATTCATGTGAAGTGTAATTATGCGATTTATTAAACGAAAAGTTGTATTTTTAACCTAAAAAAAATAATTGGTGGCTAAGGCTCTGAAGTTCCGCCGTGGCCAATTTTGAGTTGCTGATGAGCCTCCAGGCACGGTTTTCAACCATTCCGCAGATGACATCAGTAAGTACTCCATGACCGGACGAATCTGCGCTTTGTATAACAGAAGCAGCTGTCAAAAAAATCTTCTCAGTAGAAGAAAAATTGGGCCAGTGCCCCATTAAAACAAGTTGTTTTTAAGCGAATATATTTCGAATTTTGGAACTTATCTGGCTGATGATCATAGCAACCAACTAACAAAAAAAAATTAAGACTAGACAAAAACTCTTTACCGTATTCTGAACTTGACTGTACTCATTTCGTGTGACATTTTGCAATTCAGGTATTAGAAATTTCAGTCATTCTGGATTTCAGACATTTTGGGATTAAGGCAAATTAAGAATAAGGCAAAAGTGGTAAGAGGACGTAATGACATTAGGTATAAATGAACCGGAGGGAAAATATTTATTTTATGCTGTTTTTAGTATTTGTTGTTATAGCGGTAACAGAAATACATCATCTGTGAAAAAGAGACTGGAAGAGAAAGTGGAACGGGATGGTACCTACTAATATCTCTGATCGAACCCAATTCCGAACGGGGACGGGAACAGGAATGGTAAAGAAGAAGAGGAAGCAGAGATAATGCGCTTGGGGGCCGCCTATTTACGTAAAAACGGCTGATCGGATTTTGATGAAATTAAAACAAAGAAAAGTATTTATCATGGTTAAATGTTCCCTAAGGATTTTAACGAGGACAAAGTCGCGGGCGGAATCTAGTTTTTTTAATAATTGATAGATTTCATTATCTTCCACCCTGTATATTATGAGGCGCCGCCGTAATAAAGCACTCTGTATTCGGACCGTGCCGCCCGATGGCAGTAGTTCACCCTTTCAATTATTATACTCAGTTGATTCGATCGGCTACTTGCCCTTGGGGCACCACGAACAAATATTTTATGTGGAACACCCAAAGGTAGGGCTGCCATCCGTCCGGGTTTCCCCGGATTTGTCCTAGTTTGGAGGGCGTCCGAGGAGCGTCCGAGCGGGGTTCTGATTGTAGTCCGGGTAAAACCCGGACTGTAATTAAAATCTGGGTTTTGGGTCAAACTCCGCTCAAAAAAAGTACTAATCCAGCGCACGCGCTACCGGGCGCCTCACTTCACACGTGGCGCACCGCGTAAACCGCAAAAAATCGCGCAGTGGGCCCACTTTTTTTTACTAAAACAAGCAAGATTACAAGATTAGTGGATGAAACTGACTAAAAATCGCGCTGCGCGGCCGTTTTTTCTATAAACAGACAAGATTACAACACAATGTTACTGGATGGAACTGACTCAAAATTGCGCTGCGCGGCCCATTTTTTTTTACTATAGACAAGCAAGATTACGAGATTAGTGGACAAAAATGATTAAAATTCGCGCTACGCGGCCCATTTTTTTACTATAGACAAGCAAGAATACTTTCTTCTTTTAAGATTAGTGGATTAAACTGACTAAAATTCGCGCTGTGCGGCCCATTTTTTTACTATAGACAAGCAGGAATACAAGATTAGTGGATGAAACTGACTAAAAATAACGCTGCGCAGCCGTTTTTTCTATAAACAGGTAAGATCACAAATCACAACACAAGGTTACTCGATGAAACTGACTAAAAAACGCGCTGCGCGGCCCTGTTTTTAATATAACAAGCAAGATTACAAGATTAGTGGATGAAACTGGCAAAAATCGCACTGCGCGGCCATTCTTGTTTGATTACGGTCCGCCCCTGGCTATGAGGGCATTTATTTTGGAACGCTACGGTTACAAAACTACTAAAACTGGAACCTGGCCTTCCACAAAATTGTGTTGAACACCCCAGTTCTACATCATAACTAATAAAACACACTATTTTATGCGAAAAAAGGCTTAAATTTTTTTTAGTCAAGTATTGGGTAAAATGTATTTTTAACCAAGCTAAAAGTTGATATAAAAAAATCAAATGTCCGGGGTCAAGGCTCCAAAGTCCGGGGTTTTTACGCTTCCGGTCCTGGGTGGCAGGTTTTAGAGATGGCAGCCCTACCCAAAGGGGACAAGGGGTACCATGGGAAAATTATATGGCTCGTGGTACCTACCCCTAATCTTTTTTATGACAGACTAGCTTCTGCCCGCGACTTCGTCCGCGTGGATGTTAGAGAAAATCCTTAGAGAACCTTTAATCAGGATCTGACCAGTCATTTTTACGTTTCCGGTTCCGGTTCCCGTTCCCGTTCTGTTCCCGTCCGTTCCCGTCCCTTTCCTGTCCCGTTCTCGTACCCCTTCCGTTACCATTCCCGTTCCCGTCCCGTTACCGTCCCGTTCTCGTTCCCGTTCCCGTACCGTTCTCGTCCCGTTCCGTTCCCGATTCATTCCCGTTTCGTTCCCGTTTCATTCCCGTTCCGTTCCCATTCCGTTCTTGTTCCCGTTCCCGTCCCGTCCCGTTCCGTCCCCGTCCCATCCCCGTTCCCGGTCCCTTTCTGGTTTCCGTTCCCGTTCCCGCCCCGTCCCATTCCCGTTCCCGTCCGGTTCCGTACCCGTTCCGTTCCGTTCCCGATCCTTTCCCCTTAGTTCCCGTCCCGTTTTCGTTCCCGTTCCGTTCTTGTATCGTTCCCGTTTCGTTTCCGCTTCGTTCTCGTTTCGTTCCCGTTCCATTCCCATTCCGTTCCATCCCTTTCCATTCCCAATTCGTTCCCGTTCGCGTCCCGTTCCCGTCCCGTACTCCTTCCGTTCCTTTTCCCGGTACCGTTCCCGTCCCGTTCCTGTCCCTTTCTTTTTCCCGTTCCATTCACGTTTCGCTCCCGTTCCGTTCCCGTTCCCATTCCGTTCCCTTTACGTTCCCGATTTATTCCCGTTCCCTTCCCGTTCCGTTTCCGTTCCAGCCCGTTCCGTTTCCGTCCCGTTCTCGTCCTGTTCCCGTTCCCGTTCCTGTTCCTGTGCCCGTGCCCGTGCCCGTGCCTGTTCTCGTTCCCGTTACCTGGATGTGCATGTCCAGGTACAGGTCCATGATGTGTCATGTCCACCGTGTTGGACTTAAAAATAAATGTCATTTTCGCAATCACCATCCCATGAAACCTCAAGAACGACATCCACATCGATTTTCATGTTTACTTACCCCATTTACACCCTAAGGGATAATTTTCAAAATAACATAATATGTGTTTGCCTATTTATTTTTAGACATGCTCCTACGAATTTTAAAATTGTAATGTCTATTTTATATTCTTTTTCCATACATTTGAACCTCATTTTCACCCCTTTAGGGGTTAAATCATGTCCACCGTGTTGGACTTCAAAATAAATCTCATTTTCGTAATCACCATCCCATAAAACCTCAAGAACGACCTCCACATCGATTTTTATGTTTACTCACCCCTTTTCACCCCCATTTCATCCCCGTAGGGGTTGAAATACTAACAATAACAATATACGTTGCGTTAGATTTCCATCCATAAGCCTAAATTATACAGGGTGGAATTTCTTAATGCCACCTGGAGGGAAAGTACTCTAAACAATGGAGATAGCTAATTTCACTCAAAGGAAACATTCCTTTATTTTTAAAAAGAAACAAAACTGCATTCAATGTTTTTTTAAAAATACGCTTCCCACACCCAGGAATCGAACCAGCTAAAATTCGAAAAAACAACACCTGTGCTTTTATGTTATCAATCGTTAGGGTCAAACATAAGGTTCAAATCTCTCTAACAAACATGGTAAATTAAATGAAAGGAAAATCATTAAATCTAAACTTATTTTAATTGAACGAGAAAAAAGCTTAACTAATTACTTGTTCGAAATTGGCCCCATGTTGCTGGATACATAAATTTATTATTTTAAGGAACTCATTTGCATGCAATGGATGCGTAATAGTCTGCATTATGAACATCTTATCGAAATAGTTCTACACAGATAATTTATTGTGAACTAACTAACATAATGGAGCCTTAAGTAAAAGTGCTTTATCTTGTCTTTCATGGTTTTCCTTTCATTTAATATACCATGTTTGTTAGAGAGATTTGATCCTTATGTTTGACCCTAACGATTGATATCATAAAAGTACAGGGTATTGTTTTTTTTTATTTTAGCCGGTTCGATTCCTGGGTGTGGGAAGCGTATTTTTAAAAAACATTGAATGCAGTTTTGTTTCTTTTTAAAAATAAAGGAATGTTTCCTTTGAGTGAAATTAGCTATCTCCATTGTTTAGAGTACTTTCCCTCCAGGTGGCATTAAGAAATTCCACCCTGTATATTTAGCAATTTTGACTTCAAAAATAAAGGATTTTCTTCATTACACAACTTCATCCCCCTTTTGACCCCTTCGGGGGTAGAATTTTGAAAAACGCTAAGAACCGTATTTATTCATTTTCAATCGTTAGCCTAAACACAAAATTTGACGATCCTAGCTTCAAAACTGAGGGACTTTCATACAAACTTTCATCCCTTATTTCATCCTCTTAGGGATAGAATTTTCAAAAATCCTTCCTTAGTGGATGCCTACACTGTATAAGGTATCTGTGTGAAAAATTTCAAGTCTCTAGGTCCAGCGGTTTGGGCTGTGCGTTGATAGATCAGTCAGTCAGTCAGTCAGTCAGTCAGTCAGTCATTCAGTCATTCAGTTTACGATTTTATATATTAAGATTGAAATGGACAATAAAAATATATTTATAAGGTAAGGGATTGTAATTCATTGGGTTCCACGGGCAAAAATATTTGCTCGTGGTACCCCAAGGGGAACTTAAGACTGGGGGGGACCACGGGCAAGTAACGGATTTATTTAATCAAAATATCGAAATAAAATCCCAATGTCATTGTATCACTATATTTAAACAATAAATATAAAAGTATCATCACACGACTTGTGCGTCTTAGCTGGTGTTCCTTAAAAAAGGCAGCTCCTCTTCAAACTCTTTGTCAAAAAAGCAGTCGGAGGGCGGGCCGCCGCCGTGCGCCAGGCAGCGGTGCTGGCTGAGCAGCAGGTACAGGAGCAGGTTGTACTCGCACGTGGCGTTCTGCACCATCTTGAGGGTGCCTTCTAACTGCTCCTGTTGAGCGTCCCACGCCCGCAGCCGCTCGACGCTCGCTCCCAAGTAGTGGTTCAGCTAGGAAATGTTACAATGACTGACGAGGTATTCATCGAAACGCAACTATTCCACGATTCGTACCTAAATAGGTGCGCTATCAAAACTAATTACCTATTTAGGTGCGCATCGAGTTAGTTTAGATGCACTTCATTAGGAGCGCTTGAAAATGGGTGGGCTTCGAGGAATACCTCCAATTGGAGGACGACCGCTTGGTGCAGTGGCAGTGATCCTGCCTCTTGAACTAAAGATCCCGGTCTCGAATCCCGATAGGAACATGCGTTTGTGATGAGCTTAGGCATTAGTTCCCAGTTCCCAGTCATGGATGTTTATAATAATTATTACTTAATTATGCACTCTCACCACAGGCAGTACCTATAAAGAAACTTTAGCTTGAGACTATCATCAATTATTGATAGAAATATCTGTCCAGAATATTTAAGAATGCATGCTCAATACGAGCGACGTCATATCGTAAAACTCTGCAACAGAATTGTGGGAATGTAACATTCTCAAAACTGAATACGTCGCCGTCGGCGTACGCGAGTCTACTGCGAGCTGCTCGCAAGCGGAGCGCAGTGACCTCATCAGTATTACCTACCTTAACTATCCGTTTTTCCATTAATTTCCTTTGTATCCACTCGCAAATGTAAGTGAAGAACGCTAACATGATGAGGGAAATTGTAAAGAAAATATCAAGCGGAGGTAGATGGGAAAAAGCGAGGTCGAACCACGCCGGTGAGAGCGGCGCGTGCGGCGCGTCGGGCGATGCGGGCGCGAGCTTCTCGTCCGGCGACTCCAAATCTGGCAAATAGTATTGCACCGGCAATACTATCAAGGCCACCAGCGCGGTCAGCAACAGCCCACTCGAACAACACCCGCTTAGTGACATCGGTGCCCTGTCCATGGTCCATCCATCAACGCTTTACATAACCGCACAGTACAATATTTTAAAAAGTTTTATCGAAATGTTCAATTAAAATGATGATTTGTTGATAAATTGAAATTTGTTGACAGATTGATAGATAAATCCGAAAGTGGCGTGTGGATATTTTACTCTTTGATATTTTTCTTCTCGATTTGTTGTTGACACATCCAAGAAAAAAGTTTCTTCTTAGTTTTTATTGTCTACGCTTTGTTTGTCCCGCTACAACACCAGGCGCGGTCTGAGGGGGGGGGGGATTCACAGGCGACATGACCCCCCCCCCCCCCTCCAAAATCGTACACGTCAAATAAAAAACCTAAAAATTAACAAAATAAAAAAGCCATTGTATTATTATTAGTACCCCCCTTCAAAATCAGACTGCAACCGCGCCTGTACCTACATCACTCCCTCCGCCGCCGAGTCCTGTCATGGTCAGTACGAGGCAAATATTTTGACGTTTTTTCGACGGAGTAGGGATAAGTTCGCGCATGTGCACTTGTAAGCGAGAGTGACCAATAGCACGCGCCCCTCTCCCGCCGCCGCCTCTGTACCTCACCGCTACGCATGCATACCAGCGAACTAAAATCAATAATAATAAAGGAATAAGCATTCTGCTCAAAAAATGGCACCACATGAAAAGAACAACTAAGTGGATAGAGCTAAAAAACGCTGGCATTTAATTATGCAGCACAAAGCGACTGAACACTGGCTGCTTATTAGCGACCATAATTTGTATACTCATAAATATTTTCTTTACTTAAACGATAAAATAAGATACGTTTTTTCTGCATCCTTTTACTGCCTTCTTTGCATCTTTTACACCATTTGACTATAAAGGACGTCATTTCTTAATAAACTCTCTCTTTGTATCTTTTCTCTACAATACAAACTGCAATTTATTAAAAAGAACACTAACGTCAGTCACCGGGTGCGAGGCTGGCCCGACTAAAGCTGAGCGGGTTGTACTTTTTCGGCCCCGTGGTGCCATATTTTAAGCAATATTTGTTTGCAATTACACTTCCATAGATTTTAGTTCGGTGATGCATACCCAAATTACGCGTTCTGCGCAATCCCCATGTGTACTTGTTGTATGGCTAAAATGTACTTGTTGTATGGCCTGTGGTACCTTTATCATTTAGATACCGTACCGGTAAACTGTGTGATTAGCAACTTGCGTGCTGAATAACAACAACATTTTCGATAAAAAAATCTAAAAGACCTTATTAAATTATTTTCAAAGAAAAAATAATATTATATTATTTTACTTGTTTATTACACAACACAGATTACAATTATTACTAATTAATATCAACAACTACATTAATTCTTAACTAAATTGCAATCCAGACAAATGTGTACTATAAAAATGTTCCTGTAAACTTCTTGGTTGGAATTGACACCTTTGCTTGCCTTTGCCTTGGTGCTCCGCGAACCTATGTTGCAGGCAAGTTGCAGGTTCGCGGAGTTCAATATGGACGCTAACACCACGCTACTGCGAACTTCTGCTTGCACCCTTTGTGTACGTTTGCATTAGATCGCAAAATGCGGAATCTCGGTAGACACCGAGATTTGCACACGTGCACATTATGGCGCACAGCGCACTGTTGCAAGTTCGCAGAGTGTAGAGGAGTGCGGAGTTCGCAAACCTAAGTGGATACGCAGCCTTAGAAACTGCATGAGCTGAGCATGAGCGAGGCGAGGAGCAACATTCAGAGAAAAAACAACTGTCAATACCTACTGTCACTGTTATGTCAATGGGTGCATTCCAGGAAACCAATCGCTAAATCATCGGTCACCAATAGCGATCGACGGCTCAGCGATTAGTCTACTGGAATGCATCCAATGTCAACGTCAAAATCATGTAAATAATTTAAGGTGAGCGCGGGAACGTTTGACGGGATTGACGGTCTTTTCAAACAAATAAAACTAAAAAATATTTAATTGTTGCAATTTGTATATAATTTGTATAAAAAAGGTGTAAATAATCAATATTTCATTGTTGTAAATAAAATAAAACTGTAAATATGGGGAAGAAGAGTGGGCGAAAACGAAAGAAAAAACTTGAAGACGGGAGTGGAGGCGAAGGTGGAGAGTCCGACTTCAGTGATACCTGCTCCACGAAGTCCCTGGAAGAAAAAATGGAAGAGGATAAGTACAAAGATTTTAGAATCCCAAATTATGTTCGGTTTTATCCAGAACAAGGCGGCAATTTCGAATATGTTGTATTCATAGAGAGTACGAAAAGTGACCAACCTATAGGCAACCGTGACATGATGTCATTGGCTAATTGTTTAAAGAGATACAACAAGGGCGTCAAACAATTGCAAAGAATTAACAAACACAAGATTGGAGTAATTTTTGAGCGGCCAGGCCTGGCTAATGCGGCACTACAAAATAAAAAATTTTTGGACGCTTACAGTTTGGCTGCCAGCATCCCTGCGGCGGCCAGCGAGGTAACAGGAGTAATTACACATGTACCAATAGATTTATCAAATGAAATGATTTACTCCGCACTGACTACAACCAAAAATATTGTGAGTATTAGGCGATTCATGAGAAGGTCAAAGATGGATAATGGGCTAATCAAATTAGAACCCACAAAAACAGTTTCAATTACTTTTTCGTGCCCGGTGCTTCCTGAAAGCGTCGATCTCAACAGCTGGCGCTTCGAGCTGCGTCCTTACATTCCTCCAGTGAAGCAGTGCCTCAAATGCTTGAGGTATGGGCATATTGCCAAATATTGCAAGAACTCCGAACGCTGCTCCATATGTGGTGAGTCTCATAATTTTAAATTCTGCTTGAAATCATCTGAAGAAGCCATCTGTTGTCACTGCAAGGGAAATCATGTTGCCATCTCATCACAATGTCCTGTTAAGAAAGAGAAAATACAATTAAATAGAGAAAAAGCTCAAAGCAAAACATATTCTGCTGTATTAAACGAGAAGTCATTCCCTCCTCTGAAACAAAATCCCATTGAAATGCTAGCTTCACTCCTGAATTCTGATCAAATACTGAATATGGTTGTTGAGTCTGTTGTTAAATTGATAACAATGAATAAAACTAATGATACAATTATTTCCACTCAGAGTATTAAAGATACTCTCTTAGAAACAATTAAAAAAAATAAGAAATAAATTATTTAATTTTTTATGGATATTTTAAGAATAGTTCAATGGAATGCTCAGAGTTTACCTGCACATAAATATTTATTATTAAATTTTTTGCAAGAGTATCAGATTCATGTAGCTTTAGTATGTGAAACATGGCTAAAGCCTCACATTCGTTTTAATATGAAAGGTTATAATATAATTAGATTAGATTCTGGTACAAGACATAATGGTGTAGCCATTTTAGTTCATAATAGTTTACAATTTGCTAAAATAGACACTTCTTTTGATGATTCAATTCAAAATATAGCTGTGCGATTGCAGTATGGCAACAAAGAAATTTCGCTTATGTCCTTGTATAGTCCTGGTAATTGTGATGTTTCATTTTCTAAAATAAAACTTAATAATTTAATTTCTAATTTACCGGGCCCTTTGTTGATTGCCGGCGATTTTAACGCACGGCACACAGCATGGGGTTGTAGTAATATTGATACACGTGGTCGTGATATTCTTGAAAGCATCGACGACAATAACTTGGTTCTTCTGAATGATGGTCAGTTGACAACTGTTGGTTCTAGTAGATGGCAAAGGAATGCTTTGGATCTTACTATGGTATCACCTTCTCTGGCATTGCAATGTGAGTGGTCGGTCCATGACGACCCTATGGGCAGCTATCATTTACCTGTAATTATAAACATCACCATTAGTAATAATAATAATGATTCATCTGATTATCTTACACCTCCTACTTCTTACAATTTTCGTTTAGTAGACTGGCAAAAATATAGCAAAAACGTTGATTACTTATTACAAAATTTTTACATTGATCAAACTAATCCATTAAAATGTTATTCTGATTTGGTTGCGTTATTAGATCTTGCATTGCAGCAGTCAGCTATTATCAGCAATAGGTCTTTCTCTGTTGACCAATCAAATCAATCGGTTAGGAAATTTCAGTCCAGAATCCGCAAAAAACGTATACCACTACCATGGTGGAATAAAAATTGTGCAAAAGCAGTAGAAGATTGTAAAAAGGCATATATTGAGTTTAAAAACAGTCTTACAGAAGAAAGTTTTCTTAAGTTTAAAAGGCTACAAGCTGTTAAAAAAATTGTTTTAAAAAAAGAAAGAAACTTAAGTTGGCTTTCATTATGTCAGTCACTAAATAGATCTACACCCATATCTAAAATCTGGAGGATTGCTAAGAGGTTTAATGGTCAACCTGTTTCTTTTAAAAATGTTTATACAGATTGGATTCCAGAATTTCTTAAAAAATATACACCAGATACTGTTGAGGCCCCTTTACAATATGTAAATAGTATTAATCCTGTACGTAATAGTAATTATTTATTAGCACCATTTAATTTTCAAGAATTTAAAAATGCAATTTTTTCACGACGAGATACAGCACATGGCCTCGATGGTATTCCTTATAAAATGTTAAAACATACTACAGATAATGCCAAAAATATCATTTTGAAAGTTTATAATTTGTTGTGGTCTACCTCTGCCATACCTCTGGATTGGAAAAAGGATTGTCTGGTTCCTATTCTAAAACCGAACAAAGATAAAACCAAAGCAAATTCATATCGGCCAATAGCTTTAACATCATGCATGGGAAAAGTGTTTGAACAACTTCTTAAACAAAGGCTTGAATTCTTCATTGAAAGTAATCATCTTTTACCTTCAAATCAGTTTGGTTTTCGTAGGGGTAGATCCTCTAGAGAGAGTATAGCACATCTTCAACTTGATATTTTTGATTCTCTCAAACAAGATAATGTTCTTATTGGTGTCTTCTTCGATGTCGTTGGTGCTTTTAATAATGTGAATCACCATATTTTAGCTGGTGAACTTCTTTCTCTTGGTATTCCTGAAAAATTGGTTAATTGGATTTTTTAATTTTTGCATGGTCGTGAGGTTTATGTGAAATCAAATAATCAGTTAATTGGACCAAGATATTCATACAGGGGTGTGTGTCAAGGGGGCATATTATCCCCATTGATATATATACTATATGTACATAAATTGAACTACATATTAGGTCCACAAGTAAAAAATTTGCAATTTGCTGATGACTTAGTTATTTACTTCTCTGGATCTGATATTCGACAAGTATCCTCTATAGTTAATTCTGCTCTTAAAAAATTAAATAATTATTTCAGTTACCTAAACTTAGATGTAAGTCCAGAAAAGTCTAAAGTTGTTGTGTTTGGTGAATGTGATTTTGATGTTGATATTGTATATAATAATATTAGTCTGCCACTGGAAAGTGAAGTCAAGTTCTTGGGTGTCATATTTGCTAATAACCTTTCTTGGAATAAATATATAGAATATTTGCTGGGTAAAGCCTATAAGGCATTCAATGTCATTAAAAGTTTATCAAAAATTGATCCTAAAATTCTATTAATGTTGTATAAATCAATTGTGAGGAGTCATTTTGAATATGGCTTTTTTTGTTTTGGGTCTGATCCCAAATTAGTAAAAAAATTAGATATCCTGCAGAATCATAATCTGAGATGCATTACTGGTGCTATGAAGACTACTCCCATTAACTCTTTGCAGGTGGAATGCAATATACCTCCACTTCAATTCAGATTCAAATTTTTAAAATCAAAGTTTTTGTTAAAACTACTTTCACTGTCTACTCATCACCTACTCAGAAAAATTGAATTTCTCTATACAACATATTCTCCTTTGAATGTACCCCGAATCCCCTATCTGTTTCATGACTTCTCGGATATCGTAGAGTTCAATCAGCAGTATAACATTCATAAAACTGAGAATAATTGGATATGTTACACAGGATCTTATGATACACATTTTTGTGACCTGAATATCCACATTCACCCTGATTTAAAGAATAAAGAAGAAGTATATGAAATTACTGATAATTTCCCTCAGCATAGACATATCTATACAGATGGTTCCAAAAATAATGATAATGTTTCGATGGCTGTTTACATACCTTATTTGAAAACGGGTCATGGAATTAAACTCCCGGGCCAAATGAGCATATTTTCCGCGGAGTGTCTTGCTATTCTTGCTGCGCTACAGTTTATTGAGGAGAACACCCAAGAATGCACTCAATGGTTAGTCCTAACAGACAGCATGAGCTGTCTCAAAGCTTTGCAAAATACCAGATTTGATACCGGATGTAACTATATTCTACAAGATATTAAAACAACCTACTTCAAGCTCAAAAGTAATAATATTGATATAGTTTTTATGTGGGTTCCGTCGCATATTGGAGTATCTGGAAACGAAAGTGCCGATAAGTTAGCTAGAGCCATTACAAATGACGCCGCAAATGTCAACATTGACATTAAAAATGTTGCTATACCGTACTCTGATTTACTACCAAGACTTAAACTTTTGTCAAAACAAGACTGGTCCACTCATTGGCAAGAAACTCTAACAGTAAAAGGAACTTGGTATGCGAAGATTAATAATGTTCTTGGCTGTCGTCCTTGGTTCACAAAATCAGCAGAATACCATAGCAGAAAGTTTTATACTATCCTAACACGCCTGAGATTTGGACACTGTCGATTTAACTCACATTTACATAGAATGCGTATTATCACATCTCCAACATGCACTGAATGCAATTTAGGTGTGGATCAGACTCTTAATCATATATTTTTTGATTGCCCTGCTTACAACATTCAGAGATTAGTCCTGGTGGACAGATTATTAGAAATATATAAGACATCTAATAGCATCCCGCGCGACATTCAAGACATTCTCACAAATCCTGAAACTTATAAGGATTTATACAACTTTGTTGTATCATCGGATTTGGAACTATAAACATGGATAAGACTTTGAAGATTTATATCACACTGAAGATGACAAGGAAAATGGAATAGGAAGTGGCTACGGCCTTATATAACCCGGACACAGAAAAAGAAAATTGAAGAAGTGGCTTTGGCCTTACATTACCTGGACACGGAGAAAATAATAATTAAAGAAGTGGCTTTGGCCTTACAAAACTCAATTACAGAAAAATGAAATCTAGAGGCTGGAATTCTTGTAGTTGAAATTATTTTAAATAAGACAATGGCTGTATGGCTCTGCCTTTGCCTTTCCCAACTGACGGGAAGAAGATATAAAAAAAAAAAAAAAGTAAATAATTTAAGAAAAAAAAGCGCGGGAACGTTTGACGGGATTGACGGTCTTTTCAAACAAATAAAACTAAAAAATATTTAATTGTTGCAATTTGTATATAATTTGTATAAAAAAGGTGTAAATAATCAATATTTCATTGTTGTAAATAAAATAAAACTGTAAATATGGGGAAGAAGAGTGGGCGAAAACGAAAGAAAAAACTTGAAGACGGGAGTGGAGGCGAAGGTGGAGAGTCCGACTTCAGTGATACCTGCTCCACGAAGTCCCTGGAAGAAAAAATGGAAGAGGATAAGTACAAAGATTTTAGAATCCCAAATTATGTTCGGTTTTATCCAGAACAAGGCGGCAATTTCGAATATGTTGTATTCATAGAGAGTACGAAAAGTGACCAACCTATAGGCAACCGTGACATGATGTCATTGGCTAATTGTTTAAAGAGATACAACAAGGGCGTCAAACAATTGCAAAGAATTAACAAACACAAGATTGGAGTAATTTTTGAGCGGCCAGGCCTGGCTAATGCGGCACTACAAAATAAAAAATTTTTGGACGCTTACAGTTTGGCTGCCAGCATCCCTGTGGCGGCCAGCGAGGTAACAGGAGTAATTACACATGTACCAATAGATTTATCAAATGAAATGATTTACTCCGCACTGACTACAACCAAAAATATTGTGAGTATTAGGCGATTCATGAGAAGGTCAAAGATGGATAATGGGCTAATCAAATTAGAACCCACAAAAACAGTTTCAATTACTTTTTCGTGCCCGGTGCTTCCTGAAAGCGTCGATCTCAACAGCTGGCGCTTCGAGCTGCGTCCTTACATTCCTCCAGTGAAGCAGTGCCTCAAATGCTTGAGGTATGGGCATATTGCCAAATATTGCAAGAACTCCGAACGCTGCTCCATATGTGGTGAGTCTCATAATTTTAAATTCTGCTTGAAATCATCTGAAGAAGCCATCTGTTGTCACTGCAAGGGAAATCATGTTGCCATCTCATCACAATGTCCTGTTAAGAAAGAGAAAATACAATTAAATAGAGAAAAAGCTCAAAGCAAAACATATTCTGCTGTATTAAACGAGAAGTCATTCCCTCCTCTGAAACAAAATCCCATTGAAATGCTAGCTTCACTCCTGAATTCTGATCAAATACTGAATATGGTTGTTGAGTCTGTTGTTAAATTGATAACAATGAATAAAACTAATGATACAATTATTTCCACTCAGAGTATTAAAGATACTCTCTTAGAAACAATTAAAAAAAATAAGAAATAAATTATTTAATTTTTTATGGATATTTTAAGAATAGTTCAATGGAATGCTCAGAGTTTACCTGCACATAAATATTTATTATTAAATTTTTTGCAAGAGTATCAGATTCATGTAGCTTTAGTATGTGAAACATGGCTAAAGCCTCACATTCGTTTTAATATGAAAGGTTATAATATAATTAGATTAGATTCTGGTACAAGACATAATGGTGTAGCCATTTTAGTTCATAATAGTTTACAATTTGCTAAAATAGACACTTCTTTTGATGATTCAATTCAAAATATAGCTGTGCGATTGCAGTATGGCAACAAAGAAATTTCGCTTATGTCCTTGTATAGTCCTGGTAATTGTGATGTTTCATTTTCTAAAATAAAACTTAATAATTTAATTTCTAATTTACCGGGCCCTTTGTTGATTGCCGGCGATTTTAACGCACGGCACACAGCATGGGGTTGTAGTAATATTGATACACGTGGTCGTGATATTCTTGAAAGCATCGACGACAATAACTTGGTTCTTCTGAATGATGGTCAGTTGACAACTGTTGGTTCTAGTAGATGGCAAAGGAATGCTTTGGATCTTACTATGGTATCACCTTCTCTGGCATTGCAATGTGAGTGGTCGGTCCATGACGACCCTATGGGCAGCTATCATTTACCTGTAATTATAAACATCACTATTAGTAATAATAATAATGATTCATCTGATTATCTTACACCTCCTACTTCTTACAATTTTCGTTTAGTAGACTGGCAAAAATATAGCAAAAACGTTGATTACTTATTACAAAATTTTTACATTGATCAAACTAATCCATTAAAATGTTATTCTGATTTGGTTGCGTTATTAGATCTTGCATTGCAGCAGTCAGCTATTATCAGCAATAGGTCTTTCTCTGTTGACCAATCAAATCAATCGGTTAGGAAATTTCAGTCCAGAATCCGCAAAAAACGTATACCACTACCATGGTGGAATAAAAATTGTGCAAAAGCAGTAGAAGATTGTAAAAAGGCATATATTGAGTTTAAAAACAGTCTTACAGAAGAAAGTTTTCTTAAGTTTAAAAGGCTACAAGCTGTTAAAAAAATTGTTTTAAAAAAAGAAAGAAACTTAAGTTGGCTTTCATTATGTCAGTCACTAAATAGATCTACACCCATATCTAAAATCTGGAGGATTGCTAAGAGGTTTAATGGTCAACCTGTTTCTTTTAAAAATGTTTATACAGATTGGATTCCAGAATTTCTTAAAAAATATACACCAGATACTGTTGAGGCCCCTTTACAATATGTAAATAGTATTAATCCTGTACGTAATAGTAATTATTTATTAGCACCATTTAATTTTCAAGAATTTAAAAATGCAATTTTTTCACGACGAGATACAGCACATGGCCTCGATGGTATTCCTTATAAAATGTTAAAACATACTACAGATAATGCCAAAAATATCATTTTGAAAGTTTATAATTTGTTGTGGTCTACCTCTGCCATACCTCTGGATTGGAAAAAGGATTGTCTGGTTCCTATTCTAAAACTGAACAAAGATAAAACCAAAGCAAATTCATATCGGCCAATAGCTTTAACATCATGCATGGGAAAAGTGTTTGAACAACTTCTTAAACAAAGGCTTGAATTCTTCATTGAAAGTAATCATCTTTTACCTTCAAATCAGTTTGGTTTTCGTAGGGGTAGATCCTCTAGAGAGAGTATAGCACATCTTCAACTTGATATTTTTGATTCTCTCAAACAAGATAATGTTCTTATTGGTGTCTTCTTCGATGTCGTTGGTGCTTTTAATAATGTGAATCACCATATTTTAGCTGGTGAACTTCTTTCTCTTGGTATTCCTGAAAAATTGGTTAATTGGATTTTTGAATTTTTGCATGGTCGTGAGGTTTATGTGAAATCAAATAATCAATTAATTGGACCAAGATATTCATACAGGGGTGTGTGTCAAGGGGGCATATTATCCCCATTGATATATATACTATATGTACATAAATTGAACTACATATTAGGTCCACAAGTAAAAAATTTGCAATTTGCTGATGACTTAGTTATTTACTTCTCTGGATCTGATATTCGACAAGTATCCTCTATAGTTAATTCTGCTCTTAAAAAATTAAATAATTATTTCAGTTACCTAAACTTAGAAGTAAGTCCAGAAAAGTCTAAAGTTGTTGTGTTTGGTGAATGTGATTTTGATGTTGATATTGTATATAATAATATTAGTCTGCCATTGGAAAGTGAAGTCAAGTTCTTGGGTGTCATATTTGCTAATAACCTTTCTTGGAATAAATATATAGAATATTTGCTGGGTAAAGCCTATAAGGCATTCAATGTCATTAAAAGTTTATCAAAAATTGATCCTAAAATTCTATTAATGTTGTATAAATCAATTGTGAGGAGTCATTTTGAATATGGCTTTTTTTGTTTTGGGTCTGATCCCAAATTAGTAAAAAAATTAGATATCCTGCAGAATCATAATCTGAGATGCATTACTGGTGCTATGAAGACTACTCCCATTAACTCTTTGCAGGTGGAATGCAATATACCTCCACTTCAATTCAGATTCAAATTTTTAAAATCAAAGTTTTTGTTAAAACTACTTTCACTGTCTACTCATCACCTACTCAGAAAAATTGAATTTCTCTATACAACATATTCTCCTTTGAATGTACCCCGAATCCCCTATCTGTTTCATGACTTCTCGGATATCGTAGAGTTCAATCAGCAGTATAACATTCATAAAACTGAGAATAATTGGATATGTTACACAGGATCTTATGATACACATTTTTGTGACCTGAATATCCACATTCACCCTGATTTAAAGAATAAAGAAGAAGTATATGAAATTACTGATAATTTCCCTCAGCATAGACATATCTATACAGATGGTTCCAAAAATAATGATAATGTTTCGATGGCTGTTTACATACCTTATTTGAAAACGGGTCATGGAATTAAACTCCCGGGCCAAATGAGCATATTTTCCGCGGAGTGTCTTGCTATTCTTGCTGCGCTACAGTTTATTGAGGAGAACACCCAAGAATGCACTCAATGGTTAGTCCTAACAGACAGCATGAGCTGTCTCAAAGCTTTGCAAAATACCAGATTTGATACCGGATGTAACTATATTCTACAAGATATTAAAACAACCTACTTCAAGCTCAAAAGTAATAATATTGATATAGTTTTTATGTGGGTTCCGTCGCATATTGGAGTATCTGGAAACGAAAGTGCCGATAAGTTAGCTAGAGCCATTACAAATGACGCCGCAAATGTCAACATTGACATTAAAAATGTTGCTATACCGTACTCTGATTTACTACCAAGACTTAAACTTTTGTCAAAACAAGACTGGTCCACTCACTGGCAAGAAACTCTAACAGTAAAAGGAACTTGGTATGCGAAGATTAATAATGTTCTTGGCTGTCGTCCTTGGTTCACAAAATCAGCAGAATACCATAGCAGAAAGTTTTATACTATCCTAACACGCCTGAGATTTGGACACTGTCGATTTAACTCACATTTACATAGAATGCGTATTATCACATCTCCAACATGCACTGAATGCAATTTAGGTGTGGATCAGACTCTTAATCATATATTTTTTGATTGCCCTGCTTACAACATTCAGAGATTAGTCCTGGTGGACAGATTATTAGAAATATATAAGACATCTAATAGCATCCCGCGCGACATTCAAGACATTCTCACAAATCCTGAAACTTATAAGGATTTATACAACTTTGTTGTATCATCGGATTTGGAACTATAAACATGGATAAGACTTTGAAGATTTATATCACACTGAAGATGACAAGGAAAATGGAATAGGAAGTGGCTACGGCCTTATATAACCCGGACACAGAAAAAGAAAATTGAAGAAGTGGCTTTGGCCTTACATTACCTGGACACGGAGAAAATAATAATTAAAGAAATGGCTTTGGCCTTACAAAACTCAATTACAGAAAAATGAAATCTAGAGGCTGGAATTCTTGTAGTTGAAATTATTTTAAATAAGACAATGGCTGTATGGCTCTGCCTTTGCCTTTCCCAACTGACGGGAAGAAGATATTAAAAAAAAGTAAATAATTTAAAGTACAAACTTTCGTAGTAATTTACATTATAAAATCTTAATAAGACGATAAATAGAATCGATGTAAAAGAAATAGCAGCAAAAACACAAGCGGTATGGATTTTTCCTTTGTAACATGTATTTATAAGTTAGTTATAGTTTTAGTGTCAGCTTTTAGTAAGTACTTATATTGCTTGTACCTATCGTATCTCACATATTTTATGCAAGAAACATCATTGTCTGTTTTTTCAGGGTCAAACTACACACAATGCTGTGACGATTAAGACAAACAAAGAAACATACGTTTTGCTTCTCAGCAATTACCATCATGAAAAAAGTTATTTTGTTCAAAAGTGTGTCTGACGAGTATGAAAAGGCATTCACAGATAATAACTTCGAGGTGATATTTGTCGAGCCACTTCAATTTACGTATATAAACAAAGAACATTTAAACGAGAAACTTCAACAAAGTTATGATGGCCTCATCCTTACAAGTCCCAGGGCAATAGAGGCAGTTGCAAAATGTTGGGACCCTTCAAAATTTGTGTCGTGGAACACAAGGAAGATTTACACCGTCGGAGGTGCAAGCCAACAAAAAATAACCCAGCATCTGGGTCTCGAAGCAGTGGGAGCGAGTTCAGGAAATGCGGAAAACCTTGCTAAAATCATTGTCGGCGAAAACTCGAAATCATCTAAATTTTTTTTCCCATGCGGGAACCTAAGATCTGAAATACTTCCGAGCTTACTTCAGATGGCGAACATTCTCATCGACGCTGTGACTGTGTACGAGACAAAAGAAAATGAGAACCTACAGAAGCAGTTATTGGAACTGAATGACCTGGAGAATGACCTTCTGTGTGTGGTGTTCTTCAGTCCGTCTGGCTGTGAATATGTGTACAGGCAGCTGCAAACATTGCCCAGCAAGCTCTCCTCCGTGCCACACTTTGCTATCGGGATCTCCACAGCTCACAAAATTGAAATGTTTGGCATAGAAGTAGCGGGAGTAGCCGCTAAACCCAAGGCTGATAGTGTTGTAGAAGCAGTACAAAAATATTTTGCTTCACTAAGTGACTAGACACACTATGGCGAAATTACGTGACCAATGTTCGGCATGATTTCGCCTGCAATGCTATTTGATTTAATGATGACTCATTATGCCGAAATTATGTTGCATTTTTTTCATATTAAAAGCGTTGCCGCCGAACTTCGGTCACATAACTTCGGCATAATGTGTCTAGACATTAAGACTTAGTTGACATTAAGACTGGTGCTGGATTATTATTATTATACAAAGCTGTTTTTATAGTTAAAATATAGCAAAATAAGAAACATTAATTTCGTTTAGTCAAAAATGTAAATTGTTGTTAACACTAAAGTTATCTTCTTTTTCAAAAATTATTTAGATGTTATTTCTGTGTATATTATTTAAAAGCATGTGTGAAAAATTATATTTGGTTAAAACAAAGATTGTCTAATTAATAAGGCTGATAGGGAAAGCTTTAAATGAAAATCAAAGCTTATTATGTATTGTTTTATTACTTATTTTTATATTTTTCATAGTTTAATTGAATGAACATACTAACAAGATCAACTCAATATTGTAAAATATAAATAACAAATACAAGATACCTGATATTCTAGTAGAAACTTAAATAATTGTAATTCATTCTCATGTTTTTGTTGTACAAATAAACATTGAACCACAATTTTATTTTGTTTTTGTAACAATACAACTTTTACATACACATTATGATATAAAAGTGAACATAATAATAATAATAATGTAATTTCGATGATAAAGAAAAGAGGAAGAGAAAGTTGTAGATGTATTGTCTTATTAGTACAGTAGCCCGTAGTACATTTAATATCACAACGGGCGAATGGTAACTTTTTTCGTAATTTAAATGTACTACAGGCTACTATAGGTACTATATTTAGTAAACTTACAGTTGTTATGTACACTTCGATGAAATTAAATTTCATCTAAGTATGTACGTCTTTTTAAAATCAAATCGTTATTTAAAAATAAGTTAGTAACTTTATCAAATTGTTATTAATTATTGACAATTTATTTCGTAATCTCATTTGTTGTATTTTATGAATAATTATTTCAATGAAGAGTTGGGTGAAGATTGTTTACCAAATAAAACAAGTAAGGATAGACAGACATAAGTCTGTCTATCCTTACTTGTTTTATTTGGTTGGTTAACATGGTTAATTTTTAAGTATATCTCAAAATGTAATGAGTGTATCTCGTCTCTATTGTAATCGAGTATGTACAGTTATTCAATATTTAATAAGTGATCAAGATATTGAGGTTTATTCATGTCCCAACATTTTACCGATTTCTGGATTTAAGAGCTCATTCATGGCGCGTAATCAAAAGAGACATCTTGTTTACCTACGTAAATCATGAAAAGAATCGTGCTTTCCACTTGATACCCCCATTTCAACCCCCCGGGGTGTCCATGGAAACTCACTATTACACTTGAACCCCCTTGGGTGTCCACGGATACTTGTTGTTACACTTGGACCCCCTAAATGAATCTACGCTCGCGTCTTGCTATTTTTATTGCCGATTATTTAAGATTTTTTCCGATATTTTCAAACTATTAATTTTTAACTGCACGTTCGTATTCAGCAACGTGGTCTGATAATATCCCCATTTCATTTTTAGATATACTTAAAATGAACAGTGTAGATAGTTGTATAAGCGCTAGTAATATAATAAGTCTATGTATAAGGCAAAATCGTTTTTGTACTTATTTGTAAAATCTATAATATCGATGGAATAAATTGCGTAGAGATCTGCCCCTGGGGGACACCAAATGAGAAGAAGTGCAGTAATGTTAGCTACAATGCGTGATGGCTTGCCCCGGCCCACCGATTACGTATCTCTGTTGCTAACAATTCTCGATTGAAATCGCAGTTGCATTGCTGCTTTAAGTAAGATAGTTGTCACATTGGTTCTTACTAAAGCAGCAATGTCACTGCGATTTCTGTCAAAGTTGATTGCAACAAAGTTAGACAATCAGCCTTCCGGTCTTCCCTCCCCCCGTTTACACCTAAAATGTGTATTGCGCCGTGCATCGCAGTTAAATTTACAGCCGTCATAAACTTATCTATCGCGGTCAACAAAAAACAATATTGCCGTGGTACCAATAATGTAATAGTACCACGGCCAAAAATAAGTGCCACGGTCAATGGTACAGTCTAATGGTACCACGGCGAAGGAAGGATCGCGCTATATTCTCCACAGACCAAAGTTATCACTTTTGTTCCCATCTGCCCTCTTCGAGCTTTGCCACCAGGGTGGTGGTTGGCACTAATAGGTGGCGTTTACCACCCCGGTGGTCAATGGCACCTATACTCCCATCTGCCACTTGGCGGGTGGTGGTGGTGATGATGACAAACTCGAAGGGGGTAGATGGGAATAAATAAGTGCTATTGACAATGACGAAGGAATAATATGGACCTGCCAATACTTACGAAAAAAGCCTGCATACCTACTTCATTGTTCTCCATTCAAACGCTACTAAACATGGCGGCTTAGCTTATTTTTTTTTTTATTTATGCAGAAGACCAACAACTAAAGGAGACGGTATAGATTTTGTATGGAGCCGGGTAGCGAAACTCCGACTGATTTGAAATTTAAACTACATAAAGTTCCCATTTTCGTTCATAATTTGTCTAAATATTAGATTCTAAAGTACTCCAGTTTTTTAAATATTTAATTTTAAAAGTTCTACATAATAATTGAACTAGCAACATTGGCCGATTGTGGACGCCATAACTAAAGTTATGTCATTGTCTTGTCAGACATAATAACATAACCTGACAACGTACGTAAACAGTTTTGGTTTTATCGTTCAGACAGAAATATATATTTTAACAATAACAACTCTTTATCAAAGTAACATAGTCAACAAGTAACAAAGTCAACATAGGTAGGTACATGGTATCCTGCAAAACGGGTCGTGATCGTGAATATGTCATGAATTCGCCACAACCACAACACAGAATGAGAGGTTTTACTAAAATATGTGATTTTGGACTCTTTGGACCGCTCTCTTGACGTTGGATATTTCGTCACCAATGTAAGTTGAAATCTAATTAATTACCTATACAAGATATCACAAGACTTTCCTCTATATTTTAATTGGCGACAGTAATTAGTGTGTTAACCTATAAATACCTAACCTAATGTTAATTCTGTTGTTTCAGTTATCATGTCAGATCATAAGTTGTGTGAACTGTGACATCACATATCTACTTTTGCGGGCGAATACGCACGAATGAATATTGTCATTGATCCAAGTCCAGAACTATTCTATTACTGAATTGTGGTATAAGTGGTATGTATATACCTATGCATATTTTTTCACTTTGGTAAATCAAAAAGTGAATAGTTTTTTATTCAGTCTAGCTTTTCAAGCTCTTGTTTAAAACCATGCCCTTGGTTCACAAAACTACAACAGGCATTACGCTGAAATTGTAAGTGTGTGTTCCCTTCATAGATGTGTAGGAAATAATATATTTTACTCATCAGGTAAGATTTCTCTTGTGTAAGAAATTAATCAGATTTATTTGAAAGTAACAAAGAAAAGTGCTCTTTAAAATTATAACTTAATAATAATAAATCAACACTCAAGCGGTTGCAAGCGTCCGGACAACAAGAGAAAATATTTTAACTCGTCAACGCCCAGAAAACAAGACTGTTTTCTGGGCGTTGACGAGTTAAAATTATAAAGTACAGTTAGACTTAAGTACAGGGCATTGATGTTAAAATGTAAGTAGGTATTAAAACATATTCAATTTTTAGGTCCCTGAAGATGCTTGGGTGTGTCGTGCCTTTTGGATGCAGGCTCATGAATATCGTGCAGTACAAGAAGGTGGAGCACAAGCACCTGTGGAGCCTACAAGTTATTAATAAGAGGGAAAATAACCTCAAAACATAATAGAAAACAAAATATTTTACTTATGTATTGTTGAATTTAAATGGTGAAGATTTGCGTCAACGGATCGAACAGTATTATTGTTCATGCATAATTGGAAAGAGGACAGTTGGAATTGTGCACATTGTCATGACTATGGTGTGGTATCTGGGTTGGGCACAGCACCAAGATACGATACTACCACCTGCCAGCTTTTTAGATGGTATTTTTGTAACTGATAAAGATAATGTAATAATTATGTTTTACATTGAAATTCTGTCTTATTTCTCTTCCCCATATTGAATTATTACTTTTTTTATTTTATTTTTTATTTATTTAGAAACCAACAGCAATTTTGTAATATCTTATAACATTAGTAGTTACTTAACAGTAAGGCCAATGATAGGTTCCTCTTAATAACTAGGATACAGTATTTACAGCGTAACATACAGACTAATGCGAGTTATTTATATATTTATTTTAAGTTAATACGTACATAGAAATAACGTACATTATTTAAGTATTACAGTCAAGATCTTAACTTATACTTTCATAATAAGAACCTTATAATTATACTTATTATATCTTGCTATTAGAATTTTGGCTAGAACAATAGTCAAGATCACTCAGTACCTATACTTTTTTATTATTTTTTTATAGTAGAAGTAAGCTCACTAGTATTTTTCTAAGTAATAGTTAGGTGTGATTTGGTTACACTTACACTACACCTAAGGCTAACTATTATTTAGAGATTGTGAAGGTAGGAACTGCATATTAAACAGCAACCTAAAGTAGGTAGGTACCTAAAATACCTATATTTGAGCTTCAGTCACTGAATTATTAGTATTACTAGCGTAATGATAATGCAGTGCTGTTTTTGTTTAGTAACGTCACCGCATTTAGAGGGTCTGCATTCGTATTTATTATTTATCATTTAAATTAAATCAAAAAATATTTTATTATTTTTAGAAGAGCTTAATATAGTTTTTTTAAATGGTGCATTCCAACAGACTAACCGCTGAGTCATCGATCGCCATAAATAGCATTTTTATATCGAACTTTTACAATACAAACATTACCGATGGCGGCATATATATTGGCAAGAGAAAGAAAGAGACAAAAGATGCGCAGTAGCCATAAACACTAAGGTTATGGCTACTGCGCATCTTAGGTCTCTTTCATTCTCTTGCCAATATATATGCCGGGCAGTTATACAATGTGTACTGTGGTAAACGATGACATGACGATTGATCTGCTGGAATGTTCCTAATGTCAGCCAGCTCAGATTAGCATACTCAAACAGAGTAAAAAATTGTTATCTGGGTGGACAGCATTACGAAAATACACAATTTTATTTTGTGATTTTAAATAAAACGGGAGTAAATAAAAAGTTGGAATAAATCGTTAATGATATAGCATAAATTAGCTTTTAAATGATATACTTTTCATTGTTGGCGGTTTTAGACTACCACTTCTTTACCGTCTCCTTTAATACATTAGGAAGCTTAAATAACACTTGAAAGCCAATTACAGGTCCTCACCGATAGAAAAAATTTACAATATTTACTAAGCACTTAATAAGTGGGCACAGGTACGCATTCCACATAGGGATTGCAATACCGTTAAAAAAAATAACGTTAAAAATACCGTTAAAACATTTTATCGGTAAATTTACCGGTAAAAATAACGTTAAAAATATTTTACCGGTAAAATTAACGTTAAATATAGCGTTAAATTTAGTACCGGTAAAACTATCGGTAAAAAATTAACGTTCTTAACTGGAATAACGTTAATTTTAAAATTAACGTTAAATTTACGTTAAAAATAACGTTATTTCACATTTTAGTGTTTACACACAACTTAGTGTACATACACCTATGTAAACAGCAGAGTCGAAATTGCAACATGTAAACGCAACACAATATGGCGGACACGGCACGCGCCTGACGTCACGAATGCTTTGTTTATGCCACTTCCATAGGTTTCCTTTTTCAGAGGATATTGACCACCGGGGTGGGAAACGCCACCTATTAGTACCAACCACCACCCCGGTGGCAAAGCTCGAAGGGGGCAGATGGGAATAAAGGAGTTATCCCGCTGTACTCTCCATAGAGCACAGATGGCGGTGTGCTACACGTCGTGGTCCGCGGGCGGCGGCGCGCGCGGCTCGCGGGCGGGCAGCGCGGCGTCGAGGCGGCGCGCGGCCGCGCGGTACGTGCCCGCCGCGCTCCACAGCGACAGCAACGAGCTCACCGCGCCGAATGACTGCCGAATACCACCCGTAGCTTAGCTCTAAACTAAATATAAGATGCTCATTCTTATCCTAACTGAAGTAAAACTAGTGTACCTACTCGCGATAGTTTATCGAGCATTAGCAAGCTATCGTCTGACGTACAGACTATCCGGCACTCAGCGTCGGAGCTAGGATCATGAGCGCCCCTGGCAAAATTTGGATTTTGCAACCCAAGACTTATTTCTAGAGTCATGAGCGCCCCTGTGATAATTGAATTTATTGACCGAGCGAGCACGAAGTGCGAGCGAAGCGTCTCTGCTTCAGCTTGGGCAAAAATTCTTTCGTATGTCCGGCTGTCTGTTCAAGCCTACAGGTCGCATTTCTCAACCGATTCTTGTGAAATTTTGTAAGCAGGTTCGAAAATTATACAGATTTTTTTTTGTCGAGCCAGTTTTCGACGAAGAGAATCGCCATCTAGCAGTGAATATACCTACCAAATAATATACCAAACAGCACGTACATACCTACTATGTGCTTAGAAAAGCTCGTGGTGTGTGGGGAAAAAGGGGTGGCGACATCTTTTAGATTATTTTTTAAACAACATACAATTTGAGCTTCTTTTTAACGCGAGGTCTACAGCCAGCTCACGGAGCCACTAGTTATTAGCTTATTTCCAAGATACAATTATTTTCTAGCTATGGGTCAGCAAAGTGCGCCCCTTGATGATTGCGCCCCCGGTAGCCGCCCCCTTGCCGTCTCCGCTACCTACGTACGACGCTGCAGACACTTCGTGGAAAAAAATTCCTATAGTCCTCCTTTTATGACCCTCAATCAAAAAACACTGGCAATTATAAATTAATTATAATATTAACATTATGACTCGGGAATGGCTTAGTAGCAAAAGGACCTATTCGCAAAATGCCCTGCAGTCGCATATTGCCTTATTCGCGATATGCCTCATTCTCAAAATGCCCTATTCGTGGAATGCCCTATTCTCCTTTGGACTCATTCGCAGAAAGACTTATTCTCAGAATGACCTATTCTCAAAATGCCTCATTTTTCTCTAAGTGTTTGTTAGTGAAACTATGCCTGTATACAATGTGTCCCTCGATAAAGTGCAATCCTGAAAGGGGGTTAAAGTAGATTGGACACACTGTATTGTTTATAAAACCAGAAATTGAGTATTTCAGAAAGGTAAAATAATTCATATACATATAAATATGAAAAAATACTAACTTATAAATCGTCATTTCTTATCATTTTCAAATCAACAACAGTATGCCAGATTACTATACTTAAAGGAAAGCTATGAATGTTTCTTTTTATACTCATTATTATTTGTAATAAGGTAAGAAGGTAAGAAGTATGTATTAAAAATTGTATTGCAATTTTACATTAAGAGTTGCAAATAAATAATTTGTTTGAAGAATTGTTCCACAGTAATTTCCTGTGTCTCTAATTTAGTCAATATTTTTTTATATTTCTTATCAGATATTATATCTATAGCGCAGCTGACGAATTAAAATGTAATAAAAATGTATTTTACTTATTAATACATGATAATTACCAATTATTTGCTGTTAACGTTAAAGCTGGCAGGTATTTAAAAAAATGTGTCCTTTTGAGAATAGGTCATTACGCGAATAAGGCATTATGCGAATGTGACTTTTTGAGAATGAGGTATTATGCGAATAGGTCCTTTCGAGAACAAGTCATTCCGAGAACGTGGCCTTTTTTTGGCCGTGTGGCATTTTGCAAATAGGTCCTGTTGCTACTAAGCCAAATAAATGAAGCACTTTCCTGTGCCAAAAATTTGGCCAGCAACAAAATTGTCATTCTGTCACATGGTAAGAGCTCGTTAATAGCTTCGTAGAGTATAGCTCTTTGCTCCTCTGGACACAGAGAAGTAGCGGTAGCTTATACTATTTTACAACAGCTGTTTTATTTTCAAAATAGTAATAAATCTATTATTTTGCAAGGGGTTCCAGCCCATATAGATATTGGGTGAAACGAGGAGGCTGACCTTTAGCTAAATTAGCAGTAAAAGAAAGGATTTTGAAGGAAGTAAAACCTATATCCCTATGTAGGCTTAAATCTTTAAAACTACGCAAGGGATTTTGATGCGATTTTTTTAAATAGATAGTTTGATTCAAGAGGCAGGTTTATATGTATAATACATGGTGTCAAATTCCACACTACACCGAAGCGAAGCGAGGGCGGGTCGGTAGTTAAATATAAAAACCGGCCAAGTGCGAGTCGGACCTGCGCACGAAGGGTTCCATATCAAAAAACGGCTTAAAAACACGTTTGTTGTATGGGAGCCCCTCTTAAATATTTTTTATTCTGTTTTTAGTATTTGTTGTTATAGCGGCAACAGAAATACATCATCTGTGAAGATTTCAACTGTCTAGCTATCACGGTTCATGAGATACAGCCTGGTGACAGACAGACAGACGGACAGCGGAGTCTTAGTAATAGGGCCGTTTTTACCCTTTGGGTACGGAACCCTAAAAAGGAAATTCATATTTCATTGAAGGAGTATTTTAATAAAAGGTCGTGTGAAAAAGGAATCTGGTACAAAACTCTTCAGTCAGAACCTCCTCAGGTCCCCTGGTTTTATAATACGTGTCTAAGTAGATTATTCATTGTGACGGCTTTATGGTTACTGTCTGGTCACATTGCGTTAAATAAATTTAAACATTTAATGAAAATATCAGAGTCGCCAAATTGTTCATTGTGCGGAAAATTAGAGCGTAATCGTGATCTCAGGGCCGTAAGTAGTCTTTATTTTGTTAAATGTAGATAAAAACTATGTTGGTTGCAATGTCTAACTTCTTAGCTGAACCGTTGTCAGAAGCTGCTAAAGTTATTATCAACTTTGTTATTCATAGTCTTAAGTTAGATTAGTTATTAAGATTAGGATAAGATGGAGCTGGCATGTTTGAACTGTCGATCAAAGCTCCTAAACAAATAAAGGAAAAAAAAAGAGTTCAAAGCCCTCACGGAAAGTCGAAGTTTAGACTATATTTTGCGTCGAAGATTTTGATTCGAACTTAGATTAACATTATTAAACTTAATGCTTTGTTTATTTTTCCTACTTTGATAAATTTCGTTCTATGTATGCAGCGTCTCGTAGCTAGAGGCTGACAAGGGGGGGCGGCTACCAGAAGCGCAACCCTCAGGGGGCGCACTTTTCTAACCGATAGCTAGAAACAAGTCTAAGTCTTGGGGCGCAATATTCAAATCTAGCCAGGGGCGTTCATTATCCTAGCTAGGAATATGACTTGGGGCGCAAAATTTAAATCTTGCCAGGAGCCCTCTTGACCCTAGCTACGACGCTGTGGGTATGTAACGCACACGGACTGCGTCTGGATTTAGTTGGTGTCCTGTAGTCATTAACGGGCAAGCTCGCTTCATCTTCGGCCTCTTCTTAGCCTTATGGTTCTCGAATTTGGCCAAGAGTAAGCCCATTAAATGTAAAAAAAAACGCTGATACAAGTGATTCCAATGTTTTGCTCACCAGTAATAAATAAGCCACGGTAGTATTCAGTCGGCAGATGGCGACACTCACGACGGCGGTCACCAGCAGCAGGGTGCCCATCACCGTAAAAGTGGTTATATCCTGGAATCATGTGGTTTTATACTTAGATTATTGTATTATATTCAGTGGTGGTTTGTAAAATGTATTTAGCAGCATCCATTCCCGCACCCTGATTATCTAAAAAGAAACTATTTAGCGACCGGTTTCATTCCACATACATTGCTACTTTTCTTTGGTATGTTTGTTTTTAATCCAAAAAGAAGTAGCAATGGATCACTATCATCTATGAACTGCAACCGGTCGCTAGGTGGTTTCTAATTAGATAATCAGCCCGCCGATGTGAGTGAATTAAGTTTGTAAGCCTCCCATAATGGGCGTATCCAAAGGAAAGAGAAAGTTCGTTTTACTTTGATACATACATATCTAACAGTGGCGAGGGGTGAAATTATGGCAAAGGTAAGCCGTTCTACAAAAATTTTGTGATCTGCATAGTGGATCGGTGCGGTGGGATTTTAAAAAGTTAGCTAATGGCAATCGACTTGTATCTTCTTTGAACCTTCGCCACTGATATCTAAGATCTAGGCACCTGTCGGTGCGTAGGCGAGGCGGCCTTATTGTGCGACTCAGTCTGTCTGAAACAGCTGGATATCTCAAGAACTGCTAATGCTATCAACTCGAAATTTGAAATAGTCTTAGATGACCTTTGCCCCCAACTATTTTGCAAAAAAAATAAGCTCATCTGTCGATTACCTATATTCTCAACGAGTCACACCACACTATCTACATGAACAAGTGTAATTCGATAAGAATAAAAATTCGCATCGAGTCACAATGTTACCGGCAGGCTGATTATCTAATTAAAACCACCTAGCGACTGGTTGCAGTTCATAGATGATAGTGATCCATTGCTACTTCTTTTTAGATTAAAAAAAACATACCAAAGAAAAGTTGCAATGTATGTGGAATGAAACCGGTCGGCGGTCGCTAAATAGTTTCTTTTTAGATAATCAGGGTGCCGACGATGTGTTTTTTTTCCGAATGCGTCACACTACACTTGAACCAGTTCTACCATAGTTCTACTAGATGCGAGAGCTTCATACTCCGCGCGCGACTATGAAGCGCTCGGCGTCCTCTGAGAGGACAAATTTCATACGTCTACGCGATCGAAAGAGAGGCAACTACTAGGTGAATGTTTTGGAGCGAAGAGAGCGCTGTACGACCTGGGCCCTATTTCACCAATTCGACATTTGTCAGTGACATGTGTCGGCTAATTTTACAATTGTCGTAACTTTAATTAGGGACAAGACAAGTATGTTTTGAAACAGGGATATTTTTTACAAGTCGACATATTTGTAGATTTGTCAGTAAATCTTGACATGAGATTAGAGCTGAGTCTAGTATGAGTTCCAGTTGTCGACTTGTAAAAATTATCCACCGTTCCACAACATTATTTGTCCCTCATTAAAGTAAAAAATACTGTAAAAATTGCCGACATATGTCACTGACAAATGTCAATTTGGTGAAATAGGGGCCTGAATTGCACTTTATTGTGTCGGAGCAAGAGTCGCAATTTATTTAACGATTTTGCGGAGTGCAACTTCTGTACGCTAGTACTATATCTATTCTGTGATGAGATCAAAAATTCGCATCGAGTCACACCTGTTACTTGTTACGAGTTTTTTTCTCAACCGGTCACAGTGTGACTCGTCGAGAATGTAGGGTCGATCACAGCTTTAAGGCCGCCTTTTATAAACCGCTTTTAACGTCGAGAGCTAGTTCATACTTGAGATGTTCTTCTTATAAGAACAGCATCTCATGCATGATCTCAAGATAGCTCTCAATGTTGAGAAAGGTTTATAAATTAGGTAATAGGGGCCTTATTATTGTTATTTGATTGTTAGGGGCTATGCAGCTCAGATAAAGCTGTAGTCACTGCGACCTAAAAGATCTATTGTAACTCGCCACCTATTTATAGTAACTCTTAAGCCCAGCGGCTTCCAAGAAGTCTATTATCTTTCTGGTTTTAAGAGTTTTTATTTCTTCCGGGTCGATTACGTGTCGCCCCAGATGGATACTAAGCCTGTGGATTAGGGGTCCAGTCACATAAGAGGTGCTCGGGCGTAATAGGGGCCTTAGTATTTAACTTACAATGATGAGCCAGAGCGCAGGCGCGCGCGCGGGCAGGCGCGCGGCAGCGGCGGCGAGCACGAGGGCGGCGGCGGCCGCGGCGGCCAGCCCCGCGCCCGCGCCGCCCGCGCCCAGCCCCGCGCCCGCCGCGCACTGCCCGCCGCTCACCAGCAGCGCCGACGTCACCACGCAACCCACCTGCGACACATAACTGCCACTTGACACTACCACAGAATACAAAAATCATATACCTACCCTGTTTTGGCTTCGCCGTAGTCGGGTAATAAAAGTACAAGTACCTACACTAGTCAGAAGTGTGATATTGGTAAATCATAGCTATCGCTCCGCTTTCGGAAGATGTACAGACTCCGGCAAACATCTTGACGCTCTTTCGACGGAGTGACGATAAGTTCGCGCATGTGCAATTGGCTCGAAAAAAAATAATCTTTCATAAAATGAAGAAGCTATTCTTAACAGCAAAATCTACAATATCTGCTACTTTCACGAAAAAATAGGAACTACCACCATGGGCGTACCGAGGGGGGGGGCTGGTTTTTGTTTACCTCTAACTACTTTATGCTATTGTCGATAAAAGTTCATATTAACTTCTTCAGATATATTTGAACTTCTGATCTGGCAACCCTTATAGAGAATGTTTGGGAAATAAAGCTCATAATTTGAAAAATACCTATTTTAATTTATGTTTATTTTAGGTGCTTATGAAAAATTTGATTTGCTCTCCCCCCTGGATCAGAACCTGGGTACGCCCATGACTACCACATATCAAAAGGAACATCTTATTACAAATAAGTAGGTACTCACAATTGCCAGCACTTTCAATATCCATTCTGGAGACAGCAGCAGGGTGTGGTCCCGGTAGTACTGGCGCAGGGCTGTCTCTTCCGCGGCGCGGGGCGCGCCTCCGACCATCGCAGGGCAAACTCCACACACCACCTTACCCTACCTTATCCTACCCGCACACTCGCGACACAATAAAATACTACCATTATTACTATTCTAGAACTTCATCGGGCGTAGATCATTTACGTTACGAATGATACCAATTTCATTTATTCAGAAACAAAGACGATGTTATAGATTTGGTGCACTGATTACGCCGATTGATTATTATCTTTAGATAAAATTCAGTGGGCGAGGTAAAATTAAAACAAGTCTTGTATAAAACCATATATTATCATTAAAATTTAAAAGTAAAAATGACTCGCACGTCGATCGTACCGTACACTGGTTACTTATGGAATGATTTACACGTCCTTGTAAAATAACATCTCACGAACGTTTATATGTTGTGGTCGACGCTCGGAGTTACACACGATCTGTCGCACTTGTTACGTATTTAAAATGCTTATAACATTATTCACATTGTAACTTTTCATATTTTGCTAACATAATTAGAACAACAGCTTTATAACTGGGGCATTACCAGGGGTTCTCACTCCGCGCTTAAAATTTTATATTAGACTACTGGCGGCTGACTCAGTCGACCCAGCGCATGAGGGGTGTCATGTGTCGGTTGAGACAGAGCTACGCGACAGAACGCTGTGCAATTTAAAACTGAACTTTATTGACGTGCAGCGAGAGTAACTTATTATTTGATTGTCCTCACGCGGATGGGCTTCTGTACGTTTAGTAATATTCTGGGGCATTATCACCAAAGCCATTTTAATTACGTAATAAGGTGACAGGTATACCTTAAGAGTATATTGGTTACAGTGTCCGAACTTCACACGATGAGGAAACGGTATCTAGAAAGATCTATAAAAATATACAACATGTAACAATGTCTGACAGAAATTCAAGTCATTAATGGTCACTATCTTTTGCTATACGCGATAAAGTTCAATTTTCTATTACTTAACTGCAACATGATCGAATTATTTCTAACTTTGATTACATGTTGTATATTACAAAAAAAGTTACTCAATTCCAGAATCGAAAAGTGTATTTACAAACAAAGTTCATCGTGATATGTATGGCGATCTGAACGCGACAAAGACAGCATCTACCTCAATCATTGAACAGACTATCGGTCATTGATCACCCATATTTCTTACAAGTTGGTCAATGAAGCTCTTTAGAATTTGATTAAGCAGCATGCATTCCAAAGCAAAATCATGTTTCACGGGCAGACGACAGTATCAATGTTAACCGTTAGTCTCAATAAATACTTAAGGCAGGTACTGCGTCATCGGGCTAAACGCTTAACGCCAAAAAGGGTAGAAGTTCTGCATCGGTATTTAGTATTCATGTTTCATTTTCAACGGCTATTTAGTTAGTCATAGATATTGCCTTGAATCCCTCTTTGGAATTAAATCGTCTTCAAATTAGACGATACAGCGCCAGCAATTTTTATTTAACTATCAAATACTCAAATCTCAAATGCACATCTAGAAATCGCACACATCCCAGTGAATTTTTTATTGCATCCAAGTTGATATATCAAATCTATCGGCGAGCTCTTCGTCTAATTTGAAAGCCATTCCGAAAATAATTAAAAACCGAAGTCTAAATATGGAATGTGAAACGGAATGAACGGCCTTGTAGGGCGAGTACAAAGTCCTAAGCTCGAGGCGCGACAGATCGGACAGTACAAAATTATTCCTATAACAATATTATAGTACAATCGAACTCTTGCCGTGGGTCGGCGCGCGCCCACAAAATAGACTGACAGAAGTTAAGCTTAGTACTACGGGCGCTCGAGCATACACACAAAGACAGCTCTCGCCGCTGCGTCACGTACTCGAAGTGGTTTGAGATTATTTTGAGATTCCGGTTATAGCGTCGGTGAGAGATGTCTATGTGTGCGTTGTTCGAGCGCGCGAGGCTAAGCTTAACTACTGTACTCTCTCTATATTGTGGCGCGGCGGCCCACAAGTAGGGCTGCCACCTGCCACTACTTGATTTAAGGGTTACCAGCCTAAAAAATAGGGGTTTTAGATTTTTTTACAGGAGACAGTTAAAACAGCTTTTTTATGAAGATAATTTAAACCATAAATTCTTTTACCCCGTATTTTATTTCCGCAATTACGGGTCTGTATTATTTAAGCCTGAATTATGAGGTAACCCGTAAAATACGGGGCATCTGGCAACCCTACCTACAAGCCAACGGAAACTACCCTCGCTCCAGTAAAATCCATTGACGCATTTGGATTTATAATTGTTCACTTTAATTCTTTCAATTGGAACTGCAGCCCTAACATGACCACCGAAACGCGATATGACATAGCGATTTATCACATTTAACTGTCAACTGTTCACAATTGAGTGTCGATAAAATGAAATATATATCATGCTTCGGTGGTCATGCTAGGGGGCAGAAGCTTAAGAGTCCCCGCAAACTACAGACCAAACTGTCGTCGGCCGATAGTTGGGTCCGGCCATTAACTAGTATGAAGAAGTATGCAAGTGCGCACGTTACGATTTGGTACCGGCCGAGTCTTCATATAAAAACCAACTATCGGTCAACTATCGGCCGATAGAAAGTTTGTAGTCTGCGAGGACGCTAAGACGTGTTTGCACCAATCACTTTTCAGTTTTATAACATTCATTCTATACTATCATAACTTCAATAATAATTAAAGCGCGCTAGGAACACAATATTAGCAAGAACACATCTGTCGGAAAATTTGTGCGGTACCCATTAAAGTTCGTCAATACTTATATTCTACGCTTATCAATATAATCTGTGTCCAAATAATAACTTTTTAAATGTTCAGTGGATTTTAGTGGACAAAGGGAAAGTGCGACATACAGCGTCCCGTCTATACAACAATATTACTCTTAACACAATAACATACTCGCTTAAGTAAAAATGTCCGTCCGGCCCGCGCCGCCGGACGCGCCGGACGTCCGGCATTACCGGACTAATCGATTTTACGAGACGGTTGTCTATAAATACGATCATTTGAACTAAGCAATCAATATATTTTCACGTTTTATTCACACGAAGTCGTTATCATCAAAAATTAAAATTCTATTAGTTATTATTTTGTTTTCAGCTCCGTAATGTCTCCGTAATGTTTACACAGTCGATGGCAAGTATTTCTTAAGCGTACTATACTCGCGAGCAAAAGTATGGAATCATAGGCCTATTTTCATACAAACGAGGTAACTTTGAAGCCTTGGTTCTCCGCTAAGGATTGACCTAGCTGTAATCTGATGATGGCTATCCAGGGAGTGAATGGAGGAGATTCAGATCGTTATACACTTCCAACTGATATGATCAGCGTGCTGTGAGATATTAGGATATGTTTAAAAACCGCGAAATTAGCATAAAAATGTATGAAAATTCTGAAACTGTGAACTCTGATCCTTATATCTCTTAGAATGCTGATCAGATCAGTTGAGTGTGTATAGTGATCTGAATCTCCTCCATTCACTCCCTGGAAAGCCATCATCAGATCACAGCTAGGTCAATCCTTAGCGGAGAACCCCTTGGCTATCTCTTGAAGCCTTCTTCAAAGTTACCTCGTTTGTATGAAAATAGGCCTGTGATTCCATACTTTTGCTCACGAGTGTAATATAAAAAATACTTAACGTAATTTTCACGTGGATGACATTTAAGAAAGCAGACATTTGGGAAAATATTTCTCTGACGTTACATATAAAGTCCAAAATAGAGTGTAGACAACCCGTCCCGTATCCCCGGACGTCCGAGTGTCCGGCGGCGACCGGACGCTTGTGCGACTAGAGGAACACCCGCTACGCTACACTGACTAGCATCACCATCACATGCGCACGCGCACGCGCATGCGCCACGCTCATACTCACTAACTATACCTCACTAATAACTATGCCTCAACTTATTATAAGAGAATAACTCGACATCACTTGCCGCAGCGAACTAAAATCTATGGAACGAGCATTGCGCTCAAAAAATAGCACCACACGAAAAGTACAACTAAGTGAATGGAGTTAAAAATACTGCATTTAATTATGCAGCACAAAGCGTCTGAGCACTGGGGCCGTATTATGACCTCTTATTTCCTGGCAGTTTTCTGACTGGATATCAATCTATCTCTTTTATTCGCCATACAGCGAGAAAGAGATGTAACTATAGCAATTCATAAACCTGGCAAGTTTTAAGAGGTCGTAATACCCCCACTGGTCGCTTATAAGCGACAATAATTTGAATACTCATAGATATTTTTTATACTTCAACGGAAAAATATTATACGTTATTTTTGCATATTTTTACTGCCTTCTTTGCGTTTTTTATTTACACTATTTGACTACATAGGATGGCATTTCTAATAAACTTTCTCTCTTTTCTCTACAATACAAACTGCAATTATTGTAAAGAACGTCAACGTCAGTCACTGGGTGCGTGGCTGGTTGGGTTGTACTTTTTCGGCCCCGTTGTGCCATTTTTAAGCGATATTTGTTTACAATTACACTTCCATAGATAGTTCGCTGACTTGCCGGGTCGAGAAGTAATAAAAAAATCGTCATAGTTTCCACTGGAACGATGATTGCGCCGATAAAATTCACTCAAATATGAAAATGTTCAATGACAAATAGATTAAGAAGACTGAAATGGCGGCACATGTGAGCAGATTATACTTTTTTATTTTAAACTTTTGTACAATAGTTCAGACGACACCATCCCCATACATTCCACATTAATTTTACTTATGCCAAGATTGTGGAAGACACTTTTGTATCAATTATTACTTTTGTGCTACTGCAATTAGTTTGTACAATGTTTACATAAAAACAACTGTGTCAAATGGCAATGAATGGGTGCATTCCAACAGACAAATCTTTAAGTCATCGGTCGCCATAGAGTACATTTTAACCATGAAAAGTAATTTGTTTGTAATGTTCAATATTTTACTTTCCATGTGTACGGGCAAACCCGTACATTTTTGTATGTTTCGTTATTTAGCAAAGTAAGCAGAACGTAGCCTGCGTGCCTCTCGATTGATATTATAAATCAGTTGCAATTAATAACTCATGGAAACAACATCGTATCATTATCCACGATCGCGCGATTGTGATATTTCGGAATTATCTATCAATTATCATTATTATCGGTAACAATCCATATATATGGTTCAGACTATACACCATTGTTAAAATGTACTCTATGGCAATCGATGACTCTGAGATTTGTCTGTTGGAATTCACCCAATGATAAATTTAGTTGTAGTATGAGCGTAGTACCGCGCATGCGCCGACGCCATAGATTAAACCAGCGATAGAACCCGCGACACTCGGAACAGTTCACCTTATAAGTAATGGCAGTTATCGTGTATAAAATGTTCGTTAACGCTAACCAATGTCGAAAGCTGTTTTCGATCGAAACTTAAATCGTACACGGAATCTAGTGGCTTTTCCGATCGTCCCGACTCATGCGGTATTATGGCACGTTCACATTAGATCGGTGGCCGAAATTTTAACCGCGTTCGGTTTAACTCAATACGGTAATTGAATTGATCTGTTTACAGTCAGTGACTTGATTACCGAATAATACGACGGTAAAACCGACTTACAAATCGTAGGCGATACTGCAAGACCGCTGATCTATCATTTGCAATACCGCGGAACTGCGAACAGTAGCGAAATTTATATTACCGCTCCGCGCTGTCCTAGGCTGTCATTGGTACGCGTTGGTGATGACACAATTTTAAATTAGGCATTGGTGTCGATTCGGTTGGCAACGACTTAACTAAATTGACAAGACTAAACTAAATTTCTTTTTCCATCCTTTTCTTTCTATATCGAAAGGACAAGAACAGAATGCTAAAATTAAGTTTAGTCCTGTCAATTTAGTTTAGTCGTGCTAACCGAATCGACACCATTATAAACCTCTCCCACGCTTCGATAGCGCGATGTGCGTCCTGCGCTTAAATTACAGCCTAGGACAGCGCGGAGCGGTAATTTAAATTTCGCTAAGTACTACTCGCAGTTCGCGGTATTGCAAATAGTAGATCAGTGGTTTGACAGTATCGTCAACAAAATACTAGTCGACACCGAAACGGCGCTACCGAATAATGTGAATGCGGCATTATCAGTAAACAGATAAGACTGCGACATATCGGGATTGGAAAGAGTCAACGCGCGTTCTGAGTGGCGACGAATTACGCGGATGTCCAGTGCTCGCTAGAGAGCGTCCCGACTCAATTTACACCGCGGGCGAAGGGAAACTGAAAGTTAAGAGGCCGACGAACAGTGAACTTCCTATACAATATAACAACACGTAATACCAAAATGATTTGCAATTTGTGCATAATTAACTCTTCTTGTGATGTTATTCGGATTAAGACAGCATTTTCTAGGGTTCTAATAAATAAAGACCAAAAATACCTACTGACCCAATTAAAAACAAATGGTTTGGTATTTTGGATTTTTTATTTAATGGAATCCTAGACAAATACTATCTTAATCTGCATAATATCACAATATAATTATGCTCAAATTGCAAACCATTTTGGTATTACGTTTGTATAGAAAGCTTGTTCGTCGGCCTCTTAACCAACTTTTATGGTACATATGAGGCATAGGTTCGTCGTGTGAAGTGTAAAGTACTTACGATAATGGGCTCAAATGGGAATGCAAACTGAGGAACTAATGACGCCACAAGCGTTTGTGCTGAAATCGTTTGATAGTTTTTTTTTCAAATGTCATTTCTTACATATTTTAACCAATCAAAAGCATCGATAACGGCCGGATCACCGCTGGCGCCATCTGCAACTAATTTTGCGTCGCCATCTCCATTCCTCGGAAGACGCGCGACCTTTGTTTGGCTCATTCAGTTTGCACTTTACACAAAATAAGACTCATTATACTACGCTTCTCTTCGCCTGCGGTTCATACTTGTCGAATATTGTTTAATGCGCCGCGCATTCAACCCGCATTAGCAATGCACCGCCATCGCCACTCAGGAGGCACACTCAGAGATGGCGCTCGCGTCGGCCAGTGGTGTAGTATACGTGGGCTGTGTTGGGGGGTCACTATAAGGGGTTATCCCGGGAGGTGGAGGGGCCGGCCTGCGGCACGGCGCGGTAGGCGCCCCGCGCGCCCCCCGCGCCGCCCGGCGCCCCGCCCGCGCCCCCCGCGCCCCCCTCGCCGCGCCGCCAGCGGCACAACCCGCGGCTGCCCACGCCCACCAGCGCCCCTGATGCACAAGCCCCGCCCAGCCCCAGACCCTGGAACCGACGATCAGAACTTAGTCACGAGGTGCACTTCATCTCTACGTGTTGATGAATTAACGCAAAATGAGAAAACCGTTTCTTCGGACCGTCGAACTGAAAAACTTTTACAATGGGACCGACTCTGAAATCGCGAAACAAAAAATCTGCTGTTTCATACAAAAAATAATAACGACAGTAACATTGGTCATATGTCAAAAATATTAAATCTTCACATACTCGATCACAATGCGTAAGTCACCGTTGAAGTGCGGAAATCAGTGGTCGAATCAGTTAAAGTGCGAAACATTATTTTATTTCGTACTTTAACTAGGTAGTCTGCAGATTCCCTAGCTAATCTGCAGATTAACGACCAAGGATCAGTTAAAGTACGGAAATAGTTTCTTTTATTGAAAAAAATGAAAGGGGGTTGACACAAAAGCTGGGCGACGGGGGGCGCAACCCCCCATAAGGGGGGCTCGAGGGCAAAGCCCCCGTCATGGAAAAGTCTTAAAGAGGTCATTAAGTTAGGTTAGGTTAGTATTGTGACCAAAAACGCGCGAGTCGAGTGAGCGGAGCGAGCGTGCCGTGGGAGTAGCCGGCGAAGCGCCAGAAACGAAGTTTTTGTAAAATAAACTTCCAATGTAGGTCTTTTACTTAAACTTCCCGAAGCCTGGCTATTTCGCTCACTGTATTCCGCACTTTAACGGTCTACTGATTATTTAGTGTGCGGAAATCGTCTACTTTAAGAAAAATTCCGCACTTTAACTGACTCCACCAGTTAATCTGCAGATTCACTAGTTAATCTGCAGATTAACGGATTCCGAACTCTCACGGTAACACATTTATTATTGATCAATTAAGCTGCGTACGTTTGCTTAGTGCCAAGCACCTAGATCACCTTCACAGCCGCCCACCGTCAGCGACAGTATTGTGTGTACTGACCGAGGCGGAGTAGAGCAACCGCGCCAGATGCAGCGGCGCCCAGCGGTACTCTGGGGCGCGTGCAGCCGCCCACCGTCAGCGACAGTATTGTGTGTACTGACCGAGGCGGAGTAGAGCAACCGCGCCAGATGCAGCGGCGCCCAGCGGTACTCTGGGGCGCACAGCAGCGCGTGCAACGTCAGTGCGCCGCCGATCGTCAGCGACAGCCCGCTCCACACCGACGTCCACGTGCCCTGCGATCACACCACACCACACTATTGAGTCTGACCATGAAACAATACTAGACTCATAAAATAAACTGAACTAAAGAGCGGCGGGCATGAAGACTTTCCCAAGTCATTAAGGGAGGCGCGACTTCAAAAAGTTGAGAAACCCTGCCCTACATGATAGCTTACGAACTAATGAAGGTCGCGGGAGCCGCTGGGCGCGGCCAGCGCGGAAAGACTATTTGTCCTCATTAAAGGCCCATAATAGGAAAAAATGGTTTGCGCGGGCCATATTTTAATATAGAAAACGTAATGTTGTAGCCACAAAAAAAACATATGACAAGCTTAAGAGATTATCTAGTAGCTACAAGTATTAAATTGCGTATAAACCTCACAGATGATTGTAAAAAAATCAGAATATCATTCAAAGGGCTTGTCATGGGCCATATTTTTGGTGTAAATAATAGCGGAGACGTATTGAATTCTACATCAAAATACTCTTTAACATACTGTGCAGTAACTCCAATAACTTTTTTTTCAAGAAAGACAATTGTGCTAAAGATAATGATGAAAAAACAACGAAAAACATCGAAAAACTGCAGAAGTGAGGTAATTTTCCATACTCTTTACACGTAAAGAAAAAGACAAAGACAAATGATTTTGCATAACGTAGCCTTAATAGGGCGCTTGTAAAATTTTTACGTGCGTTCGCTGCCCTTCGCCCGCTTATTTTACTCGCAACTGTCTCGCTCCCGCACGCTATCGCGCGGCTATCAGCGCGAGCGCTTTGTGTCCATCGTTCTGGCAGCGCCCCGGTTTCTGATTTTAACGTGCAAAAATTTTCAATCGATTTAAAAAATATATATTTTATATGATTGTTTTGTTTCTTTAAGATTTCGCCAAGCAAACAAGGCTTGATCTGTTCTAAAAACACTCATTAGAATTATAAAGCTAATAATTATAGATAAGTATTTATATTTTTGTGGTAAGCTATGTAGGTTATAAAGAAGAAAGAAAGAAATTAAAGAAAATGCTTTTTACTATTCCCCATTACGCTTACGCATACGCGTAACCCCAGCAAAATGTTGCATCTTAGAGAAATGAGAGTATTACAGATAATAGTTCATAGTTAGATGCAATTTGTTCAAGTATAGCAAAATTTTTTCAAGTTGTATTTTCGAAGTTATTCGAGAAAAACTGATTTTGCTAAGGTACCGTTTCCCCGGCAAAATGTTTTAACATTGAAAATATATTTTTTTTGAGGCATCTGTATAGGCCCGATTTCCAGCCAAAGTGCGATATCACCCTGGTGTCGTAGATATTAAAGCTAAATTTTTTCAAAAATCTCATAATTTTTTTTTTAAATCGCAAAAATGTGAAAAATGTGGTCGATTTTCGCCCAGTTTCGGCGAGAAAAAAATCATATCTCGTAAACAAAACGCGAAATCGGGTCGATTTAAAAACACCTCGAGTTATGACATTGGTCTACTTTAAAAAAAATATTTGAGGTAAATAACACAAAAGGATAATTCTGTAGCTTAACCTTTATGAAGTAAAGTTTGCGCGGAGCGTGTGAGTGAGCGCTGAGCGCAGTAGTGTACTAGTACGTACCAGTCGTATCAACGCTAATGGTCTGAAAGACAAATGTTTGTTTATAGTTATATTTTGAGTTGTAAATGTAATAAAATGTTATTTTCTTTTTATAAAAAAATCTGACAGGTACCTAATGAAAGTGTTTTTAAAAGCAAAACAAAAATATATTTTTTATTTATTGATACTTCTGTAAAATTCTTAAATCAAGTAAAATTAGATTAAATGAGTTTATGTTTGTATTAAGTTTTGTTAATGTAATTTTTTAATAATTATTTATTTATGACTTTTTAATGGTTAGGTGTCAAATCTAACGTAAAACAACTAAGTTAAATAAACACCATTAGTATTACCCATACGAAGAACAAGATATCATTTATTTATTAACCCTATTTTGGTTAATAACGTGTTTCTATACTTATGCAAAAGGCCGGGCTTTGCCTTGCAATTGCACGTGAGCATCGAAAAAACTATTTCGGCGCATCTGTTTCTATTGTTTTGTCTATATTTCCTGACCATTGCCTGCACCGTGGGATTTCATGATACACGGCACTTTTTTGTATAGGCAAACGAATAAACGAATCTTGAGCGAATGTTGAATAGAGGAGAGTTTGTAGTTTGAACCTCCATACTTAGGAGTGGATACAGAAAAGCATTTGCACTAATTGGTTAGAATTTTTAAGATAAATTACCGTATTTATAACGTGTAAAAAGGAAATAAATAGGTACCTATGTTAATGTTAAAGATGTTGCTGTATATTCGTGGGTTGCTGTTATTTCAATTTCGAGATTTAAAATTACTCGATAGCGCATGTCTCATGTTTTTCTTAGTACGCTACGATTCCAAATCAATTTTTACAACGGTCTCTAAATGAGAATGTGAAGATGATGCCTAGATAAACATTGTTATCGCACATATTATTATTCAAATGATGATGAAGTCAGCGCGAGACTGCATTTGATTTTGATTAGAATTTTTTATTAGGTATTTTTTTGTAGAAATTCTAAGATGTTTTAGTTATAGTATGTACATAGGTATATTTAATAATAATAAAAAATGTTTACGAATAAATTTTGGTTTAGGTAATTAATTAAATTCATTTTCAATGTACCAGAAGGTCGTGAAAGGCACGAGATCTGAGAATTTTTTAAAAAAGGCGTTTAGCCTGGAACCATGTACATAGAAAGATAGCTTTTGATGAGTTGTAAATGAATACCAATAGCAAAATTTGTTCAACTTATAGTTTTTGAGATATTCAAGATTTTGCTGGGGTAATGTTTTGGGATTTCCCATATCTCGAAAACTGTTTGTCGCAGAAGTTTGAAAAAAATACCAGTTATAGGCCTTTATTTGTTCAAATTTGTTCAAATATGAGTATTTCGATTCATCGACAAATGTCGATATAATTAATTGTTTTTATAAAACTGGAAAAAAACTATTCACTCCTAAACTAGTGCATTTAAAAACAAATAAAAACAATTAAATATACTATGATATACCCTTTTAAGGTGTACATATCTGGATTAACAAACTTTACGCGATATGAAGATATAAAGAGATTTTCATTCAAATTTCAAGCTTCTTGTCAAATTTTCCACTTTGGCGATCGAATACGCAGCTCCTTCTGAATGGAAAACAATAAACTATAGTGAACAAATTTGTTCATTTTGTTAAAAAAAACGTCCCTAAAAGGTTCAGCTTTAAATCTCAGATGGATTAAAAGTATTTCAAAAGACAATAAAGTGCCAGAAACTCTCCTATAAACCGACTAAATTACGGAGGCTACGAAAAAGCGATCGCGCCATACTTGCGGGTGTTCTATATATCGGTTATTAGGCTGCTAATTTGAGTAGAATCTCAACAGAGCTCAAATTAGCAGCCTAATAACCGATATATATATATAGTACAGTCAAGCAGAAAAATATTAATGTAGCCAAAATCTGAAATGTTTTAAGTATAAGTTACATTATCTAGTGTGAAATTATTACTTTAGCTATTTTCGACTAAATTCGTTTTTAGCAATACCTAATTGCTACCAGATTTTTAGATCAGTACTAAAAAGAATCATGGTTCAACCTATCTAATAGTATTATGGATGAATGCGTTGAACGAGTACTTTTGTAAAATTAAGTACATTAAGTAAAATTATTAAAATAATAATAAATATTTATAATTTGAAATTTTCGCATTCATTATGTTTTGCCATGGACGAAAATGTTTTGCTAATACATATTTAAGTATCACACGTCACTTCACGGCGTCCAACATGAGATTTCCACATTTCTGTTTTCAAAGTTTGTTAATCCAAATTTGTACACCTTAAAAAGGTATATCATAGGTATATTTGTTTTTTATTTGTTTTCAAATGTACTGCTTTAGGTTTTTCCAGTTTTGAAAAACAATTAATTATATCAATATTTGTTGATGAATCGAAATACGTATGTTTGAACAAATTTAAACAAATTACGGCCTATAACTGGTATTTTTTTCAAACTTTTGCAACAAACCGTTTTCGAGATATGGGAAATCCCACAACGTTACACTGCAAAATCTTAAATATCTCAAAAACTATAAGTTGAACAAATTTAGCCATTGGTATATTTATATACAACTCATAAAGTGCTATGTTTTCATGAACTTGGTTCCAGGCTAAACGCCTTTTAAAAGGAAATAAATCGTCGTGTATACTGTTTGCTTATTAGCGACCATAATTTGTACTTACAGATCTATTATGTACATAAACGAAAAAATAAGATACGTTATTTCTGCATCCTTTTACTGCCTTCTTTGCATCTTTTACACCATTTGACTATAAAGGACGTCATTTCTAATAAACTCTCCCCTTCTATCTTTTCTCTACAATATAAACTGTAATTTATTGAAAAGAACACTATCGTCAGTCACCGGGTGCGTGGCTGGCCCGACTAAAGCTGAGCGGGTTGTACTTTTTCGGCCCCATCGATTTTAGTTCACTGCTATGAACTAATTATCTGTAATACTCTCATTTCTCTAAAGAGCTCATTAGATCATCCTAAATATCAAATACGATATGAAGTCGCTCCTAAATTCAGAGAAGTGTAATTGCATTCAGGAAGGTAGTGTCCGATTTTTAAGTTGGCGAAATAAAAGCCACCGTTCGTCTAGACAGCTGTTGGCGCAACGACTAAAAATGTAAGGGCTGAGATAGTGTCGGTACACCCGCAAGCACTTGTGTTCAGAGACAGGAATACCGGTAAGTTTTTGGTAACGTTATACAAATAACATACACATTTGTAACGAAACTACGCCTTGGCTTTCGTTCGTCATTGGGCGTTCCATATCGAACCCTAAAAATACACATGTTTTACAAAACACCCGTATTTTTTTGTGGGTTCACTTAAAATCTTGAGGCACTTAACTGTCCTCCCAAGGATGAAAAAATATTTTCAGTATACGTAGCAGAGTCAACAAACACAAGCTTTCACTACGGCGGCGCTTCGATGCAAACTGCCAAAATACAAATTGACTTGCGGGTGTACGCCGCACGCGGTATCCTTTGTTTATGCGGCGGCATCCTTTGACAAGAAGCGGCACGTGCAAAGGCGGCGCGATTAAAGGGCGACACTATCTAAGTGAATGCGCTTTACGGGATTTGCTTTTTTGAATATCAAAAAAATAAAGATACATAATTGGATATCTACTTGAAAATTATATTTTGATTTTGTTACCATGACAGGGGCTTAAAGTGTGCTAAGCACAATTTTGATGTTAGTTTTGGAATTCAAAATGGCGGCCGCATTTTGTATGTATTTTTTGCCAGTTGTCTAATTTAAAACGGCAATATCTCGGAAAGTACTCATCCTAAGATTGATGGTGACCTTGAAGAAATGATGGGTCTTAGTGAGATCTTCATTTTAAATGTCAAACTTAAATTTAACAGCTGTCACCTAAAATGAAGATCTCACCAAGACCCTTCATTTCTTCAAAGACACCACTAGTCTAGGATGATTACTTTTCGAGATATTGCTTTTAAGTTGGACAGTTGTCATCTGTTGGTATTTTTTTTTTAAATTGATGTTAGGTATGATTTTAGATGAGTTATTCGCCAATTCACGCACTTACTAGTACCTACATCAATAAACCTAGTTCAGATTAGTGTTGAAAATGACAAGTACTTACTAGCTACTTAGCTACATATACCTCCTAAAGTCTGTCTATCCTAAGGTTGCCAACTTTTTTTGCATAGAATATAGTATTGTTAAGATTATTACTTGTAAAAATATAGTAGATGGAGAAAAAGTAAAAAAAAATTATTACGGTTGCCGTTTTATATGGAGGATATTAAAGAAGTTGCATTTTTCATACTAACATTTTCATAATTTATTTAACAACCATAAATACAAGTGTTTAAACACAAAAATTATTACGCAATTACCTACTTATGTTATGTGCATATAAGTAATACAATTTATAAAGTGTGTTCAGGTTCCAAGTATAAACATTTATGGAAAGAATCTACACGTAGGTAATTTTATAGTTACATATCATAATAACTAAATCTATTCCAATTATTCTCGAGATAACTATGGCCAAAAGATCTATTGTTTAGAATAATTAAAGATCGTTTCACATATTTTTGCTATAACCAATGAACAAAATACATAAAAGCAAAAATCGGAGACCGTGGCGCTGCCAGAATGATGGACACGCGCGCTTTGCTGTTTGTTACCCATACCAAGTTTTACAATCCATACAGTTGTTAAACGCCTTTGATGACATGACGGCCGACGCCGCGGGATAAATTTGATGATTATATAATACATAATTTATTTACAAGTACCTATGTGCCTAATTACATGTACTTGTGTTGCACTGCCAGATGTTACGTGTCACTTTATTTTTGGGTTTTTTTCAGTTTTCTATCATTTTTAATTAAGTAATGTATTTGCATTTGGATAAACAATCTTAATCATAAAAAATTGACCCCTACCTACCTACCCTTCGCGAGATCCCCTGCGTTGCTCTGCGCAAGTACATTCGTTTAACAACTGTATGGATTGTAAAACTGTGCCAAAATTCGATGCGCGAGCGGCACACGTCCTTCCTCGACAGCGCACTGCGCGGTACTAACGAAGGCAGCTCCCGTAGCGCGCTGGTATTATAATCTTTTTTTGGTAATAACAAAAGTAATAATTATTATATACGATTTTGGTGCCGTCAGTCACTGGAATATGTAATTTGCTAATGATTTACATTAATTTTGCTCAGAAACGATGTATAATTAAAGAGATATTTCAAAAATTCCCCTAAAAAGGACATGTTTTCAGAAAATAAAAGTATCGAGCCAAACTCAATAATTTCTGAAATCCTGCCGTCATCCACTTAATGAAGGTCCATAAAAGCATATATCTGAATTTGACATTCATTGAGATTGTAGAGACGTCACTATTTGAGTTCAAATATTGAGAAATTCTGGGAGCCCCCTCTTAATCTTAGGTCTGTAAGAAACTTATATTTTTTTGTTTGCAATATGAATGTTTATGACTGTTTGTGTCCTAAATAAAATAAAATAAATTTAAAAAAATGTGGATGCTTACTATCCGGTTCCAGTCGATAGGCATGAGCGCGTGCAGGCCGGTGACGTGCATGGCCAGCAGCGTGCCGTGCAGCAGCAGCGACGACAGCGCCGCCAGCTGCAGCAGCTGCACGCGCGGCGCCAGCGGCAGCGCCCCCGCGCGCAGCCCCACCGCGCCCCACACGCACCCCATTGCCGCCACGCAGCACATCACCACCTACCGACCAAGTGACATTGGGTGCATTCCAACCACAGAACATACAGTAAATCTGTGATTCCAACAGACTTATCGCTGAGTCATCGGAAGAAGCTTAAAAAAACGAGTGTTATATACTATGTTCTATACCCCGAACTAATTAATACCGAATTAACGAATTAGTCAAAAACAACAAGCTGTAAATAATTAAAATAAGGGGTAAAAATTAAAATCAATTATCTTAATCACAATAAATTTTGTTTTAAAAACTAACAACATTAAGGGGCCATAATAGGAAAACATGGTTTGCGCGGGTCATATTTTTATATAGGAAACATAAAGTTGTAGCCACAAAAAAAAACATGCGACAAGCTAAAGAGATTATCTAGTAGCTACAAGTATTAAATTGCGTATAAAACTCACAGATGATTGTAAAAAAAACAAAATATCATCAAAAGCGCTTGTCGCAGCCATTTTTGGCGTAAATAATAGCGGAAACGTATTGAATTCTACATCAAATACACTTTAACGTACTGTGCAGTTGTTCCAATAACTTTTTTCAAGAAAGATAATTGTGCTAAAGGTAATGATGGAAAAACAACGAAAAACATCTAAAAAGTGCAGAAGAGAGGTTATTTTCCATACTCTTTACATGTAAAGAAAATGACAGAGACAAATTATTTCGCATAACGGAGCCTTAATCTTATAATAATCACAAAAATGGTTAGTCAAAAAGCTTTTCGGAAGGTATATAGGTCGCAATGGGTACGTATCAGAAAGTCTAAAGTTAGAATGTCTAAAGTTAAAATAGCGAAGTTCAAAATGTCGAAAATCATTATGTACAATATTAAAATAGCAAAATTCAAAGTATCAAATGTATCAAATACCTGACGAGTTAAAATATGAATGGTCATTAAGTCTAAGTTCACAATGATTTATTTGGATTGGGTTGGATCTTAAAATAAAACGAGTCACCTTCTTTGAGGTTAAATAAGGCTGTGGAGGTGTCTTTGGGCTTCGCCTGAAATGGTCACGAGATAGGTGCGAAGAGCGTAGCGACAAGCATGTTAGGTTGATATGAACCGCGCGCGAGCCGAGCGAGCGAAGCGAGCGAGCCGCGGTAGCGGCCGGCGAAGCGCCAGAAAAAAAAACGGCCAAGTGCGAGTCGGACTCGCGCACGAAGGGTTCCGTACCAAAAAACGGCAAAAAAAATATATGTTTGTTGTATGGGAGCCCCCCTTAAATATTAATTTTATTCTGTTTTTAGTATTTGTTGTTATAGCGGCAATAAAAATACATCATCTGTGAAAATTTCAACTGTCTACCTGTTGTCGTTATTAATATCGAGCAAAAATGGCAAAAAAATCACGTTTGTTGTATGGGAGCCCCCCTTAAGGGCCCTATCACATTTTTTCGTCGAAATTTCGATTTTGACGAATTTTAGCGCTACAACCTAGAGAAACCTTTGGGTCTACTAAATACATTTATATGTGTTCGCGACAAAAAGTAATATGATGATACACTGGAAAGTTAAAGGGTTAGAAAGGAAAATTAAAGTTGGTGAACGATTTCTTAGAGTCAACTTTGAACATACACAGAAAGAAAAACAAGTACAAACAACAAATAAAAGTATGAAATTTGATTTTCTTATGAAGTAAAGATTATTCTAATATAAATTTAACGTAATAATAATTATGTATTTAGGAGAAATTCACAGTTAATTCTGAGCGTTCTTAGTAGTTTTATTGTTTTTGATTAGGATTTTTTTTCACATATTCTATACATAATTTCAAAATTCCGAGGCCGCTATGATCTATTCGACTATAACGGGTGGCGCAAAAGTAAAGACCCTATTTGGTTCAGCTATAACATTTTTTCTAAATTAGAAAACTAGATTTAGGTTTTTTTAAATGTATATTTGTGCCATTAAATTTCGTACCATTAGGATTTAAAGATGATGTCTTTTAAATGGTGACCTCCAGAGTTGATACACATTTGAGCCCTATTTATGACATTTTGCATAACTTGCCGTAACACTTCCTGCGATATGTTCGTTATTTCTTGACGAATGTTTTCTTTTAGAGCTGCGAGAGTCTGTGGCTTGTTCACATACACCCGAGATTTCAAAAAACCCCAAAGAAAGAAGTCTGGACTGGTCAGTCCTGCCGGACGGTGGGGAAATCGTCGACGAAATTCACGTTGTGTTCTTATCACTGATGAATTATTCCGTAAGAACATTGACACAATTATTCCACGTTCTTGGGGAGTAAAACGGTCCATGTTTATTTTCAGTGTATTTTATATTTGTTCACTACACAATTTTCAACAACAGAATGACAGAAAATGTCATATAAAAAAAATAAAAGTATTTTCTTTAGTGCCAGTACTTTTGCGCCACCCGTTATAAGAGATAATATTCAATTTTTTTTATTTCATTTGTTTAGCATAGTAGTTCAATCCATGACCCCAAAAAAGTGCCTTCGCGCATTTTATGAAAATCTTTAACTGCAATTTCGGGTTTAATTATGAAGTTAAGCAAATTTTCAAAAAAGCGAGGCCGCTATGATCTATTTCAATAGCTATTCTACACTATTCAATACGTCAAAATTGTTAATGTATTTTTGTTTCTGAGATCGAGAACCCCAAAATTGACCATTTTACACAAAAATCACAGTCGAAACGTAATATGCCTCTTAAATAATAATTTTAATCTGTTTTTAGTATTTGTTGTTATAGCGGCAACAGAAATACATCATCTGTGAAAATTTCAACTTTCTAGCTATCACGGTTCATGAGATACAGCCTGGTGACAGACAGACAGACAGACAGACGGACAGCGGAGTCTTAGTAATACGGTCCCGTTTTTACCCTTTGGGTACGGAACCCTAAAAATGACCATTTTACAAGCATTTTTGAGTAAAACAATTAACTGCAACGCCTACTTTCATAAATGTATGTGTTTGTAATCATAAATAAATAAATCATTTATTCACAACTTCATTTTGTACACATTTATAACAATGGGCAATGTCAGCTTTAAAACTAGGTTAGTACTTATGCATAAACAAATTAGTAAGGAATTAGTTCCTACATAATACTAAATAATATTAGAATTCTGAATACCTACTCGTAAAAATTACTGATATAGTTTTATTTAGGTAATATAAAATTATTTGTGCCTGAACTAGGTTATCCTGTGTTTCAGGCGGTATGCGCCTATAGAAGAGATAATTATGGTATTACATAATAGGGAAAATAATTAAAGAATCAATATAATAATATTAGAATTAATATTTCTGAATAAACTAATCAACTAAGTATACATATACTAAAACTAATCATCTTAATACTACAAGTAACTCCTCTGTCTCATCATACGTCATCTTTTGGAGAGTGTCTTTCAGGATCTTTTTGCAGTTTATGAAATTAAGTGGATAAATCGATATTTTAGCACTTAATTTATTGTAGAGAAACGGTCCTAGAAACTTGTAAAATTTTCTCGTAAAAGCAAGATTATTTCCACCTTTTATAGTACAAACTTTATCTTTCCGTCTTTTGTTAGTAATCACAGTGCTATAATGCAGGGCTGCGTGCTGCTTCAGAACTATGCTCAGTACAAAGAGTTGTCTAACTGTTAATACTCCACAGTTTTTATAAAGAAGTTTTGTAGGATAAAGGAAGGGACGAAAAGTCGATACTTTGAGGATCGCTCTCTGGGCTCTTTCAGCAGATAAGAGTAAAGTCTTATTCGCTCCACCCCATGTAGAAATACAATAGGTCAGTAACGATTCACAAAGCGCGAAATAAATTTGTTTACATAATTTCTCATCAGCAATATGACGAAGTTTTTTAAACACAAATATCATCTTACGTATTCTACTCGTTTGTGTAGGTAGACTAAAGTCGCATTACTCATTTCCCAGCAAAAATGTAAACAAAGGTGTTGCCAGAACAAAACAACACAAAAGGAAATAGTATATTGCTAAGTCAATAAATAAACACACTTACATGTTTTTTCATCACAAACCTAATAAAAATAGAATAGATAAATATTCTGAATCATGAGTTTTGCGGAAAAAGCAGCAATATAATTTAATATTTCATAGTTACAGTTTTATAGTAGAAAACATTTTATGATGCTGTGCACACATCAACTGCAAACCATACACATCAACCTTTGGTTCATTTCATTTTATAAAATTAAAAATTTCATAAAAATTAGTATTACGAGTAGTAGCTGTAGTAGTAACATTTGTCTTTTGGTATTGCGGGGAACTGGCGAAGTTGCAACGTATTTTCGATAGTTTACATACAGTTAATATCTAAGTAAAGTTTTCTTATCAGTTCGTTTCAAGAACTTTTAATATCAAAAATTATGATAGGTTAAAATAAAAGTTCCTATTATCATCCTACTTTAAAATTACCCTGGAAGGCATTACATTTATTATGACTCAAAATATAATAAACAAATAAAAAAGTTATAAAAGTGACCAAAGGTTTTCAATATCTGAAAATGTCACTATCTGGGTCAGTTTGTTAATTTGACAGTGACGTTTCTTTGTTTACATTTTTGCTGGGAAATGAGTAATGCGACTTTAAGTTATAAGTATCGACATTTTAACTTTCGGAGTTTTAAACTTTTGGGATTCCTTTTTTATTTTTTTTATTTTTATTTATTAAGGAAACAAACGGTCATACATAATACAATTATTTTGCAATGTTATATGGATCCAAAAAAGACCCATAGTTCCATTAAAGTATACAAAATAGTACATTATGATACAAGTTAGCTTAGGTTGCTTATTGCACACAAGGCTGTCAGTTGCAGCCCGAGCCGCAGGCGAGGGCGTAACTCAGCCGAGTGTGCAATAAGTAAGAGCTCACGAGTTTCATACGACGTTTTTCAACACATTTGCGAGGAAAAAACAAAGTAATTTACCACACAGCAACAAATACGACAAAAACAAAATGATAATCATGATGAGAAAAGGCGCGCAGGTTTTTTTTTTTGTTTTTTTCACACGCCCAATGCAAGAATATTTTGCGAACAAAGGGGTTAGTGAGCATACAGCCTACTTCAAAACTATAAATTTAAGTGATAAAATGCTAATATTTTAATATTTTTTAACAAAATATTGTAAATTAGGAATAATTTGATAATAATAAATATTTGTTTGACTTAATTAAGGACCTACACATTTATTTATTCCAAAAATGCAAATGAATTTTCAGCGGCATAAAACCTCTTTGTTGTTACTAAAAAAAATAACTGTATTACCCGGTTAAATTGAAAATGCTCTGTTTACTCGCATAGAACTTGCAGTAAGGTACCTATTTAACTTTGTAGGGCTAATTCTATAACCAACTAGTGTTTTATATATTATTGCACGCGTTTGTTATAGTTCGGTTTATGGCCCTAAAAGCGATGTATTAGGGCTCACTTTACGAGCAAGTGTGTTGAAAAAAAAGTAGTTAAATAGTAACAAAACTTTTAACAATAATCAATCCACGGCGAAATAAATCACACTTAAGGTGTGTTATAAATATATATAAAATGAGTTAATAGTAATAAGTAATAGTAGGTAGGAAATTAATACATAACATTATAGGCATGTTAAATTGTTTGTTTACAAACAAAACTTCCGAAAAAATGGTAATAATAGTACAGACAACGGCACGCTAAGGTCGCTAAGCCACCACAACAGGGTAATAAGTTCCAAACAATATTCAACTATAATATAATGCCAAGATATTAATTAAAAAACAATTTGCAATTTTTATCAGTTCTGTGCTGCTAACCGCACATAACTTAATATTAAATAAGAAAGTAGATACAGAATGATGGCTGGTAACAACAAATGCCAAATAATTATTGGTTGGTTTGACTCGGATTTAGCTGACATTTAATAAGTTCCAATTTCTATTTACCTAAATGTTTTTTTCAGAGATCTAATTGTACAACAAAATATATTCACGTCCTTTAAAAGTTCACATTTGTTGTAAAGTTTACAAGCACGTTTTGTAAACATATTAGCAACATAGTTAGTTCTACTTGGTGTAATGTGAAATAAGTCTTTTTTCGAGTCGAACTTTAGGATTTCGAACTTTCGGTCATTTGATAATCGATCTTTCAAGTTTCGATCTATCGGATTTCGACATTTAGTATGTTCGATATTAAAAAAAAATGTGTTTTATGCATCGATATTTCGGTCGTATGTATTATGAATTTTCGGCATTGTAATGCATACCCTCGCACAAAGTTCCAAGTTTTGCAATAAAGCACAAAATCTTTACAGCATGGTTACAGTATGGCACGAGAATTAAGTACCGGTTACTTCTTTAAACATCATTCGGTTTAAGAAATGGATAATGAGTCTTCAACTGTTAAGCGACAAATATACTGGACGATACTGACTGTGAGGGCAGCAGCACCGCGCACGGTGCACAGGTGGCGCAGGCGGCAGTAGACGGGCGCGAGCGCGCGCGGGTGCGGCGCCTGCGCGCGGCGGTACTGCGCGTGCGAGTCCCACGACCGCTCCGTGGCCTCCGTGCCGCACGGCGACCGCCCGCCCCCGCCCGCCCCGCCCGCGCCGCACCCGCTCCCGGCTATCTCGAAATCCTGACCAAATCACACATATTATGTTCTTTTTGTCATCATTAGTCATGTCACCAGAACAGCCCATTATCGTCCAATGCAGGATGTAGGTGTCTCCTGCAGCAGGGGAAACAATTAACAGAATAGCCAATTAAAGATTTTATTACTTATCTACTTTATTTTTACTAAGACGATTTAACGAGAAATGGGCTCCTTTTAGTTTGTTTTAAATATGTCATTAGAAAGACCCGTTCAAATGCTATTAAATGCTATTGTTAGTTCAAATTGATCAAAAATGTCGATGAGCCCCTTCTTCCCATGTACTCTTAATACACCTACTTATTATAGATCTCACTGTTGGGCTAATTTCCTAGAATTTGCTACACCAAATGGTCACAGCTGAATTGATAGATGGCGGTTCTACTTTCCATTAGTTGGCCTCGAATTTGGGGATGAGAGTGAGGGGGGAGGGAGGGGGGTTAACATTATGGTAAAAATTTAATTAATTATTGAACAAGATTATAACATTATAACATAACATCAAGATAATAATAAATATACTTATCTTTTTGTTCTAACTAAATAAATATTTTGTCTTAAAAGTCCTTCTTTTAAAGTCAAACTAACTTACAAGGTGTGAACACCAAGTCAAAAAGCCTCAGTATAGTGTGATTTCACGTAAAAAAACCAATGTTACACTAAGGTTTAGGGTTGCCACCCGTCCCCATTCTGCCGGGACAGTCCCGATTTGGATGATATTATGCGTGTGTTATACAATAACATCTTCAGATCCTTGTTGGGGCTCCCACGTTTCTGCAGTGCATCTGGCATGTTCGCCGATGCTAGAACTGATGACTTCTATGCTTTGATGCGGAAAAAGTCTTATTCCATCATCAGAACAATACGGGGGAGCTCTAACGGCATTCTGAGGATGTTATCGGAGAGGTTAGATTCTCCTTTGTTTGCAAGGTTCACCGATTTGCATGTCAAAAATGTAAATCGGTGCAGCTTGTTTTCATTATTATAATTTTTCAATTTGATTTACTAACATAATGTGTAAGCCATTTGTTACTAACAATATATGGACCCTTGGAAGTCTGAAATAATCTTTTTTTTTTTATTATTCCGCGTCCCGACGATCCATTAGTTTGGTCCCGATTTTTAATGATATCAATAGTTACCAGTTTCTACAGTAGTTTTACTGCCAGTTTTAATGATTTCAACGTACATTTAGAAAATAGACTCGAAAATTTCTCACGGCTCGCGCTTCGCGCTCGCCGCCTTTCCTTGTCCTATTTTCTGTTCCTAAAGGTGGCGACCCTGGTTAGTTTACTTACAAAAAGGGTTCTGTAGCTAAAAGAATTGGGGAACCGCTGGTCTAGAATACCTGTTATTTTGTGTGACCAATGACGTCATTGGTTATACAGGTGAACCTAACATTCTCCATTAAAGGAGGGGAGGGGGAAGGGAAACAACTCCCTCCTCCAAACCCCATCTGCCGGTGATGCATAGTTTTCGAGAAATAATTTTTTTTTTGTGTAAACATAACCTCAAAACAAAATATATGGAAATTAAGCAGGGGAGGCTAAAAAGAGTGGGGAGAGGGGAGAGCACGTATGTACAAAATTTCGTATGTACAAAATTTCGCATGTAAAAAAAGTCGTTCCTGGCGCTTCGCCAGCCGCTTCCGCGGCACGCTCGCTGCGCTCGCTCGGCCCACGTGCTGGGTTCATGTACACCTAACATGCTTGTCGCTACGCTCCTCGCACCTACCACGTGACCTTCGGTCTTTGGTCACCATCCCAACAATTTAGCAGTGCTACTAACCTAGTGCGCCGCCATTAAACGTCAAAATGATGACACTTGGTCTAAAATTAGACATTTTTAACCAAAAAATTTTCAATTTTCAGAAATTTATTTCACACTTATTATTTGGTTTTTAACCATAAAATTTGGTATGCGTGTTCCATATCATTAGTTCTTTACATAAAAAAAATATGAACTCAAAACTCGATGCCAACCAATGGAAAGAAGAAAAACTTGATACCAACTAATGGAAAGAAGAGCCTAGTTTAATATCATCTTGGTATTCTTATTCTGATGTAATGCTAATTAATGCCACTACTCCTAAAATCTTAGCCGGTGAATTTTCCAGCTATTTCAGAACTACATTTTAGTTGTATTTATTTTTATCATTCAACTACCAAAGAGATATTCTATCTAAGAACTGCCAGATTTTTAAATTGTCAATTGTGAGGGGATTGGGAAACTAGCCATCTCATTGCAATACAATATTTATAAAAAACAATGTAACATTAAGAACATCTACATCAGGGGTCTACAAACTATGGCCAAACGGTAAGGTACTAACAATCCAGCCCGTGAAAGCGAGCCGGTTTGTACCAACATACTGTAATATACAGTTTAGTTTATTTTAGTTGAGCTAGCTAGGTCCTGGCGCTTGAGCCTTCGTGGAGAAGTTAGTCCGGCCCTAAGGCTAAAAGGTTTGGCGACCCACAATCTACATGAATAACAAATATTGTGATTATAGAGAAATTTAGCTATACCTAGCTACCGATTGGTTAATTGCTTTAACTATGAATCACACAAAGGGGTTTCTAAACATAACTTCCAAAGTTCCCTTCAAATTAAACCTAATTAGGTCACACTCCCCACTTTATATATTATTCATGAATGGTAGCAGCAATCTAATGGTCCACTACACCCTAACAGTGGAAAGGCTAGTTGAGATTAACATTAAGATTGTCATAAAGTTTTATGCTTATATTATATTACTTGCAATTTTATTTTTCTAAAGAATGGGTCAGGGACTCTGTGTCTTCTATAAGTTCATACAGATAACATTCAAATAATGACTGAAATTACTTGAATGTTGTTAGTGTATTATGTTATAATCAAAACGTTATTATTAAATGAACACAGGAAGCTAAACACTACATTTGCAATTCTTATGAGTGGCCTGATAATCATCATAAAGATTCACAGCCACCCCAAATGAGGTTACAAGTCATTAAATAAATGGAGTCATTACCATAATGCTGTTTTTTCAGATATTACGAGTGTTAATGAGGTTCAGGGTGGAGGTGGGGTGTACCTGCACGTCTTCGCCGCGGCAACTGGTGGGCTCCAGCTCACGGATCTCGTCCAACAGCAGCTCCACTTCGTCCGTCGAGTACAGCTCGCTCACAGACACGTAGCGCGCCGGGGCCGCTTGCATATCACCCACACACTCGCCTACCGCCGAGCGCCTTCGCCTCGGCACCTCCTATCATCACCAAGTTCATCACTATACGCCAGCATCCCACAAACACTGCTATATACACTCCATGACGCCCGTTACCTTTTCCGAACGTTGACATTGATACTCCGCCCTTCTGTAAGTGACCACATGTTATAGGTACAGTAATATTGTCTATAAAAACGTTGACCTAATAAACAAAACCATTCCCATGACGCTTTTCAGCACGCCATGTTTGATAACATATTTTTTTATAATGGCCGACTGACAGCTGCTCATGGCAAAGAACTTAAAACAGTCAGCCAAAGAGAATGTAAGTGCTTGTTCGCACGGGCGATTTTTTAACGCACGATATTTTCACTTCGTAGTTTCGACGGTGTTCACACGAGCGCTCTTTAACGCCCGATTCTCCTGAAGTATTTACCTGTGGAACAGTGTGCCATCCATAGCATAGTGTGTACATACTATGCGAACCAATGGGGAATGTCCGAAAAAAATCAAATTGGCTGAATATTTTTTCATAGGTAGGAATAAGCTCCCTTAGTAATAAAAAAAAATTCAGAATTTTCGGTTGCGTGAAAATAAAAAAAAAATTAAAGTCTTTTCGACTTCACAAATGTAGGAAAGTAACAGCAGAATGGAGATTATACCTTTGCCAACACCTGCCACTATGACAACAAGAATTAAAAAAAAAAATTGTCATTTTGTATTGAAATTTTTTTTTTAATATCATGTTGTGGTTGTGGCAGGTGTTGGCAAAGGTATAATCTCCATTCCGCTGTTACTTTCCTACATTAAATTTGTGAAGTCAAAGAGACATCATTTTTTTTTAATTTTTCACGCAACTAAAAATTCTGTATTTTTTTTTATTACCTACTAAGGGAGCTTATTCCTACCTATAAAAAAAAAATATTCAGCCAATTTGATTTATTTCGGACATTCCCTATTATGAATAGAGTGCGTTTCATCGGTTATTACCTATGGCGTATGCAGATATTAGATGGTTCATTTTTCGTTCATTTTCGATGCTTCATCGCAGTGAAGCATCGAAAATGAAGTGTCTAATTATGTGATTCATCTTTCATCAGTGATGCGCCTTTTTGATGAACGTCACTAGACGCCGGTGCGGTTTCATCGGGCATCGGTCATCGCATCGGAAATGAACAATAAATGAAGCGTGTAAACAGTGCCATTCACTGCAGTAAACGGCATGTCATCAGTAACTTATTTGTGTTTAATTTAAAATGCCTTTATTTTTCGTTTTTTGAACTTTTTTCAACCCGCAACATGCATACAAGCAGTGCATGGAAGCATTTTTTTTTCTCTTTAATTAACTCTTAATTCTTTAATCAGAATTATCACGCACAACCTGTTGCTGCGAAGTTTTGTGAGAAATGAGAAATACTACATTCATAATGCAGATATTAGACGGTCATCAAAAGTGCTTCATTTTCGATGAAAAAGGCAGTGACTAGTGACCAGTGAAAGCCTTTTGGTATTTAGACACTAAATGTAAAATGAATGTTGTATTTCTCATTTCTCACAAAATTTCGCGGCAACAGGTTGTGCGTGATAATTTTGATTAAAGAATTAAAAGTTAATAAAAGAGAAAAAAAATGCTTGCATGCACTGCTTGTATGCATGTTGCATGATGCGGGTTGAAAAAAGTCTAAAAACGAAAAATAAAGGCATTTTAAAACAAACATAAATAAGTTAGTGACGACATGCCTTTTACTGCAGTGAATGGCACTGTTTACACGCGTCATTTATTGTTCATTTCCGATGCGATGACTGATGAAAGTCCGATGGCCGATGAAACAGCACTGCCGTCTAGTGACTTTCATCGAAAAGGCGCATCGCGATGAAAGATGAATCTACTTAATTAGACGTGAGCATGCGACTCTCCGTGCCACTGAATAATTCCATTCTAAAACTACCTAGAAGTAATGTACCGATGATATACGTTCTTATTTCAGATATCAAATCGATTGCACCGGCTTCCCGGCAGAATGATTGACAAAAGCATGTGGCACGGAGAGTCGCATGCTTTGAGGTTATGTTTTTTGTTAAATCGTCGAATTCCAGATCAATCTGAGTCTGTACCGGTGGTTTGATGTATTTGTAGCCGTTACATATTCATTGTAACAGCTACAAACACTTTCGTTGCTCATGTAACGCAACAGGGTCAAAGATATCGCGATCTAAAGTTTTAAAAGCATGCGACTCTCCGGCCCACACACTTAAGTCTAAAATATTGATGAAAATTGCATTAAGATTAAAAATAAGCAGGTTTTTGTAATCGTTTGATCACGATAAAAGACCCGAAAACATATTTTCAGAATATCTTTACTCGTTTTAGAGAAATTTGCAAATTTATTTACTATGAACAATCACAGTGTAGGGTTACCATATCGTCGGTCGGTCAGAATCATTAGGCTGTTTCTAGAAAATAGACCGATCGGAATACGTTATTTTGAGGGTATAACCTTCAAGAATTCTAAAGTTTATGAATTCTTGCCTGTCGATACATTGGCATATAATTAGTTTATTTTTGCGTTTTGTGTCACATCTAGCCGATGCATCTTGAGAAATTCGATTATTTGTGGTGGTTATAAATAATTGGACTCTAAGGCGATTCTCTCTCTACTGCCAACGCGCGCCGTCGTCGCGGGGCGCGGTTTGGCGTTTCACGCGCGCGGTGACGGCGCAGCGCAACGCCTGTTCGGGCGGTTTTCTCCGCGCCCCCGCGCCATTCAGCGTCTGACGCGTCCCCGCCGCTTGTTTTTTAGAGGCATTAAATTTTGAAGTTGTTTTGTTTTAATTTCCAGGTTTTTAGGGTTCCGTACCTCAAAAGGAAAAAAAACTGAACACATATAAAATCACTCATGAGATTAAAACGTCCAGACAAATAATTAAGATTTGCCATCTCGATATTAATGACGGAATTTTAATAACATACGAGTAGGTAGGTACGGTCAACGGCACGCTGGGCTTCCACGACAGCGTAATGATATTCAATCAAATAAATAACAGATTTTTTACAGTTTTGTATAACCTCATGTGCTGCATAATGTACCTACCAAATGGCACTAAAATGGGCGTATATCCAAGCCACGAAACATTTGAAAACCAGAGGAAATCCCGCCATCGTAACGAAACGATCATCGAAAATCAGCCGCGGGGCGCGTCGCAGTGTGTTGTACCCCGCGGTAACGCGCCTGCTGGCGCAAACTGCTCGCGGATCGCCGGCGGCACGCGGCGGTGCGCGCTCACGCGCCGTGGCGCGCCTTGGTGTGTTGGACGAGGCGGTTTTCTGTACAAATTAATGTACTTGCATACAACGTAAAAGACGCGCGTGGGTGCGCCGCGACCGCGCCCGTCGCCAGTGTGAGAACCGTCTAAACTGTCAAAATTGTTTTAAAGTAAAAAGAAACAATAGTATTGTATTTAAGATAGCCTGCGTAGTGTACAAACCTAATTTGTGTCATTTTCGTCCATGGAAACAGACGTGGGACCCGTACATTAATAACACCGTCAAAAAAATATTACAATTTGAAAAACAAGTACCATATACCTCAGATCACTTAAAAATCCCTATGAAATAAATTTGTGCCAAATTAAGGCATGGACTTTTAATATTTTAAATTTTTTTGTTTGTCCGAGCCATTGATGCTTATAAAAAATATTAGTATTATTAGAGTTTACATATTTAATTTCTTAAATACATGAGTGATGGACAGAATGAATTTGTGTCATTTTCATGCATGGATAATACCTAGGTAGGTAGGTATTCAAAAAGTTTGCGGTCGAAGCGAGTAGGCGCGGGCGCGTGGCGAGGGACGACGAAGCTCGTCCGTTTCGGTTGGATACTAAGTACGTACATACCTATAAGTCTCACGTCACGATACGAACGAACACGCACCTTTCGTTTGGTTAAGTAGGTACTCTATAGAATTACATCTCCTGTTTTAGAAATTCATACAGATGTACTATGGACAACAACGTCACTTAACCACAACTCTTAAGGTTAAAATCGGTTGCACGCCGCGCCGCCACCGTCATAACATAATATATTTAGTTCGTGCAGGGGGATACGTGCGCACACAATTTTTTTGCTAACTTTTTAAGCGAAGCTGTTGCCCATAGTACATACATATCTGTTCTGTTTCCATTCTAAAACAACCTAGAAGTAATGTACCGACGATATACATTCTTATTTCAGATATCAAATCGATTGTACCGGCTTCCCGGCAGAATGATTGACAAAAACATGTGGGCCGGAGAGTCGCATGCTTTGAGGTTATGTTTTTTGTTAAATCGTCGAATTCCAGATCAATCGGAGCCTGTAGCGGTGGGTTGATGTATTTGTAGCCGTTACATATTTATTGTAATAGCTACAAACACATTCGTTGCTCATGTAATGTCAAAATTAATAACAGTGTTTCATTGTTGGACAGAGGATGTTTCATTGTGTACACCTAGGTGGACACAAACAATTCCCATTTTCTTTTAAAAGTCTTCTTATTGGTTTATGTATCTATTTATTAATGAAACTATAACTGCCATTTTATACCTAATTAAGTAGATTCCGTTCCTCTAAAAACGGAATTCATATCTTTAAAAATGAGAGAAATATGAGACTCAGAGCTTTTGGTGTTGCATTGTTCCACACTGCTCTACGTTTGTATGTATGTGAGTTTTTGTATTGTTACTTGGGACAAGTTTCAATGGTTGTAAAGTAATTTATGCTTACTACATAAGTCAAAACTTGAAAAAATAAACTTTAGTATTTACTTACCTTTTAAAAAAAACAAAAAACCGACTTCAAAATACCTGCCTCTAAAAAGCAAGAAATAATATTCAAATCATTAGATATGCATTATCATTGTTATATAATAACAACACGTCTATTGAAGTATTGAAGTCGGGTGGGGCTGGAGTACAACTTCGTTTTTTTATTCTAAAAGCCCTACCCGACTTCAATATACGTGTTGTTTTTATATAACAATGATAATGCATATCTAATGATTTGAATATTATTTCTTGCTTTTTAGAGGCAGGTTATTTGAAGTTGGTTTTTTGTTTTTTAAAACATTTTATTTTATTTTTAAAACAATTTTTATTTTTTTGTTTTTAGTGTAAGTACCTTCTCTATTAGGTAGTGAAGTGTAAGTATATTATTTGGTAGAAAAATCGGCTCAGTCAAACGTGAGATATTCGCGGAGAAACATACATTCATACAGGTCAAACTGAAAGAGAACCTTCTTTTTTTTAAGTCGGTTAAAAAAACTAAAAGTACCTCTTACCCAACAAAAAGAATCATCTTATTCGGTTCATAAATAACAAAATAGTCAAGTTAGTTGATGCAAAATCATAGTGTTTTCAGGATACCTTGAAAACTACTGAACCGATTTGAAAAAAAAATAAATGGGACCATTTCGCAAAAAAATTGAATCGAACAAAAAAAGAATCATCAAAATCGGTCCATAAATGTCGAAGATACGCGCGAACAACGATAAAAAAAACATACAATCAAGGATGTAATAAAACAGATGCTTCGTTCGGAGTTATTTTATTAATAAAATACATGTAAAATAATTATTTTTTTTTTCTTACAAAGAGGTTATAAGAAAACTGAATTTCTTAGTGCTCATCACTGTTAGTTCAGAGCCATCACGCCTTATTAGTAAGTTTGGATAGACTAACATACACGTTACTAACATAACAAGTGATGTATAGGTACTTGGTTATTTATAAAGCTGTTGGGTTTTAAAGTAAATGGGAACGGGAACGAGAACGAAAACGGAAACGGGAACGGTACTTACCTACTAATCTCTGAACTAAACTTTTCAATAATTTATACCAATTCGAATTTAATATTTATAACTAAGACAGCACAACATCTGTCGGGTCAGCTAGTAAAATAAATATTTGAGGGGGCTCCCATACAACAAACGTGATTTTTTTAGCCGTTTTTTGGTACGGAACCCTTTGTGTGCGAGTCCGACTCGCACTTGACCGGTTTTTATTTCCTTACCCTCAAAAAATATTTTGTTACAGTAGGTAGGTAATCCTTTCTTTTTAAACTTTGCAAGAGGTAGAGTACAAGAATGTTAATGATGTCATCTCATCAATGAGACTGTAATTGACCAAGAACCTTATATATGACTCTGGACATTGCGTCACCTTTTGGGGCTTGAAGAACGAAAAATAACCTTGAATGACGTCAACGATATTTTCCATCTCTTTCATTAGGGTGACAACAATGTTGTCCATTCGTAGGACAGTCACTACAAATAGGTACTTACTACAGACTATCAACTTATGCCTACGGCGGCGTAAGTTTTTTGGACGATCAATCCAAACATTCAAAAGTGTTTAGATTCTAAACATTTGAATGTTTAGAATAGTTTAGATGTTAGTTAGTGCCAAAGTTTGTATGTTTGGGTATCCGTATCTCTAAACATACAAACATTCGCATTTAGAATATTACTGCATTTATAGGATTATTACTACTCTTGACCAACCATATTATAACCTTTCTATATATTCATTCAAACCCCCCTTTTGGCCAGCGGCGCGGCGGCGCGCAACACAAAATATTTACTTAATGATTATTTTCGGTTGGCTCCTCTCCGGATGGACGATACTGTTTTGGAATGGTGGTCACACTGGGGGTCAAGTCTGCTATTGTTAACATCATATAATCGTGTTTCAATGGTGTTTGAACGGTAATGCTTTTTAACACAGTTCTTGATTCTTAAACCCAAAACTGAAACACAGTGTCTAACGGGTTTGGATTTTTAGGAAAAACAATGTGTTTCAATTTTGGGTTTACAAAAACAAGAATTGTGTCAAAAAGCATTACCATCCAAACACCATTGAAACACGATTACGGCGTTAGTCACGATTATAGGAAACTTGACCCCTTGGTCCTGTACGGTCCGGCTGGTTAAAAGTCAAAACTTGGAGATACGTGGTGAGGTTTAAGACTTAGGTACAGATGCCGGCATATATATTGGCAAGAAAATGAAAGAGACAAAAGATGCGCAGTAGCCATAAACTTAGTGTTTATGGCTACTGCGCATCTTTTGTCCCTTTCTTTCTCTTGCCAATATATATGCCGGGCAGTTTTTTTTATACACACCTGCCCTTCCACCCTAAAGTCACGTGTATTTTTATTTTGTACAATGAGGAATGTCCAAAAAAACAAATTGGCTGAATATTTTTATAGGCAGGAATAAGCGCCCTTAGTAATAGAAAAAAGTTTTAGAATTTTCGGTTGTGTGAAAAAAAATTAAGTCTCATTATTAGTCATTGTATTAAAAAAAGTTGCAATATAAAATGTCAAAACTGCATTATTTTGGCCGTTGAAAATAATTTCCCTCTAACGGTAATTGGGATATTCTATAAATGTTTCTTTTCCTCATCGTTTCGGAATCTGAAAAATAAAATAAGATTTATTTTTATTTTGTTACTACGAATAAACAATGGGTGTCAAAGACCATAATAACTAGTATAGTAGTAAGGTAGTAAGTTAGGTAGGTCCGATTCTTAGCTGAAACTGATCTAAATTGTTTAACTCAACTACGTAAGATAATATTTTAGTTTACATTACATTTTTTCTCTCTGTTAAGAATACAAAATAATTCCGCTCTCAAAGTTAAATGTGGCATAAAAACATAAAATGTAATGTTAGGTAGGATAAACGTAAATTTTTCATCCAAATCTTTCTTTCTTATTCAAAAGTTCTGCTGTGATTATGGTCACCCTGCGATATGCAGATAATATTTCTAAAGCTTCTTATGTGTCAAAAATGAATACAGATTTGTACATATTATATTATTATATTGAAATAAAAAATACGTAATTAAGGTGGAATTATAATTAACTTCTATAATATTTCCGAATTAGATCGGAAACAATCTTTGAAATCTGCTAAAATTCAGATTTCCGAGAAGGAAAAATTGAATGCTGAAAATACTTTAAAAAACACTTACTTGTGAAATATAATGTTAGAATTTGGTTTTGAAACACTTTTGCAATTTTGCACAATGCAACACATGCTTTGTAACGCGAATTTTATTTAAATAATTTTATATTTTTGTACATAAGGCCGGCCACACACAGACGTAATCACGTAACGGAATTCCGAACGTAATTTCGACAATGTATGAAGATTCCGTACGGAAAAAACACGTTTGTGTGTGGCAGCCCATAGATTTTGTATGCAGCTGCTGCGTTCGGAATCACGTACGTACGGAATTCCGTTGCGTGATTCCGTCTGTGTGTGGCCGGCCTAAACGTGAGATGCGGTGGAAAATCATTGACATTAGTGACATGTCAAATCAAAGACAATTCCATCAGTGATGCCACCTTATTTTTATTTGGTAACTTATGAAATATGGAGAAATTACTGTTAAACGTAAAATATTGTAATAACAAAATGGACTCATCTGTCCTCTAAATAATTACTTTGGCATGTACTAATAAATTTTAACATCATGTAACTAATTTAAAGTGTGCCGATATTTACATTTATTTAGAAAATCTAATTAATTGTTGTACATGACCTGGGTAAATTGACTATGGATTGGGATATTTTGTACTTAGCATGGCAATTTCAGTCACAGTGTGAGAGGGATAAAAGAAATCTGCAAAGGTGAATGACCTCATCCCCAACCATCTTTCAGTAGTAGAATGTCCAGTGTCATAGAATATTAATATAAGGTTCTTGGGAAAAACACAGACCATCGAGATACATAGAGCGGTCATAGATAAATCAAAAGTGTGGCCAACACTCAGTAGTGTTGCCAACAAGACCCATAGAGCTTGACCATAAAGAGTTGTAATTAAATAAAATGGAACTAAAAATTTTCAGTACTAAATGTAGTCAGTGTTGCCAAATTATTCGTGATTTTGACGTATTTACATAGAAAGTGGCGCCCTCCATGTGGTCAACTCTTTATGGTCAAGCTATATTTGTTTGCGTTTCGCTTCCACTTCAGGGTGTAGGAAAGGTGTAGGATGTGCAAGAAAAGGAAATAAGTTCAAGATTGCTGTTTGACAGTACTATTCTTATTTGGCTCGCATAGTACGTGTGCGAACCAGGGAGCTAATTGTCTAATTTTAAAAATCTATCGCAATCGCTTTCGTTTGACAGATGGAAGTGACATATTGCTGCATTTCTTTGGTAAGTTTTTATTTGTGACAAAATGAAGCTTCAATGTGTTACATCCAGAAAGCGATAGCGATAGATTTTTAAATTAGACAATAGAAAGGCTGAGCCTATAGTCAATGTCACATTTACTTTTCGTTATCGCTTCGCTCCGAAAAATCCATACGGATTTGACGTTTTATAATTCGATTGTTAACGAAACCTTATGTCAATCCCATACATGTTTCAAAAGCAAAGCGATAACGAAGATTTGCAAATGTTCCTTTGGCTAGGGGGTCAGGGTACTTAGATATTGTCTAATTTCAAAATCTATCGCAATTGCTTTCATGTGATACATTGATGCTTTTTTTGGCACGAATAAAAACTTACCAAAGAAATGCAGCAATGTATCACATCCATCTGTCAAATGAAAGCGATTGCGATAGGTTTTAAAAATTAGACAATAAGTACCCAGGGCACAGAATAACTAATAGTACAAGTACAGAAGCAGCACTCCACAAGTAATTTAAATAAATAGCGACTTTTGCTCCCACACAATAAAGCGCAATTCAGGTCGTGCAGCGCTAATGGCCTACAGTTATATTATATTCACCAAGTAGTTACCTCTCTTTCTATCGCGTGCTCTTACCTTTTCTGATGACGCAACGTTAGGGTTATCTTCTTTTAAATGAACTGCGTAGCATCCTACTAATATTATAAATGTGAAAGTTTGTGGGTTTGGATGTTTGGATGTTTGTTCCTCAATTACGCACAACCCGCTGCTCACTTGTTCGTTCGAACGAACGGCTAGCGGTAGGTGCTTATCGCGCGACCTTGAGCGAGTGAAGGAGGCCTGCCCAGGGGGCTAATTGTCTAATTTTAAAAATCTATCGCAATCGCTTTCGTTTGACAGATGGATGCGACACATTGCTGCATTTCTTTGGTAAGTTTTTATTTGTGCCAAAAAGAAACTTCAATGGATTACATCCTGAAAGCGATTGCGATAGATTTTGAAGTTAGACAATAGAAAGGCAGGTTCACATACGTGGTCACACACGTACATACTGTCACGGACGTAGCTATAGCTTTGACAAGGGAGGGGGGGGGGGGGGGGGTGTGTTCCAAAAGTATAAAAACAGAGCTCTAACGCCAATTAAATCTATCATTTACAAATTAAACATTGCCTGCGACTATAACACGCAAGTATACTCGCAGGTAATCTATCTATTTGTCTGTCTATCTGTTGATCTGTTTGTTTGTGTGCTAATAACGTAAAAAACGTTATCTTAATCGTGATGATGTTTACATACAAATATAATCTTGCAGAATAATCAAATCTTTATTTCATTGCAATTGGTTTACTGAATCAAAAAATATACGAATTTTAAGTTTACGATGAATTCGTTGTAATAATATCTCCTATTCACATCTGGCACACTATAATGATCAATGGCTAAAAGTTTTATACAATCGGCGCGGTGCATGTAATTTTTTTCTGTTGGACAAGTAAGATGGATATGAATGGGGGGGGGTCCGGACCCCCTTATATACGTCGGTGCATACTGTGGAGAACTGTTACAGCACAAGATTAACAATTTTTCTGGTGCAGGTTTGCGAAGCTCGGATGCCGAGGTTCGCGAACCTATAGGGCTCCGATTCGAATAGGTTCCACACTCATGCGATTCGCGCGTTAGTGTGGAGAAGCCTTAAGTGTGTACCCACCCTAGTATTTGTTGTATGGTCTGTTTATCTCTTACTAGTCTGTGCCTTTGCCTTTCAAACGAACGGCGGGAAATTTTGAACTAATTTTGATAAAATTACTTGAGCATCTTAAGTAGTAGGGGGATTAGTTATTTATTAGTCAATGACCTGCATATATTTACTGTATATATATTTTTTCATGTCAGTGGTTATTAGTACTTGATCTCCTTTGTCGACCACGGGCGACAAAGTTTATCCTTCTCATAGTCCTTGGAAGGGACCACTCTTCTTTATAATTTATACCTACAAGTATGGGCGAGGTAAGTATGGCGCAGCATCTTTGACCTGCTATTTTGAACGGGTAATAGCAACTTTAGCTAACCCTTAGCTGCCAACCAAACCAAAGGCCAGTCATAGAACCACAGAATGGGTGTCTGACTCAAGTCTGACTCCTTCGGAAGGCAAAGGCATGTTTAAACAATGTTAAACTGTTGCGACGTTTGGTAGGGGGTACCTTACCTACTTATGGTCGTTAACAACACCCACGAATAATTCACCATATCATTCTATCTGCATGTCCCGCGCCCCAGCAGCAGGCGCGGTCGGGGGGGGGGGGGGGGGCACAGGGGGGGGACATGACCCCCCCCCCCCCCAAATTGTACATGTCACATAGAAAAAGCATCTAAAAATTTACAAAAAAGCAATTATTATTATTAGTGACCCCCCCAAAATTTCAGGCTGCGACCGCGCCTGCCCAGCAGTGGGGGGATATTTATTTAGGCAGATTTTTATTTAGACAGCAGAATCTATATTAGACGATGATATGCAATGCAATTATGCAAATGTTAGCCCTGAATGAGGCTTAAGTAAGTTAAGTGCTTTTTTCATTTTACCTGCATTCGAATATCCTATTATTTATTTGTATTGTACAGGAATAAAAGATTTTGTACCTTATACTTCCAATGCAAAAACTATCATTATGTTCATAAAATTCTTCATCATCATATCAGCCGCACGACACCCACTGCTGGGTATAGATAGGCCTCCCCCAAGGATCTCCATGACGATCGGTCCTGCACTGCCTGCATCCAGCAGCGCACCGCGACCGCGCACCCTCACGTCGGTCCCCCTTGTCGGGGCCTACCCACGGAGCATCGTCCGGTGCGCGGTCGCCATTCCAGAACCTTTCCGCCCCAACGGCCATCAGTTCTTCTCGCTATGTGACCAGACCAGCCAGCCTACTGCCATTTTAGCTGAGCAATCCTTCGAGCGATGTAAATAAAATTCTTAGGAAGTTCAAATCAAAATACAAAGTTAATTATCAAAAATTTATTCAAGTTTTACACTCCTCCAGTGTAGCACTAATATTTATCACAGAATCATAAATCATGTGAAAACGACAGCGATGAAAAAGTTTAATAAATGGATAGATTTCTCCAGAATGTAGTCTCATCAATTTAATGATCTATTCTATAACATATAGAAACCTGGTCTGATTTCTTAATTTTAGTCTTTATCGTATGCTCAAATGCATGTTTATTTATGTTTTAACTCAATCGATTTCCATTGCTATTTTGTACTCAAGTACACAACAATCACATAATGTACTTATTTTCTTATAAGAAACAAAAAAACAGATATATGTTAATATATCTACCACATGTTGACAAAAATATAAAAAAAACTATAAACACTATAAACTAATAAGATTGGTTTTCGTCAATGTACAAGAGTCAAAGAAACGCCTTTACAATGTCAAATTAAACTTACACTAATTTACAAACTAATCAAAGAATATTATTTAAAAAACAAAAACATCAAACCCCCTTACAAATAAACAGATATTAAGTACAGCATAGTCTCAGTAAACATATTAGTTAAAGCAGTATCGCAACTAAGCCGCTATATCGATATTTGTATCTCCGCTACATCGATATCTATTTTGTGCTTAAACCCCTAATATACTAATATAGTATAGGTATTAGGGGTTTAAGCAAAGAATAGATAATAGTACTAGCGTACAGAAGTTGCACTCCGCAAAATCATTTAAATCTCACGCGATTTATCATTTGGTTTTAGTTGTATGATAACGATAACGATAATCGCTGCCATTTGAGATTCCTTTCTTTAGTGGCCCGAGTTAAACGAGGGTGAAAATGGGTAATTTCATACTTAACCCCTATTGTGCCGCACTGTGCCGTGCTAGAATGACTAGGAGCAAGCATTGCGATGCTCGCTTATTCATGTGTTGATAATTATGTCTTGTGGCATCAGACATCAGCCTGCCTAGCATGACCGATTTATATCGCGTGATATAGCGTTTTATCATGTTTAACTGTCAAAAAGACAAAGGAATTTGACAGTTGAGTGTCGATAAAATGCTATATCACGCGATATAAATCGGTCATGCTAGGCAGGCAGTCTGTGTGATGTGACGATTTGGATATTTACGTAGATACCTAGTTGCGTTACTGTTTTAATATTATTTTCTATGGCATAGCCGTTCGGTACTTTGTTTTCGTCACTCTAACATCATCTCACGATAAGAAAAGTTAATACCTACTTATGCCGTGTCTATTTGTAAGGCCCGGACTATCTCTACACAGAGATGGCGTCCGTCGGTCTCGGGTCGACGCGATGCGTGAGGATACCGGCGATAAAGTCTTATTCTAGGAACTGCCTTATGAGGTAGCGAGATTACCGTACGATCACAAATGCAATAATCACAAATTCGGTGGTTCAATTCAGTCGGTTACCCTCCGAAGCCGGGGGGCGGGCGCATGCCGGGCGGGAGGGGCGTGTACTTGAAGGGCATCATCACGGGCTCCGTCTGCGTGCCCGCCGCCACCAGACGGAATTCTGCCGCCAACGGGTTCAGCGACGACACCTGCACGCTGGCCGTCGCCGTCCTCACGCTCGATGACGTCACGCCCGTCGACGTGCCTCTCGTCGACGTGTCGCTCGGCGACGTCACACTCGGCGAAGTCACGCCCCTCGTCGTCACGCCCGGCGACGACACGCCCCTCGACGTCCCGCCCGGCGACGATTCGCGAATCGCGCGAGATATCGTATCCGACACGTATCTTTGAGCCACTTCAGGGTTGACACTGCTTAACAACTTGAAGATTTCGCACTCCGAAACCGAAAGCGTCACTCCTCCGACCGGCGGCGCGTCGGCCGGCCGCGGGCGGGGCGCCCCGACCGACGGGCCGGAGGGGCGAGGAAGGGGACCGTTTCGCGGCGCATCGGGCATCGGGCTCGGTCGGGGGTAATTTCCGGGACTTTGAGGAACCGGCGGACGGAGAGGAGCACCGAGGAATCTATGCGGATGCGGACCGTTCGGGCCGACCAAACCGGGCGGGCCGGGCATGTAGGCGGGCATCGGCGACGAACACATGGGCGGACAGAAAGGCATCGGACCCGGGAAAGGGGGATATCCGCCGTACGGGTGCATCGGCATCATCGGGGTGAAGGAATGCAACGGCGGGCGAGGAGGTGGGAAATACTGGGGCGGAGGCGGGGGCGGGGGCGTGGCCAGCTGCGGATGCATGAGGGGGATCCTGTTGAAGGTCTCCAGTACGACGGGAGCGGGGGCGGAAATAACGGGCGAGGGCGCCGGCGGCGGGTCGGGCGCCGGAACCGACGGGACGAACTCGGGGGCGGACGCGCGGATTCTGTCAGCCGAGCATAAGGAACCGGGTGACGGAGAATCGTCGCCGTCCATCGACGAGGACGACGACGGCGAGGGGGGGCGCACGAGGGGCGGCGAGGGGGGGCGCACGAGGGGAAGCGAGCGTCCCGCGCGCTCGCCGGCCGCGGGGGCGGGGGCGGGGGCGGCGGGGGGCAGCGGCGGCAGGCACGAGGGCACGTGGCGGCGGTACTCGTCGACGAACTCGAGGGCGATGCCGTCGCGCAGGTACCCGTTGATGTCGGAGAAGTTGGGCGTGGCGCCGCTCTCGAGCGCGTCGAACCGCGGGAACAGGTAGCACTCCGAGGTCTGCAACGACCGCGGGGGGTCACTACGGGCGGGCGGGGGGCGGGCGGGTCGTCGCAGACTTCGGGGCTAGCTTGTTCGATTGGATTTTAAGAGCGATTGCGATCAGTTAAATTATATCTCGCTACCTCGTCGATAGCTCGGTTATAGCTTTTATACTTATTATTAGGAATCTTTAGTATTTTTCGCGACGTCTAACACCGAAATCGCGACTACGACCGACGCCATCTTAACATGTTTTAGTGTTAGAAATTGAGTACGAATTGACTTGTTTTATTTTCTTATTTGATTTCTAAGATTATTATGAAACACGTATTTAGCTGCAATCATGCATAACATTATTTAATATTATATACATAACTTATAAAACAAGTCAAAGCCTACTTATTCCTATGAGAACACATAGCCCCCTCAAATCTCTACAGATAGACCACATTATAACAATTGATAATACCCGCGTATATAAAAAAGTCTAAAATGGCGGCTATATAGACATGATAATAACAGCCGCAATTTTAGACCACTGATTATACAATTAAAGACAATGGGGATCCACACGCAAAGCTAATTGCAGATGGCTCCAGCAGCGACCCGGCCGCTACCAGTGGTTATGATTGGTTAAAATACGTCAGAAATTACATTTTCACCTCTCCAGCACGAAAAGGGTGCTTTTGGCGCGTAAAAACTCGCAGCAAAATCGACTTTTGCTGCGAGCGTGAGGCAAAGTGCTTTTACCAAAAACTCGCAGCAAAATCGACTTTTGCTGCGAGCGTTTAATTTCTAACACCTTTTCTCGCTGGTAGAGGTGAAAAGTTGTATGTTTAATACGAGAGCAAATTTTTTGATGTCTCGTGCCTTTAAATCACTCACTGTGCTCAGTAGTCTATATTAGAATCACTCGCTACGCTCGTGATTCAATTCTAGACTACTTCGCTAGTTCGTGATTTAAAAGTCAGCACTCGCAGCAAAAAATGACTTTGCTCTCTTGTATAACAAATAACTATTGTCAATTTTAATAACCAATCAAACAATTTTAGTCGTTTGTGGCGCCATTAGTGTCAGTTTGCATCCAATGGGGATGCAAACTGACACGACTGACACTGGAAGTCAATGTACCTATTCAAATCAAAAGAATTTGTAGTAGTAATAGAAGTATTTTGTATGAAAAATGTATGGGATTGACATAAATTTTCGCTAGCCATAGACTAATAATTACTATTTAACAAATGTCAAATCACCATACGTCTTCAGATTACGAATTTAGTTGCCGCTTTTTCAAATTTAATATGAATTTGTCTTACAAGAATGAGAAAATAAGAACATATCTAACGAATGACAACATTTTCACTTTTTACTCGTAAAAGTTTTATCACAATTTTAATTATAACATCAAAAAAGAAACAACGGTACCTAATTAAGTTTAAAATAATATACTAGTAAAAAATCGACTCGCCACTAGATGCTTCTCAAGCGGGACTCGATCCAATTGAGCTACCGAGTCACTAATGGGATCATCGAAATTTTTCTAGTATCTACTCTTTCCCTGCAAGCCAGCGATATTTCAGGTAGTACTCTCTACTTCAATTATTGTTGTAATGGGGAAGACAACTGTCAAAATGGCGCTGCGTACTCTAGTTCTACAAGAGCTATGAAAACAAAGGACTTTGATTTAAAAAAATCGTTTTTTTAGCTTTAAAATTATTAAATTCTGTATAATAGGCTTTAAAAATGTTGGCACTTACAAATTTCCAAAAGATCTGGATATAGAAAAAATGGATAAATTCTGTGAGAATAAAAACGTCTTAATTTGGCTTTCAATTCCGGCATTTGCATTGTAGAATAGTCTTTTATATCCATTTTGGGTCAATGGGTCTTTTAGCTAAAAAAAATACCACAAAATAAATACCTATTTTCCCATACATTTGGTTCTGAACGTCTACCGTCTTAGGAAGAAGCGTACGCAGCGACATCTTCAATTAGCTTTGCGCTGCCAACCTCATTAGAAAGACTATCCGATATAGAGCATTGGGCCAGACTCCCAACCGCAAAGGTTGCGGGTTCGAGTCCCGCCTGAAAAGCATCTGGTGGCGAGTCGAATTTTTTCTAGTATATTATTTAAAAAATAGCATTGTGAATACTAAAATTCACAAATTTAACAAGAGTACTTAAAGTAATAAATTTATTATTTTCCGTAATGTGTGTTAGCAATAAAGTATTTATCTATCTAACTCAGCGGTTCCCGAATAGGGTTCCGTAAAGCTTTGTCCAGACTAGTCCGTTTTGGCGTATCAAATCACTGTTTCTTTAACATACATCGCTAGTTTGGTTAGGCGTGCGTTGAAGTAATATCAACGCACGCCCAACCAAACTAGCGATGTATGGTAAAGATACAGTGATCTGATACGCCAAAATGATACAAGTCTGGACAAAGCGTAAGAGGCTCTCAGGGGTTCCGCGAAAATTCAAGAGTTTATAAATTCAAGATATATACTTCTCTTTTTGTCAAACTAAATAAGTATTGTATATGTACCTTAAAAGTCCTTCTTTTAAAGTCAAACTAACTTTCGAGATGTGAACACCAAGCCAAAAAGCCTCAGTACAATGTAACAGTTAGTTAAGTTAGTTTACTTTTTACTTGAGCTACGGTTCTGCCCAAAAACAATGAAACAAAAAGGGTTCCGTAGCCAAAAGAATTCGGGAACCGCTGATCTAACTACCTATCTAAAGTAATATAATAAACCAGGCAAAGTTTTGCAACCAAACCATCCAAAAAGATTAGTAAACAATTCATTTATTTACAGTAATAGTCTAATATAGTTTAAACATAACTTCAACAAAAAAATAATTTATTCAATCTAACTAGACTGATTGCAAGCACTTATTGAGTGTCAACAAGCCTTCAAACCTGAGAAGAGTTAGAGTGAACAATGAGATCTGCCGCCTGATTACGTATCTCTGTTGCTAACTATTAATGATAGAAATCGATTGAAATTAATGAAATTCGTCGACTTTCAAAAGTACGGTTGGCATCTCACCACAGAATTACAATATCACTTGTAAAGTTGGTCACACCTCACATGCACGCATTGTCAAATTGATCGCATCGTACCATAGTATAGTACTAAATACATTTTAATAATGTTCTTAAAATGGCAGGATAATTTGACTGATTCACAAATCGTCCACCAGTCGGCGCACTACCACTACCTTGGCGCTAGTGTAGTAAGCCTGTCATTTTGTTGTTTTCTATGTGGTTGCCATCAATTTTTGCATGTTATAAGCGAATTTTCGTAAATATAAATTATTCTTCCAACACATTTTGGTATTCTTCAATCTTTAATTCGTTTACTTTCCAACTTCTTTAATAATAATTATTAGTATCAACCATTTTTAGATATAATTTAAATTAAATGGGAAAATTGGGAGCAAATGCCCGTACAAAAATCTCCAGCAGCGCGCCACCAAGCGGGATAAAGGAGATGTCCCAGCGTTGCCCCAGTTTCACTTTATTTAATTACTTTCATAATAAAAAAAATGCTAATTACATTTTATTTAGGTATAGTATCAGTCAAGAATTATTTTGTATTTAGAAAATCAATTACAAAAACATTAAGTTGTTTTCTAAAGTATTTTGTGAAAAAAAAAAAATAAGTAAATAGTACTATCATGATAAAAAATTGTGATTTAATAGCGTTTTAACTTAAAAATCCCACTTTTTAATGCAGAAAAATAATTATTAATCTGATACTAGAGTAAAATACCTACTCTGACATACTACTTTGATTAAGACGCGATAGACTTTCATTTTTTGAGAATGGTGAGGCAAATGATGTGCGTGTGGTGTGAGTGTTCCTTTCTTAGAAATTGATTTAACCATACGAAGAATTTAAGAAATAATTGTGCAAACTTGATGGTAAAATCGAAAAATTTGTGAAACCTATGTAGACTAAGTTATAGTCGATTATATAGAACACTCACACCGCCCGCCTCGCGAAAACGCCATTCTTGATATCATACAATGTACTAGACGTATGTTAAAAAAATATGTATGGAAAATTTGTGCCTAAATTGTGAAAACTATTCACAAAATAATCAATTCATTATCATGGTTAATTTGGATTTTATAAGGGTTTTTTAGGAACACTCACACCACACACTGTGTGGTGTGAGTGTTCCTAAAATCACTAACTTTAACTGAATAATATTGAAATATTATTTCTGTATATTATAATTCGGATTAAGAGAAAATTTGTGACACATAAATCTTGTCACAAAACGTGCTAGATCGAGAGCAATTAAAAATTTTGTTTCTTTTTCAATGCTCGTGTGAGTGTTCCATATTTTGGCATTTATTTAACTAACCAGACTTCGTATACAAGTGGAGCATGCGTCCAAAATTGTGAAAAGTTTGTTCCTAAAATTCTAAACATAGTCTATTTCCGTAAGTATTATACTTTAATAGTTATCATTTTTCTTACATTTTCAAAGGAATATTTTATGTAGGGTGACCATACATATGAAGAAAACGGAGAAAAAACATTTGTTTAAGCATTTTATTACAAAAAAAGAGATAAACACGACTATCACGTGCTCTTACCTTTTCTGATGACGCAACGTTAGGGTTGTTTTCTTTTAAATGAACTGCGTAGCGTATATCATGATGTGACAACGACATTTTGTTTATTCGTTTTTTGATTTTTACATCCATATACGGCACAGTAATGTCGATTCAACATTATTATTATTATGAATAGACACTACCTACGCAGGCATGAGGTGCCCGCGCGACTACACAGGCGGGCGTGTGGCGGCCCTCTGCTCACTTGTTCGTTCGAACGAACGGCTAGCGGTAGGTGCTTATCGCGCGACCTTGAGCGAGTGATGGAGGCCTGCTATGGTGATCGATGACTAAAGGTGTCGGTACACTATTGTGTTGTGTTGTGTCGTGTCGCGATCTGTCGCGTATCGGTTTCATACATTTAGTATGGCTAGAAACACATTACTACAGTATGTCGTGTCGACACAACACAACACAATAGTGTGTTTCTAGTCATATACTATATGTATGAAACCGATACGTTTTCTGTCGCGACACAACACAACACGACACAATAATATAGTATTACCCTTTAATTTGCTGGAATGCACTTATCACCTTATTATTTTACTTATGAAATGTGCGCCATTTTTAGAGCATTAGAAAAAAAGTGATGATTTCATTTTTTTAATTTTATTGCACTGAATTTCGTAGGTTTTTTAATTCTTGCTTTAAAATGTCTGATAGCAGTGAATGTAAAGAAAATTTGACTCCGTCCTATATTTTAGATGCAGAGAAGGAAATGACTCGTATCAAGGTACTTAATATGTCTCTATCTCTCTTTTCTAACGTTCATCTTTTATTTAGTAGGTTCAATCCCAAACAATTTTGGACGCATGCTCCACTTGTATACGAGGTCTGGTTAGTTAAATAAATGCCAAAATATGGAACACTCACACGAGCATTGAAAAAGAAACAAAATGTTTAATTGCTCTTGATCTAGCACGTTTTGTGTCAAGATTTATGTGGACACACTCGTGTTTTAATACCCCTCATTATGCGTCAGTGTCATAAACTACTATTAAACTTAAATAAAAAAGATGTCGTCGAGCCCAATAAAAGTAATACCTAAATGCTATAGCGTAAGTAACAAAATTACCGTTACATAAAGATGCTGGTAACAATAAAACCAACCCTTAATTGCATGTTATCAACCATATAATTTTTTACCTTTGGCGTTTATCTCTTTTTTTTTGTAAAAAAATGCTTAAACAAATATTTTTTCCCCCTTTTTTTCATATGCATGGTCACCCTACATAAGATATTCCTTTGAAAATGTAAGAAAAATGATAACTATTAAAGTATAACACTTACGGAAATAGACTATGTTTTAAATTTTAGGAACAAACTTTTCACAATTTTGGACGCATGCTCCACTTGTATACGAGGTCTGGTTAGTTAAATAAATGCTAAAATATGGAACACTCACACGAGCATTGAAAAAGAAACAAAATGTTTAATTGCTCTCGATCTAGCACGTTTTGTGTCAAGGTTATGTGTCACAAATTTTCTCTGAATCCGAATTATAATATACAGAAATAATATTTCAATATTATTCAGTTAAAGTTAGTGATTTTAGGAACACTCACACCACACAGTATGTGGTGTGAGTGTTCCTAAAAAACCCTTATAAAATCCAAATTAACCATGATAATGAATTGATTATTTTGTGAATAGTTTTCACAATTTAGGCACAAATTTTCCATACATATTTTTTTAACATACGTCTAGTACATTGTATGATATCAAGAATGGCTTTTCGCGAGGCGGGCGGTGTGAGTGTTCTATATAATCGACCATAACTTAGTCTACATAGGTTTCACAAATTTTTCGATTTTACCATCAAGTTTGCACAATTATTTCTTAAATTCTTCGTATGGTTAAATCAATTTCTAAGAAAGGAACACTCACACCACACGCACATGGCAAATGACATAGGCGCGATGGGACATGTCCTTTTGTGACATCTCGCCATTCCGAGGGGGAGGGGGAGGGAGCACTGGCGGATTAAGGGGGGGCGGCAGAGGCGATCCGCCCCGGGAACCACACCTGTAGGGGGCCTCGGTTTGGCATTGAAAAAAAATTTAAACTGACTAAAAATCGCGCTGCGCGGCCGTTTTTTTTCTATATACAGGAAAAATTACAAAATTAGTGGATGGAACTGACTAATCGCGCTGCACGGCCAATTAATTTTACTAAACCTAGTCAAAATACAAGAGTATTTGATAAAACTGACTAAAAATCGCGCTGTGCGGCCTTTTTGAGGGGGATAGGGGGGGCGCTTTGTTGACAATTGTTACCTACAGGGCGGAAATCTGCCTTCTACACCCCTCTTTTGAAAACGTAAGTAAATATTCAAATCTGAAGGGCGCCAGGGGGTCTACAATTAAAGATCACCCCGGGCCTCAAAAAGTCTTAGTCCGTCAGTGGAAGGGAGGGAGCTAATTTACCTTTAAAAATAGGTCTACTATAGGTAGATATTTTAAAGGTAAATTAGCTAGTACCAATTTACATATCTAACCTACTTACTTTGCGTCTAGTGCTTCGTTAAGTTTTTCAATCTCAGGTGCGGTGAAAACTTTAGATTTTTTTAGATTTGTATCCTTCCGACCTCCGTTTTAAAAATTTCAGTTTTTTATATGTTTCTATATTCACGTCACGTTTTGTTTTAATAACAGCTTTTAGCATAGAATATATACTCCATAGCGTACACGCTGGCCTTGTTATTGATAACTCCATAAAATATAACAACATAACAGTTTCAGAATAAGTTTAGATTAAGTTAAGCACTCTTTGAAAAGATATTTTTCACGTGACTTTTCTGGTAAAAAACTAAATTCAGCATTAGAAACTGGGGCCGCACCGGCTAACTTACATGGCTATCGTAATCGCTTTCATTTGACAGATGGATGTGATACATTGCTACTTCTCTTTGGTAAGATTTTTTTGTACCAAAAAAAGTAGCAATGTCACATCCATCTTTTGGGTACAAATATACATTGCTACTTCTTTTTGATACAAAAAAGTCTTACCAAAGAAAAGTAGCAATGTATCACATCCATCTGTCAAATAAAAGTGATTACGATAGCCATGTAAGTTAGCCGGTACGGCCCTAGGGGGCTAATTGTCTAAGTTCAAAATCTATCGCAATCGCTTTCATTTGACAAATGTCGTGACACATTGCTGCTTGTCTTTGGTAAGTTTTTAAATATGACAAACTGAAGCATCAATGTATTATATCCTGAAAGCGATTGCGATAGATTTTGATATTAGACAATAGAAAGGCCGGTTGTCTTAACTCGTTCAGAGTTAGACAACTACCTTCATCGCTGGATGCACTCATTTTCGCAATAATTTATACCACAAAATTCAATAAAATCATTAAAACAACCTTTCTGAAAAAAATTGATTCACACTATTTTTTTTTATTACGACTTTGGCTACATAGCCATATTTATCAAAAGGTAACAAATTCCCGTCATTTATTTAATGGGTTCATTCCAGCAGACTAATCGCTAATCTCTTCTAGTAGACTCAGTGGGTGCATTCCAGCAGACTAATCGCTGAGCTATCGGTCACCATAGAGTAAATTTTAACCATGGAAAGTAATTTCTTCTTCTTCATCATTTGGTTCTGCTGGAATGCACCCAGTGCTAGGAAGTCGCTTTAAAGTCAACGAATTTTTGGATGCGTTCAGCAGATTATTCGCAATCGATATTTTGCTGGAATGCACCCATTTTAAAAGTTTTTTTTAATATTGCCATTTTGGTTCTGCTGGAATGCACCCAGTGCTAGAAAGTCGCTTTAAAGTCAACAAATTTTTGGATGCGTTCAGCAGATTATTCGCAATCGATATTTTGCTGGAATGCACCCATTTTAAAAGTTTTTTTAAATATTGGCATTGCGTTCGGAAACTGCACTGCTTGTCATTTTTAAGAAAACCAAACATGATATTTTGTACTTATTTTAAATAGGTATTACTTAAGTCTTTAAAAAAGCAACACCTAGTACAATTTATAATCTTAAAAGCGTGCAGTCTGCATACTAGCGCCGCCATTGGAAATAAAATCATAGTGCTTAAATAAAAAAGAAATTATGAATTATCTCTCTGAAGTGCACTCCGAACAAGCTTTGCGCTACTTTTTATCACTTAAGCAATATTTTCTAGCCTGTAGTTTAGTTATATGGACTTTTATTGCGAAAAGTGGCCACTTTTAACACTTTTAGTTTTTTTTATTAAAACTCCTTGGTATGTCCATGTATTTTATTTTTTATTGTTTATAATCCATGTCCGACAACATAAAGTTATCTGTCTATCTTTCTCTTACATATCAATTTTACAAGTCTCATCCTTGTCACTCTTATTTTTTTCTTTTAAACTATTTCAAAAGGTGGTGTTAGAAATTAAAAAGCACTTTGCCTCGCACTTGCGCTCGCAGCAAAATTCGATTTTGTTGCGAGTTTTGACACGCCAAGAGCACTCTTTTCGTGCTGGAGAAGTGAAACAAATATTTACTTTCTCCTATTTACAATGTGAAAGTTGACTAAATACTAAATGGACGTTCTGCGAAATGGTTCAAATGCGAAATTGACGTAATGCGACGAAACACTGTTAGCAACTAAATCTGACATTTTTATTAATTTTAAACGGTTTCAATCGATCTCAATAGAGAATTATTAGCAACAGAATTACGCTATCAGGGGACCGGTAAGTATATTAAATTCCAAAAGCTACAGAAAAATACAATTGAAAACCGCGCCTTGTAGATTTCGTATCAGCACAGCCACTTATAAGAGTTTAAATTCAATAACAATGACCTAAAAAAAACAAAGAAAATTATCAACGCTGGAATTTCTTGGAAAGAGCGAGCCTACGCCTCAACAAGCGACTCGAAATTGATACTACTGTTTCTGGGGGAGAATCTTCGGGCTCCGCTGTCTCGTCCGGTCTCGACTCGAAGTCTAGGGACCCGACCGGTGTATCCACCCTATCTGAGATGGGGGTTTCTGCCCTATCTGAGATGGGGGTTTCAGCCCTATATGAGAGGGGGGTTTCTGCCCTATCTGAGAGGAGGGTTTCTGCCCTATATGAGACGGGAGTTTCTGCCCTATCCGAAACGGGAGTTTCCGCTCGATGTAGCGCTTTCAGTTTGGAGTGCAGCGCTTTCAGCCGCTCTAATCGCACGGAGCCTTGTGTGACGACACTGGCATTGTCATCGCTGCGCTCCCACGTGCGCAGGCGGCGTGGAGGACGACCGAACACTTCCGAGGCCGACGCCGACACTTCGCTTATCGCGTCGGGGATGTCGTCATGCTCGGGAACGTCGTGGGGTCGGTAGTTGGTTATGGTAGAGATGAGAGTTCTAACATCAGCCGTCCTGTTAGTGGTAGCGGGTGAATCAGACCCACTTACCTGCAGCGCGCGGTCGGTGCGCGGGTCCGCGTGACCCGACCGGACCATCTCCTTGTCGATATATACGTCGTCTTCAGTTTGAGTGTTGATTAGGAACACTTCTAGGATGTCCTCCTGTGGAACAAAATTATTGGGTTTTATACAAAATGAAATCATTTGGTTTTGGATCGATAGGTGATCAAAACTAAATTTATGATCTACTACACGAAAAAAACAGATAAATAGAACTATAGAATATTTCATTGATGGTAATAAATATTTTTTCCAAAGTAGCAATTACTAACAAAAACCAAAAACAATCTGGATATTACTATACTAACTAGAGGTGGTACGTTTGGCTACGTAGCTGGCAACATAGTTGTTTTGTTAGCACTCAGTGAGGTGTAGTGTGTGTGTAGTGTGTGGTGTATGTACACGTGGGTGGTACCTCAGTGTCGGTGGCGAGCACGTTTGCGACGAGGCGCTGGTCGGCCACAAGGCGCAGGAAGTGCGCGCTGGCGGCGTGCGGCCAGCGCCGGCCGCGCGCGGGCGGGCACACGCCGCCGAGGCGCGCGCGCACGGCCTGCGCCGGCAGCGCGCCCCACACGCGCAGCAGCGGCTTCAGCCCCGACACGTTCACCGTCTCCACCGTGGCGTAGTCCACGTGCCGGACCTGACCATGTTCAAGTTCACTCGTTATCATTCCATAATAAAAAAATAAAAACTACAGAATATTAATTTGCGTTAATCTACAGATTAACTGGTCGAGTGCGAAATTTCTCATAAAATAGCAGAATTCTGCACTTTACCTAGTTAATCTGTATATTAACGGATGCTATACCCTTAAAGTGTAGTAGGTAGATACCGTTTTGAATGTGTCGCCCATTATAAAAATTGAATGCTGTGTGTACAGTACTAGACACGTATCTTGAAATTTTTTCGACGGAGTGGGGATAAGTTCGCGCATGTGCTCTTGTGAGCGACCAATAGCGCGCGCCCCTCTCCCGCCGCCCGCACCCCTCACCGCTACGCATACCCAAAATACGCGTTTCGCGCAATCCCCACCCGATTTCAAGTTATATGCCTCGTACTGTACCTGTTATTAAGGTCATGCAAAGGCCAAAGATAGCAAATGTATGTTTAAGATTGTTTCTAAATAAATAAAAAATAAAAAAGTGCGGAAAACAGTCAGTGAAATAGCCAAAGCTACAGAAAATTTAAGTTTGTCCTCTATTGAAAGTAAATTTTACAAAAAGTAAGGAAAGTAATTCGCCACCCTCTTCGAAACAATTTCCAACAAATTCCCCCCCTCCCCCCTTCTGGCCCCGCGTTTAGGGTTACCATCTACGTAAGGGTAGGGTTACCAGGACCGAAATTCGGAAATCCGGTCGCAAGAGGTTGAAAATCCTGATTTTTGGACAAAAGTCCGGTCTTTGACAAAAATTAAAAAGAAAACAGTAGGCCACTTACATTAGGTACAACTTAAAATATTATATCATTTAATAAATATTATATTAAAATATCAGCTGCTGCTTACTTATATTTTTTTGGAAAATTTTACACAAATGGGTGGGTAAATCTACGTGCGTTTTGAACGTCGTTATTCTCTTCAACACAGTTTTTCATAATTTTAGAGTAAGAAAATGCTGCCCCAGTGACGAGAATAGGTCCCAGTCGAGTTTTAGTAGCATAAGTTATAATATAATTGTTGTTTTTGCAACCTATCACGACAATTTTATGTCAAGGACAATGTCGGCGTTCAAAACGTTTTCTACTTTCAAAACGTTTTATTCTTTTCATTTTTTTAGTAAGAACAGTTTGCGCAGCGCGATTTTTAGTCAGTTTTATCCAATAGTCTTGTAAATTTGATTTTTTTTAGTAAAAACAACGGCTGCGCAGCGCGATTTTTAGTCAGTTTCATCCAATAGTCTTGTAATTATGTTTGTTTTTAGTAAAAACAACGGCCGCGCGGCGCGATTGTTTGTCAGTTACATCCTCATATTCTTGATCGAAGGTTACAGCCACTAATATCTTTGAGTTTGCTTGTCTATAGTAAAAAGAAAACAGCTGCGCAGCGCGATTTCCTTCCGTCGCAGAATGTCCCTTTCGCAAAATGTCCCCTGGTCGCAAAACGTCCCTTTCGCAAAACGCCCCTTTCGAAAAACGTCTCTTTCGCAGAATGTCCCCCTGGTATCAAAAAAATATCACTATTGCCAAATTTTCATTTTGTTCGAAATGTTCTATGAAACTCAAAAATATACTACCTACTTGGAAGAATTTTTAAACTACTGGACACACTAAATTGTAATAATCATCAGTTAGGAGAGTACTTATTAAAATATTTTTATTAGTAATATATGACGGAGTGCCGAGCTGACCATTTAGTTCAGCCATATCCATGGGCGTTGGAGAAAGCGTAAGAGGTATGCAGAACAGCGCCACGGCTCACGATCGAATGTGTCCCAATACGAGCGCCGCCCGCTTATAAAGGCCGGTCGCCCCACTACTACCCCACTCACGCCACGGCGCTACAACAAGCAAAACTAGTTCGGGCGCTGACGTCACTCGCAAGCCGGCACGGACGTTAGTCCCCTCTTTGATAATTTAACTTGATTTTATGACTTAACAATGTTTTACCATTGTTTTATTGTTTTAAATTGTAATTATTATTGATTAGCAAATAAAAACAACATGAAATTACAAAAAATGCGTAAAACAACATAAACGCGCCGTCATATACATAATCACCTACATATTTGACTTTCATTTTTTGATTTTTATAGAAAATTTTGAACAAAATGGCAATTAAGCGAGAGTGTGATATAGTAAAAATAGCAAGAAATGGGGGACATTCTGCGAAAGGGACATTTTGCAAAAGAAACGTTTTGCGAAAGGGACATTTTGCGAAAGGAACATTCTGCGACGGAGCTTTGATTTTGTGAAAGGGACATTCTGCGAAAGGGAAATTCTGCGAAATTCTGTGAAAAGGATATTCTGCGAAAGAGGCATTTTGCGAAAGGGCTATTTTGCGAAAGGGAAATTTTGCGAAAGGGATATTTTGAGAAGGGGACATTTTAAGAAAGGAACATTCTGCGACAGAAGGTTCTTACTAAAATGAAAAATTTGCTAAAGGATCCATTTTGTGAAAGGCTTATTCAGCGAAAGGGAAATTCTGCGAAATTCTGTGAAAAGGACCTTCTGCGAAAAAGACATTTTACGAAGGGCTATTTTGTGAAAATTTTGCGAAAGGGATATTTTGAGAAAGGGACATTCTGCGAAAGGGACGTTCTGCGATGAAAGGTTCTTAGTAAAATAAAACATTTGCTAAAGGGTCCATTTGTAAAAGGGCATTTTGGGAAAGGGACATTCTGCAACGAAAGGCTAATTATCTGTAATACTCTCATTTCTCTAAGGCGCAACATTTTGCTGGGGTTACGCATAAGTGCAAAACACAATAACACGGCGCAGGAGACCCGGCATAAGTGATTAATAGTAGATTATACAACAAGTGAATAAAAAGGGAATTTAGTTCGAGGAACTAAGTTGGATCCCGAGAGTAGCGAAGGATTCTAGAGTTGAATCCCGAGCGTAGCGAGGGATTCAAAAGTAGAATCCTGAGCGAAGCGAGGGATACAAAGGACCGAGATGAATTTTTTTTTTTCACGAGTTGTGTACTCTACTTTTTACTATTGACTGCGAGAAAACAAATACCTAGCAGTACTTATAGTATTTTTATAGTTGACCATCAGGTATTTTTCATGTCCCCACTGCTGGGGCACAGCCCTTCCTTATGGGTGGGAGGATGTGCCATAACCTACCACGCGGGCCCAATGCGGATTGATGGGTGTTAACGACTGCAAATGCAGCCGGGACCAACGGCTTAACGTGCCTTCCGAAGCATGGAGGAGCTCGAGATAATAAATTTTTGGTCACCCATCCCATGACCGACCTCTGCGAAAGTTGCTTTACCTCCGCAATTGCTGAGCCAGGCGCTAAACCACTGTGCCGTCGAGCGCCTCTTTATAGTTATCACATTTTATTATTTAGGTAATGGCTAATATTTAAACCATTGACCTGCATAAAATTTTTTTTCATGTCAGTGATTTAAACATAGAAAATAGTGAAATTAGAACGTTTTATTCTTTTCATTTTTTTAGTAAGAACAGTTTGCGCAGCGCGATTTTTAGTCAGTTTTATCCAATAGTCTTGTAAATTTGATTTTTTTTAGTAAAAACAACGGCTGCGCAGCGCGATTTTTAGTCAGTTTCATCCAATAGTCTTGTAATTATGTTTGTTTTTAGTAAAAACAACGGCCGCGCGGCGCGATTGTTTGTCAGTTACATCCTCATATTCTTGATCGAAGGTTACAGCCACTAATATCTTTGAGTTTGCTTGTCTATAGTAAAAAGAAAACAGCTGCGCAGCGCGATTTCCTTCCGTCGCAGAATGTCCCTTTCGCAAAATGTCCCCTGGTCGCAAAACGTCCCTTTCGCAAAACGCCCCTTTCGAAAAACGTCTCTTTCGCAGAATGTCCCCCTGGTATCAAAAAAATATCACTATTGCCAAATTTTCATTTTGTTCGAAATGTTCTATGAAACTCAAAAATATACTACCTACTTGGAAGAATTTTTAAACTACTGGACACACTAAATTGTAATAATCATCAGTTAGGAGAGTACTTATTAAAATATTTTTATTAGTAATATATGACGGAGTGCCGAGCTGACCATTTAGTTCAGCCATATCCATGGGCGTTGGAGAAAGCGTAAGAGGTATGCAGAACAGCGCCACGGCTCACGATCGAATGTGTCCCAATACGAGCGCCGCCCGCTTATAAAGGCCGGTCGCCCCACTACTACCCCACTCACGCCACGGCGCTACAACAAGCAAAACTAGTTCGGGCGCTGACGTCACTCGCAAGCCGGCACGGACGTTAGTCCCCTCTTTGATAATTTAACTTGATTTTATGACTTAACAATGTTTTACCATTGTTTTATTGTTTTAAATTGTAATTATTATTGATTAGCAAATAAAAACAACATGAAATTACAAAAAATGCGTAAAACAACATAAACGCGCCGTCATATACATAATCACCTACATATTTGACTTTCATTTTTTGATTTTTATAGAAAATTTTGAACAAAATGGCAATTAAGCGAGAGTGTGATATAGTAAAAATAGCAAGAAATGGGGGACATTCTGCGAAAGGGACATTTTGCAAAAGAAACGTTTTGCGAAAGGGACATTTTGCGAAAGGAACATTCTGCGACGGAGCTTTGATTTTGTGAAAGGGACATTCTGCGAAAGGGAAATTCTGCGAAATTCTGTGAAAAGGATATTCTGCGAAAGAGGCATTTTGCGAAAGGGCTATTTTGCGAAAGGGAAATTTTGCGAAAGGGATATTTTGAGAAGGGGACATTTTAAGAAAGGAACATTCTGCGACAGAAGGTTCTTACTAAAATGAAAAATTTGCTAAAGGATCCATTTTGTGAAAGGCTTATTCAGCGAAAGGGAAATTCTGCGAAATTCTGTGAAAAGGACCTTCTGCGAAAAAGACATTTTACGAAGGGCTATTTTGTGAAAATTTTGCGAAAGGGATATTTTGAGAAAGGGACATTCTGCGAAAGGGACGTTCTGCGATGAAAGGTTCTTAGTAAAATAAAACATTTGCTAAAGGGTCCATTTGTAAAAGGGCATTTTGGGAAAGGGACATTCTGCAACGAAAGGCTAATTATCTGTAATACTCTCATTTCTCTAAGGCGCAACATTTTGCTGGGGTTACGCATAAGTGCAAAACACAATAACACGGCGCAGGAGACCCGGCATAAGTGATTAATAGTAGATTATACAACAAGTGAATAAAAAGGGAATTTAGTTCGAGGAACTAAGTTGGATCCCGAGAGTAGCGAAGGATTCTAGAGTTGAATCCCGAGCGTAGCGAGGGATTCAAAAGTAGAATCCTGAGCGAAGCGAGGGATACAAAGGACCGAGATGAATTTTTTTTTTTCACGAGTTGTGTACTCTACTTTTTACTATTGACTGCGAGAAAACAAATACCTAGCAGTACTTATAGTATTTTTATAGTTGACCATCAGGTATTTTTCATGTCCCCACTGCTGGGGCACAGCCCTTCCTTATGGGTGGGAGGATGTGCCATAACCTACCACGCGGGCCCAATGCGGATTGATGGGTGTTAACGACTGCAAATGCAGCCGGGACCAACGGCTTAACGTGCCTTCCGAAGCATGGAGGAGCTCGAGATAATAAATTTTTGGTCACCCATCCCATGACCGACCTCTGCGAAAGTTGCTTTACCTCCGCAATTGCTGAGCCAGGCGCTAAACCACTGTGCCGTCGAGCGCCTCTTTATAGTTATCACATTTTATTATTTAGGTAATGGCTAATATTTAAACCATTGACCTGCATAAAATTTTTTTTCATGTCAGTGATTTAAACATAGAAAATAGTGAAATTAGAAGTTTTCCATTGACATAAAACAACCACGCTAAGAGAGAGATTACATGATCAGTCTGGCATCAGTCCACTTCATCAGTCTGTATGTAGACTTTGAATTTTTGCAGACTGATTATCGTACCAGACCAGACTGATGGAATGGACTGATGCAAGACTGAACATTTTATCTCCCTTTAATAGATAGAAAAGAACCCAAAGATATGACACTAAAAGAACCTAATTAAATTTGGCGGGATATTTTTTTTCGTTTAATTTTGTTGTGTAACTATGGCTATATGGAATAGCTCCATAGCAGCCAGTACGTACTTTCAGCATTTTGTACATAATATCATGTTGCGAGCTTGTTCCAAATTCAAATTATTTTTATTCACTCGGTGAATAAAATCGCTTATTATTCACTCTTATCGTTGAATTAAACGCACTTTTTCGAGCGGCGATGGTAAAAATGTTTTTACATATTTTATTTTATTTTATTTCTTGGAAAACTTACAGCTACTATGTTTATATAACAAAATGTACCATGGTTAATCATTAGCCAACAATAAAGTTTTCACGTGTAAGATAACAGATGAATAAAAAGTTTTACGAGTTAGAACATGCGTTATTTGCACTAATACGATCGTGATGTGATCAACGGGAACAATAAACAGTTTAGCAACTAGACTCAATTATTCAGAGAACAATAAAATTAAAACAATATAGGAAAGTATATTAATACACATCACATTCAATTATTACTTTCATATTTACTTAGTAGTTCCGCTGCGAGTGCTCGCTTCAGTGATGCAACCATAGACATAGAAAAATTTTCGCTGCGCTCAAGAAGACCAACAAAGCGTGGAAAAGAGAAGTTAACATCATACAGACACGGTCTATGTAAAAAAGAGACAAAGGACCAACATTTTTTACAGTAAGAGCCCCTAGCGTCCCGCCTAGCAAATGAGCAATCACAGTTTGTTTAAAATATTTTTTAATCTTAATTAGAATTTAAAATAAAGGTATCGTGGAGCTATGGTGTCTTCTGCTCTAAGTTATTGTGATGTGACAAAAAGAAACAATCCAAGTAATCACACTTTTCAAAGGTAAATAAGATATTGCCACACATTTCTCTAAAACCAAATTTCGCTATATTTATTCGTTTATCGACAAAGAAAACAGTATGGAACATAGTTTATTAACTTCCTTTGCCATAATAAAGTCATATTTTATGAATCTAAGTCATATTTTACGTATCTCATATAAAATGTATTGATTCGTTTTCGGATCACCTGTTTATTGACTTTGTTGTTCTTTGACATTCTATTTCTATGGATGCAACACTATTCGAACATAGATCGATATCAGTTTGATGGCTCAATTTGTTAAACAATCCACACGAACGAACTAAGTAGCTATTACGTCGATACTTCGTGCGCACACATGGCACATGTAACTTCAGTGATTTGTTACGCGTAGTAAAACTACGAGGTACTATAAGCTTGATGTGTTTTAATAGTTCGCTCGAGTCGACACTGCCTTTAAGTATTTTTGACAAGTAAGTTAAGTCTGCGATATTTCTACGAACTTCGAGGGAAGAAGATGGTGTCTTGTGCATCGCTCCTTATATGTACTATCGTAAACACCGGTTTTAAATCCTAGGTACTTAAGAAATCTTTTTTGCACTGATTCAAGTTAATTTATATAAATCGAGTAGCGTAGATTCCAGACTTGGGAGTTGTACTCCAATATACTTCGAACAAGTGAGCAATACAAAACTTTTAAGGTTTTGGCTTTTTTGAATTTGTAGCAAGATCTGATTAGAAAGCCCAAAGCTTTAGACGCTTTTTTAGCAATATGTGTCACATTTTGATCGAATAGTACTTTGGAGTCTTGAACTACCCCGAGGTCTCGCATGTGATTTACGCTAGTGAGAGCTTGGCTTTTAAGTTGATACGTATATTTCGTGTCACAATGCTTACGTGAGAAAACCATTGAATAACACTTACTAGTATTAAGATCAAGTTTATTTGCATCGCAATAGGCTTCGAATCTACTTAGGTCTTCTTGAAGTAAGAGACAATCGGTTTCGTTAGTTATATCCTTATAAATTTTCATATCATCAGCAAATAGGAGGACTTGAGAGTGCTGAAAGCATGTGGATACGTCATTTATAAATAGTATAAATAATAATGGGCCTAAGATAGATCCCTGCGGGACTCCAGAAGGTATTTTACCCCAAACGGATGTGAACCCGTTTATAGCCACAGCTTGACATCGGTTTTTTATATATGAGGTGAACCACCGGAATAAGTTACCATGCACTCCGGCAAGATAAAGTTTTTGAAGAAGAAGACGATGGTCAATGCGGTCAAAACACTTGCAATAGTCGGTGAATATTACGTCAACATGTTTCCCGTCATCCATTTTTGAGGTAATGAAGTCATTAAACAATACCGCTTAATAATCGCTTATTATCGCTTCTTAACAAAACCATGCTGGGTGTGCGTAAGTATTGAGCTCATTGCGGTATAAAGTTGTTGGTGTACTATTCTTTCTAGAACTTTTGAGAATATGCATAACTTAGAAATGGGGCGGTAATTGCAAACGTCACTTTTGTTTCCTTTTTTGTGCACGGGTGTTATGAATGCACTTTTCCATATATCGGGCATTACACCATCTTGCAAGGATCTATTAAAAAGTATACACAGTGGCTCGACTAAGCTTGAGGCACAGTTTACAATGAAGATCGGATGAATATGGTCTGGACCTGCACCCTTTCTCACATCCAAGCCCTTCAACAGTCGCAAAACTTCCTCAGGGTTTATGTATATAGTTCCAATTGGTACAGTATGATCATTCGACCCAGTATTGAAGCCATCGTGACCATCGTTCATATCGGAGCTTTGCTGAAAGGTTGTCTGAAAATAGGATGCAAACAGGTCGCATATATCAACTCCGGTGCTACTATTAATGTCGCCATAGTGCATTGTAGCTGGATACGTACCTTTACTATTTTTGGAAGAGTTAATGTAATTCCAAAACATTTTTGGATTTTCAGTGATAGAATCTTCCATGCGACGTACATAATTTTCATAACAAATAGCCTCGACGTCTTTGGCTTGTTTCCTAAAATATGCAAAGGATTCATAGTCACTACTCCTCTCATAGACCTTAAACTTACGATGGTATTTCAACTTATCACTTAATATTTTCTTTAATTCAGCACTGTACCATGGTGGGTAAGATTGTTGCGACACATATTTTTTAGGTATGTATTCATCTTTAAGATCAGAGATTGTCTTGTTAAATAAGTTTACTCATTGATTAATATCAATGTTACAGAAAAGTTCATGCCACTGTACTTCATCTAATTTAGTGCAAATAGTGGTATAGTCACCACGTTCATAAAAGTACTTAAATCTCGGATTATTACTTAAAGGCACCTCGCTTGAGAGTGGTTGATAACTAATTTTTAAGGACCTATGATGAGGGTCTTCGGGGACTATTGGATCTTCACAAGCGGCAACAGTTAAATCGCAATTAGAAAAGACTAAGTCAAGTATTCTGTTATTTGATAGATTTGGGGTACTATTAAATTGTTTTAGGTTAAGTTGTTCAATAGTGTCTAAGAAATAGATTTGTGATTCACCTTGCAAATCAGAAGGGCTCAAATAATTTTCACCTGAGTTAAATTGCCAATTTAAATTACTAAGATTAAAATCACCTAAGAGAATAATTTTATCATTAGGAAATAGGCTAAACGTATCAAATAATTTGTCTGTAAAATTACTAAGCTGTGAGTTAAATCCGAGACCGCCGTGTTGCGAACATAAGTCAACAATACCATTAAGGAGGCTAGTCGCGTTACGAGTATTGCGTGTTGGCGAGCAAACAGTAAGCCAAAGATCCTCGGCTGTCGATCGCCAGTCGCGCCGCTCAATACTTTGTAATCTGCGATGTACAGCCAAAAGTACTCCGCCGCCCATTTTTTACTTGCAACTTTCATAATCCCTATCGCGTCGCCAAACGGTGTAATCAGCTGGGAACAATTCTGTATCCGAAATACTGTCTAGCAGCCAAGTTTCCGTGATACAAACAATATCATAACTAGATAACATAATATTCCGCTTAAATGTGTTGGTTTTAGTACGAAGCCCGCGGGCGTTTTGGTAATAGATACTGAGTTCAAGTTCTTCTAAAACTAAATTTATCAATATGAACATCAACATTTACTTTAAATAGGACTAAGTGTGAATTTGAGCATTTCGAACAAACAATAATTGTTATAACATTTTTGTGTATCACGAAAACTATGATAAGTGTACTATTGCGATGCATAATGAATTCGAAGAATAGTAAATTAGTATTAACTTTTACTTGATATTGTATATTACCGTTGAATAATAATGTCAAAAAAATTATTGCAGTGGGTAAGATTAAATAAAGAGCGTACTTACAATAAACCAAACTGAGCCTTAAATTCGTAGTAACAAGCATGAGAACCGATTGCACTGGTGTGGCAAGCACTAACAACGAACACTCACAGGGAAACGTATCGATATTATTGACAATAAGGTAACTAACGGGTGGCCTTCGGCCGCCAACAGAACGAACTAACGAACACTTAAATGATAATTTAAATAGTGCCAGTCACTTGATTCTCAACAGATCCGCTTCACAGTTAATGTTAAATATCGGTGTTGATGGTGACTTCCGGGCCAAAATCTTGCTGTTTTTGATCCAAATGAATTGGAAATCCGTTTGTTTTTTGAGTTCCTTAGCTTTGAGCAGCAAATTTTTGTAGTAAGGCGTGAGGCGATCGTTTATAAAAACTCTGCCGCTGCCCTCGTAACCGATGTTGCGCACAGTTAATTGCTTTTGTTTGCGCGCAGCCACCATAAAATCTTCTTTCTGATATTTATATAAAAAGGATATCACTATAGGTTTTACTGCATCCTTTTGGCGGGTTGGAACTCTAGTTAAAAAGTTTATGTCACCCTTTTGTATGGGATAGTCTACGGCTTTTCCGACATTTTCGAGTATATTATATAGGTTTTCATTTTGTTTCAAAGGTATGCCTTTGATCTCGATATTGTTTGAGCGAAGCCATTGCTCCTGCTGATGCATACTTTCTTGGATTTTAGTCACTTCTGAACGCAGGGTGGGTATTTTGGCAACTTGAGTCTCCATGTTTTTTACGTTAGCTTCCAGTTTGCTAATCTTCTCTGTAAAACCTTTGATGAAGTCGTGGGCCAACTCAAGCGAGCTCTTAAGATGCTGAATATCAGATTTAATCACTTTCATTCTTCTGACAACGTATCCAGCACTGAGAGTTTAGATGTAATTTTTTTGGAGCTCTTCGTGTAAAGTGCCTTGTGCGTGATGAGTCCCCGGACGTGGTGACGAGGCGGCTCCCTTACACTCCGGGCAGCGCCACGCAGATTTGTTTTTACCAAGCTTTCGGTAATTAGATTCCGAGATTCCGGCGCAGGCGAAATCGTAGTGGTGCTGGCAAACATTGCACTGAGCACCCTACGTAATATCAGTATCACATCTACCACACTTGAGCATGATAATGTTTTTATCCAAATCCCGTTACGTCTATTTTACTTTGTCGTGTATTAGTGGGACGCGTGCGTCTCGCGGCGGGCCATAGACCGAACTGTGATATATATTAACGCTTAACGAAAAGATCTGGCGACAGTCGCAGCGCAAGTAGCCGCCGGATTAAAGCTGATTTATTTATGATAAACAATGGCGTTCGCTCCATACCTTGACCGTATCGCTGTCTATGACGCGCACGATGAGCGAGCGGTGCCAGTCGCCGTCGTACAGCGTGCAGCAGTAGTGGCCCACGCGCACCGCGCCCAGCGCCAGCACGCGCTCCTTGCCCTCGCCGTACGTGTAGTATTGAGGGCTCATGTAGTGGCGGTCGCTCCATACCTTGACCGTATCGCTGTCTATGACGCGCACGATGAGCGAGCGGTGCCAGTCGCCGTCGTACAGCGTGCAGCAGTAGTGGCCCACGCGCACCGCGCCCAGCGCCAGCACGCGCTCCTTGCCCTCGCCGTACGTGTAGTATTGAGGGCTCATGTAGTGGCGGTCGCTCCATACCTTGACCGTATCGCTGTCTATGACGCGCACGATGAGCGAGCGGTGCCAGTCGCCGTCGTACAGCGTGCAGCAGTAGTGGCCCACGCGCACCGCGCCCAGCGCCAGCACGCGCTCCTTGCCCTCGCCGTACGTGTAGTATTGAGGGCTCATGTAGTGGCGGTCGCTCCATACCTTGACCGTATCGCTGTCTATGACGCGCACGATGAGCGAGCGGTGCCAGTCGCCGTCGTACAGCGTGCAGCAGTAGTGGCCCACGCGCACCGCGCCCAGCGCCAGCACGCGCTCCTTGCCCTCGCCGTACGTGTAGTATTGAGGGCTCATGTAGTGGCGGTCGCTCCATACCTTGACCGTATCGCTGTCTATGACGCGCACGATGAGCGAGCGGTGCCAGTCGCCGTCGTACAGCGTGCAGCAGTAGTGGCCCACGCGCACCGCGCCCAGCGCCAGCACGCGCTCCTTGCCCTCGCCGTACGTGTAGTATTGAGGGCTCATGTAGTGGCGGTCGCTCCATACCTTGACCGTATCGCTGTCTATGACGCGCACGATGAGCGAGCGGTGCCAGTCGCCGTCGTACAGCGTGCAGCAGTAGTGGCCCACGCGCACCGCGCCCAGCGCCAGCACGCGCTCCTTGCCCTCGCCGTACGTGTAGTATTGAGGGCTCATGTAGTGGCGGTCGCTCCATACCTTGACCGTATCGCTGTCTATGACGCGCACGATGAGCGAGCGGTGCCAGTCGCCGTCGTACAGCGTGCAGCAGTAGTGGCCCACGCGCACCGCGCCCAGCGCCAGCACGCGCTCCTTGCCCTCGCCGTACGTGTAGTATTGAGGGCTCATGTAGTGGCGGTCGCTCCATACCTTGACCGTATCGCTGTCTATGACGCGCACGATGAGCGAGCGGTGCCAGTCGCCGTCGTACAGCGTGCAGCAGTAGTGGCCCACGCGCACCGCGCCCAGCGCCAGCACGCGCTCCTTGCCCTCGCCGTACGTGTAGTATTGAGGGCTCATGTAGTGGCGGTCGCTCCATACCTTGACCGTATCGCTGTCTATGACGCGCACGATGAGCGAGCGGTGCCAGTCGCCGTCGTACAGCGTGCAGCAGTAGTGGCCCACGCGCACCGCGCCCAGCGCCAGCACGCGCTCCTTGCCCTCGCCGTACGTGTAGTATTGAGGGCTCATGTAGTGGCGGTCGCTCCATACCTTGACCGTATCGCTGTCTATGACGCGCACGATGAGCGAGCGGTGCCAGTCGCCGTCGTACAGCGTGCAGCAGTAGTGGCCCACGCGCACCGCGCCCAGCGCCAGCACGCGCTCCTTGCCCTCGCCGTACGTGTAGTATTGAGGGCTCATGTAGTGGCGGTCGCTCCATACCTTGACCGTATCGCTGTCTATGACGCGCACGATGAGCGAGCGGTGCCAGTCGCCGTCGTACAGCGTGCAGCAGTAGTGGCCCACGCGCACCGCGCCCAGCGCCAGCACGCGCTCCTTGCCCTCGCCGTACGTGTAGTATTGAGGGCTCATGTAGTGGCGGTCGCTCCATACCTTGACCGTATCGCTGTCTATGACGCGCACGATGAGCGAGCGGTGCCAGTCGCCGTCGTACAGCGTGCAGCAGTAGTGGCCCACGCGCACCGCGCCCAGCGCCAGCACGCGCTCCTTGCCCTCGCCGTACGTGTAGTATTGAGGGCTCATGTAGTGGCGGTCGCTCCATACCTTGACCGTATCGCTGTCTATGACGCGCACGATGAGCGAGCGGTGCCAGTCGCCGTCGTACAGCGTGCAGCAGTAGTGGCCCACGCGCACCGCGCCCAGCGCCAGCACGCGCTCCTTGCCCTCGCCGTACGTGTAGTATTGAGGGCTCATGTAGTGGCGGTCGCTCCATACCTTGACCGTATCGCTGTCTATGACGCGCACGATGAGCGAGCGGTGCCAGTCGCCGTCGTACAGCGTGCAGCAGTAGTGGCCCACGCGCACCGCGCCCAGCGCCAGCACGCGCTCCTTGCCCTCGCCGTACGTGTAGTATTGAGGGCTCATGTAGTGGCGGTCGCTCCATACCTTGACCGTATCGCTGTCTATGACGCGCACGATGAGCGAGCGGTGCCAGTCGCCGTCGTACAGCGTGCAGCAGTAGTGGCCCACGCGCACCGCGCCCAGCGCCAGCACGCGCTCCTTGCCCTCGCCGTACGTGTAGTATTGAGGGCTCATGTAGTGGCGGTCGCTCCATACCTTGACCGTATCGCTGTCTATGACGCGCACGATGAGCGAGCGGTGCCAGTCGCCGTCGTACAGCGTGCAGCAGTAGTGGCCCACGCGCACCGCGCCCAGCGCCAGCACGCGCTCCTTGCCCTCGCCGTACGTGTAGTATTGAGGGCTCATGTAGTGGCGGTCGCTCCATACCTTGACCGTATCGCTGTCTATGACGCGCACGATGAGCGAGCGGTGCCAGTCGCCGTCGTACAGCGTGCAGCAGTAGTGGCCCACGCGCACCGCGCCCAGCGCCAGCACGCGCTCCTTGCCCTCGCCGTACGTGTAGTATTGAGGGCTCATGTAGTGGCGGTCGCTCCATACCTTGACCGTATCGCTGTCTATGACGCGCACGATGAGCGAGCGGTGCCAGTCGCCGTCGTACAGCGTGCAGCAGTAGTGGCCCACGCGCACCGCGCCCAGCGCCAGCACGCGCTCCTTGCCCTCGCCGTACGTGTAGTATTGAGGGCTCATGTAGTGGCGGTCGCTCCATACCTTGACCGTATCGCTGTCTATGACGCGCACGATGAGCGAGCGGTGCCAGTCGCCGTCGTACAGCGTGCAGCAGTAGTGGCCCACGCGCACCGCGCCCAGCGCCAGCACGCGCTCCTTGCCCTCGCCGTACGTGTAGTATTGAGGGCTCATGTAGTGGCGGTCGCTCCATACCTTGACCGTATCGCTGTCTATGACGCGCACGATGAGCGAGCGGTGCCAGTCGCCGTCGTACAGCGTGCAGCAGTAGTGGCCCACGCGCACCGCGCCCAGCGCCAGCACGCGCTCCTTGCCCTCGCCGTACGTGTAGTATTGAGGGCTCATGTAGTGGCGGTCGCTCCATACCTTGACCGTATCGCTGTCTATGACGCGCACGATGAGCGAGCGGTGCCAGTCGCCGTCGTACAGCGTGCAGCAGTAGTGGCCCACGCGCACCGCGCCCAGCGCCAGCACGCGCTCCTTGCCCTCGCCGTACGTGTAGTATTGAGGGCTCATGTAGTGGCGGTCGCTCCATACCTTGACCGTATCGCTGTCTATGACGCGCACGATGAGCGAGCGGTGCCAGTCGCCGTCGTACAGCGTGCAGCAGTAGTGGCCCACGCGCACCGCGCCCAGCGCCAGCACGCGCTCCTTGCCCTCGCCGTACGTGTAGTATTGAGGGCTCATGTAGTGGCGGTCGCTCCATACCTTGACCGTATCGCTGTCTATGACGCGCACGATGAGCGAGCGGTGCCAGTCGCCGTCGTACAGCGTGCAGCAGTAGTGGCCCACGCGCACCGCGCCCAGCGCCAGCACGCGCTCCTTGCCCTCGCCGTACGTGTAGTATTGAGGGCTCATGTAGTGGCGGTCGCTCCATACCTTGACCGTATCGCTGTCTATGACGCGCACGATGAGCGAGCGGTGCCAGTCGCCGTCGTACAGCGTGCAGCAGTAGTGGCCCACGCGCACCGCGCCCAGCGCCAGCACGCGCTCCTTGCCCTCGCCGTACGTGTAGTATTGAGGGCTCATGTAGTGGCGGTCGCTCCATACCTTGACCGTATCGCTGTCTATGACGCGCACGATGAGCGAGCGGTGCCAGTCGCCGTCGTACAGCGTGCAGCAGTAGTGGCCCACGCGCACCGCGCCCAGCGCCAGCACGCGCTCCTTGCCCTCGCCGTACGTGTAGTATTGAGGGCTCATGTAGTGGCGGTCGCTCCATACCTTGACCGTATCGCTGTCTATGACGCGCACGATGAGCGAGCGGTGCCAGTCGCCGTCGTACAGCGTGCAGCAGTAGTGGCCCACGCGCACCGCGCCCAGCGCCAGCACGCGCTCCTTGCCCTCGCCGTACGTGTAGTATTGAGGGCTCATGTAGTGGCGGTCGCTCCATACCTTGACCGTATCGCTGTCTATGACGCGCACGATGAGCGAGCGGTGCCAGTCGCCGTCGTACAGCGTGCAGCAGTAGTGGCCCACGCGCACCGCGCCCAGCGCCAGCACGCGCTCCTTGCCCTCGCCGTACGTGTAGTATTGAGGGCTCATGTAGTGGCGGTCGCTCCATACCTTGACCGTATCGCTGTCTATGACGCGCACGATGAGCGAGCGGTGCCAGTCGCCGTCGTACAGCGTGCAGCAGTAGTGGCCCACGCGCACCGCGCCCAGCGCCAGCACGCGCTCCTTGCCCTCGCCGTACGTGTAGTATTGAGGGCTCATGTAGTGGCGGTCGCTCCATACCTTGACCGTATCGCTGTCTATGACGCGCACGATGAGCGAGCGGTGCCAGTCGCCGTCGTACAGCGTGCAGCAGTAGTGGCCCACGCGCACCGCGCCCAGCGCCAGCACGCGCTCCTTGCCCTCGCCGTACGTGTAGTATTGAGGGCTCATGTAGTGGCGGTCGCTCCATACCTTGACCGTATCGCTGTCTATGACGCGCACGATGAGCGAGCGGTGCCAGTCGCCGTCGTACAGCGTGCAGCAGTAGTGGCCCACGCGCACCGCGCCCAGCGCCAGCACGCGCTCCTTGCCCTCGCCGTACGTGTAGTATTGAGGGCTCATGTAGTGGCGGTCGCTCCATACCTTGACCGTATCGCTGTCTATGACGCGCACGATGAGCGAGCGGTGCCAGTCGCCGTCGTACAGCGTGCAGCAGTAGTGGCCCACGCGCACCGCGCCCAGCGCCAGCACGCGCTCCTTGCCCTCGCCGTACGTGTAGTATTGAGGGCTCATGTAGTGGCGGTCGCTCCATACCTTGACCGTATCGCTGTCTATGACGCGCACGATGAGCGAGCGGTGCCAGTCGCCGTCGTACAGCGTGCAGCAGTAGTGGCCCACGCGCACCGCGCCCAGCGCCAGCACGCGCTCCTTGCCCTCGCCGTACGTGTAGTATTGAGGGCTCATGTAGTGGCGGTCGCTCCATACCTTGACCGTATCGCTGTCTATGACGCGCACGATGAGCGAGCGGTGCCAGTCGCCGTCGTACAGCGTGCAGCAGTAGTGGCCCACGCGCACCGCGCCCAGCGCCAGCACGCGCTCCTTGCCCTCGCCGTACGTGTAGTATTGAGGGCTCATGTAGTGGCGGTCGCTCCATACCTTGACCGTATCGCTGTCTATGACGCGCACGATGAGCGAGCGGTGCCAGTCGCCGTCGTACAGCGTGCAGCAGTAGTGGCCCACGCGCACCGCGCCCAGCGCCAGCACGCGCTCCTTGCCCTCGCCGTACGTGTAGTATTGAGGGCTCATGTAGTGGCGGTCGCTCCATACCTTGACCGTATCGCTGTCTATGACGCGCACGATGAGCGAGCGGTGCCAGTCGCCGTCGTACAGCGTGCAGCAGTAGTGGCCCACGCGCACCGCGCCCAGCGCCAGCACGCGCTCCTTGCCCTCGCCGTACGTGTAGTATTGAGGGCTCATGTAGTGGCGGTCGCTCCATACCTTGACCGTATCGCTGTCTATGACGCGCACGATGAGCGAGCGGTGCCAGTCGCCGTCGTACAGCGTGCAGCAGTAGTGGCCCACGCGCACCGCGCCCAGCGCCAGCACGCGCTCCTTGCCCTCGCCGTACGTGTAGTATTGAGGGCTCATGTAGTGGCGGTCGCTCCATACCTTGACCGTATCGCTGTCTATGACGCGCACGATGAGCGAGCGGTGCCAGTCGCCGTCGTACAGCGTGCAGCAGTAGTGGCCCACGCGCACCGCGCCCAGCGCCAGCACGCGCTCCTTGCCCTCGCCGTACGTGTAGTATTGAGGGCTCATGTAGTGGCGGTCGCTCCATACCTTGACCGTATCGCTGTCTATGACGCGCACGATGAGCGAGCGGTGCCAGTCGCCGTCGTACAGCGTGCAGCAGTAGTGGCCCACGCGCACCGCGCCCAGCGCCAGCACGCGCTCCTTGCCCTCGCCGTACGTGTAGTATTGAGGGCTCATGTAGTGGCGGTCGCTCCATACCTTGACCGTATCGCTGTCTATGACGCGCACGATGAGCGAGCGGTGCCAGTCGCCGTCGTACAGCGTGCAGCAGTAGTGGCCCACGCGCACCGCGCCCAGCGCCAGCACGCGCTCCTTGCCCTCGCCGTACGTGTAGTATTGAGGGCTCATGTAGTGGCGGTCGCTCCATACCTTGACCGTATCGCTGTCTATGACGCGCACGATGAGCGAGCGGTGCCAGTCGCCGTCGTACAGCGTGCAGCAGTAGTGGCCCACGCGCACCGCGCCCAGCGCCAGCACGCGCTCCTTGCCCTCGCCGTACGTGTAGTATTGAGGGCTCATGTAGTGGCGGTCGCTCCATACCTTGACCGTATCGCTGTCTATGACGCGCACGATGAGCGAGCGGTGCCAGTCGCCGTCGTACAGCGTGCAGCAGTAGTGGCCCACGCGCACCGCGCCCAGCGCCAGCACGCGCTCCTTGCCCTCGCCGTACGTGTAGTATTGAGGGCTCATGTAGTGGCGGTCGCTCCATACCTTGACCGTATCGCTGTCTATGACGCGCACGATGAGCGAGCGGTGCCAGTCGCCGTCGTACAGCGTGCAGCAGTAGTGGCCCACGCGCACCGCGCCCAGCGCCAGCACGCGCTCCTTGCCCTCGCCGTACGTGTAGTATTGAGGGCTCATGTAGTGGCGGTCGCTCCATACCTTGACCGTATCGCTGTCTATGACGCGCACGATGAGCGAGCGGTGCCAGTCGCCGTCGTACAGCGTGCAGCAGTAGTGGCCCACGCGCACCGCGCCCAGCGCCAGCACGCGCTCCTTGCCCTCGCCGTACGTGTAGTATTGAGGGCTCATGTAGTGGCGGTCGCTCCATACCTTGACCGTATCGCTGTCTATGACGCGCACGATGAGCGAGCGGTGCCAGTCGCCGTCGTACAGCGTGCAGCAGTAGTGGCCCACGCGCACCGCGCCCAGCGCCAGCACGCGCTCCTTGCCCTCGCCGTACGTGTAGTATTGAGGGCTCATGTAGTGGCGGTCGCTCCATACCTTGACCGTATCGCTGTCTATGACGCGCACGATGAGCGAGCGGTGCCAGTCGCCGTCGTACAGCGTGCAGCAGTAGTGGCCCACGCGCACCGCGCCCAGCGCCAGCACGCGCTCCTTGCCCTCGCCGTACGTGTAGTATTGAGGGCTCATGTAGTGGCGGTCGCTCCATACCTTGACCGTATCGCTGTCTATGACGCGCACGATGAGCGAGCGGTGCCAGTCGCCGTCGTACAGCGTGCAGCAGTAGTGGCCCACGCGCACCGCGCCCAGCGCCAGCACGCGCTCCTTGCCCTCGCCGTACGTGTAGTATTGAGGGCTCATGTAGTGGCGGTCGCTCCATACCTTGACCGTATCGCTGTCTATGACGCGCACGATGAGCGAGCGGTGCCAGTCGCCGTCGTACAGCGTGCAGCAGTAGTGGCCCACGCGCACCGCGCCCAGCGCCAGCACGCGCTCCTTGCCCTCGCCGTACGTGTAGTATTGAGGGCTCATGTAGTGGCGGTCGCTCCATACCTTGACCGTATCGCTGTCTATGACGCGCACGATGAGCGAGCGGTGCCAGTCGCCGTCGTACAGCGTGCAGCAGTAGTGGCCCACGCGCACCGCGCCCAGCGCCAGCACGCGCTCCTTGCCCTCGCCGTACGTGTAGTATTGAGGGCTCATGTAGTGGCGGTCGCTCCATACCTTGACCGTATCGCTGTCTATGACGCGCACGATGAGCGAGCGGTGCCAGTCGCCGTCGTACAGCGTGCAGCAGTAGTGGCCCACGCGCACCGCGCCCAGCGCCAGCACGCGCTCCTTGCCCTCGCCGTACGTGTAGTATTGAGGGCTCATGTAGTGGCGGTCGCTCCATACCTTGACCGTATCGCTGTCTATGACGCGCACGATGAGCGAGCGGTGCCAGTCGCCGTCGTACAGCGTGCAGCAGTAGTGGCCCACGCGCACCGCGCCCAGCGCCAGCACGCGCTCCTTGCCCTCGCCGTACGTGTAGTATTGAGGGCTCATGTAGTGGCGGTCGCTCCATACCTTGACCGTATCGCTGTCTATGACGCGCACGATGAGCGAGCGGTGCCAGTCGCCGTCGTACAGCGTGCAGCAGTAGTGGCCCACGCGCACCGCGCCCAGCGCCAGCACGCGCTCCTTGCCCTCGCCGTACGTGTAGTATTGAGGGCTCATGTAGTGGCGGTCGCTCCATACCTTGACCGTATCGCTGTCTATGACGCGCACGATGAGCGAGCGGTGCCAGTCGCCGTCGTACAGCGTGCAGCAGTAGTGGCCCACGCGCACCGCGCCCAGCGCCAGCACGCGCTCCTTGCCCTCGCCGTACGTGTAGTATTGAGGGCTCATGTAGTGGCGGTCGCTCCATACCTTGACCGTATCGCTGTCTATGACGCGCACGATGAGCGAGCGGTGCCAGTCGCCGTCGTACAGCGTGCAGCAGTAGTGGCCCACGCGCACCGCGCCCAGCGCCAGCACGCGCTCCTTGCCCTCGCCGTACGTGTAGTATTGAGGGCTCATGTAGTGGCGGTCGCTCCATACCTTGACCGTATCGCTGTCTATGACGCGCACGATGAGCGAGCGGTGCCAGTCGCCGTCGTACAGCGTGCAGCAGTAGTGGCCCACGCGCACCGCGCCCAGCGCCAGCACGCGCTCCTTGCCCTCGCCGTACGTGTAGTATTGAGGGCTCATGTAGTGGCGGTCGCTCCATACCTTGACCGTATCGCTGTCTATGACGCGCACGATGAGCGAGCGGTGCCAGTCGCCGTCGTACAGCGTGCAGCAGTAGTGGCCCACGCGCACCGCGCCCAGCGCCAGCACGCGCTCCTTGCCCTCGCCGTACGTGTAGTATTGAGGGCTCATGTAGTGGCGGTCGCTCCATACCTTGACCGTATCGCTGTCTATGACGCGCACGATGAGCGAGCGGTGCCAGTCGCCGTCGTACAGCGTGCAGCAGTAGTGGCCCACGCGCACCGCGCCCAGCGCCAGCACGCGCTCCTTGCCCTCGCCGTACGTGTAGTATTGAGGGCTCATGTAGTGGCGGTCGCTCCATACCTTGACCGTATCGCTGTCTATGACGCGCACGATGAGCGAGCGGTGCCAGTCGCCGTCGTACAGCGTGCAGCAGTAGTGGCCCACGCGCACCGCGCCCAGCGCCAGCACGCGCTCCTTGCCCTCGCCGTACGTGTAGTATTGAGGGCTCATGTAGTGGCGGTCGCTCCATACCTTGACCGTATCGCTGTCTATGACGCGCACGATGAGCGAGCGGTGCCAGTCGCCGTCGTACAGCGTGCAGCAGTAGTGGCCCACGCGCACCGCGCCCAGCGCCAGCACGCGCTCCTTGCCCTCGCCGTACGTGTAGTATTGAGGGCTCATGTAGTGGCGGTCGCTCCATACCTTGACCGTATCGCTGTCTATGACGCGCACGATGAGCGAGCGGTGCCAGTCGCCGTCGTACAGCGTGCAGCAGTAGTGGCCCACGCGCACCGCGCCCAGCGCCAGCACGCGCTCCTTGCCCTCGCCGTACGTGTAGTATTGAGGGCTCATGTAGTGGCGGTCGCTCCATACCTTGACCGTATCGCTGTCTATGACGCGCACGATGAGCGAGCGGTGCCAGTCGCCGTCGTACAGCGTGCAGCAGTAGTGGCCCACGCGCACCGCGCCCAGCGCCAGCACGCGCTCCTTGCCCTCGCCGTACGTGTAGTATTGAGGGCTCATGTAGTGGCGGTCGCTCCATACCTTGACCGTATCGCTGTCTATGACGCGCACGATGAGCGAGCGGTGCCAGTCGCCGTCGTACAGCGTGCAGCAGTAGTGGCCCACGCGCACCGCGCCCAGCGCCAGCACGCGCTCCTTGCCCTCGCCGTACGTGTAGTATTGAGGGCTCATGTAGTGGCGGTCGCTCCATACCTTGACCGTATCGCTGTCTATGACGCGCACGATGAGCGAGCGGTGCCAGTCGCCGTCGTACAGCGTGCAGCAGTAGTGGCCCACGCGCACCGCGCCCAGCGCCAGCACGCGCTCCTTGCCCTCGCCGTACGTGTAGTATTGAGGGCTCATGTAGTGGCGGTCGCTCCATACCTTGACCGTATCGCTGTCTATGACGCGCACGATGAGCGAGCGGTGCCAGTCGCCGTCGTACAGCGTGCAGCAGTAGTGGCCCACGCGCACCGCGCCCAGCGCCAGCACGCGCTCCTTGCCCTCGCCGTACGTGTAGTATTGAGGGCTCATGTAGTGGCGGTCGCTCCATACCTTGACCGTATCGCTGTCTATGACGCGCACGATGAGCGAGCGGTGCCAGTCGCCGTCGTACAGCGTGCAGCAGTAGTGGCCCACGCGCACCGCGCCCAGCGCCAGCACGCGCTCCTTGCCCTCGCCGTACGTGTAGTATTGAGGGCTCATGTAGTGGCGGTCGCTCCATACCTTGACCGTATCGCTGTCTATGACGCGCACGATGAGCGAGCGGTGCCAGTCGCCGTCGTACAGCGTGCAGCAGTAGTGGCCCACGCGCACCGCGCCCAGCGCCAGCACGCGCTCCTTGCCCTCGCCGTACGTGTAGTATTGAGGGCTCATGTAGTGGCGGTCGCTCCATACCTTGACCGTATCGCTGTCTATGACGCGCACGATGAGCGAGCGGTGCCAGTCGCCGTCGTACAGCGTGCAGCAGTAGTGGCCCACGCGCACCGCGCCCAGCGCCAGCACGCGCTCCTTGCCCTCGCCGTACGTGTAGTATTGAGGGCTCATGTAGTGGCGGTCGCTCCATACCTTGACCGTATCGCTGTCTATGACGCGCACGATGAGCGAGCGGTGCCAGTCGCCGTCGTACAGCGTGCAGCAGTAGTGGCCCACGCGCACCGCGCCCAGCGCCAGCACGCGCTCCTTGCCCTCGCCGTACGTGTAGTATTGAGGGCTCATGTAGTGGCGGTCGCTCCATACCTTGACCGTATCGCTGTCTATGACGCGCACGATGAGCGAGCGGTGCCAGTCGCCGTCGTACAGCGTGCAGCAGTAGTGGCCCACGCGCACCGCGCCCAGCGCCAGCACGCGCTCCTTGCCCTCGCCGTACGTGTAGTATTGAGGGCTCATGTAGTGGCGGTCGCTCCATACCTTGACCGTATCGCTGTCTATGACGCGCACGATGAGCGAGCGGTGCCAGTCGCCGTCGTACAGCGTGCAGCAGTAGTGGCCCACGCGCACCGCGCCCAGCGCCAGCACGCGCTCCTTGCCCTCGCCGTACGTGTAGTATTGAGGGCTCATGTAGTGGCGGTCGCTCCATACCTTGACCGTATCGCTGTCTATGACGCGCACGATGAGCGAGCGGTGCCAGTCGCCGTCGTACAGCGTGCAGCAGTAGTGGCCCACGCGCACCGCGCCCAGCGCCAGCACGCGCTCCTTGCCCTCGCCGTACGTGTAGTATTGAGGGCTCATGTAGTGGCGGTCGCTCCATACCTTGACCGTATCGCTGTCTATGACGCGCACGATGAGCGAGCGGTGCCAGTCGCCGTCGTACAGCGTGCAGCAGTAGTGGCCCACGCGCACCGCGCCCAGCGCCAGCACGCGCTCCTTGCCCTCGCCGTACGTGTAGTATTGAGGGCTCATGTAGTGGCGGTCGCTCCATACCTTGACCGTATCGCTGTCTATGACGCGCACGATGAGCGAGCGGTGCCAGTCGCCGTCGTACAGCGTGCAGCAGTAGTGGCCCACGCGCACCGCGCCCAGCGCCAGCACGCGCTCCTTGCCCTCGCCGTACGTGTAGTATTGAGGGCTCATGTAGTGGCGGTCGCTCCATACCTTGACCGTATCGCTGTCTATGACGCGCACGATGAGCGAGCGGTGCCAGTCGCCGTCGTACAGCGTGCAGCAGTAGTGGCCCACGCGCACCGCGCCCAGCGCCAACACGCGCTCCTTGCCCTCGCCGTACGTGTAGTATTGAGGGCTCATGTAGTGGCGGTCGCTCCATACCTTGACCGTATCGCTGTCTATGACGCGCACGATGAGCGAGCGGTGCCAGTCGCCGTCGTACAGCGTGCAGCAGTAGTGGCCCACGCGCACCGCGCCCAGCGCCAACACGCGCTCCTTGCCCTCGCCGTACGTGTAGTATTGAGGGCTCATGTAGTGGCGGTCGCTCCATACCTTGACCGTATCGCTGTCTATGACGCGCACGATGAGCGAGCGGTGCCAGTCGCCGTCGTACAGCGTGCAGCAGTAGTGGCCCACGCGCACCGCGCCCAGCGCCAACACGCGCTCCTTGCCCTCGCCGTACGTGTAGTATTGAGGGCTCATGTAGTGGCGGTCGCTCCATACCTTGACCGTATCGCTGTCTATGACGCGCACGATGAGCGAGCGGTGCCAGTCGCCGTCGTACAGCGTGCAGCAGTAGTGGCCCACGCGCACCGCGCCCAGCGCCAGCACGCGCTCCTTGCCCTCGCCGTACGTGTAGTATTGAGGGCTCATGTAGTGGCGGTCGCTCCATACCTTGACCGTATCGCTGTCTATGACGCGCACGATGAGCGAGCGGTGCCAGTCGCCGTCGTACAGCGTGCAGCAGTAGTGGCCCACGCGCACCGCGCCCAGCGCCAGCACGCGCTCCTTGCCCTCGCCGTACGTGTAGTATTGAGGGCTCATGTAGTGGCGGTCGCTCCATACCTTGACCGTATCGCTGTCTATGACGCGCACGATGAGCGAGCGGTGCCAGTCGCCGTCGTACAGCGTGCAGCAGTAGTGGCCCACGCGCACCGCGCCCAGCGCCAACACGCGGTCTTTGCCCTCGCCGTACGTGTAGTATTTCCTGTCCGACCAAAAGCAAACAAAATATCACTACACGAAAAGAACCGACACTAAACCCCGCCGCACATGCCTACACTCGCATTGGCCGTCACGAGCCGCGTGCGAGTGGCTAGATTTAAAACCTATGGCACAGTACCGAACTCCGCCTTTGCCCTCACTCGTCGACGCAGGCACGTACATGAGCGTGCACGCGTGTCGGCTAAGTGACGGAGACACTAATTTCGAGTGGCAGTGTCGCGAGTGTTCCTAATCTAGAGGAATTAATTGAAACCGAAGCAAAAAAATATTTATACGTTTTTAAAACACCCAGATCACATGAATACAAAATTAAAGGATTTTATTCGGAAACGATTTTAAAATCTTAAAAAAAAATCTCCATATGTTTTTCTTTTCGACATGTAAGAGCTCTTTCATATTTTTTTGTGAAGCTCAATAGGTACTCAAAATCATTAACTGCATTCCACAGTCTATTTAAAAACTCGTTGTCATTGTCGGATTCAGAACTTAAATCAATCGCGTCCATCTTGCTTTGTTCCCGTCTACGAATGCTGACTGATGTACGACTCGTGAAAGCAATTGCGGACACACACGATGTGTCCACCAATGTCAATGCGACATTGGCGCAGTGTCGTGAACGAGTGCGAGTGTGGGCATGTGCGGCGGGGCTTACGCAGGTGTGCTGTAAAAGTGCTCGCGGCCATTGTGAGTGGCGGAGGTGCCGCGGAACCATCCGACTCCGCGCGCGTGATGAGAACGACATACAAGAAACCACAAAATAGAGAGAAACAAAACTAGTCCCCGACGCAGCTCAAGGTCACCGATGACGCAGCTCAAGGTCACCGATGCCAGAGCTCACACGTACAGGGGAGTGTCGCTGCTGTGACCAAAGCCATCAATTTCGATGTCTCTAAAATGCACAACTAACCCACTGCACACTTTAAGGTTCTGTAGCTAAATGCGGCGACCGACTCCACGCATCATTTTTTTTATTTTTTATTTTATTTTGGACAACAGACGGTCATTTACAAAACATGTTGTATTATACAGTAATCTAAAGGAAGACCTGGAGTGCCAACAAATATGTAATAATTATTTAGTGTAACAAGGCCGAAATAGGTAAAGATTGAAACTGTTATAATATGATGTTGCTAACATTAAAAACTGAGTAATTATTCTACATTAATAGGAGTATAACGTAGATTACAAGGAGATACTATTGATATAATAAAAAGGATCCTTACGACAAAGAATAATACAGAAATATGCAGAAAAGGGTCGAATTATACTTATTTGATAACAATTCTATTGTTGATAAGGTTAAGCTATAGTTGAATTTAATTAGGTACTAGTTTGACATATTGAATTAAAATGTGAAATAGCAATGAATTTATCAGCACCCGAGCGGCCCTAAAGGGGGTTAGAGGAGGCCTTTGCACTGAGCTGAGAGACGTGATTTATATATTACATATATACACCATATGCTCCCGCTAGTGAAACGGAGAGATGTCGCTGATCTTGCGTATTTTCATGACTTGATACTCGGCAAAATTGACTGTAGTCATCTCCTATCTAAGGTTAAATTACAGGTGCCGTTTCGTACGGTTTCAAGGCGTAACTATCTGAAATTCCATACCGATTTTTGTTCAACTAATTACAGACATAATTCTTATTTCAATCGTGTAACTACTAGTTTTAACAGCAACTATTCTAGTGACAGTGACCTATTTACGGCGGGTAAGGGTTACTTTGCGAAAGTGATGAATGAAAAATTTTTCAAACAATAATATTATGTCTTTTAGGGTTGATATGGCTTTAATGATTTATATTTTGTTTAATTTTTTTGCAATCATGGCTTATCATAACATTTTATAAGTATTTAAGTACCGTTACAATACTGTTTCTTCATAAAAAGTATAAATGTGATTGTAATACAAATAATTTCTTCTAATTGTGAAAACTGTTTAAGGCTTTTTGTTTTTTAAGAAACACTGTACTAATGTTTAACTAAAATAGCCGTTTGTTTTCCATGAAATAAAAATAAAATAATAAAAAAAATATATTATTTTATTGTAAAGTAAAACATACAAAAAGTGCAGCTCGGAAATTGAAATTGAAAAGAAATAAAAGGCTTTATTATTAAATCTCACGTCATGTCGTCCATCATGTCGTTCATGGCGTCGAAGTGGTCGGGCCCGAGGCGCAGCAGCCAGAAGTGCGAGGGCGAGTACACCTCGCCCACCACCACGTCCAGCAGCGCGCCCGGGCTCAGCCCCTCCAGCCGCGTGCCCGGGATGCTCTCCATGAAGTGCATGCAGTCCTCCGGGAATACTGCGGGGTCCTGCATCATCAAATAGTATGTAGGCAGGCCGGGCGCACTCCGCACTTTAGGTAATCGTCATCCCCCTACTCTTATCCCAATTTATTTGGGGTCGGTGTAGTGCATCCTTCTCTTGCATTCCGTTCTGTCACTCGTCATCTCATCCACTCCCATCACATTCATATCATTCCGCACACAATCTATCTTTCCTGCGGTCTTCCTCTTAATTTCCAGCCCTCAACATCCATATCCATTACTTTTCTAGTAACATGCCTTTTATCCCTTCTCATAATATGCCCATACCGAGCCAGACGATCGCTTTCAAATTTTCTGTCACTGGTGCTACTTTCAAACTTCCTCCTCAGGTACGTGAGGAAGAAGTTTGAATAAAAACACTGGATAAAATGAGTATTCATTCCTAATTTTATCCATTGGCGTCACACTAGTCACCCCACATCCACCTCAGCATTTTCATCTCTGCTACATGTAATGACTACTGGCCTTATTACTTTATAGACTTATAAATGTTGCCCTTTAACTTAAGTGGCATCCGCTGGCCACATGATATAAGTCCCGTAACCTGCCGCTATTTCATCCACCCTGCATTAATCCGGTTCGTAATATCGCGGTCGATCTCCCACTGGAGCCAAGGTACTTTAGGCATGAAGCTATAAGTACGTGACGGGCCAAAGTCGAAGGGCCAATTTGCAATGAACACCAAACGATCGTTGCCATTTACTAAGGTAATGTTAATGTAACAGGGCTCAGCTCGGACGAACCCGGGGCATAAGGTGCAGGAGGAGGGATCCCGACGGCAGACGACGTGACGCGACATTTTCCGAGGGCTCAACATGATTAAGATAAAAACACGCCTCACTATCACTACAGCTGTGGACTCCGCGTGCACGCATGTCGGGCTTTCTTGTACTCATTCTCGTATATTTTATATAGTCTACAAGTCTTTCATTTAACTACAGTACTAGGCAGCCTGGCGCAACTCTCACAGCAAAAAACGATCTATGAAACGCAAGCGAATTTTAAACCCGTCTAAGTTTGAAAGAACGTTGACAATCTACAAAGCAGTAGATAATTGACAACATTCGAATTTAGGCGTATTATTCTTCGCCACATTAAAGAGTATTCTATCATCTTTGACCGATTGACCGCCATGCCGTTTGACGTTTCTCTTTTCACAAAATAATAATACAACATTACTTATATACGTCTTTTAATTAATTGTTAAATTTTTGGGTACGGTGGTCATTTAAAATGTACTCGAGACAATCACAAAGGTAAAATTGACTGGTTTGAAAAAGAAAAAGTGAAGTCGGGTGGGCGTAAGCTAGAGAATCGATTCTAATTAAAAAAAATTAAACGAAATAATTATGATTTGAGTAAAATAAAATAAATATGAAATACTAGCGGCCGCCCGCGACTTCGTCTGCGTGGAAAGTTTTTTTTTGTTATCCCTCGGGAACAATCCTTTTTTCGGGATGAAAGGTACCCTATGTCCTTTTCTGTACCCCTAGCAACGTGTATGTAAAATTTCATGATGATAGGTTCAGTAGTTAAGACGTGAAGGCGTAACAAACAAACAAACAAGCAAATAAACAAACAAACGGACTTTTGCATTTATAATATTAGTAAGTGAAAAATGTAGTCTAAAATAATCATTTATTTGCTAATGACATCCTTACTAATATTATAAATGCGAAAGTCCGTTTGTTTGTTTGTTTGTATATGTCCTTTGTCCTTTGCTGTACACGTTGTTAGGGGTAGGGTACCTTTCATCCCGAGGGATAGCAAAAAACCTTTCCACGCAGACGAAGTCGCGGGCGGCCGCTAGTTATTTATAAAGAAGGAATTAGGTAGAAAGAAGATGAAAACTAAGTGACTGAAATACAGAAAGCTACATTTTGAACTGTTTTTATAACAAATATTTTTTTTAGTCCTGATTTTAGTAATGAATTATTAGTCACCAATTACTAGCATATATGATTTGGTGCAGGTTGCAGAACTTTTAACCTAGAGCACAGCCTGGAGTAAAGGAACTGACATTTTTCATCTATGCGCAAGCAAATCGGAAAATCAAAAATCCTTACTAATATTATAAATGCGAAAGTCCGTTTGTTTGTTTGTTTGTTTGTTACGCCTTCACGTCTTAACTACTGAACCGATCATCATGAAATTGTGCATACACGTTGTTAGGGGTACAGCAAAGGACATAGGGTACCTTTCATCCCGAGGGATAGCAAAAAACCTTTCCACGCAGACGAAGTCGCGGGCGGCCGCTAGTCAATGAATAAAAATAAAACCTCGCTAGTATCCGTTAAAAAGTGTTTTATTTTATGCGGAAACATTAAAGTTTTCACGAAATTTAGTTCTTTGAATATTCAAAGAAGCAGAAAAAACAGTTAAAATATTATATACCTTTAACTGTTTTTTTTAATTAACCTACCTAAATTATTTCAAAAAGAATGGTCGATATCGATAATTCGTGTGACAATATGTGCCATCCCTATTTTGTTCTTGATGTTGGCATCAAGTTTGTTTGCAGCTATATATTGGCAGGATTGTATTCGCTTCCGTTTCATACTCACGCTTTTTGTGTGAGACTCCCGTCTCTTAAAACGCTAGTTTTTTACATTCTCTTTGGTACTAGGCACGTATCTTGAAATTTTTTCGACGGAGTGGGGATAAGTTCGCGCATGTGCTCTTGTGAGCGACCAATAGCGCGCGCCCCTCTCCCGCCGCCCGCGCCCCTCACCGCTACGCATGCCAAAACACGCATTTCGCGCAATCCCCCCCCCCCGATTTCAAGTTATATGCCTCGTACTAATACATAATTTTACATGGTCCTTCGAGCCGGAAGTTTTCTGTTAAAGTTCTTCCGGTTCTTTGACTTCAAAGGCACCGGCTCAAGGAAACTTGGTACCCTAGGCAAAAGTGTGGAACTAGGGAAAACTTTGACTGGGAAGGTGCGCGGCACGAACGACTCGAATTTTGAAAAGTAGACGTAGAATTAATGGAAGAAAAGTTCGTAGATTTACGTACTTTTTTGACACGTTACCCGTTTGCCACGACGTGCTGCCGCCGCCGCCAAATACGAGCGCTCTAGGCGATCGCTTAGTTTGCCTATATGGACGGGCCGGCCCTGACTCCAAATGATCGAGGTACGGTACTCACGTAGTCGATGCCGGGCAGCGCGTCGTCGGGGTCGACGGGCGCGGCGGGCGCGTGGCGGGGGCGCGGCGCGGGGCGCGGGCGCGGCGGCGGCGGCGCGCGCGCGTCCGTCAGCAGCCAGTTGCCGGTGTCGGGCGCGGGCGTGGCGCGCAGCCCTTCCTCCATCACCAGCACCAGGCTCAGGATGCTCGTGTACCCGAACCGGCTGAAGTCCAGCTCGCGGCCATACCGCTCCCTACACGGACACCGATCAGTGCCGAAATGTACACCGGTTTCAAAAGGTAATTTTAATAATTTTTTATATTTAAAAAATAAAAATATAGTTTTATTTACATAATAGAAGTTAACCTTCTTCATATTTATGTAATCCTGGTACTTTAATTAAAATCAGTTATCTATCTGTTCTAAGGCCGGGTTTCCACCTACAAGAACTTACACTAACAGCCTGTCACACAGTAGCTTGTGAACGCGTGACAAACTGTCGCCAGTGCATTTGCTTATAGTTAACACTTGAAGGGTCCACTGCAATAATGATGAATATCCTTTGTCTTTTGTTTTAAGATAATATAATTGGGTTTTAAATTTATAAACGGTGTAAAAAAACTCAGACCTGAAAATAACAAAATGTTGTTTATTAAAGTTACAAGTAGCGATGCGCGATTATAAATGATCATTCGATTATCTCAATCATTCGAATAATTCGAATGACCATTAACATGTATTACTAATTAGTAATGTAGATATATTTTATATTATGGATTTGATATGAGCTTTTTTTATAGATTTTCGCAGAGCAACTTCTCAAAAGTATTACTAATTAGTAATAATTATTCGATTATTGAAATTAGTAGTTAATTCGATTATTGAAATTAGTAATAATCGCGCATCACTAGTTACAAGTATGTATCATATATTATTTCTTTGAAAAATAATCATTCTTAGGATTAAGTGACCGAATGGCATTACTGGTTAAGAATTATTTTGGACATTAATCATTATTGCATTGCAGTGGACCCTTCACTTGTAAGCTACTGTCTGACAGGCTGTCAGTGTAAGTTCTCGCAGAAGTTCTTGCAGGTGGAAACCCGGCCTAAGTGTACATTTTAGAGAGTGTACATTTTGACACTGAACATTTTAGAGAGTGCACATTTTGACACTGAACCACATACACGACTCGCCTACCGCCTGCCCACAACGAGCGGCGACCTGCGACGCAACTCGTGAATTCGTAATATTGTAGGCGTTACGTAAGAAGACCGCTAATAGGTGCCTCAACAGTGAGCAAATTTTTTTAGGAGACAGTCATCTTAACCTTATTGCGTGCTAATGGTCTTCCGTTGGGGCGGACAACCGCGCGGCTCCATTTTAATATGAAATTTCGTGGTAGTTAAGTGCATACAAGCACAAGCGGTTGCACATTAAAATAGCTAACCACGCGGCCAACCACCAGTGCATAAGAGGGCTTATATAGTATAGATTCCTCCATATTTTTTTTTTACTTGACGCGATCTAAACATTTCGTGTCATGGCGCGAATTGTAAATTAACCGCTGTTCGAGTGGCTGTGCAGTGAGCGTGTCGATTGCGCGATGAACAAACGACTCGCGCCGTCGGTCCGCACCCTGATTATCTAAAAAGAAACTATTTCGCGACCGGTTTCATTCCACATACATTGCTACTTTTCTTTGGTATGTTTTTTTTAAACCATAAAGAAGTAGCAATGGATTACTATCATCTATGAACTGCAACCTGATTATCTAATTAAAAACCACCTAGCGTCGGTTTTTAATTAGATAATCAGCCTGCCGATCACTTGACTATTAGTATTTTCTATCACAAATTATGTCAAAGAAACTAGCATTGTAACAATATATTATTATGACAAAGCAAAAATATGTTTGATTTAGAGATGTTAAGAAATAAATATTATTTTTAGACAAAACCGCAAAATGTTGTCTTTTTTTTCTTAAATTATTGTTACAAAATTATAAGAAGTTTATGAATATGAATTTAAACATTTTGCAAAATTAAACACTAAATGAGAATAAGAATAAGAATAAGAATGCCTACAAATCAATCTATTACAAACACTATCATATCTTGCAAAATAAATAAAAATAAATGATAACTTTTTAACCTATTCTATTCTATTATATTCTTTTCTATTTTTATTTTTATATAAATAATATAAAAATAACAAACTCACCTATAGAGCCTCATCAGATCAGTGCACCAGACTCCTTCGGGATGGTCGGCTATTAAGCCCAATATTTCAGTTTTTAACGCCTCCAACTTGATTGCTTTGGTACTACTACTACCTATAAATAAACATTAAATCAATATTATAATTTATTTTAAGCAGTTTCAACTTTTGCAAACAAATGAAAAAGTAAATTGTGCTCACTGGATAATGTCAGCCTGCCTGAATCATCATCTTTTGATGAAGTTCTATCACCATTGCATGCCACTTCATTATCGTGGTCTATGCAAGATGTACTCTTATACACTGGCGATCTTTTCTTCATGAACTTTTGCAACGCCTCGCTGGAACAACACTCTTCTTCGGCAATATTCGATTTAATAATACTATTAGTCTGTTTATTTTCTTTCTCACTTATACTAATGTTTGCAATTGATTTGCTAAACAGTGCATTATTTTCAATTTTCACATTCGGTCGAGTTTCTAGGTTTGTACTCTTGTTCGAAGTCTGTACTTTTAGCCAAGCTGAGCTGGTTTTCACTATCGGCCTAGATTCATCTGTACTCTCAGTGAGCGGCTTCTGATAAGTTCTTACTGGCTCTTGTCTTGTGCTATTTCTCATTGCGGGCGGTCTATATGTACTTACAATTAAACTTTCTTGTCTTTTTAACAGTTCTCCAGGAATACTTCTTCTTTTTCCTTTACTGCAAAATGAGTAAATTTGATATAATGATTAAGTAATAAACCCTTAAACAGAACCTGTTTTAAAAATTATTAGAAGAGGCTAGTGGCAGCCCACGACTTCGTCTGCATGGAAAGATTTTACTTTACCTTGGGACCCTTGTGAACAATACTTTTTTCTGGATGAAAGGAACCTATATCCTTCTCTGTACTGACAATGTGTATGTAAAATTTCATGATGTTGTTCAGTAGTTAACACGTGAAGGCGTAACACACAAACAAATGGACTTTCGCATTTATAATATTAGCAGGGTTCGAGGATATATATCAATGGATATATATTTGATCAATGGATATAATATATCATGACAGGGTTCGAGGATATATATCAATGGATATTATATATCATGATATATATATCCGATATAGATCAAACGATTTTTTGTGATATATATCAATATAAAAATAGTTTAAAAATTTGACAATACTATGTAAATTTTTGTTATTATATTGCTACTTAGATGGGGTTGATGTAGTGTTAAAACATGCTATTGTTTTGTTTTGCTGTATATAATAATGAGATGAGATAATATAAAAATGAGATAATATTAATGTGTGACGTGTGTGCTGACTATATTGTATATTACTAACCTATTGGTGGTAAGGTAGGTAATAAAATATAAATATCATATTAAATGAAAAAATTAAATAAAAAATGTACCCAGTGTATACTTTTTTTTAATACAATAATTTTATTATATCCACTTTTTCTCCACATTTTCCACCACTTATCTGGTGATACTAATGATTTTTTATCTGATTTTTAACTAATTTGTCAAATAAGTACCTAAATAAAACAAAAATATTCTACTTTTCTTGAAATAATTGATCATGTTAAAACACATATTTTTTATTTTTTTATTTTATTTATTGAGCACTGCCACATGGTACATATTATGACTTGCATTACACAGCTTATAACTACATACAAAAGAAAAAACTGATATGCACCACAATATCGGCGTGCATAGCACTTAAAATATTATCAGTGTGCACTACGGTATAGATTCTGGATTACAGAGACTTAAGATAAATGTAATTACCAACTTACTTAAAATAAATAGACAATTTCTTTTTAAATTTATTAAAACTATCATTAAAAATGTCTAGGGGCCCTATTTTTGAATCACTCGACTGGCGTCGCGCGCTCTTTTCGAGTGATTTTCGTTCGACATATGACTCAAAACAATGAGATGTCGAACGAAAATCAGTAGAAACGAGCGCTCGACGCCAATCGAGTGATTCAAAAATAGGGCCCCTGATCTTCATTTTTACTATTTAAACTGTTACATTCCTCGCAAATTCGTGCCAATGGAGATTTATGACCAGGGTTGATTCGCGAAAATGGTAGAGCGAAAAGTTTTCGAATACGGTTTCTTGGATACCTACCAGGTACTTGCAGAGAGATGTTAGACAGCAAATTACCGCAGCGAATACCACTATTAATAATCTTATGGAGGAAAAGTAAATCCAACGTTTTTCGACGCGCTTGAAGACTAACCATCTTAAACTTATCAAGCCTCTGGTCATACGGCTGCCTGGGTGAAAAACCACTTACACTGAAGGCAAGGTGTCTGCTGAAAGCTCTTTGGATTCCCTCGATTCTTTGCGAGTGTACTGCGTAAAGCGGATTCCAAACGCAAGATGCAAATTCGAGGTGACTTCGTACCAAGGTATTGTACAGTAGAATCTTAACTTTAATATTTTTAAAACCCTTTGTGTTCCTTTTAATGAATCCCAGCATCCGAGCAGCTTTTGTTACAATCGAGTGAATATGCGATCTAAAAGTAAAGGAGCTATCGATAAGGACACCAAGGTCGCGAATTTCCTTAACCTCCTCAATTGTATCATCAACAATTCGGTACCTCGAATTCAGTTGCTTTTTTTTCTTACTATATTTTATATGGAAGCATTTGCTAGCATTTAAAGCCATATCGTTCGAATTGCACTAATCAACAATGCTATTAATATCTAGTTGCATGGCCTGTTGGTCTTCAGTCGAATTGATAGTTTTATATAACTTTAAGTCATCAGCGTACAACAGAAACTTGCAGTTTTTTATTACAAAGGCTATGTCATTAATAAAAACTAGAAACAACAAAGGTCCCAGGTGTGATCCCTGTGGAACACCGGAACTGGCTAGATAAGAATCAGATGTAAAGCCATTAACAACCACAGTTTGAGGTCTGTTTTGGAGGTAAGATGCGAACCACTTTAGTAATGGGCCACCTATACCGAAATCATCTAATTTTCTTAAAAGGACTGAGTGGTTTACTCTGTCAAAAGAATTACTAAAATCGGTATAGACAGCCCAACCAAATGATACCAAATTTGTCTGTGCAGAGCGACCCGGTAGAAAACCATGCTGAAACTCGGATATCTGGTTATTAAGAAGTTTCGAAATCACAAGGCATATCAGGCATTCAAAAAGCTTGGCGAAACACGACAGAATCGAAATGGGTCGATGATTTTTTATTGAATCTAAATCACCTTTCTTATGCACTGGAACTATGCGGCATTTCTTCCATACACATATGCAGAGTAGGTATACATCATAATACAATAAAAAAATAATGTGGCTATCATACAAAATGGATAATATATCACATTTTTATATATATCGGATTTATATCACACTTTTGATATATATCATAAATATCCGATATTTTGATATTTATAATAAATATCGGATATTTTCGAACCCTGTATCATGATATATATCCGATATATATCAAACGAATTTTTGTGATATAGTATATCAATATTAAAATAGTTAAAAAATTTGACAATATTGTGTAGATTTTTGCTATTGAATTGCTACTTGATGTAGATGATGTTGATGCAGAGTTGAAAAGTGTCATTGTTTTGTTTTGCTATTTATAGTTATTGTGACATGAATTTCGCGCGTAAGAATACCAAAAAATGTGATAATATTGATGTGTGACGCGTTTGCTGACTTATGTATACCACTATCCTATTGGTGAGGTGAGTAATAATATAAATATGTGGTAAATGAAAAAAATGAATTAAAAAATTTAGTGTCTATAAATATATTTTTGAATCCAATAATTTCATTATCTCCACATTTTCCACCATACTAATGTTTTTTCTTGATTTTTACCTAATTTGTCAAATAAAAGTACCTAAATAAAACAATAAAAATATTCTAGTTTTTTTAAATAATGGGGAATGTCCGAAAAAAATCAAATTAGCTGAATATTTTTTTTATAGGTAGGAATGAGCTTCCTTAGTAATAAAAAAAAGTTTCAGAATTTTCGGTTGCATGAAAAAATTTAAAAAAATGAAAGTTCGACTTCACAAATGTACGAAAGTAACAGCAGAATGGACACCTTTGCCACCACAAGTATTTAAAAAAAAGTTTTGACATTTTGTATTGAAACTTTTTTTAATACCATTAATACCATACCGGCAATAAAAAATATTTCAAGTTGATTTATCGTTTTTCAGTACAAAATGTATGGGAAGTTTTTGGCGATTTCTGTCGTTTCTAGTACTCATACCTTAAATGGACCCCATAGAGCCTTTTGATCCCCACACGAAACAGGATCAATTGGCATAAAAACATTTTTTTTGTTATTTTAGCACTTTTTTTGCTAATGGTATTTTTTTCCAAAATCTGTGGATGCAGTTCAGAATATCTTAAAAAGTTATGGATGGTCTCCTAGGAATGTTTTATTGTAAACATAACGGTTAAGGTACCTGCCCTTAATGTACCGTCTCAAAAATACCGTCTCAATTTCATTTATAAACAAAATAAATCCACAATAACTGGTCGGAGAGACAGTTTTGAGAGCCAAATACCCTTCAAAGTTCAGGAGACCTTAAGCAAAGATTTTAACTAAGAAGCCTTTGAGTATTAAGCCGGTTGCCAAATGCGCCGGGTTTTATATTTTACGGGTTAACCCGTTTTTCAGGCTAAGCTAATACAGAAACCAGTATTTACAAAAATAAAATACAGGGTAAAAGAATCTGTGGTTTAAAATATCTTAGAGTCTGTCTAAAAAGTCTGTATACATGAGAAATTATTAAATTATTTATAAAAACTTATACCGGTAACCCTGTTGGTGCTATCAAAATTCTAATTGTAAACATATTTATTTATTTAGATGGGTATTGGTGGGGTTGTTGGGGATTTAGGTGAGTAATAAAATTAGCTTTGAAATTACCCATGTAAACAGACTTTTTAGACAGACTCTAATAAAAAACCAGCTGTTATTTGTTTCCCATAAAAAATCTAATTTGTAGACTAATCCATATTTTGTAGGCTGGTAAATAAGTAAATTTTGGCTGGTGGCAACCTTAGCCGTGACACTTACTATTTGACTGTTGATGAAAGCTTCTGTTTCTGTACAAACTGATCAATGTGTTGTAAAGACTTCGGCACAATGAGGGTCAGGATAGGATTACTAGCAGGTCCCTGAAGCTAAAACAAAACAAGGTTAGCCAATGTCTTGAGTGCCTAAAGACCTACTTTCCCAATAAAATGAATGACCCAAACACTTCAAAAATATACTTACAACAAAACAATCACTACACCGCTCTTTAAGGAACTGCACAGTATCCCTGTAGCCATATTTGGCTATAGGGATGTATTCCCCCATCATGCTGCGGTAGTCGCGGAGCAGCGAGCGCATATCCACCTGAGTGGGGCTCGACACTACCAGTGACCTTAGCACTGACTTCAAATCTTTCAGCTCCTGCTCCATGACTGATCAACATTGATGATTACAGTCAAGTCAAATTTTCAAACTGAAACAGACTTAAGTCATTCAATTTGGAAAACACACTCTAAAATGCTGGCTATATGATTGTAAGAAAGCGAGGTATTTGCAAACAACAAAGTCTATGATGCATTTGCTTACCATGTGATGTGACGGTAAACAACTTTATCTTGGAAAGTACTTAATATAACAACGTATGGATGAAAACGAAACTACAAATTATTATTCTGATTAACAATTTCACAACAAATCAACGCGATCAAGCAAACGGCATCTGAAAATTACGAAATTACGAATTTCTGAAATGTATGTTTCGAACGAAAGAAAGCAAAAGTTTTTTTATTAATCTGTGGCCGGCCACACTCACAGAGTACTATAATCATGAAAGGTTTTATGGATCGTACACACGAGCGATTTTCTCAGCCTACAGTTTTTTGCAGTGACCTGCCCACCGATTACGTATCTCTGTTGCTAACAATTCTCGATTGAAATCGATTGAAATCGCAGTTGCATTGCTGCTTTAAGTAAGATAGTTGTCACATTGGTTCTACTAAAGCAGCAATGTCACTGCGATTTCTGTCAAAGTTGTTTGCAACAAAATTAGACAATCAGCCTACGGTATTTTTTTTTTTGTTTTTTGGTGTTTTGAGCTCCGGGCCATGTGATGATTTAACTCTTGCCCGTGATTAGTTATAGCAAAATTCTAGTTTCTTGAAAGATGCCTTTATCTTTGTACCCACTTCTTACGCAGAAGTCTAGTCGCGTCACGTTTGTTCTGAATACCAAAATTGTTTATTTGTCACTGAAGGATTTTAAAGCTCACAAGCATTGACCTCTAGGTATATAAAAAAAAATCAGGTCAATGCTCACAACAAGCTCACAAGCCACAAGGAGCATACGAGATGACGTGACGTTCATGAATTTTCAATATTTTACTTTCCAAAGCTTCTTGTTTCCATGGTTAAAATGCAAGGAAATTGTAAGTACTTCGTACAACAGGAAGGTGCACGCCGTATTTCTGTGTATACGAAAATACACTTTATCCTCAAGACATTAAAGTTTATATTACAATAGAAAAAAATTGCGGTCCAGTTGAGATAGCAAGTACGAGGCGAAGAAGTCTCTTTCTATAACAGGGATCCCCAAACTATTTTGGACAAGTGACCCCTTTTCTAATCGAAACATATCAAAAAATAAAATGTTGGTTTTGATAACCCAACATTTTTCAACCAAACTAAATGTTTTATTTAACCATCCAGCGCAAGAAGAATCCCATGAAATTCTTCTTGTAAAATTATTATCTGATTCCTATCTTACATTGCGAATATTTCATCACGCAAAATTAAAGTCCATGGCTTGCTTAGGAAACCGTGTTGGCATGCGCAAAAGTTACATAAAACAATTTTATTGAGTAACTAGCGGCCGCCCGTGGTTTCACCCGCGTGGATCCCGTTCCCGTGGGAATATCGGGATAAAAAGTATTCTTTGTTTTAATTCAGGCTACCTACTATCTGTGTGCCAAATTTCAACCAAATCCGTTCAGTAGTTTTTGCGTAATTGAAGAACAAACATCCAAACATCCAAACCCACAAACTTTCACATTTATAATATTAGTAGGATGTATAGGTTACCTATAATACTAATAATAAGAGCACCTTCCTGTTGTACGAAGTTCTTACAATTTCCTTGAGAAAGACCAAGGACCCCTAGGAAACCGACATCGACCCCAAGGGGTCAATATCGACCACTTTGGGAATCCCTCTTCTATAACAGGGTGACAACAATTTTCCGTTGCATTGGATTCTTTTGTTTAATTTTTTTTTTATTATTACTTTATTTCAGATTATAAATCCATACAAATATGTTAGTAAAATATTAAAGCTAGTGTGTTAGTAAAATTTATATAGATTATTAGACTGGACGTGCATGGACATCCAGTATTTAAGGATAGGACTATCCACCCTTTCCGCGATCACCCTCAGGAGAGTTTAAAACGTTAGTAAACCTCAAAGTAAACTATTATAACATTGGAAATGTTTTTTCGATCGCTTCTGTGGTTCGTTCGTATCGTTCGTATTCTGAATACATAAAGTTTGCCTAGTAAGATAGCCATACAGTTGACGCGATTCGGAGATTAAGATATGCAAGGTTCTAACGATAATTGAAAGATATTGCTATTGAAACCAACGTACATTCACAGAATATTATAATAGTAATAGTACTGATTGATTGTGATTTCGTTAGCTGGTTTTAAAATCAGACGGACCGCACCCTGATTATCTAAAAAGAAACTATTTAGCGACCGGTTTCATTCCACATACATTGCTACTTTTCTTCGGTATGTTTTTTTTAATCCTAAAAGAAGTAGCAATGGATCACTATCATCTATGAACTGCAACCGGTCGCTAGGTGGTTTCTAATTAGATAATCAGCCCGCCGGCAGGCATTATCTTTATACATGGAAATGGAGTTTCTGAGTTAAGGTATGATTCCGATGTTGCCGGTGTGTTCCAAATTGAACCGTAATGTTACGTTTGAAAGGTTCAATTTGATGTGAGCGGAGAAGCGTCGCGACACTGCTGCGCAACATTGCTACGCGACACTGCTGCTGCAGCACCACTGGTCCGCATACATTCTATATAAGTTTATATTTTTATATGAGACTTCATTCCGAGCTCGGCAGCACTGCTGCAGACATCGGAATCATACCTTTACTCAGTTATTCCAGTGGATATGTATGTAGGTATATTCGTACATGAAGGCTATAGTACATGAAGGCGTATGTAGTATAAAAGTAATATTGAATTGAAATCTCTAACTTGATTTTTTTTCTAATAATAACTAAAATAAATATTTATTAAAAATAAAATAAATATGCATGTTCGTACAACAAAGCTGTATGCCTAGTATGTAGTGTAGGTAGTATAGAAGTAGTATTGAAACGTCTTTATTGCTAAAACAATTATTTACATAAAATGTTTTGAAAAATATTATACTGAATATAAATATTCCTTCCTATAAGTTCGTTTTCTTTTTTATTACTGAAGATCATTTCCAATGCCATTTGAAGGTCATGTGGTGTATGAGATCTGTGAAATTTTTAGCTTCCCTAAGATCGTTCTTTTTTTACTTGTAGCGATTTTTGCCATTACTTCCACGTGGAAGTGAGGATGCAATGGCAAAAATCGCTACAAGTAAATATTGGAAAATATTCATTTGTGTGTGGTAATCACTTCAGACCCGATGATGACTTCAACTCAGTAGTTTAATACATTCGCAAATGTGCACTTGAATATTTGATCCTCCCCACTCCGCACCGAGTGACTGACAGTTGTCAGTCACTCGTTAGTTGCTCATTCGGTGTTGGTTTACGCACGATCTAACTCCTGCGGGTCTATCGGCTAAAACCATTGAAGTTCATGTTAACTGTAATTTGACAGATGGATGTGATACATTGCTATTTCATTTTGGCACAAATAAAAAAATTATCAAAGAAAAGTAGCAATGTATCACATCCATCTGTCAAATTACAGTTAACATGAACTTCAATGGTTTTAGCCGATAGACCCGCTGAAGATGCTCCGGGTTGGGGCGAAACACGTGTAGAGTAGCCTAATTGATGAAGGTGCAAGGTGTGTTGCTGTCTTGCTAAATGCAGGTTTGTGCACTGATATTTTGTGGTGTGCATGTGCATATTTTTGCGGGTAGGCGGGCGGTGCATCTTGCATAATATTGTTTGCGGAAGTAAGCTACATATATTTCTTTTTTCAAAATGCACTTGAATATTCTAATGCTATCATTTTTTAGGGTTCCGTACCAAAATGGTAAAAAAGGAACCCTTATGGTGTGACTCAGTCTGTCTGTCTGTCTGTCTGTCACAGCTGGATATCTCGAGAACTACTTATGGTATCAACTTGAAATTTGGAATAGTTTAAGATGACATTTGCCCAACTATTTTGCAAATAAGAAAGAAATAATAAAATTAATATTTTTTTTACAACAGGGACTGAAAAGGGGTCTTAAAAATTTTAAGTGAGGTGACTAGGGCATGTGGGGTATCATATGAAAGAACGCTGTTTGCACATTTTGAAACAATTTTTCCTTTTTAGGGTTCCGTAGCCAAAATGGCAAAAAACGGAACCCTTATAGATTCGTCATGTCTGTCTGTCTGTCTGTCTGTCTGTCTGTCTGTCTGTCTGTCTGTCTGTCTGTCTGTCCGTATGTCACAGCCACTTTATTCCGAAAGTATTAAGACTACACAGTTGAAACTTGGTAGGTAGATGTATTCTGTTAACCGCTTAACGAATTTAATACAAAAATAAGAAAAATAAAAGATTAAGGGGGGGCTCCCCATACATGGAACTGAAACTGAAAAAAATTTTTTTCTTCAAACCAACACGTGTTGGGTGTCTATAGATAGGTCTTTAAAAATGACATCGAGGTTCGTAAGACAACTTTTTCTCAAAGTCGACCGTTTGAAAGATATTCACCGCCAAAGTGGTAAAATGTGTTTCCCCCCCCCCTTTAACTTTTGAAATAAGAGAGTGAAAAATCTAAAAAAAATATATGCTGTAGATCTTAATAAACACTTTCAACCAAAATTGGTTTGAACGAGATATAGTAATTAGTTTTCGAGATATAGCACATTTTCCAAAACCGCAAATATAACTTTGTCATTCATACCAACACTGTGAAAAACAAAGTTATTTTTGCAGACGAAAAATGATAGGTGGTATTAAATATGGTATGGTATAAGGTAACTACGGAACCCTATGGCGCGTGGCCCGACACGCACTTGGCCGGTTTTTTAAAACTAAACTGCCCACTACATACTACTAATTTTGTATACTCAGCAGCATATCAAGCTATACAAAACTGTCAAAAATCAACAATGAATTTTGAACTTAAACTGCTCGACTTAAAATTTAAAAATGATTGAAGAAATTTGACACCTTGTGGAAGCCCAGCGTGCCGTTGACCGTATTTTGTGAGTGATATTGATGAATGATCTTGATGCAAAATCAAGATGTTTGCCGCTTGCATGACACTGACTAACTACTAACTTCAAAAATCGATTCTAAATTAACAAATACATATACTTTTTTAGGGTTCCGTACCCAAAGGGTAAAAACGGAACCCTATTACTAAGACTCCGCTGTCTGTCTGTTACCAGGCTGTATCGCATGAACCGTGATAGCTAGACAGTTGAAATTTTCACAGATAATGTATTTCTGTTGCCACTAACGCTATAACAACAAATACTAAGAGTATAATAAAATAAATAATTAAGAGGAGCTCCCATACAATACAACAAACGTGATTCTTTTACCGTTTTTTGCTTTATATTAATAACCACAACAGGTAGAAGGTAAAAAATTTCACAGATGATGTATTTCTGTTGCCGCTATAACAACAAATACTAAAAATAGAATTGAATAAATATTTAAGGGTGGCTCCCATACAACAAACGTGATTTTTTTGCCGTTTTATTGGTACGGAACCCTTCGTGCGCGAGTCCGACTCGCACTTGGCCGGTTTTTCTTAGGCCGCATAGTTTTCGACTTATGATGAAAAATGTAAAAAAAAATACCGTTCCCCCCCCCTTATCTCCGAAGTTTGCAAAGAGAAAAATCTGAAATAATTCTATGTGATAGTAATTTATGTAAAGATTACAGGAAAAATAAAACGATGTCTCAATATAACACACTTTTTTAGAAATTCAAAAAACAAACAATTTTTTTTTAGTTTCACTTCCAGTCAACAGATGGCGCTGTCCTAAGCATGTTAACCTAAGGGACAAAAACAGTTCCACTATCGGTCAAGAGATGGCGCAACCTAACACAATAATAAATTGGTGGCTGGTTCTAATATAATTACCTACTATTTGCCGTACGAATAAACGAAGAATAAGTTCCTACTTAGTAATATAGTAATATAATAATAACGAGGAGCTCGGTGGCGTAGTGGTTTAGCGCCTGGACCAGCGATTGCGGAGGTTAAGCAACGTTCGCAAGGTTCGGTCATGGGATGGGTGACCAAAAATTTATTATCTCAAGCTCCTCCGTGCTTCGGAAGGCACGTTAAGCCGTTAGTACCGGCTGCATTTGCAGTCGTTGACACCCACCAATCCGCATTGGGCCCGCGTGGTGGGTTATGGCCCGTCCTCCTTATCCACCCATAAGGAAGGCCTGTGCCCCAGCAGTGGGGACATAAAAATGGCTGATGGACTAGTAATATAAACATTTTGCAATGTGGAGTGGCTGAAACGTTTTTCAGTCACCATAAGCAGCATTTGTAAATTAACTGTCCGCCTGTTCGCCCTTCCACCTGTCTGCCGTTTATCCTACTTTTTTAAAGACTGTCCTAAAATAACATATCCAAATATATTTATGATTGTACGGAACCCTCGGTGCGCGAGTCCGACTCGCTCTTGACCGGTTTTTTATAATAAAACTGCTTAGGTTCAAACTTATGACATCATCTGGTTCAAATTTCATCAAAAGCGTACACGAAGCATGAAAGCATATCGAACAAATGCTTTCGCGTTTATAAGTTAGTTTAACCGATAACAACTAATTGCATAAAAAAAGAACAAGTCTATTTGTTTTCAAACTTATGGTTACCCTAATGAGCGAGACAATCTGACCTCGTAATTTCTAGCTCAAGTGGACCGTTTTTTAGCCGCAGAGCACCTTCCTGCGGGGCTATCAGCTAAAACCATTGAAGTTATGTTAACTGTAATTTGACAGATGGATGTGATACATTGCTACTTTTCTTTGGTAAATTTTTATTTGTGCCAAAATGAAATAGCAATGTATCACATCCATCTGTCAAATTACAGTTAACATGAACTTCAATGGTTTTAGCCTTAGAGCATACAGAACGGGAGTAAGCAAGAGCGCTCTCCTACACTAGATTTTGTTCACCGATTTTGGGGGGAGACGAGGTACACACGCACAGCACACAACTTCATATTCACGCACACTTTTGAAGCTAAAAGTCATATTGTTACACACGCACACAAAAACAGAATGACAACAAAGTTATATTGGCAGGTGGTCAAATTCGGAACTAACCATCTTAGTACAAATTCTGACAGATCACGTAGACGGCAGCGCCAAACTTACCGACATAAATAAGTTTGCCCTTGCGTTAAGGTTAGTGATGGGACATAAAAAGACCGATGAAATTGAATGATTAGAAGCTTTGATTTGAAGATGAGTGATTATGATTACGACCAAAAAAAATTAATGTCTTCTTCTTTTAAACTATTGTTATTCTTCGTATATAGGGAATTTAAAAGTTGCCTACTGTTAGATATCAGGCGGCATCAAGAAAGGAAAGGTAAACAATATCAAAATAAAGATAAAAAAAACCCTAAAAACAACCCGGTTGACGCATTGGATAAAATGAAGACAAGACAAACACACAAAAAGATTTATTTGAATTGGGTTGAATCTTAAAACGAATCATCTTCTTTGAGGTTGATTGAGTCTGTGGAGGTGTCTTTGGGCTTCGCCTAAAATGCGTTATAGCAAATTTAGCTGCCGGAAACGAGTCTAAACTAGTTTACTGGGACTTAGAAACCGTAGACCGCAGGTCATGAGATAGGTGCGAGGAGCGTAGCGACGAGCATGTTAGGTTGACATGAACCCAGCGCGCGAGCCGAGCGAGCGAAGCGAGCGTGCCGCAGCAGCGGCCGGCGAAGCGCCAGAAAAAAATCTATTTCAAAGTCAATTAGTGGATTTTGTTCGCCGGCTACTGAATCAGTGACTGGCACCGGCTATTGGCTACCGGCGGTATTTTTTCTAGTGTTTCTTCTATTAATTATCTTAATATAAAAATAGCATTGTGATTTGTTAATGCCTAAAATCTAAAAATGCCAATAAATCACTTGTGTTTTTGAAATCAAGACAACATCAGAGAAACTAATGATTGAAAAATGTATGTACTGATCAGATCACATTCATTCTCTTTGACTTCGTTCATTCGTCATCTTTAACTTTGTCACAGCACTAAGACTTCTACCATGGTGTTTGGTATCGTTTTGCTATCGCAATCTCTGTCGTTGGCTTTACTAAACAAACTGGGTTTTCTTCGTGATTATATTATAGTTTGTTAATAAAATTATAATTACGTGTGAAAGGAAATCCCGTCCTTATTAAAATTTGAAGTTTCAGATCGCCTTTTGCACAATATCACCGCACAATTCACCATTTTCGCGGAGCTGCGTTCGGCGATATGTAGTCTTTCAAAATGGCGAGTGTTCGCGACCAACTAGTTTTTATAAACTGACACGACCAAATTGGTCATGTACTTTGGTGAAAGGGGGTGCCTGTATATGCCTACTTCCGTTCTGTATGCTCTAAGGTTTTAGCCGATAGACCCACTGTTGTACGAAGTACTTACAATTTCCTACACTGACATGAAAAAATTTTTTTATGCAGGTCAGTGATTTCCCTGTTAAAATGTACTCTTTGGCGACCAATTACTCAAGGCCGAAACAAATTATCGGACGCGGCTTGATGGACGCGGCTCACTGCCGCGGCTGATAGGTATCTGGAACTATGAAAATACACTGAGGTGTGCAAACTATCGGACGTAGAGTCAAGAGCTATCTGGTGTTTACACTTATCAGCCGCTGTGCACACTTATCAGCCGCGGCTTACTGCCGCGTCCATCAGCCGCATCCGATAATTTGTTTCAGCCTTCAGAGCAAGAATCTTAGGGCGGGTCCATAGCACATGTTTTGCTCTACACGATCAACAAAAACATCTACACAAAACATTGTTTCCGAAACATGTTTCTCTACACACGCCGTCCACGGCGATTGCGTGGTTTGTGTAGACAAAACTTCAGTGTTGCCAATTGAGCATTTTATGTTAGCCTATTATTATCATCCCCGTCAAATTGGTAATGCGCTGGAACCTTGTCACATTAACATCCACGTTGACGTGATCCGCAACTATAAAGTTATGAAACAAGAAAATTCTAATAGGTAATCTAATATATTATTTATTGAATTATTATTTTCAATAAGATAGGGTCTAGGTATATAAACATTTTACAATAGTTTTTTTGTTTTAGAGGTTAAAATCATGGCCACTAGGCGCATTACCAATTGACGGGGATAGTACTTATCATGACTCGAAAATGTATGAAATAAATTTATAAGTGACCAAAGGTTTAGGTATATCTGAAAATGTAACTGTCAAGGTCAGTTTGACAGTGACATTTTTTGTTTCCATTTTTGCTAGGAGAATTAGGTAAAGCGTTTTTTTTTTTGGTTTATTTTACTTGACGCATCCATCGGGAAAACATGTATAGTTTTGCCTTCGAATAGAATGTTAATAAAATAGGTACAATTTTACATTTATTGTGATGATAAATTAATAAAACCTGTTTTGAGAATCAGTATTTTTACCGGTATATTTTGCAAGTGCAAGTTGGTATATTTCAGTATTTTTTGAGGTGCTTCGGTATTTTCGTAAAATTTAATCTGGTCACACTGATGTTTTGTGTATTATCCCCGTCAAATGGTAATGCGCGTGGCGGCCATGTTGATGTCGATGTTGATGTTGTTGTTGTTGATGTGCAAAACTCAAGGAGGTTTTTATAGGGAGTGAGTACTCAACAAAAATTTTTACTTATCGTTTAAAAGAAATTCAACTTTATTGCGTTTGTCATAGAGTTGAAATTCTATCGAAGACATTGACTGAAGGCACTACTGTGTGAATGAGACAACACCAGCACGCGTAGCATGAGCAAACGGGACTCTTGTCTTCGAAGACTTGTCGTCTCAACCTTCTCGATTGCTGAGCACTGTTTGACAGACAGGTGGGACTCGTTCTCAGAATTTCAAAACCTTTTAATGTCTTTTAATAAAAAAAGTGAATTTTAAAAGTAATATTTTTATTTCAACACCAATAAACGTCAAAATTATCTAAAATGATCCGAAATAATTTAGTTTAAACATGATTCTCATTTTTTTATAAGTGCTAAGATAAAGAGGCACTCAAGAAAGCGTTCTCTTCCGTAGACAAGCTCTCTCGAGCTCGAGAAGAATAATATTGCCAGTAGAAAATAATTACTTTATTTCTCATAAAGCACCGTTCCTTTCTATAGATTTCACAACGCTAAACTCTTAAAACTAATTAAATATAGCTGTATGGATATAAATTCGTTTGCCTTTCTTATATTGAGAGTATTTTGAAAAGATAACACAGACTACTAACGAAATTGTTAATTTAGTAGTCTGTGTAAAATGACGAGAAAATTACGAAATATTGAAATCAACGTATGAAAATAATTTTAATTTTAAGTTTTTAAGGAATAAAATATAAGCACGGACAATTTAGATTTATTTTGATTGCGAAATTTAGATTCATATAAAATAAAATACGTAGAAAACTATTTCGAATCTTCTTATTAGTCTGTGAACTCTCTCTCGACCTTCTCGACTACTCAAAGGGTGGTAGACAAGTTTCTCTGATTCAACTGTCAAATTAATGTCAGTTGAAGAGAAAAGCTCGTGTTTGTCGACTTTTGACATTAGGCCACGTCAAAGAACAATACGAGTCTACTAGTTGTAAATGCGAGCATGAGTATCTCGATCTCAACCCGACAAAAGTGACATTTCGGTGTAGACAAGCCATTGTTCTGTGAGTCGAATCTTATCTCGATGTTGGTCATGCTACGCGTGCTGCACGCGTAGCATGACCGGTTGTCGGGTTGAGATCGAGATACTCATGCTCGCATTTACAACTAGTAGACTCGTATTGTTCTTTGTCGTGGCCTAATGTCAAAAGTCGACAAACACGAGCTTTTCTCTTCAACTGACATTAATTTGACAGTTGAATCAGACAAACTTGTCTACCACTCTTTGAGTAGTCGAGAAGGTCGAGAGAGAGTTCTCAGACTAATAAGAAGATTCGAAATAGTTTTCTACGTATTTTATTTTATATGAATCTAAATTTCGCAATAAAAATAAATCTAAATTGTCCATGCTTAAATTTTATTCCTTAAAAACTTAAATTATAATTATTTTCATACGTTGATTTCAATATTTCGTAATTTTCTCGTAATTTTACACAGACTACTATATTAACAATTTCGTTAGTAGTCTGTGTTATCTTTTCAAAATACTCTCAATAAAAGAAAGGCAAACGAATTTATATCCATACAGCTATATTTAATTAGTTTTAAGAGTTTAGCGTTGTGAAATCTATAGAAAGGAACAGTGCTTTATGAGAAATAAAGTAATTATTTTCTACTGGCAATATTATTCTTCTCGAGCTCGAGAGAGCCTACGGAAGAGAACGCTTTCTTGAGTGCCTCTTTCTCTTAGAACTTATAAAAAAAATAAGAATCATGTTTAAACTAAATTATTTCGGATCATTTTAGATAATTTTGACGTTTATTGGTGTTGAAATAAAAAGATCACCTTTAGAATTAACTTTTTTTTATTAAAAGACATTAAAAGGTTTCGAAATTCTGAGAACGAGTCCCACCTGTCTGTCAAACTGTGCTCAGCAATCAAGAAGGTCGAGACGACAAGTCTTCGTAGACAAGAGTCCCGTTTGCTCATGCTACGCGTGCAGGTGGAGGTCGGTGTCTCGTTCGCTCAATTGCCATTACTAAACAATAATACCACGATAGTAGGGCAAAAAATATTTACGTTACCAATCAAGTAGTGTTTCAAAATTAAGGATTCGGATTGGGAAGTCGAATATATACTATTTAAATATTAATTTGGAATGACACATAATAATTGTAATTTAAAACAAAACTTACTCTTTTGATTTAATTAGATATCTACAATAATGCTAATCAGCTATCATCGGTGAAGTGGTAATAAATAGAAGTGTCAATCCTGGCAACTCCGATTTTGACCTTGGCGCCGAATTTCAATTTAAGAATTTTAATCTATAGGAAATAACACTTTACAAAACTAGTGTGACCATAAATACTGCACCATTTCAGATTTCCAAAAAAACGAAATTGTTCTTTTGAAATGGCTAGAGGTCGCAGGCGAGACGGTAAAATTAATAATAACAATCAAATTCATGTTTGTGCGCCTATATCGATGAAACTCGGTTTTTGGAACTATTTTGACAAGAAAATAACAACGCAATTTTTAAAAAACTAAAATCCAAGATGGCGGCCAACTTTTTTGTTTTTAGGTCGATTTTGATGAAACTCGGTTTTTGGTACGATTTTGACAAGAAAACGCAATGTTGAAAATTTTAAAAATCCAAGATGGCGGCCAACTATATTGTTCGTGGGCCGATTTTGATGAAACTCCATTTGGTTACTATTTTGATAAAAAATAACAACGAAATGTTAAAAATATAATAAAATAAATACAGATTAGCACCACAATGTACAAGTTGGAACAGATAAAACGGAAAATCTGTACCCTTAACACAAACAGCTATCGAGAAATCTTACGCGCGTAAATAAATACTACTCGAAAACGTACTCGATTCGAAAGCTAGCAAAATCCGCAGCATGAACTTTACAGAGCTGGCTAACGTCATCTCGATAGTAGCGATAAATAAAGCTAATGTGACACAACCCAATTATCAATCCAATGAGAGACTTTCCAGGCAACGTTCCTCAAAAATTTACTAGATGGCGCTGTCCAATTCCCAACAACCTTACTTGATACTATGGTATATGAGTGTAAAACGTAGTGATTATTTCCTCTATGTATGAATGTGCTATCTATAGTAATAAAGAGTACCATCGTAAAAACATATGATTTTGACAATTTGGTTTCATTGTAATCTTTATGTAATATTGTTGTGAATATTGAAAATGATTAATATTATTTATTATAATACTATTCACTAGTACCTATATTTTGCTTTGAGGTATCTATGTATTATTACTATGCGTGAAGACCTTGTAACTTTCTTGGACTCCGATAACCGTCGACCAATGAATCAAGACTACGGTTCTTGGACTCCAGCAGCGCCATAATGTACCCCTTAAACGGTCAAGCATGGCTTTTAGCATGTACACGTAATTACCACCACCACTACTATTTGGGGGCGTGGCCTACCTTTGATACAGTAGCCGGCAAACATCTTGAAATCGGGTAAGGGTTGCGCAGAACACGTATTTTGGGTATGCGTAGCGGTGAGGTACGCGGGCGGTGGGCGCGCGCGCGCTATGGGCCGTTCGTAAGTGCACATGCGCGAACTTATCGCCACTCCGTTCCGTCGAAGAGCGTCAAGATGTTTGCCGGAATCTAGGCCACAGTAATCACGTGATACCTACGTGCTTGATGTCAAGCCATCAAGCATCGCCCCTAGACGATCAAAATTTGATTAAACTTCCAAAAAATTTACATGCTTGACAAGCTATGCCTGACCGTCGCGTACATGCAGGAAGGAGGCTCCGTCGCAATGTCCCTTTCGCAGAATGTCCCCCTTGTACCCCTCTGAAAATCGCATAAAAGACAACTTTTTGATGTGTTTTTTTTTTTATTAAGTACCAGCCCCCCTAGCATGACCGACGAAACACGATATATATCGCGTGATATAGCGTTATATCGACACCCAACTGTCAAAATCCATTGTTTTTTGACAGCTAAACGCGATAAATCACTATATCATATCGTGTTTTGATGGTCATGCTAGGTAGGCTAGGCAGGGGGACATTCTGCGAAAGGGACATTTTGCGAAAGGGACGTTTTTCGAAAGGGAAGTTTTGCGAAAGAAACGTTTTGCGAAAGGGACATTTAGCGAAAGGGACATTCTGCGACGGAAGGAGTTGAAGAAGCGCAACCATAGAAATTAAGCGCAGCGAAAATTTTTCTATGTCTATGAGTGCAACGAACCGGAAAAAACCGGCTAACTGCATGTCGAGCAAGGTTCCGTCCGTAGTCTCTCTCTCTGATCCAACTCAGAATGTTTCGGACAGATTGAGGCGAATTCGCCGCGTGATGCGGCATTTTGACCACCGAACTCAAAGCGATAGCCATAGCGTATAGCCAAAGCAATGCTCTAGCAATTGTTATGGCTATGGCTATCGCTTTGAGTTACGTGGTCAATATCCGTCAAAAGACCGCATCGCGCGCGGAATACGCCTCATCTGTACGAAGTTTTATAGGTAGGTACTGTTCATTAATACGTACTTATTAGGTTTATTGAGCTGTATTTTCCCTTATCCAATAAAATAAAATAAAGACAGACAGGGACTGACGTACGGACGGACGGATGGACTGAACGATCTTAAGGGTAATCATCGTACGGAACCCTAAAAAAACGGTCATTCAAAGGCAAGTACAACTGTATACACTACGCTAAGCTAACCATATTACATTAATATTATCTTCAACATAAGTTTTGTCGCCGCAAAACGATTATAAAGAAAAAACACAGTTGATACTGTCAAAATCATAAACGTATTTTTACGATGCTTCTCTTTGGTTAGACTATTTGTACCACGTTCATTCATACTACATATACTCAACTGCCAGGAATTGGACAGCGCCATCTAGTATATTTTCAAGGAACGTTGCCTGGAAAATCCCTCATTGAAGCAAGGTGCGTTCAAAAACCATGTTTAATATCTATGTAAATCATACGATAGTCGATCTCAACCCTTTATGTGTAAACAATTTCTTATTCAATGACGATAATCCATTGTTTTTCTTAAAGTACATAAAAAATCTTTAATTAGAACAATTTCATGAAATTATGACACATTGTAGTTTACTTGTAGGTTATAATATTATTTCCTCGTGATTGTATTATTTGTTAGCCGACACAGATAAACTATTTTAGACAAAAACAAAATAAAGAAATGTTTTTACTGCTTTCTATTTTAGGTTATATTTTTCATTAAATAACAGGATAAGGTGCAATGATCGTTCAAAACCATGGGCAAAATCATGCACAAGTTAGAAATTATTATAATATTATTGCAAATTAATTAAAGTTATTAAATGAAATAAATATTGCAAACATATTTAGCCGAATCTAGTACAGTATGAATTGTTGGTGACTTTAATTTTGCTGGTGTCAAATGGCCGCTCGAGAACTGTGGGTATCTGCTACCAAAGGAAACAAATTTTGTGCAGTGGTATCGGGACAGTAACTTACATCAACTAGTGGACAGACCCACAAGATTTCGAGAGGGCAACCAACCTTCTAGCTTGGATTTGATATTTACAAATGACGAGTCCCTTGTGGCTGATGTCGAATACGAGGCTGCCATTGGAAAAAGTGACCATATATGCTTAATAGCTAGTGTGCAGTTACAGATACAGAAACAAAACTGTCAAGAGAAAAAACCTAGAAGAAACTTTGGAAAAGCAGACTATGATAAAATAAATGAAGAGTTTCACCCTATCCTGATAAAATCTGTTGAGAACATTACTTGCCCAAGAAATCAGTTTGAAACTATGCACAGGCTCATAATGAATGCCGTAAACAAACACGTGCCATTCTTCAAGGCTACCAAGAAAAATAATATTAACAAACCCTGGATGAATAAGGAACTGACGGAGCTTATAAGACATAAAACGCTTGTATGGAATAGATATGTCATGACTGGATCTAATGAAGTCTACAAAGAATATAGAAAAGCCAATAATAAACTTACAAATTTAGGCCGTAGATCAAGGATGTCATACGAAAAAAATGTTTTAGAGGCTGGACCGAAGAAATTTTATTCATACATTAGGAAGCAGATAACTTCTAAAGTAAATATACCAAATATAGTACTTAACAACAAAGGTCAACAGATGACAGAACCAAAGGAAATATCGGAAGCTTTTGCAGACCAATTTTCTAGTGTATTTGAAGAAGAGCCACCTGGTGAACTGCCAATCTTAGACCCACGTCTTCGCATCTCAGAGACAATAGAGGATATTGTGTTCACAAATGATAAAGTCCAAGCCGCTATAAAAGAAATGAAGGATGACGCTTCGCCAGGACCTGATGACATAACAGTGCCTATTTTGAAAAAATGTGATCTTGACAATGCTTTGGCATCCATAATGCAAACATCCTACGACACTGGAACACTACCTGATCTATGGAAGACTGCCACAGTGATTCCTATATTTAAAAAAAGGAAATAAATTACTACCATCTAACTATAGGCCCATAAGCTTGACTAGTGTGGCGTGCAAGGTCATGGAGACAATAATAGTCAAATACATAAGACAGTTCTTGCATAACCAACAAGTTATTGATAGTCAACAACATGGTTTTTGCCCACGTCGATCCACAGTATCCAATCTGTTGTCTTGTTTATCATTTTGGGTCAATAGTCAAAACGTTCGGGAACCTGTTGATGTAATATATCTCGATTATGAAAAAGCTTTCGACAAAGTACCAATCGGTAGACTCTTGCAAAAGCTGGAATTTGTTGGCATTCGGGGTAAATTATTGAATTGGATAGAAGCTTTTCTGAGACAAAGAACATTCCAAGTAAGAATTGGCGAATCATTCTCAGACGAAAGAGATATTCAAAGTGGTGTGCCCCAGGGGTCCGTACTTGGGCCAGTGCTGTACATAATCTTCACTTTCGACTTACCTAAAAATTTGAATTGCAATTTAAGCATGTTTGCTGATGATACAAAGATATTTGCAAATCCTCTTGTAAACTCGGAACGACTTCAAAATGATTTGACTCGATTGGCTAGTTGGTCAAAGGAATGGATTATTAACCTCAACATAGACAAATGCACAGTTCTCCACATTGGGAATCGGAATCCCCGCAACCCCTATGAAATCAATGGTGTTCCACTACGACCAGTAGAGGTACAGGTAGACTTGGGAGTACATGTTGCTAATGATCTAAAATGGGAACATCATATCACCACTGTGACCAAGAAGGCTAACAGTTTCATTTACCTCATCCGAAAAGCTTTCGCGTCCTTAACACCTGAAATGATGCTGAAAATATACAAAACCTATGTAAGGCCGATTTTAGAATACGCTTTTCAAATCTGGAGCCCATACTTCAAGAAAGATATTCAATTACTAGAAAAAGTTCAACGTAGGTTCTCCAAAGTCCCGAAAGCCTTGAAGAATAAACCATACGAGGAAAGACTGGAATCACTGAAACTCACAACTTTAAAGGAACGCAGGGAACGTGGGGACTTAATAGAAACATATAAAATCTTGCATGGACACTATGACATCGAGAATTTTGATAAACAACTATTCCAGTACTCACGAAACATTAACCTACGAGGCCATCATCTCAAATTATCAAAGGCACTATCAGGAAACAATCCACATAAATATTTCTTTAATAATAGAGTAGTTGAAGCTTGGAACAAGTTGCCAGAAGAAGTAATATCTGCACAGAATACGAATCAGTTTAAGAATAGATTGGACAAATATTTAAGGACTAATGAAAGATAAACTCGACCCATGATATAACTGGATACAGGCTCTTATCAGTTGTCTCAACTGCTTGCCTGTCAAATAATAATAATAACACAAAATACCAGCGCAAGCTGAGAAAAATAAAATAAAAAAAAACAAATAATATTTATTATTAATAATAAGAATAATAAATGTAAAATTATGATGATAAACAACTTGATTGAATTTTAATTTACATATTAATGATTTACATAGATATTAAACATGGTTTTTGAACGCACCTTGCTTCAATTGGATTGATAATTGGATTGCGTCACATTAGCTTTATTTATCGCTACTATCGAGATGACGTTAGCCAGCTCTGTAAAGTTCATGCTGCGGATTTTGCTAGCTTTCGAATCGAGTACGTTTTCGAGTAGTATTTATTTACGCGCGTAAGATTTCTCGATAGCTGTTCGTGCTAAGGGTACAGATTTTCCGTTTTATCTGTTCCAACTCGTACATTGTGGTGCTAATCTGTATCACTAACGCAGCTAATGAAACGTATTGTCGTGAAACTGCCCACCGATTACGTATCTCTGTTGCTAACAATTCTCGATTGAAATCGCAGTTGCATTACTGCTTTAAGTAAGATAGTTGTCATATTGGTTCTTACTAAAGCAGCAATGTCACTGCGATTTCTGTCAAAGTTGATTGCAACAAAGTTAGACAATCAACAGCCTACTGGTGTTGCTATTTAGTGTCGGGGTTACAAAAAAAACTTTCAAACGTAAATAACTCTTAAAACATAAATCTTCGTAAAAATCTGAATATTTTCTATGACTTACTAATTACATGCCTACATTTTGAAAAAAACAGAAACGTTATACATTCTTTGGTTTTTTTCTATGGGACTCTGCCTGATGTCCTTTAGAAACATTTAATTTGCTAGTAGATTCTTTTCTGAAAAAAATCGGCGTAAAATTAGCAATAGATCGATCATTTTAATTCTTAGATTAATCGACCAATTCGCAATAAGTTAGCAAGGATTAATCGTTTAATCGAATCAATTTCGAACATCGCTACCACCGAGTTGACAGACATTCAAGAGCGGATATCTCGAAAACTATACAAGTTATCGAAAAACTTGTATGAATAAAACTTGTAGCAAATTTAATCAGCTTTTATTTTGTACGTAGTCTTATGTCGCTTGAACGCATAGTTTCTGAGATATATGTAAAAAACCGAAAAATGGGACCTTCAAACCTCCCCCCTCCACCCCGGCATAGGGGCTACTGGCGGCGAATTTTGATATGTTCACCTCCTAACAGGTCCAAATAAAGTTACGAAGTCAAAAATTGTGTTCCAAGCAAGCAAGCTCTATACATTTTTTTGATCTTTCTTTGCCTGAACTATTATTTAAATAAAGAATATTTCATTTTCATTTATTTTGAAAAGATCCATACAGTTATTATATTTTCACTTAACCCTATCTTATTGACAATAATAATTATTAAATCAAATTAATTATTATTTACTTCAACTTTTTTTGCTAGCTGTAGCGGGTGACGTCACGATTAGGTTAATTTGACAAGGTTCCAGCGCATTAATTTTGACGGGGATAATATGTGTTTCAGTTTACTCTGGCTGCGGTCCGCATGGCGATTACATCGATTACGGCGTTTACAACGCTCACACGAGGTCCGCATTCGATATCGCGCTCAAATCGATAAAATCGACAAATGACAGTTGGCGAATGCGAACCGCTCGTAAGCGCGCTAACGTTTTATTCTAACCTCAAATACAAGATGGAATAATTGCTAGATACTATTTTTGCTCTCTAAAGCGATGATAATGATGAAGAATTGAGTCGTGTGCACCCAACATCTTTTTTTTTCAACTTTTTACATCAACTACCTTTTTGGATAAGCTCCAAATTAATATTAACAAAACATTAACCAATATAATGCTCTATCCTTTTGTTGTGAAGTGAGAAAAGATCCTTCTATAACGAACTCTCTCATTTTTTGATTTTTTGACAAAATAAAATTCTGACACCTGTTTCGTTTGACAGTCACTTATAACTTTTGACAGGACGTGATTACGCTCCAAGGCATGGTCGCTGTAAGCCCAAGATGGCGCTGGTAATGACGTCACTCATGACGTCACGCTAGATATTATAAACGCGCTAACGTGCATGCGGACCGGCTGTTATCGCGATAATATTGATATTATCGCTATGAGGACCGCAGCCTCATGATGTGTTTTCCATCGAGCATGGAAAGCAAAAACATTGTTTCTCTACACAAAAATGTTTCGCGAAACAATGTTTTCTGTAGATGTTTTTGTTGATTGTATAGAGCAAAACATGTGCTATGGATGTACCCGCAGGTCTACCGCCGATCTCTATTGCTTTGAGTATTGCTTTCATTTTCGACGCCATCTTGTCTTTTGCGACCGCCGATGAAAGCTTTAGCAAGAAATAACCTCACTTTTTTTGAAAGCTTTATTCAAAGCAATGAACGAATGGAAATGTATGGATCTGACAGATAGGAGCGATCGCCTAAGGTTTTCAAGATGGCGGTATTGCTTTCATGAAAGCTTTTCCATCTGTCATGAAAGCAGTAGCTATCTTCTCAATGTTTTCAATATTAATTCCAATTTTATTAGTTTTTGGCATGTTTTGTGCCTTCATTTAGTGCGAAATTGTGTTTTTTTCATTTTTCAGTGTATTATATTGTGGATGCTGCATAAGGTTTGCTATTTTTTAACACGTTTATATTTGTGTTTATGTCGCTTTCACGTTTAATTATTTATTTGTTTGTTTTTCTGTTTTAGGCAAGAAACGGCGCAAATTTGTTGCTGGTTGAAGCGGAGGAAGAAAGAATGAGGTAAATACGATGCAGCGTAGGATACAGACAGCTGAAGGATGATGATGCCCATGCAGCTGTCGGAGCAAACCTTTGTCGACACCTTTCGCATGGGATAGGTTTCATTTTATGATAATTTGCGAAGATTTGATGCCTCTTTAGCATCCAACTCAAAGAACAACAGCTATTAAGCTAGAGATCAAGGTATTTATTATTCAAACATTGAACAATAAACTACTAAACCTTGTCATTATTATTACCTAAGTCATTACATTGTTGTTACAGATCCTTGCTGCATTTCAATATAATGCCAGTTATCAGTGGTTCCTACCAAAAGTGTGTAGGCAATGATTTTAGCCTCGGTCTGTCTAAATCTAATTGTTTTGCGGAGGTCACTAATGCACAAAATGCCATGCCAAGCCTTGACTCACACATTCGGAACCTATGCCCTATAAAAGCAAACACTATGAGGTGGGATCTATACATCTTCTGGTTCTTGGGTAAGTTTCATCATAAAACAATTATTATAATAAAGCACCCTGTTGCGGAGTGCAGAGCGACAGATTTAACGTTGCATGCAAGTACGTCAGTTTGTATTGTAAAAAACACAGGCGGCTCTACACACTGGTGACATTTCCGCGCCGGAGGAATGGCGCATCACCAGTGTGAAAATTTTCTTAGCCTTTGCCGGAGGGCCCACAGGGAATTATCAAAATACATTTATAGGTAGTACCTATTAATTAACAAAAAAGATATTACAACCTCATATTATTTACAGACAAGAATCAAGAATGCGAGACCCAACAAGGAGGGAATAAGAAAAGCAAGACTGGAATATGGCGAACCAATGGCATGCATGCCATATTGCATTGCATGCGACACAATATTATGTCACTGATCACAAAATTCATTATATCTGACGATTTGATAGTCAATGTCAAAAATTAATTTGAATTAATGTTAGTTTTAAGTAGGTAACTATAATTAATAATTTATTAGCTTTGTCTGCAAGAACGTTTAGTTTCTTGAAGAAGCTTAAGTAATGACTTTAGTCTCTTCAAGAAACTAAATGTTCTTGCATATTCTCCTCAGGGAATATTCTATGGTTCCGAACATATGGTAGATTTATACAAAAGCTTCTAAATAAAATACTTTTTCTATACTATAAAAAATTACTTCATTTCAAATAACCTCTTATGTCTTGTACAACGTCTTGCTTGGCACGGCCACCATAGGTACGACCGAAGGTGGAAAGCGTAGGTATATTGCTACACCGCCAAAAAATGGCATTTGTAGGAAATGAATTTCAAAGTGTTTTTCATTTAAGTTTCATTTTTTACAATCCCACAAAATGCCATTTTGCCATGAATGTCAACAAGACGGGATCACTGCTTTTTTTAAAAAGACTCCCATTTATTTTTATTACCTAGGTACTACATAATAATATGTCAAGGGTGAGTCGGTGTGACTACTGTCACACCGACTCACCCTTGACATAGTACCAGTAAAAATATCCCCATAGTCACACTGGTGTAGAAAAACGGTGTGACACGGCTCGGTCGGGCTCACTCATCATTTTGGGGCTATCCATAAATAAGGTCACACGAATTTCATTATTTTAGACCCCCTCTCACCTTCCTTGTCACAGACCCCCCCTCCCTAGTGTGACGTCACATTTTACATCTAGAAATAATTATTGAATTAAAACAGCAGTTCCGAAATTTGTTTTATTTCAATTTGATGGATTTGAAATGTGACGTCACGAAATTTAGGTCACCTCCCACCCCCTTGTCACACTTCGTCGACCCCCTCCTTCCCCCTTAACATGTGACGTAATTTATGGATAACCCTTTTAGGGTTACGTAGTCAAGCCAACAAGGAACCCTTATAGTTTCGAATGAATGAATGAAAAATCCTTTTTATTTAAATAAACTTAAAAAATTAAGTGCTTTTGACTTGACTATATTTTCCAAAAGCACTAGTTTCTGAGTTTGAGTTTAGAGGTTGGTTACTACGGTAGCCTAATAACACACTGCACGTGGGCCCCCGACACGCACTTGGCCGGTTTTTTTAAAATACAAAACTACAAATAATTTTATTAAACTATTCTATGATTTAGAACTCACGTAACATTGCCGCGATTATGTACATTTTGAGTTATATATTTTTTTAATTTATTTATAGCTTTTTACTTTTAGCTTTCACGCCTGCATTATTGTGAAGAGGAACGCCTATAGTGGAAATTTGCTCTAGAATTGGAGGCAGGCGTCTTTACTGATTTTAAAAATTTAATTTTTACATTGAACCAAAGGTGGTTTAATGGGGTTTTTTTGTGTAGGTAGGTTAGGTACTGTGCGTATTCCATCCTAACAGATGCGCTTCCAAAAAAAAGTCCTGGATCCGCCCTTGCATTACACCTTCGATTATTCTTAAATGACAGGGGAAATCACTCACAAATCAATTTACAGTTTTATTTTATTTTGTTTGATGAATTTGCAGAGGATGTATGCAATGGGTGTGTGAACCTGAGAGAGTAGAAATTTTATATTAATGGGGCGGCTAACATTTTTGGTTAGAATGTCGTACAGTGGGGTAGTAATTTTCGGGCAGTCGAAAAATATATGTTCAATGGTTCCTTCATCCAGACCACATTCACAGAGCGAGCTGTCCTTAACTCTAATTTTAGCCAGAAACGAAGGGGTGCATACGTGGCCCAGTCTTAAGCGGATAATTGTGGATGCTACATTCTTTGGGATAGATTTATGACGGAAGAACCAGGGCTTAGTTGGGATGTCGGGTTGTAGAGATCCATAATGTCTACCTTTCATCTCAAGGGATCTTTTGTATATATTGTTCCATTTCTCTTTCATTTTGGATTTAGAGCCAAAGCGTAGGTCTCGCGCATAGCACTCATTGCGGAGTTCTATTCCACATGTGATGGCATTTTTAGCGTATGTATCTGCGAGTTCGTTGCCTTCAATTCCTTTATGCCCTGGAATCCAAGCCAGGACAACCTCTATATTTAATCTGGAGCATTGTAGCAGGGCTTCTCTGATTTTGAGGATAATGCTGAAGTTGTGCCTAGCACTAAAAGGCGGTTTTGATATGTCTTGGAGACAACTGAGGCAATCAGAAAAAATAACTGATTTATTTAAACTATGCGACTGAACGTATAAGACAGCCTCTAGGATAGCCAAGGCTTCACCCGTGTTTACGCTGAGAAGGGGGGAACATTTAAAATTAATAATAATCTTGTACTTGGGCAGCCAAATTGCGATACCTACATTTCCATCATCCTCCAGTTTTGATGCATCTGTAAATAAGGTGAACCATCCTTCCCAGTTTTTACTTAAGATGTCTTGGAAGATTTTATTAGCATCGGGAGTGCTTTTTGATAAACCGAAATTCAGTTGGATGTTGGGTTGGAATATGAGGGCCTCAAAGGGAACCTCAAACAGAGGGTTTCGAGGCAATTTCGATATCGTAGCTGGGAGATCAGAGAGATTCTTATAACTTTTAACCAGAGGGGGGGATTCTTTGTGAGTCCAGTATGGGGAAGAATTTGTAAGATTGCTTAAATTTTGCAGCTTGACTAAAAGGGGGTGATTTGAGTATTGGGATATGTTAATAAAATATCTATCGCACATCATCTGACGTCTGAGGCTCAATGGAGGGTCGAGGCACTCAACTTGGAGGGCATTTGATGGGGACGATCTCATAGCACCGGCAATGATCCGGAGACACCTTGACTGGATTAGAGTTAGTTTGTTCAGAGCGGCTTTGTTACATGGTTCCAATATGAAGCTTCCATAGTCAAAGTGGCTTCGAACAACCGCGTTATATAACAACTTTTGACTTGTCGGATGAGATCCCCAATGCACTGCTGACAGAGATCTTAGAATATTGACGTTTTTTTCCGCCTTTCTGCTGATGTATTCTAAGTGTGGCACGCCTGTCATTCTAGAGTCAAAGATCACACCCAAAAATTTACAGTTACTGACGATCTCAATTGGCTGCCCACTTAAAGAAATATCAGGTTTCGGAATGGGTCTTTTACGTGTAAAGACAATTGCTTTGGACTTTGCTGGAGATAAAGATAATCCATGGTCGGAGAGCCAATTGTCCAGGTAGTATAAGGCAGAGTTGATTCTTGACTTTGCTTCTTCGGGGTCCTTGGATGTAGCATATAGGGCGATATCGTCTGCGTACTGTAGGATGCTGCAAAAACTGGATACAGTTCTGTCAAGGTCGTACGTGTAGAGGTTATAAAGTAAGGGACTCAGCACCGAACCTTGTGGAAGACCCTTCCAGATCAATCTTGACGGCTGCAGCTCCCCATTAACCCGTAGGTTGACTGTTCTAGACATGAGCAGGTTACATATGAAATTGATCAACCTCACTGGAAGACTCAGATGATGCAATTTCTGCCTGAGCAGAGGAAGCTGGACATTATCATATGCAGAGGTCACGTCCAGGAAGACGCCAACCACTGAGGCATTTTCCGAGAAAGCGCGGCGTATGTCTGTGGAAAGTATGCTTAGACTATCCAGGGTGCCCATGCCCCTTCTAAAGCCAAACTGATACTTGGATAGGATGTTCTTACTCTCGACGATCCACTCCAATCTGTTTTTAATTAAATGTTCAAAGATTTTACATAGGGTGGACGATAAAGCTATAGGGCGGTATGAGGAGGAATCTTTAGAATTCTTCCCCGGTTTCAGAATAGGAATTACAACTTGTGTTTTCCAGGAATTAGGAGGCTGCCCATTAATGAAGATATTGTTAAAAATGTCTAGCAAAATCTTTTTAGCTTTGTCAGATAAGTGAGTAATAAAAGAGTATGGGATGCCGTCTATGCCCGGGGCACTATCCTTCAGACCGTCAAGAGCACTATAGAGCTCAGCAAAGGAGAAAGGGGAGTCCATAGTGTCAGTCGAAATGGGTTGTGGATAGGTAGGAAATGAGTTCTCACAAGGAGCAGAAGGGGGTGCAAGCTTATCATAGAATTCGGGGAGCCAGGAATCAGTCTCATTGGAGGAGGGACATGTAGAATCTACTGATCTGCGGAATGAGTTGATTTTTTTCCAGACGGTGGAAGCAGGGGTGCGAGGAGACAAGGATTCACAAAAGTTGTGCCATCCAAGAGCTTTTTCTTGCAGAGTACACGTTTCGATTTTGCCGTGGTTTTTCGGTAATTGAGATATTTTGGCATACTGCTCGGGTCTCTTGCAAATTCCTGTTCAACCTCGTTGCGTAATTTGACTTCAGCGGTACATTCAGTGTCCCACCATGGAGGTGATGAGATAAACCTACGTGCAGAGTTCTTCACCGGAATCGCCTCATCCGCTGCTTCAGTTAGGGTAGATATAAACAAGTTGTACATTTCAATATAGTTATTATCGTGAATAGAATGGAATAGGTTTAATTTTGAGTCAACGCTAGCTGCAAATATTTCCCAGTCGGCTTGCTGTGTTTTATATTTTAGGAGGGGAGGAATGTCAGTCTTTTGTGGGGATGGACAGTCGAGAGTGCATAAGATGGGGATGTGGTCACTGCCATGTGTAAGGGTCATAGTTTTCCAGGTTAAACGAGAGAATAATTCAGGAGTGGCTAAAGTGAGGTCGACACAACTCTTCTTTTGACCAGGAGCAACTCTACGTGTTTCTGATCCATCGTTGCATATGCAGAGGTTTAAGTCGTCAACAAATTCTAACAGGGAGGCAGAATTTGTACAAGTATGTTTGGAGCCCCAAAGAGGGTGATGGCAGTTAAAGTCACCAAAGAGAAGTTTACGACCATTAATGCGGGATATCATATTTTTAAAGTCTAAAATTATATTGGGAGTGGGGTAAGGGATGTAAATGGAAATAAAAGATATGTCCATAGCTTTAAAGCCAACAATTTGGTAGTCCTCGGGATGGGGAGGGAAATCAATTTGGGAGAAGGAGATATTTCTCTGGATTAGGATGGCTGCACCACCCTTTGCATCGCTTCTGTCATCCCGGAGACAAGCATACCCCGGGATCCTAAAAGGGGTTCCCGGTTTAAGCCATGTCTCCGAAATGGCAAAGATAGCTGGTTTGTATTTGTGTAAGAGGAATAATAAGTCAGGCTTTTTATGCCTGATACTCTTGCAGTTCCATTGCATTAGCTTGGCCATTTCTATTTAAGGATGAAAGAAACACTTCCAGTAGAGATAAGACATGGGGCGGTATGGCATCACTGAATTTTTCAAGTATATTTACTAGAGTGGATATCATAAGTTCTATGAGGTTGTCGTTAGGGGAGGGAGTGTTTGACCGTTGGTGCGGGCAAGTAAGCCCACAGCCATTAGGCATAGAGGAGGTGGGAGTACGAGTGATCTCGTGTGCTTCAGCATCGTAGAAACGAGGAGTAGGTGGATGGGGAGCTCTTGGGGTCAATATAGTTTTCTTATAAGAATGTGAGGGGGTATTTAACGATTTAAAAGGGCTCAAATTTGAAGTACGGGGAATATTTGATTGAGGTGGATTTGGGGATGGTGCGGAAGCACTTGCTTTCTCCACATATGTTGGCCGAGATGCACGGAAGCGTTGCGAGGCATCTGTAAAACTAATATTTTCTTCCGACATAACCAGTTTGATTGCTTTTTGTCGAGAATGCTCTGGGCAGTTGGGATCGGTTGCTTTATGGTTGCCTCTGCATAGAAGGCATGTTGACTGGGAATCCGTTACTGAGCAAGAGGCACCAGAATGATTTTGGGAGCATTTATAGCATCTTGCGTTGGACCTGCACTGCTCAGTAACGTGGCCGAACCTGCAGCACTTCCAACATTGGATAGTAGGTAGTTTATACGTCTCAACATTTAATGCCATGTGGAAACAATATAGCTTTTCAGGTAGTTTCTGGCCCTGGAAGGTAATTACCACAGTTGTGGTTGGGGTCCAGAACACTGTTCCGTCCCTATTATTTTTCCTGTTAAGACGTCTTATTTTGATAACCGGTCCACAATTACGAGCATAGGAGATGCCCTGGAATAACTCTTCCAATGTCCATTCCGTGGGGATACCACGTACAACACCCATTCGAGACACGTGGAACTTTGGGATCTGGCACTCAAAGGGATCGCCCAAGGAGTTGTTGTTAATAAATTTGTTTGCCGTTTCAGCAGAGTTGAATTCGATGTTAACTTTGTTGCGGCCGACTGATGTTATACCACCATTAACAATTCCTTGGACATTCCTTTTGTGGAGGAGTTGGGCCAACTTTAAGGTACGCATTGTAAGACCTGTTGATGGGTCAGGCTCCTTACGTGAAATGTGGACGACGAAGGGACCATTGTCCTCTGAGGTGTAAGTAAGCGGGGAGTCTCCCTCGAACTCGGGGTTTACGTAGATATTTTGGATGGATTCACTTGGTTTCGTATTTCTTTTAGCCAAAATGACCTCAGATTCGTTATTTGGTGCCGGGCGTTTTAAAGACGTAGGGCCATCCATATCCATTTTTGGGGTCAATTCCGGTGTAAATAATGGTTGGGAGCCGTCCCTTACCAGGTTAAAGGAGGACTCCCCGCCTCCGCCCCCGTCAGGGGGCTCCTCATCCGACATCTTCTAACTAATCACTCGGTAATTTTGTTGTTAGTAGGTGAACACTTACCTTAATATATTGTTAGTATCACAAATAACAAAAAATACAACACAAATCTACAAAAAACTCAATGGAAATAGCTGAGATTTACGCAATTCACGCGAGCACGTGTGTCAATCAACAACGAAACAAGCAGAATCCCTTATATTCATATTCTTTTCTTTTCTCTTTGACTCAGAGATTTGTCTGGCAGAATGCACCCACTGTCTGCTGTCAGAGTCACCTTCACTGTCACTGTCATTCGATCGATGTGTCAGTCATGTGAAATGAATGTATTTTTGTGGCGAATTTTGCGATCGAATAATAATTACGTAAGGAACTTTATTTAATTAACTATGTCTGTATTTTTTAAGCGCACCTTGGGTGCGGGAGCAAACTTAGGTCGTATTGTTTTGAACAATACAAGACCATCTTTTATTCAACGCATAGCTACGAAAACCGATCAGGCGGTTCCCCAGGTTGAGACTCGTCCTACTGTGGCTAAAATTGATCTTTTGCAAAAAGCTCATCTCATCGACTTCGGTAAATACATAGCAGAATGTATGCCTAAATACGTGCAGAAAGTGCAACTAACTGCAGGCAACGAACTCGAGGTCCTTATACCCCTGGATGGAGTTATTCCCGTCTTGCAGTTTTTGAAAGACCATCACAGCGGGCAGTTCGCTAATTTAGTTGATATCGCAGGCATGGATGTGCCGTCACGACCCAATAGATTCGAAATAATATACAACTTGTTGTCTCTGCGATATAATGCCAGAATAAGGGTGAAAACTTACACAGATGAACTCACGCCTGTGGATTCAGCCTGCGACGTGTTTAAGGCCGCCAACTGGTACGAAAGGGAGATCTGGGATATGTACGGAGTGTTCTTTGCGAATCATCCAGATCTCAGAAGGATCCTAACTGATTATGGTTTTGAAGGACACCCTTTCAGGAAAGATTTTCCATTGAGTGGTTATGTAGAAGTGCGCTATGATGATGAGCAGAAGCGTGTGGTGATAGAGCCCCTGGAGCTAGCGCAGGAGTTCCGCAGGTTCGAGCTCAGCGCTCCTTGGGAGCAGTTCCCCAATTTCCGAAGCAACCCTGCTGCTGAAGAAGTAATTAACCCATCAGATGACAAGCCAAAGCAAGAATAAGTTATAGCGGCTCTATGTTGTACAGAAAATCCATTAAATCAAGTTTAGAAATAGATGACATTTTGTATTTCTATTTCACACATATTTTTAATTTATTTATTAAAGTAAAATCTAAAATGAGCAGATTTTTATAAATAAATCTAAAGTCACCAAGGAGCTTTGATTTTTGTATCTATCTATTTTTAAGACAAATAGCTTTTTCCTACTTTACATTTCGATGATCGAAGTGATATGATAATTTATCCTTACTAATATTATAAATGCGAAAGTCCGTTTGTTTGTTTGTTTATTTGTTTGTTTGTTTGTTACGCCTTCACGTCTTAACTAATGAACCGATCATCATGAAATTTTGCATACACGTTGTCAGGGGTACAGAGAAGGACATAGGGTACCTTTCATCCCAAAAAAAACTATTGTTCTAAGGTTTTTCTCTCCCTCGGGAGCAAAAAACCTTTCCACGCAGACGAAGTCGCGGGCGGCCGCTAGTAAATAATAAACAAAAAACTGTTTATCAAGCATTTAGTGATGTTAAAGTATACATAAGCTGCATCTGCTATAATAAATAATACTAGCTCAATACTTTGTAGTAGTTGTTCTTTTTAGCTTATCTCTTGTACCTATAATATTTTGATCTGCAATTATCCATTTTTAGGGTTCCGTACCAAAATGGTAAAAAAGGAACCCTTATGGTGTGACTCAGTCTGTCTGTCACAGCTGGATGTCTCGAGAACTACTAATGGTATCAACTTGAAATTTGGAATAGGTTAAGATGTTTGAAAAAAACTACCGATAAAAAATCGGTAGTTTGCGGGGGCTCTTAGAAATAAACTAAAAAGAAAAAGTAAATAAAAGTCGAGGAGCTTGATGGTGCAGTGGTTTAGCGCCTGGCCCAGCGATTGCTAACTAAGGGGCCATAATAGGAAAACATAGATTGTGTGGGCAACATCGTATAGAAAACGTAAAGTCCACAAAAAAAACATACGACAAGCTTCTTAGCTTGTCGTATGTTTTTTTTACTATAGATAATCTCTTGATTATCTAGTAGCTACAAGTATTAAATTGCGTATCAGCCTCACAGATGATTGTAAAAAAAAACAGAATATCATCAAAAGCGCTTGTCGCGGGTCATATTTTTGGCCTAAATAATAGCGGAAACGTATTGAATTCTACATCAAAATACACTTTAACGGACTGTGCAGTTGCCCCAATAACTTTTTTCAAGAATAAAAATCGTGCAAAGGATAATGATGAAAAAACAACGAAAAACATTGATAAAGTGCAGAAGTGAGGTTATTTTCCATACTCTTTATACGTAAAGAAAAAGACAGAGACAAATGATTTCACATAACGGAGCCTTAACACCCACCAATCTGCATTGGGCCTGCGTGGTGGTTTATGGCCCGTCCTCCTTATCCACCCACGCCATTATAAGGAAGGCCTGTGCCTCAGCAGTTGGGACGTTAAAAATCGCTGATGGTCAAATGAAAGTCAGGTTAGACATTTGATACATTTATTAGGGTGACTACCGGCGGTACCGGTACCGCTTGAAGTGGAACCAGAGCTGGAATATGTTGTTGTGGAAGTGGCACCGGAAGCCGCGCTTGTACGAGTACTCCCACTCGCGGTTGACGATCTTGAACGCGATGTCCTCGTACGGCGGGCCCGCGTGGAACCGCAGCACCGCGAACTCCGGGTTCTCCGCGCACGGTTTCTGGAAAAAGTTAGAGAATAAGCATGAATGTAAAGGGGTCTTATCATACCTGTTCATCAGATCCGGTCAGCATATTCCCCACAGCCCTCAACGGGAGCCCTAACTGCTGGAGACTTGGTCTTTACTGGTAGCAAATCAAAGTACAGTTTGTTCTATCAGTCAATGGGGAATGTCTGAAAAAAATCAAATTGGCTGAATATTTTTTCATAGGTAGGAATAAGCTCCCTTAGTAATAGAAAAAAAAACAGAATTTTCGGTTCTGATTTTTTTTTACTAAGGGAGCTTATTCCTACCTATAAAAAAATATTCAGCCAATTTGATTTTTTTCGGACATTCCCCATTACGAAAAAGTTAGTGTTCGCGCCTAATACGCACGGGGCGAGGGGCGCGGCTCGGCTGTCATCGTTTTGACGTTTACTTACTTGCACACACGGACGCCTCCGGGAAGGACGGCATTTTTTTGTATCAAAATTTCAAGCAAACTACAAACATGTATCGAGAAACCTGAAAGTAAATCGCATTTTCGTATATATACGGAGTTCTCATTTCTTGTCCTGAACAGTTAGTGTTATGCGTATTTGGTATTTTGCGTAAATCAAAGTTGCGTAAGTGGTATTTCGCATATATGGCGTATTACGTAAAGGTGGTGTTTTGCGTAGTTGGTATTGTGCTCCTAAAGGACAGGGTGAAATTGAAATCAGTTGTCATAAGGGTTCGGACGTTAATGTATGAAGACAGCCATTTTGAAAAAAGTCGGCTTTGGAGGCCTGCGATAAAAGTGGTGTCAATCGATAGAATAATTCATTACCAACAAAAATTTATAAGTGAAGAAATCTTGCAAGTGATATAATTATAGAGATATTTGAGTTTGAAAAACAAAATTTAAAAATTTAAAATGGCGAAGATATGGGGAAAGTAATATTTGAACCATTTCGTAAAATGTCATAAACACGAGGTCTACAGCTCTATAGAGCCACTAGCTAGTGTATACTACAAGTGAGAACTATACTCACGAGTGAGAACTCTGGCGTGGAGTTCTTGTCGATGAGGTCGGGGTAGAAGATGTTGAACTTGTAGCCCTGCACGATCTTGGGCGGCGGGTTGTCCATGTCGTAGTGCGTCTGGTTGTACTTGTTCCACTCGAAGCCCGTGTGCACCCTGCATAAGTTACTACCTCATTATCTCGTCATCTACTTTTGGTTCTCAAATTAAAATCTAGATTTTGAATTTCAGATGTGTATTTAGTGTAAAAAGACGAGCCTAAACTCGATGGGGTTGGGTGGTATTATTATAAGAGTTTCTGTGGCCTGCCTTCGGCTTCATCATTAGATCAGTTCAAAATGGCATCATAATATTGGATTGTCTTCCAGTTCTAACCTATATTTAAAGTTTCAAGTCTTTAGCTTATCGGGAAGTGAGATTAAAATCGTTTGCAAAATTTGTGGACAAAGAAACAAACAAATAAATAAACGAGAAAGCGACCCAAAACATGTTAAAATAGGCAATCTTAGACTAGAGGTGATGTGACCTGTTGAAGTATCTGGGCTTGCGCGGGCGGTACTTGTCGGCCCACAGGCAGGGCTGCGCGGGCAGCGCGTGCTCCACGCTGAAGCCGGCGTGGTCGCCGCCGCCCGCCGCGCCCGCCGCGCCCGCGCGCGCCGACCGCTCCAGCGCCTCCGTCGACGTGCCTACATCAGCACCGGTTAAGTCCTCCTGAAATTATAAAGGTGGCCAATATGTAAGGAATCACCGACGGCGTGACGATCGAATTCTACCTTTACTACGAAGCCGACGAACGCACCGTCCCACGGAATACGTAATAGTAGGTACAAGTAGGGACACCCCGCAAGATTATTTAAATAAATAGTGACTCTTGCACCGACACAATAAAGTGCAATTCAGATCGCACAGTGCTCTTCCTTACAATTATATTCACCTAGAAGTTGCCTCGCTTTCTATCGCGTTCTCTCATCTCTTCGGTTGTCTTCCTCACGACCGACTCGTAAGCTGCGTAACATATCATAAAAGGAAAGCGATTGTACGCAGACGCACTATAGCTAAGAAAACCATACACAAAATTTGGAACATTTTTTCTAAACATTTCATACGAGAAACGTACGACATGCGCTATCATACGCGACGCGATGAGCGCGTCAGTGAGTATCGAACTAACCTGCGACCCTGCCAGCGCGCGGCAACCCTCACCTTGGCCCGGAGGCCCGCCACATACTTATAGCTTCATGCCTAAAGAGCGGAGTGTCCCTGACTTGACCGTACAGCAGTTTTACGTTACGCCATGCATTAAGAATTCGCCACGCCACCAATCGCCACTTCTTGCAAGGGAGCGTTCAAGTATTACGTAATGCAATTTTTGGAGATTTTTAACCCCCCTCCACCCCTGTAACGCGCCGTAACGATTTTCTGTACCGCTAGTAAAACGTTACGTAACCACCAAGTGACTAGTTTTACCTATAAATCACAATTATGTGGCGTAAAGTACCGGAAAGTCGCGACTTTTCTGAAGGGTAAAAAAATAATAATGTTACGTAACGCGTAGTTCAAACCCCCCCTCCCGCCCCTGTAACGCATCGTAACGTTCTACAAATCCCCCCCCCCCCCTCAAATTCGTTAAATTAAGTGTATTTCACGCCATTAAATTATCACTAATTTAAGACCAAAGGCACTGTATATTGTATTGTATTACTTACCTGAGTAACAGGTTTCCTCGCAGCAGCGTTAGCAGCTGCAGCTCTCAGCGCGTGTCTCAGGAAAGCCACTCTTGTGTCATCTTCTTGAGGTTCCGTCAGCAAAGTTCCCGGTTCTAGTGCACTGGCTGGTAGTAACTTCGGCGAGTATCTCCCGGACCGGTATCCCGCCACAGCGTCGGTCGTGTCCTCGTCGGAGGACCCCGCTTCCGCTTCCGCTTTATCGTCCGCAGTCTCTGTGCTGGTGCCCGGTTCGGGTGTCTCTTCGGGTTTGACGGTTTCTTCGGTTTTTTCGTCTGACGTTCTGATAGTGAGAGAATTAATAAACAGATTGAAACTTGCCAAATTAACGATAAATTGATATAATTATGTAAGTAATGATTGTCGCTATTTACATCATGTGTCAAAAAACCCTGTCAGATCCTGAAACAGATGATAGTGTTGGAAGTTGGAAGATCTCGGTCAGCTGACCAATACGTGTTGTATGTACGTGAGTATGATTTTTTTACGTTTTTCGACCTATGTTCCATGGAGAATGTTGTTCAGTATCAACAACACTATCACCTGTTTCAGGATCTGACAGGGATTTTTGATACATGATGTATGTATAACTTAAATAGCGTGATGTAGGTTTTTCCATATATTCTCCATACTACGAGGTGCTATTCCTTACTAATCTTTTGTGTTTATTCGACACTAGCGCCATCTAGTAACATGGTGATGAATCTTGTTGCAACCGTGTGTTGGTATGTGCGGCGTAGGTAGATGCCGCTACAGGGATATTAAAAATGGCTGATATCGATTCTCTTACTGCTAGTTAGCAGTCGGATTTCTTCACCCTTTTTGGGCGCTTCGGGTACGAGTTAAAAAATTCCTTGCCCGGGCTTCTACTCACGGGGCTACTACCCCGTGGTGCTGGGAGCCCACGACGGCCAGGGATGATATGGGGGTGTGCTCTCAGGATCGGGCTGCCAGCCTCAGCCAGCCTCATACAGCCCGGTGGGCTGACAGTCCGGCGCGGCGAGACCCCTCGGGGGAGGCCGGCTGAGCGCCTATGTTTACATTAGTTGAGTAAAAACGTTCCAGTAAAAGTACATTGCCGGGCATTCTTCTTCTTCTTTTTGGGCTTTGGCGGTTCCCTCTTAGATTTGCCGGTATCCAGTTATTTGCTCAGTTATTTATTAGTTCCTACAGACTCTGCTTCTTCACGAGGCATGTTGTGAGAGTACAATGTCTAAGAGTACAATGTCTAAGAGTAAAAGTGGTTAGGCTTTTTGAGACCATTGCCGGGCATGTTCGTTGATTTTAAAAGAACGTCAAACATAGCACGTAATGTAGTTCTACTGGAATGTTTTTATTCGACTAATGTAAACATAGCCTTTGGGTCGAGGCTATAGCTGGGGTATTTGGGTGATTGGACGGATGTTGTGATTGCGGAGGGGGGGAAGTGGAGAAGAGAGCACACCTGTCTGGGTAGTGATCTGGTTGTCTTCCTTCTGGACAGCCTTTGGGTCGAGGCTACAGTTGGGGTATTTGGGTGATTGGACGGATGTTGTGATTGCGGAGGGGGGGATGTGGGAGAAGAGAGCACACCTGTCTGGGTAGTGATCTGGTTGTCTTCCTTCTGGACAGCCTTTGGGTCGAGGCTACAGTTGGGGTATTTGGGTGATTGGACGGATGTTGTGATTGCGGAGGGGGGGATGTGGGAGAAGAGAGCACACCTGTCTGGGTAGTGATCTGGTTGTCTTCCTTCTGGACAGCCTTTGGGTCGAGGCTATAGCTGGGGTATTTGGGTGATTTGACGGATGTTGTGATTGCGGAGGGGGGGAAGTGGAGAAGAGAGCACACCTGTCTGGGTAGTGATCTGGTTGTCTTCCTTCTGGACAGCCTTTGGGTCGAGGCTATAGCTGGGGTATTTGGGTGATTTGACGGATGTTGTGATTGCGGAGGGGGGGAAGTGGAGAAGAGAGCACACCTGTCTGGGTAGTGATCTGGTTCTCTTCCTTCTGGATGATGATGATGTCGCGGGAGCTGGTGTGGTCTGTGTTTTGACCGCCCGTGGGCAGCAGTGCGCCGTTATGGAGACGGACATGGTGTCCCTGGTCAGCGCGGTCAAACATGCGTCTGGCCGACCGCGCGGTGAAGGTCTCCACTGGCTCGATGCGGAGATCTTTTGCAAGTGTGCTGTTACGAACATAGCGCCCAGCGCCTGTAATAATATGGAACGCTATGTTCTGCTGCGCCTGTACTGCCTGGGTGAGCCCTTACCAGGCAGGTCCAGTATAGTGCTGCTAGCTAGCTGTTGAACGTCCTATAAATAGATACTCACTCAGCCTGCGTTGGGGGCGGGTGCGGGGGCGTGTGCGGGGGCGAGGCGGGCGCGGGGGCGACGCCCTGCTCCTGCTTGAGCAGCTGCAGCTTGCGGCGCAGGTTCAGCTGGTGCTGTTTAACGTCCTATATATAGATACTCACTCAGCCTGCGTTGGGGGCGGGTGCGGGGGCGTGTGCGGGGGCGAGGCGGGCGCGGGGGCGACGCCCTGCTCCTGCTTGAGCAGCTGCAGCTTGCGGCGCAGGTTCAGCTGGTGCTGTTTAACGTCCTATATATAGATACTCACTCAGCCTGCGTTGGGGGCGGGTGCGGGGGCGTGTGCGGGGGCGAGGCGGGCGCGGGGGCGACGCCCTGCTCCTGCTTGAGCAGCTGCAGCTTGCGGCGCAGGTTCAGCTGGTGCTGTTTAACGTCCTATATATAGATACTCACTCAGCCTGCGTTGGGGGCGGGTGCGGGGGCGTGTGCGGGGGCGAGGCGGGCGCGGGGGCGACGCCCTGCTCCTGCTTGAGCAGCTGCAGCTTGCGGCGCAGGTTCAGCTGGTGGCGGTCACGCAGACGCGCGCGCGCGCGGTGCGCTGTGAACGACAACTTATTGTGAATGCGTTACAATGGCCACATACGGTCGGAATCTCGGCGTAGGAAAGTGGAGGGGGGGGGGGGGGGGGACAGTCTGGGGAACAGTTTGGTGAACCCCAGAAAAACCCTGATATATTTTTCTATTGCCTTTCAAAAGTAACGCGGCTCTAGCACTGATCTGATAACCCTAACGCAATAGACCACCGACCTAATACACACACGTCATCATACACTCACCCTTGAGCTGGCTCAGCAGGCTCTCCCAGTAGCCGACGTCGACGCCGTCCTGGCGGCCACTGATCTTGCCCTCGATCTGCGCCTGAAGCGCCTCCAGCTGTGCGCCGGTCTTGCCCTTGAAGATCTATAAACACACAATTATATTACTAGTGGCTCCGTTAGCTGTAAGCCTCGCGTTAAAAAGTAGCTCAAATTGTAAGTAGGTATTTAAAAACATATAACACAGAATAAATATCAGTTTTTCCAACTAATGTGCGCTTTTATGATTCCCAACGGCCCGGCAGCCGTCCAACACAACAGGGAAGTGAAATGTATGGAATTTTTGGTAATGTATGGTACGCTGCCGTCGAATTTTTACGATGTAGTGCGTAACTACAAGGATTTATATGTGTGAGTGTGAGTCAAGAGCAAAGAATATACAGCATGTATAAAGGGCACAACCAGAATATTGGCGTAATATAGTTAATGTGTTGTTGATACCTACCTATGATAAGTATGTATGATTGTGGAAGCAAACAACATCAAAATTCAACAAATAGGTAAAATTCTGACAAACAGTTATTTCGGTACTGATCGGAAAGGTAGGTAACTAGGTACATACATACATAGTTACCAAAGTTAAATATCGTTACCTATCTCAACAAATAATTACCTAGATATTACTTAAGTAGGTAGTTACCTACTTAATTAAATAATGTGTTGTGTAGTGTATACATGTTGACCTTGAGACCGCCTTTATGCCATACGTAATAAGAGCTGTTTTCGTAGTTCAAATTTTTAACCTAACGTGCTGTCGTGCGTACCTACCTATCTTGGTAACTACTTACCAAGATAGGTAGGTACGCACGACAGCACGTTAGGTTAAAAATTTCATTACGTACCTACGTACGTAATGAAAACCAGCTACATGTAAGTACCTACGTACTCGTTTATATTCTTTGATTTTTAAAAGATTTATTTTTATTATCATTTAAGTAAGTACCTATTACCCACCTACATTGTAATATAATCGTAATATAATAATTGTAATATAATTGTAAAATTAGTGAATTTATTTATCAAATTGTACATAAACACTAAAAACTACCTATTGTCAATATATAATTCATGAACTAGGTATTATTTTATGAAATCTTTATAAAGATAATAAAAATCAGGAGAAAGAAGGTTAACTTTTATTTTTTTATATTATTCTAAAGTAAAAAGTAAGTACCCCGACACTACAGTACAATGTACAAATGGTAACTTCTTCGCTATGAGTGTTCTGTGTTGAACATCCAACGGCCCGGCCCGGCATGGCACAGCGGCAATTATAAAAGCATCTTTCGCCTCAGTGGACTACTGGAGGACTGGCTGAACACCCCTCTTATCGAATCAGTATGCGACAAAGTTAAGCCAACCTTCATTTTTGACAAAAAATACAGAATACACCTGATAGACGACATCAGCTCCAAGAAAAGACACAAGGCTCTCCTGATTTACACTGACGGCTCTAAGACCTCATCAGGCACAGGGTCGGGTGTTTTCTCAGAGGACCTCAACATACATGCCCGCGCGTCGGGCGCGGCGAGGCGCCGCAGCTTGCCCAGTTCATCCGCCACTATCGTGACGTCACCCCCTCACCTGCGTGACGTCCTCGGCGACGGCCTGATGCACGCCGTCGCGGCGCGCGTCGGGCGCGGCGAGGCGCCGCAGCTTGCCCAGTTCATCCGCCACTATCGTGACGTCACCCCCTCACCTGCGTGACGTCCTCGGCGACGGCCTGATGCACGCCGTCGCGGCGCGCGTCGGGCGCGGCGAGGCGCCGCAGCTTGCCCAGTTCATCCACCACTATCGTCTGTACATCCTCCCAGTACGGCTGATTCGCCTCGCTCTCCAGCTCCTTATACACCTACGAAACAACCAACCAGAAATGTAGATTTGTATGATTTCAACACATTCGTTAAATTCAGTGAAAAGTCCATTACTTAACCATAGGGCTCGCTGTAAGGAATCATTTACCACTTGTATACCTTAATGTCTTCTAGCAGGTCCTCCAAGTCAGTGGCCCGCAGCCCGTTGAGGTACGTGTAGGGCTCGTGCATCTCCAGCGCGTCCACGCACTCCTCCGAGCTCACGTACCACGCCAGCAGATCGATAGGTTTCGCTGTATGGGAGCATCATTAGTTATGTGTCAATAGCATACTATATTCTAAACATCACAATACGAAAGTTAAGTAATCTGCATTCTGCACTAGTCAAAATGAGAAATTGACTATTTGATAAGTAGACGCCTGGCGCCGAAAGGAACTGCTATTTAAGATTGCAAAATAATTAAAGGTATGATCCTAAATTCTGCTGCGCGCAGCAGTTCTGCCGCCACAGTGCTGCCACTGCATTGCATTTGCACTGCATTGATGCCGCAGCACTGCACCGGATTTCACATTTATAATATTATAAGTTCACGTTCCCATTCTCATTCCTGTTCCCGTTCCCGTATTATTTTTCCATAAAAATTTGAACCCCCGTTTCAGGCCTTTAGGTGTTGAATAATGTCCACCGTGTCGTGTTGGAAATAACCCTAAAATAAATGCCATTTTCGCAATAAACATCCCATAAAACCTCAATATCGACATCCATATCGATTTGATTGCTTATTTTTTTTAGAAGAACTCATACGAAGTTTCAAGTCAAAATGTCTGTTTAATATTATTTTTCCATACAAAATATGAATTCCATTTCACCCCTTTAGGGGTTGAATCATGGCACCGTGTTAGACTTAGACAAAATAAATGCCATTTTCACAATCAACATCCCATAAAACCTTTTAACGACATCCATATCGATTTTTCATTCCAAATATTTTCGGAAAATCACGAAACACGTGTTTTTGCTTAGTTTTTAAAAGTACTCTCACGAAGTTTCAAGTCAAAATGTCTTTTAATAAAAGAAAAATCAGTACAAAATAAGCCCCATTTCACTCCTTTAGGGGGTTGAATCATGGCCACCGTGATGGACTTCAAAATAAATACCGTTTTCGTAATCAACATCCCATGAAACCTCAATAACGATATCCATATGGATTTATGAAAAAAAGTATTAGTACTTGTTAATTTTAATTTAAAATAATGTTTGTATGCTATTATTGTCAATGATTGAATAGATAGGCAGATCTTTTAAAGACCTCCAGTGTACCCTAATCAAATGAAAATTAATGATATTCTATTATATGGGTTTATTTGCCCCATTTACCCCTAAGGGGCTAATTATCAGAAAATAATAAAATACGTGTTTGCTTTTAGAAAGCTTTTAAACTTTTACGAAGTTACACGATGAAATGTCTATTTAATATTATTTTTCATACAAAACATGAACCCCATTTTACCCCTTTAGGGGTTGAAACATAGCCACTATGTTGGACTTATAAATAATGCTTTTTTCGCAATCAACATCCCATAAAACCGAGTTTGGGCTTTTTACCCATTTACCCCTAAAGGGGATGATATTCAGAAAGTTACGAAATACATGTTCGATCATTTGTTTATAGAAGTACTCCTACGAAGTTTCAAGTCGTAATGTCTATTTTATATTTTTTCCACACAAAGTTTGAACCCCATTTGACCCCTTTAGGGGATGAATAATATCTAACACTTAAAATAAATGCCATTTTCGCAATCAACATCCCATAAAATCTCGATAACGACACCCATATCGATGTTGGGCTTTTTTACCCCATTTACCCCCTAAAGGGTTGAGTTTCGGAAAACCACGAAACACGTGTTTGCTTATTTGTTTTTAGAAGTACTCCTACGAAGTTTCAAGTTTAAATATCTATTTAATATTTTTTTTCTATACAAACTTTGTACCCCCATTTCAACCCTTTAGGGGTGGAATTTCTAAAAATCCCTTCTTAGTGGGTGTTTACACTGTATAAAATATCTATGTACAAAATTTCAAGCCTCTAGATTCAGTGGTTTAGGCTGGGTCAGTCACCCCTTCATTTTTATATGAGATAAAGTAAGCCTGTTAATGAAAACAATACAGTTGTTGTAATAGCACGTAATAAACAGCAGAAATACTAATACCGCACATTGGACCACTAGTCGAGCCACTAGTGGTCACGATCAGTGGCCGCGACTAGTTGCACGTAATGAACAACAACAATAGTCACCGCGCGAGTCCCGTATGCGTATCTGCGAGCGCAGGCGCGCCTGCTGCAGGTGGAAGGCGTCCTCCTGACGCGCCCAGCTGCTGAACTAGTGGCACGTAATGAACAACAACAATAGTCACCGCGCGAGTCCCGTATGCGTATCTGCGAGCGCAGGCGCGCCTGCTGCAGGTGGAAGGCGTCCTCCTGGCGCGCCCAGCTGCTGAACTGCGCCGCCTCGCGCGCGCGCGCCGCCGCCGCCGCCTCCGCCTCGCGCGCCGCACGCTCCGCCTCCCGCTCTAACCGACGCTGCTTCACCTAACCACCCCACAAAATATACAGGGTCACTGGAAATATGACGTATTCCTGCTAAGTGGTTATAGATGAGGTCAAAACAAATATTTTTTGTTAAATTACTTTTTCTCAAAAAGTTCATAGTTTTTGAGTAAATTAAAATGAAGTAATTTTTTACCAAAAGTACGTTTTTCAGATACAAAAAATTAACATAAAAGATAACTACTCGTTCGATTCCGGTTTTTTTATTATTTTGGTATAGAAAACAGTCTAAATGTTGATAATGAATAAAAAAAGTTACACAAAGTACATGTGTTTATAAAAAATCAATCCATAAAAACATTTTTTATTTTTATATTTTCAGATTTTTTAGAAAAGACAGCAAATATCTTTAAAAAATTCCTAGTAACTAAGCGTGCATAATATTTTAAAAACATCACCATCTATTCAGCTTTCAGTTGAGGTATAAAACTTAATAATAACTTAAATAAAAAATGAGAAATTAAGACTTAAGTGAATTGCAGTCCCATTTCATGTAGCAAAAATTTCCTACTTTGAGCGCTTCGGAGGTGGCCGTATTATCCTACTTATATCATAAATGTGAAAGTTTACTTGTTTGGATGATTGTTAATCGATCATGCAAAACGGCTGAACGGATTTGGATGAAATATGGCACACAGATAGTCTAAAAGCCGGATTAAAACATAGTAGGATACTATTATCTTGGTTAAAGGTTCGCTAGGGATTTTCTCGAATGTAAATGCCGATGAAGTCGCGGGCAGAAGCTAGTTTGCCATAAATGGTCATGCTTACTAAAAATAATAATAAGAGTTTGGGGACAGGATTATTTTTCGCCAATGAGTCAAAATTTTTACGGACGGCAACAAAAATAACTATGCATATCAGCCATTTTTAAAGCCTTTATGCCAGGCCTTCCTTTTGGCTTGTGAATGGATAGAGCGGACGGGCCATAACCCACCACGTGGACCCAATGTGGATTGGTCAGTGTTAACGACTGTAAATGTAGCCAGGACCGACGGCTCTATGTAAGGTACATTGTGTTAACACCGACAAATCCTCATTGGGCCCATGTGGTGGGTTATGGCCCGTCCACTTTATCCATCCACAAGCCAAAAGGATGACCTGGCATAACGGCATTAAAAATAGCTGATATGCATGGTTATTTTTGATGCCGTCTGTATAAAATTTTTACTCATTGGCGGAAAATAATCCTGTTTCGAAACTCACTCCGACGAAAGTATTTTTAGTAAGTACGATCATTTATGGCAAACTAGCTTCCGCCCGCGACTTCATCCGCATTTATATTCGAGAAAATCCCTAGGGAACCTTTAACCGAGATAATAGTATCCTCCTATGTTTTAATCCGACTTTCTGTGTGCCATATTTCATCCAAATCGGTTCAGCCGTTTTGTGTGATTGATTAACAATCATCCAAACAAGCAAACTTTCACATTTATGATATAAGTAGGATAATACGGCCACCTCCGAAGCGCTCGAAGTAGGAAATTTTTGCTACATGAAATGGGACTGCAATTTACTTAAAAGTCTTAATTTCTCATTTTTTATTTAAGATATTATTAAGTTTTATACCTCAACTAAAAGCTGAATAGATGGTGATGTTTTTAAAATATTATGCATGCTTAGTTACTAGGAATTTTTTAAAGATATTTGCTGCCTTTTCTATAAAATCTGAAAAAATAAAAATAAAAATGCTTTTAAGAATTGATTTTTTTATAAACACCTGTACTTATTGTAATTTTTGTTATACATTATCAACATTTAGACTGTTTTCTATCCCAAAATAATAAAAAAAACCGGAATCAAACGAATAGTTATCTTTTATTTTAAATTTTTGTTTTTGAAAACGTACTTTTGGTAAAAAATACTTAATTTCAATTTACTCAAAAACTATGAACTTTTTGAGAAAAAGTAATAAAACAAAAAATATTTGTTTTGACCTCATCTATAACCCCTTAGCAGGAATACGTCATATTTCCAGTGACCCTGTATATTTTTAATGATAGATAGGTAAGAGCTTGCACGCTATCACCCCTGATGGTAAGCGATGATGCGATCCACGATGGAAAGCGCTTGCCTAGAAGATACCTATTCACTCGCGACTTGAATGTTCCATAATCAATGCAAAGTAGGCAAAGTAATGCAATTTGATCTTCACCACTGAGCATATAATCACTACAGGTTTTGACTTAATTTGGCACACATAGTTGACAATAGCCAATTCAATGCATAACATTCCCATATTGAATATTCAAATTTTCAAAAATATTCAGTCTCAATAAATCTTGCCAACATTATTTGGTTATTAAAAAAAAAAACATATTTAGATGAAAACCAATAGCTATTTCAAAATATACTTCTGCATAATATGCACGTTTTTGAAACGTGACATTTTTGAAACCGCAACCTTCCAAGAGGCTACTTCCAAATGGTGAAAAAACGTTTTCAAAGAGATGTCACATTGTCATCGAAAAGAGACATGGCTTCTTTGCGATGACAACGTAACATCTCACTAAAAGCGTTCTTCTTTATTATTTGGAGAAAGCCTTCTGGAAGATTGCGGTTTCAGGAATGTCACGTTGTCGTCGCAAAGGTGCGATATAAAGACATAGTTTTTTAACTTTATGCTAGTTAACCATAAGAAAGATTTTATTTCTACTTTACATGACTTACCTTCTCCAGCTCTTTTTTGTTTTCCAGCTGCTTCTGCCGGTTCAGCGCCTCCAGCTCCTCCCTGGACACAGTCTTGACCCCTTCCTTGGCCAGTTTCTTTGTCCAAACAAAGGTGTTGGTCAAAGCAGAGTCCCCAAATGGGTTGTCCTGGTTGGTGTAGCACTGGTACTCATTGTCCCAGCCCATCCTTTCACGTCTTTTACGCTCCTTTTCTTGCTTCTCTTGAAGACGCCGAGCCCTGTATTTTTAAGGTATTTTATTCTATTTAAGTGTTGATCATGCAATCAGTACTTGGCTTAAAGCAAATGTTAGTTAATTATAGAAAACGATATGGCTTCAACATTATTATTTTTTAAATTAACCTAAGATTAAATATCTGTTAAATAAAGACCATTCAAGAAAAAAAGACTCACTTAGATCATAGGCCAAATATTAATATTGAAATAAGGTACTCTTAGCAAGTTCCCCCACTCACGAGCCCGGGCCGAGCGGCGCTGTATAAAAGGCGGTGTCACTAGGCACGCGCCCTCACTCTGCGCGCGGCGTTTGGATGCGACGGACGTTTCTTTGTGGCGTTATAGTGCTTCTCCATATTTCATTTTGAGTTAAAGATTTTGTTGTGTTGATTAAAGTTATTTTGAATTAAATAAAAGCGTTAGGTTGTTGTAGACCGTTCTTTTTTTAAAAAATCATCTTCACTTCTGGTTTGTAAAATCAGAAGTGGGATTCACTACGCGTTCTACTAGCTTGATTTGCCATCCAAAAGTAAATTTTTGTGTTTAAAGTAAAGTTCTGTGTGTTTTAAAAGTGCCACGTGTTTTGTGGAAGTTGTTTTCGTGATTATTCGATTAAAGTGCCACGTGTTTTGTAAAAGTTTTCGTTAATATTCGTTAAAAACGGTGTGCCACGTGTCTTTTAAAAGTAGTTTCGTGATTGTTCGTGTCGTGACTTGTTTTCGGTAAACATGTCGGGACGTTCCTCTAGGCCTGTAGAGCGTGATCATCGTAATGAAGACCGACGTTCTAGGGATTTCTCTCGTGAACGTCGTAGTCACCGTTCTTCCAATACGCCGCCGTTTTGTAGGCGTGATGATCGTTCTGCAGACTATAGGAGCAGGTCGAATAGACGTCATAATGCTTCGCATAGCTCGCAAAGTAGAACTCGCGATCGCCGTAACAGCTCAAGTGACCGCCGCGAGAGCTTGCAAGATGTGGTGTTTGATCGAATACTTACTAGATTAGATGCCATTGAAAACAGGCTACAACAACCTACAACAACGCCTACGGTTGATAGTCCGTCGCATCTTCTTGCTAATCATACGCCGCCGCCATCGATCATCGCGGCGACAACCCTCGCCAGCGAGCAGGGCTCCGGCGTTACCGATGGGGCGACTATGGGTACGGTGCGTGATGCTGACGCTAGTACCAGTGCAGACAAGGGCGTGGCGGACAGGATTGTTGGAGCTCTTTCTTCTTTGATACAAGTAAGGTCTCATAAGTATTATATTTCCTCATTTGATCCGAGTATACATGATTTTGATATGTGGTGCGCGGAGGTAGACCGCGGTCGGCAATTAAACAATTGGGACGATCGAGAATGCCTCGGGCGTATTGGTGGGTGCCTGCGGGGTGACGCAAAATCTTGGTTGAACGATTGGACCACGAATGACCGTACGTGGACCAATTTTAAAGCTGAATTTCGATCACTGTGTCCTCGAAACATTGATTTTGCAACTGTACTTTTTGAAGTGATGTGTACTAGTTCTAATAAGTTTCCAACCTATGCGGAATACGCCCGCAGGTCACTGCTACGCCTCAATATTGTTAAAGGTTTATCTGACGAGCTTAAAGTCTCTATTGTGATACGAGGTATTGCCGATCCGCAGGTCAAGGCCGCAGCTACCAATGCTAAGCTACTGTCAAAGGACCTAGTAGAGTTTTTATCGGTATATGTTAAACCGAAACATGATTTTCGAGCCTCCAACAATGCTGTCCGTCCGTCAAGCCACATAGGGCCAATGCATTCGCGTAAGCGAGATGCGCCTAGGTTTGGAGACAACTCTAAGTGTCTCATTTGTGGCAAGTTTGGTCACAAAAAGTGGCAGTGCCCTAAGAAGTCTAAAACTGATACGACTAGTACTCAAGCTACCTCCTCTTCATCTAAAACAATTCCTTTACCATCCAATGACAATAATAGGTCAACCAAATTTTGTACTTTTTGTAAACGTAACGGTCATTTGATTGATTCGTGTTTTCTTAAGCAACGTTCTGACGGTGAAAACAAAAATTCAAGTGAAGTAAATTTTTGCTCCAACCCGAATCCAGACAAAGCAACGTGATGTCAGCTCTTATTAAAAAGGTACCCGTTGATGTTTTGATTGACAGCGGCTCAGTTATTTCTCTTATTAAACAATCAGTTTTGAAACATTTTAATTTTAATATAATTCCAACCTATCGTTTGATGCGTGGCATAGGAAGCCAGGAGATTGAGGCAACCTCTTATGTCACTGCTATTTTAGAGTTCTCCGAAGTTTCGTTAGAAGTTGATTTATATGTTGTACCTGATGAATGTATTAGTGCGCCAATTTTAATAGGCACTGATGTTTTAAACCGAAAGGGACTGACGTACATACGGACTAATAATGAGCAACGGTTAGTAAGAACGGATGATCCTGCCATAGTGCAGCACGTGAACACCGTGGAAGTTGAATCTGTTAAGACTCCTCTAATCGGGCATGATAAAAATCGCCTTTTAGAAATAATTAAAACTTTTTCTAGTTCATTTATTACTGGCACAGCCACCTCCACGGTGAACACGGGCAGCATGGAAATAAAATTGTCCTCCAATTCTCCAATCTGTCATCGTCCCTACAAGCTCTCCGTTGATGAGAAAAACAGAGTTCGTGGTATAGTTAATGACTTGCTTACTAAGGGCATTGTCAGAGAATCCCAGTCAGACTACGCAAGTCCTATCATTCTCGTCAAGAAAAAGGACGGGAGTGATAGGATGTGCGTCGACTACCGAGCACTTAATGCTATTACCGTCAAAGAAAGATTTCCTTTGCCGCTTATTGATGACCACATCGATAAGCTTGGCAAGTTTAGGTACTTTACCAGCCTAGACATGGCTACTGGTTTTCACCAAGTCCCAATGAAGGATGATGATTCTATCAGCAAAACGGCCTTCGTGACACCCGAGGGGCACTATGAGTACCTCAAAATGCCCTACGGGTTAGCGAATGCGCCGATTGTGTACCAAAGAATCATCTCTAGAACTCTTAAGCCACTAATAGACGCTGGTAAGGTCCTAACTTACATAGACGATGTACTTATTCTGGCAAATACGATTGAAGAAGGGTTGCAAAATTTAGTAGATGTCCTTAAAATTTTAACTGCTTCTGGTTTTTCTATAAATTTGAAAAAGTGCACCTTTTTAGATACCGAAATTGAATATTTAGGCCGTCTCATAGGTAACGGTCAGGTACGGCCGAGCCCTGTGAAAATAGAAGCCCTAGTAAAATCGACAAAACCTACTAACGTTCGAGAGGTCCGCCAATTTCTAGGACTTGCAGGATACTTCAGGCGTTACATTGCCAGCTACTCCTCTAAGACTGCTTCCATAGCTAGATTACTCCGTAAAGGGGAGCCATTCCTTTGGGGCGCCGAGCAAGACCGTGCTCGTGAATACATTATCCATTGCCTTACTAACGAGCCTGTTTTGGCTATTTTTGACCCCCAATTACCCACCGAGCTTCACACTGATGCCAGTGCTATCGGCCTTGGTGCTGTGTTGCTACAGGAACATCCTAATAAAAGAAAGAGGGTCGTAGGCTACTTTAGCAAGTCCACCCAGGGTGCTGAAGCTAAATACCACAGTTACGAACTGGAAACCTTGGCCATAGTTCGAGCACTTCAGCACTTCCGCCACTACCTTATTGGTATTAACTTTAAGATAGTGACGGACTGCAACTCATTAAAAATGACTGAGCATAAAAAAGATCTGTTGCCAAGGGTTGCACGCTGGTGGGTTTACCTTCAAGATTTCACGTTCACCCTCGAGTATAGGAAAGGTTGTATGATGCAGCATGCTGATTATTTAAGTAGGAATCCTCCAGCACAAGTCTCCCACATACGCAGTCCGGTCAATTGGGCAAAGATTGCTCAGACTGCTGATGTGGAGACGCAGGAGTTGATGACTAAACTAAGGGAAGGGCAATTAGATCAAAACAGGTATTTTATTAAAAATGAACTTTTATTTTATAAACATACACCTACTGGTGAAGAGCCGCGTCTCTTGTGCTTCATCCCTAAGGGTCACAGGTTGAGCTTGCTTCGGGTCTTTCATGATGACCACGACCATATTGGCGTCGATAAAACCACTGAACTTATTTTGCGACATTTTTGGTTTCCAAATTTAAGGTCTTTTGTTAGGAAATATGTTAATCACTGCCTTATATGTTTATCTCATAAAAGGGTACCTAGAGCTCCTTCTCAACCCATTCAATCTTGGACCAAACCAGATGTCCCTTTCTCGACACTTCATACTGACGTTCTTGGGCCACTTCCGGAGTCACACGGTTTTAAATACATTTTGATTATTGTCGATGCTTTTTCCAAATTTTGTTTACTTTATTCGTTATACCGACAAGACGCCGATGAACTTAAACGCGTGTTTACAAACGCAGTATCTTTATTTGGTACCCCAAGCATGATAGTTTGTGATCGGGGCAGAATGTATGAGAGCACTGCATTTCAAAGTTGGTGTGGTGACCAGGGTTGCCAAGTACACTTTATTACTCCGGGTATGCACCGTGAAAACGGCCAAGCAGAACGGTACTGTAGAACCGTCCTTAATATGTTGCGCGTCGAGGTGGGTAACAAGGGCTCCGACTGGTCAGAAGTCCTGTGGAAGATGCAGCTCACGTTAAACATCACGAGGCAAGCTACGACACAAGCCTCACCCCTGCAGTTGTTGGTGGGTATTGATGCTGCGACGCCTGCCATCAGGACACTGGTGCGAGATGTAGCGCTAAGTGACTGCCAACCTAATCGGGAAGCTCTTATGACCCTCAGAAGACAGCGGGCGACTGAACTCTTGACTGCCAATCAACAGCGTCAGGACGCCTACGTCAACGAAGATCGCCAACAGCCACGCAGTTTCGCCGTGGGTGATCAAGTGTTCGTGAGCAAGGCCACACAAAGTACCGGCAAGCTGGACTCCGGTATGCGCGGGCCCTACAAGGTTCTGCGTGCGCTGCCTCATCAGCGCTACGAGCTCGAGCTGCTGGCCGGCTCGTACGGCAAGAAAACTCAAGCTGCTGCCGAACACATGGTTATGTGGCGCGGCGAGTGGACGCCGGAAACTTGCTCCGCTTTCTTTGAGTGTGGTGAGTGACGACAAGCAAACGTGGGGCCTCTGTCGTGGTTACATCTATGTCATGCAAACGTGGGGCCTCTGACATCTGTACATGTCTTTGTCATGCAAACGTGGGGCCTCTGACATCGTACATGCTTTTGTACTTCATGAACCCATATACGCAAACGTGGGGCCTATGTATGCGTTCATGAGGGTGACATGCAAACGTGGGGCCTCTGTCATACCAGACTATGAAGTGTATAAGTTAATTATACACTTCATACGATATTTTCTTTAATTTTACGGGTGTTCGACTGATGGAAGTCCGGAATTCCATCATTCGAATCTACTCGCTTACATTTCTTATTTTGTTTTAATTTATGTGCTAACTTCTAGCTTGTTACTTGTACATATTTTTGAGTAAACAGTTTCCTTAGCTTTCTCAATTTGCTTACGGTTCTTTGCTTGTGGACGCTTGAGTGCACGCTTGCGTCTATAAACAAGGGATCAGTTAAAGTAAAAAATTTTAGAATTTTCCATAGCTGTGACCTTCAACAACTTATTTGCTTTTAATTTTGCTTTTCATATAAATTTATAACTGAAGGTCAAATCAAACCTTGTTGGTTACGAACCAGTTTTAACGTGTTGTGCCTTTCCACATTGCAGAAAGTGACGAAACCGATGATGACCAGGACATGGCCGACACGTCGAGTGGAACAGCAAGTGCGGTCGAGGACGCCTCGCTGTCAGGAACGGCCGTCTTAGCAAGTTCCCCCACTCACGAGCCCGGGCCGAGCGGCGCTGTATAAAAGGCGGTGTCACTAGGCACGCGCCCTCACTCTGCGCGCGGCGTTTGGATGCGACGGACGTTTCTTTGTGGCGTTATAGTGCTTCTCCATATTTCATTTTGAGTTAAAGATTTTGTTGTGTTGATTAAAGTTATTTTGAATTAAATAAAAGCGTTAGGTTGTTGTAGACCGTTCTTTTTTTAAAAAATCATCTTCACTTCTGGTTTGTAAAAGTACTATATTCCAGCCATCTTACGGAAAGTATATTGTAAAGTACCATGGGCAACAGCGTCGCTTAACCACTGCTAAGGTTAAAATCGCTTGCACGCCGCGCCCGCTGACACATACGTTTAGTTCGTGCAGGGGTGATACACATGCACACGAATTTTGTTGCAAACTGGTTAAGCGACGCTGTTGCCCATAGTACCTATGTAAACAAAACTTTTTCATTTTTTGTAATTATTCTACAAATACATTAAGTTTCAGTGAATTAACACCATAAATACAACATTGGTAAGCTATCAAAGATATTTATATATTTATAAAACATGCAATAAAAAAGTACTTTTGAGGTTAAGTATGGGTTTGTTTGTAAACATTCTTCCCATAAGTTGGCTGAACAAGCTGAAGAGTGGAATAAGTACAGTACCTTTTCTCCTCAGGTGTCTCGTTGGCTTTCATCAACTCTTTTTGTTTCCTTCTCTCTTCTTTCTGCCTCAGACGCTCACCTTCCAGTCGCTGCAGCAGCTTCAGTTCATCCTCATCTGTGTCACTGCTGGAACTGCTACTTGAAGAAGAATGTTTCTTCTTTTTCTTCTTACTTTTCTTGTTCTTTTTATCTTTCTTCTTTTTGTCTCTACTAGAAGATCTGTGTTTGGATGTGGCAGGTGACAGCGACCTAGATCTACGGTCTTTACTCCTAGCCCTGTCGTCCCTACGGCCTTCTACCGATCTGCTTTTAGAATGATCCGTATATCGAGCCATTTCATGACGTGAGGACCTGACAAAAACATATGATTAATTTATTGATTATTTATCTATCTTTAAATAATTAAAACCCACATTTTGTACCTAATCATTTGAGTATTACTTACATTTTCAATTTATTTTTCTAAAATATTTTACCCTTGATTATTTGCTCTCGCGGTTTTAACTGCTCGTTATTTCTAAATTAATTGAAATAATGAGATTAAACTACATAAATTTTACGAAAATAAAGAAAGAAGAAAGATGTAAAAACACACACTGTTGTGTTACTTGTGTCACACACACAAAAACACACTTGACAGGCTGCTGTCAAAACATTTTTTTGGCATTTCGTGGCTGCATTCCAGCAGACCAATCGCTAAGTCATCGGTAACAGTATACATTTTAACCATTGAAAGTTTTATTCATTTCATTCACCTTAATGTTACGTTAAGGTGGTTCTCCACTAAAATTGTTGGCTACTATTGTGTTTCCAACTGTTTGCAACTCTCCAGAAAATCACCATCATTTGTTCCTATTGTGTCCACACGAAGTCGCCAACAATTTGAAAAACATTTTAGTTGACAACAAGCTGTCTCCACTAGGATGTTGGCGACTACTACTTGTCAACTAAAATGTCTTCAAACGACGATGATATTTTGCAAGCAGCTGCTGTATTTATTATTTTGTGCAAGAAAAACAAGCTTAATTATTGGGTAGGTACAACAAAGCCTCAAACAAAAAAAAGTACACGGAGGAAGGATGGAACTATTTGTCTTTATAGTTTTCATTAGTTGAGTCCTGTAGTACTCTTTGTATGTGAAATAAATCAATCAACGTATCTGTTAATTCGTTCGTCCACGCGACAGTCTTGTTTGTTTACAACTAATGTTCCTAACAAGGCGTCTCCACAGAGCGAAAAATATCTGCAACAAGGCGTATTCTTTTGATGTTACCGCCAAAAATGGAAACATGGTTTCCGACAAATGTTTACAATTTTTTTTCTAGCACCAGGTAATTTCTTAAACTTTTATCACCAACACGTGTTGACAACACAAAAGTTGGAATCTTTTCTTTGGTGGAGGGAGACGCAGCTTTAGGCTGATCCCAGACCTACCGGTTTCTTTTCTTTGCTTTGCTGTTCGGCAATGGACCGCCGGCCAAGAGGCTCATTTTCAATCTATCGCATATTTTCAATCTAAGTACATTTAGCAAATATGTATGTTCTTGTGAGCTTTGTTCCTTAAACAATCGTTATGAAAACGCAAAAAAATAGTTCAGGTAGGTAATGATGCCACCCAAGGCCCTGTTCACAATTTATATTAATATGCGATCGATTTATTTTTAGCATTCGAAGACCATGTTCAGGGTGAAATATCTCCCAGAAGCTTCCTACTTCGCAACTCAGACGATGATATTTGATAACACCAAGCTAATGGCTATCTTGCCAAATTGATCTGCCTTTCTATTGTCTAATTAAAAATCTATCGCAATCGCTTTCAGGATGTCACACAAAGAAGCTTATTTTTGGGACAAATAAAAACTTACCAAAGAAATGCAGCAATGTGTCTCATCCATCTGTCAAACGAAAGCGATTGCGATAGATTTTTTGAATTAGACAATAAGCCCCCTGGTCCCAATATGCGATAGATTAAAAATGACCCTGGTTGGCCGGCGGTCTAAACAGCAAAGTAAAACAGCAAAGCAAAGAAAAGAAACCGGTAGGTCTAGGGGGACCCTTATGAGCCCGTAAACATTCAAACACGTTTTTCAAATATTTGTAGTATTCTTTGACCTTAGGGTAGTTTCCCTAAATTTTTACCCAACTGCGAGAATAAACAAAAAAGTGTCGGTCATATTCGTAAAAAGGACTTTTACCTGCAATTTTTTTCACTTCTAGAGATTTACCGCAATTATGGAAAATAAAATCCAAGAATTACATGGATAGAATAGAAGTAATATATCTAGAAAAAAAAGGGGGAAAATCCCCATTGTAGTCAGACTCAAAGATCAAATCATAGATTTAGAAAAAATTTCGCTGCGCTACTTCTATGAATCAATCGTCCCGACCAGACGATGAAGTTGGGTCGTAAGTAGAGGCCTTAAGTTCCATTCTAGTATCGATGCCTTTTTCAATTGAATTTCTCCTAGCTCTATTTCAAATTCAATTGTTTAGTGTCATTTATGTCAATGTCAAATTTTATGTGATTGATGGACATGACAGACAGACAGATGTTGTCTTGAGTTGAGATTGGTTGAGATTGTTGAGAGGTTTTGGTGAATGTGAAATCGAAATTTGTGTAAACAATATGCAAAAGTGAATTGAAAAATAAATAATGTAATAAAATAATTGCAGAGCATTGATTCTGTAAGCTTTACTGATAACAATAACAGTTCTTATTATAAATCATTTCGCTCAATCTCAGAGCTCGACATTATACTGAACTGCTGCTAGAAACTTACGAAAATGTCCTTCTTGCGAGGGTCTGAGAACTACGTATGGTGTACAACAAGCGTGCTCGGCAAAGGAGCCACCGGGGCCGTCTTTCAGGGAGTGAATAAAAACAATGGGGAGCCCGTAGCAGTGAAAACTTTTAACCAACTCAGCCACATGAGGCCTCATGATGTCCAGATGCGAGAGTTTGAAGTCTTGAAGAAAGTGAAACATGAGAATATCGTTAAGTTATTGGCGATAGAAGAGGAGCAGGAAGGACGAGGGAAAGTCATTGTAATGGAACTGTGCACGGGTGGCAGCCTGTTCAATATTTTAGATGACCCTGAGAACACGTACGGTTTGCAAGAGCAAGAGTTCCTCTTGGTTTTAGAACACTTGACAGCTGGCATGAAGCATTTGAGAGACAACAACTTAGTGCACAGAGATTTAAAGCCAGGCAATATTATGAAATACATAAATGAAGACGGCACAACGACATACAAGTTGACTGACTTTGGGGCAGCCAGAGAATTGCAGGAAGAAGAACAGTTTGTGTCTCTATATGGCACAGAAGAGTATCTCCACCCGGACATGTATGAGAGGGCCGTGCTGCGGAAGCCGGTGGGCAAGAGTTTTGGGGCTACAGTAGACCTGTGGTCCATAGGAGTCACACTGTACCATGTGGCTACAGGACAGCTGCCATTCAGGCCGTATGGAGGCAGAAGAAATAAGGAAACCATGTTTTACATCACAACCAAGAAAGCATCTGGAGTTATAGCAGCAAGTTACTTTTTTATTCAATTATTATTTGTATTAAGACAATTCACATACCCTAGAAAGAAACAACTTGCCCGTAGCACCTCAGACGGGACTTTTAGTACTTTCAGAGTATATTGATTACTAGCGGCCGCCCGCGGTTTCACCCGCGTGGTTCCCGTTCCCGAGGGAATATAGGGATAAAAAGTAGCCTATGTTTTAATCTAGGCTATTTACTATCTGTGTGCCAAATTTCAACCAAATCCCTTCAATAGTTTTTACGTGATTGAGGAACAAACATCCAAACCCACAAACTTTCACATTTATAATATTAGTAGGATTAATTGTGAATGCCTAAAATCAAAAAATTCTATAATTATCATTTGTGTTTACAGTATTGATAAGATAATCATAAAGCAATTGTTTTAGGGAACACAAACAACAGAAAATGGTCCCATAGAGTGGGCAAGAGAGCTCCCAGCCCACTGTCAGCTGAGTGTGGGGCTCCGCAAGCTGGTGACGCCGCTGCTGGCCGGCCTCCTGGAGGTGGACCCGCACAGGATATGGAGCTTTGACCGGTTCTTCTCGGAGGTGCAGATGGCCACATCCACTACTCCCGTTCACATATTCCATGTGAACAAAGCTTCCAGTTTAAAGGTATGTTATTTTTTTGTATCTATACAACCTGTGTTAAGCGATTTTCAACTTTGCATTTCAAATGTTAAGGTTTAAAATAAATTAAGACAGTTTAAGATACTAAATTTGCTGCTGTTGAAGTTATCTAGGCATGGGCTCTACATTTATTTCAGTGACCTTATTTTTTTATGTAAGAATTTAAGACCTTTTTATAGACTTGAAATTAAATAAATCAATCTACTATAATCTAGCAGTATTATTTTCTTACAAACAAAGAAAATTCTTTGTAATATTTTGTGTAAGACATTTGAATTTATTCATTAAATGAATTATATACATTCTTGGTGTGGTTGTGTGTATCTCAAAAATGTGATTGTTTTAATTTTGGCTGGCTTGCATTGCACAAGGAGGAAGTACGCTTAAATGTCGATATAATCCGAGCGCGGGCGATTATCGGCGCCGTCACGCTACTTGCGCAGCCACAGTACACATCCATATGCAGTATCCTACCTACAAATATGTTTGAACAAAAGGTGGCCTTCACGCCATCGTATTTGCGCTGATTAGTAGTAGCTTATTCTACTTGGTCAGGAGTCACTGAGAGACTCTGCATGGGAGTTTATTAAAATGGAGAGTTTATCGTTCAATTTGGGACGATGACATATCAAAAGCTACTATCACAAGCTACCACTATATGTATTACTAGCGACCGCCCGCGACTTCGTCTGCGTGGAAAGTTTTTTTTTATCCCTAGGGAACAATCCTTTTTTTCGGGACGAAAAGTACCTATGTCCTTTTCTGTAACCCTGGCAACGTGTATGCAAAATTTCATGATGATCGGTTCAGTAGTTAAGACGTGAAGGCGTAACAAATAAACAAACAAACAAACGGACTTTCGTATTTATAATATTAGTAAGGATACCATATTATTATTATGTTTTATATGGAAAATGTAATCTACCCATAGTGTCCTTATAAAGTCATTAGCATTGGTAAGAAGGTGCTACTTTTGAATGAAATCACTTTGATTTCATCCAAAAGCAACCCATATTGCTATTGCTAGTTAATGTTTATTACACTTTACTGGTGACATGAGTTACTGCACTATGACAGGTTACTGTGGCCTTGTTGCGGCGTAACCCACATTTTGGGTAACAAATAACAATACAGCTCTGCATTGTCTTACGCGCGCCAGCCGCCGCCGGCCGAAATCATTAGATGCCGAAAACACGCGAACACAGCATATAACAGCATTGCCAAAATATGTGTACATAATAAGCATCACTCGACTATCTAGTCGAGTGATGCTTATTATAATTGTAATTTAACCCATCTGGGTTAAATTACAATTTTAATGGAATTAACTATTACCACTGAATTTGTGGCATCCAAAATTCCAAATGCAATAACAATGTGACTACATTACATTGTCTACCTTTTGTTTTTCGTAAAATGTCCTTTGGTTTCTTCCATACCCAATCAACCATGGTAGCCTTGAACCAATAGGTACAGTTCAATCTTTGTTAACTTATAAAAAACGAACAATCTGATATGCCATAAAACAACATTAATTAAATTCTCAAAAATATGTTAGTTCATGGTTTGCTGACCACTACATGGTTATATGATCACCATTAGGTAGGTAGAGGAAAATCTCATTTGGGTTAAGTATAGAAACTTTCACTTTAAAAGTAATATTCTTTTAAGTCGCCGCATATAAGTGGTTAATGTTGGTACGCAATACATAATTGGTTGGTTGAAATTATTCCATTGCCACGTGGGTATAGAACTGGAATGTGAAGAGGGTAAATTTGCACGCCCCGACCTCCGGAGTAGCGTTAGTGCCCCTGGAGAAAAATGTGTAGGCAAACGCGAAGTCGCGTCGGAGGGCTCATTGCGCTTCTCCGCTCCCCCGAACCTCTTAATTGCCCCCCTGGATAATTTTGTCCGAAGAAAGCACCACTGAGGTTGGGGTTTGTTTGTTTTTTGCGATCTCAATCGAGCTTGAAGGACATCTGCCTTTTAGAACCGCACTAATAAGGGGTCCATTAACCACGTGAGGTACGAAAGGGGGAGAAGGGGTTTGAGAAAATTAAGAAATGTCAAAGTTAAAAAGTTGCCAAAAACATTACATTATTGACGACCCCTAATGCAGGCGCGGTCCCAGAGGAGGGGGGGTCACAGAGGACATAACCCCCCCCCCCCCCCCCAAATCGTACATGTCACATAGAAAAAGCTTCTAAAAATTACAAAGAAGCAATTGTATTATTATTAGTGACCCCTCCCCAAAATTTCGGGCTGCGACCGCGCCTGCCCTAATGACGACACTATGAAACACAATGTTCTGAGTGCTTAGCTAATTTTATTGAAATGTCACTTTTTTTAGGGTTCCGTACCAAAATGGTAAAAAAGGAACCCTTATGGTGTGACTCAGTCTGTCTGTCTGTCTGTCTGTCTGTCTGTCTGTCTGTCTGTCTGTCTGTCACAGCTGGATATCTCGAGAACTACTAATGGTATCAACTTGAAATTTGGAATAGTTTAAGATGACATTTGCCCAACTATTTTGCAAATAAGAAAGAAATAAAAAAAATAATATTTTTTTTACAACAGGGACTGAAAAGGGGTCTTAAAAATTTAAAGTGAGGTGACTAGGGCATGTGGGGTATCATATGAAAGAGCGCTGTTTGCACATTTTAAAACATTTTTTCCTTTTTTCTTAGGCCGCATAGTTTTCGACTTATGATGAAAAATGTAAAAAAAATACCGTTCCCCCCCCCTTATCTCCGAAGTTTGCAAAGAGAAAAATCTGAAATAATTCTATGTGATAGTAGTTTATGTAAAGATTACAGGAAAAATAAAACGATGTCTCAATATAACACACTTTTTAAGAAATTCAAAAAAAACTTTTTTTTTAGTTTTACTACCAGTCAACAGATGGCGCTGTCCTAAGCATGCTAACCTAAGAAAAAATATAGTTCCACTATCGGTCAAGAGATGGCGCAACCTAACACTACAATAATAAATTGGTGGCTGGTTCTAATATAATTACCTACTATTTGCCGTACGAATAAACGAAGAATAAGTTCCTATTTAGTAATATAAACAGTTTGCAATGTGGAGTGGCTGAAACGTTTTTCAGTCACCATAAGCAGCTGTGGTTAAGATTTGTAAATTAACTGTCCGCCTGTTCGCCCGTCTACCTGTCTGCCGTTTATCCTACTTTTTTAAAGACTGTACTAAAGTAACATATCCAAATATATTTATGATTGTACGGAACCCTCGGTCCGCGAGTCCGACTCGCTCTTGACCGGTTTTTATTTAAGATGTTATGAACTCTGTAACTTAAGTTTGTCTCAAAATGAATTTAAAGCTTAGCTCAAAATCTTTGCACCGAACTTCTGCTGGCTTCTGAACTTTACATTAGCTCAATTTTGGTTGATAAAGTGAGATTTGCTACATACAGCGTTACCATTAAGATGTATTTTTAATGGCTTAGCCCAACAGCAACAGGCAGCGGTAGCGACCGGGGGGCGTGGCGAGCGTATTCGTAATACATGACGCGTGATGCCAATTTACCCCTGTTGGATGGGCGTTTCAACCACGTAATGAAGATAAGAGTTTGCTCGCCGCGTTGCCTGTCGCACCAATAGTTCCGTAGGAAGACCACCGCAACACAATTATTATAATAATGTAGTGTTTTATCGGTACTTGACTATCAATAAAAACGTGTTAAAATACAATGGTTTTCCGATGCAGTCGATGTATTTCGGTGGTCATGCTACGGGGGAAGGTCATAGATAGCGTCACGTGTCATCTCATGCCTCGTATAACCTCCATACAACCGCGCTATTGTAAACAGATGAAGGTATAATGTCGTTTTTGTACACGCGCAACTATATTTGTGTGAGAAAGTCTAGGGCAGGGGACGCCAAATGGTGGACCGCGGTCCGCATCCGCAACCGCGCCGACCCATTTTGTGCGGCCCGCGAGAACACAGGAACTTACAATAGTACCTAGTAATTACATTTCTGTAATAAATATTCTTTTCTATAAAATGTTACGCGGACCCCAAACAAAACTAATTGGTGACCCGTGGTCTAGGGCAACCGTCTGCTAGCGTGCAGTTTGTACTGTACTAGCTTCTGCCCGCGACTTCGTCCGCGTGGATGTTAGAGAAAATCCTTAGAGAACCTTCATCCAGGATCTGACCAGTCATTTTTACGTTTCCGGTTTCGGTTCCGTTCCCGTTCTGTTCCCATCCGTTCCCATCCCTTTTCTGTCCCGTTCTCGTACCCCTTCCGTTGCCATTCCCGTTCCCGTCCCGTTACCGATACGTTCTCGTTCCCGTTCCCGTACCGTTCTCGTCCCGTTCCGTTTCATTCCCGTTTCATTCCCATTGCATCCCCGTTCCGTTCCCGTTCCCATCCCGTTCCTGTTCCGTGCCCATTTTGTCCCGTTCCGTTCTTGTTCCCGTTCCGTACCCATCCCGTACCCCTTCCGGTTCCCGTTCCGGTTCCCGGTACCGTTCCCGTCCCGTTCCTGTCCCTTTCTCTTTCCCGTTCCATTCCCTTTCCGTTCCCGTTTCGTTCCCGTTCCGTCCCCGTTCCGTTCCTTTTCCGTTCCCGTTTCATTCCCGTTCCGTTTCCGTTCCCGTCCCGTCCTCGTCCTGTTCCCGTTCCCGTTCCTGTTCCTGTGCCCGTGCCCGTGCCCGTACCCGTGCCCGTTCTCGTTCCCGTTACCTGGATGTTCAGGTACAGGTCCATGATGTGTCATGTCCACCGTGTTGGACTTCAAAATAAATGTCATTTTCGCAATTGCCATCCCATGAAACCTCAAGAACGACATCCACATCGATTTTCATGTTTACTTACCCCATTTACACCCTAAGGGATGATTTTCAAAATAACAAAATATTTGTTTGCCTATTTATTTTTAGACATGCTCCTACGAATTTCAAAGTTGTAATGTCTATTTTATATTCTTTTTCCATAGATTTGAACCTCATTTTCACCCCTTTAGGGGTTAAATCATGTCCACCGTGTTGGACTTTAAAATAAATCTCATTTTCGTAATCACCATCCCATAAAACCTCAAGAACGACCTCCACATCAATTTTTATGTTTACTCACCCCATTTACCCCCTAAGGGGTTGATTTTCAAAATCACAAAATATATGTTTGCTTATTTATTTTTAGACATGCTCCTACGAAGTTTAAAGTTGTAATGGCCATTTAATATTTTTTTCCATACAAAATTTGAACCCCATTTTCACCCCTTGAGGATTAAATCATGTCCACCATGTTGGACTTCAAAATAAATGTCATTTTTGCAATCGTCATCCCAGAAAACCCCAATAACGACATCCGTATCTATTTTTAGGTTAACTCACCCCATTTACCCCCTAAGGGGTTTATTTTCAAAATCTCAAAATATATGTTTGCTTATTTATTTTTAGACGTGCTCTTCGAAGTTTAAAGTTGTAATTTCCATTTAATATTATTTTTCCATACAAAATTCGAACCCCATTTTCACCCCTTGAGGGGTCAAATCATGTCCACCGTGTTTGACTTCAAAATAAATGTCATTTTTGCAATCGTCATCCTAGAAAACCCCAATAACGACATCCATATCTATTTTTAGGTTTATTTACCCCTTTTCACCCCCATTTCATCCCCGTAGGGGTTGAAATACTAACAATAACAATATACGTTGCGTTAGATTTCCATCCATAAGCCTAAATTATATATTTAGCAATTTTGACTTCGAAAATAAAGGATTTTATTCATTACACAACTTCATCCCCCTTTTGACACCTTCGGGGGTAGAATTTTGAAAAACGCTGAGACCCGTATTTATTAATTTTCAATTGTCAGCCTAAACACAAAATTTGACGATCCTAGCTTCAAAACTGAGTGATTTTCATACAACTTTCATCCCTTATTTCATCCCCTTAGGGATAGAATTTTCAAAAATCCTTCCTTAGTGGATGCCTACACTGTATAAGGTATCTGTGTGCAAAATTTCAAGTCTCTAGGTCCAGCGGTTTGGGCTGTGCGTTGATAGATCAGTCAGTCAGTCAGTCAGTCATTCAGTCATTCAGTTTACGATTTTATATATTAAGATGAACGGCGTTCTATTCATAATTCGAACTTTTTGGTAAATAAACTTACGACGCATGCTTTGAATATCAAATTAAGTTGACAGTTTACAAACACGACTAAAAATTTACAACGCATTAAGTACTTTGAATATCAAAATAAGTTTACGTTCGACAAACACGGCTAAACGAGCATACGATTCGGCATACGAACTCGCGGGGTGGGGTGAGGTAATTGATTCTGGGGCGGGGCGAAGAGTGTCCTTTCTGTACGGTAGTACTTATCCCGGATAATTTGGTCGCAGGTGTTCCTGAAGCCCGAGGAGAAGTTGGAGCACCTGCAGACGTACATCCTGGAGCAGAGCAGCGTGGTGGCCGAATCGCAGATCCTGCTATACAAGGACCGCCTGTTGCTCACGGAGATCGATGAGAACACACTTGGTATTTTGGTCCTGATGTCTACGCAATACGGTCTACTTCTATTTAACCGAGATCAAAGAGAGTTACGTTTTAGTCCTTTTTTATTCATTTCTAGCCAACAGATAGTCAAGGCAACCACAAAATATTGAAGCGCCGTCGCTACGTACTTTGTGGGACAACATATCCTGTATTGTTGATATTCTTCTTCAACTGAAGCAATATTTATTTTGTTTAAATTACTTCAGGAAAGTAAAATATTAGTTCAGGTTTTAAGGTTGACCGACCATTGGTCTAGAGTCTAGTTCAAAATGTATATTATATCGATTGAGTTAAAAAAAAAAACTGAGGATCGTAAAAAAAGAGCGTATTAACTGTAAAAGCAGGGACTAATAATAATCGATCATAATCGAGTAAAAGTGGGACTGTTTTTGAGTGATTATAAATAAATACAAATAAACACCTAACTAAATATTAGACAACAACATCACAAACAAACAATGTTCTGATTCCAAAGTAGCTATAAAGCACTTGTGTGTATGGAAATTACAGACAACGGTGGAATTACAACTACTTAAAGTTGACCCAATATAGAAAAGTTCGTTTCCCAAATTGACCCAGCCGGGTATCGAACCCGGAACCTCAAGGCTGGTTTACATTATCTTAGTCTTTAGTAGAGTGCTTTAGGAGAGTGCTTTAGTGGAAACATGTAAACGGTCGTCTTATGACTAAAGAGAGTAACGTTCCAGTAGCCTTTCTACTCGCTTTCCAGTAGCACCCGCTCACCCCCCGCGCGATATTTTACTCGCACTCGCACTGGAAGCATGTAAATCGACATTTTAGTAACGTCTTTAGTAGAGTGCATTTGCCGGTGAACGCGTGACGTGTAATTGAATTAAATAATAGGTATTACGTATGGCGAAAATGACACTCTACTGGAAGCGTGTAAACGGTCACTGGAAAGGCACCAAAACTACTAAAGCACTCGCATTCGAATCTACTCGCACGCTACTAAGCACTCTACTAAATACTAAGATAATGTAAACCAGCCTTCAGAGATGATGACACCTTGAAAACCGGTGTACAAACCAGTCTACCACGGAGGTCGTCATATAATACTGAGTAATATTGTTGCGTGTCGGACAGGGCGCGACTACCCGGAGACGACGGCGGAGAAGCCGCTGATGCTGTTCAACAAGAACAACCACAACGTGAGCCTGCCGCCGGAGCCCGACGCGCCCAAGTTCCCCGTCTTCCCCAACATCGTCTCGGTGGAGAACGACGCCACGCAGGCCAAGGTCAGTGCCCAACTAAGCTAAATTAAACATTATAATGTTTTCAAAGGGCAATTTTACGAGTATTTTTAGTAGTTTAAAATCAGTGCCTGGCACGGCCTAACGGCCCGGCCTTATATTTGTAAATACTCGACGCGTTATCCACGCGAAATTGCTTCGTAAATAGTAGACGTGTTGGGATAATGCGTTTGCTATTTACAAGAACCAGAATTGCTTTGTAAACAGCAAATGTATCGCGTCAGTTATTATAATAAAAGAAAGTATTTCTGTCGTCTGTTAAAAAAAACCCCGAAATTTAAGGCTTACGCTTCGCGCTCGCCTTAAATTTCGAACCTATACGCGGGTCCTACAGGAATAAAGCAGTTTGATTCGGTCGATCGTCGACACGTCAGGTCAAATACGAGCGCCCGAGCGGCAGGCGAAACTTCCCAAGTGGATAACGCGTGTCGGGCATCCTTACTAATATTATAAATGCGAAAGTCCGTTTGTTTGTTTGTTACGCCTTCACGTCTTAACTACTGAACCGATCATCATGAAATTTTGCATACACGTTGTCAAGGGTACAGAGAAGGACATAGGGTACCTTTCATCCCGAAAAAAAGTATTGTTCCCGAGGGATAGCAAAAATACTTTCCACGTGGACGAAGTCGCGGGCGGCCACTAGTTTACAAATATGCGGCTCGGCCCCAGCCAGCGCGGCAAGCGGTGTTGAATAATCACCGTGTGCCTCGACGGCGACTGTCGGCTCGTCGTCACCGCACAGTGGTTCGGTCGTCGCGCCGCCTGCCTCGCCACCTGCCGTGTTGGCTGGGGCCGGTAGGCTGATTGTCTAACTTTATTGCAATCAACTTTGACAGAAATCGCAGTGACATTGCTGCTTTAGTAAGAACCAATATGACAATTATCTTACTTAAAACAGCAATGCAACTACGATTTCAATCGAGAATTGTTAACAACAGACAGAGTTACGTAATTCAGGGTCGGGTCGTTTTTTTTATTATTTATTTATTCATGGAAAACAAACAGCATTTATATATTAATTATATCAAATCAAATCAATCGTTTATTTGCAAACATGTGGTTAACAAAGGTCTTAAACATAAAATGTGCCGTTACATGCTGCCGTATGCAAACAGCGTGCAAATATTTGAAATATTAACTATGATTAAAAGCTATTTGATAGCAAATAAAAAAAGTAAATGGCAAGTATCATTCATTACAAATTTCAGCTATGTCATAATTATATAATGGCAAAAAAAAACATTTAGTTATATTAAAAAAATACACTCTTACTACAAATATTGAATTAATTGAATACCGCAGAACATAATTATTTACTAATTGTTTTGTCACTTAAAAAGTCAGAAACACAGTAATAATTTTTGGTCAATAATAATTGCCTTAATTTATCCTTAAATTTAAATAGCGTTAAACTTGTCAATTCAGATGGGAGTTTGTTGTACATATAAATGGCCATGCAATATGAATTTTTAGAATATAATTTCAGCCTTTGGTATAGAATACGTAATTTATCACCTCTTCTCCCTCTAGTGCCATAGTCATTATTTGTTTTAAATAGGTACAGATGCTTCTTCACAAACAGGCAAGTTTCTAAAATATATAGACAGGGAAGTGGTAGAATTCCTAGTTCCCTGAATAAAGGTTTGCAACTATCTAAGTATCCCGCACCACATATCGCTCTTATGCATTTTTTTTGGAGTTGAAATAAACGAATAATATCCGTACAATTACCCCACAGTATAATGCCATACCGTAATAAGGAGGAAACGTAGCCATGATATGCCATAAGAGCAGCTTCTCTAGATACACTTTGCTTTATTCTTTTTAAGGCATATACAAATCTATCTAATTTGCTAAATAGGGTCTGAATCTGACATTTCCAATTACAGAATCTATCCACCGTCAAGCCTAAAAATGTTATACTGTCAACTTCTTCAATGTATTTATTATTAAACTCTAAGTTCAATTTTATGTCATTATTATTTCTAGCCTGAAAAGTCATAAGTTTAGTTTTGTCAACATTTATGTGAAGGTTCTTGGCTTAGCCATTTGTCAACGTTTTCCAAATTGTCCTTTGCCAGAGCAGCAAGTTCGTCACTGTTTCTGCTCTTGATTATCAATGTAGTATCGTCAGCGAATAGAATGCTTAGCGCACTACATGCTAACGGTAGGTCGTTTATGTAGATAAGGAATAGGAGTGGACCCAGTACGCTTCCTTGTGGTACTCCACACCTATTCGGACGACTATTGGACCTGAAGATAGATTTTGTTTTTCCAGAAATTTTAGAGATTTCTACATATTGTTCCCGATTACACAGGTATGATTCCAACCAAGAGTGAGCATTACCCCTGATTCTATATTTGTCAAGTTTGCTTAACAAAATTTTGTGAGATACGAAATCAAACGCCTTGCTCATGTCCAGAAAAATCGCCGCAGTTTTATTGCCTAAGTTTAAATTATTTGTTATGTGATGAAGTAAGTGAAAACATGCTAGACTCGTGGATTTCCCTTTTCTAAAACCGAATTGTGCGCCAATTGATAAGTTTTTATTTTATTTATTTATTTATTCTTCAGGAACAAACACTTACAATTTATGTTACAGTTGTTTCTACAAAATTTTTACTTACAAACCTATAGTTCCCTTAATTAGTTACAAAAATTACAATAAAAAAATCGGCCAAGTGCGTGTCGGGCCACGCGCCGTAGGTTTCCGTAGTTACCTTATACTATACCACATTTAATACCACCTATCATTTTTCGTCTGCAAAAATAACTTTGTTTTTCACAGTGTTGGTATGAATGACAAAGTTATATTTGCGGTTTTGGAAAATGTGCTATATCTCAAAAACTTATTACTATATCTCGTTCAAACTAATTTTCATTGAAAGTTTTTATTAAGATCTACAGCATATATTTTTTTTAGATTTTTCACTCTCTTATTTCAAAAGTTAAAAGGGGGGGGGACACACATTTTACCACTTTGGCGGTGTATATCTTTCAAACGGTTGACTTTGAGAAAAAAATTACTTAGGAACCTCAAAGTCATTTTTAAAGACCTATCTATAGACATCCCACACGTATTGGTATGAAGAAAAAAAAAATTTCAGTTTCAGTTCCATGTATGGGGAGCCCCCCTAAAAAAAATTTTATTTTTATTTTTGTGTTAAATTCGTTAAGCGGTTAACAGAATACATCTACCGACCAAGTTTCAACTATGTAATCTTAATACTTTCGGAATAAAGTGGCTGTGACATACGGACGGACAGACAGACAGACAGACAGACATGACGAATCTATAAGGGTTCCGTTTTTTGCCATTTAGGCTACGGAACCCTAAAAAGGATACATAGTATCGGTAATTAATGGCATGATTTGCATTAGTCCATAATAATATGGCATGATTTTGCATTAGTCCTAAATTAAACAAAAGAATATACGAATATATGAAAGAATATACGGCTATTAGGGATGAAGAATGTTCATATCTGAAACACACTGGTTGGTTAGCTTCTTAAACGATGGTAATGATTCATACAGAATGTCAACACTATTAAAATGATTATTGTATGTACTGCAGGCGCGGATAGTGTAACGATGAGCAGCATAGCGAGTATTTACGGCGGGTGTAAAGAACAAGTCCTTTTTTCGGCAAGATCTTTCTGTTCTTCGAGGGATTCTAAATGATATTTTATGCAATAAATGAGATGCATCAACGCAGTTGTTTATAATTTTATAAAGATAAGTGACATCAAAACATTCACGGCGGGCTTTTAAGGGAGTGATATTGTGTCGTATCAAAGCAGAGGAGTAGTCAGTATAGTCGTACCCAGTTCTGTACTCCAAAGTTTTAAGAAACTTTTTTTGTATCCTTTCTATTCTGTCACTATGCAAAGCATATAAAGGTTGCCAGACAACACAGGCAAACTCCAGGAGACCTCTGACATAACTGTAGTATAGGATCTTGTATGTTACTGGGTTTCTAAACGGTTTACCAACCCTTGAAATGAAACCCAGCTGTCTGTAAGCCCTATCTAACATTGCATCTATGTGAGGCACAAATGTTAGTTTAAATCTAGGACGACACCTAAATCACGAACTTGGGTCACTCTAGCAAGCACAGTACCACACAGCGTATAATCAAAATGGACAGGGTTCTTCTTCCTAGAATAAGTTATTATGTGACATTTATCCGGATTTAAAAATAAATTATTACTATTACAGTATCTTTAAAAGTTTACCAGATCATCTTGTAGTAAATTGCAATCACGAATATCTTTAATGATACGATAGATTTTAGTGTCATCTGCAAACAGTAAAGATTCTGAGTTTGAAATAGAGTCAGTAATATCATGGACGTATAGTATGAACAAGAGGGGACCGAGATGGGATCCTTGGGGAATACCTGATGTAACTGATTTGTTTGTTGAGTTATGTGATTCTATGAAACTTAGTATTTTGTCATACATAACTTTCTAAAACAATTTCGACAATGTAGGAATGAGGGTAATGGGTCTATAATTGTTAATATCGTCGTAAGGACCTTTTTTGTGTAGAGGTTTAACCACCGATTGTTCCTTATAGATAAGGTAAAACTAGAACAAACATGTCTTTATCAGTTTTCACACATAGAAAATTAAAACAATCCAGAAGAAAAAAGAAAAAAGATGAAAAACATGCATTAATAAACCAAGAGCAAAATTGTTTTTTAAATAGTAATTACTTATGTTTCTGTGCATATGTAATAATAAAAAATAACAATAAGAAAAAAAAGTTTTATGAGATGAGTAACGTTGGGCAGACGGCGTGCAGCGTGGGGCACGCAATCAGGCGGCGCGTGGAGGCGCTGTGCGCGGCGTCGCTGCTGTGCGCGCTGTGCGTGCGCTGCTGGGGCGCGCTGGTGGCGGCGCGGCTGCAGGCAGCGGCGGCGCGCGCGCGCGCCACGCTGCACCACGCCGAGCGCCTGCACGACGCCGCGCGCGCGCTCGACCTGGCCGCGCGCCGCGCCATCTCTGCGCCGCCCGCGCGAGCACTCGCCGACGAGGTAACTATTACGTCATTCTCGTTGTGTTTTGGATCACTTTGGGTCCCTGATTATATTGCCCTACCTATCCTAATTTTCACTTAAATTCTTGCAAAATCTCCGTAAAATAATATTCCAAAAAATTGGTTGTCTATAAAGTCGGTTTACGGACAATAATTATTTTACGTGATAACGTCATAAGAAAACATTGGTATTCACATTAAATACAGTTGACAATGCATCACGAATTAAACGCTTGCGGAACGTGACAAGGGAACGGAACGTGACAATTTTCGTGCATGCAGCCGACGTTCATCGATTTATAAGACGTTATCACGTCAAAATTAAATGTCGCAGTGACGTGATAACAATCATGGTACAATAATATACTGCACCAGGTATGACACTCTGAGACAAAGGAAGTGACGTGGGTCTACACAAGCGTACGTCATCTCTACTATCGGTATTAAAAATAACGTTAATTCATCTAAAATTGAACTGTTTTATTTGCTAAGACAAACAAATCACAATTAAAATGCACTATAATCATTTTGTAATGAATGTGATAAAGAAACCCTTAATTCTTTGCTTGTAAGTCACGCAACTACATAGTGACGTATACCTGTGCATCGTCCAAAATGTCAAACCTTATTTTCTTGGACCATGATACAATGTTGCGACTCCACTCCACGTGACTACTGTAATGTTTGTGACACGTTGAGGACCAAAAGAATTGAATAATCTGTGTAAATATCTCGATAACGGAACTTATCACCGATTTTTTATTTCCTACACCTAAATTTTACAAAAAAACACGTTTTTCAATCTACGTATATTTAAAGCATTTACAAACAAATTTACAAATAGGAAACATTAAAACATTTGTATTTTATTCTTTATAATAAAACTAAATGGTTATCGATTCCAAAAAATCAATCAGTTCAGTAGCATTAAACCAAGAAACACTTCAAATCGGATTTAATTCCTACAAAAGGTTTTAGTGTTGTAATGGCATCTTTTGTTGCCCAATATGCCCGAGTGGTTCCGATATATAAAAAAGTTGAGCGTGAGGATGTCGGGAACTACAGATCTGTGTCTATTTTGCCTGCTGTTTCTAAAGTCTTTGAATCCTTAATGTGTCCTATTTTGAATAACCATACTAAAAATATGATAAGCGATAGACAGCATGGATTTCGAGAGAAAAAATCCGTTGCCAGCAATTTGTTTTCGTAATTGAACTCGTTGGCTAAAGTATTAGATGCAGGGGGGCCAAGTAGACTCAATTTATACAGATTTCAGCTGCGCTTTTGACAAGGTCGACCATGAAATTCTGATAGGAAAATTAGCCAACTTTTACAGCATAGCCGACCCTCAGTTATCCTGGTTCAGATCGTACTTGTCGAAGCGATTTCAGTATGTTGTCTTGAATGGATATGAATCTGAACGTTTTCCCGCCACTTCTGGAGTTCCATAGGGATCACACCTAGGACCTATCTTGTTTATCCTGTTTATAAATGACGTGGTAGGCTGCTTTAATCACAGTCACTGTTCCTTATTCGCCGACGACATGAAAATTTATAGGGAAATTAAATCCGAGCAGGACATCAAATTGTTGCAATCAGACTTAGACAACGTTTCCAACTGGTGTGTTCAAAACCGTATGGTCTTAAACGTATCTAAGTGCTATCACATTACGTTCACTAGAAAGAGACTCCCTATACAGGGAAACTACAATATCTCTCATGGAAGAATTGCAAAAGTGGAAGTAATAAGGGACCTTGGCGTGATTCTTGACAGTAAACTAAATTTCGTGGCTCATTACGACTCCATTATTAAACGAACTGCTCGAATGCTCGGATTTATAAGGAGGGCAACCAGAGAATTTCGTCGCATAGAATCAAAGATCTTGCTTTTCAACTCTTTAGTCAGAAGTATTCTAGAGTACTGCAGCGTAATCTGGAATCCTTACTATACCGTTCATGCCGAAAGAATTGAAAGCCTAAATCGTTCTTTCACCCGACATCTAGCTTACATAAGTAGGGGTATAACTGCACGTCATTGCTATGAAGATCGTCTAAATTTCTTCAAAATGCATAGCCTAAAGCAACGTCGCACGATGCTCGACTTGTGTTTTCTTTTTAAACTCGTTAACGGTGCGGTTCTAGATCCAGTGTCGTTACAGCAAATCAATTACCATGTTCCTAGGCCAAATAGTCGGAACATTTATAAGAAACTTTTTGCACTTGACGCGAGCAGAACTAATTTGGGTAGACACGCACCGCTAAAACGAATCTGCAACACTTACAACAATGTTGCTGATGAATCTTTAGACATTTTTGCTTCAAAATTACCACACTTTAAAAAAACTCTTCTGTGTAGGCTGATTAAGATTTTTAATTTTAAGTTGTTTAATTTTAACTTTAACTTTTTTGTTTTGCCTTTTTATGAGTACGTAGTTACCGTTTTTAATGTGTTGCACGTTATAAAAATTGAATGCTGTGTGTACCTGTTATTAAGGTCATGCAAAGGCCAAAGATAGCAAATGTATGTTTTAAGATTGTTTATGCATGTACTTTGTTGGTATACCTAATAAATAAAATAAAAATAAAATATGACTATCCTAGGTTTTCCCCCCCGGCGGAGTTGTGCTTAAGTGGTGGGGGGTAAAAGTGTACCCCAAAAGGGGATTTGACCTGGAAGAACTGGTTGTTCATCAAATTGTGTAAGATGGTTTTAAAGTTGGTTAAATATGAAACAATTTGAGGGTAGAGTAGGGTTTTGATACCAGCGATAGATTTGGAGACACAGCTTTTCGAAGTTAGACCAATTTTATTTAAGTTATACGATTTCTACCAAAATATCTCCTGTGTGTCCCCCACGTCTAACTATTGAAATAAGAGAGTGAAAAATCTAAAAAATATATATGCTGTAAATCTTAATAAACGTTTTCAAAGAAAATTAGTTTGAACGAGATATAGTTAGCAGTTTTAAAGATATAGCACATTTTCCATAACCGCAAATATAACTTTGTTATTTATACAAACACTATGAAAAACAAACTTATTTTGCAAACGAAAAATGATAGTGGTATTAAATATGGTATGCTTTGTGTCTCCAAAACTATCATTTGTATCAAAATCGTTCTACCCTCAAATTGTTTAGAATTTACCCAACTTTAAAATCTTCTTACACAATCTTGATGAAAAACGAGATATAATAAAAACACCGCATAAATACCCCTTTTGGGGTACATTTTTACCCCCCCACCACTTAAGCACAACTCCGTTGGGGGGGAAAACCTAGGACAGTCATATTTGGCAACAAATGAAGCTATTAAAACAATAAAACCTTTTGTAGGAATTAAATCCGATTTGAAGTGTTTCTTGGTTCGATTTTCCTACATTTAGGAGATTATTTACTATATTATTGGATTTTAGTTACGATTAGGTAACGTATGAAGGATATAAATCTGAAAACTAAGCCATTTTGGTTCAGTATTAGTTGCCTTACTTTGCATAAGAGCACACAGCTTCTAGGTGTTATTATTCTAAGGTATTCACGTTTTTAGACTCGGGATTTTGATAGGTGCCAGACTTCAATTCTTATAGAGGGGCCCTATTCTATAAGAATCTTTAGGGTCCGTGATCCAATGAATATGTATTTATGTACACAAACTGTATATCATTATCGTTCGGTTTGCGCAGTTTCGGTTAAAAATGAATTCCAAATAGCTTCTGTACTTATATATTTTTTAAATTCATCTGTCCTACATATGAAAACTTGATTACTGGCTAATGATTAACCATAATTCTATGAACATTATAGTACAGTAGCCCATAGAACATTTAAATCACCAAAAAGGTTACCGTTTGCCGTTGTGATATTCATAGATACTTTAACCCAAGTTTTACAGATCGCAACCCGCCGTAACCTATATTTGTATATTTACAAAATTGAGATTTTTTTATTTTTTAAGGTTTACCTCATGGTTTAGCTATTGTCGTGTTTTACAGCTTTGTTTGATTGCCACTGATAATAGTAAGTCTATGGAAAGTGATCATACACAGATTTAAGGCCAGATAAAATCCAACCATTTTCATCATGTCTTAAATCTGTGTATGGCTACTTTTTTAAATTTTACTTTTATCTGTGGCAATCAAACCGAGCTGTAGAACACGACAATAGCTAAACTATGTGGTAAACCTCGAAAAATAAAAAAAATATCAATTTTGGAGATATACAAATATAGGTTACGGCGGGTTGTGATCTGTAAAACTTGGGTTAAATTATCTATAATTTCGTAATAATTAACTATATCACAACGGCAAACGGTAACCTTTTTGGTGATTTAAATGTTCTACGGGCTACTGCACTATTATAAGTAGCTGTAAGTTTTTTAAGAAAGATTAAAATACGTCATTTCGTACCGCAAGCGCTCTGGAGTTAGCCACTCGAGTTGTACTGAACGTTGTTAAATGAATCGCATCGTATGTATGTGTGTGGTGTGGTGGGCAGGCGCGCGCGCTGCACGGGTCGGCGGCGGCGCTGGGGGCACGGCACGCGGGCGGCGCGGCGCTGCGCGCGGAGTGGGAGGCGGCGGGCGGCGGCGCGGGCTGCCCCGCGGCCGCGCGCCTGCACGCGCGCGCGCGCACGCTCGTGGAGCGCCTGCGCGACTCGTGGCAGCACCTGGTGCGCGACCGCGCCACGCGCTCGCTCACCTACAACGACGAGCAGTTCCACGTGCTGGAGCGCATCACCGTGGCCGAGACGGGCCGCCGCCTGCGCGCGCTGCACCAGCGCGCCGCGCCCATGGCCCGCGCGCGCGCCGACGCCATCGCCGACTGGTAATGTTACAGCGCCACGTGGAGACGACCGTGTCTAAAATATCCCTCATTTACGGCCAGTGAGTATGCGTAACCGCAGCTAAATGTTGCGTCTTAGAGAAATGAGAGTATTACAGATATTAGTTCATAGTTAGATGCAGTTTGTTCAAGTGTAGCAAAATTTGTTCAAGTTGTATTTTCGAAGTTATTCGAGAAAAACTGATTTTGCTGAATTAACGTTACCCCAGCAAAATGTTTAAAAAAAAGGCGTTTAGCCTGGAACCAAGTACATGAAAAGATAGCTTTTGATGAGTTGTAAATGAATACCAATAGCAAAATTTGTTCAACTTATAGTTTTTGAAATATTCAAGATTTTGCTGAGGTAACGTTTTGGAATATCCCATATCTCAAAAACTGTTTGCCGCAGAAGTTTGAAAAAAATACCGATTATAGGCCTTAATTTGTTCAAATTTGTTCAAACATTAGTATTTCGATTCATCAACAAATATCGCTATAATTAATTGTTTTTTAAAAACTGAAATATATATTTTACTCCTAAAACAGTACATATGAAAACAAATAAAAAACAATCAAATTTAACTATGATATACCCTTTTAAGGTGTACAAATCTGGATTAACAAACTTTACGCGATATAAAGATGTAAAGAGATTTCTTCAAATTTCAAGCTTCTTATCAAATTTTCCACTTTGGCGATCGAATACGTAGCTCAAATTAGCAGCCTAATAACCGATATATAGTACAGTCAAGCAGAAAAATATTAATGAAGCCAGAATCTGAAATGTTTAAGTATAAGTTACATTATTTAGTGTGTGATTATTACTTTAGATATTTTCGACTAAATTAGTTTTTAGCAATACCTAATTGCTACCAGATTTTTAGATCAGAACTAAAAAGAAACATGGTTCAACCTATCTTATAGTATTATGGATGAATGCGTTGAACGAGTACTTTTGTAAAATAAACACGTGCCGGACTACAGCTGCGCCACAAAAAAAAAGTTGGACATCTGACTTTTATGTCGAATACCCATGTTATGCCCGCTCCAGTTCATGTTGGGAATACTACACTTGAAGTTGTTGACCATTACGTATACCTAGGACAGGCAGTCCAGTTAGGTAAGTCCAACTTCGAGAAAGGGATCTCTCATCGAATCCAACTCAGGTGGGCAGCATTCGAGAAGCTTCGAAAAATCTTCGCGTCCGACTTACCTCAGTGTTATGACCAGTGTGTGTTGCCAGTGATGGCAGCGAAACGTGATATCTAACTATGGGTCTCATAAGGAGGCTCAAGGTCACTCAGCGTGCGATGGAGAGAACCATGCTCGGCGGCTCCCTGCGCGATCGAATCAGAAATGAGGAAATCCGTCGGAGAACTAAAGCAACCGACAGCGCTCGAAAGATCGCTCAGCAGAAGTGGCAGTGGGCTGGACACATAGTTATATAACTGATATTTTTTTCAAACTTCTGCGACAAACAGTTTTCGAGACATGGGAAATCCCAAAACGTTACCCCAGCAAAATCTTGAATATCTCAAAAGTTATAACAAATTTTGCTATTGGTATTCATTTACAACTCATCAAAAGCTATCTTTTCATGTACTTGTTTCTAGGCTAAACGCCTTTTTTTAAAAACATTTTGCTGGAGTAACGTTACCGCAGCAAAATCAGTTTTTATCGAATAACTTTGAAAATACAAGTTGAACAAATTTTGCTATACTTGAACAAATTGCATCTAACTATGAACTAATTATCTGTAATACTCTCATTTCTCTAAGACTCAACATTTTGCTGGGGTTACGCATACGCCAGTGACACTCCGATTGCGGGGGTTAAGCAACTTTCGCAAGGATCTGTCATGGGATGGGTGATGACCAAAAATGTATTATCTCTAGCTCCTCCTTACTTCGGAAGGCACATTAAGCCGTCGGTCCCGGCTGCATTTGAAGTCTTTAACACCCACCAATCCGCATTGGGCCCACGTGGTGGGTTATGGCCCATCCTCCTTATCCACCCATAAGGAAGGCCTATGCCCCAGCAGGGACAATAAAAAATGTCTAATGGTCAGTGACACTCCGCATTTAGGTTCATACCTATAAGTACGCAGCGGGCTGGAGCGGTCGGGCCGATGCAATAGGCTGCCGCGCGCCGGCCGCCACCACATTAGTTCGATACTCACGCGCTCGCCGCGTCACGTATGGTCGCACGCGTCGTACTTTTCTTAAGATATTAACAAAATATTTTTGTAAGCTTTTCTTTAACCATAGTGCGTACAATCGCTTTCCTTTTATGATATGCTACACAGTTCATTTAAAAGAAGACAACCCTAACGTCGTTAGAAGAAAAGATAGAAAGTCAAGCAACTTCTAGGTGATATAATAGAATAACTAGAGAAGGAAACGCTGTGCGACTTGAATTGCACTTTCTCGAATTCAAAAGTACTTAATAATTAAGTTTATTTGAATAAAGCTTTTTTGACTTTGACTTTATTGTATCGGAGCAAGGGTCGCTATTTATTTAAACTTTTTGCAGTGTCCCTTCTGTACTGTACTATTATCTATTGTGATTCTACGTTTATTTCATAGTGTGCAAAAAAATTACTTCGTGGTGGTGTCGTAGGTATAAAGTGGCAGCGACGGTGTACCTACAAACGCAGATCCTCGACAAAGACGCGTCGAGCGCGGAGCTCAAGCTGCTGGCGCTGGCGGCGCGCCTGCAGGACGCCGAGCTCGCGGCGCGCGCCGCCAGCGACAACGTCGAGCGACCGCTGGTAAACGTGCATTTTGTATGCGTAACCCCAGCAAAATGTTGCGTCTTAGAGAAATTAGAGTATTACAGATAATTAGTTCATAGTTAGATGCAATTTGTTTAAGTATAGCAACATTTCTTTGAGTTATATTTTCAAAGTTATTCGAGAAAAACTGATTTTGCTGGGGTAACGTTACCCCAGAAATTTTTGTAAGAATTTTTTATTTAATCAAATCGATAATTATATTAGATTTTTATCTTTCGTCCGTGTCTAAAGATATGAATTTCAATTTTTCCCAGATCTCATTTTATTTTTCCCCAAAAACAAATGTATCAACATTTGTAGAAGATTCAAAAATTCTTCCCAACGCGATTTTATGTTCCCCAAAATGTTACGTTTTGTATGAAAACAGATTTTCTTTTTTTCCGCAATAATTAAAATTTTTCACACAATGGAGAAAACCCCCCAATCTGGAGACACTGTTCTTCGTTCTAGCTAAGTTCATAGGTACTTAAAACAATGTTTTACAAACAAAAAACCGACTTCAAAAAAACCTGAAAATAAAAACAAAAAAGCTTCAAAATTAAATACCACTAAAAAGCAAGAAATAATATTCAAACCACTAGATACGCATATCATTGTAATAAAACACGTTTATTGAAGTTGGGTGGAGCTGAAGGACAACTTCTATTTTTTATTCTAAAAGCCCCATAAGGTGTACAAATCATAGGTATATTTAATTGTTTTTTATTTGTTTTCAAATATACTGGTTAAGGAGTAAATCCAGGAGTAATCCATTCCAGTTTTTAAAAAACAATTAACTATATCAATATTTGTTGATGAATAGAAATACTTATGTTTGAACAAATTTGAACAAATTAAGATCTATAACTGGTATTTTTTTCAAACTTCTGCGACAAACAGTTTAAATATTGAATATCTCAAAAACTATAAGTTGAACAAATTTTGCTATTTTTACAACTCATCAAAAGCTATCTTTTCATGTACTTGGTTCTAGGCGAAACGGCTTTTATAAAAAACATTTTGCTGGGGTAACGTTACCCCAGCAAAATCAGTTTTTCTCGAATAACTTCGAAAATACAACTGGAACAAATTTTGCCATACTTGAACAAATCGCATCTAACTATGAACTAATTATCTGTAATACTCTCATTTCTCTAAGACGCAACATTTTGCTGGGGTCACGCATACTGCATTTGTTATCATATTGCTAATACGTTTATTGTGTTTAGGGTTCATATGTGTGTTTCTTTATTGCACCATAACTTCTAATTACCTAAACAGATTTGGATCTTTAAATCCCGCTTATATAATTTCGAGTGACTCTGCAATTTTTTTTTTATTAAATGTTTACAATTGCTAATAAAAAAGCAGCCTGCCGTACTTCAAAATGTGTACTTACAGGGAGACGGCGCTAGTGATTCCCAATCAACAGACCGAGGGGCGTCTTCATCGGAGAGGCGGGGCGCGGGCGGGGGCGGGGTGCGGTGCGCGGGCGCGGGGGTGCGCGCTCTCATAGCGGCCCAGGACAACGCCGCCGCCGCCGTCCGCACCAACGGGGCGCTGGTCGCGAGACTGCGGGCCTTGTCCGAAGACCTCGGCCCCTAGCCCCCGCCCCCGCCCACGCCCTCCCCCACTCCTTCCCCCTCCACTTCGAGCGAGGAGTCGTCGCCTGGGACCGTCGTACACGACTCCTCGGACAGTTCGTCGCCGCGCTCCAACTGTGCGCTCGTGTAGTGTCCAAAAGTGTAGTGTTATATTCAATCGGAACAACTAACCTGATAAATAGGAATTTTAATGAATGACTTGAACGTTAATAGCAACCCAGAACGCCTTCCGCGTCAACGGGGCTTTGGGGCCTTCCCGTCTAACTTTTCGAACTTCGGCGGGTCTACCGGGCTTCAACTCAAAGGGCCATAATAGGTATACATGGTTTGTACGGGCTTTATTTTTAAATAGAAAACTTAAAGTTGTAGCCACAAAAAAAACATACGACAAGCTAAAGAGATTATCTAGTAGCTACAAGCATTAAATGGCGTATAAACCTCACAGATGATTGTAAAAAAAACTGAATATCATCAAAAGCGCTTGTCGCGGGCCATATTTTTGGCGTAAATAATAGCGGAAACGCATTGAAATCTACATCAAAATACACTTTAACGTACTGTACAGTTGCTCCAATAACTTTTTTTTCAAGAAAGATAATTGTGCTAAAGATAATGATTAAAAAACATCGAAAAAGTGCAGAAGTGAGGTTATTTTCCATACTCTTTACACGTAGAGAAAAAGACAGAGACGAATGATTTTGCATAACGGAGCCTTAAAACAGATAAATCGAAGTAACGAATTCGTATTATACTATTCGCCGAAGTATTTGGAAGATATCGATGTTCGTGTGACATCATGAATTGGAGTTCGCTATTTTTTCCTGATTGGGGCTCTATTTATCTGTTTTTTGCCGAAGTTCGTAGCTTTAGCCGGTACGATCCCCGGTCGCGAGGCTGAGGGCCCCTAACCTGCGACTACGCCTTCCCCCACTCCTTCCCCCCTCCACTTGGAGCGAGGAGTCGTCGCCTGGGACCGTCGTACACGACTCCTCTGACAGTTCGTCGCCGCGCTCCAAATGTGCGCTCGTGTAGTGAACCTCTGCCGAAAGAAGCGTTCTTTGATAGTGACACAATTGATTGTATTCTTTAGCCTATAATTATGAACTGTGTTCCTTTTTTGTGTCAAAGTAAAACAATGAATTCATCAAAATCCATACTTTTCTGTATTGTTAGACATGTTCAAACGCTAGTTCCGATAATTATAGATAGAACCAAATAAGAAAATAATATTATGTAAATAATATATAGTGTTTTTTTACTTGGAATTTTAATAGAAGAGCACTTGGTGAATAAATCCTAAGTAATAGTCAAACTCGATTTATATTCCAATTGTAGTATAAATTACTTCGCAACTCTGTCTATGCACTGCTGAATTGGACGAAAACATCCGTAGTTTAAATTCACGGTCAAACTTACGACTTCAGTAATTTGGTGACCAATGTTACATAACGAAAGATCTCCACTTTGTTCCTGACATTCCAAACGACTGTTAATATTAGAAAAAATATCACAATGATGTAATAAAACCAATTAATGAAATATAAAATGCCTCTGACTTGTGGCGTTTGATCTAATTGTGAATTAACTGTGTCTTCACACTTTCATGATTGTACAGTCCAAAATAGTCTATATTTTTGTCCAAAAACTATATTTACTTACAAAATAAGGTGCTCTCTGTGTACTATATGTATTAGCTTAGTTAAGATCCCAGTGAGGCAATAATAATGTTAGCTAGATTATTGTTATACGATGAAAAGAATAAACATTTACATATCCTCAGTATGTCATTACTCTTCTCCCATTCAGCCCCCCTAGCATGACCACTGTAACGCGATATGTTGTCGATTTACCACGTTTAAGTGTCAAGACTTTGACAGTTGAGTGTCGATAAAACGCTATATATATAAGGTCCTTCTTAAATAGTGCACAAAATTTAAGGGGTCAATGTACTCATGCATACAATTTTTACTATGGCACCAACATTGAAATCGCGAAAAAAACTGCTGTTCCATACATTTTAATCTATTCGATTTTAAATTTTCTATAGAACAGCTGATTTTTTTTCGTGATTTCGATGCGTCGTCCGCAATGGCCGGATTTTTGTCAGGAAGAATGAATCGAGCCCGTCCATACTTATTCGCAACCTAGACAACATCAACTTAATCACATAAGTAGTTAGTAGTATTTTATTTTTTTCAACTTATTAGTGTCCTTTGCCAATTATATAGCTTATCATATTTTACAAAAGTGATAGAAATATACTATCAAAACGTTCGTGGTTTAAAAACTAAGACAGACGAGTTGTATCGAAATATTCTACAGTGCTCTTATGATGTTATAGTACTAACAGAGACTTGGCTTAATTCTAACGTCTCAAATAGTGAGTTTATAGACAGTCGATATGTGGTCTATCGCAGAGATCGAGAATCGTGCCAAATGAATCGCGGTGTGTCGAAGTTGGATGGAGGTGGTGTTTTAATTGCGGTATCTAGAAAGTTTCAATCATCTAGAGTTGCTCAATGGGAAAGTACTTGCGAAGATCTCTGGGTAACAATATCCAGTGACTCGTATAAGGAGCGAAAAAAACTAGCGATCTGTGCCGTCTATTTGACTTCTCCACCGAACTTCGACACGTTAAATGAGTTTTTGGAAAACACGAACAATGTTTTGTCTACGGTAGATGACGCTGTGATTCTGGGTGATTTTAATCAAGGTAAGATAGTATGGAGCGAGGATGCTAATAGTAACTGTATGAAACCTTCCAACTATACTTCCAACATGGAATGTGCTCTAATAGATTTCTCTCATCTGAATAATTTGTATCAGTACAACAACCTACTTAACACTAACGGAAGAATTTTAGATTTAATATTTAGTAACCTTCCAAATTCCAAAGTTACATCTCCTCCGGATTTATTAAGTAAACTTGATTCTCATCATCCAAATATTCTTTTTTCAATTGATTCTGAAAAGAGTAGCAAAGCGTTTTTCCAGTATATTAAGCGAAAACGTGACAACAACCTTTCACTACCAGCTACAATGCGCCTTGGCGATCTTGTTGCTAATGACGGACAGAACATTGCGAACCTTTACGCCACCAATTTCTCTTCTGTTTATTCTGCAGGTTGTTCTGACTCTGTGTTCACCGCGTCTACTCCTTATCACGCACTTAACGGAAACATTCACTTCACTGAACAGGCCGTTTTGACGAAGCTTAGGCGTTTGGATCCCGAAAAGGGAGCGGGGCCGGATCAGATCCCTCCAGTTTTCTTTAAACTAGCATCATCTGCGCTGGCTCGTCCTCTTATGTTAATCTACAATGCTTCGTTGGCACAGGGTTACTTTCCGGCCACATGGAGAAAAGCCAGGATCGTACCGGTGTTTAAGAAGGGGGATCAGGCGGACGTTAAAAATTACCGACCTATTGCTATTCTGTCTTGTCCATCCAAGATATTTGAAGCCCTACTCTACCCTTTTCTTAATCGTCACTTGGAACACTTCATAAGTTCCAGCCAGCACGGATTCAGAAATGGTTTCTCTGTGCAGACCAATCTGGTTAACTTTGTGTCGGATTTGGCGTGTGAAATTGACCAAGGACACCAGGTTGACGCCGTGTACACAGACTTCACTAGTGCTTTTGACAAAGTCAACCATAAAATCCTGTTACAAACGTTACAGTCTGTTGTAATAAAGGGCTATGAGTCAAATACGTATATAGCTAACTCAGGTGTACCGCAGGGCTCCCATCTTGGACCCTTGCTATTTTTAGCTTACATAAACGACATAACGAACTCCATCAAACATTGTAAATTCGCTCTTTTTGCTGATGACCTTAAGATATACAAGCGAGTGGACTCCGCTCATGATGTGGGTTGCATACAGCAGGACTTAAGTGGCATAGAGGACTGGTGCAGATCTAATTGCATGGGACTTAACGCAAAAAAGTGTTCTTTCATACGATCCACCAGGAGACTAAATCCTATTTATTCCTCTTATTACATCAACCATGAGGCTCTGATCGAAACTTGACGAGGTCAGAGACCTTGGTGTCATCGTGGATAATAAACTTAAATTTACAGCACATATTAACCATGTAGTTGAAAAGGCTTCAAAGATGCTTGGTTTTATTAAAAGAAACTCAAAGTCTTTTCGCCCTGCCACTAAGCTTGTTTTGTTCAACACCTTGGCTCGGAGTCAATTGGAGTATGCTTCGGTCATCTGGAACCCCTCGTACACCAATCATTCCCAACGTATAGAGACAATCCAGCACCGATTTACCAGACACCTAGCATATATATCCCCAGGTATATCGCATAGGGTGCCATATCACCAGCGTTTGGCTCATTTTAAAATAATGTCTTTGCGTAATCGACGAAAACTGCTTGACTTGATGTTCCTTTACAAGTGCGTTAACGGAGTCATTCAATCCAATGAATTATTGAGTCGCATCAGCTTAGCAATCCCGTATAACATGCCCAGAAAACCGATAACTAAAACCTTTTCGATTCCTGCCTCTCGTACCAATGTCGCCAAACATTCGCCTTTGCCTCGCATTCTAGCTGCATACAATGAACTTTGTGCTTCTTTTCCTGGTATAGACATATTTTTTGATTCCCAAAACAAATTCAAAACCAACATTTTAAAATCTTTTCTTTAGGAATTTTTGCTTATTGTTTGAAAACTTTATTTTTGAAACATTTAATATCTTTTTTTAATATCGATGAAATTGCTCTTTAAGAATGTTGTGTTAACCTGTAATTGGTGTATATATAAGACTAAGACCTCTATGTACTTTAAAATTGTATTTTTTGTATATATGCTGTTGGTTGACCTATTAATAAATAAATAAATTTCAATGTTGGTACCATAGTAAAAGTTGTTCGTATGCCCCTTAAAATTGCCCCTTAAAATTTTGTGCACTATTTAAGAAGGACCTTATATATCGTGATTCGGCGGTGGTCATACATACAGTGTTGCCATATGGGTGTTAAAGAATCTTTATTATACAATTTTCTTATATTTCCGTCGTTCTTAAGTTGTTTTACATGGGCATAAATCAATATCTATTATGTTTTATGTATTGACTTCGAATGTAATACCTTTAAAGGTTTCTAAACACTATCTAAAATAAAAGTTCATTTGGAATGTATAAATATTTTATTTGTATACAAAGTAACATTTGATCTAGAAAACAATAATGTAACCCTTGGGTACCATTCAACATAATCGCACTTATGCTCACATAACACTACTATGGTAGAGATCAAGTAATCGAAACTTACTATAAATATAATAATAATTTGTGATCATTTTTAATTATTCATTAAATAATATTACACATCACAAGGGTACTTGCTTTATTGGAATCATATTCAAAGTATTTGAATTTAACTAAATTTTTGGCTTACCTAATTCAGTTATAAATAGTTATCTTTAACATAATTCAGTAATTTGTAACAGGAGTGGTCAGGAAATATCCTGATGTCCATACAATAATGCGGGCGATGTTTTGCGTGTAAACTATAATCGGCATTTAGTATTATATGTTATGGCTCATAGCCGAAGTGTGGTTCAACTTGTTTTAGCCGGCTAAAACTAGGTGTAGCCTTCTTTGTACTTCTACTAAGGGGGAGCAATTTATGGGGTATTAAGAAAGTTATTTCTGTTGTCTGTTTAGCCGCACTTCGAGCATTAGCCGCAACATATACCTACATAATTCCTAGCGTTCAGATACTGTATTTATTTATCAATCTATTGCAAATGCATTCCGTGATGTTTGGCTTTAAGCTTCGTACAGACTGAGGCGAATTCCGCGCGAAATTCGCGAGTGCGATCACGTAACTCAAAGCGATAGCCATAGCCATAGCCACTGTCAAAGAAATTGCTATGGCAATGGCTATGGCTATTGCTTTGAGTTACGTGATCAAAATCTGTCAAAATGTGCGACGCGCGCGATTCGCTCGCCTCAGTCTGTACGAAGCTTTAAGCTTTGAAATTGTTATTATTATTCACGTAATTGAATCAAATGTCCGCATTTTTGGGTACATACATACATAGTACTATGTCAATACATATAAATACATAATTAAGTAATTCCATTCCTACAACTCCAGTTGTAAGAGCTATTTGATTTTGCCTTGCACATGTCTTCATCAAGCGATATAAACGAAAAATATCTTTAACTTCTATGATTCTATATACAATTATTTGTTCACCTCCATGGTATATACTATGTACAGCAGATGTGAGCGTTAAATATTTAGAGGCAGTTAAAATGTTCCATAAAGTGGCGACGAACAGACTAATTCGTTATCTATTAAAAATCGACTTTACTTTGTTATAAGGTTAAAATTGGTATAACCATACTAAAATAATATTCTTGTGCCGTCAAACGCGGTCGAAAGGCGTGCATCAAAGCTCTTCGCCGGGTCTGTTCTCTTTGTACATAAAAATACTTTTTTCCGATATCCCCTAATAGGGGAAAAAAAGTATTTTGTATACATTTCTGATATCCCCCAGTGGTGGACTACGGGAACAGACCATCCATCCACCACGGCAGCTGCAAAGTTGCCGAAACGTCGGGAAAACCAAAAATCAAACCAAATACCAACTAATTATCAAAGTGCTTTCAATAAAACCGCGCTAGTATCCGTTAAAAATTGTTTTATTTCAGACCATCCATACTTTATTTCCCGATGTCTTGGAATATGCCTTTCGCCGCCTATGCTACAAACTAAAGGCGAGTTCCTAAAAGTTTCTTCGCTGCCACTTACGATGTTTTTAAGGCTTAGTAGCAAAAGAACCTATTCGCAAAATGCACTTATTCGCATAATACCTTATTCTCGAAAAGACACATTCGCATAATGCCTTATTTGTGTAAAGACCTATTCTCAAAAGGATACATTTTTTTAATACGTGCCAGCTTAATGATAACAGCAAATGATTGGTAATTATCATGTATTGATGAGTAAAATACATTTTTATTACATTTTAATCTGTCCGCTTCGCTAAAGATATTGATAAGAAATATGAAAAAAAATATAATGAGTGTGTCCAATCTACTTTTGACTTCTTTCAGGGTTGCAATTTAATAATACAAAACACTTAAAATAAAAATTAGGCATTTTGAGAATAGGTCATTTTGAGAATAAGTCCAAATGAGAATAGGGCATTTTGAAAATGAGGCTTATCGCGAATAAGGCAATATGCGACTGCAGTCGCGAATAAGGCAATATGCGACTGCAGGGAATTTTGCGAATAGGTCCTTTTGCTACTAAGTATAGATACTGGCTGTCCTCAATATTAGTCGCCCCCGTCGTGGAGCACGCTAGGGCCGCCAAGTGTCCCGTAGGTGGTGCTAGGTGTAGCGCGCGGCCAGCGGGCCGGGGCGCGCGCGCTCGAGCGCCTTGTACTCGCGGTGCGCGCGCTGCACGCGCCGGAACTCGGCTAGTAACGCGGTGAAGTCCACCGCGGGCCGGGCCGGTTGCGATTGTTCTACTGGGCTCCTGTTGAAAACCACTTTGTTTATGTCTATGAAATGAAATCATCCCTTTTCTGTTCCCTTAGGGGTACAGTGGAAAATAAATTTGAACCGCTCTGTCAAACCCGTTCAGTGCCACATTTCCTAAAATGTATAAAAAAAGTTTTTTTTATATAATTCCTTCTCCATATTTATGTGGTCCTGGTACTTTAAAATCAGGTTATTCCTATCTGTTCTAAGAGTGTACAATTTGGCACTGAACCGAAAATCTAACCAAATTAAGAACACAGGAAAGGTTGATATTGAAAAAAAACCGGCCAAATGCGAGTTGGAATCGCGCACGAAGGGTTCCGTACCAAAAAACGGCAAAAAAATTACGTTTGTTGTATGGGAGCCCCCCTTAAATATTAATTTTATTCTGTTTTTAGTATTTGTAGTGAAAATTTCAACTTTCTAGCTATCACGGTTTATGAGATACAGCCTGGTGACAGACAGACAGACAGACGGATAGCGGAGTCTTAGTAATAGGGTCCCGTTTTTACCCTTTGGGTACGGAACCCTAACAACCAAGAGGTCAATGATTTAATCGTGGTCCTTCGACCCGAATATGTCAAAATATTTTTGTTTAAATAAATTTTATAACTAAACACTTTTAAATCGTCTATAATTTCCTACCACTATGTATAAGTGACCTATGGAGAATAATATTAAATTGAAATGTTTTTCGAATAAAGCGGGCATTAATGACGGATTTTCCAAGTGTCATTTAAAAACAAAAATAATACCTAACTTAACTATTTGCCTCACTAGATGGCGTTGATCGACAAATGATATGTCAAAACTGACTTTAAAAAAAAAATTTAAAAAACAAAAAACCGACTTCAAAAAACCTACCTCTAAAAAGCAAGAAATAATATTCGTAATAATAAAAACACGTCTATTGAAGTCGGGTGGGGCTGGAGTACAAATTCCTTTTTTTTATTCTAAAAGCCACACCCGACCAGGCTAGGCGCACTCCGCGCTTTAGGTACGAAACTACAAGTAGCCAGCGGGTCCGTCCGGACGGACTAATTTCAGAGGGCTGCCGCGTGCCGGCTGGGACGCACGTTAGCAATTCGATTTCGATACTCACTCATGCACCGCATTCGCGTATTGTCGCGTCGTTCGTTCGTACATTTATGATATTTAACCAAAATGAAGGCATATTGCATCGCAATGGGCTGCCTTAATAGTAATAAAAAGGATCCGAACCTCATGTTTTTCACACTTCCAAAAGTTCCAAACGACATCGTGCTTATCTACTACCTAGTTAGTATTTAGTATTCGTTTATTCTTAGGTACCTACTTACGTCTTTTTTAGGTAGGTACTTACTTATCTACTTTCGAAATAAACTTAATTATTAATGACAATTTGATTTCGTAAGAAAGCAAATTGTCTCAAATCAGTATTATATGTATAGTCTGATGTGGCGTTGACTGTATCTAGCCTAGGGTTTTTTGGAACGTTTTTAAGTACACATTTTATTTCACAAACACATAACTTGTAATAAAGTATTGTAAGATAGTATTTCATTATTATTTAAAAACCTCCTTCAAAAATCTTGAAAATAATCTAACAAAAAACAGCTTCAAAAATAAATTAATGGCTCTAAAAAGCAAGAAATAAAATATTGAAATCTGCATAATAACTAACTCGAAAGTTTGTATGCATATCTTATATTAAACAACGCCTTTTGAAGTCGGGGGGGGGGGGGGGGGGGGGGGGGGGAACGAAGGATATTTTTTGTCTAAACTATATATCTAAACTTTAATCATGGGTTTAAACCCCACCCGACTTCATAAGACTTTGTTTCATATAAGATATGCATACAAACTTTCGAGTTAGTTATTATGCAGATTTCAATATTTTATTTCTTGCTTTTTAGAGCCATTAATTTATTTTTGAAGCTGTTTTTGTTAGATTATTTTCAAGATTTTTGAAGGAGGTTTTGTTTTTATTAAAAACTTTTATTTTAAACTTTTTTGTGGTAAGTATATTTGGTGATGATATTATCTGAGTTACAATAGCCTTATGTCAACGGCTCATCACTTTTTCATAGTACTGCTTTTCCCGACGCAGGGGCGTTTATTGTTGAGGATTTCTCCTGGTACTTCACTATCAGCTCCACTTCACCATATGAATTATGATGAGCATAAATATCCTAGCAACCATATTAAAGTAATCGTATCGTACCAGTGAACTACTTAGTATTGAATATTTCCGATGATCATCTATGCTGGTCTTCATCATCAGTTCCACTTCACCGAAATAAAACTTTTCGAAAGCAAACGCACAAGTTACTTAATAAAATACTAAAATCGCTATAGATGTGCCTATAATCACAGATTACATAATACTATAGTACAGATACCTCATCCCATACTAAAGAAATGGCCATCGTAAGGCGACTATCTGGGCGATTAGACATGTTTTTCTTGTAGAATTCTAGATGGCACCGCCATCGTCGCAGCATGCTTAGCACAGATAGCAACAAACTTAACCGAATTTTCAAAGAAAGTACAAATTATTGCCGATAGATGTCGCTCAATTTTTATTGAAATTTGTTTAAAAAACCCTTCATTTTACTGTTTCATTGCAATTTTGCATTGAGTGATTTTTTTAAGAAGCAATTTAAAAGTTTGATGACTTTTTTATCTGTATTTGAATATTACAAAAACAAATCGAAGCAGGTACCGCCAACTAGTGAGGTAAATTTAAACTAATTCCACATTAGTTTATATTCACCTTACTAGATGGCGGTACCTGCTAACTAAGCCACATCTGATGTACTAAATGGGACCCCATGCTATAATATTTGAAGAGTTCCCTCGATTTCTGCAGGATCCCATCATCAGATCCTGATTTCATGACAATGGGACCAACTTGGAAGTATATACTTTCAAACGAAAAAAGAATTTTTCAAATCGGTCCAGCAGTCTTCGAGTAATCGAGTAACATACATAAAAAAAAAAAAAAAAAAGATTCCGACGAACTGAGAACCTCCTCCTTTTTTTGACGTCGGTTAAAAAGAAGAAACCCTGAAGTCGTTAAAAGAGATAAGAGCTACGCGATAGAAAGAGATAACTTCTAGGTGAATATAACTGCACAGAATACATAATAGTACAAAGTACAGAAAATTCACTCCGCATGGTCATTTAAATAAATAGTGACTCTTGCTCAGACACAATAAAGTGCAATTCAGGTCGCACACCGCTTCCTTGCCTACAGTTATATTCACCTACAGGTTGCCTCTCTTTCTATCGCGTAGCTCTTAGCTCTTCTAACAACTTTAGGGTTGTCTTCTTCTAATCCTTCAACGCTCGAGCGGCCCCATCGGGCCGCACAACACGACAATGGAAAATCTATTGTCTCATTTTCTGTGCTTGAAGGATTAAATACTTTATTACAAGTTTTGTGTTTATAATGTGTACCTACCTACTTAAATGTGAAAAAAATTACGTTTCAAATAAACCTAGGCTAGATGTACAGTTAACGCCATATTAGACTATGTGTTAAATTTGAGGCAGTCTTTATGCCACCGCCACCATACTGTTGCCGGTTACGGAATCCTTAAATCCAGAAATGTAGGTATTTAGTTAAGTAGGTATGATTCGCTCAAAAAAAAAAGAATTGGGTAAGTACCTTAGGAAATTTGATCGAGAAAAAATAGTCACGACCCGCCTCTGCATATAAGTACCTATAACTACACGCTTTCCTACCTATAGTATCTACATAATACTGCTGCTTTTCGTGGTAGTTTTCGGTATTTGGCAACTAAGTGTTGGAACAATCTCCCTCCGCCTATTAGGCAGGCTAAGACTAAGGTTGCTTTTAAAAATAATTTTAAAAAACATAAGATAAAGATAAAATATTCTTTATTGTACACCATGATAATTAATAAAGAAATACATAAAAAGAAGAACAATTGGCGGCCTTATCACTAAAAAGCAATTTCTTCCAGGCAACCATTAGTTGAGCTGAATAAAGTTACAGATAGAAATGGGTAGTTTATGGTGTTCTTAAGTACCTACTTATTTCTATTCAGTTAAGTACTCCTTAATGTCGCTTAAACATCTGCTTTCTATTCAGTTAAGTACTCCTTAATGTCGCTAAATACCGATGTATCGTTAGTTCTTGTTAAATTACAATCTTATTTATGCATTTTAATTAATTTGTATGAATTTTATTGCGTTTTATTTATTTTTTATTTATTAATTAATCGATTTTATTATTTTTTGTTTTTATTTAATTTATTCTGCTAATGAAATTGATTTTACCTAATAACTATTTTATTGCATTTTCTTAATAATATATTTTTCGTTGTGATTTATTCATTCCGATCTATCCCAGAAAGTATAAGCAAGCTCATGAGAGAAGAATTTATAAGTGGTGAAAATAAAAATGTGCGACTCTGATAGTGTGTATGTGTACGTGTGTATGTTGTCGTGTGTGTTTGTATGTGTATATATTATAGCCTCCGTCTGAAAAACAGCGTTATGGCTCCGACATCAACGCCGTAACATATGCTGAGCCGGGACTTTTTCGCCACTGTAGCACTGCTCACAATTCTAAAGTAGCAACTAAATGCTTAATTTCTGTTTTTCATTTCATGTATGTATTATTATAGTGTTGTATGCATTGTTATAGTGTGTGAAATAAATTATCTTCATTCATTCATTCTTCATAGTAGGTTACACCTACTTATCAAAAATAGGGGTACGTATCAGAATGTCTAAAGTTAGAATGTCTAAACTTAAAATGGCAAAGTTCATAATGTCAAAAATTTGAATGTCTAACGATTAAAATGTAAAACGTTCAAAATGTCAAAAACGAAAATGTCAAACGGTCAGATAGTCTTAAATTAAAATGTCTAAGTTCAAATGATCAAAACTTAAAATGTCTAATATTCAAATTACCAATTCATAACAAATTTCAATTACATTTTTTCATACAAAACTGTAAATCGCAATAATTTTTGTTTGGTTTGGTATTTTGGATTTTTTATTTAGTTAAATATTACTAGATAAATAATGTCTTTCTTTATCCAATTATAAACATCACAAAAAAAGTTAATTATGGTTAAAGTGCGAATCATTTTGGTGTTATGTTAATGCTTTGTATGGGAAGCTCACGGTTCGCCGGAGTAACGGATACTAGCGCGGTTTTCTTGCGGTTTTATTAAAAGTAGTTTGATAATTAGTTAGTATTTGGTTTGATTTTGGATTTTCTTGACGTTTCAGCATAGCAATAGTCTAGGGGGACTTTGAAAATTGTTGTGTTCCGGCAGTAAGAGGTAAGCCAGTATCTCAGTGGTGAGGATTAAATATGTTCCAATCGCAAATCATTTTGGTATTACCTACCACAGATAATTATGTATTACGTTTGTATGGAAAGCTCACTGTTTGCCGGAGTCTTTTTTCATGGAGGGATTCGCTTATTCTCCTGCTTTAATGTTTGGTGATAAGTGTAGCAGTTTACCAAAATTGAAGTTGAGAAAGTGTGATTTGAATAAGTTAAGAAATAATAACAACTTGATTACGAAAACGTCAGCGCGTGCACAACATGGGCGCGGTGCATTGGTCGAGCGGCGAGCGCTCCGCGTGGCTTAGTCTTGACTGGTGATCTCGGCGAGTGCATCAAATTGATATATTGCAATGAATCAAAGAAATACACACAAAAAACTGGAGGACAATAGGCGCACGTTAAGGTGGGTACTCACTTAGGTTCGCGAACCTGCAGCAAAAAAAATCCTGTGCTGAAAATAGTTTGCCATAGTGTGTACGTATGCGAACTTGATTCGCACAGGTAATACAATAGCAAAAGTGAAAATAAAAGGGAACAAAATTTTCTGTCACCTTAGTTTAGATGTGTCACTAATCTGCAATACCCTAATAATAATATCTATCTCCAAGAAATATATTAGTTATCATATTTACCAAAACTGTCTCTAAAGTATAAATCATCGAATGTAAATATGTATCTTAAATTATAGTTTGATCACTTTTTTCTATAGCCTGAATATACCTAAGATCTATGCTCTAAAAAGTAAGTTACGGGCAGGAATAATACACCTACCTAAAATAATAAACCTGTCACTATAAATCTAATCATCTAACTATTAGCATCGATTAATTCGTTCAATTATCGAAATTATAGATCTGTTACCTAATTAATAGAAAAAATCCTAATAGGGGCGGAGTTTTTTATAACGGAGTTTTTAAAACCATTTTGATATTGTTTGGTGATTCAATTTCAGTGACACTTTTATTATTTTGATAATTGATATTATTTCCAAGTAATTTTTAATTAATATTTAGGTAATCGTTTTAACATTATTTGGTGATTCGATTTAGGTGAGAAGTCTACTATTTTAGGAACAAATATTATTAACTAGGTCACTGAAAACGCATTTATATAATAGGTAGTTGATAAAATCATGCCCTTAAAATAATAGGAAATAAATATGATAAAGAGGTAAGAAAATCATCATTTATATTTACATAATAATATGAAAGCTTTACATCTAAGTACCTAAATAATCACAGTAAGTATATTATAATAGTAAAAAAAACATTTTTTGTACACAATAGCGTAATAATGTTACATCTTAGGTAAATAATCACAAATTGCGAAAACGTAAGTATACCCTCCTCCATGTCACAATTTAAAAATTGTAACGCAATTACTAGAAACAACAAAGAATTGCTCACAAAATTAAAAAAAAAGGCAAATTGTTGTTTTCAAATCATTGTAAACCTTTGACTTATGGACCATTGATATTTTAACTAGTTTGATGTTTGAACCATTTGACATTTTGAATTTTGCTATTATGAATTTATACATAATGATTTTTGACATTTTAAACCATTTGCATTTTGATTTTTGACATTTTGAACTTTGCCATTTTAACTTTAGACATTTTAACTTTAGACATTCTGATACGTACCCCAAAAATAGGTATGTACCTACTCATAAAAATTACGAGAAAAATAAACAAAATATAAATTTTTCTTATACATTTTAGAATCTTACGGTAAAGTGAATAAACCGGTCAAGATCGAGTCGGACTCGCGCACCGAGGGTTCCGTACCATCATAATTGCACCATCAAACCACACTGCAGAGTAGAATAATCAAATTAGTATTGCAGCTTTAGGTCAACGCCATCTCTTGACCGATAGTGGAACTAATGTTAACTTTTTAGAAATTTGATAATTTCTAAAAAAGTGTGCTACCTATATTGAAACATTGTTTTATTTTTCCTGTAATCTTTATATAAACTGCTATCACATAGAATGATTTCTAATTTTTCTCTTTGCAAACTTCGGAGATAAGGGGGGGGGGGACGGTTATTTTTTTTATATTTTTCATTATAAGTTGAAAACTATGTGGCCTAAAACAAAAAGAAAAAAAAAACCGGCCAAGTGCGAGTCGGACTCGCGCACGAAGGGTTCCGTACCAAAAAACGGCAAAAAATTACGTTTGTTGTATGGGAGCTCCCCTTAAATATTAATTTTATTTTGTTTTTAGTATTTGTTGTTATAGCGGCAACGAAAATACATCATCTGTAAAAAATTCAACTGTCTACCTGTTGTTGTTATTGATATCGAGCAAAAAACAGCAAAAAAAATCACGTTTGTTGTATGGGAGCCCCCCTTAAATATTAATTATATTCTGTTTTTAGTATTTCTTGTTATAGCGGCAACAGAAATACATCATCTGTGAAAATTTCAACTTTCTAGCTATTACGGTTCATGAGATACAGCCTGGTGACAGACAGACAGACAGACGGACAGACAGACGGACAGCGGAGTCTTAGTAATAGGGTCCCGTTTTTACCCTTTGGGTACGGAACCCTAAAAATTATTAACAAGGTGCAAACGGCGTTCTATCATATGATATTCCACATGCCCTAGTAGAACCCACTTCAATTTTTTCAGACCCTTTTTCAGTCCCTGTTGTAAAAAAGATATTTATTTTTTTATTAATTTCTTATTTACAAAATAGTTGGGCGAATGTCATCTAAAACTATTCCGAATTTCAAGTTAAAACCATTAGTAGTTCTCGAGATATCCAGCTGTGACAGACAGACCGAGTCACACCATAAGGTTTCCTTTTTTACCATTTTGGTACGGAACCCTAAAAATGAAAACTTTGAATCCTTCTGTTTATTGCGACAGCCGTCCACGCAACAATAATTATTAGTATTACAATTCTCCATCCTTACTAATATTATAAATGCGAAAGTCCGTTTGTTTGTTTGTTTGTTTGTTACGCCTTCACGTCTTAACTACTGAACTGATCATCATGAAATTTTGCATACACGTTCTTAGGGGTACAGAGAAGGACATAGGATAACTTTCATCCCGAAAAAAAAATATTATTCCCGAGGGATAGCAAAAAATATTTCCACGCAGACGAAGTCGCGGGCGGCTGCTAGTTATTTATAAATTGTAATAGTGTACGGTACAGTGCTGGGAGCAATAAATAATGATCGATTGACCGTCATAGAGGCACAGAATAACGCACGCGTTTACTCACAAGCGCGGCGGCAACCCTGACTGATTTTGCAACTCCGAGTTGTCGCGCGCTGTAGGTACTTATCGCGGTAGGTATGGGCGAGTGACGGATGCCTGATAACTGTAGCGAAGGGAGCGGTGTGCGACCTGAATTGCACTTTATTGTGTCTTTGATAGAGTCGCTATTTATTTAAATGACTTTGAGGAGTGGATCTTCTGTACTTGTACTATTATGTATTCTGTGACCCGACTTCAATGGACGTGTTTTTATTATTACGAATATTATTTCTTGCTTTTTAGAGGTAGGTTTTTTGAAGTCGGTTTTTTGTTTTTTAAACAATTTTTTAATTTTTAGTGTAGGTATATAATTTAGGTAGAGTTAGGTAGAAAAATCAGCTCAGCCAAACGTGAGTTAATCGCGGAGAAACATACATACATGTGGGTCAAACTGAGAAACTCCTTTTTTAAGTCGGTTAAAGAACTACACTTAAGATATCCCTTTTCCAACAAAAAAATAATTATCTTATTCAGTTCATAAACAAAGAAGTTATACGACTGATCATCGAGGTCACACAAAATCATACTATTTTCGTGCTTTTTTCAAGATTACTTGAAAATTACTGAACCGATTTCAAAATTTAAAAAAATGGGACCAACTTGGAAGCTTACTTAATGTAATAACGTTTGAATCATTTCAATCGGTTCAGCCGTCTTCGAGTAATCGGTATGCATACAAAAAAAAACGCGTCGAATTGAGTACCTTCCTCTTTTTGAAGTCGGTAAAAATAAACGACCAGGGGCTCAAGTCTGCTAATTTACAAATGCATCAATGGAATCTCAATTGGGTCTCAAACGCCAATTTTGACACATTTGGTATTCCGCTCCTTAAATAAGTTCAATCGTTTTTTAATGACAGGCCATCGAACCATCATTCAATCGTCATGGTACTTTTTGGCATTCTGCTAATAACTGCGTTACAATCGCGTCTCGATTGAACAATTAATTGGTATTCTGCTCTTATTTGACGTTTGTTTGACGTTTAAATCAATGGTTTTTCAATGACAATTTTGCCATTGAACTACAATCGAGCAACGACACCTCTTTCTTAGAATTTGTTTGTAAACATTGAAGAATGAGACCATCAGTACCAAGTTTACGCTGACATATTTTGGCTAGTGATCATAGATATTGTGGAAAAACAATGTGTACCTACTTACCTACCCCACAGTGGAATTTTAAGGATTGATTTTCCTATTGTACCTACCTATAGGACTTATTAGGTGCTAGGTACCTTTGTATGCAAATTCACTTATTATTGAATAGGTAGGTAGGTAGTACCTACTGATAAATAAATAAATAGGACAAACCATGGACAAAGATTAATAACCACTGATTCATAATAAAATAAGTAGGTAAACACTTGGTGTCTATAAGTGAACATTTTTATCTACTTACTCAGAATTCTAATTTGAATTTCGAATCGCTGTTAATATTATAATTTATAATTATTACCTATCATATTAAAGTGTTTCTTAAATATTTATTGTAATATTTAAGTACTGTAACCAATACAATGCCTAACATCTTTCTTCATGATAACATTCATGGCCCAAGTACTTTATCTACTAATAGTCAAAGTAAAAAAAAATTGCTTTATTCAAATAAACTTATTAAGTACTTTTGAATCACCTAAATTTTCCTACCACCTGTTCCAGACTTTTTTTTATACTTGTAAACTTGCAAATTAGTAGATCATCAATCTACTCTACACTACAATACCTACTAAAATACTTTGCTTCTTAAACCTAATGTCAAGTCTGCTAATTGAAATAAAATGAGAACGTTCTGCGATCAAGACGCGACCTCATTACGTTTGTTACTAATTGGGTATTCTGCTAAAAAAATTATGACTGGATTAATGGTCGTCGTTGAATCGTAATGTCGTCGTAATGATGGTGTTGCCCACTAAAATCTACCATGAGGATAAATGTCACAGTGTAAAATAATAGCACTCTCATATAAATTCCATTTCAAGTAAAAACACCGGTATTTAATCGAAATTTTTGTTTTTACGACTTATTTGGATAATTAATGATCAAACGTATTTAAAGTTTCTTAAAATCATTAGATACTACAAAACGTTACGTACTGTATTACGAATCAGTTAATATTGCACTCAAATATTTAAATTTTTAGAATTATCTAATAAGAACTTTGTAGAACGGAACGTTATTTATGTTAAGTGGTTGTCATGACGACATATATTTGTTTGTGGTCCAAAGAGTAGAGTCATATAAGGGAAAGTCCACTAGTGCCTCTGGAAATCGATGCGGAACTACTAACATGAAATTATAATAGTTGAAAATGTGTTGTTTTGTTTCTTTATTATATTTTTTGACTTTAATGTGATATTCTTTATTTGTAACAAAGTATTAATGACAAAGAATAAATCAAAACAAAACAAATATGTTAATTTGGCTAGGTTTGATTGAACTCGGTATTCATTCCAACGATAGTAGTGAGTGTCATACCACAGAGTGGTGGTGTGGTAATCGAATCGAATCGAATAAAGTCATCGAATTTTATAATTATATTATTGTAATTCGCCCCAAGGCTTTACTTTAAAAAAAATTCGTTTGCATCATTGTAAAATAATGTTGTTTTTAAATACTTTATCTACACCCATGCTATAAATCCTTAAAAAAAGGTTTTGAAACAGTTAGATTATAGCCAATATTAAAACAACCAGTGTCATAAAACCACAATATCTGAGCGAGGGTGACAATGGGCGCTCCCCGCGCCCACTCCCGAACGATACTTTATGAAATTCAGTATAACATTAAAACACTCGCTATGATTCGGATAATTTCATAATGGACGCGCGCGTGACGGGCGCGACCAGCCCTTGCTCGGCCGCCTGATTATCTAAAAATAAACTATTTAGCGACCGGTTTCATTCCACATACATTGCTACTTTTCTTTGGTATGTTTTTTTTAAATCCAAAAAGAAGTAGCAATGGATCACTATCATCTGTGAACTGCAACCGGTCGCTAGGTGGTTTCTAATTAGATAATCAGCCCGCCGATATTAAGCAACCGTTTCAAAATCCTTTATAGAGGATACTTGATAAGGCGCCGCCGGCTACACGCGTGGTATTTACTGTGATCCATCGCCGTAGAGTAAATTTTAACCATGGAAAGTAATTTTTACGGAATGTTCAATATTTTACTTTCCATGGTTATAATTTACTTTATGGCGATGGATCACGGTAAGTACCACGCGTGTAGCCGGCGCCTAAGGGTTAAAGAAAAAGATAAAGTCTTGTATGCAACTCTACATAATAATATTTAGGTATTAAAACATTCGGGTGTTAAGCCCATATGTTTTAATAGCCCTCATTAAACTACAGTAATTGCATAAATTACTATTATCTACACCCATGCTTTAAATCCTCTGTAAGGGGTTCTGAAACAGTTAGCTTACTGCCATCATTACAAAATCTCGAGTGAGAGCTGCAGCGCCGTGCGCCCACGCGCGAGCGTTGCCTTATGAAATTCAGTACAACATTATAACACTCTTGCGGAAGACATAATGACGAGGAGGGAGAGGAAAGTCAAAGTCAAAGACAAAGTCAAAGTCAAAACCTTTATAGGGGATGCATATCATGGGTTTAGATAAATATCATGGGTGTTTTAATCCATTGCTATTAAAATATTGTTTGTTTCCCTAATAAAAATAAGAAAAAATAAAAAAATAGGAGTAGATAAAGTCTTGTATGCAACTGTACATAATTAGGTATTAAAACACTCATGTGATACTATTATCACACATTCGTGTTTTAATACCCCTCGTTATAGTACAGTTGCATAAATAACTATTATAGCCAAATTAGAACGCGATTTTTAATGTCTGTACTGTCTTCTTAAATATTAGATTATTTTGATTTTTTATAAGTCTGCTATGGTTGCCTGCCACCCGTACTTTATAATAAGGTATATACTTTATTTCTGGGTAATTGTACTTTATACTTTATGAGGAAAATAAAGTACGCGAAAATACTTTATTTCACATGGTTTGTTTAAATATTGCCAAAAGTAATAAAAGGTAAGTATGTTTTTAAAGTTAAAAATAAATAATACTTTATTTCCATACAGGGTACTTTTTTTCTACCTTTAGCAACCAATATACTTTATTAGTCCAAAAAAGGTGGCAACCCTAGTCCGGTCTGGGTCTGACTGCAGAGACATTTTAGCAAACTTAAAGATTTTGTTGTGAAAGTTGATGGCTACGATACAGAGATGGCGCTACTTGCGCGTTGTTCTATAATGTAAGTGTGCCCCTGTTGTGTGAACTTGTGTGTAGTCTGTCGTTCAGCGAGTTTTATTTAATTAAAGAATTTTATCTAATATCTAAATAAATAAACCCAGAAACTACAGAAATATATCAATGTATCACATAAAATCATTCTTTAACCGTCAGGTTAAGTATTGTACATTCGGTGATGAAATGTTGTAAGAATTCATATCTACAAACCAATACAATACAACGAATCATACAAAGACGTTTTACCTACCTTTACGAGTAAGTAAATTACCTAGTAAATCCCTGAACCTGACTCTCCGACCAAATACTACCCTTAGACTATTATAATTTAAGTTATTACCTTCTATACACATAGTGGACTTTAAACATTGAAGCACTTACCTATACTATGCCTATCAATGATATTAAAAGTATAGATACCTACGTTACGCGCACTCCAAAATGGCAAGACGAAAGTCAGGTAATTGCCCGACTTTCAATTAGTCAGGCACAGGCTCGCGACACGGAAACACACGCGGCTCTCGTCAGTCAGACGCGATAAAATTGTGAAATTCCATTAAAAAATATGTCTCCTTGCGTCTTTAGACGATTTACAAATTATACAGTAACAGTCAGAGATCGAAAGTACCTCCCTCCTTTTGAAGTCGGTAAAAATGCTTAATTTCACACGTAAGTACTGTATTTAATAAAAATAAGTATTTTCTATTACTTTATCCGGCCATATTGTACTAAGAGCGCGCTGTCTGCTTTAGACATGTGTAGTTCCGAACCGAAATAGTTCCAGGAACTATGTCCCACACTGGAACGATATCGGTCCGGTCCGACACGCCTACCTAAATAGGTCCATCGTTCCTCCACGTTGCTCCTAAAAAAATATGAATTTTGGTTACGTCAAAATAAGGATCGATTCAATGCAAAGGTTCGAAGCGAGCGAACTGACCAAGAGTGGTTAATTCTAGCCAAAAATGTGTTGAATTAAAACTACATTTCCGAAAGAACCTAGGAACTGTGATGGGATTGGACACCTCTCTACTAAAATTAACGCTAGTAGAACAGAATGACAATGAATGGGATTGACAGGAGCTATGTCATTCCCATACATAGTAATTAATATGGCCTTTTGAGCAGGGGGCTGTTCTGTTTTAATTCAATATTTAAAAAAAGGTATGTGCAACAGATGAACTAGATAGTTCCGCGAACATGTTTCCCAAACATAGTTCCTCTATGAAATGGAACCTTTCCATGTTCAATCCAATCGGGGACATGATTTGCGCATGTCTAGTCTGCTTTGCGTGTGTGAGTGAAGGAGACAGCTGACGCACTTTCAATTCACGGCCAATGCACATGCAGTGGTCAATGTGTGTATCTATAGTACCTTTGTGCTGTTTTAAATAGCAATGATGTTGGCGTATAACTCATCTTTACTTTTAATATCATTGATGCCTATACTATAGTATATGGACCCACCAATCCGCATTGGGCCCGCGTGGAGGGTTATAGTCCATCCTCCTTTCCACCCATAAGGAAGGCCTGTGCCCCAGCAGTGGGGACATTAAAATAGCTGATGGTCAAAGGGTCCATACAAGCCGGTGCTCATCGGCTTATTTTAGAAATTCCACCTAACTGATCCACTATGCTCATCAAAATACTTATTACATCAAAATACTGTACTTGTTCTCAAGAAGTCTATTAATTGCATAAACTCTTAGCATGCCCGCAGACTACAGACCAAACTGTCGGCCAATAGTTGGTTTTGTATGAGGAATCGGTCGATACCAAATCATTGTAGTGTGTGCACTTGCATACTTCTTCATACTGATTCCAACTATCGGCCAACAGTTTGGTCTGTACTCAGTAGTCTGCGGGCACGCTTAACCTAATCTCATTAAATTTTTTAATAATTACTATTTTTTTATTTCAGAATTTCAGATACAATATGTGTAATGACATTGCAGAATATAATAAGCAAGTACCTTTTGGAAAAGTTATCACCAAACAAAACTATAGATGTATATTTGCTCCAAGCGACTAAGCAAAACTATGAAGCATTAGCTGTATTGTAAATAAAGGAGCACACTGGAAAAGTGACTGCTGTCTGTACTTTGAAGCTTGTGCTTTAATCATATACTGTATTGGTTTTGATATTATAAAATAAAATATTGATTCTATGTTAACCTGTTTTCATTTTGTCTACTATTACCTACATCAAATCTAGGTCCGTACCCAAGAAAAATAATTTTGAACCATGCATCTACAGTAGGTAGTATAAAGGTCTAACATTAGGTTTAAGACGCAAAGTATTTTAGTAGGTATTGTAGTGTAGAGTAGATTGATGATCTACTAATTTGCAAGTTTACAAGTATAAAAAAAAGGCAATGTATTGGTTACAGTACTTAAATATTACAATAAATATTTAAGAAACACTTTAATATGATAGGTAATAATTATAAATTATAACATTAACAGCGATTCGAAATTCAAATGAGAATTCTGAGTAAGTAGATAAAAATGTTCACTTATAGACACAAGTGTTTCCCTACTTATTTTATTTTGGATCAGTGGTTATTAATCTTTGTCCATGGTTTGTCCTATTTATTTATTTATCATTAGGTACTACCTACCTACCTATTCAATAATAAGTGAATTTGCATACAAAGGCACTTAGCACCTAATAAGTTCCTATAGGTAGGTACAATAGGAAAATCAATCCTTAAAATTCCACTGTGGGGTAGGTAAGTAGGTACACATTGTTTTTCCACAATATCTATGATCACTAGCCAAAATATGCCAGCGTAAACTTAGTACTGATGGTCTCATTCTTCAATCTTTACAAACAAATTCTAAGAAAGAGGTGTCGTTGCTCGATTGTAGTTCAATGGCAAAATTGTCATGGAAAAACCATTGATTTAAACGTCAAACAAACGTCAAATAAGAGCAGAATACCAATTAATTGTTCAATCGAGACGCGATTGTAACGCAGTTATTAGCAGAATGCCAAAAAGTACCATGACGATTGAATGACAGTTCGATAGCCTGTCATTAAAAAACGATTGAACTTATTTAAGGAGCGGAATACCAAATGTGTCAAAATTCGCGTTTGAGACCCAATTGAGATTCCATTGATGCATTTGTAAATTAGCAGACTTGAGCCCCAGTAGTTAAAAAAAAGTTCGTTTCTTGGCGTTCGTTGGTTGTTAGCGGTGTTTTCATGTGAATTGTGTTTTCCTTTTCTTACGTTTTCTACAGTTGACACTTGCCTGGTTATCAACCCCATCTATGGAGTCTACAGTTTTTGTCATTTTGAAAAGCTCTCATTGATTTGCTCTCCTTCGATTCTAATCAAAATATTGGTAAGTAAAGGTAACTTGGTAAGTAAGGTACAAACTACTAAAGTTAGTAATGTGCTCAAATTACCCTGGCTGTACTCGATATTGACAGTGTTGTGTGATAGCTATCAGGCGCGGTCTGGGGGGGGGGGGTCACAGGGGACATGACCCCCCCCCCCCCCCCCCCCCCAAAATCGTACACGTCACATAGAAAAAGCTTCTAAAAATTTACAGAAAAGCAATTATTATTATTAGTGACCCCCCCCCCCCAAAATTTCAGGCTGCGATGCGACCGCGCCTGATAGCTATGCATTACCTGTGCGGCGGCTGGCAGGGGCAGGGCGCGGCGTGCAGGCGCGCGCGCAGCGTGTGGAACGCGGCGCTCTGCGGCAGCAGCATCAGCAGACCGTACAGCGCGGCACGAAGCTCCGCGCTCTCCGCGCCACCTAGCAGCTCTAGCCGCATATCTGCGTCACATTTACAACGTTATCTTTTATTTTACGATAATTTATTGCATGAAAGTACACTAAAATCACTAAAAACCTGCTGTTGAATAAAAAAAACTTTCGAAATATATATCAAAATAGGCACGTATCAGAAAGTCTAAAGTTAGAATGCATAAAGTTAAAATGGCGAAGTAAGTAAAAAATATCGAAAATTTGAAAGTCTAACGATTAAAATGTCGAAAGTTCAAAATGTCGAAAACGAAAATGTGAAACGGTTAGATAGTCAAAATTAAAAAAGTATAAGGTCAAATTAAATAAATTTTCAAATTAAAAAAAGTTATCGTTAGCAAAAAAAAAATGCTAAAATACCAAAAAAAATATTATGCCAATCGATCCTATTTAATGTGGCGATCAAAAGACTCTATGTGACCATTTAAGGTATGAGTACTAAAAACGACAGAAATTGCCAAAAAGTTTTCCCATACATTTTGTACGGAAAAAAGATAAATCAACTAGAAATATTTTTTATCGCAAAACGATCCTATTTCTTACTGTGATCAAAATGCTCTTTAAGGCTTACTGAAATTTGAGTACAGAAACTACAGTACAATACCTAAGTCACAATACCGCACCGGCTTCACACGCAGGCAGTCTTTTACAACATTAGATCAAAAAAAGTAATTTCTGTACTCAAATTTCAGTCGGCTTTAAAGAGTATTTTGATCACAGTAAAAATAAGATCATTTGGCAATAAAAAAAATTTCGACTTGATTTATCGTTTTTCCGTACAAAATGTATGGGAAAAGTTTTTGCGATTTCTGTTGTTTCTAGTACTCATACCTTAAATGGTCCCATAGTCTTTTGATCCCCACATGAAATAGGATCGGTTGGCATAAAAAAAAAATTGTATATTAGCATTTTTTTATAACTAACTTTTTTCCAAAATCTGTGAATGCAGTTCAGAATATCTCAAAAAGTTATGGAAGGTCTCCCAGTAATGTTTTCCTGTAACTATAACGGTTATGGTACCTGCCCTTAATGTACCGTCTCAAAAATCCACCCTGTATAATGTATAGAATTTACTTATGCCGTTCTTTCATTAAGGTACCTAATTAATGGGGAATGTCCGAAAAAAATCAAATTGGCTGAATATTTTTTCTTAGGTAGCAATAAGCTCTCTTAGCAATAAAAAAAATTATGAATTTTCGGTTGCGTGTAAAAATTTATGTCTATTCGACTTCACAAATGTAGGAAAGTAGCAGCAGAATGGAGATTATACCTTTGCCAACACCTGCCACTATAACAACAAGAATAAAAAAAGTTTTTACATTTTGTGTTGGATTTTTTTTTAATACCATGTTGTGGTTGTGTTGTGGCAGATGATGGCAAAGGTATAATCTCCATTCTGATATTACTTTCCTAGGTATATCTGTGAAGTCGAAGAGCCTTTAATTTTTTTTAATTTTTTCACGCAACCGAAAGTTCGATTTTTTTTCTATTACTAAGGGAGCCTAGCCTATACCTACCTAAAAAAAATATTCAGCCAATTTGATTTTTTTCGGACATTCCCCATTAGGTTAAATAATTGCGTGTTAACCTCTGTGCGTCCACCGCACCATTACCGTAGCCGCTCCGCTCCCTGATTCGATAGCCGGTGGCGGTGCCAGTCGCAGATTCGGTAGACGGCGAACAAAATGTTTGAATTTTTATTTTCTGGCGCTTCGCCGGCCGCTGCCGAGTCACGCTCGTTTTACTCGCTCGGCTCGCGCGCTGGGTTCATGTCAACTTAATATGCTCGTCACTACGCTCCTCGCACCTATCACGTGTCCTGCGGTCAACGGTTTCTAAGTCCCAGTAGACTAGTTTAGACTCATTTTCGGCAGCTAAATTTGCTATCAAGCATTTCAGGCCAAGCCCAAAGACACCTACACAGCCTCAATTAATCTCATAGAAGGCGAGTCGTTTTAAGATCCAACCCAATTCAAATAAATCTTTGTGAACATAAACTTAATGAACATTGATTTTTAACTCGTTAAGTATTTGATACTTTGAATTTTGCTATTTTGAAGTTGTACATAATGACTTTCGACATTTTAAACCATTTGAATTTTCGACATTTTGATCTTCGCCATTTTAACTTTAGTTAGACATTCTATTTAGATTTTATGCATTCACAATGATTAATTTAATTGAAACGCTGGCTTACAGAGGAAAAACGTAAAAAGTATTAGAAGATTTCGTCAGTCCCACTAGCGACTCGGTAGCATAATTGGTTAGTGCATTGGGCCGGAATTCTAAGGGTGCGGGTTCGAGTCCCGTCTGAGCTGCTACGGGTGAGTCAATTTCTTCTAATATTATTCAATTATATTAATAACCTTTAGACATTCTAACTTTAGACTTTCTGATACGCACCCATCAAAATATCATATTTTTATTTCGTGCTTTCAGTCTGAAGTCTACAAGTGACAACATGATTTAGGTTAATAAAAAAACACGCAAGATTGCGAGTTCATTTGAATGTCAATAGAACAATACGAAAAGTCGTAACTACTAGTTATAGTTAGAGAAAAAAAAAAGAAACAATACAGCAGGCTTTTTTTCTAATGTAAAAAAGCCTGCTGTATTGCGATCTGAATGTTGCCAAGCCGAATTGTGGTTCCCTCCTCAATGAATAGAATAGAATAGAAAGTGATTTATTTAGTGCACAAAACAAGTTACAACACATGCTTAAATAAAATACAGGTGACACTAAAAAGGCAACCTACTCAGCATGTGTCGGGTGTCGCAGACATTCCGACGCTGATCTTCCGTGATTGCCTAAATATTATTATATCTTTTTTTGAGAGCACTACTACGCCATGATTAGATTACAATAAAAGTTAAGGTTAACAGATTGTATAACTTGATTGATGATTTATCTTCTTGACTGCTAAAAAAAGTCTCAAATAGGTGGTAGGAAAATATAGACAATTCAAAAGCACCCAATTGCTAAGTTTATTTGAATAAATGATTCTCTTTTTCAATTTCAATGATGGGCCATCGACCGCACACTGGGACAAATATATACAATAGAACAGAACACACACATCCCACACTAGCACAGTGATTGTTTTACTTATAACTACATTTATCGTTTTTGTAATTCAAGTAAATATTTTTTAAAGTTACGTTTAAAAGCCGCAATACTACAGCAGTTTCTTAATGGAGGAGGTATATTATTCCAGCATTTCGTGGCAGCGTATCGAAAACTGCCACGAAATGCAGCTGTGCAATGAGTGGGACATAACAAACGTGAAGCGATTCGGACCTTACGATGGGAAAATGAAAGTTTATTATACAAGTAACCTGGGCTATGTGTTTTAACAATGCCAAACAATAGACACGCAAAATGAAAAGATCGTCTTGATGCCATATTCATAAGATTACCTTTATTTAAGTATGGGGTAACGTGAGCTCTACGGGGAATGCAAAAACAGAATCGGGCACAGGTATTCTGGACGCGCTGTATAAGCTTTTTTGTGTAACCAAAGAGACGTTCGCCAATGACTACGTCCGCGTAATTCAGTTTTGACAGTATTAGAGCCTCACAAAGCTTGACTCGTGTGTCAGCGTCTAAATAATTGCGTACTTGGTACAAAACCTTGAGTCTGTAGAAGCATACTTTCACAGTCTGGACAACATGATTGTGAAACCTTAGCCCGTTATCAACGAGGATCCCCAGACTTCGAGCTTCCATTACTTGCTCAATATCTATATCTCCAATTTTGACAACGGGCTGGAAAGTATTAATTTTTGTAATCTGAGCGGGAGATCCCAATAAAATAAATTTAGATTTATGCGGATTTAGAACTAGACAGTTTTTATTTGCCCATCTATTTATACGATTCAGGTCTTCGTTTATTTCAGATATGGCGGTTGACGTATCTTGAGGCTTAAACACGCGTGCGAGCGTTGCTCTATTAAACTTTCTTGTTTAATAAGCTAACAGCCCTGTAAATTTCATTTGTCTGCTTTGACGCCTTCATATAAAATATCAACAGAAGTCAGTAAAACGGGCAAACATACAAAAACTCATCAACTCATTTCGTGCTTAATTTTCGGTTAATTTGTGGTCTAGTGCCTTGGATAGACAATAAATTATTATCCCCCCTATTTTTGTCTAATTAATAAATTAGACAATCATTAGAAATTACTTCACCCCTACTAAAGTTCAAATTTCTTTTGACTCCTCAAAAACCTTCTAAGTTTGCTAGGATGCATGTGGCCTCAGATTTCCCCGGCGTATTATGTATTTTCAGTCTGTCTGGTGGGGCTCTATGGAGAACCATTTCTATCAGCAGCCATTTTGTATCGCCACCGTTGAAGCACAAGTCTGGCATATGGATGGATAAGGATGATGGAGCACAGAGTCTGGCTTATGGATGGAATGAAGCTCCTGCGTGCTTTGGAACTTTGGAAGACACCTTATGCCGTTGGTCCCAACTGTATTTGCAGTCGTTAACACCCAATAATCCACATTGGGCCCGCCTGGTGGGTATGACCCGGCCTTCTTATCCACTAATAAGGTAAACCTATGCCCCAGCAATGAGGACATTAATAAATGCCTGAAATGCAAGGAAGATGGGCCCTAACAGACCATGCGGTCCCAATGTGGATTGGATTAACGACTGCGAATGCAACCAGGACCAACGGTATAACGTGCCGTCTGAAGCACGATTTTTCTAAAATCCTCTACGGTATTAAAACTATGAGTCTTTGCCTCAGAAAAAAATACTTGTAAATAGCCCAGTTATGTCACTATATAGAGTAATAAACTTGTCAAACATTTTTGTCTATAACTCTATTAAATAATGATTAGTGTCGCGCGGCGGAATTATCTCAGCCATTATTTTTTTCAAAAGTCCTCTACAGTTTAAAACAATGAGAATTTTTCCAAGAAAAAAAAAACACTGGTAAATAGCCTAGTTATTTTACTATAATATAATAATAACTTTGTTCAACATTTTTGCCCAGTAATTGTGTTAAAAAAATATTTTGTGTCTCATGGCGGAGTTTTCTCAGCCATTTATTTTTCCAAAAATCCTCTACAGAATTAAAACTATGAGGATTTAACCCAGAAAAAAAACACTGGTAAATAGCCCAGCTATTTCACTATATAGAGTAATAAACTTGTTGAGCATTTTTGTCTAGTAACTGTGTTAAAAAAATATTTTCGTCGCGCGGGGGAATTTTATCAGCCATTTTTTTTAAAATCCTCTACAGAATTAAAACTATTCAAATTTATCCCAGAAAAAAAATACTGGTGAAAAGCCTTAAAATACTGGTGAATATTTTACTATATAAAGTAATAAATTTGTCAAACATTTTTGTTTAGTAACTGTGTTAAAAAAATATTTTGAGTCGTGCGGTGGAATTTACTCTAAATTGTTTTTTTCGAAAATCCTCCACAGAATTAAAACTATGAGGATTTTGCCAAGAAAACAAATACTGGTAAATAGCCCAGTTATATCTCTATATAGAATAATAAACTTGTTAAACATTTTCGTCAAGTAACTGTGTTAAAAAAATATTTTGTGTCGCGTGGCGGAATATTCTCTCTTCCAGCCACATCTCATACTTCCGGTACCCGGACGGACTTCCGGTTATCAAAATTGAGTTCAGCAATCCCCAAAACCTATGCCAGGACACCTCACACGACCAGAATCGAGTTCTAATAGGATAAGGCTCCATTTTGTCCGCCATCTTGAATTTTGGGCAAAGGAGCCAAAATTGGGCTTGGCAACATTTAGAATCGAATTCAGCAGGCTCTTTTTTACTTCAAAAAATTCATGTTGCCAAAATGGTTCACAAAATGCCGTTGAACTTGAAAATTTTAATATGAACTACCAATCTATTATTGATCTACTACCGATTTACTTAGTTATTAAATTACTTACATGCAAATATTGGAGATTCGATTAATTGTACTAGTTTGTCCACTTCCGTCAAGAAATCCACTGTAATTTCTAAATCACCACTGTATTTTTGCTAAGGAAATAACTTTATTTTTGTGCTTTTCATTCCATAGATAGGCATTTATATCAACATTATATCACAGTTCATATACATATCAACAAGAACAAATGGAAAAATGTGAGAAAAAAGAAAGGTCAGGTTTGATTAATCATAATAAGTAGTAGGTATATATACACGCGCAACGCAATCCGAGGAATGATATAATTTTTTACGCGTCATTAAATGAAAGAAGCCAATCATATGCACAGAAATCAAGACCTAAAATAAATAATATAGGCATTGGCCACATCTTAAGTGGCACGCCTAATAGGCCCTTCATATGCAAAGGCACGGTCTGCAAGATCTTACGGAGAGGCTTTGCATGTGAAGGGTCCGTAAGGTAGGTACCATTCTGTAACATACAGGGTGTTGATTCACTAGGGCCGAGTTCCGAATAACGCTGACAAAGCTTTTAGCGCGAATGCGACCAAATTAAATAGTCACAAGATAGGGTGCTGTCGGCGTGATTTGTAACTAAACCAAGGCTGAGTCTTTTAACTAAGCCAGGGGTCTCCAAACTACGCCCCGCTGGCCAACTCCGGCCCGCGAGCACCAACAATCCGGCCCGCGAAAGCAGGCCGGATCTTGCCAACAATACTGTAATTTACAGTTTGTTGGTACGGAGCTAGCTAGATACTGGCCCTTGGGATTTCATGGAGGAGTTAGTTTGGCCCTTATGCTAAAAAGTTTGGAAACCCATGAACTAAGCTATCAACTATCCTCTTGCCGCTAAGCGTGCCTTTTCAGGAAGAACATCGTAACCGCCATTTCGCATATTTTACAGGAGAAAGCTTTTTAAAATGTTTAATAGTAAAGGATACAAGGTGGCGATGAGGTGGTTGCAGTGGTGGTAGTTGTGCGTGAGCAGGCACAGCGCCAGCAGCGACACGGGGCTGTGGCACCAGCACGGGTACAGCCACGTGAACAGCGCCACCGTCGACTGACAACACATACACTCTGTCTAACAAGTCTGTTTACATGGGTAATTTCAAAGGTAATTTTATTACCCTAAATCCCCAACCACCCCACCGATACCCATCTAAATAAATAAATATGTTTACAATTAGAATTTTGACAGCACCAACAGGGTTACCAGTATAAGTTTTTATAAATAATTTCATAATTTCTCATGTAAACAGACTTTTTAGACAGACCCTACTACTGTTACGGCCTGCAGCGCCTCCAAATCGTAAGTGTCTTCGACCGGAGCTCGACCGAAACCACAGAATACATAAAAGTATAAATACAGAAGGGACACTCCGAAAAACCATTTAAATAAATAGCGACTCTTACTCCGACACAATAAAGTACAATTCAGGTCGCCCAGCGCTAATTCTTTAGTTATCAAAAAAATCTAATCGTTTTGTTTACAACATTGGTTTTCAAAACAGCAGGTTGTTGGGACTGCCTAGTGAGTATTACAATATTTGTACATAATGGCATATGGCATACTTGGCATAATAGACTGGACGAAAATCCTAAATATCCGCTACCGTTTGAACATCATTTTGTGAGCCATTTTGGCTACGTGACTTTTCCGATGTAAAAAAGCCTGCTGAATTCGGTTCTAAATGTTGCCAAGCCGAATTTTGGCGCCCTCTTCCCTGATTTTTGTTCGAGCGTGTTTTGCTCTATTTAGCGATCTCTATCTTCTAAAATATTGGTACCAGACTCCCAATGTTTTTACTAAAACGTAGTGCATTAATAGGCCTCTTAAATTAAAATACAATTTAAGTTCTCACGTTATCCAGTTTGAAAATAAACGATTGCGTTTAGTCATTTTAATACTTTTGAAAAAAATCTGTTACTTTAAAGTCCTCCAGTAAGAATAAAGTTCCCTACATTTTTTTTGGTGAGCATCTTAAAAACTTCCTTGTTTGATAAGTTAACGGCCCTGTAAATTTCATTTGTTTGCTTTGACGCCTTCATATCAAAATATCAACAAACATACAAAACTCATCAACTTATTTCGTGCTTAATTTTCGGTTAATTTGTGGTCTAGTGCATTGGATAGACAATAAATTAGCCCCCCTATTTTTGTCTATAATAAATTAGACAATAATTAGAAATTACTTCACCCCTACTAAAGTTCAAATTTCTTTTGACTCCTCAAAAACCTTCTAAGTTTGCTAGGATGCATGTGGCTTCAGATTTCCTCGGTGTATTATGTATATTCTGTCTGGTGGGGCTCTATGGAGAACCATTTCTGTCAGCAGCCATTTTGATATCCCCATTGTTGAAACACAGGTCTAAAAAAATACTTGTAAATAGCCCAGTTACGTCACTATATAGAGTAATAAACTTGTCAAACATTTTTGTTTATAACTCTATTAAATAATTATTTGTGTCGCATGGCGGAGTTTTCTCAGCCATTTTTTTCCAAAAATCCTCTACAGAATTAAAACTATGAGGATTTGACCCAGAAAAAAAAACTCTGGTAAATAGCCCAGTTATTTCAATATATAGAGTAATAAACTTGTTAAGCATTTTTGTCTAGTAACTGTGTTAAAAAAATTATTTTCGTCGCGCGGCGGAATTTTCTGAGCCTATTTTTTTTTCCAAAATCCTTTACAGAATTAAAACTATTAAAATTTATCCCAGAAAAAAAATATTGGTGAATAGCCTAGTTATTTTACTATATAAAATAAATAAATTTGTTAAACATTTTTGTTTAATAACTGTGTTAAAAAAATATTTTGATTCGTGCGGCGTAATTTACTCAAAATTGTTTTTTTCGAAAATCCTCCACAGAATTAAAACTATGAGGATTTGACCAAGAAAACAAATACTGGTAAATAGCCCAGTTATATCTCTATATAGAATAATAAACTTGTTAAACATTTTTGTCAAGTAACTGTTAAAAAAAATTTTTGTGTCACGTGGCGGAATTTTCTCCTCCAGCCACATCTCATACTTCCGGTACCCGGACGGACTTCCGGTTATCAAAATTGAGTTCAGCGATCCCCAAAACCTATGTCAGGACACCTCACATGACCAGAATCGAGTTCTAATAAGGCTCCATTTTGGCCGCCATCTTGAATTTTGGGCAAAGGAGCCAAAATTGGGCTTGGCAACATTCAGAATCGAATTCAGCAGGCTTTTTTACTTCGGAAAAGACATGTTGCCAAAATGGCTCACAAAATGCCGTTGAACTTGAAAATTCGAATTTGAACTACTAATCTATAATGATCTATGAAATGTTGTCCAACCATCATCGCTACATGGCTTGGAGCGCGCGGCGCGATTCGCATGTAGCGACTAGACTTTTAGATATAGTACGGTACAAAGATATTGACATATTTCGAGAAACCACCCGCTTGCGTAGAATAAAAAAACAATCGGAAAAGAGTTAACATTAAGTTTGGCTTTTAAAACAAATCTAAGTCATAAATATGTTGACATTTGGCTTCGCTCAGCTAGTAACTTTGCCGACCCGACCGTTGACCTAAATGATGTGAGCGGAGAAAGGGGCGGCTGCTACTACTCGGCCTAGGGCGGCTAAGATTCTAAATCCGGACCTGCCTGTGACAGACAGCTCCATCGTCACATTTACATACTATTTATGAACAAACTAGTTCTTAGTTATATTCAAGTTGCCTCTTTCTATCGCGTACTCTCATCTCTTCTGACGACATTAAAGTCGTCTGTAAATGAATTGCGTAGCATATCATAAAGGGAAAGCGATCGTACGCACTATGATTAATAAAAAGCTTACAAAAATATTGGAACATTATTGTTGAATATCTTATTAAGCGACAAACGTGTACGAGACGCGCGTGACCATACGCGCTGCAGCGAGCGCCTGAGGAAGTATCGCACACGTGACATGCGACCCGGCCGGCGCGGCCCCCCTGCGCCGGCCCTCGACCCGCCGCGTACTGTGCCGCCAGCTCGGCAGACGTCCGCAACAGCACAGAATAACTAATAGTACAAGTACAGAAGCAGCACTCCGCAGTCATTTAAATAAATAGAGACTTTAGCTCCGGCACAATAAAGTGCAATTCAGGTCGCGCAGCGCTAATGACCTACAGTTATATTCATCTAGTAGTTGCCTCTCTTTCTATGGCCTGCTCTTACCTTTTCTGACGACGCAACGTTAGGGTTGTCTTCTTTTAAATGAACTGCATAGCATATATCATAATGTAAAAACGACAATTGTTTATTGGTTTTTTGATATAGACATCCGTACATGGCACAGTAATGTCGATTCGACATTGTTACTATTATAAAGAGACAATACCTACGCAGGCATTGAGATGCCGCGCGACTACACAGGCGGATGTGTGGCGGCCCTCCGCTCACTTGTTCGTTCGAACGAACGGCTAGCGGTAGGTGCTTATCGCGCGACCTTGAGCGAGTGAAGGAGGCCTGGCAACAGTACGTGCAGTAGGAGGCGACCGCGCGAGTGAGCTAGTGTAATGTACCGGCTTGTCGAAGGCTCGCAGCGTGAGTCTCAGCTCGCACAGCTCGGCGGCCGTCAGCAGGATGGTGCTGAGCACGTCCACCATGGTGGCCGCGAAGCGTAGGTCCTTCTCCTGCTGCAGGATGCGCGAGAGTGCCTTGTAGATGTCCTCCGCGTTCAGCAGCACGCACAGCTGCCTGCACACACGTGGTTTTCATGTTCTACTTCAAAGCACTGTGACGACGTGCTAAAATCGGCCACACACACTTTGCGATCCGAACCGATTTGTCGGATGAAAGGAAAACGAGCAGAGGGTCAAGTCTGCTAATGTTAACGTCAAAATCGTAGTTCAATGGTGTTTCAATGGTAACGCTTTTTGACACAGTTCTTGTTTCTTAAACCCAAAACGAAAACATATTGTCTTAATTTTGGGTTTAAGAAACAAGACCTGTGTCAAAAAGCATTACCATTAGAACACCATTGAAGTACAATTTTGACGAAACATTAGCAGACTTGACCCCCTGGTCTATCGGCTAAAAACAATGAAGTTAATGTAAACTGTAATTTGAATGATGCATGGGATACATTGCTACTTAGTTTTGGCACACATAAAAACTTACCAAAGAAAAGTAGCAATGTAATATCCATTTATCAAATCATAGCAATTACGATAGCAATGTAAGTTAGTCGATAGAGCCGTAAAACCCACCATAGAAAAAACGGTTCACTTGTATACGATTGAATTTGGTCTTAAAATAAAGCCAATAATATTTGCTACATTGATTAAGTTCTGTATTCTTTTTAGCGCCGGATGAAAAAAATATACAAATTTAGCATAAAAGGCTGGGTCCCCTTCATGTCTTTAGAGTTCAATATTGTATCGGGGGGCACAGTAGTGCCCCCGCCAAAGTCGAGCGCGAAGCAAACACTGCAGTACCATTCTTTACTGGAACCATTTCGCCGCATTTTCAGGCCCCTATTTGAGAACCTCTGGATAAGACCAGAACGCAGAAATTTTCGTCATCCAGTAAGCTACAATCACATACTTAAAATCCAAAATTTCAAGTGTGTAGGTTTCACATTTAGTTCCGAAGTTAAGCGAAAGTAAAGTTTCGCATTTATGACACTCACTCTAGATCATCAAAATAGAACTAGTACTTCCCATAAACTCAGAGAGCTGAAATTTGGTACAGAGTTAGGGTTTAATGGCCACATAAAGGAAAAACTATAAAAACTAGGATAATCGAAGATCTGGAGTACCTGGTGACCCTGATTAGAAAACGCAAGAGCCCAACCAAACTATTAGAGATTGACATACCGCCTTTACAAAAAATATGCAACTTGGTGAGCCGCTTCATTAGATGTCAAAAATCGAAGGTCTGAAGTATCTGATGAAGAACCCTCAGCTGGTCTCAGCTGTATTAGAGGTATGGTAATGCCCCCTTCTACTATTGGAACATAAAAAAATCTACTGTCATTGCAAAAATCCGGCGTAGTGGAAAGCATCAATGCTACAAAAAGAAATGAAATCCCACCAAAAACATTCTGTAAAAAACTAGCCAAGTCTCGATGGAGCTGCTTGTTTATCTCTAAAAAGTAATGAAATCTCGACAAAGGCGTGCCAAGTCTAAGGTTCCTTACTGCGATTTCTTTATTATTATAGTAAATGTTGTGTGACAGCCCATGATAATCGTTCATCGTGAAGAATCTTGGCCCACTGCTGGGCATCAGGCAACTGATGATGATTATGAAATTCTATTGAATGCGCTAAAATCTTTTATCTACACCCATGCTTTAAATCCTCTGTAAGGGGTTCTGAAACAGTTAGCTTACTGCCATTATTCGTGTTTTAATACCCCTCGTTATAGTACAGTTGCATAAATAACTATAAAAAACACAAGAGAATCTTAAGACTTATTATTCTAAAGATTTATCGGATAAACTGACCTTATTATGAAAGCGCCTCTATCTTCTAGCAGGTTGTCATCAGCGGCGAGTAGCCTTAGTAACGATTGAAGGAATTTGTAGTAGTAGGGACTAGATTCCAAGTTTCCTGAATGACAATATAAACAAAGGTAAGCATGGAACAGAATAGTAATAAACGTTAAAGCTTTAGGCCGATTTGATGTTGTTGTTTTAATACTGTTTATTAACTTTTAACTTTGGCTAGCCACTATGTTGGCACACCCCGGGCACTCCACACAAGCGTCGCGTTTCAACTACCTATTACACAGACGCTACACAGTGACGTTTTTGCACACGCGCAACTGTGTGCGAGCTATTGAATGAGCACACGGATCGACACACGGATGGGCGTCGGTGGGGTGAGGTAATTGTGGGGCGGGGCGGAGTTTCCTTTTTATATCTATTATGTGATGTTGGTATAAATGCTGAAGAATATTTGTAAGAATCTGGGGGCCGTGGCCCCCAGATACGTGTATAATGGAGGAGCATAAAGGTTACACATATGCCGACAGCACGATCTGTCGGCTTTTGCCGAGCGTCACGTTTGTCAAGCTAAAAGATCCCGGGCGCACCGCAGCTTACATTGCCGCCGGCACTGTGTGTACGATCTCTAAGTAGGTGATATACCGGGGGCGGTGTCATTAGGCGGGGCTCGAGCATATCTCCGCCAGGACGGCCAGCGAGCGGCGCACTGACAGAGTTACGTATAGATTGCGTAAGTAGGTGACATACCGGGGGCGGCGTCATTCGGCCCGGCGCCGGCGGGGCACGAGCATATCTCCGCGAGGACGGCCAGCGAGCGGCGCACGACGTCGTCCGACGCGTCCGTCAGGCTGCCCACCAAGCTTGTGAACACCAGCCCCGTCTCCACGAACATCTGACGCACGGACAACCGACTAGTTAAGCCCCTCCGCACGGCGTCGTAGCGTAAGCGTATCGTAAGACGCGCGTCGAACGAGAGCAATACGAGCACGTACTATGGGCAACAGCGTCGCTTAACCAGTTTGCAACAAAATTTGTGTGCGCGCGTATCGCCCCTGCACGAACTAAACGTATGTGACAGCGGGCGCAGCGTGCAAGCGATTTTAACCTTAGCAGTGGTTAAGCGACGCTGTTGCCCATAGTACATGGTCAAAGAAGTCCGCATACGATGGCGTAAAAAAGCAAGCGTAGAAAATACTTTCTATACGTTTGGTGATGAATTTCCGTCAACATGAAGCTCTAGTTCAATTTTCCAGGGGTCGGCAAAAACTAATAATTATAATAATTATTATTAACTAGCTTTTGCCCGCGACTTCGTCCGCGTGGACATTCGGAAAATTGCTATGGAACATTTGACCGAGATAAAAAGTATCCATGTTTTACCACAGTATTCCAAATCCGTTTAGCCGGTTTTACGTGATTGAGTAACAAACATCCAAAGATTAAACTTTCGTATCTGTAATATTATTAGTTCCCGTTCCCGATCTCGTTCTCATTCCTGGTCCCGTTCCCGTATTATTTTTCCATAAAAAATTTGAACCCCCGTTTCAGTCCTTTAGGTGTTGAATAATGTCCATCGTGTCGTGCTGGACCCTAAAATAAATGCCATTTTAATATGGAAGGTTTATTTACCCACTAACCCCCAGTTGTTACGGGGTTGGGGGTTAGTAGGTAAATAAACCTTAACATTTTCGGAGAATCACGAAATACGTGTTTTTGCTTAGTTTTTAAAATTACTCTTACGAAGTTTCAAGTCGAAATGTCTTTAAATAAAAAAAATCCATACAAAATAAGCCCCATTTCTCTCCTTAAGGTGTTGAATCATGGCCACCGTGTTGGACTTCAAATTAAATATCGTTTTTGTAATCAACATCCTATGAAACCTTAATAACGACATCCATATCAATTTATGAAAAAAAAAGTATAAGTACTTGTTAATTTTAATTTAAAATAATGTTTGCACGCTATTGTTAATGGTTGAATAGGTAGATCTTTTATAGACCTCCAGTGTACCCTTATCAAATACAAATAAATGATATTCTATTTTATTCCTTGGGTTCATTTACCCCTAAGGGGTTAATTATCGGAAAATCACAAAATACGTGTTTGTTTTAAAATTTGTTAGTTTTTAAAAGTGAAGTTTCACGTCATATTTAATATAATTTTTCATACAAAACATGAACTCTATTTTACCCTTGAAACATAGCCATTATGTTGGACTTAAAAATAAATGCCATTTTCGCAATCAACATCCCATAAAACCTCAATAACGACATCCATATAGAGTTTGGGCTTTTTACCCTATTTGCCCCTTAAGGGGTTGATTTTTAGAAATTTACGAAATATATGTTTGATCATTTGTTTATAGAAGTACTCCTACGAAGTTTCAAGTCCTAATGTCTATTTTATATTTTTTCAATACAAGTTAGAACCCCATTTGACCTTTTTAGGGGTTGAATAATGTCTACCACTTAAAACTAAATGCCATTTTCGCAATCAACACCCCATAAAACCTTGATAACGACACCCATATCGATGTTGGGCTTTTTTTTACCCCATTTACCCCCAAAGGGTTGAGTTTCAGAAAACCACGAAACACGTGTTTGCTTATTTTTTTTTAGAAGTACTCCTACGAACTTTTAAGTTGAAATGTCTATTTAATATTTTTTTCCATACAAACTCTGTACCCCCATTTCAACCCTTCAGGGGTGGAATTTCCAAAAATCCCTTCTTAGTGGGTGTTTATACTGTATAACGTATCTATGTACAAAATTTCACGTCTCTAGGTTCAGTGGTTTGGGCTTGGCAATAGTCTGTCAGTCACCCCTTCACTTTTATATAAGAGATTACACTTGATATTTGAATCGCAAATGTTATTTTGATGGATATTTGACAGGATTTTTAAAGTAAATTGGCCATGGGGGTCTGAGGTATCAGTTCATTTTGGAAAGGGGGTCTCTTGCCCAATATAGTTCAGGAATCCCTGCTCTAGTTTATATTCTGCAACAATATCTACGTCTACGCGACGATTCGTGTGTAGAACTCTGCTCATCTCGTACTCGCTGCGTCTTAACGATACGCTTACGAGACGACTACGCTTACGATCCATGTGCGGAGGGCCTTAGTCCAAGTATATTGTATGATCGGCAACTCACATGCTTTACCACTTTGCAGAAAAAATCCTGTGCGTGTGTATCGCCCCTACACGAACTAAACCTACAATAGTGATGGCACCGCGTGCAAGCGATTTTAACCTTAGGAGTGGTAAAGCGGAAGTGTTGCCGATAGTACGCATCACCTTGAACCCAAAAAATAAGTGGATGAAACATAACTTGTAATGGTACGCAGATAACAAGAAAAATTTCAGGAAAAATATTAATAATCCGATAAACTTCAGGGCGCATCAGCACGAATCTTGAGGACCTGACAGTAAGAGTGGGGATCACTTAGCGTATCGTACACGCCATTTATCATACTGCAGAGACGCGAAACTGATGAATCACAAAATTAGCGGCGTCACTAAAGTAACCCAACAAAAACAGCTGATAAGTTTCTTGCGCCCGTTCTTCTTGTCAGCTAAAAAAGTCTGGAATGGGTGGTAGGAAAATATAGACGATTCAAAAGTACTGCTGCTAATAATTAAGTTTATTTGATAAAGCTTATTTGACTTTGACTTTGAAAATCCGAAGGAAAACCTCACTTGTCCGGACCATTTAGACTTAAAAAAATACTTGCATGAGTTCAGCCAACGCTCACGATCTGTGCCGGTGGCCTGTTGATAGTGGCGTCATTTACGCGAGCAGTTTCTTATTGAGATCACCAAACTCCCTGGTGGTACCTGCGCGGGCAGCTTGTTGTACAGGTGCAGCATCCAGTCGAGTGCGGCCACCTTGGTGTGCACGGAGCTGTGGTGCAGCATCTGCGGGAGCACGCCCACCACACCGCGCAGCTGCAGTCCCCCCTCGCCCCCCTGGTGGTACCTGCGCGGGCAGCTTGTTGTACAGGTGCAGCATCCAGTCGAGCGCGGCCACCTTGGTGTGCACGGAGCTGTGGTGCAGCATCTGCGGGAGCACGCCCACCACACCGCGCAGCTGCAGTCCCCCCTCGCCCCCCTGGTGGTACCTGCGCGGGCAGCTTGTTGTACAGGTGCAGCATCCAGTCGAGCGCGGCCACCTTGGTGTGCACGGAGCTGTGGTGCAGCATCTGCGGGAGCACGCCCACCACACCGCGCAGCTGCAGTCCCCCCTCGCCCCCCTGGTGGTACCTGCGCGGGCAGCTTGTTGTACAGGTGCAGCATCCAGTCGAGCGCGGCCACCTTGGTGTGCACGGAGCTGTGGTGCAGCATCTGCGTGAGCACGCCCACCACGCCGCGCAACTCCAGCCCCCCTTCTTCCGCCCCCTCACCCCCCTCGCCTCCCGCGTCCGTCCCCGCCGACACCACCAGTTTCGTCAACTGGAAGTTCACCGTCGCCGCCGTCTCGCGGATGCCTGACACCACTTTGTAGTATGGACTTGTTTTAGTTTGATTCTACATACTTTTATAGATCCTGAGTAAATTATTGGGTTCTTGTCAGATAAATGGAAATGATCGCTGCGCGCGCGCGCGTTATCAGAACGCGTGAACATGATATATCAGACTCTTAGCATTTAAGAGTGCCAGTGGTCAGCTAGACAGGTAGGTATGTAAAGGAAAGAAAGAAAGAAAAAAGGTATGTAAAGGATACTGCGCCTGGGCTCATCAGCGTAGGCGAGGCACGGCAGGGCGGCGGCCAGCACGCCGGACGCGTGCCCCAGCAGCGCGCCGCCCGCCAGCTCCACGAACTCCTTGATCCACGTGATGGCCGTCAGCTGCACACACATACATCACCCACACACATTACACACATCATCACGGCGGCCAGCACGCCGGACGCGTGCCCCAGCAGCGCGCCGCCCGCCAGCTCCACGAACTCCTTGATCCACGTGATGGCCGTCAGCTGCACACACATACATCACCCACACACATTACACACATCATCACGGCGGCCAGCACGCCGGACGCGTGCCCCAGCAGCGCGCCGCCCGCCAGCTCCACGAACTCCTTGATCCACGTGATGGCCGTCAGCTGCACACACATACATCACCCACACACATTACACACATCATCACGGCGGCCAGCACGCCGGACGCGTGCCCCAGCAGCGCGCCGCCCGCCAGCTCCACGAACTCCTTGATCCACGTGATGGCCGTCAGCTGCACACACATACATCACCCACACACATTACACACATCATCACGGCGGCCAGCACGCCGGACGCGTGCCCCAGCAGCGCGCCGCCCGCCAGCTCCACGAACTCCTTGATCCACGTGATGGCCGTCAGCTGCACACACATACATCACCCACACACATTACACACATCATCACGGCGGCCAGCACGCCGGACGCGTGCCCCAGCAGCGCGCCGCCCGCCAGCTCCACGAACTCCTTGATCCACGTGATGGCCGTCAGCTGCACACACATACATCACCCACACACATTACACACATCATCACGGCGGCCAGCACGCCGGACGCGTGCCCCAGCAGCGCGCCGCCCGCCAGCTCCACGAACTCCTTGATCCACGTGATGGCCGTCAGCTGCACACACATACATCACCCACACACATTACACACATCATCACGGCGGCCAGCACGCCGGACGCGTGCCCCAGCAGCGCGCCGCCCGCCAGCTCCACGAACTCCTTGATCCACGTGATGGCCGTCAGCTGCACACACATACATCACCCACACACATTACACACATCATCACGGCGGCCAGCACGCCGGACGCGTGCCCCAGCAGCGCGCCACCCGCCAGCTCCACGAACTCCTTGATCCACGTGATGGCCGTCAGCTGCACACACATACATCACCCACACACATTACACATATCATCACAGTAAGCTACACACACACATATTACGCATGTCATATGACCGCCGTAAGCTATACACACACACAGAGACACACATTACAGCTGATGCGGCCCGCAAGCGTGTCTCAATAATATTTTAATTCATAAAGTAACACTTTATTGCATAGGGCAATGAGTTTTATTTTTCTTAAAAGTTAGGTTTTGCGGCCCACTAATTCTACGGTCAATATTCATTTGGCCCACTAATGATTTTGAGTTTAACATTGCTGCATTACAGAAACAAAAAGCCGCGAGCTAAACAAAATACAAGACGTAACATTTAATCTAAACATCATTATCTCTCATTTGCATCATGGTTATTCTCAGTTCACAGTACACATCAAACATGAATAAATCCGAACCTGCAGGAGCTCTTCCGGCGATTGCGCGTGCGTTATGAGGATGTTGATCATGGCCTGGAAGTCCACCTTGGACGGGTCCTTCTTGATGGTCCGCAGGAACTCGTTCAATTGGACGTCGCACCTGAACCAATGTACCAGTATTTCAAGAACTGGCAAACGAAAATTGTTAAGAAAATTGTTGAATGAAAAAACTCTGAAATTGTTTTTTTATAATCCTTCTCACAAATGAATACCTAAACATTTTCTTACGATGTTTTTTTTTTATTTTTGATGGTACCATATTTGTATCACGATATTGAAATTGAAATTTGCGATAACTTGTTTTGTGTGATATTGAATGGGACACCGGCTCTCTATTAAAGTCAGCGCACTAAAATCTATGGAAGTGTAATTGCAAACAAATATTGCTTAAAAATGGCACCACGGGGCCGAAAAGTACAACCCGCTCAGCTTTAGTCGGGCCAGCCACGCACCCGGTGACTGACGTTAGTGTTCTTTTCAATAAATTGCAGTTTGTATTGTAGAGAAAAGATAGAAAGATAGAGTTTATTAGAAATGACGTCCTTTGTAGTCAAATGGTGTAAAAGATGCAAATAAGGCAGTAAAAAGATACAGAAAAAACATATCTTAATTTTACGTTAAAGAAAATATCTATAAGTATACAAATTATGGTCGCTAATAAGCAAACAGTGTTCAGATGCTTTGTGCTGCATAATTAATTGCCAGCATTTTTAGCTCTATCCACTTAGTTGTACTTTTCATGTGGTGCCATTTTTGAGCAGAATGCTTATTCCATAGATTTTAGTTCGCTGATTAAAGTATAGCATACAGACGCAATCTGATTCGTATAACATACAGACGCAATCTGATTTGGAATTCCGAAACGGAATATGTATGAAAGTTCTGAACGGAAAAATAACGCATGTGGTAGGTTAACATGAATTAGCTGCATTCGGAATCGTTACTTGTCCGTGGTTAAACATTTCTGCGGTGGTGTCGTGTGAGGCGGGTCGTTACGTTCCCTCAAATATGGTTGAGCGAAACGATGGCTGGTTCATGCGTCATGCTCGTGAACGGGTGCTGTCAGTGGGAATGGGTCTGCTTCTGTCTGCTTGTTTTACGGGCATCGCATAAATTTTAATCATTTGGTTCGCGCCGTGGGGTGGTTCCACGTGAGTGGAACCACCCCACGGCGCGAAATCATGAGATTACAAGCAACATTTACTATGGGGCTAACTCTCCTGCTCGCAAAAAAATCAGCTGATCCATACATTAAGGTTGAGTAGGTACTGCACTTTTGTATGGAACAGCTGTTTTTTTTTTGCGAGCAGGAGAGTTGGCCCCATAGTAAAAGTTGCTTGTAATCATGAGTGGAACCACCCCACAGCGGGAACCAAATGATTAAAATTTCAGCATGTATATTTTTGTTTAATATTATCAATATGTATGGCACTTCTTACTCAAAACCTTAGAATAATAACGCCCAGAAACCTATTGCAAGCACAAAAAACGCGCAAATAAAACTTAGCCAGATATGGCTAAGTTTTGTATATCTTCCCTCTTCTAATACATAGCGTTTGAAGAGCGTAGATAGATACACCTTACCTTACAAGCATAGTGAAAATGGCACGCGTTTATTCTTATGTTTTGGTTCAGACGCGGCTTCTAGGCGTTATTATTCTAAGCTCAAAACATAAAATTGTTTTGATTTCTCTTTTTTTTTCATTGCAATCATTTTACTTTCTATAGTTAAGTTAGTAGTTTTGTAAGTAAAGGCCTATGAAAAGTTTTTGGACATTAGATTTCAATTCAGTGCCTTAGGATGGATAGCCTAAGTATGTCATGCTCTCTTTAATCATTTCTGCGGTGGTGTCGTGTGGGGCGTGTCGTTACGTTCCTTCAAATATGGTTGAGCGAAGCGATGGATGTTCATGCGTCATGCTCGTGAACGGGTGCTGCCATGCCAGTGGGAATGGGTCTGCTTCTGAGTACATATCTTGACGCATATTGAATTGTAAGAATTGCGTTTTTTATTTTTATTTTTTATATCTTGTATCAAGTGTTTTTGGTAAATATTGCATACTGAGGTACACTTTCGAGTAGCAGATAGAAGTGATTTCTCAACTAGTTGAAAGTTATTTACTCTCACAATTACCTATCTGATATGTTGTAGGTAATTAATTTCAACCTACCCATTGCGTGTAAACTTTTGATAATTATTGTGATGGAAAATGACCTCACTTTAAATGTGGAGGTCATTTTCCAATGTTGACGACTCTGTTTGAAATATACAAGGAGAAAAAAGCAGTTTTAAGGTCTCCCGCTTAGGGTTTGCGAACCGATGGCCTAGCTTCTATGACATTCACAAGTCACAAGTGGCCTAGTGCTTGTAACAGACTAAGACTGAATAAATGAATTTGAATTTTGAATTTTTGTGGTTCCCCCAGTTTAGTTCCTCTTGGGGTACCAGGAGCAAATCTTTTTGCCCGTTAACCTACTGAATAACAATCTCCTTATTAAAAATATTTTTATCGTCCATGGTACCCGATGGGGTACCATTTGAGATGTCAACATTTCAATGTGACATATAATAAAGATTAGGGGTACCATGGGCCATATAATTTTCCCATGGTACCCCTTAGTCCCCCTTGGGTGTTCCACGGGCTAAAAATATTTGCTCGTGGTGTATCCCAAGGGGGGTTCGACTGGGGGACCACGGGCAAGTAACGTTCGGAATCATTCCTATTTGGAATTCCATTTTGTAGGGCGGGGCCAGGTTTGATACTGGTACAATACTGACATGCGTCGTATCTCAGGGTTGGGGTCGTCGAGCATCTTGAAGAGGCCGTCGAGCAGCTCGGGCAGGTGCCCCAGCAGCTCGACGTCGGGCACGGCGTCCAGCACCGACACCCACGACACCACGAACTGGCGCGCGAACGCGTTGCGCGTGTAGATGCGCTCGCGCAGCATCGGGATGAACGCCGCCAGGTCGAACGCGGAGCTCTCCGTCACGATGTCCTGCGCGCATACATCCCACTCCATGCTTACATATGCACCCATTTTTTTATTACAATTTAAAGCACAACTTGCACCTTCAATTTTTGTCTACTAATGAACTAAAGATACTTTTGTTTACAACTTTCACTAACATTCTATTTATAGATCGACAGTAATATTCTTATCACTACTATTATTTATTGTAGTAATACATTGATTGAGACAGTAATTAATCTCCGCAATACTATTTATTAGTGGCGTGGCGATAGATCCATAAATGCCGATTTCCATCGGCTTGCCTTTTAGAAATCCCACTTCACTGATTCACTGTGCAGATCATATCATTCTTGTAGAACGGCGGCTTACTTGCGCCATAATTTTACCCCTCGCCACTGCTATTTACTATTGAAATTCGATAAAAATTTACTATACACATACCGTTATCAGTTAGTTTTGCATTCAGCTCTCTTCAATGGATTTACTTAGAGAGCATGAGCAATCATGTTGAGTTGGTTGATAAACAACAACCAACAGTTGATTAGGTAGAAGTATTACTATGTTTGAGTTTATATATTTTGTTTGTTTTGAGCTTGGGGAAAAACCTATTTTTTTTCTGATATCAACACTATGAGATAGTTTGAGCTAGTGGTTACACCATCACCATGCCCCCTAGCATAACCACCGCAACACGATATGATATAGCGATTTATCACATTTAACTGTCAAAAGACAATGGATTTCGACAGTTGGGTGTCGATATCACGCGTTATATATCGTTTTTCGTCGGTCATGCTAGGGGGGTTGGTACCTAATTCTGAATCTGAAAACAGACACTTTTATCTTTTTCTTTGTTCATGACGTACATGATGTGGGTAGTGTACCTTGAGCAGCCTGTCGAGCAGTTCCGCGCCCTGCTTGACCTGCGGCTCGGGGTCGGCGGCGAGCCGCGCCAGCGCGTCGAACACGGGCGGGAAGTGCGCCAGCGCCGCGCCGCGCGCCGTCTTCACCACGTTGAACAGCGCCTCGGCTGCCTGGTAGCGCACGCGGGACTCGCCCTCGCTGAAGCACGCCAGGATCGGCTGGATCAGCTCCGGCAGGTATGCCACACAACCCTGACAATAAGTATATCAATCATTGACGAAAACGAAGCATCTCCGTTTTTATGTCTGTCTGGCTGTCTGTCTGTTCTCCTCTACAGGTCGCGTTTCTCAACTGATTCTCTTGAAAATTTTGTGAGCAGGTTCGATAATTATCCATATAGCTTTTTTGTCAAGCCTTTTCGTCAAAAATTTGTAAAAAAAAAAAATTACCCATTAGAAGAATGTTCAAAATTAGAAGCGCCATCTAGATTCTATAATAAGATATTATAAACAGCACATAGTAGGTACTGCTTGAGCGAGGTCTACAGCTCACTGAGCCTAGTGGCTCAGTATACTAGTGTATACTTGACTAAATTAGAGATGGGAAAAGAGGGAAAGGGAAAACATTGGATGATTTGGTAAAGAAGGCAGGCAGAAACGGGATGAGAACAGCTAGTGAGAGGGAGAAGAGTTTAGAGAATCACAACCAAATTACTTAGACACTAAAATAAATTATATAATCTAAATAAATATCTAGTCTCTAGTACTCTGAATAAAAGCTACAAATAAATATCTACATTAATAGCTTGTGACATTGTCACATGGAATTTTGTTTCCTGTGTGATTTCCAAGTAGCCTTTGGCAAAGAGCCTCGTTTTGAATGTCCCCTGTGCTGGGGCACAGGCCTTCATTATAGATGGATCAGGAGGGTTTTATAGCCATTTTTAATCTCCTCTTCCTCCAAGTAGCTAGCATATGTTTTATACCAAAATTTATCATAATGTGGTTTCGTCATCACATAATATTATACAAAGACATGAGTCTATTTAAAAAACTTTTTGATCTGGTGCGAGTCGTATACTTCTCGTATATTATTTAGTATTGTATAACCTTTTGTTATTTAAAAAACTTATGTATTTCATTTTTAGCCGACTTCAAAACAAACAAAAAAAGAGGCCAACTTCAAAAGCCTATGCTACTACTAAAAAGCAAGAAATAATATTCAAATCTGAGATATGCATTATCATTGTAAAAAAAAACACGTCTATTGAAGTCGGGTGGGGCTTTTTGTAAAAAAAATGTGTCGTCCAGCCCCACCCGACTTCAACATGTGTTTTATTAGAATGATAATGCATATCTAGCGATTTAAATATTATTTCTTGCTTTTTAGACATAGCATAGGCTAAACATATTTTTACATTGTAGGGTTCTGAATTTTATACTCCAAAAACCTGAGGGAATAGAGACAAGATGATTTTTTTCTCTCAATAGAGACTACTACTCAAGAGAGATACTAATAAGTAAGAATTACTTTGTACCTTACTTGTCATAAAGTAAATAAAACTTAAATCTTACTTGTAGTTTATAAAAACTTTTTTTTTTATACACAACAGGTGAGTGCTTGGCCTTCATCTCACCTGATGTTAAATGACAATAAGGCAGAAGGTGGAAGCGCACAACACCTGGAATACTGGCTATCTTACCTCTAACTGCCGGAACACAACAATTTTTAAATTGTTATTATGGCGTCAGACTTAGGTAAGATGGTGGTAGCTAGCCAGGCGGACTTGAAATAAGCCCTACCACCAACCAAACCGAGTACAAATTGTACCCCCCCTGGGAATCGAACCCGGGACCTCTGCGTCTTACACGAGTGGGCGAACCACTAGACCACAGAGGCGGTTATTATTAATATTATACAGAAGGATGATGATTGTTTGTCCTAGTCTTAATGTTGGTTAACAATTATTATTGATACTTACATCCTGGTTGAGGCTGCTAGTGAATCGCTTGGCTACTACTGGTAGTTATGATCAATAAAATGGTTTAAAACGCCTGGTGGAAGATATAAGTATGGATGACTCAGTTTTTTAGAAAAATAAACAGTATTATGCAGTAATTTTAACACAAAGTTAATTTTAACATATATTTGTATGTGTCTATCCATCATTTAAAATTAAGAATTTTTTGTTTTATACAAATAGGAAAGAAAAAAGCAATTTGATTAAATCAATGATTTTTTTTTAAAATCACTTGATTTAAATCAAAGTGAGTTAATCATGCCAACCCTGCCGGCAGGGGAACCCACTGTCTGGTTTCAAATTTCCTCAGCCCCTCTCAGTTCTAATTTAAAATAAAAAAAGACCGCACTTATGACAGTATATGCTGAGGTCTCAAGTGGGTAAACCAATAATACTGTCACTGTTTTTTAAAGGTTAAAAGCATACACTATTGAATAATACATACCTTGCCCAAGCCCACTGCTACTGAGGAAAGCCCCATTAGAGCCCCGTTTTTCACATTAGGATTAGTAGAAGACATCAAATCCTGACCCAACACACGGATGAGACGCTTAATTTGGTTGGTATTGTTAGCGTCACTAAAGTCTTTAACCATCCTGAAAATTTAAGTAAGTAATCATGTTAACTTCTCGAAACAGACTCAAACGATGCGCCAACTTAAAGCTTGTTATGTGAAGACGACCCTCCGACCAAGATCTCGATCGCGAAAGCCTAAGCCTTAATAAACAATAATAAATTGATAATAAAACGTACTTTTCGATTTCAACACCAGCAAATTTCCTTTTGTCGTACATTTTATCGCATAGGCCGCGTACGCAGGCTATGCTCAGAGGTGCATAATCCCTTTCAGACATTTTAACTCTTAGCGTAATTTTATTAGCGTAATATTAATATTTTAATTATTTTACAAAATTAATAAATAAAAACCTCCCACCCACACACACTATCAGCTGTCACTCACGTCACTGTCACTAGGGATGCGTCGATCCGATCCGATCTTTTGAAATATCGGATCGGCGGGCATACGATCCGGCGATTTTCGGATCGGATCGAGGCCATACGATTTTTTGCCGGATCGATACAAAACTTGGAAGATCGGATCGCTTGGATCGTATGAACGAAAACGCGGTTTGTTTACGAAAAAATGGGCACTTTGGTTTATTTGTTACGAAATTTATCTTTGTCTACATTTAGAACTTGGCCGAAAACTGGCGCCTATAAAAATTGTACTTAACTATTAGTAGTTAGGCGCGTCTTCAAGTATAATCTTTTGAGAGAAATTCGTCTTTAAGTTCTCTGAGTACAATATTACTATTCCACATTATTTTATACATTGTTTTGCATGGGTTTACTAAATAAAGATATAAAATTAATTGTGTCTTACTTATTTGCATCCGATCCGGATCGATTTCCTGAAAATCGGATCGAAGGCATTCGATCCGATCCGCGGATCGGATCGTGGAATTACGATCCATTACGATCCGAAAAATCGGATCGACAATCCGGCGGGCTGATTATCTAATTAGAAACCACCTAGCGACCGGTTGCAGTTCACAGATGATAGTGATCCATTGCTACTTCTTTTTGGATTAAAAAAAAACATACCAAAGAAAAGTAGCAATGTATGTGGAATGAAACCGGTCGCTAAATAGTTTCTTTTTCGATAATCAGGCACCCTGATTATCTAAAAATAAACTATTTAGCGACCGGTTGCATTTGACATACATTGCCACTTTTCTTTGGTATGTTTTTTTTTTAATCCAAAGAGAAGTAGCAATGGATCACGATCATCTGTGAACTGCAACCAGTCGCTAGGTGGTTTTTAATTAGATAATCAGCCGGGCGGGCCGACTGGAATCGGCGGGCTGATTATCTAATTAGAAACCACCTAGCGACCGGTTGCAGTTCATAGATGATAGTGATCCATTGCTACTTCTTTTTGGATTAAAAAAAAACATACCAAAGAAAAGTAGCAATGTATGTGGAATGAAACCGGTCGCTAAATAGTTTCTTTTTAGATAATCAAGGTGCCGATCGCGCATCCCTAACTGTCACTCACCACACCACAGACCACAGAGTACTTTTTTTTTTTTTCATTCCGTAGAACAGGCTAAGGTCATAGACCATGCTGCCTCGTCATTAGTTTTGTATGGAAACACAGACTACAAATTTAATGATGCTGGATTTTCTCATTTTCTGTCAGTGTCAGTCTTTTTTTAGTTTGGCTATCTACTTTCTTCTTGGAAGTAATTTTTGCCAGTGTCAACTGTTGAATAGTTCGGTGGTAGATTGTTTCAGTTTACATTAGGGCGGGTCCATAGCACATGTTTTGCTCTACACAATTAACAAAAACATCTACACAAAACATTGTTTCCGAAACATGTTTCTCTACACACGCTCTCCACAGCGATTGCGTGTTTTGTGTAGACAAAACTTCAGTGTTGCCAATTTAGCATTTTATGTTAGCCTATTATTATCATCCCCGTCAATTAGTAATGCGCTGGAACCTTGTCACATTAACATCCACGTTGACGTGATCGGCAACTAAAAAAATCATGAAACAAGAAAATTCTAATAGGTAATCTAATATATTAATTATTGAATTATTATTTTCAATGAGATAGGGTTTAGGTATATAAAAAATTTACAATAGTTTTTTTTTATTTTTGAGGTTAAAATCATGGTCACCAGGCGCATTACCAATTGACGGGGATAGTACTTATCATGACTCGAAAATGTATGAAATAAATTTATAAGTGACCAAAGGTTTAGGTACCTATATCTGAAAATGTAACTGTCAAGGTCAGTTTGACAGTGACATTTTTTTGTTTCCATTTTTGCTAGGAGAATAATAGTATAGTTTTTTCTCCGTGCAGTTTGGGTCATAAATCATCGGGGTATTGCGCTCTCTCTCCCACTCACGGGCCTTATGGGCGGGCATAGTGATGCGCATTATTGTTCTCGATAAGCGTTATCGATAGTGTACCTACTTAGTTTTGACATTATGTCGATTAGTGATAAAAATGAAATAAAAAAATTGATTAAACAACGTATTTATTAAAATAAGAATAATGATGATTAAAAATAAATTATTAATTTGTTATCTATGTTATAAAAAAAATATATAAGTACAATTGTTTAGAATGTAACAAGTTATATTAAAAAAACTGGGTTGCACTCCGGGAGCGTCGTGTATTTTTGATATTTTGGAATGGATAGGGAATAATTTTGCACGAATTGTCGTCTTACGAATTTACTCTGCATTTGAATTTACGAATACCTACAGAACAGTATTGTACGAAAGTCTTATCCATAGCTTGACAGAAAATCTAGAGTTTTAACATTGAATAAAAAAATTTGCGCGTTGTCATGGTGACACAACACAAGTGTTTACGTCTTGAAATGACGCGCCGCCATTTTCAAGAGAGGGGGATACTTCCACCGCCGGCTGTCTACTCTCCATCCGTCATATCCGTCTTACGAATTTTCGATCAGGGTCACGTCACGTGATCCTGACTGACTGACGCGAGTTTAAGATTTTTTCCCCATTCCAAAAAAGCGTACAACGCCGCTAAAGAAGTTTTCACTTCAAAAATAAGTAATATAAGGAGTAGCCATTGTGTCACTAAAGAAATTCAGAGAGCGAATACACAAACACAAATTTCTCTTCGATATATGTACTAAACTAGCATTGCACTAATAGAAGGTATAAGGCGGGGTAATAATTGAAAACAAATGACTCATAATCATAACCTACCCTTTGTGTCCCGCACCTCCGCCGCTGCCGTGTAGTGTACCTACCTTCGATGACTCATTTGTTTTTATCGATACTGGCGTTGCGCCCACGCAACATGCTCTCCGCCCTAGCCGGGCTGAGGCGGAGCTATGATTTATGACCCAAACTGCACGGAGAAAAAAACTATACTATAGGTAAAGCGTGTTTTTTTTTGGTTTATTTTACTTGACGCATCCATCGGGAAAACATGTCTAGTTTTGCCTTCGAATAGATGTTAATAAAAGAGGTATAATTTTACATTTATTGTGATGATAAATTAATAAAACCTGTTTTGAGAATCAGTATTTTTACCGGTATATTTTGCATGTGCAAGTTGGTATATTTTAGTATTTTTTGAGGTGCTTCGGTATTTTCGTAAAATTTTATCTGGTCACACTGATGTTTTGTGTATGTGTTTTCCATCGGGCATGGAAAGCAAAAACATTGTTTCTCTACACAAAAATGTTTCGCGAAACAATGTTTTGTGTTGATGTTTTTGTTGATTGTGTAGAGCAAAACATGTGCTATGGACCCGGCCTTAGAATGCGGGTGCATTGCATTCCAATGCTGCTTGGAGCTTGTGGCCCAAAGTATATCAAGACAGTTTACTCGGTAAGTTCTGCCGAGGTAGCCACCACTACAATAAAAGTCTCAGCTTCACACAACCAAGATCGCGCCTATTTCAATTATCCCACATATTGTTCAGTTAGGCACTTGTACCACAAAACTGCACTAATTTTAAGACACAATATCCACTATGAATCAATTTGCAAACAATTAAAATAGAAACCGAACCGAACTCGACAAGATGGCGCCAATAACTCCCAGTGTCAGTCAGTACCTACGCAGTGAGCATGCGAATCTCCGTGCCACTGAATAATTCCATTCTAAAACTACCTAGAAGTAATGTACCGATGATATACGTTCTTATTTCAGATTTCAAATCGATTGTACCGGCTTCCCGGCAGAATGATTGACAAAAGCATGTGGCACGGAGATTCGCATGCTTTGAGGTTATGTTTTTTGTTAAATCGTCGAATTCCAGATCAATCTGAGTCTGTACCGGTGGTTTGATGTATTTGTAGCCGTTACATATTCATTGTAACAGCTACAAACACTTTCGTTGCTCATGTAACGCAACAGGGTCAAAGATATCGCGATCTAAAGTTTTAAAAGCATGCGAATCTCCGGCCCACACACTTAAGTCTAAAATATTGATGAAAATTGCATTAAGATTAAAAATAAGCAGGTTTTTGTAATCGTTTGATCACGATAAACGACCCGAAAACATATTTTCAGAATATCTTTACTCGTTTTAGAGAAATTTGCAAATTTATTTACTATGAACAATCACAGTGTAGGGTTACCATATCGTCGGTCGGTCAGAATCATTAGGCTGTTTCTAAAAAATAGACCGATCGGAATACGTTATTTTGAGGGTATAACCTTCAAGAATTCTAAAGTTTATGAATTCTTGCCTGTCGATACATTGGCATATAATTAGTTTATTTTTGCGTTTTGTGTCACATCTAGCCGATGCATCTTGAAAAATTAGATTATTTGTGGTGGTTATAAATAATTGGACTCTAAGGCGATTCTCCTACTGCCAACGCGCGCCGTCGTCGCGGGGCGTGGTTTGGCGTTTCACGTGCGCGGTGACGGCGCAGCGCAACGCCTGTTCGGGCGGTTTTCTCCGCGCCCCCGCGCCATTCGGCGTCTGACGCGTCCCCGCCGCTTGTTTTTTAGAGGCATTAAATTTTGAAGTTGTTTTGTTTTAATTTCCAGGTTTTTAGGGTTCCGTACCTCAAAAGGAAAAAAAACTGAACACATATAAAATCACTCATGAGATTAAAACGTCCAGACAAATAATTAAGATTTGCCATCTCGATATTAATGACGGAATTTTAATAACATACGAGTAGGTAGGTACGGTCAACGGCATGCTGGGCTTCCACGACAGCGTAATGATATTCAATCAAATAAATAACAGATTTTTTACAGTTTTGTATAACCTCATGTGCTGCATAATGTACCTACCAAATGGCACTAAAATGGCGTAAACTGTCAAAATTGTTTTAAAGTAAAAAGAAACAATAGTATTGTATTTAAGATAGCCTGCGTAGTGTACAAACCTAATTTGTGTCATTTTCGTCCATGGAAACAGACGTGGGACCCGTACATTAATAACACCGTCAAAAAAATATTACAATTTGAAAAACAAGTACCATATACCTCAGATCACTTAAAAATCCCTATGAAATAAATTTGTGCCAAATTAAGGCATGGACTTTTAATATTTTCAATTTTTTTGTTTGTCCGAGCCATTGATGCTTATAAAAAATATTAGTATTATTAGAGTTTACATATTTAATATCTTAAATACATGAGTGATGGACAGAATGAATTTGTGTCATTTTCATGCATGGATAATACCTAGGTAGGTAGGTATTCAAAAAGTTTGCGGTCGAAGCGAGTAGGCGCGGGCGCGTGGCGAGGGACGACGGAGCTCGTCCGTTTCGGTTGGATACTAAGTACGTACATACCTATAAGTCTCACGTCACGATACGAACGAACACGCACCTTTTGTTTGGTTAAGTAGGTACTCTATAGAATTACATCTCCTGTTTTAGAAATTCATACAGATGTACTATGGACAACAACGTCACTTAACCACAACTCTTAAGGTTAAAATCGGTTGCACGCCGCGCCGCCGCCGTCATAACATAATATATTTAGTTTGTGCAGGGGGATACGTGCGCACACAATTTTTTTGCTAACTTTTTAAGCGAAGCTGTTGCCCATAGTACATACATATCTGTTCTGTTTCCATTCTAAAACAACCTAGAAGTAATGTACCGACGATATACATTCTTATTTCAGATATCAAATCGATTGTACCGGCTTCCCGGCAGAATGATTGACAAAAACATGTGGGCCGGAGAGTCGCATGCTTTGAGGTTATGTTTTTTTTTTTATTTTTTTTTTATTTTTTTTATTTTGGACAACAGACGGTCATTTACAAAACATGTTGTATTATACAGTAATCTAAAGGAAGACCTGGAGTGCCAACAAATATGTAATAATTATTTAGTGTAACAAGGCCGAAATAGGTAAAGATTGAAACTGTTATAATATGATGTTGCTAACATTAAAAATTGAGTAATTATTCTACATTAATAGGAGTATAACGTAGATTACAAGGAGATACTATTGATATAATAAAAAGGATCCTTACGACAAAGAATAATACAGAAATATGCAGAAAAGGGTCGAATTATACTTATTTGATAACAATTCTATTGTTGATAAGGTTAAGCTATAGTTGAGTTTAATTAGGTACTAGTTTGACATGTTGAATTTTTAATTAGAAATACAGATTTTAATTTCAAAAGGTGGGTATAGTAATGTGATTGTTGTGTTCAGGACAGGCAATAGTCTAACATATATCTTTTCAATTTCTTTACATCGTTGGAAAATATATCAAATTCAGAAAATTTTTTGTTGTAGTTGGTCATGCTTCGATGAAAAAATGCATTGGAGGTATACTTCTTTTTTGCATTAGGAATAACAAACAAATTATTGGTTCTACGAACACTTTTAGTTGGAACACGGAATTTCAACTTATTTAGTAAGTCAGGGGAGTCAATATAATTATTTATAATTTTATATAAAAACATGAGATCGAATTGTTGACGACGGTTTTGCAAGGACAGAAGCCTGTGTTTACTGAGAGAATCTTCGTATGATACAAAATTAGAATATGTCCTATATTCAAGTGTTTTAAGGAAATATTTTTGGATTTTTTCTATTCGGTTGATATGACATGAATAGTTAGGGTTCCAAATTATAGAACCAAAATCAAGCACTGAGCGCACAAGACTAAAATATAAAATCTTATAAGTATCTGCATTTTTGAAAAATTTACATGTACGAAATATAAAACCAAGCTGCTTATAAGCTTTCTTAATTATGTGGTCGAAATGGTCTCTGAATGTTAGTTTTTCGTCCATTATAACTCCCAAGTCTCTGATTTTATGCAATCTGTTGATATTATTATTATTCAGTGTGTATGTATGTAATAATACGTTTCGCTTGCGTGTGTAAATTACAACAAAGCATTTATCGGGGTTTAAGTATAGCTGATTACGCTTACAGTATTCAGATATACCAGTGATATCTTTTTGAAAATCAGAGCAGTCTTTTTCATCGGTGATAACTTTAAAGAATTTTGCGTCATCGGCGTAAAGTGAAGTTTTACATGAGTTAGTATAGGCTTCAATATTATTTATATAGATTGTGAAAAGCAGAGGTCCCAGATGCGAGCCTTGTGGTACGCCAGATGGTACCATTTGGAAGTCAGATAGAAATCCACGTATAGAAACAGCCTGAGAACGATTTCTTATATAAGACTCGATCCAGCGAAGCAGATCCCCATGTATACCGACCCCCCAAAGCTTCTGTAGTAGCTTTTCATGACATATCTTGTCAAAAGCCTTTGAGAAGTCGGTATAAATGACATCTACCTGCTGGTTATTGTCCATAGCGCTTAAGAGAAAGTCAGTAAATGTAACCAAATTAGTGTCGACAGACCTTCCACGGATAAAACCATGTTGATTTACCGATATGTGGTTACGAATAAGAAACGTAAGCTGTTCGGTCACGATCTTTTCCAATAATTTACCAAGAACACTAAGTTTAGAAATTGGTCTGTACTGTGTCACGTCATTTCGTTTATTATTTTTTGGCACAGGGGTGATCAAAGACTTTTTCCATTTATCGGGGAATGCCCCCGTTTCTAAGGATTTACAAAAGATATATGTGACAGGATAAGTAAGTTCCTTTGCACACCTAGATACAAGTAGTGGATGAATCCCATCATAACCAGCACCCTTTCTGACATCAATTTGTTTTAATGATTTGTAAACGATTTCGGAGTCAACCCGGATGCTACAAATGCTCACGGGACTATTCAATGCATTGGATGTAAAATTAGAATTAGAGTTCACTAGACCCATGGTAGGTGGGCAGACAAAAACTGAATTGAAGTAGTCATTGAACATGTTGCATATTTCTACACCGTCGCAGGATGTTATGTTTTTATAAGATAGATTTTGTGGTAAAATAGAACTATTCATTTTTGATTTGTCATAAGTCCAGAAATATTTAGGATTTGATTTGATTTTTTCCTCTGTTATGATTCTATAAGTATTTAGACATTCCTTTTCTAATTTCTGGGCCCTATTTCTAAGTTGAGAAAATGAGTTATAATCTAATGGATTTCCATATCGTTTCCATTTCCGATGGATTTTCCGTTTTTCATTCAATATTTTGATTAATGGGCGCGTGACCCACGGTTCATAATGGTTATTAGAGGATACTTTTCGTAATGGAACATGTTTTGAAATTAGATCATTCAGTACTGTGTAGAAATACTCAACAACGGATTCCAGACTTTTATGTTTTGAAAATTCTTCATACCAGTTTACACTACGAAGACCCACATAGCATCAAAGTCAGCCACATGAAATAAACGTTTACAGGTTCCAGGGTTAGGTCTAAATGGAATATAGTTTTCAATTATCAAATCAACAACAAGCGCGGGATGATGGGAATCTTCGGATGTTAAAGGATGTAAATCGTGTCGCACTGTGCAGTTCTTATTACAGAATATGAGATCTAAAAACCTGTTATTATCATTCGCTACAGAATTATATTGTTGTAATTGTGATAAACTCATAAAGTCAGATGTCAGGTTACTTAGTTGGTCATCGCTCGTAGACAATGACATGCTATCCTGTTCATAATCATAGTTCCAAACACCATTTGACACGTTAAAATCTCCAAAAACAATACATATATCCTGCGTATGCGAATCCATAAAGTTGTTAACACTATCATAGAAAGTTGAGAGACGAGCAAAATGATTTGATCCGTGTGGAATATAGGTACATATTATGTGTAGTGCAGACGGACGCCCGGAGGCGGCGGCGGTTGCGGGCTGGCGGTCGCGGGGTGGGGGCGCACGTTGTGAGACTGCCGTCGCCGCGTCGGGCGCGCGGGCCGCCGGCGCCGCCGACGCAGTTTGATGAAGCAAGGGAATAGAGATCCAGAGCTCGTCAGCCTCGGCGGGCGCGCCCGGTGCACCAGCAGCCACCACCGGACACAACTCACGTCTTACCGCCACCAATACGCCACCTCCGCGCGTCAGACCACTAGCTAATGCGTCCCTGTCTTTACGAAAGATAATAAAATTATCTTTAAAAAATTCACTAGTATAAAAACATTCGTTGAGCCACGATTCAGTAATACAAATAATGTCTGAAGTGCACAATAATGTTGCAGATAAGAAATCTGCAGATTTTGTTCGCAGTCCCCTGACGTTTTGGTATGAAATTGACAAATGTTTTAAGTCAGCCATGGATTTGTGTAAGTAAGTAAAGACAGGAGATAGCAGCTATCAGTATAAGAAAACAATTATGTTCATTGTATAATCCATTTAAGTTGTGGAGTAATAAAATATTATTATTTGAAAAACAAACCTGTAATACACCTGAGATTAAAGCTTGCAAAAAGTAACTTAAGAATAAAACCTGCAGATTATAAGTTGTTTGAGGTAGTTCGCTTAGCTGTTGTTGTTTAAAAACATTTAATTCAAAGATGGCGTGACTCAATATAAGATAAATATTTTCAAAGATGGTAAGTACACCCAATGTAAAACACACCAGCCAAAAAGTTCCAGGTTCATGTCCCAACAGAAACAATGAACAAATTACATTCAGAAACCATTTCTTCCACATATGAGACCAAATAATTTGTAAGTTAACGCCAATATGACACAATAAAATATCTAAACGCTTAGCAAAAACAGATCTTGTTAAATTAATTTTAAATAGCTTGACCAAATGCAACATACTTACACATCCCAAAACGTTTCTTACACTTATGTACTTCCAATAATTCCTTAGACATAGTAATCTGAACACATAATAAACCATATTAAATAATGGTAACAGAAACCTAGCATTACTCACGGTGTACATGGATCCGGACACCAGGCATTTTTTGTTAAATCGTCGAATTCCAGATCAATCGGAGCCTGTAGCGGTGGGTTGATGTATTTGTAGCCGTTACATATTCATTGTAACAGCTACAAACACATTTGTTGCTCATGTAACGCAACAGGGACAAAGATATGGCGATCTAAAGTTTTAAAAGCATGCGACTCTCCGGCCCACACGCTTAAGTCTAAAATACTGGTGAAAATTGTATTAAGATTAAAAATAAGCAAGTTTACGTAACCGTTTGATCACGATAAACGGCCCGAAAACATATTTTCACTATATCTTCATTCGTTTTAGAGAAATAAGTAAATTTATTTACTATGATTTATTATGAATAATCAGTGTGTAGGGTGACCATATCGTCGGTCCGTAGGAATCATTAGGCTGTTTCTAATAAAATTCAAGTTGAACTACATAATGTTGAGGGTTGATTTGCCTACATACTCGTACGTATCGTACCTACTATCATACTGTTACTGACTATGCAATATTGCAATATTTTTTAGGGGACGTAAAAAGGTGACTTTTATCCTAATCGAGATGACAAAATACAAACAAACAAATGAGAAAGTAGGTTACCTTATAAAAATGTGTTAAAAATGTGAACGTCATAATTGGTATAATAATTGCCCACTCAGTACCAGTCACCCATCATCATCAGTATCAGTCACCCATTAATTTAGGTCTCGGTTGAATGCAACCGAACTGAGAACTTCCTTCGTTTTTTGAAGTATTAGTCTTTCAAAATAGGTATCTAAAAACACTTCAACTTGCATTTTAGACCGATCGGGATAAGTTTTTAGCTTTTAAAAATATTAAAGTTTGTTTTTTTCGTATATAGTTTCTGCACCATTCACTTAGCCTAATACATGAAATTGTGTCATTTTGGTTTGATGCATAAGTAACAATTTAGGTTTTTGTCTTTTTTAACGCTATCGGACGAAAAGAAAATTAAAGTTGAAAATTTTACTTTCATGATGGTTATGAAGTTACCTAAAGCGTTACCTTAGTAACTCCAAAAGAATATTACAATTGGTTAAATAAGTGTTAAATGTTTTAGATCAATAGTATCTGTTGTACATAATGTTTTGTGCTAAATTCATCAATGGAATTTTCAGCTTTTTATTTTTTTCTTTTCAACACCCTGTAAAAGTCACAAAAGAAAATGGGGGGGGGGGGGGTGGGGGGGTGGGAGCCGGGGCACCGCTGTTTGCTGCGTACTTCGAGCACCGCTGCTACGTACTTTGCCGTTCGAGCGACTTTGGGTAAAAGAATTTGTAAAAAGTAGCCTCTATTTCGTATTGAGCCAGCACAATATCCCAGTTCAAATTAATTCGCCTAATTTAAAGTAAGTAAGTGACTTATGCCCGATTTCACCAACGTCCCCTAAATTTAACAGGACCCGCAAATCTGTTAGGGGACCACATAACCGCGTTCATGCGTTTCACCAACGCACATGGGACCCCTATAGTGCTAAAAGGACTGCTAAGTTTAGGGGGTGCAATATTCAGCCCATAACGTTATGTGGCAGTTTAAAAATATTTTTTCGAGAGCAATATTTTTTAATTACTAAAGAAAATGGATAGGCACTTTATTCAATTGTAGAAAGCTTTAAAATTTTTGAGTTAATTCTGGGAAATACATTATTTAGACGACATCAAATAATTCGACAATGAGTGGGCTATTTTAAAAAAGTGATAACGTGGACTTTTAAAAATATATAGTTATATAAAATATAATTTACAATATAATAAAAAAAATACAATAAAAAAATATAAGTATAATTATTTTAATATAAGTGCATAACCCCACATTACATTAAAGTTACTATGGGGCTGACATGTAACTTATTACAAAAGCTACTTTAAAAATAAAGAGAAAAAAAGATACCTATAGGTTATTAATATTTATTTATATTAGAGAAGGTTGAAAAGAATTTGGATTTTCATGACCGTAGATGAGAAAGCTTTTTTTACATTTAAATGTGATTATTATTAGAATACTTACTTACCTAATATTTTATTCAAAATATTTTTTAATAATTTATTTCTTTTTGAATAATATAATAAAATACGACTTAATAAATAAGAATAATAAACATAGGTAAAGATTTTTTTACATTTAATTGTGATTATTATTTGAATACTTATTTTATATTTTATTCAAAATATTTTTAATATTTTATTTCTTGTTTATTCAGTGGGGCTGCAGGGGCAGAGTTGGCTCGACTCAGGGCGGTATCGACGCCGGAGTCTGGAGCGTGGTTGCACGCTTTACCATCGCCCCACATAGGAACACTCCTGGATGGTGACTCTATGCGTGTGGCGGTGGCTCTTCGTCTGGGTTGCGATGTTTGTCAACCACATTTATGCATCTGTTGATCCATGGTGGAAGCAAGCGGCCATCACGCTTTGAGTTGTTGTCGATGCTCGGGCAGATTCCCTCGACACCACGCTTTAAATGACATAGTCCGCAGGGCACTCATTTCTGCCAATATACCGTGCGTGCTGGAGCCGCCGGGTCTTAGCCGATCGGACGGTAAAAGACCGGACGGGCTAACCTTGGTGCCGTGGCAGAGGGGGAAATGCCTGTTGTGGGATGCCACGTGCGTCAGCACCTTCGCTGCCTCACACCTGGGCCGCACGGTGCGGTCAGCCGGCGCTGCTGCTGAAACCGCAGCCGTTAATAAGCGGAATAAATATGCGGCCCTGGCCTCTAATTATATTTTCATTCCACTCGCGTTTGAGGCAACGGGATGTTGGGGGTCGGAGGCAGTAGCCTTCGTCAAGGAGTTGGGTCACCGCCTACGTGAGAGGCGTTGCGACGCCCGCTCCGGTTCCTACTTGGCGCAAAGGCTGTCAATCGCCATTCAGCGCGGCAATGCCGTCAGTGTTATGGGGACCTTTGCGCCTGGTATGACCCGGGGTGGCATATTTGAATAAGATATAATTAATGTGAATTATAGTTATTAGAATTATTTAATTATAAGACCTACTAATTGTTAATTTATTATCTAATTACTTTATCTCGTTCAAAGCAATAAAATATAAACACGTTTATAACTTTTATTTCTTATTTGAAAAATATAGTGAAATACGGCTTAATAAATAAGAAGAATCAACATGGTGATTTCAGACTTTCTAAAGGAATATCTGAACACATTTTGTTCTACGGTAGTCCAAAGGCTTCAAACAGTTCAAGTTTAAAAAAGTGTTTTTATACTTATATTTTAATTTCGGGTCAAACATTTGCTACAATAGATCAATAGAATTAAATTAACGTAATAATTACAAAGTTAAAGGTCAAAAGTTACGGTTAACACATCCAAAATGATGAAAAAACTGTCCCCTAGCTATGGTCTCATAGTTAAAGGGCTGTTTAGTTGGTGAAACGTATTCTAAACAAGGGGTTCGTTTGGGGGCTCTTTTATTTAAAGGGGCACATAGTTAGGTAACGGTTTAGGGGATGTTGGTGAAATCGGCCATTAGTGACGCCTAAGCATAGGTACTGAAGTTCGGTGACACATTTGAAGTAACGAGTAGGTAGGTAGGTAAGAAGTATACGAACGAATATAAATACATTTGATGATACTGTGGCCGCGTTCCGAATCACGCTCACAGCGCTGTTAGCGCGTATCCGACCAAATTAAATAGTCACAAAATATTACACAGATAGGGTATTTGTGTACCTACTTCATTTAATGGATTATAGGCTAACAGTGCTGTTGGCATGATTTGGAACTAGGCATGTGTTATTATTGTCAATTACAGTCTCATTGATGAGATGACATCATTAACATTCTTGTACTCTACCTCTTGCAAAGTTTAAAAAGAAAGGATTACCTACCTACTGTAACAAAATATTTTTTGAGGGTAAGGAAATAAAAACCGGTCAAGTGTGAGTCGGACTCGCACACAAAGGGTTCCGTACCAAAAAACGGCTAAAAAATCACGTTTGTTGTATGGGAGCCCCCTCAAATATTTATTTTACTAGCTGACCCGACAGACGTTGTCCTGTCTTAGTTATAAATATTAAATTCGAATTGGTATAAATTATTGAAAAGTTTAGTTCAGAGATTAGTAGGTAAGTACCGTTCCCGTTTCCGTTTTCGTTCTCGTTCCCGTTCCCATTTACTTTAAAACCCAACAGCTTTATAAATAACCAAGTACCTATACATCACTTGTTATGTTAGTAACGTGTATGTTAGTCTATCCAAACTTACTAATAAGGCGTGATGGCTCTGAACTAACCGTGATGAGCACTAAGAAATTCAGTTTTCTTATAACCTCTTTGTAAGAAAAAAAAATAATTATTTTACATGTATTTTATTAATAAAATAACTCCGAACGAAGCATCTGTTTTATTACATCCTTGAATGTATGTTTTTTTTTATCGTTGTTCGCGCGTATCTTCGACATTTATGGACCGATTTTGATGATTCTTTTTTTGTTCGATTCAATTTTTTTGCGAAATGGTCCCATTTATTTTTTTTTCAAATCGGTTCAGTAGTTTTCAAGGTATCCTGAAAACACTATGATTTTGCATCAACTAACTTGACTATTTTGTTATTTATGAACCGAATAAGATGATTCTTTTTGTTGGGTAAGAGGTACTTTTAGTCTTTTTAACCGACTTCAAAAAAAAGAAGGTTCTCTTTCAGTTTGACCTGTATGAATGTATGTTTCTCCGCGAATATCTCACGTTTGACTGAGCCGATTTTTCTACCAAATATACTTACACTACACTACCTAATAGAGAAGGTACTTACACTAAAAACAAAAAAATAAAAATTGTTTTAAAAATAAAAAAAAATGTTTTAAAAAACAAAAAACTAACTTCAAATAACCTGCCTCTAAAAAGCAAGAAATAATATTCAAATCATTAGATATGCATTATCATTGTTATATAATAACAACACGTATATTGAAGTCGGGTAGGGCTTTTAGAATAAAAAAACGAAGTTGTACTCCAGCCCCACCCGACTTCAATAGACGTGTTGTTATTATATAACAATGATAATGCATATCTAATGATTTTAATATTATTTCTTGCTTTTTAGAGGCAGGTTTTTTGAAGTCGGTTTTTTGTTTTTTTTAAAAGGTAAGTAAATACTAAAGTTTAATTTTTCAAGTTTTGACTTATGTAGTAAGCATAAATTACATTACAACCATTGAAACTTGTCCCAAGTAACAATACAAAAACTCACATACATACAAACGTAGAGCAGTGTGGAACAATGCAACACCAAAAGCTCTGAGTCTCATATTTCTCTCATTTTTAAAGATATGAATTCCGTTTTTAGAGGAACGGAATCTACTTAATTAGGTATAAAATGGCAGTTATAGTTTCATTAATAAATAGATACATAAACCAATAAGAAGACTTTTAAAAGAAAATGGGAATTGTTTCATTGTGTCCACCTAGGTGTACACAATGAAACATCCTCTGTCCAACAATGAAACACTGTTATTAATTTTGACATTTTCATATTTAGTGGAACAAGTAAATGACAAAATCTGTTGAATTCCAACCGATAAAGGTTTTCTCAAGGTATTGCACAATTATTCAGCCATTCAGGCAATAGCTGCCAAACTTTCCTACGCGTTGCATACAAACACCTAGGCGTGACGTCATAACTAGGGTAGCCGTTAGTATGGAGCGTTTTCAGGTGAGTCCAATTTGTGTGCATTTTAAACTGTGATATCTCGGGCAGTTTTCACGCTAGCGAAATAATTATTTTACCAATGTTTCTTTTTTTGAGAGGTAATTTATGTAACATAAAAAATAAAAAAAATTTCGTCATGCCTATTCTAACGAGCCCAAACACGATGGGGTTGTAGGTTTTATCATAGAATTCCTGTGGGCTTCTTCCGGCTTCATCATCAGATCAGCTCAATGACACCATAATATTGCATTGCCTTCCAGTTCTGACCTATTTTCAAAGTTTCAAGTCTCTAGGTCATCGGAAAGCTAGGATAAAATCGTTCGCAATATATATCTATAAATATTAGGTCTTTACTTATGAACTTGCCGATATTTTGTCACATACAGAGAAAATAATAACTTCTATGTTTTAAAACATTTAACAATATCTTGATTTACGTATGTCGAATTATGACCATGATAGTCAACTATCAGTAAAAATAAAGTCCTTTTTTTAGCTTTCATAGCATTAAAAAAAGATCTTGAAAGTTACTCTTTTTTTTGTGAGCCAAAAAAGGGTGACCGGAGGGGTTGTAACTTAGCCAAAACTTATTTTTTTCGCTTATCGTAAATGGAATAGGTTAGCATAGTGTTCAAACATTAGTACATAAAAGTTTTGTTACAAGAGTGTTAACGGTTGTTAAATGAACAAAGAAAATGCTAGTATGAAAAATGCAACTTCTTGAAAATTCTCCATACAAATCGGCAATTTCATAGGTAAAGACCTATTATATACGGTTACGAAAACCTGCTTATTTTTAATCATAATACAATTTTCACCAATATTTTAGACTTAAGCGTGTGGGCCGGAGAGTCGCATGCTTTTAAAACTTTAGGTCGCTATTGCGTTACATGAGCAACGAATGTGTTTGTAGCTGTTACAATAAATATGTAACGGCTACAAATACATTAACCCACCGCTACAGGCTCCGATTGATCTGGAATTCGACGATTTAACAAAAAACATAACCTCAAAGCATGCGACTCTCCGGCCCACATGTTTTTGTCAATCATTCTGCCGGGAAGCCGGTACAATCGATTTGATATCTGAAATAAGAATGTATATCGTCGGTACATTACTTCTAGGTTGTTTTAGAATGGAAACAGAACAGATATGTATGTACTATGGGCAACAACTTCGCTTAAAAAGTTAGCAAAAAAATTGTGTGCGCACGTATCCCCCTGCACGAACTAAATATATTATGTTATGACGGCGGCGGCGCGGCGTGCAACCGATTTTAACCTTAAGAGTTGTGGTTAAGTGACGTTGTTGTCCATAGTACATCTGTATGAATTTCTAAAACAGGAGATGTAATTCTATAGAGTACCTACTTAACCAAACGAAAGGTGCGTGTTCGTTCGTATCGTGACGTGAGACTTATAGGTATGTACGTACTTAGTATCCAACCGAAACGGACGAGCTCCGTCGTCCCTCGCCACGCGCCCGCGCCTACTCGCTTCGACCGCAAACTTTTTGAATACCTACCTACCTAGGTATTATCCATGCATGAAAATGACACAAATTCATTCTGTCCATCACTCATGTATTTAAGATATTAAATATGTAAACTCTAATAATACTAATATTTTTTATAAGCATCAATGGCTCGGACAAACAAAAAAATTGAAAATATTAAAAGTCCATGCCTTAATTTGGCACAAATTTATTTCATAGGGATTTTTAAGTGATCTGAGGTATATGGTACTTGTTTTTTCAAATTGTAATATTTTTTTGACGGTGTTATTAATGTACGGGTCCCACGTCTGTTTCCATGGACGAAAATGACACAAATTAGGTTTGTACACTACGCAGGCTATCTTAAATACAATACTATTGTTTCTTTTTACTTTAAAACAATTTTGACAGTTTAGACGGTTCTCACACTGGCGACGCGCGTGGTCGCGGCGCACCCACGCGCGTCTTTTACGTTGTATGCAAGTACATTAATTTGTACAGAAAACCGCCTCGTCCAACACACCAAGGCGCGCCACGGCGCGTGAGCGCGCACCGCCGCGTGCCGCCGGCGATCCGCGAGCAGTTTGCGCCAGCAGGCGCGTTACCGCGGGGTACAACACACTGCGACGCGCCCCGCGGCTAGTTTTCGATGATCGTTTCGTTACGATGGCGGGATTTCCTCTGGTTTTCAAATGTTTCGTGGCTTGGATATACGCCCATTTTAGTGCCATTTGGTAGGTACATTATGCAGCACATGAGGTTATACAAAACTGTAAAAAATCTGTTATTTATTTGATTGAATATCATTACGCTGTCGTGGAAGCCCAGCATGCCGTTGACCGTACCTACCTACTCGTATGTTATTAAAATTCCGTCATTAATATCGAGATGGCAAATCTTAATTATTTGTCTGGACGTTTTAATCTCATGAGTGATTTTATATGTGTTCAGTTTTTTTTCCTTTTGAGGTACGGCACCCTAAAAACCTGGAAATTAAAACAAAACAACTTCAAAATTTAATGCCTCTAAAAAACAAGCGGCGGGGACGCGTCAGACGCCGAATGGCGCGGGGGCGCGGAGAAAACCGCCCGAACAGGCGTTGCGCTGCGCCGTCACCGCGCACGTGAAACGCCAAACCACGCCCCGCGACGACGGCGCGCGTTGGCAGTGGGAGAATCGCCTTAGAGTCCAATTATTTATAACCACCACAAATAATCTAATTTTTCAAGATGCATCGGCTAGATGTGACACAAAACGCAAAAATAAACTAATTATATGCCAATGTATCGACAGGCAAGAATTCATAAACTTTAGAATTCTTGAAGGTTATACCCTCAAAATAACGTATTCCGATCGGTCTATTTTCTAGAAACAGCCTAATGATTCTGACCGACCGACGATATGGTAACCCTACACTGTGATTGTTCATAGTAAATAAATTTGCAAATTTCTCTAAAACGAGTAAAGATATTCTGAAAATATGTTTTCGGGTCGTTTATCGTGATCAAACGATTACAAAAACCTGCTTATTTTTAATCTTAATGCAATTTTCATCAATATTTTAGACTTAAGTGTGTGGGCCGGAGATTCGCATGCTTTTAAAACTTTAGATCGCGATATCTTTGACCCTGTTGCGTTACATGAGCAACGAAAGTGTTTGTAGCTGTTACAATGAATATGTAACGGCTACAAATACATCAAACCACCGGTACAGACTCAGATTGATCTGGAATTCGACGATTTAACAAAAAACATAACCTCAAAGCATGCGAATCTCCGTGCCACATGCTTTTGTCAATCATTCTGCCGGGAAGCCGGTACAATCGATTTGATATCTGAAATAAGAACGTATATCATCGGTACATTACTTCTAGGTAGTTTTAGAATGGAATTATTCAGTGGCACGGAGATTCGCATGCTCACCCTACGCACGCCCCCGGCGGAGGTCCTACTGGGTGTATTCCAACAGCCCAATCGCTAAATCGTCAGTCACCCACCACAGTATACATTTTAAGTGAGCATGCGAATCTCCGTGCCACTGAATAATTCCATTCTAAAACTACCTAGAAGTAATGTACCGATGATATACGTTCTTATTTCAGATATCAAATCGATTGTACCGGCTTCCCGGCAGAATGATTGACAAAAGCATGTGGCACGGAGAGTCGCATGCTTTGAGGTTATGTTTTTTGTTAAATCGTCGAATTCCAGATCAATCTGAGTCTGTACCGGTGGTTTGATGTATTTGTAGCCGTTACATATTCATTGTAACACCGTGTCCTACTCCTACGCAGGTCACATTCAAAATTTAAATTTTTATGTAATTCGAAATGGCGGGCCACCACTCTTAGGGCGTGATTTTATTTCGCTTTTTAAGTTGGAACTAATGGCCAATAATTTTTGTATTCAATCTAGACCCACAGCAGAACAGCTACAAATGCGGTTTCCGAATGTGTTTTCTGATAAATTGGGATTATTCAATAAATATAAAGTATCTTTGTCATTGAAAGAAAACGCAAAACCGGTTTTTTTCAAAGCCCGCCCGGTTGCTTTTGCACTGAGGGATAAGGTAAACAAAGAAATCGATAAATTGGTCGATTTAGGGATCCTTATACCGGTAGATCATTCTGATTATGCATCCCCAGTTGTACCGATTTTAAAACGTAACGGGGATATTCGTTTATGTGCAGATTATTCGGTAAGCATAAACAAACAACTGGTAATTGACCAGTACCCTTTGCCCACAGTCAAAGAGTTATTTTCAAAATTATATGGGGGCCAGCAATTTACAAAATTAGATTTGTCCATGGCCTATCAACAATTTGTCCTTGACGAAGCGTCACAAAATATAACTTGCATTAATACGACTCGCGGCCTTTACAAATATACCCGGCTAGTGTTCGGGTTGGCCAGCGCACCCGCCATTTTCCAAAAGGCTATGGAAAATTTACTATCGGGGTTAGATGGGGTATTATGTCTACTTGACGATATTTTGATTTCAGGGAAAGACGAAAATCAACATTTAGATCGTTTACATGCAGTACTCCATAGGTTGCAAGATGCAGGTTTGACGTTGCAAAAGGAGAAATGTGAATTTTTCAAGGATGAAATAAATTATCTTGGGTATTTAATTAATAAAGATGGGTTAAAAAAGTGCCCTCAAAAAGTGAAAGCAATAGTAGAAGCACCGACACCAACTAATGTAGGTCAATTACAATCATTTTTGGGGTTGGTAAATTATTACAGGAATTTTATACCCGATGCATCAACTATTTTAAGCCCATTATATGAATTATTAAAAAAAGGTGTTAAATGGAACTGGTCGAAAATGCATAATATCGCGTTTACCAATATAAAATGCATATTATCATCGGACAAAGTACTTGCACACTTTGACCCAAGCGCCAAATTAATTTTGACAGTAGATGCGTCCCCTAGCGGACTGGGAGCTATTTTGTCACAGGTCGATAGTAACGGGTTAGAGAGACCGGTGTCTTACGCCTCACGTACCTTGAACTCTGCCGAAAAACGTTATTCGCAGATTCAAAAAGAAGCCACCGCTATAATATTTGGGGTGCGTAAATATCATCAGTACTTGTACGGGAAATCTGTTCCATTTGTACTTCGAACCGATCATAAGCCGTTAATTTCCATATTTGGGCCATACCGGGGCATTCCGGAAGTAACGGCAAATCGACTTCAAAGATATGCAATGTTTTTGAGCGCATACAATTATAACATTGAATATATACGTAGCGCTGATAACAGTGCCGACTATCTGTCTCGGTCTAGCCTAACGGCGGCGGCGCCCGCGCGGCCGCGCACGGACAACGGAGATGATGACTCATTCGATGTGGAATACGATCGCGCGTCTTACGTTAATTTTGTGGTGGAAGGCAGCCTACCGATTACATTAGAGCAGTTGCGCGACGAAACCGAGAAGGATGCGCTATTGAATAGAGTGAAATACTTTATCTTAAATGGTTGGCCGCCTAAATTACCCAATTTACTTTTAAAACCCTATTATATGTGTAGAAACCAGTTATCTTGCGAAAGCGGGTGTCTGATGAGAGGACATAAAATCGTGATACCACATTCACTCCGAGATAGAATGATTACAGAATTACATAATTCTCACTTGGGGATAGTCAAAACTAAAGCCGAAGCGCGATCACGGTTCTGGTTTCCAGGGATCGATGAAACCTTGGAAAATATGATAAACTCTTGTGAGATTTGTACTAAGCTACGACCCGCTCCGCCCCGCGCCCCCTATTCTCATTGGAAATTTCCCCCGCAACCCTTTTACAGAGTACATTTGGATTTTTTAGGACCAATGTTAGGTCAAACATACCTTGTAGTTGCTGATGCATACACAAAGTGGGTAGAGGTGTATCATATGAATAATTGTAGCACTACAACAGCACTCATAGAAAAAATAATTGATTTCATGTCGAGGTTTGGCACGCCACACACACTTGTTACTGACAAGGGCACGGCATTCACTTCGCAGGAGTTTCAAAGTTTTTGCAAATTGAATGGGATACTCCATATGACGTCACCACCGTACCACCCAGCCAGCAATGGCCAGGCAGAGAGCTACGTAAAAATAGTTAAAAGGGGTATAAAATCGAGTATTCAGTCAAGTAATAATGCAAAAACTATGAAACTAAAATTATTAAAATTCTTGTTTGACTACCGAAATTCTGTCCATTCAACCACAGGTTTCACACCCGCCGAGTTAGTCTTTGGTAGGAAATTGAGATCACGCTTGGATTTATTAAAGCCAACCAAATCAAAACCATCGTCGCTCTCATCCACATTAGTTAATAATGTAAAAAATAATCAGTGTTTACAGAATAAATATGGAGGTACTAATAAACAAACTTTCAAGCGTAACGATAATGTCTTTTATAAAAAATTTATAAATGCTCCTAAATTTATATGGTGTAAGGGTATAATTGTTAAACGAATCGGTAAAGTGATGTATTTAGTTAAGGACAGTAGCTCTTTGAAATATGTTAGTAAACATAAAAACCAAATTATAGCCTATAGGGGACAGAATAATACGAAGCTCGCATTAGAGCAACGAGACCATGGCATAAGTGTACAGGACATTTCATCTCTCGAATCAAATTCTACGGAGAATAATATCGGCCGTGGCTGCTCTGAACACAGCGGAGAGGAGAATGAAGGTGTTGATTTGTCTGTCTCTACTCCAACCGATGTAGTAACAGCCATCTCTCCGGCACCTGAAGACGATAACCTGTCTACACCATCTAGGAGATCAGATTTGAGAACAGACATTCCTTTGGCGCCGGAAGACGACGATAACTTTGAAGAGGCCTTGTCAGAAGGCGACTTCAGGGCAGGAAGTGGAAGCGAGGAAATGCCCCAGTCGGCAACCCGCGTTCAGTCAGCCACGCCAAAACAGGATGATTCATCGTCACGCCAGAGAGTCCGTAGACATCCCCCTGTCAATTATAAGCAGTTTTTCTAATGAAGATGTATTAGTTCATTAGGGGTAGGACTGTTACGTATGAACTATAGCTATAGTTATGTATGTGACTGCGTCACTACGGTATTCCTTTTGTTCGAATAAACAGTGTGTTTTTAACCGTCGGTCTTGTCACTTGCCTCCTTGTCTGCATACGTAATACAACAGATACTATTGATCTAAAACATTTAACACTTATTTAACCAATTGTAATATTCTTTTGGAGTTACTAAGGTAACGCTTTAGGTAATAGTCAAATAACAGTATTCCCGTGGACAAAGATGACACAAAAAGCTCAAGTAAGTACATCGATTACAACTTCATAATCATCATGAACGTAAAATTTTCAACTTTAATTTTCTTTTCGTCCGATAGCGTTAGAAAAGACAAAAACCTAAATTGTTACTTATGCATCAAACCAAAATGACACAATTTCATGTATTAGGCTAAGTGAATGGTGCAGAAACTATATACGAAAAAAACAAACTTTAATATTTTTAAAAGCTAAAAACTTATCCCGATCGGTCTAAAATGCAAGTTGAAGTGTTTTTAGATACCTATTTTGAAAGACTAATACTTCAAAAAACGAAGGAAGTTCTCAGTTCGGTTGCATTCAACCGAGACCTAAATTAATGGGTGACTGATACTGATGATGATGGGTGACTGGTACTGAGTGGGCAATTATTATACCAATTATGACGTTCACATTTTTAACACGTTTTTATAAGGTTACCTACTTTCTCATTTGTTTGTTTGTATTTTGTCATCTCGATTAGGATAAAAGTCACCTTTTTACGTCCCCTAAAAAATATTGCAATATTGCATAGTCAGTAACAGTATGCTAGTAGGTACGATACGTACGAGTATGTAGGCAAATCAACCCTCAACATTATGTAGTTCAACTTGAATTTTATTAGAAACAGCCTAATGATTCCTACGGACCGACGATATGGTCACCCTACACACTGATTATTCATAATAAATCATAGTAAATAAATTTACTTATTTCTCTAAAACGAATGAAGATATAGTGAAAATATGTTTTCGGGCCGTTTATCGTGATCAAACGGTTACGTAAACTTGCTTATTTTTAATCTTAATACAATTTTCACCAGTATTTTAGACTTAAGCGTGTGGGCCGGAGAGTCGCATGCTTTTAAAACTTTAGATCGCCATATCTTTGTCCCTGTTGCGTTACATGAGCAACAAATGTGTTTGTAGCTGTTACAATGAATATGTAACGGCTACAAATACATCAACCCAGCGGTACAGGCTCCGATTGATCTGGAATTCGACGATTTAACAAAAAACATAACCTCAAAGCATGCGAATCTCCGTGCCACATGCTTTTGTCAATCATTCTGCCGGGAAGCCGGTACAATCGATTTGATATCTGAAATAAGAACGTATATCATCGGTACATTACTTCTAGGTAGTTTTAGAATGGAATTATTCAGTGGCACGGAGATTCGCATGCTCACCATTTTAAGCGATTGTTCATTGTTTACACGTGCAAAAATATCGCACGTTGAAAAAATCGCTCGTGTGTACGATTCCCTCAGACCAAATAAAAAGGGAAGACGGAGTCTTCCAAGCAAGGGACTGAAGCCAATTTTTTCATGCATTAGTGTGTGAGCCGGTGTTGCCATAGTAATTCATATTACCCCAATGTTATAAAAATAACGCGTTATGAAATAATAACGTTATTTATCACATATCAGAATCAAAACAAAAAACTGCCTGGATTCAAGAGATCATAATACGGTCCCAAGGGGGGTATTACAAGCTCTTAAAACTTGTCAGTTTTCTGAATGGCTATCAAAGCGTCTCTTATTTATTACTGATGAAAGAGACGCAGACTATGATAGGCATTCAGCTATTCTGACTCGGGTGTGAGGCGACGGCTACACGCCTGGTACTGTGATCCATCAGTATTTAATCAGGGGCCTATTTCATAAAAGATTAGTGAATTTACTATAATAATTTACCACAGTTATTATTGGGGTAGAATTATGTTTCTTATTAATTATAAAACATAATTCTATCCCAATAAACTATTACTATGGTAAATTACTGTACTTTTTTATTCTTTTATTAAATAGATCCCTGATAAATAATACTGATGGATCACAGTATTTACCACACGTGTAGCCGTCGCCTAATGATAGATAGAAAAATTGAGCTTCTCAAAGCCCTGCATGCAGGGCTGTGAGTAGCTCGCTTTAAAAGTAGTGGCGGAAGTAGGAAGGAAATAGGAAAAATGTAAAAAATAAAACTAACGAATACTAAAGTTTCGTGTATTTAAGGCAAGATGTTTGTTCTGACATGTTAGGCATCTATTACACGGTAGGTTTTGCTGTCAGTTTAACCACAGTCACGGGTTGTGACTGATGATTAACCTACCGTGTAATGTAGTGACTGATGGTTGCATGATGTGATTTGTTCTTTCCATCAGTCAATCAGTCAAACTCATAACATCCTTCCTTCAATATGTATGTATAGTACCCTACCTAAATTAATTTAAATTGGGAGATATTTTCGTAAAACCACTTATTTTACCTTTGTTAGGAATACCTATTTTTTTCACTTAATCCTTTAAGCCCGGAAAATGAGACACAAATTTCCATTTCCATCAGGGATTGCAGGATTAAAAATAACTATTTTAAGTGACGTAGGTTTTTTCAAAGTTTTAAATGTTGCTTTTCATTTTAATTTTTTTAAAGAATTCATACTTTATCTAGTTTTAAAAAAACCCGCCTGCATAAAAAGACAAGTCTACTAAAAAGATGGAAACAAGATAAATATTAAAGGCAACATAATAACATGCTGTCAGAGGCATGCATAAAGAAAGTGACATTATGAATTATTTGAATTATATACCTCCGACTGCATGTTATTATGTTACCTTTAATATTTAGTCTTGTTTCCATCTTTTCAGTTGACTTGTCTTTTTATTGTCTTTTCTGCGGCAGGCAGGGGTTTTTTAATTATATAATTTATTATTTATTTATATCTTTTTAGTTATCATATATTACGGTCATGATATACCTTTTCGAAATCTTCATAATAAGCCCTTTAATTTGATACCCATATAGCAGTATTCTAAAAAAATTTTTTTCCACTGCGTATAATAGCACCGTATAGCCACCATGTTGGTTTTTTAGAACGCCACCTTCTTAAGAAGTTTTTTAGAACGCCATCTTCTTAAGAAATTGGGCTAAAAAGACGAATCTAACGATATCTTAATCATAGAAATCCGTTCAGTCGTTTAAAAGATATGAGGTAATAAAGAATATTACATACATACAAGATAGAAGATACGCGCGAAAAACATAACCCTCTTGCAGTCAGGTAAAAACAGCATCTAAATCGGTCAAACCGTTATGGAGATAAATGAAAACATGATGCTGCAGCACTCCCTAGCGGCTAAATACTATAACACTTATCTAAGAAGCATCGCCAAAAACCATTACAGAAAGCCGTAGCGAAATCGGTTTAGTAATTTTTGAAAAACGACAAAAACTGCATTGAAATCGGCCCAGAAGGTAGTTTCCGAAGAAAATGGTAACAGACATAGACAAACAAACAAACAACCTCTGAGGCGACGGCTACACGCGTGGTAAATACTGAGATCATCAGTATTTAATCAGAGGTCTATTTCATAAAAGTATGAAAAAGTACAGTAATTTACCATTGTAGTAGTTTATTGGGGTAGAGATTATGTTTTATAATTATTAAGAAACAGTTCTACCCCAATAACAACAATGGTAAATTGTTATAGTAAAGTTACTAATATTTTATGAAATAGGCCCCTAATTAAATACTGATGGATCTCAGTATTCTAACCCCAAACGCATATACCACCTCCATTCCGTTCCGTCCGTCGTGGGTAAAAACAGTCCAGAAACAGAAATAATTAACGCGTTATTTTTAACAAGAAACAAATAACGTTACGTTACTTTCCATGTTACCCAATAACAGGTTTAAAAAAGAACGTTTGGCATGGCAACACTTGTGTTGACGTTTTGTGTTTCAAGTAATACCTTAATGTTTATTTTGAATTAGTGAAAATATTAGTTTCCAATTTTACTTTCGTGTGAAATGTGACTCCATCCTGCTTTTTATGTGTCGAAAATTGGTTTTTACACCTTTTCACTACACAATTCGGCATTTTCTTTGGTGAAATTCATAATTTATTAGTACGTCCTGGTACGTCCGCTTCGCACGCTGGCTGTTAAGAAAAGGCGTAGTTTCGTTACATGTGTGTGCGTGTAACTGTGTGTGTACACGCCAAGGCGTAGTTTTATTGGCTTCACTGCATTGTTCAGAGGACTACGTCTTCCCTTTTTTATTTGGTCTGAGACGATTCCTAAGAAAACAATTTGAAAAATGACAACAGACCAAGGAGGTTTATATAGGGAGTGAGTACTCTACGAAAATTTTCACTTATCGCTTAAAAGAAATTCAACTTTATTGCATTTGTCATAGAGTTAAAATTCTATCGACGACATTGACTGAAGGCACTACTGTGTGAATGAGACAACACCAGCACGCGTAGCATGAGCACACGGGACTCTTGTCTACGAAGACTTGTCGTCTCGACCTTCTAGATTGCAGCACGCGTAGCATGACCAACATCGAGATAGGATTCGACTCAGAGAACAATGGCTTGTCTACACCGAAATGTCACTTTTGTCGGGTTGAGATCGAGATACTCATGCTCGCATTTACAACTAGTAGACTCGTATTGTTCTTTGTCGTGGCCTAATGTCAAAAGTCGACAAACATGAGCTTTTCTCTTCAACTGACATTAATTTGACAGTTGAATCAGAGAAACTTGTCTACCACCGTTTGAGTAGTCGAGAAGGTCGAGAGAGAATCACAGACTAATAAGAAGATTCGAAATAGTTTTCTACGTATTTTATTTTATATGAAACTAAATTTCGCAATAAAAATAAATCTAAATTATCCGTGCTTATATCTTATTCGTTAAAAACTTAAAATTAAAATTATTTTCATACGTTGATTTCAATATTTCGTAATTTTCTCGTCATTTTACACAGATTACTAAATTAACAATTTCGTTAGTAGTCTGTGTTATTTTTTCAAAATACTCTCAATAAAAGAAAGGCAAACGAATTTATATCCATACAGCTATATTTAATTAGTTTTAAGAGTTTAGCGTTGTGAAATCTATAGAAAGGAACGGTGCTTTATGAGAATTAAAGTAATTATTTTCTACTGGCAATATTATTCTTCTCGAGCTCGAGAGAGCTTGTCTACGGAAGAGAACGCTTTCTTGAGTGCCTCTCTAACTTAGAACATATAAAAAAATGAGAATCATGTTTAAACTAAATTATTTCGGATCATTTTAGATAATTTTGACGTTTATTGGTGTTGAAATAAAAAGATTACCTTTAAAATTCACTTTTTTTATTAAAAGACATTAAAAGGTTTCGAAATTCTGAGAACGAGTCCCACCTGTCTGTCAAACTGTGCTCAGCAATCGAGAAGGTCGAGACGACAAGTCTTCGTAGACAAGAGTCCCGTGTGCTCATGCTACGCGTGCTGAGCACAGTTTGACAGACAGGTGGGACTCGTTCTCAGAATTTCGAAACCTTTTAATGTCTCTTAATAAAAAAAGTGAATTTTAAAGGTAATCTTTTTATTTTAACACCAGTAAACGTCAAAATTATCTAAAATGATCCGAAATAATTTAGTTTAAACATGATTCTCATTTTTTTTATATGTTCTAAGATAAAGAGGCACTCAAGAAAGCGTTCTCTTCCGTAGACAAGCTCTCTCGAGCTCGAGAAGAATAATATTGCCAGTAGAAAATAATTACTTTATTTCTCATAAAGCACCGTTCCTTTCTATAGATTTCACAACGCTAAACTCTTAAAACTAATTAAATATAGCTGTATGGATATAAATTCGTTTGCCTTTCTTTTATTGAGAGTATTTTGAAAAGATAACACAGACTACTAACGAAATTGTTAATTTAGTAATCTTTGTAAAATGACGAGAAAATTACGAAATATTAAAATCAACGTATGAAAATAATTTTAATTTAAGTTTTTAAGGAATAAAATATAAGCACGGATAATTTAGATTTATTTTTATTGCGAAATTTAGATTCATATAAAATAAAATACGTAGAAAACTATTTCGAATCTTCTTATTAGTCTGTGAACTCTCTCTCGACCTTCTCGACTACTCAAAGGGTGGTAGACAAGTTTCTCTGATTCAACTGTCAAATTAATGTCAGTTGAAGAGAAAAGCTCGTGTTTGTCGACTTTTGACATTAGGCCACGACAAAGAACAATACGAGTCTACTAGTTGTAAATGCGAGCATGAGTATCTCGATCTCAACCCGACAAAAGTGACATTTCGGTGTAGACAAGCCATTGTTCTCTGAGTCGAATCTTATCTCGATGTTGGTCATGCTACGCGTGCAGGTGGAGGTCGGTGTCTCGTTCACACAATGGGGAATGTCCGAAAAAAAAAATTTGGCTGAATATTTTTTTATAGGTAGGAATAATCTCCCTTAGTAATAGAAAAAAGTTTAAGAATTTTCGGTTGCGTAAAAATAAAAATAAAAAATAAAGTCTCTTCGACTTAACAAATATACGAAAGTAACAGCAGAATGGAGATTATACCTTTGCCACCACCTGTCACAACAGATTTTTCGATTTTGCAATCATACTTGGTTTTTTGTAAAGATTCGATTTGCACGAATATCCTACGTCATATTATACATTTGTGAATAGATAGTTACCTATCATGTATATACATGAATAAAGATTGACATTTTGAAAATCAACGAAGTTAGATAGTTGCGCAACAGACCATTAGATTAAATTAAATAGCATTTTGAAGTTTTTATCTACTTTCCTTGCGAGACTGACGATTAATAAAAATAAGTGCCGCTGTCACAGAATAATTAATTACATGACCGTTGTTAACATTTCAAGAAAATAAATCTGTGGGGCTACCGCCCAAGTAGCGTCGACTTCGCCGTCGGCTTCATTTGACAGATGATTATAATACATTGCTTTTTGTCTTTGCTAAGTTTTTATTTGTACCAAAAAGAAGTAGCAATGTATCTCATCCATCTGTCAAATGAAGCCGACGGCGAAGTCGACGACACTTGGGCGGTAGGGCCCCTGTTCCCTAAGGGTTGACTGGGAGAGAATGCTTTTAGCATTAAGTCCGCCTTGCTTAGAGCATCGCGGCTTCGTCTCGAAGGGAGCAGCCTTAGCGATTATTACTCAATTCAATTTTTTCTGGCATTTTTTGCGGGGGGGAAAGTGCACACAAGTGCAGTTCCGCATACTCACATCCAAAAAACAACACTGTAAAGACGACACCAACACATAAAAAATAAAACAAAACAGCAAAAATTTGTGTACGGATGAGTCACACATCAAAATATGACACGTTTTTGACATAAAGGGCTGGGCTCAATTGTCGTTGCAGCAATATCGATACGGAAAAAGGAATAAAGGTAACAAACTCAAACATTTTACATGGGGTGAATAACAACAAAGAGCCCAACAAGCAAAAACCTTCTGGACCAACTGACCACTAAATCTCATCACCAGTGGTCAGTTGAGAAATGAATTTCTCATCTGACCACAGGAGGTGAATTGGGAGCAATTTATCCCTAATTCATCACCAATGATGAAAATGATGAAGTGGGGGTTTTTTTTTGTTTCAACAGCTGACTACGGATGACATTTTGAAAACTATGTAAGCCTATTTCATTAAATCATAATTTAACCACCATAAGTTAACCTTTTCTATATTTATGTGATCCTGGTAATTTGGAGATGCAAGTGATTGAAAATATTTCATTTTGAACCAAAGCGAAGCGAGGACACGTTGCTAGTTAATTATAAAATAAAAATGACACAAAAAATTATAGAAGTTAAGTTCCGTATTTATATGATCCTGGTACTTTGGAAACGTAAGTAATTAAAAATATATAAAAAAAACTGAAACTCCTTGTCAGCAGAAGTTGGGAAATAATCATATCGCAGTCAGATTTGAATATTTTATAAATATAATATTTTTGGTTTGGTCACCACACCAGTGGTGAAATGGGAGTAAGATGGTGTTATTTAATAACGGGTAGTCAGTTGAGAAATTGGAGTTCCAACCAACCACTGGTGGTAGGATTTGACGGTCAGATGGTTCGGAAGGAGCAAAAAAGTCTCAGGATGCGTACGTTATTAGAGTGGTAGGCTTACAGGGCTCTTATAATTGTTTTGTGACATGTCATCGTTCTTAAATTAGTCTTAAAAAAGTTAATACGGACTCAAGAACACTCAGTCTTATTGTCAAGTCTCATATAAGTTTTTAGGTATATCACATTTATGAGAATGCCTGGAGCAGGACCAGTCGACAAACATTGTGATACGGTAACATCACTAAGTTGCTCATCGGCGAGAACTCGGATTTATCTAGCGACAGATCTGAAATTTGTACGGAGGAGCCATGGACGAGCAGACCCGATGTCACTGAATAAATTTGACAACTAATCAAGAATAAAATATACGAATTTAATGTTTAATGTAAACAAATAGCAATAATACGACAAAAAATTACTTTCATGTGAAATGTAACACCGACTTTTTGTAAACTTTGATGTTCCAGACCTCTTTTAACAGCAAAAAACTCATCAATTCGGCATTTTAAACACTGCAGCGTTCACATGCGCGACTGGACTCGGTCTAGAAAGAAATCCGGGCGCAACTGGTTTTATCAACCGCATATGCCCATTTGGGCTTGTACTTCGGCAGAGGGGAAAACTTCGTATGGCTTCTCTTTCTGGGACAGAAGCGCGTCTTACTCTAAGCCGCCTTGTGTACATTAATTTATTGTAGTACAATAAAGAGATAAAATAAAATAAAATAAAATAAAATAAAAATAAAATACTTCTAGTTGAAAGGATATTTAGGCTGAATGTCAAAAATCGTTTGCTAATATATATTTTTTGCAGATTTCGCCGTCACTGTCTCTCACTATCAATCAGTCAGTCTGTGCTGTCAATGAAGAAAAGTCACGAGTTTTATTTATCGGTCTGTGGTTGTTTTTATCTCGTAAAATCATTTTCTATTTCTTTTTCAATTCCAAAACGCGTAGATTCATCGATATGTAATTACGTGCACCAGCGTCAATGTCATTAAGTTCGAAATTGTGGTGTAGTGTATCTTAACGAGTGTTTAACGTGTTAGTATATAACCGAATGCGAACAATATGCCTGGGACACTAGTAGACAGGCTGCCCTTGCCGAACCTCAAGGTTTACACAGCGGGAAGTGTTTTGTTGCTCTCTGTGGCCGTGTTTCATGCAGTGAGTGTGACGAGTGATCCCAACTGGAGAGTGCACACAACTCTGCAGCGGCAGAAAGTGATGGCCGCAGAGGGTGATGCTGATAATGTTAAAGTGATGGAATTTGTGAGCCCGCCACCCCTGAACATGTCCACAAACGGCACTAGGAACCTAACGGAGCAGTTCGTCGAGGTCATGACGTTCATGATGCAGGAGCCACTGTGTATGTGGGTGAGTATAATTTACATTACAGCACACAAATACCCAACAAATATATATAATGATTAAATATGTTGTCATTGTGTTTGCAAATAAGAATACCACTTTGAACAAATATTCATTGGTTATACCGTTTCAAATGAAAATAAATGTTTCAGCTGGGCTATGTGCCAAAAAGCTCGCTGTAAAGTACTGTAAACAATCAATAGTTACTAGCTCAATAATAAAAACATTCCTCTGTTTCACACCCTACTTTTTAAATACTTCTCACATGTAAACATAATTAATGTTTTCATAGTTTTAATAATTATTTAGAACCTTTTTAAAACTTGGTTTTATTAAAAAAGAAAAGAATACATTTTATTGGTGCTAACTATGTCATGCATGAAGTCTAAGTATGTTTCTTTAAAAAAAATCCATATTATTTTATAAGAAATATTTACTGTTTAGAAAAAATGGACAAATGTGGATATTGAAATAGGTTAGGTACATCATAAAACTATTTGATTTCTAAAAAGTTTAATTTATAAGGTGGGAATGTAGTGACACTTAACAAAATAATTCACAAATCAATTCTATTCTATTCTAAAAAAAACAATGAATGTTTTATTTCAAAAACAATGAACTCATTTTATGTTTGAAAACATTAGAAACATCAGCTATTTGTAAACTTAGTGTTAGCATAATGTGACATTGCAAAAATATTTTTTTAGACAGCAACAGCTAATAAGTTGCTTGACATGAGTCTTTAAGAAATATGGTCTGTTTTGAATATAATAATAAACTTAAGAAAAAGGATTATATTATGGAATCGTGAAGGCAACTGTCAAAATGGCGCTGCATACACTTGTTCCACGAGAACTATGAAAACAAAGGACTTTTACTTAAAAATATCGTTTTTTAGCCCTAAAATGATTAAATTCTGTGTAATAGGCTTTAAAAATGTTGGCTCTTACAAATTTCAGAAAAATCTGGATATAGATAAAAATTATAAAATTTGTAAGAATAAAAACGTCCTAATTTGGCTTTCAATTCCGGCATTTGCATTGTAGAATAGTCTTTTATATATCTATTTTGGGTCAATGGGTCTTTTTCGGTAAAAAATACTATAAAATAAATACTTATTTTCCCATACATTTGTTCTGATCGTCTACTGTCTTAGGAACAAGTGTACGCAGTGACATCTACGATTAGCTTTAATAATAGATCAGAGGTTATCTTGGTACCCCCAAATAGAAAAAAATACTTCTAGGGTCAGAAAATTTATCTGGATGTTTAAAACTTTAAGATATGTAGTACCAAAAAATACTTCAGATAACACTAATTCTTCTAAAAACGTTTTAAATGAGATTTATATTGCTTTAGTACAATCGGTTATAACAAAACCCCATATAGATAAACAATAGTATATCTATATGGGGTGGTGCATATAAGACACACTTTCTTGAAGTTGAACGAGCTCAAAGAGCTCTGTTAAAAGTAATGTATTTTAAAAAACGTCGTTTTTCCACTGATAGTTTATACCAAATTAGTAATGTTCTATCTATCCGAAAGCTATATATTTTAACCTTGATACTTCAAAAACATAAAACCTTAACATACGACCCTGAGTTGGAAAACAAAAGAAGAAAAGACTGTGTTATCAATATTCCTATAACCAAAACTGTTTTTGCGAGACTACAATGTAATATACAATCAGCATACCTATATAACAAAATAAATAGTGAAATACAAATATACCACAGAACTTATCACGAGTGTAAATCCACACTGTTGAAGTGGTTAAAGATGCTTAATTATGAGGAAACTGAAGCACTTTTAACTCACATATCACACACACACACACACACACACACACACACACACAAACACACACACACACACACACACACACACACACACACACACACACACACACACATACATACACACACACACACACACACACACACACACACACACACACACACACACACACACACATACACACACACGCGCGCGCGCACGCGTGCTCACATGTATTTAAAATAAATAAGTAAAATAAGAATATTATTGTATAAGATTATTGTTATAATTATTAGCACGTAAGTAGGTTAGGTACCTACAAAAATCTTTAACGTCCTTAAGGAGGAGCGGGGCCCTCTGGTACAGGCATTGTCATGCTTAAAAGGGGACTCTAGCTACTTACTGTTCTGTTTTTGTATTTTAAAGTAAATAAAGATTTTTGATTTTGATTGATTTTGAGCTTTGCGTTGCCAACCCCATTGTAAAGCAACATTGGTTGCCACATTTAAAAAAAACCTCTTAATGTTACTAGCTTGTTGAAGACTTACACAAGCAAAGGGGTTATTTAGTCACTAACCATATACAGCTTATTACTTTAATGGAAAGGTAAAAATAACAGTAGTAATATTTAGTAATAACATCAAAAATTATTTAATTACAGTGTAGGTTTGATGATGGAAAAATATATATGTTGATGATGAATAGGCATGATAGAGTGAATAAAATAGTTTTTGTTGAATTGGTAAGAAAACCTTGTTTTAGATTAATTATTTTAACCAGCTGTGGTGCCTGTCTTCGCTCAGTGTGTGATATGTGATTGCATGGTAAATAATTTTGGGGTAAAAAATACAGGCTGCACTTTTTTTCACTTTCCAAATTTTAAGGATGTGTTCAGTCCATAAAACTGAACAACTTCTATGAAACATGTGTCAAATATGCCACAAAATTTTGGTCATCCCTTACTAAACTAATAATGTGATCTCTTTGATTTGTATGGAAAGTCAGTTTTTTCCATATTGGACCCTGTTGTTCAGTTTCATGGAGTGAACTCATCTTTGGGGAAGTAATAAAAAGACACCCTGTATAAGATGTACCTAGGTATTTTTTTATTACAAACTAACTACTTATTACATTACAATAATAACACTTCTTTAAATAGCAAAATTTGTACTGTTGTTGTTGACTGTTCTAGCTAGAGGGCAAATCTTCCAGCCCTTATATATTAAAAAACACACCTTTCAGGTAAAAACGAGAACTTCTTCATAGATCGAGAAAAGCCTCCTATCCCCACCATCACCACACCATATAACTCCCTTGATCATACCGGGACTTGTTTCTAAGTTTTAGCTGCACACACATTTTGTACTCTTTCTTTAATATATTGATTACCGTATTAGAGTATTTCCATTTATCCTTAGTAATTAATGTAAAAAATTGTTTGCCTATTCTATGGGACCAACTTAATCAGCTGTTCCATACATTTTGGTTGAGTAGATATTGACCACAGATCACAGAATTTCTGTGTTCTGAGATATTGACGTTTTCTATGGTGTCTATGGAACAGCTGATTATTTTTTTGCTCTGAATAAGTTGTTCCCATAGACAAAGTTGTTCAGTGTGACGGGCTAAGCCACACCACAAAAGTCGAGTATTCAAAAAATCACTCTTCTAGAATATACTGATATACTTTTATTTATAGAAATTGCATTTGTTACTTGGCTGTTGTACACTAGCTAGACCAATTAACACATTGCCAAATGATGGCAAACTATTTCTTTCTAAGGAAGTTCTTAAATGCTCTAAGGGAAGTTCTCAAATGTAATAGAAAGATGTGGCCAAAATGATTATTACATTACTAATCATATAAAAGATAAATAGTGATAGAACATTGGTAAAAGGTCCTAAACGTACCTAGTGGACGACTAATTGTAGATAATTTGGCTATTTTATCACATTGCATCCCTTTTTTAGGCGCCTACATGGCACCTAGGCCACTCTAGTCCCCGTGCGGATCGGATACTATACGGCGCCGATACACCACAGAGTAAACAAACAATAATTTTCCTGACCCTTTCGGCTGCTTAACTTTCACTTGTGGATGACTAAGATGATCTCTTTTAACGGTTACGCTAATGTGCCTGCCATACCATACATAGGTAATTATTCATTCGATATAAAACACTGAGCGTATTCCGCCAAACGTTCTGCGCTGAACTTTCGGCAGACGCGCTCGCTCTCCCACAACACTATCTATTCTGTACTGCAGAACTGCTACAGCTCCGGAGTAACGAGCGCCTCATAACATCCACAAGTATTATGTAGGTTCAATCAATTGAGAATGGCAACCTATTGCAACGCTCCATGCAGTACTTCTACTGGATTGCTTTTGAATGTAGGGTAAAGCACCTTCATGTAGTCTTCACGTAAATGTCACCGGAAATGGTCCGTAGCCGGACTGACGCGGACGGCGGCGATCCGTCATTTTGTGTCAAAATCACTGCGTTGCGTTAGGTCTTTACGGCCAAACGAGCTAATCGAGCTCCGGCCGTGTTCCGGTCAAGCACCAGACTAGCTCTGACGAGCTCAGATCGAGCCAAAGTCGAATTTACGATTGAACTCCGATCCGATCGATGCCATCTTCATGAAGCCAGGCCTAAATCAGGCTATACTTTGAATGGATGTCGCCTTTTTTGAGCGGCTATTGGAGACATCCATGGTTTAACAAAAAATTGCCTAACATGATGACTAACAGCAGTAACAGCCGATTTCTACAATCGTACCACAGAATACATAATAGTACAAAGTACAGAACATTCACTCCGCATGGTCATTTAAATAAATAGCGACTCTTGCTCAGACACAATAAAGTGCAATTCAGGTCGCACACCGCTTCCTTGCGTACAGTTATATTCACCTACAGGTTGCCTCTCTTTCTATCGCGTAGCTCTTAGCTCTTCTAACAACTTTAGGGTTGTCTTCTTCTAATCCTTCAACGCTCGAGCGGCCCCATCGGGCCGCACAACACAACAATGGAAAATCTATTGTCTCATTTTCTGTGCTTGAAGGATTAAATACTTTATTACAAGTTTTGTGTTTATAATGTGTACCTACCTACTTAAATGTGAAAAAATACGTTTCAAATAAACCTAGGCTAGATGTACAGTTAACGCCACATTAGACTATGTGTTAAATTTGAGGCAGTCTTTATGCCACCGCCACCATACTGTTGCCGGTTACGGAATCCTTAAATCCAGAAATGTAGGTATTTAGTTAAGTAGGTATAATTCGCACAAAAAAAAATAGGTAGGTGGGTACCTTAGGAAATTTGATCGAGAAAAATAGTCACGACCCGCCTCTGAATATAAGTACCTATAACTACACGCTTTCCTACCTATAGTATAGGTTACACCTACTTATCAAAAATAGGTATGTACCTACTCATAAAAATTACGAGAAAAATAAACAAAATATAAATTTTTCTTATACATTTTAGAATCTTTCGGTAAAGCGAATAAACCGGTCAAGATCAAGTCGGACTCGCGCACCGAGGGTTCCGTACCATCATAATTGCAACATCAAACCACACTGCAGAGTAGAATAATCAAATTAGTATTGCAGCTTTAGGTCAGCGCCATCTCTTGACTGATAGTGGAACTAATGTTAACTATTTTAGAAATTTGATAATTTCTAAAAGAGTGTGCTACCTATATTGAGACATTGTTTTATTTTTCATGCAATCTTTATATAAACTGCTATCACATAGAATGATTTCTAATTTTTCTCTTTGCAAACTTCGGAGATAAGGGGGGGGGGACGGTAATTTTTTTTATATTTTTCATCATAAGTTGAAAACTATGTGGCCTAAAACAAAAAGAAAAAATGATTAACAAGGTGCAAACGGCGTTCTATCATATGATATTCCACATGCCCTAGTAGAACCCACTTCAAATTTTTCAGACCCTTTTTCAGTCCCTGTTGTAAAAAAGATATTTATTTTTTTATTAATTTCTTATTTACAAAATAGTTGGGCGAATGTCATCTAAAACTATTCCGAATTTCAAGTTGATATCATTAGTAGTTCTCGAGATATCCAGCTGTGACAGACAGACCGAGTCACACCATAAGGGTTCCTTTTTTACCATTTTGGTACGGAACCCTAAAAATGAAAACTTTGAATCCTTCTGTTTATTGCGACAGCCGTCCACGCAACAATTATTAGTATTACGATTCTCCATCCTTACTAATCCTTACTTATCCTTACTAATATTATAAATACGAAAGTCCGTTTGTTTGTTTGTTTGTTACGCCTTCACGTCCTAACTACTGAACCGATCATCATGAAATTTTGCATACACGTTGTCAGGGGTACAGAGAAGGACATAGGGTACTTTTCATCCAGAAAACGTATTGTTCCCGCGGGATAGCAAAAAACCTTTCCACGCAGACGAAGTCGCGGGCGGCCGCTAGTAATATTATAAATGCGAAAGTCCGTTTGTTTGTTTGTTTGTTTGTTTGTTACGCCTTCACGTCCTAACTACTGAACCGATCATCATGAAATTTTGCATACACGTTGTTAGGGGTACAGAGACGGACATAGGGTACCTTTCATCCCGAAAAAAAGTATTGTTCTCGAGGGATAGCAAAAAACCTTTCCACGCAGACGAAGTCGCGGGCGGCCGCTAGTATAGTATTATAAATGCGAAAGTCCGTTTGTTTGATTGTTTGTTACGCCTTCACGTCTTAACTACTGAAACGATCATCATGAAATTTTGCATACACGTTCTTAGGGGTACAGAGAAGGACATAGGATACCTTTCATCCCGAAAAAAAAATATTATTCCCGAGGGATGGCAAAAAATATTTCCACGCAGACGAAGTCGCGGGCGGCCGCTAGTTATTTATAAATTATAATAGTGTACGGTACAGTGCTGGGAGCAATAAATAATGATCGATTGACCGTCATAGAGGCACAGAATAACGCACGCGTGTACTCACAAGCGCGGCGGCAACCCTGACTGATTTTGCAACTCCGAGTTGTCGCGCGCTGTAGGTACTTATCGCGGTAGGTATGGGCGAGTGACGGATGCCTGATCGTACTTGCAATCCTTCGTGAACGTTGTGTTATTTAATTTCCTTCCAAGGGTGTATGTATGAAAACTATTTGTACGAACCTTTACAGGCCGTACAGTTGATGATGATAGAAATGATAGAGAAAATTATGTTGAACACTAATTTATTGCTATATAATTACACTTGATGAATTACGTTAAAATAAAATGCTAATTAAATTGCTTAAACTGATATGAGTGCACGATATGATGACTGATTGTGAACTAGTTAATAAATTGTTACAAATGATCGCAGCTGGCGTAAAATGCTGACCGCGCGGAATGTACGGTCTGTACCGTACACTATTTGTGGTTAGCTGCGCTGCCAAACCAATGCAATTTACTTTGCGATCCCATAAAAATCACTTTGGCATTGTTCAGCGCGTTCTTAGTGGTATTGTACTGTGGTTTCATTTACGACAAAAAACCGTCAAATCATTATTGGTCTACACGAGCTAGGTAGCCAGTAATACACTTAGCACTGCTAATTTTCAAGATAACCTTTCTTTCTATAAAATATAGGCTTAATTACAATATCGTAGGGTAGACGTAGGTAACGATCGTCTAGGGTAGGGAGGTGATTCTCGGGCGCGTGACGCGTGACATAGTGTAAAATTCGAGATATCTCGAAAAAGTCAAGAAATCGTAGAGATTGCAAAGACTTTCGACTTGTAATGTCGAAAATCGCTGATTATAAGTTTTTTGGCTGCAATAGATATTTTAGTGACATTTTTAATAGAGATTTGTGATTAGAGATAATCTTGAATTCTTGAAATGTCGCATTGTGCGAGAATCGGCACCCTGTTCTTCTACGGTTTCTTTCATAATATCTGAATACGAATATTATGAAAGAAACGGCGCCGGCGGACCAAAAAGACGATGGCCGCTTGCTACAAAGACCCCAGCTTAAACATTATCTCTCGAGAAGACACCTTGGATAGAGCGAAGTGAAAAAGATACGAAAGGCAGCCCCAAGGGCCCTAACCCACCATCATTGTGGGAATAATAAATGCACAGGAAAGAGAAAGAGGGGGTAAATTTATTAACGACTCGAAAAAATATTTTTTGAATTCGAATTCTGAATTTTGAATGAATTTGAATTTCTGAATTCTGAATTGAATGTAGGCTCTAGTGTCGGAACAGAATTCTGTAGGTCACGTTTGGAGCCCAATCAATGATACGCGACGAAGCCGAATCCTCTCCAAGTTTCCAGTCAAATCAGCGAATGTAGCGTTGCGTATATTTATTTGTGTTTCCTCTATTTATAGATAAATCATTCAATCAGTCGTCTACTGTAAGACGTAAACAATCGTACTCAACATCAAATTAGTAATTATCATCTCCGTCGATTGCATGAGCTAAGAATATTTAATTACCTCCGTGGAAATATAATAGTCTTATTACTTTATCACTTCTTCACTTCACGTCGATCGCATTCGGCTTATCTCAAAAAATGTTATCTTTACCACAGAATATATTCATTACAGGAACATCATTTTCGAGGATGTTTCTCAGTTAAGTGTCTATAATATTGTTTCAAAATTAATGGCTAACACTATACTACTCAATATATTTGAGTTAAAAGTGTCAGTTTAACTATAAAATAATACAGTGTCGAAAACCCCAACGGCTTCGTAATTAATAACCACTTCCTTCGAAGCGTTTCCTATTATTTGTACAGGTGTAGAAGGCGTATTGTGGTATTGCTAATCGTTAGCTTTCAACGTCGAGTCTTTTTTTACCTTATTCACTTTCTACGTACATGTTCACACTTTCTCAACCTAGAGGTATAATTTCTAGTTTCTACTCAGCCAGAAAATAAAAACCGCATCACAATAACAAGTGTTTGATTGTGGTTCAGACACCACATCACTCTTCGTCCATTGTTTATTGTTTATGCATAAATGATAAATACATCTGAACAAACGCATCGTGTAAGTATTTTAGCGAAATCGTTTCCGTAAATCTTTGAATTCCGTTTAGGCAATTGATAAACATATAACAATCACTCCAAAATCAGCATTGTAGTTGTGGGTCACGCTTGGATACTCAACGAATAATTTCTCAAGTAGAGTTGTTCTAAAGTTCTTAAGATTTCACGGCAAACTTTGCACGCTAGATTTCGATTTCAATCCGTACGACGAATTGATTACGTTACGACCGACGTATGATTTCGAGTCTTGTAATTGTTTATAGCTAACAGAAGAGGCTTCATAGAATTGAGTTGTTATCGGATCACTAGAACTGGATTTATCGCCATGGTACTTATGCAAGGCCTGTGAAGACCAGAGGAATGCCATTTGTTTGATTTATGAGCATGCTAGATGCCTTATCGAGGCCGGTTCTTAGCGGAAACTCATGACATGATTAACACACGTAGACTTTAATAAAACTCGTCCTGGGGCCGTACCGGCTAACTTTTCGAACTTCGGCGGGTCTGCCGGGCTTTAACTTAAAACAGATAAATCGAACCCGAATCAGGCCAAAATGGCGATCCCCAATTCATTATGTCACACGAACATTGATATCTATCCAAATGAGTTCGGCAAATAGTACATATACAAAATTCCTTACTTCGATTTCTTGTTTTAAGTAGAAGCCCGGCAGACCCACCTAAGTTCGAAAAGTTAGCCCCAGGGGTCCTACCGGCTAACTTTTCGAACTTCAATCTTCATGTGTCATCATGAATTGGGGTTCGCCATTTTGGCCTGATTGGGGCTCGATTTATATGTTTTAATTTGAAGCCCGGCAGACTTGCCGAAGTTCGAAGCGTTAGCCGGTACGGCCCGTACCGTAGTATTCGGGTACTTGAAATAAAATGATAAGCTCACTAACTACGAAATAACATTTACAGTTTTAATAGTTTCTTTAGCGTAGCAGTAGCTGCATTGGTATATGAAACTATACTTGATAGCGAGTGACTGTAGTATAGTAAAGTAAGCATTTATTCGGCGTTTTACAATACAGATCTTTAGCATATATTATCCGACCGAAAGGGCTGACCAGACTCAGCTTGTGCTGTGGAGTTTATTCCACAGCGCTGGTTTTCAGCTGGACCCATAAATATATTAAAATATAGAATATATGTAAAGAAAAAATAAAAAAGAAGTCGGCTGTAACAATATGCCAGTTTTGCTGTTTATGGTCTTAGTACCTATTTATGATACTGAACAAATTGTATGTTAAGCAATTTTGTATGCAATTCAACATAGCGACTCTGGCGATAACTGCACTAAACTAAAAGTTTTCATATAAATGTTAATTACTATAGTCGCTATCGAGCAAGTATAGTAAGCGTAAAGTAAACTCATAATACGCCTATAGGAGAACTATTGTATTGAGATTCCTGATGATAGGTGGGTACTTCTTTAGTCTGAGATAAATCTTTCAATAAATTATAGGTCTCAAATATTTAAATTATGATGATTCATTTTATCGGTACTGCGATTCAGTGATCCACATCGGCTTGGTCTCGTACGATTGTCTCTACCAGTGACGTCAGGGACACACACATCACGTCCACACTACATAAATAAACAAACTGTAGCGAAACAAATAGCTAAGTCCACCGGATCATAAAAACGACATTAATTGGTTTTATGAAACTTGGATATGTTATCGATGTTCAGTCTTAGTCACATATTATGCTGTATATCAATAAAAATGGTAACAGGTGTAATTCATTTATTTAAACCTTTATCTACCTATACACCCATGCTTTAAATCCTCTGTAAGGGGTTCTGAAACAGCTTACTGCCATCATTACAGTATCCCGAGCGAGAGCTGGGCCTGCAGCGCCGCGCGCCCACGCGCGAGCAACGCATTATGAAATTCAGTACAACATTATAACACTCTTGCGGAAAACATAATGACGAGGAGGGAGAGGAAAGTCAAAGTCAAAGTCAAAACCTTAAGAGAGGATACATATCATGGGTTTAGATAAATATCATGGGTGTTTTTAATCCATATGTATTAAAATATTGTTTGTTTCCCTAATAAAAATAAAAAAATGGGTGTAGATAAAGTCTTGTATGCAACTGTACATAATTAGGTATTAAAACACTCATGTGATACTATTATCACATTCGTGTTTTAATACCTCTCATTATAGTACAATTGCATAAATAACTATTATTGCTTATGCAAGCAAACATTTCAAATTAAAAAAATACAATTATACTTTCTAATGTCTAAATAAATTTTCTTTCTTTAGTGATCAGCGTCAGTCAGTTAAGCTATACCTACCACATTTACGTCAGGGTACGATCACCTACACACACATCGTTGTTGACGATGCAACGATGCAGAAATAATTCGATTGTTTGCTAATGCGATTGTCAGTTACTTTGTATTGTTGATGTTAGATCAAGTCGTTGCCTCCATAATCAAGGATACAAACGAAAAATTTAGTATTTAAACGTTGTTTTTCAAGCAATAATATTTTTAACTTAGTATTAAGTTGTCATTAGTTATGTCATAATAAGGTAGAATAATGTAAACATGTTTGCCTTAATGATATGTGCCTAAAAGTTTTTGCCTTCTTGAACTTGGGTTTTGTTAACGGTATTTCACAGTTAGTTCAAGTTACTTTGTGCTTAAAATACAAATTTATGTATTCTGTGTTTATATACAATATACTGCTCAAAAGAAAATATGGTGGCTATATGTTTTTTCATAAGAAAGAGCTAAGTTCTGAAAGGTATTTTTTGATAAATTCAATCTGATTTTATTTAAATTTGGTATTGTTCGAAAGCTGTAATAGCCAACTTGCCGACTGCCGAATTTATTGTACAATTTCGGCCTATTCCCGTTGTTCCCCACTGTTTGTCCTGCACTGTTAGATGTTGGGAAATAAGGTAGGACGGTCTATTAAGCCGAGCAGGGGCGCCGCCATACCGGCTGACGCATCGAACTGGTCGAACTTCGGCTTCAAGTTAAGACAGATAAATTGAGCCCCAATCAGGCCAAAATGGAGAATCCCAATTCATGATGTCACACGAACATTGATATCTTCCAAATAACTTCGGCATATCGTATCGTTCAATACGAAATCCCCTACTTCGATTTATCTGTTTTAAGTTGAAGCTAGGCAGACCCGCCGCAGTTCGAAAAGTTAGCCGGTAGGGCCCCAGGCCCCTGGACAAAGCGCGAGACATCGCTCACATGCAAGGTAGCGTCATTTATGGTCCCCTACTTTCGTAGCGAGTTCCAAATACCCCGCTGCTCACCAGGCACGGAGTATGCGTAGTAACTATTTAATAATCTGTGGTATGCGTAACAACATTCTCCCTACTAAAAAAAAGGTGCGAGGCTGCGCGGGCGCACCACGAGTCGTTGACCGCGCTCATTAACATCTCACCGCTACCTACAGGAAGTGGGATCAACAACTAGAGCTAGTTTTTGCATAAACAATGCACACTGTCAATACGCTACACGTAAATGGCTAAGATAATATTTATTGAATATCTTAGCACATCGACTATGATTCATATTTATTTACGTATCAAAGCGATATCAAGGTCAAAAATGCAATACCATGGAATATTTTATATTTTTTTATTATATAGAGTTTAGGATAATTTAGAGCTGGTTTTTACGGGGTCAGTGACTAGACCCAGCGACTCGGAATTTCGGACCCAGTAACTGGGTAGATGTAGACAGGATCGGCACCGGCCAGTAAGTCGCACTTTGTCTGAAAATGGGACGGTTAGCTAGTCAGCTGGACTGACTTACGAGCGAAAATTTATCACAGGATTGCATTGAAACTAGTGTCTACACGAGCCCAGTAGCAAGTCAGCGCTGGACTGGGTTACTGTACTGCCATGTTACTGACCCCGTATAAACCAGGCATTAGGGATATTGTACAAGATGCGCCATAGCTTAATTGATTGTATGTTGTTGCAGACCGTGATAAACATAGCGTACTGCGGGCTCGCGCTGTTCGGGCTGGTGGTGCAGCGCGCGGTGTTCGGGCGGCTGCGCGTGGCGGAGGCGCAGCGCGTCAAGGACAAGCTGTGGAACTTCGTGTTCTACAAGTTCATCTTCGTGTTCGGCGTGCTCAACGTGCAGTACATGGACGAGGTGCTGCTGTGGTGCACCTGGTTCACGTTGCTTGGCTTCCTGCATCTGCTCGCGCAACTCTGCAAGGACAGGTTTGACTATGTCAGTATCCACGACATTATTATTAAAAGCATCTGGCCCTTTTCTTACTATGAGTTCTTAGCAGATACTCTGCTTCAAACAACCATCCGTGCTATTTATTCGCCACTAAGCATACTATACTTAACTTCATTATCAAAATTTTGACAATCTTCAAATCGTCCAATGATTTGTTGTCTGTCAGTGCAATGAAATAGGAGCTCATCACTTTTTTAAGCATGTCAAGCGTCAGAAATCGAACAGCGTAGGTACTTCATTCAACGCATAGACCCAATTTAAGCAGTTTCTTCCCCTCTAAGCTATCTTCCCTGCCTGTCTAGTGCTAATCTAATCATTAAATAATTTTCCAAAAGGAAACCAAAGGATGGTGAAATAGGGCCCAGAAAGCGAATCAAAGCAGCTTATGCATTGTTTAGATTGTTGACGACCTTATATCTATCTATCGAAGCCAGATCTTAGAATTCATGAATAGCCGTTCATTTCATGAAATGATATGGCCAGCCAGCTAAAACTGAATATAATCGTTTAACCGTCAACGTTTGATGATAGGTCAATCCACATTAGGCCATATCAATTCTAAGATTTGGTCACGACACGACATATTTACGTTGACGATAGGCCGTATTTTTTTAACTCTTGCGCTTCTTATATTATCATGGTGTGTTTGTTGTGGTTCAGTGACTTTTCTTTCCAAGGTTTGTTTTGGAATGCATTGCGTATTGTGTCCGTTTTTTTCTCCGTGGGCGGAAGTGTTCTGTTCTCGATCTTTTTGACCGTAACTTTCCGTTGCTCGTGTCCTACAGTTGACTTTACCCTACGGTCGGTTTTTGAATTGAAGATTGAGCACTACTTAAACATTTTAGTGTCTCAATTCAGAAGCCGACTACATTGTATGTGTGTTATATTTGCACAAAGTACCTATCTTATTATAATATCTTTGATCTTCTTCCGGATGAACGCTAGAAGTTTACAACGTATTAGCTTGAGTGTACAACTGGCGCTCAGACTTTATATGAGGCACGAACCTGTTATTGTTTTTTTTTTTTGAAATATTAATTTTCTCAATATGAGTAGCTGCGCACGTGACATGATTAATGCAGCTGACACGTGCGTCTTTAACTTGTTTAGGTACTTCATCTTTGTCACAAAATAGAGAGACTAACAGAAGTTAAGGTTAGTACTACGCGCGCTCGAGCAACGCACATACACATTGACAGATCGCACTGACCGAAACGACGACAGCGACACTGCGTCACGTACGTGTGCACGTCTATGTGTGCGTTGCTTGAGCGCGCGAGTGCCAAGTTTAACTACTGTACTCTCTTTTATTATCTGGGCCAGCCAGCCAGCACATAAGTCACTTTTCCTCTTCAATATAATGTTGGATTTCATAAGTTCGTGGTTTATTTTTCTGACTAATTTAAATAACATTGTAATTTTATGCAATAATAGTTGGTGTACAAAGTACAGATTTACAATAAATACAGTTTAGCAAGGGCTCATACAGTTGGCTATATTTTTTTGAAGTGAAAACTTCTTTAGCGGCGTTGTACACTTCTTTTGTAATGGGTAAAAATGTTAAACTCGCGTCAGTCAGGGTCACGTGATCCTGATCGAAAATTCGTAAGACGGATGTAGGGTAGACAGCCGGCGGCGGAAGTATCCCCCTCTCTTTCTACGGCGCGGCGAAAATGGCGGCGCGTCATTTTGGCGTTCGGCGGGTTGATTTTTCTGAGAGATAAACTTTTTAATGTAATATAAATTGACATGTTTGTGTACGATAGCGCAATAAATAAATATTGTATTCTACCTCATAAATGATAGTACTTTTATACTGATAATTAAAGCAATTCGTGAAAAATTATTCTCTTACCATTCCAAAATATCAAAAATGCACAACGTTAATATTCAAGTTTTCACTTCTGCCGGCACTCCCGGAGTGCAACCCGAATTTTTTATTTCATTATTCGATCTTAAATGTTAGTCCGAAAATGTCAGATATACTCGTATGTTAAATAATCGTTGAAGGGCATTAAGACTATGCAGATTAGTAGATGTTGTTTGGTTTTACATAATAATATTTTTTTATTATACACGTATTTCATTATTCATTTATCAAGGCCCGATATCAGAGGCGCCGAACCTTTTTCATAGTCAAGCATAATGCACGTGCAATACCAACTTATACCAAGCATCAAAGATCAAGAACACGTGACCAATCTAGATGTTATTCCCATATTGGTTCACGGCCGATTCTTATAACATATTGAAATATGTATGTTGATTTGCACACTGTAACAGTTGCTTGTTAACTATTGATATAGTTTGTTATATATCTCGTCATTTAACAGAAATATCTCGGCAACAAAGTGACCTAGCACTCTGCTCATTGATAGGTGGTGTTCAACCGCGACACTGCAATTCGAACAGCTATCAGATTAATCCCCTGTGACTGTGACCTCATGGCCTGTGACCTCTCTAAATCTTGTACGGTACGAATGATGCAATTTGTAAGTTATTTTGGTAACAATATGTTTTTTATGCACAACGGGAGAGTTTTTGGCCTTCACCTCATCTAATGTTAAGTGACGATAAGTCCGAAGGTGGAAGCGCACTACATCCGGAATCCTCATCACTGATGAACTGGCTATCTTACCTTTAACTGCCGGAACACAACAATTTTTAAATTATTGTTATGGCGTCAGACTTAGGTAAGATGGTGGAAGCTAGCCAGGCGGACTTGAAATAAGCCCTACCACCAACCAAACCGAGTACAAATTGTACCCCCTCTGGGAATCGAACCCGGGACAGCGTCTTACGCGGGTGGGCGAACCATTGGTCCACAGAGGCGATTACGTTATGTTTTGTTTCAGCTGTCGTCGTCTCCGAATACGTGTTGGTGGGCGCACGCGCGGCTCCTGGCGTTGCTGGCGCTGATCCAGGGCGCGTGCTGCTGCCTGCTGGCGGGCGCGCTGCTGGCCGGCCTGCCCGCCACCAAGGACACGTTCGCCTTCATGGCCGCCGAGGTATGTCATTGTTTTGTGAACAGTACCGGCTAACGCTCCGAACCTGGGCAAGTCCAAATTAAAACAGATAAATCGAGCCCCAATCCGTTACTTGCCCGTGGTCCCGCACTCTAAGTTCCCTTTAGGGTACCACGAGCAAATATTTTAGCTGTGGAACACCCAAGGGGGCCAAAGAGTACCATGGGACAATTATACGGCCCGTGGTACTCCAAATTTTTTTTATGACAGATTGAAATGTTTGAGATGGAGTACCACAGACAGTAAAGATAAAAAAAGGAGATTGTTATCAGGGGTTTCCACGGGCAAAAATATTTGCTTGTGGTACCCCAAGGGGAACTTAGACTGAGGGACCACGGTCAAGTAACGCCCCAATCAGGCCAGAATGGCGAACCCCAATTCATGATGTCACACGAACATCGATATCTTCCAAATATCTTCGGAAAATAGTACAATACGAAATTCCTTACGTCGATTTATCTATTTTAAGTTGAAGCCCGGCAGACCCGTCGAAGTTCGAAAACTTAGCCGTTAGGGCCCCTGATCCTGACAAGCTTGCGTACTGTTCCAGACGACTTTCTTGATTTCATCATAATAGAAAAAATGTGATGAAGTCAAATTAATATTTAAAATGCGAAGAAAGATATACGAAAAGAGTATTCGAATTTTTGAATCGTTTTTTCGCCATTTACGTTCTTTTAAATGATAAAGCTATTTGGAAAAAAATTAAAGATAAATGATCTACCAATACCACTAATGACTTCATATCAGCCATTTCTAACATAAACATTTCTAAATTCGTCATTCTTTTATTTCCAAAGTTATAGCGTTGCTTGTTGTAATATTCCGTTCATTACGTGGCGTTACCGATAAAAATCCTTAACGCAATACAAAGGTAACGCTAGTTAGTGATTATTATAAGGCATCGAGTAATTGCTCCAAGGCTGGGCAGCAACGGCGGCCGCCGCCGGCCGTCCGGCGACGTGACCGCTGACGTGGTCAAACCTCACCTGACCTTAGAAAGTTATATACTTATCGATAATTCAGGATCCTACCTGAAAGTAACTATAATTTAATGTTTCATGTAGTTTCTAATTCCAATAAGGGGCTATGTCAAAAATAAAGCGTAAAACGAGATAGCAATAAGAAAAAGACGCGCGCGGGAAGCAAGACCGGTTCGGCAGATTTGGCGCAAAAGTCACTAAATCAATTCGTAGTATAGGTGCCGGCATATAACTTGGCAAGAGAAAGATGAGACAAAAGATGCGCCGAGTTTAGTATTTGTAGCTACTGCGTATCTTTTGTCTCGTTCTTGCCAAGTCACGTGCCGGTAGTTATAAATTTATAAATATAGCGATTAAAGAGAAATGCTTCTACACGATTCTGGATATTGATGATACAAATTATTTAAAGCAATTTCGACTTGAATACCTACCTAATGTTGTTTCTAAATAATTTTTAAGAGGTATTTTTGAAATTAAATTGTATCGAGTCAAAATCACTGAATCGTGTTACTGGTTCTATAATACGTGTCTGAAGATATAAAAAATATATATCTTAATTTCAGATCTCTAGGATCTTTCCGTGAGCTATGGCGTTACATCAAAAAATGAAAAATTTTCACCTTTTTGAAAATAATCTGATGAAAAATATTACGATTGTTATTGTTATTTTTCACGTATCGCGAATTCATTGATACCGTAGCATCGTTCAGTGCGTCATTTTATTATTTTGCAGTTGACTTGACTATGTTAAAAAACGGAGTTTGGAAACATGTAATAAAAATAACTTAAATAAAAAGAAAAAATGCTACTTGAATTGAGCTGACGTAGAGTTGATGCGGAAATAGACGAGTGGCAGTGAATTTGATGCGTGACGTGTGACGCGTGAGGCGAGCCGTGACGTCACGATGGCGTGACAATGTCACCGTCACGATCGTGGCGCAATTCGCTGATAAATCATTTATTACTTATCAAATCAGCTTACTTATGCTCCGTAAAAAAGACTGATTCGGTGGGAAAAATAGCACCTTATCATCTGTTTTTTGTAATATTATTTTTGTCTTTGGTACTAAACTACTGACTTACTGCGACTACGTACTATTATAATATAATAATATTTATTAACATCCATCTTTGTACTCGTATTTTTTAACAACTTTTAGTTAGAGAAATTCATAAAATGTTGATAACCTATACCATAGTAGCCCAATGCCTAAGAATACCTAGGTACTTTTTAATTTGATATAACTGCACTTGACTTATCTAAATAGGTAGGTACGTCGGTGGTTCTAGAAAATATATATCGTAGTAAAAGATGCGATACAAAGTAATCGTATACGTACCTACTTAATTATAGTGATCGAAGGTCGGACTGGTTCTCAAATACTCTCACTTTCATTTCGCGAGCCACTTCCGTTTCTCGTTTAACTTGAAGTGTTGTTTAATACAATATAACTAGATATTGATTTGACTACCAGGGGCCGTACCGGCTATCGCACCGAACTTCGGAAAGTCTGTCGGGCTTCAAATTAAAACGGATAAATCGAGCCCCAATCGGGCCAAATTGGCGAACCACAATTCACGATGTTACATGAATATTGATATCTTCCAAATAACTTCTGCAAATAGTAGAATATGAAATTCCTTAATTCGATTATCTATTTTAAGTTGAAGCTCGGCAGACCCGTCGAAGTTCGAAAAGTTAGCCGGTAGGGCGCCAGTATCAAAGAAAAGATTTTTTTCTGGGCTCAAATCCTATAAGTTGAAAAGCCAATTAGTCCAAGCGTTTTTAGAACTAACTAAATCGTTACCAAACATCTTGCGGTCTCGCGTAGGTGCGAAACAGTTATTAATGCAAATATGGTGAAAGTACGATGAAAGTTAATCGAGACATCTTGTGATAATGGCGACGTAACACTTATGCAATGTTATTGGCATCAGGGTTACTCAACGCTTCAATTTTTAGGTTTTTATTGTGTAGTATAAGAAAAAATTGTAAACTTTTTATAAATCTGGTTATTAAGGATATGCAAGACCGAACAGCGCGGGTCCGTTTGGTTATTTTTATATCTCGCACTGAATTGAGTCATTCTTGGCCTCCCACGATTTAGCCCTTACTGTGTCATTTAGAAACCAGTTCATCACTATCCAACTAATGGAAGGAACGCTTGTTAACAAACCGCCTAAAAGAGTAGGTACTGCATTGATAGCTTACAAATTACATAATTATTGTCCAAGCGTTGATTCACTGAAACTTCGTATTTGTGAAGAGCATCATTCAGTCTATAATGTTGACGTCAGCCAATCAACGCGCGCGAAATGATGGTCATTCGTGATTTACCTAAGATACGCTGGACTTTTGTTAAAATCCTAAGGATTACTCGGACGCGGACGATTACAATAATCTGTCCCAGATTCGAATTATCCGGATTTTGCAATCATTCTAGGAGTTTTGTGAAGATCCGAATTGTACGATTATCCTACGACATATACAAACATTCGTTCCGTAAATAAATTGGCTGTAGTATATGGGCAAAATCTGAAAAATAAAATTTGAAGAAAATAATACATTACAGAATTGAATAAAATCTTACCGTGACATTTAGGCTGGTATTATAGAATCAAACTCAGACTCAAATCTCTGCTTGAGTACAGTTAGAAAGGGATGGCGCTATATGCGATGAATAGCACCATCCCTTTCTAACTGTACTCAAGCAGCAAGCAGTGCTTGAGTCTCGTTCTGTAATACGAGCCTTAGAGTCCCCGCAAACTACAGACCAAACTATCGGCCGATAGTTGGGTCGGGCCTTTAATCAGTATGAAGAAGTATGCAAATGCGCACATTACAACGATTTGGTATCGGCCGATTCTTATATACGCCCGTCTTACAACAATGGTTGTTGCAGTGCACGCTGGTGCTGGTGGGCGCGCTGCACGTGGCGGCGCGCTACGCGCTGCAGGCCGCCAGCGCCGACGCCGCCGGCCCGCTCGCCTACTACACGCACCTAGGCTTCGACGTGAGTATCTAACCAGCAAATAACCAGACTGATTACACCACACAATAAACAACAGATTAAAGTCCATTAGCAGTCCACATAGTAGCGCAAACGCCTGTAGCACTTTCGCCCCGAAACAATACCAGCTAAACCGCTGTGGTTTCCACCATAAATTGTCAGTTGTACGACAAGCGAAACAGATGCTTTTAACCGCCTCTGTGGTCTAGTGGTTCGCCCACCCGTGTAAGACGCAGGGGTCCCGGGTTCGATTCCCAGGGGGGTGCAATTTGTACTCGGTTTGGTTGGTGGTAGGGCTTATTTCAAATCCGCCTGACTAGCTACCACCATCTTACCTAAGTCTGACGCCATAACAACAATTTAAAAATTGTTGTGTTCCGGCAGTTAGAGGTAAAAAGATAAAGATAAAGATAATTTATTTGCATAAAATATGGTACATTGAGATCTTAATATTCTAAATATAGTTTCACATATTTTGCCAAATCTAATGGCGTGCAAATGTATGTTCATTAGTGTAGTATACGGCAATGAAACAGCGCGGTCGGGAGTTGACTGGTTTATTGTATCAATAAGTACCCGCACTACAAAATATCCAATGTACCCTCCACATCTCCCCCTTAAGTTTAAACAAACAAAATTTAAGATAAATTAAGTTAACATCTTAATATCACACTTACTTATTTAGTTTAATACAGTAAACTTTAATACAGTAACGTGTATAAAAAAAAAACTTAATACTTAGGTCGATTCTTTTTTATATATATATATATATATATATATATTTATCGAATAAACAAGTTTGTTTTGATAGTGAAAACAAAAATTTGCTTAATTTATGACTACGTTAATCATGTGTAGGTAGACAAGCTTATACTTATGTATGTTTGATCCTGTTAAATATTACAAAAGTACACCTGCCTCAAAATCACATTGGTAGCACAATTTTAAATTTAACTTAACATAAAGAAAAGGCAAAAAAAAACTAAGCTAAAATTGTAAATAAACCTAGTAACTTTCTACTAAAACTGTAATACAAAATTACCCATAATATGGAACAATTTTGATGCAATGTAATCTATTTACTAACTACCATACCTACATAATTAGTTAAAGAGAAAAAAATACTTTTTTTTTGTACGCTATTATGAGCCTTTAGCAATTTTTATCTAATCCTACTCCATCCTTTACTTTTCTCAAATCTCGAATAAGTGCCCTCTTTGCACGCTCGCTGACCTCTAATTTTGTAGCTAGGTCCAGGGTCGATTTTGGAGAAACGGATGCAGGTGGATCATGTTTTACTTCCGAAATCTCGCTTTCTCTACTGACTACATTCGCGTCTTCGCTGCTACCTCTATCCGAATTTAAAGCATTTTCCGGTACGGTTTCTACCTCAAAGTCACTCTCTGATTCATTAGTTGTTGCCAAAGCTGTTGAAAATCTTTTTTTTAATAACTGATCAGAATGTCTGCGGCTTACTGTACCATTGTTCATTTTAACTTTATATGATACTGGCCCTGTTTGATCAATGATTTGGCCTTCTACCCATTTTTTATTATTTCTATTAGAATAATCCCGAGCTAGTACATGTGACCCAATTTCAAAATTTCTGACAGTGCCTCCCACTGCTTCAATTTGTTTATGTTGTGCTTCGCACACTTTATTTGCTGTGTTAGGACGTAGCCCGTCCAAACGGCTGCGCAATCGGCGTCCTAACAGCGCCACGGCCGGCGCCACCCCCGTGGTGGCGTGCTCACAGTTACGATAACTTAAAAGAAAAGTACTTAAACTCGCTGATAAATCTTTGCCTTCGCATATCGCTTTTTTTAAAGTTTTCTTTATGATTTTTACAGAGTTCTCTGCTGCACCGTTTCCTTGTGGTCTATATGGTGAAGATGTGGTGTGTCGGATTATATTTTTACTGCAAAATTCTTTAAATTCATGACTTTGAAATGGTGGCCCATTATCCGTCACTAACTGTAAAGGTAAACCGAATTTTGAAAAGAGATTCCTAAAAAACTTTATCGTTTCGTAAGCTGAAATACTACGTATTTCTTCTGCCTCAATCCACTTGGAATGTGCATCTACCACTACAATATAATATTTTCCGCCAATTTGTGCGAAATCAGCATGAAGACGTTGCCACGGGGCAGCAGGGAACTCCCAACAATGTAGTGAGTGTCGCGGCGGCGCGTCGCGCACACTACAACATGACTCACAGTTTTGACATATCGCTTCAATGTCCTTATCTATTGCCGGCCAATAAACGTAGTTTCTTGCGATTGATTTCATTTTGACTACTCCTAAATGACCTTCGTGTATCTCCACTAACACTTGATATTGTAATTTAGGCGGTATTACAACCCTATATTTATATAAAATACAACCTTGTACTACGTACAATTCCATTCTGCGAAAATAAAACGGTTTTTCCTCTTCAACTTCACATTTATCTGGCCAACCAAACATAATATACCCATAAATACGACTTAAAATTCTATCACGCTTAGTTTCTAACGCTATGTCTTTATAACTTACGGGAAGAGTTTCCTCTGTAAATAACAAGTAATGATATTCTTGGTCTTCGTCGTCACTGCTCGCCCGTGGCTGCCCTAGCGAGGTCGACAGGGGCAACCGGGACAGCGCATCTGCATTTACATTGTTCTTAGACGTGACGTACAATTTCATAGTCATAAGCCGCCAACTTCACAGCCCAACGCTGTAACCTACTAGCCGCTGTTTGTGGAATCCCCCCCTTTGGCCCAAAAATATATATTAAAGGTTTGTGATCTGTTTTAAGAGTAAAATTCCTACCAAATAAATACTGATGGTGTTTTTGTACTCCATAAACTATTGCGAGCGCCTCTTTGTCCAGCTGACTATAATTTTTTTCTGCGTCGCTTAGCGTTCTCGACGCACAACTGACTGGCCGTTCCATGCCGTCCGGATATCGATGCGCAAGAACCGCCCCTACCCCGTACGCACTGCTGTCGACTGATAACACTAAAGGAAGCGACGGATTGTAATGACTAAGAATTTTGTCACTCGCTAAAATATTTTTAATATTTAAAAATGAATTTTCGCACTCCGTGTTCCAAAACCACTCTGTTCCCTTTTTTAATAATCTGTATAAAGGATGAAGCAAGGTACTTAAATTTGAAACAAATTTCCCGTAATAATTAATTAAACCTAAAAAAGCTTTTAACTGCGTTACATTTATCGGCCTAGGAGCTTCCACTATAGCTTTGACTTTCGACATATCTGGGTGTAAACCATCCTTATCTATAATAAAACCTAAATAAGACACACTTTTTTGCAAAAATGTACACTTATTAATTTTTACAGTAAGACCCATACTCGCTAGTCTTTCGATTACAGCTCGCAAGTTCTTTTTATGCGTTTCTCTATCCACCCCCGTTATGCAAATATCATCGAGGAATACCACAGTGTGCGGCAGCCCACGTAGTGTCTCTTCCATTATTTTTTGAAATTTTTCAGGGACGCAACTTAAACCGTAAGGTGTGCGACGGAAGGCAAAAGTCCCTACGTGCGTACTTATCGCTGTACACGCCTGCGAGTCTGGGTGGAGGGGTACTTGCATATACGCAGTAGTAAGATCGATTTTTGAAAATTCTTGCCCACCACTCAAAGCAGCAAATAATTCGTCTATCTTAGGCAAAGGATAATGATCCTTTTTTAATTTAGGATTTATTGTAGACTTATAATCCCCGCAGATTCGAATTTCCCCTGATTTTTTAATAACCGGAACAATAGGTGTACCGTAATCTGAATTTTCCACCTGATAAATTGAACCCTCAGCTTTTAACCGAGCGAGTTCCTTCTCCACCGCGGCTCGCAGCGCCAGCGGCACGGGCCGCGCCCGCACGTAAACCGGTTCGTTATCACTGAGCTGTAATCGAATTTCGCGTTTACATGTTCCCAGATTATTGGTAAACACCGATGGGTGACTTTTTTTTAACTCATCAATGAACCGTTCGTGCAATTCCATGTCGCTTTCATTTAACAAAATATTATTTATAATGAGCTGATTTATGTTAAAACGACGAATCCAACATCTACCAATCAAAGGACGACTGCCATTTTTTATTACATACAACTGTAAATTTGTCTCGTGAGTTCCTTCGATGGTTGCGTTCACTAGAATATACCCGATCGGTTCAATTTGTGAGCCTGAGTACGAACACAATTTTATACTATCGTTAAAAATTTTATACTTAGAAAATAAGCTGTTATAACATTCTTCATTAATGGCGGAAATTTTACTATCCGTATCTAATTCACATTTAAGAATATTGTTCTCTATTTGAACATTAATAAAATACGGTTTGTCACCCGCAGAAACCGCTCTTATATTGTACATTTCACTGTCGGAGTCACTCATTATGAAATTATGGCTTTTATATTTTTTATTGCCCGTTGCTTTACACATCACTTTTAAATGTCCTTTACCTTGACAATTATCGCACGTATACATTTTAAATCTACACTTATCTGCTCGGTGTGGCTTTCCACACCTCCAGCATGGTGATCCCGTGTAGTGCGTTTGCTGGCCGCTTGCGGCGGAGCGCGCCCCGCGAGCGGCCCGCACGGCGTGCAGGCCCTCGCCCGTGCCTCCGCCTGCGCCACCGCCGCTGCTCCCAGCTCCGCTCGCACCGTCATCGCCGCCTCCCGAACTGCCAAAGCCCGCGGCGGGGCCAGGTCCTCCTATGCTGGCTCGCCCGCTCACTTTTTCTACATGCTTTTCCGCAGCTTCGAGGCCCAGAGCTAACTCCACCGCCTTATGATATGTCAGTTTTTTTTCCGTAAACAATCTTGATTTAACGTCGCCACTCGCTAGACCGATCACGAACTGATCACGCAAATTTTCTTCTAAGTTACTTCCAAAATTACAATTAATAGCCAAATGTTTCAATTGTTGTAGAAATTCTGCCACGGATTCATTTACGTTTTGTTTTCGGTCACGAAACACCTGCCTTTCGGCTATTTCTGAGCGATGTGGTTGAAGATGGTTTTGCATAATCCTCACTAAATCGTCGAACTTTTTATTTTCCGGTATTTCAGGTGCATATAAATCGCACATAACGTTATAGGTACGTTCACCCACTACCGTAACCAACGTGGCCACTTTGAGCTCATCTTTTATTTCATTTAACAACATAAACTGCTTTAAACGGCGCACATAGATATCCCACTGTCCCGAAAACAAATCAAATGGTTCGATTTTACCGTAAGGCATTATGTAACACGAGAATAACAAGGTTCGATTAAAATATCCGCGTCGCCAGTGTAGTATACGGCAATGAAACAGCGCGGTCGGGAGTTGACTGGTTTATTGTATCAATAAGTACCCGCACTACAAAATATCCAATGTACCCTCCAATTAGATTATTTCGTATAAAGGTTTCTAGCAAAGACGGTAAAATGTAATTAATTTATAAAATGTCAAAAAAATTATATAAATAAATTGAATTTAGGTATATTAATATTGTCAACTTTTTTCATTTAAAAATTTATTGATAGTATAAAAACATTTATCCATTAGCCATTTCGTCAATTTAATTTTAAACATGTTAAAGTTTTGTTCACGAATGGATTTTGGTATCTTATTGTATATTTGAATAGTCATAAAATAACAATTTTTATGATATAGTTTCGAGTTAGAAGCAGACACTAATAATTTTGTAGGATCTCTGGACACATACTTTTTGTATTCCTTTGCCTTTTTAAATATCTCTGGATGCTTTTTTACAAATAGCCCAGACTCCAGGATGAACAAGGATGGTAACGTCAACAACTGTAAGATAGCCAGTTCCTCAGTAATGAGGATTCCGGGAGTAGTACGCTTCCACCTTCGGCTATATCGTCACTTAACATCAAGTAAGATGAAGGCCAATCGGACACTCCATAGAACCGCTCCGTTATAACTACCTATTACACAGAGGTTAAACAGATGACGTTTCGTACACGCGCAACTGTGTGTGTAAAGCTAAGGCTAACTAAGGGAACCGTGTTGCCTCACACACACACACACAAGGCTAACTAAGGGAACCGTGTTGCCTCACACACACACACACAAGGCTAACTAAGGGAACCGTGTTGCCTCACACACACACACAAGGCTAACTAAGGGAACCGTGTTGCCTCACTCACACACAAGGCTAACTAAGGGAACCGTGTTGCCTCACACACACACACAAGGCTAACTAAGGGAACCGTGTTGCCTCACACACACACACACAAACATATTGGTTTTTTACCATTTTAATAATAAATATGTATTTTTACCGGAGATAAAAAATGTTTAAATATTAAGCAAAATATTGAAATGTTTTGCTTTACTTTATGCAACTTATATTCACGCCGCCCGTGCACGAAAGTTGACAACTGTTGAACTCACGATTAGACGAGCACACGATACGGCACATGAACTCGCGGGGTGGGGTGAGGTAATTGCGGATGGAGCGCTGTGCGACTGAATTGCACTTTATTGTGTCGCAGCAAGAGTCGCAATTTATTTAAACGATTTTGCGGAGTGCAACTTCTGTACGCTAGTACTTACTATTATCTATTCTGTGCTATGATGCTGGCTCTTTCACGCGTGATTCCGCCCGATCGGCTCTTGGCACACCTCCGCCGCGAAAATAATGACGAGAAACCGCTATGTATTTGATCGACGTATCGTAACGAAATAAGAACTAAGGAAGCCTAACTCCTAACAAATATTGCTTAAAAAATGGCACCTTCACCATACTCTGTAACACAAAAGGCCGCAAACTCAAAAATAAACAAGCAAAAACAAACCTTATTACAATGCACGCATAATCGGTATTAGGTTGTATTCTGACGCATATACTGTTTTCTATTGGCTGGGGTTTGTACGCAGATCAAACATGATTGGAAATTTGGCTCGCGTCGTGTCACTCATTGGGCCGTTGTCGTGCCTTTGTCATTGAAGCAAGGACGGTGTAATGTAGAAATCCAGTCATTTACCGAACCTACTACGGGCACTACGGCCGGCGGCGGGTGGCATCATTTAATTATTTTATGAAATTTGATGGCTAGTACATTATTATTAGTTAGGTTTAATGTTTGTTTTATTAGGTAGACAGACAACTTGGTAAAGACCGATCGAATACGCTGGCTGCAAGTCGTCTGTAATTAGTCGCTCTGGAAAACTAAAGGAGACCTATGTCAGCAGTAGACGTCTTTCGGCTGTGATGATTTTATTGTTAGGTATATTATTTTATAAAAAATATAAAATGATGATATTGATGAATTATGATCATACATTTTGTCACAAATAGGTAAGCTATTGAAATAAAATAGGTAAGCTTAATAAAAGACAACGTATTCTAGATAGATATTGTTTCAAACATGTAAGTATGTACCTACCTTACCTACATATCATATTATGTGGATAATTAACATATTTGTACGAGCAACGTCTTAATATGTCTTCTAGAGGTGTGGTGTGACTGATAAAGAACAACGTATTAATACGTCGTTTTATTTTGATTTTTCACTTATAAAAGCAATAAAAATTTTGAACCTACCTATTTAGTTAAGTAAATACATACCTATTATTAAGCTTTGATGGTTTATAAATTGGTAGGTAGGTAAATAATTCAGAGTGTAGGAACTTGATTCATAAAAATTTACTTTACCGAGATTACCCCTTTTTGAGGTAACGTAATAGGTAACGTAATAACGTTGTCAAAAATCATCCAACGTTAGCGGCGTTAGTGCTCTCACAAGCGGTCCGAATCAATGCCTAGTACCTACCGTGAGCACTATTGGCGTGAATCGGAACGCGGCCTGTGTCTCAGCCCCCTAGCATGACCACCGAAAAACGATATGATATGGCGAATTTAATGGGAGAGTTTTATACTTGTTTAAAAATGTGTGATAGCAGTGAATGTGAAGATTTGACTGCCCCACAAAGCTACTGAACACTTGTTGCATAATAGCGACCATATTTTGTATTTATACGCTCATAGATATTTCTAAATAACGAATACTATTTTACTTACCAATGATATGATATGTCCGTATTTTTTTTGCTGCCTTCTGTTGGTCTTTTATACCACTTGACCACACGTCATGACGTCATTTTTTTACCACTTTTATGCAATTTTTTTTGTAAGAACGCTAATGACTGTTACCGAGCGCTTGGCAGACATGACTAAATAGTGCTTCGGTTGTACTTTTTTAGCCCCGCCCACTCGGTTGTACTTTTCGTGGTGCTATTTTTTGAGCAGAATTTCATATCCATAGTTCTTATTTCGTTGACGTATCGTCTACTGCGGTTTCGCTAGTATTGTTTCGCGGCGAAGGTGTGCTACAGGCAAAAGAGTGTATATCTACTTGCGCAGCACAAGAGCGATGCGAGCCGATGCCCCAAACTTGCTTGATTTGTACACTTGTAGGATGGAGGCATGCGGTAATGGGAGCGGTAGACAGTTTTATTTATTCTTATGGCGGTAGTTCGCACCTATCTTGAGCGAAATTCGAACAATTTAATTAGTTATGAAATGGTGCCTATTCTTAACACTCATGAATAGTCGAATACAGAGATCATCAGATCAGATGCAATCATAAAAAGAATAACTGTAAGGAGTAAACTTCTGTTTGTTAATGACTTAAATTTTATCTAGTTTTAAATTTAATGTTTGTAGAGAAATACAAACATGTTCTCACATTTGTACACTGTTTTGTGAAAAGCTGTTCTGTGTTCTGTTCTGTTCTGTCAATACAGCTGGCGCACTCTGTATCTTGCCTATTCATGTATTTGCCTATCATAAACTTACCGCAGAGATGTTTTATCCTTTCAAATACTTTAGTCTCGCAAAACACGGTATGATTAAGTTTAATTAAAAATAAGTAATAGGTACTTATTTTAAATCACAGATGAAACTCGAATAACGAGTTTTTAAGTGTATCCACATATTAAATAACTTACATCAATCGTTGACTATTCGTAAGTATGTAAATTATTGTTTTGATCAAAATGTAGTTTAGCCAAGTATGATCGTAATAATTTCTGTGATCTTTTATCGGAAGTCCTATAAAGATAGGTGCATTATCTGAAAGGAAGGTTGCTATATTATCAATTTGTGTCGAATTTAAATGTTATTTGAATCATACATTAGTTCCACTTATATTACAAAATATACTACTGAACTTCCACTAGTTACTCATAGTAAATGGTAGGTAGCTAAGCTATTCAATTGCTACTATTCACTATCCTTACTTTATAATATTATAAATGCGAAAGTCAGTTTGTTTATTACGCCTTTACGTCTTAACTACTGAACCGATCATCATGACATTTTGCGTACACGTTGTCAGGATTGCAAAGAAGGATACAGGGTACTTTCATCCCGAAAAAGGATTGTTCCCGAGGGCTAGCAAAAAAAAAAACTATGCCCTTTATGCTCATGTACTATGGACAACAGCGCCGCTTCACCAGTTTGCAACAAAATTCGTGTGCGCGCGTATCGCCCCTGCACGAACTAAACGTATGTGACAGCGGGCGCGGCGTGCAAGCGATTTTAACCTTAGCAGTGGTTAAGCGACGCTGTTGCCCATGGTACATAGAACAAAGATAGTCTGAGAGCAATTAATTTTGTTTCAGGTGGCAAAAAATCAGCAAATATCAAAATCTATGAAACAGCTATTTTTTTTAGCGATTTCAGAGTTCAGAGAAAAGTTGTTCAGTTTGATGGTCCCTATCTACCATATTCGGCATTCGGAGTATTTTTGTAACACGTTGTATATCGTATTTCGGTTGTCATGCTAGGGGGGCTAGATAGTGTGTAGATGGGTCGTGTGGTAGATGACAGCACGGCAGTAATGTAGTATGTTTATGGTTTGTCAGTCGGTGGCGCTGGTGGTGGAGCTCGGGCACGTGGTGCACATGGTGGTGTACAGCAACATGCTGGTGTCGATGGCGTCGCTGGTGCTGCTGATGCAGCTGCGGCACCTGCTGCACGAGCTGCAGGCGCGCCTGCGCCGCCACCGCCTCTACACCACGCTCGCCACGCACATGAGCCGCAAGTACGTATACACGGGCACACGTGCTGCTCTACACCGACACCTGATGCAGCTGCGGCACCTGCTGCACGAGCTGCAGGCGCGCCTGCGCCGCCACCGCCTCTACACCACGCTCGCCACGCACATGAGCCGCAAGTACGTATACACGGGCACACGTGCTGCTCTACACCGACACCTGATGCAGCTGCGGCACCTGCTGCACGAGCTGCAGGCGCGCCTGCGCCGCCACCGCCTCTACGCCACGCTCGCCACGCACATGAGCCGCAAGTACGTATACACGGGCACACGTGCTGCTCTACACCGACACCTGATGCAGCTGCGGCACCTGCTGCACGAGCTGCAGGCGCGCCTGCGCCGCCACCGCCTCTACGCCACGCTCGCCACGCACATGAGCCGCAAGTACGTATACACGGGCACACGTGCTGCTCTACACCGACACCTGATGCAGCTGCGGCACCTGCTGCACGAGCTGCAGGCGCGCCTGCGCCGCCACCGCCTCTACACCACGCTCGCCACGCACATGAGCCGCAAGTACGTATACACGGGCACACGTGCTGCTCTACACCGACACCTGATGCAGCTGCGGCACCTGCTGCACGAGCTGCAGGCGCGCCTGCGCCGCCACCGCCTCTACACCACGCTCGCCACGCACATGAGCCGCAAGTACGTATACACGGGCACACGTGCTGCTCTACACCGACACCTGATGCAGCTGCGGCACCTGCTGCACGAGCTGCAGGCGCGCCTGCGCCGCCACCGCCTCTACACCACGCTCGCCACGCACATGAGCCGCAAGTACGTATACACGGGCACACGTGCATCAGGTGTCGACCTGATGCAGCTGCTACACGAATACACACACACAAAGTGGTACAATACAAATACGTTCATCTTATTATCTGCAATTAGATGCTGCAGACATTACCATGTATGCTGATAATACCGTTATACTTTTCCATGGCAGAACATGGGACGAAACCAAACGATTGGCTGAGGAAGGATTACGTAAGGTCGCAAATTGGCTAGAAAACAGTCTTCTTTCGCTAAATGCGTCTAAAACTACATTCCTTTGCTTCAGTAAAATAAATGCATCGAGTCCTGGAAGTGATTTTGTATTAAAAATTCACGCAAATAATTGCAATACAGATTCTCATATTCTGCAAAATACGTGTAACTGTCCAAAACTTACAAGATCTGAAACTGTCAAATACTTAGGAATACACATTGACAATAGACTGCAATGGGCTCCTCACATCAATATTCTTGCTAAAAGGGTCAGGAAACTAATATATGTCTTTAAGACTTTGCGTCAAGTGGCTGATCTTAAATTATTATTACAGACTTTCAATGCTCTCTGTCAATCGGTCATAATCATAACCTACGGAATATGCTCATGGGGTGGTGCTGGTAAAACTTTCTTGATTGATGTTGAACGAGCACAACGTGTTGTGCTGAAAGTGTTACTTCATGTACCATACAGACACCCCACTACACTGGTTTATGAAAATACGCAAGTGCTCAGTGTTAGAAAATTATTTGTGTATCAGTGTATTCGTCGTTTTCATAGGTACTCGGCAAACCTACTACTTGAGACAATCAGACCTAAAAGAAGTAACATAGGCGATAGGTACATAGTGCCCAAAGTAAAAAGTGCTTTCGCTAAAAGACAATATTACTACGTGTCACCTTATTTATATAATAAACTCAATAGAACTTGTCCAACTAAAAAACTAAATAAGCATTAACTAAAACTTAAAATAAAAGAATGGCTGAAAGATTTTGACTACGAGGGGACTGAAAAACTATTAACGTCTAACCTAATTTAAATAAATCAACCACCCATTGTTCTACATATTGTTTGTAATGTTATGCACATACAACCCCACACACGCACACAGACACATACGCACACACAGACACACACACACACACACACACACACACATACGTGAGCGTGACACCTGATAAATGTAAATCACAGGTCTTTTTTTTTCTCTTTACATAACTGTAAGTTTGCCTTTTTTCATAAAAATATCTAAAATATTATTTATGTACAACAATTCCAATTAAACTTTGTCAACTAGGAAGGAACTGGCTTCTGATACACAAGTTTACTTATTTTGGAAGTCAGGGCTATATTTATGTGGAAATTGTGATTGTTGTAATAAATATTTTTTCATTTTAATTTTTTTCATCTTATGTTCTTGTCACAGAATCTCTTGCTTATAATGTGGCTATCACGCATCGTGGAAGAGAACTTTTGAAGCAAAATACGAACTCTAATTTGCATATGTCGTAGGATATTCGTACAAATCAGATCTTTACAAAAATCCTAGTATGTTTGCAAAAAACTGGATAATTAGAATCTGAGACAGATTTTTGCAATCGTCCGAGAAATGTTTAGGATGTTTACAAAAATCCAGTGTATCTTGCTTAGGCAAATCGCGAATGACCATTGTTGTGCATGATTGGCTGACGTCAACCATATAAATTAACGGATGCTCTCATCATACTAAATCGACTCTTAGATTATCCAAGCAGCATTCAAGTTTCCAATTGTCCGAAACAAACTCGGATTTTACAAATATCCTAAATATTGCTCGGACGATTGCGAAAATCTATCCAATCGACCTAGGATTTTTGCAAAGATTCGGTTTATACGATTATCCTACGACACATGCACATTTATAAAACTGAATCTAGGTCGTTGAGATAGTTGATAAATATGTATACTTTAGCAAGTGAAAAATAACTTTGTTACAATATACTTAAATTTAAAGGAATTGTTGTTGTTTGTACAAAGCAGCTAATTAATTTCCTAGACAACTAACGGTAAATTAATTACCCCATTTAATTATTCAGTCAATCTTTAAAAAACAAAGAGTAATGTTTTTTCATTAGCTAATTATGTTTTTAATCAATTAAAATATTATGACTAGTTTCTGTTGACTTTGCAAACTCTTAGGCCCATTAATTCTCGATTTCTAAATGGCTTTTCGCACAAATACAGTCATTGTTTATATCATTACAATCAAATTAAATGTAAATAAATAGTCATAAACAAACGATTTATAGGTTTGTGACCGTTAAGTCGCAATATTATATTGTTACTATTAACATTTATTTCCGGCTTTAATTTATTCTTAATAAAAGATTGTATTCACACTGCATTTAAATGTAAATAATTAACTATGTAGATCCATAGTAGAAGACAGCGCATATTTCAAATAAACTTTTAGGTCTTATAAGTATTTCCATACATTTATAAGCCTTAAACCAATCATTATTATACAAAATGCCTTTTTTTTCTTGTCATCTAAAAGAAGTTATGAAACTATGTATATAAATAACTAGCTTCTGCCCGTGACTTCGTCCGCGTGGATATTAGAGAAAATCCTTAGGGAACCTTCAAACCAGTATCCGACCAGCCGTTTTTACGCGATTAGGCGGGTCCCCACCAAGCGCGCCGCCTCGCGAGGCAAGACGTTTGCCGCGTGTGGTGAGCCTCGCACGAGGCTGCTTGCTTGGTGGGGATCCGCCTAATCGCGTAAAAACGGCTGGTCGGATCCTGGTTGAAGGTTCCCTAAGGATTTTCTCTAATATCCACGCGGACGAAGTCGCGGGCGGAAGCTAGTTTATAACAATAATCAGAACTGGGTCCAGAGATATTAGTATCCCGTTCCCGTTTCTTTACCCTTTCCCGTTCCCGTTCCCGCTCCCGCTCCCGTTCCCGCTCCCGTTCCCGTTCCCTTTTCCGTTCCCGTTCCCGTTCTCTTCCGCTCCGTTCAGTTCCCGTTCCCTTTCTCCCCGTCCCCTGGGGCTGATCACCATCCCATAAAACCTCAAGAACGTCATCCATATATAGTATTTTATGATTACTTACCCCATTTACCACATAAGGGGTTGATTTTCAAAATCAAAAAATATATGTTTGCCTATTTATTTTAAGACATGAAAGTTTAAAGTTATAATGTCTATTTTATATTCTTTTTCCATAAGTTTTCCATACAAAATTTTAACCCCATTTTCACTCTTTTAGGGGTTAAATCATGTACATCGTGTTGGACTTTAAAATAAATGTAATTTTCGCAATCACCATCCCATAAAACCTCAAGAACGACATCCATATCGATTTTATGTTTAATTACCCCATTTACAACCCCTAAGGGGTTGATTTTCAAAACCACAAAATATATGTTTGACTATTTATTTTTAGACGTACTCCTACGAAGTTTAAAGTTGTAATGTCTATTTTATATTCTTTTTCCATACAAAATTTGAAACCCATTTTCACCCCTTTAGGGGGTTAAATCATGTCCACCGTGTAGGACTTCAAAATAAATGTCATTTTCGCAATCGTCATACCAGAAAACTCCAATAACGACATCCATATCTATTTTTAGGTTTATTTACACATTTCACCCCTATTTCATTGCCATAGGGGTTGAAGTACTAACAATATCAATATACGTTGCGTTAGATTTTCTTCCATAAGCCTTTACTATAAATTAAGTGATTTTTACTTCGAAAATGAAGGATTTTTTTCTATACACAACTTCATACTCCTTTTCACCCCTTCGGGGGTAGAATTTTGAAAAACGCCGAGACCCGTATTTATTAATTTTCGATCTTCAGCCTAAACACAAAATTTGAAAATCCTAGCTTCAAAACTGAGGGACTTTCATACAAACTTTCATCCCTTATTTCACCCCCTTCGGGATGGAATTTTCAAAAATCCTTTTTTAGTGGATGCTCACACTGTATGAGGTATCTGTGTGCAAAATTTCAAGTCTCTAGGTCCAGCGGTTTGGGCTGTGCGTTGATAGATCAGTCATTCAGTTTACGATTTTATATATTAAGATTTTGTTATTACTTAAGACCCTATAAACCTCAAAATGTATCGAAAATTCACATGTATAGATTGAAAGTAAGTCTGTATAGTTTATTTACAAACAACCTCAACAAAATGTAATTCGTTATAGTAGTAAGTATTAGGCAAAAGAGCAAAAGTAGCCACTTTAGGCACTTTTGCCCACTACAACTACAACGAAATATATTTTGCCGAGATTATTGTTTGTAAATAAACTATAGAATCTTAGCTTCATCATCAGTGTACACGTGAATTTCCGATATATTATAAACTTAGCGAGCAATAAATTTAAAATAATATTTTTTTTAAGATGAGGGCGCCATTTAGGGGATATAGTCGCCTTAATTGTTTGAATCCAGGCAGCCTAGCATGACCGATTTATATAGCGTGATATAGCGTTTTATCACGTTTAACTGTCAAAAAGACAAAGGAATTTGACAGTTGAGTGTCGATAAAATGCTATATCACGCGGTATAATAATCGGTCATGCTATGCTGGCAGCATTGTGATTATATTAAGAAACGGTTATTGATTTTAAATACAACACAACACAACGCATATATCTAATTCAAACTGGGCGAATGTATTGTGAGTCTCAATTTCAGCCTCAAATCAATTGTACGGAAAAGTAAACAAACCGATCATACACATCATTGATTATTTAGGTCCGTATTATTTATAAACCGCTCACGTTGAGAGCTAATATTTAAGATGTTCTTCTTATAGGAACAACATCTCGGGTATGATCTCAAGATAGCTCTCAAAGTTGAAAGCGGTTTATAAATACGGGCCTTAGTGATGATTAAAATAAATTGGCTATATCAAACTTTTTGTTGTTGCAGCTACCCAATGGCGAGTAAAGAGGAGGTGGAGAAGAACCAGGACAAGTGCGCCATCTGCTGGGAGCCCATGAAGGAGGCGCGCAAGCTGCCCTGCTCGCATCTGTTCCACAAGTAACTCACAACACAACATTACTTACATGTCCTTTACGCACGTTTACAAAAATATTCAAAACATTTATTCATACAAGCCTCGGCATGTAACTTTAGCGCTGCCATTTTGTGCGCAGAAGTCATTTTTGGGGTCTCATTGGTGGTGCGAGGCTACTGCAAACATGCGCTGTAATCCCCTCCAATTTTTTTCACTGCTAAACTTACGTGTCGCGGTCTGTATTCAGTCTAGTCTGAAACTAACCTGTTATAAGCACTTGTGAATTTCAAGCAAGAGGCTACGCCGTCGGTTTGAAATTCGACTCGAGCAGGAGACCTTATAATGTAACGAGTTGCGAAGAAACTTGTCGAGGATCAGTTAAATTGAAAAATGATCTTAACATAATATAAAATAAGGTCACTTTCTATCACAATCATGAATCAACATTTAAATACAATAATGCATTTTCTATATCTATGTCTACGTATAAAGGTCTACAGATGATGATGATGATGACACCACTACACCATACCACACCATGACCGTGCTAGAAACTTGCAGGAAAAAATAATCTTTGTATTGAAAAGTATGACACTCCGTCACCGGCCACGGATTAGTCATACTTTTCATGGTATGGTACGGTATAGTAGGCCATTTTGTCGTGTCGGGTCTGTCTATATGTATTTTATTCTCTTCAAAACCACACAACGAATTCCGATACGGTTTGGAAAGACGTCGGTTGAATAAGGCGTATTGGTGACGCTCGGTCATTTCCAGCTCGTGCCTGTGCCAGTGGGTGCAGCAGGACGCGTCGTGCCCCACGTGCCGGCGCGCGCTGTCGGCGGGGGGCGCGGGGGGCGCGCGGGGCGCGGGGGGCGCGCGGGGCGCGGGCGCGGGGGCGCCGGGGCCGCAGGGCGCGCTGCGGTTGCTGGACGAGGTGCCGCCCATCGCGCCCAGACACCCCAACCACCTGTTTCATTTTGACGGTGAGTGTGTAGGTTTAAGTGTGTAGTCTATAGTGTGTAGACTGTAGTATGTAGACTGTAGTGTGTAAACTGTATTGTGTAGGATGTAGTGTGTTAAGTGTGTAGACTGTAGTGTGTAAATTGTAGTGTGTAGGTTGTGTCAGCGCCAATCAGTGGGGGCAGCTGGGCCCTTAAATTTACTTGATGCATCTTTGTATTGAAAAGTATGACACTCCGTCACCGGCCACGGATTAGTCATACTTTTCATGGTATGGTACGGTATAGTAGGCCATTTTGTCGTGTCGGGTCTGTCTATATGTATTTTATTCTCTTCAAAACCACACAACGAATTCCGATACGGTTTGGAAAGACGTCGGTTGAATAAGGCGTATTGGTGACGCTCGGTCATTTCCAGCTCGTGCCTGTGCCAGTGGGTGCAGCAGGACGCGTCGTGCCCCACGTGCCGGCGCGCGCTGTCGGCGGGGGGCGCGGGGGGCGCGCGGGGCGCGGGGGGCGCGCGGGGCGCGGGCGCGGGGGCGCCGGGGCCGCAGGGCGCGCTGCGGTTGCTGGACGAGGTGCCGCCCATCGCGCCCAGACACCCCAACCACCTGTTTCATTTTGACGGTGAGTGTGTAGGTTTAAGTGTGTAGTCTATAGTGTGTAGACTGTAGTATGTAGACTGTAGTGTGTAAACTGTATTGTGTAGGATGTAGTGTGTTAAGTGTGTAGACTGTAGTGTGTAAATTGTAGTGTGTAGGTTGTGTCAGCGCCAATCAGTGGGGGCAGCTGGGCCCTTAAATTTACTTGATGAAGCTATACTGTCTTGGTACTGTCATCTAGCAAGTCTGTTATTACTAAAAGTGTTAATGACCCACTGGTTCCTCCCAATACACACCATCCAGCTTTAAGCATCACTATAGATTTTTCACCAGTCCGATTTTTGAAAAGGAACGTTACTTCTAAATTTAATTTTCACGCGGCTAATTATTCTGAAATTAATAACGACTTACTTGTATTAACTGGGATAATAAACTTAAAAACATCGACTCAGTGGATGAGATGGTTGCAATGTTCTACTCTTTAATCAACTCAATCATTGAGAAACACGTACCCAAAGCATGACGTAGCTCTAAAAAGTACCCTGCGTGGTATTCGAAAAATCTTATTAAACTAATCAGTGAGAAAGAAAAACTGCGGGTAATGGTAAAATCATACAATAATCCAATTGATAACTTTAAGTACGTCGAAGCCAGGTCTCGCTGTCATAATTTGATTAAGAAGTGTTATGTGAACATAAGATAGAAGAGGCTATTTGTGACCATAACATAAAAGCTTTCTGGAGTTACGTCAACGGAAAACGTAAAAATTCCGAGTCACTGCCTAGTGAAATGCATTTGGACGAGGATAAGCTTGTCGAACCACTTTCAATTTGTAATTGTATTGTATGCTAAAGTGTAAAAATGTTGGCAGACCTATAATAAATTAATAAAATAAATAAATAAATATAGCTACCTGTGGCCCTACCATGAGTTGATTTAATGGATATAAGATTCTTGATGCAAACTGTTTTCGCTACCGTAAACTATCGTTTTATCGCAACGAAAACTGCCAAAACCTATGTAATAATTTATTGCCTATGTTCAAAACTCCATCCAACCATGGTACAATGACAGGCATCCAACCTTGACACACATGTCCAAAAAGAAGAGAATTATTCCAAAGCGCTGTCAACGTCACCTGCCAAAGCAACATCTCTCAATGTGACGATTAAAATCTTTGTTTACATCCCGTTTCGGACGTACATCGTACGTTCCGCGTCCAGAATGCGTACGCGTACATGAATCGAGGCGCTGCGACGTGCGCGCTTGCCTTGGTCCTACTGTGTTGCTCGCTGATATTAGTGCTGCTGCAACTCGACCTGCTCAAATGGAATACGACGGGTCAACGTTATCTCTCATGTATGCAATTCAGTGTCTAGCAAACAGATAGTAAAACATGCATGCAACATGCAAATCAAAATCCAATATAAATTCCTTCTGTTTAAAAACTGGTGATCAAACTTTTGAAACTGACAATGAGGTCGCTAAAGTTTTTGAAAATTTCTTTGCTAGAATACCTGTAGAAACTACTAGTACTCTTAGTGCTTGACCCAACATCGCTGTCTCCCTTTTGGAGTCTAGTGTTGATAAGTGCAATTAAAGTTTTTCGTTTAAATATATAAATAGTGCAGATATCATTAAAGCTTTTAAAACAATTAATGTTAAAAAAACAGAAGATCTTTGGGGCATGTCAACAAGCATTATTAAATCAATAATTGATATACTAGCCCCTTACTTGGCTTTTATTTTTAACAAATGTATTGACGAAGGAGTCTTTCCTGATCTAATGAAAAATAGTAAATTGATTCCTATTTTTAAATCTGGGGATAAAAGTGACCCAGCTAACTTTAGGCCAATATCTATACTACCAGCGCTTAGTAAAATATTTGAAAAAAATATATATTTCCAATTATTAGATTACTTTACATACAATAATATACATACTTCATAAAATCAGTTTGGATTTTCCAAGGGTAAAAGTACTACTGATGCTGGAATTGCACTTCTCAAACATATTCTTGACGCTTGAGAAGAAAAGCAAGATGTGATTGGCATTTTCTGTGACCTTTCTAAGGCATTCGATTGCGTTGATCATCAAACACTATTAAGGAAGCTAGAACATTATGGTGTCTCTGATAAATCAGTTAGTCTTATGAAATCGTATTTGTACAATAGAACTCAGAAAGTAGTGATTAATAGAACTGAATCTACTGGAGCCCCCATCAATCAATATGGGTGTGCCACAGGGTTCAATATTGGGCCCATTGCTGTTTCTAATTTATACAGTGCCTTTGGTCTTGAACTAGCGATAATTTAAAGGCGTGTAATACACCTAATTTTATCGACAAAAACACCCACATGTTGGGGTCTATCCCCACTCCTGTTGGAATGGCCGCCATTTTAAATTTGACTTTTTATTTTAGATGACCCTGCAGAAAAATATTAATATAATGCAAAAAAAGTGAACATTAATGTCCTAGTTTTTGAGAAATGTAATAAAAAGTCAAAAATCGCACAAATTTCGTATAAAATTTTATTTCAGTATTTTTTTATGACGTATTTAAACCAAAAAGTTAAACATTTTATTTTTTAAATTGATAGATGATATTATTAGCTTTTTAACAGTATTTTTGTTATAACTGTAAGACTTCTAAATCCGGAGAAATTAATATTTTTCTGCAGGGTCATCTAAAATAAAAAGTCAAATTTAAAATGGCGGCCATTCCAACAGGAGTGGGGATAGACCCCAACATGTGGGTGTTTTTATCGATAAAATTAGGTGTATTACACGCCTTTAAATTATCGCTAGTTCAGGATCAAAGGCACTGTATAAATGACCTTCCCAACTACGCGAATAATTTATGTGAGACAGTACTATTTGCGGATGATACTTCTTTAGTTTTTAAAGTAAACAGAGGTAATAACTGTTCGGACGAAGTAAATAGTGCCCTCTCTAAAGTTTCATACTGGTTTAATAGCAATAATTTAGCACTTGACCCCAAAAAAACTAAATGTGTTAAATTCTCATTACCTAATGTTGAGCAGACAAAATTAAATATTAATTTGAATGACGATGAAGTCGACTTTATTGAAAGTACAAAATTTCTAGGTATTACACTAGATTCTCGACTGCAATGGGATCCACATATTGAAGCCTTGTCAAGTAGACTTAGTTCAGCGGCATTCGCTGTTAAGAAAATAAGGCTTTTAACTGATATTGAAACGGCAAGGTTAGTATACTTTAGTTATTTTCATAGTGTAATGTCATATGGACTGCTATTGTGGGGCTCAGCTGCCAGTATTGAAAATATTTTTGTACTCCAAAAAAGAGCTGTTCGCGCCATATACAATCTACGGCGGAAAGATACCTTGAGAGAATTGTTCAAAGAAATAAATATTTTAACTTTGGCAGGCCAATACATTTATGAAAAATTAGTTTATGTAAGGAAACACTATGATTCATTTGCTAAGAACAGCAATATTCACCAGTTTAATACAAGAAAAAAAGATAAACTTGCCGTTCCAAGGTTTAGGCTTGCAAAAACTAGAGGTTCATTTATGGGGAAAGGTATAGCCTTTATTAATACAGTTCCGCAACAAGTGATTGATCTACCTTTGCATGAATTTAAAAACCATGTTAAAAAAACGCTCATGAGTAATGGTTATTATAAAGTAGACGATTATCTTAAAGATCTAAATGCGTGGAAATGATGTAACACATAACTTGCTACTATACTATAAGTACTTTGTTGAAGTAATATCATTTTCAACACACTTGCTCGTAAAGTGAGCCCTAATACATCGCTTTTAGGGCCATAAACCGAGCTATAACAAACGCGTGCAATAATATATAAAACACTAGTTGGTTATAGAATTAACCCTACAAAGTTAAATTAGTACCTTACTGCAAGTCCTATGCGAGTAAACGGAGCATTCCCAATTTAACCGGGTAATACAGTTATTTTTTTTAGTAACAACAAAGAGGTTCTATGCCGTTGAAAGTCCATATACATTTTTGCAATGAATAAATATGTAAGTCCTTAATAAAGTTAAACATATATTTATTATTATCAAATTATTCATAATTCACAATATTTTGCAATAAAATATTAAAATATTTGAGTTTCACCGCTTAAAATTATAATTTTGAAGTAGGCTGTATGCTCACTAACCCCTTTGTTCGCAAAATATTCTTGCATTGGGCGTGTGAAAAAAACAAAAAAAAACCTGCGCGCCTTTTCTCATCATGATTATTATTTTGTTTTTGTCGTATTTGTTGCTGTGTGGTAAATTACTTTGTTTTTCCCTCACAAATGTGTTGAAAAACGTCGTATGAAACTCGTGAGCTCTTACTTATTGCACACTCGGCTGAGTTACGCCCTCGCCTGCGGCTCGGGCTGCAACCCACAGCCTTGTGTGTAATAAGCAATCTAAGCTAACTTGTATCATAATGTACTATAGTCTATGTTGTTCCCAATAATCCTGTCACCCTGTTGTAATTATTTGGTAACGATATAATAGGTCTTTACCTATGAAATTGCCGATTTGTATGGAGATTTTTCAAGAAGTTGCATTTTTCATAATAGCATTTTCTTTGTTCATTTAACAACCATGAACACTCGTGTAACAAAACTTTTATGTACTAATGTTTGAACACTATGCTAACTTATTTCCATTTAAGATAAGCGAAAAAATAAGTTTTGGTTAAGTTACAACCCCTTCGGTCACCCTTTTTTTTGCTCACAAAAAAAGAGTCACTTTCAATATCTTTTTTTTAATGTCACGAAAGCTAAAATATGGACTTTATTTTTACCCGACTACGGCGAAGCCAAAACGGAGGGTATATGATTTTGACCTGTATGTATGTATGTATGTATGTATGTATGTATGTTTGTAAATTCATCTGTTCCCTCATAACTTCCAAACTACTTGTTATAATTTGAAAAATGAGGTATCGTTAGAAGCGTCTTAATCGTCCAATGAACATAGGCTACGTGACGTCACATTAAATTAAATGTGGCGCCCTCTAGAGAAGTTAAAGACATGAACTAAAAAAAATATATTTTTGAATGATGCCGTGTTGGGTACCAAATGAAAGGGCTTAATGAGCACTTTTCAAATATGTATATATTGTTAGCTTTTGCCCGTGGCTTTGCTTGCTTTCACCCTATTAACTCCAAAATATTTAAAATAAAAAAGAAGTTTTAAAACTAAAACCCGACTACGGAAAAATCGTGCTCTAAAAAGTAAGAAACAAGAAAATATTCGAGTCCAAAATTCAATAAAAAGGATAACCGTAGTCGCATGCCACATTGTCCTAGACACGCACGACACGAACAACAGGCTGGAGGTGGCATGCGACTACGGTTATCCTTTTTATTGAATTTTGGACTCGAATATTTTCTTGTTTCTTACTTTTTAGAGCACGATTTTTTTACTGATAGTCATGATCATAATTCGATGTAATTAATATTCACGATTTTGTTAAAATTTTAAATTATAGAAGTTATTATTTTCTCTGTATGTGACAAAATATCGGCAATTTCATAGGTAAAGACCTAAATTAAAGTTTGTAAATATCGTTACTTATGGCTGTTACAGCTGTTTATAGATAAGTTTCTTGCGCCCGTTCTTCTTGTCAGCTAAAAAAGTCTGGAACGGGTGGTAGGAAAATATAGACGATTCAAAAGTACTTAATAATTAAGTTTATTTGAATAAATCTTATTTGACTTTGACTTTGCAAGATCGCACGCAAACAAATACGAGTGTACAAGATGCGAATAATTGTAAAGAACATGCTGACACATGAGACATACTTTGCACAGTTTCACACGTTTTGGAGCATCAGAGATGTTATCCTATATGGACCTCTTATCAGGAGCTATTAGACCGTGCAAAGCCAAGCCAAGCATCGAGTCATCCGGAAAGAAGGGTACCTGGGAACATTACATCTTGTCAGATGAGACAAAATTATCCGCGAATTCACGCGCACTTTTCGGTACTCTGTTTTTGGTATTGCACAACACGATTCTGGTGAATTTTGTAAAAAGTCTTATCTGATGAAAAAGTCGTATAAAAGTCCTTAAAAATTAATTAAAGTTAATTGTTGAACTGTTGTGTTTGGATTTGACTTGATTGGACCAGAGAAACATTGAACACGTTTTAAACTAGTGGTTCCGTGAGCTGTAGACCTCGCGATAAAAAGTGGCTCAAACTGTACAAAAATAAAATGTCGCCATGAAGTTTACAAAGCACACAGTACGTGAGTTATTCGCAGCTAGATGGTGCTTCTAATTATGATCATTTTTCGAAATGGGAGAATATTTTTAAATAAATTTGGAAAAACTGGCTTGACTAAGCAGTTATACAGGGTGCATTTGTAATCACTCTCCAAATTTTAAGGATGTGTTCAGTCCATGAAACTGAACAACTTTCTCCATGAAACATGTGTTGAAATACGCCAAAAAATGTTGGTCATCCCATACTAAACTGATCACGTGATCTCTTTGATTTGTATGAAAAGTCAATTTTTTTTTACATATTTGACCCTATGTATCTTAGAGAAAGTTGTTCAGTTTCATGGACTGAACACATCCTTAAAATTTGGAGAGTGATTTCAAATGCGTGATGAACATGAGTCTTTGTCACTTGAATTTAATAAATAATAATAATAATAAATGCACCCTGTATACAGGGTGAATTTTTAAAACGGTACATTAAGGGCAGGTACCTTAACCGTTATAGTTACAGGAAAACGTTCCTAAGTGACCATCCATAACTTTTTCAGATATTCTGAACTGCATTCACAGATTTTGGAAAAAAAAATACTGTTAGCAAAAAAATGCTAAAATACCAAAAAAATTTTTTTTATGCCAATCGATCCTATTTCGTGTGGGGATCAAAAGACTCTATGGGATCATTTAAGGTATGAGTACTAAAAACGACAGAAATCGCCAAAAACTTTTCCCATACATTTTGTACTGAAAAACGGTAAACCAAATCGAAATATTTTTTATTGCCAAATGATCCTATTTCGTACTGTGATCAAAATGCTCTTTAAGGCCAACTGAAATTCAAAATTCAAAAGTCTATCTGCGCGAGGACAATCAAATAATAAGCTACTCTCGCTGCACTACAATAAAGTACAATTTTAAATTGCACAGCGCCGCGTGCCTATTATTATAAGCACCTCCGAAGCGCTTCTCTTTTTGTCGCGCAGCTCTGTCTCAACCTACACATTACATCCCTCGTACGCTGGCTTCACTGAGCCGCGAGTAGAAGACTAAGGCTACTAACTAAAAGTGATACTATCTGGCAAAACTTTGATGTTTCACTTTTAATAAATAAAATCATTAAACAATCAAATCATTGCACAGCAGTATCGTCTCGTATAAAACCGATTTTTTGTTAGAGATATAATCGAATTAACGTATAATATAGGTAGTTAAAGAGTTGAGGTGTAATCGTGTCGATTGCTGGCAGGGTCCCGCTACGTGTCGTGGCTGCCCAGCTTCTCGGTGGAGGTGACGCGCGTGCGCATGGAGCCGCTGGCCGGCTCGCAGATTGACGCCATGGTGCGACAGGTAAGTAACACAAACTTCAAATTATGTTATATTACACTAGCTGACCCGACGTTGTCCTGTCTTAGTTATGAATATTGAATTCGAATTGGTATAATTAATGAAAAGTTGGGTTCAGATATGTTAGTAGGTCCCGTTCCCGCTCTCGTTTCCAACAGCTTTATAACCAAGTATATATCACTTGTTATGTTAGTAACGTGTATGTTAGTCAATCCAAACTAACCAATTTAATATTAGGCGTGATGGCTCTGAACTAACCGTGATGAGCTCTAAGAAATACAGTTTTCTTAGATTTTTTTATAAGAAATAATAAATAAATTATTTTACATGTATTTCATCACTAAAATAACTCCGACCGAAGCATCTGTTTTAAACGACATTCAGTTTTTTTACATCCTCTTTGACGATATTTGCAGCCCGCATTCGTCAAACGTCAAAAGGTTACATTAAAAAACCGGCCAAGTGCGTGTCGGGCCACGCGCCATAGGGTTCCGTAGTTACCTTATACCATACCATATTTAATACCACCTATCATTTTTCGTTTGTAAAAATAACTTTGTTTTTCACAGAGTTCCTATGAATGACAAAGTTATATTTGCGGTTTCGGAAAATGTGCTATATCTCAAAAACTAATTACTATATCTCGTTCAAACCAATTTTGGTTGAAAGTGTTTATTAAGATCTACAGCATATATTTTTTTTAGATTTTTCACTCTCTTATTTCAAAAGTTAAAGGGGGGGGGACACACATTTTACCACTTTGGCGCTGAATATCTTTCAAACGGTTGACTTTGAGAAAAAGTTGTCTTAGGAACCTCAATGTCATTTTTAAAGACCTATCTATAGACACCCAACACGTGTTGGTTTGAAGAAAAAAAAATTTTTCAGTTTCAGTTCCATGTATGGGGAGCCCCCCCTTAATCTTTTATTTTTCTTATTTTTGTATTAAATTCGTTAAGCGGTTAACAGAATACATCTACCTACCAAGTTTCAACTGTGTAGTCTTAATACTTTCGGAATAAAGTGGCTGTGACATACGGACAGACAGACAGACAGACAGACAGACAGACATGACGAATCTATAAGGGTTCCGTTTTTTGCCATTTAGGCTACGGAACCCTAAAAAGTTTATATTGTCTAAAATAATTATTCTTATTCTTAAATTTTTTAAAGTCATAACATAAGGTTACATTAAAAAAGCTTTTGTATCCAAAATTTATATGGTGGTTAAGTATTTTTAGATTTTCTAATTTTCCGCGCAATTTTCTTAATTTTTTCTTTCATAAGAACCATCTCATGATAATAACAAACACAACAAAAAAAGAATTAGCGAAATCGGTCCAGCCATTCACGCGTGATGGTTTGACCACGCGAAAGGACATCAGGCACATGAGACCCAAAAGTGTATAAACATAATTCTGTTCGTCAATCACTGACCGGTCTAGCTGTCAAATCTAAGCAGCTGATTTTAAAATTAATTTTAACTAATATAATATTGTTTTCCTTTAGTAATATTGTTTTTAAAGTGTTTATTACAACTTAAATATTATAAGGAAGTGTTTTCTGACAAATCCATTGGGTAGTTTTCGAACTACCAAAACGACCGAGCTTCACCTATCCACCGCCCGCCAATGTTGTTTTGGTGAACATTTCATAGAAAAGGAGAAATCTGTGGAATACTACGCACTAAACCGGGGAAGTACTTTTGTTCCGTAATTTTATTTATATTATTTCAACTTAGACTACATCACTAAGCCAATCAGACTGATTCTAAACATTTATATTTTTCAAAGCAACAGCGTAGGTAGGTACCTACCTACATTTATATATAAACTCACGGCTTGTGTGGCATTTTGGTTCTCAATTATCCCAACTGTTCTTAACTACTTGTACAAAATTCACGTAAAGTGAGTAACGTCAATACTCAATACGAATTGGCAGAGTCAATTTCTCTTTACTTGACGTGAAGTGGAAGTAAAGTTGAGATGGTGACTACTATTGTCACAGACATTCACTAAACTGTTTACACTTTACAAACATTACACTACTCATAAATACAATACAGCTATAAGTAAAACAATCAAAACATTGTGTAACCATTTTGCTACTTGAATACTATTGTAAAAGTACTATTGTTACTTATTGATTTATTTGGGTCAGTCAGTCTGTCTGTTTAGTGTTATTGATATTTTTTTTGTTTTGACTTAAACATCATCCATGTTTTATTGCTATAATTATTTAAATTAAGCATCTCATCTACCTATAGTGTCTCTAACTATAACCAAATAGTATCTGGATTAATTCTTTTATTTTTATAACTATTATAACATTCTTGTGTACCTACATAATGATTAAACTTCACTAAAAGTATAAGACTAAACTAATGTTATAATTTAAATAGGTACTTACATACACTTACTCATAGTTAAAAAAAGGAGTAGGTATAAATAAGTAAATTATTCCCAATTACTTAACAATTGTGGCCTACTGTCTTATGTTTTTAATTTTGTTTTCTTCCAAGTATACTGCCCTCATAAGCCAAAAAGCGGTATCTCAAAAAAATCCTATTTTCTGATTTTTGTTGTATCGGATAGCTTAATCAATTATCTATCTGATGGACTAAGCAAAATAGCGTTATCTCTTCTAAAAAATGTAGAAAATCCATTCAGAAAATATTGCATATCTCAATTCTACATGAAATTACTAAGAGACTTAGGGGTATACCATAATTTTGAATGCGAATGGCCGTAAAAAAATATTTCTAAGGCATTTGGCGGCATTTGCGTACACGGGTAGTTTTTTTTTTCAGCGCAGTGTTTGATAATTTATTCCTACTGCTAAGGATATACCTACTATTCTACTAAATTTATAAATGGGAAAGTTACGATGTTTGGATGTTTGTTACTCAATGACGCAAAAACAGGTAAACGGATTTGAATGAAATATTGGTACACAGGTAGTTTATAGCCTGGGTTATAATAACATAGGATATTTTTTATCTCCGTCAAAGCTTAAGGACATTTCGAATGTCCACGCGGACAAAGTCACGAGCGGAAGCTAGTAAGTCTATAATCACCAGCATTGTTGCAAACAAAAAAAAAGTACTTCTACCCCTCAGAAGAAAATAATTTCTAATGGTATTTCACAGGCCAAGAAGAGTAATATTTTGAAATCCCTTCAAAATATAATGCCAAGAAACCGATTTTTCTTTTTAAGGGAGGTGTTTTCTGAGTGATATAAAATATAGTTGCGTAGACCAAACATTTACAATTTTGTGCTTGATTTGTCCTAAATATAATAAAATTATTGAAAAATGCATTTACTTTTAGTTTTACTTTTATTATTTTAGATTTTCGGCAAAAATGTATATGAAAATATTTGTATGGAAATTTCTATACAAACACTAAAGCCGACAGCAGTAACTCATTTTCGAAAGCAAAGTAATTTGAAGGAAAATGACGGTATCTCAAATAAAAAGCAAAAATATATAGTTTTCCAAAATTTTATTGTATCAATACTAAAGATGGCTTCAAATATTTATAAACAAGTTATAATAATCCATAAAAGACTTTCCTAAGTTGACGCGAAAATGAAAAAGACAAAACATTGATTTTCTCGGAAGTCACTTTTGTTGAGTTAACGCTTTTTGGCTTATGAGGGCAGTATATTCTCTGATAATAAATAAATAATCAATATTTGTTTTAAATAGTTCCTGATACTGTTGTTTGTAAACTTTCAGGACTTATAAATTCATCATGCTGACCCGTAAGGCTGCAGCACAAAGCACCGAGATGAAGTTGAGGCAGGCACTGCAGGAACTGAAGGAGTCTAGGGATACTTGCAGCCAGCTACTACGTGAGCGAGACGACAGCGAAGAAGAAATCAGCAAAGTTATTGCTCGCAACTCTCAACTGAAGATTGAGATGGCTCAGATGCATTCTGAGCACATGGAAGTAATACGCCAAAGAGACCAGCTCGAGAACACCGTTAGCGGCTTTGATGAACAGTGCAGCACTTACGAGAGGGCCCTGAACCGCATCACTGATTTGGAACGGGAGCTGAACGATGCTAACATGCAAATATTAGACTTCAAGGAGCAACAGCAACTGCAAGAAGTGGACCATACACAGAGTCTTTTTGAGGAGCTCATGATGTCTTCACCTGCTGTACAGTCAGCAGAACAGTTAATAACCAAAGACAGTGACTTTTCACCTCGACCTCAAATTTTAGGTGCTAAGAAACTAAAGAAATATATTAGAATACGTAAATTAATTAAAAAAACAGGAAAACTAATTAGAAAAAATAATTGTTTTTCTAAAAATATTGCTTTAAGAAAAGAACGAATTAGCCTCTTAGATTCTTTGGAAATTTATAGTAGTAAATTAACTGAAAGCAGCCAAATGTATGACCGGGACACTAAAAAATTGCAATTGAAAATCATACAGTTGCATGAGTCACTTGAACTTGTGCAAAAAAAGTACTCTCTTGCGCAGAAACAAATTGATGAGCACATCAAATCTGCCACAGAGTTAGTGGAACTCTGCAATTACAATGCGGACCGGTATGACTCATTAGTAAATAGTCAACTTATTGTTGAATCTTCAGTTGTTCACAATAATGATTCTTATGTAAATAAAATTAGCAAATCTACACAGAGCCCCTGCCATTCATCATCCTGCATAGAAACATTGCAAAGTAGCTATAGTAAATGCACTTTCAAACCAGCATTATCATGTAACTCAAAGGAGGCAAAAACAATTATGTTTTCAGACAAACTAGGTCAGGGATTAGGTTTAGCTCTAAGAGATAAGCTCTCTAAAAAACTTATTAATATTTGTACTCCTGGTGTATCTTTTAACCAAATTGTACAAAATATTAATAAGTCACATATTGATGAAGCCACAACAGTAGTAATATTATGTGGGGACAGTTCCCATATTACAAAAAGGGACATTCTTAAAAATATTAATATTTTATTAACATTACAGTCTGTAACAAGATGTAAAATAATAATTAGCGCTTTGCCTTATGCAAGTAACTTTAACTGGGATCAAAATAAGCGCATTTTTGATTTAAATTTATATATATATAATTTGATAAGTCGTCACAGTGACGTTATTTTATACTTTGACGTTAATAAATTTATTAACACTTTTACATTGACTCCAGATAGTATGTATCTGCCGAAAAAATGTAGGATGCAAATAGCTAATTTGTTAGCTTACAATTTACAGGACTCTGTTACAGCTGTAACTAAGTCCATAAAACCGAGTATTAGTACTTCAACTTCTACTCGGCATATTGTTTCAAATAAAACAGTGACAAACTCAGATTTAAACTGAGGCACAAGACAACAGCCAGGCCTAATTGTATCAATATAATTAGTCAAAATATTCAGGGCCTGTCTGGCAAAGATCTAGAATTAGAATTATTTGTTGAATGTAATAATATTCAAATCATTTGCATTACAGAACACTGGCTAAAGCCTGGTGATATGTCATTTAATCTAAATAATTTTCAACTAGCAAGTGCGATGGTTAGGCAAACAACTATTCGTGGCGGTTCTGTAATTTTTGTGAATAATAATATAAAGTATAAAGAAAGAAAGGATATTGTGAACCTTACATCAGAGCGCCATGTGGAGTTGTCTTGTATAGAATTAGATAGCATGATTATTGTGTCTGTATACCGCCCCCCTAAGGGTATCTATGAAATATTTGAATCTGTCATGGAAGATGTTCTAAAAAAGTTAAGGTTAAAAAATAAACCAGTAGTAATTTGTGGCGATTTTAATATTGATATTCTTGAGAGCAATTCTTCGACCACTCGTTTTCTGGCATTATTTAAAAGTTTTAATTTGCATAATAAATTTTTAGAACCCACTCGGGTAACTGAACACTCCGCCACTTGCATAGATAATGTTTTTTCAGAATGTGATCCGGAAAACAAATTCGTTTTTAGTAATATTTCATCCGACCATTACGGTTTGAAAGTTTCATACGCTGTGAACGTTATAGATACACCTAAGACTGTAGAATGCAGACCTATCACAAAAAAGGGATTGGACAATTTTAAAAACAACCTTGATGAACAAATTTCTTTATTGCCATGGATTTCAGATAATCCTGATGTTTTGTACGGGAACCTCTTTCATTTAGTTAGTAATGAGTTTGATAAATCATTTAAAATCAAAACTATTAAATGTACTCAGAAATTACGGTTCTGCGATTGGGCTACGACAGGTATTTATAAAAGTAGAAACAGACTTTATGAACTTTACAAGCTTAGAGAAACTAACCAAAGCCCAGGTTTTTTAGAACATGTTAAAAAATACTCGAAGACTTTCAAAATGCTATGTGCAGTTGCAAAGTCTAACTGCATTAAAAAGCAAATTAAAAACTCGAGTAACAAAACTAAAACAACCTGGGATATCATTAATCGTGAAACTGGTAAAACTAAAGCACGGGAAAATAGCCTAACGCTTAATATTAATAATGAATTAATAAAATCAGATAAAGAAATTGCTAACATTTTTGATAAGTTCTTTGTAAACATACCAGTAGAAACTACATCAAATTTGGATTCCTCACCAGCGGCTGCTGTATCTATGCTAAAGAGACATGTGGCTGAAAGTGATTCATTGTTTAATTTTAAATGTATTAATGCTTTAGATATAATAAAAGCTTTCAAATCTCTAAAAATGAAAAGCTCCACTGATTTATGGGGTATATCAGTTAAGGTTATTAATAATATTGTGCATACTATTGCCCCTTATCTTGCTGACATTTTTAATCGGTGTATTGATCAAGGAATATTTCCTGATCTTATGAAGTTTAGCAAGGTAATACCATTGTTTAAATCAGGAGATAAAGAAGACCCTAGCAATTACAGACCAATATCGATATTACCTGCCCTAAGCAAGATTTTTGAAAAAATAATACTTGAGCAATTATTAGGTCATTTTAATGTAAATAAACTTCTGCACAATAAACAATTTGGCTTTACTAAAGGTCGTTCCACAACTGATGCTGGGGTTGCGCTTTTGAAGCATGTCTTTGAGGCTTGGGAGGGGTCTCAGAATGCCCTTGGTATTTTCTGCGACCTGTCCAAGGCTTTTGATTGCGTGGACCACTGGACGCTGCTGTTGAAGCTAAATCATTACGGTGTAAAAAATAATGCCCAAAAATTAATACTGTCGTATCTCAGTTCAAGGACTCAAACAGTTAATATCAATGGAGTAAGTTCATCAGGTTCTCATGTAAAAATGGGCGTTCCGCAAGGCTCCATTTTGGGCCCTTTTTTATTTTTAATATATATAAATGATCTACCCTTTTTTGCAGAGAGGTTCTGTGATATTGTTTTGTTCGCAGATGATACTTCTTTAATATTCAAAGTTGACAGGAATAAAACTGATTTTGACGATGTGAACAAGGCACTCTCGCAGGTTCTTACTTGGTTTAATGTAAATAATCTCCAGCTTAATGCTAAGAAAACCAAATGTGTTAAATTCACTTTACCTAATGTACAGGCGTATCCCACTGAAATTGTAATCAATAATGAGAAATTAGATTTGCTCGATTCAACAGTTTTCTTGGGTGTTACTCTTGACAGTAAACTTCAATGGAATATGCATATCGCAGCTCTGGCTGGCAAGCTCAGCTCTGCTGCCTATGCTATTAGAAAAGTTAGACAGTTAACAGATGTAGAAACTGCTAGATTAGTGTATTTCAGCTATTTTCATAGCATCATGTCATACTGTATTCTTTTGTGGGGGATAGCAGCCGATATAAATACTATTTTTGTTTTACAAAAACGAGCAATAAGAGCTATTTATCAACTAAGTTCTAGAACATCTCTTAGGGATAGATTCAAAGAAATTGGTATATTGACAGCAGCATCACAATTTATATTAAACTGCATACTTTTTGTGCGTCGCAATATTAACTTATATACAAAAAATAGTGATTGGCACAATCGGAACACCAGAAATAAAGACAAACTTGTAATGCCTCAGTATAGATTAGAAAAAATCCGTGGTTCTTTCATAGGTCTTGGTATAAAGTTTTATAATAAAATTCCAAGTAATATTTTGGATTTACCATTTGAAAACTTTAAGACTCATGTAAAGAATTGTCTTCTTAAAAAAGGATACTATACCGTTAAAGATTACTTAATTGATAAAACAGCTTGGTCGTAGATTTTTCTATTCTATGTGAAAATTGGGAGAATTGTCCTACCTACTTAAAATGTATTGTAAGCTTTTTGACTCGACGCCTTAATGCGGGTAGCTTTAGTATGTCATGCTCACTTTAAACATTTCTGCGGTGGTGTCGTGTGAGGCGGGTCGTTACGTTCCCTCAAATATGGTTGAGCGAAACGATGGCTGGTTCATGCGTCATGCTCGTGAACGGGTGCTGCCAGTGGGAATGGGTCTGCTTCTGTCTGCTTGTACTAAGGGCGTCGCATATTTTTTTTTTTTCCTGTTTAATATTATCAATCAGTATAGCACTTCTTACTCAAAACATAGAATTAATAACTAATCCTTGTTTTGATTTCTCACTTTTTTATTGCTAATGACCAAAATGATTATTTGGCTTTCGTTATCATGATGTTTTCGTATTTTTTTGTCTATAGTTTTGTAAGTAAAGGCCTATGAAAAGCTTTTGGATATTAGTTTTCAATTCGGTGCCTTAGGATGGGTAGCCTAAGTATGTCATGCTCTCTTTAATCATTTCTGCGGTGGTGTCGTGTGGGGCGGGTCGTTACGTTCCCTCAAATATGGTTGAGCGAAGCGATGGCTGGTCCATGCGTCATGCTCGTGAACGGGTGCTGCCAGTGGGAATGGGTCTGCTTCTGAGTACCTATCTTAACGCATATTGAATTGTAAAAATTGCGTTTTATTTTTATGTCTTGTATCAAGTGTTTTTTTGTTAGAGTAGCAGACAGAGTGATTTCTAAACTAGTTGAAAGTTATTTACTCTCACGATTATCTAACTGAATGTAGTAGATATTTAATTTTAACCTAACTACCCATTGTGTGTAACCTTTTGATAACTATTGTGATGGAAAATGACCTCACTTTAAATGTGGAGCTCATTTTTCAATCTTGACGACTCTGTATGAAATATACAGGGAGAAAAAAGCAGCCCTTGACGAGTTTCTTGCCGGTTCTTCTCGTTACAAGGTCTCCCGCTTAGGGTTTGCGAACCGATGGCGTAGCTTCTATGACATTCACAAGTGCTTGTAACAGCCTAGACTGAATAAATTAATTTGAATTTTGAATTTTTTTTAATTTTGTTATCTATAAACACTTTATGTTACTAGAATCATTTTTATTTTTATTTTACTTTATTTGAAAACCAACAGTGTTACAATTTGTTTTTAGTACTAATTCTAACCATTAGCAAGGCCAATTACAGGTTTTCCATAAAATTACCTTAGTAAATTCTAAACTAGTTTAAGTTAATAGAATATTGTAATGATAAGAAATCAGTCGCAAAGTTATTAGTCAACACTCTTTACACATTTTTTTTTATGAAATTTAGAAGCTAAGTACAAATCATAAAACAGTAGCAACATTATTTTTTAACTCTTTCATTTAGCGTTAATTAATTATTGAAAAAACAAAAGCATATCAATGAAACGGACATCTTTGTTAGCGATTTCACAAGTCTCCCCTGAGTATATTTGTTCTGTGGCACAAGTGATTGCGCATTTAAAAAAAAAGTCTGCCGGATGTCAGTCAACTCAACTGTCAAAAGTATTTTGTTACGTGCGACATATGCACAGATTTTCCGTTTGATCGGTTCCAACTCGTACATTGTGGTGCTAATCTGTATCACTAACGCAGCTAACGAAACGTGTTGTCGTGAAACTGGTGTTGCTATTTAGTGTCGGGGTTACCAAAAAAAAAACTTTCAAACGTAAATAACTCTTAAAACATAAATCTTCGTAAAAATCTGAATATTTTCTATGACTTACTAATTACATGCCTACATTTTGAAAAAAAAACAGAAACGTTATACATTGTTTGGTTTTATTCTATGGGACTCTGCCTGATGTCCTTGGATTTTTTTTTTATATATATATACATATACAACGTGTAACAAAAAGGGGGTATCAACCCGAAAGGAGGTCAATGTACTCGTGAAACTGAACACTTTCCAACAGAAAAAGTCAAATAAATAAAAAAAAATTTAATTCTCCATACAAAATGTTGGCGACAAATTCAACTTTTCTATGGATAGTCCAAAATTTTTTTTTCGATTTGAATTTTTTTCTCTCTTGGAAGTTGTTCAGATTCATGAGTACATTGACCTCCTTTCGGGTTGATACCCCCTTTTCGTTACACGTTGTATAAGATTATGTATTTTTTCCATTTGTAAAATTCCTTACTTTTGCCAATTTTAAATAACCATGTTGTAAATGTAAATTGTTGGATTTATGTGGAGTATTTGACAAAATTAGCCGTCATCACGAGTGTTTTAACTAAAGTGGTATTTACGAATACGCTTGGAATTCAAAAATACATTATTTATTATTTCTAAAGATCCATTATGACCTTATTTTTGTCTATTTAATAAAAATTACACCAATATCTTTTCCGAGCGTTTCGAACTCTTGTTGTAACATGGGATCTGTCGTAATGTTAGGTGCAGGCGATGTTCCCGCAGTACCCGGCGGGCGTCCTGGCGGCGGAGCTCGCGCACACGCGCTCCGCCACGCTCACCATCGACAACATCCTGGAGGGCCGCCTGCCGCCCCCCGCGCCCGCCCCCGCCCCCGCCCCCGCGCCCCACACAGGTCAGTAGCCGGCGGAGCTCGCGCACACGCGCTCCGCCACGCTCACCATCGACAACATCCTGGAGGGCCGCCTGCCGCCCCCCGCGCCCGCCCCCGCCCCCGCCCCCCCGCCCCACACAGGTCAGTACCCGGCGGAGCTCGCGCACACGCGCTCCGCCACGCTCACCATCGACAACATCCTGGAGGGCCGCCTGCCGCCCCCCGCGCCCGCCCCCGCCCCCGCCCCCGCGCCCCACACAGGTCAGTACCCGGCGGAGCTCGCGCACACGCGCTCCGCCACGCTCACCATCGACAACATCCTGGAGGGCCGCCTGCCGCCCCCCGCGCCCGCCCCCGCCCCCGCCCCCGCGCCCCACACAGGTCAGTACCCGGCGGAGCTCGCGCACACGCGCTCCGCCACGCTCACCATCGACAACATCCTGGAGGGCCGCCTGCCGCCCCCCGCGCCCGCCCCCGCCCCCGCCCCCGCGCCCCACACAGGTCAGTACCCGGCGGAGCTCGCGCACACGCGCTCCGCCACGCTCACCATCGACAACATCCTGGAGGGCCGCCTGCCGCCCCCCGCGCCCGCCCCCGCCCCCGCCCCCGCCCCCGCGCCCCACACAGGTCAGTACCCGGCGGAGCTCGCGCACACGCGCTCCGCCACGCTCACCATCGACAACATCCTGGAGGGCCGCCTGCCGCCCCCCGCGCCCGCCCCCGCCCCCGCCCCCGCGCCCCACACAGGTCAGTACCCGGCGGAGCTCGCGCACACGCGCTCCGCCACGCTCACCATCGACAACATCCTGGAGGGCCGCCTGCCGCCCCCCGCGCCCGCCCCCGCCCCCGCCCCCGCCCCCGCGCCCCACACAGGTCAGTACCCGGCGGTTTATGTCGTTAGAACATACAGGGTGGATTTTTCATATGAAATAAAATGAAATGAAATAATTCTTTATTGCTGTAAATGTGGTCAGTACAAGATTATAACATTTATCAGTTTTGTTTCTCACATTTAACCAAATAACTTTGGTATGCAAATTAGAGATAGGCCAAGACTAATATATAATAAATTAACAATGTCAAAAAATAATCATAAATAAAATAAAATAAAAATAATTAAAACATGTCCAAATAGTAATCGAATTGAATTATCATAATAAAAATAATACCTAATACATAATAATATATTGCAAAAAAAATGGTTTGATAGTATTAAATTTTGCAATCAATAAATTCCTTAACGCTATAAAAACATTTGTCAGTCAGGAATCGATACAACGCACATTTAAATTGTTTCATTGGTAAGTCTTTCATTGCCGTTGGTAGTTTATTGAATAATGTTATTGACATGGAATAACAATTCTTTCGGCAACACGTTGTTGAGCAAGATGGCAACACTAATTGATTTGGATATCTGGTTAGGAATGTACATACCTCATGCTTCTTTTTAAACAGATTCAAATTATTTTTCGTAAAGACACATAATTCAAAAATATACATTGATGGAAGTGTTAAAAGATTCAGTTTTTTGAATAATGGTCGACAGGAATCCATGGGTCCTGCACCACACATAGCTCTAACACACCTCTTCTGAATCAATAGGGCACGGTCAACGTCAACCGAGTTTCCCCATAAAATAAGACCATACCTCAAAACTGAGCACACGTAACCATGATAAGCAGTAAGTGCTGTCTTTTGTCCACTTAACCGCGTTAAACGATATAGAGCATAAGTAAATCTATTAATTTTCTGACAAACACATGAGACGTGATTTTTCCATGTTAAATTGTTGTCTACTTCAATGCCAAGAAATTTAGCAGCAGTGCACTCTGCGATTTGTTCACCATCATGTATCACAGATACTTTTTGTGGTCGTCCATTTTTATTATAAAATTGTATAAATTTAGTCTTTGTTATGTTTACTAGTAGATTGTTATGCCTCAACCAATTTATTACATTAATGATTGTATTATTTATTTCAGTTTCATAGTCAGTATTAGGAATTTTATGTATAATTATGGAAATATCATCAGCAAACAGTGTGCATCGATACCCAGTGATAGACGGAAGATCATTTAAATATAAAACAAACAAGAGAGGTCCAAGGATACTTCCCTGGGGAACACCAAAATTATTTTTTGAATAATCAGAGTGACAAGTGGTTAAATGTAAAGACTTGTCAACTTTGTTAAGTTCTACTTTTTGGGCTCTATTTTCAAGATATGATCTAATCCACTCCTGTGCATGCCCACGGATACCATATGCTTCTAGTTTTTTTAGTAGAGTTTTGTGACAAACATGATCGAAGGCTCTACTTAGATCAAACAGTATCATTGAAACGGGAATACGCTTATCCATCATGGATGAAATGTGACGGACGATATGGTAACATGCCATAGACGTGGATTTCCCCTTTTGGAATCCATATTGTTCTGAATCTATAATGTTAAATCTTGTACAAAATGATGACAATCTTTTATAGAATACCTTTTCAAAATTTTTTGATAAAATAGGGATGAGCGTAATAGGCCTATAGTTATTAATATTGTCTTTGTCTCCTTTTTTGTACAGCGGTTTCACTATAGAAAGCTTTAATGAAGAGGGAAATACTCCGGTGGCGAATGATAAGTTTATTAAATACGTCAATAAAGGTGCCAACTCATTTGCACATGCTTTAATAATTTTGGTGCTTATTTCATCATATCCTGTAGCGCCAGTATTATTTAATGATTTGATAACATTTTTTATTTCGACTTCATCAGTGGGTGCCAGGAATAGAGTGGAATTGCAATGTTTTAGACTGCCGGGATAATTTCTCGTATTAGAATCTGGGATAACTTTTGATATATTAATAAAATGGGAATTAAATTTCGATGCAATTTGCTCGGTATCAGTAATTATTTCATTTTCATTAATTTTCAAATTTTCTATAGTATTTATTGAAACCCTTTTTTGATCCTCGTTTATAATGTCCCAAGTTGCTTTACACTTATTTTTGGCATGATCTATATATTTATCATTTTTTGATTTTTGAGCCGCTATTATACATTTTTTTAATAATTTCGAATAGTTTCTATATTTTATTTTCACGGAGTCTAATTTATTTTTATAAAAAGATAAACGTAGCTTTCTCTTGGTTACACAAGAGGTTCTCAGACCTTTTGTAAGCCAATTTGGCCCCGGCTTTCTCTTCGTTACTTTAATTCTGTATTTCGGGAAACATAAGTTGTAAAGGAGACATATTTCAGTATGAAATAAATTAAATGCTTTCTCGGTATCATTACAATTATACAAATCTGACCATGGATAGTTTGCTACACACTGCTTGAATTTATCTATATTTTCCGAACTAAAATCTCTAATTGTTTTGTAAAAAAACGGATAAGATTCTACTCGACCCTTAACTGGCACTGTCAATATTTGTGCTGTTTCGTGGTCGGACAGGGAAACCGGTAACGTATAACCAAGTGCCTCCTTGATGTTGCTTGCGAAATGATCTAAGCAGGACTGTCGTCGCGTAGGCGTGTCAATATGTAAGGCTAAATTATAGCTGTCTAGCAATTCTTTTAACTCGCGTGAAAACTTTGAATCCGTCAATGTATCTATATTCCAATCTCCAGTAATTATAATAGATTTATTTGTTTTTCTTATCAATTTAGCAAGTAAAATAGACAGTTTTTCAAAAAATATACGTGTGTCAGACTTAGGAATTCTATAAATACACACTAAAATGATTTTATAATTTACTATTTCTACACCACAACATTCGAAAGTCAATTCCGATGACAATTCTTCGACAAATGGTAGCTGCTTTATTGCGATAGAGTTATGGTGTATGATGCATACACCACCTCGCTTCTTAGACCTACAGAAGGCAGAACCTAGATCAGGGATGGCGAACCTTTTTGTATCAACGTGCCATTTTTCTAATTGTTAATGTTTAATGAGGTCTTAGACTTGCCATAAAATCGTCGCGTAATGAATTTTGTGACCGGTGACGTGCCCAAAACATTGTGTCCCGTGCCATCAATGGCACGCGTGCCGTTGGTTCGCCATCCCTGACCTAGATTATAGTTTTTTAATCGTATATTCAATTCATGGTTTCTCTGGACAAAAGTTTCTGAGAGGCAAATTAAATCTATCGGTTGCTTATTACTAGATAATTCATACAAAGTTATCTCTAACAGTTCTTTTTTGCATAAAAAGCCCGCTATATTTTGGTGCATGATTCTAATTTCATTATTACTTATAAAAAAGTGTTTTGTTCGGGAACTTTATGTGACTCATTTTGTAAATTAGAAGTCTGTGAAGACGAATTAAGTTTTTGACTATGATTAATACAATTTTCATCTAAATGTTCAATATTATGTACATTGATTTGATATTCAGATTGTACCTGATTTGAATGTAATATCTCTCTATAAATGGCAAAGCAAACATTTGACACGAAAAATTTAAGTCCTGCACGAGAATTTTTATAATACATACTGTACTCAAATTGCAGTTGGCCCTAAAGAGCATTTTGATCTCAGTACGAAATAGGATCATTTGGCAATAAACAATATTTCGAGTGGGTTTACCGTTTTTCAGTACAAAATGTATGGGAAAAGTTTTTGGCGATTTCTGTCGTTTCTAGTACTCATAACTTAATTAAATGATCCCATAGAGTCTTTTGATCCCCACACGAAATAGGATCGATTGGCATTAAAAAAATGTTTTTGGTATTTTAGCATTTTTTTTTGCTAACGGTAATGTTTTTCCAAAATCTATGAATGCAGTTCAGAATTTCCTAAAAAGTTATGGATGGTGTCCTATGAACGTTTTCCTGTAACTAAAACGGTTAAGGTACCTGCCCTTAATGTACCGTCTCAAAAATCCACCCTGTATAGTTTCCGAGATATATGTGAAAAACCGAAAAATAGGAACTTCAGACCCCCCTCTCCCCCCCGGCATAGGGGCTACGGGCGGGGACTTTTAATATGTTCACTTCCTAACTGGTCCAAACAAAGTTCCAAAGTCAGAAATTGTGTTCCAAGCATTTCCCTCTATACCTTTTTTTGTGCTTTCATTGTCTGAACTATTGTGATGTTGTATAATATTTACATTCGGGTTGATAACGTTGTCCGGTGGCTGCCCCCAGCAGTGGTGGTGGGCGCGGCGCCGCAGTTCCGGGACGCGGCCGTGGCGGCCGACCTGCCGTACCGCGCGCCCGCCCGCGACCGCGACCGCGACCACGACCGCGACTACGACCGCGACCGCGACCAACCTGCTACCACGCCCTCTGAACAGTCAGTATATATTATTTGACACACAGCTATTTTATTTAAATACCTATACACAAACTTTCGCACTCCAATGTACTGCAGGTATTCAACTTTTTTCTGGTTAATACGCGTAAATAATAATTGAATTTGATTATTACGTAAATTTCTGACATAATATTGTTGTTATAATTGTAGCGTGCTGCCTGTCGCTCCTGAACTCTTAGTTTTAAGCTAGTTTTAATTTGTTTAAGTTTCCTAGGGAATAAGTATTTCTGGTTATAACTTTCCAAATTCTTTGAAAATAAGCATTTGCTCGACAGTAATATGATCACAGATTCACGGCGATTCTTATTATGGTTGTAGTTTCATCCTCTCTCATACAATTTTATTGAATTTCATACATAAATTTCATATCTGGTAGAAAAGTTAGGTTATAATTTTTCATTTATTTTGACAGCTACTTGTTTACATGTGGCAGCTAAGTTTATTTGCTTTTTCTCAGTTTTATTCACATTTCGCATAGGTTGTCTATCTTTTTACTATTCATCCCGCTCTTTCATATTGCTGCCGAGCGAATACACAAATTCCCATTTCAAAATGTTGTATATTTTTCTTCTACGTTTTTCTTTCAATTTTTCAAAATTTTCTGTGAGTATAAAAATATTGTCAAACGTGCTACGGGGCTCAGTTAGTCTTCGAAATCTACTGCATAAACTAGTAGTGGCCGTTCCCGGGCCTTAGGCAAGGCCCGGGACTCAAGAAAGCCCGTGCCGCGAGTGACATTTAATCATCAGAGTTATAATTCTCGGTGTAGAACCGAGGTTTTAAAGTTACCTCGTTTGTATGCAGTGTGTTTTTTGAAAAGTGATAAAATTTTGTGGTGTGGCTTAGATTAGATCACTAAACTGAACAATTTTGCCTATGGGACCAATTTAATCAGAGCAAAAAAAAATCCGCTGTTCCATAGAAAACATCAATCTCGACCAAAATTAATGGAATAGCAGTTTTCTTTTGCTCTGATTAAGTTGGCCCCATAGACAACTTTGATGGTCTAAGTCACACCACAAAATTTGATCACTGTTAAAACAAGCACACTGTGTAAATCGACTGGTGTGTTTAATTAATTGGCATGATGACTATTTTTTTATTATATGTTACATAAATTACCTCTAAAAAAAATAAACATTGGTAAAAGAATTATTTCGCTAGCATGAAAACTGCCCGAGATATCATAGTTTGAAATGCACACAAATCGGACTCACTCAAAAACGCTCCACACTAACGGCTACTTAGTTATGACGTCACGCTTGAGTAGTTCGTATGCAACGCGTAGGAAATTTGTTCGGCAGCTATATTAAATATTGTGTTTATCAAAATAGTTTCATAGACAAATTTGCTACAAATCGTATGGACTAATTAAAGGCATTATTTATTTTAATAAATTTTATACTTTTTAAATGGACTCGTCCACCCAACTTTGGAGGGTCATAAAAAAAATACACAATATATAAAACTAAGAGGTATACAAGCTACTGTTAAAGTTTAATACGTTTACGATTTTTATTAGTATTTCGTTGTTTTATTCATTAGTCATTATCCCAATGATGTGACCGCGACTGTGTTTTTGGTCGCAGATCCCCGTCGGACGTAGCGTGCGGCGCGTTCCCGTGCTCGGCGGCGGCGCGCGAGGAGATGCTGCGGCGCCGCAAGCAGCAGCTGCTGGGCGCCGCCCGCCGCAGGTTCCTGGCGCGCCCCGCGCCCCGCCGCCCCAGCCCGCCTCCCCCTGCGGCCGGCCCCGCCCCCGCCCCCCGCTCCAGCTGAACCCGCCTCCGCCCCCTCACTCCAGCTGAACCCGCCCCCACTCCGACTGAACCTGCCCCCACTCACACCGAAGAATACTGTATCGAAAAGACAAGAACAGAATGCTAAAATTATGCAATGGAATGTCGTCCGCAAAAATTTTCGCAAGTATAATAAACCGGCAGGCTGATTTATCTAAATCACCTAGCGACCGATTTCATTTGACAGATGAATGTGATACATCGCTCCTCCCTTTAGAGGTAAAAATTATACCAAAGAAAAGTAGCAATCTATCACATTCATCTGTGGACTGAAACCGGGCGCTAGGTGGTCTTTAATTACATAATCAGCCTGCCGACCGCTTAGTTCGGTTAAAATACGACATTTGAAACTACAAACTAGCACAGGCGCTTGTGACGGCGTTAGTTCCTCAGTTCCCCGCCCCGTTTCCTGTGCCGAAGCGACACCATTATAAGACTATTTATCTATCAAAGCTATTTACTTAGTACTTAGCTGTCAAGAACAAATTTCGACAGTTGAGTGTCCATAAATCGCTATAGAATCCGCGCCACGAAAGAAGTCCCGCGGAATTTTGACAGAACTAAAATATACAATGTCTAAGTGTTATTAAAAAAAGCCTTTTTTCCAATGACGATATCAGCGCCGCGTCAACAAGACTCTAAGTTGATTCCGATCTCAGCAACAAGCAGCAGTGTGCTCCAAATTGAATCGTAATGTTATATAATAATAATAATAGTGTCGCGGAAAAGTGTCGCGATCGCATAGGTATGCGCACTTCAAATTGAACCTTTCAAGCATAACATTACGGTTCAATTTGGAGCGCACTGCTGCTTGCTGCTGAGACCGGAATCATACCTTTTGGTGGCGCGGACTCTAGTGTGTTTATCCTTAATTGTCCCGTTCCTGTCCCTCAACAATTTGGTTGAATTTAACACGTTTTTAAATAACGATTCAAGTTAACAGACATTGAGAACTGTTACTGGGTGCTGGCACATTTGTCTGACGTACGTGTTGACACGCCGTATTTTATATGGACGTGTTATAAGAAAGGTGTGCTTCTAAAGTCTAATTATTAAGTCACTGGAGTAAACTGATAGATTCTAATGTCACATTCTAAAATGATGTTGCCTTATTTATTGTAGTATTGCTACGTTTCGTTCATTGTGATTCAGTTCACTCACACAAAGTCAGTAGCTTTCATGGTTACGTTAACTGGTACATTTTTTAAACAAGCCCCAAACGTTGATGGTTACAACCGTAAACGTCAGATTACTGCAGTGAATTAATAAAGACTTGGTTCATACATTTACTGTGAAAATCGATGTCATCTGACGGGCGCGTTAACACATAACTTCAGACAAATAGAACAATTAAGGATAAACGGGCTAGCCCCCTTAAGCTTTGTCCAGACTAGTAAAATTTGAGTGTATCAGATCACCGTCGCGTATCATCGACGTGTATCATTTGGCTAGTGTGGACGCAAAACGATACGCGATCATGCTACGCACCGTATCTGATACACCCCGATCCGTATGTAACCGCGTATCAAACAAGGCTTTCCGCTTACGTAACTAATGCTACAGCTCCACCTGCGTTAACGTTAATGGTAATGTCCAACTACGTTTTAAAGCAAATTTAGTACAGTCGTTTGTAAATTAACACGTTAAAGTCTTGGTCACATCTGCGTAACCGAGACTTTAACGTGTCGCTTAACGCTTTAAGCTATGCGTTAAGACGCAGGTGGAGCCGGAGCATAACACTAACAATTTTCGTTTGAAATTAATGAAAGGTCATTGGGCATATTTGACCTGCTTGATGAAAGTTCGCGTACAGAGATCAAACCAGTTCAATTCTACTTTTCAAAATATGTATTATTTTTTTTTGTACCGACCGGCAGAAAAAAGTTATTTCACATTATGTGTGTGAGTTAATGTTTAATGTTATTAAACTTTTGTTAATAAAACAGAAGTTTTTACTTTCAGCATTGTGAAAATGTGTGGTACAAGCATAATAAACGTTTGTATTGTCTTTATTTATTTATTTTATTTATTAATGTAATGCTATGATAAAAAATTAAACATGCCCTGCAAAAGTGCGACCCATACCACTGAGTAGCAGATACATTTATCTACTTACCTAGCCCTATTTCGTTCGTGTACGCCGCAGGTCGATGTCCGAACAAAATGCCCAATGACCTTTGACGGTTTCATTTATTAGCAAAGTGCAATTATAGCACTCTGTTAACATAACAACTGAAACTGTCAAATTGTATCAATTCTCAAACGATAATAGTTAGCGACCAAGATACGTAATCAGGGGAGGTATATAATATTATAGTACAGTAGCCCGTAGAACAAGGGTGGCCAACCTTTTCGACACTTGGGCCAAAATTCGGGAGTAGAATTTTACCCCGGGCCGCACTAACAAATTTTATGTATAGTGCGCGCCAGATAAGTCCGACTTTAAAAAAATGTGCTCGGCTCCGCGGGCTACAAGGTAACAGACGGCGGGCCGCGGGTTGGCCACCCTTGCCGTAGAACATTTAAATTACCAAAAAGGTTACCGTTTGCCGTTGTGATATAGATATTTATTACAAAATTATAGATACTTTAACCCAAGTTTTACAGATCGCAACCCGCCGTAACCTATATTTGTATATCTCCAAAAATGATATTTTTTTATTTTTCAAGGTTTACCTCATGGTTTAGCTATTGTCGTGTTCTACAGCGTTGTTTGATTGCCACTAATAATAGTAAGACTTTGGAAAGTGATCATACACAGATTTAAGACCAGATAAAGTCCAACCACTTTCATCAGGTCTTAAATCTGTGTATGGCTACTTTTTATAGTCTTACTTTTATCTGTGGCAATCAAACCAAGCTGTAGAACACGACAATAGCTAAACTTTGTGGTAAACCTCGAAAAATAAAAAAATAACAATTTAGGAGATATACAAATATAGGTTACGGCGGGTTGCGATCTGTAAAACTTGGGTTAAAGTATCTATAATTTCGTAATTAATAACTATATCACAACGGCAAACGGTAACCTTTTTCGTGATTTAAATGTTCTACGGGCTACTGTACTATTAGGTGATGTCGTGTTTCAGTGGTCATGCTACGGGAGTTGACGTAGCTTATTCACTTTAGGGGTACTTACCCCCACTGGGGTGGGGTTACCCCACATCGGGAAAAAAAATTAAGTATGAAAAATATTTTTTCCTGATACCCCAGTGGGGAACAACGGGGTAGACTGAGCTGACTGAACCAACGACCGATTGAAACTATTTATTAGTTGGAATTGGGGCCTGATCCAGTCCACATTATGGTGGCACGCAATTTTTACACGTACTATGGGCGACATCGTCGCTTAACCAGTTAGCAACAAAATTCGTGTGCGCGCGTATCGCCCCTGCACGAACTAAACGTATGTAGTGACGGCGCGGCGCGTGTAAGAGATTTTAACCTTAGGAGTGGTTAAGCGACGCTGTTGCCCGTGGTACAGGTTGACAGTTCAAGTTAAAATATTGCGAGTCTTGATAAAACTGTAATGTTAATCTTCGCGTGTATGGCAACCATCTTTATTAGTTTACACTCATGTACGTTTTCTCTTCAGCTGCAATAGCTATCTACTTTCTTATTGTCCAAAAGTAGAAGAGTTTTTTTAATAACTCTTCTGGAAGTATGAACGCGAAAAATTGCAATATACTGTACTACAACTATTATGTAATATATAAACCGCCATTTGACCCATTATGAAAATAATATTTCTTAGGTCAGAGTAAGAGATAAGAAATAGTTGGAAGTTTGTCCTAATTTGAGGGTCAGTTTCACAGTAATAAAATTGTAAAATTAGCACTATTGTTGCTGGCTAATATCATAACAGAATTTTCGTCATCTGTCAGTTAATTCATTTTAGTTTATCCGAAACCTGTGAAAGTGACCTTTATCTAATAAGTTTTCGAAGAAAATAGCCTACGTTTTACTGGTTCTCGGAGCGGTCTCGTGTGCTTTCTGAAAAAAAGTCTGATGGTAATTTGGCCGTACGTTTAAAATCACGAAAGGACATTTTACTTAAAACAACAAAAACAGAAGGATAATGAGTTTTACACGCCAGCAGTTCGGTTCTTCGGTGTTGGTCGCAATGGAACCTAACCTCCTCGCTCGCTACGCTCGCTTGTCGTCGCACCGCACCTAAAAGATTTTAACAGATTTTCGGGATTTCGAACTATCGGTAATTTAATAATTCGATCTTTCAAGTTTCGATCATTTACATTTAGGATTTTCGGTATGTTGGAAATAGGTGTTTTGTGCATCGATATTTTAGTCGTATGCGTTATGAATTATCGGCATTTTAATACAACCCCTTTGCCTTTTTATTTGCGAGCCATAGGCCCCAAGATTACGTAACTCTGTTTGCTAACAATTCTCGATTGAAATCTATTGAAAGCGCAGTTACATTACATTGCTGCTTTAAGTAAGCTAGTTCTCATATTGGTTCTTACTAAAGCAGCAATGTAACTGCAAGTAAACTGTCAGAGTTGATTGCAACAAAGTTACGTAATCAGCCCCAGGGTCTGCCTTACGGGTATCAGATAGCATCCCTGTATAAAAAAGGAAAATTTAGTTAAATTTGGTATCCGCACCCTGATTATCTAAAAAGAAACTATTTAGCGACCGGTTTTATTCCACATACATTGCTACTCTTCCTTGGTATGTTTTTTTTTAATCCAAAAAGAAGTAGCAATGGATCACTATCATGTATGAACTGCAACCGGTCGCTAGGTGGTTTCTAATTAGATAATCAGCCCGCCGGTATCTATCCACAACCTATGAAACTGGCTCATTAAAATCTTAATTCTTTAGTACTATATTTCACTAGGACACCAGTGGTGCAACCCAGTCGTCACACTAGCAACAAAATGTACACAGATGTATGAACGGTACCTCAAGTGGTGCCCTCTTGGTTGCGCAACTAATTTGGGGGGGCAAGCGAATCACCCTCTGGGCCGCTGGGGGCGCAACCACGGTGTCCTAGTGATATAGGGCCCTTAGATTTTACGTTTCACGTTTTGTGATATTTTAATTAGATATCCGAGTTAGGTGATGTAATTATAGTGATAGAAGTGCGACCGGCGCGGGCGCAGCGCCTGGCCTTACTGGCGGTCACTTTGTAGTAGTTATTTATTTTTTTATTATATCCTGGAGAGTGTATTTTTCTAAAAACTAGTGTAAACAGTAGGCGCTCCGCCCGCAAAGAGAACGGGTGGATTCCCTTTTGTTGATCCAGTAAAGAAACGATTTCACTTTTGATTTTAAATAAGTAAACTTTTTTATATTATGATTTCTTGGTTAAATACAAGATACTTTATTTGCTATGCACCTGCTTTCACTGACTTTAAGCATAAGTCTGCAACCAAAAACATCCTACAACCCAAGGCACTTATATTAATGTTATTTTTGTAAATTGTATGTAAATAATGTAGGTTATGTTTTCACTTTTATTTTTATCACGCACATTATGTATGGGCTGTAAGATATTTTTTATTTATGTATGTGTGTAATGCTCACATTAACAGTATAATACAAAATATCATTCGTGCTGTGAAGTGTGCCACAGACGGATTATAGCGAGCAGTAAAATACTAAAACAAACTTTTTAATTTTATCTCTTTCACCACCAAATGTAATTAAATAAAAGATAAGTGTTGTCGTCCATAAAACCACAAAATGATTTGTCGCATTCAATAATGAAATATTGAGGGTGAATCAGTAGAGATAATACAAATTGCCTAGATCTGTCATAATATTTAGTTAACTACTATTGATGTGATCAATAGATACGCTCGGTATTTTATTTGCGTCGCCATGGGGTGCAACAGTACCACAGCCATTTTATTTTATGAAAAAAACCATTATTTTCATAATAAGGTCTCGTCTTGCCTCCTCCGCCCCAGATACTTAAGGCGAGTATAAACTAGAGCATTAAGGCGAGCATTTCCATGTATATAAATGTTTTGCTGTAACAAAATTACGAGTATTATGGTAGATGTTCGGATCATGGCAAGGTGATACATAATGAGCAGCACGACAAGTACATGCTCAAGTCTATACTCACCTTTATGTGTTCACTTCTTCCAAGGGCAGCCATTCACTTACGTAAATAGTTGTCTCACCAAAATTTATGTAAGGACACCTTTTCAATCATAACGGTGCACTAAAATTCACCATGAATTTGCAGTGATAAAATTTTGTTAGGATTCTGATCTTCAGTATAATTTAAGAATATTTTTGATTTCTTTGACTGTTTACGTACTTATTAATATTAATGTAATGAAACTGGCTTTCAATTACTTATACACAATTATAAAATTATTATAAGAGTATTGTTGTTACACTTGATATAAAATAATTGTTTTAAAATTTATTCATGACTAGTCAAAATAAACCATTAATGATAAACTGGTGTTTTATTTTTTCTTTTTTGAACCTGTTGTTTTCACTCATACTGCAGTAACATACGTACACTAGGCCATAAAATGTGTTCTATCACCAAACTACTGCAACTAAAGGGATATATACCTAAGGATATATCCCTTTAGTTGCAGTAGTTTGGTTGCATCATCCTTTTTTACTCCTCTTAATTTAAATTATTGTGCTAGGAAGATACTTTATATTCCCCTGGGGGTACGTACACCCCAGGCTGGGGTGTCTATAGATCAATAGCATCTAATGCTATTACATTTGAACCCGATTAGGCGCCCACTGGAGTAAATTTCTTTTTACTCTGATATTTAACCTGGGGCTCTATTGGCTAACTTGCTATCGTAATCACTTTGATAAATTTGATTTGTTCCAAAACAAAGTAACAACGTCAAAGTAGCAATGTATCACATACATCTGTCAAATCACAGTTCACATTAATTTCATAGTTTTTAGCATATGGCTGATGTAAAAATAAATGTACTTATTCTATGAATAAATAATATTTTATGTGTAAGGAATATTTATTTTAAAAATGCAGAGAATACATTGCTAGCCTAACCTATGAAGTTCATAACTACAATATGTAAAACAAGATGGGCAAAAATGAAGTCAGCAAAACCACGTTCAGCACTCAGTCCTTGAAATTCACTCTTGTTGTCTGGATTCACTTGTAGTCTCAAGCACACTGAAATAATAAAAGAATAACAATTTCTAATTACAATCAATGGCATAACATTACAACTTAACTAGTTTATCAAAATAAATGCATAGAGAGAGAGAGTTATAACAACTGCTTGCCTGTTAATAATAATAAAAGATTTTTTCATATTTTGCAATTGTGATAATAAAAGATTTTTTCATAGGTTGCAATTGTGATAGTTGGTATGGAGTAGATGCTTTATATTAAAACAAGGTGGGTTTAGTAAAGTGCTAAACCCACATCATAATAATTAAATGATCGCCGTCCGTAGAAGGGTTCAATCAGTTGATTGATAGGTTATTTATTAAGTAGGTACGCAGCAGTTAGCAGTAAAAGATATAAGAATATTTACATACCTCCTAAGACGAAAGAACTAACTGTAGATATGAACCCGCTGAGAAAAGAATTGAAAGGAAACGTTCCAACAAGACAACAGTAAACAAACTGAATGACCGCGGTAAGGAACACGTATAGTAAATAAGCATCGATGATTTTGAGCTTCTTGGGGGTTTTTGTGGTATATTCTTGGTATAATTTGGGAATAACAGACATCAGAGAAGTCATTTTGCTGGATTTTTTATAAATTTTATTAAAAGTACACGTCACCTCCCCACTCACGCTTTTTTGACAAACGCGGAAGTGACATAACACTGACAGTGACATTAGGTGCATTCCAGCAGACCAAGAATCTTATAATCATATCAGGGGGTCGTTCCGAACCTACGCTCCGAGTGCAACCGAACGCTCTAACGCCGTTCCAAACATTAGAGCGTGACGTTCGGTTGTAACAACTTTCCCGTTCCAAACGTCAGAGCGTTGCAACCAAACAACCATCAAAATTGATGGTTGTAAAACGCTCTGACGTTTGTCTATGAAAACATGTCAATGTCATTTGACATTATTTTGTATTTTGATGTTTTTGTGTCTAATTTTCAAATAAATCATGGTAGCTTCGCAAAAAAACAGTTTCTATTTGATTTTGAATAAAGGAAAGTTTAAATTATTCCTATTCCAAGTGGAAAATGAAGACTTTGTTTTGACATTGACATTTAAAGTTCTTGGTCGTTCCTAACCTTAGAGTGAGTTAAAAAACAACCAACAACCGGCACACTAAGCCTCTGAACGAAACCCAGCAGACCAACCGCTAAGTCGTCGGTCACCGCACCACAGTATACATTTAAACCACAGACCTTACAAATGGAAAGTAATTTGTATGGAATGTTCAATATTTATTAGCGTATAGTTGGCAGCCTCACCATGGAATTAGAAGGTTTTGACTAGGTCAAAAAATTGTTAGTAAATAGTTATAAATAGTGAACTATAGCATATAAATAGTGATACTATGGTTCAAAAGATATTTGAGTGTCTTGGTGAGGCTGCTATCTTGACGTCAAGCTAGCAGACACTTTAAGAAATACAGTTCGTATCAATGTGATTTATATTCCAAAAAATTGTTAGGAAATAGTGAATCGTATACGCAAAATTACAATAGTATTGCTTCAGTACAAGCCGAGATATTACGATCTCAAAGTGGGCTGCTAACTTGACGTTTCTGGCAATGGCGATTCCAGAGATACGGGTACAAGTTATAAACAAATAAATATATCAAAAAATTGTTAGTGAAATTGTGATTCTTACGATATAAATAAAAAAAGAAATCTTTATTGCTATTTTCTAAAAATCGAATGTTAACTTCTACATAGTACTCTGAATATAGGCTGTCGATTAATATTGAACTTTGCTCCACAGTAATAAGGTTTAAACTTTATTGCAATCATGAGGTGAGTACTATCAAGCAAAAAAGTGAAATTTATATTTTTTGATTGTGTCAATAGTCATATCCTCGGTTCAAGGCTATTGATTTGGTATAAGTAAACAAATATTTTTCTACCCACTTTTTCATTTTGTAGAGTATTGTACACAATCAAAAAATTTTTGATTAAATCTCATCAAAAAAAATTTGGTCGTTTAATACTCTACTCTCAGTTCATTTATTTAGTTTAGGAAAAACTACTAATATTTTAATACCAATTAAGTACCTAACGTTAAAACTATTACTTAAAGGGAGGAGTCTAATGAAAATACCCTAACCTGTAATTTTTTGAAAATGAATATTTTGTATTTTTTTTTTAGTAACTGAAACTTTAACGTTAGGTACCTATTTGGTGAGATTTATAATTAAATTAGTAATCAGTAAGGTAGGTAAGTAGGTAGGAAGTAGATGATATAAATAGAAAATATTTCTAGTTTTTCCCGAATAAATAACTAAATAAATGAACTGAGAGTAGTATTACCACAGCCGAGAGATAGTCTTCATACAGTCGGCCATCGGAGGCGTCTAGACAGAGCAATCGTGCGGGGTGGTGCGGTATAGAAGGGGGGTGGGAGGGCCCGAGAGCCCATACTTTGGCAATGTATGCATCTCGGGCCCTATCCCGTCAGGGCTTACACTTCTGATTGGGTTATATTATATTATATTATATTGAAAGTAGTGTTTGAAATTTTTTGATGTTGGTGTCATGAAAAAGTGTTTTTGGCACGATTTTGATATTAGATTTGGAATTCAAAATGGCGGCCGCACATTGATGTATTTGTTGATATTTGTGTATTTTTGTTTGATTATTGGGCCGATTTCGATGAAACTCGGTTTTTGGTAGTATTTTGTTTGACAAGAAAACAGCAACTCAATGTTAAAAATGTAAAAAATACAAGATGGCGGCCAACTTTTTTGTTTGCGGGCCGATTTCGATGAAACTGGGTTTTTGGTAGTATTTTGGCAAGAAAACAGCAATGCAATGTTAAAAAAATAAAAATTCAAGATGGCGGCCAACTTTTTTGTTTGCGGGCCGATTTCGATGAAACTCGGTTTTTGGTAGTATTTTGGCAAGAAAACAGCAACGCAATGTTAAAAATGAAAAAATTCAAGATGGCAGCCAACTTTTTTGTTTGCGGACCGATTTCGATGAAACTCGGTTTTTGGTAGTATTTTGACAAGAAAACAGCAACGCAATGTTAAAATGTAAAAAAAATTCAAGATGGCGGCCAACTTTTTTGTTTACGGGCCGATTTCGATGAAACTCGGTTTTTGGTAGTATTTTGACAAGAAAACAGCAACGCAATGTTAAAAAGTAAAAAAAATTCAAGATGGCGGCCAACTTTTTTTTTGCGGGCCGATTTCGATGAAACTCGGTTTTTGGTAGTATTTTGGCAAGAAAACAGCAACGCAATGTTAAAAATGAAAAAATTCAAGGTGGCTGCCAACTTTTTTGTATGCGAGCCGATTTCGATGAAACTCGGTTTTTCGTAGTATTTTGGTAAGAAAACAGCAACGCAATGTTAAAAATGTAATCTTGCTTTTTTTACATTTTTAACATTGCGTTGCTGTTTTCTTGCCAAAATACTACCAAAAACTGAGTTTCATCGAAATCAGCCCGCAAACAAAAAATTGGCCGCCATCTTGAATTTTTATTTTTTTTAACACTGCGTTGCTGTTTTCTTGCCAAAATGCTACCAAAAACCGAGTTTCATCGAAATCGGTCCGCAAACAAAAAAGTTGGCCGCCATCTTGAATTTTTTACATTTTTAGGATTGCGTTGCTGTTTTCTTGCCAAAATACTACGAAAAACCGAGTTTCATCGAAATCGGCCCGCAAACAAAAAAGTTGGCCGCCATCTTGAATTTTTTTCCTTTTTAAGATTGCGTTGCTGTTTTCTTACCAAAATACTACGAAATACCGAGTTTCATCGAAATCGGCCCGCAAACAAAAAAGTTGGCCGCCACCTTGAATTTTTTTCATTTTTAACATTGCGTTGCTGTTTTCTTGCCAAAATACTACCAAAAACCGAGTTTCATCGAAATCAGCCCGCAAACAAAAAAGTTGGCCGCCATCTTGAATTTTTTTTACATTTTAACATTGCGTTGCTGTTTTCTTGTCAAAATACTACCAAAAACTGAGTTTCATCGAAATCGCCCCGCAAACAAAAAAGTTGGCCGCCATCTTGAATTTTTATTTTTTTTAACATTGCGTTGCTGTTTTCTTGCCAAAATACTACCAAAAACCGAGTTTCATCGAAATCGGTCCGCAAACAAAAAAGTTGGCCGCCATCTTGAATTTTTTACATTTTTAACATTGCGTTGCTGTTTACTTGCCAAAATACTACGAAAAACCGAGTTTCATCGAAATCGGCCCGAAAACAAAAAAGTTGGCCGCCATCTTGTATTTTTTTATTTTTAACATTGCGTTGCTGTTTTCTTGCCAAAATACTACCAAAAACCGAGTTTCATCGAAATCGATCCGCAAACATAAAAGTTGGCCGCCATCTTGAATTTTTTTCATTTTTAACATTGCGTTGCTGTTTTCTTGCCAAAATACTACCAAAAACCGAGTTTCATCGAAATCGGTCCGCAAACAAAAAAGTTGGCCGCCATCTTGAATTTTTTACATTTTTAGGATTGCGTTGCTGTTTTCTTGCCAAAATACTACGAAAAACCGAGTTTCATCGAAATCGGCCCGCAAACAAAAAAGTTGGCCGCCATCTTGAATTTTTTTCCTTTTTAAGATTGCGTTGCTGTTTTCTTACCAAAATACTACGAAATACCGAGTTTCATCGAAATCGGCCCGCAAACAAAAAAGTTGGCCGCCACCTTGAATTTTTTTCATTTTTAACATTGCGTTGCTGTTTTCTTGCCAAAATACTACCAAAAACCGAGTTTCATCGAAATCAGCCCGCAAACAAAAAAGTTGGCCGCCATCTTGAATTTTTTTTACATTTTAACATTGCGTTGCTGTTTTCTTGTCAAAATACTACCAAAAACTGAGTTTCATCGAAATCGCCCCGCAAACAAAAAAGTTGGCCGCCATCTTGAATTTTTTTTTTTTTTTTAACATTGCGTTGCTGTTTTCTTGTCAAAGTACTACCAAAACCGAGTTTCATCGAAATCGGCCCGCAAACATAAAAGTTGGCCGCCATCTTGAATTTTTTAATATTTTCAACATTGCGTTGTTATTTTTGTGTCAAAATGGTACCAAAAACCGAGTTTCATCGAAATCGGCCCATAAACAAAAAAGTTGTCAGCCGCCATCTTGGAACTTATTTTTTCATTATTATTTCCTAATTGAGTACTAATTTAAGATTTATTTTATACTTATTTAGCCCTAAATTAGTAATGATTTACAATTAAAATTATGATTATCATACATCCTTTCCATATCCTTTCCATAATTCCTATAATTCCTCGCACTTATGATGCAAGAAGAAGAAAAAAAAGAGAAAATCCTAAGAAAAACTTTTTCTTTTCCTTATTTTAAGTGCATTAAAAGAAGGAAAAGAGACAAATTTGAAAAAAATATTCTTACCTTCTAGAAAAAATGACAATAAATAATTCAAAGAATAAAACAAGAATTTTGAAGTGTCTATCTTATTTTTCCTATATATTTTTAAAATTCGAAAAGGCAAATTACATCGTGCCAACCCTTACACTTTTAGTCGTTGCGTCAACTGTCTAGACGAACGGCGGCTTTTGCGCCAACACAAAGGGCGATGTCCGACTGTAAGAAGAATACTCTCTAGGCTGTGGTATTACCGATGATTAGAGTAGTAGTATTAATTATTATTAGAGTAGTATTACACAATCAAATATTTTTTGATGAGATTTAATAAAAAATAAATTAAAAAAGTAAGTAGAAAAATATTTGTTTACTTATACCAAATCTATATTCCAATCCCAATCTATATGCCAATAGCCTTGAACCGAGGATATGACTATTGACACAGTCAAAAAATATAAATTTCACTTTTTTGCTTGATAGTACTCACCTCATGATTGCAATCAAGTTTAAACCTTATTACTGTGGAGCAAAGTTCAATATTGATCGACAGCCTATATTCAGAGTACTATGTAGAAGTTAACATTCGATTTTTAGAAAATTGCAATGAAGAATTCTTTTTTTATTTATATCGTAAGAGTCACAATTTCACTAACAATTTTTTGATATATTTATTTGTTTATAACTTGTACCCGTTTCTCTGGAATCGCCATTGCCAGAAACGTCAAGTTAGCAGCCCACTTTGAGACCGTAATATCTCGGCTTGTACTGAAGCAATATTATTGAAATTTTTCGTATACGATTCACTATTTCCTAACAATTTTTTGGCATATAAATCACATTGATACGAACTGTATTTCTTAAGGTGTCTTTGCTTGATAGTACTCACTTCATGATTGCAATCAAGTTTAAACCTTATTACTGTGGAGCAAAGTTCAATATTGATCGACAGCCTATATTCAGAGTACTATGTAGAAGTTAACATTCGATTTTTAGAAAATAGCAATGAAGATTTCTTTTTTTATTTATATCGTAAGAATCACAATTTCACTAACAATTTTTTGATATATTTATTTGTTTATAACTTGTACCCGTTTCTCTGGAATCGCCATTGCCAGAAACGTCAAGTTAGCAGCCCACTTTGAGATCGTAATATCTCGGCTTGTACTGAAGCAATACTATTGTAATTTTGCGTATACGATTCACTATTTCCTAACAATTTTTTGGAATATAAATCACATTGATACGAACTGTATTTCTTAAAGTGTCTGCTAGCTTGACGTCAAGATAGCAGCCTCACCAAGACACTCAAATATCTTTTGAACCATAGTATCACTATTTATATGCTATAGTTCACTATTTATAACTATTTACTAACAATTTTTTGACCTAGTTAAAACCTTCTAATTCCATGGTGAGGCTGCCAACTATACGCTAATGTTCATTTTCACTTTATACCGAAAGTTAATTAAGCGAGAAGTGAAAATACCAACTCGTACCTACTACTGCCTGAGGCTCTTGAAATAGCACGAAAAGGGCAAAAAGTTACAATGCGTTTTTAAATTGACAATAGTAGAAAGTTATTAATAAAATCGGACAAAAAATATTAAAACGGACTAGTAACAAAAAACAAAAAACCGACTTCAAAACCCCACTCTGCCTCTAAAAAGCAATAAATAATATTGAAATCACTAGATACGCATTATCATAGTAATAAAACACGTCTATTGAAGTCGGGTGGGGCTGGACCGAATAATTCTGGAATACTTCTCGGAAAGTTTCTTTCAATCAGAACTTTTCAAAATAAAGATAATTTTTTTTTTATTAATAGGCTCAGATCAATTTTAGTCTTCGATCATAGGATTCATAGGTCAATCTTGCTAGAAAATATACACGACCGACCGAGGCGACGACTAACGGACGAACACGGTACGAACGAACAACTCGCGCGCGGTGCGTGGCGCCATCTAGTGGCGGGTGGCGGCAGCGCGAGCGCAGCGAGCAGGGAGTGGCGGGCGGCGGGCGCGGCTCCCCCCGGGGAAGTATTCGCCCGCTCACCGCGCCCCGCAGAGAAGTTTTCAGAATATTTCGGAATAATTCGCGCTCGGAGGGAATATTTTAATCTGGTTGATTTTAAAAAGTAATTAAGTATGTTTTTAAGTGAATCATTGATGGTGATGGTGAATTGTTTTTTATTAAGGGTAAGTAAAGTTTAAATGTTTATTTTATTACCTATGTAAAGCAAAATTATAACCAATATTCTATTTTTCGAGGTTTTTCTAGGTAGGTACTCAATTTGTTAGTAATGATTTAAAAATAAAAGGCTGAAGAGTAGTTAGTAGTTACCTAGTCCTTCTACCTTAATAGGTACATTATAAATAAAATAAAGTAGGTACCTACCTACCTACATTTAGTTTATAAAAAAATATTAAAAACTATGATAGGTATCTAAAAGTAAATTTTTAGAGTTCCGTACCCAAAGGGTAAAAACGGAACCCCATTACTAAGACTCCGCTATCCGTCTGTCTGTCACCAGGCTGTAGGTATATCATGAACCGTGGTGATAGCTAGACAGTTGAAAATTTCACAGATGATGTATTTCTGTTGCCGCTATAACAACAAATGCTAAAAAACGTGTTTTTTTTTGCCATTTTTGGTACTCTTCGTGCGCGAGACCGACTCATACTTGGCCGGTTTTTAAAATTATCATAGATTATGAAAATACTTACCTACTTATGTTGATGTCAGTTCCAAGACTTTCAAGCAATTCAAGAACATTAAAAATTCGCTAAAATACTTAGTTTAGTAGGTACTTCTTAGGTAGGTACCTACTTAAGTACTCAGAAATTGTATTTAAGAGCTAGATATTACGATATCTATCCATATCAAATACCTACTTTACTACTTTTACTATGATCAGAGAATGATTGAGTTTTTTTTTGCTAGGAAGGCTAGGTAGGTATTTAAAAATGTGTCAACTAATTTCTGCTGCTTTTTAGGGTTCCGTACCCAAAGAGTAAAAACGGGACCCTATTACTAAGTAACACACGAAAGCTGCTTAACAGCCGAATAACGGATTTCCATCACGCCTAAAGCTGAATAAGGAACCTGCATAAAGGCTGTATACGACCTTATACAGCTCTTACACCTCTTAAATGGGCACAAATTATTCAGCCTTAAGTTCACATAGCTGCTTAAGAGCTGTGTAGCAGCAACTTAACAGTGTAATAAAGGGTAACAGGCTGTGTAGCAGAAATTTAAGAGTGTTATAAAGGGTAACGACAGTACTATGCGCTGAAATTCGACTGACTAAGAGATCACAAGTTACTCTTTATTCAGAAAATATGTCACATGTACGCTTTAATACATATTTTGAACCGCGCAAGGCTGTTTACGGCCTGTGTAAAATTAAGTGAACTAATATTTGAAGTGTAAACGGGAACACTTTATGTTACGTGAATGAATTAGAGTTAACGATACATTGGTGGATAATATTCATATTCATACTCTGTTTGATGTATTATAAAGGGAAAATGACTGGGAACGTAATTTTACTGACATTATACATATATATTATCTAACAAAATTTTAGTGCGCCACGAAAATATTCTGTTTTGAATTAGTTTTGTGATATAAATATGCTGTGATGTAATCTTGACAAAAAAAATGTAGTGCTTTGAAAAGAATTATAAGATAAAAAGTTATTATTAAGATATTTCGAAGTTAAAACTGATACATTACATTCCTATTTCTTGCACAATACATCGTAAAGGTTGAAAAATCAATCAGAATTTTTATAGGTTATACAAAAAATGGTGGATTGTGTTACTAATTACATTGACTGATTACAGTACCACATATGTTCTTTTATTCAGATAACATCTGTTTTAAGGTACTTATGTGAACCATTATAAAGTAAAAGCCGTTAATTCGATACACTAATGAGTCTCTAAGCAGCTGCGAGGCATCTAGTGAATGTATAAACAGCCGCTATGCAGATACTATCAATGGCAGTATAAAGGCTGATTAGCGGTAGACATATTCAGCTATAAGTTGAAATATGCGCCACATATCATCCATTATACAGCTATTCACTTCATAATAGTTCACACGTGCCTCTTTAATAAGTTAGTGTAATAGGAGTTCACAAATACCTTCTTATACAGCATTTGGCGAAATTTTATCCACTAAACAGTCCTTACTAGGGTTTAGGCTTTAGAATATGTTAGAAGCTGAATAGAGTCGAGAAAATATACCTTTATAGCACTCTTAGCGTATTAATGGTGGTTTTGTCGGTCTTAATAAGCCTTAATGCAGCTCTTAATTAGCCTAAGCTGTTTAAATATCACTGACTGCTATTATGCAGCTGTAGGGTCACCAGTGTACTCTTAAAAGAGTCTTAATAAGCACAGAGTTTTAAATAAGTCTAAAAGTGAGTAGTTATACAGCTATCTGTGTTACTTGGGAAGACTCCGCTGTCCGTCTGTCTGTCGGTCTGTCTGTCTGTCTGTCTGTCACCAGGCTATATCTCATGAACCGTGATAGCTAGACAGTTGAAATTTTTACAGATGATGTACTTCTGTTGCCACTTTAACATCAAATACTAAAAACAAAATAAAATAAATATCTAAGGGGGGCTTCCATACAACAAACGTGAATTTTTTGCCGTTTTTTGCTCGATATTATTAACGATAACAGGTAGACCGTTCAAATTTTCGCAGTGATGTATTTCTGTTGCCGCTATATTAACAAATACTAAAAACAGTATAAAATAAATATTTAAGGGGGGCTCCCATACAACAAACGAGATTTTTTTCCGTTTTTTGGTACGGAACCCGTCGTGCGCGAGTCCGACTCGCACTTGGCCGGTTTTTTTACTGATCTTGCTTTTTTTATCGTTACTCCTGTTTTTCGATAATCGAAATATTCCGAATGTTTCCGAATAATTCAGAATAATTCCGAAGTATTCCAAGGGAATTATTCGGAATGTTTCCCGCCAGCAACTGTAGGCTGGAGGACAACTTTTTTTTATTCTAACAGCCCCACCCGACTTCAATAGACGTGTTTTATAACAATGATAATACGTATCTAGTGATTTCAATATTATTTATTGCTTTATAGAGGCAGAGTGGGGTTTTGAAGTCGGTTTTTTGTTTTATGAAACATTTTTTTTATTTTTTTCTTTTTAGTGTAAGTACCTTCTGTATTTATCTAGGTATATAGAAAAATCGGTTAGGCCAAACGTAAGATAATCGCGGACAACCATGCATACGGGTCAAACTGAGAAGAGAACCTCTTTTTTTGAAGTCGGTTAAAATACCAAAACCTTGTCCTAAGTGTAACAAATACTTTTCTGAAAACCGTATCAAAATTGGTTCAGCTAAACGCGAGATAATCGCGGACAAATCAACATATATGCGAGTCAAACTCAGAACCTTCTTTTTTTGAAGTCGGTTAAAACACTTAAACCTTCTCCTAAGTATAACAAATACTTTTCTGAAAACCGTATCAAAATCGGTTTAGCCAAACGCGAGATATTTGCGGACGAACATACCTACATAATACGAGTAAAACTCAGAACCTTCTTTTTTTTCGAAGTCGGTTAAAATACTAAAACCTTTTCCTAAGTGTAACAAATACTTTTCTGAAAACCGCATCAAAATCGGTTCAGCCAAACGCGAGATAATCGCGGACAAACATACATACATACAGGTCAAACTGAGAACCTCCTTTTTTTGTTTTTTTGAAGTCGGTTAAAAACAAACTAAAAAGTAAAAAATAAATTCTTCTGTAAATATTTATAACCCTAATAACCTATACCTACACAAATTTTAAACCTAAAAACGTGGGGCGCATGCTATAGACAATATGGATGGTAAATTTTACAAAACGCGTCCCACTTTTTAGGTTTAAAATTTTTAGGTTTAAAATTTCTGTACTGTGTATAATTATAATACAATCTAATTTAATTACGAAAAATAGCATCTCTGGATTCTAGATATTGTCTTAATTCTTCAAATAGCGTCATAATTTTATTTTATTGGCCTTTTATAACCCGTTAATTTTTGATTCAATTTTGTTTAACTTAGGCCAGAAGGCTGATTGTCTAACTTTGTTGCAATCAACTTTGACAGAAATCGTAGTGACATTACTGCTTTAGTAAGAACCAATGTGACAACTATCTTACTTAAAGCAGCAATGCAACTGCGATTTCAATCGATTTCGTTTGAGAATTGTTAGCAACAGCCTTACGTAATTCGGGGTCCGGTGGGCTGATTATGTAACTTTGTTGCAATCAAGGCTGACAGAAATCGCAGTAACATTGCTGCTTTAGTGAGAACCAATGTGACAACTATGTTACTAAAAACAGCAATGCAACTGCGATTTCAATCGAGAATTGTTAGCAACAGAGTTACGCAATTCGGGGTCAGGTCCATAGCACATGTTTTGTTCTACACAATCAACAAAATCTACACAAAACATTGTTTCGCGAAACATTTTTGTGTAGAGAAACAATGTTTTTGCTTTGGAAAAGACGTACACAAAACATTTTGCGCGGGTCGAGGGGCAAGATATTGTCGTAGTCTGTGGCAGGGTTGCTAGATGTCTTAATCGGTAAATAAATCGCAGAAAATCAGCCCGCAAATCCATTTCTGATTGAAGTAGCCCAAAATCGCAAACATTGTTATCGACGCAACATATTTCGGAAACTTATAGGTGTGAGTCTGCAGATGCTGAAAACATGAAACAAAGCAAGATATTCAAATTGTTAAGATATCTAAGTACATATTGTTTGTTATGATTTAATTGAAATAAGTAAAAACTTTAATATTTTTATTTCGTCTCTTTTCGTGAACTTACCTTTAGGTAAAGTCCTTTTAACTTATTATACAGAGCCCAGCAAACCTAAGGAATAATTAATGATAGTTGCTGTTTCGAAATTTTCAGGTAATATATTAAACTTGTGAAAGAGTCTCCGGTGGCTAAAAATCTAAATGTTATACCAAGAGACGCATTTCAGGTGTGATCACATCACTCCGCCACTTTGTGCTTTTTTCCACATCCACTCTAATCATTGAAGAATTATCTTCGAAATCTAATTCGGAGCAGCGAAAAAAGTTTCTTAGACCAAATCGTTCTTCTATTTTCAATTCCTGATAAATATTAAAATTTCGCCTCTGTAAATAAGGTCTAACTTGAAAGCGATGCTTTTTTTTCTTAACAACTGCTCTAAAATTACTAAAATTAAAACTACATCCTCCTCATCTGAACTTATTTTGTTTGATATGCTAGCTCTGAGCAAGTAAGTGATCACTACGTTTTTTCACAACTACGTGAAACAGAGAAAGATATTTAAACTAGAAAACTAAGTTTTGCAGTCTTGCTAACTAGGCTAATACGAAACGTGCTGAAAAAATGATTTATTTTTAATAAAGTGCTGACATAAAATGCTAAATTGGCAACACTGAAGTTTCGTCTACTCTACACAAGCCACGCGATCGCTGTGGACGGCGTGTGTAGAGAAACTTGTTTCGGAAACAATGTTTGGTGTAGATGTTTTTGTTGATTGTGTAGAGCAAAACATGAGCTATGGACCCGGCCTTAGTTTTTGTTTATGACTTTCTTAAAACCTAATTTGCGATCAATCAAAGAATCTGGCCAAACTAGGGCCGTACCGGCTAACTTACATGGCTATCGTTATCGCTTTCATTTGACAGATGGATGTGACACATTGCTACTTCTATTTGGCATAAAATTATAACTTACCAAAGAAAAGTAGCAATGTATCACATCCATCTGTCAAATGAAAGCGATTACGATAGCCATGTAAGTTAGCCGGTAGGGCCTCTGCCCCCCTAGCATGACCATCAAAACACGATATATATCGCGTGATAAAACGTTTAGCTGTCAGAAAGACAATGGATTTTGACAGTTGAGTGTCGATAAAATGCTATATCACGCGATATATATCGTGTTTCGTCGGTAATGCTAAGGGGGCACGACGTTAAACGATAACTCTCGTGTGATTGGTCGTCGAAACAAGGCGGAAAAAAATCACGCGGTAAAAAAAATCACTCTGTAAACGATCCCTACTGACGCATGACGGCGGTGACCCATGGCATAGTAGAACCAAAAAAGTAGGCCAACTCGAGCCTCGAGCGAGCGATACAGCTTAAACACGAAGGGCTGTCACATCGCTAGTTAATTCGGTCGTCAAAAAATGCATAGTCAATCTCTATACAAAATATTTTTTCCTTGTAGGGTTAGCATCAGGGATCTATAATACAAAGTTTTTTTAAATATTTTTTTGTAGGTAGACCAGCGCGTCTATCGACTAAAATGATGAAGTTAATGTTAATTGTAATTTGACTGATGTATGTGATACATTGGCACTTTCGTTTTGACACCAATAAAAACATACTAAAGAAAAGTAGCAATGTATCACATCTGTTTTCAGGAATTGACTACAATTTTTCATTGCGTACGTCATGTTATGTTATTTGAAAACTTACGGTCGAAATAGGATTAATTAAAACGTGGCTTTACTAAATAATGTAATTATTCAAATAAAAAAAAATATATAAAAAATCAAAAATCAAACCAAATACCAACTAAATACCAAAGTACATTCAATAAAACCACGCTAGTATCCGTTAAAAAGTGTTTTATTTCATATTATTAAAAATATTTTTTACACTATTAACTGTTTTTTTCTTTTTTATTTACCTACACTTCTCAAAATAATAATCTTTAAATTCTGAAATTGAATACTTTCCATAACCTTAAATAATAGACATTAAAAGTACCTTTTCCTGTAGGAGTTTGTGATTTTTTTAACGAAATTACACAATTGACATAAAAAAAATTTCGTCTGTTACGACAAGTACGAAATGCTTTATTATTTAAAGTTAATGTAAAATATATCCTCATTCTTACAAATCTTTTTTGCAATAATATCTTTGGAAAGCATTGGTATGTACTGTAGGTAGGTAAACGTTCAAATTATTACGAGCGGCAGCACAGCGGCGTGAAGCGTGCGTGAGCGCGAGCGGGATCACGTACGGCGCAGCCACAACTGTTGCACCTTTATCACCTTTAAATTTTGTCAGTGTGTGCGTGCGACGACGCATACGTACGGGCGCGCTCTCATACAAACCGCGTTCGTGCGTATAATGAGTAAGATGACTTACTTATTTGGTTCTACTATGCCCATGGTAGGTGGTAGGCGACAGCTACACGCATGGTAAATATTATGATCCATCAGTATTTAATCAGGGGCCTATTTCATAAAATATTATGAAATAAGTCCTATTCACTATAGTAGCAGTTTCATCAATCAGCCATTTTTATTGTCCCCACTGCTGAGGCACAGGCCTTCTTTATGGGTGGATAAGGAGGATGGGCCATAACACACCACGCGGGCCCAATGCGGATTGGTGGGTGTTAACGACTGCAAATGCAGCCGGGACCAACAACGGCTTAACGTGCCTTCCGAAGCACAGAGGAGCTCAAGACAATAAATTTTTGGTCACCCATCCCATAACCGACCCTTGCGAAAGTTGCTTAGCATTCGCAATCGCCGGGCCAGACGCTATACCACTGCGCCATCGAGCTTCTCTCTCTCGTAGTAGTATATTAGGGTAGAATTATGTTTCATAATAAAAAAAAAATAATTTTACCCCATTATCAACTATGGTAAATGTAAATTATTATAGTAATTTTACTGTCTAAATACTGATGGATCCCAGTATTTACCATCCAATGACGAAGGCATCCCTACGAAAAAGCGTGCATACCTACTTCATTATTCTCCATGCAAACTCAACTAAACATGGCGGCTTAGCTTAGTGTACATACACCTTAAGTAAACAGCATAGAGTCGAAATTGTAAAGCCGCGATTACATATCCGGCAGGCTGATTATCTAAAAAGAAACTATTTAGCGACCGGTTTCATTCCATATACATTGCTACTTTTCTTTGGTATGTTTTTTTTAATCCAAAAAAAAGTAGCAATGGATCACTATCATCTATGAACTGCAACTGGTCGCTAGGTGGTTTCTAATTAGATAATCAGCCCGCGGTTTCATTTGATATACATTTCTACTTTTCTTTGGTATGTTTTTTTTTACCCCAATAAGAAGTAGCAATATATCACATTCATCTGTCAAATGAGACCGGTCGCTAGGTGTTTGGAATTTGCACAAATAACGGAAGGGTCAACATTGTTTAATGATTTTTTATTTTCGATTCTCATCTCCAATCTTAAACAATGTTTACCTTTCAGTTATAGTGTAAATTCACTTTTAAAATCGAAGTTATTGTTTAATATTTTATTGTCAAGTACGGGTGGCAACCCGTTAACTAGGATGCTAGATTGGGATATGTAATCGTGGCTTAAGATGTAAACGCAACACAATATGGCAGACTGACACGGCACGCGCCTGCCGTCACGAATGCTTTGTTATTGCAGTTTATGCCACTTCCATTAGTTTCCTTTTTCAGAGTTACCATCCGTGTAGCCGTCGCCGTACGGCCTAGTACGAGTTGTGTTTCTCACCTCACTTTGCGAATAGTATCGAGCGAAAGAGAGGAAATCATGCGAGTGAGTGAACGAGTGAAAGAGAGAAGACGATAGTTAACTATTCGCAAATTGAAGCGAGTGCAAAAAACCAACTCGTACTAAGCCCTCAGAGGGCCTAGTACGAGTTGATTTTTTGTTCTCTCGCATGATTTTCTCTCTTTCACTCGATACTATTCGCAAAGTGAGGTGCGAAACACAACTCGTACTAGGCCCTCTGTACTGTGTTTGCACGGACGATGATGGATGACTTTTCACGGGAAAAGTTACCTAATGACTAGGTCATAAGGTAGATTTTTCCGTGGAACGTCGTCGGCGGTAAAAATATTGTTCGAAAAATAGCTCGTTTGAATGTTCGCTTATATTATAAAAAAAGGGTCGTTATAATCACAGATTACTAATTTGTGGTTAAAATCTGCGCAAATCTATTCTGTGGCAAGTCAGAAACTGTGGAATGGCAATATTTTACTTTCCATGGTTAAAATGTACTCAATGGCGATGGATCACGCGGTATTTACCACGCGTGTAGCCCTCCCCTTATGAGTGATAAAACGGAAGAGTTTTCGATAGTACCAGTGAGGGATGAATTGAAGTTTCAATTCAATTGATGTTCAATCGAATCGGGGTGATGGTCTAGTTGGAGGTATCTATTTAATCTGTGAGTGACAGATGACATGACAGCTGACACTTGACAGTTACGTTTCATTTTCATTGAATTTGCTCGTCATCCGACTCGAAGAAATCATAATTAATTTCAGTTTTTTCTAGGAAAGTAATAGCCTTTTCTTTGTCTCAAAATGTTGAGCGTTGATAATTTCCCTGAGTATGCCGTGCCTGGAGCTAAGCAGGTTCGATTTGAACCGTATGCTGACAATGGAGGCAGCGTTGTTGCCATCGCCGGCGATGACTACGCGGTGATTGGAGCTGATACACGACTCAGCACCGGATTTTCCATCTACACGAGGGAACAGAAGAAATTATTCAAGCTCTCGGAGCGTACCGTTCTCGGGGCAACAGGCTGCTGGTGCGACACGTTGACTCTTACCCGCCTGCTTCAAGCACGATTGCAAATGTATGAACACGAGCACAACAAATCGATGTCGACGCCTGCAGTTGCTCAGATGTTGTCTACTATGCTGTATTACAAGAGATTTTTCCCCTACTACATATCCAACGTCCTGGCGGGATTAGACGCCGACGGTAAGGGCTGTGTGTACAGTTACGATCCCATTGGTCACTGCGAAAGGTCAAACTATCGCGCCGGAGGCTCCGCTGGGGCACAACTACAGCCCTTGCTCGACAACCAAATAGGACTGAAGAACATGCAGAATGTGACAGAAGCACCGTTGCCTAGAGAAAAAGCATTAGCTCTACTGAAAGATGTGTTCATCAGTGCAGCTGAGAGAGATATTTACACTGGTGATTGTATCTACATTTTGATCATTACTGCTAACGGCATTCAGGAAGAGAAGTTTGAGCTTCGTAAAGATTAGTGTATTAACATTAAATAAAAAGTTTTATAAATTACTTATTGTTTATTTCTCATTTTCTGTCACTGGCCATATTTGACATTATTGTGTTTGATCAACAAAACTATAGACTTTAAATTGATGATAAACAAGAAAATTAACAAATAACTGAATTTTATTGTTAGGTTATAATAATTACAAGGTAACTACATACAACTTATACATTTTTGTTCATATTTTATTTACAATAATTCTCAATTAAAATGAATATAACACTATACAATTTATTTATTGTACTTAGGCATAACAAATATATTTTGAGGAAATATTTTATCAAACATCTCCTTGACTACTTCTTGATTTGCATTATCACCAATGACTGTGGCCTGCAGCCGAGGTGGAGTGGTGTTCCCAGTGAGCAGGGGATGGATGTTGTAGCACAACTCTACTCGGTCATTGGGAGGCACTGTCACCGACAGTTTCTTGTAACCAGAGAACATATAAAAGTCTGTACCCTCCACAGTGAGACTGAGTCTGATAGGTGTATTTGATTTTCCAATCAAGGTACATTTCAGTGGTACAGAGGTCTGAACCTCCACTACCTCAGGATAATTGACTTCAATAGCTATTGGACATTCATCTATTGGCAATGCTGAAAGTGCAGTACTACTCATCACACACTGTCCTTCTAAGTTTGCTTTTCGCTTCCATTTAATATTATATAAACCAACTCTTGTAGGAGCATCCTTAGGTTTGTACTTAGCTTGAATACAAACAGCATCTGAAGCTATATTTTTCTCTGCCACATCTAAATTGCTAATGCAAGAGGATGGCTTTGTATTATCAGAGTATTCGAAACAATCTACCATCTCTAACTCTGTGTCAACAATTAGTAGATCCCAAGGACTTAATATTTTTATTTGAGGCATTACTATAAAGGGATCATCTACGAAGCACTTTGAAATTGGTTTAAAGTTCATAGCAACAAAATTGGTGGAAACTTCAAATGGTTTTATAACCGTAATCTTAGTTGTAAAGTCTTTGACACACTCTAATTTTGATATTTCTGGAAGATCAATCAGATAGGATACTTTAATTTGAACTGTGGCAGTGGCTGTTCTGTTTGTCTTTAAGTAAAATGATAGTGAGTGTACAGAACATTTGTCGATAGCACCTGCAGTTATTTTGATAGGCTGAGGCTGAGTCACTCCTTCATTTAGACTCAGTTCTGTAACTGATTCAGGATTTGGATTGTCAGGAGAGCTCAACAAAGACAATGTGAAGCTCACATCATAGACGGGTCTGTCCTCATTGTTTATAATTGTAAATGTTGTGGGAAACCACTCTCCTTGGAGGGCAGGACTAGAATTTTGTATGCTTATAGACAATTTACACTCTCTGGATGTTATGGTAGCCACAGTTAAAGGCACAATGCAGTCAAATTCAAAGTCAGCCTTGGGACTCAATATGAAATGCAATAATTCAGGATGAATAGTCGACTCTAGTGATTTATTGTCTTCCATTTTAAAATTCATGACTACTTTTCTCTTTTTGTCAGAACCAAGGATAAATGAAATATTTTTGATATGTAGCTCTGATCCATTGTCATGTGGATTTGGTTTGAACTGACATAAAAATTTTTTCACTTGAGAACTTTCCAAAGTTATGCTGTTGCCATCTTGAGTGATTGGAATTTCAATTGTTTCAGATGAACTAGAAATTGTTAAAAATGCTTTTACTGCTCCTAAAACAGTTTCATATGTCAATCTTACATATATTTCTACTTCAATCATTTCATCCATTCGGTACCGCTGTTGTTTAAACTTAGGCTTAACTTCTAGAAAACTTGCAATGTTCACCATATCTACATTCAAACTGAATGGCTCTCTTTCTATGGCCGTCTGCCAAATTTCAAGTGCCTTAGTCTGTGAGTGGAGTGGCACATCTGGCTCTGGATCAGGTGGGTTCATATTAAGAACTGCCATAATATTTTTGAAAATTCTATCCTTATTATTATTTGGCACCTGAATATGTTTGGACAGTGCTTCAATTGATAGCTGCACATAGTCTTGTATTTTTGCTGATAGATAGGCACATTGTAGTGCTCTATTCAACACATGAGATGCTAAGAACCACCACTTTTCTCTTCTGTAATCCCATAGCATATGACTTAGCAAAGTGAGTGCTTTGCCATAATCAGCTGAGTAGTAGTATTCATTAGCCATTTCAACTACCAGCTGCTTTCTCATTCTCGGTGAGTGGAATGTTTTGAATTGGGAAATAGCACAACCTAAGAAACCAATTATTATAGCCGAGTGATTGAACATTCTCTCATTATACTGAAGAGCCAGCACTGCAGCTTGTTCCTTCTGTGGGTCGTGTGGATCAGCACTGAGGCGCCCTGGTCTCCAGGGCCTCTGCCCATAATACTCTACAATACCTTCCAGAGGATCGGGAGGTGGTGGATATTTTGTGGCTTCACTGCATACTGACCTCATAGCTTGACGCCTTTTTACTGTAAACTGTGCAGCATACTGGTAGTAAAATCCAGGATGCTGAGTCTGTATTCCTGGAAGTCCTGCTCTAATTGCTTCATCAAATAGCTCTCCGAACGCACTGTACTGCCTTGCAATCCATGCATAATGTTCAAACAACAATTCTGTAGAACCTATTCTATTTTTATATTTTTCAATATGAGACTTAAGTTGAGCAATGCCATCCCTTGGCAAATTGAGAGCAAACAGTAACTTGCACAGCTTGTAATTAATGTAACCAGCGACAGTCCTCACTTCATGCATGTTGGTATCGACAGTCCTGGTCTCCAACAGATTGTTATAGGCATGCATGTAATGCTTGTGAGCCGTACTCAAGTCCTGCTTTAGTTCATTCAGGAAACCAAGTTTAAACTGGTGCCTGACAAATAAATACTGATGTGTTGTTTTATTTAAATGATCTCTGTGCTGCTTAATATTTTTCGTTTCATGATGATAGTAGTTTTGAGCAATGTCGTAGAATGCATTTTCTAAACGAATTATATAGCCCATCAGGTGGTCACTATGGGGAAGAACAAACAATGATTTTGATTGGATTTCACAAGCTGCACAGAGAGCTTGGGCGCGCTCGGCGCCGAGCAAGTACTCGGAGGGCGGCGGCGCCACCCCGCCCTGGATCACCACGACGGCGACGCGGGTGGCGTGACCTTCTACGGCGGCACGTATAGACTGAACTTTCGATGCACATTCTATTATTTTTTCGTTCCACTGTGGATCATTCCATTCCATGTCATAGAACAACACCACAACTGCAGGAATTAAAGAGATACGTTTATGTATCCAGTTCTTTTTGAGAATCCCCTTGGGAATATACCATTCGTAGGAGTTTCTTTTCGGCTTCACGACGGGGAACTCAAATGTATTATTGAGTAGTTTGAAGCGCACTGCGGCTCGGTCCGGCCGCCTGTTGTTGGCAAACGCATCCCATATCTCCTTGTGCACTGCGTTGTTCACAGCGTCTAGTCCCGAGAGTCCGATCAGCGCCAGTGGTTTTAATATTACCTCAGGCGGAAAATCCGTGTAATCACTGGGCTGTGTCGCCATACCTGTAGTTGCTATGTCTTTGTTTCCCCTTAATTATATCATATCCCAATCACACGAATCAAAGAACGACCATTTTTAGATTGGTTTTTGATGATTTCCAACACCCCCCATACCTACTTCGCTTCGTTATGAAAAGAAAATGTGTCACTCTCACTCACTGTCACTGTCAGTCAGTCGGAAGAGGCCGCGTTCCGAATCACGCATGTAGCACTGTTTCCGCACCAAAATTATTGTTAGTAGTCTTAGAGCATTTAACCAATTTAGTAGTAGTCAATCACAAAATATTACACAAAATAGGGTTTTTGTATGGTACCTACCACTACCTACTGCATTTATATGGATTTGAGCTAACAGTGCTGGGGCCTTACTATGAGCTCTTATAGCAGGACTTATATTGAACTGCCTTACTTTTTAGTACTATGACCTCAAAGGTTAGTTCGAAAGCAGGCCTAAAGCAGTCCTGTTTAAGGCCTGCTTTTGAACTGAACGACTCAAGGGTGGTTTCTTATTCGCTGATGATAAGCCCCCTGTTGGCATGATTTGGAACTAGGCAAGAGTGACAGTCAATAGGCCACGGGCACGGGCTGAAGGTTCACAATGCCCCCTTGACGATCAAGCATGGCTTGTCAAGCACGATCACGTAATTACCACCACCACTACCATTTGAGGGCGTGGCCTACCTTTGATAGGCCACGGTAATTACGTGATACCTACGTGCTTGTTGTCAAGCCGTCAAGCTTCGCTCCTGACGATCAACATGTGATTGATTAATCACAAGTCGAAATTACGTGTTTGACCGTTTAGTAGGGGGTACATAATACTGTGGATCAATTGAGTCGGATACCTACAGTGCACATCGATGTCATTCACTTCATCCGTATTCCAATGTAAACCGAAAAAAATAAACTTTGCTGTATTGACATAGATTCTTTTGCCTTCCTTCCTTCTTTTTCTTAATGGAAGAATTAAAAAAACAACAAAATGACAGACAAGGGAGAATCAGAGTCAAAGTTGACAATGACATTGACAGTGAGTCTGTCACTCACTCTGTCCTGTCTGTGTGAGTGAGCTAACCTCTGAAAACTGGAATATAAAATTAGCGTTTGCACTTTAATTAATTTTCTGAAATTGATTTCAAAAAGGATTTTTGTACAATTCTACATTTATGAACACAATGGTACAACCAACCATTATCTAACAACTGACTGTAAATTTAAATATTTATCTTCGCTGGATAAGTAAATATAACGAGTGAATTTTTGGAAATGTTTTAATTTAATAACAAAGCTAAGTTTTGCCAGCGAAATGACTTCTCAAGCACTAGCTTCGTTAACAGCAACGTATACCGATTCAGAAGGAGAGGAAAGCATTGTAGAAGAGCAGACACCAGAAAGAGACGAAGCAAAGGTAACACAATCGGCTCCTGTGAGCCCAAAGAAAGTCGAAGACAGTGGCAAGTCAGCATCGGCGCCGCCTTCACCCAAGCGGCGGTTAGTGTCATATGTGGATGACACGATCGTGTCGGACGAGGAGCAGTCGTCGCCGACGGCCGAGGACCAAGATGACATGCGGCGACTGTCCATGGAAACCGACACCGACGAGGCGGTGCCGCGCTCGGACCCCGACGACTCGCAGGACGGCGTCACCATACCGCCCGAGCCCACAGGTAAATGCCCAAAAGAACTACAAGACTCAATAGCCAAATTTTACAGTCGAATGCTGAACGAAGGTTTAGACATGAACAAGATTATCCAAGACAAAAAGAACTTCAGAAACCCCAGTATTTATGAAAAACTTATCGAATTTTGTCATATAAATGAACTGGACACGAACTACCCTCCTGAAATATATGATCCGCTAAAATGGGGTAAAGAGTCGTATTATGATGAGTTATCTCGTGTTCAGAAACATGAAATGGATAGAAGAGAGAAAGAAAAGAAGGAGAAATTATCAAAAATCGACTTTATATCGGGAGTTGCTAAAAAGACTGAGAGTGATGATGAAAAAAAGAGAAAATCAAAGTGGGACCAAGCTGCACCGAATGTGGGAGCCAAGCCGACCATAAAGCAACCGGGACTCGTGCAGCAACCGCTCACTACCAATGTGACTGGCACCAAAAGTACTGTCATCTCTGCATTTGGTTCTTTACCAAAGAAACCAAAATTGTGACTTGACAGCAACTCTCTGTAAAAATAAATTAACTCTAGAACCAAGATGATTAAGTATTTCAAACTATAAACATTATTTGCTTCGGTAGAGCACCTAGTTTGTTTCAAATTATAGTTCCTCTTGTGAGGGCAAAGCAAAATATCTCATGACGTAAAGAAATAGAGTCCATTATTATTAAACAACAATTTTCTTATGCTATCTGTCTGATAGCCACATGTAAATACTATACAATAATCACAGCAATATTTTGTTTTGGAGAAGTTTGGCCCAAAATGGAACTACATATAATTTGAAAGGCACTATCAAGTATAAGGATTTTTTTTATTATAATAATCCTGACTTGTTTTATATACTTATCTGATATTTACATTTAGGAAACAAAATTGGACTTACAGTCAGCAAGTATAATAATTGTTGTAAATAAATATTTTGCTGTACATATCTATCAATCAATACAAAGGTCTTTATTTATAAAATTAATTAGGCAACATCAAGAATTTTATATTAGTCATAGGATAATTGTATAAACCAGATTTTTGAAAAAATCCTAGGTCCATTGTAAAGGACTGGATAATTGGACACTAAGATAAATTTTTCACAATCGTACGAGCAATTTTTAGGATCTTTGTAAAAATCCTAGTATATTTTGGACAATTGGAAACTCGAATGCTGAATAAGAGTCGATTTAGTCCCATTGGTCAGGACATGATACTTATATGACTACTAACGGCCGCCCGCGACTTCGTCTGCGTGGATAGTTTTTTTGCTATCCCTCGAAAACTGTGCGTTTTTTCTGGATGAAAGGTACCCTATGTCCTTTCCTGTACCCTTGACAACGTGTATGCAAAATTTCATGATGATCGGTTGAGTAGTTAAGACGTGAAGGCGTAACAAACAAACAAACAAATAAACAAACAAACAAACGGACTTTCGCATTTATAATATTCGTAAGGATACCTAGGTAGCCGTTAGCCAATCAGAGCATCCGTCAGTCCATAATGTGAGCCAATCAGCATGTGCAAAATGATGATCATTCGCGATTAACCTAAGATACGCTGGATTTTTGTAAAAATCCTAAACATAACTCGGACAATTGCAAAGTTTTGTGTCAGATTATAATTATCTGGTTTTTCACAATCATACTAGGATTTTTGTAAAGATCCGATTTGTACGAATATCCTACTACGACATATTCCAGTCATAATATTAGTCATGGAGGGTATTACAACTTCTTAAAACTTGCCAGTTTTATATGTACTATGCGTGCCAAAAAAGAATAGTATCGACAACTTCTCGTCACTGGTAAATTTTGTACTGCTAGCAAAAAATCCAATGATCGTTTGCCATGCTGATTGATGCCAGCAAAATTAAAAATCATATTTTTATATATTTTGTTTCTTTTTATGCACATTCTATACATTATGAAGTTATCAATTCTACCAAGCAGTAACAAAATTGTCCAGTGCCGTGAAGTTGTCGATACTATTCTTATTTGGCGCGCATAGTAAAAAAAAGAAGTTTCAAAAATAAAATGTTGGGAAAGCAAAGGGGACCTCAACTTGTTTTAGCGTGGACATTGCTTTTGTCAAGGTGTGTACAACGTACAAAAAAAGATAAAATATTTTTAAATTTGCCGCGCGTGGTTTCTTCTTTTTATGCTTTGGCGGTTCCCGTCATGAGTGCATTCCAGCAGACTAATCGCTGAGTTGTCGATTGCCTTAGTAAATTTTGACCATAGAAAATAGAAAGTAATAAAATTGAACGTGTAGGATGGACATTCGCAAATGTAGGACGGACATTCGCTAATGATTTTCCATACATCATTGAAAACATTCGTACAATGTACGAACCTTTGCGCGCATGTGAGTGACCGGGGTTACTATGAGCTCTTAAAGTAGGACTTTGAACTGCCGTACTTTTTCATACTATGATGACTCAAAGGTTAGTTCCCATTTGCTGATGGTACCATCAGGAAATAAGAAACCATCCTTAAGCAAGTTCAGTTCAAAAGCAGGCCTTAAACTGGCCTGCTTTCGAACTAACCTTTGAGGTCATACATAGTACGAATAAGTAAGGCAGTTCAATATAAGTCCTGCTATTAGAGCCCATAGTAAAGTAAGACCCCTGAAGTCAGTCGCTCGTCTCGCCCCCGTTGGAATTGGATAGCTCCAGAGATGTGCAAAATACTTTATTAAAAGTATTTAAATATAAAATACAAATACTTGGCTATTTTTTGTATTTCAAATAAAAATACAAAATAGTTTTCAAAAAAAGTATTTAAATACAAAATACGTATTTTCAAAATACTTTTTTCAAATAAAATACCTTTTTTCGTATCTTATTTTTTATCATTGTTATTATTTTTATTAACAGTTACAAGTGTACTACCACACTAGGTACTACACAGTCAGTCCATAATAATTAATTAGAAGACGTTATCTTTATCTTTTGCAATAAACAAAAAACACAAAGTTTCAGAAAGCGTTATAAATGTTTATACAGTGCCTTTGGTCTTGAACTAACGATAGTTTAAAGGTGTGAAATATACCTAATTTTATTGACAAAAACACCCACATGTTGGGGTCTATCCCCACTCCTGTTGGAATGGCCGCCAATTTAAATTTGACTTTTTTTTTTAGATGACCTTGCGGAAAAATATAAATTTCTCCGGATTTAGAAGTCCTAGAGTTATAACAAAAATACTGTTCGAAAGCTAATAATACCACTTATCAACCGAAAAAAATAATGTGTGAACTTTCAACTCAAATATGACATAAAAAATTACTGAAGTAAAATTTTATACGAAATTTGTGTACTTTTTTTGAGTTTTTATTACATTTCTCAAAAACTAGGACATTTGCATTATTCAAATACACAGGGATATTATCTACAAAACGACTTCAAAATTTATTGCTCTACGTTGCATTTTTTGAAAGTTATTTTTGTTTGAATTATGACCCTTAAAAAGGGCGGCCATTCCAACAGGAGTGGGGATAGACCCCAACATGTGGGTGTTTTTGTCGATAAAATTAGGTATATTGTTATGAAAACAACTGCCTCCCTCATGCCTAATACATAAACATAAGAAAACAAAGAGCATGACCGTGGCCGACACTAGATCATTTCATGAACTTTCTTCTTAAGTAACAATAATTAACCGCAAAAAAATACAGTTTCCAAAAAACAACGCAATTAGACAATGCAACTGTTCCACTCTGTTCCCTTGACCTGTGGCCCGATTTTTAATAAAGTATGATACAGAAATGAAACTTGTTTCCAAATATAGATATTATCCATAGAAATAGAATGTCAAAGAACAACAAAGTCAATAAACAGGTGATCCGAAAACGAATCCATACATTTTATATGAGATACGTAAAATATGACTTAGATTCATAAAATATGACTATATTATGGCAAAGGAAGTTAATAAACTATGTTCCATACTGTTTTCTTTGTCGATAAACGAATAAATGTAGCGAAATTTGGTTTTAGAGAAATGTGTGGCAATATCTTATTTACCTTTGAAAAGTGTGATTACTTGGATTGTTTCTTTTTGTTACATCACAATTACTTAGAGCAGAAGACACCATAGCTCCACGATAACTTTATTTTAAATTCTAATAAGGATTAAAAAATATTTTAAACAAACTGTGATTGCTCATTTGCTAAGCGGGACGCTAGGGGCTCTTACTGTAAAAAATGTTGGCACATGTCACTTGCTCCTTTGTCTCTTTTTTACATAGACCGTGTTCGTATGATGTTAACTTCTCTTTTCCACGCTTTGTTGGTCTTCTTGAGCGCAGCGAAAATTTTTCTATGTCTATGATATTATCAATATCATTCGGGTTGTCTTTTTTCAACAGACTTCAAAAAAGGAGGAGGTTCTCAATTCGATTGTATTTTTTTATAGTTGTTCGCGCGTATCTTCGATATTTATACCTATAGACCGATTTTCGTGGTTCTTTTTTGTTTGATTGAGTTTTTTTGCGAGATGGTCCCAATTTTTATTATTTTTTAAAACATCCCAGTACTTTTCAAATAATCCTGAAAATACTATGATTTTGTGTTAACTACCTTGACGACTTGGTTATTATGAAACGATTTTTTGTTGAAAAAGGGATACCCTTAAGTGTCCTTTTAATTTAATTGACATTGGACCTTGGACTTCGAAGATATTCAAGGGAACTCCTCAAACTCAAATAGGATATGTATCGTGATTGTGATATTGGTAGATTTGTGACAATCCAAAACAAATCAAGTTATGGTCTGCGACGTTCTGGAATAGACTTGGACTACAAAAGCACAACAATTCTTTAAAAACAAACAGCGTAATTTAAGAAATTGAGTTACGGGCATTTTGAAAATATATAAAATTAAAAAAATATTACATGCTTAGACACTTACCACAAAAAAGTTAAAAATAAAAAAGCTTCTTAAAAAAATAAATACCTTCAAAAACCTAGAAATAAAAACAAAAACAGCTTCACATAGCTCTAAAAGGCAAGAAGTAATATTAAAATCACCAATACGCATATCAATTTTAATAAAAAATAACGTCGAATGAAGTCGGGTAGGGATTTTAGAATAAAAAAAGTTTTCCCTAACCGACTTCAATAGACGTTTTTTTATTAAAATTTATATGCGTATTTGTGATTACAATATTATTTCATGGTTTTTAGAGCTATGTTTAACGATTTTTGTTTTTATTTTTAGGTTTTTGAAGAAGTTTATAAATTTTTTTCACTGGGATACATTTTTTTGGTGCCATATTAGTCAGCCCTAATGATAATAATATCTAGAGAAACAAAATTTTAAATTTGTCGCGGGTTTGAGATGACACGACTCGTTGGCCAGACTTTATACTTCGAAACAAGTTTCGTTTCTGTACCATACTTTTTTTAAATTGGGCCAATAACGGCAGACTAATTTTTACAAACACTCTAACTTGGGATCTTTGTAGCATTAAAAAATATTAGTGTTAAAACTGGTCAAATAAATAAAATATGGTATAAAATAACTTCATATTATTTCACTGATTTTTAACACTAGCATTTGTTCAAAGAGATCATCCTTAATATTATACGCAGATCGGCATACGTGGTCCATTTCTGCCTAGTGTAGAACTCTTTAGCGATTAGTCTGCTGAAATGCACCCATTAGAACCCATTGGTATAGATAAAAATTAAACGAAGTGTCATGACAAATTATCGAGCTCTGTAATTGGTTGTTTTGTTTTGTTTGACATTGACATGACATACCCATACCACAGAATACATATACCAATACACAAAAAAAAGTAATTTGTATTTTAAAAATACTAAATACCTCATAAAAAGTATTTCAAATAAAATACAAAATACATTTTGAAAAAAAGTATTTTAAATACAAAATACAAATACGTATTTTGTATTTGTATTTTAAATACATGTATTTCAAATAATTCACATCTCTGGATAGCTCTACGTCCCTCGGGGAGCGCGCCCCACTGGTTGGGAACTCATGGTTTAGGGGGTACATTTTACTTTCCTTGGTTAAAACGTACTTTGGCAAATTGGGTCACCGGCGGGCTGATTATCTAATTAGAAACCACCTAGCGATAGCGACCGGTCTCATTTGACAGATGAATGTGATACATTGCTACTTCTTTTTGGGGTGAAAAAAACATACCAAAGAAAAGTAGCAATGTATGTTGAATGAAACCGGTCGCTAAATAGTTTCTTTTTAGATAATCAAGGTGCGCTCTAATTTCCGTTCCGCTTTAAAAAAAAATACTTTTATTTCAGACCATGGCCCATATAAACAAAATTACAAATTTCCATTAATTATTATTATTATTAAAAACATATTTCATTTGCTATTTCATTTGTCATTGCTTTGTATCTCTGTGGTCTGGACTGTCACTGTCTGTCATTCGTCAGTCTAATCTGTATCTGTGCAAGCAAGCGCAAGAAGAAAGAGCAGTCGTCAGTGCAGTGTTTTGTTTTTGTTTTTTACACTCTATAGAGTTGATCTATTTTATTGTTGTACATTTCTGTAAAAATTTTCGCGCACGCGATGGCCGAGGCTCCAGAAAGCGAACCCATCCCCTCATCAAGCGACAACGCAATCGCTGTAGATGCGAAAGATGAGGAGGAGCCTATGGCAAAGAAGCGCAAACTAGACAAAGAGCCAAACGAAAAGCTCGAGCACAGGCTCGGAGGCATCTTGTGCTGCGCAGTTTGCCTCGACCTGCCGCAGGCGGCCGTCTACCAGGTATTCTAAAGCAGCTGATCGTCCAGCTTGCGCGTATCAGCTGTTTTACCAAATTCTTTAAACTTACGTAATGCATACAGCTCCTAATGGGCTTAAACTATTGCGAAATCCAAATAGAGAGTCGTGACGACGCCTACACGACCCTCTACGGTCACCATTTTGAGACATTCATTTTTAAGGCGTCAACACAAATAAGATAATAATTTTGTCAATACTAATATTGTAAAACCTTAGAATTTAATGTGTAATGTGGAAAACGACAAAATGTTTATCGCCCTTTGTTGTGGCTGTCAGTAGATTACAATTTACATGAGAGATGTGTCCATGTTTTAGTTTTAATGTGAATGGTCATTTGACCTTTAGTGTAATATGTACCTACCTGGTTTCTGTTTATTGTCAACATTGATTCCATTTATTGTGTATATACAGATCTGTGATACCTACTGTTGTATAGGATAGCTTAGATGTAGTACTATATTTAGCTTATATTCACTCTTGTAACATTTCAATTTCAATAAAGAAATGTTTCAGAGATGTAGTTCTTTCTTTATTTAGATCTTCCCTATATAATATCCTTATCCTCATAAAGCACAACGAAAACATTCTAAAATATAGATACCTATTTTACAAAACACATGAGCATTCTTAATAGTTATTCCTTTGTATAAGACTTGAGTCATTAACTTTTGATTACATATTATTAATTGAAATCTTTATTATAACATAATTTTTAATCATTTAAAATTGCTTCAATCCAGATACATAAAAAATCAATTAAGTACTTATAAAACATACATACAAGTCTTGCATAATAAACATCATTTGCCACTTATATTTGATTTGTTTTTTGTTACAGCTGTATTTATAATGTAGTTTGATTACAGGAGCCACAACGATTGAGGGGCAGAGGTAGACCATGTAGATGTGACTCGCATATCATATTTAATTGAATTAGCATAAGAACATTTGCAACCAATACAAATCAAAAATATTTTTGTTTAAGTAAAATAAGAAAGTTGTATATGTTTTTATGTAAAGATAATATTATGTGATACATTGTCAGTTTTTTACTGCATAACCATGATTTGGAATGTTGAATGTCTATTTAAATTTCAGTGTAGCAATGGGCATCTAATGTGTGCCACTTGCTTCACGCACTTGCTGGCGGACGCGCGTCTGCGCGACGAGGCGGCCACGTGCCCCAACTGCCGCGTCGAGATATCTAAGACATCCGCCTCAAGGAACCTCGCTGTTGAGAAGACAGTCTCTGAACTACCGGCAGAGTGCAAGTCGTGCACTCAAGTGTTCCCGCGGCACTCGCTACAGCACCATGAGCAGCAGTCTTGTGAGAACAGGTAGTTTATTTTTTTTGGCACATACAGTGGCCCTACCATGAGTTGATGAGCCGTAAACTATCATTTTCTTTCTTTCACTCGTTTTGACTGTGAGCAATATAATATCCGATAGTTTAGTGAAAACAGTTTGCATCAACTTATAGTAGAGCTACAGATCTTATGCATCAATCAGATCATCTCATTTTTGATACAATGACATACATCTAACTCAGATTGCAAATCTGTTAATTATTTGATTATTGAGGTTGTTGCTTAATTATAATCTGTGAACCAGCTCAGCAATGCCTCATCTCAAGCCTATCCTAAAATAGGCTATTGAACTTTTCTCTTCTGTTAACTTTATCAATTTCTGTCTTATCAACTGTCCTTTTCCCGAATTCCGAATCAACAGAACTTGGGTATTTTATAATGTAGGTATTAATTATGTTAATGAGAAGTAAAAGACTTGTGCTTTGTTCTTTACAAAGAGTTTATGCAAAATGCTATCATATCAACATACCTATCAATGCTGGTTTTAAGATTTCCACTAGTTTGAAACATTGAATTACCTCGTCATTATGCATCTGGATGGTCATCTTCGTCTATATATAACTGATCACTTAATATGACGAGTAGGTTTAGAATTACGAGGCATTGCTATTTAATGCTGGCTTGATAAGTATGCGGAGAGTGTAGATAGCCTTATTGTTGCGTAGGGAGTACAAGTTCGCGCAGGTGGTAGTCGATTCGAGTCCGTCTCCGCGCTGGTATCTGGATAGTTGGATGGGTTTGGTTCGCATCGCGGCGGGCGTGTACGCGCTGTGCGCGGCGGCGCTGCGGCGCTCCGCCCTCGTCTCGGAGGCGCCCACGCCCAAGCCCACGAAGCGTCGTTGGCCTCGCAGGTGTGTTTTCCGGGCTACTAACATAGCATTAGAGCTTGCTCGTAACCCCTGGTGCGATGCGAACCAAACCCATCCAGCTACCGTTTCATTCACTCATTTGAATAGCTTCACTAAAATTTATGTAGATGACCTTTATGTATTTTAGGTTTCATATTCCGTAATGTTATGGGATATTAATAATTAATTGTGATAAAATGACATAAGTTTCCTAAGCCATCAGCCATGTGCTCGTATCCAAATATACTAAGGGCGAATCCAGGCTTATTCTGGGACAGGCACAAGGGGCAGACAGGCAAAAAAAATGTTTATAAGTATGTACTGTAATGGAATCTCCATAGTAAAAACCCCCCCTTAAATCCGCCCTTGAAACATACCATATCTATAATACAATCGATACAATAGTGAAACGAAAAGCAAAAGTGGGCCAAATAGCGGGAAGGAAAAAAAATATGCCCCTACTTCATAACTTGAGACCGATCTGGTTTCGAGAAGAAATCTATGCCAGAAAAAAGTGTACAAAGGCGCGGGTGGTGGTATCAGGATAACAGGATGCCGGTACGAGTGCATCGGGTGCCCGTGGCGCGGGCCGTCGCACGAGGCGGCCGGGCACGAGGCGGCGTGCGCGCACCCGCGCCGCTCCGCCGCCGACGTCGTGGGCGCGCTCGCCGAGCGCGACAAGCGGGCCAGGGATGCGCACCTGGTGTACGATCAGCTCTTGGATCTGCTGTCCTATGAGAAGATCTCTTTCAATGGTTAGTTTTGCTATTCTCATTGCAGACACACCCCGGGCACTCCATACAAACGCCGCGTCAACTACCTATTAAACAGACGCTACACAGTGACTTTTTGCACACGCGCAACTGTGTGCCTGAAGTCTAGGGCTATTGAATGAGCATACGAACTCGCGGGGCGCGGTGAGAGGGGCAGAGAGTTCCCTTTCTGTACGGTAGTACTTATATCTATTCTGTGTTGCAGATAATGACCATCAGCGATTTTTATTGTCCCCACTGCTGCGGCACAGGCCTTCCTTATGGATGGATAAGGAGGATGGGCCATAACCCACCACGCGGGCCCAACCCGGATTGGTGGATGTTAACTACTGCAAATGCACCCGGGACCGACGGCTTTACGTGCCTTCCAAAGCACGGAGGAGCTCGAGATAATACATATTTGGTCACCCATCCCATGACCAACCCTTGCGAAAGTTGCTTAAACTCCGCAATCGCTGGGTCAGGCGTTAAACCATTGCACCATCGAGCTCCATTGCAGCAATAAGTATAAGCACAAAAAAAATATTTTCATATTCTGTCGTCTATTGCCGCGCGGATTGTTTACTTTTTAACTAGCTGACCCGACAGATGTTGTCCCGTCTTAGTTATAAATATTGAATTCGAATTTTATCAACATTCAGTTTTTTTACATCCTCCATGTCGAAAATAATTTTATATAGTGGTTAAGTATTCTTAAATTTTGTAATTTTCCGCGCAATTATCTTATTTTTTTTTTTGATAAGAACCTTCTGATAATGACAAACACAACAAAAAAAGAATTAGCGAAATCGGTCCAGCCGTTCACGCGTGATTCAATTCAATTCAATATTTATTTGCAAGTTACAAGTTGAAATAGGTGTTACAAGATTGGTAGGTACAAGTGACGCCCTGCTAGGGCACAGCAAACATGAGGGGCAACTATCGCCTCTTACTTATAAATTTAAATTAAATAATTAACACATATAACTAACAGTGGCAACTATTGTAAAAACTACTTTGATATTGTATTACTTATACTTTAATATAATATATATCTAATTAACATTCTTCATTATATTATTATATTATTGTATCTATTTTATAGATTAAATTGCACCATATTATAATTATTTTTATTTGCAATTATGTTCATTTAAGTAGGACCTATTTATATGGCGCGCGTACCAAGGGAAATAGGGATTCATTTTTATATATTATTCATTTTAGTGCTTAACTAACTACTATAGAGAAAGGTACAGTCACTTTACTTAATGGTCCTTCGAGCCGGACTCTTGATTAAAAAAATTACCAAGTAACCGATACACAGTTATAAACTGCCCTTTGTTGGTGTACTCCGTACTAATATCGTGTTCGTTAGACCTGCAGCTGAAGCCGTACCGCACGGAGGAGTACGTGCACAAGCTGTACTACGAGACGTCCCGGTTCTCGGCATTCGGCCACCAGTGGGTTGTGAAGGCCTTCGTCAACAAGAACCAGCGGGACCCCACGCAGAGCTCGCAGCGGGAGATCACCTACCAGGTACACCCCCCTTGTGACCACTTCGCATTAAAAAACTATTTTTTACATTCATTTTTCTTTAGTTTTTAAAACAAGACATGTTTGAGTAGAAACACCTAAGTGGTTTGCGTTGTGTTTTTTTAGTTTGAATTTCTCTGCCCTTATCGTCTTCGTCATTATTCAATACTATGGCCGCTTAATCCAGGTAGCACTGGCGCTGCGTGCTCATTTTCTATACTTCACGAGTCCAATATTTATATCATCATCATATAAGCCGCACGATACCCACTGCTGGGTATAGGCCTCCCCCAAGGATCTCCACGACTTCCACCACCACGTGGCTTCCCGCGACCTTCACCCTCACGTCGGTCCACCTTGTCGGGGGCCTACCCACAGAGCGTCATCCGGTGCGCGGTCGCCATATATTATATAGGCTAATGATATAAATGTGTACAGCTGATCCTGAAGAGCAAGACAGCGTGCCCGGTGAGCATGCAGTGGGCGTGGCTGCGCGGGCCGTTCGGCGAGGCGGCGCTGCGGCCGCGCCTGCAGCAGCACTCCTTCAGCGACGACGCCGGCGACGCGCCGCCGCACGCGCTGCCGCTGGCCGACCCCGCCGACGCCAACCGCCTGCTCTCCAACAAGGCCATACACTTCAGGTACACACACGACACGCGTGTGCCCTGTATCATAGGTATGTGCCCTCAGCAGCACTCCTTCAGCGACGACGCCGGCGACGCGCCGCCGCACGCGCTGCCGCTGGCCGACCCCGCCGACGCCAACCGCCTGCTCTCCAACAAGGCCATACACTTCAGGTACACACACGACACGCGTGTGCCCTGTATCATAGGTATGTGCCCTCAGCAGCACTCCTTCAGCGACGACGCCGGCGACGCGCCGCCGCACGCGCTGCCGCTGGCCGACCCCGCCGACGCCAACCGCCTGCTCTCCAACAAGGCCATACACTTCAGGTACACACACGACACGCGTGTGCCCTGTATCATAGGTATGTGCCCTCAGCAGCACTCCTTCAGCGACGACGCCGGCGACGCGCCGCCGCACGCGCTGCCGCTGGCCGACCCCGCCGACGCCAACCGCCTGCTCTCCAACAAGGCCATACACTTCAGGTACACACACGACACGCGTGTGCCCTGTATCATAGGTATGTGCCCTCAGCAGCACTCCTTCAGCGACGACGCCGGCGACGCGCCGCCGCACGCGCTGCCGCTGGCCGACCCCGCCGACGCCAACCGCCTGCTCTCCAACAAGGCCATACACTTCAGGTACACACACGACACGCGTGTGCCCTGTATCATAGGTATGTGCCCTCAGCAGCACTCCTTCAGCGACGACGCCGGCGACGCGCCGCCGCACGCGCTGCCGCTGGCCGACCCCGCCGACGCCAACCGCCTGCTCTCCAACAAGGCCATACACTTCAGGTACACACACGACACGCGTGTGCCCTGTATCATAGGTATGTGCCCTCAGCAGCACTCCTTCAGCGACGACGCCGGCGACGCGCCGCCGCACGCGCTGCCGCTGGCCGACCCCGCCGACGCCAACCGCCTGCTCTCCAACAAGGCCATACACTTCAGGTACACACACGACACGCGTGTGCCCTGTATCATAGGTATGTGCCCTCAGCAGCACTCCTTCAGCGACGACGCCGGCGACGCGCCGCCGCACGCGCTGCCGCTGGCCGACCCCGCCGACGCCAACCGCCTGCTCTCCAACAAGGCCATACACTTCAGGTACACACACGACACGCGTGTGCCCTGTATCATAGGTATGTGCCCTCAGCAGCACTCCTTCAGCGACGACGCCGGCGACGCGCCGCCGCACGCGCTGCCGCTGGCCGACCCCGCCGACGCCAACCGCCTGCTCTCCAACAAGGCCATACACTTCAGGTACACACACGACACGCGTGTGCCCTGTATCATAGGTATGTGCCCTCAGCAGCACTCCTTCAGCGACGACGCCGGCGACGCGCCGCCGCACGCGCTGCCGCTGGCCGACCCCGCCGACGCCAACCGCCTGCTCTCCAACAAGGCCATACACTTCAGGTACACACACGACACGCGTGTGCCCTGTATCATAGGTATGTGCCCTCAGCAGCACTCCTTCAGCGACGACGCCGGCGACGCGCCGCCGCACGCGCTGCCGCTGGCCGACCCCGCCGACGCCAACCGCCTGCTCTCCAACAAGGCCATACACTTCAGGTACATACACCACCATGCATGTACCCTGTGGGGTTTTGTCGCAGATTGTCACTTTCGCAAATAGTCATCGCAAAAAATTTGGTCACTTTAGCAAATCGTAACTTTCGCAAATGGTCACTTTCGCAGAATGTCATTAACAATTTTTTTCTTATTTTCTCCTATATATTCTTTGTACAGACGAGTCACGAGTGTGAATGACATTCTGCGAAAGTGACGTTTTGCGAAAGAGACCAAATTTTTTGCGTTGACCATTTGCGAAAGTGACGATCTGCGTCATAACCCCCTGTGGCAAGTAGTCACATACGCATTTCGCCACAAAACGCAAGTCGTTACAATTGCAACTCGTCAGATTCGCAATTTGTCCCATTCGCAACCCGTCACATACGCAGCTCGCCAGAAACGCGACTCGTCACATTTCGCATATCGTCCTATACGCAGCTCACCAGATTTCGGAACTCGGTTTTTTATTTTAGTTTTAATACAATGTGCATTTGGCACATGACTCTGAATCGTGATGGCTGCACAATATTAAGCTTAATGAGGTCACCAATCTTGCTTTTGACCACACAAAAAGTGGCTGCACAATCTTTATCGAGCCTAATTCGGTCACCCATCTAGCTTTAGACCACACAAAAAGTGGCTGCACAATCTTTATCCAGGCTAATATGGTCACCATCTTGCTTTTGACGACACAAAAAGTGACTGCACAATCTTTATCGAACCTAATTTCACCCATCTTACTTTTGACCACTCTAGGCCTTACATAGCGCATAGTTCATACCAATTTATATAATTTAAGGGGCTTAATTGTGTCCATCAGGTTTAAGGAGCCACGCCAGCTTTTAAAGCGTAGGTCACACCATTATTTAGCACATGAGTAGATTATTTTGCAGCACAAATCCTGGATTTTGCAGCAAAATATATCACGAGATATATCAATGTAAAGGTGACTCCTCAGAGGAAACATCAGGATTGAGGAGCCACCCTGGAACTCGCTAAGGACCAGTTGCATATTTTTAAAAATTAATGCATCATTTAGCACATATTGTGTATAATACGTGCTAGAAATTTGAGCTCAGTAGTGCTGGAGTTCAAGAAAATAGAATACTTTTAGTATGGCTCCTCAATTCTGATATCCATAATAATAAGATTGTAATTTTCATGAATGTGATCGGTCATCGGTCAATTAATATATTCGACATAATGTTCATTTAGCACATCGTTTGTTTGATTTTGCACTAGAGCAGCGGTTCCCGAATCGGGTCCCGCGGAGCCCTGGGGTTCCGTGAGAGGCTCGCAGGGGTTCCGCGAAAATTCAAGAGTTTAGGTATAAAGATAGTCTCGATTTCGATTTCGATATTGTCCCGTATAAAAATGACGCGCAATTAATAAGAGAGGCCCGTAGTAATAGAAAATTAGCATGGAAACAAAGTCAAAATAAAAATACCTAATACATTAACCCCCTTACTAATAAAGATTGTATAGCAGCTGCATAGTTACACAGTGTTTTGTCACTTTCTTTTTAATGTCAAATTCAAATAGTTTGACAGAGAGTAACCATTGTGTAACTATACATCTGCTATTCAATCTTTATTAGTAAGGGGGTTAATCAAAAGTCTTTTTTTCCCTTCAGTTAGTGGTTCTTATTTTTTTATTTTACTCTTACTTTGCTGACCCGCCCGTTTGTTTCCATTGATTTTGAGTATTTTAATTACAAACATTTACATACATTCAACATGTCCTTCATTTACCAGTTACCAGACTCTACCACAGAATAACTAATAAATCTAATAATAGTACAAGTACTCTACAGTGGTTTTACTGCCAGTTTTAATGATTTCAATGTACATTTAGTTAGAAAATAGACCCAAAAAATTTTTGCGCGCAGCCTTGTCCAAGGTTTTCTTTATCTGAATGTAACTACCCTGGTTAGTTTACTGCTTACTTGAGCTAGGGTTCCGCCCAAAAGCGGTGAACCAAAAAGGGTTACGTAGCCAAAAGAATTCGGGAACCGCTGCACTAGAGGAATAAAATGATAAGACACAGTGGATTTGGTAAACAAACGCATTTTGTGTGGCTCCTCAATCCTTGCATATAAACAACTAACTGTACCTAGTTGAGATAACAACGGAATCAAAAACCAGAGACACTAACATTTAGGACAAAATGTGTGCTAAATACATCTGTACAATTCAGCACTGTATCTCTTTCGGTGACTGAAATACAATACTTTTCGGTTTTCCTTAAGAATTCTCTGCGAAGGGTAGCCATCTTATATGAATAAAACCAGGACAAGTACTTTTATTTTTTATTTTGTCATTATACGTCGTTAGATTAAGTGGCCACTTTAGGCGTTAATCCAGATTGTACCTACACGAACACATTTAAACTAAGAATTAACGCATCAAAAAATAGTTTATAACTAATACTCGTTTTTATATTTTTCAGAATTTTACTAAACAAACATAGTTATTTAGTTGATATATTTTTCTACATAATTAGTGGCGCTAGTGGATGCACGATGCACCCTTAAATTATATGATGACAAAATAAATTAAAAAAAAACTACTTGTCCTGGTTTTATTCATATAATATAGTAACCCTTCACAGAGAATCCTTAAGGATTATCGAAAAGTATTGTATTCCAGTCACCGAAAGAGATACAGTGCTGAATTTTATAGATGTATTTAGCAGACATTTTATGCTAAATGTTAGTGTCTCTGGTTTTTGATTCCGTTGTTACCTCAGGTAGGTACAGTTAGTTGTTCATATGGTTTCACATGCAAGACATCAGGATTGAGGAGCCACTCAAAATGCGTTCGTTTACTAAATCCACTGTGTCTTATCATTTTATTCCTCTAGTGCAAAATCAAACAAACGAAGTGCTAAATAATCATTATGTCGAATATATTAATTGACCGATCTCATTCATGAAAATTCACAATCTTATTATTATGGATATCAGGATTGAGGAGCCATACTAAAAGTATTGTTTTTTTTTGAACTCCAGCACTACTGAGCTCAAATTTCTAGCAATACTATACACAATATGTGCTAAATGATGTACTAATTTTCAAAAATATTCAACTGGTATTTAGCGAGTGCCAGGGTGGCTCCTCAATCCTGATGTTTCCTCTGAGGAGCCACCTTTGCATTGATATATCTCTTGATATATTTTGCTGCAAAATCCGGGATTTGTGGCGCAAAATAATCTACTTACGTGCTAAATGATGGTGTGAGCTCCGCTTTAAAGGCTGGCGTGGCTCCTCAAACCTGATGGACATGCTTAATTTAGTCCATAGGTCCAAGCGATTTGAAATCATACAATTTTTCTTGTCAAGTAGGCCAGGGACAACTGAGCCTGAACGGACGATGGCTGTAAATGATTGATATTAATTTTCTGAAAGTATAAAAGAAACCAGCTAATAGCTATCTGTTTGTACCTGAGTAAATTTCCTTAACCTGTAACCTGCAATAGTAATAGTAATATTAATAGTAAATAGAAATAGTAACCTGTAATCTGAGGAAATAACTAATAAAGTATGTTGTTCCAGATTATTCCTTGCTTCGAAGTGAATGTTGGGTGACTACACGTCACAGTAGGACGTGGCAGGAACAAGGCTTACTTTCCCTATAACTGGGTGGAAAGTGTTAAACATTTAAAAAGCCAATCAAAAAAAGCTGGACTTTATATAGGTGCACAATTTATCATTCGAAAATTTATCAAAAACTTACACAATAATAGGTATTAATATTTTTCCATAATTAGCAAAATCAATGCAAAATAAAGACACAACATTTTTTAACACAATGCTAATAATTTATATATTTCATGGAATGTGTAACTATTTAGATTGGGATTTGTTTTTAGATGTTTCCTACTTGACAAAAGAATATACTACATTTTCGCGTTAAATGTTTCGGTTTTTTTTGTCAAGTAGGTTTTTTAATTTATTTATTAGCTCTCCAGAGGCAAGCTATTATTAATAGGAGTTATATTAAACTCATACCAATAGTAAGTCTGTAAATACTGCATGACTATATCTAAATTAAGTTGTTTTAATCCATCACACAATTCTCACAAGTTTTTTTTTGCTCATGATCTGCAAATAATTTACTAATTAACGTTATATTCAAAAAGTGTGTTCGGAATTCTATTATTGAGTACAAATTTTATATTATTATATTGAATATATTATAGTTTTTAGTATGTATGCATAGTTGGTAGTGAACACAATTTTAAGTCTGTGACATCAATATTCAAAAGCTAACTTTCGTTACCAAAACACTGTTGATATACAAGCTAACAAATAGTTTGGGCGTAAAAAGATTCAATGTACTGATTCGCAATGCAGATTTCTATATGTTTAGAGATGTATGTATATTTAATTTATGATAAGACGGTATTGACGCAGCTCGTCATTTTTGCAAATGGGCATCGCGAAAAATTTGGTCACTTTCGTAGAATGTCATTTTCGCAAATGGTCACTTTCGCAGAATGTCATTTTCGCAACTGGTCTCTTTCGCAAAACGTCGCTTTCGCAGAATGTCATTCACAATTTTTTCTCAAACTCAATTTTGGAAAAAAAAGAACAAAATTGTGAATGACATTCTGCGAAAGTAACGTTTTGCGAAAGTGACATTCTGCGAAAGTGACCATTTGCGAAAATGACATTCTGCGAAAGTGACCAAGTTTTTCGCGATGACCATTTGCGAAAATGACGATCTGCGTCAAAATCGATAAGACTTGTGTAAACTGTAAAAATGGTGAATTGAGGGTTTAGAATTCTATTTGACAAGCAAAAATATTGATAGCTCACTGGAAACTGAAATGTTTGCTGCCGCTGATACATCCGAAAGCTTCAATAGGCTTCTAGATCCTGTATGAATTGATTTGTTGAGAGATTTTAGATAACGTGTGTGTGTGTAAATATAATTATTGTCTCGATTATGTTGAATAGTTAATAGATATATTATTTTACTGCTGTACCACTGTGGTTCGCGTTGACATATTAGCTGAATATTATTTTCTACATTTGTTAGCTTTTATTTTAAACTTCGATAAAGTTTTAAGAAAACTTGTTTTGTTTTATTTATCATATACTAGCTTCTGCCCGCGACTTCGTCATTTTGGTGAAAATCCTTAGGGAACCTTTAACCAGAATAAATAGTAGGTATTCTATGTAATAAGGTGGTTAAATATCAGCACTGGGATCAAAAACTATAGGCCAAATAGTTGGAGCTGATTTATCATAGCGTGGTTTCCGAGGATTTTAGCTTACGATATATTTTAGCGTGTCCGATAACTAACTGCAATTCTTCACTATGAACTATATTATCAAAGCAAAATTATCTCATTAAATGCAATACGTTTGTAGTATTTGCCCAATACAACTGACTGTCTGTAGCGCCATCTATGCTGACAGCTTTATAACTTTCACCTTTAAAATACTTAAATAAGTAAGGATAAAAGTTTAATACAAGGGTCTCCAAACTACGGCCCGTAGGCCAGATCGGCCCGCGAGCACCAACAATCTGGCCCGCGAAAGCAGGCCGGATCGACCAACAATACTGTAATTTACAGTATGTTGGTACGATTAGCTAACTAGATCCTGGCCCTTGGGACTTTGTGGAGGAGTTAGTCTGGCCCTTATGCTAAAAAGTTTGGGAGACCCATGGTTTAACAGATAAAAATATCGTTAGGGGATCCTAGTGGACCGAGGGTTTTTTTCAGGACACCCGAGTGTCGTGTGATCTCTGACATGAAAAATCCCATCTGTGTTATTGCCTAAATCAATTACTATACTATGTAGAACAGCAGATGCCGCCGTCAATAATAAAATGTCTGGGCAGTTTGTTGGCCTGTCAGTTACGGTTGCAGTATACGCTAGTACTATTATTTATTCTGTGGTATAGGTAAATGGGTTGAAAAAGAAAACGGCGAAGTGGCTGTTCAGTATGGTTTATGTCTGTTGACGCGCAGTTTGTCGAGCGAGGTGGGCAGCTTGGTGCCACCCGCGGCCGCCTCCGCTCCCGCTTCCGCGTCCGCCTCCGCCCCGCCCGCGCTCCACACGCTCACGAACCCGGACTCGCCCGCTGTCACTAGGATGTCTCTCTGTAAGAAACAACATCTTAAATGAACTTAAACTGCCTTAGTATCGGTTTCTTTCCATGTTATATTACGACTAATGATTTGGACAAATTATAAGTGTATAAGATAAGGAACCACAAATCAATAGACATGTTCATAAGTAAGGTATTTTTAAATTATACTTGATAAATATGTTGCAGCTGACTTAGTATAGTCAAAAAATAATGTGCGTGTGGTGTGAGTGTTCCTGTCCTGAAATTAATTTAACCATAGGAAGATTTTAAGAAATAATTGTGCAAACTTTATGGTAAAAACGAAAAATTTGTGAAACCTATGTAGACTAAGTTATGGTCGATTATATAGAACACTCATACCGCCCGCCTCGCGAAAACGCCATACTTGGTATCATCCAATATACAAGACGTATGTTAAAACTATATATATGGAAAAATTGTGCTGAATTTGTGTCAACTATTCACAAAATAATCAATTCATTAGCATGGTTAATTTGGATTTTATAAGGGTTTTTTAGGAACACTCAAACCACACGCGAGATCTCGTATACAAGTGGAGGCTGCACCCTAAATTGTGAAAAGTTTGATCCTAAAATTTAAAACATCGTCCATTTCCGTAAGTGTTATACTTTAATAGTTATCATTTTTTTTACATTTTCAAAGGAATATATTATGTAGGGTGGGTATGCTTTTTTATTTCGTCGGACACAATTTTCGTCTACTCGTATTAGCTAACCTTTACTCGTAGTTGTAATAATTCTATTTTTATTGCAGTCTGTTGTTAAATTCTCCAGTGTTTCTGTTTACTAATAACATAATCATGTAAGTTATTATATCTTTCTGTACTTTATTTTTTTTATCGGGAGGGAGTTCAGTAGTCTACTGTGATTTGATTGTGTTAATGAATCCGTACTTTTTATTTGATTGTTAAATTCTTAATCACATTGTAAGTCGTAGCATCTGCAACTATGTAGAAAAAATCTTACCAGTTAAATTCCGGTTTCCGAATGAGCTGAAATTTTACATGCATGTAAATCGAATGACAATACAATATTATTGTTATGACATGAAGCTGGGGCCCTACCGGCTAACTTATCAAACTTCAGCGGGTCTGCCGGGCTTCAACTTAAAGCTCAAGTCACACAGCCGGCGGCGTGGCGTGACGGGGCGCGGCGTGACGGGACGGCTGGCACGACGGTAGAGTTCATACTGCGGGCGTGATCATGCCTACGTCCCGCCCCGCCGCGCTTCCGATCTGTATTCACGCTCGGCGCGACGGAGGCGTGGCGGGACGGGACACGACACGTCGCGCCACGCTGGCCTGTGTGACGTCGTCCATAGTATCTAGTACATTACAACTGCTCAGCGTCGCGTCGCCGTTCCGTCCCGTCACGCCACGCCGGCTGTGTGGCTTGGCCTTAAAACAGACAAATTAAAGTAAGGTATTTAGTATTGTACCATTTACCGAAGTTATTTGGAAGATATCGATGGTAGGTAGCGTAAGTAACAAAATAACCGTTACATAAAGATGCTGGTAACAATAAACGCAACTTTTAATTGCATGTTATCAACCATATAGTATTATTTTTTTACTTTTCGTATTAATCTCTTTTTTTTGTAATAAAATGCTGGTTTTTTCCCGCTTTTTGTTCATATGCATGGTCACCCTACATAAGACTTTCCTTTGAAAATGTAAAAAAAATGATAACTATTAAAGTATACAATTTTGGGTGCAGCCTCCACTTGTATACGAGATCGGGTTAATTAAATAAATACCAAAATATGGAACACTCACACGAGCATTGAAAAATAAACAAAATGTTTAGTTGCTCTTGATCTAGCACGTTTTGTGTCAAGATTTATGTGTCACAAATTTACTTTGAATCCGAATTATAACATACAGTAATAAAATTTTAATATTATTCAGTTAAAGTTAGAGATTTTAGGAACACTCACACCACACAGCGTGTGGTGTGAGTGTTCCTAAAAAACCCTTATAAAATCCAAATTAACCATGCTAATGAATTGATTATTTTGTGAATAGTTGACACAAATTCAGCACAATTTTTCCATTTATATAGTTTTAACATACGTCTTGTATATTGTATGATACCAAGTATGGCGTTTTCGCGAGGCGGGCGGTGTGAGTGTTCTATATAATCGACCATAACTTAGTCTACATAGGTTTCCCAAATTTTTCGTTTTTACCATCAAGTTTGCACAATTATTTCTTAAAATCTTCGTATGGTTAAATCAATTTCTAAGACAGGAACACTCACACCACACGCACATAAAAAATAATAGGAAAGTATTAAATTTATATCAAAAGGTTAATGGCATATGGTGCAAGTCGGGGGGTTAGCATTAAAAATATTTCCACACAACTTACTTCAGCGTCGTACCAACAACATCTGACAATTTGCTTGTTCTGTGCAAAATTTGAACAGGGTTGCAGCTTCTTTTCAGTGATTGCTACTGATCGGAGTACCTCCCTGCAATCAAAACAACATAACAAATAAATAATACAAATATTGTTACAATATAATTTGTTTAAATTGTATTTATAAATTTTTTATCTAAACTAACACTGCTTACCCATTTCCTCCATATGATCCTGCCAATAGTATAGGTGTATTATCAACAGAAGTGTACATGTCAACCAAATAACAGTCATCTCCTCTACTCCTCTGAAAACAAATATTCTATTCATTAAATATTTAATAGCCACATAAAGAAAGAAAACACCCTTAGATTCACACAAGTAAAGTTTAGGTACTTGAGTAAATCTAAGGGTGTTTTGAACGTTGTCATTATCCTCAACATATTTTCATAATTTTATAATAAGAAAATTCTGTGCCCGTGTGCAGTGACGAGAATAGGTCCAAGACAAGTAGCGTGGTTTAGCAGCATAAGTTATTTTCACAATCTATCATGTCAATTTTATGTCGAGGAGAGTGACGGCGTTCAAAACGACTGTATATTTACCTTTATGCTTTTAGAAACTTTGTCTCTAGTATAACTTTTCTCCAAATCTCCAGTGTTTGTATTCCATATTTGCATATCATTTGACTGTGTGGTACATCCTAAGCGCTCTGAATCAAGCCAGCTTACTTTCTCAATGGAGTTCTCGACATTAAGTGAGAATGTCAAAGCGTCATCCTCTGTTTGCTCCAGCACGTTGAACACATTTATCAAACCGTCTAATGAGCCTGTTGCTAATATCTCATTTTTGTCTTTGTGAAATTTTACCTGCAATAATTAAAACCATTAAGTATTGATGTCATAATAATATAAAATTATTATGACATCAATACTTAATGGTTATAGCACAAATAAAAGAAATATTAATACAAACAAGTTTCATTATCAATGCAGGGGGCTAAATGTCTAATTTCAAAATCTATCGCAATCGCTTTCAGAATGTGATACATTGATGATTCTTTTTGGGACAAATAAAAACTTACCAAAAATATGCAGCAATGTGACACATCCATCTGTCATATGAAAGCGATTGCAAAACAATTTGAATATTAGACAATAAGAAGGCAGATGCCTCTAACATGTTTGTGTGAGTTAAGTCCAACTTCTAACTGAAATTTAATTTAATATTCAAACAACAAAATAATAATTAATTTGTTGTTTGATTAACCCATAGACCAATTTAAATAGATATGTAATAATTAACTATTACATAACACTTATATTGTCTTTATAAATGATAATTTACAATCTTAATAAAAATGTGAGGGTAGTGAGTGAACAATATTTCACAACATTAAATTTACCTGTGTTATGTCTTCTGTGTGTGAGTTCCAGTAACCTCCAAGAGGTTTAGCCATCCTGGTGTCCCAGAATACTAGATAAGCATCATCCTCGACAAGTTGGCTACCAGCACAGAGCACTCTGCCGTTGCAGGACACATCCATGCAATCCAATGGCCTAACTATCTGTACCTCATCATCTGTAAGAACAGTCAATTGACGTCAATTTGAACTTGTCACAATTAGAAATATTTATAGCACTAGATAACTCGGCACCTGGAGCGAAAGCGACCTCTCTCTCTTTCACCTTGCCTCACGCTGCTGTCATCATGCCACGTTAATACACTAGTTAGCAATAATTTATCAAAAATTTTCAAAAAATTTATGACTGGCATGAGGCAAGGAGCAAAGGAGAGCTTTTGCTTTTATTCAGATGCCGAGTTAACTTGACCAGCCTTTCTATTGTCTAATTTAAAAATCTATCACAATCGCTTTCTGGATGTAACACATTGAAGCTTCTTTTTGGCGCAGATAAAAACTTACCAAAGAAATGCAGCAATGTGTCACATCCATCTGTCAAACCAAAGCGATTGCGATCGATTTTTTTAATTAGACAATTAGCCCCCTGGTTATACTAATTTATTATACCTTTGTATTCTTGAGAGCAACTACCACCTGTCCTCAAATCCCACAGTTTCACCAGACCGTCTTGTCCTGCAGAATAAAGCATGTGATCCTCATTAGGACTGAATACTACTTCTGTGAGCGGTTTCTGGTGGCCACTGAGGCGACACAGTACCGAAAGTGATTGCTTGTTTAAGTCGAACACCTCAATGCTGTTATTGTTTGACAAACCAACTGCTAATTTCAGAGACCTGAAATGGTCGGTTCGGTTTATTTATGGACAGTTCAGTTACTATCCCCACAAATTAATATGATGGAACCTTGTCACATTAACATCCACCTTTACATTATCCAAAACAAAAAATACCAGGTAACAATAAAATTCTAATAGGTAATTTAATACATTAAAATAAAATAAAATTAATAAAAAAAAATTACTATTGTTTTTGTTTTTAAGGTTAAAAAATTACTGCCAGGTCCATTATCAATTTGTGGGGATAATGAAGAGATGTAATGTTTATAAATATTGAGATATCTGTATTTACTTTGTTCCATGCAATTTGTTAACATAGGATTTCTTTAGAGATACAGCAGTCTGGGTCAACAAAGTATAATTCTTTTGAAACAGTTGTTTTAGATTTCCTGGTTCAACAGTGTCTTTATCAACCTCTTCATTATCAATTATATCACCCATTTTATAGAATTTTAATTAAATTAGCGACAAAAATTTAACAGTAACATGCACGTGTTTGTGTGAAACTCAACTGACATTGACAATTTGACAATGACAAGTAGTGGACTCGAACGTCAAAATGCGAAATCGGTAGATTTGCCAAAAAATTCGGTAGATTCATACCCAAAATCGGTATATTGTGAAAAAAAACCATTATACATGCTACTAAAAAAAATGAGCGCTACAATATGGTTTTCCATACAAACGAGCTAAGTTCCGAATTGGGAAATGATAAATTTCGCGTGTATGAAAATCCAATTCTTTTTTATTCCTATTCACCGTGTGTCAACACGGCGAATAGGAAAAATTATACAGTAAATTCGACAGTAAAGTCCGCAAGTTGGCTATTACAGTTTACAAACAATATTAAATTCAAGTAAGCACTTTAATGTTCCTAAATGAAGAAAAGTATAGGTACTTACTTGTAAAAGTGTACAAGTCGAAAACGAATCCTTACTAATATTATAAATGCGAAAGTCCGCACCCTGATTATCTAAAAAGAAACTATTTAGCGACCGGTTTCATTCCACATACATTGCTATTTTTCGTTGGTATGTTTTTTTTAATCCAAAAAGAAGTAGCAATGGATCACTATCATCTATGAACTGCAACCGGTCGCTAGGTGGTTTCTAATTAGATAATCAGCCCGCCGTTTGTTTGTTTGTTTGTTACGCCTTCACGTACCAACTACTAAACCGATCATCATGAAATTTTGTTTACACGTTGTCAGGGGTATAGAGAAGGACATAGGGTACCTTTCATCCCGCACCCTGATTATCTAAAAAGAAACTATTTAGCGACCGGTTTCATTCCACATACATTGCTACTTTTCTTTGGTATGTTTTTTTTAATCCAAAAAGAAGTAGCAATGGATCACTATCATCTGTGAACTGCAACCGGTCGCTAGGTGGTTTCTAATTAGATAATCAGCCCGCCGAAAAAAGTATTGTTCCCGAGGGATAGTAAAAAACCTTTCCACGCAGATGAAGTCGCGGGCGGCCGCTTGTAAAGAATAAAGTCTGAATTATTGCTTTGCAGAGTCGTAGAGGATTGCCCTGTAAACAAACGAATCGAACTCAGAACTTCTCAGAAATCGTGAAAATATCTTTACATTTCGGTAGGAGAGGTTCCATATCGGTAGAAATACCGAAAAATCGGTAGGTTCGAGACCACTTGACAACTACAACTGAAATTGACATTTCGATCACAGACTAGGGTAAACTACATTGGTAGTCTCTGTTATTCACTATTTTGTAGAGAGGTTTAATAGATTGAATATTCAATTGATAATTAAAAAGTGCTTACGCACCACCTAAATGATCAAAAGTGCTTGTTAATAATTTACACTGCATCGGCGGGCTGATTATCTAATTAGAAACCACCTAGCGACCGGTCTCATTTGACAGATGAATGTGATACATTGCTACTTCCTTTTGGGGTGAAAAAAACATACCAAAGAAAAGTAGCAATGTATGTCAGATGAAACCGCGGGCTGATTATCTAATTAGAAACTATTTAGCGACTGGTCTTATTTGACAGATGAATGTGTTACATTGCTACTTCTTTTTGGGGTGAAAAAAACATACCAAAGAAAAGTAGCAATGTATATCGAATGAAACCGGTCGCTAAATAGTTTCTATTTAGATAATCAGCCTGCCGGTCAATCACATTTTGATTGTCTAGGAGCGATGCTTGCTTAACAAGCACCACGGAATAGGATAGATAGATTACCATGGCCTATCAAAAGTAGGCCACGCCCCCAAAATGGTAGTGGTGGTGGTAACGTAAAAATGATTGGATTGACAAGAAATACTTGATCGTCTACCTACTAGTTATTCCTTCGTCATTGTGATACTTTTGTAGACATTTATGTGTATGGAACACAAATATCTACAACATACCACTCTATCCGATAAATTGTTATGCGTGCGATAAACCTGTCAAGTATCCCGTACAAATCATTGTCAGATATAACGGACGGTGAAGTGGGCTACTCATAGCCCTGCTTGCAGGGCCGATATTGGACCCTGCTTGCAGTGCCACTGCATGCAGGGCTGTGTAGCCCGCTTTAACCATTGAGTGTATGACCACCATTAAACTGACTTTTTGAAAGTTTAGTTAGTTAATGTTGCTTTTGGAAATAAAAGAATTATTAATTTTCAATGATTATAAATGTACTTCGAAAATATATAGGACTATTAGGTAGTTTGTTTTAATATTGAATTAAACATAGTTATTACCTATTATTAGGGCGTCCGCTGCGTTAAGCGGGACACGCGTGCGGGTCGACATAGGTTAAATAGGAATAGGAGGAAATAAAAACTCTTAAAACCAGGAAGATATTAGACTTCTTGGAAGCCGCTGGGCTTAAGGAGTTACTATAATTAGGTGGCGAGTTACAATAGATCTTTTAAGTTGCAGTGACTACAGCTTCATCTTGAGCTGCATAGCCCCTAACACTCAAATAATAATAATCTGTCCATCAGGAAACCAGCAATCTATATTCCCGCGTCGTGTACCCGCGCCGGGATCCCGCTTAACGCAGCGGACGCCTTTAAACAAATATGGCAAGGGAACAATGATATTAAAAAGTATAGATACGTTACCCGCACTCCAAAATGGCAAGACGAAAGTCAGGTAATTGCCCGTTTTTCAATTAGTCAGGCACAGTCTCGCGATACGGAAACACACGCGGCTCTCGTCAGTCAGTCAGACGCGTTAAAAATTGTGAAATTCCATTAAAAAAATGATTACTTGCGTCTTTAGACGATGTACAAATTATACAGCAACAGTCAGAGATCGGAAAATGCTTAATTTCACACGTAAGTACTGTATTTAATAAAAATATGTATTTTCTATTACTTTATTCGGCCATATTGTACAAAGAGCGAGCTGTCCTGCTTTGCGTGTGTGAGTGAAGGAGACAGCTGACGCGCTGTCAATTGGCGGCCAATGCGCATGCAGCGGTCAATGTGTGTATCTATAGTACCTTATAGCAATGATGTTGGCGTTTAATTAGCTTATCTTTACTTTTAATATCATTGCATGGGAAGCTAGTGCGGTTATTTGTAGTGAGTGTTGCGGTGCGCGGCGCGGTAGCGCGGGCCCACGCGCTCCACGTCGCCCGCGGCGAGGCGCGCGGCCACGGCGCGCAGTGGCAGCGGGCACACAGCGCCGAGCTCCGAGCTTTGCTCCGAGAACACCCATCTGATGTTGCGCTCCATTCTTATGTGATCTGTGTAGCATTGGTGATCATTATTTTATCATGTGAATATTTTGATATTTGAGTTGGAACGTAAAGTACGGATAACGCTATGCTATAGTGCGCTGTACACATTGGCCCAACGCGTTGGCCCAGCGCGTTGGGCCAACGTGTAAAGACCTACTTGGTGGTATGTTGCGAGTTGGCGCCAACGTGTAAACAGTGACATGCCCTGGCCGCGCGTGTTGGCTCAATGTGTACTTCGGGCTTAAGACACAGGCTAGGATTAACTTCAAAATGTCAGAGTTGAAAACGTTTGGTTGATATACTTTGATGAACTTGTAAGCTTCTGTAATGTAAGCTATTACAGTAATAGGCACGTATCTTGAAATTTTTTCGACGCAGTGGGGATAAGTTCGCGCATGTGCTCTTGTGAGCGACCAATAGCGCGCGCCTCTCTCCCGCCGCCCGCGCCCCTTCACCGCTACGCATACCCAAAAATGCCCAAAATACGCGTTTCGCGCAATCCCCACCCGATTTCAAGTTATATGCCTCGTTCTGTACGGTGAATGATATTACTATATTAAGTACCTACTATGGGGCCCGCTTGAGCGCGTCCACGGAGACGGGCTTGACGGGCGCGTGCCGGCCGCCCAGCTGTCCCACCACCTCGCGAAGGTATTTGTCCTGGCCTGCCGCTGTCGGAACTCTAGCCTAACGAGGTTAGAATGAGGCAATACTGGCCTATGGCCGGGTCGACGATGGCGAAGGCCCGCTTGAGCGCGTCCACGGAGACGGGCTTGGCGGGCGCGTGCCGGCCGCCCAGCTCGCCCACCACCTCGCGCAGGTACTTGTCTTGCGCCGCCTGCCGTTGCCGGTACAGCTCGCGCGCGAACTCCACGCGGTCGAAACCTTCTTCGTTCTGAATACACATACACCATAAAATACTTCGGGAGGTATTACAAATTACATCCTCTAAAATGCCAAGTTACGAATACGAATTCTTTCTCGTTGTACCTACCTAAAGCAAATTAAAAAAACCTAAAACTGACAAGTTTTAGGAGGTTGTATTGTAATGAGGTGGCTCATCTAGAACTAAAATAGATTCTGTATCAGTGTGGCGTAACGTCACATGAGTAACGAAATTTTCGTTACTCATGTGGTATCGTATCGTATAGCCATATTACCTACTTTAAAAAGCGTATCAAAATGTGTAATTAATAGATAGATAGATAGATAAACACTTTATTGCACACACACATTACAGGAAATACAGTAACATAAAACTTAAAACTATGGTGAGCAAAGGCGGCCTTATCGCTCAGAGCGATCTCTTCCAGACACTAATACTAATAATTATTATTTTACTCGTAATTTACCTATATTCTTAGAATAATTAAACCAATTACACCTATATTACGATTTCAACATTAAACAACTCGTGTGTCGAGGTCATTATCAATTTATCAATGCAGATAACTTAAGGAAGGTAGGTACTCTTTATAGAACTCATTCGATTGAAATAGAAAACTTTATAACTTTCTGGATATTTACCTCAAGGAACAGCTTGTCCAAGTTGACCTCGTTCTGGGTGAGTTTCAGCTTAAGCTGCTTCCGCACGACATCCGTGAGATTTTTAATGTCCACTTCGCTTTTTAATGGGAACGCTGCCTTAGCCACTTTCTCAAATTCTTCTATTGTTGTAGTCTGCAACAGCCTCAAAATTTTATCACGAGAGACAATAGAAAAACTCGACAGCAATATGAATAGAGGCTCCGAGGTAAAAAGTTTTAGTATGAACAAGAAGTAGCCTCGGATATCCTCACTCAGGTGCCCGTGCAGCGCCCAGCATCTGTCCCTTACAAGTCACATACAACAGTAGGTACTTGACCTCCTTGTCCTTGCTGTGTTTGTACAGCAGGTCTCGTAGCGCGAGTCACTCCGCCGATATCCTCAGTAGATATCCTCACTCAGGTGCCCGTGCAGCCCCCAGCGTCTGTCCCTTAAATGTCACAACAACAGTACTTGACCTCCTTGTCCTTGCTGTGTTTATACAGGTCTCGTAGCGCGAGTCACTCCACCGATATCCTCAGTAGATGCCCTCACTCAGGTGCCCGTGCCCAGCATCTGTCCCTTAAATGTCACAACAACAGTACTTGACCTCCTTGTCCTTGCTGTGTTTATACAGGTCTCGTAGCGCGAGTCACTCCACTGATGTCCTCAGTAGATGTCCTCACTCAGGTGCCCGTGCAGCCCCCAGCGTCTGTCCCTTAAATGTCACAACAACAGTACTTGACCTCCTTGTCCTTGCTGTGTTTATACAGGTCTCGTAGCGCGAGTCACTCCACCGATATCCTCAGTACATGCCCTCACTCAGGTGCCCGTGCCCAGCATCTGTCCCTTACATGTCACAACAACAGTACTTGACCTCCTTGTCCTTGCTGTGTTTATACAGCAGGTCTCGTAGTGCGAGCCACTGCTGCCGATGTCCCCAGTAGATGTCTTCGCTGAGGTGCCCGTGCAGCGCGCCCCAGAACAATTTCACTTGTGGCTCGTCCAGCATCTGCTCTGCGCCCGCGCAAAGGTTGTACGCCCACTCGGCTCGCACTGATGGTTGTTGATATCTACCAAATTTACCTATTCTAATTCAAATGTCAATACTAAGTAATATCGAAAGCACTATAGACTTTACCCCATTTATATCGTAATGAGTTTTACCCATGAGGAAGCCCCTAGCTGCTAGGGCCTAGCATGACCACCGAAACACGATAGTATAGCGTGATACAGCGTTTTATCGACACTCAGCTGTCAAACAAAATCCATTGGCTTTTGACGGTTAAACATGATAGATCGCTATATCATATTATCGTGTTTCGGTGGTCAAGCTAGGGGGGCAGAAAATATACATAGGTACCTAATAGGAATAGTCAGATGTTTTGTTTGAGCATTGTGAAATTGCTAGTTTGATTGTTCACCTATCTTCGAAGTAGTTGGTGACGTAGTCCTGCATGGAGAGGTCCCGGCCGCGCTCCAGCTTGCTCAGCCAGATGTCGTTGATGATGACGCTGACCTCGCGCCGCGACAGCCGCAGGTTGCGCACCTTGCCTTCGTAGCGGAGGTATGGTGGAATGACGGGGTCTTTGCCCTGAACATAAACGAGTTTAAGGCAGCCATTTCATGCTCATGCAAGCGTCAGTCAAATTCCATCAGTCATGAATTACGTTTGACTGATTGACTGATGGAAAGAAGAAATCAACTTCATGCAACCATCAGTCACCCCACATTACACGGTAGGATAATCGTCAGTCACAGCCGTGACTGTGGTTAAACTGACAGCAAAACCTACCATGTAATGGATGCCTTAGAGTAGGTCAGTAAATCTTACTTCATCAAGAGACTTGGACTGGGTTAGTTGGCATCAAAGTGCAAACTAAATGCCAGAAGTTGATAAATATAAGTAGGTAGGTAGGTACTCACAAGCCCCTCAAAGTGCTCCAACTGCTCGCTTTCAGCGGCTGGGCCTAACTCCTTAAGGAGTACCCTGAGGATATCTCGGGATGATAAACCACTTGCCAACTGCCACCATCTACGGACCAAAATGATAGCAACTAATTTCAACGGTCGTTACCTGCTAGTATTTGGGTGTCTGTCTACTAAAAAACGAGGTGTCGATGCTGTGCCGATACCTACTGTTGGTACATGTTATTGTTTATGTTATTGAATATAATATACTAGCATCTTGTATGTAATACTAGTAAGTGACCTGTCTCGTCCGCCGCCGATGAAGTCTGCACAAAGTTCCCACTGCGGGCGCGGGGTGCCGGCTCGTTCCAGCTCACTGCAGCGCTCCTGGACTTCCACTAACTCTTCTTCCACTCCCTTCTTCAACGCTACGAAATATTGGCATATGATTTATTTTGAATTCATTCTCACTCATGGAAATTACTAAATCTCCGATATGACCGCGTCACCTGCGAATCATCATCATATCAGATTAGCCAGTGATTTCAGCCCCACGACACCCACTGCTGGGTATAGGCCTTCTACGAATATTGATACTTATTTGACTTCTGAGACAAAATCTGAAATGATATTGGGTGAAGGAAGCCTTTATGACATGGAGTCCTGGAGACCGCTGATCGGTGATATAGGTAGGTACTTACCTAAAGATTAACAAAAAACCAACCAAAAGTTGCGGCTAAACATAAGTCGTCAGGCGCTGATGTGGTTTACCGTAAACTTAGAAGGATTCCCTCTACCATGATAATAGGCCCCGCCCTCCACATGCACAATCCCGGCCTGCAGGATCGAACGGAGGCGCGGCCTCTCACGGTCTTCCGCCCAATCTCAGGGGCCTCTTCAGTCATGAGGAAGCCGGGCCTCTCTCTACACACGTAGAGATTTGGCCAGAAGATCTCCGTACGATCCTGCAGGTCGGGCCAGTGATGTGGAGGGCCCATAAGCAGCAGCGGTACACTCACTCAATGTTCGCTTCTGAGCATCCTGTAGGGTTTGGAGTTCCGCTCGCAAGGAGCCCACGAGCTTGGTCTGGTCGTCGAGCTGCTTCGCCAGACTGTCGTAGTCGCGCCGCGGAACAGTTTCCGCGTACTCATCCGTCATTTTCGACAGCTCGCGCTGGGTTACCGTTAGCTGTTCTCTGATACGTATAAGGTTTATAATACATGTAAGTTTACCGCCTGTTGAGGTGCAACGGGTGGCGAAAATACTACTTATGCGCCAAAACTATGGTTCAAATTTAAAATGAAAAAAAAAAAAAATGATAAGTCTGTCCATCAGCCATTTTTAATGTCCCCACTGCAGGGGCACAGGCCTTCCTTATGGGTGGATAATGAGGACGGGACATAGCCCACCACGCGGGCCCAATGAGGATTGGTGGGTGTTAACGACTGCAAATGCAGCCGGGACCAACGGCTTAACGTGCCAAAGCACGGAGGTACTCAAGATTATAAATTTTTGGTCACCCATCCCATTACCGACCCTTGCGAAAGTTGCTTAACCTCCGCAATCGCTGGGCCAGGCACTAAACCACTGCGCCACCGAGCTCCTCCCAAGAAAATGATAAGTAGATTTATTTAAAAACAGTGCTATTTTACTGCACTTATGAAATTATACCGTCATTATGCCCAGGGGGCTTACCCTCAGCAAATAAGAAACCACCCTTGAGCCGTTCAGTTCAAAAGCAGGCCTTAAACAGGACTGCTTGAGGCCTGCTTTCGAACTAACCTTTGAGGTCATAGTACGAAAAAGTAAGGCAGTTCAATATAAGTCCTGCTATAAGAGCTCATAGTAAGGCCCCAGGTACCTGCAGCGGTCAAGTGCAATTCTCAGCACCACGGGGTCCTCGTGCGCGTCGTCTACGCCGTGCCAGCTGCCGTCCAGTTCTTTCAGCTTAATTTGAAGTCCCAAGTTCTCGAAGTAAAGGGTGTATCTTGCGTCCCGCTCGCGCATCAGCGATAGGTATTCCGAGAACTGCTCATCCTTCAACTGGATGGTAGAAGGCTATCTTTGTCTTACTTAAATATCTAATATCTGGGCGACCTCTCATAACCGAGCTTTGCTCGGTTATTACATTTATTGTAATATGGTGGTGGTATAAAACGTAGTAAAAGTAGTTATAATTTCTTTTTTATTTTCCAAAACTAAAAAACTAATTGGTAATAGTTGGAGTATCGCCATTTATGAAGTGCTGTGTACATTTTATTCTGTGGTGCTACTTTACTACACAGCCTCTGCTTGCCGCATAGCATGCTAGCTAAGCACCTATTTCAAAAGTCTTTGCTAGATGGTGTTAGACTACGCAAAAATATCCATACAATGTCGAAAGAAAAACGCATGAAAACTCGAAAAAACGGGTTTTTCCAAACATAAGACTATCGATTGTTTACCCCCGAAAACCCACATATACTTACCAAATTTCAGTGAAATCGTTAGAGCCGTTTCCGAGATCACAGAAATATATAAATAAATATACAAGAATTGCTCGTTTAAAGGTATAATATATAGGATTGTTAGAGACAAACATTTTCAAAAAGCGTAAATGTCTTATTTGATAACATACCCCATTGCGCCATATTTTGCTTCTTTAACAGTTTGTTTTGAATGTTATAATAGAAGTAGATAGGTAGTTACAAATATAAAACAAAAGGTTATCGTTTGAATGACGAGGTAAGCACATAAACATCTATGTGACTGATACGGGTGCATAACAATAGATAAGACGAAGATAAGACGAGACAGTTTCAGACAACACATAGGTACCGACCCAACAAATTACATGTTGCTATATATGTACCTAGTCTACAATATTTTTATTGGCTTGGCGCCCAACAAGAAATGGTGGGTTGGTTTGTTAGGCAGGAGGCAATGTTCCTTCAAGATATTACAACAAAATAATAAACATCTTAGAACTTTTTTACAGCCTTTTATACAATATGTATATGCATGCACATCATTTAATGGGTTATTATAAAATCAAAAATTTAAACAGGATAATTTTAACAACATATTTTATTACTTTTCAACACACTTGCTCGTAAAGTGAGCCCTAATACATCGCTTTTAGGGCCATAAACCGAGCTATAACAAACGCGTGCAATAATATATAAAACACTAGGTTGTTATAGAATTATCCCTACAAAGTTAAATTAGTACCTTACTGCAAGTTCTATGCGAGTAAACAGAGCATTCCCAATTTAACTGGCTTATACAGTTATTTTTTTAGTAACAAACAACAAAGGGGTTTTATTCCGCTGAAAGTTCATATTCATTTTTAAAATAAATAAATGTGTAAGTCTTTAATTAAGTCAAACAAATATTTATTATTATAAAATTATTCATAAATCATAATATTTTGTTATAAAATATTAAAATATTTGCATTTTATCACTTAAAATTATGGTTTTGAAGTAGGCTGTATGCTCACTCACCCCTTTGTTCGCAAAATATTCTTGCATAGGGCGTGTGAAAAAAACAAAAAAAAAAAAATTACGCGCCTTTTCCCATAATTGTCATATTTTGTTTTTGTCGTATTTGTTGCTGTGTGGTAAATTACTTTGTATTTTCCTCGCAAATGTGTTGAAAAACGTCATATGAAACTCGTGAGCTTTTTTGTGATTGCACACTCGGCTGAGTTACGCCCTCGCCTGCGGCTCGGGCTGCAACCCACAGCCTTGTGTGCAATGACCAACCTAAGCTAACATGTCTCATAATGTACTATTAACTACACAGAACATTATTACAGTAAAATTCTTTACAAATAAATAGGTAACAAGACTTAGTTTAATTTATAAATAGATAAAGCCCAATAACAATAAAAGTAATAAAATATAGCAGACAGAGCAACATAACACCAAGACAATACAAAGTGTCCAAAAATATTTTATTTCTTAGGAACTTACAGACCTTTGCTATATCTTTCTTCAGTTTGGTTAAATCAAATTTTAACATTAAATTCTGTTCTTTTAGGTCCTCATTCATTTTGAGCAATTTTTTTATATTTTCATCTCTCTGTTCCTTTTTTACAGATACACCGAACACTCTCTGAAATTAACAACAGTCTCTAACATTAAAGCTCTGTTTTGAATTCTTTTAACAATTATATAATATAGCTACATATAATGGCATTATAAGGCCAGAGTGCCAGATATTTTATTTTTTATAACCAACAAATTACTTATAATTATAACTTAATTGTAGTAACCCTCTTTATTTATTAAAATATGGTAAAAAAATGAAGTTTTCAAAGTTAAACTAGTAGTCAATATCAACAGTCAAGCAACTAGCATTTCAACCCTTCTAGCATGACCGATGAAACACGATATATATCGCGTGATAAAGCGTTTTATCGACGCCCAACTGACAATATCCATTGTCTTTTGACAGCTTACTGTGATAAATCACTATATTATAATATCGTGTTTCAGTGGTCATGCTAGGGCTGCAGGAGAGACTAGTTAACCTTATCAATTTCCACCATCTTTTTCTGGTCTAGCCATTCTTTGACTTTATGCCTTATGCCAACAATATCAGCCGCATATGTCCTGCAGCATCCTCCGATGAACCTTACTCCAATATCCAGCCACTCGTGAACGAACGTCTCTATTTTATCACATTGATCTCCTTCTGACCAACCAGTTTTTGGGTTGTACTTTTCACCGGAATTAGGATAAGTGATCAGTGGTATAGGTGCTTGCTCGCGGTCAGCGTTGATATCTTTGAACAATTTAGAGACAATTGAAGGGGAACAACAATTGACACCGACCGCAACGAGTTGTCCCGAACTCATATCCCAACACTTCTTGGCTACTTTCTGGAAATTCTCACCATGTGCAAGAGAAGTTCCATCCTGACAACTTAACGAGAGCCATGCTTTTGTCTTCGGGTATTTAGTAAGCATCTGAATTAAAACTTCTGCTTCTTTTTGGCAGGGAATGGTTTCAAATGCGAGGAGGTCAACTCCTGATTCTACCAAAGCTTTAATGCGAGGAGTGTGCCAGTCACGCATTTCTTCAACAGAAGTTTTATCTGCATAACTACCATCATACTCTGATCCGTCATGTAGACATGCTCCATAAGGACCCACTGACCCTACTATTAAGGGCTTCTTTGCTGTATCAAAACTAATGTCAGCGGTAAGACATTCTTCTAAGTAAGTATCACGCGCGCGCTTCGCCAATTCCACGGCGCGAACTATGAGGGCCAGGCTCTCTTGTGGTGTGATGCCGAGACAATTTACAAAACCATCAACGGAAGCTTGGTATGTGTTTGTCATAATTGCATCAGCGCCGGCTCTTAGGAAATCTAAATGCGTATTGACTACTTCTTGAGGATGCGTTTGAAGAAATCTTGCGGTCCATAATGGATGGCCATCCCCAGTTGAGCCAATGTGGCTGGACAGTTGAGTAGAGAAACCACCATCAAGTATCATTATTGATGGAATATTATTGGCTGTTTTGTCAACCATTATTTAAAATTTTTATAAACACAACCCTGCAAAACTTCTAAAAAACTTAAAAACTTGAAAAGCTGCGCTGCGAATGACCAAGGATTTGACAGATGAGTGAAAATGACATAACATGACAGTAAGTGCATTCAGGAGACCAACCGCTAAGTCATCGGTCACCTCACCAACCACCACAGAGTTTAAGCAATGGCGATCAATGACACAGCGATTAGCCTGCTAGAATGCACCCATTGACCGACTACTCTAGCGTAGAGGAGTATACTGCCCGGCATTTATATTGGCAAGAAAAAGATGAGACAAAGATGCGCAGTAGCCATAAACCATAAACATAATATTCCACTGGAATAGACGAACAGAGTTCGCTTGGCTGCAACACCAAAAGTGACATGAGCCAGTGTGTGAAAATTGTAAACGTGTGCGTAAATTTTAGAGATGCCTTGAAGTCCATTTTAGGTTGTCGATAACCTTAATGTATTATTGCTCTAATAAGTAAAACACAAACAAAATTTTGAACAATTTTATTTAAAAAAAATCTTAAAGTCTCCTTTAAGGGCTCCCAGTCTATTCTATTTATGACATTTATCCAGTAACTTAATCACTGGATTTACAGGAAACCTGGAAATATTGTTAAATTAGTACTTAAGTAGGTATAATTTACCATTTGAAAACTGTCGGTTAAAAGCAGCTTTAGATAAAACTATCAGTGTTCACAAAGACAAACAAAGTTATATTGGAAATCATCGACATGAGTATCGATATCAATAATTTTTGATCAATCTCTACGCCTTATTTTGTCAAGTTCACGGACATAATATCTTTTTATCTAACACATAATGTTTACAAATCAGCCTTTATTTAAAAAATAGACGGTTAATAGCATGATATTAGTGTATTACTTAGTGTGTTTGGGAATATATTCAACTAAAATATGAAATATGAAAATGGTACTTGTACAATCTTATTTACCTGTGAAATGAGTGTTTATTTGGGTTTTTGTTGTAAATAACATTACAATTTAACACAGAACACGACACCATTATAGATTTATGTAGTTATAAGAGCCAAATCGACCCGATCGCGATCAAAATCACATAATAATCGAACGGACGCTTTTCCCCAAGATGATAAAAGATGATAAATGAAGTCAAACTAGGTTCTGCTGTCATTTTCTTTTAACTCTTTCTCACACATCGCATAAGCCGTAAGAATCGGTTTCTCACTCGCACCATAGTCCGTCTACTTGAGCGTAGCGAAAAATTTTCTATGTCTATGCCATAAACATAGTGTTTAAGGCTACTGTGCATCTTTTGTCTTATCTTTCTCTTGCCAATTTATCTGTACTTATCAGCGAACCCTGAACACAATGAAAATACTTTGAACCAACAATATTTATCAGAGGTCTATTTCATAAATGAATGGTTTACTACAATAATTTAACATAGTTGTTTATTGGGATAGAATAGAATTACATATTTCTTATTTACATTAACGTCATAAGACGTAGTGTCACTTTTTGAACCTTTTGACACCCCGCCTATTGACGTAGTGTACACGAAGGCGTTAAACATGGAATTTAATCACGGCCATGCACATAACACATACAATACATCAATAAAAATAAAAAAGATTCTTACATCTTGTGTAATATATTGTATGATACGATGGTCCCGTATTTGAAGAGAATTTTCGTATGCTACTTTAATTTCTCTTAGAAATTTTGAATAAGTGATTGAACATTCAATTAATTCTTCAAATAATTCTTTGTATATCTGTAAAGGTAAATGTAGGTTGAAAATTCAAAAAAATATTAAGTTATTTTTAGGTATGTGTGACTCATTCATTACTGTTTGCCCATGATACAATCTTAATAAGATTATTCCAAACAGTGCCGGTTTTAGCATTACCAGCGCCCATGGGCGACATTTCTACGAGGCGCCCCCTATCTGTGATTCCAAGATTTTAAATTTTGCCTGTTAGCTAAAAAATGGCCGCGCAGCGCGATTTTTTAATCAGTTTCACCTACTAATCTTCTAATTTTGCTTATTAAAGTAAAAAAAAAACCGCCGCACAGCGCGATTTTCAGTCACTTTTATATATTAATCTTGTACTTTGCTTATTTATAATAATAAACGGCCGCGCAGTGCGATTTTTAGTCAGTTTCATCTACTAATCTTGTAATCTCACTTGATCATAAAAAAATGGCCGCGCAGCGCGATTCTTAGTTAGTTTCATCGACTAAACTTGCTTGTTTATAATATAAAAACAGCTACGCAGCGCAATTTTTAGTCAGTTAATCCACTAATCTTGCTTGTTTATACTAAAAAGGCTACGCAGTGCGATATTTGGTCAGTTTCATCGACCGGTAGTTGGGCGTTTCCAGCGTCTCACATACTAGGGCACCCAGTGCAGTCACACCGCTTGCACCACCCTAAGGCCACTCCTGGATTTCACAATGGCCAAATCTTAAACAGCGCATGGTAGCGAGCGATAAAATTTCGGCGAGAATGCCAACATAACGATTCACGATAGTAATTGCAGGAGTCGCTCAATGAGCGAGTGTGTATAAAGGGACGCCTGCAGCGCCCCTTTATATCCGGCGCCCCGCGGGCTGATTATCTAATTAGAAACCACCTAGCGACCGGTTGCAGTTCATAGTTGATAGTGATCCATTGCTACTTCTTTTTGGATTAAAAAAAACATACCAAAGAAAAGTAGCAATGTATGTGGAATGAAACCGGTCGCTAAATAGTTTCTTTTTAGATAATCAAGGTGCCGGGTGGTCGCCCGTGCTCGCCCCCCCTAACGCCGGTACTGATTCCAAAATACAACTAGAAGAGCTTCAATAGCAAATTATATATGGCCATCTAATGTGTGACACAAACTTAGCTGCTACAACATTCTTAAATTCAACCAAGATACGTAAAAAACAAGAACACTTACACAAGTACTGTTTTATGCGAACCGATGGCGTAGCTTCTATGACATTCACAAGTGCTTGTAACAGCCTAGACTGAATAAATTATTTTGAATTTTGAATTTTATAATGTGACTGGTTTGTGTCAAACTTCTAGCTCCGTCTGAACACGAGGTAACCCAGGATTCAATGCATATACGGATTTTTTTAAAGAAAACTTACCCTCAGAACTTGATCACAATACAATTGTTTTGACTCCAATAATTCATTTGTGGGTTTTTTGACAGAGTCCAATTTAGTCGATATCACGGAAATTATTCCTTTTAAACTTCTTGGATAACAGTTTGAGGACATGGCTGACTATTCCATAACAGAACTATTAAAGTTGGTATCGTTTCCCTGGATATTATCTTTTGGTAGCAAAAATTGCTTAGAGATATTTCGTTATCTTATCCTATCTACATTGTACGCGATTACAGGAATCGATTAGATATCGACTCTATTGAATTGAATAATGCAAGCCACAGAACATGAAAAAATGTAAGCACGAGCAACCACAAACAACTAAGGCCGGCCACACACAGACGTAATCACGTAACGGAATCTCGCAACGGAATCCCGATTCGGAATTCCGAACGCAGCGATTGCATACAAAATCGATGTCTGCCACACACAGACGTCAACGTTCCGTACGTTATTTTTTTCCGTGCGGAATTCCACATGAGGGCTCGTGCATTCGGAATCACGCACGGAAAAAAGTCATTCCGAACGCAAGCCTCCCATAGATTTTGTATTGGTCGCCACACACAACCGTTATTCCGTACGTACGGAATGCTAACTTTTTTATTACAGCTCTGGATACCAGACTTTTGGCCTACTTTTTAATTATTTTGCTAAGAGCGGGTCCATAGCGCATGTTTTGCTCTACACAATCAACAAAAACATCTACACAAAACATTGTTTCGCGAAACATGTTTCTCTACACACGCCGTCCACTGCGATTGCGTGGCTTGAGTAGATAAAACTTCAGTGTTGCCAATTTAGCATTTTATGTTAGCCTATTACTTATCATGACTCGAAAATGTATGAAATAAACTTAAAAGTGACCAAAGTTTTAGGTATATCTGAAAATGTAACTTTTGCAAATGTAAAAATGCATAAACTATAAGGCTTCGTGAGCTGTAGACCTCGCGTTGAAAAGTAGCTGGAATTGAAATATTTTAAAACAACTTACACAGAATAGACATTAGTTTTTAGGGTTCCGTACCCAAAGGGTAAAAACGGGACCCTATTACTAAGACTCCGCTGTCCGTCTGTCTGTCTGTCACCAGGCTGTATTTCATGAACCGTGATAGCTAGACAGTTGATATTTTCACAGATGATGTATATCTGTTGCCACTATAACAACAAATACTAAAAACAGAATAAATAAATATTTAAGGGGGGCTCCCATACAACAAACGTATTTTTTCCGTTTTTTGGTATGGAACCCTTCATGCGTGAGTCCGACTCGCACTTGGCCGGTTGTTACCCCTTTAGGGGTTAAATCATGTCCACCGTATTGAACTTCAAAATAAATGTCATTTTCGCAATCGTGATCCCAGGAAACCCCAATAACGACATACATTTTGATTTTTATGATTACTTACCCCATTAACCCCCGAGGGGTTGATTTTCAAAATCACAAAATAAATGTTTGCCTATTTATTTTTAGACGTGCTCATACGAAGTTTAAAGTTGCAATGTCTATTTTTAGGGTTCCGTAAACGTTTAAATAAATATTTAAGGGGGGCTCCCATACAACAAACGTATTTTTTCCGTTTTTTGGTATGGAACCCTTCATGCGTGAGTCCGACTCGCACTTGGCCGGTTTTTTTTAACTAATAAGTATTTACTGTGCAAATAGTTATACACAGTCCTAGGTTCTATCAAAGTCACAACCTTAATAATTTTCAAAAAAAGTTTTGAATGGTGAATTTTTAAGTCTTCTAAAAATAAAAAACAACATTTACTTTGCATCGGTAACAAAAAAAAATTGTTACATTTTGATCATTTTTCGTAACTGTTAGAACTGTTATATCTCTTTTCCTTGCCTTTTCGAAAAATTTTGAAAAACCTGGTTCAATTGAAATTTTTTAAATGATTTTTAAAGATAAAATTTTTAATAACACTGAGGCTAATCGCAATTTTTTTTTTGCGGTTAACCTCAGTGTTAAATCATATTGTTCAAAATTATTGTGGCCAATATTATTGCGTGTGTGCGGCTGGCCTATGACAATACCCTGCCCCTTGACCCGCGCAAAATGTTTTGTGTACGTGTTTTCCACCAGGCATGGAAAGCAGAAACATTGTTTCTCTACACAAAAATGTTTCGCGAAACAATGTTTTGTGTAGATCTTTTTGTTGATTGTGTAGAACTGTAGAGCAAAACACGAGCTATGGACCCGGCTTAAGTTATTAGTTCTATTTTACCAAAAAAAAAAACAGAAAACAATTGAATTGACCTAAGCGTAATATTAATAATAAATAGTCTATATTTATTCATCTTCAATTATTCATTAAAAGTCAAAATAATTCACCTTCGCTCAATGTTTACTCATCAAAGTCTGGCGCCTGACTGAGCCGTGATTCCGAACGAAAAAAAACGTCTGTGTGTGGTGGTACGTACGGAATCACGTTGCGTGATTCCGTTGCGAGATTCCGTTGCGTGATTACGTCTGTGTGTGGCCGGCCTAACCCAGTGGATGTGACGTCACTCACTGACATGACAGACGAGACGAGCGACGGATGGACGACAACGACAAGACAAAATTGAAATACGGAAATTAGAAATGGCTGCGATAGGTAGTGGACGGGGAACGATGAATTCCCAAAATCAAGTGCAAAGTGATAGTGTAGATCGTTTAAAATTATTATATCCTAATGTGAATGAAGATGAGACACCATTACCTAGAGCTTGGAGTACTAAAGACAAATTCAGTTACATCGGTTTATCGCAAAATAATCTCAGAGTCCATTACAAAGGTAAGAACTTTCAAGGTTTGTTTGGATATGTAACTCTCAAAACTCTTTATCAATTTATTAGGAAATGATTTGGATGTTATGAGAAGGTTACGAGACACTTTTAAATTTAAGATTTCATTTGACGTGTCAGAATTTCTATAGTCGTTGTGTACGAGCTACGAAACTATCAAACAAAGAAATCAGCTGATCGTATATTTTGTAACAACAAGCTAAAATTTAAGATGATTAAGCGCTTTTATTGTAAAATAAGTGTAGATATTCACAAACTACTGTTAGAGTGAAATGTGTAGTGGATATGATACTACAGGATTATAATATGTCATATTGTACAAGGTCTCTTCTTCTATAAAATGGCAGACTAAAACGTTAACAGAATTACACTCTGTACCTAGTATTATTATAATTAAACACTGTTGAATCTATTTTACTTCTTTCCTAAGAGCCATTTGTGTGTGAACTAAAGTAAGGTAGCATTTTGGTTTAGGCTACAGTCAGCTGTAAATTGCTAGAAGAGTAATGAACATACTTTCATTTTGTAACTTTTGGTAGAACTTTTTGGCTGTTATATAACAATTTCTACACACTGTGGTCATCATATTAACAGAAATGGTTATAGGTACAGCAGTCGGAATAGAACTGAATTAGTTTCCCATAAACTATTAGTTTACTAGTCATCTTTGTTTCTACTTAGTATGAATACTTACATCTAAACGGGTGTTCTAAGAATTAGTGAAATTATGTGGCATTGCAATCCGTTTGACTGAATGTCATATGCAATTTGTAGCTCAGTATGTATATAAAAATGTTTTGAGTTTGTTAGTCTGGTTAAAACTCAAACGTCTTGACTGATTGGAATAATAGTTATTTTGTTTTGTTGGCTATTATATTGGGGTGATTTAGCAACAAAAAACCCCAAAAGAACAGCTAAATAATCGAAAATTAAACATTGGCAATTTTTTATGGGAATCATTATTTCGGATTACTTTTGACAGCTAACTTTTGATAAAGAAAGATTACACAGTATTCCCGAAACGTCGGGAAAACCAAAAATCAAACCAAATACCAACTAATTTCCAAAGTACTTTTAATAAAACCGCGCTAGTATCCATTAAAAATAGTTTTATTTCATGTAAAGAAAGAGTTTTAGTCAAATAGAAGTTTTAGTCTAAAAGCACTCGGTGAAATAAAGCATACATAGTGTTGCTTTCGTTTTAGTATTCAGTTGCTTTGTTATTAACTAACTAATTAAATAGATGGTGTTGGTTTTTAAAATCTTAAGGTAAATTGGACAATTATTTTACACAGGGTCCAGTAGTTTAATTCTTCAACACCCGCCTAGACGCATGCATCCAGACCAAAATCGCTTGAGACGTGAGACGCATGAGGCTGGCATAGATATGGCATCAATAAACCATTATTTTCTAATAGATATTGGCTATTTATATATGAGCAACCTTATTTCATTGACAAGCTTTATGTTATACATATAACCTGATTGTGAAATTATCGTGTTTTTCGTGAAAGACGGCATTTTATTTCCATATTTGCCAGCCAGTGCGCCCCCCCACTGACTGGTTCTCTTTTTTCTCTTTTTTTATTTAATGCAGCAGGCGCAGAAAAGTTAATATAATAATTACTTACCATTTTATTAGCATCTAATTTAATTAGGAAGTAGCTATAAATACCCTAAAAATAAATCTCTTTACTACTTTCTTTCATGTTTTGACATTCCATTTGTTATTTCTCTCATGTTTATTGTCCTTGTGAACACACAAATTAATGTAAAGTATGTTTATAACTCTTAAGTATGACATTTTTGTTTAGGGCTGAACTGTCCGGAAGGTAGGTATCTATTCCGAGGGTCGGAACAAACCAGCTGAGTGATGTAAACAATACTTACACTCTTTGGTTTGAGCTTGCCATTGGTATAACTGATTCTCAAAATATTTCTATTAGTAACTATATGATTTTAACATTATATTATCTATATTTTCACTTTATGGAATGTTATTTTTCCATGTTATAAAAGGTTTAGCATCGTTATTAGATCTTTGATTGACTCTTATGATCATAACTTATTCTTGGAATCTCCAATGAGACAATATCAAGATAAAAGCTTTTTAGTATCTGTATCATATATGTATGGCGGCCATTACACACGTCAATCTGTGGGGCTACCGCCCAAGTAGCGTCGACTTCGCCGTCGGCTTCATTTGACAGATGGATGAGATACATTGCTACTTCTTTTTGGTACAAATAAAAACTTAGCAAAGACAAAAAGCAATGTATTACAATCATCTGTCAAATGAAGCCGACGGCGAAGTCGACGCTACTTGGGCGGTAGCCCCACTGGTGTAATCTGATCAAAACCACAGATTGATGGAATTTGATGCGGTTGGTTTGCGACATTACATGGTCAATCCAGCGAGATCTGGATCGCAGTAGATCTTGGTAGATTGACAATCTACCACGATCCACGGTGGTCTTTGGCAGGGTTGCCCACTTTTTGCATTAATTTTCGCGTGATATCGATTGATGACCCGAGTGGTGCAGTATTCAAAATGCCAGTCTACCACGCAAGAGATCCCGGGTTCGATGACCGGACGAAATTGAAATGAAATATTTTAATTTCTGTGACAGGTCTGCGTATAATAAGTACCTATCTATTGCGAGAAGTAAGTACCTACCTAGTTAAAACAGTTGTCTAGGGTTAGATGGCGCTGTGTGTGTAAAATCAAATATCGATATTTATAATACTATATTACTAAGCTATGAACTATCTGAGTGCCAAATTTCATCCAAATCAGTTCAGGAGGAGAAAAGCAGGAGGTTGATTTTCTGTTCGTCTGTATGTTATTTTAGGGTATTTTTCAAATGTCCACCCGGATGTAGTCGCGAGCGGAAGCTAGTTAAAAATAAATATGGGCTATATTTTTTATAAATTTCTCAAAAGTATTTTACCCTAGGGTACCTTTGACCAGGATAAAAAGTATCTTATAATTTAATCCAGGCTATAACAACATACAAACGAACAGAGAAACAAACTCCTGCTTTTTTGAAGTCGGTTAAAAATATTAGATCGCAGTATATTGTGCTAGATTGTCAGTCTACCGTGGTAGATTGACAATCTACCACAATCTACCGCGATCCGATGCAAACAATCTACTGGGATCTGATATTTTAACCGACTTCACAAAAGGAGGAGGTTCTCTGTTCGTCTTTATAATTGTTTTTTTTTTTTATGAGATTTTTCAAATGTCCACGCAGATGTAGTCGCGGGCGGAAGCTAGGTAGTTAAAAATAGATGTGGACATTTATTTTTTTTATAAATTTTCTGAAAGTAAGTACTTACTACATATTAATTTCAATGTTAAAAAAAAACTAAAAATACCTAGGATACCTTTGACCGAGATAAAAAGTAGGTATCCTATGTTTTAATCTAGGCTAAGCTTTAAAAAAAACATGTATCGGATAGAAGTAGATTGCGATGAGCAGACTGCAAGTTCTCTATTCGTTTGTATGTTTGTTTTTTAATCATTTTTCGAATGTCCACCCACGCGGATGTAGTCGCGGGCGGAAGCTAGTTAAAAATAAATATGTACTACATTTTTATAAATATTCCAAAAGTAAGTACTATAATGTTTAAATGTTTTGAAAATAATACTATTACCTCGAAAAAAGGTGCCAACCCTAAGCCAGACCGCGCCAGATTGACGTAGATTCACAATCCAGCACAATCTGATCACGCCAGACCGCGCCAGATTGAAACAGATCACGAACAATGTTACACAATCAATCTCTGTCAATCTGGCGCGGTCTGGCGCGATCTGGCGTGATCAGATTGTGTGTGTAATGGGTGCCTATGTGGGTACTATGGGCAACAGCGTCGCTTAAACAGTTTGCAACAAAATTCGTGTGCGCGCGTATCGCCCCTGCACGAACTAAACGTATGTGAAAGCGGGCGCGACGTGCAAGCGATTTTGACCTTAGCAGTGGTTAAGCGACGCTGTTGCCCATGGTACATTGATCAATCTTAGATTTGAAACATCAAAATTCGAAATATGTTTTTCCCATTCCACATCTGGACTACAAGCTAACATACACGGAAAATCCGATATAATTGGTGCTATATTTTTCTTTTCCATAATAAGTTTTTTAGGGTTCCGTAGCCTGATGGCAAAATACGGAACCCTTATAGTTTCGTCATGTCTGTCTGTCTGACCGTATGTCACAGCCACTTTATTCCGAAACTATTAAGATTACACAGTTGAAACTTGGAGGTAGATGTATTCTGTAAACAGCTCTGAGGTTTTTACATAAAAATAAAAAAAAAATAAAAGGTTAAGGGGGGGCCCCCATACATGGAATTGAAACAGAATTTTTTTTTTCATCAAACCTATATGTGCGGGTTGTCTATAGATAGGTCTTTAAAAATGACATTGAGGTTCCTAAGACTATTTTTTCTCAAAGTCAACCGTTTGGAAGATATACACTGCCAAAGTGGTAAAATGAGTGTCCCCCCCTTTAACTTTTAAAATAAGAGAGTGAAAAATCTAAAACAAAAATATATGCTGTAGATCCTAATAAATACTTTCAAAGAAAATTGGTTTGAACGAGATATAGTCATAATTTTTAGAGATATATCATATTTTCCAAAACCGCAAATATAACTTTGTCATTCATACAAACACTATAAAAAACAAAGTTATTTTTGCAGATGATAAATTATAATGGTATTCAATATGGTATGGTATAAGGTAAGTACGGAACTCTACTGCGCGTGGCCCGACACGCACTTGGCCTGTTTTTTTTTGCACTTAAATTCAACCCAATTTATCTATTTATTTGTTGTTTAGGTTTTAGATAAATTTATTATTTACTATTTCTACTAAATAATACTTACCCATTATCCAAGAACTTTTTTATATCTTTCTGGACTTGTTTATTGGGAATTTATCTGATTTCAGACAAAGGACACAAAGGAATCACCTATTATCTTGTTAATTTAATCATCATTTGGTTGGTACCACTTGGATAGTGATTTTTGTGATAAAGTAAAAATATCTGAAATCTTTCTTTGTGATCATTATCTAGTGCACAGATTCCCAAACTATTTTATGCAAAAGACCCCTTTTCCAAAATGAACTGATACCGCAGACCCAGTTAGCCAAATTACTTTACAAATCCCATCAAATATCAAGTGTAATTAATAATAATTATTATAACTACATATTTGTTTATGTCGACCCCTGGGAATCCGATTTCGACCCTAAGGGGTCGATATCAACCGCTTAGGGAATCCCTGATCTAGTATGTTAGTATAATAGTAACCTTGCTCTCAATTTTGGTTATCTTGGGTCAAGTTTAGAAGTATATAAATATCGGGATAAGCAGCAGAGCTAATATCTTATTAATGTAACCAGGTTTATAGTAAATAGATTGATGTTAATTAGTAAACATTATATAGACATTGCGACATTGAACCAATTCAAGGGCTCCATCGAATTAAGTAAACATTCTCACAGGCAATAAGGTATATCCATAGTATACACTTTTAACCTTTCGCATTGCATTTTAATAGATTAGGAACACAGGTATTAAACGCGTTTAATCTGAACATAGGTGTTGAACCTACCATTTCAACCGAGTTGCATCGGCCGTATTTATTTAATCGTATGGCGGTTTTATGAATAGGCGGATACATGAACTATTATATGTCAACATTCAGATTTCTTAGCCATTTGGCTGCGTCTTGGGTGAGGTTGTAGATGTCTTCAATGGGGCCCGGGTAAGAATGTATTTGGCATCGCTGTATTATATGTTCCATTGTTTGAGCCTCTCCGCCACATTCGCATAGGTCAGAATCTCGCCACCCCCACTTATGCCGAAAGAAGTTACAGCGTCCATGACCTGTTCTGAGCCTGTTTAGTTTGCACCAAAGCTTTCGGGGCAGATCGAAGCCCTCAGGCTTGGCTGGTGGATGCACGATCTGGGCAAAAGGTCCATCTGCTACCATGCTCCATTCATTCTCCCAGTGAGTATCTACATCAAAGTGGGACAGACTCTGGGCTGAGATGCAAGGAGGGTGACGAGACTTGAGCCTGATTGCAGGTGGATGGCAGAAATCGTCATGGGCGGGGAGAGATGGTGAAGCTGCTATTTTCTCTGCCTCTCTTTTTAGAGAATTTAACCTGCGAAGGTGTGGAGGAGCCAGGACGGGCAGCCAATGCCGAGGGGTCGACCTGATTGCTCCCGATATGCACCGCATGGTGTCGTTCAGTCTAGCGTCCACCTTGTGAACATGGGAGCTATTTAGCCAAACCGGAGCGCAGTATTCGGCAGCGGAATACACTAACGCAATGCCAGTAGTGCGTAGACAGTCCGCAGATGCACCCCAGAGCTTATGCAAGATAATGTTTCGAGTTTCAATCTTCATGGAGAGCTTGCCGAGGTGTTCGCTGTAGGTTAATGATCTATCCAGTGTAACGCCTAAATATTTTGGAAGAGGGTTATATTTCAGAGGTTCTCCCCTGAAGGACACTCTTGGTTGGTAATGAGCTAACTGGTTATTTAAGTGAAACGCAGATACCTCAGTTTTACTAACACTTGGGATCAGCCGCCAGCGCTGGAAGTACCGTGACAGCGCCTCAAGCTCAGTTGTTAGAACTTCTTCTCCTGCAGTGAAGTCTCTGCTCTGTGCCACCAGCGCAATATCATCCGCGTAGATGAACTGCTTAGCAGTTGTCGATGGTAGATCATGGATGTATAGATTGAACAGCTGTGGGGCCAAGACGGATCCTTGCGGCAGCCCATTGTCCAGTTTTCTTCTGCGGCTCTTACTGTTGCCCAGGAACACCTCAAACTGTCGCTGACTCAGCATGTTCGAGACAAGATCTGCTATCTATTTGCTTGGCACTACTGCCATAAACTTGTACATAAGTCCTTCTCTCCAAACGGTGTCATAGGCGGCGGTCAGGTCAATAAAAACCGCAGTAGACTTCATTCGTTTCTGGAAACCAGCCTCAATGTGATTTGTCAAGGCTAGTACTTGGTCTACGCAATTTCGGCCCCGACGGAAGCCAGCCTGTTCTGGTGGTGTAGTTGCGTCCAGGTAAGGTTCGATTCTAGTTAAAATCACCCGTTCCAGAAGCTTGTACGCACAACTAAGGAGGGCGATAGGCCTATAGCTCTCCGGTATCTGGTTTGGTTTTCCTGGTTTCAGAACAGCGATCACTTTAGCCAGTTTAAATTCTTTCGGCAGGTTGTTGCATTGCAGGATGTTTGTGAAGAGTGCTGTTAGCCAACTAATTGCGACCGGACCCATGTGGCGGATGAATTCGTTGTACATTTTATCCGGGCCCGCGGCCTTGTTATTTTTTAATAGTTTGATAGCGCTTTTCAATTCTCCTACTTCAAATGGTCTGGACAGCTGTGGAGTACTGAGGGGGCTTTGTTTTAGGGCTTTGAGATCCTTCTTAACTTTTTTTGTAAAGGCTTTATCCCGTTTAGCCCGAGTAACATCAACCATTCGGGTGGCAATCGCATCTGGCTTTACGTTAGCGCAACCTTTCGGGGAGTTCTGTTTGCCAGTTAGCCTGTTAAGGGTCTTCCAAGCCTTTCTGCTAGAGCGCTTAAAGTCCATACCAGATGTCAGGGATTCCCACTTAGACTGCCTGTTTTCATCGAGGGTCCTCAGGAGTTTGGCACCAGTCTCTTGATTTCCTGTGTTTTGATATTCTCTATACAGGTCCTCACTGTCTGCATTCCACCCTGGGACATACTCTTTGCGATAACCTCTAGGTATAACCTGTTTTGCAGTTTTAATAACTAGGTTTACAAAATTGCCGTAATTTTTTGCAGTTGGTTCCACTCTGGATGTGGTCAATTCAGAGTCTAGTTTAGTCCGGTAGCTGTCCCAATCTGCGCGATTAAAGTTCCAACGTGGTAGCGGCATTGAGTTCATAAGTGGTATTTTGAGGCCTACATCCAGTAGAACTGGACGATGTTGACTGTTGGGAAAGGCAGTAAGCACTGAGCGGCTTGTGGGTAAAGGCTGATCTATTGGGTCTCTTGAGACAAAAGTTAGGTCGGGATTGTAATCTTTATTCCATCTTGCTGAATGGTAAGTGCCCCGGTCCTTTGCGTCAAAGACGAGGTGTAAGTCGTTAAGGTCGGCCCATTGCACCAGAGAGGTCCCATCCTCATTTGTGTCCTTATAGCGCCAGTTTGTGTGATGGCTATTAAAGTCTCCGTTGCACACGCAAGGATGTGGATAGCTGGGCAGTACATCGTTAGACCAGTTGATACTAGGAGGCTTGTAGATGTTTACGATCTTCAAATTATTAACTTCGATTGCTACTATAAAAACACAATCCTCATTACTCGAAAACAGCAGTTGGGCTCCCGTTATACTGGATTTGATGTAAGTTGCGATGCCATATTTAGGGTGGTGGACTGCTTTAATAAGAGTATAGCCGGGTAGGTGACATCTTCTTTCAAGGTCCAGATCGTCTTTTGTATGGGTTTCCTGAATGTTAACTACGTCAATTTTGTCAATATTTAAAAGTTTATGCAGATAATCTGACTTGGCTTTACTTATGCCTTCTATATTAATTTGCATGATGCGGACTGAAGGTCCAACGTCTCTAGTCTTTTGGCTCTGAGAAGAGCCTTTTGTAGAGAGATTTGTATTTGTATCCATGATTTTAAAGCAGTTTAGCGCCTATTTCGCCTTAATTGTTGTCGCTCATTTAGCACCACCCAGGGGACACGTGCAGGGTTGCGGTGGGTAACTCCTGCGGACGCGAGCAACAGCTTGTCCCCCGTGCCCGTGACATCGGCCGTAGTCACGGGCTGACTCGTTTAATACCTGTGTTCCTATTTTCTTAGTGATTAAAGGTAAAACTGAACCAAATTGTCGATCAGCCTAGGATTTTTTTTTATCTTGTATTACGTACGTGGGTTTTCGTTCCACGTCCCCACACAAACTTTCACCCCCTTATTTCAGTTCCTTAGATATTAATTTTCGTGATAAAAGTTAGCCTATGTTCATCCTACAGACGTGGAAAGGTAACAGGTTATTTTAATTTTTATAATATTAGTAATGGACTAGATAATTTATTCATATTTAATTTATATTATAGCTTTTTCCAAAGCAGTTAGTTTAAACTGCTCCTTTGGGACGACAAACATATAAATTAAGAAAGAGAGTCTTTACGAGAATCCGCAATTTGAAAAGTTAGATGTAGGTATAAAGCTAAATTGTATTCTGTTATTATTTTCAGAATAATATTCATGATATAGGTATAGTACATTTGTACAAGACAAGTAAAATGTGCTAAAAGTCTCCTGGGTTTTCACTGATAAAGTTTATCTAGACTTTAGTTAGGCTATATAAAAAAAAACTCTTTTTGTCTTAGAAACATGCAGACGATTGTGGTAATCCATAACTATGCCATAGTGAATATACACTTTACCTTATCAATAAATTATGTTTCGCAATAGGTACATAATAGGTTTTTGATGAACGCGATAATGATGGGTAAACTTTAATGAAACAATACATTTCGTTAATTTAATTATTTATACTTCTTATGTACATAATAATAACAATATTGTTTGTTAACTTTTCTCTTTTACCTAGGTAGTTGGTAGATAATAAATTATTAAAAATAAGCTTATTTACTCGCAAACCGAATATTGCCTGTTATACATTTTTCGCTGTAAGCTCTTTATCTCTTGTCTAGTTTCAATAAGAGATTTATAGTAACCAATAATAAACCATGTTTTTTAGTCCAATTTATGACTGTTAGATATGTCATTGCATAGAAAAGGTTTGGATTTGGATACCATACATTCGTATTTTCGATTTTTCGACGGCGTCGCATTTCCTGAATGGCTACTGCCTTTTGTACCTCCGCCGCTCGATCTTTTGAGGGGTTGTTTCCCAAAGTGCAGTCGGTCCGGTGGTTGCACCCGGGGGTATCGACCCGGGTGTCGGCCGCGACGGGTGTTGACCGGGTGCTCCTCCGGTGCACCTAATTCCTCGTCTAGACTCCTCCGGACAAGGACCTGCGACCCTGCTAATGGTATTCGTTTTGGCCCTTTTGTAGTCTCCCATTCGTTTTACAAGCACCGTCTACGGGGAAACTTACAATGCCGCTCGTTATTTTAATTTGGAGGGATTATTATCGCGCTAGAGTAAGATATCCAAAGAACGAAACATTTTTAGCCTGTCCTAATTGAAGAACTGAGTTCGTTAACGTTATTGTTCCACGAAATATTTTTTATGTTCCAGTATCGATGTTAAAGTAATGAAAGCTTATTATTATCTTATTTTCCTGAAGCACTCCCGTAGCGACGCACTTTGTTTTTTTTTACACAGACTTTGTCCTTGAGCGTGTTTCAAAGTTAATAACGTAAAGGTATTGCAGCTTATTATGATGATCGACCTGGATCGATTTTGTTTTGGCACAGACAGATACTCAAAATCTGTGCGTTTTGATGTTAGCTTGGAACTCTCTTCTTTTGATTAAAAACAGCAATCTACTTTGACAGATATTTGTTAAAGATATACACCTGTAATTCCGCCTTCGATCATCTTGATGCAGTTAGGCGAGTAGTTGTGTCGAGCTGATCAGTGGTTTCATCAAGCGCCGCCGGTTTCCCTTTTGCAAGTCATTACGCCTCAGGGGTCGGTCGTTGCAGTTGCCATGTCCGAGATGAGAAATTAAGTTATTATATTAACTACTGTACTAAAGAAAAAATATTCAAACTTCTCAGTTCTCAGGTTCTATTTGTTTATACGAAAAATGTATCTCTTCCGAACTCCAAATGCGATAAACAAACAATTATGCTGGTGTCCAAAGTTTGAGTAAGTTGCCGTGTTGCTAGAGTAGATGAAAAAGCATTGAAAATCTTTCCAGATATTTTGAAATGGATGAAGGCATTAAATGTTTCCATTTGGAAACTAAATTCAGAACGAAAATTATTACTTTATAAAAACAAAAAACTAGTAACGGATAAATACTGGAGAGGTCTGGAAAGCAAATTAAAAAACATTCAAATAAGTAAACAGATGATTCACAGAAACAGAATTGGACTGGACATCTCCTTGCGAAGTCGGTCTCTGCATATTTTATACGTTATCGAAGCGTGAAGCAGTGAACTTTAATGCAAATAGATAATGCACATAACCATAAGCGAGGGATCAAATTCCCCAACTGCGTTGTATTCAGGGCAATGACTGCAAGAGTAGTGTCAAAGAGGGTTATAGTTTATGAATGGAGGGATACCCCTCATTCATAGACCTTTGATGACCCATGCGTTAATATAAAGCGTGTGAGAATGCGCACAAAACGGAAGTATTTATTCACTAGTGACTCTGTGAGCTGTAGACCTCGCTTGATATCTCCGCCATTTTGATAAATTAAGAAAAACAGAATCGAAAAAATAATAATATCGAACCTGCTCACAAAATTTCACGAGAATCAGTTGCGACCTCTGTAGAAAAGAAAAAACGGACAGCCGGACAAACATACGAAAGGATTTTTTCCCAAGCTGAACAGACGTTTCGCGCTCGCGTGGTCAAAAAACCTTACTTTAATCAGTAAGCTCCTGCTTCGTTTTACGAACCATTTAAGGAATATATGAAATAAGTTGGCTCTTCATTTTATGTGAGTTTACCCCTAGTTATTCGGTGTTGTTTTGACAGAAAGTGAAACAATGGTGTTCCGTAATGTAACGGCACCCCGAAGGCTGGAAGGGCGCTCGTATATCTAATGAGGTCACGAAGCCCAAGGCTCGAAGGGTGAACGTACAGCGATCATTCCTTTGTCTTTGTTTGTCTTCATATATTTGCCTTAGTGCTGAGTGCATTGCACCGCCTGTGCATCGTAAACATGTTTGTGAATAATTTAATCACATTTATGGTGGCGATATGTTATTGTTCCAAAAAGTGGTCAGCTTTTATGCCGCGTAATGTCTATATTATTATAATATAATATATTTGATTGAATTTGTTCACGTCATTATGTGACTATTGTGTGCAGTCGATGATCCATGCTTCGGATAATTTGCCTCGTCCCTCCAGTGATCGCTAAGTATCGCCTCGTGATATTGTTCTCTGGTTTCACCTCCACGGTATGATTGTGAGTCACAACATTATTGTATTCTTAATTTTCTTCCATTATAAATCCTTACACACGCAATAAAGTGTAAAGTAAAAAGTGGCAGTGGGTGGATGGAAATGGTACTTCATAATGTAACTCAAATCAGAGCATACTATTGTAGAATGACGAAGCAATCGTGATAACAAGTCCAAGATAGTTATGGCAAACAGGCATGTGTAGTGATTTTGAGGCTTGAAACAGTGAGGTATGAAGTACTAGAACTAGGGGCTTGAATGCGTTAAAGATCGATTTAAATAATTAGGTTACAATTTAGATAATAGTTTTATACCAAAACGTAGAGAGAATATGTGACAGAGCGCTGATGTTGCGGCATTTTGCCAAATGTTGCACATATCCAAAGCAACAGTTAATCTATAGCCTGTATCTGTTTATGTATTTTCTCAGTTTCCAGCAGCACGTGTAAGTTATGTATCACGTCGTCGTATCGTAGGCTGCGAGGCTCCAAGCTTTGAAATCAATTTTGCTTCGTAAGGGACAAAGGCGGAAAGGCACCGACCGAAGCGTAGGGTCGCCCTTGCTTTCGAAATGGGACCGAAATGGTGCATCTATTAACTAGGTCAAGCTCGCTTACGTTGGGTTGCCACGTGTTCCTCCCCTCCTTCGGTCCCCCCTCTTTGCGCTTACTGGTGACGGAAAATTTCATCATGATTCGTTGCAGCAAAGTTCAATTTGCATCGTGCAAACGAACAAAATCGACCTTGTCAAAGAATCGGTATATTTTCCTGATACGAAGTTGTGAACTCTGTGCTTCACTGTTAAAGTGTATAATAGCTTACCGCGATGTTCAGTTGTAATCAACAATGGCTCGTTCACAGTAAGGCTGTTGGGTTGTTGTTTTATTCCATGGTAGGCTATGGTGGATAATTTGCAATCAAAATTGACTTAGAGCTAAAGTGACCTTTAAGTACTTTCATATGTGATTAATTGGGATATGCATCGTTGAGTTTTACCTTCATATAACATTAAGTCTTGATGTTTCAATTTCCATTATTATAAAGAGCAGGCACGCCTTGTGTATGTTCCCGGTTCGAGTCTCGCTCGTGGCTTTGATTTTATATTTCCTATTGTCTATAGATCTTATATTATACAAACTCCAGGAGTAGTGTAATATGTAATGACTAGGATTAACGATACGATACATGACCAAGTTTTAAAACATTAGACGGGATTGCTTGCGCATGGAATCGATGTGATCCATATTGAAAGGGGCATAACATATCCCATCGGGGACGGGACCGTTACGCTCAATAAATTCTGACGCAGTAATGGTTGTGAGACTCCGTTGCTTCCTGACACCCAGTGCTAGCACAGCGTAAAATATATCTTAACGCAACATTATAAACTCAAGCGGTTAAATGTCGATGGATCGGTTGCAGTGCAGAAATGAGACAATTAGGTCGTGGGCGTTAGCTAGGTCAAGTTTTCCGTCGTTTTCCCTTCGGTTTCTTTCACATTATAAGTATGTAGTAGAAAGTCGGAATTGTTTAGAGGGTTGTTAGTTAAGGTAAGCAATATGTAACTACGTTGTCGAATCAATTAGTTTATGGTAAAGTGACGTAGAGGATGTGCCCAGCACTTGGCCGTGTTGCTCATTGCGCAATAAACTTTTTCTTGGTGTCTTATTGTTTTTAGTCACGGTAATCGGATCGACGCCCCGATGATATGATATCATGATTGTATCGATACATCCGAGGTGTATGCCAGCCACCTCATGAAAATGTTTATTATGTTTCTTTTACCTCTTTTTGTTATACTATGATTGCTTTTATGGTACTCGACATCAATTAGCATTTTAAAATATGCTTAATCTTATTAAATAAAATCTGGTGACGTTTTTCTAGATCGCGACGGTTTGTGCGAACATAAACGTGGAATATTTTATTATCGTCAGGCGGCAATCGGCGTATCTACTTCTCGCAATTCTCTATAGCCGTCTGCCTCTGCGGCACTCGAATCGAGTTTTAGTGATCGACAACGTAAATAGTGATTCTCTCTTAAATGGTCACGTTTATTATTAAAATTAAATGCCTTTATTGTCAAGTCATCAAAAATTTTCAGTTTTACATCAAACTAGTATAAATCTCTAACTACCTCTCTAAAATTACCATTGTAATCTTAAATCTAATGCCGATTGAAAACGAAGACTCGTATTGACTAATTCATTATAAATAATGACTTTAACAACAAAGACGAGTCAGATGGCAATGTTCCTTTGTTACTGAGAGTTTCAGTTTTGCAATTTTAATAAGATAGACTTTGGCTTTGTTTTTTTTTCATTTAACCTTGTGCACGATGATTGATGTTTCAATTTCAATCCAGTAAATACTGTCAACAAATTGATTACATAATTTTACTAACCTCATTGCCTGAATGCATAATAAACAGACTTTCATTAATTGTCATTTGAAGTGAATTGGCCTAGTCTTGTCTCATTTTTCTTTTCACATTATTTGCACGTACACATGGTTTAACCACGGATATTGACGTCAGATTGTCATGCCAGCTGATGCCAGGGCAACGATAATACCACAAAGGATTGCATAATTCTAGGCGTGCTGTGATTGGTTCGTTCCAATCAATACACATTTGTGATGGCGGTCCAATTACCCCTATAACGCGGAGATCTTGGATAATGTATCACAATATACTCGTAACATCAATAATAATAATGGGTATATTTGGGGATAATTTAATTAATAGGTAATTATTTTTTTGTAATCCTTCTCATAAGACTATTTCATTATTTACATACAAATGTGCCCTTTAAAATAGAAGAAGAGACCTACATTGCGTGTTGCTCGTGGATCTATGTTAACGGTATTTTTGTTGATAAACTTTTTGACATTGGGGGCTAAAATTTCGCAGCTAACATCATTCGATATCTATAGTCATTTTATAGACATAAGGTTAATCATAATTAGCATAGTTCGTATGCGGCTCCATAGCACCACTATGCTCTAAATGCTCGTATGCCGGTAGTCAGGATTTGCATGGCGTGTTCACTAAAGCATTCCTTCATTGATGCTTCATTGATAATTCTATCTTCGGATGCTTCAAGCCAGATGCTGTGACCGCTCAGATGTGGCGCATTTTTGCCGAAGCTATTCGGGATTTAGTGAAGATCGTTCTCCGAGCAGCCAGACGCGTAAGTGGTGTATGGGGCCGGATGTGGATCTGTTTAATGGACTGGTTGTTTTCTCTATTTGTTGTAAGGTGGGACGCAGGGCCCGGGCCGCCGACCCCACCTGCCCTACCTCCACTTACGCCTCTGGATGTATCGTACGTCAACACACGACTAGACTACCCTAGCTAACTTAACTCGTAACTTGCTAATAAACAAAGCTCCTGACATGAAGCCTTCCGATTCGTGCCTTGTCGGTACTCCTCATGAATAATAATTGATATAAGGGCTTACGTATTGCGTGATCACGTTGCCCATTAAAGCGGTTTCTCAAAAAACCATTAGTTCCTTCCGTAAGGCTTAACCAGTTCTTGACGTTAATGAGATACGACATGACGCTCTGTTTATTAGCACTAGATACTGTAAGTACAGTGTTGTAATATAAGACATTTTTCTTGAAGCGCTACCGTCTGTGTGTTTCTATTTCTGTGGTCCTTCTTCGTATTGATTGTATTTCGTGTGAGAACTGTGAGAAGTCGGCATGTGTCCGTTACGTTGTATATTCGGAACTAAACAGTGAATAATGTGAGATGTATGCTATTTCACTTCTTTCCATACGACATTGTTTAATGTTTCCGTACCTTATGCCACTTGACGACTTCAGATTAAATTCCGCGAAACACATTCAATAAAATAATCGTACGATGCCCACTTTGTCAGTTATTTTCTTACCACATCCACAGCACATCTTCACAACGATTTGTGTGATATGAGTACATAAGAGTACGACGCATGTGTTAACTGTTATTAACAATCCCTTGTAGAATTAATGTGTGATTAGTTTTTTAACAAACTGCTTCACTTGCACATTGTTTTCTTATGTATTTGTTTATCTTCAATTAAATCTAAGTGATCTATGCTTGTCTTATCTTCCATTCTGTCGACTTTCATAAACAATAGTTATTGTATAGAAAGCTTCTTAGGATTGTTTTCTTACTTATAACCTGCGATGTTCCTTAAAATCACAATCACAACTGAGCATAATTTCTTGCCTCTGAGAAATTATGATGGTGTTGATAGAACTCAGTTTGCTGAGATCCAGCGAGTGAGTCAGCGGTGGCGTGATGCGTTTCCGTATTGCGCCGCAGTCGCACGCGCCGCCAGGGATGTGCTAGATTTTCCCACTCGAAGTTGATTGCTTACAAACGACAGTAATATCAAACGCATTATCCATCGCCTAGTGGATTTGCTTTTTATTCGTAGAATAGCTTATAGCCTCTTTGTGTCCACGAGCAAATTGGTTAGATACACAGAGTTTTAAAATCTGATTGAATATGTCTTTGATATTCAATACGTACGAGACGCTTTGCGAAGAAACGCTTCTTGATTTCACACATTTCAATTGGCATTAGTTACTTGTGAATAATCAATTTCATTTTGGTGTCCTTCTATGTCGAAGTAAGTTATAATAAAATTATAATTGAAGGAAATCATTCATCAAATTAGCTCTGTCCGTCCTAAAGTTCTTCTCTTTGTTCGAAGAATTCCAAAATCATGTTCTTCCAAAACTTGTGAGAGAGTAAAATACATTGTATTATTAGCTACGTTCAGGTGTATTGGATTCTTCATTGTGTTGTCAAATATAAGTAAGGTAATCAGTGATTCAAGTTGGATAGCGATATGTACTTGCAATATTTTAATGAGCGGTTTGACGAATAGTTGAAGCAACTTGAAGGCTGTTTGCCGTATGAATAATTAAATTGTGCGACTGATGAGGGGGATCTAATTGTCTTGGACGCTCCGGTAGCCGGCCCTGGAGGCAGGTGTGAGGGCAACGGTCCAGTAATGATTGTGGCTAATTTAGACCATGCAGCGCGAATGCGCGCTCCCCATTGTTCGCATCATGGCAGAAAAGGTTTGCAGTCGCAGTAGCATCTGTTTTCGTATCTTTAGCATGTTGACCTTTTGTGAAATCCTCGTTTGCTCTTCACTTGTTGGAGAGAAGTGAACTCGTGGTTTTGTGATTTATGTACAGGGCATTACAGGGCAGTTTTTTTAGCTGCCTCCCTACTTTAGTGTAGCAAGACTTTATCCTATTTTTTCTTTGTTTTTATTTTCTTTCTATGTCCAAAGAGCTATATTTATTCCTATCCTTTCTTTTCTCTAATACAGTTTTACTTTCTTAACATTGCTAAGTATTACGGGGAATGTAATAGTGAACTATTATTAAATTTTCGACGGATCAGTTTTTTGTATCATCGAAGTTAAAAATTCACTCACAAATGCAGATCGACCCAGTTATTGGTCATGTCAGCGACTTGACGCAGTAGAAATAATTTCGAATCAAGATTTTTATTGACAAAATTAACAGTAATCATGGTCGAATACGGACTACGTTATGGCGATTTCATTTGACATAATTTCTACCGTTGTTTATCTGTTGATAAATATTATCAAGGCATCTTATTTGTGTAACATTTCCAGCAATGATTCCAGCAAATTGACAGTCCTAATGAAAAAAACATAAGGAATAAATAGGCCACGCCACAGTCAGTGGATTACGGGGTAGAATTGTGGTGAAGTCGCCAAGTCATGCTGTGAACCCATTATCTATAATGATTCAACCTTTTCCATAGTATCGAAGGTCAAGTGGGCCGATGAACTGTCTTTTCTCACGTCTACTTGTGGTTATAGTTTTGCACACTTGTTATCGCCAGTGAAACAATTCAACACAAATGCATCTGCGTTGAGATTTGTATTATTACTATCAGATCCTAGCTAGAGGCAAGAGCTGTTTAAATAGCATCGTTGATTACCTATCGGTTGTCATATTTTATTAATAAACCTGGGCCCAATCGCGTTAATTTTCAACGATAAAACCTAAACATTACCCTTTCAGTTTCGTTTACAGAAAAATACTCGCTTTAGTTTTGTTAAAATTGTTGAAAACTGTACCTAGATAGCCTAGCTCATGGACAATTTAAATGTTTTTCTAATGCTAATGGCAAATAATTTTAGGTAAATATAACCTAAACGACAACGTAACTGTTTTGGTTTTATGGTTCACAATTAACACGCTGCTCTGAGGTGTAATCAATTAATTTGGGCTTCCGCTTCTGTTCTCAAAGAAGACTTTTATTTATTAAAACTGTCTTTATTTTTCTAACAACCTTGTTTAAAATTGATAAATATCGTTGTCAAGTATCTCATGAGCAGATGCTTATTTTGTTATCCTCTCGTCCGTTATGTTATGTTCGCCATCATGAGGCGGTCCACCCACGGTCGTTTATCTAGTGTTGTTATGCAAACTGAAGAGTCATTCACCTGCTGCCAGCGTGCGCATCGTACGCGCACCAGCCGCGCCTTTGCTCATGTTTACGTCTCATATACAAAACGTACGCACTTTTATCATCAATCCGTATTTTAAGAAATCTCAAAATACATCATCAAATGTACGCAGTTTATTACGCTGTAGTTTCAGTATGAATCTGCTTATCAAAATGTAGCGCAGTTTCTTTCGAGTGGCTGTCCTTGTAATAGGCTAATCGTTTTGCGCGAGCGATGTTGTTTGATGATTTCTGTAAACGAAATACAACTTTGATGCCGATTGTTTGGGTTTGTATTTCTACGTTAGGTTTGATAACTCGATTGGTTGTGGTTCAAAATAGACGTATTTTGTTGTAATAAATTCCGAGTAAGATGTGTTTGGTGATTGTTTCTGCGAAAGAGGTCGTCAACACGGGCGACCTTGCTCGAGAGTCTGGCCGCCGCGCTATCAGTCCTGGCTTGGCTCCATTTCAATCGCATGTTGATCCTTCCAGAATATGATAACATTCTCGAATGTCGGACGCAAAATCCGAGAAGCGTCTGTTTGATTTACATAATTATTAAGTATTTTCCTTGAAAGCTTTGACATTTTTCATTGAAAAAATAATCGTTGATTAAGTGAGCTTTACTCGAATTGCGAATTCTATTTCAAGAACCTAATTATAATACAGATATATCACATGATTCATAATTTGTGTTCTATCTAATTACTCTTGATAAGATATCCTACTTGTTTATTCTAATGAGTTGTATTCCTTGCGTTGCAATGAAGATAAATTGCCCCAAGGTTTTCCAACGGTTGTCTCGGCATAGTCCCGTGGGCTGGGCGCGTAGGCCAGTCGACGTCGCGAGGCGAAGGCCCGCAGAGTTGCCGCAATGTCGTCGCGCCAACCTCCACGGGACGACGCACTTAACGACTCCCGCAAAATAAAAAGATCGCCGTACTAGAACAGATTACGACCTTTTTATTATTTGCCCTTAAAAAGAAATAGCGTTTTGTTTGAGTAATGAGTTGAAGTGGTGATTGTAAGTTTTACATCCGCTGTAAAGCTTTGTCCAGATTTGTATCATTTTGGCGTATCAGATCACCGTATCTTTACCATACATCGCTAGTTTGGTTGGGCGTGCGTTGAAGTAATAACAACGCACGGCTTGAGATGGTCTAATAGTCGAGATGTTAAAAGGCATGACGTTATAGTTCTTCCAACTTACCTATCGTACTTATACAATTTAATTAACAACTTTCAAACTTTCCCATTTCATTCCGACTTTATGTAACTGCTTCATTATTTCTTTTAAGGATAGAAGTAGCTTATATAGTTTGTATAGTTCTTTAAAATTAGGAATTAGTTAAGGTTTTGAAAACCTTTTGACCGCATCCATGCGTGATCTTCGGCAATTTTCCGTCGTTGTTATATCTCATTCTATTGTACAAACCGTTCCTCTTAGAACGAGAGAGAAAACAAAATGTGTACAGAGCTGATTGTTTACGCGAGCTGATAATTATTACGTGGATTTAAACTTTTGTGCAATAGCAGGGATAGAGCAACGAATGAATGGCTAGGAAAACAGTGGCTAGATTTTCCGTACCTTTATTTCTGTCTGTGATCGGGAAACACTAAAGCAAGAAACCCATTTTGGTCTCTTGGACATCGCTCAGTCGCCCGTGGAACTCTTGCAAAAATTGGCTCTGATCTGAGCGACGGAAAAGATAGAGCTATGGAATAATGTGAAGAGTATTAGTTTATCCCTTAATTGACACATTGTCATGATGATGGTTTAATGTTGAAGGTCATGGCAAGACACACAAAGACGCGGCTAGTGTGCGGGCGACGCACCCCATACCGGCGTCGTGCGGCCTCTACTACTTCGAGGTGCGCATCGTGTCCAAGGGCCGCGACGGCTACATGGGCATCGGCCTCTCCGCGCACGGCGTCAACATGAACCGACTGCCTGGTAACTAGCTCACTAAGTTACTTGATATAATGAGGATCAGTAACAGGATTGAGTCCTATAATTTCATTATTCTTCTTATCGAATGAGGAATAGTGGCCTCCTCTGGTGTTAGAGTTTATCAAGCCGCCTGTAAGGCCTCTAACTTGGCCTAACGACTATTATCAGTTGACAACAGCCGGGACCGACGGTTTAATGTGCCGTCAGAAGCACGGAAGCGCTCAGTTGTAATGCCACTTAACGGTCACCCATACAACACCTGGCCGGACTGAGCATTGCTTAACAAACGTGATCGAGTACGATCAGTCTGTCGAGTTCCGCCATGAGCTTTTCATTGTTTCATAGTTTCATTTGTATAATATAAAAACATATTCATAGCTATGAAACATAGTGAAATGTTTTTTAAAAATCTCTTAAGAAATGGTTGAGTTATAAGGGTTTGAAAGAAATACAATTATGTGCTTTATCACGTACGACGTAAGGTTCGTGACGTCGCGGATGACGTCATAAGGACCCCCAAAATAACAGTGTTCTAACTCATATAATACTCTCAAGTTTATTTAAGAGATATTATCGTAATAAAATCTTTACTGTTAATCATGTGGTGGCATAAGCTTTCTGATAAGCCACTAAACTAAAATCGGTACTGATCCTCATTGAAAGTTACTTGATTTGCGAACGGGATTTTTCATCGTTGAAGTCTTATATGGCTCCAAAAGTTCATTCAAAAATTGAGTTATCCGGGAATTTGAAGGCCCCCCCGGAGGCTAGACAGGTCCTTCGTTCTGGTTGCAGGGTGGGACAAGCACTCGTACGGGTACCACGGCGACGACGGCCACTCGTTCTGCTCGTCCGGCACCGGCCAGCCGTACGGGCCGACCTTCACCACCGGCGACGTTATCGGCTGCGGCGTCAATCTCGTCGACAACACATGCTTCTACACCAAGAACGGACACCATTTAGGCATCGCATTCAGAGGATTACCGGTAACTTGTTTGTTGAATCATTCCGTTCACAAATAAGAGTGAAACAATGGGTAGGTAGGTTAAAATTAAATATTTACTACATTCAGATAGGTAAATGTGAGAAGTAAATAACTTTCAACTAGTTGAGAAATCACTCTGTCTGCTACTCGAACCAAAAAACACTTGATGCAAGACATAAAAAATAAAAACGCAATTCTTTCAATACGTTAAGACAGGTACTCAGAAGCAGACCCATTTCCACTGGCAGCACCCGTTCACGAGCATGACGCATGGACCAGCCATTGCTTCGCTCAACCATATTTGAGGGAACGTAACGACCCGCCCCACACGACACCACCGCAGAAATGATTAAAGAGAGCATGACATACTTAGGCTACCCATCCTAAGGCACTGAATTGAAAACTAATGTCCAAAAGATTTTCACAGGCCTTTACTTACAAAACTACTGACTATAGAAAGTAAAATGATTACAATTACAAAAAATGAGAAATCAAAACAAGGTTTAGTTATTAATTTTATGTTTTGAGTAAGAAGTGCCATACATATTGATAATATTGAACAGAAAAAATATATATTCACTTGCTAGATCAGGCAATCTCTGGTAAATACTAACTCCGAACTCATGCTCCTTACCTGGGGCCCTACCAGCTAACTTTTCAAACTTCGACGGGTCTATGTCGAGCTTTAACTTAAAACAAATAAAACGAAGTAAGGAATTTCGTATTGCACTATTTGCCGAAGTTATTTGGAAGATATCGATGTTCGTGTGACATTATGAATTGGGGTTCGCCATTTTGGCCCGACTTGGGTTCGATTTGTTTTATTAAATTGAAGTCCAGCAGACTTCGAATTTCGATGCGTTACAGCCGGTACGGTTTATATCCTTGAGTGTAGTTCGTCTCATAGTCATAATTAGTTATATATGAATATTCTCACTGCTAGGGCATTATACATTACACCATAAAGTGTGTTAGTTGCGTGCGCCACTCATGCATGACATGAAAGATGCTAAGTTTACTGATGCACCAAAGATCTATCTATCAGCTGTACTTCCGCAATCGAAGAATACGTTTTCGTGGTAAAAATATAGTTTTTTATTTCCATTAATCAATATATACCGGGTGTAACAAGAACCTCAACGAAGTCTACATATTCTGCCCATCATCAGGACCATTTCTGTTTAAAATAATTATTGCTGGGAAACGATTTTAATTTTTGGTGTTAATTAGCATTGCATACATTACCACGCAATGTAACGGGTACAAAAGACCGCGCCTGCGAGTGAATGCTACACAGCTGCGTGCGGTCGAGTTGAAAGGCAACGTTTACGTGAGTGCTCATGCAATACATTAAGTGATGACGTTTTGAAGCCATTGTTTGTTACGAAATACATACAGATTGATAATGTTTCTGTAGTTCTGTACATAAAAATTTGGAAATAATTATTAAAATAAGATTTCATTTATAGAAATTCATTCATTTTATTGAAAAAAATATTTTGTCTTTGACTTCAATAACTTCGTAGCTATTGGTTTTCCAGGTATAGTCTAAAAGACAAAAATAATCCTGATGATGGGCGGAATGCGTGGACTTCGGCTCTGTTGCATGTCTTGTTACACCCGTTATGTGTGTACTGGTATGTTGTGTGCAGCCCAACCTGTACCCGACGGTGGGGCTGCAGACGCCGGGCGAGGTGGTGGACGCCAACTTCGGGCAGCAGCCGTTCGTGTTCGACATCGAGGACATGCTGCGCGAGCTGCGCGCGCGCACGCGCCTCGCCATCGACGAGTTCCCGCTGCCCGACCAGGGCCAGTGGCAGCAGGTGCTGCACAGGTATGCATACGACCTGATATACCGCCAATCATTCATCCTCCTGCCTTTATTTCAATTTATTTGGGGTTGGCGCAGCATGTCTTTTTCTTCCTTAAGGAAGTTAACTTTGAGATGACGAGTGATAGAGATTTATCACTTGTCATGTCAAAGTTAACTTCCTTTCTAACTATATTCTCTTTTATACAGTCCATCCATCTTTTTAGGGTTCCGTAGCCTAAATGGCAAAAAACGGAACCCTTATAGATTCGTCATGTCTGTCTGTCTGTCTGTCTGTCTGTCTGTCTGTCTGTCTGTCCGTATGTCACAGCCACTTTATTCCGAAAGTATTAAGACTACACAGTTGAAACTTAGTAGGTAGATGTATTCTGTTAACCGCTTAACGAATTTAATACAAAAATAAGAAAAATAAAAGATTAAGGGGGGGCTCCCCATACATGGAACTGAAACTGAAAAAAAATTTTTTCTTTAAACCAACACGTGTTGGGTGTCTATAGATAGGTCTTTAAAAATGACATTAAGGTTCCTAAGACAACTTTTTCTCAAAGTCAACAGTTTGAAAGATATTCACCGCCAAAGTGGTAAAATGTGTGTCCCCCCCCCTTTAACTTTTGAAATAAGAGAGTGAAAAATCTAAAAAAAATATATGCTATAGATCTTAATAAACACTTTCAACCAAAATTAGTTTGAACGAGATATAGTAATTAGTTTTTGAGATATAGCACATTTTCCAAAACCGCAAATATAACTTTGTCATTCATACCAACACTGTAAAACCAAAGTTATTTTTACAGACGAAAAATTATAGGTGGTATTAAATATGGTATGGTATAAGGTAACTACGGAACCCTATGGCGCGTGGCCCGACACGCACTTGGCCGGTTTTTTTGGCCTTCCTTTACGTTTATATCCGTACACCTTCATACTTAAAACCTTTCGCGTAACGTGCTCGAAATGCCAATAAAAATAGTAATCACTTGTTTTTTATAGAGTGATCACATTATACGCGCCCTTCTTTTTTTTTTTTATTTGGTTCACAACTTGAAACATACATCATACATAGGTACATATTAGCAAGCTTTAATGATTATGTAGTTTCTTAACAAGTGAACACAGCATGCATTTAGAATTTACAATAAAATAAACAATTTAGATTAAAAGAACTTCTATAAAATATTTTGAGAACATTTCTGAACTAAAGCAATTGATGTTTTAGAACCCCAAAGTAATTGATCTTTTAAAACTTTAAGGTTTTAAAAGATCAATCGCACTACGTATGTTATTTTTTCGCTGAGGCTAGAGAACCACAGAATATATCAAAATTCCATCTTATTCCATTGTAACGAGAACAGGCTCTATATAAAGGAGAATGGTGGCCGACATTGGTTCTGCAGAACGGCAGTTTGAAGGTTTTTCGGTTTAATAAACGACTACTCTGACGCGGTACCTCAAATTTAATGGAATTCAGGACTTCAGAACAATCCACAAGGCCGTGAATTACCTTATACAAGAATATTATATCAGATACCCCACGCCGAAAATTTAGAGATCTCATTCCATAGAAGCTCAATCTTTTTTCATATGACTGCAGAGATTTGCACTTATTGTTGACATAGGATAACTGATACAAAAATCTCTTCTGTATTCTTTCTATTCTATTGGAGTGCACCGTATAGCACGGAGACCACACACAACTATTATACTCTAAAATGCTCCTTACAATGCAGTTATATACTGGTATTAAAACGCCTGGGTCCTTGAAGCATTTTATTTGTCTTGATACAAAACCAGATAACTGTGCTGACTTCTTTATTATTGTGTTTATATGATCTTTGAAACTCAGGGAACGATCCACTATGACCCCTAAATCTCTTATTTTGTCTACTTCAACTATCGGAACATTTTTAAAGTAGTATGTAGCTGACAGTGGCTTTTTCTTTTTGGTTAGTTTAATATGATAGCATTTGTCTATGTTTAATAACATTTTGTTTTGAGAACACCACCTATCTATGCTATTTAAATCATTTTGCAAAAGAGCAATGTCATGATCATCCTGTACCCGTTTGTATACTTTTAAATCATCTGCGTACATTTTAAAATCACACGTTAAAGTATTAGCCATATCATTAATGAACATGACAAAAAATAACGGGCCCAGGTGGGATCCCTGAGGACGACCTGAGTGGTGCAGAGGTCAATGTGCCGCCTACCACGCAACAGGTCCCGGGTTCGATTCCCGGCCGGGCAGAAATTGAAATGATGAATTTTAATTTCTGTGACGGGTCTGGGTGTTACTATGTATAATAAGTATATATTTAAAAAGTATATAAGTAGTATATCTGTTGTCTAGCACCCATATTACAAGCTTTGCTTAGTTTGGGGCTAGATGGCGCTGTGTGAAATTGTCCAAGCATTTATTTAACTCCTGATGGTATGAGCTTGGGTTGAGATGAATAGCCATGTGTCATAACAAGTTGTGTACGATTCTCGAGATATGATTTGCACCACCTGTATAAAGATCCGTGTACGCCCATTTCTGAAATTTTTTTAAGAAGCATGTTATGATCTATTATGTCAAATGCCTTTCTAAAGTCAGTATATATGACATGCACTTCATCACCATCATCAATAGTACGAGAAACATTATCAATAAAATCCATTAAGTTTGTGGCAGTAGATTTCTTAGGCAAAAAGCCATGTTGCTCTGGATGCAGCTTTTGTTTAACAAGCCAGTATAGTATTAGTCGTACCAGAGATTCCAAGACCTTGCCCATGGCTGGAAGTATAGATACTGGTCTAAAGTTGGATATAACATTCTTATCCCCACTTTTATGTATAGGAGTCAAGCGTGCTGCTTTCCATTGCCTGGGAAATGTACCGTCCCTAAGAGATTTGTTGTACAGCTTTTGCAGAGGTGCTGCAAGACTCTCGGCACACATTTTCAGTACTACGTTAGGTATTCCATCCAAACCAGCGCCTTTACTCGGATCAAGTTTTTTTAAAGCTGTTTCTATTTCTGATACTGAGAAACTTATTTCACCCAAAGTACACGAAAAATTCTGTTTGGTAGAATCGTTTTCAGTATCTTTGGATATAGGTTGATTTGCCGCATAAACGGATTGGAAATACTCAGAAAACAAGTAACAGATTTCCTGTCCACCAGTAGCTACCTTATCATCTAAAGTCATTTCATTTGGTAATACTCCACTTTGACGTTTTTGGTTGTTCACGTATGACCAGATATGTTTAGGGTTAGTCCGCATAATTTTAGCAGCATTTTCTTTAAACTGTCTCAAGCATTTTAGGAGCATTCTATCGTATCTCCCTCTGAGAACCTCCACCGATTCCTTGTCTCGTGGGTTGCCATATAATTTGTACCTCTTATGGTATTTAAGTTTTTCATTTGCGCACTTGATTAAAGATGTGCTAAACCAGACAGGGTAACGATCACTTTTAGGTTTTCTAAGCGGGGTATGTTTCTCTATTATTGGTAATATAGCAGAATAGAGACTATGAACCATCTGGTCGACTGTGGTATCACTTTCCCATATCTTATCCCATTGCAATTCTAGAAGTTCTTGGTTAATTAGGGTATAATTTGCTTTGTGAAGATTCAATTCAGGTTTCCTAGAACGCTTTACAAATTTTGGGTTCTTAAATACTTTAAAAGTTATTTCTAATGCTGGGTGATGCTGGTCTAACTCTGTTAGTGGAGACATACACAAATCAACCTTTATTGCCTTAGGATTATCGGTAAGAAGCAAATCAAGTACCCGGTTATTCGCATTTTTTATAGAATTACATTGACTTAAATTATTGAACATAATTTCATCCATAAAGGTATTTTCTATGTTACTGTTAGGGCGTCCCCCCGAAGCGACGGAAAGGACAAGAATACACATTCGCAATCTACTAGTAGACTTAGGCTAGGGACATGGAACTTAGGAACCATGACCGGACGCAGCAACGAGCTAAGTGAAATTCTTTATAAAAGAGATATCAACATATGCTGCATTCAAGAAACAAAGTGGAAGGGATCAAAGTCTCGAGATATTGGACATGGATATCAACTTGTATACCACGGCACAGACACTAAGAAAAACGGAGTGGCAATCGCATTGGACAAAGACCTAAAGCAGAGAATCATCAATGTAGAAAGAAAAAGTGACCGACTATTAGCAGTGAAACTAGCAATGGACAACCAGCCCATACTCAATATTATATCGGCATATGCACCACAATCGGGACGGACGCAACTGGAGAAACAAGCCTTCTGGGAAGACTTCGATGAAATGCTGCAAAACATCCCAATTGAAGAGAAGGTACACATAGGAGGTGATCTAAATGGACACGTGGGAACTAAAACTCGGACACATAGTGAAGTACATGGTGGTTTTGGATATGGAACTGTGGACGCAGGTGGTCTAGAGATTTTAAATTTTGCCTCAAAACATAATTTTAAAATAGTTAACACACATTTTCAAAAGAAACCTCAACACCTTATAACTTATAAAAGCGCAAACCATTTGACACAAATAGATTATATACTTTCGAATAACATAATGTTGAAACACTACAAAGACTGTAAAGTGATTCCCGGTGAAGCCCTCACATCACAGCATAGACTCCTGGTTGCTGTTTTGGATTTACCAAAACCTATTAAAGTACATATAGATAAAACTGTCCGTATAAAGTGGAAAGAATTATATAACGACAAGGGTAACAACTTCATCAATGCCGTGAACTCCTACCTCAAATCCGATCTCGATGAGGTCAAACCAGTAAACAAAATGTGGACAGACTTCGAAAACTTCTGTCAAACAAATGCGAAACAAATATTAGGCATCTCCAAGGGTGGCATGAACGTTAAAAAGGACACAACGTGGTGGAATAACGACGTCAAAAATGTAATCAAAATAAAGAGGGACGCATTTAAAGCTTGGCAGGCGAGTGATCTAGAAGAAGACCGCATAGAGTATAAAAAGGCAAAGGCGTTAGCCAAATCGGCAGTGGCACAGACAAGAGCAGCGTCGAGACAGAAGTTCTATGATAGGCTTGAAAACGCGGAGGGTGAAAAGGCTATCTTTAAAATAGCGAATGAACGTCATAAATCAACATTGGACACAAAATGCAATAAATATATTAGGAATGAACAAGGCCAACTGCTAACATCTAACAGTGACATAAGTAACCGATGGGAAGAATACTATGAAGGATTGCTGAACGAGGAGTATCCAAGTGAAGAACTACCTTACCTACCACCAGTAGAGGGACCTATACTTTTTATTCACCCCAAAGAAATAAAAGCTGTTATTTTGAAAATGAAAAACCATAAGGCGATGGGCCCAGATAATATACCAGCTGACATCTGGAAAAAGTTGGGCAATGACGCTATCCCTTGGCTTGGCAGATTGTTCAATAGCATCCTCACTGAAGGTAAAATACCAGATTCGTGGAGACTGAGCTATCTTTCCCCAATCTTTAAAAATAAAGGTGACATCTCTCAATGCAACAACTACAGGGGAATAAAACTGACATCACATACCCTCAAGATGTGGGAAAGAATAATTAGTAGTCGTATATCTTCTCTGTCGAACATCACAGAAAACCAGTTCGGATTCACACCCGGTAAGTCGACAACCGATGCCATACACACCATCCGCATTCTAATGGAAAAGTATAGAATGAATAAGGAAAATCTTTACTTTCTGTTCATTGACCTCGAAAAGGCATTCGATAGAGTTCCGAGAAAATTGGTATGGCAAGCTCTCCGTTCTCAGAAAGTTCCCGAAGTCTACATCACCTTAATTCAAGACATGTATAATAACATCATAACGAGGGTCAAAAGCCCGGCAGGGATGAGCGACACATTCCAAGTGAAAGTCGGCGTACACCAGGGTTCAGCGCTTAGTCCACTACTCTTCAATTTATCCATGGATTACATAACCCGCAATGTACAGTCATCGCTACCTTGGAGCATTTTATATGCAGACGATATCGTATTAATTGCAAAGAATGCACCAGAATTACAACAAACTTTTAATCTGTGGCTAACAGAAATAGAACGACATGGACTACGCATAAGCCGGACGAAAACAGAATACATGGAGTGCGACTTTGGTGGTACAGAAAGAACAGGCTGCGACATGTACATCGAACAGACACAGCTGCCCAGAGTGCCATGCTTCAAATACCTGGGTTCAATGCTGACTCCTGATGCGTGCGTCGATGAGGACGTCAGCCACCGGATAAATACAGCGTGGTTAAAGTGGAGATCACTGTCGGGTGTATTATGCGATGCAAGAATGCCAATAAAGACCAAGGGAAAAATTTATAAGACAGCTGTAAGACCTACGATGCTGTATGGCGCGGAGTGCTGGACAACCAAGAAAGTACATGAACAACAACTGCACACTACTGAGATGAAAATGCTGCGGTGGGCCGGCGGTGTTACACGCCTAGATAAGATACGCAACGAATTTATTAGAGGCTCTTTTAAAGTAACACCCATTGCAGAAAAACTGTCTGAAAGCAGACTCCGCTGGTACGGCCACATACAGCGAAGAGATGATAGTTACGCCGTTAAGAAAGTGTTGGGTATACCCACGACCAGTAGAGGAAGGGGCAGACCACCGGCGACGTGGTGGTCCAATATCGAGAAGGAGTTAAATAAACGAGACCTTCCACAACTGACAACCCAGGATCGAGCGTCCTGGCGCAAACGTACAAGGAGGCCCGACCCTAGCTGATCTGGGAAGAGGGCAGGACGAAGAAGAAGACTGTTGAAGGTAGTCTCCGGTACACATAAAGATAGATCAGCATCATAGTTCCAGGTAATGTTAGTCATATTAAAGTCGCCAATTATAATCGTGTTTGGCTGCTTAACCTTGTTGCTTAGAACACTTGTGACATTTTGTAGGAATATTTCTAAATATTCATGATTGACTGGTGACGGTACATATACAGCACATATATTAAGATTAACACCACTAGGCCCGCTTCCATCTTTGACATTAATCCACAAATCTTCACACTCGGACTCCCAGGTTAGACGCCGCACAACCTCCAAACGTTTGTGAACGGCAACACAAACGCCTCCTCCGTCTTTTTTGTTAACATTTGATAGTGTAGAGCTGCGATCTCTTCTAAATATATTGTATCTATCGTCTAAAAATTCATGATCAAAAACAGAGGTATTCAGCCAGGTTTCCGTGAGCACTATAATATCATATTCGTTTTGCAAGGCATTTATGTAAATTACTTCGGTTTTAGTTCTCAAGCCTCTTACATTTTGGTAATATATTGATAAAATTTTGACAAAAAAGAACAACCACAAAAATACAAATTAATAAAAATATACAGGGTCACTGGAAATATGACGTATTCCTGTTAAGGGGTTATAGATGAGGTCAAAACAAATATTTTTTGTCATGTAATTTTTTCTCAAAAAATTAATAGTTTTTGAGTTAATTGAAATTAAGTATTTTTTTACCAAAAGTACGTTTTCAGACACAAAAATTTAAAATAAAAGATAACTACTCATTCGATTCCGGATTTTTTATTATTTTGGGATAGAAAAGAATCTGAGTGTTGATAATGAATAAAAAAAAATTCATAAAATACAGGTGTTTATAAAAAAATCAATCCTTAAATGCATTTTTTATTTTTATTTTTTCAGATTTTTTAGAAATAGCTTCTAATATCTTTAAAAAAATCCTAGTAACTAAGCGTGCATAATATTTTAAAAACATCACCATCTATTCAGCTTTCAGTTGAGGTATAAAACTTAATAATAGCTTAAATAAAAAATGAGAAATTAAGACTTAACTAAATAGCAGTCCCATTTCATGTAGCAAAAATTTCCTACTTCAAGCGCTTCGGAAGTGGCCGTATTATCCTACTTATTCCATAAATGTGAAAGTTTTCTTGTTTGGATGATTGTTAATCAATCACGTAAAACGGCTGAATGAATTTGGGTGAAATTTGGCACACAGATAGTTTATAAGCCGGATTAAAACATAGGAGGATACTATCATCTTGGTTAAAGGTTCCCTAGGGATTTTCTCAAATGTAAATGCGAATGAAGTCACGGGCGGAAGCTAGTTTGCCATAAATGATCGTGCTTACTAAAAATACTTTCGTCCGAGTGAGTTTGAAACAAGATTATTTTCCGCCGATGAGTCAAAATTTTATACAAACAGCATCAAAAATAACCATGCATATCAGTCATTTTCAATGCCCCGCTGCTGGGGAACTGGCCTTCCTTTTGGCTTGTGGATAGATAAAGCGGACGGGCCATACCTACCACGTGGGCCCAATGTGGATTGATCAGTGTTAACGACTGTAAATGCAGCCAGAACCAAGGGCTCAATGTAAGGTACATTGAGCTAACACCGACCAATCCACATTGGGCCCACGTGGTGGGTTATGGCCCGTCCGCTTTATCCCAAAAGGAAAGGAAGGCCTGTTCCCCAGCAGCGGGTCATTAAAAATGGCTGCATCAATAACCATGCATATGCATGGTTATTTTTGATGCTGTCTGTATAAAATTTTTACTCATCGGCAGAAAATAATCCTATTTCAAACTCACTCGGACGAAAGTATTTTTAGTAAGCACGATCATTTATGGCAAACTAGCTTCCACCCGCGACTTTATTCGCATTTACATTCGAGAAAATCCCTAGGGAACCTTTAACCAAGATAATAGTATCCCCCTATGTTATAATCCGGCTTATAAACTATCTGTGTGCCCAATTTCATCCAAATCCGTTCAGCCGTTTTGCGTGATTGATTAACAATCATTCAAACAAGAAAACTTTCACATTTATGGAATAAGTAGGATAATACGGCCACCTCCGAAGCGCTTGAAGTAGGAAATTTTTGCTACATGAAATGGGACTGCTATTTAGTTAAGTCTTAATTTCTCATTTTTTATTTAAGCTATTATTAAGTTTTATACCTCAACTGAAAGCTGAATAGATGGTGATGTTTTTAAAATATTATGCACGCTTAGTTACTAGGATTTTTTTAAAGATATTAGAAGCTATTTCTAAAAAATCTGAAAAAATAAAAATAAAAAATGCATTTAAGGATTGATTTTTTTATAAACACCTGTATTTTATGATTTTTTTTTATTCATTATCAACACTCAGATTCTTTTCTATCCCAAAATAATAAAAAATCCGGAATCGAATGAGTAGTTATCTTTTATTTTAAATTTTTGTGTCTGAAAACGTACTTTTGGTAAAAAAATACTTAATTTCAATTAACTCAAAAACTATTAATTTTTTGAGAAAAAGTTACATGACAAAAAATATTTGTTTTGACCTCATCTATAACCCCTTAGCAGGAATACGTCATATTTCCAGTGACCCTGTATAAATATTCAATATATCTGAAAGTATTAACAATTTATGGTAACCCAGATACAAGTTAGAGAGATTGAAGTGTATCTTCGCTATTAATCAGCTGCACCCTTGAATTATCGTCTTTGCGTACAAATATCTTGCCGTTACGCACCCACAAGAACTTGTAATTCTTGTCCTTGACGGCTTTTCGGGTCGCTGCGTGAAGCTTCTTATTCGCTGGCGAGAGATGCTTTGCAACATAGACTGGTTGATCACCGGCGATACCCAAATGTCCCGAGTGTAGTTTATTTTTACTGTTAGTTTTATTAAACTTTTTTACTGCTGCTAGCACTTCGTCACGGACACGAGGGCTTGTTAGTTTTACAACTATGGCCCGAGGTCTGGTTTATCCCTTCCTTTCTATCGCTAAAAAACATTAGTTAGGTTACAAAATGCGTACGGAACCGATCAGCGCGCACTAGTTGATTGTAACCGTTGTAATCTTTCGCTAGTTTTCGATAAAAAGGAACCAATAAAGAAAGACCAAATTGAGCGTATAATATGAATCTCCTTCTCGAATCTATCACGTTGATGTGTCTGAGTGAACGTTTTAATAAAATGAAATTATACGGCTTAAATATCGCAAGTGTTTTTACTTTTGGATAGTTGTCATCATCTTAAGATTCTTAAGGAAGTGTCGAATGATAGTGTTATATATTATTATATTATACAGGGTTATTTGTAAAACACCAACAACCTCGCAGGAGTAGATTACCAACATCATAATCAACAACATTTGTTCTACGACTTTTGATAATTCGTTAGATTTTACTTTCATACAAAAAGATATCATTTTAAATTACCATTTAAAATGATATGCGATGCGCGCGACCCGAACCCCGCCGCCATCCATGGACGTAAAAAGTGTCAAACAGTACAATAAAAACTTGAAAATTCATTTTTGGTGAATGTATTGAGTTATGATAAAATTCGTAGAACAAACTTTGTTGTTTATGATAATGGTAATCTACTCCTGTGAGGTTGTTGCTGTTTTACTAATAACCCTGTATAAAAAAAATGTGTAATGGTGCCTGCAGGATGGTGTCGTCGTACCTGGTGCACCACGGGTACTGCGGCACGGCGCAGGCGTTCGCGCGCGCCGCCGCCATGCCCATACACGAGGACGTCGCCTCCATCAAGAACCGCCAGCGTGAGTACCGCATGGTCATCATGTGTAATGGTGCCTGCAGGATGGTGTCGTCGTACCTGGTGCACCACGGGTACTGCGGCACGGCGCAGGCGTTCGCGCGCGCCGCCGCCATGCCCATACACGAGGACGTCGCCTCCATCAAGAACCGCCAGCGTGAGTACCGCATGGTCATCATGTGTAATGGTCCTGCAGGATGGTGTCGTACCTGCTGCACCACGGGTACTGCGGCACGGCGCAGGCGTTCGCGCGCGCCGCCGCCATGCCCATACACGAGGACGTCGCCTCCATCAAGAACCGGCAGCGTGAGTACCGCATGGTCATCATGTGTAATGGTCCTGCAGGATGGTGTCGTACCTGGTGCACCACGGGTACTGCGGCACGGCGCAGGCGTTCGCGCGCGCCGCCGCCATGCCCATACACGAGGACGTCGCCTCCATCAAGAACCGGCAGCGTGAGTACCGCATGGTCATCATGTGTAATGGTCCTGCAGGATGGTGTCGTACCTGGTGCACCACGGGTACTGCGGCACGGCGCAGGCGTTCGCGCGCGCCGCCGCCATGCCCATACACGAGGACGTCGCCTCCATCAAGAACCGCCAGCGTGAGTACCGCATGGTCATCATGTGTAATGGTCCTGCAGGATGGTGTCGTACCTGGTGCACCACGGGTACTGCGGCACGGCGCAGGCGTTCGCGCGCGCCGCCGCCATGCCCATACACGAGGACGTCGCCTCCATCAAGAACCGCCAGCGTGAGTACCGCATGGTCATCATGTGTAATGGTCCTGCAGGATGGTGTCGTACCTGGTGCACCACGGGTACTGCGGCACGGCGCAGGCGTTCGCGCGCGCCGCCGCCATGCCCATACACGAGGACGTCGCCTCCATCAAGAACCGCCAGCGTGAGTACCGCATGGTCATCATGTGTAATGGTCCTGCAGGATGGTGTCGTACCTGGTGCACCACGGGTACTGCGGCACGGCGCAGGCGTTCGCGCGCGCCGCCGCCATGCCCATACACGAGGACGTCGCCTCCATCAAGAACCGCCAGCGTGAGTACCGCATGGTCATCATGTGTAATGGTCCTGCAGGATGGTGTCGTACCTGGTGCACCACGGGTACTGCGGCACGGCGCAGGCGTTCGCGCGCGCCGCCGCCATGCCCATACACGAGGACGTCGCCTCCATCAAGAACCGCCAGCGTGAGTACCGCATGGTCATCATGTGTAATGGTCCTGCAGGATGGTGTCGTACCTGCTGCACCACGGGTACTGCGGCACGGCGCAGGCGTTCGCGCGCGCCGCCGCCATGCCCATACACGAGGACGTCGCCTCCATCAAGAACCGGCAGCGTGAGTACCGCATGGTCATCATGTGTAATGGTCCTGCAGGATGGTGTCGTACCTGGTGCACCACGGGTACTGCGGCACGGCGCAGGCGTTCGCGCGCGCCGCCGCCATGCCCATACACGAGGACGTCGCCTCCATCAAGAACCGCCAGCGTGAGTACCGCATGGTCATCATGTGTAATGGTCCTGCAGGATGGTGTCGTACCTGGTGCACCACGGGTACTGCGGCACGGCGCAGGCGTTCGCGCGCGCCGCCGCCATGCCCATACACGAGGACGTCGCCTCCATCAAGAACCGCCAGCGTGAGTACCGCATGGTCATCATGTGTAATGGTCCTGCAGGATGGTGTCGTACCTGGTGCACCACGGGTACTGCGGCACGGCGCAGGCGTTCGCGCGCGCCGCCGCCATGCCCATACACGAGGACGTCGCCTCCATCAAGAACCGCCAGCGTGAGTACCGCATGGTCATCATGTGTAATGGTCCTGCAGGATGGTGTCGTACCTGGTGCACCACGGGTACTGCGGCACGGCGCAGGCGTTCGCGCGCGCCGCCGCCATGCCCATACACGAGGACGTCGCCTCCATCAAGAACCGCCAGCGTGAGTACCGCATGGTCATCATGTGTAATGGTCCTGCAGGATGGTGTCGTACCTGGTGCACCACGGGTACTGCGGCACGGCGCAGGCGTTCGCGCGCGCCGCCGCCATGCCCATACACGAGGACGTCGCCTCCATCAAGAACCGCCAGCGTGAGTACCGCATGGTCATCATGTGTAATGGTCCTGCAGGATGGTGTCGTACCTGGTGCACCACGGGTACTGCGGCACGGCGCAGGCGTTCGCGCGCGCCGCCGCCATGCCCATACACGAGAACGAGAACATTACACTTGTCAAAGTTTATAAATAAATAGTTTTCTTGACAAAAACGCTCAAAGTCGTTTATGTCTTGTTGTAATTTTATACAGTCACTAGCGGCCGCCCGCGACTTCGTCTGCGTGGCAAGATTTTTTGCTATCCTTAGGGAACAATATTTTTTCGGGATAAAAGGTACCCTATGTCCCCTTCTCTGTACCCCTAAGAACGTGTATGCAAAATTTCATGGTGATCGGTTCAATAGTTAAGACGTGAAGGCGTAACAAACAAACAAACAAATAAACAAACAAACGGACTTTCGCATTTATAATATTAGTAAGGATCCACATTTCGAATTATCCTATAAAATTTTGTGTCATCCGCATACAAAAGATGGTGTGAGTTGGGAAAACAGAGGCCTATATCATTGACATATAAAGAAAACAAAAAAGGCCCTGAATGGGACCCCTGGGGTACCCCTGATGGTATATTTAGGAATCTTGATCGATAACCTTTAAGCGCCACAGCCTGGCTGGCCTAAAACGATAAATCGGAGTAAAGAATTTCGTATGTACTATTTGCCGAAGTTATTTAAAAGATATCGATGTAGTTCGTGTGACATCATAAACTGGAGTTCACCATTTTTGTCCGATTGGGACTCGAGTTATGTGTTTTGACTCGATTCGGACTCGAGTTGTGTGTTGGGAGCATTAGCCGGTACAGCCCCTGGTGTAACCATCGCGAGTCGACGTGACATTGACGTGCAGCTTACCGCTCAACACGAGCATTCGGCGAGCAGCCTCGCGATGTCGAACTAGTATTACACTAATGCTTTCTTACCCTTAGCACTTTTAAGCCCGTATTTATAAACCGCTCCGAACGTTAAGAGCCATCTTGAATTTTTGCTACAATGCTACAAATGCTACAATGCTAATAAAAAAATAAATAAATAAATATAAGAAGAGTATCTCAAGTATGATCTGAAGATAGTTGAGACCGATTTATAAATACGGGCCTTAGTCTGGCGCTATACAAATTTCCTTCCTTCAACTTTTTCGGTCAACAGTGGTTGGATTTATTTTAACGCTTAAATTATTTTTGCATTTAAATATTAATAACCTCAGTAATTTATACAGGGTCACTGGAAATATGACGTATTCCTGCTAAGGGGTTATAGATGAGGTCAAAACAAATATTTTTTGTCATATAACTTTTTCTCAAAAAATTAATAGTTTTCGAGTTAATTGAAATTAAGTATTTTTTACCAAAAGTACGTTTTCAGACACAAAAAATTAAAATAAAAGATAACTACTCATTGGATTCCGGATTTTCCATTATTTTGGGATAGAAAACAATCTATGTGTTTATAATGAATAAAAAAAATTACAAAAAGTACAGGTGTTTATAAAAAAATCAATCCTCAAATGCATTTATTTTTTATTTTTTTCAGATTTTTTAGAAATAGCATCAAATATCTTAAAAAAATCCTAGTAACTAAGCGTGCATAATATTTTAAAAACATCACCATCTATTCAGCTTTCAGTTGAGGTATAAAACTTAATAATAACTTAAATAAAAAATGAGAAATTAAGACTTAACTAAATAGCAGTCCCATTTTATGTAGCGAAAATTTCCTACTTCAAGCGCTCCGAAGGTGGCCGTATTATCCTACTTATATCATAAATGTGAAAGTTTGCTTGTTTGGATGATTGTTAATCAATCACGCAAAACGACTGAACGGATTTGGATGAAATTTGGCACACACACAGTTTATAAACAGGCTACAGCACTACAGGCAACTTGGTTCTGGCTGCATTTACAGTCGTTAACACTGACCAATCCACATTGGGTCCACGTGGTGGGTATGGCCCGTCCGCTTTATCCATCCACAAGCCAAAAGGTAGGCCAGTTCCCCAGCAGCGGGGCATTAAAATAGCTGATATGCATGGTTATTTGTGACACAGTTTGTATAAAATTTTGACTCATCGGCGGAAAATAATCCTGTCTCAAACTCACTCGGACGAAAGTATTTTTAGTAAGTACGACCATTTATGGCAAACTAGTTTCCGCCCGCGACTGCATTCGCATTTACATTCGAGAAAATCCTTAGGGAACCCTTAACCAAGATAATAGTATCCTCATATGTTTTAATCCGGCTTATAAACTATCTGTGTGCCAAATGTCATCCAAATCCGTTCAGCCGTTTTGCGTGATTGATTAACAATCATCCATACAAGCAAACTTTCACATTTATGGAATAAGTAGGATAATACGGCCACCTCCGAAGCGCTTGAAGTAGGAAACTTTTGCTACATGAAATGGGACTGCTATTTAGTTAAGTCTTAATTTCTAATTTTTTATTTAAGTTATTATTAAGTTTTATACCTCAACTGAAAGCTGAATAGATGGTGATGTTTTTAAAATATAATGCACGCTTAGTTACTAGGATTTTTTTAAAGATATTTGACGCTATTTCTAAAAAATCTGAAAAAAATAAAAAAATAAATGCATTTAAGGATTGATTTTTTTATAAACACCTGTACTTTATGTAATTTTTTTTATTCATTATAAACACATAGATTGTTTTCTATCCCAAAATAATGAAAAATCCGGAATCCAATGAGTAGTTATCTTTTATTTTAAATTTTTGTGTCTGAAAACGTACTTTTGGTAAAAAAATACTTAATTTCAATTAACTCGAAAACTATTAATTTTTTGAGAAAAAGTTATATGACAAAAAATATTTGTTTTGACCTCATCTATAACCCTTTAGCAGGAATACGTCATATTTCCAGTGACCCTGTATATTAAAAACCGGCCAAGTGCGTGTCGGGCCACGCGCCATAGGGTTCCGTAGTTACCTTATACCATACCATATTTAATACCACCTATCATTTTTCGTCTGCAAGAATAACTTTGTTTTTCACAGTGTTGGTATGAATGACAAAGTTATATTTGCGGTTTTGGAAAATGTGCTATATCTCAAAAACTAATTACTATATCTCGTTCAAACCAATTTTGGTTGAAAGTGTTTATTAAGATCTACAGCATATATTTTTTTTAGATTTTTCACTCTCTTATTTCAAAAGTTAAAGGGGGGGGGGGACACACATTTTACCACTTTGGCGGTGAATATCTTTCAAACGGTTGACTTTGAGAAAAAGTTGTCTTAGAAACCTCAATGTAATTTTTAAAGACCTATCTAAAGACACCCAACACGTGTTGATTTCAAGAAAAAAATTTTTTTCAGTTTCAGTTCCATGTATGGGGAGCCCCCCCTTATCTTTTATTTTTCTTATTTTTGTATTAAATTCGTTAAGCGGTTAACAGAATACATCTACCTACTAAGTTTCAACTGTGTAGTCTTAATACTTTCGGAATAAAGTGGCTGTGACATTCGGACAGACAGACAGACAGACAGACAGACAGACAGACATGACGAATCTATAAGGGTTCCGTTTTTTGCCATTTAGGCTACGGAACCCTAAAAAGTTAACGTATAGAACCAAAACTGTCGACGGCGGCTATACTACCCGGTCGAGTTAACTCAGCACCTGAAGCTCGATAGACCCCTTTCGTCTTCTCCTTTTCTCACGCCACCGTCGTAAATTTTTTTAAAGTTTTCGATAGATTATCGATAAATTATCGCTAACAAATGTACTAACACTACTGGCATGACGACAGTGGCGTGAGGAAAGGAGAAAACGAAAGGGATCTATCGCGCTTCAGGTGCCGAGTTAACTCGACCGGGTTATACTTTCTACTAGTTTAAATGGACGCGTACGCACTCGGTCGGCCGGTCGTCGGGCGACTAGTCGCGCAGCGACGACTCACGTACAAGAAGCACGACCCATATTTATGTCGCTCGCTCGGTCGCCGGCCTAGTTGTCATGTTTTGGTCGCCGGTAGACCGAGTCGCTCGTCGACCGGTCGACAATGCTTTTTGACTCATACTTTGAATAGGTTGTTTGTAGTTTGAAATTTAACTCTTATTAGTCCCAAATCGTCTAAATAATGTCGACTTGTGATAAAATGTTGTTACAGTTATTATGTGTTATATCGCAGGGGTGTCGATGCTAGTGCTGTCGGGGCGCATCGGCGAGGCCATCGCGCTGACGCGGCGCCTGTACCCCGGGCTGTTAGAGCGAGACCAAGACTTGCTGTTCCTGCTCAAGTGCCGGCAGTTCGTCGAGATGGTCAACGGGTCTGACGCACAGGTATGGACACATCACTAGTATTTATACGCTCTGTAGTGTGTGTACTAACGTATACGCACACACGCATCTCTCCTCATATAAAAGCACATGTAGTGCATAATAAATCAATCATTAATCGTAGTCAGAACTTTCATTTAAACGTCTCCTGGTCGCCCCCATGCACTCTACCATCTGGTAGAGTGCATGGGGTTAACCATCTGTCAACGGATCTGATGCACAAGTATGTACACATTACACATTAAAGTACATGCACATCATTGGTACCTATACACTCTATGAAATGGTCAAAGGGTCTAACGCACAGGTACGTAAAGTATGTATGTACCTTTTTTTTATATGCCGAGGAAAAACGCATTTACGCGCTTCCCCTCCCGCAGGTGAGCGAAAGGGGGGTATGTGGGACTCGCCAGGAGGGGACCGCAACTTCGGCATTGCAGCTCCCTCCACGACTGCCTCCCGTAATTCCACCAAGTCAAAGCTCGGTGCAATCCCAGGAGGAGGGAATACCCACTAAAAAACCCCGGCACCTGCCCACTCGCCGCCAAATGTCGACAGCCGTAGGGCTGTATGAGGGTCCGTGGGGACAACCTCCTCAACGACAGACGGCCTGCCCGCATCCGGGCCTCCTCCGCTGGGAAATGGCCGGGCAAGTTTGGCCATTTCCCCCATCTCATCAGGACCGTGCAAGGCGGGCAGTGGTTCACCTCCCACTGCCCGCTTGGCCCTGACTTCGAGCGGCCACCTCCGAAGAGACTTTCGCTCCCCTCGCGCGTACTGTCTAAATGGTTTCCGCCTCCATGTTAAACATAGAAGCATACTCCCTCTTAGACCTCCGCAATCGTTCGAAATGGTTCTAGGGGATGCGCCACTCGCGCTTTCTCCTAGTCCCCAAGACGTGCAACCAGATAAGGCTTTCCGTCTTCGACACGCTAGCCTGTAAGGCCCACGGTCTGCGAGCAATCATCTCCGAAGAGACGTTCGCTCTCGTCTCGCGCGTACTATCTGAAAGATTTCCGTCTCCATGTTAAACATAGACACGTAGTCTCTCTTAGACCTCCGCAGTCGTTCGAACGAGGTTCAGGGTAAGCGCCACCTGCGCTCATCCCTGGTCCCTCGGTGTCGGATTATTAGCCGCCAGCTGTAAAAGAAGCTCAAAAGAGTCTTTTACAGAGACGCCCAGGCTGCACCGGCCCTCCCACTGTCTTTCCCAGTCCACGGATGCACTGGGACAAACAGTAGTCGGGCACACGAGGAGGTTATCCGACCACGCACCCCAGTATGTATGTACCTACCTATGTATATGTTAATCGCTTATTGAGCGAAAAAACGACTCATAACACGTTGTGGTCACTGCTAAAATTCTACAACGTGAAATTCGTGTTGTGGTTCTTCTAAAAACGCTCATGACGCGTTGTGGTCAATTGCGCATTGCAGAAAGACCACAAAGTGAAATTCGCGTCGTGGTCATATACATACCAAACCATAGCACGACGGACAGGTAAGGCACGCGTCTCCACATCGCGAAGCTAGACATGGCTCGCGAGGCAACCTTGCGATATGGATACACGCCAGTAAAAGTACATACATACACACTTTACATTATATATGTTAGGCTCAAAGACCGAAATCGATCTTTGGTCACTGCCAAAATGCCACAACGCGAAATTCGTGTCATGGCTCTTATAAAAACGCCCAGAAGGCGTTGTGGTAATCATAGAAATACCACAGAGCGATATTCGCGTCGTGGCCATACCAAATGGCCACAACGCGTTGTGGAAATGAAGAAAACCCATGACGCGTTCTGAGCACTAGTTGGTGCTACCATAACACGGCGGACAGGTCGTAAATTGTCGAGACGCAAGGTTGCGTTCAGAGGCTTAGAGTGCAGTTAAAAAACAACCAAACGGTTGTTTTTTTAACTCACTCTAAGGTTAGGAACGACCAAGAACTTTAAATGTCAATGTCAATACAAAGTCTTCATTTTCCACTTGAAATAGGAATAATTTAAACTTTCCTTTATTCAAAATCAAATAAAAACTGTTTTATTTGCGAAGCTACCATGATTTATTTGAAAATTAGACACAAAAACATCAAAATACAAAATAATGTCAAATGACATTGACAGTTTTTCTATAGACAAACGTCAGAGCGTTTTACAACCATCAATTTTGATGGTTGTTTGGTTGCAACGCTCTGAAGTTTGGAACGGGAAGGTTGTAACAACCGAACGTCACGCTCTAATGTTTGGAACGGCGTTAGAGCTTCCAGTTGCACTCGGAGCGTACGTTCTTTAAGAAGTATTTTTGTACTGTACTAGGTTAGTTAGGTTGACGGAAAATTTAAATAAATCGTGTCATTTAAATAAAAGGCCATAATTTATTGGCTAAAAAAAATGCTTTTTATAAAAAAAAAACAAATTGTTGACTACAAAATTATCAGTTATTATTAGGAAATTTTAGAAGTATTTTGGCAAACACTTTATTAGAAAAAAATAACTTATAATTGTAACAAATATTAGTCATTAGATTTTTGTTTTTATTACATTTTTTTTTTCAAATCATCATACCTAATAAGGCTACTAATTGTTGAACACAAAGTATTAGTCATCAGAAACTACAACTTACTTTCTTAAAATATTTGGAAACTTTCTAGAATTTTCATAATTATAGTTCTCTGAAATTTTAAAGAAATGAATAAACTAGTTTAACCGATGCTTTAATGCATCATTGTAATGCGTTCCGACAATTTACGACCTGTCCGCCGTATTATGGTTGCACCAACTAGTGCTCAGAACGCGTCATGGCTTCTCTTCATTTCCACAACGCGTTGTGGCCGTTTGGTATGTTGACCACGACGCGAATTTCGCTTTGTGGTATTTCTATGATTACCACAACGCGTTCTGGGCGTTTTTAAAGAAGACATGACACGAATTTCGCGTTGTGGCATTTTGGCAGTGACCAGAACGCGTCGTGAGCGTTTTTTTCGCTCAAAGACCGATTCCGGTCTTTGAGCCTAACATATACATAACACACTTTACATTACATACATAAACACATTACTTGAAATTACTTGTACAGTCGAGTTCATAAATATGTAAGCACTTGTTGGTTGGCCAAACGCATACAAAATTTATATTATATTATAAATGCATTTGGCCAACATTTGGCCAATAAAATCAGTGGGCCGCAAAACCTAACCATAAAGAAGAAAAAGAACAAAACCGAATTTTACACATACCAAACTTTCCCATCTGTACGAGCTACCTCGTACATTGCCGACGCATCATTTCTTTAATGACCCAATAACTTTATATTAGCAATTAATTTCATACAATTCAGTTCGCAATTAGCAGTGTATCAAGTCACGCGTACTCATTTCGAGGTTTTTTTCCCGTTACGTATTGAGCGACTTTGAAAAACGTTTACACAGCGTGAAATTTAAATCATTTTGGTTCCCGCAGCGGAGTGGTTCCAATCATGATTACCCGCTTGAGTGTACGAGCCGCGCGACTCATTCCGTAGTGTGTTTCCTGCGTTTCTTAAACGACCGTTAGAAACGTGCGCTGCGGGGAGGGCATAGGTAAATCTTTGTTGCCTACTTGGGTTTTGAAGTGTACGTTTCTAAGTGATATTTTTATTATTCTGAGTGACATGACGCTTCGAATGGCGTTGAAAGATTTTACAATTTTATCGTGCAAGAGTAAAATATTTACTTGTAAACATTGACATTGAGGTTTAGTGGCCATTTATACCACGTTTACATTTTTCATTTAAAAAGTAAATCGACAACCTACTAATTCCATATTTTAATAAGGTTGGAGTTTATAATCTTCATATGGATAAAAAATAAAAACTCGTTAAATGAAGTTTCAATATTTATTTTATGCTTACAGATTTTTGTCTACATTTTGTTAGCGTGCGGCTATTTTTCCCTCAAACTGAGTTATTAATTAAAATATTTTCCTTACACATACACTTGAAATATTAGTATTTCCTAATAGCTTGATTCATTCTTATGTTTATTAACAATGTTTTATGTTAGTAACAATTGTCATCACATATCACCAAAAACAATAACGTTGACTTATCTTTTTTCCGGCGTTAAAAATCCTCTAGAAAATGTTTTGAAATCACGTAAATAGACGAATTGTTTCATAAAATATAGTTATATACACGTTCACTATTATCTTACCTTAAATAAAACTGCACAGTTGAATTGTTTCTTCACACACTTTTCACACAATGAAATAAAAAACACAGCAACGTCAACGAATACGACAAAGAACATAGAATAATTTTCAACTTTTTTTTTCTTATCTGATACTCTTTTGTTTACGATGTTGCTAGATTTAAAATGTTGCACATGTCAGTTAGTCATGGATTTAGTCACTTCGTGGGTATTTGTGTACGGATTAGAAAGAAACAGAGAGCTCCAGAGAGCTAACACAAATTTGGGACTACAGTCCCAAGGAGCATTTTGGAAATTTTGAATTTGGGACTACAGTCCCGAAAATCGTTCGAGCGGTTATAAGCAACTTTTAGTATGGGGCCAACTCTGATATCGCGAAAAGAAAAATCTGCTGTTCCATACAAAAGCGCAATATCTATTTGACCTTAATGTAATGGAGCAGCTGATTTTTTTTCGCGATATCAGAGTTGGCCTCATAGTAAAAGTTGCTTGCTTGTAATCATGAGTTGAACCACCCCACTGCGGAAACCAATTGATTAAAATTTCAGTGTGTATGTGAAAGCGTTCTACCCATTTGAGTCGAAATAGTTCGAAATAAATGAATGATTATAAGAGAATAATGTTATGAAATTCCACTTTAACGGATACTAGCGCGGTTTTATTGAAAGTACTTTGGTAATTAGTTGGTATTTGGTTTTTGAACTTTGATTTTTGATTTTCCGATGTTTTGGCACTTTTGCGATTGCCGTGGCAGTCCCCCGTGACCACGGCAGCTGCAAAGGTGCCGAAACGTCGGGAAAATAAAAAAAATCTAACCAAATATCAACTAACTAGCTTCTGCCCGCGACGTCGTCCGCGTGGATGTTAGAGAAAATCCTTAGAGAACCTTCAACCAGGATCTGACCAGTCATTTTTACGTTTCCGGTTCCGGTTCCCGTTCTGTTACCGTCCGTTTCCGTCCCTTTCCTGTCCCGTTCTCGTACCCCTTCCGTTGCCATTCCCGTTCTCGTCCCGTTACCGTCCCGTTCTCGTTCCCGTTCCCGTACCGTTCTCGTCCCGTTCCGTTCTCGTTTCATTCCCGTTCCGTTCCCATCCCGTTCCCGTTCCGTTCCCATTCCATCCCGTTCCGTTCTTGTTCCCGTTCCGTACCCGTCCCGCACTCCTTCCGGTTCCCGTTCCCGTTCCCGTCCCGTTCCCGTCCGATTCCCGTTCCCGTTCCCGCCCCGTCCCATTCCCTTCCCTTTCCCGTCCCGTTCTCGTCCCGTTCCGTTCCCGATCCTTTCCCCTCCATTCCCGTGCCGTTCCTTTACCGTTCCGGTCGTTTTCGTTCCCGTTCCGTTCCTGTATCGTTCCTGTTTCGTTCCCGTTCCATTCCGTTCCGTCCCGTACGCCTTCCGTTCCTTTTCCCGGTACCGTTCCCGTCCCATTCCTGTACCTTTCTTTTTCCCGTTCCATTCCCGTTTCGTTCCCGTTCCGTTCCCGTTCCCATTCCGTTCCCGTTTCATTCCCGTTCCGTTTCCGTTCCGGCCCGTTCCGTTCCCGTCCCGTTCTCGTCCTGTTCCCGTTCCCGTTCCTGTTCCCGTGCCCGTGCCTGTTCTCGTTCCCGTTACCTGGATGTGCATGTCCAGTTACAGGTCCATGATGTGTCATGTCCACCGTGTTGGACTTCAAAATAAATGTCATTTTCGCAATCACCATCCCATGAAACCTCAAGAACGACATCCACATCGATTTTCATGTTTACTTACCCCATTTACACCCTAAGGGATGATTTTCAAAATAACAAAATATGTGTTTGCCTATTTATTTTTAGACATATTCCTACGAATTTTAAAGTTGTAATGTCTATTTTATATTCTTTTTCAATACATTTGAACCTCATTTTCACCCCATTAGGGGTTAAATTATGTCCACCGTGTTAGACTTCAAAATAAATCTCATTTTCGTAATCACCATCCCATAAAACCTCAAGAACGACCTCCACATCGATTTTTATGTTTACTCACTCCATTTACCCCCTAAGGGGTTGATTTTCAAAATCACAAAATATATGTTTGCTTATTTATTTTTAGACGTGCTCCTACGAAGCTTAAAGTTGTAATGGCCATTTAATATTTTTTTCCATACAAAATTTGAACCCCATTTTCACCCCTTGAGGGTTAAATCATGTCCACCGTGTTGGACTTCAAAATAAATGTCATTTTTGCAATCGTCATCCCAGAAAACCCCAATAACGACATCCGTACCTGTTTTTAGGTTTACTCACCCCATTTACCCCTAAGGGGTTTATTTTCAAAATCACAAAATATATGTTTGCTTATTTATTTTTAGACGTGCTCCTACGAAGTTTAAAGTTGTAATGTCCATTTAATAATATTTTTCCATACAAAATTTAAACCCCATTTTCACCCCTTGAGGGGTCAAATCATGTCCACCGTGTTGGACTTCAAAATAAATGTCATTTTTGCAATCGTCATCCCAGAAAACCCCAATAACGACATCCATATCTATTTTTAGGTTTATTTACCCCTTTTCACCCCCATTTCAGCCCCGTAGGGGTTGAAATACTGACAATAACAATATACGTTGCGTTAGATTTCTATCCATAAGCCTAAATTATATATTTAGCAATTTTGACTTCGAAAATAAAGGATTTTCTTCATTACACAACTTCATCCCCCTTTTTGACCCCTTCGGGGGTAGAATTTTGAAAAACGCCGAGACCCGTATTTATTAATTTTCAATCGTCAGCCTAAACACAAAATTTGAAGATCCTAGCTTCAAAACTGAGGGACTTTCATACAAACTTTCATCCCTTATTTCATCCCCTTAGGGATAGAATTTTCAAAAATCCTTCCTTAGTGGATGCCTACACTGTATAAGGTATCTGTGTGCAAAATTTCAAGTCTCTAGGTCCAGCGGTTTGGGCTGTGCGTTGATAGATCAGTCAGTCATTCAGTTTACGATTTTATATATTAAGATTACTAAAGTACTTTCAATAAAACCGCGCTAGTATCCGTTAAAAAGTGTTTTATTTCATGTCTAGTGAGCGCGTAAGCTTGAGAGGTGAATAAGAGTAATGTTAGTTACAGGCGGGCGCGGGCGCGGGTGCGGTCACGGGCGCGGGCGCGGCGGGCGACAAGGCGGCGGCGGCGAGTAACGGCGTGGCCACCTCCGTCATATCGCACACCAGCCGCGCCGAGCTCAACGGTAACGGCCACTCTACTTCATACTACGCCACAATCTGCCTTTTTCTTTCGCAATACAGCCGAAAGCCCAAAACATTAGGAGACTTAAGTCGTAAAGCTAATCTGTCTTAAAGAAGCGAACTAGGGCACCAGTGGGGACGCTTGGTGGGGCAAAGTGGAATCATTTATTTTTGTCTCGGTCATATCTGCGTAATGTTTATATCAGGGCTTGACCGGAAACCGGTTAAATTTTTGAACCGGGTCGATTAGATTATAGGTGGATCTTTTTGAAAAAGGTTCTGTTCCTCTGAACCTGTTTTTAAATCGGTTTGGAAAAATATAAGTTTTCGCTCAGAACAACAAACTGAAGTTCGTGAAATCTGCGCAGCAGTCTCAACCTACTGATTTTTCGGTATTTCTACCGATATGGAGCCTCTCCTATTGAAATGTAAAGATTTTTGAGAATCTAAGGAAATTTTTTTACCGATTAGAACTGGCAACCCATTTCCACGAAATGGGTATGATATGACTGCCTGAGCGATCGCTAGGAATAAACCAGTTTATTAAGGTTCAAAATATCGCTCCATATTTTGAACCTTAATAAATTGGTCCATATCGGTAGAAATACCGAAAAATCGATATTTGGTTCCGCACTGGAACGGAATTTTTCGATAAAACGAATTTAACCGTTATAATACCGGTTAATTTTGAACCGGTTTCAAGCCATAGTTTACATATTGTACTTTTCGCTGATCGTATATTGTTCGTCATTCGTAGATTGCTTAAGCTCATGTAGGTATGATTGCGCCGCTACACTTGTAATATGCCGTTATTGAATGTAATGTTGCGTGCGCAGGAGTGAGCGGAGCGGGCGCGGGCGCGGACGGCGACGTGGACATGGCGCCGCCCGCCGCCAACGGCGACCACCATGGTATGTACCTTATTGCAACCACACACACCATGTGTTAGCTACATGAACTATGGACAACAGCGTCGCTTTACCACTTCTAAGGTTAAAATCTCTTGCACGCTGCGCCGTCACAACAAACGTTTAGTTCTGGGGCGATACGCGCGCACACGAATCTGTTGCTAACGGGTTAAGCGACGCTGTTGCCTATAGTACCGATTGTATAAGTATTATGATTTTACGCTTGCTAATTTACTATACTCGAAAACTTGGATTTTTAATTCGAGTCGGTGAATTGACGTTTTAATCTGTCAGATTATGATGTGGCGCCATTAAATCTAAAAAAAGGTCTGACTTTCTCTTACGTCTCGCTTACGTCACTATATACAGTTGCGCAACTTTGGTCTATCTACACATATAAAGGCCGTGGCGTGGCAGGGCTCCTAGCTTTGTCCAGGCACGGACACGGCCTGGATATCTGGTGACAGACCTTTATATAAGGTCCTTCTTAAATAGTGCACAAAATTTTAAGGGGTCAATGTACTCATGCATACAAACAACTTTTACTATGGGACCAACATTGAAATCGCGAAAAAAAAAATCAGCTGTTCCATAGAAAATTTAAAATCGTATATATCAATGTATCACCTCAACCTGTTACTCTTCCTTCCGTTCCATTCCACGTCTTTCACCACTGACGTCCATAATACAAAGTACGCTGGACAGGCTAATGTCGTGAAATAACAGCAATTTTTTGTGCCGATTTATAAATCGCCATATTGGCGCTAAAAGCAGTAGATTCTACTATGACAGTAGTGAGTGTACTTGGAACTAATTAGTTCCGTACACTCACTACTGCCATAGTATAGAATCTACTGCTCTCAGCGCCAATATGGCGATTTTCAAATCGGAAAAATGACAAATGACGTTCGCCTGTCTAGCGTACTTGTATAATGGACGTCAGTGTCTTTCACCCATCCTACATAAATTCTATGGTGTCTGGTGGGTGTCTTTGACAATTCTATGGTGTCTGGTGTCATAATGCGTAAAATTGATCTCGTAGTATGGCGAATCTACATCTCGCTCACGGAGTTTTCTCAGCCGCCAAACTCCAACTGTTTATAATTAATTAAACTAAAATGTGAAAGTAATAGAAAGTCTGGTTTTCCTTGTGACGTTTGTTTACTGACACTACACATGACATGACATTAATTCTTAAAGATTAGTATACCTACCTAACTATTGAAGAAAGAGGTTTACTTTCAAACATCAACCATGATCGGTCGGAGGTCATTACCGCCAGAGGCGCTGTCCCTGATTACATACAAAATTGCTTACTACAGTCGCTATCGATTCGAGTATAGTAAACGTGACTGTGCAAACTCATAATACAATGTACTGTTTATATAGAACAGTCGCCCTACCATGAGTTTTTGCAAATTATTTTCGCTACCGTAAACTATCGTTTTCTCTCTTTCACTCGCATTGACTGTGAGCAGTATATCCGATAACTCATGGTAGAGCTTGTAAACATTCACAGTGATTTACTCAAATAAATAATAAAATTGGTCGAAAGTTCCTAACTTCATAACTATTGTGATATAATATTACGTAGTTGAATAATAAATTTGCAAAATAGCAACAGTGATGATGCTACGCTAATATTATTCTTTTTGTATGTGGATTGGCGTCATGAACTGTTTATGAGCAATGTTTTTTTTAATCTGACGCTGAATAACTCAAAAGCTGACAATCAACTTGCCAGATGAGTCAAGTCAGATGTGTGCACAATGAATCGTTGTCTAATGACAACTCCTGATGGAGATTCTATGAAGTCCAATTTTAGTTTAAATGTGTTTTGTCTTTTTCGTTCAAACTCAATTCACAATACGAAAGAAAAAGACAGGACATTATAAAGTTACCATTCTGAGACTTTGGACATTTTGATATAGAGGACTTTTTATTATGCGTTTGATTTTTTTATTGTATGACTTTAGCACATAATATGAATTTTTGACAATTTATGTTCAAATTGAGTTCAAATCCCTGAAACCAATCGTAAACCATGTATGATTTTTGATTCCTATAACAGTTAGTATTATACAGTTATATGATAATAAAATGTGTATTATTATATCCATTGATTGGCAATATCATAAAAAATATATAATTTAAAAATATGTACACTTAATTGAAAAATTATATGTTTTATTAATTTTATGTAAATATTCGGTAAACATTATTTTAATGATTATTTATTATTTGCACACCATACCATTCATATTTAACTTATCAAGTTTCTTTAGACACATTTGTTTTATTTTTATCATTATTATATATTATTTGCTCGTTGCTTTTAGTTTCTGCATGTTTGCATAATAATAATTTGGTTAATTTATTATAACTTATGCGGGATAGATAAAGATTTATGTATGTTGTATTGAGTAGTCGATTGCTTAGTTTGTTCTTAACTAATATTATATAATCATAAATGCTAAGAAGTCAGCAAAGGGAAAGTAGGGCAGGTAGGGTACATCTGATTTTTCCGCACTATTTAGTGCCGAAAATTTGTGAAATTCCTCTACCTCACACAAGACGTGAGTCACAAAAAACCCTACAGAGGGATTGAAAAAAAAAGAATGTATTAAGCGCCTTTGTAACATCCGTGACGCCAACACGTATGGGCGTTTGGTGACAGGACAGCCTGGCCTAGGAAGGCAGAATGGTTTTTACAAAGTATACTTTTTGACAAGCTGAATGAACTATCAATAATATTGGTGTTACCGGTTTCGTCGCAGCTGTATTGGTTGAGCAAAAACACAAACTATTGGTTTGTCAAATACTACTACGTTAAATTATGAAAATTGGCAACACCAAAAACGTAAACCATTAATATTATTCTTATTATCAAATTACTGATAGTGGGAATTCAACCATCGAACCAGTATTTTTCTTATAACTGATTGATAGATTCTGAATTGAAATATCGCTTTGACGTATTAACTACACTATAACCCGAATCATCACCTTAGTTCCAAGCACGAAGGTAATGTTTGCAACTAAACGATTAAACGGCTAATTTGAACAGCAACGTAAACTAAGGGCTTGCATGCTGGTAGCTTAACCTCCTGAATTGGGCTTCTTTACTCACCGCTCATAAACATTAGAGTCGCAATCACTCGCCAGCACTAGTCGCATATTATGATTTGGTTCTAGCGTCATCGCTTGCGCAAGCCAGCGTGCTTGCAAGTCGCGAACACAACAACGATTGTGTTTTCCGAAATTCCATTTTAATTCTTCCACATAAGACATACCGGGTGTAACAAGACACTCTACGAAACCGAGGTCTACGTATTCTGCCCATCATCAGGACCATTTCTGTTCAAAATTATTGCTGGGAAACGATTTTAATTTTTGGTGTTAAAAAAGCATTGCATACAATACCTACCACGCAATGTAACGCGTACAAAAGCAGTCTTTTGGCGCAGTCGCCTGCGAGTGAATGCTACACAGCTGCGTGCGGCCGAGTTGAAAGGCAACGTTTATGTGCGTGCTCATGAAATACATTGAGTGATGACGTTTTGAAGCCACTGTTTGTTACGAAATACATAAAATTTTGATAATGTTTCTTTAGACAAAAATTAGGAAGATAAAGAATTAAAATAAGATTTCATAAAAAATTTGAAAAAATATTTTTGACCTTCAATAACTTCGTAGCTATTGGTTTCCCAGGTATAGTCTAAAAGACAAAAATGATCCTGATGATGGGCGGAATGCGTGGACTTCGGCTTCGTTGAGTGTCTTGTTACACCCGTTATACAGCGCTATAGCATAGCAAGTTAAGTACACTTGCCACGCTACGCGCTGTATTATTTTACTTAACAAGTTGCGAAAACTAGTCAATTGTTTGTTGCCCTTGCATAAATTTTAAAATAAAAGATCTCATTTTTAACTACTAATGCTTACGTACTGTAGTCGTTAGTTTAGCTTTGAAAATATTTTTGACGCATACCATCGTTGTTGTGTGGTATCAGACTTGTATTTGCACGCACGGTATATGCTGTCACAGCGACCACGCGTTTGGAGTACAACCTATCGGCATTGGTAGGATGATTGGCTTATAAAAGGCCAAATTGATTTTGGTTTATATATTGCGAGAAGCGCAGATGTATTGCAAATATGGTGTAAATTCAGGCTTTATTTTAAAAATAATCCATAACGTAAAAAACATAATATGAAGTAGAGAATAAATCGCAAACTGAGCTAAAGCCCAGTCCAGTCCAGACTAGTATAAAACGTGTAATGTCTTGTGGGCTCAACAAAAATTCTGTGTGTTGAAGAACATTACTATTACACGTAACGATAGCCGGCCTTAGTCATCGGCAGTTGGTATTTAGCACCAACACACGTGTGCCGTCCATCATATGCGCGTTAAATTTTAGAATGCATCACATTACACGTTCCGTTTACAACTGTGCTGTGACCCAGCTTAAATAGAAAATTTTAAATTACTTAGTTATTTTCAACAATATCCGTATTCTTATTCGTATTTCGATTTTGTTTTTTAACGACATTCCTTTTAATTTGGCTTATAACGACGGGTCTAAATAGCTCACATTGTTCTTAAAATCGAATTCGACAGAATCGTAAAGCGTAGATTACATAGCTCGAATATGCGACGGCATCGTAAAGCGTAGATTAGATAGCTAGTATCCTTCTCTAGCGCGAAAATCGGCACGTAGTCGCTGTGACAGCGGGGCGGGGTTAGTGGGGTCGGGTGTGGGCGCGCGTGACGCGCATTGCGTGCTTGTAGGTGAGGAGCTGCCGCTCGTGAAGGGCATGCCCGGCGTGACCGCCAGCCTGCTCGCGCTGGGGCCCGCCTGCCGCGCCTACAACGGTGCGTATACCGCCATCTCTACTCTATGCTAGCGGCCCGGGACTATATGCGCCCACTCGACTACGGTAACGGGCATGTATTAGTGTGCGTCCTGAGTGACGGCCCATAGTTAAAATATACTCGAAACTGGTGAAATACTTGGAGTGTATGAACGCGTCTGGAGTGGGCGAGGGCCATTATTGCACGGTAGTGATGTACAAACGTCGAGGTGTCGAATTCTACTTTTGAAGCCTCGAGGCGGATTGGCAGGACTCGGTGAGCTCAGTAGGCTTGTAAACCCGAGCCTAGCTGAGACACGAGCGCTCTGAGCCACGCCTCGAGGCTTCAAAAGAGTTCGAGCCTTCAAAAGAGCTCGAACCTATCGAAAGAGCTCGAGTTTTAAAATGAACGCGAGACTTATAAAAGCTTAGAGTTTATGACTTTAATATATCCGTAAATAATAATCTTGAAAATATTATTATTTACTGAGATATTAAAGCCGAGCTATCGAGCTCACAGAGCCCTGCAAATCTGACTCTAGTCTCCAAAATTAGAACTCAAAAAGATGAATGTCTTTTGTCATAAAGTAGATGCTTAATTTATTGTGCTTTAGCTCTACCTATCATTCATCAGCAGCTCATCACAACTAGTGCGCCGAAAAAGACTCGAGCCGTGAAAAAGCCTCGAGCCGTGAAAAAGTCTCGAGATCGACTGACCTCTCAAAAAGGCTCGAGCCGTGAAAAAAGCCTCGAAATTGGCTGAGCTCTGAAAAAGGCTCGAGCTCTGAAAAAGACTCCCGAGTCGTCGAGCTTCATACAAACGAGGCGAGCCCTGTAAAACGACTCTGAGCTCTAGACAAAAGGACTCTGAGGCCTCGAGTTTTGTACATCACTACCGCACGGCGCTCTCTCTATAGTGCACTGCCTTTTAAAGCCAAATATGGTAGATAGGGTACCATGTATACAATCCCGGAAAATTATTATTAACCCTTTGAAACCACCACTCTTTTTTGATAAATGGCGTAGTGGCAAACCTAGACTAAAATTGTGTTTTGCTTTTGCCCATTAATGGGATTGATTATCTTATATTTATTATTTATGTCTAAAGTCGTCATTTTGAATTATGTTCCATACAAATTAAAAAAAAAAACACGTTTTGAAGGTTTATAATAATTTCCGGAGTTGTATGTATGATAAGTACTCCATCTAGCATATTCGGCTTTATGAGGCAACCTGTATAGAAAGTCCGCTACATGTTCCTGTGCACCACAATCCGCATATGCGATGCGAGGTCATTTAGGACGCACGCTTAGGCCGGCTTCACACATTGGCTCAAGCCAAAAGATATTTTTTGAATAGCACCAACAAACGATACATTCGGCAATGTTCCGTCCGATGTGTGGCGTCCGCGTTTAACTTCACATCAACCCAATACCGAGCAGTAAAATTGTACGAAGGACGTCGTCAGAACAAAACTTGGTAAAGTACATTTATCAATTTAATGAGCCCTCGCGACTTAGTAACAACTCAATCTAGTCTAATAGTAATAGTACAGTCGCCCGTGGTACATTAAAACACAAAAAAGGTTACCGTTTGCCTTTGTGATAAAGTGATTTTTACGCCATTATAGATACTAAAACCCAAGTTTTACATATCGCAACCCGCCGCCGTAACTTATTTATATGTTAAATCAAGAATCTCCAAAAGGGATATTTTTTACTTTTTGAGGTTTACCACATGGTTTAGCTATTGTCGTGTTCTACAGCTTTTTTTGATTGCCACTGATGATAGTAAGACTGTGGAAAGTGGCCATATACAGATTTAAGACCAGATCAAGTCCATCCATTTTTGTTTGGTTTCAAATCTGTGTATGGCCACTTTCCATAGTTTTACTACTATCTGTGGCAATCGAACAAAACTGTAGACCACGACAATTAAGTTAGTTAAACCATGTGGTAAACCACGAAAAATAAAAAATATCACTTTTGGAAATCATATAAATCGGTTACGGCCGGTTGCGATATGTAAAATTTGGATTGTAGTATTTATAATGGCGTAATAAATAACTATGTCACAAAGGCAAACTGTAACCTTTTTCGTGATTTAAATGTACCACGGGTGACGTACTATACTATAATATTGTAAAAATTGCGAGAGCTTTGAAAACCATGACCCTTTCACTTCATATTCCAACTCATCATCGCTGTTACTTCCGTGGCGTCTCCGCATAACTCTTCATACTTTGCCGCTATCATCAGAATTCTTATTAATTCATCACCCATTCCTTTAAACCTAACTACCTTGCTACGTGACGTGACCAAAGGTGCGTATATAACTGTAAGTATTGTTTTAGTTAAAATATTTAGCGTGACACAAATGTTGGTCGGTAAGTGTCATTTTTTATCACACATTTTGTTTGTACACTGTTTCTCAGCTCAAGTCGATATAAATAATTATCAAAGATATGACAAGTAACAGTTTGGACTGGGAAACGACTGCATGTAACAATTTTGTAATTAAGTCTGTAATAAATAACAAAGGAGTAATTTGAGAGTATTGCATGGTTGACTACAATTACCTATTAATGAATAATGAAACATGCATGGAAGTATTTGACTTTGAAGGGTATCGAGGGATAGTCGATAAAAAAGGTGATTTAAGGGTTTGAGTGGACCAATAAAAGCACAGTTACAACATTATTCAATGGACGTTAGGCTTTGGAACAAGGTCAAGAATTTTAACAAAACATTAATTCCAATGAATTTCTATCCTTATTTACTTGAGGCAAACTCTATTTTTGGTTATTGAAACTTGTGCTGACGTTTCACAGATCTGCTCTCACCCACTAGAAGTACCGCATGACACGCGGTGTGCAAGTATCGACTTGTATCGCTTTTTATATATCATTGCGTAATTTATTATAATAGTATTGTTATGTATTAAATCTATTTATGGTATAGTTTGTCGGCAAGGAGACACTAACTCACTGCATGGACGGTTCGACGCGTCTTACTTACCAATCTGTATGCACTGAATTTATGCAAAATGTAAAAAAAAAACTAGTTTAGTTTTCGTAGGTCAAAACATTCTGTTTGTAGCGTTGACTCTGTCTCACTTTTTAGGGTTGCCTTATAAATTATGATTAGGTTTGATTAAGACAAGACTTTCAAAATAAAAAAAATCATAATTACATTCTTCCTTCATAAATCATGAAGAACAAGATGAAGAAAATGTAAACTATTTTAAAGCATTCGATAAGGTTGAACATTGGATGAATTTCTAAAAACTTTTTTCTTTGTCAACTTTAACTTTTAAGTACGCACTTCTGAGCAATCTCATGTTATGTCTAACAAGGCCGGCCAAATCCAGGCATTTGAATTTGCCTGCCAGCCGTTGACTGACTGGCCGGAGCGCGGCCGCATCATCATCATCATCATCATATTCAGCCCACATCAACCCACTGCTGGGTATAGGCCTCTTCTCTATAGCGCCATTCCTCACGGTCCTGTGCCAGCCTGTGCCTGTGCCAGCCGCATAAGTAAAAAATTTTGCCTACATGGAAAATCTATTGAGCCAGCCTTGATCTAACTTTGTGACAAAAAACGTTAACTAATTTTACTATATCACAGAGACAACTAAATCCTAGTCTACTACACTGACGGGGCAATTAGAAGCAATAAGTATTGCTGCAACAATAGCTGCATTTTATTGGATTTGGTCAAAATCGGTCCGCTAATTGCTCCATATCCATTCGTGTTGCCCGGCAATTATTGCTCAAAAACTTGAATAAGTAGGTCAAAAGTAAAGTTTCACTATCATTTTAGCTCATGTCTTTAATATGCTTACAATTTTCACTTTTTTTTACATTTTGCGGCGTTCTTGTAGCTACAGATGACGTGTTTGGTTGCCGCACCGATTTGGAAGCGTCGTTATTACACCTTTCCCTTCTAACTGGAATATTGACTTCTTTTTCAATTCACTTCTAAGCATTGATAAAGGTACAAAGCTTTTAACATTAACTTTTGGAACTTCTATGTTTCCTCTATCAATGCTTGTTTCTATGTTTTTGAACTTTGGAGTCGCGTGCGCCTTGTAATGTAATGTGACGTCACAGATGCGGATGGGTGCAGTTCGCGCGCGTCCGTCGAACGAATGCTCGCGTTCGGTCGCGAACTATACGCCATGAGCCAGAAACTACAACAGGACCTATATCATAAATCAATGCTGGAGGTAAGGCGTTCACGTAACCAAAAACATAGTGTTATATTTGTTGATGGACGTATGAAGACCGTATGTCAACATAAACTGAGGGAGGACCTTATTAACCATACGATTTAATCGTAATTGATAAATTCTCTTTCTCTCTCTGTATGTAGATGCAAACATCAAGGTGACGTATGCTTCGGCATGCCGTGTCGTGAAATTTAAATCTTATCGTGATATTGAGTTATATTTCTGCTCGTTTCATAAAAATCCCTTGCCATGCCATGCCGTCAGTGGACGCAGGCCATTGGCCGCAAATATTGCAATAACAATTTTTGTCACTTAAACGCAAGTCTATAGTTTTCATTATAAAATGATAAATCATTGCAATGTGTATTTAATGCTATACAATGATAAATCATTGTATAGCATTTGTATTAGCGATAGTTAATTAATTAGAGATAAATAAATCGTAGACGGCATAGTGTCGGCATATATCGATTGCTGATTCTAAAATGTAAAAACTGACATTTGCCAAAGGACCCTACTAAAACATTCAACATATTGTTTATATTTTTTTTTAAATTGTAATACATATATTGTTACTGTGCCATATAAATAAAAATAAAATACTTACTTTTTTGACTGATCAATCTAAATGTGTGTGTTTTGTTTGTTTTAGAATGCGTTCAGTTTATTAGCATACAGTAATCCATGGGACAGCCCCGTGGGCTGGCAGCTGGAGCCTGTGAGGCGCGAGTACGTCTCCGAGGCGCTCAACTCAGCCATATTAGGTGAGACACATTTAAAATAAACTTTTCAACACACTTGTTCGTAAAGTGAGCCCTAATACATCGCTTTTAGGGCCATAAACCGAACTATAACAAACGCGTGCAATAATATATAAAACACTAGTTGGTTATAGATTGATCCCTACAAAGTTAAATAGGGAGAGTGGCGCTAGTGTGCCGTAGTAAAAATAGTCTCTGTATATAATTTAATTTTAAAAATACTAAAACATCATAATATTGCAAAGTTTTATATTTATTAACAATACCTTAAGTAAAGTGACAACCACAAGTGTTCTCAACAAGTACTATGTAAACGTTATTGAGGAATTCAACATAAACAGATGACCTAGTACAAAGCAATTAATCTGAAGCTATAAAGAAAAAAGGGTGAAGCCGAGTTTTAAAACCAATAAATTAATACCGTAGAAGGTTAGTGATCAATGCTACTTTAAATATTTTCAATAATTTCGTGTATTAATTGCATAAAAACAAAAGTCAGCTGTTACATACTTTGAATGTGGAAACTGCTTTACCGACATACCTACCTACCTACACGGACTACTTGCCGACTGACCTACATTATTGACAATTATAACCCTACTATAAACGAAAAATAATGGATAATATTACTATAAGACGAAAGCTAATACGATCGAAATCTAATTCAGACATTTCTACAACTGATAATGACATAATTAACTCCACGATATTAGACTCAACAATGCTAAGTATTCAAAGTGAACCACGACAAAATGACATGTCAAGGAATGAAGAATTATTATCGGAAATCGAAACACTTAAAAATACATTGGCAAGAGCGGAAATAGAAATTGACAATTTAAGCTTAGAAAATAATGAGTTAAAAAAGACAATAAGTAGGCAGCAAAAACAAATTGACGTATTGAAATCCCTTACCACGGAAGTTGGACAAAAAAGTATTTCTATGACTCCGATACGACGAAAACTTTTGTTTATGAATTGTAGCAGTTTAAGAACTTCACCATTACACTGCGATAAATCAGTACTTTTTAACAAAACACCACAACATCACAGACGGAGCACACCAATTCACCATAGATCAGAGCAAACTCAAATAATAGAAAATATTGACAACAACAATTGCGTGCTTAACTCCTTGTCGATAAATACACCAACCAATGCAGAAGATGGCGCTAGTAGTAAAACAAACATGACATGCAATTGCAAAACACTGACAAAAAACATTGAATCGACGACACTTTCAAAACAAGAAGTCAGACAGACGGACAAGAAAAGGAAAATTGTTATTCTTGGAGATGAACAAGTTAAGGATTTATCCAAAAATTTGCATGACAGCCGAGCTCTTAATTCTTCAAATAATACCTACACAGTAACTTCTTTAGTGAAGCCTGGAGCTACCACGTCCCAGATATTAAGTGCCTGTGACTACCTTAAAGAGACTTTAAATAAAGATGATATTATTATATTATCATTTGGTAGTAATGATAAAAATCCATATCTACTGTTATCAGAGTTGGGAATAGCACTGTACAAACTCCGAAATTTTAAAGTATTTATATTAAATGTATTATTTAATAATTATTTAAATATTGACCTTTTAAATTATAATTTACGAATATTATTGAGAAATTATAATAATAGTATTTTTATAAAAATGTATTATTCAAGGATGTACATACAGGAGCTTTGCTTTAAAATAAATATTGAAATTGATTACTTACACTACAAAAATGAATATCTGTTGCCACACAAAATCAAATCATATTTACAAAATAATACTAATAAAACTATAAAAATGTCCAAAAATACTAAATTAAAATCTAATATAAATTTAAAACAGAAATTAATAACTGATTATTTTCAATCGAATAAAAATATTTTTTTTCGTTCCTCTAACTAAAATTACTGTACTTCATCAAAATATCGCCAGTATCCTCAGCAAACAAGATATATTTGAGGTATCTATTAATGAGCTGGAGAAAGAGATAGGAAATATTGACATTATCTGTTTGTCTGAGACATTTGTAAAAAAAGGCTCAGAACAAAATGTAAATATTAAAAATTACAAACTAGCCGCTTCATTTTGTAGAAACGAGCGTAGGGGTGGCACCTGTATTCTATTAAAAAATAATATAGATTTCAAAAAGATTGATATTCAGCAATCCATGCCTTATGTCTTTGAGTGTTGTGCTGTCGAATTAATACAGTATAAACTTATTATAATATGTGTCTATAGAACTCCAACTTCTAACACCGAATTGTTCTTGCAACAATTAGAATCAATGTTAAATACAATAGCGAGAAAACGGAACAAACATATTATACTGACTGGAGATTTAAATATTGACATGTTACAAGACAACAAAAATAGCAAAAATTTGACAAGTATATTAAGTAACTTTAATCTGACAAATCATATAGATAGACCCACGAGGAAGAAAGCATGCTTAGATTTAATAATTAGTAATTTATCGAATACAAATCCTAAAGTACACATACTCTGCTTATCAGATCATGAAACCGGTCAAAGTTTATCATTTCATTTAGAGTCATCCTTAAAATACAAGAAAAAATTAAATTCTTGGTTTGAATATAGACGAGACATGAGTAAAAGTAATAAAAATAAATTTATAGAATGTATTTCGTCCTTGTCATTTAATGAAGTACTGGAAAATAATGATACAAATAAAGCGTTTGTGTCATTTCATAATCTGGTAGTCCTATTTTATAATTTATGCTTTCCAGTTATAAAGATTAAGCGAACAAATAAACCAATCAAAAATAATTGGCTCACAAAAGGTTTAAGGCGGTGTTGTGTGCAAAAAAGGAAACTGTATCTTAAATACCGATTGTCATCAAGCAACAAGGTATATAATAATCGACGCTACCATTGTTACACTACAATATTGAAAAAATGTATACTACAAGCACAGAAAAATACGAATGCTCACTACATCTCCAAATCAAAAAATGTGTGCAAAGCATCATGGAATATAATAAAAAATTGTGCACAATATAATGAAACAAAAAATGACATTAAAAGAATAAAAGTAAATGATAATAATTATATTGACAGACCGATTGATATTTGTAATGAATTTAATAATTATTTTATAAATCTTACTAATAAACATTTTGACATTAATAGTAATAATGAATCATTGCGTAAAATTGCCTTTAATCTTAACACTATATATTTGACACCTATAAATGAAAATGATGTGTATAAAATTATAATGACATTGAAAAATACTAAATCTACAGGATACGACAATTTTAACACCGACATTTTAAAACAAAATGCTAAGTACTTTGTTCGACCGTTGACGCACATTATAAATCTATCTCTTGAACAAGGTGTATTTCCTTCTGACCTAAAACTGTCGATAGTAAAACCTCTGTACAAAAGTGGAAATTGTGATGAATTAGGCAACTATAGACCTGTTGCTATGCTAGTAATATTTTCAAAAATAATTGAAAAGGTAATGTATGAAAAAATCTACACATTCATCACTAACGAAAAAATCCTTAGGAACGAACAATTTGGTTTTAGGAAAAATAGTTCTACAACCTTAGCTTGTTTTCACTTAATTAAAGAAATCACACAGAGCCTTAACGATGGATTGCATACATTGGCAATATTTTTAGATATGAGCAAGGCCTTTGATTTTGTGTCTCATAAGCTGTTGCTAAATAAACTTGAAAAATATGGCATTAGGGGGAACGCTTTGTCATGGATAGAGAGTTATTTGACTGATAGGAAACAGTGTGTACAAATAACAACACTTTCCGGTAATGTAAAAGAAAATTATTCTTCAGATTACTGCTTTAATCGATGCGGTGTACCGCAAGGTAGTGTACTGGGGCCACTATTATTTTTGATTTATATAAACGATCTTCCAAATGCAATCGACCAGAAGTGTATTTTGTTTGCGGACGATACAACAATTATTATAAAATCTAAAAATAAACAAGAACTGGCGGATGTAGCTAATATAAACTTAAATAATATTATAAAATGGCTGGAGGACAATAACTTACACATAAATTTAACTAAAACAAATTATATACATTTTAAAACACATTACAGATTAAACATAAATCATGACATCAATTATAATGGCAATAAAATAGAAAATGTAAATAATACAAAATTTTTAGGCATGCACATTGATGAAAACTGTAACTGGAAAGCTCATATAGAAATGCTAGTTAAGAAAATTGACAGGTATGTTTACGTTTTAAAGAGGATTAGCCAAGTAGCTTCTAAAGAATCAGCCCTCCTAGCGTACCATGGATATGTGTCAAGTATGCTACGGTATGGGCTCATACTTTGGGGAAATTCTGTCGATATGCATAGAGCTTTTAAGATTCAAAAGAAGTGTATTAGGTGTATTTGTGGTGCAGATTATTTAGATAGCTGTAAGCCCTTATTTAAATCGTTACAAATATTATCTTTGCCCTGTCTATACATCTTTGAAATGTGTCTATTTGTAAAAAAATATTTAAATTTATTTAGAACTAATTGGCATTCTCAATACAGAGGCAGACAAGGAAATAAGTTACAAATACCTAATAAAAGACTAACACTATTTTCTAAAAATGCCTATTGTATGGCAATTTCTATCTATAATAAATTGCCAAATAAATTGACTGAAATGGCGTTTAACAAATTTAAAACAATTTTATATAATTTTTTGATGGATAAAACATATTACTCTGTTAATGATTTTTTGACGGATAATTTGACTAATTACTTTTGATTGACATCCCTAATAAATTGTTAAATGAAATTGACATACACTTAAATAGTTAATAAGTAGGTAATATTTTAATAATAACTGAGCAATTGCACTACTTGACATTATCTTATTTTAATTAATATTTGCTGTAATTATAGTAACTAACGAATAACATTATTTGATATTATTAAGTTTATTAACAAAATATTTGCACGTCGATAAACTCGACAGGCCATGCTGTACTTAAAATAATTGTCTAAAATCTGTATTCACCATGTCTTCGCAAATAAAAGAATGATTGATTGATTGGTACCTTACTGCAAGTTCTGTGCGAGTAAACAGAGCATTTTCAATTTAACCGGGTAATACAGTTATTTTTTAAATAACAACAAAGAGGTTTTATGCCGCTGAAAATTCATTTGCATTTTTGGAATAAACAAATTTGTAGGTCCTTAATTAAGTCAAACAAATATTAATTATTATCAAATTATTCCTAATTTACAATATTTTGTTATAAAATATTAAAATATTTGCATTTTATCACTCAAATTTATAATTTTGAAGTAGGCTGTATGCTCACTAACCCCTTTGTTCACAAAATATCTTGCATTGGGCGTGTGAAAAAAACAAAAAAACCTGCGCGCCTTTTCTCATCATGAATATCATTTTGTTTTTGTCGTATTTGTTGCTGTGTGGTAAATTACTTTGTTTTTTCCTAGCAAATGTGTTGAAAAACATCGTATGAAACTCGTGAGCTCTTACTTATTGCACACTCGGCTGAGTTACGCCCTCGCCTGAGGCTCGGGCTGCAACCCACAGCCTTGTGTGCAATGAGCAACCTAAGCTAACTTGTATCATAATGTACTATTAAGAGTAGCTGGAACAAGGGTCATTTTTCATCGCTTCACTTGTCCATATTTGGTGAGACCACTGATTGTTCAAATTAATTTTAAGATTAACAAGATAAGTGTCAATTTTGGGCATTCAAATGAGCCATATTAGCTGAGACATTTAATTATTACAATGAAATTTAAGATAAGGATGATAAAGTTCAGTTTTGGCCGTCCAACTCAGCCATATTTGGTGAGACCACTGATTGTTCAAATCAATTTTAAGATTAGGGGGATAAGTGTCAATTTTAGGCATTCACATGAGCCATATTAGCTGAGACATTTAATCTTTACAATGAAATTTAAAATAAGGGTGATAAAGTTCAGTTTTGGCCGTTCAATTCAGCCATATTTGGTGAGACCACTGATTGTTCAAATCAATTTTAAGATTAGGGGGATAAGTTTTAATTTTTGGGGAATTCAAATGAGCCATATTAGCGGAGACATTTAATCATTACAATGTATGCAAAATTGATCGCGTAGTTAAGACGTGAAAGCGTAACAAATAAGAAAACAAAACTCACTTTCGCATTTATAATCTTAAAATAGGTTAGGATTAAGTTTTCATATAATGCGATACGTCTATACAACGTGTTACAAAACTTCCCCTAATGCTGAATATGGTAGATAGGGACCATCAAACTGAACAACTTTTACTATGGGATCAACTCTGAAATCGTGAAAAAAATCGGCTGTTTCATATATTTTCATATTTTGGTTAATTAATTTTTGTATGAAATAGTTTTTTTTTGGGGTTCCGTACCCAAAGGGTAAAAACGGGACCCTATTACTAAGACTCCGCTGTCCGTCTGTCTGTCTGTCTGTCACCAGGCTGTATCTCGTGAACCATGATAGCTAGAAAGTTGAAATTTTCACAGATGATGTATTTCCGCTATAACAACAAATACTAAAAACAGAATATAGTTAATATTTAAGGGGACTCCCATACAACAAACGTGATTTTTTTTTGCTGTTTTTTGCTCGATATTAATAACAACAACAGGTAGACAGTTGAAATTTTTACAGATGATGTTATTTGTTGCCGCTATAATAACAAATACTAAAAACAGAATAAAATTAATATTTAAGGGGGGCTCCCATACAACAAACGTAATTTTTTTTGCCGTTTTTTGGTACGGAACTCTTCGTGTGCGAGTCTGACTCGCACTTGGCCGGTTTTTTAAACTTAATTAAGTGCTTTTATTAATCATTTCAAAAAATTACATTACCTACAAATAAAATATTTCGACTAAATCGCCTGTTTGAGTCAAGGTACCCAAAAGACTAGCAGCATGTCCTCTTTGAATGGCCAAACTTATGCGCTGAGCAAAGAAATTGCCACTTCTCCGGTCACCCGTTGCCTCAAACAGGCGAGCAGTTATGTCTTTTAAAAATAACTTTGCATTCGTTGATTTTTGTTTGCAAACAGTTGATTTTATTTCGCGATTTCAGAGTCGGTTCTATAGTAAAAGTCGTTCAGTTCGATGGTCTCTACCCTAGCTACCATATTCGACATAAGAGGTTATATTGTAAAATGTGACTAAGTGTCTAGACACTATGCCGAAATTACGTGAACGAAGTTCGGCAATATAACGTTTGCAATGCTATTTGAATGACCGACACATTATGCGAAATTACGTCGTGTTTTTTTTTCATAATAAAAGCGTTACCGCCGAACTTCGGTCGTGTAACTTCGGCATAGTGAATCTAGACGCTAAAACGCTTACATGTGAAAGCGTTCTTAGGACGGTTAAAGTTGAACATGCGTGGTTGTGCACAGAATCGCAGGGCATGCAGTGGCGGTCGCCGGTGGAGGAGTGCGTGGCGCACTCGCGGTCGCTGCTGGCGCGCATGGCGGCCGCGGGGCTCGGCGCCTGCGCCTTCGCCGACCTCGCCGCGCTGCTGCGCCGCTGACACGCGCGCGCCGCCCGCGCCCCCCGCGCCCCCCGCGCCCCCCGCGCCCGCCGCATAGCGCGCCACAAGCGACACAGACACTTGTGCTAGTACACCACACGCATAAACAACCAAATACTCGAGCTATTTCAAAATGTTATTATGAAGCCAGCAAAGCCTACATGCACGTTCCCATAAGAGGTTCGTCTCATGTGTTACCATTTGACGCAAGGAAATGTGGTGGATTTCTACTTTTAGCTGCCGAGGGCCTCGTTGTCCTCGTCGCGTTGCTGCGCCGCTGACCCGAGCGCGCCGAAGCTAAAACCCGCGCCCCGAGCGACGCAGACCCTTGTGCTAGTACACCACACATAAATAACACCAAAATACTTCAGCTATTTTAGAATAATCTTAATATAACCCGCGAACCATACCGAAGCTTGAAAACCATTGGATACGTATACGTATACGTGCACGTGCACGTTCACGGGAGAGATTCACCTCATATGTAGCTAAAACGACGTAATAAAAGGTATACGAGTCGTATATCTTTCGTCGTTTACCACCACATTCCCCTGCGTCGTATAATACGACGCAGGGGAATGTGGTGGATTTCTTCTTTTAGCTGCCGTTACCGTACCGTTGACCAGGATAAAAAATATCCTATACCCGAATTACAAACTATCTAAATACAAACCAAATCTCTTTTACGGATTGAGTAACATAACATCCAAACATACAATCTTTCACAATAGGGAACATGCATCAATTTTGTTTTGTATCAAAATCAAAAGTGTAATGCGTGAGAAAATCAACTGTAATATTAAAACTTTTTTCTTGCGTTTTTTTCTCGTGATATAGTTACTTGAAGTTAGCACTAGGGCTTGCAAATATTCGATGAAATCCAATATTCGAATATTCGAAAATTTTTAAGGAGGTATTCGAATATATTCGAATATTATTCGAATAATTCTGTAAAATAAGACAGATGGTCGTAAATTCGAAATTATTAAATATTGCATATTTTTCCAAGTTAAACCAAAGTTAAATGCTTCGTTTAATGGGACGCATTGAGTAAAAATTATCCTCGATTGACTTTTTTTGCCTTCGCCCCACGTTTTTAGTTTAAAAACTTGTTTGTAGAGTTATATATTTTTAAAGGGGAAATTATTTTATATTTATTAGTCCGTTTTTCTAGTTCATTTTAAAGGCATGTTGTTTTGAGTCAGATTTTGATACTTTTTAGTTCATTTTTAAAATCCTGTTTTTTGGTTCGATTGTCAGTAAATGTTTATTTTTTGTTTTTTAGTCTTATCTGTGCTTTTTCTCGGGCTTTTTTCCGGCTTCATTATAAGACTAGGGTCTAGTACTATCTCTCATCAGAATACATGTCAAAACGAATCAAACAAGCCCAAACTTGATGGGGTTGTATGGTATTATTATAGAGATCCTGTACCCTTCTTTCAACTCCATCTCCAGATCCTGGACACTATTTCCCAACAGATTACTTGTCAAGACAAATCAAACAAGCCTAAACTCTATGGAGTTGTATGATTTTATTAGAGAGTTCCTGTGGGCTTCTTCCAACTCAATCACCAGACCCTGGAAATCATCTTCCGTTAAAGTACTAGTCAAGACAAATCAAACGAGCCCAAAATAAATGGAGCTAGTGCCGGATTTACAGTCTTGGCCGCCCTAGACCGAGTAGGTACCGGCCGGCCCTCGAGCGGGCGGGTGAATGGCGTTGCTGGTCTGCCGCCCCCCTAGGTCCTTGCCGCCCCTAGGCCGCGGCCTATACGGCCTATTGACAAATCCGGCACTGAATGGAGCTGCATGGTTTGATTTTCTTCCGGCTTTATTATCAGACACTGGACACTATTTTTCCAACAGAGTACTTGTCGAGACGAATAAAACGAGCCCTCGATGGAAATGTATGGTTTTATTACAGAGTTCCTGTGATTTTGTTCCGGCTCCATCATCAGATCTTGGACACAATTTCTCAACAGAGTTATTGCCAAGACGAATCAAACGAGCCCAAACTAAATGGAGTTGCATGGTTTTATTACATAGCTTTTGTGGTTTACTTCAGGCTTCATTATCAGACCCTGGACATTATTTTCCCAACAGAGAACTTGTCGAGACGAATCAAACGAGCCCTCGGTGGATAGGTATGGTTTTATTACAGAGTTCCTATTATTTTCTTTCGGCTCCATCATCAGACCTTGGACACTATTTCTCAAGAGAGTGATTGCCAAGACGAATCAAACAAGCTCAAACTCGAAGGATTTGTATGGTTTCATTACAGAGTTCCTGTAGTTTTCGTCCGGCTCCATCATCAGACTCTGGACACTATTTCCCAACAGAGTACTAGTCAAGACGAATCAAACGAGCCCAAACTAAATGGAGTTGCATGGTTTTATTACATAGTTTTGTGGTTTTCTTTCGGCGTCGTAATCAGACCCTGGACACTATATATTTTCCCAACAGAGTACTTTTCGAGACGAATCAAACGAGCCCAAACTTGATGGATTTGTATTGTTTTATTTCAGAGTTCCCGTGGTTTTCTTCCGGCTCCATCATTATACCATGGACACTATTTCTAAACAGAGTTATTACCAAGATGAATCAAACGAGCCCAAACTCGATTGATTTGCATGGTTTCATTACAGAGTTCCTGTAGTTTTCTTCCGGCTCCATCATTAGACCTTGGACAATATTTCCCAACAGAGTACTAGTCAAGACGAATCAAACGAGCCGAAACTCGATGAATTTTTATGGTTTTAGTACAGAGTGTCAAACATAGGCCCTGACTCAAAAGCACTATTTGAAGCTAAGAATATGCTAAAGAAAATGAAAAGAAGCTTATAGCTGTTACGCTGAAAGACCGTCAAAAATCAGAGGAAATAAGAAAAAAAAACGAAAGTAGAAGACATAATAAGGAAAATAAGACTGTTTAAATGGCAATGGACGAGTTAAATGGCAAGAGAAAGCAAGGCAAAATGTACCAAAATTATTACAGAGTGGCAACCATGGGACAGAAAAGGGAAAAGAGGAAGACAAACCAAAAGATGGGCAGATAATATTATGAAAACTGGAGGAACACTTTGATCGCGAAAAGCAAGAGATAAAACAGAATGGAAACAGCTGAAAAAGGCCTACGTGTCGCAAGACACGCTAATTACTACAGCCAAAAAGCAATAAAATGAACAAAAGGAAGAAAAATATTTATTTGAGACAATCACACACTTGTACTTGTCAAGACGAATCAAACGAGTACAAACTCGATGGGTTTGTATGGTTTTATTACAGATTTCCTGAGGCCTTTTGGTTCCATCATCAGATCAATGACACTATAAGATGTCATTGTCTTCCCGTTCTGACCTATGTTTTAAGTTTCAAGTCTTTGACTCATTGGGGAACTAGATTAAAATCGTTTACAATTTGTTGAAAAACAAACAACATAGGCAAACAAATAAATAAGCGTGAAAGTGAACTTTAACGATAGCTTCATTCTATGCTCACAAAAGCTATTCGGGTATTTAATGAATGAATTTAGCCTAAATCCAAAAAAGTGGAAAATATTCGAATATTCGAATATCACCGACTTGAGTATTCGAATAGCAAAATGAGGCGAATATTCGAATAATTCGAATATTCGAATATTCGAATTGCAAGCCCTAGTTAGCACGCAGCAGCACCCGCCGAGAACGCTCTATACAAAACGGTCAACATTTGTGACGTCACTTATGCCACGTTTCAGGCGCATTATTATGGAATTAGCCAAGAATTTTCAAATATCTCCCTAAATATTGCGTTTAAGTATATATATGTGTCATACAGAATATTATTTCTTATTCAATATTCTCTCCGACTGTTAAGTGTATTATATCCGAAAATGAAAAAAAATATATATCGTTATTTTCCCCTGTGTGATAAAACTAAAATAATACATTTTTTATTTTATTTTTCTGTTTTATCATGTTTTTATACGTGTCCGCAGCGATCAAGCTCAAATTTATTAAAATTAGTAACTTATGCATGTTCCCTATTTATAATATTACTAGCGATCCGCCCTCGCTTCGCTTCTTCGTATTTGTGAGTCACTTGGCAGCAAAGCTGAAACCCACCGGATGTGTACACAAAGCCATGCACATTCAAAGTCAAAGCCAAAGTCAAAGTAAAAACATTTTTATTCAAATAAACTTAATGATTAAGCACTTTTGAGTCGTTTATATTTTCCTACCACCCGTTCAGACTTTTTTAACTGACCGACAAGAAGAACGGGCGCAAAAAACGCCACAGTTGAATCACTACATAGTAAAAAACAAAGTCCCTTCCCGCTGTCTGTCCCTATGTATGCTTAGATCTTTAAAACTACGCAACGGATTTTGATGCGGTTTTTTAATAGATACCAGTGATTCAAGAGGAAGGTTTATATGTGTAATACATGGTGTCAAATTCCACACTACATCGAAGTGAAGCGAGGGTGGGTCGCTAGTAGTAATATATGTGAGATACCTAATAATAATATAAAATAAATCCTCTGTAAAGGGTTCTGAAACAGTCAGCTTACAGCTATCATTACAATATCCCGAGTGAGAGCCGGTGTCGCTGCGCCGCGCGCCCACGTGCGAGAGTAGCATTATGAAATTCAGTACAACATTATAACACTCTTGCGGAAGACATAATGACGAGGAGGGGGAGGAAAGTCAAAATCAAAAACAAAGTTAAAGTCAAAACCTTTATAGAGGATACATATCATGGGTGTTTTTAATCCATATGTATTAAAATATTGTTTGTTTCCCAAATAAAAATAAAAAAAATAAAAAAATGGGTGTAGATAAAGTCTTGTATGCAACTGTACATAATTAGGTATTAAAACACTCATGTGATACTATTATCACACTCGGCTTCGCCTCCTGTGATAAACCCACATTCGTGTTTTAATAACCCTCATTATAGTACAGTTGCATAAATAACTATTAACGTGTACGTGCACGTGCACGTATATGCGTACTCATCCGGTGGTTTTTAGCTTTAATATTTTAAAAGTGCTCGAGTATTTTGCTACTCTGTCTGAATTGGCCCTTACAGCCTGTTTCACGGATGCCGGATAGCACTAAATTCTAGTTTAATTTTAATAATTTGGAACACAATTTAGTAACGTGTGAAACACCTTTAAGCCAGACTTCTGTTATTGTTGATTGGTTAATTGGAAAGTTGGTTGGCATCCCTTTAGCCATGTTTTAAGATCTAATAAAGATCCTGTTATCTTATGGGGCATTTACACGGGTCGATTTTCCGGGCGACTTGCTAGGCGACTTTAGGCGATTAGCAGGGCTTTTTATCGACAATCGCTTGTAATATCGAATCGCCACCTCATTAACATTAGGTTTGCTATTCGATCTTACGAGCGATTGTCGATGAAAAGCCCTATTCAACTAAATTCGCCTAGTAAGACCCGTGTAAATATCCCATCACTTGACGAATACTTAAATTGAAAATTAATTGTTTTCATTTTTAAATAAAACTTGAAGTTAGTGTTACCCGGAAACAGTGATAGAGGACAATACTCTGGTACCTATTCAATTCATTCGAAAAAGTGCTCGACTTTGTTCCGAAATTTAAACAAAACATTACATATTCTGTTAACGTAACCAAATCAGCTAATAAAGAATTTTCATTCATCCATGGTTGTGAAAATAAAATAAAAAATAAAAATCACAGATTCTGTCAAACATTCAAAACGACCAAATGTAATTTAAAAAATCTAACTCCTTTCGGAAATTAATATTATATTAAATAAAAGTATAATTTACCATTCGAGTCTTTCCAATAATATTGTACTCGAAAAAAGCGCTGAATAAAAGTATAAGTTAGATTAAAGTAATAAAGAATATTAAATTATAGCTGATTGGTATTTTTTAATAAAAACAAAAATTTGCTTATTAAATAATACGGACAAAGTTGTATGCGCTTTGAAATGCGACGGAAACAAAAATCACCTGTAAGAAAATAATCTCGCAAAAAATAGATAATTTTCAATTTTACATTAAATACTGTAAACATGTATGTATAAAGTGAGTTCGGGAGCCCAGCGGTCTGGTGTGCAATAAATAACTAAATGAAGTGAAAACTCGAACAATTTGTAAATAATGATCAATTTTGAAGCTATAATGTAACGCACATCGGTTGCCTTATCAATCAGCCACAAGCTAACGGCGCGCTTCGCACTGCGCGAGCGCAGCGAACGTGCGACGACGGACCGCGAACGCACGCGAGCGTCACAACGAGCGCTCTGCTCGCTCAAGCGAGCGGAGCGAACTGTCGGCGGTGCGCTTCGCTTAGCTTCCATGTGAAGGCCGGACGCGGGCCGCGTTGCGTTACCTTTGTGATAATTAATACCCTGTTGTTTTGACTTTGAAAACACCCAATTTCATCAATATCTTTTTAATAATGATTAATACTTACATTTATTTAACATTTTTACGTACTTACTTTCCTAAAGTTTATTTATTAGTAAAGTTGTAGACGCTTCGATTCAGGTGATGATTGATTTCACGAGTCAAAACTGCAAGGTGTGGAGTTAATAATAATAATGATAGTGCGTTGTAATGTCCAATTAGTAGAGCGCGCCTGCGTTCCCATAAATCAATGTTTTTCTAAGCCTAGTGTGTGTAAGATTTTTTTATACGGACGTGTCTGGTTGACGTCTAGTCAGGCGTTATATTTATGAAGTGATTCGATGTATATTGCAATGATATGATGATATTTAAAGTGTGATCCGCGTACGGACGGAAATGTGACAAAATACGTCTTCGGGAATTTCGATTGTAGTCAGTGTGCCGAGATGGACTCGCGAAACGAGTGTGTATATTGTCTGCGTATATGCTATAGATTATATTATAGAGATAATAAATAATATTGTAACGAATGGGGCACTGCACGCGTTGTGATACAGTCGATCTGCTGCCTTAGTTTATGTTATACAATAATTCAATCTTCGTTTTATATAGTGACAAAACCTACGATAGCGCTATCGAGTGATATATCGGGTCATTCTGAACTTACCATCCAAATTTCAAGGATGTGTCCAGTCCATGAAACTAAACAGCTTTCTCTAAGAAACATGTGTCGAATTTCGCCACAAAATTTTGGTCATCCGATATTAAATTGATCACGTGATCTCTTTGATTTGTATGGAAAATCGATTTTTATTTTACATATTTAGCCATGTGTTCCTTAGCGAAAGTTCAGTTTCAAGGACTGAACACATCCTCAAAATTTGGATGGTGAATACAAAATGACTATGTATTTTAACAGTGGTACATACAATTTTATATTCAGCCAAATCTAGTTGATTAAATTACTTCTTATAACGGTTTTTTATTTGTTTGAAGATCTCTTTAGTGCTGTCTTTGAATATTTCCGTTGATGAATGATTAGTACTCGTGCATAGTTGGTGGTCAGAGCGTCGGTGCCCGCAGATTTTAACATATAGATATATGAGGTAGTACCGCGCGTCGCCACTGCATGTACTCCTTATGTGGTATTTACACGAGTCGACAGGCGATTTTAATCAATTAGCGCTTTTTATCGACAATCGCTTGTAAAACCTAATCGAAAACCTAATTTCTTTGAGGTGGCGATCCGATTTTACAAGCGATTGTCGATAAAAAGCGCTAATCGACTAAAATCGTCTGCCAATTCGTTCCTTGTAAATTCCGCATTAGAGTCCCTAGTTATAAGGTCAAATCTGTTTTCTACTAAACTGTATAATAAATAAACGAGTAAAAGCTTTGTGTAGAAAGGTTGCTCTTTAAATAATTTTCAAAGTAACACAATGTTTAATTGTCATCAGTTTGTTTGAAATAATGTGTAATATATTTTTTAAATTAACTTGTATTGTATAGGTGGATGGAAATATTTTGTTTGGCTTAACAAAACAAAGGATTTATTGTCCAATCAAATAAAAAAAGCCAGCTTAAGAAAACATTCAGAAGCACGTCCATGCAACATAATTTCATATACCAGTCATTCACAACCCAAATTCTGTATTTTAGGAATTTATGAAATCTTTAAAATTGCTCAAGCTAAAGGACCATTCACACCCGTACCATTTGTTTGAGACCGATGTAGAAATCGCATGGCAATAATGTTTCGAATGAATGTGTTGCGAGTACGGATGCAGTGGCGACGCAGAGGCGTTGAGTGGACGAACTAATGGTCTTGAGTGGCGATTATTTCTACAAATCGCCAAAATGTTATGTGAAATATACTTAAGACGATAAGTAATTTACGGGGTAGAGGTTAGTGATTGACATTGAACGAGTAATTTCGTAGCTTGTAAAATTTAAATCTACGCATCGTTCATTGTGTACAGCGTGGTTGAATCGGCTTTTAATAGTAAGCTTTTGTAGTGTAAGTTTATCTACTGTCGTCTGAAGTATATAACGGGTGTAACAAGACACTCGACGAAGCCGAAGTCCACGAACCCATCATCAGGATCATTTTTGTCTTTTAAACTATACCTGGGAAACCAATAGCTACGAAATTATTGAAGGTCAAAGTAAAAAAATGTTATTCAAAATTTTTATAAAATCTTATTTTATTCGTATTTCCTAATTTTTGTCTACATAAACATTATCAAAATTGTATGTATTTCGTAACAAACAATGTATTTCATGAGCACGCACATAAACGTTGCCTTTCAACTCAGCCGCACGCAGCTGTGTAGCATTCACTCGCTGGCGCGGTCTTTTGTACGCGTTACATTAATAAGTACGCGTTACATTTACATTAATAATGTATGCAATGCTTTTTTAACACCAAAAATTAAAATCGCTTCCCAGCAATAATTTTGAACAGAAATGGTCCTGATAATGGGCAGAATACGTAGACCTCGGCTTCGTTGAGTGTCTTGTTACACCCAGTAGGTGTTGTGTCGGAACAGTGTGACTGCGCCAATCGCCGACGCCTCGCGAGTACCCGCTGCTGCGACCGCAGACTCGATTGTCTACTCGCACTCGGATAGTCTAGGCGAGAGCGGGTCGAGTTTGCGGACCATGGTAGCGCCGCTGTACTTTCTGTAAAGATGGTGATTCTACAATATTGTTCTTATATTGTATTGTTTTCTTTTTTAATAATATATTGTGTTTAAACAGGTATGTCTTGTTTTATTTATCCGGCGTAATAGTATTCATAGTTTTATTAACTAAATCCCAAAAAGTAGTTTATTTAGGCGACATCACGTAAGCTCTCTCGCTTTATAAATTTATATTAATCATAGTAAGCGTAACCCCAGCAAAATGTTGCGTCTTAGAGAAATGAGAGTATTACAGGTAATTAGTTCATAGTTAGATGCACTTTGTTCAAGTATAGCAAAATTTGTTCAAGTTGTATTTTCGAAGTTATTCGAGAAAAACTGATTTTGCTGCGTTACCCCAGCAGAATGTTTTTTTTAAAAGGCGTTTAGCCTGGAACTAAGTACATGAAAAGATAGCATTTGATGAGTTGTAAATGAATACCAATAGCAAAATATGTTCAACTTATAGTTTTGGGATATTCAATGCTGGGATAACGTTTTGGGATTTCCCATGTCTCGAAAACTATTTGTTGCAGAAGTTTGGAAAAAATACCAGTTATAGGCCTTAATTTGTTCAAATTTAAACTTATTTCGATTCATCAACAAATATCGATATAATTAATTGTTTTTTAAAAACTGGAAAAAACGATTTACTCCTTAACTAGTACATTTGAAAACAAATAAAAAACAATTAAATATACCTATCATATATGTATACACCCTTTTAAGGTGTACAAATCTGGATTAACAAACTTTACGCGATATGAAGATATAAAGAGATTTCTTCAGATTTCAAGCTTCGTATCAAATTTTCTACTTTGGAGATCGAATACGCAGCTCCCTCTGAATACAAAACGATATAGTGAACAAATTTGTTCATATTGTTAAAAAACATCCCTGAAAGTTTCAGCTTCGAATCTCGGATGGATTAAAAGTTTTTCAAAAAAACAAGAAAGTGCCAGAAATTTACCTATAAACCGACTAAATTACGGAGGCTACGAAAAAGCGATCTTAAAACTTACATCTTAAGTGAAAGCATTTTCCTATTCATTTGTGTTAGGTATGTGAAAGTATCAAAGAATATAATAAATTCAAGGAACTTTTTTCACATGGATTTTTCACTGAATCTACACAACAAAACAGCATTTCGATTCCACAGATTACTACCAGAAAATGTACGGTTTCGGTTAAGTTTTGCGTGCGCATCATATTACCCCTAGCACTAACCAACTACTAACATCTGTTAACGAGAAAAAAAATGAGCGTACTCTATAGAGTAATAAATTGTCGATAATAGTAAAAATTCGCTTTTCAGGCGGTAGATGGCACTGTACAAATTTCCCATACAAAATGATTGTATCAAATTTTATACGCGCGTTTTTTTCTCGATAGAAAATGCTGATGCTTGATGGGTACTGATATAAATAAACAAATTACCGATGTAAAATCTTCATTTTCTTTCACAAAAAGACTAGTAGTTTTGCTTCGCTTAGAAAAACTTGATTTTCCCGCCACGCTTACTCAAATAGCTAGAAATTCTCTCTTAAAAGATTCTAGCTTCCTTTAAAATCTTATTCCGCAATACGACGTGACAATAACTTTGGGAGAAAAGAAGGAATCCGCGCAGAGCTCGGAAGTGCCCGCGGCAGCGAGGCTACGGAAACTATGAGGCGATTCACAACGAATGGAAATCTTACTTATTGGCTCTTGTTTAGTTCGACGAGAATAGTTTATCAATGTAGCTCTGTACTCAGTCAGTACCCAGCATGAAAACCTATAGAGTATCGTCTTCGATAGTATCGTGTTTTTTTTTTAAATGATAGGTACTTTTTACAGCGCCTCTGGTCTAGTGGTTCGCCCACCCGTGTAAGACGCAGGGGTCCGCATTTTGTATTCGGTTTGGTCGTAAGTCGTTGATGGTGAGGTAGGGCTTATTTCAATTCCGCCTGGCTAGCTACCCACCATCTTACCTAAGTATCGTTACCGTGACTAAGTCTGACCCATTACAACAATTTAAAAATTGTTGTTCCGGCAGTTAGAGGTTAGCCAGTTCCTCAGTGATGAGGATTCCGGTTGTAGTTCGCTTACACCTTCGGCCTTATAGTCGCTTAACATCAGGTGAGGTGAAGGCCAAGCACTAATCCGTTGTGCATAAACAAAAAAAACCTACCTCCCACACGCCTCCTTCCGTAAAGGGAACCACAGACAACTAAGATTTCAAATACAAAAAGACGTTTGTGTTCGATCGATAGGTTTTCGCAAAACGGGTAGGCATACACTACGTTTTACGGGTAGGTACTTTAACATAGCAGCAATACCTAAGCAAAATAAAGCATATATCATCCCCCTTTCCACCTATCTTACCTGGCCATGCCACCTGAGAGGGAAAAATGGTTTTATCCACTCTTCCCACCCTGGTGGGATAAGAGGAACAATTAGGAAGTCTATAAATTCAGCTGTCTGGCCAACACAATACAGTACCAAACCAACCATTTCCCCGATATGACAAAATTGAAAATATTTTATTCGTCAGATAAGGTAACATTGAATAATTATGATAATTTTGAAAGAATTATCGGGATTGCGAATTCGGTGAATTTATGCTGAAGACCGAACGTTCTGCACAATAGGGTTGCAATTGTTTATAATTTTTACTTAATCAATATAATATTTTTGATAAACTTAAATAGGTACTTATTATTTTCTAATTAAAGTAGAGATTGTGATAGAATTTACTCTAAAGTGTCTTCATATAAAAGTGTAGTGTCTGTGTTAAGTAAGTAGGTACCTATTATCTTTCAGAGGCACTGAACTGAAGGAGTGTTTCACCTAAACGCAACACCGACAAACTCTGGTATTTGGCGACAAACTCGGTCGAACTACCGACTACATCATCCGTTATCGCTACGACCTTCCGTTCTCAAGATCCAGGTAGAAAGGTCTCCACAGCGCATCCTCACATATCTCCTAAACGCAAGACCGACAAACTCTGGTTCTTGGTGACAAACTCCGATAAACTACCGGCTACACACACGAGTAATCAGATTTCTGTTACGACCCTCCGTTTTTGAGATCTGTGTGGCTCAGCTGTAGAGACGTCTCTGCAGCTGCGCCACACGTATCTCCTAAACGCAAGACCGACAAACTCAGGTTTTTGGCGACAAACTCCGACAAACTATAGACTTCATCATGGAATAGTAAAAAAGTCAGATTTCCAAAATTTTTTTGTGGCCCAGCTGTAGTCCGGCACGTAAACAAGACGAATTGTAGAATATACACAAATTGCGAACCAGACAACCAGCAAAGAAACACTTGACTGAAGATCACTGTTGGAAAATCTTGTGGTCATCTAAATGAGTGAGTACATTATCTGTATTTTTGTTTGTAGGCAAGTTGGGTTGTCGAAGTTCTGGGGTTTTGGTAACGAACTCCTTCGGACACATTCGTACAATTTCCACATTTGTGCGATTCCAAATTAGTACAATCCATTTTCGCTACTACTTACTTTTGTGGTAAAAAAATTAAAAAGACTGTGGTGACAACCCTAGCGTCCCGCACCGCGCCCGTCCGAGCTCGGACCGAAATCCTGATGATTATTGGTAATTTACGGCGCAACGTTCTGATAAAATCGTTAAAGCCCTCCACACTGAAGAATTACAATTGGCATTTTTATGTTAGCATCCGCAATTCAGGCGCAATCGCCGATTTAATTCATTTTATTACAGTCGTGTGTGCATTTCAATTTTTTGCTGTTCATAATTCCATATTATTCATGGACTGATTGGCATCTAGGCGGTGTGTGTTCTTATTTAAACGAGATGTAGATATTTGTTTAATATTGATATTTCTGTTCATGATTTTTATATCAAACCAATAAAGTTACATGCTATATACATCTACATAGAGTAGGAATTCTGTAAAAAAATAATGCTTAGGTAAGAGTGTGTACAGTCACGTCTAAAAATATTTGTATACAGTTTAGAACTCTTTCATTTTGTCGTAGTTATCATTGTACCTAATTAGTTTCCGTTCAAAAATATTAGTTTGGAGTGAAAACGGTCTAAATTGTATATCTACATATTTAAAGACGTGACCGTACGTATACACAGTATATTTGGGTGAATCAACTTTTTTTGTCAGGGAAAAATCGACCCATGTGTAAATTTTTATAAATTAAAACAAAACTAGATAATTCTTTTGTAAAAAATCTCTATTTTACGATATTTAGATTCATATCCAATAAAACATACTTAGTTTTGTACAAAAATAATTAATAGTTTAAAGAAAAACATGGGTGACCCAGGGGACAATGTTGTCCCCAGCTTTTATATGAAAAATAGGAGATGTCTCCTGGGTTACCTATGTTTTCTTTAAAATCACATAAAAATTTTCATGTCTTTTAAGTTTTCTTATAAGATAATTAGCTGAGAGTATAAGCAACCACAGATTAACTTCATATAAAAATGGTTCACGTAGATATAGAATATGAATATAAGGTTCATTTTAAGAAATGCCACAAGACAACAAAAGGTTGATTCACCCATTTATAAGTTATACTGTGGTACATACCTTGTAACTAACTTAGGTGATGAATAGAGTTTAAGCACATGAGTAAATAAACGTATGGTTTAAGGCCGTTGTATGACCGAAAGTGGCGCCCTCAGAGGTTTTTATTTAATAAGTCATTAATAGAAAAAGATTTTAATAATGTCTCTCGTGGAGATTTTAGGGCCCATGGTCTAGTATTTTTAAAGGGTATCACTACATGCCCTCGTAGTCATTCGTAGAAGTAGATAGAAAATGTGTCAAAAACGGCCACTTTTAGCAGTTTTGCTATCTACTTCTACGAATGACTACGAGGGCATGTAGAAATTACTTCTAAAAATACTAGACCATGGGCCCTAAAATCTCCACGAGAGACATTATTAAAATTGTGTTTTAGAATTATAATATTAAATAAAATTCACCGCGGCGCCACTTTCGCTCAGGGTACCGCCTTAAGAGTCGATCGCGCTTTTGGGTTCTAACAAGAGCAGGCTATAGAATCAATTCATGCTAAACTTATATGTGAATTGCAATAACTTATAACTATCTCAAAAGCAATTTTCTTAAAAATCATAGATCCTCGAAGCAGTCGAATTGAGTAATATTTTTGGTGCAGCGCGCGGTATCTTTGTTTCAACAGCCACCGCCCGGCCGCCGCACCGAGCCGGGACCGCGAGAAATTGAATGAAAACATTGAATATTTATTCTGAGAAGATGCCACTACACCGCTCCTCGTGCCAGGCAAAGATTATACAGCTACATTTCAAAGGTACCTACTTACTTATTTGCCTACAGCTGACCGATAGAAATGGGTAACTTGGGCTTGGATTTTTAATAGGGACTATGGGCAACAGCGTCATAACCAGTTAGCAACAAAATTCGTGTGCGCGCGTATCGCCCCTGCTGCACGAATTATGTTGTGTTGTGACGGCGCGGCGTGCAAGCGATTTTAACTTTAGGAGTGGTTACGCTGTTGCCCGTGGTACCTACTCGCCAAAAAATAAAGTAAATAATCACTATGGATAAGTATGTCAGAAGCAGAAACTAAATTTTTTTTTAGGAACCTTGGTCTCTACCTAAATTAACGAAGGACAATCTATTTAATTTACATCTGCAGTTCAGATTCAGCCAGGGCTTTATAACGTTACCAATTAACAGTAAAAATAACGTTACGTAACGTTACTTTCAACATGATACCTTGATAACGTTATTTTTTTAACGATACCTAATAACATAACATTAATTTAACGTTATATATTGGTTATGTTACTAGATATCGTTAAAAAATAACGTTATTTTTAATGGTAATTTTATAAGTGTTGCGTATTGTAGGTAGGTACCTCTGCTACCTAGTACCTACCGCAGAGACTGATCACGTCACGGCGGCGTCAACGTCAATTACACATTGCTTATAAATATTTTTATACAGTAACATAATAACGTTATCAATAGACAAAAATTAACGATAAATTCTGTTTTACCGTTATTACTTTCCAGTTTTAACGTTATTCTTTTTAACGTTACTAATTTTTAACGGTATATGAAGCCCTGGATTCAGCCCAGTGCAGCAATGGTTTTTGAACCGTTGCAAAGCGGAAAAAAATTGTAAGTAAATGGAACCTTCAAGAAAATGAATTAGTGTTAATTTAATCTATAATAAATAAGACTACAGCCGAGCTATTCCGAAACGAAACTTGCAACTTACTTCAAGTCACCTCACTTCCCATGAGTTTGATATTGGAAATTAGATAATTGTAGGTTACTTCATCAATTGAACATTAAAATTAGATAACGACAGAAGCAACCTGCCCCCCTACCATGACCGACGAAACACGGTACATATCGCGTGATATAGCATTTTATCGACACTCAACTGTCAAAATCCATTGTCTTTCTGTGTTTTTTTTTTGTTGCTTTAGCTCCCCGCTTTTTGGCAGGCCTTTTTTTGCCAATTATTCTTTTTTACTTCTTTTTTTTCCTTTTCTTTTGCTTTATGGGCAATTTTCGTTTCATTTTTTTTTACTTATGTTTGCAATGTACTTTCATTGTGGTTTCTTGCTTTCTGAGTGTTAAACGTGATAAAACGCTATATCACGCGATATATATCGAGTTTTGATGGTCATGCTAGGGGGGCTGAATTACCTTGCAAATACAATTAACAAATTAGTTTTTTATTATTATTTTATTTCTAATATTACGTACGAAGTGAAGTGACTTTCGAAATGAGTTGCGAGTTTTGTTTCGGAATAGCACGGCAGTACATTTTTACATTACATTTACAGGTAATATAATTCTGTAAAAAACTCGACCCTCTCTACGCAATCTAATCATTGGGTGGTTCTGGATCATCTTGGCTGTCCTTTTAATATTTGATCTGCATATTTATAAATCGGGCGGTCCGTTTGAGCGGCATGTTTGCAGATTTCATAGTTTATTTCGCCGCCCCACATAGCTCCCTTTGTTTCTAGAATCCACTTCGTCCGTAAGAATTTTTGCAAATACATTCACATTTTTGTACAATTCCTGTGTTATGTATGAACGTTGGAATGTTTCTGTTGTATTTATGTATCTGCCACTTAGTCACTTTGAACTGTTGTAGTACTTGTAGTGTAGGAATATTTGTAGGTAAGTAAGGCAAGAAAATAATCTGATTTTACTTGTACGTAAATTTTTATTTTTAAGTACTTATTTTTTATTTTATTTCTTTTATTTTTATTTTTACTTTAGTAATCTCATATTTTATTAAGATTTCAAACTAGCCTGTCGATTCTGTAACCAAACTTGCATCTCACTTCGAACCTCACTTCGCTTCGCATGAATTTGTTATTACTGAAATCGGTAGAAAATAGCTGAATATAGGCTAGGTACTTTACCGATTGCAAAACGGTTTTAGGTAGTTACCGTAGCTATTTAAAATCTTTTGTGATTAAAAAACCAGCCTATCTTTATCTCATTTATGATTTTAAATTCCCGCGCAGTGAAGTCAGATTCGAAGTGAGTGAGTGAGTTTGGTTACAGAATCGACCGGCAGGCCTAAGTTACTCCACAGATTAAGCTGTTGTTTAAGTATTATTAGGTACATTAGGCTTTTTAGATTTTTACATTCAACATGCTATTTTATTTATATAAACTTTCTTGAAAAAAGCAACTCGTCTTAAAGACGAGTTTTCAACAAAGTTTCATAAATGATTATGTACTCAGGTGGGAATCGAACCCTCCAGCTTACACAACTAAAGCTTTGACCCAGTGGCGTAGCGTGCGTTTGTGCCGCCCGGGGCGGACCCGAATTTTGCCGCCCCCTATTTTCATTATAAGTCAAGAAAATCAGTAATTTCTTTAAAGAAATAGTCATTACCTACCTTATTTATTTACTAAAAATTAATTCTTCGGGTTTTTGTCGATGCATAATCTTTTATGTAGCCGCGCGCTCCTGGTGATGATTATTTGGTCAAAATTGTTACAATCAATGATAGTGTAGTACTTATGTGAAATTTTGCCGCCCCCCAAAAGGAGCCGCCCGGGGCGGGCCACACCCCCTGCCCCCCACTACGCTACGCCACTGCTTTGACCACTGAGCTTAGATTCGATAGAAGATTCGTCGAGTTGAATTTTTATATTGCCTAGCCTACTCTAGCCTAGCCTACCTTTTTTGCAAAAAGTAAAAAGTTGTGAAAGTAATTTTAAATAAAAAAAAAATTAAAAACACGACTGCCCTGCCAAAAAAGAACTAATAAAATAATAAAAGTTTTTCATACCTAGTTTTAAAATTATTAATTTTATTTCATAAAAATATCTATAGCCTCTGTCACTCGGGATCATGTAGGTAAGGATTCTAACGATACCCCACAAATACGAATCTGTTCAGGCATTTATAAGTTATGGTGGAATAAGATTAACCCTGAATAGAACACTATACACTCTGGGTCCCCCCAGACCTACCGGTTTTGTTTCTTTGCTTTGCTGTTCTAATTGCTGTTTAGACCGCCGGCCAACCATTTTCAATCTATCGCATATTTGGACCAGACCAAATTGGCAAGATAGCCATTAGCTTGGTGTTATCAAATATCATCGTCTGGGTTGCGAAGTAGGAAGCTTCTGGGAGATATGCCACCCTGAACATGGTCTCCGATTGCTAAAAATAAATCGATCGCATATTTATATAAATTGTGAACAGGGTTGTGGGTGTCATCATTACCTATCTGAGCTATTTTTTGTGTTTTCATAACGATCGTTTAAAGAACAAAGCTCACAAGAACATTCTTATATGTGAAATTTACTTAGATTGAAAATATGCGATAAATTGAAAATGACCCTCTTGTTCGGCAATGGACCGCCGGGGTCCATTGCCGAACAGCAAAGCAAAGAACGGAAACCGGTAGGTCTGGGGGGACCCTTAGTTAAAATGACAGGAATTAAACGCGTGCAACTACGATACGATACGTATTTTCAACATTTCATTTTAACTAAGTATAATGTAACGCGAAAGTTTAAAAGTGTATACAATACACTTTTTTTTGGGCAGTCGTGTAAAAACATAATTTATCGTATAAATTAAAGCATTCGCACAAATTTCAAAAGGTCGTGGGTTCGATTCTCACCTGAATACATAGATAAACGACTTGTTTTTGTTTATACATAAGACTAGTTCGATCAAACATCTGTATTACACATCTGTGCGCTCTCGCAAGGCACGTACCCTGCCTGCCCGTAGGTGCACAGGAGCCCGAGGTAGAACTCCTGGTGAGGGGTGGGCACTGGCCTGATGAGAGACAGGTCTTTGTCCAGTCGCATCATCAGGGAGGAGTTGGCGGGCGGCCAGCGGACTGGGAGGAAACGGGTCTTGGTTGGTGTCGGGTCCCTGGAAGCAAAAAACTTTGTAATTTTACCTTATGCTAGCTAACTTGCTTAAGTGATTAAAAAGAATTCAATTTCTGGGGCTGATAAAAACAATGTTTCGTATCTTTTCAGAAAATGTTTTTATTTCAGTGAATACCTAGGGCGCGCTTTTAAATATTGATAATGTTTATGTTTTCATGATCGAGTATAGTGCCCCGATTTATAAAATTGTGACATTTGCCTGTAGTTTCGCAGATATGAGAGGTACGTGAATGGGCCATAGGTATTTGAAAATGTGCGACTGCCAAAGGGATTCAAAGTACAATTTGAATTCCTAAAATCAGTCGGTAACTTCTTAAGATTTTCCAAAACTTGACAAAATTTCAAAATTTTTACGACGACTTGGATTGAGAATTTCCCAATAACTTTTTTTTGAGCTCGTTATTCAAGAAACGGAAAAATTGGACCTTGGGATTGAATTAAGCTACAGTTTGAGACATCTTAGGACAGGGAATGTTAACGTTATTTTTGAATATAACGTTATTTCTTACTTTTTTTACCGTTAATTTTAACATTAACGTTATGTCAATAAATAACGTTAATTTTAACGTTAATTTGAGAAATAACGTTAAATTTAACGTTATTTACTGAAATAACGTTAATTTTAACGTTATTTCTTCCTTTTTTTACCGTTACTTTAAAATTAACGTTATTCCAATTAATAACGTTAATTTTTTACCGGTACTAAATTTAACGCTATATTTAACGTTAATTTTACCGGTAAAATATTTTTAACGTTATTTTTACCGTTAAATTAACCGATAAAATGTTTTAACGGTATTTTTAACGTTATTTTTTTTATATCGTTATTTTTTTAACGGTATTTCAATCCCTTTTTTAGGAGGCGGGCGGACAAAAACTGTAGTAACTGTAGGCTGTAGCGGGTCCCTTGCACGCGCAAGGTCAGCTTAAATTACATTTTCAATGCCTTTGATAAGTATTGATAGTTGCGCGTAGTTCTGTAGTTTTTTCCAATTACGGTTTTGTACATTTTATTGAATTTAAACACTAAAGCAACAGAATTAATTTTTTTAGTTGTTTTTGGGCCTCTATAGAGTATAAAGCTACTTTAGCATCAGTATAATATAAGTAGGTACCTAATTGATATTACGTCATGTTTCTGTATTTCCCCATTTGCCACGTCACACTCCCCGTGTTTCAGCCAGATGGCCTGAATAAGTGGCACACATTTTTACTTATCATCACCGCGTTTCCTTAACGTCGCTAATGTATTTTTTTTGTTCTACTCATTTCGTGCTTAATGGACTTCTAACAGAAAGTGGTTGTTACATGACTTCTGTACACAATTATGAAATTGAAAGCGGTCTAGGTAAGGTACTTACTTCTTTTTTTTTGTAAAATATTACATTAACGATTTTGAACTAGACTTGATCCTAATAATGATGATACGACAACACAAGCATCGACTTAAGTTTTTAATCTCTTCCGGATCCGGATTTTCTTACTTATCAAGAATTAATAGTTATTTATAGGCAATAAAGCAAATGCCAGAAATAACTGATTTTTTAAAATATTGATAATATGATGAATGAAAAAAATCTTACCCATATTTCATAAAGTTGGTCATCATCGTAGTGAGCCTGTCAATGAACAGCCGGTCCCTGCTGGACAGCAGCAGCGACAACCCAGCTGGCTTGAACACGTAGAAGATATCATCAGAGTGCGACGCGCCTTCCACCTTTAAACCTCTACCCATCAACCACTTCGCAAAGTTCCTGTCCCCCTCGTAAGCAAACAAGTACGAGTACACCGGCTGGTCGGAGTACTTTAACATCAAATCTATAAAAGCCTGCGCTGTCGAATTCACTAGCCAGTCAGAATAAAAATCTATGACCTGCCTGAACTGAGCCTTTCTTATTGGCTTCGATCCGAAGTACTGTGACCGCAGTTTATGTGCTATCTTCCTCCTATCCCTTTTTGAACACCAGGAGAACACTGAAGGAAGCCGCTGCACGAAACGTTCGTCAAGATCTTTCAAGGTTTTCTCACTGTTTAACCCGTAGAACAACAAGCCCTCGACGCTTGTGATCCCAGTCAAAATCGGCACCTTGTTAAAATGACCTGATTTTATGAGGTTGTACGGAGTGTCCTGGAAAAACGGATCAGAAAAGTTGCTGTCCACGCAAGGGCTGTATTTAAAATACTTCGGATTTATCGAAGTGTCGTGTGACACCGTTAATAGATCATAGGCTGAGGCGTTCGCGAAAAAGTTGAACACATCATTTGCGGTGGAAACTTGTTTCATTTTGCTGGCGTCTCGGTAAGCGGGTGCTTGAGGTGCTGCGTTGAAAGCCCATGGTGCTAAAGGGGACCCGCTCATGAGGATCAGTTTATGGAACAGTCCCTTGCTGGAGTCTGAGAGCATGTGCATGGCCGCGGCACTCGCACCCGCGCTCTGGCCAGAAACGGTGACATTGTCAGGGTCTCCCCCGAACGCGGCAATATTCTTTCTTATCCATTTTAAAGCTGCGACTTGATCTTTCAATCCAAGGTTGGCAGCACCGTTCAGACAGAGGAAACCGAGGACTCCGACCCTGTAGTTGATTATGGCAGTGATGACGTTTTTAATGACTAGGAATTCAGGGTCGTAGTGTAACTTGCTGCCGTAGTAGTAGGCTCCTCCATGGAGGAAGACCAGGACTGGCAGCTTGTCGGGCGGCTGCGCTCGCTCGGGCACGTACAGGTCCAGGTCCAAGCATTGCTCGGAGCCGAGCCTGAGCACGGAGACGGTCTGCAAGCATGATCCAAACCTCCTGACTGCGTCGAAGGTTCCATTCCAACTTGCTGGCTCTGTCGGTGGCTGAAAAATTAAAGAAAGTTAATAAATAACTCAATTTTACTCTAAACTAGCTTCCGCCTGCGACTTTGTGCCCGCGGACATTCGGAAAAACCCTAGGGAACCTTTGACCGGGATAAAAAGTATCTTATGTTCCACGCTATAAACTATCTGTGTGTCATAATTCATTCAATACTGTTCAACCGTTTTGCGTGATTGAGAAACAAACATTCAAACCCACAATTCACATCTTATTAAGTAGGATTATCCATTATTGATTACAGTAACTTATTTGACGACCTCCATGGTCGAGTGGTTTGTACGCCCGTTTTCAAGGTGTCGCCATGTCTGAGGTCCCGGGTTCCATGCCCGGCTGGGTCAATTTAGAAAACTATTTTTAATATTGGCTCAGGTGTTTGTAGTTCCACCGTTGTCTCTGATTTTCATAACACAGAGCAATGTTTGTGCTGTTGTTTAATATTTACTATTTATTAATTATTTACTAATTGGAAAAAGAGAAGTTGGTCCACTGAAGTAGACAAACAAATTTTTATGGACTACAGTTAAACGTATATGGAAATAGAGGTGTTACGAATGTCAAATTTTACACATTTGCGAAGGCGAATGCGTATAATTTAGGTTGCGAATGTGCGAATGCGAATGCGAATGTTAAGACATTAAGTTTACAAAAACCACATGAATTAATAAATCAATCATTTCTATTATTAAACGGGAAAAACATACAAAATAATAATATACATATAATTTATGACATCAATTAGTGAATTAAATTTTTAAAAATTTGTATGCTTCTTTAATGCACATGTGCATTTAAATATTATAGTAATAGTCAAAGTTCAATAAAGTAAAATAAAAAATCGCCATATACCTATCACTTTTTTTCACTAATGCACTTTTAGTGCAGTTTTGGTGCACTTAAGATCATACTATAGATTGCATGTGAATATATAGAAGCATTTGAATGTTGCAAGTTTTACTCAAGTCATTACTTACTCGTCAAGGGAGCCCGCATAAAGAAAGCAGGTACTGGTCGGTACAGGTCTGTACCGATCGGTGCAGATAAGTAGCCCCATACTTTTCTATAGGAGTCCGCATAAAGAAAACAGGTTTCCGGTATCGGTTTGCGCATACATCCGGCGCAACAGATCTGTACCGACCGGTACCGACCTATAACCTGCTTTCTTTATGCGAAGCAGGTACTGGTCGGTACAGGTCTGTACCGATCGGTGCAAGTAAGTAGCCCCATACTTTTCTATGGGAGTCCGCATAAAGAAAACAGGTTTCCGGTACCGGTTTGCGCATACATCCGGCGCAACAGATCTGTACCGACCGGTACCGACCTATAACCTGCTTTCTTTATGCGAAGCAGGTACTGGTCGGTACAGGTCTGTACCGATCGGTGCAGGTAAGTAGCCCCATACTTTTCTATGGGAGTCCGTATAAAGAAAATAGGTTTCCGGTACCGGTTTGCGCATACATCCGGCGCAACAGATCTGTACCGACCGGTACCGACCCGTAACCTGCTTTCTTTATGCGGGCACCCATTACGAAAGGGTAAAACTGTGAAAATAAGTTTTGCATTTAAAATCCTGATTCAAATGCGAAAACGTTCAAACTTTTGAAAACTTAATAAAATTACTATTCTGCGCCACATAGCCGCCGCCGGTCATAAAGACAGTAGTCGCATATTCTATCAGTTACATTACGTATTTCAATAATATAGATGTTGTTCTAACAAATTATAAATAATGATACTTACAAAAAAATATTTTATATATTTTTGTACTTATTTACAAGTGGGTCCTGTACAAAAGACTTTAACGCGATAGATAATGTCCGTATGAAAATATTACAATGATTTTTGGCATTTTCTTGTTTTGAATTTGAGAATTAAGAATTCACAATGCAATTTTTATACAATGATATTAATTATGTATAGAAGAATTTCAAATTGCCACCAAATAATCCAAAAAATCCTGACATTTTCCAAGTCCGGCCGGAACCCTGACAGGGACCCAAAAAACCTCAGGACAAATCCTGACGTCTGGTAACCGTAAATTGCAAGTACCCAATAGGCATGATGACAATTTTTTATTTAAATTTATGTTACATAAATTACCTCTCAAAAAAAGAAACATTGGTAAATGAATTATTTCGCTAGCACAAAAACTGCCCGAGATGTCACAGTTTGAAATGCACACAAATGGACTGACCTAAAAACGTTCCATACTAACGGCTACTAAGTTATGACGTCACGCCTGAGTAGTTTGTATGCAATGCGTAGGTTTGTTCGGCAGCTATATTAAATATTGTGTTTATCAAAATGGTTTCTTAGACAAATTTGCCACACATTTTACGGACTAATTAAAGGTATCATTTATTTTAATAATTTTTATACTTTTTAAATGGACTTGTCCACCCAACTTTGAAGGGTCATAAAACAAATAATATGCATTTTAAAAAACCAAGAGGTATACAAGCTGCTCTAAAAGTGTAATATGTTTACGATTTTTATTAGTAGGTATTTAGTTATTTTATTCATTAGTCGTCATCCCAATTGCATTAATACGACCGTAGCTTTCTAGCAGCTGACTAAAATCTATGGAAGTGTAATTGCAAACAAATATTGGTTAAAAAATGGTACCACGGAGCCGAAAAAGTACAACCCGCTCAGCTTTAATCGGGCCAGCCACGCACCCGATGACTGACTTTGTGTTCTTTTCAAAAAATTGCAGTTTGTATTGTAGAGAAAAGATAGAAAGAGAGAGTTTATCAGAAATGATGTCCTTTATAGTCAATTGGTGTAAAAGATTCAAAGAAGGCAGTAAAAAGATGCAGAAAAACGTATCTCATTTTTTCGTTTATTTATAGAAAATATATATGAGTAAGTATACAATTAATGGTAGCTAATAAGCAACCAGTGTTCAGATGCTTTGTGCTGCATAATGAAATGCCAGCATTTTTAGCTCTTTCCACTTAGTTGTACTTTTCGTGTGGTGCAATTTTTTGAGCATAATGCTTATTCCATAGATTTTAGTTCACTGCTTTCTAACTACACTTTCTCAAAGATATCAGCGTATGATAATGATGTGTTAAGTATGATATGATACTCTTTAATTAGCTACATCTCCAATGAAAATATTAATATTATCACTCCTAACGTATAAATTAAATCGCCGTTTTTTAAGAAAATTTTTAGGGAAGTTACATTTTCCTTAATAACTTTTCAATTTTTACTTTATTAAAAAATGCTACTGTACTTTTATGTATGTTTGTACAAATGTTTGAAAACTAACTCATGTTTTCTGTAGACAAACTTGTAAAAAATAAATAAATATTTATTTATTACAACAGACACCGTAGTCGTAGTTCTGAATAAAATGAATGAATATGAAAATGTGAATGTTGTATTTAATTTTTTTTTTGTTTCAGAATAATAATTATCAATGTTTTATTGATGAAATTAACTAAATAGATACCTGAAGCTTTAAATCACTACTAACCTATCAATATTCATACCACACATATTCATTCATTATTCAATTCATTATACATCGCATGCACGTATCGCGAGCGATTAGGTCCTATCCTAAATACAAATTTTCTGTTTAAAAACCCTACCGGAGCAGGGTGCCAAAAATAGGTTAAGACTCATTTGAGTGTTCCCCTCCACGGAAATCTTTAGTAAAAGGCGAAAGATTTATACGTTTTGAAGGGAAACCAGAGTTAACGAAGTTGAGATTGCGGAGAGACAGTATCTACTCAAGAAAAATCTTAACACCGCCGTGTAGGTAACAGCAATAACAGTTGAGCGCCATCTATCGATAGTCGTAGGAACGTTGTAAACAACATGGCTGACTGACGGTGACGAAGTGATAAGCAAATACGCACATTTTGTAGCTTGTTTATAAATAACTATGATAATAATAGAACACAGTTTCGTAAATACGATCATTATTTAGTGAAAATAATTTGTTAGTTAGGTCTTACTTATTATGTTCCAATAATAATGATACGTTTATATTATTTACTCTTACTCATAGGTAAACAGTACAATGCAATTTACTTGAACCATTTTGTTGAAAATTATTGAATTTTTAGTTGGTATTGGTACCTATCCTGTTATACCTTTATTTATTTATAAAACTAATTAAAATGCTAATAATAACTAGTAATATTTTTTGGTATGCTCGTTGCTTATTATTATAGACTTGTATATAATTTTTAAAAAGATTTAAATAAACTTTTTTATTGTTTTATGTTTAAAAGTAACGTACTAAATATTGGAATAACGTTCGTTAGTATCAGGAAGATATTTCAATGTATTTTTACGAAACGCCTTTGTAGTTACTTAAATAATTTGCACAAATTTAAATTTAATTTAAAAGAAGAATAGATAATAGAACTTTGTGTTAATTTAATGAATTAATAAGTCAAAATTGGTGACTGCATATTGACTGCAAAACTGTGCAAGATTATCAAGTATTTCTCAAATAAAACCGTCACAATATAAATATGGATTATTTCTGTATTTTATAAAAAACGCTAATGAGTTCTAAAAAGTTGTATTGATATAAGTAATCTCTTTCTTAAAAATACCCTTAAAATTAAAGGTAAGCTTTGGACTTCCGTTTAAGTTAACGGTTAAAAGTTAAGGGTGTAGACGCACATCACGTTCCATTTTTTCAATACAAACGATCGAAACAACTCTGCGCGAGCCGTAATGAGGGCGAACTTTGAAAATTCCTATTAGATTATTAAATAGATATAAGTATATACAAAACACGCAATACAATAGACAAATACCTCATTATTTCTAAAAAACATAAAAAATTACTTTAGTATATGTAAATACCAGTAAAACAACATGTCAAAGTGTACCGATTTGAGCAATTTTTAATATTTTATTTCTCAGTGATTAAAAACATTTTTTAAATTTTTTCTCTCTATAGGGCATTCCTTGACAATACAAACAATAAGTGAAAAAATAAATGTGAGTCGTATTCTTATTTCTTACAGCTGAAACGTTTGTGAAAAATACCTCTGACAAGCAAATTTGAAATTCCACTTGAACAGATTGTCTTCGTTTAAAAATACCTGATAATTTATTATGTTTTTCTCTCTATATGGCACTAATTTAATAATTTTTCTTCCTAAAACTAAAGTTTACATCAATAGTAATGCTTTCATTCTTTAAATAACTTCATTGGAAAAACGCTTATTTCTTTGAAATGCGGATATACAGTCTTAAGATAAAACTTACTTGGAACCTTCGGCTGGTCGCGTACGGTATCCCATAGAACAGGTTCTGACCGGACACACTTTTCAGACCCCTAACTTTGCCATAACTGGTCTCTATAACTGGCGTATATATTGTACCGAACACATTTAACACATTCAATAAAATACACAACAAAAACCATTTCAATGTTCGTCTCATTTTACAGAAACTAGTTTCATTTTCAAAATGAAAACAAATCATTTTTGTCTATGTATGAAATTCGTTTGACACTTGACATTGCACTTGGCTCACATAACTAATTAGGTAACTTTTATGTGAAAATCCTTTTTAACTTTGACCTATGCATTTATGGAATATATAAATTAGTGAATCAAAAATGATCACTTATACACCGTCGCATATTGAAAATTACACCAAAATAATTGCTTGATTCGTCGTCTTCTTCGTTGGGAGGTTATAATATAACAATAATGTAAATGGAAGCGAGCTGGTCTCATGAGGCGGGCCCGACTTGTGTCGAAATGTTACGCAGATGGTGTGCAATGCTCTTGCGCAAATGACGACAGTGGGAGAACGAAAAAACACTCTCTTGTTGGCAGCATTGCAGTTGCTATCACTATACCAGAGACAAGAAAATAGCTTAATAGATCACAATCGATAGCACAGAATTAGATTGTGATAGTTGTTACTTCGTTCTATTCGAATCTAACCTACTTGATAACTGATTTGGTAAGATGGTAAGATAAAATTGTAGGTTATCAACAGGACCTATGAAAACTAGTGACATTTTAGCTAGACTAAACTTTTTTCAGATAAAGTCTAAGTCAACGTCAAAATGCCTATTATTCAAATAAACTTTAATAATAGCCATTTATTGCTTCAAGAATTGCGCAAATCTTATACCTAAGTTGTTTTTATTATATTTGTGTTTCGAAAGAACTTTTCTTTCTTCTTCAATTAGATTAATTTAAATTTTAAGTTTATAGTAAATATTTTTGTACTTTTGTGAGGTTGGTATTATGTATACAAATATGCTTTGTAAAATAAGTTTGAATTTACAATGAAATAGATACATACATATTACATATATGTATAGAAGGTCAGACATAACGTACGCAAAGTTATTTTATCTTCTAGATTTAACTTGATAGATTAAGTTAACATGAATAAATGTGAAATAAGAGAGTAATGAAGAGCATCAAAATTCAGAAGGTAAAATAATTATAAGTAATAATATTTTGCAAGAACGTTAATTAATACCTGCACAGCATGTACGTCTACATACTTCGTTAAGTACCTAGTATTTTTTTTATATTAAATAATTATGGGACATCTATTCCGGTCAATGGTATATTGTGACAGAACATTGCAAATAACATGAAGTGTTATTACGTGCGCGTAATTCACAATTGCATTCGACGGCGGGTAACGAAAGCATGAGATTTTTGCAACTGCAAAATTGATATGTTGTTTTTGGACGTAGGTATAAAATTATTTCAACGTACGTTTATGAATCGTAATTAAATAAATGTATTAATATTAATATTCATTAATATTAGTAATTTGCGACTTTTTAAGTAAAAATATTTTTTAAATACGTGTTAAGATGAACATTAAGTAAAATTCCAATATTATAAGAATTATGAAAATAATTAAAAGGTTAATAAAAATAAAAGTTATCTGGAAAACAATACACCCAGGTTTTTTTTTGTAACATACTTTTATTTCTTAGGTAAATGTTTTATAATGCCAAAATTATTTTAATGATACGATTGAAAAATAAACAGAGCAAAACAGAACAGATAATGGAATAATAATGATAGTGTAATTTCGCCATCACGAAGTTAATCCTTAGTTGTGGATGTATACTAACCGAGTTTCCTACTTTATTGTTTGTTTGCAAGACGAAAATTTTCGAATGAACATTAATAAATAAATTTGCCTCCTAAGTTTCTGGCTTATCAGGGACAACCTCTGGGGAAATTCAATTTCTGTTAGTAGGCTTGTATGTAGAAGTTTGTTTGTTGATTGCAAAGTAATTTCGCAGCGATCGAGCGGGCCGTCGGATGAACCCACTCGGCAACTTCACACACGCACGTCTCATTGCAAATACAGAGTTACCCACTTGAAGGATTGCTGCCAGGGCTGCCCAAGTACGGGACGAGATATAAGTACAATGGATATCTGAAAAAGTCGGAAACAATCGTCTAACATAAATCAATCATTAACATAAGTCAACGTCGATTATAAGTAAAGCAAAAACACGAAGTTAGGCGATGCCTATTATTTATCTTGAAGTACTTGTTTTTTAAACAGTTTTTAGGGATTGCAGATTGTTAACACGGTTCTAAAGTAAATTAAAGAGTTGTTGCAGCGAGATTATTACTTGCCATTATTCGGCAGAAGTTGATTCTGTGAAATAAATTATAATATGGGTTAATTTGTTGGTGACAGAGACGTTGAGAGAGACGCACTTGATTATCTAACAAGCCATAGGCAAAGCTGTTTAAATTCGTAATAATAAAAAGATAATTATGTGTCAAACAATGAAAACCACTACGTTGCAAAATAAACACTTTGATGTAGCTCTCAATGATCATCGTAGCACAGAGTTCTGTCGTAACGCTACGCATTTCGTAGTCACTCGCAGGCATCGCTCGGAGCAACCCCTCACAAGTTCGTCTGTGCTGCGACAAAGCGAGATAAGTTCCGAATTAAAAGGCGGAGGAAGTCCGCTCCAATTTGCATGTTTGCCCAGTTTATAACAATTAGCCGTTGCGCCGGGTATTTTTCTTTATTACCCGGATTAAACCGAGACCGGTCCGGTCTTCGCGTCGCACTCGCTAGCTGTAGGTAATTGCGTTTTATAAATGAATTGCACGATGTCAGCTCAGCTCCGTATGCGCTTCTGTTTAGTCTGTGTAAATTCAAGAATGGTTTGGAATTTTCGAACTGTTTCCTGAAAATAAAAGTAAATAAACGCAACCAAAGTGAATTGGATTGGATATACCTAAATTCTAGATTGCCCTGAATTTAGAATGTAGAGTAAGTTTACTCAAATCATGTTTTTTTTCTAAACAAAGACAACAACATACCGAATACGTGTGTTTTTTACACGACTGACCAAAAAGGAGTGTATTTACACAACTGCCCAAAAAGGAGTGTATATGTGTTTAGGGTTCATGTTTGTTTGTGGGTATGTGATTTTCTTTATTCCACCGTAACTTCTAAATGGCTCAACGGATTTGAATGTATAGGGTGTCGTTAGAATCCTTATATCATTCCAAGTGAACTGGCTATATTTTTTTGAAAGAAGTCACTATGGCGACAGTACGACGCCATTTTCAAATGTGAAAAAAAAATTGTTTTCTTCAATTATTACAATATGGGCATCATATGAAAGGCCTTAATGAGCACATTTCAAAACTATATAATTTAATAATAATAATAAATGCTTGGACAATTTCACACATCGCCTTCCAGCCCCAAACTAAGCAAAGCTTGTAATATGGGTGCTAGACAACTGATATACTACTTATATACTTTTTAAATATATACTTATGATACATACTAACACCCAGACCCGTCACAGAAATTAAAATTCATCATTTCAGTTTCTGCCCGGCCGGGAATCGAACCCGGGACCTTTTGCGTGGTAGGCAGCATGTTGACCATTGCACCACTCAGGTCGTCAAACTCTCAATCTGTCAATCTGTCAAGGTCTCAATTTGTCACTAAAATGTGTGAAATAATAATAAATCAATTTAAAAAATATTAAAAATAGGACTGCCGTGCCAAAAGCGAATAAACTAACAAGTGTCTTTGTAGTCCCCCGACTGCAAAGACACTTGTTAGTTTATTCGCTTTTGGGACGGCAGTCGTGTTTTTAATATTTTTAAAACTTATTTATTTTTGTCTAATGAAGAGCAATAAATATTAATTGTTGGATAGAGTTTTTGCCACAATAATTGATAAAACTTGTAGAAAATGTCACTAAGGAGTAAAGGAAGAGATACAGGTTTTCCGAAACATTAAGAATGTATTAACTGGTTTCATAACAGTTTGATTACATTGCCCATGCATCTTTTCGTAAGTTCAAGCCGGTTAGTAGCAATTCGTTGGAAATGTTGGTATACGAGCTTATTGGCCTAAGGTCATTTAAAATATTTGCTCAATATTAAATTGCACACTAATCTTATTAAGAGGTATGTTAAAATTTAGGAATAATCTCTGAAACTATTATCCGACTTCTAAAACATAAAAATCTAGTGGGAGCGCTCTACACCCGGAGTCCTCATCACTGAGGAACTGGCTATACTAGCCGCCGGAACTGCCAGAACACAACAATTTTCAAATTGTTGTTATGGCGTCAAACTTAGGTAAGACGGTGGTAGCTAGCCAGGCGGACTTGAAATAAGCCCTACCACTAACCAAAATACAAATTATACCCCCCTGGGAATCGAACCCGGGACCCCTGCGTCTTACACGGGTGGGCAAACCACTAGACCACAGAGGCGGTAAGAGTTAATAATGGATAAAGTGTTTCTAAAATTCGTTACAATCTCATCCACGTCATATGATTAATCATTCAGTACCCAACCCCATTTGGACTGATTTCGATTATAAGTTTGAATGTTGTTCAGTTGATTATAACTATATCTAATTAGGGCTTCGCAATAACTGGCCGAAACGACGGGCCGCGATAAGGTTCCACAGATTAAATAACTTCGCCCGTTAACCGCCGTAAACGAATTAAACTAAAATAATTAAAGTCCGTCCAAATAATGTCATTTTATTCAAATGTATTGTTGTGCTGGGGTTGATGGAACTTCGGCCGGAAGTAATGGTCCCTAATGAGTTTGAATATTTCGGTTTGGCCACACCCCGGGCACTTCATACAAGCGTCGCGTTTCAACTACCTATTACACAGACGCTACACAGTGACGTTTTGCACACGCGCAACTGTGTGCGAACTATTGAATGAGCACACGGATCGGCACACGGAACGGCGCGTTGGGCGCCGGTGGGGTGAGGTAATTGATTGTGGGGCGGGGCGGAGAGTGTCCTTTCTGTACGATAGTACTTAAATCTATTCTGTGGTTTGGCATGAGACTGTGTTAATTTGTAATGAACTTTTAGTTTAGTTCCGTAGTTTTTATTTTCAGTAAACAGAGAGTGGATACGGAATAGGCGTATATTACGGAATGAAAAAAAATATTCAATTCTTTATTGTTTCCATGGTTTACAAGGTCACAAGGTAAAAAAAGTACAAACATGGAACCCCGTTGGGGAACAACAATTTCAAAGTAATATCTTAAATAGCAAAAGTAATATTAGCAATAGTAGGTAAAATACTTTTAATTTTTCTACAGTTTATAAGATTTTTTTGATAGGTAGGTAATTGTTGAATTGTATAGACAGACACTGTCTGAAATAAAATATTTTGATAACAAAAATGTTTATTTTTGTTTTAAAAAATATTTTATATCAATTGGTATAGGTATTCAATTGGCATTAAGTATTTGAAACGGGTTGGGAATTGGTGGAAAAACTATGGCAAAAGTAAATCAGTTATTACTATTAAGATGAAGATATTAGATAAAAATCCTTACTATCCTTACTTCCTTACTAATATTATAAATGCGAAAGTCCATTTGTTTGTTTGTTTGTTACGCCGTCACGTCTTAACTACTGAACCGATCATCATGAAATTTTACATACATGTTGTCATAGGTAAAAAAAAACTTTCCACGCAGACGAAGTCGCGGGCGGCCGCTAGTACTAGATAAATCTACTCACCCATAGCATCTCATACGGGACTCGAACCCGCGATTTAGTAGCATAACTAGTTAATACATTCGTCCGGAATCCCAAGGGTGCGGGTTTAAGTCCCATCTGAGATAATATTGGTGAGTTAATTTTTTCTACAATTTTTTCTTGCGGTATATATTATTAATTATCTTAAAAATAGCATTGTGAATGTCTAAATTACTATGTTATTTGGGCTAACCGCAATCACAAGTTTATTTTGCATGATGAATGATAATCGTCATTGGACCAAAACATTACTATAAAATAACTTCATTTAAACATTATTCAAATAGTTCTGTGGTCTCCGTGAATGCAGCCATTTATAATAATTTGATTTTATACAATTTTCAGTTTTTTTAAATTACCTACCATTAATATGTAAATCCACCGCAGAATTTTTTAGTCAGAATTCCACCACAACTTAAAATATGAGATTATCAAATAGAATATTTAAATAATTACATCAATTTGTGTGCCTTTTTAATATTTTTTTTCTTGTTAAAAACATTTTGCCTTTCTTGAGTTTGTGTCCATCAGCCATTTTTAATGTCCCCACTGCTGGGGCACAGACCTTCCTTATAGGCGGATAAGGAGGACGGGCCATAACCCACCACACGGGCCCAATGCGGATTGGTGGGTGTTAACGACTGCAAATGCAGCCGGGACCAACGGCTTAAGGTGCCTTCCGAAGCACGGAGGAGCTCGAGATAGTAAATTTTTGGTCACCCATCCCATGACCGACCCTTGCAAACGTTGCTTAACCTCCGCAATCGCTGGGCCAGGCGCTAAACCACTGCGCCACCGAGCTTCTCTTTCTTGAGTATACTTAATTAAAAACATGAAGCGCCAAAATTCTCGTCTGAATTTCTGAAAGCTCGCGTCACAGACTAACATAATACAGCTTGACAAGTTGGGGCGTGAAATCGCTAATTAGGATAATTAGCGCACGCAAGCTCATCACAGTCTAGTTACTTAGCCGACTGTGTGTCTTGCTCCTATTGAAGTTAGCATCAGCCGGGGAGCATTGTTCTAACATAATTTAACTTACATGACAGCCAGATTTGCGTTGGAACTTGCTTCTCTGCTAGTGACTTCTCTGCAATAGCTTTGGAGTTGTACATGCAGAATTACGTTAGACTATTAGGAGCATTTTGTTTGCTAGATAAAAAGTATTCTATTTTAATCCAGATTATAAACAATTTGTGTGTCCAAATCCAAATCCGTCCAGCCGTTTAGACCAGAAGAGGTAACAAACACACTAAAACACACACACACACACACACACACACACACACACACACAAACATTTGCGTTTATTATACTAGCTTCCGCCCGCGACTTCGTCCGCGTGGACATTCGGAAAATCCCTAGGGAAGATTATTAATACAATTGAAAAATATTAGAAAAAATCGACTCACACATAGCAGCTCAGACGGGACTCGAACCCGCACCCTTAGGATTCCGGCCCAATGCACTAACCAATTATGCTACCGAGTCGCTAGCAGGATTGACGAAATTTTCTAATATCTTTCACGTCTCCGCTGTAGGCCAGCGCCATCTCATCAATGTGAAGTGAATTACTTCGACATTTGAAAGCAGCACCTTTGCAGGTGCTAGACAAATCATATAATTTTTAAACTTTTAGATTTTTTGTGCATTCACAATGCTATTTTTATATTAAGATTATTAATACAATTGAAAAATATTAGAAAAAATCGACTCACCCATAGCAGCTCAGACGGGACTCGAACCCGCACCCTTAGGATTCCGGCCCAATGCACTAACCAATTATGCTACCGAGTCGCTAGCAGGATTGACGAAATTTTCGCGTGTTCCTCAGTGGCCGGACCACATTTTAGTACTCAGATGGTTTAGTTCCACATAGTTGCTACCTGAAGTCTACCTTCACAGTATTATATCATAATTAATAGTACCTCAACAGATAAGGAAATATTTAACAAATAAAGTGGTCCGGCCGCAGAGCAATGCTCTCTGGCCGCACCAACTCAAATTTTAAAAAGTGTGATACATTTTCAAGAAATTTATATCGCAGTAAAACCTACCTAAATAGTACCTTCCACACGACAAGTTTCGTAAAATAAAACTCATTAGCTTAGAAGTTACAAGCCGTAGTTTGTGGTCCGGCTGGGAAGCATTCTCTGCAGCAGGTCAATATCGTAAGTGTGATACATTTTCAAGAAAGTGATATCCCAATGAAAGCTACCTAAATAGTACCTTCCACACGACAAGTTTCGTAAAATAAAACTCATTGGCTTAGAAGTTACAAGCCGTAGTTCGTGGTCCGGCTGGAGAGCATTCTCTGCAGCAGGTCAATATCGTAAGTGTGATACATTTTCAAGAAAGTGATATCCCAATAAAAGCTACCTAAATAGTACCTTTCACACGACAAGTTTCGTAAAATAAAACTCATTGGCTTAGAAGTTACTAGCCGTAATTTGTGGTCCGGCAGGAGAGCATTCTCTGCAGCAGGTCAATATCGTAAGTGTGATACATTTTCAAGAAAGTGATATCCCAATAAAAGCTACCTAAATAGTACCTTTCACACGACAAGTTTCGTACAATAAAACTCATTGGCTTAGAAGATACAAGCCCTCGTTTGTGCTCCGGCTAGAGAATATTGCTCTTTTATTTCATCAAACTATTAATTTGTATAATTAAGCTCAAAGTATTTAATCCGGCTAGGAAGGACTACTTTTCAGCGAATGGAAGCCACTTTCGCAAGGGTCGGTCATGGGATGGGTGACCAAAAAACTGTGCTTCGGAAGGAACGTTAAGCTGTTGGTCCTGGCTGCATTTGCATCCTAAGGAAACCTTTAATCAGGATAAAAAGTATTAAAAAAGTATTATATGTTTAAATGTCCTGCCTCGCAAGGCAGCGCGCACAGTGTGGACGTTTAAACATAGAATACTTCTTTTCCTAGTTAATGGTTCCCTAAGGATTTTCTTGAACGTCCACACTGTGCGCGCTGCCTTGCGAGGCAGGACATTAAAACATATAATACTTTTTTTAAAGGATTTTCTCGAATGTCCACGCGAATGAAGTCCCCAGTGCTGTAAAGAACTGTAAAGAAGATGGGCCATAACCCACCATGCGGGCCCTATGCGGATTGGTATGTGTTAACGACTGCAAATGCAGCCAGGACCAACAGCTTAACGTTCCTTCCGAAGCACAGTTTTTTGGTCACCCATCCCATGACCAAGCAACTTTAGCAAGGGTCTAAAGTTGCTTCCATTCGCTGAAAAGTAGTCCTTCCTAGCCGGATGAAATACTTTGAGCTTAATTATACAAATTAATAGTTTGATGAAATAAAACAGCAATATTCTCTAGCCTGAGCACAAACTAGGGCTTGTATCTTCTAAGCCAATAACTTTTATTTTACGAAACTTGTCATGTGAAAGGTACTATTTAGGAAGCTTTTATTGGGATATCACTTTCTTAAAAATGTATCACACTTACGATATTGACCTGCTGCAGAGAATGCTCTCCAGCCGGACCACAAATTACGGCTAGTAACTTCTAAGCCAATGAGTTTTATTTTACGAAACTTGTCATGTGCAAGGTACTATTTAGGTAGCTTTTATTGGGATATCACTTTCTTGAAAATGTATCACACTTACGATATTGACCTGCTGCAGAGAATGCTCTCCAGCCGGACCACGAACTACGGCTTGTAACTTCTAAGCCAATGAGTTTTATTTTACGAAACTTGTCGTGTGGAAGGTACTATTTAGGTAGCTTTCATTGGGATATCACTTTCTTGAAAATGTATCACACTTACGATATTGACCTGCTGCAGAGAATGCTTCCCAGCCGGACCACAAACTACGGCTTGTAACTTCTAAGCCAATGAGTTTTATTTTACGAAACTTGTCGTGTGGAAGGTACTATTTAGGTAGGTTTTAACTGCGATATAAATTTCTTGAAAATGTATCACACTTTTTAAAATTTGAGTTGGTGCGGCCAGAGAGCATTGCTCTGCGGCCGGACCACTTTATTTGTTAAATATTTCCTTATCTGTTGAGGTACTATTAATTATGATATATTCCTGTGAAGGTAGACTTCAGGTAGCAACTATGTGGAACTAAACCATCTGAGTACTAAAATGTGGTCCGGCCACTGAGGAACACGCGAAATTTTCTAATATCTTTCACGTCTCCGCTGTAGGCCAGCGCCATCTCATCAATGTGAAGTGAATTATTTCGACATTTGAAAGCAGCACCTTTGCAGGTGCTAGACAAATCAATTAATTAAGAGGTGCGGGTTCGAGTCCCGTCTGAGCTGCTATGGGTGAGTCGATTTTTTCTAATATTTTTCAATTGTATTAATAAACTTAATATAAAAATAGCATTGTGAATGCACAAAAAATCTAAAAGTTTAAAAATCCCTAGGGAACCTTTCACTGGGATAAAAAGTATCATATGTTTTAATCCAGGCTATAAACTGTCTGTATGCCAAATTTCATCCAGATTTGGATTCATTTGTTAATGCGTAATTGAGGAACAAACATCCAAAATTCCAAACCCACAAACTTTCCCATTTATAATATTAGTAGGACTAGAAGTAGGATAACTTCTAACCTGCGTAGGTACTGACAGTATGACTTTCTTTACGTTAGTACCTTAATACAGAAAGGGCATAGTGTTTAGAAGTTTTCATTATGAGAGGTTGATTTTTAAAATTACGAAATCAGAGATTTCTCTTGATCGTGTTTAAAGTAAACTCTGAAAAACCGGCCAAGTGCGAGTCGGACTCGCGCACGAAGGATTCCGTACCAAAAACAGCAAAAAAATCACGTTTTTTGTATGGGAGCCACCTGAAATATTTATTTTTTTCTGTTTTAGTATTTATAATTATAGCAGCAATAGAAATACATCATCTATGAAAATTTCAACTGTCTACCTGCAGTCGTTATTAGCGAGCAAAAAACGGCAAAAAATCACGTTTGTTGTGTGGGAGCCCCCTTAAATATTTATTTTTTTCTGTTTTTAGTATTTGTTGTTGTAGCGGCAACAGAAATACATCATCTGTGAAAATTTCACCTGTCTAGCTATCACGGATCATGAGATATAGCCTGGTGACAGACAGACAGGCAGACAGACAGACAGACAGACGGACAGCAGAGTCTTAATAATAGGGTCCCGTTTTTACTCTTTGAGTACGGAACCCTAACAAAGGAAACCTATGGAAGTGGCGTAAACTGCAATAACAAAGCATTCGTGACGTCAGGCGCGTGCCATGTCCGCCATATTGTGTTGTGTTACAATTTCGACTCTATGCTGTTTACATAAGGTGTGTGTACACTAAGCCACAGAATAACTAATAGTACAAGTACTAAGCTAAGCCGCCATGTTTGTTGTTGCGTTTGAATGGAGAACAATGAAGTAGGTATGCACGCTTTTTTCGTAGGTGTGGCAGGTCCATTTTATTCCTTCGTCATTGTGGCTAAATCCTATTCTTAGTTTACTATTACTAAACAAAGATGTAATGATTTGACATGTGGTCGCCTGTACCTCTATGCCCAAATACACGATAATATTAATACCGTTGGCAGTAAATCAAATTAGCAACATCTCCGAATGGTTATAGCGTTAATTACTGTGCTGATTAGCCGCAGGTCGCGACTGCCGACTAATGAAGTACCTACCTAACTAAATATACAGTAATGAGCAGTTAGCAAACAATAATGTACCTATACTTGGCAATATAATGTAAATTTGATTAGGTTTATTCACAAGAAAAAACATTATTAACGTATAATATGTATCTCACTGTTTGTTCAAACATATCTCGCTAAGGCAGCCATTACATGCTCATGCAAGCGTCAGTCAAATTCTATCAGTCATGAATTACATTTGACTGATTGACTGATGGAAAGAACAAATCACATCATGCAACCATCAGTCACTACATTACACGGTAGGTTAATCGACAGTCACAGCCCGTGACTGTGGTTAAACTGACAGAAAAATCTACCGTGTAATGGATGCCGTACTTTTATGTACATAATATGCATCTGTAACTGCGTACCTACCTAAGACTGACCAGGGGCCGTACCGGCTAACGAATCGATTATCGAAAAGTCTGCTGGGTTTCAACTTAAAACAGAAAAATCAAAGTAAGGATATTCGTCTTTTACTTTCTGTTGACGTAATTTGGAAGATAACGACGTTCGTGTGACATCATGAATTGGGGTTCGCCATTTTGGCCCAATTGGGGCTCGATTTATCTGTTTTAATTTGAAACCCAGCAGACTTTTTGATAATCGATTCGTTAGCCGGTACGGCCCCAGGGGCTCTATCGTATCGCCTAACTATAACCACAAATTGCTATCGCAATCGCTTTTAACAGATGGATGTGACACATTGCTTCTTTTCTTTGGTAAGTTTTTATTTGTGCCAAAAAATAGTAGCAATGTATCACATCCATCTGTCAAATGAAAGCTTACCTGAACTTCAGTACTTTTAGCCGATAGACCGATTATTCCTATCAACTTATCACTGTGTTACACAGACGAACTAAAACCAAAACCGCCTCTGTGGTCTAGTGGTGCGCCCACCAGTGTAAGAAGCAGGGGTCCCGGGTTCGATTCCCGGGGGAGTACAATTTGTATTCGGTTTGGTTGGTGGTAGGGCTTATTTTAAGTCCGCCTGGCTAGCTACCACCATCTTCCCTAAGTCTGACGCCTTAACAAGAATTTAAAAATAGTTGTGTTCCGGCAGTTAGAGGTAAAATAGCCAGTTCGTCAGTGATGAGGAGTGTAGTGTAGTGCGGTTCCACCTTCGGCCTCATCGTCACTTAACATCAGGTGAGATCAAGGCCAAGTACTATCCCGTTGTGAATAAAAAAAACCTGGAAAACCCTAACCATATAATAAGTACTGTACTATATGTAGTGTACTCCATGTAACCCCCAAAACACGGCGGCGATAGGCCGGCCGACCCGTAACGCGATAGGGCCGGCAAGTTAACGCACTTATCATATTGTAATATTTAAGGGTTGCCGCCATTAGCTGCAGGTAGATAACGTGAGTAATGTGGGTCTAACCGGAACATTTTTGCACATGGCCGCAAAATATTGGACGGTCCACGCGATCGCAGTAAGCGATTTTGATTAAAGCTAATTGAATTGTAGTAGCACGTAGGAGGTAGCTCTACAAAGAACCTTAAGATGTGTGAAATAAAAAAAAAAAAAAAAATTGAGTTATTAATCTAAATAGCTTGTCCGAATCCGGCCATGCTGATAGATAAATCATTGTTCGTACATACATTGTTTATTTCTTCTGACTCCACTGTCCGTCTATCTGTCTGTCACCGGCTGTAACAATTTTCACAGATGATGTATTTCGGTTGCCACTATAACAACAACAAATACTAAAAACAGAATAAAATAAATATTTAAGTGGGGTTCCCATACAACAAACGTGATTTTTTGCCGTTTTTGGGTACGGAACCCTTTTTACGCGAGTTTTTTTGTTATTCAATAGAAAAACTCCCCATTTTTTAAAGTAGGTATTTGAAAATGTATCATAAAGAGACTAGTATGTATATGAAGATAGTTTTTATTACCCAATTATACTTACAGGGTTATTTGTAAAACACCAACAACCTCGCAGGAGTAGAATACTCAATATACATCATAAACAACAACATTTGTTCTACGACTCGACTCGTTCATACAAAACTCGATCAGCTGTTCGGGACATTTTGTATGGAGAGTCGATTTTATTTGGCGATTTTCGGAAAAGTCGTAGAATAAATGTTGTTGTTTATGATGTTAGCAATCTACTCCTCCGAGGTTGTTGATGTTTTACAAATAACCTTGTAGTTATGAATCGCTGCATCTTCCAGCTTGACCCGCCTGCCGGGTCCAGTGGCCATTCAGCCAGATTTGTGTCGGTCGCCGGTTATTGTCGCCGTATCCACCCAGTTTTTAGTTTATCTTCGGAAGGGTTAAGTCTTTAGGGCGAGATCCATCTCGGACTATTGACGTAACCCGTGTCTGCTGATAACTCGGTGGAACATAAACCGCTACGTTTATTTGCGAAATGCGAGGATCTAACTGCACTCTGTTGAGATATTAACGTAACTAATTCCAGTTTAGTGTGCGGGAAGGAAGACTAACATGGTGTATGTTGTTTAAAAGGACATTTGTAGTCGAATGGTTGGATGGGTGGCACCATTTCTAATATCATGCATGAGTTAATGTAGAAATCGTATAGAGTTGTTTGTGGTGTCGTAATTTCCTTTTTACTAACTTCTATTTTAAAGCATACCAATATTACTGCTAACTGTTTTCTGTAAGCTTAATCAATTTATTGTGATGTTATGTGTGAGCTATAAGTGTATAATACACGCTGAAATTTTAATCTTTTGGTTCCCGCCGTGGGTGGTTCCACTCATGATTACAAGCAACTTTTACTATGGGGCCAACTCTCCTGCTCGCAAAAAAAATCAGCTGTTCCATACAAAAGTGCAGTACCTACTCGACCTTAATGTATGGGACAGCTGATTTTTTTTTGCGAGCAGGAGAGTTGGCCCCATAGTAAAAGTTGCTTGTAATCATGAGTGGAAACACCCCACGGCGGGAACCAAATGATTAAAATTTCAGCGTGTATATTGTATTTTAGTGTCAGTTGTTAAAAAAATCTTTATAATATTGGCTCTGTGAGCTGTAGATCTCGTTTTAACAAATTATTATATCTACGCCATTTTGAAAATATTTCGATAAACTGAATCGACGTAAGAAAATCTAAATAATTATCGAATTGCTCACAAAATTTAACGAGAATCGGTAGAGTAGAACAAACGGACAGCCGGACAGACATACGAAAGCATGTTTACATTTTTTTCCCAAGCTGAAACAGAGACGCTTCGCTCGCGCTTCGCGCTCACTCGGTCATAAGTAAAAATTTCATACTCTTCTTCAATTTAGTAATAATTCATCAAGTTTGAAAGCTTAACGCTAAGGGCGTTATTATATCGCTAATTAACTTTTTAAAATTAATTGTTTTTCCCACATCAGAGACCTCAGAAAAAACATCGGCTGCCCGCGCCTTCGTCTGCGTATACAGTTATTTTTTTATCCCTTTGAACAGTACTTTTTCTAGACGAAAGCACAATATATGGAGAGTACAGTAGTTTAGCTTAGTACTTCGTGCGCTCGAGCAACGCACACATAGACACCTCTCACCGACACGGAATCTTTGCCACGCTTAAAACACTTCGAGCGCGAGCGGCGAGTACCACGTGACGCATCAGTTTTAGCACGTCCGACCCCCACGTCGGTCATTTGTACGCTTTGCGAGACTCAATAAAACTGGAAGGCCAAAATAAAACGTACTATAATTGCTCAGTAAGCAATTGCTTAAAATCGACTTTAAATACAGAATACACATTTTTTACGATACCAGTGTACCTACCCAGAAATGTAAGCAAACTGTGAATTATGTCTAAATCGCAGTTAAATAAAAGGCAGTTTTCATTAATTGTTGTTTCTAAATCAACAGCTCAATACAATAATAATTTTACCTTATTTATATGCTTATTTGACGTACTTATACTGAATACTTAGGTATATGCAGAATTGCAGATAAGTTAGATAATATGACAAGGTAATAAAATATTAGGGTATACCTATACTTAAGTAGGTAGGTACTTATCTATACCTATTTTTAATACTTTATAAGAAATAAAAATATTCAGCTAGGTAGGTATAAAATAGTAGCAATTACTAGGTACTTTAACAATTTTTTAACTCCGTCCGTGACAACTTTTTACAACCCAAAAAAATTGCAACTGTTTAAATACCAAAAATATTATTCAATATTATTTCTTACGCTATAATCTTAATGTTATGATAATTAATTTTAAACTTAAATTTCAAAGATAAATTACACTTTTAAAAACACCTAAACAAAGAAATAATCAAACCTGTGCATCACAAGTTTTTACCACATTTTGTAATATGTAAGGTCTTTCTTAAATAGTGCACATAATTTTAAGGGGTCAATGCACTTATGCATACAAACAACTTTTACTATGGTACCAACATTGTAATCGCGAAAAAAAATCAACTGTTCCATAGAAAATTTAAAATCGAATAGATCAAAATGTATGGAACAGCTGATGTTTTTTCGCGATTTCAATGTTGGTCCCATAGTAAAAGTTGTTTGTATGCATGAGTACATTGACCCCTTAAAATTTTGTGCACTATTTAAGAAGGACCTTATATAGGTATTTTCTGTGGTTTAACGTAAGTCGGAGTTGACAACCCTAGCGCGTCGCCCGAGTTTAGGTATGGATTTCAAGGTCACGCGGAAGCTAAACTTCTGTACTCTCTCTATTTTGTGACGAAAGGCACACTTTGTCCTTTTCTGCACGCCTTACAACGTGTACGTAATATGAAAAAATTAAATGATGACCTGATGAGTAGTTGAGACGTGATAGCGTAAAAAACACGAACTGATTTTCGCATTAGGAAGGATTAGAATTAGAAACCAAATGCCTACGCAGACGTTTATTTTGGAAATGATTTTTTAAAATACAGCCTGTATGTTGTGTAGTTATTTGTTATAACTGTATTTTTATTTAGTCTCCAATAAGGACTGTGTTCAGTCCATGAAACTGTACAATTTTTTTTTTTTATTTTATTTTATTTATTGAACATTGTTACCACAGCATTTACAGACCATTTACGCAGGTATAATTATACAGTACACAAGCCAATTACGGAAACAAAACTTTGTAAACAAAATATATAAATGGTTACAAAAAGAATGATTTTAAACAAATATTAAGTTTAATTTATGGTATTGTCTCATGATAGGTGTGTGTGTATGTGTGCATGTGTATGTGTGCATGTGTATGTTTGTGTGTGTTTGTGCATGCGTGTTTGCCTCCTTCATAAATAGAAATAGCAGGTAAAAATAAGTTCGCTCGCACTATCTGTGGGTATGTAAACGTAGGCTTACATGGCGCACAAAGATGGAAATAAGATTAAAATATTGAAAATTGGAATTAAATCATATTAATGTCAGTGTCGTAGCCGCTAATAAAATTAGTTCGATTTGAATTTCTAAATTACACCTTCAAACATAAATTAAATTAAAATATTTTTGGGAACTATTTACTGTTGCTCGAGTGCCGCAAATAATTTTCTACATAAAGCAGTTTTAAACGCTGGTCTGGACATAGTAAACATGTCAATATCTGAAAACCGTTTGTTGTAGGTTTTGGGCAATCTTACGGTCATGTCATTGCCTTCATACTTTGTCCCTACAAATGGTACATGAAAAAGTTGAGTATGACGAGTCCTTTTATTGGGAGCATTTAACGTGATTATCCTATTGACCAATTCGGTACAGTCTAGATTTCCTGCGTATATGTCGTATAAAACAGTCATATCCCGCATACGGCGTCTTTCATTGAGCGTAAGAAGGCCGTATTTGCGACAGGATTCCCTGTAATCAGTCTGACCACTGTTAGTTCGATAATTTAAGCGTTTTAAAAATTTTATTTGCAGCCTTTCTATAGCGTGTTCGTATGTAGTGTACTGTGGATTCCAGATTGTACAGCAATACTCGAGAATACTACGAACATATGCATAGTATAAGACTTTCATACAGGAAGCATCACTGAAGTCCTTAGTCACTCTGAAAATAAACCCTAAATTTTTGTAAGATTTGTCAATTATGGCCTGATAATGGTTTGAAAATGTTAATTTCGAGTCCAAATGTATGCCTAAATCTCTAACTTCATTTACTTTGCTTAGAACTGTATTGTTAAGCTTGTAATCGTAATCTATAGCTTGTTTGCGTCTTGTAAACTGAATATGCATACACTTTTTTGCATTAACGGTAATTTTATTTCTGACGTAGTACTCCGTAAGCCGGTTTAAGTCTTCTTGTAATTTATGACAATCTTCCTGCGAACTGACTTTCATATAAATTTTTGTGTCGTCAGCATAGAGCAAAAGCTTTGCGTGTTTAAGACAGGAGCCAATGTCACTAATGTAAGCTATGTAGAATAATGGACCTAGCAAGGACCCTTGTGGTACTCCAGAAGGTATAGAGATGAAGTCCGAGCGGCTTCCACCCACAACTACAGCTTGTTTTCTGTTAGTAATATATGATTTGATCCACCTGTATAAATCTCCACGAATTCCTAGTTGAAATAGCTTCCGTAGAAGTATGACGTGATCTACACGGTCGAAAGCTTTTTCGAAGTCCGTGTAAATCACGTCAACTTGAGAGTGGAAGCCCATACCTCTGTGCAGATCACTAATATACAGGCCCAAATTAGATAGTGTTGATCTCCCTTTAACAAAACCATGCTGTTCATCCGGTATGCCTTGCTTTAAAACAGGGTAAATTATTTTGTACACGATCCTCTCGAAACACTTTGCGAAAACATTCAAAATTGATATAGGACGGTAGTTCTCCACGTTGCACTTTGAATCCTTTTTGTGAAGAGGAACAATGTGAGCTTCCCTCCATTTCGAGGGGAAAGATCCCTCTGATATCGATCGGTTAAAAATTAATTTTAAGGGAGAAGCAAGAGAGGAGGCGCATTTACTTATAAATAATGGCGGGATCCGGTCACTACCAGCAGATTTCCTAACGTCCAGTGTAGAAAGCAACTTAAAAACTTCATCACGGGATATCGACAAGGAATGAATTGAATCTCGCGAACTAAGTGGGGTGTTTTCTTCACTTGAGTCACATTTTGAGGGGACAACAAACATTTTCTCAAAATAGTTACTAAATGCCGAGCAAAAAGCACTGCTATCTGTTAAAGTGATGTCCTCATAAGTCATTGAACCAGGGTAACCAGTGTTACGCTTGCGTTTGGAGTTAACATAAGAATAAAGTAGCTTAGGGTTTGATTTAATGTTTTCCTGACAGCGAGATATATATTTTTGATAGCAGTTGTTCTCCATAACTTTCGTCCTCTTTCTCAATGAAGAAAAAGCATCGTAGTCCAGCGGATTACCATAACGCTTCCAGGTGCAGTGAGCAGTCTCTTTTTCCTTCAGTAAGCATATAAGTGCACGACTGTACCACACAGGATATTGGATTAAAGTAGTAGTATCAATAGTGGGAACAAACTTGTCAATGGTGCTGTATAAAATTGAGTAAAAATTTTCACACATTCATCAATACTGCCCGTTGAAAGTTTTTCCTCCCAGTCAACATTGTCAAGTTCCGTATTGATATTCTCATAATCAGCCTTATGAAATAAAAGTTTTTTCCTAGGGCACTTTGGCAAACTGCTTATCAGTATATCACTGGCGTCAATAATAAGTGTAGTATGATTATCATCTTCTTTTGAAAGTGCGAGCGGTGAGGCTCGTATGTCAACGTTAAAATTACTAAAGAAAAGGTCTAACGTGTTACCCGATTTATTAGCGTGCATGTTATTCTGATGAAGCCCCAAGAAATTAATCTCATTCACCAAGTGTATGCCCGCGTTTTGAAGATCAACACAACCTTGTTTCAAAAAAGTCGGACCAGATGGATCCCATTTTATATTAGACAAATTAAAATCACCTGCCAGTAAAAAGTAATCATCCGTAAAGTTGGTACTAACGTCAGTTATTAATTGTACACAATTAAGTATAAGAGAGGGTAACGTGCGTCCCGGCGCCATGTAAGCCAACGCTATGTGCAGATCCTGCTCCGTGCCTATTGTTCGTCTGTCCACGGTAACCCATGCACACTCAATGTGATCGCGTTGCCACTCGGGGCGAGCGCGCACACTCAGTCTGCGATTGCACATAAACATGACACCACCTCCGTTCGATCCACGATCGCGCCGGAATATTTCATACCTGTGATCTGATAGTTCAGAGTCTAAAATGCTATCATTTAGCCAAGTCTCTGTTATTAAAATAATGTCGTAGTCTGCGCTCAGCAAATTATTGTAAAAATCTAACGTTTTTGTTCGGAGACCACGAACATTTTGATAGTAAATCTTTAGTTTGTGACCGATAGTTGATCTGTGATATCTGAATCTGAGCCTTTAAACAATAATAATAAAGTAAGGAAATTTTTGCTGCTAGTTATGCTTTGAGTTTGCTTTAGTGCGATAATACTAAAGTGAGATATGCGGCTTATAATTAAGACATAAGCGATAGGATATACTATTAATTGTGTATATATTAAAAAACTAAAATAGTGTTCTTGATTTAGGTTATAGGAGGATGTATTTGTGTGTAGTGTATATGAGTATGTGTATGTATTGTAATGTTGAGGTATGTAAGTAATGTTATCATGAGACTGAAGTGAGGTTAGGTTATTACAAGTTAGGTAAATGAATCTACTACAATGAGAAATCATTAAGTGGAAAAATACACTTAAATAATCTTTTTTAGATCTTCTTCGCAAGATATTGGAATGTATGGTGCATTTTCGGCTTTCCTTGTATAAATCCGGCAGTTTTTTGTCCAAACAAATTTATAACCACAATTTTTGGCTTTGGTTTTGCAACTGTTTAATAACTGCTTATTTTTTATTGATAAATGTTCATTAATAAAAATAGTTTTAGGCTCACCTTTCATTCCAATATCTTTAGAAGTGATACCACCGGATTTACGAGACGCAGACAATACACAGTCCTTTTTACTGCGATTATGGAAACGAACTATTATATTACGTGGCTTCCCCTTGACTTGTCTCTTCGCCTGAACGCGATGGATGAAGTCCAGATCCTGAGGATTTAGTGGTATCTTGAGATGTTTAGCGATGTTGTCCACAACAACTGAGAGGTTTTCATCACTGTCTTCCGGAACGCCTACAATTTCTATATTTTGAAGTCTAGACCATTGTTCTTGTTTGAGTGAGGACTCCTCCATGGTGTTTACTTTAGCTTGCAGAGATTTCACTTGATTGCTGAGATTATTGTTGTCCGCCTGTAGCTTTTTGATTGTGGCTGTGTTTTTGTCCATTGAAGTCTTTACAGTATCATATAGTCCGCTGCACGTCTTAACTGCATCTTCAAGCTCAAGAAATTTCTTCTCTAGTGCTTTTGAAACCGAATCAGTTAACTTTGCTAAAAAATTAGGCAACTCCCGACGTAGTGCTATTTCAATTTCTGATTTTACGGCTTGGATGATGTCATCAGACTTGTCATCATTACTACAACTGCTACCGCTGCTACTGCGAGACAATGCTTGTGTTCCTCTGGTAGTGTTGACAAAATCATCACCGTGGCATCGGGCATCCTTTAGTGGTGGGTTGGTGCTGTCACCGCGACGCGTTTCTTTGATCTTGCACTCTTGACATACCCAAGTCGTTGCAGAAAAGGTAAAACCTTTTATAAGAGCAACGCAAGCTTTGTGATATTGAAGTTTACACGATGATCTTGAGCAGGTTAGTAGACTTTCTTTTGGTTTCAAGTCGCTGTCGCAGGCACCACATTTGGCCATATTGATGAAGTAGAAATATCACGAAATATACGAAAATATCAAATTATCAGCTATCGTGTGTCAAAATCGTCGATGTTTTGAAGTAATCACACAGTTTAAACACGAAGAAAACTTAAATTTAATGATAATTAAATTTAAGTTTAAGTAATTTTCTCTAACAAACTTGTGTCGAAATGCGCCACACAATTTTAGTCATTCCTTACTAAACTGTCACGTGATCTCTTTGATTAGTTAGTCATTTTTTTACATATTTGTCCCTATGTCTCTTAGAGAAAGTTGTTCAGTTTTATGGACTGAACACATTCTTAAAATTTGGAGAGTGAATAAAAATACAGCCTGTAGAAATACCTCACTTGCTGGACTGATTCCTTATTAAATTCGTGTTAATATGTCATTGCAGTCAAACAACACAAGCCATCTAGAAGTACTTAAATAACAAAAAAAAAACAACACAGTTTTTCTTTTACAAAGTTATCTATAACCGATCGGGAAACTACATTTGGCGAAGTTTACATGAAAACGTAACAAGTTCTTTACTTGTCCGAAATCTTCGTTATCCCCTTTCTGCCTCGGGCGAGGACACGTCCCCTGAAAGAAATGTTACAATACTATGTAAATGGAAAATATCCGCGCTTCAATATTACAATTGGCTTTGGAAAGAAAATGTCTGAATCAGATCAAGACGGGATTACACTCAAAGTGATTTGGAGGGTGAAATATTTACTTAAATGTTTTTAGAATTAGATTTAGGCTTTACTAGGAATAATAAGCCATAAGCCAAAGCTTAACACTGGGGGATATTTTTTGAACAAACACGTTTATTAGAAATCAAAATGAAGAAATATTGACCTGAACGAACATTGACATTACCATCGGACAAGAAACCTAAGTTTAACAGACTTAAGCCCAGGGGCTCAACCGTTACGTTGTCCAAATATCATTCGTTTATTTTAATTGGCATCCTAGGCTACCTAGTTCTCATCGATTTTAACCGAAATGAAGCGAGTATTTTTCAGTAAACGAAACTGAAACGATTTAGTCTTGGTTTTATTGTTGATAATTAGCGTGATTGGGCCCCAAGTCAAACCAGATGCACATCAGTGTTGCGTTGACATATACAGGGGGCCTATTACGAAAATAACGTACGCAATGGGGTTGGCAACGCAAAGCTAATTGTAGATGTCGCTGCGTACGCTTTTTCCTTAGACAGTAGACGTTCAGAACAAATCTATGGGAATATAGGTATTTATTTTGTGGTATTTTTTTTAACGAAAAAGACCCATTGACCCAAAATTGATATAAAAGACTATTCTACAATGCAAATGCCGGAATTGAAAGCCAAATTAAGACGTTTTTATTCTTACAGAATTTATTCATTTTTTCTATATCCAGATTTTTCGGAAATTTGTAAGTGGCAAAATTTTTAAAGCCTATTACACAGAATTTAATCATTTTAAAGCTAAGAAATTGATTTTTTAAATAAAAGTTCCTTGTTTTCATAGCTCTCGTGGAACAAGCGTACGCAGCGCCATTTTGACAGTTGCCTTCCCCATTGCGTAACGCAGTCACTTGGCCACGATAGTCGTCCGCAGTTAGTTGGTTGTAGTTATAACAAACATTTTCAATTTGGCTATCGCATTCCATAGACTACTAAACGAACAATGTCGGATACGCTAGAGAGAAACTGTCTAACTCACGCAATCACTTCGCAATATCGCATACGAAAGTGATTTGTAATAGGAAACAATCAAAACGAAGCACGGACGCAGCTGCGTGTATCGCATTAAACTATTCGTTATAGACCCCCGGGGTTATTTGTAAAAAACCAACAAACTCGCAGGAGTAGACATAAACAGCACGACTTTTCCGAAAACAGACAAACAAAATCGACTTTCGAATGGAAAGTCGATTTTGTTTGTCTGTTTTCGGAAAAGTCGTAAAACAGAACATTATGTTGTTGTTTGTGATGTTAATAGGTGATCTACTCCTGGGATGTTGTTGGTGTTTTACAAATAACCCTGAATATGACATTAAATGTCAAAATACAAAAAATAAAACCTTTTTGAAGTTTTTAGGGTTCCGTAGCCTAAATGGCAAAAAACGGAACCCTTATAGATTCGTCATGTCTGTCTGTCTGTCTGTCTGTCTGTCTGTCTGTCTGTCCGTATGTCACAGCCACTTTATTCCGAAAGTATTAAGACTACACAGTTGAAACTTGGTAGGTAGATGTATTCTGTTAACCGCTTAACGAATTTAATACAAAAATAAGAAAAATAAAATATTAAGGGGGGGCTCCCCATACATGAAACTGAAACTGAAAAACATTTTTTTCTTCAAACCAACACGTGTTGGATGTCTATAGATAGGTCTTTAAAAATGACATTAAGGTTTCTAAGACAACTTTTTCTCAAAGTCAACCGTTTGAAAGATATTCACCGCCAAAGTGGTAAAATGTGTGTCCCCCCCCCTTTAACTTTTGAAATAAGAGAGTGAAAAATCTGAAAAAAATATATGTTGTAGATCTTAAAAAACACTTTCAACCAAAATTAGTTTGAACGAGATATAATAATTAGTTTTCCTGATATAGCACATGTTCCAAAACCGCAAATATAACTTTGTCATTCATACCAACACTGTGAAAAACAAAGTTATTTTATATGGTATGGTATAAGGTAAGGTAAGGTATTTGTATTAAATATGGTATGGTATAAGGTAACTACGGAACCCTATGGCGCGTGGCCCGACACCCACTTGGCCGGTTTTTTTAAGTCAGTTTTTTTTTGGTATATGGTTTTTTTATTATTTGTATATATTATTTGTGTTTTTTTTAAACAGTAGTAGATATATGTAGTGATTTACAAGACTTCGAGTCCTTTTGTCTAGATCTTGGAGTCGTTTTGCAGGGGCTCGCCTCGTTTGTATGAAGCTCGACGACTCGGGACTCTTTTTCAGAGCTCGAGCCTTTTTCGGAGCTTTTCCGATTTTGTGACTTTTTCACGGCTCGTGTCTTTTTCGGCGCACTAGTTGTGATGGGCTGCTGATGAATGAGGATAAGTAGAGGTAAAACACAATAGATTAAGCATCTACGGTGCTCTTTATGAAATAAGACAATTATCATTTTGAGTTCTAATTTTGAAGAGTAGAGTCAAATTTGCAGAGCTCGATAGGCTCGGCTTTAATATCTCCGTAAATAATAATATTGTCAATATTATCATTTACGGAGATATTAAAGTCATAAACATTAACTCTATGCTTTTATGAGTCTCGCGTTCATTTTAAGACACGAGCTTTTTGAAGGCTCGAGCTCTTTTGATAGGTTCGAGCTTTTTGAAGCCTCGAGGCGTGGCTCAGAGAGCTCGTGTCTCGGCCAGACTCGGATTTACAAGCCTACTGAGCTCACTGAGTCCTGCCAATCCGCCTCGAGGCTTCAAAAGTAGAACTTGACGCCTCGAGGTTTGTCATCACTAATAATATGTCGTCGGAACTGTGTCCTGTCGGAGCGGCGCGGCGTCTTGTCGGAGCTCTGTCCTGTTGGAGAAGTGTCACGTAACTGGGTTTTCCACTCCGTTTTTCGACCCAAGTTCCTTTGGGAAAATTATCCAGTTTAATTGGTAGAACTTAAAAGGACTTCAATCATTAAAGTTTCATGTTTACATCAAGCTTATCCTGGTTAACATCATTAAACAACCACAAAATTCATTAAGATAATTAATAGTGGTTAAAGACTCAAAGCGGGCATAAGTGATACATTTCCCGAGCATCCATAGGGATACATCGGCCGGGTCGCATATTGCCGCTTGCGATCACAAGAATTACCTCCACTTAGTTCCGAAAATCACAAGAAATTATCTCCACTTAGTTCCGAACCGTTTCTTTACCAGTAATGCTAGTATCCCGGAGGGTCCGATAATATTTTAAGGCCAATTAAAAGGGCTCAGCTCAGGGTAGATCCGCCCATACATCAAGCTTGGCTCAGGGGTACTTTAACGCTCCAAATTGCAAGTTTTGGAATAGTTTTGTGTGTGTTTTCTTAATATTGGTTTTCTATAGAAGCCGTTTATCGGTGAAGTATCCATAGAAGGATTGATTTCATTTCAATAGATTTTTATCGTCTCAACATGATTAACGTAGTTATCTTTTATTTTTGGAACAAAGCTGAGATTCAGTATTTTTTTTTATTTGATTTTTTTTATTTCAACCAGCTTTTGTTAACAGTTTTGGAGGAGTTACCGCAAAATTAATGTAATGGTAATCTTATTTTGTAATACTTACTAGATTATTCTATTCATCGTTATAAATTTGAGGAGTTGATTGACACAATCGTGAAATTTTATTAATAAAAATAAGATGTTGAAATATATTCACTTCTCAAGCTTACGCGCTCACTAGACATGAAATAAAACACTTTTTAACGGATACTAGCGCGGTTTTATTGAATGTACTTTGGTATTTAGTTGGTATTTGGTTAGATTTTTGGTTTTCCCGACGTTTCGGCACCTTTGCAGCTGCCGTGGTCACGGGGGATTGAAGCTACCCGTGAGCCTACCCTCAAGCGATGAATTTTTTTTAGACGTTCAGAAATTAAAATTTAACAAAATTTTTAATTATTTAATGTAGATTTATAATTTAATTTTATGAATTATTTAATGCTAAAAAGAGAGAGAATCTACTGAAACTACCACCATTTCATAAAATTGGGAGGCCCCTCCAAGAAAGAAATGGCGAAAGAAAACTTGGAGAGGAAGCCGACCTCCGTCTTTTGTATTAATTTATTTATTTATTTGCAAAAGGAACTAACCGTATCATTAGATCTTACAGTGTGTGTAAGGGGCTTTAGCTTGTGAATGATGGGGTCCCAAGCTGGTGGAATTTTCCAACCATCATCTCTATTGAAATTAGGATATTTATTTATATCGATAGCCTCGCGGAGCATTCTAGGGATAAATCTACGTTCCCTAGCAAGGATTTGGGGTTTGTCAAATCTAATATAATGGTTGGGCCCCTCAAAGGCGTGTTCACTCACTGCAGACTTGTTATCGCGCCTATGTTTCATGTCAGCTACATGCTCTTTGACGCGAGTCCCTATGCTTCTCTTTGTTTGCCCGATGTAGGAGAGTCCACAGTCACAATCTAGTCTTTAGACGCCTGCAGCTTGAAGGGGAATATTACACTTGACAGGTCGTAAGAATTGGTTGATCTTCTTCGGCGGCTTGAAGTAAGTTTTGATTGACGCTCGCTTCAGAATGTTTCCAATCTTGTCAGTGACACCCTTCAAGTATGGTAGGATGGCAGGTTGACGCTCTACTGTGGCTGGTTTGGCGCGTTTTCTGTGATTGAGGTGTGGTACTTGCAACTTGTTGTTACGCAGTACTTGTTGGACGTGCTGAAGCTCAGCAGTCAGGTGTTGTTTGTCACAGATTCCGCGGGCTCTCTGAAACAAAGATTTCCCTACGGTAGCTAACTGTATAGGATGATGGTGAGAGTCACCATTAAGGTATCTGTCTGTATGGGTTGCTTTACGATACACTGTGTGGCTCAAAGTTTGGTTCGGATTCCTGATAATGAGAATGTCTAGGAAAGCTAGTTTATTGTCTGCCTCTAACTCCATAGTAAATTGTATGTTGGGGTTTATGGAGTTAAGATGGTTAAGAAATGCAGGGACACTGTCTCTAGGTAGTATTGTGAAAGTGTCATCTACGTACCGTTTGTAGAATCGGGGAGTCACTGGTGCTGTGGCTAGTGCTTTCTCCTCAAAATCCTCCATGAAAATGTCAGCAACGATGGGGGATACAGGAGAGCCCATTGCTACGCCGTCCGCTTGCACGTAGAACTCCTCGTTCCATAACAGATAGCCAGATGTTAGGCATAATTCTAGTAGTTCTGCATATTCAATTGGCATGTTGTTGTCAACTAGCTTTTTCCTGATGATATCAATGCAGTCCTGTACTGGTAAGCATGTGAATAAGGACTGAACATCAAAACTAACCATAGTTTCATCATCAGCGAGATGTAGATGTTGTATCTCACTGACAAACTGGTAGGAATCCTTTACAAAGGCTGATGTGTTACCTCTCAGTGGTGTAAGTGTTTTTGCTACGTGTTTAGCCAATTTATAAGTTGGTGAGTCAATTTGGCTTACAATCGGACGCAGCGGAGCATTGTCTTTGTGTATTTTCGGTAACCCATACAGTTTCGGCGGTGTAGGGCAGGATGGAATAAGATAATCGACATCAAGATCTAACTGTTCTGAATATTTTTTGATGAGTTCACTCGTTTTTTAAGGATTTTGGCGGTTTGATCACAATTCACATGTTTATACGTTTTCTCATCACTTCGAACGAGGAGTTCTACGTGCAAGTGGACGGCGTAGCAATAGGCTCTCCTGTATCCCCCATCGTTGCTGACATTTTCATGGAGGATTTTGAGGAGAAAGCACTAGCCACAGCACCAGTGACTCCCCGGTTCTACAAACGGTACGTAGATGACACTTTCACAATACTACCTAGAGACAGTGTCCCTGCATTTCTTAACCATCTTAACTCCATAAACCCCAACATACAATTTACTATGGAGTTAGAGGCAGACAATAAACTAGCTTTCCTAGACATTCTCATTATCAGGAATCCGAACCAAACCTTGAGCCACACAGTGTATCGTAAAGCAACCCATACAGACAGATACCTTAATGGTGACTCTCACCATCATCCTATACAGTTAGCTACCGTAGTGAAATCTTTGTTTCAGAGAGCCCGCGGAATCTGTGACAAACAACACCTGACTGCTGAGCTTCAGCACGTCCAACAAGTACTGCGTAACAACAAGTTGCAAGTACCACACCTCAATCACAGAAAACGCGCCAAACCAGCCACAGTAGAGCGTCAACCTGCCATCCTACCATACTTGAAGGGTGTCACTGACAAGATTGGAAACATTCTGAAGCGAGCGTCAATCAAAACTTACTTCAAGCCGCCGAAGAAGATCAACCAATTCTTACGACCTGTCAAGTGTAATATTCCCCTTCAAGCTGCAGGCGTCTACAAACTAGATTGTGACTGTGGACTCTCCTACATCGGGCAAACAAAGAGAAGCATAGGGGCCTCCCAATTTTATGAAATGGTGGTAGTTTCAGTAGATTCTCTCTCTTTTTAGCATTAAATAATTCATAAAATTAAATTATAAATCAACATAAAATAATTAAAAAATTTGTAAAATTTTCATTTCTGAACGTCTAAAAAAAAATTCATCGCTTGAGGGTAGGCTCACGGGTAGCTTCAGTCCCCCGTGACCACGGCAGCTGCAAAGGTGCCGAAACGTCGGGAAAACCAAAAATCAAACCAAATACCAACTAAACACCAAAGTACATTCAGTAAAACCGCGCTAGTAACCGTTAAAAAGTGTTTTATTTCATGTTGAAATATGTGATGACGTTATCGGCCCAACAATAAAGAAGATGCCAATTGTATGAACATAATAAAATATTAAAATATTGATATTCAGATATTCATAATTTTAGCTGGAGTGTTTGAGGAAAATTTACCTAAAGTTTGCTATGTTTACCTATATAATGTAAACATCCTGGCCTACTCGTCATTTCCCCTCCCTAATTAAGGGCCATGCAGATGAAAATGTGTTCCTCCATAACCGTCGTTCACCGTTAATCACGCACGCTATGAGATTTGCATCCATACATCCACAGCGACCCACGAATATGGCGGTGTTCGGCGCCGATAGCGCGGATTACGGTAAATACTGCTCTGTGCCCGGATTATGGGCGTTGCCGACGGATTTACTGTGCGCTGCGGATTTCTGGACGCATTTTACGGATTTTTACGACGCCCCGGACAGTGCGGTTAATCTTTATTGTGGAATGCATGTTCAGTGTGCATTAAACTTTGGTTTGCGTTCGTCAGATTTTTTTGCATTGGTTTGATTTTCTTCTACCCATCTGAGAGTGTGACCAAAAATTTATTATCTCGAGCACCCCCATGCTTCGGAAGGCACGTTAAACCGTTGGTACCGGCTGCATTTGCTTTGCTTGCAGTCGTTAACACCCACCAATCCATGCTGGGCCCGCGTGGTGGGTTATGGCCCATTCTCCTTATCCATCCATTAGAACCTGTGCCCTAGCACTGGGGACATTAAAAATGACTGATGTTCATCTGAGAGTGACATGACTCCAAATTCCACTATTATTATAAAGAAACTATTGGACAGATTTGGATGAAATTTGGCACACACATAGTCTATTTATAACCTGGATTAAAACATGGGGTAACTTTTATCCTGGACAAAGGTTCCTCAGGGTTCATGCGGACGAAGTCGCGGGCGGCCGCTTTTAAAATACTTAATAAACATCACTTTTGAGTATCAAGAAACTTTTGAGTATCAATGTGCCGCAAATGTCCGCCAGACTGCATAATTTTGAGCCCTTTCGATTGAAATTCAGTAGAAACAAATATGGGCAATATGCGCCTATGAAAACCTTGTTAAATTCATACAACGATGTTGTCCGCCTTAACCCAGATATTGACAAGTCGTTTAAAAAGAAAATTTTAGAATCTTTTAGTGTAAGTACCGAATATTCTTTAAATGTTTTGCATGCAACATTGTTTTCCAAATTCATTGTCAACTGTTTTGTTATAAAATCCTGTAAGTGAATGTTGTGCTTACCTGTAATTTAGGTACAATTTCTAATTTAAGAGGCTATTTGTCTAATATGATTTAAGTTAATTTCCTAATTTGTACTTAGTTAATAAATAAAATCATAAACAGTGCTCTGATTCCAAAGTAAGTAACTAAAGCACTTATGTTATGGAAATTAGAGACAACGCTGGAGCTACAAACACCCAGACCTGAGCCAATATACAGCGTCATTGTGCATTGTTTTAATTAACTTAAAGAAGTATTTTACCAATGAAACAAAAAAAAAATTGCCAAAGAAACATGAGTCAAAAAACGACAAAAAATTTTGGTTTTTCCATACTAACTAGACAGCTAAAACATTGTAATTCGTATGGGAAAGTGAAAAAAAAGTATATTTTGCACCCATGTTTCTTTGGCAAAAATGCTTAGTTTCATTGGTAGAACACTCCCTTAAGTTAATTAAATGACTACAAAATGACGGTGTAGAAAAGTTTGCTTAACTGACCCAGCCAAAGATCGAACTCGGGACCTCATGGCGACACCTTAAAAACCGATGTATAAACCACTCGACCACGGAGATCGTCATAGTAGGAGGTAGTAAGTTCAGTATACACGCTGAAATTTTAATCATTTGGTTCCCGCCGTGGGGTGGTTCCACTCATGATTACAAGCAACTTTTACTATGGGGCCAACTCTCCTGCTCGCAAAAAAAAATCAGCTGTTCCATTCCAGGTCGAGTAGGTACTGCACTTTTGTATGGAACAGCTGATTTTTTTTGCGAGCAGGAGAGCCCCATAGTAAAAGTTGCTTGTAATCATGAGTGGAACCACCACACGGCGGGAACCAAATGATTAAAATTTCAGCGTGTATAATTAAATAGGGATATCAGACCACGTTTCTGAATATGAACGTGCAGTTTAAAGTTAAAAATACTTAGTTATCGGAAAAAAACTTGTTTAATCAGCAAACTCACAAAAATAGCAAGGGGTATGATTTTATCAATTACCTAATAAATGCACTTTCAGTGACCTAATAAATAATATTTGTCCCTAAAATAGTGGATCTGTCACCTAAATTGAATCACCAAATAATATCAAAACGATTACCTAAATATTAATTAAGAATTACACGGAAATAATATCAATTATCAAAATAATAAACGTCTCACTAAAACTGAATCACCAAATAATATAAAAATGGTTACCTAAAAATGTATATCAATGCCTAGAAATAAGTTTTAGTCACTGGAAAATAATTTTGATGATACACAATTAATTAAATAAAACTACCATAGGTTTTATAAATGTAGGTACGTACTTTATTAAATCAAACATTGCACTGTAATGTAAAGAACTTTCACATACATAAGTAAGTGAAAAAAGAATAGAAAAAGCTAAATTTTATCTTAGGTAAGTACACTTACAACGGTAGTTAACGTGCTGCGAGGTACCTAAGTATATCACGTGGACTGCGCGCCAGTCGGCCAGGTTACGGGGGTCACGTGAGCCAGCGAGCAGTCAAGCTATTTGGTCAATTTACATAGCTCGCCAATTAGACTCCACCCCTATTAGGAATTTTTCCATTAATTAGGTAACAGATCTATAATTTTATAATTGAACGAATTAAGTGATGCTAATAGTTAGATGATTAGATTTATAGTGACTGATTTACTATTTTTAGGAATTTATATATTATTCCGGCCCGTGACTTATCTTTTAGAGCATAGATCCTTTATTCAGGCAATAGAAAAAAAGTGATCGAGCTATAATTAAAGATAAATATTTACATTAATCCGATGATTTATACTTAGAGACAGTTTTGATAAATATGATAACTAATATATTTCTTGGGGATAGATATTATTATTAGGGTATTGCAGATTAGTGACACATCTAAGCTTAGGTGAGAGAAAATATTGTTCCCAATAGCAAGACGCGTGCGTAGATTCATTCTTTTCATTATTGACGTAGGTAAACAAGATAGTCTCTTTTGATTACGCGCGTGTAATTCTATGAATGAGCTCTAAATCCAGAAATCAGTAAAATTTTGGGACATAAACAAACCTCAATATCTTGACCAATGATTAAATATTGAAACTTTTATCTGTACCTACTCAATTAGAATAGGGAAGAGATACACTTATTTCATTTTTAGATTACCGTGTATAAATGTCTTCGTTACCGCGGCTGCATAATCTGTCTTCTAAAAATAGTAGTGAGATAATAAAGAACGATGACTTGCGATACAAAGTACAGTTTTCAACCGGTAATCAATCGTTCGACTTTGTTCTGACGATATGTGTTGGATTTCGCCCATACATTGTGATTAGGGTTGTCACCTTTTTTGGACTAATAAAGTATATTGGTTGCTAAAGTTAGAAAAACCGGCCAAGTGCGTGTCGGGCCACGCGCTATAGGGTTCCGTAGTTACCTTATACTATACCATATTTAATACCACCTATAATTTTTCGTATGCAAAAATAACTTTGTTTTTCACAGTGTTGGCATGAATGACAAAGTTATATTTGCGGTTTTGGAAAATGTGCTATATCTCAAAAACTAATTACTATATCTCGTTCAAACTAATTTTGGTTGAAAGTGTTTATTAAGATCTACAGCATATACTTTTTTTAGATTTTTCACTCTCTTATTTCAAAAGTTAAAGGGGGGGGGGACACACATTTTACCACTTTGGCGGTGTATATCTTTCAAACGGTTGACTTTGAGAAAAAGTTGTCTTAGAAACCTCAATGTCATTTTTAAAGACCTATCTATAGACACCCAACACGTGTTACTTTGAAGAAAAAATTTTTTTTCAGTTTCAGTTCCATGTATGGGGAGCCCCCCTTAATCTTTTATTTTTCTTATTTTTGTATTAAATTCGGTAAGCGGTTAACAGAATACACCTACCTACCAAGTTTCAACTGTGTAGTCTTAATACTTTCGGAATAAAGTGGCTGTGACATACGGACAGACAGACAGACAGACAGACATGGCGAATCTATAAGGGTTCCGTTTTTTGCCATTAGGCTACGGAACCCTAAAAAGGTATAATGTAACCTAACCTAACCTACTGGCAGGTGCATTAAAAGTTTTTCTTTATAGCGGGGAGCCTATAATTAAGGTAAAAATAAAGTATTATTTATTTTTACCTTTAAAAACACACTTTTTATTACTTTTGGTAATGTTTAAAAAATAAAGTATTTTCACGTACTTTATTTTCCTCCTTTTAAAGTATAGAGTACAATTACCTCGAAATAAAGTATTATACTTTATTATAAAGTACGGGTGGCAACCCTAGTTGTGATAAATGTTAAAAATCGGGAAATAATATTATATTTAATCCTTTAGGATTACCTGTCTGTCTGTTTCTCTGTTAAGATTTTTTTCTTAGTAAAGCATGGTCGTATCAAGTTGAAATCAATATTTATATATCTCGAATACTTTGTTTAGGGAGCTGACGACAAGAAAACCTAGCGTTTTCCCGTTGTATGTACAGTACAAAGAAAGGTGTATGTACAAAGAAAGGTGTTTTAACCGTGATCGGCTATATTATTTGGCCTACTATTGGTCCTTACTGTTTACCAATATTATTAATAACTAGACAAATTACTAACATGTATTACTAATTGTCTAAGTCTTCCGTGAACGAATGCACAATTCGATTAGCCTGTATGTAGAGGATTCTATCCCGGGATCCCGGGATCCCGACCGTTTTTCAATCCCGAAATTTTCGGGAAAAAGTTTTTTTAGTCCCGGGATTTTCGGGATTGATAAAATAATTTAAAAGTAGCAAAATAGACTGCGTGAAGCGAAACGCTCAGTGCTAGTGCTCTCAACAGAATTGCTTGCCTATTATTTTTAGTATAAAATACAAGAAAAACTTCTTGTATTTCATTCAAGCAGTATTCCGAGCAACAAACCTAGTGGACTTGCAATGATTCCTTGAAATAAAACTTCTTATAATTTGAATTTAAATGATAGACAAGCAAGTCTCTCTGGGTTACGTGGTGATATACTTCAGTTTTACTGCTACTAAATAAGAATGTATGACCATTCTTCAAGATTAGTTTTCTTCATACTTAAGAGAAATAAGACATTATGTGACTAATATATATATATTATATATATTATTTTCAAGCAGTTTAAGCTAAGAAACTTAATTTAATACCTAAATACTAACTAGGTTTTTACATGAAAGCCGTCTATTTGGTCGATGTTAAGAGAGGTTATTGACAATTTTCTTTATTGGCATAGTTTGTTAGATAAATGTATTTTTCAATTTATTGAAATTTAAAAAGATCTTAGGTATTCATTCTTGAAAAAGAAAAACTTCAAAATAAAGAGTGTCAGTCTAACTAGACTCAAAGCTTTGTTAGACTAGTTTGACGGAAGTTTGATTAGTTAGAGTGATAATTATGTAACGAAAATTCATAGATTTTTGTCAAAATTTTGATAAAGTACGTCGATTTTTGACCAAATCTTAATCACTTTTATTTTTGTGTATTTTAAAGAGCCGATTTTTGTAATATTTACATATTTTTATTTTTAATCTTCAATTCCGAAATAATCCCGGGATCCCGGGATTGGCTCAGTGTAATCCCGAAATCCCGGGATTAGAAATAAGGGCCGGGATCGAATTCCCTAGCCTGTATGCCATTAGTCACCCATTAGTAATGCTAATTGGTTTTGTCCATCGTATAATGGGAAATTAGGATTGAATATAATTTGAATCTGTTTTGCCAAAATTGGATATTAATAACAAAGGTCTAAACATATTTCATACCTTTTGACTGACACATGTTATACTTATTTTACATTACACATTGTCCTTTTATAAGATGAATAAAATTTATCAACTGGTTTTTAAAAGTTCAGTATTACCTATTGAATTAGAAATGAGTTGAACATTCCTAAATGCACTAAATGTTCTGCTTCTCCTACTATAAGTACTTGTACCTACCTACTTATTGTATTAAATGCACTTCTTTCCACTTCTACTTTGGGCTGGTAACTTAAACCAAAGATTAAAAACCTACGACTTTTATTTACAAGTAACATTAATAGTAGATTAGTTGCCAAGGGCTGTAAGGCATCAATTGCAGTCCGAGATATTTAGTTAGTAGGTTCGAAGGTGCAATTGATGCTTACACCCGAGCTAACTACTCTGCTTTACATCTCGATGGTGAGGTAAGTAGAAAAAAACCGGCATTACAAGAATAAAACATTTTATTAGTTAAAATTTATAGTGAAATGAGAACAATTTTCAAATTTTAGGGACAAGTGTTTTTTGGGTATGTTAATAGTTTGAGATTGTGATATTTGTTGGTCATGGACAAAATCTGACGGGATGAAGCTTTCTTCAGCAGAAGTTGATAGTTGCGGATCATCTCTTGAGAAGGATGTTTAATTTTTTGAAAGCTGAATAATTTCCGTTATTTTGTTGGTAATTTTACTTTTATTTTGTATGGAATCTTCAATGTAACCTTCAGCCACCTTGCTGGATTTTTTTTAATTACTTACCGCCCTAGGGCTTTTCTAGCTACATTATTACCTTAGAGCGGTAATTGGTTACCTACAAGCCCCATTTGGGGGTAATAAGGACCTACTTACCGAATATGAGAGATGTAAAAATAAATACTGCAATTTAATCTAAAGCAGCTTGCTCAACGTTTCCTCCGATATTTGGAAAGCACACTTTTCCATAGATCGTAGGACCGTTTCTTCGGTAGCGGTATCATTTCTAGATTGCTGTCAATGTGCAGTATTTGGCGGTTTTCTTGTTCCTTTGTGACCGGGGTCCAACGTACCCGTATCAGCTCACTTGGGGTCGGTGTGGGGTCCCTGGCAATATAAATAATAATAAATAAATATTCAGGACATAAAGCAACAATGATTTAGTCCCAAAATAAGGAAACCTGGTACAGTTAATGGCACGCTAGGCTATCACAATAGGGTAATCAATTTCAAATTTGAATTAATTTAAAACTAAAATGTAAAGACATTAAACATTCAAAATGAATTGGAGATTTTGGACAGTTTTGTATAACTTGATGATGCTGACGTGCTGACTGTAGTTGGTAACGAAATAATGAATTGAAGTAACGCTACGGAACTAAAATATACGATATCTATTATAGCTTTTCGTGATTTTCGTAGATTGTAGGTAAATTATTCTGAAATTTAAGGCAATAACAACAAGATTCTAAAATAAATCAATGAAAATAAACTTTAACATTCTTACCCGTATTTAGCAAAGTTGGTCCACATTGTTGTCATTATATCTATCATTTCATTTTCAAATAATGACGGTATGAGCTGGGAGAACAAATAAAAAAGGTCATCAGCATGAGAAGCACCAGCGATGCCCCGTAATTGTCTTGTTTTTAACAAAATCTTTGGGAAATTCCTCCATCCGTCGTAACTAAATAAATAACCATACACTGGCTTATCGCTCTTCTGAACTAAAATGCCCATCTCTTCAATTACAGGATACTCGATAAATGTCTCTCCAATATATTTAGAAACATTGTAAAGAGTTTCATACGACACTTCTTTACCTCCCATAAAAATGTCCTCAACTTTTCTGACAACTTCCTTTCGCTCAGCGTCTGAGGGAAAAGCAATATTTTTTGGGAAAGCTATTTCCAATTTAATATTCGGTATAAATTCATCAAATTCCGTATTTACAAAAAACAACCCCTCTTCAGCATTAATCCCTAAAATCATTGGCACTTTACTGAAATTCCCACTGGAAAGTACCTCATATGCCGTTTCAGTTAAAAATGGTTCAACACCCTCAATTTTTTTCTCTAAGCAAGGTAGAAATATAAGTTCAGATATAAGAATATCGCCTTTTGTTCTCGGTACTATATTTACAACGAGGTCTTCATCAGTTTGATTGTTGAGAAAATAATAGAGTTCCAGTGGGTTTTTCGAGTCAAATCCTAGCACTTTAGCTTTTTTACTAGCTGCTTGCAAAGGATCAAACTGCAAAGCCCAACTTGCAAGCGATGATCCACTCTGCATGATAGCTTTATGGAACAATCCTTTTGACATTGGAGATATGACATGGTATGACACAATAGCGGCGCCAGCACTCTCACCAAATATGGTGACATTGTCCACATCACCTCCAAATGCTTTAATGTTTCTCTGGACCCACTTCAAGGCCGCCACCTGGTCCTTAAGACCTGCATTCCCTGGAGCTTCCTTGATTCCCAAACATAGGAAACCCTGGACGTTAAGTCTGTAATATACAGTGACGAGTATGACTCCTTTACTTATCAAGTAATCAGCGCCGTATACCATGCTTGTTCCCGATCCTTCGAAGAATGCTCCGCCGTGGAAGTACACCATGGTGGGTAAAGAATCGCCTGGCGACGTATTAAGGGGGACGTAGATGTTCAGGTACAAGCAGTCGCCTCGTCCGTAGGCGATGCCTGTATGCATGTACAGCTCTTGCACGCAGCTCACATTATCTTCGATTGCTTCATAAATTCCTTGCCAGATCGGCTCGGGACCGGGTGCCTATAACACAAAATCTTTATAAAGCTTCTTCCGCATTAGAAATATTTTCTGGGATTTGTATAATCATGGACGAAAATCCATGGTATAATATAAATATACAAAATTAATTAAAATAAGACCATGCAATATAAAAAAAATTCGTCTTCAATCATTATTAAGAAGAAATCAATCTCTAAACGAAGTTGTGTTGGATTTTAGATAAATTATTTAAGAACTAGTCAATGCATATCTGTTGATAATATACATTTGGTATTAGAAGCAAAAATCTGGAATATCATACTGATTCAAAACTAGATTCAATATTCAAACCTCACAAAGTTTACTAACCAAATAACTATTTAGTAATCTGTGACCAAACGTTGGTTGGAATTTTTATCATGAAGTTTTTAAGGACATAGGATACGTCACGTACCTGAAACCTTTGCGTGACAGTAGCGTACGGTACACCGAGGTACATATAGTGCGTGCCCGAAGGCGCGAGGGTCCCGCGTAGCCAGCCGCCACTCACGCGCACCGTCGGCGACGGCTGCCGGACCACGCGCGTCGCCCACAGCGACCACAGCACCAACCACTTCACGGACCACATTTCAATTAATAATGTTGCCGACCACACACAACGTAAGGAATCCAAATACTGAGTGCGTGAGCCAAAACTAACAAACAACCAACTTTATTGCTTTTATCGTAACGGTGGACTGACCGACCGTCTCCGACCTGACGTAACAATAGATAAAGTTATTGAGCTTTGAACCTTCTGAAAAAGTTATACATAATTTTTTTTATTATTATTTTAATTTATATGAGTCTGGCTCTCACCCAAGGAATCTTTTCCCTTTTACGCAACTTCATCATGATGCATCTTAATGGGTCGGTCTTGGACTTTTGAACAAAATTTGACTACATTTGATATTGGGTCGGGTTAAATTATATGTAATTTAATGTGGTATGCCACATTTAATTTATCTGCTATTTTGTGTCATATTTTTCCATATTAAAAAAACCTGACAAAATTATTGTAAACAACTCTTGTTCTGATCAGAGCAGAGTTCTGTATTGTATTATTTGTTGACTTACTTAATAAAAGAGGGCACAGTAGCTAATGATGCTAACGGTTTCAGTTTACCGTTATTCCTCTTCTCCTTTATATTAATTAAAAATAACATTTGGTTCTGTATTGGTATCTATCATGGATCATGAATGAAGGTTATGTACTTAAAAACTGCTTATCTTTCCCCCAAATCGTAGCCTTATCTTCTAGTTCTTATGAGACTTGAAAATTCCTGTTGATTAACCAATAACAATAATTGATTTGAATTATGATATGCACTCGTATTAATGCTGATTTGGTCCCTCAGTATATCATATGTTTGCATAAACGATGATATTTTCAATAATTTAGTATATGCGGATCGATTAATTTTCGTCCCCAATCATACATATGAGTCTTTCTAACTATAACTACTTAATAATAGTAAAAAAAGGTTAATGTTTATAAATATGAAGCCTCGCTGTATCTAAACAAGGTCAGATAACTACCAGTTTAGATAATGCTATCTGTATCACGTACAGCGGTTTATTAACACACAACACAGTATCCTACCTAAGCGGTTAAAATGTACCGTCAGTTTTTACGATTAGTTGAAAGCATATTTGTAATCTCAATTTTATTAAATAAATAAATACAAAAATATCAAATCAACGGAAACCCAATTTAGTTAGAACTATGCTTTCTCCTATATTTCTGGAAAACATCTTTCCAGAGAGTTAAAGCAGGATCATTTGGTTTTGGGATGACACTCAGACTTCGGTCAATGAGCAGGAATTGTCGATTCTCTTCATTTTTCGCCACTGGAGGCCATTTTACTGGCAACAGTTCACTGGTAGTTGGTATTGGATCCCTGCAACGAGGAAAAAATAATAATTACAGTCCTGATAGTTGCAGTTGCGTGTTCCTATGTAAGGATTATTAGCATCAGAGCTATAAAAATAGGGAACACACTGGTGATGCTTTAAGGTTATATAATAAAAATAGATTTTATAATTCCATCTAAGTATAAGTGACGCTTAAATAATATTAATAATAAAAGGCAATCCTTACCCATATTTAGCAAAGTTAGTCCACATTGTCGTCATTTTGTCTATCATATCACTTTCAAACAGTGAAGGTAGCGTTTGCTGAGAAAATAAATATCCTAAATCATCAGCATGTGTGGCGCCTGTGACATTGACAATTTCTTTCCTTTCATGTAAACGTTTAGCAATATTCCTTCTGCCATCAAAATTAAACAAGTAATTATAAACTGGCTTATCGCTGTTCCGAACTAAGAAATCTGTCTCTTCAAGTATTGGAAACTCAAAAAATGTACTTGCAAAGAATCTTGAAATATCATATAAATTCTGAAAATCGATTACTTTGTTTCCCATGAATTTTTTCTGAACTTCTTTTGCTACTTCACTTCTTTCTTTATTTGATGGAAAAGCTAAGTTCTTAGGTAGAGAAACGTTAAATTTAATCTGAGGTATAAAATGATCTTCCTCCATATTTACAAAGAACAACCCCTCTTCGGAGTTAAAGCCAATGATCACAGCCACTTTATTAAAATTTCCTTTCGAATATATTTCGTAAGGAGTCTCAGTCAGGAAAGGTTCTACGCCCTCAAGCTGCTTCTCCACACAAGGTAGAAATATAAGTTGTGATACAATCGTATTCCCTTCTTCTCTTGGCACTATTTTTGTAATGAGGTCCAAGTCGGTTTGGCTATACAAGAAATTATATAAAACCTCTGGATCTGAAGATTGAAACCCTAGTTGTTTTGCTTTCAGATTTGCCACGTACACTGGGTCGTACTGGAACGCCCAGCTAGCCATAGACGATCCACTTTGCATTATAGCTTTATGGAACAATCCTTTCGACATCGGAGATACGATGTGATATGAGACTGAAGCACCACCGGCGCTCTCACCAAAAATGGTGACGTTGTCTGGATCCCCACCAAATTCTTTGATGTTTCTCTGGATCCACTTCATAGCCGCTACCTGGTCTTTAAGCCCTGCATTCCCCGGGGCTTCTTTAATTCCCAAGCAAAGGAAACCTTGGATAGACAGTCGGTAGTTCACTGTGACTAGAATGACTCCTTTAGCTGTTAAGTAGACGGGGCCATATAAAGCTGGAGTTGCAGACCCTGTATAGAATCCTCCTCCGTGGAAGAAGACCATAACAGGCAGGGAATCTTCCGGTGAAGTGTAAAGTGGGGTATAGACGTTGAGATGTAGGCAGTCTGGCTGGCCCATTGTAGAGCTTGAGCCATCGTGCGTTGCTTGCGTGCAACGAATATTTTCTTCGACAGCTTCATAAATTCCTGTCCACGTTGGTTCTGGACCAGGGCCCTGAAATGAGATTCTTTGTGTCATATTTGTAACACACACCATATCATTTCTTGGTCTAAGGTATACAATGATAGTCTAAAATTTTATGGTACCTAATTAATATCATACTAGCCAACCATAAAAACCAGCCAAGTGCATGTCGGGTCGGGCCACGTGCAGTATAGGGTTCCGTAGCAACCTTATACCTTATATATTATACCAGATTACTGTAAACTTGTATTTACTCTACCTACTTAGTAGAGTTGAACAAATTTCACTATAATAGTAGTGTAGAGTCTACTACTACTACTATTATGATTTTTTTTCAATATTTATAAGTTGATCGACCATTACTTGTCAACTTGTAAAATCTACCTAGCAGAGATAGTTTTACTTTGGGGAAGGACACGCACACACTTGACTCTTGCAAAATTTTGCACTTTACGGCTTAATAAATATTTCGCAAATGGATCCCTAAACAGAAAAGTGGTTTTTAACCTAAAGTTTAATGTTTTTACCTTACACCTATCTACTAGGTGGTTTACAATAGTTGTTTTGAAAACAATGCAAGCGTGCAACCTATTGGCATCTGAATTTGGCCTTTTTGGCCTTCAAATAAAACAACTTTATAAATATTTTCAAAACACAATGGAACGTAGCTTGTCAAAAGTTGAATACTTTGGATTTGTTGATTCTAAAGGTAGGTAATTATGAAAACGAAATTGACGGAAGATATACAATATTCAAATTCAATAATTTAATTTTCATATAAATTTATCACAACAATAATCACTAAAAACTTAAAATTATAATTTTCTACGGTATTTCGAGTAGACATCCTTCCAAAATAGGGAAGATGGGTTGTGCCATAGCGGCACTGTGTTCAGTTGTCGATCGATGACTAAAGCACGTTGGTCTTTAGATGTTATCATGGGCCATTTTATGGGCACCGTCTTGCTTTCACCTGGAGTTGGATCTCTGTAAACAAAAAAAACATATATTTTTTTATGCACAACGGGATAGTGCTTGGCCTTCACCTCACTAAGGCCGAAGATGGAAGCGCACTACCATCCGGAATCCTCATCACTGAGGAACTGGCTATCTTACCTCTAACTGCCGGAACACAACAATTTAGAAATTGATGTTAGGCGTCAGACTTAGGTAATATGTTAGCTAGCCAGGCGGACTTGAAAATAAGCCCTACGACCAACCAAACCGAGTACAAATTGTACAAATTGGGAATCGAACCCGGGACCCCTGCGTCTTACATGGGTGGACGTCCCACTAGACTACTGAGGCAGCTAGATTTATACGCATTATACGCAATCTTTTAAGAACATCATGTTCGTCAACTCGTATTTATGAGTAATGACGAAATTATCAGAGATAAGAATAATATAGATTTCCAGTACCGATAGAAACATTAATTGATTATAATAAAACCCGTTGAGGCTCGATTTTAGTCATCACTAAAAAGTTTGCGCCTGGTGGAATTCAAACAAGCAACTGTGGTATTTTTGTCAATGTTTAGTTAACACTAGTTAATTCAAGTTGTTGAATGTTATTTTTATATCGACATAATTTAAGTTTATATTTAAAAGAAAAAACAAATATTTACCCAAATTTAGCAAAGTTCGTCCACATTGTACTCATAATGCTGATCATTGTGTCTTCAAAAAATGATGGCATGAACTTTGAGCAGAATAAATAAAACAAATCATCTGCATGAGTTGCTCCTTCCGCCACACTTCTAAGTTTACTTGGTAACATCAATTTGAGCATGTTTCTCCATCCGTCGTAGCCAAATAAATAGTAATAAATAGGGTTTCCACTGCTTCGTGCTATCAAATCTGTCTCGTGCAAAGAAGGGTAGACGAAAAAAGGATCACCATGGAATTTAGATAACTTATAAAGATTGTTCAAAGTTAACTCATCATCGCCCAGGTACAATTTCTTAACCTGGTCTGCAACTAGTTTCCGTTCAAAATCTGATGGAAAAACTAAATCTTTAGGTAAAGCCTTCTCAAAAGTTATGTTTTTTATATAAGGTTCAGTCTCCATTCCTGCAAATAAAAGTCCTTCTTCAACATTTGCCCCTATAATCAATGGGATTTTGTTGTAGGTTCCTTTATTAAGAACGTCGTCTGGCAATTCCGTTAAGAAATATTCTTCTCCTTTTATTTCTTTCTCAGCACATGGCACATACAGAATTTCTGACAATATAATATTACCTTCCTTTCGCGGGACACGTGTGATAATCAGATCAGTGTCACTTTTGTCTATAAAAAAATTGTACAGCTCGTGAGGGTCCTGGCTATGAAAGCCCATAGTTTTCGCTAATAAACTGGCCATGTAGACTGGATTGTATTGGAAAGCCCAACTGCCTAGTGCTGATCCACTCTGTATTATAGCCTTGTGGAACAGGTCTTTAGACATCGGTGATAAGACATGAAAGGATACAGAAGCCGCTCCTGCACTCTCCCCGAATAGGGTAACATTATCAGGGTCACCACCAAACAGTCGGATATTTCTCTGTACCCATTTCAAAGCTGCCACTTGGTCCTTCATGCCTGCATTACCAGGGGCTTCTTTGATGCCTAAACATAGGAAGCCTTGGATATTCAGTCTGTAGTTTAATGTGACTAGAATAACTCCTTTCGATGTAAGATATTCTGGGCCGTATACGCCTGGAGAAGCGGACCGTTGGAAGAATCCTCCTCCATGAATGAAGACCATGACGGGTAATGGTTTATTCTTTGGCATGTGGAGAGGCGTGTAGACGTTGAGCACTAAACATTCTCGTTGGCCCTGCGTGTACTTTGATCCAGAGTATAAAGCTTGCTCGCAGACTACATATTCATCGATTGCATCAAACTCGTCCTCCCAAGTTGGTTCCGGGCCTGGAGCCTGAAATGACAATAACATGCTGTTAGGGGAGAAAACAAATAAAAATAAAAAAAAAAAATAAAGACAACAATAACTTCAGCTCAAATATCTATGTAAAATATACTTAGATAATAATAAATACTAACTTTTCGCACAAGTGATTATTCAGTGAACTCGAGCACTGAATAATAATCAAAGAATGTAGCTGCGGAAAAGTTCATTAATGATCAAAATTATATGGATGACCAAAATGATTGTGTTACTTTTAAAAAAGTTTTTAAGAAGGTTTTATATGAATAAAAAATTGCAGAGATTGCGAATGATCTCTCGTTTCGTCACAATTTTTAAGTGCAGAACTTTGAGCACGTTGAAAACACAGCGTGAATTTCCAGCACACACCTGAAACCTGTGCGTGACAGTGGCGTAACGCACGCCGAGGAGTACCTCTGTCGATTCATATACATACACCTACAGGTAGTGTATGCCAGTGAGCGCGACCGTCCCGTGCAGCCAGCTGCCACTCACGCGCACCGCTACTGACCACACGTCTCTGCCATGTTATGTGTCTGTGGTGTGAGCACGCACCTGGAACCTGTGCGTGACGGTGGCGTACGGCACGCCGAGGTACTGGTAGTGCGTGCCCGCGGGCGCGACCGTCCCGCGCAGCCAGCCGCCGCTCACGCGCACCGCCACCGTCGGCTGCCGCACGACGCGCGCCGCCCACAGCGACCACAGCACCACCCACTTCCATGACCACTTAGCCGACCACATTGTCATTACCACGCACAATCTTTGGCACCTTACCACAGTTTTTTAATCATAAATGACTCATTTTTACAAATGAATTTAAAAAACGAAATAAACTACCAATGAAATTACATTGCTTTACCTACGCATTGAACACGCAACATAGAATGACGAGTATTAGCTACTATCTACTAGTAAGTTCATTTATTATATCTATAGATGCTTATAAAGATAACGTATCTAACCAAGTTTTGACTGACACTCTATATGACGTAAAACTAATGAAATATTAATTAGAAATTCTACTTCTGTACATAAATAAGTATTGTAATGTTTAGTGACGAATTCGCATAAACAGAGTGGGATAAAAAACGTGTTAAAATAAAGGTGTAAATACTAAATACTTAAATATCGTTATCTACTTATTGCGCCCGTTCTTCTTGTCATAGTTATAAAGGCGATTCAAAAGTGCTTAATTTTGTTTATATGAATAAAGGTATTTTGAGTTTGGTGTGTTAGTTGGTAATAAAAAACAAAAACTTTACTGAATCTTTTCAAGAAAGATATGATTTCGTATCTATCTATTTCATCATATGATTATACATCGTCATTGGCATTTTTATCATAATTAGGTTAGTATAATTATTTTCTGAAAAAATGGTTTACACTGAACTGAAACAAAGAATGACGCAGGGTATTTTTCAGTATAAACCATTGACAAGTAAAAGGCTCGTTTCGTAGGTTCTGATTAAGTAAAACGCGTTTAATTCTTTTTATTTTAATTAAGTAAATATAATGCAACGCGAAAGTTTAATAGTGTATAAGTTTTATCTCACATACCAAATAGATAATTTTATATACTTTCTGTTCTATTAACCGGCATCTGAGAAACTGGCCTAATGCGCCTACATAACATTTTGAAGCAATGTTAGTTTTATACCAACACGACAAATACAAGACTAGCGTTGCACTACTGACTACGCTACTGTTTTGATACTTAAAAGTACTGAGATACTGTTTTAATTAGCCCTGATTCAAACTGATAAGACGACCTCTATACTCATTATTATGTAAGCACTTATAACAGTAAACGCCGACTAGTAGGTAATCTGGAATAAAAACTAGAACACAGCTCCAATGTTTACGTCTATAATAGATTTTTATTAGCACTAACTGTTCACATGGTTATCCACTTTAGCTCAAGATAATGAGCACTTTAAACGATTGCAATTTTATTTGTATTATTAAAACACGTGTATTTTAACAGATAACATCCACACAACTGATTAATGAATACGAGTATCTATGCAATGACAGTTCAGTTTTGTATAACCCGTATGTAATCAAACCGGACATAATGACGTCGACCTTGTGGCACATATAATTAAGGAGTATTTTTATATATAAGTTTGGTGATGTCAATTTTATCAATTAGGCGAGTCCTCCCTCATGAACTCCTTATCCTTACTATATTTCGCACGAAGCGTTTTTCATCTTCCTTCTTAATGCGCACGGCCAAAGAGTGGAATTCCCTGCCTGCGTCTGTATTCCCGAAAGAATATAACCCAGCGATATTTAAGGCACGAGTGAATAGGCTTCTTCTGGGCAAGCTCGCTTCATCTTCGGCCTCTTCTTAGCCTTATGGTTCTCGAATGTGGCCAAGAGTAAGCCCATTAAATGTAAAATATATATATATATATATATCCTTACTAATATTATAAATGCGAAAGTCCGTTTGTTTGTTTGTTTGTTACGCCTTCACGTCCTAACTACTGAACCGATCATCATGAAATTTTGCATACACGTTGTCAGGGGTACAGAGAAGGACATAGAGTACCTTTTATCCCGAAAAAATTAATAGTTCCCGAGGGATAGCAAAAAAACCTTTCCACGCAGACGAAGTCGCGGGCGGCCGCTAGTAATATTATAAATGCGAAATTCCGTTTGTTTGTTTATTTGTTTGTTACGCCTTCACATCTTAACTATTAAACCGGTCATCATGAAATTTTGCATACACGTTGTCAGGAGTACAGAGAAGGGTTTTCTTCCCAAAAAAAGGTTCTATTCTCGAGGGATAGAGAAATAACTGTCCACGCAGACGAAGTCGCGGGCGGTTGCTAGTAACCAATACATTATTGGTTTATATTTTGAACTTTAGATAAGTACATGATTGTAATTAATATAATTAAAGTTAGTTATTTAACTTACGTTAATGAATAAATTAAAAAAACATTAAAAACACGACTGCCCTGCCAAAACGAATTAAAAAGTTAAATAACAAGTGTCATTGCAGTCGGGGGACCATTTTGTGGAATTATTTTTAATCAAAGAGGCCCGAGTTTTAGTGACAAATTATATAGTTTTAGAACGTACTCATTAAGGCCATTCATTTGATGCCCATATTGTAATAATAGAAGAAAAAAATATATTTTTTTCACATTTGAAAGTGGCGTCGTGCAGTCGCCACATTGACTTTTTCCAAAAAAAATACATCGCCAGTGTCACTTGGAATGATGTAAGGATTCTAACGAAACCCTGTACATTCAAATCCGTTAAGCCATTTAGAAGTTATGGTGGAATAAAGAAACTCACATACCCACAAACATATATGAATTCTGAACACATATACACTCCTTTTTTTGGCAGTCGTGTAAAAAACGACAACGATGTTTTGAGAGTCAGCCACGGAATGGGTTACCAAAATGTTATATTATCGCAAGCTCTTCCGTGCTTCGGAAAGTTCCTGGCTGCATTTTACATTAACCCCAAAAAATCCACCTTGGGCCCACCTGCAGGGAAGAGTATGAAGGCATACATTGGCGTCGATTCGGTTGGCAACGACTTAACTAAATTGACAGGACTAAATTAAATTTGGTTTTCCATCCTTTTCTTCGTATACTTATCGAAAAGCCAAGAACAGAATGCTAAAATTAAGTTTAGTCCAGTCAATTTAGTTTAGTCGTGCTAACCGAATCGACACCATTAGCTCACTCTTTCTTATCCATCCATAAAGCCAATAGGCCTTCCAGTATTAAGAACAACAAAATTGGTTAATGATGATGACAGCATACAATTTTAGTAAATAGTAGAATGTTATACAATACGCTAAAATGACCCATTGCATACGAGGTAGTTTTATTCCCGAGCTTACAAAGGGTTTTTAGCGTCGTGTGTTACACTCTACTTAACACCACTTAACACTGTGATTGCGAGAAAATAAAATACAATATTAAATAGTTTATACTTCCGTAAACGAATCCACTCGTTTTTCTATCCTCCACTTCATAAACTTTTCGCACAGTATTTAAATAAATGACTTGTGCTTGACGGAAAGATTAAAATTGTTTTTTTCCTATTACAGTCACACTATTTAATCAGTTTGTAATTAGAGAAAAATTCTTAAGATTTCGCGCCAGTAGTGTCTTTTTATAATTAAGCTACTGTTAATAGTCACAGAGTATATATAAGTCTATGATTTCACCGATGAGATCGCTGCTTTTAGTTCCATTAAGTCGAGAGAGTCTTTATTCGTGATTATTCTATCTACGAATAAAGACTTTTTCGATTACTAGGCTCATTGGTAATAGACAAACATTAAAAAATTAAAAACTTTTTCCCCAAGGGGTAATTATGCTATTTTATCCCAGCTTTTGTACGTTACATTACAATGGCGGACTTTTTGAGCAAGAGTAGTGAAAAGTTACCTTGTATAGGTATGCTTAACACAAACCTAACTTTGAGTCACGGGTGAACCGCAAATTTCGTGCAAAACTGAAGTTCTTAGTGGAGAGAACCCGAGATCCTAATTAAGGGTATGCATGCAAGTTCCGCGACTCACTCAGAGATAAGGGACGCCCGGGAATGGCGATAGTTCGACGCGTGTCGTCACTGATAAGCCCCGGTTACTTTAGCCGGCACATGCAGAACCGACCTAACTTGCAAGATACTTTTCGGTGTTTAGAGAACTTGGTGAAAACTGGATCCTGTTGAAGTTTAGACGAATACTACTGTAGCAGGGGTTCCCAATCTTTTTCAGCCTGTGGCGCACTCAAAAGTTTAGTGTTTTGACACGACGCTCAGCTATGTGAAATAGATACCTACAGTCGAAAGAAATAGAGGATCGACTCACGGCGACGCCCTTTTTTACTTTCTACATACTTTGAGAACCCCCGTATTATAGTATCTCTCAGAACGCATATGAGATAGGTATATATACCACTCTTTTTGTTTGTGGTTTAGTTCTTTTTTGTTTTTTTTCGGCTCGTGACTACGGCTCCATACTTAAACTGATACTTTTTCAGGAAAATGCGCTTTTTTTGCTGAAAACTTTTGTGTAAAGCTGCTGTGCTGTGCAGCAGATATCCAAACAGCAAATAAGAATATTCATTTGAGTCAATGTGAATAAACCATTCCTTTTAGGTGTTTTCAAATAGTTTTTTTGAAGAAATAAAATCCGTTTTTGAGGTTCCGTCAAGTCAACAAGGAACCCTTATCGTTTCGTTATGTCCGTCTGTCCGTCCGTTCGCGGCTTAGCTCAGAGGCCCTTAGTGATAGAAAGCTGTAATTCAGCATGAATATGTATATTAATCAATGGTAGAATAAATTCTTGAAACATTTTTTTTTGTATATGTATGTAAAGTGGGGATGAAAAATTATCGTTGGATAGGTAGGTCTTTTAAAAATATTGTAAGTTTGCAGTTTAGAGCTCCATTTGCAAAATTTTGTTGGAGTCAAGTGTTGGGAAAACACTTGACCCTCTACAAGGAGAACAGTTGCTTTTGCCTACGTGAAAAAATTCAGAACAGTAAAGTAAGTTAATGATTAAAAGGAAAACTATCACTACTAGGTTGGCTTTACAAGTTGACAAGTAGTGGCTGATCAATTTTTAAATATTAGATAAGAACAGGTTCAAATTTCATTGAATAGTTAGGTATTAGTTGTGTAAAATAGGGAGTAGATATAAGTTTACAGCCCTAAGGTATGGTATAAGGATACTACGTACCTTATTAATGATTAGAAATTGACATTTTTATTTTTATTATTATTGTATTTTTTTTGACATTTTATTGACATTTTAATGAAGACTAAGTAGTGCATGTGAATGATTACTTTATTATGAATTTGAAGTAGGGAATTATTGTTTAAATTGTAATCAAGGAATTTTTCAACTGATAACTTGTAATTAATAAATTTTTGCACATCGTATCCACAACGATAGAATATGTTGGTAATTAGTAATTTAAGAACACAAATATTCACGCAAATAAACTATTACCTACCTACTTACTTACTAACTATAAACCCAATAGCTTGGCCCGGCAAGCACTTGGCCGGATTTTCATTGTAGGTCTGCAATATCGTAAGAAGTATGAATATCATCAAAATGGTAAGGTCGCATTCCTACAGCCAGTATTGAAGCCGGTGTCGGCCAGTCGTTGTGACGTAAGTTTACCGAAACCTGTCTTTCTGGACCGGGTACTGGTGTGACGGGTTTAAGGTACACACGAATATGTTAACTTTGAAGTTTTGGAAATAAGATAAGGACTATCCATACCTTCCGATTAAGGATATCCGGTTTATGTCTTTGATACTAATTTCAGTACTAAACGGACTCTGAAAACAAAAACTTTATTCTATAATTTGTGGGATCGGATCGGACAATGTAGAAACACCATACATATTTTTCGAATCAAGATGAACTAGCTGTGTATCTGTTGCTTGAGGTTTTGTAATAGTAATAGAATCAAGTGAATGTAATTAAATTGTAAAAGTCATTTTTTTATTATAAATGGGTTTGCATTTGACCCCAGGTTAGCCCAAAAGCAAAGACAGGGCCTACGATGGAGTGAGCTTGCCCAGAAGGTGCTTATTCACTCTGGCTTTGAAAAGTACTAATGTATTAAAGAAAGTTTCTGAAAAAAAAGTTCTAACATATTTTTTATTTTGTGTTTTATGTCGGAAGATTATTTTTATGACAAATTTCATTGTGTTTCTGTACCAATACTGAGTGGTAGCCCTAACCATTCGTATCACGTAGTTATGAGCCACCTCAAGACTGCAAAGTCCTTCTGACAACCAGAATACAGGTCCTGAAGTGTGTTAATTTGTCCATTGTAAACCAAATCGACACTTATTTAACTAGGAATTAAGCTATTATGCTGGTCGTTGTATTGTGTTGCAACATTACATAACATTACATTACACGCAACTGTATTCTTGTTTGCTTTTCATGTTGATTCGATTCCATAAATTTTAACTTACATAAGTACTTAAGTATAAGATTAATACAACCATTGTTGTATTACGAGGATATGTTTTTATATTGATTTGAGTATAATTTATGAAAACATTGTATCATAATTTTAAATTAAGTTTTGGCTATTTATACATCGTAATAAAGAATATTAACAAAAATTATTAAGAAAAAATATTGCAATGATTGCAATATCTTATGCACTCTTAAGTTAGTAACGAGGTCAGTATTGCGACCATCCGGATTCACACAAGAAAGAGTATTAACTTACATTAAAGTTTAAATCCTTCGATCATCTTACGAATCCGAAAATTATTTTAGCTTCAGAACTGTTTTACGCGCATCTCTCGATCAGTCAATGACTCCATCCAAGTGATAGCTACTTACATTTCCAATTTCCATAAACGTCGGTATTCTTAGTCTACACTCGGCGACAGAAAAATCGCACCTTTTCAGAAATTTCTTCAAAGTTAATTTAATCCTATCTAATTTAATGGAATGTGTTGTTATATACTTCTTCCCCTTCCAACATAGCTAACAGTCTCTAGAAACCGTTGGAATACTCGTCGAATGGAATCAATTACTGAGATTCAGTTTCCGAGCAACATTACATTGCTTCATTTTTTTGCAATATTTGAGCAACTTCATGGGCAACTTCAATAGTAATGTCCATCTTTGGTATTCCTTTTTTTAGTTGAACTGATGAAGTGTGTTTTCTCCAAAATCTCGATAGTGAATTTACCCGCTTTCCTGAATTGACCCCTTTTATTTCCCTTTTATGGCGGCGCAAGCAACGTTTTAAGCGTTTAATTATGGTAACTGTTATGTTAATAAAATCAAACAATTATTAATTGGAAGTTCATTAAAATATACTTTTAATAGATATCAATATTTAGACGATAAAAGGTTAGCTAGCAATGTGCGATTTTTCTGACGTCGAGTGTAGTCATAGGGTTCGTGTTGACCGCCTCTCAGACAACGCGTGATCGGCGACTTGCGCGTACGCATCGCACGGAGAAAGTGACGTTAGAAAGATTTCGTGATAATAAAAACTAAACTGAGTGAATCCAACATGTGATATTTTAAGCAGAACTTATGTTATGTGGATATTATCAGTGAATCTTTTTTTGAACTCGTGACAACCGCTCGATAATTTTTGAATGTAATTTTAAATTTTGTTTGTTGTTTGGATATGAATAATTAATTTAATTATTCAAAACATTTATTTGAATATGCAAAAAAAGTAAAAAAAACTATTCATCACTAGAAATATATCATTAAATCTTTAAATTTGAGATTTTAGGATGCAAAAAAAATACTATTTTTTAAGATTTCGATGATGTCTTCAGTGAATCCGTAGCTCATTGGTGAGAGCATTGGACCGAACTTCCATAGGTCACGGGTTCGATTCCCGCTTGAGGCAATCCTGGTGACGAGTCGAATTTTTTCTAGTATAAAAACTTGTTTTCTAAAATGTTTGTCATACTTTGTGTTGTTACCTTTAATATTACCTACTTACCTATTAGAATTTAAAATATTCATAATCTTTAACTAATATTTTTACATCTTCCGTAAATTTAATGACACAACGAATAAAATTTAAAAAAAAACGCAGAACAGTGAGTAAACCTGATTGCTTTATAATTAACAACGCAAGTTCTCATTAACTCATTCATTTAATTCAGTGGATTTCAAAACAAACCTCACATTGAAAACATTAACGTACTGACTGACTTACGAGCGTAATTAGTCGGTTAGTGCTTTTGGGTAAGTTTTCAGAATAAAGAAATAAGGATGACCGCTAAAATAGGAAAGTCACACATGTGTCTGTTAGCGTACACAATGGTTGCAAAACAATTTCGATAAATCACTACTGTGACCATAGAAATAGAATGTCAAAGAACAACAATGTCAATAAACAGGTGATCCGAAAATAAATGCATACATTATATGAGATACGTAAAATATGACTTAGATACATAAAATATGACTATATATGGCAAAGGAAATTAATAAATTATGTTCCATACTGTTTTCTTCGACGATAAACGAATAAATGTAGCGTAATTCGGTTTTAGAGAAGTAGTTTCGTAGTTTCGGTTTGTGTGGTAATATCTTATTTACCTGTGAAAAGTGTGATAACTTGGATTGTTTCTTTTTGTCACATCACAATTACTTAGAGCACAAGACACCATGGCTTCACGATACCTTTATTTTAAATTCTAATTAAGATTAACAAATATTTTAAACAAACTGTGATTGCTCATTTGCTAGGCGGGATGCTAGGGGCTCTTACTGTAAAAAATCACTTGATCCTTAGTCTCTTTTTTACATAGGCCGTGTCCGTATGATGTTAACTTCTCTTTTCCACGCTTTGTTGGTCTTCTTGAGCGCAGCGAAAATTTTCTATGTCTATGACTGTGATAGTGCAAAACAAAAGAAAAATAATAAATATCAAATAATCAACGTGTGTGCATGTGGCAGTCGATACATTGGTTGTACGTTCCAAAATCATACCTCTTTGAATAAATCTCGTCTAAATGAAAGAAGCATTTTCCTATTTATTATAATTACAAAATATAACGAAATATATATTAGGTATACATTATGATAATTAAAAATATCGCCTAACTCAGGGGTGTCACACTGATTTTTCTAAAGGGCCATTTATAAGATTTAAGGTTTTTTAGCGGGCCAGACTAAAAACTCAAACACATACTAAATTAAAATCTTTATTTATTTAGTTAAAGTAAATTTTCATATAATACGTAGTGTAGATGCCGTTTCAAATCCTTACTGGATAGATTCTGGTCACGGGCCGTATTGAGATGGCTTGCGGGCGTGATGCGGCCCGCGGGCTTTTTGTTTGACACCCCTGGCCTAACTGATCTTTAGTATAATCGGCTACTAATCTTTTTTGTTGTTGTTGTGTTGTCATCGGTAGATGGTAAAGCTGTCTAACAGCTGACAGCTGCGAGGGCATTGACCCTTTAGCATTGACCTCAGTTGGCGCGGGCGCGGATACAAACGCAAATATGTACTTTGTGTGTGTACATTTAACACAACTGTTAAGTTAACCAATTGATTTTAAACCCTAATGACTAATGCGTAGAAAGTTAAGTTTAGTTGAAGATATTTGAGACACAATGAGTAGATTACGTAAATTAACTTTTGTGATGCAGAAGCACACAGCAATGATTCAGAGACCAGCAGTTCAAAGTTTGAATTGTCTTTCAGTTTTTTAAATACTCGTTAAACACTTTTCCAATTAAGATTATTAAACTTGTTTAATGTTGAAACCTCAGACCAAATAAAAAAGTAACGACGGAGTCTTCCGACAAAGCGGTGAAGCCAGTAAAACTACGCCTTGGCTGTGTACATACACAGTTTCCGCACACATATGTAACGAAACTACGCCTTGGCTTTCGTTCGTCATTGGGCGAACCCTGCCGCCCGGCCCCCGCCCGCCCTCTAGTACGCACACATGTACCATCAAAAACCGGCTTCACTTAGTTGTTCGCAACCACTGCGCAACGCTCCATCTTCCTTTTTTATTTGATCTGAGGTTGAAACGTTAATGTTTTGCTGAAATATTTACGTTTGCTTCAACTTTTCACAGGTGAGCGAGTGATGTGGTCGTGGAAGTGGGTGGTGTTGTGGTCACTGTGGGTGGCGCGCGTGGTGCGGCAGCCGACGGTGGCGGTGCGCGTGAGCGGCGGCTGGCTGCGTGGGACGGTCGCGCCCGCGGGCACGCACTACCAGTACCTCGGCGTGCCGTACGCCACCGTCACGCACAGGTTCCAGGTGCGTGCTCATCACCACAAACACATAACAATTGGTCCATAGGCTGCAGTGACGTGTGGACGGTGGCGGTGCGCGTGAGTGGCGGCTGGCTGCGCGGAACGGTTGCGCCCGTGGGCACGCACTACCAGTACCTCGGCGTGCCGTACGCCATCGTCACGCACAGGTTCCAGGTGCGTGCTCACAACTACAGAGACATAACCATTGCTCCATAGGCTACAGTGACGCGTGGACGGCGTTGGTTCGCGTGAGTGGCGGCAGGCTGTGCAGGACGGTTGCGCCTGAGGGCACCCACTACCAGTACATCGGTGTGTCATGCTCCACCATTACACTCAGGATCCAGGTGCGTGCTCATCACCGCAGACACATAATCATTGGTCCATAGGCTGCAGTGACATGTGGATGGCGGCGGAGCGTGTGAGCGGCGGCTGGCTGGCTGCGCGGGACGGTCGCGCCCGCGGGCACGCACTACCAGTACCTCTGCGTGCCGAACGCCACCGTCACGCACAGGTTCCAGGTGCGTGCTCACACCACAGACACATAACAGAGTAATGCAGTGGTAAAAAACTATTCCAGCCTGTAAATTTCCTTAAAAAAGACATCAACGACCTAAGATAGCTACCGACAGAGTATTTCGAGTTGAAGTCGATACTACGAGTAACAGCCTTAGAGCATCGCGGCTTCGTCCGGTACAGAAGCGCGTCTTACTCTAAGCTAACAGCTGTATGTGTTTTGTTTTAATGTGTGTCTTATATTAAGAATGTCAAATAAGATGTAGTTCTCTTTGTTAAAAAAATAATAAGTTTAGTGCCTGGCCTTGCGATTGCGGAGATTAAGCCAAGCTTTCGCAAGGCTGACATCAGCGAACTAAAGCTATGAATTATTTCTGTATCTTTTTACTGCCTTCTTTGCATCTTTTACACCATTTGACTAAAAGGACGTCATTTCTAATAAACTTTCCCTTTCTATCTTTTCTCTACAATATAAACTGCAATTTTTTGAAAAGAACGCTAACGTCAGTCACCGGGTGTGCGGCTGGTCCGACTTAAGCTGAGCGGGTTGTACTTTTTCGGCCCCGTGGTGCCATTTTTTAAGCAATATTTGTTTGAAATTACACTTCCATAGCTTTAGTTCGCTGGCTGACATAGTGACCAAAAATGTATTTATTATCTTGGGCTCCTCCGTGCTTCGGAAGGCTGGTAAAGCCGTTGGTTTCGGCTGCATTTACAGTCGTTTACACCCACCATTCTGCATTGGACTCACGTGGTGGGTTATGGCCCTTCCTTCTTATCCTCCCATAAGGAAGGCCTGTGCTCCAGCAGTGGGGACATCAAAAAACGGCTGATGTGAATGCACTTTTGTGAATGCAAGGTCTTTAAAATATTTCAAGGGACATAAGCGACGAGTTATGCAATTAACGTTGATTAGAATAAAAAAAACAATTAAGTTACGAGTAAATACGGCTGGTTTATGATGTCATTATGATTGTGGTCAATACAATAATTAGTTTTTAATGAGATCTTGTTGAGAAAGAGTTCTGGATGGAAAAATATTAGTAGTTAAGGACAGTTTTGTTTAAGTCAAACTTTTTAGTTAGGGTGAAATACTTAAGTATATACAATCTTGTATGTAGGTAGGTATTATTTTCTGACTTCTCATTTAGTTTTATAATAACAGTACGCATTTTTTTCACTCGGAGAAAATGCTGTTTAATCAAGGACGCATGTTGTTGGAAATCAGTCTAGTAAATTTATTGTACTAGATAATCTATCTATCGATTTGCTTCTGACTATCTATTTTAACGCACATTGAATTGTAAGAATAAATTTTTGGCCCAAAGAATAAATTTTTGGCCCAACCGATCCCCTGCAAATACTATGTCAACCGTATCATGTTATTTGCAGGGAGTGGGTTTGGCCAGTTTTTTTTTTAAATCCCAACGTCCACACGTGGGCACAGAGGCGTGGGGTCGGTTGGGAATACTTAAAGCGAAATCCGTCCCAAGGATTTATAGCTGATAACTTGAAGTAATAGTAAAAAAAATATCTCTCGTTTTTTGTAGATTTCGAGTAGTAAAGTTAAAAATTCCGAACCCTATCCCTCCTTGGCGTGATGGATTTCTGAACGGATTTCACTTTAAACATGATACAATTAATTGTACTTATCTGCTGTCATGATTGTATTATTTAAAGTGTCATAAAAATAAACTTACCATATTTCTCGTTCCAGGCACCAGGTCCTGAGCCATCGTGGGAAGGAATCTTCGACGCGACCGACGAGCATATCCGGTGCACGCAGCGTTTCTCAGTCACAAGGGTATCAGGGAGAGAGGATTGCCTCACCATGAACATCTACACGCCACTCGAGGGTTCCCAACGTCTTCGGCCAGTCATGGTCTTTATTCACGGAGGCGGATTCAGAGACGGATCAGGTTCCCCATTTCTCTACGGCCCAGAGTATTTGGTCAAACATGACGTGATCCTTGTCACATTCAATTACAGACTGGAGATCTTAGGATTCCTATGCCTCGGAATCAAAGATGCGCCTGGCAACGCTGGTCTCAAAGACCAGGTTGCAGCGTTAAGATGGGTTAAAAGAAACATTAAAGCTTTTGGTGGAGACCCTGATAATGTTACCATCTTTGGTGAAAGTGCTGGCTCTGCTGCAGTCATGTACCATCTCTTGTCACCTATGTCCAAAGGGCTTTATCGTAGAGCAATCATGCAGAGTGGCTCTGCAATGTCTCCATGGAGTTTTCAGTTCGAGCCACTTAAAACAGCTAGTTTGTTAGCCAAGCAAATGGGGTATGACACGAAAGATCCCAATGAAATCTATAAAATATTTATGAACAAGACTGGTGAAGAGTTGATGAGCAGTCGTGTCCCTAGAAACAAGGGAGATATAGTTTTATCGGAAAATATTTTCGTACCTTGCGTAGAAAGAAGTATACCTGGTGTGGAGCAGTTCTTGACTGATACTCCCTATAATTTACTATCTAAGAGTCTTTTCAATAAAGTGCCGATAATAATAGGACATAATAGTGCTGAGGGATATATGTTTGCAGGCAAAGAAAACGAAACCACAATTGCCCGAATGGACTTTTATGGAGCATTGCCAAGGGATCTTGAATTCCCTAGTGAAAAAGAAAAAGTAGAGACTGCTAGAAAGTTCAGAGATTTGTATATGAGAGGGGAGAAGATAACCAAAGATAATATGGTAAGGTTTTCCTTCTATGAAGGAGATTCGTGTATTAGTTATCCTACGATAGTGACGACGCACATGATTAGCAGAACGTCTGAAAAGCCAATATTTTCTTATAAGTTCAGCCATGATGGCTGGATGAATTTCGCTAAGATGTACTTCGGGTTCGGGAGCGCGCCGGGAGCGACGCATGCCGACGAGTTATTTTACATGTTCAAAATCAAATTACCTGTACCAATCCATGAATATGTAGAAAGAGAGATGATACAGAGAATTAGCATCATGTGGACTAATTTCGCTAAATATGGGTACGTATTATAAAAGGTGTCTCAGTAAGAGTGCACTTTTTAATTTTAAAATAAAAACACGTTTTTTTAGAAAGTGTGATATTTTTATTTGATTGAAAAGAAGACATGTTCCGATTCAGTATGGAATAAAATTGATTCAAATGGCTCCCACGTCTCTGATGCCAGGCCATTACTTTTTTTCATGAAATTTTCCATGCCCTTTTCACAAAGATGTGGCTGTATCTCACCGATGACGCGTTGGATCTTGGATTTGAGCTTAGCATTTGTTTCTAGTTTATTCGCATAACGATGACGATGGCCCACAACGAGCCACTGTCTGGTGCGGATTTTGGTCAGGCGGTGTGTTAAAACCTTACTTTTTCGAAGATGAGGCCGAAATTGAAGTGACTGTGAACTGCATTCGTTACAGTTACATGATAACGGAGTTCTTGTGGCCTCAACTAGATGGCATGAATCTGGATGACGTGTGGTTTCAGCAGGACGACCCAACCTGCCACACCGCGCATGAAATAATCGATTTATTGAGCAACGATGTCCAGAAAACATTATCTTACGAAATTCTGATGTCAACCTGGCCACCAAGATCATGCGATTTAACGCCACGCTATTTTTTTCTTTGGGGTTTTGTGGAAATTCTAGTTTATGCGAATAAACCAGAAACAATTCCTGAGTTCAAATCCGAGAGCCAACGCGTCATCGGCGAGATACGGCCATATCTCCGTCAAAAAGTCATGGAAAATTTCTTGAAAAGAATAATGGCCTGGCATCAGAACCGTGGGGGCTATTTGAATAAATTTTGTTGCATACTTAATCGGAATAGGTCTTTTTTACAATCCAATAAAAATATCATAACATTCTCGAAAAATACGTGTTTTTATTTTTAAAACTAAAAAGTGCACTCTTACTGAGATACCCTTTATCTGTCGAATTAATAGTACCTATAACATTATCAGTACTTCAGTGTATGTTTAAGATAAAACGCAGGAGGTGCTCAATATATACTAATCTACTGATTAGTGACTATAATAAGCTACTTATTCAATGTTTTTAGGGTTCCGTACCTCAAGAGGAAAAAACGGAACCCTTATAGGATCACTTTGTTGTCCGTCTGTCTGTCTGTCCGTCCGTCTGTCTGTCAAGACCCTTTATCTCGGAAACGCGTGGAGGTATCGAATTGAAATTTAAACCATATACTAAGGTCTACGGGCCCTTGAAGCTGTAAAAAAATCAAACTTCTAAGTTAACGTAAAAAAAAGATACTGCCGTTTAGGGCGCAAAAAACGCATTTTCGATACTCTCAAAGGAATCAAAATTCATAGGGTACTTCCCGTTGACCTAGAACTATGAAATTTGGCAGGTAATAGCGTCTTATACTACACTTACAGGAATAAATCTGAAAACTGTATATTTGTATTTAAATCATAATAAAATATGGTCATTAAAATACGTAATTATTAATCATCTTGGTGAAACAACGGTATGCGCGGTCATAGTTTAACTTCTAATTACTTTTGGATTAATCGCGCCACTAATTATTTTTAAAATATAAATATTTATTATTATTAATTATTCAGATCCTTTCAAATATTGATATAGTTAATTACTTTTAAAAATAAAATTAATAAGTAATAAATTTGGCTCTAAATATTTTCGCAACATGGCGGTATGTCACGCTGTATGAATGACGGGGGTCTTCTTCTTCTTATTTTTGTTTTGGCAATCTACTTTCTTCTTGGAAGTAATTTTTGCCAGTGTCAAGTGTTGAATAGTTCAGTGGTAGATTGATTCAGTTTACATTAAAATGCGGGTGCATCGCATTCCAATGTTGCTTGGAGCATTTGGCACCAAGTATAATCAAGACAGTTTACTCGGTAAGGTCAGCCGAGGTAGCTACCACTACAATAAAAGTCTCGGCTTCACACAACCAAAGGGTCCTGTTGGAATACACCCATTTTCTCTAATAACATTGCGATAGATAAAACCATTTCACAGAACATTATACAGTGTACTATTGATATACAGCGCCATCTGTTGACAATCAACAGTACTTGTATTGTACACACCTGTATATAAACAGGTGCGGTGGGTTTGTAATTATTTTATTTTTTCTCAGGCCGCTATTACATTATCATATATTTATCATTTATATATGATTTCATATCTGTCAAATTCTATGATCATAGTTAAATGATGCTGTCCTTCATTTTTACATATTACACTTTATCATCCACCTATGATCATATAAACAATGTCATAAATCAAGAAGGATAACGATTTAGCTGTGTTTTCCGTTGCTATAAGTGCTATTTTTATTAATAGCATTAAAAACGAAGAAAAAAGAACAAAGCAAAAAATAAAAGCCGTATTTGGGTTTTGTAAAAACGTATTTCGTAATCCGGAACAAGATTATATAAACACTCATTTTCCTCGTAAAGAGTAATTAATATTTTTGTTATTTCAATATTCCAATCAAAATTCTTGCACTTGAAGACGCCATTTTTTGAAATTAGGCGAATAGGGGAAAGAATCACTACTTGGGCAACGAATATGATCCTACTTGTACGCTCGCTGTCAAATAGGATCCCATAACTATGATCAAAGACAATATGAATCACATGTAGTTATTAAACCGTCCTATGTTCTTCATATAAAAATGACTCATACATATATGATCATATTTCTATGATAGTCTAATAGCACTCTCAAAAATGCTTGGAAATTCGAACATTATTTTGACAACCTTCTTCGTGCTAAATCGGAGTTTACGGACAGACCTAAACCGCGCCGTCAATATTTGTATGAGAATCCATTACTAACGTGTAATAATGGATTTTCATACAAAATTGCCGGCGTCTGTCCAGCAATGTTTCTATTAAATTAAAACTCATTACACACGTGTAATTCAGAAATGGAGCGAATTTTTCAATGAAACACAAATATAGGTATCAAATGTCGCCTTGATGCGCGAGCACATTCCAAAAATTTTTTTTCTAATATTCGGTATACAGTATACCCTTAGCACGAACAGCTATCGAAAAAAATAACGCGCGTAAAATCATTCGATAGTGCAATTTTGTATGGGAAATTTGTACAGCGCCATCTATCGCCGAATAGCTAAATTAAAATTTCCATAGATAATTCTCTATCGAGTAATTTTACGCGCGTTTTTTTTCTCGATAGCTGTTCGTGCTAAGGGTACTGGTATCACGTGAAAGGCCTTGATGAGCACATTCCAAAAAATTGAAAAAAAAAATAAAAACAAAAACAAACTGTTTTGGTGCAATATGGGTATCAAATGAAAGGCCTTGATGAGCGCATTCCAAAAAAATAAAAAAAAATAAAAACGAAAAAAAATTTTTTTTTCATTACCTATGGGTATCAAATGTAAGTTTTTTGAAAAGTTTTTTGGAATATGCTCATCAAGGAGCATATTCCAAAAAACTGAAAAAAAATAAAAACGAAAGGTATTTTTTTTTGCAATATGGGTATCAAATGAAAGGCCTTGATGAGCACATTCCAAAAAACTGAAAAAAAAAAAACAAAAAAAATATTTTTTTTTTGCAATATGGGTATCAAATGAAAGGCCTTGATGAGCACTTTCCAAAAAACTGAAAAAAAAAGAAAAACTGGAAATAAAGGAAAAAAAACCGGATTTTTTTTCTCAATATGTGTATCAAACGAAAGGCCTTTATGTGCACATTAGACGACCTGTGTGGTGCAGTGGTCAACATGCCGCCTACCACGCAAGAGGTCCTGGGTTCGATTCCTGGCCGGGCAGAAATTGAAATGATGCGTTTTAATTTCTGTGACGGGTCTGGGTGTTACTATGTATAATAAGTATATATTTAAAAAGTATATAAGAGTAGTATATCAGTTGTCTAGCACCCCATATTACAAGCTTTGCTTAGTTTGGGGCTAGATGGCGCTGTGTGAAATTGTCCAAGCACTTATTTATTATATATTTATTATTAAGTCTTTTTATTATTCCACTTTCCATTTTCTTTTATCAATTACTGAAAGTAAATTAAAATTAAAATAAAAAGCTTAATACTTTTAAAACTAAAAAGTTAAAAGTTTAAAAGTACTACACAAGCCTTGGCCGCAACTAGGCATTGATGGACTCACGTATGTTCTTCAATGCCTGTCTTGAGTGCCGCTGCAGTAATGTACTATTCCATTTCAAACTTCGCCCGTGGTCAATTCTTTGTCGTTATCCCTGGAAGGGTTATTTTCTACGTGGCGACAAAGGATTTCAAATGGTTATCTATATATAGCAGTCTGCTGAACGGATTTTGATGGTATTTTTTTACAGTTTGGTAGCTTGGAGTCCAACTTATAATCTAAGCAATTTTTCACATAATTTCTGTAGGTAGAACCTGGGATAAAGCTTGAACTCTCCGTAGTACAGTTTTCATATAAAAAACTAATAACTACCAACCACTTTTTTTTTCAAAATATTTCCTTTGTACCGACACAACTTTTCTATAGCTTTATTTTATGTATAGATGTAAGGTCTGTACGGAACCCTCGGTGGGCGAGCCCGACTCGCACTTGTCCGGTTTTTTTAATTAAAGCGATGACTTAGTCTCAATCTTCGTGGATTCATGAGACATTGAGTTTTAAGCCTAAAGTTCGTACGAAGCAGAGGCAATTTTCCTCGTATGCAAATATTTGTGGTCAATATTGCCACATATTTTTTGGAATACAAAAGTTAATTGTCACAGCGTCTCATTTTGCTGTGTCATGTCAATTATTTACATAACTATTTTTCTTGGCTTCGTCATACCATCATTACATAAAAGTGAATGTACTTCTTATTACCTATTAAGAGTACGGAGAAGTTTCAGACACCTGAACAAACAGTTTTTCTAATGTTTCTTCTAATGTAGTAATGATAAGTGCATTCACTATTTAAAATCATAATAATTCCAAATCTTAAAAGAGAAATCCGTATTATCTTAATTGAAACACGCAGATAAGACAAGAGCCATCGCGACATACAATCCAGGGAGCCCGTAACTGTCGCGCGAGGCATTTCCATCCCATCAGGCGGCGGGTAACAATAGATGACATATAATTCCCGTTTCCTTCCAGGGACCCGACGCCGCAAACGACCTCATCCAAATGGCGGCCCATAGATAAGGAAGACCCGCAGCTCCTGGTCATAGACAAAGAGTTTACAACGGCGCCATTGTGGGACAAGGATACCATCCTTTACTGGAACGATACTTACGCGAAATATAGGAGAAAGTCATGCCAACCGTTCTAAAGGACACGCTTTAGAAAACAAAGTGTAAGCTTAAACCAGTTTTGCCGTGTTTTGTTCAAACCACTTCAAAGCCATTTGTGAGTTCAACGAAAAGTGATCATTATTTTTGAACTCACAATGGAAAACCTAGCACTAGGTATTCTGGGTTTACGCTGTGTTCAGTACAGTGCGTCAAGTTAAGAATGGGCATAGTGTTTTTGCTTTTCATAGAAATGACGTTGACATTTATTTCATTGCAATAAAGTTGAAATTGTAAATGACTTTTAGTGCCAAACAATTTTTTATTTTTATTTTTTGTTAATGTCTTTGTTATGTAATATTATGTAGACGATTGTTTCCAATGTTTTCCGATGCCTATTTTTGAAGTGAAAACTTCTTTAGCGGCGTTGTACACTTTTTAGGGTTCCGTACCAAAATGGTAAAAAAGGAACCCTTATGGTGTGACTCAGTCTGTCTGTCTGTCACAGCGGGATATCTCGAGAACTACTAATGGTATCAACTTGAAATTTGGAATAGTTTAAGATGACATTTGCCCAACTATTTTGCAAATAAAAAAGAAATAATAAAATTAATATTTTTTTTACAACAGGGACTGAAAAGGGGTCTTAAAAATTTTAAGTGAGGTGACTAGGGCATGTGGGGTATCATATGAAAGAACGCTGTTTGCACATTTTGAAACAATTTTTCCTTTTTTCTTAGGCCACATAGTTTTCGACTTATGATGAAAAATGTAAAAAAAAATACCGTTCCCCCCCCCTTATCTCCGAAGTTTGCAAAGAGAAAAATCTGAAATAATTCTATGTGATAGTAGTTTATGTAAAGATTACAGGAAAAATAAAACGATGTCTCAATATAACACACTTTTTTAGAAATTCAAAAAACAAACAATTTTTTTTAGTTTTACTACCAGTAAACAGATGGCGCTGTCCTAAGCATGCTAACCTAAGGGACAAAAATAGTTCCACTATCGGTCAAGAGATGGCGCAACCTAACACTACAATAATAAATTGGTGGCTGGTTCTAATATAATTACCTTACCTACTATTTGCCGTACGAATAAACGAAGAATAAGTTCCTACTTAGTAATATAGTAATATAATAATAACGAGGAGCTCGGTGGCGCAGTGGTTTAGCGCCTGGACCAGCGATTGCGGAGGTTAAGCAACGTTCGCAAGGTTCGGTCATGGGATGGGTGACCAAAAATTTATTATCTCGAGCTCCTCCGTGCTTCGGAAGGCACGTTAAGCCGTTGGTCCCGGCTGCATTTGCAGTCGTTAACACCCACCAATCCGCATTGGGCCCGCGTGGTGGGTAATGGCCCGTCCTCCTTATCCACCCATAAGGAAGGCCTGTGCCCCAGCAGTGGGGACATTAAAATGGCTGATGGACTAGTAATATAAACATTTTGCAATGTGGAGTGGCTGAAACGTTTTTCAGTCACCATAAGCAGCATTTGTAAATTAACTGTCCGCCTGTTCGCCCTTCCACCTGTCTGCCGTTTATCCTAATTTTTTAAAGACTGTCCTAAAATAACATATCCAAATATATTTATGATTGTACGGAACCCTCGGTGCGCGAGTCCGACTCGCTCTTGACCGGTTTTTTTTTTGTAATGGGGAAAAATTTTTAAACTCGCGTCAGTCAGGGTGACGTGACCCTGATCGAAAATTCGTAAGACGGATGTAGCGTAGACAGCCGGCGGCGAAAGTATCTCCCTCTCTTTCTACGGCGCGGCGAAAATGGCGGCGCGTCGTTTTGACGTTCGGCGGGTTGATTTTCTGAGAGATAATCTTTTTGATGTAATATAAAATGTCATGTTTGTGTACGATAGCGCAATAAATAAATATTCTACCTCATAAGTGATAGTTATTTTATATTGATAATTAAAGCAATTCGTGCAAAATTATTACCTGACCATTCCAAAATATCAAAAATGCACAACGTTAATATTCAAGTTTTCACTTCTGCCGGAACTCCCGGAGTGCAACGCGAATTTTTTTATCTTTAAATACTGTAAAACGGTTAGTTATGTGAAAAGTTATGCCTTTTTCAATTAAAATCAGTCGCCTACAACCTACAACACAACAGTAATTTTATTTTGAATCCTAAAATAAAAAAAATACTTACAGTTTTTGTACTAATGAAAAAATTAAACAACAACAAATGTTCTAATTTTAATAGGCTATAATAATACCAATAAATAGGTTAATGAATACCAGCTATTGCCAGATCTTCTCATCGTGGAATTTTTAAGGCTCCAAGTCTCATTTTTAGAAGGTATCACTACATTCCCTCGTAGTCGTTCGTAGAAGTAGATAACAAATGTGTCAAAAACGGCCACTTTTAGCAGTTTTGCTATCTACCTATACTTCTAGCAGTAAGAGGTGCGAGGAAGCAGCAGTGCGAGGGAATGTAATGATACCGTCTAAAATTACTAGACTATGCGCCCTTAAAATCCAACGAGATGTTTTATTAAAATTGTGTATTAGAATTATAGTATTGCCACTTTTGGTCAGGTAAGCGCCTTAATATACTTGGACAAAAAAGCATGCAATCAAAGACAAAATAGCAACGATATCACCATGAGTAGAGTAAATAACGTAAACTGACGATATCAAAGCAAGCGACGCGGTTGTATTATACTTTTATTTTTATAGTATACAATAACCTGCGTTGCTTGCTTTGTACATAAAAAAAAAAAGATTTTTACTAGCAACGCGTGGTTTTTGCATATTTTAACACGTTTTTTTTTAGTAGTCAAGTGGTGCCATGACTTACTTGACTTAATATCCTGTGACCCCTAGATGGGGCAGAGGGCGTCCACAGTGATCCTCCATCGCGTTCGGTCTTGAGCTTCGCGTTTCACTTCGCTCCAAGTCATCCCGATGTCTTTCGCCTCGTCCGCTACAGTACGTCGCCATGTTTGCTTGGGGCGGCCGCGTTTACGCTTTCTTTGGGGATTCCAATCTAGGGAATCTACAATAACACTAATGACAAAGAAATTGGCTTCCCCATTATTTTCTATACTTTTTAACCGACTTCAAAAAAGGAGGAGGTTCTCAATTCGATTGTATGATTTTTTTTTATTGTTGTTCGCGCATATCTTCGTCATTTATGGGTCGCTTTTGAAAATTCTTTTTTTGTTTGATTGAATTTTGTTGCGAGATAGTCCCATTTAATTTTTTTCAGATCGGTTCAGTAGTTGGGGCTTTTAGAATTTAAAAAAAGTTGTTCTCCAGCCCCACCCGACTTCAAAAGACGGTTATTATTAAAATTGATATGCGTATTAGTGATTTGAATATTATTTATTGCTTTTTAATTTTGAATCTGTTTTTGTTTATATTTTTAGGTTTTTGAAGGCGGTTTTTCTTTTTTTTAAAAGCTTTTTTTTGCCGGACTGTTCCATCGACGTCAATGGTATGCAAATTTTTTGCCAATAGTATTGTTTTTTCTTTTTTGTCATTTGTTGAAAAACGCTCTGCATCTAAGTTTCAGGCATTCGAAAAACACACATGTTTTATTATTTATTTTTTGTCGCTGGTTTTTTTGCATAGAATTTGTGTTTACACGACTCGGAACAGTCATGTTGTTGGCGTCACATGAGTGGTATTTTGATCTTCAAAAAAAAGTGAGACGCTTGATTTACTGCCTGTTTCAAAAGTTTTGCCTATAGGCAATTTTCATAAAAATCTTTGTAATTTAAACCAAAACTTTGTGGCAAACTTGTAGAATGTGAAACAAGCAATTAGTGTTCTATTCCACTCGTCTATGCAATTTTAATATTTTTTTCAACACACTTGCTCGTAAAGTGAGTCCTAATACATCGCTTTTAGGGCCATAAACCGAACTATAACAAACGCGTGCAATAATATATAAAACACTAGTTGGTTATAGAATTATCCCTACAAAGTTAAATAGATACCTTACTGCAAGTTCTATGCGAGTAAACAGAGCATTTCCAATTTAACCGGGTAATACAGTTATTTTTTTAGTAACAACAAAGAGGTTTTATGCCGCTGAAAATTCATTTGCATTTTTGGAATAAATAAATGTGTAGGTCCTTAATTAAGTCAAACAAATATTTATTATCATCAAATTATTCCTAATTTATAATATTTTGTTATAAAATATTAAAAAAAATAGCATTTTATCACCTAAATTTATAATTTTGAAGTAGGCTGTATGCTCACTATCCCTTTTGTTCGCAAAATATTCTTGCATTGGTCGTGTGAAAAAAACAAAAAAAAAAAACCTGCGCGCCTTTTCTCATCATGATTATCATTTTGTTTTTGTCGTATTTGTTGCTGTGTGGTAAATTACTTTGTTTTTTCCTCGCAAATGTGTTGAAAAACGTCGTATGAAACTCGTGAGCTCTTACTTATTGCACACTCGGCTGAGTTACGCCCTCGCCTCCGGCTCGGGCTGCAACCCACAGCCTTGTGTGCAATAAGCAACCTAAGCTAACTTGTATCATAATGTACTATTATTGTACAGTGTTATAGGCACTAAAGGCGGGCTTAATGCTAATATTTTAATGAGTCAACTTGTTGAGAAAAAGAAATGCCTATATTGGTATAGTAACTCTGTATATTCTTATTTTATTTTTAATTCTTCATCTTTGAGAATTGTAGGATAGAATATTAAAAGATTTCATTTCTATAAAGTTATTTTCTTATTTGAATTTTTAATTAATTTATCCAATGCTATAGTCATAATGCTAAAAAGTATAATGTATAGCAGCAGCAACCCAGCTACAACAATGAGTCAAGCGCAGAATAAATCTTTTTATTTTACCAAAAGTAAACCAAATTCATTCTATGAGTTGTGTTGTTATGTTTGGTAAATATTAGGGGGCCATTGACCTGCATATATTTACACTGGACAGGCTTATGTCAAACTGTTTTTTCACCTCTCCAGCACGAAAAGGGTGCTTTTGGCGCGTAAAAACTCGCAGCAAAATCGACTTTTCCTGCGAGCGTGAGGCAAAGTACTTTTTACCAAAAACTCGCAGCAAAATCGACTTTTGCTGCGAGCGTGAGGCAAAGTACTTTTTTAATTTCTAACAACTTTTCTCGCTGGTAGAGGTGAAAAGTTGTATGTTTAACACGAGAGCAAATTTTTTTTATGTCTCGTGCCTTTAAATCACTCACTGTGCTCAGTAGTCTATATTAGAATCACTCGCTACGCTCGTGATTCAATTCTAGACTACTTCGCTAGTTCGTGATTTAAAAGTCAGCACTCGCAGCAAAAAATGACTTTGCTCTCTTGTATAACAAATAACTATTGTGCCTATTTGATTACCGCCATGTTGGCGCTGTAGGACGTAGCGTGAGCATAGCGTGCGTACATGGTACTAAAGTTTGAAGTCTGGAGAGACCATCACGTCAACCATTTTCATATTGTACGTCAAAATTAGTTCTTTAGACGCACGCTAGTGGCGTTTCAAATAGGCACAAGAACTTTGCTGTCAAATCATACAGACAGCATGTCCAGTTAAATAAAAAATATTTTTTTCATGTCAGTGTAGGGGGCCAAACAGTCAAATTGTTTGACAAGCTGCATTGTTGAGTAGCCTGTACACCTGTTTTTATGGTATTGCCATGTTTGAGGTGGGTTTGATCAATTTAGAAAATTAATAGAAAATAAACGTTTCTTTTTTAATTTAATGTTTATTTTTTTAATGAAGCGAAATTCGCGTCGTGGTTATCATACAAAACGACCACTACGCGTTATAGAAATGAAGAAAAGCCATGACACGTTGAGCAGTAGTTGGAACCAACGGACAGGTAAATTGTGGTTTCCAATAGTCACTATTTTGTGTTCAGCAATTCCGAGCCTTTTATGTTGATTTGAGAAAAAAACCAAATGTCATAAAATTCCTCAATGCCTAATTATTTCAAGTAATTTGTAGTTTCCAATGACTATGAGTGTTTAAAATGTGTTACTTAGTAAGTAAATGTTTTTTTTTAATAAAGTACCTTGTTAATACTGATTAATAAGCTGTTATTATAATATTAAATAAATCGTGTTATTTAAATAAATATGTCCTTTTTATTAAAATAACACGATTTATTTATTTTTTTCTGTCTATATTCATAGCATTTTCTTCATTGCCACAAAACGCGTTGTGATCGTGTGGTACGAGTATGATGATGACAACGATGTGAATTTCGCTTTATGGTCGTTCTGTGATTACCACAACGTAGGTATCATGGGCGTTTTTATAAGAGCTAAGTAAGTTTAACACGAATTTCGATTTTTGAATTTTTGGCAGTGACCACAACGCTTTGTGACAGTTTTTTTTAGCTCAATGAGCGATTTCGGTCTTCTGAGCCTAATAGGGCAAAACTTGACTAATCGGTGATGTTGAAGTAATTCTATGATAGTTATAATTATTAGTCCTAGGGACAAATATATTAGCTTTATGGTTTGGCTTGGCACTCTTCACTTTATTAATATAAACTTTTAGACATTCGTCTAATATTTTACTACATTTCTAGAGTAACTTATCTATAAAATAAATGACTAATAAACTGTCACAAAATTACTGCATATCACCGATTAACCAAGTTTTGCCTACATACAAATAAAACAGTAGCATTATGTAATGCTAATTGTATATGTATACAGGGTTATTTGTAAAACACCAACATCCTCGCAGGAGTAGATTGGTAACATCATATAGAACAACATTTGTTCTACGACTTTTTCAAAAACAGACAAAAAAATAGACTTTTTATACAAAACTTGATCAGCTATTCGAACATTTGTATGGAGAGTCGATTTTTTGTCGGTTTTCGGAAAAGTCGTAGAACAAATGTTGTTGTTTATGATGTTAGTAATCTACTCCTGCGAGGTTGTTGGTGTTTAACAAATAAACATGTTTATTTTTACTGTTTCTATAAACCGTTAGAAAACGACAAGTCACAAATACTGAACAAACTTGAATGGTAACGAAATTCAATGCATTTTTATCGCTGTGATATCTCTTTAGTTGATTTTATAATACTTAGATCGTTTTTATCGATCGCCTTGAGTCAAGGTGAAACCGCAAGGTCGCGCATTCTGCAAACAAACGGATATTGCCTAAAGAGCCAACGTTGGGCCCAATATTCGCCAATGTGTGAAATAGTTTATTATTCTCTGTTTGAGTTCATACGTTTAGTAATATGTATATTATACAGAATGTATCAACATGTTAGGTATGTTATTGAAACGATGACCATAACAGGTTTAAATGATTTGTTATTTTGATAAACATGGACAGAAAAAACTTATGGTACCTATATTTCAAGGTAGGTGTTAAAATTTCATCTCCAAAGATATAAATTGTTAGGATATTGAGATGGCGGAAAGACAAATAATAAATTTTACAATTACACACTAAACATTACACAGTACATGCAAGCCAAATCATAAATAACAAGGCGTGACATGACAAAAACCATTGTCCAAGAAATATATTAATTCGCCTATTGACGTAATATTAGCAAACGAAATGATTTGCGACTCAATCCTGCTTAACTGGTTATACAGGAAGAATTTAACCAATCGAATCGACTAGTTCAAGGTAACTAAATAGTCGCCCTTAACCACGAACTATCGCCGAAGAGCTTACTTCGAAACCCAACTACGAAAATCGTATGATGTTCGTGCCGATTCGTGACATTACATTTATACAACATTATTTTTTGTTTATACGAAAGCCGAAACACGGGTCATATTTTCAGAATCAGTATAAAAAAATGATATAACAAGCTTTTTGTTCCCGTTAGTATGGTGTGCGTTAATAATGGTTTTGTAAATATTATTTAGTCAAAATATAACATGTTAAAAAAATATTGCAATCGATTCTATAACTGATTCTGAACAAACAGTTTTCAGGTTTCGTATATACTAAAAATAACCTTGTAGAATAAGGTCCAAAATTAAATTAATCAATATCGATTAATTTCAAGTAAATGTGCGCTTTTGTTAAAACCCAGAATTCCCAAAATCTTTTTTTTAAAGGAAAACTTTGAGAGAAAATGTAATTACCAATACTTTAAATAGTGAGTCACCAATATGAGACATTTCTTAGATGTTATGAATATTACCTAAATTGAAAATAAGTCAGTACTTAATGAAAAGAAGACAAAACTTTTCCTTTAAAGATAATTAACGGTTTTGTCCTGCATATAATTTTTATTATACACGCACCTAAAATACCATTCTAGAAGTTAACATATTTAATTAAATTTACTATCGATAATAAAAATGATAAGTAAATATAATCAAGATAGGTACTATTTCTTTAAATTGTCCAATTACAAGAAGAATAACAATCTGTTATTCCTTTATTTTTGAGATAAAACCAGTTACTGTAGAACAATGCGATTAAATTGACAATACATAGTGATTCGCTGCAACTTCTCTCGAGAATGTACATAGAGTAAATTTTACAGATTAAATAAAATACGTCGATTTATACCGCAAGTGCTCTGAATTTAGCCATTTCAATTAAATCGCATTGTTCTGACACTAAAAAACACTGAGACAAAATTACCAACTTTACTACTTACAACAACCTAAAATAATTAATATAGCGTCATAAACGTTGGCCGAAGTTGGTGATCCATTGGCTACCAACTACCAACCTTGGGATGAAGTTGTGAAAGGCCGACAAGCTGATTCGCCTGCAGTTAAGAGCTACTGTCAAATGCGCACTGTCCACTATTGCGTTTAATAAAAACAACAATATTATAATTCGAAGTATTCGAACCATAGAGGTCGTTTTTGTTTCTAAAAGCTAGTCTTATCTGTGGACTTGTTGTTTGTGCCAGCGTTGTTTTATATCAAACGTTAATTTTGTTATCAGTGGTATATCATTATTTGTGACTGAAGCACGTATAATAGCAGTTTTATTAAACGGATGTTGGATACTGTGTTTTACAAAGTGAGTAACTACATATTACCTATTTACTAATTGATGATGTTTTAAGTAAGTATATTACAATAACTTCTGTGACTTACATGTGTTAGTTTAGTTGTATTTTGAAGGTAGTAAATTTCCACGTAACTTTTGACTTTAATCTTTAATGTAATAATTCCCTAGCTAGGTAATTTAAAATTCTAACTTAAGCCACTTAATCCAACAAATCATTAAAATCTATAGTAAGAACATTTAAAATGATTTTCTAAAATACCTAGTATTTTTTGCATTGATTGAATAAGATATTTTGTGATTGAATTTTTAGATTTAGGCATTCACAATGCTATTTTTATATTTTATATAATATTGGTATCAAATATTATAAAATAGTATAACTAAATTTTCACCTTGGGCAGGAATCAAACTTGCGTCATCTGCCTCCGTATTACAACCTCTTCAAACTTGCCAGTTATCTTAATGGCTATCAATGTGTCTCTTTTATTTGCTATACACTGAAAAAGAGATAAAACTATAGCAATTCATAAACCTTGTAAGAGGTTGTATTGTTATATCTCCCCTGAAAATATTTAAATTGACAACACTACTATATCCACCTCTCAAGTCCCCCATGACCACGGCAGCTGTAAAGGTACCAAAACTTCGAGAAAATAAAAAAATCAAACCAAATACCAACTAATTACCACAGTACTTTCAATAAAACCGCGCTAGTATCCGTTAAAAAGTGTTTTTTTAATACTTTTATGTGTTTTAGAAATACTTTTTAAATATACTTCATCGTTTTAAATGTATTATATTTATGACTAATTTAGTCAAACTTATTCGGACAAAAGAACTACCTAGTCATGTTTACGCGTTCGATATGTTTTTAATTTATTCATCATTGGTGAGGTGAGGTAGGTACCGTATTAAAGATATTTGGAAGCGGGTAATTTGTTTTGCTCACTAATTGGAAATTGATTGGACAAGAAACAAAGGTTCCACAAACACCCAGACCAGAGAATGTAATATAAAAGTTCGTTTTCTTAATTCCTAGCGGCGATCTGCACTTTAGTGATGGCGACACCATGTACACTTGTGTATACTGTTGAACCTTTGGTTGTAGGCCACATAAAAAGTCACTTGTGTGTACTCCAAAATAATGGCACAGTATATACAAGGTGTTTGGAAATATCCTTATAAAACCGAATATGGTAGATAGGGATGCATACAACACCGGAAAATTATTATAAAACACAAAAATATAAAAATTGTGTTAAAAATTTAATTCTGGTTGATATGAATAATATAAATATGACACTTTTAAACTGCATTTAGTTTTTTACATACCTACTTAATGACCGAGCGAGCGCGAAGCGCGAGCGAAGCGTCTATGCTTCAGCTTGGGTAAAAAATATTTCGTATGTCCTTCCGGCCGGCGGCGGCGGCTGTCCGTTTGTTCTCCTCTACAGGTCGCATTTCTCAACCGATTGTCGTGAAATTTTGTGAACAAGTTCAAAAATTATACAGATTTTTTTTATCGAGCCAGTTTGTTGAAATTTTTCAAAATGACGGAGATATGTAGGAAAAACATATTATTTCAGTCCGGTTTTCCGGCATTGACTGTTCTCCTCTACAGGTCGCATTTTTCAACCGATTCTCCTGAAATTTTGTGAACAGGTTTGATAATTAAATACAATTTTTCAGTCAGGCCAGAGTTCCGAAATTTATCGAAAAGGCGGAGATATGTTAAGAAAAGACATATTTCAACAGTTTCGAAATATGATCAAAAATGTAATAAAACTTTTTTGTTAGCGGTGCAAAGTAAATTTTGTTTTTTATTATTAGAAAACCAATATTCGGAATTTGAAAATAAATAAGGTTGTGACTTTGTGACAGAATAAGACTACGTATATTCTTTGCACAGTATAAATACTTATTCGTTGAAAAAACAATTGTCTATTCTGTGTCCTTTGTTTTTAAAAAAACATGCAACTTGTGCTACTTACTTTTTAACGCGAGGTCTACCAGCTCACGGAGCAACTAGTTGTATTTATTTTACCATGATAATAGCAGTTCAAGAATGAAAACGTTCACTAATTGATTTCTCATCATTTGATTTTGATCACTTAACAAGTTCTAGCATTAAGCCGACGGTATATTAGTTATTTCAAAATAATGGTCGTCAGTTGTGATATTTTTAACCGACTTCAAAAAAAGGAGGAGGTTCTCAAGTCGTCGGTTTTTTTTTTATGTATGTTTTACCATTACTTCGTCAGTTGTTAACCGATTTATACAATTCTTTTTTTATCTTAAAGAACATAGTTCGTGTGTGGTCCCATAAAAAAATTACAGAGATCTGGCTGGTAGTTTTTTCATAATCCTGAAAAATGTCAATTATTTAGCTTGCCATCACACGTGTTTTTACGGATTTTCGAACATAACATCTTTGTTTATGTACCGATTTAGATGATTATTTTTTTGTTTGAAAGGGTATACTTCAAGAGTGGTCACATTTTAATTTCATCGGTATTGGACTTTGAACTTCGAAGATACACAAGGGATCTCCTCAAATTCAAATAGTATATGTAAAGTGATTTGGATTTTGGTAGGTTTATGACAATCCAAAACAAACCAAACCATGGTCTGCGATGCAAGGTTCTGGACTAGACTTGGACTACGAAGACACAACGGAACTCCTCAAAAACAAACAGCGTAAATTTGGAATTTGAGTTGTGGGCATTTTACTATATAATATTCTATATATTTATCTATATATAATATTTTAATAATATTCAAATCATTAGTTACGCAAAACATTATTAATAAAACACGTCTAATGAAGTCGGGTGGGGCTTTTAGAATAAAAAAAAGGAATTTGTACTCCAGCCCCACACGACTTCAATAGACGTGTTTTATTAATAATGTTTTGCGTAACTAATGATTTGAATATTATTTCTCGTTTTTTTAGAGGTATTTAATTTTGAAGCTGTTTTTGTTTCAGGTTTTTTGAAGGAGGTTTTTCTTTTTTGTTAAAAAAGTTTTGTGATATTGTACTTCAAACACTTTGCTTATTTTTCTTCCACTCATAAGCAGCAGAATTAATGATGTTTCGGTGAAGGTTGAATAAGCTTGGTTTCTTTTTACGTAAATACGTAACGAAACACATAAAAAATTAATCATACGTGACCGTGGACACGTAAGTTTATGAGCCAAGGCGATGCAATTAGGCAATGTTCGCTGATTCATTGGTGATTTTGGGAAACTAAAGTCTGTTTTTGCATATACAGTATTCCTATCTACATATTCATGGCTCTTTCAGTCGAGATATCAATACTGTTTTTATGAGATCTGTGGTCTGTTTATGCTTCATTAGCAAACTAAAAATGGCGATGAAATACATGCGGCCATACATACAGGGTGTAAGGAGAACGCTTCCGAAAAAAACAGGTGGTAGAGTTACTGATTCTGGATGAGATAGCTTAAAAATATTTTTATACCGCTTTTTAGGGTTCCGTAGCCTAAATGGCAAAAAACGGAACCCTTATAGATTCGTCATGTCTGTCTGTCTGTCTGTCTGTCCGTATGTCACAGCCATTTTATTCCGAAAGTATTAAGACTACACAGTTGAAACTTGGTAGGTAGATGTATTCTGTTAACCGCTTAACGAATTTAATACAAAAATAAGAAAAATTAAAGATTAAGGGGGGGCTCCCCATACATGGAACTGAAACTGAAAAAAAATATTTTCTTCGAACCAACACGTGTTGGGTGTCTATAGATAGGTCTTTGAAAATGACATTGAGGTTTTTAAGACAACTTTTTCTCAAAGTCAACCGTTTGAAAGATATTCACCGCCAAAGTGGTAAAATGAGTGTGTCCCCCCCTTTAACTTTTGAAATAAGAGAGTGAAAAATCTAAAAAAAATATATGCTGTAGATCTTAATAAACACTATCAAACAAAATTGATTTGAACGAGATATAGTAATTGGTTTTTGAGATATAGCACATTTTCCAAAACCGCAAATATAACTTTGTCATTCATACCAACACTGTGAAAAACAAAGTTATTTTTGCAAACGAAAAATGATAGGTGGTATTAAATATGGTATGGTATAAGGTAACTACGGAACCCTATGGCGCGTGGCCCGACACGCACTTGGCCGGTTTTTTCAACTGTAATGGTGTGAAATAAATTTAGTACAAAGACTTTAATTTTTTTATCAGTAGATTTATTTTCAATACAATAATGTAGTTAGAAAAACAATAAAAAATATTTTTCATAAAAGTCGTAAGAATAAGTTTCACACCTTTCACACCATTACAGCTGGAAAAAGCGGTATGAAAATTATAATATATTTTTAAAGTTATATCTTATCCAGAATTAGTAACTCTACGTACGTAACTGCCTTTTTTTTGAAACCTGATTGTGGCTACAGGTTTCACAGTCAAGGACATAAACCAACGTGTCATGGAACAAGAATTTTGTTTTTTTAGAGAATAATTTAAATGTTTTTATGTCCTACCATGGATGGTATGGGTTCATACTTACCTTTTGTTTTCTGTAAAGGACAGTAACTGAGCATATAATAACAAAATGTATAGGTACTTCCATAAAAGGTTTCATTACACAAGTTATTAAAAGTTATAAGTACTTCAACCCCATAACTTAAGCGCAAAGTACATTACTCAAAACAACATCGACAACCTAACCAACCAACCAAAATATCAACATGAAATTTAAAAACAATGTTGGGAGGGAGGCAGTAATTTAGGTATGTATATTTTAACTTAGCTGTGATTATTAAAATCTCTTGATTCAACTGATATTTTTTCGATCTAAAAACAACATCAACAATATCAATAGAAGCATTTTCATTGAAAAGATAACGTCTTTGCACAATAAAACATTCAATAAAATAAATAACAAGTTAATAGCAATGGTAATAGTTAATATTAAATTAGAATAAATAAATATGTTAATTTAAACCAATGCGTGTCGTATACTTACTTAATATTCATTAAATAGAGTTGTGAATGCAAATAAAATCTTTTGATATACCTACCCACTGTAACACTGAAGTTTAAGGCCAGTATATTCAAAATTATCGATATTAACCTATTTTTGATTCTACGGTAAACAATCAGATATTCTTTATGCCTCGTATTCACTAAGGGACATTTGTCCCGCGACCTTGTCGCCCGACACGAAATCTACGTGTCGGGCGACGTTGCGGGAGACATCGCCCGACATCGCCGGCGACATCTACGTGTCGCGCGGGACATATCGCATGTCGACGCTAGGCGAGCGTCGTCGACCTTGCGCGACTTCGTGTCCCTCGACAGTCGCCCGACGGCATTTCCGTAGTGAAGACTCGTGTCGCTCTGTGTTCCTCGACATCCGCAACTATGGTAGTAGTGAACTTACATCGCGACCACAACTTCGGTATGTGGACGAGCAAAATGTCGACGGACATTGTCGCCGGACAGTCGCACGTAAATGTCCTGCGACTTCTTGCGACATGTCGAGCGAATTTGTCCTCTAGTGAATACGTGGCTTTATTTTGAATAGATAAATATGTATGTTATAGTTTCATAGACAATATTGATCATTTTACGGTTAAAAACACGATATTCGTATCTTCACTCGACTATAAAAAAATACAGAGACATAGTATTATTCTTTGGAAAATACTTACTTCAAGTTTATTAATCTCTAACGCATGATTAGAAAAATAGGTAATGACACATCTAGAAAAATATTCAACGGTTACTTTTTCAAAAAGTGACTATATGCTCATAATCTCATAGTAACAACAAAAATATAGTAAAATAGTAAGGTTTTATATACTTTTCACACATGAAGAAAAATACAGAGGCAGAGAACTAGATGCGTACTAGAACATACACCGCGAAAAAATTTTGCCCACCTAAAATGGAAGGCCGTGCAACCGCCTCAGTTCTATGGACCGCAAAATGTATGAATATTGCGGTTTTGCGGTTCATAAAATCTTCTTTTCAGTACCTGTTCTAGTACGTATAGTATAGTACATATAAGTACCTCAGTGTACTGTAATAATAGTCGGATGTTATTGCTCAAAGCCGGATTAATCGTAGTACATAAAAGTACTATCGGTCGGTTGTGGAAACTGCTTTTCCTGCTTGTTCCTTCCTCCGGGAAATAAACAGTATGTTAATTATATTTATTATAGCCGTTCAATTATACCCTTTTAAACTTCAAATAATATTTAAACTAGGATTAATTTATGTCTCTAGCGGCTACTACCCGTAAAATGTTACTATTAACGGATAAACAAGGATCGTGAATAAATGTGTGGGTCCCGGGTTCGATTCCCAGGGGGGATACAATTTGTACTGGGTTGGTTGGTGGTAGGGTTTATTTCAAGTCCGCCTGGCCCGCTACCACCATCTTACCTAAGTCTGACGCCATAACAACGATTAAAAAATTGTTGTGTTCCGGCAGTTAGAGGTAAGATAAGCAGTTCCTCAGTGATGAGATCAGGTGAGATGAGGTGAGATGAAGGCCAAACACTATCCCGTTGTGCATAAAAAAAAACCGAGCTATACAGAAATAGCTATACAGAAATAGAATGGCGACCCATCCTGGATTCTCCATGATAAACACTTATCTACGCAGGCCAATAAATGAAATCAATTATGTCCTATTTAGGTAACAAATCAACTTGGAGCTATAGGTTCTTATATAAGGTCCTTCTTAAATAGTGCACACTTTACGATGGGACCAACATTGAAATCGCGAAAAAAAAAATAGCTGTTCCATACATTTTGATAAATTTTCTGTGGAACAGCTGATTTTTTTTCGCGATTTCAATGTTGGCACCATACTAAAAGTTGTTTGTATGCATGAGTACATTGACCCCTTAAAATTATGTGCACTATTTAAGAAGGACCTTATATATACTTAAATATGTTTAAAGATCTGTAACAACCACTGTGTTTTGTGCAAATCAAATATTTGTATTTGTTGTACTTATATGAAACTTTATTTTTTGCTAAGGTTGTAAAGAGATAGGAAATAAATATTTACATCAAACCATTGTTGCCATGTCATTGATAAAGTTTTTTTAATACATCACATGATCTGATCTTTGCACTTATCAAAATATTAATTTATGTAAATTAAAAATACGAAGTAAGTAGGTACAGCTTTATGAATAAATGAATTTGTAAATGTAAGTCGGAGTTGTGGAAAATTACTTATGTTGTGGCATAGGTAATTTTCCACAATTCCGAGCCGATTACGACGAATAGTTCTACGGGTATACTTACATATCTAAATTGATTGATTATTGGCATACGCGTTATAGCAGCGTATAGAGCCCTAACGGCTGAAAGTAGAGACACCATTTTTGGACGGTTGGTACCTTTCATTGTGTAGATGAGCACTAAGGGTTTCGAAAAATTCCCCTTATACAGGATGCTACAGAGTGTTCCAGATTGTATATGATTTTTTATGGGAAAATGTGTGATGTTATTGGTAAGGGAAATAACTTTTATGTACGTAGGCAGGTCAGTAAAAAAACTATTCTGCAACTGATTCACTGACCTCAAATCAAACACTTAGTTATCTATAGTCCAAACGGCTTATGTAATATCCAAGTTATATCTATTGATAAATACCTAGGTATCGTATCGTATCCGTGCATTACAAAATAAATGCTCAAATCACGCGAACGAAGTCGCGGGCAAAAGCTACTAACTTATATATTGCAAATAGCGCATTTGACTATAGGTAGGCATCGATATTATACCATTTAATCTGACGATAGTGTGTGAATTCAAAACCGTACCTACACAAGGCCGGCCGGCTTTGGATGACGTTTGCAAGGTTCTATATCTACAATGCAAACTATATTGAACATGGATATTTAATACATTTATACCTGTTTCTTATTGTTTACAGTTCTCTCAGATTGCTGTGGTTGTGGCTGTGGATAAAAAGATAGAGACAGTTTCAACAAGTGGTCAAAAATAAAGAATGTGCAAATATAAAAGGACTAAAAGGATACATTATAAAAAGTGATGGAAGGAATGAGTAGGCGTTAGTAATGAAGTGGGTGGCGCTGACGACGCTCATAGCAGCGGGGCTGGTGCAGGTGCCCTCGCCGGTGGTGAGGGTCTCCAGCGGCCTGCTGCGGGGCCGGCTGGACCCAGGCGGTACCTTCTACCAGTACCTGGGTGTGCCGTACGGAACTGTTGACGAGATCAATCGCTTCAAGGTGAGAAGAAAGAAACTACTTTTTTTTTTAAAGTAATGCAGTAGCTGTAGCGACGTTTCTATACAAGCCGATTCCCATCGGCTTATCTTTTACCATAGACATATTATTCAAAAGACAATGATTTCAAAAGACAATGACACGGGGTGGGATTGGTAAAAACCAATTCCACCCCGGTCGGGTCATCCACTATGCAGATAATAAAATTTTTGTAGAACGGCTTACCTTCGCCATAATTTCACCCCTCTGTGCAGCAACATAATGTTATGGTAATTAAAGTAATAATTAACATGTGCGTCTAAACTGAGAACCTGTAGAACATCTCACGCAAAAGTGAAGTATCTTATAGGCTCTCAAGAAGCCAAGTTCTTGTTGAAAATATCTTAAAAATATAATATAAGTCATGACAATGACTTAGACTTATACTTCTTACCTTAAAATTACAGGCTCCCCTGCCGCCTCCAACATGGAACGGAGTGTACGACGCCGTCGAAGAAAACACATGGTGCCCCCAAAGGCTGTTCAGCTCAAGTATTCTCATAGGACATCCCGATTGTCTGAAACTCAACATCTACGCACCAGTCGCTGCTAGTCCTGGGAATTTGCTTCCCGTCATGGTGTTCATTCACGGAGGCTGTTTCTTTGAAGGTGTTGGATCACGTTTTTTGTACGGAGGGGACTATTTCACCGATCACAATGTCATATTTGTTGGTATCAACTACAGACTCAACATTGAAGGTTTTCTATGTCTTGGGATTAAAGATGCACCGGGAAATGCCGGTCTCAAAGATCAAATAGCCGCTATGAAATGGGTTAAAAGCAATATAAAAGCGGTTGGAGGAGATCCAGACAATGTTACTGTATTCGGTGAGAGTGCTGGAGCAGTCTCAATTTCCGCATTGATTCTCTCTCCGTCAGCAAAAGGACTGTTCAACAGAGCTATCTTACATAGTGGATCCTCTTTAGTGCCCTGGGGAATCCAACACGACCCTATAAGTACGGCGAGCACTCTAGTCAAAGAATTCGGTTATAATACCAAAGATCCTTATGAAATATATGACATACTTTCAAAAAGATCACACAGTGAATTGATACGTGCAATCAAATATCCTGAAACTAAGAATTGGATAACTGCGGATACATTATTTGTACCATGTGTAGAGAATAAAATTGAAGATGTAGAGCCAATTATCACGGAGTTCCCATTGGATATAATACGTTCTGGCAACTATACCAAAATGCCAATGATAATCGGGTATAATGATAAGGAAGGTATATTTTTTGTCGCGAAAGACTTTGGGACAAGTTTGAAAACAGTAAACACTACAGATCTTTTGAAGAATGATTTGGTATTTCCTAATGAATTAGAGAAGAATATGACTGCAGAAAAAATACACGATTATTACTTCTCATCAAGAAATCATGAAAAGGAATTGGTAATGAGCATGGTAGACTTGTACTCAGATTTGCATTTCAAGTTCCCTTCAATAATAGAGATGGAGATGTACGCACGTACAATGGAGGAGTCAATGTACTACTACTTGTTCCAGTACAGTGGGTACATGAACGTTCCGAAGTTTGTATCTAATTTCTTTGGCGTGCGAGGGGCGTCTCACGCAGACGAACTATTCTACTTGTTGCGGCCCAATGCACTTCCCATTCTTCAACGGTGGTTCGACCGAACAACTCACGAGCGGATGGTCACCATGTGGACCAACTTCGCAAAATACGGGTAACTTTTCAACGTAATTTTAGTTAGTAGATAAAAATTCTAACTTATATCAATATTAAAAAACGTCATGTAAGAATATCGTCATGAAATCATAAGACTGATGTAATCTGGGTTAATGTCATCTTCTTCTTAATTATAACTTATAACTGACAAAATTTCTGTAAATTGATGGAAGGTTCAAATAACGAATTCACGTACAAGGTTTTACATTATGGTATAAATAAAACGAGGCAAAAGGGGTTAACTCTTGACGGGATCGAGTTCATCGAATAAACGTCATAACGGTATACTATTATTGGGTGCATTCTTTGAGTCATCGATTGTCAAAGAGTAAATTTTAACCATGGAAAGTAATTTGAATAGAATGTTAAATATTTTACTTTCCATGGTTAAAATTTACTCTATTGCAATCGATGACCCGAAAATTTGTCTGGCAGAATGCGCTCATAGAAACCGTTTTCAGAGTACTAAATTACTGATTTTTACCGTTTATTCAAATTAGATCAGGAACTGGATCCCGTCAAGAGTACCTAACCCTGAAGACTCCAATCATCCCACTTGAATTCACTTTATTTCTGTTTCAGTGAACCAACCCCAGTGACGTCAGAGTTACTGCCGATGAAGTGGCTGCCCAGCCGGGACTGGAACCCACGAGCACTTGTGATCGACCACGCTTTAAGCATTGCACCCATGTGGGACGAGCGGTCTACACGATTGTGGAACGATACTTATAACAAATATAGAAGAAAAGACTATGGTTTTAGCAATACACATATTAGTTTTAATGTTACAAGCAAATGCTGTGATTTTAAAGTTAGTGAATGTAATGGTACAGGTAGAATTAATTTATTGGACCCAGTGTAGGTATTAAATGTAACCAAAAAGTTGTAAGTGCCTTTATTTAGTTACTTCTTTTCTGGCTGCACTACATATTCGCCCATGATTGGCAAAATTCATCGTACGTTGCCGGTTTTGTAACAAATGCTTTTAAGAGGTTCTTTTTAAAAGCATCAACTTACGATAAATAGTGCCTAAATTGTGCCGACCATGGGCGAATATTTAGTGCAGCCTAATAGGATTACTTTGAAGTGGCAGTGGGCTGGACACACAGCGAGAAGAACCGATGGCCGTTGGGGCGGAAAGGTTCTGGAATGGCGACCGCGCACCGGACGACACGCTCTGTGGGTAGGCCCCCCGACGATCTAGTGAAGGTCGCGGGAAGCCGCTGGATGCGGGCAGGGCAAAACCGATCGTCGTGGAGATCCTTGGGGGAGGCCTATACCCAGCTGTGGGTGTCGTGCGGCTGATATGATGACGAATCTAATGACTCTTTAATAATTTTTGACAAGGAGTTTTTCACTAGGGCCACACTGAGCCCTGCGTGGCCCGATTGCCTGGTCTAACCGATCGAACGAGATGATTTTTTTTATCCTGTTACCACCGAAGGGAAGGTGTCGATCGAAACAACGGTAAATAAAAAATCAATTAAAAATATGAGAATTATGTCTTCAATAAAGGTCCATGCCCATGGGTCTATAAAAGTTCCGGCCCACGGTACACCACGGTGTACACAGACAAATTATGCATTAAATGAAAGCATGGCATGTCAAAAACTCAATAAACTGAATGTTCGTTAAGAAAATAAGTCGCCTTTTTTAGATAAAACGACTTTTTTTTCGTCAGTATGGGCACATTTTATTTCATCAATTTTCATTATCAGAGGCATTTGTTTTATCGTTTTAGTCACTCGAAGTCAATTTTAACTAAATGTAATGTTGTTTACTTTGAATAAACTAACTAGAGCTGCTTCCAGAATTCAATAAGATTCAAGAAGGCAGTTTCCATTCCAGATTATCGTCATATAAAATAGCGGGGCCTAACTCCAAAGTTTGGGATAGGGTCGGAGACTCGGAGTCCATTAGCGAAAAAAATCGAAAAAGTGCGAGTCGGGCTCGCCCACCGAGGGTTCCGTACAGACCTACATCTAATATCAATATACATAAAATAAAGCTATAGAAAAGTTGTGTCAGTACAAAGGAAATATTTTGAAAAAAAGTGGTTGGTAGTTATTAGTTTTTTTATATGAAAACTGTACTACGGAGAGTTCAAGCTTCATCCCAGGTTCTACCTACCGGAATTATGTGAAAAATTGCTTAGATTATAAGTTGGACTCCAAGCTAACAAACTGTAAAAAAATACCATCAAAATCCATTCTGCAGTTTTGAAGTGATTCGCGCAAAAACATTTAGAATTGACTGCTATATATAGATAACCATTTGAAATCCTTTGTCGCCACGTAGAAAATAACCCTTCCAGGGATTACGACAAAGAATTGACCACAGGCAAAGGTTTGAAATGGAATAGTACATTACTGCAGCGGCACTCAAGACAGGCATTGAAGAACATACGTGAGTCCATCAATGCCTAGTTGCGGCCAAGGCTTGTATAGTATAACTTTTCTCAAATAATGCGCGGAAATTCAAACCAAGTAGCTTATAAACTTTTAACTTTTTAGTTTTAAAAGTTTAAGTTTTTTATTTTATTTTAAATTACAGTAATTGAAAAAAGAAAATAGAAAGATTTTTTTTATCTTTTTGGAATGTGCACATAAAGGCCTTTCATTTGATACCCATATTATTATTGAAAAAAAAAAATTTTTTTTTCTGGTTTTTTTTCATTTATTTCTAGTTTTTCAATTTTTTTTTTCAGTTTTTTGGAAAGTGCTCATCAAGGCCTTTCATTTGAAACCCATACTAAAAAAAAACAATTCTTTCGTTTTTAATTTTTTTTTCATCTTTTGGAATGCGCTCATCAAGGCCCTTCATTTGATACCCATATTGCACCAAAACATTTTTTTTTTCAGTTTTTTTGGAATGTTCTCATCAAGGCCTTTCACGTCAGTAATGGATTCTTATACAAATATTGACGGCGCGGTTTAGGTCTGTCCGTAAACTCCGATTTAGCACGAAGAAGTTTGTCAAAATAATGTTCGAATTTCCAAGCATGTTTGAGAAAAAATAAAATAATTACAAACCCACCGCACCTGTATAAAATACAAGTACTGCTAATTGTCAACAGATGGCGCTGTATATCAATAGTACACTGTATAATGTTCTGTGAAATGGTCTTATCTATCGCAATGTTATTAGAGAAAATAAAAATTGTTTAAAAAAAAAAACAAAAAACCGACTTCAAAAAACCTACCTCTAAAAAGCAAGAAATAATATTCGTTATAATAAAAACACGTCTATTGAAGTCGGGTGGGGCTGGGGTACAAATTCTTTGTTTTTTATTCTAAAAGCCCCACCCGACTTCAATAGACGTGTTTTTATTATTACGAATATTATTTCTTGCTTTTTAGAGGTAGGTTTTTTGAAGTCGGTTTTTGTTTTTTTAAACAATTTTTATTTTTTTAATTTTTAGTGTAGTTACCCTTTGTATTAGGTAGTGTAGGTATATTATTTAGGTAGAAAAATCAGCTCAGCCAAACGTGAGTTAATCGCGGAGAAACATACATACATGCGAGTCAAACTGAGAACCTCCTTTTTTAAGTCGGTTAAAGAACTACACTTAAGATATCCCTTTTCCAACAAAAAAATAATTATCTTATTCAGTTCATAAACAAAGAAGTTTACGACTGATCATCGAGGTAGTTCACACAAAATCATACTTTTTTCGTGCTTTTTTTCAAGTTTACTTGAAAAGTACTGAACCGATTTCAAAATTTTAAAAAATGGGACCAACTTGGAAGTTTACCTAAAGTAATAACGTTTGAATTATTTCAATCGGTTCCGCCGTCTTCGAGTAATCGGTGTACATACAAAAAACAAAAAAAAAACGGGTCGAATTGAGTACCTCCCTCCTTTTGAAGTCGGTAAAAATGGGTGTATTCCAACAAGACCCTTGCTCCAAAAGTCTGTTTCCATCCCGTTCGAGTCACGTCATATCGGTGTGAAAAACGCGCTGATTGTTATATACCTACTCTGTGGTGATAGCTATTGGTCTGCTGGAATGCACTCCGTTGATTATTTTACTCTTTGACCCCCTGTCATGCAGCGTGACATACCGCCATGTTGCGAAAATATTTAGAGCCAAATTTATTACTTTTTAATTTTATTTTTAAAAGTAATTAACTATAACGATATTTGAAAGGATCTGAATAATTAATAATAATAAATATTGATATTTTAAAAAGACTTAGTGGCACGATTATCACAAAAGTAATTAGAAGTTAAACTATGACCGCGCATACCGTTGTTTCACCAAGATGATTAATAATTACGTATTTTAATGACCATATTTTTTATGATTTAATTACAAATATACAGTTTTCAGATTTATTCCTGTAAGTGTAGTATAAGACGCTATTACCTGCCAAATTTCATAGTCCTAGGTCAACGGGAAGTACCCTATGAATTTTGATTCCTTTGAGAGTATCGAAAATGCGTTTTTTGCGCCCTAAACGGCAGTATCTTTTTTTTACGCTAACTTAGAAGTTTGATTTTTTTACAGCTTCAAGGGACCGTAGACCTTAGTATATGGTTTAAATTTCAACTCGATACCTCCACGCGTTCCCGAGATAAAGGGTCTTGACAGATAGACGGACGGACGGACGGACAGACAGACGGACAACAAAGTGATCCTAAAAGGGTTCCGTTTTTTCCTTTTGAGGTACGGAACCCTAAAAATGGGTCAAAAAGTAAGTTGCGGGCACATTTGTCTGACGCCACGTCCTAACACGTGTTAACACGCCGTCAGATGACATTGGTTTTCATAGTAAATGTATGCACTAGGTTCACACTTATAACACGTCCATAGAAATACGGCGTGTTAACACGTGGCGTCAGACAAATGTGCACCGCACCTGTAAAGGATGCACGACAAAAAACACACTCACTGCACACAAACACTTCCAATACAAAACAAAACAACAAAACATAAACAAACGACAATCAAACGTTGTGACGTCGCCGTCGCGTCGTCGTCGTACTGTCACTATACTGTCAAACTGACAGTAGACCAGCCGAGTACACAGTGCTGCCATTTTTCTATTGGAATTGATTACTAAATCGATTTTAGTCTTGTTCAATACTGTTATAATCTAAAAAAAATATTTTATCATATTACTGGTTTTAATAAAAACTATATTTTTTGAAGTTATACTCAGTCAAACAAGAATTGCCGTTACAAAATAATGTTAGTAATTAATAATATATTTTGTTTGTATCGATTTTTATATCGAATCGATTGTTTACGAGATTTTTCCGTACCTAGAGCAACGTCACTCCGATAAAAATCTTTGAACTGTTATTAAATAGTACATTATGTTATAAGTGCGGTAATTATCAAAGCGCACGAATGTCATACGACGTTTTATAACATATTTGCGAGGAAATAAATAAAACTCGGACTTTGCACCTTTGCTTGTCTTCCATATTATGATGAAATTTTGATACGCTTGTAAGTATCTATCGGTAAATTTTTCGATCAAGAGGCTTAGAGTAGCCTTTTTCGCTGCCTCTGAGACTTCTGGCGGTGTCGAATTAATAAATACATCACTACTTGACGACATTTTCAAATAAAAACAATAAAGCAAAAAAAAGCGCGTGGAATATTTTTTTTTTGTTTAAATTAGCTATGCGCGCGCTCATCAGCGCTTTTTTTTAAGGCAAAGGCATAAAAAACAGCCAGTATTACTAATAAAGTAAATTAATATTTTTGTGTTTTTGTTACAGATAAATAATTGTAAGTTATTGTCAAAATTATTTAAATTAAATAATTAAATGATTATTTATTATATTTTATCTCCCAAAGTTAATTTTTTCATAAAATGTTGACCTCTTTTCTGAAATAAAAACTCTTTGCTAAGATTTAAAAAAGTACCGTTCGTTTTAGACAAAGCATCTTGATAAACCGTGCGGTAATGTAAAGTAAATCGCACGGTTTATCAAGGAAACCGTGCGTTTTACTTTACATTACCGCACAAGTTTGTAATGAGATACAATACGATGTTGAAATTGGTGTGATAAGAGACCCTTTACGAGCAAATATGTTATAATAGTACATTATGATATAAGTGCGGTACGTTGAAAATTACAGCCGAGGCTGTAATTCTCAAAGCGCACGTATGTCATACGACGTTTTATAACATATTTGCGAGGAAATAAATAAAACTCGGACTTTGCGCCTTTGCTTGTTATCCATATGATTAAATTTTGATACGCTTGTAAGTATCTTATCGGTCAATTTTTCGGGCAAGAGGCTTAGAGTAGCCTTTTTCGCTGCCTCTGAGACTTCTGGCGGTGTTGAATTAATAAATTCATCACTACTTGACGACATTTTCAAATAAAAACAATACAGCAAAAAAAAATTAAATTAGCAATTCGCGCGCATCAGCGCTTTTTTTAAGGCAAAGGCATAAAAACAGCCAGTATTACTAATAAAGTAAATTAATATTTTTGTGTTTTTGTTACAGATAAATGGTTGTAATTTATTGTCAGCATTAATTAAATTGAATAATTAAATGTTTATTTATTATATTTTATCTTCCAAAGTTAATTTTATCCATAAAATGTTGACCTCTTTTCTGACATAAAAACTCTTTGCTAAGATTTAAAAACCGGCCAAGTGCGTGTCGGGCCACGCACCATAGGGTTCCGTAGTTACCTTATACCATACCATATTTAATACCACCTATCATTTTTCGTATGCAAAAATAACTTTGTTTTTCACAGTGTTGGTATGAATGACAAAGTTATATTTGCGGTTTTGGAAAATGTGCTATATCTCAAAAACTAATTAGTATATCTCATTCAAACCAATTTTGGTTGAAAGTGTTTATTAAGATCTACAGCATATTTTTTTTTTAGATTTTTCACTCTCTTATTTCAAAAGTTAAAGGGGGGGGGACACACATTTTACCACTTTGGCGATGTATATCTTTGAAACGGTTAACTTTGAGAAAAAGTTGTCTTAGAAACCTCAATGTCATTTTTAAAGACCTATCCATAGACACCCAACACGTGTTGGTTTGAAGAAAAAAATTTTTTTCAGTTTCAGTTCCATGTATGGGGAGCCCCCCCTTAATCTTTTATTTTTCTTATTTTTGTATTAAATTCGGTAAGCGGTTAACAGAATACATCTACCTACCACGTTTCAACTGTGTAGTCTTAATACTTTCGGAATAAAGTGGCTGTGACATACGGACAGACAGACAGACAGACAGACAGACAGACAGACAGACAGACAGACAGACAGACAGACATGACGAATCTATAAGGGTTCCGTTTTTTGCCAATTTGGCTACGGAACCCTAAAAAAGTACCGTTCGTTTTAGACGAAGTATCTTAATAAACCGTGCGGTAATGTAAAGTAAAACGCACGGTTTATCAAGGAAACCGTGCGATTTACTTTACATTACCGCACAAGTTCGTAATGAGATACAATACGATATTGAAATTGGTGTAATAAGAGACCCTTTACGAGCAAATATGTTATAAACTTTATTACATAATAATTCTAATTGCATTATTCATATTAAATAAAATAATGATTTTTAAATTTTATCATAAGTTTGTACACGGTATTTTAAAGTGGGCCGTAGATGGGCGTAAGCCTTTGCATTTTTATTTATCCACCTATTCTTAAATTACAAATGCAAGAAAAATCTGTCGGGGGCTGCCATTGCCATATCTCAAGCAACTATTAAAATAATTATTAATCACAACTGCAAATTATAGTTCATTTCGGAGCAGGTAATGACAGCCCCGACGAATTTTTCTTTTTTCTTGCGTTTGTAATTTATGAATAGGTGGATAAGTAAAATATGCGTATTACCTACATTACTTTCAGACGGGGGATTTTTGTAAAAAAAAATTACCTATTTTACTCTTTCCTTCGTGGGTTTAAAAAAATAATTGTTATTTTTTTTAACGACAAATGGTATATAGTAAGTAATCAAAATTAACTGTGTTTGTTCTACACGTTCGCTGCGGCAACAAAAAAACGTTAACTTACCTATATCGATGTAACAGGTTCTTTAGACCCGTTACGGTGACTTGGCGGCTGTGCGTTATCGGGTCGGAAAGATCTGTTCGACCTGCTGTTGTTTTGATAAGATTATCTACGCAAATATGTAAATATTCATTTTTTTCTTTAATTTAATGTGTTTTTAATAAAACAATTAAAGTACAAATGAGATCGTAGCAGAATTGGTTGATAACATAATATTTTAGGCATGTTTTAATCTATCGGATCCTTAAAACCCGATACCCGCACTAGATGTTCAAGACATCGATAGAAATTTAGGGATGAGAGCAATAAGAGACAAGCATTATCGATAATCAGTAATCATATTTATTGGGTGTTTGACACGTAATTATTATTATAACACTGCAAGCAAAGAGTTATTTATACATGACGTGTTTTTAAAGGTATCTTTGAAAACACTGCTTGAACCCGGTCAGGTGCTTGTTGTGCTTATATGGGGCTGCTGAATCATTTAGGTAAATTGGGAATAGTTAAGTTGAATCAATTCATTTGGCTGAATCAGACTAGTGAATAACTTCAGTATAGTGAATAAAGATTACCCATTTCTGATAAAGGCTATCGATAACGACTATCGATAACGACTGCATATGCGCGCAGCACTAGCAAATTTAGGTGGTAATTCAGTGCGGCTATCGGGTGATCGGATACCAGATCTATTCAACCCGATACCGCACCTAACGAAAATTATTTATTTGTGGTCGCTATCGGGTCGAACAGATCTGACGCAAGTTTTTTATATAAAATGGAAATATTTGACATCATAATCATAAAACAATTTTTGTCTCTTTCCTACGTCTAAGGGAACTGAAGATATCTGTCCCGCACAAGCGGGAAGTCAAGCATTTTTTCTGCCGCACCGTAGAAAAGTTTTGCATCGGGTGCTTTCGACCCCATACCGCAGCGAACGTGTTATGAAGGTTATTTTAGATAAGACCCGTCTGGGAGAAAAATAATGCAGTCAAATCCTTGCCCACGTTTTTCGTCAGTCTAATTTTCCTTCTTCCCCACGACACTACCAAGGCGCATTTCAGGTAGTGCGCCACAGTAGTGTCGTGGGGAAGAAGGGAAAATTAAAATGCTCGGAATCTTAGCGCTATCGCACACAAGCAACTTAGTCTCCCAGCAACTGTTTTGTCTCTCACATCAAGACCACGGGTTTATATGGAACCGCGCACACGAAGCAACACGGTTGTCGGCAACTTTTCATACAAACCATGTGAGAGACAAAACAGTTGCTGGGCGACTAAGTTGCCCGTGTGCGATAGCGCTAACACATCGTAATATTTGAATTAATTTTACCAGCTTTAAAATTTAACTATTTGTTAGAAAATAAACATGCACCTTGACCTTTGAGTTTATGTACGGAAGTACTTATTTCTATTCTGTGTTCTGAGATGTCAACACAAAGGTACTTCCACCAACCAACTAGGCAATAAGTTCGAATCCTGGGTAGGCTCGAGTTTATCGCTAAGACTCCCTAGATTGCAACTGTGGCTCAAGGACAATTTCATTCATTTGATTAAGCCCGTGCTTACCTATCTATATAAGGTCCTTCTTAAATAGTGCACATAATTTTAAGGGTTCAATGTACTCATGCATACAAACAACTTTTACTATGGAACCAACATTGAAATCGGAAAAAAAAATCAGCTGTTACATACATTTTGAACTATTCGATTTTAAATTTTCTATGGAACAGCTGATTTTTTTTCGCGATTTCAATGTTGGTCCCATAGTAAAAGTTGTTTGTATGCATGAGTACATTGACCCCTTAAAATTATGTGCACTATTTAAGGAGGACCTTATATATTAATTACTAATTAAGTATTACAGTATGTGTAGAGAATACGGATGTTAACATAGGTAACAATCAACGTCATCATGTAAAAAAATAGGAAACATTTAAAATGACAATAGTAAGTTTGGAGTGAATGGAGGTTCAAGGCATTGTCAGTGATGAAGTGGGTGGCGCTGACGACGTTTATAGCAGCTGGGCTGGTGCAGATACCCTCGCCGGTAGTGAGGGTCTCCAGTGGCCTACTGCGGGGCCGGTTGGACCCGACTGGCACTTTCTACCAGTACTGGGGCATTCCGTATGGGACTGTCAATGAGACAAATCGCTTCAAGGTGAGAAACCATGTTCACTTGATGCCAACGAGTATAATGGGCATTGCACAAAATCTTTTCTAACATGCCAAGTTGAAGTTATTAACGACTTCAAAACATAATACTCTCTGTTTTTGGGCAGTCGTGTAAAAAGTAGGGAGCTTTGGGTAAAGTTGGCGTCGTCCTCAAATGTTGCGGCCACTCTTGGAAGTTATTTATTTTGAAAGAACAGTTTAAAAGAAACAAGTTTTAGTATGCAGCTCATATGGCTAAATGACATCGGAGCGGATATTAACCTTTGTATTTTTTAAAGAAAATTAACAATTTAAAGCATTTTCCTAAGCGTGCCTGCAGACTACAGACTTTCTATCGGCCGACAGTTCAGTCGGGCTCTCAATCAGTATGAAGGTGTATGCAAGTGCGCACACTAGAACGATTCGGTATCAGCTGATTTTCATACAAAATCAATAATTGGCCAACTATCGGCCGACAGTTTGGTCTGTAGTCTGCGGGTACGCTAACCAAACTAATTCTTATAGCATATTCTTATCATCATGTTCATATGAGCTGCCTAAATCCAATGCTGGGTTTAGGCCTTCCTCGAGAATCTCCACAACGATCTAGCGCTGCCCGCATCCACTCTGGGAATCATAAAGATGTTCGAGCATTATGTTCTGGTCTTCCAAGGTCTCATACTCAGCCATATGAACTATATGAACTACGTCATCGACAAAACGAATGTTTGTTAGTACTCTTCATTAATGTTGATGTCGCATCCAACGCGACAATGCAACGCGAAAAAAGTGTATATACGATACTTATAAGTCATAAATAATGTCGATATTCTTCACTAAACGTAAGGAATGTATTGAGTTTTAACATAATAATATCTTGACGACGCCGTACTACTCATCATATCAGCCGCACGACACCCACTGCTGGGTATAGGCCTCCCCTAAGGATCTCCACGACGATCGGTCCTGCGCTGCCCGCATTAAGTGGCTTCCCGCGACCTTTACCAGATCGTTGGTCCACCTTGTCGGGGGCCTACCCACGGAGCGTCGTCCGGTGCGCGGTCGCCATTCCAGAACCTTTCCGCCCCAACGGCCATCAGTTCTTCTCGCTATGTGTCCTGCCCATTGCCACTTCAGCTGAGCAATCCTTCGAGCGATGTCGGTTACTTTAGTTCTCCTGCGGATCTCCTCGTTTCTGATTCGATCACGCAGGGAGCCGTACTACTCAGCTCCTATATATACCTGCCTACCTGAGGAAAAGTTAGTTTGGGACTGGAAAGAATTCGGAATCAACATTAATGACAAGTACTAACACATCTCCGTTTTGCCGATGAAATACATAGTTCATATGGCCACAGAATACATAATAGTACAATATGGCGGAGACCTTGAAAGACCTGAACACAATACTCGAAGATCTCTGAATGATTCTCAGAGTAGATGCGGGCAGCGCTGGATCGTTGTGGAGATCCTCGGGCAGGCCTAAACCTAGCATTGGGTGTTATGCGGCTTATATGATGATGATGAAAATATGCTCTAGGAATTACTTTGGTAAGAAAAATGCTTTAAATCGTTGATTTTCTTTCAAAAATCTCGGCTCCGATGTCATTTCGCCATATGAGCTCCATACTAGAACTTGTTTCTTTTAAACTGTTCTTTCGAAATAAATAACTTCCAAGAGTGGCCGCTAGTAAAAATGATGACGCCACATGTTCATAGTTAGTTACCCAAAGCGTCTTTATTATTGTTTATGTTGCTCGCGTAGTACTACGGGATTTATGGGCATGATTTGATTTTTTTTTGTTTTATTAATGATTTTCCTTCCTAAATAATCTCATTAATAAATAAACCTCTAATGTATACATTCAGAGGGAAAGACAATGGATAATTATATGATTGTTACTAATCTATTATATTTTATTACATTTAAATTTTAATGAATTGTAATGATTTTGTGAGTGTACCTAATGGTATTGTACTCTTACGGCAAATTCCTTATTTTTTCCGCCTCAAAACTACTTCTGCGTCAACATTTCACACGTTTACAATAATCCTACACTATCAATGCGCGCCCAAAATTGACCATTCGGTACATATTGGACTTTGAAACAGTATGAAATAACGTAACGTCGTAGTCGGTTAAACGTAATTTTTAACCGACTTCAAAAATTTGAAAAGGAGGAGGTTATCTATTGGTTGCGTTTGTTTTTTTATATGTATGGTATGTTACCGTTAGAGTACGGCATACGGAATCTGCAGATTCACTGATTTCTGCACTTTAACGGTAACATGTACACCGATTACTCGAAGACGGTATTAGTACGGACGGTAATTTTAATTCGAATGATATTAGTTTTATCCTTTACCTTGCAGGCTGCCTTGCCGCCTCCAACATGGAACGGGGTATACGATGCCATTGAAGAAAACACATGGTGCCCTCAACGGTTGTTTGGTTCAAACATCCTGCTGGGTCATCCTGACTGTCTGAAACTCAACATCTACGCGCCCGTCACCGCTAGTTCTAGGAGTTTAGTCCCAGTAATGGTGTACATACATGGAGGATATTTTCTTGAAGGTGTTGGATCGCGTTTTTTCTACGGAGGGGATTATTTTACCGATCACAATGTCATATTTGTTGGTATCAACTACAGACTCAATGTTGAAGGATTTCTATGCCTGGGGATTAAAGAAGCACCAGGGAACGTTGGTCTCAAAGACCAAATAGCCGCTCTTAAATGGATGCAAAAAAATATCAAAGCATTTGGAGGTGATCCGGAAAACGTAACAGTGTTTGGAAATAGTGTCGGCGCATCGTCCATTGCTTTCTTGATTCTCTCTCCGGCAGTAAAAGGACTGTTTCATAGAGTTATAATACAAAGTGGAACCACTTTACTGCCCCGATTTATTCAATATGACCCTATAAATACAGCAAGTACTCTAGTTAAAAAATTCGGTTATAATACCAAAGATCCTTACGAAATCCATCAGATACTTTCAAAAAGGTCACATTTTGAGTTGGTACGAGAAATAAAAAATGATGAAGCCTTTTCTGCAGGTACATTATTTGTGCCATGTATTGAGAATAAAATTGAAGATGTGGAGCCAATATTCACAGAGTTTCCATTGGACATAATAAGTTCCGGTAACTTTACCAAAGTTCCAATGATAATTGGTTATAATGATAAGGAAGGCATATATTTTGTTGCGAAAGCCTTTGGTACAAGTGTGAAAGCAGTAAACACTGCAGATCTTATACATAGTGATTTGGTATTTTCTAATGAAATGGAAGAAAATATAAGTATGGCAAAGATTCATAATTATTACTTTTCATCTGAGTCGGATGAGCTGATAATGAATATGGTAGATTTGTATTCAGATTTGAATTTCAAGTTCCCAATGATAGTGGAGATGGAGATGTACTCTCGAACCATGGATGAGCCCATGTACTGCTATTTGTTTCAGTACAGTGGGTACCTGAACTTTGTTAAATTTATATCTTATTTCTTTTGCGTAAGAGGGGCTTCTCACGCCGACGAACTTTTCTACATGATGCGGCCCCATGCACTTCCCATTCTTCAGCGGTGGTTTGACCGAACAACTCTCGAGCGGATGGTCACCATGTGGACCAACTTCGCAAAATACAGGTAACTTTTCAACGTAATTTTAGTTAGTAGACACTTTACAATAATTGAAAAATGTCATGCACATAAGTTATGTACTTAAGTTAATATTGTACGGGCTAATGGCATCATCTTGAGACTAAGATTCTGTTAATTGATTCAATATAGAAGATTGAAATTATGAATTCACGCACTTGGTTATATATTATTGATATAAAACAAGGAGGTTACTCTTAACGGGATCGAGTTCATCGAATAAACTTCAAAACGGTACTTATGAAACCGTTTCCAGAGTACTAAATTGCTGATTTTTGACGTTTATTCGAATTTGATCTGCTTGCTTACTCAACAGCACCTTGGCGTTAACGAATTATTGTTTCGTGATCGTCAATTTGACATTACAAACGTTTGCGATGACCACGGCTTTAAAATACATGAATTCGTTATTTCATTTCTTTTGTTATTTTACATAAGTGTTTGTGTGCGTGGTTCTAAAAAATATCATAATGTCGTTTATGGTTCATGTAGGGTAACCTTAAGTGAGTATTTGTAAGTGCTTAGAGCAAAGGCGTTTTTATCACAAATCATTTAAGCAAGCTGAATGAACAATCATATAATTAAAACTGTACTTAAATAATTTTTCAAAACTTGTTTAGAGCTGACATTGACATTTGGTTGACTCCAAATTGTCACTTTAGCGATGCAGAGACAAAAAGTCTATGTGGTCGTTCGTCGTTATCTTTACGAAGCGAATGTGTTTTTCGTACCAATTTGACAGGTAATGTGTCAATTATTCAAAGTGATATTAAAATTCACGGTGTATGATCTTAGTTGCTCGGTAGAGCAACGAAAAACACCGATAGAGGACTTGACTCACTGACTATATCTTACTCTGTTTACGATCGCGATCACGCTGATTGTCAGATTATGCATTTGAGTAAGCTCGCTGAACTCGATCCCGTCGAGACAAGACTACCTAACCCCCAAGACCTATATAGGCGTCCTCTAGCGCTAAGCCGACAGTAGGAAAGTCAAACTGTTTAAGAATTAATATTGTTCACCAAAATATGAAAGGCTTTTCTGGAAAAGATTCTGAAATAAACTTATTCTTAAATTCTGAGCATTGGTAGAAAAGCACGAATTAATTTTAAGTTTGGTAATTAGAAGTTGTTAGCTCACTTAATAGTAAATCTGCTAAAAGAAGGGATTCACTTATTATTCTCCACAATAGTTTACAATGTAAAGAGCGCAAAGATGTAGTATTCCTCTCAACTGAACGAACCATTGAGTTATCTTGTGTGGAAATTGATCAAATAATTATAGTATGCATGTACAATGTATTCCGACACCAGTGTCGGAGACTTTAATGGTATAATATATGGCATTTTTTATCGACAAATTGCTATTTGAAATAGTTTTTACTCTCTAAAAAATTAGACAAAAAAATCGATTTTTCTTAGTCTTCAATGATTTTTCTAATATTTTATTTTCATAATAATTAAAACATAATGGATGTGTTATTATTGTCTACATGTTAAGCTATCAAATGAGACCTTTTTTATGAACATACGACATTAACACGACTAGTGGTGGTCGAATTAGTACGAGAGCCCGGTTCTTGGTAACTAAAAAATCAATTTACAACCGTGAGAGAAAAACCGTTTTCAAACAGCAATTTGTCGATAAAAAAAAGCCATATTTTATACCATTAAAGTCTTCGACACTGGTGTCGGGACACATTGTATAGTATAGACCCCCCACCGCGAATTACTCTGAGTTTGAGTCCACTATGGAGGAAATCTTAAAAATAACTTCTAGGAAGAATAAAAAAGTCGCGATTTGTGAAGATTTTAACGTCGATATCTTAGACCCTAAATTAGCCAAACTATCGAGTAGGTTCATAAACCTATTTTAATCATTTAATTTGCTACATACTTTTAACGAACCATCGCGTATCACACCCACATCGACAACCTGCTTAGATAATATTTTCTGTAACTGTAATGTCTATGAAAAATCAATTTTGAATTGTATTAAATCCGACCATAGTGGACAATTAGTCTCCATTGAGCACCATCATGTTCCGCCTAAACGGGAAATAATGTTTAGGCCAATAAAAAAACACTGTATAGAAAAATTCAGAACCAATGTCACAAGTAAAATTGAAACATTACCAGAACCAATTTTGAAGCAAATAACTTATATTATAATCATTTATTTAGCGTAGTTCAAACTGAATTTAGTGAAACTTTTAAACAAAAAGTCGTAAATATGTAATGATAGTACGAAATTTAGTGACTGGGCCACACCCGGTATATATAAGAGCAGAAGGAAATTATACAAACTTTATGCAGAGAAAGCTACTTCCTGTGATCCTAATTTCATTGAATTTGTCAAGAAGAATTTACAAACATTAAGAGAAGTTTGCATCCTAGCAAAGTCCAAGTACTTTGCAAATAAAATAAAATTAGCTGATAATAAAATTAAGGCTACTTGGAATATTATTAACAAAGAAACAGACAAATAAAAATCCAATATAAATTCCTTATGTTTAATTAAACAGGTGATCAAACTTTTGATTCTGACAATGAGGTCGCTATAGTTTTTGAAGATTTATTTGCTAAAATACCTATAGAAACTACCAGTACTCTTAGTGCTTGTCTCAACATCCCTGTCTCCCTTCTGGAGTCTAGTGTTGATAAGTGCAATGAAAGTTTTTCCTTTAAATATGTAAATAGTGCATTTATCATTAAAGCTTTTAAAACAATTAATGTTAAAAAAACACAACTTTGGGGCATGTCACACAAAAACACATCTTTTGTCAACAAGCATTATTAAATCAATAATTGATATACTAGCTCCTTACTTGGCTTTTATTTTTAACAAATGTATTGATGAAGGGGTCTTTCCTGACTTAATAAAAATATTGATATTTATTCTTCTTTTTAAATCTGTGGATAAAAGTGACCCAGCTAACTTTAGACCAATATCTATACTACCAGCACTTAGTAAAATATTAGAAAAATTATATATTCCCAATTATTAGATTATTTCACATACAATAATATCCTTACTAATATTGTAAATGCAAAAGTCCGTTTGTTTGTTTACGTCTTATCAACTAAACCGATCATCATGAAATTTTACATTCACGTTGTCAGGGGTACAGTGAAGGACATAGGGTAACTTTCATATTGAAGTAATATAATAAGTCTACGTTGTTGCCAATAATCCTGTCACCCTGTTGAAATTATCTGGTAACGATATATTTAAGTTTGTGAATATCGTTACTTATTGCTGCTAAAACTGATAAGTTTCTTGCGCCCGTTCTTCTTGTCAGTTAAAAAAGTCTTGAACGGGTGGTAGGAAAATAAAGACGATTCAAAAGTAGAACATTATGGTGTCTCTGTGAAATCAGTTAGCCTTATGGAATCTTATTTGTACAATAGAACTCAGAAAGTTGTGATTAATAGAACTGAATCTAATACTTCTTTAGTTTTCAAGGTAACAGAGGTAATAACTTTTCGCACAAAGTAAATAGTGCCCTCTCTAAAGTTTCATATTGGTTGAATAGTTATAATTTAGCACTCAACCCCAAAAACCTAAATGTGTAAAATGTAACCTAATGTTGAGCAGATCGAATTAAATATTAATTTGAATGAAGATAAAGTCGAGTTTATTGAGAGTTCAAAATTTCTAGGTATAACAATAGATTTTCGACTGCAATGGGATCCATATATGTTTTGTCAAGTAGACTAGTTTCGCAGCATTCGTTCTTAAGAAATAAGGCTTTTAACTGATATTGAAAGGGCAAGGTTAGTTAGTTTATATTATTTATACTTATATTTATATATTTTAGTTATTTTCATAGTGTAATGTCTCGTGGACTGCGGCTATTGTGGGGCTCAGCTGCCAGTATTGAAAATATTTTTTTGCTCCAATAAAGAGCTGCTGTAAGCGTCATATTATTCAATCTTCGGCGAAGAGATACATTGAGAGAATTGTTTGAAGGAATAAATAAATATATTAACTTTGGCATGCTAAAACATATATGAGAATTTTGTTTATGTAAGAAAATACTGATTTGATTCATTCGCTAAGAACAGCGATAATCACCAGTTGAATACAAGAAATAAAGATAAACTTGCCTTTCCATGATTTAGGCTTGCAAAAACTAGAGATTCATTAATGGGGAAAGGCATAGCCCTTATTAATAAAGTTCCAAAACAAGTGATTGATCTTCCTTTGCAAGAATTTAACCCTGAATTGAAAAAAAAAACTATTTAGTGTGATTATACCACCATTATAAAGGCAAGAAAGAAAAATAAAATGTTGTAATTTGCCGTCAGTATTTTTTTTTGTTATGAATGTATATTATACTATACAAAATGACCTTAAGGGTACCTTGTTAAAAAGGACGCTCGATCTCAAGCTCGATAATCTTTTTTCATGAGTAAAGGTTATTATAAAGTGGACGATTATCTGAACGATCGAAATGCGTGGAAATAATGTAACACAGACACATTTTTAAGGCTTCCGCGCGTACAGTTTAATAGAAATAAAACACTTTTTTACGGATTACAGCGCGTATATTGGTTAATTCAAATATTATTTTAGAATTATTTACTTTTGATTTGTTGGTTTTTTGTTTTTCCCGACGTTTCGACATCTTTCCAGGGGCCGTGGTCACGGGAAGACAGTCGTTCTGTGACCAGGACCACGTTCTGTGATGTAACTTTCTAGTATAAGTACTTTGTTGTCAATAACCATGTTGTACACAGTATTTGATAACAATATATTTAAATTTGTAAATATCTATATCTGTTAAAGCTGATAAGTTTATTGCGCCCTTTCTTCTTGTCAGTTAAAAAAGTGGTAGGAGAATGTAGACGATTCAAAAGTGTTTAATTATTAAGTTTATTTGAAAAAAGCCATTTTGACTTGACTCTAATCATCTCTTAACTTTTTTTCTGTTTCAGTGAACCAACCCCAGTGACGTCAGAGTTACTGCCGATGAAGTGGTTGCCCAGCCGGGACTGGAACCCACGAGCACTTGTGATCGACCACGCTTTAAGCATTGCACCCATGTGGGACGAGCGGTCTACACGATTGTGGAACGATACATATAACAAATATAGAAGAAAAGACTATGGTTTTAGCAATACACATATTAGTTTTAATGTTACAAGCAAATGCTGTGATTTTAAAGTTAGTGAATGTAATGGTACGGGTAGAATTAATTTATTGGATCCAGCATAGGTATTAAATATTACCAAAAAGTAGTAAGTGCCTTTATTTAGTTACCTACTTCTTTTCTTATTCTATTTTATTTTATATGATAAGGTTAAAATACCTAATCTAATATGACTCTTCAAGAAAAGTGGCCACACTATGAGTCCTGTGAATGCATGGCCCGATTGCCTAGTCTCACCAATCAAACGAGGTATTTTTTTATCCTGTTACCACCGAAAGGAAGGTGTCGACCGAAACAAAGGTCAATAAAAAAACCAATAAAAAATATAAGAATAATGTCTTCAATAAGTTTGCATTTTTATTTGTCCACCTATTCATAAACTAGTGGTTCCGTGAGCTGTAGACCTCGCATTAAAAAGTAGCCCAAATGGTATGTTTATTAAAAACAAATAACACAGTATAGATGTTAGTTTGCAACTACTAAGTATCTATACTGTGCAAATAATATACACAGTCCTAGGTTCTGTCATAAAGTCACAACCTTATTTATTTTTAACCGACTTCAACAAAAGGAGGAGGTTCTCAATTCGATTGTATGTTTTTTTTTATCGTTGTTCGCGCGTATCTTCGACATTTATGGACCGATTTTGATGATTCTTTTTTTGTTCGATTTAGTTTGCTTGCGAGATGGTCCCATTATTTTTTTTTTCAAATCGGTCAAGTAGTTTTCAAGTTATCCTGAAAATACTATGATTTTGCATCAACTACCTTGACGACTTTGTTATTTATAAACCGAATTAGATGATTTTTTTTGTGTTGGAAAGGGGATACTTTTAGTGTAGTCATTTTAACCGACTACAAAAAAAATTGGCTCTCAGTTTGACCTGTATATAGTATGTTTCTCCGCGATTACCTCACGTTTGGCTGAGCCGATTTTTCTACCTAAATAATATACTTACCTACACTATCTAATACAGAAGGTACTGACTAACACTAAAAATAAACAAATAAAAAATTGTTTAAAAACAAAAAAACCGACTTCAAAAAAACCTGCCTCTAAAAAGCAAGAAATAATATTCAAATGATTAGACACGCATTAAAACGTCTATTGAAGTCGGGTGGGGATTTAAGAATAAAAAAAGGAAGTTGTACTTCCCGTACGTACGTACGGTACGTTCGTACCCCACCCGACTTCAATAGTCGTTTTAATGCGTGTCTAATCATTTGAATATTATTTCTTGCTTTTTAGAGGCAGGTTTTTTTGAAGTCGGTTTTTTTGTTTTCCAATTTTGAATCTATTAAAAATAAATTTAATTTAAATTTTTATTGTTCAAGGGACAACAACAACCAATAACATTATAATATTAGTTTATAACAAAGTTGCATCCATGTAGATTAGGCCAAAAAGTCATCCACAGATTTACAAGATATGTTGCCTAATAAATTACCATATGACAGGATTTTAACACACACACACACACACACACACACACACACACACACACACACACACACACACACACACACACACACACACACACACACACACACACACACACACACACACACACACACACAACACACACACACACTCACACACACACACACACTCACACACACAAAACTAAATTTACTTTTCACCGCTAACAAAAAAGGTTTGTTATACTTTTGATCATTTTTCGAAATTGTTGGAATATGTCTTTTTTAGGGTTCCGCACCCAAAGGGTAAAAACGGGACCCTATTACTAAGACTCCGCTGTCCGTCTGTCTGTCTGTCTGTCTGTCTGTCTGTCACCAGGCTGTATCTCATGAACCGTGATAGCTAGAAAGTTGAAATTTTCACAGATGATGTATTTCTGTTGTCGCTATAACAACAAATATTAAAAACAGAATAAAATTAATATTTAAGGGGGGCTCCCATACAACAAACGTGATTTTTTTGCTGTTTTTTGCTCGATATTAATAACAACAGCAGGTAGACAGTTGAAATTTTCACAGATGATGTATTTTTGTTGCCGCTATAACAACAAATACTAAAAACAGAATAAAATTAATATTTAAGGGGGGCTCCCATACAACAAACTTGATTTTTTTTGCCGTTTTTTGGTACGGAACCCTTCGTGCGCGAGTCCGACTCGCACTTGTTTTTCATTTCATCGAAGGATACCCCACATGCCCTAGTAGCCCAACTTCGGTTGCAACTCCCTGTTGCAATAATAATTACCTATATAAATTTATTTCCTTCTTATTTGTAAAATAGTTGTGCAAACGACGACAAGTTGATAGCATTCGTAGTTCTTGAGATATCCAGCTGTTCAGACAGACAGACAGACTTTATCGCACTATAAACGTTCCTTTTTACCATTTTGGTACGGAGCCCTAAAAAGACTTTAGTTTTAGCATTACACATATTTAGTCTTAATGCTACAAGCAAAATGCTGTAATTTTAAACTTATTGGGTGTATAATTAATTTATTGGACCCAGATAGGAACCAATATAGGCAAGATTAGGCATTTTCATATTTGACAAGGGGTTTCACTTGAGTCTTACTGATTAGACGTCGTCAATTTGATTATCCTGTGACCACTTACCCTAGAAAGTTGCCGCGCTTATATCAGCAAAAGTTTTGAATGAATAGGCATGATGATTTTTATTTTATGTTACATAAATTACCTCTCAAAAATAGAAACATTGTTAAAAAAATTATTTCGCTAGCATGAAAACTGCCCGAGATATCACAGTTTGAAATGCACACAAATGGACTCACCCAAAAACGCTCCATACTAACGGCTACTCAGTTATGATGTCACGCCTGAGTATGTAGTTTGCTAAGGTAGTTTGTATGCAACGCGTAGGAAATTTGTTCGGCAGCTATATTAAATATTGTGTTTATCAAAATGGTTTCTTAGACAAATATGCTATACATTTTACGGACTAATTAAAGGTATCATTTATTTTAATATTTTTTTACTTTTTAAATGAACTTGTCCACCCAACTTTGAAGGGTCATAAAACATTTAATATGCAATATATAAAACCAAGAGGTATACAAGCTATTCTAAAAGTTTAATATGTTTACGATTTTTATTAGTATTTCGTTATTTTATTCATGTGCCTAGTGAAATGAGACTGTACCGTAGATAGCGGCATCCACTCTAAGTGTTACTTTATACCACATTGCTTAAAAATATTTCACAGGAGTTTCCAACTCCAGCAGAAAAATTAATACTTTACAAAACGTTTTTAAACACCTGTTTAACTTAGACACAGCTTAAATGTGAATGTGATGAAATATTGTCAAAAATTCACAGCATCATATTTACATTTAAACTGTTTAAATATGATGCTGTGAGTTTTTGACAATATTTCATCACATTCACATTTAAGCTGTGTCTAAGTTAAACAGGTGTTTAAAAATCTTTTGTAATAACACCGTTGTGTTTAAAAATTGGTACCTGCTCAAAAATTCGTCTAGTAAAATATGCCTTTCTGCGATACTTTTGTAAGTCAGGGGAATCAGAACCTTGATAGGTTCTGATTCGCATTCGAATCTACTCGCACGCTACTAAGCACTCTACTATATACTAAGATAATGTAAACCAGCCCTTAGAGCGTAAAGTTGCACTCGGTTGTCTTGCTGTCTCTTGCTCCCTTGACATAATAAAACATGCTAAGTATTGGGCTGGCCCCAGACCTACCGGTTTCATTTCTTTGCTTTGCTTGAGGCACATTCAGAACCTACGTTCCGAGTGCAACTTTACGCTCTAAAGGCTGGTTTACATTATCTTAGTATATAGTAGAGTGCTTAGTAGCGTGCGAGTAGATTCGAATGCGAGTGCTTTAGTAGTTCTGGTGCCTTTCCAGTGACCGTTTACACGCTTCCAGTAGAGTGTCATTTTCGCCATACCTAATACCTATTATTTAATTCAATTACACGTCACGCGTTCACCGGCAAATGCACTCTACTAAAAACGCTACTAAAATGTCGATTTACATGCTTCCAGTGCGAGTGCAAGTAAAATATCGCGCGGGGGGTGAGCGGGCGCGCAGGGGCTGCTACTGGAAAGCGAGTAGAAAGGCTACTAGAACGTTACTCTCTTTAGTCATAAGACGACCGTTTACATGTTTCCACTAAAGCACTCTACTAAAGACTAAAATAATGTAAACCAGCCTTAATGGCGTTCCAAACATTAGTGCGTTGCAAATTTTTAACCATCATAATCGGTCGTTGAAAATCGCTTTAACGTTTATCTATACAAAAATTTACTATGCCTTTTGACATTATTTCGTATTTTGACGTTTTTGTGTCTAATTTTCAAAAAGTTCGTGGTTGCTCCTCAAAAAAACAGATTTTCTTTGATTTAGTGTACATTAGAAAGATTAAATTATCCGTATTCTAAATGGAAAGCGAAGACTTTGTATAACTAATGATACCTAAAGAGATCTAAAGTTAAAGCAACAAAAACAACCAAACAACCGCATTCTGAACCTCGGAATGCAGTCCTGTTCTAAATAGAACAGCAAAGTAAAGAAATGAAACCAGTGGGTCTGGCGCCAGCCTTGGGCCCTTTCCTTACCTATGAAGTCGGCGGTTTTTCTCACACACAGAAAACCTCATAACTTCTGTGATTCAAAATATTTATCAGTTGCTGGATATTAAGTACTTATATCAAGCTATGAAGTTATGAACATAGCAGTCATCTATCACCATAATTAAAGTCTATTTATTTTGTTTTATAAGCATTAAAAAATACAGTGAGGGTGACTTTTTTGTTAGCGAAAATTACTACTATACTTTATAAGTTGTTTGGCCTAAACTTGTTTTTTTTCGCTTAAATTGTATGTTTCCTAAGTAAGATTAATTCAAACATTTGTACATATTTATTAATACAATTGAAAAATATTAGAAAAAATCGACTTACCCGTAGCAGCTCAGACGGGACTTGAACCCGCACCCTTAGGATGCGGGTGCGGGTTCAAGTCCCGTCTGAGCTGCTACGGGTAAGTCGATTTTTTCTAATATTTTTCAAATATATCAATAATCATAATATAAAAATAGCATTGTGAATGCATAAAATCTAAAAGTTTAAAAATTATATGGCTATTTCATCTTAATTGATTGTCTGGCATCTGTAAAGGTGTTGCTTTCGAATGTCGAAGTTAATTCACTTCACATTGATGAGATGGCGCTGGCCTACAGCGGAAACGTGAAAAGTATTAGAAAATTTTGCCAATCCTGCTAGCGACTCGGTAGCATAATTGGTTAGTGCATTGGGCCGGAATCCTAATTTTTCTAATATTTTTTAATTATATTAATAATCTTAATATAAAAATAGCATTGTGAATGCATAAAATCTAAAAGTTTAAAAATTTGTACATAAAGTTTTGTTACAATAGCGTTCACGGTTGTTATATAGATTTTTAAATTTTGTTAAAATTTTACCATACAAAACGTCAATTTTAGGAAAGGAAAGGACTTAATTACATGAGTTATCAAAAATCCATATTATGTACAGATTAATTTAATGGTAGTTTATAAAAAAAATAACAGTGTGAAATATATTTCGCTGTTGTACATACAACAGCGAAATATATTATTATTTTATTTCGGGATAAATATATATTTATCCCGTAACATTACATTTAGATATTTATTTGACAAACTGAATTTTGTGAACTGATTGGTGCCAACTCTAGGTATAGCTGGAACATCAAACAGCAGTCTAAAACGGTTTTTCACGGCGAAACTACTTTGTGCTCGAACGGAGCCCTTTTAAATTAATTACGGACAGAGCCGCGCGTCGAACGTTGTTCACTGCGCTTTATACATTCAGCTACGAACAACTGTGGCATTTACAGATCCTACTATAAAGCAAGTCAAAGTTAAAAGGGCTTTATTCAAATAAACATAATAATTAAGCAGTTTTGAATCGTCTTAACGGGTGGTAAGAAAATATTCCTACCACCCATTCCACACTTTTTAACTGACAAGAAGAACGGGCGCAAGAAACTATCAGCTGTTGTAACAGATATAATTGTTACGATTTATAAACGAAATAAGTAGCTGTCAACGATATCGAAAACTTTCGAATAGGATATGCTCATGTCGGTAAAACAATCAATGCGATTATCAGAGACTGTGTGAGATGGTTTTCAATTCAAGGACTAATATATAGTAGTTTACTAAATTCTTAGGTACTGGGGGTAAAGAAGATAAGACTCCCTTTTTTTGTAGAAGTACTTACGTAGTCTTATCAAGAACTCCTCTTCGTAATTATTCAAATAGCTTCGTCATACCAAGTCATGTTACAATTACAAGGTCTTTGTGTAAAGTTTTTTTTATGCACAACGGGATAGTGCTTAGCCTTCATCTCACCTGATGTTAAATGACGATAAGGCCGAAGGTGGGAGCGCACTACACCCGGAATCCTCATCACTGAGGAACTGGCTAGTAGGGTGGAGCGTCGTTGTATGGAGAAAAAAAAAAGATTGCTTTATCGTTCTTGAATACCAGCGAAAAGTTGCGTTAAGGCTTACTGTTAACAAATATATTTTTACTTTATTTTTTCGACATATTTTTTAGCCCTCTACCCTCATTTGAAAATTTAGTTTTTTTCTGAATTTTCAAAATTTTATATAGCTGGATATTATTAGTTATAGCTTACATCTTGCATGTTTTTCATCATATTTATGACATTTAAACACTAATTTGCCAGAAAACATGATTTATTTATGAAAATGAAATAAATTTAATTTTACAAATTATCGTGAAGATTTGGAAAAATAGCAAAAAATTCAATATTTTAAAGTCGATTGATATTTTATATATATCACTATTTTGACATATTATTTTTTCGCGAGAAAGTCTTCTTTCTTCTCAAAATGTGGCATAATTGCTCGTTATTGAATTTTGCCTTTTGGAACGAATAAATCCGTTTCTCGGTTTTTCACAGCCACAGACATCGATGCGTCACTCACCATTTTAACACATCGCCCAACTTCTTGAGTATGACAAAGACAAGCTAGAAACTCTGATATGTTGAGGTTTTCCAGACATCTTGTATTTTCTTCTCGATGGAAAGAAGTATGGATGGATACTTCGATAAGTAGATGCTTTTAATTTCCGAAAAACTGTCTCTGATTTGAATATCTTATCGCATTCTTTTTCTAGCTCTGCGAACTTTGCTTTCTGAGTTTATTAAACCAAAATCTTACAATACTGCACTTGCGACTGCTGCTGCAGACCGATCAGAAATGCCATAACTGTCACATACTTCAGCTAGGAAGAGAACATATTTCTTTTTTGTATTAGAAATCAGGTGCTTTTGAATTGCTTGGCATGGAATCTGGGATATTGCTAAATCTGGACATTTTTCAAATCATTACATTTGCAGCAACTATATCAAACAACTCTGATATACTCTTGTTTTATATTCATTTAACTTTAGTAGAAATTTCTTAGTTCATTTTAACTTTGAGTAACGAATGATACAGAGCATTTATGATAATCTATATACTTATCATAAATGCTCTGTAACAGCTCTTTCACACGTTCAATGGTAACGTCAGGCAATGATGTACCTAGTCCAGATTTCAATAACTTCACTAATAACGTCATCAAAATATACTCTTGAGATCGCAGGTTGTTTTTCGTTTCCTTCAGTCTTTAATTTAATTCTGACGTAAACGATATACTTTATTACGTTGGTTGTTGTCGATGATAGCACTGATTTATTTCTCTCAGTCATCCAAAAATGAGACAGTCAATATCATTTCGCGTCACTCTTGACGACATTTTTAAGATTTTATTTTACGAATAACACCAACTTTTTGTTATGTATTATGTATTGTAAAACGATGTCACCTAACTAAATAACTTAATATGCGAAGTTAGACATGAAAATAATCATCGAAGTAAACAAATCAAGTTATAAAAGTACCTGCAAAGTGTGGTCTAGTAAAGACAAATTATGTATACTTTCGGCGTCGCTTGAGGTGTTATGTATCATAATTGTATCAAATTTATGTTTATTAAATATTTTTTGTTGAAATTTCATCGTAATATGAGTACAAAATCATCATTTTTCGAAAAAAGGAAAGTTGCGTTAAAATTATATGATTTTTTTAAAATAGGTCGATTTTACGTATTTTTCAGATATTTGAACAACAGTAGAGGGCTATAAGTAGGGTCCAATATTTTTTTTATTATTTTTCCCGTATATCTTGTGACCTAATGCAACTTTTTGCGCCTATTCGGCTATGAAAATCGAGAAAAAGCAATGACGCTCCACCCTACAGTGGCTAGGCATCTTACCTCTAAATGCCGAAACACAACATTTTTTAATTTTTGTTAATGTGTCAGACTTAGGTAAGACGGTGGTAGGTAGCCAGGCGAACTTGAAATTATAGCCCTACCATCAACCAAACCGAGTACAAATTGTACCCCCCTTGGGAATCGAACCCGGGACCCCTGCGTCTTACACGGGTGGACGAACCACTAGACCACATAGGCGGTAAAACACGAGTATTTCACTTGCTAATGCTGTAGGTTTGAGCTTGCAATCACCACCTCCACAGCACACTCCTCCAAGGCTCCGCGCAATCAACTAACAAAGTGAAGTAATTTGATTGGCCGGCTGCTGCCAAAGAACTGGAATTATTTAAACAAATCATCGCTCGGAACTAGCGCTACGTGCGGTAAGGTAAGCTGGTTACGGGCCAATCAGCATGCGTGCTTGAGACAGGCAAACAGTTTACAATTAGGAACTACGGGCTTGCGGTGGTGCACTATTTTGCCAACTTTTGCTCGCTTTATGCGGTTTCAGCCTAATATTTTCAGTTAGATTGTCTTTAGTCATTGTTTTCTTTGTATTTTCTTCTGGTTTATTTCATTTATTTGGTCTGCCAAATGTAATATTTTAGTAACTACCTACTTACCTTTTGATCGGTTGATAATGCCCCTAAAAGCTAGATGAGATAGATTTAGGCTAGGTAGGTACATCATATTTTTTTCTTCGAATCGAACTGGAAAGTGAACTAGAAAATAGTAAGTAATACATATTAATATAAAAAATAGTCGGGTTATTTTAACGCATTTTTACTAAGTTGCCTTCTCGTTAGTTTATTTGTTTGTCCACAAATTTTGCAAACGATTTTAATTTTGCTTCCCGCACCCTGATTATCTAAATAGAAACTATTTAGCGACTGGTTTCATTTGATATACATTGCTACTTTTCTTTGGTATGTTTTTTTCACCCCAAAAAGAAGTAGCAATGTATTACATTCATCTGTCAAATGAGACCGGTGGCTAGGTGGTTTCTAAATAGATAATCAGCCCGCCGATGAGCTAAACTGGAACACAATGCAATATTATGGTGACATTGAGCTGATCTAATAATGTTTGATTCATCTTGATAAGTACTCTGTTGGGAAATAGTGTCCAGGGTCTGATGATGGAGCTGGAAGAAGGCCACAGGAAGTCTTTAATAAAATAATACGACCCCATCAACTTTGATTTATCTTAACTAGTACTCTGTCTGATGTGAGATGTTGTCCAGGGTCTGATGATGAAGCCGGAAAAAAGCCACAGAAAAAAAATTACACATATAGGTAAAACTAAAAAGTAGAAAATAATCATTTACTGTAAAATAAAAAAAGCTTTTCTAAAAAACACGTTTTTAAAATGAAGTAAAGAGTTTGAAAATCGGACTGAAAACATACTTAAATACAATAAAAACGTAGGTACTAAAAAAGTATAAAATAAGTTCTCCCGTAAAGATTTAGTTTTATAATAACCATATTCTGAAGTTTTAAACTTAAAAACGTGGGGCACATTTTGTAAGATTTATCATCAATTGTCAATTGCATGCATCCAAAAATTGAGCCCCCTGCGTTTGAAAAAAATGTTTTTTACACTTAATAATTTAATTTATAGTCCGAACCACAAGTAAGTCATCACAATTCACTTATATTTTTTCTTTGTTCTGCGGTAAGGTAAATATCACGACCTAAACGGTTTAACTATTACATTATGTAGGTTTACTCCTTTCATTTCTTTTGGAGCCTATATTTCATCCATGACACTATAACATATGAATTTGGGAAAATACGAAAAAAGGAAACAACCTGATTGCTTTCCAACAATTCCATATTCGTTCACAGATCATTCGGACCACCTACCTATTTCCCAGATTCGCCATTGCCGTAACTCAGTTACTATACTTAACTGAATCGCGAAATATGTTAGTGTTTCGCCTAATTCCTGCAGCCCCATAGATATCGCGGTAGGGGGTGGCAGCGTTTATGAAGAGTTATGGGGGCATTTTTTACGACTTATTCACGTTATTTGTTTCGGGAGTTAGTTTCGGGAAATCGTTGTTGCGTAAGAGGAAACAGGAGAAATATGATACAGGATAATACGGATATCCACGAAAAATTAGATTTGTTTAGAAAAACTTACTTCTGCTATATAACTTCTCATACCTGTGCTTTTGACACATTTTCAGTAGTTTTCTAAATACACACATCAACCTTGTCTAGGGATACCAGATGTTATTTTCATACAAACGAGGTAACTTTGAAGCCTTGGTTTCCTGCCAGGGATGTACTGTGCTGTGATCTGATGACAGCTTTCCAGGGAGTGAATGGAGGAGATTCAGATCGCCATACACACCCAACTGATCTGACCAGCAATCTAAAAACGTAATGGACATGTTTAAAAAAACCGCGAAAATAGCATGAAAATGTATGGAAATCCTCAAACTGAGAACTCGGACCCATTAATCTTTTAGAATGCTGATCAGATCAATTGGGTGTGTATAACGATCTGAATCTCCTCCATTCACTGCCTGGATGGCCATCATCAGATCACAGCACGGTACATCCCTGGCAGAAACCCAAGGCTTCAAAGGTACCTCGTTTGTATGAAAATAACACCTGTATCCCTAGACAAAGTTGATGTGTGTATTTAAGTTTGTAAATATCGTTATTTATTTCTGTTATATCTGAAAAGTTTCTTGCGCTCGTTCTTCTAGCTAGTCAGATAAAAAAGTCTGGAACGGGTGATGGTAGGAAAATATAGACGATTTAAAAATGCTTAATTAGGTGTCAAGTTTATTTAAATAAAGTTATTTTGAGTTTGACTTTGACTAGTAGGTGAATGTTTTAACAGGATTTTTAAAACATTCACCAAAAAGAAATCAAGTAAAAAAGAACAATCTGAGCTGCAAAATGTGACATTGCTTTAAAGGTTTGTTTCTAATTTCCCAGCTTTAAACCCTTGATGTTGTACATGTGCAATTCGTGTTTATTGCGTAATGCCTCGCCAAGGGCATTAGGAGCCGGTGGAGGCCAATGGACCACGGCCCATTAGGCCCCAATCGCCCGTGCGGACAGCCCGCTCGCGCTTGACCGAATCTAGAATTCACTACGAGAGGAACAAACTATCCTTATAAATGGTTGTATTTCCAAATATATAATTGAATTTTAGGGGCTAATATACACGGTTAATTTTTAAGTATATCTAAAAATGAAATGGGGTTTTCAGACCACGTAAATGAACAACTTTTACTATGGGACCAAAAACAAAATCCCGAAAAATAAGTCAGCTGTTCCATACATTATAGTCGAGTCGATGTTGTACTTTTCCATGGAACAGCTGATTCTTCTTTCGCGATTTCGTAAGTGGCCCCATAGTAAAAGTTGTTCATTTATGTGGTCTGAAATCCCCATTTCATTTTTAGATATAGTTAAAAATTAACCGTGTATATCGCGTGATATAGCATTTTATCGACACTCAACTGTCAAAATCCACTGTCTTTTGACAGTTAAACGTGATAAATCGCTATATTATATCGCTTTTCGGTGGTAATGCCAAAGGGGTAGATAGGAACCATCAAACTGATCAACTTTTACTATAGGACCAACTTTTGGACAACTTTTACTTTCTGCCCCCTTAGCATGACCACCGAACCGAAACGTGATATGATTTACGTTTAACTGCCAAAAGACAATGAATTTTGACAGTTGAATATAAATAAAACGCTATATCAATATCGGGGGCTGAAATCGAGAAAAAAAAGATAATTGTTTCATACAAAAATTAATAACGAAAATATCAAAAAGTAAGAAACAGCTGAATTTTTTTTCACGATTTCAGAGTTGGTCCCATAATATAAGTTGTTCAGTTTGATGGTCCCTATCTACCATATTCGGCATTAGGGGTTATTTTGTAACACATTGTATAAAAAAATATTTGGTGTTTCTGAACCGATCAAAACATAATGAAATTATTGTCCGATTGGATCACATTGTATTATAAAAATAAAAAAAAATATCGTAATTTAATCTTAATTGACCTCATGCTTATTGCTGTAAAATTAAGTTAAATTAATTAAGTACATTGGAGTAAAGTTCAATGATAACAAGTACAACTCAATAAAAGCTACTAAACAAGCTCGTCTAAATAACCAAATGAGTATCTAAACTAAACATCAGTATAATACAGAGTCGGTCATCGAGCGCCCCCTACAGGCGATAATTAATAACCGGCACGGCAATTAATAATAAAACCTCGCCATTGAGCCACCACTCGACATATTTATTAAGAAAACGATAAATCAGAACTAAACGCCCCTCTAGCACAACACTAGACAAGGGACATCGATATCGATGTCTGCGAATCTGGTTTGTGCAGCCACCATCTATCGACACTACGTAGCAAAATATTAAGAATTACTAAGAAGCGCTCATGGTCACATGCATCACGTTTGTTAAGCAACGCTCGGTCCGGCCAGGTGTCGGATGGATGACCGTTAAAGTGGCACTACAACTGAGCGCTTCCGTGCTTCGGAGGGCACACTAAACCGTCGGTCCCGGCTGTTGTCATCTGATAACAGTCGTTAGGCCAAGTTAGAGGCCTTACAGGCGGCTTGATAAACTCTAACACCAGAGGTGGCCACTAATCCTCATTCGATAAGAAGAAGAAGCAATATATTAGTTACTTTTTTGGTCGAAAAACAAAAACTGTGAACTCGCACGCCTAAGAAAAAAAACCCGGTCAAGTGCGAGTTGGACTCGTCCACCGAGGAGGGTTCCATACAAACTCGATGATTGATTACTTACTTTGAATTATTAAGACTATTTTTTTATGATTTAATTAAAGATGTATTGTTTTCAGATTTTCCCTACAGACGATATCACTTGCCAAATTTAGAATTTTGATTTTTTTACATCTTTAAGGGACTTGAGTATGGTTTTAATTTCAACTTGATACCTCCACGCAACGAAAATTTTAGTTCGTTGTCTCCACGCGTTCCCGAAATAAAGGGTCTTAAGCGACAGATGGAGGGACAGATAGACAGACGAACAACAAAGTGATCCTAAAAAGATTCTGTGTTTTCCTTTTGAGGTACGGAACTATAAAAAAAGATGGTTGCATTTAAAATATTTTTATATTTTGGTATTTTATGCTCTATACGTGATCTTTATGAATCACGATTTGAATTAAAAATCTATCCACTTTATGAGATAAATACTTTTAAAACTGCAAATCGCAATCGTTTTATTTTGGAAGGTTGTATCCAAAGACATAATGTGTGACAAAGCTTCAGAATAATATTAACTTGAGTTCTTAATAAAAAAAACCGATCAAAGGTTCCGTACCATCATAATAAATACACTGCAGAGTAGAATAATGAAATTATTATTGCAGTTTTAGGTCAGCGCCATCTCTTGCTCGATAGTGGAACTAATGTTAATTTTTTTTAGAAATTTGATAATTTCTAAAAAAGTATGCTATATTGAGACATCGTTTTATTTTTCCTGTAATTTTTATATAAACTGCTATCACATAGAATTATTTCAGATTTTACTCTTTGCAAACTTCGGTGATAAGGGGGGGGGGGGAACGGTATTTTTTTTACATTTTTCATCATAAGTCGAAAACTATGCGGAAAAAAAAAATTATTGAAAACGTGCAAACGGCCCCTCCGGCCGTTTTTGCAACTGCGATTCGCAACCAATTGCGAATCAAGAATTTTTATTCTTTGTTCGCAACCAGTTGCGAATCAAGAAAACAAATTCCTTAACCGCAACTAGGCATCCTGGTTCGCCTGATTCGCAACCAGTTGTTACATAAGATTTTTTTTCCTTATTCGTAACATTCGTTATCTGTTAGTTTTCACAATTTTTTTTTCACTAAATTAGTCTTGTAAGATAGCTATTTTACGATACATACCTATATCTCTAGGTACATAACCAGGGTTGGCATGATTAAAACAAGTTGTTCTAAAGCACGTGTTTAAAACAGTGTTTAAACCAATTTGACATAAATCAATGTTTTTGTATTAAGTGTTAAAAACACAGTTTATAACAAGTCTTAAACCATGTTAAAAACAATAAGAAAAAAATAAGGTTTAAAACTACTTTTAACTGAGAATGAATGGTGATTTTCGTAAATAAATGCACTTATTTCCCAAAAATATGTTTAAAAAATTCTGATCTTGCTGAAAATACATAGAATGACAGTATAAAATTTTAATTTTATTGTATACCTACGTTTTGCCAAGATGACAAATCTTAGCTAAGTATTAACTTTTTTATCACCGATTAAAAAAAGTATCGTTGACTGGTCCTTTTCGAAAACTAGTTCCTCCACCCTATACAATATTGGGGTTTCCCCTATTAATAATGAACATTATATTATAACATAGGCGTACCTCAGCGTTCAGGAGATATAAAAAATGTTCATCAATTAACTGATCGACACTTATTTGAAAATATTTACTAAGGAATAGAAACTAGAAGAATTTGAAAAAAGTCTAAAAATTAAATATTATAGGTGTATTTGATTTGAAATTGATAGTTTAAAGTAAAAAGTAAAAAAAAAACCATAATAAACAAAAAAAAAACACTTGTTTAAAACATTTTGAACTGTTTGTTTTATAAAATTTAAAAAAAAACTGTTTTTTTCCAACCCTGTATATAACTATTATCACAGCTTTAAGCGTCTTACTGTGTTGTGTGTATTGTTTTATTTTGTTGGTTTTATGTATATTTGTTAAGTAAAATAACGTTTTATTTAATAGTTTTTATGTTTTTGTTAAGTAAAATAACGTTTTCTTTTCTTTGTTGTCTTTGTTTTCTTTGTTTCTTTGTTGTTTTTATGTTTTTGTAATGTAAAATTCATTGCAAGTTTTTTGTTTTAATTGCATATTTTTTGATTAATCATCTTAGCTAAGTACTTGCTGCGAATGCTGGGCCAATGCGCGGCTGGAAAGTGGAAAATTCTTATTCTTTGTTCGCAACCAAGTTGCGATTAAGGAAAAAGTTTTCTTGATTCATAACTGGTTGCGAACAAAGAATAAAAATTCTTGATTCGCAATTGGTTGCGAATCGCAGTTGCGAAAACGGCCGGAGGGCAAACGGCGCTCTTTCATATGATACCCCACATGCCCTAGTAGCCCCACTTCAAAATTTTAAGACCCCTTCTGTAAAAAAGATATGTTTTTTTATTTCTTTCTTATTTGCAAAATAGTTGGACAAATATCATCTTAAACTATTCCAAATTTCAAGTTGATATCATTAGTAGTTCTCGAGACACCACAAGGATTCCTTTTTTACCATTTTGGTACGGAACCCTAAAAATCAAAGGCTAATAAATTATTACAACCTTCACATCAATCATTTATGTATAATAAGAAGTTATCAAATTACATGCTTTATCAAACGTAAGTATACGCATTATCGATATTTGTTTATTAATTTTGCCCCACCACTAGCGGGGATCTACCCCATAGCAGGGATTTAGTCGAGATATTTCGCTGAAATTACTGGCAATACATCATTGGGATGTTTTTAATAAGCGCTAGTGTTGCCAGACGCTGACAGACCTGTTTTGTTCGACCGAGAAGTGCACAACAAATAATTTGCAGTGATTAATTTCAATTTGTTTGTACTTAAAAGCGGAATTTTGCTGACTTCAGTTTAAATATGGCTGACTGTTTTATTTTTGTTGGTAAATATAATCGTAATGATATAGTTAGGATGGTTGAGGGTGCAACCACTGAACTTAGTGATGTTCACTATGCTAAGAGTACATTAGACACCCATCTCATAGTTACCCTTATTTTAAAACGTGGACTATCTGTTTAAGCTTTAACCAGATGCGGACACTTTTATCATTTATTGGAAAATATAAATGGCAGTAAGTAGTTTAATAAAAAGAGATTTAATATTGTAGAGCTTTAATATTGCAGAACTGTTCTAAGTGTTTAAGCTGCATAGGAATTAAGCCAAACTTGTATCAGCTGAGCGATCAGGGTTTAATAGTTTTCTATTTAGTGTCGACACCCTGTAACTATTTGAGGCACTAAATTGCATTAACATCGGTTCCTCTCATTTAATTTTATACGGTTTTGGAATTCTTTTGCAAGCTTCCCTCAAAGATTTCCACAACGATCTTTAGGGGGGCTTACCCAGCAGTGAGTTTCTTGTGGATGTAATTATGTAGATGTTTCTTTTGTAACTAAAGGCACTTCTCAATCCCTATGTGATGGGTTCTCACCTTCTAACCTTCAAAGATATAGAAACTGCCTCATCAGCGACACATCAGAAATTCAGGAATTACCATAATCACAAAAAAACCAATATAAATTTTAATACAAATAAACTATTATTTCCACGCTTCACCTTAACAGACAAAACCGAGCTTTAACCCGCAGCTGTAAGGTTGTTCGGCGATCGCATTGGCTGAAAATTAATGGTAATATGGCAACATTGAAGAGAATGGGCAGTGGGACAAAGGAGCATGGCAATTAAAGTCGGGCACTGGCGAACGTCACGCCTTTGTGAATGCACCGGGCACCGATTTTATTGTGAATGCCATTCGGGTGATGGGCTGCGTAATGAAAGGCCAATTAGAGGACTGCATCAGTTCGGATTTATCGACACGGAACAATCGCCTAATTTTTGAGATGTGATGATGTAAGTCAGAAGTGCTTTTAAATTAAACTTCTCAAGTGTGAATCTAGTAGTAGAAGAAGCTGTCGCAAAGTCCCATATGCGAAAATCCTATGCCTCGTTCACAGTTGATAAGTATGGATGTGTGAGTGAGTAATATGAAGGAGTATGTGGGTGTGTGTGTGTGTGTGTGTGACGCCTTCGTAACGTAACCACACGTAACAAACTCACATGAAATACACCACGAATTTCCTTTTATTCATCACGGGTCACACCGTCTCCTGGACAGCGTGACCGTCGGGGCTTCTTTGCCCCTGGTAGCCTCCACCACCCCTTACAGCTACCCCTGGACCGCCACGACCATTCTCTGGCCGCTTTTCATTGACATTTATACACACAAGTAAAACACTTACCGAGATTGCTTCTATTCAGCACTCATTTCTGTATGTCTTACCGACCGATGATGACCATTTTCTGGACTTCTCCAGTTCTCCTTCCTTCTGCTTCGCACTTCTCCTACACCATACACCAACACTCCTACATCCTTCTTTTTGTTCTCCCTGACCCTACCCAAGCCCCCCCTCCTTCCTCACCCCCGTTTCGTTCCGTTTTACGTAACCATACTTCGCGTTCGCGACACTCCCCGGCCAAAGTGTCGACAGAAAAGCATTTGAGTAGTTCCTAACAATTTCTATATGTTATGTATGTTTATATAACATTGTATACAAGTGAATAGTAAATGAAATATATTTTAAGAGTAATAAACGTGACTAGGAGTAATTACTGTATTTATAGTATAGATGTGTACCTACAGGAAAGCCTATATGGAAGAGAAAATAAAAAATATGATTCCATTAACATGTGTGTTATTCATAAAGTGAACATTGACATGACAAATCAAATAATAATTATAATGTATCATTAAATTTCTCGATATCTTCATACCCTTACATTTCTTCTTCATCTTCATTCCTTAAAATGTTACCCCTCTCTTCATCCTCTCTTTAAGTTTATCTCTTTCATTTCTTTACGTTTATCTCCCTCATTTCTTTATGTTTATCTCCCTCATTTCTTCTCCTTCTCCGATTTTTTATTTACCATTTAAGTTTCGAGATTCAAAAATAGCATACAGTAGTTTAGTCCACTCATTTATTTTAGTTTTGGCGTCCTTCAACGCTTTTCTTTTAGGTTTGTCGTTACATGTATCCCTTGCTATCTCTGCTTCTGTAGATAGTGTTTCATTTCTTACCTCTGTTCCCGTCTCCTCTGCCATTGCTTTCCTGTCACTACTAGGACCCCCTTTAGTGCTTTTGCCTGCTTGTTCCTCATTGTCCATTTCCAGCGGATAAAGATGAGTTATGGACCTTCTCAATTGTTCTCCGTCTGGTAATTTTACTATTGCTACCCTAATCTCCTTGTCCTCGCTCCTTATTAACTTCTCTATTTTTCCAACTCTCCATTTCATTCTGTTCTTACATTCATCCTTGATCTGTACGACGTCGCCTACTTTGGGAAGTGACTTTTCAGTAATTCTTGGTTCTTTTCGGTTTGGCGCGCGTTCTCGGAGACCAACTAAATACAGGTTAGTAAACATTTTTCTGAATTCTTCTAGAATGTCTTGCCCTTTCTTCCAACCTTCAATTAAACTTGTTTTTACGTCTGTAGCCGCTTCCAAGAAAACTTCGTCTGAAACTTCCGGTGAAGACGACAGCCCTCCGGCCCGCAAGAAGTCACCGGGTGTCAATACATGCTCCAATTCCTGACCTACCATTGTCAGGGGGCGACAATTGAGAACTGCTTCAATTTCTTTTATGACGGTCTTTAATTGACTATCATTCAATGTATGTTTATCTATAGTCTTTTTTAGACACATTTTTGTTAACCCCACAAGTCGCTCATATGTTCCACCAAACCATGGAGCGAGTTCGGGTATGAACTTCCATTTTATTTTATTTTTGATGCAGTAGTCACTTTCCATTACGTCCGCTGTGAGTTTGAAACAAGTCGCGTTATCCGATAGTATTACTGAAGGCAATCCTCTTGTAGCTATGAATCGACGCATGCTCAAAAGGCATTCTTCTGCCGACAGATTCTCCACTACTTCGAGATGTACTGCTCTCACTGCCAGGCAAGTATACAAACATACCCAGCGCTTCTCGATCTGCCCATCCTTCCCCACATATAAAGGACCTAGGTAGTCGGTTCCCGTATATGTGAATGGTGCAGATATGTTCACTCGTTCTTTCGGCAAAGGAGGGAACGGTGGTCTCCTATACGGTCCACCTCCATACTTACGGCATTCTTTGCAGTGTCTAATTACCTTCTGAACTTGGGATCTTCCGTGAGGGATCCAATAATTCAGTCGGACATTAGCAAGAGTTTGACTAACTCTGACATGGTATAATTTTTTGTGAGTTTCTTAAATTATATTTCGAGTGAAGTCGTTGTCTTTTGGTAACAAGATAGGATACTTTTGGTTCTCTGGCCAATCAGTCATTTTGAATCTACCCCGGCATCTCAAAACGCCCTCATCCATAAATAGGCCCAAATTTCTCGATAGGTCTGTTACTTTGCCTGTAGTTTCTGCTGGAAAATATTGTTTCTGAAGTCCTTTAATAATTTGTATTTCTTTATCGTCAGTCCTTGTTATCAAGGTATGTTCAGGTGCAGCATTTAATGGCCAAGAAATTTCGTTCTTATGCAAATATTGGGGTCCTTCAAACCAAAGTTTGTGGGTATCGAGGTTCTTGCATGGCCTTGTGGCGAGATCAGCAGGGTTCTGGTCTGTGGGGACGTATTTAAATTCTACATTTTTGAATTTATTTATCTCCATTATCCTGGCGCTGACAAATGGAGGCAAAACTCTAGTTGTTTTAATCCATTGTAATACTATTTGACTATCTGTCCAAAGATAAGTTTTGGTAATAGTGAAAGGCATGTGTGCCATGACGAATTTAATAAGTCTGCATCCGATGAGTACACCTAACAATTCCAGTCTCGGAATAGTGTATGTCGGTCGGGCTTTAATTGGTGTCAGGCGAGTTCTTGATATTACCAAACTTATTTTTGTGTGGTTGGTGTCTGACACTTTCAGATACACTGTAGCAGCATAGGCGTTCATTGATGCATCGGTAAAACAATGGATTTCTACCTTACTATCTTCATCATTCAATGGTTTGTCTATTCCGTACCACCTTTCCACTTTAGCTATATTTATTTCCTTAAGTTGCGCATCTATCTCGATCCACTGTTTTTGTAAATCTAGTGGAAGTATGACATCCCAATCTAGTTTTCTAATCCAAAGGGTCTGCAGAAAAATCTTTGGTTGCAGCAACAGCGGTGCACAATAACCGCATGGGTCGAACACTGTGGCAATACGGGCCAGAACCTTTCTTTTTGTCATCATGGCAGCATTAGTGGGCGCTTCAGTTATTTCTTTAAGGGAAAGGTAATCTCTAAGCATGTTCCAGTTGATTCCTAAGATAGCAACGTTATCACCTGAGGTGTGATCTTCTTTAGTTTCCTTCATTAGAGATTGGTTGTTGGAATTCCACTCCCTCATGTTCATTGAAATGGAGTCAAAAGCAGCTTTCGTTTCTCTGTATATTTCCATACATTCGTGTGTAGAATCCCCTCCGGATACCAAATTGTCAACATATATTTCCTGTTCAATTTTTCGACCCATTGGGGTGTTCAAGTTCTGTAAGTGATGTTTGATTGTAATAGCCAGTAAGAATGGGCTGCAAACAATGCCAAAGGGAACTCGGCAAAATCTAAGATGTAACAGGTTATCTTTTGTGGCTTCCTTTCGGATGTCTTTCAACCACAGTGAGCGGGTCACATCTCTGTCTTCGGTTTGGATGCCAATCTGTAAGAAAGCTTTTTCCACGTCCGCCAAGATCCCATATTTGTGGCTGCGGAATCTTAAAATCAAACCAATAAGATTTTCCAGGAGTAAAGGGCCTTTATAAAGACATTCATTTAAACTTACACTGCCCTTTTGTTTAGATGACCCGTCATACACAAGTCTGAGTTTGTCTCCTTTTGTCACATAGTGATGTGGTAGGTAGTGTATACGTCCACCAACTTGCTTTTCACCATCAATTTCTTCTAAGATGTGATTTTCAATTTGCTCCTTTATAATCATGTCATATTTCTGCAAGGTAGATTCATCCATTCTTTTCAGCAGGCCAACGAGTCGTCCATATGCTAAGCCATAATTATCAGGTAAGTTGGGAGGATTTTGGTGCCACGGCCACTTGATCCAGTATCTTCCGTCCTCGAACTTCACAGACTTGTGGAACTCTTCAACAGCTATGTCATCCCTAGTAGCCTTTGGACAATCATTTATGCCGATGGTTTCTATGTCCCACAATTTAGGTACTGGTACGTCCTTTAATGGAAGATCAGGAGACTGCATCATGGGAGTTTCCTTCTGCATATATGTTATGACTTGTACATCCTCATTCTTAGGCTCCCCTTGCATACCCGACCATATCCAACCAAAGACGGAACTGACCAAGTATAAGTGTTCATTAATTTTCAATTTATCGCTTAATAAAAAGGTGTGGTAATAATCGTTCCCAATAAGTACATCTATCCTTTTCCCTAAAGAGCCATCGTCACCTAACCTCGCTCGGATTTTGGATGGGAGCTGATTACACAAGGTGACATCAGGAGGGTCTATGTCTTCAGTGATGTGAGGTATGATATTGACCTTCATCTTTATTGGTGTCGTTGGTCCCTTAATTTTAATTTCTGCGATTGGGCTGTTTAGTTCTTTAGGGGTCGGAGAGCCAAAGGTGTAGATAAGCAGTTGATTATCCTCCAGGATATCAAGGTTCAATCTTTGTGCTGCATCTGTGGTAATGTAACTTCTTTGGCTGCCAGTGTCTAATACCACCCTAAGTTTTTCCTTTCTTCCAGATTTTCCATAAACTTCTATAATAGCAGTTTGAAGAACAGTTGTATAAGCCGAGGTCTCCTTCACATGCATCGCATTAGTTTTGACATCATTTTTCCTTTTAGTACAAATAGCAGAATTATGATTTTGACTTTTACAGTGATAGCATTTCTTTTGCCTATTACACTTGTTTGCTTGATGTTCTTTACTAAAACATTTATAACATCTGCCTTTTAAGAGTAATTTCCGTTCCTCTAGTGATTTGTTACATTGGTCATTATAGTGATTACCTAAACAAAAAATGCATGGATCCACTTTTTTCCTCTTCGCAGCATGGGTAGATAGTGATGACGTACTTCGCTGATTAGTAGATGTGAACTTTCTCTTTAAAGATTTCCTTCCATATCGTGTTGGTACGGTCCGACGAAATTCATTCACATGTAGCGTTTCGGTGGTTACAAACTCAGTCTTTAAAGGCTCATGATCAGGCAACCTCGCAGTTATTATGTGTTCTAGTTGCTTTCGGATGTTGTCGACACTTTCTTCCTCTGGTTTAATTTTGGATTTTAACTCATGTATGAGATCATCAGGAAATTTACTTAATATGATTGTTCGTAGTTGATTGTGGTTGACGTTCTCTCCCATACTTTTTAGTATCCTAAGGTGTCTTTCGATATCATTATAAATATCCAAGCATTCCTTTGGTATCGAGGATGCACGTTTTAGGTGGGTCAATGCTTTGTAGTGAGCGTCGAGGACAAGTCCGGGTTTGCCATAACGGTCTTTCAATAGTTGAAGAGCAATAGGATAATTTTCATTTGTACAGTCAAGCCCTTGAATTGAAGCTCTAGCTTCCCCAACCAGCGAGGACTGGAGATATGAGAGTTTGTCCGCATTTCGTAGACTACGACAGTCAACACTTGCACTGAAACGGTCCCAGAACTCTGACCATCTCAGAATGTTGCCAGAGAACTTGACGAGCTCTATTTTTGGGAGCTTACTGTATATTGCGGATCCCTCGTCTAGACGGGATGATGAGGGAGATGGAGATGATAACAATTCGGCCTCCATTTGTTTGTTAGTGTAGAGGGTTATGTCCACTTCATCAAGCTTGTCCATATAAATGTGGGTCTCTTTGATAAAGCGTTCATTCAAAATATGTAGCTTACGAATACTGTCCTTGTCAGTGTTCTGCTTACAGGCCTCGACTGCAGCTGATACTTCACTCTGCAGGAGTGCGAGTCGCCGCTTCCAGGTTGGAATCGGAGACGTTGCATTTCCTGAAATTGTTTACATGTTTGGTCTAAGTAAAATACAATGACTTTGTTTATATTCAGTTCTTACACTTCATCAAATTATTCTTATTATTCACCACATTATTTTTATCATTTCTTAATAAACTTTCCCTTTCATAAGTAGGTATATTAGGTCAAAACCATTGTAATATGTATTATTTATTCTTATCATTTATTACAAATGTTGTTGTTTTATTATATTTATATCACATCTTTCAATTCAATTCAATAATCCTTTCATTTATCATCATGTTATTCATAAATAAGAACATGAAAAAATACTTGTAGAGCTCTGATCATATTTCTATGAAGTTGCAACATTCCGTTAGAACAGAAGGTAAAACATCTGTTCCCACACATGTTACTACTATTATTGTTATTGATAAGTAAAATTAAGAAGGTATATCGACAACAAAGGTTCACTTACCTCTTGGCATTTTGTATCGAAAACAAACTTCTATGAATGAAGTCGCAGCACCGTGCGAGTGCACCCGTCAGCATGAATGATTTAGTGAGACCTGTCCTTTTAAGCCTCGTGTCTGTAATAATCGTAATACCTTTTATCGAAAATGACAAACTAGGAAGAAAAAATTGTCACTAACGGGCCATGTTTGCTTCGTGAAATAGAGTTGAACAATCACTATTTACATTGTTAAATCTCACTTTTATACATTTACACTTAGTGTGTAACCGTAAATGCATCATGTCACAACATCGAAACTAGTAAAATTGATTCTCACGAACTCACGATCAAGTTTAGAGTCTGTTCAAGCGTCTGCCATTGTTATTTTTTTTTCGTTAGGTCGTAAAATCATTTCACATGAAACAATTTCCACAATATAAACAACTTACCGTTTCAAATAGATAATGCTCACTTCGGGGATAGCCCCTATCTCATTACACAAGTTTAACAGTATGTTTAAATACAAACAAACACTCTGCCGGCGAACACAAAAAAAATCCATCCATTTTAGTGAAAAAAATAAAATAAAGATTGGGCGGAAATGACATATTGTTGCTTGATGACAGATATGACAGACAGTTCGTTTGTCGTACTAGCGCGTACTGTTTTCGTGTAACGTTGTCTCACTTTCTAGGGGGCGCGTTAAGGCAAGGAGGTTAGGGTTGGGACACAAGTTACCATCGGTAACAGTTCCGATAAACTGTTACTTCATAAATTCGTTCGGTATGGTGTTCTTGCATTCTTGGGTCATTTTTGTTTCACGGGTAAACCAAAGCTCGCATTGAACTGACACTTCTTTGTGCCAAGCGTTTAAACCAAAGCTCGCGTAAAACTGACGCTTCTTTGCGTTATTCGATATGTTCTTTTAACTAAATCATTATAGCTAGCTGTCCTTGTAAGCTACGACAGCTTAGAACGTACCTTGTATGGTTATCTTTCGCCAGTCTAACCATCTCTTTTACGTTCTTTCGTGATTATCTTTCAGCATTCTACAGCCAAATTTCAAAACTCTCTCCACGACCATCTTTCAACATTCTATAGTCGCCTTTCACACGTGAGCAATATATTTCTTTCAGCTAATTCTTTACAGCCAGCTGTGCTTTTAAGCTACGACAGCCACGGATATACTTTAATTGTTATCTTTCGACATTCTATGACCATCTTTCCAATTCTTCATGACAATTTTTTAACATTCTACAGGCATCTTTCAAACTTTTCGTATACGAGCGTTATATTTCTTTCGGCTAATTCTATATAGCCAGCTGTCCTTGCAAGCTACGACAGCTAGGAATATACATTCATGGTTATCTTTCAACATTCTATAACCATCTTTCTGACTCTTCGTGACTATCTTTTAACATTCTACAGTCACCTTTCAATGCTTTCTTCGTGACCATCTTTCAACAATCTGTACTATAGTCACCTTTCATACTTTCATTCTTAACTATCTTTCAAAACCCATAGTTTAATTTGATCAAATCCATAGCTGTGATAGCTATCAGTGATTATTGAATATCAGTAACATGAAGTCATGTTGCAAGTGTCACAGCACTATCCATCAAACTATCGACTATTTTCCTCTATGTCATCGACACTCGGTCACTTCCGGAAACAGTGATTTTGTTGTGTTTATTATTGTTGAAAAACCAATTGAACAAAGTTTGTAAATAAAAAATAAATAATAAAATTCAGAAATATTAGAAAAATCAAATCCCAGCACCTCCACCATGTCGCAAAGTCCCATATGCGAAAATCCTATGCCTCGTTCACAGTTGATAAGTATGGATGTGTGAGTGAGTAATATGAAGGAGTATGTGGGTGTGTGTGTGTGTGTGTGTGTGTGTGACGCCTTCGTAATGTAACCACACGTAACAAACTCACATGAAATACACCACGAATTTCCTTTTATTCATCACGGGTCACACCGTCTCCTGGACAGCGTGACCGTCGGGGCTTCTTTGCCCCTGGTAGCCTCCACCACCCCTTACAGCTACCCCTGGACCGCCACGACCATTCTCTGGCCGCTTTTCATTGACATTTATACACACAAGTAAAACACTTACCGAGATTGCTTCTATTCAGCACTCATTTCTGTATGTCTTACCGACCGATGATGACCATTTTCTGGACTTCTCCAGTTCTCCTTCCTTCTGCTTCGCACTTCTCCTACACCATACACCAACACTCCTACATCCTTCTTTTTGTTCTCCCTGACCCTACCCAAGCCCCCCCTCCTTCCTCACCCCCGTTTCGTTCCGTTTTACGTAACCATACTTCGCGTTCGCGACAGAAGCACTATACCAGCTCCAGTTCTTGTAGAGTGGTGTCCTTCAAAGCGGTTTTGGATACGTCAAAATTTCAAAAAGACATCATGACGTACATAAACCCTTCGTTCATTTGTCAAAAATAACATCTAGATGCAGATTTTTGTTGGGGTCATCACGCTACGCCTGCTGGATACATTAACAGAGGAACTGGCTCTCGAAACATTATGTAGGTATAGAGGTAGTAAACCAATGTTGAGTTATGGGGTATTTAATTTGGACGGGTCGGTTTCCCGGGTGATTTGCTATGCGACTTTGGTCGATTTGGGCTTTTATCGACAATCGCTTGTAAAATCGAATCGCCACTTCATTGATATTAGGTCACACCCCGGACACTCCATACAACCGCGCTATTATAAACAGATGACGTCATATGATGTTTTTGTACACGCGCAACTGTATGTGTACCGTGCAGTCGTACTGTGTGTCTAGGGTAGGGTTGCCAACTTTTTTTGCATCAAATATAGTATTTTCAAGATTTTTAGTGTAAAAATATAGTAGATGGGAAAAAAATCCAAAAAAATATAGTAGGTTGCCGTTTTGTATAGAGAATTTTAAGGAAATTGCATTTTCATACTTAAATACTAACATTCTCATACCTAGTTTAATCACAAACATTATTATGCAATTACTTTATGTGCATATAAGTAATATTTTTTTTGTTGCTTTTGTTCAGTTTGTTCACTTGAAAAAATATAGTAGTATTGCCTACTATATATTTTTTCAAAAAATATAGTAGGTGAGCCCTCAATATAGTAGGATACTATATTATATAGTAGGGTTGGCAACCCTAGTCTAGGGCTACCGTGCAGTTGTACTGTGTGAGCGGCGTTCAATTTATAATTCGAATTTTTTTGTAAATAAAGTTACGACGCATTGCTTTGAATATCAAAATAAATTGACAGTTGACAAACAGAAACACGACTAAAAAGTTACAAAGCATTGCTTTGAATATCAAAACAAACTGACATTTGACAAACACGACTAAACGAGTTTACGATTCGGCATACGAACTCGCGGGGCGGGTGAGGTAATTGATTCTGGCGCGGGGCGGAGAGTGTCCTTTCTGTACGGTAGTACTTTTATCTATTCTGTGATTAGGTTTGCTATTAGATTTTACAAGCGATTGTCGATAAAAAGCGCTGATTGGCTAAAATCGACCAGCAAATTCGGCCTTCGCCTGCCAAGTCGGTTGGCTCGTGTAAATACCACATTAATTTAAGATATCATAAAGCCAATCAAAACGTGGTGTCGATCGGATCAAATCACTTATTGTTATTTTTTTTTATCTAATTTTTTAAAGGACTTTTATCTTACAAGATATGCCAGTCCTATCGTGTCCTACATGCTGGGGGAAAAATTTTTCTTTGTTCTGTGTACATGCTAACTACATACTAAAATAATTCAATACCTACAACAAGTTTTTCATTCATCTTCTAGGCCTTGGGGGTGGTGGTAATGCAATTATTAAAGTTTTCGCGTACTATGATTTCTTAGTTGATTCTTAAGGGGCGGTAATAGGAAAACATGGTTTGCGCGGGCCATATCTTTATATAGAAAACGTAAACTTTTAGCCACAAATAAAATCATACGACAAGCTAAAGAGTTTATCTAGTTGCTACAAACATTAAATAGCGTATAAACCTCACAGATGATTGTAAAAAAAATCAGAATATCATCAAAAGCGCTTGTCGCGGGCCATATTTTTGGCGTAAATAATAGCGTAAACGTATTGAATTCTACATCAAAATACACTTTAAAGTACTGTGCAGTTGCTCCAATAACTGTTTTTTAAGAAAGATAACGGTGCTAAAGATAATGATGAAAAAACAACGAAAAACATCGAAAAAGTGCAGAAGTGGGGTTACTTTCCATACTCTTTACACTCAAAGAAAAAGGCAGAGACAAATGATTTCGAATAACGGAGCCTTAATGCATGTAAATTTCCTCACAGAAGCAACAATTTGCCCTTCCCTACGTTAAAATACGTTTCCGTTGGTTTTCTTTTAGAAGAGTTAAAAAGTGCACAAATCAGTTGTCCAAATTGTCCACTTCCAAAATAAAAGTCGCGCGCGGCGTCGGAGCGTTTCCTCGAACACGCTTGGTAGATCTAGTTTTTGTTATCGACAATTAGCTTTATGCCAGGAGACAGAGTGAAATTTTTAACTTTTACTGGTAAAATGAACAACGGTCAATGTACACAAATATTTTGACCTTTTTTTAAGGCCAGGATATTCGAAATTGGAATTGGCATATTTTTGATTCAACGGTAAACAATTAAATATTCTTTATTTTGAGCAGATGTAAATATAATATGTTGAAGTTTCAAAAACTATCTTGATTATTTTACGGTTAAAATGAAAATAGTTATTTGTTATACAAGTGACCAAAATCAATTTGTGCTGCGAGTGCCGACTTTAAATCACGAACTAGCGAAGTAGGATTCTAATAGAGACTACTGAGCACAGTGAGTGATTTAAAGGCACGAGGCAGAACACAATTTTGGTCACGTGTATAACATCACCTCTACCAGCGAGAAAATTTTCACGTGACTTTCCTGGTAAAAAGCTTAATTCAGCAAGAAACTTGTTTCCACAAAAATAATTCGATCAAACCTATGCTGAAAAATTTTATTCATAGAGTCAGTGTCAGTAAAGTAGATTCCCGTCGCGTCGCTTTGATTACATTACGTTGTTTTTCTCTCATTTATTAATATCTCATCTTAATTATTTATTTAGAATCATATAACATATAATTTGTTAATAAATTTCATTAATTTTGCTTATTTCATATTTGTTTCATACATGCGACCTCATTACGTCCATACTCTTTATTTCGAAATATCAACCTTCTTTCTTCCAATCCTTATTTAAAACTCCTTGGTATGTCCGTGCATTTTATTTTTTTACTTTTTAATCCATGTATGACACCATAAAGCACTCTATCTATCCTTTTCTCACATATCAATTTTACAAGTGTCATCCTTGTCACTTTATTTCTTTTTTCTTTATTATTTTAAAAGTTGGTGTTAGAAATTAAAAAAGCACTTTGCCTCACGCTCGCAGCAAAAATCGATTTTGCTGCGAGTTTTTACGCGCCAAAAGCGCCCTTTTCGTGCTGGAGAGGTGAAAACGATATTCTTCTTTTTCTTCTTCTCTATCTTCACTCGACTATAAAATTATGCAAAAACCAAGAAAAAAATCTTTTTGTTTTGATAATACTTAAAGTTTATTAATCTCTAATTCACAAATAATATATAGAATAATAGGTAATGACATATATAAGAATATTCAACTTTTTGAAAAAGTAATTTTTCAAAATCACTTTTTAATTTTTTCAATGTTTTATTGTTATTTTGAGCATAAAGTACTTTATGCTCAAAATAACAACAAAACATTGAAAAAATTAAAAAGTGAGGTTATTTTCATTACATTCAGTTGCATTCAGTCATGTGAAGAGTTCTTCACACAAAGAAAAAGACAGAGACGAAGTTTTTGGAATATACTGGCCTAAAATGCGGGAAAAGTATTGACCGAGCTTGCGCGAAGCGCGAGCGAAGCGTCTCTGCTTCAGCTTGGGCAAAAATTCTTTCGTATGTACTTCCGGATTCCGGCTGTCCGTTTGTTCTTCTCTACAAGTTGCAATTCTCAACCGATTCTCGTAAAATTTTGTGACCAAATCTAAAATAATATTGGTTTTATATTCCCATATTTACTGTTTTTTAATGTTTTAATTGTCTTTTCAATTAATGTTTTAACTCGTAAGATGCAGCTCTGGTCTCCTTGACCAATAACTCGAACATGTAAGTGTACCAAATTCCAAAGGGCGCTTCCGTCGATTACGACAAAATTGCAATAAAAAAATCTACAATTATCGCTTTAGCGGCCAACAGCCTGATCGGTTCGTTGTAGTCAGAGACGGCACCTGCTAAAACGTGTTTTAAAGAATCTTAAGTGAGTACAAATTATGTCAAAACTAAGATAATATAACATGCAATTTACAAACCAAGAAGTCATCCATTCGTTAGGTTTTTTGTTAGCTGTCCTTAAATTGTTTTATTTTTCTGATAAAATATTTGCTGAGTTAATGATATGGCTTTGCTAAGATTAATAATAATAATCTACAGTATTACCTCCCCAGACATTAAAAATACAGGTACTACTGACCACACAAGCTAAATGTCATGTATTATTCAAATAATATCTTATGGTTAAAGACAAGACAGTTATTATATTATTCTATTCTACTAATATTATAAATGTGAAAGTGTGTGGGTTTGGATGTTTGTTCCTCAATCACGCAAAAACTAGTCTGACATAAGTTTGATCGCGGAGTGTTTTCTGTTAAAACCATAAAAGGTTGAAACCGATATTTGACATGAGTAACGTTATTTTTTATTTCTTAACAGTCTTTTCCCCCTTGATATAAATTCCAGAAATTCATTATTCCTTTTGACGGAGCTCTTTCGTCAAATTACAATTAAAGATTTGAAATTTAATTTGTCAAACAAAACGACGTCGGCACGAGAGGGTTGAGTTAGGAAGAGATTACACTGATCTACGTTTTGGGTTCCGCAGGCGATGAGTTGCAACTGAATCCTATATTTCATAGGGAGCGTACAGACTAGCGACAGTTGGCGACAATTTGTTGTGATCGGTTTTTAATGTTGCATAATGTATATCTTTATTTTATTAACTAAAATAAATACCCTCAAAGAAGGTTAAGTTGCCCTAAGATTATTTATTTCAAAAGCTCGATGGCGCAGTGGTTTAACGCCTGGCCCACCGATTGCGTAGGTTAAGCAACTTTCGCAAGGGTCGGTCATGGGATGGGTGACCAAAAATGTAATATCTCGGGCTCCTTCGTGCGTTTAGCCGTTGGTCCCAGGTGCATTTGCAGACGTTAACACCCACCAATCCGCATTGGTCCCGCGTTGTGTGTTATGGCTCATCCTCCTTATCCACCCATAAAGAAGGTCTGTGCCCCAGCAGTGGTGACATTAAAAAATAACTGATGGTCAAGTCAGATGGACATTTATTTAACAGCAATAGTTATTACTACCACTAATTAACTACTTACTACTACTACTACTAATTAAAAAATCTTAAGTATGATCTGGAATTCCGAAGCTTAAAGGACTCGATTTACCAAATGGCACAAATGACTGCCATAAAATCGGTACGTTCATTAGCCGGCGCATCATTAGCAGTAAGCCTCCATAAAATATTGTGGACAATAAAAAATCATTTAATACCATTGATAGTTTAAATGCCGTCTGGAAACGTCATTACCGACCGCGTGTTCGTTTCCATTGTTGCAAGAAAAATAATTAAGAACGGAAACGACGGATGTCAGAAAAATAAAGACCACATAATTAAAAATCTAATTGCATAAGAATAAATTATTCATACGCTAATGGTAGCATTGTTGGCTTAAATTGTAATAAATGAGGTACACTAATGCATTTAAAAGAAAAAATATAATTTTGGTCTTTATTAGAACTCGGTGATAAGCCGAAGGATTTTTTCTCATAGTCTATTAAAGCTGGTTGTAGCATAAGACACATTTCTGTCATTTCGAAATTCTGCTCACAGAGCTAGAAGATACTTAGTGGCTCTGTGAGCAGAATTTCGAAATGACAGAAATGTGTCTTTTGCTACAACCAGCTTTAATAGACTATGAGAAAAAATCCTTCGGCGTATCACCAAGTTCTAATAAAGACCAAAATTTTATTTTTCTTTTAAATGCATTAGTGTACCTCATTTATTACAATTTAAGCCAACAATGCTACCATTAGCGTATGAATAATTTATTCTTATGCCATTACATTTTTAATTATGTGGTCTTTATTTTTCTATGATAGTGTTATATAAGTATATATTTTAATCAATTTTATAAATTTACTCTAATTGTTTAAAATTAGTAAGTAGCTGGGTATGTCTTGTTTCTATATTTTTTTTGTGCATAATTGTAGTTGGGCACAGGCACAGACATGCACTTTTTTTACTTGTTTATTACACAACACAGATTACAATTATTACAAATTAATATCAACAACTACATTGAAGTTCTTAACTAAATTGCAGTCCAGACATTTGTCTGGATTGCAATTTAATTTAGTATACTTAGTGTACAATAAAAAAATTGTGATAACAGAAATTAATTATATTAGATATTATGTAAAATTAACAAAGACAATATGTTGTAAGTGTAACTGCACAGGCTTAGCGCCTAAGCTGAGTCAGCCTTATTTGGTGTGGAATAGAGGATATACTAGTGTTTTAATATAAGATGTAAGTTTAGTAGTGAATATATCAAGTTGAGAGTTATCCTTTGCCAAATCATTATACCGGCGAGCCATCCTGACCAGAGGATTGTATTGTAATAGGAAATATTATTTCATACTTTAAATATTTAGGAATTTTATTGTTTATTTGTAATTTTCTGTCTGATGTCTATTATTGTTTCTTTTATAGATATTAAAAAAATATATTAAAATTTCAATATCGTGCAACAATGGATACTCAGTAGCGGGCCATCTTCGCGGGCCCATAATCATCGTAATGGCCCCAATCGCTGGCTTTAGGCAAATCGGAGGGAGCTCGTAAACAATAAACAACCTCCTGATTGATTGAGATGTCGCGCGGTCGTCTTATTTCAAACAATATCGCTTGCCTCGAGCGGTTTGTGGACACGTGGATGTGACTCTTTGGTGTTAGTATCTAGTCTTAGAATAATAACACCTAGAACGATAGTTCTCTACACAGCGCATTGTCAAAAGTGATTACTATATTATATTGGATTTTAGTTACGATTAGGTAACGTATGAAGGATATTAATCTGAAAACTAAGCTATTTTGGCTTGGTATTAGTTGCCTCACTTTGCATACAAGGTCACGACTTCTAGGTGTTATTATTCTAAGTATCTAGTTAACTAAGTTGAGAGCCCACTGCATCGAAATCGGAGCGGGCGGAGCAGATGGATTTGTTGCTTTGTATGGATTTCTATGGCACTGCGTGCACTGCATCGGAATTTCCGCGCCATAGAAATCCATACAAAGTGACAAATGCCGCGCCGTACGCTACGATTCCGATGCAGCATACGCGCAACTTAAGGTTAGTACCTACTACTATGTATTCTGTGATTAGGGGCCACAGGTACCTACGGATATGCTGTTATCATATCTTTGACAAAACGAAAACTCAAACCAACTTAATTATTTTTGATAAAATCGATATTAATTTTTCACTTTGTATGGGAGGTATAGTATTAACTAAAAATACTCATTGAACGGTAGCGGCAAAGAAGTCAAAACATTTGGAAAAATAAAAAATAAAATCAAAACTAACTATACATCTTTGCCGTTGCCGGGGGGTAATGTATTAAGTGGTTGATGTAGAAGGTCAGTGAAGCAACTAAAATAATTAGGTGTTTGGCCTCGTACTTTCCCAGTTTCTCTAGAAAAAAAACCACATGAATTCCTAACAGAAGCTACGCTTCGCCAGTAAAAAGTGAGAAAACTTCGCTTATTAACAAAGTACTGGGACTAAATTAATTTAGCTTCGAGCGACAGGAGTTTACATAACCAATGGGAGAAGGGACCGTATTTGTGAATAAAAAGTGTTTGAAATATGAAGACTGGGGTTTCTATTTGTCTGTGAGAAGGCTACGAACATGAAGTATGATAATGGTATAATGGGCTATTTGACCCTTCATGAAATGTAGCGTAATGAAACCAAATGTGTTGTTTTTTATACCTTAGTACTCGTAGAGTATACTATTTCGAAAATAGAACATTAAATACTAACAAAAGCCCCATAACTTTTCGTGTGAGAAGCTAGATGGCGCAGTGGTTTAGCGCCTGGCCCAGCAATTGCAGAGGTTAAAAGCAACTTTTGCAAGGGTCAGTCAGATAATAATGAGGAGCTCAAGATAATAAAATTTGGTTCTCTATGTATTTGCATAAAATTATAAGGCATAATATGTCATAGCATAATATGATTTCGCCGAATGATGTTTACGCATAATATTATTTAGTCATAACAGCTTATGCATATTTTTTTAAGCATAACTATGTTTAAGCATAATATTCTTCAGCATAAATTTAAACACGCATAATGTTATTAACGTATATTTTATAAACACATCACAACGTTTAAAATCACGAAAGGACATTTTACATAAAATACAAAATCCCGAAGCTTAGAAAATCGAAGGTCAATTGAGGGTTACATGCCAGCAGGTCGGTTCTGGCACTTCGCCGCTACTCCGCTGCCGCGGTACGCTCGCTTCGCTAGCTCGGCTCATGCGTTGTTGGTCGCAATGGAATCTTAGCTCCTCCTCGCTTGCGACGCTGCTCGCTCGTCGTTGCACCTAATAGGCCTAAACAGATTTCCGGGATTTTTAACTATCGGCATTTTAACTTTCAGGGTTTCGAACTATCATCAGTCATTTAATAATCGATTTTTCAGGTTTCAGTCAATTGGATATCGACATTAAGGATTTTCGGTATTTTAAAAATAGGTATTTTATAAGTCGATATAGGTCGTATGTGTTATGATTTTTTGGCATTTTAATACAATATCGTCCCCTTTTGCATGAAAATAAATAAGTGCGTACAAATATTTATTATTATTGTTTTTGATTTTTATGTCTAAATAATATTAGGCGAATAGACAATATGCCTAATAACATTATGCGAAAACAAATTAGGCTAAATGATAATTATGCTAAAATAAATAGTATGCCAAAAAACAATTATGCCAAAGTATTATTATGTCAAAAAAATATACCAAATCCGTTATGCCAAATCAAATTAGGAATAAAATCATTATGCGAAAACAAGGAATCCCATAAATTTTGGTCAAAATTCTATTATCTCGAGCTCCTCCTCTTCGAGGTTCCTCCTATGATTAGATAAAATAAAACAGCTAGCGAAGCGTTGCAGCAATAGCATAGTTTAGTATTGGAAGTTCTTTTTTTGAATGCACAACGGGATATAGTGCTTGGCCTTCACCTCATCTGATGTTAAGTGACGATAAGGCGCAAAGTAGAATCGCACTTTAGCCGGAATCCTCACCTCACCACTGAGGTACTGGCTATCTTACCTCGTAACTGCCGGAACACAATAATTTTTTGATTGTTGTTATGGCATCAGACTTAGGTAAGATGGTGGTAGCTAGCCAGGCGGACTTGAAACAAGCCCTACCACTAGGCTTGCCAGATCGGAAGTCCAAAATATCTGGAGAAAATTTGAAAATGTCGGGATTTTGTGGTTTTTGTCGGGAGAAAATATTTAAAATTAAAAATGTAACTTAAATGTCTGTATGTATACAGTAACAAAAAAGGCCGCGCAGCGCGATTTTGAGTCAGTGTCAACCACTAATTTAGTAAGTTGTGATCTTGCTTGACTTTTGAAAAAAAAACGGCCGCGCAGCGCGATTTTTAGCCAGTTTCATCCACTAATCTTGTAAGTTGTGATCTTGCTTGTCTATTGAAAAAAAAAACGGCCGCGCAGCGCCATTTTTAGTCAGTTTCAGCCACTAATCTTAAGTAAGTTGTGATCTTGCCTGTCTATTGAAAAAAAAACGGCTTCGCAGCGCGATTTTTAGTTAGTTTAACCCGTTTCATCCACTAATCTTGTACTCTTGCCTGTCTTAGTAAAATAAAACGGCCGCGCAGCGCGATTTTTAATTAGTTTCATCCACTCATCTTGTGATCTGTGTGTGTTTCCTACGCGAAAATTATTGTTTTCTAGAGAACTTTCGGAACAACAGTTTTTCCGGGAGATTTTAAGATTTTTCGGGAGTCGGGAGACCACTTGAAATTCCGGGAGAATCCAGGCGAATCCCGACCATCTGGCAACCCTACCTACCACCAACCAAATCGAGTACTAATTGTACCCCCCTTACGAATCGAACCTGGGACCCCTGCGTCTTACACGGATGGGCGAACCAGTAGACTTCAGCGGTGGTTGTAGTTCTAGGCAGGGCTTCAAATACCGTTAAAAATTAGTAACGTTAAAAAAAATAACGTTAAATCTGGAAATCAATAACGGTAAAATATAATTTATCGTTAATTTTTCGTTCCTTGATAACGTTATTATGTTACTGTATAAAAATATTTAAAAGCAATGTGTAATTGACGTTGACGCCGCCGTGACGTGATCAGTCTCTGCGGTAGGTACTAGGTAGTAGAGGTACCAACCTACAATACGCAATACTTATAAAATTACCATTAAAAATAACGTTATTTTTTTAACGATATCTAGTAACATAACCTTAATAAAATTCAAAATTCAAAATTCAAAATTCAAAATATTTTATTCAGTCTAGGCTGTTACAAGCACTTGTGAATGTCATAGAAGCTACGCCATTGGTTCGCAAACCCTAAGCGGGAGACCTTGTAACGAGAAGAACCGGCAAGAAACTCGTCAAGGGCTGCTTTTTTCTCCCTGTATATTTCATACAGAGTCGTCAACATTGAAAAATGAGCTCTACGTTTAAAGTGAGGTCACTTTCCATCACAATAATCAACAAAAGTTTGCACACAATGGGTAGGTAGGTTAAAATTAAATATATCTACTACATTCAGATAGGTAAATATGAGAGTAAATAACTTTCAACTAGTTGAGAAATCACTCTGTCTGCTACTCGAACCAAAAAACACTTGATGCAAGACATAAAAAGTAAAAACGCAATTCTTACAATTCAATATGCGTTAAGATAGGTACTCAGAAGCAGACCCATTCCCACTGGCAGCACCCGTTCACGAGCATGACGCATGGACCAGCCATCGCTTCGCTCAACCATATTTGAGGGAACGTAACGACCCGCCCCACACGACACCACCGCAGAAATGATTAAAGAGAGCATGACATACTTAGGCTACCCATCCTAAGGCACTGAATTGAAAACGAATATCCAAAAGCTTTTCATAGGCCTTTACTTACAAAACTATAGACGAAAAAATACGAAAAAATATTACGAAAGCAAAATAATCATTTTAGTCATTAGCAGTAAAAAAAGTGAGAAATCAAAACAAGGATTAGTTATTAATTTTATGTTTTGAGTAAGAAGTGCCATACAGATTGATAATATTAAACATGAAGAAAAAAAAAATATATGCGACGCCCTTAGTACAAGCAGACAGAAGCAGACCCATTCCCACTGGCAGCACCCGTTCACGAGCATGACGCATGAACCAGCCATCGTTTCGCTCAACCATATTTGAGGGAACGTAACGACCCGCCTCACAATATAACGTTAAATTAATGTTATGTTACTAGGTATCGTTAAAAAAATAACGTTATCAAGGTATCATATTGAAAATAACGTTACGTAAAATAACGTAACGTTAGTTATTTTTACTGTTAATTGGTAACGTTATAAAGCCTTGGTTCTAGGTAGTGATTGAAATCCTGCTTAGGTATGGGTGAATACTTACTTATTTTTTTTCTACCTGCACACTCTAATCTAGTATCATAACATTTAGACTAATTAATTTAAGTGAATTTATTTTCATAACATATTCATATTGGTTTGGTAAGTATAAAGTTAATTTATGTTTTCAAAAGCAGTAGGATTACGTGACGCAAAGCAGTTTTGCCACAGGCTACAATAATACCCTATATCACAGCAGAGTTGTTACCAGCAGGTACGGCGGAGTTATGGAGCTATTAGCGGCCTATGTGCCGTCTTTATAGGACCTGCGTACAAGAGGAAGAATGCGTACCTATTACGTACGAGTATTTAAATTAAAATGATGTAATGATTTAGAATATTACGTAAGAAAAAAAATTTTTTTTTTAAAATTTCTTTAGTGGTTTGAAGCAACGGTATATTTTATTTTCTCGTGTTTTAAGGTTGTTAAATTCTATCTGTTATTTAGTTGTTAGGTATGCCATGGATGGTATGGTAATGCTAAATTATCCATTACCATACCATCCACAGACCTTGTTCAATAGAAAAAGGTACTTTTTTCTTTCAGTTTAAAATTTCGGAATATCCTTAAAAAGTTTTGAATATGGTAGGAATCTATGGAATTTATATAGCAGTAAATTTTTATGTGTATTTTAAGAAATAATATTATTTTTCACCTCTCCAGCACGAAAAGGACGCTTTTGGCACGTACAAACTCGCAGCTAAATCGTTTTAAAGTGCTTTTTTAATTTCTAATTACCAACTTTTAAATTAATAAAGAAAAAAGAAATAAAGTGACAAGGATGAGACTTGTAAAATTAATATGTGTGTAAAGGATCGATAGAGTGCTTTATGGTGTCATCAAGAACCTTAATATGAATATAAGGTTCTTGGGTGTCATACATGGATTAAAAAGTAAAAAAATAAAATGCACGGATATACCAAGGAGTTTTAAATAAGGACTGTTCAAAACGAAGGTTGATAAATCGAAATAAAGAGTATGGACGAAATGAGATCGCATGTATGAAATAAATATAAAATAAGAAAAATTTATGAAATTTATTAACAAATTAGTGTTTTATGATTATGAATAAATAAATAACATGGCATATTAATGAATAAGAGAAAAGCACAACGTAATAATGTAAAACAAAACGGCGGGAATCTACATTATGAATAAAAATTTTCAGCATAGGTTTGATCGAACTATTTTTGTGAAAAATTACAAAAAATGAGTGCGTCCAACGATGAAGATAGTTGTCTAACTCCAAAAGAATTGAGTGAACAAGTTTCTAATGCTGAAATTTAGCTTTTACCAGGAAACTCTCGCTGGTAGAGGTTTGTTCTGCCTCGTGACTTTAAATCACTCACTGTGCTCAGGGGTCTATATTAGAATCACTCGCTACGCTCGTGATTCAAATCTAGACTACTTTGCTAGTTCGTGATTTAAAGTTGGCACTCGCAGCACAAATTGATTTTGGTCACTTGTATAACAAATAACTATTGTCTTTTCGACTTTGAAGTATAAAGTTTTAAAGCTACTACCATAAGGTCACTAGTCACGACACAGCTCGGTACAGTTCCACAGATGTAAGTTACGCATTCGTTTTATGGACCAAATAAATGTTTTATGTGACCGTGTGTAAATCTTTTAAACAACTCCGTGTTTGACCCGGTAATGAATAACAACGAATCACGTTGCGGCACAGTCGGTATACACGCAGTATATCATAATAAAAGGAACAAATACAAATACCTACATAATTAATTGGCATAATATAAGAAATTATATAATAACTATGGGTCTCATAAGGAGGTTCACTCAGCGTGAAATGAAGAGATCATGCTCGGCGTTTCCCTGCGTGATTGAATCAGAAATGAGTTGATTCGCAGGAGAACTAAAGTAACCGACATCGCTCGAAAGATTGCTCAGCTGAAGTGGCAGTGAGCAGGACAGCGAGAAGAACCGATATGGCCGTTGGAGCGGAAACATTCTGGAATGGCAACCGCGCACCGGATGACGCTCCGTGGGTAGGCCCCCGACAAGGTGGACCGACGCGAGAGTGAAAGTCGCGGTGCGCCGCTGGATGCGGGCAGCGTAGGACCGATCGTCGTGGAGATCCTTGGGGGAGGCTTAATGCCCCGCAGTGGGTGTCGTGCGGCTAAGATGATGAAGAAATAATAAAAATATCCAATAGGGTAGGCTTATCATTGAAAAGACATTGACAATCAAGATTAGCCCAAGTTTTCTGTATGGATATCAATGCTTCCCTTTTATTTGCTATACAGCGAGAAAGAAATGTAACCATAGCACTTCATAAACCTGGCAAGTTTTAAGAGGTTGTAATAACCCCCCCAGAAAAGCAAAATAAATTGAAAGTCAATAGAAAGTTAATCTTAAACGAAGTAAAATAAACTATTTATTGCTTTTGGGTCTCGTGAGGGTTTTCTAATGAGTGCTTATTATTGAATACTTACTATAAACCAAACTTTACAAAACAGCCTGCGCACATTTACTGTCTGTTTGGAAATGGTAGAAGAGCTAGCGGGACTAATATTTATTTATTGTTTGTAATTTTAGTGGTCTCCCATGAAGCCCATGGCAACATTAGTCTATGTAAAAGTTCCATAAGTGTTACAATCAGTTTCTGAATCTCTATCTTTCCACATTCTTTTATTTTCCCAATTCAAGACATCATCTATAGATATTTTACTGCTTACACAATATCTATTATGGTTGTCACACTCGGGACACATGTGGTCGGATTGTTCGCCGCCATATTAATAATTAAACCGTAGATTTATGGCGCCCGTAAGTCAGATGTTATGCGATCGTAAAAACGCGAAGCCGGCGATCAAAAAAATAAATAGTAGCGACATCTGTGTCGACACGCCTTTGCTAAGATTTGTTGGGGATAGTATATCTAATCTAGTACAGTTGGCCTCAGACATAGCAGAGCAGATTGGGACTTCTCATATTAACTGTAACCTTGGACGAAAAGACTGTAACGCTTGTTCTGTTGCAGGCAATAATTTTGATGCGAAATAGTACTAATAAAGTACGGTAATAGTACGGTCAACGTCGGAAGTAGCTGCTGAACCTACATCGGAGATCGCCCGTACTATATGGTTTATTAATTATGCCCGCAAGATTTTAGTACTCATGTGAACTGTGGGCCTGTTACATAAAAAGCATCGCAGTAGTCGGACGAAGTTCATTCCTTTCCGTGACACTTTTAACCCATGTGTAAGATTCGAAATTAAGATTAACGAACGACGGACATCGTCCGATTATCGTGATTCTTTTTTGTAGTAGGCCCTCTGACTATAGACATCAGATTATATGCATGCACTAACAAAGTGCCAAAATATGCATGCAAATATGCACTAAAAAAAAAGGCCGAAATATGCCTTAAAAACTGTTAAAATGCCCAAAATATGCACAATGCAATTTTTATTTTATTTTATGCAATATTTTATTTTATTATATTTTATATAATATACACAACGATTGAAAATATACAGTTACGTATTTTTACAAATTTTTGGGCTCAAATTTGTTTCGTGTGTCATCCAGTATCAATGTATACGCCATAAACGATTTCTCTACATCAACTGACGTCATTGGACTGGAGCCATTTCTGGAGATACCTGTTTAGGCGGTACGACATGTGCCATCGATGTAGGCATGAATGTTCTTCATGTCTTCAGGACATCTTGATGGCGTACGTTTTTACGCAAAATAGTGTCTAACTTTTTACGAATCTTTTCTGATATTGAAATAGGGAGGGCAATGGCGAGTTCGATAATTATTTCCAGTATTTCTATTGATTTAAATAGAGCCTTGCTTAAATAGCTCCCCTATACGTATACCTCCCACTACTAAAAAAAATATGCGCGATTGGGAAAAAGGGTTAAAATACGCATTAACGCCGTAATTAGAGAGTTATATGCATTTGCATATGCAAATATGCAAATGCATAAAATCCGATGTATAATTATGACGAATCAACGACGCTTGATAAATCGGACCGAAACATTGAAATAATACTATCTTAGTCATGTTTAAGAGTAATAGTAAAATCAAAGATGTATTAAAAAAGTTCTTTGAGTAAAATAGAAAGGGTAATATTTAATCGGGTACCAATAAATTCCCATTTTGGGTATCAAAAATACTGAATACAACGTACTGAAATGGGCGACGGAGCGAGGGCGACTACAGATATTGAAAATGGGTGACTTTAAAATACAAACTGAGTAACTAGTTATTCAGAACGGGCGACCAAATTACTATTTGGGCGACAACCTTAGGGCATGCAAAACATTTAAAATTTGGCATATTTTATTTATAAATTATGAATGATTTAAATTATGCCTCCGACTGCATGTTATTATGTTGCCTTTAATATTTAATCTTGTTTCCATCTTTTCAGTTGACTTGTCTTTTTATGCAGGTGGGTTTTTAAATTTTTTATTTTTTTTAACTATTTATTTTTAGTTATTATATATTACCGTCATGGTAAATACATGGATATACCTTTTTGAAATCCTTATAATAAGCCCTTTAATTTGACACCCATATTGCAGTATTCTAAAAAAAATTTTTTTTTCCGCTACGTATAATAGCACCGTACAGCCGCCATGTTGGTTTTTTTATAACGCCACCTTCTTAAGAACACTTGGGCTGACGAGACAAATCTAACGATATGTTAATTATGGAAATCTGTTCAACCGTTTGAAAGATATGAGGTAATAAAGAATATTACATACAAACTTACAAGATACGCGCGAAAAACATAAACCTCTTGCAGTCGGGTAAAAAAAGGTGACTATTATTCTAATCGAGATGACAAAAAACAAACAAAAAACGCAACAAATAAGAAAGCAACCTAATAAAACCGTGTTAAAATACCACGTTGGGTAGCTTAAATCAGTTGTATAGTTATCTACTTGGTATAATAGTTGCCCACTCAGTATTTTAGTTACCCATTTAGATTATTTGTCACCCACATGTAGTCGCCCGTTTTAAGTATTTTTTGTAATCCACTATTTGTCGCCCGTTTAGTTATTTTGTCGCCCAAAAAAAATTGCTGCCAATCAATTAATTCCCTAATAGAAATCGGTTATTTTACACGTTGTCGTTTCTATTCGTCATGTTATAAATTTTAATGCTTTCAGTCTAGGCCATAGACATAGAAAAATTTTCGCGGCGCTGAAGAGGACCAACAGAGCGTGGAAAAGAGAAGTTAACATCAAACGGACACGGTCTATGTAAAAAAGAGACAAATAGGATCAAGTGACATGTGCCAATATTTTTTACAGTAAGAGGCTCTAGCGGCCCGCCTTGTAAAGGGGCAATCACAATTTGTTTAAAATATTTGATAATCTTAATTAGAATTTTAAATAAAGGTATCGTAGAGCCATGGTGTCTTGTGTTCTAAGTAATTGTGATGTGACAAAAAGAAACAATCCAAGTAATCACACTTTTCACAGGTAAATATTGCCACACATTTCTCTAAAACCAAATTTCGTGTTCTAGTCTACATTTATTCGTTTATCGACGAAGAAAACAGCCATATATAGTCATATTTTATGTATCTAAGTCATATTTTACGTATCTCATATAAAATGTATGCATTCGTTTTTCGGATCACCTGTTTATTGAATATTGATATTGTTGTTCTTTGATATTCTATTTCTATGGTCTAGGCCCTGTTACAAGCACAAGTGAATGTCAAAGTATCTACGTCATCTCCTTGAAAGAACGTAACCTTGCTACGAAGATTACTGCGTGGTGCGTCACGCTGTCTGCCGCTGACTTTACGTCGTAAGTAATGACACAATAATCTCGCACTCACTGCGCACTACAGCTTGTAAGCTGCTGTCACATATGGCTCAAGGAAAGGGGCACACTGAGAGCGAATAAAAAAACTTCAATAAGATTTTATCTTTACTTAAAAAAGATAAGTTGAAAGGTCAATCACTTTACTTGTAGTCTTTTTTGCAATATTTCATGATTATTTTTATTTAAGAAACTTTTTTTACAATAACAATTTCTTTTATGTTTTCCATCAAACTAAAGATGTTTGTGAGGAGTAATATGGCATCATAATATTATTAGAGCCATGTGAGTTGCAAGGATGCGACCAGGATGCGTTGAGTAAAAGTTCAGACGAGTAATTGTACAAAAAAAGGTCCCGTAACAACTTTCTTTTCCTATTACAGTACCTTCATTATTAATTTTCGTGACAAAAGGTACCCTTATGTGCTACTCTACTCTAAGGCGCACTTCATCAAAATTGGTTCAGAGTTTTAGGCATGAAAAGATAAAATAGAAAAATAGTTACTTTCACAATTAATATATTATTGGTATGGATTCAAATCCTTCTCCTTTTCTTTCTTTCCGCAGATAAGCAATTTAATGTAAGTGCAATGAGTTATTTATTTTTACAGAATGTTATACTGCCCGGCATATACACGCTGAAATTTTAATCATTTGGTTCCCGCCGTGGGGTGGTTCCACTCATGATTACAAGCAACTTTTACTATGGGGCCAACTTTCCTGCTCGCAAAAAAAAATCAGCTGTTCCATACATTAAAGTCGAGTAGGTACTGCACTTTTGTATGGAACAGCTGTTTTTTTTTGCGAGCAGGAGAGTTGGCCCCATAGTAAAAGTTGCTTGTAATCATGAGTGGAATCACCACACGGCGGGAACCAAATGAGTAAAATTTCAGCGTGTATATTGGCAAGAGAATGAAAGAGACAAAAGATGCGCAGTAGCCATTAACTTAGTGTTTACGGCTACTGCGCATCTTTTGTCTCTTTCTTTCTCTTGCCAATATATATGCCGGGCAGTATACAAGTGTTGAATACTTTGCTCTCAGTGCGCCCACAGCCGATTCCAAGGCGGGAGTGTCACTCGAGGCAAATAAGCAATAAACGCGACTAATTGTCGCCGCGGCCGCGACTGGCGGCATTGCGATAAAACACTCGCTTAGTCGCCCGACTGTCGCCACCCTTTTTGAGAAGGTAATGGATTTTGAGATATCGACTCACAGGTGAATACTGAAGTTTGTTAAATATTTTAATAACTATAAAATGTCTGTTACTTGAGTTTGAACCTTTTATCCAGTATTTAGGAGCTCGGCGGCGCAGTGGTTTAGCGCCTGGCCCAACGATTGCGGAGGTTAAGCAACTTTCGCAAGGGTCGGTCATGGGATGGGAGACCAAACATTTACTATCTCGAGCTCCTCCGTGCTTCGGAAGGCACGTTAAGCCGTTGGTCCCGACTGCATTTGCTGTCGTTGATACCCACCAATCCGCATTGGGCCCGCGTGGTGGGTTATGGCCCGTCCTCCTTATCCACCCATAAGGAAGGCCTGTGCCCCAGCAGTGAAGACATTAAAATGGCTGATGGTCATCCAGTATTAAGACTGCTAAGAAGCTAGCTAGACACTTAAAATTTTCACAGATGATGTATTTCTGTTGCCGCTATAACAACAATTACTAAAAACAGAATAAAATAAATATTTAAGGGGGGCTCCCATACAACAAACGTAATTTTTTTTGCCGTTTTTTGCTCGATATTAATAACGACAACAGATAGGCAGTTGAAATTTTCACAGATGATGTATTTCTGTGGCCGCTACAAATACTAAAAACCGGCCAACTGCGAGTGGGACTCGCGCACGAAGGGTTCCGTACCAAAAAACAGCAAAAAAAAAAATACATTTGTTGTATGGGAGCCCCCTTAAATATTAATTTTGTTCTGTTTTTAATATTTGTTGTTAGAGCGGCAACTGAAATACATCATCTGTGAGAATTTCAACTGTCTACTCGTTGTCGTTAATAATATCAAGCAAAAAACGGCAAAAAATCACGTTTGTTGTATGGGAGCCCCCCTTAAATATTAACTATATTCTGTTTTTAGTATTTGTTGTTATAGCGGAAATACCCTTTGGGTACGGAACCCTAAAAACAGTATAAAATAAATATTTAAGAGGGGCTCCCATACGACAAACGTGATTTTTTTGCCTTTTTTGGTACGGAACCCTTCGTGCGTGGGTCCGACTCGCACTTGGCCGGTTTTTTTCACACACGAGAGATGGAATGGACTACGTCACTTTGACAGCTACATGACAGCAGACATTTAAGGGTGCATTTTGTATACTGGTTAAGGGGTAGGTAGTGAAAAGGAGAAAGTATGAGGTATTGATTCTAAGCTGCAACAGTGATTGACTAATAACCAAATATGAAAAACATAGATCTGACATTTTATTAAGTTTAGTAAAACTTTATCAGATTATGATAATAACAAATATCTTTATCATAATATGAAACAACCAGAGGGCTGCTTCAAACATCCGTCCGACAAATCGAGATAGGAAATATTTGCGCGCCCTCGTGCCTCGGGATCAAAGGGCTTTGGAATCATTATCAAAGCTAATAATGGCGTTCGAAGAAACTGGAGGTGACTGGAGAAGGCTCGGCGGGAACGAATAACAAACTCTACGTGGCTGTTGGGTGGGGCGACATTGAAAGCGGAGAGCGATACTCGGAAAAAAGTTTGTAACAACAATCTGTCCGGATAAAGCCGGACAATGTGAGGCTTTTTTACTTCTTGTCCGGTCAAATTTAACTGCATCCGGCCCGTCCGGCTTTTGTTAGGCTTTCGTCCCGCCAGCACTGCACATAACTCACCCATGCGTGCGGTGCGGGGCGGGCGTTTCGTTATGAAAATACTTTTAGCGTCCGGCCTTGAGCTTTAAAGGTCCGGCTTTTTTAATATGTGTTTTATTTTATATTTTTGTCAAATAAATTTTTTTAGCGTCCGGCCCTGGGGCCCAGAAGTCCAGCTTTTTAACGGGTTAGACCGGCTTTTTAATTTTTAGAATAGGAAAATGTACTTGATGTATGGTCAGTTAGGGAAATGTTAGTTCAGTCGCCTTCAGATGTATATATATTGTGAAGACAAGGTGACCATTTACTACTGAACAGTTTAAAGTGTCAATAATTTCCATACAAATTTACTTTAAAACTGATCAGAATTATTTGGTCACCTTGTTTGCGACAATATAATTTCTTATGGCAACTGTCCATTTATATTCGATGATTAGGTATATATATATATTTTTAGCACCAGAAGTGGAAAAGACCAAAAAAAATACAAAATAACACTAAACACCGTAATTATCTTTTTAAAATGAAAATTAACAAAATCACAATTAAACGACAACTTTATTAATAATTTCAAAACTAAAAGATTGCACACTCACTCTTATCACATTAAATCAACAAACTAACACCGTAAACACTTTTAAAAAGGAAAATGTATGAAACGTCACCCGACAGTAACTCGAGCAGAGATCCGTCCGCGCCAAGTTCCAGGAGCAAAGTGAGCCCGCTTGGTGTTGCGCACGTTATTTATAGTAGTTGGTCGGAGTAGGGGAAAAATTAAATTGTTTTTGCCTATACGGCCTCTCCTGACGTTGTGTCGTCCTCGGCACAATATTCGGGGCTGTACAAGGTTACATGTCCTCGTCTAGTAGTGGCATAGAAGGTGCGACTGCAGAGGTAGACTCTGCTGGCGGCGTAGTATGGAGATCTTCCACGTCATCTTCTAGCAATGGCATGGAAGGTGCGGCTGCAGAGGTCGATGCTGTCGGTGCAGCATGAGGAACATGCAGGTCCTCTTCGGGCAATGGTAAAGGCACGGCTGCAGAGGTGGATGCCGTCGGCGCAGCATGAAGATCATCCAGGTCCTCTTCTTGCAATGGCAAAGAAGGTGCGGCTGCTGAGGTAGATGCTGTCGGTGCCGTATGAACATCGTCTTCGTTTTCATCTGTAAACAATATGTCATAAGTGTTTGATAACCCACTTAACAATAAATGTCATTCATCCTCACACCCCAACATCCTTTCTTTCGATCGTCATTTACTTTATTTATGCTTCACCTATCATACTCATCATACAAAGAAAAACTTCACATTCATCATTCTAAAAATAAGGCAGAGACGTCTCTTAAAAATATCAAACCCAGCCTAGGACTTTTGAGCCATCTTGTGTCTTCTCTCGCTGAGAGATGGAGGCTGCCGCGCTGGCTAATGCCGGCACCGCAGTCTGACGGGCTGGTCAAGGCACGTCTTCCACACGTGCACAGAAACACAACACAGGTTAACCAACTTGGTCAAACTATGCAGCAACTTGGGGCCCACCAAGAGCTTAAGGCGACACACGCCAGGGTGTAGCGACAAACGCTCGGGTCGCATAGCTTCCCTCACCCAACATAACACATCCAAGGCGACACACGCCACAGGGCTGCTCAACTTACTCTCGAAGAACGCAGCACATGTCTCGGGGCACCACTCGCCCTGCCACGGCACCATGTGTTGAGCCGCAGCCTGCGTTGTTTTGCCATAGCCACCGCTGATCAGGCGGAGCGCGTAGCGACCACTAGGTAACACCTCAGTCACCTTGTAGGGCCCGCGCATGCCTGGATCGAGTTTCCCTGTAGACTGAGAGAACTTGATTACAAAGACACTGTCATTGATTTTAAATTGACGCGGCGCCTGCCTTCGCCGGTTAACGCGCTCATCTTGCTTGCTCCTATTGTCTTCCAACAGTTGACGCGTTCTGCTCCTGGTGATCTCACGGAGAGCCTCACGGTTGGGTGTTGATCCTTCAACTGCTATGTCTCGCACCAACGAGCGTATGACAGGGGTGGTGTTAGCTAAGGCTTCGACCTTACGAGGGCTCGGCCTAACCTGACCCTGACTTACTACCCTGCCTAGATATTCTACCTCGGTCACCAGGAAAGAACACTTCTGAAGGTTAATGGAAAAACCTGCTTGAGTGAGTGTGCCTAACACTTTACGGAGCAACTCAATACCCTCGTCAATGGTGTTACTCATAAGGAGCACGTCATCGACGTAGACCAGCACATTACCCTGATTTATAAGCTCTCGCAAGGTATCATTTATGATGCGCTGATATACGATCGGTGAATTAGCTAATCCAAATGGCATTTTGGTATACTCGAAGTGCTCTTCGGGCGTGACAAAACCAGTAAGATGGATGCTGCTTTCTTTCAAAGGAATCTGGTGAAACCCAGTAGCCATATCAAGGCTCGAGAAAAATTTGTAGCTGCCCAACCTATCTATATGATCGTCAATTAAGGGTAGGGGGTAACGGTCTTTCACTGTGATTCGATTGAGTGCCCTAAAATCGACGCAGAGCCTGTCCGAACCGTCACGCTTCTTTACTAGTATAATTGGACTAGCGTACTCGGAGTTAGACCGCCTAATCACCCCTTTGTCTAAAAGATCTTTAGTGATTTCCCTAACTCGAAGTTTTTCCTGATAGGAGAGCTTATACGGCCGGTATACCACTGGTATGGGACTAGTGAGCTTGATCTCCATTTCACCCGTCTTTACGGTCGTTGCAGCGGTACCAGATATCAAAAATTCCGAAAACTCGTGTATTACTAACATAAGCTTATCTAAGTCACTGCCTTGAAGAGGCGTCTTTACCGAAAGTTTGTCCTGCGACTGGACAAAATTAACACAGGTACGGCTGTTAGCATGCGTAAGGTATTGCCTATCTTTAGTTCTCACGTAAGTAATACCGTCGCGATTTAAGACATCCGTGCCTATTATGATAGGAGTATTCATAAAAACCGATGGAACAACTACGAGATCGGTCTCGATAGAAATATCACTAAATTCTATGGTGACAGTTACGTAAGAGGAAGTTACAATTTCTTTGTCACCTATACCTTTTAACACACAACGTCTTAACTTTGGTTGACACGAAATATACTTTAAGACATCCGAAGAAATCAGGGACACATCGAGGGCACCGCTATCAATCAGTACATCAACCGGCACGCCATCTATAACCGCGGTAGTTACGTCGTTACTGTTTTTATAATCCGTTGGATGAGAACAAAGGTTAACGTTACGCGGATTGCGGGATTCCGATCGTGCTTTAGCAAAACAGGTATCCTCTGTGTGCCCCTGCTTCTTACAGAATGTACATGATTTACTTACGCCCGGTTGCTGGGCGGGCGCAGCGTTTGATTTAGGACGTTTACAATCTTTACCAAGGTGGCCTCTCAAACCACAATTAAAACACTTGGGACCAAAACGAACGTTCGAACCATGATGAACAGGTTTTTTGGAATTAACGGACTTATCGGTCTTAATCCTACTCGGCTTTGTGTAAATCGATAGGAAAGAGACAATGTTATCAGGCGTCAACTCGGCGTTGGCGGCAGCTGCGCGAACTTGGGGACTATCGATACCACGAATGACGATAAGCGTTCTCAACTCGTCACTAAGTCCCTGAACTACCCTAAGGCGTAATAAAGTCCGACGCGCGTATTCTGCGTACGTAGCGTATTTATCTGATGTCAAATTCATCGCTTCAAACAAGATATTTGCGTAGTCTAGTTTGCTTGGGCAAAGGGGTTTGAACTCCCTTTTAAAATTGGACCACGTCCTGTCATTCGTCACCCATTCGCCCAACCAAACTTTAGCATCACCCTTAAGGCAAGAAGCCACGCGGGACAAACACTCGTGATCACTCCATCCGTTCGCATCCCTGGCGCGGTCCACCTCCTCGCACCACGCTTCGATGTTATTTATTAGTGGGTCGAAATTAGATACGTAATAGTGTTGAGACCTCGTTGGTTGTAGCGTTTTTATGGCCTGCATCAAAGCGTGAGCGAGGGTAGACGCCTCAGAGGGTGGAGCGACAGATTCAATAGAACGGCCTGCGCGTGAATTACTAAAGGGTATGGGACTTGGTGTTCGAGTCACTGGGCCCCTAGGTCTACTATGCGAACGGCGGCCTCGATGACGCGAGGAACGACGCGAGCGAGATCGAGATTTATGAACGTTATTCCGAGTATTAACTCGCGATCGCGACCGAACACGAGAAACACTTCGAGAACGATCCCTATCCGTATGACGCAAGCGGCGTCGTTGCCCATAGCTCGAACCAGACGGATCACGGCCACGAGAACTACTGCGAAGATCACGTCGCCGTTTCTGGCTAATCGGAGAATGTCTCGAGCTACCTCGGTTACGTACACGAGATTTACTATGCGAATCATGATTACGACGCTTTTTAGATCTATATCGACCACTCGAGACACTCCGAGAGCTTTGCCGTTTACGGCTGCATGACCTTGATCGGACCATATTGACTAATACGCCAAAATATACGAACACACAAAACAAAATAAATATGAAAAGGTGAGTAAGCAATCTAACCTCAAAATAAAATTTACTTACAGGTGGGCTGATTTATCTAAACAGGTTCTTTATCCCACTTCTGATTTTAGCACCAGAAGTGGAAAAGACCAAAAAAAATACAAAATAACACTAAACACCGTAATTATCTTTTTAAAATGAAAATTAACAAAATCACAATTAAACGACAACTTTATTAATAATTTCAAAACTAAAAGATTGCACACTCACTCTTATCACATTAAATCAACAAACTAACACCGTAAACACTTTTAAAAAGGAAAATGTATGAAACGTCACCCGACAGTAACTCGAGCAGAGATCCGTCCGCGCCAAGTTCCAGGAGCAAAGTGAGCCCGCTTGGTGTTGCGCACGTTATTTATAGTAGTTGGTCGGAGTAGGGGAAAAATTAAATTGTTTTTGCCTATAATATATATATATATAATCATGATAATAACAAAAGATTTTCAGTGCAAGAAAAAACACTTAAAATGATTTTGTAATAAACGAAACACGATTTAACTGGCGTCATAATACTAGTTTGCTTATAGCAATAAAGCGAAGGTTTCTTCTTATCGTTTTCTTTATATTATTTAAAGCAATACGTTAGTTAGTTAAATTAAACCTGAAAATGCCGCAAGTATTTCAAAGCTGATTATATGAAGCACCGAAGAATATTTAAATTAAAATGAAAGTATTTTTTTAAACGCCATCTGTGTCGCCACACCTCACACATCACAGGGGTCACTTTTCAGACGGTGTCTCCTCTAAGTGTCACACAGACAAGTGGGCAGCTGTATTTTTATTAATATTAATCATTCAATTGTTATGTTGCTCATATCGGAATCATGCAAGACTTGTATATAATGTTGAAATTTTAGAAAGCTGTTAATATATTCTACTAGTTTATTAAACTGTGCGTGTAATTAGACAATTCACACCCGTTTGCACTCAACTTAAGAATCGATAAGATTTTTCCTAACTACAACTGAGTGCCTATAACAAAAAACGTGTTTTAAAAAAAGTTTTTTTAGGTAAATTATTATTTTCTGCTTTTTAGTTAACGAGCTAAGATCGAGAGCTAAGAGCTTATCTTAGGAGATGGTATATTTTTTTTTAGTCTTAGCTCCAGCGAGAGTAGGCTCTCGCACTCGCACTCGTCAAGACGATTCAAATGAGTCCAAAGTCGATCGGGTTGCATGGTTTTATTACAGAGTCCCAGTGGCCTTCTTCCGGTTCCATCATCAGACCCTAGAAACTATTTCCCAACAAAGTACTCGTCAAGACGATTCAAATGAGTCCAAACTCGATGGGGTAACATGGTTTTATTAAAGAGTTCCTGTGTCCTTCTTCCGGCTCCATCATCAGATCCTGGACACTATTTTCCAACAAAGTACTCGTCAAGACGATTCAAACGAGCCCAAACTCGATGGGGTTGCATGGTTTTATTACAGAGTTCCTATGGCCTTCCTCCAGCTCCATCATCAGATCCTCGGACACTATTTCCCGTTGAAGTACTCGTCAAGATGATTCAAACGAGCCCAAACTCGATGGGGTTGCATGGTTTTATTACCGAGTTCCAATGGCCTTCTTCGGGCTCCTTCATCAGACCCTGGACACTATTTCCCAACAAAGTACTCGTCAAGACGATTCAAATGAGCCCAATCTCGATGGGGTAGCGTGGTTTTATTAAAGAGTTCCTGTGTCCTTCTTCCGGCTCCATCATCAGACCCTGAAAACTATTTCCCAACAAAGAACTCGTCAAGACGGTTCAAACAAGCCCAAATTTGATGGGGTTGCACGGTTTCAATATTGAGTTCCTAAGGCATGGCCTTTCAGCTTCATCATCAGACCCTGGATCTCGTCTCCCATTAGAGTACTCGTCAAGACAATTGTAACAAGCCCAAACACGATGGAGTTGTATGGTTTCATCATCATAGAGATCCTGTGGCTTTCTTCCGGATCCATCATCAGATCAGCTCAATGACACCATAATATTGCATTGCCTTCCAGTTCTGACCTATGTTCAAAGTTTCAAGTTTCTAGCTCATTGGGAAGCTAGTACAAAATCGTTTAAAAACTTTGCGGAGAAACAAACGGACAAACGAACGAACACACAAACAAACAAGCAACCTAATAAAAACGTGTTAATACTAACATCGCAATAAACGTACAATGTTCGTCCCACTCCGTGACATTATTAACTCATGTTTATGGTTCAAAATCAAGTTAATCGATCAACGAACGTCGTCCGACTATCGTGATTCATTTTTGTAATAGGCCCTTTGGAACTTTGGACCTTAAAACTGGAAGATAATTATGTGGTATTATCGACTTGGCAGACTCGATCGATGATCGTCAATCGACAGGTCAGTTTTAGTAAATTAGCGCTTTTTATCGACAATCGCTTATTAAATCTAATCAACAACCTAATTTCAATGAGATGATTTAAAATAGATTATCGGACATGAAATAAAACAATTTTTAACGGATACTAGCGCGGTTTTATTAAAAGTACTTTGGTAATTAGATATTTCTAATTACCCTAATTATTTTTAGGTATTAGATTAGGAGAAGATTAGGTATTAGATACCCTAATTTCAATAGAGATGATGGTTGGAAAATTCCACCAGCTTGGGACCCCATCATTCACAAGCTTAAGCCCCTCACACACACTGTAAGATCTAGTGATACGGTTAGTTCCTTTTGCAAATAAATAAATTAATATAAAAGACGGAGGTCGGTTTTCCTCTCCAAGTTTCTTTCGCCATTTCTTTCTTGGAGGGGCCTCCCAAATTTTATGAAATGGTGGTAGTTTCAGTAGATTCTCTCTCTTTTTAGCACTAAATAATTTATAAAATTAAATTATAAATCAACATAAAACAATTAAAAAAATTTGGTAAATTTTAATTTCTGAACGTCTAAAAAAATTCTTCGCTTGAGGGTAGACTCACGGGCAGCTTCAGTCCCCCGTGACCACGGCAGCTGCAAAGTTGCCGAAACGTCGGGAAAACCAAAAATCAAACCAAATACCAACTAATTACCAAAGTACTTTTAATAAAACCGCGCTAGTATCCGTTAAAAATTGTTTTATTTCATGTCTAGTGAGCGCGTAAGCTTGAGAAGTGAATATAGATTATCGGTAAAAAGTGCTAGTTGCAAAGTGCTAGTTGCAAATCAACTAGCGAATCGCCTGCCAAGCCGATTCAACGTATGATAGCTAAGTTTATGACACCGTTTTATTTTGGTCGAATAGTAGTTAAGAAAATACTTAGGCGATTCTTGAGTTTTTTTCTTTTTTTTTCTTTGGGGAGCTTACAGCATCATTTACAATTTACTTATGGAAATAAATATAGGTACCTAAGGGCTAATTACAAGCTTCCACAGATAGACATTTATTTTTGTTTAGTGCAAATGGGTGTAAGTCACATGATGCCGCAAGCTTAAGTATATCACAGATATTGTGTTATACTTATTGTATGGAATCGACAAGCTTACAACACTAATTTGTGGTTTATTGCTTAATTTTAAACTTGTAAGTTTTTTTAAAGAAAAATTTGAAAGTTGGCCATTTGAATAGGGGCTAGGCTATTAACTCGATAAGCTTGATACCCCTAACATAAATCATTTTGAAAATGTCTTGGGGTCTATTACGAAAAATTTGATTCGGTACACGCAGCTGCGTCCGTGCTTCGTTTTGATTGTTTCCTATTACAAATCACTTTCGTATGCGATATTGCGAAGTGATTGCGTGAGTTTGACAGTTTCTCTCTTTAGCGTATCCGACATCGTTCGTTTAGTAGTCTTTGGGCTACGATAGCCAAATTAAAAATGTTTGTTACTACAACCAACGAACTGCGGACGACTATCGTGGCTAAGTGACTGCGTTACGCAATTGCGTACGTTATTTTTGTAATAGGCTCCCTGGTTTGGCTGGTTATCGTGTAGGACTTGCTATGATTAGCTATCTGAAGGGAAAAACTCTTTAATTATTAATAAATTCACTTAATAATTCTTACCTTCAGCTAAACATCCCAACTTACAAGATTGTAGAGCAAGATTTTCTTCAAGTCGGCGCTTTGAGTTTTGGGAAACTTGCAAAGTAAGAAGTTGAAATTTTAGACGTATATAGCCTTTATTAATTAAAACAAAAGTAAATGTTTCCTGATAGTGATGTATGGAGAAAACCTCAGGAGAGCCTACATGTTTGTTCGTTTTAAAGTAAAAGTGTTTATTTGCAAAGAATAGGTATTACACAAGGTGTTACATAGAATTTTAACCGCTATAATGAGGACTGTCCGAAAAAAAAAATAGCAGAATATTTTTTTATAGGTAGGAATAAGCTCCCTTAGTAATAGAAAAAGGTTTCGGAATTTTCGGTTGCTTAAAACTTTTTTTAAAAATTAAAGTTTCTTCGACTTCACAAATGCACCAAAGTAACAGCAGACTGGAAATTACACCTTTGCCACCACCTGTCACAACCACAACATAGTATTAATAAAAAAAGTTTCAATACAAAATGTCAAAAAAATTTTTTTACCTACTAAGTTTCCTCAATAAGATGTCATTTTTATCGTCATATCAAATAAGATTTATGTACCAAATACACAGTATATACTATATACTAGTCAATATTAATTAATATTACTAGCCAATCTTAAAATCGGAAAACATCATACAATAGGTGAACTTTCTTCAAAGTTACAATATTTACAATATTCTAATCAAAGTAGGCTTGATTTAAAGTAAGTGACGATTTATGACTATTGACGGAAATAAACATTACAATATTTTTTTAAGGACAACGGGACAGTGCTTGGCCTTTAACTCACCTGATGTTAAGTGACGATAAGGCTGAAGATGGAAGTGCACTACACCCGGAATCATTATCACCGAGGAACGGCTATCTCACGTCTAACTGCCGGAACGCAACAATTCTTAAATTGTTGTTATGGCGTCAGACTTAGGTAAGATGGTGGTAGCTAGCCAGGCGGTCTTGAAATAAGCCCTACCACCAACCAAACGTAATTGTGCCCCTCTGGGAATCGAAACCACGGGAACCCTAACACGGGTGGGCGAACCAAAAGAATCTAGATAATTAAATATATTTTACGTGACCATAACATAAATGTCCAAAATGAAAACGTCGATAAAAAGTATCGACAAATTAACAACAATATTTCCTATTGGTCAAAAGTCTGCCTGTGCAACAAGGAGTTCTTGTGAAAATTGGAAATTAATTATTCAGGATTTGAAGGGAGGCGGTGGCTTCGTAGCGAGTACAGCCTACTTCAAGGAGGTCAAGGTTTTTTTAATAATACCAATCTTATATCGGTGGTACGAAAAAATCCCAATCATACATGGGTGGTAAGTATAAAAAATCCTAAGCTTATATCGGTGATATGAAAAATCCTAATTCTTATATCCGTGGTATGAAAAATCCTAATCTTATAACGGTGGCATGAAAAATCCCAATTTTATATCGGTGATAATTATGAAAATTACCAACCTTATATAGGTGAAATGAAAACTCCCAATCTTACATCGGTGGCATGAAAACTTTCAATCTTACAAGTTACATCGGTGGTAATAAAAAATATCCCAATCTCGTATCGGTGGTATGAAAACTCGTAAATTATCACTATGCGTTTGATTTTCCTCATTATTCGGCATCTCTTCTATATTATTTGATTTAAAAAGTAAATAGATTACATTTTAGGGTTGTTTAAATGAGAATCTCACGACTTCAGATTTAAGTAGAAACGTTCATTCATTATTTATAATAGGTATTAATTTACGGTAACTTGGTAATTTGGTTTTTACCCTTAATGATAATAGTGTCCAAAAATATTACCTACTTAGTTAAGATGCATAGCTATTTGCTTGTAAGTCCGAATTCAGACCAATTCGGAATAGATCTTTAGTAGTAGCATGGACGGTGGCAGTTACTAGTCAAACAGAATTGAAGGCAAATTTCAAGTAGCTTTAACCGGAGCAGATCTTACAACTAACGGTGGGCGAACTTTGACTATATTTGTACGCGAATTGGGTAGATTTTGATCACGTTTCCGAGTGTCGGATTATGCCCCCCCAGTGTCCAGGGAGTGGGAGGGGGTCGTTTAGTCTGCAGCACAAAACGGACCCTTTAGCTGTGTACAGTTTGACGTATGTGTTACCGATCTCCAATGTGATGGCACAGAGTAGAAACATACAGATTATACCTGGTAGTTGATGTACTGGATTTCACAAATATTGTACTAAATTTTCTTGGAGTTGAGTTCAAACAAAAAACATAGGGTAATAAACAATTGACAATCACGCCCATCCATAACAGTTTTGCTTTACAATGCAATATTATAAAAGTTAAAACATCTGTAAAGAAAGCCCGCTACATACAGATGGAATTTTGATTCGGGATTCCGAAAAGGAATAATTTCCAAAACACGCACCGAATGCAAATTTATGGACCTATCACATACATGCGGTAATTTTCCGTTCGGAATTTTCATACATTATCGATATACCGTTTTAGAATTCCTAATTAGATTCCGTCTGTATGTAGCGGGCCTTATTCTTCTCGCTGTGTTAAATAAAAACAATGTAATTATCACTTACAGTTCGGCTCATCCTCATCCTCATACCACAGTTTTGCTAAACACGCGGTACGTACAAAAATGACCGCGTACCCATCCGGTATGCGATTCCAGTTCCGCAGCAGCTGCGGTAATGCCATACAAAATAACGGTCGGGATATCAGTCGGGTATACCGTTACCCACTGCGGTGGCGGATACCGGTCAGGTTTGAGTAGGTCTTTAATTTTAAAACTGAAACGAATCTCACAAGTTAACAGGAACATATCGATAAAATTGCCTTTTACTACTTGTACTGGTAGTACTGATTTCTCTGTTCTATAGCAAAACACACAATGCCGAGTAAACGCACAGGCGATATGTCTTCGGGCTGACGTGGCGGCGGCAGTTTCGGCCGTTTCATCAACCGGACGCCGGGACGTAGGTAATGCCCTGTTTATTATGTACTGCTAGAGGTACACTTCACCTAATACAGATTATTTTTGTAGCTTTGTATATAAAATACCACGCGGGCCCAATGCGGATTGGGGGGTGTTATCGATTGCAAATGCAGCCGGGACCAACGGCTTAACGTGCCTTCCGAAGCACGAAGGAGCTCGAGATAATAAATTTTAGGTCACCCATTCCATGACCGACCCTTGCGAAAGTTGTTTAACCTACGCAATCGATGGGCCAGGCGCTAAACCACTGCGCCACCGAGTTCCTCTTGTCACTCCCTTATATTCTATGTGTACATATTATTGTCAGTTTCAGGCCTTTTCATCGACAGGATGCCAGAACGTAGGTAAATGCCCTGCGGCTTATTATGTACTGCTGGAGGTGCACTCCCAAAAATATATACTATATTGTAAATTCTTGGGAGTTAATGTGATGGATAAAGCATTTTGTTCACGAGTCCTAGATGTTTTTGTTATTAGTTTAAAAAAAATCGGTGTCGATGTTAGAGTCAAAATATTTTTTGTAACTTTATTACTAATTATTAGTATTATAATATATGCGTTGTTAACTTTGGATAAAAACTCCTAACCTTCCAAGAAATCAAAAATCGCATCTGAGACAGTTATTATTTCATTAATGAAATACATATTACTTTCCAAAAGCTATTATGTCTATTAACATAATTGCAGACTAAAGAGAAAGATAGAGTAGACAGTTTAAAGTTTGAAAACATGAACCTTTTTATTTATTTATTTATTATTCGGTGAATCACCAGCTTACACAACAATATCTTTAAATTACAAAGTATAAACTTAAAAAGCTAATAATAGATTCACACGGTTAGAGTAAGTATAGCTAAATCTAATGTGAGCTAAGTCTAAGTTGACATAAATGAATCAAAAACAATAGTATAAGAATTGACAAGAAATAACAGAATTATTCGCCATTGAAGAAATGCCTACTAATGAGTGTCTTCGCCGCACGAATACTGGTGTTAAATACATCCAAATCAAAATTACTTGATAAAATATTATATTGTTTCATTGAACGGTAGATAAAATTATTCTTTCTATAATTAGTGCTACAAAAAGGCAAGTTAAACGGTGCAGCTCGCCGGGAACTACGGGGTACGTTAAAAGAGAGTTTATAAAGAAGCTCACAAGAAGCTTACACAAGACATCAGACTAATAACACTTTTCGACGCGACTTCATTCAAAAATATTTTAAAATTACTGAGACGTTTCGCCTATAAAGACTGAAAGAAACTGAAGGCCTAGACAAGTGTCAAACGCTTGGCTTCTCAATTTCGTGATTATCTATGGTGAGTGACAGCTTACATCAATTACGTTATATTCAATTTTATTTTACAATATATTTTACAATTACAATATATTCTATTCGAATTGTAGAAAGGCTATAGGGCCTGATCCTTGTAATTTGCAACATAACCCATCTCTACTGACTCATAAAAAAAGATTTGACTCCAGAAAAACTATCAATCAGCCAGTGATTTGCAATTATGTTGATTCGTCGTTCCGTCCGTGAATCCGGTAAGAATTTCTTAGGTCATTAGGTGGAGGAAAGCAGTCATTATCCAGAATTGATTAATAGTACACGAAAACGGGCGAAATAAAAATAAATTACGACCCTAAGACGATTCAATGCACAACTATAACTCTTGGGAGTAAATGGGAAAGAAGATTTTCCTCCAAAAAGTCGAGGTTTAATAAAATATTTTTTGTATAATCAAGGTCGTACTTAACCTCACCCAGAATTAGTAAATGCTTACCAAATCTTCTTGGGTGGTTTAGGATTTGGTGAGCATTTACTAATTTTGGAGAACAAAATGTTTTTTTTTTTTGGTATGCTAAAGTATTAATTCCTATTTTTAACCCCTGACGATAAAAGAGGGTTTTGCTTAATGGATCGATTTTGATGCGATTCTTATTATTTAAAAGCTGGTATTCACCACTATCAGAATTTCAAACACTGTACATTGAGATCCTTGGAGATGATTAAGCCTGTCTTGCAGCTGATGCTTAACTTACAAGTCAGCGGTGGTGATGAGCGATTCTCCCATATCTTTGGAGGGATATCCACACTTTCTGATTTAGGATGTCCGACCAGTCCGACACGACAGGACGTCTTTAGAGTCTAAAAACATCGTATTGGTCGGACATCCTGCGGAAGGTGTGGATACCCTTTAAGGCTTTTAAAGGTTCATCATAATAATTATTTAATTAAATTATTTCAGATAATAAAGATCCATTATTGTCAGTAGACTTAAAAAACTATGTTAGTAGGTCTTATTAAAAATTCAATGGAAATTATCAAATTCTTAACGTTCAACTACTTACTAATTAAAATTAAAATATGGGAATAAAAATTATCACAAATAATAGTTATATAGGTATATATTCTAGCATAGAAATGCTGGATAAGCAAATAACTTTTAAATATCTTTTATTGTAATATGTTTTTAATTTAATTATAAAATAAAATTTAAGTTTTCAACTAAAATGTAGAGCGTTGTTGTTAAATTTGTTAAGTACTTCCGTGCATCGGATGAGCAAACATTTTGTGATATCGTTGTACGCTGTTTGCGTTCACGGCGTCGATCAATCTTTGTTGTTTTGAGCAAAAAAACCTTCGGCAAACATTATCTCGTGATAGGAGCTCAGCTACTTTATCTAGGGAATCTCATACATTTATTAAGTGGCTTTATTTCTTGGGAAATATTGAAGATATAGAATAGACTAAAATAACGATTTAAAACTAAAGAAAAACTCATATTTTAGCGATATTATCTTTAAACGTAAGAAATATTTAAGCCCACCGGTAACGATCAATTGCGATTGTCAATTGTTCCGCAATTGACGCCCATTGACGGAAAAATTGATCGTTTACGCGTGCAATTGAAGCGATTGTCAATTGCTTCAACAATGGCATTAACGGAAAAATTGTCAATCGCAATTGATCGTTACCGGCGGGCTAAGCAACCCTGGCAACACGTTTGGACGACAGCGGGGCGTAGCGACGTGAAGGGGGAAGTAGTTATATAAATGGCGGCATTTGGGACTCGGATAAAGAAGTGTCCGTTCTAGTAAGTATTATTTATTCTTATGCCGTCAGGTCTGCTTAATAACTGTGACTGTAAACCCTTTAAACTTAGATTTTAGTAAGGTCTGCGTGTACTTTTGTACATTAAAATCATGTCAATGTGTACACCAGAATCTTTTTAATGCCGGGTCCATAGCGCGTGTTTTGCTAGCGCGAAATAAAAAAAAACATCTAAACATTCAACAAAAAAAAAGTATGAGGATTTTTTCGCGAAACAATGTTTTGTTGATTGTGTAGGTAGGGCAAAACACGCGCTATGGATCCGGCCTAAGAATTACACTACAACTTCAACTTAATTACCCATGACACACGAGTTTAATTTTCGAAATTGTCTGTTTGCTACGACGCGACGTAGCACTGCATTATTGTTCTTGCTACGGAAACTACGCGTCAAACGGATAATGTAGCAACATGTTTCTGTGTTCTGTGCATGTACTCTCATTACACTTTGATTATTATAATAATCACTTCAATTCTATGGAAATGAAACAAATACGTAGAGTGGTGTATCAACAAATAATTTAAGTGGATTTTAGTTTAAGCTTTACTAAGGGCTGGTTTATACGGGGTCAGTGACTGGACCCAGTGACTCGGAATTTCGGTCCAGTAACTGGTGGGTACATGTAGACAGGACCGGCAGTTAGTCGTACTGTGCCCGAAATTAGAACGGAAGGCTAGTCAACTGGACTGACTTGCTAGAGAGATAAGTCAGTACTGAACTGGGTTGAAACTGTGTCTACACGAGCCCACTAGCATGTCAGCGCTGGACTGGATTGCCAGGCATAAAGCTCTAGCGTCCAATTCTTGTCACAATCAACGTTCTCAGGGTTAGCATGCTTTCATAAATTGTTTGTAGAAGCCAGTATGTATTCTTACCGAAATAAAGATTGATTTAGTAACCAAGTATAATATTTGGAGTGTAAATTTTGATGTTTTCCCCGACAAGGCACTCGTTAAAGTACACGGGCTCTCGGAGATAATCAATCATTATTAGTATCTCATTACTGTCGATTTCTGTTCCGTTGCCACGCGCCAGCCTACCCGTTGTTACGGCCAGTGATGTGCCATGGTTGGGTATCGATACAGAAATAGGTATCGGTAACTTTCTAGGTCCGCAAGCGAACTAAAGTTACCGTCTTCGCTCCAAGGATTGCTCTGCTGAAGTGGCAGTGGGCTGGACACATAGCGAGAAGAACCGATGTTGGTTGGGGCGGCAAGGATCTGGAATGGACGACGCTCCGTGGGTAGGCCCCCGACAAGGTGGATCGACGATCTGGTGAAGGTTGCGGGAAGCTGCTGGGATACGGGCAGCGCAGGACCGATCGTCGTGGAGATCCTTGGGGGAGGCGTATGCCCAGCAGTGGGTATCGTGCGGCTGATATGATGAACTTTCTAGGTTTTCTTTTTGACAGCTGCTTGTTGCGTGCGGAGCTAGGTGTCAGTAGTATTGAAAATAATATATTTCGAAAGTATTAGTTTCGATCAGAGGAGTTTTTTTTCTAGCTCAACGGACATAAAATTTGCTTTGATAGCGAATGACGTGGGTTTGATTTCCATCTGAACGAACAAGGACGATATTTTTCGAGTTCAAAGTATTACTGTATGTTTTATCTAAGAATGTAGACAGGATTATTTAGTTTGCACACTTCTAGTTATCACAAAAAAGTAACTTTTTTCATTAAACAAACGAATTGAAACCGTGCTTTGAATATTGTTTTGTAAAACATTATATACTATGTTAATTGACAAATAATGTTTTGTTTAAATTCATAATTTTAATTAAATAAAACAAAATTGATATTTTACTCTTAAAATGTCACTATAATATAATTTATTATTTATCAAAACATAATCGATAAAAAATATCGACATTTCCTCCGCTCTAAAGCCAGGGTTTTGTCGAGGAAATTTTAGGTAAAAGCCTTTATTCGCTCAACTGTAGCTAAGGGGCTCCAGAGCGCTCTTGCCTAATTTTTGTTGCGATATCTTCACAATTTTAGAGGGCGCACTCTGTTTTGATTGATAAATACATCTTAACCTTAATTGATTGTGAAGTGCGTATTGACCTTAGCAGGTTAATCGAAGGATTCGAAGTTTGCTTACTCATTTGCTAAGTGGATTTAAAATGAATTAGGTTTTTGTTTGATATTTTTTGTATTAAGTAGTCGATAGGAAAAGCTTTCTGCGTTCGATATGGTTCGTAATCTAGCGTTCATGTTACATTTCTGGACCCATTGCCGTCTATTTTTTTCTTTATCAATTTATCATTATCTAGTTTAGGATAACTAAGCACTTGTGATGTGAAACCTCTTCCTTTTTGAAGTTATTTAAAAAGTTTTTGATTAAAGATAACCATCTACGGTGGGAGGTTTGTAATATTTTGTACCTAATTCTCATACCCCGTAGAGTTTTACCTGAAGAAGTATCAATCAAGTTGTAAAAGTATAAACAAACGTAGGAGTATGAAAGTGTCCATGTAGATCCAGAAAAATAAAAAGGCATAATGTAATGAGAAACATTTGTTGCGTGAAATTCGCCCGATACGAGTAACAAGTGAAAAGTCGGCGGGACTCGGAAACCGATCAACGATCAATTTAATAGCAATAAGTCAGGGCCTGCTGACAAGGCATTTTCACTCGCCGCGTGTCTAACACCCTTTACATTACACGATTTTTAAAGTACTTGTTTAAAATATTTGAGTACTAACTAACGTCACAATTAAAAACTATTTTGTAATAAGTGTTTTGCATACTATTATTATTTGGTCGAGCAAATAATTGCCAACTAAAATTTCGATTACCCCATTTGGATTTTCACGCGCACAGTTAATATGTGGTCGAGTAATTAAATATCAAAAACTACGACCGCATAGTTATGTCCAGCCTTTTTATTGTCTAACTTCAAAATCTATCGCAATCGCTTTCAGGCTGTAATCCATTGAAGTTTCTTTTTGGCACAAATAAAAACTTACCAAAGAAATGCAGCAATGTGTCACATCCATCTGTCAAACGAAAGCGATTGCGATAGATTTTTAAAATTAGACATTTAGTCCCCCGTTCACAGCATTCTAGCAGCATTCCAGCCAGCGAACCGTCAAATCCAGTGCTGGAATACTACTGGATTAATGTGAACCGGTACTGGAAATATACCATTCCAGTGAGATCTACAGGATGATTTTTTAATCAATCGACAAATTTTGCGTGGCTTAGACCGTCAAACTGAGCAACTTCGTCTATGGGACCAAGTTGGTCCGACCAACTTAATCATAGCAAAAAATTATAATCGAAAACGTACTGACGTTTTCTATGACGATATTGATCTAATCGACCAAAGTGTATGGAACAGCTAATTATTTTTTATTTTATAGACAAAGTTGTTAATTTATGGTCTAAGCCAAACCACATGTCGACTGTTTTTGATTGCACCCTGTAGTCTAGCACTGGACTGGATGGACTCGCTGGATTACTGGACTGGAATAATGTGAACCGGACCTTACAGTATCTTTTTGTGCCCTTTTCGAATTTATTGACGATCTTCGTGGTCGAATGATTTGTATGCCAGTTATCAACGTATCACCATCCCTGGATCAATTTAGAAAACTAACTCTTCAAAATTGGTTCAGGTCTAGGTGTTTGTAGATCCACCGTTGTCTCTGATTTCCATGACACAAGTGCTTCAGCTACTTTGGAATCTGCGAATATATTAATTTATTTATTTAAAATACTTAAAATATTTCCCACCTTGTAATCAGGCATTAAGGTTAAGAGCGAGGCAGGAGCTTTTGGCGCCATTTTGTCGAGTTCGGTTCGGTGACTATTTTAATTATTTGCAAATTGATTCATAGTGTATATTGGGTCTTAAAATTGGTGCAGTTTTGTGGCACAAGTGTCTACGCAACTGAAAATAAGTGGGATAATTGAAATAGGCGCGATCTTGGTTGTGTGAAGATGAGACTTTTACTGTAGTGGTGGCTACCTCGGCAGAACAAACCGAGTAAACAACCGCATCCTAATGTAAACTGAAGAAATATATACCTACCACTGAACTATTCAACACTTGACACTGGCAAAAATTACTCCCTAAAGAGGAGAGTAGATTGCCAAACCAAAAATAAGAAGAAGAGCGAGGTACCCCACCAAGTAGGTAGGTAGGTAACTATTCCGTAACTTTCTGGGGCTGTCTCACCTCAAACTATTTTTGTATTTTGGGAAATAAAAACTATATATATTTGGATATATGTATATCCTACTAATATTACAAATGTGAAAATTTGTGGGTTTGGAAGTTTGTTCCTCAATCACACAAAAAATACTGAACGGATTCGGTTGAAATTTAGCACACAGATATTAAATAGCCAAGATTAAAACATAGAATAATTTTTATCTCGATATTCCCACGGGAACTGGAACCACGCGGGTGAAACTACGAGCGGTCGCTAGTATTTTTATAAAAATCGTCACTAAAAGTCGTGCATTGTAAATAGCTCTGTCGGAAGGCCGGCGTGGCGAGTCAGCATTTCTCTAACAAGAGCCTGTTTATTTTTACTGAACGCCCGCCGCTACCCGCTCTCCTTCCCAACCTATGCCTTGATCCGGTGTTTTACTCACAATGACATGTTCCTTTTGTCGTTAGAGTAGATTAAAATGTGCTAAGACTTAAAACTTTTTGGACCTTGTCAAGTCAAGTTTGTCAAAGTTATTATTTTCCTGGGTTAAATCTTAGAGCAACGCGGCTTCCTTCCGGCACGGAAGCCAAGTTGCTCTAATGCTACGGCACCACCTGCGTTAACGTTAATGGTAATGTCCAAGTACGCGTTAGCTAAGGCATTATATATTTTTAGTACTGTCGTTTGTAAATTAACATGTTAAAGTCTTGGCCACATCTGCGTAACGCCTAATAGATTAAGGTGTTATAGGTTACGCGTTAAGACGTAGGTGGAGCCGTAGCTTATACTACGGCTTACCCCTTATGGGTTAAACTGATGAGATAAGTTAACAGTCCTCTAAAAATAAAAAAATAGTAACTACTCTTAGAAAAAAAATACTTAGCACTTATTTATTTTCATGAAAAAGAAACTCACATACATTTATACATGAACCTTGAATACACTCCGTTTTTGGGCAGTCGTGTAAAAAGTCGGCGTTATAACATTTTCTTATCACGTAGGCGTTTTCGATTAAAATTGTTTATTGTAGAAAATAATATGAAACGGTCCCAAAGAGGGAGCTACAAAAACCTCTGAGAAGTTTTCGCCTCAACAGATTCGGCCCGAATTTCCCATCTAGATATGTTCCCCGAAGGAAATTGATAAAGTTTTCTCCTACCTAAGGAATTATTGAAGTTTTCGTTCACAACAAAATTCAATAAGTGACTGTTGCTGATTGGGGGAGGCGGTGCTACCTTTGACCGTCGTTATAAGATGTAGAAATAAAATATAAGTAAAATCAAGAATCAGTTCATAAAATTGTATGGGTTGGATGTAATAGTAATGCAGCTTTAGGAAGAAAATGCATTTATTAATATTAATTATATGTTAACACGTTTTTATGAGGTTGCTTTCTCGTTTGTGTGTTTGTTTCTCCGCAAAGTTTGCGAACGATTTTATACTAGATTTCCGATGAGCTAGAGACTTAAAACTTTAAACATAGGTCAGAATTGAAAGGCAATGCAATATTATGATGTCATTGAGCTGATCTGATGATGAAGCCGGAAGAAGGCCACAGAAACTCTATGATGAAACCATTCAACCCCATTGTTTTTGGACTCGATAGAATCGTCTTGAGGAGTACTCTAATGAGAGATGAGGTCCAGGGTCTGATGATGAAGCTGAAAGGCCATGCCATAGGAACTCAATATTGAAACCGTGCAAACCCATCAAATTTGGGCTCGTTTGAATCGTCTTGACGAGTTTTTTGCTGGGAAATAGTTTTGTACTTATCTTCTTTTTTGTCAGCTCATTATTTTGACTTTTGTACATGTGACATATAGTGTGATAAGATAATTTCCTATAGTGATGAATGCAACATAAAAATTACAAAAATAATGTATTCCCTTGACAACTCAAGACTCAAGGAAATACATTATTTTTGACAACTCTCGTTTCAACCATTGTGTTGGTTGAAACGAGCTGTCTATAAAGTCATGACTTTATAGACAGACTGTACCTCTCTATAAGAAAGTTCAGATTTCATTCGTATTATTTACGGGAAAGTCGCTTATCTTCCTTGCTAATCACTCTCCAGCCACCCAGTGGGTCATATTATGCCGCGACACGCGCAGCCCTATGAATAAATGTATCAGTGCAGTATTTATTGTTATAAACACATTTATACGACGTGCACACTACCATAGTAAATATGTAGCTGACGCAGTATCACAACTAATTAGGGTTCCATACCCAAAGGGTAAAAACGGGATCCTATTACTAAGACTCCACTGTCTGTGTCTGTCACCAGGCTCTATCTCATGCACCGTGATAGTTAGACAGTTGACATTTTCACAGATGATTGCTGTTGATGATGATGATGATGAGAGTTGCCGCTATAATAGCAAATACTAAAATACAGAATAAAATAAATATTAAAGCGGGGCTTCCATACAACAGTGTGTTTTTAGGGTTCCGTACCAAAATGGTAAAAAAGGAACCCTTATGGTGTGACTCAGTCTGTCTGTCTGTCTGTCACAGCCGGATATCTCGAGAACTACTAATGGTTATCAACTTGAAATTTGGAATAGTTTAAGATGTCATTTACCCAACTATTTTGCAAAAAAGAAATTAATAAAAAAATAAATACCTTTTTTACAACAGGGACTGAAAAGGGGTCTTAAAAAATTTAAGTGGGGCTACTAGGGCATGTGGGATATCATATGAAAGAGCGCCGTTTACACGTTTTTAATCATTTTTTCTTTTTTTTTAGACCGCATAGTTTTCGACTTATGATGAAAAATGTAAAAAAAAAATACCGTTCCCCCTCTTATCTCTGAAGTTTGCAAAGTGAAAAATCTGAAATAATTCTATGTTATAGCAGTTTATATAAAGATCACAGGAAAAATAAAACGATGTCTCAATATAGCATACTTTTTTAGAAATTATCAAATTTCTAAAATAGTTAAGATTAGTTCCACTATCGGTCAAGAGATGGCGCTGACCTAAAACTGCAATACCAATTTTATTATTCTATTCTGCAGTGTGGTTTGATGGTGCAATTATGATGGTACGGAACACTCGGTGCGCGAGTCCGACTCGCTCTTGACCGGTTTTATTTTTGAAGTGAAAACTTCTTTAGCGGCGTTGTACGCTTTTTGTATGGGGAAAACGCGTCAGTCAGTCAGGATCACGTGACCCTAATCGGAAATTCGTAAGAATATGTAAACACTTGTGTCACCATAGCAACGCGCTAATTATTTAATTCGATGTCAAAACATTAGATTTTCTGGCAAGCTATGGATAAGACTTTCGTACAATACTGTTCTGTATTCGTAAATTCAAATGCAGAGTAAATTCGTAAGACGGCAATTCGTGCAAAAAGTTTTCACTTCTGCCGGCACTCCCGGAGTGCAACCCTTTTTTTTTTTGCCGTTTTTCGGTATGGAACCCTTCGTGCGCGAGTCCGACTCACACTTGGCCATTTTTTAAATTATGACCAAGCCGCCAAGATTGAGACGCTCGTATCTCGTATGCTCCGTTGGAGCGTAAGGTTTGGCAAAATTGTCACTCTAAATTGTTGTAGGATTGAAAGCTTAGCTTAGCTTTAGATAAACACGAATAATGTAATTGAGAGTGCCACGTCGTCGAGCAGACTCGCGGCAGGCGACTCATATAGCAACTAACTCCACTAATAATCAAAATTGGCGGCACTCCGTATTAAATCTAGGACCGATGACTCTGCGGTGTGGCACACGTTTATGTATTGGTCCATTAAGGTCTTCATGACTGTGTGAATGCATGCCGTTTCGGAGGTTCAATTACATAGTTGCGTTACTGTTTTAACTGTATTTATCTGTGACACTATGCTGTTCCCTTTTCCGTATCGGTAAGGTTCGTAACGTATTCATATGCTATGGAATATGTATACGAAAGTATCAAGTGTTCACGTTTTATCGCTTTTTTGTCAGTCGTATCAAGAAATTACTGAGAATATTTATATTGTGGTAGGTATAGTGATAAAATAATATGCAACCAGACGCATCAACGGATTTGCAAAAGTGTGTAAGCCCCTAACTAAAGATAATTAATTTTAGTGTTCAGACTCTTTTTTTTTTATTTCACGCTTTCTTAATTTTGAACATTAAAAGTAGTTTACTAATTACAAAAAGCTGGATCAATATTACATTCATTTATTACAATTTAAAACGTTCATTTTATGCACATTCGTTTCATGGAACATACTATCACAAGTACATTTATTTCAATTAGCAAATGCTTAAGATACTTTAAGAGAAAATATATAATAATAAAGAATTTAAAAAGGCCAAAGTTGTATGTTTATTACAGCCATAATATGCCTTAATTAAAACGACTGCGGAGCATATTAGCTAAGTGTTTTGCTAATTTAAGCCATTAGGGGTTTAATTTAGTGAAACGAACGTTCTCATGTCAAAAGTGCTAAGTTAAAACTAGACGCAACCACTTAAGTAAGTCCTCACTGAGAAATTAATATTAAGTTACAAGAGAAACGCGTTAAGTTTTTTAACTTTCTAAGAAAACAACTTCTAGTTACGTTTTGATTAAATCGTTATATACGATGTTTTTTTTTCTACTTCTAATATTTACTCAGCTTATGCCGTTAGTTTCACACAAAATTTGAAATCAATGATAAACTTTTATACTGACAACGAAAAGCTGCCTTATTTTTAAATTACATAAATAAAGTTGAAGGAAATAATATAAGTTACTGTCGCGTTACGGAAGGTAACGGAGCAGAATTTGGAAGAAAGCTAAATAAAAAAATAAAGTTGAAGTTCAAGAATTTATTTTATAATGACACGTCCCTGCACAGAAGAATACCTAGCAACGAAGAAATTTGGATAACAACTAAGGCGGTTAAAAACTAGGTAGGACTAACAAAGTATGACTAGGGTGGGACGTAGACGGGAACAGGCACGCAGAGACGTGGATCCAGGTAGCAGGGGTAACAGGAGGCAGGCACGAAGCAGGCACGAAGCAGGCAGGCAGATATGGAGTCCCGGCGGAACACAGGAGGGCACGTGGTTCAGCACGGACGTGGTTCAGCGTGGCGGCGCAGGGGTGGCACGCAGTCAGACCACCCCGACGTAGCGCCGTAACGTAGTATTAGCGGGGCGCGCTGATGGGCACGGGCGCGTGTCCGTGTAGACCGACGTCGATGGTGGCGCGGATAGTGCACGGATAGTCCAGGGGAGAGCTCCCTCTGCAGGTCAGGCGGAAAGGTGCACGACGTCCTGATGGGTGGAGGACACGTTCGGTGGTTCGTGCCGAAGGTCGAAGGTCGAGGACCGTGCCCCGAAGAAGCCGTTATTTACAATTATAGAATAATAGAATGTATATTTTTGTACAACTATAGAACGGCAGCTATAATAAATATATCCGGACAAGCTCGTGGAAAGACTCACTCACCTGAGCTGCCGACCGCGCTTTTATACCGTCGGTATTTATTTTTTAGAATTCTACTCTACATTCAAATATGAGAACACAGAACAATATTGTACAAAGGTTCTTATCTATAGCTAGGCTGAAGACAAGCTGGAAATCTATGGCTTTGACATTGAATTAAAAAATTAGCGCGTTGCTATGGCAATTATAGTGACAGACATATGTTTACAAATAAATAATTTTCTCAGCAAAGAATAAAAATTGTGTTAAATACGATTCCAACCGACATAAGAATACAAAATGCAAAATACAAAATGCATGGGAAAAATCTCACGGCCCTATAATGGGCCGTTCCTATGATACAAGCCCTTTAAGGTACATATTCTTCCTCACACCGTTTCTTAGCTTTATTTACACTAGATTACTTATTTATCTTATTTATACATATGGTTTTATAGTTTCCTTCAGTTTACGTTCTTGGGAACGTTTACAAAGGACCTCCTAAAAGTAATAACATTACATTACTAGCGGTCGCCCGCGAGTTCGTCTGCGTAGTAAGTTTTTTTTACTATTCTTCGGAAATAATACTTTTTTAAAAATAAAAGGTACCCCATAGGGTACCCCATAAGGACATATCGTCGCTTATATTACAACACCGCGAATATGCATTTTTTAAAAGCGTGAAACCGCCTATGTGACTATTTTATTTAATAAGTAGGGATAACGTTAATTTTTGCATTTAATTATTTATAGAATAACTAATAAATGACTATAAAACCATTGATATAAAATTGATTTTATTTCACTGTTACGCAGAAAATATAATTGTTTTTGTTTCTCGACTGTAAAGTTAGGAAATAGCATATTCACGGTGTTGTAATATAAGCGACGGTATCCTTCTCTGTACCCTTGACAATGTGTATGTCAAATTACATGATCATCGGCTTAGTAGTTAAAACGTGAAGTTTAATTATTATATTATTAAATACTATTGTTATTACTGTCACTATTGTTTGTTACGCAAACAATAGTAAGGATGTAAAATAATTAAATTAAAATTAAGCTAATTAAACTTAACGTTTAATTATTTATTAAAAAATGATTGACATAATATATAAATAGGGCTCTACACTCGCGCCGCGAACCGCGGCCGCGAATCACGGGCGCGGTTTGCGCATGAAAACGGTGCGTAAAATATAGCCCTACAGACTCGCGCGTGAACCGCGGCCGCGAATCACGGCAACATTAGTTCGGCACACAAGTTCTTTGACGTGGACCAAAAAACCGCCACCGGACGGGGAACACCGCGAAGCCCATACGCGAAGCCGCGAAACCCTTCACACTCGCGGTTCGCGGCCTTCGCGGGCTTTCGCGGCTGTCGGCTAATCTATCTAAAAAAGTTAAAGCTGTAACTTATTTTTTTAAGTACTCCGCTTTTTTCCTCTACTCGGTTCTTCATGATTGCAACACTTAGCAATGTTTAGATACATGTCGGAATTGTTAAATGCAAGGTAAACATATTGTCCTACGGAAATAACGCGTCAGGAAAGGGAGTTAACTAACTTTTGTGTATAATATGAGAAGTACCTATTTATATAAGGTTAACCAAAAAAGACTGAAGTTTTTTTTCTTTAAAAATATTCCAAACATCGTGCCCCAAAGCACCTACAGGTTTAAAATATGAAACTTTTTATTATTATTTCATGTCATTATTTTGTCGTGAGGCCTTTTTTCTACAATTCTCATAAACAAATTAATTTCGCACGCACGTCGCATGAATCCGTAATGGCGGCCAAAAATGAGGAACGTTATTTGAACATAAAAACGGGCGTGCTTCTGTCCCCATACGGTGGCTGAATATGAAATTATTAAACGTGTGTGTGCGTTTCCAAAACACAATTATGAACCTTAACATACTACCTTAAAGTCGAAGTTAAACGCAATATTAAGTTTGTAACCCATCTCGATTGTGCGTTCAAACTTTGTGTTTCCAGGTTAAAATCGGTAATTTAAATGTTAAACTACTAAAACATAGATATGGACATTTGTAATATAGAAATAATGGAATAACATAATACACTAGAAAAAAGTGTCTGATATTTATAACCTTAATAATACCTCAGCCATATAGTGAAAACATTACTCATAAAGTCATCTACGTAGCGTAGATGTAGTTGCTACGCCGTAGCTGCTACGACAAATACTTTGAGTGTTTTTATTCTTTTTTTAAAGTTCAAAATCTATCATCAAATAAAAATGTAAACAGTTCAAAGATTGTTATATTACGTTTAATGCTTATTTAAATGATCATGTCCATTGTAGAAGTATTGAGAGAAAGAGAGCAAAATCTATGAGTTAAAGTAAAACACTTTTACTTTTATTTTTTATTTATGTGTGTATTGAGTAAGCACCACTAGACCTAATTCATGAAAATGTACTGAACTTTCAGAACTCATTTTACCATTACCCTTTTTTTACAAACAGAATATTTGAAAAGGGCTTTCAAGTGTACTGAAAAAAGAAAGTTATGTTTATTTCTCTAGTAAATATGTTGGGGAAACTTTGAATCCTATATTTCGAAGCAGAGCCAATAATTAGATCTGATGTTAGTCACATCACAGAATATAGTAATGATCACTCATATAGTGATATATCTCTTTTTTATTCTTTAGGTGTTACAGGTGAAAGAAATAACAACTTTCGATTTTAAAATATTTATGGGAAAAAAATTAAGCACACGAAAACTAAAATATTATGTAAATTGTAAAACACTATCAACCTCGAGTGGGGAAGCACCCAAATACAACTTTACCAGCCCCGATGAAACCTGAAAGTAAATGACTCCTCATTTTCAACACTAAAAAGGTCAATTTAGAACTCAGCCGAGGGTCATCGGTCGACTTTATCCGGCCTTAGAATCGTGAGCTACGCAAATAATAGGGCCTCAAACACCCCAGAAAGGCCAAAAAGGCCTTTCCATCACAACTACCTTTCGTTATTCAAAGGGTCCGTATCTCCCGCGTGTATTGAGTTCAATTCCGCCGACTTTCGGACCACCTGCCATCTCATTTGGCCTTAATCCTCATACATATAAATTCAACTTAGATTTGTTGTGTTATTTATTTGCCGTAGTTTTTGCTAACAAGTTTTTCCTTGACTATGTTGTTATATAGGTCATCATGTTTGGCAATTTGGTATCATTCGATGTAACAGTAAGGGAACGATAAAGTTATACAATCGATCACACTCTGTACGATTCTAGTATACTGTATAACTTATCATATTCTAGTATCCTGAAACGCTTTACTTAAGTATTTAAACAAATCAAACTTTTTTATATTCACTTCTCAAGCTTACGCGCTCACTAGACATGAAATAAAACAATTTTTAAAGGATACTAGCGCGGTTTTATTGAAACGTCGGCAAAACCAAAAATCAAACCAAATACCAACTAATTACCAAAGTACTTTCAAAAAAACCGCGCTAGTATCCGTCAAAAATTGTTTTATTTCAAAACAAACTTTATTAAACTTGTAACAGAGTAGGTACGTTACACTAGGTAAGTTATAAATCTCATACATCACTTAAGTTTCATTAGATAACTCAAAATGTATAAGAAAAGAAAATTAAATAGAAATTGATTAAAATTTACTAAGAATTGATTAAAAATATTATAAAAAGAATATTAAGAATTAATTATAAATCGATTAAAATAGAGTTTTCAAAAAATTAAAAATACATTGACAATCAATAATACAAAACAATAATAAATAATTTAAACAATACAACATTATTTACATAATATTCGGCTTCAGTCTACTTCATGCTCATAAACTCATTAATTGTGTAAAAAGCTTTGTGTAAAAAAATATTTTATAGGTACCTATGTAAATTCACTAATACAATTTGTTTTGTAAGTTTTGGAACCCAAGATAAGACTCACTCGTGATGAATACAGATAGGAAAAATACAGTCGCAAAATTTAAATCTTGCGTCATATTATTACTGACGCCATTTTTAATCTTCAAAGTTCACTCAACCACTAATATATAAATTGGATATAAGGTGTTTTTCACAAACCCATCTTGTCAATAAATATCGGAGTTTTTATCCTATAAATTTGAATAATAAAAAGGCTTGATACGAATTTTAATATTATTCCTGTTATCTGAATTTGGTAAATAATACTTTGATGGAGGTCGCACGTTTCGTGAAACTCAATTTATCTTTTAATTAACTGTCAGTAATATTACTGCCTGTGCACTGAATAGATCGGAGTGTTTCTTTTTATGTAAATGGCAATACTGACCTGATATTTACGCGCCATTTTCTTTTTTCAGTTGAGTTGCTTTGAAAGTTTCTAATGAAATTATTTAGTCTTCGGGTTGGATTTTGAAAGAATGAGATTCGGATCTGAATATAAGTTTTTGAACTCGTCGTGTTATTGCTAAACTAATATACCTATACTTATTATTAATTAAAAATATACGTCGTGGTCTCACTGGTATTCAAGTTCAACAAAGAAATACATTTCGCATTTCATACATTTAGTGAATTTCAAATCGAGTAGAGGAGAGATAGGTAGGTTTACTAAAGTATAGTTTCTTGTATGTTTAATTGTAACTAAAGTAGAATAGATATTTTTACTTTACACTAACTTTCCTTTACAAACAAATTACCGTTCTTAAAGAGTTATTCTCAATATTTTTCTTTTATTTTTCATAAAATATAATATCTTTTATATGAAAAATAATATGATCAACGTTTTCCGCCAGTCATTTTGTGAATTTCAGAAATCTCGGCATAAATTCCATCTGAAGTTACAGCGTATCAAAAACGAGCTCCTTAAATCATTGGCCCTCGAATGAATAAATTGGATGGTAAAGGAAGGTCGCTTGTCAACTTATATTTGTGAAGTTAATTGAAAACCCAATTGTGAAAGCCAGGGCCGGCGTTAGTTCTCACTGGGGCCCTTGATATAAAAAACTTACGAGCATTTAAAATTAAATTATCTTACAGGTACTTGTAGATTGTAGATGTTTAATTTATAATAGAGACATATCTGTGAGAGATATTAAAGATTTATTAAAAGGAATATCTGAAAACGAAATTGTTGACTTTGATTAAGCGATTGAAGTAAAGTTTGTAAGTTTGGAGGTTATCTCCAAAAATACTCATTTGGTTTCAAAAATCTTTAAAACCTAAAGAAAAGTGCCCCACTACAGGAACGCCAATGTCACTCAAGGACATTGGCGTTCCTGTCAAGGAAAGCGGAATACCATGCGGATGAAGTCGCTTTCAGAAGCTAGTAGTTTAATATTGTGTTACTTAATTGAGAATTAAAACATTGAAGCTTGTGATCGTAATCGTATGTGACTGCTTTTTATAAAGTCACTTAGTTGTTCATAAGAACAAAAATCGTTTATTCGTGAACTACCTTACCTATAGACTTACATCAATGATTGCATGCATATCGTGTGACGTCATTTACGTACATGAGTACGGACTATGCACTTTTATGATACATCGAGGTATATTATGTCATAGGCCCAGAGCCCCTTGATCCAGCCCTGGCGACCGGGTCAGTACGGCCCGGCGGCCCGGAACGAGCCGATTGTTTGTCGACTGTTATAGAATTACTTTGGTCATCATTTAGTTTCAGCAACGAAAATGTTTGAGGATTTGTTGGCAGAACCCATTTAGAAGTTGGCACGCAGATTCACGCTGATGGCTTGTTTGTTTTTGTGATACCGGTTGGCAGGTTGGCGAGTTTAGCTTATTAGATATAATAACTTGTCTATAAAGATACGATTGATATTTAGACAGATGATGATGTAAGTATTTGGAAAGGTTTTGTAATGTTAACTGAAAGGTAGACTTCGGAGCAATGCGCCTTGCAGCTTGCGTCATGCGTTTGCGGCTCACGCGGCCATGCGGCTGTATTTTGAGTGTAATGGAACCCGTATCGTCGCATGCGGCTGTGACGCATCGCTCGGAAAGGATTTCATACACTATTATAGGAGACTCACTGCGGGCGCTAGCTAGATATTCAATACTTTTAACTTCATTTTTTTTATAAAAGATGGAGTTTTTAATTTTATAGATCTACACCAGTGGTGGTAGAGTTCAATTCAACTAAATTTATATCGGGTCAATATGGTACTGGTTGTTTTTAGCACTAAGATTGCGTTAAAATTACGAAAGAAAGGAAGAAATAAGTTAGCGCTAAAATTACGAAAGAAAGAAAGGAAGCTGGACTCGAATTAAGGTTACTAATTAAAAACCCCTTCAACTACAACAAAAACAAAACGAATGTCATAAAACATATAAAAAATAAGCAATCCAAAAATACTGTTAAAGGCCTTAAAATCCTTTAAATTCAACTTTAAAAATTAAATAAAAGAACCTGATCGAGCCAATCACCCAACTCGAAGCACCTAAGAACATTAGCCGCGATAACAACGGACAGGTACTTAAAGCATCGGTGCTTGCTCACGCATTTTCTCTACGGCCTATTTAAATCTGTTTCTCGCGAATCTACCGCCAAAATTTATCTCCAGCCACCACACTCCACCGAGTTGATTCGAAATTATCGTCGTTAGGAGTTACGCGCTTTCCACACGAACGGTCTCCAACTGCGATTTAAGATTTATAACTGCAAACCTTATTCCGCCCCTGGAAAACAAAAGGAAGTTAACCCAACACCCTTAAAGTAAAAGCCGTAAAAGCGACATCTCCTAAGACCCACATTTACTGAATTGCCCAAATATCTGTGCCCCTCTCCCCTAAAGGTAAGAACTTCCTGAATAGGTTTTTTCTGTCGTCGGTTGTAGGTCTGATTTCCCTTAAACTGTCACTGTTATGCATATAACGGCATCGTAAATATTGTGAATGTGGCCTAAATAAATTGCTCTGAGATTTTTTGTTTGCGGCATATCATGTGGTTTTGCCATTTTGGGAGAGTACAGACGGTTGTGTCTGCGATTGGCGTAAGTCGGTGAGTAGTAAGGGTGTGTATGAAATCTTATTTCTGGAAGTCTGAGCTTTGGGAGTATTTGGACGCGAAGAAGCTAGACTGGTGAATGGACTTTTTTTTATGCACAACGGGATAGTGGTTGGCCTTCACCTTACCTGATGTTAAGTGATGATAAGGCCGAAGGTGGAAGCGCACTACGCCCGGAATCCTCATCACTGAGGAACTAGATATCTTACCTCTAACTGCCGGAACACAACAATTTCTGAATTGTTGTTATGGCGTCAGACTTAGGTAAGATGGTGTAGCATGGCAGAGCAAATTGTACCCCCCCCCCTGCTGGGAATCGAATCCGGGACCCCTGCGTCTTACAGGGGTGGGCAAACCACTAGACCACAGAGGTGGTTAAAACTGCGGAGCGTATTGGCTTGTATAAGACGATGAATCATGTATGACTTAAACCTTTTTAACCGACTTCATTGTACCTTTTTTATTTCATGACAGGAAAGATTTTTTCATTTGTTTTCTTATTTTCAATCGAAATCTTCAAACATTATGGTACCAGCTACCTTACCTGTACTGTCGGTAAAGGTTTTAAGAATACTAACATAGTTGTATGCTGTTGTGTCATTCATGACTTATGCAAGTCCGCCTCTTAGGTCGAAGGTCGAATCGTAACTATGACCTCATGTTTTAATATTGATAACTAGACAACTTGCTACTATTCTACTGGTGCTTAGAATTTAACTTTAAAATATTAAGGCTGAGTTGCACTATCTTACTTTAACAACAACAAGCTTGTTATAGTACCGGTTAAGCATAAGTTAGCCAAAGAAAGAGGTTGCCAGCCAGCAAGATATCCTTTGACAAGTTTGAAGTGACATTTAGGTGGCATTACCATTTGACTATAACTTTAACTTTGACAGCGTTTTGGTGCAACTCACATTAAATTAATTAAAATTAAAATATTGAAATCACCGAAAAGCTGAATACTAAAACGAAACCAACGCTACGTTATGCTTTATTTCACGGACTGCTTTTTCAGACTAACACCTCAATGTGGCATCCTCTTATCAAAAATTAGCTGTCAAAAGAAATGAAATAAAACACTTTTTAACGGATACAGTGTTTTATTTCATGTCTAGTGAGCGCGTTAGCTTGAGAAGTGAATATGTCAAAAGTAATCCGAAATAGCCATTCCCATACAAAATTTCCATATTAATATAATATAATATATATAATATAATAATATAATATAATATAATAGCTGTTTTATGGGGTTTTCCTATTTATTTTATTTCTAAAACACCCCCGCACTATAGCAAACAAAAAAATAATTAGTACTAGCAGCCGCCCGCGGTTTTACCCGCGTGGTTCCCGTTCCCGTGGTAATATCGGGATAAAAAGTATTCTATGTTTTGATCTAGGCTATCTACTGCCAAATTTCAACAAAATCCGTTCAGTAGTTCTTGCGTGATTGGGGAACAAACATTCAAACCAACAAACTTTCACATTTATAATATTAGTAGGATTCTAATCGTACAAGCCGTTTTTGAGTTTACGAACAGCATTTATATTTATAAGAATATATTATTTACTTATTTTATCTAAGAGGAAGAAGATTCAATTATAGTTTTGTACAATTAAAATAAAGAAAAAAGGTTTGCCAGCTCGTACAAACTCTATAATATCAACGTTGGAATTCCCAACTTTTTTCGTTCCACGCGCTAAATGTTTTATATCAAAGCTAGTTGCGCCAGTGCAACCCTGTTTGCTCATGCCGCTTAGCATATCGCTTACAAAGGAAGAGACGCCCTCGACAAGCTTACACGTCAATAAGTCCACAATCCTTTGGCTGGTATCTGAAAATTGATCTTCTTGTTTTGAACAAGTTTCAAACACTGATTGAAAACTGATGTCGAATCTTGGAAAATACATTGCAAATTGATAAGAGATAATTTGAATCTCTTGTGCTCTGATGTCACCGTCTGAAAAAGACATTAGATATTTAAATAGAAAATGTTTATATTTACCTAGTTTAGCTGTAAATATAAAATTGGAAAAAACAAACGTATCTATAATTTAAGAAAGAGCGGGACATCTCTAGCACAAGTTTTATACTTAAAAGGGGACCCTAGTTATATGTTAATGTTAATGTAGGTATTTAAAAAGTTACAGATTTTTTTTTTCATAATGTCAATTAACTACTTTGTAGCATTCTATTTCCTAAAATTATATCAATTAAAGGCGCCTTGATACTAGTATTTTTTGAGTCTGAACTTGGCTAGATTATGATCGTGATACGTGTTTTAAAGCTTACCAGTATAACACGTTAATATTTAAACTTGATTAACGTAAAAGGTTAGACATAAGTATATTAAAGTCCCGGTAAGGGCAGGGCTTCCCGGAGTCAGGTTACAGTTGTGCCAGACGGCGCGGCGGCGACCTAACTACCTATCCATACTTATATTATAAATCAGCAATTAAGTTTGTTTGTTTGTCACACTTTCACGTCTTAGCAGCAAACTATTATCTATGGAAGTGTAATTGCAAACAAATATTGCTTAAAAAATGACACCACGGGGCCGAAAAAGAACAACCCGCTCAGCTTCAGTCGGGCCAGCCACGCATCCGGTGACTGACATTAACGTTCTTTACAACAATTGCAGTTTGTGTTGTAGAGAAAAGAGAGAAAGAGAAAGTTTATAAGAAATTATGTCCTATGTAGTCAAATGGCGTAAAAAACGCAAAGAAGGCAGTAAACATATGCAGAAATAACGCATCATATTTTTTCGTTTAAGTATAGAAAATTCTATGAGTAACTATACAAATTATGGCCAGGCACTTTGTGCTGCATAATTAAATGCTAGCTATTTATATAGTTTTAAATACAAATTAAAAAATCAATCAAACTCAGTCTATCTAGGCTGTTACAAGCATTTGTGACATTCAAAAACGCTACCCCTTACGATGGCGAGACCTTGTAACGAGACAAATCAAAACAAAAAACGAAGGATTGCCTTTCAAAATGCCTGATTGACTTAAGTATTAACGCTGTGCTCAACAAAGTACTGGATGGATCAGGCTGAATTTTTGCACGTTATAAATTTACTATGACAGGCAATTAGGCATCCACTAAGAAGGATTAGGGATAACTTACTTTAGTTAAACTAAATCACATAATGTGAAGACTGGATAAAACATAATTCCTAATGTGGTATTTACATGGGTGACTAAAGCCGCAAAAAATCGGCCGTGTAATGGCAATTCGGCCTAGGCCGCAGGTGACTGAACAAAATTATCTGATCCAGTGGCCAAAGCTGGAACTACGTTATTACATATTGTTACCTAGATTACACCGTCAACTACATAGACGACAGCGATGCCATCACCTGCAATTTTGGAAGCGACTTGCTAGGTGACTAAAGTCGACCGTCACAGGTGACTAAAATCGACCATTTAAAAAGCCCATAAATGAATATTCACATATCTATTAGAATTTATTAACCAGTGGCATTTTTCACGCAAATTAAGGCTGTTGAATACGGTAGCTTTTAAGCCAAACTTCATTTTAATCAAATTATACTTAGAATAAACATGAAAATTCCCGCTAAGTATTTCAGCAGGCTTGCTGACGAGCTGCTCCAAGCTCATTAAGCCACAGCTTAAAGCCTTATACGTGTCCTTTAAATATGCATGCAGCCTTCAACTGCATAATACGGACGTGCAGCGTCTATTTTCTGAAACTGACGTGTTTCATGAAGGATTTCAAGATGTTCTGAATTCAGGAGGGTGAGATAGGCTGTTTTTGCCTTTGAAAGGGTATTGTTTGAAACAACCTTAGATCAATATTAACATAAAAATACACACTATACAACGTGTTACAAAATAACCACTAATGCTGAATATGGTAAATAGGGACCATCAAATTGAACAACTTTTACTGTGAGAACAACACTGAAATCGCAAAAAAACAGTTGTTTCGTATATTTTGATATTTTAGTTACAATTAATTTCTGTACGGAACATATTATGATTTTTTTCGCGATTTTAGAGTTAGTCCCATAGTAAAAGTTTTTTCGTTTGATGGTCCCTATCGACCATATTCGGCATTAGGAGTTATTTTGTAACACATTGTATATTTTTTAATCTAAGGAAAACATCAAACATTCTAATGAAAATTATTTTTGTACGCATATCTTGGAATGTATTCAATTGAAATAAAATGTATTCCCTTAAAAGTAAAAGTAATTAAAACTTACTTGTTTATTCTAATTTTTGAATAATAGCCATTTACATATTTAAAAGCAAACTAAATGTTTAATAAACCACTTGTATTTAAAATATTTAAAGAGAAAGACTAAGAGAAAGGCAGCGTTCAAAAAATGTAAATACCTTATTACAGTATAAAACCCATTGGACCCAAAACACCACCTTGTGGAAGCCTTTCCCAGCTTTAATATTTGTATGTGAATGCGCCTCTTTAGCATAATCCATAGCAGTCTTGGCTCATGCTTACTGTCTAATTTATTTATCCCATGCTTTTGTGCGAGCCTTAGTGTTCCTTACAGTTCTTCCTGTGTGTGACCCTTTTTATGATACATTTTCATGTAGATTTGAGAATACGGAATTATTGACCTTTTTTGGCGGCAAGAGGAATAGAATGGGGTTTAGAATTCAGCCTTTGTAGTGTTAAGATGGACTGACTGCAATTTTTCTTCTACTTAATTCTGATACCAACTGAAAACGCAGATATAAAAAAATATCGTTTTTTCAAAACGAATTGGAAGTTAAAATTGTATTTCAACAAAGAAAACATCTCGTTTATGAATCGTTTGTGCGTATATTATACATATTATATACATTGTTAAAAGTAATTTGATAAAGTGCTTTTAAAAAATACGGACGGTCGAATACTCAAAGGCTTCATAGCTAAAATCTTAAGTTAAGGTCTCCTTAACTTTAAGGAAGCTGTCAGTTTCATAGAGATTCTGTCAAATCTGACAACTTTTTAGAATTTAAGGTGGCATTAACTTTAATATTCCTATTTTTTAGTTAGTTGCTGCATTCAGGGACGTCATTTAATTTGTATGCTTAACTCAAGTTAGCAAGCTATTTCACTCTTTTCCATAATAATAGTATAAGACGACACGACAAATAATGATGCATTAAAATTATTTGAAAATCCTTTATTCAAATAAACTTTGAATTGTCTATATTTTCCTACCGAGACTTTTTTGACGTCTCTGAGTACGGATGGTTTACAGTTTGTCCACATAGAATGTCAAAATTCCTCGTGGTCAAATCAGTTTGACTACTAAGTTTGACCACGAGGAAAGAAGGGTTTCCAAATGAAATGGTATCGCACGAGGTTTTCATTTCGTTGGCAATCACTCCATCCCAATAGCGACTGAGCAGTTGATGAAAGTAAAGTCAAACAAAACTCAGGTGTCGCTGCGATGGGGTTCCACCGAACGATGTATCGATACATCGATGAGTTAGGGACGCGCGACTACGAAGTTTAATAGACAGAAAATCGTAGATCAATATACATCATGTATCAAAAAACTCTGTCAGATCCTGAAACAGGTGATAGTGTTGCTGAAACTGAACAACATTCTCCATGGAACATAGGTCGAAAAACGAAAAAAAAAATTTCATACTCCCATATAAAATGTATAAAATTAGTTTTTCGACCAATTACTGTTGTTCAGTTTTAGCAACACTGTCACCTGTTTCAGGATCTGACACAGGTTTTTTTAACACATGATGTATTATCTTAAAAAAAACTTCGTTAAGTTTAAAGTAAAAGTAAGTAAGCAGTAAGTTTAATACATGATGTGGAAGCCGGTGGTGGCTAAGGTATAATCTTCATTCTGCTGTTACTTCCGTACATTTGTGAAGACGAGGTGCCTTTTTTTATTATTTCACGCAACCGAAAATAATGAATCTTTTTTCTATTACTAAGGATGCTTATTCCTGCTTTAAAAAAATATTCAGCAAATGTAATTTTTTCAGACATTCCCCATTCTGTCCGCGCGCCGGCCGAATCGCTCCTTCGTACCGCGGATGCTCTATGGTGCTAAAGTAGTTGTCCAGTGCTCGACGGATGTTCCGCGTCGCACTGACAGTTAACTGTATGACCCGTGTAGATAAAGAAATTCTGATGGCGGCCATATTTTATGTGTGTATGTGAACGCTCTGTAGATGCCTAGTACATTTTACCGTCCGTCCGTCATCCGTGTCGCACTGAATCACCCCTAAATAGCAATCTTGAGTATGCCAGCTAGGGCCACAAACCAAATCTAACTTCACACTTATTTATTAAGAATAATACGAATAGACATAAGTACTGTATTATCTTTAAGAACTAATTGTACACTTATTTTGCAAATAAATAAATTGAAATTGAAATAGATGAACTAATTTAAACAGGAAGTAATTCCATCTAACAACTGAAGTACCAAATAACTTTAGCACCTCAATATTTAGTAAATGCGCGTGCATTGCCGATGACGTCACGCAGGCTAATGGCCGACGCGTGTACCGGAAGCGGACGCGGAAGCGGGCGGCCATCTTGCGAAATTATCATTTAACGTTTTATTGCGGGGTTGTTTGTTGTTATTCGCCATAGACGTGAGCATAATATGTACAGATTTTCCTTATTTTCGTTACTTTTATATACTTCGTTCTATTTACTTATTACTGTAATTGTGAATTATTAAAATTAAACCAACTATAGTATGTTTATAAAACAAAGTTCACTGTTACAAAATACAGGTGCTAGGTCTTTCAGACAAAAAAATATATAATCAGTAGGTTCAGTAGTTACTGAATTTAATCAAGGGATAGTATTTATTTACATTATAAACCGGTGTTATTACAAAAGATTATAAAACACTTGTTTAACTTAGACACTGTTTAAATGCGATGTTCTCTCTTTCAAACAATATTGTTAGAAAAGTGACAGCATCAAATTTAATCAGTGTCTAAGTTAAACAGATGTTTAAAAATCTATGTAATAACACCGGTGTTTAGTAATGAAAGCAAAGAAATAAGACTAACTATTAGTACAAGACAAGAGCTGTTAATACATACCCTAATGTATAACTATTTCGCTAAAAGGGTTCAGTAACAAACGGTATTCCATCAACTTTTCCATCAAACTTAAAAAAATCAAAGATCAAAGTTGCCACGGTAACACATAAAACGCCCGCATGATATTCAGTATCGAATCATCTGCTTATTCGATTCGAGGCCAACTCGATTACGCGCCGATACCTCGGGCTGTTATGTTTTATTAAATTCCGCCGAATGACAGCCGTTACTTAATATCCAAATTGAAGAATTCTCCCCAGTCAGTGATATTATTTACACGAACTCGGAGAGAAATACGATTTCTGCAGGGTTGTCACTACAGTCAGTTATACAAAAGTTGTTGAAAATAGTACATTACTGAGTTCGTCAAAAACTTAGTCCTCGGTTTCAAGTTTTCGACCCACGCTACTGCGTCATTATAGATACAACTATGAAAAATAAATGTCTGTTTTTTACACCAGTGACAAGAAGGCTTTACGAATAAATAATCGCTAATTCATGATAAAATCTATCAATATTTGATGTTTGACTTACGAAATCAAGCGCAAAATATTAAAAAAAAAACTTACACGTGTGAAATGGATAAGTTTCTTAACTTATTAACTTAGCTGTTTGTAGACGTTAGTTTTCGAAACGAAAGGTAAGACGAAATCAATACTTATTACCAACAAAGTACCTTAAACAAAGTATCAGAAAGGTGTCAAGTTATAAAGAGTAAATATTAAATTTGTGAGAAAACTCGGATCTGGCAACCCTAGAATTCTGTTTCTGGGAAATTCTTCGGCCATGACGTTTGATTCGTCACTTTTCAAATTTTAATTACGAGATTCGTCCTTTTGAATAGAATTCAAACGTATTTATGTTTTTCTGTTTTGGCGTTAGACGGTCAGGGTTTTGTAAAAAGAAATAATTACTTACAGGAAAAAGTTAGTTAAGAAGCATTATTTATTATTTCAGATTATTTTCTTTGATCTTAAATGTAATTGGGTTTCGTCAATACTTATAATTTTAAAAAGCAACGTTTTTGACTTAATTTCTGAAACGGAATGTTTAATCTCGGCAGTGGAGTTTCTAATTTTTTTAGACAGAAAAATATGTAATAGCATTTCAAGATTGATTTCATAAATCAAAAATACTTTGTTTTAGTTTGACATAGTCTTTTATCGTTTGTGCAAATAAATTTAGCTATCCATTACTGTTGTGCAAAAAAATCACCTCCTAAAGCTAGTTTCCTAGGATGACGGTGCCGTCATATTACGGCCGTAATTTAGCGGCGCAGAACGTTGTCTATGTAAACTATACGGCGCTGTTTCTGACGTTACGGTGTCGCCGTATTGTTTGCATACACAACATTCAACGTCGCTATATTACATGTATTTATTGGTATGTATTAATGTATTTTGTATGCATGTAAATATCATTCTTGTTTGTTTGTGCCGCATTCGTGTTTATCTGTTTACTGTTGGTTGACTGGTAGAGAATGCTCTTAGCATTAAGTCCTCCATTTGTACCTTACTTTATGTATTTGTGCAATAAAGATTTATAAATCAAAAATTACGGCCGTAATATGACGGCACCGCTATCCTAGGAAACTCTAGCTTTACCGAAGTGAATTGCTGTTCTAAGTAAACAGTTGTGTTATTACATTGTTTGACGAATGTTGTCGCTTTAAAAATATTTTGTTCCACCTAAAAATCAGTGTCGCAGAGGCTATGGCAATAGCTGAGGCTGGAGATCGGCAAAGTTTAACTTTTTTTTTCATTATTATATTAAATTGTATTGGGGTATTTTTTTGGAAATTACTTATGCTGAATAAATAAAAAAAACTATGCGATTTTCATTGCTTGCACCTTGAAAGAGACCTGGGGCCCAATCGCACTAATTCTGAACGATAAAACCAAAACCGTTACGTTGTCATTGAGGTTATATTTACCTAAAAATCTTTGGTTTAGCTTAAGAATTTTCATTTAAATTGTCCGAGATTGTCATTCTAGGCTCCTTAGGCACAGCTTTGTACAATTTTAACATAATTAAAGCGAGTATTTTTCTGTAAACAAAACTCAAGCGGTAACGATTTGGTTTTGGTTTTATCGTTGTAAATTAGCGCGATTGGGCCCCTGGTGACTAGCAGTTGTTAAATTATGTAACAGGTTTTTCGTTATTTTCAAGCATCAGGCTTTTTTAATACTCCTTTGCGGACACAACAATATAATTTTAACATCTATTTATGTTTTTAACGGAAAGGAAAGAAAATTCAATTAAGTTTCTACCTTATGTTGTAGTCATACACGCTTTGTTACAATCCATATTTCTGAGAAATGATCTCATTATTAATACGTAGAAAACTTGATACAATATTTCACTGTTTACTTTCAGTACAAAAATATCTTTCTTGGATACTTCCAAGAAACGTAAGGCTTAGTATTTTTCATCAAACCTTTTAAAAGCATAAGTATAAAATATTTTTTATCCAAAGAGAAATGTTAAACTAAATAAAAGTTTAAAAGATAAACTACACACCGCTTATCTTCCTTTGGCCGAAGTTGGCACATTCAGTGGAATAAACCTTCGGGGTGAAACCGGCTGAGAGCCACAAATCATGCGACCGGATATCCTAAGTTACCGTTTCCTGGAGCGCCCAGACTCCGCGCATCGTCGTACGCTCATCATGACCTATGCCATAAATAACAGCAAATACAGTTTAAAAAATATCATCACAGTTGCTAAAGAGTTGCGTCTTTTGGAACTGAAATCACACCCCGGGCACTCCATACAAACGCAGCGTTTCAACTACCTATTACACAGACGCTACACAGTAACGTTTTTCCACACGCGCAACTGTGTGCGTGAAGTCTAGAGCTATTGAATGAGCATACGAACTGGCCTACGAACGAACTCGCGGGGCGCGGTGAGGTAATTGATTGTGGGGCGGGGCGGAGAGTTTTCTTTCTGTACGATAGTACTTATATCTATTCTGTGCTGAAATGTAACGTACTCGACTACTCATATACACCCCGAAATTTTAATTATTTGGTTCCCGCAGTGGGGAGGTTCCACTCATGATTACAAGCAACTTTTAATATGTGGCCAACTCAGATATCGCGAAAAAAATCAGCTGTTCCATACAAACGCGCAATACCTTCTCGACCTTAATGTATAGAGCAGCGGTTTTTTTCGCAATATCAGAGTTGGCCCCATAGTAAAAGTTGCTTGTAATCATGAGTGGAACCACCCCACTGCGGGAAGCAAATGATTAAAATTTCACGATGAATTATCAGCAGTTTTTTGTGCATTTGATCTGATGGAAAAGCTATAGTTTGTTTGGGAATCGACAAATAAAATTAACAAATATACAATAAAATTAAAACAAGAAGATTTCAAGAGTGTGATTAAGAAGATTTTTTTATAGAATACTAAATAAGTTTAATAGTTTTTTTTACAATCTCGAGGAAGGTTGTAGTACAGTAGATGTATTTTGAATGCAATGATTCTGGCTACTTTTCTTGGAATTGACGCAATTTTGTAGTTGAGTTAGATCAGACGCACAGGAATTGAGAAAACTTGGTAGTTTCCTACCTGGTTTAAGAGTCATACAAGTGTTGGCTCTAGTTTGATTATAAGCCCCTTTACGTTTTAAGTAAATAAAATAAAAAAGCCTTTTATTAATTCCCATTAATTGGTTACATCAATAAATTTTAATTTACATTTTGCTAAATAGGTAATTTAATTTCATTTACTTACTAATTTTTCATTTGTTATATTACTATATTGTTATTATGTTGATTATTTAATTTTATTGCATGCAAATATTTATTTTTATATTAATGAGAATCCCTAGGGACAGTAAAGGCCTTATCCATCCCTTATCTTTCTATTTCTATAAAATTAAATGTGTAGCGGGCGCTTGTTGATTTTAACTTTTTTCTAGCTTTCTTGAACCGAAACTAAAAAAGTACAGTTCCTAACATTAAGGAACATGCACATTATCACTTAAGTTATCAGAGACGTGAGCAGAATGCGTGCCGGCTCCCGGGCACCGTGACGTGAACGTGACGCATGTATCGGGGAATCTGATTCGGGCAACTATCGCTTTTTAACGATGCTCCCGACGTGTCGGGAATATGACCCGGGATGGGAAGGTCACGTCCATTCCCACCGAAAAGCGGTTCGCAAGATACAAAATATTTATTACCAAAATCTAAGTAATAGGTTTTTCTGCCATAAAAAACGTATCAAAAATAAAAAAAAACAATATGACAATTGAATACATTGGCCTCTTAATATTTTTTTTTTATAAAATCAATTTACTTTTCACTGAATGGATTATACTAGCTTCCGCCCGCGATTTCGTCCACGTGGGCATTCGGAATATCGCTAGGGACCTTCTGACCGGGATAAAAAGTAGCATATGTTTTAATCAAGGTAATTAACTATTTGTGTACCAAATTTCATCTAAATCCGTTTAACCATTTTTGCGTGATTGAGTAACAAAGATCCAAAAATCTAAATATCCAAATTATCACATTTATAATATTAGTAAGATAGCTAGTAGGATTATTATGAAAGCAAAAACTCCTATTGGTTAGTAACAAAATGCCCATTTCCAGCTTTGGAGAGTGATAAAAAAACGCGCAATCTTTTTTGGAGAATATAAAATAACCCTAAGGATGTCAGCGCTTGATTTAGGTAAATCGCGGTGCATATCGGCCCGAGTGAGACGTGAGCTGCGTGCGATAAGATAAGATCGAGTGAGGCTGCAGTGTGTAATGGGCCTTAAAGCCGATCACGGCGACAATGGTGTTCATAAGTTACAACGTGACGTATAAGGAAAACAGGGTTAAAACTGAAGAATGGCAAAATGTATTCTATGAAAAAAAAATTTGAAGTATTTTTACTGTTAAAGTTGATGGAGAAGAGAGGTTTAATAAGGTTCTAAAATAATGTAGATATATTTATTAACATTTTTTTAATAACGAACAAACAGGCAATAACTTGCTCTTAGCATTATCAACCCTGCAACTGTGGCTGTATTTAAAGCAAATTTGAAATTCATATCCGATATGAAAAACCAGTAATAATATTTTGTATAACCTTACTTTTCTTTACCCAAAACTGTATTTATAATGCGAAAGTACATGTATGTTCTATTGCTTACTAATTAAGCCAATTATGCTAATGAAACATTAAGGAAATAGGTACTCGAACATAGACTACCTACTTAAAATTCATTCTAAAAGAGCGTCCCTAGAGAAGCCAAGAAACAGCGAGCGGTAAAAGCGCAAGCAAGTAAAATGTACAACGTTATAAAGCCGATATATTACCAACTGCCGATAAATAGTTTGTCAACACAGGGAGGGGACTAGAATCGATATGTTATTCAATCGATCCCTCGCATCGCCAAAAGGCATCCCCTGACGTCAGCTCTTCCCGACAATTACCGGTAATGAGAAGATCCCGAACGTGTCTGAACTCGGGATGCGCTGTTGACTCGATTGGACATATCGATACACGCGTGACGCTCACTCGATTAGGATTTAGGGCGTTCCACTTCTGATCAGATGATATGACAGTTATGGCTTAATGTTTGGGAAATGTCGATATTTAAAAGTAAAAATTTGATAGGAAGGTTTGTAAAGGTCCTTTATGGTATGGTTTTAGGAAGGTTTTAGGGTATTTATTGGTATTGGTATTGGTGATGGGCTCTTTTCTTCGCATTTAGACTCCCATTTGGTCCGTTATGCGTGAACATAGCATCGGTATGGCTAGTCAAGCCATCCCAGCTCCTTCCAGAAGCGCAGAAGCCTCCTGACGGCGCTCACAGGCTTCTCTGTGAGGATTTCTGCCCGTTGTGCGACCAAACCCACGCACTCCAGGATTACGTGGGGGGCTGTTTCTTCTGCGTCCAGGCATTTTCTACATAGAGGACTATCTGTCGCATTCATGATGGTTTTGGGGTAAATAATGTTACCATCCTGGATTATTTTTTTTGTACTCTCAACCAGAAGGATTTGGAGCAACCTTCCCGGACACTCGAAGGGAAGGAGCCATATAGCCGGGCTATGATGATGGTTATGTCAGACTCGTACTGACTAAAACCGCCTTGAGGCTAGTTTCGACCCGACAGTTATGACAAGCCTTGAAACCTTCATCGAATGCGACCGCCTACGCCTCCCGAGGGGAGTGTGGCGCGGGCTGGATTAACTAGTATTCTTAGGCTATGACGAATCATCATAAGGTAGGAAAACCAAAACTCTGCCTCAAGACATTTCCAGCTTCATTTTATGACTTGAAATATCAATTACACTTTTCTTATGCTAGTTTAAGATTTGTGAATACTTAAGTGGCCTAAATTTATCTTAAGCAAAGCACCCAAAGTGCTGGCTGATCGAGAACAACAACCGCCATGTTAACTTTGTGAGATTTTATTCGATGCTGAAAGACCCTCCAAAATTATGGCTGACTATCAGCCATTTTTAATGTTCCCAGTGCTAGGGCACAGGCCTCCCTTATGGGTGGATAAGGAGAGCCACGCGGACCCAATGCGGATTGGTTGTTAACGACTACAAATGCACCCAGGACCAACAGCTTAACGTGCCTTCCGAAGCACGGAGGAGCTCGAGATAGTACATTTTTGGTCACCCATTCCACTACCGACCCTTGCTAAAATTGCTTAATCTCCGCAATCGCTGGGCCAGCTGCGCCAACGAGCTCCTTGAAATTATGGCTATTTTTATACTCAATGAAATTTTATAGACTTTGCTTTAATCGATATTGTCGATATCGATATTATCGGGCCTTTCACCCCGTGGTGCGTAGTCCACGCGCATTTGATTATCCCAGGAAGTGATTCATCGGCGCGCGTGACCGTCTCCCGACGCTCGTTGGGATACCAGTTGCGTAAGTAACCTTAGCCTTTTCGCCGTTTTGTTCATTTCACACATAATATGTGCGTGAAAAACGGAACTCATCACTTAGTTTCCGTCTGTCTTGCTTTTAAGGGTTAACTAGGAAGAAAATCCTTCAAGGAACCAAAGTGAAACGTGTATGTGTTATTATTTGTTGCTTTGAAAGTTAATCCGCCTCAAATCAAATCAAATCAAATTGTTTTATTTGCAGAATATAGGTAGTTTTACAATAATTGGTGTTGTATTACAAAATTTGAGCGCTGTATTCTTACCCAATGGGTGTGCAAAATAATTATTACATAGAAAAAGTCAAACAATTAACATCTTGAAAAATATCGATTAAAAGAAATGTCACATAATAATAATAATAATACAATACATTACAATCAATTTAAATGTCTCTGTGGCCTAGTGGTTCGTCTACCCGTGTAAGACGCAGAGGTCCTGGGTTCGATTCCCAGGGAAGGTACAATTTGTTCTTGGTTTGTTTGGTGGTAGGGTTTATTTAAAGTCCGCCTGCCTAGCTACCACCATCTTACCTACGTCTGACGCCATAACAACAATTTAATAAACAATTTTTGTGTTCCGGCAGTTAGAGGTAAGATAGCCAGTTCCACATCGATGACGATTCCGGGTGTAGTGCGCTTCCATCTTCAGCCTTATCGTCACTTAACATCAGGGTGAGATAAAAAGAATAGTAATGTTCAACGTCAACCAATAAAATAATTCAAAGTATATAGGAATATCTCCGTATGGCTGATATTCCTATATGACTAATGGTATCAAGTATCGACCCATTTACATTTTTTTTTAATAAAGAATTCTTATTTAACAAAATTGAAATACGTGGTGTAATAATGGTTTAAGTTGTATTTGCCGAACATAATATTAATGTAAAAATGGAATTTGCGTATTGACAAAAGTTACGACTTTAGAGCTAGATTTCCGCCCACAGCTGCGCCCGAGTGGACTACATGTTATATCATGCGGGTGGAGACCCGTGCCCAGCAGTGAGATAAAGCAGCCTATGTCCTTCCCCAAGGTCCCATGTCCCATGTCCCATCTATATCCATACTAAATTTCGTCAAAATCGGTCCAGTGGTTTAAGCGTAAAAACGGAACAGACCGAGTTACTTTCGCATTTATAATATTAGTATGGATTTAGTTATGACGACTTTAAAAATATCACAATAATAATGTTCATTCCTGTTACATATCTCCGCTCGCACGTATGTCCTTATCATGATAAGGAAAAGGCAATCCTCATGTGCCGTGTATAAAATAAACAAACCTCATGTATTTATGGTTGGCGTATCAAAGCGTAATACGTGATACGCGGCCGTGTGTACAAACCGGAATAGATCCCAAAGTATGTAATGTAGATCCCACCTGGAGACTGTATTGTTGTGTTTGGAAACCATTGCTGGTTTAGTTAGTTAGTTTAAAACTAAAATATACTAGACTAACTTACATGGATCCCCAAAATAAGCAGAACATTGTTTTTTTAAAGAACAACAAAATAAGCAACTTTCGCTCAGGAATTTAACCGATCGAATGTTCTCAAGTAACGCTCCTTGACAGCTCAATCTTTTTATTACCCGACTGCAAGAGGGTTATGTTTTTCGCGCGTATCTTGTATGTAAGTATGTAAGTTTGTTTGTATGTAATATTCTTTATTACCTCATATCTTTCAAACGGCTGAACGGATTTCCATGATTAACATATCGTTAGATTTGTCTCGTCAGCCCAAGTGTTCTTAAGAAGGTAGCGTTATAAAGAAACCAACATGGCGGCTGTACGGTGCTATTATACGTAGCGAAAAAAAAAATTTTTTTAGAATTCTGCAATATGGGTGTCAAATTAAAGGACTTATTATAAAGATTTCAAAAAGGTATATCATATAAATAATAACTAAAAAATAAAAAATAAAAAATAAATTTAAAAAAATTAAAAACCCGCCTGCATAAAAGGACAAGTCAACTGAAAAGATGAAAACAAGATTAAATATTAAAGGCAACATTATAACATGCAGTCGGAGACATATAACTCAAATCATTCATAACACTTTTTTAGTTAGATTGCGTTGCTTGATATCAAGAAAAAACTTGGCTATAGGCATTAAAACTTAAGAATTTATAAACTTCTAATACTTACATGAAAAAATATTGACAAAAAGATGAATATAAGTCACTGAATAAGAAACAGCTAATAATTAATAGGCCCCTATTTATATCCAGAATTCGAGTATTATGATCCAATAATAATTAAAACGTGAGTTTGTTTACACGAGCGTAACACATGTTACGTAATTTAATTTAATTATGGCGCAAGAAATCAAGTGTGGAAGTTAATTGCAAATTAAATATTTATTTTAGCAAACTCGCCACTGTAACGTTTCTTTATACCACTAATTTGATAGCACCCTAGGGAAGCCTGGAAGCTAGGCAGGTGACCTTAGCAGAAATAAGAAAATTCTTTAAACCAACACAGAATAACAAAATAAGGCAAGCAATTTGTGAGCGCTCCCACGTAAAACATATTTTGGAGAAATTCAGACATAAGGCGGGATGACATTTCTTCAAGAAAATTAGTGATTTCGCTTCTGATATTCACTCCACTTCGTCTTCTGATCTTCGAAAATATGTAAATAAGGTGATGTTTCGTGCTTGTGTTATCTGCAGTCACCAAAACTATTGATTGTTTTTAAAGAGCACTCAAATAAAAAGAGTAATGTATAGAAAAGCCAGCGATACACTCTCGATGGAACGGTAAATATTCAAGGGATGAATCTGCAGCGATTTTTGCCACCGCCACCGGTATAGTATATTTACATAGGAAACTAAATTACCTCTATTGATGCTGCGAGGGTGGGGTATCTATTAGGGTTGCCTACTATCTACTGTAACTAATATAATTTAAGGTTCAAAAATGAACTCATTGTCGTTCTCTATTTTAATCTATTCAGTACCCTTAGCACGAACAGCTATCGAAAGAAATAACGCGCGTAAAAACATTCGATAGAGAAATTTTGTATGGGATATTTTTACAACGCCATCTACCGCCGAGAAGCGAAAGAAATTTTCCATAGATTTTTCCCTATCGAGTACTTTTACGCGCGTATTTTTTCACGATGGTTGTTTGTGTTATGGGTACTGTCTGTGTGTTATGAGAACAGACGACATCAATAACCATTGCTTATGAAATAAAACAATCTATCCCTTTTATAGAGATGATTAGCGACCACCCGCAACTTCGTCTGCGTGGAAAGTTTTTGTGCTATCCCCCGGGAACGGTACTTTTTTCTGGATGAAAGGTACCCTATGTCTTTCCTGAAAACATGTATGTAAAATTTCATGATGATCGGTTCTGTAGTTGAAACGTGAAGGCGAAACAAACAAACAAATGAACTTTCGCATTTATAATATTAGTAAGGAAGTATGGATGATTACAATGTAGTCACCTTGATAATATTGTTATTCTGTCAAACATCTTATTTCCAAATGAAGTTACCATGTCTCAAACAAAGTAAGTAGAACAGTTCAGCTGTTTTTTTAAAAGCATAATACACGTATATTTTGCTCAAATTGTGCAAAAGTTTGATTTATAAAGACATTTGTAAGACATCAACTTGATCTTAAAAGTTTTAGTTTATCGTTTTTTATATAATTATGTTGCGTGAAATTTCAATCAATTGGTTCCCCCAGTGAGGTGGTTCCACTCATGAATTTGTATTTATGAGTGGAATCACCCACTGCGGGAACCAAATGACTAAAATTTCAGCGTGTATAAACTAACTTTTTTTGGCTTTTGATTCGATTAATTTTTATTTAGTTGTAAGTACAGCCCTAGAGGCTATAAATATATGATGCACGGGAAGTGGCTCGCAATGGGTACGGTTTCTTTGCAGTTATGATTTTGTTAGCGGAAACTCTATTTCCTTTAGTTTGTATCTTGTTATGTTTACTGTTTTTAAATAGCTAAGGTAGCTTCGAGAAGCAGGTCATATTTTTTTCCTCATTCACAACTTGTTACGAACATACGGTTTCGTATGCGGCCGAAGGGATGTAGTGAAATTTTAATCATTTCGTTCTCGTAGCGGGGTGGTTCCACTCATGATTACAAGCAACTTTTGCTATGGGGTCAACTCTGATATCACGGAAAAAAATTATCATATAACGGGTGGCGCAAAAGTAAAGACCCTATTTGGTTCAGCTATAACATTTTTTCTAAATTAGAAAACTAGATTTAGGTTTTTTTAAATGTATATTTGTGCCATTAAATTTCGTACCATTAGGATTTAAAGATGATGTCTTTTAAATGGTGACCTCCAGAGTTGATACACATTTGAGCCCTATTTATGACATTTTGCATAACTTGCCGTAACACTTCCTGCGATATGTTCGTTATTTCTTGACGAATGTTTTCTTTTAGAGCTGCGAGAGTCTGTGGCTTGTTCACATACACCCGAGATTTCAAAAAACCCCAAAGAAAGAAGTCTGGACTGGTCAGTCCTGCCGGACGGTGGGGAAATCGTCGACGAAATTCACGTTGTGTTCTTATCACTGATGAATTATTCCGTAAGAACATTGACACAATTATTCCACGTTCTTGGGGAGTAAAACGGTCCATGTTTATTTTCAGTGTATTTTATATTTGTTCACTACACAATTTTCAACAACAGAATGACAGAAAATGTCATATAAAAAAAATAAAAGTATTTTCTTTAGTGCCAGTACTTTTGCGCCACCCGTTATATACATTAAGGTCGAGTAGGTTGGTCGCGCTTTTGTATGGAACAGCAGATTTTTTTGCGCGATATCAGAGTTGGCTGGCCCCTTAGTAAAAGTTGCTTGTAATCATGAGTGGAACCACCCCACTGTGGGAACCAAATGATTAAAAATTCACGCTGAATAGTTATGATTGTTAGATTGTCTTAACTCGCTGAAGGCATTTTTAAAGTTATATCAGTAACTTCCGCCCGCAACTTCGTTCGCGTTGATATTAGAAAAATCTCATGGAACCTTTGAATCTTTCACAGGGATAAAAAGAATCTTATGTTTTAATCCAAGCTATAAACTATCTGTGTGTTCATCCAAATCCATTCAGCCGTTTTTGTGTGATTGAGTAACAAACATCTAAACATCTTTCAAATTTATAATATTTGGTAGAAGGATTAATTGTTTATTAGAATTTATATTTTCAGTGTGAGCTCTGCTTTGCTGCTAAATTAGCTCACCGGACTGCTGAGCTAAGGCCAATTCTACTTAAATCATTTTATTATCATTATTATTTTATATTTTATATTTATATTTATTATCATTATTAAACAGGATGTGGTCTAACTAAGGTGTAGCACGCTTGCCCAGGAAATGCCTATTCACTCTTGCCCTGAAGAGACCAACATTGTAACTATCGGGGAACACATGAGCAGGCAGCGTATTCCATTCTTTAGCAGTTCGCATAAGAAATGAATTGGCAAAGCGCTTAGTATGGACCCTTGGAGTATCTACTATGTAAGGGTGATATGCTAAGTACATTTCAAAGCGGTAACAATGATATTTACGGGACACAACTAATGAAGAAGTACATAATAATTATAATATAATGCAAAATGAGTCATTTATGTCATGAGTCAACGAACGAAACGAATCGATCTAGCTATAAGTACCTTACACCAAAACGACGTACATATAAATATCGATGTTGTTTGCTCCTCACAAAGATGACATCATCCGGAAAGTATCTACTAATAACGTGGTGCTGTTTGCCGTTTCCGTATTTCTATCACCGGAGTCGGAGGTTATAAAATTATTATCCCGATAGCTACTGTGCTCGTTCGTTAGTCCGCCTTATTGGCGCGTGGTCTGTAATTGCTACGAAATAACCCCCCCCCCCCCCCCCCCCCACAGAAGACATTTACAGGGTGAGATCATTATGTTCTGTACGCAAGTTATGAAGAAACCTTATTATATTCAATTGGAACGTCTGCAGAATATGTGCATCAAGTTCATTTTCAATTTACGCAAATTCGACTACGTATCTCGCTTTCGCCAAAAGTTTCATTGGCTCCCTATTCGTCGGCGCAGGGAATTACGCTCCTGTACTCTATCCTTTTCCTACTAACTTCACCACTTTATCTTAAAGAATCTTTCGACTTTCGATCCTCTTCTTTACTACGTACTCTGCGTTCTTCTTCTAATCTCACCTTCGATATTCCCCGTCATTCCACTGATTTCCTTTCCTATTCATTCTCTGTGCATGCTGTCCGTTTGTGGAACGCTCTTCCAGAAAGCATCCGTAAAGCTCGTACCTTAAGATCTTTCAGCGATCAAGTTAAAAGACATTTCCTTTCTCCCACCCATACTACTTTTTCGCATATTTCCCTTTCAACTTTCATTTTATATAGGTATACTTACATAATTTTCTCTCTCTATTTTATTTATACACGGTTTATTTTTAAGTATATCTAAAAATGAAATGGGGTTTTCAGACCACGTAAATGAACAACTTTTACTATGGGACCAACCACGAAATCGCGAAAAAAAATCAGCTATTCCGTAGAAAAGTACAACATCGACTCGACTATAATGTATGGAACAGCTGTTATTTTTCACGATTTCGTGGTTGGCTCCATAGTTAAAGTTGTTCATTTACGTGGTCTGAAAACCCCATTTCATTTTTAAATATACTTAAAAATTAACCGTGTATACATCTGTATCTGTTGTCCTTATAGTATTTTTGCATCCCTCCCCATCTGTCCCTTTCCCCTTTATATTTCTCTACTCAAGGTTGCCTGGAAGAGACTGCTACATAGCAATAAGGCCGCCTTTTGTGTACTTGTCTATGTTTATTGTGTGCTTCTTTTTAATATCTTTTTCTAGTGTGCAATAAAGCATTTTATTATTATTATATGGGTATTCTATTTTTATTTTTTACAACCAGTATCAATCCATATTTTACAACCAAAAAAGTAATTGTCGCATACACTAAGTGAGAGTCCGTTTAATCAGCCATATTAATTTTTTCTACTTCAAGTTTTATTTTTATATTTTTGCGTAGGGAAGTCACTAACACAAAATTAATCATGTCAAATGTTAAAAAGAGTATTAAAATGGTAGCACAATCTTGTACTTTATGACACTTTGCCAGTGTATAGAAAAGGTCATGCTACGTATGGTTAGGATATGTCAAGCGGAGATATGTCAACTGTACTTTTTTCTGAATTAAAGGCCCTATGATCTTCCCTGTACCCCTAAGAACGTGTATGCAAAGTTTCATGATGATCGGTTCAGTATTTAAGACGTGAAGGCTTAACAAACAAACGGACTTTTGCATTTATCATATTAGTAAGGAAGTAAGGATGACGATATATCTGTAACGCAATGATTAGTTTTTCAATAATGACGAGGTGCAGAGGATTTCGAGGTTAACATATTTATTCGTACAAGATGTTATTATTAAAAAAACAACAGCAAAGAATAACCAAACAGTCGTGTCGGAATCGGATCGTGTGCTATAAAAGTCTTTGCTTTTGCGCCTCCCCTTCACAGTAGCTCGTTAAGACACATTCATGTTTGCTTGTGTAATGGATATTTTTGCCGTATACGTTTTTTTATAAATATCGTATTTATACGAGCGTGTACTACGACTGGGAATTTTCTCGCCTCGAAGTTCGGTTCTAAGAAAATGTACAAAGAACTTCGTTTGGAAACGAAGGAGTTGCGAAAAGGAAATGTGTTTTCTATTTCTATTTTATTTTTTATTCGAAGAAATATTATTCTGGATGACGAATCAATTTGTAAGTTTTTTTACACTGGATAAGCGGTAACTTGGTATCAGATTCACATCAGAGGGACTTAATAAACAGAATGTAGAAAAACAAGATTACCCCTTGCCACGCATTTGCTTGGCAAAAAAGTATAGAAATTCATAATCATAAGGGGGCTATTTCTTTTTTGTCATTATTTTTATTGTATGGCAACACGTGGGTTAGTACATTTTGTATCTATGGTAATGTTTTGAAGTAAGTATAGTTTTTTTGTATCTTTTGGCAATAATATATACCTGTGGAGGTTTCCAATAAGCTTTTAATTTTTATCTTCCTATACTAAATTGTATTGAGAGTTGTAAACCCCCAAAGATAAAAAAAAAATAAACAGTAAAATAAGATACCTTTCCATCAATTTATTTTTCTAAGACTATTCGCAACATATTTAAATACTGCTGTTGTCTTTGGTTTATACAAATAAACATTCAAAATACATAATATTATATCGTAGATAGATATTGCCCATTACACATTAACAAAATTTGTTTGCTCACCAATTTTAGTGGAAGATTCACGGAGTTCCACAAACAAACAAATTGCTTTAATATGAGGTTGTCATCAGCGGAACTGTGGGCGTTTATACAGGCTGTGTTTTTATTTTTCACATCCTCAAACTCAAAATTAAAAACAGACATTATAGGTATACGTGATTTTTGAAACGTAATCAAAACAAGAAGTGCTAAAATAAATACCGATTTCAAAGTAAGTGGTAAATTTGTCTTACGGAAATAATAAAACGCCACCATAAACAAGCACAAGAGTGACAAAACGGAGAGTACGTATTCTAAATTAACCTAGCCGGGGATCGAACCGCGACCTCAGAGCACACTTGGCCACGGAGGTCGTCAAATAAACAAACATTTACTTTTCTCTTTATGTAACAAGGAATAAAAAATAAAACTGAAGAAAATAAACTTTTGAATTGTTTTAATAGCTCTTTCGAAAACTACTTTCCTACTTACCTGCTTATTACAAGAAGTTTTAGTTCAGTACTCCACAATGAACAGAATTGCGCTATTCTATCTAAAATTTTTGTATTTTCCTAAAAGGAAAAACATAAATGTACGAAATTTTACAAAATAGGTATTCAAACATTTAATATTTTAAATCATCCTGTATATCGTTGTTTGCTCTAGATGTGCCTACAGGGGGAGCCAATCGTTATTGCCTTTGATCTAATAATAAATAAATTATTATTTGTCGTCAAGTCATACACGACCTAATAGCTTCCTCGTATTAAAATTTTACTATTTCCTTACGAAGGAATCGTGTTTTTCTTGGACAAAACGGCTTATCATTTTCTACGTCGTCGTGTGTACTTAAGTAATACTTGCTTAATAGCCTAGCAGCTTGGCTAAAGCTAGGCCCTAGATTTTACATTCTTTGGGTAGATGTAGACTATATTTTAATCTTGATTCAACCGCCTCTATTGTTTAGTGTTTCTCTCACACGTGTAAAACACAGGGTTCGATTCCCAGGAGGAGAATTGTACTAATTTGTACTTGGTTTGTGTGTGAGCCTCTACTTGAGACTCTACACTGATGTCAATATGAGATGATGTCAATGTGAGGTGACTGACGTCACGGGAGGTGGTATACGCGCGGTGCTAATAAAATACGTCAGTACAAGTTGAATGCCTTTGACGCACTGTCCCAGTATTACAGAAATACTAATACGAATTTGTCGCATATGGAAAAGTACTTAGGTTGCGCAATATTCACGCGGTACTGTAAAATTATGTACAAGCCATTTTAAATATTTGCTTATTTTTATAATGGCTTGTACAGTTTGGTTGGTAGTAGGGCTTATTTTAAGTCCGCCTGGCTAGCTACCACCATCTTACCTAAGTCTGAAGCCATAACAAAGATTTAAAAACTGTTGTGTTCCGGCAGTTAGAGTAAGATAGCCAGTTCCTCAATAGTGAGCATTCCGGGTGTATATACTAGGAGGTCATAACAAATTTGGTAACGATCACGTAAGTGGCTGACTCTGGGTTCACAGGATGGAGAGGCACTCTCTGATGCTAAATATGTAAGTCTGTTTGCGTGAAGTGGTTGCGTTCTTTCTATATGCAGGCTGAAAAAAGGCTTTAAACTTTTTGAAAGTAAATAATAGCCCATGTTACTCGCTGATAATGTAGCTTTCTATAGGTGAAAAAAATCTCAAAATCGGATCAGCACTTTTTGAGTTTATACATTACAAACAAACAAAAGGTTAATCGCTTATACCTATGAAACGCAACCGAATTTTGGTCAGTCCTTACACAGTTCACGTGAGTACAATTAGTACTTACTTGCTGTACTATTGTCATCCATTTACCTTATCGTTTTTTTGGTAACGATAACACATTTTTCAGCCTGCATTTTATAAAAAGAACGCAACCACTTCACGCAAACAGATCGACATATTTAGCATCAGAGAGTGCCTCTCCATCCTGTGAACCCAGAGTCAGCCACTTACGCGATTGTTACCAAATTTGTTATGACCTCCTAACTCCTCCTTAAAATCTAGTAGCGCGGTTACGCTTTCGGCCTTATCGTCACTTAACATCAGGTGAGGTGAAGACTAAGCACGAAGTATCCAGTTGTGGATGTTGTTTTGTATTGAAACAACAGTAGTACTGTTTATAAAATTGTATTAAGTATTGAACTCAAGAAAAACTTATAGCACTTTCATTTTATACTGAGTTCCGTTAGTGAAAGAAATAGTGTATAGAAAATCAGTGATTGTATTTCCATAGCCATTCTCAGCATATACCTAATATACATATACTATGAATTACTTATAAGTTACTACAGACAAACAGACACACAGATACACGTTCACATCTTTGTTATAATGTAGCACTGATCACAACCTCACATCTGATGTGATGGGGGGTTAAAAATAATGCACTAGGTGTTAAGACAATAAAAGCTGTATACATTAACGCCTTAAACGAATCTGTTGAAACTGAAACATAAAAAAACCGTGTTGGTATCCCATAATGCACTAATGTAAAGACAATAACTGAATACATTAGCGCTTAAAGCGAATCTATCATGAATAAGGTACGGAAATAATGAAAAATCGTGTTGAACGACAAACTTAAGTACCAACACCCATTCAAAAAGCGTAGCCTTAATAAAAATAAACCGTACGATTTACGCGTTTAAAAAACAATCGCGCCTTAATTCGGGCGAAGTTCGACAATTCCGTTCAATTTCGGCGTTAGCCCGACACCGTGGTACAGTTTAAAACTTATTCTTATACCTCGTCCAATTAGCTAAGACCTCTGGAGATTCGAGGAGTCGTTCGAGGCTTGTGGTGCGGAGGTGGCGAGGGAGGTCTGGCTACAGTGGCTGGTTGTTAAGGAACCGCATCACGTAGGAACGTTCCCCTGATCTCACGTGCTAGCGAAATTGGTCGACTGTAGTGATGTGCTGGTAAAGATCGACATTTTTAAGAAACATTGATATTCGCTTAAGTGTGTTCTAAACTTGCCTGAGTTCATGCATAAGCAAATAAAAGGAAATAATCAAAAATTGACAAACTTTTGTTGTAAACTACATTACCAATTATTAGGAATTGGATTTAAGGCTGTATATTCGCATTTCAACGAAATTAGCGCTTTTCCAATGAAGTTATCTAAAGAATGAAAGCATTATTATGGATGCAAACTTTAGTTTTAGGAAGCAAAATTCTTAAATTATTGACGTATAGAGAGAAAAACATAATAAATTGTCAGGTATTTTAAAACGAAGACAATCTGTTCAAGTGGAATTTAAAATTGCTTGTCAGAGGTATTTTTCAAAAACGTTTCAGCTGTAACAAATAAGAATACGACTCATATTTATTTTTTCACGTATTGTTTGTATTATCAAGGAGTTTTCTATAGAGAGAAAATTTAAAAAAATGCTTTTAATCATAGAGAAATAAAATATTAAAAAATGCTCAAATTGGTACACTTTGACATGTTTTCTTACTGGTATTTACAGAATCTAAAGTAATTTTTAATTTTTCTAATGTATTGCGTGTTTTGTATATACTTATATATATTTAATAACTAGCTTCCGCCTGCGACTTCGTCTGCGTGGAAAGTTTTTTTGCTATCCCTCGGGAACATACATTTTTTTCGGGATGAATAATACCCTATGTCCTTCTTTGTACCCATGACAACGTGTATGCAAAATTTCATGATGATCGGTTCAGTGGTTAAGACGTGAAGGCGTAACAAACAAACAAACAAACGGACTTTCGCATTTATAATATTAGTAAGGATTTAAAAGGAATTTTCAAAGTTCGCCCTCATTACGGCTCGCGCAGAGTTGTTTTGATCATTTGTATTGAAAATTTAAAAATGGAAAGTGATGCAAGTATACAGCCTTAAGTTAGAGGGGTCTCTAACTTAAATCCAATTCCTAGGTATCTCATAATATTTTGTGCCCTAATCATAAGGTGATTATTAACAACCAAAAATCTGCCAAAATATTAGTTTCTTATATGTAAAGTCTAAAAAGATTTCAAAGTAAGTAACAAAAACACTAGTGTTATGAAAATCAGAGACAACAATCGATGGTAACACAAACATTCAGACCTGGGCTGGGGTCCAATATCGCTAATTCTGAACGATCAAACCAAAACCGTGACGTTGTCATTTAGGTTATATTTACCTAAAAATCTTATAGCTTTAGAATTATTCCTATTTAAGTTGTCCAAGATTGGCATCCCTAGGCATCTTTCAACAATTATAACTAGTGGCTCCGTGAGCTGTAGAACTCGCGATAAAATAAAATAAAATGTTGCCATGAAGTTTTCAAAACACACAGTATCGTGAGTATTCGCAACTAGATGGTGCTTCTAATTTTGATCATTTTTCAAAATGGGTGAATATTTTTTTTATAAATTTAGAAAAATTGGCTTGATTAAACAGTTATATGTAATTATTGAACCTATTTACAAATTTCACCAGAATCGGTTGAGAAATGCGACCTATAGAGGAGATCAAACAGCCGGAAAGCTGGACTGAAATATGTTTTTTTACATATCTCCGTCATTTTAATAAATTTCTTAAAAACTGTGTCGACAAAAATATTCTATATATTTATCAAATCTGCTCACAAAATTTCACCGGGATCGGTTGAGAAATGCAACATGTAGAGGAGAACAGACAGCGCCGGAAATCCGGACTGAAATATGTTTTTTTACATTATCTCCGCCATTTAAAAAACAATTGAAAAACTGGCTTGATTAAAAAAGTCTATACAATTTTCAAACTTGCTTACAAAATTTCACGAGAATCGGCTGAGAATTGCGACCTGTAGAAGAAAACAGACAGCATTGGAAAGCCGGACTGAAATATGGATTTTTAACATTTCTCCGTCATTTTGAAAAATTTCAAAAAACTGGCATGTCATAAAATTTTTATTTTATTTTCAAACCTACTCACAAAATTTCACGAGAATCGGTTGAGAAATGCGATCTGTAGAGGAAAACAGGCACAGCTGGAAAGCGGACTGAAATCTGTTTTTTTAACATATCTCCGCCATTTTAAAAAAAATCAAAAAACTGGCTCGACAAAAAAGTTATATATAATTTTTGAACCTGCTCACAAAATTTCACAAGAATCGGTTGAGAAATGCGACCTCTAGGCTGGAACAGACAGCCGGACATACGTATGAATTTTTGCCCAAACTGAAGCAGAGACGCATCGCTCGCACTTCGTGCTCGCGCGGTAAATTTTTTGCGATTTGGGCCCCTGGACCTGGAATAATACAGAAAAGTTGGTTTTTAAAATTGACTCAGCTGAGGATCGAACCCGGGCAATACCCCGACATCCTCATCAGAGAATATGGTGACACCTTAAAAACCAGTTTACAAGCCACTCGACCACGGAAGTCGTCGAAGTACATGGAGATGGAACGTTATAAAAAAAAATTTGTTAATATTATTTTAGAATCTGTATATAAAATTATGATCCAAAATTGGTTAATATAAATGAATATTTTTTTTTAACAATAAGTAGCAAATCTACTTACTTATTTTATCGACATTATCGACTACTATTAGTGAAGTTACCGGCACATCACTAACGAATAGAAGTGTTGTAGCTGTAGGTGCACGGAGCAGACTGCGTGCTCAATTCGAACGTCTACGCTCTTTTGTTTTTGTTGGCAGCCCTAACACTAGGGATTAGCGTTGCTTATAAACAAATTGTGTTAACCCTTTCTCTTCCTGAACTATTCTTTAGGTAATTGATTAAACTAAAAAAACAAGCAAAATTTTAGTTTATTCAAGAACTCTGAAGAAAATTCTATTATACAATACTAAATAATATACTAGACAAAATATGACTCGCACCAGATCAATAGGGAACATGCATCAATTTTTTTTTGTATCAAAATCAATAGTATAATGCGTGAGAAAATCAACTGTAATATTAAAAAAAATTCTCTTGTGTTTTTTTCTCGTGATATAGTTACTTGAAGTTAGCACGCAGCAGCACCCGCCGAAAACGCTCTATACAAAAAGGTCAACATTTGTGACGTCACTCATGTCACGTTTCAGTGCATTAGTATGGAGTTGCCAAGAATTTTCAAATATCTCCCTAAATATTGCGTTTAAGTACATATGTGTTTTACAAAATAATATTTCTTATTTGATGTTCTATCCGACTGTTAAGTGCATTATATCCAAAAACGAAAAAAATGTATTGTTATTTTCCCTTGTGTGATAAAACTAAAGTAATACATTTTATTTTTTATTTTTTTGTTCCATCATGTTTTTATACGTGTCCGCAGCGATCAAGCTCAAATTTATCAAAATAGGTGACTTATGCATGTTCCCTATTCTCGGACGGGAATCGAATCCGCGACCTTTGGATCTCTGGTCCAATGCTCTGACCACTGAGCGACCGAGTAACAAGTGATTCGGTAGCCCAGAGAGAAGGCTTCGATTATGAACGAGGGTTCGATTCCCGTCCGAGAATTGATGCGAGTCGTAATTTTTCTGGTGTATTATATTATTTAGTATTCCAAGTCAAAGTCAAATAAGCTTTATTCAAATAAACTTAATTATTAAGATCTTTTGAATCGTCTATATTTTCCTACCAGCCTTTTTTAGCTGACAAGAAGAACGAGCGCAAGAAACTTATCAGCTGTAACAGCCATAAGTAATGATATTTACAAACTTGAATATATCGTTACCAGATAATTACAACAGGGTGACAGGATTATTGGCCACAACATAGACTTATTATATTACTTCAACAAAGTACTTATAGTAGCAAGTTATCTGTTACATCATTTCCACGCATTTTGATCTTTAAGATAATCGTCTACTTTATAATAACCTTTATTCTTTAGCGTTTTTTAACATGGTTGGTAAAAGGAACTTGTTGCGGAACTTTATTAATAAAGGCTATGCCTTTCTCCATAAATGAACCTCTAGTTTTTGCAAGCCTAAATCTTGGAACGGCAATTTTATCTTTATTTCTTGTATTAAACTGCTGAACATTGCTAATGAATCATAGTGTTTCCTTACATAAACTAAATTTTCATATAATATGTATTGGCCTGCCAAAGTTAATATATTTATTTCTTTAAACAATTCTCTTAAGCTATCTCTTCGCCGAAGATTGTATATGCCGCGAACAGCTCTTTATGGAGTACAAAAATATTTTCAATACTGGCAGCTGAGCCCCACAAAAGCAGTCCATAGGACATTACACTATGAAAATAACTAAAATATACTAACCTTGCCGTTTCAATATCAGTTAAAAGTCTTATTTTCTTAACAGCGAATGCCGCTGAACTATGTCTACTTGACAAGGCTTCAATATGTGGATCCCATCCATATTGTATAAAAATAGCATTGTGAATGCAAAAATCTTAAATTTAAACATTCTTTTACTTCTTCCTTATTTGGCAAAAAGGTTAAAAGCATTTTCACACGAATTAAATTAGTTACAGTAGGTGATAATAAGACATTTTTGTTTTCAGTGTGACTAAAAATTTTTTTTTGTTTACCAACTGAAAACCGTTCTCGGTTGAAAAACCTCATACATTTTCGTCGAAACTAGCAAATTGCGCCGATGTATCGGAGGCGGGCGTTGAAAAATTCAGATATTTTCCCAAAAACCCACTTAAACCTGATGGAGAGGGTAGTTTTATGAAAAATGGCGAATGCATCGACACAAATGCTGCCTCCCACTTGATTTTGGTGCGAAGTTTGATAATACTGGCAATCAATATCTATATGTGACATGATACAATAATATACTGCGACAGGTATAGCACTCCGGGACAGAGGAAGTAACGTGGTCAACTCAAGCTTACGTCATCTCGGCTACCTATCGGTATTGAAAATAACATTTATTCATCTTTAATTGAACGGTTTCGTTGGCTGAGAAACAAATCATAATTAAAATGCACTATAAATAGTGGCTCGATAAGCCGTAGACCTCGCATTTGTGATCCTTTTTCGAATTGGCTGAAATATGTTTTTTTTTTTCGAAAAATTTTGAACAACTGGCTCGACCAAAAATCTATTTAATTATACAACTTGCTCACAAAATTTCTAGAGAATCAGTTTAGAAATGCGACCTGCCCCGTATTACAACCCCTTTAAACTTGCCAGTTTTCTGAATGGCTATCAGTACGTCTCTTTTATTTGCTATACAGCGAGAAAGAGATGTAACTATAGCAATTCATAAACCTGGCAAGTTTTAAGAGGTTGTAATACCCACCCTGTAGCGGAAAACAAACGGACAGACATACAAAAGCATTTTTGTCCAAGCTGAAGTAGGGACGCCTCGCTCGCGCTTTGCGTTTGCTTGATCAATATTTCTAATGAGCGTGACAGAAAAAACTCCTTCAACCTTTTCTTGTTACCATAAAGTCCGGCAACTGGATAGTGACGTATGCCTGTGTTACTCCTGGAATGCCAGTCTGCCAGACTTTGTTTTCTTGGAGCATGCATAGTAGTCGTATCAAAAAAAAATATAAAACTATATATTCCGTATTAAGAAATAAATTAATCACTAATTAGTGGACGTAATCTGTATTCCATAGCGAAAAAAAAAGCTTAAAACTGTGACAGATGGTATAGTTTTGACTTTTTCAGTAACTTTTTATGCATATTATAATGGAAAATACCCCCAACCATCTTCATGGCCATTCCATATGGCCAAGCCTAGCAATAATTCTCTGCTGCAAAAACGCCGATCCATCCATCGATGGAAAGATATATTCGGCCGGCCGATCGCACCCCATATTTCATAAAACTCCCCACTCTATCTGGTTTAAGAGAGTTTTTAGGAAAATAATGCTGGACATTTAGCCCATATTTCTCTATGAGATACAATGGAATGTTATCTTTAGGTTTTTTATGGGGTTAAAGTTAGAAATTATGTTTTAACCTAAAAGATTAACATGTACAGAAATTAGAAAACAGATATTTAAATAAATCATAGTGTTTTTATACAAAAATTTATAGCGAAAATATCAAAATGTATGAAACAGCTAATATTTTTTCACGATTTCAGAGTTGGTCCCATAGTAAAAGTTGTTCAGATTGATGGTCCCTATCTACCATATTCGGCATTAGAGGTCATTTTGTAACACGTTGTATATATTGTGGAATTACTACCCCTTAACATCAGTCAGACAATGACAAGAGAAGAGAACAAAATATTAACCCATATAAAAAAACTCTTTGGAGAAGATCGCGCGCTCTACCTTCAGTTTCCTGCTGTTCCTTCGTTTATATTGAAGTTTGTATACAGTCGTAATAGGAGTTTTTATAATTATCTTTTCAGGATTGTAGCTTTATTAAAAGTTTTTTAAACTTTATTCATAAGAAATAAATAGCATTTAGCCATCCAGCATTATGTATTTTTCTAGGTGCAATGTTTATACATTGCTGGGGCAGTCGCCCATACTTTAATTAAGCCATCTTTAAAAAAAAAAAAAACAGTTTTGAAACTGGTAAGTTACTTGTAGCATGGTGAGTAAGGCGAGTGGCGAGCAAAAGCTTAAAATGTTGTAGTAACTCGGATGCGAGTTACATGTTCACTCGATATGAAAGTAACTCAATAAAGTGCATATCAAAATGTGTTTGTATCTTACTAAAATATCATAATATTGTACAAATCTTTGTATTTAATAGAAAATAAATTCCTTCACTTCAATCCCTGTCAAAATCAGCAGAAGTCAAACATTTTTACGTTGTTGATGAGTAAATTTCCCATACTGCGCGCCGTGCGAGCGTTAGCCGATTACAGATTAATTGAATTACAGGAACGCCCAATGCGATTAAACTATGCAACGCGGATTGCAGGGTGGCAGGACGGCTTATATGCAGCTACACATTATTATAAACACATTTTCAACACACTTGCTCGTAAAATTAGCCCTAATACATCACTTTTAGGGCCATAAACTGAGCTATAACAAACACAGTGCAATAATATATATAAAACACTAGTGCGTTATAGAATTATACAAAGTTTACTGAAAGTTCTATGCGAGTAAACAGAGCATTCCCAATTTAACTGAGTAAATACAGTTATTTTTTTAGTAAAATATTTGCATTCTATCACTTAAAATTATGATTTTAAAGTAGGCTGTATGCTCACTCGCCCCTTTGTTCACAAAATATTCTTGCATTGGGCGCGTGAAAAAAACCATACCCAAAGGGTAAAAACGGGACTCTATTATTAAGACTCCGCTGTCCGTCTGTCTGTCTGTTTGTCACCAGGCTGTATCTCATAAACCGTGATAGCTAGACATTTGAAATATTCACAGATGATGTATTTCTGTTGCCGCTATAACAACAAATACTAAAATTTAAGGAAGGCTCCCATATAACAAACGTGTTTTTTTATGCCGTTTTTTGGTACGGAACCCTTCGTGCGCGAGTCCGACTCGCACTTGGGCGATTTTTTAAATTTATGCTGTTTCTAAATAGAATGGCACTTTGCAACTTTAATAATTTACCGAGCGAACGCGAAGCGTCTCCATTTCAGGTTGGGCAAAAATGCTTTCGTATGTCTGTCCGGTTGTCCATCTGTTCTTCTCTACAGGTTCCATTTCTCAATCGATTCCTTCGATCGAAGACCGATTCCCTTGAAATTTTGTGAGTTTTACGTTTACAAAAAAACACAAGTATTTTAACCATTTCGAAAAATGTGCTTAATGAAGTATTCCAAATAATCACCATGTTACATCACACTGAAATGTACTAACCACAGTGCAAGCACAGTATCCGCAAAACGTAGAAATCATTTACACAAAAATGGACCTGCCTTTTTCTACTTGGTAAAAAAATGACGTTGCTTCATATTTATTCATAGTAAACTTTCGGAACGGGGACATTATTGATAAACATGGCAAGGCGATCCTCGGATCGATCCTCCGACCCTAACTCCACCGCACTCTATTATTAAACGCCATGAACAAAAATATCGTATATATCGTGTGCCCTCACGCAAAATAACTAACGCTAAGGCTTGTTCTGTACCCAAAGCTAAGCTGTTTTACGTAACATATTTTTGGTATTAAAGCGTCCTAGTGACCAGTCGGCGTTTTTATGATATTATTATAAAATCATCTTATAATAATAGTTATAAAAACGTAGTACCTACATAAATATGGGTTATATAGGTAGGTACATATTATATTAGAATAAAATTACAGGAATTAAAAGCGTACGTTACTAATAATGGGTATTTTCATTTCAAACCTACCTATTTTTCTGTACTGTTTCGGGCTGACTGGAGATGCGGTGTTAGGTACTAGTAATGGAAAAATTAGCATAATAATTAATTGATAATCGTCCATTAGTATTCATTAAATTAATCATAGTTGCTAAAAATAATGAATGCTATTTATTAGTAATGGAATAATTAGCATTAGCAATAATAATTAATTACTAATCGTCCATTAGCATTCATGAAATTAATCATAGTTGCTAAAAATAATGAATGCTATTTAATACGGTAGTAGGTACTTATATCTTTACTGTGGTTACATGTGAAAAATACCTATAATTAGTAACGTATTAATTACGCTCATCCCATAATTTACTACTTTAGATACTACTATAATGTTCGCGATAATAGGTATTTTCCTAACCTATCTCTATGCTGAAATCATCAAAATTTGATTTTGTAGTTCGTGGCGTGAAAATGTGTAGCTAGAATATGGACTTTCCGATAGTTTTTGTAATACCTTACCGGTATTTTACTTAGTTACTTAAGTTGAAAACTTGTTGAAATGTTTTGATATTAAAAGTTGACGAATATTACAATCAAGCATGATAGTAAAGACAATATTGCCAAGTTTGTTGGAAAGCTGTTGAATTTTAAAATAGCTTAGCACTCGCTTCTTAGCTGTGCACCTTCCCTAAAAATAATTTGAGTTTCTTCCATACTGTTAGGCGCGTAGGTAATGGTAATTGGAGGGGAGTGGAAGAAAAATACAGCTTACGCCGGACTGACAGCGGCGGGGTGGCGGTCACCAAGCTATCTCGTCGTTATGGGGTAGGTGTGATTTTAGGGGCAAACCGCTACATTATACAGTAGAGCTGTAGCATAAAAAGCTCTTGTTTTTGATTATCATTCGGACTTCATACATTATATCAGTCTCGTCCCAAATCTTTAGCTCCTGTCAAACCTATACATTGTCATTCTATTCTTCTAGCGTTAATTTTAGTAGAATTACCATTTGAGTAGGCCCTCTAGTGGCATTAAGGTGGATGGTTAGGGTTTCTAAATAATTTTCATTGGTTCGATCCCCGGCGAGGTAAATTGTCTCAGAGTAGAAAGAACATGCTTTCTTTGTTTTTGTTTTACTATTTTTTTCATCTCACCTGATGTTAAGTGAAGATAAGGCCGAAGGTGGAAGTGCACTACTCCCGGAATCCTCATCCATCACTGAAGAAATGGCTATCTTTCTATCTACACATCACAGGCACATTATTTCACTTGCAGCTGTCAGTGATGGTAAGACAAGAAATAAGTTATATTTTTTGCATTCTCATGTTAGTTTTTTGGCCCACTTGCAGAAGATGCAGCTTTTGGTTAATTTTATCTTTCACTAGCGTCCGCCCGCGACTTCGTCTGCGTGGAAAGGTTTTTTGCTATCCCTCGGGAACAATACTTTTTTTCTGGATGAAAGGTACCCTATGTACTTCTCTGTACCCCTGATAACGTGTATGCAAAATTTCATGATGATCGGTTCAGTAGTTAAGTCGTGAAGGGGTAACAAACAAACAAACGAACAAATAAACAAGCAAACGGACTTTCGCATTTATAATATTAGTAAAGATTAAGGATTTCAGAGCTTAGTTTTTTAAGTCATCGACACCCGGAAAATGAGATACAATAGATTTTCTATTGTGTCTCATTTCTGTTGTCCGGACGCCGGAGGCCGCGCGAGCATTGATGAGTTAAGTAAACAAATTAAGGAAAATTTTCTATGCGATAAAGATAAAAAATATATTTGTATTATATTTTTATGGTATCTTTACAGTAATTACATACATATTTTATGGACATCGTAATTTTATACACGTGTTAATAAGTCATTAGGGGACATAATAATGTCTTTCAAATTGTAGGGTGTGGCTTATACAGATAGGTTTTTTAATTACACGACTCCTTAATATAGGAAAATGGCGTTAATAAGCAGTTAGTGTGGAGTGTTGTGATCGAAGCGAGCGGTCAAGGTTCATTACTAATTAAAGAACTTTGAAACTTGTGTACGAATTTAAAAAAAAAAGAAAGAAAGAAAAGTTTTCTTAACTTATTTTATATTAACTTGAGTGAAACTATTGTTTCCATTTTTTTATTACCCATTCAATAGCATATTACTTATTAGCATTTTTTATACTTACTTGGGAAACTTTGGTATGCTATTTAATTAATTTTCCCATGAAACATCACCCTTTCGCTTTATACATGTAGAACCTATTTTAAAAACTATTTTCATAAATATTTGAAAAATTACATCAAAACCTTGAATTCTCCTTCAAAATAAAGTAATTATTAGTGAGCTGGTGTTAGCTCAACATTTTCAAGACACCCAACCAATTTATCCTAAAACCCATTCACTCACATTCCCCAAATTCCTCGTCACGCTCGATAAACTATGTTTTTGCTACATTGCGCGTTTGCTTCCGAGTTGCGCACGCGACAGATTTACGCAGCATGGCAGTAAATCAATGGGTATCGTTGACTGATTTATGTCGCGTCGATGTGTTGTAGTAACTATTCCTAATTACGGGACGGGTATTTATGTGAAATGCTAATTGGATGAAGTACAAATGGGTACCTACTTACCATGTAAAGGACATTAAAATGAGGATTTAACTATGTTTTTGGGGTTACAAACGTGTTACAAAAACCCTTAAAACCGAACATGGTAGATAGGGAATAGGAACCACATGAGTAAAAAAATGTAAACTGAACAGAGTCCAAGCTGCCTACAAGCGGTCCGCTGTAGGTGCACTCATACATAGCACGGCGACGTGTGCGTGACCTCTCACCGACGGGTGTAAAAGTAGTCAGCCGGGGTAAAAACTGGTTTGCACCGGCTCAGTCATGGTATAACCGACAGGGCTGCCACGTGGGGCCGTTAAGAGATAGATTTCAATTTCTTAAATTTTTTCTTCAAGTCAGTAATTATTTGACAATATATAGTTGTTTTTTGTCACTGAGATTAAAATAGTGATTGTATATTTTTAAATAAGATTGATAGAAGGATTTTGTTAGTGATAATACTTAATTAAAGAATAAATAAAAAGATTACTCTAATATGACAGTGAAAGTTCTAAGCATCAAATTACTGACTCGAAGAAAAAATCCAAGTAAATCGCGTGCATTCGACGAGATACTGGAAGTTTATCGAATGATTTTGATGACGAATTAGGGATTCCATTCTTCCATTTCAGTGTGTAAAATAAAAGAATATAAAATCGATTAAAGTACATCATTGTTTAATAATTAAATATGCCAAACTCTTGCACCATATGTATGAACAATTCCCGAAAAAATAAGATTTTTTTGTTCGTACCAACCTAAGAAATCATGTGAAGTAAGATAATTTTAAATATACATTTGAGTATTCACTTGCCTTATTTTATTTTCCCTACTTTTCAAGCTGCAACAGGTGTCAACCCTTGATGAATGGGTATAAGTTTTGAGAGCTTGCACTCTGTTCCGTTATTTACTCCTGTGATAGAAACCATCACACTGAACAACTTTTACTATGGGACCAACTCTGAAAACGCGAAAAAAATCAGTTATACAATTTGATATTCTCGTTATAAATTTTTGTTTAATTTTTTCGCTATTTCAGTGTTGGTCACATAGTAAAAGTTATTCAGTTTGATGGTCCGAAGAAACGTTTTCCCCATTTTGGGTTCATTCTTTCCGTTAACAACAAATTAACCGCTGAAACCTTCCTGAAAGTACCGTCAGCAGACACAACACAGACGAATTGCAGCAAATAGACGTCGACCATTCCCGCCAACTCACACAATGAAGACGCGATACTTGCACAACTCGATTGCGATCTACACTCGACACTTTGACGGTGCACTTATAATAATAATAATTAAATCATTTATTCAAGCGACCATGGGCTCACATTGTGTTAGTATACTTAACTTATGTTAGTAAAAATTACGTACAAATTAAATTAAAATTGTCTTTCAATATGAGGCACTGGTCCATGTAAGGATAGCCAGTGCCCCATAAAGTGACCATCCACGCGGCCTGCGACCACGGCCAGGAGGCTGTTGCCGCTGTCGCGCGTCCGCCGCGCCATTGAGGCCGCTCTTTTTCGCATGATGGCGAAAAAACCATCTACACCCGCTTCGGCGAACATTGCCGACGCGCTACAGAAGCGAGGCAGCCGCAACAACGCCCTAAACGCGTTATTATATTGAACGCGAAGGGTTTCTAGCGCTCGACGTGTGTGTTTAACCCACAGGCTGCATGTGTAAAACGAGGTGCAGTAGGCTCGAAATAGTGTTATTTTAACTGGAACTGAACACCTGGCGAACCTGCGGGCTATCATATTCGACCTCACGGACAGCGCTCTCCGTTCACGCTCAATATCGTCGTCATCTTTTAAATCGTCTGTCACAATGTGACCTAGGTACTTAACACTATTTATTTTACTAAGAGTGACACCACCCAAGCTAACGGGTGGCACGTCCGTCGGGTATTTAGACCCAGCCTTGAATACCATGAGCTGGCTCTTTTTATCAGACTATCATCAGGTTAATGATTATATTATTGTAGTAGAAAATACCTCAATTTTCGAAAACTATTCTAATGTCCTGGCTTGCACCGTCATTAGATAAATATTATTTTAGTAGCAAATAATACATAACTTCAAGTAGTCTATTTAAAATTTAATGTTCTGACTCGCATCGCACTCGAAACAAGCCGACACCATGTTCGTTACACCTGCAGCCCCTCTTGAACGTTGGTAAACTTGTGACTTGTAACTGTAACAACTTATCAGTTACTTAAATTTAGTAACAATATTATATTTCTAGTAGCCTATTTAAATGTTCCGACTCGCACTACACTCGAAACAAGCCAACACAATGTACGTTGCACTTGCCTGCCGGCCCATCTTGAGCGTCGGCTAACTTGTGACTGTTACAACTTATCAGACTATAATCAGCTATTCTGTCGTGGCGACAGAAGGCAACAGTTGATCCGCCAAGTAAAAAATTGGCGCTGGTTAGCGCACGTAGGCCCCTTACTTTTCAACCTTTTTGGTTCCAGTCTATATTTTACTAGCTTTTGCCCGCGATTTCGTTCGCGTGGACATTAAGGAAGCTTTGAACAGGATAAACAGTAAAACTGTCTGTGTGCTATTCCAAACCCGTTCAGCCGTTTTACGTTATTTAGTCTTTCACATTTATAATATTAGTACGATATCCAACCCGTTCATGCCCCGTTCCCGAACTCGTTCTCTTTCCTGTTCCTGTTCCCGTATTATTTCAGCCCTTTAGGGGTTAAATCATTTCCACCGTGTTGAACTTCAAAATAAATGCCATTTTCGCAATCATCATCCCATAAAACCTCGATAACGACATCCATATCGATTTTTAGGTTTATTTGCCCCATTTACCCATTAAGGGGTTAATATTTGGATAATTACGAAATTCGTGTTTGCCTATTTGTTTTTAGAAGCACTTCTACGAAGTTTCAAGTCAAAGTGTCTATTAAATATTATTTTTCCAATTTGAACTCCCATTTCATCCTTTTAGGAGTTGAATAATGTCCACAATGTTGGATTTTAAAATAAATGCCATTTCGCAATCAACATCCCATAAAACCTCAATAACGACACCTACATCGATATTAGGCTTTTTTGCCCCATTTAACCCCTAAAGGGTTTATTTCAGAAATCACGTAATATGTGTTTGCTTATTTGTTTATAAAAGTACTCCTATGAAGTTTCAAGTCGGATTGTTTATGTTTTTTTCCATACAAAATTTTGAACCCCCTTTTCAGCCCTTTAGGGGTTCAATAATGTACTACCATGTTGGATTTTAAAATAAATGCCATTATCGCAATCAACATCCCATAAAACCTCAACAACGACACCCATATCGGTAAATTTTGGGCTTTTTTACCCTATTTACCCACTAAGGGCTTGTGTTTCAGAAAATCACAAAATGTTTCATGTGCGCACGTATCGCCCCTATATCGAACGTATGTTGTGACAGCGCGGCGTGCAAGCAATTTTAACCTCAGGAGTGGTTAAGCGACGCTGTTGCCCATGGTACCTACTAATGACACTAAAAATATACGACTTACTTATTTTCTCACATTACAATTCACTGCTTCGAGTTTACCCCATACACTACCGTAGAAGTTGTTTCAAGTTGGGTAAGTTGCCAGTTGCAGTGCGGTGGGAACAATCGGCCAAGTTGCCGATTCTGGCGACGATGCACCGACTACGACTGGGAGTGGCGCAATAAGCGAAACTGCGTTGCGGTGTGTGTTGAAGTTACGCGAATAAACGCTAACCAACCTTTGATAGGGCGAGTGTACACTGAAGTGCGAAGAAACATTTTTAAATGTGACATTTTAGCATTCACAATGCTATTTTTATACAATACTAAATCCTTAGTTGCTAGAAAAAAATTGACTCGCACCAGATTATATTCTCGGACGGGAATCGAACTCGCGACCCTTGGAAGTCAGGTACAATGCTCTTACCACTGAACTACCGAGTCACTAGAGGCATCGTCGAATTTCTTCTAGTATATCCCACTCTACGCTGCAAGCCAGCGTTATTTTATCAATGTGAGGCATTACCTCGACATTTAATTGAAATGATTTATGCAATTATTAGGTTTTAAAACAGAAACATGCACAAGTCCTATTCAGCATCCTAAAACGTATTGAAGTGATAATAAAAAAAAGTAGTTTAATATTTAATTAAAGGTAAACTATATACAAAGTAGTTTTTTTTATGTTATCTGTGTTTGTGTTTTATCTTACAATAATTCTGAGGTGCAATTGGGTAAGGTAATGGTATTCATTTGACAGTTCATATCGTATTTCATTGGCTGCAATTTGTATGGGATGACGTTTATTATGATACAATATGAACTGTCAAATGAATACGATTGACTTTACGCAATCACCTAGCTGATCTTTCAGAATACGTTCCACATTTTCAAACGTGCTGGATGAATGATATTGCCAAAAATGGAGTTTAATCCCTCAAACATGAAGGCTAGAAAGATAAAGACTAAAATATGTAATTCATTGGTTTCCCTACTTTGTTCTGGATTTAGTTATGTCCCCACTGCTGGGGCACAGGCCTTATGAGTGGATAAGGAGGATGGGTCATAACCCACCACACGGGCCCAATGCGGATTGGTGGGTGTTGACGACTACAAATGCAGTCGAGACCAACGGCTTAACGTGCCTTCCGAAACAAGGAGGAGCTCAAGATATAAAATTTTTGGTCACCCATCCCATGACCGACCCTTACGAAAATTCGCTGGGCCTTATAACACTGCGCCACCGAGCTCCTCTCCATAATATGTTTCCAGTTCCATATATTTGTTTATCTGTATATATTGTTTGAGACATGTCCGAATATTCCACTCATAAAATAAAAAAAGTAGAAAGAATTAAATAAGAACTTACATAATAACAGTGAACTAAAATCTATGGAATAAGCATTCTGCTCAAAAAATTGCACCACACGAAAAGTACAACTAAGTGGATAGAGCTAAAAATGTTGACATTTAATTATGCAGCACAAAGCATCTGAACACTAATTGCTTATTAGCGACCATAATTTGTATACTCATAGATATTTTCTATACTTAAACGAAAAAATAAGATATGTTTTTTCTGCATCTTCTTACTGCCTTCTTTGCATCTTTAACACCATTTGACTATAAAGGACGTCATTTCTAATAAACTCTCTCTTTTTATCTTTTATCTACAAAACAAAGTGCAATTTATTGATAAGAACACTAACGTCAGTCACCGGGTGCATGGCTGGCCCGACTAAAGCTGAGCGGGTTGTACTTTTTTGGCCCTGTTGTGCCATTTTTAGGGTTCCGTAGCCTAAATGGCAAAAAACGGAACCCTTATAGATTCGTCATGTCTGTCTGTCTGTCTGTCTGTCTGTCTGTCTGTCTGTCTGTCCGTATGTCACAGCCACTTTATTCCGAAAGTATTAAGACTACACAGTTGAAACTTGGTAGGTAGATGTATTCTGTTAACCGCTTAACGAATTTAAAACAAAAATAAGAAAAATAAAAGATTAAGGGGGGGCTCCCCATACATGGAACTGAAACTGAAAAAATTTTTTTTCTTCAAACCAACACGTATTGGGTGTCTATAGATAGGTCTTTAAAAATTACATTAAGGTTTTTAAGACAACTTTTTCTCAAAGTCAACCGTTTGAAAGATATTCACCGCCAAAGTGGTAAAATGTGTGTGTCCCCCCCTTTAACTTTTGAAATAAGAGAGTGAAAAATCTAAAAAAAAAATATGCTGTAGATCTTAATAAACACTTTCAACCAAAATTGGTTTGAACGAGATATAGTAATTAGTTTTTGAGATATAGCACATTTTCCAAAACCGCAAATATAACTTTGTCATTCATACCAACACTGTGAAAAACAAAGTTATTTTTACAGACGAAAAATTATAGGTGGTATTAAATATGGTATGGTATAAGGTAACTACGGAACCCTATGGCGCGTGGCCCGACACGCACTTGGCCGGTTTTTAAGCAATATTTGTTTGCAATTACACTTCCATAGATTTTAGTTCGCTGCATAATAATAAGTACAAGCGTCTTTTCAACAGTGTGTAACAAGAAAATCGTGTTGGGAAATCCTGTAGCACAAACAGCTACATTGAAAATTACAACTTATTTGCGCTAACACTAAACTAACGTAAGCACTTTTGAACCTAGTTCAATACAATTTGAACACAATTTGGTACAAAATAGCAAACGTGGCCTTAGAACGGCAAATTATGTTGCTAATAAAATAAATAGAAGTTGGAAATACGTAGTAAGGCAGAATAACTGAACATGGGTTCTATTTTATTTATGGAACTTTTGCATTTAAATATGTGAATAAACAACAAAGAAACGAAAAACTAAACTTTTGGATTTAAGTTGTTTTGGTGCAAGTAATGCAAACATTAAAAAGCTTCTTTGATCTGTTGAATTATATGTACATGTTACAGTTACAAAATTTTGGAAAAAAGGCAACTTCTTCATGCCTTTATTTTCTATTCTAACACTTTTTAAAACAATAAATGCAAATACAAGTGCATGTGCCCCACGTTTTGAGGTCTAAAACTGTATAGGGTTATAAATCTTTACGGGAGAAATAATTTAATACTTTTAGTCCGTTTTGAAAAGTTGTTTTTTATATAAAATATTTTTTTCAGTAAATAATTATTTTCCGTTTAGAGCTAAAACAAAACAATCACCATCTCCTATCGGTGTACTTGTGAAAACGAATCAAAAGAGTCCAAACTCTATGGGGCTGAGTGGGTTGATTGCATCATCAGACTCTCAAGGGTCATACTATTTCCCAACAGAGTACTTGTCTAGTCTGGACGAATCAAACGAGCCCAAACTCGATGGGGTTGCATGGTTTTACTACAGAGTTCCTGTGGCCTTCTTCCGGCTTCACCATCAAATCAGTAATCATCATCAATAATATTGCATTGCCTTCCAGTTCTGACCTATGTTTAAGTTTCAAGTCTCATCGGGAAGCTAGTATAAAATTGTTTGCTTGGCCAACAAACAAAGAAACAAATAAGAAGGCAAAGTAATAAAAAAGCGTTGCTGATGCCTTGAATGATCTATACCCCATCAGCACTTCAAATTGCTTTTGACTGAGTTATTCCTCCAAATAAGATTCTCTTATACTAGTTTTAACTAGTTTCACACTAAGAACTAATTTTAACTAAAATTATATATACGTTACAGGAAAATTCTAGTTTTAACTAGGTAAAACTAGTTCCTACAAAGTCATTTAGTTAAAACTAGGGAAGACGCGTTTTATCTAAAAACGAGTTTTTACTGTACAATAGTAAAACATTGATTTGAACGATTTCAAATTATAGATGTAAGTTTTTTAGGAAAATCATTTTCTTGAGGGTGAAGTTTTAGTTATTTTCTGACAGGGAGGTACCGTAGAAGTACCTAATAAAGGATAATAAACGCAACATTATGTAATATAAAATTATAATACTTTTTACTCCAGTAATAATTGTAATTATACTTTTTTATTAGACTAAAATTTGCTAAAATAACTTGAGTTCAATACATCAGCCCTTAGCTTGCATTTGCTAAAAACCACTTGTAAAAATAAAAAATACAGCCATCATTGGTCTTGGTTGCATTACTAAAATGTGTTTCCTTTAAAACGTTCCGTATATAAAATATTCAAGCGTCTGTCCGAGTGCGCGCTCACCGTGGGCTTCCGGGGAGAGATTTATAGCTAGCTCTCACCCGTGGCGTCGCTCGCCAACTGAGGAAAATAGTTTAGGCATAAACTGAGGTTATATTTGCACACTGTATGCTTAGCGGGGTTTATAGTGGAATATTTTGTTATGAAAACTATAGGGAAGTGGTCACAATACAGTTATAATGAAACAAAAAAGTTTTTTTTAATGATAGATAGGCAAGTGCTTGTCTGCTATCACGCCTGATGGTAAGCGATGATGCAATCTACGATGGAACGCGCTTGCCTCAAGAATTAAATCATTATTAACAAACAAATTCATGTCAAAATCATAAATCTTTTCTTTTCGTTTAACAAACAAAACTTGTAAGTATCTTTTGTTATTATTGAGTAGCAACTTATTAACAAACTTATTAACAAATCTGTATCTTTCGATATTTTAATTAGTTAGTAATTAATTAGAAATTAGTTGGTAATTAGTTAGTAATTAGTTAGTTTTCGCTTACTAATAGCTTAATTTCCTTAGTGCATGCCGTGGCAACCTGTAAGTATGATAGCGCTTTAATATGTAACATCTAGCATTCGTTCTATTGTTTGTAAATAGCGTTTATTGTGTTGGTTGTCCTAAATAAATTAATAAAAAAAAATACCTATTCACTCGCGACATGAAGTTATGCCTGAAAATCTGTAAAAACTCGTGTGAATGTAAGCTAATAACTGATATTTTTAAGAATTATGAAGAAACTAATAGCCAGATCTCAGTAAAATAAATAAAAAAATAAAATAAAAACACGACTGCCCTGATAAAAACAAACTAAAAAGTTAAATAACAAGTGTCATTGCAGTCGGGGGACCGTTTTGTGGAACAATTTTTAATCGAAGAGGTCCCCCGACTGCAATGACACTTGTTATTTAACTTTTTAGTTTGTTTTTAGCAGGGCAGTCGTGTTTTTTTTTATTTATTTATTTTTATTTCACACATTTTAGTGACAAATCATATATTTTTGAAATGTCCTCATTAAGGCCTTTCATTTGGTGCCCATATTGTAATAATTGAAGAAAAAAACAATTTTTTTCACATTTGAAAATGGCGTCATACAGTCGCCATATTAACTTTAAAAAAATATAGCCAGTGTCACTCAGAATGATGTAAGGATTCTAACAATACCCCATACATCCAAATCCGTTGAGCCATTTCGAAGTTATGGTGGAATAAAGAAACTCACATATCCACAAACATATATGAACCCTGAACACATATACACTCTTTTTGCTTTGGGCAGTCGTGTAAAAAAATATGGGACCACATCTGAACTATGTTCTTTAAGATAAAAACTATTGAAGTCAGTTAATACCTGGCGAAGTAATGTTAAAACAAACAAAAAAATATCGACTTGAGAACTTTCCTTCTTTTTTTTGAAGTCGGTTAAAATTACACAACAGTCCATTAGAAAACAAACTTTTTTCACCAACGAAAACTTATGAAATTCGAAAATACACTTTATATAACCGAAAAATCTTAAATAATTAATTGTTTTATAAAACGTATGAAAATAATATGTTAGTTAAAACGACTGATTGAAAATAAATTGACTTTTGGGTCTCTATTAAATTAGTACAAAGTTAGTAAAATGTGCCATATTACAATTTCAGATTTACCCAATGGGATTTGTTCATTGATATTCCCAAAGTTAAATGACTGTGAGGTCTTAGGTTCGATTTTTAGCGGAAGTATGGTGTTTTCGCAACTTACCTTGGACTTAGGAAAAACATTAAGCTATAAAACCTCCTAAAACAGAACAAACAAGCAAAAAATATGATTTCAAAAATGTTTACCTAATGAAGTTTATTTCTTAAATCCGTATTTTGTTCAATATTATTAAGTAACATTAGGTACGAATTTAAGATATAAGACATAATATTTTAGGAGTTCCTCAGTGAATTTTGTTCCAAGGTTGTTTTCCCACAACTGTTTTGGGACTCGAATCCTGACCCGGTGGCGACTAAGCCGGTTAGGTCGCCGTCGATCCGCAACGGTCCATTACACACCAAATAATTGTGTCAGACCGTATATTACACTGATATATGTTTCTACCGTGCTGTCTGTACACACACTGGGGGTAATCGATTTCTGTCCGAAAAAAATATAAATGTTCTTCCAGGATGTGCGATGGCAACCCACTAAAATCCAGTGTTCCTAAGTAATATCTATTACTGTATCACATTTCTGATCTCCTACCTTGTGAGGTAGGGCTTCATGCAATGGAAGTTTGGTCTAACAGTTTTTATACCTCAACTGAACGCTGAATAGATGAGACGTTTTAAAAATATTTTTAAATATTTGCTGTTATTTCCAAAAAAATCTGTAATTATAAAAAAAAAAACTAACGAATTTAAAGACTGATTTTTTTTGCAAACGCCTAGATAAGGTGTGCCCAAAGCGGGCACCTTAAGGGAAAGTTGAAAAAACCGGCCAAGTGCGAGTCGGACTCGCGCACTTTATCTGTTTTCGGAAAAGTCGTAAAACAAAATGTTGTTGTTTATGATGTTAGTAATCTACTCCTGCGAGGTTGTTGGTATTTTACAAATAACCCTGTATATTATGGTTAGAGATATTCTATTATGGATTCAGGGACGTCAATTAATATCAATGATTTATTAAAGTTGGTGATATCTCTTTCATTTCAATAATAATAGTTAAGGATGACACATTTATGATGACAAGTTACATAATAATGAAATATTAAATTAATTCAAATCTGGAGCACGGTTGTAACTCCGCGTTTCCATCGGCAAGAAAACTGCAAGAAATATTTCACAACCAGTCACACAAAAGCTTACTCGTAAAAACGCTTGACGAACTGTCGCTAATGCATTTGCTAAGTTACACTTGTAATGCAATCTTGTCTGTTATTGAGTGAGCTGTAGACTGTTACGGAACGTATCTATGGTTTTAAAAATGTATGCGTCGTCTATGATTGTCTCTGGCTGTACCTACCTATCTACTGAAATACACGCTCGTCCAAAGAAGTCTTTTTATATTTTATTGAAGCTGTCCCTGCACCTGCCATACCTGCCTTCCACTCCAGCCACCACCACATGGTGACAGCGGTGCGTCGACAAGAAGACCCAACCAAATCACGGAAAGGAAAGGTAAATTTATACAAAATTCATGCCCGACGAGACCGAGGCGACGAAATCCAAAATGCCGGACGACTCACTTGCAACGCGTCATGCACATGCACCGAGTGCCCCGCCAGCAAAATTCTCATTGAATTTGAATTCTTCAAACATGCCACTGGAGTGGAAGAATTTTTCAATGGCTCTCAAAATTTACATGACGGCCAATAACCTCGACAATGAGCCAGACGCCAGGAAAGTAGCCATCTTGTTGAACACTATCGGCACCGAAGCGCTACACATTTTCTACTCATTCGATGTTGATATGTCTGCAATTACATTCAAGGCACTACTACAAAGGTTCGAGACATATTTTTTACCGAAAGTCAACATTTCCATAGAGCGCCACAAACTTTTCAATAGAAAACAAATGCCTAATGAAGACATCGAAACATACGCGACCGACATCAAGAACATTAGCCTGCAGTGCAACTTTGGCCAGATCACAGACGACCTTCTCAAGGATATTTTCTCCTGGAACCTGGATTCGAAATTCGCCTACATCAAAGAACGTATTCTGATCGAAAAGCCTAGAACTTTTGACGACGCAGTAGCACTTGCAATCACAATTAGAAACAGCAAGATCGACACACAAACATTATCCAAAGACCAAGGACACGACCAAGTCAACGTAGTCAAGCAATCAAGACCATCGCGCTCAAGAACGCCAGGAACGTCAGACATCAAGCCGAGATCAAGTAGTCTAGCAAGAAGACCCATTAGTCAAAACCGCAATCCAATGAGGCAAGCCAGCGAGACATGCACAAGGTGTGGACAAGTCCATCGTATAAGATGCCCAGCACAAGGAGTCACCTGTAGGAAATGCGGCCGTAAGGATCACTTCGCTAAAGTATGTCGTTCCCGACAAATTAATTATGTAAATTCCGACCTTAGTAGTAATTTTCAAATAAGCAACAATGACACATATTTTTTGGGATCTTTATTTATTGCAAACATACATAATGACAATAATAATTACCAAACCTATCTTAATATTAACTCGACAGACACAAAATTTCTTTTAGACACAGGCGCTGACACTAATATCTTATCTTTCAGTACTTACAAAAAACTTAATCTACCTTTGTCACTTATAAAAAAGAGTTCACACAAGTTATCCACATTTAGTGGTGAGATTTTACCAACAGTTGGTCAGTGTCAGGTAAGTACCTTTCATAATAACACAAACTACTTACTCAACTTCCACATTATAGATCTTAACTGTCAAGACATCATAGGTCGTAGAAGTTGTGAAGAACTTAAATTAATCAAAAGAATTCATAATGTTCATTTCAGTAATAACCAGCATATTGACTTATTATCAGATTATGCACAATTGTTTGAAGGTATAGGTTGCCTTAATGACTTCGAATGTCATCTTACCTTAAAGCCGGACGCAGTCCCATCAGTCGATGCTTGCCGTAGAGTCCCATTCGCCTTACTTGATGACTTGAAAAATGAACTTGAGTTGTTAGAAAAAGACAATATCATAGCCAAAGTTGACGAACCGACTGACTGGGTTAACTCAATTGTGCTAACCTCTAAGAAAAATGGCAAACTAAGACTGTGTATCGACCCAAGAAAACTTAATACTAATTTAATGAGAGCTCATTACCAATTTCCCACTATTGATGAAATTAAAACTAGTCTGTCAGGAGCCCAATTTTTCTCTACGTTAGATGCCAACCGAGGCTTTTACATGTTAAAATTAGACGAAGCTTCCTCAAAACTTTGTACTTTCATAACACCTCAAGGAAGGTATAGATTTCTTCGACTTCCTTTTGGTATCAATGCCGCTCCTGAGATTTTTCACTCTGTAATGACTAAAAGGTTCAGTGACCTCGAAGGGGTCAAGGTCATGATGGATGATCTGTTGATTTATGGCTCGACCAAGCAGGAACATGATATTAGGCTTAAAAAAGTACTTCAAAGAGCACAAAACCTAGGAATTAAATTCAACAAAGAAAAATCCAACATTTGTCAAAGTCAGGTTAAATATTTAGGTCACATATTTAGTAAGGATGGTGTAAAGATAGACCCAGCGAAAGTGCAAGCCATATGCCAAATGCCACCTCCTACGTGTCTCTCAGAATTACAAAGATTTTTGGGAATGACTAATTACCTAGGCTCCTATATTGAAAATCTATCCCAAAAGACTACCAATCTGAGGCGTCTATTATCTAAAAATACAGAATGGATCTGGTCAGAAATTCATGACGATGAATTTATCAATTTAAAAAGTCTTATTACAAATGCCCCAGTCTTAACCTATTATGATCATAATAAAAATATCATTCTTTCAGTCGACTCATCAAAAGATGCTATGGGTGCTGTAATTAGTCACGACAAACAGCCAATAGCCTATGCATCTGCGTCTCTAAGTCAAACTCAGCAAGCCTACTCTCAAATTGAGAAAGAACTTTTAGCCATACTCTTCGGTTGTACGAAATTTCATCAGTATGTGTATGGTCATCACATCACTGTTGAAACGGACCACAAACCTATCGTCTCACTCGTTAAAAAACCTATTTATAGCATTCCGGCACGATTACAAAGAATAATGCTCAGACTACAACCCTATGATTTAGACATTATATACAAACCTGGTAAATACTTATATGTCGCAGATACACTCTCTAGATGTGCCCTGCCTGAACATGCTTTAACTGACCTTGAAGAAGATATTGACCTTCATGTCAATTTAGTCATTCGTTCTTTGTCCCTTAGCCCGCATAAATTGAAAGAATTTCAAGAACACACTACCAAAGACTTAGATTTACTTACCATTATAAAGTTTTGTAAAGAAGGATGGCCAGAACATAAAAAATTAGTGCCAGATAACATTAGGTCTTATTTTTCCCTAAAAAATGAACTTCAAGTCATAGATGGTATTCTTTTAAAAAATAATAGTATTGTTGTCCCAAAGTCACTTAGAAAGGATACTTTGAAACTCATTCATGAAGGACATCAGGGTATTAAAAGTTGTCAAAACCTAGCTAGAAACTCAGTCTATTGGCCAAATATCAATACAGATATTGAGACTTTTATCATGACATGCCATATTTGTTTGACACACAGACGGAACAACACTAAAGAACCACTTTGTCACCAAGACATAGAATTCATACCTTGGTATAAAGTAGGTGTTGATTTATTCGATTTTAATTCACAAAAATACTTGCTAATCGTCGACTATTTTTCTAAATATGTAGAAATGGCTTTGTTGAAAAACAATTCTACTGCCAGCAACGTCATTGCTCACTTAAAATCCATTTTTGCCAGACATGGCATACCTAAATATTTGCAGTCAGATAATGGCCCACCTTTTAACGCTTTAGACTTCAAGTCATTTTGTTCGGAATGGCAGATAAATCACATAACTTCAAGTCCCTACCATAGCCGTTCGAATGGCATGGTTGAGAGAGCAATCGGTACTATTAAAAACATTCTAAAGAGATGTTATATGGATAAAACCGACCCCTATTTAGCTATTTTACAATATAGAATTACTCCCAAACTAGGTTTATGTTCACCTGCTCAACTTCTTATGTCCAGGACTCTTAGGTCCAAATTGCCCATTTCAAATCATTACTTACAGCCCAAAGCCCCAAATTATAAATTGATAAAGGAAAAAATGAAAGAAAACAATGAATATTCAAAACTTTACTACAACGCACACTCAAAACAATTAACTGCTTTGAACAAGGGTGATAGGGTATATTTTAAAAAGCAACCACATAGTACTTGGACACCAGGTATCATAACAGATATAAATTCACAGCCTAGATCATACACTGTAGACACAGATGAAGGTTCTTTTCGTCGTAACCGGGTTCACATTTTTAAACCAAAATCTCCGCCACACACGCACAGATCTTCTAGTTTACCGCCAAAGACTCCGTCCCCTGCTTCTCCTCCGTCGAATACTTCTGCAGCTCCACACCTGAAACATCAAACAAACATTAGTAACACAACATCACAATCACAACATAGTAAAAACACAACACAAGGTAAAGTCAAATACTCATCTTTTGGTCGTGAAATTAAAATCCCAAGTAGATATCATGAATATCATTAATTTCTTGTATTTACGTCATAGTATTACATTTTACAATATTTCTTGCTTTGTAAACAGTGATAACAAACGTCATTCATTTATGCTATCTGTCATAGCTGTCACTTGTCATTTTAAATGTGTTTCTTTTCGCACAGTGCGTTTGTTATCAACATGTCCACGTTCGAATATTGTACAATCTAGACTTAAGATTATTTTCTTTTTTAAGAAGGGAAGATGTTACGGAACGTATCTATGGTTTTAAAAATGTATGCGTCGTCTATGATTGTCTCTGGCTGTACCTACCTATCTACTGAAATACACGCTCGTCCAAAGAAGTCTTTTTATATTTTATTGAAGCTGTCCCTGCACCTGCCATACCTGCCTTCCACTCCAGCCACCACCACGCGCTGAGCGCGCTCGCGTTTGAGACATTTTTGAACATTTTTAGAAATGGCTAAAATATTATTTTCTACATACCTCCGCTATTTTGAAACATTTCGAAAAACTGAATTGACAAAAAATTTTATATAATTTATAAAACCTGCTCACAAAATTTCACGTGAATCGGTTCGGAAATGCGACATATAGAAATAAACAGAGCGGCAAGCCGGGACAGCTTGAAAAGAGAAAGTATTTTTGCCCAAGCTGAAACGGAGACGCTTCGCTCGCATTTCGCGCTCGCTCGCCCAATAAGACAGCTCAGCCGTGCTATTCTCTAACATGCAATTTCACTGTGAGTGATCATTTCGTCGAGTTACTGACTAATGTCATACACTCATTACTGAGTCACAGGAAAAATGCCATAATTTCCAAAGAATTTAACCAGTAATGGGAATATGACACCTGTCAGACAACGCTGCCGCAGCGACGAACTCGACGCTGCCAACTTTATTTTATTTTATTTATTTGGCTCTTCAACAATGTGTACACCATTACAATTATAATTAACACTATCAAAAAAATATATAAGTGACACATTACTTATAGAAAAGCACCACATGCACGAGAAATTGCGTAAAGTACTTAATTAGCTATACTATAATATTAATATATCTAAAAATTACATCATTTGAATATTATTTGTTGGTAATTTATGTTATTATTATTTGAAATATAATTATTTTTATTATTTAAACACTATAAGCAATTAAATTATTATATTAGTAGTATTATATATGTAATTTTAACAATTTGGAAATTTAAATTATTTTGGATTATTTTGGATTGGAACTTTAGAGAATAGCATAGCAGGCCAGTATCCCCAGCGGGTGTACCCGGTCCGCATAGGTGATTATCCGTAATTGCCCATTATAGTGCCCATCCCACACGAAAATACTCGTTTACGTTACATATTCATTACACATAATAGTTAATGCATTCATTTATGTATGAAAACGTCTTACGTTCGAATCGACGTATTTTTGTTGATCCAAAAAACAGGCCAACATACAACGTGTTACAAAAATACTCCTAATGCCGAATATGGTAGATAGGGACCATCAAATTAAACAACTTTTACTATGGGACCAACTCTGAAATCGCAAAAAAATCTGTTGTGTCATACAAAAATTAATAACGAAAATATCAAAATGTACAAAACAGCTGATTTTTTTTCACGACTTCAGAGTTGGTCCCTTAGTAAAAGTTGTTCAGTTTGATAGTCCTTATCTACCATTTTCGGCATTAAGGCGGTTGTATGACCGAAAGTGGCGCCCTCAGAGGTTTTTATTTAATAAGTTATTAATAGAAAAAGATTTTAATAATGTTTATCGTGGAGATTTTAGGGCCCATGGTCTAGTATTTTTAGAAGGTATCACTACATGCCCTCGTAGTCATTTGTAGAAGTAGATAGCAAATATGTCAATAACGGCCACTTTTAGCAGTTTTTCTATCTACTTCTAGCAGTGACTACTAGGGAATGTAACGATACCGTCTAAAAATACTAAACTGTGGGCCCTAAAATATCCACGATAAACATTATTAAAATTGTGTATTAGAATTATAATATTAAATAAAATTCACCGCGGCGCCACTTTCGCTCAGGGTACCACCTTAAGGATATTTTTGTAACACGTTGTGTTACTGAACTGTTTTTTGTGGAAAATATAAAAATATATGTAGTGTTATTTTTTTGATTGAATCAGGCGTCACTTGGCGGAAGTCCCAAACCATTTTGAAAAAAGGAATATATGTAGCTTACTTCCGCAAACAATATATGCAAGATGCACCGCCCGCCCGCCCGCAAAAATATGCACATGCACACAACAAAATATCAGTGCACAAACCTGCATTTAGCACTTGGAAACAAGGAAAAAACGGAGGTTGGCAGGAAGTCGGGGATATATAAGTTAACATGTAACCAATGTTATTCAGTATACGTTGGTCAAACCGGCCGTAGTTTTAATATACGTTATAAAGAACATATTTCTGCCTATAGGAATGGCCATCCGGAGCGATCTCATTTCGCGGAACATTTATTAAATACCGGACATCAACTATCCGATGGTCATTCCTATGAGGTTTTACATACTTGTAATAAAGGTCTACGACTGAGCGTGTTGGAAAACCTAGAAATTATCAAACACAATGTTGATGGAGCCATACTTAACAATCAACTTGACGTCTCTTCCTCGCCATTGCTGCGTATTTTCTCAAATAATAATAATTCTTAAAAAATAAGTATATTATTAATAAAACACATTATTTAATGTATATCAATTTATTTGTACACAATTTAAATTAAAAATAATTTTTTCTTTCTTTTTTCTTTTTATTTTAAACTGGCAACATTCTTCAAACGTTGTCAGTCACTCGGTGCGGAGTGGGGAGGAAGGGACAACAAATACGGTGTCGGAGGCGTTAGGAGCTCATTCGGTGTTGGTTTACGCACGATCTAACTCCTGAGGATGCTCCGGGTTGGGGCGAAACACGTGTAGAGTAGCCTAATTGGTGAAGGTGCAAGGTGTGTTGCTGTCTTGCTAAATGCAGGTTTGTGCACTGATATTTTGTTGTGTGCATGTGCATATTTTTGCGAGCGGGCGGGCGGTGCATCTTGCATATATATTGTTTGCGGAAGTAAGCTACATATATTCCTTTTTTCAAAAAAAAAAAAAAAATGTAGTGTTATTCTTTGTCCCTATCGCTTAGGGACAAAGAATAACACTACATATATTACTACAACTAATTTGTCTCTCACATCAAGTCCACGGGTTTATATGAAAGCGCACACACGAAGCGACGCGGTCGTCGGCGACTTTTCATACAAACCATGTGAGAGACAAAATAGTTGCGAAGATAAATTTGCCCGTGTGCGATGGCACTAGGATTCATCTTCTGACTATCTAACCACCATTAAAAATAACTGAAGCAAATGTAAACCAACAAAATAACTCAAAGTTTTGTAATCATCAAAGAATAAAATTAGAAACAATAAAAGCTGTGTCGTTTTATTAAACGGTTTTAATGAAACAAAAATAATTCCCGGTTAAGAAAACCGGCCCCGACCCGGGGCCAAATTAAATATAAACCTCTGGAACTTCTCGACTCGAAATTAAGTTACGATCAAGTTACTAAATATTTGTGACTCCATCATGTAAATTTTTCATTTTCGTAACCATTGTTTTACGCCTTTAGTTTGACAAAACTCTCAAACCTAAACCACATTCAAAACTTTTTAAGATTAGGATTAGTAAATTACACCCTTAATAATAATAAAAAACTCTTCTTATTTTAATATCATTATTTACTTAGGGGCCATCCATAAATTACGTCACACGTCAAGGGGGAGGGAGGGGGTCGACGAAGTGTGACATTGTGTTGTGTGACAAGGGGGTGGGAGGGGTCCAAAATTTTGTGACGTTACATTTCAAAATCATTTAAATTGAAATAAAACAAATTTTTGAACTGCTGTTTTAAAAAAATCATTATTTCTAGACGTAAAATTGTAAAATATGTGACGTCATACTAGGGAGGGGGGTCCTCACAAATGTGACCAGCTGTGACAAGGACGGGGGAGGGGGTCAAAAATCATAAAATTCGTGTGACGTAATTTATGGATGGCCCCTTAATAATTTCTTACAACTGTTTGTCTGTTCACATAATTGTCTCACATAATTGTCTGTTCAACGTAATGTACTATTTAGTGGTGGAAACTCTTTTGGATAATGTACTAAAATTTTGTTTTACTATTACTATGTTACTATTTAAAGCTGTATGTTTCCCTATGTAATAAATAAATAAACCAATAAAAAAACATAATAGTACTAACGATCCTGAAATGGTTATTCAGACTGTACCAAATTATGAAGTCGTTTTTGAAGGCAAAGTTTTTTGAAATTGAACAGGAAATAACGAAAATATAATACAACAATAAATGATTTTCAAACTTCGGGAGGATCAAAAAGGGGCAGTTAAATTAAGTAAGATTTTACTTAACTGCTGAACGAAAACAAACTCTGAACTCTAAACATTAATGGGCCGATGCTTCCTTAGTGATGTTAAAATTAATCTATATCGATTTATCTAATCGATACAAAAGTTAGATAGAAACCAGTCGAATAAAACAAATCTAAATGAAATAATAGCTTTTCATCTTTAGTTTTGTTTGGAAAACTACAATTATGAGTGTAATATTTAATTCATCAAGGCCGGACAGTAATAGAAAATCTATTTTGTCTCATATTCCGGGCTTAAAATAAAACGGGCCTTAAATAATGTAATTAGTTTTAAATTAATTAAATTATTTAAAGTGTTTATTTAATCTTTTAGCATCACTCTCACTAAAAGAAAAACAAAGCTATGTATTTTTTAATCTTCATACACATAAAACACACAAGTAAACACGCAAAGTTGAAGCAAAAGTTAAATTTTGAGTGGTTACTTGTAAGATGGAGGTATAGGTACTATATTGGGTGTAAGAGGAACACTTCCGAAACAAAGCTGGTGTTGCTTAAACTGAAAAACTTTCTCCAAAGAACATAAAGTCAAAAACAAATTTTCTTCGCCTTTCCAATACATTTCGTATCGCAGCATGTTTTTTTCGTTTTTCTATTTTATTTGGAGAAAGTTGATTTAGCAATTCTACCACCTGCCTTTTTTTGGAACCCTTACACTTTACAAAACTGCGTTTATCACCTACAATTCCTTCGAGATAATGCAATATACTTACTGTAAAAATTTATCGATTGATTATGTCACATCACTATTCCTATTCAGAATGTTCATTTATTCACTAGTAGGACAATAGGCTGTGTTGGCTTCGGAAATTGGAAGCTTTAAACAATGTTTGATTACAGTTTTTACATTTGAACCTTTGGATAACAATTTCTGAACCGAACCTGTTCTGTTGAATCGGGAAATTAATAGTTTAGTTTAACTTTGATATGGTGGCTTGGGGGCTACGCAAATTGAAAGGTTAACCTAAGCTAACTTAAATTATAACCGTCATCATCAAAATTAATATTGCTAGAAATTGCTTTATGCCTATCGATAGGTAAGGAGTTTCTATTTGTATTAAATTCTGGTTTCTCTGTATTTTATTTATAGCTAATTCCGATATAGTTAATTTGGTGGTCTTTTCTAGCGCATCTACCATTCTATGTTTAGTACAGAATTGAACAGTACGATATTGTCTTTATTGTAGCTCTTTTTTCATAGTTATCATTATCAACAATTAGTGAAAGCTTTCTTTTTTGTAGTTATCTAAAAGTATTGCGATAAGCGTACGATGTTTGTCCCACTCCGTGACATTATTAATTTATAATAATAATAATAATTAATAAGTCGTTTCTTCAATACACATTAGATACACATTTTATACACATTGCCGCACCACGAAAACCACAGTTTATCTGGGTGACGGCGAGTCGCTGATTTTACATATTTTGTTTGTTAGGTATATATACTGTTCTGAAATGCTTTGACATTTCGTTAGTACATTATCTGTAGTTTAGCTAAGGGCAACTTATTTAAATCAAAAGGTATTAAATATCTAAAAAACTTTTTTCCCGTATGAGTCATTGTGTTAAGGTAGGTGGTACTTATTTAGGTAAGGCACTGCTCTCAAATACTTAAATATTATCTCATATATTTTTTTTTATGCACAACGGGATAGTGCTTGGCCTTCACCCTGAAGGTGGAAGCGCACTACACCCGGAATCCTCATCACTGAGGAACTGGCTATCTTACCTCTAACTGCCGGAAGACAACAACTTTTAAATTGTTGTTATGGCGTCAGACATAGGTAATATGGTGGAAGCTAGCCAGGCGGCCTTGAAATAAGCCCTACCACCAACCAAATCAAGTACAAATTTTACCCCCCTGGGAAACGAACCCGGGAACCCTGTGTTTTACACTGGTGGGCGAACCACTAGACCGCAGAGGCGGTTCAAAATCAGTAAATCGATCAACGAACATCGTCCTATCGTATATCGTAATTCTTTTTTGTAATAGACCCTCAGGTTTTCAATGGGCACAGCTTATCATAGTGTAGAGTACAATATATTGTCGTTTTATAGAAATCAAACCGAAAAAAAATCTCTTTAGTTACGGGATCCTTAAATTTCACTTACTTAAACCAGCTTATTCGAGAAACACCTTGTTTATTTGAAAATTTAATAACAACCTCCCTTTTAAACTTTTTCTGCATCAAATTCAACTGTTCAAGTGAAAGTTCCCCCGCGATAAGGCAAGTTGCACCCTATTCTTCAAATAACAGCCTCTTTGAGTATCGGGCCACGAAATTAGCGGCAGCCGAGCGACAACGGATGTCAGGCAGCGTGCCGCTGGGCATTTTGCAAGGGCTTCTCGAGTGCCCCATTTCCTAGGAGAAGAGTATGAGAGCACTATGTGAAGGGGGAACTTATCACCTTGTTCGCCCGGTCTGGGGCCAAGCGGGTGGTGGGGGGTGAACCATCGCCTGCCTTGCATGGCCCTGACAGCATGAAGAGATGGCTAAACTTGCTCGGCCATATCCCGTTAGGGAGGAGGCCTGGCTAGCCGGGCACGCCACCGGGTAATGAGAGCGATTGCCACAACGGACCCCTATAGACCGACCGGGGTGGCGAGAGGGCAAGTGCCGCAGTTTTTTAGTGGGTATTCCCAAGATCCCGCCGAGCCACTGGGCTGGGCGGCCTGTGCAGCGTCGTACTGCAGTTCCCTCCTAGCGAGCCCTATACAAACGAACCTCCTGCCCACTTGCGGGAGGGGGGATGCGTAAACGCATTTTTCTGCGGCATTAAAAAAAGGGCTTCTCGAGTGGCTTCGTTCAGACGAGAACACACGACCACGACCCGACTACAACCTGAACTCAACTCAAACTCAACTCAACCGCAGCCAGTGGGCTGAAATACATCGCTTACAATTTTGAGTTTAATGACAGTAATCGGAGCTTCCGTTATACATATTTTGTCGATGCAAGTTGCACACGCCCCGCGCTCAACCCGAACTCAACTCAAACTCCTCTGTACATTAAATAGGAACTTATGAATGGGTCATAAGACTCAAAAGCAATGTTTTTCAAAGTGGACTGCGGTTGAGGTGAGTTTGAGTTGAGTTCGAGTTGAGGTCGGGTCGTGTGTTATCGCCTGAACCCAGCCTAAGTATAAAACTGTGGTCGGTCAATCGCGCTAAGTTATAGTCACTGCAGAACATCGCTTGATCGCACTACACCGCTCTTTCGCAGTCGTAGTCGTACGGAAAGAAGCGACTGGCTTGCCCTATCGTGTGGCCAGGCTGTACTTTGGAATGAAGGTGGCAGCGCACTTCACCCAGAATCCTCATCACTGAGGAACTGGCGATTTTACCTCTAACACCGGAACACAGCAATTTTTAAATTGTTGTTATGGCGACAGACTTGGTAAGATGGTGGTAGCTAGACAGGCGGACTCGAAATAAGCCCTACCACCAATCAAACCGAGTACAAATTGTACCCCCCTGGGAATCGAACCTGCGTCTTACACTGGTGAGCGAACCACTAGACCACAGAGGCAGTTAAGAGCCGGTATCCCCCAATCGCCGCTAATTTCGTGCCCACACTCTCAAATTGTCGACGTGAAACAAAATGCAGGTGGAGTCGCCTGGCGAGCAAAGATTCGAGGGGGCTCCAACTTTGTTCTTGCCAACTCGCATTCGTTAAAAATTATAACTTATTTATTTGGTCCACTTCTCGCTTTGGGTCAACGAATTTATTTGGAGTAAGTAGAAGAAAATATTCTAATTATACATTTTTTAATTAGCTAGTGGCTCTGTAAGCTGTAAACCTCGCGTCTGTGACATTGTTGAAATGTTCTTTGTTTATTTCGTTAAACTGAATCGACGAAAAAAGTTAATATATATTAACTTTTTTCGTCGATTCAGTTTAACGTAGTAAGCAGGTGTATATACACCTGCTTACTACGAGAATCGGTTGAGAAATGCGACCTGTAGAGTTCTCCTCGGAAATACAAAAAAATGATTTCCCAAGCTGAAACGGTGACGCTTCGTTCGCGCTAAGCGGTCAAATATTTTGTTAGATGACTAAGTTAGAAGAAATAGATTAAACTATAATGTCCGATACTACTTCTCTGAGATTGTCGGATGAAAACACTTTAAAAAATAATTTTCAACTCTTGACAGCTATAAACTTATCCACAAAGAATATGTATGTACGCGTTATGTTATGTCCGTAATGGGGTATTTACATGGGCGATTAAAGCCGTACAACTTTCGCCGCACGGCGAAAATCGACCGTGTGAATAATAATTCGGCCTAGGCCGCAGGCAACGAACTAAGAGTTCGTTGGCCGCAGGTGATTGAACAAAATTATCTGATTCGGTGGCCAAAACTGGAACTACGTTATTAGTTATTACATATTGTTACCTAGGTTACGCCATCAACTACATAGACGACAGCGACGCCATCACCTGCGATTCAATTTTGGAAGCGATTTGCTAGGTGACTAAATTCGACCGATGTAAATAGCTCATAAAAGAGTTTAATAAAAATGGATATCCCTATATTTACGTATATATAGGGTTATGATTCTGTATCATTTAGTTAAGATGAGTATTGAATTGTTATTTCTATACTAATATAAAGCTATTTATTTACCAAACAATAATGGATGATCCAATCTACTTCAAGCCATTGTTTTACCCCTCAACTACATCCATAGCCACTTAACATCGACCTGTTTTACGTCATTCTAAGTATAATTGGACGTTTAAATTAAACATGTGACGTCACTCATCCGTGACGTCACAAGATCACTGGTTTGGGGGTAATTGAGCTCACATAATCGCCTGTCACTTACAGGGCAGGCACCTTGTCTCAAATTAATCTTAATTGACATATTAATATTAAGGTGCTGAGTAATTAGAGTAAATTTGTGAGGTCTAAATAGAAATTAGATATGTTCGCGTCAGGTTTAAGTTAATATATAATGAAGTTACGCTTAATATAATTAACAAAGATATTATAATAATGAATGGTTTGAACCCATTACTGTGATATTTTGAAGCAAAAGACATATTTAAGGTAGCTGTTTAAACGGTAAAACATAAAGCGTTTGTATATGTGTATGTGGAACAAACACATGCCTATGTGGAACTTATTGCGATTTTTCTGACTCAAAATTTTAAAAGTATTCTTTTCATAGACGTTAATTCTAGGAGAGAAATTTCAATTTCAAAGTCAAGAAAGTAATTTGATTTTAAGTAAGTCTTTACAGGCGCTTATTAACGTTAAAATAATAAGTAGTTTATGTACACACAATATAATTATACTTACGAAGAAAAAAGACGTAAGTATTATCAACTAAAACATACGATGTTATTATTATTTAAAATTAGGAAAATAATGGATAAAATGAATGGGTATTTATAAATTGTTAATGCCTTGATTTACCGATCTTAAATTAATAATAATCTACTGAGCCAATAATTCATCACGATGGGAGAGCCAGATTCCACAAAAATTAAAATAAACAGAAGTGCAACTCGGAACAAATAGCAGTTTTCCGTGCACGCACACATGGAGATTACTTACAAGTAATCTTAGGCCAAACGGGCTATAGTTATTCTCCTTAATAAGGCAGCTCCATACACCACAAATTGACCACAAAGCAACTGAAAATAAAAGACGGAACCGTTTCGAATATTAATGAATGATTTATTCGGTGACAAGACAATCAGTACAAGGCTTAAAAGCTTAGCTAATGTATTTACATTAAAATAAATATTATAAAAAGAAATGAAATGGCGCCGAAAAAGCATTTATTCGGCATGATATCGGGTCGACCACTGACAGCTTCAGTGGACAACCGAGTTTGGTTGGTATAATATAGTGTAAGTGCAGTGCTGCTTTTATAAAGAATCGTCACATTTATTTTAACTGTAGCTGCAATGTACTTATACCTCATAATTATACCTATAATAATAAATAATGATAATAAATGCTGCCATCTTGCCCCTAACTAAGCAAAGTTTGTAATATGGGTGCTAGACAACTGATACTTAGGTACATGTCTTTTAAATATAGACTTATTTTACATAAGACCACCATCACAGAAATTAAAATTCATCATTTCAATTTCCAGATTCCAACTCGGTTGTCCATCGAAGCTGTCTGAGACAAAAATAGGTCCATAGAGCAGTGTTTCTGTATAAACATACAAATTTTATAATCTCTGCTGGTCCCCCCTCATACAACCTGGCTACGAAGCACTTCGCTGCCGGCAATTAGCTGCCCCAAATTATAATTGTTATTCTGAACCGCAATCAACGCATCGATCCTTCTCGAAACAATACTGATTGAAATTGAAGCGAATTATGAAATTAAAGTCAACACGGATACAAAGAGGAAGTACGGAAGAGTTTGAAAAGTGTTGTTGCTGAAATTAATGGCTATTTGACTTCATTTATTGAGTTTTAATTTATAAGGAAAGCCTTTCAAACGTTTCGGAAATGTTCTTTTAAAGCGAATTATAAATATGCCTGTATTTAAAGTTGATACCTAACGTTATCTCACCAACAAAATAAACAGACATTTTATTTTTTATTTAAAATCTTATTAACATAATTTCGATCGTAATGACTAAGAACGTCAAATACAAATTTTTGAGCAACAATTTCACACAGTATTACTTGATTTATCGATCCCAAAAAAATAATGTAGAAATTAGAGTACATAGTACTCAGTTGTGTGATTAATAGAAAACAAAAGCTAAAACTTTTATTGATAGAAAAAAAATCGTAAAGTGACCTCCAATTTTGTAGTTATTCAATGCTGTGCCAACCAATAATAAACCCATTAATCTTGAATCTATACTAGTAAAACCTTTGCTAGCTTCTTTAGTTTTCTTATTGATAGTTTTCCATAATAAGAAATATGTTATTAGATTTAAAACCATTATGTTGTCGATAATTTCGATAATTGTTACTATGAAAATTTCTTCCAGCGTTGTTCATTTCCTTGAGGCCTCAGACCAAATAAAAAAGTAAAGACGGAGTCTTCCGACAAAGCGGTGAGGCATGTAAAACTACGCCTTGGCGGCGTACATACACAGTATACGCACACACATGTAACTAAACTACGCCTTGGCTTTCGTTCGTCATTGGGAGTTCCATAGTGAACCCTTCCGCCCGGCTCCCACCCGCCCTCTAGTACGCACACTTGTACCATCAAAAACCGGCCTCACTTTGTTGTTCGCAACCACTGCACAACGCTCCATCTTCCTTTTTTATTTGATCTGAGCTTGAGGTTACTATGATAATAATGATAAGGATAAGGAATATCACTTAAAGCTATCAAAAGTAGGTGTAGAGGTACCTCTTAAGTATTTAACAGTCATAAATACTTAAGATGGCCGTCTATTGTTTCTAAAATAAACAAAAATCAGCGAACATTAAACTTCAAAGGAGCGCAAACGAGACAGGTGAAAGACACATTCTTTCATAAAATTCTCCGTTCACATTTCCCGTAAGGCATCTGTCTTATCGAACTGAATATCTTATAAATGACTCGTAGACTTATTTCTGAACAAAAATAAGAACCGTGACGGAATACAATATGTTGCATCACAGCACCTAATTCTAAAGTGATGTCAAACATTTGGGTAATGGTTTCACAAAGTTAGCCTTTACAACTACACATCGACTTTATATCCTTACACACAAAGCTCAAATTATTTTAATTAAAGAGTGATAGGTTTTTGGTATCGACAAATTTCCCATTTCATAATCCTTATTTGTAACATTTTAAAGTTGAAATTTCAGCTCGTTAAAATGAATATTTTCGGTGTGTCTGATGGATTTCAAGTGAGTAATCTACAGTTTTAAATGTAAGACAAGTACTTATGAGCGTTGTGTCGCCATAAATTAATAGTGCGGAATGACATAATGAGGTGTTTCGAGTCGTGTTATAATTGGACTTTAGTTTCTGTGGGATACTATACATATGGATTGTTTCAGCTAGTAATAAAAGCTAATTGAGTTGGAAAGCAAAGCAAGAAGCAAAATTAAGTTAATGAAAGGTAGTAGTTTAGACTACTTTTAAATAGTTTAGATGTCTTTTATAAAGACATTTTATCACCTTAGTAAGTACAATATCACTGACAATAAAATTTAGATATAATAATTCAACACAGTAGGTGATTATTCCTAGTTATGTTTATTTTCAACCTATTGCTTTATTATCGCTTATCATGAGGTAAAATGGCGCTCCAGCATGTTTGTACAGACTCAAAAATAAGACCCATACCTATAACTTTTTTGTAAGTAGCCCGTAATTCATAAATAGGGAAACAAAGTCCTTATTTGAAGCTCGGGTTACGACATCAAAGACAACATTAATCCCCCTCAGCCCAGGTCCAACACTTAATCAATTTCAAATGAGTCACCAGTTTACTCTTTTTAAACACAAAGACAGTCGTTTTGACCCGATTCCGATGTGTTGACTCATGGCGCAATTTCATTATGGTACGAACTATATCTGAAAGGCATCAGTTATTAGTCAGATGCAATGTTCGCTGAATGGAAACTATTATAATTCTTCAGATTACGAATGTATGTGTTTTGGTTCTAGATTTTTCGCCAAATGCCTTGAACTACGCAAGTCACTTGCTACCATTTCGTTTGGATAGCAAGCCTCGTCTGAAAATTATTTGATTGATTTGAAGAAACCATCCAAAAATACAAAATTTTTTGATTGCATTTAATGTCATAGTAAGGATATTAATTATAGTATTTGCGAGACATTCGAAACCGCACTTCGCCGCATTCTGTATATTTTTTCCAGGATAGATTTAATAATTTTGTATATTAGAAGAAATAAATTAATACAATAGAAAAATGGACACTATACATAGTTGTACATTCAAATGTTTCCCTTGGAATCAACTTTCATGATTATCACTAACGGAGCTCCGACAGCCCGAGCTTCGACAAGCCCGAGCTCCGACAAGACGCCCGCTCCAACAGGACAATTTCCGTTGCCATATACACTACTACTGTTTGGAAAAAATCCATACTTAAATAGTTATTTTCTTTATGCAAAATACAAAAAATAAAATCTTTTTAAAGTTTTTTGAAGTAATTTTTCTTTTTTGGTATAAAGATTTTGTTTTGTATTGTAAGTATTTTGCATAAAAAAATATTTAAGTATTGTTTTTTTTTCAATCAGTATTTATTTGAAAAAAAAAACAATACTTAAATATTTTTTTTACACACACATACACTAGTATGTCGTCGGAACTGTGTCCTGTCAGAGCTCTGTCCTGTTGGAGCTCATGCAGGCTTGTCGAAGCTCGGGCTGTCCTGTCAAAGCTCCGTCCTATCGGGTAGTGTCTTGTTGGAACCTCATTTCAAGCCTGAAACGAACACCCAACGTGATTCCGTAAAGTGTTAATTAACTCTGAAAAGCCTGCAAATCTATGATTCACTTAATAGTGGTGACAATAGTGTTTACTTTAGTGTTACTTTGTAACATGTTACAATTACGTTTACATTTTTTTACTTTAGCAAAGCTAAGACACCTCATATCCTCGTATTTAAGCCCGGTTTACACATCCATAAGTAAGTAAGTAAGTAGAAACTGCGTGTGGACACCGTCCGGCAAGTAAGTAAGTAGCAACTTGCCGCAGGATAGGATCGGGTTCTATTTTTTGGACAGGCAAGTAGCGCGCATCCCCCTCCGGCTTCGTCTCCCGCTCCCCGCTAACTTACTTGCCGCCGTGTAAACGGCACTGTCCGCAGGCAAGTAAGTAAGTTCATAAGTTGACATCTGTCGCAGCGGAATGATCTAATCCGTTTTAACACCAAAAACTAATGCCAATGGTATTTGTTTATTATCGTAATTAATCTTCTATTCCGATCGAATACCATTCATAAACAAATCCTAAAACAAGTTCAATGATATATGATATGAATAATAGATTATGAGCTTCATTAATTTTTTTTTTTTAATGATTGTCTCAATTTCTCTTGGCTACATGAGCGGTTTTTGTATTTAATGCTTTAAAGCTTGCTTAGACTATAATTGTAGCTTAGGAACACCAGATTTCGTCATCCGACGCGCGCGGTCGACTTATGAACTTACTTACTTGCCGAAGTCAATTCACCGTTTGGACGCAACTGTCCATTTTCCGATTAAGTAGTTAAGTAGAAGGACAGTTGAACTTACTTACTTACTTATGGATGTGTAAATCGGGCTATAGACGAGTAAGTTATGAGTAAAACTCGAATTTTCAAATGCTTCTAATATTATATTCACATGCAATTTATAGTTAGGCTCACCGACATTAAACTAAGTCTTCTTACAAAAATATGATTTTATGACGTTAAAAATGCAGATTTTTTTAACGATAATAGCTTTTGGTCAAGATGACTAAAAAAACTGTGAACTGGTGGTAGATTCAGTAGCTAGATCGTGTTTTCTAATTATTTTTAATTAATTTAATTCAATAATAATCATTAAAATCAGATCGCAGCTATAAAATAATTTAATAAACTTGAATGCATTTTTATAAAGTTCCGAGCGGGTAATTTCATAAAAATATGAGCAGCTTTTTACTTCAGTCGGTCCCGTGACCACGGCCCCTGGAAAGGTGTCGAAACGTCGGGAAACCTAAAAAAAACGGCCAAGTGCGAGTCGGACTCGCGCACAAAGGGTTCCGTATCAAAAAACGGCAAAAAAACACGTATGTTGTATGGGAGCCCCCCTTAAATATTTATTTAATACTGTTTTTAGTATTTGTTGTTATAGCGGCAACAGAAATACATCATCTGTGAAAATTTCAACTGTCTAGCTATCACGGTTCATGAGATACGGAACCCTAAAAACCAACAAATCAAAACTAAATAATTCTAAAATAACATCTGAATTAACCAATATACGCGCTGTAATCCGTAAAAAGTGTTTTATTTCTAATGAACTGTACGCGCGGAAGCCTTAGAAGTGTATAAAAAAGTGTTATTATTGAAATAACCTAGCAATATCAGAGAGCTTCTAAATGTGTTGTTGGATGAAGCAATTTGAAATAATGCAATGATGTAATTTAGCTGATGTTCTGTTAATGTAAATTTCTCCCAAAATTAACATTTCCCATTAATTGAGTGGTGAAAATGAAACTAATTACATGAATTATGGATTTCATTACTTTATTTTAAACCAAGATTGGGTATTATTTGTTTAACTTCTTATTTTGTTTGTACAAAGGCTTGGTTGCGAAATGTTAAGGGGCCATAATAGGAAAACATGGTTTTCGTGGGCCAAATTTTTAAATAGAAAACGTAAAGTTGTAGCCACAAAAAAAAACATACGACAAGCTAAAGAGATTATGTAGTAGTTACAAGAATTAATTGCGTATAAACCTCACAGATGATTGTAAAAAAAATCAGAATATCATCAAAAGCGCTTGTCGCAGGCCATATTTTTGGCGTAAATAATAGCGGAAACGTATTGAATTCTACATCAAAATACACTTAATGTACTGTGCTGTTGCTCCAATAACTTTTTTTTCAAGAAAGATAATTGTGCTAAAGATAATGATGAAAAAGCAACGAAAAACATCGAAAAAGTGCAGAAGTGGTTTATTTTCCATACTCTTTTTACACGTAAAGAAAAAGACAGAGACAAATGATTTCGCATAACGGAGCCTTAAGCAATAACTTCAGATGGCTAAACTTACTAAAAGCAGATGGCGAAATTTACAAAATATCAATGCGAATCAATCTTATTTGATATTTTAACAAACATTGCAATTTTAATGACCACCAACAAAATAAAGTTTAACACCTAACTGGTCTCCTGGGGCGTGGTAATAAACTGCATAATGCATTTCTTAAGGGGCCGTACAATGTCAAGTATGTACATATAATTTGAGCAACGATTTCACACAGTATTACTCATAGACATAGAAAAATTTTCGCTGCGCTCAAGAAGACCAACAAAGCGTGGAAAAGAGAAGTTAACATCATATGGACAAGGTCTATGTAAAGAAGAGACAAAGGAGCAAGTGACATGTGCCAACATTTTTTACAGTAAGAGCCCCTAGCGTCCCGCCTAGCAAATGAGCAATCACAGTTTGTTTAAAATATTTGTTAATCTTAATTAGAATTGTGGAGCCATGGTGTCTTGTGCTCTAAGCAATTGTGATGTGACAAAAAGAAACAATACAATTAATGACACTTTTCACAGGTAAATAAGATATTGCCACACATTTGTTTAAAACCAAATTTCGCTACATTTGTTCGTTTATCGACGAAGAAAACAGTATGGAACATAGTTTATTAATTTCCTTTGCCATATATAGTCATATTTTATGAATCTAAGTCATATTTTATGCATCCCATATAAAATGTATTGATTCGTTTTCGGATCACCTGTTTATTGACTTTGTTGTTCTTTGACATTCTATTTCTATGGTATTACTTGATTTATCGATCCCAAAAAAATATGTAGGTAGGTAAGTAGTAGATAATAGCACTCCACTCAGTTGACGGAAACAGCTGAGTGCTATTATCTAAATAATTAATGATTAAACGAACTTACCTGTAAGTGAAGTTCTATCATAATTATACGAAGGATTCGTCCGAAGATATTAGTATATTAACACATGTAGTACCGCTTGCATGTATCACCACTTAGCACGTTATTTTAAAGCAATAACCTAAAAACAACCTAAAAAGAGAAGGTTTTTGACTTAAAATTGACAGATATTTTGACATTTCCGGTCCAAGTTCGCCCTGTCACTGCTACACGCCAACCACTTCATTTAGTTTAAAGTCCAAATCCTATGATATTTCCTCATTTTCTTCAGTGGGTAAACAGTTATTGTAATTTACAATAATGAGTAGGGAGGGTGGGATTCTATACTAATATCTTCGGACGAATCCTTCGTATAATTATGATAGAACTTCACTTACAGGTAAGTTCGTTTAATCATTAATTATACTTCAGATTCGTCCTCGATATTAGTATATTAACACATGTAGATGTTAAAAGCATTATAATAAGAAAATGGAAATATCATTTCTTGCGTATTAGTCTTTTTAAAAAAGAAAAGAATACTATTTAACATCATTCTGAACGATTTACATGATTACATATACTAAAAACAGTACCTATAGATGGCTGGTACATCTATAGGTATATATATAGTGTATATATATACACACGCATATATACATATAAAATATACAAGGTTGGTTTGGAAAACTCAGTTTGATTATCAGTGATAATATGTTTTAATATTTTGCAAATATAGCGGAGTCATTGACCATTTTGCCGTGTTACCTGGAACATCTATAGTAACATTTTTTGTTAGGGCTATAAAGGTATCGGCATACGTCAAGTACTAAAATTGGTTGGACACAACACAAGTCTACTTCATTTCATTAAATGTTTTATTCTTTCTAAATAAGAAGTGATTATGAACTGTTTATTTAATTTAAATATGTATGATCCATTCTTGTTTTTTTTTTGTATTGTTTGCATTATTTGTGCAATAGGCAAGGTAATCAAAGTTAAACTTTTAAGATAAAAATGATGAAAAAAGAATAAAATTGGAAAATATGTAATAAAATGTCTTAAGTAATCTAAGATATCCATTGTATTTGTACAATGAAGTCTACGTAAAGGCGTACTTAGTTAAATTCTTTACCAAACCTTGAGATTAGCTCAATTTTGTCCATTCAATAATGAACGCAATATTATGTTATACTGATAATTGTGTTATACACATCTGTAAAAAAAAATTTGTTTATTATGTCTATATTAGTATTTGTTTAATAATCGAACCGTTTCTGTTACCAAACTCTGTACTACCTGATAGTATTAACAGACAGCAGCTTCAATAATAACATAAATAATATACCTGTAAAATAATACCACCTTGATAATGTTATGAAAACCAATGTATTTGTGCGATTAATTTCCGTCCCTGAAATTAAAAGTTATAGAATGTTAATACTTTATATTAGAATAAGATATACGAAGAAGTACCTTACATGTGAATAAGAGGTGCCAAACCGAGGCTCAAGATTGTGACGATTATGATGGCACAATCGTTACACCTTCGTTTAAAAAACTGGTGGAAAAGAATTAAAGTAAAAGTTATTTTAGTGTCCGAATAGTCTTTGTACAATACTAAACCAAAATAGCATTGTGAATGCCATAATCTCAAATTAGAAAATAAATATTTTTGAAATCAAATGCTAGAAATAGAGAAAAAATAAATCTACTGCATTTTATCTCCACTGCTTAATTCGACTTGCATTGCATTTGAATTTACTCAATCTCAATCTGGAAAAAAAAACCAAAACTGGTGATTAGTTTTTGGATTTATGAATTGAATAATTTCTATTTAGCATCAGAATAATAATATCTAGAATACTTAACACCCCGCACTGAATACAATAAGAAAAATTGCAATGAAAGCATATTGAACTGCATGTTCTAGATAATTGATAAGCAAATATTTTGCAATTTGTGATTCCTGATGTGACCACTAGTGTCTCTTAGTCCACCCCGTTGTTGAAAGGCCCAAAAGAAAATATGTCGTCTCTAATTAGACTTACGCGGAATTCTGTGTAAGTATCGATGACATTCGACTAAGTGATTTCTGCCGTTTTGTGAACGTTTGTCTTGTAAAGATCATAATTGCTAATACATCTGTAATATAATGAAAAGTTGCGACGGTACCCGTATATAAAAAAAAAATTGTATATAAAAAGATGAACTTCATTTCTTTAAAAAATGTTCTGAGACCCTTATAAAGAGTAAATATTGTCCAATAACAGGGAAATCATGCTATTTTTAAAAAAAAAACTTTATAGCCGGCGGCGGTAGTTTTGTAATAAAAATATGGGCACTAAAATGCCCAAAATTTATGATTTTAAATTCGTTTATTTCTATCACTTTCCTTATCAATATTAAAACCTAAAAGGTGATGGGATGTCTAGACTGTGTTTTTAAAAACAATAAGTTACATTTTTAATCGTGATAAAATTATTTTTAAGTAATTAGAGTACGTAATTTTTTATAAAAGCTAAATTAAATTTTAAACAGTTCTTAACTAAATCTGATATGACCTGTTTTTTTTTTTTTTTTTTTTTTTTGTTTTTTTTTTACTCATGTCACCTTTTGTTGAACCTTCAACAAATTGTAACAAAACTATTATTTGGTATTATAACTGTTATGCATTCTGCTCGACTGGAGATGATATACTATAGTATATAATATGTATATAATAGAAAAATATAATAATAATCTGGGTGACCTGTGTAGCGCGGCTAAATGGTATATTCACACAGACGATTACCGGCGCAAACGATTAAGTGGACCTTTGCGCCTGTAGTCGGTGACCACTGCCTGTATTCGCTGAACACAGACAGATGTCACACCAGGACGCACCCTCACGAATACATTATCTTAACGGGTGTCCTTACCTCACGTATGATGATTGAAGGCAAAAATTGATGATACGTCATCGGCAACTATTTGGATGGGCCGTAATGCCCGTCTGCGAGTCTGCTGTGACTGACGAAACAAATAGCTGATGGGGCTTCCTCGCCGCGTCTCGCTGTTCGCTTGCCGTCGGAGATGAAGCATGTGACATACCTGCCTACGTCTTTTGTTGTCGTTTTTAAGGCAAATAAATATATAAATCAGTTTTAAAATTGCTTTATTAAGTACTGCGCCCGATTTACTTACAGTTTTTTTTTTGTTGATGGATATCGTTCACATCAGGCCTGTGGCCAATGCATCATTCATATTCACCTGAACTGTCGGTGGCCTTTTAAGTGAGCAGCCTCAGCTACACTAGAGTTGATCGTGTACGGTATAATTGAACGTCGTAATGCCCCACATTATGTAAAAAATTCGAAATACTGTCACAAAAAAGGTGTATATAGTTTTGTATTGGAAAGAAAAAACTTCACTGACACTTGTAGCTAATAATTTTCCCACATCAGAAACATTATTTTGTACACACTCACACAAATTAAATTTGAAAAGTAATAGAGATAATTTGTACAAGGCCATAGCTTAGAAAGAAACATACTAAATAATTAGTGATGAACAAGTTCAACATGTTAGGTCTACCCGCCTGAAATACAAGGTTTCCTAGTTAAGGCAAATTATTAAATTTTTTACTGTATTCCAACAAACATAAATTGCAATTATGATTTACTAGCGGCCACCCGGGTTTTCACCCATGTGGTTCCCGTTCCCGTGGGAATATAAGGATTAAAAGCATTCTATGTTTTAATCTAGGCTACTTACCATAGGTGTGCCAAATTTCAACCAAATCCATTCAGTAGTTTTGGCGTGATTGAGGAAAATACATCCAAACCCACAAACTTTCACATTTATAATATTAGTAGGATAATTGCATTGCAATTATGATTCATTTATAGATAATAGAATGTAAGGATTCTGTTATTCCATTTTTAGTTGAAATTTCTATCAGCATGCCAGCAGCTAGCTATTTCAGCAGCTAAGCTATTTCACATAATAGGTGTGTGAAGTATCAAGTATGAGCTATTTGCAGTATAACTCAATATCTTGTTCCATTAAGTTATTAAGTTTTAGCATATATAGCTAACTCTGTCAGTTTTGTAAACTAAAAATTTATCTTAGTACCGATGGTACACTATAATACCGTTGAGATTAACTCAACACCAAGGATATCATGATGTCAAAATTCATACCTGATGAACAACGCTGTTGTCAGGGCTGCTCTTGCAGCTCCAACACAGCGGCCGCCTGCCTGGAAGGTGGATGGCGGCGATTCAGCGGACGACGGAGTCACCCGATTGGTGCTCGGCAGCGGTTCCAACAACGTGGCTACCTTTGAGGGTAGTCTGCTTTTTTGCAATGTCGCGTCGTCAACGGCACTTGGAGTTGCTGCAGTAGCGTTGTTTGACGTATCTATGCGGTGAAATAGTCCAGTATGACTATCTCGAATGCAATAGATATTTAATTGTGTCTTAAACACAATGCTTTGACAGAAAGTACCCAGCATGGTAAATTCGCATCAGACAAATAAACAAACTGACAGAAAGTACCCAGTATAGTAAGTTCGCATCAGATAAATAAAAAACTGACAGAAAGTACCCAGTATGGTAAGTTCGCATCAGATAAATAGCAGACAATTATGCTGTTTAACCAAGTAAACGGCATTTAAAAGTGTTCCTCCGTCTTGACTTCTTCTTCTTGTCCTCTTGCGTCTTGAAAACTTTTTCCTTTCTTCACGAAGTAAATGCTTAACTATAATTTAATTTTCACTGTAAAAATATAATTCTAAAGAAGTCTCACTTTGAGACAGTATACGTGCGTCCGTGGCGAAGCACGAAAAGCGAATGAAGTGGTTGGCGTGTAGCAGTGACAGGGCGAACTTGGACCGGAAATGTCAAAATATCTGTCAATTTTAAGTCAAAAACCTTCTCTTTTTAGGTTGTTTTTAGGTTATTGCTTTAAAATAACGCGCTAAGTGGTGATACATGCAAGCGGTACTACATGTGTTAATATACTAATATCGAGGACGAATCTGAAGTATAATATATGATAAATAAAACTTTTAGAAGCGCTCATGGAGAAACTTGTCGGACTGATCGTACTCAATCACGTTTGTTAAGCAACGCTCGATCCGGCCAGGTGTCGGATGGGTGTCCGTTAAGTGGCATTATATTACAACTGAGCGCTTCCGTGCTTCGGAGGGCACGTTAAACCGTCAGTCCCGGATGTTGTCGTCTGACAACAGTCGTTAAGCCAAGTTAGAGGCCTTACAGGCGGCTTGATAAACTCTAACACACAGGTGGCCACTTTTCCTCATTCGATAAGAAGAAGACTAAAACTTTTCTCGATTGAAAAAAATCGTCCAATTTTGTAGTTTTTTAAAACCGTGCCAATCATTATTAAACTTATAATCTTGAAACTACAATAAAAAACTAGCTCTCTAGTTTTTATTAGGTTGCTTTCTTGTTTGTTTGTGTGACCGCAATGTTTGCAAACGGTTTTATATTAGCGGGGTCAGTGACTGGACCCAGTGACTCAGAATTTCGGACCCAGTAACTGGGTACATGTAGACAGGATCGGCAGTATGTCGTGTCTACACGAGCCCAGTAGCAAGTCAATGCTGGACTGGGTTACTGTACTGACCCAGTATAAACCAGGCATTATGATTCACAGTTTTCCAAAATAAGAAATAGTTTGTTAGTATAGTATTCAATTTAAAAACAATAATGTTTTCAGTAATCAATAATATGTAATTTTTTTACAAAAAAAATCTTCCAGCATTATACGCCACCTTAAGGCAACGATCATTAAAGTTATGAATGGTTCTAGTCATAACCTTTTGTCTGGTGTATGTATGTATGTAACTAATAACTTATAAGTTATTAGTTAACTTGATGGATGGTAGGTGTATTACAGTTTTGGTTAATCTGCGTGTTAAATGTCACGCATTAGAAGTTTGACTTGAGAGTTAAGAGATGTTATTACCACATTTTTAGATTTTTTTTATATTATTTTATTAAAATCACTATGTATGGTAAAGTATACTACTCTCTGCTGTAGAACATAAAGGTATTTAACTAATAATAATAAGGTAATTTACTTATTACCACATTTTTAGATGTTTTTTGTATTATTTAATTAAAATCACAATGTATGGCAAAGTATACTACTCTTTGCTGTAGAACATAAAGGTACATTACCTTATTATTATAAGTTAAATAACTTATAATAATAAGGTAATTTACTTATAATAGAATTAGTCACATTCCTGTCTGGCTTTATATTAATTGAAATAGAGCGCGTGTAATCTTTGTTTACTTATAAAAACTCATTTCTTCGCAAGTGTTTATATTTGCTGAGAAAAGTAAATAAAATAAACTTATTTATTTATTTTGCACATGAAAAAAGTACACTGTAGGTAGATTATCATAATTATAATAAATTCCTCTCATTCAGCATGAAAAATTGTTGATTCAGAATAAATGTCTCAATCCAGTAAAGCAGAATCATTATCAAAATGATAACAGTTACATTATCAACTACAGTTCACTTAGTAACCAGTTATCGTAGATAATTGTTTTATCTACTATACAATACAATCGTAAGAACAATTTGATTGCCTATTCATTTCACATTTTTGGTAATAGATAAATGACAGTGATAAAAGCATAATTTAGTATCTATAAGTATTTATTTGAAAATCACTGTTAAGGTTTTTGTAATATGTATTTCTTTATTGAAGGCACATAATAGAGATTCATTATTATTTGAAGGGGTCCCCAGAAAAACGTTGTAACCATCAAAAACATCGAAACGGGTTTTATACGGGGGACTTCTTGATTTGTGTTTTAATTTTTTTTTAATCCACAACGGAATAGTGCTTGGTTGGCCTTCACCTCACCTGATGTTTAGTGTCGATAAGGCCGAAGGTAGCAGCGCACTACACCCAGAATCCTCACCACTGAGAAACTGGCTATCTTACCTCTCACTGCCGGAACACAACCATTTTTAAATTGTTGTTATGGAGTCAGATTTAGGTAAGATGGTCGTAGCTAGCCAGGCGGACCTGAAATAAGCCCTAGCCCTACCACCAACCAAACCGAGTACAAGTTGACCTCCTTCCTGGGAATCGAACCCGGGACCTCTGCGTCTTACACGTGTGGGCGAACCACTAGACCACTGAGAGGCGGCTAAAAATGTGTGTTTTATAAGATCCAAAAACGGAAAATATTTAAATATTAATTTATGATACTAAGTAGATGATTATTTAATGGATTTTAACTTAGATGTTAAAAATTATTGGGGCTTATGTTTAAATGATCACCATACTAACCTAACCAAACCCAGAATTAGTAAATGCTCACCAAATCTTCTTGGCCAACTTAGGATTTGATGAGCATTTAATTTTGGAGATCAGAAAGTTTTTTTTGGTATGCTAAAGTATTAATACCCAAATATTAATATTGATGTAACATAGTATTAACAGCTCGATATTAGTGCAATAAGAGTAGTTGCGCAATGCTAGCAATAGCCCGACATCTGGCGCTAAAATTAGAAACACTCCTAATCTCTATTCAAGAACAGCAACCAATACATAGCATTCTATACCCATCGCTGCTTTTGCATTGCTCTTCGATTACAAACTCTAGTCTAAAGAATCAATGGATTGTAATCAAATCGAAGATTCCAATAATTAGAATACCGAAACGGGGTAACGATCACACGTGCTCACGATTCTTGCCACAACAGATGCATTTAATGATCCTTATTTATATGTTATAAGGTTTATTATTGAAAAGCAAGTTTGTACAAAGAACCCTTTCATTGATCGGTGTTTCGTCATTACTGTCTTTGGTTGCTGTTTTTACGGCCCTGATTGCGATATAATTAAAGAGCGTAATGGACGATGAATTTGTCAGACTACTGTTAGAACAAGGCTGGGCGTATGAGGACATTTTAAACACATTTGTTGTGTATGATTTACGACCTTGTTTTGGCAAGATTGTTAGAGGCGATGTAAGTTCAAATAAAATTGAATAAAATCACATCTCAAGCTTACGCGCTCACTAGACATGAAATAAAACACTTTTTAACGGATACTAGCGTGGTTTTATTGAACGTACTTTGGTGATTAGTTGGTATTTGGTTTAATTTTTGATTTTCCTCACCTTTCGGCACCTTTGCAGCTGCGGAAAGAATTGGCAATAATTATCGATTGAGGGTAGGCTCACGAGCGGCTTCAGTCCCCCGTGGTCACGGCATCTACAATGGTGCCGAAACGTCGGGAAAATAAAAAATCAATCCAAATTCCAACTAAATTCCAAAGTACTTTTAATAAAACCGCGCTAGTTATAATTATAATTAATTTCATGCCGTTATAATTAATAATTTTTTGCACATCGTATCCACATAGAATATGTTGGTAATTAGTAATTTAAGAACACAATGTACCATATTCACGCAAATAAACTATAACTTACTTACTATGTAGTTTCCGTTAAAAAGTGTTTTACTTTATGAATATCACAGTTTTTTAAGGATATAGCCTGCCTAATGCCAAAACCACGTCTTTCGGAAAGTCCAATGCCTAAATCTTTTTGAAAAACATAACATAATGTTTCAAAATAAACGCTTTTAAAATAAAGCTGTTTACAATTACATTTTATACCACACAATAAAAAAATACTTCAATATTTTAAGAATCAAAGTAACGTCAAGTGATGGGTGACCAAAAATTTGTTATCTTGAGCTCCTCCGTGCTTCGGAAAGAATCCCGGCTGGATTTGCAGTCGTTAACACCAACTAATCCGCATTGGGCCCAACCTCCTTATCCCCCCTAAGGAAAGCCAGTGCCCCAGCAGTGGGGACATTAAAAATGGCTGATGTCAAACACTCACTTTTAATCGTGCTTTTGAATCCTAGATAAGAGACGAACCCCTAACTAATCAAATAAGTAGATACCTAAGTATCTACGCAACTTATAACTCTAACTAAATTATCAGCGGACAAACGATGCCCTGATACACGATCAAGTTATAAGATTAAAGGCAGTTCGTCAAGTAGTAATCACTCATAAGTTTGGGGATTATCTGCTCCGAGATTGGACGTACAGGGCTCCTCCATTACGTGCCAGTGAGAACTTTTGTACGAGACTAATAACTTTTATCAATGACACTACTATTATAGCACTTTTTTACACGACTGCCCAAAGCAAAAAGAGTGTACACGACTGCCCAAAGCAAAAATAGTGTATATGTGTTCAAGATTCATGTATGTTTGTGGGTATGTGAGTTTCTTTATTCCACCATAACTTCTAAATGGCTCAACGGATTTGAATGTATGGGGTATCGTTAGAATACTTACATTCCGAGTGACACTGGCTATATTTTTTTTGAAAAAAGTTGATATGGCGACTGTAGCACGCCATTTTCAAATATTTTTTTCTTCAATTAGGTATTACAATATGGGCATCAAATGAAAGGCCATAATGAGCACATTTCAAAACTATATAATTTGTCACTGAAATGTGTGAAATAAAAATAACTAAATTTAAAAAATATTAAGAACACGACTGCCCAGCCAAGAACGAACTAAAAAGACAAATAACAAGGTGTCATTGCAGTCGGCGGACCTCTTTAATTGAAAATTGTTCCACAAAACGGTCCCCCGACTGCAATGACACCTTGTTATTTGTCTTTTTAGTTCGTTTTTGGCTGGGCAGTCATGTTTTTAATATTTTTTAAACTTAGTTATTTTTTTAACCGCCTTTGTGGTCTAGTGGTTCTCCCACCCGTGTAAAACGCAGGGGTCCCGGTTTGATTCCCAGGGGGGGTACAATTTATACTCGGTTTGGTTGGTGGTAGGGCTTATTTCAAGTCCAACTGGCTAGCTACCATCATCTTACCTAAGTCTGACGCCATAACAACGATTTAAAAACAATTGTTGTGTTCCGGCAGTAAGAGGTAAGATAGCCAGTTCCTCATTGATAAGGATTCCGGGTGTTGTGCGCTTCCACCTTTGGCCTTATCGTCACTTAACATCAAGTGAGATGAAGGCATGACACTATCCCGTTGTGCATAAAAAAACTGCACTATATCACTATAATTTGTCGATTTTCGTGAACGCAGCACGCTTTCTACGCACTGGACGATGTGATGTCGGTAGGGCCCCAACAAGGTTATATCGTACCCTTAGCTCGATGGCGCAGTGGTTAAACGCCTGGCCCAAAAATATATTGTCAGATACTGTCAGAATAACAACGTGCTGTGGCGTTCTCTGAACGTGGCAGCAACACACGGTAAGTCAGGGCCATTAGTCTCCATTTTGTCTCTTTTTGTTTTTTTTATGTACTTTTTTACGGTTTAAGGTTGTATGGTTTAAGGTTTAATAATATTTTTTTTATACTTTATTGGTTTGTTTTTTATTGTGTGTTTACTTGGGACTAATATTTTTTTTTCATTTTTCATATCTCGAGCTCCGCCGTGCTTCGGAAGGCACGTTAAGCTATTGGTCCCCGCTGTATTTGCAGTCGTTAACACCCACCAATCCATGCTGGGCCCGCGTGGTGGGTTATGGCCCACCCTTCTTATCCACCCATAACAAAGACCTGTGCCCCAGCAGTAGGGAAAATAAAAATGCCTGATGGATATAACACGAACAACTATCGAGTATCGAGCACAAAATTATGAAAATAAAATATTGAAATATTCAGCGCAACCTACCCTGTGGGGTAATATTCGTAAAGAAATTTACCGTGGATTTTGGACTCGGAACCACAGAGAAGGCGTTTTCATCATCATGAACTCTGCCACAGTACGATCACTTTTGGGCAAGGTCTCCAAAGGATCTCCACGACGATCGGTCCTGCGCTACTCACACCCAGAAAAATAATATATAAGGTCCTTCTGAAATACTGCACAAAATTTTAAGGGCTCAATGTACTCATGCATACAAACAACTTTTACTACAGGACCAACATTGAAATCGCGAGAAAAAAATCAGCTGTTCCATAGAAAATTTAAAATCGATTAGATCAAAATGTATGGAACAGCTAATATTTTTTTTGCGATTTCAATGTTGGTCCCATAGTAAAAGTTGTTTCTATGCATGAGTACATTGACCCCTTAAAATTTTGTGCACTATTTCAGAAGGACCTTATATACAAATACTATATTTTAAGAAAGTTACTGACCGAGCGAGAGCTAAGCATAAAACATCTCCAAAATGGTTTCCTTTCTCTGTCCGACTGACCGTCGTCTGTTCTCTTCTAAAGGTCAAATCTTTTAACCGATTCTCGTGAAAATTTGTGACTAGGTTAGGTGATCATATTTTTTTTTTCAATTCAGTTTTTCAACATTTTTCGAAAAAATAACATATTTTAGCCATTTCTAAAAACGTCACAAACGCGAAGTCTACAGCTCACAGAGCCTTAACTTACATTAGTGCCTGTTACATTTTTTTTAATTTTAAATTACTAACGTCATATTTACGTACAAATATTAATATCGATATACGTGTACGTCGATTTATTATAGACACGTGCGTAAACTAAATCCGCTCATAACAATCAATATCCCTTACATTACTACCAGGGTGACAAATAGTCGGACGATGTTTCCGCGACGGGTGGACTTTGTCGCTATTGTTATCGATATCGATAAGATTATACAAGCAGATTTTATCAACAACATAAACATTTGTGGACATACTATGAAAAATAAAACCGGTCAAGAGCGAGTCGGACTCGCGCACCGAGGGTTCCGTACCATCATATGCGTGCGTCATGCTCGTGAACGGGTGCTGCCTGTGGGAATGGGTCTGCTTCTGTCTGCTTGTACAAAGGGCGTCGCATATATATATTTTTTTCTGTTTAAGATTATCAATCAGTATGGCACTTCTTACTCAAAACATAGAATTAATAACTAATCCTTGTTTTGATTTCTCACTTTTTTATTGCTAATGACCAAAATGATTATTTGGCTTTCGTTATCACGATGTTTTCGTATTTTTTTTGTCTATAGTTTTGTAAGTAAAGGCCTATGAAAAGCTTTTGGATATTAGTTTTCAATTCAGTGCCTTAGGATGGGTAGCCTAAGTATGTCATGCTCTCTTTAATCATTTCTGCGGTGGTGTCATGTGGGGCGGGTCGTTACGTTCCCTCAAATATGGTTGAGCGAAGCGATGGCTGGTCCATGCGTCATGCTCGTGAACGGGTGCTGCCAGTGGGAATGGGTCTGCTTCTGAGTACCTATCTTAACGCATATTGAATTGTAAGAATTGCGTATTTATTTTTATGTCTTGTATCAAGTGTTTTTTGGTTAGAGTAGCAGACGGAGTGATTTCTAAACTAGTTGAAAGTTATTTACTCTCACGATTACCTATCTGAATGTAGTAGATATTAAATTTTAACCTACCTACCCATTGTGTGTAACCTTTTGATAATTATTGTGATGGAAAATGACCTCACTTTAAATGTGGAGCTCATTTTTCAATCTTGACGACTCTGTATGAAATATACAGGGAGAAAAAAGCAGCCCTTGACGAGTTTCTTGCCGGTTCTTCTCGTTACAAGGTCTCCCGCTTAGGGTTTGCGAACCGATGGCGTAGCTTCTATGACATTCACAAGTGCTTGTAACAGCCTAGACTGAATAAATTATTTTGAATTTTGAATTTTGAATTTCATAATTACACCATTAAACCACACTGCAGAGTAGAATAATAAACTTAGTATTGCAGTTTTAGGTCAGTGCCATCTCTTGACCGATAGTGGAACTAATGTTAACTTTTTTTAAAATTTGACAATTTCTAAAAAAGTGTGCTATATTGAGACATCGTTTTATTTTTCCTGTAATCTTTATATAAACTGCTATCACATAGAATTATTTCAGATTTTTCTCTTTGCAAACTTCGGAGATAAGGGGGGGGAACGGTATTTTTTTTTACATTTTTCATTGTAATTCAAAAACTATGCGGCCTAAAACAAAAAAAAAAATGATTGAAAACGTGCAAATGGCGCTCTTTCATATGATACCCCACATGCCCTAGTAGCTCCACTTCAATTTTTTAAGACCCCTTTTCAGTCCCTGTTGTAAAAAAGATATTTATTTTTTTATTTATTTCTTATTTGCAAAATAGTTGGGCAAATGTCATCTCAAACTATTCTGAATTTCAAGTTAATACCATTAGTAGTTCTCGAGATATCCAGCTGTGACAGACAGACAGACAGACAGACTCAGTCACACCATAAGGGTTCTTTTTTTACCATTTTGGTACGGAACCCTAAAAATATGATTGCGTTTATCGGAAGATGTTCATGATTAGATTTACTAAAAAAAGGGAGTAAAGTCAGCAATGAAAGTTGCTTATCACTTTAGTACTTTTTCATAGTAACTTTTTTGACGAAATCTTCAAAACTGTGAGAAATTCTGTCAAAAAAGTTGCTATGACAAAGTACTAAAGGGTTAAGCAATTTTCGTTGCTGACCGTACCCAGTTAGGTTCACGAACCCTGGAACAGTGCGCCATAGTTTTTTTAACCCCGTGGTCATAGTGTGTACCTGTGCGAACCAGGGGACTAATTAGGGAATTAATCAGGGGATTAATCAGGGAATTAATCAGGGGATTAATCAGGGGATTAATCAGGGAATTAATCAGGGAATTAATCAGGGAACCGCACTAATTCTGAGCAATCATACCCCAACCGTTGGTCATTAGGTCATATTTATCTAAAAATATTTAGTTTAGCTTTAGAATTCTCATTTAAATTGCCATTGCTTAGCACAAGTCCTTAAAAATCTCTCCATATTCTATCCGTTTTTAGTCTCCATTGTAATAAAATTCCGCTTATTTCTATAATTAAATGGACTAATTATTTTATTTATTTTAAAATATCGACTGTTTGTTCCCATCCTTATCAAAACACCCTCCCTGCTTCCCCTAAGTAGATGCCCTTACCTATGGCAAGAGGACGATAACTCACCGGCCGAGTTTCTGAAAAACAAAGGTGGACCCGTTGATAACAATGGGCCGAATTTGGCGCGTGTACGACGCCATTTTATCTGTTCATTCAGTGGTGGTAATGTCGTATTTTGAAACACTTAATACACAAAATATGATAAACATTTTGTACGGAAATAAAATACTAAAATTGAGTAAACAAATAATTGCTTACATTTTCATATTTACACTAGCGACCCGCCCTCGCTTCACTTCGGCTCCTACTTTTTTTTTGCCAAATGCGACCTTCCAACAACACCCAAAAAGAAAACGAATATCTTACATAAGAGTCGTCACCTCCATCGCTTCAAAAGCCGTTTTCCTCCCGTTTTCGTCCTGTCCCGTCATCAGTAAGAAACGCACTTGATTTATTTTAGCACGCGTTAATTTTTAACCCCCTGTCTGTGGTATCGTAGCTCCTAAACGGATGAACCGATTTTCGTTTAGTTTTTTTTTGTGTCATGGATAATTTTATCCCGAGTGCTCTTAGCATAGACATAGAAAAATTTTCGCTGCGCTCAAGAAGACCAACAGAGCGTGGAAAAGTTAACATCATACGGACACGGTCTATGTAAAAAAGAGACAAATAGGATCAAGTGACATGTGCCAATATTTTTTACAGTAAGAGGCCCTAGCGGCCCGCCTTGCAAAGGAGCAATCACGATTTGCTTAAAATATTTGATAATCTTAATTAGAATTTGAACTAAAGATATCGTGGAGCCATGGAGTCTTGTGCTCTAAGTAATTGTGATGTGACAAAAAGAAACAATCGAAGTAATCACACTTTTCTCAGGTAAATAAGATATTGCCACACATTTCTCTAAAACCAAATTTCGCTACATTTATTCGTTTATCGACGAAGAAAACAGTATGGAACATAGTTTATTAATTTCCTTTGCCATATATAGTCATATTTTATGTCTAAGTTATATTTTACGTATCTCATATAAAATGTATGCATTCGTTTGACCTGTTTATTGAATTTGTTGTTCTTTGAAATTCTATTTATATGGTTCTTAGGCATGTTTCATGAAAATCTGTTTGAAGATTATCAGCTCTTTTCTAGTTGATGAGAGGATCTGACTAACTTCCTTATGTCCGATCGATTCAAAATTTGGTACCGTGTTACTTCAATGATATTGGAAGTATATGGTAAAGTAACGATGACCTAATCAACCATTTGAAGATCATCAGCTCTTTAATAGTTGATGAGGGGATTTGACTACCTTCCAGATGTCCTATCGATTCGAAATTTAGTACCGTGTGTCGGGGGGTTTTTATTTTTTTTATTTTTTGTTATTGAGCGACAACTCTTAAGATATTAATTAAAATGGTATGGTGTTAATGGTTAAATAATGTGCATAAAATGCTTAAGGTAACTAACGTATTTAAGATTAATACTGTATCCTTCTAAATAGCTTTCCAAATTACCGTATTACACGTGTTAATTTTTTGAAAATATAATGGGTATAGTAAGTTATTCTTCAAAGATAGATATAATATATTATATCACGTGTAATGCGGTAATTTGGAATTTGGTATTGGATAGAATATTATGCCATCGTAGAATTTTTGGTATACTTATAAAACAATAAACAATTCCATCATACATTATTTTGTTATAGCTCAAAAGGTTTATGCAGCGTTTTCGATGCAAGCTCCCAGTAGGCTTAATTTTTGCCGACTTTTCAACAATTATCTTTCTGTTTCGACCAATTTACATAAAACATCAACTTATTATACAATTAAACCTTCTTCAGGAATTACTTTATCATTTGGTGAAAACCGCATGAAAATCCGTTTAGTTGTTTTTGAGTTTATCGCGAACAGACAGACAGACAAAGAGACAGACGCGGCGAGGGACTTTGTTTTATAATATGTAGTAATGTTTAAACGAGCTTTTTTTTATCAATTTCAGTGTTAAGTATTTTTATTTCATGCCCTCTAATATTTAAACTATCATTCACTTGACAAATATGTTTTTAGATAACTTTTATCTAAAAAAACCACTATCAGTGTCCACAAATGAAAAACAAGTTACGTAACACTTGTAATCAATACCATATTAATTCAAGTCTATCGTTTTTTACTACACATTTTATAATTAATGATACGTAACAAAAAATATAAATAAATAAATTCCATAGCAATAATTATTAAATTATTGCTAAGAATAATTTGTCAATTTTTAACACCTGATCTCAACTGTTCACTAGTTTGCTTCATAAATCCTACAATTTTTTCCATGCCTGGGACATTTGCTTTTTGGTACCAATCATACTCCTTCAAGGTTTCATACCACTCAGCTAATTTTGTATATTCCTCAACCGGAATGAGCCCATCGAGCGAAGAAATAGATGCCACAAGCGAAATATCAGCCACTGTCAAATGGTTAGCTGCGAAGAACTTGGTCTGTTCAAGGTATTTCTCCAAGATGCCATACACTTCTTTAACTTCAGCTACCTGTTCTTCTGTGGGCACTGGTTTCTTTTCATGGACTAAAGTCCCAACCATCGCACGGATTTTGGGAAAAATTATAGAAGCATCCATATACATTCTTTGATCAACTGTAGCTCTTACTTCTAAGTCACAAGGATACAATTCAGCTTTCTTTTCCGCTCCATATTTGGATACCAAATAGGTGATGATGGCGTGGCTGTCAGCGAGTTTAAATTTTCCGTCTTCTAGAAAAGGGACTGTGTGGACAGGGTTCTTTGCTATAAATTCTGGCTTGCGGTGGTCTCCTGCGAGCGGGAATACTTCAGATGTTTCGACTTTTAAGCCGAGGAGTTCTATCGCCATCATGGCAGCCCTAGCGGGTGGGCTCCCGTCAGTTTTGTAGAGAACGATCGGCATTTTGTGAGTTTTGCGGAGTACTGAATCGGACGCTCACAGTACTTGCTTATTAACTGACAGATAAAGTGGGTACGATACCTTATCACTAAGAGATAGGCTCAAACAGTTTTATGTCAACCAATGGCTGCGTATCAGAAAGTCTAAAGTTAAAATGGCGAAGTTCAAAATGTGGAAAATTTAAATTAAAATGGTTTAAAATGTCGAAAATCATTATGCATTACTTCAAATTAGCGAAATTCAAAGTATCAAACGTATCAAATACATGACGAGTTAAAATATCGATGGTCATTATTTCTAAGTTCACAATGATTTATTTGAATTAGATTTGATTTTAAAATGAATCGCCTTCTTTGAGGTTAATTGAGGCTGTGGAGGGGTCTTTGGGCTTTGCCTGAAATGCTTTAAAGCAAATTTAGCTACCGGAAATGAGTCTAAATTAGTATACTAGGACTTAGAAACCGTAGACCGTAGGTCACGAGATAGGTGCGAGGAGCGTAGCGACGAGCATGTTAGGTTGACATGAACCCAGCGCGCGAGTCAAGCGAACGAAGCGAACGTGCCGCGGTAGCGGCCGGCAAAGCACCAGAAAAAATCACTATTCAATTGGTGAATTTTGTTCGCCGGCTACCGAATCAGTGACTTTATTTTACATAAAATCGGAAGCGGCGCGGATACGGTAATGTGCGGTGGAGGCACAGAGGCTACGACGCAATTATTTAACCTAATGAATTAGGTACCTAAATTAAAGAAAGGCATACGTAAATTCTATACATTATATGTATTTGGAATATTAGACATTTTAAATTCTATTCATTTGAACTTAGACTTTTTTAATTATGACTATCTGACTGTTACACATTTTCGTTTTCGACATTTTGAACTTTAGACGTTTTAATCGAATTTTCCACATTTTGAACTTCGCCATTTTAACTTCAGACATTCTTAGTTTAGACTTTCTGATACGTACCCCAATCAATCAATAGTGTTTTTGTATCGTGACTGGCATTAAGTAACAGTGTTTTTACTGTCATTTACTGTTTTGGGTCATTATTTGAGATTGATTTGAAAATTTTGTTAAGGTCCAAAAACTAACAAATTACTAGATATAGAAAAGCAAATAGTTACGACAAAACAACTTTATTTTACTTAATAACTTTACTTCTTTTTAAAAATTAATTATGAATATAAAAGAAATTTACATATTTACAAGTTTAGAAATGAAATTAAAAATTTCTAATACTTTTCAATTGTATTAATATCTTAATATAAAAATAGCATTGTGAATGCATAAAAAATCTAAAAAGTTTAAAAATTTAAAAATGACGTTACGTGGTCCGTTAGGATGATGATAAAAATGTACTTACTCATCCTTACTAATATTATAAATGCGAAAGTCCGTTTGTTTGTTACGCTTTCACGCCCTCACTACTGAAACGATAATCATGAAATTTTGCATACACGTTGTCAGGGATAAAGAGAAGGACATAGGGTACCTTTCATCCTGAAAAAATGTATTGTTCCCGAGGGATAGGAAAAACCTTTCCACGCAGACGAAGTCGCGGGCGTAGTTGATTATAAAACAAATTGTGGCACAAATGGGCCTATTTGGTTAATTGTCGTGAATGGTAATTAATGCGTAACTTCACTTTTATAACGATTTTCTGCTGTTACGAAAACTGTCATCATATTTGTGGTCACTCATATATTGGGACAAATTTCTCTTAAAAAATTGCAACTCTCAAGTTTTTTTTTTGTGACAACACTAAAGTTGAAAAAATAATTTGGTTAAAGTTGTCAATTGATTTTGTCGAAAAAAATATTCTGTAAGTACTGTGAAAAGGTAATGTCAAAGATCGTGCATCACTTTTGTACTAACTGTGTTTCGGTAAGTTATTAATTAATGAATACTATTATACGCTAATTCCTTTCTATTTATGAAAATGTTGCAAGTAGTTTATTCGGTTTTTTCTTACCTCAAAACTGCTTGGCACTGGAATCAATGTAGAACCAAATGATCACTTTCAAGGCCATAATTTTTGTGACAATATGGACCATAAAAGTGATTTTTGCCAACGAAAGTGACGAAACTGTTTTAGTACTAACCAAATAAATGAAAACTTTTTAAAAATAAGCTATTGTTCATGTTGCTAATAAATGATAGTTTCACAGAAAATACATTAATAGTAATATGGTTTCATTTCTGCAAGTTTTTAAAATTTCTTTATATGTTTACAGCTTTAGCTAGGCTGCGACATGTAAAAATTACTGATGACGATATGAAAACTAAAAAGCGAGTGTTTATAAAGTGCTAAGTCGCCTCTATAGTCTAGTGGTGTAAGACGCAGGGATCCCAGGTTCATTTCCCAGGAGGCACATTTGTACTTGATCTGGTTAGTGCACAGTTTGATTTCACTCAAAAAATTTCCCTATGCCGTTTATTACATAAATCGATCAAAAAATGCATTTTAAACAGCCGACTAGAACACCCACGTGTCTATTTCAAATCCTTTTTTTATGAAAAACTATTTATATTAATATTTTTTTTAAGTAAATATAGTTTGATAAAGCATCTTTAGGCGCATATTTGCCAGTTTTTATTTTTGGAGTATCACCTCTGGTTATCGTGTTCTTAATTTTTATTCAGATTTTGGTTTTAATTTTTTTTCTCCCAAAAAACTCAAAAGATACGGTTATGCATGCATAACCGTATCAGAGTAATATCGTAGGATTATCATTGGCGATTAAAAACCCAGATTTATCTATACAAAATAAATGGTTCGACGATGAACCCCAAAGGTTTGAGAGCCACTCTCAAAATAGTCCACAAGGACCTCCGTTATCCCAAATACGTTCAGAGAAAATGGTGTATCCATTCACAGGATCACTTCTAATTATATTTGTAGTAGATTTATTTCGGCAGGCCCGTTTGTCAATGTTCACAGTTAAATTAATTAAGGGACGGTCACGGGTACCAGTCCCGTATTCGAGTGGTCATTTGGGAGGGAGCAATTAGGGAAAAATATCGGTCACCGATTGAACGGTGATTATTTATGGCGGCGATGTTTGCGAAGCGGATCGGGGGGCGATCTGTAATGTTGAGATACGATGGACTATTTGGGTTAAAAAAATGGTTTTTACAGCATATTTTGTATGAATATATCGGACAACATAATTTGCATTGCTACGATTAGAAAGCAAGCTCCTTGTGTTATAAAAATCGGAAACAGCCAGACCTTAGACATTATAGTAAAGCTTGGCTTTAATTTCAGATCTCAAACTGACTAAAAGGCAATACTTTTGATCGTGTCCAAACCAGAAACAACTCCATACAGATCGAACCAGAAAATCATAAATACTCAATTTAAACTATCCGCAGCGCAATGTTTAGCCCAAAATAAAAAGCTCACTTTTAAAAGCTTGAAATCCGCACAAAAAGTGTAGAACGGCGGAATACGCAATAGCCATCAGTGGGGGCATAATCTGTGTATGATATATGCCAAGATAAAATCGGGCTGGTATATCTGAATAAAGTCGTTTCCATTCAAACGTTCAGTGAAAACTGTGAACGCCCATTTTTGCTGGACCTTTCTTTTGGTGTGAGTTACAAGAGAAGGAGGAAAAAGGTCATTAGATAATATTATCGTGAGTGTATCGTTTGAAAAACTTATCAGTGAAATGGTGAAAAATTTAACTACGATGCAGCCATAAATTTTTGACACTAATATCATTTTTATATTGACTATTGCTCACCAACAGCAACCCCTGTAGGGTTTTGACAGCGCTAACAAACACGAGAAAATAAACGTCAAATGCATGCACGTTGTCAGTGGTACCGAAAAGGACATTAGGGTACCATTTATTCAGAAAAAAAGTACAGCGTTTGCGAGCTTTTAGATGAAGATTTTCAATGGAACTTTTAAAAAGTGTAAAATATAACTTTTAAAAAGTATACGTATAATATTTTTGTTGAAATTTTTAGTCATTGATAAAACGAAAATGTTACCATAAATGTCCATATTTAATAAAAAAATACGATTATTGTAGAAATATACAAAAAACGGTAGCTTAATAAAAAGATTATGTATTTTGATTGGAAGTTTTTGTCTAGGAATAGTGCTTACATCGGACTTCATCACATTTGTAAACTCACTGGCAGTAGCAAATTACATGATTTGTCAGTAAAATGTTTCATAATATGAATTTCATTTTGAAAAAAGAAATATATGTAGCTTACTTCCGCAAACAATATATGCAAGATGCACCGCCCGCCCGCCCGCAAAAATATGCACATGCACACAACAAAATATCAGTGCACGAACCAACGAAATAAGAACTAAGGAAGCCTAACTCCTAACAAATATTGCTTAAAATATGGCACCTTCGCATATTCTGTAACACAAAAAGGTCGCAAACTCAACAATGAACTAGTAAAAACATACCTTATTACAATGTACGCATAATCGGTATTAGGTTGTATTCTAACGCATATCACGTTTTCTATTGGCTGGGGTTTGAACGCAGATCAAACATGATTGGATATTTGGCTCGCGCCGTGTCACTCATTGGGCCGTTGTCATGCCTTTGTCATTGAAGCGAGGACGGTGTAATGTAGAATGCAGTCAGTACACCTAACCTGCTAAGATCACTACGGCCTGGCGCGGTGGGCGGCATCATAAAATTGTTTTATGAAATTAGTACATTATTATTTGTTAGATATAATGTTTGTTTTATTATGTAGACAGACGATTTGGTAAAGATCGCTCGAATACGCTGAATGTAAGGCGTCTGCAACTAGTCGCTCTGGAAAACTAAAAGAGACATAATGTCAGGAGTGGACGTCTTTCGGCTATGATGACTTTATTGTTATTTTATTTTATGAAAATTATAAAATGATGATGTTGATGAATGATGATCATATTAATTGGTAAGACACTTGATTTCAAGAAAGACTAAAATCAGGTAAGGTATTGAAATAAAATAGGTATGCTTGATAAAAGAGAATGTATTATGTAGAAATTTCTTTTTCATAACATGTAAGTGCATAATGTGGATAATTATCACATTGGCGAAAGCAACGCCTCAATACGTCTTTTAGAGGTGTGACTGCGTATTAATACGTTGCTTTATTTTTATTTTTCACATAAAAAAGCATGCTTTAATTGGCAGTACAAAATTAGTATAGCGACATCTTTTTAACCGACTTCAAAAAAGGAGGAGGTTCTCAGTTCGTCGGAATATATTTTTTATAAAAAAAATTTGACTTGGTGGACCAAGTCAAAATTTATTCTTGCCAAAAATCTTTTTCAAATGCAGACTATTTTAATATGCTTATTGACCGGTGCGCGAATACCTAAGCTAGCAATATGTGAGACGGTGGATTGGAAGAGGTGGATCAACTCCGTAGCGCGATCGCCAGATTTGACACCTCTTGAGTTTTATTTGTGAGGTCATGTTAACAGTTGATGTTTAAAAACATTTGTGAGAGTGAAGCCGTAATGCGTTTGCGAATAATAGCCACTTTTGTACTTATTAAGTTGAATACAGGTGTGCTGCAAAGTGTTCGAGACAATCTAGTGCACAGTTGCTGGGCATGTATTGCTATTGGTGGTGGAAATATGGAGTAGCATCTTCGCAGCAGATCTCATATTGGGGTTCCAGCAGAACGATCCGCGAATCAAACTCCATATTAAAAAACTGTTTTCAGAGCTGTATAAAAATCATAGTTTATGGAAATTGTCATTACTTTGTGTTCTGACGGTCTTGACCTTATGACGTCACTACTTGTGGTGCCGCTGCCTTCGGTGTTGCAATGTGAGTTCCCCATTTTTCGTTTATTTTATTTTAACCAGGGATTTTTTTTACTTGTTAATCAAAGAGGATTGTGTAAATAGAATCGAAACTTTATAGGTACCTACCTAATCATCCCTTCACGGATTGGACAGAGTTTTTGTTACACCCTGTATAATGATAAAAAGCAAGGAGTTTACATCAGATTACTCGTTTTCTATGGATTGTATATTGCAGGACGCGCCATTTTTATAGCATTACAAAATTTTGATTTTAATTTTACTTTTTTTCTGTTGTACTGAATTTCATGAGAGAGTTTTATTCTTGTTTAAAAATCTGTGATAGCAGTGAACGTGAAGATTTGACTCTGCCCCACAAAGTGACTGAACACTTGTTGCATAATAGCTACCATAGATTGCATGTATACGCTCATAGATATATCTAAATAACGAAAAATATTTTACTTACCAATGATATGATATGACCGTATTTGTTTTGATGCCTTCTATTGGTCTTTTACACCACTTGACCACACATGACGTCGTTTTTTACCACTTTTTAATGATTTTTTTGTCGTTGCGCTAACGACTGTCACCGAGCGCGTGACAGACATGACTAAACAGTGCTTCGGTTGTACTTTTTTAGCCCCGCCCACTCGGTTGTAGTTTGCGTGGTGCTATATTTTGAGCAGAATTACACTTCCTTAGTTTCTTTGTTCGTAGGCACGAACCTGCATTTAGCAAGACAGCAACACACCTTGCACCTTCACCAATTAGGCTACTCTACACGTGTTTCGCCCCAACCCGGAGCATCCTCAGGAGTTAGATCGTGCGTAAACCAACACCGAATTACGCATAAAATGTAATGTAATGTAATAATGTATATTCAAAATGAAATTCATATTATGAAACATTTTACTGACAAATCATGTAATTTGCTACTGCCAGTGAGTTTACAAATGTGATGAAGTCCGATGTAAGCACTATTCCTAGACAAAAACTTCCAATCAAAATACATAATCTTTTTATGGTTTGGGACTTCCGCCAAGTGACGCCTGATTCAATCAAATAATATGAATTTCAAGTAAAATGTTTAATTTTATGAAATAATGTCCGTTACTCGAAATAGTCTAAAAATGGCTACCTCCTTAACTTGGACCACGCCCCAAGCTTACCATTAAGGGTACACATATACATTCAAATGCGGATTTCGATATAGCAGTTAAGGCTCGTTTACGAATATAGCGCTCGAACGCTGGCAGAAATAAAAGACGTGTTATTGCAAACCAAATATCAGGAAAGGTGTGCGACGTATTTTATTTATCAAATCTTCGAAATGGGTTCGGTGGTTTGGTGCTATACGCGCTTGCTGCCATGCTATTTATATCAAGTATATGCTTTTTGGTGAGAAAATTTGTTTTTTTATTTGTATGGAAAAGTGCAAAATGTCAGACAAATAGAAATAGAAAAATAGAAAATGCAAAAGAAAATGTGGACACAAATAGACTATTATATTCATTTATAATATGGGTTTCAAAAATACTGAATATAACGTACTGAAATACTAAGTGGGCGACGGACCGAGGTCGACTACAGATATTGAAAATGGGTGACTTTAAAATACAAATTGAGTAACTAGTTATTCAGAACGGGCGATAAAATTACTATTTGGGCAACAACCTTAGGGCACACAAATCATTTAAAATTTGGCATATATTTTATTTAAAAAATTTGACTGTTATCCTAATCGAAATGACAAAAAACAAACAAACAAACGAGAAAGCAACCCAATAAAAAGGGGTTTAAATACCATGTTGGGCAGCTTAAATCAGTTATATGCTATTATCCCTATTTTATATAATAATTGCCCACTCAGTATTTTTGTCACCCATTTAGATTTTTCACTGCAAACTTAAATTATTTATCACCCACATGTAGTCGCGTGTTTTAAGTATTTTTGTAATCCACTATTTGTCGCCCGTTTAGTTATTTTGTCGCCCAAAAAATAAACTGCTGCTCGGTTTAGTATTTAAGTATCCCATTAACAGTCGCCTTTAATTATTTTCAGTCACCCAAATTATTAATTCCCGATAATAATCAATGGGCAAAAGCAAAACATATTTTCCGTCTAGGTCTGCCACTATGCAGTTTCTCAAAAAATAAAAATAAACAATAAAGTGGTGGATTTCAGGATTAATAATAGTTTTCTGCTGTTGTATGCATTGTATCCTATCTACCATATTCGGCTATTCAAAGTCAAAGTTAAAGTCAAAAATAGCTTTATTCAAATAAACTTAATTATTAAGTACTTTTGAATCGTCCATATTTTCCTACCTCCAGACTTTTTTAGCTGACAAGAAGAACGGGCGCAAGAAACATATCAGCTTTAACAGCTATAAGTAACGATATTTACAAACTTAAATCTTTACCAGATAATTACAACAGGGTGACAGGATTATTGGCAACAAAGTACCTACTTATAGTAGTTATGTGTTACATCATTTCCACGCATTTTGATTTTTAAGATAATCGTCTACTTTATTAGGCTTTTAATATACTCCTTGTCTAATGTAATGTAACTGAGCCTTTGCTAGGGTATTTTTAGGGTTCCGTACCCAAAGGGTAAAAACGGGACCCTATTACTGAGACTCCGCTGTCCGTCTGTCTGTCTGTCTGTCTGTCTGTCTGTCTGTCACCAGGCTGTATCTCATGAACCGTTATAGCTAGACAGTTGAAATTTTCACAGATGATGTATTCCGTTGCCGCTATAACAACAAATACTACTAAAAACAGAATAAAATAAATATTTAAGGGGGGCTCCCATACAACAAACGTGATTTTTTGCCGTTTTTTGCTCTATATTAATAACGACAACAGGTAGACAGTCAGATGATGTATTTCTATTGCCGCTATAACAACAAATTATAAAAACAGATTAAAATTTATATGTAAGGGGGGCTCCCATACAACAAACATGTTTTTTTTGCCGTTTTTGGTACGTAACCCTTCGTGCGCGAGTCCGACTCGCACTTGGCCGGTTTTTTTTAAATAACAAGGTTAATATAGTACTTTCTTTTTTATTGTCTTGATAAAAACAACATAAAAAACCGGCCAAGTGCGAGTCGGACTCGCGAACGATGGGTTCCGTACCTAAAAACGGCAAAAAAATACGTTTGTTGTATGGGAGCCCCCCTTAAATATGAATGTTATTCTGTTTTTAGTATTTGTTGTTGTAGCGGCAACAAAAATACATCATCTGTAAAAATTTCAACTGTCTACCTGTTGTCGTTATTAATATCGAGCAAAAAACGGCAAAAAAACACGTTTGTTGTATGGGAGCCCCCCTTAAATATTAATTTTATTCTGTTTTTAGTATTTGTTGTTATAGCGGCAACAGAAATACATCATTTGGGAAATTTTCAACTTTCTAGCTATCGCGGTTCATGAGATACAGCCTGGTGACAGACAGACAGACAGACAGACAGACAGACAGACGGACAGCGGAGTCTTAGTAATAGGGTCCCGTTTTTATCCTTTGGGTACGGAACCCTAAAAAACATCTTGCAGACAGACTATTGTATTTGTTACAATCAAGGGTTGTATTAATTTATGTATAAATAGACCTTTGTTTTTTTGGACGTACCAAGCCTGTTTCACGAGTTGAAGTTTTCAATTAACTTACCTATTTGACTTATTTAAATTATACAAACTTATGGAAATTCTGTTTTATTTTTAAATTACATCAGAATCTAGAGCTGATTAGAAATAGGCACTTAATAAGATTTTTTTAACTAAATAAAAAATCAATATCCAACATCGTCACATACTTTAAGTCGATATCAATTTGAAATCACTTCTAACATCGCAACAGTACACTGAAAAAAATGATTAGTTAACACTAACCAAAATTTGGTTACTTGTAGGCCCTAATCTACGGACTTGCGAACTATTGGTTATCAGTAACAAAATTAGGTTTGTTTAACTGGGTTATGTAACCTGTAGTCTAACTTTTTTCATTTAAATTAACCTAACAATTTGACTTTTTTTAATCTAACTATTAGTCTAGAAATTACAATGCTGTTTGTAAAAAAGTAGTCAAAGGATTTTGCTGTAACTAACTAAAGTGTTTAGTTATCGATATCTGTACTATTTGCTGGCTGGCAACCAAACTGTTAGGTTAATTTTACTTTACTGTTTGCTTACAGGTTACAGCTTCGGTTTGTTTTAATATATAACAAAACCGTTTTGTTATTAGTAGCCAATCTCAGTTAAGTAATTAGTAACAAAATACAAGGTGTAAGAAATGGCTTGGCAAAAACTTAACAGACGCGATTAGGCCATGAAACTGAACTACTTTCCCCAAGGTGTTCCTTGGGGAAAGTAGTATAAGGTTTTATAAGTTGTTCAGTTTTATGGCCTAATTACGTTTGTAAAGTTTTTGTCAAGCCATTTCTCACACTCTGTATTATACTGTTTATACAGGGTGTAACGGAAATGCGAAACAATAAAGAACATGGAAAAATATGCATTACGGTTTTATTAACGATTTATAAAGGCTTCCAAAATGTTTAATAAATTAGTGGATACCTAGAAACCGCAAGTTTTTATCTGGGGTGCCTTTGCGTAGCTTTATCATATCAACCGCACGACACCCACTCCTGGGTATATGCCTCCCCCAAGGATCTCCACGACGATCGGTCCTGCTTGGCCCGCATCCAGCAGTGCACCGCGAAGTTCACCAAATCGACGGTCCACCTTGTCGGGGGCCTACCCACGGAGCGTCGTCCGGTGCGCGATCGGATCGATCTCCAGAACCGTTCCGCCCCAACGGCCATCAGTTCTCCTCGCCATGTGTCTAGCCCACTGCCACTTCAGCTGAGCATTCCTTCGAGCGTAGCTTAGGAGAACACAATTTTTTAGTCTCTAACAATGGTTGCCAATTCCCGTCTACCAAGTCTTCAAAATTGTCTGCCTCACACCCTGTACTCCCGGAAGGGCTTCTATCAACTGATAAAAATACCGGCGCAGGATTTCGCTGCGAGTTTTTGGTAAAAAAGCACTTTGCCTCACGCTCGCAGCAAAAGTCGATTTTGCTGCGAGTTTTTACGCGCCAAAAGCACCCTTTTCGTGCTGGAGAGGTGAAAAAAATTTAGTTAGCACGTACCGAATATAAATTTACAGAACTAGTTGTGACTTATAACTGAAAAGTTTGTTTAAATGTAACTAAAGTTTATTTCTCTTTAACAAAACTTACAAATAACACAACTAGTTTGGTTAATCATTTTTTTCAGTGTATCAACTTTGTTTAGGGATACAGGTGTTATTTTCATACAAACGAGTTAACTTTGAAGCCTTGGTTTCCTGCCAGGGATATACGTGCTGTGATCTGATGACGGCCATTCAGGGACTGAATGGAGGAGATTCAGATCGTAATACATACCCAACTGATCTGATCAGCATTCTAAAAGATTAATGGGTCAGAGTTCTCAGTTTGAGAATTTTATACATTTTCATGCTATTTTCGCGGTTTTTTAAAACATGTCCTTTACGTTTTGAGAATATTGGTCAGATCAGTTGGGTATGTATAGCAATCTGAATCTCCTTCATTCACTCCCTGGATAGCCATCATCAGATCACAGTACAGTACATCCCTGGCAGGAAACCAAGGGTTCAAAGTTACTTGGTTTGTATGAAAATAACACCTGTATCCTAGACAAAGTTGATGTGTGTATTTGTCCTTAGAAGTTATCCAGTTATTGATTGCGTAATATCTTATTATTCAAACCTCTACCCTTGTTAAGGAACGTTATTATCTAGGTATATATGTTTAAATATTTATTATTAAATAATGAAAAGCACACTGTGTGTTTAACGGAGACCCCATCGTTGAAGATAATTATCTTCAATCTAATATGGCTGCTTCCCTTCCCTGTATAGAGATCGCAAGACTCGTATTTGTTCAAATGTCAAATTATGGGAAATTACGTTATCATGGTAATGGAATATCAAATAAGGTATGGCTTCTCCTACTTATTTTTGACTGTCTCTGTGGGTTTTTGATGTGGCTGTTTTGCTATCACTAAAGTTTCAGGTTCCATTCTTGAACTGCTAAAAAAACAGACGAAGTGCGAGTCGGACTCGAGCACGAAGGGTTCCGTAACAAAAAACGGCATAAAAATCACGTTTGTTGTATGGGAGCCCACTTAAATATTTATTTTATTCTGTTTTTAGTATTTGTTGTTTTAGCGGCAATAGAAACACATCTGTGAAAATTTCAATGCAATACGGTTTATGAGCTACAGCCTGGTGACAGACAGACGGACAGTGGAGTCGTAGTAATTGGGTCCCGTTTTAACCATTTGTCCCATTTTGTAAGTTCTAGATCTTATCTTTTAGGATACCCTGTACCTTCTCTACTATCCACTGCAAGTTAAGCGTTTCTTTCACCATCAAAATAGATCTAAGCTTCGTAACAGTCTATTCGTTTGACAGTTTAATTTCGTCAAGGCATTTGACAAGGTCGAGAACTCAACAAGACAGCCGTGATTACGGAAACTTTGTTAATTCCTGCGTGAGCGTAGTCGGTGAAATCAGGAACTTGCGAACAAGTTTCGTTTATTTGCCAAACTTTGGGGAAAACGTTGAAAAATTTCTGCTCCCATTAAGATTTGGAAGCTAATAACGTTGGAGGTAGTTTTAAATTAAATATTTGTCTAGTAGATGGTATACCAAATGATAAATTTGTTATTTTGTCAAGTGTTTGGAAATGTAGGCGTATTAACCCACAAAACAGTTCCTAATCCCTGTTTATTACTAAGTAGTGTCTGGTTCAAAAGTTTTGGAACACACTTTTGTTTTGCTTCCGAACATCGAAGCTAAAGGTAGCAAGCACCTTAGCACGTTTGTTCATATTCAGAATAATTACATCCAAATATTTCTGATTCAGGAAATCTTGAATAAGAAATCCCTGAAAGCAAACTTCAAAATTCTCGCTTCCTCGTTTCCAATACGCGGTTACATTAGAGACCGCACTGAGTTGGAGCACCCAAGATCCCCATTATCCCCGAGGTGGTTAAACTAATTACGATACAGGTGGGGCGCAACATCAAAACACACGGTAAGGAGCATACGCCCAACTTGTCCCGCTAACTTGGGATTGCTTCAGAGTTTTCAGTGGATCCAAGTTAAGGGAGACCACGATTCTATCAAGTAAGTAATAACAGCAACATAGTTTGTATGAAATTAAATTATTCTTTTTAAATAGACTTACATGATCATAAGCCACGCGACACCCACTGCTAGGCATAGGGCTCCTTCAAGGATCTTCACGACGGTCAGTCCGCGTTGCCCGCATCTAGCGGTTTCCAGCATTCTTCATCAGATTGAAAGACTTACAAGTAGTTTACCCCACTACCACCCATTCAAATCATCTTTTAGTTAGACGACAAAATAATGGACGAAAGAATATTTTCCGTTTCTTTTCTTTTTCAAAATAAATGATATTTTAAATGATAACATTATGTTTTTATTGTCGTATGTATGTACTTTAGTCGGGATATAGTAGATAAGTATGCTCAGCATTATCTTATTTAATAAGGCATGAGCCGCATGTGTTTTTAAAATCAAAAAGAAATGTCAAGTTTTCTTCAGAATTTTAAGCTTGTTATAGCGTATGCCACTAGAAGTTTATTGAGATAGACTCTGTGATATCATGACTATTACGTAAATGAGTTTTACTTAAATACGAATGAAAACAGTAAAGTAATTAAATGGTTCAAATACGTACATTTTGTACCTATGCACAACGGAAGAGTGCTTGGCCTTCACCTCACCTGATGTTAAGTGACGATAAGGTTGAAGGTGAAAGCGTACTACACCCGGAATCCTCATCACCGACGAACTGGCTATCTTACCTCTAACTGCCGGAATACAACATTTTTTAAATTGTTGTTATGGCGTTATAGACTTAGGTAAGATGGTAGTAGCTAGCCTGGCGGACTGGAGATAAGCCCTACCACCAACAAACCGAATACAAATTGTACTCCTGGGAATCGAACCCGCAACCCCTGCGTCTTACACGGGTCGGCGAACCACTAGACAACAGAGGCGGTTAAAGTTTAAAGTAACTGAGATTCAAATTGGTTTTTAGTAGCTATAACATGTTATTCGTCATTCTTTTGTTAAAAAATTTAATATATTCCATTATTTTATGTTCCTTCTATTGATTAGAAAGGCTTGTGTCCTAGCTATAGATGTGAAGCTGGTTACTAACATTTCTAGCCTAGCGGCTAGAAACAGCTTATATGGCTTGTTATCATTTCTAGCAATAACTAGCGGCTCGAAACGGCTTACATTTCATTGATATATTTACATGATTTAGTTTGTTGTTTTTGTTGTTTCTCTTCTGATTTATTTACTATAGGATACATTTAACATAAATAGACATAAACCATGACATTTTCATCTGTATTAAGTGTTAAAAACTCAAAATTATTATACAAAAAGTGACACAGCACTGGAAGGATTATTTTAATAATTTATTTGTGAGAGATGTTTTGAAACAAGGTATTTATCCATTAAATAAGTATGGGCAGATACCTAGTATAATAGTAAACATTTAGTTGTATTTCTTTAATGCACCAAAAACGAAAATAGCATAACATAATATGTGCTACTGTATTATAAAAATAAGAGTTTAACAATAAAAAATGTAATAAAGCTTTTTTTGATGCTCAGATCGGGTATCTCCCCGGTATCAAGCGGCTCGTTATTCGTTTCTAGCCGCCCGTTTCAGTGACTACCGACTCACGAGCCGCTCGTTTACAACTATAGTCCTAGCAGAGCAGTGAAGACATTTAAATGACTGGTGATTACATTAAACTATTAAGATTCAAAGCTTTATAGAAAGTCTTAGTAAACACCAATGTAAATGACAAGTAAATTAGTATTTTAAAGTCTCTCTCGCCTATAACACGCACCGTCAATTAAGCCAACATATTATTTAAGCTAATAGGAAAATTGTTGAACTAATAACGCAGGCTGCGCACGTCTCGCTTCGTAATTAAACTCGACAATATGACATGCCCGATGCTTCTGTATGAGATCAGATTGGAGTTACGTCTGCGTATTTGTTCTGAGGATTGAGCTATTTCAATATTATCGTATTGAAACCAGTGAACTAAAATCTATGGAAGTGTAATTGCAAACGAATATTGTTTAAAAAATGGCACCACGGGGCTGAAAAAGTACAACCCGCCCAGCTTTATTCGGGCCAGCCACGCAGCCGGAGACTGACGTTAGTGTTCTTTTCAATAAATTGCAGTTTATATTATAGAGAAAAGATAGAAAAGGGAAATTTATTAGAAATGACGTCCTTATAATCAAATGGTGTAAAAGATGCAAAGAAGGCAGTAAAAAGATGCAGAAATATCGTATCTTATCGTGTCTTTAGGTATACAAATTATGGTCGCTAATAAGCAACCAGTGTTCAGACGCTTTGTGCTGCATGATTAAATGCCAGAATTTTTAGCTCTATCCACTTAGTTGTACTTTTCGTGTGGTGCCATTTTTTGAGCTGAAAGCTTATTCCATAGCTTTAGTTCGCTGATTGAAACTAATTGAAGCTCTGAAGATCTGCTTTAATTTCAAATGCTGTATTGTTTTTACACAAAAGTTTTTGATGAGAAAATAAAAGTCTGACGCCATAAAAACAATTTGAAAATTGTGTTCCGGCAGTTAGAGGTAGGTAGGATATAAGATAGCCAGTTACTCAGTGATGAGGATTCCGGGCGTAGTGCGCTTCCACCTTCGGCCTTATCTTCACTTAAAATCAGGTGAAGTGAAGGCCAAGCACTGCTCCGTTGTGCATAAAAAGTGTGATTTTTAGAAAGTACGATGGCAAACAAGGATCTAGACTGGACTAATTTAATTTTATATACTAAAACACATACTTGTTTTTATATACTTGGGGTATGCTTTGGTTCTTATCGCAAAAGCGTTTAGCATAAAGATATTTGGACTTTGACTTTGATATTGAAATTATACTTTTAAAATAATGACTTATAAATGAAATAATAAAAACGTCAATTAGTATGTAATCAGTGGTAATCAATCATTTACAGTCGATTTAGTACGAAACTTGCAGTGTTGCCAGATATTTATAAGGAAAATCTGTATCATGACATCAAAAAATCTGTATACTTAAATGTATTATTTCTATGGCAATTATAAAATAAAAATCTGTATTCCTAAAAAATTTATACCAAATTTAAACAAGGAAAATCTGTATAGCCGCGTACTGACTGGGCGAGCAGCCTCGCAAGGCAGTCTCGGACGTTTGCCGTGTAACATTTGCCGCGCAACATTTTCCACGCGAGGCAGCCTTGCTCTGTAGATTTAGCTGCAAGAATGCTGCGCGCGGCAAGGCCAAGCTACGGTGAGGCTGAGCCAGCATCGAGCACAAAGACCGCGCGTGTCATGAGACCGTACATTCGGATAGCTATCATCGCCACAACTGTTTTTATACTAATTCCTCGACTTATACAAAAAAGAAACAAAAACCTTTTATGTTTTTCCAAACATCTTCTCTCCGGTATAATCAGAACATTGCTCGTCCCAAAGTAGTGTATATTCGCCGTATAATTATATTAATCTCAAGACACTGTTCTTTATCCATGACGCATGAACGATCAAGCTAGGCGAGGCAAAACAACCGTTTTGAGTGCACGCGGCAAACCTACTGAGGCGCCTTTGAACATCGTCAAAAACCGCCACCACTTGGCTCGGGTCGCGGCACGCTCGGGCGAGGCAGCGCGTGCGTTTGCCTCGGGCGAGGCACGTCCTGACTGACCGAGGATTTGCCTCGCGCAGCCACCTCGCTAGGCTGCTCGCCCAGTCAGTACGCGGCTTATAAGGTAAAAATTTGTATGAAAAGCTATAAATAGCGATCTGTATACCTATACTTTAATGAAAATCTGTATAAATACAGATAAATCTGTATATATGGCAACACTGGAAACTTGGATTAATTGCAGCAATTTATAGCAATGTTGAGAATCTCGGTGGCGCAGTGATTTAGCGTCTGGCCCAGCGATTGCAGAGGTTAAGCAACGTTCGCAAGGGTCGGTCATGGGATGGGTGACCAAAAATTTATTATCTCGACCTCCTCCGTGCTTCGGAAGGCACGTTAAGCCGTTGGTCCCGGCTGCAGTTGCAGTCGTTAACACCCACCAATCCGCATTTGGCCCGCGTGGTGGGCTATGGCTCGTCCTCCTTATCCGCCCATAAGTAAGGCCTGTGCCCCCGCAGTGGGGACATTAAAACTGGCTGATGGACATAGCAATGTTAGTTATTTTATAGCAATTCAAAACTCCAGTCTCACATCAAAAGCATTTTCCCGGTGATCCTAAAGACAACGTTTGACATTATGAAAATGTTTTCCAGCACAATTTATATCTGTTCCTATTCCGACAATGTACTCAACTAGACGTCTTAAAAGCTCGGTGTCACATGATCCTGTGTTTTAGCTCTGAATATATTTGACGTTTAGTTCTGCATTCGTATGTGTTCATCTCTGTTGTCTCACATTGTTTATTACTTATTCAAATTTTAATGCGCTGAAATCAAATAAGGGATGCTCGGTATGGGAGTGAAACCATATATAGAGTTGCGTTTGTAATAGGTCGATTAATTCAAGCTCTTAGGTTTTCCTTGTTTAAATTTAGTAGCTTCTGCCTTTAGGGGTGGTATTCTGAACGAAGTAAAAGCATTATTAGCTTTGAAAATTATGTGTCATTTACTTTTTCATTTTGTTTGTCTTGAGATGAGTTGTAAGAAATTGTCACAGAAACAACATCCATACTTAATATTATAAACGCGAAAATAACGCTTTCAGGTTTTCACACCTAGACAGCAAAACCGAAATTTAGTAGGGATATAGATGAGACTTTGAGAAAGGACATAGGCTACTTTTTAACCCACTGTTGGGCACGGGTCTCCACCCGTACGATATGACCTGTAGACCACGCGGGGGAAGCTGACGGAAAGCTAGTTGTTTATAATAGAAAAAGATTGAATTTAATTTAAAAAAAAATGATACGGTATTGCTTATTGCTTAATACCAATCTATTATTTTGCCTGTGTTTTAATTCTAATTTTGGTAGATGCGTGCGTGTGATGAGTAAATGCACTTTTTTGAGTTATGAATGTTGTTTTATGTATTTTGTTTGAAGTATAAACTAAATGATACTTGGATTCTTTTTTTTTTATTTTATTTTTATGCACAACGGGATAGTGCCTTTACCTCGCCTGATGTTAAGTGACGATAAGGCAGAAGGTGGAAGCGCACTACACCCGGAATCCTAATTACTAAGGAACTGGCCACCTTACCTCTAACTGCCGGAACACAACGATTTCTAAATTGTTGTAATGGCGTCAGACTTAGGTAAAATGGTGGTAGCTAGCCAGGCGGACTTGAAATAAGCCCTACCACCAACCAATTTTCATTTTTATACTTTTAAAATTTCGGAAAAAGCGCAATTTTACTGGTCTATTTGTAATTCGTTTGAGTCTATATTTTCGAGCATCCCAACAAAGTAATGATACCTCCACTCTGAAATAATCCTAGAATACCAACTGTCGGATATTTAACGTGCACTTCACTAGAGTGCAAAGAAGAGAGGAGGTCGTTAGCGCATGCCCTGAGGTGCAGTCTGACAATGGCCAAAGACAAACTACCCCACCTTACCCCCTAAACGGCGCTCCGTCTCCTAACCCCATACATTGCATCTTCACTGAGCAAGCAACAAAATCTCCTTAAAACAAACCAAGACACCTTCACGAAACATTGAGAAAAATGATCGCAATGAATGAACAATTTTTGCAAGTGGCCTCACATGCTTGTCTCGTTTTATATCGTGTCATGTCTTCACAGTTGGATGGTTGGTAGCAAACGTAGGGTTTGATATAGTTAAAATAAAAATTTCTGCGTCTCTCTTGGGTTTTGTGTGTGTGAAAGCTGAATCATTTAAAGTAGCATCATTCTTTGTATGCGGTGTCTCAGTTTCACTGCTCACTTCAATTAGTGTAATCTGTTTTTCAGACTGCACTTATTTTAAACTAGCTTCTGCCTGTGACTTCGTCAGCGTGGATATTCGAGAAAATCCTTAGGGAACCTTTAACCAAGATAAATAGTATTCTGTGTTTTAATTTCATCAAAATCCGACCAGCTTTTACTTTTACGTGAAAATTGGTTGGCCTCCTAATTAAAGCAGTTGAGGTAGGAAATATCTTGTCTTAAGTACTTTAGAATACTAATTTTATTCAAATATTTGTATTTAAAAGTTGGTTATTTCGATTTTAAGCGAAGTTTTACAGAAAGTTAGAAAAGGTTTTTTTTTTGTTTTACTTTATTTGTTTATGGTATTTTTTCCTACTTTAAATAAGTAACCTACAACTTACAAGTCACTAGCATCCACCCGTGACTTTGTTCACTTTTCATGAGAATTTTAATAATTCCGACCGGAAGTAGCGGATGTCTACGTCATTAATTAATAACTATTATCTGTACCCCTAGCACAAACATCTACCGAGAAAAAAAGCGCTTGAAAGGAAGGACTCGATTGAGTAAATTGTCCATGAGAAATTTTATTTCGCTTTTCGGCGGTAGATGGCGCTGTACAAATTTCCCATACAAAATTACTCTATTGAATGTTTTTACGCGCGTCGTTTGTTAGGGTTCCGTACCCAAAGGGTAAAAACGGAATTCTATTACTAAGACTTCGCTGTCCGTCTGTCTGTCTGTCTGTCACCAGGTTGTATCTCATAAACCGTGATAGCTAGAAAGTTGAAATTTTCACAGATGATGTATTTCTGTTGCCGCTATATCAACAAATACTAAATAAATATTTAAAGGGTTCTCCCATATAACAAACGTGATTTTTTTTGCCGTTTTTGGTACGGAACCCTTCGTGCGCAAGTCCGACTCGCACTTGACCAGTTTTTATAGCTATTCTTGCTACTGGCACTGCATACCAAGTTTTAGTCCAATGCAATGATATCAGTACATTCTATTTTCTATTTACCTACATAGATAATTAGGGTTTCTATTGGCAACGCAAAATATACGCATCTAAAAACTGACCAGTATTTGTCCCAACAATTTCAATAGAAGAGAGAACATTTTCCGAACCCTCGACATGCCTCAGACGTGAATAGATCCTGCACCCCGTCCATAGCGGATCGGTCACGCGTGTCCGTCTGACAAAATGGCTTGTCTCGAATTATTCACGGCTCTCAACCTCCATTGGACGGGACGGCTCTTACTGTTTTAGCGTCACAGTTTGAGGGGCATTGACGTCTGTATTGTGTTCAGAATTTTGGGAAACGTCGATGGATAAAGGAAGATTTACCGCTGCGGTTTGGTTTACATTAGCTGCCTTTATATTTTTATTTATAAAATGAAATTCGATTACCTATAACATACTTATAAATAAATAATAACATAACAGCCTGTGACTGCACCGTAATCAATTGCGTTGACTCAGTAAAATACCTTGGAATCATTATTGATCAACGGCTCTCATGGCATCCGCAGATTGAACACATAAATAAAAGGATAAGAAACTTAATTTGGATCTTTAAAACCCTTAGACATGTCACCACTCGCAATTTATTATTCCGTATATATCTCGCATTGGGTCAATCTGTAATAGGTTATTGCTTATCTGTTTGGGGCGGTGCCACTAAGACAAAGTTCCTTGAAGCGGAAAGGGTACAAAGATGCTTACTTAAAACTATGTTTTTTAAACCCAACCGCTTTCCGACTGACGAACTTTACACCCTTTGTGACATCTTATCGATCAGGAAGTTATATATTTTAACCTCAGTTCTTAAGCTACATAAAACTTTACCATATAATCCGAACCTACTGTCTGGGAGAAGACAGGACAGAGTAGTTCCGATCCATGTCTGTAGAACCTCACTTGCTAAGCGACAATTTCAAGCCCAATCTGCTCGCCTTTATAAAAAAATGCAAAATAATTATAATATTTACAGCATGCAATTTAAAGAATGTAAACAAACGTTAATTAAGGCTCTGAAAAGTTTAGGATATAAAGAGACAGAAGATTTTCTAAAAACAATCTTCTAGTTTGGTATAGTGTCTAATGGTTAAAATAACCGATCCCAAGATTATATTTTATCGTAGGGTCAGGCAAACGTTATGTCTGTTCATAATTATTGGTATAAACACACACACACACACACACACACACACACACACACACACACACACACACACATTTATGTAAGAAGGCCTAATAATTTCATTAGTTTGTAAGAATATTTGTTAATTATTTTTATTATTTTAAATTGCATACATATGTACCTTTTGCTATGGAGGAGCGGAGCCGCCTAATACAGGTATTATTAATACCTACTTGGTTGGTTCCAGCCTCAGAATATTGCTTGTACTGATTTTGGAAGAAATAAACATTTTTTTTTTCTTTTTATAAATATACGGATTTGAAATACTTAGATCCTTGAAAGTCTCTTAAAACATTGATATAAACTTTAAATAAGTTTAAGAATTAACATTCAATTTAAGAAATTCCCTGTAAATGATGTTCTCCAACAAAGTCATCAGCCACGGTAAATAACATCAAATTATTTAAGAAATTCAAAATAACAAAAAGTGCACGAAAATTTTAACTTCTTACGTAAGTACATAAATGATTTAAAAATTCATTTTTTTTAAGTTGTGTACCAGAAAGTCTTGTATATGAATAGCTAGGTAATAATAATTATGTGTAAAACCAAAACAATGTATTAATCAGTATAGTTTATTTTTCACACCATAGATAGCGCTCCTAGTTCCAAGCTGAGATGCACACACTCTAAAAATCATAGTCAGTATACCGTTCTAAATTCACTGTCTGTAATTATTTAAGTATTTAAAAATACCTATTATTAATTTAAAGTCAAATTTGAAAACCTATCGTCAAAGATTATGCCATAAATCGATTTATTTACATTTATAGTTCCAGCTTGCTTCAACAGATGGCGTTACGTGTCTTAAAATACTGAGGAGTCAGGAGTTTCATATTTTTTGTTTAGACTGAAAGCTTGCATTTTACATTTTTCTATGGTACCTACCTAGGTAATAGGTATAGTTACCCACCAATATTCATAGTAGTTCGACCCGATTACATATTAACATAATTTCGATCATAATCCTCTGATTTTAGTATCAAACCCAACAAAAATCTATTCATTTCACGGAGATTGTTAGAACAGTTTGGGTCAGTTTTGTGTATATGACCCTAATTTGGTCACCCTCCAGTTAGACGAATAATACTGTAGTAGGTATTATTATCAACAGAACTGTTGAACTGTAAATTGTAAATTAATATCAGTACGTTCACATTGTGCGTTACTGGGGTTTCTGTTTCACTACAATGGCGGATTAATTATAAGGAATTAATATATTGAAAAGGGAGCTTTTATGAAGAATCAGGATTGTGAAGCGAATGCGAACAAATTTTATTATACATATTGGAAATTCAATATTAATAAGAAGACTAGGGGGTGGTATAAATTGCAATTTAATATTCTTTTAGGTATATGATATAACTTAGCTTAGGTATAGATGGCGTTGAGAACTATTTGATTGAATATTAAATAGAATGTGGCAGACTCTGGCAACAAAATTAAATGGAAAAGTCTATTTTTTTATATAATATTGAAGTACCTACCTAAAATCAAATTTATTGTAATTAATTCAACTCTAACTTATAAATAGTAGTTACTAATAACGTAAGTATGACGTTAGGGTTACATTATTACAATAACAATGATTTAAAAATCAAAAGTTTTCTTTTTTCGATGTCAGAAATTAAATACCTAATGTCTCTTGTTGAGTTTCTCGCGGCTTTCCCCAGGACTTAAAAAAGGACTTCAGAAGTTGCGAAATACTTCAGTATCATTTCGCACCAACAATCACGATCGTCAATGGTTGAGTTGCAAGAACAAACGTTATCGTTGCTGTGACATTCTGAAAATACTTTTGAGTTCGCGTCTCTCGTGCATGAAGCTGGCTGTATAAGGTTCCCTGTTGCAGGCAGGGACCGGATTAAGCGCTTAAAAACCCCTTGGTGCGTTTGGGTTTTTAGTATTTACAGAATGAAAATTAAAAAAAAAGGAATAAATAGATTCTTTGATAGGGAAACCCTATTCGTTATGCAAACATAATAATCATAGCATCGTGAGAATATGAGATATCGTAGATCAAAATCGAAAGGGTTCCGGTCCCTGGTTGCAGGTCGGTATGGATGGATACTGTACCCTTAGCACGAACAGCTATCGAGCCATTCTAAACTGACTAAAAATCGCGCTGCGCGGCCTTTTTAACATTGAAAATGTTTTTTTTGAGGCATCTGTATAGGCCCGATTTTCAGCCAAAGTGCGATATCACCTTGGTGTCGTAGATATTAGAGCTACGTAAATGATTAAAATATCAAATGACGCGTCTAATTAAGGGCTATAAACTGAAAAAAAAATTTTTTTCAAAAATATAAAAATCCTTTTTTGAAAATAGCAAAAATATGAAAAATGTGATCGATTTTCGCCCGGTTTCGGCGAGAAAAAAATCATATCTCGTAAACGAAACGCGATATCGGGTCGATTTTAAAAACATTTTGAGATATGACATTGGTCTACTTTAAAAAAAATATTTGAGGTAAATAACATAAAAGGATAATTCTGTAGCTTAACCTTTATGAAGTCTTTGATTATATATAATCAAAGTATGAAGTGAAGTTTGCGCGGAGCGTGTGAGTGAGCGCTGAGCGCAGTAGTATACGTACGTACCTAGTCGTATCAACGCTAATGGTCTGAAAGACAAATGTTTGTTTATAGTTATATTTTGAGTTGTAAATGTAATAAAATGTTATTTTCTAATTATAAAAAATTTATGGTTGTATTAAGTTTTGTTAATGTGATTTTTTAATAATTATTTTTTTATGACTTTTTAATGGTTAGGTGTCAAATCTAACGTAAAACAACTAAGTTAAATAAACACCATTAGTATTACCCATACGAAGAACAAGACATCATTTATTTATTAACCCTATTTTGGTTAATAACGCGTTTCTATACTTATGTAAAAGGTCGGACTTTGTCTTGCAGTTGCACGTGAGCATCGAAAAAAACTATTTCGGCGCATCTGTTTCTATTGTTTTAGCTATATTTCCTGACCATTGCCTGCACCGTGGGATTTCGTGATACCCGGCACTTTTTTGTATAGGCAAACGAATAAACGAATCTTGAGCGAATTTTGAATAGAAGAGAGTTTGTAGTTTGAGCTTCGATACTTAGGAGTAGATACAGAAAAGCATTTGCACTAATTGGTTAGAATTTTTAAGATAAATTACACTCAAAACGTGTAAAAAAAGAAATAAATAGGTACCTATGTTAATGTTAAAGATGTTGCTGTATATTCGTGGGTTGCTGTTATTTCAATTTTGAGATTTAAAATTACTCGATCGGGCATGTCTCATGTTTTTCTTAGTACGCTACGATTCCAAATGAATTTTTACAACGGTCTCTAAATGAGAATGTGAAGATGATGCCTAGATAAACATAGTTTGTTATCGCACATATTCAAATGATGATGAAGTCAGCGCGAGACTGCATTTGATTTTGATTAGAATTTTTTATTAGGTTTTTTTTTTTGTAGAAATTCTAAGATGTTTTAGTTATAGTACTTACATAGGTATATTTAATAATAATAAAAAATGTTTACGAATAAATTTTGTTTTAGGTAAGTAATTAATTAAATTCATTTTCAATGTACCAAAAGGTCGTGAAAGGCACGAGATCTGTGAATTTTTATTATATACAGGCAAGAGTACCATATTAGTGGATAAAACTGACTATAAATCGCGCTGCGCAGCCGTTTTTTTTTACTATAGACAGCTAAACTAAATAAAAATCACGATGCGCGGTAGTTTTTTTACAAATAGAAAGGCAAAATTATAAGATTTGTAGATTAAACTGAATAAAAAACGCGCTGCGCGGTCGTTTTCTTTACATAGACAAGCATTAGTTCCATTTTTATTTTTTATATTTATTTCTCCTGACAACAACTTCAAAATCCCTACATTTTCAAATTTTCTCTAGAAATTTTGAACTTCTGATCTAGCAACCTTATTCAAGAATGTATGGGAAATAATGCTCATTTAAAAAAGTGTACCTATTTTAATTTGAGTTGGTATGTTTATTTATTTGACTGGGTGATTATTAAAAACCTGATTTACCCCCCTGGCCCAGAACCTGGGTACGCCCATGCTAAGGGTACTGGTCTTTCACTAAAGTCCGAATTTTATTTGATCTCCCGAACTTTTAAGCGAGTAACCTTTAAAAAAATATTAAGAATTTAAACGAGAAGCCTTTCAAATACTTCATAAAGCAATCGCTGTTTTTGGAGATAAAAATCCGAAATTCATTCACTCACAATTAACAAATGCACGAGATGAAAGCTCACAAAAGGGCCGATTGTAGGAATCATAGAATTCTCATCTTAGAAAAGTAAAATGGCGGAAGAGGAGGGAAAAGGAAAGCGCCTACTCTGACACAAGTGGCAATCGAGATAAAATAATTTCCGAAAGAATATTACTTGCGGGGCTGGCGAAATGGCGATTCCTTTAAATATTGTATAAGGAGGTATTTTATACACTAAGAGATTTTCTTTTATCAAGTACAAGTTAATTATAAACTTATTTATAGAGGAAAACTAAAATTACTCACTAAGACTACGAAACATCATCGGCACAATAGCCCAGGACTTTTAGCAAAAAATTCAAAGAAACCTAGGACTAATTCCGGTGGAAGGTTTTTTGTTTTTAAAGTGTTCCTTAGGTCCCCCTGAATATGTCTGGAAAGTTCCCCGTGAATCCCATGTAACCTTCCTCCCAAAACCTCCCGCCGTCAGTCCAAGGTTTTTTGCTAAAAGTCCTGGGCTACAAGAGGAGTTTCGAATTATAGAGTTTGATATAAGTGCAACGTGTTACAAAATAACCTCTAATGCCGAATATGGTAGATAGTTACCATCAAACTGAACAACTTTTACTATGGGACCAAACCGCCTCTGTGGTCTAGTGGTTCGCCCACCCGTGTAAGACGCAGAGGTCCCGGGTTCGATTCCCAGGGGGGGTACAATTTGTACTCGGTTTGGTTGGTGGTAGGGCTTATTTCAAGTCCGCCTGGCTAGCTACCACCATCTTACCTAAGTCTGACGCCATAACAACAATGTAAAAATGGTTGTGTTCCGGGAGTTAGAGGTAAGATAGCCAGGATTCCGGGTGTAGTGCGCTTCCACCTTCGGCCTTATCGTCACTTAACATCAGGTGAGATGAAGGCCAAGCACTATCCCGTTGTGTATAAAAAAAAAACTCTGAAATCGCGAAAAAAAACCAGCTGTTTCATATTCATAACATTTTGTTATTTTCGTTATTAATTTTTGTATGAAACAGCTGTATTTTTTTCGCGATTTCAGAGTTAGTTCCAGAGTAAAAGTTGTTTATTTTGATGGTCCCTATCTACCTTATTCAGCATTAGGGGTTATTTTGTAACACGTTGTATAAAAAAAGAAAAAGAATTCGGTTTGCACTCCGGGAGTGCCGGCAGAAGGGAAAACTTAAATATTAACGTTGTGCATTTTTGATATTTTGGAATGGTAAGGAAATAATTTTGCACGAATTGCTTTAATTATCAGTATAAACATACTATAATTTATGAGGTAGAATACAATATTTATTTATTGCGCTATCATACACAAACATGACAATTTATATTACATTAAAAAGTTTATCTCTCAGAAAAATCAACCCGACGAACGCCAAAACGACGCGCCGCCATTTTACAAAGAGAGGGGGATACTTCCGCCGCCGGCTGTCTACGCTACATCCGTCTTACAAATTTTCGATCATGGTCACGTGACCCTGACTGACGCGAGTTTAAATTTTTTTACCCATTACAAAAAAAGTGTACAACGCCGCTAAAGCAGTTTTCACTTCAAAAATACAATTTCTAAATCCATTTTAGGATCAACCCTAAGGAACAGTTATTTCTTAAAGAAAATGCTCATAAAATAATTGTACGATGAATTCATAATGTTAATCGATTAATCGCGACGTTGTACCTACCTAGGTGACGATAGGTTGAAAGAATATTCGAAAACAAAAATAATGTAGGTACCCACCTATACATTTTCGTGGCCCCAACAAAGATTTTCGAATTATTAAAAAACACTCATCGATTTTTCCGCTAATTGCCTCCGCCCTAATGCCGGCCATTATTGTATTGAATCAGGAAGAATTGCGTGCTCTCAGTAAACACGAATAATACGATCAGCTTTTTGCATTCACAAATACCAACTAATGGGCTATTTACATCGGTCGATTTTAGTCACCTGTGACGGTCGACTTTAGTCACTCACCTAGTAAGTTGCTTAAAAAATTAAAATTAACCGCTTCTGTGGTTTAGTGGTTCGCCCACCCGTGTAAGACGCAGGGGTCCCGGTACAATTTCTATTCAATTTGGTTGGTTGTACGACTTATTTTAAGTCCGCCTGGCTACCTACCACCATCTTACCTAAGTCTGACGCCATAACATTAAAAAACCGGCCAAGTGCGAGTGGGACTAGCGCACGAAGGGTTCCGTACCAAGAAACAGCAAAAAAATTGCGTTTGTTGTATAGGAGCCCCCTTAAAAATTAATTTTATTATGATTTTAGTATTTGTTGTTATAGCGGCAACAAAAATACATCATCTGTGAAAATTTCAACTTTCTAGCTATCACGGTTCATGAGATACAGCCTGGTGACAGACAGACAGACAGACGGACAGCGGAGTCTTAGTAATAGGGTCCCGTTTTTACCCTTTGGGTACGGAACCCTAAAAATGGTTGGGTTAGAGGTAAGATAGTCAGTTCCTCAGTGATGAGGATTCCGGGTGTAGTGCGCTGCCACCGTCGGCCTTATCGTCACTTAAAATCAGGTGAGGTGAAGGCCAAGCACTATTACGTAATGCAAAAAAAAAATCGCAGCTGATGGCGTCTATGTAGTAGATGGCATAACCCAACGATTTAAACCTTTGGTATAACCTAGGTAACAATATGTAAACGTAGTTCCAGTTTTGGCCACCGGGTGAGATAATTTTATTCATTCACCTGTGGCCTAGGCTGAAATACCATTTACATGGTCGATTTTCGCCGTGTGGCGAAAGTTGTGCAGTTGTGCTTCTTTAGTCACCCATGTAAATACCTCATAAGCACAAATAACACGACCATCATTCACATTCACAAATACGAAATAAATGAGCTTTTAGCCCATGGCTGATGGTTAGGATTCACTGCTTCTATTATTATATTTTTAATCTTTTTTATACGTGCCTTAACTTTAATAATAGTATTGTGTTGTGCCGTAGCACTAAGTCCCCATCATCATCAGTGGATGATCAAATAGAACTCTTTACACCGTAATCGAAAACGTGACCAAAAACCTGATTTAAAAATATTACTATGTAATTTTATATTTCTCTCCGAAAAAGTGACAGCACATCCTATTCTAAAACTATGACTTTTGATTCAAAATATTGTTTTTATAATTGTATAATAAATGTTATTACATAATGTACATAATGTAATTAATTCACCAAACGTCGCTAATATGTAGAGTTTTGTTAACATTACTCCTATGAATGATGTGCTTTGCTTATAGTATGGCATTAAAATGTATGTTTTTATTAGTAATAGTAATTATTTTAGTAATAGTAGTTTTCTATGAATATAGTACTAAAAATTTCGAGGTTGATGTTTTAAGGTTGTCAGGATTTTTGGCGATATCCTTATTCCTTATTAGATTAGCAGCGTATACATAAAAAATGTTTATAACGGTACTACAAAACTATTCTTTCCGTTAAAATTCGCCGAATCTCGATAAAATCAACAGCTTCTTTCATCGTAGCAAATGTCAAAATCAGCTGTTTCACACACCAGATGCCAGGACGCCGTTAAAATACTACGGAGCGTCAAAAGACCCATTCATCATTTTTTTAATTACTTTCCGTCAGCTGACGTGGTACTAGTTTTACGAAATTTGTGAATGCCGACCGTGAAGGGAAGGATGAGTAGGGTTGTGTGTACGTTAAGCTTATCGATAGTTTTGGAGTTGTAGGCGAATGTTTGACCCATCATATATATGTAGATAATTCCAATTTAATATTGGTAAAACGCAGACTACTGACTTTTTTATTACCTAAGTATATACAGGGTTATTTGTAAAATACCAGCAACCACACAGGAGTAGAATACTAACGTCATAAACAACAACATTTGTTCTTCGACTTTTCCGAAAACGTACAAAAATCGACTTTCCATGCAAATGTCCGAACAGCTGATCGAGTTTTGTATGAAATATTTGTTTGTCTGTATTTGGAAAAATTGTTAAACAAATGTTGATGTTTATGATGTTAGTAATCTACTCCTACGAGGTTGTTGGTGTTTTACAAATAACCCTGTATATTCCACGTACCTTCTTTGGTCGACATCAGCCATTTTGAATGTCCTCACTGCTGGGGCACAGGCCTTAATTATGGGTGGATTAAGAGGATGGACCATAGCCCACCACGCAGGCCTAATGCGGATTGATGGGTTTTAACGACTGCAAATGTAGCTGAGACCAACTGCTTAAAGTACTTTCCTAGGCACGGAGGAACTCGAGATGATACATTTTTGCTTACCCATCCCATGAACGACCATTGCCAAAATTGCTTAACCTCCGCAATCGCGGAGCCAGGTGCTATAATAATGCGCCACCGATCTCCTTGTTGTACTATCCATACTATTTCACAGTTATTTAAATCCACACAAGTATTTATGTACAAATTACTACATAAAATTGGTAGACACATTATTTTATTCATAAATTTCGAAGAAACAATTTATTAAACTGCATAATATCAGTTTTGTCGGCAAATAGGTTTCCTATAAAGACGGTAATTTTACACCGTAAGGATGATTTTTAAATGCAGAATCCTTTCTTCCATCATCCAGAAATGTTTATGATAATATTCCTATAGCGTATAAGTTTATAAGTATTTTTATCGATTATCGATGTAATCAGTACATCACTAAATAATGTAAACTATTGTATACGCATGACGGATAGGGGAGATGCGGCCTCATGGATGCATGAATGAGTTTTGTCAAGAATCCCAAAGGTGGCTCCAATGGGGAATGTGAAATAAAAATGCCCAATAAATTATTCCCAGTTTCGTTGGAACACCATAAAGTATAAAATTTACTATCGAATATTTTAGTTTATTATGTTTGCCGATGTAGTCGTTTGTTTTGTTCAATTGTTGCGTTTTAAGCCTAGTTGTAAATTATGATTTTGATCATTTGAAAATTAATGTTGCGGTGTGGTTGTTAAAATAACGGTAAAGCATAATAAAATAAATTGATCGTATATTAAATATTTATGAAATAAGATCGTTAACAATTAAATAGATACGTTGGTGGGTTCGATTCCCGTCCGAGAATTGATCTGGTGCGAGTCGTATTTTTTTAGTATATTATTTAGTTTTATATAAAAAATTGAATGGTGAATGCAAAAATCTCAAATTTAGAAATTATATAGCTATTTCATCTTTATCAATTGTCAAGATATTTTGACAATTGATTGATTAATTGATTCTAGCATATTATTTAGTATTATAAATACCTTGGTTTACCTTTCTTTTTAGCTGATGTAAGTTTGACCTGAAAAAAAAGATAAATCACATTTCAAGTCCAGATTAATAATAAATACTTAGGTAGTAAAAAATAAGGCACATACATTCACATACATTACTTCGATTCCAAAGTTAGCTAAAGCACTTGCTATTAGAAATCAGAAGCAAAGAAAGTACCAGTATGATTTGCAAATGTCTACAGACGCTAGGGAGGCGTCTGTAAGCCCATGCTTGCCCAGTGTCCTTTAGTTGCACTTGTCGCGCTCACCTGGCCCAGGTGATAGGCCGTCAGCTGTTCGACCCAATTGGATCCTGGGTGAAGTAAGTACCACTTCGTATGGAATAAGCTTGTATATGCGACGCTTGGTTACCGCACACACGCTTTTGGGCTTGCCATTAAATAAAGTCTAGATACTTTCTTTAGCATATGTAACGTGTTACAAAATAAAAAGAGTCTGGAACGGGTGGTAGGAAAATATAGACAATTAAAAGGTGCTTAAGTATGAAGTTTATTTGAATAAAGCCATTTTGATTTTGACTTTGAATATGGTAGATAGGGTAAGGACCATCAAACTGAACAACTTTTACTATGAGACCAACTCTGAAAAAGCGAAAAAAAATCTGCTGTTTCATACATTTTGATATATTCGTTGAGTATTATTTTTTGTATGAAACATCTGATTTTATTTCGCGATTTCAGAGTTGGTCCCATAGTAAAAGTTGTTCAGTTTGATGGTCCCTATCTACCATATTCGGCATTAGTGGTTATTTTGTAACACGATGTTTAACTGATTTTTTTAAAGGCCATTATCAGATCGTAGATTTCTACTTCTAGATTTATTTCTAGGACAGACTTTTCATAGAACGTTCAAGTTGGTATGACGAATATAATAAAGGTTTTATTAAGGAAGGCGTGTTCACAGTACAGTCAGCAACGGAAATTGCATAACACTTTAGAACTTTATTATAAGTAGTAACTTTTTTTGGCTAATACTTCACTTTTGAGACATCTGTCAAAAAAGTTGCTTTGACAATGTACTAAAGTGTTAAGTGATTTTTTTGCTGACCATACATAGAGTAAGTATGTATGACAATATTACGCTTTGATAAAGTAAGTTTTTCTTTGTTTATAATACCTAAACTAAGTTAGTACCTACATAAAGTGATTCCACCACTTGAAGGTTAATTTTAAAATTCAGGTGGCGAATACTTTATGCTATATTTTATAGCGCAGTATTCGTTGAAATAAAAGTTTACTGCGTATAAACTGCACTTTACGGCCTTTCTTGATAGTTTAATTTTGTTATTTAGTTTAATGTAGTTTATTTCATTATTTTCTTGTCCCGTTTTATAAAAGGTTTGTCACTAGAATGTAAACGCTATATAAATAACCTCTAAGGCTGGTTACAGTGCTCGACCGACCGTCGGTGCGTACGGTCGGTCCTGACGATACGCATCGACCGACCGTCAATTTGTATCATTCAGTGCTCTCCTGACCAACAAACTGACCGGACTGGTACAGTTAGGAACACGAAATGGACGCGTTTACGAATAGTTTATTACCTAAGTACTGCTTCATATCTTCGTAGACGTTTTAGAAATAGAAGAAGACGCTGGTGCAGTGCAGTCCCACTAAAAATCAATCAATTACCTATATTTTTATAGTTCCTATGCGTACATTTTACTATGCCTATCTATATACATACTCTTTATAGCATTTTACTGGAAGGATGGTGGGGGAGGTGGGGTAGATCAACTCCCATGGACAATGAACCAGTTTTATTTACTTTAAGTATTTTATGCACATTATTTTACCCTTTTACACCATACCATTTAAATGAATATCTTAGGAGTTATCGCTTTTTGACGACGATAATACGCACATCCGTACGGTTGGTCCACCGGTCGGTGCAGCACTGAACGCGTTCATATGTTTCCACAGCGCGTCGGTCGACCAACGATACGCATGCGGACGCGCTCGACCGACGGTCCCCGTATGCAGTGCGTAGCAAAACACGCGTACGTACGGTCGGTCTAGCACTGTACGATTTATGAATTTTCATATATAAATGACAAGCGCGACTGACGTACGCACCGGCGCGCTCGGTCGAGCACTGTAACCGGCCTAAGGTCGATTTCTTCCGAACTTTTACTCATCATTCGTTAAAATGACAAATAAATAATAATACCACATACATAGCTCTGATTACTGGAAAAAGACACAGTACTTGGAATAAGGAAATTAGTCAACACCCATTCCCGAGACAATATGAAAAATAATGAAAAGTTCTAAATTGACCCAGCCGGGTATCCAAACCGGGACCTCACTGATGACGACTTTAAAAAAACTGGTGTAAATGCCACTCAACCAGGTAGGTCATCAGGGTTGTTTGTGAAATACCAACAACCTCGCAGAAGTAGATTACTAACAAAAAACCTGCCAAGTACGAGTCGGACTCGCGCACGAAGGGTTCTGTACCAAAAAACAGCAAAAAAAAAAAATACGTTTGTTGTATGGGAGCCCCCCTTAAATATTAATTTTATCTGTTTTTATTATTTGTTGTTATAGCAGCAACAAAAATACATCATCTGTGAAAATTTCAACTGTCTACCTGTTGTCGTTATTAATATCAATTGCCATACACTTCCCACTAGAGGGAAAAACTGCCTTGACCACCACATGCTTAAGTTTAACAATAAAAGGCAGTCTGCGTTTGTAGCAGTATTTCATACTACTATCACTGATCACTTCACAATTTTCCTAGCACTCTCTAAATCTAAGTATTTTAATTCCATGCCTAAATTTACTAAAATAGTAGACTTTGAAAAGGCGCTTAAGCACCTACAAGAATCAAATTTAAATGAATTGTTATTCTGTGACAACCCTAACCTATTGCTAAATTCCTTAATTGATAAAATAACTAATTCATTAAGTACCCATACGACTATTAAAACTATTCCAAAAAGCAAACGTAACATTAAGCCATGGGTTACTCCTGGAATCTTAAAATGTATAAAAAACCGAAATAAACTCCAAAAAGATTTGCGTAATGACCCACATAATGAAATAAAAAAAATCACATACACACGATATAGGAATTTTTGTACCAAATTGTTAAAAAAACTCAAAAGAAAGTATGAAAAAAATTTAATTACAAATTCTTTGAACAATAATAAAATTCTTTGGCGTAATATTAAGACTATAACATACACAAATAAAAGTAATAAATCTAATATAGAACTTGTTAATATTAAACCTAATCCTAAAGAGTCTGCGGACTATATTAACAATTATTTCGCTAACATTGGGAAAAAGCTAGCCAGTGACATCGATTCTACCCTCACCCACGAAACCGTTAATCAATATATCACAAACTTACCTAGTGTGTCTCATTCTTTTGTACTGTTGGAAACTGATGACGAAGAAATAAATTCTATAATCATGAACTTAAAGTCTGATAGTGCCCCGGGCTGGGACAATGTCACTGGCAAGTACATTAAATATGTAAAACAAGAGATAATCCCAGTGGTAACTTACCTTGCCAATTTATGTTTTAAAACGGGAACATTTCCCAGCGCGTTGAAGCAATCGATTATCACCCCAGTGTTCAAGGGTGGGGATAGAAGCAACGTCTGCGATTACAGGCCTATCTCCATTTTACCGGTTTTGTCAAAAATATTAGAAAAATTACTAAACACTCGATTAGTAAATTATTTGAATACCTTCAACATCTTAGCTGATACACAATTCGGTTTTAGACGGGGAATGTCTACTGAAGATGCAGTAACATTCCTCACATCACAAATAACTGAACATCTTGATAATGGAGAAAAATGCCTCTCGGTTTTTATAGATCTAAAAAAGGCTTTTGACACGGTTTCTATCCCCATCCTTGCACAAAAACTTGAAAAAATCGGTATAAGAGACAACCAACTCTCCATTTTCACAGATTTCTTGATGAACAGGAAACAGAGTGTAAAACTGGATCAGTGTCATAGTGATAATACTGATGTATCCTATGGTGTGCCCCAAGGGAGTGTCCTGGGTCCCACACTATTTTTAATTTACATCAATGATCTGTGTAACATGAAACTGAAAAAAGCTAAAATATTGTCATATGCTGATGATACGGCAATTTTGTTTAGTAGCTCTTGTTGGGAGGATACTAAGGAAAACGCGGAAGTTGGTATGTCTCTTGTGGCAAATTGGTTAAGGAATAATCTATTAACACTTAATACTGAAAAGACCAACTATATATCTTATAGTATATATGATAATTCCCAACCACAATCAGATTTTAATATCAAAATTCATAGCTGTAATGATCGTAACGATGGTCTTTGTAATTGTCCAATAATAAATAAAGTGAACCACATTAAATATCTGGGTGTAATTGTTGACCAGAATCTATCCTGGTTCCCGCACATTGAAATGATCTCGGCAAGGATTAGAAAATTTGTATGGATATTTAAGTCGTTAAGACATGTCGTACCCTCAACCATTACACTAGCCCAAGTACCTCACAATAACCTTTTAAATGATATATATAAGGCACTTGTACAATCTGTTATAAGCTACTGTATCCCCGTCTGGGGGGGTGCACTGAAAACACGCTTTCTTTTGGTGGAACGAACACAGAGACGCTTGCTAAAGATTATGTACTTTAAAAAACGTACATTTCCCACTGATGAGTTGTATAAGTTATGTAGTCTACTGACAGTAAGAAAATTATATATACTGCATATTATCCTTAAAACACATAAAACAATTTCCTTTGATTCTTCTTTATTAGGTAAAAGAAGATACACTACAAACTTACAAATCCCTAAAACTAGAACTTATTTTGCTAGAACTCAGTACAGAGTTAGATCAGCCAAGTTATATAATTCAATCAATAAGTTTCTTAATATTTATCCCAAAACTTATTACGAATGTAAAACTATATTGACTAACTGGATAAAACCATTAACATATGATGATACAGAGGCCCTTTTAACTTGTGAAACGATATAATATTAAGTATTTCTGCTGCATGATTAATTAATTGCGCACACCCTACCATTCATGCAACACACACTCACTCACTCACTCACTCACTCACACACACACACACACACACACACACACACACACACACACACACACACACACACACACACACACACACACACACACACACACAAACATATATAATTTAAAAATAACTTTGATTACATTTTTATAACTAAACTTAACGAATTAGTTGTTCATATTCATATATAGTATGTAAGTGTTACGATGGAGCGGGGCTGTCTGTCACAAGTATTGTAATACTCACTAGGCAGTCCCAACCTGCTGTTTTGAAAACAAATGTTTTGTGAACAAAATAAACATTTTTGATTTTTGTTTTTTTTTTTTGATCAAGCAAAAAACGGCAAAAAAAAAAACACGTTTGTTGTATGGGAGCCCCCCTTAAATATTAATTTTATTCTGTTTTTAGTATTTGTTGTTGTAGCGGCAACAGAAATACATCATCTTTGAAAATTTCAGCTGTCTAGCTATTACGGTTCATGAGATACAGCCTGGTGACAGACAGACAGACAGACAGACAGACAGACAGACGGACAGACAGACAGACAGACGGACAGCGGAGGCTTAGCAATAGGGTCCCGTTTTTAACCTTTGGGTACGGAACCCTAAAAACTACAACTTTTACGAAAAAAGACAAAAAAACGACTTTCCTTAACCTTACAGCTGATCAAGTTTTGTACTTGTACTATTATGAATTTTGTGTTTAAGGGTCCATAATAGGATAACATGGTTTGCGCGTGCCATATTTTTATATAGAAAACAAAAAGTTGTAGGCACAAAAAAAAACATACGACAAGCTAAAGAGATTATCTAGTTGCTACAAGTATTAATTTGCGTATAAACCTCACAGATGATTGTAAAAAGAAATATGAATTCCATCAAAAGCGCTTGTCGCGGGCCATATTTTTGGCGTAAATAATAGCGGAAACGGATTAAATTCTTCAAAATATACTTTAACATACTGTGCAGTTGCTCCAATTTTTTTTCAAGAAAGATAATTGTGCTAAAGATAATGATGAAAAAACAACGAAAAACATCGAAAAAGTGCAGAAGTGAGGTTATTTTCCATAGTCTTTACACGTAAAGAAAAAGACATAGACAGATGATTTTGCATAACCGAGCCTTAAAGTATGAAAAAGTTTAAATTTTTTTTTCGGAAAGTCGTAGAACAAACGTTGTTGTTTATGATGTCTGTAATCTACTCCTGCGAGGTTCTTGGTGTTTAACAAATAACCCTGTATAATAGTACTATTTATACTTAGCATAAGGGTACAAGACTCAAAGTTTTTTATAATGAATTTGAATGAAGTGCCAAGCTGTCTAATATCCATACATAATAACGCGGTAATCGTCAAGTTTATGGCGTTTTTAGCTATCTTCTTTACGCGTATCGTTGACATAATGTTGTGTTTGATATAGGACGTTTTAAGTATTATCGGAGATAATGCCATCACACATCAAACGCAGCAGATGTGCTGTGACAACATTTGCATGGCATGACTATTAAGGCAAGTACAGTTTTCATTTGACACAGATTATAAATAAATTCTAAATATTATTTTTAATGATTCAAATTATGTCAAATTAAAATACTTGTTTTTGAAAAAACCGACGGATACTGATAACGGTTTAGAGACTTAAAATCAAGAACGTTAATATGAAAGTAACAATGCCTCTACTAGGATTGGTTCACGAGGTAACAATGGTAACAAGGGCTTTTCAAAATGACAAAAAACTGTAGGCTTGATAAAAATGTATATGACAATGTATTTTTTTTACTAAACTTTGAAGAGTACTTAGGTAGGCAGGCAGATGTAACTCTAAAATGTTTCTCTTTGGGCAGATGTCAGCCAGCGAGCGCTTACTTGCCTCTTTGGTACAGGCCGTTTATTTTTAAAGTCAATTTTGACACTTCTCTTTTCATCAACGCCATCTAGTGAGACAAATAGTTACTTTTTTATTTTTTAAATGTCACTTTGAAAAGCTCTCATTACAAATTACAAGATAAACGTGGTATGACAGAAATGTAACGACGGATTTCTTCAAATTGGTAGGTATCGTGGTTTTGGCAACCCATCCAATATTGACTTAAGTAAAAGCCGCTTAGGGAACGTACCCATACTACGTGACCTGTTAAGGGGGGGAGGGGGGTCTTTAAAATACCACGCTTGGTCACAGGGGGGGAGGGGGGGCCTACGTTTTGTCACGTAGTCAATATTCTCAATGGAAATCTCGTTCTTTTTTTCAAGTTGTATTCAAATATGGCACGCAGCGAAATTTTTTTTCTTCTTGATACATTTTTTCACTTGTGATTGTATGTAAAATTATAGAAAACACTCTTGGCATTACGTGGCAAGCGCCTTACTAATAAAAACACAAAAATGAGCAATTTTATTTAGATTTTTGTTAAAAATGATGTAAAACCATTATCTATGAAATACTACGTGAAAACTAGGGGGTGGGGGGGGGGGGGGGTCTTGGCATATACTACGGGTGGTCACCAAGGGGGGGGGAGGGGGGTCAAAAATTGTAAAAAATGGGTCACGTAGTATGGGTACGTTCCCTTAACTCTCACAATTCCCCCAAGCCATTTGAAACCTATAAATATTTAAGTGCCTTGATCATCTATAGCTCTAGATCGATGCGTTAGTACAGTAAGTGGTTATCTATTACATGTTCTAACATCTGCCGCCCCGGGTTCGACTCCCGACAGCAAATTGTACGTACTGACACATGGCTCACAGCTGCTCGGATAATAATACTTTTTTTCTACTTTCTAAGTACTTTTCCAATTACATGGCTGCTACTCCCTTCATTATTACTGGCTACTGTACTTTAAATACTATGCAAATTATTGTTATGTTAAAGTATAGTTTATGAAGATATATATTTTTAAATGGTAATATTTAATCGGGTAACAATAAATTAAATTCCCATTTTGGGTATCAAAAATACTGAATATAGCGTACTGAAATACTAAGTGGGCGAACGGACTGAGGGCGACTACAAATATTGAAAATGAGCGACTATAAAATACAAATTGAGGAACTAGTTATTCAGAACGGGCGACCAAATTTCTATTTGGGCGACAACTTCAGGGCACACAAAACATTTAAAATTTTGCATATATTTTATTTGAAGTGAAACGAGGTGACAAAAATACCATGTTGGGCAGCTTAAATCAGTTATAGTTACCTACTTGATATAGTAGTCGCCCACTCAGCATTTTTGTCACTCATTTAAATTATTTATCTCCCACATGTAGTTGCTTGTTTTACATATTATTTTGTAATCCGCAGTTAGTCGCCCGTTTAGTTATTTTGTCGCCGACAAAATAAACCACTGCCGGGTTTAGTATTTAAGTATCCCATTAACAGTCTCCATTAATTATTTTTAGTCACCCAATTAATTAATTCCCTTTTTTAAATGATATTATGATTTCAGAGCACTTATCATAATAATAGAAGTAACGCTTTTTATTTAATTTAATCATAAAAACGAGTAATTTCATCATAAATCATTAAGAATTGTAAAATTTATATCTCACACAATTACGATAACATAAAGTGAATACAGATGGGTTATTACACGGTGTTTTAGATATTAGGCTCGCAAAGTAACACAAGATTGTTTATAAGTTTATTTGTCGAGTTAGAACCAGTAAAATTCAATGTTATTTAAAATAAAGTCTCAAAAGATCTTTATTCTCATATTCTAAACACATAATTTGAATAGTTTGATTCCGATGAAATAGGATGTTAGTCGTTTACGGAAATGCTATGATGAATTTGGGAAATATACAGCTAACAAGTATTTAAAATAAGAAAAGTATCATTGACAACCGTTTGCACTAAACTTAAAATAAGAATCGCAAGTCTTTCTTTACCTAACTACAACTAAACTCGAAAATTAGGCGCATAAAAGCTTGGTTAATTACACCGTTTTAATATGGTCGAGTTGAAGCTAGGAAAAGACTTATGTGGTATTTACATTGGTGACTATAAAGCCTAAATATACAGCGAAAATCGACCGTGTAAATGGCAATTCGGCCTATGCCGCAGGTGACTGAAGAAAATTATCTGATCCGGTGGCCTAAAGTGGAACTACGTAATTACATATTGTTACCTAGGTTACGCCATTAACTACTTAGAAGATAGCGACACCATCACCTGTGATGAATCGCTGCAAATTGAAATTTTGGAAATGAAATGACTAGGTGACTAAAATTGACGCATGTAAAGCCCATTATATCGTTTGGTCGAGTTGTAGTTAGGAAAAGACTTAAGCGAAAAAAATTGTTAAGTTTAGTGCAAACTGGTGTCTACATTCTCCACTGCAAAATTACGTCTAATGTGTGAAAGCACTAAACAGAATCGCCTAAGTCTTTTCTTATCTACAACTCGACCAAGATAACTAGGCGAATGACAGCTACATGATGGGTAGGTCTAGGACACCGTTTTAATTTGGTCGTGTTGTAGTTAGGAAAAGATTTAGGTGATCCTTAAGTTTAGTGCAATCGGTCATTAGTTTATTTAAAATATCTTAGAATAATGGGGTGGTTATGACGGTAAAATGTTCATGGTTTGCAGCAACCTTTTTATTTATTAGATCGAGTCTAAACAAATAACGACTTTTTCCCGCCGGCGCTTTTATCATCCATTTCTGCCATTTACAGAACCGTCTACTTAAAATGTCCTGATGTTTTTTTGACAGACATGCTGTTTTTGCTCGACTGCGGTGCGTTTGTGAATATCGCCGGGCAAATATTTATTTTGAGCAGTATCTCTTTGACTGTTGATACGTCAAAAATTGTTTGCTGTTTACTGTTTTGGTGTGTTTTTTCTGAATTAATGCTTGCGGGTTATGTGTTCGGTTTGAGCTTCATTTGATTTTGTTTTATTGAAGTTTGTTCAGACGATTGCCTATTTGATTTCAATCTATGAAAGCGTACCCAACATATTAATAGAAATATACTGAAAAGCTTGTGTAGTGTTGTGATAAATAAATTGCTGAGCAGCTCAATGGCGCAGTGGTTTAGCGCCTGGCCCGGCGATTGCGGAGGTTAAGCAACTTTAGCAAAGGTCGGTCATGGGATGGGTGACCAACAATGTATTATCTCGAGCTCTTCCGTGCTTCGGAAAACACGTTAAGGTTGTTGGTCCCGGCTGCATTTGCAGTCGTTAACACCCACCAATCCGCATTGGGCCCGCGTGGTGGGTTATGGCCCATCCTCCATATCCACCCATAAGAAAGGCCTGTTCCCCAGCAGTAAGGGACAGCGAAAATGGCTGATGTTCAAAAAAATTGCAAGAAGATCGCAAAAATTAAAGTTAAAGAATTAGAGAAAAATAATGAACAGAAAGGTGTATCTGTATATAATAAATTTATACCTAAAGAGCAAAACACTATAATAAGATTCATCCAGAAGAGAGGAATTGATTTATCATAATAAAGTAATGCAATCAAGTACATTAAGGGATTATAGTGCAACAATTAATCGAATCTAATCCATCAATGAATTAATTCACTAGGCCTTAATGTATCACTTGAAATACACTTTCACCAAACTTATCAGAAATTCTGGATGCGTCGTACTTTCAAGAAACTGCTATCCTTGACCTATTGGTGTAAAAACTACCCGTTTTGCTTGAATAAACGAATATGTACTCTATCGATTGGTGATTAAGGTAAACTTACTGTTGACGTTTTTGTTTGTATTGACACAATAGTTACCCCTTATTATCTTTTAAATAACTAAGATAACAACCGCTTAAATAAGCACTTACAACGGTTTCACTAATTATTGTTTGCTGAATTCATTTTAATTAAGTTCATCCATTTATAGCATTATATTGTCAAACCCGTATGGCCTTAAGACTTAAGTGTTGCAAAAAAAGTATATTTTTCGCCAAAGCTAAAGAATTCGTAAGTAATTTATTCTTTACTTAGAAGTGTCTCGTTCTGTCTCATTCCTTCTGTCATTAAAAATGTTTTTTTTTTGAGGCATCTGTAGGTATAGGCTCGATTTTCAGCCAAAGTGAGATTTCACCCTGGTGTCGTAGATATTAGAGCTACGTAAATGATTGAGATATAAAATGACGCGTCTAATCAAGGGCTATAAACTGACAAAAATTTTTTTTCAAAAATCTCAAAATCTTTTTTTGAAAATACCAAAAATTGAGAAAAATTTGGTCGATTTTCGACCGGTTTCGGCGAGAAAAAAAATCATATCTCGTAAACGAAACGCGATATCGGGTCGATTTTAAAAACACCTCGAGATATGACATTAGTCTACTTTAAAAAAATATTTGAGGTAAATAACATAAAAGGATAATTCTGTAGCTTAACCTTTATGAAGTGAAGTTTGCGCGGAGCGTGTGAGTGAGCGCTGAGCGCAGTACTAGTCGTGTCAACGCTAATGGTCTGAAAGACAAATGTTTGTTTATAGTTATATTTTGAGTAGTAAATGTAAGAAAATGTTATTTTCTTATTATAAAAAAATCGGATAGGTACCTAATGAAAGTGTTTTTAAAAGCAAAACAAAAATATATTTTTAATTTATTGATACTTATGTAAAATTCTTTAATCAAGTAAAATTAGATTAAATGAGATTATATTTGTATTAAATTTTGTTAATGTGATTTTTTAATAATTATTTATTTATGACTTTTTAATGGTGAGGTGTCAAATCTAATGTAAAACATCTAAGTTAAATAAACACCATTAGTATTACCCATACGAAGAACAAGATATCATTTATTTATTAACCCTATTATACTTATGCAAAAGGCGGAGCTTTGCCTTGCAGTTACACGTGAGCATCGAAAAAACTATTTCGACGCATCTGTTTCTATTGTTTTGGCCTATATTTCCTCACCATTGCCTGCACCGCACCGTAGGATTTCGTGATACCCGGCACTTTTTTCTATAGGCAAACGAATAAACGAATCTTGAGCGAAGGTTGAATAGAAGAGAGTTTGTAGTTTCCATACTTAGTAGTAAATACAGAAAAGCATTTGCACTAATTGGTTAGAATTTTTAAGATAAATTACACTTAAAACGTGTAAAAAGTGAAATAAATAGGTACCTATGTCAATGTTAAAGATGTTGCTGTATATTCGTGGGTTGCTGTTATTTTAATTTTGAGATTTAAAATTACTCGATCGGCCATGTCTCATGTTTTTCTTAGTACGCTACGATTCCAAATGATTTTTTACAACGGTCTCTAAATGAGAATGTGAAGATGATGCCTAGATAAACATTGTTATCGCACATATTCAAATGATGATGAAATCAGCGCAAGACTGCATTTGATTTTGATTAGAATTTTTTATTAGGTATTTTAATGTAGAAATTCTAAGATGTTTTTAGTTATAGTACTTACATAGGTATATTTAATAATAATAAAAAATGTTTACGAATAAATTTTGTTTTAGTTAATTAATTAAATTCATTTTCAATGTACCAGAAGGTCGTGAAAGGCACGAGATCTGTGAATTTTTTACCTACAGTTAAATCTTTATATCACAATATCATCATTTAATTTTTCCTGAATTCGGCACCTAGTTCTTACTATTATTTATGTTATGATTACTTGGCTTAAAACTACCAAAAAATACAATTATGGTGACAAAAATAATTTCGAATCGAAATCAACATAATTGGAACAAAATTGCAAACAATCATTTCGGCTGAAATTAGGCAGAGACGAAATTTAATAGGTTTGTCTAATTTATGTCTAGATTTTGGTGATTTTATAACAATTTCGTGGTAGCGTAAATATCGTAGGCAGTTAACTGGAATAATTATAATGGTGAGTGTTCATGCTTATCTAATTTACTGGTGTGTTAATTTTAACTTTGATAATTATCAATGTTGTTGGTGCAAGGTAGAGAAGACGCCAAGTCTCTTATTATTGTTTCAAAATATATCGTAAGTAGCTATGTAATTACGATAGAAGTTACTAAAGAAACACTTTGGATAAACGTATAAAACAATCCGTGATATTGTAAGCCAAGAGCAATAGAAAATTGAAATTGTTTATTGAAATCTTAACATAATTTCATCCTGGGTAAAATCTCATTTATAGATTTATGACACTACTAAACTAACCAACATTATATGATGTCTGTTGGCAATTAAATACTTAAATGGAAAATAAAATAAATGAAAGGAAAAGTTTCATTAGTTTGAAAGAGAAATTGCTTTAGGTATGTTATACCTACAATCGATTCCATTTACAATTACAGGTTCAAGTGAATTTTTCCCCCCATGCTTTTCTTTACAAATTTTCATAAAAAGAAACTAAAGTAACAACCATTCTTTGAAGCTTAAATAGACCTACAATTGACTAGCGCAGCGAGTCTTGGCTGTAATTTTTTCACAAAAAGCTTTAAAGGGTTATAATTAACAACTATTATAAGAGTTAAAAGGCCTCAGATAAATGGGTAACGTTTCATTTTGGGTTTCATTACGAAACCTCTTGTTAAATATTAAGAACGAACTTCAGTTATTCCTATCGAATCATTTTGTGACGCACTCAGACCTTACGCAACACAGGCAGCTGTTCCTTACATAAAGGTTTGACGTCCTCCGTGGTCGAATGGTTTGTACGCCGGTTTTCAAGGTGTCTCTATCTCTGAACCCCGGGTTCGACGTCAATTTAAAAACGAACTTTTCTATATTGGCGCAGGTCTGGGTGTTTGTAGTTCCAACGTTGCCTCTGATTTTTATAATACAACTGTTTTAGCTACTTATTTTGGAATCGGAGCAATGTTTATGATGTTGTCTTATATTTAAAACAAATATAACAGTTGTCCGAAGGTGGTGTATCAAAATTAAAGGCTTAAGACTATGAAAAATTTTTGAGAAAAAGTATAAATTAAAAGCCAACAATTTTTTAGGGTCAATTTGTCCAGTACTCCGTTAGTATTTTATTTTTGTGTTATTTTTTAATCACTGAATTAAAATCTAGATATTTAGAGCTTTAGAAAGTATAATTTAATAGTTAAGATACAGATTGCCTATAAAAATAATGTAACAAAACAATTTAAGAATGAAATACTTATAATAAAATGTAAGAAAAAAACAATAATTCTCAAAACGCATGATAATATTAGCGCAAGTGCATTTGGATTGCTATGTCTGAGTCTGATGCATCTTCAAACTATTATCTGATAATTTGTAATTGTATGCAATCACGCCAGTGAAACGGTAAATTACGTTAAAATATCTTTACAAATCAGTTCTGCTCATTAATACGTCATTTAGATTAAATTACTTATCTCCTAATTATCATAAAACACAGGCAAAGCCTCAGTGAAATAGTTTTAGCGGAAAGATAACTAAATTTTAAGCTCTATTAACCCGAAAGGTCATATTTTGGAGGTCACTGACCCGTGCGTATACGCACAAGTTTGTCGACGCGTGTTAAACTATCCGCTGGCGCAAACTTAAAATATATTTTTGTAATCAATTTTGAACTTTAACCAGTTAATGTTAAAGTGTAATTACATTAGTTTTGTATGTAAAAGGTTTTGGTTTTTCTAAACATCGAGATGTGTTGATTTGATTGTTTTTATTCAGAACACTGGAAATGTTTAATTGTGTATAATGATAGGAAAAAGTGCGTATGTAAATTGTCTTTTTTATGTCTGTATGTCTGTTGCTAGGCGTTGCCGTTTCGGACCGCTGGGTGTATTATACAGTCACATTATCCAACTAATTGTTTGTGTGCAAACGAAAGGGTAATATAAATTTCAAAAGTGGTCATTAGTATTTTTGAGTCCCTATTAGATTTAACCCTTCAGTGCCCGTGAAAAACGTTTTTGTCAGTGCTTTTTCAATAAAGAGCTGAGCTTTGGCGAAAATTGGTGAAATTTGGCAAAAATCACAAATCAATTCGTAGTAAATAATTATACCGATTAAAGAGAAATGCTTCTACACGATTATGAATATTTACGATATTAAATATATATTACGTAAAGCAATCTACTTGAATACCTAATGTTGTTTCTAAATAATTTTAAAATTAAGCATTTTAAGAGGTATTTTCGAAATTAAAATGTATCGTGCCAATATAATGGATTCGTGTTTTTGTTCAATACAAGTCTGGATAAAGATATGAAGAAAAATATAACTTAAATCAGATCTGTAGGATCTTTTAGCGACCTTTGGCATTACATCAAAACGTGTTAATTTTCTTTAACCCTCACCTTAATTTATCTGCGGTGCCAAGATTCAGTGTCTATATTTTTTACTTATAAATCTTTGCATTAGTTCTTTGCGACTGTAATTAATAAGTAACTGACTGAGACATTACAAAAGCAGTCCCGATAGTTATTATAAATTTTTTTTGGTGATAAAAAAAATATATATATTACGAGTGACTGACTACCAATTTAAAAAAAAAAGATCTGTATTATCATTTAAGTACTATTATTTCTTTCTTTCAATGTCTTCACAGAAGAGCAAAAGTCGGTCTCCCATCCGTAAATCAACCTCTGCGAAATTTGCTTAACATTTGCAATCGCACAGTCTACTGCGTCATCAAACTCATTGCGCCATACAACGCCATACATCACACGCGTGGTACAAAAACATCACCATAACCCTTTCAATTTAAATATTCTATTCATATAGGAAGAGATTGATGCGTCACATTAAAATATGTACGACAGTAATTTTTAAATGACCGTTATGAGAATAAATGCTAACTACTTTAATACCTTGTAAATAAAGTTCAGTTCCGCTTGAACTATCTTCAAAAACAACTTTGCAGTTTTCAGTGCGTGAACTTTTTGGGAGATATGGTGGTAGAGGTTGGTTCTTATTGTGATTGCTTTAAAGTTTATAATGGTTTGTTTCTGAGTATGTTATGGTACACACGGGGAGGTGACGAGGTTAGAAAATATTCGGCTTAAGAACATAGATGCCAAGTGATAGTCCATGACGAAACTTAGGGCTGCCAAGAAGTAAAACTTTGCAAATCGTTGTATTTATTTGTATTTAATTGGATTATTATTTATTGATAGTCGTCCTTGATATATGTACAAACAGCTGGTACTTACATTATTTTTTCTATTATTTATTAGTAAAATAAGACAAAAGACTTAAAAACTGTATTGATCTGCATATCGCTCAATATTTGTGTACTACATTAAAAAAAATCTCAATCCATAATGTGATATTTTTATTTACATAATTAAAGCTGAAGAAATGTAAATTATTTTTTAATTCATGTCGGGTTCATATTTATTATGACTCAACAAAGCACTGGAAGTTAGTGAAACTTATCTTAATAAAATAAGTTAGCCAAATTATGTTGCTTATAGTCCGTGAGCCCGCGACAGTATTGCCTACGTCATATGACATCACGATGAAATGCATGGCACACGGTCGGAAAAGTTGTGCTGAGCAAAGATCAGAAGATTATCGCAAATAAAATTGGCCGGAAGCTTGAGGAAAATCTTCCACTTCCGGTCAAAATTTTAAGATTATATTTACGTCATGTGCCATCAGTAAGAGACCCGTGTCTTTATTTAATTTTCAGTCGTAGAAAGAGTAAACATAAGTCTGTCAGTTCTAAAATGTCTAAAAAACAAAAATTTTAAGTTAAAGGTATTCCGGCCATTTCAGAACTGACAGACTTATGTTTACTCTCTCTACGATTGAAAACTAAATGATGACTTTTAAGTTTTACTTCTATGAATGACTGCGAGGGAATGTAGTGATACCTTCTAAAAATACCTACTAGACTTTGAGCTCTAAAAATTCCACGAAAAGTTTTGTTATAATTGTTTTCTATTAACAACTTATTAAATAAAAAGTTCTGAGGGCACAACTTCAGGTCAGGGAATCATTTGTCTCTGTCTTTTTCCTTACGTGTAAAGAGTATGGAAAATAACCACACTTCTGCACTTTTTCGATGTTTTTCGTTGATTTTTCATCATTATCTTTCTTGAAAAAAGTTACTGGAGCAACTGCACAGTACGTTAAAGCGTATTTGTAGAATTCAATACATTTCCGCAATTATTAACGCCAAAAAAAAAATTAAAAAAAATTAAAAACCCGCCTGCCTAAAAAGACAAGTCAACTGAAAAGATGGAAACAAGATTAAATATTAAAGGCAACATTATAACATGCAGTCGGAGGCATGCATAAAGAAAGTGACATTATGAATGATTTGAGTTATATGCCTCCGACTGCATGTTATAATGTTGCCATTAATATTTAATCTTGTTTCCATCTTTTCAGTTGACTTGTCTTTTTAGGCAGGCGGGTTTTTAATTTTTTTAAATTTATTTTTTTATTTATTTATTTTTAGTTATTATTTATATGATATACCTTTTTGAAATCCTTATAATAAGCCCTTAAATTTGACACCCATATTGCAGTATTCTAAAAAAAAAATTTTTTTTCCGCTACGTTTAATAGCACCGTACAGCCGCCATGTTGGTTTTTTTATAACGCCACTTTCTTAAGAGCACTTGGGCTGACGAGAAAAATCTAACGATATGTTAATCATGGAAATCTGTTCAGCCGTTTGAAAGATATGAGGTAATAAAGAATATTACATACAAACTTACAAGATACGCTCGAAAAACATAACCCTCTTGCAGTCGGGTAAAAATATGGCCCGCGACAAGCGCTTTTGATGATATTCTATTTTTTTTTACAATCATCTGTGAGGTTTATACGCAATTTAATACTTGAAGCTACTAGATAATCTCTTTAGCTTATGTTTTTTTGTGGCTACAATTTTACGTTTTATATATAAAAATTTGCCCGCGCAAACATTATGTTATGCGATGTAATGTCTTATATTGAATAAAAGACATACATAACCAAAGACGCGCAACCCTAACCCCCGTACATTTTCCAGCGGTGCGCACGCGTGCCCATGACGCATCGCTGAATCACTCACGCGCAGGTCACTCAGTTTAGTTAGCCTATTATTTATTCTTAGTTTAGCCACGAACTGAGAAAACGCGTTTTTGTCACCTGTTTTATGTTACATCACTACTTATCACAAAATTCTAAAGCAACCACTTCGTTTGATATTCTAGACCAGTGGTTCCCAATTAGTTTTTTCTACGTACTCCTCCACGAAAGTCCTCTAGCTCGCGTAACCCTTATTGCAGGAATGAAATATAAAAAAGGTTACTATTAACTTTTTACAGTTGATGAATCACAATGTGGCAATAATAAACAGATTTGACTTAGTGATTTGTTGTTTATTTGTAGTTAAACTCATTATAAATAAATATTTATCTACTCTCATATCGTAAAATTCGAATTATGAATTTCAAAGCGAATTTATATTGACATACTTTATACACGCAATACCGAAAAAAATTTATAAAGTTATTTTATAACATACCTTCGCTACCTGATGTATGCTATAAAATAACTTTTTTCTCATTACGATACAGGGCAAATCCAAGAAGAAGGCAGTGCCACGATATAAAAAAAAAAACAATGTTATTTCCACATACTTTCCATGATTAAAAATGTGCTCTATGGTGATCGATGAATTAGCGTAACGATTAGTCTGCTGGAATGCACTAACTCAATAATATTTTTTCTTATAGAATACGCGCCATGTTTGATGTTAATTTTTACTTTTGCTTAAAAATATCTTATAGTAGTGAGTGTGGACTCCACCCGATATTTTAGATGCGGCGACGGAAAAACGTCTTACTTAACCTAAGTAAGTAAGTACCTACCTAGTCGTAGAAAGTCGAGAAACTACTTACCTACTCTTTTTATCATTGTTAAATTATTTTGTAGGTTCAATCACAAATTGTATGAGAGTAGATAAAGTAGTGTATGAAACTGTACATAACTAGGTATTAAAACACTCGTGTGATACTATTAAAAACCTCGCCCGCGGCTCGGTTTTTAAACTCACACTCATGTTTTAATACCCCTCATTATGCATCAGTTTCATAAACTACTATTATGAAGTAGTTGAATATGCAAAAAGATCACCATTTGTCAAAAATAGAAAAATCTATCAACTAGTAATTTACCATGGTTAGGTACCACCATAGACATACAATAGAGAACTAAAGAGCTATAGTATATAGTCTCTGTACAGTTACTGATATTATACCTTACCTACTTAGGTAAGATATTGTTCCGTACCCCTTGATGCTACCTCGCGTGGGGTACGCGTACCACTAATTAGGAAACACTGTTCTAGATTTACTCCTTACTGCTTTCTGCAACAATATTCAAACAACAATATCTCTCGGTATATGCAACTGAGAGCAATGATTTTGATGTCGTTTTCTAGAAAATATCCTCGTGTATAAAAAAATTACACTAATGTATAGAGGTATGTATATGTATAGTATAGGGGTATATATGTTACGGTTAATATAAAAAGTGCGGCAAAACCTAGTTTTAGCCGGCTAAAACAAGATGTAGCCGATAGCTGTTGGCTAAAACTAGGCGTAACTAATCTGCTTTACTCCTGTTGGTCCCGTATATAGGTAAATAATTAAATTACGAGGTTATTTTTTTAACAGACAACAGAACTAACTTTCATAATATCCCATAAATTACTCCCCCTTAGTAAAAGCACAAATTGGCTACACCTATAGTTTTAGCCAACAGCTATCGGCTACATCTAGTTTTAGTCGGCTAAACCTAGGTTTAGCCACACTTCGGCTATTAGCCTTAACATATAGCTGTATGAGATATTATTATGTGCAAAGCGCGCGCCTGTACTGTGGGACGGTGGTGTCAGAGGGGTACTAGACAAGAATATTGAGAGACACTGTTTCACACAAATATAGTTTAATGGTGACTTAACAAAGACAGTACAATGGCTTTATGAAAACCGTAGTATACTATTCAATTATTAACAAATTCATTAGGATGATATTGTAGACAAAACATTAGACGATCAAAATCATTACTTAATGATCGAAAACAAAGGATACAATATGATCATGAGAAAGGTAAACAATTACTTAGGAAAAATAACATGTATACGTGACTACTCTCTGGTGATTTCTAGTACATTTTATGGTACATTACAACCCTCCCTTCTTTAAGAGAAAACGTAAATTTTCTACAATTAACATACTCAATTAAGTTTATCTACATACTATTAAAATGATTATGATTTTGCTTAATTCTTTAACAAAAGCTGTATAAGTTTATACTCATGCTTAACTTATCATAATAATTCCAAATTACACTAATACACATTCAAATATATAATTCTATAATCATTATAACATTTTCAATATTTTTACTTTGATTCTATTTCATAACAGAACTTAATGTCGTTTATAATATTTATAATGTGCTAGAAGTGGTCGCAGTTGTAGAATTTGTCGTAGGCATAATGTCTTCTAATTCAACACCTTGTTCTAAATTTCTATTATCTACTCAAAATGTTATACAATTAGTTATTTTACTACAACAACCTCTAGCATCTTTCATAGCTAAAATTCTATTTCTCTTATTATAAAGAAATTTCGTTTTAATATATATTTTCCTAATCTATACAAGACATAAAGTGCAATAACTTTAATATAGACAACTATATAAATAAAATAAGTATTATTTACTATTTACATACATTTTGTTGAATATTGATTGACTTAAAATTTTCTCTATCATATCATCAATCACATTTAATTTATGGCTATAATTATATAATTAATTTATGGTAAAGTGTAAACCATTGTTCATTATTTATTAGACTTATTCTTGTATCGCATTCAACATGAATTTTTACATTACTAAACAAGAATTCTGTTTCACATACTTTGTTACCATGCACAGAAAATAAAGGTGTTTCTAATTTACATACAAATCTACTATTAACAGATATTCTCTTACATTTAAATACATTTTCAATAATAATATAAGCATAATGCAACTTATTAGAAATCATAAAATATTTAAAATTTAGTATTAAAAAAATAAATGTGTTATTATTATTTTTAATTGGTTCAGGCACTACATTTTCATAAGTCATACTTTGTTTGAGTAATTAATAGAATCTTTATTACAAATACATGTTTTTCATTCAAATAATATGATAATAAACTAGAAATTGTCAACAGCTCAAGTGCATTGCTTTTAGTTAATTCAAGTGGATATTGAGTTTGTAACGATAAATGAGGGATAGTTTTTCATATCTGTCTCAGAAGCAGTTAATAACACAGGTTGATTTATAGATATTAGCTTAGCCGAACGAATGCGCGAATGAACGAACGCGTTATAATGGGGACAAATCAAACTTACATGTTTTTATAGATAATTGTAATAATTCTTACACGTTATTGCCTCTTATATTTATAATGGTCTTCCTATCGATATAGCCCTTTCTAAGATAGATGGAAATTTAAGACCAACTCTCTTAAACAGAACTTTTGATTCGTGGCAAGACCTAAAAAATCATCTATTAGAAAATTATTCTGATAAACGTTCTTTTGCTCAGTGGCAGTTCGAACTTAATTCCTGTAAACAAAATCATAATGAACCATATCTTAAATTACTCCAACAGAAAAGAGGATTGCTATATTAATATAATCAAATCATTCGACCTAAAATTAAGCAAAGAAGCTCGAGAAACAAACATAAACCTATTAAAAAATCAAGATTTAAATATTTTCATAAGTGGTCTCAATCCTCAATTACACATTTTATTAAAATCGCAAAAACCTAATAGATTTGAAGAAGCTGTTTCCATAGCAACCTCAGAAGAACAAGAAATTTAATCGAGGCAAGAAATGAGTTCAAGACATTATGACTGTTATGATAAACCAAAACTGTCACATGTTAGGCTATCTAGCATTTTAATGTAAAAGACATCCCACCAAAAACATTTTCATGTATAGTGTTTACCAAGACTCCATAAGGCTTGCACTGTCAAAAAGTTATCAGACCTCACTACATACTCTACGTGCCCTAACTCTATAAGCCCTAACTTCAAAAACTCTTTACTTTAGTCAAAATATGCGGCTTGGCCATTTCGCTACATGGAAAAATGTATTCACTGTTCAACAATAATAGTTCTTGTAGTAACGAAATGGCCAAGCCACATATTTTGACTAAAGTGATGAGTTTTTGAAGTAAGGGCTTGTAGAGTTAGAAGCTTGGCTCTACATGGAGTCTTAGCAAATACTATACATGAAAATGTTTTTGGTGCGATTTCATTCCTTTTTGTAAGTAACTTTCCATAAACCGAAAAAGCAAGGTGGGGTCAGAATTGTAGTGTAAAATCATGTAAAATTCGATTAACATAGTTTTTCATATCTGTCTCAGAAGCAGTCAATAACACAGGTTAATTTATAGATATTAGCTTAGCCGAACAAATGCGCGAATGAATGAACGCGTTACAATGGGGACAAATCAAAATTACATGTTTTTATAGATAATTGTAGTAATTCTTACACGTTATTGCCTCTTATATATATAATGGTCTTCGTATCGATATAGCCCTTTCTAAGATAGATGAAAATTGAAGACCAACTCTTTTTAACAGAACTTTTGATTCGTGGCAAGACCTAAAAAATCATCTATTAGAAAATTATTCTGATAAACGTTCTTTTGCTCAGTGGCAGTTAGAACTTAATTCCTGTAAACAAAATCATAATGAACCATATCCTAAATTACTCCAACAGAAAAGTGGATTGCTATATTAAATTAATCAAATCATTCGACCTAAAATTAAGCAAAGAAGCTCGAGAAACAAACATAAACCTATTAAAAAATCAAGATTTAAATATTTTCATAAGTGGTCTCAATCCTCAATTACATATTTTATTAAAATCGTAAAAACCTAATAGCTTTGAAGAAGCTGTTTCCATAGCAACCTCAGATGAACAAGAAATTTAATCGAGGCAAGAAATGAGTTCAAGACATTATGACTGTTATGATAAACCAAAACTGTCACATGTTAGGCTATCTAGCATTTTAATGTAAAAGACATCCCACCAAAAACATTTTCATGTATAGTGTTTACCAAGACTCCATAAGGCTTGCACTGTCAAAAAGTTATCAGACCTCACTACATACTCTACGTGCCCTAACTCTATAAGCCCTAACTTCAAAAACTCTTTACTTTAGTCAAAATATGCGGCTTGGCCATTTCGCTACATGGAAAAATGTATTCACTGTTCAACAATAATAGTTCTTGTAGTAACGAAATGGCCAAGCCACATATTTTGACTAAAGTGATGAGTTTTTGAAGTTAGGGCTTGTAGAGTTAGAAGCTTGGCTCTACATGGAGTCTTAGCAAATACTATACATGAAAATGTTTTTGGTGCGATTTCATTCCTTTTTGTAAGTAACTTTCCATAAACCGAAAAAGCAAGGAGGGGTCAGAATTGTAGTGTAAAATCATGTAAAATTCGATCAACATAGTTTTTCATATCTGTCTCAGAAGCAGTCAATAACACAGGTTAATTTATAGATATTAGCTTAGCCGAACAAATGCGCGAATGAATGAGCGCGTTACAATGGGGACAAATCAAAGTTACATGTTTTTATAGATAATTGTAGTAATTCTTACACGTTATTGCCTCTTATATATATAATGGTCTTCGTATCGATATAGCCCTTTCTAAGATAGATGAAAATTGAAGACCAACTCTTTTTAACAGAACTTTTGATTCGTGGCAAGACCTAAAAATCATCTATTAGAAAATTATTCTGATAAACGTTCTTTTGCTCAGTGGCAGTTAGAACTTAATTCCTGTAAACAAAATCACAATGAACCAGTCTTAAATTACTCCAACAGAATAGAGAATTGCAATATTAAATTAATCAAATCATTAGACCTAAAATTAAGCAAAGAAGCTCGAGAAACAAACATAAACCTGTTAAAAAATCCAGATTTAAATATTTTCATAAGTGGTCTCCATCCTCAATTACACATTTTATTAAAATCACAAAAACCTAATAGATTTGAAGAAGCTGTTTCTATAGCAACCTCCGAAGAACCAGAAATTTAATCTAGGCAAGAAATGAGTTCTAGACATTATGTTATGATAAACTAAAAAGATGCTCAAACTGTCACATGTTAGGCTATCTAGCATTTCAGTGTAAAAAAATCAAATGACGATATTAAATCAGTTCAAACAAAATATTAACGTGTTATATTTGCAACAAAAAAGGTCACATCGCTAAAGATTGTTGGCATAACAATAATAAGCCAAGAACAAATAATCAAAATAATTAATTTATTGTCAACAATAATTTTAATTTTACTTTTCGAACCAATCATACTAATAATCAGAATCGAAGAATTAATTCACGTAATCAAGATCATTTCAACTCCACCAGTCCAAAGACGGGCCGGTCCAAGGACATCTCGCGAGACCAAGGCCGAGTATCGTTGATTGACACAGGAGTTTTTTCGTATGTAACTTTAAATAGTAAAGAGTTAGTAAAAGATAAATGAAAGTGTTTGATAGACACGGATGCACAAGTTACATTAGTAAAGAATAAAGCGTTAAAAATGATACAATGGTTTATGAAGATCAAAAGTTGAAGCTGCGCGGAATAGACAAATATGCGATTCCTACCTATAGGCTATACGCAGTTGAGTTTTGAGATAGGAGGAAAAAGAGTTTATCGTACCATTTCGGTGGTCCCAGATAGATTTCCTATCGAACATGAGGGCGTAATGGGTAGCGACTTCTTACAAGCAATGAATGCTATACAAAGCGATACAATATATTTATATAACTTACTTACTACTTAACCGTTATAGTTACAGGAACCATTCATAACTTTACAAGATATTTTGAACTGCATTCACAGATTTTGGAAAAAAAATACCGTTAGTAAAAAAAAATGCTAAAATACCAAAAAAAAATTTTTACGCCAATCGATCCTGTTTCGTGTGGGGATCAAAAGGCTCTAAGGGACCATTTAAGGTATGAGTACTAGAAACAACAGAAATCGCCAAAAACTTTTCCCATACATTTTGTACTGAAAAACGATACGACAACGACGACAACTCAAAATATTTTTTATTGCCAGATGATCCTATTTCTTACAGTGATCAAAATGCTCTTTAATGCCAACTGAAATTTGAGTACAGAAACTACAGTAAGTCACAACACCAGCTTCACACGCAGGCATAATCTTCTACAACATTAGATCTAAAAAAACCCGTTTCTGTACTATATATATATATATATATATATATATATATATATATATATATATATTATTGTTTTTAGACAAGTTTAAAAAATGTAGTTCATGTTTGAGATAACAATGTAGATATTTACCTAAATACCACCATATTACAAGAAATAGTAATAACCGACCTAAGCTCGGTCGCCCAGATAGAGAAGAAATACAATTATATATTTCATTTAGAGGGAGATTAATTGGCAACTACCAATGCAATAGTACATGAGATACCTACGACATCTCAGAAACCCATAAATACTTAATCTAACAGGTATCCTGAGGCACTAAAAGGCGAAGTAAATAATCAAATAAATAAACTTTTAAAGGATGGAATCATGAAGCCATCAAATAGTCCGTGGAATTCAGCAGTATGGATGGTCCCTAAAAACCTGAAGCTTCTGGAAAGAAAAAAATGAGGTTAGAATGTGACTTTAGAAAATTAAATGAAATAAGTATTGAAAATGTTTATCCATTATCTCAGATTAATGATATATTGGATCAGTTAGGTTAAAGTAAATATTTTACAAATTTGGATTTGGCTTCTGGGTTTCACCAAATTAAAATGAGTCCTGAAGAACAAGTAAAGACAGCTTTCAGTGTTCCATTAGGACACTATGAATTCACAAGAATGCCTTTTGGGTTGAAAAATGCCCCACCAACTTTCCAACGGTCAATGAATAACATTTTAACAGGGTATTAAATGTTTTGTATATCTAGACGATATTATAATTTACGGGAGTTCATTACAAGATGATAATTCTAAACTGAAGGATATATTTGATCGACTCTCACAACATAATTTGAAACTACAGCCCTATAAATGTGTGTAGGTATGTATTTAGATCATTGAATTACGCAGAATGGTGTAAAACCCGATCCGAAAAAGATTGAAGCTGTAAAGAATTTCCCAACACCGGAAAATCATAAAGAATAAAAAGTTTCCACGGGTTAACAGACTATTACAAAAGATTTATAGAAAACTTAAGTTTTTTTTTATTTTTTTTTTTTATTTATTTGCCAATAAACATGTTACATTAATGGTTAATAGTATCTTAAAACCCTAAATTAAGTTTATCTAGATACTAGGTTCTCATAAATAATTTAAGAAAGAGCAACGAACAACAGAATTTAAATAAAGCATAGTTAATTCTAAGGAGCGGGTACGTACAGAATGTTTGAGCGAGCGCCCATACCCACATAGGAAAAAGGTTTCAAGACAGCGCATGCATGGAATCAATAGAAAGAAATGAATGCGCTTGTGCGTGTGCGCTCGCATTATAAAGGTTGCTCCTATTTTCACGACAGACATATTTTTTTTAAATTTGGAAATATAATTTAAGAATTCTTTTAATGTTTTTATGGTTGATTTTATCTTTGGTTTCGATCGGTAAGTTGTTCATAAGACGCGGTATTAAATATTTAGATGTTCTTTTACCGTATTCGTTGTTAGATATGTGAATATAAAGTTCTTTGTTAGTTATTTTTCTAGTAGATATTTTGTGATTTATAGGTACTTGAGTTTCTCCGTTAAAGTAATTTTCAAGAAGCAGATTATGTTTAACTTTCTCGGATATAGGTAAAACTCCACAGTACTTAAAAAGTCCAGCAGGGTCCTCTGAATATTTAATTTTTATTTTAGGGGGAACTATTAGTTTAAGAAGCCTATACTGAATATTATATATTTGTTCTAAATATGTTTTATATGTACGGCCATAGCTGCTGAGACCGTAGGATATAAGTCTTTCTACCAATGTTTTATAGATTGTTAGTAGAATATCAAATGGTACTTTACATTTAATTATATAGAATTTTGCCAAAATGGCTCTCAGTTTGTTGCATACTTTATCTATATTTTTCGACCAATTAAATCTATCATCAACCACTAAGCCAGGTATGAATACTCAGTTACTTGTTCAATTTCTAAACAGCTGCTAGAACATGGGATATTTGCGTGAAGACAATCATGACTGTGGGCTACCACTTTTACGGGTTTACTACCAAGATAATGATTGCGACTAGAGCGAACGAGCATAAGCTTAGTTTTATCTGCGTTAAGGACCAGCCCTGAATCGTGTGACCACCTGCATTTTGCAGTAAAGTCTGCTTGTGTACGGTTTTGTGCAACAATCGGATCTTTATCGGCTGCTACTAAACACGTGTCGTCAGCAAATTGGTAGACAGTACAGTGGTTAATGACGTGATTTATGTTGTTCACATAAGTTAAATAGTGCAAAGGACCGAGAACTGACCCTTGTAATTGAATTCGAATGAAGTAATATTCACTTCTTGTTATTAAGACAATGGTAATGATAAAAGATTCGTAAAATATGAACTCCTTGTAGAGAGCTTTCGTTCAAAGGAAAATAGATTAGATTATACAATACTTTAATAATACAAGAAAACAAAAGATTCTTATTATTTTCTTTTATCAAAGTAAATAATTGGGATAAAGCATCATATGAGGATTTTTTGGATGGAGTTTACGCAAGTTGTATTTATAATATAACTGAAAGAGGAAAAGAAGGAATATATTTTGAACACATAGGGAAGAATATATCATTTTGATAGCGAATGAATTTTAATTGTTTATTTAGATATTTCTGATATTCATAAAAAAATGTTTGATCGATAATACTTTCGAGAAAACGAAAACAATTTGTGCTCAGGATAAATTTAATAAATTATCAATGTGTCAAACTTCGCTTGTAATTTTGGCACAAATCAGACCTCAATTACATAATCAAGGATATGTGTTAACGGAATTGATAGGACAGAAAAAAAGGAGTTAAACGTGCATACGTTGATGGTATAGGAATCTTATTTAAATTGTTGTTTGGTAATTTATGTTCATCAGAACAATGGATGGATGGAAAAATATGGAATCATTAAGCCATCAAATAGTCTGTAAAATTCACCAGTATGGATGGTCCCTAAAAAACCTGATGCTGAAACAAAAAATGGAGGTTAGTTATTGACTTTAGAAAATTAAATGAAATAAGTATTGGCGATGTTTATCCATTACCTCAGTGTCAAACTTAGCTTGTAAGTTTGGCACAAATCATACCTCAATTACATATGTGAGTTAACGGAATTGACAGGACACAAAAGAAGAGCGTGCATACGTTGATGGTATAGGAAACTTATTTAAATTGTTGTTTGGTACTTTAGATTCTGATGATGGAAAAGAAATATGATGAAGAAATCGAAAAATTAAGTAGAAATGAACATGATGTTTAAGCTTTGTTGAAAACTCAATCTAATATTGTCAAGACTATTATATTTAATTTCAATAATAGTATCATAGATATTACAGCCAATGAAAAGATATTTAATCAAAATATATGTAGAAATTTTTACCAATCACACTAAAAATGTTGGAATAAATATATTTGATATAACTTTAAAACAAGATTTAGACGAACATTTATCATTGTTAACTTAAATAAATCCTAAGTATAGTAGTAAATAATGAAATGTCTACTATCATTAATACTATCTTGTTTGCGAGGAATAATGCCATACATCTGTTAATAATAACGCCTGAATAATTCGTTATTGAACTTAGAAAAATTGTCCCTAATTTACCTTCACAAATTAAATATCCACTTGAATTAACTGAAATAAATGCACCTTTAGAGCTAATGCTCTTGTTAATTTCTAGTTTATTATCATATTATTTGAATGATAAACTTGTATTTGTAATAAAGATTCCCTTAATTACTCAAACGAGTATGCCTTAAAATAATGTAGTGCATGTACCAATTATAAATAAGGATTACAGATTGACTTTTATGTTACCAAATTTTGAATATTTTATGATTTCTAGTAATAAGTTGCATTATGCTAATATTGAAAATGTATCTAAATGTAAGATAATATCTGATAATTTTAGATTTATTTGTGAATTTGAAACATTTTTATTTTCTGTGCATGCATGGTAACAAAGTATGTGAAAAAGAATTAATGTTTAATAATGTAAAACATCATGTTGAATGCGATACAAGAATAGGTATAATATATAATGAACAATGGAGTAAACTTTACTTGAATTATGAAATACAATAGAACTCACGTCGTGATCTACTGGGGAGTCTTCTTGCCTTTGTGGGCTCTTTCTCTGAGGTAGCTGCTGCGATGCCAAATCTGCTACTTGCGCTTGATCCTTGTACCAGCGCCTCTTCTCGAGTCATCTCTCTCACCTCAGACTCTGTGTCTACAGAGGACGAATATGGTAAGTAGTCAATCGGAGATCGGCTACGCGTATTTACAAACAGCTGGACTATCATGTCGTTAGTTCTTGCGCCTTGAGCGAGTAGTGGTCGCAAACGACGAAACGACGAAGGTTCTGCAGTCCCGAACAATTTAGTTTACTGTGAATGTTTCGTTTTAACCGGACGCATCCCACTTCTGACACCAAAAATATGTAAAGCGCGCGTGTACTGTGAGACGATGGTGTCAGAGGGGTACTGGACAAGAATATTGAGAGTCACTGTTTCACACAAATATAGTTTATTGGTGACTTAACAAAGATAGTACAATGGCTTTATGAGAACCGTAGTAGAACTCATGAGTATTGCGGAGTAACTCGAGAACTTATAGAAGACTGTATACTGTTTAAGGCTGCTCAAAGAAGACTGGCGAGTGTTGCGATTTACCGAACTTTTATACTATTAAATTATCAACTAATTCATTAGGATGATATTGTAAACAAAACATTAAAGGATCAAAACAAAATCATTACTTAATGATCGAAAACAAAGGATACAATTCAGGGGAAAGGTAAACAATTGATAAGGAAAAATAACATGAAAAAGATGTACATATACGTATAAGATGTATACTCTCTGGTATATCCGATCGTACTTTCTAGTACATACATATGTAAGATTTTTATAAAAAGCAAACAAACTAAAATTGAGATAATTGTATTAATAGAAAAAACACTCGAAAAAATCGACTCACCCGAAGCAGCTCAGACGGGACACGGGACCCGGGTTTATTTTTCTATTTATACAATTATCTTAATATAAAAATAGCATGGTGAATGCCTAAAATCTAAAAACTCATAGATTAAAATTGTTTTTAGTATTTTTTATGAGGTATTAAAGTTGAAAGTTTACATAGGTAAATGTTTTTTAACACATTTTTATTAGGTTGCTTTCTCGTTTGTTTGTTTGTTATCACAAAGTGTTTTACTTTTGATTGTGGTATTATTTTTACCTTTCGAATAGTATTTTTTTATATCTGTATGACTCATAGATTACTACCCAATAGTCCTACTCGTACGAGAAAAAAAAACCACAAATCGATGTACAGCAAAGCCGTTTGGTACACGTATACTTAAGGTCAAAACAAAATTTTGGACCCGCAGTTCTTGAAAATTCTTTCCTTAGGAGAGGAGTTCTGGTGTCAATTTGTTTTGTATTTTTTATATATGTGTGTATACCAAACGGGTTTGCTGTACATCGATTTGCGGTTTTCCATTAATTTTGAGCTCGTAGAATGACCACTACCATAGATACTGCAAACAAGGCAACAGACGCGCACAACCTTGAGCGTAGCGAAAATTTTTCTAAGTCTATGCGCACAGCACATTCTTGCTTTAGCTAGCATAAATTACCACAGAACAAAGAAAACATGTTTGCTACTTCTATGTTCTGTGTAAATTACTGTGCAGATTTTTTTACCGGTGAAATTTTATGCCACCTTTTTAGGGTTCCGTAGCCTAAATGGCAAAAAACGGAACCCTTATAGATTCGTCATGTCTGTCTGTCTGTCTGTCCGTATGTCACAGCCACTTTATTTCAAAAGTATTAAGACTACACAGTTGAAACTTGGTAGGTAGGTGTATTCTGTTAACCGCTTACCGAATTTAATCTTTTATTTTTCTTATTTTTGTATTAACACGTTGAGCGCCACGCGGGGCACCATGTGGGCCAACCTAGGCTTGTTCGTTGGGGCCATCGGAAATTCGCGTAAATCACAAATTTTCACAATGTTGGATTTTAGTTATTATCAATTAGAAATATAATAATTAGCGCTATAAACTAAAAACTCTGGTGTTTTTCTTTCTAAAACTGAAGAAATTTTAAGTTGGCACACAGGTATCCCCCATGGCCTCTGCGGAAGGAATTCCGCTTTTTCTTCCGCGGGGGCCACGGGGATCACAGCCTGGCCCACCCCACATAACTACTCCGCATGCTCATATTGTGAAATTTGTCCGAATAACCCGTGATTGTGTTATTAGACTGTTTTAATAGTAGGGGAAGGTGGGGATCAGCGTAACAAAAAATATATAAACCCTCTTTGTAATCAAAATATTTATTGTATGGACCTTTTGAATTCCTTTGGGGGTGCTATTAACACGAAGGGCATGTATAATAAAACTGCAAAACTTTTGTAGAAAATCATTTTATTATGCCATAATTCACATAATATTCTAAAAAACGGACCAAATTATTACAAAAAAAATCAGACTAAAACATTAAAACGGACTAGTAAACACAGACTAAAAACTAAAAAATAAATTCTTCTGTAAATATTTATAACCTACAGAAATTTTAAACCTATAAACGTGGGGCGCATTTTGTAAAATTTATCATTCATATTATTTTTAGTATGCGCCCCACGTTTTTAGGTTTAAAATTTCTGTAGGTCAAATCATCTTGAGTACTCGTCAAGACGATTCTAATGATCCCAAACACAATGGGGTTGTATGGTTTTATCGTAGAGTTCCTGTGGCCTGCTTCCGGCTTCATCGTCAAATCAGCTCAGTGGCACCATATTATTGCATTACCCTCTAGTTCTGACCTATGTTCAAAGTTTCAAGTCTCTAGCTCATCGGGAAGCTAGTATAAAATCGTTCGCAAACTTTTTGGAGAAACAAACAAACACACAAACGAGAAAGCAAAATAATAAAAACGTGTTAATAAAATCATAAAATTTTCGAAAAAAGGAATGAATAAACTTGGTTTTTCAAGTTCTACGATCATATACATAATATAATAAAGTCCTGTGTTCTTAATTCTATGGCGTTTATAATAATTTTTTCATAGATAAATCCAATCACAGTCTTCCTCTTTCTATTCAGCACCATTTATAAAAAAGCAATTTTTCAAAAGAGGCACACTATAATAATAATAGTAACCCGTTACACTGTACCAAAACAAACATGCAAAAAATTATAGGTTATTATTTCAGGCAGTATTCTAGTAGGTACCTAACCTATTAAAAAGTGTATATAAAAATATCAGTATAATATAAAATAAACGTACTCACCAAACTGCAATAATTTAGATTAAAATACAAAATACTATAGCGATGTTAGAATTCTAGAATACTGAAAATATAATATTTGTTTATTTTGACATACTGCAGAGACAATGGCCAAAATTTATAACTGGCATATGATAGCCACAGGTGCGTTTGATAATAGAGCTAAGAAACGCTATTGAAATATTAGTAAGCGACAGAGAGCCACTGTTAAGACTATACCCCTTGTTACACTATTCCCCAATTTCCCCTACTCATTCTTAAAAAATGAAATCATTTTATGTAGTTTTGTTCTTTTTATTGATTTATTGTATTATCTCAAGAAGACAATCACTTTATTTTAGTTTAAAATATTTCATTTAGTAACACTTGAAAAAACCCTTACAAGTATAGAAAATCGTAAATAAATTCTAAGTCTTTTGTGAAAAATAAGAACCAAGCTGATTGAATGTTCTACAGGGCCGCGCGGCCCATTTTCATTACTTTGTTGTATGATACCGATGCTCCGTGGCTTGTAAATTAAGTTTGAATAGAAGCATTGCGATGGCCCATCGATGACCCCCGTGGCCTGAACGGATTATTTGGGTTTGGCACACATGTGTCCCCAGTGGCTCAAATGAACAGTCTCACATTTTCTTGTGGCGTTCAACGTGTTACACGTTGAGCGCCACGCGGGGCACCATGTGGGCCAACCTAGGCCTGTTCGTTGGAGCCATCGGAAATTCGCATAAACCACAAATTTTCACAATGTTGGATTATAGTTATTTTCAATTAGAAATGTAATAATTAGCGCTATAAACTAAAAACTTTGGTGTTTTTCTTTCTAAAACTGAAGAAATTTTAAGTTGGCACACGGGTATCCCCCATGGCCTCTGCGGAAGGAATTCCGCTTTTTCTTCCGCGGGGGCCACGGGGATCACAGTTTGGCCCACCCCACATAACTACTCCGCATGCTCATATTGTGAAATTTGTCCGAATAACCCGTGATTGTGTTATTAGACTGTTTTAATAGTAGAGGAAGGTGGGGATCAGCGTTACAAAAAATATATAAACCCTCGTTGTAATCAAAATATTTATTGTATGGACCTTTTGAATTCCTTTGGGGGTGCTATTAACACGAAGGGCATGTATAATAAAACTGCAAAACTTTTGTAGAAAATCATTTTATTATGTCAAAATTCACATAATATTCTAAAAAACGGACTAAATTATTACAAAAAAATCAGACTAAAACATTAAAACGGACTAGTAAACACAGACTAAAAAGTAAAAAATAAATTCTTCTGTAAATATTTATAACCTACAGAAATTTTAAACCTATAAACGTGGGGCGCATTTTGTAAAATTTATCATTCATATTATTTTTAGCATGCGCCCCACGTTTTTAGGTTTAAAATTTCTGTAGGTAAAATCATCTTGAGTACTCGTCAAGCCAATTCTAACGATCCCAAACGCAATGGGGTTGTATGGTTTCATCATAGAGTTCCTGTGGCCTGCTTCCGGCTTCATCATCAAATCAGCTCAATGGCACCATATTATTGCATTACCTTCCAATTCTAACCTATGTTCAAAGTTTCAAGTCTCTAGCTCATCGGAAAGCTAGTATAAAATCGTTCGCAAACTTTGTGGAGAAACAAACAAACACACAAACGAGAAAGCAAACTAATAAAAACGTGTTAATAAAATCATAAAATTTTTGAAAAAAGGAATGAATAAACTTGGTTTTTTAAGTTCTACGATCATATACATAATATAATGAAGTCCTGTGTTCTTAATTCTATGGCGTTTATAATAATTTTTAATCGATAAATCCAATCGCAGTCTTCCTCTTTCTATTCAGCACCATTTCTTCGTATAAAAAATCAATTTTTCAAAAGAGGCACACTATTATAATAATAGTAGCCAGTTACACTGTACCAAAACAAACATGCAAAAAATTATAGGTTATTATTTCAGGCAGTATATCTAGTAGGTACCTAACCTATTAAAAAGTGTATATAAAAATATCAGTATAATATAAAATAAACGTACTCACCAAACTGCAATAATTTAGATTAAAATACAAAATACTATAGCGATGTTAGAATTCTAGAATACCGAAAATATAATATTTGTTTATTTTGACATACTGCAGAAACAATGGCCAAAATTTATAACTGGCATGTGATAGCGACAGGTGCGTTTGATAATAGAGCTAAGAAACGCTATTGAAATATTAGTAAGCGACAGATAGCCACTGTTAAGACTATACCCCTTGTTACACTATTCCCCAATTTCATTCAAAAAAAAAATGAAATCATTTTACGTATTTTTGTTCTTTTTATTGATTTATTGTATTATCTCAAGAAGACAATCACTTTATTTTAGTTTAAAATATTTTATTTAGTGACACTCGAAAAAACCCTTACAAGCATAGAAAATCGTAAATAATTTCTAAGTCTTTTGTGAAAAATAAGAACCAAGCTGACTGAATGTTCTACAGGGCCGCGCGGCCCATTTTCATTACTTTGTTGTATGATACCGAAGCTCCGTGGCTTGTAAATTAAGTTTGAATAGAAGCATTGCGATGGCCCATCGATGACCCCCGTGGCCTGAACGGATTATTTGGGTTTGGCACACATGTGTCCCCAGTGGCTCAAATGAACAGTCTCACGTTTTCTTGTGGCGTTCAACGTGTTAAGGGGGGGCTCCCCATACATGGAACTGAAACTGAAAAAAAAATTTTTCTTCAAACCAACACGTGTTGGGTGTCTATAGATAGGTCTTTAAAAATGACATTGAGGTTTTTAAGACAACTTTTTCTCAAAGTCACCCGTTTGAAAGATATACACCGCCAAAGTGGTAAAATGTGTGTCCCCCCCCCCCCCCCCTTTAACTTTTGAAATAAGAGAGTGAAAAATCTAAAAAAAATATATGCTGTAGATCTTAATAAACACTTTCAACCAAAATTAGTTTGAACGAGATATAGTAATTAGTTTTTGAGATATAGCACATTTTCCAAAACCGCAAATATAACTTTGTCATTTATACCAACACTGTGAAAAACAAAGTTATTTTTGCATACGAAAAATGATAGGTGGTATTAAATATGGTATGGTATAAGGTAACTACTTGTACCCTACTGTTGTACCCTCTCCAGTTCATGTTGGGAACACTATTCTTGAAGTTGTTGACCACTACGTATACCTAGGACAGGCAGTCCAGTTAGGTAAGTCCAACTTTGAGAAAGAGATCTCTCGTCGAATCCAACTCGGGTGGGCAGCATTCGGGAAGCTTCGAAAAATCTTCGCGTCCGATTTACCTCAGTGTCTCAAGAAGAAAATCTATGAACAGTGTGTGTTGCCAGTGATGACTTACGGCAGTGAAACGTGGTCGCTAACTATGGGTCTCATAAGGAGGCTCAAGGTCAGCCAGCGTGCAGAGCCATGCTCGGCGTTTCCCTGCGTGATCGAATCAGAAACGAGGAGATCCGCAGGAGAACTAAAGTAACCGACATCGCTCGAAGGATTGCTCAGCTGAAGTGGCAATGGGCAGGACACATAGCGAGAAGAACTGATGGCCGTTGGGGCGGAAAGGTTCTGGAATGGCGACCGCGCACCGGACGACGCTCCGTGGGTAGGCCCCCGACAAGGTGGACCGACGATCTGGTGAAGGTCGCGGGAAGCCACTGGATGCGGGCAGCGCAGGACCGATCGTCGTGGAGATCCTTAGGGGAGGCCTATACCCAGCAGTGGGTGTCGTGCGGCTGATATGATGATGATGATGATGAAGGTAACTACGGAACCCTATGGCGCGTGGCCCGACACGCACTTGGCCGGTTTTTGATCTTGGCGTCTTAGGAGACTTTCCGCACCATTTCACTGTACAGGAGGCCATTTAAAATATTTTATTGGTTACAAAACAATTTTCGAAATTATAATGAACTCGGACGTGCAACGGTGCATAAATTTAGTCGGGAGTCGTGATCCCAAGCATGCCCGTTTAGCTAAAGCAAGTATTTGTTGTGCACGTCTGTTTCCTTGTACGCTGTATCTATTGGGGGTGATCTCTAGTAGGACTTCTAGATCCGGAGAAATTAATATTTTTAGGCAGGGTCATATAAACTAAAAATTTAACGCTGAAACTAAGTCACTTTTGACGACAGCCCTTAGTGACCCTCACTCACCTATTGCTATCTTCTCTACCAGATGCCACACGGGAGCCATGCGACCATATTTTTCCCAATAGCTGCACAATTTTGCCAACTAAATTTATATGATATTGGAAATTTACTCTTATAGGCAACTGACAAAATTAGTTCCTAAGCGCCCTTACAAACTGAACCATTCCTTTTGGTGTACATCCATTTAATTTAATCCATTTGGAGCGATGCCAAAAGATTAAGGGTATGCACGCATACTCACGGTCAAACGTTTGTGGACCGTGGTTTTACGGAATCCGTGATTGGAAATTTGGATTGCAGATTCGACACTCACGATCAAATTTTGGATGTACATCACTCCATTTGGTGCGATGGAGTGACCGTGAGTGGCCACCTTAACTTATACTTGACGCACTGTAAGTTAAAATTTAATTGTATAATAACTCCAATTACTAGCAGGGCAGCAAGTTTACTGCCGATCGGCACCCGATATGTATGTAGTGCAAGATCTTTATCTATCCTATGAATTTCCATTAGTAATGAAATAGTGTGAGACAGACAGACAGACCGACAGATGTGCAGTGCGATCGTTTATTTATATCGGCAAGATATCTTTCGTTGTATATTTCCATTTACGGTTATTAATTAAATATAAACAATTGTGCCGTCATGTCATTCAAATGGTTAAGTTGTGTTCTAGAAATTTCAATAATAATATTTTTTTTCAGCTAATTTAATTTGAAACGCTTTATTTATAATTGTATGTATGTAAATAATTGGTATTTGGTTTGATTCTTTGTTTTCCCGACGTTTCGGCACCTTTGCAGCTGCCATGGTCACGTTCCAAAGGTTCCGAAATGTCGGGAAAACCAAAAATCTAACCAAATACCAACTAATTACCAAAGTACTTTCAATAAAACCGCGCTAGTATCCGTTGAAAATTGTTTTATTTCATGTCTAGTGAGCGCGTAATCTTGAGAAGTGAATTACATAAATTTAATAAAAAACGTACAAAATAAATTAAGAAAAACACGTCTTTTTATTCTGACCAAACATTTTTTTATCGAACTCTACTACTTCATTCTTATATTTAGTTTTATTTTATTTATTTATTTATTATCATTAAACACTTAAAGTTATAACAATGTTTTCTTTCATTTAACAGTGCTATATAAACCTATTTAGGTTTTACCAAGCACTGGGATTCATCCTCTTTATCAACAATTAACTTAAATAATACCTAAGTGTGTTAGAACTGTTTAAAAATATTTGATTATGCATTACTTCTGGTTTAGTTTTACAATGTTTATATGAAATTATTAATTAAGTAAGTATATTAATTTGAACTACTCGAACTTTATGAATTAGTCTTATATAAAACTATTAAAATTTAATAAATTGGGTAAGGTAAGTACAATACTTTTTTATTTCTACTACCTTCCATATTGGCCCGATCACAACGATTTCGCTTACGGACTATAAGTGAGTAAACACGGGCGGATTCTCTGTCAGGTTCACATTTTATTGATTTAGAAGTTCACTACATTCTGTTTTGTGATTAATTAAATTTATTGCTTAATTTTATTAGTACATTATCTAGCTTAATTAATATTTATTTTTTTATAGTGATAAATAATGTTTTTTGATTATGTTTTTAATATTAGTTGTATTAATTTCTTTTTTACATGATATTGGTAGTTTGTTAATTAATTTAGGTATCTGGAATTGTAATAATTGCCTACCATATAAGTTATTGTATCGCGGGACGATTAGTTTATGATCTAATGCACTACGTGTTTGTTTATTATAATGTTTCGAATTACGGAATATATCATTAAAAAAGTTTTCTGTGAGGAGATTTAATTTTACTTGTTCATGTACGGGTAGTATGTTACAGTAATTGCAAATTGCATTTTAATTTTGTCTGGTACTATTGATTTTAAAATTCTTAACTGTAGCTTATATATAGCGTCCAGATGTGACTTACAAGTTCTTCCATAACTAGTAATACCATAGTTTATTATGGTTTCTCCTAGTGCCTTATATAATTGCAGACGTATAGAGTATGGAATTTTGTTTTTTACTAACACAAATTTCGATAGAATTGCTCGTAACTTGTCACACACATAGTGAATATGTTCGACCCATTTCAATCGATCGTCGAGTATTAACCCCAGATACTTCTGTTTATTCACGACTTCGATGGGATTACATCTACAGTGTTGGAGATTCTCATGTAGGCATTCATGACTGTGTGCAATTAGTTTAAGATCTTTATGTTTTCTATTATGGCTACTACTGATGTACATGAGTTTTGTTTTTTCTATGTTTCTATTTCTATTTATGTGACTAATTTATGTTTATGTTATAGATTACTGAATTAGTATGTATTAATTAAAATTTTGTAGAAATAGGTCCTGTTGGTCCTACGAAAGACCCTGTGCAAAAACCAAAGAAAATTATTTTTTTAAATTTCATTTAAGAGTTGGTAGGTAACATGAATACTTAAAAGCCTATAAGTTACTATCAAGAAGAGAGATCAAGTTTCTTAAGCAATATCTGGTAATAACTTAGTAAACTTTAAATCAATTACTTTACCTGGCCAAGCGACCTCCTGCTTAAGTTATAAATAACCACTTATCTTTATGCTCGGTAAGCATATCGCTTGTCAATAACTTATTTATAAGAAGTGAGTCGTGCTAGATCTAACGATATTTTCGCACCTGCTTTTCGCTCAATAGCTCTTAGACTTAAACGTAACTTGAGATGGAAAAGTGCTTGAGAGTTTTCATATCTAAATGTACGTAATAAGGTTCAAATTCTATTGAATGTGAATAAATATGTGAATGTTAAAAATTGTACTGATATAAATAATTTCTACTAGACATGTTGGAGTGAATTGTAACATAGAAATTCAGATAAGAAAATAAAATGCGAAGATTAGACAGCTCCATTTTAGGGTTGTGTTGTGGCTGTGTGAAGTTCAAATGACAGAAAATATTTCAAGAGTATTATTAACTTAACAAGCAAAACCCTACTTTCATATAAAAAATTGTTTAAAAAAACAAAAAACCGACTTCAAAAAACCTACCTCTAAAAAGCAAGAAATAATATTCGTAATAATAAAACACGTCTATTGAAGTCGGGTGGGGCTGGAGTACAAATCGCTTTTTTTATTCTAAAAGCCCCACCCGACTTCAATAGACGTGTTTTATTATTACGAATATTATTTCTTGCTTTTTAGAGGTAGGTTTTTTGAAGTCGGTTTTTTGTTTTTTTAAACAATTTTTTATTTTTAGTGTAGGTACCTTTTGTATTAGGTAGTGTAGGTATATTATTTAGGTAGAAATTAAAATCGGCTCAGCCAAACGTGAGTTAATCGCGGAGAAACATACATACATGCGGGTCAAACTGAGAACCTCCTTTTTTAAGTCGGTTAAAGAACTACACTTAAGATATCCCTTTTCTAACAAAAAATAATTAGGTTATTCAGTTCATAAACAAAGAAGTTATACGACTGATCATTAAGGTAGTTCACACAAAATCATACTATTTTCGTGCTTTTTTCAAGATTACTTGAAAAGTACTGAACCGATTTCAAAATTTTAAAAAATGGGACCAAATTGGGAGTTTACCTAATGTAATAACGTTTGAATCATTTCAATCGGTCCAGCCGTCTTTGAGTAATCGGTGTACATACAAAAAACAAAAAACAAAAAAACGGGTCGAATTGAGTACCTCCCTCCTTTTGAAGTCGGTAAAAATAATCCTAATATTATAAATCTGAAAGTTTGTGGGTTTGGATGTTTGTTCCTCAATCACGCAAAAACTACTGAACGGATTTGGTTGAAATTTGGCACACAGATAGTAGATAGCCTAGATAAAAACATAAAATACTTTTTATCCTGATATTCCCACGGGAACGGGAACCACGCGGGTGAAACCGCGGGCGGCCGCTAGTAATATTATAAATGTGAAAGTTTGGATGTTTAGACGTTTTGGGCGTTAGTTACTCAACCACGCAAAAACGGATGAATGGTTTTGGATGAAATTTGGCACACAAATAGTTTATAGCCTGGATTAAAATATAGGATATTTTACCCCGGTCAATGGTTTCTAGGGACTTTTTCTGTATATTCACGCGGACGAGGTCAGGGGCGGAAGCTAGTATAGAAAAGAAAATAAACTGCGTAGATAGGAAGATGTAATTACAAGGTTGTGTTAAATTCAAATGTTAGAAAATGTTTTGATATAAATTTTTTTCTTATATAGGTGTAGGTACCTATCCATTAAAACTTAATGTTCATTTTTCTGCAGTCCATACGAAAACACCTTAGTGGCGAGTTTACAATAGAGTAAAATAATGAAAAGCAATGTTATGCTATTGGCTGGGTGCGAAGGTATAATAATCGATCGCAGCGCTCATGGTGGCAAAAAGTAGAAATAATGAAGGCTCTGTAATCTGTTTGAAAACGATATTTAATTGATTACTAGCGATACAGGAACAATTATATACGTTTATTATCACTTAATAAAATTATTAAAGTAGCTTTATCCTCTTGTTTTACAAAATCTACAACTAAAAAAAACCGGTCAAGAGCGAGTCGGACTCGCGCACCGAGGGTTCCGTACAATCATAAATATATTTGGATAATTATGTTACTTTAGTACAGTCTTTAAAAAAGTAGGATAAACGGCAGACAGGTAGAAGGGCGAACAGGCGGACAGTTAATTTACAAATCTTAACCACAGCTGCTTATGGTAACTGAAAAACGTTTCAGCCACTCCACATTGCAAACTGTTTATATTACTAAGTAGGAACTTATTCTTCGTTTATTCGTACGGCAAATAGTAGGTAATTATATTAGAACCAGCCACCAATTTATTATTGTAGTATTAGGTTGCGCCATCTCTTGACCGATAGTGGAACTATTTTTTTCTTAGAGTAGCATTCTTAGGATAGCGCCATCTGTTGACTGGTAGTGAAACTAAAGAATTTTGTTTGTTTTTTGCATTTCTAAAAAAGTGTGTTTTATTGAGACATCGTTTTATTTTTCCTGTAATCTCTACATAAACTACTATCACATAGAATTATTTCAGCTTTTTCTCTTTGCAAACTTCGGAGATAAGGGGGGGGGGACGGTATTTTTTTTTTAATTTTTCATCATAATTCCAAAACTATGCGGCCTAAGAAAAAAAATGTGTTTTAAAATGTGCAAACAGCGCTCTTTCATATAATACCCTACATATATATTGTTTTTTTTATTTATTTCTTATTTACTAAATATTTGGGCAAATGTCATCTTAAACTATTCCAAATTTCAAGTTGATACCATTAGTAGTTCTCGAGATATCCAGCTGTGACAGACAGACAGACAGACAGACTGAGTCATAGACAGACTGAGTCATACCATAAGGGTTCCTTTTTTACCATTTTGGTACGGAACCCTAAAAAGAAGTAAACAAACCCTAAATAACCAAAATAAAACACTGTTTTTGAATAGATCTTACTTGCCATATTTAATTTAAATGATCAAAAATGATTTCACAACACTTTGTCCACCCAAATCACAGTAATTTTGAAATTTACATTAATAACACAATATGTATAGTATTTTTTAACATTTTGTCACAATGCCGCCATTAAATATCAAAACGTCAAAACGGTCAGGTCAGAGCACTGACATGAAAACTTTTTTTCTTTAAGGTGGTACCTTGAGCGAAAGTGGCGCCGCGGTGAATTTTATTTAATATTATAATTCTAATACACAATTTTAATAATATTTATCGTGGAGATTTTAGAGCCCACAGTCTAGTATTTTTAGACGGTATGGTTACATTCGCTAGTAGTCACTGCTAGAAGTAGATAGAAAAACTGCTAAAAGTGGCCGTTTTTGACACATTTGCTATCTACTTCTACAAATGACTACGAGGGCATGTAGGATACCTTCTAAAAATACTAGACCATGGGCCCTAAAATCTCCACGATAAACATTATTAAAATCTTTTTCTATTAATAACTTATTCAATAAAAACCTCTGAGGGCGCCACTTTCGGTCATACAACCACCTTAATATAGAGGTCAATGGGTCAGAGCCAACAAAGTTGCAACACGCTAGGTGGCGCTAAAAGCGTGCACGAAGCCAATACTAAATAATATACTAGAAAAAATACGACCTGCACCAGATTATTTTTAAAAAGCTACCCGTGGCGAGTTTACACATATTTTTTGCTGTTTTTCTTATAACAAATAACTGCTGTAGAGAGTTTACACTGACTCTATAAACTGTGTTGTAGCTCGCTCGTTTGTTACCTCTTCACGCCTAAACGGCAGGACGAATTTGGATGTTTGGCACACAGATAATTTTAATTTAAACCTGAATTAAAACAAAGGACTTTTATCCCTGTAACTGGTTCCTTAGGGTCCACGTGGACGAAATCGCAGGCGGCTACTTGTAATATTTATTTTTTATTTTATTCATGACCTGGATACATAGTCCTTCAGTCGCATAAAGACCAATATTGTAGAGTACACAAGGAAGAACTGAGTTACAACAGTTGACTATTATTAATATTAAAATCAAAATGATTGCCATAAGTAACTCTCACGCTTGAATCGCGTGTATTCGAAATTATGTTTCTGTCGGTGGGAATGGTGATGTGCCTAACTTGAAAAAAACTCAAAAAACTGCTTTACCAAATCTGTGAAGGTCATTGCACTTTTTTGTTGTCGTTTGCAAACAAGCATAATATAACGCTCATCTGAACTGTACCAATAGACTCGCTTCACTGCTGGAATACCTATTTCTAAGGTATTCCAAACAACAATAAAAAAGTGCAATGACCTTCACAGATTTGGTAAAGCATTTAAGAAGAGAATTGGCTTTGGTTAAAAAATAAAAGGTATTTTTTTATATATTTTTTCTACAGATTAGGCCAATTTAAGAAACTAATTTGAATATTTTAACATTTGGTCCCGTATTTATTTTTTTATAAATATATTTGCCGAGCGGATATGGTCAACCGGAATGACGTCATTAGTGGCATGAAAGTTTAAGAAGGAAAACCTTTGCCATCTACTTATAGAAAAAGAACGGCCAAGTGTCATTACCTGTCATAATGACTTTATGGTTGTTTGTAAACAAATAAGTTATAGTTTATATTTCTTCTATTTTATTCATTTAATCCAGTTGTGACGGTTCTAACCTACCTTCTTAATTTGCCGCAATGATTTTTGAGGTGGTAAAATTATAATAAAAATGCTTACCAGTGGAAACTCAGCTGAAAAACTTTGTAAAAACTGACACGCCCAATTTACCCAAATTGCGAAATGTATTGTATGTATTGTGTCTATTTTGGATGTAGGCTACATGGATAAAATTGTAACGATTGCTTGTGGACTAATAAATTTGCAGGATAACATAATAAACATTGTGAAAATATGTGCATACTTTATTTCTATTTACAAACATTTAATAGTAGGGATGTGGAAAAAATTACGAGATAAGTTCATCGATATTTTTCGGACGATATTAAATACTCTGATATATCAATAGATGTTTTTACAATAATTTTTCCAAAACATTTTTTTGTAATTACGTATGGTTTCTAATAGTCGACACTATTTTGTCACTGGAGCATTTTGTTTTTTTCCAACTTTTGAGTCTTAAAACTCATCGTAAAATTCGTCGAATCGAGCCAAAATTTCGCGTAGGGGTTTATTTTGCTATTTTTTATGTTTTACAATACCTTAAAATTAGAATCCATTACTTAGTCATCATCCCATTTCATCCCATTTTTTTCTGAGAAATATTACCTACATCGATATTTTTTCACTTACAACTTTCACCATCCCTAATGCCAAGTTTATTGTCAAAATTGTCTTTGCCCTTTTTTCTTTTTATTTATTATGGCTGGGGGATCTGTATGTGATGACGTCATATGAAGGTCATTTGAAGGTTAAAGCTTTTTATTGAATATTATAAATATCTTTAAAAATATAGACTTATTTTTAAATTTAATTAGTAGACACTGTACCGAAAGCTTATTCCTCGAAATGGTTTTGAGATTTCCAGTCATGTTCAAAAAGTTATCAAAGCCAATTGCCATAAAATTTTCTGTGAAATAATTTGTTTGTACCTCATGAGGAGCCTGTGAACTGATGTTTTATATAAAATACTAATTTATTCTACTAAATCTGACAATTAAATACAAGCAGCAAGCTTTTTCCAGTCAAGCTTAAATAACTTTAAGAAGACTTTAGTTATTGATCAGGTGGGTTCGTTCTAGGAATCGGTTAAAGAACATTAAGAAAATATTATTTAATAAACAAACTCAGTATCAATCTTTCAAACTGTAATTTCAAAATCCCTTTAACGCGTTTTCTCAAAATCTCAGCGGAGCCGGAATTGTGATGGATGACCCCATCGATCTTTGGTGAATTTGTACTCAACGCGTAACCGGGACACTCACAATCTGATTGAAATCGACATTGAATAGTGTTGGCCACGGAGAGTGATCACTGGAAAAAATCTACAGATCTCACACTACGCGTAACTATCGAAGGCATTGAAAATGTAATTTAGAATTAAAGCACACGGCACTGTTATCAATGCAGGCTCCATACATAGTTGATAGGAATTAATTTTTAATCGTATTGACAATAAATGAACGGAGCGCAGACTGACCTCGCGCGTAAACCTGCTATAGCCTACAGTTTTTGTCCGCCCGCTTCTAAGATAGCTCAAACCGTAGCTTGATTCAAAGCCGAGATCTAATTTTTTTCGTTTCTTGAGTAACGAGCTCAAAAAACAAGTTATTGGGAAATTCTTATTCACACGATGATTGAAAAGTTGATTTCCGAAATTCAGAAATTAATTTGTGTATTTGATTGAATCAGGCGTCACTTGGCGGAAGTACCAAACCATTTTGAAAAACGAAATATAGGTAGCTTACTTCCGCAAACAATTGTGGAAGTAATTGCACATGAGTAAATAAAAGTTTTTTTACTCATGTGGTAATTGTTTGCGGAAGTGAGCTACATATATTTCGTTTTTCAGAATTTTTAATTTGTGAATGAGAGTGTTGTTATGTAATTTCAGTCTATTTTCTGAAAACTTTTGTACAATTTGTAGGTATTCAATTTGTATTTCTTTATTGTGTGAAAAGAAATTTTAGTTTCGGTATATACAAGGTCATTTTGTATCCACCATCCAAATTTTGAGGATGTGTTCAGTCCATGAAACTGAACAACTTTCTATAAGGAACACATGGTCAAATATGTAAAATAAAAATCGACTTTTCATACAAATCAAAGAGATCACGAGATCAATTTAGTATGGGATGACCAACATTTTTTGGCGAAATTTGACACATGTTTCTAAGAGAAAGTTGTTTAGTTTCATGGACTGGACACATCCTTAAAATTTGGATGGTAAGTTCAAAATGACCCGATATTTAGTTAATGATGCCCAAAACTTTATTCTGTTTTATCAGTGATATTTTTCCCATCTCTAGTATTAGGGTCGAAAGGGACTATTCTCAATATACCTAAGTACGACACATGAAAGAATCTCGGGTTCGATACGATAACGGATCACATTATGTTATTTTATTTAGTTACATTAATTGACCATCACAGTCAAAGACGTTGAAATCATATTGAGTTGATGGGTATTAGGATTTTGTAGGAAAAAATCGGGTGCGGAGGAAAATTCTTTAGGAAAAAAGAATGAAAGTTGAATGTTATATTAGAGTGGTATGTGCTTATTTCTTTATTGTACGCCCGAATTTCAATTATTATTATGAAGTTAGCGGCAATAGATCATGGAATATCCTCGTATCGTGTTCACTCTGCTTTAACCTGCATAAAATCGCGAGATTTGAACTATAAACTCTTTAAGTTAGTCGCTTTTCTGACCGAAAGTGGCGCCGCGGTGTATTTTATTTAATATTGTAATTCTTATACACAGTTTGAATAAAACTTCTCTTGGATTTTTTAGGGCCCATAGTCTAGTATTTTTAGACGGCAGCATCATTACAATTCATCGTAGTCACTGCTAGAAGTAGACAGAAAAACTGCTAAAATTGACAGTTTTAGACACATTTGCTTTCTTTTAAGAATGGCTGCGAGGGAATGCAGAATGATACCTTCTAAAAATACTAGACTATGAGCCCTAAAAATTCCACGAAAGTTTTATTAAAATCCTTTTCTATTAATACTTTAAAAACCTCTGAGGGTGCAACTTTCGGTCAGGGACAGTGCTTCCAGATCCCAAAAGTAAAATTACAGTGTTTTCAGCTAAAAAATACAGTGGATGCTAAAAATAATACGGTAGATTTCAAAATCGACAGAGATGCTTGTTTCTCTGTGACAACCCTACTCTACATCCTTACTAGTCCTTACTAATATTATTAATGCGAAAGTCCGTTTGTTTGTTTGTTTGTTTGTTACGCCTTCACGTCGTAACTACTGAACCGATCATCATGAAAATTTGCATACACGTTGTCAGAGGTATAGAGAAGGACATAGGTACCTTTCATCCCGAAAAAACGTATAGTTCCCGAGGGATATAAAAAAAACTGTCCACGCAGACGAAGTCGCGGGCGGCCGCTAGTTATCTATAGATGAAGGAAAGCTACGAAACGCAGCTAGCGTTTCGTTTTGCATTAGATTTCATTAATTTATATGATAGAAAATCAATCAATTTTCTACTGTCTACTGTAATTTATCATTACAGTAGACGGTAGAAATGTCTAAAATACAGTAGATCTACTGTAATTACAGTGAATCTGGAAGCACTGGTCAGGGAATCGCTTTAAAGTATAATCTTCGAACCCTTAATGTGAGATAGTGCGTTCAAGTTAGAAATTAGTTGACAAATTATTTTTTGTGCTGAGTAACTTGTTTTTGCTAATTGTTTTGGGAACTGTACTGTACCTATATTAAATATTTTTTATCTGCAAAAGACACTAAAGTGATCCAAAATATCCAATATGATTAGTTGACAAAGTTTAGTGAAGTTTAGACCTTTATGAGACACAACCAAGAAAATAAATCAATGTACATACCAGTGAACAATGAACTGAGATATTTCATAGAACACCGACAGATGGCGCTGTACCGTTGTGAATTGCGGTACGAATTTGCTTTACAAAAGTTTATATGAGTTGTAAGGTATGAATTTAGGAGTAGTTAATGTAATGAAGTTCCCAAAAGACGCAAACTTCAATTCCGTGGGACCCACCTCCGTTATACCGACTACCGGTATGTACTTGTTTGGTATATTTTCTTGAATACAAAAAGTGCGGTAGTCACTTCCTAGGGGTATGGAGGAGGGAGCTGTGATGTAGCAAAGATGGCGGCCGGCCCATTCTATAAAACGGTATTTCTAGATAACTACTAAACCGATTTACTTAAATAAGGTGTTGAATGAAAGATACAATAATGCACATTATTTTATTTTAAGCAAATGTTCATGTAAAGCCAATATCAAATGAAATAATAATTAAAAACCAAAATTTTGAAAAAAAGTAATTGGTTCTAATGTGTATAATAGTAAATATCTCGGTATCTGTTAGGATTATGGAAATATAGTTTATTATAAAACGTATTACTGCTTTTATCAGCTTTTTAATTAATCTTAAATCATTACAATCAGGTAGTAAACAACGAAGATACAGTCGTTATAGTAATGGGAGGGAGTTATAAAACTATCTTTTTTTTGTATGGAACTAAATTTTATTTTTCCAAAACCCATCGTGTATGGTATCGAATAAAAGGTCTTCTTAAGCTGATTCCAAATAAATATAATATTATAACATTTCAGCTCCTGGTTTAAGGAAAAATCAGAAAAATATTTTCCAAACATACTGAGTTTGGGCTCTTGGAGAGAGAAAACGGTTAATCGAAATCTTGTGAAACATACGCTATATATAACTCATATACTCTTGTCTAACGTCCTTGAAGCAATTTGAAAAATATTAGCATTGAGTATATTTTTTTTTTAGTTTCTTTATTCCAAGTCTACTAGTAAGTATTTTTCAAAACTTACTTTAGTAACAAGTAATCGCAGTGTCATACATCGTACTGGTACATGAAAACGCGAAAAAAGAGGGGAGGTCACCTTTCCTATTCCTATACTGCACCCTCCCCCCCAAAATCGATTTCATTTTTGTTAATCCCAGTTTGAGTTAAAATTAATCAATAAATTCATTAATTTACTTTAAATTAATGAAATATAATATCAATTAATTAAATAAAAACTTGTAGAATGTCTTTTGCAACTGTAGAATAGTTTGCGGTTACCTATTACCAATAGTTTTAAAGTTCTTTTCCATAACTACAGTAAGTTTTGAAAAATACTAACTAATAGAATTGAAAAAAAAAATAAAAAAATACTCAATGGTAATATTTTCCAAATTGCTTCTAATATGTGATAAGAGTACATGACGAGTTATTTGGCGTATGTTTCATAAGAATTCGATTAACCGTTTTTTTCTCCAAGAGCCCAAACTCAGTATGTTTGGAAAATGTTTTTCTATTTTTTTTCCTAAACCAGGAGATAAAATGTTATAATAATATATATGTTACCGGCAATGTGTATAATCCGGCATTGTATACAATGCCTAGGCATTGTATACAATGCCTAAAACGATCAGGCAATGTATGAAATATAATTCATTTTATACTTTGCCTAGGCATTGTATACAATGCCTGCTGGTCCACCGGCAATGTGTAAAATAAGTATATTTCTGTTGTCTGTTATAAAAAAATAACCTCGAAATTTAAGGCTCACGCTCCGCTGCGCTTCGCGCTCGCCTTAAATTTCTAACCTATACGCGGGACCTACAGGAGTAAAACAGGTTCCATTCCAAAGAGCCCCCCTCGAGCCCCCCTCGAGCCCCCCTCGAGCCCCCTCGAGCCCCCCTCGAGCCCCCCTCGAGCCCCCCATCGAACCCTCCTCGAGCTTTCCCCGACCCCCCCCCCCTCGAGCTTTCCTCAAGCCCCCCCTCGAGCTTTCCCCAAGCCCCCCTCGATCCCCCCTCGAATCTATTCTCGAAAATCTTTTTATTATACACATTGCCGGTGGACCAGCAGGCATTCTATACAATGCCTAGTCATTGTATACACTGCCTAGGTAATGTGTGAAATAGATATCAATATTCATTATATTTCATACATTGCCTAAAAGGGCCAGGCATTGTATACAATGCCTAGGCATTGTATACAATGCCTGCATTTCATACATTGCCGGTAACATATATATTTGGAATCCGCTTAAGAAGACCTTTTATTCGATACCAAACACGATGGGTTTTGGAAAAATAAAATTTAGTTCCATCCATACAAAAAAAAAGATAGTTTTTTAACTCCCTCCCATTACTATAACGACTGTAGCTTCGTTGTTTACTACCGTAATGATTTAAGATTTATTAAAAAGATGATAAAAGCAGTAATACGTTTTATAATAAACTACATTTCCATAACCCTAACGGATACCGAGATATTTACTATTATACACATTAGAACCAATTACTTTTTTCAAAATTTTGGTTTTTAATTATTATTTAATTTGATATTAGCTTTACATGAACGTTTGTTTAAAATAAAATATTGTGTATTATTTTATCTTTCATTCAACACCTTATTTAAGTAAATCGGCTTAGTAGTTATCTAGAAATACCGTTTAATAGAATGGGCCGGCCGCCATCTTTGCTACGTCACAGCTCCCCCCTCCATACCCCTAGGAAGTGACTACCGCACTTTTTGTATTCAAGAAAACATACCAAACAAGTACATACCGGTAGTCGGTATAACGGAGGTGGGTCCCACGGAAATCGTTATTTGAAGACTTTTTGAAAAATGGGGACTACACTATTACCTAAGGCACTTATTTTTGGAATCTGATCTGACGTTTTGCAAAGTCGAGGTTGCCGCGGTCCTCCATGGTGACGCAACAAAGTTGTATGGGATTTCATTATTGTCGGGTTTTAGCCACCACCAATTTTCTTTGAGAATCCATTATTGTCGAGTTTTGTTTCAAACATAGTTAGGTTCAAAAATAGTATGTACCATCTCGCGCAGATAAAGAATGCGACTAGAAATGCCACAAATTCTGCTCAAATTTTGCACACATTTTGCACAAATTCTGCACAAATTTTGCACAAATTTGGCACAAATTTTGCACAATTTCTGCACAATTTCTGCACAAATTTTGCACAAATTCTGCAAAATTTTTGCACAAATTCTGCACAAATTTGGCACAAATTTTACACAAATTTCTGCACAAATTTTGCACATATTCTCCACAAATTCGGCACAAATTTTGCATAATTTCTGCACTAATTCCGCACAAATACTGCGCAAATTCTACGCAAATTTTGCACAAATTCGGCAAAATTTTGCACAAATTCTGCACAAATTCTGCACAGATGCATAGGTATAGCTTACGTACACAAGGATAATGAAGGTGGCACGCGTATAGGCTGCGTTCTGAAGATAACACACGACCCGAGCTCAACCCGAACTCAACTCAAACTCGATTCAACCGCAGCCCACTCCTTGGAAATGCATCCTTGAGTTTTATGACACAGATTCAAAATTGTAAGCGGAGCATTTTCAAGGAGTGCTGCGGTTGAGTTTTGTATGAGTTGAGTTCGGGTTCAGCTTGGGTTGTGTGTTATCTTTTGAACGCAGCCTTTACGCTTATGTTTTAGCTCAGTCGCGGCTTCTAGGCGTATTCTAAGGTTTGTAAAAGAAATTCTTAAAAATGCACATTTTCAAACAATATTATCTAAGTGGTGATCAGCTAGCTAACATGATATACCACATCTCAGAGCAACAGAGTATCAATAAACAATATAGATGCTCTAATAAAGAGGATTTGTGGTGCACTAAAAGTGCAAATGTTAGCTTCTTACCATGCCAATTAGCATTAAAAACATGCTAATATACGTCCAGTCCAGACAAAGGCACGCGTCATTATTTTTGATGAATTAAAAATGTTTCTGTTTGTTATAATCGGAATTTTTAAAGTTCTTTTACTACGGTGAGTAGCAGTAGCGAGGGGTGAAATTATGGCGAAGGCAACAAAAATGTTTATGATCTGCATAGTGGATCGGTAGAATGGGATTTTTAAAAGGTAAGAACCAATTTTTTACCTTTTTACCAAGCTTTAGTAAGAACCAATGTGTCAACTATCTTACTTAAAGCAGCAATGCAACTGCGATTTCAATCGATTTCAATCAGGAATTGTTAGCAACAGTCTTACGTAATTCGGGGGCAGGGGGCTGAGGGCTGATTTTGTAACGACAGAAATCGAAGTTACATTGCCGCTTTAGTAAGAACCAATGTGTCAACTATTATACTTAAAGCAGCAGTGTAACTGGTTTCAATCGATATCAATCGAGAATTATTAGCTACAGAGTTGCGTAATCAGGGGACAGGTATCGTTAACCCTTTACACATTCTTTGTTTTCCAAATTTCAAAGCACTCAATAGATTTTCGCGACACAAACAACACACCTATCGTTGAGCTTCAATAAACGTATTTCATAAGTCGTGGACTTATTGTTGGTGGGAAATTTTTGGGCCTGTTCCCAATATTTCATTTTTAATTGCCCTATATTTCAAGGGCCACAATGAGGGCTTCACGACAAGGGTCGGAGACAATAAGATGCAGACAATTAAAGATTTAGATGAGTTTGTCTCTGGTAATAAGGGCTTTGGGATGTATTTTAGGATTTTTCGTTTACGCTTTTAGAGATGTATTGGGAAATGATTTAATGATAAGAGAACCAATCGTTAATTTATTTTATTTATTGGGGATAATAAACAGCGTTCACAATGTATCTTATGATCGAAGTATTTAGTTAAACTTTTCTTATTGAGAAGTCCACACCATCATCCACAGGTTAATTATATAATACTCATTACTTACTAATGTGACAAAAGCTAACAAACAGATAGTACTTAAAACATTTTAAGAATTTGTCTTTAAACATTAACTAAAAGAAGAATTCTATTTATTATGAATACAGTAGTATACACTATTTGGTACTATAATTCTGAGTATGTGATCTTAATTTTTACATGCATTGCCGCGTTGGCTACATGTTTTCTTACAAAACAGGACTTATGGTGTGAGAAAGTACTAAAATATTCAGTCAATCATGAAGACGCCTACTGTATACCTTTTTTATGCACAGCGGAATAATGCTTGGCCTTCACCTCATCTGATGTTAAGTGACGATAAGGCCGAAGGTGAAAACGCACTACACCCGGAATCCTCACCACTGAGGAACTGGGTAACTTATCTCTAACTGCCGGAACACACAATTTTTTAAATTGTTGTTATGGCGTTAGACTTAGGTAAGATGGTGGTAGCTAGCAGTGGCGAGGGGTCGAAATATGGCGAAGGTAATCCGGACCAAAAAACACCACCGCGTGGTGCAAGCTTCACGCGTTTCTTCAGAAGTTAGGGCCTCAATTTCACCATGCAAAAAAGCACTGATAAAATAGTGACAGTCTAGCCCGCGCTACTCTATACTGAGTTGGAATCAGAAATAATAATCATGGAAAACAAAACATTTTATTGAGTTTGTAACTGCTTGTCATCCTTATCGTAGAAAGATGTTTTATATTGAAAATGTTTAAAAAACCCATCTTGCTAACGTAACCATAACTTCGTAACTAAGTTTGGAAAACAATGTTTCGCCGCGCTAGTCACTTAAACGACAATCCATATTAATTAAAGCCATTATGGCAAATAAAACTTACCGCAATAAACAAATACATGAGATAAACACATTAAAATAAACAAAAACCGGGATAAAGTATCGATTTTCACTCACTAATTCACTATTTTGATAAAAACTAATCACGTTCCAAACACTCACATAAACAAATTAAACAATGATAATGGCGGAAACGTACTATTATACTTCTAAATAAAAATATCTAATTTGCGATGTATTTTCTTCTATCGTTCTTATTTTGTTTATTTTGCATCTTAAAACTTATTCGTCTCTTCATAACAGAAAGAGAAAAGAAACGTTAACATCGCTTCAAATAGAAAGAGAGAGAAAACTTAAGCCACAGCCGGCCGGCTTGCCTTTCAGCATTTTCAACCGAAAGGCACGCGACTGTGGTGCGTTGGTGAGAAAGAGACAGAGTAATAACAATCAACCGTTGCCCGTGGCAACCGCGCCAAGACACAGTGCAAAAAGGAAGCTAAAGGACGTCGGCTTGCCTCAAGGAGATTTTGTACGAAAATTGATTTGATATTCCTTGCACGCGGGGCGCGGCGCGCGCGCGAGCGTTTTTAAAGTAGACAATTAAATACTTAGAAATTCATAAAAAATAATTGTAGCTATTATTAATTAATCTTACCGAAATGGCGAAAAAAATTAATAGACCGGGCGGCCACCGCATGGTTACCTACCCCATCGAGTTACTGAAAATTACCACCTTCCACGAAAAGTAGACCTTAAATAGGTAAGAAAAATGTTGGTCTGCCGGGGCTCAACCTGGAGGAACCTTGGCGGTGCAAAGCTGTGCTACCTACTTTTGACCATCATTTTACCTCATGTGGTTACTGAACAAAACCTTTTCGTTGCTTTTAGTCTCTATTAGTAGAGTCAAAATAATTATGTCTGCCGAGCGAATTCTTGGAGGGTTCCGCAGTCCAACCATTTTTAGGGGCCGCATGGGGGTGCTATTTTACCTCATCGAGTTACTGGATGAAACCAAGTTCTCCTGGTAGCTAAAATGGTCCCCTTTAAATATTAATTGGTCTGCCAGTTCGCAACCTGGCAGTTTTTGCAGTCCAACCAAATAACTACATAGCATAAAACAAAATAGCTTCCCGCTGTTTGTCCCTATGTATGCTTAGATCTTTAAAACTACGCAACGGATTTTAATGCGGTTTTTTTTAATAGATAGAGTGATTCAAGAGAAAGATTTATATGTATAATACTTGCATAATATAGCAGAGAAACACTGATAATTTTAAAGGTTTCTAATGTGTGTCGTAAATAAACACTTTTTTTTCGCTTACATTGCAAACGCTGGCTGAATCCTACGAGATAGATCAAAAAATGTACTACAGTATTATTTACCTTAAAAAGGTCCACATAAAACTTCTTGGTGGTATATGTCTATCTCTTAGGGATAACCCACAATATCCAGTTTTATCCTTTCTTTTTATGAGAAACTAGCTGACCCGACAGACGTTGTCCTGTCTTAGTTAATGAATATTGAATTCGAGTTGGTATAATTAATGAAAAGTTGGGTTCAGAGATATTATAGGTCCCGTTTCCGTTACCGTTCCCCTTTCCCTTTCCCGTCCCGTTCCCGTTTACTTTATAACCCAATAGCTTTATAACCAAGTATATATCACTTGTTATGTTAGTAACGTGTATGTTAGTCTATCCAAACTTACCAATTTAATATTAGGTGTGGTGGCTCTGAACTAACCGTGATGAGCACTAAGAAATTCAGTTTTCTTAGATCTGGGGTGAACTAATCGAAAATCATGGCGAAGCACTTGCAGTGTCGCTTGATATTTCGAAAGCCTTTGACCGAGTCTGGCACGCTAGTTTGCTGAGCAAGCTTCCAGCGTATGGTTTACCTGCTGACTTTTGCAGTTGGATTTCGGATTTCTTGAGCGAACGGTCGATAAGAGTGGCTATTGACGGCTGCTCCTCTGACCTCATGGCTATAGAAGCTGGAGTTCCTCAAGGATCCGTTCTTTCCGCAACGCTTTTTTTTGCTGCACATCAACGATCTGCTCATGCCCGGAATTGTTGGGTATGCAGACGACAGCACGGTTGCGGAGAGGTATTTGTCCAATGCAAAGGCCAGCAAGGAAGAAATTGGTTCCTTGAGAGAGGCCATGGTGGAGCGGACGAATACGACTTTGAGTCTTGTCTCCCAATAGGGCGACAACAATTTAGTCACTTTTAACGCCACCAAAACGCAGGCATATTCACTGCAAAGAAGAGTCCTCTGAACTTGACTCCTACTTTCCGAGGTGTAACTATACCTGTCACCGACAATCTCGATCTCCTTGGCATAAAGATGACTTCCGACATAGTAGAACCAAATAAGTAAGTCATCTTACTCATTATACGCACGATCGCGGTTTGTATGTGAGCGCGCCCGTACGTATGCGTCGTCGCACGCACACACTGACAAAATTTAAAGGTGATAAAGGTGCAACAGTCACGGCTGCGCCGTACGTAATCCCGCCCGCGCTCACGCACGCTTCACGCCGCTGTGCTGCCGCTCCTCATAATTTGAACGTGTAACTAGTTAACTACCTACAGTACATATTACAAAGATACTCGTATTATTGCAAAAAAGATTTGTAAGAATGAGGATATATCTTACATTAAATTTAAATAATAAGGCATTTCGTACTTGTCGAAACAGACGAAATTTATTTTATATCAATTTTGTTTTTTTTTAATCGCAAATTCTTACAGGAAAAGGTACTTTTAATGCCTATTATTTGAGGTTATGGATAGTATTCAATTTCCAAATTTAAAGATTATTATTTTGATAAGTGTAGGTAAATGAAAAAGTAAAAACAGTTAATTGTGTAAAAAATAAAATTTCATAATCATTTTATTTTATTTGAATAAATACATTATTTAGTAAATACACGTTTTAATTAATCCTATTTCGACCGTAAGTTTTCAAATCACATAACATGACGTAGGCAATGAAAGCATTGTAGTGTAGTCAATTCCTGACAACAATTAAGTTAATGTAAACTGTAATGTGACAGATAGATGTGATACATTGCTACTTTTCTTCAGTAAGTTTTTATTGGTGTCAAAACGAAAGTGCCAATGTATCACATACATCTGTCAAATAACAATTAACATTAAATTCATCATGTTAGTCGATGCGCTGGTCTACGTACAAAAATTATTAAAAAGACTTTGTATTATCGATCTCTGATGCTTACCCTACAAGGAAAACAATATTTTGTATAGAGATTGACTATGCATTATATGATGACTGAATAAACTAGCGATGTGACAGCCCTACGTGTTTAAGCTGTATCGCTCGCTCGAGGCTCGAGTTGGCCTACTTATTTGGTTCTACTATGCTTCCGATCTCAACTTTGGTGACACAATCGAGTCGAAGGTTCAAACTGTGGCCAAAAAACTAGGCATCTTGAACAAGGTTAAGCGATATTTCACGCCGGGACAGCTTCTAACTCTTTACAAAGCGCAAGTCCGGTCGTGCATGGAATATTGCTGCCACCTGTGGGATGGGTCCGCAAAGTACCAGCTAGCCGCACTCGACTCGGTTGAACGCAGAGCCAGAAAACTCATAGGGGATAGTGCGCTATTAAAAACCAAGCTTCACAGTCTTTCCCACCGCCGTGAAGTGGCTTGTCTGGCGGTGTTCTACAGACTATATTTCGGAGAGTGTGCTCTTGAGCTGCATGAGCTCATTCCGCCATCCCCGTTCTACCATCGGACATCCAGACGCACGGCGGGGTTTCACCCCTATTTGGTTGACATTCCATGCATGCGCACGAAGCGTTTTTCATCTTCCTTCTTAATGCGCACAGCCAAGGAGTGGAATTCCCTGCCTGCGTCTGTATTCCCGAAAGAATATAACCCAGCGATATTTAAGGCACGAGTGAATAGGCTTCTTCTGGGCAAGCTCGCTTCATCTTCGGCCTCTTCTTAGCCTTATGGTTCTCGAATGTGGCCAAGAGTAAGCCCATTTAATGTAAAAAAAAAAAGATCCTTTTTGTAAGAAATAATAAATTAATTTTTCAACACACTTGCTCGTAAAGTGAGCCCTAATACATCGCTTTCAGGGCCATAAACCGAACTATAACAAACGCGTGCAATAATATATAAAACACTAGTTGGTTATAGAATTAGCCCTACAAAGTTAAATAGGTACCTTACTGCAAGTTCTATGCGAGTAAACAGAGCATTTTCAATTCAACCGGGTAATACAGTTATTTTTTTAGTAACAACAAAGAGGTTTTATGCCGCTGAAAATTCATTTGCATTTTTGGAATAAATAAATGTGTAGGTCCTTAATTAAGTCAAACAAATATTTATTATTATCAAATTATTCTTAATTTACAATATTTTGTTAAAAAAATATTAAAATATTACCATTTTACCACTTAAATTTATATTTTTGTAGTAGGCTGTATGCTCACTAACCCCTTTGTTCGCATAATATTCTTGCAATGGGCGTGTGAAAAAAACAAAAAAAAAAACCTGCTCGCCTTTTCTTATCATGATTATCATTTTGTTTTTGTCGTATTTGTTGCTGTGTGGTAAATTACTTTGTTTTTTCCTCGCAAATGTGTTGAAAAACGTCGTATGAAACTTGTGAGCTCTTACTTATTGCACACTCGGCTGAGTTACGCCCTCGCCTGCGGCTCGGGCTGCAACTGACAGCCTTGTGTGCAATAAGCAACCAAAGCTAACTTGTATCATAATGTACTAATATTACATTTATTTCCTCAATAAAATAACTCCGACCGAAGCATCTGTTTGTTTTATTACACCCTCTTTGACGATATTTGCAGCACGCATTCTTTTAATTCTATGTCAAACGTCATATTTAAAAAGTTTATTTTGTCCAAAATAATTATTCTTATTCTTAAAATTTTTAAAGTTTTTATGTCCAAAATAATTTTATATGGTGGTTAAGTATTCTTAAATTTTCTAATTTTCCGTGCAATTTTCTTAATTTTATTCATTCATAACAACCATTTCCTGATAATATTAAACACAACAAAAAAAAGAATTAGTGAAATCGGTCCAGCCAGGCGAAACAGGATTTATATGTATATATATATAGTATATAATGGCTTATTTACGAAGCGATTTTAAGCAATACAGCATTAATCCTTACCTTATCCAATTAAGTACCTTAAATATATTTTGCATGCATGTGATGTAGATTATTATGGCCTTAGTATCAGCACTGCACCCATGCGAAGCCGGAGCGAGTCGCTAGTTTAATATAGTTTGTAAGTTCTCCTAGTAGCTAAAATTATGCCCTTTAAATATTAATTGATTTTCCAGTTCGCAACCTGGCAGTTTTTGCAGTCCAACTAAATTTATTATAATTTTAATGTTACATTTTCAGTCTACAGACGATATTTTACTTGAGTCTACCTTTTATGGCAGAACTTTTTATGTCATAATTTTATTATGCATAACAACTAATGGCATAAACTTCATGTCGCAGAAAATCGTTTGGCATACACTCATTTATCATACACTTAAAACGCATAATTTTGTAAGCCAGAATCATCTTTTGGCATACATTTCATATCCATAATAATTAAACAGTAGAACCATCATATCGCAGAAAGTTCACAGTCAGAACCATCATATCGCAGACAGTTTATAGTCAGAATCATCTTTTGGCATACATTTAATAGAAAATTCATATCTAGAATAATTTTGTATTGCTTACACGCATGTTTCATGCTGCATGCATCCTTACAAGCAGACAAATAAACATGCATGCAAGCAAGCATGCAGCAAGCAAGCAAGCATGCAGCATGCAAGCAAGCATGCAGCATGCAAGCAAGCATGCAGCATGCATGCAAGCATGCAGCATGCAAGCAAGCATGCAGCATGCAACATGCATGCAAGCATTGTGGAGCTCCGCTCGCTTCGCTCGCTCCGCTGCGAATGGTCAAAACACTAACCTAACCTAACCTACTGGTAGGTGCATTAAAAGTTTATCTTTATAGCGGGGGGCCTCAGGCCCCCCGACCCCCCCGAGCAGGGGGGCCAGCCCCCTGCACCCCCCGGCAAGCATGCAAGCAGCATAAATAAGCATTCAAGCATGCATGCATGCAAGCAAGCAGCATGCATGCAAGCAAGCAGCATGCATATTGGTTTTGCAGCGATTCGTTCTGTTGTTGACTTTTGTAGCACAACATTTTCAAAATTCAACATATTGACTTTTTAAGACAAATTTTTAATTCAATTTAACGTTATGCAATTTTTTAGTGATTACAATATGCTTGATGACATTATTCTTAATGAAATTCTGCCATATTCGTAGTATACCATGTGAAAATTATACCAAATAATTGTCTACTAAACAAACGTTATGACAAACGAAATTCTGCGAATAAAAATTTTGCCAAAGGTTTTTATGCCTAATGAAATTCTGCCATTTGAATAGTATGCCATTGTAAATTCGGGCATGTAAACATTCTGCCAAACAATAATTATATTAAACAATTTTTATGCCTTAAAAATATTCGTTTAAAGAAGATTCTGCCAAGTGTGTTCTGCCAAATAAATTTCGGAGCATCAAGTTTCTGCCAGATAGAGGTAACCCATTTTACTTGCTTGCTTGTTTCTTTGTATTGATTCATGAAGTATATTTATTTTCTCAAACATGCTTGGAAATTCGAACATTATTTTGACAACTTTCTTGGTGCTAAATCGGACTGGACAGACCTAAACCGCTCCAGCAATTTTTGTATGAGAATCCATTACTAACGTATAATAATGGTTTTTCATAAAAATATTACAAGCCAGCCTTTCTGTTGTCTAACTTCAAAATCTATCGCAATCGCTTTCAGGATGTAATCCATTGAAGTTTCTTTTTGGCACAAAAAAAAACTTAGCAAAGAAATGCAGCAATGTGTCATATCCATCTGTCAAACGAAAGCGATTGCGATAGATTTTTAAAATTAGACAATTAAATTAGCCCCCGGGTTCCGAACAAGCCGGGTTCCGAAAAGGCTTGAGCACCATAGACCACATCCATACGCTGCGGCACGTTATACAGAAGACCGAGGAGTATAATCTGCCACTTTGCTTGGCGTTCGTGGATTATGATTTGATTCGATTGAAACCTGGGCGGTGCTGCAGTCTCTCAAAGGTGCCAAGTGGACTACAGATATATTGAGGTGTTGAGGTATTTATACAAAAATGCCACCATGTCGGTCCGAGTACAGAACCAGAGCACAAATCCAATCCAACTGCAGCGAGGTGTGAGACAGGGAGATGTTATTTCTCCGAAACTGTTTACAGCCGCGTTGGAGGACATCTTTAAACTCTTAGACTGGAAAGGACTCGGCATCAACATTAATGGCCAGTACCTAACACACCTTCGTTTTGCCGATGATATAAGTCTTATGGCTGAGACCTTGGAAGACCTGAACACAATGCTCGAAGATCTCCGAAGTGCTTCCCAAAGAGTGGGTCTTAGGATGAACATGGATAAGACGAAAATCATGTCTAATGCCCATGTCGTGCCCGCTCCAGTTCATGTTGGGAACACTACACTTGAAGTTGTTGACCATTATGTATTCCTAGGACAGGCAGTCTAGTTGGGTAAGTCCAACTTCAAGAAAGAGATCTCTCGTCGAATCCAACTCGGATGGGCAGCATTCGGGAAGCTCCGAAAAATCTTCGTGTCCGATTTACCTCAGTGTCTCAAGACAAAAGTTTAGGAACAGTGCGTGTTGCTAGTGATGACTTACAGCAGCAAAACGTGGTCGCTAACTATAATTGGTCCCATAAGGAGGCTCAAGGTCACCCAGCGTGCAATGGAAAGAGCCATGCTCGGCGTTTCCCTGCGTGATTGAATCAGAAATGAGGAGATCCGCAGGCAAACTAAAGTAACCGACATCGCTCGGAGGATTGCTCAGTTAAAGTGACAGTGGGCTGGACACATAGCGAGAAGAACCGATGGTCTTTGGGGCGGAAAGGTTCTTGAATGGCGACCGCGCACCGGACGACGCTCCGTGGGTAGGCCCCCCATTAAGGTGGACGGACGATCTGGTAAAGGTCGCGGGAAGCCACTGGATGCGGGCAGCGCAGGACCGATCGTCGTGGAGATCCTTGAGGGAGGCCTATACCCAGCAGTGGGTGTCATGCGGCTGATATGATGATGATGATATAAATATTGCCGGCGTTTGACCGTAAATGTTTTTATTTAAACTCATTACACACGTGTAATTCAAAATTGGAGCAAACCTTTCAATGAAACACAAATATGGGTGTCCAATAAAAAGCCTTGATGAGCGAGCACATTACAAAAAACTTAAAAAAAAATATTAGATATTATACTAGCTATCACGGTTCATGAGATACAGCCTGGTGACAGACAGACAGACAGACAGCGGAGTCTTAGTAATAGGGTCCCGTTTTTACCCTTTGGGCACGGAACACTAAAAACTAAAAAAATAATAATATGGGAATCAAATGAAAGGCCTTGATGAGCACATTCCAAAAAATTTAACAAAAAATTAATTTGCCAACTAAACCACAGCTTTCCACAGGATAAAATGTTTGTCGCAGAGTCGAGCCGTTGCATTAACGACTTGTCGCAGTAGCGTTATATCGGAGTAGGGTGCGCCGCAGTGGATATCAGTCGCTATGAGAATATGCGCAGAAGTCTTCTATCGCAATCACGTTAGCGGCAGTAATAAACTGTCGCGATCGTGTTATGCGCAGTTTTGTCTGTCGCAGTCATGTCGCAGTCATGAAATACACTCCTGACGGAGCAATATTCAAAGTATGCGGAGCTACGCATACTTGATATCACATGGGTACCGCCAACATGCAACTTCTACTGGGGGTAAAAAAACTGTACTGGGCGTTGCTCTGTAAGAGTTTTTCTTGCCTTGAAAATAGCTTTTCACCTGTGCACTGCTAAAAAAATGTTTTAACAAAAACACATTTAATGGTATGGGCGCCATTTGCTGTTCGCAGTATCAGTGCTGCAAACGCCATAAAAAACTGTTCGGATATGTTCAGAAACCAAGAAATAAGAGTTTTTTTTAATTCATAGTTATGAATGTAACTACGTAATGTCAAAGTACCCCCATTTTACGGTAAGTAGTAAGTACATAATGAATAGTTTTTCGCATATAATAAACTAATTGTATTTAATATTTCAGTTTGAAAATAGGTAACCAGAAAGCAACCAAATAAATCAAAAATAAAATTTCGTCTATAGACAGAACATTTAATTTTCAAACTATATTAAACTAGCGACTCGCCCCGGCTTTGCAGGTGTACAATGCTGATACTAAGGCCATATTAATCTATATCACATTCATGCACAATGTATTTAAGGTACTTAATTGGATAAGGATTAATGCTGTATTGCTTAAAATCGCTTCGTAAATAAGCCATTATTTCTCATAAAAAGAAAGGATAAAACTGGTTATTGTGGGTTATCCCTAAGAGATAGACATATACCACCAAGAAGTTTTATGTGGACCTTTTTAAGGTAAATAATACTGTAGTACATTTTTTGATCTATCTCGTAGGATTCAGCCAGCGTTTGCAATGTAAGCGAAAAAAAAGTGTTTATTTACGACACACATTAGAAACCTTTAAAATTATCAGTGTTTCTCTGCTATATTATGCAAGTATTATACATATAAATCTTTCTCTTGAATCACTCTATCTATTAAAAAAAACCGCATTAAAATCCGTTGCGTAGTTTTAAAGATCTAAGCATACATAGGGACAAACAGCGGGAAGCTATTTTGTTTTATGCTATGTAGTTATTTGGTTGGACTGCAAAAACTGCCAGGTTGCGAACTGGCAGACCAATTAATATTTAAAGGGGACCATTTTAGCTACCAGGAGAACTTGGTTTCATCCAGTAACTCGATGAGGTAAAATAGCACCCCCATGCGGCCCCTAAAAATGGTTGGACTGCGGAACCCTCCAAGAATTCGCTCGGCAGACATAATTATTTTGACTCTACTAATAGAGACTAAAAGCAACGAAAAGGATTTGTTCAGTAACCACATGAGGTAAAATGATGGTCAAAAGTAGGTAGCACAGCTTTGCACCGCCAAGGTTCCTCCAGGTTGAGCCCCGGCAGACCAACATTTTTCTTACCTATTTAAGGTCTACTTTTCGTGGAAGGTGGTAATTTTCAGTAACTCGATGGGGTAGGTAACCATGCGGTGGCCGCCCGGTCTATAAGTAATGACATGTTATAATGGATCGATGGGGATGGGATTTTAAAAGGTAAGCCGATGGGAATCGGCTTGTATGGACCCTTCGCCACTGGTAGCTAGCCAGGCACACTTGAAATAAGCCCTAACCAACCAAACCGAGTACAAATTGTACCCCCGTGGGAATCGAACCCGGGACCCCTGCATCTTACACGGGTAACCGAACCACTAAACCACAGAGGCGTTAAACCTTTATCTACTTCATATTGTTAGGCATAAAATGCATAAAATATGTGTGCTCAAATTCTATATTTTTCCAAAAGGCATTCACTCAAAAGGTTTTCCATTGATTAGTCGTTTAAATTCTCTTTGAATTAAACTACTTTCAGTGTAGTACGTAACTTTAGTGTGTACGGTGAATACAAATAATCTGGTCAACTCTTACAAAAAGCTGAGGGCTTCGACCTCATATATCACAGAGATGTTGTAGGGTAAAGCTACCAGTAATGCGCACTTTGATTTCTTTAATTTTTCTCGACCGATGTAATGCAAACAAAAATAGATCCTATTTAGGTATCTCACAGATACCTGAAACAGGTTATACGTGTTTTAAAACTGAAAATTATTTTGTTGTTATCATTTTTATCTACAAATAAAGCTAAAACATATTCGTCTTTGTTTTTTTTGCTAGTGATATCTGGAGCTATGTATTTAAACACGCCTTCCTTAAACAGCTTTACGTTACAATATCGAAATGGATCTATGATTTCCTAAACGTGGGATTGGTTTTCCATCAGGTATTTTATTTTTGGGCACAATTTAGATTTCGACGTTAGTAATGATAAATATTGAAGTAAAATCACACTCCAAAACAAACTACCGTGGTCGGTCACAGCATGGCTTACCCTACAAACACATTCGACCTATTTTCGTGCACATGTCTCCTATTACGGTGCGAAAGAAAAAAGCTCCATAATAGATGTAATATAGTAGTTATATATACTCAGATGTTAATTTGTTTGTCCGTACATGTTCCAGTTTCGGAGGGCGATGGATATGCGAAATATAGATAGGTGTAAATTTATTATATGTCAATATCTGTACATCGCACAAGAGGTTCAAATATTTTTTAAACCTTTAATCGGATAGTTAGTACGTCTCTCTTTTGATTTCTGTAAATACAGACTCACTGTCTCTGTAAATAGAGATACAGCTTTCAAAAACTAAGCAAATGCTTAGTTTTTAGCACGAAAGCACGCCTCGCATGTTCTTATTAGATACATCTCTTAGATATAAAATAATATAAGAGCATGTTCAATGTTCAAAACCGATGCCTGATAACCATCCCATTTACCCTACTTTCACTGAAATACTTATTATTCACATTCATAAAATAAGGTTGAATTTTAAGCTCGACTTATAAACATCGGAAAAGTCTTGAAAAGCAAATAAGCCAGAATTAACATAAAACGCATAATAAAATGCAAATTTGTTTAGGCTTATTGCTTTTTCGGACGTAAAATTAAGTGAGTGCGATTTTTAATCCATTGTTGTAAAAAACTCGCGTGTTATTTAGTAAAATATTTTAAGCCTGTTTTAATAGTGAAATGACGTAGCTTTCCTTTCTGAAAGTGAATTTTTTAATCTGTAGTAACATTTTTCATAATGTCACGGAATATACTTTTTAATATTAATGGTTTTGAAAATGAGACAATTTATCTTATTACACAAATAGATTAGTATCTAAGTTATATTTTTGTGATTTTGATATGGAAGTTTTGTAGAACATTTGGCATGCTAACCATATTTTTTTATTTTGACAGAGATTTCGAAAATATAGTGGCGCATGATGAAACCTGTGTATATCGATACAGGATCTGTAGATGAACAAAAATGTCATGATATAAAGTTTTCGTTTCCGAGATAATTCATGTTAAAAATAATCATCATCATCAGCCTATCATAGTCCACTGCTGGACATAGGCCTCTCCAAGTACACGCCACCGAGCACGATCTACGGCTACTCTCATCTAGTTTTTGCCAGCCACCTTGCGAAGAACGTCGCTGCACCTTGTCTGAGGGCGTCCCACACTACGTTTGCCGATACGTGGTCTCCATTCAAGAACTCGTCTGCCCCAGCGGCCATCGGTTCTACGGCTAATATGGCCGGCCCACTGCCACTTCAGCTTGCTAATCCGGTGGGCTATGTCGACCACCTTAGTAAACTTATTCCTCGGATTATCTTGAAAACGTTGCGTTTTAGGACTTTATATCATTACATTAGACATTTCGATTTCATAGAATTATCGAATTTATTTTCGTCCGTTGTCAACAATTTGTTTATTAGAAACCTCAACAGGAAATCCTGTAAAACAAACCGGAAGTCTATGCAACAATAGTTAAACCAAATTTTGAACATGGTTATGTTAAAAATATTATACGGACAAACATTCTCACAAACTACAACTCATAAAAAATGCTCGAATAACATTACGAAAAACTTTTATAAGGCGACCTCTATACAAAAGGCTGAATCCACACAAAGCGATAATATACCAAGATCGGGCTCGCGATAAGATGCGATGACGTGCAGCTAGCGAAACCAACACGAATTTAACGCTATTTATCAAAGACTCTTAAGAATAAGTACGGTCAGCAAAAGAATTAGTAATGCAATCTTTTAATCTAACTTGTGATTTGTAGCCGCTTTTTTTGTGATGCAAATTAATTTGTTTGTTGGATTCAATGATTTATTAACCTGGTTTAATGTAATATTTTGAAAATGTTTACTGGTAGGGTGGGTTAATAGCTTTTTAAAATTTATTTGTATAATTTTGTGCAATTGTACGAAGTTAAAATATTGTTTCTGTGATTAAGATTTTTGTTTTAATGTATTGACCTATTTACTTATTGGTATATATAAAATTGTAAAGTATTTACACTTATCGAAGTTAAATTTGTTCTTTTTATCAAAAATAAATATATCTAATCGAAAAAAGCATTTCATACAACTTTAAAGTCTTTATTTTTCGAAATGAATGAACTAATTTTAATGAAACTTCATAGGCATAAGCAAGATACAGAGATCTAAAAAGTTAGTAAAAAACATTTTTGAAATGTCTTATTTAAAAAAAGATAATTGGAAATTTCTGTATCTATGGAAAATTTAAAATTGGTCTAATTTAGTTGAACTTTTTAGACCAATGTATTCTGCTTATGTGTTTAGGTGTGTGTGTGTGTAAAGTTTCATTAAAGTAAGTTCATTAATGTCGAAAAATAAGGATTTGAAAGTTGTATGAAATGCCGAAATTCGTCAATTAGATTTTCTTTTTTTAGGGTTCCGTACCCAAAGGGTAAAAACGGGACCCTATTACTAAGACTCCGCTGTCCGTCTGTCTGTCTGTCTGTTTGTCTGTCACCAGGCTGTATCTCATGATCCGTGATAGCTAGAAAGTTGAAATTTTTACAGATGGTGTATAACTATTGCCGCTATAACGACAAATACTAAAAACAGAATAAAATTAATATTTAAGGTGGGCTCCCATACAACCAACGTGATTTTTTTGCCGTTTTTTGCTCGATATTAATAACGACAACAGGTAGACAGTTGAAACTTTCACAGATAATGTGTTTTTGTTGCCGCTATAACAACAAATACTAAAAACAGAATAAAATTAATATTTAAGGGAGGCTCCCATACAACAAACGTAATTTTTTTGCCGTTTTTTGGTACGGAACCCTTCGTGCGCGAGTCCGACTCGCACTTGGCCGGTTTTTTTTTATTTTGAACTAAATGTTCGGATTTCTTTTCAATTTTATACTGTCTGTACCTAAAGTTTTCCCCAATATTTATTCATATGTCGTTCACCTTACCGAGTCTGGGTGCTAATAGCCCCCCATTTATTACAGTGCATTGTAAAAGTGCGCTTCTTCCTGAGACCATTATTACTAATTGTGGTATGACGTGCAAACTCGTTCGTGATAACTTAATTATTATGCACAGATCCTTGACCGTTTGTTATTTCAAGCGCTTTTTTTGCTAACTCATATATTATTAAAAAAACTGGAAAACTGCGAGTCTAAATCGGTCGCCGAGAGTTCCGTACTAATGAAGAATCAAAAATTTAAATACAAATACAAATACAAATACAAATATCTTTATTGTCTCATGAGTTTTACATGGTGGTAGATATTAATTAAAAGTATCATCATGAACCCCGTTAGGGCACTACAATTTTTAGAATTAAATTAAGAACTCGCTTAATTAATTTTAACATTTTCACATAAAAGTATAGTAAATCTATCAAATCATACATAACATGGTACAATACATTTTTTGAAAATAATCATTTACAAAACTCGAAAAACTCCTGCATACTATAAAAACAGTTTTCCAACAAATACTCTTTGAGTTTTCTTATGAATGAATTTATATTATTTTCATCTTTAATTATTTTGGGGAGTTTATTATAGATTTTTATGGCGTTAACATGTGCTCCCGAACTATGGAGTTTTAGATTGGATTGAGGTAAGGCTAAGCGGTTCTTATGTCTTAGATTCATTGTTCCGGTATAGCAGTCTTTTACTTGGGGGAATAAGTGAATGTTATTTCTGACGAATTTACAGATTTCTAATATATATAGTGAGGTCAAGGTCAAAATTTTGAGATTTTTAAAGTGAGGTCTACAACTTTCTGTCACATCTATATTTGCAAGAATTCGTATACATCTCTTTTGAATAAGAAATATCTTTGGGGCATCTGTGCTATTTCCCCACAAAATAATGCCATAACTTATCCATGAATGGGCGTATGCATAGTAAGCTATTTTGGCGGTTTTTTGGTCAGTTGACTTTTTCAAATGGTATAATGCGTAGGTGAAGCTAGATAATTTTCCTGCTATTTTAATTATATGACACTTCCAGTTTATGTTGGTATCTATATTAATTCCTAGTAGATTAAAATCCTGTACACATTCTAATTTATTATTATTATAAGTGAAGTTAATGTTAAGTGGTTGTTTCTGCCAAGGTCTAAATTGTATAAGTTTAGTTTTGGAGAAATTTATTAGTAGGTTATGGTCATTGAGCCAGTTACAAATGTTATTTAAAATAAATCTCTCCAAGGTATTTAATACTAAACGATAGGAAGTTTAAATATACTTGTGCCAGAATGATTTATTATTATTATTTATTTATTTATTATTATTAAACAATATGAATGAATATAACAAGTTTATTTAGCTGCAAAACGTGAAATATTTTTTTGTAATGATAAATGTATCATTGTGTAATTGTACATAGTTATGAATTTCGGATGGTTTACCTTTTCTTAAGCTGTTGACAATATAGGTTTAAGAGTCAAAAGACACGATATAAGTATCTTAGAAGTTAATTTTGTCTATATTTTTACAGATTCAAGGAGCCTTAGAACTACTTTTGGTAATACGTATTTCATTGGTTACGCGTTCCTGATAGGGCTGCTATACGTCCCGGTACCCTGGGACATTATGCCCCGGTTTGAAGCGTTATGTCCCGGTGTCCCGGTCAGCACTGTGTCCCGGTAAAAAAGGAGCACTTACATAGGTATATCTATAATACCCTGATAGTTTTTGAAAAATCTATGGCTTACCCGTTTACCCTATTTTTGTTCTCAATGTCCCGGTCGGCATTTCAGCATTTATGGCAGCCCTTTTAAAAAATTCTAATATCTTTGGGCAGCCCTAGTTCCTAAGAAAAAATGTCTTCACAGACAAACAGACGGACAGGAAGAAAGTGAATGCACAGAACCCTAAAAATACCGTTTCATTAGTCAGAGGTGAAAATGTTTCATTCGATCCAATTATGTTGCACACAAGCTGCAATTAAAAACATCAATTAAATTACGTGTAAATTTTGCACAGTTTGTACGGTGGATTTTTTAAAAAGAATGCATTAGAAATTAAGCGTCGCTTTTTAGTGAGCATTATTGCCGTAAAAACTTTGTAATATAACTACCCTGAATATACCTTAGTAATATAATAAAAACACCCTGAATGGTTGGAATACAGACAGTACAATAAAATTGATTTCATCCTCTTTAAAAGTGTACAAAAAATGCGCGACTTACTAGTTTTCACATTATATTAGTTCACCAAAGTGTATGTAGTGCAAGCTTGCGTGCGCTGCGCTCGTATTTTAAAGTCAAGCGCGTGTCGTGTCGTTTTAAGTTCACTGGGACACCCAGTACATATTAGGAGATTTAATTACATATCTCAATGTATCTTTGGCCTTAGTGGAGAATTCAGTGTTTCTGTTACTTTTAAACAAAATTCTGTCCATGTTCCATACATAGTTCTTTATCGAAGTTATACTAATAACTAATTGTAGAAAGTCAAGTTTACGGTTAGGACCCGTAAACACAAAATTGTATAAAAGTTAATTAAAAAAACCGTAGCATTTTGCCGCTGAACGCAACTATACGTCGAATTTTGTTATTATAAAATGCAACTGCAAGCTACAACACTTTTCAAGATACTCATCGCATGCTTTTTGTCGTGGCGATATGTGGCATACGTGACGTGTGAATGGACCTTAAGAAAAATATGTCAATTTGATGTGACTTTATTTAAGACGTTAATTAATTGAAACTTCTATTAAAAAAATATGTGGGATTTGAATAGTAAAACGTATTATTACGATCGTAAAATAAAAGAGGTGTTATAATATGAACACAGTGGAAAAATAAATAATATATCACTACACCCGGACTCGCTCGCAGAAGGAAGCAGTTTTCGGTACATTAGAGTTTAGTTGCCACTTCTAAATTACCCTGATGATTAGATAATGATGAAGATTTATTGCCAAACTAGTTGGTCAACTGGTACTTTGATGTATGCGTTTAACACCATCTCTTGCTAGGGATTTTCGATCTCAACTTCATCTTAACTTTAGACGAAGTTAAACAGCTATCAAAAAAGCATTAGAAAATTGAATTTTGATTCTAAAGAGTAAAATACTTCCTGTATTCGAAACTTCATACACGTTTCCCGTGAGAATATCGGGAAGCAAAAATGCATCAAAATTTTATCAGTTTGAAAACATATCAAACAAACTGAGATAAGGTTGATTAAGAGGCCTGGTATTTTTAGTTAATTTTTAAGTTTATTTTTATAAAAAGAAAAATATGTAAATAACATACGTACTCCAACCCTCTATATCCAATAATAATATTTCCATTTGAATACTGAGGAATCCATCCGATATTAAATTAGTTGGTACATGTGCCAATGCTACATAGAGCAGTATAAAAGTAGGCATAGTGCGATCAGAAGTTTGCAGTTTTAATAAAATTGCCTTTGTGCTACAGATTGTATGAAATATTGAAAAATTCGGCTAAGTGCGATAGTAGGCACTCCACTATTAAATCATTCAGACTGAATCTCCAATGTATATTTCTTATATCAAAAGCTTTTTAAATGAATTAAAACTATCATATAACCAAAGATTTTTGATATAACTTCGGACTTATTGTAAAAAATATGAATAGTATATTTAATTTTTTTGCAGACTGGTATATAGGTTCAAAAAATCTATTACAATTTTCTTATGATTCAATGGTTATGAAATAATAAAAGCAATTATTATAATTATTATAAGTATTTTATTTATTTCTCATCATAAAAAATATTTCAATTCAAAATGTTCAGGTATCTGTTTCTTTTATTCGCAAGTGTTATCTTTTTACCAAAATAACAAAAAACGTTTCGCAAAAAGTAAACCTATTTTACCTTCAATTGTCTTGTCTTCTTTGGCGTAATATTTTACCTTTTTTTACTTTTTGTATTCTTTATAAATACCAAATGTTAATGAATTCCTTTGGTAAAGCCCGATCAAGTATAATTCAATGCTTTCGACGTGATAGGTGAAGTTGTCAATTCTTTAACTTTTGCAGTTAAAAGTATTTAAGTCTTTAATTATAGTGTTCTATAACGTGGTGGACGGACTTTAGTTACTGAAGTTTTAATATATCTTCGTTAGTGCACATTAAGTTGATTTACAATTCTACTATTTTGTTTTATAGATGGTTCTGCGACTTGAATTAGTCTTTTTAACCGACTTCAACAAAAGGAGGAGGTTCTCAATTCGATTGTATGTTTTTTTTTTATCGTTGTTCGCGCGTATCTTCGACATTTATGGACCGATTTTGATGATTCTTTTTTGTTCGATTGAGTTTGCTTGCGAAATGGTCCCATTTAATTTTTTTTTCAAATCGGTCAAGTAGTTTTCAAGTAATCCTGAAAATACTATGATTTTGCATCAATTACCTTGACGACTTTGTTATTTATGAACCGAATTAGATGAAGTTTTTTGTGTTGGAAAGGGGATACCTTTAGTGTAGTCATTTTAACCGACTACAAAAAAAATAAGGTTCTCAGTTTGACCTGTATATAGTATGTTTCTCCGCGATTATCTCACGTTTGGCTGAGCCGATTTTTCTACCTAAATAATATACTTACCTACACTACCTAATACAGAAGGTACAGACACTAAAAATAAACAAATAAAAAATTTTTTAAAAACAAAAAAACCGACTTCAAAAAAAACCTGCCTCTAAAAAGCAAGAAATAATATTCAAATCATTAGATACGCATTATAACGTCTATTGAAGTCGGGTGGGGATTATTAGAATAAAAAAAGGAAGTTGTACTTCCCGTACGTACGGTACGTTCGTACCCCACCCGACTTCAATAGACGTTATAATGCGTATCTAATGATTTGAATATTATTTCTTGCTTTTTAGAGGCAGGTTTTTTTTGAAGTCGGTTTTTTTGTTTTTAAACAATTTTTTAACGGTGAAAATTGCTTTGAATGTTTAAAAAAATATGTTTCTTACCTACCAGTGGCGAGGGGTGAAATTATGGCGAAGGTAAGCCGCTCTACAAAAATGATGAAAAATGTAGTGATCTGCATAGTAATTGAGTAGGTACCGATGTAGGCTTTGGCTGCTAGATTTTTTACTGACAGCACGGCGACAAAAACACGTTAAAAGAAATTCAATACATGCATATAGGTAGGTAATTAGACGTACTTACAGTTGGCTCTTCACCTAGATAATGTGAATGTGATTGTGCTTTTTGTCAGCCATTTCACAGGAATTCTATCTTCTTATAGGTATTCTGTGGTAGTAGATATGTATGTAGGTACCTACATTCCATAGTTATCCCAATCTTTATTTTGAAGAAGTGTTCACTTATGAAGCAAAGACATCACATAGGTAGATACTTAACAGTCTTTTCACAAACTTCAAGCAGGCGTGCTGCAGCCTACAACAATGCTATCACCGAAGCCGAAGCCCCTGCCTCGGGTGCAATCTTTGAGTTTGGGCATGGCTAAAGGGGTTTTATTATCATCAAAATAGCCTTTCTTTTAAAAATACGCTAGGTATATGTATGCTTCTCCAAATCCAAAGTAATGATGGGACTTTTTTGATTTTTACTTCACTAAATACAGTGTTCTAAGTAGGTAGGTATCCAGTTTTTATGTAAGTAGGTACGAAATTATAAAGTTCATAATTCTTATACCAGTGGGGTTCTTATATCAGTGGGGTGGGATTTCCAAAAGGTAAGCCGATGGGAATTGGCTTGTATGGACCCTTCGCCACTGTTACCTACTAAATTATGCTGATTACGTTTGTTGCTGTTAAATCAGAAACATTTAAATAAGTTTTATGAAGTAAACAGTACTTACTTTGACTAGCAGCTTAATCAGATATCACCAATAATAATAAATTGCACACCCGCGAGGGTAGGATATGGCGTTGATCATCAGCCATTTTTAATGTCCCCACTGCTGGGGTAAAGGCCTTCCTTATGGGTGAATAAGGAGCCATAACCCACCACGCGGGCCCAATGTGGATTGGTGAGTGTTAACGACTGCAAATGCAGCCGGGATCAACGGCTTAACGTGCCTTCCGAAGCACGGAGGTGTTCGAGATAAAATATTTTTGGTCACCCATCCCATGACCGACCACTGGGCCATCTAGCTTCTCAGGATATGGCGTACTTTGATATTTTTAAGTCATCTATATTGTTTATATTAAGTATACCTATGTTCAAGCAAATAAATACAGGGTCATTTTGAACTTACCATCCAAATTTTGAGGATGTATTCAGTCCATGAAACTGAACAACTTTCTCTAAGGAACACATGGTCAAATATGTAAAATAAAAATCGACTTTCCATAGAAATCAAAGAGATCACATGATCAATTTAGTATGGGATGACCAAAATTTTCTGGCGAAATTTGACACATGTTTCTTAGAGAAAGTTGTTAAGTTTCATGGACTGGACACATCCTTAAAATTTGGATGGTAAGTTCAAAATGACCCGATATATTGATTGATTGATTGACCAACACCAAGAACTGAGAAAATGGAAAAAAGATATTGTTCAAAATGCTAGAAAAATTTCTATTACCTACTGATTTTTTTCCAACAAACGCTTTAGCTCAAAATCCGAGTCTCACATATTTTAACTTACATACTTATTATTACTTATTTCTCTCAAAAAGTAAATCTCACTTTGAAACTTTCATTGAATAGGCAATATAAATGCAACAATAACACTCGCAATCAGATTCTATAAGCCAATTTACACCTAAAGTGCTCATCTTTAAGTGCAATTTAGATGACAAATGTCACTTAACATTCGAAATGGCGACGACGTGATAGGTGGTACTGCGAATATGCTGTGCAGTGCCACCTTGAAGGATAAATCGTTTTGGTATAAACACGTATCAGTTTGGTGATGGCGTAGTGCCTGTAAGTAACTTTCGCAAGGGTCAGTCATGGGATGGGTGACCAAATTATATTATCTCGAGCTCTTCTGTGCTTAGGAAGGCAAGTTAAACCGTTGATTTCGGTTGCGTGGATTATTGCCCGTCAAGAAGGACGGGCCATAATCCACCACGCAGGCCCAATTCTGCAACCCACCCAGTAGGAATTTTTAGGCACGGTAGGTAATATTACATTGAAAATGGCCGATGTGCAAGTAGACCCATATTTCCAGATTGAAGTTGCTTAGGTAATAAAGAAATTATAACCGCTTAAAAAACTTTTATTTCTGCAAATACCTATACCATCTTTTGTGTTGCATTCATTTATTTTATTTTATGGAATCACGCGTGGATGAAATATTGGAAGATACAAGCCAAAATTGAATGGCATCGAATTCGCTTTGGTTCCGAAAAAAATATTTTATTTCAATAAAAAAATACGCTACAAAATACGGACCAGTCTCAATCAATGCGTCAAATAAGTTTCTGCTTTTGAAAAAGGTCAATTTCAGACGAATTGGTTTTTACCGGAAATAGAATAGGGTACAATTTCCGTTGCGGATTATACCATTTACAGCGATGATGTCTCATTCATGATGATTCGAGAAACTAAATAAGTAAGTCATTTAAGATGATTAAAAAAGTTAAATAAGAAATGAATATTATTTGTTAAGTTGTCATTACTGTGATTTAATACTTGTCCACAATTTTCGATTTTACTGATCATATGTTTTTTACATGGTGATTAAAATAGGTAATAGTGACTAAATACGTCATGGTGACTAAAAAGTAATGTTGATAAAATAGGTCATGGCGACTGATGTTTTTCAATCTCGGAATTAAGGGATTTTTGATATACGATTCCGAGTTCCCAGGGTTATCCCTAGATATCGTTGAGTGTAAATATACAGGGTCATTTTGAACTTACCATCCAAATTTTGAGTATGTGTTCAGTCCATAAAACTGAACAACTTTCTCTAAGGAACACATGGTCAAATATGTAAAATAAAAATTGACTTTCCATACAAATCAAAGAGATCACGTGATCAATTTAGTATGGGATGACCAAAATTTTATGGCGACACATGTTTCTTAGAGAAAGTTGTTTATTTTCATGGGCTGGACACATCCTTAAAATTTGGATGGTAAGTTCAAAATGACCCGATATTAACACTTAACGAAGAGTGTGTATAGCTATTGGAACAAATGATCGCCATCGTTTTACTACGTTCTTTAATTTTATTTTATTCCATATTTATAAAAAAATATTTGTTTTTTCAAATATTTTTTCTTACCCAGTTATTGATACAGAAAAGAACTGAAATCCCGCGGTTCTTGAAAATAATGACCGGTTTTCCATGCACTTTTAAAACTAACCTAACAACTCCTATTTATTTACGAATTTACCCCTTAAAAAAGTATTATTATGGCAAAAAGTAGTTTAAACAAAAAACTAGAAATATGAGGCGAAAATTGCAGACCAGTTAAGAAAAACCAAGTTATAACTTCTCTGCGTATTTCAAGTCGGATGCTTCTAGAAGACTATCTTTAAGGTTTTTACCAAGTTTTTTGACAATTAAATAAGATCTTAAACCAAATTATTGTAATACGTCTTAAGAGCTTAACAAAATCAATCACAAGCAAAGAAAAATCACAGAAAAGAATACAAAACAACTATCTCTTCAATTCACTATGGCCCCTACTTCCTTTCATGCGTGTTTTGTTGCACCATCAATCATGGCGTCTATTCCCCGTTGCTTCATGGTACAAAGTGCTCAATCTTCCATACCCATCGTGGGCAGGTAGGTCCGAAGGGAACCACTATGGGTTGATTCGGTGGTGTGACGGGTGTATGTAAGGAAAAAAACTTGGCAAAGAGTATGAATTTGTGTAGAAAGTACGTTTGATGTGTATCCTTAGAGTAACAATAAAGTTAAAATAGAACAAATTGAAGGTTGAAACAAATTAGAAATTAATCAGATAGAGAATTTGGTCCAAACTCCCAAAGATTGCGGATTTGACTTCCGCCTAAGAAGCATCTGGTGGCGAATCGATTTTTTTATAGTAAGTAAGTATATTGTTTAATATTATAATATGAATCCTTTTCAAATTTTTGAAGTCGGCTAAAAAGTAAAGATACATCTCTACTTTTTTATAAGTTTGTTACGTTTTCACGCATACATTGCTATAATGGACTGTATGAATTAAAAGCTCTCTTCGATATTTTCTTCTTTATTTGGGTCTTCCTGTTTACAATGTTGCGTGGTTGAACTGCGATCTCGAACTGTGCTCAGACACTATCCGGCCCTAGTTTTATACCTGCGCGCACCGAGCGCCCGGCCGGCTCCGGCCAATCACAAGTCCTACATTTATTGCCTGACCAATCGCAGGCCCTACTTTAATTTCTAAGCGCTGTCTCGTTCCTACCGGTGCCTCTCTGTCTCGCAGTGTTATCTCTGTCTAATATATACTTTTATTTCATTCTTTCTAATTTGTCCTACCTCGGATAGTGTGCTGAGCTTACAATTTTTAATTTGAACTTATCTAACAACAATACCTTACTTTGCGTACTTATGCCTATTTTTACATATCTTACTTACTAAATATCATGTTTATTTACATTGACAACATACTCATTTCTTATTTATTACATACTTAATATTTCCTATTGATAACATGTTAAATATTGCCTACTTTATCGTAATTTCATACTTATTTGTTTCCTAGCTATTACAAGTCTATTTATTTCCTACTAATTACCTACTTTTCCTACTTATTCTTACTTATGAACTAAATAAATGTGAACACCGTTTTGGAATTCTTTAATAGAAACTCTTACGATCTAAGTTTATACATATCAAAAAACACGTGCTATTTATTTACATGTTTGCTAAGCTCGCCGTCCTCAACATCCTCCCCCCGGCGTAGCTTGCGTAGCCTCTTCCACCGGGAGCACGGCGAGTTTACTGGCGGGACGCTTGAAGACCCCAGTCCTAGTCTTGACTTCGGCCACTCGTACACCGCCGTCTGGTCCCTCGTACACCCGCTCGATGATACCCATTGGCCACACGTTGCGGGGCAGCGTATTGTCCACCACCACGACGACATCACCAGGTTGCAGGCGTCGTCTCATGTTTGTTGCTTCGCCTCGCGGGATCAGGGTTGGGAGGTATTCGTGAACCCAACGCCTCCAGAAGTGATCCGCTAAGGCTTGGCTGGCTCGCCATGTCCTTCTGTCGGCTTCGTCGCACGGTCCCGTGGAAGGCAGCCCAATCGATGAGCCCAACAGGAAGTGGTTGGGTGTGAGCGCCTCCGGGTCGTCTTTGCTCACGCTGACGTGGGTCAGCGGTCTGGCGTTGATTGAGAACTCCGCTTCGGTCAGCAGAGTCCCCAGGACCTCTTCTGCGGGCGCCTTTTCACGCATGGTGACGCTAAGCGCAGCCTTCACCGAGCGTACTAGTCGTTCCCAGGCTCCTCCTTGGTTTGGAGCCCCTGGCGGTATGAATCTCCACTCCATCCTATGTAGCAGCCCTTCCTCATGCAGAGCTGGCGCCCATTCAGTGTAGGCAGCTCGTAGCTCCTGGTCGGCCCCTCGGAAGTTTGTTCCATTGTCCGAGTACATCATCTTTGGCCATCCTCTTCTGGCCGCCATACGTCGTAGCGCCATTATTGCGGAGTCCGTTGAGAGCGACGAGACGAGCTCTATGTGGACGGCGCGCGTGGTGAGGCAGGTGAAGATCGCTCCCCATCTCTTCTCTCGGCGGCGCCCTATTTTAACCATCATTGGCCCAAAATAATCCACGCCACAGTTAGTGAATGGGCGGTGAAAAGGGTCCAGGCGGGCACGTGGGAGGTCCCCCATCGTCGGTGGTCTTGGTCTTGCTTTCTCGATCTTGCATTTCGCGCAGTCTCTCTCGATGGCTCGTACTGTGGGTCGTAGGTGGATGACCCAGTACCTTTGTCGCAGGTCGTTGGTCACGCGTTCTCTGTTGGCGTGACCTGCAGCACAGTGTTCCCGTAGCACGATGAGCCTCGTTATTCGATGACGTCCGTCCATGATTATTGGTTTCTTCACGTGATCGGGCGCGGTGGCGGCTTGGATTCGACCGCGCACCCTTATGATGTCGTCCTCCAGCACTGGATCTAGCTGAAACAGGCGACTGCTCCTGGTTATCGGTCGTCCCATCTTCATTTTCTTAATGTCTTCTTTGAAGCTTTCACGCTGTGCTCGCTTGATGAGCTCTTGTTCTGCTCGTTCTATGTGCTGATGTTCCATCCGCTTGGCTTTTCTTTTGCATATGTCGATGAAGGCCAATACCCTTGCCGTCGCACGCACCAACGTTTCATACTTCGAGAAGCGTGCGGGGTCTGGTGTCCATTCTTGCTCGTGTTCTTCTTCGGTCACGTGTAGGACTTCGGATTCTTCTTGTTCTTCTAGGGCTTTTGCCATAGGCCATTGCTCCTCTGGTTCATATAAGAATCGAGGTCCTTCAAACCATCTGCTGTTGGCACTTATTGGTTCGTCCGACAGCCTGGTAGCATCGTCTGCGACGTTCTCCATGGTCGGGAGCCATCGCCATTCTTCATGATGTGTGAGCTCGGATATTTCCCCCAGTCGATGAGCCACGAATGGGGTGTATCTCTTTTCATCGTGACGTATCCAATGGATCACCGTCGTCGAATCGGTCCAATAAGTCGTGCTTGCTATCTTCAACCGATGTTCGTTCTTGATCTGCTCGGCGAGCCTCGCTCCGATGACCGCGGCTTGAAGTTCTAGCCTTGGTATTGTTTGCGTTCGTCGTGGCGCCACTTTGGCTTTGGCGGCCACGAGAACCACTTTGATCTGCCCGTCGCTGCTGATCATCCTCCAGTAGGCCGCAGTTGCGTATGCTTGTTCGCTGGCATCGCACAACACGTGTAACTCGATGCGCTCGTACTTCTGCGTCGAGTAGCACCTTTGAAGCCGTAGTTTTGCTATATCTTCCAGGCGCGCCAGCCACCTTGAGAATTGTTCTTGCTCATCCCTCGGGATTGGTTCGTCCCAGGAGATCTTTAGGCTCCACAGGCTCTGTAGTATTATCTTCGCTCTTATGGTGAAATGGCTCAGCAGGCCCAGCGGGTCGTAAATGGACATGACCGCACTGAGGGCTTCCCTTTTGGTCGGCGCGCGCACTTGTCTTCTTACTTCTTCTGGGACCTTGTTCATTGAAGTATTGAAGCCCAGCTCGTCGTTTTCCGAGCTCCACATCAGCCCGAGGATCTTGTTTTCTTGTTCTCCCCCCAGTGGAGTAGGGGATGTGGCATGTAGCTCCGTCGGCACGTCACGTAGCACTTCTTGTCTGTTGGTACTCCATTGCCGCAGCGTGAATCCTGCTGCTGCGTGCACCTTCCTTGTTTGGGCTATGGCGGTCCGAGCTTCTTCTTTGTTTTCATAGCTCGCCACATAGTCGTCCATGTAATGTGATGTTGTGATGGCTTCCAGCGCCAATGGACATTCCTCTTTATGTTGCTCGGCGTTGAAGTTCCTCACGAAGTGTGCCATGAATGGTGAGCTTGCCGCGCCGAATATCATGCTCGTCATCTTGAAGTGTCTTGGTGGGCTTATTCTATCTTCACCGCGCCATAAGAATTGTTGCGCGGGCTGATCTTGCTGCCGTATCTTGATTCTTAGGAACATCTCTTGGATGTCTGCTGTGACGGCGACTTCATTTTCTCGGAATCTGAACAGGATTCCAGGAAGAGAGAGTAGCAGATCAGGTCCCTCCAGCAGGTGGTCGTTCAGGCTCACTCCTCGGCTCTTCGCTGCCGCATCGAAAACCAGTCGCTGCTTGCCGGGCTTATTTGGGTTCTGCACGGCGAAGTGTGGGAGAAACCAGCAGCGGGAATTGTTCATCTCTGACCCATCACAGGGCTCCGCGTATCCCTTCTTCAGTAGGTTTTCCATTTGCGCAGTGTACTCGGCCGCGAACTCAGGTGATGCGTCCATTTTCTTTTCTATACTTTTCAGTCTTCGGAATGCCGTGTCATAGCTCGGTGGCATCTTGATTTGATCGTGACGCCATGGCAGACCAACTTCGTAGCCCCCGTCAATTTTCTTAATTGTCTTCTCCACTGTTTCGATGGCTCGCTGGTCCGCTTCACTTATTCGTGGTTTCTTCGAAACGCCCAGTGCCTCAATCTTGAAGTGGTAGTCGACGAGGTTGTGGAGTTGATTGTCGCGTCGCTCATCGATGTCCGAGTGCCGCTCAGGTTCATAGATGTGTAGCACTCTTTCGCTTGTCTTCATGATGACGCTTCGTGGTACCGTTCCGTGTACCACCCAACCAAGTTGTGTTTTGGAAGCAGCTGGCTGGTCTGGTCCCCCGGTCCTTAGTTGCCTGGAGACTATGTTTTCCCAATGGTCGGTGCCCACTAGGATGCCTGGCCGCGCCTTTTCATAACATATTTCTTCTTGTTTCATGTCTCGAAGATGTTCGTATTTCAATAGCTCTTCAGGTATAGTTTGTTGATGTAGCCTCAAATTCTTCATGGTTCTGGCGTTCAACTTGTAGGACTTGTTTTCGTTCTTGCCCCGGATTCTTACTGTGACTATCTTGCTATTGGTGCTTCTTGTCATGTTCACGCCGTGTAACTGCAGTGTGTGTGCCGGTCCCTCAGCTCCAACTTCATTGGCTATGTCTTCGTCGATGAGGGTGATGGTTGCTCCTTCATCCAAGAGTGCGTAGGTGTGCACCTCCCCCCGTGGTCCGGCGACGACCACTGGACACATCTTCAGTAGCACGGCGCGTGGGCCCGTGGCTTTGTTGGTAGCCACAGACAACACAGTTTCATTGTTCGACGGTGCTTGCGTGTTCGATGTCGCTTGCGTGTTCGGTTGTTCTTCTTGTTTTTCAGTATGCAGAGACTTGTGATGCGGACGCTTGCATTGGTTCACGCCACATGGCTTGGCGCGACAGTTCCCTCTTCGGTGGCGGAAGCAGGCACACTTGAAGCATATTTTTCTCTCTTTCAAGAAGTCCCATCGCTGCTCCGTTGTCATATCTTGATACTTCGGGCACCGAGGAAGTGCATGTGCTTGTCCACAGTTCGGACATGATTCATTATCTTCTGTCTTCTCTGACATGTTGTAGACGGTACCGATCTTCTTTTTCGGTTGCAGGACAGCAGGTCGGAGTTCCTTCTTCGTGTTCGTACTTGTAGTCGGCGTCGGAGCGTAGGTGTATCTTAACGCTCGGTCCGCCTCTCGCATAAGGAAACGCGAGAGCATGATGATTTCAGGTTCCGCCGTCCCTTCATACTGGCTTGCGAAGTCACACCATCTCGATCTGATGTGTGGGCTCAGCTTGTCTAGCACTTCTCTTGCTAGCATTGGGTTGTAGAGGTAACCGCGCTGGTCGATACTCTTCAGGACGCAGACGGTGTTTTGAAGGCGCACAGCGAAGCTATTTAGGTCCGTCGCTGATGAGCTTGGTTTCGGCATCTTCTTCAGATCTTCAATTGCCCGATCGATGATGATTTCTGGTCTTCCGTAGCATTGCTCGAGCGTGCGCATGATAATCCCAGGGTCGGTGGCCGTGTGTAGTAATGCAGACACGACGTTTCTTGCTTCACCCTTGAGACAACTTCGAAGTCGCTGTAGATTTTCTGCCGCCGATATTTCATACATCTTCGTGCTGTCATCCACTGCAGCCTTGAACGGTAGCCACTCGTTGACGTCACCACTGAATATTGGCAGGTCAGTGTGACGTAGTCTCGGCCGCGCCATCTTCTCTAATGTTTCGGCAAGTTGTTCAATTCCGTTCCGATTTCTTGACGGCGTGTGCGATTGTGATTGCGATCGCTCCTTGCTGACGGGTACTTCGAAGCGTAAATGTCTTGGTTCTTCCCGTTGATTCGTTGCTCGTAGCCATTCATCAACTCGTTGTTCTTGAGGTTCTTCGTGCAGGCTGTCGTTGTCTTCTTGAATGATTGAAACCTCCGCAGCCAATCGCTTCTTGACTAGATCGGCTTCGATTTCAAGTTCTTTTCTTCTCAATGTAGCGAGTTTCTCAGCCGCTTCTAGTTCCGCCAGACGAATTCTCGCAGTTGCGCTGGCTGTCGACCGCTGAGAGCGCACAGAGTGCGCCGGTGACCGCGCACGTGGTGTTTTTTCAACGGCGCGTGGTAATTCTTCAACGGCACCCGCACGTGGTATTTCTTGAACCGTCGACGTTCTTGCAGTATTCATGTTTCGTGGGTTTGCTTCGTTTCGCTCTGTACTTTGTTGTCTTGAGCTCGGCGAGGCTGGTGGGTCTAGTGATAGCCGCCTTTTTCGTTCGTAGTCGATCCGCTGCCTTTCATGGTCTCCGGGTGCTGCGGCGTGGGCCCTTTCTTGAGCGCGGCGTTGCTCTCCGGCATCGCTTTGGCTCCTTGTGATCATGGCTGGTACCGTAGCGTGTAGCGTTCTTCCTTTGCTTCACTTTGTTGCTTGATGTAGCGGTTTCTTGATCCGGCGAAGTACAGGACCACAATATAATGGACTGTATGAATTAAAAGCTCTCTTCGATATTTTCTTCTTTATTTGGGTCTTCCTGTTTACAATGTTGCGTGGTTGAACTGCGATCTCGAACTGTGCTCAGACACTATCCGGCCCTAGTTTTATACCTGCGCGCACCGAGCGCCCGGCCGGCTCCGGCCAATCACAAGTCCTACATTTATTGCCTGACCAATCGCAGGCCCTACTTTAATTTCTAAGCGCTGTCTCGTTCCTACCGGTGCCTCTCTGTCTCGCAGTGTTATCTCTGTCTAATATATACTTTTATTTCATTCTTTCTAATTTGTCCTACCTCGGATAGTGTGCTGAGCTTACAATTTTTAATTTGAACTTATCTAACAACAATACCTTACTTTGCGTACTTATGCCTATTTTTACATATCTTACTTACTAAATATCATGTTTATTTACATTGACAACATACTCATTTCTTATTTATTACATACTTAATATTTCCTATTGATAACATGTTAAATATTGCCTACTTTATCGTAATTTCATACTTATTTGTTTCCTAGCTATTACAAGTCTATTTATTTCCTACTAATTACCTACTTTTCCTACTTATTCTTACTTATGAACTAAATAAATGTGAACACCGTTTTGGAATTCTTTAATAGAAACTCTTACGATCTAAGTTTATACATATCAAAAAACACGTGCTATTTATTTACATGTTTGCTAAGCTCGCCGTCCTCAACAATTGCTGAACTAATATTGATGATTTTAGGTAAACATAGGTACATATAATTGGAAAAGTAGGTTTTTATTTTAATTTTTATTAAAACATATTATTTTATTTTATTACAAACTACATTTTTTGCGTTTAGTTATTTATTTTGGACGACGATTACGTTTAATCTAAGATAGTCAATATTATTGCATAAAACTTTAACCTTGATTTTCTTCTATTTATTTAAAATTCAAGTAGTGTTCAGTCATAGCAAACCAAAAACCACAGAGTTTTGTCTGAAACGCTTGATTAAAACAAGTATGAAATAAATGCTTGATTTTAAAATAAATCTACAACCATAGTCCAATTTCAATGAACTTATGTATTCATAGACATCAAACCAAGAAAAATATCATCCCTCTACGTCACCTAATCTGTGTCCTCCCTCAACGGATGCTAGCCGGACCAGTCTGTTTTTTGCCGCACGCACACACGCGCGGCGATCAGCTGATCAACCAGCTGTGAGGAATGCCTCGGTATGCTGTTTTACGTGGTTGCCTCGGTTTTTTGTCGGAAGTTCATAGCATTCAGATAGATCTTAAGCTAAAGTTTAAGAATTTTATCCTTACTAATATTATAAATCGGAAGTAAGTTTGTTTCTTTGTTTCGCCTTCACGTCATAACTACACAACCGATCATCATGAAATTTTATATACACTTTGTCAGGGGTACAAAGAAGGGCATAGGGGACATAAAGTAATGTTCCCGAGGGATAGAGAAATAACTGACCATGCAGACGATAACACGGGCGGTTACTAGTTTAATATAAACCTTAAAAGCAAACATTAAGGCGGTTGTATGACCGAAAGTGGCGCCCTCAGAGGTTTTTATTTAATAAATTATTAATAGAAAAAGATTTTAATAATGTTTATCGTGGAGATTTCAGGACCCATGGTCTAGTATTTTTAGAATGTATTACTACATGCCCTCGTAGTCATTCATAGAAGTAGATAGCAAATGTGTCAAAAACGGCCACTTTTAGCAGTTTTTCTATCTACTTCTAGCAGTGACTACTAGGGAATGTAACGATACCGTCTACTAGACTGTAAGCCCTGTAAATACTAGACTGTAGGCCCTAAAACCTCCACGATAAACATTATTAAAATTGTGTATTAGAATTATAATATTAAATAAAATTCACCGCGGCGCCACTTTCGCTCAGGGTACCACCTTAAGATAAAGATTAGCTTTAGCTTGCTTGTTAAATTTACGGTAGACAGACAGACATACTACGCAAAACTACAAAACTTTGCAACGTGTAATAAAATTACTACACAAGATCGAAATAACGAAAGTTTTTGATGATTTCATTAAATTTAATTATTTAATGCAATTATAATTGTTTGTTTATTATACGATACATTGATTTGTTTTACGCTTACTGACTTTGGACAAAATAATTTTGGACACTTTGTCCGAAATTACATTTAACAAGATAACAAATGATATTTCGGACACTTTTATAGTTAAAGCGTTTTTATACGATCAGAAAAGTATTTTTTTTTCGTGCAATAAAAACATTATTATTATTATTCGTTATTATAACACATAACTTGTCCATATAATAAATACCTATCGGCACTATGTGTAAATCTATTATAGTAACATAAATATAAGTGATTTGATAGAATTGTTTGTTATCAAAAAATCATAAAGATTAAGTATTATAAATAACGTTAACTTAACAATTTTAGGGGCGAATTGCAACAAACACACCCTGATTGATGCTTAAATAATTCTGTACTTAAAAAGTTATAGTAGTAAGCTATGCAAAAATTGCAGACTAGAATATGCGGTAAATGTGTTAACATGTCGAATGTCGAAGTTAACATAATGTTATTTAACACAATAAATTTCTAATAGTTCTTTATACATAATTTGGTCACGCCTTTCTCCCAGTAAATGTTCTGACTGAATAAACCAAATAGTCCTAAATATTGAGTCAAATATGTAATTGGCGTTTTTTTCTCACAAATAGAGAACCTCGTCACTTCTATGATATAAATTATTCATCAATTGTTAAAAAAAATCCTTAAAAAATGACTCCTCTTTTTACCGACTTCAAAAGGACGGAGGTACTCAATTCGACCCGTTTTTTATGTACACCGATTACTCGAAGACGGCTGAACCGATTGAAATGATTCAAACGTTATTAGATTAGGAAAACTTTCAAGTTGGTCCCATTTTTTAAAATTTTGAAATCGGTTCAGTACTTTTCAAGTAATCTTGAAAAAAGCACGAAAATGGAATGATTTCTGTGTGAACTACCTCGATGATCAGTCGTATAACTTCTTTGTTTATGAACTGAATAAGATAATTATTTTTTTGTTTGAAAAGGGATATCTTAGTAGTTTGACCCGCATGTATGTATGTTTCTCCGCGATTAACTCACGTTTGGCTGAGCCGATTTTTCTACCTAAATAATATACCTACACTACCTAATAGAAAAGGTACTTACACTAAAAATAAAAATAAAAAATTGTTTAAAAAAACAAAAAACCGACTTCAAAAAACCTACCTCTAAAAAGCAAGAAATAATATTCGTAATAATAAAAAAACGTGTATTGAAGTCGGGTGGGGCTTTTAGAATAAAAAAAAAGGAATTTGTACTCCAGCCCCACCCGACTTCAATAGACGTTTTTTTATTATTACGAATATTATTTCTTGCTTTTTGTTAGCAGAAATGACCACTCTGTTTATTTTAACTTAGCCAAAACTAATTTTTTTCGCTTAACCTAAGTGCCACACGTTATTTTAGTATTTAAAAATAAAAATTAGTTAGTGCATAAAAGTTTTAAAACATTAGCGATCAATGTTGTTAATTAAATTAAGAAAATTTTACTATGGAAAATGCAACTTCTTCAAAGTTCTCCATACAAAACGCCAATTTCATAGAGAACCTAATAACAAGTATTAGGTTCTCTATGAAATTGGCGTTTCTTTTTTCGTTTTCTTGGTTGCTTATTACTTTGGCAGACAATTTTAATTCTTTCGAGTACATTAAAAAGATTGTTACATATTTTTACTCTTCTAAGATATGGGACATAATACTTACCCATAATTATAACTTATTATTAATATTTTATGCCTAGGTATTCTGCAAAATAATGAGGACTCGCTATAAGAATACTAAATGCATGTATTCTTACCATTTTATTTCGCAGTGCATGACCTGTAGTTAAAAAAAGTAAAAAGGCAAAGGAGTTGACTCACGTCACACATCACTCAGGTCAATTTAAAAATCGAACGCACCTTGCCTCCCGTGGCTTTCGAAAAAGGAACGCATCGACGACATAAAAATAAGAACATTCCATCCTTCTCGCACGTATTCAGCATACGTGTCATAAGTTGTTTTGTCTCGCTTACACCACCCTACGCCTCTTGTACTTTTTTCGAAACCCTCATTTACGAACAGTCAACATCCTACGACCACAGACTCAAGTGTAAACACGTTTGTTTGTAAGAAGTAGTGCACATGTGTGTGTAGTCAGCTGAGCTAAAATGCTTAAAGTAATATTTTCAGTTGGTCAGTTTTATACAAGACTTTTATCTGAATTTAAAATGGAATTATTATACTATATTGGAAGTCAAGTTATCATCAGTCTTTTTTATTTTCCCTCTACTGGGGTGGGGTACAGTTGGACAAAGACGACGTGCGATACATATAAACCCTCCACTTAGTCTCTTTGCAAATGTGGGTGCTAACGACAGCTGGAAACTATGTTCACTTCTCAAGCTTACGCGCTCATTAGACATGAAAAAAAACAATTTTTAACGGATACCAGCGCGGTTTTATTGAAAGCACTTTGGTAATTAGTTGGTATTTGGTTTGATTTTTGGTTTTCCCGACGTTCGGCAACTTTGCAGCTGCCGTGGTCACGGGGGACTGAAGCTACCCGTTAGTCTACCCTCAAGCGATGAATTTTTTTAGACGTTCAGAAATTAAAATTTTAACAAAATTTTTATTTGTTTTATGTTGATTTATAATTTAATTTTATGAATAATTTAGGGCTAAAAGAGAGAGAATCTACTGAAGCTACCACCATTTCATAAAATTGGGAGGCCCCTCCAAGAAAGAAATGGCGAAAGAAAACTTGGAGAGGAAAACCGACCTCCGTCTTTTATATTAATTTATTTATTTGCAAAAGGAACTAACTGTATCATTAGATCTTACAGTGTGTGTGAGGGGCTTAAGCTTGTGAATGATGGGGTCCCAAGCTGATGGAATTTTCCAACTATCATCTCTATTGAAATTAGGGTATTTATTTATTTCGATAGCCTCGCATAGCATTTTAGGAATAAATCTACGTTCCCTAGCAAGGATTTGGAGTTTGTCAAACCTAATATAATGGTTGGGCCCCTCAAAGGCGTGTTCACTCACTGCAGGATCTAAATTTCGCGGTAACACCTCGCAGAATACCGTATGAGAATATTATCTGCAACGTAGAGGATTGTCTAGTTAAAAACCAAATCAAAAAAGACGACAGTGAAGCTATTCGTCAAGATATTTCATCCGTTTTACGACGTAGTAAACTATGCCCAAACACAATCTTCCATATGATGAACACGTCGCGTTAAAGAACATACGCACTAGACCAGAATTAAGTATCCTCCGAGCTGATAAAGGTAACGCAACGGTAGTTATGGATACGTCGGATTATATCACAAAAATTCAAAAACTTTTAAGCGATGAGAAAACATACAAACATGTCAATTGTGATCAAACCACCAAAATCCTTAATAAAACGAAGGAACTCATCAAAAACCATTCAGAAAAGTTAGATCTGGACGTCGATTATCTTATTCCATCCTGCACTACACCGCCGAAACTGTATGGGTTACCAAAAATACACAAAGACAACGCTCCGCTACGTCCCATAGTAAGTCAAATTGACTCACCAACCTACAAATTGGCTAAACACGTAGCGAAAACACTCACTCCACTGAGAGGTAACACATCAGCCTTCGTAAAAGATTCCTACCAGTTTGTCAGTGAGATACAACATCTACATCTCGCTGATGATGAAACTATGGTTAGTTTTGATGTTTAGTCCTTATTCACATGCTTACCAGTACAGGACTGCATTGATATCATCAGGAAAAAGCTAGTTGATAACAACATTCCAATTGAATATACAGAACTACTAGAATTATGCCTAACATCTGGCTATCTGTTATGGAACGAGGAGTTCTACGTGCAAGTGGATGGCGTAGCAATGGGCTCTCCTGTATCCCCCATTGTTGCTGACATTTTCATGGAGGATTTTGAGGAGAAAGAACTAGCCACAGCACCTGTGACTCCCCGGTTCTACAAACGGTACGTAGATGACACTTTCACAATACTACCTAGAGACAGTGTCCCTGCATTTCTCAACCATCTTAACTCCATAAACCCCAACATACAATTTACTATGGAGTTAGAAGCAGATAATAAACTAGCTTTCCTAGACATTCTCATTATCAGGAATCCGAACCAAACCTTGAGCCATACAGTGTATCGTAAAGCAACCCATACAGACAGATACCTTAATGGTGACTCTCACCATCATCCTATACAGTTAGCTACCGTAGGGAAATCTTTGTTTCAGAGAGCCCGCGGCATCTGTGATAAACAACACCTGACTGCTGAGCTTCAGCACGTCAAACAAGTACTGCATAACAACAAATTGCAAGTACCACGCCTTCATCACAGAAAACCCGCCAAATCAGCCACAGTAGAGCGTCAACCTGCCATCCTACCATACGTGAAGGGTGTCACTGACAAGATTGGAAACATTCTGAAGCTAGCGTCAATCAAAACTTACTTCAAGCCGCCGAAGAAGATCAACCAATTCTTACGACCTGTCAAGTGTAATATCCCCCTTCAAGCCGCAGGAGGATTGTGACTGTGGGCTCTCCTACATCGGGCAAACAAAGAGAAACATAGGGACCCACGTCAAAGAGCATATAGCTGACATGAAACATAGGCGCGACAACAAGTCTGCAGTGAGTGAACACGCCTTTGAGGGGCTCAACCATTATATTAGATTTGATAAACCCCAAATCCTTGCTAGGGAACGTAGATTTATTCCTAGAATGCTACGCGAGGCTATCGAAATAAATAAATACCCTAATTTCAATAGAGATGATGGTTGGAAAATTCCACCAGCTTGGGACCCCATCATTCACAAGCTTAAGCCACTCACACACACTGTAAGATCTAATGATACAGTTAGTTCCTTTTGCAAATAAATAAATAAATATAAAAGACGGAGGTCGGTTTTCCTCTCCAAGTTTTCTTTCGCCATTTCTTTCTTGGAGGGGCCTCCCAATTTTATGAAATGGTGGTAGCTTCAGTAGATTCTCTCTCTTTTAGCACTAAATTATTCATAAAATTAAATTATAAATCAAAATAAAACAATTAAAAATTTTGTTAAAATTTTAATTTCTGAACGTCTAAAAAAAATCATCGCTTGAGGGTAGACTAACGGGCAGCTTCAGTCCCCCGTGACCACGGCAGCTGCAAAGTTGCCGAAACGTCGGGAAAACCAAAAATCAAACCAAATACCAACTAATTACAAAGTGCTTTCAATAAAACCGCGTTAGTATCCGTTAAAATTGTTTTATTTCATGGAAACTATGTTTTAAAGAAGGAGCTGTAAAATTTTAAGTTATTAAAGTTAAATTTTTGATCACCCATTCCATGACTGTCCCTAGCGATAGTTGCTTATCGCAGTCGAATGCGTTAGCCCCTGCACCATCGACGTACATATTACCCTATTTTGACACAGCAATAAACGCACAGGAAAATTACATATTACCCTATTTTGACACAGCAATAAACGCACTCATAACAATGGATTTTTTACCAATAGCTATCTTCCGTCTGTAATTTCGTCCACGTGGACATTTTGAAAATCCCTATTGAACCTTTCACCAGGATAAAAAGTATTCATGTTTTAATCCAGACTAAAAACGATCTGTGTGCCTAATTTTATCCAAATCTGTTGAGGCGATTTTGCGTGATTGCGTAACAAACATCCAAATGTTAACATTTATAATATTAGTAGTATTTAAATAGTTGAGGTACTGTTTCAACATTTTACATCGGTAAATCAGTATGAGAGCAACACGTGATGGATGCACGTATCGCTCTATGCACGTGTGTATATGTGTTTCACACGTGTGTGTGTGAGGGGCTTCTGTGATGTTGAATATTATAGAATTAGCGTTGTCGACAGATAACGTAAGTATCAACTTACACAATATTATATTAGAGCTAAACGTTACTATGGTACCGAGGGTTGGCTAAATAAATTAAATTAGACGACGTCGCTCGCAAAACCACTTATATCTACATTTTTCTTATAGTAGAAATATCATTTTCTTTGAGACCAATCTTCTTTCAAAATACAAAATGACAACAACGTAAGGTGAAATTTTACATTTCAAGTTAAGTATTTTTGTTTCAATTTGCATAACATAATTTGTAAATTAAAATGAATAAAACATGACAAAAACAAAATAATTATATTAGTGATGGGCTAAATGTGGTTGATACCGAATACGAACTTCAGCCGAACTTCGGTTAACTTTCGGGAGCTTTGTCGGGAGCAACAGAAAGTTGATTTTTTGGTAAAAAATGCATCATAATTTACCCTTGGTAGCCACCGTAGGTTAGGTATAAGGTTTGATAATTTAAAAAAAATGACTTACTTGCAGTTAATAATTTTAGAAAAACTAACTTACTTACCGATTCAATGTTACGCGGTCCATTTCGTTCATGATAATTATATTTTCGTATATTTATAAGTTGATTCGATTAAGTTATTCATTTTTATTTAGGTTATTGTTAAGTGGTAACGAATTACAAAGATTGATACCTAAATTAAACATTTATTGTACTGGTTTAATTTCTATTATAGTAAAAATAGGTGAGTTATTTTAATCTTAGTCTAGACCGAATGTTTGACATTTGAAACGAAAGTCGGCCGAATGCCGAAGTTCAGTTCAAACTGCCGAAATTTGGTTAAACCGAATGTTGGCTGTAATTTCAGCCCATCCCTACTATAGTCCATTAATACATTTTTTACTTAATAAGTTAAAATCAAGTTAGTACTTTTGTTTAAGTGGTAATAAGTTTGACATCCTTAAATTAAATTTATGTCATGGATGACTGCTAAGTGTTAAGTGTAGATAATGTTGGCGACCACACCTAAAACAAATTCTCAATAACTACTTTAAGCCTTAAACCTTTACAAGGCTATCTTAAAAGGAAAAATCTTAGTAGAGTCTGTAGATAATGCTTGTGATAATAAGAAATTATGTCAGTGTAACAATACAATTTAGTTTTAACGGAAAAGTGCTACTTACTATCCTTGGTGATGTTACAAAAGCTTTGAACATTAACTTAACTACTATAAATATAATATATTTTTAAATATTATACGATAAAAATACGTATGATGTTATTTTGATGACGTGACAAACAATCTTTCGATTACTTTAGAAAACTTATGTTTACTCTTGTATCTCAATCTCAATAGATGGCGACACTTTGTGAGTTCTGCTTATTGAGCCACATACAAAATGATTCATTTTATATCGTGTAATCCTATTTATGCTTCAAAAATACATACACTAATAATAATGTCTACAAAACTGATCTGACCCCGAATTACGTAAGGCTGTTGCTAACAATTCTCGATTGACATCGATTGAAATCGCAGTTGCATTGCTGCTTTAAGTAAGATAGTTCTCACAATGGTTCTTACTAAAGCAGCAATGTCACTGCGATTTCTGTCAAAGTTGATTGCAACAAAGTTAGACAATCAGCCTACTGATCTAAACCTAGCAATTTTTTTGAAAAAAGCTATTGAAATATAACTAACACACTGTAAAAACTTATTAAACTTTGAAAAAAGCATTATTGTATATTATATTATTTATTAACTAAAATTATATTTTTGTTATTTTTAAAACTTGCAGGAGCTTAACACACCACCTACCTACACAACTCAGCTGAATCTTTTATCAACAATAATCAATTATGATGACTAGAAATTAATAGACATTAGGTCGAGTATAAACCTTATTCAACAAGTCATAACGAAAGTAAATAAAAACGCAAATGTTATATCGAATATAAACTTGTTCCGTAGAATATTCCTTCACTTACGTAAAAGCTTTCAAACCTAGCAACAACAAAAAATCGTCTCCACAAGTCGTCCTTGAAGTCATATGGGATGCGCAAGAGCAACAGCTGATGCTACCTGACACCGCACACAGTCACAGCTGACTACCCCACACACACATCCACCGTGTTTAAGGATTTCGACGCGGAGCGCACGGGAAACAAAATTATCTATATTATGCATATTCACCTCTCAGCTTACGCGCTCACTATAGTCCTACTCGTACGAATAAAAAAACCGCAAATCGATGTACAGCACAGCCGTTTGGTACACGTATACTTGAGGTCAAAACAAAAATTTGGACACGCAGTTCTTAAAAATTCTTCCCGTAGGAGAGGAGTTATAGTGTAATTTTTTTTGTATGGGAAAAAAATGATTTTGTTCTAAAACCTATCGTGTATGGTATCGAATGAAAGGGCTTGCTGAGCCGGTTCTAAAAATATATCACATCATTACATTTTAGCCACTTGCTTTAAGCCCAAACATGGTATGTTTTGTAATTTTTTTTTGGTTTAAATTAAAATTAGTGACTGAAATGTAATGATGTGATATATCTTAAGAAGCGGCTCAGCAAGCCATTTCATTCGATACCATACACGATAGGTATTAGAACAAAAAATTTTTCTTCCCTATACAAAGAAAAGATGACGCCATAACTCCTCTCCTAAGGGAATAATTTCTAAGAACTGCGGGTCCAAAATTTTGTTTTGACCTCAAGTATATTTGTACCAAACGGCTATGCTGTACATCGATTTGCGGTTTTCCATTAATTTTGAGCTCGTAGAACTAGCACTACTAGACATGAAGTAAAACACTTTTTAATGGATACAAGCGCCGTTTTATTGATAGTAGTTTGGTAATTAGTAGCTGCAAAGGTGCCGAAATGTCGGGAAAATCAAAAAATCAAACCAAATACCAACTAATTACTAAAGTGCTTTTAATAAAACCGCGCTAAAGTGTTTTATTTCTAACTAGCTTTCCGCCCGCAGCTTTGCCCGCGTGGATTACAGGATTTATTGTGCGTGCGCAGACCCGTTTCCAGCAGTGGGATAAAAAGTAGCCTATGTCTTTCACCAAGGTCCCATCTATCTCCGTATCAAAGCGTATACTAAATAATGACTTTTCATACAAACTCGATCAGCTGTTCGGACATTTTGTACGGAACGTCGAATTATTTTTGTCTGTTTTCGGAAAAGTCGCAAAAAATGTTATGGTTTATGATATTAGTAATCTACTCCTGCGAGATTGTTGGTGTTTTAGAAATAACCCTGTGGAAATTGTATAAGCATTTTTTACAAAAGTGTTCATTTGAAGATAACTGCACCGGTGCTATCAAGGATTACGTTAAAATTGCCATAATGGGAGAAATTATTTCAATATGTAATAAATATTTTAATGAGAAAAGCAGATTATCATAAACTAAAGGTCTAACGGTTATCCAGTTGATATTTAAATGAACACTTTTATTATGATTACTTAGGCTTATATAGGTATGTAGATATCTCATTCCATTTTGCATTTAATAAAAGTTTTAAGTACTTACTAATATTAATACTTATTTTAGTGTTGTTTTTATTACATACTTAATTCAAACTTTAGATACTTATGGGCTTTTTACTTGGGTCGCTTTTAGTCACCTGTGCCGGTCGACTTTAGTCACCTAGCAAGTCGCTTCCAAAATTGAATCGCAGGTGATGACGTCGCTGTCGTCTATGTAGTTGATGGCGTAACCTAGGTAACAATATGTAGTAACGTAGTTCCAGCTTTGGCCACCGGCGGGCTGATTATCTAATTAGAAACCACCTAGCGACCGGTTGCAGTTCATAGATGATAGTGATCCATTGCTACTTCTTTTTGGATTAAAAAAAACATACCAAAGAAAAGTAGCAATGTATGTGGAATGAAACCGGTCGCTGAATAGTTTCTTTTTAGATAATCAGGGGGCGGATCATGCCTATAATTTTGTTTGGTCACTTCACTTGCGGCCTAGGCTTTACGCTAAAACGCTAGTCTTTAGGGTTCCGTACCCAAAGGGTAAAAACGGGACCCTATTACTAAGACTCCGCTGTCCGTCTGTCTGTCTGTCTGTCCGTCTGTCTGTCTGTCTGTCTGTCTGGCTGTCTGTCTGTCACCAGGCTGTATCTCATGAACCGTGATAGCTAGAAAATTGAAATTTTCACAGATGATATATTTCTGTTGCCGCTATAACAAAAAATACTAAAAACAGAATAAAATGAGTATTTAAGGGGGGCTCCCATACAACAAACGTGATTTTTTTGCCCTTTTTTGCTCGATATTAATAACGACAACAGGTAGACAGTTGAAGTTTTCACAGATGATGTATTTTTGTTGCCGCTATAACAACAAATATTAAAAACAGAATAAAATTTATATTTAAGGGGGGCTCCCATACAACAAACGTATTTTTTTTGCCGTTTTTGGTACGGAACCCTTCGTGCGCGAGTCCGACTCGCACTTGGCCGGTTTTTTTACATTCTCTTTAATTTACACGTTCGATTTTCGCCATGCGGCGAAAATTATGCGGCTTTAGTCATCCACGTAAATACCCCATTATTGTCAAAATACTTACATGAAACAAAGGGTGTGACAGATGAAGTATGTTTTATGATATGACAATTTATTTCATTATGGAGAGTGAGTCGAACATTTGTTCATTATGCTCAAAAAAGTCGAATTGAAATTCCTCGACAAGTACGAAATGACACTGTTTTCATTTGCCCAAATCAGGTCAAAAGAATTAGAAATCTCAAGGGGTCCATAACCATAAGGTCCATTGCAAATACGAAAACACCATCAAATCTGTCACGGAGTTTAATAACAACATTACTATAATAAATGGTAATATTAATCACTCGCCAGGGACACGACAGATGCATCATTCAATTCTAACACAGATAAGCGGCTGACAAGCCATGATGTGACATTTTTCTTTGTAAACTTCTATTTGTAAATAGTGACAGACGATACAGCCAACTAACTACTTTGTCAACTTTAAATAATGTAAAATGGAAGCATTCCATTTATAATGACAATTTAATTAAAAAGTTGGGTGCTTTTTTAAGCATATAACACGGATCGTTGGTTTTCGCTAAAAATACTTATTTCAAGAGTTGTTACTTTTAATCAATATGTTATTATGAAATGTAAGTATTCTTGAAGAATTATGTACAATAGACGGTGATCCGCTGCAAATTCACTCGAGAATATATGGCAAAGAGTAAATTTAACAAATATGTACCTATTACGTCGTTTGGTACTGCAAGTGCTCTAAACTGAAGTTAGCCACTTCAGTTTGTACATTGTCAAATTATCGCATTGTCTCGTAAGTACCTTTTGTGTAAATAGAATTATATAACTATTAAAAAAATACTTTTACAAAAAAATATGGCATTAATTTTATTATTCAATGTCCTGTACCATGCAGATAGTTTATATCAAAAATTAATGTTTAAGATTATTGTAAGTGATTTTTATTAGCATTATAAAATTATTTCGTGTAAAAAATGGAGGATTCCGCTATTATTATACAAGGTTATTTTTAGTTCATTGAAAACCTCTCGTGGGGTTGATCAAACCATCAAACTGAACAACTTTCATGGTACCAACCTCGAAATCACGAAAAATAAACCAGCTGTTCCATACAAAAGTACAAGCCTGCTCTATCGAAATGTATGAAACAGATGATTTTTTTTCGCAATTTCAAGGTTGGTCCCATAATGAAAGTTGTTGAGTTTGATGGTCTGATCAACCCCACGAGAGGTTTTGTATTAACTATTAACTAAAAATAACCTTGTATATACCAAATAATTTTTGTAGATGATAATAATTTCAATAGGTTACGTTACTAGGCAATAAGAGATAAAAAAAACGTGTTATCACCGAGTTTCTCGAGATAAATTTAACCAACAGGTAAGTATTTTTTGTAAGGGATGTTCAAAACAGGTCTGGCGTTTCTCGGAAAGCAAACTTAGTATAGAATAATGGGTCTTAACACAACGTAATAGAAGCTTTTCGTTGTAAATTGTATTCTATCATAGGAATCAGATTGTTTGTCTTCGACGAAATGTAAGGATCAGTGATGGTTGAAGGAGTATATAATACAGCGCTAACAACAATGTTGAAAGGTAACAATAACAACAAAGTTTCTAGTAAAAAATAATTTTAATGCATAATACTCTCTTTTGAGAACTATATAAACCTATACAAAAATAAATGATCTAATATAAGATAGGGACTAAAATAAAAAATACTCGTAATTTCATTGATTCTTGTTGTAAAACATAAAGCTTTCGATTCTGCAATTGTTACGAGTACTTTGCTTTGATGGACTTTGAATTGAGTAAGAATATGGAATGGCATACCTATTTAACTTTTGTAGAAATAATATTATGGGATATGCACTCGATTGCACTAAACTTAAGGATCGCCTAAGTCTGTTCCTAACTACAACACGACCAAATTAAAACGGTGTCAAACTTAGCGGTCATGTAGCTGTCATTCGCCTACTTAACTTGCTCGAGTTGTAGTTAAGAAAAGACTTAGGCGATTCTTAAGTTTAGTGCAATTGGGTGATGGTGATTTCAAAAGCAAAGAGTATTATACTTTTATAGACGCTTTCAGTATGTTCTAGAGATAAAAAAAATAGATTCGTCCCAAAAACCGGCTTTGAAAATATGGTAGATTACAGCTTGGTGCCCTCGATAGATAAACAAATCTCGCTACATTTTTATTTACCAAAAATATAAACGTAAACGTAAGATAGGATTGTACATTGTCCCAATTATGGTAAAATGACGTTACAATAACAAACATTGGCCAAAGGAAAACAATCCAAAAGCAACAAATCAAAATACGAGATCAAGACGTTTCAAAAAGAGGGTAAATCAAAACAATATACCAAGCGCGTCCATTTTACTATTTGTGAAATGACCCTCAGCGAATGAAAAATCCAAAAAGAAAAAAAACTTAGAAGGGTACTCACACACATGCATCTAAACTCGTCGTCGCACATGGGCGCACAAAAAGTAAACTAGGAGTACAATTTACGACTAATTGTGAAGATTTGGTAGACGATATTGAACCTAAAGATGATGTGGCAGAAAATTCAGATTTAGATGAAGAGGAAGGTAGTGTTTATGATAAAACATCAGCTGTTTAGACTCTCAGAAAGGGCATAGAGGATGCAGACGTGTGATAATTTGAGCCAAACATTTGGTAGTCGCATGGAGCGTGAGCTGCATCCTAAGTTTAATTGGAACAAATATTTGACGACCAAACTTTGTCTTAGGAAATCTCGTTTCAAAAGATGGTGTTATGAATTAGCGTTCTTAAGCCTTTAGTAATAAGGAACAACCTTTGTTAAGCTATCCATGATCTCGGACGATATAGACGTCTAAAGTAATAAGTAAAGTTTTGGATAATTAAGTAACGTTTAGTCATCGATTCAAGTCGTATTTTCTTTGGAAAGATAGATGGCAATATGATATGATAACATTATTAAATTTTAGCATTATTTGCCAGTTTAAAACTATTGATGACAAAACAATGCTATATGAACTATGTAGTAAGTAACATTTACCTACCATTGTTATAGAATTCCACGTCATAGCTGAAAGTTAAGTAAGTATAAACTCTTTTGTCCAATACTATAGTTGAAATTTATAAGCACCCATAATTACAAATGAACCACACTTTTAACTCACTGTTTCAAATTATAAAAGGGTCAAGTATCAAAAAGCTTTTGTGAAGAATAAAGAAGTAACATTTGAGTCTTATTAATACTAAGGGAAAGTTTAATTTAGTGACTGTATTTCTTGTAAAGGTATTTGGATTCGAATCAATAGAAACCTCGAGGCTTGGGCCTATTGTTAAAACACTTCATACTGCTATTTGTAGGGGGCCGTAGAGTCCACGTGTTTGGGAAAGGGTTATAGTCCTTTGAGGCGAACGTTCGCGAACAATTATGTGACCCACTGTTTCCCTTTATTTGACCGAGTATTCGTTCTGAGGGCCTAGCCAAAGTGACATTTGTAAGTCTTCGTTATATATAGCCTCGCCTTCAAAAAATAGATGGGATTGACATTAAGTTTCATTAAGAGACGAATTTCAAAACTTTAAATGCATACATCTTTGAATTCGAAGTGATAACGAGAAAATGTTACTTTGGATGGGCTGAAGATTGCGTGCGATATAAATATTAGAATTTCTTTTGGAATTCTCAAGATATTGTTTACATACCTAACGTTTGTAGCCAACCAGTTAAAGACAAAATTGAATATGCACAATGATAATAATAAATTGATAGGCAGTCTTTGATTGTGAGCTTTTTCTTCAATTAAGAAATAGAAGAAGCAATAAATAAAGCTTTTAAACTAGATACTGTGATGCCCACGTACATCGCAATCAGAATTATTTAGCTTCTTTCAATAATCACTTAGTACCGAAAGCATCTGTGCTCAGTTGCTTTCGGTACTACGTGTATAGTGTATTATGCTTAATACAACTATATTTTAATGGTTTGTTGTTGCAAAAAATATGTTGACCAATTCTATTGCGGACCGTATGGCTTGCCATCCCAAAAAGTCCACAAAAAATGGGCCACAGTCTACTATGTGTGTAGATAATAAAAAATACCACGTGACTCGGTTTTACAACTTTTTGGATTGTAGTTTTGCCACGTGGTCCATACATACTTTGGAATATTGAATTTGCTCCTTTGGTTATTTAACCAAAGGAGCAAATTCAAACAATTTGCCTACATTTTTGCTTCTGCCTTTGTAAATAGGTCTCTGTGAAAACACATCTTCTGTAACAACAGCTGTTTAATTTCCTCGAATATTGATTGAGGAAAATTTTAAACATCTGTAACCTTAGTTTTTAGCAAACCTTTGTCTAATCTAGAATAACGAATGAAAGTCAACTGTAACAATAAGTTAGAGTATAATAAAGTTACACCACAGAATAAGTAAACCCTGCTTAAACACGTGCACGCGTCACGTGGTAACACCAAAGCGAACGGGCATAATATTGCCTTAATCTAAGGATAACTAAACTAGCACTGCTTTCTTAGGACTACGGGCGTTTTCACCCAGAAGCACATAAACACTATTGTCGGTTTTCGGTGCCCTCAGTTCTACAAAGGCTAACAAAGACTCCATTTAAGTTGACTGGGTGGCAAAACATGAAAGTTTACGTAACTGTTAATTCACGTTAACTTTGTCCTTTTCATAAAATAGGTGATAATATTTTGCTTAAGTCATGTATTTTTTAGGGTTTCGTAGTCAAATCAACAAGGTACCTTTATAGTGTCTGTCCGTCCATAGCTTAGCTCAGAGGCCTTTAGTACTAGAAAATTGTAATTTAGCATGAATGTGTACATATATGTATAAGTCATGCTGACAAATTGGTAGCATAAAATCTTGAAAAAAAAACTTGGGCTCATCATACTACGCCTGCAGAACACAGAACTAAATGTTTTGCATGGTTTGATTACTTTGTTAGGGTGTAGTATTTGTGTTTAATTTTGTTTTAGTGCTTGTTTGAAGATGAAGAACGCCTGATTAGCTAGGTACCTACTACTATTTCTTATTTAAATTAAATCATAATATACAACCGTACTATAATATCCAGTCATCCACAGGTGTTAGGTGCAGTGCACTTTAACGTTAGGTCTTATTAAAAGAAGATGCACCTAGGTATTGAAAACTTAAAAATACACATTCTAAAAAATAATCGTTCAAACCAGGGGGCTAATTGTCTAATTTTAAAAATCTATCGCAATCGCTTTCGTTTCACAGATGGATGTGACACGTTGCTGCATTTCTTTGGTAAGTTTTTATTTCTGCCAAAAATAAACTTCAATGGATTACATCCTGAAAGCGATTGCGATAGATTTTGAAGTTAGACAATAGAAAGGCAGATCTTCGTATTTTAATACCGACTGCCCAAGATCTATCGCCAAGTGTTTTAGTAGAAAAAATAAACCATAACTTCTTTTTTTCTATTCAATATTGATTTATAGAAGCTTTCGGAGCCTTTCCAAAGATGGTCTTCCTTTTATCCATTTTTTTACCAAACCAATTTTAACTTTTCTTGGCTTTGAGAAAAACTGTTCTTTGTTACCATGACATAAAATCTGTTTTACAATAGCATCGAATTTGGCCATGTGTAAACTTTTTCTGGGGAGTCCTTTTTTTGCAGCAACAGGTAGTTCCAAGAAACCTTCGTTGAATTCTAAGAAGAGATTCGTTTTTCGAATTTACTTGGAAGACGTAATAGTGAATAAATTGATTATTATATTTATTTTCATTTTTATAATTTATTGTATAGGAAACGTCTGTTATAATTAAATTATCAAGTTACCAATCGGTCGCATCATTATTGACGACCTGAGTGGTGCAGTGGTCAACATGCCGGTCTACCATGCAAGAGGTCCCGGGTTCGATTCCCGGCCGGGCAGAAATTGATGTGAAGAGTTAATTTCTGTGACGGATCTGGGTGTTCCTATGTACACTAAGTATATATTTAAAAAGTATTTAAGTAGTATATCAGTTGTCTAGCACCCATATTACAAGCTTTGCTTAGTTTGGGACTAGATAGCGCTGCGTGAAATTGTCCAAGCATTATTTATTTATTTATTATTGCTTTGTGGATAATTAATTCAAGACTTTGCATTTAGAACTTATCATTTAGTAAGAAATTGTTATCATTATCCATAGATGTTCGTTATCGCAATGATGTTATAATTATCCCAGTCAATTGGTAATGCGCTGGAACCTTGTCACATTAACATCCACGTTGACATGATCCGCAACTAAAAAAATATCATGAAACAAGAAAATTCTAATAGGTAATCTAATATATTAATTATTGAATTATTGTTTTCAATAAAATAGGGTCTAGAAATATAAAAAAAATTACCATTGTTTTTCGTTTTTGAGGTTAAAATCATAGCCGCCTGGTACATTACCAAATGACGCGGATAGTATCTCCATAACTCTTGAAAAAGACGATGAAATAGTTACAAAAACGTCATGAAAGCTTCTCAATAGCAAAAAGCCATGAATAGTAATCCGTACGGATTACTTTAACACTGAGCGTGCCTCCGACAAATAAAATTCTTCAGCCAAAATTCACTTGGAACGAATCAGCGCACACGACTAACCGTACAACTCCAACGAATATTCAAAAAAGGTTGAACAAATAAAATTTCATCTCACGAACAGTCGGCAACTGCCGAACTTGGCTCCGAACTTCTTCAACTACTGTTCTATAAAGTGCCTGTAACATCTGCTGTATGGACAGCGCTGCAAACTTTATCTCGCATTCCACATCATCCTTAATCCAACCTCTTTCAGTTCAATCTTCTTTGATCATCTTATTCCATAACTTGGTATTAGTTTAGCTTGGTTTTGTACTCTCCCGATAGAGTTGAAGCTTGTTCATAAAAATGAAGGGGTATTTTGAATAACTGTGACTAATTTGTACCGCGGGATCTTTACAATTGGCTTCGTTTGGAGTTCTTATTGTGTCAAAACTAATAATGTTTCCATTTTGATTTCGATAAATCAACACAAAAGCTCTCAAGAAGTCCTTTTTGAATCGAAATAAACATGTATAGAATTTAATTTAAATACGAATCGTACTTGAGAACAACAATAATTGTTATGTAAGGTATTTCTATTTATTAGCATTTGTCCCCAAGTTAACTTTTGATTTCTATTGACATTAGAACGTCAGTACAAAACGTAGGCATATTTTGTAAGTTAAGTTATTTGCTCAGTTTCATAGCAATTTCAGTTTTGGATATGTCAAATCCTTTCATCTTACCAAGCTTTGACCAAGCTTTATTTTGTCACTATGCTCTTTTTTAATTTGTGCTTATCGGAAAAGCGAACCACTTCACAGTTTGATAAATACGCATCATACACATTAAAAAATATTTAGTCGTAGTTTGATATACAATGCGATTATATTGACAATATACAGTGATCCTCTGCAACTTCACTCGTGAATGTGTGGCAAAGAGAAATTTTTACAGATTAAGTTTTTTTTAATTGTACCCCAAGGGCTCTAAAATTAACATCTTCTATGTTAATTTTATCGCATGTTTAGTACCTGCCTTATATTTTGCCCAGCTCCATGGTTGTTTGGCCTGTACAGAAGTTTTCATAGTATCCCATCGTTAAATTCTCGGCATTACCTTCTTTATCATCTCAGCCAGTTAGTCAATTTCTGATTGAAACTAGAAATCGCAGTTACATTGCTGCTTTAAGTAAGATAGATGTCGCATTGATTCTTGCTGAAGCAGCAATGTAACTACGATTTCTGTCAGTTTCAATCAGAAATTGATTGCAATAGAGTTACAAAATCAGCTCACAGGTCTGGGTGTTTGTGTTAATAGAAATGGAGCAATGTTTGTAATGTTCTCCAATGTTCTCAATTATCTGGTTGGTGATAGGGCTTATTTCAAGTCCGCCTGGCTAGTTACCACCATCTTACCTAAGTCTGACGTCATAACAACAATTTAAAAATTGTTGTGTTCCGGCAGTTACCTACTGGTAAGATAGCCATGTTCCTTAGTGATGAGGATTCCGAATGTAGTGCGCTTCCACCTTCTGCCTCATCGTCAGTTAAACATCAGGTGAGGTGAAAGCCAAGCACTATCCCATTGTGCATAAAAAAAAAATTAAAAACACGACTGCCCGAACTAAAAAGTTAAATAACAAGTGTAATTTGCAGTCGGGGGACCTCTTTGATCAAAAATTGTTCCATAAAACGGTCCCCCGACTGCAAAGTACACTTGTTATTTATCTTTTTAGTTCGGGCAGTCGTGTTATTAATTTTTTTTTTATTTTTATTTATTTTTATTTCATACATTTTAGTGACAAATTATATAGTTCTGAAATTTGCTCATTAAGGCCTTTTATTTGATGCCCATATTGTAATAATTGAAGAAAAAAAAATTTTTCACATTTGAAAATGGCGCCGTACAGCCGCCATATTGACTTGTTTCAAAAAAATGTAGCCAGTGTCACTTGGAAGAAAGTAAGGATTCTAACGATGCCCCATTCATCCAAATTCGTTGAGCCATTTAGAAGTTATGGTGGAATAAAGAAACTCACATACCCACAAACATACATGAACCCTGAACACATATACACTCTTTTTGCTTTGGGCAGTCGTGTAAAAAAGAAAATAAATTTGTATTAATATTTAATTTCAAAACCCAACAATTTAAGTAGTTTGTTGATTACGAACAGGCAATGTAATATGCATTATTAAATAAATACATTGCAATGCTTTTGGCACACGTGCATTTAATATGACTAACATACAACAATGTTTGTAATGCATACTCAACTAAGTCAATGCCTAATATAGGAAATTTAATGCTACCACCTGGTAAATACCTATCTTCCTACTAACGTTTTCAAGGTGAAATTGTGCATTGTGCAATATAAAATAAGAAAGCAACTTCATTCTTTAGCTGCTTTAAAATAAGTGTCATTTTCGCTTCAAACTATCATGTGACTTATGTCACTGCCGTGTTTTGCTTTCTTGAACTTGCAGGTTTAATGGTAAGAAATAACGCTAATACATAATAAATATTATTCCCTAGTTCTATTGTTCCTTTTAAATACATTTTCTTGAGAGTTCCTACTTAATGTTTCATTATTAACCTATGAGAATGTTAAATTTATGTTAGTTTTCTATTTTAGCAGTCCCATGGTCTAGAAATTCAAACTTAGTTTTTATTTTGGAAGTAAATAAAAATATATTTTTCTAAAAATTTGCCCAAGCTGAAGCAGAGACGCGTTGCTCTCGGTCAGTCAATAATATTTCTACATAAAATAAAACTGCAAACCAACTAAAGGAAACAAATGAATAGTATAATCATTTTCTTGAGAAGACTTCTCTTATTTGTACTTACAAAAAATAAATCACTATTAAAACGTAAGATCTGAACCTGTACCCAAAAAGGGTTCCAATTAAGTTGCACACGCGACCAATAAACAAAGCTGTGTACAGTCAGCAGAAAAACTTATTACACAGAACTGTCAAACTCCTGTTAATGATTTCAAACCTCCACCTTATTAAAAATACAGGTTTAAGCCAAGCCTGAAAGATTTGATTCTCCAGACTTTAACAGTAGGTACAGTCAAAACCATTTACGACGATATCGTTTTGAAGAACATAGTACCGGTTATACAAACTTTTATAAAAGACGATCGATCTGAAATGTATTTTTATCTACACCCATGCTTTAAATCCTCTGTAAGGGGTTCTGAAACAGTTAGCTTACTGCCATCATCATATCCCGAGCGAGAGCTGGCCCTGCAGCGCCGCGAGCCCACGCGCGAGCGTTGCATTATGAAATTCAGTACAACATTATAACACTCTTGCGGAAGACATAATGACGAGGAGGGAGAGGAAAGACAAAGTCAAAACCTTTATAGAGGATACATATCATGGGTTTAGATAAATATCATGGGTGTTTTTAATCCATATGTATTAAAATATTGTTTGTTTCCCTAATAAAAATAAGAAAAAAAAAATAAAAAAAAAGGTGTAGATAACGTCTTGTATTTTTTAAAAAATCTCAAATTTAAAAATCAAAAAATCTGTTATTCCAAAGATCATTCGAGGTTTGAGCACAAAAAAGTTTCGTTTGAAAACTTGTACTTTAACTATTATTTTGATGAATAGATGCATTCCTCATAATAATAAATTAATCATCATTGAAATCAGGGGTTGCACTTTAGAAGCAAAGATGAGCCGTAATGTATTTAATGATAAAGTTTTGTATAAAGGTTTACTTCCTCATGACTTTAACTTACTTTTTATTGTACCTAATCTTTTAAAAAAATACGATAGCAAGCTGAAACCATTTGATTTAAAGTGACAAATATGTTGTGCTTAACTACGGTGCAGACCATGATTTGGAATAAGACGGTAAAAAATTTAAATTCATAAAATTATAAGTGACATTGTTATGATGACTTAAAATGCTGCCTGTACAAGCAGCTTATTTGAATAAATCCGTGCAATCCGCATCGCAGGAGTATGCACTCGTTTACAAGTTAAATCGACGGAGAACGGTCCTGGTAATTAATTGGGGGGAGGGAGTTTCCGGGACAACACCAGAGTCGTTCGACAAGAAGGGAAGAAGCGTGGAAAAAAAAGACATTTATACATAATATACAAGATATATTATGCAATGTGTTACAAAAACCCCTAATGCCGAATAGGGTAGATATATAGGGACCATCTAACTGAACATCTTTTACTATGGGACTAACTCTGGAATCGCGCTAGTATCCGTTAAAAAGTGTTTTATTTCATTAAGATAATTATTTTAACAGAAAAAATATAGAAAAAATCGACTCACCCGTAGCTCATCCCGTCCGTTAACTTTCATATTCAAAAAAGTTTATATTACACAACGTGTTACGAAAAACCTCTAATGCCGAATATGGTAGATAGGGACCATCAAACTGAACAACATTTACTACGGGACCAACTGTGAAATCGCGAAAAAAATCAGCTGTTTCATAAGAAACAAATAACGAAAATATCAAAATGTATGAAACAGCTGTTTTTTTTCGCGATTTCACAGTTGGTCCCGTAGTAAATGTTGTTCAGTTTGACGGTCCCTATCTACCATATTCGGCATTAGAGGTTTTTCGTAACACGTTGTGTAATATAAACTTTTTTGAATATGAATGTTAACGGACGGGATGAGCTACGGGTGAGTCGATTTTTTCTATATTTTTTCTGTTAAAATAATTATCTTAATATGAAAATAGTATTGTGAATGCCTAAAATCTAAAAATTCTAAAATGTGAAAGTTATTTTATTATGTTATACTTAATCCTTTTGTTGTTGTCCTCTTAATAACGATTCTTGAGAATGCTATATAAACCGAAATTTTACAAGAGCATAAAACAAAACAACTGAATGATCAAAGTCACTTTTTTCCCATTCGAAATGAAATAGGTGACGAGCCAAGCCAAAGAAATCTATGATACATCCTACCACATTCATACATAAATTAAGGTACCTATTCTAATTGTTTGTTTTCTAACAACCACATCATATTTTACGACATCTTGGTCCGTCTGAGCGGAACTCAACTCGTGTTGATCGCGTGCATGTGTTTATAGGACACTGAAATCACAGTACCTAGAATCAGCTACAGCAGTATCTCAGAACTAAGCCCTGGGGCTCGCGCTAATTTTTAACGATAAAACCAAAACTAAATCGTTACTGTTTCAGTTTCGTTTGCAGAAAAATACTCGCTTGTATCTTGTTAAAATTGATGAAACCCATGCCTAAGAGTCTAGGATGCAAAGCTAAACCAAAGATTTTTAGGTAAAAATAACCTAAATGACAACGTAAAGGTTTTAGTATTATCCTTCAGAATTAGGGCCCCTATTTACGTCTTATGGAGTGTCAGCAGCCTCCACATACGATGCACCATGCATGCGTAAAGAACATTTAAAAAAATACCGATAGGCATTTTCCTGGTAATCGCGACTAGCTCAGAACTCATGTGAGTGGGCTAACTCAGAAGTGTTGTTGTTTGTAGTTGCATTACTGCTTTAGCCCATACATGTACTGTGCTGAAATTGTATTAGCCGCGATCACTTTAATTACTGTCAACTAAATAGTACAGTAGCCCGTAGAACATTTAAATCACCAAAAAGGTTACCGTTTGCTGTTGTGATATAGTTATTTATTACGAAATTATAGATACTTTAACCCAAGTTTTACAGATCGCAACCCTCCGTAACCTATATTTGTATATCTCTAAAAATGTTTTATTTTTTATTTTTCAAGGTTTACCACTGATAATAGTAAGACTATGGAAAGTGATCATACACAGATTTAAGACCAGATAAAGTCCAACCATTTTCATCAGGTCTTAAATCTGTGTATGGCTACTTTTTATAGTCTTACTTTTATCTGTGGCAATCAAACCAAGCTGTAGAACACGACAATAGCTAAACTATGTGGTAAACCTCGAAAAATAAAAAAAAATTCAATTTTGGAGATATACAAATATAGGTTACGGCGGCTTGCAATCTGTGAAACTTGGTTTAAAGTATCTATAATTTCGTAATAAATAACTAATATCACAACGGCAAACGGTAACCTTTTTGGTGATTTAAATGTTCTACGGGCTACTGTACTAAAAGTAACACAAGTGCATTCGTGATGCGGTCGCATGCACTGTTTGTGTTTTGGTAGAATTAGACTTTGATTGTGTCGGCTGTTTGGACGAGTTATATTTGGTGTTGTTTGTATGGAGTTCGGTGGGACATTGCATTTTTAGTTACTTTACATAGTCATGAAGTACCATATGGAGGATAAACATAGTAACAATCAATAATAAAAATCAAAACATTAAAGCCTACGGAGTGTTTTGCTGTTGACCTAGAATTATACACTTAGGCAGGAAGTATGGTCTCATAGCTCAAAAAAGTTGCAAAAGTCGGAAAAAAGTCCCGACCTGTAGGTCCCGAATATAGGTTTGAAATTTAAATTTCGAGGTTATTTTTTAACAGACAACAGATAAACTCTAAACCCCATGCTGGACCTAGTTTTAGCCGGCTACATCTAGTATTAGCCGCTAGCAAATCGGCTACATTTTCACTTCTCAAGCTTACGCGCTCACTAGACATGAAATAAAACAATTTTTAACGGACACTAGCGCGGTTTTATTGAAAGCACTTTGGTAATTAGTTGGTATTTGGTTTGATTTTTGGTTTTCCCGACGTTTCGGCAACTTTGCAGCTGCCGTGGTCACGGGGGACTGAAGCTACCCGTGAGTCTACCCTCAAGCGATGAATTTTTTTAGACGTTCAGAATTTAAAGTTTTAACAAAATTTTTAATGTTTTATGTTGATTTATAATTTAATTTTATGAATTATTTAGTGCTAAAAAGAGAGAGAATCTACTGAAGCTACCACCATTTCATAAAATTGGGAGGCCCCTCCAAGAAAGAAATGGCGAAAGAAAACTTGGAGAGGAAAACCTACCTCCGTCTTTTATATTAATTTATTTATTTGCAAAAGGAACTAACTGTATCATTAGATCTTACAGTGTGTGTGAGGGGCTTAAGCTTGTGAATGATGGGGTCCCAAGCTGGTGGAATTTTCCAACCATCATCTCTATTGAAATTAGGGTATTTATTTATTTCGATAGCCTCGCGGCGCATTCTAGGAATAAATCTACGTTCCCTAGCAAGGATTTGGGGTTTGTCAAATCTAATATAATGGTTGGGCCCCTCAAAGGCGTGTTCACTCACTGCAGACTTGTTATCGCGCCTATGTTTCATGTCAGCTATATGCTCTTTGACGCAGGTCCTTATGTTTCTACGGGAAAACCAAAAATCAAACCAAATACCAACTAATTACCAAAGTGCTTTCAATAAAACCGCGCTAGTATCCGTTAAAAATTGTTTTATTTCAAATCGGCTACACTTAGTTTTAGCCAACAGCTAGCGGCTTCACCTAGGTTTACCCGGCTAAAACTAGGTTTAGCCGCACTTCGGGTATTAGCCGTAACATATATAATAATATCAAATAAACAAAAAAATATACAGAACTTTCGCTCACAAGTCAGGATTGCACAATATTTCTTTTTTCCAATACAAAGCTAACTAAAAATATTGTAACAATACATTTTGATTTTGCAATAGATTTATAGAATAGAATAGAATAGAATAGAAAAGTTTTTATTACCAACCTCTTAACAATACATAAAAAAATTTAAGTTAAACATTAGTTAATTATTTAAACTCTAAAACTAATACTAAAAACTAGGTGCATAAAAAGAGATCAATAAAAGGCCTCAGCGTATAATTGCCGTGGCGTTATAATAGCGCCACAGCACGCTGCTATTCTGACAGGACCCGAACTGTCACGGAAAAGAAAGAAATAAAATAACCAGAGAAAAAAAATACACATTGAAATATACCTAAAAATAACAAAATAAAAGTAATGATCATAAAATAAATAAATAATTGATGATAGGCAGAACGTACTGTGTCCTTCGCCTTACTTACAGAAGGTTTGACATTGACATGTGTTTGTGTGTGACAGCTACAATTTTCAATGTCATGATGCCACGTAAGCTTGCAAAATTTATTATAAAGTGACTCATGTCCTCGATCTTAAGGCCCGTTATACACATCCGGCCGGATATACAAATAAGGCATTGTTGTAGTTAGCTCCGGAGATCTGTGACCTACATGGATATTGATAAGGTTTCCGCCATACGTGATGATAAAGTGTCGAGGAACCGTTACCTTTCGGTCCAGGCTATGAAAACTATGCTTTGTACTTTTGCCTTTGTAGTTTTACCCGTTTATAGTCTGTTTATCCTTACTTGTTCATTCCCGCCAATAGGCATGTTGACTATTTGTTTATTTTATGTTACATAAATTACCCCTAAAAAAAAGAAACATTTGTATAAGAATTATACTTCAGGATTCTTCCTTCGATATTAGTACTATTAACACATGTAGTATCGCTTGCATGTATCACCACTTAGCACGTTATTTTAGAGTAATAACCTAAAAAACCTAAAAAGAGAAGGTATTTGATTTAGAATTGACAGATACTTTGACATTTCCGGCTCGAATTCTCCTCGCCGCCATTCGGCGCCAACCTTTTCATTTGCTTTTCGTGCTTCGCCACGGACGCACGCATACAATCTCAAAGTGAGAATTCTTCAGAATTATATTTTATACAGTGAAAATTTAATTATACTTAGTTAAAATGCTTCGTGCAGAAAGGAAAAAAAAAAGATTTCAAGACGGAAGAGGACAAGAAGAAGAATACAAGATGGAGAAACACTATTAAATGCGTAACTGCCATTTTGGGCTTTTACCGTTTACTTGGCTTGAATGCGTAACTGCCAGACTGGGCTTTTACCGTTTACTTGCCTTAACTGCATAATTGTTTGCTTACCTTTATGAATGCGTAACTGCCATACTGGGCTTTTACCATATATATTTATTTTACTTTAATGTACATGAGTACAAAAAGAGCGGACTTAATGCTAATAGCATTCCCTCCCAGACAACATTGTTTGCTGAGATTTAAAAATGCGTAACTGCTACACTGGGCTTTTACCATTTAATTATTTAATTTGTCTGACACGAACTTACCATACTGGGTACTTTCTGTCATAAGGCATGTGTCTAATAAGGCATGAACCAATTATCTTTTGCACTCGAAATAGTCACACTGGACTATTTCACCGCATAGATAGGTCAGACAACGCAACTGCAACAAGTGCAGCAACTCAAAGTGCCCCTGATGACGCGACAGTGTAAAAAGCAAGCTGCCCTCAAAGGTTACCATGTTGGAACCGTTGCCGAGCACCAATCGGGTGACTCCGCCGTCCGCCGAATTCGCCGCCATCCGCTTCCCAGCCAGGCGGCTGCTCTGCTGGAGCTGCAACAGCAGCCCTGACAACAGCTTAGTTCATCAGGTATGAATTTTGATATCATAGATATCCTTGGTGTTGCGTTGATCCCAACGGAATAATAGAGTACCATCGGTACTGAGATAAATTTTTGGCTTGCAAAGTTTATATAACATAATTATGTATGATTTTATTATACACATTGTTACAACTGTAACGAAAAACTGCCAGTATAACGTTCATAAGCAGAGCTATAAATAAATGCAAAAATTTATCAACTTCATGGAACCAGATAATAAGTTATACAGCAACTAGCTGATACCTGATATTTCACAATTTTTATGTGAAATAGCTTCTATTAATATAGGTACGCCTAACATGAGCCTGCTGATAGAAATTTCAATAAGAAATTGAATAATAGAATCCATACATTTTGTTATCCATAAATACAGTAAGTGTTTATTACTGTGTACCACAGTTTTAATAAGTAAAAACTTTAAACTTTTGCCTTAACTAGGAGATCCTATGTTTCAGGCTTATTATTTATGTTTAATCACTAATTAATTAGTATGTTTATTTCAAAGCTATGCCCTTGTAAAAAGTAAAAATTATCTGTCTATTAATTTTCAAATTGAATTTGTGTGTGTAAAACATAAATTGATTGATCTTAATGATAATGATTCTGATGTGTAGAAATTATTAGCAAAGTGAATATATTATAGTGATAATGAAGCTTAAGGAGCAGCTTTCTAATATAGAACACCTTTTTTATGACAGTAATTTATGACAGTGTTTTGCACTTTATACATTATACAATGGGGCATTGCAACATTCATTTGTTGTGCACAACATACATTTTATTATAAACAGAAGGTATATGGTCAACTCAAGTGTAATCGATGCTGTCCACTTAAAAGGCCACCAACAGTTGAGTCGAATATAAATGATGCATTAGCCACAGGCCTGAGGTTAACGATATTGATCAACGAAAAAACTGTAAGTAAACCGGGCGCAGTACTTAAATAAAACAGAAATTTTAAAACTGATTTACATATTTATTTGCTGGTACATTTTGTTTTAAAACAATTTAAACTTGAAAACAACAAACGAAACATGCAGACAGGTATACCATATGCTTAATTCCGACGGCAAACGAATATCCAGACGCGGTGACGAAGCCCCATCAACGTTTTCTTTCGTCGATAGCAGCAGACCCGCAGGCGGTCGTTACGGTCAATCGAAACAGTTGCCGAGGAATCGAGGATACATTCGTCAACATTCACATTCGATCATCGTGCGCGGGGTAAGGATACTCGTAAGGATGTGGTGCAGCATTTATCTGTATTCAGCGAATGCAGGCAGTGGTCGCCAACTATAGGCACATAGGCGTCCACATAGTTGTTTGGTCTAAATTCGACATGTGTGAAAATACTATTTTCACTGCGCTAGGAGGGCACCAAGATTATTATTATTTTCTTTTATACTCACTCGTACTCACTTGTGCCATCTCCAGAGATATATATTAAATTCTAACATTAATTTGACTAAAATTCGGGCGAAATACATAACAGCCACATAATACGTATGTATTTTAGTGACAGACAATAATTTGTCAACTACACATTAAGTTGAAGGTTCAACATCTCTGTTCGAGAAAAAAAAAAATGTTTTATTTTTTTTTATTTTTTTTATTTAACCATTTATTTCAGGCTACTAGGCCCATACAATATATACCTTACAGACTAACATACATAATTATTAAATAAAAATACAATCTATTTGTTTACACGTATCGAAGGCGGCGACGTGTTGCGCAATGCGGTGTCCGGTATCCGACCGCGAAAACGTCGGAACAGGACACCCTTCGGCCAAAAATCTTCTTTCATGAAGGTCGACAGATGTTCGGTCGGTACCCTCACCACGAATGAGTTGAAGTTCACATTGTGGCGGGACTCCAACCGCTCGACCCTCAGACTGAATTTGGTCTTCAATCTGATGTACTCTCCGATTTCATCAGGCTTCGTGCTGTAGTGCAGACGAGATACATACACAAGCGTTGTCGGGATAGCCGGACGTAGTAGGTGGTTGTGTCCGGTCGGGGCGGTGCCACAAAGGTTACGGCGGGTGGGCTTCCTCTTCCTTTCCACCTTTTTGAAGCCGTCCTTGTCGCACTCATCATCCAGTCTCCGTGGATGCACAGGCTTAGAGACCGGTCGACGTTGTATGTCTCCCTCATTGGTACCCCGCTCGAGTTGTTGAACAGCGGGTCGGTTAGCAGCGGTGACTGCAGCGTATGCACGTTGAGGGGTCGACGTGCACACGCGTGACGTCTCCGCCGGGGCGGAGCGGGCGGCGGCGGGGCGCGGCGCATCGCGCGCTGTGTCGGCGGCGGCCGGTGACGCATCCAAGTTCGCCGACTCAAAACTGCCGATGGATGCATTTTGCGCCCCACGACGAGTGTTCACGTTGCAGGCCTCAGGTGACCTACTTACCGCAGCGGTGGTGTTTATCAGGTTGTCATATCGGGTTTAGTTAAAATCTAACAGAAGTCATATTAGTATAAACTGTAAAAACGTTATCCTATAATAAGAATAAAAAATGCTTATTGTTTATAACAAAACACATTCTAGAAATCCCAGAAGTCGCATTATTATAAACAGTATAAAAGTTAACCTATATTGAAAATAAGAAATGGTTATTGTTTGTCAGAAAACAAGAATACAACACAGAAGTCTTTGTATTTTAGAAATCCCATCAACTCTATGGTTTAAAAGTAATAGAAATATACGAATTCAAATTCTTAACTTTTGGGTATTGTAGTGCCCATATTTTTACAAAATTTATGCCGCCAGCTACGACTTCTTAGACAGCATTATCTCCCTGTTATATTGGACATAATATTTACTCTAACAATGTGTCTCAGAACATTTTTTAAAGAATTGAGATACACAATAAATTTAAACACATTTTTTTTTATACAACTACCTTCACAACTTTCCATTAAGATCTTTTACAAGAAAAACATTCACAAAACTGCAAAATAAATTATGACTATTTTATGAATGTATTAAACCTGTAGATACCGGTATAATATTATATTTTACTTTATTTAGTTGAATGTCATCGATACTTACACCGAATTAGAGAAGACATAGTTGTGGAATATTTTTCTCTGGTACCTCTCAACAACGGGGTAGACTGGGGGACACTTGTGGCCAGGAATCAAAACATTGAAAAATAATTGCATATGAATTATCTAGCTAGAACATGTAACTTATTATATTTTCATTGCTTTTTTTTATTATTGTATTCGGTGTAAAGTATTCTAGTAGTTATTATTTGATTCACTTATTCAAAAAATTATTACCAGTTTTGGTATTTTCGGATTGAAATTGAGTAAATTCGAATGCAAGTCGAATTAGGTAGTAGAAATAAAATATAGTAGAAATATTTTTCTTCATTCCTAGCATTTGGATCCCAAAGCGATTATTTTTTAATTTTAGATTTTAGCATTCACAACGCTATTTTTGTTTAGTGCCTATTTTATTTACAAAGACAATTCTGTCACTATCAATCGAACAAGCTATTATTTTTATTCTTTTGTACCAGTTTCTTAGTGTTACAATTCTGCCATCATGATCGTCACAATTTTAAGCCTTGATACCTATTGTTTACATGTAATATAGTGTCTATTAAAGTACTAACATCCTATAACTTCCAATTCCAGGGACGGAAATTCATCGCACAAATAGACTGGTTTGTACAACATTATCAAGGTGATATTATTTTACAGGTATATTACTATGTTATTTAAGCTTGTATGTCTGCTGATACTATCAGAAAGTACAGAGCTTGGTTATAAAAATGGTTCGATTATTCACCAAATAACAATATAGACATAATAAACACAGAAGTCTGTAAGACAATTATTAGTATTATTTAATATTGGATTCATTGTTGATTTCACAATATGAGCTAATCTCAAGGTTTAGTATCGAATTTAACTACGCCTTGGCGTAGACTTACATTGCTCAAATACAATGGATATCTTAGATTTCTTATTACTATTTATTAAATATTTTCCAATTAGTTTTTTTTCTAACTTTTCTAACTTAAAAAAAAAAGTGTCACATTGAGGTACCTTGCCTATTGCACATAGAATGAAAACAATTTAATCAATTAATTATTTGTTTACTTCAAGTATGAAACATGAATTCTTCTTAGTTTGACATAAACCATTCTATAATTACCTTCTTTTTCGAGAATGCTACATATTATTATTATAATAAACATTTCATAATCACTTCTTTTTATTTATAAATATAAAATAAAAATAGTAATACATATTAAAAAAGAAAAAAAAAAGAAATGAAATTCTTATATGTAGAATAGATAATGGATTACTGAAATGTAAAATTCAATGATAGTGGAGTAGACTCAAATCCATGGTAACCAGTTTTAGCACTCGACGTACGCCGATACCTATATAGGTATGTTATGGCTATGTAGCCATAACATTTATTTTTTTATTATAGAAATTCCACGTAACACGGTGGAATGGTAGATAATTTCACTATCTTTGCAAGATATCATCGATTAATGATAATTAAACTGAATTTTCCTAACGAATCTTGCTTATTTTTTTTTGGTTCCAACCATCTATATGTACCATATTTGCTACCAAAACATTAAGAATTATGTTAAATGTGACTGATTTTCTTTTTTAAATTTAAAAGACTAATTACACAAGAGATGATATTTCCATTTTCTTATATAATGCTTTAAACATCTACATGTGTTAATAGTACTAATATCGAAGGAAGAATCCTGAAGTATAATTAATGATTAAACGAACTTACCTGTAAGTGAAGTTCTATCATAATTATACGAAGGATTCTTCCGAAGATATTAGTATAGAGTCCCACCCTCCCTACTGCTTATTGTTAATTACAATAAGTGTTCACCCACTGAAGAAAATGAGGAAATATCATACGATTTGGACTTTAAACTAAATGAAAAGGTTGGCGCCGAATGGCGGCGAGGAGAATTCGAGCCGGAAATGTCAAAGTATCTGTCAATTCTAAATCAAATACCTTCTCTTTTTAGGTTTTTTAGGTTATTACTCTAAAATAACGTGCTAAGTGGTGATACATGCAAGCGATACTACATGTGTTAATAGTACTAATATCTTCGGAAGAATCCTTCGTATAATTATGATAGAACTTCACTTACAGGTAAGTTCGTTTAATCATTAATTATTACGCTAGCATGAAAACTGCACGAGATATCACAGTTTGAAATGCACAAAATTGGACTCACCCGAAAACGCTCCATACTAACGGCTACCAAGTTATGACGTCACGCCTTCCTACGTTGTATGCAACGCGTAGGAAATTTGTTCAGCAGCTATACTAAATATTGTGTTTATCAAAATGGTTTCTTTGACAAATTTGCTATAAATTTTACGGACTAATTAAATGTATTATTTATTTTAACAAATTTTATACTTTTTTAATGGAATTGTCCACCCAACTTTGAGGGGTCATAAAACAAATAATACGCAATATATAAAACCAATAGGTATACAAGCTCCTTCAAAAGTTTGATATGTTTACGATTTTTATTAGTATTTCGTTATTTTATTAATAAGTCAACATCCCTATTGGAAATGCGTCTGGCGGCATTTATTTAACCTCAAGAAGGAAAAACAATTGTAAAAACGTTATATACCTATAATAAACACTATCATTGAGACAATAATAATTCAATAACTAATACATTATATATTACCTATTAGAATTTTCTTGTTTCATATAATTTTTAGTTGCGGATGACGTTAACGTGGATGTTAATGTGAAAAGGTTCCTGCGCATTAGCAATTGGCGGAGGTATATTTGGTAAACATTTTTAACCCAACTCTTTATTGAATAAAATGATTATAAAATACAATTAATGGTTTTCCACACAAAGATTACAAAAAAACTAATTATTAGGGACCATTTGACTTAACAAGACAACATATTTTTGAATAACGATTTAAATATAAAAGATATATTACAACTGTCAAAAGCTGTTTACTAAATAGAACAATAAAAAAACAGACTATAATTTTATAGAACTTCTTGCTATAAAATACTCTTATTATTCATCTTTTTTTATCTAAAATATCTTTATTTTTTGTGAAATAAATGTCTCCATGGTGATAAAATATTTTGAGAAAAGTTACTGTGTCCAACCGCACTGTAATTAAATTAAAAAAAGTAATTCCTCAGTTCAATTTGCAATAAGAATATGATCTAGTGTAAGTCGATTTTTTTCTAGTTTATTATTTAGTAATCAATTAGCGTGTTAAAATACAATAATTGACCATTGCAGTTAGTTTCTCGTGAATCAGTGACCACTCGAGAGTTAGTCATGACTCATGACCGATAAAGGTTTACGTTCCACGCGATAATGCGACTAACAGATATGTAATGTAACGCTAATTATTTCGCAATGAAACTTGAGTGCCTTTTACGGGAAACTGGGTAGTAAAACTTTCACAATACTTACTTCTATATATGTGAATCGTCGATAAAACGAGGTCAGTTTTGTCCTTAGATATGGAAAATTAAATGACGCGGTTTTCAGGGTTTATAATAATTTTCCAAACCAATCAGCCAGAATAGATAAGTACAACTAATACTTCCGTGGATTAAAAAAAAATACCGTCTTCCGAAAAATGGTGCAACAATGGGAATTCCAATTTCGTCCGTGAGGCAAGGCAATTGTGACAAGATGCTCTCATGACAGAAGCATATTATGTCCTGCATTGGGCTATGAGGAACTGTTATTATGATACTATGGCCCCTATTTGTAAACCGCTCTCAACGTTGAGAGCTATCTTGAGATCATACTTCAGATGCTCTACTTCTAGGGTATGATCTCAAAACAGCTCTCAACATTGTGAACGGCTTATAAATACAGGCTTGAGGACCTATTAAAAGTTGCGACATTAATTTAACATACAGTTCTTAAATTTCCGCGGGGATATTAAAAAAGCAATTTAACTAAACCAAATAATTTCAAAACAACGCCAAAATTAATAACATACATAACATTGTAGAGACGCTAAAAGTGTTTTTATTTCAATTGAGATTTAAGCTTTTCAGAAAATAATTTTGAATAAGTAGAAAAAGTTTCTTGAAAAATATTCTGTACAGCAACAACCATTTCTATTTCTCGGAAAAATGAATAAATGTTCATAAATCAGTCACGAGTTGTCGAGAAAAAACCCATTTCCCAATATAAAAACGTCTAAAACGAAGCTTTCAGTTAAAACTTAATGGGTATTGAAAATTTTCAGGACATAAAAAAACGGGTAAAAACAGGAACAATGCGGTTTAGACCAGTTATAATCCCGTGCGAGCCGCTTTTCACACGCCACGTGTTTTTTAGAACTTATATTTTTTTGTGAAAACACCTTTATTTGAATATTTTTTATTTTACCACGTTTTTAATTATAATTTCGCCAGTGGATTATACATATTTTCTTTTTGTGTATAAAATCTCTTTTTCTGGGTGTTTATCGTTTAGCATTTCAAATTGCATTTAAAACCGGATTTTGAATATCACCATCATCAGTTTTGTTTATAAATTTTCATCGTTACTTTCATTATTACCAAGCAATTATTGTATTATCTTTAATTCTCCTCTTTAACAAAGTTTTTAACTGAAAAGCAATTAAGAAGTCCCAATAAACTATTGCATGAAAACATTTACCAAATTGTAGCCATACCTATTAATTACATAGATTAAAAAGGTGATAATAAAACATAACGGACGTGTAAAAAATCACATAGAAAAGGCGTTATGGGAAAACACCCCATCAGTTTATGGCATGGCAGCTAACGCCAGTATGGTGTAATTTCCATAAATGATTCAGTCACAAAACACTACGCAACGCTTACTTCCGATACAAACTTATCAAACTATTTAACAGTTAAGGTGTACTACCGATACGCCGAAAAACCTTTCAACTATCATCTTTATTAATACATAACAATTCTTCATCTTTATTTATTTATTTTAAGGAGGTCCTACTTAGAATTCACAAGATTGCTATACAATTCTAAATAATATACTAGAAAAATTCGACTCGTCACCAGATCATATCTCAGGCGGGAATCGAACCTGCGACCTTGGGGAGTTTGGTCCAATGTTCTTCCAACTGACCTACCGAGCTTGTCAGACAAAATATTGCTACAGCAAATATAATTACCAGATTATTTAATTAGTTAAAATATACTTAGTTAATAAACCTCAAAACTTTATCATAAGAATTATTACGCAGAAACAATAAAATGATATGTAAAATCCCCAACTTAACTTACAAAAAATTTGTGTAATACTTTGTTGAAATTTATAACATATCGTATATGTTATACCAACATACGTACTACGAAACCACTCTCGTTTGAATTCTGAATTGTGATGATCCGTTTTGAAATCATAATTTACGAGAAATGGCAATTGAAAGAGCGATGAAATAAAATTAAATTTCACGAAATGATCAAACAAAACAATCGGGGCCAATAAATCTGTCAGATGGATGAAATATTTGGCAAGCTTCAATCGATGAAATGATAAATCAGGGAATTGTTTTTCGCGTGTGCGAATTTGACGCATCCCGTTTCAATAGAATTTTCAAGCGATTGACCGCGGTAATTAATTTTTGATATAGGTAGGGAAAATCACTTATTTAATACTGTTTACGGTATTATTGGTATTGGTGATGGGCTCTTTTCTCCGCATTTAGACTCCCATTTGGTCCGTTATGCGTGAACACAGCATGGTGTGGCTAGTCAAGCCATCCCAGCTCCTTCCAGAAGCGCAGAAGCCTCCTGGGGCGTTCACAGGCTTCTAGGAGTGACCACGCGTCTAGAAGTCACGTCACGCGTCACGTCTTTGAGGATTTCTGCCCGGTGTGTGGCCAAACCCACGCACTCCAGGATTACGTGGGCGGCTGTTTCCTCTGCGTCCAGGCATCCTCTACATAGGGGACTGTCTGTCGCATTCATGATGAATAGTTGTCGGTTTAAAGCTAGGTGACCTGTAAGTGTACCTACAACTATTCGGAGGTCTGGACGATTAAGGCTGAGCAGTCTACAGGTCAACCGCGGCGAGACTGCGGTCATCGCCAACTTGGACTGTCTACAGCTTGTTAGATCTACCCAACGAGTATTATGTGGAGCACGAGTACGTTGTCTTACCCATGAGCGCAGTTGGCTGAACGGGAGTGGCAGGATGGGTATGGGTCCTGCCCCTATTGTGGAAGATCCCCTTCTAGCCAGCTCATCGGCGGCGTCGTTCCCGTGTGATCCACTATGCCCTTTAATCCATTGTAGGATAACTTTGTTTTTGGATGCTAAACGATCCAAAACTTGATGGCATTCGTAGACGATACTGGAGTTGATCGTGTTGGCCTCCAGTGCTGTTAGGACGGCCATACTGTCGGTCAGTATGCGGATGTTTAGTTCCTTCATACCTCTAGACAGGACCGTGGAAGCGGCATTTATTATTGCAACACATTCGCATTGAAATATCGAACTGTGTTGGCCTAATGCTTGTGATAGTTTGATATTTAGGTCTTGTGAGAATACTCTGGCTCCAGTACCAGTCCCCATCTTGGAGCCGTCCGTATAGATTCGGACTTCATGTATGCCGGAGTAATCTCGGTCACTTTCTAGTAACTGTATCTGGTATTTCTTTTCGAAAATGTATTGTTTAGGGATCCTGTCGCATGGGGCAGCGATTAGTGGCTCATGTTTCACTACATTATTCCACAATGTGGAGTGAGGACCCTCTCGGTTGTACCACAGACCCAGGTGTTTAAGCCTTATAGCAGCCATGGAGGCTTCCTGTTGTATAAACAGGTCCAGGGGTGCCAGATCCAGGGCTACTTCTAGGGCGGCTGTGGGGGTAGTTCGCATGCAGCCGGTTATCGCAGAACATGCCAATCTTTGGAATTTCTGCAGCTTGTTGATGACGGTGCTTTGCTCTGTTTTGGACCACCAGGCAACGGCTCCGTATGTAATAATGAGACGTATAACAGTTTTATACAGCCACATAGTTATTTTCGGTGATAGCCCCCAGCTTTTGCCGAGTAGTCTTTTACATTGGCAAAAGATGATGGTGGCTTTGTTTAGCTTTCCTTCGAGATGTCTATTCCAGAGGAGTTTGTTGTCTAGTATCACTCCTAGATACTTGACTTCCTTGCTCAGGGACAGACTGGTATTGAAAAGTTTAGGAAGTTTAAGATTGCCTAGACTTCGTTTGTTTGTGAACATGATCAATTCCGTCTTTGTTGGGTTCACTGTTAGATTGTGTTTATTGCACCACTGTTCGACGACCTTCAATGCGGACCTCATTCGGTCACATATCACACTCTCAACTCGTCCGCTGATGAGTTTGGTCAGATCGTCTGCATAGCCTACTGTGAGGAAGTAGCGGTCGTTGAGCCAACAAATCAGCTCATTGACCACAATGTTCCATAAGAGAGGTGAGAGGACACCCCCTTGGGGACATCCTTTAGCTACTACCCCTCTGGTAGTACCATTCACAGTAAATTGTATAGCTCTGTCTCTTAACATGCTATCAATCCACCCGGCAATAGTCGGATCGACACCATGTTTAGAGAGGGCCTGGCTTATGCTGGTAAAATTGGTTTTGTCAAAGGCTCCTTCGATGTCGATGAAGGTGCCTAGTGTTGATATTTGGTGTTTGAGATTGCCTTCTATATAAGAAGCCACCTTATGTAGGGCAGACTCTGTTGATTTGCCTGCAGAATAGGCATGTTGATTTGGATTTAAGGGATTCCTGACTAAAGCAGTGCTCCTTATCTCCTTGTCTATTAGTCTCTCCAACACCTTTAAAAGAAATGATGTGAGGCTAATTGGTCTGAATGATTTAGGTTGAGTGTAGTCTCCTTTGCCGGGCTTAGGAATAAAGACTACTTTGACTTCCCTCCATTTCATAGGAATATAGCGGTGTGCTAGGCAGCTTCTGTAGATGGCTACGAGGTGGTCAATAAGACCACTGTCGCTCCACCTCATCAGCCCTGGAAAAATTCCATCTAGTCCCGCTGATTTGAATGGGAGAAAGCTGTTGATTGCCCACGTTACTTTCTCCGGGTTGACGACCTTGTGGGCGGTGGTCCAGTCGATTTCAGCAGGTGGATACTCAACTTTTTCTTCCCATGTGCGACTTTCCGTTATGCGGCATCCGGGGAAGTGAGTGGTCATTAACAGTTCTGAGGTATCTTGATCTGTTTTTGTGTATGTTCCGTCAGGCTTTTTCAGGAAACCAAGATTGTGTGTTGGTTCGCTGCACAGGATGTTTTTCACTCTGTTAGCCTCGTTGTTGGTTTCAATGTTGGTGCAGTAGCGTCTCCAGCATTCTCTTTTCTTGAGGCGAATACGCTTCCTGTAGTTGTATTGGGCTTGTTTATAGGCGTCCCAATGGTGCGCTTCCCTAGAGTTCTTTGCTTTGTTGAACAACTTTCTTACCTTGCGGCGTAATTTCTCCAAATCAGGTCCCCACCAGTGACACTTGTTGCCTGGCCGGGAGCTGGGAGTAGAAAGTGGGCATGTTTCTTCAAAGCTGGTGGTTAATATTATTGTTATGCGATCAACATGGTTATCAATATCCGCTTTTACCGCGTGAGTTGTAGGTGTGTCCAGACACCCTAGCTTCTCTGCGGTCAGAAGCTCATACTTACGTCGGTCCATCTTGCGTGGATTACGTCGGGGCTTAGGCGGTGTGAGAGTCGTATTTAGGTTGTACTTGACCCAGCGATGACTGTTTACGGTAATAATACTATCATTTCTACTAGCGGCCGCTCGCGTTGATTTTTTTTTCTATCCCTCGGGCACAATACTTTTTTCGAGATAAAAACTCTATGTCCTTCTCTGTAACTCTGACAACGTGTATGTAAAATTTCACGTTGATCGGTTCAGTAGTTAAGACGTGAAGGCGTAACAAACAATATTAGTAAGGATTAAGAATTGTATGCAGCGTTTTGAATTCTTCAAAATTGGTTTAGCTGTTTAGGAGTCATTCATTAGTCGCGTGAGGTTCAAAAGGGGGAGGGGGTTGGAAAAATATCACGATGGTCATAGTTATTATAATTCTACCTGTATTATAACAGCTGTGTTTCTTTAATAAGCAAAAAAATATCAGAAGGGGGAGAGGGAGTGTAGAGAGAACACGTGTATTGATTTTTCGTGAACTCGAGGTTTTTAAACCGAATTTTTATTACAGTGCTTATTTTCCAAAATTAAAATTAGCTACATAATAAAGATAATATTCAGATTTTTTTTGGTAGATAGGTACTATATAGGCGTGAAAATGTAACAAGAAACAGATAAACATACATAGTTCCACTTTTACAATTTTAGTATGGATTTATCTTTGATTGATATAAAATAATCAAAGGGGTTTATTTATTAGATACAAAGAGTATTTGGGTTAGAGGTGCGATACCTCTCATATTTTATTTAAACCTCTTTGCACTTGCCGGTAGGAAATATTAACGACAACACGATAAGTGGGTTCGTTTAAAAATTCATCACAGATATTCAATATCGCTTTTTACTACGTTTTTATTAACCATATCTTTTGAAAAGTGTGGCTAGCTTAAACTCTTATCATATTATCATCATGCAGGGGTCAAGTCTGCTAATGTTAACGTCAAAATCGTGTTTCAATGGTGTTTGCATGGTATTGCTTTTTGACAAAATTCTTGTTTCTTAAACACAAAACCGAAACACATTGTGTTTCTTAAACCCAAAACGGAAACACATTGTGTCTTGATTTTGGGTTTGTGAAACATGAACCGGGTCAAAAAGCATTACCATTCAAACAACATTGAAACACGATTTTGACGATAGCATTAGCAGACTTGAGTAGTAGTGTTTGAGCGAAAACACGTTAAAAATCTTCGATTCAGCTTTAGAATTCTCATTTAAATTGTCCAAGATTGGCATCCTAGGCTCCCTAAGCATGGCTTTAAAAAATTCGTGTATTTTTCTAAAGAAACAGAAACGGTAACGATGTAGTGTGGTACACAACGTCATCATCAGTGACGTATGAAGCTAACATTGTTTTTATTATAAATTAATATTCTATTTTCTTAGTTAAAGTAAACATGTAACATGTAATCGGATACTTTTATAAATAAGCTAAATGTCATTGTAAAACATTAACGTATTGACCTTTTTGGAATTACTATAAAAACCCTGTTTTTCTCTAAATAAAGGAACAGTTAAGAATCGACTTTCCTTGTGTTATTTCGTCTCCCTTAGCCGCTCATCACATGGCGACCCTGCCAGTCCACTGCTTCTAGGCAGTGCTGGTGCCGTATGGGTTCCGAGCCTCAGTAATAGTCGCGGTACGCGTTAACGGCGTGATTTTTTTTCTCTTCAAAAACCACGAGAAATACTACATCAAATCATATTATGGGAGGACAGTCATCAAAGAACGAAGACAAAAAAGAAGAAATCATCATAGCACAGAATGGTGCAGGAAATAGTGCAGCGCAAAACACAGCAGAGAAGCACGTGCCGTCCCTGGTATACATGGTTGCTGTTTTGGTGGCAATAATGTCCATCATATTCGTTTACCTGGCCTGGAAGAAGTTCAACAAGTGCCTTACTAAGAAAATTGAGCGCCAAGCTGTTGCAGTAGTGATGCGAAAACAAGATATCGTATAGAGCTCCTTGGCAAGAAAAAAGAAGATGCACCGTGTAGAAAATTAATATTAAGAGGTAAACTAACATTACTATTTCATTGTTTATTGTCTATGTTAAGAATTTATAGTTGCTGAATTTTTTTTATAGCTATAGGATGCGTATTATCCAATAAAAACGGTTTGCCGATAGCTTATGCAAGCAGACCTTTAAATTCGGCAGAAAAAAATTATCCAACCATAGAAAAGGAGTTGTTGGCAATCGTTTGGGCGGTAAAATATTTTCGTCCATATTTATATGGACGTAGCTTTAGGATTTTAACAGATCATCGCCCTTTGATTTATTTATTTAACATGAATAATCCATCGAGTAGGCTCACTAAGTTTCGTTTGTGCCTAGAAGAGTACGATTTCACGGTAGAGTATTTGAAGGGTAAGGAAAATGCAGCTGCAGATGCATTATCCAGGATTGAAATTACTAGTGACGAACTTAAAAATATGACAAAGAATGTGATGTCAGTAATGACTAGAGCACAAAAGAAACGAATGGAAGAGCAAAAACAGGTAAATGATTCTGTTTCCATGGATTCTAGCTGTGATTGGACTGATCAACCGAACATAGTTGGGGTTCCTAAGAAACCAAATAATTTGCCTGAATTAAGTTTTAGCAAAAATGACTTTTATAAAATATTAAAACAAAAAGACTATATTTCCAGTCAAAATAATATTATAATATACTTGCCATCCTTATTAACATTGTGTGTCGCCCCTAGTTTTCGATCGCGTACGAAACGAGATTTCCTCGCGAGAGAATTAGATATGTTTTGCAAGACACAAAAGATAAATGAAGTATGCATACTACAAAGTGATGACACCGCTTGTATTATAACAGAGCTAGCTCAATATATAAATAATAAATATAGGTCAAGGTCCGGACCACGACTATGTATAGTAAAAGGTGTTAAGAAAATAAATAGTAAGGATGACAGACGAGTCATATTAAATGATTTTCATTTACTGCCGACCAGTGGGCATGCAGGCATTCAAAGGATGACTAATAACGTAAAGCGTTATTACTATTGGCCAGGAATGGACAATGACATTATTAAATTTGTAAAAAATTGTGATAAATGCCAAAAACAAAAATTTCACAAAAATATTAAGCAGCCACTGTGTATTACTAGTACGGCAACAACGGCTTTGGACAAAATATATTTGGATTTGGTTGGACCATTAACTAAAGATACAAATGGATATTGTTATATATTAACGTTACAGTGCGAGCTTACGAAGTACGTAGAAGCATATCCGCTACTAAATAAGGAAACGGATACCGTAGCACGAGCGTTTGTTGATAACTTTATATTACGTTATGGAATCCCTAACGAGATAGCGACAGATAGGGGAACCGAATTCATTTCGAATACCATGCAAGAAGTATGTAAGATTTTAAAAATCAACAAATTGCAATCAACTGCTTATCACCACGAAAGCCTTGGTGCTTTAGAAAATTCACATAAATCATTAGGAGCATTTTTAAGAATTCAAACGAATAATCAAGCTTATCAGTGGTCAGATTGGTTGCAATATTGGTGTTTTTCTATAATACGACGGTACATTCCGCAACTAAATATACACCGTATGAATTGGTGTTTGGTAAACTATGTCGTATACCAAGTAATATTATTAATCAAATAGATCCAATATATAACTTTAATTCATATGCTCTAGAACTTAAGTATAGATTACAAAAATCCCAAGAGGATGCTAGAAATAATTTGATTAAAACGAAAATTGATAGAAAAATAAAATATGATTTAAATACTAATTCAATTAATTATAAAATAGGAGATTTAGTATTAGTAAAAAAGGAAAATAGAGATAAGATGGATCCCGTATACTCAGGACCATATACTGTTATTGAAGATCAAGGTGTAAATGTCAAAATATTAGTTTCAGGTAAGGAAATAATAGTACACAAAAATAGGACACAAAAATTTAATTATAATTAAACTTGGCGGATAGGTCACAAGTGCTAATATGTAAGAAATTAATTAAATAAAGACAGAAAATTGTAATAAGAGACCAATAATAACAGCTAATACCTATGCCTAAAAAGGGATTGACTGTATCTGATAAACTAGATTATGTTATAAGTAATAGGCAAAATGACCATAATATTAATTTGTATATTTTTAGAATGTAAACAATTGTTTGTTATTTTAAGTAAGAATGATTTGTATTACGTGTAACAATGTATAGTTTAATATTGATATTTAACTAAGTAGTTATGATATGTTTAAAAAAAAATTACAGATTCTTAATTTTTGTCAAAAAAAAAAAAAAGGGGGGAAGGTGTAGTGTGGTACACAACGTCATCATCAGTGACGTATGAAGCTAACATTGTTTTTATTATAAATTAATATTCTATTTTCTTAGTTAAAGTAAACATGTAACATGTAATCGGATACTTTTATAAATAAGCTAAATGTCATTGTAAAACATTAACGTATTGACCTTTTTGGAATTACTATAAAAACCCTGTTTTTCTCTAAATAAAGGAACAGTTAAGAATCGACTTTCCTTGTGTTATTTCGTCTCCCGACGCCGCTCATCACAACGATTTAGTTTTGGTTTTATCGTTGAAAATTAACGAGATTGGGCCCCAGGCTGGTGCTACTCCACTTTTTCAGAAGCCATACGACGACTAATTAATTAGAAAAAAGCGTTTTATTTAATTTGTTGAAGCGCTATTGGCGGAGCTTGATAGACTAATCGTGTACATCACGTTTGTTAAGCAACGCTCGGTCTGGTCAGGTGTCGGATGGGTGACCGTTAAGTGGTATTACAACTAAGCGCTTCCGTGCTTCGGAGGGCACGTTTAACCGTTGATCCAGGCTGTTGTCATCTGATAACAGTCACTGTCGTTAAGCCAAGTTAGAGACCTTACAGGCGGCTTGATAAACTCTAACACCAGAGGTAGCCACTAACCCTCATACGATAAAAAAAAAGATTCCATTTGTTAGTTTTCTATTAAGAAGTTTATGACTCAGCTTCGAATGACATATAATTAATCGACATCTATTTATCGATAACAAAACAAGGCAAAGTTCATTGTAATACCCGTTTAACAAAAACCGGGAGATCGTCCCGAACAATGGGTATTATCCTTGTATTATCGCAATGGACAAACCAACAATAATAAAGAATTGCGCAGGCTTCGATTACTTTATTACTGCAGGAACTCGATTTAAAGATTTATTGTGTTTTTTTTTATGTTTATTTCACCTTGAATTTTGATCACTTTGATTTAATAAGTTTTTGTCCTAAAGTTATCACTTCTTCTTCCTTGCGAGTCGACTCCGAAGACCAGAACTCAGCCACCGATACAGCATTATCAGTGGCCTTATAAAGATCCTCACGCCTGCAGGTGTTAGGACACGCAGTGCACGACAAAATATGTGCCATTGTCTGGGGGGTAATACCACACAGATATGCGCTCTCCGAGCTGTAGCCCCACCTGTGCAGTGAACATGTTCTCCCTGCTTCGGCCTACTTGAGTCCTTAGTTTATTAAAGGACTTCCGAGTTGCCCAAGGTAGATCATGGCTAAGGGGAGTTGTTCCGCCAGCTCAGTATTTGAATCTGTGAGATATTTCACTAGCGCAGTTTGAATTACTTTAATTTTACACTGTGAATGCATAATTCTACAAATCTTCGGGGATAGTACACAACCGTGGAAATACCACAAAGAGCGCACTCTTTCCTCGCACTTCTTCATTCATCTACACTAGACCTAGTTTTACAGAGTTATAACTTTTTAACTTTTGTTTTGTATTTTCATACTGAATTACTCTGTGGTTTGACACTTCCTAGGTTTTTTAGTCTGTGATCACCCCTTGAGAAAAAATGTAACACGCGTGCCACGCTTTTTCCATGAATTAATGTGGTGTTTAAAATGTGTTCAATAATCTAAGTGCAGTGCCAATCCAGTTTTTGATATATTGCGCCTACAAATCTCACTCTATTTTCTTATATCAAGGGTATAATTAGGTAAATTGGCTTCTTCTGTCAGTTACGCGGAATTATTCAATTTGCTAGATAAGCGTATTTGCACTATCCCCGACGAAATGTAAAACAAATAGTAGTAACTCGGTTAGTGTTACCACATCTACGCAATTGCCCTTAGTTTCGTATTACTCGTAATGTAAACAGTATTGTATTTGCTCTTTTTTGCTTACAAACACTGATTCGTATGTAATAATTAACTCCAATTGTATTGCTATAGAAGTTAAACACACGTGACCTTGTTTCTACTTACCGTTATCTAAACATTTATATTTTATAGTAAATCAAGTAAATGTTATGTAAAATCAAGTATCAAACACATCACAAGACGACATATCGAGAGCTTGTGATTTTGAAATTGATTGACTGTTTAGAAATTTATCTAATTCATCCAAAGCCATAAATCTTTTAATTCATCATCATACAAGAGACTTATTTCTTACAAGGTGCATCAACGATCTGTTTTATTAATTCTGTCTCAGCCTAGAAAAAGCCTTAGCTTTTAATTTCTTGTTTAAAAAATATGTAACTATCATTTTTACACGACTACCCAAAAAGGAGTGTATATGTATTCAGGATTCATGTATGTTTGTGGGTATGTGAGTTTCTTTATTCCACCATAACGTTAGAATCCTTACATCATCCCGATTGACACTGACTATATTTCTTTTTTTTCGAAAATGGTCAATATGGCGACAGTGCGACGCCATTTTCAAATGTAAAAAAAATAAATTCTCCAATTATTACAATACGGGCATCAAATGAAAGGCCTTGATGAGCACATTCCAAAACTATATAATTTGTCAATAAAATGTGTAAAATAAAAATAAATAAAATTAAAAAATATTAAAAACACGACTGCCCTTCCAAAAACGAACTAAAAAGTTAAATAACAAGTGTCATTGCAGTCGGGGAACCTCTTTGACAATAAAACCAAGGAGTTTTTATATCATCTCCGACGAAAAAAAGAAAGAAGATAGGTCTTACTTCTTTTTCTATAACCATACTTTTTTCTTTCAGCCTTTTTGTATCAACAATTTAAAGTTTTATCTGTGGTAAATAAGTCTGGTTTCCACGCTCCCTTCACCAGATAAAACTCAATTAGAGCTCACTGCAGGAAGCTTTGAGAACAACGCGTATGTGCTTCTGACAGCTCCATTTCCAATTAACACCATACGATTTAAAGCGTTTAGAAAACAAACCAATTAAATATATGTATTTACGGAGCGTGAACCTAGGTATTTGTTTGAGCAAAAGTTACCATTAAAAACATTTATTGTAATCAATAACTTTTACTTAAACCGGGGAGCTAATAGGGTATTTGACAACATTGAAAATATACTGCAAATTGTGGTCATCCTAACAGATAATGACGTAAAAAACATATTCAACTATTATATAGACTAAATTAAGTCTATTGATTGATTAATTTCACCTAGAAAAATGCAATATTTTTTGAATTTTTTTCTGTGGCGAAAACGCTCTAAGATTACTGATGACGTCACTTGCCTGTAAATAAATATGGCTTCAGGCGTTTGACACGACCATAGACTTAGGATCCGCGATTGATGGCTGTCAAATGGCTAAGGATATTATAATGTTTACAGGCTTCTGACGTCAACAAGTGACGTTTCCAGCGCCATAGCGTTTTTGACGCGGTTTTTAAATTTTAAACTTTATCATTGATTTTTTTAAAAATACATTGATTTTTCCTGAAATATCAATGTGGTGCGCTTATTACGTAATAAGGAATAATTTAAAATGGTTTTCCAAAATTAGTCAAATAGCCTATTGATTAATTTCAAAATCTATCGCAATCACTTTCATTTGACAGATGGATATGACACATTGCTGCATTTCTTTGGGAAGTTTTTATTTGTGCCAAAAAGAAGTATCAATGTTTTGTCAAATGAAAGTGATTGCAATAGATTTTGAAATTAGACAGTCAGTGCGGGTTATTTTGTAAGACGAGTAAGGCTGCGTTCAAACGATAACACACGACCCGACCTCAACCCGAACTCAACTCAAACTCACCTCAACCGCAGCCTACCTTGAAATACATCGCTTAATTTTGAGTCTTATGATGACACATTAATAAGCTCCTGTGTAATGTGCAGGTGAGTTTGAGGTGAGTTCGGGTTGAGTTTGAGTTGAGTTCGGGTTGTGTTCGGGTTGAGTTCGGGTTGAGGGTGAGGCGTGTGCAGTTGCATCGACAAAATATAACGGAGCTTATTAATGTGTTATAAAACTCAAAATTGTAAGCGCTGTATTTCAAGGAGTGGGCTACGGTTAAGTTGAGTTCGAGTTGAGTTTGAGTTGAGTTCGGGTTGAGGGCGAGTCGTGCGTTATCGTTTGAACGCAGCCTTAGTAATGACTTGAGTAAAACGTGCAATTTTCACATGCTTCTAATATTATATTCATATGTAATTTATAGTATAAATAATCTTAAGTATAGTTCTAGTGCAGTTTTGGTGCATTTAAAATTAATTAATAATTATAAATTACAATATAGGTAATATCGAAGCATTTGAAAAGTCATTACTGACTCGTCTATAGATACGACGGTAATAATCTTGAAGGACTAAATTACTAACATAACATCATAAACAACAATATTTTTTCTACGACTTTTCCGAAAACTACAAAATAATTTGATTTATATTCTGTGCTTTGAAGCAAAACTCGAATTGGTTTGGATATTTGTATAGAATGTCGATTTTTTCGGAAAAGTCGTAGAACAAACTCTGTTGTTTATTTTATGATGTTAATAATCTACTGCGAGAAGAGGTTTGTGTATTGTAAATAACCTTGTATAAATCTTTTTAATTGTTTTAATTAATGAGTTATACTACTCTGTGTAAAAAGTATCGGGAATATGTCAATAAAAAGACCCGCGTAAAAGAGGTCGTTCTAATTTTTTTACTGCATGTTGGTAGCACTGTACTGATTAAGCGCGCAAAATTTGAGCGGGATCTGTCATTTAATTTGTTTTAAACTACACTTTTTGTTGGTGATAGTTTTGAGTCCTCGGCGATTTTTACAATGGAAAATGATAATGCACCATCACACACAGCCATTTTATTGAAAGAGTTTTTAGCGAAAAATTCAACAAAAGTTCTCGACCAAGCACCGTATTCACCTGATATGGCTCCGTCTGACTTTTTTTTATTTCCCAAGTTAAAATTACCACTTCGAGGAAAACGTTTTGAGTCGATAGAAGCCATAAAAGAAAATTCGCTAAATGAGCTAAGGGCCATACCGCAAATAGCCTATGAAAAATGTATGGAAGACTGGGTGAAGCGGTGGAGATGTTGTATTGCAAGCGATGGGGCCTACTTTGAAGGCGATAAAATAAATTTAGATGAATAATTTGTATTTTTTGTTTTATTGACAAATTCCCGATACTTAGTACACAGAATGTACTTAGGATGAACAGAACAGCCTTTAATCTCTTGATCTGACCATGACCATCAGCCTTTTTTGACTGTCCCCAATGACTGCTGGGGCACAGGCCTCCCTTATGAGTGGATAAAGAGGATGGGCCATAACCCGCCACGCGGGCCCATTGCGGATTGGTGGGTGTTAACGACTACAAATAGCACGGAGGAACTCGAGATGATAAATTTTTGGTCACCCATCCCATTCATCCCTTGCGAAAGTTGCTTAACCTTCGCAATCACCGGGCCAGGCACTTAACCACTGCGCCATAGATCTCCTTAACCAGGGACCGGATTAAGCGCTTTAAAACCCCTTCGTTCGTTTGGGTTTTTAGTATTTAGAGAATAATAATTAAAAAACCGGCCAAGTGCGAGTCGTACTCGCGCACGAAGGGTTCCGTACCAAAAAACGCAACAAAATTACGTTTATTGTTTGGGAGCCCCCCTTAAATATTAATTCAATTCTGTTTTTAGTATTTGTTGTTATAGCGGTAATAAAAATACATCATCTGTGAAAATTTCAACTGTCTACCTGTTGTCGTTATTAAAATCGAGCAAAAAAATTCAAAAAAAAAAAACACGTTTGTTGTATGGGAGCACCCCTTAAATATTAATTTTATTCTGTTTTTTGTATTTGTTGTTATAGCGGCAACAGAAATACATCATCTGTGAAAATTTCAACTGTCTAGCTATCATGGTTCATGAGATACAGCCTGGTGACAGACAGACAGATAGACAGATAGACAGACAGACAGACAGACAGACGGACAGCGGAGTCTTAGTAATAGGGTCCCGTTTTTACCCTTTGGGTATGAAACCTTAAAAATAAATACAATAAATAGATTATTTGATAGGGAAACCCTATTCGATAAGCAAACATTATAATCATAGCATCATGAGAATACAAGACATCGTATTTCAAAATCAAAAGGGTTCCGGTCGCTGTCCTTAACTGATCTAATGCCTATTTAAAGTATTCGTAAACTTGCTTGAATTTTGTTGATAAGGGGATGGGCCAAAATTCACTACGCAGGCCCAATTGATATTGATATTTAAGAACACCACCGTATCCAACCACCAGTCTATCACTTTTCATAAAGTCATACAATACGTTGAAATTACTATTAGGTTTCCACTCAGAATACACGCTGTTATAATTGAATGGCGAGCCTACCCCTTCGCGCCCCACGCCAAATATTTACATACACAACCGACAATATCAGTTATTTATATGTAACATACACTAGCGCCAGAATTGATATATCAAGCGAGGCGTTACCCTAGTTATTTTAGGACACTGCTTCTCAAACTGTTGTGGATTTAACCCCTTCTATTTATAGCAACAATTAGTCTTGTTTCACAAACAGAGGGTCTGCTAATGTTTTCGTAAATATCGTAGTTCAATGATTTTCTAATGGTAATTCTTTTTGACACAGTTCAGGGGGTCAAGTCTGCTAACGTTTTCGTCAGAATCGTAGTTCAATGGTGTTTGAATAGTAATGCTTTTTGACACAGATATTGTTTCTTAAAGCCAAAACTGAAACATAATTATTGTGTCTTGATTTTGGGTTTAAGAAACAAGAACTGTGTCAAAAAGCATTACCACTAAAACACCATTGAACTACGATTTTAACGAAAACATTAGCAGACTTTACCCCCTGGTTTCTTAAACCCAAAATCAAGACACAATAATAGTTTTGGGTTTAAGAAACACAATACGTTTCAGTTTTGGGTTTAAAAAACAAGAATTGTTTCAAAGAGCATTACCATTCGAACACCACTGAACTACGATATTGACGTTGACATTAGCAGACTTGACCCCCAGGATGTTTGTGCTAACTATAAAGATTATTTTGCCCTAAATTAATTAAAGCTGATAGCTGAAAGAGTAAAGCAGATTATTGCTTTTTCTATGTCCAATAGGGGCCATAATTTTGTACTTAAAATGAGGACAAAACTTTTCTATTTATGACGATGGTGTCTTTAATGCATTGTGCCATTTTGAGAACCGCTGCCTTAAACAAACTTTACCGGGGCGCTTGTGCAAATACAACACACAGATGTGCGAACGAAGATGCCATTATCTGGCGAAATTGACAAAATAATAACTTTGCACCGGAAATATCTATGCAAATTTTTGCGAGCCTTTGCGCATTCTAAATGTACCGTGGAAAATGTAGGTACACAACTTTTTACTAGCAGAGAAAAGTTAAAAAGTACGATTGTGTCCCCTTTACTACTTGCAATGACTAGTTACTTGGTTAATTACGGGTTATCAAGGTGACTATTTTTTCACATTGTTATTTTTTATATGTTGTTAGAAAACTTGTTTATCGTTAGTTTCCTATGTTAGCCGTGTGGTGTCTGACATAGTGGAACAACCAATTTGTGTAGGAAATGAAGCAATTTTTAGTATGAAGATGAAGTTCTCAACATTAAATCGTCAGTAGATAAAACTTTGCTGTGATGTTATATAGTATGAGCCAAAACCTATATACAAATATCTAAATGAATAAAATCGAAGGTATATATCAATTTAATATAAAAATCCTAATTATTTCTTCTGTTAAGATTTTTTTGTATATTTCAAATATTGTTGGTTACCTTACAAGGTATGAAAGAAAATATGTATACTTAGACTTAGGTACCTTATAAGATTTCTAAGAAATTTTAAGCAGAATTTGTTTCCTAAAAAAGATATCAACGTTATAAGAATTTATCATTTTTTTTGGACAATTTGCAAAATACATTTAATTTATGCTTCTTTATCATACTGTAAAGTTTCGTCGACTGAGGATTTACTGAGGAAGATACATCGTAAAAGATATCTAGGTATACAGACTAGTAGAAATAGTATATATAAATAATACTATCACCTTCAACTAGAAAGAGAAAGAGAACGGATAGCAGAGTTTGCCGATTAAAACGGTCTGACTTTGCAATCTCATCCATTCGCCGAGCGTGGATATTATCCCAGCATTAGTATTACGTATATTTTTGTTAACTACTCAAGTTGAAAAACTTTTTTACTTTCACTTTCAGAAAATCCTCCCACAATGAGCTGCAGTGGACTTCGATGGGATGATTATGGTGATGATGATGATGTCTATCAAAAGATATACATTTTTAAAAATTATCTGCGATTATTAACACAGTATAATGAGTTTGATTGTATATCTCCATAAATAAGCTTGATAATGTACTAAACTAAACCAAAGTTCTAAAACAAGTAAACTTAGTCGATTTGAACACACCTAAATAGAAGTTAACCATTGCTTCCATATTGATTTATGTCGAGTGTAAATTTAACTTGGGACCATTAAAACTAAATCAAAGCGAGTTGTAAATCGTCAAAGTCCGTGAAGCGACCAGTTTAATAAGGCCTTCGGAGCTCGATACTGACCCCCCTATGAGATTTGGCCTTGGGAACGTATTAAGAGGGGTGAGGAACCAAGTTACGCTGGTTTTTGGTCGGAATAAAATGCGGTGCGGTTTTCAGAGAGACCGTTTGTGTATAGCCAGCGTTTGTACTGGGCACCGTAAATTTAATTTTTTTTTAGTTCCCCGAAAATATCTCGGTGAAGTGTCGAAATGATAGGCGTTAAAGATTAATGGGCCGAAACATTTAACGGTGAAACTGCAATTGAATGAAACGTTACAATTTTCAAAGGGTTTTGGATAAGTAGTTTGCCCTAATTATTGTGTTGTAAAACTATTGATGGTTTTTATGATTTAGTTTTTGTATCCGATGTGTTGAAATCCTTACTAATATTATAAATGCGAAAGTCCGTTTGTTTGTTTGTTTGTTTGTTTGTTTGTTACGCCTTCACGTCCTAACTACTGAACCGATCATCATGAAATTTTGCATACACGTTCTCAGGGGTATAGAGAAGGACATAGGGTACCTTTCATCCCGAAAGAAAGTATAGTTCCCGAGGGATAGCAAAAAACCTTTTTCACGCAGACGAAGTCGCGGGCGGCTGCTAGTATACTATATTTTTAACACTCAAGATTTATTTTAAGATTTTGTGTTTATTTTTTCTAAACTGCATTAATATACGAGTATAAAGTTTCTTAATAGGAAGTGTAGATATTTATAAAGATTTATTAAAACTGGGTTAGTTTTTACTCATATTTTTTATGCACAACGGTATAGTGTTTGGCCTTCACCACACCTGATGTTAAGTGACGATAAGGCCGGAGGTGGAAGCGTGTAACGGTTCAAAACTGAACATGCTATTTTATCTCAAATATTTTTCGAATTTTGTTTCATACTGAGCATTATACTTCAGGATTCTTCCTTCGATATTAGTACTATTAACACATGTAGTATCGCTTGCATGTATCACCACTTAGCACGTTATTTTAGAGTAATAACCTAAAAAACCTAAAAAGAGAAGGTATTTGATTTAGAATTGACAGATACTTTGACATTTCCGGCTCGAATTCTCCTCGCCGCCATTCGGCGCCAACCTTTTCATTCGCTTTTCGTGCTTCGCCACGGACGCACGCATACAATCTCAAAGTGAGAATTCTTCAGAATTATATTTTATACAGTGAAAATTTAATTATACTTAGTTAAAATGCTTCGTGCAGAAAGGAAAAAAGATTTCAAGACGGAAGAGGACAAGAAGAAGAATACAAGATGGAGAAACACTATTAAATGCGTAACTGCCATTTTGGGCTTTTACCGTTTACTTGGCTTGAATGCGTAACTGCCAGACTGGGCTTTTACCGTTTACTTGCCTTAACTGCATAATTGTTTGCTTACCTTTATGAATGCGTAACTGCCATACTGGGCTTTTACCATATATATTTATTTTACTTTAATGTACATGAGTACAAAAAGAGCGGACTTAATGCTAATAGCATTCCCTCCCAGACAACATTGTTTGCTGGGATTTAAAAATGCGTAACTGCTACACTGGGCTTTTACCATTTAATTATTTAATTTGTCTGACACGAACTTACCATACTGGGTACTTTCTGTCATAAGGCATGTGTCTAATAAGGCATGAACCAATTATCTTTTGCACTCGAAATAGTCACACTGGACTATTTCACCGCATAGATAGGTCAGACAACGCAACTGCAACAAGTGCAGCAACTCAAAGTGCCCCTGATGACGCGAGAGTGTAAAAAGCAAGCTGCCCTCAAAGGTTACCATGTTGGAACCGTTGCCGAGCACCAATCGGGTGACTCCGCCGTCCGCCGAATTCGCCGCCATCTGCTTCCCAGCCAGGCGGCTGCTCTGCTGGAGCTGCAACAGCAGCCCTGACAACAGCTTAGTTCATCAGGTATGAATTTTGATATCATAGATATCCTTGGTGTTGCGTTGATCCCAACGGAATAATAGAGTACCATCGGTACTGAGATAAATTTTTGGCTTGCAAAATTTATATAACATAATTATGTATGATTTTATTATACACATTGTTACAACTGTAACGAAAAACTGCCAGTATAACGTTCATAAGCAGAGCTATAAATAAATGCTAAAATTTATCAACTTCATGGAACCAGATAATATACAGCAACTAGCTGATACCTGATATTTCACAATTTTTATGTGAAATAGCTTCTATTAATATAGGTACGCCTAACATGAGCCTGCTGATAGAAATTTCAATAAGAAATTGAATAATAGAATCCATACATTTTGTTATCCATAAATGCAGTAAGTGTTTATTACTGTGTACCACAGTTTTAATAAGTAAAAACTTTAAACATTTGCCTTAACTAGGAGATCCTATGTTTCAGGCTTATTATTTATGTTTAATCACTAACTAATTAGTATGTTTATTTCAAAGCTATGCCCTTACAAAAAGGAAAAATTACCTGTCTATTAATTTTCAAATTGAATTTGTGTGTGTAAAACATAAATTGATTGATCTTAATGATAATGATTCTGATGTGTAGAAATTATTAGCCAAGTGAATATATTATAGTGATAATGAAGCTTAAGGAGCAGCTTTCCAATATAGAACACCTTTTTTATGACAGTAATTTAAGACAGTGTTTTGCACTTTATACATTAAACAATGGGGCATTGCAACATTCATTTGTTGTGCACAACATACATTTTATTATAAACAGAAGGTATATGGTCAACTCAAGTGTAATTGATGCTGTCCACTTAAAAGGCCACCAACAGTTGAGTCGAATATGAATGATGCATTAGCCACAGGCCTGAGGTTAACGATATTGATCAACGAAAAAACTGTAAGTAAACCGGGCGCAGTACTTAAATAAAACAGAAATTTTAAAACTGATTTACATATTTATTTGCTAGTACATTTTGTTTTAAAACAATTTAAACTTGAAAACAACAAACGAAACATGCAGCCAGGTATACCATATGCTTAATTCCGACGGCAAACGAATATCCAGACGCGGCGACGAAGCCTCATCAACGTTTTCTTTCGTCGATAGCAGCAGACCCGCAGGCGGCCGTTACGGTCCATCGAAACAGTTGCCGAGGAATCGAGGATACATTCGTCAACATTCACATTCGATCATCGTACGCGGGGTAAGGATACTCGTAAGGATCTGGTGCAGCATTTATCTGTATTCAGCGAATGCAGGCAGTGGTCGCCAACTATAGGCACATAGGCGTCCACATAGTTGTTTGGTCTAAATTCGACATGTGTGAAAATACTATTTTCACTGCGCTAGGACAGCACCAAGATTATTATTATTTTCTTTTATACTCACTCGTACTCACTTGTGCCATCTCCAGAGATATATATTAAATTCTAACATTAATTTGACTAAAATTCGGGCGAAATACATAACAGCCACATAATACGTATGTATTTTAGTGACAGACAATAATTTGTCAACTACACATTAAGTTGAAGGTCCAACATCTCTGTTCGAAAAAAAAAAAATGTTTTATCAGGTTGTCATATCGGGTTTAGTTAAAATCTAACAGAAGTCATATTAGTATAAACTGTAAAAACGTTATCCTATAATAAGAATAAAAAATGCTTATTGTTTATAACAAAACACATTCTAGAAATCCCAGAAGTCGCATTATTATAAACAGTATAAAAGTTAACCTATATTGAAAATAAGAAATGGTTATTGTTTGTCAGAAAACAAGAATACAACACAGAAGTCTTTGCATTTTAGAAATCCCATCAACTCTATGGTTTTAATATTGGAAAAGTAATAGAAATATACGAATTTAAATTCTTAACTTTTGGGTATTGTATTTGCCCATATTTTTACAAAATTTATGCCGCCAGCTACGACTTCTTAGACAGCATTATCTCCCTGTTATATTGGACATAATATTTACTCTAACAATGTGTCTCAGAACATTTTTTTAAGAATTGAGATACACAATAAATTTAAACACATTTTTTTTTACAACTACCTTCACAACTTTCCATTAAGGTCTTTTACAAGAAAAACATTCACAAAACTGCAAAATAAATGATGACTATTTTATGAATGTATTAAACCTGTAGATACCGGTATAATATTATATTTTACTTTATTTAGTTGAATGTCATCGATACTTACACCGAATTAGAGAAGACATAGTTGTGGAATATTTTTCTCTGGTACCTCTCAACAACGGGGTAGACTGGGGGACACTTGTGGCCAGGAATCAAAACATTGAAAAATAATTGCATATAAATTATCTAGCTAGAACATGTAGCTTATTATATTTTCATTGCTTTTTTTATTATTGTATTCGGTGTAAAGTATTCTAGTCGTTATTATTTGATTTACTTATTCAAAAAATTATTACCAGTTTTGGTATTTTCGGATTGAAATTGAGTAAATTCGAATGCAAGTCGAATTAGGTAGTAGAAATAAAATATAGTAGAAATAATTTTCTTCATTCCTAGCATTTGGATCCCAAAGCGATTATTTTTTAATTTTAGATTTTAGCATTCACAACGATATTTTTGTTTAGTGCCTATTTTATCTACAAAGACAATTCTGTCTCTATCAATCGAACAAGCTATTATTTTTATTCTTTTGTACCAGTTTCTTAGTGTTACAATTCTGCCATCATGATCGTCATAATTTTAAGCCCTGATACCCATTATTTACATGTAATATAGTGTCTATTAAAGTACTAACATCCTATAACTTCCAATTCCAGGGACGGAAATTCATCGCACAAATAGACTGGTTTGTACAACATTATCAAGGTGATATTATTTTACAGGTATATTACTATGTTATTTAAGCTTGTATGTCTGCTGATACTATCAGAAAGTACAGAGCTTGGTTATAAAAATGGTTCGATTATTCACCAAATAACAATATAGACATAATAAACACAGAAGTGTGTAAGACAATTATTAGTATTTTTTAATATTGGATTCATTGTTGATTTCACAATATGAGCTAATCTCAAGGTTTAGTATCGAATTTAACTACGCCTTGGCGTAGACTTACATTGCTCAAATACAATGGATATCTTAGATTTCTTATTACTATTTATTAAATATTTTCCAATTAGTTTTTTTTCTAACTTTTCTAACTTAAAAAAAAAAGTGTCACATTGAGGTACCTTGCCTATTGCACATAGAATGAAAACAATTTAATCAATTAATTATTTGTTTACTTCAAGTATGAAACATGAATTCTTCTTAGTTTGACATAAACCATTCTATAATTACCTTCTTTTTCGAGAATGCTACATATTATTATTATAATAAACATTTCATAATCACTTCTTTTTATTTATAAATATAAAATAAAAATAGTAATACATATTAAAAAAGAAAAAAAGAAAGAAATGAAATTCTTATATGTAGAATAGATAATGGATTACTGAAATGTAAAATTCAATGATAGTGGAGTAGACTCAAATCCATGGTAACCAGTTTTAGCACTCGACGTACGCCGATACCTATATAGGTATGTTATGGCTATGTAGCCATAACATTTTTTTTTTTATTATAGAAATTCCACGTAACACGGTGGGATGGTAGATAATTTCACTATCTTTGCAAGATATCATCGATTAATGATAATTAAACTGAATTTTCCTAACCAATCTTGCTTATTTTTTTTTTTTTTGGTTCCAACCATCTATATGTACCATATTTGCTACCAAAACATTAAGAATTATGTTAAATGTGACTGATTTTCTTTTTTAAATTTAAAAGACTAATTACACAAGAGATGATATTTCCATTTTCTTATATAATGCTTTAAACATCTACATGTGTTAATAGTACTAATATCGAAGGAAGAATCCTGAAGTATAATTAATGATTAAACGAACTTACCTGTAAGTGAAGTTCTATCATAATTATACGAAGGATTCTTCCGAAGATATTAGTATAGAGTCCCACCCTCCCTACTGCTTATTGTAAATTACAATAAGTGTTCACCCACTGAAGAAAATGAGGAAATATCATACGATTTGGACTTTAAACTAAATGAAAAGGTTGGCGCCGAATGGCGGCGAGGAGAATTCGAGCCGGAAATGTCAAAGTATCTGTCAATTCTAAATCAAATACCTTCTCTTTTTAGGTTTTTTAGGTTATTACTCTAAAATAACGTGCTAAGTGGTGATACATGCAAGCGATACTACATGTGTTAATAGTACTAATATCTTCGGAAGAATCCTTCGTATAATTATGATAGAACTTCACTTACAGGTAAGTTCGTTTAATCATTAATAATATTATTTAACTATCGAACAATTTATTATAATAAAGAGTAGTTCAGGTTTTGAGTTAGCAATAATGTAGGAAGTTCTTTAATCTTTCACGGCGCTAAAATTCAAATATTAGTCTCTGTGTAGGTAACGACGCTAATAGGCTTAAAATTTATTTATATTTATTATTGTTTATTTATCAAATTTTATTAGAGCCTCTCGAATATTATTATAATAATTTATTTTAGAAGATTACTTAAAAAAGGATTGAATTCGGTGTTAATTATTTCTGTAAGTTGTCAGTAGTGTCACACCACGTGATGTGTTTTAGCTAAAGAACGAAATTAAATATAGTAGGTCGTTCCAGTGGATCGATCGATGAGAAATCGATTGCAAGATGGTAACTGAGGGTCGCAAGGCAAGTCCCATATCTTTCGCCAAATTATAGTTGTAAATTTAAATTGTGTTTTAGGAAATATTAGACATTAGTTAGATTTGGGGAATAAATGCAAGTTTAGTTGGCTTGGAGAATTTTGTAGTGGATCTAGTACATTTTGTTAATCGTAGGCGGTATTTGCTTAAATTAGGGTACTTTGTCATACCATGCCTTTGCGTCATGACACAGTTAAATTGGAGATTTGAAATTAAAATGGAAGCTTAATTTGATCTTATAATATGGTTTGATGTTCAGAGATAACACAGAGAGAAAGAAAAGAAATGAAACTATGTTTTATTCTGGGCGGAGTTTAGTTGACAGTTTAGTGGTAAATTGAAAACTCGAATTGTGAAATAAAAGGGAGATAATTAATTAATAGAAATATTGTAAGGATGAATCTAGAAATATTATTAAAAAAAAACATAAACAATAGTTATTGAAGGTGTAATAAGAAAGTATTTCATGGGAAAATGTGAATGGACCCTAATAAAGTTTGTCTTGTCGTTGGGTGTTGTACGAAGAAAGATTGATATGAAGTTTCTTCGAAAGCGAGATTTTATGCTGCAGGTTTATAACTCAAATGAGGGTAGGCATTTAAAAAAAATGTAAAAGTAGTCGGATGGGTGTTGCCAGTTAGGGTTTTTAAAGTACCAACATTGTGATGCTAAATTGATCGGAAATTTTAGGTTTAATTGGATCGAATACTTAATGGAAAATGTTGTAATACGTATTTTAGCAAATTGATTCTAGAGGTTATGATATTTTGGGGAAGGCGAGATAAAAAGATTGAAAAGGGTTGGATTCAAATTGTAGCATATGGGAGGTTCAATTTGTTGTGAATATAAAATTCGTATTAATCAGAGTTCTATGATTATAGTACAATAATTTCATATGATTCTGGGTAAATATGCTGAATATTATTCAAAGTTGTTAGTTTTGTTAGAAATGATGTAAGGGGGAAAACTTGTTGATTTATTTATGATTAAAACGTTGTTTCATACAATTGTATGAATTACTTAAATCAAATGTAGCTGAAATGTCAGTATAGAGAAATATTTAGGTAACAGATTAATTTTAATTTGGTTACAAATTGAGTGGCATTGTGCGCTTGAGTATAGAGAATCTTGAACATAGGAGGTTATTGGTTAGTTGAATTGTATGTTGAAATTATTGATTAGTATAGGGGTTCATTTTGTAAGATTAGTAACTTAAATATTATATTTATAAGTTGAGTAAGACAAAACTGAATTCTCCCCATTTTTGAAGGAGAAGGGAAAATTTTAGGAATAATTTATGTAAAGTAGGGAAATGAAGGTAGAAAAAAAAGATGCTTAGATCGTGTGGGGTGAGTTTCCTGCAGAGAGTGAATGATTCTGGGGGATTATAAAAGGCGAAGTTGGGGGGAAATCGCTCTCTTTACTTTCTCCGACCTCAGCGAAGCATCAAGTGGAACTCAGAAGAAGCCGTCGATACCCTCTCTGTAAGAAACTTCAATCAAGTAGTATTTTATTTTAACGCAAGAAACATCAAGAAGTCAGGAAGATAGTGTTTTTAATTGAGGTTTTGACGTATAGGTCCGCAACCGGGTGCGAGTCTTTTGCTTATATGCTTTAATTAGGGCTTATATGGTATAAGTAAGCTTGAAATTAAAGTATGTAGATTTTGCTTGCGAATTTTCATGAAGTAAAGTAAATTTCCCAATAGTTTCAAGAATTTTCATGGTTTAAGGTTGTTCGAAATTTGTTTAAGCAATCAGGGGGAAATAAAGGGGGGGTAGATTTCTCTTTAGTTTTGTGTCTTTATTGGGCGTTCGGTCAATCCTCAAAGGGGTAGGTAAAATAGCATTGCTCTGTGGCGTGCAATGCGGGTTTCTGTTGAAAGATACCTAGTTTAGTCACTTAAGGTTACCAAGCTAGCCAACTCGCTCATCAACCAACGGTCCGAACGGTGTGTGGATGTAATCCCGTTTGAACGTGGAGGATATGGCTTGGTAATGTTAATCCTCTTTGTAGGTGCCTATTTGTTCCATCCCAATCAAATATGGCCACGCCCAAGCTGTTAGGGGAGTTTAGGGGAGTCATGCTTGCTCACGCTGTACAGGATCGGGGCGTCGGGGATGATGGTAAGCATCCCAAATATTGCATAGGAAATCGGAATTTAGTCGTTGGTAGGCAGGTAAATTCATTAGGTTTATAAATTCATTGTTAGGCGCGTAGGAACAGTAGCTTAGGTTAGCATCTCAAGGCGGGAGGGAAACTTGGATGCTGGTAAAAGGTTAAACATCCTCAAGAAGGTCGTGTTGTCAGCAAGGTAACAGCAGGAACGGTAGACAAGCTAGGAGCTTTTAGGTAGGCGGTGGAGAGGTAGATCACTTCGTAGTGCATCGGATTTAGGTAGGCCGCAAATAAGTAGGCGTCGTCAAGATGGCCGCCGAGGTTAATAGGTAGTGATTCGAAATTTAGGTAGGCGGTGTTGAGAATCGGGTCGACAGAATGGCCGCCGTGGGTCACCAAGTGGAACATTCGAATTTATATAGGCGGTGAAGAGGTAGGATGACTTAGGAATGGAACATGGTGAATGCGGAAGTGTACAATATAATGGACGAAAGTTTATGTGGAATTACTGGTTATAATCCAATAGGATAGTATCAATCTTCCATAGAATCAGTGTTGTGAATGATTACTACAGTGTGCTAAATTGTGTAGACTTTGCAAGCTTCAGTAAGTACCCACAAATTAATTTACTCTTAATTTAATTTAGATATCTTTTTCAGTTAATATTGAATAATGATTTAATAGATGGAGTAGAATCATAAATAAAGAATAGATTATTTATCTTTGAATTGGATTGGTTGAAGGGAGCTATGGTTGAACCGATTGTTTATAGATAGAATAAACTATTTTGGTAATTTTGAGAGGAGTGCTGAAACAAGATCTGAGTGTATGGAATAAGCTCGTGTCTCTAGTAAGTTAAGGTCGATTCACAACTTCTAGGTCACTAGATCAATGCTTTGAGTAAACCTTTCAAATTAACAGAATGATGTTTATGATTAACCGAGAAATAATACTTTGATAAGTATCTACCAACTATGAAAGTATCATATTATTTAGTGAATATATAAAATTCACAAATAATAATGACAACATATCTTTTATCTGAGTTCAAATATTTAAACTATGTTCCACCAGCCAACTCAATTGAAAGATGTTAGAAATAGAATCTAGTTTACAATTGAGAACAAATATTGCCAAGTCTACTCAATATTAAATCGAAATACTGCTTTAACCTTTAGTAAATGACCTGAAGTCAATTCAGTTTATGGTTGTATATTTATAATTTAGTTGAGATTGAAGTATGGAAATCCCGTCATAGAATTTTACCTTGTTTAGAATTGTCTTTCCTTCAGAATTTGAGAACTATCAGTGTCCCAAGTATATGGATAGTAATGTTGTGTCCATCTGTTATAATGTTAAACAGTCATACTAGAACTAATTATTTAATTATTCTAAATTTAAATTCGTAATTCAGCCATCGCAATTGAAGGAGAATTCTTCATAGTGAGAAACTGGTAGTTCGCTTGAAAGCACTCTGCTTGCCCTCTTTTATTAAAACTGACTGACAAAGACTAAGTACTATAACTTAAAAATATTCATTAATTAAATTTGTCATGAAAGAATATGGCTGGCCAGAAGGGAGTTGACCAAGTACGGAGACGAGACTCATTGTATCGGGCGGGGAGCGGGCCCATACCTTAGCTGGCAAAACCACAATTGCATATTCATTACTTGTACAATAACTTCAGAAAGTAAAAGAATTCTTATTTAATAGCGCTGGAAATTTTATTATACTTTGTTCTCAGGCGACTAAAACTTCTTAACTTACCTGAAATAATCTCTCTTATTTTAATGAACTAAGTTGACAATAGATAATTTACATTATTTGGAATAACGTCATACATGGCATATAATTTGACACTTGGCAGCGGAAGAGAATTGCTTAAATTTAACTTTTCTCTATAACCCGACTTACCTCTTTTTACCTTGCAGTCTATTATGGTTGAACATACCCTCTTTTACCTTATAACAATACTCCATTTAACTCATAAATTCACTTTGATCATTTCCTATCAACGTAGGTTTATTTCACTCATACTTACTTCATCTACGGAACGTAATTGGGAACGCTTCCCTCTTTATTTATAGTATTCCCATTTTTTGACACTAAAGAACTATGGAATTTCCCTTGGTAGTATGACAAATATTAAGAATTAATATGAAAGTAAAGTAAACTCACTTAAGAAAAATACAGACTTAATTTTTATTTCTCTGGTTATATCAATAGAGCAATATCTTTCATTTAGTGGTATTTTCTTTTAGAAATAAATGTAATAGCAGGAATAATTAAGACCTAGTAATGAAAGCGAATACTTCTATTGGAAAATGAAAATCAATACTAATCACACTTTTAAAAGAATTTGGGTTCACTAATTATCACATCCAGGGTTCCTCCATTAGATTTTCACAGGCCCTTTCAGATCACACAAAGCTTGTTAGTAAAGTTCTTTGTAGGTTAGTTAAGGTTGGATAAAGTAAATTTAGTAAATTGTATTTTGGAGGTTATTTAATCCAGTAAAATTAGGTTCAATAGTTCAGTTATAATCAACGGTAAGTAGTAAGCGGATTTTGATTGTCCTCCTGTCCTGTAGGTTATTAGGTTTCCACTTAGGTTTTAGTCTCTTGCATAGGCTGTGATCATCTAGACCCATTGTAGTTAGGTCGTCGGTTACAAGCGCACTACACCCGGAATCCTCATCACTGAGGAACTGGCTATCTTACCTCTAACTGCCGGAACACAACAATTTTTAAATTGTTGTTATGGCGTCAAGTAAGATGGTGGTAGCTAGCCAGGCGGACTTGAAATAAGCCCTACCACCAACCAAACCGAGTACAAATTATAACCCTTCCCCTGGGAACCGAACCCGGGACCCCTGCGTTTTACACGGGTGGGCAAACCACTAGATCACAGAGGCGGTTAAATAAATCAACAATATAAATCAACAAAATCCAAAATAATGAAAAATTAATTTGCATTGTAATGCTCAAACATTTATTATGTAGTTTGTTTAACTACGAGTTTATTATAAAATACTCAAAAACCATGTATGAAAGTAAATGTTTGAACCACATTCTATACAAATTAAGGTGGTACCCTGAGCGAAAGTGGCGCCGCGGTGAATTTTATTTAATACTAGCAGCCGCCCGCGACTTCGTCTGCGTGGAAAGTTTTTTGCTATCCCTCGGAAACAATACTTTTTTTCGGGATGAAAAGTATCCTATGTCCTTCTCTGTACCCCTGACAACGTGTATGTAAAATTTAATGATGATCGGTTCAGTAGGTAAGACGTGAAGGCGTAACAAACAAACAAACAAATAAACAAACAAACGGACTTTCGCATTTATAATATTAGTAAGGATTATAATTCTAATACACAATTTTAATAATGTTTATCGTGGAGATTTTAGGGCCTACAGTCTAGTATTTTTAGACGGTATCGTTACATTCCCTAGTAGTCACTACTAGAAGTAGATAGAAAAACTGCTAAAAGTGGCCGTTTTTGACACATTTGCTATCTATTTCTACGAATGACTACGAGGGCATGTAGTGATACCTCCTAAAAATAATAGACCATGGGCTCTAAAATCTCCACGATAAACATTATTAAAATCTTTTTCTATTAATAACATATTAAATAAAAACCTCTGAGGGCGCCACTTTCGGTCATACAACCGTCTTAAAGTCTTGTTTTTAATAAAATAAACTACCCACGTCCGAAGATTTCCAACAGCGTACAAGACAAACTTTTTATCCCTTATCTATTTCAATTTAGTTTTGTAAGTACCATTATTTAGCTCCAGCCGGCTTAAACTGGATCTTAACCAGGGCCTCGATCCTGAAAACGTTAACGTTACAATCGTGTTTCAATGGTGTTACAATGACATGTATGGCTTTGACACAGTTCTTTGGGCCTATTTGTTTGTAAATCTGACAGCTTCAGTGGACAGCTGTCACTACCGAGTTTGGTATAAAGTGTAATGGGACATATACACGGCTCGATTTCCCAGGCGAATTGCGAGGCGACTTTTGTCGACTAGGGCTTTAGATCGACAGTCGATTAAAAATCAAATCGCCACTTCATTGAAATTAGGTTTGCGACGATAAAAAGCCCGACTTAAGTCACCTAGCAAGTGGAAAATCAACCTGTGTACATAACCCATAAGTGTACATTGCTGCTATAAATCAATGTAACGACTCTCTATACACCCTTATATATCTAAAAATGAAGGAGATATCAGACCACGTTACTGAATGTATGTGTAAAAATTAAAAATTAATCGTTTAAAAATATCGGAAATACAATTTTGATTAATCGGCAAACTCACAAAGATGGCAAGACATTTGCGTAGACGCATTCATTATTTTCATGTTTTACGTAAAGAAGATAGTTTATTTTGATAACGCGCATGTAAGTCTATGAGTAAGCTTTATATCCAGAAATCTTTTGAGCACTGTTGTATGGTCTGTGCTTTTGAGGCTCAAGAACGCCTCAATATCTTGATTAATTATTAATTATTGAAACTTTTAACTGCTCATACTTGATTAGAAAAGAGAAGACACAGGCCCATTATTCTTTTAGATATACTTAAAAAATTACCGTGTATAAAAGTAGCTTTGTACTTAATCAAATTTTAATATCAATCTCGGTAGCCCACTGAAGCTGTCAGAGTGGCCCACTACTGGTTACTAAAATACAAAAAGCAGTGCTATTGAAACACCATTGAGATACGATTATTAAGTTAACTTTACCAGAATAGAAGCCCAGTTTAGAGCAGTTTAGAGTAACATTAATTGTGAATTAGAGTGGTGGTTCAAAATTACAGCTATTTGTTAGACGGAGTTGTTACAGAGATTGGTACGAGAAGCTGTGTTATCTAATTGCTTCAGAAGACGTGTAGTTTCTACGCGAATCGCTTTAAGAGTGGTACGTTTTAATTTGGTGGGTTAATAACCATTGTTAATGTAATTTGAGTCATTAATTTAATGTGCTAAGTTGGTTTGTTTCTTCTTCTTAATTAAGCTGTCAAAGTTTTTAACAATCGTTTAAATAACAAAAATGTCAGAGGTTGAGGTTGTTAATATTGCATGTTGATTATAAGTACCTTAGTGATTTTCATATATACGTTGATAGGATAACATGATCATGACCATCAGCCATTTTTGATGTCCTCACTGCTGGGGCACAGGCCTTTCATATGGGTGGATAAGAAAATGGGCCATAACCCACCACGCGGGCCCAATACGGATTGGTGGGTGTTAACGGCTGCAAATGTAGCCAGGACCAACGACTTAACGTGCCTTCTGAAGCACGAAGTTCGAGATAATAAATTTTTGGTCACCCATCCCATGACCGACCCGCGAAAGTTGCTTAACCTCCGCAATCCCTGGGCCAGGTGCTATATAAACCACTGCGCCATCGAGCTCCTCATATCAGGTCATTTTGGACTTACCATCCAAATTTTAAGGATGTGTCCAGTCCATGAAACTAAACAACTTTCTTTAAGAAACATAAGTCAAATTTCGCCGAAAAATTTTGGTCATCCCATACTAAATTGAACACGTGATCTCTTTGATTTGTATGGAAAGTTGATTTTTATTTTATATATGTGACCAAGTGTTCCTTAGAAAAAGTTGTTCAGTTTCATGAACTGAACACATCCTCAAAATTTCGATGGTAAGTTCAAAATGACCCTGTATAGGGAAACATAACAAATTAATAAAATAAGAACATACAACTCAGAGCGCAAAGAAATCTTTGCATTTTCTTCTTATTTTTACAATTTAATGAGACATATCACAACAGAGGGTTTAATTAGGATTAAAAAAAACCGCTGCTTATTAAATTTTAGATTTTTGCATTTGCACAATGCTGTTTCTCTCTTTATCCTTACTAATATTATAAATGCAAAAGTCAGTCTGTTTGTTTGCTACATCTTCACGTCTTAACTACTCTACCGATCATCGTGAAATTTTGCATACATATTGTCAGGGGTGCAGAAAAGAACATAGGGTAGGTACCTTTCATCCCGAAAAAAGGAACTGTTCCCGAGGGATGGACAAATACTATCCATGCAGACGAAGTCGCGGGCGGTTACTAATATTAAGATAAAGGAAAAATCCTGTAGCATCTTAAAGTCTCGTCTGAGATGCTACGGGATTTTTCCTTTAGAGTCGATTTTTTCTAGTATTTATTTATGTTAATAGACCGTCTCAGATTTAAACTTTTTTTAAATTAGAACCCAACCCTTGAGGGTGCATTATAGGAAAACATGGTTTGCACAGGCCATATTTTTAAATAGAAAACGCAAAGTTGTAGCCACAAAAAATATACGACAAGCTAAGAGATAATTTAGTAGCTACAAGTATTAAATTGCGTATAAACCTCACAGATGATTGTAAAAAAACAGAATATCATCAAAAGCGCTTGTCGCGGGTCATATTTTTGGCGTGAATAATAGCGGAAACGTATTGATACGCACTGTGTAGTTGCTCCAATTACTTTTTTTTCAAAAAAGGTAATTATGCTTAAAATAATGATGAAAAAACAACGAAAAACATCGCAAAAGTACAGAAGTGAGGTTATTTTCCATACTCTTTACACGTAAAGAAAAAGACAGACACAAGTAATTTCGCATAACGGAGCCATCACCTGAAGGAGGTTTTTTAAAGTTTATGATATTTTTTAATATTGTTAATGTGCAATACACACTCTTACAGGCTAATAAAGCCATATTTGCGATCCTACACTGTGTATTACTTGAGGCTTTTGCGCAAATTAATCAAAGGGAAATATTCATGGCGACATATGCCATGAAATGATAATGAACTTGGAACGAGACGCGATGTAAATATGAAGTTGAAGCGAGTATGAGTATTCTATGGGAATTCGGCTATAATATGTTTCTTTTTTGAAAAAACACCTATATATGCATATAAAATTAGCAGAAAATTACTTATATCTAAATTTCTACATATATCCACAGTTAAAATATTAACAACAATAAAAAATTGTTTAATAAGTTATATTTTTCCTTCAAAACCTAAATAAAATCGACTCGTCTCCGGATCAGTTTCTCAGGCGGAAATCGAACCCGTGACCTTTGGAAGTCCCGGCCAACGCTCTTCCACTGACGAAGAGGAACAAAGGTCGCGGGTTCTATTCCCGTCTAAAGAAATGATCTGGTGACAAGTCGAATTTTTTCTAGTACAGTACGACCTCGCTAATCCGGACAGGCAAAAGCAGACCCTTGGCGGATTATCAAGGTGTCCGGAATGTAGTCTGAAATTTGAATAGCTATAAAACTTGAATAAATAAAAGATCCTTTATAGTCAACTAGCGGCCGCCCGCGGTTTCGCCCGCGTGGTTCCCATTCCCGTGGGAATATTGGGATAAAAAGTGTCCTATGTTTAATCTAGGCTATTACTATCTGTGTGCCAAATTCCAACCAAATCCGTTCAGTAGTTTTTGCGCGATTGAGGAACAAACATCTTAACATCCAAATATCCAAACCCACAAACTTTCACATTTATAATATTACTAGCGGCCGCCCGCGGTTTCACCCGCGTGGTTCTCGTTATCGTGGGAATATCGAGATAAAAAGTATCCTATGTTTTAATCTAGACTATTACTATCTGTGTGCCAAATTTCAACCAAATCCGTTCAGTAGTTTTTGCGTGATTGAGGAACAAACATCTAAACATCCAAACCCACAAACTTTCACATTTATAATATTATTAGTAGGAGTAGGATGTTAAATGTTTACGATGCGGCGGGGCTATTTTGCAAAAAAAATACATTTTGAATGCTAAAATCTGAAACTTAAAAAAATATATAAAGAAATTTTAAATACAATGTCGAAAATCTTCTAAATTGCGACACTCCCAACGGTTTAGATGCGCCCGGTAAAACAATACGGCCAACAGAATGCCTGTACCGACAATTAGTGTACAAATTGCTTTTCACCTCTTCTCAGTAATAAACGTTCGTCAAACGATCCTTTGACGTCGCACGCAAGTTTTGAAACCCTATGCAACTCTAATTTAGTCTAAATAGGAACGCACTAAACGGATTTTAATTTGCAGTGTAGTTTTGGTTTATTATTTAATTTGGTATCTCTTTGTACACTATTCGGAAATGTTGGCAGAGGGTTAAATTGAAAATGGAAGTAAAATCTGTTTGAATTCGTAATAAAATACGAACTAGCGAAGTAGTTCCAGAATTGTGAAAGTCCTTGGAGCGTTCCTGACTGAGCTGAGCTAGCTGGAGTGATCCGCGGGCTGATTATCTAATTAGAAACCACCTAGCGACCGGTTGCAGTTCATAGATGATAGTGATCCATTGCTACTTCTTTTTGGATTAAAAAAAAACATACCAAAGTAAAGTAGCAGTGTATGTGGAATGAAACCGGTCGCTAAATAGTTTCTTTTTAGATAATCAGGGTGCCGGCCGCACATCCTCTGACGCAAAGTAGGCGCAATAGACGTCGAGTAGCGGAAACCACCTGCACTGGTAAGAAGAAGAAAAAGAAGTCCAGAATCGAATCATGAGCGTAGCGAGTGATTCTACTTTAGTTAAACTACTGAGCACAGTGAGTGATTTAAAGTCACGAGACTAAAAAGGTCTCATATTTTCACCTCTACCAGCGAGAAAAGTGTTAAAGGTAAAAGGTTAGTTAGTTATAGTTTAAAGGTAGGTAAAAAGCTAAATTCAGCACTAGAAACTTATTCTCTCAATTTTTTTGGAGTTTGAGAGAGTTGCTGAACACAGTCATTTTTTGTTGTAATAATATATCACAAAAATAGTTTAATCAAACCTATACTGAAAAAAATTCAACTGTGATTTTGTTTTACATTACATTGTGTTTTTCTCTTATTTATTTATTTACAATTATAAAACACTAATTTGTTACCATATTTCATTACTTTTCCTATTTTATGTATGTAGGTAGGTATATTTATTTCATAATTTGACCTCATTTCCTCCATACTCTTTATTTCGAATAATATCTCTGTATTTTTATTTATGTATCTTTTTGATCCATTAATATACTTATTTAAAAATATTAAAGTATTCTATCTTTTCTCACATATTAATTTTACATGTCTCGTCCTTTTCACTCTATTACTTTTTTCTTATTAATTTAAAAGGTGGTTAGAAATTAAAAAAATCTTTTCCTCACGCTCCTAATAAAAATCGATTTTGCTGCAAGTTTTTGCGCGCTAAAAGCGCCCTTTTCATGCTAGAGAGGTGGAAACTTCTTGGTCATTTTTAAGTTTTTTTTTTAAGAAATTCAACATTGTTGCGACTTAATTTTGTATGTTTTTCTGGGAATAATATTAAAAGCTTAATTTCTCCACGTATATCATGTTAATCGTGTGGAATTCCGCTTACAAAATTTACGTAAAACCTTACAAGTTTTACAAAAAAGGGTCATATCGAGAATATAATCTATGTTGAAATGAGTCATAGCAAACTTTTATTTAATTTGTGAATGCAACATTTTATCATGCAGTTAAGAAAGTATTCTTTGATACGATATTTGTAAGTCACATATCCTTATGGGCTATTCACATGGGTCGATTTTAGTCACCTGTAACGGTCGACTTTAGTCACCTAGCAAGTCGCTTCCAAAATTGAATCGCAGGTGATGGCGTCGCTGTCGTCTATGTAGTTGATGGCGTAACCTAGGTGACAATATGTAATAACGTAGTTCCAGTTTTTGCCACCGGATCAGATAACTTTGCTCAGTCATCTGTGGCCTAGGCCGAATTACCACGGTCAATTTTCGCCGTGCCGTGAAAGTTGTGCGGCTGTCGCCCATGTAAATACCCCATAACGTGTACTCCCTTTGATACGATATTTGTAAGCCGCATATCCTTTATACACGAGTAATATGCCGCCCAAACACTTGCCGATTCGAGCAAGTTTGCGCAGGCACTGCACTTCAAAGGACAGTCATTTGGGCTGTGATTGCATTGCATGGAAGCCATGTAATTGGCCCTTAAGGCGAGGGAGGTGTACTACGTATTTTGAAACCAAAGATAGATCACGCCGGTAGTGAATCAAACCAATTATAAATACAAAAAAAATTGTTAATTCTGTAACTGTATCATAATGAAGGGCATTAAAACATGACTGTGGGTTTATCACACGAGACGAAGCCGAGTGTGATAATAGTATGAAATGAGTGTTTTAATACCTAACCTTAGAATAATAACACCTAGAACGATAATTCCCTACAAAGCGCACTGTCAAAAGTGTATTAAGTACAAAACAGTTTCAATTTCCTTACCTTTAGGAGATTAGTTACTATTAGTGATGGGCAGAGACAAGGCCGACTCGAATACTAATTCGAATACCTTCTTGGTACTCGCATACTCGAGTACCGAAAATACAGTATTCGGATACATAAGTACTCGAATAGTGAATTCGAGTATTAAAATTATGCGAATACCAAAGCGGGTAGACAATCAGTTTTAGCGCTAAATTTAATTGTTTATTGTAGGAATTAATACATAAAACCAATGTCATTTTGTGTAGTAATACTTACTTTTTGAACTGTTATGTGAAACAATGTAAATGCACGTTTCACAAGTGTCAAAACAGTATTCGAGTCAAATTGAGTATTCGAATACTAGTCTCAGTACTCGAATACCCAATGCGAGTACCTGGACTCGAATACTTATTCGAATTTTTTTTAACGAATACCAAAATACTCGAATACCATAAATAGCGGTCTCGGCCCATCATTAGTTACTATATTATTGGATTTTATGGTAACGAATGAAAGATAAATCAGAAAACTAAGCCTTCTAGTACCTAATTATGTGCAGTTGCAAACAAGGCTTTATCTACACCCATGATAATTATGTATTCTCTAAAGGCTTTGACTTTGACTTCTCTCGATCTCCTCCTCGTCATTATCATCACACGAACGAGTGTTATAATGTTGTACTGAATTTCATAATGTAACTCGTCGGGCGAGGGCTTGGGTAGCGCGACATCCTCTCGCTCGGATATTGTGGTTACTATGCACTGGTGGTTACAATGTTGACAGTAAGCTAACTTTTTCAGAACCTTTTACAGAGAATTTAAAGCATGGGTGTAGATAAAGATATAAAAAAAGCTTTAGTACCTACTTGAATCGTTATAGGAAAGTGCATATTATAGAAACTAAAACTTTTTTACCTGATATGTATTTTCGGTGTGTCCAACATAACATCTTGTAAAATGTAATTAGCTATAGTTTTTTAAATGTAATTTGGCTTTTTCAGCTGTATCTCTGTATAAAACATGTTACAAAAAATCCCTAAAGCCGAATATGGTAGATAGGTACCATCAAACTGAACAACTTTTACTATGGGACCAACTCTGAAATCGCGGAAAAAATCAGCTATTTTATACAATAATAACGAAAATATGAAAAACATGAAACAGTTGTTTTTTTTTTCTCGATTTCTTATTTGGTCCATAGTAAAAGTTGTTCAGTTTAATGGTCCCTATCTACCATATTCGGCTTTAGGGCTTTTTTGTAACACGTTGTATAATATGACAAGGTACTTGAATTCTACAAGGAGGAGCACACAACCTAAATTAATATCGCATTGTGAATTTACGTCATCCGTAGCCTAATGAAACGGCGCTCTCACCTGCAGCTCAGGATCGTGAGAGAACAGAGACAAGATTCTTACTAAAGTTTTTCTTTTTATCGTAATCACTGCGAAGTGACAAACGGCGAAGCAACGACTAAATTGTCTCTTCATTGCGCGCTCGACTAGTATAGCTCAAATTCGCGACATTTTAGGCCATAAATTGGCGCATCGCTTCACTTTCGTCGCTCTGTGTCGCTAAACCGAGAGTGCCGGTGCACTGTGCTATCACAAGCAATCACACGATGCGCTTCTATTGGCACCCGACCCGATTACTACCTTTGGTAGTTCATGTTTTACACACTTTGTAGTAGTTGTCATTGAATTCCGTTTAAAAAAGTAATAGATTTTAGAGTGAGAAAGATCTAAACTGTTTACATATTTATATGTAGACGTGACAAGATGTGTCCTTGCTGGGAATATTGTCTTAGGGTGGGAACATTCCCGGCACTATTGGGAATATTCTCGACCCTAAGGCAGTATTCCCGGCAACGGTACATCTTAAGCTGTACTGTCTTGACTAATTTACTTTGTCTCTGTCTTCTTACTTCATTCTGCACCTGCAGCCCATCACTCGACAATGGCGACAGCCGTTTTCAATTAACAATTCGTTGTCCCGTCTCCGCCAAATTAAATTCTGCATTGTATCCTGTTTAGACACACTGTGCGCTGCAATAAAGGTTCGCGTTGCCAGTGCCGGGAATGCGTTTTAGTTTTAAGATTAATAAGGATTGACGTAATTCCACTGTTCCAAATTTGAAAACTTGCAACTCCTATTTTCATTTTAAGCAAAGGAATCCGGATCGTACGTCCAAGTTTTGTAGTTATTTGTTACTTACTTTGTTAATTAAAATGAGTGGCGTAAGTGTTGCAGACGAAAAGTGCTATTATTGTTTCTGAGATGGGGCCATAATAGGAAAACATGGTTCGCGCCGGCGATATTTTTATATAGAAAACGTAAGGTTGTAGCCACAAAAAAAAATATATGACAAGCTCGAGAGATTATCTAGTAGCTACAATTATTAAATTGTATATACACCTCACAGATGATTGTAAAAAAAATCTGAATATCATCAAAAGCGCTTGTCGTGGGCCATATTTTTGCCGTAAATAATAACGGAAACGAATTCAATTCCACATCAAAATACACTTTAACGTACAGCTGTGTAGTTGCTCCAATAACTTTTTTCAAGAAAGATAATTGTGCTAAAGATAATGATGAAAAAACAACGAAAATCATCGAAAAAGTGCACAAGTGAGGTTATTTTCCATACTCTTTACACGTAAACGAAAAGACGGAAACAAATGATTTCGCATAATGGAGTCTTAAGCAGTTTTTACAAAATTACGCATGTATAAAAATGTAAGACCTAATAAATACTTAATAAATTAAGTACATATTTCTATTAATTTAAATCGAAATCTTATAATTTTGACATTTAGCTGGTTTTAAGTAAATCAGCTGGTTTAAAGTAACTTACGTAGCAATTTATAACAACATATATGATATCATACATGAAATTAAATGGCTAATTGGCTACACACAAGTAGCTTTTGATACCTATCGTATACAAAGTCAAATACACATTTTTAGGGTTCCGTACCAAAATGGTAAAAAAGGAACCCTTATGGTGTGACTCAGTCTGTCTGTCTGTCACAGCTGGATATCTCGAGAACTACTAATGGTATCAACTTGAAATTTGGAATAGTTTAAGATGACATTTGCCCAACTATTTTGCAAATAAGAAAGAAATAAAAAAAAAATTATTTTTTTTACAACAGGGACTGAAAAGGGGTCTTAAAAATTTAAAGTGAGGTGACTAGGGCATGTGGGGTATCACATAAAAGAGCGCTTTTTGCACACTTTAAAACATTTTTTTTTATTTGTTCTTAGGCCGCATAGTTTTCGACTTATGATGAAAAATGTAAAAAAAATACCGTTCCCCCCCTTATCTCCGAAGTTTGAAAAGAGAAAAATCAGAAATAATTCTATGTGATAGTAGTTTATGTAAAGATTACAGGAAAAATAAAACGATGTCTCAATATAACACACTTTTTTAGAAATTCAAAAAACAAACAAAAATTCTTTAGTTTCACTACCAGTCAACAGATGGCGCTGTCCTAAGCATGCTAACCTAAGATAAAAAAAATAGTTCCACTATCGGTCAAGAGATGGCGCAACCTAATACTACAATAATAATTGGTGGCTGGTTCTAATATAATCACCTACTATTTGCCGTACGAATAAACGAAGAATAAGTTCCTACTTAGTAATATAAACAGTTTGCAATGTGGAGTGGCTGAAACGTTTTTCAGTCACCATAAGCAGCTGTGGTTAAGATTTGTAAATTAACTGTCCGCCTGTTCGCCCTTCCACCTGTCTGCCGTTTATCATACTTTTTTTAAAGACTGGTACTAAAGTAACATAATTATCCAAATATATTTATGATTGTACGGAACCCTCGGTGCGCGAGTCCGACTCGCTCTTGACCGGTTTTTTTAGAGATGATTTCACACAGTATTACTTGATTTCTCGATCTCAAAAAATATGTAGAAAGTAAATAATAGTACTCACTCAGTTATGTGATTGATTCAAACATATTATCTGAAACTATTTTCGATAGAAAAAAATTGTAAAATACCCGAGTCAAATAAGAATTCTACTGTCAAAACGGCCATAATTGTTTGCGTTTCGCTTCCACTTCAGGGTGAGGACGTCCAAGAAAAGGAACAAAGATCAAGATTACCGTTTGACAGTACTAATTCTTATTTGACTAATGTTGTCAATATTTTCGATAATTTTTACTATGAAATTTCTTCCAGCGTTGTGATAGTGTTTTGCACTAACTTTCCATAGACTATTTTTAGTACCTGTAATCACGAGAATTGTGGTATTCTATGCATATAAAGTTCTCATGGCGGAACTTCACAGACTGATCGTACTCGATCACGTTTGTTAAGCAACGCTAGGTCCAGTCAGGTGTCGGATGGGTGACCGTTAAATGGCATTACAACTGAGCGCTTCTGTGCTTCGGAGGGCACATTAAACCTTCGGTCCCGGCTGTTGTCATCTGATAACAGTCGTTAAGCCAAGTCAGGGGCCTTACAGGCGGCTTTATGAACTCTTACAGCAGAGGCCACTAATCCTCATACAATAAGAAGAAGTTTATGAAGAAATAGTTTATGATAACCAGATAATAACTCAAAAACTTAAGTACGTAAAAATATAATTAAATAAAAAAGTGCACAGTACCTTTGTTAGAGCACATGGAACCCTAATAAGGTATTACCTAGTTAAAGATCTCTTTGTTAAACTAATGAGTAATTTTCACTCTAAATCAAAACAAAGCCGCATGGTATCTTGATCAAAGATCACACAGTTTCACAGATTATAAAATGCGTTTCGTTTTGTTTAATTATTTAAATTAGGATAGATATAAAAGTAAACCTAAGTACTTCGTAATAATACGTAAGTACGTATATTAAGACTTAATACATATAAGTATTTAGGTCATGGGTTCCCAACGAATGGAGCGCACCCCCCTTAGGGGGGCGTAGAGCTATCCAAAGGGGGCGGGACGAGCGGCTCCCAATAGTTATTAGGTACTTAAAAAATCCTAAAAATCATAATTTCTCACGGCGGGAACGGTACCTTATGCGTAGTGTACCTCTTGTATTTGATTGTTGATAATATACTAGAATTTGAATAAAACAAACACATCTACTTATATTTTCATCGTTTCTTATTATTATCATTGTCGGTATAATTTGAATTTTATAGAAATAGAAATAGAAATAGAAAAGTTTTTATTACCAACCTCTTAACAATACATAAAAAAATTTAAGTTAAACATTAGTTAATTATTTAACTCTAAAACTAATACTAAAAACTAGGTGCATATAAAGAGATCAATAAAAGGCCTCTGCCTCAGCGTATAATTGCCGTGGCGTTATTGGGAGGGTGCGAAGGTATAATAATCGATCGCAGCGCTCATGGTGGCAAAAAGTAGAAATAATGAAGGCTCTGTAATCTGTTTTAAAACGATATTTAATTGATTACTAGCGATACAGGAACAATTATATATGTTTATTATCACTTAATAAAATTATTAAAGTAGCTTTATCCTCTTGTTTTACAAAATCTACAACTAAAAAAGAAGTAAACAAACCCTGATATAACCAAAATAAAACACTCTTTTTGAATAGATCTTACTTGCCATATTTAATTTAAATGACCAAAAATGATTTCACAACACTTTGTCCACTCAAATCACAGTAATTTTGAAATTTACATTAATAACACAATATGTATGATATTTTTGAATATTTTGTCACAATGCCGCCATTACATATCAAAACGTCAAAACGGTCAGGTCAGAGCCAACAAAGTTGCAATACGCTAGGTGGCGCTAAAATCGTGCACGGAGCCAATAATAGCGCCACAGCACGCTGCTATTCTGACAGGACCCGAACTGTCACGGAAAAGAAAGAAATAAAATAACCAGAGAAAAAAATACACAATTTTAATAAAAACAAACACATCTACTAACTTATATTTTCATCGTTTCTTAATATTATCGGTGTCGACGTAAGCATATTAGCATACCTTTTGGGGCGCACAGGGTAAAAGGTTGGGAACCCCTGATTTAGGCACTACCATATCTATCCTAATTAAAAAAAAAATAACAAAACGAAACGCATTTTTAGTGGAGTTCTGCGTATGCCTTGGCCGGACCATCTCGATCTTAAATAATAATCAATCATAACTTATTATTTTATTATGAAACGCAAGACAGTTACCTTCTTACGAAATCTTAATAAATAAATGAAATTAACTTTCAATCTCATTTTTGGAACGAATTAGGATATAGAAATAAAATAATGTGCCAGTGAACAGAACTTGAAATATCATCATAGATCATCGACAGATGGCGCTGTACCGTTATGAATCGCGGTATCGAATTTGTTTTAGAAAATATGAGCCTTAAAAATTTGACTCAAAACATTAAAAAGAAATGGACAATTTTTGGAAGCCGACTGACGTGGCAACGACACGTCGGTCGGTCGCACATAGGACAAATTTAGGTTAATATGGTAAAAGTTACTCAAAAATATTTTAATTAAGGTTCTTTCTTACTACTGTTCTATAGTGTTTTCCTGTAATCTTAACCCGGCGTCATTGTGGCGGAAAAAAGTTACACTAACGTTGAGGGGGGTCATTATGACCCTGGTTACAATTGTTAAAATTTGGCATAGTATAAAATAATTTTTTATTTTAAACATTTTATATTTATTATAAATACTGTATTTATAATCAGTAGCAGCAATAAAACACATTGGTAATGAGTGAAATAATTTTTATTTTTAATTTTTCCTATAGACTGTTAATTATACAACAAAACTGTAACTCTTTTCTTAATTTTCTTTTATCAACAAAAAACAATATCGTTTCTAACAAAAATGATACTTAAATCAAATTTATACTACCTAACCTCTCTATCATTAGAAGATTACGAACACTAACATAATCTTTATATAAAATATATAAAAAAGTATATGGCACCAAAACAGCAACGTCACCGTTGAGCTGGGTCATAATTACCCTGTCGCAGGTTTACACACGTTTTGCTCCTTGCGCGGGTGATGGACGAATGAAGTGAAGTACGTGGCGGGGAGGGGTGATCCTTAGCTGCAGCTACTGAGACAGACAGTTGTGTGTGGCAAATATTTCTAAGCATTTTTTCATATGCAAAACATGCAGGGTCATGTTGACCCTGCATCAATGACGCCGGGTTAATTGCTATCACATAGAATTATTTCAGATTTTTCTCTTTGCAAATTTCGGAGATAAGTAGGGGAGAAGAGAACGGTATTTTTTTACATTTTTCATTATAAATCGTAAACTATGCGGCCTAAAACAAAAAGAAAAAATGATTAAAAACGTGCAAATGGCGCTCTTTCATGCTACCCCACATGCCCTAGTAGCTCTTCTTCAAATTTTTAAGACCCCTTTTCAGTCCCTGTTGTAAAAAAGATTTTTTATTTATTTCTTATTTGCAAAATAGTTGGGCAAATGTCATCTCAAACTATTCCAAATTTCAAGTTGATACCATTAGTAGTTCTCGAGATATCCAGCTGTGACAGACAGACAGACAGACAGACTGAGTCACACCATAAGGGTTCCTTTTTTACTATTTTGGTACGGAACCCTAAAAAGAAATAGCCAGTGTCACTTGGAATGATGTAAGGATTCTAACGATACCTAATGACATCCAAATCCGTTGAGCCATTTAGAAGTTATGGTGGAATAAAAAACTCACATACCCACAAACATTCATGAACCCTGAACACATATACACTCCTTTTTGGGCAGTCGTGTAAAAAAGTACTGTTTTCAAAAAATCCCGTACTAAAGGCCCGAACTTTAAGAAATTTTACAGATAATAATTATCTACGCACATGCGCTACGCATTAATTTAGATTCGTTCCAGAGATTATATTGAGCAAAGGGCCGATTAACTTGTCTGTCTGCACGTCACTGTAGGCCTATCACTGGGTGAGGTAAGGCTGTTTCTAAGTAATGAGCGGAGTGATAAGCGGTAAGCGTTTAGTCAGACTTTCAGCAACTTAAGAGAAGTAGATAATATAGCATTTTCAAACTAGACGCTACGCTAATGATACAACACCTATTGTTGCTACCTGCTAGTAATGTAGTAGATCAACTACCCTTAAGCTGCACTGAACTTAATCTATAAATAAAGCGTAGGTATCATTATTGCACGTTAGCGTCGCTATAAAAAAACATGCTGACCGACTGGTGGAAGAAAGACTTATGTCCTGTGCTTTTAAGTATAAAAAATGTGTACCTACCTCTCGAATTAATTACAAATAAAGTATACGGCCAATAAGGTGTCACAAACCGTGTGGTAAGAAAAGCAACTAATTTAGACAGTTATCACACCATATTTTTTATGTGACGGTTTTCAAAAACATATTAATTTAACAGGAAAAGTCGCGTATAAATTGTCGCCGCGCAACCATCTTCCTGTGGTCTAGTGGTCTAGTCTTGTGGGACCCCTGGGTCCCGGGATCGATTCCCAAGGGGGGTACAATTTGTACTCGGTTTGGTTGGTGGTAGGGCTAAAGTCCGCCTGGCTAGCTACCACCATCTTACCTAAGTCTGACGCCATAACAACAATTTAAAATTTGTTGTGTTCCGGCAGTTAGAGGTAAGATAGCCAGTTCCTCAGTGATAAGGATGTAGTGGCCTTCCAGCTTCCAGCTTTTACCTTCGGCCTTATCGTCACTTAATATCAGGTGAAGGCCAAGCACTATTCCGTTGTACATAAAAAGAGCACCTTTAAAAATTATCGCCCGCTACGCTCAAGCCACTCAGACACAACCTAATGATGAATTTTGATGTACACCTCGGAGCGCATCCGCTTACGCATGTTGCTTCCTTATTCGTACGACGTTGATGTAAACACACCAAGCGTAATGCTACTTGAATTCGTAAAACAACACACAACATCTCGTTTTCTGAGTATTATCATATCTTTTCGCCGTATGTTCGAAAAAATCTTCCTTCAGATCTTAAACTACGCGCAATTATCAGAGGCATTGAAAATGTAATTCAGAAGTACGCAGACTGACCTCGTGCGTACGGCGTAATGGACTTGCTCCCGCTACAGCCTACATTGGAGCGAATGGGTGACTAAAGTGCTATTTCGAAGAGCGCTGCCAACTGCAACTGCCCGTGCAGCGGCTGTCGGCAGTCGCTGCACTTGCAGTTGCAGCGTGCAGCCGCAATTATTCGAAGAGTGGCGGCACATGCAGCGACTGCACACCAACACTAGGAGGCGGCCAGTCACATAAAATATTTTCGCCGCCAATAGCCAATAGAAGCGCCGAATTGTTTGGCGGTCACTGCCGTCGACGGCGCCGTGTGACGGCAGCTGCATGTGCAGTCGCCGTCGGCTGCATGTGCTGCTGTGGTGGCGCTTGAAAGCCATTTTATATAAATACATACAAACCAGTAGTGCAGCTGCTGCCGACTTCATGCAGCCACTGCATGTGCTGTCGGCAGTTGCAGTTGGTAGCTCGCTTCCAAATAGTGCCTTAAGGTATTTGTTTTCTTTTTGGGTGTTGTTGGAAGGTTGCATTTTTGGCAAAAAAGGAAGGAACCGAAGCGAAGCGAGGGCGGGTCGCTAGTAATATCATACAAGCGCCTACACGTCTTAACTAAGGCCTTATATACAGAGAAAAAGCTGGTAGCCGACTGGCGCTTATCGGCGCTGGTATGCGCCGGTAACAGTTAACATAAAGCAAGCAGATTGAAGCAGATTTAAATGTAGTCAGCGTTGACCGGCGCGTGTCGGCGCTTATCAGCGCTTATCGGCGCTTGTCGGCGCTTATCAGCGCTTGTTCATACAAATGCCTTTGCGGGTTACCTGCGCGGACCAGCGCCGATAAGCGCCGGTCAGCTACCAGCTTTCTCTCTGTATACGGCCTAACGCTTTCCGACTATTATGATTTTTTACATACACGTGTTCAGGGGTACAGATAAGGACATAGGGGTACCTTTCATCCCGAATAATGAACTTGTAGCGGCATCTACCTTACCGCCGCACACACGGTTACAACAAGATTCAACCACCATGTTACTATATGGCGCTAGTGTCGAATGAACACAAAAGATTAGTAAGGAATAACACCTCGTAGTATGAAGAATATATGGAGAAACCTACATCTCGCTATCGGAGTTTTCTCAGCCACCAAACTATATATACAACTTCCAACCATCATCGGTTGGACCGCGGTCCCCGGGCTAAGATCACTCAGCCCGGAGGAAGATCTTCCACTTTGGCCTTCCTATCGGTGGCTACCTTCTCTCTATACTACCTTACTACATTTCCTACACTCCCGAGTGAGAGAGAAGTAAATTTCCACACAGACGAAGTCGCGGGCGGTTGCTAGTTTTAATAATAAAGAATTCACTTTAATCTTTGTATGCAGCCAGACCTATTCCTGGCAGACACTCTTGACCAGCAGACCTCGCTATTATTAATGAAAATCTTCGTTTACTTTCTAACTTCATCCCCTCATGTTGTAATTACATTTGCTAGGGTTGTCAATCTCACTTTATCAAACTATGTTTGATAAATTGACAAGTTTTTAATACAATCTGTAAGTATCATAATTTGTGTGATAATGCTTTGTATATGAGACATGGTAATTTTTGCAATTACTTTTACCTAAGGGTCATTTCCGCATTGTAAGAATGTTTCCAACTGATCTGAAATATGACTTTCCCCGTATATCCGCCATTTTGAAAAAATCGAAAAACTGAATTAGAAAGAAATTTATATGATAATAGAACCTGCTCACAAAATTTCACGAGAATCAGTTAAGATATGCGATCTGTAGAGAAGAACAAACGGACTTCCAGACATATGAATGATTATCACAATTTTTTGATAGCCGGTCAAAAACTTGTGGTAAAAGAAAAAGTGGACCGACTATCTAGTAAAGATTGCGAAATGTTACTGGATATAGGCAGCACAGGACCGATCGTCGTGGAGATCCTTGGAAAAGACCTATAAAGGCCTAGGAAGACCTGGGAAAAGCTATGTGCGGGCTTTTGCCAATGAAGACAACTAAATTTCGTCATTGACTTTTCTTACTTTGATTTCATAAGCAGTTTAATGAAATTATGACTAGTTTGTTCTGAACTGACTGGACCACCTAGTCTTATACTCATATTAAAGAATACCTGTAAAGTAGTTGTAATTGTTCACTTTGTCAAGACAAGACAGCAATGTTATTTAGGCCTGTTTTCATGCCGATCTGCATGCAGATAAACTGTTCGCGTGCAAATTGACAATTATTACTGCCTCTGTCATGTCATCTAGTTCGTTCTGCTCTGAAGACAAATTTTATTGCTTATACATTATTTAAGCTTAATTTTAAGTACCAACATCAATTCTTGAATCGCCATTAGCAAATGTAAACTGTTATATTCGTATTAAAATGATCCAACATACACTTGATTAATATGTACTTATAATGAAACAAAATAATAATTATTTAGTTTCATCTTAAAGTTAGTAAATTAAATATTACACGTAATTTATTTCCCTTCCTAATTTTACACTTATTTATTGTAAAGATTAATCGGCTCATAAACATGGTAATAATATAGATTTTGTTTTTTATTTAGTAAAACAACGACCTAATTCGAAATGGCTAAAAGAGTTTTTGTATTATACCGACTTATCAGATTACAATATGCTGTAAAATGTAAGAAAAAACACGCTTATTTCTTAAGAAAATGGGGGAAAAAGTATATCAAGCTATGTACGTAACTGATAATTTTAATATCATAACTGTATTTTAGACAACAAGTTACCTCGATGAGGCAACCCTACCTTCTGCTACCACCGTATCGAGCTATTACATGCTCAAATATTTACAGAGCCTTCTTGAGTATCTACGCTAGTATCTGATGCCTACATTGTGTCTATCACCTCGTTAGCAAGGGTAATCTAGTGTTTGACTTTTATTAGAAGATCATACAATTTTAATGGTTTATTTTTAGTATTAAAATCATTCATTTCGAATTTGGTTTGGTCCTGGCTAGCTACCATCATCTTACTTAAGTCCGACGCCATGACAACAATTTAAAAATTGTTGTGTTCCGGCAGTTAGAGGTAAGATAGGCAGTTCCTCAGTGATGAGGATTCCGGGTGTAGTACGCTTCCACCTTCGGTCTTATCGTCACTTTAACATCAGGTGAGGTAAAGGCCAAGCACCAGCCCGTTGTGCATAAAAAACATAACAAAAATTGGTGTCGTATAAAATAGCTCAGTAAACTAAATCGGCAAGAGTGCCCAAAGTCCTGTATATAACATATATCGGGTCATTTTGAACTTACCATCCAAATTTTAAGGACGTGTCCAGTCTATGAAACTAAACAACTTTCTCTAAGAAACATGTGTCAAATTTCGCCAGAAAATGTTGGTCATCTCATACTAAATTGATCACGTGATCTCTTTGATTTGTATGAAAAGACGATTTTTATTTTACATGTGTTCCTTAGAAAAAGTTGTTCACTTTCATGATCTGAACACATCCTCAAAATATGGATGGTAAGTTCAAAAAAAAACCGACTACAAAAAACCTACCTCTAAAAAGCAAGAAATAATATTCGTAATAATAAAAACACGTCTATTGAAGTCGGGTGGGGCTGGAGTACAAATTCCTTTTTTTTATTCTAAAAGTCCCACCCGACTTCAATAGACGTGTTTTTATTATTACGAATATTATTTCTTGCTTTTTAGAGGTAGGTTTTTTGAAGTCGGTTTTTTGTTTTTTTAAAAAACTTTTAATTTTTTAATTTTTAGTGTAGGTACCTTTTGTATCAGGTAGTGTAGGTAGGTATATTATTTAGGTAGAAAAATTGGCTCAGTCAAACGTGAGTTAATCGCGGAGAAACATACATACATGCGGGTCAAACTGAGAACCTCCTTTTTTAAGTCGGTTAAAGAACTACACTAAAGATATCCCTTTTCCAACAAAAAAATAATTATCTTATTCAGTTTATAAACAAAGAAGTTATACGACTGATCATCGAGGTAGATCACACAAAAAACCGACTTCAAAAAACCTACTTCTAAAAAGCAAGAAATAATATTCGTAATAATAAAAACACGTCTATTGAAGTCGGGTGGGGCTGGAGTACAAATTTCTTTTTTTATTCAAAAAGCCCCACCCGACTTCAATAGACGTGTTTTTATTATTACGAATATTATTTCTTGCTTTTTAGAAGTAGGTTTTTTGAAGTCGGTTTTTTGTTTTTTTTAAACATTTTTTTATTTTTTAAATTTTAGTGTAGGTACATTTGAATTAGGTGGTGTAGGTATATTATTTAGATAGAAAAATCGGCTCAGCCAAACGTGAGTTAATCGCGGAAAAACATACGTACATGCGGGTCAAACTGAGAACCTCCTTTTTTAAGTTGGTCAAAGAACTACACTAAAGATATCCCTTTTCCAACAAAAAAATAATTATCTTATTTAGTTCATAAACAAAGAAGTTATACGACTGATCATTGAGGTAATTCACACAAGAGCATACTATTTTCGTGCTTTTTTTCAAGATTACTTGAAAAGTACTGAACCGATTCCAAAATTTTAAAAAATGGGACCAACTTGGGAGTTTACCTAATGTAATAACGTTTAAATCATTTCGATCGGTCCAGCCGTCTTCGAGTAATCGATGTACATACAAAAAACAAAAAAAAAAAAAAAACGGGTCGAATTGAGTACCTCCCTCCTTTTGAAGTCGGTAAAAATCATACTATTTTCGAGCTTTTTTCAAGATTACTTAAAAAGTACTGAACCGATTTCAAAATTTTAAAAAACGGAACCAACTTTAAAGTTTACCTAATGTAATAACGTTAGAATCATTTCAATCGGTTGAGCCTTCTTTGCGTAATCGGTGTACATACAAAAAACAAAAAAATTACGGGTCGAATTGAGTACCTCCCTCTTTTTGAAGTCGGTAATGAATGACCCTGTATAAGGTCCTTCTGAAATAGTGCACAAAATATTAAGGGATCAATGTACTCATGCATACAAACAACTTTTACTATGGTACCAACATTGAAATCGCGAAAAAAAAATCTGCTGTTCCATACATTTTGATCTATTCGATTTTAAATTTTCTATGGAACAGCTGATTTTTTTTGTACCATAGTAAAAGTTGTTTGTATGCATGAGTACATTGACCCCTTAAAATTTTGTGCACTATTTCAGAAGGACCTTATATATCTTGATCGTCGGATAGATCAATCAATACAGGTCATCAAACACAAATTAGACTATGAAGCCCAAAATATTTCCCGAAACAAAATTTCGCGCGCCATCACAAACTTTAATTTTTAAACCAGATATTGACTGCTACGGCTCGGTCGATTTAACTAACAATTTCGGGGCACGTATCCGGTAAAAACACGGATTTTCCCATCCTATCTACACGATGAATCAAGTATTGATTAACGCCCGTCTCTCAACGGTCCGGTTAATAAATAAAAATAAAAAATCAAGCTGCATCGCCTCCGGGCATGCACTCGTGATCGCTCAAACACATAGCTTAAAACGTAATGTATACACCGACCACTTTAAATTGCTCCTCCTACCCTCCACAATACCTTTAAAAACACTCCCAGTGGAGGCATATGGGCACTGCAACGTGGCTCAACTAACAATTGATGCCTTTAGCACGTCCACGAGGTACACTAAATGGAATTTTATTTCGTATAGTTGTGATAAAATACATTTTCAACGGAAAATCAGCTGAAAGCATTGTATTCAGCCGTCGATATTTTATAACGTACAGCATAATGTGTTTTTCACGATTGTACATGCATTTCAAACGATTTAATTCGGTCCAATTTTGCCTTTATTCAAGTTTCTACTGATTTACGTTACAATATGTACTCTTAAAAGTCTCTTAAATCTTTATACAAAGTCGATCAAAAAAGCGATAAGGCTTTTTACACTCTTCAAAATTCGCCATCTTTTTTTACTAAAGTAAGTTATAAGACTCTTCAAATAAAATATTAATTCTTAAACTTCTAAAAAGGTATTTACCGAGCATTAGTTTCTTTACTTTCCCATTTTCAATTTGAACCGTTCAAGTTATTTCAAAGCAGGTAAAATAAAATTGAAATTGGTAAATTCGTTGAAGGGAATTCATTTTCGCTACAGTTTCGTGACGGATAACGTTTTGACCCCGAAATTAGATGTTAAACTTTTTAATGTGGCCGCCTCCTAAGTGACGATAGAAACTTTGAACTTAAGCCAAAGTAAGATAAATGATTCCAAAGTTTTGATGGAATGAAATATTTTGGAATGGAACTGCCAAAAATAATTTGCCCTGATTTAAAATATAAACAAAACTCAGATAAAGAAACCGAATAACTTTTCGATTCAGGTCAAAATCTTTTGTACATTATTTTTTACACGTGTTACCTTCTTTCTTCATATTTTATTGACAATACAAATAAATTATCAATTCATTTTATCAAGGGCTCATGGCGGAACTTGACAGACTGATCGTACTCGATCACGTTTGTTAAGCAATGCTCGGTCCGGTCAGATGTCGGATGGGTGACCGTTAAAGTGGCATTACAACTAAGCGCTTCCGTGCTTCAGAGGTCGGTCCCAGCTGTTGTCATCCGATAGCAGTCGTTAAGCCAAGTTAGAGACCTTTCAGGCGGCTTGACAAACTCTAACACTAGAGGTGCAACAAAACCTCATTCGATATGAAAGAAAGAATTCATTTTATAATGCTTGAGATAAATATTCAAACAAGGTAATTTCGGCAAAGGTAAGGTCGACAGACCACCACCCTTAATGTCTTAAGTGTTAAGTTTGTGCATTTGTAACAATAATTTGCTCTTTTAGTATACATTTTTTTTTTCAATATTAATTATTTTATATTATTAATTTTGTCTGATAAGTAATTTAATTCTTACCATAATGTTTCAATGTATAAATTCACTTTTATTTTTTAATCAATTTATCTATTATTATAACTATGTTTATTTTTATTTTTAATGTAATTTGACTCAAGGTATTTTAAAATTGATTACATTTAAAAAATTATAATGCTAAATATGCTAATGTCGTGTCACCTGTAAAGGTGTATGCATCGGAACTTGTACCTAATATATTACTATTTTTTTATTGTTGTAATGCATGCGCTGTTGGTGTCCTTTAATAAATAAACAAATAAACAAATTTCACAAACAACTATTAAAATTAGAAATAAAACACTTTTTACGGACTACAGCGCGTATATTGGTTAATTCAGATGTTATTTTAGAATTATTTAGTTTTGATTTGTTGGTTTTTTGGGTTTCCCGACGTTTTGACACATTTCCAGGGGCCGTGGTCACGGGACGACTGAAAAATATTTTATTTTTATTAAGCTTCGTAGCTTTCATATTGTGTTTCGCGTATTTACTAACGTTACTTCCGAGCTCAAAGTTTTCGTGTTTGAACAATAGCGTGTTAGCCTCCCATATCTGTCGTTCTGTCACAGGCAGTAAAGCTTCAACATAAATTACGTGTGTTTTCTACTGTTTATCGACACAACATAAAACTTAATAATTCGGAAAAGTTCCACTTCCTGAATTCGACGGATAGCTTTAGTATTGCTTTTAAGCAAATTGATATTACGATTTTGATCGCTTTCATTAGTCCTTACTTGTATGTTTGTTTGTATGTTTGTTACGCCTTCACGTCTTAACTACTAAACTGATCATCATGAAATTTTGCATACACGTTCTTAGGGGTACAGAGAAGGACATAGGGTACCTTACATCCCGAAAAAATGAATTGTTACCGAGGAGGAGCAAAAAAATCTTTCCACGCAGATGAAGTCGCGGGCGGCAGCTAGTAACTTATAAATTTAAAACGTTTACGTTTAGAAATACAGAGATTAGTAAGAAATATACAATAATACGGAAAAATAACTACAATTTTCCATGCTACAGTTTATTATGATTATTAATTTGCAATAAAACTATTGGCTTTTTCTTATAGGTGTTGTCATTACCTAAAATATTCGTTGAAATATGAATATTTATAGTTTATACCAATGAAAATAATCTGGTACTTAGTTGAAAATAAAACAAGTTGAAATACAATCATTATAAAGAACTTAGCTTCAAATAAAATTGCCATTTTTTTCGGACACCAAAGATAACATGATATTTCTCTCCGATAATTCTGAAACTTACTTTAAACTTCCTACTTATCTATAAAAATAATATGAAGGATACGAATTTTATCCTGATTCCCATCTTGATAATCCTACTAGTTTTCTTAATGTGAAGGTTTGGATGTTTGGAGCTCAGTCACGCAAAACGTTTGACAAATATTTAGGCGTTTTAGCACACTGTTGATAAAAACATAGAAGATTGAAAGTCCACAGGGACGAAGTCTAAAGAATCTTAAAAATGTCACAGCAAGAACAAAAGTATCTCCTCGCCCGTTTCAACCCTGACATTACTGTCCGAAATTATCGCTCCCATTTTGTCGGTCGCGTGATTTTAATATATAAACCGACGCAGCCGCAATTAAGCGGAATTGCTTCCTACAGTGTCGAATACATTTACATATTTTTTTGTGCGCCTTGTTCGCCCAAATGGTTAGGCGTTTCTCCGATCGGTTTCATGCCTTTTGGTTACAATGCGATACAATCTTGATTCTTTGCGAATACAAATTTGTGACGACATTGTTGGTTATTTATTCGAACAAATGCTTGATAGGTATTGTAATAGCTACACGGGAGATGTAAAAATAAAATATACTATTATTTTGTTAATGTAGATAATTATAATAACTTTCTTTTGTAATAAATTGCATATAATGAAGATACTTATACTTAGCTAGTATTAAAGCTGGTGTTAAAATAAACTCGAACTCAATTATTAATGTTTTTTTGAGTCCCCTCTATGATAGGTTTGAAAACTAACTTTTCCAGTTCAACAAATGCTTGTAATCAGCCTAGATAAAATAAGCTTTAAGTTTGCGTTATCAACCTCTCTGCAAGTATTCCCATTTTAAAAATATGAAATGTTAATATGTAATTTTTTACTAAACTCTCAAAATTTTACGCTCAAGAGAACCGTAAAGACGATTTTATGAAGTAAAGAAGTGATAAAATTGATTTCACTAAACATTTTTAATTTTACCTTATGTCAGTTCTTTTTACAAATAAATTTGTAGTAATATTACCCGCATTTTATATGTTTCACTTTCACGCCTAGGCGGCTTAGCCAATTTTGATGAGTTTTGGTATAAACATATTCTTATTACTTTTAGCTGAAATTCACGCATTGCGCGCGGACGAATCGGACCGGAAATAAATTAAATATTATAATTTATGCATTAATACTCATCTAAAAGACTAAATGGCTAATTCATAACGTCAAGAATTCATCATTACATTTTCATAAATCTCTGACATTTAACTCAAACTTATTTTTCCCATGCACGAAAAATGTTTGCAAAATAATTTCTCTGCATTTTGCTTTTAGCAACCTCTTTTCATACAAAGTGGATACAAACTCCATTTTGCTCTTGAGCTTCTTTGTTATCTTAATAACTGATGATATTTAGATTACGAAGAATTTCCTCCGTTGTAACGAGGCGGGCAAAGTCGGGGCAACAGCTAGTGTAAGGGGATTGAGTGGTACTGCCTTTGTTGTTCTTTTGAGATCTAATGCACTTTGTCTTAATGCCATTTTAGATTCTGTTTAAAGAATTATATGTACATTTTCCTTTTAAGATTCAAGCGTTTTTTTAAAAGCCAACCAACAGAGGAAGAAAAAAGATCTGTTTTGCAATAATCTTTGGTAATTGGATAAAAAATATACTCAAAGACAAATATCACAAAATAGTAGTTTATGAAACTGATGCATAATGAGGGGTATAAAAACATGAGTGTGTGTTTAAAAACCGAGCCGTAGGCGAGGTTTTTAATACTATCACACGAGTGTTTTAATACCTAGTTATGTACAGTTTCATACACTACTTTATCTACTCTCATACAAAAATTGTGATTGAACCTACAAAATAAAATATCAATGATAAAAAGAGGAAGTAGTTTCTCGACTGTGCTTTAGGTAGGTAGGTTGAACCAAATACTAAAGAAACTCTACGTGTACTTACCTTGGTATTACGTTTTTCCGTCGCCGCATCTAAAATATCTACTTACTACTGTCAGACATTTTTAACCAAAAGTAAAAATTAAATTCTAAAAATGGCGCGTATTCTATTAGAAAAAATAATAATGAAATAGTACATTCCAGCAGACTAATCGTTACGCTACGTCATCAATCACCATAGAGTACATTTTAATCATGGAAAGTATGTGAGTTTATCATTGTTTTTTTTTTAATCACGGCACTGCCTTCTTCTTTGATTTGCCCTGTATCGTAATGAGAAAAAAAAGTTATTTTATAGCATACTTCAGTTAGCGAAGGTATGTTATAAAATAACTTTTTAATTTTTTTTCGGTATTGCGTGTATAACGTATGCCAATATAATTTCGTTTTGAAATTCATAATTCGAATTTTACGATATGAGAGTAGATAAAACTACTTTTTTAATGCTTTCACCTAACTAAATTGTATTAACTCGTTAAATGTAATTTATTGCATTATGGCACGTGCTCAGAGATTTGTACAATTTAACCCCTATTATCTACTTTTAATTTTAAAAACATCCTAGCATCCACCTGCATATATTAGCATCCTTATTTCGCTTAAGCATCCGTTACATCCAACAATACAAAAAGAGTCATTGAGACGATTGCAGAATTTTCAAGAGTTGCGCCCGAGTCGATGGCACTTTTGTCATCGTGAGGGAGACAGAATCTTACTAATTAGCCAGACTTGAGATCTCAACTTTTGATATTTTTAATTGCCATCTGGATGAGCTTGGAACCTTGTGAAGTATAATGGGACGAAATGGAGCGTTTGTTTCTGTTCAAGACAGGTAGTATTTAAACATGTACACATATCACCACTTTTTTAAAACGACATTCCCCGCAGCGTCTGTCTGTTTGTCAAACGCAATTAACTCAAAAACGACTGAACGGATTTTCATACGGTTTTCACAAATGTACGGAGTGATAGGCTTAGGTATATAATTTATTAAGGTTATGTGTGAACTGACTGATATATTCTTGAAGATGTCGGAAAAAGTCATGCCGACTGAAAGCTCTACTGGTGTGCGATACGAGTAAGCTCTGCTACTCGTGCGATGCTAGGGCGGATCGCTAGTTTAAAATAATGTATAAGTTAGGGAAACAACATAGTTATGTAACATTTTGCTGTAATCCGTTTACTTACACATACGGTGCTATATAGTAAAAACTATTTTCATGGCAGCCCTAATGCTTTCTGAGCGGCTTAACAACAGCGCTCAGCCTTGTTCCATGGAAAAAAAACAAAAAAAAACTATATTTTTTCTACTCCGATACAGAAAACAAAATCCTGCTTTTGTTCGACAGTCACAGTATTTTCTGTCCTCGGAAGCATCGGGTATTTTGGAGATTTCAATGGTATAAAACTGTATTGGAAAATATTAACGTACCGTTATCCCGGGATACCTAGCTAGGGCGGGACTCTCCATACGGTTTTTGTAAAGTTATGAATCTGTTATTTGTACGGGAGTGCACGGGAAATTACTTTCCGATGCCATTTTCCGATTTTTTCCCCATATATTCTGCTTTACCTCCGGTTTTAGATACTTTTATCTTTTTTTAATTTGTTTATTCTTTGACAGCTATTTTTTGAGTGTTATAAACGCCCTATTTTGATGACCTCTGTGATTCAACCCCGTGTCTCATTTGTCAACTTAACATATAGACAAACAACTTGTATCTAAGCTATTGATTTATGCAGCATATATCTGCAAACATTTCGAATCATTTGTAGATATCTCCTTACACCCGAGAGCAGTAGTTTCTCGCCATAAGTCTGTCGTTCGCTGTCCAAACTTCGAGTAATGATACACCAAATTAGAGATGTCAAAGTTAGCTTAGGGTGGTTACAAGCGAGTGATTGAGACTTTATTGTGGAGCTCGCAACGGCATAGTAAATTAGCACATTTGTCCTGTGCTTGCGGCAGTTATCAATAGTATGGTGACTAAAGCCGCACAACTTTCGCCGCATGGCAAAAATCGACCGTGTTAATGACAATTCGGCCTAGGCCGCAGGTGACTGAACAAAATTATCTAATCCTGTGGCCAAAACTGGAACTACGTTTTTACATTATTGTTACCTAGGTTACGCCATCAACTACATAGATGACAGCGACGCCATGCGATTCAATTTTGAAAGCGACTTAATTGCTAGGTTGATAAAGACGACCATCAAAGGTGACTAAAGTGAACCCATGTAAATAGCCCATTAGGAATATTATACTTATATCACTAGTCATTTCTGCTTTATACGCAATGATATTTCTATGCTATTGCATGAAATAGGTACATTAAGACATCTTTTCAATAACACAATAACAATAATGTTTTGGACTTTGTTTCGTTTGCAACAACCCTAACAAATAAACCTTCAATAAAATACCAACTTAATGTCCCTCGTAATAAAGCTTAAAATCGTCTGCCTCCAACATGTTCAGACAAGTTCGTGTTTGATACAGGCCTGTTAGGCTGCTAATTGGTCGGATGAGTGCAGCCCGGGCCTAACTTGTCCATTACCAGAAATGATCTTTATAGTTTTGTTGGTACGAACCGATTACATGTCTAAGTAAGCATAGATATTAAGATATAATGGAGCAGGTATATTGAGTGAGGCGAAATCAACATCATATTTTAAAGTAAATAAAGGGAGAATTGATTAAAGGAATAGGTATTTAATCATAGTACTATGTTGCTAATACTTTTTCGTATTTTTATTGTTTATTCGAAAAGTTTCTATCAGGTAACTTATCTGACAGACAATTATATTACTAGTGGCTCCGTGAGCGTACCGTGAGCGACTCCGTACCGTGAGCGACCTTGCGTTAAAATAGACTTGTTGTATGGTCTGTGACCTAACAAAAGAGTTACATTTTTTGATCATTTTCGAAACGGCTAAATGTTTTTTTTTTTTTTTTCATATCTCCACCATTTCAAAAATGTTGAAAAAATTATTCGACTGAAAAATTCTAGTAATTATCGAACCTGCTCACAAAATTTCACCAGAATCGGTTGAGAAATGCGACCTGTAGACGAGAACGAACGGACAGCTGGAAGGAAATCCACCGGAAGGACAGCCGCCGGAAGGAAGGACGAAATAATTTTTGACCAACTTGAGCAGAGACGCTTCGCTCTCGCTCGGTCAAAAATATATAGTATAATAAACATTTTGTTGCACGTTTTAAAGTAGATACTTATGTGGTAATTACATAATAGTACATTATGAGACAAGTTAGCTTAGGTTGCTCATTGCACACAAGGCTGTGGGTTGAAGCCCAAGCCGCAGGCGAGGGCGTAACTCAGCCGAGTGTGCAATGAGCAAAAGCTCACGAGTTTTGTACGACGTTTTTCAACACATTTGCGAGGAAAATACAAAGTAATTTACCATACAGCAACAAATTCGACAAAAACAAAATATGACAATAATGGGAAAAGGCGCGTAGGTTTTTTTGTTTTTTTTCACACGCCCAATGCAAGAATATTTTGCGAACAAAGGGGTGAGTGAGCATACAGCCTACTTCAAAATTATAATTTTAAGTGATAAAATGCAAATATTTTAATATTTTATAAAAAAATATTGTAAATTATGAATAATTTGATTATAATAAATATTTGTTTGACTTAATTAAGGACTTACACATTTGTTTATTTCAAAAATGAATATGAATTTTCAGCGGCATAAAACCTCTTTGTTGTTACTAAAAAATAACTGTATTACCCGGTTAAATTGGGAATGCTCTGTTTACGCGCATAGAACTTACAGTAAGGCACTAATTTAACTTTGTAGGGATAATTCTATAACTACCTAGTGTTTTATATATTATTGCACGCGTTTGTTATAGCTCGGTTTATGGCCCTAAAAGCGATGTATTAGGGCTCACTTTACGAGCAAGTGTGTTGAAAAAAGTATTACTGACCTCTAAGCCAATCTGTAAACCATACCAAATACAAAATTCTAAATATTCACAAAGCACAAAATAGAGAGTAGTTTCACAGAAACTTAGTACTACGCGCGCTTGAGAAACACACACAAAGACACTAGCTCTCACCGACACGGGATCTCAAACGAGTTTGAGTGCGTGATCAAGAACTCATTATTATAGGTACCATTTATACCAATGGAGTGACGCAGGTCGTTCAGTCGGTGAGAGCTGTCCATGTGTGTGTGCATTGCTCGAGCACACGTAGTGCTAAACTTAACTTCTCTCCTCTCTCTATTTTGTGCTAAAAGCCAGTTAAGCGACCTCTAGCCTGCCGAATCGAAACTAACATATTCGGCAAAGGCTGCATTCAAAAAGTTGGTAGGTGCTTTAAATACTTCAAAATGCACGCCATCAGTTTCGCTGCATATCTCTCATTACAAAAACGCTGAAACGAACCCTTTTGCGAAAAGTTTTATCATGGCGAACGGTCATCTGGGGGTACTAAAATGGCAAGCTTGTATCACAGTTTGACAAAATATTTTGTTGCAGGTTCCCTTTGAAAACCCTAAAATAGCGACTTTAATCTATGAAATATCTATCACTCAGTCATGTAGAGTTGATAAAATGAAAATGTCATAAGCTAATTTTAAAAATCCTTATTACCCTTACTTTCCTACTATATCCTTCCTGATATCCTTACTATTAAATCCTTATCCTTTAATTAATATTATAAATGCGAAGGTCCGTTTCTTTGTTTGTTTGTTACGCCTTCACGTCTTAACTACTGAACCAATCATCATGGAATTTTGCATACACGTTGTCAGGGGTACAAAAAAGGACATGGGTACCTTTCATCCAGAAAAAACATACAGTTCTCAAGGGTCAGCTAAAAAACTGTCCACGCAGACAAATCCGTGGGCGTTTGCTAGTTACAATAATTTACTATTGAACTGAGAACCTTCTTCATTTGAAGTCAGTTAAAGATAATTATAAAATTTGTGAAATTAAATTTATTTTGGCCATTATTATGTAACATACAATGTTGCCTTTTTACACCCTTGGGCCTAATATGGCGTCATTAGCCACTCAGCTTCGGCAGGGATTATGCACGATATTTTCACTGCCTCCTCTTGAGGGTAGCGCTGACGACATTTTTATGGCTCTTACTATGCTTAGAAGCGAAAGAGGTTTTTTAAACGTAACAATTGACTTTACCTCCTCAAAGGTATTGCGGAGGTGGATGGCGTAGTGGCATGGGGCATTCTAAACATTTTTTTATCCATAACGGGATAGTGCTTGGCCATTACCTCACCTGATGATAAGTGACGATAAGGCCGAATGTTTAAGCGCACTATACTCTCGCAATCCTCATCATTAATGAACTGGCTATCTTACCTCTAACTGTCGGAACACAAAATTTCCACATTGTTGTTATGGCGTCAGACTTAGGTAAGATGGTGGAAGCTAGCCAAGCGGACATGAAATAAGCCCTACCACCAACCGAACAGAGTATAAATATACCCCACTCCTGGGAATCGAACCCGGGACCCCTGCGTCTTACACGGGTGGGCGAACCACTAGACCAGAGGCGGTTGAATGCGGTTAGTAAGTAATGTGTAGACTAATAATGTATAGATAATGTGAATGTGAAGCGTTGACTATATGAAATACTAGCGGCCGCCCGCGACTTCCGTCTGCGTGGAAAGGTTTTTTGCTATCCCTCGGGAACAATACTTTTTTCCGGGATAAAAGGTACCCTATGTCCTTTTCTGTACCCCTGACAACGTGTATGCAAAATTTCATGATGATCGGTTCAGTAGTTAGGACGTGAAGGCGTAACAAACAAACAAACAAACAAACAAACGGACTTTCGCATTTATAATATTAGTAAGGATGGTACATGATTCTACGCCGTTTAACATTCCACTTAGCGATGCGCGATTATTACTAATTTCAATAATCGAATAAACTACTAATTACTAATTTCAATAATCGAATGTCATATTAGTAATATACTAATTTCAATAATCGAATAAGTATTACTAATTAGTAATACTTTTGAGAAAAGTGATGAGCGCGGGACACCCCCCCCCCCCCGTATCTAATTCTCAAACTGCTACAAATCTCAGGATTTTCAATGCAAATTGGCCTTTTTTCCGGAAATATCTACACTACTAATTTTAGTAAGTTATTCGAATTATTCGAATGATTGAGATAATCGAATAATAATCGAATGATCATTCATAATCGCGCATCGCTAAATTCCACTACGGCTGCATCTGAAAATAAACGCCATTTTTCAGGAGTGCCACAAACTGAGATGAGGAAGTTTCAGCAAAAAAAAACTTTTATATAATGTAACTGGTTGTTTTTGTTGAATAAACAGTTTTCCTTCTTTTCATTCAGCTCGCAATTGAACACTACTAGCAGTCTCTTTTTAGACGCCTTTGTACAAAATAAGACTGGGAAAAAATCCGATGGGATATCTAGGGACATTCATAAGTGCTTGTAACAGCCTAAACTGAATAAATATTTTTTTATTTTAACGAATTATAAATTACTAGGTCATCGAATTGCTGTATGTGGTATTTACACGGGTTGACTTGGCACCGGGCAGTCTGATCAGTAGGACTGATCATCGAAAATCAATTGTCAATCAAAAAGTAATCTCAATTCTTTTTATTAATAATAAAAAAATGATTTTTTGTCATCAGGTGATTTGTGGGTCAATTTTAGTCAATTAGCGCTTTTTATCGCTTGTAAAATTTAATCACAATCCTAATTTCAATCGGGTGGAGATTCGATTTTACAAGCGATTGTCGATAAAAAACCCCGTTTGACTAAAATCGCCTCGTAAGTCACCAGGAAAATGGATCCGTCTAAATACTGAAATGAAATGAAATGATGTTTTAGCGCTATCGCACACGGGCAACTTTTGTCTCCGCAACTTTTTTGTCTCTCACGTGATTTGTATGAAAAGTTGCAGACGACCGTGTCGCTTCATGTGCGCGCTTCCATATAAACCCGTGGACTTGATGTGAGAGACAAAACAGTTGCTGGGAGACTAAGTTGCCTGTCAGAGACAAAACAGTTGCTAGGAGACTAAGTTGCCTGTGTGCGATAGCGCTTACTTGTTTGAAAGTTTGACTTGAGTCGTTTTTCTCACAGCGATGTTTTACGTCATACATGTGATAACCTATGACTTCAATAGGTACCCCATTACGTTGCATAAACACACCATTATGTTTTTGTATGTGTTATCCATTTTATAAAAGATTTCTGTTCTCTAAAAACGATTTGGGATTTCTAAAAATTACAAAATGAAAACTTAAAAGATAATCTAGTTTTATATTAAAGCTTTTCTATTTGAGTCTTTATTGTATAAACCTAGATTTAAATAATGTAGGTATTCGATACTTGCACGTACTAAAAATGCAGCAATAACGAAGAAAAAATGTACACTGAAAATTCTCTACCGACGAATATTCACATTTCAGCCGCGGGCCATTCGCCTGAAATATGTATTTCAAATTTCAATGTTCGCAGAACTTTCATTGGCCATCGAATTTGAAGAATTCCTTTCTGTTTGATTACAGTTTCATGATTAATTGTTACAATAAAGTTTTGTTTGCAATGATGATGATTCATATACAGTCTTCTTAAAACAGAAAAAAAAATATTTAAAGAGCATTCTTGAGATAAGTAAAATCATTGATTATGTGATTATTTTTACAATTTAGGAAACTCCTTCTGATTGTTGCCTAATTATAGTGAGAAAAAGATTTTTCTTAGCAACAATTTAATTGAATACAATTTACCATTAATATCGTCGACATTGTCGATATACAACGTGTTACAAAATAACCTCTAATGCCGAATATGGTAGATAGGGACCATCGAACTGAACAACTTTTACTATGGGACCAACTCTGAAATCGCGAAAAAAAAACAGCTGTTTCATACAAACATTAATAACGAAAATTGTTTAAAAAAACAAAAAACCGACTTCAAAAAACTTACCTCGAAAAAGCAAGAAATAATATCCGTAATAATAAAAACACGTCTATTGAAGTCGGGTGGGGCTTTTAGAATAAAAAAAGGAATCTGTAGGTATTCCAGCCCCACCCGACTTCAATAGACTTGTTTTTATTATTACGAATATTATTTCTTGCTTTTTCGAGGTAAGTTTTTTGAAGTCGGTTTTTTGTTTTTTTAAACAATTTTTTATTTTTTTATTTTTAGTGTAGGTACCTTTTGTATTAGGTAGTGTAGGTATATTATTTAGGTAGAAAATTCGGCTCAGCCAAACGTGAGTTAATCGCGGAGAAACATACATACATGCGGGTCAAACTGAGAACCTCCTTTTTTTAAGTCGGTTAAAGAACTACACTTAAGATATCCCGTTTCCAACAAAAAAATAATTATCTTATTCAGTTCATAAACAAAGAAGTTATACGACTGATCATCGAGGTAGTTCACACAAAATCATACTATTTTCGTACTTTTTTCAAGATTACTTGAAAAGTACCGAACCGATTTCAAAATTTCAAAAAATGGGACCAACTTGGAAGTTTACCTAATGTAATAACGTTTGAATAGGTGTACATACAAAAAAAAAAAAAACGGGTCGAATTGAGTACCTCCCTCCTTTTGAAGTCGGTAACAAAAGTTGGTTCCATAGTAAAAGTTGTTCAGTTTGATGGTCCCTATCTACCATATTCGGCATTAGGAGTTATTTTGTAACACTTCATATATAAGATAAAAATCATAAAAAAGAAAAACTCAAACTCCTGTTTTGTAAATTTCAAACGTTTTTATATTGTAAAAATATAAATAATGTTTTTTTTAATATGAAAACTTTACATTTAGTAATGAATCATAAAAATCATCAAAATTTGACACGTAACCCTAAAACGTAGGCGGGCGTAACCACAAATATCGGTATAGCAACCCAAAATCCTAACTCAGTCCCTTTCTGACCGAAACACGGGAATGTCCAAATTTAATTTGGACAGACCATACCAATATGTACCTAGTCCATTGCTATTGGAAATAAAACAATGGAGTTTACCACCCGACCGGCTTTCCGCTGTTCGGCGTATTGTTACAAAGCCTGGTTCGAGTGCGAATAGTACCTACTGCCCTTCTGTCTAAGGCATAAACGATAAGTTTAAATTATTAAAAAATATTAACCATCAGCCATTTTTAATAACCCCACTACTAGGGCACAAGCCATCATATGAGTGGATAAGGAGGATGAGCCATAATCCACCACGCGGGTACAATGTGGATTGGTGGGTGTAAAAATAATAATATTGCAAACCTAGATCCCATAATAATGTAACAAGAGTTACTAACGAAAATGACGGGCCCAAAAAAAACTTTTCATTGATAGTCAAGTTAATAGTTACAATTATTATTATTAAATATACATATTACATATATGGTACAAGCATCGAGGTAAATATGCACATCAGAATAATTCAAAAATAATTTTAAGCCTAGAATTGGTTGATGTTTTTGGTAATATCGTATGTCAGAAATAAATATGAGTACTATTTGAACTGAATTTTCAGACTATTTAAGGTATTATTTGCAAGTAGAATGCAGGTGTCCATATCAGTAATAAAGACTTATATGGCTGCATGTCATTTGGTATATATAACATTATAGATCTCGCTAGATATGCAGCAGTAAAGATCATGATAGTTGAGACAACTATTTTGATTAGAAATTATAAAAAAAGTTATTTCTTAATCTTATAACTTCATCATCATCACCATATCAGCCGCCGACACCCACTGTTGGGTATAGGTCTCCTCCAAGGATCTCCACGACGATCAGTTATGCGCTGGCCGCATCCAGCGGTTTCCCGCGACTTTCACTAGATCGTCGGTCCACCTTGTCGGGGGCCTACCCACGGAGCGTCGTCAGGTGCGCCACCGTCGCCATTCCAGAGCCTTTCCGCCCCAACGGCCATCGGTTCTTCTTGCTATGTGTCCCGCCCACTGCCACTTCAGCTGAATAATCCTTTGAGCAATGTCGGTTGTCTTGTACCTTGAACCACAACATTTGGCCGGTCGATTGTTCTGTGAGCTGGGCAGCGATTTCAATTTTATGTACTGCGTCGGTTTATAATTGATATGTTAACTTTTGAAAGGCCCAAATGCATAATATCTAAAACAGACTAAAAGGTCAATAAATGTAAGGAAATTGTAGTATGTTTTACTAGCTTAGGTGTTACAAGCTAGAATAGTGTGCCAATTATTATTCTTCTTTAAAAATATGTTTTTTTTTGTAAAAAATAAAGCGTGAAGCGTGATAACATGAGAAAACGTCGCGCGCCAGAGCGAGACCAAATTTGGCAGATTAGGCTAAAAAATTACTAAATCATTTCTTAGTAAATAACGATAGCAATTAAAAAAAATGCTTCTACATGATTGTGAATAATGATGTGATTATACACATTTTTCTATTATTTTAATTATCTTAATATAACACATCAACTTTGTCTAGGGATACAGGTGTTATTTTCATACAAATGAGGTAACTTTGAAGCCTTGGTTTTCTGCCAGGGATGTACCGTGCTGTAATCTGATGATGGCCATCCAAGGAGTGAATAGAGTAGATTCAGATCGCTATACACACCCAACTGATCTGATTAGCATTCTAAAAGATTAATGGGTCAGAGTTCTCAGTTTGAGGATTTCCATACATTTTCATGCTATTTTCGCGGTTTTTTTAAGCATGTCCATTACGTTTTTAGAGTGCTGGTCAGATCAGTTGGGTGTGTATAGCAATCTGAATCTCCTCCATTCACTCCCTGGATAGCCGTCATCAGATCACAGCACGTACATCCCTGGCAGGAAACCAAGGCTTCAAAGTTACCTCGTTTGTATGAAAATAACACCTGTATCCCTAGACAAAGTTGATGTGTGTATAAATAGCATTGTGAATGTATAAAATCTAGAATTTCGATACATATGATTTAAAGGAATCTCGACTTGAATACCTAAGGTTTTTTCTTAATTATTTTGAATTTGATATGTTTTAAGAAGTATTTTCGACATTAAAATGTATCGAGTCAAAATCACTGAATCGTGTTTCTGGTTCAATACGTATCTGGAGAGAGATATAAAGAAATATATGTATATCTTAATTTCAGATCTTTAGACTCTTTCCGCGACCTATGGCATTACATCAAAAAGTTTTTTAATGTGAAAACTACTTTAGCGGCGTTGTACACTTTTTTGTAACGGGGAAAAAATTGTTAACTCGCGTCAGTCAGGGTCACTTGACCCTGATCGAAAATTCGTAAGACGGATGTAGCGTGGACAGCCGGCGGCGGAAGTATCCCCCTCTCTTTCTAGGGGGCGCGGCGAAAATGGCGGCGCGTCATTTCAAGACGTCAACACTTGTGTCACCATAGCAACGCGCCAATTTTTAAATTCAATGTCAAAATTCTAGATTTTCTGTCAAGCTATGGATAAGACCTTCGTACAATACTGTTCTGTATACGTAAATTTAAATGCAGAGTAAATTCGTAAGACGGCAATTAGTGCAAAATTATTCCCTAACCATTCCAAAATATCAAAAATGCACAACGTTAATATTCAAGTTTTCACTTCTGCCGGCACTCCCAAAGTGCAAACCGATTTTTTTTATATCGTCCCTTAAACTACTTTTTCTGGGCTATGTGATTATAAAATAGACTAAAAAACTGATTATTTGAGTTTGTGAATCTTGAACACCCTTTATTTCTTATTGAATCGAATGGCCAGTCTTATCAAATTAGTTTCATCTTCATCTATCGTAGATATTCGCAAAAAAATGTATGTACCTACCAGTGGCGAGGGGTGAAATTATGGCAAAGGTAAGCCGCTCTACAAAAAGGATGAAAAATGTAGTGATGTGCATAGTGGATCAGTGGGGTAGGGTTTCCAAAAGGTAAGCCGATGGGAATCGGCTTGTATGGACCCTTCGCCACTGGTACCTACTTATATAAAGATCATAGCAAGCGTGAAGATGTTATAAAGACGTGGCTTATATTCTGTAAGAATACATTTTTTATTTGCAAAATACATGGAGATAACATGTTATCTGATTTTATAAATTACGCGGGTTACACATGCCACCTACTCGCAATAAAAAATATTTACGTCCAAAGTACACAATCAATTGTTATACCTCTTCTACTGCGTTTCAATCTACACTTTATCAACAATACGTGCTTTGCTGCGTCGTCGCCAGGTGTCACAGTATCGGCGCACGCGCAATACGTCATTGAATCAACCACAACGGTTGTGCGCCACGTGGTTTACGCACAAGTTATCTATACTCGTGTAAGTGGTGGAAAAACAATTGACGATTTCATTATGACGTCAGAGTTTTATGTAAGTATCTTAAATTAAAAAAAGTTGTCAGATTTCATAGAAACTTTATGAAACTGACAGCTTCCTTAAAGAAGCTTTTGAGAATTCGAGAGTGGAAGGTAAAAAAAGGCATGAAAGAGATGTCTCTTAAAATAACGGGATTTAATTACGTCTATTTGTTTACTACTTTTTAAAGATTATTTTAAGAACCAGGACACGATAAATAATGTTTAGAACAAATAAGGCAAGTAAAGTTGAACTAAGTTGAATATCAACAAATCTGTTGTTCTCGTACCTAGGAATGATGATTTTTTTTGAACAAAATTAACATAACAATCTAATAACATTGATATCTGTCATGCAAATCAAATACAACCGGCTTTTAAATCTCATAGTTTTCAGGGGGTCTATTACGAAAAGTTTAATGCGATACACGCAGCTGCGTCCGTGCTTTGTTTTGATTGTTATGTTACCCATTACAAATCACTTTCGTATGCGATATTGCGAAGTGATTGCGTGAGTTTGACAGTTTCTCTCTAGCGTATCCGACATCGTTCGTTTAGTAGTCTATGGATTACGATAGCCAAATTCAAAATGTTTGTTATAACTACAATTAACGAACTGTGGACGACTATCGTAGCCAAGTGACTGCGTTACGCAATTGCGTACGTTAGTTTCGTAATAGGCCCCCAGGTCTCAAAAATGATATGAAATTTTCTTAATGAAACGATCAAGCTTGTATTAAAAACATCCTGAAAGTAATTTTCATAGGTTTCACAGAAGCGTCAAAACTATTTCGAATTCGCAATCGCCTTTCATAAATTTCGTTTCATACCTGCGAGTTCATACCAGCTAAGCTTATTGAAGCCAAGGGCAAGTTATTCGTCCAATATTATGCACTAACTTTCTAAGTTAAGTAAAGTTTCATGTTACGCCACTCCGCGCCGGTTTACTTGGTCTGAATCATTTTTAGTATCGGCAACTTTGGATCACTTAGTTAAGGTTACAACGTAAGTATTAAGTTAAAATGCTTTAGGAAATATTTAAAAAATGAAGTTTACTTTTATCGCAAAATGTCATGTTTTAAACTTAAAACGCATTAAAAAAATCTTTTTAACGCACTCTTAATCTGCAAAAATATTTTGTTTCAATAAATACCTATACACATGACAGTCGTAGGTCATATTCATAAAGCTGAATAAAGGTTTTAAATAAAACAATTGAAAACTTACAATATTTTTGTGTCAAAATACAAATCCAATGTAAATTATCGAATACAGCAGAAAGTTCCACGTGTCGTTTTATTTTTTTAATGGTAAGTTCAAGCGCTTTGCAAGGTGCTCAGAGATAATAAATATGGAATTTTTGGGCCACTTATCCTGTTATTGACCATAGAAAAAGTTGCTTCACTTTCAGAATCGGTGGCTATATGCACTTATTTGCATTTGCGCACAAAAGTCCCTCCTTATTACAATAATTATGTCTATGTCGTCATATTTTTCTAATATAAGGTACGAAGAAATTTCACAAATCTTATAATATTTGATTATATGTAGTAGGTACTTTGTATGATACTATTTTCTCTGAAATACAAAAACAAAAACCGTTCATCCGCTTTCCATTAATGAATAGAGTATTACAGGGAATTTCTGGCAACATCTGTTAGTGCATATTATTTATACGCTGTAATGGTTTTGCTAAAGTATTTTTAACAAAACCTTTATGATGCGTGTTTCGCAGTAACTACATCATGTTGTATCATTAATTTTCAACATCTTATAATCTATTCCAAATGCTATGTTAAGTTAGGTGCCGATTATTATGACTATTTTTTTTTTGTAAGAAATACTGCCAATATTGAAACTCAAGTAGGGTTGTGATAAAAACTACTATACACGCTGTAATTTTAATCATTTGGTTCCCGCCGTGCGGTAGTTCCACTCATGATTACAAGCAACTTTTACTATGGGGCCAAATCTCCTGCTCGCAAAAAAAATCGGCTGTTCCATACAAAAGTGCAGTACCTACTCGACCTTAATGTATGGAACAGCTGATTTTGTTTTGCGAGCAGGAGAGTTGGCCCTATAGTAAAAGTTGCTTGTAATCATGAGTGGAACCACCCCATGGCGGGAACCAAATGATAAAAATTTCAGCGTGTATACATTATTGAAAATGTATTTTTGAAAAAACTTAAATCACGTTAAATTTATTGGTTTACTATAATTTTTAAACGAATTTTAATTACTATCTGGCAACCGCTATATTAAATATAAGCCACATTTTATTACGCCTATTTCCATAAATATGTGCATAGAAAAATCAATATCACTATTAAATAATATATCCCTAAATCCAAATTACTCATAAAATTATTACAAAACTACCGTTGAATAGCACGGGCTTAATACGACAAAAGCGATAATATCAAAGAATAGGCATCCACAATTAGATAAATTCGGCCACAAAGCGAGATTAGGCAGTAAACGTCATGCGCAAGCGATAAATATAATTCAAGTTTTTGTGACGGGGCGACACATCGTAAAGTGTCTCCTCGAACATTGTTACGGGCTTAGATTAATCTTGCATTTTGAAAGCTCGTCAAAGAGGAGATGGAATATTAGATGGGGCACTTTCATCAAAAAGCACAGATGAGAAACAAAGAATAGTGTATTTTTTACAACATTCACTCAATTCACTCGAGATTTAAGTTTGAACTTTGCAAAATTTAAGTAATTTTAAATTGGTTAGTGCATTAGTTTGAGTTAAGATTACATAAAAGTAATAAAGTAAGCAAAACATTATTATAAAAACAAAGTATTTTGCAATGTTTTTCGATACTTGTTGTCTTATTACTTACTTGATACCTATAGATTGATACATGATTTATTTCCATCATATAAAGATACAGATTTCTTATACAAAAAATATAAACAGAAAAAAAACTAAGCTGTGTGCCGCATAGACATAAAAATTACAAAAACTCAGTTTATACTTTTGTTTATTAAGGCAAAGCATATTGTGTGAAATTAAATATCAAAATGTCATGTGAGTTGCAAAATGTTGCAGGACGATGAGCAACGTTGGAGCGCCACGTAGAGTGTCGCGGGACATGTTGTAAGACATTTTGTCCCCTAATGAAAATGTAGCTTAAATTAATCATGATCATAAAAAAAAGTATTTAGTAAAACTAAAACTTTGACTTTATCTGAAATCTCGGGTATTTATTTTTGAATTACGCCACCATTCAGACTGACCCCTCTGCGTAATAATCTTTGACTCATCACTGATTCAGAATACTCGCACGCATAAAAACGGATCGACGTTGACATAAGCGATAAAACGCCGAAAAATCGTAAATTACCACTAATACCTTATTCTCGACAGCAGAATGCGCAATATGCACTTGCATGAAATACGCACTTTTTGCATCGTAAAATTATATTTTCGGAGAGAATGTTGACTTGTGATCTTTTGTGCCCTCTGCGTAATTTTAAAGCTTATGTATTTCTTCTTTGAAATTTGAGGTTTATGCCTCCTTGGAGATTGTCACTGTTTCCTGAAACTCTTAAACGTTGCCTTTTAAGCATTTTACTGGATTCAACAGCAATTTTTCATTTAACTGATTCTTAAAATTAATGTTTTCAAGTGGGTGCAAAGTTGTAGGTATATGGTTTGTCAGTTAACTTACTGCTAAACTGACAGACGAACATTTTATCCCTTTTGAAACCTTTAAAAACACGCTTTTAAATGTAGTAGAAACAAAATGCATTCAATGCATACTACTTAAATGTTATAATTCTACAAAAACACACATTAATGATTTAACATTTGAGCATTTATTGTTGCAAATATATGTCCATCAGCCATTTTTGATGTCCCCACTGCTGGGGCACAGGCCTTCCTTATGGGTGGATAAGGAGGACGGGCCATAACCCACCACGCGGGCCCAATGCGGATTGGTGGGTGGTAACGACTGCAAATGCAGCCGGGACCAACGGCTTTACGTGCCTTCCGAAGCACGGAGGAGTTCGCGATAGTAAATTTTTGGTCACCGATCCCATGACCGACCCTTGCGAACGTTGCTTAACTTACGCAATCGCTGGGCCAGGCGCTAAACTACTGCGCCACCGAGCTCCTCTGCAAATATCTACTTTATAAATCTAACAATCATTACTGTGCACGTGTGCACGTAAACACACACAACACTACACTTAAAGTCTTTTATTAGTATGGACTCTGTGCCTACATTTATTCTTTGTGCCTTATTCAGATTGTTTGGCACAATTTTTTATCATTTTTACTGCATAAATGAACTATATGTAAATAAAGAATAATGGTTACTTTTGTAAATGTGACAAGCGGAAGAAATGTTTCGAAAATAAAATCAGGGGTTAAATTGCCTAAACATATGTGGTACATGTTGTGACATATGTGCTTGGGGGAATGAGGGGAAATATAAAATAAAAGTCATGCAAATGTAATAAACTCATTGTTTTAAAACGGCTCTAACATTCGTAGAAAGAAAACATGTATGGTGCTTGCGGGAATAAAATTACAGATAAGCATTTTGCCCCCACCAATAAGCGTAATGTATGTAAGCAGATGTAGGATTTATGTCATGTCATGAGATATGTAGTGACACTTTTAATAAGTAAAAGACAATGATTCAAAAATCCAAAAAGTTGCTATTATTTAATCACTTTCAACATTGTGTACTGTTAATTTTTAAATTAATTAATTACAAAATGTAAGTGGCATAGCTAAGAATTTAAATCAAAATCGAATAAAAAAATTGCTTTATTCAAATAAACTTAATAATTAAGCACTTTTGAATCGTCTATCTTTTCCTACCACCCGTTCCAGACTTTTTTAACAGACAAGAAGAACGGGCGCAAGAAACTTATCAGCTTTAATAGGAATTAATAAGTAACGATATTTACAAACTTAAATATATCGTTACCAAATAAAATTTAATAGAGCCTTGTTCATTTTTACGGCTTTACAGCTTACATTTTTTACACGACTGCCTAAAAAGGAGTGTATATGTGTTCAGGGTTCATGTATGTTTGTGGGTATGTGAGTTTCCACAATGGCAATAATTTAGAGAATATTTCACAAAATTTAACATTTTAACCGTCCCCAGTCTTTATATTTTAGTGATTTTGACAAATCTGGTTAAAAACATAGAAAAGTTTGAAACACCTTACGAGCGAGATATCCGTCTGAAAACTCGCAGAGGACCACCAACTGTGATAGAAGGATCTATCACAGTTGGTGTACCAAAGCTAAAAGTTGTAAAACACAGCGTTAGGTATCAGGCAGTCAAAATGTTTAACAGCCTTCCAATCACGCTAAAATCTATTGACTATTTCAAAGACAATTACTGACGAGGGACTTCTTGTTAAAAAATTGTTATTATAGTTTAAATGAATTTGTTGGACATAGGTATTATTAATTTCAGAACGTATATATTTTAGTCTCATTAACTAATTATTTGACATTTAAGAAATATTTTTTGACATGCCTTTTTATGTTTGCCAATTGATTAATTAAATTATTGATTATTTTTGTATTTTTTTCCGACACAAATTATTTTGTTATGGAATAAATAAATTATGAATTTCTTTATTCCACCATCACTTCTAAATGGCTCAACGGATTTAGATGTATTGGGTATCGTTAGAATCCTTACATCAATCCGAGTGACACTGGCTATATATATTTTTTAAAAGTCAATATGGCGACTGTAGGACTCTATTTTCGAATGTGAAAAAATATTTTTTTTCTTCAATTAGTACAATATGGGCATCAAATGAAAGGCCATCATGAGCACATTTCAAAACTATATAATTTGTCACTAGAATGTGTAAAATAAAATAAATTTAAAAAATACTAAAAACACGATTGCCCTGACAAAAACGAACTAAAAAGTTAAATAACAAGTGTCATTGCAGTCGGGGGAACTCTTTGATTGAAAAATTGTACCAAAGCACGGTCCCCCGACTGCAATGACACTTGTTATTTAACTTTTTAGTTCGTTGTTGTCAGGGCAGTCGTGTTTATAATATTTTTAAATTGATTTTATTTTACACTTTTTTCATCACATTTTCATGTCTTTTTGTTATAATTACCTCAGATCAATTTGTACTTTCATCTCTGTATATTTATAACAACAGACTAAATTATGCTCTTTTTTATGATAGACTAGCAGCCGCCTGCGACTTCGTCTGCGTGGAAAGTTTTTTTGCTGTCTCTCGGGAAGAATACATTTTTTCGGGATAAGAGGTACCCTATATCCTTCTCTGTACCCCTGGCAATGTGTATGTAAAATTTCATGATGATCGGTTCAGTAGTTAAGACGTGAAGGCGTAACAAACAAACAAATAAATAAAGAAACAAACGGACTTTCGCATTTATAATATTAGTAAGGATAGTAAATCTAGGGTTTCCTAGGATGACGGTGCCGTCATATTAAGGCCGTAATTTAGCGGCGTAGAACGTTTTCTATGTAAACAATACGGCGCGCCATTTTGTTTTCATAGACAACGTTCTACGCTGCTAAATTACGGCCGTAATATGACGGCACCACCGCTATCACGCCTGGGGGGCAATTCTCGGATGCGTGACAATGTCGAATGCGACATTATATCACAAATCTCTATTAAAAATATACAAACTCTACTGCTATCGACCACTCATTGCATGTCGAAAGCTACGGCTCGACCGACCGTTCTAACGTGAGATTCCGAGAATACGGAAATCTGATTTCGATCGACATCCGCCATGTTTTTTTCGAGATATCTCGCATTCGACATTATGACACGCATCCGAGAATTGGCCCCATGGTGATGCGATCTACGATGAACGCAAGAGCGTAGGTAAATCCTAGATTGCATTCACTCGCGACTTGAAGGTCCCCAGATTGTACCTATCAAGTAATACAGACTCAGACAAGGAGTTCCACTCTCTAGCGGAACGGATAATAAAATTTGAGGCAAAACGCTTAGTGCGAGTCTTTGGAAAATACGCCAATAAACGGTGGCGTTGATTCGTACGTTTGGTTGTCCGATGGAAGAAGGGAGACACTCGCCGAAATGTATCCGATAAAATACCGACAAGTATCTTGCGTCTATGCTAGAGGCTTTTGAGCTTATTACAGAAAAGATTATCGTTGCTTATGAGCTTCCCGGTACATTGATCATTACGTTGCAAGTAATATACTTACGTCAAGTCTGTTCTGATGACCATAGGTTTTTATTAAAACCTATTAAAACCGTTTTAATATTAAATACTAAGTCTATGTATAGTAGGCAATACATCAATTAATTGCCATGAAAAAGGAAACGAATTAAATCCACGCGCCGAATTAGAACGGAGTAAAGTATTTGATATATTTTATATGTCACTAGTTCAACCGAACTGTCTTAAAACTGCCCTAATACCACAATATTATTTGGTTATTGGTCTAACTGTACCCTTATTTATTTACAAAGTTAGTTAAACATATTGTTAAAGGAAAATAACCTTTTAAACAATGCAGTTAAAAGTCAAGTGGACGTAAACTTATCACTTGCAAAGTAGGCAAGGTAGGTCACGAACTCACGAAGTAACTTGTCTCGATTGACTATAAAAATTGTGTTTAATGTTTTATTCCAGTGAAATCTGACTTTGCGTAGGTATCCTTACTAATATTATAAATGCGAAAGTCTGTTTGGTTTTTTTGTTTGTTTGTTACGCCTTCACGTCTTAACTACTGAACCATCACCATAAAATGAGCAGTGTTATTGTAGTGATAATTAATTTTAAGTTATGTCACAATTAAAATTATTTTACTGATTTTTTTTATTTTTTAAACAAAACGACCTGAGTGATGCAGTGGTCAACATGCCGCCTACCACGCAAGAGGTCTCGGGTTCAATTCTCAGCCGGGCAGAAATTGAAATGATGAATTTTAATTTCTGTGACGGGTCTGGGTGTTAGTATGTATAATAAGTATATATTTAAAAAGTATATAAGTAGTATATCAGTTGTTTAGCACCCATATTACAAGCTTTGCTTAAGCTTGGGTTTCCTAAGAAGACGGTGCCGTCAAATTACGGCCGTAATTTAGCGGCGTAGTACGTTGTCTATGTGTAAACAATACGGGCGTGCCGCTGTTCTACGCCCGGCGCGCCATATTGTTTACATAGAAAACGTTCTACGCCACTAAATTACGGCCGTAATATGACGGCACCGTCATCCTAGAAAACCCTTTTCTTAGGGCTAGATGGCGCTGTGTAAATTGTCCAAGCATTTATTATTATAAAACGAAGCAATTTTTGTCCTGATTTAAATACCTAATTTGATACAAAGCACTAAAATATTTCATTTTATTTGACAATTTGAGCTCATTTAACCGTTAGATAACAAATTGTCGTAGGTATATTTATAATAATGTATGTTTTTTTAATTGAGAATTTTCGTAGCAGATCTGTCTATTGGTTTTAAATAATTTGAACCAAAAATTTAGCACTGTTATTTTTACGTTTTAATAAGGCTTGAGTTACCCTTTCGGGAGACGTACGAGTATACTCAATTAGCTTAAAATTTATAAACAAGACCTAAGATTTTTTACGACGCCTATTTTTTCCATCGGCTTTAGAAAACACGTTTTTGGTACCTGAAGGATCATTCTGGAGGCATAAACTGAGTAAACGCGGAAACAGTCAAGGGTGAGTCGAATTAAAAAGTGCCTACATTGTAATATTCATTGGGTGTGAAAATAATATCCCGGCAAACATCTTGACAATTTCTGCGCTTGCATAAAGGTGTGGGTAAATAAGGTGGGGGTGGACTAGTTGACCAATAGCGCGCTTTAAACGGATTTAATCCAAATCCGTTTAGCCGTTTTAGCGTGATTTAGTAACAGGTTTAGTAGTTGAGCGCGAGCGAAGCGTCTCTGCTTCAGCTTGGGCAAAAATGCTTTCGTCTGACTGTCCGCCTTTCGTCTGTCTGATCTCATCTACAGGTCACATTTCACAATCGATTCTCGTGAAATTTTGTAAGCTGGTTCGATTATTATTGTACTTAAGTATACAGGTTGTTTGATAATAGCCTTATAAAGCGGAATATGGTAGATAAGGACCATCAAACTGAACAACTTTTACTATGGGACCAACTCTGAAATCACGAAAAAATAAATCTGCTGTTTCATATATTTTGATATTTTTGTTATTAATTTTTGTATGATTCGCGATTTCAGAGTTGGTCCCATAGTAAAAGTTGTTCAGTTTGATGGCCCCTATCCACCATATTCGACTTTATAAGGCTATTACCAAACACCTTGTATAGATTTTTCTTCAAGCCAGTTTTCTGATATTATTTGAATAATAACGTAATATATTCAAAATTAGAAGCGCCATCTATCCTCGAATAAATATAAAACACAAATAGCACTTGGTACTGCTTTTAAGGCCTCGTGGCGACATCTATTAGATTAATTTTTAAACATCATACAATTTGAGAATGCGCATAGGCGAGGTCTACAGCCTTTGCTCGCTGACTACCTATAACGCAGTGTGCCTAAGTCGCGTTATGCCTAAACGTCATTTCAAATAAGCGTTTAGTCCCCTCCGGCCGTTTTCGCAACCGAGATTCGCAACCCTATATCTCGCAGTGATCATTTCGCGATACGACTATGTCGCTATTGGTCTAAATGTCACATTGCCCATTTCGCGATACGACTATGTCGCTATTGGCCTATATCTCATATTGCCCATTTCGCGATACGACTATGTCGCTATTGGTCTATTTTTTACATACTTTTTAGGGTTCCGTAGCCTAATGGCAAAAAACGGAACCCTTATAGATTCGTCCTGTCTGCCTGTCCGTCCGTCCCTATGTCACAGCCACTTTATTCCGAAACTATTAGGATTACACAGTTGAAACAGTATTCTATGAACCGCCTTACAATGTTTACACAAAAATAAAAAAATAAAAGATTAAAGGGCGACTCCTCATACATGGAACTAAAACTGAAAAAAATTTTTTTTTATCAAATCTATACGTGCTGGTCGTCTATAAGATAGGTCTTTAAAAATGACATTAAGGTTCTTTAAACCATTTTTTCTCAAAGTCAACTAGACATTAAGCCTATCTCGCACTTGAACTAAAACGTAATTGACCTAAGTCACAATACGCCCACATCTCGTTTGGTTTAGGCATAACGCGATTTAGGCACACTGCGTTATAGGTAGTCAGCGAGCAAAGGGTCTACAGCTCGTTGAGCCACTAGTAATATTAGTAGGAAGTAGGAACTTTACAGTAACTAGAACTAGGTACTTATATGAAAAAAAAGCTTATTTTAAAATTATTTGCAGCCCTACCACGGAACTCTAAGATATAAAAAATCTAGAACAACCACCACAAAAAGGTAATAATCTTGAATGTTGTCTGAATAAAACATAACATATACATTCTGGCTCCCTTGGTGGGATATTAAACGGATTCATCCTCAACTCTGAAAAATAACCACCTGAATTAACATATTATTATGGATTTTAAAACATATACCTACTAGCTTGTGCGGGAGACTTCAAAATTTGTGTTTTTGGTCCAATCGAGTACATACCTGAAAATAAACACAGACAAAAAATAAGTAAAAAACGATTTAAATTGTATTCCCATGAACATAAGGTATATTATAAATCTAATTCAAAATATCGTTCATTTGTTCATATCGCCACTTTTTTTTGCAATACTTGAAGCTAATTAACATAAGTATCGATATATTTATTCGATACTTAGCGTGTGCAGAAACATACAGAATTTACATTTTATGCTGAATAAGCTGATCTTACCGCATTTCCAAAACTTTGATCCAATTTTTTTTTCATACAAAGACAATTTAAATACCTTCTATAATACGTAAATATCTAATTATACCTTTTTAAGGGTACAAAATATGGAGGTTCACTTGTCATAATTTTATAAACACAGTAATATTAGAGAGGGTCGGGTATTCAACAAATATTGAGGTACAACTTGGTTGTTTAATTCACCGTAATAGTTTACGTTTTGTAAAATTTATGTAGGTACTTTATTAGCATGTTGTACTTTTGGGAATTTGTACTTTGCATAATAATATTAACAATTTGTACCTTTTAAATAATTAGCATAATATAATAATCCTCTTATTTTAATAGCATGTTGAAATGTTTGTGAATATTTCTATTACAAAAAGCTGAATAGTCATTCATAAAATTGGTACAGTGTATTAAACTCACGTACTTAAAAAATCATAGTTAAAAGGTTAGGTTTAAGGCTGTATATTTGCATTTCAACAAAATTAGTGTTTTTATGAATTCAATGAAGTTATCTAAAGAATGAAAGCATTATTATTGATGTAAACTTTCGTTTTAGGAAGCAAAATTCTTAAATTATTGCCGTTTAGAGAGAAAAACATAATAAATTGGCAGGTATTTTAAAACGAAGACAATCTGTTCAAGTGGAATTTCAAATTTGCTTGTCAGAGGTATTTTTCAAAAACGTTTCAGCTGTAACAAATAAGAATACGACTTATATTTATTTTCTTTCTTATTGTTTGTATTGTCAAGGAGTTCCCTATAGAGAGAAAGTTTTAAAACATGCTTTTAATCACAGAGAAATAAAATATTTAAAAATTCTCAAATTGGTACACTGTGACATGTTTTTTTACTGATATTTACAGAATCTAAAGTAATTTTTATTTTTTCTTAGGAATAATGAGGTATTTGTCTAATATGTATTGCGTGTTTTGTATATACTTATATCTATTTAATAATTTAATAGAAATTTTCAAAGTTCGCCCTCATTACGGCTCGCGCAGAGTTGTTTCGATCATTTGTATTGAAAATTTAAAAATGGAACGTGATGCGACTTTACAGCCTGTAATAAGTTAATTAAAATCTGGGTCTATGATTCGTCCAAGGTCTATGAAAATTAAGAATAAGCACAAATTATTGTGCTGAGGAGCTCAGTGGCGCAGTGGTTTAGCGCCTGGCCCTGCGATTGCAAAGGTTAAACATTTCGGTCAAAGTTAAGCAAGGGTCGGTCCTGGGGTGGGTGACCAAAAATGTATATTCTTGAGTTCCTCTGTGCTTCGGAAGGCACGTTAAGCCGTTGGTCCAGGCTGTATTTGTAGTCTATAACACCCTACAATCCACTTTGGGTCTGCGTGGTGGGTTATGGCCCATTTTCCTTATCCACCCATGAGGGAGGCCTATGCCCCAGTGTGGGGATATTAAAAATCGCTGAATCGTGCAATCCACTTTGGGGGTAGTAGAAACTGATAAGGGGTAACTTTAACTTCCATACGTAACCTCACCGTTAGAAAAATTGCGTGTTTACCTCTACTCAAAACAAAACAAGCGTATTGTATACGAAGATATACAATTTGATTATCTGTATACATCTCGGGGTATATGTTTATATGTAACGGTGCGTTATGAAAGTTTGGGAGAGTGTTACGGCGACCGCATGTGCGTGAGATGACCATTACACGCAGACTCGCAGTTAATAGACCGAGCCGAGGAATCTATTAGACAGGGACAATTATAACTCGGTCATTTAAAGAAAAGGATGAAGAGAGGATTAAATGAAAATGAATGACAGACGTACGAATCAGCGCTACCGGTTTTTGGATATTCCAAAGACTCGCACTAAGAATTTTGCTTGAAATTTTATCATTCGTACCGCTAGAGAGTGAAACTCCTTGCCTGAGTCTGTGTTTCCCGAAAGGTACAATCTGGGGGCCTTCAGTTTATGTCGCGAGTGAATAGGTATCTTATAGGCAAGTGCGTTACATTATAGATTCCATCATCGCTTGTACAATACAAAGGCGTGATAGCGGGCAAGCGTAATCTAGTAACTGGATTTTAGAAACCTAACGATCCTTAAAATCAACGATAATAGCTATGTGCGTCAAGTGATTGGAGTAAAGTTAGCAATTCTTTAAAAAAAGCTTATTGTCTTGCGAGATATTTTTAAATTTATTTTAGTTGCTAAATTTTTTAGTACTTGTACATATATTTTCCCGTGTGATTTAAAACTACGCCTAAAAAAATATACATAAATTGACATATCTATACGTAGGTTTGTCTATGGCTCGAGCGCCCAAAGTCTCCCACCAGAGACAATAATAATAAACAAAACAAGAGCTTGTCCACAGTTACCGTCCTATCTCATACTTGGATGAGACCACGTAAACTGATGATTTGTTTCAAGGATTTATTTATTAAATTATAATGAGGGCTTTTTAAATTTGAGATTTTTGCATTCACAATGCTATTTTTATAAAATACTTAATAATATACTAGAAGAAATACGACTCGCACCGGATCAATTCTCGGACAGGAATCGAACCGGCGACCTATGGATATCCGGTCACATTGGTGAAATAAAGGTGGCTTACAGCGTAAGAGATATACTAGAAGAAATTCGACGATGTCACTAGTGACTCGGTAGCTCAGTGGTCAGAGCATTGGACCGGATATCCAAAGGTCGCGGGTTCGATTCCCGTCCGAGAATTGATCTGGTGCGAGTCGTATTTTTTCTAGTATATAGGGTCCTTCTTAAATGGTGCACAAAATTTTAAGGGGTCAATGTACTCATGCATACAAACAACTTTTACCATCGTAAAAGATATTTTTTTCTCGATTTCAATGTTGGTCCCATAGGACCAACATTGAAATCGAGAAAAAAAATCTGCTGTTCTATACATTTTGATCTAGGTATTCGATTTTAAATTTTCTATGGAACAGCTGTTTTTAGGGTTCCGTACCCAAAGGGTAAAAACGGGACCCTATTACTAAGACTCCGCTGTCCGTCTGTCTGTCTGTCTGTCTGTCTGTCTGTCACCAGGCTGTATCCCATGAACGGTGAAAGCTAGACAGTTGAAATTTTCACAGATGATGTATTTTTGTTGCCGCTATAACAACAAATACTGAAAACAGAATAAAATTAATATTTAAAGGGGGCTCCGATACAACAAACGTGAATTTTTTGCCGTTTTTCGCTCGATATTAATAACGACAACAGGTGAACAACAGGTAGAAAGACAGTTGAAACTTTCACAGATAATGTATTTCTGTTGCTGCTTTAACAACAAATTCTAAAAATAGTATAAAATAAATATTCAAGGGGGGCTCCCATACAACAAACGTGATTTTTTTGCCGTTTTTTGGTACGGAACCCTTCGTGCGCGAGTCCGACTCGCACTTGGCCGGTTTTTTTTTCTCGATTTCAATGTTGGTCCCATACTAAAAGTTGTTTGTATCCATGAGTACATTGACCCCTTAAAATTTTGTGCACTATTTAAGAAGGACCGTATATTATTTATTGTATAATAATGGGGGCTTTACAAAGTGACATTTAAAAATAGAAATAGTAACTATTTGCCTCATTAAATGGCGTTGATGGAAAGAAAAGGGTCAAAATTGACTTTTAAAAATAAATGGCCTGTACCAAAGAGGAAAGTAAGCGTTCGCTGGATGACATCTGCCCAAAGAGAAACATTTTAGGGTTAGAGTGAATTTCATCTGTTACAACCTCTGCCGTTATGTTGGCTTTCCGAAAATCTATTACATTTTGAATACCGTCGTTGTAATCATATAACAGTGCCAACATAACGGCAAAGGTAACCGATGAAACGCACTCAACATCTGCCTCCTACCTATGAGTATTACTTTTTGAAGCTTAGTAAAAAAATACATTGACACATACATTTTTATCAACGCCATCTATTGAGCCTACAGTTTTTTGACATTTTGAAAAACCCTTATAATGATTTAATTTTTACAAGGTTTTATTTAACTTGCAATTAATGTATGTATGTATGTACGGTTGGACTCTTGCAACTCAATTTTGAAGCAGATATCTTCAACTGATTAAGCTAAAATTTTGTATACACGTTTATTTCGATGACAATGCATGGTTAGTTATGTGACGTCATTCTAAATCCAACATGGCGCAATACCCAAAATGGCGGACCAGTTATTTTTAATGCACTCCAACAACATGAGTATAATATAAAGGGCTTGCTGAGAATAGCTCGAAAAATAAAGTGACGTTAGTCTAAATCCAATATGGCGAACAAAAGTCCAGTCGGCAATTAAATCTTGTACCAAATTTTTTTTTGACAGAAACTTATTTAGTCTTCAAGTTACAAATTATGATGTTAAAAAAAAGCTCGATCGCGCAAGACAGATATAAGTACTTAGATAATATAATACCTAAACGTAAGATATTTTGGTAAATGTGCTCCTCCCCTAATAATAAATTACTAAAAATACTGTTATGATTTTGAATGAATCTTGTTTTATAAGTTATTTGTGTGTTAATTGAGGAATTTTTAATTTGATGTGAGCGAAAACCTCATTAAAATTTACACAAACACCAAAAGGATTTCCTTCTGATTTTTCTTAAATGACTTCAAAGTACAATGTAATATCGATAAAACGGAATTATGCTTCCGGAAACAAAAACAAGCAACCACAAAAAAAAATATCAGCACAAAATCCTAAGTCCTAAATCCCATTACAGGGTTGCGTACTGGAACACTTAACGTAAAAAACTAAAAAGAAAATAAAGCTTAAGTCCACAGTGTACACACATGCAGCCTGTTTGTTTATCCTGGAAGGCTGCTGGCCACTTTTATTGGCCCGCATTTAAGCTGCTCTATGGAAAAAGTTCCAACATGGCAGTATATTTGTTGACTGCTGTAGTGTAAAATTAAAGAGTACGAAGAATGGTAATTGGGGTACTGGCTTCTGTGTATTCTATTGTTGGAAGGGAAAAAGTGAAGCAGTTTATTGTATATGAGAAGGTACAGTGGTTACTAATAATGACAATTGAACTCAAGTGTTCGTATACAAATTGCTTAAGAATAACAAAATGGAAAATTATTGCTGAGATATCGTTGGACACAATAGTACTTGAGTTGAGTTGCTGAAACGTAAGATGTGGAAAATTGAATATAGATTTGATTGTAGAAAAAAACTGCTGCTTATATAATTGGCAACGAAATTTCGCCCAAAAAGAAATCCAAATAAGCAATAAAATATAAACTGAGTCCCAAAAAACGTCAAAGAAAATTACAGGAAGAACTTGAATTTACTTACTTATCTTATTATCTTAAAAAAAACTTGTATTGTTGAAATCGGACAACATTGAATGACAATGAGTGTAAAGGTGTGTAAATTACGTAATTCATGCAAATTCCTCAATTCCATGGCTGTTTAAAATTCCGCAAAAATAATACGCGACCGCGATTTCGACCGTCAAAGAATCCTTAAATTAGGGTTCTGCACAGTGTACATAACCGAACAGATAAAAATACACAAAAAATATGCAAGTTCTTTGATTTTTTTGAGGAGGCTTTATCCCTCTAGTGGCGCCCACATCTTAATAAAATTTATTGCTTGCTAAGAACATAATGTAGGTATCAAAATATCACATGTACAGATTGAAGCTTCAATTCAAGCTTTCATAGTTTATTTACAAACAATAACCTTCTCAAAAGTGCTTAATAATAATAAAAATTTATTTCAGACTAAGTCTGGTGTTAGAAACAATTTTCTTACGAACTAGGGTTAGTAACAACAATACGACATCTTAAAATTAACCTAACTGGGAAACATGAGCGACTCTCCACTACCCAAATGTTCTAGCAGTGCGCGACGTGCAGGCGCATCCAGTGCTGTAGCAGTGGAGAGTACCACCTGTTAGCCAGTGTGCTTAAAGTGGCTATTTTTACCTCACTACTACTACAACGAACTATATTTTACTGAGGTTATTATTTGTAAATAAACTATAGAACCTTAGCTTCAATCTGTACATGTGAATTTTCGATACATTTCGAGCAATAAATTTCATTGAGATGAGAGCGCTGCGCCGCTTTGAGGTATATATGCCTTAGATAACAATGTTTCCAAAAATAGCGACAACAACATTTACTTATCTAAAACAGTACAAAGTAATTAATAACCATCTCCTTTTCTTTAAGTCGGTTAAAAATAAGTCTCACAATATTTTTCCACGGTTAAGTATTAAAAAAAAACGTTATTTTGTAGGTAGTGCGCGATTAGAAAAAACCGGCCAAGTGCGTGGGTATCAGACTCACGCATGAAGGGTTCCGTCAAAAAAAAAACGTGGTTAGGGAGCCAGCCTTAAACATTTATTTTATTCTGTTTTTAGAATTTGTTGTTATAGCAGCAACAGAAGTACATCATCTGTGAAAATTTTAACTGTCTAGCTATCATAGTTCACGCCTGGTGACAGACAGAAAGACGGAGAGTGAAGTCTTAGTAATAGGTTCCTGTTTTTACCCTTTGGGCACGGAACCTTAAAAAGTAGAGTTCCCGGTATGTAGCTTTTGCTACATACTTTTGCTTCTCCTGTAGCTTCGTGATATCAATTTAATAATACCTATATTTGGCACATGGCAAACGAACGCCAAGATCTGTGGTGGAATCATTAGCAGTCACCGTAGCAGACCGTAATGGCAGTAGCGTGCTTTAAGCCACCCTTAGCGTGGCTAAGACCACATACACGCACGCGCACACACAAACACACTTAATAAAATGTTTTTATCTGTTCGGCCATTTAATCTGTGGCTATAGTGAATTCAATGGGGCCTTCGAAGGCTGTGCTAATTGCTCGAAGCTACGTAGATTTCTGTACAACCGTAATTAGTTAATGAACACGGTTACATGTCTTTAGTCTCCAATTTCCTTCTTTTCTCGAGTGATTCGCAAATTCGTCCCACATGCCTACGGCCCATTTAGTACGAATTGAAGAATATAAAATTGATTAATATTTCTATTCTGCAATTCAATCGCTTGGTGTCAAAATTGAATGGATGAATATATTTTTTATATGCACAACAGGATAGTGCTTGACCTTCACTTAACCTGATGTTAAGTGACGATAAGGCCGAAGGTGGAAGCGCACTGCACCTGGAATCCTCATCACACTGGAACTGGCTATCTCGCCTATAATTGTCGGAACACAACGATTTTTAAATTGTTGTTGTGACGTTAGATTTAGGTAAGATGGTGGTAGCTAGCCAGGCGGACATAAGCCCTACCACCAACCAAACCGAGTACCAGTTGAACCCCCGAATGTACTAAATACATAATAATCAAAACTTTTCTATTTATGTGATTGATTGTTATAATAAGTGTGGATTATGTAAAACAAAATTTGATTAAAATTTCTGGATTTGTACCAATTATATTTATTACTTAGAAATACCAACTAGGTAAAAAACTTGTTATTTTGTAAATGTTTGAGTAAACTTAGCTGATATTAAGAAACTTTGCAGACAAGTTTGACAGTTTGCTGTTGATTTAATTGTTGGTCACCCATCTTATTACTTGCCTTACCAAAACTTGCTTAACTTCTACAATCATTTGGTTAAGCTACTATGCGCTTTTCAACCCCACCTTTCTCCTGTCTTTCTTTGCATAAATTATCCTAACACATTGTTAAAACATTGCATCTTTTATAGAAATCGCCTGCAGCTATTCCGGCGTGTTTTTAACTAAAGTCTGTTGGTCAAATTCGATATTTCTGCCAGATAGCTTCGATGACCTTTACGTTTTTAATGTCTTCATAATTTTATGTTCCGATAATATCGATGTAAACGTTCGCTTGTTTCATGCTATTGCCTAGTTGGGACAAATTAAATTTCTTTTTTAATGTTGTTAAATAGCTTTTGCTCGATGTAATTATTAGCGAAACCAGACCACCCGTCAGTTTGTACGGCTGATATAGTAAATAAACATGACATGAAATATTAGGACTAAGAACTCCTCACAAAGTAAGTTATTTTTTTTAAACTCCGAGGTGCAGAATTGTCACAGCGTGTACTTTTGTTAAAATACTTTGTACAACTGCAATGAGAAAAAGTTTTTCATTTTTGAAAGTCATAATAACATGTTTTTCTTAACGAACGCACATAACATTTTCAAACTACGTAGGTAAATTTTTAGAAAATACATTCGTTGTGAAATTCCAAGTTTGAAGAGTTATGGTGTTATTCAATTTAATAGTTTTAAGAGTAAAATAAGTAAAATATAATAAACTTATGATTGAGTTCAAAAGCTAAGCCTTTTTAAAAGCGGAAACATGGAGATAAACAGTCTTAATTATGATACGAATTTACATGAAATTACAGAAAAAATCACATTTGGTGGTACGGCTTATTTCAAGTCCGCTTGGCTAGCTACCACCATCTTACCTAAGTCTGACGCCATGACAACAATTAAAAAAATGTTGTGTTCCGGCAGTTAGAGGTAAGATAGCCAGTTCCTCAGTGGTAAATATTCCGGGTGGTGTAGCGAGCTTACTTTTTCAGCCTTATCGTCACTTAATATCAGGTGATACCGTTGTGGAAAAAAAAATACTGAAATAACCTTTGAAAGTGCATTTAAATATAAAATTATATTTTGTAACTACGCTCTCATTCCGCATCTAAAGAATAAGTAGGTACTTAATGCGTCCAAAAATATAATGTAGCCCATTAATCTACACATCGGATCTCGATTCTCATCGCAAGGCCGAATCGATTCTACGTAATCGATACTATCTCGAGATATACCGATACGATAGCTATTGAGATCACGATTTTGACCCGAAGTTCAATAGATTATTACAAACAACTATCGTTCGGTGATTTAAAAAAGGTCACGGTACGGTGATGAGACGATACAAATCACAATAGATGGCGCTGATATCGGTATTAGTGATAAATGTATGTGATTGTAAGTATGTTCCAGTGAAAGGCGTGAAGATCTGTCATTAATGAATGAGAAACATTTATTATTTTCAGTCTTTAAAAGTATCTATGTCATTAGTATGGTTGATATAATCTTTACTCTGGAGATAGGACCTTAAAAAAGAATACCATACTTTTTATTTACTGAATAGTTTGCCCGAGGATATACGACGCTAAATAAATAACAAAAATTTCAAAAATATATTACATTCAACAACATCTCTGTGATACATTAGAGGATACATAAACTAATGCGTAATGTATTAGGTGTAAGTAAGTCATTTGCATGCTGGTTTTCAAGGCGTTCATCTCTTGAGGTTCCGAGTTCGATCCCTGGCTGAGTGTAAGTAGAAAACGAACTTTTCTATATTGTCTCAGGTCTAGGTGTTTGTGATACCATCGTTGTTTCTGATTTCTATAACACAAGTGCTTTACTTACTTTAGAATCGGAACAATGTATTGTATGTGATGTTGTTTAATTTTTGAAGTGAAAACTTCTTTAGCGGCGTTATGCGCTTTTTGTATGGGGAAAAAATGCTAAACTCGCGTCAGGAATCACGTGGCTGATCGAAAATGCGTAAGACGGATGTGACGGATGGAGAGAAGACAGCTGACGGCGGAAGTATCCCCCTCTTTTTCTACGGAGCGCGTTGAAAATGGCGGCGCGTCATTTTAAGACGTAAACACTTGTGTCACCAGCAACGCGCTTATTTTGAAAATGGAACTAATAGCAGCGACCTCTTCGGTGAAATCATAGACTTATTTATACTCTGTGACTATAAGTTTAAATTGTAGAATGCGTGCATGTAGAAATTAAAAAGGCCACTGGCGCGAAATCTTTAGAACTTTTGTTAATTACAAACTGATTGAATTGTCTGACTGTATGAAAGAAATAATTTTAATAAAGAAATAATTTAAATTAATTTTGCCGCTAATTTCAAAATATAAAAAATGCACAAAGTTAATATTCAAGTTTTCACTTCTGCCGGCACTCCCGGAGTGCCAACCGATTTTTTTGAGTACTGTTTCACAATTTATGATTAAGCACTAAATTCTGGTTAAATTTGAAAATGTAGCGGAATTTATATGAAACTACTCGTCAAGTATATTGATTAGAACTTAATCGAACTTTGCGAAACAGGCCCTACCTAAGTATATGTGCTTAAGTTTGAGACACACTGACGGTGGAGTAAAATTGTATAAACAGTTTTGCGGTATTAGACATAAGTTAAATTTGATTGTCTTAATAATAAATAAATAAAAAAGTACCTGCAAGATCAGTTGTAAAAACTTATAAAATTAAAATACTATCAAGTGAGAATACAATAATAGAGATAAGGGGTTAAGTATACGCACGGCAGCACGGCAAGTCCAATGGTTGAACTACGAAAACAGCCCTTGTTACGTACGGCATAAAAACGGGGTAGTATGACGTGCTGTTGACTGTACCTAAATGTTATTTTTAAAATAATGTAATAGAAAGAAAGAAAGAAGAAAGAAAAATAATTTATTTGAGACATGGACACAAAACACAAGTACTGAAAATCGAACAGCTAGTCCCAAAACGGTCCCGACTCAGCATAATGCATGGTCTGCGACCAGCGCTGGTCTTCCGTCGGGACCGGTTAATAACATTGGCTTCGAATGGTACCTATATCAAAAAGTGGATCTACTTAGGTATAATACATAATAAAATAATATCATGTAAAAATCGTATTTTTTTCATAAGAAAAGGGAGTCACTTTTCCTTGCTCATTTTTGGGACAAAAAGTTATAACTGTAGGTAAAGTGTTCCCTTTTTGAGTAATAGTCGATGCTCGGACGTGGGGGCGTCGGCAAAAAAATCACGTAATAAGGCATACCTCACCGATAGATAAGTGCGGTCAACATTGGCCCATTAGTAGAGACAACAAAAAAAAACAAGTTATCCCCAAAATGACTCTCTCGAAGAAGACCAAACTCGAGAAAACAAATGAGTAAAAGTAGACTGAAGTATTTATTTATTCGTTCATTTATTGTTTTTTTACCTTGAAATTAGACTTCTCCTAACATTTTTTTAATCTTTTTTTACAGCATCAAGATCATATTAATAAAATCGTGCTCTACATAATAAAGTTTTGTTTTACTCACCACAATGTTCACTGAAACTCTTTTCAACATTTTTATTTTAATTATTAGATTTGGTCTTATAGATATGCTCGCAGGAGTCGCAGGTATAAACATTTTCCAAACAGAAGAAAAAACGTACTTATAGTAGACTAGCGGCCGCCCGCGACTTCGTCTGCGTGGAAAGTTGTTTTGCTATCTCTCGGAAACAATCCTTTTTTCGGGATGAAAGGTACCCTATGTCCTTCTCTGCACCCCTAGCAATGTGTATGTAAAATTTCATGATGATCGGTTCAGTAGTTAAGACGTGAAGGCGTAACAAACAAACAAACAAATAAACAAACAAACGGACTTTCGCATTTATAATATTAGTAAGGATAATCCAATTGTAAATACAATATTTTGCGCTCTTTGTGAGGTTAAATAAAATATTCCAGCCTTGTTTCACGGATTGAAGTTAAGATCCAAACATTATATTGACAGTAACGTCATAAAAATCTGTGTATTTTTTAACCGACTTCAAAAAACGAGGAGGTTCTCAATTCCATTGTATGTTTTTATCGTTGTTCGCGCGTATCCTCGACATTAATGGACCGATTTTGATAGTTCTTTTTTTGTTCGATTGAGTTTTTATCTTTACCGATAACAGATAATTTTAAAGAATTTAGGATCCAAAAATTTTACCAGAAGTTCGTAATTGAAACATCAAAGTAAATTGTCAGTTACCTAGCATGGTGTAATTTATTTATTGAGTTAAATCAATATTTTTCGCTGATTTTGCTGACCATGCCGAACGGTCCCCGCTGACCGCTGAGGCTGCGATCTAAAATAAGATATCTACCGCCGACCTCCGACCGGCTCACATAAATTCACGAAATATGAACGCAGCGCGGATTACAAGTGACCGCTCCATTGTGTACGATGCCTATGTTGCAAGTTGTATGGAAATGGAGCGTGTGTTTAGACCTTTATATTTGGGACTATTGGCACATATTTAACTGTTTACTGATGTTTTAGGTGCCTATTCATGGAGGGTTTGCCGTAATCGCCACGCTTGGCAGGCGGGTAGGGTGTAGTGAGGCCATTTTTTAGGAAACGCTGCTTGCCGTCTCCTGCCTGATGGCTGTACTCCCGTAGTTTTTTATTCACAACAGGATAGTGCTTGGCCTTCATCTCAACTGATGTTAAGTGACGATAAGGCCGAAGGTGGTAGCGCACTACACCCGGAATCCTCATCACTGAGAAACTGGCTATCTTACCTCTAACTGCCGGAACACAACAACTTTTAAATCGTTGTTATGGCGTCTGACTTAGGTAAAATGGTGATGGAATGGTAAGCCCTACTACCAATCAATTCGAGTACAAATTGTACCCCCCGGGCATCGAACCCGGGACACCTGCGTCTTACACGGGTATCCGATGATGTGGGCGAACCACTAGACCACAGAGGCGGTTGACCACCTTGTAGGACACCCACAGGATGAGAGAGGGTAGTGCAAGATCGCGGAGTGCCGCTGGATGCGGGCAGCGGAAGACCGATCGTCGTGGATATACTGGGGGAAGGCCTATACCCAGAAGTGAGCGTCGTGCGATTGATATGATGATGATTATATTATATTATTATATTAATAAAGTTCCACAACAAGTAATTCATCTTCCTTTGCATGAATTTAAAAACCATGTTAAAAATTCGCTCATGGGTAAAGGTATTATCATTATAAAGTAGACGATTATCTTAAAGATCAAAATGCGTGGAAATGATGTAACACATATCTACTATAAGTACTTTGTTGCCAATGATAGTATTATAATAAGACTATGTTTGTTGCCTATTGGCAACCTGTCACCCTGTCACCCTGTTGTAATTATCTGGTAACGATATATTTAAGTTTGTAAATATCGTTACTTATTGCTATTAAAGCTGATAAGTTTCTAGCGCCCTTTCTTCTTGTCAGTTAAAAAAGTCTTGAACGGGTGGTAGGAAAATATAGACGATTCAAAAGTACTTAATAATTAAGTTCATTTGAATAAAGCTATTTTTGACTTTGACTTTGACTTTGATTATCGTACTCAGCCAGCCGGTTGGTTAATAGAATCATAATACTATTAATTACCGTGACAATACTGGATACTGCAAAAAGAAATGCGAAAATGTAGGTTTTTCGTGATTACGACAAAAACTATTAAGACTTTTAATTTTGAGACTTTAGCATTCACAATGCTATTTTTATAAAATAACTAGAAAAAAATTTACTCGTCACCCGGATTGTCTAAGATGGGAATCGAACAACCTTTCGAAGTCCGGTCCAAAGCTCTTACCAACTTAACTAAGTGATTGGGTTCGACGACCTGAGTGGTGCAGTGGTCAACATGCCGCCTACCACGCAAAGGTCCCGCCTTCGATTCCCGGCCGGGCAGAAATTGAAATGATGAATTTTAATTTCTGTGACGGGTCTGGGTGTATTTAAAAAAGTATTTATGTAGTATATCAGTTGTCTAGCACCCATATTACAAGCTTTGCTTAGTTTGGGGCTAGATGGCTCTGTGTGGAATTGTCCAAGCATTTATTATTATTATTTATTATTATGGAGCTCAGTTGGTAAGAGTATTGGACAGCATTTACAAAGATCGCAGGTTCGATTCACGCCTAAGACAATCCTGGAGACGAGTTTTTATAGTAATAAGTTTTTTAAATAAAGCGCTTTAACTATAAACCATATGATTGAAAACAAACGAAATAATCGGGAGCTTTAGTTATTATTGTCCATAAAGCAATAAAACCGAAATTATGTCATATTGAAAAGTTTCCATTCACAGTGTTAGTTTATTCTTGAATTTTATTGCCGATATCAAAGCGGCCATCTTGAATCGTGCATGATATTCTGTAACACGTTCGTTACATTGACACGTTTATGATATTGGCTGAACCATTGAACTGACACGGACAGATTGACAGACCATTTTATTGTAGGATATTTTGGGTCATATATTTTATACAGTATGTACAATCAAGTGATTAAACAATTTAACAAAATAAAACTTTATTATTATTATTTTAAATAAGTTTGCGTTTTTTTTATATTTCCACCCAGTTTTCTTGGGAAAACTTTTTAAGTCAATGTAGCAATACTAGGTGTAATTTGCGATTGTTTTTTTTTTCATATTTCCACCTTATTTCCACCAAGTTTTCTTGGGAAAACTTTTTATGTAAATGTAACAATACTTAGATATAACTGCGTCTACCTCTGAGTGAAGTTATATATATTTTATCTACTCTCATATCGTAAAATTCGAATTATTAATTTCAAAGCGAATTTATATTGACATACTTTATACACGCTGTAGTTAATATAATTAAAATCAGAACGCAGCTATAAAATAATTTAATAAACTTGAATGCATTTTATGAAGTTTCGAGCGGGTAGTTTCATTAAAATATGAGCAGCCATTTTGCTTTAGCTCCCTTGTTATCACGGCCCCTGGAAAGGTGGCGAAACGTCGGGAAACCCAAAAACCAATAAATCAAAAGCAAATAATCACTTTGTATAGGTAAAGAATCGGCATTAAATAAGGTGGTAGTAAACTTGACCTTGCTTGCATTTCACAAATTACAGACGACATTGACCTTTTATCGCAAATTCTATTTTCTGTTACCATTTACTTCGTTGAGCATGGAGGAGTAAATTCACATTACTATAATACTAATCCAGATATATTTCGGATAATATAAACCCATCTTCTTTATCACCCATAAGGTAGACCTATGTCCCAGCAGTGGTGATATTAAAAATGGCTGATAGTCATAGTTTAAAGTTCTAAACCAATCAATTTAAACTAAGAATATATTTTGCTACTGTGACTAAATAACGAATATAAATATCTAAATAATATAAACATTCATGACGGAAGCGAATGATTGAATCACTTATAGTATGCCACGCATTCGATTAGCTCTGATTTTCATCCAAATTTAGTCTTTCATAGCTCTTTTAAGGATTAAATCCAAGGCTTCCTTTAACTATAAAAATCTAGAACCGAATCTGAAACCTCAGCGGGCCTTTCAAATTTATAAACCGACTATGCAGGCTTCATCTGGTTGACATTGACCAAAAGCTATAGACATGCGACCTCTTTCAAACTTCGTCGAAAACCCCATAAAACATACGAAAGAAAGGAGGCAGGGGAGGTCTAACAAAATTGGCTACAGTTGTATGCAAGCGTCACAATGGCCAGTATGATAAGAGCTCTGAAATTGTATCTGTTGCCGTTTTGGGGAGTGTTTTCGGTTAGTTTTGAGGGGGGGTGGGAGGTCTGGGTATGGTGGTGGTGGCTAGGATCCCTGTACAATGAATTGCATTAAGCGACAGGCTCCGTACGAGCTACGGACGTTCGGTATGTATAGCTCGGGTTGATAGCTTGCGGCGTCTAGTGATGTGCTTTTGCTATTGTGTAGTATCGATATCGATATTGTGGAAAATAATCCGTTTATTATTTTAATGGGTGCGACACTATTAAGAAAAACATAATTATAGGATGTATTTTGATGTGGGAAGCTTTCACAAAACTATTCTAAGTATGCCGTTAGTGACTGTGACTGTAATAATTGACGACTAAGGTGATTCTCACACTACCACCGCGCGCCGTCGTGGGGCGCGGTTTGGCGTTTCACGCGCGCGGCTACGACGCCGACGGCGCAGTGCGCCGCCTATTCGGGCGGTTTTCGCCGCGCCTCCGCGCCTGACGTTAGACGACGGCCCCGCGCTTACGTACAAAAACCGGCACGATACCATGGAGCTCAGTGTGTTGTACCCCGTGGTTTCCGCGGCGGTGCGCGCTCCCGCGCCGCGGTGCGGCCTCGGTGTGTTGGACCAGGCGGTTTTCTATACAAATTGATGTACATGGATACAACGTAAAATCAGCGCGCGGGTGCCCCTCGATCGCACGCGGTGCTAGTTTGAGAACCGTCTTAATGCAGTGGGAAAAATTCCAGTCTACCACGCAAAAGGACTCGGGTTCGATTCCCGGCCGGGCAGAAATTTAATTTCTGTGACGAGTAAGTGTCACTATGTATAATAAGTATAATATTTAAAAAGTCTATAAGTAGTATAACAGTTGTCTAGATTATCTAGAACATTACATTACAAGCTTTGCTTAGTTTGGGGCTAGATGGCGCTGTGTGAAATTGACCAAGCATTTATTTATTATTTGTGTACTAAGTATTTTTTGGAATACATAGTAATAACTACATAGCTTGTTTCACATAAAAATAAACTGTTAACCACTATTTACAACAGCAATACCAATTTATAATGGCATACCTAATGAATTGAAACTATCACCAATATCCACCTCTAACATACATTATGAATACGTCATAAATACAAATAAAATATTAAATGCAATCAAAATTGAAATATATTTTTTTAATTTACACACAATACTTACGAGTGGAAGTCTACTGGATTTAGAAAAATAATTATATTTTGTTGCAATCTACACAAATGTGATGAAATCAATGATGTTAAAAAAGTAAAGATACGTTACTCACGATAAAATTGTGAAATTCCATTAAAAAATGTCTCCTTGCGTCTTTAGACGATGTACAAATTATACAGCAACAGTCAGAGATCGGAAAAATGCTTAATTTCACACGTAGGTACTGTATTTAATAAAAATATGTATTTTCTATTATTTTTTTCGGCCATATTGTACAAAGAGCGCGCTGTCACACGCAAAGCAGCGTGTGTGATTGAAGGAGACAGCTGACGCGCTGTCAATTCACGGCCAATGCGCATGTAGCGGTCAATGTGTGTATCTATAGTACAGTACGAAGCATGTATCTTGAAATTTTTTCGACGTAGCGGGGATAAGTTCTCGCATGTGCTCTTGTGAACAACCAATAGCGTGCGCCCCTCTCCCGCCGCCCGCGCCCTTCACCGCTACGCATGCCCAAAATACGCGTTCCGCGCAATCCCCACCCGATTTCAAGATATATGCCTTGTACTGTACTTTTGCGCTGTTTTAAATAGCAATGATGTTGGCTTATAACTCATCTTTATTTTTGATATCATTGGATGAAATAGGTTTAACAACAACTCCTATCGATATTTGCTTCAACACAACACTAGTTTAGCGAAAGCTGCAAGTCACGACTGGTTAGTTTTACACAAGGATCTTATTATTTCTTGCTATTTTGCGAGCTTTGTATGTTTATTTTTCATTTTAATATCTTACTTCGGTATTTATTTTCATGTTTCATTCTAACGAGGTATGTTTTATTCTATATCAAAGTTGCATATAATAGTGATGTGAAGGGGACTAACAAGATTCGGTATAAAAATAAGTAAATTCTATGAAACGAGCTCCCAAAATAAATTGGTCCGTGTGCGCCAAGTGTGAGCCAAGCACTATCCCGTTTTGAATAAAAAAACCAAAAATAAAAGCTGTACCTAATAAAATAATGGATGCTGAATAATAAAAAACCGAGTCGGACTCGCGCACGAAGGGTTCCGTACCAAAAAACGGCAAAAAAATTACGTTTGTTGTATGGGAGCCCCCTTTAAATATTAATTTTATTCTGTTTTTAGTATCTGTTATTAGAGCGGCAACAAAAATACATCATCTGTGAAAATTTCAACTGTCTACCTGTTGTCGTTATTAATATCGAGCAAAAAACGGCAAAAAAATCACGTTTGTTGTATGGGAGCCCCATTTAAATATTAATTTTATTCTGTTTTTAGTATTTGTTGTTATAGCGGCAATAGAAATACATCATCTGTGAAAATTTCAACTTTCTAGCTATCATGGTTCATGAGATACAGCCTGGTGACAGACAGACAGACAGACCGACAGCGGAGTCTTAGTAATAGGGTCCCGTTTTTACCCTTTGGGTACGGAACCCTAAAAAATGATCTAAAAATATCTGTCTACCGGTTAAAATTCTTTATCATACAACCAAAAAGAACAATCGTAACATCAGTGACTTAAAAAGATCTACATACCAAATTATGGGAGAGTAAACAAATTGAATGGCCGTAACCGAAGTACGTTTTGTCCGTGGTCATCATAACGTGGAATTTACAAACAACTGTAAGCGTAGCCTTAACATTGGGGTGCTATTGTTTTACTACAATACTATGTTGCGCAAGCTAACGTAACGCTACGGCTTGTGTTACAGTTGAATAAAATTACAGTAACTTTATTTTTTAATTTAATTTTAGGTAACAAAATGCACAAACATATTATGTGTCATTTCGCGTAATCAAAATGTGTCATAATGCGTAAAATTGACAGTAACCTTACACATATTATTTCGTTCATTATGCCATGCTTGGATGTGTATGACTTTTATTACAGGTATACTGAACATTGATAATGAACTCTAGCTTAATCTATAAATTAGTAACTATATCTATTAGTTTTTAAATAATTTAGAAATTAAACAAATGTAATCGTGGTGTAGTCGTCTGAAAATTATTTTAAAACGGTATTTCACGCATACGAAGTCGCGGACGCAAGTCTCCACCTTCGGCCTTATCGTCACTTTACATCAGGTGAGGTGAAGGCCAAGCACAATCCCTATCTTTGTGCATAAAAAAAATGTGCTTGTGTTTTTTTTATCATAAAAAATTCAGAGAAACGGAATTTCACGCGTATGAAGTCTCGAGCGCAAGTTTGTGCTTAATAATGCGCTAGTGAAACAAACATATCTAGGTGTGTTAAGGGAAAAAGATTTAAACTTGCATATATTTTTATACTAGCGGCCGCCTGCGGTTTCACCCGCGTGGTTCCCGTTCCCGAGGGAATATCGGGATGAAAAGTGTTCTATGTTTTATTCTGGGCTATCTACTATCTGTGTGCCAAATTCCAATCAAATCCGTTCAGTAGTTTTTGCGTGACTGAGGAACAAACATCCAAACATCCAAACCCACAAACTTTCACATTTATAATATTAGTAGGATGTGCCTGTTTTGGTAAGTACATAATTTGTATAAAATTGAATAAATAAAAACAGTCACAAAAACCCAAGTTACTTTATTAGCTTCAACTGTGGCGATTTAATTTGAAAAACGTATTGAGTTGTTAATACCACCAATTTTTTCATCCGTTCCCTAAAACCATTCCCTGGACTTTATAGTCTTAGAAACAGAGACCAAAATCCAACATCCTTCGTTTAGTTTATATGAAAATAAATGTTGGTTATGGTTTCTCGTGTCAATCTACCGTAATGATCTTAATAGCGCAATAAATCCGATGTGTACGGTTACCTTCGGGCCCAAATGGGGTGTAAGTAGGTGTTTTGAGTTATTGGCCGATATTTTTGATAAATAACCTTTTGGTTACATGATTTGTGCAAATGATGGTTAATAGTGGACATAAAATCGGCCCTGAGCTTCTGTAAGCTATCGGTGATATTTTTACACGACTGCCCAAAGCAAAAAGAGTGTATTATCGGGTCATTTTGAACTTACCATCCAAATTTTAAGGATGTGTCCAGTCCATGAAACTAAACAACTTTCTCTAAGAAACATGTGTCAAATTTCGCCAAAAAATGTTGGTCATCCCATACTAAATTGATCACGTGATCTTTTTGATTTGTATGGAAAGTCGATTTTTATTTTACATATTTGACCATGTTTCCTTAGAGAAAGTTGTTCAGTTTCATGGACTGAACACATCCTCAAAATTTGGATGGTGGATACAAAGGGTTACCTCTATTTGGCAGAAACTTGATGCTCCGAAATTTATTTGGCAGAACACACTTGGCAGAATCTTCTTTTAACGAATATTTTTAAGGCATAAAAATTGTTTAATATAATTATTGTTTGGCAGAATGTTTCCATGTCCGAATTTACAATGGCATACTATTCAGATGGCAGAATTTCATTAGGCATAACTACCTTTTACCCAAAATTTTTATTCGCAGAATTTCGTTTGGCATAACGTTTATTTAGTCGACAATTATTTGGTATAATTTTCACATGGTATACTACGAATATGGCAGAATTTCATTAAGAATAATGTCATCAAGCATATTGTAATCTCTAAAAAAATGCATTTTAACTTCAAATTGAATTAAAAATTTGTCTTAAAAAGTCAATATGTTGAATTTTTGTAAATGTTGTGCTACAAAAGTCAACAACAGAACGAATCTCTGCAAAACCGATATGCATGCTGCTTGCTTGCATACATGCATGCTTGTTGATGCTGCTTGCATGCTTGCCGGGGGGTGCTGGCCCCCCTGTTCGGGGGGGTCGGGGGGCCTGAGGCCCCCCGCTATAAAGATAAACTTTTAATGCACCTACCAGTAGGTTAGGTTGGTGTTTTGACCACTCGCAGCGGAGCTCCACAATGCTTGCATGCATGCAGCATGCTGCATGCTTGCTTGCATGCTGCATGTTTATTTGTCTGCATGTAAAGATGCATGCAGCATGAAACATGCGTGTAAGTAATACAAAATTATTATTTGATTGAATCAGGCGTCACTTGGCGGAAGTCCCAAACCATTTTGAAAAACGAAATATATGTAGCTTACTTCCGCAAACAATATATGCAAGATGCACCGCCCGCCCGCCCGCAAAAATATGCACATGCACACCACAAAATATCAGTGCACAAACCTGCATTTAGCAAGACAGCAACACACCTTGCACCTTCACCAATTAGGCTACTCTACACGTGTTTCGCCCCAACCCGTAGCATCCTCAGGAGTTAGATCGTGCGTAAACCAACATTGAATGAGCTCCTAACGCCTCCGACACCGTATTTGTTGTCCCTTCCTCCCCACTCCGCACCGAGTGACTGACAAACAACGTTTGAAGAATGTTGCCAGTTTAAAATAAAAAGAAAATAGAAAGAAAAAATAATTTTTAATTTAAATTGTGTACAAATAAATTGATATACATTAAATAATGTGTTTTATTAATAAGATACTTATTTTTAAGAATTATTATTATTTGAGAAAATACGCAGCAATGGCGAGGAAGAGACGTCGAGTTGATTGTTAAGTATGGCTCCATCAACATTGTGTTTGATAATTTCTAGGTTTTCCAACACGCTCAGTCGTAGACCTTTACTACAAGTATGTAAAACCTTAAAAACGTAAAACCAATGTAGAGTAGCCTAATTGGTGAAGGTGCAAGGTGTGTTGCTGTCTTGCTAAATGCAGGTTTGTGCACTGATATTTTGTGGTGTGCATGTGCATATTTTTGCGGGCGGGCGGGCGGTGCATCTTGCATATATTGTTTGCGGAAGTTAGCTACATATATTTCGTTTTTCAAAACAAAATTATTCTAGATATGAATTTTCTATTAAATGTATGCCAAAGGATGATTCTGACTATAAACTGTCTGAGATATGATAGTTCTGCCTTTTAATAACTATAGATTATGAAATGTGTGCCAAAAGCTGATTCTGACTATAAACTGTCTGCGATATGATGGTTCTGACTGTGAACTTTCTGCGATATGATGGTTCTACTATTTAATTATTATGGATATGAAATGTATGCCAAAAGATGATTCTGGCTTACAAAATTATGCGTTTTAAGTGTATGATAAATGAGTGTATGCCAAACGATTTTCTGCGACATGAAGTTTATGCCATTAGTTGTTATGCATAATAAAATTATGACATAAAAAGTTCTGCCATAAAAGGTAGACTCGGATACAAAATGACCTTGTATGTGTTCAGGGTTCATGTATGTGGGTATGTGAGTTTTTTATTCCACCATAACTTCTAAATGCCTGAACTGGTTTGGATAAATGGGGTATCGTTAGAATCCTTACAGCATCCCAAGGGATACAGGCTATATTTTTTTTTAGAAAAAGACAATACGGCGACTGTACGACGCCATTTTCAAATGTGAAAAAATAAATTTTTTTCTTCTATTATTACAATAGGCATCAAATGAAAGGCCTTGATCAGCACATTCCAAAACTATATAATATGTTACTAAAATGTGTAAAATAAAAATAAACAAATTTAAAAAATATTAAAAATACGACTGCCCTACCAAAAACGAACTAAAAAGTTAAACAACAAGTGTCATTGCAGTCGGGGGACCTCTTTGATAAAAAATTGTTCCATAATAAGGTCCCCCGACTGCAATGACACTTGTTGTTTAACTTTTTAGTTCGTTTTTGGCAGGGCAGTCGTGTTTTTAATATTTTTTAAATTTATTTATTCCTTTTATGCTAACTTAAAAGTGATAAGTAGAAATCTATGTTACTTAAAGATGCATACTATGCTTGGCGCTATGTTTACTTTGATTTTTTTTGTGGCTGAATGAAATCATCCAGCGTTTACAAAAGTGGTTTATTTTATCATCCGAATTTTTAATTTTTGATGATTATTGGTCTAGTATTTTGTATTCTATTTGGAAGTTACCTATTATTACATAACTAGTGGCTCCGTGAGCTGTACCTACATCTCGCGTTAAAAAGTAGCTCAAATGGTATGTTTTTCAAAAACAATTAACACAGAATAGAAAGGTATTAGTTTTTTCAACTAATAAGTATCTATACTGTGCAAATAATATACGCAGTCCTAGGTTCTGTCACAAAGTCACAACCACTTACGTTTTTTTACTCATGTGGTCACAACCTTATTTATTTTCAAATTTCGAAAATTGGCCAGAAATGTATTGATTGATGAACTTTTGAGTCTGCTAAAAATAAAAAACAAAATTAGCTTTACACCGCTAACAAAAAGTATTGTTACATTTTTTGATTATATTTTGAAACGGTTAAAATGTGTTTTTTTTACATGTCTCCGTTATTTAAAAGAATATCAAAAAACTGATTCGACTGAAAAATTCTATATAATTTCCGAACCTGCTCACAAAATTTCACGAAAATCGGTTACGAAATGCGACCTGTAGACGAGAATAAACGGACAGTCAGAAGGACATCCGGAAGGAAGGACATACGAAAGAATTTTTGCCCAAGCTGAAGCTGAGACGCTTCGCGCTCGCTCAGTCTATTAAACTCGTCAAAAATGGGAGGTATAAAAGTCTTTAATTATTTCACTAAAAATTTACTACAAACAAATATTTTCTTGTTACACTTTAAAATTAAATTTATAAAATGAAGTTTTTATTCTGCATGCATTATTTAGCAGGTTTTTGTCATGCTTGAGGTTTTTTGAATGATTTAGGCAGTAAAATACCTCATAGGTAGTAAAATAATGGTCATAATAAATATATCTGTTTATTAAGTCTTGAGAGAAATAGACATACAGACAGCTAAATAAGGCAAACCGTGTATCCCTTAGATTTGTTGGAACACACAAACTTAATTATCACAACATTTCCAAAAACATTTAATATTACATAGATAAAGTTCAAGCTTTTATTACAAGGACTTTAAGGTTGAAAATTGCTTGTAAATGTGTTGAATCCCGTATGGTCTCTTGTAGCCTTGGTACTAAATGTCAGTTTGTGATCTTTCACACAACGCCGTATTGTTTTGTAATGTGTAAAGCATTAGAGAGATAAATCTGAATTAAAATTGGGCAATCCAAGTATGTATGGGTGATAAACTTTAATGTTATTTGTTAATTGAAATATTACGAGTAATTCTACATTCAACCGGCGATTTTTCTACCGGCGAACATTATTTCCACTTTTAACTTGTCAGTAAAAAAACATTTCACATTCAACCAGCAACTAGGTTTTACAATGGGAATTAATTAATTGGGTGACTGGAAATAATTAAAGGCGACTGTTAATGGGATACTTAAATTAAATACTAAACCCGGCAGCAATTTATTTTTTGGGCGACAAAATAACTAAACGGACCACAAACAGTGGATAACAAAAAAATACTTAAAACGGGCGACTACAAATGTGGGTGACAAATGGGTGACTAAAATACTAAATGGGCAACTATTATACCAAGTAGGTAACTAAATAACTGATTTAAGCTACCCAACATGGTATTTTAACACGATTTTATTTGGTTGCTTGCTTGTTTGTTTGTTTCTTGTCATCTCGATTAGGATAATAGTCACCTTTTTTATAGATAAAATATATGCCAAATTTTAAATGTTTTGTGTGCCCTAAGGTTGTCGCTCAAATAGTAATTTGATCGCCCGTTCTGAATAACTAGTTACTCAATTTGTATTTTCAAGTCACCCATTTTCAATATCTGTAGTCACCCTCGCTCCGTCGCCCACTTAGATTTCAATACGCTGTATTCAGTATTTTTGATAACCAAAATGGGAATTTATTGTTACCCGATTAAATACTATCTTTTTACAATCAATATTCAGATGTAATCTGCAAATAGTTTGAAGTTAGTAATAATTATTAAATTTTTGCGTCCTTAAAAAGTGTTTGATTATATTTTTATGGTGGATTTGGAACTGAGCTTTTAACTTCTTGTTTATTTACATTCAATGTTTGCTATATTATATACTTAACTGATATATAAAAGTTTATAATAAAAAAATCATAAAATAGATACGTTTCAGGTTGGCCGAAAATGCTTTCGTATGTCTTGTCCGGCTGTCCGTCTGTTCTTCTCTACAGGACGCATTTCTCAACCGATTCTCGTGGAATTTTTCTATTTTTTATAATTATATTTTTTTATTTTTTGAAATGACGGAGATATGGGGAAAATCATTTTTCACATCATCACACCATAACATCACAACATAATCCTCTCCAAGTGCACGCCACCGAGCACGATCCGCGGCTACTCTCATCCAGTTTTTGCCAGCCACCTTGCGAAGATCGTCGCTACACCTTTTCTAAGGGCGTCCCACACTACGTTTGCCGTTACGCGGTCTCCACTCAAGTCTTCATATTGTTAATTTTGATTAGTAAGCATAATTGTGTAATTGGGCATAAGCACATTCAATTATGAGATATAAAAAAAAATAATAACATTTTTAATCATTTGAAAAATGTCACAATGCGAGGTCTATAGTCACTAGTTAATTTAATAAGTAGAGAAAACTGTATGAGTAAAATTAATAATTATTCATAAAATTTTCCCCAATCTCATTAGTTAACAAAACGTGTCACTAATCATCATTTAAAATTGCTCTCCTCCCAAGAGCTCTACATACAAAAGTATAATCATTTGGTATTCCATTTCGCGCAACAACAGACCGTTTGACCAACACGAGGCGCCCAGTGTCCGCCATGATGAATGCTCTCGCAGATAGGTTGTAGGTACTGAAGCAGTGACGTCACGGGAACTATAGACTAAAGTTTGGGAAGTTATTATTGTCACCCTGTTAACTTTCACACGATAAAATATGTACCTACAAGTAAGTACCTAACGGAAAAGTTCTTAAAATATTTTTAAAGTCAAGGTTTTTTATTATTTACAAATAAGTTTTCAGATTTGTCAGAAACTTTAAAATTAAGAAAACCGCACCTAAAGACTCGATGATTTTCAAAGCATCGGTCTCTTGGAATGAGAAAAATAAATATGACATACTTTAAATATGTTTTTACTCAAAATTAATATTTTTTATCTTAAGGTGTCAACAATAGACCTACTTAATAATATCACACACAGAGAGGCGAACAAAAAAAAACCGGTCAAGAGCGAGTCGGACTCGCGCACCGAGGGTTCCGTACCATCATTGCACCATTAAACCACACCGCAAAGTAGAATAATAAAATTAGTATTGCAGTTGGAGGTCAGCGCCATCTCTTGACCGATAGTGGAACTAATGTTAACTTTTTTAGAAATCTGATAATTTCTAAAAAGGTGTGCTATATTGAGACATCGTTTTATTTTTCCTGTAATCTTTATTTATACTGCTATCACATAGAATTATTTCAGATTTTTCTCTTTGCAAACTTCGGAGATAAGGGGGGGAACGGTATTTTTTTTTACATTTTTCATCATACGTCGAAAACTATACGGTCTAGAAAAAAAAGAAAAAATGATTGAAACGTGCAAACGGCGCTCTTTCATATAATACCCCACATGCCCTAGTAGCCCCACTTCAAATTTTTAAGACCCCTTTTCAGGCCCTGCTGTAAAAAAGATATTTATTTTTTTATTTATTTCTTATTTGCAAAATAGTTGGGCAAATGTATCTCAAACTATTCAAAATTTTAAGTTAATACCATTAGTAGTTCTCGAGATATCCAGCTGTGACAGACAGACAGACAGACTGAGTCACACCATAAGGGTTCCTTTTTTAGCATTTTGGTACGGAACCCTAATCAACGGTCAGTTCTCGGTTACGATAATACCCCAGTTTTCGTAGTCGTACTATTTGTTAATCTATCATCGTATCTCAAGCACAATCAACTCAGATTAATAATATCATTCTTACACGAAGCCGGGTAGCCGACTACCCGGCCAGTAGCAGAAGTAACTGACTGGTTTCGGAACTAGCACAATTACTCGCTCGACTATTCGTTATAGAGGAAAATTTACATTCTAATTTCATGGTTCAGGTTCTATTAGACAAACATACCTATTATTTATACCCATACAAAGTTAGTAACTACAATTACATCAAATTGATAATATCATTCTAACACTATGAAAGTTATAGAAGAATACCGAATACAGTCGAAAATCGCTTGACTATTTACTAAATTCAAAGTTCAATTAGTTTGCACGTTTTCAATAAATAACATTCATTTCAAAACTTAGTTTAAGTACTACTTACTACTTCTAATATACCACTAGATACTTAACATTCAGGCAAATTTCTCTTGAACGGGACTACCACAGTTACAGTCTTAGATTAAACTGTTACAATGTTACAATCATTTTACATTCAATATTTTTATGCTATTTTATCTTTTTACACAATTTGTGAATCTATATCTAAATCAGGAAACCTGAAATTGCAAAAATTGGAATGAAGTCTGATTTCTGTTATTTTGATTAAATATGAGTATGCAGTCAAGTCAAGTCAAGGAGGAGCTCGGTGGCGCAGTGGTTTAGCGCCTGGCCCAGCGATCGCGTAAGTTAAGCAACGTTCGCAAGGATCGGTCATGGGATGGGTGACCAAAAATTTATTATAGCTAACTCCTCCGTGCTTCGGAAGGCACGTTAAGCCGTTGGACCCGGCTGCATTTGTAGTCGTTAATACCCACCAATCCGCATTGGGCCCGCGTGGTGGGTTATGGCCCGTCCTCCTTATCCACCCATAAGGAAGGCCTGTGCCCCAGCAGTGGGGACATCAAAAATGGCTGATAGACACATGCAGTCAAGTCAACATTATCAAAACCGGAAGAAAACTGATGTCCTCTACTGTTTTTTAGTTCCTTTACCAACATATAAATTATTATGATAATATTATCCAACATATAAAGTTTACGATCAACCATCAGCATCATTATCAATAACATGACTCTCAATGTTGGCTGTCTCCCTCTAAATATACCACAAAATCAATGAGATTTATCATTTTTGGTCTCGCTGTTTGCTTAAAATCTAAAAAAACTCGGTGGTGCAGTGGTTTAGCGCCTGGCCTTAAGATTGCGGAGGTTAAATAACCTTCGCAAGAATCGGTCATGGGATGGGTCACCAAAAATGAGAACAATGCGCACAGCTATGGAATGGAATTCCCTGCCGGCGTCTGTGTTTCCGAGCGCATACAACCTGACTCTATTCAAGGCCAGAGTGAATAAGCACTTTCTGGGCAAGCTCGCTCCATCATAGGCCCTGTCTTTGCTTTTGGGCTAGACTGGGGTCAAGAGCAAACCCATTTAAGATAAAAAAAAAACTCTTCCGTGCTTCGGAAGACACGTTAAGCTGTTGGTCCCGTCCGCAGTCGTTAAAACTCACCAAATCCGCATTGGGCCCGTGTGGTGGGTTATGTATAGCCCATCTTCCTTATCCACCCCTAAGGAAGGCCTGTGCCCCAGCAGTGAGGACATTAAAATGGCTGATATCGAATCTGCTGTTATCTTTACCAAGAATACTTTCTAGAAATTTCAGACTCATCAATATCAAGATAATGTCAACACTTTGATTTTCCAATCACAACCAAAAAACTGGAGCACCATCATCTTGTTTGCGTATTTGCTCTCTACCACTTAATTTCTGATCTAATAGCGTAATGATAGCAACGTTTTTGCGATACTTTAGAAACTCCTACAAAAACCCTTAATTCGGGCCAACCGGGGGCTAACAATCCATCAACATCGCCGATCTATTTGTAACACATAAAATGTATTACTAGTTCATTATCGAAACAGACATAAATCTAAATCAGGCAAAAAGCCACGATGCCCCATAATCCGCTAAAGAGACTTTTTATAAAAACACTCTTTACATTACACGATTATTTATAATTTATTCCTTATTCTATCTTCCATACGCTTTACGGCAATTCCATTTACTGTTGGTCTTAGCTTATCTTTATCTATAAAATGATATACGCTCAAGTCAAAAACAGGCCAAGTGCAAATTCTTACATTTTGGGAATTAAACAAAACACTCTGGGGGAAAAAAATGAAACAAACGTCGGAAATAAAATTATAATAAAGTGATTTCATTATTTAGTTACACTTTTATGTTATCAAAATAAATAAGGATAACTTCTTTATATTTAAAAAAATATTGATGAATGATAATGAGAATGATTTCCATAATCTATTTTTGACTTGAGGTCTAGATTGTCTTGGTAAAATAATACAAATAATTATACAAAATTTAATACTTATTCATAGCCAGCCTCATTCCCATCACTTTCATCAGACTCGGAATTATATTCAGTATCATCATGTCTGTTTTTGACTTGAACGTGTCAAATATAAAAAACCGGCCAAGTGCGAGTCGGACTCGCGCACGAAGGGTTCCGTACCAAAAAACGGCAAAAAAAAAATACGTTTGTTGTATGGGAGCCCTACTTAAATATTAATTTTATTCTGTTTTTAATATTTGTTGTTATAGCGGCAATAAAATACACCATCTGTGAAAATTTCAACTGTCTACCTGTTGTCGTTATTAATATCGAGCAAAAAAATGGCAAAAAAATCACGTTTGTTGTATGGGAGCCCCCCTTAAATAATAATTTTATTGTGTTTTTAGTATTTGTTGTTATAGCGGCAACAGAAATACTTCATCTGTGAAAATTTCAACTTTCTAGCTATCACGGTTTATGAGATACAGATTGGTGACAGACAGACAGACAGACAGACGGACAGCGGTGTCTTAGTAATAGGGTCCCGTTTTTACCCTTTGGGTACGGAACCCTAAAAACGAGGGTTGACCTGGTGATCCTGCTTTTCCCCATATCACTTCGAAGATTGGTTAAAGCGCTCAAGGCAGAGATGCCCCCACAAATCTCACAATGATCCGCATATTATGCAGTTGTCTGTGGCGATTTATGTATTCATGAGAAGATACTACTAACATAAAAATATCTCTCCACCGCATCCAAGCCCATTCCAAGAAAGACATTAAATTTGTATCTAGCAAACAAGCACTAACACCAGTGACAGTTGCTCGTCAACAATTTCTCAGCTGTAAATTGTATGACGTCATACGATTCAGATTGTCGTCGAATCGTACCATATAAACGGTTCTTCTGTTTTATAGTCATTTTTCTTATTCGGAGAGTAATAAATCACTATTCTATTCATCGGTGCATTAGTTTGATTGAGTGATTCCATTACGTATTTTTGCATATTGATTATGATTTAGTTGTCGAGGGCTTGGACGCGGTGAAAGCTCTGCCCTTCTTGATGAAAATATGAATTTAATCATCATAATTATTTTCTTTTTACATTACCATTGAGCGTCATTAACTTGTATTCATATTTTTGTGTCTTTTTAGTAATTTATAGAAAGCATTTAACAAACTTAATTGGGTATATAATCAATAGTTTCAGAAATAGCATGGATAGTTCGCCACATTTCATCATTTGCATGTTGGATTTTTAAATAATAAACTATTTTAGAACACAAAAAAAATCAAAAGCTAAAATATATTAAAGAAAACAAAAGCTATTTGAATACAATAATCTAAATATTGTATCTTTAAAAGGTTCGATCGTAGCCCATAGATTATAATACAATTGTCCTTTGCTTTAAATTTAGTGCTTCAAACGAATATGAGTTATAGTGAAATAAATTCAAAATTACTACGCATAGAAACTCGATTCAGCCTTGTTTTGAAGTATTTAATATTCATGAACAGACTACAGAATCAGACTTAGAGCAAAATATTGTTGTAGTAAATATACTTAACATACGGTGCATGTTAAGGCAATCAGTTCCCTTACTATAGCTTAAAGTTTGTGAAACGTTTTAGCAACAGCTGTTCTAGGTTATTTGTGAATCGATATTGATGTAAAAATTGTTTGTTCTTAAAATATACTTATTAAAGGGTACAAATTGGAGAGTGAAAAGCGAAAAATAGGGTGAAAATTATACAAATCTGTCGTCAAAGGACCGATGCCCGAATATTTGAACAAAACGGTTTATTTTAAATCAATAAATAAATAAAAATCTTAATTTGTTTTCAACAAGTACTTAGGTCTTCAAGGTTTTCATGATTAGGATAAAAAATACATTTGTATATAGTTTATAAGTCTCGAAACAAAATCGTAGTAAGGGCAATTCTGAAATATCTAAGATAATAAATATTATGTTGAGTTCCAGTAAATTATAACAATTTTTCATAGAAATATGATGGAATAAAATAATTGTAGTATTTTCACAAGGTTTTGTTTGTTATAAAATAATATAATATAAAGACAGTGATTTACATTAAGTAACACAATTTAGCAAGTAGGTACCTAAATGTAAATAGTTAAAATTATTGTTAGCAAAAATGGCAGTATTTTCATATAAAAAAAACAAACAAACAAACGAGAAAGCAACCTAATAAAAACGTGTTAAAAATATATGTTTATTTCGTACAGTGAATAATGGCAGTTTGTCCCATGGTCCTAAGAAATGTATTGGCAAAGCACTTGGTACGGACTTAAGTCAGTCTACAATATAAGGGTGATATGCTAACCTGTGTCTGGTACCCCGATGCTGAAAAGGGGCTGGAGGAACAAGGTCGTACCTGTTCCTTCGCACACTCTCCGAAGTTTATTCTATAAAAAAACGTTAAACATGCAACTTTGAAACGGTGACTGAGGCTCTATTGCTAGTGCTGAAGTGCTATTCTATTTTACTCTGGTCGACACGACACATGAGTCATTATTATCAAATACTATAGAACAGAGTTAATACGCACAGCTCTTGGCGTTTCCCATACATTGACTTGGCAACCTCCGAAACAGCGCCATCTGTTGGCATGAGGTGACCGTTTTGTTTGTTGGTACTGTTAGTGTAGTGGAGAACTTTCATTATCGAGTTGCCGGGTACTAACTAAATAAATAAAATATCAAATAAATTATGAATTAGTAATTTTCTTTAATTTTCTACTTGTCTTAATTGTATTTTTTTTGTGTCGGTAATTTTTATTTAACTACATAGGCCTTTATTACTTAACACATTGAAATACTTAGGTATCAAAAAACAACTTAGTGCATTCCTTACATTACACATTAACATATCTTCTGTTGTTACATTTGAACATAACCTAGCCTTAACATTATTTACAGATATTTTATTGTATTAATGTAATTATCTGATATCTGACATTATTTTGGCATTTTCATTGGGGAAAAAAGCCTTGGAAGAGTTGTCATACTTCTTTAGCTCTGTTTGTGTGTTTTCAAACAGAAATACTTCTGTAGAAATGTGTATGATTTGTGGAACAGTAATAAAGAGCTAATTCAACCCCTTTATCATTTATGTTTCATATCGCCTCCCTATGTTTACTAGGTAGGTACTTAATTTTTCTTGGGATCTTATAAACTGTTCGCAAACTTTAGACATCTTACTAGATTGGGTAACAGAATTGGTAAGTTCTTTTAGAATGCAGTAACTTTTGTTTCAGAAGCGAGTATTTCTTTTTATACTTCGACAAGAGATTACACTTATTATTTAATGTATTTTTATAATCATGTATAATTTGTTTCAATTTCGAATTTTCGTCTTGTAGGCTGCTAACAGCGGGCGGAAGAGAGGCTTCATTTTCCTTCTCTACCTCTGGGTTTAATTTCATTTTCTTAGAACTACAACAAACAACATACATATTATTATAAATTTTACAGTAAAATGTAGCTGGATGAGGATGGCAAGTGATCGGGCGGAAAGGCACGCATTGGAGGAGGCCTATGTTCAGCAGTGAATGGAATATGGCTAAGGATGATAATGATCATTTATAACTAAAATTAAATATATTACCTTGTTGCACATTCCACAATACTTGTTTCACATCGATTCTTTCTTTTAAGGGGTTCCTTAGTATTATACAAATTCAAAGTTGGTATTGAATTTGGTAATAGTCTGAAACAGAAAATACAAATTGGTACTTAGTCATCTATTAGGACACATGGTAGGTACATCTAAATCGCTTCGTTTACATGCTATAATCCATTTTTTCAATCTGAAAATCAATTACATAACGATTTTAGTTGATTTCTTAAACAAAAATAAACAATTATGCCGTAAAAAAAACAAAAGAAGCAAGTTTTATATTTATAATAAAAGCGTAGAACTAACCTTTCTAAATCGCTAGGCAATCTGAAGAACGACTTGGAATCTTTTTGAAATTTATAATTCTTGCATCCCATATACAGCCCAAATTGAACCACGAGCAAAAGTACAAGCTTTTTGCGATATTTTATCAGTTTATTTCAGTAATATTCCAATTCCACGATAATAATATTAAAACACAAAACGTAACGCACGCACTTTCTCTTTGCCTACAACGGTACTACAACCCCTACAACTTTTGAAATCGTTCACCTCACGCCGCTAGGGGCGCTAGTGTCGCTTACTTGCCAGAATTCTGCCGAAGCTGTGCGTATTAACTCGGTAGAGTTTCTATAGTATTTGTTATTATAGAAGCAAAGGCTGCAACTACAATAGGTACACAGCTTTTCTACAATGGCGGAAAAGAATAATTTTGGTTTCAAGGCAGTCCAGCTATCACGGGATATTGCTGCTTTTGCTGCAAATCTATAATTTTAGCTGGTTTTAAATGAGTTATTGTTCTTTTCGCTGCAAATTTGTTATGTCAAATAATGAAGCTGATTTTGCATTAGCAGATTGCATTCAAAGTTGCTTTTATTGATAAAGATTCACATGTTTATTATTAAATGGTAAAAAACATAATTTTACACATCAAAGACTTTCCAATGTATTCATCACCGAATTTAATACCCATGTACATTAATTTACTCTAAAATTACTCGGGCATTCAAAGGATTTTCAACGAAAACAGACATTCAATACCATTTCAATTCATAACTCCTAAATACGTGGTAAATTTCAATAACTGATATTTGAATTTTCAATCTCTTTGTTATCTCGGGTACAAATATACTGAAATTGAATAATATCAATATAACCATTGAATGGAGAACTAAGATGATATTTTCTTTGATCTATTTTAGTTTCATATAGAACAGTAGGTATTCATTTCGTTTAATACGACAAATCGGGGATACTATATGTTATGTTTTTATTAAATTCAAGAAATATGTAAGCGTTGTAATAAAATGACATACTTTGAACACCATTTAATTATAATAATCATAAAAACTAGTAACTTGTTATCGTATAGTTAATCAATAAATTAGTTTGCTAAAGTAGAATAAGCCACAGAGTAAAAATGATACAGAGGTCTAAGAAAATCATCGAGGTCAATTATTGATCTTGCATTTTATGTTTTATTATTAGGATTGCCAATTTTCGTAAGGTGTTTAAAATAAGAAACTTTTTGAACAAAAAACAGAATTTCCATTTTCATTTGATAAGGTATATAAAAGAACGTCTATAGGCAACAAATTAAGATGCGGGGCGCTGCACGTCGCGTGCGGCGGGCAGGGAATGTTAACGTTATTTTCAAATATAACGTTAATTTTTACTCTTTTTACCGTTAACTTTAACATTAACGTTGTCAAAAAATAACGTTAAATTTAACGTTAATTTAACGTTAATTTTAAAATTAACGTTATTCCAGCTAATAACGTTAATTTTTTACCGATAATTTTACCGGTACTAAATTTAACTCTATATTTAACGTTAATTTTACCGGTAAAATATTTTTAACGTTATTTTTACCGGTAAATTTACCGATAAAATGTTTTAACGGTGTTTTTAACGTATTTTTTTTTATATCGTTATTTTTTTAACGGTATTTCAATCCCTGGCGGCGGGGCGTGATGCGGGCACCGCTACTCTTCACACCGCGCGTCTCTATAAGCAACATCGTAAAATTCCATATGTTTGTGTCTACGCATGCGATGACGCGGGCCGCACGCCGAACGCCACGCTCGACGCCCCGCGTCACAGAATACATAATAGTACAAACCCGCGTCTCCGTAAACAGGCACGTGGACATAAACATAGTCTATACCTATAGGTAAGATAGGTAATCTTGGGCCAAACCGAGGTAAGGTCAGTAAACAAAACAAATGACGCAAGTGTTTTCGAATACAGCCAGAGCGGGGCTTCTGTCTAGAAAAATAATATATTTTTATTTTGTGTCTCTATTCTTGATGTATGGTCAAGAGAATGAATTTACTGTGATATCTTAGGCTATGACTGGGTGGCAATCTTATAATATGAACGAGTTGAAGTCCGCAATTAAATGAGTGCAGAATGTCGGATATCAAACGCAAATTATATGTACGTAAACGTAAAGGTGCGTACTGTAAGAGAAAACCAGTGATAAGACGGTCGATGTGTAGAAATGGCGCAGTTTCTAATTTCGATTTTATCTCTTGATACTTTTGCTTAGCAGTTAAAATGTACACCATAATGTTTCTCTACTTGAATGTGATTATGATACGATTTCACAAACAACATGTTTACGGAAAATAAATTTCCTATGTATCAGGTATGCATAAATTAAGTGGTTTCAAAAATGTATTCCTAGACCAAATACTAGTCAAGGAAAACTTAGGGGAAGTCGTCCTTATTGTTTTTAATTTCATTATGGCACCACGTCTCCTAAAATATCCACTTAATCCACAATCAAAATAAAAAGAAATCGATAGTTTTTTTTATTTACCTTTTGTCAATAGGTACTTAAATTTTTCCCTTTTTATACGAGACTAGATTCCGCTTACATAATAAATTTAGTGATAAAGGATTTTCCATACACAACTTCATCCCCCTTTTCACCCCTTCAGGGGTGGAATTATCAAAAACGCCAAGACACGTCAATATCATTTTCAATCGTCAGCCTAAACACAAAATTAAAAGACTTTAACCATTAACTTTGAAACTGACGGACTTTCATACAAACTTTCATCCCCTATTTTATCCACTTAGGGTATCAAATATCTACAAAAAGGTATAAATTGTCAAGTCTCTAGGTCTAGTCTTTTGGGCTGTGCGTTGATAAATCAGTAAGTCAGGACTTTAAATCTTATAAATAAAGATAGAAGATATCCGAAAGTTTTGACACATGAAGACGGTCACCCATCTTAAACAAATCATTGCGGAAACAGCTTGACATTTGCGATGGAGCCTTTTCACCAAGTATTTGATACAAGAAGACAGTCACCCATCTTTAATCTAACCATTGCGGAAGCAGCTTGACATTTGCGATGGAGCCTTTTCGCCACATATAGGTGTATAAATAGAAAAAATGCGAAAGTTTTGATACAAGAAGACGGTCACCCATCTTAAACAAACCATCGCGGAAACAGCTTGACATTTGCGATAGAGCCTTTTCACTACGTATAAGGACATTGGATCATTGTTGGACTGCACAAATCCTGACATTTGAAATGCACAGCATATGAAATTGAATTATAGACCGCCAGTATTGCGGGGTGCACCTTCTATGGCAGGGGATCAAGGTGCTTAGGGTTGTCACCTGTTTGAAATTGTTTTTATTAAAGTACCTATAAGAAAAAAATATTTTTTTTTGTTTGGTTGATTTAATATGGTATACGAGAGGAAATATTTTTTATTATTACGTCGCAAGAAATGACTCTGAGTGGTCAGTATCAATTATCATATATCATCGTTAATAGTATTTATCTACACTCACAACGTGATGTTCCAAATATGAATTCAAAAAAGATTGTATAAACACGTACTATGCGCGCCAAATAAGAATAGTATCGACAACTTTACGGCACTGGACAATTTTGTTATTGCTTGGTAGAATTGATAACTTCATAATGTATAGGATGTGCATGAAAAGAAACAAAATATATAAAAAGATGATTTTTATTATTGCTGGCATCGATCAGCATGGCAAACGATCATTGGATTTTTTGCTGGCAGTACAAAATTGACCAGTGACGTGAAGTTGTCGATACTATTCTTATTTGGCACGCATAGTACTTTATTTACGAAATTAAAAAAAACTCATTAAGTTCAGTCAACTGCATCATAAAATAAATATTAAATTTTTACAGGACACTTTTACTTTTTAATTTATTGTCGCGTATGGGCTTATTGTAATATCTATTATATGGTCTGTGGTGCGGGGCGCGTTATTATTAACGCAAAACAAAAAAGTTATGATTTCAATTTTCACTTTTTGTGGTAGGTTCTGAATTTCGTAGGATTTTTTTATTCTTGCTTTAAAATATCTTTTAGCAGTGAATGTGACAAAAATTGGACTCCACCCGACATTTTAGATGCAGCGACGGAAATTACTCTTAAATATATCAAGGTAGTACGGTAATATCAGCAAACTCTCTCTCTCTTTTTTAACTTTGATGTTTTATTTAAGTAGTAGGTTCAATCCCAAATGTATGAGTGTAGATAAAGTAGTGAATGAAACTGCACATAACTAGGTATTAAAACACTTGTGTGATACTATTACCTACTATTGCCTACGGCTCGGTTTTTAAACACACACTCGTGCTTTAATACCCCTTTTTATGTATCAGTTTCATAAACTACTATTACGAGATCGAGTTAGGAAATAATTATATTAGGTTGCAAAAAATGTCTCTTGAGTGGTCAGTTAGTATCAGTTATCATATACAAGGTTATTTTCAGTTATACAAAACCTCTCGTGGGGTTGATCAGACCATCAAACTGAACAACTGAAAAACCTTAAAATCGCGAAAAAAATCTGCTGTTCCATACAAAAGTACAATCCTACTCCATCGAAAATTTTATGTACCGATAAATGACAGCCCTGGGTGCCGTATGGGCTGCTTATGGTATAACGAGCTGACTGATCGACATGGGAAACTAACTTGTACCTTTACCATGTGATTTGAAAACTTGTATGGTAAAATAATAGTATGTTATGTAACTATAGTAAAACACTATATAGCTGCACTTTTATGTAATTACTAGTGGCCACCCGTGACTGCGTCTACGTGGATTTTCGGAAAACTGTCGCCATCATGAAATATTAAAAACTATAACTTAACTTTAACCATCTGACTGTCATTCCTGATTTAATTCGTACCTGGGACCCAATAGCGCTAATTCTGAATGATAAAACTGCACAAATCCTGACATTTGATGGTTGTGATGGTAAACCAAACCAAAACCGAAACATTGTCATCTAAGTTATATTTGCCTAAAAATCTTTGGTTATCATTTAGAATTCTCGTTTAAATGCAAGATTGGCATCTTGGCTCCCTGGGTTATAGCCTACAACAATTTTGACAAAAATATAGCGTAAATTTTTATGTAAACGAAACTGAAAAGTAAAGATTTAGTTTTGGTTTTGTCGTTGAAAATTAGCACGATCGGGCCCTTGACATGCCTGCACTTTATTCCACTCATACAAGCTTCAATAGAATACGTTTCACAAAGTAAAACAGCACATGAGGTGGCCTTATCAGAAACGCAAAATAGCCGATTCGCGAAAAATGATATTCATTAAACCAGACTCTCAAAATAGACAAAATTGTGACAAAACAAAATGCGGTTCTAAATTTTGAAATTCGGATCTCCACATACATATTTTTTTTTATCTAGGTTCAAATTACTATTCTTTTCTAATTCAACTTTAAATTGTAAGTAATAAAGAAGAGACTACTTTGTACAAAATAAGCGCCCACTTAGAAAGTTGGGCGTTATTTCAACTTGCTGTTATTGAGACTCTGACCGGACCTAGGGTATTCTTGGTCTCAGTATACAAGATACACAATACCCACAGAAGCTAAACGAAGCCCCAAGATAAAGCCTTCTCCAAACATTGACGTCCAGTAACCGATATCCCGCATTTAGCAAACACCAGTCAGCCCGAATCCTTAGATATAGGCCTAAACCCAGGCATTATGTATTCAGCGACTGACACAAACCTGCAATGTCTGTGTGCAAACAATCTATCTTACCTTACGTATAGCAATGGATGATTTTGACTAACATTTCATTTATGTGTTCAGTGGAGTGTCTGTGATATTGTAATCTCTATAGCCATGCTTAGTTATTTTGAAAACTAACACAAAGTTATGTATTACTGTAAGAAGTCTCTTTTATTGCAACCCTCCATTACTCGTGCCTTCTTTCTCGTGCAATGCAGTTTTTTAACTAATATGGAGGGTAGCTGTCATTATCTGCTTATGCTGTTATTATACTGTCTTCATTGTTAATGACATTATCATTGTGAATGGACAAATAAAGTTATTATTTTTTCTTTATAAAACTACTTAAGAACTCCTTCCATAAGGTCAGGTGAACCTAACATGATTATGAGGATGATATCCTCTCATTTCTTATCATTTACATAGGGCTTTTAGATGAGACCTCCACATCTCCGGTCTTGTGCGGTCATCTCAAGATCTGTCCAGCCGCGACCAGTTGATGCAGCCATTTTCTGATGAACATAAATTGGGCATATCATATAGTAATAGTAGCCTACACTATGAATTTAGCTCTGTTTGTGTTGTAAATATAGGACTGTCGACAAAATAAGTAGTAAAGAACTTCTGTTATTATGGAAAAGTTTGACTTTGACGACTTTGACGATAAGAGATTACCAATAGACTATGAACGTCAAAGATTCCACAAGTTACGTCTTGCACATGTTAAAAATAGTGTTGTGGTGATAAAAGTGGAGCTGAAAGTATGCTGCCTAACTGCAGTCAACCGCTAGTTTGGGAATAAGCTACAACTCATTCGTCTCAAAGACAGGATTAGTCATTTATGTCGTTCATCCATCCATTTACAATTAGGTATACGAATTGACCTCCTCGGTCAGCCAGGCTTAGTCTAGCGAAATAAACCTCTATGTACCACTTTGTCTACATACGAACATCAAACCCCGTTAGGGCTTAAACTTGGTATAAGTCATAAGCCACAAGAGGTTATTATCGTTAAATTTTACAACGTAGATCCTTATCCTTCTCCTTTGCAATCCTTGTCCTTTGCAAACTTCGGAGATAAGGGGGGGGGGGGGGGACCGGTATTTTTTTTACATTTTTCATCATAAGTCGAAAACTATGCCATCTAGAAAAAAAAGAAAAAAAGATTAAAAACGTGCAAACGGCGTTCTTTTATATGATACCCCACATGCTCTAGTAGCTCCACTTCAAAATTTTAAGACCCCTTTTCAGGCCCTGCTGTAAAAAATATATTTATTTTTTTATTTATTTATTATGTGCAAAATAGTTGGGAAAATGTCATCTTAAACTATTCCAAATTTCAAGTTGATATCATTAGTAGTTCTCGAGATATCCAGCTGTGACAGACAGACAGACTGAGTCACACCATAAGGGTTCCTTTCTTACCATTTTGGTACGGAACCCTAAAATTACCGAAATTATAGTAAATTTTTTAGAGTCGCAGTTTTCCAAACATTAAGGCCCTTATAGCTGTCAACTAGCGCCGCCAATACGTAAAGGCCAATATTTGAAAAAAAGAAACAACCATACCATGCCCTCCTAAATTGTTTCTAATATTTTTTGAAACAGTTTTCATTCTTTCTGTAAGTTTTAAAAATCAATTTTAAATCAAAAGTGGCCACTGTCGTTTCAAATGCATTTTAAAACTAGTACAAAGAATAAAAAATATTAAAGAGTTATTCAAAAAATATAAGAGACAATTTAAGAGGGCATGGTTATTTCCTTTTTTAAATATTTACTTGGTTTACGAGTAATAAAAATAAATATATAGGCGGCGCTAGTTGACTTATAAGCGCCATAATTTCAATTTAAATTTATTGCATTCCACAATGTTATCAAGATGTTAGGTATACATAGAATATCAAAGTACATTGTAGACCCTGAAAAAGGGCGCAGCAAATTTATTATGTATAATCAATGATTACTACAACCCTAAAGGACAACACTGACCCTTATCACTTTTTAATAACGTGCATATTCCCATCTTTAAACAAAGTTGCAAATAGACTCTAACTAGAATTAGATTAGATTGAATTGTTTTAACGTCATGTTTTACACTTTGTTCGTGAATCTGATTCCTACTGGAAATCAAATGAGTGTTGATCAAACTGATATTATCTTTGCGTTTAACAGTTATAGTTCATACATGATGGCGTTAAGAACACTTTTAGCATGGAAATGAGTGGATTAAACCTTACCATTGGTCTAAAATTTCTAGATGGAAATTCAATTCACTTTCTTAAATCTACTTCTCGCTTCATCCTACAATAATATTATTACTGTGAAAGTTGATGGGTTTGGATATTTGAATGTTTGTTCCTCAATCACGCAAAACTACTGAACGGATTTAGTTAAAATTTGGTACACAGATAGTAGATAGCCTAGATTAAAACATAAAATACTTTTTATCCCGATATTACTACGGAAACGGGAACCACGCTGGTGAAACCGCGGGTGGCCGCTTGTTATAGAATATTAGCATTACATTCTTCTTGTTCTTATGGAATGAGGATTAGTGGCCACCTCTGGTGTTAGAGTTTACCAAGCTGCCTGTAAGGCCCCTAACTTGGCTTAACAACTGTTATCAGATGTTAAGCCGGGACCGACGGTTCAACGTGCCGTTTAACATTACATTGGCTGTTTTAATTTCCAAAGGTACATGTTGAGAATCTTACTAATACTACTAGTCATGTAATTGCACATCCGTTTCGCTTAATACCTTTGATTTCAGATATGACAAGCGTTTTTTTGCTAACTGAGACAATTCCTATTGGTGGAAAGTGAATCTAGAGGTATAAAATCAAAAAATAGTGCCAGGTAAATCCAGGTATGAGATCATCAGAAATTACTTGATCACCGATTTCAAAATGCCCTCTTACAAGCTTGATTGCTAAGTAATTGCTTTCAGCGTCTCAGAGATGGACTCCTGAAAGCACAATGGCTTTTAAACTCTCTTGGATGATTGTTGGCTAGGTCAGTACGTTCAAAGATACATGCTGCAGCTACAAGTTTGGTTTAGGCTTGTTTAGGCAAGTGTTTTCAAGATGCCTCTCGCTGGGTTGCATTCAGAAATGGATTTCTGCAAGAACAAATGCTTTTAATTTATCTCTTGCAAGCTCATTTGCTAGATTAGTACTTTAAAAGAGGCTCCCGCTTCTGTTTCGTCTTACTAACTATCAATTGCATCGCTCCTAAATTAGTGCTTTTAAGATAGACCGGTTGCTGTGCTGCAACTTCAGGGTTTTTAAAGCATCTTTCACAGGCCCCAATTTTTAAGTTAGTGTTTTCAAATAATATCCCGCTTCCGCTTCATCTTAACCCTCGCACCGGTAACAAAGCGCAGCGGAGCGGGCACGCACGTCCGCCTCGCCTGGAGCTAATTCGGCTGGAGTAGCACCTGTTATTATAACGAACTATTGTTATTGCAATACAAGTTGCAACTGAACGGTACGGCACTTGCATGATCTTAATTAGCCCGGGGCTAGCTTAAATAGGGTACACGAGTGAAGTGTTAATTTACGGGTAATGGTTGTCTGTGCCTTGTGGGGTCAATTTGTAGTTTTTGGTAACCTAGTTCATCTGTTTGGTTGAGCAGTAGTGACCCAGCTTACTGCACTAAAGGTCCTGAGATTGAATCTTGTTAGGGGCTTACTTTGGCTTGACGAGCGTTTATCACTGAGCTATAAACATTCTGGGATAAGTTCGTATGGGAACCTGGAATAAAAGTTACTGGCAGTTAGATATTTTTTTCTTTGAATAATCTTCTACTGAAATAACTTTTGACGGATACTAGCGCGGTTTTATTGAAAGTACTTTGGTAATTAAATGGTATTTAGTTTGATTTTAGATTTTCCCGACGTTTTGGCACCTTTGCAGCTGCAGTGGTCACTAAAACTGGTCATGAGCCTACCCTCCAGACTGATTTTATAAGAACGTTCAGATATTGTATATGGAACAAAAGTTTTGATTGGTTTAATTTATTTATCAATGTTTAATATAAAATTGTGACCCTGTGACCACGGCAGATGCAAAGGCGCCGAAACGTCGAGAGAATAAAAATCAAACTAAATATAAATACCATAAGTAATTTCAATAAAACCGCGCTAGTATCCGTTATAAGTGTTTTATTTCAAAGTCTAGTGCGTGCACAAACCTTAAAAGTGAAATCTTATACTGATTTTATGTATTTCACTACGGATACAATACTATATTTTTTTAAATTCATATTTTTTTCTAGCAATTACTTACCACTAAATAGTACTTAATATTATTTTACAGCAGGTACTTAATGAGAACAGACTACCCATATAATGGTCGATTACCACGAAATAATATATATGTCGTTAAATTTGACATATAAAGTGTTGTACTTTCTTTCTGCTCTAGAGATAAGAACCATCTGCTAACGTCACGCAAGGCTGTATTCAAAATTTATAGCGATTCATTTGTGAATTCCTGTTTTTGCTGATGTTACTGATAAAATGATTAATAAATTCTTAAATTGGAGACTTTTTACTATATGTCCATTGCCCATTCTTTAACTAACTTACATCTGTTGCTAACTTTATACGTCTGCTGGCTCAACTAGTGCATTAACTTATATAACAGAGTTTTAACTGTCTTATAAACACAGATTGGCCTTCAAATAGTAATTTATTTAAATTTAAAGCCACGAGTGCGAACTGTGCTAGCTAGTTAACTAGCTACCAACATTTTACCTAAGTCTGACGCCATAACAACAATACAAAAATTGTTGTGTTCCGGCAGTTAAAGGTAAGATAGCCAGTTCCTCAGTGATGAGGATTCCGGGTGTAGTGCCTAAAGGCCAAGCACAGATAGTGCGTTGTGCATAAAAAAATTAAGGTATAATATAAGTAACAAAACTCTATATAGTTAGCTTAAATGGGGAGAAGATTAAAGTTCCAATGAGTAGAATTAAATTGCTGTTATGCACACCACCATAATAAGAAAATCAATTAATAAATTCTTACAATTATTACAAAGCAATAATTCAATTGTGATGTCAATGGCAATCTGCAGCCATCAGCATCAATCGAATGCGAAATCAATATAAATAATCTAACAACGCTCTATTATTCCATTGTAATTCGCCACCACCATTTGTAATAGGTAATTAATAGTCCTTTAATGGAAACCATCGGGTTGTAGCATCTCCTATGCATTGAACGAAGTAAGGGAGACTGTAGATTTGAGTTTATATTAAGATCATTTTAGTATTTCGAACAAAAAGGACAGTAAACAACTAGAAGGAAAGAAAAGCTGTTTTCAGAAGATCATGAGCCTATACAGGGTGTCCCAAAACTTTGCCACATGGAGGGAAAGTACTTTAAATATTGAAGATAAGGAATTTTACTTAAAGAAAATTTCATTTTATTTTTAAAAATAATAGGAACTGCATTCAAAGATTTTAGAAAAATCGCCTGCCTTAACCAGGAGTCGAACCCACCAAAAACGAAAAAATATATATTTATTTTTATGATACCAACCGAAAGGTTTACTCATAAGGATTATTTTTTCTTAAATGATACAGCATCTTAAACAAAAGGAAAACCATTAAATTTAACATTTAAATTTTAATTATTACAAATTGTATCAATTTTTATCGAATCGTAAGCGATTTTTAAAAAAATCTTTGAATGCATTTCCGTTTCTTTTCAAAAACAAAAATAAAGTCTTCTTTCAGTAAAATTTCCTATCTTCAATATTTAAGGTACTTTCCCTCCGTGTGGCAAAATTTTGGGACACCCTGTATATTGTACATAATTCAGTTAGTTGTAGCTAGGTCTTAAGATACATCTGCTCGGGCTAATGTTGTGTTATAGTCATAGGAATTTATAATCAGAACTTAATAACAATACAACGAAATACACATTTATTAATAATCAAAATAAAGAATAATTAAATATAAAACTGTGATGGTGATCACAGTTTAATGAAAATGTATCTAACGTACATACATAAAAAATAATGTTTGAGAAGTCTACTACTAGAAATACGAGTATACCTAAAACGAAAATATTAAACTCAAATAATTGCCTATAATCCTGTCAATGTAAACACTCCTTTACAACAAACGCCAATTAATTTAATTGAGCGTTCCTTTATAATAGTACCTGGCTAAGTATCCCAGTAACAATACCATTCAAGTAGACACCTGTTTAACTTAACTGTCAGACGGTTGAACTGTGTCTCGCATAAAGCAAGATTAAGCACGACTAAAAATGCCACAACTTGCAATTAGTTCAAATTTATATTCTGCTATTTTAGACCCTTTAGTGGATGAGTATTAATGGGACGTTGTTTAATTGCAGAAAAACGTTACCAAGTCACTTGTTGTTGTGACATCTTTTTCTAAAGTTATTTTCTGTACTTATCCTACATTTTATATGAGGGCAAAAATTTTTTATTGTAGACAAGACATGAAAGGCATAGGTAATTTTTATGATGACCACGGCAGCTGCAAAGGTGCCGAAACGTCGGAAAAATCAAAAATCAATCCAAATACCAACTAATTATTATAGTACTTTCAATAAAACCGCGCTAGTATCCGTTAAAAAGTGTTTTATTATATGTCTAGTGAGCGCGTAAGCTTGAGAAGTGAATTTTTATTAGTTCTTTTATTTAAGTTAACAATAACTTACTTAAATAAGTATAGTCTTTAAATCTAAGGATATTGGAAACTGGATATTGAAGTTCGTAAGAAGTACATACCTATAAATTATTGAACTTTAAAACTGAAAAACGTTCATGTAAAATGCTGGTACCTATAGCTTTTTTACCGACTTCCAAAAAAGGAGGAGGTTCTCTGTTCGTCTGTATATTTGTTTTTTTTGTGTATGTCCACTGATTACTCAAAGACGGCTGGACCGATTGAAATGATTCAAACTTTATTACATTAGGTAAACTCCCAAGATGGTCCTATTTTTTATTATTTTGCAATCGGTTCAGTACTTTTCAAGTAATCTTGAAAAAAGCACGAAAATAGTACGTTTTTGTGTAAACTACCTCGATGATCGAGTAGTATAACTTCTTTTTACTTTGAGTTATTCACCAGAACGAAGTCAACCATGGCCATTTGATTAAAATTCAAATAGAGCACATTCAAGATCACATAACATGATAACTATTACGTGTAATATCACAAAGTTTACCCAAAAAGCTCAGTCGTGACTATAACCACCTTATCTTTTGTGATATCAAGAATAACTCTTTATACATGAGAGAAACGCCTGTTACTGATGCTTGCACGTCTCCTATTATCAAACCCAAAGGCAATTATCACGATTTGTAGTCAAACTGGTCCGTAGAATTCGTCCAAGTTTCAAATTTTTAAACCTTGAATGGTAGCCAAATTTGAATCTTATTGTAAGGGCTGAAGGCGGTTGTTGGTGTATTGTGATTTGTGGTGAAAGGACTGCTTCGAAAAAATGACATCCCTAAATGGTTGAAAAAGGGTTACGACCGTCCGCCCTTTTTTTAATGTTGTGATAATTCAAAAATATATTTTCTTGAGTTAAAAATTCCCACTTTTTTACACATTTTAACTTCTGGACAAAAATTAATAGCATAAACATTTCATTTAACATTTATTAAAAATGTGTTTCTTAAGCCGATGTATTTTTTTTGTATTTATATTATTTATATAGGCTTACGGACTGGGGCTAATCCTTTTAGCTACGATCAACTCATGTCTCGAGTCCTTTTGATATAAAAATAACCGTTTAACTTAAATAAGATTAAGCATCAAAGTAAGTTGATCCTTTTTTTATTAAGTAAATAACAGTATATTGTAACAAGCTTAAACTTATGAATTATTTTTTTCGCTCGACTCAAAGGTTAATGCTGTCTTTACACTTTCTATTGCAGAGCGATGCATTTTGAATAATGACGATTTTTTTTACACAATACCTATTTTTGAAAGGCCGCGAGCGCTCTTTACTACTACTCATTTTCATTTGACATAGCAAAATCCGTATTTTCGAGTCACTCTTTGGTCAGTAGTTGTCACGCAAAATAGGAAGAAGATGTTATTACATTACTCGGGTTACACCGTAGGCTACATTGACTGAGCGACGCCGTCACCGGGTCAGACAAGTTTGTGTTTTTCATATTGTATGTATTATCAATTGTGACAATAAACCACACACGATGAGAATGAGTAATAAAGAGCGCTCGGCGCCTTACAAAAATAGGATTTCAGAAAGTTTAAAAAAAAATGTTTACTTATTATAAAAGAAATCATCGTTAAAAAACAATAGCTAATGATGTTTGTGTCAATAAAATTGATGAAAATTTAACTTACGTGATTTATTCACACGAATAATGGCAGTTGGTAATAGCCCAAGCATAATAAAAAACTAGGACAGTATTCAACCATTCATTCCATGTGACTTCACCAGAAAGGGCCAGTTGTGACGTCATTCGGACCAGATTTAATAATATTCTAATCTTATTGTGTCATAGCAATATTCATTCCGATACCCAAGATATTTTTTTGTCTTGTAAATTATAAAGGGTGGCTTAAGGGTTTTATGACCAAACAAGTATTTTTTTCTCAGACATAAAAATCCATGTATGGGAAACCTGATCAAACTTTTTCATGTTATAAAAGATTTATCATATACCTCATCAATTTATTAACCACAGAGCTATAAAAAAATCTAATCTCTTTTTGATTAATTAAGGAAATGTAAAGTAAATTCTCTATTAAACAATGTTTGGAACAAATGTTTCGAGGTAAAAATAATCGTGATGGAAGAAAATATGATACTTTTTCAAGTATCCTTGAAGAAAACAATGGTTTTACAAATTTAAATACAAAATCGTATTAATCAACACACAAAGGCACGTGGTCACACATTATTTTATTTTAGGACTTCGAGCACACCCTTTTCGCAAAGATTATGAAGGCAAACCAGTGGTGATACAGTTCTGCAATCTATGTGAAGTTATTTGTCCTAAATATAAAATAAATTGACATAGTTATAATTTAGGTACTAATGAGAAAGAAGAGGCGACATCCTAAGATTTTTTTACATTAAGTAATAAAAGAAAAGTTCATTTATTTTTTACCAATTCCCATTTTTATGTCAACACTGCTAACGTCGTTAAAACGAGCTCATACATATAATTTTCACTGTTTACGGATATGGGGCCGCTATGTTGTTAAACTTATCTCTGTTAAATTGCAAGAAATGACACTGCGATATCTTCTGTCTGACAAGTTACAAATACTTTATAGGTAACAGAAATGAGAAAACTGCAAGTCATTAGGGAATATTGTCGTATCTGAAAAAAAATACTCTTTACTCTTTGCCCATCCCCTCATCTAAATGATTTGCGCAAAGTTCATTTATTTTGACCAATTCCATTTTTTTTTCTCAAAACTGCAAATAATTGTCATTAAACCGAGCTCATTTGACTGTTTGTTAAGTTATTACAAGCAACATATGTGACTGCTAATTCTTCTCTCAAGTGCTAAACTAAAAATACTTAAAAGACAACAGAAATGGCAAAACTGCAAGTCATCAGGGAATATTGTGTATCTGAAAAATTCACTCTTTACTCTTTGCTCATCCCCTCAGTCGTAAATATCTAAGTGATTTGCATAAGAAACGTTGGGAGTCACACACTTTGCTACTGAATAAATTAAGTGCCTCTGGCTTTTTGTGTGGATCGGAGCTGGTTTTTTTTCAGCTAAGTTTATTACTAAATTTTGTTTTACTACTTTCCCGTTCTTGGCTGTAAAGTCGTAGGTAGAAAATTAACATATCAATTGCTGTGGCGTTTATTTTATGAGACTAAGGGTATACTAGCAATAGTAGGGGGTAAAGTTAAATAAGTACCTACTTGATAAAGACTTAATTTAGTTAATTAACGACTTAGTTTGCCTTTTTTAATATATATTCAAACATTGAATCTAAGCCCATTAATTACCAGCTGTTTTGTTACGTTCTTCTTACTTCATTTGTAATAAATAATATACCTATCTATCTTTATTAAAAAATACAAAAAACACAGACGTAAAACTTTGATTATTACTATTCTGAATCATTCAGAGGTCTTATAACTAAATTAGTGGTATTATTACTAAAAGAAATATTGAAAAGCCAAACAATCGCCCATATTGATGCTACAGGCTGACGAATCAATATTCCGTTTGAGACCTTTTCACTGTCATGCAGATTTCGGTTGTGCTTGGAATTTTTGCAAAAATGCAGTGTGTGGTTCTGACGAATCGGACCGACTCTCCGTTTTATTGCTGTTAAAAAAACTGACATCTCTCCTAGCTTGGAAATGAACTCACTGTCTTTTTGAGTGCTTTGATTAATAGAGCTGCTAGTATAAACTAGCAGCTAGAAATAGAAGCCTATAAAGGCTTGATTGTTCTTAAGCTGTTATACGGAGCTTTCAACCCTCAAGTGATTGTTTAAAATAAGTTTTCTACTATTTAATTATAAAATTTATCAATCAAAAACTACTTATGCTAACGTTTAAAGACGTAATGTAAGCTATTGTGAATTTTTCGATTAATTAATTGAAAAGATATTAACGAATAAATTATAGAGTTCATTACATATTCTTAGAAACTTTACGTATGAAAGAAAGCCTGAAATCACGAAAGACAGAAAAATATTTTTGAGCAGGATATATTTTTATACAGAACAATAATAACGTTGTATCATGGTTTAGATACCATGCCATCCAACATGCTACCAGTACAGCATTGATTGTTAAACTGTGCTACCAGCTAAAAACGTTGGTAACCTGTGTGGTGTATATTTTGAAAACATCCCTACCTATTAAAATTCCTCATTACATCATCAAACGCAATTCCTTTCTAAATTATCATGTAACATTATCTTATTCAGCCATTCCTTATCCTACCTTCCGAGATGAAGCCCAAAATTTGACTGCACCGTAAAATGCAAATGAAACAAACCTATTTAAACAAAGCCTTATTACCAAGGCCTAAGGCACATTATACCTGTCGGATAAATAACAACCCCTGATGGCTGCCAGCATGCTTCATCATGTTAAGTAAAGCTAAACAAGAAATAAATGTGGACGTATGCAATAAAACAACGGAGTAGATGTTCTGTGGATAGGACAACGTGTGTATATTTGTTCACCTACTATTTTGGTTGGGTAAAAACAAATTAATGAAATCGCATCGACTAAAAAAGTTTTTTTTAGTATTCCACTTAGAGCAACTGAAAAATTCCAGAGAGCAACTTTCAATAATTTTTAATAGGTAGGTACTGATAGCAACTTGCGAAAATATTGATTCAGTTGCTATTCACCCAGTTGCTATTAGTAGAAGTTTTCTTTTTTTTTCTCAGTCATACATTTGTCAATAATTTTCTTAGTGAGAGTCATACAATATTTTCCACGCCGACGAGGGCAGAGTATGCCGAACATTATACTATGTAACATCCTAATGTGTACCATACTTTTGGAAATAAATAATGATTTGATTTGATTAGATTTATTTAAATGACATAGGGACTTTTAGACATACGGTATCCTGATTCATAGCAAACGTTAACCCTACGTAACCTATAAATCCCATAGTTTTGTGCGTTGATCACATAAATTGTTAAATTGCAAATTTAATATTGACTACAATTAGCTTTTCAGTCCTAAGCCCCCTTTCTCTCGACAGGAATTAACGAGTTCGAGTCCACATCAAAATCAAATAAACGTCAAAAATCTGATATTTTGGTACATAGAAAACGGTCTCCACGGTTTCCATTGTACTGTTTTGACTTTACTTGAAACCAATTCGATCTCAGATTCTCGACCGCGTCCAGGAGTTACTCCCAAAATCTCAAATTTTTAAATCTTAAGATCAGGTTAGATACCTGTCTCTTCACGTGTCTTATGTTGTGTTGTTTTTTCTACATCTATGACACAATTTCCACCTATCCGCCCACCTCCGCCGGCGGCCGAACGCGAACTGATGGCATCTACTCTTCTATATTTTTTATCTAAATTAAAAATCTCAGACGACTGCTTATTGGGAGGTCTAAGGTTACGCGATAATAAAAAAAAACTTTGTTTGTTGTAGTGACGTACCGTTTTGTGATGGCAGATAGCAGTGATTATTACATTCGCTCGATTGAATTTATTGGAACAATTGTTTTGGTTTTAAAAATTTAAATTGAATTATTTGATGGTTGCTTTAGGGTTAATTTTAAAATCATCATCTGAAACTCATCAGTTAGTTTAATTATTGAACAAATGTAAAATTTGAAAATCGAATGCAAAAGAAAAATCTTTTCAGACAAAAAACTGTTATATTCATTAAAAATTAAATGCTTTTATTACATTATTATTGTCCCCACTGATGGGGTGACTTTCTTATGGATGGAAACGGAGGACGGGCCATAATCCACCACGCAGGCCTACTGCGGATTGGTGGGTGTTGACGACTGCAGATGCAGCCGGGACCTACGGCTTAACGTGCCTTTACCAAGCACGGAGGAGCTCGAGATCTTTGTTTTACCCATCCCATGACCAACCTTTCCGAAAGTTGCTTAACTTCTACAATCGTAGGGTGAATGTGCCTACCCACTGCACCATCGAGCTCCTCTTACGCTAAAAGCATTGAAATTAATGTAAACTGTAATTTGACAGATGTATGTGATGTGATACATTGCTTCTTAGTTTTGGCACAAATAAAAACTTGCCCCTTTGATTAGAGCCCCTGCCACAGAAAGGAAACTCTCCGCCCCGCCCCGCAATCAATTACCTCACCGCGCCCCGCGAGTTTGTAGGCCAGTTCGTAGGCTCATTCAGTAGCCCTAGACTTCACGCACACAGTTGCGCGTGTGCAAAAACATCAGTGTAGCGACTGTGTAATAGGTAGTTGAAACGCGGCGTTTGTATGGCGGGGTGAGCCGGGGTGTAATTATATCTATTCTGTGCCCCTGCTCATCTTGTAATAGTATTGGTAATGTCATACATTAACATAGCGTCTGTCCACAACAAAATCACATAACAATGATATAATCACGTGCCTTCGTTGCTCTAACGTTAAACTGATTTGACAATTGCCGAGACACGCTACAATGCTTTGACTGTCGTGTACTGTTTCCATTGACGCACGACAAAATGCTGCAAATGGTGGTAAGCTGCCTGGTGCTACGGGGTGTATTGTAAGATGTTACAAAGCGAGCATTCGTGTGGTCGGTACGCGGAAACGAGCACCAACACGACGGATCTTAGCACATAGCGTAACTAAACCGTCAGGCATCGATCGTACGACCTGGCGCAAGAAGGTGAGGAGACCGACCCCAAATGATGGGATAAGGAGAGGAAGAAGAAGAAGGAGAAAGTCAGCCAGTGACCACGGCCGATGCAACTTGGTCGAAACGTCGGGAAAATAGGTAGTAGTGAAAATACCTGTCATTAGTTATGTACGCGCTTAAAAACCATTACACTTTAAAAAATGTATTCTTACTTCGCTTTATTAATAACGTCCTTTTTGCCAAATTAAGGAAAACTTTTTTATTATTAAGACTTTTGCATTCACGATGCTATTTTTATATAATACTAAGTTATATAATAAAAAATAGCATTGTGAATGCAAAAGTCTTAATATTAAAAAATATATAGCTATTTCATATTAATCAATTGTCAAAATATCTGGAAAGATATTTCAATTGAATGTCGAGGTAATTCCTCACATTGGTGAAATACGAAATAACGAAAAAAAAATCAGCTATTCCATACATTATAGTCGAGTCGATGTTGTACTTTTCTATGGAACAGCTGATTTGTTTTTCACGATTTAGTGGTTGGCCGTTGGCCCCATAGTAAAAGTTGTTCATTTACGTGGTCTGAACACCCCATTTAATTTTTAGATATACTTAAAAATTAATCGTGTATTATTTAGTGTTGTATAAGGAAAAAACTACCAAAAAAACTCTTGTAAAATGTAATTTCATTTTTGTTTTAGGAAATAAATATTTAATAAAAATACCATAATTTTGTATAATTTAATTTCCTTTCAATTTAAAAGACGTAGATCAATGGAAACCCAGTGCGCTCAGTAATTTGTTCTAGACTGGAAATTGCGGCGTAATATGCTATATCTGAAATACTTGCAGAGGGAATGAGTTGGTTGTGAAGTGTCAGAGTTAGCAACTATGCAGCCAGGATTAGATATGCAGTGCGATTGGATAATAACCGCCTCTGTGGTTTAGTGGTTCGCCCACCCGTGTAAGATGCAGGGGTCCCGGGTTCGATTCTCGAGAGGGGGGGAGGGGTATGATCTGCATAGTGGATCGGTGGGGTGGGGTGGGATTTCTAAAAACCGATGGGAATCGGCTTGCATGGACTCTTCGCCACCTGCTAGCTATAACCGTCTTACCTAAGTCTGACGCCATAACAACAATTTAAAAATTGTTGTGTTCCGGCAGTTAGAGGTAAGATAACCAGTTCCTCAATGATGAGGATTCCGTGTGTAGTGCGCTTCCACCTTTGGCCTTATCGTCACTTAACATCAGGTGAGGAGAAGGTCAAGCACTGTCCAGTTGTGTATAAAAAAAGATATACAGAGGGAGCTTGTATAATTTGAATAGATTTTATTGTAGAAACAGAGACAAACAGAATGATCTAAATCTTTGGGGCACACAGGTATCGTTCACAGTAGGTAACAAAAAAAACTCAAGATTGAAAATGGTCTCAAGATTTCCTGTCTTAACGCTTACGATGACTTAAGGAATCAATGTGAGCATAATTGAAAAAGTAATATTATTATGAATTTTGAGTTTTGGGAAGTGATACTTACATAATTTTTAAATTTGAGATTTTAGCATTTACAATGCTATTTTTATACGATACTAAATAATATACCGAGTCATGGTACTTCAGTCGGAAGAGCATTGGACTGGACTTTCAAAAGACGCGGGTTCGATTCCTGCCTAAGAATATGATCTGGTGCGAGTAGATTTTTTTATAGTATAAGTATTAATTAGTAGTATTTTGTAAGTTGTTACAACATTGTACCTACAATGTTGGATAAAAAGTGACAAACCGTTTCATACTCAATTAATTAAAAATGATTGATTCTTCGCAGCCAGATGCAACGAAAATAAAAACCGGTCAAGAGCGAGTCGGACTCGCGCACCGAGGGTTCCGTACCATCATAATTGCACCATTAAACCACACTGCAGAGTAGAATAATAAAATTAGTATTGCAGTTTTAGGTCAGCGCCATCTCTTGACCAATAATGGAACTAATGTTAACTTTTTTAGAAATTTGATAATTTCTAAAAAAGTGTGCCATATTGAGACATCATTTTATTTTTCCTGTAATTTTTATATAAACTGCTATCGCATAGAATTATTTCAGATTTTTCTCTTTGTAAACTTCGGAGATAAGGGGGGGGGGAACGGTCATTTTTTTTACATTTTTCATCATAAGTCGAAAACTATGCGGTCTAGAAAAAAAAATGATTAAAATCGTGCAAATGGCGCTCTTTCATATGATACCCCACATGCCCTAGTAGCTCCACTTCAAATTTTTAAGACCCCTTTTCAGGCCCTGCTGTAAAAAAAATATTTATTTTTTTATTTATTTCTTATTTGCAAAATAGTTGGGCAAATGTCATCTTAAACTATTCCAAATTTCAAGTTGATACCATTAGTAGTTCTCGAGATATCCAGCTGTGACAGACAGACAGACAGACAGACAGACAGACAGACTGAGTCACACCATAAGGGTTCCTTTTTTACCATTTTGGTACGGAACCCTAAAAAGGCTATAGAATTAAAATATCAAAAATACTTCAATTGGCAATTCGTATTCAAGTATTCTCGACGAAGCCTATGTAAGGCCATTATGAAAATAATACATTGCTTGTTAGCGCGAAAGAACCCATTATTTAACACATTTAAGTCATTCGTTTAAGGCAAATGGAGTTAAATAATCACTCGTGATCGAACTCTTGATAGTAGTGGGTTATGCGGTATTTACACGGGTCGACTTGGTAGATGACTTGCTGGTCGATCTAGGCGCAAGTCACACAGAAAAAACGACTGTCGCGGACCCGTCGCAGACAGAGCGAGGTCAAAAGAAAAGACGTTTGCGCCCCGTTTATTCTGTGTGGGTTGCGGCGGCGGTTCAAGATATCATCAATACGTAAAATAAAACTGTAAATTCTAAATTTTTGTGCACCAATCACGCAAAAACCGCTGAACAGATTTTGAAGAGCTTTTCACAGTTTAGTAGCTTGGGGTTCAACTTTAAATCTAAGCTATATTTCATCAAATTCGGGTCGGTAGAACCAGGGAAACAGCTTGAACTCTCCGTAGCTTTCATACACTAAAAAGGACATTTAACACCATATTTTTCAACCTGTCCACGCGGACGAAGTCATGGGTGGAAGGTAGTTTTGTATAGAACTGTCGTGAAACGGGCGCCAGTCCTCTCCTTGTCTCCGACGGGTCCGCGACGGGCGTCTTTTCTGTGTGGTTTACGCCTTAGTCAGTTGGCACAATCACTTGTAAAATCGAACCGCAAACCTAATTTCAATGAGATGGCGATTCGATTTATAAGCGATTGTCGATAAAAAGCGCTAGTCAACGAAAATCGAACAGCAAGTCGCCTGTCAAGTCGTCTCGTGTGAACACCACATTAATAACGAATGCTAATGCATATTTTACTTGAAAAAAAAAGTATTAGAAGTATCCAGTAGGTAAAAATTTTAAAGACACACCTTCATGGTAATACTTTTTTTTTGATCATAATGAAAAAAGCTTTCTATTTTTTTCAGTAAAAACTGATAACATTTTCACTAGTGTTCTAATGATCTAAGCACAGTATGTGTCGCATTTTATTAAACATATTTTGAGGTAGGATATCCACATAAAATGGAACAATAAATAAATAGGTAGGTAAGTATTATTATTACTGTCGATTTTTTTGGCAACTTTTTAAACTCATTTAGAGTAATTTTTGTTTCTTGGACTTTGAAATTTTTTTACAGTTTTTGTTTCATAGCCGTTGAAAAACGTTACAAGAAACTCTTTTTAACATTTTGCACTTTTGTTCCAACATTGCCGAGATTTATTTGTTCTGAAACATGTACCTAGCAAAAAAGATAAAGAATCACACTTGTGTATACAAAAGTTAATTTTACATGCGTATTAGCGATTGCTAAATAATTTAAGAAAATATTAGTAGTACCTTATTTCATAGGTACGCAAACAACTAATTATATGTCTTTTTTATCATGAAATTTTAATTTAAACGTAATATTCTCGCGATTCGCTACAAAAAATCGATAATATTTTCCAAAGGCTTATTCATCGACAAACTATTGGAAATATTTAAAAAAAATGGAATCTCTTTCGAATAAAAACTTGTTTTAATTTTTTTACCGATCCGAACCTGGAATGCAATCGTAGAAAATTTTATAAAAGGCGAACACTTCCGGACTCACTGATTGATAATAAATTAATTTTAAAGATTAAACTACTAAACTGAGATTTAGATGCTTATGATGCTTATAGAAAAAAAAACCGGTCAAGAGCGAGTCGGACTCGCGCACCGAGGTTTCCGTATAATCATAAATATTATATTTGGATATGTTACTATAGTACAGTCTTTAAAAAAGTAGAATAAACGGCAGACAGGTGGAAGGGCGAACAGGCGGACAGTTAATTTACAAACCTTAACCACAGCTGCTTATGGTGACTGAAAAACGTTTCAGCCACTCCACATTGCAAACTGTTTATATTACTAAGTAGGAACTTCTTCGTTTATTCGTACGGCAAATAGTAGGTAATTATATTAGAACCAGCCACTAATTATTATTGTAGTATTAGGTTGCGCCATCTCTTGACCGATAGTGGAACTTTTTTTTTCTTAGGTCAGCATTCTTAGGACAGCGCCATCTGTTGACTGGTAGTGAAACTAAAGAATTTTTGTGTGTTTTGAGAATTTTTAAAAAAGTGTGTTATATTGAGACATCGTTTTATTTTTCCTGTAATCTTTACATCAACTACTATCACATAGAATTTAGTAGGTACCTATATCAGTTGTCTAGCAGCCATGTTACAAGCTTTGCTTAGTTTGGGGCTAGATGGCGCTGCGTGAAATTTTCCAAGCATTTATTTATTTATTTTTTATAATAACAATAATAGTTATTAGTAACACTGATTTATACATGGATACATGAAAAAATAAAATTAAATCCACAAAGACAAAAGGGGATAGCTCAGCCAGTTGGTCTTAACACCTAACCTAACCTGACCAACGCTGCTATTCCCTATATACTCTAGAATCTAGATGTAATGCTAGTTTCTGGATTTGAGGACTAAATACAATGCAATACATAATACTACATTATAAAAATTAAAAACTGAATTATTTAAATGGCCTTAATCTTGAGTCTTGCAATTGATATGAAGGAAATTAAAAACTGAATCGAATGGATTTTCCAAAGAACATTTATTATGAATAAAGCAAAAAAAACGTAGACACCATTTTTTTTACATTTATTTATAAATACCTAGTTAAAAGGGACTCTCCTTAATTAAGCAACGCCTTTATTAATACCATAGTTAAAATAGATAGGTAATATTCTAAGGACTGAACAGTTTTTTTTTTGATACCAAATAATACCTACTATTTTTTTCACAAAAAAAGTAAAAACCTTTAAAAATTACTAATCATAAATCTGAATTGCTCTTAGCCAATTTGAACTTTATTTTTTACGTATGAATTTCCAAATAAGAACCTGAATTATAGTCTGCCTTCAAAGCGTAAAAATAGTTTTTAGGTAGATTTTTTTATAAATTGGAATTCGTAACACTTAAATTCCATACTTACATAGTCTTATCTAAACTGATAGATAGGAAAAACTTCGTAAGTAATCAAATATCGTGATTTAAAGTGGATATTGACCTTTGCCTCCGGTTCCTTCAAGTGCGTAGTTTGGTATTATTTCATAATATCAACAAAGAGGTTTAATACCCATATACGAAGCTTCATGTTACAAAAGTTGACTATCAATCGTCCGATAAAACAGCCACTAACACAAATAGCAACCAATAAAAAGTCACATAATACCAAACATGAGTCACACGCGCACAGAAACGACGTTTACAATTTCAGGGGTGTCTCTAAAGTTTTAGGTTTCAATTAATTTACACTGAGTAGGTACTGAATCTCTGTAAAAGAGTGAAAGGTCATAATAATATTGGCAATAAAACAAAATAATAAATTAAAGCGATCGTTCAGAATTCTGCGGGATTTTTTTCTGGTAGTTAATACGAAAAAAAATCTTTTGAAATCCTATCGAAATGCATACTTAATTAGGTAGTAAATTTTTTTGAGTTTTGGCTTTTAAACGACTTCAAAAAAAGGAGGAATCCTCGTTTTTTGTGTATGTTACTGAAAGACGGCTGGACCGATTTGGAAAATTCTCTTTTTGTTTGAAAGCATATACTTTCAAGTTGGTCCCATTGTCATAAGGTCGGGATCTGATGCCATCATCAGATCCCGACCTTATGACAATGAGATCCCATGATCCTGGAGATAAATCAAGGGAAATCTTCAAATATTATAAGTACACCTATAGCGCATTTGGTAAGTAACTTGTACAGTTGCTTTCGGAAAGTTACATTTTGGTTAAATGGAACTGATGATGAAGACCATAGATGATCATCGAAACTATTCAATACTAAGTATTTTACTGGTACGGTACGATACGATTACTTTAATATGATTGCTAGGCTTTTTTATACTCGTCATAATGGATATGGTGAAGTGGAGCTGATAGTGCCAGGAGAACTCCTCAACAATTAACGCCCCTGCGTTGGGAAAAGCAGTATTTTGTAAAAGGTGACGAGCTGTTGACATAAGGCTATTGTAACTTAGATAATAACGTCACTAAATATGCCTACCACAATAAAGTTCAAAATGAAAAAAAAAAGACACAAAAACTTTAAAAATAACTTAACTAAAAAAGCTTCAAAAATAAACGGCTCAATGAAATAAACCAACGAAAGAAGGCAACCTCTTTTCTAATGTGCTAAGCCTTACAGTTACAGGGCACTTAGGTACCCTAGGTTACTAGAACCTTTCAAACTTTATGGAATAGCAACAAAGTTTGAGTAGGTATTAAGTTTAGCAGCCCTGTAGGTATTATTCACCGGTTGCGCGCACGCATCTCTATCGTCCGACGCATGAGTCACCTTTCATACCTATTTTATTATTATGCTCGCTTTCCGCTTACACTGACTGCTTGAGAGGTTGCGGTCAGCTGGCGTTATTACCGTTTAATATTTCGTTAACAAGACTTTTAAGAAGGCCATGATATTTGGCATTAGTCATACACAATGATTATCTGAATTTAAAAGCCGCAAAAATAAACAAACCCAAGTTTGACGTTTGCGAGGATCATATTGCTTTATTACTTTAGAAGAATATTTTAGTACAATGAATAAAAAGATAATCTGAGCGAATTTTTGGATCAAATTGTCTTTCAAATAAATTGGCTTTGATGTTTTCAGAGTATCAAGTGATTTGGTGATTTTAAGTTCTACTTATCTTTGTGACAAATGTGTCACAAAATAGATAGTTCTTTTGGTTGGTTATTGGTTTTTTGGTAGGAAAATATGGACGATTCAAAAGTACTTAATAATTAAGTTTATTTGAATTCTATTTTTGACTTTGACTACCTACGAACCAATTTTTTCGTTACGGTGTTTAATTTAAACTGAGTTAGTAATTTCAAAATAGGGCTTTTTGATGAGTTTCAAATAGTGCATCGTTCTGTACTTGTACTGGTTCCTAAGCATAAGGGTCGATAGGAAGATTTTCAATTACGGGGTTATCCTTTAAGGTTTCTGTTTTCCTTTTGAGGTACCTACGGGAGCCGAAAACAAAAATAAGTTGTGCCGTGGGTCCGAAACGTAAACTGACATTGGTAAGCAATTGCTCTTTATATATTACTATATGTTAAGATTCAGTTACGCTGAAACATTTGTACATTTTACACGTAAAGATTATGAAAAATAACGTCACATCTGCACTTTTTCGATGTTTTTCATTGTTTTTTCATCATTACCATTATCACAATTATCTTTCTTGAATTAAAGCAATTGAAGCAACTTCACAGTACGTTAAAGTGTATTTTGGTTTAGAATTAAAACACGTTTCCGCTATTATTTACGTCATAAAGCTGAACCTACGCAAACACTTTTGGTGATTTTCTGTTTTTTTTTTACAATCATCTGTGATGTTTATATTCCATTTAATAGAGAAACAACTAGAGAAACTATTTAGCTTGTCATGTTTTTTTGTGTCTACAACTTTACGTTTTCTATATAAAAATAGAGACTTTCCACACTATATTTTCCTATTACGTACTCTTTTCTACTCCACAATTTTTTTCGCTGGCTGACATAATTATTCTTGTAATGGTATAGCTTGCAATAAAAAGTAAGGGAATTATTATTACATGATATGATGACCTATTTATATTATTTTTAATCCTGTTCCGTAAAGGGTAGGTACACTACGAGCCTTAAAGATCGGTTATAGGCAATAGTTCTGGGATTGTCATAAGTTTACGTTACGTTTTCTATATATTACCCATATAGAAAACGTAACGTAAACGTAACGAAAAAACAACTAGCTAGCTATAAAGTTTGAATTGTCGTTAATAACATTAATTCTAAATAAAAATGAATGGGATTACGGGATTTTTGGATGATAGATACAGAGCCATCGTTTTGATCTGAACTAAAGCGATACTCTTAGAACATGATAAAATTATAAAAAATCTAATTTCATAAAAGGAGCGTCCTCACTGGGAGCATTCTTTCGTGAGCATTTGTAAACAAGCAATGTAATCAAACAAGCAATATCATTGTATGGAACAAGGAAACTGGTTTAACTTTCCCTCTTTTTGGATAAATTGAGAGGTGTCTATACTTATTTAACATTCTTATTAGAAAAATGTGCACCTGACTAATCTATTAACATGCAAACCATTACAGAAATATACAACCTTTTATTATTTATGAGACTGTGAAGTGAGCATGCTTGTATGAAAATAACGATGTGGGTGGTTAGATGTGCCTTGGGTGCAAATTTTTCAAGTATCATATCTCCAAAACTATTAGATATATACGGAGCTGTGGGTATGGGTAGGCTTAAATTCGTTCACCTTTAATATACATTCAAAATGATATTAGCAACTAATGTCAAAAGCCAATAGTTTTTGAATTGAACTGCAAAAACTGAAAATATTTGAAACAACTTTTTTGCTTGCAAAACAGTTTTACACACTTCTGAGGTTTACAAAATTCAGCTTTACAGCGCGTTTTGCGTTTTTAATGTAGAAATTTACTGGCCTATAGTTTTAGTGATTGATATAATGGTAGGTTTATGACAATCCAAAAAAGTAGGTAGGTACCTAACTATGGTAATGCACTTTCTGGACTAGAATTAAGACTGCCATGGTACAACGAAAAGCACGAATGTGTAAATTGAATAAATTAAATTATTGGGGGTAGTTTATCATTGAAAATATGAAACTTAAAAAAGGTTTTATTTATAATATCGTCACTTATTAATACCTACCACAAAAACGATAAAAATAAAAAAGCTTTTAAAAAAAACCTCCTTCAAAAAGCTAAACAAAACAGTTTTAAAATAAAAAGCTCTAAAAAGCAATAAATAATATTGAAATCTGCATAATTTACTAATAGGTATCTACGCATATCTAATATTAAAAATCGTCTTTTGAAGTCGAGTGGGGCCAAAGGAGGAGTAGGCCTCCGTTCATGGGTGCAAGGGGGTGCACTTGCACCCCCCTGTCAAGAAAAAATACGAAGAAGATTTTTTTTTTAAGTTGAATAAAAGTTAAAGACGTTTAGGTTGCTGTCCAAATTAGTTCATCAACTTGTCAATAAATTCAGATGCACCTCCCTGAAAAAAATCCTGGTGGCGCCAATGCCTTCGTTTTTTTATATAAACTTTTATCGTAGTTTCAGTATATTATTTTTTTAATTGTAAAGCGCTACCCGACTTCAACAGATGTTTTTTTTAATATTAGATTTACGTAGGTACCTATTAGTAATTATGCAGATTTCAATATTATTTCTTGCTTTTTAGAGCTTTTTATTTTAAAGCTGTTTTGTTTAGTTTTTTTAATTAGTTTGTTTGAATATTTTAAATATTTACTACCATTTAAACTTTTAATAAAAAATATATTAATGGGATGAGTTAAGAACAAAATTTGGGATGAATAAAGAAAAGGTAACGCGAGTGCAATGCGATATCATGGGATGAATACGGAACTGGGTGCCTTTTAGGGAAAATCTACGCCAGCGACAAAAAAGCGCCGCGATTGTCGCTGCGATTATCGCCGCGTTTATCGCCGTGTTTATCGCCGCGTTTATCGCCGTGTTTATCGCCGCGTTTATCGCCGCGTTTACCGTAGCTACAAAAAGTAGTTCGTCAGCGGATACGCTTAAATAAGGTTTTATTTTAAGCCCAAAATATTACGCCCAAGAAACAAGTTAAAATAATATTAAGTTTAAAAGAAATTAATGAGGATTACACATTTTAGGCATATTAAAAGCAAAGTTAACTAATGTAATTCATAATAATTTTTAAGTGATATCACATTATTATAAGTGACGAATAGAACACAATTTGAATCTCAATATAATACGGTTGTAGTCAGTGAGTCACTACTACGGAAACTCGATACGCGTGTTTTGGATTTGTCAATAGACGGACGATCATTTGTCAACTAATGCTTTAAGACGTGGTAATACTGGTAATCCTGTTAATGTTTTGTTAGGGATTTATTGAAACACTCAATTTCATATTATGAACAAATTGGTAGTTGAAAGCCAATAAAAACACATTTCAATTTAGATAGCGTGTTGATAAGATAATTTTTGATTTTATTAAAACGCTGGACAAACACATCATTATTGGACAGGAATTACCAAGGAGGAAAAAGTCATTCAGACAAAAAATTGAATTACATTTTCTTATGTGTAAATAGAAAATTGCTAAGGGTTTCAAATCTTTACCTTTTGCATCGCTCATAGCCGGAATTGAATGAATGATTGATTTATTTAATTATTTGAATATTTAAATATATTAGGTTACTCAAAAATCGAAGCAAGACGTTATTTATTTTAACGATGGAAGCTAATTCTAATAATATAATAAATAAGAAAGTTTGGATGTTTGGTGATTGTCGCAAAAAAGCTACACTGATATGGATGAACTTTGGAACACAGAGTTTATAGCTTGGATTAAAACATAGGATACTTTTAATCCCGGTCAAATGTTCCTTAGTGATTTTCCGAATATGCACGCGGACGAAGTCGCGGGCGAAAGCTATATTATAAAAGTTTGGATGTTTGTTATTCAATCACGCAGAACGTCTGAACGGATTTGGATAAAATGTCACATAGTTTATAGCCTGAAATAAAAAATTGAATAGTTTTATTCCGGTCAAAGATTCTCTAGGGAATTTCCGAATGTCTATGCGGACGAAGTCGTGGACGGAAACTAGTTTACTAATAAGTTACCTCCTAATATAATCGCCTCCTAATTGGCGGCTGAAATTAAAATTTTCCCCTTTATATCAACTAGATAACTTTTAATACTTTTTGAAACTCTACACATACTTAGATCTTCTTCTTTTCAAAACCCTGAAATTTGTTTTAACTCAATACTTGACTTGAAGGCGAAGTAACATCTTTCTTTATGTACTTGGACTTAAACGATTTTGTAACACAATCTGATACAGATCCGAAGTTGTGACGTCATCATTCTGTTCCCAGCTAGAAACAAAAAGCGATATGCATAAACAGCGTTTTGAAATATATTAGAAACTGGTTCTGCGTAGCGCAGTAGTGACCGAGAGAAAAGAGCGCTTTATACATCACGATCACAGACGGTGTTTTATATTAAAAAAATGATTTCCGTTTTAACAGGTGGTATGCAGACTACTAGTGGCCCCTGGAAGCACCAGAAGTGGTCTGCGAAGCCATCCTAAAATAACAACCTTTCATTCATTTACTGTATTTTACCTCCAATCCATACAGTAGGTGGTCCATGGTAAGATTTCTTCAAAATGGTCCCTCATCACTAAAAGGCTTAAGAACTATTGATTTAAATAATATTGATCATATTAAATCTCTTATCATGTCTGGTAAAATAAAATTATTTCTTTTGATTTATACACATAAAGCAATTTACAAAGTGTCTCAACAACATGCATTGTTTGCATACACAATACTTACAAACTGAGTCTGGTCTTAGTACATAGATTTTCACCCCTAAATTTTACCTTTAAGAGGAAAGAAGTCTTACCATAAATTATGCATGCATTACACAACAATAAAAAAAAAAATAGCTTAAGAAAGCTTGTACCCAGCAGTGGGCGTCTTACGGCTGATTAATCATCATGATGAAAAAACCGTATATTGTTAATTTTGCTATAAAATAAAAAAAATATTGAAGAACTTGGTGAGCCTTAGAAATAAAAGGCAAAAGCTCAATAATAAGAAAATAATAAGAAAATAATAAGAAAATCGCATCGTATAAATGTTCCAAAAACTGGTTTTTATTAGCACACGGCAGCGGCCGCGGCTCTCGGCGATGCTTTATTGGATAAGCTGCGCTGGAGCTTCGGAGTTCCTTAACCGACCTGGCACTGTTACCAGGAAACATAGTATACTATATATACTTAGTTTAATTATACGCTTATATTAGCTGCTCACGTCTTAGAAAGGCAAAAAGTTAGAGCCAAATCTGGACCTAAACCACAAATCAAATTGGAAGAGCTTTCTTTGAAACCTTAGTCTGCATACTTAGCTGGATAATTTGCGCAGGAGTTTCGGAGTTCCATAACCAACCTAGCACTGTTACCAGGCCCCTATTTCACAGACGTGACAATTGTAAATTACAATGACAATTTGATGTACGTTGCGGTGTCTGTGAGTAGTTTGATCAGTATATTTTTTAAATTAAATTTGGCTGACGCCATGGCCACCGAATTGTTAGTGTCATTTACAATTGTCACGTCTGTGAAATAGGGGCCTGGAAACATTATAGTGTTCTATACTTAGTAAAATAATTTACTTAAATTAGCTGCTCACGTCTTAGAAAGGCAAAAAGTTTGAGCCAAATCTGTACCTAAATAACAAATCAATTGGAAGAGTTTTCTTTGAAATCTCAGTGTGCATACATAGTTGGATAATCTATGCAGGAGTTACGGAGTTCCTTAACCGACCTGCCACTGTTACCAGGAAACAGTATTATACCATACATAGTATAATAATATACTTATATAAACTGTTGCTCATGTCTTAGAAAGACAAATATAGATTTAGCCAAATCTGGACCTGAATAACAAATCAAATTGGAAGAGTTTTCTTTAAAATCTCAGTCGGCATACTTACGAGGGTGGATCCAAAAATTCGTGGCCTAACGTATAAATAGCTTTGACAGTTTTGTAAATCTACCCTCACTCTTTAGTATGGTTCTTCAATAGTAAATGTGCGAAGTTTCGTTCCGATATTGCAAGCCATATTTTTTTTGTGATCATTTGTTTGATGCTATCTGACATCTTTTTCAATAATGGAGAAAATTGAACACCGAGCAGTGATCAAGTACCTCAGTAAAAAAGGCCTATCACCAAAAGATATTCATCAAGATATGGTGAGCACTTTGGGTGGGTCAGCTCCATCGTATTCCAGTGTAAAAAAGTGGGTGGCTGAGTTTAAGCAGGGTCGGGAGAGTATTGAAGATGACCCTAGGAGCGGTAGGCCTTCAACGTCTACCACGAAGGAAAACATTGAAAAAATATGTGATCTTATTCTGAGTGACCGAAGATTGACCATCAGTAAGATAGCTGAGATCACAGGCATTGGTTATGGTCGGGTACAAAATATTGTAACTCAAGAATTAGGGTTCCATAAGGTTTCTGCTCGTTGGGTTCCGAGATTGCTTTCAGCTGAACAAAAACGAGTTCGTTTCACAATTTCGCGTGACTGTTTGGAGCTTTTTGAAGTAGATCCAGAGGATTTTTTATCCCGGTTTGTTACCATGGATGAAAGCTGGGTTCACCACCATACTCCTGAATCTAAGCAACAATCGAAGCAGTGGAAAAGATCTGGCTCTCCTACTCCAAAGAAAGCTAAAGTCGTTTTGTCGACCAACAAAGTCATGGCTTCAGTTTTTTGGGATGCAAAGGGAATTATTTTCGTGGATTATTTACCAAAGGGCGAAACTATAAATTCAAGTTATTATTGTAACCTTTTACGACGACTAAGGGAAGAAATCAAAGAAAAAAGGCCGGGTATGTTACGGAAGAAAGTGTTGTTCCATCAAGACAACGCCCGGGTTCACACTTCAGCTGAAACAATGGCTGAAATCCATAATTGTGGCTACGAAATATTGCCCCATCCAACTTATTCGCCGGATTTAGCCCCCTCAGACTACCACTTATTTCCAAATTTAAAAAAACACTTAGGTGGTTCGAAATTTTCGGACAGGAACGAGGTGATAGCCGCAGTAAATGATTATTTTGACAACCTTCAGGAATCATTTTTTTTTGAAGGTATAAACAAGCTGCAGGTCAGGTGGAAGAAATGCATTGACCTAAATGGAGACTATGTTGAAAAATAAAAATTAATTCAGACCCACTTTTCTTTCATTTTCATGGGCGGGCTTAGAACTTTTGGATCCACCCTCGTAGTGCTACCAGGAAATCTTAGTATTCTATAAATGGCATAATAATATGCTTAAATTAGCTGTTGCTCACGTCTTAGAAAAGCAAAAAGTTTGAGGCAATTCTGGACCTAAATAACAAATCAATTTGAAAGAGTTTTCTTTGAAATTTCAGACTGCGTACTTTGTTAGATAACCTGCGCCGGAGCTTCGGAGTTCCTTTACCAACGACACTGTTACTAGGAAACATAGAACAATAGGTATACTTAGTATTACATATTAATAATGGAGCATGGATAGGTAAAAAATATAGACCTGAATAAATTGGTACAGTTTTCTTTGAAATCTTAGTCTGTCGGTTTTTGGACAACCTGTGCAAGACTTTCGGAGTTCTTTAACCGACCTGGCACTGTAACCAGAAAACATAGTTACTATACTATACAAAGTGTTACAAAAATACCTCTAATGCCGAATATGGTAGATAGGGTCCATCAAACTGAACAACTTTTACTATAGGACCAACTCTAAAATCGCGAAAAAAAACCAGCTGTTTTATGCATTTTGTTTTTTTCGTTATTAATGTTTGTACGAAACAGCTGATTGTTTTCGCGATTTCAGAGTTGGTCCCACAGTAAAAGTTGTTCAGTTTGATGGTCCCTATCTACCATATTCAACATTAGGGTTTTTTGTAACACGTTGTATAATAGTATAGTATGGTAGTTAATTGTGATTAGTCTACGGTAATTAATGAATATGTATGGTTGCAATGATCTAATCTGTACTTATTTACTTGATGTAACTACGGAACTTCGAAGTCCTAACTCATTACTACGTGATAGGTACTGTTACTATACACATTATACTTTGTATTATTATTGATATCAGGTTGTTCGCTAGCAACAATACAGCCTTGAATGTTGTCGATGTAGGATAAAAAGTTTAGGCCAGATCTCGATGTAACCAATTAAATCCAGTTCTTCATTTCTACACGTGTCCTGATAGATATGTACAATGGGAACTTTCAACTTATCTAAGGTTTACCTAATTCCATCTTTCCTAAGTCTGAAGGCATAACAACAATTTAAAAATTGTTGTGTTCCGGTAGTTAGAGGTAAGATAGCCAGTTCCTCAGTGATGAGGATTCTGGGTGTAGTGTGTCTTCTACCTTCGACCTTATCGTCACTTAACATCAGGTGAGGTGAAGGCCAAGCACTATCCCGTTTTGCATTAAAAAAAAAGTCGCGAGTGAATAAGTTACTTCTTGACTTTGACTTTGACTTTGAGACAAGCGTGTTTCATCGTAGACCGCATCATCGCTTACCACCAGGGGCTGCAAAGTCCGTTCGCTCACATAGTGTCGCCCTTTTATCTCGCCGCCTTTGCACGTGCCGCTTCTTGTCAAAGGATGCCGCCGCATAAAAAAAGGATACTGCGTGCGGCGTACACCCGCAAGTCAATTTGGATTATGGCAGTTTACATAGAAGTGCCGTAGTGAAAGGTTGTGTTTGTCACTAATATTCCTGTCTCTGAACACAGGTGCTTGCGGGTGTACCGACACTATCTAAGCGAACGAACCGTACCGGCTAACGCTTCGAACTTCAATAAGTCTGCCCGGCTTCAAATTAAAAGAGATAATTCAAGCCTCAATCAGGCCAAAACAGCGAACCCCAATTCATGATGTCACAAGAACATCGATATCTTCTAAATAACTTCGGCAAATAGTACAATACGAAATTCCTTATTTTGATTAATTTATCTGTTTTAAGATGAAGCATCTATTCTGTGGTTGAAGCTTGGTAGACTTACCAAAGTTTGATGCATTATGCGTGCCGGTCGGCCCCAGGAGTGATAGCGGTCGCTCGCCTATCTATCGTAAAAAAATACTCCCTTAAACTTAGCCGATTGCAACTAATGGGGAAGGCAACTGCCAAAATGGCGCTGCATACGCTTGTTCCACGAGAACTATGAAAACAAAGGACTTTTACTTCTAAAAATCGTTTTTTTTAGCTTTAAAATGATTAAATTCTGTGTGATAGTCTTTAAAAATGTTGGCACTTACAAATTTCCGAAAAATCTGGATATAGAAAAAATTTACAAATTCTGTAAGAACAAAATCGTCTTAATTTGGCTTCCAATTCCGGCATTTGCATTGTAGAATAGTCTTTTATATCCATTTTGGGTCAATGGGTCTTTTTCGGTAAAAAAATACTACAAAATAAATACCTATTTTCCCATCATAGAAATAGAATGTCAAAGAACAACAAAGTCAATAAACAGGTGATCCGAAAACGAATGCATACATTTTATATGAGATACATAAAATATGACTTAGATTTATAAAATATGACTATACAGGGTCACTGGAAATATGACGTATTCCTGCTAAGAGGTTATAGATGAGGTCAAAACAAATATTTTTTGTCATATAACTTTTTCTCAAAAAATAAATAGTTTTTGAGTTAATTGAAATTAAGTATTTTTTTACCAAAAGTACGTTTTCAGACACAAAAATTTAAAATAAAAAATAACTACTCATTCGATTCCGGATTTTTTATCATTTTGGGATAGAAAACAATCTGAGTGTTGATAATGAATAAAAAAAATTCATAAAATACAGGTATTTATAAAAAATTCAATCCTTAAAAGCATATTTTATTTTTATTTTTTCAGATTTTTTTGAAATAGCATCTAATATCTTTAAAAAAATCCTAGTAACTAAGCGTGCATAATATTTAAAAAATATCACCATCTATTAAGCTTTCCGTTGAGGTATAAAACTTAATAATAACTTAAATAAAAAATGAGAAATTAAGACTTAACTAAATAGCAGTCCCATTCCATGTAGAAAAATTTCCTACTTCAAGCGCTTCGGAGGTGGCCGTACTATCCTACTTATTCCATAAATGTGAAAGTTTGCTTGTTTGGATGATTGTTAATCAATCACGCTAAACGGCTGAACCGATTTGGATGAAATTTGGCACACAGATAGTTTATAAGCCGGATTAAAACATAGGAGGATACTATTATCTTGGTTAAAGGTTCCCTGGGGATTTTCTCGAATGTAAATGCGGGTAAAGTCGCGGGCGGAAGCTAGTTTGCCATAAACGGTCGTACTTACTAAAAATACTTTCGTCAAAGTGAGTTTGAGACATGATTATTTTCCGCCGATGAGTCAAAATTTTATACAAACTGTATCACAAATAACCATGCATATCAACCAGGCTTTCTTTTTGGCTTGTGGATGGATAAAGCGGACGGGCTATACCCACTACGTGGGCCCAATGTGGATTGGTCAGTGTTAAAAACTGTAAATGCAGCCAGAACCAAGGGCTCAATGTAAGGTACATTGAGTTAACACCGACCAATCCGCATTGGGCCCACGTGGTGGGTTATGGCCCGTCCGCTTTATCCCAAAAGGAAAGGAAGGCCTGTTCCCCAGCAGCGGGTCATTAAAAATGGCTGATATGCATGGTTATTTTTGATGCTGTCTGTATAAAATTTTGACTCATCGGCGGAAAATAATCCTGTTTTAAACTCACTCGGACGAAAGTATTTTTAGTAAGCATAGTCATTTATGGCAAACTAGCTACCGCCCGCGACTTCATCCGCATTTACATTCGAGAAAATCCCTAGGGAACCTTTAACCAAGATAATAGTATCCTCCTATGTTTTAATCCAGCTTATAAAGTATATGTGTGCCAAATTTCATCCAAATCCGTTCAGCCGTTTTGCGTGATTGATTAACAATCATCCAAACAAGCAAACTTTCAAATTTATGTAATAAGTAGGATAATACGGCCACCTACGAAGCGCTTGAAGTAGGAAATTCTTCTACATGAAATGGGACTGCTATTTAGTTAAGACTTAATTTCTCATTTTTTATTTAAGTTATTATTAAGTTTTATACCTCAACGGAAAGCTGAATAGATGGTGATGTTTTTAAAATATTATGCACGCTAAGTTACTAGGATTTTTTTAAAGATATTTGAAGCTATTTCTAAAAAATCTGAAAAAATAAAAAAAAAAAATGCATTTAAGGATTGAATTTTTTATAAACACCTATATTTTATGAAAAAAAAATTATTCATTATCAACACTCAGATTCTTTTCAATCCCAAAATAATAAACAAACCGGAATCGAATGAGTAGTTATCTTTTATTTGAAATTTTTGTGTCTGAAAACGTACTTTTGGTAAAAAAATACTTAATTTCAATTAACTCAAAAACTATTTATTTTTTGAGAAAAAGTTATATGACAAAAAATATTTGTTTTGACTTCATCTATAACCCCTTAGCAGGAATACGTCATATTTCCAGTGACCCTGTATATGGCAAAGGAAATTAATTAACTATGTTCCATACTGTTTTCTTTGTCGATAAACGAATAAATGTACCGAAATTTGGTTTTAAAGAAATGTGTGGCAATATCTTATTTACATGTGAAAAGTGTGATTACTTGGATTGTTTCTTTTTGTCACATCACAATTACTTAGAGCACAAGACACCATGGCTCCACAATACCTTTATTTTAAATTCTAATTAAGATTAACAAATATTTTAAACAAACTGTGATTGCTCATTTGCTAGGCGGGACGCTAGGGGCTCTTACTGTAAAAAATGTTGGCACATGTCACTTGCTCCTTTGTCTCTTTTTTACATAGACCGTGTTCGTATGTTGTTAACTTCTCTTTTTCATGCTTTGTTGGTCTTCTTGAGCGCAGCGAAAATTTTTCTATGTCTATGTTTCCCATACATTTTGTTCTGAACGTCTACTGTCTTAGGAACAAGCGTACGCAGCGACATCTACAATTAGCTTTGCGTTGCCAACCCCATTGCAAGTCAACAGTAATTTATGTCGGTATATAAAACTTTTTTTGACGTAAAAACCTTCGTTGTCACTTGACTAGGTTCAAATCGAGAGTTCTTTTTACCCGACTGCAAGAGGGTTATGTTTTTCGCGCGTATCTTGTAAGTTTGTGTGTTTGATTGTAATATTTTTTATTACCTCATATCTTTCAAACGGCTGAACGGATTTCCATGATTAACATATCGTTAGATTTGTCTCGTCAGCCCAAGTGTTCTCAAGAAGGTGACGTTATAAAAAACCAATATGGCGGCTGAACGGTGCTTAATTATACGTAGTGGATTTTTTTTAATACTGCAATATGGGTGTCAAATTAAAGGGATTATAATAAGGATTTCAAAAAGGTATATCATATAAATAATAACTAAAAAGAAAAAAAAGAAAAAATTAATAAAAAAAAATAAAAAACCCGCCTGCATAAAAAGACAAGTCAACTGAAAAGATGGAAACAAGATTAAATATTAAAGGCAACATGCAGTCGGAGGCATAAAACTCAAATCATTCATTATGTCACTTTCTTTATGCATACCTCCGACTGCATGTTATAATGTTGCCTTTAATATTTAATCTTGTTTCCATCTTTTCAGTTGACTTGTCTTTTTATGCAGGCAGGTTTCTTATTTTTTTTATTTGGGTTTTGGATTCAATTCCTAAATCCCGTTACGGTACAAATTACTAGCTCACGGGATTATCAATAAGTAACTTAATTTTTGATGCTTGTAATTAAACGCGATTTAAAGATTAATTAAAAAGCTCTAAATGAGTAATGTCTTCAAAATTAACGATGACCCCAAGTTCTAAATTTATTTCTTTAACTGATGTGCTGTCAACATGAATAAGTATGTCGGAAAGGTTATTAATGATTCTGTTCAGTAGCTAAGCGTAATTAAAAACTTTAAGTACGATAACTTGGAACATTTCAATTCGAAAACTATCTAAATAACAGTACGAAACAGTTGCTTTCGTCCTCTTGGCCTTTACCCGATGTAGAGGCAATGTGTTACTACAAACTTATTAAGTAAGAAAACCGATCAAAAAACGACTGTGAATTCTACAAGTTAAGAAGTATAAAGAAAGCAAACTGCAGTGCTTAACTTTGTAACGGGTACCGACGAGTGGGTGTATTTACTACCGAGCTACGCACTGTACGTACTTTTATTATTATATTTATATATGTTTTAGATACTTAAAAGGCAAGTTTAAGTAACTTGGACGGTGCATCAAATAAGTTAGTAGAGATATTACGTGCACTTTAACTTTCAAGTTGTACTTGGATGTTTCTTAGCTCTAGGCAAAGGATAAGTAAGTTCATAGCAAGATCAAAAGTTTACTTACACTAAGTTGTGATTTGAATGAATAATATATTTCTTTAAATTTGAATTATAACCTTTTTTGTAGCAAACTTATTTATGCATCTGGGTCTATCTAGGTACATAGTTGGTTGGTGGTAGGGCTTATTTCAAGAGCACCTGGCTAGCTACCACCATCTTACCTAAGTCTGACGCCATAATAACAAATTGATAATTGTGTTCCGGCCTTGTTCCGGCAGTTAGAGGTAAGATAGCCAGTTCCTCAGTGTTGAGGTTTCCGGGTGTAGTGCACTTCCAACTTTGGCCATATCATCACTTAACATAAGATGAGGTGAAAAGCAACGCACTATCCCATTATGCAAAGAAAAAAAGTGTTCTTAGTTATTTAGTTATCTTTTACTTGAGTTGAGATAGATAAAGGACAGAAATTAGGTAAATATATCTCCAAGTTTAAACGACATGAGTCATCAAAGCTTACACTGCCCTCATAAGCCAAAAAGCGGTATCTCAAAAAAATCCTATTTTCTGATTTTTGTTGTATCGGATAGCTTAATCAATTATCTATCTGATGGACTAAGCTAAATAGCGTTATCTCTTCTAAAAAATGTAGAAAATCCATTTAGAAAATATTGCATATCTCAATTCTACATGAAATTACTAAGAGACTTAGGGGTATACCATAATTTTGAATGCGAATGGCCGTAAAAAAATATTTCTAAGGCATTGGGCGGCATTTGCGTACACGGGTAGTTTTTTTTTCAGCGCAGTGTTTGATAATTTATTACTACTGCTAAGGATATACCTACTATCCTACTAAATTTATAAATGGAAAAGTTACGATGTTTGGATGTTTGTTACTCAATGACGCAAAAACAGCTAAACGGATTTGAATGAAATTTGGTACACAGGTAGTTTATAGCCTGGGTTATAATAACATAGGATATTTTTTATCTCCGTTAAAGCTTAAGGACATTTCGAATGTCCACGCGGACAAAGTCACGAGCGGAAGCTAGTAAATCTATAATCACCAGCATTGTTGCAAACAAAAAAAAGTACTTCTACCGAAGTACTGATTCGAAATGATTTTCTTCTCAGAAGAAAATCATTTCCAATGGTATTTCACAGGCCAAGAAGAGTAATATTTTGAAATCCCTTCAAAATATAATGCCAAGAAACCGATTTTTCTTTTTGAGGGAGGTATTTTCTGAGTGATATAAAATATAGTTGCGTAGACCAAACATTTACAATTTTGTGCTAGATTTGTCCTAAATATAATAAAATTATTGAAAAATGCATTTACTTTTAGTTTTACTTTTATTATTATAGATTTTCGGCAAAAATTTATATGAAAATATTTGTATGGAAATTTCTATACAAACACTAAAGCCGACAGCAGTAACTCATTTTCGAAAGCAAAGTAATTTGAAGGAAAATGACGGTATCTCAAATAAAAAACAAAAATATATAGTTTTCCAATATTTTATTGTATCAATACTAAATACGGCTTCAAATATTTATAAACAAATTATAATAATCCACAAAAGACTTTCCTAAGTTGATGCGAAAATGAAAAAGACAAAACAGTGATTTTCTCGGAAGTCACTTTTGTTGAGTTAACGCTTTTTGGCTTATGAGGGCAGTACACTGGTTTTAAGGCGAGACAAATCACACATCGAAGTAAACAAACCCACGGGATAAAACAACTGTTCATTCAAACATGGAACTTTAAATTTTAAGCCTGAAATTTTAAGGTTCAATTTAAGAAGACCGAGGAGAGTGCGTTGTCGCTTGTACTCTGTTCAGTTTCCCGTTGAAACTAAACTGTGAACGATCACTTCCTATTTTAGCACTGATTTGTCAGTGTAAAAATTAACTGAATTTCAAATGGTGTAGGAAGCATGTTTACATAGAAGCACTTTAAGTTTTTACTGTACAAAAGTTTTACCAGCTAGGTACTATCTTAATCAAAATTTTGTAAAGTCACTTGATTTAGTTATCATGAATCCTTTTCAATTTGGTTTGTCGCATACCTACCTAGTGCATACTCAAATAAATTCTTTTTTTTTTTATTATTATTATTCTTTTACTCTCTTTTTTTATTATCAATATTACATTAATTTTAACGGTTATGGAATTGGGAATATCTAGGTATGGGTGAATAATAAGTATTATAACTGTTATTTGTATGTATAATTATATATTTTTATTTTGTAGGTAATTCATGTATTTTGTCCTATTGTTTCCTATTAATGTATATTTATATGATTGTACATCAGTGGTTCTGTTGTTTCCTACTTGATATTATATGATCTTAAATAGCGTTAATCTAGAGAAACAAAGCAATATGTATACAAAGTAATTAATTAATTAGTTAATTAATTTATGATAAGGTTAATTAGCTTTCTTGAAACTTAGTGGTGAAACCCTGTAATTGGCTTAAGATCTTAGAAGTAAGTGTAAGTTTTGTATAAATGAGCTGTTGGGTTTCCAAATAAACAAAATAAAAAAAAAAAAAAAATACCTACATTTTTGAAGTGAACACTTCTTCAGCGGCGTTGTACGCTTTTTGTATGGGGAAAAAATGCTAAACTCGCGTCAGTAAGAATCACGTGGCTGATCGAAAATGCGTAAGACGGATGTGACGGATGGAGAGTAGACAGCTGGCGGCGGAAGTATCCCACTCTCTTTCTACGGGGCGCGTTGAGAATGGCAGCGCGTCATTTTAAGACGTAAACACTTGTGTCACCAGCAACGCTCTAATTTTGAAATGGAACTAAAAGCAGCGATCTCTTCGGTGAAAGCATAGACTTATACTCTGTGACTATAAGTTTAAATCGTAGAATGCGTGCATGTAGAAATTAAAAAGGCCACTGGCGCGAAATCTTTAGAATTTTTCTCTAATTACAAACTGATTGAATTGTGTGACTGTATAGTAATAGGAAAAAAATAATTTTAATCATTTGCCGCTAATTTCAAAATATCAAAAATGCACAACGTTAATATTCAAGTGTTCACTTCTGCCGGAACTCCCGGAGTGCCAACCGATTTTTTTTATAAAAGTAATGATAAGCACTCAAGTTCTATTATGTTGAGTGCATTTTTATGTCGATGTACACGACTGTTTGTTGTCAATAAATAAAATAAATAAATAAACTAGCTTTCGCCCGCAACTTCGTACGCGTGGTATTTCGCTTCTAGTAGAAATTTCCAAAAATATGTTACTTTCAATCGCATACAGCATAATTAAGTACTATCTCTATGACTTCTTCCGATTATGCAACTGTCTTTTTTCATAGACCCTCTGCAAATACGACTATTGCGAGTTTACACTTACTATTCGATAGCAATAGACATTTGTATGACAACTTTTAGTTTAGTCATATTATATTATATATTTTGTGGTTTAGAGTAGTTACCAGTTACCACCAAATGCGCTGTGCCAAATTGGGTTATTCCCAAAGCTCCACGACTCTATTGCTCTTCATTTCCCATCGGGTATATGAAATTTTAAAATATATTTTAAAATTTTCAAACCTGAATAATTCCCAACGGGTCTACGAGATTTATCCGAAGTACAATCAAGCAGAAATGACACAAGAGATTTTGTGCTATTTTTGGTGAATCTTTTCATTATCATTGTAGAAAGGGCCGGTTTAATGTAAGCTAACCAACTCAAATAATACGCGAAGATGCGACGATAATAGTAATATATATAGAGAAGGTTAACTTTCATAATTTTAAGTTTATAATAAGATTATAAGTTTCACGAGTGTTGAAAATTACAAAAGCTAACCTTCTTTATATTTATGTGATCCTGGTATTTTGGAGACGTTTTTATTACAAAGGATTGAAAAACATATATTTGATATATAAAAAGCAAATAAAAAAAGAAAAAAAAAACATTTTGGAAATTAACCTTCACCATATTAATGTGATCCTGGTGCTTTAAAGACATTTTTATTACGAAATATTTATTGATTAAACCAAAAATGAGATTTTTGAATGCTTAATAAGTCTATTTCAGTGAAAGATGAGATGATTTACTGTAATTATTAAATAACTGCTTTTTTCGACTAATCCAAAGACAATCTGATACAGTAAAGACTCCTTGTTCATTTTGTCACTTTCTTTTATTTCATAAAAAATAATATTAATTCATATCATAATACTCAGCTTTTACTGTTGACTGTACCAAATATTATCATGGACCCACTGGAAAAAAAATGCTTTTTAATTTTTAATGTCATGGACCCATTGGGAACCAAAGTATCTACTTACATTTTTTGAAAACACTAGAGTTGTGGAGCTTTGGGAATAACCCACCAAATTGTATACAAAATTGCTTACTACAGTCGCTATCGATTATAGTAAACGCAACTGTGCAATCTCATTCATAATACAGGCCTTCCCTCGTACGGTCGGTGTAGTACTGTACATTTATGGATTTTCATATAAATAACAAGCGCGACTGACGTACGCACCGGCGGTTGGTCGAGCACTGTCTGTAACCAGCCTTACTGTTGGAGTGTTGTTCCTGGCAAATTTAGGATTGCCGTATTCAAACTCAAAAATTGCCGTAAAACGCCAAAAATTCTAAATAATTGCCGTATTTGCGAAAAATAGACCAATTTTGGCAATGAAAATTGCCGTATTTGTATGGACAGAGTTAAAAAATGGTGCCGTATCTCGAGTCAAATTCGATCGGGATTACCGTAGAATACGGCAATTGCCGTATCAAGAACAACACTTCTGTTGGTCTTCTTTATATAGTAACTTGAATATTAATTAACCACTTAGATTAATAGATGCAAACACTGCAAGGCATATTACTGCAAATTACAGAGTAAAATATTCATTCATTATATCTAGGAACATATCAAAACTTCCCTTGTTCAAAAAAATGTTTCATAATAAATATTATATTACCATTATAATGTTTGTGTTATTTAATTAGGTGAAAATGTTGATAAGATGCTTGCATAATATTATGCTAATTTTTGTTGCTACCGAGGAAATAAAAGTATGTTGTAGTCCAGTTGAGAAATCGATTATTTTATAAAAATACAAGTGCGAACAGTGTGAAAAAAATATCAAGTAAAAATAACTATAAAAACCTTTAAATGCTTCTTGGGATTAATTTATCCTGATATGATTGATTGATTTATACTTTATTGTACACACAAAAGAACAAACAGAAGATCACAGACACAAAGGAGATGTTACATTATGATCATTTAACATTAGGTAACTTTATTTTTTTATGTTTTCTGCCAGATAAATACATATGACAACAATCCAAACTAGTGCTAAAAAGGGTCTTTTACCTCCTTATTCTAAACTAAAACATTGATTATATTAGACCTGGATTAATACTAATAATAAGTGGTTGTCAGAGAGCATTGCAGTTAAAATAAATCTAACTTTAATTCATGTTTTGAACTGCTATTTTATTTACTATTTAAATGAATCAGGTGTCACTTGGCGGAAGTCCCAAACCATTTTGAAAAAAACCGGTGAAGAGTGAGTCGGACTCGCGCACCGAGGGTTACGAACCATCATAATAAATACACTGCAGAGTAGAATAATAAAATTATTATTGCAGTTAGAAATTTGATAATTTCTAAAAAAGTGTGCTATATTGAGACATCGTTTGATTTTTCCTGTTATCTTTATATAAATATAAATAAAGTGAATATGTGAAAACAGTTTACTGCTATCACATAGAATTATTTCAGATTTTTAAAAATTCGGAGATTAGGGGGGAACGGTATTTTTTTACATTTTTCATCATAAGTCGATAACTATGCGGCCTAAAAAAAAGAAAAAATGATTGAAAACGTGCAAACGGCACTCTTTCATATGATACCCCACATGCTCTAGTAGCCCCACTTAAAGTTTTTAAGACTCCTTTTCAGTCCCTGTTGTAAAAAAATATATTTATTTTTTATTTCTATCTTATTTGCAAAATAGTTGGGCAAATGTCATCTTAAACTATTCCAAATTTTAAGTTGATATCATTAGTAGTTGTCGAGATATCCAGCTGTGACAGACAGACAGACAGACAAACTGAGTCACACCATAAGGGTTCCTTTTTTACCATTTTGGTACGGAACCCTAAAAAGAAATATATAGCGGAAGTAAGCTATTTATATTTCTTTTTACAAAATGCTATTTTACTATTTTCATCAACATTCAAAAATATTTTCGTTAGAAAAAGTTTTCGGGTTTATTTTAATAACTTACGTGGGCTACATTGAACCAATATATCACCTTGTGTGTCATTTTAATTGATACTAAAAGCAACACAGTGTTCAAACTACAAAAACCACTATAAAACAGTGTCATCACACTGCAATTAATTACCTTAAAACACCTGCAACACACCTAGTAATGTTCACAAAACTCAAAATTCCCATTTGCCCACTACACTGCCCGGAGCGGGGTCGGTACATGCGTTTCCAATTATTGATGGTGTCTGCACATGTTAGCGGATATGCGTTATTATCGCGCCCGAGGGTTCCGTAGGGTCCCGAGTTAGAAAGGTTTCCATAAACAGGGCTGGCTTTTGCGGAGACTAGTCTGTTTAATGCTTTTGGCGATTTAAGTGTTTCTGTCAGTGTCAGGTGTCTTTTGCTATGAGAATTTCGAATCCAATATGGTAATCTATTAGGATGCACGCACAGTGTAATAATATATTTTCGTATAGTGAGTGACTAGTTAAGTACTCGGAGGAGCTCAGTGGCGTGAGGATCTCGGTGGCGTCGTGGCCCTGTGATTGCGGAGGTTAAGCAACTTTCGCAATGGTTGGTCATGGGATGGGTGATCAAAAATTTGTGTGGTTCGTGGTGGGTTATGGTCTGTCCTCCTTATCCACCCATAACGAAGGCCTGTACCCCAGCAGTGGAGACAACTTGTGTATTTATAGCTTTTGGCGATTTTCGTGATTCTCAGGTGTATTTTGTTATTTCGAAACCTGATTACCTTTAAATTAAGATACAAGGTATAATGTTAGACATGTTTTCATGGTCTGGATTAAACTGACGTGTAAGTAAAGGCATTTAACAAGAACTTAACAAGAACAATCGTTAGTCAGGTTATCTTTATGAAAAGTAATAGATTCAAGACTTTGTTGCATTATGATTGAAAAAGTGAGTTTATTGTAAACTCTTTCGCTTTTAATGAAAGCTTTTCAAAGTGACATTTAAAATATAAAAATAGTAACTATTTGACTTACTAGATGGCGTTGATGGAAAGAGAAGTGTCAACATTGGCTTTTAAAAATCAACAGCCTGTACCAAAGAGAAACATTTTAGGGTTACATCTGCCTGTCTACCTGAGTACTTTTCGAAGCTTAGTAAAAAAGTATCACATTGACACATACATTTATCAACACCATCTATCGAGCGTACAGTTTTTTTTAAGCCCTCATTATAAAAAATATATCAATGTCATAAATTGCGATAAGTCTGTGGTATTTATTTGTGTATCATTTCTTTCAACTGGCAACCCTTATTTATGCTAATACGGTTTCAGGTTCGGTTCCATCTTTATTATGAGATATAACAAAATTATTGTTTTAATCCCCTCCTTGTAATTACCATAAATTATCTAAATAACCCTAAAGTTATTGAAAGTCCTGTCGGGTATGTGATGTGATGCGTGACTTTTATTAAATAAATATAATAAACTATCGGCCGCTCGCGACTTCGTTTGCCTGGAAAGCTTTTTTGCTATTCATCGGAAACAATACTTTTTTCGAGATAAGAGGTAGGGTACCTTTCATCTTTTTATCATGTCCTTTTCTGTACCCCTACCAAACGTGTTTCTTTAACTTTAACATCAATTTATGTTTTTCATTAGTGTAAGTTTCTAAGAGAGCACAAGGACTAATATTCACCAGCCAAGGACCCTCACTCAGCTCGACGTAAAGTACAAAATAAAAACAAGTAAGCTTAAAAAGTTAAAGGAATACTTATTGTGTAAAAGTCTGTATTGTCTACAAGAGTTCTACGATAGCTGAATTTCACACTTTAAGTGTCATTTACCTTTTAAGAACTACTAACCCATTTATTAAAATGCATTATTAATAAGTATATTAATATCTAGATAGTGTAAATTGTTGGGTAATATAATTTTGCAGTGCCCTTACGGGGCTCATGTGTATTGGTTTTATGTATAACTTTAAGATCTTATGTACCACAAAACGTTATTACTATTACTATTTCATGGTGATCGTTTCAGTAGTTACTGAAGGCGTAACAAACAAACGAAAAAACTGACTTTTTACATTTATTATTTTACAGTAAGGATAAGAAGGATGGGTCATAACATAATCCACCACACAAGCCGAATGTGGTTTGGTGGGTGTCAATGACTGTAACGAAGCAGAAATTAATAAACTATTTGGTCACCCATCATATTTTTTTCTATTAGGTTTTACCGTATAAAATACATGTACACTTTTGCTTAAAGCTTTTCATATATTTAATTGAAATTACAAGCAATTTTTAATTGAAAAATTTACCAATGGGCCATAATTAGGGTGCTTCAAAAGTTTTGCGAATTTCACAATACTCTTAACTTAAACTTAAATTAAACTTTCATAGCTAGTATAATAATAAAGTGAGCGCTAACTCCCAGGTATGAAACACAGCCAACTTAACTCACAAACTTAACTAAAACATAAAACTTGAAAGCTTTCAACATCCCAAGTTACTCGTGAATCGCGTTATGCTTTTTATGTTTTAAGAAAGAATTATATTCTAAGAATCTTGAAAATAAAAATTTACAGGGATGTAAGGGAAACGCATCCGAATAAAAAGCATAGTACATATTGTAAACTACATAACACACAACTTGTACACTTTTAATTTTTAAGTGTAATGTGGATATTTAGACCACGTTACTGAATATATTTGCAATTAAAAATTAATAGTTTGAAAATATCGAAAAACTCTTAATTAATCGGTAAACTCAGAAAGATAGTAAGATGCGTGCGTTGACGCATTTATTCTTTTAACGATTTAAGTAAACAAAATTCAAAATTCAAATGACTTTTATTCAGTCTAGGCTGTTACAAGCGCTTGTGAATGTCATAGAAGCTACGCCATTCGTTCGCAAACCCTAAGGCGATTCTCACACTGCCGGCGCGCGCCGTCGCGGGGCGCGGTTTGGCGTTTGACGCGCGCGGCGACGGCGCAGCGTGACGCCAATTGGGGCGGTTTTCGACGCGCCTCCGCGCCGATCCGCGTCAGACGCGGCCCCGCGCTTAGACGGTTCTCACACTGGCAACGCGCGCGGTCGCGGGGCTCCCGCGCGCGTGTTTTACTTTGTATGCAAGTACATCAATTTGTATAGAAAACCGCTTGGTCCAACACATCGAAGCCGCGCCGAGGCACGGGAACGCGTGACGCCGCGTGCCACCGGCGGCACGCGGCGTGCGCGCCAGTAGGCGCGGAAATCGCGGGGTACAACACACTGAGCTCCATAGTATCGTGCCGGTTTTTGTACGTAAGCGCGGGGCCGCGTCTGACGCCGATCGACGCGGAGGCGCGTCGAAAACCGCCCGAATTGGCGTCACGCTGCGCCGTCGCCGCGCGCGTCAAACGCCAAACCGCGCCCCGCGATGGCGCGCGCCGGCAGTGTGAGAATCGCCTTACGTACAAAAACCGGCACGATACTATGGAGCTCAGTGTGTTGTACCCCGCGATTTCCGCGCTTGCTGGCACGCGGCGGTGCGCGCTCCCGCGCCTAGGCGCGGCCTCGGTTTGTTGGACCAAGCGGTTTTCTATACAAATTGATGTACTTACATACAAAGTAAAACACGCGCGCGGGAGCCCCGCGACCGCGCGCGGTGCCAGTGTGAGAACCGTCTAAGCGGAAGACCTTGTAACGAGAAGAAAAAGTAGTCGCATGTAAATTTATCAGTTTAAATTTTGGGACACAAACCAACCTTCACTTAAATAATTATTAAATTTTGAAACATGTACCTAACTGTACATACTTTAGAAAAGGTAAGAATACGCGCATTACTGTTTTTTACATATGTACTTAAAAATTAACCATGTATAGCACTTTAATCAGTTGATATTAAAACCGCACACTTATGTGTTCATTTGGTTGCAAAAATGTTAATGATTGGACTTTCCAAATATTTGTTAGGTTACATCGATCCAGTACTTATAATAATTCTTAACATCGATTCTTTACTCCAAAAGGCGCAGATTACGCGTTGAAACAAAACGCCATAACTCTTAAATATCTCGAAACAGTATCCATGATTCATAAGCACATAAAGAATGAAAGCAGTAATTTTACAACCGACGACCGAGCCATAAAGATAAAAACTTTAAGAACTAATCAAAGTGCTCAATCATTAACATGAAGTATGTAAATTATAGTGCACTAAATCATTTTAGTGCCTTTTTAGGGCGGAGTATGGTGACCCTTGGAATGAGTGTAACTTAGATATTGACGTTTTTATGAGTTTCGTTGGAACAAGATACTCGTGCTTTCGAATTGAGAACGTCGATCATCAGATAGATAGATAGATATATAGATGATCAAAGAATGAGAAAGAACATTATATTAACTTTAGATAGGTAATGGTATTTTTTGTGTAACATCTATCTAGACTTAACAAAAGTCCAACTTATGTTAGGTTTCGTGATTATTCTGAATGAATTGTTTGATTATCGATTTTGAATCGACTAAATTAAAACTAATTGGGTCGATTTAGGAATCGGTGGTCGAATAATTTATTTAAATTTTGACAGTAAACACTGGCAACACTGTTGTCACTGACAGTGACAATATTTGACATTCGTTCGTACACTCTCTATATAAAAGATGGCGCGTCACCTGTCAAGTCACTTTTGCTCGAGCTCTCGTCAACTGCAGTCATCTTGGGAATATTGTGGCTGGTCATATTAAAGGTAATCTTTTCAAATAAATTAATTAGTTGTTGACTTACTGTGTTTTATTATACTTCAGAAGTGGGATGAGCTCATGTGATAAGCAAGGTCAAAACTAGTCAAAGTGAAGTGAGGTCAAGGAAAGGTCAACTTTGGATTCCATATTAGTGTGTGCTGTAACATGTACAGGGTCTACGGGGGGCCGAAATTTCATTATTTTTGAGCTAGGACGCACCGTTTTCGAGATATTTGAGATTTACGTTTTAGTAATGTTTTTTTTTAGTTCTTTGGTTTTTTTTTTAAATAGAGGGTACATTGTGGTGTGTTTCGAGTTACAGTAAATGCCGCGTGACGAGCTGACGCCACGAAGGCGTTTGGAAACGCCGCCGCCGGACCGACTGGCTGGTCCTAATCGAGAATCAGCAAGGCGCAGCCGTAGTCGCACGCGTCGGGGGAGCCAAGATCATCGCAGTCGCAGCCGCCTGCGCAGCTCCGAGAGGAGGCGTCGGACCATCATCGAGCAGGAACAAGAAATTCAGCGACAGCGCGAGAAGCTGCTTGCGCTTGAAAAGGCGCTGAGCAGAGGGCGCAGTCACACGATCAGCGACGCCCGCGAGAGAAGCATTCTACGCGAGCGGCGGAGAACCGAGTCGGAGGTGCGGCGTTCACATCGCAGCGAACTGCTGGAACGGCCTTCAGAGCGTCCACCGGCGTCCGAGCGGAAAATAAGGTCAGACAGTTCAACATTTAATGCTAAAGATGTTGCGGATATTATTAATTCCTTGAGTAGTGTAAAACCCCAAACTCAGCCGTTAACAGTGGCCGCTCCATCTCATTTAGTTGGCAATATGAATCACAAAAATATTCTACCCGATTTTGACCCGACTTCGAAGGGTCAAAGAATTGATATTTGGATTAAGAAAGTAAATGAGTGCGCCACTGTCTACGGCTGGGACGATAAAACAACTATTTTCTTTGCCATGCAAAAACTCCAGGGATTGGCCAAGCTTTGGTACGAAAGCTTAAATTCTATATTATTTACATGGGCTGAATGGCAACAAAAACTAATGCTTGCATTTCCATTTGAACAAAACTATGGCCAGTCCCTGGAGGACATGCATAAGAGAAAAAGTAAGTTTAACGATCCTCTTGAGGTATATTATTATGAAAAGTTGGCTTTGTTGAACCAGTGTGACATCGAGGGGAAGCGCGCAGTGGATTGCATTATTCATGGGCTTACTGATAAAACAATGAGGTCTAGCGCCAATGCATTGCGCTGTTCCCAGCCTGACCAACTTCTTAGCTTTCTTATAAGTAATAAGGTAGCGCCACAGTTTTTCGAACGTAACAATTTCAAAAGCAGGCCACCCACTGACACATTAGCTACAAATAGTAACCCAAACTATAGGTCAGCTAGGAATCCGAGTAGTCTGAATAACGAATTATATTGTTATAACTGCCGGGAAAAAGGTCACCCGTTTTACAAATGTCCTAAGCCTTTAGTTTGGTCATAATGTAGAATCTTGCAAAGTTAAACCTGAAATTGGTGATAAGCAGGGTATTATTCCTAAGACGATGAGTATAACGGTTTCAGAATCGAATTCAAAGTTCATTAAGGATGTCAAGTTGAACGGTGTTATAACTACGTCTTTCATAGATTTCGGTAGTGAGGTCTCGCTTATGCAACAATCTGTGGCATCCTCCCTTGGTCTAACCTGTGTTCACCCTCCTACACCATTAAAAGGTTTCGGTAATTCTATTCTTAGTTCCATCGGTGGGGTTAATGTTAACTTAAACATTGATGGTGTTAGTGCAGAAGTCCTGTGTCATATCGTAGAAGATAGGTTCCTTGATTTGCCATTATTGATAGGATAGTCTTTTACAGAGCAGGCTCACGTAGTGGTGTTTAAAAATGCTGAGGAGTTGAAATTCTTTAATATAAGTGATGAGATTCTTTTACCACGATTTGACGATTTAGGTGAAAAAAGTGTTTGTGTCGTTGTTTCTGCAGATGTTAAAGTATATGGTCCAGCTGCTGTCAAAGCTTGTACTCGTGACATGGTCTATTGGAATATCCTGCTAAATGGGAAGGTTATAGGGAGACCAGATCGAGAGTTAGCAGTCACAGGTGGTGTATATCAAGTAAAGGGAGGAAAACTATATGTTAACGTTACTCCGTTGTCATGTTTTATCCATTATATAGAGGCAGTATAATTTGTAGAGGTGCAAGAGTACAGGTAGTGAGCCGTATATGTTCTTCACCGAATGACTCATTCGTAGGCGAAGGCTTCAATATAGATCCAAGCGAAGTACACTTAGGTGATTCCGTTAGTGACTCTGAGAGGCAACGTCTGATAGGTTTATTGTCCAACTACAAGCATTGTTTTGCTGGTTCGTTAAAGGAGTTAGGATGTACGAATATGGCTGAAATGCGGATAGAATTAAATAGTAACCGACCCGTCGTTTATAGGCCGTACAGGTTATCACATAAGGAACGGGAGCAGGTGAGAGAGATGGTGGGAGAGATGATGGATGCCGGAATAATCAGGGAGTCTGTGTCGGAATATGCGAGTCCTATAATTTTAGTTCGCAAAAAGGACGGGAAACAGCGACTTTGCGTAGATTACAGGCTTTTGAATTCGGTTACAGTGAAGGAGCGTTACCCGATGCCAGTTATTGAAGACGAGCTTGCTAGACTTTCAGGGCAGGCGTATTTCATTACCTTAGACCTGGCGTCCGGGTACTATCAGGTCCCGATTTCTGAAGAATCAAAGCCACTGACATCATTTGTTACCCCGGACGGCCAATACGAGTTTAACCGTATGCCGTTCGGGCTAGCTAACGCACCTGCAGTTTTTCAGCGTCTAATGAACAAAGTCTTAGGATCGGCTAGGTTTTCAGAAGCAACGGCATATATTGATGACATATTTATTTACGGAAAGAGTGTGGATGAGTGCTTGGAGAGGCTGGAAAGGGTGCTTCAGCTTATAGATAAAGCAAATTTAACGCTGAACTTGTCGAAATGTAGTTTCCTTCAGAGTCAAATTAGTTATCTAGGCTACGAGATTAGCGTTGCTGGCATTCGCCCGGGGGACAAGAAACTTCAGTCCGTTCTTAACTTTCCCCGTCCAACTAATCCACATTCTGTTCGTCAATTTTTAGGACTAGTGGGCTATTTTAGGAAATTTGTGAGAAATTTTGCAGTCTTGTCCCACCCATTAAATATGTTACTTAAGAAGGATGTGGATTGGGTATGGACGGAGGAACAAGAGTCTGCGTTCCAGGTTCTTAAAGACCGTTTAGTTGAAAAACCAATACTCGCGATCTATGACGCTAATGCTGAAATAGAGCTACACACCGACGCCAGCAAAATTGGTGTCGGTGGGATATTGTTGCAGCGTTCTCATAATGATGATAGTTTTAGGCCCGTGGCATACTACAGCCGGAAAACTTCACCAGAGGAAAAGAATTTTCACGCGTATGAACTCGAGACACTGGCTGTAGTATGTTCACTCAAGAAATTTAGAGTATATTTATTGGGGCGTAACTTTAAAATCGTGACAGATTGTAGCGCACTGCGTTCGACATTTTCGAAGCGCGACCTTATTCCACGCATCGCACGTTGGTGGTTGCTTTTACAAGAGTATCATTGTTCTGTGGAATATCGTGCCGGTACAAAAATGTCGCATGTAGAAGCTTTATCTCGAAATCCTCCAGCTGATGACGAAACTAACACCTTTGACATAGAACAGTATCCTAGTGTGATGGTTATTAGTAAGGATGACTGGATTCAAACCTTACAGTTAGGGGATAGTGAACTTGTTCGAATTCGCGACATACTGACATCTGACATGAATGCCGAAGGACTACAGTATATAAAAGACAATTATCTAATTAAGGACGACAAATTTTACAGATGCTTAGACGGTGATAGGACCAACCTACGCTGGTTGGTGCCAAAGGGCGCAAGGTGGCAGATTTGCCGAATGAACCATGATGAAATTGGTCATTTGGGTGTGGAAAAGACCTTGGAGCGTATTAGAAAGACTTATTGGTTTCCGAAAATGGCAAGATTCATTAAAAAGTATGTGCAAGCTTGCCTCGAATGCGCATATTCTAAGAAAACTAGTACAAACGAAGGTCTTTTACACACAATTGAAAAGGTAGAGGTACCTTTCCACACGCTGCACATCGACCACCTTGGGCCCTTTGTGCGTTCAAAGAGAAGGAACTCTTATCTACTCGTTATAGTAGATGCTTTTTCGAAACTTGTCTTTATCAGGCCAGTTCGTGACACAAAGACGCAAACAACGTTACGAGTTTTAGAAGATATTTTTTATACATTTAGAAATCCCGACCGTATCATCAGTGACCGCGGTACTAGTTTCACATCTTACGCATTTAAGCATTTTTGTTCAGATAAAGGCATACGACATGTTTTGAACGCGGTTGCTAGCCCTAGGTCCAACGGGCAAGTCGAACGATGTAATCGAACGATACTTAGTTCGTTGACTGCTCGAAAATTTGAATTTCGATGAAAGAGACTGGGACGATAAAGTAGGTAGGGTTCAATGGGGTATAAACAATACTCCTCACAAGACCACAAGTAGGACGCCGGCTGAAGTAATGTTTGGACCTAAAATGAATTCTGAAATTAACCCTAAGTTAAATGAGATACTCAGTGAGACTCGAGAAGATACTGATTTGTTGACAATACGAGAGTCTGTTAAAGATAAAATTGATGAAGAACAAGAAAAGCAAAAACTAAAGTATGACAAAAACCGGCGTCCAGCTCGTGTTTATTGTGAGGGGGAGTTGGTTAAGATTACGAGAACTTCATTTGATAATGATGGGAAGAGCAAAAAGCTTGTTTCACCGTATATTGGGCCTTTTCGAGTAGTCGCGGTTTTAGGTAATGATCGCTACAGGGTGGCTGCCATACCTGGTCTTAGTGGCACCAAAAACAAGCGCAAAACCACTGTGGCTTCCGATCGAATGTCACCTTGGGTTCACGTGGCCGCTTTAAATGTTAATGAAAATAACATTGATAGTGATAGGGAAAGTAACGTTAATAGTGACAGTGACGTAGCATAACTGAATTTACTGGTAATAAAGTTATAAACTCTGTTTCCTTGTTAAAGTTTTAAGTTGTACAGAATTAATGTCACAATATAAATGTAAAACTTGCGACACGATTTAGTTATGTTTTCATAGTGTAGCAGTCTGTTTATTCAATATGTTGATTATTTTAGTTAAAATAACAATACAATTTATACTTATGATGTTGAATATTATGTTGTTTATATGTTTTGCTTCAATAAGAATATTAAATAGGAATAATTATTTTATATAATAATACTGATCTCGTCTCAATTGTTGTATTTATACCTATGTGAAATAATGAGACATAGTAGGTAAACAAAATAATAAATTAAATAAATGATGTAGCTGATTTTTATGGTTTAATGAATACTCACTTTTATGCAACAACATCTATGTTATTGATTGTTTAAGTATCTAACTAAGTATAAATCGAATTAGGAGAATAAAAATGTTAAGGAAATGGTTACTGTGTCAAAGAAGGTTCACAGCTATTTAATCTATGTGTTGATATTTATTGAATTTGTTCTTGCTTGAGTATTTACTTATTGGACAAAATAAGAGAATGATAAGATTATAATAAGGAAGGCTCAACTAATGTAATGATTCATGAAATAAGTAATTTCTAGATGTTATTTATCATAATAATTAAATAATAAGTTTGTCTGCTTAAATGGTTACAGGTGTAATCAACGAGCTTAACATTGTATTTATGCATTTATTATTTTAGGTTCTCTAATAAGTAGAGTAATACACAAGTAATGTGAAGTTGGTACAATTCATTATTCAGTGCATAAATATAATGTTACATTTGTAAATTATACCTAAAATTTATGACTTATGCTTATAATACATTAAAATGATATTACAGAAAGTAAATTAATAGATATTATTTTGGCTTTCATTATAATGTTATATTTTGTGATAAGGAAGGTTCACAATTTGACTATTAAATGATATTATATAAAGTAAAATTGATAGATGTTATTATGGCTTTTATGTTTTGCATATTTTGTGAAAAGGAAGGCTCACAAGTTGACTATTAAATAACTGCGTAAGAAGGAAGGTTTACGTATGTTATTGTGATGCTCTGTAGTAAGGAAAGGTATGCAAAGCATCATGAATAAACTAGTGAAAAAGGAAGGTTTCACTGTTTACATTTTTGGTTTTGTTATAATAAAATTAAATATTATCGATGATTTGTATTTGACGACCTTAAGCGACTTGACAGGCCGAATGTTAGGTTTTAGGGACCAATGATCTGCGTGCATGGGGACATGCACGAGGTCAGGATGGTCGAATGTTAGGTTTCGTGATTATTCTGAATGAATTGTTTGATTATCGATTTTGAATCGACTAAATTAAAACTAATTGGGTCGATTTAGGAATCGGTGGTCGAATAATTTATTTAAATTTTGACAGTAAACACTGGCAACACTGTTGTCTCTGACAGTGACAATATTTGACATTCGTTCGTACACTCTCTATATAAAAGATGGCGCGTCACCTGTCAAGTCACTTTTGCTCGAGCTCTCGTCAACTGCAGTCATCTTGGGAATATTGTGGCTGGTCATATTAAAGGTAATCTTTTCAAATAAATTAATTAGTTGTTGACTTACTGTGTTTTATTATACTTATATTTTTGTATACTTATATTGTTGTGGTATTCAGAAACAATTGGGTAAATTCGGAATTTAATTATCATAATGAGATTTTTCAGTAAAAATTTGTTTGTTTCCTGAAAAACAAAGCAAATTTAGCGTTCAGTAGCAGGTACTTATGTTTTTTTATAATTTTATTGAAATTATTCTCTGTCCTAGTGATGTGCCGAGTCGCTATTTTTGTGGATCGAGTCGACTCGAGTCCGTTTATACGGTATTCGAATCATCACTCGATTCCGCGTTTCGAGCCCAGTACTCGAGTTCTATGTTTGGTATTCGAATCATGACTCGATTCCGCGATTCGAGTCCAGGACTCGAGTCTGGAAATTCGAGTCCAGAACTCGAGTTTAGAAATTTAAGTCCAGAACTTACCCTTACCCATTTAAGAACGAAAAGGAAAATTCGAAAAGGAGTAAACGTAAAATAATGATACCTACATCGATAAATTAATCAAAAAATTTAAATGATTTTTTTAAACATCACTAAAAAACCTAGAACATACTTGGAGGTATCTAGATATGAATCCGAAATGAGATCGAGTTTTATTGGTTTTATTACACAACAAAAAAAGATATTTTTTCGGAGGCTTTTTTCGGCGCCATTTTGTAATATACCTAGTTAATCACAATAAAATCACTTCACTTAACAATTAAATTCACTCACAGTAGGGTTATTAACACAAAACAAATACATTTAAACAAAAAGTTGCAGGTTCAAATTTGTATTATTAGGCGTTACTTCATTGCATAAGTAAACGAGTAATCGAGTACGAGCGAGTCAACCTAATTCGAATACTAGACTTGAGCCAGTTGGACTCACATAAAGAATCGAGTCAGCTAGTACAAAACCGATTCTTCCTGACTCGAGTACCGGAATCGAGTCCGGTGTACTCGAATCAAAATAAATTGGTATTCGAGTAGGCGAGTCCAAAGCAGGAATCGAGTCTGACTCGAGTCAAGCCATACTCGGCACATCGCTATCTGTCATACGGGTGAAATACGGTTTATTTTTTGTTTCTTTAAGATCAGCAAGTCCAAAATACGTTTCGAGCAAGTACTTGCCTCATATTAATATCTATAATATTTTCAAGTAACCTTAAAACTTTACCTTGAACTTTTCCAATGTTATTTAAAATAAACATAGCCATTTTTCAAGTTCAAACATGTTAGTCATTAGTGATGTTAGCTGTTATTTGTAGAAAGAATGTTGTAAAGATATTTCTGTTTTATGATTTTTATCTTTATTTCGCCGTCAACTGAACACTTAAACAAATAGCTACTGGTCATAAAACATAGTTTAACAAGACGTAGGTGATCACTCATTTGTGATGATGATGATAATAATCATATAAAATTTTTAACCATTAAACATTAATATGCTTTAAAAAACAGTTTTAATGTGACGCCTAAACCACAGGATAAAAGAACTAGGCCTAAACTGCTGAATCCATTTTGATGAATTTTGTGTAGGTACAGCTCTCCAGGAGATGCTTTTTTTCTTGATTCTTTAAATGTAAATATTAACTAAGTTCTCATCAAACTTTTAATGTTTTTTCTAACCTAACAAACATTAAGTTTGATAAGAATTTAGATAAAACTAGAATAAGTTCACTCTTGAAGCAGATTTTAACAAAAACTAATTAAAAAAAGATTATCCACTTGTAAAATATTTAGAAAGCTAACTCCTTTGACACTTAACCACGTCAAGTAAAATGCATTTATTACGCGGCTATCAATAACGTGTTATTACGCTCGGAACGTGAAAGCCGAGCTTCTGTTCAGATAAGGCACGGCGCGTTCTGTAAAACGTTGTCGCCACGAAATAAGCTTCTTAATATCGCGGCCAAAGAGTGAACGCAGAAGCGACATTCTGGTAAACAGATTTTTTTATGCACAACGGGATAGTGCTTGGAGTTCACCTCACCTGATGTTAAGTGACGATAAGGCCGAAGGTGGAAGCGCACTACACCCGGAATCCTTATCACTGAAGAACTGGCTATCTTACCTCTAACTGCCGGAATACAACAATTTTTAAATTGTTGTTATGGCGTCAGACTTAGGTAAGATAGCGGTAGCTAGCCAGGCAGACTTGAAAGAAGCCCTACCACCAACCAAACCGAGTACAAATGTACCCCCCTCCTCGGAATCGAACCCGGGACCCCTGCATCTTACACGGGTGGGCGAACCACTAGACTATAGGGGCGGTTGAGATTAAGTAATTCTAAGCTCAAGAGACTGACTAAAAGTGGTCTATAGATCAATTAACGGGTACCTTTCACAATCCGGGCGGAAGCTCAGTTGATCAAAGCTTTCGCCTGGATTACAAAAGAGCGGTGTGTTTGATTCCCATCTAAGTACTAACTTCAAAACGAGTTGACCGTAATCTAGAGGAATTTAAGTTCTACTATAACATAGGCTTGACTAAATGATAATGCAGATAGCAGACATCAAATCGTAACTGGTCTCCACTCCATCTTAGGTATATTTTCGTCCTCTTTGGTGAAAAATGTTTTGCTCGGGGAAGACATAAGCAGGCATATAAGATATACTTGATCGAAAAGTCTAGTCTAGGCTGTTGTGAATATCCAAGAAAGAAACTACGCCATCGACTTGCAAACCTTATACGGGAGACCTTGTAACGAGAAGAACCGTCAGGAAATACGTAAGTCGATGGACCACCGGTACAAAATATGGTAAACTCACAAAATATGGTGCTAAGTATTTTTTTTTACACTCTTAAACTTCCAGAATAAAGCAAAGCCATGAAACAAAGTTCATAGGCTATGACTTTCTTAATTCCAGTAAATAGGTCTCTGGGGTACTTTTTTAACTTCTCTTGATGGGTTTGACCCTCGTAATGTTGAATAATTTTACTACTGTCTACTAATTTTGCTTAAATGAATTATTTATTTCCATAACTTAGAAAGGAGCGCGTGCCTTCTTTAAATGTCACCTGTCATTTTAATTTCAATGACCTAAATTTTATTGGTTTTTTTTTGTGAAAAATCAGTTAATTTTAAAGCCTCGAATACATTGAGTGACATATTGGAAAACATGTCCCTCACTCAAGTCAAGTTTCTTGCGTTCATCTCTTGGATGAATTAACCACGTTCATCTTGTTAGTTAAAAAAGTCTGGAACGGGTGGTAGGAAAATATTGACGATCCAAAAGTGCTTTATTATTAAGTTTATTTGAATAAAAACATTTTGCCCTTTGACTTGACTCAAAATACCTCGAATGTCCCGGAGCAAAATGTCTCCTTTGCAAAGGTTAGGTAAATTCATCGCAAAATGTCGTGGAGCGTGTTGCGGGACACGGAGCAACGTTGCAGAGCCACGTACTATGGGCAACAGCGTCGCTTAACCAGTTTCCAACAAAATTCGCGTGCGCGCGTATCGCCCCTGCACGAACTAAACGTATGGTTGTGACGGCGCGGCGTGCAAGCGATTTTAACCTTAGCAGTGGTTAAGCGACGCTGTTGCCCATGGTACATTGAGTATTGGATCATGTTGGGGGATATTTTGTCCCGTAATGTATTCAATTCTATGTTTGGGTATAAGAACCAGTTATTATTATGCTAAATATTTTTTATGCAGAATTACTATAAATAAAAATGCACTTTAAAATTTATGGTAAAGTCACTGGTATTTTTCATTTGTTGCCAAATTTTTGACGTGGTGACTTATCTTAAATGAATACTATTGAAATAAAAGCAGAAATATAAATGTCACCGTGAAATCATGAGATCCGTTATATTGTTATTATTAATTATCAATAGATTATAATCTACCGGAATATTATTAATTGAAAAAAAATACAAAAAATGCAAAATATTTAATTTCAAAAAATTACAGGTTAGGGTCATTTACATTGGACTCCTACCTTTAAGTTAAAATAACCTGTATTGGGAGGGGGCCGCTCCTCTGCCAGAACATTACACCTGCGCAGTAAATGAATATGATCGGTACAAACAATATGCAAAAATTATTCTAATTACTATAATCTACTATTATCAAATATTTAAATACATAGAAATAAATAAATATATAAAATAAATTAATATATAAATAAAATAAATATACTTGTTATTGAACTATGCTAACTATTGAACTATTGAATTGGAAATAAAAATAAAAATTTATCGAATATTTTCCAACATCAGTCAGAGAGGGAGTTTTTTTTTCAATTTGTAATAAATTTTAATTGTTAAAAAACATTATTGTAATGTTCAAAATCGCATCTGAAAATGTTAAATTAAAGGCAAACGCTCGGTGAGGGAGTACCTTTAAAAGTATTGCTTAGGTATTTAACTGTCTTAATTAAAATATACGCCATTTCTTAATCTTTGACCTAAAAGGTGCATGTTTTAAACACACCATAAGACTCGAGTTTCGGTGTTAAAAAGCATATTAACCTATTTTATTTGAAAGTTGCCTTGTCTGAGTAAGATTCTATTGTAAACCTTATTGCTAACGAAATGTGATCTATAATAAAAATGTAAATTGATTAGCTATTACTGATACAATACATTATTACGGAATAAGTGGTTCTTTGTATAGAAATATTTATTCTGACTGTAAGGTTTGATTTGGACTTGGGATATATTTACAGAAATAGAAATATTAATCTGCAAATAACATGGTACACACATATAAAGATCTTAAATAATAATTTATATCCGCTACACGTTACACCAGTGTCAGGCTAGCAAATTATGTAGGGAGATATGAGGTCTCCTAAAAAACTAAATTTTCATTAAATCAATTTACATTTATATTAATCATGTCAAAAGACTAATTCTAAATTATAATTTATTAGGTATATAATGTCAAAAGGGATTTTTATGTCACAAGATAAAATAATAAATATAACTAATAATCAATAATTAATGTGATGTCAAATTATTATATATTAAAACGTTTTACATTCAAAATATTCCTTAATTGAGTAGAAACACTTATCTGTTAACCACTTTTTTAGCCTGTTCATAAATAAAGTTGAACAAAGAAAGTTGTAGAAGGAATAACAATGATTGATAAACAAAACATAAGTCCTTTTAGTAGGTATGAACCTCTATACAAAAAAGTTGGGAGTTACAAGTCTGATGATGGAACTACACATGATGGAAACTGATCTGTAGACTGTTCCTAACTAATATTGAGCTGGACCAAACTATCCTTACATACAGTTCCATACGGCGGCGGGTTAAATAGCGCTCTTTTTCCGGTATCATTCTAAAAATCATATCAATTCAAGTTTATAGCTAATAATAGGTCAAATGTGTATCATTTTCGGATAAATCAATAACGTAGAATTTATTTCTAGTATAAAAAAAATAAAATATTATGCTAATAAATTATCTTTATCTTTATCTTTTAAAATGCAATGTATTAAGCAGTTTCTGAAAAATTACAAAATAACCAACATTTTTTTAATTTATTTTTTATTTTAGGTATTGGCACTTGTTTCATACTAAAAAAAAAACTACCTTAAAGTAGTGATTTTCAGGTTAATTTGTTATATGCTTTTATTATGCTAATAATATTTTATACAACTCGAGCCTAACCCAAGTAGTAAAGGTCCATTGTTTGCGGAGACACAGCTAGTCAAAAATAGGCATTTTTTCACGAAATAAAAAGGGTTTTCGTTTCGTTCGGTAGCATTTTTCAGTATTTTTTTATATTCCTGTAAAGTTAATTAAATTTTCTACAATTTGAGCCTGATTTGAGTAGCCTAGGTCTATTGGTTGCAGAGACACAGCTAGTTATAAGATTTTTTCAATTTATCGATGGTCAAAATGGGCCTTATCGATATAAGGCCCATTTTGACCAGCTATGTCTCTGCAACCAATAGATCTAGACTACTAAAATTAAGCATAAATTGTAGAAAGTTTAATCAACTTTACAGAAATATGAACAAAAAACCTAAAAAACGCTTCCAAACGAAACGAAAACCCTTTTATTTCGCGAAAAAATGCCTATATTTGATTAAATGTGTCTCGGCAAACAATGGACATACTACTTGCGTTAATTTTAAATTGTATAAAATATAGTTAACATTACAAAAGTATATAACAAATTAACCTGAAAAATGATTCTTTAAGGTAAGTTTTTTGAAAATCCTGAAACACGTGCCAATACCTAAAATAAAAAAATGAAGTTTAAAAATGTTGATTAGTGTGAATGCAGAAACTGCTTAATACATTGCATTTTTTATACCAGAAATAAATTATACATTATTGATTTATCCAAAAATGATACCACATTTGACCTTATTAGCTAAAACTGAATTGATATAATTTTAGAATGAAGCCGAGAAAACAGCGCTATTTAACCCGCCGCTGTATGGAATGTATGTAAGGATAGTTTGGCCCAGCTCTATATTAGTTAGGAATAGCCTACTGATCAGTTTCCATCATGTGGCCAAACTTTATCACGACTTGTAACTCCCAACTTTCCTTTGTATAGAGGTTCATACCTACTATTTAGTTTGAGTAAAAGTTTATTTTTTTATTAAATTTTTGTTTTGTCCATCCTTAATATTTTTAGACATAAATCTAGAAAAACAAATTAATTTCATTATATTATTAAATAAAAATTTTACACATTTAATGTGAATGCATAATGAAAAATATTGACTTATTCATAATTAAAAAATGGACAAATATTGTTTAAATTTCGGGCCTCTTTTTGATAAAATAAGATACGCTGAAAAATTACTTCGAGAAAAATTAAGTAACTTTTTGGTAGTTTATATTATTTTAAATTGTGGCGATTCAGTTACCTATTTTGTTATTTTCATTATTTTATAACAAAACTGATTTCTTGTTTGTTCCAAAAATCCGTAGCAATCAATTTTTTTTTTATACATGCATGCCTGGTTTAAAATTCGTTTAAATATCTGAAAAGTATAATAAAATTATGCTCGTAGTTTGTAGAAGCTCGTAAATATTGTGTTAAAATTAATTTATGCAACATTTTATCAATATGAGGTATCCTCAAAAAAGGCAATAGACACATTTTACCGGAACAAAACCGCTCAATAAACAATAAATTACCGTCTTAAAAACCGACCCAAATGCCGACAGTGTTATAAACCCATTAAAGTAAGAATTAATTTACAACGAAAAGAACCACATTAGCAATACATACACCTGTATACAATTTCGAAACTTTTGATACTTTTTTTACGCATACGAAATTAAGTTTTTTTCATGTCGTCAATTCATTTGGAAGGGTTGGTTTTATCTATCCATCTTTGTACGTGGCGTGAAATTCGAGTGGGCAGTGCATTTTGAATTAACGGAGTAATTAATGATATTAATGAATAAAAACTTTATACAAATGAAGTGGAATTCATTTGGTCATTTTAATAACTGACCGTTTATGTTAGAATTAATTTGACTGGCAACATAAATAGCCTCTACCACACTATGACCAATGCAGTATCTTTTCTATTTAGCGAGTTTGTAGCGATGCAAGCGCGCGTAAAAATCACAGCGCATAAGATGGCCTTATTAATGTACTAAGAGTAAGTTTACACCTGGTTAAAATAAAAATAGAGCTAAGCAATATTACCTTAAGTTTTACGTCTCAAAGCGTCATATTCCCAAACAAACTTTGTGGTTAAACTAAGTGTAAACTTATTCTTAGTTTATTAAATAAAGGGGGTTTGTAAAGACTCTAAAATTCTAACTACTAAATCAAACTAATGCATTTACTTACTCGATTGTTTTTCCATATTAAGGCCTGGGCACACCGGCTGCGTAGACACGCGCGTGATCACGCGTGCGTAGACACGCGCGTAGTTACGCACGTAATCCCCTGACACACCGGGTTACGCATACGTCTACGCGGCACGCAACGCAACCTGTCCCTTGCGTACCCAGCCGCTGCGGCAGCCATCTTTGCGACTCTAGTGCGCGATGTCAGACGAAGATTGAGTAAATGGACTAATTTTTTCGCACTAATTCATTTAGTTTTCCTTTTTATATCGTTATTCATTATTTAAAAACAAAATAAAACACCACTTACTACCGGTAGTACCGGTACTATTTGTAAACAAATACAACTGAATGCGTAGTCACGCGCGTGGTTACGCCTGTAGTGACGCGCAGCAAAGATACGTGCGTGTTCGAATTTGTTCGGTGTGACGTCCAATAGGGAATGCCATTGACTACAACGTCATCAATGCGTTCTGCTCTGCGTAGGTACGCAGCCTGTTTGTCTCATGGGAGCTGCAATGCGTAGGGTTACGCGTCGGTCTACGTGCACGCGTACGTTACGCAAGCGGTGTGCCATGTCTTAAAAAGTTTCAGACATTACAATGTCATGGTACGTCTACGCGTACGTGCATGCTTACGCTTACGCATCCGGTGTGTATCGCTTCTTAATGTTCTGTTAGGTTTATTTTCAGACTTTTTTTGGCGATTCATCGACACTATAACGGGAAAATCATACCCTAAGCCTAAGAATATAACGTTAAGGAGCTTGGTGGTGGTGGCGCAGTGGTTTAGCGCCTGGCCCTGCGATTGCGGAAGTTAAGCAATTTTCGCAAGGGTTGGTCATGGGATGGGTGACCAAAAATTTATTATTACAAGCTCCTCCGTGCTTCGGAAGGCACGTTAAGCCATTGGTCCTGCATGCATTTGCAGTCGTTAACACCCAGCAATTCGCATTGGGCTTGCGTGGTGGGTTATGGCCCATCCTCCTTGTCCACCCATAAGGAAGGCATGTGCTCCGGGTAGTGGAGACATATGATCAAGGACATAAAGGATTATGCCGATTTTACTATACAAGCTAGGCCATGATGCGCTTTGATGAAATTACCAAAATCCTATAGTAATTTTATAGTGATTGCGTGGGAAGAATATCATTAAAATATAATGCGGGAAAAAAGAGAAATCTCAATCTCAAGGAGCCGTTTTCCTATTATATGACATTTTGTTATCTACCCCTTTTTGACATGACATGAGTCTGTCACAGATATGTATGGTTAATGCGCATCATGGCCCAGAATGCGGCATGATCCTTTCAAAATTGCAACTTTTAAAATATTCTGTCCAATGTCAATAATTAACAAAACGCCTTTTTTAGATGACATTTTGACATATTAAAGAGTTAAAGTGTGTACTTACACCATTAATTACCATGAACTAACTAGTTTTATACGCAAACTGTTTTTAAATTTAATTTATAGTGTAATGTACTAGATAAAAAAATCGCCTAGTTTAGATTGCGTTGACATTACTTCGCACCTTTAATCTATTAATTACCATTTATACCGTGTAAATTTTACTAAGCGAAACGCCATTTATATCAATAGTGGATAAGATACATACTTTATAATAATTTAGCACTTAATCTTTGTGCAAAAAGTATCCTTACTAATAATATAAATGCAAAGGTGTTTGTTCGTTACGCCTTTATGTCCTAACTACTCAACCGATCATTATGAAATTTTGCATACATATTGTCAGGGTACAAAAAGACATAAGGTACCATAGGGTACATAACTGCCTCTGTGGTCTGCCTACATATGTAGGGTGTCGGGTTCGATTCCCAGGGTTTGGTTCGTGGTAGGGCTTATTTCAAGTCCGCTTGGCGAGCTACCACCTTCTTACCTAAGTCTAACGCCATAACAACCATTTAAACATTTTTGTGTTCCGGCAGTTAGAGGTAAAGATAGCCAGTTCCTCAGTGGTGAGGATTCCGGGTGTCGAGCACTTCCATCTTCGGCCTTATCGTTACTTAACATCAGGTGAGGTGAAGGCCAAGCACTGTTGTGTTGTGCACAAAAAAAAGATACCTAATTTTCATTGAGAAAAAATATACTATTTCCGAGGGATACACAAATTACTTTAAGACATTTTTCTGCTATAATAACGCGGCCACTATAAATATTAATAATAAATTAGTAATATAAATTATGAACTAATCGCCGTATAGTTGCTATGTCACGGACAAAAGCTAAAAAGATAGTATTTTAGGGTTCCGTACCCAAAGGGTAAAAACGAGACCCTATTACTAAGACTCCGCTGTCCGTATGTCTGTCTGTCTGTCTGTCTGTCACCAGGCTGTATCTCATGAACCGTGATAGCTAGAAAGTTGAAATTTTCATAGATGATGTATTTCTGTTGCCGCTATAACAACAAATACCAAAAACAGAATAAAATTAATATTTAAGGGGGGCTCCCATACAACAAACGTGATTTTTTTGCCATTTTTTGCTCGATATTTATAACGACAATAGGTAGACAGTTGAAATTTTCACAGATGATGTATTTTTATTCCCGCTATAACAACAAATAATAAAAACAGAATAAAATTAATATTTAAGGGGGGCTCCCATACAAAAAACGTAATTTTTTTGTCGTTTTTTGGTACGGAACCCTTCGTGCGCGAGTCCGACTCGCACTTGGCCGGTTTTTTTTTTATATAAATAAGCTATAGGTAATCTACTCCAGCTTTAATAATATCTTTACTAAACTGAAAAGAGAAGTGCTAATTATCTGAACTGAAGTGTTAATGTTTTTGCTTACTTACAAAAAGCTTTTGCTTTGTGATTAGTATTTTTGATGACAAAAAAGGGCTTTAATAGTCGATAATTTATAAAACAATTAAGACGTAACTTCCAAGCCTATTTTTGTTTGTATTTCTTTTCGTTATCGGATAATCATCTAAATATAGAAATATAAATATTCAGAGTTTAGGGATTTAATAATGTCAAAACAAATATTAACGCAAATCGATAATTGTACCTAATTGATAAATTTCGTTTTAAGTTATGAACATACTTTCTTAAAACACCATTAAGGCCCATATAGCCGTCAACTTGCGCCACCAATTCATTTATTTTTATTATACGTAAACCAGATCAAAATAAAAAAATAAACATCCATGCCCTTTTAAATAGTTTTTAATATTTTTTGAATAACTCTTCAACAGTTATCATTCTTTCTGTAAGTTTTAAAATCCATTTAAACCATAAGTGGCCACTGTCGTTTCAAATAAATTTTAAAACTAGTACAAATAATGAAAAATATTTTAGAGTTATTCTAAAAATAATATAGACAATTTCAGAGGGCATGGTTGTTTCCTTTTTAGGGTTCCGTAGCCTAAATGGCAAAAGACGGAACCCTTATAGATTCGTCATGTCTGTCTGTCCGTATGTCACAGCCACTTTATTCGGAAAGTATTAAGACAACACAGTTGAAACTTGGTAGGTAGATGTATTCTGTTAACCGCTTAACGAATTTAATACTAAAAATAAGAAAAATAAAAGATTAAGGGGGGGCAACCCATACATGGAACTGAAACTGAAAAAAAAATTTTTCTTCAAAACAACACGTGTTGGGTGTCTATAGATAGGTCTTTAAAAATGACATTGAGGTTTTTAAGACAACTTTTTCTCAAAGTCAACCGTTTGAAAGATATTCACCGCCAAAGTGGTAAAATGTGTGTCCCCCCCGCTTTAACTTTTGAAATAAGAGAGTGAAAAATCTAAAAAAAAATTTATGATGTAGATCTTAATAAACACTTTTAACCAAAATTAATTTGAACGAGATATAGTAATTAGTTTTCGAGATATAGCACATTTTCCAAAACCGCAAATATAACTTTGTCATTCATACCAACACTGTGAAAAACAAAGTTATTTTTGCAGACGAAAAATTATAGGTGGTATTAAATATGGTATGGTATAAGGTAACTACGGAACCCTATGGCGCGTGGCCCGACACGCACTTGGCCGGTTTTTTTAATATTTACTTGGTTTACAAGTAATAAAAATAAATGTATTGGCGGTGCTAGTGGACTAAACGCCTTAAAACGATTAATTTATTTAACTATATTGCTGTAACTAGGTATTTATATCCAGCGTAATTACAAAGACCGTTTTAATTCAAAATAGTTCTTGTTCACTCACTTGTCTTTAAAGGGTTAACCCTCTCGCTTGTCACATTAATTCAATTAATTATTAAAAAAACATTTCAGCCAAGTTGAGTGAGTGGAGGTCGGTTCATTTGCATAGTGAAGGTAAGCGAACCGAAAGGAAGGTGCTTATTTGTGGGTTTTTGTTAGTAATTATAGTGGTAGCTTGCATAATTTAACTCTTTTTTGTTTAATGAAATAATTTTTGCTTGGTAATAACAAAAAAGTTGATACAAATTGAATGACCTTCAGCCATTTTTAATGTCTCCACTGCTGGCCTTCCTTATGGGTGAATAAGCAGGATGGACCATAACCCACCACGTGGGTCCAATGCGGATTGGTGGGTGTTAACAACTGTTAATGAAGCCGAGACCAACGGCTAAACGTGCCTTTCGAAGCACGGAGGAGCTCGAGATAATACATTTTTGGTCACCCAACCCATGACCGACCCTTGCGAAAGATGCTTTATCTCCGCAATCGCTAGGCCAGACGCTAAACTACTGCGCCATCAAGCTCCTCGCAAATTGAATACTTTTAATTGTTATTAATATGTTTTATTTACGTTAATTCAGCCCCTAACTTAACCCTACCTTAATGTGTACTAATTTAGTTGATCAAACAGTCGACAGATGTCACTGTAGCGAAATCAATCACGGTATGGTTTTGCTTCTAAAGCCCGCCGGTAACGATCAATTGCGATTGTCAATTTTTCCGTCAATTCCATTGTTGGAGCAATTGACAATCGCTTCAATTGCACGCGTAAACGATCAATTTTTCCGTCAATGGGCGTCAATAGCGAAAAATTGACAATCGCAATTAATCGTTACCGGTGGCCTTTAAATATTAAAAGTATCTGGAACATGATTCGAATAAATTTTAATGTCTTCGCCTTCGGAAACGGAGTTTTCTTCAACTATTCTTAAATTCGTTTTCCCGTAAATAATTTCATATGTTCATATTAATTTTAACTCACATAAACATAATTGAATAATAAGAATAATAAATTAATATAATAACAATTTCTTAGTCCTAAAATTAGCAGAGCTTCTAATAACATATAAGTACGTCTCTACCTGGGTTCAAATTTGGGGCTATTGGCGCAGCAACTAAAGGATCATTTAATATGCTACTCTACCAATAGAAGTAAATAAATTCAATTTAATTAAAAACACAAATTGCTATACTGTAGTTTAATAATGCAAATGCCACACAGTTAAAAGCCAAATTGATTAAAATAACGCATCAATAAATTTAAACATAAAATATTCCAATCTTAAATACCTTTTACGAATACCTATCCCATTTATTCCAGTACAAATACAGTTCAAAAATCCAGTCTACATATTTCCAAAACGCTCAGCAGCGGTACGAACATTCTTTCCCATAGTAAACTATTTAATTATTCGCCGCCAAAGCGAAAACACAACATCAATCAAAGTTGCCGACATACTGCGTGCTCAAAAAGCAAAAAAAGGAAACATTTTAACCCTATGAATTGAACATTCCTTTTAGAAAACAATTAGCTGACAAATTGTTTCTTTATTGAAATAAAACATGGATTAACAGAGCGTATATTGTGAGGCCACTGCTGTAATGTGGTCAAAATGTTGTGAAATTTTAAATAAATCATCAATGCTTATAAAGGTTGGAAAATTAATGGTGTTAAATCTATAAGTGTTTGTGATTTTGATAACTGCGAAATCAGGGAGTGATTTCGATCAAAGTTTAATTTTTACCGACTTCAAAAGGAGGGAGGTACTCAATTCGACCCGTTTTTTTTGTTTTTTGTATGTACACCGATTACTCGAAGACGGCTGGACCGATTGAAATGATTCAAACGTTATTACATCAGGTAAACTCCCAAGTTGGTTTCATTTTTTTTAATTTTGAAATCGGTTCAGTATTTTTCAAGTAATCTTGAAAAAAGCACGAAAATAGTATGATTTTGTGTGAACTACCTCGATGATCAGTCGTATAACTTCTTTGTTTATGAACTGATTAAGATAATTATTTTTTTGTTGGAAAAAGGATATCTTAAGTGTAGTTCTTTAACCGACTTAAAAAAAGGAGGTTCTCAGTTTGACCCGCATGTATGTATGTTTCTCCGCGATTAACTCACGTTTGGCTGAGCCGATTTTAATTTCTACCTAAATAATATACCTACACTATTTTTAAATTTGAGATTTTTGCATTTACAATGCTATTTTTAAACAATACTAAATAATATACTAGAAAAAATACGACTCGCACCAGATCAATACTCAGACGGGAATCGAACCCGCGACCTTTGGATATCCGGTCCAATGCTCTGACCGCTGAGCTACCGAGTCACTAGTGACATCGTCGAATTTTTCCTAGTATATCCTAAACTCTTACGCTGTAAGCCAGCGTTATTTCACCAATGTGAGGAATTACCTCGACATTCAATTGAAATATCTTTCCAGATATTTTAACAATTGATTAAGATGAAATAGCTATATAATTTTTAAATTTGAGATTTTTGCATTTACAATGCTATTTTTAAACAATACTAAATAATATACTAGAAAAAATACGACTCGCACCAGATCAATACTCAGACGGGAATCGAACCCGCGACCTTTGGATATCCGGTCCAATGCTCTGACCGCTGAGCTACCGAGTCACTAGTGACATCGTCGAATTTTTCCTAGTATATCCTAAACTCTTACGCTGTAAGCCAGCGTTATTTCACCAATGTGAGGAATTACCTCGACATTCAATTGAAATATCTTTCCAGATATTTTAACAATTGATTAAGATGAAATAGCTATATAATTTTTAAATTTGAGATTGAGATTATTTAGTATTGTTTAAAAATAGCATTGTAAATGCAAAAATCTCAAATTTAAAAAATATATAGCTATTTCATCTTAATCAATTGTTAAAATATCTGGAAAGATATTTCAATTGAATGTCGAGGTAATTCCTCACATTGGTGAAATAACGCTGGCTTACAGCGTAAGAGTTTAGGATATACTAGGAAAAATTCGACGATGTCACTAGTGACTCGGTAGCTCAGCGGTCAGAGCATTGGACCGGATATCCAAAGGTCGCGGATTCGATTCCCGTCTGAGTATTGATCTGTTGCGAGTCGTATTTTTTCTAGTATATTATTTAGTATTTTCACTTCTCAAGCTTACGCGCTCACTAGACATGAAATAAAACAATTTTTAACGGATACTAGCGCGGTTTTATTGAAAGCACTTTGGTAATTAGTTGGTATTTGGTTTGATTTTTGGTTTTCCCGACGTTTCGGCAACTTTGCAGCTGCCGTGGTCACGGGGGACTGAAGCTACCCGTGAGTCTACCCTCAAGCGATGAATTTTTTTAGACGTTCAGAAATTAAAGTTTTAACAAAATTTTTAATGTTTTATGTTGATTTATAATTTAATTTTATGAATTATTTAGTGTTAAAAAGAGAGAGAATCTACTGAAGCTACCATCATTTCATAAAATTGGGAGGCCCCTCCAAGAAAGAAATGGCGAAAGAAAACTTGGAGAGGAAAACCGACCTCCGTCTTTTATATTAATTTATTTATTTGCAAAAGGAACTAACTGTATCATTAGATCTTACAGTGTGTGTGAGGGGCTTAAGCTTGTGAATGATGGGGTCCCAACCTGGTGGAATTTTCCAACCATCATCTCTATTGAAATTAGGGTATTTATTTATTTCGATAGCCTCGCGGAGCATTCTAGGAATAAATCTACGTTCCCTAGCAAGGATTTGGGGTTTGTCAAATCTAATATAATGGTTGGGCCCCTCAAAGGCGTGTTCACTCACTGCAGACTTGTTATCGCGCCTATGTTTCATGTCAGCTATATGCTCTTTGACGCGGGTCCCTATGCTTCTCTTTGTTTGCCCGATATAGGAGAGCCCACAGTCACAATCTAGTTTGTAGATGCCTGCGGCTTGAAGGGGGATATTACACTTGACAGGTCGTAAGAATTGGTTGATCTTCTTCGGCGGCTTGAAGTAAGTTTTGATTGACGCTCGCTTCAGAATGTTTCCAATCTTGTCAGTGACACCCTTCACGTATGGTAGGACGGCAGGTTGACGCTCTACTGTGGCTGGTTTGGCGCGTGTTTTGTGATGAAGGCGTGGTACTTGCAATTTGTTGTTACGCAGTACTTGTTTGACATGCTGAAGCTCAGCAGTCAGGTGTTGTTTATCACAGATGCCGCGGGCTCTCTGAAACAAAGATTTCCCTACGGTAGCTAACTGTATAGGATGATGGTGAGAGTCACCATTAAGGTATCTGTCTGTATGGGTTGCTTTACGATACACTGTATGGCTCAAGGTTTGGTTCGGATTCCTGATAATGAGAATGTCTAGGAAAGCTAGTTTACTATCTGCTTCTAACTCCATAGTAAATTGTATGTTGGGGTTTATGGAGTTAAGATGGTTGAGAAATGCAGGGACACTGTCTCTAGGTAGTATTGTGAAAGTGTCATCTACGTACCGTTTGTAGAACCGGGGAGTCACAGGTGCTGTGGCTAGTGCTTTCTCCTCAAAATCTTCCATGAAAATATCAGCAACAATGGGGGATACAGGAGATAAATAATTCATAAAATTAAATTATAAATCAACATAAAACATTAAAAATTTTGTTAAAACTTTAATTTCTGAACGTCTAAAAAAATTCATCGCTTGAGGGTAGACTCACGGGTAGCTTCAGTCCCCCGTGACCACGGCAGCTGCAAAGTTGCCGAAACGTCGGGAAAACCAAAAATCAAACCAAATACCAACTAATTACCAAAGTGCTTTCAATAAAACCGCGCTAGTATCCGTTAAAAATTGTTTTATTTAGTATTGTTTAAAAATAGCATTGTAAATGCAAAAATCTCAAATTTAAAAATTATATAGCTATTTCATCTTAATCAATTGTTAAAACTTATTCGCCAACCACTTTAAAATTAAGCCTTTAGATATTTGTAACGTTGGCGAGGATATAGGATGTGTACCTACGGGTGACACTAATGTTTTAACAACACCCGATGAGGTGGCAAGTATAGTTCGTAGCATGAAGCACGGGAAGTCGCCAGGGCACGACGGGCTCAGTATTGAGCATATACTTTTTGCCAGCCCGGAGGTCTTTAAGGTGATTGCAGACTTGTTTAATATGTGTATTAAACAGGCGCACTTACCGGAAAAGCTTATGAAAACAACAGTGGTACCTATAATAAAAAACAAAACAGGAGATCTGTCCAGCCTGAATAACTACAGACCTATATCTCTTGGCACTATAGTGGGTAAAATATTTGAAAGAGTTATCCGGCCTGAATTGGTGAAAAATATACGAATAGATGATGCACAGTTTGGTTTTCGTAGTGGGGTCTCAACGGATTCAGCTATACTAGCACTCAAGCATTCTGTGAGTTACTATCTCAAGAGGGATACACCAGTATATGCGTGTTTTCTGGATCTGAGTCGCGCATTTGATCTAGTAAATTACAAAGTACTGTGGAATAAACTCGACCAAACCTCAGTTCCTCCATCTATAGTGAATCTTTTGAGACACTGGTACGAGAACCAGACTAATTCAGTTAGATGGGGCGACGCGACTTCTAATAATTTTAAATTAGACTGCGGTGTTCGTCAAGGAGGATTAACTTCCCCGGACCTCTTTAACCTTTACGTTAATGAATTGATCGAGAGGCTGAGAAGCTCTAGAACGGGTTGCCATGTTGGTAACGTATGTGTTAACAGCCTGAGCTACGCCGATGAATGGTGCTTCTCAGCCCCTCGATTAATGGACTCCGCAAACTACTTTCAATCTGCGAGTCATATGCTGAACAACACGGATTGAAATACAACGTTAAGAAGACAGAGGTCCTGGTATTTAAAAGGGGCAGAGGTCCGGAGAGGCTGCTACCGGTCTGGTTATATGGTTCACCAATTCAGGTTGTATCTAAATTTAAATATGTAGGGCACGTTCTGAATGAAAAGCTGAGTGATGAGGATGACATGGAAAGAGAACGTAGGGCCCTCGCAGTGCGCTGTAATATGCTCGTGCGGCACTTTGCCAGAAGTACGGGAGACGTCAAAGTCATGTTATTCAGGGCATTTTGTCAGACGTTTTATTCATGTCAACTTTGGTTGAAATATACAAAACGCTCTTTCAATGTGCTTAGGGTTCAGTATAATGACGCCTTCCGCATTCTGATGAGGTTGCCAAGACATTGCAGTGCTAAAGAAATGTTTGCTGATGCAAATGTCGCCGACTTCTTTGCCATTCTCCGGTCACGATCGGCGTCTTTTTGGGCCAGAGTCAGGGAAAGTGATAATTCTATCCTTAAAAATATAAATAGAGATATAGACAATGTGTTTTTTCGTCATTGGTCGAAATTACACACTGTGGGAAACGGCTGCTTGAGGTAGGGCATTTATTTAAGACCTAGCTAAATATATAATGACAATTTTTAATTTTAATTTTATATGTATTTTTGCTTTTACTTTTATTTTTACTTTTACTATGTATTTGTATTATTATGTAATATGGGTATATTACCTGAAATAAAGCTATATTATTATTATTATTATTATTATTAAAATATCTGGAAAGATATTTCAATTGAATGTCGAGGTAATTCCTCACATTGGTGAAATAACGCTGGCTTACAGCGTAAGAGTTTAGGATATACTAGGAAAAATTCGACGATGTCACTAGTGACTTGGTAGCTCAGCGGTCAGAGCATTGGACCGGATATCCAAAGGTCGCGGGTTCGATTCCCGTCTGAGTATTGATCTGGTGCGAGTCGTATTTTTTCTAGTATATTATTTAGTATTATACCTACACTACCTAATACAAAAGGTACCTACACTAAAAATAAAAAAATAAAAAATTGTTTAAAAAAACAAAAAACCGACTTCAATAAACCTACCTCTAAAAAGCAAGAAATAATATTCGTAATAATAAAACACGTCTATTGAAGTCGGGTGGGGCTTTTAGAATAAAAAACCGGCCAAGTGCGAGTTGGACTCGCGCACGAAGGGTTTCGTACCAAAAACGGCAAAAAATTACGTTTGTTGTATGGGAGCCCCCCTTTAATATGAATTCTATTCTGTTTTTAGTATTTTTTATTAAAGCGGTAATAAAAATACATCATCTGTGAAAATTTCAACTGTCTACCTGTTGTCGTTATTAATATCGAGCAAAAATCGGCAAAAAAATCACGTTTGTTGTATGGGAGCCCCCCTTAAATATTATTTTTATTCTGTTTTTAGTATTTGTTGTTATAGCGGCAACAGAAATACATCATCTGTGAAAATTTCAACTTTCTAGCTATCACGGTTCATGAGATACAGCCTGGTGACAGACAGACAGACAGACAGACAGACAGACGGACAGCGGAGTCTTAGTAATAGGGTCCCGTTTTTACCCTTTGGGTACGGAACCCTAAAAAAGGGATTTGTACTCCAGCCCCACCCGACTTCAATAGACGTGTTTTATTATTACGAATATTATTTCTTGCTTTTTAGAGGTAGGTTTTTTGAAGTCGGTTTTTTTCTTGTTTTGAAAGCCCTACTTACTACTATTGGACAAGTTCATTTATAAATAGTAAATTAATAAATAAATGCTTGACAGTTTTCACACAGAGCATTCTGGCGCCAAAATAAGCAAAGCTTGAGTGCTAGACAACTGATGTATAACACGCGCAAAATAACTTGGCGGCTCAGAAGTTAGCCGCAAGTGATATTTCGCGCAGGGTCCATAGTTCCCAACCGCCAAGTTATTTTGCGCATACTATACTACTTACATACTTTTTAAATATATACTTACTAGTGGCTCCGTGAGCTGTGGACCTCACGATAAAATAAATAAAATGTCGCCATGAAATTTTCAAAGCACACACACACCACAGTACGTGTGTATTCGTAGCTAGGTGATGCTTCTAATTTTGATAATTTTTCGAAATGGACGAATATTTTTTTAATACATTTGGAAAAACTGGCTTGACTAAACAGTTTTATATAATTATCGATCCTACTCACAAAATTTCACCAGAATCGGTTGAGAAATGCGACCTGTAGAGGAGAAAAAACAGCCGGAAAGCCGGAATAGTTTTTTACATATCTCCGTCATTTTAAAAAATTTCGAAAAACTGTCTCGACAAAAAGTTATATATATTTATTAAACATGCTTACAAAATTTCACCGGGATCGGTTGAGAAATGCGACCTGTAGAGGAGAACAGCCAGCGCCAGAAAGTCGGACTGAAATATGTTTTTTTCCATATCTCCGCAATTTAAAAAAAAAACAAAAATCTGGCTTGCTAAGAAATTTCTATACAATTTTTAAACTTGCTTACAAAATGTTACGAGAATCGGTTGAGAAATGCGACCTGTAGAGGAAAACAGAAAGCACTGGAAAGCCGGACTGAAATGTTTTTTGACATTTCTCCGTCATTTTGAAAAATTTCAGAAAATTGACGTGACAAAAAAATTCTATGTTATTTTCAAACCTGCTCACATAATTTCACGAGGATCGGTTGAGAAATGCGACCTATAGAGGAGAACAGACGGCGCTGGAAAACCAGACTGAAATAGGTTTATTTAACGTATCTCTGGCATTTTCAAAAATTTCAGAATACTGGCTTGACAAAAAATTCTATATCATTATCAAACCTCCCTTTCAAAATTTTACGAGAATCGGTTGAGACATGCGACCTTTAAAGGAGATCAGGCAGTGCTGCAAAGCGGACTGAAATCTGTTTTTTAACATATCTCCGTCATTTTGAAAAAAATCGAAAAACTGGCTCGACAAAAAAAATCTATATAATTTTCGAACACACAAAATTTAACGTGAATCGGTTGAGAAATGCGACCTGTAGGTGAGAACAGACAGCTGGACATACGAAAGAATTTTTGGCCAAGCTAAAGCAGAGACGCTTCGCTCGCACTTCATGCTTGCTCGGTCATACATATAGTAGCACCCAGACCCGTCACAGAAATTAAAATTCATAATTTCAATTTCTGCCCGGCCGGGAATCGAACCCGGGACCTCTTGCGTTGTAGACCGGCGGCATGTTGACCACTGGACCACTCAAGTCATCAAACATTTTAACATTTTGAACAGCGATATGATTGTTGCACCCAGTAATAAGAATAAGTATAATAATAATTATGTTTCATCACCAATATTATAAGATTTGTCTAAAGTTTAACACCTCATATTTTGTGATGAATATTATTTAACTTATAATGTCTTTTTTTATTCACAATGGCATAGTACTTGGCCTTCATCTCGTCCAATGTTAAGTGACGGTAGGGCCGAAAGTGTAAGCGTAATACACTCGGAATCCTCACCACTGAAGAACTGGCTATCTTACCTCTAACTGCCGGAACACAACAATTTTTAAATTGTTGTTATGGCGTCAGACTTAGGTAAGATGGTGTTAGCTTGCCAGGCGGACTTGAAATAAGCCCTACCACCAACCTTTGTCTCTAGTCATACGCTTTAAAACTTAAAATACTAAAACAGCGGGGACATACTTAGCCCGAAAATATTTGGGACCAGAGAGCACTCATGAGAAGTTAACCCTACGAATGTTCCGGCCCATTTAGGAAACAATTAACCAACTTCTCCATCGCCATGCTTAATAACGGGTTGAAGTTTTTATCTGCATGTAATTTTAATTACGTTTTGGTGTTTTCATTTCAGTCTTCCGTAATTACGTTTATTTGGGGAAGGATCAGAATATATTGCAAGGGAAAAGAAACTTTAAGGCGGTATCCTGACCGAAAGTGGCGCTGCGACGAATTTTAATTGTAATTCTAATACACAATTTAAATAAAACTTTAGGTGAAATTTTTAAGGCCTATAGTCTAGTATTTTTAGATGGTATCAATGATTACATTCCCTCATAGTCATTGCTAGAAGTAGATATCAAAACTGCCAAAAGTGGCCGTTTTTTGACACATTTGCTATCTACTTCTACGAATAGCTACGAGGGAATGTACATACCTTTTAAAAATACTAGACTATGGGCCCTAAAAATTGTACGAAAAGTTTTATTAAAATTTCTATTAACAACTGATTAAATGAAAACCACCCTAAGTATTATTTTTAGGAAATACATATGATAGTTTTTTCACGGCTAATTTAATGAGTTACAAATTAAATGAGTTTAAATTCTGTATTTCTTTTCCCTAGTTTGTAAAATAATTAATTAAATGTATGAAATGCAACTAATTGTAAAGACCTAGGTGCTATTAAAAATATATTTTGCTACACTAAAAAAAGGAAGTTTTAATGAAGGTTCGAACTTTAAGTATTTTCCTATCTTGACCGATATCCTTCACGGTGCGTACGTATTAACACGTCGTCCGTGTGTTTTCAACCGCATTTACAATTTAGATAGTACCCGCTCAGTTGTAGCAGCGTTTCGAAATTAATTACTTGGGTCACGCGAGCCCACCTCTCACATTTTTGGGTTAACACATTAAAAGTAATAAAAAACGACTCTATTTAAGAAAGTATAAGATCTAATTTTCTTCAAAGTGATTACTACATTAGCACCCACTTACAGTGTGTATTTGACACTATTAATTTGTAATTTAGAATTAAAAAGGCTCATAATGTCAACCGATCGGGCCTAATTATGTTCTAACGAATTCATTTGGAAAAAATAAATGGAAATGAAAAAGAGGTTCGCGTGTGATTGCAATAAAAAAACTACTTGTAACTGAGAAGCAATAAATTATATTGAGTATGTAAATTAATAATGGAATCGTAATGAGAATCGCTTTGCTGTCTGTTTACAAAAAGAAGGAAGAAAATGAGATTGCTATTTCGTAAAGAATAATTAAGTCACGTAGAACAAAAAGTTATTGATACTATCTATTTGCCTAAACCCCAATGTTATGAATCTAATTATTATTATGTTTACAAAATCCAAAATTTTTCTTTTCGAATGAAATCTCACCAACTAAATCAAGCAATATGTAATTTCTATAAAAAAAATCGGGTTGCACTCCCGTGCTCCGAGTGCCGGCAGAAGTGAAAACTTGAATATTAACGTTGTGCATTATTGATATTTTGGAATGGTTAGGGAATAATTTTGCACGAATTGCTTTAATTATCAGTTTAAAAGTACTATCATTTATGAAGTAGAATACAATATTTATTTATTGTGCTATCGTACACAAACATGGCAATTTATATGACATTAAAAAGTTTATCTCTCAAAAAAATCAACCCGCCGAATGCCAAAATGACACGCCGCCATTTTCGCCGCGCCGTAGAAAGAGAGGGGGATACTTCCGCCGCCGGCTGTCTACGCTACATCTGTCTTACGAATTTTCGATCAGGGTCACATGACCCTGACTGACGCGAGTTTAACATTTTTACCCAATACAAAAAAAGTGTACAACGCCGCTAAAGAAGTTTTCACTTCAAAAAAGCTTTTGTAGTTTAACTCTGTAGGTGATTGACGGGAATGTTAACGTCATGAAAATGTAGTAGTATCATAAATATGAATACCAAACATTTGAACATCTACCTTTAAAAGGCAAAAGTTTCTTACCTCGAAAGCAAATTCTACTTTCAAAATAAACTCATTCGAATTTCAACTACATCTTTACGTCAGCCTTTTGTCTTAAAATCAGATGGTACGCAAAGTTAATGAAAATTACGGACCCTAAAACTTATAAAGTGAAAATTAACAAGCATTCGAGAATCAAACGCACTAAAAGCTCGTTGGTATAAAGGGTTATTTAAATTTAAATTGGGCCCTCCAAATTAAAGACAAGGGATGTCGTACCTAACGGACCGAGCTCTTACTTCGAATGTTTCTGACATTTGAGTAAATCATTCACTTGAGCATTAGCTTGCCGAATCGTCGAATTTTCGGAGTGACATAAACGCTCCGTTATTTTCGGTGTAATGAAAATTTTCTATAACCATATTGAATTTGAGGTCTTTGAAATTGTTAATTTACTAATACTTAGAGAAAATTTGGTCTGTCATTCACGAATAATAAATTTTTACTGCGAGCTTTAAGTACCAATTTATCTATGATTGTAATTTTGTAAATAAAATGATAATAATTGTTATTATTTTCACAGTATCTAATTAAAAACATTAATAAAGTCTACGTACTACGATTCCACGATCTACATTTTCGTTTTGCAGTCATTTGTTCCACAAATTACGTGATCATTTTCGTACTAACTTGATTCATTCAGTTAAAATTTGTGATCCTTTTGCCATTGCGCGTGGCTTCATGTTGCTTTAATAACCCTAATTTTATCTTCACGCAATGCAGGGGGCCATACATAATTGCGGTATCTGTTTCACTTATTGTTGAGCTTTTTGTTCAGAAAGCACTGTTTTGGCACACGCAATGTCGTTATGCATGGCATCTTATGAGGCAAATATAAATTCCTTTAATAATTTTCTTCGGAAAAAAGTTTTGTGAGAATACTATCTTAAATCTTGGTGAGATTCTTTGAAAATTATTTGAAAATACAATTCGAAAAATTTATATCAGATTTTCGCTGAAGTCAAAACAGGGATATAATAATTTTGCAAATTTTTACAATTGCGAGTGTTTTAATCAAATACTGTACACATAGTTTGTGTACAAGTATTTTAAATTTTATTTTGTGTACAAATAGTTTGTTGCATTTCTTAAGCCCGCCGGTAACGATCAATTGCGATTGTCAATTTTTCCGTCAATGCCATTGTTGGAGCAATTGACAATCGCTTCAATTGCACGCGTAAACGATCAACTTTTCCGTCAATGGGCGTCAATTGCGGAAAAATTGACAATCGCAATTGATCGTTACCGGTGGGCTTTACCATTTTACTTCAATAGTAAAGTCGGTTCAACATTGTTTCCAAAACTTTTAATAATATTATCGATAAAATATCAAGAGGAGGGTCATCGTAGGATTATGGTAACAAATCCTTGATTTTAAGTAAAAGTCAAATGGATCTTTTTATTCTACGGGTTTGCATTAACATTTCAATTAATTAACGAAAAGATAATACTTACCGATGACATTTTTAAGAATTAAAATGTTACGGAAATGAAAATCGATGGGATCTCAAACATGAAGGCTGGTGAATTTTAATGCAGGTCTTTAACTGAATAGTGAACAACAAAACTTTTATTTTACTTTAAACTGTTGGTTGTAGATTTATTATCGTTTTTAAATGGAAAGATGGTACCCATGTCAGTATATACTTTTAAATTCAGCTGTTTTCGTTGACCTTTCGACTATCTTTCACGAAGTTTTTTGTTCATCACTTGTTCTTTTACTGAACTGCCAAGATTGGAAGATTATTTTATTTTATTTAATACTTTGTTGAATTGTTCTATTATATTTATAATTTAATTGCATTTTAAATGATTCACAAATTATTAACGACCCGCCCTCGCTTTACTTCGTTGTAGATTGTAGTCTGTAGCTTTTGTACCTACTTATGTAGATTTCTTGAAATGGTTTTCACAATATAATTGACCGAGCGAACGCAAAGCGCGAGCGTCTCCGTTTCATTGGGCAAAAATACTTTCGTATGTCTATTTTTTCTTCTCTACAGGTCGCATTTCTCAACCGATTCTTTTGAAATTTTGTGAGGAAGCTATATTTATATAGATTTTTTATCAATTAAGTTTTTCGAAATTTTCCAAAATGGCGGAGATATGGGGAAAATCATATTTAAGCCATTTCGAAAAAAAATGACACAAACGTGCGATCTACAGCTTTACATAGCCACTTATAATAGAATTTCCTAAAAATATGAATATAGAGGTGAATCTTAAACAACCACCTATATCCATTAGATAAATGTTAATATGTAATGTTTTAATTTATTCATATCCTTTCCAGCCAACAAAAGTCATTAAAATTAAAACGATTGTTATTTTCGTCATCACCACAACGAAATTTGTATACAATAATATAATGAGTTGTTTCATTACTTAACAAAATGTGTGAATGGAGCTGTTTAACATTTTATCTATTCATTTCATCTTGTCTTACACTGACGAGCAAAATAACTAGTCACTTACATAAACAACGATTTTTTATAAACTAGTAAAAATAAATGTTGGAATCAAATGTGTTTCAATCAAAATGTTTTTGCATTTTGCAGTTCGGATAGGATGTCTCACTCATGCTTTTGAACTTTTTGAAGATAATAAATAACTTTATTATTTTTGGTGAATGTGTTCAATACATCGTCAATAGAATACTATTACAAATATTTTATGTATATTTATTTATAGATATATTTTGAATTTACTTGGTAAAATAACCTCAACAAATGACAATTTTGAGCAAGATTCTCTACATTTGAATATAAGTTTTCAACAAAAATAATGTATGTATAATATGTGTTACATTAATATTCTATTGACGACATTGTTAAAAAATAAATCAAGTCATTTTTTATCATAAAAAAGTTCAAAAGTGTGAGTGAGACAGCCTTTCTGAGCTTTAAAATGTGAATACGCTCTTTAAAGGAATTTAATTTTACACATTTTATTTTATTTTGCGTGATTAATACGCTTCAATGTTCTTTTGACTTCATAGAGAATCGTGAGTTGTTTAGGAAATATCATCGTCCATGAAGTGACTAGTTATTATGCTCGTCAGTGTAGATTAAATTTACAACCGTGAAAGTTTTAAATTCATTAATTGTACAAAACTTTTGTACAAACACATCGAAAAAGGGTTTTTAACAGTTTTATCTTTGAATAATAATGTTTATAGAAAAGAGGTAAATTAAAAATGGAGTGTAACGGAAATTGTAAAACACTTTATGTGTGATGTAATTAAAATAAGCTGACTATATTTTAAAAAAATAACATCGCAAACAGTAATGTAAATATTAATACTAAGGATTTTTAATAAACTATGTATTGATATCAAACCAAATACCAACTAATTACCAAAGTACTTTCAATAGAACCGCGCTAGTATCCGTTAAAATGTTTTATCTACTCTCATATCGTAAAATTCGAATTATGAATTTCAAAACGAATTTATATTGGCATACTTTATACACGCAATACCGAAAAAAAATTAAAAAGTTATTTTATAACATACCTTCGCTATACTAAAGTATGCTATAAAATAACTTTTTTTCTCATTACGATACAGGGCCAATCCAAGAAGAGCAGGTTCCGCGATATTAAAAAAAAAACAATGATATTCCCATATACTTTCCATGATTAAAATGTACTCTATGGTGATCGATGACTTAGCGTAACGATTCGTCTGCTGGAATTCACTCATATCATTATTTTTTTTTCTAATAGAATACGCGCCATTTTTTATTTTAATTTTTATTTCGCTTAAAAATTTCTGATAGTAGGTAGTGAGTGTGAAAAAAGACTCCCCGATATTTTAGATGCGGCGACGGAAAAACGTCTTACTTTACCTAGGTAAGTAACCTACCTACCTACCTAAATCAAAGTCGAGAAACTACTTACTCTTTTTACTATTGATATTTTATTTGTAGGTTCAATCACAAATTGTATGAGAGTAGATAAAGTAGTGTATGAAACTGTACATAACTAGGTATTAAAACACTCGTGTGATACTATTAAAAACCTCGCCTACGGCTCGGTTTTTAAACACACACTCATGTTTTAATACCCCTCATTATGCATCAGTTTCATAAACTACTATTATTTTATGTCTAGTCAGTGCGTAAGCTTGTGAAGTAAACTTTGTATTGTTATTAAGATCCATAAATAATAAAGTTTTGTCATCTGCATAAAATATTGCATGACTTTCCATCTTTTTGAAAAGAAAATTTATAAATACGAGTATGACAATATTTTAAAGAAATCTATATAAGTCACGAATTGGGAATTAAATTTCGATCGGCGTCAAAACTAGAAAGTCACTCCAATTATTTATATTCAGACTGAACAAGCGCTGTAGTTACCTAGAATGACAAAGTATTCAAAAGTTAAGTACTTAATTTTTGAGGCGGTCTGTAGGTCATTCAAATTATGAAAACAATAAAGAAACAGTCGAATTAATTTTGAAAAAAAATATTTTACTAAATCCTACTATTCCTAATCCTACGAGTCCTACTATTAACAATTTAAATGTTTTTTACACCGTCTTGTTTATATTCCATAATATTACGGATTCACTTTAGATCTTCAAGCTAATTATTACAAGCGGCCCTGAATAAGATAGGTATCGTTTTGATGTACAATTAGGAGGCATTCAAAATGAATGAGGCTTAAAGAGGGTTTCCATAGACAAATAGAAAGGGTGATGGTGAGTTGTAAATTTCTTATAACTGCTCTGCTTGAGAATTTAAATAGAATTTGAAGTGCGCACAGATGAGAAAAGATTGAGGCTTTGGTATGGGACCTATTCTTCTTTATATTTTAGTGATTTTAAATCTTGTTAAAAACGAAAAGTTTGAAACACCTACGGAGCAAGACATCCGTTTGAAAACTCGCAGAAAGATATATCGCAGTTGGTTGAACCAAAGCTAAAAATTGTGAAACACAGCTTCAATTTCTGCCCGGCCGGGAATCGAACCCTTCTTGCGTGGTAAGCGGCATGTTGACCACTGCACCACTCAGGTCGTCATATAGGTCATATAGGTTTTTGTCATTTCGTCATATAGGTTAGATGAAGCCCACTTTCGACCTCGAATGAGTTCAAGATGATTACAGTAAAATCAAAGAAAATAATATGCATCGTTTTTTGTATTCTGCTAACAACTTTGCCTCACCTCTTTTTCAGCATAAATAATAATAAAAAATTTAGATATTGTTCATTTACGGCTCTCAAAGACGTCATTGGACCTCCGCAGAGGTAAGAACCCATATTCGGCCCCAAATGAGTCCAAATGGGTGCAGTCAAATTACAGAGCAACGATACGTTCGCACCCATTACACTGTTCACGCTCGCTGCTCCTGCAGCGTTTGGGCGCGTAAATAGCTAAAACCAATCGAACCGTGTAAGTAGATTTTTAAGTGATACACGGAAAAGGTTTGGGTGTTGCGCGAGTTTTGTTCTGTAGATGGTGGAATCATTCATAGATAATATAACTAGTGGCTCTGTGAGCTGTAGATCTATGGTGGTCTGGTGATATTGTTGAAAGTTTTTAGAAGAATCAGTTGAGAAATGCGGCTTGTAGAGGAGAACAAACGGACAGACATAAGAAAGCATTTTTGGCTATGCTGAAGCAAAGACGCTTTGCTCACGCTTCGTGCTCACTTGGTCAGTCATTATACAAGTGACGGATCGCTATACCCAATTCAAATCGCGGCCCGATGTAACGAAATTTCCATATTATGATGTGGAAATTATCGGGCAATTATCGTAGATGTGATGTGGATTTCCAGTATCTTTCTTACGTATAGAAAATGTAGAATTGATGCTATATCCAAAGATGGAACTATTATGGATGGATGATATTAGAAAAAGTAAACATTTGAAAAAAGGTCTTGACATACCGATAAAAAGTGATCCTACAGTGTTCCGTTGTTCCTTTTGATGTACGGAAATGAATATTTGCACATCATCTAGGAACCAAAACAACACTATACAACCGTCATATCAAAATACAGCGTACACACTCATAGCGTACAACTTTCATTGGCGCATCACTCCTCAAATATACACCTCAATGTTTAAACACATTTCTCTGTAACTTACCCGCTAAGCCGACTGACAATATTTGCAGAGTTTACCCTATTGCAAGTTATCTGTAAAATCAAAGAAATGTCAACCTTATCACGTACGTGTTAAGTGTTTGCGAATCGCGTAAGTAACTTTGTAGTGTTGTGAAGATTGTTGTTTTAAGTGAACTTTAGAAGAGAGTAGTCGAATTTGACCTTTATTGTGATGGAGTAAGATCCTTTTGCTTCACAAGAATGCTTGAAAAGGTGAAATTCAGTTGAAATGTTCTTTAATGATAAATTTGAATGTAGGTACATTATGTTCATTTAATTGAGGAAATCTCGTGATTCACAAAATTCATTTCGTTTCGAGGAATAAATATGTTCATATTGATATTAAAAACACATGGAAATATACAATAAAGTATTATGAAATTAAAAATGAGTTCTTATTTCTTTAAATTAAGTTCGTGATCGTCCATGACAAATTTCTCAAAAGGACCGAGAGATGGAAAAGTGAAAATAAAAAATATCTTGTTTATTACTGGAACAATAATGATTAAAACTCACTGACATGCAGTTTCATCAGGCTTTGTACGGAGGCGCGTGGCGTTGGGCGTCGCGTGCGGCGTGGCCTGTGGCGTGGTCGCGGGCAAAAGTTTAAAATACAGCGATTTATTTTCTGTAAATTAGCAATGTAAAGTTCTATTTTCAAATTTTGGACTCGAAACAAATGAAAAGCGTGGAAGTCAAATTCCCGCACAAGGGACGGTTGCACCAATCAACGACCCTGTCATTAGCTACAATCGTCGCTCGGGCGGCAAATTGACGGTTGTTAGCAATTGTTTAATTGAAAAAATGGATTCCTGTTAACTTTCAGCCAGTGTTGATTTTTTCCACATTTTGGGGAGATTGTGGAATCGGCCCTTTGTATTAATGATTTTAATTTGAACTTTATTATTACTGTAACTAATTACCAATCAATCAATCATATTGAAATTTTCACGCATAGCTATTTGAATCACATAAACGACACTTTTATATTTTGTACAAAGGATTATGCCGATTTTACTATACAAGCTAGGCCATGACATGATGCGCTTTGATGAAATAACAAAAATACTATAGTAATTTTATAGTGATTGCGTGGGAAGAATATCAATAAAATATAATGCGGGAAAAAAGAGAAATCTCAAGGAGCCGTTTAGGGTTACATTTTCCTATTATATGACATTTGTTATCTACCCCTTTTTGACATGACATGAGTCTGTCACAGATATGTATGGTTAATGCGCATCATGGCCCAGAATGCGGCATGATCCTTTATCATAAAGTATTCTGAAAAAATCGAATTCATTGCATATTTGAATTGAAGTACTGTAGGTCAGTAAGTACTAAATCCAATCAGTGAAGCTTTATGTTTAAACATCAACCATTCAGAGCGAAGCCGATGTGCCAATGAAAATGTAATGTTCTTTTGTTTGTTGTCCTTTAAATGTTTTTTTCTCGTAAGCCATGCGTTTATTGGTGCTTTTGTGAGTTGGAGTAGAAAATATGTGTCATGAAATAATTGTAACTTATTCATATGGCCATCAAGAAAATAATATTTATTACGCCGTGGCGCGTGGTAGAATAAAATCTTGAAAATTTAAATTTTTTAGTGTACAATATCTCCCGAACATGAAACATATTTCTTTCTCGGAAAAGTTTTCGTAGAACAAATTTCATTGAATAGTTAGGTATTATACTTAGCTATAGAGTCGTTAATTGTGTAAATCAGGAAGTATACACATCAACTTTGTCTAGGGATACAGGTGTTATTTTCCTACAAACGAGGTAGCTTTGAAGCCTTGGTTTTCTGCCAGGGATGTACTGTGCTGTGATCTGATGATGGCCATCCAGTGGGTGAATGGAGGAGATTCAGATCGTAATACACACTCAACTGATCTGATCAACATTCTAAAGGTTAATGGGTCAGAGTTCTCAGTTTGAGGATATCCATACTTTTTCATGCTATTTTCGCGGTTTTTAGGGTTCCGTAGCCTAAATGGCAAAAAACGGAACCCTTATAGATTCGTCATGTCTGTCTATCTGTCTGTCTGTCTGTCCGTATGTCACAGCCACTTTATTCCGAAAGTATTAAGACTACACAGTTAAAACTTGGTACGTAGATGTATTCTGTTAACCGCTTAACGAATTTAATACAAAAATAAGAAAAATAAAAGATTAAGGGGGGGCTCCCCATACATGGAACGGAAACTGAAAATTTTTTTTTCTTCAAACCAACACGTGTTGGATGTCTATAGATAGGTCTTTAAGAATGACATTGAGGTTTCTAAAACAACTTTTTCTCAAAGTCAACCGTTTGAAAGATATACACTGCCAAAGTGGTAAAATGTGTCTCCCCCCCCCCCCCCCCTTTAACTTTTGAAATAAGAGAGTGAAAAATCTAAAAAAAATATATGCTGTAGATCTTAATAAAAACTTTCAACCAAAATTCGTTTGAACGAGATATAGTAATTAGTTTTTGAGATATAGCACATTTTCGAAAACCGCAAATATAACTTTGTCATTCATACCAACACTGTGAAAAACAAAGTTATTTTTGCAGACGAAAAATGATAGATGATATTAAATATGGTATAGTATAAGGTAACTACGGAACCCTACGGCGCGTGGCCCGACACGCACTTGGCCGGTTTTTTTAAAACATGTCCATTACGTTTTGAGAATGTTGGTCAGATCAGTTGGGTGTGTATAGCAATCCGAATCTCCTCCATTCACTCCCTGGATAGCCGTCATCAGATCACAGCACAGTACATCCCTGGCAGGAAACTAAGGCTTCAAAGTTACCTCGTTTGTATGAAAATAACACCTGTATCGCTAGACAAAGTTGATGTGTGTAAAATAAAGTAGCTGTAACTGTGGAACCCTATTGAAGGCCTAAACATCACTGTGAAGTAAGTAAGTCGTATCCAATAAGATAAAAACCTCATCATGTTATATTTCTGTTACTATAAAAAATGTTACACACGAAAAAAGAAATACTTATAGCAAATGTGGTAAACCCTTAGTAAAGTGTTTGGTTTTCCGGTCAAGATTAATAGAATATTCCCGCCGACAATGAATTTGATTGTGACTCGATAGAAAAGACTGTCACTGAAAGAAACGCGAACTGACCTTGACTGTCCGCTCCATCATGTCGTTTAGATTCTCAAGAAGTTTGTATCTCCGCCTTTTCTTAGGGTAGTTCATGGGTAGGTAGTTATAATAAGTACACTTAAGATACGAAACAGGTTATCAAAATATGACACTTTTAGTTTATTAAGAAAATTATTCACAGACACAAACACACACACTGAACACTTTTTGTAGAAGTATTTAGCAATTCAACACTACAGTTTAAATTTTTTAACGCGGCACGCGGCACGAAGGGAAGCCATTTTCACACTGTTGCGAAAGCCAGCCAATCAGCGATCAGCAAGTCGTGTAAGCATGGTTGTTCCGAATTGTACTTTACCATGATACTAACGATGAAATAAAACACTTTTTAACGGATATTAGCGCGGTTTAATTTAAAGTACTTTAGTAATTAGTTGGTATTTGGTTTGATTTTTGATGTTCCCGACGTTTCGGCACCTTTGCAGCGTGGTCAACTGACACTGACACAGTCCCCCGTGGCCCGTGACTACGGCAGCTGCAAAGGTGCCGAAACGTTGGGAAATTAAAAAATCAAACCAAATACCAACTAATCACCAAAGTACTTTCAATAAAAGCGCGCTAGTATCCGTTATCAGTTTTTTATTTGATGTCTAGTGAGCGCGCAAGCTTGAGAGGTAAATATGATTTATAACATATTTGCTCGTAAAGGGTCTCTTATTACACCAATTTCGTATTGTATCTCATTACGAACTTGTGCGGTAATGTAAAGTAAAACGCACGGTTTCCTTGATAAACCGTGCGTTTTACTTTACATTACCGCACGGTTTATCTTACTTCGTCTAAAACGAACGGTACTTTTTTAAATCTTAGCAAAGAGTTTTTATGTCGGAAAAGAGGTCAACATTTTATGGATAAAATTAACTTTGGGAGATAAAATATAATAAATAAACATTTAATTATTCAATTTAATTAATGTTGACAATAAATTACAACCATTTATTTGTAACAAAAACAAAAAAATATTAATTTACTTTATTAGTAATACTGGCTGTTTTTATGCCTTTGCCTTAAAAAAAGCCCTGATGCGCGCGCATTGCTAATTTAATTTTTTTTTGCTGTATTGTTTTTATTTGAAAATGTCGTCAAGTAGTGATGAATTTATTAATTCAACACCGCCAGAAGTCTCAGAGGCAGCGCAAAAGGCTACTCTAAGCCTCTTGCCCGAAAAATTGACCGATAAGATACTTACAAGCGTATCAAAATTTAATCATATGCAAAGCACGCAAAGGTGCAAAGTCCGAGTTTTCTTTATTTCCTCGCAAATATGTTATAAAACGTCGTATGACATACGTGCGCTTTGATAATTACAGCCTCTGCTTTCTTGTAGCCCTCGCCTACGGCTCGGGCTAGCAATATCGCCTCGGCTGTAATTTTCAACGTACCGCACTTATATCATAATGTACTATTATGATACTAACGAATTTGAATTTAGAATATTATTAAATGAAAAGTTTGCTGGAGTTTTTTTGGCGCCATTTGTCAAGTTCGGTTCGGTGACTATTTTAATTATTCGCAAAATTGATTCATTGTGGATATTGTGTCTTAAAAATTGGTGCAGTTTTGTGGTACAAGTGTCTACGCAACTGAACAATATGTGGGATAATGGAAATAGGCGCGATTTTGGTTGTGTGAAGCCGAGACTTTTATTGTAGTGGTAGCTACCTCGGCTGACCTTACCGAGTAAACTGTCTTGATTGTACTTGTTTTCAAATGCTCCAAGCAGCATTGGAACGCGATGCACCCGCATTTTAATGTAAACTGAAAAAATCTATCACTGAACTATTCAACACTTGACACTGGCAAAATTACTTCCAAGAGGAAAGTAGATTGCCAAAACAAAAATATGTAGAAGAAGAAGAAAAGTTTGCTTGTGTTGAATCAAAATTAAATGAATGAGATTATTGCCATAAGCAAATTTTATTTATTATGAAATAAATGCTTCTTACTGATTTTATTATTATCTCGAAGATTTATTTTCAAGATTCTTTTTTCAAGACGTCTTTTCAACACTAACATACAGTTCGACTTGTTTGAGGAGCAATACGTTAAATAATTTATCGTCGAAAAGTATAGAAACGAAGAGAGAATTTCGTAACATATTGTGTTAGTTCTGCTTTCAATACAACTGAAATGTACGTGTGTAAAATCTAAATGTGGCCTTTTGGGACTTAACTTTGTACAGACAGCTCTGTACTTTTAAAATATCAATTTTGAGGCAGCTTAGTATCTGTGTTCGTTATGTTGTTGATAGTAGAAAGGTGTTGAGGGAATATGGAATAGTGAAGTTTGATATAAAGCTGGAATAAAGTATTTTATTTTTGAAGTATTTTAGTAAAATGATCCTCTTTTAAGAATTTCCGATATACCTAGACAGTAGCGAAATTCATTGATTGGTCTGCTCACTGGACTTTCACTATACTAAATGGTCATAATAATGGTTAATAGTGTATTCTCAACACATGATAAGATGTTTTTAATACTTAAGGTTTTCTTTAAAATACTTTTAACCATAAAATACAAAAGCCTGTAGGTTTTTGAATAATTCTCAATAATTATTATCTACAATAAAGAAAAATGTGACAAATATTTAATTAAACAACTCAGCAGGAAATAATATCGGGTAGAGTTAGACTACGTAAACTGTGCACTTGAAACGAGGTCGTTCTAAAGATGTTATTTTTACTTTATTAAAGATATACGTGTTGATTTTGTTTTCTTGCTAAAGTATAGGAGACAGCTAGTTTATGGCCTTAAAAAGAATTTGATTTAATTTCAGGAAAATTGAAACGATAAGAGAATCCCATCAATTTTACCCACGACGGACGAAACGGAACGGAGGCGGTATATACGTTTGGGGTTGGAGGTTTTGTATGTATGTATGTCTGTTACTATTTTCCTCCAAAACGACTGGACCGATGTGTTGCGAGTTTTTTGTATCACAATGTGATACGTCTAGTAGCTCAGTGGGCTGCAGACCTCGCTAAAATTATATGTTGTTTAAAAATGATATAATAAATGTCGACACGAGTTTGACACTGCTTTTGAAAATAAGTACTATTTGCTGTGCTGTTTGGGGATAAGTATTCTTTTATATTATCTCTCTTCGAAGCTAGATGGCACTTCTAATTTTTAAATTTTTCGAACAAGTAGGTGTTTTTTTTTTCACAAAATTTCGGAAAACTGGCTTGACTTTCACGAGAAACGGTTGAGAAATTTGCGACATGTAGAAGAGAACAGCCGGACAGCCGGAAAAACAGACATACGAAATAATTTTCGCCCAAGCTAAAACGGTGACGCTTCGCGCTCGCTCAGTCAATCACTAGCAGGTTGCCAATTTTGGCTCAATCCTTTGCTTTAAGAAGTTTAGTAACTTATTCAATGATACCTACTACACGAATCATCACTCGTGTAGTAGGTATATCATCATAAACGTAACGTTTACCAGCCTTATTTCAAAATCTATCGCAATCGCTTTCATTTTGGCACAAATCAAAACTTCTTTTTGGCACAAAAAAAACGTACTAAAGAAATGCAGCAATGTGTCACACCATCTGTCAAATGAAAGCTATTGCGATAGATTTTGAAATTAGACAAATTAGCCCCTGTTTGGATTTGGCAGGTTTTCACTTTCAAAAATTCAAACTTTGTATTTTCAGGAGACAAAAATTGTGCTGCATATTAACTGACCATAGATCGGTCGCGTCATAAGAATCACCATCAGGCTCAAAGGAAATTAACCTTAATGTATTCTGTAAAATATCTCATGTTCATACTATTTGGTGTTGGCAGCGATCGTCAGTTGTACCTTTCGGCCAATATCACAGCAGATGTCCTAATTAAGGACGAGCTGAGGGCGGGGGCGCGTATATTGCGACCTTTCAATAATGAACACTGGGGGAAAGCTTAGACATGGTCCAAGTGTCAGGAGAGAGAGGGTCTGCCAGGAGGTAGGAGACGCTACGCGCCCCTCGTTCCTCCCTAGTCCTTCTTCTTCTTATTTTAGTTTGGCAATCTACTCTCCTCTTTAGGGAGTATTTTTTGCCAGTGTCAAGTGTTGAATAGTTCAGTGATAGATTGTTCCAGTTTGACATTAAAATGCGGGTGCATCGCATTCCAATGCTGCTTGGAGCATTTGGCACCAAGTATATCAAGACGGCTTACTCGGTAAGATCAGCCGAGGTAGCCACCACTACAATAAAAGTCTCAGCTTCACACAACCAAGATCACGCCTATTTGCATTATCCCACATGTTGTTCAGTTGCGTAGAAACTTGTACCACAAAACTGCACCAATTTTAAGACACAATATCCACTATGAATCAATTTGCGAATAATTAAAATAGTCACCAAACCGAATCCGACAAAATGGCGCCAAAAATCCTCCTCGGTCCTTGTCAGGGGACGAGTGCCACTCGGTGGTCCTCTGAGTGCCGGGCTCGTTGGGGCGTCAACACCAGGACCACACGGTGCGTGATATTACGGTCCCGTAGGTCCTGCGTGTAAGGTGGTGCGGGAAGCAGTTGAGGGTTTAGTGGGTAGGGCCTTGGCGGCGAGTCCCACATACCTTAGGAATGCATAACCACATTCCACCTACTATAAAAAAGGAGAGAGAGGGTCTTAATCCCCACATTTTCAAAATCGTAGCCATATACTTGACATCAGCCATTTTAATGTCCCCACTGCTGGGGCACAGGCCTTCCTTATGGGTGAATAAGGAGGATGGGCCATAACCCACCAATGCGGATTGGTGGGTGTTAACGACTGCAAATGCAACCGGGACCAACGGCTTAAAAAGCCTTTCGAAGCACGGAGGAACTCGAGATAATTAATTTTGGTCACCCAACCCAAACCACAATTTAACAATCCATGTGACGCTACCGAGCTACATACTAACATAAAACTTAAAACTCACATAAAAAATGTTGGCATAATCAATACCACATTACTTTTCCACATAATTGGGATGTTGACAACTTTTTTTATTTTATATTACATAAATTACCTCTCAAAAAAAGAAACATTGGTACAATAATTATTTCGCTAGCTTGAAATCTGCCCGAGATATCACAGTGTGAAATGCACACAAATGGACTCGCCCAAAAACGCTCCATACTAACGGCTACTGAATTATGACATCACGCCTCAGTAGTTTGTATGCAACGCGTAGGAAATTTGTTCGGCAGCTATATTAAATATTGTGTTTATGAAAATGGTTTCTTAGACAAATTTGCTATACATTTTACGAACTAATTAAAGGTATCATTTATTTTAATTATTTTCATACTTTTTAAATGGACTTGTCCACCCATCTTTGAAGGGTCATAAAACAAATAATATGCAATATGTAAAACTAAGAGGTATACAAGCTACTCTAAAAGTTTAATATGTTTACGATTTTTATTAGTATTTCGTTATTTTATTCATTAGTCAACATCCCAATTGTGAAGGTCCCATTTTTGTATTAGTATGTATAAAGTTTTGTGTTAATAAGGGTGCCTGCATAAACAAAGCAGGTTACAGGTCTGTACCGATCGGTGGAGGTTAAAGAAAACAGGTTGAAACTTGTATGTCGATACCAGGGGGGTAATTATGTAACTCTGTTGCAATCAACTCTGACAGAAATCGCAGCTTTACATTGCTGCTTTAGTTAAAAACAAACTATCTTACTTAAAGCAACAATGTAACTGCGCTTTCAATCGATTTCAATCGAGAATTGTTAACAACAGACTAACGCAATCAACGGGCTGTTTGCGGACGCATCCGCGGCGCAAACTGGTACTGACATTTTATGTATTTTATTATGTTTGCACCCCGCGATATTTATAACTAGTCTTTCTTTCTTATCGTATGAGGATTAATGGCCACCTTTGGTGTAAGAGTTTATCAAACCACATTTAAGGCCTCTGACTTGGCTTAACGACTGTTATCAGACAACAACCGGGACCGACGGTTTAACGTGCCCTCCGAAGCACGGAAGCGCTCATTGTAAGGCCACTTAACGGTCACCCATCCGACACCTTGCCGCACCGAGCGTTGCTTAACACACGTGATCGATTACTATCAGTCTGTCAAGCTCCACCATGAGCACTTCATTTTAAACTAGTCATAAGTGATGAATCTTTAATTTAGTGGTGAAAAAGACATTTTCTTGTAAAGGATTTTAAATTAAGCACACGATAAAGTTGCATTCTACTTTGTGTACAATCTTTATAGAAAAAAGAATTAAAGTCTTCCTCTCCTCGCTTGTACCACAGGTTGCGGATAAAGGAAAATATTTGGCAATGAAATCCTCAGCCCCATGTAATTGCTAGGTGGCAGGCAGGACCCCGTCCACTGGAAAAGGAAGCACATACTTATCTCTAAATATACCATTACGTCATTCTGTAACTCATCAGAACCAAAATACTAAGACTTAATATTTGGTACCGATGATATATAAATAAGGGTGGCCATGGCTAAACTTATGAAAGATATAAGTTTTAAAAAAATCTTCCGGTCGACTGCAAGGTAGAGTTTAGCTTTAGTTTTTTTTTAAGTTGTATAATTTTGACCATCAGCCATTTTTTAATGTCCCCACTGCTGGGGCACAGGCCTTCCTTATTGGTGAATAAGGAGGATGGGCCTTAGCGGGTCCAGTGCGTATTAGGGGGGGTTGATGACTGCAAATGCAGCCGAAACCAACAGCTTAACGTTTGTTATACTAGGGACCAATGTTTTTTTTGGACTTGAAATCACTCACTGTGCTCAGTAGTCTATAATAGAATCACTCGCTACGCTTGTAATTCAATTCTAGACTATTTCGCTGGGTCATGATTTAAAGTATAAAAAAACTTTAGTCCCTAGCAAAACAAATAACTATTCTTACCTGTTATAACACTTTACTCAGTGGTAGAGGTGAAAAGTTGTATGTTTAACACGAGACCTAATTTTTGCTATGTCTCGTGTCTCTATGACACTCACTGTGCTTAGTACTTAGTACCTATACATTAGTACAGATCGCTCGTGATTAATAAATCATATTTACTTAAAACGTATACATTTTTGATGGTCTTCAATGCTCCTGTAAAGATACTTGTAATGTTACAAATAATTTAGAGGTATGGATTCCAAATGAATGATTAAGAATTCCGTTTGCCGTGCTCTCAACACCGTTTCCAGTTTTCCCTTTTATGCTTTAATAATAATAAAAAAAAATCATATTTCTTTGAAAGAAAATATTTAATTATTCAGTAGTTCATAAAACATCTACTGAAATCTTTTCCCGAATGTTAAAAACATAAAACTTACAACAAAGTTCTTAATCAATTTTCAATTAAAAAAAATAAGCCATCAACTCCGTCACAACCAAAAATGTAATTAAAAATAATATTTCTTCAAAACCCACTAAAGAAAAAAAACTTTGTTTCATTAAAATCGTTGACAAAGACAAAAGGGCCGTTTTGCTAAACCTTTTGTTAATCAAATCAACATTCAGAAACGGGAAAAGGGACGGAATTAAGATTCGAAAACTTCAAGTCAAAACGTCACGAAAAACAGAAAAGAAACAATTTATTTGTAATACCCTATTAAAAAGGTTATTTTATACCGAAAATTCAATGGCGGAGGGAAAGTTTGCGCATTAATAAAACTGTGGTAAATGTTTGGGACAATTTATGGTGTTCTCACACTTTGGAGTTCCGTATATATTTTTATCTTAAGTATTAACGCAGCCAATCTAAAGTCGTTCACAATTTTATTTTATTTTTTTAGTCACAGGTTCGACATAAGTGACCAATTTATTTTTAGCCGTAACTTTTTGATTTTAAATACTTTACTTTTGATGAAACTCCGGTGCTAATGGTCTAATCCCGTTTATGTGACATGTATGCTTTTTGAAAAATCAAATAGATTTATGAAATCAAAGCAGCAAATCTGCCATTTTCTTTAAACGACTTATAAGTCATCACTGCTATTCTGCTGAATTTTTGCATACAAAGTAAAAAAATCAACTACAAGGTTATTTTTAGTACATACGAAACCTGAAAACTGTTTATTCAGAATCAGTAATAGAATCGATTGCAATATTTTTATATCATTTTTTACTAAATAGTATTTACAAAACCCTACTAACGGGACAACACAAAAAAACTTGTAACTTCATGAAGTTAAAAACTCATGAGTTTTTAAGGTATCATCATATTTTTTTATACTGATTCTGAAAATGAAAATATGTGACCTGTGTTTCGGCTTTCGTGTATACAAAAAACTAGCGGCCGCCCGCGACTTCATCTGCGTGGAAAGGTTTTTTTGCTATCCCTTGGGAACTATACTTTTTTTCGGGATGAAAGGTACCCTATGTACCTTCTCTGTACCCCTGACAACGTGTATGCAAAATTTTATGATGATCGGTTCAGTAGTTAGGACGTGAAGGCGTAATAAACAAACAAACAAACGGACTTTCGCATTTTTAATATTAGTAAGAATAAAAATAATTGTATAAAATCTCAGAAATGAAAGCTAAACAGTTTTTTCTGTACGGAACTCGGAACAATCGTCACGTACTCCCGCTTTGCCGGTTTTATTGTTTTGAAGGAACGTTTGATTTAACTTGCGAGTTCTTGGCCTATATATTTGAAGTTATTCAATAAAAACAATGTTATCTTTGTCTTTTCTCTTCTGGGTAACTTTGTTTTTAACCATCTTCAAAAAATAGAAAAGGAGGAAGGATGTCTATTCGTTGTGTATATTTTTTTGTATTAGTACAGTAGCCCGTAGAACTTTTAAATCACCAAAAAGGTTACCGTTTGCCGTTGTGATATAGTTATTTATTACGAAATTATAGATACTTTAAACTAAATTTTATAGATGGCAACCCGCCGTAACCTATATTTGTATATCTCCCAAAATGATATTTTTTTTATTTTTCAAGGTTTACCACATGGTTTAGCTATTGTAGTGTTCTACAGCTTTGTTTGATTGCCACTGATAATAGTAAGACTATGGAAAGTGATCATATACAGATTTAAGACCAGATAAAGTCCAACCATTTGCATCAGGTCTTAAATCTGTGTATGGCTACTTTTTATAGTCTTACTTTTATCTGTGGCAATCAAACCAAGCTGTAGAACACGACAATAGCTGAACTATGTACTATGTGGTTCATGCTTCTTATCTACTTTCCATCTTTACTGTTCAAAACATCAACATATTAGATAAATATAATAAGCTTAGCAACTCTCTGTTTTAAATAATTTTTCTAAAATCTAAATAACACCACTACGCCCTTATGGTAAAAAACACTATTGTACACTCAATTGTGAAGATTTGTTAATAGCATAGTATTTACTTATAAGTTCTATTAAAAGATGTTATTTGTCTGTAAATCTTCCATGAAAATAAAATAAAAATGAAAATAAAATAAACTTTGAAAAAAAATATTAATTTTGGAGATGTACAAATATAGGTTACGGCGGGTTGCGATCAGTAAAACTTGGGTTAACGTATCTATAATTTCGTGATAAATAACTATATATCACAACGACAAACGGTACCTAACCTTTTTTGTGATTTAAATGTTCTACGGGCTACTGTACTATATGTATGTTCCCCGATTACTCGAAGACAGCTGAACCGATTGAAATGATTTAAACGTTATTACATTGGCCCCCCTACTCAAATGACCAAGATTCTATGCGTTTGAACGCTATGCTTGCTAATACTAAGCAGTTATTTTCAATAAACAGTAAATTATAGAATAATTGAAGGTTAAACAAGAAGTGAAGTTTGACCGTAATTATACAAGTCGCTGCATCCGAAGAGATTTTCATATTCACCACCATCGATAAACAGCTCATATGAAAGCTGCTCTAAGAATGTTGATAAAATTATCACCCTTTTCGAAAATTTAGGCTTTATGATAAATTATACGAAAAGTGATCTCCAACTAAGCCAAAAGAAATGTTTCTTGAAATTTGAAATAGACACAATGGAAATGGCACATAGCTTCCATGTTTAAAGGCCTGGGCACACCGGCTGCGTAGACACGCGCGTAGTTAGGCACGTAACCCCCTGACACACCGGGTTACGCATACGTCTACGCGGCACGCAACGCAACCGCATGTTTGCGACTTTAGTGCGCGATGTCAGACGAAGATTGAGTAATTGGACTAATTTTTTCGCACTAATTCAATTAAGAAAAACTAATTTTTCTTATTCATTATTTAAAAACAAAATAAAACACCTTTTACTACCGTTATTACCGGTACTATTTGTAAACAAATACAACTGAATGTGTAGTCACGCGCGTGGTTACGCGCACAGCAAAGATACGTGCGTGTTCGAATTTGTTAGGTGTGACGTCCAATAGGGAATGCCATTGACTACAACGTCATCAATACGTTCCGCTCTGCGTAGGTACGCAGCCTGTTTGTCTCATGGGAGCTGCAATGCGTAGGGTTACGCATCGGTCTACGTGCACGCGTACGTTCGCAAGCGGTGTGCCATGTCTCATAAAGTTTCAGGCATTACAACGTCATGGTACGTCTACGTGCACGCTGACGCATACGCTTACGCATCCGGTGTGTATCGTTCTTAAAGCGTCAAAAAATCTGGAAATTAGTTAACGACATTTCTCAGAAATCTTCAATAACCATTAGAGACTTTGCCAAATTCTTAGGTATACTTACCTCCTCCTGTCCAGCTATAGATTACGGCTGGTTGTACACGAAGCGATTCAAGAAAAGGAAATACTTAGCTTTGCGCAAATGATGACTATGATAAATCAATGCAATTAAACACTAATCTAGAATCAGATAACGTGGCGTTAGCTTGTCATCATCATCATCACATCAGCCCGCTCAACACCCATTGCTGGGTATAGGCCTCCCCCAAGGATTTCCACTACGATCGGTCCTGCGCTTTCCACATCCAGTGGCTTCTGGCAACCTTCACCCTCACGTCGGTCCACCTTGTCGGGGGCCTACCCACGGAGCGTCGTCCGGTGCGCGGTCACCATTCAAGAACCTTTTCACCCCAACGGCCATCGGTTCTTCTCGCTATGTGTCCAGCCCACTGCCACTTTAGCTGAGCAATCTTTCGAGCGATGTCGGTTACTTTAGTTCGCCTGCGGATCTCCTCATTTCTGATTCGATCACGCAGAAAGCTCCGAAAAATCTTCGTGTCCGATTTACCTCAGTGTATCAAGACGAAAGTCTATGACCAGTGTGTGTTGCCAGTGATAACTTACGGCAGTGAAACGTGGTCGCTAACTATGGGTCTCATAAGGAGGCTCAAGGTCACCCAGCGTGCAATGGAGAGTTAGCTGGTCAATTCCATATAATACATCAAAGTCTGTAATTTACATTAGTTTGCGACATTATTTCATCGTCTATTGCTCATTATTTAAGCCTTAAAAGTAAGCGTAGTTTTCAAACGTATAGATATGTTAGCTATTTGAGTAGGGGGGCGGTTTGTTCCTACATTGGTAGCATTTTTTTTATTTTGTTATCTTTTTGATTTAGTATAATTGTGATACTACTTCACTATGGTTACGCACTGAAATTTTTAGATTTTACTATTTAATTACAGCATAAATAATATATTTTTTGTAATGAAACCCGATAATGGTTAAGTCACACATACTAAGCAACGCTTGTTAATGTAAATTGAAAAACAGGGTCTTACTGAAAGTTTTTTCTTTTTTGAAGCCAGTTAAAATAGTTTGTATTAAATTAATATAACAAAGAATTTTTTTCACATCAGTGCGTCGAGACAAAACAAAAGATTTTTTTTTATATATAAAGCTTGTGTTTGGTGGTAAACTGGCGTTACAACCCGTAGCGCCAGTTTTCCACCTGCATGGCTTGACTTTGGACGGCGCCGAATGACCACCATTAATGTGACATTATCATAAAATCAACTGATATAAATTACGTAGGTACTCTTACAGACAGATGTTTCACTCGTTCTAAGTCTGACTATCAAACTCCTCTAAAGTTTGGTTTGTCTGTCTGGCTTTAAAGCTCATCTGAAGTTTAGCTAAACCTGTAGCTCATAAAAACCCTGTACATTGTAGCTCTATGTGACTACTACAGAAAACGAATCTCGAAGTTCGGACGATTTTGAACATACCCTCACTCATTGCACTCAAATAAAGAAATAATGACCGAATACAAGAATTGCCTAAGAAATTATTTTATGTACTGTTTACACCAAGAAACGCAATGTGTTCATATAGTCCAGAATGTTACGTCACATATACTAGATTAGACTGTGGTTACATGTTGTTTGGATTAAGGAAGTCATTTACCGCTTTAATTCAATAAATAATTTCTTGGACAATTTCACACAGCGCATCTATTCTCAAACTAAGCAAAGCTTGTAATATGGGTGCGCTAGACTACTGACTTGACACACCCAACAGGGGCCGTACCGGCTAACGAGTCGAACTTCGAAAAGTCTGCCGGGTTTCAAATTAAAACAGATAAATCGAGCCCCAAATGGGTCAAAATGGCGAGCCCTAATTCATGAGATCACACAAACATCAACATCTTCCAAATAACTTTAACAAATAAGAAGCTCGATTTGTTAACCGGTACGGCCCCTGATCTGGTCTTGGGGATCAGAGTTTTCAGTTTCAGGATTTCCATACAAACGCCAGCACAGCTGCAATGCGCCCATTTACCGCATGCAGAACAAGCAGCCCAAACTTCATTCGACTCTAAATAATAGCCTTCACAATACGGTGTAATACCTAGGTACTTATTTTACATTATAAAACCCAGACCCGTCAAAGAAATTAAAATTCATCATTTCAATTTCTGCCCAGCTGGGAATCGAACCCGGGACCTCTTGCGTGGTAAACGAAATGTCGACCACTGCACCACCTGAGTTTGTCATAATTGTATGCATCAGGCAAGAAACTTACATTGTGTAAATGGCTCTTTATTCCTTAGATAAAAATGTCAAGGAGCGGAACAAAAGTCACACTTTTGACGTAGTTCATAATCGCTTTTCACAGTAGGGTCTCTGAAACGTTAGGAAAAGGATACATTGTAAGGTCAGTACTTATTTGACTGCAGTCTGTGATGGAAGCAAAAATCCAGAAAATTCAGCTGTTTTCTAGCACTCTTTTACGAAACAGCTTTCTGTAGTTCTATTTCTTGAAAAGAAAACTAAACTCATCTTAGATTTCAACAGTTTGGACTTCGGTTACGATTGCAAAGTTTAAAAATAAAGAAACCGAGTAAATAAAACAATTTTTTTGTTAAGGCGGTTGTATGACCGAAAGTTGCACACCGGTTAATTTTATTTAATATTGTAATTCTAATACACAAATACACTTTTACAAACTTGACGTGGATTTTTTATTGCCCATACGGCCGTTTGCACTAAACGTAAGAACCGCCTAAGTCTTTTCCTAACTACAACTCGACCAAATTAAAACTGTATCATTAACTTAGCTGTCATTCAACTGTCATGCACCTAATTATATTGGTCGAGTTGTGTTTAGGAAAAGACGTTGGTTTAGTGCAAATGGCCGATAGTCATGTATTTATAAACGGTATCACAACATTCGTAGTCACTGCTAGAAGACACATTTGCTATCTACTTCTACGAATGACTCGAGGGAGTGATACTTTCTAAAAATACTAGACAATAGGCCCTAAAATTCCACATAAAGTTTTATTAAAATAATTGTCTAATAATTTATTAAATAGAAACCTCTGAAGGCGCCAATTTCGGTGGTATTACCACCTTAAAAGCAATATCACGAGATAATTTATAAACAGAAACGTTGATGCGCCAAAAGCAAAGAAAAACAAGATTTCACACATACAGTACTAATGGAACCATAATTAAATCTAACTGGGAACGTTAATTGAATTTGACCTTTCACTCACGTATCTTGACTTCAAAACAGATGCGTTCTAATTATTATGATTAGTTCCATAAACGAGACTTTGTGCTCACTTAAACATGGCTTTTCATACTTACATGTATATGATGTAGTTACTAACTACACAAAAAAGGTTTAAAAAAAAAGAAAAACCGCCTTCAAAAACCAAAAAATAAAATCAAAACAGATTCAAAATTAAAATGCACTAAAAGCAATAAATAATATTCAAATCACCAATACGCACATCATTTTTAATAAAAAACGTCTTTTGAAGTCGGGCGGGGCTGGAGGACAACTTTTTTTAAATTCCAAAAGGCCCACCCGACTTCATTAGACGTTTTTTTTATTAAAATTGATGTGCGTATTGGTGATTAGAATATTATTTATTGCTAAAAAGCAAAAAGTGCATTTTAATTTTGAAGATGTTTTGATTTTATTTTTTAGTTTTTGAAGGCGGTTTTTCTTTTTTTTTAAAAGCTTTTTTATTTTCAACTTTTTTGTGGTATGTAACCGTGTATTCTTTAACTTTATATGTTTTCAAAATGCCCATAACTCAATTTCCAAAGGAGTTCCGTTATGCCTTCTTAGTCCAAGTCTAGTCCAGAACGTAGCAAACAGACCTTCATAAGCCTACCAATATCTCAATCACAATACATTACCCTATTTGAGTTTGAGGAGTTCCATTGGATATTTTCGAGGTCCAAGGTGTCAATGAAATTAAAAGAACCTTTTCCAACATAAAAAATCTGCTAATTCGGTTCATAAATAACAAAGTCGTCAAGGTAGTTAATGCAAAATCATAGTATTTTCAGGATTACTTGAAAACTACTGAACCGATCTGAAAAAAAATTAAATGGGACCATCTCGCAAGAAAATTCAATCAAACAAAAAAAATCATTAAAATCTATCCATAAATGACGAAGATATGCGCGAACAACGATAAAAAAAACATACAATCGAATTGAGAACCTCCTCCTTTTTTTTGAAGTCGGTTAAAAACAAAGTCAAAGTCAATAATAATTAAGCGCTTTTGTATTGTCTGTATTTTCCTACCATAAGTTCCAGACTTTTTGAAATACTATTCAAACTATAGGTAATTGCATATACAAGGTAGTTTTGTTCATTTTCATCCAAATTTTGAGGATGTATTCAGTCCATGAAACTGAAAAACTTTCTAGAGAAAGTTGCTTAGAAGCAACACATGGTCAAATATGTAAAATAAAAATAGACTTTCCATACAAATCAAAGAGATCACGTGATCAATTTAGTATGTGATGACCAAAATTTTCTTGGAGAGAGTCTTAGAGAAAGTTGTTTAGTTTCATGGACTGGACATATCCTTAAAATTAAGATAGTAAGTTCAAAATGACCCGATATAATGTTCCAGAAAAATCTACAGAAATAGCAGGAAATAGATTTTTCTTGAAATATGGAATTAAAATTCAAACTAGTTAAATTTAGATTTTCCAAAATAATACTCATACACCGATGGAATCTAAAAAATATAACCAAATAAAAAACCAAAACACATTTACTACAAAATATGTCGATTTTTCTTTTTTCCTCCTCGGGATAGGGAAACTATAACACCCCAACTTTTCCCGGCTCTAATTTCCCGGAAAAAATGCTGCGTGGTTATGCTCAGCAGATTCTAAATTTGAATCATCGAAACACGGTCCGAATTCGTGGTGCGTCAGGCAGGGTGCAAACTATCTACTTTTTGTATTAAAGAGTAGCTTCCGCTCGCGACTTCGTCCGCGTGGATAGTCGGAAAACCCCAATGGAACATTTAACCGGAATAAAAGGTATCCTATGTTTTAATCCAGGCTGTTATATAAGCCAAATTTCATCCAAATCCGTACAGCCATTTTTGCGTGATCGTAACAAACATTCAAACATGGTAACTTTCAACTTTATAATATTAGTAGGATAAATATATCTCTTGATTGCAGAATGCATCATATCACTACATAATAATAAAACAAAGTCCCTCACCGCGTCTGTCTGTCTGTTCGCAAAACTACTGAACGGATTTTCATGAATTTTTCACCAAATGACAGACTGATTCCTGTGAGGTTTAAGTTTATAATAAGTTAAGGTTTTTTGTAAATTTGTAGAAATATGAATATAATTGTTGAAGAGGTCGGCAAAAATTAAGCTGACCGGGAGCTTGCATCGAAAACGCTGCATAAAGCTTTTGAGCTATACCAAAATAATATAAGATGGAATTGTTCCTCTTTTACAGATCTACAAAAAAGTTTTTGATGGAATTTATCTATCTTTTGATAATAGTTTACTATACACATGATACTTATCTTATAAAAAATGGTCACGTACAACGCGGTAATTTGGAAAGCTATTTAGAAGTATACGTATTCATCCTTATTTAATTAAATACATGAGTTACCTGAATCATTTTATTTACATTATTTTAACCTCTTACACTATTCAATTTAAATGAATATTTTAAGAGTTGTCGCAAAAAATTTACGCGCACGAGAATTAATCAAACGCGTTTCTTACACTGATGATGGGAAGGGACGAACGGGAGAGAAAAATACTTTTGGAGCGAATGGAGGTGAGGACTGTAAAGTATTCTTTTTGAGTGTTGTTGGAAGGTCACATTTGGAATAAAACAAGGAGCCGAAGCGAAGCGAGGGTTGGTCGCTAGTTATTAAATAAACGAAGATCGGTGCTGAATAATTATTATAATTAAATTTATTAATACAGTGCTAATATTGTAACTAAAACTGCATATTTTTTTGTCTTTCAATTTATTATTCACTTCAATTTATTATCACTCTTTTGATTAGTTGTTTAATGTATGAGTTAGATGGACATTTTTATATAATAGGTAGGTACTAGAAAAACCTGGACTCGTCTAATTTTTTTACGCGTAGCAGAAAAAAGATGGAAAACTAAAATATACTGAAAGGTCCTTTGCACAGTTTACAGGTCATATTTAATTTGCCATGGTACTTGTTATTTTGTTTTGACTCTTAATTTTTATAAGTAACCACACATCTTTAGACAAGTATATGCGACAAGTTTTGTAGCTCGTGTGTAGCCATCTTTAGATAAAACCAGGAGCATGATTCTGATAGCATCCCAAGGAATCTCATAGTATGTTGATTACTATCACTTCGAACGATTCACATACAACTATGTTTGGAATTCAGCTGATAACACTTTCGAGAAATTTATCTCGAATATTTCCAATGCAAATAAGTACTTACTCATAGATCTACAATACTTACAAGATTCTCTGTTGTAACGTCGCATTATTAAGATCAATCAGTATTAAAAAGAAATGTCTGGTATCCCAACTTCAAATACCGATGTGTGTGGAACAAAACATGATTGGCTATAAAACAAATTAATAACATACTAGTTCACATAAGATTGAGTAACAAAAATCCAAACTCACAAACTTTTACATTTATAATATAAGTGGGATACGTTTTTGTATTTAACCATCATTTTACTCTTTATTGTACTGTAATTCTATTACTATGCCATGCCACTGAGAAAGATTCTCGAACAACATAATTAATTAAACCATACAATAAAAGATAAATACAAGCATCGACATAATAGTGCCTTAGTAATTAATTGCAATACCCACAGTTGTATTGTGTTAATTCAAATAAGGATACACAGCTTTTTTATTAGGGTTCCGTACCCAAAGGGTAAAAACGGGAACCTATTACTATGGTTGTAAAAAAGTCTGGAACAGGTGGTAGGAAAATATAGACGATTCAAAAATAATTAATAATTAAGTTTATTTGAATAAAGCTATTTTTGACTTTGACTTTGTTCTACTGTCTGTCTGTATTTCACCAGGCTGTATCTCATGAACCGTGATAGCTAGACAGTTGAAATTTTCACAGATGATGTATTCCTGTTGCCGCTATGACAGTAAATACTAAAAACAGAATAAAATATAACGGAACCCTTCTTGCGCGAGTCGGACGCGTACTTGTCCGGTTTTTTTAATAAATAGTGCGCATAAAAATATTAATAGATTCATTGAGCCGGCGCTCGTGTCGTTTATTTGTTTGCGAAAAATATGGTATGTTGTTGCCATAGCGAGTTCAAGAAACACCGAGAATTATTTTATAACTGCGACATAATTATGAGATCATCGCTCATCGCATAACTACACAGTAATTTATACATTAAATAGTTTATATTGTTCAAATTGTTTGCACATTTGTTTTAAACTTTCAGCGGCACGTTTCCATGAAATATGCAGTGACAGAGGGGGTTTTTTTTCCGTATCCATAATTTAAACATTATGTCATTTAGAGCATTTGTTCAAACAAGTTAACCAATTGCAAATTGAGCAATAACTTCTAAATAGTGAATTTCCTAATTGGAAAAGGAGTTTTTAGCCGTGATCCCTCTACATAACATTCAATTTTCATTAATTAAAAACATAATTATTTTACTTGGATTTATTAGATTTTCACGCGTAGATAACTTAAAGTAATGAATTAAATTGTTGACCATTACGTATACCTAGGACAGGCAGTCCAGTTAGGTAAGTCCAACTTCGAGAAAGAAATCTCTCGTCGAATCCAACTCGGGTGGGCAGCATTCGGGAAGTTTCGAAAAATTTTTGCGTCCGACTTACCTCAGTGTCTCAAGACGAAAGTCAGACCAGTGTGTGTTGCCAGTGATGACTTACGGCAGTGAAACGTGGTCGTTAACTATGGGTCTCATAAGGAGGCTCAAGGTCACCCAGCGTGCAATGGAGAGAGCCATGCTCGGCGTTTTCCTGCGGGACCGAATCAGAAACGAGGAGATCCGCAGGAGAACTAAAGTAACCGACTTCGCTCGAAGGATTGCTCAGCTGAAGTGGCAATGGGCGGAACACAAAGCGAGAAGAACTGATGGCCGTTGGGGCGGAAAGGTTCTGGAATGGCGACAGCGCACCGGACGACGCTCCGTGGCTAGGCCCCCGACGACAAGGTGGACCGACGATCTGGTGAAGGTCGCGGGAAGCCACTGGATGCGGGCAGCGCAGGACCGATCGTCGTGCAGATCCTTAGAGGAGGCCTATGGCCAACGGTGTGTGTTGTGCGGCTGATATGATGATGATGAATGAATTAAAACAGTTTTAAGATTACAAACACTTATAATACGGTGAAAATATTTGTTCAATAACTTATTAAGTTTTGAACTTCAATTGCATATCAAAATTCAAAAGTAAGTACGATATTGCTTATAGTTATAATAACTCGCCCGCCTAGTAAGTGTTATCTACTTTTGTTCAATTGAATTACATACTACTTTTGATAAAATTTTAACTCAAAACTCATTTTAGATAAGTTCCCATAATATTAAATTACACAATCATGTATTATAATAGAAGTCATTCATTCGTTTTGCGCAACATTCGTCCCGACACGAGTTTTCTTATCAGCACCTTATCAAGGACCCTTATAGGAACAGAGGACTATTGTACTAAGTACATGTTTACGAACGAAACATTGTTGCTTAAATCACACTTATCGCCAACTTGAATAAGTTCATTATTAACACGCCTGTTATGATTTTGTTATGGCAAGATATTTTTTGGTTTATGATTTATAGAGGTTTGTCAAGTAGGTATGTGTAAATAGGTCACTGGAATTGGATTATGCCTTTTAAAAATATTATTATCAAACTAAATAGTTGAACTGTCCATAAAAACTGAAGCATGTAAAACGGGCCAAGTGTGTATCGGGCCACGCGCAGTAGGGTTGGGTAGTTATCTTATATACCATACCATATTTAATACCATTATTAAATTTTTCGTTTGCAAAAATGACTTTGTTTTTTATAGAGTTTGTATAAATGACAAAATTATATACCAAGTTTCTACTGTATAATCTTACTAGTTTCGGAATAAAACTGTGACAAAGGGATGGACGGACGGACGAACAAACAGACAGACATACAGACATGACGAATCTATGAGGGTTCCGTTTTTTGCCATTAATACGAGAATAATTTACTTTTACTGTGCTAAAATTTGAAACTATAGATTGTTGTATCTCTGTTATTCTTTGATTTTGCCAGTAATAATTATTAAGTTCTAATATTATTATCAATCGAGAAGCTCGGTGGCGCAGTAGTTTAGCTCCTGACCCAGCGGTTGCGGAGGTTAAGCAACTTTCGCAAGGGTCGGTCATGGGATGGGTGACCTAAATTTTGTTATCTGGAGCTCCTCCGTGCTTCGGAAGGCACGTTAAGCCGTTGGTCCCGGCTGTATTTGCAGTCGTTAATACCCACTAATTCGCATTGGGGCCGCGTGGTGGGTTATGGCCCGTCCTCCTTGTCCACTCATAAGGAAAGCCTGTGCCCCAGCAGTGGGGACATTAAAAATGGCTGATGGACAATATCAATCACCTTTATAATTTTATTTCTGGTAAGATCTGGCTAATTTAACGATTGACGTAGTCTGGTTTTCTAAAAAAGTTGGCAAAAATACGTCCAGCCTAATTTTTTATAAGAAAAGTTGATTCAAGTAGGTATCTTTTGAGTGCAACAAGCAACAAACAACATTTCATTCGTACGTTGAAGCACCTAAGAGGCTGGCCTCTAAATTATTATCTATGTGACACAGACTAGATCTTAACCAATGTCCAGAGTAATGAAATGATGGCCTCCAGTCTAGACGGAAAAGCACCCACAAATGGAGTACGATTTATACTGCGCAAGACCTGCAAAATTACAATGGGCTGCAGCTGCAGGCGTAGAAATATGGCCGGGAAGTGAATGAAACGCAACAAATTCCTAGTCAATCCATTTAATTCAGTAATTTAATTCAAAATGTCATCATGATAACGAACGTTACATTCGAATTATTGCTTTTCGAAAGGAAAGTAAAATTTTTTGACAAATAGTTTCGTATTTTCCATAAGAAGATTATATTATATAAGAAGGACATTGGACCGACAACGTTACAGAAATATGAAGTAACTCAAACTCGAAATCCTTTATTCAGTCTAGGCTGTTACAAGCACTTGTGAATGTCAAAAAAGCTTCGTCGTCGCTTCAGGTAAACTTGAGCCTACTTCGTCAAAGGTCTCAATAAAATAAAATAAATATTCCTCTCGAGCACGAAGAGGGCGGGTAAAAACTCACAGCAAAATCTATTTTTGCTGCAAGCGTGAGTTTTGATTAAGTTTTCGTCACTCTTAAAGAAAAAAAGCGATTTTGCTGCAAGTTCTCTCGCTAGCAGAGGTGAAAAGTAATGTTTCACTCAAGAGCAATTTTTTTATGTCTCGTGCTTTTAAGTCACGTGCTAGAATTGATTCACGAGCAGTAAAAATAACTTTGTTCACTCGTTGAACAAATAACTATTACTTTGTATCAGATAACACTGTGCGCAAGAGCACAATTTTCACAGCAGATCTTCTATATATTCATATTTATAGAGAAACTTGATAACTTTTTGTGCGGTAGGTAAGTAACTGTTTACTAAAATTTTTAGGGAATCTATCAAATTCCTATAGAAATTAATATAAAAAATTAAAAGTAAAAGCCCAGATTAACGCACGTTCACTTTCATACTCTAAATTTTTCATCCTAATTAACTAATATTAGTTTGTTTGTTTCGCCTTCACGTCTTAACTACTCAACCGATCGTCATGTCATACATTATTTTGTCAGGGGTCCAGAAAAGGACATGGGTACCTTTCATATAAAAAAAGAATTGTTCCCGAGGGATAGAAAAATAAATACTTATCCACGCAGATAATGTTGCGGTATTGAAGTACATAAATATCTTTCTTACTAACTGACAGCTTCTATCCTATCTGTATTTTTCGATTCTTAAATAAGTTCATAGCAATGTTTTGTAAATAAAAAGAAACCAGAAGCCTGATTCACTCAAGGATAGATAATAGATAGATGTAAGGGTTTTATTTTTATAAGTAGGTAGTCTTGGAGATTTCCTTAATATTCAAACATCCAAACTTATCGTTATACGATATACTTAAGTGTAGAAAATACATGGTTATTAAGTATATCTAAAAATTAAATGAGTGTTTACACTTTATTATAATCGAGTATGTACAGTTAAAAGTTTCAATATTTAATAATTGGCCAAAATATTGAAGTTTGTTTATGTCTCAAAATTTTACTGATTTTTGGATTTACAGCTCATTAATAGAATTACACGTGCGTAATCAAAAGAGACTATCTTGTTTACCTACGTAAATAATGAAAAGAATTAGAATCAACGCACGCGTCTTGCTATTTTTGTGAGTTTGCCGATTAATCAAGATTTTTTTTCGATATTTTCAAACTATTATTTTTTTACTTATAACTGCACGTTCATATTCAGAAACGTGGTCTGATATCCCTGTTTTATTTTTAGATATACCTAAAAGTTGACAGTGTATAAATTTAAATACAGTATTAGAACTAATTTCTTTAATATTGGCAGGTAATTTATTATATACTAGCGGCCACCCGCGGTTTCACCCGCGTGGTTCCCGTTCCTGTAAGAATATCGGGATAAAAAGTATCTTATGTTTTAGTCCAGGCTATCTACTATCTGTGTGCCAAATTTCAACCAAATCCGTTCAGTAGTTTTTGCGTGATTGAGGAACAAACATCCAAACCCACAAACTTTCACATTTATAATATTAGTAGGATTTTAATACACATTGCCAAACAGCTTCTTCTGTTTTTAAATTTGAGATTTTTGCATTTACAATGCTATTTTTAAACAATACTAAATAATATACTAGAAAAAATACGACTCGCACCAGATCAATACTCAGACGGGAATCGAACCCGCGACCTTTGGATATCCGGTCCAATGCTCTGACCGCTGAGCTACCGAGCCACTGGTGACATCGTCGAATTTTTCCTAGTATATCCTAAACTCTTACGCTGTAAGCCAGCGTTATTTCACCAATGTGAGGAATTACCTCGACATTCAATTGAAATATCTTTCCAGATATTTTAACAATTGATTAAGATGAAATAGCTATATAATTTTTAAATTTGAGATTTTTGCATTTACAATGCTATTTTTAAACAATACTAAATAATATACTAGAAAAAATACGACTCGCACCAGATCAATACTCAGACGGGAATCGAACCCGCGACCTTTGGATATCCGGTCCAATGCTCTGACCGCTGAGCTACCGAGCCACTGGTGACATCGTCGAATTTTTCCTAGTATATCCTAAACTCTTACGCTGTAAGCCAGCGTTATTTCACCAATGTGAGGAATTACCTCGACATTCAATTGAAATATCTTTCCAGATATTTTAACAATTGATTAAGATGAAATAGCTATATAATTTTTAAATTTGAGATTTTTGCATTTACAATGCTATTTTTAAACAATACTAAATAATATACTAGAAAAAATACGACTCGCACCAGATCAATACTCAGACGGGAATCGAACCCGCGACCTTTGGATATCCGGTCCAATGCTCTGACCGCTGAGCTACCGAGCCACTGGTGACATCGTCGAATTTTTCCTAGTATATCCTAAACTCTTACGCTGTAAGCCAGCGTTATTTCACCAATGTGAGGAATTACCTCGACATTCAATTGAAATATCTTTCCAGATATTTTAACAATTGATTAAGATGAAATAGCTATATAATTTTTAAATTTGAGATTTTTGCATTTACAATGCTATTTTTAAACAATACTAAATAATATACTAGAAAAAATACGACTCGCACCAGATCAATACTCAGACGGGAATCGAACCCGCGACCTTTGGATATCCGGTCCAATGCTCTGACCGCTGAGCTACCGAGCCACTGGTGACATCGTCGAATTTTTCCTAGTATATCCTAAACTCTTACGCTGTAAGCCAGCGTTATTTCACCAATGTGAGGAATTACCTCGACATTCAATTGAAATATCTTTCCAGATATTTTAACAATTGATTAAGATGAAATAGCTATATAATTTTTAAATTTGAGATTTTTGCATTTACAATGCTATTTTTAAACAATACTAAATAATATACTAGAAAAAATACGACTCGCACCAGATCAATACTCAGACGGGAATCGAACCCGCGACCTTTGGATATCCGGTCCAATGCTCTGACCGCTGAGCTACCGAGCCACTGGTGACATCGTCGAATTTTTCCTAGTATATCCTAAACTCTTACGCTGTAAGCCAGCGTTATTTCACCAATGTGAGGAATTACCTCGACATTCAATTGAAATATCTTTCCAGATATTTTAACAATTGATTAAGATGAAATAGCTATATAATTTTTAAATTTGAGATTTTTGCATTTACAATGCTATTTTTAAACAATACTAAATAATATACTAGAAAAAATACGACTCGCACCAGATCAATACTCAGACGGGAATCGAACCCGCGACCTTTGGATATCCGGTCCAATGCTCTGACCGCTGAGCTACCGAGCCACTGGTGACATCGTCGAATTTTTCCTAGTATATCCTAAACTCTTACGCTGTAAGCCAGCGTTATTTCACCAATGTGAGGAATTACCTCGACATTCAATTGAAATATCTTTCCAGATATTTTAACAATTGATTAAGATGAAATAGCTATATAATTTTTAAATTTGAGATTTTTGCATTTACAATGCTATTTTTAAACAATACTAAATAATATACTAGAAAAAATACGACTCGCACCAGATCAATACTCAGACGGGAATCGAACCCGCGACCTTTGGATATCCGGTCCAATGCTCTGACCGCTGAGCTACCGAGCCACTGGTGACATCGTCGAATTTTTCCTAGTATATCCTAAACTCTTACGCTGTAAGCCAGCGTTATTTCACCAATACTAGGAAAAATTCGACGATGTCACCAGTGGCTCGGTAGCTCAGCGGTCAGAGCATTGGACCGGATATCCAAAGGTCGCGGGTTCGATTCCCGTCTGAGTATTGATCTGGTGCGAGTCGTATTTTTTCTAGTATATTATTTAGTATTGTTTAAAAATAGCATTGTAAATGCAAAAATCTCAAATTTAAAAATTATATAGCTATTTCATCTTAATCAATTGTTAAAATATCTGGAAAGATATTTCAATTGAATGTCGAGGTAATTCCTCACATTGGTGAAATAACGCTGGCTTACAGCGTAAGAGTTTAGGATATACTAGGAAAAATTCGACGATGTCACCAGTGGCTCGGTAGCTCAGCGGTCAGAGCATTGGACCGGATATCCAAAGGTCGCGGGTTCGATTCCCGTCTGAGTATTGATCTGGTGCGAGTCGTATTTTTTCTAGTATATTATTTAGTATTGTTTAAAAATAGCATTGTAAATGCAAAAATCTCAAATTTAAAAATTATATAGCTATTTCATCTTAATCAATTGTTAAAATATCTGGAAAGATATTTCAATTGAATGTCGAGGTAATTCCTCACATTGGTGAAATAACGCTGGCTTACAGCGTAAGAGTTTAGGATATACTAGGAAAAATTCGACGATGTCACCAGTGGCTCGGTAGCTCAGCGGTCAGAGCATTGGACCGGATATCCAAAGGTCGCGGGTTCGATTCCCGTCTGAGTATTGATCTGGTGCGAGTCGTATTTTTTCTAGTATATTATTTAGTATAGCTTCTTCTGTATTTAGCCAACCTGGGAATATCAGTATATACAAGTATGTCAGGGTTTCTTTAAAGTCTAGTATGTATTTACGTCACGTGCTCTTTTAAAATTGTTTTTGTGTTATTTCACAAAATTAGAGATTTCGAATATATAAAGTGATGGTAACGGTTGCTGCCAAGACTTTTAAAATATGGTTTACAAGATACGTCAGTTGCAATACCTCATATTGCTCTAATATACTTCTTCTGTGCTACAAATATCCTATTCTCTTTTGAATGTCCCCATTGCTGGGGTACTGTGGCCCTACCATGAGTTGATGCAAACTGTTTACGTTACCGTAAACTATCGGATGTACTGCTTATATTCAATGCGAGTGAAAGAGAGAAAACGATAGTTTACGGTAACGTAAACAGTTGGCATCAACTCATGGTAGGGCCACAGGTCTTCCATGTGGGTGAATAAGGAGGATAGACTATAGCCCACCACGCAGGCCCAATGCGTATTGGTGGATATTAACAACTTCAAATGTAGCCGGGCCCAACGGCTTTACGTGCTTTCCGAAGCACGGAGGAACTCTAGATAGTATGTATTTGGTCAACCATCCCATCCCATGGCCGACCCTTGCAAAAGTTATGTTACCTCCGCAATCGCAGGGCCAGGTGCTAAACCAGTGAGCTCCTTATTATTATTTGACACTAATTCCAATAAGATATGGAACAATATACTACTACGAGTATTATTATTAGGTCACGTAAAATAGCTTATCGGATTGCACCAACGTTCTGTTACTAGGTCAAACATTGATTGTTATGACTAACGCGAATAATCATTTAGTTAAACAATATTGCGTACAATGCATTTTCTAAACCAATGACTAATAATTTCATTAAAACATTTATTTAAAGGTAAAATTAAAAGGCTTTTAGAGTAAAGCGTATGAAAACAATTAAGAAAAGCTCAATTGCATAGTAAACGTTTGGTTTTACGTAAATAACGGATTATAAGCAACTTTTTAATTCTGATTTTATAATTGAGTTATCTCAACCGTTAGTATTGATTGTACGCATCAAATTATATTAAAAATATGGTTATTTCAATTTGACTACCTTAGTGATCAAGCGGGAATAGTACTTGGGAGCGAAGCACGCTGGGGAGCGAAAAATTATTAGCGTGGTACGCTGGAGCGAAAACCTACTGAAGCGATGAACGTTGTCGCGAAAATCATTTGCTTGCAATGAAACTCAAAACGCAAGTTGAAAAGTGAGATTGACAGTGCGAGCGCGAAGCGCAAGCAATGCATCTCCGTTTCAGCTTTGGGCAAAAATGCTTTCGTATGTCCGGTTGACAGCCAGACAGGCTGTCAGTCTGTTTCTCTCTACAAATCGCATTTCTCAACCTATTCTCGTGAAATTTGTAAGCAGATTTTTTAATTATATGGAATCAAATCAAATCAAAATGGCGGAGATATGGGGAACAATCATATTTCAGCTATTTCAAAAAATGTTTAAAAACGAGTGGTCCATCTCTACAGAGCCACTAGTATTATTTTTTTGTTTTACTCAACTTGCCCATGAGTTTCATTACAAGCAAATTAATTTCGCCACAACATTTGTCACTTCAATATGTTTTCGGTCCAGCGTACCACGCTTATGAATTTTTTGTTTCGCTCCAGCGTCATTCGTTCCCAAGTACCTATGCAATAAAATTAGATAGGTACATTGGTTTTCTTGGTGTCGTTATCTCTGAGGTTCCGGGTTCAATTCCAGTTTGAGTAAATACAGAAAACGAACTTTTAGATACCTTTTGAGTGTCATAGTCTGAGTGTATGTAATACCGTCGTTGTTCTTTATTTATAACACAAGTGCTTTAGCTATTTTATAATCGAATTTTTTTTTATGATATGATATTGTCCAATATTTATTCAATCATAATTTATTTATTATATTAACAAACATGACTCTATAGTCAATTTTCCTAAGATTCAAACCAGACAGACACCTTTGGGAGCAAAAAGATTGCTACCGTATCAGCAATAGGTCGACTTATGACGTCATAGTTTCCATTTGTGAATTCTATTGCTATGTCTTTAAAGAGATAAATGATTGACTACTCGCTTAGAACGTGCGCTTACACACGCGGTCAGTGAATTATCATTCACACTTAAATAACAACTTTATGTAAATAAAAATAAGGTGGGTTTCCACATTGCCGTTTTGCCAAAGGTCATAAAGATCACTGCCTGTACCTAATTAATAATAAGCAAAAACGAACCGATCACTCAAAGTTGGACGTTTTATTCCCACCAGGCAAACTATCAATTATTTGCTGTTGATAAGTAAAATAGGCTTTGTTTGTTTCGTTTGCGACCTGATAAGAAAACTAATTAAGTGTTTTTAAAATAGGACGTGCTTATTTAATTTAGATTTGATAAGTCGGCGCGACGGAGGGCATGGCGGCTATGACCTAAGTTAAAAATTGTTTTGATTTAATTAACAAGTATAACGTAATGAGTAAATATTTTTGTCGTAAATTACGTTCTGCTCCGAGTTATTCGTTAGGTTTTCGATTGCTTCTTACCTAAACCAATAGGGTATTTGACTGTTGTTGAAATGTAGATATTTAATTGTGATATTCAGAAATATAATATTATTAAATAACAAATTTGAAAACAGAAATTCAATCTGTATTATAACAAGCGAATTATGAGCTTCTTAATCTAGATATCTCTTTCTAAAATTAAATTTTCTATGGCGAGAGTATGGCGGTACAAGCATGTGACGTCACTTGCTTATAGCGCTCTCCTTGTCTAATTAGAAAGTTTGATGCTCTATATCGCTGAAAATATGCAAGATATTTGAAAATAAATACCTATGTTGTGTTGCTAATATTTCAATAAACGTGTTTAGTCAATAAATTTTTTTCTGTCAAATACCCTATTCACCGACTCTTTTTTAATCATACACAGTTTTACAAGCCTATGATCAAGCACTCTGGTTTAAAATTGAAGTATTTAACAGAATTAATATGCAATTCCTCGAGAAACAACAAGGATTAAAATATAAATTAAAGCTCTCAAAATGAAATATCAGAAAATGCGAAATAATTCAAATAACTTATAAATATACATATTTGAAAACAACGCTATTATATTTATAAATTGACAATGTAGACTAAAATGTGTTAAAACATCGACTCGGTAATATGCAATCTATTGAAAATCAATCGATTGTTTTAGTCTAAAACTAGAGGCAACTAAATGAGCCATTTTTATTGGAAATTAATATACCAATCAGCATACCAAAAAATCATTGTGTTCTCCAAAAATACTAAATGCGTACCAAAAGATTTGATGAGCATTCACTAATACTGGATTAGGTCTAGCTTAGTATATCATTTAATCATAAGTCATTTTATTCATCGAAAAATTTATGTTTCTGTTCAAACTAGATTATTGACCATCTAATGTTTTTTTTTGGGAATTTTTTTTATATTATTACAGTAAAAATAAAATCTAAGACTGCCACTTTACTCCCTCTTAATCGGACTTTGTAAAACAGACACAGTATGGTCTGTTTATAATAAACCCTTTTTTATTGGACAACATATTTTGTTGTCCAATAAAAAAGGACTTATGTTTAAATGATCACCATATACTAACCTAACCCAGAATTAGTAAATGCTCACCAAATCTCCTTGAGCGGTTTAGGATTTGGTGAGCATTTACTAATTTTGGAGAAAAAAATGTTTTTTTTTGTTATGTTAAAGTATTAATTCCTATAAAAAAATAAGCGTCAAGACTCAGCTCTCAAAAAGTTTAAACAAAAATTTGAATAATGGCAATACAAAGACGTTACTAGGAGGAAATATTTAATAGATAACAATGCGTGCTACATGAAAATAATTATGGTAGTGGACCATATCGACGAACGAGGTCACACAATAATTTGAGTTTAGTTAGACTAAGGGCCAACATATAAAAAAAAAACTTTGTGCAGATGAATTTTCAGACACCGACTATATGCAAATCGTTAGATGACCTGGCAGATTTGTTGCTAGTCACTAGAAATTTAGTTTTTAACATTAAACTAATAACAATAAAAACGGTTTCTACCTTAAAGGACCACAGGCAGCGGTTGTCGAGCTTCTTATCCTATCGGGTCCAAATTTTTATGGTACCGTCGCTATTTATTATGCCTTTATGGCCTTATTAATAAACAAAGACTAAATTTACACCCGGTTTAACCAAAAATGCTTTAGCAATATAACTGTTTACGGTTGACGTCTTACAGTTGTACGATCTTTAAAGTTAATGCGTCATTAAAGGTATTACCGTCCTTTACTTTTTTAAAAGATGAAAAAGATTGCTATACATTATGAAGCATTAACTTTAAAGATCGTTCTTGCAACTGACTGATAAAGCGTCATATTTATAAGCAAACCTTTTTGGTTAAACTAGGTGTAACCTAATCTGCTTTTATTAATAAGAGGGTTAAAGTTTAAAGCTAAGCTTTTTAAGCTCGATTGATGTTTCTTTTCAGTTGTTTAGGGTAGTGTGTCCCATTTGAATTACTGTATCATCAGGTCATTAATACTGCAAAAGTCAGTCACTCTCTGTTGTATAATGCTGTCGTGTATTAAAACATTGAAATTTAAATGACTGTCTCCTAGACTATACCTAAGTATGTCCTAAACGAATTCATTAACCTTTAAATTTTGTTAGACAATCGATGCGCTGATAACCCGACGAGTGATCATTTGCGCGAACTTAATTTGGCCGCGTCACGACCGATCCTAAATCTGATAGCTAAAGCTCGCCATTGACGAAACCTCCATTTGGCATAAGTTTTTTTTATGCACAATGGGATAGTGCTTGGCTCCACCTCACCTGATGTTAAGTGACGATAAGGCCGAAGGTGGAAGCGCACTACACCCGGTATCCTCACCACTGAGGAACTGGCTATCTTACATCTAACCGCCGGAACACATATTTAAAAAAAAATTGTTATGGTGTTAGACTTAGGTAAGATGATGGTAGCTAGCCAGGCAGACTTGAAATAAGCCTTACCACCAACAAAAGGGACTACAAATTGTACCCACCTGGGATTCGAACCCGGGACTCCTGCGTCTTACACGGGTGGGCGAACCACTAAACCACAGAAGCGGTTAACTTAATAATAAGTATTTTCATATGGAATTACCTACTTCAGACTAGGTATCATTGACTATACTTCCATTTGGACGCACCAAAGCCGTCATATCCATAACTTAAATCTGGAGTACTTACTTCCATTTAAGCGGATTCCATTTTTAAGTATGCCAAATGGATGTTTCATTAATGGCGAGCTTTAGGTCATCATAATAGCCAAGTATTGAAGTAACTATTATTGATGAACTAGTCCACTGCTGGTAGCTTTCTGTAGTTGGGTGCAGAGCAGGGATGTTATAGATACGAAATTTCGGATCTGGATACGGATTCGGATATTTTAGAAATAATATTATACCGGTTCCGGATACGGTTACGTCTAAATGATATTTTTTTTAGTATCTGTTAGTTACGGATGATTTCCGTTACTAGATTTTTAAGAAATTGTAAGGCTGCGAACGCATTGACAGCTGGTGCCTAGATAGGTGCCTCGATTAGTGCCTAGATACATCCAGGTTACTTGGTGGCCGCATTGGTAGGTGAGTCGCCAGGATAGTCGCCCTGGGGTTGTATTATGACCTCTTATTTCCAGTCAGTTTTCTGACTGGCTATCAATCTATCTCTTTTATTTGCTATAAAGCGACAAAGAGATGTCACTACAGCAATTTATAAACCTGGCAGGATTTAAGAGCTCGTAATACGGCCTCTGGGGCCGTATTATGACCTCTTATTTCCAGACAGTTTTCTGACTGGCTATCAATCTATCTCTTTTATTTGCTATACGACGAGAAAGAGATGTCACTACAGCAATTTATAAACCTGGCAGGATTTAAGAGCTTGTAATACGGCCGCTGGTCTCGTCTTTGGTTGTAAGCCTCGCGCCTACGATACATTCTAGGTAGTGCCTGGATGTATCTAGACACCTAGCGCACAGTGCGTCCGGTTGCGAACATTCATGAACATTCGCTTTACTTATTTACATATCTAGGCTCTAGGCACTAATCGAGGCTCCTGTCGATGCGTAGGCGGCCGTGCAGAAAAACCTGTCATGACGTGTTTTATTTAAACTCCACTACTACCCGAAATTGTCCGATACTTCTCTGTCGAATTCGGTTACGGTTACGGTTAAATTTTTTTCGGTTGTCCGATAGTTTCGGTTTCGGTTACAGTGGTTGGGTGTTGCCATAATGCCGGCTGGAGTTCGCAGTGTTGGCACAGATTACTAAATAGTTACTGTATTGGCACAGATTACTAAATAGTTACTGTATTGGCACAGATTGCTAAATACTAACCCCCTTACTAATAAAGATTGTATAGCAGCTGCATAGTTACACAGTGTTTTGTCACTTTCTTTTTAATGTCAAATTCAAATAGTTTGACAGAGAGTAACCATTGTGTAACTATACATCTGCTATTCAATCTTTATTAGTAAGGGGGTAAATATTTACTGTATTAGCACAGATAACTAAATAATTACTATATTGGCATAGATTACTAAATAGTATTGAACAGTTTTGATCGGAAAATACTAATCTTTTGGAAGCATCTAAGCAAATCTAAGATATTAAATTCGATGTCAACATTAGTTATTTTTATTGTCCTCACTGGTGATGCACAGGAACTTTTTATAGGTGGATAAGGAGGATGGGACATAACCCACCGCACGCAGACTTAATGCGGATTGGTGGGTGTTAACGACTGCAAATACAGCCAGGACAACGGCTTAACGAGCCTTTCTAAGCACGGAGGAACTCGAGATAAATATTTTTGGTCACCCATCCCATGACCGACCCTTGCGAAAGTTGCTTAACCTCCGCAATCGCAGGACCAGGCGCTAAACCACTGCGCTACCAAGCTTATACCTAGTAAATTAAATCATACGTAAAGTCTCATTTTACAAAACCCCTGTAATGTTGCGTACAGTAAGAAGAAGAAAGAAAGAAGAATAATATTTATTTGAGACAACATACACAAAATAAAAAAACAAACCATAGCACATTGCCCCAAAACGGTCCCGACTCAGCATAATGCATGATCTGCGACCAGCGCTGGTCTTCCGTCGGGACCGGTTTGTTGACGCTGCGATGATGACACAAAAACAAGAAGATCATAAAAAGTAATAAATAAAGATAACAAAAATACTTAACACGAATAAAACCTACATAAACAATACTACTATTATAATATATTCTATGACAATACGATGCTTTGCTAATTGAGCCAAAACACGAAAATGAAAATAAAACATATATTTTTTGGTGAGTATTTTTGATTAACTATGTCAAATCTTGTTTTAGATATCTCAAATGAACTTAAGCGAAATATTTCACGATAGGTATAGAGTGAAACCAGCCTTATACAAATAAACTTCTAGTTACATAACACAACAAAATCCCTACAACTGATGCATAAAATGCTTAGAATTGCCCCTTGCCTTAATTCCTCAAACTAAGATTCATATTCGAACCACACTATTTAAGTCGGCAGTTATTCTCTAATTTATAATTTATTGCCTTGAAATACGGTTCAAATCTGCTTATTTACGGCGTGATTTACGTTTAGAGCCTTAATATGGGGATTAATTAAGTCAGTGAACTCGAATTAGTTAATATTTACGCTTGATTTGCCGTGAATTCGAGGAGCTTGTTGGCCCACTGGGTTAGTGTATTCGCCCTGCGATTGTGGAAGTTAAGCAATTTTCGCAAGGGTTGGTCATGGAATGGGTGACCACAAATTAAGTATCTCGAGCTTATCCGTGCTTCGGAAGGCATGTTAATCCACTGATTTAGTCGTTAACACCACAAAATAGAGACTAACAGAAGTTTAGCTTAGTACTACGGGCGCTCGAGCATTGCACACACACAAAGACAGCTCTCGCCGCTGCGTCACGTACTCGAACTGTTTTGAGAGTGGTTTGAGATCGCAGTTATACAGTGTCGATGAGAGATGTCTATGTGTGCGTTGCTCGAGCGCGCAAGTGCTAAGCTCAACTACTGTACTCTCTCTATATTGTGTTAACACCCACCAATCCGTATTGGGCCCGAGTGGTGGGTTATGGCCCGTCCTCCTTATTTATCTATAGATAGATAGATATATAGATATTGGAGACATAAATGATGCTGATAAAGATTATTGTACCTTTACTTCGGTAATGTAGTACCTAAACATTCCACTTTTGCTTATTAAAAAATGACAAGTGCTAGTCTGAATCACACTATTACGGTTCCGTATAAAGAAACGTACAAATATTGAAATAAAACTAACATTCGCGACTTTTTTCTTCAAAAAAATAAATAAATTTAAAAACATGACTGCCCTGCTAAAAACAAACTAAAAAGTTAAATAACAAGTGTCATTGCAGTCGGGGGTCTTGTTATATGGGCTTTTTCAATTGAAACGAGTGAGATTTCTATGGATGTAGATTTACACCACACACCATACAGAAAAACAACAATACACGAAATCTTCCATCGTATAGCACAGGAAATCACTCCGGCCTCAAGCGGCAAAATAAGGAAACAGTTTTTCTTTTTAATTCTAAATACTGACATTTGCGGAAGGCAAAGGTGATACCAGCTATACAGCATATTATAAATTTATCATTCAATAGGGGGACCGTTTTGTGGAACAATTTTTAATCGAAGAGGTCCCCCGACTGCAATGACACTTGTTATTTAACTTTTTAGTTTGTTGTCGTGTTTTTAAATTTATTTATTTTTATTACACACATTTTAGTAGAAAATTATATATATTTTTGAAATGTGCTCATTAAGGCCTTTCATTTGATGCCCATATGTAATAATTGAAGAAAAAAATTTTTTTTTCACTTTTGAAAATGGCGTCATACAGTCGTCATATTAACTTTTTTCAAAAAAATATAGCCAGTGTCACTTGGAATAATGTAAGGATTCTAGCAATACATCCAAATCCGTTGAGCCATTTACCTAGAAGTTATGGTGGAATAAAGAAACTCACATACCCACAAACATACATGAATCCTGAACACATATACACTCTTTTTGCTTTGGGCAGTCGTGTAAAAAACTCTACCAAGACCTTGGATGAAATGTACATAATGTAAGGTTAAAGAGCAAGAGCAGAAATAGTTATAAAGTTGTTATTTTTCGTTGAACTTATGCAAAAGTATAATGTATTACAATCTACACTTTTCTTGAGCAAAGTTATAGCAAAATTCAATAATAATAAAACCGGAGATTAATGAAGGAGACCAAAGTTAAATCAAAGTCAAAATATGTTTTATTCAAATAAGCTCTAAAATTAAGCGCTTTTGGATCGCCAATTATTTAATATTTAAGACTTTTTTAACTGACAAGAAGAATGGGCGCAATTTATCAGAAATCAGACAGACGTAACGAACAAACAATTATAATTTTATATAGTAAAAATAACAAAATAAACAGAAGATGTGTAAATATCGATTGTATATTTATGTTTAAATGTATTGTAAATTATTTAGGTAATGCGAGACACACTTAAAGCAATTTATTGCAGTTAAAATTTCTTTTTGGTGTGAAAAAGCAATAAATGAAAGGTGACACTTCATTTTTTGAAAGCTTCACAAAACGCAAGACAATTTTAATATCCATAAAAACCCTCACGACCCGAGGTCCTCCGAAGGTCACTCTTGCCTTCAGAACCTCGAACCTTGGCAAAGTTGCAAACTTATCTTTGACTTTCGACTTAACACCACTTTATATTCTAAACCTTATACTCCAAACTTAAGTCATATTTTAAGACGGCACGCTAAAATTTTCTCTCTCAAATTGAATAATGCAGATTGTGTTAATATTAGTATTTCATTTCGAAACTTCCATCGCTCTTGAGCGTATGTTGATAAAAATGTATTATGTTATGATAACCGTTAATGTGATCTTTGGGATACATTCTATAGATTGGTCTTGTCAAGTCAGATACAGGTAAAAATGCTACACGTTGTTAAATAATAAATAATTCAACATACATTTTATTAGGGACAACTCACCCAAATTATTTATTCCCAAGCTAAGCTGAGTTTGAATTACGGTGGTTAAATTTTATGAGCTCTAAGCTTACAAAATTAAAATCTCTATGACTCAGTAACATAAATTTTTATGCTCATCAATACATATATCCCTTCCAGTAATAGAATTAGATATCAAGACATTAAAATTTATTATTAAATACGTAAACAAAAAACTGCTTCAATAAAGTTAGTTTTAATTTTGTGTTCAACTTATATCATCAAAATTGCAATGACTCTAGGACTTTTGTAAAACATTATGTTAGTAATAATAATTAGTCGAAATAAAAATCTTGCTGTTCAATAGTGAAATAACAGGAATCGCATTATCAAGCAAAATGTATGTTAAAGCTAATTAATAAGTAGTATTATTGCTGATAATTAATGTATTCCCTGAATTTCATATCATTTCCATTTAACAATTCTCTTTGATATGACTCGAAATTTCGGGAATTGCGAATGGCAACGCCCTTTGCAAAAGTGAATCTATATATATATATATATATATATATATATATATATATATATATATATATATATATATATATATATATATAATAGTGATGATGTTTATATATATATATATAAACATCATCACTATTATTTACCATAATGCACTTTGATTTTATTATAAAATTCTGTATCTAGCAATCCATTTATTTATATTATGGATATATCTCTTAAAGTACTTAGTTTAAGTGTAGTAGCATGTCTTACTCCACCTCCGCAGAAACGCTTTTTAATAAATTTGTATTAAAAGGTCATTAGTAAATATGTCTCAATATTGTCTCATTTTAGTAATCTCAATCATATCTCCGAGTACCTGATTATACTTCAATTAAGTACAACATTTGTCATAAGATAAGAAATATGCTAATGAGTAACAATTTACTAACATTTACTTAATAATTAAGATTTTAATACTCTCAATCATCTCAATAATACCTCCACGTATACCTTATTATACTTCAATTAGTACAAATTGGAGTAAACAAAAATCCTTGACCGGTTCTTCGTCCCATTTAACAGGATGCGTTTCCCGTCGCACGCTTAAAGTGCATCCGAACTTTTTTCCATGATTAAGCAGCGTGCGAGCTTTTGAGTGGGCTGGACAAAAAACGAAAATAATGTGAAGACTTTTTGATTTAGGAAGAAAATTGTATTTGAGACAGTTATAATAATTATAGTTGATAGGGGAAGTGCGAAAGATTTGTTTTGATGATAGCAATTAGGAATAGAGAGGTTTTAAAAAAAGGTTTAGCTCATCCGATATTTGCGAGCTGCGAGCTTTTGAGCAGGCTGGACAAGAAGATAATAATCTGTGATTGAAGAAGAAAATTGTACTTGAGACAATAATAATATGCGACCAAGTACCTATTACTTGTTTTGCTGCTACTGAAAATAGAGTGAAGTCAATAATCTTTGATCGAGGAAGAAAATTGTACTTAGAGACATTATGATACTGATTATTGTTGCTAAAGGAAATGCGATATAATGTTATTTGTCTTGCTGCAGGCAATTTGGAAAATACAGGTTTAAAAAAACCGGCCTTGTGCGTGTCGGGCCACGCGCCGTAGGGTTCCGTAGTTACCTTATACCATACCATACTTAATACCGCTATCATTTTTCGTCTGCAAAAATAACTTTGTTTTTCACAGTGTTGCGGTTATGGAAAATGTGCTATATCTCGAAAACTAATTACTATATCTCGTTTAAACTAATTTTCGTTGAAAGTGTTTATTAAGATCTACAGCATATATTTTTTTTAGGTTTTTCACTTTCTTATTTCAAAAGTTAAAGGGAGGGGGGGACACACATTTTACCACTTTGGCGGTGTATATCTTTCAAACGGTTGACTTTGAGAAAAAATTGTCTTAAAAACCTCAATGTTATTTTTAAAGACCTATCTATAGACACCCCGCACATATTAGTTTGAAGAAAAAAAATTTTTTCAGTTCCAGTTCCATGTATGGGAAGCCACCCCTTAATCTTTATTTTAAGGGTTCCGTACCCAAAGGGTAAAAACGGGACCCTATTACTAAGCCTCCGCTGTCCGTCTGTCTGTCTGTCCGTCTGTCTGTCTGTCTGTCTGTCTGTCTGTCACCAGGCTGTATCTCATGAACCGTAATAGCTAGACAGCTGAAATTTTCACAGATGATGTATTTCTGTTGCCGCTACAACAAAAAATACTAAAAACAGAATAAAATTAATATTTAAGGGGGGCTCCCATACAACAAACGTGTTTTTTTTTGCCGTTTTTTGCTTGATATTAATAACGACAACAGGTAGACAGTTGAAATTTTCACAAATGATGTATTTTTGTTGCTGCTATAACAACAAATAATAAAAACAGAATAAAATTAATATTTAAGAGGGGCTCCCATACAACAAATGTATTTTTTTTTGCTGTTTTCTGGTACGGAACCCTTCGTGCGCGAGTCCGACTCGTACTTGGCCGGTTTTTTTTTGTGTTAAAATCGGTAAGCGCTTAACAAATCTATCTACAAAGTTTCAATTGTGTAATATTAATACTTTCGGAATAAAATGGCTGTGACATACGGACGGATAGACAGACAGACATGACGAATCTATAAGGGTTCCGTTTTTTGCCATTTAGGCTACGGAACCCTAAAAAGGTTTGATAAAGTATTAAAAATACAAAAATCAATCATTTATAAAACTAATGTTTATTATCATATTAATTATAAATGAGTGTTAGAAAATCTTCATAGGTTGAATCTAGAGAGAACAGAGCTTTTTATCATGTTAATACTTACTAAGCATATATACATATGTATATTATATTCTAATAAAGCATCGATTTTACCAATGCAGAATCAATAAGGTTTACATGATAAAGCAATAGTGAAATGTATTACCAATAACTTAGTAAAATTTAAAATCTAATTTCCACTGAAATTTTAACGTGTAGCTTAAATAAGTAAGTAGAATTGAGTCCCAGGATGTGTGTTGTATTAAAATTTCTTTATACTTTTTTTCTAAATAAAAGAACCCTTAGAAAATTAAATACCTACCTTGAGAAACCGGTTATACAAGTCTAGAACAACCAAGCATTAGGTACAACTTCCCTATTTCTACGAAGCTAAAGTTGCATACCCACTGAAATTTTCATGGATTTTCCCACTCTTGCCTTGTTTTGTCAACTTTCATCTTTAGAGTTCATCTTTTTTGGTGGCTCGAGCACCAGCGAGCTTTCATGCGCCACACTCGTCCTTCCTGCGCAAAATGCATTGCACCCACAACAAACTTACATCGGGTAAGAATAATGTGGATCTTACTTTTCATAACTGGTGAAATAGTATGCTTGTATTCTGTTTAGTATTTACATACTAAATTATCTACTCTGTGGTTTGACACTTGACGTTTTGGTTTTACTTAGTCTGTGATCCATCCTTGTGAAAAATGTAACTCACGCTCCACGCTTTTTCTGCATGAATTAAATAATATAACACCTTTTATGTAAATTGTAGTGTTTGAAAATGTGAAAAATAAACGAAGTGCAGTGCCAAGTTCCTCTTTAATTTACATCGCCTACAAATCTTATACATATTCACTTCTCAAGCTTACGCGCTCACTAGACATGAAATAAAACGGCAGCTTCAGTCCCCGTGACCATGGCAGCTGCAAAGGACTTTGTACTATTATGTATTCTGTGGCAAAGGTGCCGAAACGTCGGGAAAATCAAACCAAATACTAACTAATTACCAAAGTACTTTCAATAAAACCGCGCTAATATCAGTTAAAAATTTTATTTTGTAGTATGCTTGTTTTTAAAAAAAGGCAACAAAGCAATATTTTTTTTATTTTATATTTTTATTGGTAACTGTGCAGGCATTTGACCACCATCTTGCCTCGTAAACAGAATGTGGTCTAAGGTGTAGCATGTTTGCCCAGGAAATGTCTATTCACTCTTGCCTTGAAAAGACCAAGGTTGTAACTATCGGAGAACACATGAGCAGGCAGCGTTCATTCATTCATTTATAGCTAAATGATTTTTTTGTCGCAATCATTTCTTTGTTCATACCTAGTTTTTTATTTAGACCTAGTAGTCGATTTATCGTTCATTTATTCGATAGTGTTTGCTATCTCTTCGATTCTCTGACGGGTTAACGTAACAAAAAAACAAAAATTAGACTTTTGCGATATGGTAAATGATATTAAATAATCCGTTACTTTTGAGGCTGGAGGAGGGGAAAAAATAATGTACCCTGAGTTATTATTTTTAGGAGCAGAGATTAGTATAAGTTATTAACATATGATATAAATAAATAGCATTATGTTTACAAAATTCTAAATAAAAATCAGAGATCCAATAAGTAATTACTAACCTTCTTTTAGTATAATGAGTCGGTAAAATTAATACGTCTAGCTAGTAATACCAACAAAACTTTATAAATAGACATTTAAAACGCCTTTTGATAGTGTTTAAGACGCAGCTGTACGCTTAGTATGCAGTTGATCGCTCAACTCAACAAAAAAAACTACTTAACAAAACACCTTATCACACGGTCAAGGCTCCACGGTGATAATACGAACGTGCTCAAATTTCGTAACGACTTCCGATAATGCAACAACAAAAGGCTTATCTATATTATTCTTTCGTTTCTGCTTGATACATGGACGTGTCCGAATGGACCGGTTAGCTCGTGGGAAAGAGATGGCGATGTTGGGCTATGGAAGTGAGGGAGAAGGGCTATAAGGGCCCGACAGGGACCACAACACAAACATGCTTGCGTATAGTGGGTTGGGTGTTAGTGTCAGCGATTTTTGAAGTGAAAACTTCTTTAGCGGCGTTATACGCTTTTTTGTAATGGGGAAAAAATGCTAAACTCGCGTCAGTAAGAATCATTTGACCCTGATCGAAAATTTGTAAGACGGATGTGACGGATGGAGAGTAGACAGCCGGCGGCGGAAGTATCCCCCACTCTTTCTACGGGGCGCGGTGAAAATGGCGGCGCTTCATTTCAAGACGTAAACACTTGTGTCACCATAGCAACGCGCTTATTTTTTAATTTATTGTCAAAATTCTAGATTTTCTGTCAAGCTATGGATAAGACATTCGTACAATACTATTCTGTATTCGTAAATTCAAATGCAGAGTAAATTCGTAAGACGGCAATTCGAGCAAAATTATTCCCTAACCATTCCAAAATATCAAAAATGCACAACGTTAATATCCAAGTTTTTCTGCCGGCACTCCCGAAGTGCAACCCGATTTTTTTTTATAAGTAATCATTTAATTTTAATTCAATCAATGATTTATTAATTCTAAGTTTAAAATCCTAGGAAGCGCTTATATTTTTGTAACGACTACCTACCATTGTTTCCAAGTTATAATTGTTTATTATTGTAGGTACAAAAACTGTTGCAATTCACCTTCTTTTAATTTTATATGATACAGTATTCTAACAAAAAATAATAAACCTACAATGATTAGGTTTTTAATTTTAAAGAAATAATTCAGATAATTTTTTTGTTTTGTCCGTTTAGTTCAACTATTTCGGTAAAAAAATTAATAGGGCTAAAAGAACTTTTTTCCGTTTACTCCTATTAAATTTTATACAGAAATCAGTAGAACTAAAAGGACGTAAAGACGAACTTTTAGTGCCCTCCTTGCAAGCGAATTTGTTTTCAAAACTGAGCATAAATGGCTTAGTTTTTTAGATTTATATTCTTGATGCGTTACCTAATTGTACCTATAAGAACGAAATAGTTTCAATTCCCCTACCTTTAGGCGATTAGTTACTATTTTATTGGAATTTAGTTACGGTTAGTAACTCATTTTGACTCAGTATCTTTTGCCTCACTTTGTTTGTATACAAGGACTCGGCTTCTATACCCTGTTCGAATCAAGCTAGCAAAGCGCTGTCTCTTTCTGAAATTTGCATACAAACGATAAAGACAACAAATGAGCTGGTGCGCCCACGAGCGCCCGCGACAGGTATAAAATCGTAAGACGTGTTCATACTGCTAATACAGGGTTAATAAGGAATTTCAGATTGGGTTTTCTTTTCAATTACTTAAACGTTACTTTAGTATTAAAATAATATAATTAAGACAGTAACAGCATTAATTAAAATTGTAATACTAAAATATTAGGTTTATAACATACATATTATGTATTACCTATTTTATACTTAAACAGTACTTTGGTGTTAAAATAATATAGTTAACTAAACATCAATAATTAAAATTATAAAAACTTAATAGTTTAAAATATCATGAAAATCTTACAACATATTTTATTAAACTTTATATACATTTATTTCTTTGATGGTTATGACTATAGAAATGTAATATATCTTTATTTATATTTATGTCATATTCTACAAATGTTAAGGTCTTTATCAAATAGCAGATACCATTAAAATACGATAAGATAAGATAAGTATGAAAATATCGTTAACTATTTTGGTTAGACCTTATGGTTATCGAACATGGTACGCGGGAGACGTCTAAACGGTACGGAGAACAACGACAGACTAACTGTGACTCGCATTGTGAACTTATCTGCGTCCAATCGTGTGTAAGCACATCTTTTCCGTACTAGCTTCATTCGGCGAACAAGGTATAGGTGTTATTATTCTAAGACTGTACTTAAAGTTGTTATAAAAAGCACTATCCATCGCTTTTATTGCGACCACACCTCCGTACAGCTTGTTGCGCTATGGAAATGGCAACGAATTAAGCCACAACCAATTTTCGACCTTTTACTTTTAACTTTAAAAGTCAATATCCTTTCAATAGTTTCAGTTTTAAAACCTTTTAAAATGCGCAACGATTCTCGATTCCGACTTTGCTGACATCGAATGGCCGTTTCGATTCTATCAGCACTTATACTATAGAGAGCATATCAAAATGAATGAAGATTTTAAACAATTCTAGTTTTTAAACAAAGCAACATGAACGATTATAATGACCAGCGTAAATAATCTATTTTTTAGTTGATAACGTTCTCTTATTTCTAAGCAATGTTTTCTACAATCCAAAGTTATCTTACTAAGGGTTACCTAACTCAATCCTATACCGATCTCATAAAAAGTAAACATAAGAGCCAAACAAGCCAGCATTTTTTCAATAAACCTAAGCTTTTTCGTAAGACATTTCACATTATCGTCATTACATTATAAGCGTGAAGGAAAATGACTTTCCCGTCGTATGTTTGGGTTTGAATAACTGCACGGTATATGATCTTAACGGGTGGATGCGCTAAGCGCCTTGGAAGGGCGGGCTTTGAAAAAATATACATTTTTGCATAACGCTTGGGGCCTTATGATAACGAAAATAAACAGGGTGTAATAGATGGATATATCAATATGGAAGTACATGATAAAAAAAATATATAAGTAAGTAAGTACAGAATTCGGATATTCATTAATTCGTCATACTCCAAGCGGCTACCGATAGCCGGACAACAATTGAATATCTATCTCTTGTGTCCTCAGAACACAGTTTATTTCTGTGACCTCCTGACTTGTGTCTTATTTTCCTGTGCTGAAGGGAACACTTTTATGTAACAGTTACGGATTAAAGCAAATATTTTTCTAAAATAACATCAATTTAATTAGTTTTCCGACTTTTAGCTCTTTAGGTAGAGGCAGGAGGCATAGACTGACTAACAATAGTAATGCTAAGATTACAGAAAATTTCAATTGTTTTTTGGAAAAAAAATTACAACTACAGACTAACATTTTTAAACCTACCTGAGGGAATAAATTTTAGAAGCTCTTAAAACTTGTCAGTTTTCAGAGTGGCTATCACTGCATTTTTATTTGGCTATACAGCAAATAATTTAATGTGTAATGAATTAAAAAAATGCATTTTACTTTCAACTGCAAAAAATACCATGATACTTGACATTATCATTATTATTATTTGTAAGTAAGAGTCTGAGTCACTTGGTTACCAGGTCAAGGGCAGTGATGTCATTTCACCAAACACCATGTTAGGGTGCATCCACACTGGCAGGAAAGAGTGACTAATATGGGGTGTCTTGTTTCTACTTAATGATTATGAGTAAGGGCAGTTTTATAAAGTGGATTTTATTGGAAGTGTTGCCGACAAAGTAGGATTCACACAATTTTATTTTGTCTGTTATTATGTTATTATATTAATGCTTTCTTTTAATGTATAAAAATTGTTTAGTTATCAACGCACGAACTGTCTTATAATTTCGTATTTTGTTTGAATTTTTTTTTCAGAATTATCATAACCAACAGTTATGTTGTGAATCGATGAAATACTGCAACGATTCGCCACTACATAGTATAAAACAAAGTCGCTTTCTCCGTCCCTATATCCCTATGACTGTATGCTTAAATCTTTAAAACTATACGCAACAGATTTTGATGCGGTTTTTTTTATAGATAGAGTGGTTCAAGAGAAAGGTTTCTATGTATAATACATGGTGTCAAATTTCACACTACACCGAAGCGAAGCGAGGGCGGGTCGCTATATGTTATAAAATGTGGTTTAATATTAAAAGTTTTTGGTTTAGTAGCATCTTTCTTGTGAACATTTTTGAAAGCTCGTTTTGAATCTTGATTTCAGAATTCTGGGCTCCCAAAAAACGATAAGTTTCATTTTTAAGTAACTTAAGTTTACGAATTACTGATTCCCAAACTTATTAAATATTTTTCTTAAAAATATATTAGTTGAGAAAAAAAAACATTGAAAACTATCAAAATAATATGTTAGTATTATTCGGCCCTATAAGCTCGAAAACTACATAGAGTTTTGTGCATCCACAACATTTCATTAAGTTGATAGTTGATGATTTAATAGTAGGTATGTTTTTTCATTATAAAGTTAAGTTAAAACCTACTTCAATGTAAAACATACCCCATTTCAGCCAACTCAGCATATAAAGTATGACGCGAGCCAAACGCGAATAAAACATACAGTCATCAAATCACTTCCGATTATAACTGAGACTTTGCAATATCATATGACCGGTGTAATCGTTATAAACGGAATTATGAGTAATGTCTATGATCTTATTAATTAGCTACCTATCTATTTTATTATTTTATATCTATTATATTAATTGAATTATTGAAATTAAACATACGTTAACGACTTTAGCGCATAATTAGAATACATAATTAATTACGGATTAAAAATGTGTTAATTATGATGAATTTTCAAGTTTAAATGAGTTTTTGCTTTTTTCTGTTAATCATTTAGATTTTTAATATTTTATTTTTTTCGTATGGTTTTCGAAGTAAATGTCTCTTTGAAAATATTCTTATTGGTTTTGATCCAGTGCGTTACTATTGATTTAAACTCTATTTTATTGCGCTAATATTGTGCGGATATCAAAATTAATAACTTTAACTAGCGTTTCAGTAATTAATATCATGGTATTTTATCGGCAAACCAATATAAATATTTGACAAAGAAAATTATCAATAAAGGCCTAGATACGTAAAATTAACTAGCGGAAGCCGAGTTTCGAATTCTCTCTAAGTTTTTTAAAAGATTATAAATAGAAAAAAAAAGATCAAGTTATTTTGATTCCAGCCAGACACAAAACCGTGAGCTTTACAAATTATATCCCATCTTTAACAAACAAACTTACACACAGTTTCTCCAATATCGTCAAGTATAGCCATTTTCTAGTAAAATTTTCCGTAAACACAATCTCATAGTTAATATCCGGTAGCCGACATCCGTCGACTTGCAATAAGCAGTAATAAAGCGATTTAATACGATCTTTTTGTGTACTCGTTCATAGTAATATCCTATGCTAGTGTAATTATCTAGTACACATAACAGCACTACATGTTACCACTAAATGACTAATATATACTATCAATTTTGAACATGCAACACGTAAAAACGTAGTGCTCAAAATATAAAAATTTCAGATAAAAATTAATCATTTTCTGAAATTATATGTGATTTTTAGGGTTTCGTACCCAAAGGCTAAAAACGGAACCCTATTACTAAGACTCCGCTGTCCGTCCGTCTGTCTGTCTGTCTGTCACCAGGCTGTATCTCATGAACCGTGATAGCTAGAAAATTGAAATTTTCACAGATGATGTATTTCTGTTGCCGCTATAACAAAAAATACTAAAAACAGAATAAAATTAATATTTAAGGGGGGCTCCCATACAACAAACGTGATTTTTTTGCTGTTTTTTGCTCGATATTAATAACAACAACAGGTAGACAGTTGAAATTTTCACAGATGATGTATTTTTATTGCCGCTATAACAACAAATACTAAAAACAGAATAAAATTAATATTTAAGGGAGGCTCCCATACAACAAACATATTTTTTTCCGGATTTTGGTACGGAACCCTTCGTGCGCGAGTCCAACTCGCACTTGGCCTGTTTTTTGTGTACACGTGAAATACAAAAGTTGGTCAGGAAATAATTTTCATGGTATTACGTTGAGTTTACGTGAATCGGTATTTTGTTAGGGTGTCAAAGTACTTACTTAGAGGTGTTATAATATTTTAGTACTTACTACGAAAGGTATGTAATAGTAATAGGTAAGTACATAACTAAGAAGTAAAATCATCCTAAAATCTTTTAACATAAATAAAAAATTATACAATAATAACAAATGCGCATCATCTATATTTTTATTTTCCTATCTTTTAGCTAAAATGACACAACTGAGTTATCAAATAAACATAAATTTGACGTAATTCACTTTAAATATCAAGTGGAATTTCTGAGAAATTTTTTTCTACCTATTTCTGAATGGAAGTATATTTATAATGATATGAGAAAAACTGAAAATTTAAGTTTCATTACAAGTAAGTTATATTTTTGATTTTTATAATAATTGAACAATTTTTAAGGCAACTTTCTACCAGTCTTCATCATATAATTAATTTTCAGGTTTTCTTAGCTTTTCATACATTTCAATGGATTAACACTATTTGATTACCTCTTTTATTACAACGAAATAAAAAATATTTGCAAGCAACGGGTAATTTCCTTTCATGATAAAAAAGATAATTTTTAGTCATCAATAATCGTGAAAGCTCATTCAATAAAGCTTGTAATCAAATATTGTAAATTCATTGAGATAAATATATTAGGTCTTTACATATGAAATTGCAGATATTTTGTCACATACAGAGGAAATAATAACTTCTATGATTTATAATATCTTGATATTATATCTAATTATGACCACTTTCTGAACATTAAAAAAGATCTTGAAAATGACTCTTTTTTGTGAGCAAAAAGGGTGACCGGAGGGGTTGTAACTTAGCCAAAACTATTTTTTTTTACTACGTAAATGGAATAAGTTAGCATAGTGTTTAAAAATTATTACATTAAAGTTTTGTTGCATGCGTGTTCACGGTTGTTCAATGAACAAAGAAAATGCTAATATGAAAAATGCAACATCTTGAAAATTCTCCATCGGCAATTTCATAAATAATAAATAAACAAATGCTTGGAGAATTTCACACAGCGCCATCTAGCCTCAAACTAAGCAAAGCTTGTAATATGGGTGCTAGACAACTTCTACTACTACTTCTATTGTTTTTTTAAATATATACTTATTATACATAGTAACACCTAGACCCGTCACAGAAATTAAAATTTATAATTTAAATTTTTGCGCGGCCGGGAATCGAACCCGGGATTTCTTGCGTGGTAGGCAGCATGTTGACCATTGCACCACTCAGGTCGTCAGGTAAAGACCTATTACAAACTGTTAAAAAAAAGGTTAACCACCCATCCCGCAGTAACCACTGGCATCATTGCTTCACATTAGTTATCGCAAAATGATTGCCTTTTTATCGCATCGCGTCAAGCAGCTGGGCCCGCATCCTTTGATGCCTACGATATTTATTAATGAATTCCGACAGGTGTGACATTGTCTGGGCGAACATCAAACTCGTGTTGGGAATAAATAACCTTGTTGAGACGTATAGCTCAACTTTGAATTGAATATTTAGACAATTCTTAGAAACACTGCAAAAAAAGTATCGTTTGTTTATAAAAACCGGCCAAGTGCGAGTCGGACTCGCGCACGAAGGGTTCCGTACCAAAAAACGGCAAAAACATACGTTCGTTGTATGCACCCCTTAAATGATAATTTTATTCTGTTTTTAGGGTTCCGTAGCCTAAATGGCAAAAAACGGAACCCTTATAGATTCGTCATGTCTGTCTGTCTGTCTGTCTGTCTGTCCGTATGTCACAGCCACTTTATTCCGAAAGTATTAAGACTACACAGTTGAAACTTAGTAGTTAGATGTATTCTGTTAACCGCTTAACGAATTTAATACAAAAATAAGAAAAATAAAAGATTAAGGGGGGGCTCCCCATACATGCAACTGAAACTGAAAAAAAATTTTTTCTTCAAACCAACACGTGTTGGGTGTCTATAGATAGGTCTTTAAAAATGACATTGAGGTTTCTAAGACAACTTTTTCTCAATGTTAACCGTTTGAAAGATATACCCCGCCAGAGTGGTAAAATGTGTGTCCCCCCCCCTTTAACTTTTGAAATAAGAAAGTGAAAAATCTAAAAAAAATATATGCTGTAGATCTTAATAAACACTTTCAACCAAAATTGGTTTGAACGAGATATAGTAATTAGTTTTTGAGATATAGCACATTTTCCAAAACCGCAAATATAACTTAGTCATTCATACCAACACTGTGAAAAACAAAGTTATTTTTGCAGACGAAAAATGATAGGTGGTATTAAATATGGTATGGTATAAGGTAACTACGGAACCCTAGGGCGCGTGGCCCGACATGCACTTGGCCGGTTTTTAGTATTTGTTGTTATAGCGGCAACAGAAATACATCATCTGTGAAAATTTCAACTTTCTAGCTATCACGGTTCATGAGATACAGCCTGGTGACAGACAGACAGACAGACAGACGGACGGCGGAGTCTTAGTAATAGGGTCCCGTTTTTACCCTTTGGGTACGGAACCCTAAAAATTAATAAAAATCGTTATAATCCTTTTTAGAATGTAGAGTCAACCATTGAAAAATTTATTGTAATACTTAATCTTTTGCAGTGCAAAGACAACGTGTTAGAAAACAACCCCAAATGCCGAATATGGTAGATAGGGACCATCAAACTGAACAACTTTTACTATGAGAGATTTCAGAGTTAGTATTATGAAATCGCGAATAAAATTTGCTGTAACGCTGTTCCATACAAAAATAATAACGAAAATATCAAAATGCGGTTTTTTAATAGATACGAGTAGATTGATTCAAGAGGAAGGTTTATATGTCTAAAACATGGTGCCAAATTCCACACTACACCGAAGCGAAGCGAGGGCGGGTCGCTAGTTGATATACACATATCTAAAAATGAAATGGGGTGTTCAGACCACGTAAATGAACAACTTTTACTATGGGGCCAACCACGAAATAGCGAAAAAAAAATCAGCTGTTCCATAGAAAAGTACAACATCGACTCGACTATAATGTATGGAACAGCAGATTTTTTTTCGCGATTTCGTGGTTGACCATAGTAAAAGTTGTTCATTTACGTGGTCTGAACACCCCATTTCATTTTTAGATATACTTAAAAAAATAACCGTGTATATTTTACAAAAATCCATTAAGCCGTTTTCAATCTTGAGCAGTTCAATGTCAACTCGGATTTTTTTTCAGATTTTCTTATAATTTGTTATACGAAGTAGTTAAAATGTAAAAACATGTTATTTATTTGTAATCTACTCACAAATCCCTTTCATTTGATACCCCACATGGTTTGTTTGAAAGAAAATTATTTTTTTCTTTGCCGCCGTCTTTATGACGTTATAGTCTCTACCCCCACCATTTACGAGCTAGTCATCTTATTCAGGGTGATTTTTTGAACACTGCACAAATTTTGCGGTATGGCTAGACCGTCAAACTAATAACTTTGTCTATGGGACCAACTTAATCAGAGCAAAAAAAATAATCAGCTGTTCCACAGAAAATGTCACTATTCGACCAAAATGTATGGAACACGATTATTTTTTTGCTCTGATGAATTTGATCCCATATACCAAGTTGTTTGGTTTGACGGTTTAAGCTACACCAAAAAAAAAAAATGCTTAGTGTTCAAAAAATCAACCTGTATAATAACATATTTATGTTCACGGCATCATACTGAATGTATTGATACCATAATTATCCATAATTCAAGATTACTTTTACGAAAATCGTTTTCTAAGCGTCTTTTGGATATTTTTCTGAACCTACTAAATAAAAGTAGAGCACCATCTACTAACATAAAAATCAGAACATTATTTGATTAAAACTCCATACTCACTAATAACACATAAATTATTTTTATTGAAAAGAAAATCAACAAGTTAAACCAAAAAGGGAAACCTTTAACATAAAAAGATAATAAATAACAAAATGGTAGCAACCAACATTCATATAATACTACCACATTCTATATTTGGTTCTTAAATATTCCAAACTAATAATGATCACACCAATTTGGGTGCTTGTCTTTATCGACATTACAATGTCGGCACACATTAGTGCCATATATGTCAGTTATATATTTCCGTGTTCAGTTAAAGTGCTTAGAGAAAAAAAATGTAAACGACACAAGGATTTGCATTTAAACGAGTTGCCGTGCTCTGGTCATTAGAGCGTAGCGCATGGAGTGGCTATAATATTGTGGATTTAACGTTATAGTGAGACTATGAGTAATAGCGATCGCGACATTACGTTTGCGTGTGATAAACAGTGATTTCATACGCGAGGTGGCTGCGTGCGCTCGCGTCGTAGGGCGAAGCGCGAATGAGCAGCGGGGGGCGCGAGGGGCGCTTGCGCGGCGCGGGGCAGGGACACAAACAGCTGAGCGCGCGGGTATATTGACAGTGAGACGCGTGTTGCCGTTCAGTCAGTAGGTTTGCTGTCACCGCGGAGTGCGAACCTGTAGCCGCATCGCTCCCGATTGATTATGCCACGATCGCCCCGCAGTACTAACTGAGCTGCGGTCGGGACACGTTAAAATTATGACTTTTGGACCGATCGCCGGCGAAGAAGAAAGCAGCAGACACAGTCTAGAAGAGAAAGCCCTGAGAATAGTGTCCAGGTACTGGGAAGTCTCCGGTGCTTCGTCCGCCGAGAGGCTTCGGTACGGGAACAAACAGAGGCTCCTAGTCGCCCCCTTCGGACTGCTATAAATTTTGGACAATTTTATTTGGACTTGAACAAATTAGTCTTTAGTGTTATTTTAAGTGCAATAGGTGAACTGTGTTTTTTTGTGTTAAGTTTTATTTTTCGGGGTTTTTTTGGATAAATGAAAATGGTGCCACAGCAAGTGTCGGATGTGAGATCCATGACGCCGACGTCGAGCGGAGTCGTTTTTGGTTCTCAGCTGGTTGACAAAAACTCGTCCACCCCATACACGGATGCTACTCAGGTAAGTCAAGGCTTAGGAAATATTTATGTCGTAAGTAAAAATAAAAAAAGTGATTGAAAAATCAGAAATAACAGCCAAAAAACTCCCAAAAAATATTTATGGGATAAAAATTAAAAAAGTGACAAATGGTATAAAAAATAACAGCCAAACACGGATGCTATTCAGGTAAGTCAAGGCTTAGAAAATATTTATGTGATCAGTAAAAATAAAAAAGTGATGGAAAATCCAGAAATAACAGCCAAAACACTCCCAGAAAATATTAATGCAATAAAAATAAAGTGATAAAAGAAAATAACAGCCAGCAAAAAACAACTGATTTAAAATAAGAAAAAAGAAATACTAAGTAAAAAAATCACTCAAAAAACCACGCGTAAAAATCCCCACGTAAATATTGCTAAAGCTCTTCACTGTATTTATGCTATGAAAAAATTAATAATTCAAAATAACAAACAGACGTCAAAAATGTTTTTAAAATATATCTATGCATCTAACTCAATTAAACATAATAAAAAAATATCATGCAAGTACGAGTAAAACAAGCCAGTAAATTCGCACTAATAAAAAAAATAAATAACAAATAAAAATAATGGACATTGAAAAAAATGCGTGTGTGAAATTGAAATACGCAATAAAAGATCTAGTGTAAATATATGACAAAAAATATTGCGTACTACAATAATCTTGGAAAACAGTCGTCATAAGCCTAAATGTTATTTCGTAAACATGTTGTGTTGACTTCGAATCCTTAGCATATTGAAGAAATAAAATAGATCGTGCAACTTCCTTAGTAGAGCAAATAAAAAAAAACACAATCGGAGTTTCACAATGCGGAAAAAACATAATAAAATGAGTGATTAAATTAGCATCCAGTAATTTGTTACCATTATCTCAAAGAATTTTTTTTTGCAAAAACAGCTAAGTGATAAATGCGGATAATCGATTAAACATTGGCCAACACTGTTCATATAAAATCAATTCTCTCGGTGAACTGATTAATTAAAAGAAATGATACAAGTGAACATGCAATCCCATGCAAAAGAAGTTAAGAAATAAAATAAATCCGACGCAGAAAAAAAATATCTAATTTAATAAACGTGAAATAATCTTCAACACAAAAAATATCCGGTTAAAGTGAATAAAAACATAATATTATGCGTTAGTCACTCTTTAAAATTTTACATCCAGCATCATGAATTTTCCTTGAAACTAACGAGTCATATATTTAATCTTACAAATTTTCTAAATGAATAAGTAAATGAAATCGATCAAATATTTTTAAAAGTCAACATGATAAAAATTAAGTATGTTAAAATAGTCTTGCTAGCTAACAGTGTTAAATGTATCGAAAATAATTGTATAGACGTAAAAACAAAGTGCGTTATCCCATTTCAGAAAAGAAGTCGGGGAATACCTTAAAGAATTCATCAGTAACGAAAATTACGTTCGTAGCGTCGACTTAATTTAGCGTTCGTAAAACGAAAAGGATGGCCACTTAAACGTTAACGTACCATTAAACGTGGACGCTGATAGTAATGAATAAAACAAACGAGCAAATATCCAAGTGGCCAAAGATAAATTAACTGCAATTCTAACACTAGTATAATCAGAGAGCAACGACACTTACAGATTTTTTTTCGATTTCGCATTTAATTCCCAAATTCGAATATCATTCAAGACATGAAGCAATACCAGTCAAAACAATCGATAAAACGAAAAAAATGTATTCGATTTTATTACTCCCCGAGCAAAATATCCGTAAAATGCGCCAACGTAGCCCAAGAGTGCATTAACATTTCAATGTCAACCCGTAATATTTTTAGTCATCTCCTCTGTGTGAGTGGCCTTTCTCGTGTATGCTGTCGATATGTGCGTTTCTGCCTGTATCGCACTACGTCTGTGTGACACCCGCTCACTACTAGGAAATGGTAATCTTAGGTCATTCGCCACTGATTTTAAAACGAATTTTTCAGGGAAACGCTTAATCATGCCCCTCATCAGATAATTCACCCGATAAAAAACTTCTAACGATACCTCGGCGGAAATTTTTCTTCAGAGTAATGCGGAAACGATTATTTACAATTGTATCGTTTATAATGTCATAGTTTAGATTACAAAGCATCATAATTAGCTATCAGTCACGAGACGACATTAAAATTAGACGATTGTGAAATCAATAACATTGGGAGTTAGATAAGAAGAACGAAATTAGTATAGCGAGTAAAAAATAACAAAATTAACTTAGGGCGGAGTTTTGGATCATTATAATCTGAACGGCGAGCGAACTGCGGACTTAGTTTTTGTTCTGTTTTTTACAAGTAACATATAGTCGGGTTGTTGCCAACTTACTATAATGTTCCGACCAAGGCTGCCTCACGCCTCCGTGTACCTTTATTACTTGAATAATTGTCCGTTCTCCAACCGATTGTTAGATTATACGTTTGAATCTGAAAAACACGCCTCGCTTGCTTTTAATTTACTTTAAGCACTTCCTAGAAAGAAAAGGCTCTTTGTACAATTCCAAAGGCAACTTTTTCTTCGTGTTTGTCTACTATATCGCTGGTTTTCTTACAACTGTTACTCACGAAAGCTTTGTTTTGGAATTTGGAGAATTCTCATTATACTCAGGCTTGGAGTTTTGATGGAGTCCCACCGGGATTATAAGTTGGAATTGATACGATATAACTTTTAAGCTCTGACCTGGAATCAGGCAGCTCTGTGTCGGACGGTAATAAATTAACATTCAACGCCGCTGGTTACGTTTCTGAAACAATTTCGTATTAGATCCTTTCCTCGCATAAGTTTATCGTTTAAGTAAGCAAATTTATGTACCCTAATGCAGTGTTGGCAGCTCGACGCAAATCAACATTTGATTGTAAAATACGAACCTATGTCGGCAAATGCAATTTGCTCTACACTCGTGGGTGGTGGTTTAATGCTACCATTATGCTTCAGCACGGCGAGTGTTGCTCAAGAAAATTACCGCTGCGTATAGATAAACACCTACCGTGTGTATTTACAGGAAAAATTAGTAGAATCGCGTTTATGGAGTAAGACAACAAGATTCGTGGGAGTTTTTTGGTGTTATGAATGGGAACCTATGCATTGAACGAGCAGTTAATGTCAAGAAAATAACGTGTTAGTAATATTTTTATTAGATTTGATTAGCATTAATACACTGTCCAAGACAACTGAGAACCTTTTTTTATTTGTAAATATTTCTGCTACCAAACCCCCTATTTAGCGGATTGCAGACAGAAATACTCTGGACATCGCCTTGAGTAAGTTTACGTCTCAAAACTCAAACCATGACATGTGAAAACAGAAAGTCTGAACGGCAAATAGCTATAAATTTGGTCGGGCCACGTTGACGGGGCGAAAATCGCAACGAACAACTTCAACGTTTGAAACAACAAAAATAAACCATATATCTTTCACTTGAAATTTTCCGCATAAGGTTTTGTTTGCTGTTTACTTCAAAACTGTTGACTTCAGATAGGAAAAAATATATTAGATCTATTAACTGGTACATATAAGTATTCTGTTTTTGGTGACAAGACTAGTGATAAAATTATTTTCATTATCATTTTAAGTCCCCCTGCTGTTGAAGTTCTGAGTCATAGCCTTCAAAATTCAAAAGGTAAAGTTGCGCCTGTTACTGCATAAAGTCTAATTTTGATTCTTGCTTCTGTATCCCAAATCTCATTACACCTCACCCGTTTAGCGATTTCTGTACGATGATTGGACACTTCAAAACTTCGCCTCGAGTTTCGTGCCGGCTTTGGACGTGAACCGAATATCCGTTACAGACATTTCCGTGGAAAAAAAGCATCCGTGCAAGATCCGTATTGTATAGGGTATCCGTAATCCAATTCAGTTACTCCAGAAACCTCTACTTCCCTTGTCGAATTTTGGTCCACAAAATTACCTTTAATTCTCGTTCTTGATGAAACCAAAACACTATAAAACAAAAGTTTAGGGGCTCTTATCAGTGGAATTTATTCGGTAATCGACCCATAAATTTATTCCATATCCGCTTAGTTCCCCGTGCATCCCTAGTCTCATAAACCCTCCACGTTGATTAGGTGTTTCGGTAGCAACTTTATTGTGCAAGTTTGATTGGAAAGTAATGGGGCCGCAACTATCAGTTCAGACTATGTTGCTTACAAGGGTTTTTTCTTTTGAACCCATGGAAACTTTTTGGTTCATTAATTCTTTAACATCACTTAGTTTTTTTTGGATATTAGCTATTTTTGACTGAAATTGTTAATAAGGTGTTGTATTTTTTATGGAATGTGATAGGAGGAGAGTTCTCAGATTTATTTTTGCTCATACGAAAAAATTACTCTCATAACATCAAGTAGGTCAACTTTACTGTACCTAGTGTTATGGCCTCGAGCGTTCCGTTTTCTCATTTCTGAACGGAACACTAAAAACGATAAAATTTACGACTGGGTTTTAAAAAGGACGACATTCGATCCCGGTTGCTTTCGAAAAGAAATTTCTCTTTTGTTGAAGCTGCCGTTTCGCTTCTGCTTATTTTACCTTGAAACTCAGCTCCCTGATTTTATAGCGTGAGCATTAAGGTCTCAGTTGAAACTGAGCGGTCGTTGGTTTCAGTAAATGCTTTAACTTCCCCATGGTAATCACATTTAAATTTGTCTGTACTCCTTTCTTGATCTATATTTGATTCTTCAGTTAAGTCAAAATGTTTGATATCGAATCGATCTCGACAATAATGAATCTAATATTTAGAAGTCCCAACTTTTTAAACTAAATCGGCTAAGTCGAGCGTGCATTATCGACAATGACCTTTAAAAAGCTTACTTTTATTTTGTTCAATTGAAACCGGTTCTATTCATAGCTCGGAGAGTGTACAGCGGGCCGCACATGAATATACCTTGTTACCAAAAGTTTTGTAGCAATTTTTTACTTTAAAGTCCTAAGAATAAAGCTCAAAATCTTCTTAGGACCATAAAGGGCTTTACCTGTGATGTGTAGGGATGTATAGAGCGCTTTCATAACCCAAGCGTTGACGAACTATAGTTGAGCTTAGATCAAAGTAATAAAGACCAGACATTTTTCATTGAAATGGATTTTACTCTACACAAAAGCTGTTTTGTTCTTTATGAGTTACTGAAGTTGAAATAAAATAAAACTTGTATTATACGAATGCTATATTTCAAAGTAAGGTAATAACTTTTAGTGGTAATAAATAAATGTTTCGGAGTTTGACGAAAAATATTTTCTAGATTATAATAAAACTACTAAGTGGCATTTAAAATCTATGATAGTTTAATTTGAGATAAAATAATGGATATGTTAGGAAATTGATTAATAAAAAAAACTAGTGAAAAATATTGTCTCTTTTTGACTAGTCCAAATAGATGAATAAATAGGTAATTTATATTTTCATTATACTAACACTCATAGAGGTAGAGAATGTCATTTTAGCTCTTGGTCGGTCGTGGGGTTAAGTGAAGCCAGTCTTCAACTTTTCTTATTTTTAGAACTTCCCCCAGTATTCACTCGCTCTTCAGTAATCGTGTTATTCGATTAACTTGTGGACAGGTAGGACCTTCCTTTTATGCAGTTACCCACTTATTGGCTCGAAAAAATCCTTTCTCTAGCCAACTTTTTGTACGTATAATCGAGTCTTTTCTTATTATGCTGTATAATTTATTTTAAAGTCGCCAAGTAACAGTAAAGGCCGTCAGGCTGTCACCATCGGCTGTCAGGTTTCTCTATAATCAGCACATCTATTCGCTTGACAGTATGATCGCTTAATCATTGTACTGAACGTTTCTACTTTGTGGATACAAAATAATGACATCAATGGAGGATTCTTAATTTCATCATTAATATGACAAGTTTATATGTTGATATTAATTACTTACCTTTTCTTCCCTGAAAAAAGAAACTCAGCAAGAATGGAATGCAATCTTTAGTGGCATACTTTCAATTTCCAATAAGTGATAACAAAATTCTTAGCACTCCCGTCATCGCGTGATAGAAGCCAGCATACCGGGTTCAACTTAAAATTTACATAGCAGCGACAAAAAAGGGCAAAGCATGGAGTACGGGGCTCACAGATGATTTACATCGCCAGTCGCGTGACTCTAGGAACGAACAGTAAATCCTTTAAATGCCAGCGAAATTAATCACCCAACTCGAATTTCCCCTCGCGTCGGAAATTCTATTGCAACTCTAGTTCAAATGCTCTTTACGGACAGTGAAAAATTTGAGATGTCACTTCACTACCTAGTTGATAGTTTTAAGGTTTGCACAGCTCCTTGCAAAATTCTTGGAATAAAAAAATACTTTGGTATCATAATTTTCAGCACACCGATTTATCCAGCTTCAAGTTATATCAGAAAAGATTTCCCTCGGGAATAAACTTGCGGAAATCAAGCCGTAACACCAAAAGGCACTAATAAAATAAAAGCGGGCGTTCCCGAATCGTAACATGAGTTTACTTCAGTCATCCGAAACGTAATCAAACTCGATCCGTTATCCGCTCACCGGATGATCTTATCGCTAATTTAATCAAATCCTCGCCAAAATAAATAAGGGTGCGAGTGCGAGACTTAGAATCACATGCAAATTTGAATCGCTGTTTAATGAAAATTAATTAGCGTACAATGCCAGCGGAGGAATTAGACACGAAGATATTGAAAGAAGAAATCGACAGTGCCGTTTCCTTCCCTTTACCTTTTGTAAGAAAATACGGCTGAGAATTCTCAACACCAGTTAAAGAAATTGATAAAACAAGTGGCGTCAGCTCCGAGTTAAGGAAAGGAAGAAATTCATCCACAAGATAAGTAAATTTGTTAGATTCAGAGGGATACAGAACTTTCCAAGTTAAACACTTAGTTGGAAAAACGTGTAGAATTGTGTGTTTTTTCCATTTGCCTTTAAAAATGTTTTTTCTTGTCGGATGATAAAATGTATACGCGACGAATAAAAAAATTCAATCATTAAAACTTTAATCGAGAAATTCAACTTTATGTTTTGTAATATAATAGTATCATTATCAAGCTTGTTTATTATCAATTTATATTGTAATGAGGACAAGTAATTTAATAATCGTTAGTTAAATTCTGTTTTAATGTTGTTTGTATTTGCAGGTCAGTGATATATTATTTAATGTTTGAATTTATTTACTTTTATTTGTAAAGGTACACTTTAACATAAAGTTTTCTTCGGTTTTAAGAAGACAGTTCTGTCGTAATAATATAATAAGTTCATTATCTAGTTTATTGTCATTGTGAGACCTAAATTAAACTGTTTGACTTTCCCAGTAAACATTTTGAGCAGTTAAACTTGTCAACGCTATTGCGATTGATGTAATAATGTTTCCCTTTCCTGTGATTTGTGAGGGCTGTTCAAATCTAAACAAGTCTTTGAAGCTGATATTCTAGAAATAAACTGGGGTTAAAATAACGATGGTTAGCGACAAAGTTTAAATAAATATATCGGAGAGCACGAAACGTGGATAAATATACCAAAATATATTGGATAAACAAGCTCCAATTCTTTTGATGCGTTATTCAGTACCCATCGCGCACAGAACCGGTTTCTACTTATATCACTATTGAACTTGATTCAAATCATACCTTCACCTTTACTCACGCCAGTAATTGTTTTCTTATTGTTGTGATTGTGCATTGGCCAACACTACCATGAACCTTGGCATTTCTACAACAATAGCCTAATCGTGGATAATAATGTAAATGGGAGCGGCTAAAGTAACAAATACGAATTTTATAATTTTATTGATGACTTTGAAAATGTTAAGTATCAGAATGATTCCGTCTTCATCACTTTTATCTTTAACATAGCAGTGTTGTTTAACGTGGAGCAAGCATTTGAGATCATTTTTATTATTATATTATATAACTTTATGGACTCATATTTATTTCTTAGGATTCGATTGTGTCATAAAACAACAAACATTGTAGCAAATTAACTTGATTGACAATGATTTTGAGAAAACATCAAGAAAACTGTTTCAATAAATCTATTACTACAACTAATATTGATACGAGAATAAAAACTCCAAGCATTTCCACTTACAAGTAAAACATTTATAGATTTTTCTGTGACAGTAATCCAACGGACGTTACCACAAAATTACCCTAGCGATAATGCTTTTTGCTATTGCACTGTTTGTAATCGAGTAAGGTATTAAATAAACATTAATGTTGCATGAACCGGTCTGATTGGATACAAGATGGTGGATATTATAATAATAAAAATCGTTCAATGCACTTTTGTGGACCTTTATTAAATATTTGATTATCTACGGAAACTGCTTTAAAAGCAAAGATTTGCTTTTTTAATTGTAAAAGCATAAAAAATATTAAGCAATAAAATTAATCTTTTGTAGAATCAAAAAAATGACGACAATAAAAGTAATTTTAATAACTTGGATTTTTAAATTGAGTGTAAGAATAATAAAGTTAACTATTACAGATTCCGAAATTAACTTGAACCAAAAGATGGAAAGAGAATAAGTAATGAATCCAAATACTAGTCGAAGCATTCATTATTAAAGCTGTTTCATCAGAGTAATATAATCCCTCAGATTGGAACACTTCAACTTGCTCGAGTTAAATACGGTCCTATTTAATACATCTTGAGTGAATATTTAGATGTTCAGGAGGCATTCCCCCCTGTGATAACTACTCATCAAATATACATTGATATTGCTATCATTAAGGAGCCCAAAAAAGCAAAAGTTTCGTTTGTGGTGCCTCAAGAAGCTATAAATAATAGATGAGTTTGCCCATTAAATAATGATACAGAGCGAAAGTTCATTTGAAGTAAATTGTGTCCGATTTCCAAAAAGAAGTCCTTTCATCAACTTAAGCTTATTTCAAGCAGCGACTCTTCATCATTACTAGATTTGAAGATTTTATCATTTGTAATAAATTGTATTCACATTACAGCACCACCGTTTTTTTAAATAAACGCTTAAATACTTCAAGCAAACGATGCACCACGACAGATTTCGTCTAAATGAAAAAGGTCTTTAAACTGAATATTTAAATTGCAATTATGATGCTTCGTTTAAAATTCAACCATGCGGTGTTTCTTTTAAAGTTGACATTGCAGTAGATGAAGCGAACCGGCACAAGGAAGCTGAAGCGAAACATGTATTTATAAATACAATTGTATGACCTTGAACTTCGGGTGGATGAAGTCGTTCGCCTCTCATGGAACCGGTGTGATCTCGCCTCGAGCTACTCCGTATAAGGCAGGGTCTACTCTTTTCAATATCAGCCTGTATGTTAACTTTCAAAAGTCGAGACTTTAATGAGTCGAAAAAGTTGCGCTGAGATCATAGATGGTATCAGAGTGTTGGGTAATAATTTATTTATTATTGCTCATCGGTGTTTCTATTAATATTGTTTCTGGAGTTTCGTTTAAACTAAATATATAATCATAATAGAAATGTTAATGCTAAAATGTTAACCGATTAAAGCATTGAAGTCCAAAATATTGTGAAAAGAAACTTACTATTATGTAGGTAGTTATTGCACCAACTAAGCTACCCTGTTAGAAACATAATTATAATGAGTAATCCCGGGACGGATCAAGCCAGGATTTTCAATAATACCGAACGAGCCGTGCCTTAATTATACATTCACTCGAGAACGTTCGAATTTTGCTCTTAATTGACACCCGACTTCTATTTTATGACAGCAATGTCGGGAGCTACAATTAAATATTTACCCATATAAATATTTACGTCTACATTCATTTTAATTAAAGGCTAATTATCTTGTTGTATTTTTGTACCTCATAGCTAGTTCATCCTAATAATGTCGTATTATCAGAAAATAGTATAAAAAGGTCTGACTAACTTTTGAATCTGTATTCCGGCAATCTCGCAGATATGTAGATGAGCGCGACTCGATGCTGACGATTTATGAAGAAAGCTGAGCGAAATATTGCGTCGTCGCGACCGTTTTCATTGAAACTTTTTTTTAGTGCCTCCCCTTTAGATGAGAGATAAATTTGCAAATAGAGGAAGACCACCCGGCATCAGCAATTTATTTCAGATTGAAATGTAAATATCTCGTCGTAAAGTTGTTTTTCCGGTAGACACAGTTGAGTCAACAATTAGAAGCGGAGGTGTAGAAGGCTGTGATACTGTTGGGAGTAAAAAGAGGGTAAAACATTGTTTATAAGGTCGGGTAGTTTGAAAGTGACTCGTTACTCGCGTGCTCGCTAATACACTGCCAATATTTGCTCTAGTGCCGACTCCACAGGGATTGGCTGGAACGTCTCACTGCACAAACACTGTCGTTCGTAGTCTTTGGATGCATTGCCGGCTGCGTGTGGAATACCTCGAGGGAATGCACGCTAATAATGTTAGACGATACGCTCTGAATTGAATGCGGTTCACGTCGCCATATAGTTTTGTCAAATGTTTTTGTTTGAGAAAGGAAACCTATTCGGAAACGCTTTTATTACTTTGACGTACATTTTATGAGCATTTGTTTTGTATGAGGAAAACGTGTATCACACGTATATAATATGCAAGATTATCCTTATCAATGTGATGTCTAATTGGACAGTATCGATCGTACAGAAACTACAGAGGATAGTCATTATCCATTAGATGACACGAAGCCAGGCATGATACAATATAGCTGATTAAGTACCTCTTGTGTGGTACTTATCTATATTGGTTAGGTTAATTACGTCTATTACTTCAATATGATTTTACTGTTATACATCCAGTACGAATGATTTGCAATCAAATGCCATGATCACCATAAAACCCGCGTTATTACCGACAAATGAGTTTAAAACACATACGCAGTGCATTGAAATCGTTTAGAGATATAACTATTCGGACGTATACAGGTACGCAGTTTTAAGCGCGAACGAGCTATAAATTTAACTTGTAACGATGAAAACACGACCACTTTGTTGCGTAAAAATAAAAAGTTCAATTTGGACAACGGAGCAACGAAGCTGGTTTATGTTTGATCGGTTCGCATCTGCGTCCGTTTTGGACTTATTGATTGGTCGCATCTGGCGACGTCAGTTCAACAGCATATGCCAACGGTGCATTTCTCATAAAAATATTTAAGTGAAAATTGGAGTGCTTCCTCTCCGGAATTCCTTAACTCTAAACGCCAAAGAATTGTCTGACTTCCGAAACCGCAAGCCAAACTTTTAGATACGCTTTGAATATCAACTGCTCTCCCCTTTTCTTTTATGGCACTTCGACGAGCCCCTATTTCCTTACACAATCAACATTACCCCGATGATAACGATAGTGGCGTAACCGCCAAATAGTTTATACAAGAGCGTCTTAAAATTCCTCTCACATCTTAAGCCAGAAGTTGCCTAAACGAGATCGGCTCAAAAGCAAGGACCTTATTGACTGTTCCGTTCGGTTTATACCAAGTCTATTGACTCTGTAATGTCTCTCATTTCCCGAACACACCAGCTTTCGGGAATAAGAAAAGTTCTGACGTCCTCCTTCGCGAGGAAATGAAAGAAAGAGGCCTTTCGAAGCGGGCGCACTAAACTTAATACCTTTGATCTTACATCCAAAAGTTCGAATTAACTCGAATACAAAGACAGTCATGGCCATCTGTTTAGGGGCCCGAGTATCAAGTAACTAATTCCAAGTTTAATGAGAAACTCTGCTAAGAGAAATAATTCGATTGCGAATACAACATTCTTGTTAATTTGAACGTTTGCATCCCTTACCTTTTTGATCTCGTCCCAAATTAAATTCCTTTTGTTTTACAAAACCGGCGACCAACAAGCCCGATAGTTGGATGGGACAAGACTATTAGGGGCAAATGATGAATCATCAGCGGTAATGTTATCTTATGCCCTTTTCTTTAATACCGTCGTTAAAAGTAATTGCCAGCACTAGAGCTTCTCGATGGCCACAATTTATTTGCGTGGAATCGATTTCGCTCCCCATTGTAGGTTCGTCTGCGTCCGGCAAGTCAGCATAAATCAAACAATTTACTTACAAGACGTCTATGATTTCTTTATTACAACCCCTTTACCCTTTTCTCATTCGAAACTCGCTTCCTTTTAGTAAATTTCTTTCCGTTTCCACCAATATCTCTCTAGAGATAAGGAGATATTGATTTTTGAAACATAAGGTTTCCCTTTTTATCTGTTCCAGGGATTTGTGTATATTTACTGTCCGCTTCCTAAATATAAAGTGATTTAGGCTCAAAGTCTATTACATAAATTGATATCGCGTTGTTTCGGCTCGGGCCGGGGCGCTTTAAAGATTAAAGGGTACTCGTGGGGAATTTCGTTGAAACGCACCCGAGAAACGAGCAGCATTAAGTCTTCGAAAAGAATTGTGTTCCAGTTCTCTCGCAGCGTACAGTAAAGCACTTACCGTAATGTATTTATAATTACGTTTCTATGTAGGTTTCGGTCGTGACATGCTGAACAGCAAAGTCTCTTGTTTGAGAGTTCCATGTTTATCCATTTGGCATGATTACAATAATGGTATGCTTAACCGTGAACCTTAAACGAGAAACGAATGACGTTTTACATTGTACGGATGCTCGGAACAGCTGACTGGGGACATCCCAAGTAACAAAAGTTTCTATAACCAAGGGGTTTTATCACCAAACAGTGATATAGTAAGCCTTAAATGGTAACCGTTGTGACTGCTTGTGCTATAAAGGTTTTCCACAGAGCGTTTTGGTTCTAAAATATTAAAGAGCATTTAAGTTCTATGGTGCAGCTCTTAGAACACTTACAGGACATACAAAATAATATTTAAAGTGTTGCACTGTAATAGATATGAAAAAAGCGATTATAGTACTATTTAGTACTATAGACGACTTTACTGTCATTTTTATGTATCTATTTTGCACTAATATTGCGTCAAAATAACTTTTACAGTACTAGTATTGTAGCAGTATCGATAACACTATTACAGAATCAATCTGCACTATAAAAGTACCTTGCACAACCATTATGTCACAGTTTAGCTTCTTAAATGCTCCCTCAACATCACTATGGGGCTAGTTCTGTAAAAGTCGTGAAAACTCTTCTATGGTACTAAATAGTATCATAGCGACTTCTGGTGCAGTTGCTAAATAACTTAAACTTTTTATGTTACTGCTACATGACTAAAGCGTGAGATAAAAGCACTAAAATTTATAATTAAAGGACTAATCCGTTTTCGGTGAGAATATGGCTGCTGTTTATGCCATGATAGCACATTAGTAGCACGGCTGGAGCCAATGTGTACTATAGCAGCCATAGTCGGGACGAGTCCTTATTTTATTAATTTAAATTTAATTAAATCACGAAAATTATGAGGGCGCATTGTCAAATTTGAAATCAGCATAGTGATTTTATCGATACAATTATTTTCGCAAGTGCAAGTTACGGTGGAGTTACGGTCAATGGTCGATCAAAGGTAATGTTTTGTAGAATGTGCTTTGTATTACAAATTGTAATAGCGAATGACATTTTGTTTTCTTGGGGAACACTCACTATGACATGAGCACAGCACGAACAAAATGGCGAACAATAGTGTGTTAAAAATATCAAAATAGCACTATAAACATGTTTTGGTTTTCAAGTATAGAGCTGATTTATTACCGTGAGAGGCTTTATGTAATGTTTATAGAATTAATCAGTGATAAAACTAGGGCCTATTTGGGGTTCTGTAAAGGTTTACAATACCATTATAGTGCTTATCATGAAACTAATTAGCACGTCCTAAAGCGTTCTCAGGACTTTTATAGTACCAAATTTTGTTACTTGGGATAATAAAGCCCCGCTATTCTATATTATGTGGGGTTATTATCTAAGTAATTAAATCCCTTATGAGTGTTTAACGGCTATCCACAGGCGGGGCATGTAGTAATAAACGGGCGAGCATGCTTGTTACCGCGTTCCCATGTGCATGGGAGATGCATTTAGCTCCGTTAGGACAAATATAGTGCGTAACTCAGGCATTATCCGAACGATACACGGAAAATTACTGTAGTGTTTACGGCAGACTTTTTGTTCCCATACGGCTCTGTCGTTAGCTCAAATTATAAGTATGAAGTTGTGCCTGTCATCGTCTGGCAATACCGCGCATCGGAATATCGATTGCGTTAATATTTTATACTTTCTTGAGGGTAATGCAACTTCACCCGACGGCGACAGACGCTTTGATGTCAATGACAGTAAATTTTAAAACCTCATGCATATTTTTTATAAGATAATTTAGAAAATCGAAGCAAAAAAATCATTGATGCATTGGCAATGATAGAAAAATTGAAGTAGTATAACATTATATATTACTTACCTATATTTATACTGTCCTCAAAAATATACTGATAACTTGCTTGTTCTGGCATTGTTTTGCAAATAGATATTAATCTTTATTACGTATTCGACAAAATTGCGCAATATTTTTGTTGGCCCAGTGAAAGAGATATCAAAATCCACGCAAATCAATTATCTTAATAAAATGGGCCTTCACGTTTTTCCAAACGTGGTGAAAGTGAGACCTAAACTCGCACTCGCGCGCGCAGAAATAGAACTTCCTACGGCGTCGAAAGCTACACGTGTTGAAATTCTCGACACCTATGTCACTTATTACGCAGAAAGCAGGGATCACTACAATTACTGGGCTTTCTAGTCTTGGGAAATGTTTATCAGCTGGCTCGGTTTACGCAGTATCTTAGATGAAAGTAAATTATGTAAGTACTATATTTTTAACCGACTTCAAAAATTTAAAAGGAGGAGGTTATTTATTCATCGCGTATATTTTTTTTGTTTCTAGGTATGTTACCGATTACTCGAAGACGGCTGAACCGATTAAAATGATTCAATCATTATTACATCTGGTTTAATGCCAAATTGGTTCCATTTTTGGAAATTTTGAAATCAGTTTTTAATACTCCCTAAACTAGATCTGAAACTTGAATATCTGATTTCTGAAACTAATCAACTAAATAAACCTATTGAATCGATATAATGAGAGTAAAATAAATTCATAGCTCACATAATTTGCTACGTTTAAAAACTAGTTATCATTCAAGCTTTTTAACTTCAAGTCAAAGGTCTATATAACACTGTCTCGCTTTAGATCGCGTCTGCGCTGTCATGTAATTGGGAGACAAGTAAAATACATGATAATGCATCTAATGTATAAATTATTGGCATGACTAAAACTGCAAATTATCACATCAACTTTAACTATATATATCGAAATAGATAATGAACCCTATTCATAGCAAAATATAAGACTGAATAACATTTGAAGCCAATATACACTCCTATGGTTTAGGATTTTTTTTGAAGTTAATAGTAAAGTTACAAATCCTAGTAAATGATTCGTTTGAATCTCTATATGATCTGCAAAAGGAATACGATTTCTTTTTCACTGATTAATTAAAGTGTGAATCATATATCATACTCAATACGCATTTTTCGAACAGTGGTCAGTGCCGCAAAAACCGTCAATTTGCATTGAATAACAGAACTGTAGTATCAAATGGAATTAATGAAACGGGGATAATACCAACGAATGTATGAGTAATGCAACCTTTATTGTCACAAACATTAGATGTCGGTGTAAACGTTCATGTTTTACTTAGGGATTCCTGGTTTAATACGTAATATTATAGTTTTCGATAGGTAGAAGCAAATAGTTATTCAAAATAAACACTATAGAAAGATCCAAGATAATTATGTTAGTATAGTAGTTATTTTATATAACGACAAACAAATGGCTGATGGAGATCTAATAAATTAGACGAAACAGCAAAAACAAAAGAATGCCGATCCCAAAAACCAGCAGGCATTCATCTGTCGATGTTGGATTTGAAATATGGCCACCCTTAATTCTTACAATAGTTTTTAAAACTAATGCCCTTGGAATGGAGTCGGGAGAATACCGCGTTGCTACCAAATCCACCATTACTCTTCGTACGTCCAATTTCTCGTTATCTCAGTAAAGGATTGGTCTTGCGGTGAAATAGCACGATTGAACATCGATACGAGCCGGTGCCAAAAGCGAATTTATGTAGACACAGCAAGGAAGCCATAAAGTTTCTGATAAACGATCTGGATGCGTTTTAAATATTGCAATTATAGTGTCTTCTAAGATTTAGGAGTGTTTGAGGCTACTTTTAAACCTGGAACTAAATTCGTAGCGTTAATTCAAATAAGATTATTTAGGTAGGTATAAAATTAGACCATGAAAAGTATAAATAGGAAGTTTTGCTGAGAAGCAAATTATAATAAATGTTAGTTTAACACAAATAGAGACAAATGAAGCGTATGAAAAAAATCAAAGGACCATAATTTCAAGTACATTTTGGCTTGTAATAATAATAAAAACAGATGAAATGGCATAACAAATAGTCATTATAAATAGTGTTAATTATTTTTTCATCTAACAGCGCAGTCGCCAGTGATAAGGCAATGAAACCAATACAAATGCACAACAATATCAGTACGCAGTTACATCATTACACGCGCCCGCTCCTGCGACTCGTTTATTAATAAACTACCACGTGCTAGCAGTACGTGCGCCGGCGATTCTAACGGTGCGACTGTTGTGAGAAGCGTTAGCGACTAGCCAGCCCCCCTACTCAAATGGCCATCATTCTATTCGTTTGAACGCTACGCTTACTATTAAAACTTTAAAATAAGCAGTAAACTATAAAATTACGTGCCGTAAGCTTGACAATTCCATACAATACATCGAAGTCTGTGATTTACGTAAGTTTGCGACATGTGATTTAATCATCTATTGCTCATATTTAAGCTTTAAAACTAAGCGTAGCGTTCAAACGAATAGAAAGTTGGCTATTTGAGTAGGGGGGCTGAAAGTATAAGACAAGTAAAACCTATTACATCAAGCTAGTATTCTAAACGAACTTTATTTAAATAAACCTAAAAATTAGGAACTCTACAATCGCAATAACATGACAAATTTATAAAATTGAATAGTTTTTTGAAATGTCATCTTTGGATAGGTGTAGATTTATAGATATGTACTTTTTTAAGATAGTGGCGCTCTGTTTTCTATTTTCCAATTTTATTCTTAATTTTTACCTTCGGTTACAAACTACTGTAACCATAATTACCCAGAATAATTATTATTCGGGGTAACATTTCTCTTATATAATTGCGTTTTTTTACACACAATTTTTATGGTAATCCATAATTAAATAAATAATTAATGTTCACAATTATTATTCGTACCAGGAGGTATTTTTTACTATAGCATCTTTTCGTTGTGTGTTATTACGATTACTGTTATTTTAAGTACATGCCTATACTTACATAACTTACTTACATAACAGTTACATAACTGGCGTAAAGGAACTTGTAGTATGCCAGGATTTTATTTGGTTTGGCTTTGACAGTTTCTTCGAAGGCAACAGTACAGACAGGACCTTGGGATACTCGTACTTCATGAAATCGGCTTCCGACTATACAAGTATGTATGTATGTATACCATCTATGGATCCCTTTTTCAGCTTTTATTGTTCTCCCATTGTGTCTTACTTTTCAAAAACTATTATTGCTTTTTTATTTATAAAATCGCTATCGCTTGTCTAATAAATAGATCACTTAATATGCACAGCCGTAGATATCTCACCAATGTATGCGATATAACAGCATATGTTCCTGATAGGTAACTTGATATAAAATAGTAAATATTATATTTTGCTACATTGGAATATTTTATATTCACAACCAGCATCTGCTGTTACTTTGAAATAACATAAAGTATTAGAATTTGCAAAGTAATTCTAAGGATTATCAAAGAAAATTGACACAAGATAAGACACAGATAATGATTGATGTCTGTGACACACTAAGTACAACATACCACATATTAGAGAAAGCAGTAATATAGATAAAAAGGCTCTTATCACCAGGAAATAAGATAGCAAATGCAGTACTGTAACTCGATAGTTTTTTTACGCCTTCGGTAAACACATTACAAGGTAAAGTGATCGGCTTTCAATGATTTCGTTCAATAAAACCTGTGTAAATAAAAACACACTTATCTATGAGTAAATAAGAATTAAGTACATAGAAATCGCAATGGTTGACCTTGGTGTAAAAGTATGATAAGTATGTTTTTTAACTTTGTTTTTTTACTGAAAGAAACGTAACTCAGTTTTTTTGTTTTGGTATTTTCAGCGATAGCACTAATGTGGATACGCAATAAAATCTTCCGTCAATATATGACGTCAAAATGGACGTATGCCACTTATTATTAGATATATATCCACTCGTGGCCACAGATTAGGTGAAAACCCTTACACAATCGAAAAGTACGTCAGAACACGTGTTTGAACTTTTTTTAACTCAATCGTTCTGATTTACTGTTTACGCGTCTTAAATGTCATATAACTATTCGACACGTGTGAATGCGTCTACGCGATACAATATATCTATGCTACTGCACTGCGATTTGAAATCTGATAGATTAACATATGCACCAGTTTTGGCACCAGATGATTTAGATGTCTTTGCCTATCTCAATAAATAAATCGTATCACTACTACGCATTCTTTAGTATTTAAAATTAGAATTATATGTTAAATACCTAAGGTAGGGACATTTAAAAGTTTCGGTAAGCAACTAGTCTTTAGAATAAAACTTAAAAAATGTTTTCTTTCTCCTTATTATGAATTTAAGGACACATTTCCGATTCCCATAGAAATACAAATTAAGATATAACTATGAGGTGTAAAAAACTTTCGTAACGGTAGCTAACACCATAATTCAAACTACTTGTCTTGAATATAAAGAAACCCAATAGCGTTTTGTGGAAAAAAAGAAAGGCCAATTACGTTATTGCATCGCATTAGCGTTTCGAATGCTATCTTTTGTGCGGTTCGAGAATATTTCCGGGGAGATTTCTAAAAAAATGGTTGGGACGTGGCGTAACAAAACATTAATTTCTTCCTTAGAGCCTTTTGTTATTATTTCGCCGATACTAGGTACAAACGCTTTTTTCGCTAACTTTAATCTGGCAACATTGAAAACAGTGAAAATTTTAAAATTCATAGAATGAAATACCTACGACTTCAATGATTTCATTACCTAATCATAATCCATCTCTTAACGATCAAAACTACTTGTCAATCATTTACACTGCATCGGCTTGTCAATCACATTTTGAGCGTCTTGAAGCGATGCTTGACAATACAAGCACCACAGAATAGACTAGATTGCCGAGGCCAATCAAAAGTAGGCCGCTATCCCAAATAGTAAATGGAATGTAAACGATTGACAAAAAATGCTTGATCGTCTGGGGGCTACATAACAATTTAAAAATAATTACATTAAGTACACTACACTTGACTATACAAATGATAAAAAATGCGGAAAAATAACGACGAAACTTTAATTAACCAATGATTCTGACAATCTCTAGTTCTCTACTTCAGTGAATCATAATAGGTACTATTTCTATAATAATCATTTTTATCTCCAATAATGGTAATATAAAATAAAAATCGTCGGCAGTGGTCATTAATCAGTAATATTTCAATAATTATCGTGCTATAACGATTACGTTATCTAAGTTCAAAGACTCACAATAAATAGAAAGTTTAATATAATTTTTCATTCCCGCCTTATCAGTTGGCGTGTTTTGAGGATGGCAACACTTTTTAATCCTTTTGCAGCTCTGGGTTCCAGCGTTTTTGCCATTAGCTCCATTTGCCGCACGGAAGCGTGTGTATTTTGCTGTAGTTTTACTGTCGCTCGTAACATTATGTCATATGTCAACTGCACCTTTTTAAAAGTTCGTGTTAACGACGAATAAATTAACAAACAAAGTTTTACGACCGGCTCCATCGAATACAGTGCGGCATAGCGTTTTTTTAGACGTTGAGTTATGTCACTGTGTTGTCAAACGCGACTTGTTTTAACTCTGTGGTTTTTAATTTTTCTTTTTAATGCAGATTAGCTATGGCTTTTAATAAATTAAAATCGATGCGGGCACAGGTAGTCTAGGCTGTGGTCATTGGTCATTTGTTCAGATGTCCAATATAACAAATATTATCCTAATGAAATTGGTTTCAAATAGAAAAGAAGTCACTTTTATATTCAACTTGTACTTAGAGGTGGGTGCAATTTGCATTCGTAACTTCTTTTGAATTATTGCTTTAAGTGACACGCCCATTTTGCATTGTACCCATTCCATTACACACTGCACCTATCTTATCGAAGTTATTACCGGCGGTGGCGCATACGAAACTTGCAATGTATGCACAAACAACACGAAGGGAAACTTTCGAGTCGTGAACTGTAATTTTCCTTTTTAATTGCCAACTATTACCATATGTTGTGGGGACTTGGCGGTTACTATTTTAACTTTTGTTGCACGACCTGTTCTTTTGTGTCGCGGAATTTAATTTGGTTAATGCGCTGAGTTATATGAAAAAAGAAATGCTTTTTAACTGCTACAGTGTTATATATGAATTGGAGAAGAAAGTAATAATAGCGGTATAATATTGTAGAAGTTGAGATCCTATCATCCAAATTCCAAACTTTAAATCTATCTGAACCTAAAGTCAATCAAACTTAGGTCTAGATTAATATTTTTCTAATATCTATGCAAAAACAAAATGCCCTTTGACCATTGCTTTATTTCTAAGATACAGATATACAGAGTCAACACCTGATTATATTATTTTAAAATAACAAAAAGTTCTAGAATAAAGTTCTCCATTACAGGGACACAACTAATCAACAATTTTCAGCTCGATTTGCAGTTCTTCGCTTGCATTCCATTTTTGGCAACGATTCCTTGCTTGAAGCCAAAATTTTGTCGTTCATTGAAAACAATTTCCTATTTTTGCTTTCCCTTCAAACGTCGAATCGTCCAATTAATGAGTAATTCTATTAGAAGAAGCCTAATAGCATGCGCATGGATCCTAAACAGGATTATCCTTGAGAATTATTGAACACAGTGCTATCTCAACGTTAGTTCTATATGAGCAGATTAAATCAAGTGTCGGCTGATATCGATCGACAGCTAACTAACCACGGACTAATTTGCGCTAGGGCACAAGTTGCAGGCGAAAATTTTGGCACATAAGAAATCATCTTATTATGATGATGAAACTAAGTTGAAACATTAGATTCAATTTATATGAAGTGTGAAACAAAACTGTAATAAAATATGCAGAAATAATCAACACATCTAATTACTAAATCAACTAGCTAAAATCATAATTAGTTTCACCACTAGAGAGATTTAAAATGAAGAAATACAGGTTACATAGGGGAGCAAGTACAGCGAAAGTGTTGTAACTTTAGAACTGGCAAGCCACTTCGCCAGTACAATCCCGAGGGGTTGTAATCCTAATTTCACGTCAACGGCTCCAACGAAAGCAACTTACGTCATAAAACAAACTAAAACTCGAAACACTAACAATGCTCATGAAGTTGCAAAACTTTCATCAGGACCTTTATTGTAGCTTCAGTAACCGTGCAAAAGTTGGCCAAACGCTTTGTTCGAACATTTGGGCCACACTAACTCCACTAAGCAGTATTTGCACGTAGATAAGCATAGCGCGCGCAAGGTTGTAAGTCTCAACACAAATATTTGTTCAAACAATATTTTCTCGCGAGCCCCCTTGATGTCGACATCAAATTAAACAAGTTTTGAACTGAGAGACCGCTTTCAGAATAATCCAGATAAACTTTATGACTCCCGTTGTAAAACCGCAACCTTTGATAAAATTAAGTAATATGTCCCCTTTTGTTGCTTTTTAATCTCAAATCATCGCCACTGCGCCGGTTCCTCGTTCGTTTCGAATTTTCAGCAATTGTTGTTGGCTGTATTTATATATCTTTACTGCCATCTCGACACCGTGGATGAGTACTTAAAAGTCTTTTACACCGTTCTGGTAATATTTTACTTCGTCGTTATCTTCACACTAACTTTTAATTACTAACATAACGTCTATAAACAAGTCTTTAGCGTCAAACAATGGTGAGCTGTCGTAAACGGTGCTAATCTTAATTTTGACTGCCATCACAAATTTCCTTCGTGCATTTCAACCGTATTTATTGTTTCCTTTTGGAAATATGCTATTAAAAGTTTTATAGCTATTTACTATTTTGTGGTTTGTGATGTTATTGCATACTTAATCACTTGACTCAGCGAAGGGAGCAATAGACCTTATGCGTCTGTCTACCATATGTCGTCAACGCTGTCAGAATTTCGGAACAGTTGTCAAGTGCTAGCAATTTTTTTTCGTTCGGCACTTGTATAAACAATGTGCTTGGCCTCGATTCACTTCGTTAACGAATCGTTAAACTTCCTCATTGCAATTTAGGTTCCTACTAAAAAACTAAATTTTGTTTTACATTTTGCAATTTCAGAGTTTTATATTATTACATACAATTATATTAAATTGTTACATTTTATTTAGTCAAGGTGGTTTTCAACTTCTTGTGAACATCAAAAAACAATTTATGATCGACGAATTGTTGATAGGATCGTCAATAATTTGTAACAATTTTATTACTTTTATGGTCTTAAGTTATTAACTGCACAGCTGGCTTAATGCGGGTGTCCTTATTTCACACAACTGCTACTTTATTAACCATTATATCGACCACTTATTAATAAAGACACGACTTGCAAGCGTTTATTAAACATTTTAGCTTCAGTGTAAAAAATATTGAAGAGAAAAGTTTTCATATTTCTATCCCTTGCAATATTCAAATCTAAATGGTCTGTCTCCTGTGTTCTGAAGTTTATTCAAAGAACAAAACATCTTGGAGAAGTAATGCTAGACTCAGCTACCATCCCTAGAGACGTGATACCGAAGAAAGAACATTTATACAGACAACTTTGAGTATAATAGACAAAAGGATCAATAGCGAAAGACAAAAAACGGTTGAGCCGAGCATGATGAATTGATTTATTCATTTATCAAAAAGTAGGAAGGTTTAAAATTGCTTAACGCTTACACAATACACGATAGGGGCTGTGTAAAACGCGGTGACGTAAAATAAAAAATGAAAGAACGAAAAATGTTTAAAACGAAAACATAGTGAAGGAGATAAGAGCACGTTTTATTGTGGCTCGACATGGGGGCGATCGACAAGTGAAAAAAGGTCCAACATACGCTGGCACGATACTTAAAGTTTTTCGTGAATTCTCAAACAATACCAGTTGAAAAGAGCGACTTGATCGCAGTAAAAGAATAACGAGCAATAATTTTAACTGCTTAATGTTCTATAAATGTAATAATAAAGTTTTGTTCGATAAATCAGTTTTAAGAATTTTTAACATTCAACCGATAACAAAATCCACTTTCACTGATATTTACATATAAATAATAACAGACAAAAATACTTTTACTCACGAAGCGCACGATATTAAGTGCATTGCATGTCAGCTACCATAAATGCCATATATCTTCATAATAAATACACGTAATATTACTATCTCGAAGTCCTATGACATACGAGTATGTGATATGTATCTATTAGAACAATACGTCAAAACGCTCTTACATATCTGATGTAGAACCTTCTTACTACCTGTCTTCATCAATAACGTTTTTTCCAGCCAGTTCCCTCTTAACATTGTCCACGTCACATTTGATGGATTCGTTTTAAATACTCATCTTGGAGGATTGCGTTCTATCCTATTTGATATGCTCCTTAATAAAGCTTGGCAGTTCTAGACGGTATGGCATTGACCTCTGTAATCGACTTTAGAAACGTTTGAGACTTATCGTCATCTCGATCACAATTGTTTTCATATTTTTTTAACATAATGCAGCATCTGCTTATGATATTTCTATCATGAGCAGATGCTGCACTATTTTTGGACTAAAAAGTTTATAAAATATCCTAATAAAATTTGTACTAAAACATTTACAAAGATACTACTTCATTATTTCTTAAAAGCCTCTCTATTTGTAGTAAATAGAGAGGAGATGTTATTTAAAGACGAAGGAAAACCGCACAATACAAACGTAAGTCAACTGTTAGATTGGTGTTGAGATAAAAATCAATTACGCGCACGAAGCAGGAGATTCATTGGAAAAATTCCGTGTATTCCTGAGTGGACGGCGAAAAAAACGAACACCGCTCCCGTCCGGGCAATCTCGATAAAATTGTATAAGAGGATTAAAAGATTTATTGTATAAGCCTCTTCAAAGGAAATTTTCGGGTGTCCTTGTTTTATTTTACCAGTTTATTTCTCGACTGGATCGCAAGCGTGTTGTCGCATAACTTAGCTGAAACGGGTGCACATTAGTTTATTTGGCTAATGTAAATGTGCTTGTAAGAATACGGTTCTAGAATACAGAGATACTAAAACCGAGGATCTTAATGGGAGCCTTTGTTATTAATACGGAAAGTTTCGCAGTACGTTTAATTGTGATTGCTTCTAACTTTATATCTGAGATCACGGGTATTATTTATAAATGTTAATTTACTATTTTAAATGACAACAAAATTATAATTATAATAAAATGAATAAGTACCTAAATGTTCATTATGTTTTTCTTATCTGTTAAGATTTTGAAAATCTTGCACATTTCCATTCATAATTTATACTGTCTCATTTTGATTATAATATTTAATTTAGTGTTAATAAATCTAATGATATTCTTCTATTTTTCCAGGTAAATGAGAACTTGATACGCCTCGTACATTCTGGTAAGACGTAATAGTATTTCACTGAGATACTCGCAGTATTTTATATCGAGACCTTAACGACTACTTCTGCGTTACCTACGAAAGGTAATGCCTTCCTTAACTAAACTATAACAATAAATCTCCAAGAACTTCGTTCATTCTACACACTGCAGATCGTTCAACAAGTCACCCTTTACAGTCTTAAATTACAACACTCCTATAGAATATTTTTCATTAAAGAAATTTACAGCCTTAGATATAATCACTTTTGCAGCGAGACACGAATCTTCTCTCTTTTTATCGCGTCTTATAGCTCCAGGAATGTCTAGTGCTTTTACTCTATCTTCATTCATGAGATTCTTTTAAAACTTAATAAAGTTTAATGTAAAAAAATGTACCGTCTTACTGAGATTATTTTTAAGTACTAAGATTGTGTCGTGACTTAAAACATCCAGATTTTTAAAATTTTCTTTTAGTCCAATAAAACTAGCTTTATCGGGACATAATAAAAAAACTTAAATTTTCTTTTTCTATGTAATAAATTAGTGTTAGTTATAAGTAAAATAAAAGGTATTAAACATTTAGAAACTTCACATAAAACTAAAAAAAAATTAACTACTGAATAATACATTATTATTAAAACGTAAAAAATAAATGTTTTATTTTTGTCTAAAATGTCTAAAAAGACGCATCATAGCTTAATAAGATACAAGAACCATAGTTACCATTCTAGCTTATCTAGATATTGAGATCAGATACTGTGAAAAAAACAAACGTGCGAATTTGGATTCAGTTTAATTTTGCTATTAGGTGATAGCATTTTAATGCACCATAAAATTATACTAACAAGGTATTTGGTTTACTATTTTGCTTTTAGGAAAAAACTAGGTAATGTAGGAAATCTCATGACTTTTATATGAAACGGTTACCACCCCGGATGTCTTACATCACATATCTAATTAATATTTGACACTTAATATCAATATCCGATAAACTAATAAAAACAACGAGTTTATTAATTATGTCCAGATAAAGCTAGTTTTATTGGACTATTTCACAACTGCTACAGTGTAGAATTGAATTGTTTTAAAATTTCAGAAGATTTACTCTCACATTTAAATAAAAAGAAAACAAGTAAGTGAAACATTTGAAATACAGAATAAGATATTAACAATAAAATTGTGTAAACGTTTTCATTTAGAACTGAACTTACTAACAAAGTAATGGACTTATTAAGTTTAACAGCAAATAATTTCTGGAACAGTTATACAATTTTTACAATTCTCTTTCTGTCTTTGCCAGACAGGGGAACTAAGCAATTAAAAACTTCTCTTTCTATTCTAGTCTATAAAAGTTATAGCCGCTAATATATGTGGCAGATTGATATGAAGTTCGCGTGTGTTCAACACTTGGGTACCTACTTATCAAACTATATACCATATTTTATAACGTAATGAAATGCAAACATTTTGATTACCATAAACAATACATTTTCAAAGTAAAGCAATAAATTTATGTAGTTCAAAATATTCATTCGGAAACATAAGAAGGAACTTCTTGTTGTTATTCTATAAAGTAAAAGTAAAGGATTATTAATCATTGTAAAAGTAGTGACGTGACGATGACAGAATAACTAATCAGGTGTTCGTCTGGGTTATATTAATGCATTATATTGTCTCATAAATTTTGAGCCTTATAACATTTTCCCCCAAAATGTCCCTTTCAAGAGAAATGTTTTGAATCACTCGGGTCATGGTGAGCGTTTGACATTCCATGGTCTATTTTATTATCGTTCGCCCATCTCCATATATATACCATGCGCAGTACCATTATCATTCCTTAGAGACACTTGAAATGCCATAATGTTAAATAGTAAACTTTCATGAATGTTTGAAGTGCTTGTCTGTCAATACATAAAAGATTATTATGTAGCCGTTAAAAGATTTCGGTGATCAAAATCGCGAATTTTGCTTTGTTGATTATAATTTGATGTATTATTAGCACATATAGGGCGCCATATTGGATTCAAGTGGATGACACTTGAGAGGATAATAATAAATATAAGAAATTGGAAAAGAGATAATTGAGATTTAATTTATTAATTATAAACAAAATGAAATTATTTAACGAAATGTAAATGATATTATATTGTTATTGATGTAACCAATTTAATGGGAAGTAATAAAAATCCTTTTTTATTTTTTCGTTTTTATTAGAACGAATTAGCACATTATGCTGATCTTGTTTAAAAATAAACAAAATATAAAAATCTAAATTACACACAGTAACATAACAACCAGTACAATCAGATCTAACCAACGCTAACAAGCACTAATCTAGGTTTAGCGTTAAAATATTATTTGTTTCCTGCTTTGTCTTTTTAAGCGACGTATTAATTCGTGTCTAAGTAGCGACTTCCTCATTAACCGTTTTGTTATTATTTATTCTAGTCTGACCACTTAACTTCTCTCCTGGAGTCACCTCGATTTTAATAGGCCCGTTTATCTCTATTAAGTGCGTTATTTATACCGTATCACCGACGACGCTCAAATTGGTGCTCGTTAATCTGACTCTCGTTCGGTAAAACTGAGTCGAAAATTTACCGCCAATTAGCTCCCAAGGCGAACGGGCATTATTTTCGACACAAAAAACTTATTTGCTATGATTATGGCTCGTTAGTTAGATCAGATTAGGTTACAGGCTGTCAGTACAATACCTGTAGCTATTATTTTAAAGTTGGTATTTTAAGAAGATTTATCTTTATTGATTTTTATGACCACGCATGACTTGTCAAAGTTTAATATTTATCTCAAGATCTGTAAATTGCTGCAGATATTTTGAATCATTAAGCATACGCAGAAACTTTTATGCGCGAATCATAAATTATTCAGGATAGTCATCGTGAATTTTAATTCCCAAACTTTGAAATAATCCCTTATTGACAACGGGAAGGACGAAGTTGTTGTATCAATTTAAGTTGTCCGCCAAACACGCCGACATACGGAATTCATTAATGGACTGACATCTTTTGTTTATAATCATAAAAGCCTCTTGTCATACCCATTGGATTTCCATCAAAGTCTTGACAAATTGAAACAAACCGTGAAAGTTTGGCTTGAAAGTTTGCAAGTCTTCAAATAGGGGCAGGATCCATTAATTCACTCTAACTTGAATTAAATCAGTTGAACCTTCGGCTTGTTGAGGATTTTTGGAGCGATGTTCTTTAGCTATTCGAACGAATTGTTTAGCAAAGTTATTAATTTGTTTGAATTTCATGATGAAATACGAAACTCGCGTATCGGAAAAGTTTCAATTATTATACTGCGTAGGATGAACTTTAGAATTGTAACTCAGGAAACAATAACGAAAATGATTTTAATTCTCACGATGTTGTATGAATACGAAGTAAGTTAAATAATAAATATCGATAATTTGCAAAAATAAAAAATAATAACTGGTATCATTAGTATAACGCACATTTCCTAGATCGTGTTTACGGAAATTGCTAGCGGAAACTCGCCTAATGGTACCTACATACATTAAACGTATTTATATACAACTTTATTCAAAACTTTTATGGCTGCGTGCTCATTGCTCCTTTCACTTGAAATGAAACGAAACAAAATAGTCTAGCGGTTCAACCCTTTGGATCTCAATTTTTTCACTCAAAAATTATGAAGTATAATGAACCAGCGGGAAGTAAGTTAGCATTAAGTATTCGCATTTCCAGAGCTGTCTCTGTCGAGGCAGTTAAAATTTCACTTGGCTAAGCAAAATTTTCTGTCCGCTGCAAAAATCTTCCCCTTTTAGGGAGAGGGGAGCACCGAGCGAATTCTCGCATAAAATTTACATCGAGCGGTCCATACAAATTACCATTTCACTTCTTACTCTGATTAAATGTTGTAGAAAAAATATTGCTCTCTAAATGGAAGAGAAAATTCTCGGTTTTCGACTCATTAAAATTGATGTTTTGTTTTTTGGCTCCACTGACGCTAGTACTAGAACGATTTCCTTAGTTTTCTTTGGCATTTTCGGCTGAGAAGGTTTTTCTTACTTCAATTTGTTTAAGGAAATAATTCCCAGCCAAGTTGGCCCTCTGAGTTATTTACAGCTGCCGTATAGAAATTCCTCTCGCTACTGAAAAGTAAAGAAAGTCTAACCACAAAAAGAATGCAAGTGGTTGTCGGGGAAAAAACTTTACAAAACTTGGCAGAAGCCTTTGAGAATTCATCCAAAGAAGGTGTGTGTTACAACGTCATTCACGCAAAAGGGTGAGAGAACAGTAGTTCGGTACTGAAGATATTTGGCAGGCCTTTACAGGCTAATGATCCACTTGATTGCGGTTAAGTGTCCCTATAAAAATGTCTGAATGTTGCCAAGTGGGAAAAAACAGTTGCCTCTCTAAAGTGACTATTTTTCCTGGCAGCCTCCCGATATCATGAGACAATTGCCTTTAGGAGCACTTTAAGTGGTTGGAAATTGATGTTTTCCTTCCCCGCTTTTACAAACTTACTAACTTTTTCATGTGGTTTGGTATGCTTAGGACAACTTTCTTTTATTCCTCCTATATGCTTGCCGTGTTATTTAATTTTTTCGATAACGATCAAGAAAGTTTATTTTTCATCATCATCAACTTTGAACATACGAGAGCGTATTTTTTATTATTTATATTAACAATCTATTAGCTATCTGTTAGGCAACAGATTTTAAATAGCCCTTCAAAATAGCTCACAGCAGGTGATATTCGAAACCAATTCACGAGCTTTAATTTAATTTGTTCCAACGCTATAGTCTGTGAGGTATCAAACTCCGTTGAATGCGGAGGTCAAAATATAAAAGCTGTATTGAAATATTGCAATAGATATAAATTTTAGACACAAAATAGAATATAACTTTTAACAATGTTGATGGAACACTATAATCAGGGGGTTCAGTAGGGACTAAATTTGGAGCCAAGTTTATTAAAAGTTGATAAAAGGCGCCAGCCATAACGCTTCGCAAGTAATATAATACTTTTGCCCGGCCGAATAAACGTTTCAATATTCGAGAGCTTCATTAATCACTGTAATTGACAGGAAGGGGACTTGGCCGGTGTCTGCCCCCCCCCCCCCCCCCTCTTTGTAGCCGCTGATTTTGTTTTGTTTTTATTTTGGAATAATGAAACAATTTCGTGTGATAATTTGCTTGGGGGGAAGAGTGATTGTCATCGTTCGAACCATTTATTCTTTATGGACTAAAGATGATTTGCTAATGAGATTCAGTTCCTTAACGAAGACGTTGAAGGTTGTTTAAGTATCTGAATAATTAATTGTAGAAATTCTGACTACATGGCGAGAGTAATATTTTAGGTACCTCCTTTTATTTCGAATCTTTCTCTTTTTTGCATCGGTAATTAATCAGTGTCACTGTTGTTTGAGAAAGGGTTGTGGCCAACAGCAGGAGCGGTAAATATTTTATTTTGCAAGCCATCGCTGATAAAAAACGGTCTACACAAAACATATTTCTTTTAATATTACGTAGTGGCATTAAACACTCTTATACCATCGTTAGTCTTGCCAAATCGCAAAGTTAATAATGACCCAAACTTTTTGTTTCTTCTTTCTGTTTTCCCTAAAATTATCACAAAAACATTCCGTTTGAACGAGAAGAGAAATAGTTGTTTGGGCACAAGCGTCCTTTTAGCCATATTAATTTATTGAAAGGTTGTAGACGTTATAAGTGCTTTAGCGTAAAAATCTGCACGAGCAGTAGCTTTTAAGCCTTTTCCCCAAAGTGAAAGATTAATCACGGTTAGTCGGTTTTTATCTTTCGTGTAAAGAGCCCATTGATCATTAATAAGACGTTCGTCATAAATCAGAACATTAGACTACCCTGCACTATCCCCGTCCCGTTCTAACTTACGTCTCCATTCCTACTAAATGGGACTCCTAGAGGATTTCCTTGACAAATTACTTTTTCGCTTTTCTTGTTTATAGGCGAGAGGGGGGTTACTTTTTTCACAGTATCGGAACAGTATCGGTTTGTTTACGCAAAAGTTTGCTACAGTCATTTGGGAACGATTTTTATTAACTTTCGAGCCTCGGGAGAGCGAAACTTCAGCGTATTGTGCCTTTTTCGTTTAACTTTACGTTCGGAGGTTTACGGTTTGCGTACTTGGCTTTATCGCTTATTAATTTGACTATTGATTATGTATTAAAAGCTAATTTGTCAATGTACAAGGGCTTTTAAAAATTGGAAAAGTTTTTTTACTGTCTGAGTCGGAGACTTAATCTCGTAATGACCGTCTGGAGAATAATTATAGGTCCAAAACTGCCGCCTACGCGAACGTTGAAGGTGCCTTTTTGAGCTTATGAGCATGAATAAAAAACATTTTATTTGTTACTCGCTCGTTAAAATCACAATATGATTTTAGCTTTCGAAGATTCGTAAACCTTACAATTGGTTAATATTCGAGGGTCCATTGTGTAACCTCTTACGAAATGTGTCATTCAAATAAACGTCTGTTAATAACCACCCACACGGTTTGCGAGAAGGTTCAAATCAAGGCTAGTGCCATGATTTACTGGCTGTATCGAGATAATTTTATTATTATGGTCTGTTTTGTTACTAATTGGACTCTTTAGTTGACCCTAATGTCACCTATTGTTGATAACAATGCGTTAACGGTGCAACTTGTTTTGCTTTCACGTTTATGACCGTGGATAAATTAGAGTGCCGCCGAGTGTGAATGTAGAGTCTAAATTGAAATGGTTGAAATAATAGTGAATATATTTTCTACGGATGTAACGTTAGATGCATTGTAGTGAAATATTGTACACTAGACATCTGCTGTAATTTGTAACTTCGCCTTCCCTTGTTTTAATTCTATTGGGTCACGTATTCCATACCGTGCTAGAGCAGTATAGTTTAAAATATTCAAATATTTCAAGTCTTTATAGCTACAGTTAAAAATAATAGGAAAATTTTTGAACATCTAACTAACTGATAGCATACTAATTTTAAAATGACGATCGATGAAAGTTCGTAGTTTTTTGAAAATTATTTTCTAGTATTCTGCAACAAACTGTTGATCTCAGTTGCATAATAGTTATAACAACTATTGTGATTTGCATAACGAGTTGTACAAGTTCACAACTAGTGTATTAACGAATAAGTTACGATATTATTTGCAGAACCTATTTTAGTTTGAAACGAGTAATAACTGTTGTGGTTTCGATTTCAATTTAATCTAAAAACAAGATATCTTGAGATTTAGTGGACTCGAATCTTTGATAAACTAGTTTTCGTTATTGAAAAAAGTTAGACATAGTATATTATGACACTATTAGTAATAGGTAGCTTTAAAAAAATATGTCTCGAATATGATTACCTAATATTACTGACTAAACAAATTTTTTTCTTCACTAAAATGAGATGAAAATCAAATTATAAATTATTAAATTTCATGATGATTTATTGTATAAACAAGTTTTTATAAGAAGACAAAAACTAAAAATGTATTTTTGTTATTACGAAAAGCTTTATTAAGATAAATTTAAATTTACACACACAATGAGTACACAAAATATCATAACATAAAATTATGCGAAATATTAGTGTTTTGGTGGTTATGCTAGGATGGCTGCTAAGCTCATATGATGTAATATTTATAATAGGTTAATAGTTTAATTTGTAAAGATTTAAGGCTCGCACAGACGACATAGAAAGAGCTGTGACGAAAAGTAGTTTAGCATAAAGTATTATTATGGAAACCAATTCGACGTTGATCGTTATATTAATTGTGAGTTTATGCGACACCACAACCAAGGCAAGGTTTATTTATGCACGGATTGATTTGCAATACCCGTTTGCCCTTCGTGTAAACATTAACACATTTAAGCGAAATCGCATAATAACACTATTTTGAAATATTATCTACTTACATCATTTTTATGTGCTTGAGATATAAAAAATAAATGTTCTAACATATTTTCTATCACTTCAGTTAATAAAATATACAACGTGTTACAAAAATTCTCCTAATGCCGAATATGGTAGATAGGGACCATCAAACTGAACAACTATTACTATGGGATCAAATCTGAAAACGCGAAAAAAAATCGCAGTTTCACTCATTTTAATATTTTCGTTATTAATTTTTGAAAGAAACAGCAATGTTTTAGTCGCGATTTTAGAGTTGGTACGTTTGATGGTTCCTATCTATCATATTCGACATTTTTGTAACACGTTCTATAATTAAAAATCGACAAAAAATTTGAAAGATTATATGAAATGGAAGACAACGGAATAAATATTTAAATAAATTATGCAGTTTCATAATGCTTTTTTTATTTGTTACAAAATCTCTCATAATTGGTACGTTATTAAATGTTGTACTTTATAGCAGCAGTGTGGGAGTACCATTACATACAAAAACTGGATTTAAAAAAATGCCATGTTACCACCTTGTAAACCGACTTCTTTTAGTGAACACCTCAGGTAGAATTTCAATGGTCCATTCAGTTTAATTATTATGGCATCTTAAATGTAATTATGTTTAATTATAAATACTTGTTAATAGCTCAATTGGTGGTGAACACGACCTTTCAAAAGGTTACTCGTTCTATGAACCCAATTTTGAAATTTTTCACGTCTGTTTTGATGCACTTATATTTTGTTGGTCGTCAGTTAAGTTATTAAATGTTGCTATAATTTAAAGTGAACCTTGAAAGGCGAAAATGGAAACTGATAAAAAGTTTGAATAATAAAGTAGCTCAAAATTTTTTAATGAGTGCCTATGTCTGACTGACTAAGGGTTGTTTTTTAAACATTAGCTGCCTATGATGGCTGCTATCTTTTATCATTTAAATATACACATCAACTTTGTCTAGGGATACAGGTGTTATTTTCATACAAACGAGGTAACTTTGAAACCTTGGTTTTCTGCCAGGGATGTACCGTACTGTAATCTGATGATGGCCATCCAGGGAGTGAATGGAGTAGATTCAGATCGCCATACACATCCAACTGATCTGATCAGCATTCTAAAAGATTAATGGGTCAGAATTCTCAGTTTGAGGATTTCCATACCATTTTCCATGCTATTTTCGCGGTTTTTTTAAACATGTCCATTACGTTTTTAGAATGCTGGTCAGATCAGTTGGGTGTGTATAGCGATCTGAATCTCCTCCATTCACTTCCTGGATAGCCGTCATCAGATCACAGCACAGTACATCCCTGGCAGGAAACCAAGGCTTCAAAGTTACCTCGTTTGTATGAAAATAGCACCTGTATCCCTAGAAAAAGTTGATGTGTGTATTTAATCTGGTGATATTTTACTTATTGTCCAAGTTATCCAACTGTTTATATTACTTTATACAATAATTATTGAGATTTCTATGCAATTTCCACAGTATTTTATATAAATATTTTTCAATTCACTGGATAAAAAAAATATACCGATGGTTATTTTTCTTGGACTGACTCGCAGAGAGTAAATCAGGTCCCATGGGAGCGAACACATCATTTTTGAATTATTAAGTCTTCAGAACAGAATAAAAATTTGTCATAGTTAAGTTTTTACTCTCTGAGAAAGAGGTTGCATGGCCACGTTACAGTACTATCAAATAATAATGATCCAAATGATTCTGACACAGAACTGGATCAAGCAGTCAATTTATAAGGTTTTCGAGGTAAAGAAACGCAAGAAGGTCAAGTTTCTTCAAACGATAACCCTGGTAATGAGGAGCTAGAATGTATTATAGGCACGTAGAGCGAACATGCGAGCGGCTTACTTATTTCGTAATTGAACCACGAGGTTATTTGTATCGCGCGAGCCGTCTGTGATTTTCTTATAATTCGAATAAGGGTTGTCACCTTTTTTGAAACAAGTAATTTTTTTTTTATTTAGGTAGAACACAAGTCTAGTCCAAAATATCCTTGACAATAGTTAGCTACCTAACTTATTTAAGATTGTCATAACTTTTCCAATATTACAATCACTATACTGTTCCTATTTGATTTCGAGGAGTTCTCTTGTGTAAACCCAAGGTTCAATGCCAATGAAATTAAAATGGCCTTATCTCTAAAGTATTTCCATTCAAACAAAAAAATAATCATCTAAATCGGTTTATAAACAAAGAAATTAGGGCCGATTATCCGTATGAGTTCATATAATGCCTAACTAAAACGACAATATTTTCAGGATTTCCTGAAAACTACTGAACTGATTACAAAATTTCAAATAATAAGACCAACTTGGAAATAAACCTGATGTAATAACGTTTGAATCATTTCAATCGGTCTTCGAGTAATCGGTGGGCATACACAAAAATAAATATATAAACAGACGAACATAGAACTTGCTCCTTTTTTGAAGTCAGTTAAAAATAAAGTACACGGCATAAAAATAGCATTTACTCGTTTTTTACTTATTAATCTTCATAAACATAGTCACATCCTAAATAGACCATTTTATTTTATAAGTAAAAAAAATGTAACTTAGTTTATAAAATGGTAATTAAATAAAAAAATAGCGTAGGTACTCTATTCGTAGATTACAACGTACAGATACACAAAATAAATAACAAAATTATATTTTAGAGGATCGGGTGGCAACCCTAATTCAAACCGCACTCTGATATGACCAAAGCCACGTTGAAGAATGAAGCTTAGATTTTACCACTAATAATGGAGATAAGTAAAAAAAATGATGCCAGTAAAGCTAAGACTGCTGTTATTACTAAAATTGATGTTAAAGAGTATATTAATAATGACATTGTAAAATCAACTTTTTGTTAAACAATCAAAAAGTATTTCACAAAATAAGCAAAATAGAACAACAAATATCAGTTAAATAGAAAATAAATTATTCGTAACAGCTAAGAGTGTAGTTTCTAGTACATTGGTGTTAATTTAACTAAATGTATACGATAATGTTTGTAATACGCAATGAGTATGCATGAGGCAAGGTGCATCTACATAAATTTAAGAAACTTATTAAACCAAGACCGTAGTGTATAATAATAATTACATACAATTTTTAAAAGATCTGTCTTAAACATTAGTTGAATTTTGCTTTGAATGTATGGCATTTAACAATTGTAATTTATTTAAATCGGGATCCCTTGTTTTCGCATAATGTTATTATACCTAATTTGATTTGGCATAACGGATTTGGCATAATCTTTTTTGTCATAATAATACTTTGGCATAATTGCTCTTTGGCATACTATTTATATTGGCATAATTATAATTTAGACTAATTTGTTTTCGCATAATGTTATTAGGCATATTGTCTATTCGCCTAATATTATTTAGACATAAAAATCAAAAACAATAGGAATAAATATTTTTACGCACTTATTTATTTTCATTCAAAAGGGGTAGGTATTGTATTAAAATGCCAAAAAATCAGAACACATACGACCTAAATATCGACTCATAAAACACCTATTTTTAAAATACCGAAAATCCTTAATGTCGATATCCAATAGACCGAAACTTGAAAGATCAATTATTGAATGACTGATAATAGTTCGAAACCCTGAAAGTTAAAATGCCGATAGTTCAAAATCCCGAGTGTCTGTTTAGGTCTATTAGGTGCGACGACGAGCGAGCGTAGCGAGCGAGGAGGAGGTCAAATCAAATCAAATCAAATCATTTTATTGCGAATACAGGTAGTAAGAGATAAAATAGGTAGTAAAATCGATCAGCCATATTCTGTCTTCTGACATGCAACATTAATATAAGTAGGGAAAAAAAATTACAATGATATTAAAATTAAAATGTCAATTCATACAATTACTATTATCAAAATGTCTTATCATCTAAATAATCGAGGTAAGGTTCCATTGCGACCAACAACGCACGAGCCGAGCGAGCAAAGCGAGCGTGCCGCGGCAGCGGCCGGCGAAGTGCCAGAACCGACCTGCTGGCATGTGACCCTCAATTAACCTTCGGTTTTTTAAGCTTCGGGATTTTGTATTTTAGGTAAAATCTTCTTTCGTGATTTTAAACGTCGTGATTTTTTGTTTATAAAAATATGCGTTAATAATATTATGCGTGTTTAAATTTATGCTAAAGAATATTATGCTTAAGCATGATTATGCTTAAAGTAGTTATGCTTAAGAAAATTATGCATAAGCTGTTATGACTAAATAATATTATGCGTAAACATCATTCGGCGAAATCATATTATGCTATGACATATTATGCCTTAAAATTTTATGCAAATACATAGGGAACCATTTAAATCTCCTAACAATATAATCGCTTCAACTTTAAAGGTAATAACTTTTACAATCTAAATCAAGCAGAATGCCATTTTTTCATTTGCGGCCTTATGCTCGAGGCCGATCTACAAAAAAAGTTACATGTTTGTGGTAGACTATTTATCATTTCAACTATTATAATGAAACACCTAATCAGAAAGGACATAATACTTTAGCTCTGAATTGGCCGGTCGTGATAGTTTCACTTCAGTGCAAAACTGTCATGGAAGCCGATTTAGAGGTAAGTAACCTCGCATCTCACAGTTCCTCTCCAATATTATCAGCATAACGACCAATAAAAGTCAAGTGCTCTCTCCACACAAATTGTGGGTACGTGAGTAAGTAACCGTCTTAAAATAAATTGGATTTTTACTATGGTACCTTGGCACGTGGGATAATGAGTAATCTAGGACTAACTTATATGATTTTATTGCTAATCTTTATTCATGTTGTTAGTTATTATCGTCTCACGTAACACTTCGAACTTTAATCACTATTACAAGAAACTGGCAACATTACAGAAAAATGTTTTCTAAAAGCTAAATGTTACATTCGACCGAAGTTATTTTCACAGCCTATAATTTACGGCATTACCATTTCCTGACACAATTTCCTCCGCTTGTTCCTGTCAAATATTAACAAAGTCCCACCTACTCCGTGTAAAGAGAACAACACATTATGATTACTTTGAAACCTCGACACTTTACATGTTCATGGATATTTTAACTTAATCTGTATTGTATGTTTCAACATCTCACACGTTGACGACTAAATCGTTGACGGCGTAATAGCTGTTAACGCACCCATTGTTTTACCAGTATAAAACCTACTATTCGAAAATCATCCTTCTCAATGTATAAGTGTAATAGTTCTGACCCCCCAAACTCGGCCGGTTAATAAGGTTTTCCAAAATTGGAACATGGAAGTGGTAACACGCAAGGCAATTCAAGATTTTTATCTATTCAATGGATGGTTATATCGTTACGAAATGGTGTTTAAAAAATAAGAATCTCTGAAGGTTAGTTTAGGTTACTATTTGTTGTGCATAGCGTAGCGGTTAAATTCAAATTTATTCTGATTGAAACTTTTGATTCGAATAATTTGATCTTTGAGTGAATGGCGAAGTCAATACACCTTAGGATTCACGCATAGGATTACCAGCTTATCTTTTTTTCTTAATTCATTGACTTCTATAAAGCATGGGATATAAGAGGACTCTCCATTATGTGTACTTTTTTTCTGTGATTTGGAGATTTAAGATGGTGTAAATTAACAATCGGACCATAATAATAACAACAATATCGTGAACAGGCAAATAAATTTATATACAGATTGTTGTTTCAACATAAATCTATTAACATCGTTGTAGATAAGTACATTATTTGACATGTTATACCTAGTGGGATATTAGTAAAATTCAAATGATTATTTATGAAAACTGCACCAGCTATGCAACCGCTTCTCAAACCGCTGTTTCGTCTGCCTTATGTCAGAACCCTATTCTCTTTGCAGTGCGTGATTTAGTTAATGAAGATCGCTCGAAAATGTGGTATTTAGTAAATTACAACTAACAAATGTACGAACCATTACTGGTATTAGAATGGCTCACTTTGCACATGTGTATCATGGAGAATATGGAGAAATAATGGTTCACGTCATGGTAGTAAGTTTTATTGGTGTGATGTTTTACAACGTTAAGTGGATTAATTACTTATTTCTTTGCGCTTTCTTTCAACGATTGATGTTTTATTTCGAAGCGGAATATACAAAGATTTATTGATACTGATTTGACTTTGAAAGTATTTTATGAAGCGTAAAACTAAACTTGAAATATAAACAAATGTAAAATTAAAGCCTGATAACACTATACGTAGTTTAGCGTCATCGCTCCAACTAGTCTATGTAGCTATACATATAAATAAATCTAAACTATACCTGCAATCAATCATTACCGTAGCAATTTTTAAACCTGTCCTATCGATATTCACGAAATCATAATCGCCCAAAGACGTAATAAAATCGAGTACTTCCGTGCACCATAAAATTCACTAAATTAAACACCATGTACTTTTGGAACCAACAAAACCAAGGTGAATTTATAAGAGGGAAACGTACCAATTTAAAGTGCTTATTCACGACCCAACCGGCCTTCAGAGCAGCGTAATACAATTAGTCAAAAACTATAAGCCCCTTCGATCGTTGTAGCGATAACTGAAGAGCTTCGAAATCTCCAGTCATCAATAAGTTTGATGATTCCGATATGATTTTTATTATTAAAATTATTAATGGGTCTCTCTTAAGCGCCGAAACGAGATCTGCTACCGAACAATTACTTAAAAACGAAACAATTAATAAAAATCAAAAGCCATTTAAAGCCGGCGTCTGAATTGATGGAACGAAATTAGACTTAATACGTTTTATAGTAGAATATATCATTGCTTATTGAAAAAAACAATAAAAGCCACTGGAACGTCAATAGATCAAAAAAGTACTGGAGATAAAAAAACGACATCACGAAATGTTCACGATTAATCTCTTCCGTGAAAGCCCAATACAATACAAGCCTTATCGCTCGAATGATCTAACGAACCAAGGTCTTCGAAATATGATCCCTGGACCATTCACTAATCGTTTCTTCCACGCCAGTGAGCGGAGTTTCACGTATCACTTGATAACAGATACTGAACATAGATTCGAACATGCTTTGATCGACTTAATGTAAAGTCATATTTGGACATTAAGCTCATCAAACTTTAAATGAGCTATCGTAAAGTCATCAATATTTGTCGCACGTGATTCATCTTCAGTAGTATTCCAAATTATATGTGTTTATTCGCAGTAACCTTCAACAGAAACCGGTTGAGCTCATTGCGGAAATTTGCAAACCGGTCTAAGCACACTTCCGATTCTTAGTCTAAGGCAAATTGATACTCAATCTGATTTATGGCCATATCAAGTACTCGCAATCTCCGTATTCCGTCAGCTATAATTAGAAGAAATATACACCGGAGCCATGTTTTTTTCCTATTAAGGTCAAATCTAGATTGCTGTAATATTTCCATTTCCATTTTGACATTCTCTATGGGCCGTCGTTAAGTGTTAAATAATGATTGTTATTAATACAACGCCCACGGAACCACTGCCTTTTATGGTTGAGTTTGACATCATTCCTAATTCGGACATGGTCAAAATTCGTTAAGATATTCATTACCAACCATAATTTTACGTAAGCAATGAGAATACTATTGAATTAAATTTTATTGATGATTTGCCTAAAGCTGTACCATATTTGGAAATGGCAACTATGAATAAAATTTAATCGTTAGTTAAACAGCCATATTTAAAAAATAATAATAAATAAAAGCTGTATTGAAATTCTTCGTAAGAAGCAATAAATAATTTATAATGACAAGGTCGATTGATTCCAATGGGCTCACGGAAAACTTTTGGGTGAGTTCGGAACTCTGTACGAGTAAGCTTCTTATTTAACTTTCTCTTTTATACTGCCTATTATAAGTTCAATACATTTCAGGTAAATCAATTGGGGAAAGGTTCACTCGTTGATTCTGTATTATTGTTAATAAAACTGACAAAAATTTATTAGCTAGGCTTCCTACTTTTGCTACTCTTCCTACTTCCTACCATTTTTCTGTGACTTTTGTGAAGCACTCTAAGAAGATTTAAGTCATATTATAATTTTGAATTTTAGCGTCAGCAGCGTAGCAGATTCGTTTCATAACTCGCAAACAATATCAAAAACATCCTTCAAAAGCAAATCCGAGAGAAACTCATAATAAAAAAGACCTAAAAACTTCCTGTACAAAAAATATATATTCTAAAGCAGTGTTCTTTTATCACTTCCCGTCCCCAAGCTCGGTCTCTTGAAACTTGCAAATGTTTTCCCTTCTCGTTATATGTATATTTTAACGGGAATTCTCGTAAATTCCTTAAATGCTTCCTTACGCAGCGCCGCAGTTTTGGGGCGTTAGCTTTTGCTTTTTTCACTCCAGGGTATATCCCCTCCCGCTGTGATATAGCTTATATGTAACTGGAGCCCTTTAACACAGCCCGGCTTATTGGTTGAAAAATAAAGCCAAGCTCTGTGTATGACAGATTAGTTCGTGAAAGTAATAATAACTTTTGGATCCCTCCGGGCGAGCGTATTTGTGAGGTGGCAGGACTGGGATCACCTGCTATTGGCCTCCAGTGTTGTAATCATGGCATCACAGATGGAGACATCCATCTGTCGCACCGCTCTGTGAAACGGACATGATTATTTTTTTACATTCAATGTAAAACCGACGGAAATAGCGGCACACCAGTCTCTTTGGTCACGTTTTACGATAATTTTATTACCCTTACTTTTTAATTTAATGGTTTTCTATGTGTAATTTTAGACTTTTGGATTTCGTTTTGCTTTTTTTCGAGTTTCTAATGTTAATATTAAACGGTTAATGCGAAGAATTGTCTCGTCTTATATTTTTGACGAAAAAAGCTCCCGCAGATTGAATTCGCCGGTAAAAAATTGTAATTTCAGTAGCGTTCGAGACTGTCGTCTTTGTGGAGTCGTCTAACAATTTGGAGCATTTTCAATATAGAGCCACGGGTATTAAGGTGAGGTTAGCGAAGCGAAATTTTATATTAGCCTCGTACGTTCTGTTTTAGGTGAACATCAGTGTAATTTAGAGCAACAGGGGATACGACGCAAGTGGCCATGGGGGGATAAACCACGACTTCACCGGGGTGGCAGGGGGGCGCAGCCAAGCATGGAATGGATGCGAGGGAATCGACTGTACCTCCGACAACGAGCATATACACGCCATTTTGTATCCCACTCAAAATATGAAATGTATATTTTAACATGTCAAACTTAATAAAAACCAACGTTTATACAGCAGGAGCGGAGATAATCGAAATTTAAATATCTAGATCGGAAATGTAGGAATACATGAATGACGTACACGTGAAAAATAGACATTAAGAAGCATACGTGTGGACGATAAACTATGAATTATTCAACATCGATACATGACATTATAATTTTTTACGATTGAAATCTGGGTGGAGATTTAAAAATCTGGTCGGTCGTTCAACTCCGAGAGCGTGTTTCACAACACTTCGCAGACTGTCAATTATATTTTCTAAAATATCAAAATGTCTAATTTGTTTTTTTTTTAATTTCAGGTAAATACCACTACAAAACAATGTTTGTGAACTTAGCAGAACATTGTCCAGCAGATCAAAAATAAATGTGAGTTCTATTCGCATGCAGCTGAGTTCTACAGTTCCTGATAGTTTTTAAAAATAGTTCTGGCGTTTTTACCTGAAAAAGTCGATTGACAAAATGATCTGCTAACTTCCCGTAGCAGATCATTTTGCAGCAAATAAAAAAAAATGTGTGTTCTTCTCGTTTGCGGCTGAGTTCTACAGTTCCTGATACTTTTTAGAAATAGTTCTGGCGTTTAACCTTAAAATAGTCAATAAACAAAATGATCTGCCAACTTCCCGTAGCAGATCATTTTACAGCAGATCAAAAATAAATGTAAGTTATACTCGCATGTGGCTGAGTTCTACAGTTCCTGATAATTTTTGGGGAATAGTTCTGAACTCCCGTTCGAGTGCCAGCAGATCATGTCCGAATGTCTGAAGAAACGAAAAAATATTGTTATAGTTTAAACGATTCCTAGAATTTGAACTCTTTCGATTTTGATATATCCGTACGAGAACTATAATAAAAAAAAACTTAATTCAAATCCAAAACTCACGTTTGAGTGCCAGCAGACCATCCCCCTACAATGGCTATCAAAAGTAGGTAATATCAAAGCGATGTCGTGATAGAGATGGCGCAATATGCGATGTACCTATAGCTCTGTCTCTATAACAACATTACTTTGAGCTTGCTATAAGGGCTCAGAGTACGGCCTCATGTCCAAACTTTTGAAAAAAAAAAAATGTTTCGTCATTCAAACACTTTCTAGAAGCTAGAACTCTTTCGTTTTAACACGACTAAGGTCTAGAACTCATGCTCGACTGCCAGCAGATCATGTCAAAACGTTCTAAAAGTATGAAAATACTATTTTACCATTTCAAACGACTGTAAAAAGCTAGATCTTTTTAGTTTTTAACATATCCGAATCAGAATTACAATCCAGAACATGAATCAAGTTCAGAACTAATTTTCTAGTGCCAGTAGAACTTGTACGAACGTTAGAAAAAAGGAAAGCAATTTAAAAATATTTAGATTATACACAAAAGTAGTTACACAATTCCTTGAAGCCGGAAATCTTTGTTTTTAACATAAAACAGCATCAAGTCTATATAATAATACTTGATTCAAGTTCAGAACTTACTTAAAGGTGCCAGCAGATCATGTCTGAATGATTGAAAAAGAGAAAAAGTTTTAAAATATTTATATATTTACTAAAGTAAATTAGTCAAATCCTAGAAGCCAGAACTCTTTTGTTTTTGACATATCAGCATCAAGTTTATATTAAAATATTTGATTCAAGTCCAGAACTCACTAAAAGGTGCCAGCAGAGCATGTCTGAATGTTTAAAAAAATTAAAAACCCGCCTGCCTTAAAAGACAAGTCAACTGAAAAGATGGAAACAAGATTAAATGTTAAAGGCAACATTATAACATGCAGTCGGAGGCATGCATAAGTAAAGTGACATTATGAATGATTTGAGTTATATGCCTCCGACTGCATGTTTTAATGTTGCCTTTAAAATTTAATTTGTTTCCATCTTTTTAGTTGACTTGTCTTTTAAGGCAGGCGGGTTTTTAATTTTTTTAAATTAATGTTTTTATTTATTTATTTTTAGTTATTATTTATATGATATACCTTTTTGAAATTCTTATAATAAGCCCTTTAATTTGACAACCATATTGCAGTATTATAAAAAAAAAGTTTTTCCACTACGTACAATAGCACCGTACAGCCGCCATGTTGGTTTTTTTATAACGCCACCTTCTTAAGAACACTTGGGCTGACGATACAAATCTAACGAAATGTTAATCATGGAAATCTGTTCAGCCGTTTAAAAGATATGAGGTAATAAAGAATATTACATACAAACTTACAAGATACGCGCGAAAAACATAACCCTCTTGCAGTCGGGTAAAAAGAGAAAAAGTTATAAAAATATATAAATATTTACAAGTAATTAAGCCGAATCTTAGAAACCAGAACTCTTTTGTTTTTGACATATCAGCATAAAGTCTATATTATAAATTTTTATTCAAGTCCAGAACCCACTTAAAGGTGCCAGCAAATCATGTCTGAATATTTGAAAAAGACAAAAAGTTTTAAAAATATTTAAATATTTATTAAAGTAATTAATTTTTAAATTTGAGATTTTTGCATTAACAATGCTACTTTTAAACAATACTAAATAATATACTAGAAAAAATACGACTCGCACCAGATCAATACTCAGACGGGAATCGAACCCGCGACCTTTGGATATCCGGTCCAATGCTCTGACCGCTGAGCTACCGAGTCACTAGTGACATCGTCGAATTTTTCCTAGTATATCCTAAACTCTTACGCTGTAAGCCAGCGTTATTTCACCAATGTGAGGAATTACCTCGACATTCAATTGAAATATCTTTCCAGATATTTTAACAATTGATTAAGATGAAATAGCTATATAATTTTTAAATTTGAGATTTTTGCATTAACAATGCTATTTTTAAACAATACTAAATAATATACTAGAAAAAATACGACTCGCACCAGATCAATACTCAGACGGGAATCGAATCGAAATTGATCTGGTGCGAGTCGTATTTTTTCTAGTATATTATTTAGTATTGTTTAAAGTAATTAAGTCAAATCCTAGAAGCCAGACCTCTTTTGTTTTTGACAAACCAGCATGAACTCTTTATTAAAATACTTGATTAAAGCCCAGAACTCAATTAAAAAAGCCAGCAGAGTATGTCTGAATGCTCATGCAAAGGGAAAAAATATAAAATTATAAAAATATTCACTTAAGTAATTTAAACAATTCTTAGAAGCCAGAACTTTTTTGTTTTTAACAAATCAGCATGAAATCTATCATAAAATTCTTAATTCTAGTCCAGAACTCACTCAAATATGCCATCAGAGCATGTCTGAATGTTTGAAAAAAGAAAAAAGTTATAAAAATAATCAAATATTTACAAAAATACTTAAGTCAATAGCTAGAAGCCAAAACTCTTTTGTTCTTGACATATCAGCATCAAATCTATGATATAATTTTTGATTCAAGTCCAGAACTCACTTAAAATTGCCAGCAGAGCATTTCTGAATATTTGAGAAAAGGGAAAAATTATAAAAATATTCAAATATTCTTTAAAGTAATTAAGTCAATAGTTAGAAGCCAGAACTCTTTTGTTCTTGACATATCAGCATCAAATCTATGACAATATTTTTGATTCAAGTCCAGAACTCACTTAAAAGTGCCAGCAGAGCATGTCTGACTGAATGTTTGAGAAAAGGGAAAAGTTATAAAAATATTTAAATAATCTCTAAAGAAATTTGGTCAATAGTTAGAAGCCAGAACTCTTTTGTTCTTGACATATCAGCATCAAATCTATGATTAAGTTTTTGATTCAAGTCCAGAACTCACTTAAAAGTGCCAGCAGAGCATGTCTGAATGTTTGAGAAAAGGGAAAAGTTATAAAAATATTTTAATATTCTCTAAAGAAATTTGGTCAATAGTAAGAAGCCAGAACTCTTTTGTTCTTGACATATCAGCATCAAATCTATGACAATATTATTCATTCAAGTCCAAAACTAACTTAAAAGTGCCAGCAGAGCATGTCTGAATGTTTGAAAAAAGGAATAGTTATCAAAATATTCAAATATTTACAAAAATAATTTAGTCAATAGCTAGAAGCCAGAATTCTTTTGTTTTTGACATATTAGCATCAAGTATATGATATAGTTTTTGAATCAAGTCCAGAACTCACTTAAAAATGCCAGCAGAGCATGTCTGAATGTTTGAGAAAAGGGAAAAGTTATAAAAATGTTTAAATATTCTCTAAAGAAATTTGGTCAATAATAAGAAGCCAGAACTCTTTTGTTCTTGACATATAAGCATCAAATCTATGACAATATTTTTGATTTAAGTCCAGAACTCACTTAAAAGTGCCAGCAGAGCATGTCTGAATGTTTGAGAAAAGTGAAAAGTTAAAAAAAATATTTAAATATTCTCTTAAGAAATTTGGGCAATAGTTAGAAGCCAGAACTCTTTTGGTCTTGACAAATCAGCATCGAATCTATGACAGTATTTTTGATTCAAGTCCGGATCTCACTTAAAAGTGCCAGCAGAGCATGTCTGAATATTTGAGAAAAGGGAAAAATTATAAAAATATTCAAATATTCTTTAAAGTAATTAAGTCAATAGTTAGAAGCCAGAACTCTTTTGTTCTTGACAAATCAGCATCGAATCTATGACAGTATTTTTGATTCAAGTCCGGATCTCACTTAAAAGTGCCAGCAGAGCATGTCTGAATATTTGAGAAAAGGGAAAAATTATAAAAATATTCAAATATTCTTTAAGTAATTAAGTCAATAGTTAGAAGCCAGAACTCTTTTGTTCTTGACATATCAGCATCAAATCTATGACAATATTTTTGTTTCAAGTCCAGAACTCACTTAAAAGTGCCAGCATAGCATGTTTAAATGTTTGAAAAAAGAAAAAAGTTATAAACATGTTTGTATATTCTCTAAAGTAATTAAGTCAATATTTAGAAGCCAGAACTCTTTTGTTTTTGACATATCAGCATCAAATCTATGATAATATTTTTGATTCAAGTCAATAACTCACTTAAAAGTGCCAGCAGAGCATGTCTGAATGTTTGAGAAAAGGGAAAAGTTATAAAAATATTTAAATATTCTCTAAAGAAATTTGGTCAATAGTTAGAAGCCAGAACTCTTTTGTTCTTGACAGACCATCATCAAATCTATAATAATATTTTTGATTTAAGTCCAGAACTTACTTAAAAGTGCCAGCAGAGCATGTCAAATGTTTGAGAAAAGGGAAAAGTTATTAAAATATTCAAATATTCTCTAAAGAAATTTGGTCAATAGTTAGAAGCCAGAACTCTTTTGTTCTTGACATATCAGCATCAAATCTATAATAAATTTTTTGATTCCAGTCCAGAACTCACTTAAAAGTGCCAGCAGAGCATGTCTGAATATTTGAGAAAAGGGAAAAATTATAAAAATATTCAAATATTCTCTAAAGAAATTTGGTCAATAGTTAGAAGCCAGAACTCTTTCGTTCTTGACATATCAGCATCAAATCTATAATAAAATTTTTGATTTCAGTCCAGAACTCACTTAAAAGTGCCAGCAGAGCATGTCTGAATATTTGAGAAAATGGAAAAATTATAAAAATATTCAAATATTCTCTAAAGAAATTTAGTTAATAGTTAGAAGCCAGAACTCTTACGTTTTTGACATATTAGCATCAAGTCTCTGATATAGTTTTTGATTCAAGTCCAGAACTAACTTAAAAGTGCCAGCAGAGCATGTCTGAATGTTTGAAAAAAGAAATAGTTATAAAAATATTCAAATATTTACAAAAATAATTTAGTCAATAGCTAGAAGCCAGAACTCTTTTGTTTTTGACATATTAGTATAAGATCTATGACAAAATTTTTAATTCAAGTCCAGAACTCACTTAAAAGTGCCAGCAGAGCATGTCTGAATGTTTGAGAAAAGGAAAAAGTTATTAAAATAAACAAATATTCTTTAAAGTAATTTAGTCAATAGTTAGAAGCCAGAACTCTTTTGTTTTTGACATATCAGCATCAATTCTATGACAATATTGCTGATTCAAGTCCAAAACTCACTTAAAAGTGCCAGCAGAGCATGTCTGAATGTTTGAGAAAAGGGAAAAGTTATAAAAATATTAAAATATTCTCTAAAGAAATTTGGTCAATAGTTAGAAGCCAGAACTCTTTAGTTCTTGACATACCATCATCAAATCTATAATATTATTTTTGATTCAAGTCCAGAACTCACTTAAAAGTGCCAGCAGAGCATGACAAATGTTTGAGAAAAGGGAAAAGTTATAAAAATATTCAAATATTCTCTAAAGAAATTTGGTCAATAGTTAGAAGCCAGAACTCTTTCGTTCTTGACATATCAGCATCAAATTTATAGTAAAATTTTTGATTCCAGTCCAGAACTCACTTAAAAGTGCCAGCAGAGCATGTCTGAATATTTGAGAAAAGGGAAAAATTATAAAAATATTCAAATATTCTCTAAAGAAATTTAGTTAATAGTTAGAAGCCAGAACTCTTTTGTTTTTGACAAATTAGCATCAAGTCTATGACAAAATTTTTGATTCAAGTCCAGAACTCACTTAAAAGTGCCAGCAGAGCATGTCTGAATGTTTCAGAAAAAGAAAAAGTTATTAAAATAGTTATATATACTCTTAAGTAATTTAGTCAATAGTTAGAAGCCAGAACTCTTTTGTTTTTGACATATTAGCATCAAGTCTATGATATAGTTTTTGATTCAAGTCCAGAACTAACTTTAAAGTGCCAGCAGAGCATGTCTGAATGTTTGAAAAAAGAAATAGTTATAAAAATATTCAAATATTTACAAAAATAATTTAGTCAATAGCTAGAAGCCAGAACTCTTTTGCTTTTGACATATTAGTATCAGGTCTATGACAAAATTTAAATTCAAGTCCAGAACTCACTTGAAAGTGCCAGCAGAGCATGTCTGAATGTTTGAGAAAAGGAAAAAGTAATTAAAATAAACAAATATTCTCTAAAGTAATTAAGTCAATATTTAGAAGCCAGAACTCTTTTGTTTTTGACATATCAGCATCAAATCTATGACAATATTTTTGATTCAAGTCCAGAACTGTCTTAAAAGTGCCAGCAGAGCATGTCTGAATGTTTGAGAAAAGGGAAAATTTATAAAAATGTTTAAATATTCTCTAAAGGAATTTGGTCAATAATTAGAAGCCAGAACTCTTTTGTTCTTGACATATTAGCATCAAATGTATGACAATATTTTTGATTTAAGTCCAGAACTCACTTAAAAGTGCCAGCAGAGCATGTCTGAATGTTTGAGAAAAGTGAAAAGTTAAAAAAAATATTTAAATATTCTCTTAAGAAATTTGGTCAATAGTTAAAAGCCGGTCTCTTTTGTTCTTGACATATCAGCATCAATTCTATAATAAAATTTTTGATTTCAGTCCAGAACTCACTTAAAAGTGCCAGCAGAGCATGTCTGAATGTTTGAGAAAAGGAAAAAGTTATTAAAATATTCAAATATTCTCTAAAGAAATTTAGTTAATAGTTAGAAGCCAGAACTCTTTTGTTTTTGACAAATTAGCATCAAGTCTTTGACAACATTTTTGATTCAAGTCCAGAACTCACTTAAAAGTGCCAGCAGAGCATGTCTGAATGTTTCAGAAAAGGAAAAAGTTATTAAAATAGTTATATATTCTCTTAAGTAATTTAGTCAATAGTTAGAAGCCAGAACTCTTTTGTTTTTGACATATTAGCATCAAGTCTATAATATAGTTTTTGATTCAAGTCCAGACCTAACTTAAAAGTGCCAGCAGAGCATGTCTGAATGTTTGAAAAAAGAAATAGTTATAAAAATATTCAAATATTTACAAAAATAATTTAGTCAATAGCTAGAAGCCAGAACTCTTTTGCTTTTGACATATTAGTATCAGGTCTATGACAAAATTTAAATTCAAGTCCAGAACTCACTTAAAAGTGCCAGCAGAGCATGTCTGAAAGTTTGAGAAAAGGAAAAAGTAATTAAAATAAACAAATATTCTCTAAAGTAATTAAGTCAATATTTAGAAGCAAGAACTCTTTTGTTTTTGACATATCAGCATCAAATCTATGACAATATTTTTGATTCAAGTCCAGAACTCTCTTAAAAGTGCCAGCAGAGCATGTCTGAATGTTTGAGAAAAGGGAAAAGTTATAAAAATGTTTAAATATTCTCTAAAGAAATTTGGTCAATAATTAGAAGCCAGAACTGTTTTGTTCTTGACATATTAGCATCAAATCTATGACAATATTTTTGATTTAAGTCCAGAACTCACTTAAAAGTGCCAGCAGAGCATGTCTGAATGTTTGAGAAAAGTGAAAAGTTAAAAAAATATTTTAATATTCTCTTAAGAAATTTGGTCAATAGTTAAAAGCCAGAACTCTTTTGTTCTTGACATATCAGCATCAATTCTATAATAAAATTTTTGATTTCAGTCCAGAACTCACTTAAAAGTGCCAGCAGAGCATGTCTGAATGTTTGAGAAAAGGAAAAAGTTATTAAAATATTCAAATATTCTTTAAAGTAATTTAGTCAATAGTTAGAAGCCAGAACTCTTTTGTTTTTGACATATCAGCATCAATTCTATGACAATATTGCTGATTCAAGTCCAGAACTCACTTAAAAGTGCCAGCAGAGCATGTCTGAATGTTTGAGAAACGGGAAAAGTTATAAAAAAAAAATTTAATATTCTCTAAAGAAATTTGGTCAATAGTTAGAAGCCAGAACTCTTTTGTTCTTGACATTTCAGCATCAAATATATGATATAAATTTTGATTCAAGTCCAGAACTCACTTGAAAGTGCCAGCAGAGCATGTCTGAATGTTTGAGAAAAGGAAAAAGTAATTAAAATAAACAAATATTCTCTAAAGTAATTAAGTCAATATTTAGAAGCCAGAACTCTTTTGTTTTTGACATATCAGCATCTAATCTATGACAATATTTTTGATTCAAGTCCAGAACTCTCTTAAAAGTGCCAGCAGAGCATGTCTGAATGTTTGAGAAAAGGGAAAAGTTATAAAAATGTTTAAATATTCTCTAAAGAAATTTGGTCAATAATTAGAAGCCAGAACTGTTTTGTTCTTGACATATTAGCATCAAATCTATGACAATATTTTTGATTTAAGTCCAGAACTCACTTAAAAGTGCCAGCAGAGCATGTCTGAATGTTTGAGAAAAGTGAAAAGTTAAAAAAATATTTTAATATTCTCTTAAGAAATTTGGTCAATAGTTAAAAGCCAGAACTCTTTTGTTCTTGACATATCAGCATCAATTCTATAATAAAATTTTTGATTTCAGTCCAGAACTCACTTAAAAGTGCCAGCAGAGCATGTCTGAATGTTTGAGAAAAGGAAAAAGTTATTAAAATATTCAAATATTCTTTAAAGTAATTTAGTCAATAGTTAGAAGCCAGAACTCTTTTGTTTTTGACATATCAGCATCAATTCTATGATAATATTGCTGATTCAAGTCCAGAACTCACTTAAAAGTGCCAGCAGAGCATGTCTGAATGTTTGAGAAACGGGAAAAGTTATAAAAAAATTTTTAATATTCTCTAAAGAAATTTGGTCAATAGTTAGAAGCCAGAACTCTTTTGTTCTTGACATATCAGCATCAAATCTATAATAAAATTTTTGATTTTAGTCCAGAACTCACTTAAAAGTGCCAGCAGAGCATGTCTGAATGTTTGAGAAAAGGAAAAAGTTATTAAAATATTCAAATATTCTTTAAAGTAATTTAGTCAATAGTTAGAAGCCAGAACTCTTTTGTTTTTGACATATCAGCATCAATTCTATGACAATATTGCTGATTCAAGTCCAGAACTCACTTAAAAGTGCCAGCAGAGCATGTCTGAATGTTTGAGAAACGGGAAAAGTTATAAAAAAAAAATTTAATATTCTCTAAAGAAATTTGGTCAATAGTTAGAAGCCAGAACTCTTTTGTTCTTGACATTTCAGCATCAAATATATGATATAAATTTTGATTCAAGTCCAGAACTCACTTGAAAGTGCCAGCAGAGCATGTCTGAATGTTTGAGAAAAGGGAAAAGTTATAAAAATATATATGTTTCTCTAAAGTAATTAAGTCAATAGTTAGAAGCCAGAACTCTTTTGTTTTTGACATATCAGCATCAAGTCCATGATAATATTTTTGATTTAAGTCCAGAACTCACTCAAAAATTCCAGCAGAGCATGTCTGAATTTTTGAAAAAAGGAAAAAATTATAAAAATATTTAAATATTTACAAAAATAATTTAGTCAATAGCTAGGAGCCAGAACTCTTTTGTTTTTGAAATATTAGCATCAAGTCTATGATATTATTTTTGATTCAAGTCCAGAACTCACTTAAAAATGCCAGCAGAGCAAGTCTGAATTTTTGAGAAAAAAAAAACTTATTAAAATATTTTAATATTCTCTAAAGAAATTTGGTCAATTGTTAGAAGCCAGAACTCTTTTGTTCTTGACATATTAGCATCAAATCTATGATATAGTTTTTGATTCAAGTCCAGAACTGACTTAAAAGTGCCAGCAGAGCATGTCTGAATGTTTCAGAAAAGGAAAAAGTTATTAAAATAGTTATATATTCTCTTAAGTAATTTTGTCAATAGTTAGAAGCCAGAACTCTTTTGTTTTTGACATATTAGCATCAAGTCTATGATATAGTTTTTGATTCAAGTCCAGAACTAACTTAAAAGTGCCAGCAGAGCATGTCTGAATGTTTGAAAAAAGAAATAGTTATAAAAATATTCAAATATTTACAAAAATAATTTAGTCAATAGCTAGAAGCCAGAACTCTTTTGTTTTTGACATATTAGTATAAGGTCTATGACAAAATTTTTAATTCAAGTCCAGAACTCACTTAAAAGTGCCAGCAGAGCATGTCTGAATGTTTGAGAAAAGGAAAAAGTTATTAAAATAAACAAATATTCTTTAAAGTAATTTAGTCAATCGTTAGAAGCCAGAACTCTTTTGTTTTTGACATACCAGCATCAATTTTATGACAATATTGTTGATTCAAGTCCAGAACTCACTTAAAAGTGCCAGCAGAGCATGTCTGAATGTTTGAGAAAAGGGAAAAGTTATAAAAATATTTAAATATTCTCTAAAGAAATTTGGTCAATAGTTAGAAGCCAGAACTCTTTTGTTCTTGACATACCATCATCAAATTTATAATATTATTTTTGATTCAAGTCCAGAACTCACTTAAAAGTGCCAGCAGAGCATGACAAATGTTTGAGAAAAGGGAAAAATTATAAAAATATTCAAATATTCTCTAAAGAAATTTGGTCAATAGTTAGAAGCCAGAACTCTTTCGTTCTTGACATATCAGCATCAAATCTATAGTAAAATTTTTGATTCCAGTCCAGAACTCACTTAAAAGTGCCAGCAGAGCATGTCTGAATATTTGAGAAAAGGGAAAAATTATAAAAATATTCAAATATTCTCTAAAGAAATTTAGTTAATAGTTAGAAGCCAGAACTCTTTTGTTTTTGACAAATTAGCATCAAGTCTATGACAAAATTTTTGATTCAAGTCCAGAACTCACTTAAAAGTGCCAGCAGAGCATGTCTGAATGTTTCAGAAAAGGAAAAAGTTATTAAAATATTTTTGTATTCTCTAAAGTAATTTAGTAAATAGTTAGAAGCCAGGACTCTTTTGTTTTTGACATATCAGCATCAAATCTATGACAATATTTTTGATTTAAGTCCAGAACTCACTTAAAAGTGCCAGCAGAGCATGTCTGAATGTTTGAGAAACGGGAAAAGTTATAAAAAAATTTTTAATATTCTCTAAAGAAATTTGGTCAATAGTTAGAAGCCAGAACTCTTTTGTTCTTGACATATCAGCATCAAATCTATAATAAATTTTTTGATTCTAGTCCAGAAATCACTTAAAAGTGCCAGCAGAGCATGTCTGAATATTTGAGAAAAGGGAAAAATTATAAAAATATTCAAATATTCTCTAAAGAAATTTAGTCAATAGTTAGAAGCCAGAACTCTTTTGTTTTTGACAAATTAGCATCAAGCCTATGATAAAATTTTTGACTCAAGTTTAGAACTCACTTAAAAGTGCCAGCAGAGCATGTCTGAATGTTTGAGAAAAGGGAAAAGTTATAAAAATATTTAAATATTCTCTAAAGAAATTTGGTCAATAGTTAGAAGCCAGAACTCTTTTGTTCTTGAAAAACCATCATCAAATCTGTAATATTATTTTTAATTCAAGTCCAGAACTCACTTAAAAGTGCCAGCAGAGCATGACAAATGTTTGAGAAAAGGGAAAAGTTATAAAAATATTCAAATATTCTCTAAAGAAATTTGGTCAATAGTTAGAAGCCAGAACTCTTTCGTTCTTGACATATCAGCATCAAATCTAAAATAAAATTTTTAATTCCAGTCCAGAACTCACTTAAAAGTGCCAGCAGAGCATGTCTGAATATTTGAGAAAAGGGAAAAATTATAAAAATATTCAAATATTCTCTAAAGAAATTTAGTTAATAGTTAGAAGCCAGAACTCTTTTGTTTTTGACAAATTAGCATCAAGTCTATGATAAAATTTTTGATTCAAGTCCAGAACTCACTTAAAAATGCCAGCAGAGCATGTCTGAATGTTTCAGAAAACGAAAAAGTTATTAAAATAGTTATATATTCTCTAAAGTAATTTAGTCAATAGTTAGAAGCCAGAACTCTTACGTTTTTGACATATTAGCATCAAGTCTCTGATATAGTTTTTGATTCAAGTCCAGAACTAACTTTAAAGTGCCAGCAGAGCATGTCTGAATGTTTGAAAAAAGAAATAGTTATAAAAATATTTTAATATTCTCTAAAGAAATTTGGTCAATAGTAAGAAGCCAGAACTCTTTTGTTCTTGACATATCAGCATCAAATCTATGATATAGTTTTTGATTCAAGTCCAGAACTCACTAAAAAGTGCCAGCAGAGCATGTCTGAATGTTTTTTTTTTGTCAAAAACAAAAGATTTCTGGCTTCTAGCTATTGACTAAATTATTTTTGTAAATATTTTAATATTTTTATAACTATTTCTTTTTTCAAACATTCAGACATGCTCTGCTGGCACTTTTAAGTGAGTTCTGGACTTGAATCAAAAATTTTGTCATAGACTTGATGCTTATTTGTCTAAAACAAAAGAGTTCTGGCTTCTAACTATTAACTAAATTTCTTTAGAGAATATTTGAATATTTTTATAATTTTTCCCTTTTCTTAAATATTCAGACATGCTCTGCTGGCACTTTTAAGTGAGTTCTGGACTGGAATCAAAAATTTTACTATAAATTTGATGCTGATATGTCAAGAACGAAAGAGTTCTGGCTTCTAACTATTGACCAAATTTCTTTAGAGAATATTTGAATATTTTTATAATTTTTCCCTTTTCTCAAACATTCAGACATGCTCTGCTGGCACTTTTAAGTGAGTTCTGGACTTGAATCAACAATATTGTCATAAAATTGATGCTGATATGTCAAAAACAAAAGAGTTCTGGCTTCTAACTATTGACTAAATTACATTAAAGAATATTTGTTTATTTTAATAACTTTTTCCTTTTCTCAAACATTCAGACATGCTCTGCTGGCACTTTTAAGTGAGTTCTGGACTTGAATTAAAAATTTTGTCATAGACCTTATACTAATATGTCAAAAACAAAAGAGTTCTGGCTTCTAGCTATTGACTAAATTATTTTTGTAAATATTTGAATATTTTTATAACTATTTCTTTTTTCAAACATTCAGACATGCTCTGCTGGCACTTTTAAGTTAGTTCTGGACTTGAATCAAAAACTATATCATAGACTTGATGCTAATATGTCAAAAACAAAAGAGTTCTGGCTTCTAACTATTGACAAAATTACTTAAGAGAATATATAACTATTTTAATAACTTTTTCCTTTTCTGAAACATTCAGACATGCTCTGCTGGCACTTTTAAGTCAGTTCTGGACTTGAATCAAAAACTATATCATAGATTTGATGCTAATATGTCAAGAACAAAAGAGTTCTGGCTTCTAACAATTGACCAAATTTCTTTAGAGAATATTAAAATATTTTAATAAGTTTTTCTTTTTCTCAAAAATTCAGACTTGCTCTGCTGGCATTTTTAAGTGAGTTCTGGACTTGAATCAAAAATAATATCATAGACTTGATGCTAATATTTCAAAAACAAAAGAGTTCTGGCTCCTAGCTATTGACTAAATTATTTTTGTAAATATTTAAATATTTTTATAATTTTTTCCTTTTTTCAAAAATTCAGACATGCTCTGCTGGAATTTTTGAGTGAGTTCTGGACTTAAATCAAAAATATTATCATGGACTTGATGCTGATATGTCAAAAACAAAAGAGTTCTGGCTTCTAACTATTGACTTAATTACTTTAGAGAAACATATATATTTTTATAACTTTTCCCTTTTCTCAAACATTCAGACATGCTCTGCTGGCACTTTCAAGTGAGTTCTGGACTTGAATCAAAATTTATATCATATATTTGATGCTGAAATGTCAAGAACAAAAGAGTTCTGGCTTCTAACTATTGACCAAATTTCTTTAGAGAATATTAAATTTTTTTTTTATAACTTTTCCCGTTTCTCAAACATTCAGACATGCTCTGCTGGCACTTTTAAGTGAGTTCTGGACTTGAATCAGCAATATTGTCATAGAATTGATGCTGATATGTCAAAAACAAAAGAGTTCTGGCTTCTAACTATTGACTAAATTACTTTAAAGAATATTTGAATATTTTAATAACTTTTTCCTTTTCTCAAACATTCAGACATGCTCTGCTGGCACTTTTAAGTGAGTTCTGGACTAAAATCAAAAATTTTATTATAGATTTGATGCTGATATGTCAAGAACAAAAGAGTTCTGGCTTCTAACTATTGACCAAATTTCTTTAGAGAATATTAAAAAATTTTTTATAACTTTTCCCTTTTCTCAAATATTCAGACATGCTCTGCTGGCACTTTCAAGTGAGTTCTGGACTTGAATCAGCAATATTATCATAGAATTGATGCTGATATGTCAAAAACAAAAGAGTTCTGGCTTCTAACTATTGACTAAATTACTTTAAAGAATATTTGAATATTTTAATAACTTTTTCCTTTTCTCAAACATTCAGACATGCTCTGCTGGCACTTTTAAGTGAGTTCTGGACTGAAATCAAAAATTTTATTATAGAATTGTTGCTGATATGTCAAGAACAAAAGAGTTCTGGCTTTTAACTATTGACCAAATTTCTTAAGAGAATATTTAAATATTTTTTTAACTTTTCACTTTTCTCAAACATTCAGACATGCTCTGCTGGCACTTTTAAGTGAGTTCTGGACTTAAATCAAAAATATTGTCATAGATTTGATGCTAATATGTCAAGAACAAAACAGTTCTGGCTTCTAATTATTGACAAAATTTCTTTAGAGAATATTTAAACATTTTTATAACTTTTCCCTTTTCTCAAATATTCAGACATGCTCTGCTGGCACTTTCAAGTGAGTTCTGGACTTGAATCAAAATTTATATCATATATTTGATGCTGAAATGTCAAGAACAAAAGAGTTCTGGCTTCTAACTATTGACCAAATTTATTTAGAGAATATTAAATTTTTTTTTTATAACTTTTCCCGTTTCTCAAACATTCAGACATGCTCTGCTGGCACTTTTAAGTGAGTTCTGGACTAAAATCAAAAATTTTATTATAGATTTGATGCTGATATGTCAAGAACAAAAGAGTTCTGGCTTCTAACTATTGACCAAATTTCTTTAGAGAATATTAAAAAATTTTTTATAACTTTTCCCGTTTCTCAAACATTCAGACATGCTCTGCTGGCACTTTTAAGTGAGTTCTGGACTTGAATCAGCAATATTATCATAGAATTGGTGCTGATATGTCAAAAACAAAAGAGTTCTGGCTTCTAACTATTGACTAAATTACTTTAAAGAATATTTGAATATTTTAATAACTTTTTCCTTTTCTCAAACATTCAGACATGCTCTGCTGGCACTTTTAAGTGAGTTCTGGACTGAAATCAAAAATTTTATTATAGAATTGATGCTGATATGTCAAGAACAAAAGAGTTCTGGCTTTTAACTATTGACCAAATTTCTTAAGAGAATATTTAAATATTTTTTTAACTTTTCACTTTTCTCAAACATTCAGACATGCTCTGCTGGCACTTTTAAGTGAGTTCTGGACTTAAATCAAAAATATTGTCATAGATTTGATGCTAATATGTCAAGAACAAAACAGTTCTGGCTTCTAATTATTGACCAAATTTCTTTAGAGAATATTTAAACATTTTTATAACTTTTCCCTTTTCTCAAATATTCAGACATGCTCTGCTGGCACTTTTAAGTGAGTTCTGGACTGGAATTAAAAATTTTATTATAGATTTGATGCTGATATGTCAAGAACGAAAGAGTTCTGGCTTCTAACTATTGACCAAATTTCTTTAGAGAATATTTGAATATTTTTATAACTTTTCCCTTTTCTCAAACATTTGTCATGCTCTGCTGGCACTTTTAAGTGAGTTCTGGACTTGAATCAAAAATAATATTACAGATTTGATGATGGTATGTCAAGAACAAAAGAGTTCTGGCTTCTAACTATTGACCAAATTTCTTTAGAGAATATTTAAATATTTTTATAACTTTTCCCTTTTCTCAAACATTCAGACATGCTCTGCTGGCACTTTTAAGTGAGTTCTAAACTTGAGTCAAAAATTTTATCATAGGCTTGATGCTAATTTGTCAAAAACAAAAGAGTTCTGGCTTCTAACTATTGACTAAATTTCTTTAGAGAATATTTGAATATTTTTATAATTTTTCCCTTTTCTCAAATATTCAGACATGCTCTGCTGGCACTTTTAAGTGATTTCTGGACTAGAATCAAAAAATTTATTATAGATTTGATGCTGATATGTCAAGAACAAAAGAGTTCTGGCTTCTAACTATTGACCAAATTTCTTTAGAGAATATTTGAATATTTTAATAACTTTTCCCTTTTCTCAAACATTTGACATGCTCTGCTGGCACTTTTAAGTGAGTTCTGGACTTAAATCAAAAATATTGTCATAGATTTGATGCTAATATGTCAAGAACAAAACAGTTCTGGCTTCTAATTATTGACCAAATTTCTTTAGAGAATATTTAAACATTTTTATAACTTTTCCCTTTTCTCAAATATTCAGACATGCTCTGCTGGCACTTTTAAGTGAGTTCTGGACTGGAATTAAAAATTTTATTATAGATTTGATGCTGATATGTCAAGAACGAAAGAGTTCTGGCTTCTAACTATTGACCAAATTTCTTTAGAGAATATTTGAATATTTTTATAACTTTTCCCTTTTCTCAAACATTTGTCATGCTCTGCTGGCACTTTTAAGTGAGTTCTGGACTTGAATCAAAAATAATATTACAGATTTGATGATGGTATGTCAAGAACAAAAGAGTTCTGGCTTCTAACTATTGACCAAATTTCTTTAGAGAATATTTAAATATTTTTATAACTTTTCCCTTTTCTCAAACATTCAGACATGCTCTGCTGGCACTTTTAAGTGAGTTCTAAACTTGAGTCAAAAATTTTATCATAGGCTTGATGCTAATTTGTCAAAAACAAAAGAGTTCTGGCTTCTAACTATTGACTAAATTTCTTTAGAGAATATTTGAATATTTTTATAATTTTTCCCTTTTCTCAAATATTCAGACATGCTCTGCTGGCACTTTTAAGTGATTTCTGGACTAGAATCAAAAAATTTATTATAGATTTGATGCTGATATGTCAAGAACAAAAGAGTTCTGGCTTCTAACTATTGACCAAATTTCTTTAGAGAATATTTGAATATTTTAATAACTTTTCCCTTTTCTCAAACATTTGACATGCTCTGCTGGCACTTTTAAGTGAGTTCTGGACTTAAATCAAAAATATTGTCATAGATTTGATGCTAATATGTCAAGAACAAAACAGTTCTGGCTTCTAATTATTGACCAAATTTCTTTAGAGAATATTTAAACATTTTTATAACTTTTCCCTTTTCTCAAATATTCAGACATGCTCTGCTGGCACTTTTAAGTGAGTTCTGGACTGGAATTAAAAATTTTATTATAGATTTGATGCTGATATGTCAAGAACGAAAGAGTTCTGGCTTCTAACTATTGACCAAATTTCTTTAGAGAATATTTGAATATTTTTATAACTTTTCCCTTTTCTCAAACATTTGTCATGCTCTGCTGGCACTTTTAAGTGAGTTCTGGACTTGAATCAAAAATAATATTACAGATTTGATGATGGTATGTCAAGAACAAAAGAGTTCTGGCTTCTAACTATTGACCAAATTTCTTTAGAGAATATTTAAATATTTTTATAACTTTTCCCTTTTCTCAAACATTCAGACATGCTCTGCTGGCACTTTTAAGTGAGTTCTAAACTTGAGTCAAAAATTTTATCATAGGCTTGATGCTAATTTGTCAAAAACAAAAGAGTTCTGGCTTCTAACTATTGACTAAATTTCTTTAGAGAATATTTGAATATTTTTATAATTTTTCCCTTTTCTCAAATATTCAGACATGCTCTGCTGGCACTTTTAAGTGATTTCTGGACTAGAATCAAAAAATTTATTATAGATTTGATGCTGATATGTCAAGAACAAAAGAGTTCTGGCTTCTAACAATTGACCAAATTTCTTTAGAGAATATTAAAATATTTTAATAAGTTTTTCTTTTTCTCAAAAATTCAGACTTGCTCTGCTGGCATTTTTAAGTGAGTTCTGGACTTGAATCAAAAATAATATCATGGACTTGATGCTGATATGTCAAAAACAAAAGAGTTCTGGCTTCTAACTATTGACCAAATTTCTTTAGAGAATATTTAAATATTTTTATAACTTTTCCCTTTTCTCAAACATTCAGACATGCTCTGCTGGCACTTTTAAGTGAGTTCTGGACTTGAATCAACAATATTGTCATAAAATTGATGCTGATATGTCAAAAACAAAAGAGTTCTGGCTTCTAACTATTGACTAAATTACTTTAAAGAATATTTGTTTATTTTAATAACTTTTTCCTTTTCTCAAACATTCAGACATGCTCTGCTGGCACTTTTAAGTGAGTTCTGGACTTGAATCAAAAATAATATTATAAATTTGATGATGGTATGTCAAGAACAAAAGAGTTCTGGCTTCTAACTATTGACCAAATTTCTTTAGAGAATATTTAAATATTTTTATAACTTTTCCCTTTTCTCAAACATTCAGACATGCTCTGCTGGCACTTTTAAGTGAGTTCTGGACTTGAATCAACAAAATTGTCATAAAATTGATGCTGATATGTCAAAAACAAAAGAGTTCTGGCTTCTAACTATTGACTAAATTACTTTAAAGAATATTTGTTTATTTTAATAACTTTTTCCTTTTCTCAAACATTCAGACATGCTCTGCTGGCACTTTTAAGTGAGTTCTGGACTTGAATTAAAAATTTTGTCATAGACCTTATACTAATATGTCAAAAACAAAAGAGTTCTGGCTTCTAGCTATTGACTAAATTATTTTTGTAAATATTTGAATATTTTTATAACTATTTCTTTTTTCAAACATTCAGACATGCTCTGCTGGCACTTTTAAGTTAGTTCTGGACTTGAATCAAAAACTATATCATAGACTTGATGCTAATATGTCAAAAACAAAAGAGTTCTGGCTTCTAACTATTGACAAAATTACTTAAGAGAATATATAACTATTTTAATAACTTTTTCCTTTTCTGAAACATTCAGACATGCTCTGCTGGCACTTTTTAAGTCAGTTCTGGACTTGAATCAAAAACTATATCATAGATTTGATGCTAATATGTCAAGAACAAAAGAGTTCTGGCTTCTAACAATTGACCAAATTTCTTTAGAGAATATTAAAATATTTAATAGTTTTTCTTTTTCTCAAAAATTCAGACTTGCTCTGCTGGCATTTTTAAGTGAGTTCTGGGACTTGAATCAAAAATAATATCATGGACTTGATGCTGATATGTCAAAAACAAAAGAGTTCTGGCTTCTAACTATTGACTTAATTACTTTAGAGAAACATATATATTTTTATAACTTTTCCCTTTTCTCAACATTCAGACATGCTCTGCTGGCACTTTCAAGTGAGTTCTGGACTTGAATCAAAATTTATATCATATATTTGATGCTGAAATGTCAAGAACAAAAGAGTTCTGGCTTCTAACTATTGACCAAATTTCTTTAGAGAATATTAAATTTTTTTTTTATAACTTTTCCCGTTTCTCAAACATTCAGACATGCTCTGCTGGCACTTTTAAGTGAATTCTGGACTTGAATCAGCATATTTATCATAGAATTGGTGCTGATATGTCAAAAACAAAAGAGTTCTGGCTTCTAACTATTGACTAAATTACTTTAAAGAATATTTGAATATTTTAATAACTTTTTCCTTTTCTCAAACATTCAGACATGCTCTGCTGGCACTTTTAAGTGAGTTCTGGACTGAAATCAAAAATTTTATTATAGAATTGATGCTGATATGTCAAGAACAAAAGAGTTCTGGCTTTTAACTATTGACCGAATTTCTTAAGAGAATATTTAAATATTTTTTTAACTTTTCACTTTTCTCAAACATTCAGACATGCTCTGCTGGCACTTTTAAGTGAGTTCTGGACTTAAATCAAAAATATTGTCATAGATTTGATGCTAATATGTCAAGAACAAAACAGTTCTGGCTTCTAATTATTGACCAAATTTCTTTAGAGAATATTTAAACATTTTTATAACTTTTCCCTTTTCTCAAACATTCAGACATGCTCTGCTGGCACTTTTAAGTGAGTTCTGGACTGGAATTAAAAAATTTATTATAGATTTGATGCTGATATGTCAAGAACGAAAGAGTTCTGGCTTCTAACTATTGACCAAATTTCTTTAGAGAATATTTGAATATTTTTATAACTTTTCCCTTTTCTCAAACATTTGTCATGCTCTGCTGGCACTTTTAAGTGAGTTCTGGACTTGAATCAAAAATAATATTACAGATTTGATGATGGTATGTCAAGAACAAAAGAGTTCTGGCTTCTAACTATTGACCAAATTTCTTTAGAGAATATTTAAATATTTTTATAACTTTTCCCTTTTCTCAAACATTCAGACATGCTCTGCTGGCACTTTTAAGTGAGTTCTAAACTTGAGTCAAAAATTTTATCCTAGGCTTGATGCTAATTTGTCAAAAACAAAAGAGTTCTGGCTTCTAACTATTGACTAAATTTCTTTAGAGAATATTTGAATATTTTTATAATTTTTCCCTTTTCTCAAATATTCAGACATGCTCTGCTGGCACTTTTAAGTGATTTCTGGACTAGAATCAAAAAATTTATTATAGATTTGATGCTGATATGTCAAGAACAAAAGAGTTCTGGCTTCTTACTATTGACCAAATTTCTTTAGAGAATATTTGAATATTTTAATAACTTTTCCCTTTTCTCAAATATTTGACATGCTCTGCTGGCACTTTTAAGTGAGTTCTGGACTTGAATCAAAAATTATATCATAGATTCGATGCTGATATGTCAAAAACAAAAGAGTCCTGGCTTCTAACAATTGACCAAATTTCTTTAGAGAATATTTAATTATTTTTATAACTTTTCCCTTTTCTCAAACATTTAGACATGCTCTGCTGGCACTTTTAAGTGAGTTCTGGACTTGAATCAAAAATAATATCATGGACTTGATGCTGATATGTCAAAAACAAAAGAGTTCTGGCTTCTAACTATTGACCAAATTTCTTTAGAGAATATTTAAACATTTTTATAACTTTTCCCTTTTCTCAAATATTCAGACATGCTCTGCTGGCACTTTCAAGTGAGTTCTGGACTTGAATCAAAATTTATATCATATATTTGATGCTGAAATGTCAAGAACAAAAGAGTTCTGGCTTCTAACTATTGACCAAATTTCTTTAGAGAATATTAAATTTTTTTTTTATAACTTTTCCCGTTTCTCAAACATTCAGACATGCTCTGCTGGCACTTTTAAGTGAGTTCTGGACTAAAATCAAAAATTTTATTATAGATTTGATGCTGATATGTCAAGAACAAAAGAGTTCTGGCTTCTAACTATTGACCAAATTTCTTTAGAGAATATTAAAATTTTTTTTATAACTTTTCCCGTTTCTCAAAGATTCAGACATGCTCTGCTGGCACTTTTAAGTGAGTTCTGGACTTGAATCAGCAATATTATCATAGAATTGGTGCTGATATGTCAAAAACAAAAGAGTTCTGGCTTCTAACTATTGACTAAATTACTTTAAAGAATATTTGAATATTTTAATAACTTTTTCCTTTTCTCAAACATTCAGACATGCTCTGCTGGCACTTTTAAGTTAGTTCTGGACTTGAATCAAAAACTATATCATAGACTTGATGCTAATATGTCAAAAACAAAAGAGTTCTGGCTTCTAACTATTGACAAAATTACTTAAGAGAATATATAACTATTTTAATAACTTTTTCCTTTTCTGAAACATTCAGACATGCTCTGCTGGCACTTTTAAGTCAGTTCTGGACTTGAATCAAAAACTATATCATAGATTTGATGCTAATATGTCAAGAACAAAAGAGTTCTGGCTTCTAACAATTGACCAAATTTCTTTAGAGAATATTAAAATATTTTAATAAGTTTTTCTTTTTCTCAAAAATTCAGACTTGCTCTGCTGGCATTTTTAAGTGAGTTCTGGACTTGAATCAAAAATAATATCATGGACTTGATGCTGATATGTCAAAAACAAAAGAGTTCTGGCTTCTAACTATTGACTTAATTACTTTAGAGAAACATATATATTTTTATAACTTTTCCCTTTTCTCAAACATTCAGACATGCTCTGCTGGCACTTTCAAGTGAGTTCTGGACTTGAATCAAAATTTATATCATATATTTGATGCTGAAATGTCAAGAACAAAAGAGTTCTGGCTTCTAACTATTGACCAAATTTCTTTAGAGAATATTAAATTTTTTTTTTATAACTTTTCCCGTTTCTCAAACATTCAGACATGCTCTGCTGGCACTTTTAAGTGAGTTCTGGACTTGAATCAGCAATATTGTCATAGAATTGATGCTGATATGTCAAAAACAAAAGAGTTCTGGCTTCTAACTATTGACTAAATTACTTTAAAGAATATTTGAATATTTTAATAACTTTTTCCTTTTCTCAAACATTCAGACATGCTCTGCTGGCACTTTTAAGTGAGTTCTGGACTGAAATCAAAAATTTTATTATAGAATTGATGCTGATATGTCAAGAACAAAAGAGTTCTGGCTTTTAACTATTGACCAAATTTCTTAAGAGAATATTAAAATATTTTTTTAACTTTTCACTTTTCTCAAACATTCAGACATGCTCTGCTGGCACTTTTAAGTGAGTTCTGGACTTAAATCAAAAATATTGTCATAGATTTGATGCTAATATGTCAAGAACAAAACAGTTCTGGCTTCTAATTATTGACCAAATTTCTTTAGAGAATATTTAAACATTTTTATAACTTTTCCCTTTTCTCAAACATTCAGACATGCTCTGCTGGCACTTTTAAGAGAGTTCTGGACTTGAATCAAAAATATTGTCATAGATTTGATGCTGATATGTCAAAAACAAAAGAGTTCTGGCTTCTAAATATTGACTTAATTACTTTAGAGAATATTTGTTTATTTTAATTACTTTTTCCTTTTCTCAAACTTTCAGACATGCTCTGCTGGCACTTTTAAGTGAGTTCTGGACTTGAATTTAAATTTTGTCATAGACCTAATACTAATATGTCAAAAGCAAAAGAGTTCTGGCTTCTAGCTATTGACTAAATTATTTTTGTAAATATTTGAATATTTTTATAACTATTTCTTTTTTCAAACATTCAGACATGCTCTGCTGGCACTTTTAAGTTAGGTCTGGACTTGAATCAAAAACTATATTATAGACTTGATGCTAATATGTCAAAAAACAAAGAGTTCTGGCTTCTAACTATTGACTAAATTACTTAAGAAATATATAACTATTTTAATAACTTTTTCCTTTTCTGAAACATTCAGACATGCTCTGCTGGCACTTTAAGTGAGTTCTGGACTTGAATCAAAAATGTTGTCAAAGACTTGATGCTAATTTGTCAAAAACAAAAGAGTTCTGGCTTCTAACTATTAACTAAATTTCTTTAGAGAATATTTGAATATTTTAATAACTTTTTCCTTTTCTCAAACATTCAGACATGCTCTGCTGGCACTTTTAAGTGAGTTCTGGACTGAAATCAAAAATTTTATTATAGAATTGATGCTGATATGTCAAGAACAAAAAAGACCGGCTTTTAACTATTGACCAAATTTCTTAAGAGAATATTTAAATATTTTTTTTAACTTTTCACTTTTCTCAAACATTCAGACATGCTCTGCTGGCACTTTTAAGTGAGTTCTGGACTTAAATCAAAAATATTGTCATACATTTGATGCTAATATGTCAAGAACAAAAGAGTTCTGGCTTCTAATTATTGACCAAATTCCTTTAGAGAATATTTAAACATTTTTATAAATTTTCCCTTTTCTCAAACATTCAGACATGCTCTGCTGGCACTTTTAAGACAGTTCTGGACTTGAATCAAAAATATTGTCATAGATTAGATGCTGATATGTCAAAAACAAAAGAGTTCTGGCTTCTAAATATTGACTTAATTACTTTAGAGAATATTTGTTTATTTTAATAACTTTTTCCTTTTCTCAAACATTCAGACATGCTCTGCTGGCACTTTCAAGTGAGTTCTGGACTTGAATTTAAATTTTGTCATAGACCTGATACTAATATGTCAAAAGCAAAAGAGTTCTGGCTTCTAGCTATTGACTAAATTATTTTTGTAAATATTTGAATATTTTTATAACTATTTCTTTTTTCAAACATTCAGACATGCTCTGCTGGCACTTTAAAGTTAGTTCTGGACTTGAATCAAAAACTATATCATAGACTTGATGCTAATATGTCAAAAACAAAAGAGTTCTGGCTTCTAACTATTGACTAAATTACTTAAGAGTATATATAACTATTTTAATAACTTTTTCTTTTTCTGAAACATTCAGACATGCTCTGCTGGCACTTTTAAGTAAGTTCTGGACTTGAATCAAAAATTTTGTCATAGACTTGATGCTAATTTGTCAAAAACAAAAGAGTTCTGGCTTCTAACTATTAACTAAATTTCTTTAGAGAATATTTGAATATTATTATAATTTTTCCCTTTTCTCAAATATTCAGACATGCTCTGCTGGCACTTTTAAGTGAGTTCTGGACTGGAATCAAAAATTTTACTATAGATTTGATGCTGATATGTCAAGAACGAAAGAGTTCTGGCTTCTAACTATTGACCAAATTTCTTTAGAGAATATTTGAATATTTTTATAACTTTTCCCTTTTCTCAAACATTTGTCATGCTCTGCTGGCACTTTTAAGTGAGTTCTGGACTTGAATCAAAAATAATATTATAGATTTGATGATGGTATGTCAAGAACTAAAGAGTTCTGGCTTCTAACTATTGACCAAATTTCTTTAGAGAATATTTTAATATTTTTATAACTTTTCCCTTTTCTCAAACATTCAGACATGCTCTGCTGGCACTTTTAAGTGAGTTTTGGACTTGAATCAGCAATATTGTCATAGAATTGATGCTGATATGTCAAAAACAAAAGAGTTCTGGCTTCTAACTATTGACTAAATTACTTTAAAGAATATTTGTTTATTTTAATAACTTTTTCCTTTTCTCAAACATTCAGACATGCTCTGCTGGCACTTTTAAGTGAGTTCTGGACTTGAATTAAAAATTTTGTCATAGATCTTATACTAATATGTCAAAAACAAAAGAGTTCTGGCTTCTAGCTATTGACTAAATTATTTTTGTAAATATTTGAATATTTTTATAACTATTTCTTTTTTCAAACATTCAGACATGCTCTGCTGGCACTTTTAAGTTAGTTCTGGACTTGAATCAAAAACTATATCAGAGACTTGATGCTAATATGTCAAAAACGTAAGAGTTCTGGCTTCTAACTATTAACTAAATTTCTTTAGAGAATATTTGAATATTTTTATAATTTTTCCATTTTCTCAAATATTCAGACATGCTCTGCTGGCACTTTTAAGTGAGTTCTGGACTGGAATCAAAAATTTTATTATAGATTTGATGCTGATATGTCAAGAACGAAAGAGTTCTGGCTTCTAACTATTGACCAAATTTCTTTAGAGAATATTTGAATATTTTTATAATTTTTCCCTTTTCTCAAATATTCAGACATGCTCTGCTGGCACTTTTAAGTGAGTTCTGGACTGGAATCAAAAATTTTACTATAGATTTGATGCTGATATGTCAAGAACGAAAGAGTTCTGGCTTCTAACTATTGACCAAATTTCTTTAGAGAATATTTGAATATTTTTATAACTTTTCCCTTTTCTCAAACATTTGTCATGCTCTGCTGGCACTTTTAAGTGAGTTCTGGACTTGAATCAAAAACAATATTATAGATTTGATGATAGTATGTCAAGAACAAAAGAGTTCTGGCTTCTAACTATTGACCAAATTTCTTTAGAGAATATTTAAATATTTTTATAACTTTTCCCTTTTCTCAAACATTCAGACATGCTCTGCTGGCACTTTTAAGTGAGTTTTGGACTTGAATCAGCAATATTGTCATAGAATTGATGCTGATATGTCAAAAACAAAAGAGTTCTGGCTTCTAACTATTGACTAAATTACTTTAAAGATTATTTGAATATTTTAATAACTTTTTCCTTTTCTCGTACATTCAGACATGCTCTGCTGGCACTTTTAAGTGAGTTCTTGACTTGTATTAAAAATTTTGTCATAGACCTAATACTATTATGTCAAAAACAAAAGATTTCTGGCTTCTAGCTATTGACTAAATTATTTTTGTAAATATTTTAATATATTAATAACTATTTCTTTTTTCAAACATTCAGACATGCTCTGCTGGCACTTTTAAGTTAGTTCTGGACTTGAATCAAAAACTTTATCATAGACTTGATGCTAATATGTTAAAAACAAAAGAGTTCTGGCTTCTAACTATTGACTTAATTACTTTAGAGAATATATAAATATTTTAATAACTTTTTCCTTTTCTGATACATTCAGACATGCTCTGCTGGCACTTTTAAGTGAGTTCTGGACTTGAATCAAAAATTTTATCATAAACTTGATGCTAATTTGTCAAAAACAAAAGAGTTCTGGCTTCTAACTATTGACTAAATTTCTTTAGAAAATATTTGAATATTTTTATAATTTTTCCCTTTTTTCAAATATTCAGACATGCTCTGCTGGCACTTTTAAGTGAGTTCTGGACTTGAATCAAAAACTTTTTCATAGACTTGATGCTGATATGTCAAGAACAAAAGAGTTCTGGCTTCTAGCTATTGAATTAATTATTTTTGTAAATATTTAAACATTTTTATAACTTTTCCCTTTTCTCAAACATTCAGACATGCTCTGCTGGCACTTTTAAGTGAGTTCTGGACTTGAATCAAAAATTTTATCATAGGCTTTATACTAATTTGTCAAAAACAAAAGAGTTCTGGCTTCTAACTATTGACTAAATTTCTTTAGAGAATATTTGAATATTTTTATAATTTTTCCCTTTTCTCAAATATTCAGACATGCTCTGCTGGCACTTTTAAGTGAGTTCTGGACTGGAATCAAAAAATTTATTATAGATTTGATGCTGATATGTCAAGAACAAAAGAGTTCTGGCTTCTAACTATTGACCAAATTTCTTTAGAGAATATTTGAATATTTTAATAACTTTTCCCTTTTCTCAAACATTTGACATGCTCTGCTGGCACTTTTAAGTAAGTTCTGGACTTAAATCAAAAATATTATTATAGATTTGATGATGGTCTGTCAAGAACAAAAGAGTTCTGGCTTCTAACTATTGACCAAATTTCTTTAGAGAATATTTAAATATTTTTATAACTTTTCCCTTTTCTCAAACATTCAGACATGCTCTGCTGGCACTTTTAAGTGAGTTATTGACTTGAATCAAAAATATTATCATAGATTTGATGCTGATATGTCAAAAACAAAAGAGTTCTGGCTTCTAAATATTGACTTAATTACTTTAGAGAATATACAAACATGTTTATAACTTTTTTCTTTTTTCAAACATTTAAACATGCTATGCTGGCACTTTTAAGTGAGTTCTGGACTTGAAACAAAAATATTGTCATAGATTTGATGCTGATATGTCAAGAACAAAAGAGTTCTGGCTTCTAACTATTGACTTAATTACTTAAAGAATATTTGAATATTTTTATAATTTTTCCCTTTTCTCAAATATTCAGACATGCTCTGCTGGCACTTTTAAGTGAGATCCGGACTTGAATCAAAAATACTGTCATAGATTCGATGCTGATTTGTCAAGAACAAAAGAGTTCTGGCTTCTAACTATTGACTTAATTACTTTAAAGAATATTTGAATATTTTTATAATTTTTCCCTTTTCTCAAATATTCAGACATGCTCTGCTGGCACTTTTAAGTGAGATCCGGACTTGAATCAAAAATACTGTCATAGATTCGATGCTGATTTGTCAAGACCAAAAGAGTTCTGGCTTCTAACTATTGCCCAAATTTCTTAAGAGAATATTTAAATATTTTTTTTAACTTTTCACTTTTCTCAAACATTCAGACATGCTCTGCTGGCACTTTTAAGTGAGTTCTGGACTTAAATCAAAAATATTGTCATAGATTTGATGCTTATATGTCAAGAACAAAAGAGTTCTGGCTTCTTATTATTGACCAAATTTCTTTAGAGAATATTTAAACATTTTTATAACTTTTCCCTTTTCTCAAACATTCAGACATGCTCTGCTGGCATTTTTAAGTGAGTTCTGGACTTGATTCAAAAACTATATCATATACTTGATGCTAATATGTCAAAAACAAAAGAATTCTGGCTTCTAGCTATTGACTAAATTATTTTTGTAAATATTTGAATATTTTGATAACTATTCCTTTTTTCAAACATTCAGACATGCTCTGCTGGCACTTTTAAGTTAGTTTTGGACTTGAATGAATAATATTGTCATAGATTTGATGCTGATATGTCAAGAACAAAAGAGTTCTGGCTTCTTACTATTGACCAAATTTCTTTAGAGAATATTTAAATATTTTTATAACTTTTCCCTTTTCTCAAACATTCAGACATGCTCTGCTGGCACTTTTAAGTGAGTTCTGGACTTGAATCAAAAACTTAATCATAGATTTGATGCTGATATGTCAAGAACAAAAGAGTTCTGGCTTCTAACTATTGACCAAATTTCTTTAGAGAATATTTAAATATTTTTATAACTTTTCCCTTTTCTCAAACATTCAGTCAGACATGCTCTGCTGGCACTTTTAAGTGAGTTCTGGACTTGAATCAAAAATATTGTCATAGATTTGATGCTGATATGTCAAGAACAAAAGAGTTCTGGCTTCTAACTATTGACTTAATTACTTTAAAGAATATTTGAATATTTTTATAATTTTTCCCTTTTCTCAAATATTCAGAAATGCTCTGCTGGCAATTTTAAGTGAGTTCTGGACTTGAATCAAAAATTATATCATAGATTTGATGCTGATATGTCAAGAACAAAAGAGTTTTGGCTTCTAGCTATTGACTTAAGTATTTTTGTAAATATTTGATTATTTTTATAACTTTTTTCTTTTTTCAAACATTCAGACATGCTCTGATGGCATATTTGAGTGAGTTCTGGACTAGAATTAAGAATTTTATGATAGATTTCATGCTGATTTGTTAAAAACAAAAAAGTTCTGGCTTCTAAGAATTGTTTAAATTACTTAAGTGAATATTTTTATAATTTTATATTTTTTCCCTTTGCATGAGCATTCAGACATACTCTGCTGGCTTTTTTAATTGAGTTCTGGGCTTTAATCAAGTATTTTAATAAAGAGTTCATGCTGGTTTGTCAAAAACAAAAGAGGTCTGGCTTCTAGGATTTGACTTAATTACTTTAAACAATACTAAATAATATACTAGAAAAAATACGACTCGCACCAGATCAATTTCGATTCGATTCCCGTCTGAGTATTGATCTGGTGCGAGTCGTATTTTTTCTAGTATATTATTTAGTATTGTTTAAAAATAGCATTGTTAATGCAAAAATCTCAAATTTAAAAATTATATAGCTATTTCATCTTAATCAATTGTTAAAATATCTGGAAAGATATTTCAATTGAATGTCGAGGTAATTCCTCACATTGGTGAAATAACGCTGGCTTACAGCGTAAGAGTTTAGGATATACTAGGAAAAATTCGACGATGTCACTAGTGACTCGGTAGCTCAGCGGTCAGAGCATTGGACCGGATATCCAAAGGTCGCGGGTTCGATTCCCGTCTGAGTATTGATCTGGTGCGAGTCGTATTTTTTCTAGTATATTATTTAGTATTGTTTAAAAGTAGCATTGTTAATGCAAAAATCTCAAATTTAAAAATTAATTACTTTAATAAATATTTAAATATTTTTAAAACTTTTTGTCTTTTTCAAATATTCAGACATGATTTGCTGGCACCTTTAAGTGGGTTCTGGACTTGAATAAAAATTTATAATATAGACTTTATGCTGATATGTCAAAAACAAAAGAGTTCTGGTTTCTAAGATTCGGCTTAATTACTTGTAAATATTTATATATTTTTATAACTTTTTCTCTTTTTACCCGACTGCAAGAGGGTTATGTTTTTCGCGCGTATCTTGTAAGTTTGTATGTAATATTCTTTATTACCTCATATCTTTTAAACGGCTGAACAGATTTCCATGATTAACATTTCGTTAGATTTGTCTCGTCAGCCCAAGTGTTCTTAAGAAGGTGGCGTTATAAAAAAACCAACATGGCGGCTGTACGGTGCTATTGTACGTAGTGGAAAAACTTTTTTTTTATAATACTGCAATATGGTTGTCAAATTAAAGGGCTTATTATAAGAATTTCAAAAAGGTATATCATATAAATAATAACTAAAAATAAATAAATAAAAACATTAATTTAAAAAAATTAAAAACCCGCCTGCCTTAAAAGACAAGTCAACTAAAAAGATGGAAACAAATTAAATTTTAAAGGCAACATTAAAACATGCAGTCGGAGGCATATAACTCAAATCATTCATAATGTCACTTTACTTATGCATGCCTCCGACTGCATGTTATAATGTTGCCTTTAACATTTAATCTTGTTTCCATCTTTTCAGTTGACTTGTCTTTTAAGGCAGGCGGGTTTTTAATTTTTTTAAACATTCAGACATGCTCTGCTGGCACCTTTTAGTGAGTTCTGGACTTGAATCAAATATTTTAATATAAACTTGATGCTGATATGTCAAAAACAAAAGAGTTCTGGCTTCTAGGATTTGACTAATTTACTTTAGTAAATATATAAATATTTTAAAACTTTTTCTCTTTTTCAATCATTCAGACATGATCTGCTGGCACCTTTAAGTAAGTTCTGAACTTGAATCAAGTATTATTATATAGACTTGATGCTGTTTTATGTTAAAAACAAAGATTTCCGGCTTCAAGGAATTGTGTAACTACTTTTGTGTATAATCTAAATATTTTTAAATTGCTTTCCTTTTTTCTAACGTTCGTACAAGTTCTACTGGCACTAGAAAATTAGTTCTGAACTTGATTCATGTTCTGGATTGTAATTCTGATTCGGATATGTTAAAAACTAAAAAGATCTAGCTTTTTACAGTCGTTTGAAATGGTAAAATAGTATTTTCATACTTTTAGAACGTTTTGACATGATCTGCTGGCAGTCGAGCATGAGTTCTAGACCTTAGTCGTGTTAAAACGAAAGAGTTCTAGCTTCTAGAAAGTGTTTGAATGACGAAACATTTTTTTTTTTCAAAAGTTTGGACATGAGGCCGTACTCTGAGCCCTTATAGCAAGCTCAAAGTAATGTTGTTATAGAGACAGAGCTATAGGTACATCGCATATTGCGCCATCTCTATCACGACATCGCTTTGATATTACCTACTTTTGATAGCCATTGTAGGGGGATGGTCTGCTGGCACTCAAACGTGAGTTTTGGATTTGAATTAAGTTTTTTTTTATTATAGTTCTCGTACGGATATATCAAAATCGAAAGAGTTCAAATTCTAGGAATCGTTTAAACTATAACAATATTTTTTCGTTTCTTCAGACATTCGGACATGATCTGCTGGCACTCGAACGGGAGTTCAGAACTATTCCCCAAAAATTATCAGGAACTGTAGAACTCAGCCACATGCGAGTATAACTTACATTTATTTTTGATCTGCTGTAAAATGATCTGCTACGGGAAGTTGGCAGATCATTTTGTTTATTGACTATTTTAAGGTTAAACGCCAGAACTATTTCTAAAAAGTATCAGGAACTGTAGAACTCAGCCGCAAACGAGAAGAACTCACATTTTTTTTTATTTGCTGCAAAATGATCTGCTACGGGAAGTTAGCAGATCATTTTGTCAATCGACTTTTTCAGGTAAAAACGCCAGAACTATTTTTAAAAACTATCAGGAACTGTAGAACTCAGCTGCATGCGAATAGAACTCACATTTATTTTTGATCTGCTGGACAATGTTCTGCTAAGTTCACAAACATTACAAAACATCGAAAAACTATAACAATACCCGTAAGTTCATCGAGGTCGTCGAATCTACAAACGAGTTTAAAACCTACTCGTCTATAACCTCTTTATGATATTTTTTAATTTGCTTTATAGTAATAATTTGGCACCTTTAAATGGTTCGCGCCGCTGTTATCGACGGCTACACATTGAGTTGTATCTAAAACGCGCGGTTGAATAACCTCATTAGGCGTCTGTCGTGAATAATATATAGGACAAATTTCGGCGTGTGATTCCAGAAATGATTTTCATGTTGCGTCAGTAAATTTAAATTTGGCCTGTTTATGAAGCTTGTAGGGTCCGATTCCGAACTCAAACGTAAGTGTAAGGTCAAAGGTAAATAACCTAGAGGACAGTGCGGTGCAGTGACATTTCAAAATGCTATTAAGAAAATCGAATTATGCAGTAGAGATTTAACGGATTTTTTTAAAAGTTAATCATTCTGCATTATGTCGTCACTGTCAAAGTAAGGTTAAAGTTCAATGACCTCAGTAGCAGGACATGTCTCACTGAGTAAGCGTTCAGTGACTTCATAATTATTAGCGTGAATTTGAACAGATTATCTATTTAAAAAAAATATAATGTTGAATTCGTACCACATTTCCTTCTTTTGAGAGCGTGAATACATTCCTGTGCTCTCAAATCGGTAACTGAAAAACATTTATCAACACTAGCCAATTGTTTACTATTGCGTACTCAAAACCAGGTTCATTGAACTGTTTATCTTTGTCGCGCAGTATGTTTAATAAAGTTGTAATTTTCACAGCTGTTTCTATTCAAGAATGTGAATAAAGATTTTCGCTAATAGAACACGATTTGTCATCAATAATTCGTCGAAATATTTGAAATTTATTCGGGTGGGAGTATATTTGAAGCTGTGTATCTTCTTAATGTGTCTGTCTGACTACTGAAATGAATAACCTAGAAAATGAAAGATTAATATCGAAGTATTTGAATTTGTAGAAATAAAAATAATTAATGTAATGTTTATCAAGTGACGACGTAAAGGAAAATTTATTTGTATAATTCAGTTCAAATGGGGCTTAATCCGTAAACACAAATTAATTATTTCACTCAAAAACTTTAGGTACTCATGAGTTAATGATGCAAAGATGATCCCTAATATTTTTTGGAATTTATTTTTATATGATTTTAATCAAATTATTTTTTTACTGATTACTTAAAAAACTAACTACCTATACACTTCTAACGGCCAGGCCCAATAATCAATCCAGAGATAGGGGTAGGCCTAATCCAGATAAGTTGCTATGTAACGGTTGATAATATAAAAAATTAATGACAGTTGCTTAGTAACTAATCTGGATTACGCATATTCCTATTTGTGGATTGATTATTGGATTTGGGGGTAAGACTTTCGCGCACAATTCATTTTATTACAGTACATTTCATTAGAAATAAAATTATATTTACGGATTACAGCGCGTATATTATTAATCCGTAAAAACTGTTTTATTTCTAAAAAACTTACTGTTATATTTCAATGAAATTGAGTTGTGCTCAAAGCGAGTAACTTTTGGTAATTACTTAGTGATGTTTCATCTATACTTTGTGACCTTTGACTTTCTAGCTTATTGGCATTATTACAAAGATAAGCTAGTATGGACATAGGTCTATAATAGTCATCTTGATAATGTCTGTCTATCACTTTCTATTGCTTTTACATATTTTATTTGTACATAATCGTTTCCCGCTTTCAGAAGTAGTGTTATTATTGTCAATATAGATAATGTTTTAGCTCACATTAAACGTTTCTGACGCATATTGAATAGTAAAAGTTATTTCTGATCGTATCGAAATCCCCGTGCTGTTTTAATATTATTGATAAATTTTGTTGATGGGTTAGAACTTTCCGTTGAAATAACCAATTTCGTAAGGGCCAAGAATTTTTTTACCGTGATAATAAGTAAAGTGCTATACCATGAATTCAATTAAAATATTTTTTTGAATTTTAGATAGGTATTCACACACAATACTATTTTTCAACACGATTTTATTAGGTTGCTTTCTCGTTTGTGTGTTCGTTTGTTTGTTTTTTTTTTTTTTATAGTAAGATAATTATTTTAATAGAGAGAATTAATCCCGTTTGAGAGGTGCTACGGGTGAGTCAACTTTTTATAATATTTTTAGCGTTCTCACTAGGCCGGTTTTTTCTATTAAAATAATTATCTCAATTAAAATAAATTGTAAATCTTTGATGTGAGTAATGACAGATGATGCAGAGGCCACGTTCAAAAACTGTTCGTGAAATCAGAATGGTGGCGTTGCATTAAAATAGCCGATTGGGCCCAGCGATGGATTACACTGACGTCCATCCCAGTAATCTACGTTTATCATCGTACACCAGCCGGGATTGGCCAATAGTAACACCGATGGACAATTTAATCCTTACGTCGTATACGGGAAATGTCCAATAACGAAATCCCCCAGTTTTTACGTAATATGAACTACTGGGCACACTTAATCCAATAGCGAAATTTCCAAACAACCGAATAGCTCGCTAATTTTGTATCTCTAAATTTATTTTCCAAATCCCCTCACACGTGTCAAAGTTTCCACATCATGTTTACCTTTATCGTGGCAAAAGATAAATTATGTATATAGGTTTCGGAAACTCGTTGCCTCGTGGTTGAAACAGGATTCCCGACCCTCCCTCACGAAATACAATTTAGAGCTAGGTCATTAACCTTTAAGATACTTTCATTTATTTTCCTATTCGCTTCTTGGCTTCCCGTAAATTACGTACCTTGTGAAATTTATGTTCCGACAATGTTACTGTGTCATCAATTCTTGAAATGAGCCTTTTATTATTAGCTACGGTATTGGCTACTCTGTTTCCAATTTTGTCCTAGATTACACACTCGTTGTTTAATCCTGCGTTATCATTAGACACAGTCACTCGCTCGATAAAATTAATGTCCTATACTCCAGCAACGATAAATGATTCATCAAGTGCTCCTGTGCTTTTGTTTCGTACTGAGCTTGAAATAAGGGCTAATATCCCAGTATTAGTAGCAGAGCTGTCATGGCGCTTAATTATTGGGCACGAATTGGACTGGCGTTCAGATATCTTTTATCCCTATTTTCGTGACAAATGTTATAAACTTTCTAATAATCTTTATCACATAATAATTTAGACTACTTCGACAAGAAAACGTTCATTTTAAGTGCCTCGCGTAATGTCTCCTTAAATATTTATGTAGCAGAAACGTTTTATGCAGACTTAAATGTTTGTCTCGCAAAATCGTGACTGGACAATCTCAGAGTAAAAAGTTTATTTCACCGATCGATAAAAGCTTTCTTGTTACCTTATATTATACTGAGATATATTTTCGCCAGAGATTTATTATAACTTAAACAGTTCAGAGAGAAACATTAATCTTCTGTAAGTAGGTAATACTCGACTAAATTGTTTTAAGGAAGGCACGACGGACAATCCATTTCGAAAGCTCTTTTGCAAAAGAAAAAACAAGTTATTGCTAATGAATCGTGAATAATCGAGAAAAAACTGCTTATGTTTGTAAATATGAGTATCGACCGATCAACTCTGGAGAGCTATCTTTACCTTTATATCTCCCATGTAATACTTCCGTCTGGCAATATTTCAAAAGAGCACTTAACATTATTGACATTAGATGCGAAAAATGAGCGATACGAGTGTGCGAAAGCAAAATTATAATTAAGTTATAATTTTGCAATCGCGCCACTTCATTACCTTTGTTATTACATGGAAATAAGGTTTTAAATCCTCACCAGCATCAGTCAATACATTTTACATTTGCTATGGATTAACATCGCGAGCCTGTGATCTCAAATCACTTATATTCTAGAAGGTTATCTTTGATTGATGTAGATTCTGTTACACGGAGTATATTTCTTCACTTTAGATTGACACACGTCTTACGTCGCTGTGGAATTTCATAACTTAATTGCTTTGTATTTCGATTACCTAATTCCATATTTCGAGATTATAATTTGATAACTTATGTGATATTTCATCCTTTTCACTGTTGTCAAGTTTCAAAAGCTTTTGATTGGAAAAACAAGGTAAAGCTGCAAATTTATTATCGGTTTGGCCGGGAATCACCTAGCGCGTCACTTTGTTGATATTTCCTTTTCGTTCAGGATATATTGATAGCAGACGCAAAATGGGCGCACAATATTCCCGTGCACCGTTCTGGTCGCGATCTCCGAAACCCCTATTTACGTCCGCAGGTATCGTAACAGCGAACGATGTTTTTACGTGTATGTTTTGTATTATTTCTCTGAAATTGGAGGTTGCACATCTGGTGCACGCTGCGACCGGGCCTCGTTTTTATTGCCCTGTTATGACTGCAATCCGAAACGCGGGCCGCACTGTATTTTACTTATTTCATTTATTAACACGGCGTGTTCCGTTGCGGTAAATTAAATTTTTGTGCGATGTGGAGTTTGTTTAAAAATTTGATTATGTGCCGATGTTTTTGCGTGTGCCGACCGAGCTTTTGTCCAATAAGGTTCTTTATGTCTTTGATGAAAAACTTAAGGGAAGTAAAGTAAGTGATTCAGTTTCATGCTTACTTTTTATTATATCGTTATAAAATGTTCGTAGAAATGTGTGATTTATTTCTGAATTTTGACTTATCCTCATGTCAACACAGAAATATCGTCTCCCCTTTGAAAGGGCAGGCTTATTTGAAATGTTATCGTAGAAGGTAATAAGTGTGAAGGCAATAATGTTTCTGAAGCCAGCTAAGGTGATTGAAGAAGCCCTTTTGACATATAGGTAACATTTTCCCAAATAAGTTTGTGCAAGACGTAAATCTATGTCACCTTTTATAAAGATATGTGAGGGTTATTTTTTAGCACTTTGACACTTTCGATTAGATCTCAGAAAGAAATGCTAGTAATAGAATAAATAAAGGTAGTTCCAAAACTGACATTAAATATAAGTAAATCGCCAAAAGATTAAATCATCAACAAGAACATTTATATCAAACCCATACTGATAAATCAACGTTTCCTTATAAGTACGAGTTTTTGTTTGAAAATAAACAATTTAACGATTCACGCGTACCGTGATAACGGCAAGGTTGGCGGTTGAATGGCCTTTGTATTTGAATTATTACAGTCATACGCGTATGACAATGTAACACACAAACATGTTGCTACAAATAATTTAATGAACTCTAGTGTATGAACTCTAGTGTGTGAATTCAACTACAGAAATTATCTTTGAGATTTTTGCTCACACTGAACTGCTTTTCAAATCTATGTTTTTTTGTAACAAGCAAATAATTTTGTGAATTGAAAAACAATGATGTTTTTTTTGGTTCAGAATACGAAGGAGCATAAATGTTTTAGTGATTGCCGTAGCTAGATATTCGTAATTGCCCTTCGGTATCAGTGTCAAAGCGATTGCCTCGCTCATATGCCGTACATGCGATAAGTTTATAGGGCATTACCCATCGCCCGAGTCATGTCGCTCGCTTGATTTATCAGTTTTATGTACAGCGAATATTATATTAGCATTTAAAACATGCGATACACCATTACCGTAAAGAGACTTACAAGCGATATTCGCGTCGGCAATCTTACTAGAAAAAATTTAACATTTAAATTATTAGCGGTATATCCAATGGCGTAAGGTAAGAGACATTACTTTGAAGCATCTGTTACGTTAAAGTAATTCCCGTGAAAATTGTAAGCTATTGCGTATTCAATCAAGGTCCTACCACAAAATGCTTCAACGGCCGCAGCCAACGATGTAATGTAACAAACTTACCAATTTAATTTGCCAAATCTTTCGACTGTTCGTTAGTAGCAAATAAATTATCTTCAAGCTTCATATGCACTGCCCGGTTCGGACTAAATCTCCATAGTCAAATTATTCACTCTACCAATCCGACTAAAGCCTCCAACCAACACTGCCCAGTCCGGTCGTGTAATATTAAATTATAGTGGCCAAGTAAGGCATTTTGAAATGGAAAATCGTGTCCATCTGTGCGTTTCGCTGGACCGTAGTGAAGTAAAATCCTCTTACATGTAAATTTTTAATAGTTCCTTTCTCAAAACTTCCCTGCACAATTCGTTAATGGAGCCTCACTCAATGATGTATTCCTTCCGAGACAGTTCGATCGGGGCTCTTTAGCATAAAGAGTGAGACACAAAATAAAATTGGAAGCAAATTCTGAAGTCTAGACTTGTTATTAATGCGTTACCTTTTCGAGCAGGATGTGTGGGAGGGAAAGAGATAAAGAACTTGTGTACAAAATGCTATCTGAGTTAAAACAATACGGGCAGACACGTCGTCTCGAAATTGTAAAATATGAGAAGGGATCACTGTGTCATTCTTCACATGTAGAATTTATTGTATTCTGTCTTCCTAAATAATATGGAAAATAGCAAATGTAACCACCTAGCAAGCATTCACTTGCTCAAAGTGAATTGGGTTTCCTCGAGGTATGCTTTTCCTAGGATCTTTCTGAAATATTTGCCATGTTTGAGGGCCTTTTCCTTTTCAGTTTGGCTTTATCCAACTCTGTGGCTATGCTCAGTGCTTTAGCTTCAGTAAAGGTATATCAAAGTAAGATGGACATACGTTATTATTGTTATCTCCATTTACCTAACGCAATTTCCATTTGTACTTATACTTGCTGAAGTCCAAGTTATCTTGATAGATAGATATAATATTCGAATTTTTACTTAATATGAGTTCGAATATCATAATTTCATTTTCTTGGGTATCTGTACTTTCAAAATTGATAAAAGATTGATCAATGTTGAAAGTACAGATACAAGTTTTGATATAGAAAAATCCTTACTAATATTATAAATGCGACAGTTCGTTTGTTTGCTTATTTGTTTGTTACGCCTTCACGTCTTAGCTACTGAACCGATCTTTATGAAATTTTACATACACATTGTTAGGGGTACAGTGAAGGACATAGGCTTCGATCAGATATTCTTGATCGAAGGGCATAGGATACTTTTCATTCCGAAAAAAGTATTGTTCCCGAGGGACTGCATAAAACTTTCCACGCTGACGAAGTCGCAAACTAGTAGAGTTGTTTATTTCACTTTGATATTGTTTTAAAATACCATATACAGAACAAATATTTTAGAGAGTACCCTTTAAAACACATATTTAAGTATTCTTTATGAATACACACAAAAAGGCGGCACGGAAAGTCAACAATGGACAAAATCCTTACTTTTTTAATTTATTCCCTTTCGCCTCGCGGACTGGACGTCATTTTATTTTACGCTAAAGCAACACGTTTATGCTTTTATTACTTCGCTCGTCGGGACTCCAAAGATGTTTTGCTTTTAATCTGTTGGATTTGAACTGGTTTCCTTAAATATTATAAGTTGAAAGGGAAAATTATTATGATGTACCTAGGTAAGTTGTTTATTTAGTCTTGACAGACTTGGGTGGCAAGCTACAGCAGTTATTAGTTCACATTTTTTTTTATTTTGGTTTCAGATACTTATTGTCCTTCCTCTAAAATAAAGTCTTTAATTCTTCCAACAGTTTAATTAAAGTTTCAAGTTTCAAAAGTTTGAAACTTAATACGAAATTGCGGTTGGCAATAAACCATATCTGTTGTTTATGCGCGCCATCAAATGAAGATAACACTGACTTTACATCCTGAGTTTAAGTTAGTGTCATTGTTTTGTAAGTTACAAGTCTAAGCGACATTTCACAACAGCGCTTCGCTTTAACATTCATGAATATCATTAAGACTCCCCCTGCTTTGAATATTGTGAACCTCTTTTCAAACGAACTTTACCGAGTTCTGTTTATGCTTATTGTCTTTTACGAAGACTATTTTTGAGAGAATACTTTACGATCGTAATATTCACAAGTGAACAATGGCAAGGACTGCAAAGCGTCGGCGTAAAAGGACAATCCTGTGTTCAGAAGCAATAAGCGTCTATTTGAGTATGTCCCAAAAGGTTTTCTCTTAAAACAGTCTGAGTGGATTGTAACCGACATGCAAAGCGTTGCATTTAAAAGAAGAACAAGAAATAAAATAGGAGTAGCTGAAAACAAACAAGAAAGTTGGCCGGGAGCGGGCATGCCTCAAGTCGGATGAAACAAGTTTTCTATGGACATTATTTAAGTTTGGCCCGCAGTAGGCACTGTATTAAACGTATCAGAGTAGAATTTTTAAAGTCGTCCTGTCGATACGAGTGAGTTGGTCGACCGCGAAACTGCTCGGAACACTTGGCAAGAGACGCCTATTGGAAAAATAAAATAGAGGCAACAGTTTGTTGTCTGTTCGTACAATGTAAAAGCCCGTTCTATTGAAAAGAATTCGCTGCGAATATGTTTTCCGGGCAAGTTTCTTTAAACGACGCCATTTGAGTGCAAATTTTAAAGACAGTAATAAGTGGATTGGCTGTATGCTACTGTGCCTTCGTGGTTTCTTGCTGATGGTATAATTATTCTCAAGCTATTGTTCACTAACTTTATTATTATACCTAGCTACATTCACACTTCGTTCAGATTGAATCTCAAATTATCCAAATTAAAAGTGAAATTGTTTTGGTAAAATAAAAAGTTCTGTCATGGAAGGCTTAAATGTGGCATAAAATTAATTACAAACTTTATATCAAAACTTTGAAAGGCAATCTCAAAATATTTCATTTTGAAGCCACAGCACAACAAATTGGCCATTCAACTTGATATTTGCTAAAATTCCGTCGGTCGGACCCCTTGGGACAATTTTGACAAATAGTTGTTTGACTAATAAATTTTCATTGAAACCCCCGATAACTTTACTCGCGTCAGCTGAGTTCAAATTGGAACGTTTGAGCAAGTCTCAGTTAACTTAATTAAGAGTTGAATTAGTCTCGACTTAAGTATAATTGTAACTTCATCATTGCTTTTTGACTTTATTGGCTGTGTTATGAATTTGTTAGCTTGCAGAATTCACTTATAAAATGCCAATTAAAATGTTCAATTAGAGCAAATTAATGTATGCCGTAGGCCCAACTTTAATGATAGATTCGATTACATTTTAATAAATCCACTGACGTTTTTAATGATGTAAGTTTTTTTGGTAATTGGTCTTGATAAAAAAGAATAAGTAATGAATTTTAACTGTTATGAATAAATGATTTAATAAGTTCAAGGCTTGACTTTAAAAAAGGTTCGTATAATTAAAATTGCTTACCTGCTAATGTACTCTTTTGCATGTTCTTGATGCTTATCAGTTAGCTGGTGTTTTTTTTATATATAAGTGTTAGTTGGTGTACCCAATTATTAGGAGATTCCATCTCCATTGGCGTGCTCTCTTATGTTAATTGTTTCTTTTTTTTTTTTTCGCCTCCTTTATCGTACTTTAAATAGCCTTGATTCCGTAATTAACGCAGTGTGCATTCTTAAGTATTTTCGGTGCCAAATAAATGCAGTTTTAAAAATTCTGATCTTCGAGATTGTTTCGCCTACTTGTTTTGACAGGCAGTTGCATTAATGAAAGCCGCTCTCATTTCTGCTATATCTGGATCTCATCCAGAGAAAACATCATGTGCATCTGTTTAAATTGTTATGCATCGAATTGTTATCGTATTATTAGGGACGGGTATGTATTCAGGTGACGAAACATGAAACGTGAATTCCTGCAGTTCTGCTTACGTTTCGTTCCCGTTCTTAAGTTCCACGTCTGCAGTTATACTTCTGAAATACAGTTATTGGAGATGCCAGAAGCAACCTCGTTCTGTTACTGCGATTGCAGTAATTGAATTGTTCCTCAATGTGGCGAGCATTTTTGTATTTCTCAGCTTGATTATTGTTCTCGAACATTTACTCTAAAATATATTTTATTTAATAAATAGCCGAATCAACAAAACTCGAAACGTAAAAACAGTTTCTCGTTCAATCTCCTAACTTTTGTTTTATTCGAAGTTCGGTGTTTATACTTGAGTCCATAAAATAAGACTTTTGGGACACACCTTTTAAAAAGTTTTATACTACCCAGTCAACTGAAGGTTTCCCCGCGGTTGTGCAAAATTCCTTCAGGAGTTTTTACTCAGCAACTTAAGACATTGACAGGGAAGAAATTTACGAGAGTTCCCTCTTTGGCAATAACCGGGATGAGCTGAAAAATTTCAGTTACAGCATTTTATACAGTATCTTGTAAATGTCAACAGACATTTTTATTTATATTTACATCGCTAACTTGGTAAGCATAAAACTTAAAGTGTGTTTTTTACGAGTTATTTTAACCAACTTTACCTTACAATTTTATTAATGACATCTTTCACGTGTATATTATACCTACTAAAATAAGGTACCATGGGCAACAGCGTCGCTTAACCACTCCTAAGATTAAAATCGCTAGCACGCCGCGCCGTCACAAAGAATTTTGTTGCTAACTGATTAAACGTCGCTGTTGCCCACCATCGTACCATGGGCAACAGCGTCGCTTAACCACTGCTAAGGTTAAAATCCCTTGCACGCCGCACCCGCTGTCACGTTTAGTTCGTGCAGGGGCGATACGCGCGCACACGAATTTTGTTGCAAACTGATTAAGCGACGCTGTTGCCCATAGTACATTAAAGTATTTATTATTATTATTATTTTTGCCTTACATAATATTAAACCAGCACTGATGCAATACCGTTTACTAGGCCCATGGCGTTGAACTTTTTCGTCATTGTTAGTGCACCATGGCATTTCCCATCAGTCACATTCGTTACGATTAATCTGAGTTACTTGGCTATTCATCCCAGACACATTTTCCGACCGTAACTACGTTTTTAAGCGTGACTTCATTTTTGAGCATGATTACGTTTTCGAGCGTAATCTGTGCTATGATAACTTTCGGCAATTTCTCAAGTTCCTGTCTTAAATTCAAAATTATTTCGTTTAATAACAAAATTGTAATAAAGCTATCAAGCTTCTTAAAAGAGACAAAAGTTTTGTATTAAACCAAACCCCTGGAAGACTTTGTTACCGAGCTGATGTCGTAATTACGTCACGCCTTCAGAGGTGGGACTTTAATACAATTCTCTAGTACTGGTGTCACCGGCAGTGGCTACTGGGCTCTTTATTTGGTGTTAACAATTTTAATTTTCGACGTTGATTTAATTTAAGGCTTCGTGGAGAGGGATAAAATTCATTTTATCATTATTCGGTAAAAGCAATGCCATATTGATGCTGATTAGAATTGTTTAAAATGATCTAAGATTGTTCCTTTTCTAATAAATAAAATATAAGCATTACAAAATAAATGAAGTGCAAAAGTGTGCTTGCCTATAAATTTATCAATAATTGAATAAAAATAAGCACGTAATATCAAAAAAATACCATACAAATATAAACCCCATTAAAATACTCCTATTTGCAAACCATACTCGCTTTATGAAATTCAACAGAGTATTTACAAAGAGCGCGCAGACCGAGATCAACAAAGTCCTTACACTGTTTTATGAGGTAGAAAATTTTAACTCTATCCCATACTTTACTTTATGATAATAATGCCATTTATTACGTATGTAAAACTCTAGAATGAAGTCTAGCTCATACAGAGAAGTTGGAAGCGCTCAGATGTTTCTCGAAAGAAAACAAAAGATGGTCCTCGGTGGAATTCGCCATCTTGACATCGGGAGCAAATTAAAATATGAAGTGGAATAATGAAATGCAAATATGTTTCAGAGATCTCGTTACCGTCGCAGCGGATAATCCAACGTTTTAATTTAATAAAAGAAATGAAAATTAAAAATCTGTTGCAAATTTCACTTTGTATTGTAAAACTGTTGATGATAAATCTTATAACGAAACAGAAACTGAAATTTCAGCTGATTTAAATCATACTGCTGTTGCTACAAATATGACATGTTTGCAAATTGCTTAGCGCTCCAATTTGTAAACAACGACCTAAGATGCTTTGGCGGCACATAAAGCTATTAGAAATAAACATATAACACTTCCAGTTCCAGAAACTATTCCTCAACATTCCAACGTAGAACTTTCTGGAACAATAGCTGAAGATGTTTGTTTGGAACTGGCGTTAATCTTGCACCGTGTCTGCGGTAATGATATTGCAAATTGCATTATGAGTGCACTGTTTGTTCTTTATATTCATAACTTTGAATTTATTGTGCCATATAAATCTGTGAGAGCACGAATAAATTCCGCTTTTTGTTATAAACTTGCTGCTATGGCGGAAAGTTCTCACTGTTATCTCTCAGAGTTGGTTTGCGCTACTCATCATCTTTAGTGTAATGTATTCCTGTTAGCACCTTGTTTGTTTAGTTTTGGCTCACAAAATTTGTATTATGCAAAACAAAACTAATTGACGTAGCAGTCAAGCTAATGACTGTTTGAAATAAATAAATGACCAAGTAATAAAAAACTCATAAGTTGCCTTGTTTGAATTTTTAATGTTCTCAATACAACGTTACAAGTCGTATAAATTAGAACGATATATATTTGAACAGGATATTGTCGATAAGAGGTCTAAATAAAGGTGCATCGGACTCATAAAAGTGCATCCGCAAACAGACTACATTATTATTTTAGACGTAAATAAAAAGAGTAACTGAAAGAGACATAGCACATTGTCCAACACAAATTGAATTTCGCTTGAGAATACACACTCACAGAGAGTCATCTTGAGATAAAATTGCATTTTTGTAAAGGGAACATAGAAAAAGAATTATTGTAATCGCTATGAACTATAGAAGTTGAAAGGAATAAGAATATTATTATAGTCATTTATTTATTTAGTTACATTTAAAATTGGAAATAATGTATAATATTCCATTTGCTATCAAAGGATTGTCTTTTCTAGAGTTTTTTCTTATAGCTCCTTAGTATCCTTTATATTAGAAGTCTCCGATGGTTGTGCGAGTCAAGTAGCCGTCCCGATCAACGCATGCGATACAACATTCAATAAACATTGTGTGGTGGGGCATAAAAAAATCGCCGATTGGTAGTCAGCTCGCATTGGCGTGCTTGAACGTGATTCGTGATTGAATAAGTCGAATGCAGAAACGCTTTGAGAAATTACTTGGACATGACATGCCTTTAGTGATAGAACATAACGAGGAATACTAGGATGGTGATATCATTTCCAAAATAACTTTATAAATTTAAATTAAGTAGCCTCTTAATCAACTATTCCATTTAATGTTACACAAGTAATCATTCAAGTAAAATAATCAGAATCTATTACCCCAAATAAAGCACTCAACAACGCCCTGTAAATCAACAAAATGTCTGTAGCAAACGCGGCGGCAATACAAAATATCATTCACCTCCAAAGGACCGGGGTACCAAAACCATCCTTAATGGAAATGTCGGTTCTCTTGTTAATATTCTATGACGACCGAAGGCAAGCCGAGCGGCTGCCCCGCTAGAATACATTATATGCAGGAAATCACGATCCAGTGTAGTATCCAATTTATCTTCCAAAATCATAAATTTTACTATAATGATATTTTGCATCCGCTACAGCAGGGTTTATTTACTCGATTTTTGCCACACAGAATTCGCAGTTTTGCGTTGGATTTGGCAAAGTCTTTTTTATGTCTTCGCTTGGTGTATGGCTTTGCGGTACCAATGTATTTGTTGATTCTGTTAGATTTAGAGGTTTCGTATAATGTAGTTTGGGCTATCTATGCCAATGTTATTTGGTGTAAAATAAATTCACTGTCCTTTTTTAGTTTTATTTGTTGTTCAAAATATTTTTATAGACTGACTCTGATATTTTCACCTCTTACATTTTTAAGCTTTACTAAACAACTCCCTTCTTTAGTTTAGAAGTGCATAATCCAGTTCTTGACTAGGTCAAGTTAGAAACGTGTTGCGGCAGGAACCAAACTTGCACTACACAATTATCGATTATTAACTACTTACGGAGCGGTGAAACTTTATGATAAAACTAGATTTGCAGCGTGCACTTTTCTCTCTTTAAGATTATCTATAATTTCATGAAACGCCCTTTAAGTTGGCATTTCGAAAAATTAAATCTTAAAAGCTTCTCGCTTGATAATGAGTTGTGGAAACAGCTTACTTTTTTATTTACTTGTCGTATACTTAAACGAGGCAAAAGTTTGTGGAGATACAAGTTATATCCAATGAAAGCAACTCACACAGAAAACATCTTCTGTGTGTCTTGGCACTCAACCAGAAACATCAGGTAGCTCTGAAATGGGAGTTTTCAAGCTTGAAGATAGTAATAGCAAATAAACTAATTTTCCGTAAGAATTTAATTCTTCAATGCTCGCGGCCGCATACGGTCGGACAACAATAGTAAATCAATAATGCTAATTTTCCGGGCGGTAAAGTGTTAACTTAAACTAGTTAGCTAATTTTGATAATGGGGTCACTATAATAATTATTACAAGAACGAATTAATAGTGAACGTACTTCAAATTTCCATATTATATTTAACAATATGAACATCACGCAATTCCTTTCTAGGCATAAAACTGTTTGACCTCAAGTGTACATTTCGTTATTGCCTAGCTCGAGACAACTTCGAGCATTCCACTTTATTTCAACTCTACCGTAAACATTAACTGAATTGGTTACCGAGCAAGTTGCTGTAGAATTAAAAAGTGTTTCTCTAGAATTTCAATGTACCAATCAAATTAGTGTAAACATTTGCTTTCTGGGCTAATGTTGCTTTTTAAATGGCACGTACTAATGGAGAAAAAAATAAAGTCTACATATAGCGTTTACAAACCTTTAAAAACTTTTAAGTCTGCAAGTATTTGAAACTTCTGTAAAAATCTTCACTATTAAATCACACAATTACTTCGTTATTTATAGCCACAGTTACAACAGATAATGCAACTTTGGCCCTTATGATCTCGGTATAAAGTGGATGCATAACTCTCATGTTTGATGGTCTGTTGTAAGTCGCTGTAAGGCAAACCACTCCTTCTTAACTGGCAGGCATTGTATTGCTAAAGGGCTTGGATAAGTTGCTATTAAGAAACCTATATTATATTATTATCTCATTCTATTGGTTGGATTTTTTGGTTATAAAAATTTGGCGGAATAGATTAATCTTGATTTTTTGCATTTTTCGGTCCTTGTAGCTATTGACCTTTAGTTAGTTTTATTTTGTATCGTGATATTATTTGAGTCAGTAAAACTTCTTGGTTTCAAATATTGAATATTTAATTAAAATAAACATTAATTTGTTTTCATTAACTTTATGTTTTAAGTTTTCTTGGGCAATTTGTTTTTCTTCAAAAACAATATCAATATATAATATTACAGTCGATGAGTATTAAAATTATGTTGTTTGTTAGTTGTCTTATATCTCATAGCTTGTACCAAAACCAATCCATACATACGAGTAGATGATACATAAATTACGAATGGCGCCTAGGGGCAGCAGCGAACAAGATAAACCAAATGGCCAAGGTCAAGTATACGCCTCGGGCCATATTTAATAGAGGTATGAAATTTATAACTATCATAGGTATAATTTAAGTTTACCGGTCCATTCGTAATATGGCTAGCTGAGAGATCAAAATTATTGTACCTATGTATAACGTACGTTAAAACGATAAGAGCTATTATTGAAATAACAGAGTTGGAACTTGTATGTCTATCATTGTACTTGCATTTAAGTAGAGTCAGCGTTGTTGTAAATAACTCAAAATTTTAATTTTGAAATTCTAATCATACAACAAAGGCTGATTCGATACTTTGCAATGGTTTCAAACAATTATACAAAACGTAATTTTGACTTCTAACTTCCTAATAAATTGAATAAAGCACGTTAAAACGAGACGTTTGATATTCTCAAACATAATTCAAGTTGGCATGGAGATCCACAAATCTAATTGCTTATTACAAATCCAGAGTCGACCTTCGTTGATGTGGGAAAAAGATGGAAACAGCCAGTGAAACAAAAGCTACTCTACAAAACAATACGAAACGGAATGGAAGATAATCTGAAGTACATTGCGTAGCGTGTACAAAGGAAGTTTAAAAATGTTGAAGCGCACACAGAAATAAACCAGGAACTTGTTAACCTGGTTGTTTTACTTCGACTAACAAATTGTTTTGTATTTTGTCGTCCCACGTTTAGTTTGCTAACGGTGTCGTACTATAATCACGTTCGCGAGAGGTAATCACTTGGATTATGGTGTTTTTTTTTCTCCGACCCACAAATACCAGCCTGTTTGCAATGTAACCTAAGAATCGTGAGGATTAAAGCTTTCGGCCGAACAGTTATTGGGTGGCACTGTTTTGATAGCAAACACCTTTAGCGAAATCCAGAAGCTTAGGGTGCGATCGAAAAAATCGATGTTAGAAAACAGTTGCAGCGTAAGCTTTTAAATAAAAACAATATTGATGAAGTTACATGAAAGTTAACAATATGTGAAGCTTTCTTATTACTCATGACACTAATTGACGAATATTACAAAACTGTTGCCAAATCTAACGCGAATTTGTTCAATCCAGTTAACAAATATTTGAATCCCCTGTTGTTACCTTACCACTAAAGTGATTTGTGCCTGTAACCTTTTGGACGTTGATTCATATTCGCCTTCACTATTCTTGTGTTGTAATACTCAGCTGATTTATTGTCTAACGCGGTTTTGCTAACGTCAACTTTCCTACATCAAGTGATGTTGGAAAGGATCTGAAATTTATAAGAATACTCTTATAAACCTTACTACGATTTTTAAATAAAAAAAAGCCTCGTTACTTATACTCAAAATTACGCATATACGACTTAAGGTCTCTGAAAGATAGAAGCTTAATTCATGACTTTTACTCAAAGTAATGATACTATGAGTATTTAGAATAAAAATTACTATTAATATTGAAGCTTAGTAAGTGAAAGACGTGAACTCTGAATAACCTATAAAATAGCGAAATCGTCTACCTTAATGAAGAAAATGTTATTACTCTCAGTCAGAACTAATTATCTTGAGCTCTATGAAAACATTATTTTTTATTGAACATTAACTTAATAGAACGAAAAGTAGCGCTCTTCAAACAGTCCTTTGAATCAAATATCATTGATATTGCTTACACTATTATCGTTCTTTTAGTATAGCTTTTAATTTAGGTATCTTCTTCAGACGATCTTAAAATTATTTCGAAACAGTTTCAATTCAAATGAAAGTAAGACGAGATGTATTATTGCTTTATGAATAAGAATTTAATTTTAAGTCACCTTGACTTTATTTAAAATATAAAAGCAAAATTGAAACGAGAGGATTTGCAGTAATATTATTAATATGGACTGTAACAATTTTCGAGCATTCAATCACTTTACAAAAAAGCAAGATAATTCAAAATTTCAATATGTCTAACAAGTACGTAATTATCTTTATTTGAGTATTAATAATGTAATTCAAATAAAGTTGAAAAGGTTTATAAAGGTATTTAAGTAATAAATTTTGTTTATTTAAATAAAAATACTATCACATTTAAATAACGTTTCTAAAATTGCAACCTTTACCATATTTTATATTAAGAAACGCTAAACAAATCGTTTTATAAGGTCGAAGTGAATTCACTCCGTATTTTTGGCAATGCGAAGCCAGATTTACGATTTGTCGGTGCCTTAAAACCGCAATACGTGAGGCCACGTGCCTCGAACAATACTGCACGTCGATTTATATTTTTTATATTGTTCTTGTTATAATCAAATTTTAAGTTTTGCCTTTGAAACCACCGAGCGAAACATTCGGGCCAAGGCTACCGACGATATGTAATATGGTCTCTAGTCTGAAGGCTTTTTTACGTTCTTACTAATAAATCTTGGGAGCCCATTCGTATTCCGTTTTCGTCCAATTTCAATAAAGGATATTGAATGAGTTACCTGTTTAGAATCGCTTCGGTGTCTGGCTCACGAGTTCGGAGAGTATTGTTTTTGTTACTTAAATACTTTCATTGTTTTAGTTATTATGAAGGTTAATTTACTGTATTTCTAATTATTTGAAAGTCAATTTTAAATTTACTGTTGACTTACTAATTTTCTACCAGTGAATTGGAAAACCGACGTGTTTATAATTATGGCATATAGCAGTGCCGAGGGGTAATTTAATGGCGAAAATAAGCTGTTCCACAAAAATGCTATTATGTGCATAGTATAGATTGGTGGGGTGGGATTTTAAAAAGAAAGCCCATGGGAATTGGCTATGGACCCTTCACCACCAGTATACAGGGTTATTTGTAAAACACCAACAACCTCGCAGGAGTAGATTACTAACACCATATACAACAACATTTATTCTACGACTTTTCCGAAAACAGACAAAAAAATATCGACTTTTCATACAAAACTCGATCAGCTGTTTGGGACATTTGTATGGAGAGTCGATTTTTTTTGTCAGTTTTCAGAAAAGTCGTAGAACAAATGTTGTTGTTTATGATGTTAGTAATCTACTCCTGCGAGGTTGTTGGTGTTTTACAATTAACCCTGTATAGCTATTGGTATGACTATTATTTGCAATCATTTAATGATAGTAAGGTCATGATGTTATTATTCGTTAGAAAATGTCCTTTGAAAAATTGTTTGATTTTTGAAATTCATTATGATTTTTGGAAGCAACGTCGACTATTCATACAAACCGGTTTGCATTTACGCATACTACAATATATTTGTACATATCCAAATTATAAAATCTAAAAATGGTAACACTGTACAAACTAAGCAAGTCGTCTACATATAAATTATTGATCATATATTATCAGCTACTAAAGCCATTGTAAAAACAAATCATGTAGCTAAGCCTTATTAGTATACATTTAAGGTTCAATATTGAATGAGTTTCTAGGTTTGGTAGAACAATCATAATCTACCACTGTTTTTGGTCATCCCAAATGTGTACTGACTCGTTAGTTATCGTATGTGACATAGTAACGTTGTGTTAAAATGATAATTTTAAATTTACGATGTTCATAATTATTATTGTTTAGATTATTAATTGCTTTTTCATTGTCACCTCTGACCCATTTTACTATGCACTTAAAAGTATTGGAGTGTGTATGTGCTTTGTGTTTTAATTTTGCTGTTATCCAATTTGTTTCCTTAAGGGCTTAAGAGCCTACATCCATATGAATATTATACATGTCCAGATGTGGTACATTTGAATAGTAATATATTTGAAATTCAGGTCGTGTGCGTGTATGAATAGGCGATTATAGTGAAAAGAGGTCAAAATTGCGTATCTTAGAAAAGGTTGTGGTGTGGAGTCGTGACTGTAGGGCGATGGAACAAGTTTAGGTAGAGTCGGCAATAACATCGTGTGTAGCTATTTTTTTATATTTTAATCGATATTTTAAGTAGTATTGAATTTATGTATACTTTTGTTGTATTGTGAGGTCTTTTTTCTAATTTTGTTATGTTATTGAATATTTAAATTGATATTTACCGTCTATTAATGTATCAGCATTGTATTTTATGTTTTAGTCAAGAATTAATTTTAATATCATCAACTTTGTATATGTTTAAATAAATGATAATACATGATAAAATAATAATCAGCAGATTAAGTAACTCGCTAGCCATCCCTACACTTCTATCCTTGACTTATACGCAATTTATATTCACTTCCTCGTGCCACTATAAAACAGCCTTTTCTCTAGACTTCCTACTTTGCATATAGCATGTCAACACTGCGCCAAGACATTTAAATTTAATACATTCCTATGGTTGATCCGATATCCTTTTGCATTTTCTACACTTTGCACATGGGAATATTATTTTATGCTTTTAAGTGAGAATTGTGTTTCATATTTCACTCTGAGAGCTAAAATGATTTATTTATGAAACTCTTTTATTAGATTGATGCAAAAATCTATTGCAAATACAAAAATCCTAGCTCAAATACGACTTTAAACAGATATCAAAGAAGACAAATACAAAAAAAAAGCTTCGCCCAAGTTAGAACCCAATTCGAGATAACTTAATATTAACAGAAATTTCTCACAAAAGACCCGGAGACCAACTTAATAAAGCGCAAGATGTCGTCGAAAAATTCCAATCTCTATTTCCAAACGTGCCCGATCAAATTGCTTCAGTAATAAGGGTCTGCCTTGATAAAAAAAAGTTTCATTTCGACTATTGTGACTCATTATCTGCAAACACAAAAGGTACGAAGACTCATCTGGAAAGCCTTCAGTCCTCGCGGTTATTACAAAGAGCATGCCCATAATCGTCTGCCCCGAATATAATCTTTTGTTCGTCTTTAAAAGACTCGGATTGTCCAACATCTTCATTAATATTTCCCCCTCCCTTCCCGACTTTAACGTGTTATAAACACCATTTGCCTTATTATTAAAATACATCTTTGTTGACTTTGATAAATATTTTACCATACTAAATCTTACGTCAAATTATACACCCAATACTATGTGACTTGTGAATTCGACAACTGGTCAAAGACCTTTTTCATCTTGAACTTTTCTCGCATGAATGCTTGTCCGATCATCTCTGGGTAATCCAGAACAAAAAATAAGAACAATAGTTTAACAGCCTCGTTTTAATTAATGTTATTTTTTTTTTATAATGCACTAGAATCACGAGAATAACATATTGATGGTCATAAGGCAAATCCGAACCGTACTTACATATTAATTTGTTTATTAGGCTATTTATGAGAGCGCTTCCGCATAGGAAGTTGTTATTAATCATCTTTAAAAAACCTTATCTCGTTTGCGACCTCAATTTATTTGACTTGCAAAATTCCGGATTCGAAGCAACGCGAGTGAGTTTTGAAAATGCGGATGTATGTGTACCGGCCTTGGTATGAATCGATATGAGCCGTTCTTACTTGAGGTATCCTTTTTTATGTTCATATTTATGTATGTTAGCTTATATATTTCACTAAATTATGAGCAATTATTAAATTTTACATTTTAAATAAGTTTGTCGGAATTATAAGTGTCTACTCTAGGTTCAGGGGTCACAAATGACGGTTCCTAAAGTTTGCGTGGATTACAGCTAGCACGTTGAAACATTCCAACTGTATAATCTAATTTGGAAGTTGGGCTACTGTTGCGTTACTTTGGGACTTCAATTTCGTCAACATACATTTCATTAATAGTAATGATGATGAGACCGAAATTTTCATTACATTCTGAAGCTTATATTTATTTAGTTATATTACTATGCAGGTTCATAAAGTTAGAGATACGATTATCAAGACTAAGAACTGCACGTGTGCTTATTACGTGTCTTGAACGGGATATGGTGTTTTTGCCAACCTTCCTTGTATGGCGTTCCAAGTTTATTATTGCAAGCGCGTCGCTACGTTTGTTCGGTGTCGGCAGTACAAGGGCATCCACTTCATTTCCTAGACCCGATAGTTGGGTACAATCTATACGTCTAATGCTAGCCAGTTTTAATGTTTAATCCGATTTAAGTTCAAGTAAAACGATTTTATTGTATTCGTCATAATTTGTAGGTATCACATTTCTTTTAAGTAGAACTTTGTATGTATACTTACTTAAAATGAATAAGTAAATATAAATCTCTAGGTACTGTCTTCAATATTTTTTTAAACTAAGTTGTACGTACTCAAAAATCATTTGACCAACGTTGGACATTTGACCAGTCGTTTAAGACGTTGGTAAAGACCAACGTCTTAAACGACTTCAAAAATAATTCCGATACTTTTGCTTAGCAAACCTCATTATTTACAGGCTTATATGTAAAAAAATAAGCACGCACATATCCCCACGGTATCGTAAAGGTTTAATGCAGTCATATAATAAAGCAGAATGCCAACAATAAATGAGCCATTGAACTTAAAGTGGAGTCTACGAAAGATGTGGAAGCATCAATTTGCTCATAAATATGTGACGCTCAAACAGCAGTTTTGTAGATATTACACCTGCGCTTTTCACGTGTAACTGCGTTTTATTACAACCTTGCTTGACTTGTTTCCCTTTTATCTTTCTTATTTACTGAGCCTTTTAGATTTCCATTTTACGAGATCAGTCTTTGAGAATATTATATGCTCGGGCATTTTAGCTTTTATTACTTTTCATATAAATGTCTGTACCTTTATAATTTGCTGTTAATGTATAAGATTTAACAACGTTATAGTGCAGAAACTAGCTAGTTTGATAAAAATATGTTTCAATCATTGTTAACTGTGGTTTTAGTGGTTGGGTTTCCTCACTGATTATAACTTTAGTAGGCACAACTAAACCGATTCAGAAGGTGACTTTGCCGTATTTGGATATCACACGCTCTTAGCAACAATTTATTAGTCACGACTAAAAAACTGCACTAGTTGGGTGATTAATCGAGTCGGAACCGTTGCAGTCTAGATTGTAGCCCAAAACAAATTGCCCTAGCAAAAAAGTCAATAATAATAACTTTAGTAACCTGGATACATTCGTGCCAATGCAAAAAAAACTGCCTACCTCTACACCGTTCACCTTGAGTCTCGAAGTGGGCGTACCGAACTTGATTTAGTTCGCCATCTGACAAACCCTTTTTTTGTCCTGAATATAAATAAGACGAACAAAAAATATAAAGTCGACTGAGGATTTTTTCCCTGGCAGTTTCCACAGGGACCGCCCGAGTAGAGTTTAGCGAAAGTAAGATTTGAATAATAAAGGAGAATATTCGCCTATGTTCTTACTGCGCGGTGTTGTTTTTATGTTTCTTCGTAAAGCGGCTCCAGAGATAGTGGGCCGTAAACTTTCCCTGTGGCTAAACCACGAAAATATGCTTTCCATTTCGACGGATACGGACCTCTTATCTAACGTTCGCGTGCAATTCGACTCGAAAGGGAAAACTAAGGCAACACATTTCCTAGTACGTATAGAGGCATTATTGTCCTCTGTCGAACGCTTCCTACATGATTTGATAACGACTTCCTGTGTCCTTTAGCATCCTCATTAGTCAATGTTTTACTACATTTGGTGGAGATGCGGAAGTGTTTACTGCACTTCAAAAGAACACTACACTTGAGAGTTTATGGTCGCCCAAACGGGCTCAGTTAAAATAGACGTGAAATTAGGTCACGCGTTACACTAACCAAAGGAATATGAGTTTATCAATAGTTAATGCGATTTCAACCTACGCGGGAATCATACAATTTTCCGATATCAAACTATTATAATTTAATTTGAATTGTTGGTAATAATAATTCCTATGATAACAATATCATTAATAGTAAGGTCGCAGACTTAATGGTGCAATGTCATGCATACTAATTTAATATAGCCAACTCTTTGCCAGGGCCCGCGGTAAATCGGACATGCCTGAAATAATAATTGAGTTCCCCACAATTAAACAGATAACACTGATTTTCTGTCTCGAACATAAATCTGTTTTATCGATCGTTCTTAATCGATTTATTAATTTATACAAGACACTATTATAACAGGTTTATTTTCTATTGTTCACAGACCAAGAAGAATAACCCCAACCACATCAAAAGGCCAATGAACGCATTCATGGTCTGGTCACAAATCGAGCGCAGGAAAATATGCGAACAAACACCAGACATGCACAACGCTGAGATCTCCAAGAACCTAGGCCGCGTTTGGAAAACGCTGAATGATGAGGAGCGCCAGCCCTTTATCGACGAGGCGGAGAGACTTAGGCAGCTGCATATGCGCGAGTACCCAGACTATAAATACAGGCCTCGCAAGAAGACGGCAAAACCAGCTCAACGTACTGGCGCCGTCACCAAGCAGAAGAGGAAGCAGAAGGCAGATTCGAACAACAACAGAGGCATGTCCAGACGACGATCGCGACCAACAGCCCTAAGCGTTCCTAGCGTTCCAGTAGAAACGCCTGCTCCTCCACCACTGCCAGCGTCGCCCGCTGGCTCCCCAGACTCTCCAGAGTCCGCTTGCTTGTACGAAGACAGCACACGCCGCGAGCAAGCTGACCTATCCGATCTTTACTCGATCACGGATCTCCTACCTTTACCGGCGGACTGCGAGGTCGACCTTGACGCGTTGACGACGGACATGGAATCGTTCGAGACTGCGTCTTCCTCGTCAGGCTCCCACCTAGAGTTCTCGTGCACGCCGGACGTTTCTGATATGCTCAGCGAGATCGGCGTAGCGGGCGACTGGGTCGACAACACCTCCTTCTCGTACCTCATGTCGTCTTAGAGCGGTGCTCGGGTCGGTTCCACTGATCTCATGCGGTCGGCTCAGAGCCGCCAACGGAGGCCGATGACGCGGCGCCCGCTCGCCGCCCCGCCTAGAGAGTGCCTACATCCAAAATGACGTGTCGACATTTGGATTTAATGTACAAAGTTATTTAATAAGGGTCGAGGGAGATAATTATGTTTTATTGTCAACCGGCCGCACGGTCGCATTCTCCTTCAGTTCAAGTTTCTTAATTTTAGTTTCGTTAATAGGCGACTTCAAACGATCGGAAGTGCATAAGGTCTATAGTAAGGCTGTGAGTCGGTTCTTTTTAATTCTTGGAATTTTTACTTTTGAATGATGTAAGTGATTTTCAAACGGCACGTCTCAGACGCAACTCAGTAAATAAATCCGTCTACACTCCGTCGCCTGTTTAATAAGCATCGGGTCAGTTAGGGGCTGGTGGGAAGCGGCTGGACCTGGACACGACTTTGCCACTTTTGTAAATAATTATCCCGACGGGATCTGGGAGTTGGCTCGAGGGACAGCCGCGTCGTCGCTTCAGCCCTAATAGTTCGCTGCACCGCATCGCGTCCGTAAACTGTATGTACATTACTCGACTTGGCTTCTAGTACTTTCTTAAACAATAGTAAGTTTGCATCTTCTACACATTTTATTTTATTAACACCGTGTATTTTAAACGTCATCGGTTACGTTTACTTTCTGACCTTAGATGGAATATTATAATTATCAAATGTAATAGAAAAATAAGACTAGGTTGTAGTCAAGTTTGTCTTGCGTTCTATATTACTGTACGTAAGTTCACTTTATACTTTGATGCACATGTAGGTAGTACGACGATTTACGTTTACTTGGAAGCTGATCAGTATGCCATTGGAATAATTTCGGAGTGCGATATAAGTTGGCTCGTCAGTCGTCTCAATGGGTGTAATTAACTTCTACCATGTTGATGTTAGAATTAGAACTAGCTACGCATACCGCATAACTTCTTCTGTCTATGCTCTTGTTTTATGCGTGCCTCGTTCTCTTTTTAGGATAATGTTTGTGTCATGGTAGAGGTTAGTTTCGATGTATCGAATTGGTCGTTTATGTAATGTATGTTAGAGTGTTAAGGTAAGAATAATCTTTGTCATTGGTAAGGTACGAACTTGTAAGTATGATACGACGGCACGTGTGGATCGATGCGAAGGGACACTTCAACTTTTTTCTTTGTTATCTACACGCTAACGATTTCAATACAAATTCTATAGAAAGATACATATCAATAATGGGAATGTGTTATTCGCGGGACGGTGGTAATAAACGTTATACGGAACGGCATACAATTGTTAGGTTTCAACAAAATGTTTTTGCTAATTCAAACTCTGTGATTTACTTTATGGATTTTCTAAATTATAAGAATCTAGTGGAGACTGATATCGCATAGATTAGTTTTAGCAGCGCTAGCTTCTGTAACTTTTTAATTTTTAAAACTGGGCATATTAATTACATTGTGGAAAACAATATGTACCTATTTTTGATACTTTGTGTTGCTGTGGATAGCGATTCTACACTGATGTTATTTTATTAATTTGTAAATGTATAAAATGCGCCATAGCTTTTTCGTTGGAAGTTTTAAAATACTTTTTGAATTTGACAATATTTTGCCATTTCACATTGCTCTCCACAGTAACGCACAAGCTAAATGTATAAAAAAATTGCTAAAACCTGTCAATTCAGTGAAAATGGTGTCAGTTAGGGAGTAACTTAAAGTTGAATGTTACTTCACTCATTTTATAAGATAGATAAAAAAACTTCTTCTAAATATACTGTTTCAGATTGTGAACTCAATATTTGTAGGATATCTTGTGTCCCTTAATATTAAAGTTAACATAGGGATCCGTTGTGCTATAGTCGATAAGAAAGAAAATGCTTTACTTACAATTATTATATTCTTATAAATATATATGTAAAAAAAACAAGTTCATGTATTACTTAGTAAGTGTCTACGAAAACCTAATTATTAATAAAAATGCAAAAAATTACATGTTATTATCTATATTATTGCAAATCTGTAAGTTATACTGTCTTGTGTGTTGTAGACTATAATATTATTATGATGTAATATTGGGGAGGAAAATAAATTTGTGCCTAATGAACTACTTGGAATTCTTCATTATACTTATATTTTAGTAATGCTCAAGGTACTTTTAAGCATGTAGTCGAAATAGATGCTGTTGCTTGGAAGAAAAATTAAGAGATCAGTATAAATGTTTCTTTATCTCCGGATGCCAGATATGCATTTCCGAATAATTTTACTTCACTAGCTTGAAATTGTATGAACACAATTTGATGAAACTTGCACTGTTTTGCAAATTTATTGGACATAATATACATATATATCCTTTGAGGGCTTACGAAGTTATCATTGGATTGTTGTAGATACTCTGTATGCGTAATGTATCCCTCCATACTTTCAAACTTTGACAATAAAACGTCATTTTTTGCTTCTGTGTAAGTTGTAAACGTTTGTTTCGAAACTTTTGTATCGCATTTCATTTGGATATATATTGAAATATCGGTTTTGTTCTGTTTGATTTCTTTTCCTTCTTTTGGATTGCTGTTCCCTTGTAATAAATTAGAAACTTCGATCAACGACAACAAAGCAATATTGATAATGACAGCGAAGCTCAAATTAGTGTAAAAAGCTTTCCAACCAGTAAATTTTGTGACAAGATTGGTCACATTTCAATTTCTTTGTCAAAGACTGCCAGTACAATGTTTACTAGTGGAAAGTCATGTAACCCCAAAAGTATTTATATTCAAGCAACATCGAATTTATAATGTTGTAATGTAGCGCTTCTTGTTATGGTGTTTCAATGTTTGGAATCATCAGGGTTTACATTTCGTTTAAATTTAGGTGTAAAAAAGTAATGTTTCTAAACTGTTCATCTTCAAACCCTATGTCTGGATTCTTCTCTGTTGCCGAGTCACAAGCTTACAGATTCCTTTCATAAACTACAATGTATGTAAGATTAATAATATTCGTATGTATATAAGTATTAAAACTGTTTATAATAATGAAGTCAAAATAAAGCGATACTGTGAGAAAAATTAGAAGTTATATAACGTCTCAAAGGAATAAATTATATCATAGACGACGTAGTTAGCTGTTGTAGGTTATGGATATTAAATACTTATTATAAATAACTTGTTGTCTCCATTCTATTGTAATCGCATTGAAGCTTGAAAATCGCTTAAAATCCGAGTAGATTTACATATTTCTGGAAGTTTTGGGAATGGTAAGCAACAGGTAGGTTCACCATTAGTGTGTTATGTATGAACATGTAATAAAATATATGAATGCGATTTAATACGTTAGTGATCGATTCACAGAACTGAAAAGTTAAATATTCTCGTTACGTTGTTTGAGATAAAGTGAACATATTGTCTGTATGTATTATAGCATCTATCTCTATTGTTGATTTAATGGTAAGCGTCTTCTTCTAAGAATTAATTTTTGCGTATTTTGAAACACAACGAAGCATATTTTCTTTCTGTCACTTTCCAACATTTTCCATGTATCATGTATTGTAATGGTATTTAATTGGTGTCTATAAGATTATAAGGAAAATAAACAGTATAATTAATCCAATACGAGTAATTTGTATGTCAACAAAACTGTAGTAGATGCATATATTTAAATACTTATCCATTTCGTTATTGACGTAGCTGTCATTAATGATAATATTGGTAATGATAAACGAAGGTAAACGATAATTATAAAACAAACAAAAAATTCGCACAATCTGATTCAAGGAACTAATGTAGGAATAACAATAATAGTCTTAAAATTGTTAATTAAGGAACGTGAAAATAGTTAAGTGTGATAAATGTTAAATTTAATTTAGCTTCTGGTGGCTTAAATGTTTTACCAATGTCATTTTTTGCATCTATAGATTCTGGTATCTTTTTATTATATTGAACAATAGTTTTAAACAAGCAACGTAAGTTTCCAACTAAGTTACTCTGTGAAAACATTTTAACAAGCTTTTGAATGCGTGTTGTTAAAGTTTGAATTTGAAGTTATTCCAGTTTTTTTACTGTAAATAATTCGTTGATCAATTTCTTTAGGAACAAAAATATAAGAATGGTCCATTTATAGATTAAATATAGGGTATTTAGTAGTGCAGCGTAATGTATACCTTAAAGTTATTATACATACATATATGCTTGATGAATCACATGTAATCTTCAAGTGTATGGCCAAACATTCTTGTTTTAAACTGAAGCATGGCTTTAACGCAAACAATTGGACTGAAATTGTATTCATTATGCCGTCATTGGAGATTGAAATTTCGTCATTGGTCATTGTAAATATCTTGTTAATAACCCTATTAAGGCCACAAAATGTTTAGGGTCTTCGGAATTAAGTTCAGCCTATGCGTTCCGAACCTTTCTAGTCTTTGCAAGTCTATGTTTTTTATTTTGTCTTCGCTTCTGTAATTAACCTTCGCTGTAGTGTCATCTATACCTCCTTTAGCAGTGTCTTCGATGATTTCAGTGGCCCTTACATCATCGATACCTGATTTTATTAGTTTTTTTATTCAATTTATACCAAAAAAAATACGAAGCTTTTAGATACCGTTACCGATGGATCTCTTATTTGTAGCACTTTACAGTTAATCGAGAATTCGGCTAACCAAATAAAGGAAATGCTAGTTTTCTACATTATGATTGGTTCTAAAAGGTTGTACATATAGAACGCGTTTATTTGTTGTAAGCAACTTTAGGCATAGTCCTGAAACTTTCATCCTTTTATGGGTTTATTTTATGAGAAAAAACACTTTTTTTTCTAATTTGAGCATTGAACTTCCCATCAGTTGAGGAAAGTACATTGAAAGATGAGTTTTTCCGTCGTTCGTTGTATAAATTATTGATATTATGTATTTCTTAAGATACCTACTCTAATTGCATATGATGTATGTAGACTTTTAAATTGTTAAGTATGAATAATAATATTGTAGCTATGGAGTTAAGGAGAACGTGTACATTTTGTAACGTAATTTGTTCAATAATGAATATATATTATAACGCATTGGTAAAATAAATCATCCAGTTTTTAAAAAATACCCAGTTTTTCATTTAAACTGTTACCCTTATTTGAATTATGGAAATATGGATCAGAATTATTATATGAAATATTAGATCTTTAATAAAACATGACAATAACTTAAAATACTGTGAGTTCGATTCTCACATTATGTTTTTTCAGGGTTGCCAGATAGGAATTTAAAATTTCCCCCAGTTCTCATAGTATTTTTTCTCAGAATGATGCAATTTCTATGAAGATTTAATTTTCTCCTCAACAACATAAACTTTAAACGTATCGCATTTTGGTGGTCATGCTATGGGGCAGAATTGGTAACACCGAAATAGCCTTGGGTTAAAAAAATTGGCCATAATTGTCTTTTTGTCACCCATTAAAAAACAGTGTGGGCATATTACAAATATCAGCACATTCTAGATCTAAATCTAGCTTACCTAATTGTTAATAATAATAATTAGCGTGAAGAAACAATGGCTTGGCGGTCGTAAATTATTTTAATTAGTCAGTTTGTGGTTAAAAGTTTTTGTGCACTTTGTCAAATTTCAACAGTAACGTTTTATGAGGCCGTTCATCCTGTACTAGCTGGCTGCTGTTGCTATGCGATGGTGTTAATATCTAGTAAGTATTAGAATATAGTATAATTCCGTCTCTTCGCCGTTATACGTGTATTCACGTCCATTTTTCCAATGTAAAGTACAAATTGATTTTATGACAAACAAAAATTTTCACTTAATCAAGATATTTTTGTGAGTCCATCAATTTATTTTACTTGTCAGCTAAAAAAGTCTGGGTGGTAAGAAAATATAGATGATTCAAAAGTACTTAATTACCAAGTTTATTTGAATAAAGCTTATTTGCCTGATTGACTGACTGGCTAACAAAAGACGTGCATACTTTGGAGATGAAATTGCTTATTAATGTTATTCTTCAACAGCTGACCATAATATTATTAAACTGAAATGTTTCATACAAACAGTGATTACAACAGGAAATGATAGATCATTCTGCATTATGAATCATTGCAGCAAAGTCCTACTTAATCCTCTTTATTTGTTTACATTTAATAGCTGATGTAATAAGTACCTACAGTTCAGAGAACCAAATGTAATAGTTAATTAAATTGTAATGTAGCTAGCATTTTCGTGCCCAGTAAAAAAGGAATATTGATAATATCTTATGTATCACATTCCAAAATTCGTCAAATTGTGTTCAGCTGTTTAGGTAAATGAGAAAACGCAAGAAACAAATATACAGACCGAGTCACTTTCAATATTTAGTTGACTAGTTTACATCCGCGACTTTGCTCGGAAATGAACGGAAAACGAATTTCAGAGTATGTTGGAAAACGAATTTTGGTGAAAACTATAGCTTATGTTACTGATAGTTGACCGAGCGAGCACGAAGCGCGAGCGAAGCGTCTCCATTTCAGCGTGGACAAAAATACTTTTGTATGTCCGACTATACCGCTGTCCGGCTGTCCGTCTGTTTTCCTCTACAGGTCAAATTTCTCAACTGATTCTCATGAAATTTTGTAAGCAGGTTCGATAATTATACCTGTAGGTTTATCGATTCAGTTTTTCGAAATTTTTCAAATTGGTGAAGATAGGTATGGGGAAAAATCATATTTCAGCCATTTCGAAACAAATTTTCAAAATTGTCACAAAAGCGAGGCCTACAGCTCACAGAGCCACTAGTTTAATATTGTATTGGATGAAAATCTTTAAAAGTTGGATTAATCGTTTCGAAAACCTTCTAGATCCTATCTTATAAAATTATAAACATACAAACTTCAGTTTAATAATATATTGTGAATAATATGAATTAGAATACAAACATCAAAAGATAATACACATCTATATGCGAACCCTTGAATAATCAATATAACGCAATAAACGTAATACAAATAAAAGTTTATTGCATATCTTTGTATACGAAGTAAACAGAAATCTGAAATAGATCGGATACCATGTTTTGATTTTCTCGGTAAATACTGAGAATGTAGACTTCAAGATAAAATTTCACAAAAGCCGAGATGCGACATAAATTTCAATAAAATGCATTGGGAGTTGAACTCGTGACCTTCAAAACACGGATATGAAACTTGACTCACCGTCAATTTAATATCATCAAGACATGCAACTGCAAACGAGTTAATAAATAAAATCTACACTTTACTATTTTTAGACTAGTTGACCATATTTTGACCCGACTTAAGTAATGGGCCAGTTAAGAAACCCTAACGAAACTGAATTAATAGGTTCCATACACTTAGTCTAACTGACCTCCCTGATAAAGGTTATTCCCACCCGCCACATGATACATTTGTACCTTTCATAAATTGAATAAAAAGTTAACAAAATGTAAGGACACATCAGAATGATTAAAAGTATTTCGTTAAAGATTCGATTTTTTCGTTAAAGTTAGATATAAAGTTATTCACAGATAACTATAAAGGAAGTGAAGTAACAACACAATAACGTATAAGTTCATTTCAGATTTCCTTTTATTTCACTACAGTGCAATTATACAGTTCAATCCATTAAATATGGCTTCCACAAGAAGCGCGTATTAAAGTCAAAACTTTTTGAGTGATTGTGTGCTGATAATAGCAAAAACTTTGACAACAGCCCCCCCATACTCAAATGGCCAACTTTCTATTCGTTTGAACGCTACGCTTACTTTTAAAGCTTAAATATGAGCCATAGATGATTAAATCACAAACTTATGCAAACGCAAACTTATGTAAATCACAAACTTCGATATATTGTATTTATTTATTTATTATTATAAGTACAGCGACATGGCAAACATTACCTACATCGATTACAAACTAATTAAATAAGTTCTGATGCATGCCACAATAACGGCGTAAATAGCATTCCCAATTGAATATCAGTCACAGAAACTAAAATAATAATTGTAAGTAAGTAGGTATATAAAAATAATTATAAACTACGTATAAACAATAATTTCTAAAATAAAAATAAAACAGGAAATTCATAAATTAGATTATAATAAATTGAATTAATTGACTTGAAATGAGTCGATAAGATTTGATTGGTTTGATTTAATATGAAATAAAATTAAATGCATTTAACTAAGTGAAATAGGTAAAGTATTATTATGGTAAGACTATTCTCAAAAAAACTGCTGAATTTTACGTTTAAAGGTGGTCAAGCTGTCTCTAAATATATCAAGATCTAAAATTTTATTACTTAGCAAATTATAATAATCGTTGCAAATTCGTGCCAATTTTATGGAATTGTCAAGCTTACGGCAGGTAATTTTATAGTTTACTGCTTATTTTAAAACTTTAAAAGTAAGCGTAGCGTTCAAACAAATATACTCATACTCATACTCATAACAGTCAGAATATAGTGTTAGCCATTTGCGTAGGGGGGTTGGCCATTTGCTGGAATTCACATTGTGATTTAAAATAAAAAGTGTTGTACGAGTATAATTATTTATTTCGTTGCCACACGGAATGACACCAGAAAGATCATTTCATTAAGGCAACTCGCAAATAAGACGTTAGTCTCGGGATGTTGTCGACTACCTATTATTCAAATTTATTACTTTAATTTTATATGCCTCCTTATATTAGAGATCACGTTGCTCATTTTTGATGATGCCATCAACTTTGCGTCTTGCAATTTCATGTCCTCAAATGATTATGGTGTCGAAATTTCAAGAGCATTTAGGCTTTTTATGTCTGATGAAATTTAAATTCTGGGCCGTATATTCTTATTTTAAATATGAGAGTGGTGTACCTTCTAAATGATGTACCTACACTAGAATTTAATGGAAATTGTGTTAAACCATGCATAGCTTGGGATTTTGTTAGGATCATAATAAATTTTCTCGTGACGAGTAATCGTTTGATGAATTTGTAGTGTAAATCTAAGTTATTATTTTAAATGAAAGTACTTGAAGTGGAAAAAGGCGATAAATAGAAATACGAATATTACCAAACACGAAGCTCAGATCAAATAAAAAAGGAAGATGGAGCGTTGCGCAGTGGTTGCGAACAACTAAGTGAGGCCGGTTTTTGATGGTACTTGTGTGCGTACTAGGGGGCGGGCGGGGGCCGGGCGGCAGGGTTCGATATGGAACGCCCAATGACGAACGAAAGCCAAGGCGTAGTTTCGTTACATGTGTGTGCGTATACTGTGTATGTACACAGCCAAGGCGTAGTTTTACATGCCTCACGGCTTTTTTTTTATCTTAGATGGGTTTGCTCTTGACCCCAGTCTAGCCCAAAAGCAAAGACAGGGCCTATGATGGAGCGAGCTTGCCCAGAAAGTGCTTATTCACTCTGGCCTTGAATAGACTCAGGTTGTATGCGCTCGGAAACACAGACGCCGGCAGGGAATTCCATTCCATAGCTGTGCGCATTATAAACGATGTGGAGTAGCGCTTGGTACGCAGAAAAGGTATATCAACCAAGAACGGGTGATAGCCCGCAGTGCGCCTGGATGTCCGATAGTAGAAAGGAGAAGGTGGAATGAGCTCATGCAGCTCTTGAGCACACTCACCGAAGTACAATCTATAAAAGACCGATAGGCAAGCAACTTTTCGGCGGTGAGCCAAACTGTGAAGCTTAGCTGCTACCAGTTTTTCATCGCCTATTAATCTCTTGGCTCTGCGTTCCACCGAGTCCAGTGCAGCAAGTTGATATTTCGCCGAGCCGTCCCAAAGGTGGCAGCAGTACTCCATGCAGGATCGGACTTGAGCTTTATAAAGGGTTAAAAGCTGCCCAGGCTTGAAGTACCGCTTGACTTTATTTAGGATGCTCAGCTTCTTAGCTGCAGTTTGAACTTTGGATTCGATGGAGGTGCCGAAGTTAAGGTCAGAAGATAACTCCATGCCAAGAAGCTGGAGAGTATCGGTTACTTGGATAGATGTACCTCGGAAAGTAGGAGTTAAGTTGAATGGACTCCTTTTTGCGGTAAACAGACACGCCTGCGTTTTAGAAGCGTTGAAGCTGACGAGATTTTCATCACCCCATTGGGAGACTTAGCTTCAGGTTCAGTCGCTCAACCATGGCCTCTCTCAGTATTTTTACCTCATCTCTAACGACCTTCGCGCTGGACAGATATCTCTCCATGACAGTACTGTCATCTGCGTACCCAACAATGCCCGATATTATGGTCTAAGTCATTGATGTGTAGCAGGAAAAGCATCGCAGAGAGCACTGACCCCTGAGGAACTCCGGCATCAATCGCCATGAGGTCAGAGGAACAGCCGTCAATGACTACTCTGATCGACCGTTCACTCAAGAAGTCGGCTACCCAGCTACAAAAGCCAGCGGGGATTCCGTACGCTGGGAGCTTGCTCAGCAGACTTGCGTGCCAAACCCTGTCGAAAGCCTTTGAGATGTCAAGCGAAACAGCAAGTGCTTCGCCGTGTTTCTCAATGGCCTCGCCCCAGCAGTGCGTCACATACACAAGAAGATCCCCAGTTGATCGTCCCCGGCGAAAGCCATTGCTTTGTCGAAAGACTCCGTCTTTACTTTTTTATTTGGTCTGAGACACGAAGAGGCATAGATAAATAAACTCTAGTATACCTACTCTAAATAAACGTTAGTGTTTAAATGACGCTACATTTAGGGGCTGAGCTCATCTAGGACTATTCTTACTCTGTACCTAAAATTTCTACCAAGACTAAGTTCCTTTACCACGTCTTTATTAGGTCGCTTTCTTGTTTTTTATAATAACTAGCGGCCGCCCGCGACTTCGTCTGCGTGAAATGTTTTTTTTGCCATCTCACGGGAACTATATGTTTTTTCTGGATGAAAGGTACCCTATGTCCTTTTCTGTATCCCTGAGAACGTGTATGCAAAATTTCATGATGATCGGTTCAGTAGTTAAGACGTGAAGGCGTAACAAACAAATAAACAAACAAACAAACAAACGGACTTTCGCATTTATAATATTAGTAAGGACTAGCGGCCGCCCGCGACTTCGTCTGCGTGAAATGTTTTTTTTGCCATCTCACGGGAACTATATGTTTTTTCTGGATGAAAGGTACCCTATGTCCTTTTCTGTATCCCTGAGAACGTGTATGCAAAATTTCATGATGATCGGTTCAGTAGTTAAGACGTGAAGGCGTAACAAACAAATAAACAAACAAACGGACTTTCGCATTTATAATATTAGTAAGGATGACTAAGCTTTATCTACCTAATAAGGTATTATTGTTATTAACAAATCTATTTCGTTTTTAGGAATACCAAACGGACTAAAAAGTATTCAATAATATCTGCCGTAAAGATTTAAAATCCTATACAGAAGTTTTAAACCTAAAAACGTGGCGCACATTTTGTAGGATTTATCATCAATTGCCTCACGTTTTTAGGTTTAAAACTTTTGTATAGGGGTATAAATCCTTACAGGAGAAATTGTTGTAATTGTATACTTTTAAGACAGTTTTAAAAACGTCGGTCGTTTCCATATTTTTTCTGTTTTTAATCAATAAACTAAAAATAAAAATATACTTACTATCTCCTATCAAGTGTAATTGTCAAGACATATCAATCGAATCCAACTCGATGAGGCTTTGTGATATTATTTTAGAGTTCGTGTGGCCTTCTTCCAGCTTCATCATCAGAACCTGGACACTATTTCCCAACAGAGTACCCATCAAGATGAATCAAACGAGTCCAAACTTGATATGGTTGCATAGTTACAATGGAGAGTTCATGTTTCAGCCTTCTTTCGGCTCCATCTTCAAATCAGCTCAATGACAACATAATATTGCATTGACTTCCAGTTCTGACCTATGTTCAAAATTTCAAGTCTCTAGGTCATCGGGAAGATAGTATGAGATCGTTTGCTAAATTTGTGAATAAACAACCAAACGTCCAAAAACCAAACAGACAAACAAGAAAACAAAAAAAAAATAAAGTGTTCAAAAGGCTTCCCAGGTACTTTCTATTGATTTTGATGCTGAATTCTTTCCATAGTTGCATTTCCTCGCGACATAAAAGTGCAATATACGGCGTTTGGTGTTCGTGGGATATCTTTTGGCAGGGTGAACCTTCTGAACCCTTAGATCATTTTAAGAAGGTGAGCCATCTTTGATTTTTGTATGGGACAGAGTTATAACACAATCTTTTATTAGTATGGAATTTGAATTATTTTTTTTCAAATCCCCTCGTGTGGGATATCGAATAAAAGGGCTTTTTTATGCAATGTAATCCTTACTAATATTATAAATGCGAAAGTCCGTTTGTTTGTTTATTTGTTTGTTTGTTTGTTTGTTACGCCTTCACGTCTTAACTACTGAACCGATCATCATGAAATTTTACATACACATTGCTAGGGGTACAGAGAAGGACATAGGGTACCTTTCATCCCGAAAAAAAGGATTGTTCCTGAGGGATAGCAAAAGAACATTCCATGCAGACGAAGTCGCGGGCGGCCGCTAGTAATATATTATACACACATCAACTTTGTCTAGGGATACATGTGTTATTTTCATACAAACGAGGTAACTTTGAAGCTTTGGTTTCCTGCCAGGGATGTACTGTGCTGTGATCTGATGACGGCTATCCAGGGAGTGAATGGAGGAGATTCAGATTGCTATACACACCCAACTGATCTGACCAGCATTCTCAAAACGTAAAGGACATGTTTAAAAAAACCGCGAAAATAGCATGAATATGTATGGAAATCCTCAAACTGAGAACTCTGACCCATTAATCTTTTAAAATGTTGATCAGATCAGTTGGGTGTGTATTACGATCTGAATCTCCTCCATTCACTCCCTGGATGGCCATCATCAGATCACAGCACGGTACATCCCTGGCAGAAAACCAAGGCTTCAAAGTTACCTCGTTTGTATGAAAATAACACCTGTATCCCTAGACAAAGTTGATGTGTATATTTGGAATCAACTCAAAAATTGCTCTTAACCGATATCCCACACAATGGGTTTTGAAAAAAAAAATCATTCGACTGATTTTCGTTCGACATATGACTCAAAACAATGAGATGTCGAACGAAAATCAGTAGAAACGAGCGCTCGACTGGAGTCGAGCGATTCAAAAATAGGGCCCCTGTTCTGTAGCTTAAAAATAAAATTCAACGCAGCGTTGAACATTGAGAAATAACGTCTCCCTGGCTCACACCTCGCTGCAATTAAATAGGATTCGAGTTCTCGAACTATGTTTTATTAATTAAAAACTTGATTAATTTAATAATTCATTTCAATTAATTTATATTCAATTCGTTTGCAATTCATTCTGCCTCATGTCATACACATTTGAAAGACAATCGAGTGAGTCGAGGCCAACGCTATCGCCAGCATCGATACAAGATTAAATCAGCAGAATCGAATTAACTTGTAGTATCAACTGCGAATGAATACTAAGCAGTTGGCGAATTAATTTGGGGTAGTTGGGAACATGCTGCGGTGCGTGTTTGATTGAATGAGCTTGTGAATAGTGTCCACGCTATATTGACAAAACGAGGGTTATTAAGGCGTTATGCGAAATCATTTGTCTCTGTCTTTTTGTTTACGTCTAAAGAGTATGGAAAATAACCTCACTTCTGCACTTTTTCGATGTTTTTCGTTGTTTTTTCATCATTATCTTTATCACAATTATCTTTCTTGAAAAAAAGTTATTGAAGCAACTGCACAGTACGTTAAAGTGTATTTTGATGTAGAATTCAATACGTTTACGCTATTATTTACGCCAAAAATATGGCCCGTGACAAGCGCTTTTGATGATATTCTGTTTTTTTTTACAATTATCTGTGAGGTTTATACGCAATTAAATGTTTGTAGCGACTAGATAAACTCTTTATCTTGTCGTATGATTTTTATGGTGGCTACAAGTTTACGTTTTCTATATAAAGATATGGCCCGCGCAAACCATGTTTTCCTATTACCGCCCCTTAAGGATTATTTTTAGTGTCATTGGAAACTAGTATTTTAAAAACTACTTAACCCCGAACAAATCAAACACCAAAGACAATATGGAACCGTTTCAGACTCCTTTTAATAATAATGGTTAGGTGAATGGATTGAGACAGGCATGGCCTTATGTATGGTTAGTTCTGACAATATTTATGCTTAGTTACTTTTCCGTGCCGCTCTAAACTAATTGATAGATTTAACTTTAAAGTAAAGATGATGAATGATTTATCGATATATTTTATCACTTAGTCCTCAGACCTCTAGTTTGTTTACATTTATATAGCTACATATGCCCAGAGATTCTGAGCGAGCTGCAAATTAATTCGCGTCTAGTGCACAGATGTGATTATCAAACAGAAACTAAACATTTATTTTATACACTCGTTTTTAGCCATTTTAAATGGCTTTCGAAGCACAGAGAAGCTACATATAGTAAACTAGCTGCCGCCCGCGACTTCATCTGCGTGGAAAGGTTTTTTGCTATCCCTCGGAAACAATACTTTTTTTGGGATAAAAGGTACCCTATGTCCTTCTCTGTACCCCTGACAATGTGTATGCAAAATTTCATGATGATCAGTTCAGTAGTTAAGACGTGAAGGCGTAACAAACAAACAAACAAACGGACTTTCACATTTATAATATTAGTAAGGATTATTGGTCACCCATCCCAAGATCGACCTATGGGAAAGTAGCTTAACCTCTACAACCGTAGGATGAATGCGTTAACCGTCTTCGCCATCATACGCTACACGCGCACACATAACACAGTTGAGAGGGGTGCCGTTTGGACGGGCTGTCACGGCATATGAGTGGGAGTTACTGCCATGGCGCACCAGCTATAGATGTTTCACATCAATAAGATTTTAAACATCCATGACTCGGATAAAAATAATTATGCTCACGACATAAACATACACCTCTTTCAGGATTCAAACCGCACCGCGATCGAATCAAGTCTCAAGAGGCCAGATCGCTGCTACTGCGCCAAGTGTTCGCAAACGATATGATTCCAGCTTTACAATTAGAACAGCTAAGATAAAGAATAGCCTCACTGTGTCTGTATTTCCTAAAGAATACAACTTGCCAGTCTTTTAAGTCCAGAGTAAACAGGCATTTACTGACTGCACGTGCTCCATCTTTGTCCTCCTTGTCACTTTCCATCGGGTGGAAATGAGGTCAAATGCGCAAACAGTTCATAAAAAACTATTTGTTCCGTGATCAAAATTGTCTCTGTCCGCTTTGATACTGCTGTGTTTGTAGGGTGGAGCCCTACAGTTTCGGTTTTAAGAGCGCACCCTCATGAATAAACAAGCGATGTGTATACCAAGGAGAATTGAGAAGGACTCGTGTGTGCGAGCGACACGGTCAGGTTTTCCATACGCCTGATAGTTTAGGCAATTTTGAGGCAATAGTGTGGTAGAAATAAAAAAGACAAAGTTAATTTACAGTGTCAAGTAGTAATGTTTGGATGTCTGCAATATTAATACTTATTGATTTTTTTATCATTCATTTGATAGTAAAATGTTTGAGATATTAAAATTTTTCATAATATTCGCTCATGAGCTCTCGTATTACGCATTTGTATAATTATTTATTTTTCAACACACTTACTCGAGAAAGTTAGTCCTAATACATCGCTTTTAGGGCCAAAAGCCGAGCTATAACAAACACCGTGTAGTAATATATAAAACACTAGTGCGTTATATAATTATCCCTACAAAGTTAAATTAGTACCTTACTGCAAGTTCTATGCGAGTAAACAGAGCATTCCTAATTTAACCGGGTATTTTTTTATTTTTTTTAGTAACAACAAAGAGGTTTTATGCCGCTGAAAATTCATATACATTTTTGGAATAAATAAATTTGTAAGTCCTTCCTAAAGGCAGATTTTTCAATGCCTAGTTAAAGCTTTATCTATCAGATAGCGTATTATACCGCCAAATTGAAAGTGTTTGTCATTCATTTGACAGTCACATTTTAAGAATGACATTTATTTTATTTGGTTAATATTTAAACTGACTGATATTTGTTAACTGAGGATTGAAAAATCAGCTCTTAGTCAAACAAATATTTATTATTATCAAATTATTCATAATTCACAATATTTTGTAATAAAATATTAAAATATTTGCATTTTATCACTTAAAATTATAATTTGAAGTAGGCTGTATGCTCACTCACCCCTTTGTTCGCAAAATATTCTTGCATTGGGCGTGTGAAAAAAAACCTGCGCGCCTCATCCCATAATTTTCATATTTTTTTGTCGTATTTGTTACTGTGTGGTAAATTACTTTGTTTTTTCCTCGCAAATGTGTTTAAAAACATCGTATGAAACTCGTGAGCTCTTGTTGAGTTACGCTTTCGCCTACGGCTCGGGTTGCAACTCACAGGCTCGTGTGCAATGAGCAACCTAAGCAAACTTGTCTCATAATGTATTACAGGTGATTTGTCATTATTGCATAATTTACTTTTTGTACAAATTTTGATAATTATCATTAAAGCTTTCACTATGCTCTTACGATAAGAATAGGACTGAACGTTGACAAACCTTGCCCTGTAGCCAATATCGCATTTGTAAATCTTCGCTGTCGCTATACTATCGCTTTGCTATCACTTTGCTATCGAATATTATTAAGTAGATAAAAGATAGACATTTCAATTGTTAAAACGTCAAATTTGTACAACCTTCAAAAGTGAAGATTTGCTAGTGTGATTCTAAAAAGGAAAAAACATTCTTGACAAATACTTTTGAAATATTCCTTAAAACAGTAGATGTTGCTAAGAAAATATTAAATGTTGTTGTTATGAGTAAACCCAACATACAAGCCTTTATCAGTCAGCTTGCCCCGACTCAGCCAATCTGGCGAGCTAGACAATCTGTCGCTCTGATAAGATAGGAATATGCTGTCACTGTTATTTTTAATGCTTGTGTATATTAAATATTTATATATGTAGTGAGAAGTTGATGTTTTGTTGCGTCTAAGTGACGCTTATTTTTTTTTTGTTTTGTTAGCAATATGGTAACACGTTAAATTCTCTGAAAGCCGATGTAGATGTTATTTTTAGTCAAACCTTGTTATTATAATGTTATAAACAAAATCAATTAAGGCGGTACCCTGAGCGAAAGTGGCGCCGCTGTGAATTTTATTTAATATTATAATTCTAATACACAATTTTAATAATGTCTCTCGTGGAGATTTTAGGGCCCACGGTCTAGTATTTTTAGAAGGTATCACTACATGCCCTCGTAGTCGTTCGTAGAAGTAGATAGCAAAACTGCTAAAAGTGGCCGTTTTTGACACATTTTCTATCTACTTCTACGAATGACTACGAGGGCATGTAGTGATACCTTCTAAAAATACTAGACCATGGGCCCTAAAATCTCCACGAGAGACATTATTAAAATCTTTTTCTATTAATGACTTATTAAATAAAAACCTCTGAGGGCGCCACTTTCGGTGATACAACGGCCTTAATAGATAATCTCAGAGGTATTTCTTAGTTTTGACATGCGGTAAAAGTAAAATTATCAAAAAATTAGAAACAGCTGTTTTGTTACTAAGTAAATTATATTTTGAATGCAATTACCTACTTATTTTTGCATTTACAATGGCCTTCGTTTCCGTATAATATTAACAGATTTTATAAATAAATGAAATGTCATTTTGACTGCATGTCCCACGTATAACGTTTTGAAAATAGCAAATAATATGATGATTACTAAGGTCAAGCGCGGTATTCAAAATTGCACAAAATGACCGTGACCTTATCTTTCAAAATTTGATTTCAGGTATTTTTGTTAAAATGCTTTATTATTATTTAAGCATTTACTGTTGTTACTAAGCATACAGTAAGGGTTACCAGATGTCAGGATTTATCCTGACTTATCAGGCTTTTTGGGTCCCTATCAGGATTCCTGCTGGACTTGGATTTAATTTAATATTTTTATTTTTGTTAATTTCTATTATCTATATTTGCATGATACATTTATTACATGCAAAATATGCCCATAACTATAACAACTTCATACCATGTTTTAATTAAGCAAATAAACTATTGACTATTGGGAAATGTCAGGCTTTTTTGGATTATTCACATAAAGAAAACAAACCTTAGAAATTTTCTTTTTTTTTGTAGGTTACTAGAAAATTTTCATTATAGCAATCAACTAATCTTACAATAAATAATTAATATTTAAATAAGAAATTAACAATTTATTTATTGGAAGAAACATTATGTGTAATCGTTATTACTACATAAGTAAGTCGCACCGTGTGGGCGTTTTAGCAAAATGTCAGGTTTTTAGAAGAAATTAGGCTTTTTGTCAGTGTAACGTTCGGCCGTTCTTCTTATCTATAGGGTATGGTAATTACAGAAATAAAATACAATTTAGTATTTACTTTTCTAGCCATGAACCCAGAAGGTGCATTGCGTGCCAGTGACATGACAGATGGCACTGTCACTTTGCCCATAGTCTGCATTTACGTCTATGGCCGTATACAGAGAGAAAGCAGGTTGACGCAGGTTGCTATACTAAAATGGACCTTATCCCGGCGTATTATATTACATTTTCGCTATACTAAAATGGACCGGCGCAGGTAAGCGCTTATAAGCGCTGGTCCATTTTAGTACAGCGAAAATATAATATAATGCGCGGGGATAAGGTCCATTTTAGTATATCAACCTGCGTCAACCTGCGTTAACCTGCTTTCTCTCTGTATACGGCCTATGACATTTATTGGATACATTACAGTCAGGATTTTTAGATATACCATCTGGTAACCCTACATAAAAATTCAACAATTTTAAACACACTAATGGTTTCTAACACAATAGGTACATACGTAATTTTCTTTCTTCGTGGCCTTAGTGATTTACGTGTCTTTCGACACGTAGACCGTTTTCAGCTGTTTCCATTCCATTCTATCGTATGTTTTTCGCGTCCGTAATTTGGACAAACTTGTTATGAAACTGTTCCTTCAGTTTCCCTTATCATCTGCACATCTTTTGAGGTACTCGACTCTACAGGCTGATTTTTTGAACTGAACAACTTTGTCGATGGGACCAATTTAATCAGAGCAAAAAATTAATCAGTTGTGTTCTATAGAAAACGTCAACGCCAACTTGACCAAAAGTATGAAACAGCTGATTATTTTTTGCCCTGATTAAGTTGGTGGATAGACAAAGTTAATCAGTTTAACGGTCTAAGCCCCACCACATTTGTGCACTGTTCAAAAATCACCAACAGCATCCTCTTTTAATGCCTATAAGAAAATGCAGGTGGGCAAAAGGTTCGTATATGGAGCTTGCAATGGGGAAGAGGGGTCGCAACGCTGGTAGAGCTGGTGGCTACCCTCCATGAGCACCTCTTGTGATCCAACCCATCCCTAATGGAATCTCGAGAGGGAGGAATACCCACTAAAGACTCCACCACTTGCCCTCGCTCCACCGACCAACAGCATCCTGGATAAGGTCGCGAGCAGACTTGACTGAAGTAACACTTTTGTCACTATTGACTAAAGATGTGCCGTGTGGGAATATTCCCGGCTAGAGATGGGCAAAAGACCCGTTTTAAACCCAACCACTGGGTTTAAACCCAATAAAAACCCACATTTTATGTTATAGAAACTTTTTTCAATTTTTATATTTCTATATATCTTATACCTTTAAACGAGCAATTCTTGTATATTTATATATTTATAAATTTATTTCTGTGATCTTGGAAACGGCTCTAACGATTTCGCTGAAATTTGGTATATGGGGATTTTCGGGGGTAAAAATCGATCTAGATTAGTCTTATGTTTGGGAAAACGCGTGTTTTCGAGTTTTCATGCGTTTTTATTTTGACGTAGAATTTGTTCGCTTATTTCGTCCAGCCGGCCCCTGTCCGTCTGGTCCAGCGGGTTAAGACGCGGACGGCAAGAAACGAGTATTACGGGTTCGAATCCCGCTCGGTGACTTACTTTTGTTTTTTTTATATAATTATTCAAGTTGATATATATTTTTTATCTTTATTGTTTATAGAAAAGTTAAAAAAAATAGTTAATGTCTGAGATAACAATAAATAGTATTAACCGAGCAAAGCTCGGTCACCCAGATATTTTCTATTGACATGTCAAATGTGACGTTGTTATGGAAAAAAATTCTTGTTAAATCAATATAAAAATATTAAAAGGACGAAACATCTCTTATTTCCAAAGATTTAGTTTATTTCAAAAGATTTAGTTCAACAAAATGGTCTATGGGCGATAAGTAAGTTTTTAAACCCAGCAGTCGGGTCAAAATCGGGTTCTCTTCCCATCTCTATTCTCGGCAATATTGGGAATATTTCCGAACCTAAGGCAATGGCACATCTTTACTATTGACTGAAGTAACACTTGCTTACGTCACTATCCAGTTGCGCAACTTTATGTAATAAGATGATTCGCAACCTAAAGTAATTTTTCTCCCAAATTGTCACTTACCTAGTTTTTAAGTTACTAATAAAATAACTTTTTATTTTATTTATTTCCACATTTACATCTATTACTGTTATATCAACTGTTACTTGAAATAAAATAAAATATTATTATTATGCCCCCACACCGCATCTGACCAATCAGAAATTGACTTTTATATTTTTTTTTTGCTACATGATCGATAAATAAATGCCTCACCTCGTGAGCAGAAAAATGGAATCACAGGCCTATTTTCATACAAACGAGGTAACTTTGAAGACTTTGTTCTCCGTCAGGGATTGAACGGGGTTTAATCTGATGATGGCCTTTCAAAGAGTGAATGAAGGAGGCCCAAATCGCCTAACTAATAAACTCAACGGATCAGAATAGTCTTTTACACCAGTGACCGTATGGAATTTTTAGTGTTACATTTTCCATACTTTTGATATAATTTTCGCTTATTATTTTTTTAAGTTCAACCCTGAGGTAAACTCATCTAATCCGTTAGATATCCGTTTCTTTGGCATATTGGCCTCCGCTATTCATTCTTCAAATTGCCATCATCAGATCACTCCTCCTGGGCTAAAAATCAAAGCTTCAAAGTTACCTCGTTTGTATGAAAAACCGGCCAAGTGCGTGTCGGGCCACGCGCAGTAGTGTTCCGTAGGAACATTATACCATACCATATTTTAATACCGCTATCATTTTTCGTCTGAAAAAATAACTTTGTTTTTCACAGTGTTTGTATGAATGACAAAGTTATATTTGCGGTTTTGGAAAATGTACTATATCTCAAAAACTAATTACTGTATCACGTTCAAACCAATTTTCGTTGAAAGTATTTATTAAGATCTACAGCTTACATTTTTTTTAGATTTTTCACCTTCTTACTTTAAAAGTTAAAGGGGGGAGGGGGGGGACACACATTTTACCACTTTGGCGGCATATATCTTTCAAACGGTTGACTTTGAAAAAAAATAGTCTTAGGAAACTCAATGTCATTTTTAAAGACCTATCAAAAACACCCCACAAGTATTGGTTTGATGAAAAAAAAATATTTTCAGTTTCAGTTCCATGTATGGTTAGCGCCCCCTTAATCTTTTATTTTTTTTATTTTTGTATAAAAATCGTAAAGCGGTTCACAGAATACACCTACTTACTAAGTTTCAACTATGTAGTCCTAATACTTTTGGAATAAAGTGGCTATGACATACGGACGGACAGACAGACAGACAGACAGACATGACGAACCTATAAGAGTTCCGTTTTTTGCCATTTTGGCTACGGAACCCTAAAAAGGCATTTGATTCCATTTCCTGCTCACGAGTGTATTATAAATGACAACATTAAGTAGTGTTGTAATTCACAGTGCCTATCTGACCGTCATTGCCAGGACTTATGACGATCAACTTGTGTTCAACAACATGTCTTAAAAACAACGTGTTTATTTGCCAAGACAATGTTGCACCAATGTCAGATATTGAACTTGCTGACTGTGGAATGCATAATAGACCTGCGCTAATTTGCTGATCTCTGAGGTTATTGTTGAAATTATAGTTGGTACCTACTGATATTTAAATATGATTTTAAATCGCCTCATATGATGTAGTGGTTTGCGCACCCACCCGTGTAAAACACAAGGGTCCCGGATTCAATTCGCAGGGTGTGTATAAAATGTTTATTTGAAATCTGCCTGACCTGGGGCCGTACCGGCTAACGAATCGAACTTCGGAAAACTTGCCGAGTTTCAAATTAAAAAAGATAAATTGAAGTGAGGAATTTCGTATTGTACTACTTGTTGAAGTTATTTGGAAGACATGGATGTTTGTGTGACCTCATGAATTAGGGTTCGCCATTTTGGCCCAACTGGGGCTCGATTTATCTGTTTTATTTTGAAACCCGGCAGACTTTTCGAAGTTCTATTCGTTAGCCGTTACGGCCCCTGCTACCACCATCTTACTTAAGTCTGACGCCATAACAACAATTTAACAATTGTTGTCTTCCGGCTGTTAGAGGTAAGATAGCCAGTTCCTCAGTAATGAGGATTCCAAGTGTAGTGCGCTTCCACCTTCGGCCTTATCGTCACTTAACATCAGGTGAGGTGAAGGCCATGCACTATCCTGTTGTGCATAAAAAAGATGATGCAGTAGATTAATTCGCTCCACGGATGCGGTAGCTTAGCAGCTTTTGTAAGTAGTCCAATAAAACTAGCTTTATCGGGACATAATAAGATAACTGAAATTTTCTTTTTCTATGTCATAAATTAGTGTTAGTTATAGTTAAAATAAAAGGAATTAAACATTTAGAAACTTCGCATAAAACTAAAAAAAAAATTAACTACTGAGAAATACATTATTATTAAAACGTAAAAAATAAATGTTTAATTTTTGTCTAAAATGTCTAAAAAGACGCATCATAGCTTAATAAGATACAAGCATCATAGTTACCATTTTGGCTTATCTAGATATTGAGATCAGATGAATACTCTGAAAAAAACGAAGATGCGAATTCGGATTCAGTTTAATTTTGCTATTAGGTGATAGCATTTCAATGCAATATAAAATTATACTAACAAGGTATTTGGTTAACTATTTTTCTTTTAGCAAAAAGCTAGGTAATGTACGAAATCTCATGATTTTTATATGAAACGGTTACCACCCCGGATTTCTAACATCACATATCTAATTAATATTGGACACTTAATATCAATATCCGATAAACTAATAAAAACAACGAGTTTATTAATTATGTCCAGATAAAGCTAGTTTTATTGGACTAAAGGGTCAGTCATGGGGTAGGTAACCATTGTTGTTAGCGGATATTCTTCATGACCACCTCTAATGATTCCACCCAGCCCTTATTGGGTTCGCTAGGACCTTGACAGGACAGGGGCCATACCGAAGTAAGAAACTAAGAAATTATTGTCTTGAAGCCCAGCGTCTTCGGAAGCACGAAAGGGTAATGCAATTTGTATTTTTGTAAATGAGTTAACAAATACAAATTGTAAGTGAGCCAATCTAGTTAAGCTTATTACACCATGTGGTCACACAAAGTTATACCAAGTTATGTGAAACACCTAAAATATTAAGATGTTTTAGGTGTTCCACATTACTAAAAACTTTCAGCATTAATCCTTTTAAGGGTCATTTCATTATCGTAAACCACGCACTTTTTTCTCAGGCACATGGCATATTTTTTGTATTTATAATGTTTTGCCATAGTATGCAAAAAGTGTTCAGGTTTCGAACTGAAGGTAATTTTTGTATCCTAATTGGAATTTCTCAAAAACGTGGTAAATGAGAACTTCATTAAGATATTTACCGGGTGTAATAAATTGTTGCACTATAAAAACGCTGCGATAATAAGAATTATGAGAGCACGCGGACCTAAACGTCCTAAAAATCGTAAACACTTTAAAGCGTGCGATTGCAAAACTGTGACGTCACGATAAAAAAATGATGGATAAACAATTTTGTTATCATGATTCGGGCGGTATCATAACGACCTTGTAAGGGGTCGTTGACCGGAAGGACATCGCAAGGTAGCTGAAGTTTGTTACTGAAAACTGAATGTGATGCCAGAATGAAAATATTTGTTTTAATGGTGATTATCGGATCACGTAGGTTGGTACAGATCGCCTTCAAATAACCTATGCGTGTTTAATTTTCGTCTTGTGGTCCTTTATGTAGCTTACTGCTTAGGACACTGACCCCCTTACACCAAAATGTGGATCTACCTATCACCAATAACCGTTTCTATCCTCTCAAAAAAAGTGATTCTGCTTATGACTTGGAGATATACAGGGTCTTTTTATACACTATCCAAATTTTAAGAATGTTTCCAGTTCATGAAACTGAACAACTTTCTCTGAGGAACATGTTCAAATATGTAAAAAACCGGCCAAGTGCGTGTCGGGCCACGCGCCATAGGGTTCCGTAGTTACCTTATACCATACCATATTTAATACCACCTATAATTTTTCGTCTGTAAAAATAACTTTGTTTTTCACAGTGTTGGTATGAATGACAAAGTTATATTTGCGGTTTTGGAAAATGTGCCATATCTCGAAAACTAATTACTATATCTCATTCAAATTAATTTTGGTTGAAAGTGTTTATTAAAATCTACCGCATATATTTTTTTTAGATTTTTCACTCTCTTATTTCAGTTAAAGGGGGGACACACACATTTTACCACTTTGGCGGTGAATATCTTTCAAACGGTTGACTTTGAGAAAAAGTTGTCTTAGAAACCTTAATGTCATTTTTAAAGACCTATCTATAGACACCCAACACGTGTTGGTTTGAAGATAAAATTTTTTTTCAGTTTCAGTTCCATGTATGGGAGCCCCCCCTTAATCTTTTATTTTTCTTATTTTTGTATAAAATTCGTTAAGCGGTTAACAGAATACATCTACCTACCAAGTTTCAATTGTGTAGTCTTAAAACTTTCGGAATAAAGTGGCTGTGACATACGACAGACAGACAGACAGACAGACATGACGAATCTATAAGGGTTCCGTTTTTTGCCATTTAGGCTACGGAACCCTAAAAAATTACTTACCATGCAAATCAGAGAGATCACGCGATCAGTTTAGTAAAGGATGACCAACATTTTGTGGCGTATTTTGATACAATATGTTTCATGGAGAAAGTTGTTTAGTTTCATGGACTGAACACATCCTTAAAATTTGGACAGCGAATAAAAATGCAGTGTGTAGGACGCTAATTTTTGATATTATTGGGACTCCTCAGTTATTAGAAAGAGAACTATAAATTTAGTTTGATGTCTGAAACTTTTTTCGTCTAGGTAAAAATATTCAACAAGAGATCCTAAAAAAAAATATCAATTCTAAGTATGCACCTTGCATTTTGCATTTTTTAGCAAAACAACAATTCAGTCAAAATCTGATGTGAAATGGTTTCTGGTATTTTTGGTGTCGTGATAAGAAAATTTTTAGGAAAGAACCATAGTTCATAATATTTTTGTCACGAAAAAAATGTGTGTATGTGATTTCGCCGGTTTTTAATTTAAAGTAAAATTGAAAAATATTGCGCAAAATCACAGATAATATTTTGCAATATCTTTTATCACTACTTATTACAGTCAAGGACGATTATAGTTACAAACGTGTCTCAACCTGCCTTTTTATATACTTGATAGAGCCGGTTACAGCTAGGTTTGCAAACCCTACTATATAACATAGTATCCTACTATATTGCGGGCTCGCCTATTATTTACTATACTTTACTACTATATCTTTTGAATAAATATATACTAGGCAAAACTACTATATTTTTTCAAGTGAAAAAATTAAACAGAAGCATCAAAATAATTATTACTTATATGCACATAAGTAATTGCATAATAATTTTTGTGTTTAAACTCTTGTGTTTATGGTTGTTGAATAAATTATAAAAATGTTAGTAAGTATGAAAAATGCATTTTTTTATAATCCTCTATACAAAACGGCAACCTACAATTTTTTTTTATTTTTCGCCATCTACTATATTTTTACATGTTATTACATCTTGAAAATACTATATTTGAAGCAAAAAAAGTTGGCAAACCTAGTTACAGCGAAAGGTGAAATTATGATACTTAAGCATTGTATTACTTAGGTAGGTAGGTAGTTAAAAATTAATTAATACAATAATCAAAGTTTTTCATTTTTAAGAAATACAATGTTAAATATTATTAATTAAGTATACAAACAAACAAATGCAGTTTAACATTCAAAATAACATTTAAATGTTAATCAAACATAATTTTAGTAGGTAGAGCTTTGAAAATTTAATTAAGTATGTAAAGATTTTTAAAATTGTACCAATTGCACTTAGAAACATAATATGCCTCGTATAAAATACTCTTTCAAAAACTCAAATCTATTTCATTTCTTCGAATACTCGCTACCACGCAATATTGACGTTAAAAGCCAACAATTTCATAAGACAGTGAAATTGTCTCTTCACATAAATAAACAAGTTATGTTTTAATAAGTAATGAAGCCTTCCATTAATGGCTGGTCTGTGACATGTCTGAACTTGTCGGAAGTCCAACCCGACGTGAATCATGATTAGGTAAATTTACCTAAATGATGACATAAACGGGTTTTGTACCGAAACGAACGAACTTATAACGGAATCATTCTATATTACTTTTTAAATGAGTTAAAAATATAATTTGTGTAGTGATTTGTGTGTTTAATGGTTATTTTGGTTGGTTTAATGACCTAAATAATTTTAGAAGCTTTTATCTATACAGGGTGGATTTTTTTAATGCCAACTGGAGGGAAAGTACTCTAAATAATAGAGATAGCAAATTTCTTTCAAAGGAAACATTTCTTTATTTTTGAAAACAAAACAAACTGCATTCAAAGATTTTTAAACATATGCTTCCCACACCCAGGAATCGAACCAGCTAAAATTCGAAAAAACAACATCCTGTGCTTTTATGTTATCAATCGTTAGGGTCAAACATAAGGTTCAAATCTCTCTAACAAACATGGTAAATTAAATGAAAGGAAAATCATTAAATCTAAACTTATTTTAATTGAACGAGAAAACCCTGTATATTATTTATTCATAGAAGTGCTGTCCTAAATCAAACGCTCAATAAATCGAATTATTAATTTATCCAAAATCAATATTTTGCATTGTTTTTTGCATCCTGCACAACCAGTAGACAATTTAATGAAATTTCATAAAACTTAATTTCCGAACAAAGCTATTGAGTGAAATAATTTTAGTTCTACTCACTAACGGAGTAATATTTTGTATGTCAATTAAAGTTAATACATTTGGAGAATAATGTATGATTTATATAAATAAAACATATTTACAATTTTTTTGAAGTGAAAACTTCTTTAGCGGCGTTGTAAACTTTTTTGTAATGGGGAAAAAATCTTAAACTTGCGTCAGTCGGTCAGGATCACGTGACCCTGATCGAAAATTCGTAAGACGGATGTGACGGATGGAGAGTAGATAGCCGGCGGCGGAAGTATCGCCCTGTCTTGATAGTGGCGGCGAGTCATTTCAAGACGTAAACACTTGTGTCATCATAGCAACGCGCAAATTTTTTAATTCAATGTCAAAACTCTAGATTTTCTGTCAGGCTATGGATAAAACTTTCGTACGATACTGTACTTTATTCGTAAATTCAAATGCAGAGTAAATTCGTAAGAGCGGCAATTCGTGCAAAATTATTTCCTAACCATTCCAAAATATCAAAAATGCACAACGTTAATATTCAAGTTTTCACTTCTGCCGGCACTCCCGGAGTGCAATCCGATTTTTTTATTTACAATTTTAGGGTACTAAGGGTACTAATAGTCAACAAGGAATCCTTATAGTTTTAATTTGACAAGCTAAATAGATGTTTTTGTTCATCATGTAAAAAACTGTAAAAATATTGATTTTCGATAAATTAATCATTCGATTTATTGAGCGTTATTCGATATTTTGATCGTTCGATTAATTGTAAATTCGATATTTGGAACGTTTGATTTTTTGACCGTTCGATGAATAATGTTCGATATTTTGATTTTCGATCATTGGTTATTCGATATGGCGTAGGTAACCCCTTGCTAGGTGACTAAAGTTGACAGTGACAGGTGACTAAAATCGACTAAAATCGAATCAAGTAAATAGCCGCATGTAAATATAAATGTAGAGTTGGCAGTCGATATATTCTCACAGAGTATGTTTTCAAAAAAAGAAATGCTTTAACCTAAATGGATTTCAAATTCATTTTGAATCCCTTATTTGCAATCATAACATTGCGCAATATTTTTGTGACAAAATTCTAGTGTTCAATATGGGAAATTACCGTCACTGCGTTGTGTGGTTTCTACTGGTGTTAAGTAATGTAGTGATGGGACTCGAATCACAATTGATTCGAATGATTGGAATCAAGTCAAACCAAGCTCGATTGGAATGAGTATTTATGCTGATTCGAATCATCACCTGATTTGAATCGGTTGCGTGATTTGAATCACCGTTGGAATTCGAATCATGCTTTTTATTCGAATCTTTGATGGCGTAATAATTATTATTAACATTGAGTTGTTTTTGTTTTGTATACCATTATTGAGTAAATTGCTTGTATGTCTTTATAATTAATACCTACCTCTAAAAAATTCTAAGATATTTTATTTTTGTTTCAATTGATTCCAATCATCAAATCGATTCGAATCATTCGAATCGTCATCTGATTCGAACCATCGTTAAATTCGAATCGACGATTCGAATCACCTACGAATGATTCGAATCGATTCGAATACATTTTTTTGATTCGAGTCCCATCACTAAAGTAATGCACCCGTTGAGTTTAGTAAGTTTATTCTATTAAAATTTTATAATACGAAAGTATAATATACTTGTAAATAATAAAAAAAATTAAACTATAATCATCCTATCTATCAACTATCCACCCATAAGGTAAACCGGGAATAAGGGATACGTCTAAAAATTTTCACTTTTTGATGTAGGTAATGCTATGGTTGCGGAAAGATTCTAGAGATCTGGACTCAAGATATTTATTTATTTATATTTTTCTCCAGATACGTATAAAATTAGAAACATGATTCAGTGATTTTGGCTCGATACATTTTAAATTTGAAAATACCTGTTATAAATCCTAAAAATCTTAATTATTTAGAAACAACATTAGGTATTCAAGTCGAAATTGCTTAGAATAATTTTTAATATCAGTTTTTTTTATGCACAACGGGGCAGTGCTTGGCCTTCATCTCACCTGAGATATTAAGTGAAGATAAGGCCGAAGATGGAAGCGCACTACACCCGGAATCCTCATCACTGAGGAACTGGCTATCTTACCTCTAACTGACGGAACACAACAATTTTAAATTGCTGTTATGGCATCAGACTTAGGTACCATCTGGTGGTAGCTAGCCAGGCGGACTTGAAATAAGCCCTACCACCAACCAAACCGAGTACAAATTATACCACCCCTGGAAATCGAACCCGGAACCCCTGCGTCTTATACGGGTGGGCGAACCACTAGACCACAGAGGCGGTTAAATCATTTAGAAGCATTTCTTTTTTAATAGCTATAGTTATTTACTAAAGCCGGCCATATACGCTAGGTTATGCATGATGGTTATGCCTGTAAGGTCAAAACCGTCATGCATAACCGAGCGTGTGTGGGATAAAACTGCATGCCTGTCATGCAAGCCGCTCGGTTATGCCTGTGGTCAAAACCGTCATGCATGCCTGTCATGCAAGCCGCTCGGTTATGCCTGTGGTCAAAACCGTCATGCATAACCTAGCGTTATGCATGACGGTTTTGCATGAAGGTTTTGCATGATGGTTTTAAAGCCTTAAATATTGAAGATGGTTAATTTTACTGAAAGAAGACTTCATTTTGTTTATAAAAATATATGGAACTGCATTCAATGATTTTTAGAAAATCGCCTGCCTTAACCAGGAATCGAACCCACCAAAAACGAAAACATTTTTGTATTTATTTTTACAACACCAATCGAAAGGGTTACTTATAAGGATTACTTTTTCTTAAGTGACACTGCATCTTTAACAAATGGAAGGCCATGAAATTTAACATTTAAAATTTAATAATTACGGATTGCATCAATTCGTATCGAATCAGTCAATCAATTAAAAAAAAAAATTTGAATGCAGTTCCATATATTTTTATAAACAAAATGAAGTCTTCTTTCAGTAAAATTTACTACCTTCAATATTTAAGGTACTTTCCCTTCGTGTGGCAAAGTTTTGGGACACCCTGTATATTTAATAATATGCTTATTTCATCTAAATGAATTAATTCTGCTAGAAGTCATTCATCCCAAAAATATAAGTGAAGAAATCTGAGGGACAGGGCAAATACCGGTGGTGGGGCTACAGTTCTTTTTTAATTGCTCCAATGCCAACAACACCACACACGCTAGGTTATGCATGACGGTTTTGACCACAGGCATAACCGAGCGGCGTGCATGAGCGGCTTGCATGAAGGTTTTGCAGCTCGGTTAAAACTGTCATGCGTAACCTTACGTGTGTGCTCTCTATTGAACTCGGTTTTGCATGAAGGTTTTGCAGCTCGGTTAAAACCGTCATGCATAACCTAGCGTATATGGCCTGCTTAAGAATTGATTTAGTGATTTTTGCGCCAAATCTGCCAAAGGTCTCGCTCCCGCACGCATCGTTTTCTCATTGCTATTTCACTTTTCGCTTTATTTTTGACAAAGCCCCTTAAGGTGATACCCTGGGCGAAAATGGCGCCGCGGTGATTTTTATTTAATATTATAATTTTAATACACAATTTTAATAATGTTTATCGTGGAGATTTTAGGGCCTACAGTCTAGTATTTTTAGACGGTATTGTTACTTTCCCTAGTAGTCACAGCTAGAAGTAGATAGAAAAACTGCTAAAAGTGGCCGTTTTTGACACATTTGCTATCTACTTCTACGAATGACTACGAGGGCATGTAGTGATACCTTCTAAAAATACTAGACCATTGGCCCTAAAATCTCCACGATAAACTTTATTAAAATCTTTTTCTATTAATAACTTATTAAATAAAAACCTCTGAGGGCGCCACTTTCGGTCATACAACCGCCTTATGAGAAATAATTGCACTAAATAGACAACTAAAACTTCAAGCTGTAGAGGTGTGAATCATTATTACAATTGGGGCAGGCATCATGCATCGCCATGAAATTATAAATTATGTAGGAAGTATTATCGTGTGATTCAGAGTTCGCGTGCGGTGTTGTATTGCAACTGGACTTGTAAACTGTAGTGTTAAGCAAATTATTGTAAAGTAAAGGGACTGTTAAAATAGAATTGTTAAATTGTAATTGTAATTCAAAGAATTTTTATTTGTAATACTTTTGTTGCTTCTTTCTATATAACTACGCATGAGGTCTTCACCTATAATTGTAATAGCATTAAGCTGACTTCTTTTATAATTTTATCTTTATTGCTTGTGTCAATGTATATTATGTTGGTGATCAATAAATAAAATAAAATAGCAAAATTCTTGATAAATTTTCTGGAGTTTAATTTCGAAAATGTTGCGTACCTACATTTTTATAGTTTCCGTACAAACTCTTTTGATTACTTAATCTTTTATTATTATTGTCTTATTGACAACCTATATAATCATTAAGGAGGGGGGCTTCTTAACACATGCCTTCAGAGGAAACACCAAGGTCGAGAGAATTGAAAAAATCCTATAGAAAGTTGACAAAATCAACGTTTCGTAGTCCTCGCTGTTCCCCCTCCAAAACTAGACCGATATAAATATTTTTTTCATTTAAATTTAAAGCTAGGATTTGGCTGTGTTCCTATGTTTTTCTTTTTTTCATAAATTTAAAAAAAATATATTAATCTTCAAAAACTTGAAAAAATTTACATTATTCAGACATCCAGCAAAGAAGTATGACGAAATTAAATATAAAAAGTAAAAGATAGGAACACAGCTAAAGATTTTTTTATTTTTGATGAAAAAAATATTTCAATCGATTTAATTTTGGAGGAGGAAACAGGGGACTACGAAACGTTGATTTTGTCAACTTTACATAGAAATTTTTCAAATCTCTTGACCGTGGTGTTAACTCTAACCCATTGTAACTAATGATCAACATTGTTAATGGAAATAAACAATTTTTATTTATTATTATAATTTGATTCGGTTTAAATTATGTTTAGTCAGCACTTTATTACGATCAGTTTGATTTATTACTTGATCATAATGTTATTTTTATTGTAGCACCATGAAATAATAATATGTCCTTTTCACGACTTTTTCTGTAATTAGTCACAAAACAACTTTCTTTCTTTCTTTCCTTCTTTTGTATCAATATTCTATTGAGTTTCTATGATTTTATGCCTTAAATACAAGTGGTCCTAACTCCCTAGTATACGAGGTGACCATTTGAACCTTGTAATTTATCTAAAAGTGAGTCAGTAACTGATTTCTGGTTAATTCCACGCTTGCCCTTCGGTTATCGTGCAAGGTTTCGAAGTTAAACAATGCATTTGTACCTAATTGTCTCGGAATTGGAGATGTGGGTCATTGTTTTAAATTGCATACCTACGTTATAATAAGGCCGTCTTGTAAGACATGATAGTTTAATTGTATAATAAAAATAATTCAAATGCCCTTTGGCTATTTTGGTTTAAAGAGACCGAAAATAAAATTGATTATAATTGTTTAAAATCACCTTCAGTTAAGAGTTAATTGATTTGTTTCTTAGAACGAGATATAAGCACAAAAGGCACAGAAACTAATTGCTAAGGTACAGAAACTAATACGTAGAGTCGTAGAAAGAACAGTAATATAGCAAAAAGTAAAAAAAAACATAATTTTTCACAACAACAGTTTTTACGATTATAACCGATTAAATTATTACTGCTCTAGATTTATTTTTTTATAGAGATCCTATATCCTATTTGTCCCCAAACGTACTGTCTTTCTTTTTTTGTCTTTCGGGGATAAATGAGAACGGCTAAGTTCTCAAAGGACATCATCCATGTATCATACATTTTTGGTCCAAATATGAGTGCCGGCCAAAAGACAAAAGTGCTTTATTCTGATAGATTTTATCCATCTAAGCATTTTTTATTATGGCACCTAAGCTGTATCACCACTTCACATTGGTGACAAAATGTATGTAGGATTTATAAGTTTAAGAATGAAGTGTTAAACGAAGCGGAAGGAGATTAGATGAATGAGGGAGCGAGAGGAAACGTTTATGGAGAGAGAGGTTTTTGGTTTCGATGGAAGATGTCATGTTTATATTTCGTGTCGTTTGAAGTAAATTAAAAGAGGACAAATTAATAAAATCTTTCATTAACGAAACCTCGATCCTATATGTATGAAAAGACAGACTTTTTGAACTCAATTAAAATCAAGTACTGCGGTGCTACAGATTCGGTTCCATAATAAAAAATGCTTGGGCGGATAAAATCTAGCAGAATTTGCTTTTTGCCCGACTTTTTTACATTTGTGCCAAAATGTATTAAAATACATACTTTTGAACTTATTTAAAATCAAGTATAGCGGTGCTACAGCTTCGGTGGCATAATAAAAAATGCTTAGGTGGACAAAATCTATCAGAATAAAGTACTTTTGCGTTTTGGCCGGCACTTTAACATTTGGATCAAAATAAATGATGTCCTTTCCCCTTTCCCCATTGAGAAACGCCATTTTGTAACTAATGTTGTTGTTAACAAAAATAAAATAATAATTTACTGAACTTGTAATAAGTGAAAAAGAATTTATATTCTAAGAAAAATGTAAATAATTAGCTGTAACAAGTCTAATTTTAACTGAAGTGTAGGCGGGTCTGCTAAATTAATGATTACAGCTTGTATCTTCAAGTGTTAAATAGAATAATCGTAGTTTCTTAGAAAATGACAAGTGAGTGACTCTATCGAAACTAGATTAGCCAATTTGTTTTGAACCTTATAATATGTCTCAGTTGCAGGCCTTTTTTGTAACTCTGACAGTTTCGGTGGGCAACAGAATTTAGCATTTAGTGTAAATACATTGCTCCTGCAGTAAAAGTCAATGTGACAACTCTCCATAAAAAATGAAGCAAATAAAGCAAAAATAAAGCAATGATCACACCTTAGGCCAAACTCGGTTGTCCACCGAAGCTATCAGAGTTACAAAAAACGTGGTAAATAGGCTTACTTGGAACGCGAAATTTGTATCAGAGACAAAATAAATGCTTTTTTTTTCGTCATCAAATCTGGCAACTGGGGGCCTATTACGAAAATAACGTACGCAATTGCGTAACGCAGTCACTTGGCCACGATAGTCGTCCGCAGTTCCTTAGTTGGGGTTATAACAAACATTTTGAATTTGGCTATCGTAGTCCATAGACTACTAAACGAACGATGTCGGATACGCTAGCGAGAAACTGTCAAACTCACGCAATCACTTCGCAATATCGCATACAAAAGTGATTTGTAATAGGAAACAATCAAAACGAAGCACGGACGCAGCTGCGTCTATCGCAATAAACTTTTCGTAATAGACCCCCTAATGTAAGAATATTTCAACTTTTTTTTAAATTTTGTAACAATAGGATTTTATTTATTCCTTCTAAATACTTAAGTTCATTGTCCTTTTATCATTGCGGAATGAATTGTGTTATCCAAGTCTTCATGTTTTAGGTGTTTGGTCAAGTGTGTGCTGTATGATTTGTTACGACGTAGGTATATCAAATATTATTAGCGCGAACCGATTCGCAGCGAATTCACCCTTTCAAAGTCAAAATCAAAGTGCCTTTATTCAAATAAACTTAATAATTAAGTACTTTTAAATGAATATAGATAGATTTCCAGACTTCTTTAACTGACAAGAAGGCGCAAGAAACTTATCAGCTTTAACAGAATTGTGAGTAACGATATTTACAAAATCACAATACATAAACTTTTTGGACCATGTCTAAAATAACCGAAATAATAACAATCCAGTACCGGTTTTATTGATGAAAATTAGAGTTATCGAGTCTAGTACTCTAGTATATTTTTTATTTTTGTGTAGGACCTCAAACATTTGCCTTTTTTTACTGGTGACCCCCCGACTAAGGTTCCCCTGGGGCTCACGAGCTAAAGGTTGAAAAACACCGATTTAAGAAAACAAACTGTCTAGAGAACGAAGTTCAATGATTATAATTTCATAAACCTACTGGTGATAACTGATTAGATAGAAAGTAAAAAATTGATTGTTCTTATCACTTTCATGATCGTGAAATTTTCATGACTATCAGTGACTGGGCATGAGCGAAATGCATGATTTGCCCGATGGTGTATAAATTGAAGAAAACTTACTTTTGCCTGCAACTTTTCCCGCTTTTTCGCGAATTTCGTTTCCCATAGGAATAAGTAGCCTATCTTCTTTTGCAAAGTTTGACTCATTTATCTATATACTGAAAATCATCAAAATTGATTCAGTGATTTAGGCGTGAAAAAATAATAAACAAACAAAGTATTTTTCAAAAGGAAAACTAGACGGACGTTCTACATGTTCTTGCAGAAAAAATAAAATACATATTGCTTAATAATGAATAACCAAGAGTATAGATATAAGTATTTATGAAACTGATGCATTATGAGGGGTATTATGTGCAGTTTCATTCACTACTTTATCTACACTCATACAATTGGGATGGAACCTACTAAATAAAAGATCAACGTTAAAACAAGAGAGACACTTTGCTTGTATATATATGTCGCATATATATATATATATATATATATTTTTTCTTCATGTTTAATATTATCAATATGTATGGCACTTCTTACTCAAAACATAAAATTAATAACTAATCCTTGTTTTGATTTCTCACTTTTTTTATTGCTAATGACTAAAATGATTATTTTGCTTTCGTAATATTTTTTCGTATTTTTTTGTCTATAGTTTTGTAAGTAAAGGCCTATGAAAAGCTTTTGGATATATGTTTTCAATTCGGTGCCTTAGGATGGGTAGCCTAAGTATGTCATGCTCTTTTTAATCATTTCTGCGGTGGTGTCGTGTGGGGCGGGTCGTTACGTTCCCTCAAATATGGTTGAGCGAAGCGATGGCTGGTCCATGCGTCATGCTCGTGAACGGGTGCTGCCAGTGGGAATGGGTCTGCTTCTGAGTACCTATCTTAACGCACATTGAATTGTAAGAATTGCGTTTTTACTTTTTATGTCTTGCATCAAGTGTTTTTTTGGTTCGAGTAGCAGACAGAGTGATTTCTCAAATTCTCAACTAGTTGAAAGTTATTTACTCTCACATTTACTTATCTGAATGTAGTAGATATATTTAATTTTAACCTACCTACCCATTGTGTGCAAACTTTTGTTAATTATTGTGATGGAAAATGACCTCACTTTAAAGGTGGAGCTCATTTTTCAATGTTGACGACTCTGTATGAAATATACAGGGAGAAAAAAGCAGTCCTTGACGAGTTTCTTGCCGGTTCTTCTCGTTACAAGGTCTCCCGCTTAGGGTTTGCGAACCGATGGCGTAGCTTCTATGACATTCACAAGTGCTTGTAACAGCCTAGACTGAATAAATTATTTTGAATTTTGTATGTATTAGGTGCCGTAAAATAAGAGTCATTTCCGTCGCTGCATCTAAAATATCGGGCGGAGACATATTTACTGTTATCAGAAATTTTAAGGATAGAATAAAAAAATCTACGAAATTCAGTACAACAAAATGTAAAAAGGATATCATCCACGTTTCATACATTTTTGGTCCAAACATTAAAGTGCCGGCCAAAAGACAAAGGTGCTTTATTTTGAAAGATTTTGTCCATCTAAGCATTTTTATTATGGCACCGAAGCTGTAGCACCGCTTCACGTTTGTGTCAAAATGTATGAAAAGACAGACTTTTTGAACTCAATTAAAATCAAGTACAGCGGTGCTACAGCTTCGGTGCCATAATAAGAAATGCTTAGGCGGACAAAATCTATCAGAATTTGCTTTTTGGCCGACTTTTTTAGATTTGTGCCAAAATGTATGAAAAAACAGACTTTTTGAACTTATTTAAAATCGAGTATAGTTTATGCTACAGATTCGGTGCCATAATAAAAAATGATTAGGTGGACAAAATCTATCACAATAAAGCACTTTTGCTTTTTGGCCGGCACTTTCACATTTGGACCAAAATGGATGATGTCCTTTAAATAAAAACTTTTTTGTATTGCGTTAAAAATGGCACGCACCGGTACGACGGACCATAGATACTATAAATTAAAAAGTAAAAGTGTGCAATAAAAAATAATTTTACCTATCTCCTATCAAAATCACGTATTTATAATTTTTTTTGAATTCATATTTGGAACTTTACGTACGTCGAGGTTGCGAATGTAGTAAGCGAGTATTTGTAAGCATTTACAGTAACCAGCTGTGACTGATATAATAAAAAAAACCGGTCAAGAGCAAGTCGGACTCCGTACAATCATAAATATATTTGGATATATTACTTTAGTACAGTTTTTAAAAAGTAAGATAAACGGCGGATAAGTGAATGAAAATCTTCTATAAATGTACAAAGCAATTGTATTATTATTTATTAGTGACTCCCTCCAAAATTTCAGGCGCCTGCTGGAAACACATACTCAGGCAAGGGGTTCCACTCTTTAGCAGTACGGACGATAAAATTTGAAGCAAAACGCATAGTGCGAGTCTTTAGAATATCCACTAAAAAACGATGGCAAATGATCGTACGTCTGGTTGTCCGATGAAAGAAGGAAGATGGCGGAATTAGGTTTTAAAATAAAGTGGGTAACAAACAATACAATATCAGCTATATCAATAAATCCATCAACGACACAATCGGTTAAGGATTTCGAATCCACACAACTATATATTAATCATACGACTCATGCGTTATTCAAAGGTCAACGAAGTACAAACAACATCAGCTGATTTGAGGAAAAGTCAACGACCTCTGTTGCGATTGACACCTTGTTGAAATGAGGCGTTCATTTTAAAATAAACCCTTTTTTTCTGCCGCTGGCGACATCAAAGTCACAGGTAAAGTGTGAAGTTGCGTTTTTTTACTCATGTGTTGGAAGTCCAAAAAGGATGTTGTTATTAAAATAAAATTGGAAAAAGTGATACTTACCTACCTAATTATAAATAACAATGTGTTTATGGAAGTCAGTTAAAAATATGTTTTCTGTTGAATAATAATTATATTTAACCTTGATTTAAAAATAAAGGTTTAAGTATAAGTACATATTGCGGAACTGGCGCAGTGTTTTAGCGCTTGACCCTGCGATTGTGGAGGTTAAGCAACTTCCGCAAGGGTCGGTCATGGGATGGGTGACCAAAAATTTATTATCTCGAGCTCCTCCGTGCTTCGGAAGGCACGTTAAGCCGTTGGTCCCGGCTGAATTTGCAGTTGTTAACATCCACCAATCGGCATTGGGCCCTCGTGGTGGGTTATGGCCCTTCTTCCTTATCCACCCATAAGGAAGGCTGTGCCCCAACAGTGGGGACATTAAAAATGGCTGTCATACTCCCCAATCTATTATTCTAACACGCTTTCACGTCTCAACTGCACAACCGATTATGATTAAGTTTTCATATACGTTGTCAAAAAAGAGGGTACTTAATATTCATCCCGAAAAAAAGTACTGTTTCTGAGGAATACAAAAATAGCTTTCCATCAGTATTTGGCTAGTGCTAGTTTATAGCTCTGCCTTTTTAGGGTTCCGTACCCAAAGAGTAAAAACGGGACCCATTACTAAGACTCCGCTGTCCGTCTGTCTGTCTGTCACCAGGCTGTATCTCATGAACCGTGATAGCTAGAAAGTTGAAATTTTCACAGATGATGTATTTCTGTTGCCGCTATAACAACAAATACTAAAAACAGAATAAAATTAATATTTAAGGGGGGCTCCCATGCAACAAACGTGATTTTTTTTGCTGTTTTTTGCTCGATATTAATAACAACAACAGGTAGACAATTGAAATTTTCACAGATGATGTATTTTTGTTCCCGCTATAACAACACATACTAAAAACAGAATAAAATTAATATTTAAGGGGAGCTCCCATACAACAAACGTAATCTTTTTGCCGTTTTTTGGTACGGAACCCTTCGTGCGCGAGTCCGACTAGCACTTGGCTGGTTTTTTGTATACCGGAGAAAATTCAGAAGGGAGTCACAACATTCAACGTACCCACTACAACCGCCTCCCGTGGTCCCACCCAGCTTTAGGGACTCGGTGGGACCCCGAGAGGGTGGTAGCTCTGCTTCCTAGTATGACCACGGAAACGAGATATGATAATAGCGACCTATCGTTTTGAACTGTCAAAAAACAATGATTTTGACAGTTGAGAGTAGCGAACTAAAATCTATGGAACAAGCATTGCGCTCAAAAAATGGCACCACACGAAGTCTACAACTACAACAATTGAATGGAGCTAAAAATGCTGGCATTTTATTATTCTATATAGTGGAATAACTGGACTATTTGCTAGTACTTTTTCTGAAGCAAATTTTCATAGTTTTAATTCTGTAGAAGATTTTCGAGAAAAATAATGGTAGAGAAAATTCCGCCGTTCGTCACTAAACATTTTTTAACACAATTACTAGACAAAAATATTCAACAATTTTATTATTTTATATAGTAAAATAGCTGAGCTATTTAACAATATTTTTTTTCTGGGGCAAATTCTCTTAGTTTTAATTCTGTAGAGGACACACTGTTCTCCCCCTCTCCTTCCACCTGCTGGAGAGAACCTCGTGGCAACCGGGATAAATAATTTATAATAATAATAAAAAAAATAATAATAATAAAAAGCAAATAATATAAATCAGCTCAGATCACCCCCAAGAACACCTGTTCCAAGTGGTTTGCTTTGTCTCAAAATACAAGGTAGTGCACCTAGATCTCCCACTAATAAATAATGAAGCATTGTGAGCGGATGCACGGGAGGGGGTGAGCGGGGGTGTATCTCAGGAGACGCACGCGTTGGAGGGGCGGGGAGTTTTAGCTCGTCATTTTGGTCAGTATTCTGAGTACGTGTGCAAAATTTCAGTTAGTTATGACGGATTTCACTTTTAAAACCCAATATTCCTAGGCATGGGCGTCGCCAAGGGTGGGCACGGCGGGCAGCTGCCCCCCCCCCCCCCCCCCTAGAGGTTAAAAAGGGATCCCTTGTTTTCGCATAATTGTTTTATTCCTAATTTGATTTGGCATAACAGATTTGGCATAATCTTTTTTGTCATAATAATACTTTTGCATAATTGTTTTTTGGCATACTATTTATATTCGCATAATTATCATTTAGACTAATATGTTTTCGCATAATGTTATTAGGCATATTGTCTATTCGCCTAATATTATTTAGACATAAAATTAAAAAACAATAAGAATAAATATTTTACGCACTCATTTATTTTCATGCAAAAGGTGTAAGTATTGTATTAAAATGCTAAAAACTCATAACACATACGACCTAAATATCGACTCATAAAACACCTATTTTTAAAATACCGAAAATCCTTAATGTCGATATCCAATAGACCGAAACTTGAAAGATCAATTATTAAATGACTGATGATAGTTCGAAACCCTGAAAGTTAAAATTCCGATAGTTAAAAATCCCGAAAATCTGTTAGATCTATTAGGTGCGACGACGAGCGAGCGTAGCGAGCGAAGAGGAGGTAAGGTTCCATTGCGACCAACAACGCACGAGTCGAGCGAGCGAAGCGAGCGTGCCGCTTAACCTTCGGTTTTTTAAGCTTCGGGATTTTGTATTTTAGGTAAAATATTCTTTCGTGATTTTAAACGTCGTGATTTTTTTGTTTATAAAAATATGCGTAAATAACATTATGCGTGTTTAAATTTATGCTAAAGAATATTATGCTTAAACATGATTATGCTTAAAGTAGTTATGCTTAAAAAAATTATGCATAAGCTGTTATGACTAAATAATATTATGCGTAAACATCATTCGGCGAAATCATATTATGCTATGACATATTATGCCTTAAAATTTTATGCAAATACATAGGGTACCATATGTATTTATGCAAATAAATACATATGTTCTTGACTGTACCTACAATTCATATTTTTTCAGCTTTAATATTAACTTGCCCCCCCCCCCTAGGCCACGGGCTGGCGACGCTCTTGTTCCTAGGCTATAATGAAGGTCGCGGGAAGCCACTGGATGCGGGCAGCGCAGGACCGATCGTCGTGGAGATCCTGAGGGAGGTCTATACTCAGCAGTGGGTGTCATGCGGCTGATGATGATCAAATTAATAAAAAAACCGATGCACAATTTGCACACATCGTGCAAATTATCTCGGAAGAGCGTAAACACGCGAACAAACTGATCTCAATTTATTTGCGGTCAAGTTTACTTGTTAAGGTTAAAAGATAACGTGCATGTCAAAGTTTTCTGTCTACGTTTTTATTTTAGCCACGCATTGTTTAAAAACATTTTTAACAATTTAAAAAAATATAATGGAAGATTAGAATTAAATTAGATCAAAAACACGTTTGTTCCTCATTCGCTTCAAACGTTGGCCCCACATTCCAAAATTTTCTTGTTTCGCCCCATATTACTAGAACTGAAAAAGTACAGCCAACAAATAAATCAAGTAGGTACTTTGATTGTAAGTAAATATTAAATTTAAGATTTATTTATTGTTTAAATGATTATTTTTCTGTTTAAACATTATAATTATGAATAGTAAGAAGAGACGTGATTCTACCTGACTAGTTAGTTTCGTGTTAATAAAATTTACTATTTCTTATTTGTGATAACACACACGTATACACACATACACAAACAAACTTTCGCGTAGGATAATTTTCTTGTTCTGTCGGTTCTAAAAAGAGCTTAAACTCTACAGAATAAAAACTTACATAGATTTGCAACAATTTTTCCCTGAAAATGGTTGCAAATCTATACTTATATTTGATACGTCAATAAGTATTAATTACTTATATTAAACAGGAAAACATTGCACCAAAATCTTGACGCGCCTTTTTAAGCGATTAAAGTTCAGATTCAGATCGTTCCCCCCGAAATAATATTGATTGCATAAACGTTTGCAAACAAATCTAACAATAATAGTGTTATTGACACCTTGATGTGGCGATAATATGTCTCAGATACGGTGATAAGTAGGTCGATAAACTCAGATAAATTTTATCAGTGTCACCTTGTTGGGTTTAGTAACTTTCACTTTGTATGACACGTGCGGTATAACGTGGTACCTAATATTTTTTGTTGTCCTGATGATTAATTTCTTCTTGGCAGCTTGAAGACGCCCTGAATGGGTATTAAAAATTAGAGTTAAAATATGTTTTGTTAATTTGTTTAAACTTTATTGTATTATCAAGACAATACAAATGGCGGATTTAATGCCTTTAGGCATTCTCTACCAGTCGACCGGTAAGAGTGTTAAAGAAAGAAATCGTGGCGGCAATAACTCCGTCTAATGCATCATATTTCACTTTTTTTTTACACCTAACTAATCTATCTCTCTTGAAATTTTATACATTTGTTTAAATATACAGGGTTATTTGTAAAACAACAACAACCTCACAGGCGTAGATTACTAGCATCATAAACAACAAGGTTTGTCCTACGACTTTTCCGAAAACAGACAAAACAAGTTAGATTTTTCATACAAAACTCGATCAGCTGTTTGGACATTTGTATGGAAAGTCAAATATTTTTTGTCTGTTTTCGGGAAAGTCGTAGAACAAATGTTTATGATGTTAGCAATCTACTCCTGCGAGGATGTTGGTGTTTTACAATAACCCTGTATACTAACTGCCTTACTAATAAAGAACTGCAACCCACCCGTTTTACAAGTGTGTAACTATGACAGTGATAGATGAGTTATAGATCGCGTATACAGTCGGTTACTAATAAAAACTTTTATTGTATTGGGTAGTTACACAAAGGTTATAACGAATATCACTTGCAACACTGGTGCTCACGTTCTAAAACAACATTATCTTTAATTATTTTCTAGTGAAATATAGATAAATAAATAATTTAAAACGTATATTTAGGCATATTTGGTTAAAATCTTTAAATTGTAATGGGTTTTTTAATTTTTTGGTTTTAATTTACTTATTTTTTAGTGTACTGTCTATCGTGTTTTTAAACGATCACAGGAAATGTCATACGTTGTCATGACAATAATAAACAAACACTTAAATATTGTCAAATGTTCAAAATGTAAATACACAACATTTTTTGCGTTTCTTTAATTATTTTCGGTTGCTTTGTGTTTTTCTCAGTAATAGGCAAAATTTGCAAGCTTTGGAATAGCCACCTCATTTTCACAGTTTGTGATTTACGCTCACGAGTTGTATAATAATGTCATCCCATGGGAATCAACGCTGGAGAGATGTAATTTTTACCAATTTTATAAATAATCTTTATTATTAACTTGAACTCAAAACAATCTAACAAGCACCAGATCATACCTAAGTCAAGATCATGGAAATAAGATCGAGGAATCGAGCACATGAAGGAAACGTATATACCTACCTACCCTATCCCAAAGATTTCAATCTTTGCCCTGTCCTAACCTGAAGAAAGCTGCTTCGATTAAAAACTTAAGAACAACGAAGAAATATTTTGTTTTAAAGGTTATGTATGTCTATAAAATAAAATATATCGAGTTAAAAACTAGTGCATTTTTATTCGATACTATTAGATATGATCTAGCATTGCAACGGTTGGTTTGTTAGTAATCTTATTAAAATGATAATGGGATTATAGAGTCAATCTATTTTGCTTAATTCATAAAAAGGAACAGCTCTTCAGTAATACGGTTTCTTATATAAATTGTAGGCTGATTGACAAGTTTCATTGCCTTGTATGCTAGTAAAGACTTCTCCTATCGAATTGTTCTTGAAACAACATCGAAATAATCATAAAACTTTATTTTTATTCATTTTACGTATTTACACATCAGTTAAACTAGGTTTCGTGAGTGTATAGTGACAGTTTAAGTTTCCATAGTAATTACCCACTCGTTACAACAGGCGTATGTCACGGAACTGTCAAAATTGGTTTATTAGTCAAGATTTCGCTGTATCACCCGTATACATCGCGGGCAAATGTTTATTAGTAAGGCAGTAATATTATAAAAATATTAAATAACTTATTGCGTCTATTCTCTGTTTCCATTCATAAAAACAACTAAACCAATTTTAATGATTTTAAGTTCAGGGGAAAGGAAATTTATTAATTTTCGATGAATAACAAACAGACATTATGCGAATCTATCGCAATCGCTTTCATTTGACAGATGCATGTGACACACTGCTGCATTTCTTTGGTAAGATTTTACTTGTGCCAAAAAGAAGTATCAATGTATCACATCCATCTGTAAAACCTTTCGTTTGCCATAGATTTTGAAATTAGACAATAAGTAAGCATGTCCACCGAAACGCGATATATGTCTATACTTATTTTATTTGTTATTTATGATTTATTATTATTTTAACAGTCAAAAGACAATGGATTTTAACAGCAGTTAAGTGTCGATAAAACGCTACACAGGGTGTTAGTAACACCCTAGCGAAAACTTTTAAGGCATAGTCGAATCATGATTCTGAATCTTTGAGTTTGAAAAATTGAGTGTTTTTTTTTATTTTATTTTTCTATCACACAGAGTTAGTTGCATAGAATCTAAATTTACAGAAACAATTAAAATATCAAAAGTTGCATAGAATCTAAATTTACAGAAACAATTAAAATATCAAAATTTTAGTAACCCGCTATGTACAACTGTTTACTGGCGATATTATCGATTTGTTACGCGTACATTGCTTCTTAACGAATAATCAAAATCTCAACAACTATGCATAGTGGTTCCATAGAGAAAGTTGCTTATTTCTAAGAGTAGAATCAACCCCTAAAGTTTTTGCTAGGGTGCTAGTAACACTTTGTATGTTTTGATGGTGTTGCTTGGGCGGCTGGAACAAAATCTGTATTATGTACGAAGTAGCGGGCAGTCACTAGTACTTATAATGCAACGTTCGTTTTTGCTTTCTTCTAAATCTTATGTTCAAATCTAACCTTGGTATTTTAAACATTATCCTACAAACATAAGTATTATCACGGAATACAATAATTGGTATTATTACGATTGACTTTTCAAATCACCATTAAACTTTATGAAAGATAGAACAAAATTATTTAACAATACTGAAACAGGTGATAGTGTTGCTTAAACTGAACAACTTTAACTAAGGAACATAGGTCGAAAAACGAGAAAAAAATGCATACTCTCATAGAAAATACACACATCAACTTTGTCTAGGGATACCAGGTGCTATTTTCATACAAATGAGGTAACTTTGAAGCCTTAGTTTCCTGCCAGGGATGTACTGTGCTGTGATTTGATGACGGCTATCTAAGGAGTAAATGGAGGAGATTCAGATCGCTATACACACCCAACTGATCTGACCAGCATTCTAAAAACGTAATGGACATGTTTAAAAAAACCGTGAAAATAGCATGAAAATGTATGGAAATCCTTAAACCGAGAACTCTGACCCATTAATCTTTTAGAATGCTGATCAGATCAGTTGGGTGTGTATAGCGATCTGAATCTACTCCATTCAGTCCCTAGATGGCCATCACCAGATCACAGCACGGTACATCCCTGGCAGAAAACCAAGGCTTCAAAGTTACCTCGTTTGTATGAAAATAACACCTGTATCCCTAGACAAAGTTGATGTGTATACACGCTGAAATTTTAATCATTTGGTTCCCGCCGTGTGGTGGTTTCACTCATGATCACAAGTAACTTTTACTATCGGGCCAACTCTCCTGCTCGCAAAAAAATTCAGCTGTTCCATACATTAAGGTCGAGTAGACTGCACTTTTGTATGAAACAGCTGTTTTTTTTTTTTGCGAGTAGGAGAGTTGGCCCCATAATAAAAGTTGCTTACAATCACGAGTGGAACCACCCCACGGCGGGAACCAAATGATTAAAATTTCAGCGTGTATACTGGTCAGCTGATCGACTTACTGTGGAAAGGCGTAAAAATAATTTGTTTTTTGACCTATGTTCTATGGAGAAAGTTGTTTGTTCAGATAAATCAATTTACCTGTTTCAGTATAATTACATATTTATTCCACCTTATATATTTTTAGTTTCTCCGTATTGAAGCTCGCCATAAATATGATGAAGTAATCTCTAAGTAATGACAAAAACTTAAGTGGCCGAGGAAAACCCTAAAGGGTCGTGTACAAGTCGGGAATATTATCACGCGAAGGGAAAACTCGCTGTAGGTACGTTGTAGTATTCAGGTAGGTTTAACACCAAGACACTAATATTTTGGAAGCAAAGAACCATTATTGTTACGGGAGCGGGGTACGGATTTAGAAGCACACTATATCAGTTGAATAGTGCAAAAACGTGCGTTTATTATCATTTTTTTTTGTGATGGAGGATGGGCACGATTGTATAGAAGTTTGTACTCAAAAACCTATTGCAAACAATAAAAATAATTTAAAGGCCGTTTGAAAAGTCTAACTATGTAGCACAAATAGTATTTATTGACCGAGTGAGCGCAAAGAGCGAGCGAAATGTCTCTGCTTCAGCTTGGGAAAAAATGCTTTCGTATGTCTGTCCGGCTGTCCGTCTGTTCTCCTCCACAGGTAACAGGTCGCATTTATCAACCGATTCTCGTGAAATTTTGTGAGTAGACTCGATAATTATATAGATTTTTCGAAATTTTTGTGAAATAAAATCACCCATTTCGATATACACACATCAACTTTGTCTAGGGATACAGGTGCTATTTTCATACAAACGAGGTAAGTTTGAAGCCTTGGTTTCTTGCCAGGGATGTACTGTCCTGTGATCTGATGACGGCTATCCAGGGAGTGAATGGAGGAGATTCAGATCGCTATACACACCCAACTGATCTGACCAGCATTCTAAAAACGTAATGGACATGTTTAAAAAAACCGCGAAAATAGCATGAAAATGTATGGAAATCCCCAAACCGAGAACTCTGACCCATTAATCTTTTAGAATGCTGATCAGATCAGTTGGGTGTGTATAGCGATCTGAATCTCCTCCATTCACTCCCTGGATGGCCATCATCAGATTACAGCACGGTACATCCCTGGCAGGAAACCAAAGTTACCTCGTTTGTATGAAAATAACACCTGTATCCCTAGACAAAGTTGATGTGTATTATGTTCAAAATTAGAAGCGCCATATCTAGCCTCGAATGGATATAATGAAAGAATACCTACCAAAACAATTAGTACCTACTGCTTTTGAAAACCTGTACGACATCTATTAGGCAGCCATTACATGCTCATGCAAGCGTCAGTCAAATTCCATCAGTTATGAATTACGTTTGACTGACTGACTGATGGAAAGAAGAAATCAACTTCATCCAACCATCAGTCACTACATTACACAGTCACAGCCGTGACTGTGGTTAAACAGACAGCAAAACCTACCGTGTAATGGATGCCTTAGATTAATTTTTAAACAACATACGATTTGAGCTACTTTTCAAAGCAAAACCTCGAGGTCTACAGCTCACTGCGCCACTAGTTTTTATTATGTAGATAATCTGAATTACCTGTCCATTTTTCTAAATGTTATGATTGGGAATAGTCATGTTGGCTGTCCGATCGTGTATTCTTTTATCATTCACAATTTTCTATGAACTTTATAGAAAGCCTTAAAGCTTCTTTAAGTACATAGAAATCCGATCGGACAGTCAACATATACTATTCCACAGTTAGTAGTATTAAAACTGTGACTACTCCCTATCGTACCTATTTTTATGCTCTCCAAAAGCCTTTTTAACGCTATATTAATTATTTTCATGGTATATGGGCATAGGCACTAGGCACCTCCATAGAACTGCAAATTCAAGCAAGATCTTTCTAGAACTTTTACTTCCACATGAGTAGTGTCGTAGTGTGACAGGGACCCGTGCATTCCTAAGCAGCAGGGTAACGAGGGTGACTGACGGCTACCCATATCGACGTCATGACGCGAGCTTTGTGCTCCGACGATATAGATAAACAACCCATATGTATGTAAGTGGTGGAAAAATGAGAAAGTGATTTTAACACCTTAGTACTGAAACTATGTGAGCTCTGAATTATACAACGTGTTACAAAATAACCTATATTGCCGAATATGGTAGAAAGGGACTATCAAACTGAACAACTTTTACTAAGACGATGTATGATAAAGGCACGGTCACGGTAAAGAAATCTATAAGTATTATAACTTCATACAAATAGTCGAGAAGCGAGCCTTTATATACCTATGCGCCTCGAGTTCGGTCTGCACTCAGTACACAAACAGTGGCGAATGCGCCGCTGTGACGAAGGAAAGATTTACGTACTATTGTTTGAAATACAAGTACTTACTATGGCAAATTGCAAATTGTGCTGTTTTTATTATTTAGAATTAACCAATTAATCCCGACATAACATTTTTAAATACCTGGATAGTCCGAAAAATAAGATTAATGTTTACTTAAAATATTTTTTAGGTATTACCTACTAACTAACGGCCAAAAGGATTTGAAACTAATTTGTTTTTCCCTTTGATGTAGGTATTTTGCTTTTTTTTAGTTTTTAGTTTTCCCCATTCATTTTGTTAACCTAGGTATTTTATTGCTCAAAAATTGATTTCTCGGTGAAGATAGACCCTATAATATGGATTTTTAAATATTACGTACAACCACAAAACTAGAAAGATACGAAAATAATTAGATGAAATTAAAATACTGTAGCCGGGTGGTGGCCCTAATGCGTGTTCATGTACCGCGCGGCTCTAGGTAATCATTCCAAGGACAGGGCCGAGTTAGAATACTGATAGATTTCTTTACCGTGGCACGGTGTTCGGACACGCCACAATGTTACAAGTGTTGACACACCCTACGTTTGAGGTCTCAAAGCGTCATATTCCTGTAGCTCTACCATGAGTTGATGCAAACTGTTTTCGTTACCGAAAACTATTCGGATATACTGCTCAATGTGAGTAAAAAAGAGAAAACGACGGTTTTTGATACCGAAAATAGTTTATATCAACTCATGGTAGGACCAACAAACTTTTTGGTTATTCTAGATTTAAAGAAAGAAATAAATTTTATTGTCCTCATCAGGTGCTCAACGCCCATTCTTGGGAACAAGCTTTTGTAAGGAATATGATTGTGTTTCTCTGTCTTATGTACATGTATTATTAACCTCTGCTTACATCCATTAATGCACCTTATTAGACTTTTCTATTAAGTATTTTCCTTAATGACCCGTGGTACACCTGCGTGGTTAACCTAAGTATTCCACAGGTACCTTTTTGTACCCGTGGTCTACCCCAATAGGTGAACCATGGGTAAATCCACAAAATGTAGTGCCCATGGGTCACCCAATAAGTGAACCACTGTTAAATACATAAAATATAGTGCCCATGGGTAACGCAATAGCTGAACCACTGTTGTTTTTCCAGAAAGTATGAAAAATAAACTGTAAGCTTACATAAATAAAGTCAGCAAATAAAGTTGAACCCACAGGAGCTTCATATAAAGGAATTCGGCCGGTGTTCGCCGGTGGACGGTCATAAACATGTTCCTGTGGGCGGCGTTATTTGTATTTAAAGGACGGATGGGGATATGAACTAACCTTACTAGTGGTTCTCGAATGGCAAATGTTAGGCTGCGAACGCACTGACAGGTGCCTAGATTGGTGCCTGGGCACCATATATCTAGATATATCCAGGTTTCTTGGTGACCGCACTGGTAGGTGAGTCGCTAGGATAGTCGCCTTGGTCTCATAGTCTTTGGTTGGGCTGTCCGCCCATAAGGAATGCCAGTATTGCAGCACTAGGGTTAAAAGGGGCTGGGCAGCATATGGGAAACTTCGTAGTCTAAAGACGAAAGTCTTCAACTAGTGCGTTTTGCCTGTCATGACATACGGAGCCGAAACGTGGACACTTACTGTAGGGCTGGTCCACAAATTTAAAGTCGCGCAGCGAGCTATGGAAAGGGCTATGCTCGGAGTTTCTCTGAGAGATCGGGTCCGGAACGAGGTGATCCGTTAGTGAACTAAAGTCATCGACATAGCCCACCGGATTAGCAAGCTGAAGTGGCCGGCCATATTAGCCGTAGAACCGATGGCCGCTGCGGCAGACGAGTTCTAGAATGGAGACCGCGTATGGGCAAACGTAGTGTGGGACGCCCTAAGACAAGGTGGAGCGACGATCTTCGCAAGGTAGCCGCAGATCGTGCTCAGTGGCGTGCACTCGGAGAGGCCCATGTTCAGCAGTGGACGATGATAGGCTGATGATGAGGGTTAAAAATGGCTGATGATGATGTTATCGACTCTGACACGGTCGATAATGAACAATTTGTTCTACCTTTAGATTAAAAAGGTAAAAAATTGTTTAAAAAAACAAAAACCGACTTCAAAAAACCTACCCCTAAAAAGCAAGAAATAATATTCGTAATAATAAAAACACGTCTATTGAAGTCGGGTGGGGCTGGAGTACAAATTCCTTTTTTTTTTATTCTAAAAGCCCCACCCGACTTCATTATGCGTGTTTTTATTATTACGAATATTATTTCTTGCTTTTTAGGGGTAGGTTTTTTGAAGTCGGTTTTTGTTTTTTTAAACAATTTTTTATTTTTTAGTTTTTAGTGTAGGTACCTTTTGTATTAGGTAGTGTAGGTATATTTATTATTTAGTTAGAAAAATCGGCTCAGCCAAACGTGAGTTAATCGCGGAGAAACATACATACATGCGGGTCAAACTACGTACCTCCTTTTTTAAGTCGGTTAAAGAACTACACTTAAGATATCCCTTTTCAAACAAAAAAATAATTATCTTATTCAGTTCATAAACAAAGAAGTTTTACGACAGATCATCGAGGTAGTTCACACAAAAATCATACTATTTTCGTGCTTTTTTTCAAGATTACTTGAAAAGTACTGAACCGATTTCAAAATTTTAAAAAATGGGACCAACTTGGAAGTTTACCTAATCTAATAACGTTTGAATCATTTCAATCGGTTCAGCCGTCTTCGAGTAATCGGTGTACATACAAAAAACAAAAAAAAAAAAAAAAAAAAAAAAAAAAAAAAAACGGGTCGAATTGAGTACCTCCCTCCTTTTGAAGTCGGTAAAAATCAATAAAATATTCTCTTGGATAACAAGTCTACCTTCAACATTGTAAAGTCATAAGAGTTTCACGCATAAATATATAGTAGAAACCTTTGCTACCAAAATCTAAAGGTTCTGTTAAAAAACTAATTGAACCTCGAACCTAAGTTGACACCAAATTTGTCATTCCACGTTCAGCCAAGTAACCATAATCTACAGAATATTCCAAAGAAAATATTGTCTGAAACGAATCGAGTTTTCATAGTACTACTTACGTAACCCTTTAGGGGCATGCGAATGAATAAGTAACCACTGTCAATCAAACCCGTCGTGGTAGGGTCAGACACGGAGTTGATCGCTCGCAGTCAGCTGGGATGAGGCCTGCCATTAAGGAAACTTAGTTTACTATGACTTTGCATAAGATGGAGGGTTGTGAAGAATTCTCCCTGAATTCTTTTTTCATCACAGCGTGGAAAAAGAATTTAGGGAAAATTCGGCGAATTAGGGAAAGTTCAACGTGTTAGAGAGGTCTGGGGCGTCGATTGGCATTTATGTGTTTTCTTTACTTGTCAAAACGCAAACATTAATATGTCGTAGGATTATCTTATAAACCAGATCATTGCAAAATCCTAGGTCGATTGTAAAAGACCGGATAATTGGAATCTAAAATCGTGCGAGCAAAATTAGGATCTTCGTAAAAATCCTAGTATGTTTCGGAAAATTGCAAACTTGAATGATGATTGGATAATCTAAGATTTGATTTAGTCTGATTGGTTAGAACATGGCTCTTCTTAAAGGACTATAGGTAGCCGTTAGCCAATCAGAGCATCCGTCAGTCCATAACGTTGACGTCAGCCAATCAACACCTGCAAAATGATTGTCATTTGCGATTTACCTAAGATACGCTGGGTTTTTGTAAAGACCCTAAACATTACTCGGACGATTGTAAAAATCTGTCTCAGATTCTATCTAATTTTTTGCGATCATCTAGGATTTTTGTTAAGTTCCGATTTTAACTATTGTTCTGCGACATATACTGCCGAATACCTCCAGGTGAGCTCTGAGTAGTCGTGGTTGTACAGAAGAAAACTCGGCCTATCATAATATATGTTGTCTATGATGGTGTACGTGCAAAATAAAATTTTCCTAATAAAACAATAAGGAATAGCCGCTCTGATACAAATATTTATTTTCTGCAATCATTCACAACGAGGTAGCTTCCCTAGATGCGAAATGTAGAAGCGAGAGGATGAGTTAATATTCTGTACATAACATTATAAGTGCTCGATGGTGTGCATTGTCCATCAGCCATTTTTAATGTCCCCACTGCAGGGGCACAGGCCTTCCTTATAGGTGGATAAGGAGGACGGGCCATAACCCACCACGTGGACCCAATGCGGATTGGTGGGTATTAATGACAGCAAATGAAGCCGGGACCAACGGCTTAACGTGCTTTCCGGAGCACGGAGGAGCTCGAGATAATAAATGTTTGGTCACCCATCTCATGACTAGGGAATTCGATCCCGGCCCTTATTTCTGATCCCGGGATTTCGGGATTACACTTAACCAATCCCGGGATCCCGGGATTATTTCGGGATTGAAGATTAAAAATAAAAATATATAAATCTTACAAAAAATGGCTTTATAATCAACAAATGAAAATAGACTCAAATAAACGTAATTAAGATTTGGTCAAAAATCGACGTACTTAATCAAAATTTTAACAAAAATCAACATATTATTTTAAGTTAAAGTACACAACTAGCTAATCTAATCACTCTAACTAATCAAAGTTAGAGTCAAACTAAGTGTATTATTTTTCAAGAATAAATAAGATCTCCTAAAATTTTAATAAACTGTTAAAACATTTATCTAACAAACTATGCAACTAAAGATATTTGACGAAACCTCTCTTAACATCGACCAAATATAGACGGATTTCATTTAACAACTTAGTTAGTATTTAGGTAGTAAATAAAGTTTCTTAGCAAAAACTGATTGGAAATAATATTCGTCAGTCACAAATGTCACAATATGTCTCATTTCACTTAAAATGGGTCACTTGAAAGTCACAATATGTCTCATTTCAAAACTAATCTTGAAGAATGTCCATACATTTTTATTCAGTAAGTAGCAGTAAAACTGAAGTATTTCACCACATAACTTAGTGAGAATTAAATTTCTATCATTTTACTGAAAAAAAGGAGTTTTATTCCAAAAAACCATCGCATATCCACGGGGTTAATTTGTGTTGCTTGCTTGAATGAAATACAGAAGGATTTCATGTATTTTATATCAAAAATTATAGGCATGCAATTATATTGAGAGCACTGGCACTGAGCGTTTAGCTACACGCACTATATTTTGCAACATTTTTAAAATTAATTAACCAATCCCGAAAATCCCGGGATTATGAAAACTTAATCCCGAAAATTTCGGGATTGAAAAACGGTCGGGATCCCGGGATCCCGGTTTTCGGGATCCCGGGATCGAATCCTTTACTCATGACCGAACCTTGCGAAAGTTGCTTAACCTCCGCAATCGCTAGGCCAGGCGCTAAACCACTGCGCCACCGAGCTCCTCTGAGATGGTGTGCATTACATATATTTTATTCTCAACAATTTTTTTAACTTATCTAACTGAAAAACTTAGTAAATTTTAACAACCACTGATAAATTTACTTTTTGGTTGGATAATGATCTGTCGCCTATATCAAAGATAATCTGAAAGGCTACAGATATAAACTCAGTACCGTTTTATTTCCTTTTTTATGGCTTCGATAGGATCATCCTTTTGGTACTGATATGAACACTCGTTTGGTTTTACGAGTTCCTTGAATGTAACTCTTTTTGTAATTTAAGTGTTAAAACTTCCGTTACTTCTTGTTTTATTAATGTGTTTATCGTCAACCCTATCAAATTTGTACAGCTAAAAACACAAACACTGAGATATATTTAAAAAAAAAACCGGCCAATTGCGAGTCGGACTCGCGCATGAAGGGTTCCGTCACAGAATACATAGTTCCGTACCAAAAAACGGCAAAAAAAATTACGTTTGTTGTATGGGAGCCCCCCTAAATATTAATTTTATTCTTTTTGTAGTATTTGTTGTTATAGCGGTAACAAAAATACATCATCTGTGAAAATTTCAACTTTCTAGCTATCACGGTTTATGAGATACTACCTGGTGACAGACAGACAGACGGACAGTGGAGTCTTTGTGATAGGGTGCCGTTTTTACCCTTCGGGTACGGAACCCTAAAAATGAAAGGTTGAGCAATAAATTATATATATATTTATTACATAGTTACTTTATAGCATATTTTGGCAGAAATTAGTAACATTTTTTTTTAGCTACAGTCGTGAATTTCAATTACAGTTAGGTAATCTTATGTAGTTCAATGTAAAATAAATCATCTTTTTTATTTTAGTATTTATTTTGCAGGAAAGCGGCGTAAATTAAGCTTTAATAAAAACAGGAACTGTTGTAAATACTAAAGACAACATTTTCCTTGGTTTAAATTGATCGTTAAGGTCACACACCAGAAAAAGGAAAAATCAAGAAATCATTGCCGATTTGGAAATGTTATGTCTTCCGTAAAACTGTCATTGAGAAACATGGTCGGATTATAAATAGGATAATATAGTAATGTAACTTTAATTATTTGATTTACAGGGTTATTTGTAAAACACCAACAACCTCGCAGGAGTAGATTACTAACATCTTAAACAACAACATTTGTTCTACGACTTTTCCGAAAACAGACAAAAAAACGACATGTCATACAATTGTCCGAAAATTCGGATTTTTTGGTCTGTTTTATGAAAATTTTTAGAACAAATGTTGTTGTTTACGATGTTAGTAAGATTACTATGATCTAAGTAAAAACTCCTGTGGTGTTTTACAAAATATTGGGTCATTTTGAACTTATACCATCCAAATTTTAAGGATGTGTCCAGTCCATGGAACTAAACAACTTTCTCTAAGAAACATGTGTCAAATTTCGCCACAAAATTTTGGTCATCCCATAATAAATTGATCACGTGATCTCTTTGATTTGTATGGAAAGTCGATTTTTATTTTACATATTTGACCATGTGTTTCTTAGAGAAAGTTGTTCAGTTTCATGGACTGAACACATCCTCAAAATTTGGATGGTGAATACAAAATTACCTTGTATAACCCTGTATAAATTAAAGTTTAGGAGCTCGGTGGTGCACTGGTTTAGCGCCTGACCCAGTGATTGTGGAGGGTAAGCAACTTCCGCAAGGGTCGGTCATGGGATGGGTGACCAAAAATGTATTATCTCGAGCTCCTCCGTGCTTCGGAAGGCACGTTAAACCGCTGGTCCCGGCTGCATTTGCAGTCGTTAACACCTACCAATCCGCATAAGGCCCGCGTGGTGGGTAATGGCCCGTCCTCCTTATCCACCCATTTAGAGGGCCTGTGCCCCAGCAGTGGGGACATTAAAAATGGCTGATGGACAAGTACTTCCGAAGATTGGGCAAGTTAAAATATTTCTACAATCATGATGTACCTACCTACTTATTATTTGATATATCAAATTAACAATGTTATTTTAATATTTAAATTAAGTAATAAATTAGAAAAAATCTCCTCGCCACCAGATCATTTTCTAGTCACTCAGTAGCTCAATAAGAAGAGCATTGGGCTGGACTCCCAAAGGTCGCGGTTTCGTGTACCGCCTGAGAAAAATAAATAAATTTAAAAAATATAAAAACACGACTGCCCTTCCAAAAACGAACTAAAAAGTTAAATAACAAGTGTCATTTCAGTCGGGGGACCGTTTTGTGGAACAATTTTTAATCAAAGAGGTCCCCCGACTGCAATGACACTTGTTATTTAACTTTTTAGTTCGTTTTTGGAAGGGCAGTCATGTTTTTAATATTTTTTTAATTTATTTTTTTTCCTCACATTTTAGTGACAAATTATATAGTTTTGAAATGTGCTCATTGAGGCCTTTCATTTGATGCCCATATTGTAATAATTGAAGAAAAATTTTTTTTTTATATTTGAAAGTGGTGTCGTAAAGTTCGCCATTTTACTTTTTTCAAAAAAAAATATAACCAGTGTCACTCGAAATGATGTAAGGATTCTAACAATACCCCATATATTTAAATCCGTTGAGCCATTTAGAAGTTATGGTGGAATAAAGAAACTCACATACCCACAAACATACATGAACCCTGAACACATATACACTCTTTTTTGGGCAGTCGTGTAAAAAATTATCCGGTGGTGAGTTAAATTTTATTTTTTCCACGTTTCATTATTAGATATTGAAGGGATTGTTTTTGTTAATTGGTATAAAATGGTTAAATAAAAACTAAATGAAGTTTTTAAATGTGATCATCATTATAACAACTGTAAACGAGTCATCAATTTCACATTGCATAACTTTGGCTTGGTATAGGACGTAGAATGTTTTGTTGTCTTTAAAAAATACGTTGTTTACATAATATTTTCCACGAGTTCGGCCTTGACCTTGGCTATGTTTGAAAGGGTGAAAGGGAAACTTTAAAAAGATGTGTAGGTTTAAGCACAGAGTAAACAAAAATATTATTTGAAGAAAGACCTTCTATAGAGTTCCAAAGATATTCGAAATTTAAACTCGTCTAAAGCTCGCACCCCACGTGTCAGTTCGCAACCCACCGGGAACCGCTCAACACCACGTCATTGCAGGGTTGGTAAATTTTGCGTTTTTACCCCATTTTGGGGAAAAAAAATTTTGAAATTCCTACCTATTACTACCTATTATTCCTGTGTGAAAGCTGTGCGTCTATTATAGTAGTGTACTCGCACTATTCGTTTGTTCTTCTAAGCTTTTAATCTATTTGTTTATTATTATACTAATGAACCAACGCGAATCACTCCCACATCGGCAACCTGCTTAGATAATATTTTTTGTAACTGTAATGTTCTTGAAAAATCAATTTTGAATTGTATTAAATCCGACCACAGTGGACAATTAGCCTCTATTGAGCACCATCATGTTCCGCCTAAACGGGAAATAATGTGTAGACCAATAAAAAAACACTGTATTGAAAAATTCAGAACCAATGTCACAAGTAAAATTGAAACATTACCAGAACCAAATTTTAAAGCCAATAACTTATATAATCATTTATTTAGCGTAGTTCAAACCGAATTTAGTGAAACTTTTAAGCAAAAAGTCATCAAATGTAACGATAGTACGAAATTTAGTGACCGGGCCACACCCGGTATATATAAGAGCAGAAGGAAATTATACGAACTTTATGCAGAAAAAGCTACTTCCTGTGATCCTAACTTCATTGAATTTGTCAAGAAGTATTCACAAACATTCAGACAGGTTTGTATCCTAGCAAAGTCCAAGTACTTTGCAAATAAAATAAAATTAGCTGATAATAAAATTAAGGCTACTTGGAATATTATCAATAAAGAAACGGGCAAATCAAAATCCAATATAAATTCCTTCTGTTTAAAATCTGGTAATCAAACTTTTGAGTCTGACAATGAGGTCGCTAAAGTTTTTGAAGATTTCTTTGCTAGGATACCAGCAGAAACTACCAGTACTCTTAGTGCTTGTCCCAACATCGCTGTCTCCCTCCTGGAGTCTAGTGTTGATAAGTGCAATGAAGCTTTTTCCTTTAAATATATAGATAGTGCAGATATCATTAAAGCTTTTAAAACAATTAACGTTAAAAAAACAGAAGATCTTTGGGGCATGTCAACAAGCATTATTAAATCAATTATTGATATACTAGCCCCTTACTTGGCTTTTATTTTTAACAAATGTATTGATGAAGGGGTCTTTCCTGACTTAATGAAAAATAGTAAATTGATTCCTCTTTTTAAATCTGGGGATAAAAGTGACCCAGCTAACTTTAGGCCTATATCAATACTTCCAGCACTTAGTAAAATATTTGAAAAAAATATATATTCCCAATTATTAGATTACTTCACATACAATAATATACTTCATAAAAATCAGTTTGGATTTTCCAAGGGTAAAAATACTACTGATGCTGGAATTGCACTTCTCAAACATATTCTTGACGCTTGGGAAGAAAAACAAGATGTAATTGGTATTTTCTGTGACCTTTCTAAGGCATTCGATTGCGTTGATCACCAAACACTATTAAAGAAGCTAGAACATTATGGTGTCTCTGATAAATCAGTTAGCCTTATGAAATCGTATTTGTTCAATAGAACTCAGAAAGTAGTGATAAATAAAACTGAATCTACTGGAGCCCCCATCAATATGGGTGTGCCGCAGGGATCAATATTGGGCCCATTGCTGTTTCTAATTTATATAAATGACCTTCCCAACTACGCGAATAATTTATGTGAGACAGTACTATTTGCGGATGATACTTCTTTAGTTTTCAAAGTAAACAGAGGTAATAACTGTTCGGACGAAGTAAATAGTGCCCTCTCTAAAGTTTCATACTGGTTTAATAGTAATAATTTAGCACTTAACCCCAAAAAAACTAAATGTGTAAAATTTTCATTGCCTAATGTTGAGCAGACAGAATTAAATATTAATTTGAATGACGATGAAGTCGAGTTTATTGAAAGTACAAAATTTCTAGGTATTACACTAGATTCTCGACTTCAGTGGGATCCACATATCGAAGCCTTGTCAAGTAGACTTAGTTCAGCAGCATTCGCTGTTAAAAAAATAAGGCTTTTAACTGATATTGAAACGGCAAGGTTAGTATATTTTAGTTATTTTCATAGTGTAATGTCTTATGGACTGCTATTGTGGGGCTCAGCTGCCAGTATTGAAAATATTTTTGTACTCCAAAAAAGAGCTGTTCGCGGCATATACAATCTTCGGCGGAGAGATACCTTGAGAGAACTGTTTAAAGAAATAAATATTTTAACTTTGGCAGGCCAATACATATATGAAAATTTAGTTTATGTAAGAAAACACTATGATTCATTTGCGAAGAACAGCAATAATCACCAGTTTAATACAAGAAATAAAGATAAACTTGCCGTTCCAAGATTTAGGCTTGCAAAAACTAGAGGTTCATTTATGGGGAAAGGCATAGCCTTTATTAATAAAGGTCCACAACAAGTAATCGATCTTCCTTTGCATGAATTTAAAAACCATGTTAAAAAAACGCTCATGGGTAAAGGTTATTATAAAGTAGACGATTATCTTAAAGATCAAAATGCGTGGAAATGATGTAACACATAACTACTATAAGTACTTTGTTGCCAATATAATACCTAAGTCTATGTTTGTTGCCAATAATCCTTTCACCCTGTTGTAATTATCTGGTAACGATATATTTAAGTTTGTAAATATCGTTACTTATTGCTATTAAAGCTGATAAGTTTCTTGCGCCCGTTCTTCTTGTCAGTTAAAAAAGTCTTGAACGGGTGGTAGGAAAATATAGACGATTCAAAAGTACTTAATAATTAAGTTTATTTGAATAAAGCTATTTTTGACTTTGACTTTGACTAAAGCCCGTATTTATAAACCGCTCTCGACGTTGAGAGCTATCTTGAGATCATATTTGAGATTCTCTTCTTATAGGAACAGCATCTCAGGTAAGATCTCAAGATAGCTCTCAACATTGAGAGCAGTTTATAAATACTGGCCTAAGAGCTGGTCATGAAAATAAGTTTGCAATTCAGAGAGCACCGAAATCCCTCTAGTTAGTGTGCCATGCTATCATTATTTACAGATGGCAGATAGCCTGGGAAGTGTTCAGCGATGGAGGTGAGAGTTGGTGGGAAACTGAAGGTGTGCAATTTATAGAGATCTGGATTTGGTGTGATATTATAGCTTATTATGATACATCTACCAGGCGCCCGGATCTATTAAAAATTATAGATGTCATTCTTACTAGAGGGATTTCGTTGCTCTGTAAATTCCGTGGCTAGCTTTTAGTCTATTATGTATTATAATTATCTCTTTAATAAACAAATTTAAGCTTGTTATTTTTGGTGACATTCAATAACTGAACCGCTTCTTCCGAATTAAATTTTTACAACCTTAATTAAAACTGGTATACTAATTAATACTAAAATAAATCAAATTTTAAGTACACCTAACTGTCTAATTTATGAAGGTAACCCTTTTTAATTAATAAAAGGTACACTTGAAAACTCATAAAACCACATTGATAGAAGTTGACACATAAAACGATGACATAAGGGTTCCTACACTTTGACGTTTTTTAGCGTTTATAGAACATTTATTTAACTGTCTTCCTACTAGCAGAAAAAGCTTGGTTCTCACCTCCTATTAGTACAGTAGCCCGTAGAACATTTTAATCACCAAAAAGGTTACCGTTTGCCGTTGTGATATAGTTATTTATTACGAAACTATAGATACTTTAACCCAAGTTTTACAGATCGCAACCCGCCGTAACCTACATTTGTATATCTCCAAAAATGATATTTTTTTATTTTTCAAGGTTCACCACGTGGTTTAGCTATTGTCGTGTTCTACAGCTTTGTTTGATTGCCACTGATAATAGAAAGACTGGAAAGTGATCATACACAGATTTAAGACCAGATAAGGTCCAACCATTTTCATCAGGTCTTAAATCTGTGTATGGCTACTTTTTATAGTCTTACTTTTATCTGCTGCAAACAAACCAAGCTGTAGAACACGACAATATCTAAACTATGTGGTAAACCTCGAAAAATAAAAAAATATCAATTTTGGAGATATACAAATATAGGTTACGGCGGGTTGCGATCTGTAAAACTTGGGTTAAAGTATCTATAATTTTGTAATAATTAACTATATCACAACGGCAAACGGTAACCTTTTTGGTGATTTAAATGTTCTACGGGCTACTGTACTATATTTGATGTAAAGTATTTTACCCTAAGTGACAGTTGGTAAAAAAAGTCATGACTCTAACACCCGTTTGCACTAAACTTAAGAATATTTTAAGTGTTTTCCTTACTACAACTCATCCAAATTAGGTAAGGTAGGTAGGTATTATTACCCATGAACATGAACTTAGCTGTCATGTCGTGCGCTATCTTAGTCAAGTTGTAGTTAGGAAAATATTAAGGTGATTCTTAACGTCTTAACTAAGTTTATTCCAAACGGATGGAAGTGTTACATACATAGAAATAGAATGCCAAAGAACAACAATGTCAATAAACAGGTGATCCGAAAACGAATGCATACATTTTATATGAGATACGTAAAATATGACTTACATACATAAAATATGACTATATTATGGCAAAGGAAATTAACAAACTATGTTCCATACTGTTTTCTTCGTCGATAAACGAATAAATGTTGCGAAATTTGGTTTTAGAGAAATGTGTGGCAAAATCTTATTTACGTTTGAAAAGTGTGATTACTTGGATTGTTTCTTTTTATTACATCACAATTACTTAGAGCACAAGACACCACGGCTCCACAATACCTTTATTTGAAATTCTAATAAGGATTGACAAATATTTTTAACAAACTGTGATTGCTCATTTGCAAGGCGGGACGCTAGGGGCTCTTACTGTAAAAAATATTGGCACATTATCACTTGATTCTTTGTCTCTTTTTTTTACAGACCGTGTCCGTATAATGTTGACTTCTCTTTTCCACGCTTTGTTGGTCTTCTTGAGCGCAGCGAAAATTTTTCTATGTCTATGGTTACATAAGAATTTTATTTATCTCTCGCATATTCAAACTTTATTTTTCTCTACTCTACTGAGTATTTTTTTACAATACTTTTGATTGGAGTATTGATTTGATAGAAAACCAACTGGACATGAAGCATAATATGATACGTGCTAATAAATAAATAGCAGATGGAAAATAACAGGTCTTCATGTTTATAAAAGAGTAAAATGAAATTTTGTTTCCTTAAGCGTCTAATAAACGCGAACGTCGGACAAACGTCATAATAAAAAACGCCCTAAACGAAGACTAGGTGCTCCGGAGCTTAATTAAAAACATTCATGTCGTATTATAAGGAGAGCTTGATTAACTGTACGTTTTGGCGGCGATCGTAAAAAACTGGGGATATGACGAACGCTTCGGTGTTAGGGTGGTTACAGACACTACGACTTTTACAGTTGGCATTTTTGTCCACAACGGCATGGTGTTTGGCCTTCACCTCACCTGATGTTAACTGACGTTAAGGCCTGACGGAGCGCACATCCCGAATACTCACCACTGAGGAACTGGCTATTTTTAAATTGTTGTGATGGCGTCACACTTTGGTAAGATAGTGGTAGTTAGCCAGGGGGACTTGAAATAAGCCCTACCATTAACCAAACCTAGTACAAATAGTACCCCCTCCTGGGAATCGAACCCGGGACATCATACACGCGTGGGCGAACCAATAGACTAGACCATAGAGTAGAGGCGGTTATTTATTTGTTTTATTTTGTAAGTTTTTTATTATGTAAAGATTGTTAACTAATCAGTATTGGGCCTGCGTGATGGGTTATGGTTCATCCTCCCTAGCCACCTTTAAGGAAGACCAGGATGCAATGTAAAGTCAGTTACTGCAATAAAATGTCGGTAGATCTTTTAGTAATTAAAACAACACTCAAGAGTATAATCCGAACGTATATAGATGGAACTTTGGGAATGACATAGGCTACTTTTTATATCATAGCTGGGAACTGGTCTCCACCCACACGATATAACAGTAGGCCACGCGGGCGAAGCTAATAAAACATCTGCAAATATCATAAAATTATCTATTAAAAAAATATTTTTAGTGAAAAAACAAAGTTATTGTGAGAAAAAAAACAATCAAAACAATCTCTACATTAGTTTTTTCAGCCTTGAAACGATAGCACTTACGCACAAATAATTCGCCGTTCTATCAAAGTCTTGGCAATCAACTGTCACTGTCACTTACCTGTCGATCTGCCAGTGAGCACTCCCCCTTACTCCAACGAGTACTGCGTCAAAACGGTTCCCTCGGGTGGTTTACGAGCATTTTAAACGAAGCACCCTCTCAGGAAGATTTTGAAAAAATGAAGACGATTTTATTACTTACTGGAAACTTGTATTTTGGGTATAAAGTCTTCTGGTAGCCGAGTGATGTAATTAAGATTTGAACTAGTAGCACAGTTTTAAAAGCTGTGCTATTACTGAAGAGTAAAGAGGTACAGAGCCATGAAAGTCACATTATGATGATACAACACTCACTGCCACCAAAAATCATTACCGTGTATTTACACGGATTACACACAACTCTGTGATAATTAAATTGTTTGGAGTTTTGTGGTGAAAAAAAGGTAATAAAAACAGCTGTCGCTGTTGTTTCGTTTTGTTTTCGTCGAAAAAAACCACAACAAATTATTTTTCACTTAGTTTTTGTGTTTCTAGATAACAATTAATATTTTGCGAGGGGAATATCAGCTTGGATTTTTGATAAATAGTATTTTTAAAGTGTAATTTTTTTTTTGCGGGAGTGGCGCTAGTTCTGCATGTAAAGCCTTAAGTACTATCTTTAGTACTTTGCCATAGCAACTTTGTTGAAAATTTCAAACTGCAAGACATTATATGTCAAAGAAAGTTGCTATTATAATACAATACTTTGTCATAGGAACTTTTTATTTGACAGAATGTCTTAAAAGCATTAAGCTACTTTTGTTGCTGACCGTACCAAATACATTATTTTGTTTCATCTCAAAATAATAAAAATAGTGACGAATGGCAGCTGTACTTAAATGTTATTTTTAAGATGTCGAAATTATTACTGTGAAATGTTCTTAAATTTTTTTCATTAAGTATTTTCTAAGAAAAATGACAGTGATAGATTTTATTACATTTTTCACCATGTGTACACCTATACTTTTTATATCGTATGTAAATACGCTAAATTAAAAGTAAACAAAGTTACTAAAATACATAAATGGAATTTCTTTGGTTATTTTTATTTTAAGGAACATGCCATAACGTTAACAAATTACTTGCATATTAAAAATTATCTTACCCTGAGTATAAAAAATGATTTCACCGAAGAATAAACAATTATTTTACAAAATACATAAGTCATGCCTAAAATCTGGATTATGTCAAGAATTCACCCCTTTTTCTAAACAATGAACAGAGGGGATAAGCATTTTTGTCATTGTTTACACTTGCAATTAAAATAAGCAAATCACCTTCATATTTTCGGGTTAAAAATTCTTTAAAAAGAAAATGAAGTGGAAAAAGCCGGCCAAGTGCGAGTCAGAATCGCGCACGATAGGTTCCGTAAAAAATCATGTTTGTTATAGGACGTAAGTACTTATTTTATTCTGTTTTCAGTATTTTTTGTTACAGCGGCAACATAATACATCATCTGTGAAAATTTCAACTGTCTAGATATCACGGTTCATGAGATACAGTCTGGTGATACACAGACGGACGTAGAGTCTTAGTAATAGGGTCCTGTTTTTACCCTTTGGGTACGGAGCCTTAAAAAGTGAGTGCACGACTGGGCAGAGAATTCGGTACCTTACGCAATGCGGTGCTCTGGATCATTGAGCGGATCGGTACGTGACACGGTGGCTTCGTGGTTGGAACAGCCGTCCATCCGGTTCACGCATTACGTGATGGTTTTTGTAGAAAACGAGGGTGCAAACAAGCTAAAAAAAATAAGTGCTCCTTATCATATTATCATAAAATATCGTATAGCTGAACGAAATGCCTAGATTTTTTTGGATAACACTGATAATATCATATTAAGGCTCGGTTACGCTGAAACATTTGTCTCTGACTTTTTCTTTACTTGTAAAGAGTAAGGAAAATTACCTCACTTTTGCACTTTTTCGATGTTTTTCGTTGTTTTATTATCACAATTATCTTTCTTGAATAAATGTTATTGAAGCAACTTCACAGTACGTTAATGTGTATTTTGAGGTGGAATTCAAAACGTTTCCGCTATTATTTACGCCAAAAATATGAACCTAGGCAAGCCATTTTGATGTCTGTCTGTTTTTTTACAATCATCTATGAGGTTTATGCGCAATATCAACTAGAAAATCTCTTTAGCTTGTTGTATATTTTTTTTGTGGCTACATCTTTACATTTTGTATATATGTATAAAGAAATGACCCCCCCAAACCATGTTTTCCTATTATGGACCCTTAAACGATACAGTCACGCGACTACATAGTTACAATGCAATTTGAAAAAATCCAATACTTACTCATCTATTTTAGTTCTAACACCTATACCCACTGACATGAATTTTTTTTTATTTAACTGGACTGGCTGTCTGTATGATTTGACAGCTAAGTTTGTGTGCCTATTTGAAACGCCACTAGCGTGCGTCTAAAGAACTAATTTTGACGTATAATATGAAAATGGTTGCCTTGATGGTCTCTCCCAAGAACCTTATATTCATATTCTATGACACTGGACATTCTACTACTGAAGGATGGTTGGGGATGAGGTCATTCACCTTTGCAGATTTCTTTTATCCCTCTCACACTGTGACTGAAATTGCCATGCTAAGTACAAAATATCCCAATCCATAGTCAATTTACCCAGGTCATGTACAACAATTAATTAGATTTTCTAAATAAATGTAAATATCGGCACACTTTAAATTAGTTACATGATGTTAAAATTTATTAGTACATGCCAAAGTAATTATTTAGAGGACAGATGAGTCCATTTTGGTATTACAATATTTTACGTTTAACAGTAATTTCTCCATATTTCATAAGTTACCAAATAAAAATAAGGTGGCATCACTGATGGAATTGTCTTTGATTTGACATGTCACTAATGTCAATGATTTTCCACCGCATCTCACGTTTATGTACAAAAATATAAAATTATTTAAATAAAATTCGCGTTACAAAGCATGTGTTGCATTGTGCAAAATTGCAAAAGTGTTTCAAAACCAAATTCTAACATTATATTTCACAAGTAAGTGTTTTTTAAAGTATTTTCAGCATTCAATTTTTCCTTCTCAGAAATCTGAATTTTAGCAGATTTCAAAGATTGTTTCCGATCTAATTCGGAAATATTATAGAAGTTAATTATAATTCCACCTTAATTACGTATTTTTTATTTCAATATAATAAATATAATATGTACAAATCTGTATTCATTTTCGACACATAAGAAGCTTTAGAAATATTATCTGCATATCGCAGGGTGACCATAATCACAGAAGAACTTTTGAATAAGAAAGAAAGATTTGGATGAAAAATTTACGTTTATCCTACCTAACATTACATTTTATGTTTTTATGCCAAATTTAACTTTGAGAGCGGAATTATTTTGTATTCTTAACAGAGAGAAAAATTGTAATGTAAACTAAAATATTATCTTACGTAGTTGAGTTAAACAATTTAGATCAGTTTCAGCTAAGAATCGGACCTACCTAACTTACTACCTTACTACTATACTAGTTATTATGGTCTTTGACACCCATTGTTTATTCGTAGTAACAAAATAAAAATAAATCTTATTTTATTTTTCAGATTCCGAAACGATGAGGAAAAGAAACATTTATAGTATATCCCAATTACCGTTAGAGGGAAATTATTTTCAACGGCCAAAATAATGCAGTTTTGACATTTTATATTGCAACTTTTTTTAATACAATGACTAATAATGAGACTTAATTTTTTTTTCACACAACCGAAAATTCTAAAACTTTTTTCTATTACTAAGGGCGCTTATTCCTGCCTATAAAAATATTCAGCCAATTTGTTTTTTTGGACATTCCTCATTGTACAAAATAAAAATACACGTGACTTTAGGGAAGGGCAGGTGTGTATAAAAAAAAAACTGCCCGGCATATATATTGGCAAGAGAAAGAAAGGGACAAAAGATGCGCAGTAGCCATAAACACTAAGTTTATGGCTACTGCGCATCTTTTGTCTCTTTCATTTTCTTGCCAATATATATGCCGGCATCTGTACCTAAGTCTTAAACCTCACCACGTATCTCCAAGTTTTGACTTTTAACCAGCCGGACCGTACAGGACCAAGGGGTCAAGTTTGCTATTATCGTGACTAACGCCGTAATCGTGTTTCAATGGTGTTTGGATGGTAATGCTTTTTGACACAATTCTTGTTTTTGTAAACCCAAAATTGAAACACATTGTTTTTCCTAAAAATCCAAACCCGTTAGACACTGTGTCTCAGTTTTGGGTTTAAGAATCAAGAACTGTGTTAAAAAGCATTACCGTTCAAACACCATTGAAACACGATTATATGATGTTAACAATAGCGATCTTGACCCCCAGTGTGACCACCATTCCAAAACAGTATCGTCCATCCGGAGAGGAGCCAACCGAAAATAATCATTAAGTAAATATTTTGTGTTGCGCGCCGCCGCTGGCCAAAAGGGGGGTTTGAATGAATATATAGAAAGGTTATAATATGGTTGGTCAAGAGTAGTAATAATCCTATAAATGCAGTAATATTCTAAATGCGAATGTTTGTACGTTTAGAGATACCCAAACATACAAACTTTGGCACTAACTAACATCTAAACTATTCCAAACATTCAAATGTTTAGAATCTAAACACTTTTGAATGTTTGGATTGGTCGTCCAAAAAACTTACGCCGTAGGCATAAGTTGAAAGTCTGTAGTAAGTACCTATTTGTAGTGACTGTCCTACGAATGGACAACATTGTTGTCACCCTAATGAAAGAGATGGAAAATATCGTTGACGTCATTCAAGGTTATTTTTTCGTTCTTCAAGCCCCAAAAGGTGACGCAATGTCCAGAGTCATATATAAGGTTCTTGGTCTCTCCAGACTTCAAACTTTAGTACCACGTACGCACGCTATGCTCACGCTACGTCCTACAGCGCCAAAATGGCGGAAATCAAATAGGCACAAAAACAGTTTGACATAAGCCTGTCCAGTGTAAATATATGCAGGTCAGTGCCTATACCACAAGAAGATTTTTTTTTACTATACTGAACTTTTTTTGCTCTGCGCAAAAAGTTTTTAGTTCGCAATAACCTCTTTAGAAGAAAATTCACCAAGAAAAAAATCACCTTGCTGACAACGTCAGTTTCATTGATAAATAATTATTCTTGTTTGGTTTTATAATGGTTTTTATTGCATAAATTATTATCTTCTTAGATTAATTGTAAGTAATTTGTTGTAATTGTCGAAATATTGTGTTACTTTTCTTCTTTAATGTTATTGTTATTTACCTTTCTTTTTATAAGAAAATTCAAATCAAAATCAACAATCGCTATTTATATTGATATTCTTCTTTCATATAAGTTCCCTCATTACTGAGGATCGTGATTACTGGTTGCTTTTATGATTTGCCTCCATCGGCCTCGGCCCATAGTTGCTCTCACTGCTTGATAGAATTTGCTTGAGGATATTGCTACTCTTACTTGGTCAGACCATCTGGTTGGAGAACAACCTTGGGCTCTCTTGCCTTTATTCCACCAACCACGACCAGCATTTCGATACTGCAGCATTCCTCAGGGATGAGGATTCCGGGTGTAGTGCGCTTCCACCTTCGGCCGTCACTTAGCATCAGGTGAAGTGAAGGCCAAGAACTATCCCGTTGTGAATAAAAAAAATGAGTCGAGTCCAAAGATCTAAATCTTTTAATCTGTAAAGGTTCACTGGAATATTTTTTCATAAATTCCAAAAGCTCACGTTGTTTTTCATAAAAAACTTGATTTTGGAGTTAGGAATGTTATGTTTCGTTTATAATTTTCTCTTATTCGATAAACATAAAGATTAATAGTCCAGTAAACTTTGGTACACCTATCCAAAAAGAACTTAAAGCTATTTTGTAATTACCAACACATTTTCACCATTTTCGCAAACGTGAAAAAGCTTTGTACTTAGGTAAACCCTATTTGAATATGCAGGACTTATACTTCGGAACTAGTTAGGGATAAATCGTCGCGAACCAAAATCTATTATTATGTTAAGGAGGGTGGCCAGAACTGTGCAGTTTTTGTACATTTCCTGCGAATATAAACATGCCCCGGTGTCGCTTTGCGTCGTCCCTGCATTTCGCACAGAGCAGTGCAACTCAGATGGTCAAAGATTTTTGTATATTATTTTCCACTTCGGTTTCTGCGCATCCTGTTCTTTGAAATAAAACTAACTTACGGATTTTAACGCGTTACATTTTTTTTGTAACGCTTAAAAATCCGCAGGTTAGTGTTATCTTGCTTTTGTACTACGAACACGCAAAGTCCGTAATTGTTTATTTAATTTCATGCACTCTATTCTGCAAATGCACGTTTTGGGGCAATTCCCAAGAAAATTAAGTGATGAAAAACTATCAAAATTAAAAATAAAGTAAATTGATCAATCAACGTTGCATAATTTGCTAACTAAGTATCTATATTATAATTAATAATGAATTTCATTTCATTTTTAGTTCATTCAGTTTATCGTATAACCAAAAATAGTAAAATGTGACAAATCGATTCTATTTTGTTACATTTTACTATTTTGATTCTTTATACCCAATGTCTAAAATAGGAGTTATTGATCTGTATCGTTTTTATTAGATTTATACACGTTTGATTTTTCCTGACTGAGTTCTTGGATTCAATTTATAAGTGGGTGTGCTGGTCGATTCGCGTTATTGTCTACTCTACACAAAGACACAGAGGAATTCTCGTTACAGTATCCGAGATAAAGTTAAAATATTATCGTGCCGGATCGAAGCGGACGCGTTCCGCTCCGCGCGAATAAATGCTCTAATACATTTCGAAAACAACAGTTCAATTCCCTTGCATCCTTCGGGAACAAAATGTAAAGTAAACAGAAGACCTTTCCAGAACAAATAGCGGTTTCCCGTGCACGCACTCAATGACATTTCATACAGGAAATGTTAAGTCAAGTCAGACTGTATTCATTACTGCTGTGTTCATTAAAGGTCCGTGGTCTCACCGATTTGACCTACTTGGTAGGGACCTATGGTATGTACCACTACATATTTTCCTCATTTCCGGCGAAATGAGAATCCGACGTTTTGCGAATCCCACAAAAGTGTTAATACTAAAAACTTTTCTTTTCGACTATTTTCCGGCGAAATGAGAATCCGACATTTAGCGAATCCGACCAAGTGCTAATAATTGAGTGATACATATACCACTACATACGGGTACATACCCGTAGTCCTACTGAACTAGGGATGAAGGAGTACTTTTTTATCGTAGATATACAAGGTTATTTTTAGTTTATACAAAACCTCTCGTGGGGTCGATCAGACCATCAAACTGAACAACTTTCATTATGGGACTAACCTCGAAATCACGAAAAAAAAATGAGCTGTCCTAAATAAATGTAAAGTAAACAAAAGACCTTTCCAGAACAAATAGCGGTTTCCCGTGCACGCACACAAAGACATTTCATACAGGAAATGTTAAGTCAAATCAGACTCTATTCATTACTGCTGTGTTCATTAAATGCCCGTGGTCTCACCGATTTGACCTACTTGGTAGGGACCTATGGTATGTACCACTACATAGTGGTACATATACCACTACATACGGGTACATACCCGTAGTCCTACTGAACTAGGGATGAAGGAGTTCTTTTTTTAGGGTTCCGTACCCAAATATACTCCGCTGTCCGTCTGTCCGTCTGTCTGTCACCAGGCTGTATCACATGAACCATGCTACCTAGAGAGTTGAAATTTTCACAAAAGATGTATTTTTGTTGACGCTATAACAACAAATACTAAAAACAGAATAAAATAAATATTTAAGTGGGGCTCCCATACAACAAACGTGATTTTTCTGAAGTTTTTTTGCTCAATATTAATAACGACAATAAGTAGACAATTGTTCACAGATGATGTTTTTCTGTTACCGCTATAACAATAAATACTAAAAACAGAATAAAATAAAAAATTAAGGGGGGCTCCCATAACAAACGTGATTTTTTGCCGTTTTTTGGTACGGAACCCTTCGTGCGCGAGTCCGACTCGCACTTGGCCGGTTTTTTATCGTAGATATACAAGGTTATTTTTAATTTATACAAAACCTCTCGTGGGGTTGATCAGACCATCAAACTGAACAACTTTCATTATGGGACCAACCTCGAAATCACGAAAAAAAAGAAGTAAATAGGTTACTTCTAGGCAGTCGTGACTTGAAGGCCCCCAGACTGTATCTATTGGAAAACACAGACGTCAGTTTCTACTGCAAGAAAACAATAGACGAATGTGTTTTTGTATACGGCCAGAGTTGCGCTTCTGTGTACACACAGACTATTTTGTGCTTCGGAAGCCCCTGGATGCGGCTGCATTCCAGATATAGAGGGGAAAATTGATAAATGCTAACTGTATCAGGTAGATGCAATTTGCAAATTCTTTTAGTTGGTTCTGTTTGTGGAAGTTGAGCAAGGTTCACTAATGCCAGTGTTCGGATCGGTGGCTGTTGGAAGTTGTTGACAGTTTGCAGTCGCTCTCACATGCTTTTATATTATTATCAGAGTTTTTTTAAATTTGAGATTTTTGCATTTACAATGCTATTTTTAAACAATACTAAATAATATACTAGAAAAAATACGACTCGCACCAGATCAATACACAGACGGGAATCGAACCCGCGACCTTTGGATATCCGGTCCAATGCTCTGACCGCTGAGCTACCGAGTCACTAGTGACATCGTCGAATTTTTCCTAGTATATCCTAAACTCTTACGCTGTAAGCCAGCGTTATTTCACCAATATGAGGAATTACCTCGACATTCAATTGAAATATCTTTCCAGATATTTTAACAATTGATTAAGATGAAATAGCTATATAATTTTTAAATTTGAGATTTTTGCATTTACAATGCTATTTTTAAACAATACTAAATAATATACTAGAAAAAATACGACTCGCACCAGATCAATACTCAGACGGGAATCGAACCCGCGACCTTTGGATATCCGGTCCAATGCTCTGACCGCTGAGCTACCGAGTCACTAGTGACATCGTCGAATTTTTCCTAGTATATCCTAAACTCTTACGCTGTAGTTAGGGAGGCGAGGTAGCTAAATGGCGTAATTCAACGGCGCCGTCGAGACCTATCAAAATCGAAAGATAAAATAATTTCGAAAAGAAAAGCTCGTATGGTAAAAACCATTTTAGCGGTGGGTTTGGCTTGTACGGTTTTTCAAAAATGTAAAAAAAAACAGTTACTTGGGCATTCTCGAGCGCGTCAGATATTCATACTACGTATGCCCCAAGTGCCTCTGATAACAACGGTATACTAATCTGCCGGTTTGCGTGGTGGGGGTAGGCATATAAAGTAGTCAAAAATGCAAAAAAAAAAAATTTACTCGAGCGCGTCTGATTTTCGGAAGGGGTGTTAAGTAGGCCCCAAGGAAGCTCCCTTTAAAAAAACTGACGATTTCGGCGTGACCATAAGTTACGATGAATTTTTGAAAATGCAAAAAAAAAAAGTTTTTTTGAAATACTCGAGCGCGTCAGATTTTCATAGGGGAGGTTTATCTCGGTATCCTGAAAGCATATTTTCTTAATCTGACAAAAATGTTGGTGTGTTCTCTTAATCTGACCGGAAAGGTTTTTTGTTTTTTTTTTTCCTTTCTTTCTCCTTGATATGCCTGCAACATCCGTAACAATTATTTCTATTCAGTAATTTCGTTGAGAGAATATTATAGAAGTACAAAAATTTACCTGAATCAAGCGTCTCGTCATTCCTGTACTCAGTGTCATTCTCGTTGCCCAGAATATCCGGCGATAGAACAACATTTTCATACGCATCGGGCAATTGATTCCCGATAAACCACGTGAACTCCAATTTATTATTATTTTCATTTCACCCATGATCGGTTGGTGCAAGGTCAGTGATGTCGGATTTGTAAGCATTCCTCCACAAGTTGGCGATGTACCGAGTTCTGAGGCAATGTTGGTATAGCTCTGACTGGCATGGGGGTAAATTGCAAGCGTCGTAGTTGCGTACGTCCAACGAGAACGGCTTCGATGTGTCGTGCACCTTGTATGTTTTATTAAAAATTATTAATTAATATTTATTAAAAACGTCCAAAAAACAATTTGAGGATCAACAGGCTATTGAATAATATACATACATGAAACTATACATGTTAATAATACTTTTGTATACAGATACGCGTAACTTTTTCCGAGTCCACGAAAATTGTCGAGAAGCTTTAGAAAAAAAAAATTTTTTTTGAGATATAATAAAAGTAACATAATTTAATCATAGTTATTTCATATCAATTTTTTTTAACACCCTCAGTTTTCAAGATATACTCAAAAAACCGGGAATTTGAGTTTTTATGATGCTTCAAGTCAAAAAGTTTTAACTTTGGCCAAAAATGTAAAGAGACCTTTTTTGTGTAAAATAAAATTACCTTTTTTGTTTATTTAAACTTTTTTTTTTGTAAAATGTATCGTTCGCGACTTATATGCCGCAACGCGTTTTTCGGAAGACGAAATGGCTCCTCCACACTCCCGGTCATGCGGAAACCGGCAGATTTTGTATTTTTAGTACGTTTTAGATTATATTCTTCAAAATAAAAAAAAATAAAATCGCGCTCGAGAATGCCGGATTAACGTTTTTTTTTACAAGTTCGCGACCCTATAACTCGGCGGCGTCAAGGACTTATCGTCAGATTAGTTAAATTTAGTCTTAAAACACTAAAATCAACCCCCAATATCTTAATCTGACGCGCTCGAGTATTTCAGACTATCGATTTTTTTTTACTAATCTGATCGTCTATCCTAGGCGCGCGTCACTACATATAGAGCTAAATACTTTACAAGGTTGTTCTATTAGGTCCAAGGTATCTCTCATATCTTAAACTGCCACGCTCGAGTATTACCGAAAATTCCCCTATTCGCCTCCCTAACTACTGTAAGCCAGCGTTATTTCACCAATGTGAGGAATTACCTCGACATTCAATTGAAATATCTTTCCAGATATTTTAACAATTGATTAAGATGAAATAGCTATATAATTTTTAAATTTGAGATTTTTGCATTTACAATGCTATTTTTAAACAATACTAAATAATATACTAGAAAAAATACGACTCGCACCAGATCAATACTCAGACGGGAATCGAACCCGCGACGTTTGGATATCCGGTCCAATGCTCTGACCGCTGAGCTACCGAGTCACTAGTGACATCGTCGAACTTTTCCTAGTATATCCTAAACTCTTACGCTGTAAGCCAGCGTTATTTCACCAATGTGAGGAATTACCTCGACATTCAATTGAAATATCTTTCCAGATATTTTAACAATTGATTAAGATGAAATAGCTATATAATTTTTAAATTTGAGATTTTTGCATTTACAATGCTATTTTTAAACAATACTAAATAATATACTAGAAAAAATACGACTCGCACCAGATCAATACTCAGACGGGAATCGAACCCGCGACCTTTGGATATCCGGTCCAATGCTCTGACCGCTGAGCTACCGAGTCACTAGTGACATCGTCGAATTTTTCCTAGTATATCCTAAACTCTTACGCTGTAAGCCAGCGTTATTTCACCAATGTGAGGAATTACCTCGACATTCAATTGAAATATCTTTCCAGATATTTTAACAATTGATTAAGATGAAATAGCTATATAATTTTTAAATTTGAGATTTTTGCATTTACAATGCTATTTTTAAACAATACTAAATAATATACTAGAAAAAATACGACTCGCACCAGATCAATACTCAGACGGGAATCGAACCCGCGAGCTATTTCATCTTAATCAATTGTTAAAATATCTGGAAAGATATTTCAATTGAATGTCGAGGTAATTCCTCACATTGGTGAAATAACGCTGGCTTACAGCGTAAGAGTTTAGGATATACTAGGAAAAATTCGACGATGTCACTAGTGACTCGGTAGCTCAGCGGTCAGAGCATTGGACCGGATATCCAAAGGTCGCGGGTTCGATTCCCGTCTGAGTATTGATCTGGTGCGAGTCGTATTTTTTCTAGTATATTATTTAGTATTGTTTAAAAATAGCATTGTAAATGCAAAAATCTCAAATTTAAAAATTATATAGCTATTTCATCTTAATCAATTGTTAAAATATCTGGAAAGATATTTCAATTGAATGTTGAGGTAATTCCTCACATTGGTGAAATAACGCTGGCTTACAGCGTAAGAGTTTAGGATATACTAGGAAAAATTCGACGATGTCACTAGTGACTCGGTAGCTCAGCGGTCAGAGCATTGGACCGGATATCCAAAGGTCGCGGGTTCGATTCCCGTCTGAGTATTGATCTGGTGCGAGTCGTATTTTTTCTAGTATATTATTTAGTATTGTTTAAAAATAGCATTGTAAATGCAAAAATCTCAAATTTAAAAATTATATAGCTATTTCATCTTAATCAATTGTTAAAATATCTGGAAAGATATTTCAATTGAATGTCGAGGTAATTCCTCACATTGGTGAAATAACGCTGGCTTACAGCGTAAGAGTTTAGGATATACTAGGAAAAATTCGACGATGTCACTAGTGACTCGGTAGCTCAGCGGTCAGAGCATTGGACTGGATATCCAAAGGTCGCGGGTTCGATTCCCGTCTGAGTATTGATCTGGTGCGAGTCGTATTTTTTCTAGTATATTATTTAGTATTATTTAGTATTATCAGAGTTATAATGCTTGTTTTTTATAAATACCGTAAACTGTTTATTCTTGTTCATTGGGATTGTATTTAGGTACTTTTAAACCAAAGTGCCAAATCGTTCATTTTGTATTTACAATAAATAAGCTCAAAATTGACAAGAGCTTCTTGGCAATTAAAATACTAAAAATACATAAAGGAAGATCTTGCTCTTTGAAGAAAAAACAATGAATTTGGTTGTATCAGCGTCCTGTTTAATTGACCGAGCGACCCCGTTGCGTCTTCAGTTCAGATTGAGCAAAAATGCCTTCGATGTCTGGCTGTCCTGCTGTCTGTCTGTTCTCCTCTACAGTTCGTATTTTCGTAAAATTTTGTGAGCAGGTTCGCAAATTCTATAGATTTTTTGTCAATGACTGAAACTCTTTTTTCTTCGAAAAACTTCGAAAACCTAAATTTTTCGAAAAAAAGTCTCAACCATTTCCAAATTGTTCAAAAATGTCTCAGATGCGGGGTCTACAGATCAGAGTTGTATTTGTTTTGAATTTCTTACAAACTCCTATCTAGATATTATTGCTTTATCAAAGACTATCTAAGACGACGTTGTCTTGGGTACGTTTCAGAACGTCTAAAGTTTGAATGTCTAAACTTAAAATGGCAAAGTTCAAAATGTCAAAAATTAAAATTTAAATGGTTTAAAATGTCGAAAATCATTATGTATCACTTCAAAATAGCAAAATCCAAAGTATCAAACGTATCAAATACTTGACGAGTTAAAATATCAATCAATGGTCATAAAGTCTAGGTTCACAATAATTTATTTGAATTGGGTTGGATCTTAAAATATATCGCCTTCTTTGAGGTTGAGTCTGTGGAGGTGTCTTTGGGCTTCGCCTGAAATGCTTTATAGCAAATTTAGCTGCCGGAAATGAGTCTAAACTAGTCCTAACTACTGGGACTTATAAACTGTAGACCGTAGGTCACGAGGTAGGTGCAAGGAGCGTAGCGACGAGCATGTTAGGTTAACATGAATCCAGTGCGCGAGCGTGCCGTGGCAGCGGCCGGCGAAGCGCCAGAAAAAAAACTAATTCAAACTCTAGGTCCGGCTAGTAGCCGGCGGCTACTGAATCAGTGACTGGCACCGGCTACCGAATCAGGGAACGGCGCGGCTATGGTGATGTGCGGTGGAGGCACAGAGGTTATCCTAATTAATTAGGTACCTTAATGAAAGAAAGGCTAAGTAAATTATATACGTTATTATTATGTATTTGGACAATTAGACATTTTAAGTTTTGTTCATTTGAACATAGACATTTTTATTTAGGACTATCTGACCGTTTGACATTTTCGTTTTTGACATTTTGAACTTTCGACATTTTAATCGTTAGACATTAAGATTTTTGACATTTTGAACTTTGGCATTTTATGCTTAGACATTCTGACACGTACCCGTTGTTTTGGTTATTGCTGATCATTGTTTGTTAAAAACGTGTTAATTGGTTAAAGAACTACACTGGATATTAGCATTAAACTTGTTGATAAAAAGCTTTAAAAAAAACGAAACCTCCCCAAAAAGAAAACTAACCAAAACAGCTTTAAAAATAAAAATCTCTAAAAAGCATAAGATAATATTCAAAATCTGCATAATTACTAATATAATAGGTGTACATATTTTATATTAAAACCGTCTTTTAGAGTCGAGTGGGGGCCAAAGGACATTTTTCGTTTTTTTTATATAATACTACGAGGTCGTCACGTCATCAGTGATCTTGTCCACCTTATCCGAGGGCCACCATCCACGGAGCGTCATCCGATGCGTAGTTGTCACTAGAACCTTTCCGCCCCAACGGCCATCGTTTCTTCTCGCTATGTGTCCCGCCCACTGCCACTTTAACTGAGCAATCCTTCCAGCGATGTCTGTTACTTTAGTTCTCACTGATATCAAAAGTTTATTTGCTACTCGTTTGTTTACCCACACTCATTTCATAAAGAGTTGAAGAAGTTTAAATACAAATGCACATAATTTCTCTACACATAGTTTCTCGAGTCTAAATATTATTTTCAAGTCGGTCTACGTATTTCCGGAAAATATTCAAAGTCTCGCGTATACACCGCGAGATTCCGGTTGCAAGCATCACTTGAATACCGGAACATTTTCCGGACAGACTTTTTGACCGAACTACCCTACCGTGTGGTATTTAACCGGTACATATCAAAGTGGTGTTATAGAGTAGTACCATAGTGAAAAATTTCGTAAAGCTTTACTTAAAAACTTGAACAATAAAAGTTTTCAGGCAATATTACAAATGAATTGGAGTGTCCATGGTGTGCTTCAATAATTATTCTTCCTTTCTGCATCCAATTTCATTTAAATTTCCTTTACTCATCGATATTTAAATCATCATGCGAAAGATCAATAACCTTGTGGTATACAAAAATCATTATAATTGAATGACCTTGTCTAAGTTTTATAAGTTTTTCTTATAAGGTACCTATTTTGGTATAAGCAACCTTCAGCTTTGGTAAAAAAATTAGTGACATAGTGACGTTATCATTATGCGACACTGACCAATCGGGAAATTTAATATATTTTGCGTCCTGTTGATGAAGATGTTACATACAATACTTAGCAACAATAAAGCAACTTTAGATATCTAAAAAAACTTATTTTTGATTTTTTAACATGCGTTTCTATAATAACAACTAGTTACCAAAGTTACTTTCATTAGAACCGCGCCAGTATCCGTTAAAAGTGTTTTATTTCATGCTCTTTTTGTTTTGTATGTTAGTTATTGTAAAAACGTTTGTAGCAAGCGCTGGGTAGGATGGCTTTTATTGCTTACTTTCTTTTGTTTCCGCTACTAAAGTTTTTCTTCTATAGGGCATTTTCTTTTATAAATCAGTTTTCAATTTACGATACTGCAAATCCTTGCACTATGGTCTTAAGCGACGTCTAGTGGCCGATATTAGAATGTCTGCCGGCTTTAAAGGTTTATACATTGTAGATCAGGTGATTGGTCTCAAAGAGGAGATAGCCGGAATTTTATCTTGTTACGAATATCCAGTGATATCCTGAAGGTATTTTAGAAAATTCGAGGCACAGAACCGTGCTGTGTTGCCCAGGATTGAGCGAATAGAAAATTTCGAGTTTAAATTGGCCTTTGTTTGTTTTAAATCGTATTGCCTTTATGTCATGGATCGTTTGATAGAAATTGAAATGTAATGACTTTATTTAAGTTGTATACTTTTTAAATAACTGTAAATATTTTGAGTGAGACTTTAACCTTAAGAACTTGATAAAAATGCAAAACACATTTTTATTGAAAACTATGACTTGTGTAGAAAAAAGGTGACAAAGATGAAAAGACAACTGCAAAAATATGTTATTCGCAACTAAATTATTATTAAAATTTATGAAAAATATGTTTTAATTATATCTTAAATAATAATATTTTTATCGGAAATACGACATGTAAGATGACGTTAAAAAAAACAACGGTGACAATATTTTGTTCGCAAAAACTTATTTACACAACCACTTTTGAAATATTTATACCTACAGTGAGTTAAAATTTAAAACCGCTATAATTCTAGATTGCAGAATAAAAAACAAATTGTTTTTGCGACGCACTGGTAACAAATTACCAAGTGCACTTTTTATCATTATAAACCGTAAGTTATTGTTTTATTAATGTTATCTTGAAGATATGACGTCCGTTGACACGTTGATAAAGTCTTGACCACACTCAACAAACACTAAAAGATAGCGTTTTTAAAGGACTTGGTATATAAATAAATGCACAGCCTTGGGAGTCTTGCCTCGTGCTATTTAAAAGACATTTTCTTATTTATGTTTACTTTTACTTTACGAAGGTAGCAAAAAGTTAATTGCCCGTTACTGGTGGATAATTCTAGTGATACGAAACAAGCTGGGCGATTATCTAAATTATATAATTTCACGCTCAATCTTCGATTCATCCAGTTTTTGATGGCTAATATATACTTATTACGGAGTTATATACTTATTAAGGAGTAATAGATTCCAAAGTGTTTACCAGTAATAGTAGGTGTATGACAGACACCTGCACACAAATGTATGAACAGTAAACAATAATTGTTTTTGTTTTAGCAATTACAGTACATAATCATACAAAAAAGTTTAATGTTTTTAAGTTTACATTCCTTTCACTTCAACGGATTTTCTAGTGCAATTATTCTCTCCAATCATATTACTTTCGATCTAAAATATTTCGGTCTTTATTATTCCCGAAAGCACATAGTAAAACATAATACCCACTTGTCCTTAAAACGTCATAAGCCATCGCATAGACTGGATTATCAGGTCTCAGATCTCGACTCAGGCGCGCCTACTTGTGGCTTCTGTGAGCATCGCTCGCACAAAATTTAACATGCTATAGTATGTGAAAATGTTCAGTCTAATGCGAGATTAGCTACATGTTAATATTAGTGTCTATGTAAATGTTCAGTCTAATGCAAGGTTTGCAATAAACTATTTCAGAACCTCAAACTAGATCAAACGCTTCCAAAAAATCCGCGCCATTTGACAAAAGCATAAACACAACAAAGAGTCGAACCTACAGCCGATTGGGAAGCTGTCATGTGCCGTGTAAAGCGGCTCCGTTCAATTGTGTCTTCCTCACTCCACATCTGAAAGGAAAATTTTCCATTTTCACATGTAAAACAAAATTTTCTCGCATTTTCGTTTGGATTCGAACTGAGTCGCTGGTGGTGACGGGATTTAGCTCGGGTGACAAAGATTTGTTATAAAAATGGGAGAACGTATCCTCAAGATGTCAGTTTTATTGTGATTACCGGAAGATCGGCTAATCAAGTCTTATATTGAAGATCTCATGCTTGTTTTAAAGTCTGCCTGTTTGTCACATGACTAAGATAATCCTCATGATGGATTCATCATTCTTATCCATCCTCAGCCAGTGTCCCAAAAATCGGGATATGGAAAAACAGTGAAATGATGAGGAATAAGAGCACTTCAGAGACCACTTTACGTCGATGATGGGTCCAGTTTGCTTCAGATTCCACCTGAAAAATCATAAATTATTAATTTATGGATTAATTATAATATATGGAGTAAAAAACATTATGAAAAATAAAAGTAAGACGAAAATGTACATACAACATTTATCTTTATCGATCTAAGTATGTCATGGCGCAATTTTAAATAAAAATCTAACCTCATAAGGATTATATTGCTATCGGGTAAGCCAAGATATTGACAGATTAGGTTGATATTTTTACAAGTGTGCGCAGTTATCTGTCATGCTAATATTTAGTCTAGACGATGCTCCCATTGACATTGATAAAAGGTCACATTCGCAGCTGAAGTTGTTGTTTGAAACCAAAATAGAATAGCGTCAAACATCCTCACATATGGTGCTAATAATTTAACAAGTCAGTCATAAAATTTAGTACAAAAGGCATAAAGTTATTTTTAAATATTCTTTCTGCTGGGGCATTAGACCTAACCAGATCCATTGCTGATTGGTGGGTGTCAATAACCAACAGTTGAACTTCAGAAGTTAGAAAAAAAAATTTAGTTAGATCGCCAGTTTAGTTACTCAACCGCCGTAATCAAGATAATCCTAAATAATTTGATTGCAGCGATAACTATCGTCAAGTTTTCCCAAAAATCCCAATTTCTTCCCAAAGCATGGCAACACTAAGATTGTCGTCGAATAGTTTCGCGTCTGTCAGGGCTTTGAAAGGGATTTATTATTTTTATTATTGTTTCGTACGAGACTTGCGCCAGCCTTATTTCTCAGCTTAAGTTATGACTCTGGCACCCAAATAGAGTATTACGGGTTTGGGTGTTATTAAACCTTTTTATCTGAATCCTCCCTTTGTGTAGGGTATTCGCAGCTCTGTTGGTTTCAAAAGGCGTTAATATAGGATTTTGGGGAATCGCTTTTTTTCTATTAACTTTTTATAAAGGTCTTATCTTCTTATGCCTGTGAGTGTGAATATTAAGCTGATGAGCTAGAAAAAGATTTTAGAATAATAATATATACATGTTTAAAGATAGACTTAGAATAAAAACCATAGACATTGACTTATTCAATTCAAGCATACATACATTCAAGAGATTGTTTAACAATAACTTTTTTTTAAATAATAATATACAAGAGAATAGTAATTTATAATTTATTGTTATTTTTCTTAAGGCTAGTTTTTAAGCATTATCCTTTATCTTTAAGTGAAAACATGTAATGCTTTACTTCATATTATAATATAAATTAGTTTTTCCAAAAAGCTGTAAAATAAAATAAAAATAATTAAATGTGGAACTAGAAACATAATTTTTGAACTTTTATTTTTCCGATACTTTGATCACTTTGTCTTATCCTTGGGCGTATCCGCTGACTTCATATATTTGACGCTGACTGCATTATGTACGTCGTATATACAACATGTTACAAAAATACCCCTAATGCCATATATGGTGGATAGGGACCATCAAACTGAACAACTTTTACTATGGTACCAAATCTGAAATCGCGAAATAAAATCAGCCGTTTCATACAAAACATAATGACGCAAATAACAAAATGTTTTTTTCTCACGATTTTAGAGTTGGTCCCATAAAAAAAGCTGTTCAGTTTGATGGTCCCTATCTACCATATTCGGCATTAGGGGTATTTTTGTAACACGTTGTATATTACATGAATTAACCTTTAATTAGTCTACAAGAGGAGCTCATTGTCGCAGTGGTTTAGCGCCTGGCCCAGCAATTGGCTTTGGTTAAAAAATAAAAGGTATTTTTTTTTATATTTTTTTATTGCAGATTAGGCCAATTTAAGAAACTAATTTGAATTTTTAAACATTTGGTTGCGTATTTATTTTTTTATAAATATATTTGTCTATTGGATATGGTCAGCCGGAAATACGTCATTAGTGGCACGAAAGTTTAAGAAGGAATACCTTTGCCATCTACTTTTAGAAAAATAAACGGCCAAGTGTCATTACCTGTCATAATAACTGTCAATGACATATTGGTTTTTTGTAAACAAATAAGTTAAAGTTAATATTTCTTCTATTTTATTCATTTAATCCAGTTGTGACGGTTCTAACCTACTTTCTTTATTTTCCGCAATAATTTTTGAGGTGGTATAATTATAATAAAAATGCTTACATCGATCGATGTCGACATCTTAGACCCTAAATTAGCCAAACTGTCGAGTAGGTTCATTAACTTATTTAAATCATTTAATTTGCTACATATTTTTAATGAACCAACGCGTATCACACCCACATCGGCAACCTGCTTAGATAATATTTTCTGTAACTGTAATGTCATTGAAAAATCAATTTTAAATTGTATTAAATCCGACCATAGTGGACAATTAGCCTCCATTGAGCACCATCATGTTCCACCTAAACGGGAAATAATGTGTAGGCCAATAAAAAAACACTGTATTGAAAAATTCAGAATCAATGTCACAAGTAAAATTGAAACATTACCAGAACCAAATTTTGAAGCCAATAACCTATATAATCATTTATTTAGCATAGTTCAAACTGAATTTAGTGAAACTTTTAAACAAAAAGTGATCAAATGTAATGATAGTACGAAATTTAGTGACTGGGCCACACCCAGTATATATAAGAGCAGAAGGAAATTATACGAACTTTATGCAGAGAAAGCTACTTCTTGTGATCCTAACTTCATTGAATTTGTCAAGAAGTATTCACAAACATTCAGAGAAGTTTGTATCTTAGCAAAGTCCAAGTACTTTTCAAATAAAATTAAATTAGCTGACAATAAAATTAAGGCTACTTGGAATATTATTAATAAAGAAACGGGCAAATCAAAATCCAATATAAATTCCTTCTGTTTAAAAACTGGTGATCAAACTTTTGAATCTGACAATGAGGTCGCTAAAGTTTTTGAAGATTTCTTTGCTAGAATACCTGCAGAAACTACCAGTACTCTTAGTGCTTGTCCCAACATCGCTGTCTCCCTTCTGGAGTCTAGTGTTGATAAGTGCAATGAAAGTTTTTCCTTTAAATATATAAATAGTGCAGATATCATTAAAGCTTTTAAAACAATTAATGTTAAAAAACCAGAAGATCTTTGGGGCATGTCAACAAGCATTATTAAATCAATAATTGATATACTAGCCCCTTACTTGGCTTTTATTTTTAACAAATGTATTGACGAAGGGGTCTTTCCTGATCTAATGAAAAATAGTAAATTGATTCCTCTTTTTAAATCTGGGGATAAAAGTGACCCAGCTAACTTTAGGCCAATATCTATACTACCAGCACTTAGTAAAATATTTGAAAAAATTATATATTCCCAATTATTAGATTACTTCACATACAATAATATACTTCATAAAAATCAGTTTGGATTTTCCAAGGGTAAAAGTACTACTGATGCTGGAATTGCACTTCTCAAACATATTTTTGACGCTTGGGAAGAAAAGCAAGATGTAATTGGCATTTTCTGTGACCTTTTTAAGGCATTCGATTGTGTTGATCATCAAACACTATTAAAGAAGCTAGAACATTATGGTGTCTCTGATAAATCAGTTAGTCTTATGAAATCGTATTTGTACAATAGAACTCAGAAAGTAGTGATTAATAGAACTGAATCTACCGGAGCCCCCATCAATATGGGTGTGCCACAGGGATCAATATTGGGCCCATTGTTGTTTCTAATTTATATAAATGATTTTCCCAACTACGCGAATAATTTATGTGAGACAGTACTATTTGCGGATGATACTTCTTTAGTTTTTAAAGTAAACAGAGGTAATAACTGTTCGGACGAAGTAAATAGTGCCCTCTCTAAAGTTTCATACTGGTTTAATAGTAATAATTTAGCACTTAACCCCAAAAAAACTAAATGTGTTAAATTCTCATTACCTAATGTTGAGCAGACAAAATTAAATATTAATTTGAATGACGATGAAGTCGAGTTTATTGAGAGTACAAAATTTCTAGGTATCACACTAGATTCTCGACTGCAATGGGATCCACATATTGAGGCCTTGTCAAGTAGACTTAGTTCAGCGGCATTCGCTGTTAAGAAAATAAGGCTTTTAACTGATATTGAAACGGCAAGGTTAGTATACTTTAGTTATTTTCATAGTGTAATGTCATATGGACTGCTATTGTGGGGCTCAGCTGCCAGTATTGAAAATATTTTTGTACTCCAAAAAAGAGCTGTTCGCGCCATATACAATCTACGGCGAAGAGATACCTTGAGAGAAATGTTCAAAGAAATAAATATTTTAACTTTGGCAGGCCAATACATTTATGAAAATTTAGTTTATGTAAGGAAACACTATGATTCATTTGCTAAGAACAGCAATATTCACCAGTTTAATACAAGAAATAAAGATAAACTTGCCGTTCCAAGATTTAGGCTTGCAAAAACTAGAGGTTCATTTATGGGGAAAGGCATAGCCTTTATTAATAAAGTTCCACAACAAGTGATTGATCTTCCTTTGCATGAATTTAAAAAGCATGTTAAAAAAACGCTCATGGGTAAAGGTTATTATAAAGTAGACGATTATCTTAAAGATCAAAATGCGTGGAAATGATGTAACACATAACTTGCTACTATAAGTACTTTGTTGAAGTAATATAACAATAAGTCTATGTTGTTGCCAATAATCCTGTCACCCTGTTGTAATTATTTGGTAACGATATATTAAAGTTTGTAAATATCGTTACTTATGGCTGTTACAGCTGATAAGTTCTTGGGCCCGTTCTTCTTGTCAGCTAAAAAAGTCTGGAAGCTTATTTGACTTTGACTTTGACTTGACTTACCAGTGGAAACTCAGTCGAAAAACTTTGTAAAGGCTAACACGCGCAATCTACCCAAATTTTGTGAAATGTGTCTATTTTGGAGGTAGGCTACTTGGATCAAATTGTAATGATTGCTTGTGGACTAATATATTTGCAGGCTGACATAATAAAAATTGTGAAAATATGTGCATACTTTTATTTCTATTTACAAACATTTCATAGTAGGGATGTCGAAAAAAATACGATATTTTTTGCGATAAGTAGGTATACCTATATTTTTCGGGCGATATTAAATACTCTGATACATCGATAGATGTTTTTAAAATAATGTTTCCATAACAATTTTATTTTGTATTACGTATGGATTCTAATTTAGTCGACACTATTTTGTCACTGGAGCATTTTGATTTTTTTGATTTTTCCAACTTTAGAGTCTTAGTAATCTTAGTAAAATTCGTAAAATCGAGCCAAAATTTCGTGTAGGGGTTTATTTTGCTTCTCTTTTTGCTTTACTATTACTTTAAAATTAGAAACCATTACTACATTTTTCTCAAAAATATTACCTATTATATATTATACATCGATATTTTTTCACTTCCACCTTCCACCATCTCTAATGCCAAGTTCATTGTCAAAATTGTCTTTGCCCTTTTTTTCTTTTATTTATTATAGCTGGGGGATCTGCATGTGATGACGTCATAGAAAAGTCATTTGAAGGTTAAAGCTTTTTATTGAATATATTTAAAAATATAGACTTATTTTAAAATCTAATTAGTAGACATTGTACAGAAAGCTTATTTATCGAAATGGTTTTGAGATTTCCGGTCATGTTCAAAAAGTTAGCAAAGCCAATTGTGGAGATTAAGCAACTTTCGCAAGCGTCGTTCATAGGATGGGTGACCAAAAATTTATTATCTCGAGCTCCTCCGTGCTTCGGAAGGCACGCTAAGCCGTTGGTCCCGGGTGCATTTGCAGTCGTTAACACCCACAAATCCGCATTGGGTCTGCCTGGTGGGTTAGTGCCCATCGTCCTTATCCACTTATAAGGAAGGCCTGTGCGTGCCCCAGCAGTGGGGACATCAAAAATGGCTGATGGTCAAGTCTACAAGGTATTTACAGAGTGACTACTTCACTGTTTTGTACGTAGGTATACTATAAAAGTTTCAAAGTGACTTTTAAAACGTCTATAAAACTAATTTAACGCTTGCAAAAAGCGGCCTCTAAAATCACCAGTACAAGTTGGAAGCAGAACTTTGTAACGACTTTATTAAAATTCAGACTTAACGAAACTTGTTATCGGAGGCTTTAGTAATTTTAAAAGTGTATTTTATATAGTAGTTAAGAAACGTTTTACAATTGAAAACTAACTTGAGATATGAAAGTAATTTTAAATTAAAAAACTTAAGTTAAAAGTTTTTTTATCAATTTTATTAAAGAGGCTTTTACATCGCTTATAGGAATGTTAGCCTCATCATAAGCTAAAAGTTCATTTTTTGTTTTATTCTGATTCGATAATTAAAATTAAGATGGTTTTATAAGGTGATTTTTAGAAGCGTCAGGTTTAAATGCTGTCTTTTGTAAACAATAAGTTTTGTCAACAAAACATGCTCACCTAGGTAACCATGGCAACCATGCCCGTTTACTATGGAAAGGCGATGTCGCACCGTGACGCTGCTGCGCCGACAAAATGAGTAAAGGGCCTAAATTGCTAAGTTTTGAAACCAGCCATTGATTGAACATAGCACATAAGTGTGACTTTTCTATAGCCCATAAAACAGTTCACTTTTTAAGAAATTTGTGAAAACGTCGTCACCAACCTGATTTTGTATTTTAGTTGCAATAAACTCTGACAGAAATCGCACCTACGTTGCTGCTAAAGCAGTTCTTACTAAAGTAAGAACTACCTTACTTTGTAATGAAAATTTTTACCCCCGGGGTATTGATGGTATTTACCCCACTGAAAATTTTAGTCGGTAGAGCATAGGGGTCATGTGGATTCGCGTGGCTCATCTATGGACTAATTATAATTTTGGGCGCCGTTAATATCAATGAAAGTAAAAATTAAAAAGATTAAAAAAAAATAAAGTGTCCACAGATCGAAACAAAGTGAGTTTAATAAATCAAACCAAGATTTATGTTGAAACAAACATTTATTTAACGTATTGCATAACTAACACCAAGTTAACAACTATTCGTTAAGAAACGTGTCTTAAAAATATTTAAAACCACTTGGGTTATAAGGGGTTTAACGAGCCATCCGAAGGGTTAAAGTAAGGTCACACATTATATTTCAATACATATTACCTTGGGAACCCATCCTAATGTTAAAACCGCACGAAGGCAAAATAGCATATAAGGGGCCCTTAACAGTTTAAAGTAAGACCATACATTTATCACAATAATAATACCCTTGGGACTCACTATAGAATTAGAACCACTAAAGAATGAGGCATTTATAACTAGGAACCCTTAAAAGTTAAGGTGGGGACATATTCGCTCGCTTCCAGCCAGTCGGACGTCATAAGCTGCCGTCTGTCTAGAAACAAACCCGTATGTACCTACTGATAGGACTTATGCTAAAATACAAATCACTTATTAACTTGACACAAGACATTCATAGTAAAATAGAATTATTTATACATGACCAGAGTTTACGCTGAACCTAAATTAATTTAAAATAAGTCTAAGACATTTATTAGCTGTAGAATTGCACGGGACTAAATTGAACATGACCTCGAGTAACCTTTGCAAGTTTATAGGTACTTAGGGTGAAAAGGTTTATCCGAACGTGGATTGATTCCCGTGATACATGTTACGGACCACTGCTGCTACGGTAATAGTGAAAGGAAACTTCAGAATACCTCATTTATGTTGATATACCCATTGCAGACGTAATGTATACCACGGCTGCGACATGCGGCGGGCCTTATAGCGAAGCTAAGCCTTAGTCTTGACGTAACTTTGAGGTAAACTATGGAACTGGAATCATTCACGGCGCATATTTATAGCGACGCTAAGCCATACTCTTGACGTAAATTTTGGGGTAGACTATAGGAGCCCTGCAATTAAAAGATAAAATCACCCAATTGTGGTCACATTGAACACGAGGTTGTTTTACAACAAATATGATAACCAAGCTGATATGCTTACCAAATTGGGCCTCAACCATTACAGGTTTTTATCTCATAAGAGAAATGTTGAAAGATAAAATTAATGAGCCTGCGAGCCCTAGAAAAAGACACACAATTACAATTTTGACACCACTTGCAAAAACAGACAAATAATTAAATTTACCTTTTTCTCACTCACCACTTGAAAGGATGCTCAACGCATCATTAGATCAAAAGGAAACCAACGCCTAGTTGCAAAAAGGACGGTTTCACATAGCAAAATTCTGCATCTCCACGACACAGTCGACAATCAAGCAATGAGAATCCATCAAAAAGTAACTTCCGTAAAATCACGTCTCCTGTCATTCCTGGAAACGTCGCGAAAGCTCTCGAATACCATCGATAAAAAGACTACGCCAATAGACAAACTACCTTCTATGAACATATTTACCCTTTATAGCAAAACAATTATTAAAATCTTTAACTAGCATGCCAGACATTACATCTTCTTTAATTATTTAAAATAACAAATAAGACATATTTATTTATTTTATTTTATCGACAAGGTATAAGTTTATTGGTCTATGGGACCGGCATAGCGAATGGAGCGCCAAACGTCACATCTGACAGTTGTCACTGTCAGAGTGCCAGTCAACTGTGTGAAATATGTAAACACTACATTTTATTTGATTTAATTATTGAAAACTTAGAGTAAGACGGGCTTCTAAAGAAAGAGAAGCCATACGAAGCGTTCCCCTCTGCCGAAGTACAAGCCCAAATGGGCATACGCATTAGTAAAACCAGTTGCGCCCGGATTTCTTTCTAGACCGAGTCCAGTCGCGCATGTGAACGCTGCTGTGTTTAAAATGTCGAATTTATGAGTTTTTTTGCTGTTAAAAGAGGTCTTGAACATCAAGTATACAAAAAGACGGTGTTACATTTCACATAAAAGTAAATTTTTATCGTATTATTGCTATTTGTTTACATTTAAACATTAAATTCGTATATTTTATTCTTGATTAGTTGTCAAATTTGTTCAGTGACATCGGGTCTGCTAGTCCATGGCTCGTCCGTACAAATTTCAGATCTGTCGCTAGATAAATCCGAGTTCTCGCCGATGGGCAACTTAGTGATGTTACCTTTAAATAATGTTTGTCGATAAAGTGTTGGTCAATCTGGCCCTGATTATGCGTCAAATACATTTGCGAGATGTTTGCATGATTTGCTTTGGACTGATGTGAGCGCGACGCGACAGATATCGCGAAATAAATTTCGAAATAGTAGATTATACAACAAGTGAATAAAAAGGGAATTTAGTTCGAGGTATACAAAGAACCGAGATGAAATTTTTTTTCACGAGTTGTGTTGTGTACTCTACTTTTTACCATTGACTGCGAGAAAGCAAATAGGTACCTAACAGTACTTTATACTTAGTATTTATAGTTGACCATCAGCCATTTTTAATGTCCCCACTACTGGGGCACAGGCCTTCCTTATAGGTGGGAAGATGGGCGATAACCTACCACGCGGGCCCAATGCGGATTGATGGGTGTTATTAACGACTGCAAATGCAATTATACAACAATGCAGCCGGGACCAACGGCTTAACGTGCCTTCCGAGGCACGGAGGAGCTCGAGATAATACATTTTTGGTCACCCATCCCATGACCGACCCATGCGTGAAATTAAAAGTTTTCCAATGACAAAACAACCACGCTAAGAGAGATGGATGGTAGGTACCCCCCCTTGGTAGGTAAGGAGGGGTGGCATTCAAAGTTTCGCGCCGCCGCACTTCAGAAAAAAATCATATCTCCTTCAATATACCTACCACCTCGAATGAGGTATCATATTATGATAAATCAGGGATGATGAAGCCATTTTTGAGACATTGAATGTACAGTTTCTTAAAAAAATAATGATATATTTTACTATATTGACGACATTATCAAAATCAGTTTGCTATTTTTTTATTCAACAGTCGGTCGGTATCTTTCAAAATTCAAATTGTTGGGTGTGCAGATAGCAGTACTGTCATGGAGCGATGTTCAGTGTCAGCAGCCTGAGCCCAACTTCCCTGGGTATACATTAATCCCAACCCAATCACCTACACTCTCAAGATTTTTGTATAAAGCTCGAGCGTATAAAAATGACCTCTTTGTTGTTATTCACCCCATCGTAAAATGATTGAGTTTGTAACCTTTATTCCTTTTTCCGTATCGATATTGCTGCATCGACAGTTGAGCCCAGCCCTTTATGTCAATAACGTGTCATATTTTGATGTGTGACTCATCCGTACACAAATTATTGCTATTTTGTTTTATTTTTTATGTGTGAGCGTCGTCATTACAATGTTGTTTTTGTATGTGGGTATGCGGAACTGCACTTGTGTGCATTTCCCTCCCCCCGCAAAAAATGCCAGAATAATTTGAATAGAGTAAAATCGCTAAGGCTTCTCCCTTTGTGACGAAACAAAGCCTTTGTTGCTCGAAGATTGAAAAGTATTAAAATTCTTAGTGAAGGATGTTTCAAAATGAATTTAAGTGAATGCCCGAATGCCTGAATGTGTGGTACAATCGCCGACATTCGCCAATCTATCGGAAATTAACTCGAACCAAAGGTAGTAATCTGCATGCAATAAACTAACAATAAACATATGAAAACACTGGATGTGCTCTGTAATACCTATCTAAAGCTAATACCTAGACCTTATACCTAATGTTGCTTGTCCAACCTACATGACTATAGCGAGAATCTCACCATAAAAAGTAAAAATCAAGTGTTTGTTACCACATAGGTAGGTGAAAAAAGGGTGTTACAACTTAAAGCAGGAATGTAACTGGATTTCAATCGATTTCAATTGAGAATTTTTAGTAACAGAGTTGAAGTTTTCGTTTTAATAGATTGAAATATTTTCCATCTTCCCGCCTTTGCTTCATTCTTTTGCCTCTGTTTAAAAATGGCGAACATTTAGTTAAAAAAAGCCTACTGAAAATTCGCATAGTTGTCGACCGTTGGACGATGTCAGGCGAAAAAACCGCTCGGTACATAATTGAAAATGCCTAAAATAACGGCGGAAGGGTTGCCAATGTAGATATTTTCCACCAAAATGTGGGAGATTTTGTTGGTTGATATTTTCAACTCTGAGAAAACATTTTTTTATATTTTATACAACTAAAATGATTGTCATTTAAATGTGGATATAGTTGGAAAGTTGGATTTCAGGCTCTCGATATCTATTAAACATAAATAATTACAATCATTTTAACGTGTAACATGAGTATATTTATAAAGGTTTAGTCTAGGTACATTGTGCTATCCAACAAAAGACGCAAAGCAATCTCCATCACACTGATAAAACAAAAATAAAAGTTTCTTAACAACTATAAAATTACAAATTAAAACTTTTTGGTAGTTTAAATAATTCAAGTTGGCAACACCGAACCAAGCGCAAAGGCATTTTCCAGATTAAACTTTTGTCTGACAATTCTGAAAATTTTCTTTCCAGACACTGTCATTTTTCCAACGCTAAGTCTCTGTTGTTTTCAAGATGTACTACGAAATGTAGGTAGTTTATGAAAAAAAAAACTATTATTGAATTATTTATCGTCAAACAATGTTGTAAATGACTGTTTTTAAAACCAATCTGTTTTGTTATGGAATATTTAGGTATTCGTAATTCGAATCTGAAAAAATATCCGAGACTATTGTGTACCAAGTCAATAAGCATTTTTTTTTTATTTTTAATTTTGCTAATCTAGTATAATATAAAAAGAAACACGGTATAACAATATCCATACACACTTAAGAAGAAAATAAAAAAAAGTTGGAAAATGGCGTCATCCATCTCCGTTATGCTTCGCTCTTAACTCGCTCTCAGCGATGAATTCGCTCAAACGAGCCGTCAAACACTCTGAATTAAGCTGAATGTTTGTATTAAAGCAGAAATTACTTAGGGCAAGGTTAAAACGCACTTACGAATACTTAAGTACTTCTTAAGAAGTAAAGGACAAATTTTTGTGTTTTGACATTGGAAATTATTTCTTCGTAAAACTATTAATGAAATTCATATTTGGTTGGATCCATTACTTTTTATGAATTTAAAATTATTGTCTTTGGTAATTATTCCAGAAAAACTTTACTTTTACTTTACTTTATTTATTTACATTACATGACAACAAACATAGACAATCGTTTTTCTTTGGAACCTTGATAGCAAAACCCATTTCGTCAAGTTTTACAGAATTTTGAGAATCTTAAAGCTAGCAATCTAGACTTACAATTTCTCTTTTAGCAGTCAAACTCTTTTTTTACACATTTAAAAAACCTTTGCCAAGAACGCCCTTACAATGTAAGTTTAAGTTCATTTATCTGTGCGCAATAAAGATTGGTCTAAGCTCCAGATAAAACAAATTACAATTCGATGTAAGCGGCCAGCTATATAAAAACAAACATCGCCTGTCCTCTTTAAGTTCATCGCACGATAGGGGAGTGGTGCTACTGGGCCTGCTCAAGTTATGAGCGGAGAGCGGGATAATCATCATGATCATCATATCAGCCGCACGACACCCACTGTATACTATACCCAGGTATAGGCCTCCCCCAAGGATCTTCACGACGATCAGTCTTGCGCTGACCACATCCAGCGGCTTCCCGCGACCTTCATCAGGTCCACCTTGTCGGGCGCTTCCACGGAGCGTCGTCGTCACGCTATGTGTCCCGCCCACTGCCACTTTAGCTGAGCAATTCTTCGAGCGATGTCGGTTACTTTTAGTTCTCCTACGGATCTCCTCATTTCTGATTCGATCACGTAGGGTAACGGAGAGCGGGATACTGAGTCAAAACTCCTAGTCGATGCGAATTCGTTTCTTCCGGAAGAACTAAGATATAGAGAGAAAATGCGGGATGCGGTTCAGTTTATATCTATGTGGTTCACCGTGAACCGCATCCCGCATTTCAGACAAAGTCTGTAAACCTTCAGGCTTACAGACTTTGTCGAAGGCACATCGCGTTGTGTTTCATTACCATACTGAAGACCCTCGGCTGCCTTCTGCGCGCCAGCGGGGCGGCGTATTACTCATGCAGATAACCTGCAGCGTTTGAAACAAATACTTGACAAGCATACACATGCCTTGTCAGTGCAGGCACATTTACAGGACGAGAGAGCGTAATGCTAATTGTAGACCTGCCCCCTGATTATGTAACTCTGTTGTTATCAATTCTCATTTGAAACTGATTGAAACCGTTTAAAACTAATTAAATTTGCCAGTTTCAGTTGACAATAGAGTCCTCTGTTAGCACCTGAAACTGTCAAGCTTTAATAATTTCAAACAGCTTCAATCGATTTCAAACGAGAACTGTTACCAAACAGAATACTGTATAATAACTAAACAGGAGGCAAGTCTACAATTAACCGTACGCTCCGCTCTCACCCTGTAAATTTCGTAACAACCGATTGACGGAGCACAATCATAAGACAAGCAACAGTGATAGAAAACGTTATTTAAAAAGGATTTTTAAATCGCTAACACGTTTCCCTTGCACCATGGCTCGCGATAAGGGCGATAGCGCGATACACCGATAAACCAAGGTGCGAGCTCGCAGACTCAACGACGGCTGAGATAAGGGGTCATTTGGCTGTTTTTTGTAAACATCGCTCAGATGTCTGGCTCTTTATAAACAGCTGTAGGTATCACATTGGGGGCTTCGGATATTGACTTGTGTGGCTCTTGTTTATCAAATAATTCATTATCTTCTTGAATTTATAGTATGTACTTAAACTAATTTTGACTAAAAACAATTTGTCCGGCTCATCGACCGTGGCATAATACAATATTTATAAGACGACATTGTATTATTTTCCTTTTTCGTGTACGAGTCAACGCACTGCAAGTACTACCCCCGCCAATTGGTAATGCGCCTGGCGGCCATGTTTTTAAGCTCGAAAACGAAAATCAATTGTGATTTTTTTATATACCTAGACCCTATCTTATTGAAAATAATAATTCAATAATTAATATATTAGATCACTTTTAGAATTTTCTTGTTTCATTACATTTTTAGTTGCGGATCACGTCAACGTGGATGTTAATGTGGCAAGGTTCCAGCGCATTACCAATTGGTGGGGATTATAAATACTACAGTACGATGATCGCGAGCGTGGCTGATGACGTAATCAGCGAATCGTGTATATTAGTGAGCGTATTTGAGAATGCGGCACGAAAATCGCTCTATATACGTAATATTTGGTCCAATTTCAATAATTATTTCCGTCATTTGGCTTTTTTGTAAACATCGCCCAGATGTCTGGCTCTTTATAAACAGCTGTGGGTATCACATTGGGGGCTTCGGATATTGACTTGTGTGGCTCTTGTTTTATCAAATAATTCGTTATCTTCTTGAATTTTATTAAATTAATTTTGCTATGACTCATCCTATATCTTTATTTTCTATTAAGAATTTCCTATATTTATCATCATCAACATTGCTAACAACGCAAGTTTTTCATAGTTGTCTCTAGATTCTTGTATAATTTTTAGGGTTCCCTAGTCGACAAGGAACCCTTATAGTTGTGCCATGTTCGTCTGTTCGTCCGTCCGCAGCTTAGCTCAGAGGCCCTTCTACTAGAAACTTGTCATTTGGCATGAATGTGTATTTAAATCACGCCAAAAAGTGGTAAAATAATATCTTGAAAAATATTTTGTTTATGTGTCCCTACAAATTGTAAAGTAGGAGCTTTTATCTCAAGGGTGGCTCCATTATTGAATGGGACCACGGTCCACGGATGAATTATTTTTTCCGTTGTCCCATCAATGGGACGTCCAATGGAGCTACGAAAAAGAAGGGGTAACGATCATTCAGTGCAATAAGTTTAGTTATTATTAAATTCTTATAAACATTGCTTAGGTAAATGGTTTACTTTCTTATTTATGTCACTTTGCAGAAACGCTCTTTAAAAAAAATATCTTCAAAGTATTCCTACTTTATTCCTATTATTATTGTCAAATGTCGGCGTCAGGTTGGTATCGGTTGGTTGACCTGGCCGAATTGAGTTGGGTTCAGTTCCGGGACATTTCCATTCAGTATTTTCACATGTTTACTTTATAGAATAAGAACCCCGAAATAAAATGTCAAGATCCAAATCATTGTTGGGAGGTTGAAGTAAAATTGCTGCGTAATTTCTGGTGGGTAGTATTTGTGTATCGATTTGTGTATTAAATTGTTTTAATAATAATGAGGGAATAGTAAAGAAAGAAATAAATGAAAAAGTCGTAACATTGAAAGCCAACGACGCCGCGACGCCCACTGCGGAAAAATATGTGTATCAAGTTAAAATCATGAAGTTAAAGCATCAAGAGAGGGACGGAAAATTTTTGTGTACATTGTCCAAAATCTGCATTTATTTTATTTTATTTATTTATTGTTAAGAAACAAACGGTCTCACAAAAAATATTAATCTTAGTTGAGTTTTACATTCTAGGCTTATAGTTTCCTTATATGTCCTATGTCTTCGATTTCACAGAATTGATTCAATTTGATTATTCTGTCGTGGTAGCTCAGCGTGTTGACTGTTGTATATCGGAATGTCATTCAATATTAACTAAAATGAACAATATGAATTCTGAAACTAAAGCCTCATTATCTAAGGAGAAAATAACTTAACTGTTATTTTTACATTAAAACCGGATTGAACTGGTATGGTTAACCGGTTAAAACAATGTTAGAGAACTGTTTACTAACTACTGTTTAAGCAGCCGTGGTGCTTGAAAAATTTATTATGCAAGTTGTGTTTAGCAATTTTGAGTTGAATTTCCATGATAACAAGGTTGATTATGACAAAAAAACGATGATTCATATGTGGTTGTTATTTTTTCAGCGTATTAAAGGCCGTGTAAGGGTATTGATGAGACCATGAAACTGAACAACTTAACTCTGAAATCGCGAAAAATCTGCCGTTTCATACAAAAATTAATAACAAAAATAACTAAATGAAGCAGATTTTTTTCGTGGTTTCAGAGTTGGTTCCATATAGTCCGTGAGCCCGCGACAGTATTGCCTACGTCATATGACATCACGATGAAATGCATGGCACACGGTCGGAAAAGTTGTGCTAAGCGAGGATCAGACAGAAGATTATCGCAAATAAACTTGGCCGGAAGCTTATGAAAATCTTCCACTTCCGGTCAAAATTTTAAGATTATATTTACGTCATGTGACATCAGTAAGAGACCCGTGTCATCATTTAGTTTTTAATCGTAGAGAGAGTAAACATAAGTCTGTCAGTTCTGAAATGGCCGGAATACCTTAAACTAAAAATGTTAGTTTTTTAGTCATTTCAGAACTGACAGACTTATGTTTACTCTCTCTACGATTGAAAACTAAATGATGACACGGGTCTCTTACTGATGTCACATGACGTAAATATTATCTTAAAATTTTGACCGGAAGTGGAAGATTTTCTCAAGCTTCCGGCCAATTTTATTTGCGATAATCTTCTGATCCTCGCTCAGCACAACTTTTCCGACCGTGTGCCATGCATTTCATCGTGATGTCATATGACGTAGGCAATACTGTCGCGGGCTCACGGACTACTAGTAAAAGTTGTTCAGTTTCATAGTCTCATTAATACCCTACTAGAGTTATGGAATATAAGAAAAACACGTTGTTTAACTGCATATTTATACAACGAGTTTTTGTTTAAAAAAAATGCATATTTTTTGTAATTGTGTTTTATTATAATTTTCAGTAAGTTTTTCAGTTACCTGAATATTTAATAATATTACTTGTTTTGGTTATGCCTGTCTACTATGTTAATAGTTGTTGGACTTCTGACTTATCAATTAAGAAATGTGTTTTTTAATAAAAAAATAAACTCACTAAAGTTTTTTTCCTTATTACGGATTTTTGAACAATGCGTCAATTCATTTGCATGTTCGTATGTGCAATAAGTAGTATAAACCGGCCAAGTGTGAGTCGGACTCGCGCACGAAGGGTTCCGTACCAAAAAATTACGTTTGTTGTATGGGAGCCCCCTTAAATATTAATTTTATTCTGTTTTTAGTATTTTTTGTTATAGCGGCAATGAAAATACATCATCTGTGAAAATTTCAACTGTCTATCTGTTATCGTTATTAATTTCGAGCAAAAAACGCCAAAAAAATCACGTCTGTTGTATGGGAGCCCTCCTTAAATATTAATTTTATTCTGTTTTTAGTGTTTGTTGTTATAGCGGCAATAGAAATACATCATCTGTGAAAATTTCAACTTTCTAGCTATGACGGTTCATGAGATACAGCCTGGTGACAGACAGACAGACAGCGGAGTCTTAGTAATAGGGTCCCGTTTTTACCCTTTGGGTACGGAACCCTAAAAAGGGATCAATATTTTGGGTTTTTTATTTATTATTATTTTTATTATTCGATTCCGCTCAATTCTAAGTCTTAGTTTAAAATACCTACTTAATGTTAAAAAACAGCACAAAGTGCGTAAATTTTATTAATTGCCGGTAACTTTTGAAATTTCGTTACGATCTACCTTTTTTGTTACACATCTCCAACTGTACGAAAACTAATAAGAATTTTCAAACGAAAAATTATCAGAAAATTAATGCCACCCAATAAAAAGACCGAACCTTAAAGCATCGCTGCAGAAGCAATGTCTTTCATTAAACCTTTGAGTCACAAGCTAATCTATATCATATACTTCAGTAAATAAGGCTCAAAAACCTGGATCATAGTTTCACATGACGTATTGGGGTTCGTGGGGAATTTGGAAAAACAATTTCACGATACGTTTGATTCGAGTCCTACTTGATGTTTGCAATAAACTGTGACAAGCTGAGATATTGTGACCGATATGTAGGTACAATGTTAAAGCATTTGTTTGGGCCTTCTGCCAATGGTATTATAATATGAAATGAGGTTTAATTCTTATCTGAAATTGTAAAAAAATACTTGCTTTGTTCCTTTTTCCCCACTGCTGAACTAGACTGCTTAACTAGTTATATTCCCCACTGCCCAACTACAAACTGCAGCTCCACTATGGAAGTTTCATGATGTTAAAAAAAAATTAACTTTATAAAATTAAAAGCCTAAAGTAAATATATCAGTAAAAAATTAATTCCGTCTTAAATATGGACATATTATTAATCAATTTTTAATCATTAGACAACCCTCGTGATAATATTTTAGAAAACGCGTATTTAACTTTAAACTTGACGCATTATCGTTGGGAAGAAAATATTTATTTTTAAATTTGTTTTAGTTGAGCAGTAGGGAAAAGGGATATTCCAAAATTCTCAACTACTCAGTTTGGTCTCAACCAATGCTCACATTAGAGAGTCCCCAATGCTCAACTGTTCGCTGTTTGGCAGTCTAGTTAGGCAGTGGGGAAAAAATACTATGTATCTTGCCGGTTCTTCTCTGTTCAACGTTTCCCGTTGTAAAATCCTGAACTGGTGGTTTCGTAAAACACGCAATTAGCCAAAAAGTGAATGAGTTAGGTAAATGGGTTTCGTGCACAATCATTATTATTTTATCGAAGAGGTTTTGGTTTTATGGCTATTTATGAGTAGGCATCAAAACACTGGCCTTCAAAACTAAGTACCCAGTGTATGATTTTCATACAAACATGCTCACTTCACATACTCATAAATAAAAAGTACCTACATGTATCTCTGCAATATGTTGATAGATATACCAATTGTTCGTCTCTCAAATAAGCATTTCAAATAACTACAAAAATCTCAATTTCTTTAAACATACAAAAGAATAACACTGATTGGACTTCTAAACAAAGTTCAAAGGAATGCGAAAACTGGATTTTTTTAAGGAAATTGAGATGTTTTTAAGTTGATTGGAATGCTTATTTGATAGTCGAACATTTGGTTTGTCCATCAACATCAAAATCATCGCAGTGTATTTACAAAATCATCGCAGTTTATTTACATGTATTTTTTTTATTTATGAGAATGTTATGTGATCATGTTTGTATGAAAATCACACAGTGGTTACTAAATTTTGAAGGCCAGTGTCATAAGAATAAGTTTTATTTATTCTTAAGGCAGTGTTTCTATTAAAAAAACATTTTACAAATTTATTTGAGCGTTATACTTTGTTGTAAAAAGTTTAAAAAGCATTATCAAGTTAATGCGTGAAATTAACAATGTCTGAAAGGACTTTTTGATAAAATAGACTAGACTGTAATTTTCCACTGTGTTAGTTTCATTTTACGGGCTCTTAAATGCCATTATCCTAATTTAGGTTGCAATAAAAACTTAATACAGTAATAAAACATAATAAGAAACAAAAGTTTTTTCTGAATTTGACATTTAAACATTTTCAAGATTACTGTTTATATTCTACTAACATTATGAGCTGTTTTTGAGGATATTATTTTATTAATTTATATGAAAACTCAACAGCTTACTACATGCGTACTAATAAACTTACATTTACATACTTCTAAAATCTACAGAGTTTCACCACTAAGTAAAAAATATTATTACGTTTAAAACTGAGGGTGGAAAGGATGTCATAACTATACGCAGAAGTGTCTCCTAAATACAAATTAGGGCGTATTAAAGTAAACCAATAATTAATTAGCAATAGTCATAACTTTAACTTGAAAACTTCTATACAACTTGGAACAGAGTTAATGGCTAAACAAGAATATGTTTGATTAGATAGAGACCATCAACACATGAGTAAAAAAAAACGTAAACTTTTTTCTTAGAGAATACACTAATGTGAACAATGAGAGTTTGATTTGTCAAATTACTGACTGGAAGAAAAAATACGAGTCGTGACAAAGATTTTGTTGAAAAATTGATTATTAGATTCTACCATTTTTCAGTGTGTAAAATAAAACGAATTTTATATACATTGTGTTTAATAAATTAAATATGCCCAACTCCTGCACCATGTGTGTATGAATAATTCGGAGAAAAAAGGATATTTCTTTTTTTTTTCGTACGGAAAATCCAAGTGCAGTAAGTATTCATTTTCGTACGTTTCGTTCAAATACACATTTTATTATGGACTTGCCTTATTTTATTTTTCTACCTACTACCTATTTTTAACTTGCGACAGGTGTCAACCCTTTGAGAATCGGTTTAAGTTGTGAGAGCTTGTACTCTGTCCGTTTATTTACTCATGTGCCATCAAACTGAATAACTTTTGGTATAGGACCAGGGACCAACTCTGAAATCGCAAAAAAAACTGCTGTTTCTTACATTTTCATATTTTCATTATTATTTTTTGTATGAAACAGCAATTTTTTTTCGTTGTATTCAGTTGTTTAGTTTGATAGTCCCTATGTATGATACTAACCATATTCTGGTTTAGCCATAAATTCTATTACATGTTGTATATTTAACGTTTAAAAATAAATAATAAATTAATTTCCTGAAAAACAGTATGTACGATAAATGATAAGTGAAATAAAAAAAAAACACTTTGCATGATATTCTCGTAAAACAATAATACCTAAAACACAACAAAAACTAAATCATCTTCGGTATTCAGACTTCAGACATAAAACGAGTCTATAAAAGTTCTAGATTGCCAATCAATTTGAGACTGAAAAAGAACGTAAGATACAAAAAGTTTATTGAACAAACCAATCGGCAACAAAGTGACTGTATTAGGAGTACGTTGTGCTGCAACAATATTTGTTGAGTTTCGTCTTAATCCCTTAGACCGTCTGAGGGAATAAATATTTATTGCCACTAAATGTTGAGGACCGGTATAAGTCATAAGAGTTGATGTACTGTTTTGTTTGGGTGGAATTTGTTCTGAAGTTTTCTATCAGTCTTTGAATGTACAAAATTAGCTATGAAAAACGAGTCACTGCGCAATGAGTTATTTATCATAGTGGCACAGTTTTACAATCCATAGTGGTATTATGGTGTTATAGTGGACCGAATGCATAATTGGACCAAACGAGCGCAAAGTGCGTGCGAAGCGTCTCCGTTTCAGCTAAAATGCTTTCGTATGTTTATCCGGCTGTCCGGCTTTCTGACTATCCGTCTATTCTCCTCTACATGTCGCTTTTCTCAACCGATTCTCGTGAACAGTTATGGGCACGTTTTTATTTTCGATTCAACTTGTTGAAATTTTTCGAAATGGCGGAGATATGGTAAAAATCATAATCTCAGCTATTTCCAAAAATGTTCAAAAATGTCACAAACGTGAGGTTTACTGCTCTACAGAGTACATAAGTACAGTACTTTTATTTTTAACATTTTGGCCGTGTGATTAACTTGGCTTTAAATCAAAAGCAATAGAGTCAGCTTATAATTATCTAAGTATTTTGTGATTTGAACATGTTTATTTAATTTCTTCCTGCAAACAATAGTATATTGATTAGTGTCAGTAAAATAATAACATTTGAACCGCTTAAGTATCTCACTAAATACAGAATACCGAATATAAAATCTTTAGTAGCTTTCGTACTCCTAATATTATTTGCTTTTATACACGCTTAGCTACCGACCTCTGTACAATTTTTATTTTGCGAATTCTCATGACTTGGACCACCCAAACTATTGAGATATAAAATCTATTTGTACGGTACATTGTTGATTTATCTCAAGATTGCATAGTAATTGCCTAGCCGATGCTATCGAAAGGCAACCTCTTATCTCGGAGGCTGATTGACTAACTTCCATTAATTGTTGCGTGAACTATAAGCTCGGGTGATTAGGCTTAAGTTACCTTTGATATTCAAGAGATTAGGGTCTGTGGCTTCTGGAGTCAATGCCCTTCTTCATAGACTGAATATATTGAAGCTGAAGCTTTGGTTGTGGTAAATTGAAAGGTGATAATATAGACAAGGCATATTGTATCTTTTACCTCTTGAATAAATGTGCCAGAATACAATGATGAGCGCAATTGTCTTTTCCTTAAGTCAGAAGGTTCTGTTTCATTTGGTAAGTTTCGAAAACCCAAAATTAAGTGTGGTTTAAATTAACAAAAAAAGTTAAGCTACGTAATATGTAGTTACTTAAAAGCACTATTACTTACTTTGTTGGCTCAGACTGACAGGCTGGCCTGGCTTCAGGCATCTCGATGCCTGAAGTGGATCTTGGCCTCAGACATCAAACTATGCCATGTCGTTTGGTCTATATCTCATATCTCAGCTCACCATTCGGTTGGTTTAGTTTTTTCAGGACAATGGTAACATATAGTGTTATTTCGGACATCCCACTAGACGGCTATCAGTCCGTTGCCCCAGACCCCCTATTTACATAACTCGATTTCAATCGAGAGTTGCTAACAATTCTCGATTGAAATCGGTTGAACCCGTTTGAAATCGTTTGGAAAGATGATTAAATCGGACGAGGACGAGGTTTCAATCGAGAATTGTTGGCAACAGAGTTACGTAATACGCTGATACGCTATTTTGGCTGCTAAATCCTCTCCTATTTACTCTACATGTCATAGCCTGCGAATTCGGCTGGATTTTGCTCCCCCAATTATGTTCCACTCGGACACTAGTTCTTAAATCCTGCAGTTGAATTTCGCCCCCCAGTGTCCATCTTCTCTTTTAGGTGGTCTTGAATTCTCAATTATTTGAAATGTATTCTGTTCCGTCGTACGGGTGCCTGCATCAAAGCAGGTTACAGGTCGGTACCGGTCAGTACAGTTATGACCAATTCTGAAAGTGTCCTATACCTAATGTTGCCATTTGATAAAGTAGCCAATATCTCATGTGACGAATCGCGAAAGTGTCTTACATCGCACAAAGGGTCTGTACCTATCGGTACAGCTAAATTAGCTCCATACTTTTCCATGAGAGGCCGCATAAAGAAAACTGGTTGTCGGTACCGGTATACATCCTCGGCGCAAACCGGTACTGACATATCAGGACCGTAAAACCTGTATCCTTTAAGCCCGCCGGTAACGATCAATTGCGATTGTCAATTTTTTCGTCAATGCCATTGTTGGAGCAATTGACAATCGCTTCAATTGCACGCGTAAACGATAAATTTTCGAATCAATGAGCGTCAATGACGTAAAAATTGACAAACGCAATTGATCGTTACCGGCGGGCTTTATGTTTGCAACCTACAATCTTAAATAAATAAAGTCATTTCCAGATTTCAAAAATGGATGGGATTAAACTTGACATAAAAAAATACTTATGTTAAAAAAATATGTTTGAATAACTATAATTACCTACGTCGCTGATTATTCTATACTATATCAAAAACAATGTCATTAACCTTTAATGTAAAGAAAATTTGTCTAGACCAAATTCAATAATTGTAGATACTCGTTTATGATTAGATAGCTCGTAGCCGACTGAAGGTTATTTTGATAATATCGATGGTCAGTGACTTTCAAATTTTATTTTGTATCCAGTTTTCATATTATAATTGCCATTAGAAGATTAAATTCTATCTACAGGGTGATTTTATGAACAGTCAACATTGTGGCGTGGCTTCAAACTGAACAACTTTGTCTCTGTTCCATAGATTTTGGTCAAGTATATATTGATGTTATCTATAGACGGGCAGATTATTTTTTGCTCTGATTAAATTGGTCCCATAGACAAACTCGTTCAGTTTGATGGTCTACGCTACACCACAAAATTTGTCGACTGTTTTAGATTTCACCCTGTAGAATAATATTTATTTACTGACCCGTGGTCACGCTAAGGCCGCATTTCCACCTGCGAGAAAACTTCTGCAAGAAGTGTCTCTCAACCTGTCAGACAGTAGCTTACAAGTGTTAAGTAATAGCAAATGCACTGGCGACAGTTTGTCAAGCGTTTATAAACTACTGTGTGACAGGCTGTGGGATACTTCTTCCAGAAAATTTCTCGCAGGTGGAAATGCGGCCTAAGGCCATCTCATTTGTTGGAGTAGCAGCAGTGATGTGACATCATCATGATTGGATGATGCCACCGCGTATACGTATACATACGCAGTGCCGAAAGCTTACCGAGCGCCTATAATAATGTCAATTAAGCGTTTTTGATTTTGTTTAGGCAATACTTTGTTGGGGCAATATTATTCAACGACTCTTTAGAATTATTTTGATGGTTTTTCTAGGGTCTAACTAGGAAATAAAGAGTCAATCAGGGGCCCTACCGCCCAAGTGTCGTCGACATCGCCGTCGGCTTCATTTGACAGATGGATGAGATACATTGCTACTTCTTTTTGGTACAAATAGAAACTTAGCAAAGACAAAAAGCAATGTATTAAAATCATCTGTCAAATGAAGCCGACGGCGAAGTCGACGCTACTTGGGCGGTAGCCCCACAGCTTTCATTTAATCAAACTTACTGTCCTTCTCAAAGGTCTACTTGTCCTATGAAAACTCATTCAAAACGGGACCTATGGCCGAATACTCAAACGCTACTTAACTTTGAGTGGCTCTCAAACAGCATGCTGTTTTTGTCATATCTTTGACATTTAATGCGACAGGACGACGACGTTTGGGAGCCCCTCAAACGTTATTAGCGTTTGAGCATTCGGCCATTAGTATAGATCTTATTTTATTTTAGTTTATTTGTCAACTCACCCGTTCAACTGCTATAAAAATGATATTTATATAAGACATCGGGCAAATGATCTGCCTGTGTTAGGTCTGTAAACGAAATGTCAATGTCATTCATGTGGCAACACTGTTGCTTGCTCTGTGGTTCGCCTCTCGCTATTCGCCTGTTCTGTAAGCCTGCTCGTACGTAATTTACTGAAATTAAAATCGTTGTGAATCTACATAATATCTTCTTATTTTTCGCCCTAACCCATCAGCCTGTCCATAGTACAGTATTTATTATTATGCCATCTTTCGTCACAGAACTTGACCAAGTATAAATGTCTTTTTTATCTACTATGTAGCTATCTACATTTTGAAGTCCTGCCATGTGGACAGCAATAGCACAAATTTCAAATAGATTTCTTCTCAAATTCAATGTTTTTTAGTTTGAGTTTGATAATTTAAGCTTAGGTTAAAAGTTTTACCTAGTCTATTCGTTTTCAATTTAAAATTAGTAGTCTAGGTTGTTACACAATTTTATTTTCACTCAAACAAACTTAGGTGCCTTTTGGGATTTGATGTAAATTGAAATCGATCTGTAGTACATTCATTTTCGAGCTTTTATTAAATATTTAAAAAATATTATTTATTATGTTATTAAATATTAAAAAATCTAAGTTATTACAATCGTAAATTGAGTCTGATACGATGTTTGTTTGTTTATTTATTCTCAGAATATTCGAAATCGTTTAATTCCAGAAACAGTTTGGAGCTTTCAAATCAAACTATCAACAAAGTTAAACGAAGCTTCCGATCTTTGCTTTCTATAAAAAGCACTTTTTTTTCCAAGAAGACGTTTTTTAATTCCAACTTGGCAACGATAGCACAAATTCCAAATAATCTAAAGTCTATCATGGTTTCTGAGAAGCTCCTGTTTCGATTTCGAAACCAATCTCTTCCTAGAAAATGTTAAAGCTTTAGCGATTCGATTCGGCGTTGTAGTAAAGGTATCCACTTTTTCTGTTGATCTTGTTAATGTTTTTTTCTTTTAATGAACTCAAATAGAAGAGCTTATGGGTGTGAGAAAGTTGTCGTCGATTGGTTTGTTGGTTTTGTTTTCATATAAAAAATAATAGCTCAGTCTAAGACTTAGTAATAGCTGAGTGTGTTTCATTTTTATTCCGTTCACGTAGTTGTCCATACTTTGGTGACTACTGAGCTTAGTAAGTACTATGAAAAGTTCTCCAAGTAGTGCAAATCTTTTAAAGGCCTAGACAAGTGGCCACGTTTGGTTTTTGGATTATTCGAATAGATTAAAAGTGACTAAATGTTTGGTGTCACAGGTTTGCGGGAGCTACGTATAAAATTGTCATTTCAAAAAGTCTTGTGATTGTCTATGGCTAGAGATCTTACGTCAATGACATTCAAATTTCCATTCTATTCGTTAGAACGGAAATTTGTATGTTCTTATTCGTAGTAAGCTACTTCTTTTGGTCTTGTTATTTAAAACCAGATACTTCCTTTTTATACTCTTCGGGTGCTCTATGTATTCCTAGAGGTCGCTGTGAATGAGGAGTTTTTTTATTGCAAAACTCTTAGTCGATTAGTTTAGAGACCCTTTTAACTTTTGCACTGGAATGGATGTTTGTGACGTTACTATGATTTTTGTTTGTTGTTGAGTGGTTGCAGCTGCAGTGGTGCAGAAAACGTCTGTTAGAGAATTTTCACTCATATTTTTTAAAGATTTCTTCGTTTTTCCCATCGTCATAGCGTATGACGACTGCGTCATTATCCTGAACCATCAATTTCAAGTCATTCAGCCACTCTTCGGTTGCGGGTGTCAGTCGATGGAGTTCCTTTAAACCACCACCTTATAGTAGGCAGTCTTTAACGACGTGTTGTAATGTACCTATTGTCCCCACATTTACAGGCCGGTAAGTCTTTGAAGTCCCATTGTGGTGATGGTAGTTCGATCGACTGTGACTGACTTTTTATGTCTTGCATCAAGTGTTTTTTTTTGGTTCGAGTAGCAGACAGAGTGATTTCTCAAATTCTCAACTAGTTGAAAGCTATTTACTCTCACATTTACCTATCTGAATGTAGTAGATATATTTAATTTTAACCTACCTACCCATTGTGTGCAAACTTTTGTTAATTATTGTGATGGAAAATGACCTCACTTTAAACGTGGAGCTCATTTTTCAATGTTGACGACTCTGTATGAAATATACAGGGAGAAAAAAGCAGCCCTTGACGAGTTTCTTGCCGGTTCTTCTCGTTACAAGGTCTCCCGCTTAGGGTTTGCGAACCGATGGCGTAGCTTCTATGACATTCACAAGTGCTTGTAACAGCCTAGACTGAATAAATTATTTTGAATTTTGAATTTTGTGTCCTAACATAAACCTGTTTACTTTGTGCGTAACAGCTTCATGTCAGGCCCTTGTGTACCAATTCTTGCTGGCTTGGGTTTATGCCCATGGTCACCCACAAGGCCACTCAAGGTTTTCCACGAGGAACACCATGCTTTTTTCATATTGAACGGGGCTCTGTGGCGTTCTTTTTTATGCACAACGTGATAGTGCTTGGCCTTGGGATCCCTTGTTTTCGCATAATTGTTTTATACCTAATTTGATTTGGCATAACGGATTTGGCATAATCTTTTTTGTCATAATAATACTTTCGCATAATTGTTTTTTGGCATACTATTTATATTAGCATAATTATCATTCAGACTAATTTGTTTTCGCATAATGTTATTAGGCATATTGTCTATTCGCCTAATATTATTTAGACATAAAAATCTAAAACAATAAGAATAAATATTTTTACGCACTTATTTATTTTCATGCAAAAGGGGTAGGTATTGTATTAAAATGCCAAAAACTCATAACACATACGACCTAAATATCGACTCATAAAACTCCTATTTTTAAAATACCGAAAATCCTTAATGTCGATATCCAATAGACCGACTAACTTAAAAGATCGATTATTAAATGACTGATGATGGTTCGAAACCCTGAAAGTTAAAATGCTGATAGTTAAAAATCCCGAAAGTCTGTTTAGGCCTATTAGGTGCGACGACGAGCGAGCGTAGCGAGCGAGGAGGAGGTAAGGTTCCATTGCGACCAACAACGCACGAGCCGAGCGAGCGAAGCGAGCATGCCGCGGCAGCGGCCGGCGAAGTGCCAGAACCGACCTGCTGGCATGTAACCCTCAATTAACCTTCTGTTTTTTAAGCTTCGGGATTTTGTACTTTAGGTAAAATTTTCTTTCGAGATTTTAAACGTCGTGATTTTTTTGTTTATAAAAATATGCGTAAATAACATTATGCGTGTTTAAATTTATGCTAAAGATTATTATGCTTAAACATGATTATGCTTAAAGTAGTTATGCTTAAAAAAAATTATGCATAAGCTGTTATGACTAAATAATATTATGTGTAAACATCATTCGGCGAAATCATATTATGCTATGACATATTATGCCTTAAAATTTTATGCAAATACATAGGGAACCCTTGGCCTTCACCTCATCTGATGTTAAGTGACGATAAGGCCGAAGGTGGAAGCGCACTACTCCCGGAATCCTCATCACTGAGGGACTGCCTATGTTTATCTTCAACTATCGGAACACAATAAATATTAAATTGTTGTTATTGCGTCAGACTTAAGTAAGATGATGGTAGTTATTCAGGCGGACTTGAAATAAGCACTACCACCAACCAAACCGAGTACAAATTGTACCCCCCCTGGGAATTGAATCCGGCGGGACCCTTATATTTTACACGGGTGGGTGAACCACTAGACCACAAAGGTGGTTAAATCTAGATCCCCATCTTCAGTACAGCCCAGAGGGCCTAGTACGAGTTGGTTTTTGCTCTCAATTCACTTTGCGAATAGTTGACTATCGTTCCTCTCTTTCACTTGTTCACTCACTCCCATGATTTCCTCTCTTTCACTCGATAGTATTCGCAAAGTGAGGTGAGAAACACAACTCGTACTAGGCACCCAGATGGAAAATCAAAACGGATGGCGCTGGCTTGCGGTTGGTCGAGTGTTTTCTTGTAACCTGTAAAATAGAAACATTAATTGATACATTTAGTCTATATCCATATGGCTACACTTTAGCAATACTGGTGTTTATGTTTGAATTGATAAACAAACTACAAGTAAATTAATTCAAATTAAATTCACTGATTTATTTTTACTTTTTAACTTTTGACAAATTCCACTAAAACTAGATGCTTGTAAATGTCCGTAAAATGTACAATAATGAATTAAATAAAAGAAAATCAGACTCAGTTATTGAGTTTTTTTCTTGTATTCATTTAATTAAAGTACGCTTATGCACAATACCTTACCCTCAATACATTGCGTCACCCTTATAAATCTGTGAAGTTTGCTTGTATTCAATTCATCAGAATCGGGACATGGCATCAAAACCGGAGTGTACTAACCGATCGCTTAGTAATCCACGATTACCAAAGCGATATTATCTTTGTACGATTAATGGTGGGCCCTTTATCCAATGTCGACTATCTGCCATCGCGAGAATATCGCAAACGACCGCCTTTTTCAAGCGAAAACAAACTCTACATAAAACAACTCTGTATCCATTTTCAATTAACTGTGTAACGCTACTGAATCGAAATTGCTGTAAACGAGAATCAATTCTATGCTCCAGATTGGAGAGTATGGATTTGTTTGGAGGTGGATTTTCTAAATAACAAGCTATGTGCACAGTCAGTTGTAAGTCCTCCGGGGACAATAGGTAGGTCTGCAACCGATATATTTCCAGAACGAGACAATTTAAGGAATAACTGGAATATTAAATGTGTCAGTAAGGTAACTTTCGATGAAACTTTAATGGGCAATTAGGGGGATTAATAATATAGCTTCGGTTACTAAACTGTACGTAAATGAAACGAAAGCTAACGTTCGTCAAAATGACGAACACTGAATTCTCTGAAACTTTTTAATTATTGTGCATACAGATTTGTGTCTCCGTGCCAACTTAGTGATCGCAAGACTGCGTCGTGTGCTAGTCATGTTCAGCCGATAACTAATTTTGTTGACGAGATATCTACATTTTTACTTACCTTTGACAGTTGACTTTTGGCCATCTTGCGCTAAAATTTTTGAGTTGTTTGTTATTATTTACCAATTTTAAGATTTATTCTTTATAACTAACCAAAGTAAAACTATTTTTCTACTTAGTTTAGTCATTGTCAGTTAGTGCCTAATTGAGCTTAAAATTCACGTGCCTTATAAGATTTGAGATTTATTACATTAAAAGATTAATATACATTTTTTTCTATAATTATCTTTAATTTACATCCTATACTTAAAAAAAACAATGAAAGTAATCAAAATATATTACCATTTTATTTTAATCAGCAAATAAAATATACTCGTCAAAAAGTTGAATGGTTAGCTTCCACTGACTATGAAAAATTTTTTTCTTTTTTTTACGTTTGGGAACGTTAGCTTTCTAGTGTTAATAAAAATAATATTTTAAAACGAGGTTTACTGTTTTAGTGAGAGGTGGTTTCGAAGATTTTTCCCAGTCTATGAACTCTGTAAAATTTAAAAAATCTTCGGAACCACCTCTCACCAGATTTATTCCGACCGAAATGATTTTAGCGGCCTTGCCAAATACCGAAAAAGTTACTTTCAAAATGTTTTTCCCTGTCACACTAAAGGCACCGAAAACCGCAGTTAGTGGGCCATTGAGACGAGAAGGCTAGAACAGAAACAAGATAGAATCGCGTCGTATTATGCCCTCATTCAATACAAAAAATATATTTCAAAATTGAATAAATGTAACTTTACTTTCAGATTTTTTGTATAAGAAATTAATACCTACTTGGCGTTTTTTATATTGGTTTTAATTTTCCCACTTGTGGATAATCAGAAAACGGTTTAATTGAAATAAAATAAAGTAGTATGTATTTAATATTTTTTTTTTTCCCTAAAATTAAAAACTTTGATGCCCTGGCGGCAGTACTTCCATACATTTAATTTTGTTACGCCCATAGTAAAATTTGATACTGACAGTAATTTTTCGCAACTTTTCCGCAATCCGCCTTTAGCGAAATAAAAAAGAAGAAAACATGCTCTACCCTAATTTAAATACCTCATTATGTATCTACTTGTTATTTTTAGTTACCGATTATCTGCTAGTTATTACCTATATCTAACCTCGAAAACAATGTTCACTTTTGTTTTAACGAAGACCGACAGGTAGTTACTATATATAAATTTATAACGAGCTCTACAATCGAAACAAGAACATAATGTGGTTTTTTTTTAAATAAGACAACATCAGAAACGTTACTCTGATTCCAAAGTACCTAAATCAATTGTGTCATAGAAATCAGGGATAACGCTGGAACTACAAACATCTAGACCTGTGCCAATATAGACAAGTTCGTTTTCTAAATTAACCAAGCTGAGAATCGAACCTGGGACCTCAGAGGCGACACCTTCAAAACCGGCTTACAAACCACTCGACTACGTCGATTTATTTTTGTAACCTATGATTTTGAAACCGTTTGGCCAACCACTACAAACTTGTCCAGGAAATTTCTAAAGCACCATGAACCGATAATTTTAAAGCAAGTTCATTGAATATGAGTCGGCGTCAAGACTAAGCGCCTTAAAAGTTGTTCTCAATGAAACTTTGCAATCAAATTTCAGTATAAGCTAATTGAACTTTGGGCGGGCGAAAAAGCTTTGAGCGATTTAAAGCCCGTTAATAAGTTTGAAAGCTGTGTGTGAGCGAACTTTTTTGCTTGGTTTAGCCTTTAACGCGGGAGTTTGGATGGGAAATAAAAAAAAGCTGCCAGCTGATAATGTTATTTTTGATTTTTAATTTCGAACGAGTTTTATGATTATAATCTAACCGCTTCTGTGGTGGGTTCGCCCACCCGTGTAAGACTTAGAGGTCCCGAACCACTGGTCAGTTGAGATGATTTCCCATCTAACCACTAGAGGTCAATTGGAAGCATTTTTTCGTAATTCATCACCAGTGATGAACTGCTAATACCAATATACGCACTGTAATCCGTAAAAAAAGTATTATTTCTAATAAACTGTACGCGCGGAAGTCATAAAATAAAATTTGTTTGGAGGTTCAATTGTAAAGAAACCGGCCAAGTGCAAGTCGGACTCGCGTACGAAGGGTTCCATGCCTAAAAACAGCAAAAAAAAAACATGTTTGTTGGATGGGAGCCCCCCCTTAAATATTTATTAAATTCTGTATTTAGTACTTGTTGTTATAGCGGCAACAGAAATACATAATCTGTAAAAATTATAACTACCTAGCTATCACGGTTTATGAGATACAGCCTAGTGACAGACAGATAGACAGATAGCGAAGTCTTAGTAATAGGGTCCCGTTTTTACCCTTTGGGTGCGGAACCCTAAATAGAAAGACCAAAGACATTAATTTTCAGATTTATAATTTAGTATGGATATAAGATTTCAAAGTAATACCTGATTGTTACGACCAACTAGTTTTCCTATTGGCTGGCTATGTTAACAGGATGTTCTCATTTTTCTCAGATGTGTCTCCTTTGATTTGTTATTCGTCCATTTATTATGGGCACTGGTAGTTTTTATGATTTGTTAGGCTATTTTTTTATCTGTGAGATGGATAACAAAATGGACATCGAATAGTACCTATTGCTGATATTATTGTTGACAATTTCGTATCGCGATTTGTTGAGAATATTAATGATATAGGCCTGTATTTTTAGCCTTATGTCTTATGTCCATTTCTGGTTTTTATATTGTATCTGAATTCTATTCTCGATCAGCCCCCTAGTAGGACTACTGAAACGCAATATGATATCGCAATTTGTTCGCTTTTAACTGTCAAAAAACAATGGATTTTGAAAGCTGAGTGTCGATAGAACGCTTTATCACGCAATATTTTATGTTTTGGTGGTCATGCTACAGATTTATGGTGAAGTACTTTCTCCATTACCTTTATTGGCTTTTGACATTAAGTTATAATGAAGTTATAGCGCTGCGTTACCATGAAAAAGTTTTAAAATTAAAAAACACCCTGTATTTTTCAGACAACTGGTCTCCGAAGTGACAAAACCAACTTATAAACCCTTGTTCCTCAGAAATAACCATTGACAGATAACTGGTTATATGTGAAGAATTTTTTTCTTCCCATATAACCAGTTATCTCTTAGGAATTGATTTTCCTCGCAGATAACTGTTAAAATAATTAGTTCTGCGAGGAAAATTTATTCCTAAGAGATAACTGGCTAGAATAAATTTTCCTTCTTAGGAATAAATTTTCCTCCTTCGGAGATCCGAAGAATACATTTCCCTCGCAGATAACTGTTACAATATATTCCTAAGAGATAACCAGTTATATGGGAAGAAAAAAAATCCTCACAGATAACCAGTTATCTTGCCATGGTTATCTCCGAGGAATAAGGGCTTATAACTGCGCTACATCAACTACCTTTGATATTTAAATGTAGGTAATAAGAACGAGTACTTGATAGGTAATGTTTAGACGAAAAGCATAATTTCATAAAAACTGACCTGTCTTATACAGAAAATATAATTTTGATAGTAAAACATACACCCATAAAAATAAATAGGTCTTTACCTATGAAATTACCGATTTGTATGGAGAATTTTAAAGAAGTTGCATTTTTCATACTAGCATTTTCTTTGTTCATTTAACAACCGTGAACACTCATGTAACAAAACTTTTATGTACTAATGTTTGAACACTATGCTAACTTATTTCATTTACGATAAGCGAAAAAAATTTGTTCCAACCCCTCGGTCACCCTTTTTTGCTCACAAAAAAAGACTTTTAATATCTTTTTTCATGCTATCAAAGCTAAAATAAGGACTTTAATTTAATTGATAGTTGAATATCATGGTCATATTTCGATATACATAATATCAAGATATTGTTAAATATTTAAAATCATTGAAGTTATTATTTTCTCTGTATGTGACAAAATATCGTCAATTTCGTAGGTCAAGACTTAATATAAAGGTGAGTACCCACTTAGGTTAGCTAACCTTCGCGTTCCGAGAACGTGGAACAGTGCGCCACAGCAGATATATTTTTGTTCACTTTGGCCATAGTGCGTATGTGAGTGAACCAGGTTCACATAGGTACATACGTGTTCGCATACGTACACACTATGGCGTACTGTTGCAGCACATAATAAAAAAAAATTGGCAGGTTCGACGAGCGCGGAAGTTCACGAACCCAAGTATAACATAATTATGAAGTATTTACACTTTTATAAATAATTATAAATAAGTTTTCCGTCACACCTAATTGACCAATGGCAACAAGATGTAAATGACCTATCACAATTAAAGAGAGGCATCGCCGTAAGAGATCGTCAACCTTTTTCTAAACTACTTTACCAGTTGGCCAATCAATTAGATTCGGTCCGTAAACATAATAAAGACTTATTTCTTTACTCTGCTTCCCTGCAGGGAGTTGACACAGTTGGGGTGCACTAAACGGTTCTTGAAAAAAAGGTTTGTCAGCTCTGCCGATAGTTTTTTTAGAAAGCAAAGAGGTTTTGGTTCTTTTATCATTGAGTAGTAATTAGATCCAATTTTAAATTTGGAATCGTCTTCCTCTCGTTTTTGGTAGATTTTTTTTCTTATAAAACTTTATAAAGTGTAGTAATGATTTGTGAAATTTATGACAATGTCTTATGGGATTAGGGTTGCCAGGTCGTTTAACCTAATAGCCGGACAGACCAGGCAGTTTGGGCGGACATTTGGGTAAAAAAGCCGGACACCCAAAATTATTACGGATTTTGTGTCTTAGTAATTATACGTCAATTTATTTACGTAAAACTAGAATTTTTGACCATGTACCATATAATTAAAACTTCTTAAATTCGAATAAAATAAAATTGAATAATGAATCAGTAATTTTCTTTAAAACTACTAATCATTCATTAATATTATTATTTCCCAGGGGAAAACACAAAATTAAAATTGAAACGAAGAAAACAAAACATCTTCACTTATGAATAAAATTAAAAATTTTAAAATCTTAGTCTGATGAGATGAAATTTAATAACGAATCAGTCTTGAAACATAAAACAAAACAAAACTTGTTCACTTTAAGTTTATTTTATGTTATATTATTTTAAATCGTATTTTAAATGGGATTGCTTTTCAGAATTTCTTTTTCATTGTCAATTTTATTTTTCCATCACATAACTCAAATGTTGGAAGAGTTTTTTCTTTAATGGGTTAGCAATGGTTAACAGAACGCAACAGATTACATGTAGACACTGTAACTAAAGTGTTGGATGCAGAATTTAATTTAAAACATTTAACTTGTAAAGACTTTTACAGCAGTATTTTTTAAAAGAAACTGGGGGCCTATTACGAAAATAACGTACGCAATTGCGTAACGCAGTCACTTGGCCACGATAGTCGTCCGCAGTTCGTTGGTTGTAGTTATAAATTTTGAATTTGGCTATCCCAGTCCATAGACTACTTAACGAACGATGTCAGATACGCTAGAGAGAAACTGTCAAACTCACGCAATCACTTCGCAATATCGCATATGAAAGTGATTTGTAATAGGAAACAATCAAAACGAAGCACGGACGCAGCTGCGTGTATCGTATTAAACTTTTCGTACCCCTGAGCTGTTAAGGCAGGTATCTTTTAACACAAAATACTAATTATTTTTATTTGAATTACCTTATTTTTTGTTTTAAGACTGATTCGTTATTCAATTTCATCTCATTAGACTAAGACGATTTTAAAAATGATAATTTTATTAATTAGTGAAGAAGTTTTGATTTGCTCAATTTTGTTTTCTTAATTTTAATTTTGTGTTTTCCTTTGGTAAATAATAATGAATGCCATTGCGCCTCGCCTCGCGCCGCTTGCTCGAACGATCACATGCGTGAGTGAGTGGTAAATGTAAAAAGCCTAACAAAAGCCGGACAGGCCGGACATCGTTAAATTTGGCCGGACACTCAACCAAAAAGCCTACCTATGTCCGGCTTTAGCCGGACGCCTGGCAACCCTATATGGGATACATAGGGATGTGTGCGTATGGTTTGGTGGGTACCAAAGGCCCAAAGGAACATCTTAGGGCACATCTCGTGATCGCGAGTCTTGTCGTGTCAAGCTTGCACCTTTAACCGCCTCTGTGGTATAGTGCTTTGCCCACCCGTGTAAGACGCAGGAGTCCCGGTTTTGAATCCCATGGGGTAAAATTTGTACTAGTTTTGGTTGATGGTAGGGCTTTTTTCAAGTCCGCCTGGCTAGCTACCACCATCTTACTTAAGTCTGACGCCATAACAACAATTTAAAATTGTTATGTTCCGGGAGTTAGAGGTAAGATAGCCAGTTCCTTGGTGATGAGGATTCCGGTGTAGTGCGCTTCCACCTTCGGCCTTATCGTCACTTAACATCAGGTGAGGTAGGGCCAAGCATTATCCCGTTGTGCATAAAAAATACGTTTAGACTTCCATTGTGATTTATAATAAGCTTTATCACAAGACGAGAAACGTGAAAAATAAATAAAACCGGTCAAGAGCGAGTCGGACTCGCGCACCGAGGGTTCCGTACCATCATATTTGCACCATTAAACCACACTGCAGAGTAGAATAATAAAATTAGTATTGCAGTTTTAGGTCAGCGCCATCTCTCGACCGATAGTGGAACTTATGTTAACTTTTTTAGAAATTTGATGATTCCTAAAAAGGTGTGCTATATTGAGACATCATTTTATTTTTCCTGTAATCTTTATATAAGCTGCTATCACATAGAATTATTTCAGATTTTTCTCTTTGCAAACTTCGGAGATAAGGGGGGAGGGGGAATGGTTTTTTTTAAAATTTTTCATCATAAGTCGAAAACTATGCGGCCTAAAACAATAAGAAAAAATTATTAAAAACGTGCAAACAGAGTTCTTTTATACCCCACATGCCCTAGTAGCCCCACTTCAATATTTTAAGACCCCTTTTCAGTCCCTGTTGTAAAAAATCTATCGATTTTTTTTATTTATTTCTTATTTGCAAAATAGTTGGGCAAATGTCATCTTAAACCATTCCAAATTTCAAGTTGATATAGTAGTTCTCGAGATATCCAGCTGTGACAGACAGACAGACAGACTGAGTCACACCATAAGGGTTCTTTTTTTACCATTTTGGGTACGGAACCCTAAAAACCAAACTTAATGCCAACTAATTATCAAAGTGCTTGCAATTAAAACAGCTACTATACGAGATTTATTTTAATGTTATATTACTTATACTAAAATCCTTATTTAATGCTTATTTTCTAGTTAATTCACTCAAAAGACAGTTACAAGTTGCAGGGGGCATTTTCCCATTAAATATAATTTGTAACGGTAATGTCTCTTTTGCAATTCAACAGTACCTACCTATTTGGTGCATTTCTTTTAAAAGTTGCTTACCATAGGTCAGGAGACGTTCGATTCGTCACTTGCACACCAAAAATATTCAAGTTAACACTTTATTGTTAGTGTTGTCAAAAATATCGATAGTTTATTTATTTTTAACAGTATTTTTAAATATTTCTTTTACAATATTTGAAAAGATTTTGTTTGTATGAAGTTTTTTTTTCATTGTTTGCTCGATTAATCTACTAATTCAACTCGATACACATGATTATTTTATTACTTCACTTACAACAAAATGTTTACGTTTACGAGTATGCAGTCACTATTTCTAAAGCTCTATATGAGAGAAAATAGCATAATTTATCGAAAAGCTTTTCTCATAAATTAGAAATATCAATATCGATAATTTATATTGTGTCTCATCATCATCATCATATCAGCCGCACAACACCCACTGCTGGGTATAGGCCTCCCCCAAGGATTTCCACGACGATCGGTCCTGCGCTTCCCACATCCAGTGGCTTCCGGCAATCTTCACCAGATCGTCGGTCCACCTTGTCGGGGGCCTACCCACGGAGCGTCGTCCGGTGCGCGGTCGCCATTCAAGAACCTTTCCGCCCCAACGGCCATCGGTTCTTCTCGCTATGTGTCCAGCCCACTGCCACTTTAGCTGAGCAATCCTTCGAGCGATGTCGGTTACTTTATTGTGTCTCATTAACTGTTTTTTTTATGCACAACGGGATAGTGCTTGGCCTTCATCTCACCTGATGTTAGGTGACGATAAGGCCGAAGGTGGAAGCGCACTAGTCCCGGAATCCTCATCACTGAGGAACTGGCTATTTTACCTCTAACTGCCGGAACACAACAATTATTAAATTATTGTTATGGCGCCAGACTTATGTAAGATGGCGGTAGGTAGCCAGGTGGACTTGAAACAAGCCCTACCACCAACCAAATTGAGTACGAATGGTCCCCCCTCTGGGAATCGAACCCGGAACCCCTGCGTCTTACACGGGTGGGCTAACCACTAGACCCCAGAGGCGGTTGATTGGCGGCGACCACATGATTATTTTATTACTTCACTTACAACAAAATCTTTACCAGTCACCATTTCTATAGCTCTCTATGAGAGTAAAATTGCATAATTTATCGACAAACTTTTCTCATAAATTAGAAAAATCGATATCGATAATTTATATTGTCTCATTAACTGTCCAAAAATGATAAAGTCCAGTAAAAATCGATAAAAAGTTATGACAATCGTCCACGATCACGAGATACCCAGTTGGCATAGGTCACGGACGGGGACCGAGTTCAACGACCGATGACGAGCTGTGCGAATTGAGTAGTGATCCGAATCTGCGCGTAAGCATAAATTATATCGATGTTTTCGGTGGCCATTGCTGCATGCGAATATGCGCAAATATTGTTTGTTTACATAAGGTTTTTGAAGTTTGTCCATCAGCCATTTTAATGTCCCCACTGCTGGGGCACAGACCTTCCTTATAGGTGGATAAGGAGGACGGGCCATAACCCCCACGCGGGCCCAATGCGGATTGGTGGGTGTTAACGACTGCCAATGCAGCCGGGACCAACGGCTTAACATGCCTTACGAAGCACGAAGGAGCTCGAGATAATAAATTTTTGGTCAGCCATCCCATGACCGACCCTTGCGAACGTTGCTTAACCTCGGCAATTGCCGGGCCAGGCGCTAAACCACTGCGCCACCGAGCTCCACCGAGCTTTGCTTAAATTAAATTAACCTACTAACTCATTATGGTAGTACAAAACTCTACTAACTCAATCATAACGCCTCGTTTTCACCAAGAAACATGTTAAATACTAGTTTCATACAAAACTTGTAGAATACTTGTTGTAAACAAGTATTTGTTTTATACATGTATTGCAACAGTCTCAAACACATGAAGTAAAGTTCTTCAGCATCCTCACTTTCTATTGTCGCAGCAGGTAATACAGCATGTTCACATTCCATTGCCAATAGCAGTTATTTTTTATTTACACGACTGCCCAAAGCAATAAGAGTGTTCAGGGTTCATGTATGTTTGTGGGTATGTGAGTTTCTTTATTCCACCATAACTTCTAAATGCCTGAACTGATTTGAATATCGTTTGGTATCGTTAGAATCCTTAGAGCATCCCGAGTGACACTGGCTATATTTTTTTTTTTGAAAAAATCAATATGGTTACTGTACGTCGCCATTTTCAAATGTGAATTTACCTGTGGCATTCAAACCAAGCTTTAGAACACGACAATAGCTAAACTATGTGGTAAACCTCGAAAAATAAAAAAATATCATTTTTGGAGATATACAAATATAGGTTACGGCGGGTTGCGATCTGTAAAACTGGGGTTAAAGTATCTATAATTTCGTAATAAATAACTACCTATATATTACAACGGCAAACGGTAAACTTTTTGGTGATTTAAATGTTTTACGGGCTACTGTACTAATTGTACCTATCGAAAAACACAGACTCAGGCAAGGAGTTCCGATCTCTATATAGTTATTGTATTGCCAAACCCTGTATTTAATTAGAAGTTATATAATTCGTAGTCTTCTGCAACTCTTTCATTAAAAACCAAGTTAAAAAAACATACAAACATTGTGTAAAACGTATTTTTTAAATTTCTTAAGACTTACTTTAGTTTATTTTACTTACTAAAGCCCTTCAAATCATAAAAGGTTTAACAAAGTTGTTTCATAAAAAGTCCTAATGGCTTTTACGTAAAAATAATATTTTTCTAAGTTTTTTAAGTTTCAACATAGGTACATTATAAAAAAACTTAAACGGTTGGAACTTAATTTATGTTTAAAGTCCTTACATAATTTAAATGTTTAAATTATGTAAAGACTTTAAACAACGGAATAAATTTTGATAAGTTTGGTTAACTACTTTTACAATAGATTTGAAGAGAAATCGACTTAAAGCAAAACATTAAGGGCCAGTATCATAGGTTCTAGATACCACTTATCTTTTGGTTAAATTAAAAAAACCGGCCAAGTGCGAGTCGGACACGCGCACGAAAGGTTCCGTGCCAAAAATGGAAAATATCACGTTTGTTGTATGGGAGCCCACCTTAAATATTTATTTTATTCTGTTTTTAGTATTTGTTGTTATAGCGGCAGCATAAATACATCATCTGTGTAAATTTCAACTGTCTACCTGCTGTCGTTATTAATATTGAGCAAAAAACGGGAAAAAATGACGTTTGTTGTATGGGAGCCCCCTTTAAATATTTATTTTATTCTGTTTTTAGTATTTGTTGTTATAGCGGCAACAGAAGTATATCATTTGTGAAAATTTCAACTGTCTAACTATCACGGTTCATGAGATACAGCCTGGTGACAGACAGACAGACAGCGGAGGCTTAGTAGTAGGGTCCCGTTTTTACCCTTTGGGTACGGAACCCTAAAAACGATCAGAATTTCTACAATACTATAGTTAAATAAGGTATCTAATCACTAAATCTAATACAACCATTTTTGATACAGTGCCAAATAAATATTGAAATCTGAATTATTTTTCTCTCGTCGTGATCAAACCATAAAGTGCGCCTAAAGTAGCTAATAAAAGTATTCATGGCTGCAATATCTTGTAATATTTTATTCCGAAAGCAGGTAAGGTTTTTACTAGGGGTCTACCATGAAAAAGGGATAGAGATCGTCGTTCGATTTATTTAATTTTGGTCTTTATTTCTGTAGCCCTACCCAGGTGACCATGACCATCAGTCATTTTTGATGTCCCCACTGTTGGGGTACAGGCCTTCCTTATGAATGGATAAGGAGGATAGGCTGGGCCCAAAGCGGATTGGTGGGTGTTAACGACTGCAAATGCAGCCGGGATCAACGGCTTAACGTGCCTTCCGAAGCACGGAGGAGTTCGAGATAGTAAAATTTTGATCACCCATCCCATGACCGACCCTTGCGGACGTTGCTTAACCTCCGCAATCGCTGGGCCGGGCGCTAAACCACTGCGCCATCGAGCTCCTATCCAGGTAAAAACAATTTATTCAAATATCGTCAGAAGCCGTTTGATTCACAAGTTTGGTATTCACGTTACCTTGTTTGTACACACAATAATATTAACCAGTTAATGGGGTATTTACATGGAGCGACTTGGCAGGCAAGTTTAGTGAATAAGCGCTTTTTATCGCCAATCGCTTGTAAAATCTAGTCGCAAACCTAATTTCAATGAGGAGGCGATTCGATTTTACAAGCGATTGTCGATAAAAAGTGCTAATTGACTAAACTCACCTGCCAGGTTGCCTGCCAAGTCGACTCGTGTAAATAATACCTACATAAACTAATTGTTTTCTATCTACCACAGTAACGCAGTGAAAACACATTTTGCTGTACAGGAATACTTACAATGAATGACATTAAAAGAACATTTTTTTTAAATTAATTTGATCAACACGAGTTTAAAATTGAGTGAGTCCTAACCACCCCGGTGGCTCTGTCCCGGTGGCGGGACCGTTGGGAAAAAAAGTTCCAACCACCCCGGTATTTTATTTAACGGGACGGATGGCACAAATCTTGTATCATGCACCACGGTATTTTGACAAACAATTTTGACATAGTTGTTGACATTCAAATAAAAGTCTTCGTCGTACATAGTTTGATACGACTATTATTTATTTATTAAGTAATACATAACAATGAGGATACAAATTAGTGCCACAAAACTGACTTGTCGGTTTCTGACCGAGTACATTCACAAATTGTATGTAAGGTTCTAAAAGTAACTACTCATGCTACTGTCACAAACCCGAATCAGCTTTACCTAAGCTACTCGGGCTACCTGTCACAAACCCGAATTAGCTTTATCTAAGCTACTCGGGCTACCTGTCACAAACCCGAATTAGCTTTATCTAAGCTACTCGGGCTACCTGTCACAAACCCGAATTTGCATCGTCCGATTATCGTACTTCGGTTTTCAGAGTAGGCCCTATGTCCTCGCATTGAGTGGCGAGCAGACGGGCGGGCGAGTCACGACTTGATCGCGTTGCGCGGTCAAAGGGGGTTATTCACATTATACGTGTCTAAAAGCCCAGGCTTATAGGCGTTATATTATTGGTTACTATTGGCCGCCGCGAATTCTTACACAACTGCCCAAAAAGGAGTGTATATGTGTTTAGAGTTCATGTATGTTTGTGGGTACGTGGGTTTCTTTATTCCACCATAACTTCTAAATGCCTTAACTGATTTGGATGTAGGGGTATCGTTAGAATCTTTACATCATTCCGAGTGACACTGGCTATATTTTTTTGAGAAAAATCAATATGGCGACTGTACGATACGACGCTACTTTCAAATGTGTTTTTTTTTCTATTATTACAATATGGGCATCAAATGAAAGGCCTTGATGAGCACATTCCAAAACTATATGATTTGTCACTAAAATGTGTGAAATAAAAATAAATTATTTAAAAAATATATATTAAAAACACCAGCCCTGCCAAAAACGAACTAAAAAGTTAAATTACAAGTGTCATTGCAGTCGGGGGACCTCTTTGATCAAAAATTGTTCCATAAAACGGTCCCCTGACTGCAATAACAATTGTTATTTAACTTTTTAGTTCGTTTTTGGCAGGGGAGTCGTGTTTTTAATATTTTTTAAATTTATTTATTTTCTATCTTTTGAGCTTCGGGAATAATATTGATGAAAGGTATACTGCCCGGCACGTAACTTGGCAAGATAAAAACGAGACAAAAGATGCGCAGTAGCCACAAACACTAAACTTGGGGCATCTTTTGTCTCATCTTTCTCTTGCCAATTTATATGCCGGCATCTGTACCCATGTCTTTTTCTGTACCCTGATAACCTGTATTAAAGATGATCGTTTGAGCAGTTACGACGTGAAAGCGTAACAAAAAAAAATAAACTAGCATTTATGATAATAAAATTAATAATATTTATAATTAATTTTATCTTTTCCGATCTGGAAATTAAGGAAAAACATGAACGCCAGTTTGTGAAGAATTTCTTAAAGATTTGTGTTAAAAGTGATTAATTCGAATGAATTGTATCATGTTAGGATCCGGATTATAATGATCGCTAACACGGTATTTTGTTCACAATCATTATAGTTAGTTCCGTGATTAAATGACATGCGTCACTGGTTGACGTGAATTCATAATATATCCTACATACAACTAAACATTGCATCATTAAATCATTGCCAAGTTTGTTTAAAAATTAAGACATACTTACTCCAACTGAAAATTCACGCATTTATTTCAATTCCCTACCTTTCCACTACCTATATTTAAATCATAACATTAGATTTTCTAAAGGTTAATCCCCTAAAATAATTAATTACCTACCCTTATTATTTACTCTTACCTAACTGCGGACAAATTTATTCTTCCTTCATTATTTCGTTGAGTTGGAAATACTTGAAAATCATCAAAACAAGAAAAATTCACAACATCATTATTATCATAAAACTTTTGTCATCAAGTCAAAAGTACTAGGGCAACATAACCAACAAAGAAGTCTATACAGCGCAATATTATTTACATTTCTTTAAAAGTATTTTGTTCATCTATTCCGGAGGATACCTAGGTACTGTTTTAAGTAGCGTCCTTCGGGAAAACCTGTAGTTTCCTAGTTTTATCGACAAATGAACGGTCAGAGTCGCATGTGTGGGGATAAAAAACACTTCTCCAGGATTTATGGGACCAATATCCCTTGGGACACTAAAAGTTTTATACGCAAACCGATAGAGAATCAAGTATTGCATTAATAATAGATAGCCTCACGGAATAAAAAAGAGATGTGCGCCTATAAAAGTTACTTATCAAGTGTTTGGTCTCTTTTCTGACAGATTTATTATTACAAATTTAATTTTTAGCCCAAACGCTCAAAACTACTGCCTTTAATTTATATTTGGTTTTGTTTGAATTAGTAAATGTAGTCATAATTTATTCGATTCTTACTTCAACAAGGATGATAAAAAAATACTTGTTTTCACAGTATGAAATTATACCATGTATCTTTCATTCAAAATTTTGATAAATAGGTACTTACATGTTTTTCTTTTATTAATTTTGGGTTCAAGTAAGAAAAGCTAATATTTTTCTTCTTTAAGAAAACTAAACCCAGACACTTTTTAAACAAAATCTTAGACGACTTATTTGTCAAGGTGCCACGATGGCACAGATAGATATACAGAGTCGTCGTAAACACTTCTTGAACTAAGGTACCACGATGGCACAGATAGACATACAGAGTCGTCGTAGACACATGTTGAACTAAGGTGCCACGATGGCACAGATAGACATACAGAGTCGTCGTAAACACATGTTGAACTAAGGTGCCACGATGGCACAGATAGACATAAAGAGTCATCGCAAACACTTGTTGAACTAAAGTACTACGATTGCACAGATAGACATACAGAGTCGTCGTAAACACTTATTGAACTAAGGTGCCACGATGGCACAGGTAGACAAACAAAGTCGTCGTAAACACACGTTGAACTTTCTAACATCCCTCTGTTTTTATAAAGGGTTAAAAAAATCCTAATAAAATAAAAATAAAAGCTATCTCTACTAGTTTGAGTGTAAGGCAGTTCAGCCTTCCGGACCATTTTTAAAATGTATTAGAAAACTTATATGATTTATCGCCAGATTAGCTGTTATAAGTTCACTGTTTTATCTTCCATGTTAAAATATGTCTTTGCGCATATACAGGGTGGTGCACCGCAGGCGTTTAAGAAAACTACAGATATATTTGTGAATAGGATGGGTAAGAAATTATAAGTTTCAATTGATTTGGCATTTTCGTGCGCGACTTAAATAGGCGGAAATTCGGACCTCCAATTTAGTAGATGCTGTAATAAGCCTGTTGCGGGAATGTGAAGATAAACTCCAAAGATCCACAGTATATTGAATATTGAAAGTAAAGAACCTAATATATAACAAATAAATAATTACAACCAGTCCGTTTATAAACGTTAAAATTAATTATTAGCGATAAGCATAATACTTAATTTCCTTACCTTGTTTGAAGATTGCAATGCAAGTTCAAATACACGGTTAATTTTTAAGTATATCTAAAAATGAAATGGGGATTTCCGACCACGCAAATGAACAACTTTTACTACGGGGCCAACCACGAAATCGCGAAAAAAATTCAGCTGTTCCATAGAAAAGTACAACATCGACTCGACTATAATGTATGGAACAGCAGATTTTTTTTTCGCGATTTCGTGGTTGTTCATTTACGTGGTCTGAAAACCCCATTTAATTTTTAGATATACTTAAAAATTAACCGTGTATGAGCCTTTACGGCTATCGCGTTACGTACACATTTTGTAACATATTACATTAGTACTTATATCACTATTTTCAATTTTAATTCATATTACACAAATATTTTCTATTTAAAATGAACAGAAACAACATTTCTTTGCCGATCATTTTGCTGGACTCGTGAAAAAAATAAACAGGAATAATGACAACGAACATCATATTCGAATAGTTTTTCAGAACAGAACAAAAACTTGTCATAGTTTCGTATTTCCAAAAAATTGTTTAAAAAAACAAAAAACCGACTTCAAAAAACCTACCTCTAAAAAGCAAGAAATAATATTCGTAATAATAAAACACGTTTATTGAAGTCGGGTGGGGCTGGAGTACAAATCCCTTTTTTTTATTCTAAAAGCCCCACCCGACTTCAATAAACGTGTTTTATTATTACGAATATTATTTCTTGCTTTTTAGAGGTAGGTTTTTTGAAGTCGGTTTTTTGTTTTTTTAAACAATTTTTTATTTTTTATTTTTAGTGTAGGTACCTTTTGTATTAGGTAGTGTAGGTATATTATTTAGGTAGAAATTAAAATCAGCTCAGCCAAACGTGAGTGAATCGCGGAGAAACATACATACATGCGGGTCAAACTGAGAACCTCCTTTTTTAAGTCGGTTAAAGAACTACACTTAAAATATCCCTTTTCCAACAAAAAAATAATTATCTTATTCAGTTCATAAACAAAGAAGTTATACGACTGATCATCGAGGTAGTTCACACAAAATCATACTATTTTCGTGCTTTTTTCAAGATTACTTGAAAAGTGCTGAACCGATTTCAAAATTTTAAAAAATGGGACCAACTTGGGAGTGTACCTAATGTAACCCTCCTTTTGAAGTCGGTAAAAAGTAAGGTTTTATTCTCTAAGAAGGAGGTCGAACGGCAACGTAACAAGCCTATATCTTGAAATTATAATAAAATATCCTTTAGCTAGCTCTCTTGTTTTGTGATTGTCAGTTTAAAAAACAAGAAGTAGTTTATTAGTAATTAATTAAAAACGAAAATAATCTTCAATAATTTCGATTACGAAAATTTCATTTAGCATTGTGTGTCCTATTGATAGGTAAATGACTCAGAATAATTGCACTTGATGAACACTTAGTAACGAGCCTATTGTCTCGCGATTATTGAATAAGTTACATTTTTCTGTTATGTCAATAGTGCCAAGTGTTTTCCTCGTTGTTTTGCAATCGATCGTCACGGGTCAATAACTTTGATTAATCATTTATAAGATGCTGACCCTTTGGTATGACTTATTATTTATCTATACAACGTTATAAAAAAATATAAGTGATGCCAAATATGGTAGAAACCGAACAACTTTTAATATGGGACCAACTTTGAAATCGCAAAAAGAGTGCTGTTTCATACAAAAATAAATAACAAAAATATCAAAATGTATGAAACAGCTGATTTGTTTTTTCGCGATTTCAGAGTTGGTCCCATAGTACAAGTTTTTCAGTTTGATGGTCCGAAGAAACGGTTTTCCCATTTTGGGTTAATTCATTAACATGTTGCTTGTATACACGGTTAATTTTTAACTATATCTAAAAATGAAATGGGGATTTCAGACCACATAAATGTACAACTTTTACTATGGGGCCAACCACAAAATACCGAAAATAAATCAGCTGTTCCATAGAAAAGTACAACATCGACTCGACTATAATGTATGGAACAGCAGATTTTTTTTTCGCGATTTCGTAGTTGGCCCCATAGTAAAAGTTGTTCATTTACGTGGTCTGAAAACCCCATTTCATTTTTAGGTATACTTAAAAATTTACCATGTATAAAATTCTAAGTCCTGACTGACTGACAGACTGATGTATCAATGCAAAGCCCAAGTCACTGGACCCAGGGACTTGAAATTTCGTACACAGATACTATATACAGTACAGGCTATTAGTTTATTAAGGAAGGATTTTTGGAAATTCCACCCCTAAGGCAAAAATAGGGGATGAAAGTTTGTATGAAAATCCGAGGTTTCCAGTTAGGATCTTAAAAATTTTCATCTTGTGTTTAGGCTGAAGATTGAAAATAAATATTGACGTGACTCAGGGTTTTTGATAATTCCACCCCTGAAGGGGTGAAAAGGGGGATGAAGTGGTGTATGAAAATCCGCGGGTGGAAACTAATTATATCACATCTGTGAAATATATGTTGCTGTTTTGTTAATAGTAATTTGATTCCAGTCCCAGTAACATGACAAGCTCGAGAGCGGTTTTGAATATGTTGTATTAATGTCAAAATACATTAATCTGATATACAAACATGACATTTAGATGTAGACAAACATCCTGTTGGATTTCCTATTCTAAACCCGCTAATTCAATAATTTAATTAGATAAACGACGGTTTTCAAGATGTCGTTTTCTAATACAAAAAAGTCACAAGTTTTTTATCCTTCGACATGGGATTATCAAATAAAGAGCGAAGAAAGCTTGCAAGAAGTCCTGTATGATAACAGATGAGGACTGCTTAAATGGCAGACAGAATCCTTAGTTGCTTTCGCCTCAGGAGGAATAGGGTTTCCTCGTGGTCCCACTAGTAGGACAAATTAGTAGTAGGACCACAAGGAAACGGGTGATTCGACTCCCACTCGGAAAAGTCAAATGGAGTCCCTTTTTTATGCACAACGGGTAGTGTTTGGCCTTTACCTCACATGATGTTAAGTGACGATAAGGCCGAAGGTGGAAGCGCACTACACCCGGAATCCACATCACTGAGGAACTGGCTATCTTACCTCTAACTGCTGGAACACAACAATGTTTAAATTGTTGTAATGGCGTCAGACTTAAGTAAGGTGGTGGTAACTAGCCAGGCGGACTTAAAATAAGCCCTACACCAACCAAACCAAATACAAGACCCATGCGTCTTAAACGGGTGGGTGAACCACTAGACCACAGAGGTGGTTTAGCCCCTTTTTAACTGACTTAACAAATTAGGAGGTTATCAATTTTCTTATGACGGTGATTGTTTACACTGCAATTAATGCATAAAACACAAAATACTGACATAGTTGGTAAACAATGTGCAACAAAACGGGTTTCAATTATGAATAGACGCTACCATCTGAACAGGGTCTAAAATTATTTTCTCTTGTGGTAACATCACGGCAATCGTATCTAACATCCTTGGTGTTGGGCCTCCTTCCTAAATAATGTGTAGAAATTTTCAATTATATTAATAATCCTAATGTGTAGAATTATAATTTCCTCTAGCAATGTTTCCAAATAAAACAGAAGCAATACTAAATTGACGTATTTGTTAGATATCCGTGTATCTACAGATTCAGTAGATATAATTTTATGACCTTATCTATTGTACCGTTATAACAAAACACAATGTTGTGCAATACAACGTCACATTTGTGTAGACGTACAAAATTGCAAGTAAGATATGATTTATACTCATATGAACCGTAAAAATATAATTGCCTTCAGTCGAAAACCGAAAAAGGAATCACGTTAAAGCAAATTCAATAAATACTCAATCAATCAACAAAATTAGTGACGTGATTAAATAGGCCTCGTTATCGATACACGGCAAGAATACCATATCGACTGTCGACAGTTCCAGCATGAATACAATTTGTAAGATAAAATAATGATTAAGCTTGCGAAACGTTGCGTCACGAACGGGCCTCAGAGCATGATTAAACTTGCAAAAGCAAAATACAGTCGAGTAAAGGTTAGTCGACGGTTAGTGATGGGATGAGTTTAAAAGATTTTAGTCGATATTTATTTGATTAAAAGTATACAGCTAATTTATTCAATTACCTATTCAAAGAATAATGTGATGCACTCTCGGTGTTTCAGAAGACCGAAGACTTATTTATTGCAAAATTATTACAAACAATATCGTAAATTTTTTAATGTAGTTTTTGATTACTTTAAATATCAAACTCCTAAAATAAATTATGTAAAGCTCGGTAGTCACATAACGCTTGTTTGTAGTTCAGAAACAAGTTCTTGATATATAAGTTCTAGAACTTGGATAACGCCTGTTAGTAGTTCAGAAACAAGTTTTTTATAAAATCTCTAGAACTCGCATGATTGTGTATGGCACCTAACTGAAAATGTTTGCAATGTGCAACAACCAATGTCCTTAAATTAGTTAAGCTCGGTAGTCATATAACGCCTGTTTGTAGTTTAGAAATAAGTTTTTTTTAAATAAAAGTTCTAAAACTCTGGATAACGCCTGTTTGTAGTTCAGAAACAAGTTTTTTTATAAAAGCTCTAGAACTCGGATGATTATGTATGACACCTACCTGAAAATGTTTGCAATATGCAACGATCAATGTCCTTAAATTAGTAAAGCTCGGTAGTCACAAAATGCCTGTTTGTAGTTCAGAAACAAGTTTTTTTAATAAAACCTCTAAAACTCGGATAACGCCTGTTTGTAGTTCGAAAACAAGTTTTTTTTATAATAGATCTAGAACTCGGATGATTATGTATGACACCTACCTGAAAATGTTTGCTATGTACCACGATCAAGATTATAGTACTTTCTCCTGATTTATGTTTCCTTTGCGATTAAATCAGATGCCATAAGTAAAAAAAAGACATACACTAATTATTTTTATTTCATTACAAAATGAAGCAGTGCGTTTAACAATAATCATTAATGCTATAAAAAGATACGCTTTTATGCAAAATAATTTTAAAATATTAAGCTTGGCAATTTCTTATACTAGAGATAAAAATAATTATGTTACGCTGGTGCTCATATATTTAATACGTGCTTGTATAAATCATTATTTTAGTAAGTTCTTTTTTATCATAAATTAAAGTTGAATTTTACGTAAAAGCATAGGTTTTATAATTGATGTAAATAAGGTAGTTAAAATACTGCATTACCTATCCTTTATCCTTTTGCAAAGCGATGACAGGTTGTGTTTCTCAGAATAGTTTAATGGCTGTTTGAAGCAATCTAGAAATTGTCGATAAAGGCATTTTCTAGCCTATGTAATCTTTTAATCAGTAATAACGCTATATTTTTGTAAGAAACTATTCATGCATATATTTTTATTGGGTTGAGGAACTTAAAATCGAGTGAATTCGATGTATCAATGCTTGTGTTGTAATTCTAATGAGTTTATTTTTAGTGGAATTCAGCCAAAGCTTACATTATGTTTCTTTACTTATATACAGGTACTTAATAATAAACAATAGGTACTTAATAAATAAAAAGAGGTCACTGAAGAAAACTAGGATTCGCACTTAAAACTTTGTATTTACAGAATCAAGTAAGAGCAAATTATTGATTAGTTACGAGTGACTGCAGTCACCTCTTGACGCAGGTTTTTCTGGCGTTGTTAAAACGAAGCCGGTTTTATTCTCGCCACAGTGCTGGCCACAGATGTAAAAGCAGTTATGTTTGTTGGAGGATGCGGAGACTGGCTGGCGAAGACTGACTGGTACTGGTCAGCAAGTGTCATGCATGTAATCTGCCACATTGGTTGATGCCACTTCTTGCTAAATGTGAGGCTTATTTAGATTTCTAACTAATCATCTGCTTATACACTCGCGAGCAAAAATATAGAATCACAGGCCTATTTTCATACAAACGAGGTAACCTGGACGCTTTGGTTCTCCGCCCAGGATAAAACGGGGTGGTTTGGTTAGCGATGTCGGAGCTCTTAAGGGCAGATAATATGATCAATTTTATCAACAAACCCCCCCCACATGTTGGGGTCTATCCCCTCTCCTGTTGGAATGACCGGCATTTTAAATTTGACTTTTTAGTTTAGATAGCCCTGCCGAAAAATATTAATTTCTCCGGATTTAAAAGTCTTACAGTTATAAAAATAGCTAAAGCTAATAATATCACCTATCAAGTTAAAAAATTAATTATGTAAACTTTAAACTTTAATATGTCATAAAAAATACTAAAGTAAAATTTAATCCGCAATTAGTGTGCTTTTTTTTAGTTTTTCTCACAGATCAAAAAAACTAGGACATTAATGTGCAATTTTTTTGCATTTTTATAATACACAGAAATATTATCTACAAAACAACATCAAAATCATTGCTCTGAATTGCATATTTCGAGAGTTATTGTTGTTTGAATATGACCCTTACGTAACTAATAAAAATTTGTTTTTCGAAAACTGACAAAATTAAAAACATTTATATCAGTTTCTAAATTAGGTTCATATTATTTTATCTGAAAATAAATGTCACTGAACTATAAAAGCAAGCATTGAGGAGTTTTTAATTTTGACCATTAACGAAAATATTCAATTCGGTCATATTCAAACAACAATCACTCTCGAAATATGCAACTCAGAGCAATGATTTTGATGACGTTTTGTAGGTAATATTCCTGTATATTATAAAAATGCACACATTAATGTCCTAGTTTTTGAGATCTGTGAGAAAAAGTAAAAAGGAGCTGGATTAAAATTTAACTTGGTAATTTTTTATGACGTATTAAAGTTTAAAATTTACATAATTAATTTCTTAACTTAATAGGTGGTATTATTAGCTTTCGAAAAGTATTTTTTTTTATAACTGTATGACTTTTAAATCCGGAGAAATTAATATTTTTCGGCAGGGCCATCTGAAATAAAAAGTCAAATTTAATATGCTGGTCATTCCGGTTTTGTCGATAAAATTGATCATATTATCTGCCTTTAAAAGCTCCGACATCGCTAACCAAACATATTGTATTTCCTTTTCAATATTAAGGTTGATGATTGGAGAACCCGAGAGTCCAGCCTAATAAAACCAGTAGATTCAGAGTAAAATATAATTTTCGTTTATTTTCTCGTGTCAGTATAAATAGGAAAGCTGACAAATAACTGACAAGTATTAATACAATAGAAACATCACACTATAAATAAATCTTCTAAATACAAAATACAAAAAGTATCGACAATATAATCTTTATCGACTCTATATTCAATCATCGTTTGGTTTATCGATATTTATCAATTACATCACTAGCCTAGAACCGTACCGATCATTGTCAATTGGTTCGTGACCAAAATATACGTATCCGCTTATTATCTTAATAATTTTGTATACAATCTCGGAGGACTGAATCATTTTTACCAGATTCAAGGTTTCCCTACAAATGGTCTCTTTTAAAATAGGTCTGTTGTAATTCGATGAATGAAAATGCTCACGGCTTTATAATAATACTACACTATGATCGTCTACCGTCATGACTTTTGACGATTGCTTGTTGCTTGTACACATGACAGCACATCAAGCTAAAATGCGAAAGTAACTCTGTACTTATACTTACACTTTTAAACTCTCGCGTTGCATTTTATTACATTAAGAACACAGGTATTAAACGCGTTTAAACTGAACATAGGTGTTTATCTATAGGCCATTTTAATGCCTCCACTGCTGGGGCACCGGCCTTCCTCATGGGTGGATAAGGAAGACGGGCCATAACCCACCACACGGGCCCAATGCGGATTGGTGGGTGTTAACGACTGCAAATGGAGTCTGCGCCACCGAGCTCCACGATAGGTGTTTAACACCTACCTTTTCCCGACGTTTCGACCAAGTTGCATCGGCCGTGGCCACGGGCTGACTGGAGCTGCGGTGTTACGCTTCCTCTGCGGTGGAATCTTCATACCGTCGAAAAGTTTTCCAAATACCGCCGTACACAACACTAACGGTGTCCCTATTCCGTATCATGATATGGGTTTAAAACCCTGTGTTCTTAATGTAGTAACTCTGTTTGTTTTTTACGTTTTCACGCCTAAACCGCTGCGCTGGACCAATTTTGACGAAATTTGTTACAGATAGATGGGACCTTGGGGGAGGACATAGCGTCGTTGCGCGTGCAAAAGTAGCTTTAGTCATTTTCGTTGTTTTATGCAGTTTAATCGTTATTCTCATACACACAAACTGTAAAAACAGCTATGTGATAAATGCAATATCTAAACGTATTTAAAGAGATACAAAAAGAAGCTATGTGACATTCATACATCGAAAGTTCCACACACACTAAGTTCTATTAGTTAACACACTAAATTTTATTATAATTCAAATAGCTAAAATAAGTTTACTAGCGGAAGCAGAAATTGCGCCCGATATGTGCTTCACTGCACATAGCGGGTTTTTGGTCAAATTCAGAAGTTTTCTTTAATATTCCATTTATTATAAAGTAGTTATGTGCTCTAATTGCGCAAAACTTTTACTTACGACTCAAATAAATATCCCTATGTGTCAAATTTGCCTTTTGTGTTTAATTAAAGCATTATTAATACTGTTATAATTCAAAAGTGATCTAAAACTACGTAAATTTGTTATGTGTATTTAAGTAAATATAAATTATCTGGGATGCTATGATAATTTTTAGGAAAAATCAGTTTTTTGCGTCTCCTGTAAAGTATGCAAAAAACGCATAGCTACTTTAGCACGCGCCACGACGATATGCTACTTTTTAGGGTTCCGTGCCCAAAGGGTAAAAACGGGACCCCATTACTAAGACTCCGCTGTCCGTTTGTCTGTCCGTCTGTCTGTCACCAGACTGTATCTCATGAACCGTGATAGCTAGAAAGTTGAAATTTTCACAGATGATGTATATCTGTTGCCGCTATAACAACTAATACTAAAAACAGAATAAAATTAATATTTAAGGGGGGCTCCCACACAACAAACGTATTTCTTTTGCCGTTTTTTGGTACGGAACCCTTCGTGCGTGAGTCCGACTCGCTCTTGGCCGGTTTTTATGGATGCTCTGATAATTTTTCGGAAAAATCAGTTTTTTGCGTGTCCTGTAAAGTATGCAAAAAACACATAGCTACTTTAGCACGCGCCACGACGATAAGTTACTTTTTAGGGTTCCGTACCCAAAGGGTAAAAACGGGACCCTATTACTAAGACTCCACTGTCCGTCTGTCTGTCACCAGGCTGTATCTCACGAACCGTGATAGCTAAAAAGTTGAAATTTTCACAGATAATGTATTTCTGTTGACGCTATAACAACAAATACTAAAAACAGAATAAAATTAATATTTAAGGGGGGCTCCCATACAACAAACGTAATTTTTTTGCCGTTTTTTGGTACGGAACCCTTCGTGCGCGAGTCCGACTCGCTCTTGGCCGGTTTTTATCCTACTGCTGGGCACGGATACCAATACCAGCCCGCACGATATAAACTGTAGTTCACGTGGGCGAAGCTGCTGGCGGAAAGCTAGTATTTCTATATTTTTCGGAATGTCTTTATTTTATAATAATAAAAATATTGATAGATGAAATAAGTAAGTATTGTACTTAATTGAAATAAAAAAAACACAATAAGATTATCTGTGATGAACTTCGACTGGTTTTGAACTCTGGAATCAACTTTCGGTAGTAGTGTGGCAATCCTTACATTGCCTTACAGTGTCTTAACTTCTATGACCTTATTAATAAACGTAGAGTAAATTTACACCTTTATTTATTTATTTACAGGATTGCTCAGCTGCAGTGGCAATGGGCAGGACACATAGCGAGAAGAACTGATGGCCGTTGGGGCGGAAAGGTTCTGGAATGGCGACCGCGCACCGGACGACGCTCCGTGGGTAGGCCCCCGACAAGGTGGACCGACGATCTGGTGAAGGTCGCGGGAAGCCACTGGATGTGGGCAGCGCAATACCGATCGTCGTGGAGATCCTTAGGGGAGGCCTATACCCAGCAGTGGGTGTCGTGCGACTAAATGATGATGATGAAATTTACGCCCGTTTTGACTAAAAATATTTCTTAGAAATATTACTCCTTACATTTGATGTCGTAAAGCATCATTCCTAAGCAAACGTTTTGGTTAAACTAGGTTTTAATCTACGTTTTTTATTATGGGGCTAGTTCGAATATTGTATAATTATTATAATTTTATTTAACTTATTCCGTTCCTGTATTCTTTCAGAGTAAAACCTCTTACTTTATGATCAGTTTTTTGAATTGGCTGACTATGAAAGCAAGACGTAATTTTTTCTTCAAAAGCCCTTTACAGACTTGGAATTCTTCGTATAAAATTAATACGTAAATAAAAATTTAGGTCAATATTAACAGTGTTAATCAGGAAACAAAACAGAAATGCAATCTATAGATAACAGTTTTACTTCATTCACATAGACTGCTACTTAAAAATTTTATTTACTGACTCATAAACTTTGTATACCTAAATGAAAATTGGTATCAAATAACAATGGATTATTAAAATAAATACTTTCTTATTTCTTTATATCTTTCTCCAGACACGTATTGATCCAGAAACAAGATTAAATGATTTTGGCTTGATATCTTATTAAAAGTCTAAAGTTTGAGATTAATTAAAAACAACATTATTATCATCAATAATAATCAATATTCATAATCGTGTAGAAGCTTTTCTTTTTAATTGCTATCGTTATTTACTACAATTCTGTGATTTTTCCGTCTAATCTGCCTCTGTCTCGCTTACTGATACCGCCTTAAATGCAGGTCTGGAAACCGGTTTCTAATTAACCAGGTTAATTTCGATCTCAAACAGGTTTTTTCGTAAGTGTTCACTCGGAGCGGAACCGATTCGCGAGCGATACTGCTTCTGGGATAAACCTGGTTAATTCCACGACGCGCGTGAATAGTGCAGCGATATATTTTGTCTCTTTTTATCTGCGGGCGGGATTTATCCCAGGTTTATACCAGAAGCAATATCGCTCGCGAATTGGTTCAACACTTACGAAAAAACCAGTTTGAGATCGAAATTAACCTGGTTAATTAGAAACCGGTTTCCAGCCCTGGTCTTTCGTTTCGTTGCTTTGCATCGGGTGGGCGGAGCGAACAAAATCATTTTTGTATTAACCAGGTTTTGGGAGCGGAATTAAAACCAAAACGGTCTACGAGCTTAACCAGAAATAATACCGGTTTCGACGAGCAGAATCGAAATAAAAACGCTCTTTTCAAAATGTATGAAGCTGCGCGAAACCTGGTTGCGAATTTTGACCAGGTTTTCCAGCCCTGCTTAAATGTAAAATTGGCATTTCATGACGGAACAAAAGCGAGTCACACTTGTTTGGTAACTTAAACGTGTTTCTAGAGTCCAAAATTATTGATGTTGATGTGTGATTGAAAGCCCGTGAGTCTAGCCCAATAAAAACAGAAGATTCACCGTAAAATATATAATTTGTTTATTTGCTTGTGACAGTACAAACAGAAAAGCCGACGAATACTGACAACAGTGACAACTGTTATTACCATAAAAACAGTACACCATAAACAAACCTAAATAAAAAAGACAACACTTCCTATTGTTAAAAAAAATACAAACCCAGGTAATTAACAACAAAATTCATACTTTGGCATAGTCAACGTTTTAGTCAAAACGTCTGCTGTAATTTGATTCGTATTTTCGTAATTAATGTCAATTAGATAACCCTTTTTCAACAAACTCTCTAATAAAATGTTTAACATCAACAAAAATCACTTTTGAATGTTTTTTATGCCCAACGGGAAAGTGCTTGGTCTTCACCTCACCTGATGTTAAGTGACGATAAGGCTGAAGGTGGAAGCGCACTACACCCAGAATCCTCATCACTGATTAACTGGCTATCTTACCTCTAACTGTCGGAACACAACAATTTTTGAATCTTGTGATGGCGTCAGACTTAGGTAAGATGGTGGTAGCTAACCAGGCGGACTTGAAATAAGCCCCACCTCCAATCAAACCGAACACAAATTGTACTCCTCCTGGGAATCGAACTCCAGACCGCTGCGTCTTAAGGCTGGTTTACATTATCTTAGTATTTAGTAGAGTGCTTAGTAGCGTGCGAGTAGATTCGAATGCGAGTGCTTTAGTAGTTTTGGTGCCTTTCCAGTGACTGTTTACACGCTTCCAGTATAGTGTCATTTTCGCCATACCTATTACCTATTATTCAATTCAATTACACGTCACGCGTTCACCGGCAAATGCACTCTACTAAAGACGCTACTAAAATGTCGATTTACATGCTTCCAGTGCGAGTGCGAGTAAAATATCGTGCGGGGGGTGAGCGGGCGCGCAGGGGGTGCTACTGGAAAGCGAGTAGAAAGGCTACTAGAACGTTACTCTCTTTAGTCATAAGACGATCGTTTACATGTTTCCACTAAAGCACTCTCCTAAAGCACTCTACTAAAGACTAAGATAATGTAAACCAGCCTTTACACGGGTGGGCGAACCACTAAACCACAAAGGCGGTTAAACGTAAAAGAAGATGTATGTTTTATTAAACTACATTAAATGTAGTTTAATAAATGACAAATTTTGTCATAAATAAATATATTGCAAAGAACCTTGTTTGGAAAGTTATTGAAATTAAACCTCAGGACAAGATAATGAGATACCTGTTACGACTCGTTCATTTGGGTCCCGTACTTAGTTTCGAATGACACTGCGCTGTAGCGATACACGTTGTGGCGAATAAATATCAGCGTGGTACGCTGGAGCGAAAAATCATTGGAGCGAAACCCACACGGTAGAATGACACGACAGCGACAAACTTTGTGGCGAAATATAATTGTATGCTAGCTTGAAACTCAAAAGGCAAAACAATTAGTACTACCTTCAATGTATAATAAGCAGGAATTACTATCTATTTCTTTGTATTCGTATGTAAGTATAGGTAGTAAGAGATATCTGCTTATCTAAATGGGATATTTCCTACTACAGGAAATAAATAAAACGCATGCGACACCTAGATAATTGTTATTAATACTTACTATCTGTAAGTTCTCAGCTTATAACCGATCCCAAGATTATATTTTATCGTAGGGTTAGGCAAACGTTGTCTGTACATAATTACTGGTTTTTGGTTTTTACTTGTAAAATCTAACACGCGCAAATAAAATCACTCAGATACATACAACCTCTCATAACTGCACTTAAACATACATGCATGTACACACATACACACACACACACACACACACACACACACACACACTCACACACAAATAAATAAATATATGTAAAATTCAATAGTTTGCAGGCATATTTGTTAATTCTTTTTGTTTGTCTAATTGCATACATTATTATGTAATGTACCTTTTGCTATGCAAGAGCGGTGCCGCCTAATACATGTATTATTAATACCTACTGGGTTGGTTCCAGCCTCAGAATATTGCTTGTACTGATTTTGTAAGATTTTTTTTTTGTCATTAAATAAAAAAAGTATTTTGGTAAAAACGAATGATAATTTGTACATAGTACTCAGAATATAACCTTTGTTTTGTTGATTAAAATGAGACTTAACCTTTATGTTTATTTTCATCCTTTTGAGTTTCAAACTAGCATTCAATTATATTTCGTCACAAAGTTTGTCGCTGCCGTGTCATTCCACCGTGTGGGTTTCGCTCCAATGATTTTTCGCTCCAGCGTACAACGCTGAAATGTTTTCGCCACAACGTGTGTCGCTACAGCGTCATTCGAAACTAAGTACTGGACCCGTTAGGGACGACTCACGCACAGCTGCAGCTTACTATGTAGATAGTAGTCATATATGAGAGACTACATTACATATTTGTTGGTGATTAGCGGACGTCCGTTTGGTGAGGTGTTTTTGGCGACTTTCCGCTACGAGCTCGAGTTTATAATCTATAAAATTGTTTGACATTTAAAAGCTACAATAAAAGCTTGAATAAATTTAAAAAATCACATAAAGTCAAAAACCACAAAACACCTTATTATGTTATTTCCCTTCACCTTATAATGAAATTTTATCCCTGAAACGTAAAACTATAATTTTTAAGCCAAAAAATAGTGTTTTTTCGTTTCTACAATGAGTACACATTCGATTCTTGTCTGTGACTCACCAATGCCCGTTACCAATGAGTAAGAATTAATTTAATCCGCAAAAACCGATAATGGTTGATTTTCAAATCAACACTTGCCTTTATGGCACAAGTAATTAAGTCCATTTTTGGATGGGAACACAATCAAAACATACCGTTGTAACATGCGACGGGATTCATCGGAAATCGAGCCAATTTAGGATTTTGTTTTAGCCGTACCGTACACACGACGGCACATCACATGTTACAGTTGTACTGCTAAAACCACTTTTGTTACGTAGGGCATAATGACAATCTCAAGGTCAACATGTTACGACTGATGTGGCGCGGTCTGTACCTACCTAACTGTATTTTGTTAAATTATAATGATGTTGGGCGCAACGACGAATTTATCATTGCTTTTCAAATTTTTATTTTATGTGGTCGTTTTTTTAAAGCTTTGAACCAAGGGCGACTTTGGTGTATACTGTTCATATCTGGAACTCAGCTTGTCATTTTTCTAAAACTTCAAGTTTCTTATAGTATTTCCTTCCCAGAAGAATCAATTGAAATTCAGATGTAAATGCGAACAGAGTAACTATTAATTGGAAAAAAATTGCTTAGTGGTTTTTCGCTAAGTACTTATTGAAAACAAAAATTAGGCTACCAAATCACAGAGATTATAATTAAAACTTATTCACCGAAAAAAATAGAGTACAAATTCAGTTCCGTCTATTTTTTCAACACAGGGCATGTGAATTTATGATAAAAAAAAAATTAAAAAAGATACTAAATGTTAATCCTAGTCCTAAAAGTCAATAAAAAGTAATAAACAGATTTACTATATTAAATAAACAATTTACACGCCAGGTCACAACCATTTGATTATTTTGTGCCAATTTCACAAATAAGATATTCCTTAACTGAGTAAAAACATTTTATGTTAAGCCATTTAAACAGTTTTCGTCTAAATATGATCATGCTAAAAGAAACAAACAATTTTTTGAAGATTTTCACACAACTTATGTAACAGTTCCTCTTGTAGGACGGTCGGTATGGCAACACCCTCCCAGAGGGCTAGGTTATGTCTTGTATATTTTATGATGATGTTATAGCTTATGTTAGTTAAATTTAAAAATCAATTGAATCGCGAATATTATGATGCGCAAAAGTGTTTTATATCAATAAATAATGCGCTTGGAATTACAAGTAGGTAGGTAGTTCTATTCAAATAAAAACCGCACAACGTGACATCAATCATGTAAATGTTTTATCGTAATTTTCAAGTACGCCAATCTGCTGCCACGCTGTCTGATGACTTCATTGTTATCGATAAAATAACTAGCATTTACTAACCGATCTACAATGCGGGCGACCTTAACGATAAGATAACATGTTTTTGTATTAATCATGAGCGATAACACAGCGATTTGCTTGCAGTTTTACTTGTAAATGATAAATGTTTATTTTATTTATATTAAAAAGGCTTACTCTTAGCTACTTTCAAAACCCTAAAAAGAAGCCGAATAAGAGCTTACTAAGAAAAATCCTAGTCTAATGTTATAATAAAACATTACTACGAAAAAATATTCGCGCTTATCGGATGATGTTTGTTATTCTATATTATTGTGTGTGAAAAGTGAGATAATTATTTACTAAAACTTTTATAACAAAAAAGAAAAACCTCCTTCAAAAAACCTGAAACAAAAACAGCTTTAAAATTAAATACCTCTAAAAAAGCGAGAAACTTCAAAAAACCTGAAATAAAAACAGCTTCAAAATTAAATATCTCTGAAAAAGCGAGAAATAATATTCAAATCATTAGTTACGCATAACATTATTAATAAAACACGTCTATTGAAGTCGGGTGGGGCTGGAAGACAACTTATATACGTAACGTATAACATTAACATCATTACATATATAAGTAACATAGCAAATATCCAACAGACAAACACACATTTTTCCCACCGTCACTCATTCATTACTATATCGATCGGCATTCTTCGATCACGGAAACGGAATGGAAGTGATAAAATGCAATACGGGCGTTATATGTTAGAGGTTCCATATGTTTAGCTATTCTATACTTTTTAGGGTTCCGTACCTCAAAATGAAAAAACGGAACCCATACAGAATCACTTTGTTGTTCGTTTGTCTGTCTGTCTGTCTGTCCGTCTGTCTGTCAAGACCCTTTATCTCGGGAATGCGTGGAGGTATCGAGTTGAAAGTAAAACCTACACAGGTCTTCTGTCCCAGAAAAGATACGGCCGTTTATGCCGCAAAAAAGGCCTATTTCGACACTCTCAAGCAGGGATTGAAATACCGTTAAAAAAAAACGATAAAAAATAACGTTAAAATACCGTTAAAACATTTTATCGGTAAATTTACCGGTAAAAATAACGTTATAAATAATTTACAGGTAAAATTAACGTTAAATATAGCGTTAAATTTAGTACCGGTAAAATTATCGGTAAAAAATTAACGTTATTAACTGGAATAACGTTAATTTAAAAATTAACGTTAAAATTAACGTTATTTCAGTAAATAACGTTAAATTTAACGTTGTTTCTCAAATTGACGTTAACATTAACGTTATTTATTATAAATAAATAAATATATAATAAAAAAAAAATCTTTTATTTCAGACCAAAGTTTGTCCATTTTTGTTAGTTACAAATTAATGTACTTATTGTTATGTTAGTTGATAAACATTATTAAGAAAAAAAGTATCTAAGATTGTCCATCGACCATCGTATTGACATAACGTTAATGTTAAAATTAACGGTAATAGGAGTAAAAATTAACGTTATATTTAAAAATAATGTTAACATTCCCTGCTCTCAAGGGAATCAAAAGTGTAAGTACTTTCCGACTTCCGTTGACCTAAAGCAATGAAATTTGGCAAGTTCATCGGTTATACTACAAGTGCATGGAAAATTCTGAAAACTATACATTTGTAATTAAATCATACAAAATTATAGTCTTTATTTAAGTATCTAGTACGGAACCCTCGGTGGACGAGACCGACTCGCAAATTGTCCGGTTTTTTTTATTTTAGTTCTCGTCTGACTCATAAAATCATCGTTATGATTTACTTTTATAAGTTTTTGTAGTAAGTACCCACTAAGTAATTCAGTTTGTGAAATTGTAAAAATGAAATAAATTGTTCAACTTATTATGTGTTTGCTGTCTGCTTTGTTTGATTGACGGTAATTTCTTCGCATTGGGAATCAACCTATTGAAAAAAAAACAAATCTTAACAGAACTGAATGAAGTAAGTAATAACAAATGACTGAATTATACAACTATCACAAAAATGTTAATACATATATCTACTACCCTTATCTAGTTACTATAGAATACTCGTTTACAGGTTAAGTTAGGTTTACAAGGGCAGGAATTTTATAAAAAAAATATTAAGATAGGGTAATGAGTTTTTAACTAATAAAATCTGTCTTAATAATTAAGACACAAAATGGGCTATTGTCAGCAAGTAATCATCGTTAGGTTTAATGCGTATATTTTAAGGTGTGTTTACACCAACGGATAAATTAAAGAATCCGTACTTCTATCAAAATCCTAATAATTTGTTTCTATGTGTGTGAACTTTGTGTTTCAAGCATATAAGTGACCATGTTAAATAAAATAAGTACACATTGCATTCGATAATATCTATGTAAATACATTTTTATCTATCATAATAATTATTATCTTTCTCAACCTATTTAATAGCTGATTAACAACAACAATTTAGGTACTTAAGTTTAACCTAAGTACCTATTCAATTAAAATCATGAAAAAAGTCATTTTCTTGTGGACTTTGTTGATGTGTAAGACCAATGGCAATCAACCAAAATGTTCTCCCTTAGATAATAAATGGTTTGTTTATCACAAACGTTAAAAATATTTTTCTTCTCCTCAAAAGTATAAAAATAAAGAACTTTTAGCACAGAATATAATAACACCTACCTACTTACCTTTTAATTTAATTTAAAGATTAACCCCCTTACTAATAAAGATTTTATAACAGCTGCATAGTTACACAGTGTTTTGTCACTTTCTTTTTAATGTCAAATTCAAATAGTTTGACAGAGAGTAACCATTGTGTAACTAAACATCTGCTATTCAATCTTTATTAGTAAGGGGGATAATGTTTATGATTACAGATAATTTTGATCTGTTTCGCGAAGTAATTATTTATCTTTATATTGTCAACAGACAAAAGATTTTGCAATTTGGATTCAATTCCGAGAGATTTTCAATTCCATAACCTTTCTTAAAATTGTAAAAGCGCGCTGATTTGTGAAATCGTGCCTTGTTCCTCTTGCTCGCAAACATTATTGTTTTTAGCTTCAAGTAAAAGTTCAAAATTTTTAATGCACTTTTCATATTATAATTACATAAATATTATTACAAAATTCTTCAGCCTGATTGTGTGCTGTTGAGCCTGAACTTAGGTTTTTTTAGAACATACAATCTTGCTTAGTAAGGTTGGCAAGGCTTATTTCAAATCCGCCTGGCTAGCTATCACCATCTTACCTTAGTCTGACGCCATAACGACAATTTGAAAATTGTTGTGTTCCGGCAGTTAGAGGCAAGATAGCTAGTTCCTCAGTGATGAGTCATTCCGGGTGTAGTGCTTTTCAAACTTTGGACTTATCGTCACTTAACATCAGTTGAGGTGAACGCCAAGCATTATCCTGTTGTGCATAAAAAAATCTTGCCTTTTTAGTCCTCCTGTGTACTCCTAGCTCAAATCTAGCAACTTTAATGGCAGTGTTATTTTCTATACTCGGTCGTTATACGCGCGCCCTTGACACATAACGTCGAAGTAACTGTACTGCTGTCGTAATTGTTTCTATGTAACTGCGGCACTCTTGATCTTGACGAAAAAATGGGTTTAATAGGCTAGGGGAGTTGACACTGAACACTTCATGTCAGATTAATTGTTGCATTCATGATAATAATGAATGCAATCTAGTAGAGTTGTATCTGGAGAAGCGTGGACTGAGGTGGATGGAAATACACTTGCGAGCAAAAATAAGTAGTGCAGAGTCCTATTTTCATACAAATGAGGTAACTTAGAAGCTTTGGTTCTCCACTCAGGATGGAACAGTGTAATTTGATGATGTCCATCCAAACAGTAAATGGATTAGACCCAGATCGCTAAAGAAACCCAATGGATTAGAAGAGTCGTTTACACCAGAGACCGTACGGACTTATTAGTGTTACATTTTCCATGTTATTGATGTAATTTCAACCCTGAGCTAAACGACTCTTCTGATCCATTGGGTTTCTTTAGCGATCTGAGCTTTTTCCGTTTACTCTTTGAATGGCCATAATTAAAGCACACCCCGTTTAATCTTGGGCGGAGAACCAAAGCTTCAAGGTTATCTCGTTTGTATGAAAATAAGTCTCTGTACTACCTACTTAGTTTTATTAGGGCGGTTGCATGAAATAAGAAGATTTTGAAATAGCTGAATTTAATATATTGACTGATAAAAAAATAAGATTAAGACGACATTTTACAAATAAAACCATAGCTTATAAGTATTTAAAAATAAAATGTTAGCAAGCAAAATAGGGTATTCATAAATGTATAAATGTAGCTGAATATCTACTTTAAATTTTGAGGTCAATTCTACGAAGGCAATTCTTTGTTATTTTTTATGAGTTAAAGGCCTGAGGCGTGAGATATCCTTGGACTCAAGTTCACGTAACTTTAAAGGGCTTCATTTTAATAAGGTTGTTTTTGTTGAATATATAAAAGTGAAAGAAAGTTTAAGATTTTTTATTCGACACTCGTTTCACACAATTGTATATAGTGCATATAGCTTAATAGTATTACAAATACAATACCTTTAGAAAGAGAACAACAATATTCGATGTTAAAATTTTCTCGTAATATTGATCCTGCATTGAGATTATTTTTGATTAAAAAAATATACTTATAGGATTATGCTGGACAGTATATCAGTCAAATTAATTCGATACTTATTTAGCAAATGTCTAGTTTTTTTCCCAAACAAATTGCATTCCAAAAGAAAACGAATATAAACCACTTTAATACTTCAATTTTATAACGTTTACTAACACAATTTGTACTTGAAGCGAACAGTATCCTGATAGAATCATAGGTTTGTTATGAATGCGTTACAGAATCATAGGTTTAATATGAAGCTGTACGTAATTATAGGTTCAGAACAGAACAAACTATAATAGATCTCAGATCATCACGATAAATGGCACACCTACGTAATTTCACAGACAATCGCATGATTACGCGTTGTTGGAAACACATTATAGATGTTTACTAATTTAGACATAAACTTTACTGTACACGTAATTGAACATTTATATTTTTATGTAGGTCATAAAGATAAAGTCTACCTATAAGTGGTAATAAAATTAGTATTAAAAAAACATAAAAAAGATTCCCAACAATTTAAATAAAATAAAGCCACTTGTTGAAAAAGTAAATTTACTTTACAATTAATGGGATTCTAGGAGGATGCTTTTGAAAATAATAAAATTGCATAGACTGATAGATAGAAAGAAAGTTAAGTCACATATATACATACAATAACAATGAAGAAAAATCATAACACTTGCAAATAATGATACAAAACAATACAAGAAGTATACCTAACAGTATTTAAAACTCAGTTTTAAATAATGTAGTAAGCTTTCAGTACCTTGTCACAATAACTATAAAATGTGGCACTTAAATAATCGCAAGCGCAAGTCAAGTAGCTGGCTGCGACAAAGCTCTGCCCACGCGTTGCAGGGTGAAAATACTACCTTGTCATTTTAATATTCTCATACGCGTAATGGAAGGAATTATACAAAATAATGTAGGATTTACACGGGTGACTAAAGCCACACGACTTTTGCCGCTTGACGAAAATCAACTGTGTAAATGGCAATTCGACTTAGGCGGCAGATGACTAAAATCGACCGTATAAATGCGCGTAGTGACTAAAATTGACCGTGTAAATGCGTGCCATAAACTTAGCTAAAATTTTAAGTTAAGGTATGCTTAACTTTAAGGAAAATGTCAGTTTCATAAAGTTTCTGTCAAATCTGACAACTTTTTGAATTTAAGGTGGCCTTAACTTTAAGATTTGTTTAAGTATTTAGCCGTATGTCACAGATCTGCTGGGTGACTAGTCGCATGCTACTCAATTTCATAAGTGACTTGCTAGTTGACTAAAATCGACCGTCACAGACGACTAAAATCAGCCCGTGTAAATCCCACATAAGAGGCGGAATCACATCCTTTGTTCAGTTGATATTTCTGTTAAACAGGATTGCATTTAACTGCTCTTTAAATGTATACTGTAATGTGGACAGATATCCATTAAAATCGGCCTCACATACTTGTGTACATTCAGGAGCATGCCAGGTTGTAATTGAGATTTTATTGTCGTGTGAGTCACTTTGATACTTTGTCATTTGTTTCCGGAAAAAAATTCACTTATTGGACTTACTTGATTTCACATGACAAATAAACTATTATTTACTTCTATGCTTTCCTATATATCCCTGGATTGGACAGAGAGCGTCTACAGGATAACCCGTTGCGTTCGATCTTTGAGAGTCGCGTTTCGGTCTAGGACTGATCATTAAAAATTAATTCGTCGAAAGCCATTTCTCGACAGCCATTGAAGATCCACTTTACCGATGGGTCATTTCACCGAAAAGTCATTTGACGGAAAACTTATATCACCGAACTTGATTTTTTTTATTATATAGGTAAATAAAACTTTTTAATTGAGATTATCTCATTTGCCTTTCGATAATATGGCATTCGAAGAAATGTACAATCGGTGATATAAGTGTTCCGTCAAATGGCTTTTTCGTGAAATGACCCATCGGTAAAATAGCCTTTCGATGAAGTGCATCTTTGATTATATGGCAGTCGAGAAATGGCTTTCGACCTTCGACGAATTAACTTTGGATGATCAGTCTTAGACCCTTCGCGTTTCACTTCGCTCCAAGTCATCCTTGCCTTTAGCCTCGTCAGTACCATCAATCGTTGGTCTTCAATATTTTTATTGTTAAATCAAATAGATAAAAAAACACTAATTTAAAAATATTAGACAACAAAGGCACGAAAAGCTGCCAAAGACAATATTTTCCATTGTTCCGAAGTATTTTTTAACTTCCCATTGACCTATAAAATTGTTTGGTGATAATGCTTATTAGGACTATATTTTTTCAACAAATACCAATATGTGTAAATACCAATATGTGTATTGATAAATAAGATTTTTCTTCTTTTAAATTCTCCCATTTATCTATTACAAACCAACTTTGCGGTCAAACTCGTAGCACTGATAAGCCTCGCCCCTTAGCTCTATTTGGTACGGAACCCTAAATGTACGAAGTCCGACGTGCACTTGGCTAGTTTTGTATTGTATTTTGTTCTACTCAAAACTCTACCTTATTTATAATTGGTTAGAAATCATTGTATTTAATTAAATAATACTTTTTTATATCAGATGATGTCAAAAAAATACTGATGACGTAACGTCTCTAATAGTTGTTACTGTTTTTATTATTTTATGCGCTTTAATTGCGTCACGCCGTCATTTCGATTTCGGAAACTTTGTACAGTCAATAAAAATTGATGTTTCACTAGGAATTCGACATGGCAGTAAAAAAATGACGATCTACCATCACGCGATGCCATAACGAGCATGACTGTACGACCCATCTTCATTTTTTCTGGTGTAAATATATGTATTAATACTTTGACAAAATAATATAAGATGGATTTTATTAACCGCCTAGTGGTCTAGTGGTTCGCTCACCCGTGTAAGACACAGGGGTCCCGAGTTTGATTCCCAGGAGAGAGGTTTTGTACTCGGTTTGATTGTTAGGGCTTATTTCATGTCCACCTGGCTAGCTACCAACATCTTACTTAAGTCTGACGACATAACAACAATTTAAAAATTGTTGTGTTCCGGCAGTTAGAGGTAAGATAGCCAGTGCCTTATGTTGAGGATATAGGGTGTAGTGCGCTTACACTTTCGGCCTTATCATCATGCTTTATTCCGTTGTGGGTAAAAAAAGGTTATAAACCGCCTCTGTGGTTTAGTGGTTTGTCCACCCGTATACCTAAGACGCAGGGGTCCGGGTTCGATGACTAGTTCCATAGATAATTGTTTACTCAGTTCCTTACTTTGGAATCAGAGCAATGTATATTCTGTTGTAGAAAAAAAATAGTTAAAAATCTTTTACGTCAAAATCTTTTAATAGCGGTAAAATATCTGATAAATTTTCTTATAAATCTATTTTTATTATTTAGCTCAAACATAAAACAAAAACCGCACATAATTTGGTGCGCGTGATTTGCGAGTGCCGCTCGAGTTCTGCGCGAACGAAGAGCATTCGTCACATTGCATCGTCATAATTAGATCGTAAAGGCGCAAGAGTCGCCATTTTGTGTGCTCTTTGTATAAAACTGCTAGATGGTGCAGTTGAAATTTATGTATACTATGGTTAAATATGTAATTTGCTTATTTGAATTTTGAATTACTATTTATGGCTATATTAGCTACTAGCTTCTGCCCGCGACTTGTCTGCGTGGACTTCAGAATTGGGTCCAGAGAGAAATGAAAAATGATAGAGTATTAAAACTATATTGAGTAAATAAAAAACTGTAAGTATGGAGTATATTATGAGTAACTTAGTTCGTAAACAATTTTTTTGATCATCATCATCAGCCTATCATCATCGTCCACTGCTGAATATAGGCCTCTCCGAGTGCACGCCACTGAGCACGATCCGCGGCTATACTCATCCAGTTTTTGCCAGCCACCTTGCGAAGATCGTCGCTCCACCTTGTCTGAGGGTGTCCCACACGACGTTTGCCCATACGCGGTCTCCACTCAAGAACTCGTCTGCCCCAGCGGCCATCGGTTCTACGGCCAATATGGCCGGCCCACTGGCCAATCCTGGGCTATGGCGATGACTTTAGTTCTCTGTCAGATCACCTCGCTCCGGACTCGATCTCTTAGAGAAACTCCGAGCATAGCCCTTTCCATAGCTCGCTGCGTGACTTTGAATTTGTGAACCAGCCCTACAGTGAGTGTCCACGTTTCGGCTCCGTATGTCATGACAGGCAGGACGCACTGGTTGAAGACTTTCGTCTTTAGACTCTGTGGAATAGGCGACTCAAAGACTCGACGAAGTTTCCCATATGCTGCCCAGCCCAGCTGTATCCTTCTGTTGGCCTCTCTCTCGAAGTTGTTTCTACCCAATTGCAATGAAGTTGGTTAAACATGGGTTAACATTGCAATTGGGTAGAAACTATTTTTTTAGCCGTCTCAAAATTGCCAAAATCCTGTTTTATCCCACGGGACCAAAAAACCGATAAAAAGTATTAAATGTTTTAATCTGTTCAGCCGTTTTTGCGTGGTTAAGGAACAAACATCCAAACTTACAAACTTTCACATAGTACGCAGTAGGATGTTATCATAATCATTTTTGTCACTTTCTAATAATTTTATTACCATTATTGTCACTAGTTATTTAAAATATTCAATACCACTAGTAGATCAGTACTTTTATTTTTATCATAATAATGGTTAATAGGTAAACATATTAACCTCTGCAAATTGGAACCCCAATTTTCAAGATCAATACATACCACCATAACAATTTTAATTTAGTTTAAAGGGTTTCAGAATTGATTGTAATGTGGTATTTACACGATTCAACTTGACAGGTGACTTAAGTTAATTAGCGCTTTTTTGACAATAGCTTGTAAAATCGAATCACCACCTCATTGAAATTAGGATTGCGATTAAAAAAAGTGTACAACGGCGCTAAAGAAGTTTTCACTTCAACAATTTATAAAAAGTAAGGAACCGCAGCGAAGTGAGGGCGGATCGTTAGTTCAATATAAAAATACGAAACTCCAGTGGTCCATGCCGCTTCCAGTGGCCTAACCGTGCGTTGGTTCAGCGCGGCCATATTTATTTATTTAGGCGCGCGGTCGTCGGCCGGCCGCCGCGCCGCGCCAACCTTCACCCCGGCACCAAGGTCTTGGAGCTGCGCCTGAGCTTCCTGGAACACTGATACTTATGTCGTTAGATTGGGAATGTAGAGTTTTGTGCAAATTATGTCTCTTCACATCCATAATATCTGGCCAACCGAGCTTTGCTCGGTTATTACTATTTATTGTAATATGGTGGTGTTTAGGTGATAATCTACATTGTTATTTCAAACATTAACTACATTTTTTAAACTTATCTAAAAACTTGCCTACCTAAGTGCTACAGTACTAGGCACGTATCTTTAAATGTTTTCGACGGAGTGGGGATAAGTTCGCGCATGTGCTCTTGTGAGCGACCAATAGCGCGCGCCCCTCTCCCGCCGCCCGCGCCCCTCGCCGCTACGCATACCCAAAATACGTGTTTCGCGCAATCCCCACTCGATTTCAAGTTATATGCCTCGTACTGTAGTAGCTTAGTAAAAAATACATTGACATACACATTTTTATCAACGCCATCTATCGAGCCTACAGTTTTTTGTTATTTTGAAAAGCCCTCATTAGGTAATAAGTACCCTGATCCGTATTTGACCACGGTTAAGTGGTTTGTAAACTGGTTTTTATGGTTGCTATCTCTGAGGTCCCGGATTCAATCTTCCGCTGCCTGGCTCAATTTAGGAAACGAACATGTTTATATTGGCTCAGGTCTGGGTGTTTTATAAACTAAACAAATGAAATAAAATACGTATAAGAGGACTCTATTTCTTACCTAACCTTGGTCTCAGTAATGCAATGGAAAGGGTAACAATTTTAAAAAATTCAATGTTTTTGGTATAGCCAGTTATCGGATGGGTAACCGTTAGATACATTCTCTGTGTTCGTAAAAAGTGAAAACCCTAAGAATATTTGTTCATACCGTTTCCCTAACACCATAAAGATTAATGAATAGGTACTAAACATTTTTACAACAGTACGTTTTTCTTGATTAAAAGTTTGGCGTGGCCGTAGGAATATTAAATCAGCCACGATTGGCGACTTGGCAGCTCTTGGCATTTGGCGAGACGGTTGGCAAGCCATGGCGGCCTTCGGTGGACCACCATGATGGTAAATACCCGTGACCTGTCCAATGGGGCTATAATTTATATTGGGAAAATTAAAAACAATAAAAATAGTCTGAAAAGTTTGCGGCCTTTTTGAAGCATGAATTTTGCGTGTTATATAAACTTAGGTAGGAATGAAATATAATGTTTGACAGTTGACTTTCTGGTAATAGAGGTAAAATTAAAAGAAATTGATAATAGGGAACATGCATAAGTCACCGATTTTGATAAATTTGAGCTCGATCGCTGCGGACACGTATAAAAACATGATGGAACAGAAAAATAAAAAATAAAATGTATTACACAAGACATCTAGTTTTATCACACAAGGAAAAATAACGATTTTTTTTTTCGTTTTCGGATATAATGCACTTAACAGTCGGATAGAACATCAAATAAGAAATAATATTTTGTATGATACATATGTACTTAAACGCAATATTTAGGGAGATATTTGAAAATTCTTGGCTAACTCCATACTAATGCACTAAAACGTGACATGAGTGACGTCACAAATGTTGACCTTTTTGTATAGAGCGTTTTCGGCGGGTGCTGCTGCGTGCTAACTTCAAGTAACTATATCACGAGAAAAAAACACAAGAGAAAAGTTTTAATATTACAGTTGATTTTCTCACGCATTATACTTTTGATTTTGATACAAAAAAAAATTGATGCATGTTCCCTATTGTCTTGCTTTTTCATACGAGTATTTTAAATAATTCAGGTTAAGACTCTTAACAAAAAAAAAAGAATGCTAGTGTTCAAAGAAAGGTTTGTAATGTAAATGGAGAAAGTGCTTTGTCGAATACTAAAAATGGTTCAGCGGATTTAGATCTTGTAATTTTGATGATAATGATGTTCCTCGCTGTGGTATCTTTATTATATTTAGTACAAAAAGGCTGCGAACTATTCTGCCTACCTAATATACAACATGTTACAAAACAAGCCCTAATGCCATATATGGTAGACAGGGATCATCAAACTGAAGAACTTTTACAATGGGACCAACTCTGAAATCGCGAAAAAAAAACATCTGTTTCATACATTTTCATATTTTCGTTATTGATTTGTGTATGAAACAGCTACTTTTTCGGAGTTGTTTTCTATCTACCGGTTTGGCCATTAATTCTGTTACACGTTGTATGATATAAAGTAGAACCAAATTATTCAACAATACATAAAACAGGTGATAGTGTTGCTTAAACTAATCAAACTCCAAGTAACATAGGTTGATACATTTTTTTTCGCCTTTTCTTAGTACTTAAGTCGGTCACTTATGACCGAATACTCAAACGCTAATTAACTTTGAGGGGCTCACAAACGTCGCCCTGTCGCATTAAATGTCAAAGATATGACAAAGACAGCATGCTGTTTGAGAGCCGCTCAAAGTTAAGTAGCGTTTGAGTATTCGGCCATTAAACTAATAAAATTTCTCCAAGTAACATAGGTCGATACATTTTTTTCGCCTTTTCTTAGTAAGTTGGTCAGCTGACCAATACATTTTGTATGGGAGTATGATTTTTTTTTAATTTTTCTACCTATGTTCCTTGGAGAAATTTGTTCAGTTTAAGCGACGCTATCACCCGTTTCAGTATTGTTACATAGTTTGGTTCCTTCTTATATGTAAGTACCTTCGTTATTTTAGAAAAAAAATAGAATCGTTCTGTATACGTCCATATGGAAGTATTTCAATAGGGTTGGCAACGCAAAGCTTATTGTAGATGTCGCTGCGTACGCTTTTTCCTAAGACAGTCGACGTTCAGAACAAATGTATGGGAAAATAGGTTTTTTTATTTATTTATTTATTTTTTAGGTATTTATTTTGTAGTATTTTTTTACCGAAAAAGACCCATTGACCCAAAATAGATATAAAAGACTATTCTACAATGCAAATGACGGAATTGAAAGCTAAATTAAGACGTTTTTTATTCTTACAGATTTTATAAATATTTTTAATATCCAGATTTTTTGGAAATTTTAGTACCAACATTTTTAAAGCCTAACACAGAATTTAATAACTGTAGAGCTAAAAAAAAACGATTTTTTTAAAAGTAAAAGTCCTTTGTTTTCATAGTTCTCGTGGAACAAGCGTACCGCAGCGCCATTTTGATAGTTGCCTTCCCCATTGGATTTCCTGTCAAATGGACGTCTTGTCAATTTTCAACAATAAAACCAAAGCTAAATCGTTTCCGTTTCAATTTCGTTTACAGAAAAAAAAGGCTTTAGTTTTGTTAAAATTGTTGAAAGCTATGCTTGAGGAGCCTAGAATGCAAATCTTTGACAACTCAAATAACACCAAAGATTTTTAGGTAAATATAACCTAATGACAACGAAACGGTTTTGGTTTTATCGTTCAGAATTAGCTCGATTGGGACTAGAGATTGGAAAAGGACCTAATTTTGATCCCACTGCTGGGTTTACCCGTTAACGCCTATAGACAATGTGGGTTTTTATTGGGTTTAAACCCAGTGGTCGGGTTTAAGCCCGGACCTTTGCCCATCTCTAATTGGGACCCTCGTAGCTGAACTTTTACTTCAGAAGCCGAGAGAGAAGTTCTGAAGCGCTCATGGCAGAACTTGACAGACTGATCGTACTCGATTACATTTGTTAAGCAACTATCGGTCCGGCCAGGTGTCGGATGGGTGACCGTTATGTGGCATTACAACTGAGCGCTTTCGTGCTTCGGAGGGCACGTTAAACCGTCGGTCCCGGTTGTTGTCATCTGATAACAGTCGTTAAGCCAAGTTAGAGGCCTTACAGGCGGCTTGATAAACTCTAACACCAGAGGTGACCACTATTCCTCATTCGATAACAAGAAGCCAGAGCCTACCCTAAAACTAAATAAGGCAATAACCTTTAGGAAGCCTCAATGGTTTGTGGTATTCTCATTAAAAACCACTTCAGTATGAACTTTGTAACTAGTTAATATAGTTAACCCATTTACAAACAATAAAAGTGATCAAATATAGCCTGAATTATATTTGAATAAGCGTCTTGAAATGAATGGGAAAAAAAAACTATCACAAAGCATTTTGAGTTGTAATAAATTAGTGCTAATGACTATTTCTGTTTGGTTTTCTTTCAGCGAGAATAGATGATGTACTTGACATTGTGTCGGGGCTGCCTTGACCGCGCTTGAGGTCAATACATTTCGTTTGGGGCCATAGAACTCACTGTTTCCACATTCGCCTATTTCCGTTTTTGCCAATTCCTGCTTTGCTAATTCTTAACTGGCCTACAACCAAACCCAAACATTGTATTGCAATTAGTGAAATTATTATTTTTTAAGAAAAAAACAAATGGGGCAACAGAATTAGTATTATATTTACGTTGTATCTGAAATTCTACATGAAAATATTTTATGAGTCTAGGACTTATAATTCTTTTCAATTATAAATATTTAAGCCTTGCAAAGTTGGACGCAAATAAGCAAAAGTGTGTCAACTCACACATTAAAAAAAAATGAGTTTTTTGTCATTCTTTTAATTTAAATAAGTCGAAATTTATTCAACTTGATTAAAAATGGGTCCATTTTTTTTTTACTTTTCAATAATTTGCCCGTCTATTTTAATAAACTAGACATGTTAAGACATGTCTAGTTTATTAAAAAAAATTAGCCCATAACCTAATAAACACAAGAGCAGTGGACGGCAAACAAGTGACTTTTTATTTAAATTTAACCTATCAAGTCCCGGAAAATGAGGCAATAGATTTTCTATTTCTGTTCGGATGCCGGAGGCCAAGCGGGCATAGATGAATTAAATAACGTTTTATAACATAACAGATATAAAAACTACTTATAGAAGAAAATTAAATATCAAAAGAGGTTTCTTCACTCATACAAATGGCAAGAACAGAATAATCATTAACTAGTAGGTATACAATACAATGCTTATAAACTGTTTACAAATAAGGGGGTAAGTGCTTGATTACCTATTTCATAATATTTTTTATTTACAAAGGTTGTTGTTAGCGTTAATATCAGTATGAACTAACTTTACTTCTAATTGATATTATTGTGTGGATACATACACATTTTTTGCGGGAAACATAACTTTGCAATATACATACAATCACTCGATAGACTCTGCTCAATATGCATTTTCTGTCCATTAAAAAAACTTGCTATTAAACTGAAAAGTTCATAACCCTCCTGCTGTTTTCCTAGCCCCAATTTTTGACGCAACATTCCAAGAAAAATTCGTAACGTTTTACCGAACAAGCTCACACTGAAACGCTCGGACTCATTGACAAATTACATATCCCTTTGAAGTGGCTCGCCAAACAGTTTTCTTAATAAAGACACCTGTTTTAAAGAAATATATCAACAAGTCAGCACGTCATACTAATTATAACACCTTTCCTTGTATTTGTCGTTTTGAGAATTTTATTCGTTTTAGATGCTTCTTTAATGCAATGACTACAAAGGAAAACGTGATTTTAAATAAGACAGCTACTTATAAAAAAACAGGGAGGAGATGGGGAAATATCATGTAATATAATAGTACACTATCCTTTTTAGGGTTCCGTACCCAAAGGGTAAAAACGGGACCCTATTACTAAGACTTCCCTGTCCGTCTGTCTGTCTGTCTGTCACCAGGCTGTATCTCATGAACCGTGATAGCTAGAAAGTTGAAATTTTCACAGATGATGTATTTCCAGCGAACTAAAATCTATGGAAGTGTAATTGCAAACAAATATTAATTAAAAAATGGCACCGCGGGGCCGAAAAAGTACAACCCGCTCAGCTTTAGTCAGGCCAGCCACGCACCCGGTGACTGACGTTAGTGTTCTTTTCACTAAATTGCAGTTTGTATTATAGAGAAAAGATAGAAAGAGAGAGTTTATTAGAAATAACGTCCTTTATAGTCAAATGGTGTAAAAGATGCTAAAAATGCAGTAAAAAGATGCAGAAAAAACGTATCTTATTTTTTCGTTTAAGTATAGAAAATATCTATGAGTATACAAATTATGGTCGCTAATAAGCAACCAGTGCTCAGACGCTTTGTGCTGCATAATTAAATGCCAGTATTTTTAGCTCTATCCACTTAGTTGTACTTTTCGTGTGGTGCCATTTTTTGAGCAAAATGCTTTTTCCATAGATATTAGTTCGCTGTGTATTTCTATTGCTGCTATAACTATAAATACTAAAAACAGAAAAAATAAATATATAAGGGAGGCTCTCATACAACAAACGTGATTTTTTGCTATTTTTGGTACGGAACCCTTCGTGCGCGAGTCCGACTCGCACTTGGCCGGTTTTTTAAGTATTTTGGAACCTTCGAGTATATGGAGAACAAATTAACTTGGCTAACTCTATAATAAACGCGCCTGAAACGTGTTGGGTGACGTCACAAATCATGACCGTTTTGTATAAAGCGTTTTCGGTGGATGCTGCTGCGTGCTTCTCCAAGTAACTATAAATATCACGAGAAAAAAACGCAAGAGAAAAGTTTTATTATTACAGTTGATTTTCTCACGCATTATTCTTTTGGTTTTGATACAAAAAAATATGCATATTCCCTAATTGTATTCTTATTGAACTTACTTATCTGCTTTGAATAATAAAAAAAACTTTGAGAATGGTTTAAAAACTGTTCAATTTTGTAATTTATAAAATACAAATATTTCTTCAACGTTAGATACAATCTATTGTAAATTTTATCTCGTTTTTAGGTGAAGTGGGTCGATTATTTTATTTTTTTTCTATAATATGATTTATTATTTTTATATAAAATTAGCATTGGAAATACCTAAAATCTAAAAAACAACAATCTTTTCACGTTTAAATTCTGAAGTTTTCCGTGAGCCAAACTTGATTTTTCTTTAATTAAAATTGATAAGTTTTTTACTATTTCAGTTTGAACTACGGCCATGATTGTTATTTTTATAACACTAGTTTGATTTCGAACCTTGGGGAATTATTAATCTTAATTTGTGAAGACGAGTGACGCAAAATGCTTGTTAACACTTTTAAAATAAGCTATTTAAAGATTTTGGCAAAACCCTGCATGATTTATTTTTTACACAGGGCTTTGGCAACATAGATCAAATTAAATAAAAGCATCTAGTTTTTTTCACAAAATAAGAATTCATTGTTTTATTAAAAACAAAAACTACAATATCTTTTTTTTTAACAATCGTGACGGTCAATAACATTTGTAATCGTATTGTATGTAATATAATTTTATTGGCAACTAAACTACTAATAATGACTCTGTTATTGAGCGAAAATTGTTGTAAGTATAAATTTTAATAATAATTTAAAGTACTAGCTATCTTATCTAAGTTTGACGCCATAAGAACAAATTGAAAATTGTTGCGTTCCGGCAGTTAGAGGTAAAGATAGCCAGTTTCTCAGTGGTGAGGATTCCGGGTGTAGTGCGCTTACACTTTCGGCCTTATCGTCAGATGAGGTGGAGGCCAAGCACTATCCCGATCTTGATAAATAAGGGAAAGTAATCATATTTACCTTATGGGTATCAAAATATTCAGCTATCTGTATTATGATAGGCATTTTGGGCATAAATCGTTAATCTTGCGACACTGTTTTATCAGCAATGACTAGGAAATATTGTTGTGCAATAAGTTTACCTAGTGGGAGAAATAATGTATTTATCACTAAGTACCTATTTTGTGTTTCATTAGGTTTTTTTTTGTATTATAATAATTTACATTATTTCATCAATTTGGAATTAAATTTCAATTTATCAGATGTTGAAAATATTATAATCTGACGCAATATTGTCGTATAATTATTAACACCGATTGAACATGTTCAATCTTGTTCGATTGTAGATCGTTGACCCATATTAATGTGGTAAATGATTCATAGTTGAGTTAGAATCGTATGCCTACAGAATATTAAGTAGGCATTTCCTTATATAGGGTTACTAGCGTTCGCCCGCGACTTCGTCTGAATGGTCAGTTATTTCTCTATCCCTCGGGAACAGTAAATTTTCTTCGTGTTGAAATGTTTTATGGGCAACAGCGTCGCTTAACCAGTTTGAAACAAAATTCGTGTGCGCGCGTATCGCCCCTGCACGAACTAAACGTATGTGACAGCGGGCGCGGCGTGCAAGCGATTTTAACCTTAGCAGTGGTTAAGCGACGCTGTTGCCCATGGTACCTTATGTCCTTTTCTGTATGTACCCCTAAAAATCTGTATCATGATGACCGGTCGAGTAAATCAGACGTGAAGATGTACCAAATAAATAAACTTTCAGATTTATTGACCGAGCGAGCGCGAAGCGTTTCTGTTTTAGCTTTGGCAAATATCTTTCATGTCCTTATGGCTGTCCTTCCGGCTTTCCGTTTGTTCTCCTCTACGGGTCGCATTTTTCAACCGATTCTCGTAAAATTTTGTGAGCAGGTTTGATAATTATATAGAATTTTTTAGTCGAGCCAGTTTTTTGAAATGTGTCCAAAAAATAATTTTATTTCGAAAATTTTCAAAATTAGAAGTGCCATCTAGCTGCGAATATACAAAAAAAATATATATACCAAACAGCTCGTACTACTATGTGCTTTAAAAACCACGTGGCGAGGGCGACATCTTTTTTTTTAAACAACCTACAACTTGAGTTACTTTTTAACGCGAGGTCTACAGTTCACTGAGCCAATAGTAATATAAGAAACGATTTGTAAAACCCAACAACCAAATATTATATTACCTACTAACTTCTAGATTTTCGGTTTTAAATGCATTCTTTTAACCCTGCACTCAGTTGTTGTGAAATAAGAAAAAGGTCACATTCAGTTATTGAATGACGATTACTGAATGAGCTGGATTCTATTTTCTTAATTTTCACGAGTGTTTTAATAATGCTAAACTTTTTAAAATATTTTAACTGCTATATTTCGTGCCAGAAATTGCGAATCCGCACCTAATGCCAAAACAATAGGCGATGATAGAATTGGTTACGCCTCGAATTATTGGGTAACATCTGTTATTTTTAACTATGATCTTCGTTTCGGTTTATGCGATTACTGTGTAAAACGTGAGTGTACTGTAAATCAAATAAAAAACAATACTGACCTAACAAAAGTTAAAAAAGACGTCAAAAAAAAACTTTTTTTAAATAATTACACACACTTATAATGTCGCAGCTAACTAGCTTTATCAGTCGTTTAATAAACAGCCTTACTTTTTCATTTAACGGCGCCGTTGATATCTAGCTATACCTATTTAATTAGATGGCAAGGCAAAGGATTATGCCGATTTTACTATACAAGCTAGGCCATGATGCGCTTTGATGAAATTACCAAAATACTATAGTAATTTTATAGTGATTGCGTGGGAAGAATATCATTAAAATATAATGCGGGAAAAAAGAGAAATCTCAATATCACGGAGCCGTTTGGGGTTACATTTTCCTATTATATGACATTTTGTTATCTACCCCTTTTTGACATGACATGAGTCTGTCACAGATATACAGTGCCTTTGGTCTTCAACTAGCGATAATTAAAAGTCGTAAAATACACTTAATTTTATTGACAAAAACACCCACATGTTGGGGTCTACACTCCTGTTGGAATGACCGCCATTTTAAATTTGACTTTTTATTTTAGATGACCCTGCGGAAAAATATTAACTTCTCCGGATTTAGAAGTCCTACAGTTATAACAAAAATACTGTTTAAAAGCTAATAATACCACCTATCAATTTAAAAAAATATGTGTAATATTTCAACTTAAATACGTCATAAAAAAATACTGAATTAAAATTTTATACGAAATTTGTTAGCTTTTTTTGAGTTTTCGTTACATTTCTCAAAAACTAGGACATTAATGTCCATCTTTATTGCATTATTCAAATACACAGAAATATTATCTACAAAACGACTTTAAAATTTATTGCTCTATGTTGCATATTTTGAGAGTTATTTTTGTTTGAATTATGACCCTTACGTAACCAAAAAAATATTATTTTCGAAAATGGACATAATTACAAGCATTTTAAACATATTTTAAATTAGGTTGATAATTTTATCTAAATACAAATTTCATCAAATGATAAAATTTAGTGTTTTGGAGTTTTGATTTTTTTCATTTTCAAAAATAGCCATTTAGTGCTTGTAAGGGTCATATTCAAACAACAATAGCTCTCGAAATATGCAACATAGAGCAATAAATGTTAAAATCGTTTTGAAGATAATATGCCTGTGTATTCGAATAATGCAAAAAATAATTGCATTAATGTCCTAGTTTTAGAGATATGTTAGAAAAACTAAAAAAAAGCACACAAATTTCGTGTAAAATTTTATTTCAGTTATTTTTTATGACGTATTTAAGTTAAAAGTTTACACATATATTTTTTTAATTGATAGGTGATATTATAAGCTTTCGAACAGTATTTTTAACCGACTTCAAAAAAAGGAGGAGGTTCTCAGTTCGTCGGAATCATTTTTTTTTTTTTTATGTATGTTACTCAATTACTCGAAGACGGCTGGACCGATTTGAAAAATTCTTTTTTTGTTTGAAAGTATATACTTCCAAGTTGGTCCCATTGTCATGAAATCAGGATCTGATGATGGGATCCTGGAGAAATCGAGAGAACTCTTCAAATATTATAGGCACATTTATAGCGATTTTAGTATTTTCTTAAGTAACTTGTGCATTTGCTTTCGAAAAGTACCATTTTGGTGAAGTGGAATTGATGATGAAGACCAGCATAGATGATCATCGGAACTATTCAATACGAAGAAGTTAACTGGTACAATACGATTACTTTAAAATGGTTGCTAGGCTATTTATACTCATCATAATTCATATGGTGAAGTGGAGCTGATATTGAAGTACCAGGAGAACTCCTCAACAATAAACGCCCCTGCGTCGGGAAAAACAGTACTATGTAAAAGGTGATGAACCTTTGACATAAGGCGATTGTAACTTAGATAATATCATCACCAAATATACTTACCACAAAAAAGTTTAAAATAAAAAAGTTTTTAATAAAAACAAAACCTCCTTCAAAAACCTGAAAATAATCTAACAAAAAACAGCTTCAAAAATAAATTAATGGCTCTAAAAAGCAAGAAATAAAATATTGAAATCGGCATAATAACTAACTCGAAAGTTTGTATGCATATCTTATATTAAACAACGTCTTATGAAGTCGGGTGGGGTTTAAACCCATGATTAAAGTTTAGATATATTAGTTTAGATAAAAAATATCCTTCGCCCCCCCCCCCCCCCCCCACCCGACTTCAAAAGGCGTTGTTTAATATAAGATATGCATACAAACTTTCGAGTTAGTTATTATGCCGATTTCAATATTTTATTTCTTGCTTTTTAGAGCCATTAATTTATTTTTGAAGCTGTTTTTTGTTAGATTATTTTCAGGTTTTTGAAGGAGGTTTTGTTTTTATTAAAAACTTTTTTGTTATAACTGTAGGCCTTCTAAATCCGGAGAAATTAATATTTTTCCGCAGGATCATCTAAAATAAAAAGTCAAATTTAAAATGGCGGCCATTTCAACAGGAGTGGGGATAGACCCCAACATGTGGGTGTTTTTGTCGATAAAATTAGGTGTATTTTACGCCTTTAAATTATCGCTAGTTTAAGACCAAAGGCACTGTATTTGGTTAATGCGCATCATGGCCCAGAATGCGGCATGATCCTTTATTTTATTTTTTATTTACTTAAGGGACAATTACAGACAACAGATAGAGAAACATACAAAAATATAAGTTAAAATAATCAAAGTTATATATATCAAAGCCCATTTTTAAAATTGCACAACATTTGCAATAATTTCACCAAATAATAATTAAAACACCATTAGGAAAATAAAACATAGAAATTGAAAAATACAAAATGGAGTAATGAAAAAAAGACATTACCGAATCAGATAAGTTCTAAACAAAACAAAAATGACTTGATTCAATGACGATTAATAACTTGCCTAGCCAAGACATTGAAATATAGTTCCATTCTCTGACGCCTAAAGCGCTGTAAGTAGAGCTGCCTATATGGCGTCAACCAGCTGTAATATTTTTGGTGTTTTTCATGATTTATCGATATTAAAATATGTTTTCACTAGAATATAGTTCAATGGACGTTAGTAAGTTTAAAAATAGCGTAAATGTTATGTGTTATCGGACGTTTTAAAGAAAACTTTGACCAAATTTTTTTGTGTAATTTGTCGCAATTTATTGCTTGTTAGGCGATATTAAATAAGTATACAATGATTCTGTCACAATTTAAATATTAATTTGATTTGTGTTTTTTTATGTTGTATTGCACTGGCTAAATTGCACGCATTGACTAAGTTTTTTGTGTTATGACTAAATGTCATTTAGGCCGGTGATTAAACGGCGCTGTTCAAATAAATGACTAGGCCTTTTATTAAGTGGCTGACTAAACCAGTTGGCTGCCACATATTATCAGCATTAAAATGAACAGTAGTTGCGACTACAAAAATGAAATGTTATGTACTTACTTACCTAACAAGTTTTAATTATGAAATTACAATAAATAATTATCTTTACATAAAAGGACTAATTTAATTGACATACAACTGCCAACGTAATAGAATTCACAATGGCATTAAAGTTTTATTGCCAATAAAATACACCTCATCTTTTAACACAGCAAATTGATTTTATTTAACTAACTAGCATTATTTCATAGAGAGTGTTGCTATAACACTTTAATATTCAGATGATAAGGTTCAATTTTAAATATTTTATAACAAGGCCTAGACAAAATTGATCCCTTGTAAATCGTAAACATTTAATAGAGTTACCTACCAAAGAAGCATTGTGATTTGTCTACTAGGTGTAAGTGTAAGCGACTTGCATTTTCATTAGTAATCATGAGCTGTTATAGTCACCACTAAGGGCCTACGCACATAACCGCGTTGCGGCGTCGCACCGCAACGCAACGCCAAAATCGGCGCCGCGCGTTGGCTGGCGGTGACGCGTGGTAACGCGCGGCGCCGCAGAAATGACGTCACACTTGTTGACCACATATTCAGTTCCACCCCTGACACTCCATACTATAGGTACTTTTTGTATGGTCTGTATACTATAAAACCGCCGCGTTGAAATAAACACAGAACGTTTCTTCATTTATAACTAAATATTAATAAATAAAAAAGAAAAAAACAAATATGGGTCTTTGCCTATGAATTGCCGATATTTGTCACATCACACAGAGAAAATAATAACTTCTATGACTTAAAATATCCTTACTTAATATTATAAATGCGAAAGTCCGTTTGTTTGTTACGCCTTCACGTCTTAACTACTGAACCGATCATTATGAAATTTTGCATACACGTTGTCAGGCTTTACTGAGAAGGACATAATTAAAGTAATTTACATCCCGTAAAAAAGTACTGCTCAATATCTTGATATATTATCGAATTATAACCATGATAGTCAAATCAGTAAAAATAAAGTCCTTATTTTAGCTTTCTTAACATTAAAAAACCGGACAAGTGCGAGTCGGGCTCGCCCACCGAGGGTTCCGTACAGACCTACATCTATACATAAAATAAAGCTATAGAAAAGTTGTGTCGGTGCAAAGGAAATATTCTGAAAAAAAGTGGTTGGTAGTTATTAGTTTTTTATATGAAAACTGTACTACGGAGAGTTCAAGCTTTATCCCAGGTTCTACCTACCGGAATTATGTGAAAAATTGCTTAGTTTATAAGTTGGACTCCAAGCTACCAAACTGTAAAAAAATACCATCAAAATCCGTTCAGCAGACTGCTATATATAGATAACCATTTGAAATCCTTTGTCGCCACGTAGAAAATAACCCTTCCAGGGATTACGACAAAGAATTGACCACGGGCGAAGTTTGAAATGGAATAGTACATTACTGCAGCGGCACTCAAGACAGGCATTGAAGAACATACGTTAGTCCATCAATGCCTAGTTGCGGCCAAGGCTTGTGTAGTACTTTTAAACTTTTAACTTTTTAGTTTTAAAAGTTTTAAGCTTTTTATTTTAATTTTAAATTACTTACAGTAATTGAAAAAAGAAAATGGAAAGTGGAATGTGCACATAAAGACCTTTCATTTGATACACATATTGAAAAAAAAAATCCGGTTTTTTTCATTTATTTCCAGTTTTTCAATTTTTTTCCAGTTTTTTGGAAAGTGCTCATCAAGGCCTTTCATTTGATACCCATATTGCAAAAAAAATATTTTTTGGTTTTTTTTTAGTTTTTTTGGAATGTGCTCATCAAGGCCTTTCATTTGATACCAATGGAATATGGAATATGCTCCTTGATGAGCATATTCCAAAAAACTTTTCAAAAAACTTTCATTTGATATAGGTATTGAAAAAAAATTTTTTTTCGTTTTTAATTTTTTTATCTTTTTGGAATGCGCTCATCAAGGCCTTTCATTTGATACCCATATTGCACCAAAACAGTTTTTTTTCGTTTTTATTTTTTTTTTCAATTTTTTGGAATGTGCTCATCAAGGCCTTTCACGTGATACCAGTATACCGAATATTAAAAAAAAAAATTTGGAATGTGCTCGCTCATCAAGGCGACATTTGATACCTATATTTGTGTTTAATTGAAAAGTTCGCTCCATTTCTGAATTACACGTGTGTAATGAGTTTTAATAGAAACATTGCTGGACAGACGCCGGCAATTTTGTATGAAAATCCATTATAACACGTTAGTAATGGATTCTCATACAAATATTGACGGCGCGGTTTAGGTCTGTCCGTAAACTCTGATTTAGCACGAAGAAGGTTGTCAAAATAATGTTCGAATTTCCAAGCATTTTTGAGAAAAAACAAAATAATTACAAACCCACCGCACCTGTATAAAATACTAGTACTGTTGATTGTCAACAGATGGCGCTGTATATCAATAGTACACTGTATAATGTTCTGTGAAATGGTTTTATCTATCGCAATGTTAATAGAGAAAATGGGTGTATTCCAACAGGACCCTTTGGTTGTGTGAAGCCGAGACTTTTATTGTAGTGGTGGCTACCTCGGCTGACCTTACCGAGTAAACTATCTTGATTATACTTGGTGCCAAATGCTCCAAGCAACATTGGAATGCGATGCACCCGCATTTTAATGTAAACTGAAACAATCTACAACTGAACTATTCAACACTTGACACTGGCAAAAATTACTTCCAAGAAGAAAGTAGATTGCCAAAACAAAAATAAGAAGAAGAAGACCCCCTGTCATACAGCGTGACACACCGCCATGTTGCGAAAATATTTAGAGCCAAATTTATTACTTTTTAATTTTATTTTTAAAAGTAATTAACTATAACAATATTTGAAAGGATCTTAATAATTAATAATAATAAATATTGATATTTTTAAAAGAATTAGTGGCGCGATTAATCCAAAAGTAATTAGAAGTTAAACTATGACCGCGCAATGCCGCGCATACCGTTGTTTCACCAAGATGATTAATAATTACGTATTTTAATGACCATATTTTATTATGATTTAATTACAAATATACAGTTTTCGGATTTATTCCTGTAAGTGTGTATAAGACGCTATTACCTGCCAAGTTTCATAGTTCTAGGTCAACGGGAAGTACCCTATGAATTTTGATTCCTTTGAGAGTATCGAAAATGCGTTTTTTGCGCCCTAAACGGCAGTATCTTTTTTTTACGTTAATTTAGAAGTTTGATTTTTTTACAGCTTCAAGGGCCCGTAGACCTTAGTATATGGTTTAAATTTCAATTCGATACCTCCACGCGTTTCCGAGATAAAGGGTCTTGACAGACAGACGGACGGACAGACAGACAGACGGACAACAAAGTGATCCTATAAGGGTTCCGTTTTTTCCATTTAGGTTTAAAGACATTTATTCTCATACAAACATTAATGTTCATTTATAATGAGATACAAAAGATACTTAATACTAAGATCGTGCCTCTGGCGCGTCGGCATCAAACAAAACACAAAATTCGTAATATAAGTAGCAATAAGTAGGTAGTCACAATGTGCACACGTATTCTTTGACATAACCAAAATTTTTTTCGCTTAGGTTCCGCTCGCGTAGTCTATAACTACTTACTGATTGGCCTATTATGCGAAAAAAAGGGATCCCGTCTAGCTGTCACGGGTCATGAACCCCTGGTGACAGACAGACAGACAAACAGTGAAGTCTTATTATCTAATAGGGTCCCGTTTTTACCTAAGTTAAGATATTTTTCATCTTTAAATTGGGTAGTTTATGTTTATAGCCAGCTAAGAAGATCATTTTTAGGGTTCAGTACCCTAATGGTAAATACAGGACCGTATTACTAAGACTCCGCTGTCTGTCTCACTCAACCAACCCAGCATTTCCAGAACGGTTACAGGTTTCCTTCCCTTAATTTTATTATTCTGAAGATATGGTGATAACTTGCTTAATAGCTCTTCAGATATCGATACACTCATTCTAAAGTAAGTATTCAAATCAAAACTTTTTTTTCGTCTATCTTTAATACTTTTATTTTCTCGCGAAAAGTACCTTTCATCAGGATTAATAACTTTATTAAGTGGATGTACCCAAATATCTTCTCTCTCTCTCCTTTCTTTCTCTATCTTTGTCGTCGTTTATTTAATTTTTGGCGCAATCTCTACATAATGACAAAAAAAATTGTTTAAAAATACAAAAAACCGACTTCAAAAAACCTACCTCTGAAAAGCAAGAAATAATATTCGTAACAATAAAAACACGTCTATTGAAGTCAGGTGGGTGGGGCTGGAGTACAAGTTCCTTTTTAGGGTTCCGTAGCCTAAATGGCAAAAAACGGAACCCTTATAGATTCGTCATGTCTGTCTGTCTGTCTGTCTGTCTGTCTGTCTGTATGTCACAGCCACTTTATTCCGAAAGTATTAAGACTACACAGTTGAAACTTGGTAGGTAGATGTATTCTGTTAACCGCTTAACGAATTTAATACAAAAATAAGAAAAATAAAAGATTAAGGGGGGGCGCCCCATACATGGAACTGAAACTGAAAAAAATTGTTTTCTTCAAACCAACACGTATTGGGTGTTTATAGATAGGTCTTTAAAAATGACATTGAGGTTCCTAAGACAACTTTTTCTCAAAGTCAATCGTTTGAAAGATATTCACCGCCAAAGTGGTAAAATGTGTGTCCCCCCCCCTTTAACTTTTGAAATAAGAGAGTGAAAAATCTAAAAAAAAAATATGCTGTAGATCTTAATAAACACTTTCAACCAAAATTGGTTTGAACGAGATATAGTAATTAGTTTTTGAGATATAGCACATTTTCTAAAACCGCAAATATAACTTTGTCATTCATAGCAACACTGTGAAAAACAAAGTTATTTTTTACCGACTTCAAAAGGAGGGAGGTACTCAATTCGACCCGTTTTTTTTTTTTTTTTTTTTGTTTTTTGTATGTACACTGATTACTCGAAGACGGCTGGACCGATTGAAATGATTCAAACGTTATTACATTAGGTAAACTCCCAAGTTGGTCCCATTTTTTAAAATTTTGAAATCGGTTTAGTACTTTTCAAGTAATCTTGAAAAAAAGCACGAAAATAGTATGATTTTGTGTGAACTACCTCGATGATCAGTCGTATAACTTCTTTGTTTAAGAACTCAATAAGATAATTATGTTTTTGTTGGAAAAGGGATATCTTAAGTGTAGTTCTTTAACCGACTTAAAAAAGGAGGTTCTCAGTTTGACCCGCATGTATGTATGTTTCTCCGCGATTAACTCACGTTTGGCTGAGCCGATTTTAATTTCTACCTAAATAATATACCTACACTACCTAATACAAAAGGTACCTACACTAAAAATAAAAAAATAAAAAATTGTTTAAAAAAACAAAAAACCGACTTCAAAAAACCTACCTCTAAAAAGCAAAAAATAATATTCGTAATAATAAAACACGTCTATTGAAGTCGGGTGGGGCTTTTAGAATAAAAAAAAAGACATTTGTACTCCAGCCCCACCCGACTTCAATAGACGTGTTTTATTATTACGAATATTATTTTTTGCTTTTTAGAGGTAGGTTTTTTGAAGTCGGTTTTTTGTTTTTTTAAACAATTTTTGCAATCGAAAAATGATAGGTGGTATTAAATATGGTATGGTATAAGGTAACTACGGAACCGTATGGCGCGTGGCCCGACACGCACTTGGCCGGTTTTTTTTTATTCTAAAAGCCACATCCGACTTCAATAGACGTGTTTTTATTGTTACGAATATTATTTCTTGCTTTTTAGAGGTAGGTTTTTTGAAGTCGGTTTTTTTTTAAACAATTTTTATTTTTTTAATTTTTTAGTGTAGGTACCTTCTGTATTAAGTAGTGTAGGTATATTATTTAGGTAGAAAAATCGGCTCAGCCAAACGGTGAGTTAATCGCGGAGAAACATACGTACATACAGGTCAAACTGAGAACCTCCTTTTTTTAGGTCGGTTAAAGAACTATACTTAAGATATCACTTTTCCAACAAAAAAATAATTATCTTATTCAGTTCATAAACAAAGAAGTTATAAGACTGATCATCGAGGTAGTTCACACAAAATCATACTATTTTCGAGCTTTTTTCAAGATTACTTGAAAAGTACTGAACCGATTTCAAAATTTAAAAAAATGGGAATTTGTTTGAATCATTTCGATCGCTTCAGCCGTCTTCGAGTAATCGATGTACATACAAAAAAAAGGGGGTCGAATTGAGTACCTCCCTCCTTTTGAAGTCGGTAAAAAAATAGGTATTTGCTTATTGCGATCCATCGCAGAGACACGTGTATCAATACCACAGAATAGATATAGTACTACCGTACAGAAAGGAAACTCTCCGCCCCGCCCCACAATCAATTACCTCACCCCACCGGCGCCCACCGCGCGAGTTCCGTGTGCCGATCCGTGTGCTCATTCAATAGCTCGCACACAGTTGCGCGTGTGTAAAAACGTCACTGTGTAGCGTCTGTGTAATAGGTAATTGAAACGCGACGTTTGTATAGAGTGCCCGGGGTGTGTCAATATTCACGAATCACAGAAAAATGGTCACCACAAGCAACGCGCGGTGCCGCGCGGCGCCGCCGGGCAACGCGCGGCACCGCAACGTACCTACCACAAAAATCTGGGTTGCGTTGCGGTGCGGCTCCGCAACGCCGTTTTGTGTGTAGGCCCTAATGTAGTATAGACCTTCCTAAGATGGATGGATGGATGGAATAGCCCACAGTCACTACGCAGGCCCAATGCGGATTGGTGGGTGTTAGTGAACGAACCAGCAAGTCTTACTTTCTTTTGAATAATGTCAATCAGCCAATTTAATAAGCCCCACAGACCTTCCTTATGGGTGAATAAGGAGGACGGGCCATAACCCACCACGCGGGCCCAATTTGCGGTTGTTAACGACTGCAATTGTAACCATGACCAACGGCTTAGCGTGCCTTCCGAAGCACGGAGGAGCTCAAGATAATACATTTTTGGTAACCCATCCCATGACTGACCCTTGCGAAAGTTACTCAACCTCTGCAATCGCTGGGCCTGGCGCTAAACCACTGCGACACCGAGCTCCTCCTTTTTTCCTTTCCTTCTTTTTATTACCCGACTGCAAGAGGGTTATATTTTTCGCGCGTATCTTGTAAGTTTGTATGTAATATTCTTTATTACCTCATATCTTTCAAACGGCTGAACAGATTTCCATGATTAACATATCGTTAGATTTATCTCGTCAGCCCAAGTGTTCTTAAGAAGGTGGCGTTATAAAAAAACCAACATGGCGGCTGTACGGTGCTATTATACGTAGTGGAAAAAAATTTTTTTTTTAGAATACTGCAATATGGGTGTCAAATTAAAGGGCTTATTATAAGGATTTCAAAAAGGTATATCATATAAATAATAACTAAAAATAAATAAATAAAAAAATAAATTAAAAAAATTAAAAACCCACCTGCCTAAAAAGACAAGTCAACTGAAAAGATGGAAACAAGATTAAATATTAAAGGCAACATTATAACATGCAGTCGGAGGCATATAACTCAAATCATTCATAATGTCACATTCTTTATGCATGCCTCCGACTGCATGTTATAATGTTGCCTTTAATATTTAATCTTGTTTCCATCTTTTCAGTTGACTTGTCTTTTTAGGCAGGCGGGTTTTTAATTTTTTGAAGAATAAATGGGAAAAAAATGCAATTTTGAAAAAAAAAATTAGTAGGTTTTAAATTGTTTTTGTATTGTTTTTATTTTTACTGATTTTAACTAAAAATATTAATACAAAGGTAAAACTTTGCTAATCTTGGCCTTGTCTAATTTTTAAGTTTAAAAACAGTTTTTAGTTTTTTATTTGTATTTTTTGTACTTTGTTGTTTTGTTCACCAATGATTAAATGCTATAAACAACAATGTTGCCAAAAAGCTTACGAAAACGCATTTTTCATTCTAATCCATTTAAAAGTAAACGTAACTATTTTTTTCGCTTTTCAAAAAAACATTTGACGATCGAACAGTTGAAAACCCAGAGCGGTATTGAATACACGAGTGCATATAGTTGCTGTATCATATAATCTTTATTGCATTGAAAATACGGTTGACTTTCGTTCGGTAATGTACTAGACCTTTGGTTGCCTGTGGAAGGTCGTTGCACTAATTCAATGATACGGTACTGTGGTTGCAATTTTCTACTTTGGATTTAAATGTAGTTTTGTAGGTTTAGGATTGTATTTAGAATTATTTTACGATTCGAAGTGAAATCTAAAATTCTATCGTCACTTTTTTTGAGTAAAAAGAATACTCAAACTCATGTTATATCGTCCTTTGAAGCTCCTATAGGCTCATACGCAAAAGTGATCTGTATTTTTCATTTATTAGTAATGATATCAATGGAGTTTGGCTGAAAAGGCTTTTAATAAGGGTGAAGTTAAAATATTTAGGTAATAAGGTCCAAGTGATTCAGTGTTTCGTACAGTTAATCCTATCATCTACCCAATGGAGTAGATTATACAACAAGTGAAAAGAGGGAATTTAGTTCGAGGGATACAAAGGACCGAGATGAAATATTTTTCACGAGCTATGTAGATACTGTACTTTTTACCATTGACTGCGAGAAAACAAATAGCAGTAGGTACTTATACCATACTTAATAGTACCTATTTTATTATTTAGGTAGGTAGTGTAATCGGTAATATGTAAACATTAGAAAATAGCAAAATTAGAACTTTTCCAATGACATAAAACAACCACGCTAAGAGTGGTTGTTTTACGCAGGAGTTACATATCAGTCTGGCATCAGCCAATTTCATCAGTCTGTATAGAATTTGAATTTTTCCATACTGAAGATCGTACCAGACTGATGGAATGGACTGATGTAAGACTAAACATCTAATCTCCCTCCAATATATAGAAAAGAACCCAAAGATAAGAAACTAAAAAGAACCTATTTAATTTTGCGGGATATATATATATTTTTAATTTAATTGTGTAACTATGGCTCTATGGAATAGGTCCTAGCAGCCTGTTGGCACTTTCAGCAGTTTTTTTACATGATAAGCATAATAATTATGATGCGCGCTTGTATCAAATTCAAAATGTTTTTATTCGTTGAATTAAACGCACTTTTTCGAATGGCTATGGTAAAAAATATCTTATTTCATCAAAATAACGTCTTTTTAATGTCAAAAAATTGTTAAGCTTTTTTCATTTCATACCTGAAAACTGTGATAATGATCAAGATTTTAAATAAGTCTTAGCAAGTATAAAAACCTTAAAATATGTAAAAGAACCTATTTACGATGTTAATGTGTGGATGAAATTATAGGTCAAACTCAGCTTTCATTATAGTTTTGCACTAAATCCTTCAAATACATAAATCTTCATTTTATTAATAAAATACGGGGAAAAATTTTAAAATTCAAACTTGCTACTAATCCTTTACGGTCCATTCGCTAAGATAGTGTCGGTACACCCGCAAGCACTTGTGTTCAGAGACAGGAATACCGGTAAGAAACACAACCTTTCACTACGGCACTTCTATGTAAACTGCCAACATCCAAATTGACTTGCGGGTGTACGCCGCACGTGGTATCCTTTGTTTATGCGGCGGCATCCTTTGACAAGAAGCGGCACGTGCAAAGGCGGTGAGATAAAAGGGCGACACTATCTGAGCGAACGGACTTTACTAGTTCGCGCTGGTTCGTCCCTCGCAAACATTCGACGCAAGCCAGATGAGGTCAATTTTCCAATGATTTACAATAAAAACGCAATATACAACCTGCACTATTCAAAGAGAAATACACCCACTTTCAAAGGAATACAGTCTAAAACTGCTCGAGATAAAATTCGATCGTAAAATTTAAGACTGCACTACACTGACTAGTGAAAATGCATTTTCATAGGTTGTATTAAAACTCATTTCAGAACGTACTCTTCTGTATAATCTTTTACGTCGCAAATAGTTGTAAGTGACAATATACGTGTGTTAAACTTTAAACTTTAATGTCATAGATTTATAGGTTCATTTAGGTTGTTGGCTTTTAATTTAAGAGCACTGCACTTCGCTTGTTTCAGTGATGCACCTCAGGACATGTAGACTGATTTATTGGTATACTAAATATATGGGTGTTTAATGTTTCAGATTATCTATATGCTCTTAAATGCGTGTGTTGGGTACATGTGCAAATGCAGTTTACATATTTGTTTATCTTCAGTTTACACATACGAAACGAACTTGTTGGAATATTACAGAATATACAAATTATCTGAAGGTCGAAGATTCCTGAATTTGAGCAAAAGATTCTTCGTTCGGAAATATTGTTTTTTAGACAAATGATTTCAGCCGTTAAATTTTAACTCGTCTATTCTCATCTCATATCATACAAGGAAGTTGGGGTCAGGTTTAGAATTATTTATTATTATTTGATTGTTAGGGGCTATGCAGCTCAGATAAAGCTGTAGTCACTGCGACCTAAAAGATCTATTGTAACTCGCCACCTATTTATAGTAACTCTTTAAGCCCAGCGGCTTCCAAGAAGTCTAGTATCTTCCTGGTTTTCAGAGTTTTTATTTCCTCCGGGTCGATTACGTGTCGCCCCAGATGGATACTACGCTTGTGGATTAGGGGTCCACAGTCACATAAGAGGTGCTTGGGCGTTTCCTGCTCCTCATTACAATATCTGCAGACGTCAGTATCACTCAATTTCATATGAAATAGGTGTCTGTTTAGTTTGCAGTGTCCGGTTAAAGCTCTAACAGTCGCGCTGGCGTTCGATCTACTGAACTGTATAAGTTCATTCGTCCGTCTTTGCGAGTAGCCTTCCACCAAAGATTTGGCATGTCTCAATCCTGGCTGTTTTAGCCAGAATTTATTTGACTCGTCCAAAACTCGTCCAGGTTTAGAATAGCCCTTCCCCCTCTTATCCCATGACTGTCGTAAAAAGGAATGGGGATCTCCACGCAAAGCTAAAACTAGATGGCGCTAGCGGCGAAGCGACCGCTATCAATGGATTTGATTGGTTGAAATACGTCAAAAATGACACTTGATATTTGAAACAGCCAATCAAACGATTTTAGGACAAACGCTTGTAGCGCCATTAGTTCCTCAGTATGCATCCCCATTAAGAGGCACAGCAACCAAGAGGTGGCAGTAGTGGTGGTGGCAGTAGTGTCTTCTCAAATCTTGGCATCCTTGCGATCACTAATCAGCCTACCAAGCATGGCGATTATGGTAACTTTCCCCATGGGGAGAGGCCCTTTTTTGTTCCGAGAAAAAATGCACTTTACGCATCCACCTCCTGCAGTAGCTCTACCATGAGTTGATGCAAACTGTTTTCGCTACCGTAAACTATCGAATATACTGCTCACACTCAATGAGAGTGAAAGAGAGAAAACGAAGTTTACGGTAGCGAAAACAGTTTGCATCAACTCATAGTGGGGCACTGGTGAGCAGGCGGATCGTATGTGGGGCTCGCCAGGAGTGGGCCGCTGCACTCTTGCATGACCATTGACTGCCTTCTGTGATCTTACCCAGCCTCTAGTGGGCTCGATGGGACCCCGATAGGGGGCCATACCCACTAAAAACTCCGTCGTTGGTCTACGGGAGACCATGGTGACATTCTCCCCATAAAGGACCCAGTAGGTAGCACGGTCAACCGGTCTCCCTTACGGTAGAGAGTGGCGAGATGGTCAAGCAAGCCATTAGGAGATGCCTAGAGTACTAGCAGTGGGCAGCGTCGTGTGGCTGTCATGATGATGGGGCAAAGAAATACCTTAACCACATAGAAAACCTTAATGAAACAAAACCTCATTTTTTATAATTATTCGCAGCTCCTAAGGCTGGTAAAAATTAATTGAAGTACCTATGTGATATCCTTGATGGTTCGCCAGCATTTATTTTTAGTAACTATTTACCACCAGGCTTTCCATTTTCTAAACAAATCCATTTATTTGTTAATTTACTTCTACAGGAGCAGGGAAATAACTCTGTCAAGGTAAACATAATACGAGTAATATAGAGATAGGTCATTAGTACCTTTATCTACACCCATGCTTTAAATCCTCTATAAAGGGTTCTGAAACGGTTAGCTAACTGCTAACATTACAATATCCGAGCGAGAGGATGTCGCTCTCCTCCCCGCGCCCACGTGTGACGAGTTACATTATTAAATTCAGTACAACATTATAACACTCGTTCGGATGATATAATTACTAGGAGGAGGAGGAAAGTCAAAATCAAAGTCAAATCACAGAATATATAATAGTACTAACGTGTCAAAGTCAAAACTTTTTATAGAGGATACAAATCATGGGCGTAGATAAAGACTATCACACGAGGCGAAAATACCCCTCATTATAATAAATAACTAATATTAAATTCGCACAGCTAATAATGACTATATTGCAATTCAGTATTGTAAAAAAAACTGTTTACAAAATCATAATATCATGAATGTACCTTCATTCGTGATATTATGATTTTGTAAACAGTTTTTTTACAATACTAAACTACTACTACTACACAGCAGATAATTACTATATTGCGATTCAGTATTGTAAAAAAACTGTTTTCAAAATCATAATATCACGAATGTACCTTCATTCGTGATATTATGATTTTGTAAACAGTTTTTTTACAATACTGAATCGCAATATAGTAATTATTAGCTGTGCGAATTTAATTTTAGTTATTTATGCAACTGTATTATAATGAGGGGTATTTTCGTCTCGTGTGATAATAGTCTTTATGATATAGTCTTTATGATATAGACCTATATGATAATATGTCTTTATCTACTCTCATATCGTAAAATTCGAATTATGAATTTCAAAACGAATTTATATTGACATACTTTATACACGCAATACCGAAAAAAAATTAAAAAGTTATTTTATAACATACCTTCGCTATACTAAGCAATGTTATAAAATAACTTTTTTTCTCATTACGATACAGGGCAAATCCAAGAAGAAGGCAGTGCCGCGATATTAAAAAAAAACAATGATATTCCCATATACTTTCCATGATTAAAACGTACTCTATGGTGATCGATGACTTAGCGTAACGATTAGTCTATTGGAATGCACTTATTTCATTATTTTTTTTCTAATAGAATACGCGCCATTTTTAGATTTTAATTTTTACTTTTGCCTAAAATATCTTAGTAGTGAGTGTAGTGAGTGAAAATTTGACTCCACCCGATATTTTAGATGCGGCGACGGAAAAAACGTCTTTTAACCTTAGTAAGTACTGCCGACCTACCGAACTCTTTTTTATCATTGATATTTTATTTTGTAGGTTCAATCGGTTCAATCACAAAATTGTATGAGAGTAGATAAAGTAATGTATGAAACTGTACATAACTAGGTATTAAAACACTCGTGTGATACTATTAAAAACCTCGCCTACGGCCCGGTTTTTAAACACACACTCATGTTTTAATACCCTTCATTATGCATCAGTTTCATAAACTACTATTATCTACACCCATGATTTAGGTATTGATTAGAAATATGGCAGGTCATTTAACTTTGACAGTGCGAAGTCGTCCAGATGGCCCGGTTACACCACGGTTAGTTCTGGGGCTGACACACGCTCGTAAACCGATCGTGTTTATTTTATTTGGCGATCGTTTACTTTGCGCGTGATTTCGAAAGCACCTTGGATGCACCGCGTGTGCTTACACAAATAATTGGGATCTTTGTTGGAACTCAGTTATACTCAGCTGAATTTGAAGCTAAAATACTGAACAGTCGATGCATCAGTTTTTTGTAAAAAAAGAGATAGGTATTAAAAATAATGAAGTGAACTTGAAATGATAGATTTGTCGGAAATATTGAGAACTACTAACTAAATATGGCAAACTGTTATAAGAAATTGTAATCAAATTTAGACTATGAGAAAAAGTGTGGTAATTTAAAGAGATTCTCAGTTCGATAAGTTTTCTATAATAATATAATACTATTTCTTATATTTTTGAATTGGCACTTTACCTTTTATTAAACGTTAATACATTCTCCTCATGCAATTTCCAAAAATCTCAAACTGTAGGTAGGTGTGTAAATACAATTTCTTAAAATTATCTTTAACCAAAACCCAAAAAACGATTTAAAATTCCCTAAAAATTTTAATGTGTTTCTCCCAGTATCAGTGACACAGGAACAATTTAATACGCTATTTTCAGCAAATTGATAATCGCTTGGCGCAAGCAGACATGCAATAAAATTTATTTTCGTTCTTACGTGCCGATCGGCGAACTTGTTTATAAATTAAAGGACGTTCCGGTCAAGAACCAGTTTTTTTTTTCATTCATATAAGTTTATATTATCGTGTTTGTGTGAAAAGAATGAAAATAGAGTCTGGAGTGTAGCATAGTGTAGCGTAGTTTGTGCTCTTTGCTCCACTATAGGATAATGTTAGTATAGTAAATGATTAGAAGCGGTCCTAGTGGAGATCCTTGAGGGAAGCCTATTCTCGGCAGTAGGCGTCGTCGTGCGGCATGAAGATTATGTAGCAAATGAAATGTAATATGACAGTTATTACAAGGCTTTAGCTAAATGGTTAATTAATAGATAAATACAAAATTATAAAAAGGAGTAACTAAGAATACAAAATGACAGTAAAAATCACGTTGGAAAATTTTGGATGTAATACTAAATCAAATTAAAACAAACCTACAATACAAGACAATACTATTAATTATATAATTTACTGCAAACTTGTATTTCATCAATACTATCTGACCAATTACTCAGTAATTTATTACTCAGAATACAATAATGGTTCTTCCATTATAACAATACGACTACATTACACAAAAACAAATTTGCTAGGTAATCCAACAGAATATGATATCACTCCAGATGTAATGAAACAATTATTTAACAATTTTCCCTGGGCTGCCCAACTAACCGATGAATTCTGCGAATAATAACTCAGTATAAAAAATGACAGAGTATTTATCACTTCCACCAAACCTGAAACGTCTGTCGTAATGGTGCGATAAAAATATCGATACTGAACGAGATTTAGTCGATAATTTTAACGATACTTCTTACTACTATTCAGGATAAACAAATCTATTTTAATCGAAACTATAAACTATCAGAGTGCCAAACTTTCAATTTACTGCGTAATTGAGTAACAAACATACAAACTTTTTCATATTTATATTATTAGTAGGGTTAACTTTGAGAAACACATTTTGGTAAGTAGTGTTCAAAGCATTATGAGTGAAAGTATAGAAACGAGATAATTTTTAATAACAGACTGGCGATTATTATTGCTCGATGTCTCTTTTGACAATTAGTTTCTTTGCCTTAAATTATATAAAAAACTTTAAAACTAGAATTTCTTTAAAATATTATGTTAATTGTGTATTAAAGCTAAGAATTATTGTCTTGTTTTGCACCAAAGGAATGTAGAAACTAAACTAGGTTTAACTTTTAATTACTTTTAGTCTTGGATCCAAAATAAATTTCTATGCTAGATCCAAAATAAACAACCGCAAAACATCGATAACTGATAAGTCCCACTATAGACTCGTGTCCCATCACTTATATGTCGCAGTATCCAACCGGAAGTTCGTCATTAGACGAGATTTTCGTGTGTTTTGGGACGAAGCCAACACAGTTATATGTTTACCAAGACATACGGACTTTTTGTAAGCCCTGATAACAATCTAGCGTTAATTTTTTGCCTTTTTGCTACGGACATAGAGATATTTGTTTTTCTTCAAAATGTAAGATAATACCTGAAGCAAACGTAAGATTGAAATATAGTATCTTATAATAGGTATTAGTAAATTATTGTGCAACCAGTTGTGGTTATATAATATTGTATACTACCTAATTGGTTAAATTTTGTACTTACTGGAAAGAAATATCTTGTCCCTAATTATGGCTCAGGTAGGAATCGATCCCATTTTAAAACTCCTCTTAAAATCTGATCACTTTGACTGCTAAGCCACAAATAGCAGGTACGATTGGCAACTTATGTGCTCTACCTACCACTTTGCAGAAAAATACGTGTGCTCGCGCCCTTTAAGTAATAATATCTATTCTATTTGTGATTTAAGTGACTGCGTGGCGTGCAAGGAGTAGGGGTCCCGAGTTCGATTCCCAAGGGGAGGTACAATATGTACTTGTTTTGGGTGGTGGTAGGGCTTATTTCAAGAGGCCACCTGGCTAGCTACCACTATCTTACTTAAATAAGTCTGACGCCATATAAAACAATTCAAAAATTGTTGTGTTTCGGCAGTTATATAGAGGAAGATAGCCCTTCTCAGTGATGAGGATTCCGGTTGTAGTGTGCTTCTACCTTCGGCCTTATCGTCACCTAACATCAGGTGAGGTGAAGACTAAGTACTTACTATCCCGTTGTGCATAAAAATTTTGGCTGTTGCATGAAAATGAGTAGCAAAGAGCGCTTGATGCCAGCCAAAGGATTTCAAAAATAGGGCCCACATAGTTTTTCTCGGGGCCAACGGACTGTCGGTCGTTACGCGACATACAATGCTCGCCCCCGTCTACGTCTGTTTTACTGCCTTTGCATTATGCATGCAATGCATTCGTTTTTATTTTCCTACTCGAAAATCCGGTATTTGAACCCGTGAAGCAATGACAGACGCTATAAAATGGAAAGTAATAAATGTTGTTTAATTGTTCTTATAGATTATTTTGTTGTCTTTTTAGTGTTAACATCAGGCAGTTCATGTCTCCCAACTTAGTACTCAGTTAAAGACGAGTATTTTTTTCCGAGGGACCTATAACTGAAGTTTTGTTTGCATCCTTCAAAAATTTAACTGACTGACTTAGAAAAAATGCAATTTAAGTTAATCAAAGTAAAAATTCATTGAGTGAAGGGCTTGATAATGCAATAATCTTAGCTTATTAAATTATTATGAAGGCATAAGCAATTGACATTTTCCACACAATTGTAAACAATGTAAAATCACCCGTAATGTAAATGTGCCAAGTGCTAATTTTATGTAAAATATTTTAGTTTAATTCTGTTTTGCTTATATTAAATTTGCGTAGGACTGTGTTCCATTTATGTCTATATTATATGCCAAGGTTAAGCCTACTAAGGTAGAAAACACAGATGTTTAATTATACCTACTGGCATACTAACTTATACCATTAGTCTCAGAAATTATTAACGCAGGTAATCGGCGCAAACCTAGTACAATATAGAATAGAAAAGTAAGGTTTCTATAATTTTTACTGGCCAAAACTCGTGACACTGATCCGTATTCACAAATGTTACTATGAGGTCTCACAGTGCTCTCGGACGCACAGCGTCCCAACTACCAATCATACGTAATACGTAAAACGAACGAACCAATCATACGGCAGAACATTCAAATGCTTTTTAGCTAAAATCTGTAGTTAAGGTCTCCTTAACTTTGAAGAAGCTGTCAGTTTCATAGAGTTCCTGTCAAATCTGACAACTTCTTTGAATTTAAGGTGGCCTTAACTTTAAGATTCGCTTGAGATTTTGGCCGATAGAGAGCTATTTCAACGCAGTGCGTTCCTTTAAGCTTAAGCAAGGGTTGTTTGAGTACTGATCTTGAATTCGGGTGCGAGACCTTAGCGATTAACACCATGAAAACCGGTAGAGTTTTACCACGGAGGCCATCGTTGTCTAAATTTGTTACAGCAATACTTTATGTAATTAAAATGATAGATAAACTCGTAACCTGGCTTATACTTTGTGATCTGTTTCCGTAGGTAGTTCAGTTCTAGTTTGACCAGATCTGGAGCAAATTGCACTTGTAAATAAATGGGCTAATTATTCCCAATAGAATAGAGCCATCTGTTGGGAGTTGTTGGTAACCGTTTGATAAGAACCATTAGAATAGTCAACATAGTCGCAGTATTTTAACCGAAAGTAAACATTTATTTACATTCACATCAGCTATTTTAATATTCCCACTATTTGGGTACGGTCTTCTTATGGATAATAATTCTTGGGGCTAATTGTCTTATTTCGAAATCTATCGGAATCGCTTTCATTTGACAGTTGGATGTGACACATTGCTGTATTTCGTTGGTAAGTTTTTATTTGTGCCAAAAATAAGTATTAATGTTCTGTCAACTGAAAGCGATTGCGATAGGTTTTGATATAAGACAATAAAATTAGTGGGCAGGCCCGGCCTGCAGGATTGGACGGAGAGGTGCAGCTTTCATGGCTTGTATAGCATCCTTCAATCTCACTAGATTCATTGGCCAGATCCACACTGGATCTAGTGAGCGCGAACTGGCGGACGAGGCCGTGCCTCATGCTACACACGTTGAGATTACAGGAATTACTCGATGTTAATGACTTCAAATGCAGCCAGGTCCAACTCCTTGACGTGCGTTCCGAAGCCTGTGTTGCCATTTTCATCAAACCTCATTCAGAATCTCCCCAAAATAATACGATTGTATGAAAAGGCGAAACACATTCTCCCACAACACCGACTTATTCCTCCCAAATTACTATTTCATTTTGTATGAAACGAAGATTTTTGATTTTATTAAGAAAAAACAAATTTGGGGAGATTTCCCCCAATCTGGCATCACTGAAGCACAAAGGCGCTCGAGATAATAATAAGTTTTAGGTCACCCATCCCATACGACCCTAGATGTTGCTTAAACGCCGCAATTGCATGTCGAAAGTGCTACTCTGTGCCATCCATTAAGTTCCTTTGCGCTGTTTATTTATATTTCACAACGAAATGTGGTTTTTAGGAACATAGTTACACAGAAAGACTCCAATCCAGTTATTGCTTCATGTGGATTGGAACCTTCCTGTCAACGTCCTGAACAAAACTTTTGATAGCAGATTAATGTACTGAAAATCTGTGGTATTATTCCAAATCCGTCAAAATGGCGCACGCATATTCGCGATGCGTTGTTCACGTTATCGGCGTTCTTTAGTTTTCCAGCGGGTCTAAATGTAAATTCCTTGTTGCCATATTTTAATATACCTATATACTTATCGACATTCTACCTCAGTAAAAAAAAATTAAATAGGTAAGTATAAAAATATTTTTTAGGCAGGGATATCGTTTTTAGGGTTCCGTACCCAAAGGGTAAAAACGGGACCCTATTACTAAGACTCCGCTGTCCGTCTGTCTGTCTGTCACCAGGCTGTATCTCATTAACCGTGATAGCTAGAAAGTTGAAATTTTCACAGATGATGTATTTCTGTTGCCGTTATAACAACAAATACTAAAAATAGAATAAAATTAATATTTAAGGGGGGCTCCCATACAACAAACGTAATTTTTTTGCCGTTTTTTGGTACGGAACCCTTTGTGCGCGGGTCCGACTCGCACTTGGCCGGTTTTTTCTTATTTGTAGTGAAAAAACATGTTTTTTAGGGTGACGTCTCTATGTCTCATTTATTTGAGCGAAGTGATTGTGGTAAAACGACAAGGTATTAATTTATCGGATACTGCGTAGTTGTTTACTATGAATCAGATGGAACCTTGACCGACGCAGCGGGCGTTGAACCGAGTTGCGAAATCGCGCGCATCTATCGAGTGCACTGTGGGTTAATACGTTTTATAAAACAGATTGTGCGTGTGCGCATGCTAGTAGATTTTACTATTGGACAAATCAAATACATTGATCAATTTTCAAAGTAATTAAGTAGCGGAACAGAAGCTCTTGTAAGTGCGGCTTAGTAGTGCCTACCCCTAGGAAGGGTGTTATTGTTAGGCATTTAGGGGGGTAGGGCTTGAGCCGAGTCTAACCCAATCTCACGTGGGGGTGAGGGGGGTTCTCGGCAAACGTCAAGTTTTTTTTGCAGAAATAGTATCGTGAAAAACTGTGTTAAATAAAGTTAAACATTTTTCATACCAAAAAGTGGCTACATTCTAAACAAGAATGTAAATGCAAAGCAAGCAAGCTTGCACAGATTAACGTAATCACACTAAGACTACGCGTAATGAAAAATCTCACGTGATATTTATGGGGCGGTGAGGAGGTCGAGGCAAATTTCACGACATCTCACCAAGAGGGGTCAGGGGGAAACTTGAGAAAATATGAAAAAAAGTAGCAGTGACGAAGGGTCAAATTCAATGTCTTTTGACCTTTAAAATATTATATCGCTATATCATATCGCGTTTCGGTGAGAACATGTTACAACGGACAGAGAGCAACATATACAGTACCATCAATGTCTAATGGTACCACGGTAGAGGAAGGATTCTCACACCCTTGTTACTGAAACAAAAACAAATATTATTTTTAACCGACTTCAAAAAACAAAAAAAGGAGGTTCTCAGTTTGACCTGTATGTATGTATGTATGTATGTTTGTTCGCGTTTATCTCGCGTTTGGCTGAACTGATTTTGATGCGGTTTTCAGTAAAGTATTTGTTACACTTAGGAGAAGGTTTTAGTATTTTATTAACCGACTTCAAAAAACAAGAAGGTTCTGAGTTTCACTCGTATGTAAGTATGTATGTTTGCCCGCGATTATCTCGCGTTTGGCTAAACCGATTTTGATACGGTTTTCAGAAAAGTATTTGTTAAACAATACTAAATAATATACTAGAAAAAACGACTCGCACCAGATCAATACTCAGACGGGAATCGAACCCGCGACCTTAAGAGTAAAGCGAAGAGTTTAGGATATACTAGGAAAAATTCGACGATGTCACTAGTGACTCGGTAGCTCAGCGGTCAGAGCATTGGACCGGATATCCAAAGGTCGCGGGTTCGATTCCCGTCTGAGTATTGATCTGGTGCGAGTCGTGTTTTTTCTAGTATATTATTTAGTATTGTTTAAAAATAGCATTGTAAATGCAAAAATCTCAAATTTAAAAATTATATAGCTATTTCATCTTAATCAATTGTTAAAATATCTGGAAAGATATTTCAATTGAATGTCGAGGTAATTCCTCACATTGGTGAAATAACGCTGGCTTACAGCGTAAGAGTTTAGGATATACTAGGAAAAATTCGACGATGTCACTAGTGACTCGGTAGCTCAGCGGTCAGAGCATTGGACCGGATATCCAAAGGTCGCGGGTTCGATTCCCGTCTGAGTATTGATCTGGTGCGAGTCGTGTTTTTTCTAGTATATTATTTAGTATTGTTTAAAAATAGCATTGTAAATGCAAAAATCTCAAATTTAAAAATTATATAGCTATTTCATCTTAATCAATTGTTAAAATATCTGGAAAGATATTTCAATTGAATGTCGAGGTAATTCCTCACATTGGTGAAATAACGCTGGCTTACAGCGTAAGAGTTTAGGATATACTAGGAAAAATTCGACGATGTCACTAGTGACTCGGTAGCTCAGCGGTCAGAGCATTGGACCGGATATCCAAAGGTCGCGGGTTCGATTCCCGTCTGAGTATTGATCTGGTGCGAGTCGTGTTTTTTCTAGTATATTATTTAGTATTGTTTAAAAATAGCATTGTAAATGCAAAAATCTCAAATTTAAAAAAAAAAAAAGTATTTGTTACACTTAGGAGAAGGTTTTAGTGTTTTAACGTTTTAACCAACTTCAAAAAAAGAAGGTTCTGAGTTTGACTCGTATGTATGTATGATTGTCCGCGATTATCTCGCGTTTAGCTGAACCAATTTTGATGCGGTTTTCAGAAAAGTATTTGTTAAACTTAGGAGAAGGTATTTGTATTTTAACCGACCTAAAAAAAGGAGGTTCTCTTCTCAGTTTGACCCCTATATATGTTTGCCCGCGACTATCTCACGTTTGGCCAAACCGATTTTTCTACCTAGATAAAGTATCTAATACAGAAAGTACTTCCACTAAAAAGAAAAAAAGAAAAAATTGATTTAAAAAACAAAAAACCGACTTCAAAACCCCACTTTACCTCTAAAAAAAGCAAGAAATAATATTCAAATCACGAGTTACGCATTATCATTGTAATAAAACAAAAACACGTCTATTGAAGTCGGGTGGGGCTGTTAGAATAAAAAAAAGTTGTCCTCCAGCCCCACCCGACTTCAATAAACGTGTTTTATTACAATGATATTTAATGCGTAACTAGTGATTTGAATATTATTTCTTGCTTTTTTAGAGGTAGAGTGGGGTTTCGAATTCGGTTTTTTGTTTTTTAAAACAATTTTTTCTTTTTTTCTTTTTAGTGGAAGTACTTTCTGTATTAGATACTTTATCTAGGTAGAAAAATCGGTTTGGCCAAACGTGAGATAGTCGCGGGCAAACATATATAGGGGTCAAACTGAGAAGAGAACCTCTCCTTTTAGTGTAATTACATTACAAATATTATTAGTTGTGTAATAGCAACACGCCCTTGCATGTTAGACGCTAGTACTATTTATTCTGTGATGTTAGTCTTAACCCTCCCATAAAAAATGCTAATATTTACGACTACAAAAAGCGAAAAACACGATCTTTGCTTTCAAATCCATTTGTCACATAAAGCAGTTTATTATTCTTAATCAACGAAAAAATCTTACAATTATCGTATTAATTGTAATATTTAACGTTTAAGATATTCAGTTACACATAATTAGGTGATATTTCATAAAATATCATTTTTCATTTCTTAATAATTGTTGCAAAACAAAACACGCAAACGAACCAAAAAAAATTGTGGCCCTACAAACTATTTGTTTTTTTTTATAATAACATAATGGCATATGAAATCATCAATCAGAATAATAGTACAAAGATTATGAATAATCGGTAGCAACTTAAATAAATTCGAGTAGTAAAGAAGGCCGTGTGTTATTACAAGAAAATTATTCTTAGGCAATTTGTACGCTCGGCGTCGGAAGGTTGACTGTACCTTTCACTTTTAGTATTATTGTTTTAAACTGTAACTTATTGTACTAAATAATATAAGTACTAGAAAAAGAGCATTGTGAATGCAAGTCTCAAATTAAAAAATTGTAACTTAATAACATACCTACCTAATAATATGTAAGTAGATGTGTTTTTTGTAATTTTTGTTTAAAATAGGTTATTTTGAAAAGTATAAATAAATACTTGGGTAACTTCGTACAAATTTTTTTTTAATCTGATTTTTTAAATAAGTAGGTATGTATGAACTTCAACATAGTTATGTCTCCGTTTCAGGTGGGGAAAAAAATTCTTTCGTATGTCTGTCTATCCAGCTGTTCTCTGTAGGTCGTATAATTCCCTACTGATTCTAATTTTGTGAGTAGATTCAATAAATTTATATGCATATTTTATAAAATCAGTTTTTCGAAATTATTCGAAAAAAAATATTCAACAATTTTGAAAAGTGACACAAACGTGAGGTCTACTGTTCAAAGAGATATTAGTTTTATGCTTGTAATTTAAAGTAATACTAGCGCCCGCCCTCACTTCGCTTCGGTATGGAATTTGAGACCATTTATTATACATTATTATTCTTCCTCTTGAATCACTCTATCTATTAAATGAAACCGCATCAAAATCCGTTGCGTAGTTTTAAAGATCTAAGCCTACATAGGGACAGGCAACGGGAAGCGACTTTGTTTTATATCCTATGTAGTAATGTCCATACACATTTTTTGAAGTATGAAATCATATTAAACATGTGCGTCATTGTAAATTATGTACTCATCAAATTATGTAATTGGTTTGCGAATCAAATGACAGATAAGCAAATATTTTTTGAGAAATGGCTGTAAAAAATAATAAAAGTTTCAATAAAATACACTTAATCAAATATTTGCTTTCTTATTTGTACTGCTAAGTCAGCTTTTCTACAGGTAAACTAATTAAATAAAATACTTGATAGAAACTCTTGATTGTTTCTATAAAATAAAAATAAATTCTTAATTGTCTAGAATCTAGATTGCAACAAAGACGAAGTTTTCTAACGAACCAATGCTTGTTTTGTCATTGATAAGTAACTTAGAGACAGTAGAAAAATAAGTTTAAATTAGATCCTGTTAGCAAAACGTTAAAAATTATTTGAGTTTTGAATCAATATTATCAGTCATATTACTTGGTTTCTGATTCTAACAACAAACCAAGACAGTGTTCTAAAGAATACTTAAATTTTCAAGAAATATTTATTAAGGCTTTCCGCCAACAAGCGATTAATCGCTGAGCGACTTTTTGTCGTCGAGAAACATATAGAGTTCAATACGTAAAAGTCCACGAGCGACTTCTTATAGCTGCGATAATCGCGGCGATAATTTAGGCATTTTTTGACGCTGGCTAAATAAAATCTTTGTCGTGTCATTTCACGGGTAAATATCGCCACGATTAATGCCGCGATTAATGCAGCTACAGAAAGTCGCTTGCAGGTGGGAGCAGTTAATGAATCTTTTATTTAATTTGTTTAAAATTTAGTAAGTTAATAATAAAATTATTACATGAAGAATTTTAGCAGTCACCCGGATAGTGAAAAACTCAATCATGATTTTATAAAAATATAGCATTGTGAAAGCAAAATCTCAATATCAATAATAAACTCTATTAGTGTAATGGTAACAAATTCGTGCACGACTGTCACCGTAATACGAACGTCGGAATATTTAAATTAAGTGTAATGACCGTCATCAGTGGTCGCCACATCTCGTTTGCCTGATTTGAGAATAGTATTATACAATTTGTTAGTACCGTATGGAAATGATATTTACGAATAACTGTTTTACTTTGATTGAAGCGAAACTAAAGAAGGTTATGAATATTATTCTTTATGATTTGGGTGATTATTATAAACGCAACGGTTGCAAACTTACTAATGCACCAAAAGATCTTGATTAAATTCTTTATAAGGTTGTATGAAATGCATAAGCATTTTTTCGACCCTGTTTAAATAAAGTTATTTGTATAATACCAACAACCTTGCAGGACTTAATTACTAATATCATAAACAACAACGTTTATTCTACAACTTTTCCGAAAAAGACAAGAAATCGACTTTCCATACAAACCCAACAGCTGATCAAGATTTTCATGAACAGTCGTTTTTTTCTTGTTCCGAAAAGTTGTAAAACAATCGTTGTTATTCATGATATTGGTAATCTAGTCCTGCGAGGTTGTTGGTGTTTTAATAATAACCCTGTATAAACAACCATGACTCGAGAAAAATTTCATATGTATTTCATACAGCCTTGTAAGGGAATGAATATACCTAGATCCTTTGGTGCATTAGTAAGTATGCTACTGTTGCAAACAGTCATTAAAATAGTATTATCATTTTGAAAAAAGAAATATAGGTAGCTTACTTCCGCAAACAATATACGCAAGATGCACCGCCCGCCCGCCCGCAAAAATATGCACATGAACACCACAAAATATCAGTGCACAATGCCTGCATTTAGCTAGACAGCATCACACCTTGCACCTTCACCAATTAGGCCACTCTATACTTGTTTCGCCCCAACCCGGAGAATCCTCAGGAGTTAGATCGTGCACCAAATGCGTGCACACCAAAATTTTGGTGTTGGTGTACGCACGATCTAACTCCTCCATTTATTAGCGGGCGGGCGGGCGGTGCATCTTGCATATATTGTTTGCGGAAGTAAACCAGGGCTGGAAACCGGTTTTTAATTAACCAGGTTAATTTCGATCTCAAACATGTTTTTTCGTAAGTGTTCACTCGGAGCGGAATTGATTCGCGAGCGATATTGCTTCTGGGATAAACCTGGTTAATTCCACGACGCGCGTGAATGGTGCAGCGATATATTTTGTCTCTTTTTATCTGCGGGCGCAGGCGGGATCTTGACGCGATGCAGCGCAAACGCAAGTCGCGTCTCGTCTTTCGTTTCGTTGCTTTGCATCGGGTGGGCGGAGCGAACAAAATCATTTAGGTATTAACCAGGTTTTGGGAGCGGAATCAAAACCAAAACGGTCTACGAGCTTAACCAGAATAATACCGGTTTCGACGAGCAGAATCGAAATAAAAACGCTCTTTTCAAAATGTATTGAGCTGCGCGAAACTTGGTTGCGAATTTTAACTAGGTTTTCCAGCCCTGAAGTAAACTACATATATATTTCTTTTTTCAAAATGGTTTGGCACTTCCGCCATGTTTGGAAAGAAGACGCCTGATTCAATCAAAGTGTATTATCATTCTGAGCCTTATTTAGTTTTGCTTCTTCAATCAAACTATAATACAGTTATTATTAAATATAATTTTCCATATACATATTGAACTGGTTTTACCATTTATTATTTTAAAATGTGAAGCAATGAAAATTTACTTTCAACGCGTCAAAGGGATATCAAAAGCAGATGTTTAATTGACAGACGAACATTTGGCTTTTCCATCAACATGAAAATAAATAAATTCAGTGGCCACTCCACAATGTGACTTTCAAAACAAGCAAAAATTAAAAGATGTGATGCGATGGATTTAGCTGATACAGTCACTGGTTTGAAACAAACAGATTTAGTGAGAAAATGATCAAATTCGATTTATTGAACTCAGTTTCATTTTGCAGTTTTGTGGATATGGAATATTATTGTGTTCCGGCACTTAGGTAAGGAGCTAGTTCCTCAAAGATTGAGGATTCCGGGTGCAGTGACTTCCACCTTATCTATAGCTAAAACAGCAGGCCTATTACATATAAAGAATCGCGATAATCGGACGCAATTCGTCGTTCAATTTTACTTAATATTAAACCTTATTCGTGAGTTGCCGTCTCGCGGCTTTTCTCATCTTTCGTCATCACACTGAATCCTTCACCTTTTTCTTCTACTAGCACCTGATACTGCGTCTTCTCGTCTTTCATCCGGATACGACCAGCCATTTTTACGCGATTAGGAGGGTCCCCACCAAGCGAGCAACCTCGTGCGATGCCCACCATACGCGGCAAACGTCTTGCCTCGCGAGGCAAAATAATTTACCTTGTAGGTAAATTATTTAGGTAGAAAAATCGGCTCAGCCAAACGTAAGATAATCGCGAAGAAACATACATACATACGGGTCAAACTGAGAACCTCCTTTTTTAAGTCAGTTAAAGAACAACACAGATTTCCCTCTTCCAACAAAAAAAATGTTATCTTATTCAGTTCATAAACAAAGAAGTAATACGACCATATCATCGAGGTAATTCACACAAAATCATACTATTTTCGTGCTTTTTTTCAAGATTACTTGTAAAGCACTGAAACGATTTCCAAATTTTAAAAAATTATACCAACTTGGGAGTTTACCTGATGTAATAACGTTTGAATCATTTTAATCAGTCCAGCCGTCTTTGAGTAATCGGTGGACATACACAAAAAAAACAAATATACAGACGAACAGAGAACCTCCTCCTTTTTTGAAGTCGGTAAAAATTATGAACTGTTTCATCCTATCCAACTAATATTATAAATGTGAAACTTTGTGGGTTTGGATGTTTGGATGTTTGTTCCTTAATCACGCAAAAACTACTGAACGGATTTGGTTGGAATTTGGCACACAGATAGAAGATAGCTTAGATTAAAACATAAAATACTTTTTATACTGATATCCTTACGGGAACGGGAACCACGAGGGTGAAACCACGGGCGGCCGCTAGTGAAAGCATAAACTAAGATCCTACTAGCTTAAATAAACTACAATGCGCAATATCGCGTAAGCTGCAAAAACAATGAAATACGCTAGAACATCCAGAAGAAAACAGAATCACCATTCGCATAATGCAACTTGCACTCGATACGTGCAGTTACATTTTAAAGCGATTTCGCATAAGGGAAGAGTAAATATTTGCCAAAGAAACAATATTATTTTCGTCCGACTCCGAAGCAAGTCCGCACAATTTGTAGTCGATATGGGTCCGTTGGCTAAAGAATAAAATAAAACACGCAGAAGCGTTAATGAACTCATGAACCTCTCAAATGATTAATTATTGAATATTTTAGATTTTAGGCATTCACAATGCTATTTTTATATTAAGTTAATTAATCTATTAGAAAAAATACTAGAAAAAATCGACTCACCCGTAGTACTTCAGACGGGACCTCAGTCCACCTCAGTCCTATCTGACGTGCTACGGGTGAGTCAATTTTTGATTTGAGATGTAAATTAATTCAATTACTTAGCTACTTCATTAAATTCTATATTGTTTACTTCATTAAATAGTCCTCACTTTCTTTTAGATCTTTCAGGGGTCTACAAATAATAATTTTGAAATCATATATGTACTTTTTCACTTTCAAAAAACCCGTCCCAGATTTACAAAACAGTAGCATTGGTTTTCTACGCCCATACCTTGCAAGTATCCAAGACATAATTTTTATTTTTCTGAAGCCTACTGTAAAATACTATTTAATATTCTTCTCCTTATTTGGCCAGTGAATGTGCTGGAGAGACTATTTTGTGGTGGTGCCGCTAGCTTTCTACCAATCTGACTGTTAGTTTTTAAGTGGATGCTCTCATTGTTGGAAAATAGTCGGACCAAAGTTAAATTCATTTATTGCAGAAGTTTTATTCTAGAGTTATGGGGCTTTTAAAATTGAACGTCTAAAACTCTAATCTAAATTTCTTTGACCAGCTTGTCAAAATCAGTCTCACATCACACCAAGAGTACGTTTATACAGCGGCGGTCACATAATTAAAGACACCAGTCGATTTTCATACAAACGAGGTAGGTATTTTTGAAGCCTTAGTTCTCCGCCAGGGATTAACCTAGCTGTAATCTGATGATGGCCATCCAGGATATGAATGGAGCAGATTCAGATCGCTATACACACTCAACTGATCTGGGGGCTACTCAAATAGCCACTTTTCTATTCGTTCGCTAACTTAATAATTAAAATAAGCCATAAACTTCAAAATTACGTGTCGTAGGCTTATCAATTCCATACAATACAAGTTACAACAATGTCTGTGATTTACATAAACTTGCGACGTGTAACTTGATCGTTTAATTGCTTATTTTTAAGCTTTAAGCTAGCGAACGAATAGAATAGTGGCCGTTTGAGTAGGAGGGCTGATTAACATTTTACTCTTAAAACATTTATATGCTAATTTTGCGGTTTTTTTAACATATTTTTATATCTCTATGAAAATGTATGGAAATCCCAGAAATAAAAACTCTGATCCTTATATCTGATACACTGATCAGATCAGTTCGGTGTGTATAGATCTGAATCTCACCTCCATCTAGATAGCCATCATCAAATCACAGCTAGGTCAATCATTGACAGAGAACCAATGCTTCAAATTTACCTCGTTTGTATGGAAATCGACTGGTGTTTTTAATTATATGACCGCCACTGTATTTATCTACCTAATGTCATATCTGTGTTGCCGTTACTATTGATTCTCTGACAGCCGTCAGTAAGTCCGGTCACGTCTGAGCACCGGCCGCGGTAAGCTTGGTTTGAGCGATGCATAAAAACTGAGCTTAGCTTTCCGAACTTTGAAATTCAAATTCGAAATATCGATATGACATTACCGACACGAGAGCTTTTTCGTCTAGTGCGGGAAATGTCTGTGAAATCAGTTTGGGGTAATCTCATTGATTGAATAAATAAATAGACGAACTTCGTGGTCGAGTGTGTCTAAGGTTCCGGGTTCGATCCCCGGCTGGGTTAATTTAAGAAACTTATCTTTCCTATATTACCTACCTCAGGGACACTCAACGTGTTTGTTTGTTGATATTTATATTTACATAGTTGTAGAAGCGGCTGGTTAGTTGGGAAATCCTTATATACTAGTATCCTTCCTTACTAATATTATAAATGCAAAAGTCCGTTTGTTTGTTTGTTTATTTGTTTCGCCTTCACGACTTAACTACTGAACCAATCATCATGAAATTTTACATACACGTTACCAGCGGTACAGAGAAGGACATAGAGTACCTTTCATCCCGGAAAAGGTGTTGATCCCGAGGAATAGAAAAAAACTTTCCACACAGACAAAGTCGCGAGCGGCAGCTAGTTTCATATAAAAACACATTTTACGTGCTTGAAACTCACAATAGTATATAAAGTATGAAAGCATAAAAATTTAAATAAAAATTATAAATAAACGCCAAGAACCGTAAATAAAATGTTTCATGTCCATATGTTTTTGAACTCATATAAGAATCGAGTTCAAAAATAAAATTTAAACACCCATCGCGAAATCGTTACCAAGTTTGTTTTGTCACAAGCTAATTAAATGACATTCGCGCGAATTGATTTGACACGACGCTTAAAAACAACGACTTTCTCCGAGAATTTCTGGCGTCTGTCAGAGATAAGTAACGTTTCCGGAACCGTGTCTCGTTTTAATTTTTTTATTACCCGATGACAGGCATGAGCCTTTATATTACAATTGGATTTTGGTTTTACATGGAGCAACTTGGCAGGCAACTTGGCAAGCGACTTTAGTCATTTAGCGCTTTTTATCGAGAATCGCTTGTAAAATCTAATCGCAAACCTAATTACATTAAGGTGGCGATTCAATTTTACAAGCGATTGTCGATAAAAAGCGCTAATTGACTTAAGTCACCTGCCAAGTTTGCCTACCAAGTTGACTCGTGTAAATACCCCGTTAGGATGATCTTCGTCCATGTTTTTTGTACCAGTCTTTAAAATATGAGTATAGATACTATAAAATTGGATTTTTTGTGCTATTTTATCCGGTATTTAACTCAGATTTCCAATATTCTTCCACTCACATTCGAAATATGATTATTGATTATTATAATACACTAGCGGCCGCCCGGGACTTCGTCTGCGTGGAAAGTTTTTTTGCTATCCCTCGGGAACTATACTTTTTTCGGGATAAAAGGTACCCTATTTCCTTCTCTGTACCCCTGACAACGTGTATGCAAAATTTCATGATGATCGGTTCAGTAGTTAGGACGTGAAGGCGTAACAAACAAACAAACGGACTTTCGCATTTATAATATAATAATATTAGTAAGGATTATTAAAGGAGATGTCCCAGCGTTGCCCCAGATTCATTTTATTTAATTAATTTCATAATTGAAAAATGCTAATTACATTTTATTTAGGTATAGTATCAGTCAAGAATTGTTTTATATTTAGAAAAACAATTACAAAAACATTAAGTTGTTTTCTGAAGTATTTTGTGAAAAAAATGTAAGTTAATAGTACTATCATGATAAAAAATTGTGATTTAAAAGCGTTTTAACTTAAAAATCGCACTTTGTAATGCAGAAAATAATTCTTAATCTGATTCTAGAGTAAAATACCTATTCTGACATACTACTTTGATTAAGACGCGATAGACTTTCATTTTTTGAGAATGGTGAGGCAAATGACAAAGGCGCGATGGGACATGTCCTTTGTTTAATTTGATCGAAATGCATCATTTCTAGTAATGTTTAAAGAATTTTGCACCTTGGAAGGTCTGTACCCCAGCAGTGGAGACATTAAAATGGCTGATGGTCATTGAATCAAAAGAATTATGGTAAAAGTCGTGAAGAGATGTATTCGGACAGAATAGAACCGATAGTTGTGGAGATCCTTGGGGACGCCATTCCCAATAATATTAATATTGGGCGTTGTGTGACTGCTGGGAAAAAGTATGAGACATTTTTTCAGCCCGCTAGTTTAAGATTTATTCATTTGTTATTTTGAGGATTTTCAAATTACATTTAGGTACTGTCAAATCTTTGGAGTATCCGTAAATTTAACAACACAATCCACACACACACACATACACACAAAGCACAGTTTTCAAGTTCGTAAAAACCAGGATTATCAAGATTTATTTTGTTTATGAGAAAGGTCAGACAGATGCTTTTGAGGTTTCTACTATTTTGAGAATATGGGACGATGAAATTTGGCAACAATACGTTATACTTATTTGTAAAAAAGATCATTAGGTATGTAACACATTCACGAGCATTTATTTTTTTACTCTAGAACCACTAAGAATAAAATAAGCAATTTAAATATATCATTTAAGATGCATGTGATCATAAACTGGTCAGTAAAAAAATCCAACTTACACTTATATCTCAAATATTAAAGTGATTATTTTATTCGTCATTCACAGTGTGAAAAGTAATTTTTTTTATTTTATTTTTTATTTCAAGGAAGATCAACGGCAACAAACAGTAATATGTAATAAGTATAGCAGTGGATAGCCACTTAAAGGTCCTCACAAATACTAATTAAAAATGATAAATTAATACTTACGAACTAAGATTACACATTTCATTTGCTACACTACAGTAATTGCTCAATGAAATTACAAAATTGATAGGTTTAAATAGGTATCGTAAAATTAGGAGTTGAAAAAATGCCTACTGATCGCATTCCTTGCACTGGTACTGAAAAGTTTGTGGTATTCCACACAGTCGGATGCCACATGGCTAAAATTAATCTGTTTGAAATTGCACTTTTCTCTTCGTTAGGGTCACACTCACACCTGACAGTGCCAAGCCAAGACCCACTTGATTAGATACTGATACTGTAGCCCAAATAATATGTCCCCTTGATAAACGGGCACTAAAGATATCACTGCAATATTAGAGATTTGCAAAACACTCGTAACAATACATTACTCTTATTTGAGCCGACACGACAGAATAATCTTGAGGAAATTGAAAGAAATTGATTTTCGCTTTGAACGAAGATTGCAGTTTTTCTCTTCACAATGGTCACACCTCATAGTGCCACGACCCACTTGATTTGACATTGACACTGCCAGTCCAAATATGTCCCCCTGATGGATGGCCAGAAAGGTGTCATTGTGACATTCCAAGATTTTGCGAAACACCAATGTTTAATCTGCGCGTATTTGGAGCGACCTTGGTGAAATTATGTGTACGTTCGAAAACGTTGCAATGTTTGATTATAATCTATGATTTGTATGCGAGATTTCTTGAGAGCGTGACAGTCGACGAAAAATCAACATTACTATAATAGTCCAGTCAACAAATGGCCCAAAATGGGGTGTAGAGTGCGCGAGCGGGTAGATACGCGATTTCTTCAGAAATTTGTTTAATGCTTAGGGTCTGTAGTAGTAGAAGTGGGACTTTTAGTATGCACACACCCTATACACCCTTAACAAGTTTTTGTAGAAATACCCTCTGTAAAATCCCGTATATGCCCGTTCACGCACTCTAGATCTCTTAGCGGACTCTGACTGAACTATAAAGAATTTGTATAAACCTAAGAAAACGTGTTAAAAATAGATAAAGCCAACAATTTAGTGCTTTTATTCTCATCTGTTTGTCAACTAATTTTCTTTTTATGTTGTTTGATTTTTAACAAATAAAAATTGAAGTTTATTACATGTTATTATAATTTATTTATAATTGTTTTCTTGAAATTTTCGATATTGAGGTCAAATTTCAGTTACTGGGTGAACAGAACACTAGTTTAAAAAGTCATTTCACAGATTTTAAATTATGTCAATAGAAAAGCCGTTTTGTACTGACCTGTTTACCGGTAAAGTCTTCATAGCTTTTCACAAAGGCTACAATTAAACGTAATACCACCTACTGTTATTCAATCAATCTTTTAACCTATAGTTTGTACATTTTCAGTTTCACGTGTCTACCGAAATTATGCCTTTCAGACTTTATTACTCCCTCGGACGAAGCGACTAAACTATCTTTGCATTTTGTAATGCCATGTGATTAAACACTTAAGGTTGCAAATTGGAAGACACTCGATTTGCAAGTGGACTTTAAATAATTACTGATAGTGGCATATGTCCATTTTCCCGAGCCAACTGCAGTAGAATATTATCTTTGTATTTCTCTATATATTCGTATGCAATAATGGTGACATAGAATATATCCCGTTTAAAAATAGCTGCATTTTTAATAGTTATACAAGAGTTTATTTTGTCAATGAACAATATGTTTTCAGTTCTTATTTTTCAGACTCTGATACAAGCGACTGTTTAATGTTTTATTTATTTTGGATTTTCCGACGTTATGTCATCTTTTTAGGCACCGCACCGTGGTGACGGAATAACTACTTATAGTTCACCTTTAAACTACAGTTTTTAGAATCCATTTCAGTTCAATGTCAAGTAGGATGTTTTCGCTTTTACATTTAGATACGTACTATTCCATAAATCATTAAATGTGTAAGTATAATAAATAAATTATACTTTGCTCCAATACCAAAGTAAGGAGCTTGAGCACATGAAAAGAAGAGAAAAGTACTTACTTATTCTAAATTGACTTAGCCAGGGATCAAATCTGAGAGTTCAGAGAAAATTGGTATACAAGCCCGTAGACCACCGAAGTCATCGAAAACATAAAACAATCAGGTAGATAGAGCGATTTCGTATATTTAATATTTAGAACGCATTATGTCAAAACAGGGTGTCCTGTAAATAGCACGACATTTTGTGTGAGGTTATGACCTATCAAACTACCTCAAAGTATGCTATTTATACATAGTTTTCAAGTTATAGAGAATTTACGGCATAATCAAAAAGCTATCACCTCACACAATATGTCGTGTCGTGCTATTTACAGGATACCCTGTAGATCTTTTGATATTAACATTGAGTTTTTCTTAAAAATGTTCTTCAATATAACTACTTCAATAATATGAAATTCTGAAATAAAAGCTTATTTTCCAGAAAGCATTACTTGCTCTGAAATCATTCCGCTTAAATGCTGAATAAAATGTCAACTCAACTCCTGAAGATACCTTCATCCTTTGAAGATTATGAACGCGCTTGTTTCTTTAAACTACTCGGCTTTGAAACTTTTAAGTTGCTTTACTGAAAACAGAATACACGAAATTGGATATTGTACAGTTTTTACGAAGTTTATAATTGCCTTGGATACTTTGAAAGTTTTGTTAAGATAGAATGGTATAATTTATACATTACATAAGATACGAAAAGATTATACTATGGGTAACAGCGTCGATTAACCATTAAGTAACAAAATTCGTGTGCATGTATCGCGCAACTGTATGAACTAAACGTATGTTGTGAGGGCGCGGCGTATAAGCGATTTAAACAGGAGTGGTTAAGCGACGCTGTTGCCCATGGTACCTTATACACCAAAGCAATAAAAAAAAGTGAAACTTAGCCGAATGGTCAGTCTTAACTATTGCCAAAGCCTGTGCGACACTTTTTTCGGTTATGTGTTTGTCTTCGTTTTGTCTGTTTTGTCTTTCATTTCTAAATATAATGCTTCAACTTAGTTTGGGATCAGAGCAACATAATAATATGAGAGGTTGTTTAAAAATAAAGGTCTTTGGGTATTTTGTTCAAACATTTGACCTACGGCGTACACAAAAATAGGGCTAGGTATGTAGATAAATGGGGTACTTGGTCGGATAACCTCGTCGTGTTCCCTGTACTGTTTATCCCCGGCCATGTATATGGACTGGGAAAGGCAGTGGGAGGGACGGTGCACCCTGGGTGTCACTGTAAATGACGAACAGTACATTTCGGTCTCATTTACCGTGATGGCTAATAGTCCCTCCTGTTATCCTGTACGTAGTGCAGGACTAGGGGCCCGCTTCAGGGGGCCGAGGGGAGACAACCCCAATAAAAACCTCAAAACCGTAGCCCTGTACACAGTGCAGGAACAAGGGTCGCCTTCATGGGGACTGCGAGGAGACTAAAGTTCCGGTATTTGAGGACGATGTGCCGGAAGCCTGTTTACAGGTGGTTGGTAGAGGAAGCCAACCTGAGATCGCCACCTTTGGGCACCTCCCGCCCCCAAGGTGTAGTAGGGTTACCCATACAGGGGTCTCTGCCTGGGTGGACCGTCCTTTCCCCCATATTCGTGGGATCAGTATGGAGCGTGAAAACAGAAAAAAGCCTTTGAATAAAAAGGTATGGTGAAGTTAAAGACAGAGCACAGAGTCGGGAGAAAAACAGTGCCGAGGTGCCGGAGGCCAAAAATCCGAAACTAGACACGGATATCAGTGTTTCGGAGATTGTTTCGTTAGCGGGAGAAGCAGTCGAGATCGTTAAGATCCAAGATAGAGTGGACGCCAAACTAACGATTTTGGAAAAGGCTCTGGAGGTTGAGCTGCGACTTATGCGGGAGTACGCCCGGAATGCACCTTTGACGGATTCTTCAAAGTTCATGCACACATTAAATAAATGTTATCTACATTCCCAACAAGCAAAAACGTCATATAAGTTCTGACTTGTACGACTTTAAGTCGGATAGCAGTCTTACAACAGTAATGAGATGACTGCTAGGTCATATAGACGTCTTAAATCTAACTTTTTAGTCGTGCGACAAATATGTCATAATAAACTGGTCATAGTAACGTCGGCACGACTTAAACTATACGACGTTATATTAAAGTTTTAGCCAAAACGTCTGTACGACTTGTAGTCGCATTGGAGTCAAGTTTCGACTTTTAAACGACGTTTAACAAAATGGCGACTTAACTTGGTCTTCAAATAACCTTAAAATGACTTTTTGTCTTTAAAACGTCATATAGAGATTAGTGTGCGACAAAATTAACATGGCTGACATTTAAATAAAAAAACAACATTTTATTAATAAAAAAAATATGTTTCAAACGCAAAACTACGAAGGGGCATGAAAATATGAATTGTATTTACATAGGTATATTATCATAAAACTTTAATTCCCAGACGAACTAAACGGTATAAGAGACAGACACAGTTAGCAAGATATGAAAGTTATGTAATACTCACCTTTTATTTCCTTGTAATAGATTTATTTTGCACTCAGATCTCGAAACATAACCACAAACACGAGTCACTGACAAACATTAAAAATCAGTCGTACAAGTGTTGTTACTTGACTCATATACAACGTTTTCGTCATTAAAAAACATCTGTATGACCACAATATAACGAAAGAGTCGTTGTAAAGTTTTGATGCGACTACTGTACGATAAAAGTGGTAATCTTGTGACTTTTGTATGACCATTAAACGACAATGTAGGTCGTATAAATGGGGCCCTTTTCGCGTTAAGTAAACGTTATTATAACGTAAGTGTGACCTATCTTTTGCGACCAGTGGTAATAAGATAACGTTTGTACGACCATTGTACGACGTAAAATTGTTAGTTGGGTTCTCTTCATAGACTAAATATATATGTAATACTGATTAACTCTTTAACAAACATCAACACAGCTCACACCTTAACTACCACTCTCATAACTTGAAATTAATATACCATATTGGGGGCACTGGTGACCTGTAATACGGGTTTTTTTTAAAACCTATCTCGGGCATCAGCCCTCACATAATGGCTTCTTTATGTTTGTTACTATTAGTAAGTTAAGTGCTTTATGTAATCAACCATTGTGTGATGGAAAATAAATATATTTTTATTATTATTATTATTATTCTGGTGCAAAGATCATGAAGTGCACCTATGCGATTAAGAAACAGATGGATGTTTTGTCTGAGGGAGTAATTGAAGAGATGGACGAGCTCATCAGTATGATTCACTTCAAGCGCGTCGAACTGGAGGACGAGTGGCAGGAGAAGGAGAATTTGAAGGCAGAGGTCAATGAGCTCAGGGTATCCCTAGCAGGGAAGGATGCTGAGCTTGCCGTTTTGAGGGAGTCCTTGGAGGAGCAGCGAAGAATTATGGAGCAGTTTAAGACCTCCATCATGATGAAAATGTCCGGCATGTTGGACCAAAGACTGGTGAACTTATTTATACGTTTCAAAAGCGATGTTTTCCTTGCAATCGCCGGCATTATCACCAGTTAGCCTCAAAGGTTTTCATAATTAATGCAATGTCTAACGGACTTTATTACAGGCAGGTTTAATAGGCCTGACAACTTAATGCGACTGCATTTTTGCCTTAAGTTATAGAAAAAAGCTGCAGAATGAAAAATTTACTCTAACCACTAAAACCGATTAATCTATTTTTTAAACGGAAACATCACCTGATTTGAAACTTGAAGTAATAAAAGCTTTGTCTTTTCATTTATACGCCGACGCTAACATAAAGCGTAAAAAATAAACAATAAATTATAAAATAATGTGTCGTAAGTTGTTGATTTTTTTATGCACAACGGGATAATGCTTGATTTTCACCTCACCTGACGTTAAATGACGACAAGGCCGAAAGTGGAAGCGTACACACCCGGAATCCTCGTAACTGAGGAACTGGCTATCTTACCTCTAACTGCCGGAACACAACAATTTTTATTTTTTGTTTTGGCGTCAGACTTAACTAAGATTGTGGTAGCTAGCCAAGCGAACTTGAAAAAAAGCCCTACCACCAACCAAACCGAGTTGAAATTGTACTCCCCCTAGAAATCGAAAACGGGACCCTTACGTCTGACACGGGTGGGCAAACTACTAGACTACAGAGGTGGTTAAATTCCATACAATACAATACATGAATACACCAATGTCTGTAATTAACATAAACTTGCATCGATGTGATTATAAGAACCCGTACACATTTTGCCGCCGACTGCCGCTATCTCGCACGCAGATTTCATGTTTTCTCAAGATTTCTTAAATCTGAGTGCGTAATTGAAAAATGTGTCTCGGCCACTTTATCTCGCAATATAAGATTACGGACATTTTAAAATATATTTGCTAAAGTAAAAAAAGTTGTCGTTTCTAATAGTTATTTGAACTGGCAAAAGCGTTTACTTTTTGTACTTCAGCAACTCGAAACTGAAATATATGTTGAAATGTCCGTAATCTTATATTGCGAAAAGTGTCTGAGACACATTTTTCAATTAAGCACTCAGATTTAAGAAATCTTAAGAAAACATGAAATGAGCGAGCGAGAGAGCGGCAGTCAGCGGCAAAATGTAAACGGACTCTTAATCATTTATTATAGTATTATATTATTTTATATTAAGTCGCTTTTAACTTAAACCACGATGAGGCATTAAATAAAAAGCGTCCGACTGCAATTGGGGCAATACTGAATCCTTAATGGTTGTTCTATAAGTAATAATTAAGTTTAAGCACTGCCTCTGACTAATTGAAGCTCATACTTTATTGTTTAATTATAGTGAGTCAACAAATAATATTGTAAATAAATAAATTCCAGATATAGAAAAAAATTTAAGATAGCACTAACTGGAGAGTTCGTTATATCGTACTGCCATTTTAATCGTACCACTTCTAAATTTCCTACTTAATGAGTATTTTTTTCTACACTGGCAACACCAAATCGTGGCCCTGCGCAACCCCCCGCCACCCGCTAGTTGCAATTGATGTGAGTTGACAACTGTACGCGTGAGTGAAAAAAGGATTTTTTTGTCAATGTTAATGCAAATATTGTCGCAAATTCGTAAGGGTATAACTCGTAAACAAGGTAAGATATAGATACACAGTTTTCTTTATTCTATTACAATTTTATACTAGATTATTAGTGTTTTTTATTGCGTGGCTAAGGTTTGAGGTTATGCCGGACTGTTGCTTTTTTTTAAATGGCCTTGTTCGTTAAATCGTACCACTTGGTAGTTGGGTAAATTGGACTGGTACGATTTAGCCGACTAGTCTAAAGGCATTTATATTTTACGGACTGTATTTATATTGTTATAGATGACGGACCCTAAAGCTAAAATTAAATATTACAATTGGAATAAGAATTGGAAATTACAATTGGAAAACTACAATCAAGAAAAGGGCAATAATGAAAAGGAAAAACAAGAAAAGGAGCATTTAAATTCTTCTTGTAGGAATGTAAGTAGGTTGTAGGGTATGGTAGTATGGAGAGAGAGGGTAGCCACTGATAGGAAGGCCAAAGTGGAAGATCCTCCTCCGGGCTGGGTGATCTTAGCCCGGGGACCGCGGTCCAACCGATGATGGTTGGAAGTTGTATATATAGTTTGGTGGCTGAGAAAACTCCGATAGCGAGATGTAGGTTTCTCCATATATTCTTCATACTACGAGGTGTTATTCCTTACTAATCTTTGTGTTCATTCGACACTAGCGCCATCTAGTAACATGGTGGTTGAATCTTGTTGTAACCGTGTGTGCGGCGGTACGGTAGATGCCGCTACATTCTATTGCTGAAATATATGCACAGCCATCGACGTCGAAAAATAAATATATTCAACTGAAAACTACGCCTGCTGATATTAAAAAAACAATAAAAGTTGTATCACCACTACCAAAAAATACATTGAAAAAGAAGAACACTATACAAAAAGCTATTGAAATTACATCAAGCCCATATAAAAATCAACTAGAAGACAAGATAAAGCAGAGGAAAGTTAAAGTAAAGGAAGAAAAGGTTTGTAAACCAAGGAAATACCAAACAGTGAAATAAGAAAATAAGATAACAGCTATATCCAAGGGTAAATGCAAAAGTTTTAAGAGGAAACGATCCCCTTCCATCACTAGCAGCGATGACTCAGAAGAAACACTTGTTATGGAATTAGATGAGATAGGTAATAGGAACATTTACCTAAGAGGTAGTTTATAATGTTTCAATATTACCTAAGAATTAAAAATAAATAATTTGGTTGAAAATTTTACTGTCTTTAATTGAGTGGTACGACTTAAACATCTATGGTACGATTTAAAAACTCGGTGGTACGATAAAAACGACGAGTCGGCTAAATTGTACCGATGGCAGTTCTTTATAAAAAAGCATTTTTAAGGATGTTAGAGTAAACGTATGGAATTGATTTCTCTGTATTAGCAAGGTAAAATATGAAACTTTATTTTGCATATCCATTAATTATTGTAAGTCTTGTCATAATCCAAATATTTAAGTGAAAGTAAAAATTGGTACGATATAAACGACTCTCCCCTAAATTATTTTATAACATACTAGCTTCAGCACGTGACTTCGTTTGCGATAATTTCTACTTCTCTGAGAATTATAATGATTCATTTCTTAGTATGCCAATAGGGTAAAGAAATATTACTATTGCTGACGCTACCCTCTTAGACCGCCGGCCAGGAGGCTCATTTTCAATCTATCGCATATTGGGACCAGACCACATAGTCAAGACAACTATTAGCTTGGTGTTATCAACTATCATCGTCTGGGTTGCGAAGTAGGAAGCTTCTGGGAGATATTCCACCCTAAACATGGTCTCCGATCGAAAAAAATAAATTAATCGCATATTGAAATAAATGGTGAACGCAGGGTCATAGGTGGCATCGTTACCTTAACAACCCAGATGATATTTGATAACACCTATCTTGCCAATGTGATCTGGTCCCAATATGCGGAAGTTTGTAAATGAGCCTGTCGGCCGGCGGACTATATCCTGCACCCCACCTCTTTGTTACCCTGTCAATACGGCCAAGTTACCACACCATAGTATGGTTAGCAACGGAAATAGTTTAATACTTTAGCACTTTGTCATAATAATTTTTTGACTAAAATGTGAGACATCTGTCAAAAAGTTGCTATGGAAAAGAACTAAAGTGTTAAGCGACTTTCGTTGCTAGTTGTACCTAATCATTATGCTTATACTTACAGAGAGATATGTTTATACTTACATGAGAGTCCAGCTTATATTGAAAGCTTTATACGTTTTCAGCCTTTAATTACAGTTAACCATCAGTTAAACTGTTGGTTAAAATTGTCAAACGCAGCGACATGCCTTTGAATCTAACTGCGCTGTTAATTTCTTGTTGGGGCTAACTTTAAAGAGGGCTCTACACTCGCGCCGCGAACCGCGGCCGCGAATCACGGGCGCGGTTTGCGCATGAAAACGGTGCGAAAAATATAGCCCTCCAGACTCGCTTGTGAACCGCGGCCGCGAATCACGGCAATATTAGTTCGGCACACAAGTTCTTTGACGCGGACCAAAAAACCGCCACCGGACGGGGAACGACGCGAAGCCGCGAAGCCCATACGCGAAGCCGCGAAACCCTCCACACTCGCGGTTCGTGGCCTTTGCGGGCTTTCGCGTCGCGAGTGTGGAGCCCTCTTTAGAACATTAGTTTTAATTATAATCGTAGTGTGAATTGAGCATTAGTTTTAATAAAACCATAATATTACAATATTATTATTAAAAGACAAAGTTTTTCTATCATCACCCACTGCTGGGTATAGGCCTCCCCAAGAAACTCCACAACGGTCCAGCGGATCCTGCTTGGCCCGCATCCAGCGGCTTCCCACGACTTTCACCAGATTGTCAGTCCACCTTGTCAGGGGCCTACCTACCCACGGAGCGTCGTCCGGTGCGTGGTCGCCATTCTAGGACCTTTTCGCCCCAACGGCCCTATAGCCGTTGGGGCTAAGAACTAATATTCTTCTCGGTAATTACACCATTTAACAATAATTTAACGTCGTTGTGTTCCGTCAGTCATAGGTAAGATAGCCAGTTCCTCAGTGATGGATGAGGATTCTAGGTATAATGCGCTTCCACCTTCAGCCTTATCGTCACTTAACATCAGGTTAGCTGAAGGCGAAGCACTGATCCGGTGAAGATAAAAAAACTAAACCTTCTAGGAAAACCTTCTGCCTGCTTATGTGTTCCCCTATAGTTACAACCTTGGTCTCTTCAAGGCAAGAGTGAATAGGCATTTCCTGGGCAAGCATGCTACACCCTAGACCACATCCTGTGAAACAAGATGGTGGTCAAATGCCTGCCCAGTTACTTATAAAAAAGTCGTATAATTGAATTTTGTGCTTACAAATCGTGCAAATAATTCGCATAGCAAATGGCTATATTGTCATCCATTGCTTGCTTGCTCTTTCGTTATATTCATATTTGCAGTTTCATGACACTTCCTTTATCGCAGTAATTATGTGCATAATTTTCCTCGTTGACATATAGCTTCGTCTAGCGTTGCTCGTGTGGTGCTGCTCTGGTTGATAGTAAAGATAAGAATAAATCGTTTTGTTAAAAAATACTTCATCATATAATAAAAAAATATATGTATCTCATTCGAAATAATACACACTAGAAAAAAATCGACTCGTCACCAGGGGGTCAAGTCTGCTAATGTTTTCGTCAAAATCGTAGCGGCGTTGTACGCTTTTTTGTAATGGGGAAAAAATGTTAAACTCGCGTCAGTCAGTCAGGATCACGTGACCCTGATCGAAAATTCGTAAGACGGATGTGACGGATGGAGAGTAGACAGCCGGCGGCGGAAGTATCCCCCTCTCTTTCTACGGGGTGCGGCGAAAATGGCAGTGCGTCATTTCAAGACGTAAACACTTGTGACACCATAGCAACGCGCTAATTTTTTTAATTGATGGTCAAAACTTTAGATTTTCTATCAAGCTATGTATAAGACTTTCGTACGATACTGTTCTGTATTCGTAAATTCAAATGCAGAGTAAATTCGTAAGACGGCAATTCGTGCAAAATTATTCCCTAACCATTCCAAAATATCAAAAATGCACAACGTTAATATTCACGTTTTCACTTCTGCCGGCACTCCCTGAGTGCAACCCGATTTTTTTTATTACTTACTACTCTTACGATGCATGCCGTCAATGTAAGGGATTACCCTCGACACCCAAATTGAATATCTTTCCAGATAATTAACAATCGATTAAGATGAAACAACTTTATATTTTTTACGTATCTGGCTCGATTTATATCTACAAGTGTAGATAGATAGTTATTAATACGAAGGCATTCCTGTGAGAAGTCAATTCCACGCGAACAAAGTCGCTGGCGGAAGCTAGTTATTTATATAAAAAAATTGGCTCTACATTTTTTTTCTATACTTAGTTATTTTCACAGTAAACAAACTTGTTATTAATAACTAGGCATTGACAATGAAGTCTCAATGCCAGCTCAGCTGGAGTTCCTGTAGCCAACTATAGAAAAATCCGGAAGACACTTGTACCGATGCGTATGCGCATGTACTATGCTAATTTAATAGACGGTGGCAGAAAGCATTTCTATGTATCATTGTGACGTGGCTGGCACTTGTGACTTCCGGGTGGTTAATGTTTTGTTAACACCTCATTAGCACAGGACTGAGGAAATGTGTGTTTGTACTGTACTTGGTTAATTACTTTTGTTGCAAAAATCGTGTAAAAATGTCGTGGTTTACTAAATTACTCTAAATTATACATCATCATCATCATCATCATCATCATCATATCAGCCGCACGACACCCACTGCTGGGTATAGGCCTCCCCTAAGGATCTCCACGACGATCGGTCCTGCGCTGCCCGCATCCAGTGGCTTCCCGCGACCTTCACCCTCACGTCGGTCCACCTTGTCGGGGGCCTACCCACGGAGCGTCGTCCGGTGCGCGGTCGCCATTCCAGAACCTTTCCGCCCCAACGGCCATCAGTTCTTCTCGCTATGTGTCCTGCCCATTGCCACTTCAGCTGAGCAATCCTTCGAGCGATGTCGGTTACTTTAGTTCCTGCGGTTCTAAATTATACAGGATGTTTGATTCAAAGGCCGTATATGGTAGATAGTGCCATGCATTCATTCAACTCTGGTTTTTTTTATAAATCTTGAATACCACATTTCGACTGAAACCAAGTAAATCCTATGAGGGACCTACAATCATGAAATTTGACAAAAGGCAAGGTCTCATTCGCATAAAAAAATCCTCAATTTAATAAGTACTTTTGTCGTTCATTGCCAAAATGTGTTACACTCTTAGAACATATAGGATTTTTTTAATTAAAAAAATACTTACAATTTAATACCTTTTGAAACGGGTGTTCATTTTGGGAAGTGTACATTTTGGCACTGAACGCTTTTTGTATTAGTAGTCTTGTTTTTTTTATTCAAGAATTTCACCAATTCCCTTTCGTCACCCAACCACCACTTTATCGTCACAATAATGTGACGTTTCAGAACGAAGCTTCTTAATAAACGACCAATCGGCCCAGCCTTGGCAGCGATGCAGTTTACACTGCGTTCCAAAATTAAATGCATTCCCTTTTGATGTCGGCGCAATGGCCATTTCACTTCAGCATCAAAACCTTGAAATCAGCGATTCCACTGTTTAATATTTGTTGATAATGATACATTTGGAAGAATATGAGGTGCATCACCTCGGAATATTAAAATTTCGGTATGTTTGCATGAAGTAAGTGTGCAGACTTCAGTGAAATACTATAGCTTCCGACTGCGCCACCAGCGAAAAATTTTCTATGTCACGTCAAGTTTGATGCCGCCTGGCACTACTTTTCCACCAGTCAAAATTCCTGGCAATGTTATATTTAGATACATTATTGGCTTGCTATTATACCACACCAAATCTAGAGCTCTGTAAATTGTATACCTTCAATCGCTTTTTCAGCCCTTTTATTACTCAACCACTGAAAATCTGCCTAGATCTGTTAATAATGATAGTATGGCAGATTAACAAGAGGGATTTCGTCGCTCTGTAAATTGTCCACCTTTTTTCCGGGGCTAGCTTTTAGTAGATACCTATATTAAACTAAAAATCAGAAATAAAAATTAGTACTATATTATCAATTATTTACAACGTCAATAAAAACAGCCTTCTACTGTATTTCTTTTAACTAAAAAAATGCATTTTAAGTTGACTTTCTAGGGTTCCGTACCCAAAGGGTAAAAACGGAACCCTATTACTACGACTCCGCTCTCTGTCTGTCTGTCTGCCCGTCTGTCTGTCACCAGGCTGTATCTCATGAACCCTGATAGCTAGAAAGTTAAAATTTACAGATGATGTATTTCTATTGCCGCTATAACAACAATACTAAAAACAGAATGAAATGATTATTTAAGGGGGGCTACCATACAATAAACGTGATTTTTTTGCCGTTTTTGGCTCGAAATTAATAACGATAACAGGTAGACAGTTGAAATTTTCACAGATGATGAATTTTTTTTGTCGCTTTAACAACAAATAAAAAAAAACAGAATAAAATTAATATTTAAGGGGGGCTCCCATACAACAAACGTATTTTTTTTGCTGTTTTTTGGTACGGAACCCTTCGTGCGCGAGTCCGACTCGCACTTGGCCGGTTTTTTTTTTAATTTATAATATTTAAGAATAACTACAACCAAGGGTCATCCGTCGAGGTCATTCCACTTACGATCATTTGCATCGTGAAGTGTTAATAAGCTTAATAACTCTTTTACGCTTTGTGTCTGCATTGTATCCGGTATCCTATCGATTAACCACATTATAACAGCCTCTGTGGATTAGTGGTTCACCCACTCATGTAAGATGTAGGGGTTCTGAGTTCAATTCTTAAGAGGGACGTATATATTTTGTACTCGGTTTGTTTTTCGTGTTAGGGCAGGTTCTAACATTGCCTGGCTATTTAATGTCATCTTATAGTACGAGGCACGTATCTTGAAATTTTTTCGACGGAGTGGGGATAAATTCGCGCATGTGCTCCTTTGAGCGACCAATAGCGCGCGCCCATCTCCCGCCGCCCGCGCCCCTCGCCGCTACGCATACCCAAAATTCGCGTTTCGCGCAATCCCCACCCGATTTCAAGATACGTGCCTCGTACTGTACCTAATACGGTATTTACATGGGCGACTAAACCCGCATAACTTTTGTCGCACGGGGAAAATCGACCGAGTAAAAGTCAATTCGGCCTACCGCAGATGACGGAACAAAATTATCGGATCCGGTGGCCAAAACTAGAACTACGTTATTATATATTGTTACCTAAGTTACGCCATCAACTACATAGACGACAGCGACGCCATCACTTTCGATTTAATTTTTGAAGCGACTTGCTAGGTGACTATAGTCGACCGCCAAAGGTGACTAAAATCGACCCATGTAAATAGCCCATAAGTCTGACGTTATAAAAACAATTTAATATTTTGTGTTCCGGGACAACTATACCATTGAGCTTCAACCACCGACCTTATCGTCACTTAACTTTAAGTTAGACGAAGGCCAAGCAATGACCTGTTTTTAAAAAAAGATTTTACGCTTTCTGTCTGCATTATATCCGGTATCCTATCGATCAATTTACGCTTGTCTATATGGTATTAGTGGCGCTCTCATTATTATTCAATTATCATAGTACCGGCGGCGATGGGTGGTATGTTCCCACGTGCTTAACCGACTACGGAAAAGAGTACAACATTTTTTATTTGTAAGATACGCGATATTTTCATTCTCCTTTCGTTTCACACTCTTTACAATATAAAGCGATTCCATAACACAATAAAACATATAAAATCTCCTCCTTTTTAAGTCGGTTAAAATTTAAAAATATTTTACTACTGACGACCGCCCGCTACTTAGTCTGCGTGGAGTTGTTTTGCTATCCCTCGGGAACAGTACTTTTTTCTGGATGAAAGATACCCAATGTCCTTCTATATACCCCTGAGAACGTGTATGCAAAATTTTATCATGGTTGAGAAGTTAAGGCGAAGGCGAAGGCTAACAAACAAACAAACGGGCTTTCGCATTTATAATATTACTAGCTTCCGCTCGCGACTTCGTCCGCGTGGACATTCTGAAAATCCCTAGGGAATCTTTGACCAGGATAGAGGGTATCCTATATTTTAATCCAGGCTATAAACTATCTTTATGTCATATTTCATCCAAATATGTTTAGCTGTTTTTGCGTCATTGAGGAACAAACATCCAAACCCACAAACTTTCACATTTACAACATTAGTAGGATAGGTAGATATATATAACTAAAACAAACAAATTAACAGTATTTAAACTGTACTCGTAAAGTGCAAGGGACGGGAATCCTCTGGCGTTTGTGCCGGGAATCCAACCCGCTGTGCTAATGTGGCGTCGAGTTGCTCGCGCTAACGTTTTTGGCAAACTTTCAACTGTCACACGCATCGTGTTCGCCGGAGCGAATCGAGAGCGTCTTCTACCGAAAGATATGATATAAAAGTAATATAATTTGATGTAGGTACTATGGGCAACAGCGTCGCTTAACCAGTAATCAACAAAATTCATGTGTGCGCGTATCGCCCCTGCATGAACTAAACGTATGTTGTGACGGCGCGGCGTGCAAGCCATTTTAACCTTAGGAGTGGTGAAGCGACACTGTTGCCCACGGTACCTTTCAGAAACAGCGACGATATGAGATAATTCCAGATTTAAATGTAATCAACAGACAGAGATGGTGACATTAGATTGCCCTTAAGCCCACCGGTAACGCTCAATTGCGATTGTCAATTTTTCCGCAATTGACGCCCATTGACGGAAAAATTGATCGTTTACGCGTGCAATTGAAGCGATTGTCAATTGCTCCAACAATGGCATTGGCGGAAAAATTGACAATCGCAATTGATCGTTACCGGCGGGCTTTAAATTCAAATGGGGTTGGCAACGCAAAGCTAATTGTAGATGTCGCTGCATACGCTTGTTCCTAAGACAGTCGCCGTTCAGAACAAAATGTATGGGAAAATAGGTACATATTTGTTTTGTAGTATTTTTTTACCGAAAAAGACCCATTGACCCAAAATATGTATAAAAGACTATTCTACAATGCAAATGCTGAAATTGAAAGCCAAATTAAGACGTTTTTATTCTTACAGATTTTATATATTTTTTTCTATATCCAGATTTTTCGGAAATTTGTAAGTGCCAACATTTTTAAAGCCTATAATTACACAGAATTTAATCATTTTAGAGCTAAAAAACGTTTTTTTTAAGTAAAACTCCTTTATTTTCATAGTTCTCGTGGAACAATCGTACGCAGCGCCATTTTGACAGTAGTTAAAACTTATTTTTGTCCACCCTTATGGGCTATTTACATGAGTCGATTTTAGTCACCTGAGACAATCGACTTTAGTCACCTAGCAAGTCGCTTTCAAAATTGAATCGCAGGTGGTGGCGTTGCTGTCGTCTATGTAGTTGATGGCGTAACTTAGGTAACAATATGTGATAATGTAATTCCAGCTTTGGCCATCGGATGAAATAATTTTGTTCAGTCACCTAGGCCTTTCGGCCTAGACCAAATTGCTAGTTATACTTAAGTACTTGTTACAATGCTACTACCAAATATTGCTCCAAGCCACAGATTTCTAAAATTACACAATTTTTTACAACCACTGACTCTTAAAAGTAACATGTTGCAATCAATTAGGTGTAATATTGTTTCGTTTCAATTAAATACTTCATGGTTTGTTTATGCGAAACATCACGGGTCGACTCGGTTGACCCTTAATGTACTCAAGGCTTTTCATATTTTGTGTTTCTTCCTTTTCGGTAAATAAGTTGTGAAATTAATGTATCTACTGAGGCGCTGATAAAACCAAAACTATTACGTTGTCATTTAGGTTACATTTACCTGAAAATCTTTGGTTTAGCTTTAGAATTGTCGTTTAAATTGTCCAAGTTTGGCATCCTAGGCTCCCTAAGCAAAGCTTTTAACAATTTTATCAAAACTAAAGCGAGTGTTTTTCTGTAAACGAAACTGGTAACGATTCAGCTTTAGTTTTATTGTTGAAAATTAGCGCGATCGGGCTCCAGGTCTTAACGAAAAAGGTTTCTGTTGATTTCAAACGATTTGTTTGTCCCAAAACTAACCTTAAAACTTTAAATATAGGTATAATATGAACTAGAAATAATTATTATGAAGTGATTTGGTGAATTATTTTAGTGTAAATTCGAGTTCCGAATTTAAGCAGCAGGCCAATTATTCCCATATGGTTTTTGCACTCTATAATTTTTAAACATACATGAAGTTTCAACTAGTGAAACCGATTTCACGAACAAAAAATATATTAAAACTTTATTTCTGTTTTTGACATAAATATCATTAAATATAAATACAAAAGTACTTCACGTAGTACTTAAATTTAACCAAATACAGGGTCATTTTGTATTCACCATCCAAATTTTGAGGATGTGTTCAGTTTATGAAACTGAACAACATTCTCTAAGGAACACATGGCCAAATATGTAAAAAAAATCGACTATCCATACAAAACAAAGAGATCACGACGTGATCAAGTATGGATGACTAAAATTTTGTGGCGAAATTCGACACGTCATGTTTCTTAGAGAAAGTTGTTTAGTTTCGTGGACTGGACACATCCTTGAAATTTGGATGGTAAGTTCAGAATGACCCTATAAGTACAAAATAACTTAGTTTTTAGATTAGGACTCTAGTTAGATGAAGAAATGATTGTCTTGGCAAGTCTTCCATCGCGCTCACTTTGACTATTGGTTCTATGATTTTTGCTATAAGTTTCCAAGCGATATATTTCCAAGCAGCATATCCCACACTGCAACACAATCTATAGCGCGTTGCAAAGGAATTCCTGTTCCACAACGGTCATATTAATCTCTTTCACATTTCCGCCGAGTCTCGCGTTATTGCTCGTCGTACCATTTAATAGTTGAAATTGTTCCCCTTTAATTAATACGTCATGCTGTGATTCTTTTATTTGAAGAGATATTCTGCTCAATGCCTTTCGAATAACGTTCTACTTTGACTTAAGAGATAAACTTACGCCAAGCTATTATTCAGGTCTTCCTCTTTGCGTATCGACTCAGGTATTATTATATTTGTGAGGACCACCCAAGTAACAAAATTTGGTACTATAAAAGTCCTGAGAACGCTTTGGGACGTGCTAATTAGTTTCAGGATAAGCACTATAATGGTATTGTAAACTTTTACAGAACCCCAAATAGGCCCTAGTTTTATCACTGATTAATCCTATAAACATTACATAAAGCCTCTCACGGTAATAAATCAGCTCTATACATGAAAACCAAAACATGTTTATAGTGCTATTTTGATCTTTTTATCACACTATTGTTCGCCAGTTTGTTTGTGCTGTGCTCATGTCATCGTGAGTGTTCCCCAAGAAAACAAAATGTCATTCGCTATTACAATTTGTAATACAAAGGACATTCTACAAAACATCACCTTTGATCGACCATTGACCGTAACTCCACCGTAACTTGCACTTGCGAAAATAATTGTATCGATAAAATCACTGTGCTGATTTCAAATTTGACACTGCGCCCTCATAATTTTCGTGATTTAATTAAATTTAAATTAATAAAATAAGGACTCGTCCCGACTATGGCTGCTATAGTACACATTGGCTCCAGCCGTGCTACTTATGTGCTATCATGGCATAAACAGCGGCCATATTTTTATCGAAAACGGATTAGTGCATTAATTATTCATTTTAGTGCTTTTATCGCACGCTTTAGTCAGGTAGCAGTAACACAAAAAGTTTAAGTTATTTAGCAACTGCACCAGAAGTCCCTATGATACTATTTAGTACCATAGAAGAGTTTTCATGACTTTTACAGAACTAGCCCCATAGCGATGTTGAGGGAGCATTTAAGAAGCTAAACCGTGACATAATGGTTGTGCAAGGTACTTTTATAGTGCAGATTGATTCTGTAATAGTGTTTTCGATACTGCTATAATACTAGTACTGTAAAAGATATTTTGACGCAATATTAGTGCAAAATAGATACATAAAAGTGACAATAAAGTCGTCTATAGTACTAAATAGTACTATAATTGCTTTTTTCATATCTATTACAGTGCAACACTTTAAAGATTCTTTTGTATGTCCTGTAAGTGTTCTAAGAACTGCACCATAGAACTTAAATGCTCTTTAATATTATAGAACCAAAACGCTCTGTGGAAAACATTTATAGCACAAGCAGTCACAACGGTTACCATTTAAGGCCTACTATATCACTGTTTGGTGATAAAACCCCTTGGTTATAGAAACTTTTGTTACTTGGGCAGAACTCAGCCAACGTGAAGCATTATAGGCCTGACACGCACGGCATGACAAAAGATGTGCCATTGTCTGGGGAGAAATACTATACAGACATGCGCTCTCCGATGGTCATTTAGGTTCAAAATAAAGAATACCTAAGTAATAAAGTCATTTAACATCAAGGTAAGAATTTATGTGATGTTATTAGCAAAAAATGTTTCAAATTTCACGTTTTATGAAAAAGAGAAACACGGAAATGGCATTCATAAAAACCACAAGAATGGCGTCTCCTGACACATGACTGAAATGTAGTGAGGGGACTAGTTTATCGATATGTGTCACGGATTTCAATAACAGTTACACTTTTAATATAACTTATGTGTGTAAATAAAAACGATAAGGCCAGAACATAAAGTGAATGTCATTCATTATTGTAATTTTTTTATGTTGAATGTTTTTATCATTATTTACTAAGTACTATGCTTATTCTTTCGAAAGAATTCTGACGGTTTTCTCTTAACTTTTTTATTTTAATTATCCGTTATTCATATCCGCAAATATTTCACCCTAGGCTAAACGATTGGGAAAAAATATCCGAAAATATCGATGAAACTCATAATTATATAAACAACACTACTACCTTGATTGACAACAGTAGCTTGCCCAGCAGCCCCCTCCCCCTCTCCCTCCTTCTCCCCTGAAAGCTGTTTTTATATTATTTCTAACTAGCTGATGCCCGCGACTTCGTCCGTTCGTAATTCGGTTTTATTACATAAAGATTCCGAATCTAGTACGGATTCACCTTTGGCCGTTTTGCGACTAACACTTCGGAACGTGTTAGTCCCAATATCCCATTACCTATTACAATGGTAATACTGATACTTTACTTTTTTCTCAAAACAGTCCCACTAGAACCATTGATTTAAGATTTGACCAATGACATCCATAAAGCGTAATGATAATTGTGGAAAAGTTAGTACTACTATAAACATTAATGGTGATTCTGAAAAAGTGGGACAGACCCTTCGGGACACGTATCTCAAGATATCCGGAAATATCGATAAAAATCATAATTATACAGACAACACTACAACCTTGATTGGCACCAGTAGCGTGCCCCACTACCCTCCCTGAACGCTGTTTCAGTAGTTTTTCTACTATTGCGGTTTTCAGGAACGTTTGTTAATAAAGGTTTTAACCGAAATAGTCGGGTCTTTTCGTGTATGAAGTCGGAAATGATTTGTTTTTTTTTCGGAGCAAGTTAATTTGTCAGTAGCAACTTGGGTATGAAATTAGATTTCTATCAAAGCGTTTCCTTGTTTATGAAAACGGTGTTATACTGTTTTTAAGGAATTTTTGATTTTTTATCATTTTTGTTGACAAGATTAATTTGATCTAACTTCCTATTAATTGAAAGAGCTATAGACACGGGCACTATTTAATTATATAAATAGTGTGTATAGTTTATTAATATTTGGATTTGAAATAAAGAAGTTATTGCACTTATTTTTTAATTTTACTATATTTAAGTAGTATGTGCAGAGGCATAGCGCCTGGCCCTGTGATTGCAGCGGTTAAGGCTGTGCATTTCAACGAAATTAGTGTTTTTCCAATGAAGATATCTAAAGAATGAAAGCATTATTATTGGGGATCCCTTGTTTTCGCATAATTGTTTTATACCTAATTTGATTTGGCATAACGGATTTGGCATAATTTTTTTTTATCATAATAATACTTTCGCATAATTGTTTTTTGGCATACTATTTATATTTGCATAATTATCATTTAGATTAATTTGTTTTCGCATAATGTTATTAGGCATATTGTCTATTCGCCTAATATTATTTAGACATAAAAATCAAAAACAATAAGAATAACAATTTTTACGCACTTATTTATTTTCATGCAAAAGGGGTAGTAGCTCGTGCCGCGGTAGCGGCCCGCGAAGTGCCAGAACCGACCTGCTGGCATGTAACCCTCAATTAACCTTCGGTTTTTTAAGCTTCGGGATTTTGTATTTTGGTAAAATGTTCTTTCGTGATTTTAAGCGTCGTGATTTTTTTGTTAATAAAAATATGCATAAATAACATTATGCGAGTTTAAATTTATGCTAAAGAATATTATGCTTAAATATGATTATGCTTTAAGTAGTTATGCTTAAAAAAATTATGCATAAGCTGTTATGACTAAATAATATTATGCGTAAACATCATTCGGCGAAATCATATTATGCTATGACATATTATGCCTTAAAATTTTATGCAAATACATAGGGAACCTTATTATTGATGTAAACTTTAGTTTTAGGAAGCAAAATTCTGAAATTAGTGCCGTATAGAGAGAAAAACATAATAAATTGTCAGGTATTTTAAAACGAAGACAATCTGTTCAAGTGGAATTTCAAATTTGCTTGTCAGAGGTATTTTTCAAAAACGTTTCAGCTACAAATAAGAATACGACTCATATTTATTTATTTACTTATTGTTTGTATTGTCAAGGAGTTCCCTATAGAGAGAATATTTAAAAAAAATGATTTTAATGACAGAGAAATAAAATATTAAAAAATGCTCAAATTGGTACACTTTGACATGTTTTTTTACTGGTATTTACAGAATCTAAAGTAATTTTTAGTTTTTCTTAGGAATAATGAGGTATTTGTCTGATGTATTGCGTGTTTTGTATATACTTATATCTATTTAATAATTTAATGGTAATTTTCAAAGTTCGCCCTCATTATGGCTCGCGCAGAGTTGTTTTGATCATTTGTATTGAAAATTTGAAAATGGAACGTGATGCGACTCTACAGCCTTAAGCAACTTTTGCAAGGGTCAGTCATGGGATGGGTGACCAAAAATTTATTATCTCAATTTCCTTTGTGCTTCAGAAGGAACGTTAAGCCGTAGGTCCAGGCTGCATTTGCAAACGTTAACACCCACCCATCCGCATTGGGCCTGCGTGGTTGGTTAGGCTCATCTTCCTTATCTACACATCATAAAGAAGGTCTGTGCCCCATCAGTGGTGACATTAAAAATGGCTGATGACGATTTATTTTGAAGCAAAATATGATCATTGTGTCTTTACCAGATAAGACCCATCATAGCAAAGGGGAAACAAAAATCATCTGCCAATTATAGCATCACTATCTATTACAGTTCAATTTAAATAATTTGTCACTTCTAACCTAAAATCGAATTATATCCCCGACGGTATTCCGAGTCCTAAATTATATCTAATTTAATAAACTTTTTATACAAAAACTTGAATATTTATTTTCCGTTTCCAATGCGAAACTGACCACCACACAATGTCTGCTACAAATTGACACAGAAATTAAAACTAATGACAAACAGTACGAAAAATTAGCATGAAAATGGATTACCGATCGCACGTCATCGCACAAAAGTGCAACGCTCTTCAAAAGAGCCGTGCCATATCCGATACCGTTGCTTATTTGAATGTAAATGTATAATTATTTGGCATCCTGCATTATGACTGAGCTAACGGTCACCATTGTGCTTGATGGACAAATGATTGCGAATTTTTTTTAACCTTTTTTGTCCGCACAAAAGAAGTGCGACCCACTGTGCGGTAAATACGGGGACGGTTTCCGAGAATCGAGTGAAACCTACAGTTGTTTGATAAAGTGATTATTGGGTGTTTCAACGATGGTCAACATAAAGTAACCCCATATAGAGGTTGTAGCTTTTTATTTTAGCAATTTACCATAATATTAGGGCATAAAATATCAAAAAATATTTTTATACTTAACAGTTTTTCTCCAAACACTATGCGACAAAGCTTTTTATGTACTTAAGTTATTTTTAAAAGACAAATGGCAGCGTGGTTGTTATAATAGGGGTTAAGGATGAAATTTTTTTTCTCACACACAGAGGCTCTCATATCTTATTTCGAATAATGATCTTAACGGCCCACTATCAGCAAAAAAAAGTGTTTCTGATTTTTTATCCTGAACGTTAAAAAAGTATCTCAAAAGTGACTCCTTTTTTCGTTAGCAGAAATGACCACGTAATTCGTTGTAACTTAGCAGATACTATTTTTTTTTTCACTTAATAGGTATATGTGGCATTGGTTAGCTGAGTTTTTAAACATTCGTGCATAAAAGTTTTAAAACATTAGCGTTCATGGTTTTTAAATAAATTAAGACAATTTTAGTATGTAAAATTTATGATTTTTTTCATACAAAACGGCAATTTCATGCTTAAACCCCTAATATTTTTAATCTTTACAAAGTAGTCATCATCATCATCAGACTATCATCGTCCACTGCTGAACAAAGGCCTCTCCGAGTGCACGCCACTGAGCACGATCCGCGGCTATACTCATCCAGTTTATGCCAGCCACCTTGCGAAGATCGTCGCTCCACCTTGTCTAAGGGACGCCCTTAGACAAGGTGGAGCGACGATCTTACACACTACGTTTGCCCATACGCGGTCTCCACTCAAGAACTCGTCTGCCCCAGCGGCCATCGGTTCTACGGCTAATATGACCGGCCCACTGCCATTTCAGCTTGCTAATCCGGTGGGCTATGTCGATGACTTTAGTTCTCTGTTGGATCACCTCGTTCCGGACCCGATCACTCAGAGAAACTCCGAGCATAGCCCTTTCCATAGCTCGCTGCGCAACTTTAAATTTGTGAACCAGCCCTACAGTGAGTGTCCACCTCCGACTTCGTATGTTCTTTTCCTACAAAGTATTAAAGAAGTTAAATGCCTAATTGACTGATATCGTCACAACCAGTTCACCGACCCACCTAGCAGTGCATTATACAAAATTATCTAATAATCCGACGCCCGCGCATCGCGCTGTTTACTACTCGCGCATTGGCGTTAATTGACCGTTTAAATGGAGTTAAGAGTAAGGATTGAAATATCATATAACCGTAGTGAAATAATATAACTACTGCTCAAAAGAAAATACGGTACACTATATAGTGTACCGTACACTTTTCCATACTAACGAGTTGATTTCTGAAAGGCTTTTCAAATATAAATACAATATGATTTTATGCCCCACCATCCATCAGCCATTTTTAATGTCCCCACTGCTGGGGCACAGGCCTTCCTTATGGGTGGATAAGAAGGATGGGCCTTTACCCACCACGCGGGCCCAATGAGGATTGGTGGGTGTTAACGACTGCAAATGCACCCGGGACCAACAGCTTAACGTGCCTTCCGAACCACAGAGGAGCTCAAGATAATATATTTTTGGTCACCCATCCCATGACCGACCCTTGTGAAAGTTGCTTAACCTCCGAAATCGCTGGGCTAGGCGCTAAACCACTGCGCCATCAAGCTCCTCATTTTACTATTCCTGATTTTATGTGAATTTGAAATATTAAAGGAGATCATTTAGGCGTCATACATTTTAGGCCTTTTCTGAAAGTGCCGGGTCAACGAAAAAAAATGGTAGGTAACCTATTACTAGAACTAGCCATTTGGAGCAATAGTTAATATTGAACAAAAATTTTAGGCTTACTCTGTGCCAAGTTATCCAAGTTCGAAGATTTGTAATTTTCATACATTAATAATTTTAATGAATCCTGAAAGTTCTGGAAACACGCATTACATAATATAAATTATATTTATACTAGTGGCTTTGATGAGCTAAAGAACTCGCGTTTATGTAATTTTTCAGCATTTTTCGAAATGGCTGAAAAAGGTTTTTTTTTGTTTTTCAACCCACAATATATCCGCCATTTTGAATAAAACTGAATCAACAAAGAAAATCCATATAATTATCGAATTTATTCACAAAATTTCACGAGAATCGGTTGAGAAATGCGACCTGTAGAGGAGAACATGCGGACAGACTTGCGAAAGCATTTTTCCCTAAGCTAAAACGAAAAGGCTTCGCCAGCGCTTCAATTTGAAATAAAAATGGTTACATTTTCCAGAAACAGAAAGTTGTACATTTTACCAGGAACTCATTACAGTCTTTATTGGAAAGAATATTGGTACCAGGTAATAATTTATTATGAACAAAATATTAAAGCTAAAAATAAAACACAAAATCTTCGTAAATGAAAAAAAAAACAGCCAACCCAATTCTCCAAATATTATTAACGGAAGTATAAAAATAGATAAAAGATACTAAGCAAAAACCTTTGGCTAAATTATTACGTCGTTTTTCAATATGGAAATAAACAATACAGTTGTGGCATTTACGAGCAATAAACGAAAACTTTAAGTTCAAATACACCGCCCCGGTTGAATTAGAATATTATGGCTGTTTACGATGTAATTTTTTTATTTAATGTGACTTTTGGCAAGCATTCCATATAGGTCTTCTGAATATTTAAACTGACGACAAAATGTTTAGAATGTTTGCCAAATGTAAGCAGTCGGCTTTAGCAAAGAAAATATACACAGTAAATAAAAAAGTTCTATATAATTAATAAAAACAATTGAATAGGCATCTTCTTAAAAGTTACATATTAAAAAATCTAAGACGTAGAATGGTATTTAGATGGTTGCTAAAAATATCATAAAAAATACGCAAACAAAATAAAGTCAACTATAATCACTTGACAAGACCGTACAGTAATGTATACTAATTCAGTTGACCCCTTAAAAGTATTACCGTCGAAACCAAGTCAATAACAAAAAAAAAAATCTTAAGGTCAAAAAAAGACAGTGCATATGATTATGAAAAATGAAAATATGATCTTTATTACACAAAAATTAAGTACAGTACGGCACAAAGTAAAAGAAAGATACCAAGATTTTTACAATCAAACTGCATTGGTAGATTATTTTTATAAAAGTATACAGAGGTCCCCAAACAAGGCAAAGCCTGTATTTTGGGAAACCAATTTATTATTACCTACTTGGTCATGCGACCCGCATTGCTACAAGAACCTGCTAATAGAAACAATTTATACAACATAAAATATTATGTAGTTTATATCACTAATAAATAAAACTGCGCTTCAATTCAGTCGCAGCTTAAGACAGCCGTTGATATGCCACGAAAACATATTAAAAGTTTGTTTTTAACCACTACGATTAAAAAGACGACTTTATTTACACGTTACCCGCGGATTTGGTTAATAACATTACGCCAATGAATGAATATAAAATATAACTTCAGAGAATATTATCTAAATGTCACGAAATGTACCTAACTCGCTCCAATAATTATAATAATATGTCACCTAGATATACACATCAACTTTTTCTAGGGATACAGGTGTTATTTTCATACATTGCTGCCACCTGTGGGATGGGTCCGCAAAGTACCAGCTAGCCGCACTCGACTCGGTTGAACGCAGAGCCAGAAAACTCATAGGGGATAGTGCGCTATTAAAAACCAAGCTTCACAGTCTTTCCCACCGCCGTGAAGTGGCTTGTCTGGCGGTGTTCTACAGACTATATTTCGGAGAGTGTGCTCTTGAGCTGCATGAGCTCATTCCGCCATCCCCGTTCTACCATCGGACATCCAGACGCACGGCGGGGTTTCACCCCTATTTGGTTGACATTCCATGCATGCGCACGAAGCGTTTTTCATCTTCCTTCTTAATGCCTTCTTAAGCCAAGGAGTGGAATTCCCTGCCTGCGTCTGTATTCCCGAAAGAATATAACCCAGCGATATTTAAGGCACGAGTGAATAGGCTTCTTCTGGGCAAGCTCGCTTCATCTTCGGCCTCTTCTTAGCCTTATGGTTCTCGAATGTGGCCAAGTAAGCCCATTTAATGTAAAAAAAAAAAAAAAAAAAAAAAAACAAACGAGGTAACTTTGAAGCCTTGGTTTTCTGCCAGGGATGTACCGTGCTGTAATCTGATGATGGTCATCCAAGGAGTGAATGGAGTAGATTCAGATCGCTATACACACCCAACTGATCTGATCAGCATTCTAAAAGATTAATGAGTTCTCAGTTTGAAGATTTCCATACATTTTCATGCTATTTTCGCGGTTTTTTTAAACGTGTCCATTACGTTTTTAGAATGCTGGTCAGATCAGTTGGGTATGTATAGCGATCTGCATATCCTCCATTCACTCCCTGGATAGCCGTCATCAGATCACAGCACAGTACATCCGTGGCAGGAAACCAAGGCTTCAAAGTTACCTCGTTTGTGTGAAAATAGCACCTGTATCCCTGGACAAAGTTGATGTGTGTATTTATTTATTCATCTAAACATCTAATAGCATTGTTATAAACCTTCGTGGTTTCCTAATGTTATTTTTAAGTAAAAAATTGTAACTTAGTTTTTAAAATGGTTATTAAATAAAAATATATATATAATCTAAATGTGGACAATTCAACAAATTTAACCACAACCAATTCCTGCATGAGGTCATATTACCAGAATCCTATGCACTTGTAAACACCCAGCTATCTCGTCGTGGCACTGACTCCAAAGTTAAGTCCCAGTAAACAATACTATAAAACCTTTGCAATTCTTCTTATTGTCCAAATGAATCCGACCTGCCAACGACACAGCACGTTCGCAAAATTTACGGTGATGTGGCAAATAAAAATTTAATTGCGTATATTCGCAAGCTATTAAAATAAAACGAGGAATTATTGTTGCAAAGAATAAAGCATTTACACGGAATATCTTACTAAAAACATATAGGTGCTTTTTTCCGATTTTCATTTTCATAAAAAACATGCAGAAAAGAATGTCGGCAAAATAACCACAGACGCTTAGGATACGATTTCCGCAAAAGTCATCTCGGAGATAGGAAAATGTGTTATCAATGAATTTAGTGCAATGTCCTGAACACAGATATAATATAAGATGACAAGCTTGCAAATGATGGATGTAGAAACTGACCTAACACCTCATTTTTCTGATCTACTAGAAGGAAGTAATTACTTAAACTGTTTTTAATTGTGTTTTATTCATGATTTAAGTTTCAAATAATATTGAATTTAATTGTTTTCTTTTTAATTTTATAATTGTAATATGGATGTGTAAAATCTGAAATAAATATAATTATTATTATTATTATTATTATTATATGAAAATAAATAATACAAGTAATAAAGTTCTACTGTAAAATTATCTTATTATCATTTCTTGAAACTCTTTTATTGGCTGAGTGCAACTTATAAGTAAGATTATATATTATTAAGCGTGATAAAAAGGCTGTTGAGTTTTATAAGAAATCATCACTACATATTATGAAACAAAGTCCCTCGCCACGGCACTCTGATGGTTCGCGATAAACTCAAAAACTAGGTACTGAACGGATTTTCATACGGTTTTCACCAATAGAATGATTCCTGAGGAAGGTTATAAAAAGTAGATTTTTGTCATTGATTTGTCAATATGTCGATTTTTGTTGAAGAAGTCGGAAAAATTAAGCCGTCTGGGAGCTTGCATCGAAAACGCTGCATAAACTCGATGGAATTGTTTCTCTTTTATAGATCTACAAAAAAGTCCTCGATGGCATATAATCTATCTTTTGAGAATAAATAATAATAATAAAATACACTTTATTGCACACATAAAAAGAATTACAGAAAGAAGGACAGTTACAAAGAAAAAGCATACAAGAGGCGGCCTTATTGCTAAGCAGCAATTTCTTCCAGGCAACCCTTGGGTGAAAAATAAATAAATAAAGATAGGACTAAAAGGGGAGTAAGGTGCAAATATTAAGAAAGTAATAGTGCGTTTGAAAGTAAATATATCTATACGTAAATGCAAATAAACTAAAGGAGAATTAAATAAATAGTCAGACAGAATAAGAGGAAAGGAAATAACTTCTAACTCTATCTCGGAAGGAATTAAGAGTCTGAGCTTTCCTGATATCTTCTGGAAGAGAGTTCCATAAGCGGACAGCATGGACAGTAAAGGAATAAGAAAAGAAACCGGTGGAGTGTAGTGGAATACTAAGGGTAAGATTTGAAGAAGATCGTAGTCTACACTGATACAATAACAATAACTTACTATATACCCATTATTGTTTTTTTAAATGGTCTCGTACAATGCGGTGATTTGGAAAACTATTTAGAAGGATACAGTATTAATCCTTATCAACTTAATAACATTAGTTTTTAGTTTACTCTCAGAATTTTACGCACAATAATTTAACTTCTTACACCATTGCATTTAAATGAATATTTTAGGAGTTGTCGCAAAAAATTACGCGTGCAAAAAAAAAATTCAAGCGTGATTTTTACACCGATGACGGGACGCGCCCCAACGGGATGAAACAGACGTTTAGAGATTGGAGGTGACGACTGAAAGGTGTTTTTTTTTTCTTTTTGGGTTGTTGTTGGAAGGTCGTATTTAGAAGGAACATATAAAATTAAATCTTTTCGGGGCATGATTCATCTGTATTTATCAACTATTGCGGACAGATAATTGCACTGCTTTTCGTTGTTAAAGTGAAGTACATCTTGTGAGAATGTGAGAATGTGAACAGCCCTAATAGTTATTATAAATTAATTAAATCACATACATTAGAAAATAACATGAAACAATTTCTAAGTACTTACTGACTTACGTTATTCCTTTTATTTTTTGTACATTGATTATGTTCAGAGGCAGAGGTATTACTTACATAACGTATTATTATTATTTGTTTGTTACATAAGCACAAACATGTTTCTGAGTTATGTGACGTAACGTAATGCAAAGCCAAAAAACAAATACATTTTAACGTTTTTCCCTTGAAAATTAACCAAAAGCCAAACGTTTGTGATGAACAGTATCACACATATTGAATTATTATAATAATTCAGTGATCACATAACAAGAATCTCACGACAACAATGGTATCACACAGTTAAAAGTGTTTCAATGAAAAAAGTTCTGTAAATTCATGTAGGTAGTATAAGTGTTTAAACGTTTGACAGGTTTACAAACAGTGGCACTGCCCAATCGGAAAGAGCATCAGACACTTTTGGCATACCTACCTGTCCGCCATTTTGAAAAAAAAGTCGGTTTCGCCCACCTTTGATAAAAGTGGTGTCAATCGTTTAAATTAGTCCTTAACAATCATAACATAACCCATCAGAAAACCGTGATTCGATAACAGCTTGTTCACTATTACAGAATAGTACATTATGATATAAGTGCGGTATGTTGAAAATTACAGCCGAGGCGATATTGCTAGCCCGAGCCGTAGGCGAGGGCTACAAGAAAGCAGAGGCTGTAATTATCAAAGCGCACGTATGTCATACGACGTTTTATAACATATTTGCGAGGAAATAAATAAAACTCGGACTTTGCACCTTTGCTTGTTTTCCATATGATTAAATTTTGATACGCTTGTAAGTATCTTATCGGTCAATTTTTCGGGCAAGAGGGTTAGAGTAGCCTTTTTCGCTGCCTCTGAGACTTCTGGCGGTGTTGAATTAATAAATTCATCAGTACTTGACGACATTTTCAAATAAAAACAATACAGCAAAAAAAATTAAATTAGCAATGCGCGCGCATCAGCGCTTTTTTTAAGGCAAAGGCATAAAAACAGCCAGTATTACTAATAAAGTAAATTAATATTTTTGTGTTTTTGTTACAGATAAATGGTTGTAATTTATTGTCAACATTAATTAAATTGAATAATTAAATGTTTATTTATTATATTTTATCTCCCAAAGTTAATTTTATCCATAAAATGTTGACCTCTTTTCTGACATAAAAACTCTTTGCTAAGATTTAAAAAAGTACCGTTCGTTTTAGACGAAGTATCTTGATAAACCGTGCGGTAATGTAAAGTAAAACGCACGGTTTATCAAGGAAACCGTGCGTTTTACTTTACATTACCGCACAAGTTCGTAATTAGATACAATACGATATTGAAATTGGTGTAATAAGAGACCCTTTACGAGCAAATATGTTATAAAATAAACTTTACATAATTATTCACTACAAAGTAGATATTACGTAGCGAACAGGAAAGACCTTCAGACAAGTCACGCCATTTTTTTTCTAAGAAAGTGTGTCATTTTCCTGTTACATGCAAACACTGAAAAGTTGGGAAAACCGTGACATGTACTGTCATGAGTTTCTTGATAAGTTTAAATGTTCGGTAACATCTTTTGAATATAATTAAGGAAATTTCTCGTCTATTTGAATAGGGTGTGTCATCGGAGGTAAATCTTTTCAGTAATTCATAGAACTTGTTGTAAAAACATGGGTTGTTCTTTCCTGAATTGTAAGGGTGATCACAGTTAATTTATGTTGTGATATCTGCTTTAACTCTTTAATTTGTTTATTTATTCAAGTGATTATGTATGTGACTAACCAAGAATTGGGTTGTGGGGTCTATAAAAATGACAAATGTTTTTAGTTCAACACCGTTGACACAATCCGCTGATTAATAAATAAAAGTGTACAATACAAACCGATGAAAATAAACATTATAAAACTTAACCAACATTAGTTTATCTAGAAAAAAAAATAAACATTGAAGGAAGTGAAAGCAAAATCAACACAATGTTCAACCGCTAATCCTTTTACGTTTTTAACCCTGTATTAGCCTTTAGCACAACCACCGAAACGCGAACTGATATAGCGATTAAGCGTAACCGCTCACGGGCGACTTTTTGTAGCTGCGATAATCGCGGCGTTAATCGCGGCGATAGTCGCCCGCGAAATGACACGACAAAGGTTTTACTTCGCCAGCGACTAAAAAGCGCCGCGATTAACGTCGCGTTTATCGCAGCTACAAAAAGTAGCTCGTGGGCGTTTACGTATAAAACTCCGTATGTTCTATTCGCAGCGACAAAAATCGATCAGCGATTAATCGCCCGTGAGGGGGGACGCTTATTACGTTTTACTGTCAAAAAATAACAGATTTTGACAAAAGAGTATCGATAAAACGCTATATCATGCTAATATTTCATGTTTCGTTGGTCATGCTAGCTAGGCAGGTCTTAAATTAGGAACCTACTCAACTGATCATGATGATCACGTTGTCAAGGGTACCCGAAAAAGACATAGGGTACCGTTTATCCAGAAAAAGAGCAGTTCCTGACGGATAAAAAAGTAACTGCCACGCAGACGAAGTCGCGGGCAGCCGCTAGTATCTATTATAATTATTAACGTACTGCCCCGATACCTCCGCGTGGATGTTGGTTTCTTCAAAGTCTAACCTATCTTTTTACTTCTTCTTCTTATCGAATGAGGATTAGTGGCCACCTCTGGTGTTGGAGTTTATCAAGCCGCCTGTAAGGCCTCTAACTTGGCTTAACGACTGTTATCAGATGACAACAGCCAGGACCGATGGTTTAACGTGCGCTCCGAAGCACGGAAGCGCTCAGTTGTATCGCCACTTTACGGTCACCCATCCGACACCTGGCCGGACCGAGCGTTGCTTGATCGAGTACGATCAGTCTATCAAGTTCCGCCATGAGCGCTTCTTTTTACTAAGATCAATCACAGTCGGAAACGTACCTAACTTTACAGACACATTGACTTTCGCATTCAAAATATTGATATATGTGTTACGGCTAATACCCGAAGTGCGGCTAAACCTAGTTTTAGCCGGCTAAAGCTAGGTGTAGCCGATAGCTGTTGGCTAAAACTAGGTGTAGCCGATTTACTCTTAAAAAAGTTATTTCTGTTGTTTGTTAAAAAAAAATAACCTCGAAATTTAAGGCTCACGCTACGCTGCGCTTCGCGCTCGCCTTAAATTTCTAACCTATATTCGGGACCTACAGGGGTAAAGCAAATCGTTTCACCTAGTTTTAGCCAACAGCTATCGGCTACACCTAGCTTTAGCCGGCTAAAACTAGGTTTAGCCGCACTTCGGGTATTAGCCGTGACATATGCATTATTATTTTCTCATATAAAAGTTATCTTTTTACATTAAGGAAGTTAGAAAAGGACACATCTTGACTTTATGGTTTCCACGAAAGATGTTGGCGTGATTTCACTAATAACATAATTAATCACTTCTCTCTACGTCTTCCGAGAACTCTGGAGTTGCTCTTGGGAAAATCTACTTTATTACATGGAAATACAGTCCAGTGATGTAAAATTGTCTTGATACCAATTTGTGGAGATTATTACAGATTTGATGAAATCATTTCTTAGAATGATAACGGATTTAAAGTCGATAATACTGTCAGTCACGTACGACAAGAGTTTATATAACAAAAAAAATCGGGTTGCACTCCGGGAGTGCCATCTAGCGCCATCTAGCCCCAAACTAAGCAAAGCTTGTAATATGAGTACTAGACAACAGATATACTACTCATAGTGTCGGTCACATAATTAAAGATACCGATCGATTTTCATACAAACGAGGTAACTTTGAAGTCTTGGTTCACCGCCAAGAATTGACCTAGCTGTGATCTAATGATGGCCGTCTAAGAAGTGAATGGAGGAGATTCAGATCTTTATACACACCCAACTGATCTAATCAGCATTCTAAGAGATATAAGGATATGTTCAAAGATACCGCGAAATTAGCATAACAATGTATGGAAATCCAGAAACTAAAACTCTGATCCTATATCTCTTAGAATGCTGATCAGATCAGTTGGGTGTGGATAGCGATCTAAATATCCTTTATTCAGTACCTGGATGGTCATCATCAGATCACAGCTAGGTCAATCCTTGGCGGAGAACCAAGGCTTTAAAAATTAAGCCTCGTTTATATGAAAACCGCTGGTATTTTTAATTATGTGACCGCCACTGTAATCACCGTATATACTTTAAATATATACTTGTCCGTTGCGGACAAGAGAAAAAGAAAGATTTTGATTTTCGAATAACTACAATTGTTTGGGTCACAAGGCAGAATATGAGAATGTAAGCAAGAGAAAGTTTTTGACCATTTCGAAAATTATTTGTTGGGACGCGAAAGTTCTATACAAAATTGACGTTTAAAAGAAGGGATTAAGAGAGGGGCGCACGACGTCCACAGATCGTTGTATGGAGTGAAATTGACAGCTTAGCAGACTCATCGCTTGACCATCGCGTTGCGGCGTAGACAATACTTATTATTAATGGTAACAACTAGACCCGCCACAGAAATTAAAATTCATCATTTCAATTTGTGCGCGGCCGGGAATCGAACCCGAGACCTCTCACGTGGTAGACCGGCGTGTTGGACACTGCACCTCTCAGGTCGTTATTGCACAATTCATTTACTTTTCAGAGGAAAATATCCCGTAGTTCGGCCACCTTAATATGTGTGTATCCAAATATTAGTAACTTTGATTATCTGCACTCGGTGTTACATCCGACCAGCTAACCGCAAGGCAATTGGGCCACTCGTTAGCAAACTGCTGCCCAGCCAAACTGGGAACTGACCTGTATGCAATAGGGGTTATGATTGCTTGAAATATTTAGTGTTATTTCAGAGCTGTTATTTTAATGGATCTATCCTACTATCCTATCTTACTTTATACATACTATCCTATCTTATAAATTAATAAAGTTTTAAGTTTTTGATTTTTTGTCAGCCTTCGCTCATACTATACCCGGCTAGTTCAACCGTTGAACCAGTGCAATTTTCTGAACTAAGCTTAAAAATCTCGGGCATAGAGGTTGCAAGTTCATAGGTTTTGTATCGGATACAATTTTCGCGAGTGTGTAGGTCATTTTTTTGACGTAAATAAAAGCGGAAAAGTATTGAATTCTATATCAAAATACACTTTAGCTTACTGTAAAGTAGCTCTAATAATATTTTCAAGAAAGATAATTGTGCTAAAGATAATGATGAAAAAACAACGAAAAACATCGAAAAAGTGCAGAAGTGAGGTTATTTTCCATACTCTTTACACATAAAGAAAAAGACAGAGACAAATGTTAATGCATAACCGATACTTAAGCTTTTCTTAACTCTTAATTTCAAAGATTTTAGTATCGTTACGTAAACATGATTGAAAGCTAATAAATAAGTTTATCTACACCCATGCTTTAAATCCTCTGTAAGAGGTTCTGAAACAGCTTACTGCCATCATTACAATACCCCGAGCCAGAGCTGGTCCTGCAGCGCCGGGCGCCCACGCGCGAGCGTTGCATTATGAAATCCAGTACAACATTATAACACTCGTGCGTAAGACATAATGACGAGGAGGGAGAGGAAAGTCAAAGTCAAAGACAAAGTCAAAGTCAAAACCTTTATTGAAGAGACATATCATGGGTTTAGATAAATATCACGGGTGTTTTTAATCCATATGTATTAAAATATTGTTTGTTTCCCTAATAAAAATAAGAAAAAATAAAAAAATGGGTGTAGATAAAGTCTTGTATGCAACTGTACATAATTAGGTATTAAAACACTCATGTGATACTGTTATCACACGAGGCGAAAATACCCCTCGTTATAGTACAGTTGCATAAATAACTATAACCTAACGCTTCTATTGTAGTAGTCTTCCGATCTTTATGACTCAGAATGTTGACTGAATAACATGTTTTCTGCAATGGCCACGTGTCGGTCGGGATGTACTCAAAACACTGGGTTGCGAAAACAAAACGTTTTTGCGTTGTACAAAACGATCGATCGTTTTCGTATTTATAGGTAAATGTTTTATTTGACATTAACTTATGTACTTGTTTACTTGTTTTTTGTTAGTCAAAATAAATGTTGACCGGTGATCTAAATATTTAGGAATTTGTTGCGAACGTGCATTTGAGCATGACGTGTGATATGAAAATACAGACAGACAAACAAATCTATGAGTAACATGTTTTAAAAACACTTAGTACACGTAAGGGTCCAAAATACCTATTTTCATGTTCAATTATGGACCTAACAACTTTATCAATAAACCAAACTCTAAAATCATGATTTTAAGTAAAATTCCTACTTTCGCACTTAGCCGAATTTTTCAATATTTCATACAATCTGTAGCACAAAAACTATGTGATGAAAATTGCAAACTTCAGATCGCATCATGCCTACTTTATAGTGCTCTATGTAGCATTGGCACATATACAACCTAATTTAATATCGGATGGATTTCTCAGTATTCAAATGGAAATAGGGGACCATCGACTTGACCAAATTGCGATTTCAGAGTTGGTCCCATAGTAAAAGTTGTTCATTTTGATGGTCTCTATCTACGATATTATGGTTTAGCCATAAATTCTGTTACATGTTGTATACTTACTAAAGAAAATTAAATTCTGTTATTGAAAACAAACGTTTGCGTTTTGAGTTGGATGCCAGCCGGTGTCTGGCAATAATACCAGCAATTAGCGCAGATGCTGCACCGAGTGTCATTCCAGCTCTACGACAGTAACGCGACACTCGAAGTGTCGTACACCCTGCACACTGCCTGCACAGTGGTCAGAACTGCTGGCGTTTTGGTTAAATATGAATAGCTTCATCCATTGTGTCATTCCAGCTACATGGTATTACATGGTATTCCCTATAGGGTAGTGAGAACGCTGATAATATGACCATGATTCGTGGGTTTTTTAGTATTTATTGGTTATCATTTAGCTTTAAAAAATACGATTATTAGCACTTTTAGCTTATTTTTAGTAAGTATTAATTATTAATTTAATCAGGCATCTGCATGCTCCCATAAATATATCCATAAACATCTCTCACTGCTGTTTAAAGTGAATAATATTATTTTAGCGTTAACGGTTAGAAATCTGAATATTTCGTTAAAGATGCATTAAAAATCCTAGCTTTTAAAATCGCTTGCATAAAATTTTTCATCCATCTTTTGGTATTATTTTGAACCCACTGTGCATCACATACTCGAGGAGGCGACTTATAGCATAATCCGTACAGGCATTCAGCGTAAAGCCTTCAGAGTATTCTTGAAACTCAGGCGCGTTTCACAATCCCTGAAATTGGTCGACTCCAGTGAGGTGAAACATATCTTATTCTGTTTGACGTTTTCAGTGAGCGTGTGGGAAAACTAATATGCTTTTAGTATTGCAATTTGTCAGTATTAGTACCTACTAATACTTACGATAGATACTTATCTATAAAGTTTAATAACAAAGAATGTGAATACTCTTTGTTATTTAACTTTATAAGACTTTATTCAGAATGAAAATAATAATCTAGCAGCTAATATCGAAAAATTAAGAATATTTTTTTTTTAGTTTGGAAGAAAAGCTATGTAGCTTGATATTATGTAAGATTCTGTGACTTCGGTAAAATCAGATAATATAATAATAATAATAAATGCTTGGACAATTTCACACAGCGCCATCTAGCCCCAAACTAAGCAAAGCTTGTAATATGGGTGCTAGACAACTGATATACCACTTATATACTTTTAAATATATGCTTATTATACATAAACCCAGACCCATCACAGAAATTAAATCTCATCATTTCAAATTTTCTGCCTGGTCGGGAATCGAACCCGGGACCACTTGCGTGGTAGGCGGCATGTTGACCACTGCACCACTCAGGTCGTCTAATATAATCAAAGATTACGGAACACAACATTAATTTGTTGTAATTTTTTGCGTCAAATATGAAGTATTATCAAAACTATATATGTAGTACAGTACGAGGCATATAACTTGAAATCGGGTGGGGATTGCGCGAAACGCGAATTTTGGGTATGCGTAGCGGTGAAGGGCGCGGGCGGCGGGAAAGGGGCGCGCGCTATTGGTCGCTCACAAGAGCACATGCGCGAACTTATCCCCACTCCGTCAAAAAAATTTCAAGATACGTGCCTAGAACTGTACCCTACTTTATTTAGGACCAAGATACTCATACTATAAATACTGATGGAAAAATATATAATAGCCAAATCTACTTCATTACAGCGGTAACACTGTCAGTCGGGTTATTATTTCTATGATTTCCATTTCATTTCAGCTTACAGTGTTCAGAAACCTTAAAACAAAAATCCCCTTCGAATAATTAAAGAATTAATTAATTGAAAAAAAATCTGTTTCTAAGTAATAAATAAAAGATACTATGTTTTCTATATGGATAATTATTGTTTTTGACACCATAAAATGGCAATGCACAATCTTGAAAATTTTTGGCAACCCTAGTTGGATGGTAGAATAGTGGTAGCTATCCAGGTGGGTTTGTAGCACGAGCCCTACCACCACTGGGTTTAGTTTACTTTCTTACTTATTTCGCTTATTGTCGGTTGATAGTGACAAAAAGTAAGTCGGATATGGTCCACTGAATTACTCATTCTTATGATTGGATCAGATAGGCAATGGTCTTTCCCCACGGAAAGGCCCGCGATTAAAATTGCACCAGCAAAAAAAAAATCCACGTCACTAACTTGAAAATTATATGCCTTGACTAACTCATTGATTCATCATTGCTCAGTCAAAATCACTGGAGGAACCGTTTTTTTAATATTAGATAAAAAGATGCTTTCTGAAAATGAAGGGGAGATTAAAGGTTTGATTGGTCGGGGTACCAGACGCAGGTTAGCATATCACCCTTACAAGTTACTCTAAGGGTCCGTAACAAGCGCTTTGCCAATACATTTCATAAGCGTACTGCTAAAGAATGGAATGCGCTACCTGCTCATGTGTTCCTCGATAGTTACAACCTTGGTCTCTTCAAGGCAACAGTGAATTGGCACTTACTGGGCAAGCATGCTACACCTTAGTTAGACCATATCCTGTTGACGAAGCAAGATGGTGGTCAAATGTTTGCTCAGATACTAATTTAAAAAAATATGGAGGTATTGATAGTAACAAAACTAATCCAAAATTCAATACAAATAAACTAGGAATCGATTGATTACAACTAGAGCAAGTTGTAGACCTCAAAGTTCAAACCCATGGGATATCGGAGCTATAGGCTGACGAAGTATGTATGTGTTTGGATCATATGTTTTGGATCTTCTCCTTTTTGCAGGAAGTGGTAGAAGCTTGTAGTGTTGTCAATCACCGACGATGCTTATATTTTGTTATATTGTAAGTTCTTTTTAATCCCTTCAGACCCCACGGCCATCTCAATGGTCATATAATAAAAAAAATATAAGTGGTGTCACTTATATTTTTTTTATTATATGACCATGTTAACATTTCGCGATGCTCTTTAGACATTGAGAAATGTTTATGCTTCATCAAATTTAAAAAAAAATGATATGGGTTCATCAAAATAGTAAGTCTAACATTAACTACAGACATTGATGAAAAAAGTTTGTATTTATTTATAAAATTAACTCAACAGTTTAATCCTCATTTCTATTTTAATGGACACATAATATCTAAAAAAAAGAATAAAACGAAATATACATATTTTTTTAGAAAATACTTATATTAGACCACTAATTGTACAGTAAATTAACAGTAATATTTTTTTGACACAATCTCGTAATTTAGGTCTGAAGGGGTTACGTGGAGTAACACATAAGTTTCCAGTAATATTACTCTTGTTAAAATTATTACGGAGTCTACACAGAGTAGACGTGTGACAGAAGTGAAACTGAATGTAGGTACTTAACTTTTTTACTATCCACAGCTTTTGTTTTGTGGATAGCTTTAGTGGACAGCTGTAGTCAAACAAAAACTTTAAACCGACGACAGTTTGCAAAAACTAATATTTTTTTGTAATATAAATGGCAAATCTACATAAAGTTTACTCTTTGTGCGAGTGAGTCAGACGCAGCTGCCGTCCCGCTTCGCCGTAGGCATTGTTGATAAGCGATTTAATTTGAATCGTTTCAATAACGCTATTTTGCCGCGTCGGCTTCGTTTGTGGCTGATAACAAATGGAGTGTTTTACCGTGTCTCCGTGACTATCAATGATTTATAGCTTTACAAAAAAACTTAGATATTTCGCGCTTGTTTGATTACTAGCTTCCGCCCGCGACTTTCAAGCGTGGAAATCCAGTACTCGAGGGAATTTCCAATAATACTTTCTCAGAGGATGGCTACGTCATATCAGCTGTTCTGTGGTTTTTAGCTGTGAGATAATTTATCCAGTCAGCCAGAATATGTTCTGAAAATCGAAAACCCTGAAAACTCATTCCTTTAACATCATATCCAAATTATTTTGTCTCAGTTTAAGTAATTTAAAATCGATTCGCCACCTCATTGAAATTAGGTTTGCGACAGATTTTACAAGCGATTGTCGAAAAAAGTGCAAATTGACTAAAATCCACCAGCAAGACGTCTGCCAAGTCGACCCGTGTAAATACCACATTACTAGTGATGTAACATGAAAAAAAAAAACAACTTTGTTTTTTTCACAATGTTGGAAAAAAATTGTTGTTTTCTTTTATTCCGTTGTTTATTTTCTTAATTTGTTTTTTTTTTTCAAGAATACAAACTTTAGATGATAAATGTTTTATTTAATCAAATCAATAATTATATTAGATTTTTATTCTTTGTCAGTGTCTCCAGATATGAATTTAATTTTTTTCATCTCATTTTATTTTTCCCCAAAATAATAAATTTGTATGAAGAGAAGATTAAAAATTTCCCCGAACGCGATTTCTGTTCCACAAAAATCCCAAGATGTTACGTTTTGCATGAGGAACAGATTTTCTTTTTTCCCCAATAATTAAAATTTTCCATATAATGGGGAAAACCCCCCAATTAGAAGACAGTGTTCTCCGTTCTAAGTTCATAGGTACTTCAAAAAAAACATAAACCGAATGAAGACTGTTGAAAACTTGGTACTTTTCTACCAAAAAAGTAATGCAGGTTCAAAAATGAACAGAAAACTTTAATATGAACTCATAAGTATTAATATTTAACTGACACTTCGTTAATAATTTTGATTTCTGTACTCTTGAAAAAAACACGCTCCAGAAAAAAACACGTTTTTTTCATGTTTTTATTTCACGTTTTTTTTCACGTTCGAATAAAATAGATTTTTACATTACACACTACCTAATGAATCTGAAGTGCTTATTAGGCCGTTAGCGCACTTCTTCTAAAATTCTCATCTATCGAAGAACTGCCTTTTCATCTATCTAACTGCCAAATAACAGTGTTCAAATTTGATGTTATGTGTAGGAGTTAGGTATGAAGATAGACTATCTTCTCCGATTTTACAAGATAATTTACAAATAGTCTTCATAATAATTAAAAATAAGCATTATTATTTAACTAGCCTCCGCCCGCGACTTCGTCCGCGTGGACAATAGAAAAATCCCCAGGTATAGGTATTTTTCCCCCTTTTGCTTGTAGTTTAAATGATCTCCTTAGTGTATGAAAGCCAGTACTACGGAGAGTTTAAGCTGTTTCCCAGGTTCTATCCACCCGAATTAGATGAAACATAGCTAAAATTTTAAGTTGAATTCCAAGCTACAAAACTATGAAAATCCCATCAAAATCCGTTCAGTGTTTTTGAGTGATTCGCGCACAAACACTGTTTTATAATATGTATAGATAGATTAGTAAGTACTTATATGAACCTAATTGTACCTTAAACTTATATGTGTTTAGACAACAAGAATTAATACAGTTGATATTTAACAATATTTAACCGCAGTTTGTGTCGATAATCGATATCCGCATTAACCGCAGAGTAACTAACGTTAAACGGAAAAACTATTAACGACTCGTTTAGATCATAATAAACCGCAAACTCGCAATTGTGTTCTGCTTTAAAATTATTTGAAAGGAAATAAATTGTATTTATTGTATTTGGAATTAGTACAGCAATTAATGTTTTATGTACACCTAACTAGAAGTTTGAACCGTAACTGTAATTTACTGAGAAAAAACTTTTTTAAAAACACGTTTTTAAAACGGACTTAATTATTAAAAAAAATTGGACTAAAAACATTAAAACGGAGTAGTAAAAACAAACTAAAAAGTAAAAAATAAATTCTTCTGCAAATATTTATAACCCTAATACCCTATACCTACAGAAATTTTAAACCTAAAAATTTTAAACCTAAAAGCGTGGGGCGCGTTTCGTAAAATTTATCATTTATATTGTCAATCTATATTCTATAGCTATAAAATTTTATTCTATTCTATTCTATATATACCACCAAATTTTTTGTGAGAGAAGAAGTGTTTGTTTGCTTTTTATAGTACGTGATAGCGACAGGGAATGAAATGAAAGCGGACTGTAAATTGATATATTTAAGGTGAAATAATAGTTAATTACCTTTCGAACAAGCTTATTATGTAGGAGCAACGATGACAGGATGCAGATATATATGACAAGTAAAAAAGGTGACAGTAACACAAAGAATTTTGATTTAAAAAGGTTTCTGAAAAATAAACTAAACCTAGCACAGCAAGGAGGTGCGCAACAGTACGTATGATAAGGTAATTGTAGTATTAATTTTTTTTATTTTTAAAAATTTTCCTCGGCTCCGCGGGCTACAAGGTAACAGACGGCGGGCCGCGGGTTGGCCACCCTTGTTCTATAGCATGGATGGAGAATAGGTACATAATGATTTTTATGTGGCTCATCAATAGCACAGTGTTTATTATTTTCTTTGTCAATAAGAAGAAAAAGGTAACCTAATGCATTAATAAATTTAAAACCAAGAATTTAGCATCAGTACCTAGCTAAATCTCTTGCATTTTAGTTGGGTTGGATAAATTTAAAGTAAAATTACAGTATTTTGAGTTAAAATTGTTTGCAAATAAGTGTACAGTACGTAGCATACAATTAACTTCCAATCTGTCTTCATCTTTATAAATGTTCAGTTGAGTGGAATATACTATGGAATTTAAATTATAAAATATAAGCTAGAATAAAAAAAGCCTTAAATTTAATACGCTGTAAATTCACGAGCGCGCAAAACCGCTGTCATACAAATATAGTGCGCGCGAGTTGAATACTCGCGAGTGTTTTATTATCTGTAAACAGCACCCACACTAAAGCGCGCGGGTCATGCGCAAAATGTGTGTGTGTAGGAGGATGAGACTGTGTTGATACTTCACCAAACTGTGTAAAATAGAGTACAACACTGGTATATACAGTAATATACTGCGCTAGGTATAGCATTCCGAGATAGAAAAAGTCACTTGGGTGACACTTGCCTACGTCATCTCCGCTATCGTTATTGAAAATAACATTCATTCATTTTAAACTTGAACTGTTTCGTTTGCTAAAAGAAACTAACCACAATTAAAATGCACTATAATATTTTCGTAATGAGTGTAGCACAAAAAAATTCTCCATTCTTTGCTTGTTACTATAAAGTCGCGCAACTGGGTAGTGACGGAAGCAAGTGTCACTCACGGAATACCAACCAGACCTTGTTTTCTTGGATCATGGGTACAACAACTTCATGTCATCATAGCAGACACGCTAGCATAGCACATAGCAGACAGCCTAGTTAATGACTGTCATTAACTAGGCTGATGCTGAATGTAGGCGGGTTGGAGATTGCAGCGCTGGTCCATTTTCATCGGACACCGCTGCAAAATAAGAAAAAATAGTTTATACACTCAAATGAATTAAAAGTATTTTTTTTTTTTTACCTTGGGTGCCTAAGATTATACTAAATTACAAAATTTTATTTTAGTAGTAACGTAGTTCATAACATTTTAACAAACGATATTTTAATTGAGTGCTTGGCTCTCACTGAATATAGCTTCAAAATATATTTATTATTATCTCTGTCTTCATTAACATAGAGGCACAGTAAAAAAACTATAACATACTGTTTTGTAATTGGGTACTTGGCTATTCTTCAGTAGAGATTCAAAAATAATTATTTATGTAACTGCGCAGATAAAGTAGGTATAAATCTGTCCCCAACTTCATAAATTTTCCGTTGAGTGTAATATACAAGCGATGTTAATGTACTCGAGCCAAACATTTAATTATAAGTAACTGTTTTAATTAGGTAATTAATTGGCTAACCTTAAATTTTTTCTGAACAATTTCTGTAACTGCGTAAATGAAAGTATCGATCTATCACCATCGCAGTATACTTGTTGTGTGTAAATAAAATCAAAACAAATATGTTAGTAACAGACTGTTATTTAATATATAATTGACTATCTTCGATATGTTGCTATAATAAGTCCTGAATAAGTGGAAGGGCAAAAAATAGATTCAGTGTCTATTTTTAATTGAATTAAGGTTAATTTGAGACGTGTTTATTGTCCAATAAACACGATTACTGCGCAGATAAAGTATCAATCTATCACCGTCGCAGTAAAATTGCAGTAGTGTGGATATAAACAAGCGAGCATCGTGCACACACTGCGCGGAGCACGCGCGCACTGTTCGGGCAATTTTGCGCGTGTAACCTAGGGCTGCTAAACAAATTCAAATAAAATATTTTAAAACTGAAGTTGGATAACAGGTCCTGCACAATATTGAGTCCAGGGGAGAGGGGTATTACAAGTACTTAAAATTTTAAGACGCATTGATAGCGATTCAGAAAACTGTCAAGTTTTAAGTGTTGCAAGTACGAGGGCTGATCGCTAGATAAATTAATATTATTGAACATTACTAAATAATATACTAGAAAAAGTTCGACTCGCACCAGATCAAGACGGAAATCCAACCCGCGACCTTTGGATATCCGGTCCAATGCTTTTACCGCTGAACTAACGAGTCACTAGTGGCATCGTCGAATTTCTTCTAGTATATCCTGCTCTTACGCTGTAAGCCAGCGTTATTTCACCAATGTGAGGAATTACCTCGACATTTAATTGAAACATCTTTCCAGATATTTGACAATTGATAAAGATGAAACAGCTATATAAATTATTCACTTCTCAAGCTTACGCGCTCACTAGACATGAAATAAAACACTTTTTAACGGATACTAGCGCGGTTTTATTAAAAGTACTTTGGTAATTAATTGGTATTTGGTTTGATTTTTGGTTTTCCCGACGTTTCGGCAACTTTGCAGCTGCCGTGTAACTAACTAATTACCAAAGTATTTTTAATAAAACCGCGCTAGTTTCCGTTAAAAATAGCTATATAAATTTTAAATTAAAGATTTTTGCTAGTATATTATTTAGTATTGAACAAAATCTCAAATTAAAAAAAATTGAACATTATAAACTTTTAAAGGCACTTAACTACCTCAAAATATTACGTTAAATTGCATAATTTGCATTTCAAAACTTTTTGATCACATAAATAAGCATTTATAATGTGATTGTTTAAAAACTCTATGGCGCTGTATGTTAGCGCATCACCCTGCGATTGCCACAGTCAAACATCTTTTGCAAGGCTCAGTTATGGATGGGTGTCCAAAAAATTCTGGCACTTCGGAAGGCACGTGAAGTCTGCATTTGCAGTCGTTAACACCCACCAATCCGCATTGAGCCCGCATGGTCGGCTATGGCCTATCCTCCTTATTCACCCACAAGGAAGTCCTTTTCCCCAGCAGGACATCAAGGCGGATGTGCAAATTAGCATTTATAATTCAATTATTAACAACGGCCAACCCTATCATTGCCATGCGCAAAATCCGAATATCAATGTGTGCGTAGTATTCACATCGAAATGTTGTATTGAGCCAGGTCATGGCACTCGACGCGTGCACATTTATACCTACTATCTGCAACTTGATTGATGCTATAGAATTTATTTATTTACTGCCTTTTTACAGCAGGTTGGAGAGGTCAATCTCCTTTGCGCCTATGCTCTTGCACAGTCAATTCGATTCGTTTTTTTACGAGGCTTGCTAAATTCAACCTCATCCTTTTTAGTCGTTTCAAGGTCAATATTCTTAGGTCTACATGTTTTTTTAATGCCCATAGCTTTTTTATTTTGATCAAATCACCCTTAGTACTTAGTTATATTTCCGCAAGTTAAGGTAATTTTATTTCAAATCACAGATGATACTTGAATATGAAAATTACTACGTTTGCAACAATTAGCATATTTTTTTTACTACGATTACTAATACGGAAGACCTTGAATACAAATTCCTCTCATAAGGAACAGTTGTAAAGGCTGCCTGCAGCTTGCATACAAATGTAATGCTAATAGATTAGCACATATACGGGTCAGGTTTTGGCGCAAGATAAGCGATACTTTTTTTTTTGTAGTATCAATTTTTTATAGTATCTATTTTTTAAGCCATCTAATCCGAGACTTCGTCTGCGTGGAAATTTTTTTTTCTATCTAAATGAAAGGTACCCGATATCCTTTTCTGTAACTACGTTTCATGATGATCGGTTAAGTAAAGCGTAACAAATAAACAAACTTATTTCGCATTTATCCTACTAATATTATAAATGTGAAAGTTTGTGGGTTTGGATGTTTAGATGTTTGTTGCTCAATCACGCAAAAACTACTGAACAGATTTGGTTGGAATTTTGCACACAGATAGTAGATAGCCTAGATTAAAACATAGGATACTTTTTATCCCGGTCAAAGTTTCCCTAGGGATTTTTTCTGAATATCCACGTGGACGAAGTCGCGGGTGGAAGCTAGTAATATTATAATTATACTTATACTGTCTACTCAAAAGAAAAAAAGGGCCACCATTTGATTTTCCATTCAAAAGAGCGAAGTTCTGAAAGGTATTTTTCTGATAAATTCAATCGGATTTTATTTGAATTTGATATTGTTCGAAAGCTAAAATAGTTGATTTGCGGACTTTGCTGTTAAATTTACTGTATTATTTCTCTTATTCGCCGTGTGTCAGTAAGAATAACAAGAAATTGGAGTTTCGTACAAAAGTACGGACGGATATAGATCGGATCTTGGGAAAGGACATAGGTTATTTTTTAAAATCTCTGTCCACTACACCGTACCATACCATAACCATGCTAGGAAAGTGTCAAGCAAAAAACCGTTGTATTAAAAAATATGACACTATTCCCACTAGACCGTTCTGTCACCATACACTTGTCATACTTTTCACAAAGAATATTTTTTTCTCACAAGTTCCTCGCACGGTCATGGTATGGTACGGTTGGTATGGTATTTATTCCACTGCTGGGTACGGACCTCCTCCGCCCGCAATATTTAACCAGTAGTCCTTGCGGACGAAGTTGCGGACGGAAAACTAGTTAATTATAAATTAACATTATTTTAGCACAACTGCTTCTAAGTTTCTTGTCTTGGTAAAAGCTAAGTGTAATGTTACGATGATAATTTTTATGCAAACTTTTTCTTACTAATCTAATGAAGTATAAACAAAGAAATTAAAATACTGTAACTACTTAATTATCTTTTCTTACTTTGAATTCAAGGTGAATGTGATAGAAAAATTGTATTTTATAGAAAAACTAAAATAATAAATACTTAGAATGTGTCGGCATTTCAATAACAAGTTTTTCTTCATAATTTGATACAAAATAATAGTATACTTCCATAGAATTTTCCTCGTGATTGTGGAAATGAAAATACCCAACTATTGTGTTGAGATATAATATATCGAGAAAATTGTCACAGGTAGTGTTTTCATAGTATATGTACATGTTTAGGAATAATACTTAAATATAGTTTTTTGAAGTGAAAACTTCTTTAGCCACGTTGAACACTTTTTTTGTAATGGGGAAAAAATGTTAAACTCGCATCAGTCAGAGTCACGTGACCCTGATCAAAAATTCGTAAGACAGATGTAGCGTAGACAGCCGGCGGCAAAAGTACCCCCTCTCTTTCTACAGCGCGGCAAAAATGGCGGCGCGTCGTTTTGGCGTGTTTCAGCGGGTTGATTTTTCTGAGAGATAAACTTTTTAATGTAATATAAATTGTCATCTTTGTGTACGATAGCGCAATAAATAAATATTATATTCTACCTCATAAATGACAGTACTTTTATAGTGATAATTAAAGCAATTCGTGCAAAATTATTCCCTAACTATTCCAAAATATCAAAAATGCACAACGTCAATATTTAAGTTTTCACTTCTGCCGGCACTCCCGGAGTGCAACCCGAATTTTTTTAGTTGTTAAAGATTCAATTGTCATGAATTTAAATTAAAAAAGACAAGACGTAAATCTTTGCTTTTTTAGAAATTAGTTTTATCTTATATTTCTGCATATACTAAGTTGAAGTGACAATTTTTTCCATTGTTTTTAAATTTCATCGGAAGATGTCGAGTTTTTCCGGTCTGGTAGGAATTGCGACAATTAGAAAAACAAGATTTACCCGTACTTTATATAATTATCGCTTGTAAACATTATTTATGTCTACACGGGGAACTTTAATTACCGTTCATTTTCCAATTAAATACTCATTTTATAGCATCTTCATTTAAAAATGGTTTCAAGTTATAAACGCCCCTCTGTGATCTAGTTGTTTACTCACACGTGTAAGACGCAAAGTCCCAGGTTCGATTCCCAGAAGGTGGGTATTATACTCGATTTGGTACTAACCAAACCACCCTACCACTAGGTAGGGTGGTTACCTCTTACCTAAGTTTGACACCATAACAACGATAAAAATTGTTGTGTTCCGGCAGTTAAAAGGTGAGATAGCCAGTTCCTCAGTGGTGAGGATTCCGGGTGTAGTGCGCTTCCACCTTCGGCCTTATCGTCACTTAACATCAGGTGAGCTGAAGGCCAAGCACTATACCGTTATGGATGAAGAAGGCGCAGGTTGGAGATTGGTTGTAAACATTATTTGTACCTTATGAATTATTACAATTTATATTCTGAAAAACCATATCAAAGGCACCACATTGTCTTATCGCGCATATGTCATTTGCCTCACCATTCTCAAAAAATGAAAGTCTATCGCGTCTTAATCAAAGTAGTATGTCGGAGTAGGTATTTTACTCTAGAATCAGATTAATAATTCTTTTCTGCATTAAAAAGTGGTATTTTTAAGTTAAAACGCTTTTAAATTACATTTTTTTAATGATAGTACTATTTACTTACATTTTTTTTTCACAAAATACTTCAGAAAACAATTTAATGTTTTTGTAATTGTTTTTCTGAATATAAAACAATTCTTGACTGATTGACTATACCTAAATAAAATGTAATTAGCATTTTTTAATTATGAAAGTAATTCAATAAAATATAACTGGGGCAACGCTGGGACATCTCTTTTATCCGTTCGTTTGGGAGCTACAATTGGAGTCGCAGACACCTGTAAGAAAAGTAATAAGTAGTCAATTGACTGATACGAAGAATATTGTACAAAATTTCAAGTTCTCTACTCACAAATTCACAATAGTTTAGTTAGTGATTTGGTGTGTCAAAACATTATTTATTAGATGATCAAGTTAGTTAGCATGTAGAAAAATACTTATGTATGTATAAAATATACTTTTCAAAATGAACAAAGTTTTGCTTACCTACCAAATGTGTTACAAGAATAATGATGCCGATTTATTCTAATTTATGACTATCTATTCCCAAGACGTGAAATAAAAGCCAATGAGTTTTATATGCGTCAGGTTATTAAAGTAATTAACTAATATTACACCAGCGTTGGATTTAAGTGTCCCGTGAACGAACTGTAGTTATTAATCAAAATGGCCACTCCTGGCCACACCTCGGTGTTTGTAATGTATACTGAAATAAAACACTTTTTAACTCGCGTTTTAGAGCGGTCATACACGAGATCCAAGCACTAGTGTAGGAAAGAAAGGTAGTGGACCCCCACAGTAAATCCTCAGTAGACGAAACTTTACAGTATGATAAAGTATCATAAATGAAACATATTTTTTAAATTATCCAAATCGATATTTTTTTTTGGATATTTGTACATAGGTTTTCGTTCATACTATATTACATCCCTGCAAAGTTTCATCGACTGAGGATTTAATGTTTGGGTCTCCATACAAAAGATCGCTTCATTACATAAACTACACCCATAGATCAACCGATCATTCAAGTTCTGGTCAAGTTTTGGCTGCATATTGCATATCGCAGCTCTTCTTTTAAGAGCCCATGTCCTATTGATTTTAAACGCGATTAAGTCAGTAAACGTGTTTAAGGCTGTCACTATCATAACAATGAAGAAAAGTTTGTTAAAAAATTTGCCGATTAATATGTTCCTAATAAATAATGCTTGTAAAATCTTATATTAATGAGCTGGTGAAATCGAGTTGAAATAAATAGAGATCAAATTCAACGCTTAACCTAAATTCAACAAAATCAGATTATTTTGACGTTGGTGAAATTAATTCTTGGTTATTCACTCTATGTAGACAGAGTGTTAACAAATCATGCTGTCTTTCTCAGAAATGGACGCCGCTCCTCTTATTGTCCGCTACCTGTCTCTGTTTGATGCGTTTCATGGGCACTCTGTTGTAAGACTTTGACTTTTTGTGTTAGTATTAACCAGCAGGCCCCAGTGTTTGCCCCACTCCGTGACACTATTAACTCACGCATGAGGTTCAATGTCAAGTAAATTGAACTACAAATTGCGTCCGATTATCACGATTCTTTTTTATACTAAGCATTCAAATGGAGCCATCGTGTTGGAGATCGTATTCGCGCTTTGGATCACAAGACGCTCCATATATAGGTAACTACGGTCCTCTGTTCACATACACGAGTTTGCTTGTCGCTCCGTGCAATCGAAAGCATTGCTGAATGAAAATACACAATCAGTTGACAATGATTGCTTGAGCGGTCCGTGTATGTTGTTCAATAACACACTGCTCGTGCTCGAGCTGCACGTGTATGGCGGCACTTATACTAACGGAATTTTGATTCGGAATTCTGAAACGGAATCATTTCGAACGCAGACAAATCTATGGACCTACCACACACATGCGGTATTTTCCGTTACGAATTTTCATATACATTATCGATATTCCGTTTCGGAATTCCGAATCAGATTCCGTCTGTATGTGGCTGGCCTTAGAAAGATGATTATGATGTTGAATTAATCCTCTTGTGACTGAACTTATACAAATACGAATTTATACAATTAATTTTGTTGCGTTGACGTAAGCTATGGGTATGTTGTGATTTATTTATGGCCACTCCCTCCCTATAGTAAAAGTTAGGTTTATTGGATAAGTTACTACGCTATTTTTGTTTCATGTTTGAAAGCAAACGTTACACGGTACGAGCTAATCTACAGGGTCACTGGAAATATGACGTATTCCTGTTAAGGGGTTACAGATGAGGTCAAAACAAATATTTTTTGTTATATAACTTTTTCTCAAAAAATAAATAGTTTTTGAGTTAATTGAAATTAAGTATTTTTTTACCAAAAGTACGTTTTCAGACACAAAAATTTAAAATAAAAGATAACTACTCATTCGATTCCAGATTTTTTATTATTCTGGGATAGAAAAGAATCTGAGTGTTGATAATGAATAAAAAAAATTTCATAAAATACAGGTGTTTATAAAAAATTCAATCCTTAAATGCATTTTTTATTTTTATTTTTTCAGATTTTTTTGAAATAGCTTCAAATATCTTTAAAAAAATCCTAGTAACTAAGCGTGCATAATATTTTAAAAACATCACCATCTATTCAGCTTTCAGTTAAGGTATAAAACTTAATAATAGCTTAAATAAAAAATGATAAATTAAGACTTAACTAAATAGCAGTCCCATTTCATGTAGCAAAAATTTCCTACTTCAAGCGCTTCGGAGGTGGCCGTATTATCCTACTTATTCCATAAATGTGAAAGTTTTCTTGTTTGGATGATTGATAATCAATCACGCAAAACGGCTGAACGGATTTGGATGAAATTTGGCACACAGATAGTTTATAAGCCGGATTAAAACATAGGAGATACTCTTATGTTGGTTAAAGGTTCCCTAGGAATTTTCTCAAATGTAAATGCGAATAAAGTCGCGGGCGGAAGCTAGTTTGCCATAAATGATCGTGCTTACTAAAAATACTTTCGTCCGAGTGAGTTTGAAACAGGATTATTTTCCGCCGATGAGTAAAAATTTTATACAGACAGCATCAAAAATAACCATGCATATCAGCCATTTTTAGTGACCCGCTGCTGGGGAACAGGCCTTCCTTTCCTTTTGGGATAAAGCGGACGGGCCATAACCCACAACGTGGGCCCAATCTGGATTGGTCGGTGTCAATGTACCTTACATTGAGCCCTTGGTTCTGGCTGCATTTACAGTCGTTAACACTGACCAATCCACATTGGGTCCACGTGGTGGGTATGGCCCGTCCGCTTTATCCATCCACAAGCCAAAAGGAAGGCCAGTTCCCCAGCAGCGGGGCATTGAAAATGACTGATATGCATGGTTATTTTTGATGCTGTCTGTATAAAATTTTGACTCATCGGCGGAAAATAATCCTGTTTCAAACTCACTCGGACGAAAGTATTTTTAGTAAGCACGATCATTTATGGCAAAATAGCTTCCGCCCGCAACTTCATTCGCATTTACATTTGAGAAAATCCCTAGGGAACCTTTAACCAAGATAATAGAATCCTCCTATGTTTTAATCTGGCTTATAAACTATCTGTGTGCCAAATTTCATCCAAATCCGTTCAGCCGTTTTACGTGATTGATTAACAATCATCCAAACAAGAAAACTTTCACATTTATGGAATAAGTAGGATAATACGGCCACCTCCAAAGCGCTTGAAGTAGGAAATTTTTGCTACGTGAAATGGGACTGCTATTTAGTTAAGTCTTAATTTCTCATTTTTTATTTAAGCTATTATTAAGTTTTATACCTCAACTGAAAGCTGAATAGATGGTGATGTTTTCATAATATTATGCACGCTTAGTTACTAGGATTTTTTCAAAGATATTTGAAGCTATTTCTTAAAAATCTGAAAAAATAAAAATAAAAAATGCATTTAAGGATTGAATTTTTTATAAACACCGGTATTTTATGAATTTTTTTTATTCATTATCAACACTCAGATTTTTTTCTATTCCAAAATAATAAAAAATCCGGAATCGAATGAGTAGTTATCTTTTATTTTAATTTTTTGTGTCTGAAAACGTACTTTTGGTAAAAAAATACTTAATTTCAATTAACTCAAAAACTATTTATTTTTTGAGAAAAAGTTATATGACAAGAAATATTTGTTTTGACCTCATCTATAACCCCTTAACAGGAATACGTCATATTTCCAGTGACCCTGTATACAGTTGCTACAGTACTTGCATGCTTGTTACTGTCTTGTGCGAGTTTGTCAGTAGCTTGCTCTAAAATTATTGTTTTTACTAGTTTATTTACTATTTGAAATTAATTGTAAAACAACTTAAAAATTGCATGTCCTTTGTGGGCACATCTTTGAGACTTAATCTTGAATTTAGTTATTTCAATCTATGTATTACAGGATTAAGTATAACATTCACGTTTTGTATGGTAAATTTTAAAGAATTAACATTGTCTAATTTTTTTAACAACCATGAACGACAAACCGCCTCTGTCGGTCCCGGGTTCGATTCCCAGGGGGGGTACAATCTGTACTCGGTTTGGTTGGTGGTAGGGCTTATTTCAAGTCCGCCTGGCTAGCTACCACCATCTTACCTAAGTCTGACGCCGTAACAACAATTTAAAAATTGTTGTGTTCCGGCAGTTAGAGGTAAGATTCCGGCCAGGATTCCGGGTGTAGTGCGCTTCCACCTTCGGCCTTATCGTCATTTAACATCAGGTGAGATGAAGGCCAAGCACTATCCCGTTGTGTATAAAAAAAAACGCCAATGTTTTAAAACTTTTATGCACAAATATTTAAACACTCAGCTAACTTATGCTGGGCCGTCATGATCAAAATTTGAAATAATAATAAGTAACTTAAGCATTTTAATCATCATAGACGATAATGAGAGCCTCTGTGTGTGTGAGAGAAAATCGGCAATTTCACCCTTTTAACCTCACTTTATTTGTTTATTTGTTTTTTTGATTGGAAAACCAACCGCATCAATAATACTATAAGCTACAATATGTTAAACAGAAGCCAATTACAGGTTTTCACTTTTTGCAATAAATTAATACAAACTTTAACCCCTATTACATTATTTTATTCTAATCTATTATGTATTTCTTATTAAACTTAAAAAGAGAAAGTTAAAGATGCAACCTTTTAAGAAAACTAAAAGTATTTTTTCATGAACCAATAAAATATATATGAATAACATTTAATCGCATTACAGTCCACTGGCCGTTAAAAAAAGTAAGAAATAAGATAAACACTCTTTGACTAAGAAACTTCAAAGAAATCGTGTTTGGAATTGGGTACTGAGACCCTAAATGGGCGAAACCAATCTAATTTCCTGTAACTAATTAAATTTTTCAACGGCTGACCCAATTTTCGCCATCCTCCCCTCATTATTCGTGAATTTTAAGAATTTCTTTGAAGGTTGATAAATGCGGAATACTTTCTTTCTGTTTTTCTCTTTCGAGTAAATATTTTTTGAAAGCGTTAAATTTTGGAAGGTATTCGTACTAATTATTTTTGATATTATTACAAAAAACCTGTCTCTCCCATTATATCTGTAAAGGCTTGTGCCCATTCTTTCTTACTACCTATACTTTTCATAATAACATTATAAATGCGAAAATTCAGCTGAAATGGCAATGAGTGGGACATATATATAGCGAGAAGAACCGATGGCCGTTGGGGCAAAAAGGTTCTGGAATGGCGACCGCGCACCGACAAGGTGGACCGACGATCTGGTGAAGGTCGCGGGAAGCCACTGGATGCGGGCAGCGCAAAACTGATCGTTGTGGAGATCCTTGGGGGAGGTTTACGAGTATACCCAGCAGTGGATGTCGTGCGGCTGATATGATGATGAAATGCGAAAGTGTGTTAGTTTGTTATTCTTTCACGTCTTAACACTTTACAGATCATCATGAATTTTGCATAGACGTTGTCAGGGGTACAAAAAAGGACATAGAATAGGATATATTTCATACCTAAGTACTGTTTCTGAGGAATAGAAAAATAACTGATAACGCAGACAAAGTCTCGCGCAGTGTCTGTATTCTATAAACGTTAATTATTGTACGTAAACATTTTAAGAGTTAGCTCTTTGTGATTGTTTTTTATTTAATAGCTTTGAAGCTATTAAATAATTAATACTGTAAGTACTGTACTACTGTAAGAGCTGCTGCTGTATGGTAGATGTTTTGAAAGGGCTGGTGTGCGAGGGGGCGTCGAAAAAAATAAAATTCAGGACGTAGAACTTACACCATGTATTCTTCAGTAAGCCGGCGGAAGACAAGAGAGTAAAAACGCAGTTACAATTTTACCTAATGTTGCAAGTACAATATTGAGGTACTCCCAACAACTACTTATACCAAAGTTACTCGGCAAGCCACTCATCCATTCATAGTTATAATTTAGTGTAAGATGTGTGTGAATAAAGAAAAAAAGACAGTTGCAAAGCGAAAACGTGATTTCGTAAGTAGGTATATTTTTTCTACCAGTAAATTAAAATCAGGTGTCTCATACTAACATAACAAAAACGGGACCTATTTATAGCATATTGCCACTACATTGTAAAAATCTGCGACCGTCAGGTCTTTGCACTGAAAACCCAACAATGCTGCCACAGCGTAAACAAGCCCTAAACGATTCCGTTCGCCACTGTATTTATCAAAAGTGGCAAGTATGGAATTACTTTAGTCTGTGTGAATGCACATTGCACCTTCAGGCCGCTGTGCAAATATTGATTTTGTGATTTAAGAGCCAAGATTAATTACCTGCCAAAGTTTATTGTCTTCCTTTTACCGGCTGTTTGTTTTTCAATGAGTTTTGTGGTAGAAATAAAGTGTACGCGACAAGAGTTCAATGCCTCTATTTGCACAATGCAGTTGCATATTTATTAATTTGTGCACTTCATTAATATTAACAAACACAAGAAGTAATGTTTCTTATTAAAATATTTGTTGTTTTTAACATTTTAACCCCTTTAAGGGTCAAAAGGTTTTGCAAAATAATCTTTAACAAAGGCGAATTTTCTCGAAAAGCTTTTGTAGAATTTGCACATAAAGAATTAAGTTTTTCACTTATTTTGTATGTTTGTATGAATTTATAATAAACAAAAATACATATAAAAAAACTGTATTAGGTACAAGTAAAGCGTTTTCTTTGCGTTTTTTTGACTGCTTTCGTGCTCAAATGGCTCGTAAGCTTGTATACCTTTCATAGTTTTGACACATCTGAGGTCCCGAAACCTTTCTGCGGGGCGAAATCGAAATCAAGCGACTTTTGTGGTGTGTCTAAGGCTCGTATTACAGAACGAGAGTCAAGCACTGCTTGCTGCTTGAGTACAGCTAGAAAGGGATGGTGCTATTCATCGCATATAGCGCCATCCCTTTCTAACTGTACCTACTCAAGCAGAGATTTGAGTCTGAGTTTGATTTTATAATACCAGCCTTAGACTGTAAACTTTATTTATATGACCAGTTTAATCAGAGCAAAAAAATAATCAGCTGTTCTATACAGTTTGGTTGAGTAGATATTAAAGTTTTCTGTGGAACAGCTGATTTTTTTTTTGCTCTGATAAAGTTTGTTCTATAGACAAAGTTGTTTAGTTTGATGGTCTAAGCCACACCACAAGTTCAAAAAATCATCCTGTATATTTAAGTCTGAGTATTTGTGATACTGTTCTTGTTTATGTTTTCCTTAATACAAGTGCTTTAGCTACTTTATGTGAGACAGTACTATTTGCGGATGATACTTCTTTAGTTTTCAAAGTAAACAGAGGTAATAACTGTTCGGACGAAGTAAATAGTGCCCTCTCTAAAGTTTCATACTGGTTTAATAGTAATAATTTAGCACTTAACCCCAAAAAAACTAAATGTGTAAAATTTTCATTGCCTAATGTTGAGCAGACAGAATTAAATATTAATTTGAATGACGATGAAGTCGAGTTTATTGAAAGTACAAAATTTCTAGGTATCACACTAGATTCTCGACTGCAATGGGATCCACATATTGAGGCCTTGTCAAGTAGACTTAGTTCAGCGGCATTCGCTGTTAAGAAAATAAGGCTTTTAACTGATATTGAAACGGCAAGGTTAGTATATTTTAGTTATTTTCATAGTGTAATGTCTTATGGACTGCTATTGTGGGCTGGGCTCAGCTGCCAGTATTGAAAATATTTTTGTACTCCATAAAGAGCTGTTCGCGGCATATACAATCTTCGGCGGAGAGATACCTTGAGGGAACTGTTTAAAGAAATAAATATTTTAACTTTGGCAGGCCAATACATATATGAAAATTTAGTTTATGTAAGAAAACACTATGATTCATTTGCTTAGAACAGCAATAATCACCAGTTTAATACAAGAAATAAAGATAAACTAGCCGTTCCAAGATTTAGGCTTGCAAAAACTAGAGGTTCATTTATGGGGAAAGGCATAGCCTTTATTAATAAAGTTCCACAACAAGTAATTGATCTTCCTTTGCATGAATTTAAAAACCATGTTAAAAAAACGCTCATGGTTAAAGGTTATTATAAGGTAGACGATTATCTTAAAGATCAAAATGCGTGGAAATGATGTAACACATAACTACTATAAGTACTTTGTTGCCAATATAATAAGTCTATGTTTGTTGCCAATAATCCTGTAGGGTGTGTTGTAATTGGTTCCCTATGTATTTGCATAAAATTTTAAGGCATAATATGTCATAGCATAATATGATTTCGCCGAATGATGTTTACGCATAATATTATTTAGTCATAACAGCTTATGCATAATTTTTTTAAGCATAACTACTTTAAGCATAATCATGTTTAAGCATAATATTCTTAAGCATAAATTTAAACACGCATAATGTTATTCACGCATATTTTTATAAACAAAAAAATAACCTCGTTTAAAATCACTAAAGAACATTTTACCTAAAATACAAAATCCCGAAGCTTAAAAAACCGAAGGTTAATTGAAGGTTACATGCCAGCAGGTCGGTTCTGGCACTTCGCCGGCCGCTGCCGCGGCACCCTCGCTTCGCTCGCTCGACTCGTGCGTTGTTGGTCGCAATGGAACCTTACCTCCTCCTCGCTCGCTACGCTCGCTCGTCGTCGCTCCTAATAGACCTTAACAGATTTTCGGGATTTTTAACTATCGGCATTTTAACTTTCAGGGTTTCAAACTATCATCAGTGATTTAATAATCGATCTTTCAAGTTTCGGTCTATTGGATATCGACATTAAGAATTTTCGGTATTTTAAAAATAGGTGTTTTATGTGTCGATATTTAGGTCGTATGTGTTATGAGTTTTTGGCATTTTATTACAATACCTACCCCTTTTGCATGAAAATAAATGAGTGCGTAAAAATATTTATTCTTATTGTTTTTGATTTTTATGTCTAAGTAATATTAGGCGAATAGACAATATGCCTAATAACATTATGCGAAAACAAATTAGTCTAAATGATAATTATGCTAATATAAATAGTATGCCAAAAAACAATTATGCGAAAGTATTATTATGACAAAAAAGATTATGCCAAATCCGTTATGCCAAATCAAATTAGGTATAAAACAATTATGCGAAAACAAGGGATCCCGTTGTAATTATCTGGTAACGATATATTTAAGTTTGTAAATATCGTTACTTATTGCTATTAGAACTGATAAGTTTCTTGCGCCCGTTCTTCTTGTCAGTTAAAAAAGTCTTGAACGGGTGGTAGGAAAATATAGACGATTCAAAAGTACTTAATAATTAAGTTTATTTGAATAAAGCTATTTTTGACTTTGACTTTGACTTTGACTTTGAAATCGTTATAATATAAGTGTCCTTTTTTATTAATTTAGCAACAAAAATAAACGTTTCAGAGAAAATTAAAATTTTGAAGCGTCAAGGATACAATGCATTACCGTAAACTTTCAAAAGAAAACGGGTTAGCAGGAAGCTTATTAATGACAGACCGAGAATCGAATGCGGGACCAACAAAGTAGCGAGACGTGTAATTAAATTAATAAATATTAATTAACTGCAGTATGGAAAACAGGCGAGCCACGCGAGAACATCACGCGACGGTTAAAAGGGGCAACGAAGGTTATATAACACTGAAAATGTTGCTTTTCCATGAAAAACTATTGAAAATGACACTTTATCCACATAAGTACTTCCTACTTGTGACTTTCTAGGAAGTTTTTGGATTTAACCGCCTCTGTGGTCTAATGGTTCGCCCACCCGTGTAAGACGGGTTCGATTTCCAGGAGGGGGGTATATTTGTACTCGGTTTGGTTGCTAGTAGGGCTTATTTCAAGTCCGCCTGGCTAGCTACCACAATCTACCAAAGTCTGACGCCATAACAACAATTTTAAAATTGGTGTGTTCCGGCTAACTGAGGGACTCCTCAGTGATGATTCCAGGTGTAATGCGCTTCCACCTTTGGCCTTATCGTCACCTAACATCAAAATGAGGTGAAAGCTAGGGAAGAAGCTCTATCCCGAAAAAAATTAATCCTCATAGTCGTGTAATCTACCTACATAAGGATGTCTAAATTCGTACTTCCGGAAAAATTTAGGAAAGATTCCTAATTATTTATTCAATCTAGCACTTATGAATGCCAAAGAAGCTACGCCATCAGTTTGCAAGACCCTGAGTGGCAAGAAACTTATCAAGAGTTGTTTTTATTTTTCCCTGTTTTATTTTATACAGAGTTGTCAAAGTTTAGTAAACTTCGGCTGAAAATGTTTACAACGCTTTCGATTAAATCTATGACACATCAGCAGAAATTACGTCACGGAAAATATGCACTTCCACTGAAAGTTCTGCGACTAATCGGTCGGTGCTGTATTTTCCAAGATAATAGAAGGTAAACAAATACAACTACGTAGAATAAAAGTTTTATTTTGATAAGAGCAGTGTGATAAAAATAATTAGAACTGTTCACAAAACCATACACTTTTAAACTAGGGCACTTAAAAACTAAAAACATAATGACAACAGGCATTAAGGCATGTTACACATAAAGAATTGTTTGCGTCTGTAGTTTGTTCACAAATCTATTAGCTAGAGAGCTCGCAAAAAATACTGCAAGAGTTGTCTCAAGGTCCTTCTCTCAATATGATAGAGTGTTTAGGGTTTACATGAGTCAGCACCTACTCCCAGCGCTAGGAAGTGGAACACCTGGAGTCAGCATGCTTCCAAGTGTGTATTTCGACATGCTCTACAAAAATTATCTCAAGGTTCAAATTTGGCAGTATAGTAGAGAATATCACAAAAAAATAAGATGGTAGTCAGACCGCAGTGTCATGGAACATGCCGAGTCAGCACGCCACGTAAGTTGTATGAATTTCGAGGTCGGTACAAGAGCTATCTCAAGGCTGAAAATTCGTGTACTACTCAATTATTATGCATAATTTATGAAAATAACAGTCACACCACAGTGTCATGGAACATAGGCAGTCAGCAGTCGCTCAAAGGGTGGAGTCCAAACAAGCTGTATGGAGCTACAACGCGTTACAAAACAGGATTACACACTTAAAACTTAGTAAGAAGTTGTATTCTGAAAATCACTTTCCGTTTTTTACATAAAAATAAAAAAAATATAATAAAATTAATGGGGGGCTCCTCATACATGGAACTGAAACTCCTCTCTTTGAGCGACTGCTGACTGCCTATGTTCCATGACACTGTGATCTGACTGTTATTTTCATAAATTATACATAATAATTGAGCAGTATACGAATTTTCAGCCTTGAGATAGCTCTTGTACCGACCTCAAAATTCATACAACTTACGTGGCGTGCTGACTCGGCATGTACCATGACACTGCGGTGTGACTAACATCTTATTTTTTTGAGCTATTCTCTACTATACTGCTAAATTTGAACCTTGAAATAACTATTGTAGAGCATGTCTAAATGCTACACACTTGGTAGCGTGCTGACGCCAGGTGTTCCACTTCCTGGCATTGGGAATAGGTGCTGACTCATGTACCTACACCAAAACACTCTATCATATTGAGAGAAGGATCTTGAGATAACTCTTGCAGTATTTTTTGCGAGCTCTCTAACTATATTGAAAAATATATATTGTACGAAAAAGGCTCAACTAGAACCTCTAAAAATGTTTTTTTGCAAGACACAAAGGTTGAATCCTAAAACAGTTTCCAAAATCACACTAAATTTGTGACCCTTGTTCACGATAGAGGCAGTAGAAATTTTATCTTAAATTCATTTTATCTCGTATCTTAAAAGCGTAACCCTTTTTAAATTAAATTACTATAAAATGTATTGGAATGTAGTGATTTAAAAAGATTAAAAGGTAACATCGACAACTCCATTCAGTGCAAAAGTCCAGACATTGGATTTGTAGAATAACATTCAATAAAGTGTATTGTATGAGGTGAAGCAAAAGTTATTTCGTATTTACTCTTATTTTACGCCATCTATCGAGCGCTAATGTAAAATTGATTACGTGTTTATAATTACGATTATTGTGAAGATGTCTAAATGGCTGCATAATTAATTACAGTAATAAATAACAAATGGACGCGTGCAACCTCTTAGATGTTGTTTATTTTCCTTATTTATTTTTTGTTAGCGCAATTTGCGCGTAGTACAAATAAGGGTGGACATGCACGGTACGGCAAGCGTAAATACTAAGCTCTGTGAGCTGTAGACTTACCCCCTTACTAATAAAGATTGAATAGCAGATGTATAGTTACACAATGGTTACTCTCTGTCAAACTATTTGAATTTGACATTAAAAAGAAAGTGACAAAACACTGTGTAACTATGCAGCTGCTATACAATCTTTATTAGTAAGGGGGCTAGTGTTTATGACATTTTTCAAAAAGGCTGATGAGTTTTTTTTTCGAAAAATTTCGAAAAACAGATTCGGCAAAAAATATGTATAATTATTGAACCTGCTCACAAACACGAGAATTAGTTGGGAAATGCGACCTGTAGAGGAGAACAGCCAGACATCCGGACATACGAAAGCAATTATGCCCAAGCTGAAACGGAACCGCTTCGCGTTCGCTCGGTCAAAAACAAACAAGACCAAAATTGTCTTGTTATTGTTATTGTTTAACTTATTAAACTATCATTCTCTGTATTAAAGCTGATTAGTTAAGCGGTTAAAAAGATCCGATTTTGATAGTTAAGTGACGTTAAATAGCTATTTACCTACAACTCTATTTCCAGCTTATACCCGGAGCTCTTGGTACATACATCTCGACTGAAAGGCAAGTACTTTATATACTGACTGAGATGGTGGTGTTTAGAGCCGGGTCGGGTCCAGAAAGCATCCCTGAAGTATTTTTAAATGGACAAAAAGTAAATATAGTAAATAGTTTCAAGTACCTCGGTCACATAGTAACATCTGGCCTTAAGGATGACGCCGACATAGAGCGACAGCGTAGGTCGTTGTGTATAGTTGGAAACATGATAATTAGAAAATTCGCGAAATCAGCACCTGACGTGAGGATTACACTCTTTAAATCCTTCTGCCAGTGTTTTTACACTTGTCAACTCTGGACAAATTACACCAACAAATCGCATGATGGAATTAGAGTTGCCTATAACAACATCTTTAGGCAGCTAATGGGTCTCACGAGATATTGCAGTGCTTTAGAAATGTATGCGCAAGCGCATGTAGACTCATTTAATTCCATACAAAGAAAGCGAATAGCTTCTTTTATGTCCAGAATTGTCAAGTGTAGAAACAAAATTATCACGAGTTTGGCGGAAAGACTATTGACGACTGATATGTATAGACACTGGGTAAAAATTACCCATTAATGCTTTTTATAATTTTAATAATTTTAATTCTATTTTATTTTAATTTTATTTGTTTTGTGTTTGTATTGCTATGGATCTCGTGTCTGTAATAAAGATTTTTATTATGATTATTATTATTATTATATAAATAAAATAATAAGTCTGGAGTTCTGCTGAGGTGAAAGAAAAAGTTGTGAGGTTGTCGTTTAACAATCAATTTGATATATCCCGTACAACACAATTTTAATGTCACCTATCGTACTGTTTGACTCACTAAAGAATGATTAAATTACAACGATACCGAAAATATGAATTTACGAAAGGCATTTATATTACAGTAGCGTCCAATTTGTTAAAGTTAATAAAATACTATATGTAACAAAAAAATTTTTTTTTGCAATCGTGTAATAAACATGTTTTTGAAATAAAACACTTTTTAACGGATACTAGCGCGGTATTATTGAAAGCACTTTGGCAATTAGTTGGTATTTGGTTTGATTATTTACTTTTCCGACGAGGTTTCAGCATTTTTGCAGCTGCCGTGGTCACGGGGGACTGAAGCTACTCGTGAGCTACTCTACCCTCAAGCGACGAATTTTTAAAATTGCTTGAGGGTAGGCTCACCAGTAGCTTCGGTCCCCCGTGACCGCGGCAGCTGCAAAGGAGCCGAAACGTCGGGAAAATAAAAAATGAAACCAAATACTAACTAATTACCAAAGTACTTTCAATAAAACCGCGCTAGTATCCATTAAAAAGTGTTTTATTTCATGTCTAGTGAGCTCGTAAGCTTGAGAAGTAAACACTTTTTTTTGTAAAAGAAAATTTAATGTCTATCGTAGCACATTAGTTTTAAGACTTTTAAGCAAATAAAACCTCAGAAAATTAATTCAACAATTTGTGATTTATTAACGCTAAAGGTGTGACACTAAAAAGTTATTTTGCTAACAATAATGATGTGAAATATATCACAGTTCAATCACAATATGTACAATAATTATTATTAATGACTTGTTGAAAAACAGACTAGTACCACAGATAATACACCGTAAAATTTTAAGTACCTATATCTAAAAATGAAATGGGGATTTCAGACCACGTGAATGAACAACTTTTACTATTGGGCCAACCACGGAATATCGAAAAAAAAGTCAGCGTGCACGTGAGTGTCCGTCTTTATAGCATACGTGACACTAGACAGCAAGTCGCCGGCGCAATCGATAAAATGACAACTCGACCGTTGCTCTTTATCAACGTCATAACAGTTTTGTTATCGAATAATCGTCGAGTGACGATGTCGTGAAGCCGATATCAACTCAGATACACGTGTAAAACTATGTTACAGTATGTTTATTATGACTAATTATTATGTATGTACACTCGCGAGCATATATGGAATCACAGGCCTATTTTCATACAGACGAGGTAACTTTGACGCTTTAGTTCTCTGCCCAGGATGAAACGGGGTGTGATGATGATGGCCATAGACATAGAAAAATTTTCTCTGCGCTCAAGAAGACCAACAAAGCGTGGAAAAGAGAAGTTAATATTATACGGACACGGTCCTGTGAAAAAAAGAGACAGAATCAAGTGACAATGTGCCAATATTTTTTTACAGTAAGAGCCCCTAGCGTGCAAATGAGCAATCACAGTTTGTTTAAAATATTTGTTAATCCTTATTAGAATTTCAAATAAAAGTATCGTGGAGCCATGGTGTCTTGTGCTCTAATAAATACTTTTGCTCGCGAGTGTAGTTATTGTATAGCTTCAAGTGTGGCGCAATAGTATTGATTGTTGTATGTATTGAAAACTAATACTTACTGCAATTTATTGAAATACGACTAATGATGATGATTATTATTGTTATCATAATCCACTGCACGACTTCAGGGCCCTGTGTGATAAACGTGACAATTGTAAATTACAAAGACAATTCGTTAGACATTGCGTTGTCAGTGTGTAGTTTAAGAGGGTTTAAACAGCACACTAGCAACGACACTGGAAAAAACTGGCAAAAGGCGTGTCAGTCTCGTGCACAAAGGGTTCCGTACCAAAAACGGCAAAAAAAAAAAGAAACAAGTTTGTTGTGTGGGAGCCCCACTTAAATATTTGTTTTATCTGTTTTTAGTATTTGTTGTTGCAGCGACAACAGAAATACATCATCTGTGAAAATTTCAACTGTCTAGCTATGGTATGGCTATGGTGTCTAGTATATGGTTCATGAGATACAGCCTTGTGACAGACAGAAAGACAGACGGACAATGGATTCTTAGTAATAGGGTCCCGTTTTTACACTTTGGGTACGGAACGCTAAAAGTCATAGTGCTTCACTCCGAAGAAGTTTTGTGGTAGGTACTTTTAATAATTTAAACAATATTTTCCAGCCTGTTGTTTAGGAGTTTTCTTGCTAAAAGTGGCGGCGGTGCTAGTATACTGTATAAACCCTCTTAATCAGTGTTTCTTCTTATTTTAATTGGCTGACACAATCTGGACATCAAATTGTCAAAATATTTTACAATTGTCACGTTTATGAAATCGGGCTCGCCTCTCCCGTGAGAGGATTTTGCCATACCTTTTCTTAGGGCTAGCGCATACATACAACTTTTGCATCGGCTAAACTGTTTTGTCGAGTTTTGTATTTCTCGTGATTTCCATACAATTTGACACAACTAAACCGTTTAGTTGATGGAAGTACGCATATTAATTGGCTTTCTGTCACTATTTAAGTTATCTATTATGTTATAGGAGCTGTCCGAAATTAAATAAATAAATACATTTGGTGAAGTCGCGTCGATTTTGCAGGTGACAAGAGACGTGGCGCCACTTCAAATGCTTATGCGAGACTGACAATATGCGAATCGTCTCGTTTAGTCGTTGGCCGTATGCGCACATCAATAAATACAATGCAATACAAATAACGGTAGATCAATAGTTGTCCAACTTTTTAATGAAAAGCATATCGATACAGCTTTTAGACTTTTTTGTCGAGCAACTCTATCGAGTTGACAGTATGTGCGCTTTAGTATTATTCCTATAAATAGATGTTCAACTAAAAATGATGCGGTAGCCCTTAGGGATCGCTGTGTGTTTTGGACCATATCTTATCGGAAAAAGCTACTGACACTCATTTTCTGATCCACGTAGGTGTTAAAATTTTATTTATTGCCTTTTATGATATCATATGTGTGAAGAAGTGTTAGTATACTTTTTCATAAACAGTGTTTATGTGTTTTGTGGTATTTTTTCTTTTTTCCAATACCTACCAACATATATAATGACATTAAAATAACATGAAGAAAACCATGAATATTATAACAACAATAATGTTATTTTTTTTTTAGTTTAAAGGGGGGCAGCAGTCAGGCAGCAGGGCAGGGGATAATTTAATTCAGTATGCAGTCACGGCTACAATTTGGCTAACTAAATGATAAAATGTGGGGTTTTTGCATTCGAAATCTTCTTTAAACAGTTCACAAATACCCAGCTTCATGTGGCAACAATCCATTAACATCCAATTTATTAGGAGGTATTGTTGCGCGACACGCGCGGCAGGAAATATAGCGGTGGCGGCGGGACAGTCGCGTCGCGGCGACGTTAATTTGACGCGAGACGTTTCTACCAGACTATTGTGAAGTTGTTGGTACACTGGGAGCAACCGATTATAAATATTTATTATTGCGAAATACGTGTAGAATAGTCGGTGACAGGAACAAGGAGTTTGTTTGCAGGTGCATATAATAGTGTATAAGTCAAAGTCAAAGCCAAAAAGCTTTATTCAAATAAACTTAATTAATAAGTACTTTTGAATCGTCTATATTTTCCTACCACCCGTTCTAGACTTTTTTAGCTGACAAGAAGAACGGGCGCAAGAAACTTATCAGCTGTAACAGCCATAAGCAACGATATTTACAAACTTTAATATATCGTTACCAGATAAGGTGACAGGATTATTGGCAACAACATAGACTTATTGTTATATTACTTCAACAAAGTACTTATAGTAGCAAGTTATGTGTTTGTTACATCATTTCCACGCATTTTGATCTTTAAGATAATCGTCTACTTTATAATAACCTTTACCCATGAGCTAATTTTTAACATGGTTTTTAAATTCATGCAAAGGAAGATCAATCACTTGTTGTGGAACTTTTTAGGGTTCCGTAGCCAAAATGGCAAAAAACGGAACCCTTATAGATTCGTCATGTCTGTCTGTCTGTCTGACTGTCTGTCTGTCTGTCTGTCTGTCTGTCCGTATGTCACAGCCACTTTATTCCGAAAGTATTAAGACTACACAGTTGAAACTTGGTAGGTAGATGTATTCTGTTAACCGCTTAACGAATTTAATACAAAAATAAGAAAAATAAAAGATTAAGGGGGGGCTCCCCATACATGGAACTGAAACTGAAAAAAAATTTTTTCTTCAAACCAACACGTGTTGGGTGTCTATAGATAGGTCTTTAAAAATGACATTGAGGTTCCTAAGACAACTTTTTCTCAAATTCGACCGTTTGAAAGATATTCACCGCCAAAGTGGTAAAATGTGTGTCCCCCCCCTTTAACTTTTGAAATAAGAGAGTGAAAAATCTAAAAAAAATATATGCTGTAGATCTTAATAAACACTTTCAACCAAAATTGGTTTGAACGAGATATAGTAATTAGTTTTCTAGATATAGCACATTTTCCAAAACCGCAAATATAACTTTGTCATTCATACCAACACTGTGAAAAACAAAGTTATTTTTGCAGATGAAAAAAAATAGGTGGTATTAAATATGGTATGGTTTAAGGTAACTACGGAACCCTATGGCGCGTGGCCCGACACGCACTTGGCCGGTTTTTTTAATAAAGGCTATGCCTTTCCCCATAAATGAACCTCTAGTTTTTGCAAGCCTAAATCTTGGAACGGCAAGTTTATCTTTATTTCTTGTATTAAACTGGTGAATATTGCTGTTCGCTCCGCAGCGGTTGAGGATTCCGGGTGTGAGCTTCCACTTTCGGCCTTATTGTCACTTAACATTAAGTAAGATGAAGACCACGCACTAACCCCTTGTGGAATGAAAAAAATATAGTAACATTTACTCCCGTTGTGTCCATTTCCTTATACATGACGCTACGGCGTACCTTCTCCACGTATTGGCTTTTAAGCGATACGGTCTTGCATTTCTCGGCTGTATTTTATCGGCTCCATATTTTAATGTACGCTGCGATACTGCCACCAGTAAGCAAAAGCAACTAGAAATATTTACCTTATTATTTCCAAAACTAGTAAAGCTTATCTACTTTTTAGGGTTCCGTAGCCAAAATGGCAAAAAACGGAACCCTTATAGATTCGTCATGTCTGTCTGTCTGTCTGTCTGTCTGTCTGTCTGTCTGTCTGTCTGTCTGTCCGTCCGTATGTCACAGCCACTTTATTCCAAAAGTATTAGAACTACATAGTTGAAACTTGGTAGGTAGATGTATTCTGTGAACCGCTTTACGATTTTTATACAAAAATAAAAAAAATAAAAGATTAAGGGGGGGCTCCCCATACATGGAACTGAAACTGAAAATATTTTTTTTCATCAAACTAATACTTGTGGGGTGTCTATAGATAGGTCTTTAAAAATGACGTTGAGGTTCGTAAGACTATTTTTTTTTAAAGCCAACCGTTTGAAAAATATATGCCGCCAAAGTGGTAAAATGTGTGTCCCCCCCCCCCCTTTAACTTTTAAAGTAAGAGGGTGAAAAATCTAAAAAAAATATAAAGTATAGATCTTAATAAACACTTTCAACGAAAATTGTTTTGAACGAGATACAGTAATTAGTTTTCGAGATATAGTACATTTTCCAAAACCGCAAATATAACTTTGTCATTCATACAAACACTGTGAAAAACAAAGTTATTTTTTCAGACGAAAAATGATAGCGGTATTAAAATATGGTATGGTATAATGTACCTACGGAACCCTACTGCGCGTGGCCCGACACGCACTTGGCCGGTTTTTATACCTACGTTGGCTATATTAAAGAATGCTTATACTTTACACGTGAAGGACTTACCCTTACGTAAAAACATGAGGTTGAAAAACTGCTGTTCGTTTGTCACTTTAAACCTTATATGCTGTTGTCCAATATACATATACGGTGGAACCAAATTATCTAACAATACTGAACAGGCGATAGTGTACTTTCTCCAAGTAACATAGGTCGAAAAATGAAAAAAAAAAACATAGTACTTACATCTGGCAAGGCGAAAAAAAATTTTTTTTCGACCTGTGTTCCTTGGAAAAAGTTATTCAGTTTAAGAAACACTATCATCTGTTTCAGTATCACCACATCATTTGGTTCCACCTTATACGTTGATATTTTGGCTATCATATGTTTTTTTTTATTTCTTTTTTTTATGAACAACGGGATAGTGCTTGGCCTTCATCTCACCTGATGTTAAGTGACGATAAGGCCGAAGGTGGAAGCGCACTACACCCGGAATCCTCATCACTGAGGAACTTGCTATCTTACCTCTAACTGCCGGAACACAACCATTTTTAAATTGTTGTTATGGCGTCAGACTTAGGTAAGATGGTGGTAGCTAGCCAGGCGGACTTGAAATAAGCCTTACCACCAACCAAACCGAGTACAAATTGTACCCACCCTGGGAATTGAACCCGGGACCCCAGCGTCTTACATGGGTAGGCGAACCACTAGACCACAGAGGCGGTTAGATAATTCAGTATTGTTAAATAATTTAGTTTCACCTTATATTGAAATATTTTTGTTACTATGTTTTTTAGCTAAATATTTTATAAGGTATGAGATTAGATTTTGTCTTATGACAAAAACAAACAAAAATCATAAATATGGGCTGTCGTAATAATTACCTACTGGTAGCTTGATATAGCAAAACAAGGGAGACGCCTTATAATCAGAAAGAACACCTTTAGACGTCTGAAAAATAGATGATGCCTTAAGCGTTTACGGACGGCCAAAGGGTTAAAAAATAAAAGGTAAAAGTCATCACTTTTCCACTTAAAAAATTGAAGATATTTCTTTTGTCATAGAAGCTTGCCAAAATCCTTTGTCACAATCAAAATTTCAAATGCCCCAATTAAAACGGCTTATCTTTAAACATCACATTAAAACTCAAATCGCGGACCAAGAAACTTGGGAGGAGCGATAAATTTAAAGGGAACAAAGACGTGTGCCGCCATAAGAGAAGTTACAACAATTAAAAGTTATCAGGTTCAAATCTCGGTGAAACCTGCAATGCAACAGCAATTAGCACAGGACATGCTAAAACATCAGCTTTGTGAGAGTTGGGAATCTTATCTGATCGATTGACGAGAAGATGGCCTTCGTGGATGATTCACCAAGGGTCGCTAGCTGTACATAATGTAAACTAAATTTACCTGCTCACTAAATTATGATAACTTTTTATTAAATTAAAATTTCTCAAGATAATATTCCTGTTTTTCCTGTGTATCCTTGGCTGTTCCCTTGAGGGTACAGTGGAAAAACTCTTGGCCGTGAAACCCAACCAAATTAAAAGGGTGCCTTCTCGCCGCCGCTTACTTTCCCATTTATCAACTAAGTTTCACTATGTTACCTACGTTGTTTTGGGGACGAAAACAAACGAATGTTTTAAAACATAATTCCGATATAGACTCAAGAGGTTGCAGTCACTTTATTATTTTATTTGACACAGGGATCAAGTAATAGGGAATTACACCATTTTTTGAAAACTGTTTTAAATTAATCCTGAGGTCGAAATAAGCCAGCAGAATTTTTAATTTAATTTTATAAAACCATTAAATGTCCTAAAACACGTTTTTAATTTATGATTTTGAATTTTCGCGCGGAAACACTAGCCGCCATGCTGTTTAGGCTCGTGACGTCACTCCGTTAGTAAACAAACAATAGTGCGGAAGACCAAGTATAAAGTAACAAGAATTAATGAGTTATAGGTTATAAAATGTAAATCTTTGGTGTCTTGTGCCTGAATCCAATAATACAAGTGTAAAAACGCCACAAAATTGTGGAGTCAAGTGCCAAGTGATAATAAAATGAGAAACACTAAACTGGCAAGAGAGATAATAGTATCCAAAATCATTGTCCCCAAAAACTAGACTAGAATGTATTTCTGTGAAGATCACTTTGATGTAAGTACCTATGCGCTAGAAATGGTAAATTAACTATGGAATAAACATAATAAAACTTCATGTTAGTATTACAAAACAATCGTCATATTTTGTGACCTATGTATTTAAAGGTTATGTTTTGCTATATTGTGATTTGAAAATTTCATAAATACTTATTAGTTTCTATATTTTAGCTACAAAAAATGATGTGAAGAATTATACACAGTATAAGGTAGTGGATTCTGCTTAACTCAGATGAAACCAAACTGCGTTCGATCCAGATTTGATTGCCAAGCTATAGGAAACACAAGTCCACTCCAAGTGAACATCCGCATGCCTTTATTGAAAGGCAAAGAATGTCTACAATACAATTAAGGAGATTGAAGAGACCATACAATATGAAAATTATGGTAAATCAAAGTACCATCTTGTAATCAAGGTAATTTATTTTTAGTATTTTATGCAGTTGTAATAAATTATTAACATTATCACTAGGCTAGGATAGATATTATACTAATCATATTGTACTATTATTTCTAGATTTTTTGACACCTGAAATTAAGAAGTGTGATGATAGAGCAGTCCAAGTCTACGAACAAAGATACTAAGGAAGTGTAATTCTGCTCAAAAAATAGCACCACGCAAACTACAACCGAGTGGGCGGGGCTAAAAAAGTACAACCGAAGCACTGTTTAGTCATGACTGTCACGCGCTCGGTGACAGTCGTTAGCGCAGCGACAAAAAAATCATTAAATAGTGGTAAAAAATGACGTCATGTGTGGTCAAGTGGTGTAAAAGACCAATAGAAGGCATCAAAACAAATACGGTCATATCATATCATTGGTAAGTAAAATATTTTTCGTTATTTAGAAATATCTATGAGCGTATACATGCAATCTATGATTGCTATTATGCAACAAGTGTTCAGTCACTTTGTGGGGCAGAGTCAAATCTTCACGTTCACTGCTATCACAGATTTTTAAACAAGAATAAAACTCTCTCATGAAATTCAGTACAACAGAAAAAAATGAAAATTAAAATCAAAATTTTGTAATGCTATAAAAATGGCGCGTCCTGCAATATACAATCCATAGAAACCGAGTAATCTGATGTAAACTCCTTGCTTTTTATCATTATACAGGGTGTAACAAAAACTCTGTCCAATCCGTGAAGGGATGATTAGGTATGTACCTATAAAGTTTCGATTCTATTCACACAATCCTCCTTGATTAACAAGTAAAAAAAATCCCTGGTTAAAATAGAATAAACGAAAAATTGGGAACTCACATTGCAACACCGAAGGCAGCGGCACCACAAGTAGTGACGCCATAAAGTCAAGACCGTCGGAACACAAAGTAATGACAATTTCCAGAAACTATAGTTTTTATGCAGCTCTGAAAACAGATTTTTAATATGGAGTTTGATTCGCGGATCATTCTGCTGGAACCCCAATATGAGATCTGCTGCGAAGATGCTACTCCATATTTCCACCACCAATAGCAATACATGCCCAGCAACTGTGCACTAGATTGTCTCGAACACTTTGCAGCACACCTGTATTCAACTTAATAAGTACAAAAGTGGCTATTATTCGCAAACGCATTACGGCTTCACTCTCACAAATGTTTTTAAACATCAACTGATAACATGACCTCACAAATAAAACTCAAGAGGTGTCAAATCTGGCGATCGCGCTAGCTACGGAGTTGATCCACCTCTTCCAATCCACCGTCTCACATATTGCTAGCTAAGGTATTCGCGCACCGGTCAACAAGCATACTAAAATAGTCTGCATTTGAAAAAGATTTTTGGCAAGAATACATTTTGACTTGGTGGAATACGCTGCTATAAAAAAATATATTCCGACGAACTGAGAACCTCCTCCTTTTTTGAAGTCGTTTAAAAAGATGTCGCTATACGAATTTTGTACTGCCAATTAAAGCATGCTTTTTTATGTGAAAAATAAAAATAAAGCAACGTTTTAATACGCAGTCACACCTCTAAAAGACGTATTGAGGCGTTGCTTTCGCCAATGTGATAATTATCCACATTATGTACTTACATGTTATGAAAAAGCTACATAATACATTCTCTTTTATTAGGCATACCTATTTTATTTCAATACCTTACCTAATTTTAGTCCTTCTTGAAATCAAGAGTCTTACCAATTAATATGATCATCATTCATCAACATCATCATTTTATAATTTTCATAAAATAAAATAACAATAAAATCATCACAGCCGAAAGACGTCCACTCCTGACATTATGTCTCTTTTAGTTTTCCAGAGCGACTAATGGCAGATGACTTACATTCAGCGTATTCGAGCGATCTTTACCAAGTCGTCTGTCTACATAATAAAACAAACATTATGTCTAACAAATAATAATGTACTAATGTCATAAAACAATTTTATGATGCCGCCCACCGCGCCGCCCCGGGCCGTAGTGATCTTAGCAGGTTAGGTGTACTGACTGCATTCTACATTACACCGTCCTCGCTTCAATGACAAAGGCACGACAACGGCCCAATGAGTGACACGGCGCGAGCCAAATATCCAATCATGTTTGATCTGCGTTCAAACCCCAGCCAATAGAAAACGTGATATGCGTTAGAATACAAACTTATACCGATTATGCGTACATTGTAATAAGGTATGTTTTTACTAGTTCATTGTTGAGTTTGCGACCTTTTTGTGTTACAGAATATGCGAAGGTGCCATTTTTTAAGCAATATTTGTTAGGAGTTAGGCTTCCTTAGTTCTTATTTCGTTGGTCCAAGTAGTACAAAGCTGAAGTGCGGCAGGCGGCAGACGAAACAAATAGCCAGTTTTGTAGAGGGTCATTTGAATATTGAGAGAGTTTGCCATGTTTTAAAGATGCGTTCAGTGATCTGGTGACTTATTTTAAGTAGAAATTGTGTTTATTTTTGTTGATATTTTTAAATGTGTGTGTACGCCTGCAAAGTTAGAAACTAGTGATACCTCTATTTGTAATTAACAAGATCCGATTTGTAACCTTGTTTCTATGCACAATAAAGCACTTACTTACTCACCTGCCTCACTCGGCCTAGACCAGCTATCTACACACACATTATAGTCAAAATATCAAAACATTGATTTTATAAAATGTAGTTATTATTAATATAGCGGTCAAATAAATATATCAAATATTATGTAGTTTTTTTTATTTCCATTGCGCACTGTATAAAAGATGATGTTGGTGAACACATAGCCAGGTTGATTTAAAGAATGTAATAGATGTGTATTTATCTCATGTGCATGAGTGCAAAGTATGTGAAAAAGTACCTACATAATATGCACTATCTATACTAGACATAAGGTAGGGTACGGTAGGATACTCAGAAGCAAAACTCATTTCTTTGATCTGTGGTAGGATAGGAGTAGAGGAGGTAGGCTTAAATTATAAAAAAACAGTTATTTTTATAGCATGAAAAGTGTATTTTCAGTAGTTTACAAACTTTAAAGTTGGAAAAATAGTCCGTGCTTGTTTTTCACTAGATGGACACTTAATTTCAAAGTAGGGTTGTTATTAATTTGTAAATGTTAATGCCTCAGAAATAATATATAGACTGCATTTTTCTATCTTCATTCCATTTTCTTTTCCACTGTTTTCCTGACTTCCTCCAGTTTCTTACCTCTTCATATTGCTGAAGTTCCTGGAATTTTTGCACAAAAATCATAGCGACCCTCTGGTCGCATCTGGTACCATCCACTGTTTTGCACTGGCTCACTAGCATTTCGAGGCTGTGATTCTGCCATAATTTTAGTTAATGCCACAAACAAAAGCCTTTTTTATTGTTGATCTCTAGTTTTAATTTCTAGGAATGATATGGTTTTTTGATTGAAAAGATGGGAGATCTTACTTATAAAACATCAGTCTTCATCATTACTTTAATTATTAGGTGATACAGTGCTAAAGTTGACTTTCTCCGTCCTCCCAGGACCTGATAACAAAAGAAAATAGGTTATGTTAGATTGTTATAGATAACACAGGGTATCATCGTGTTGTATTGTTATTGCGATTATTGTTAGACAAAACTTGATATATGCTAAGTACTTACATTGCTGTTTTAACATTTCTCAACTCTGCAGAACAGAAATCGGTATTGGATTGGACGCAAAAAATTTTGCCACCATGAATGAATGTATTTATCCTTGGTAGATTTGTACTTTCTGCTGTAACAAAACTGTATTTCATGATGCTATTTAATAAAATAAAGGATAATAGTCCACAGATGTAGTAATCACTTATAAGATTTCAAAATAAATCGATGAAAATCTAATTTGTTTAATATCACAATCACAGAGAGAAAAGAGCTGTCATGTTTGTTTACTATCGGAGTGACGTCACATCGTAATCCAATATGGCGAAGGGCGTTTTTAACATTTGATGAATAGATTAAAAAAGACGATTTTTAAAATTGAATTATAAAATTTATATTGCATTTTTATGAATAAATATCGACGTTTCTCGTTTACTATTTATGAAATCTATCTTAAATATGCATTTTTATACTTTATCTTACATGGTGTAAAATAGCCTATTGTGACATTTTACAAAAAAATTTTATTCACAATTATTATATGAGTTGCAAAGAAAGTGAAAATCATTGTAAATAGCAGATTTTTTTACCTTTAAATTGTAACAAAAATATGTATTCTGAACTTGTCTCGTATGCTTCTATTCACCTGCAGTTCATCAACTCTGGCCTTTTTAGTGATTTAAACTGCAATGTTAGAAACGCAACAGTGCAACGCTGCGGGTGGCAGTCCGTATTCTGTCAGTATTTTAACATTAAACCCATTGAAAGCTAATTTAATTAAGAGATAACTGTTAATTTTACTTGCTTTTCTAAGAAAATCAACTTATATTATGTTGGAACAGTTTTGTTCTGTAACTATCTCTATACTAAGCCACTACTTCAGGGGGCTAAATGTCTACACAGCTTATAATAATATACAGGGATATTTGTAAAACACCAACAACCTCGCAGGAGTAGATTTCTAAATCAACATAAACAACAACATTGGTTCTACGACTTTTCCGAAAAAAGCAAAAAAAAATGACTTTCCATACAAAACTCGATCAGCTATTTAGAACGTTCTATGATAAGTCTATGTTTTTTGTCTTTTTCGGAAAACTCGTGGAACAATAATCTACTGTCAGTAGCCGTTTACTATAACGACATTTTAGTGATTGTAGCTAACAAACATGCAGACAGACATAAAAAAAGTTTAGTTATCGATCAAACAGAATAACAATGAGTAATTGGCGCTTAGGAATCGAATCCGGGACTAGGGGCCGTACCGGCTAACTTACATGGCTATCGTAATCGCTTTCATTTGACAGATGGATGTGACACATTGCTACTTCTATTTGGCATAAATAAAAACTTATCATAGAAAAGTAGCAATGTATCACATCCATCTGTCAAATGAAAGCGATCACGACAGCCATGTAAGTTAGCCGGTACGGCCCTAGATCTGAGTGATCAGGGTGTCTATTACGAAAAGTTTAATGCGATACACGCAGCTGCGTCCGTGCTCCGTTTTGATTGTTTCTTATTACAAATCACTTTCTTATGCGATATTGCGAAGTGATTGTGTGAGTTTTACAGTTTCTCTCTAGCGTATCCGACATCATTCGTTTAGTAGTCTATGGACTACGAGAGTCAAATTTAAAATGTTTGTTATAACCACAACCAACGAACTGCGGACGACTATCGTAGCCAAGTGACTGCGTTACGCAATTGCGTACGTTATTTTTGTAATAGGCTCCCTGACACTGACTGGACTTAATCACAGAAACGGTTAACCTTTAAAGGTGTTTTAAAGCAAATTAAATTCAAACTTTTTCACAAAAAACCTTCTTAATTTTTCGAAAAAGGATTTTCATAAGTCAACTTTAAGGCTGCACAACTCAAATCCCTCCCTGTTAAAACTCATAAAAAAGAAAAAATCGCCGCCATCTTTGTTCGGGAAACAATCGTTATTCACCTCTTCCTGCGTGTAATTAAAAACTAATTCGCAGTGCTAAAGCGTTGTAAGTAACAAAAGATCGTTAATAATCCTCTTTGCATGACGCCTGCGTCTAAGTGCCATATCACACTAGGACACCAGTCGCGGCGAAACTAGTTGCACTACCAACAAAATATATGGAGAGTATCTCAACGTGTCCTAGTGAGGTACGGTCCTAAGGGCACAACAAAGGATAAAATAAATTTGACATACGCATACAGTGTAAAATGGCGAGTGTTTCACGTGTTGACTTGGTAATTGTGATGCATAGGTGCTTTGGCCTTTGTCTGATTATATTGTTGGGTGGGGTTCGCTTTGTTACTCGCAGACTGCAATTATTATATTAGATGCTTGTAAGAATTGGTTATAGCACACTCTTCTCTCGTTTCGTGGGTTTTGAAAGAGCTGATGAGAAGCACAGCGGTCAAAAGATGGGTAGCACCATTGAAGGTTCTTGAAATAGGAGAGCGGATTGTAAAAAATGAATATATTGTGGTACAAAAATCAAAGAGGGGGGCCGTCCGCCGTCCGGTTCCAGGTTTTTGGCCGTATTGCCAACCACTACCGAAGAATAAAGAGCACACCCGTCGAACGTCGCGAACCGTCATCCAAGAGTAAGGAGGACCGCCTATGTGGCTATTATTGCAAACTTACTCCCTCCATTTGGGGGTGACCTTATAAAGGTACGACTTCGTAGGCGACTGCAGATAGTAGCAGCAGATGACACGTGTTATTTCTTTGAAGTGTGGCTGCACGTGCCGCGGCCAAGCGTGATCGCTTCACTGAATAAAACACGTGTTGTCTGCTACTGCTGTCTGTAGTCGGCTACGAACTCGTACCTTGAGTTGTCTCTGAGCACGAATGCGACTGGTTTGATTGTTGCCCATGTTTTCCAATGCTCTCTGAGAGATGGTCCAACCTTCATCTCACCTGAGGTTAAGTAAGAAGCAATAAGACCAAAAATGGAAGCGGATTTCTCTGGAAACCTCTGAAGGCTTGGGTAACTTAGCTCTTACTGCTGGAGCACAATAAAGACCGCCTCGGGTCTAGTGGTTCGCCCACCCTTGTAAGATGCAGGGGTTCAGGGTTTGATTAGGGGGATACATTCGTAGGTTAGTGGTAGGTAGGGCTTATTTCAAATCCGCCTGGCTAGCTACCACCATCGTACCTAAGTCTGACGCCATCGCCATAACAACAATTTAAAAATTGTTGTGTTCCGTCAGTTAGAGGTAAGATAGGCAAGTTCCCTGGTGTAGTGCACTTTCATCTTCGGCCTTATCGTCACTTAACGTCAGGTGTGGTGAAGGCCAAGCACTATACAATTGTGCATAAAAAAGACGCCATTCTTCAATCGTTTTAGATACTTTTCAGAGCCGGTATATATTAGCACTACCTTCTATCATCCCGTGGGTGTCGTAAGTTACCGACATATTAATTTAAGATAGTGGCAAGCCTACCTAACCTAGCTCAAATGTACACCCGCCTGGGAATGTAACCTGACAGGCACCGAAGTTTTGTTAGCTACTGGCACAATTGAAACTAATACGCTATTTCCACTTCATTTTCTCAGTCAGAGATTCATCAGATACTTAATTTATCATACCACCAAGGAGGGGCTTGGTGACGCAGTGGTTTAGCGCCTGGCCCTGAGGTCATGAGATAGGTAACAAAAATATATTATCTCGAGTTCCTCTGTGCTTTGGAAGGCACGCTAAGCCATTGGTTCCGGCTGCATTTGCAGTAGTTAACACCCACCTATCCGCATTGGGCCTGCATGGTGAGTTGTGTTTATGACCCATCCTCCTTATCTACCTAAGAAAGGCCTGTGCCCCAGCAGTGGGGACATTTAAAACGGCTGATGTCAACATACCACCAAACCAAAAAATATGCTACAAAACTAAATGGTTTATAGTTTACAGTAAAACCATGAACAATGGAAAAACCTAAACCACACCAGTATTGAACGCAAGACTACAGATTCTGCTAAAATTATATTAGGTATGACTTCGCCTAATCTAAACTCGTCCGAAATTTTCATATTTATTATTCCTGTCGTGTCACATGTTAAACCTAATGTTGCCATTTTATTAGCTAAAATACTTTTGGGCACTTTATTAGTAAATAAATAGAATTGGTTTGGTTAGAACAGTGACAAGCTAAAAGATTAAAAGTTGCAGACAAGTTTTGATTGGGCAAAATTACAATATCATCTTAAACAGTTAACCTACTGTCTCTTAATCACTGTAAACAAAAAAAGAGGACACGGTCTACTGACGAACTCTTTAATTACGGAATTACGACTTAAGTGCTAATACTTTTATCCAAATGCATTAAAGGAAGTGTTAAAGTCCTTGTTTATGTCTTTCTGATGACATTGATAACATTCAACTTGATGGCAAACGGACAACGAGCTTAATGGTGTTATAATGCACAATTTAAAGAAAAATAATTGTTATAATTTTGAATCTTATTTCACTCTCTGTATCATTGTTATATATAAAAAAAAAGTTTTTTAACATTCACAGTGCTATTTTTATACAACACTAAATAACGTACTAGAAAAAATACGACTCGCACTAGACCATATTCTCGGACGGGGATTGATTATTCTTTTCGTTGTTTGTTCTGGTATACTGTTGTGTTGCATCCGACCACTTACTGTTTTTAGGTCCTGGCTTCATCAGTGCTTCTGGGTATTTCTGATCATCTACAAATAACTTAAAAGCTTTTTACTGAGCCTTTTAGCAGTACATGCTTTTATACTTTTCATCTCTCTTCTGGTCCTTGTTATTGTTAATGTGTTAATATTTATTGTATCTTTATTGTTTTCTTGTTAACAAATGTTTTTATTCTATTCCATTCTATATCAAATCAATAAAAACACTCATTAGCCACGTGTGGCGTTCGGCAAAAAGTATAACTCCAACATTTGCTACTTATTGTGTAATTTTCAAAATCTAGCGCAATCGCTTTCATTTGACAAATGGATGTGACACATTGCTGCATTTCTTTGGTAAGTTTTAATTTGTGCCAAAAAGAAGCAGCAATGTATCACATCCTGAAAGCGATTGCGATAGATTTTAGGCAATTAGCCCCCTGGTTTAGTTGTACCTGTGTAAGACGCAGGAGTCCCAGATTCGATTCCCAGACCCTCCTGGCCTGATGTAAATTCAACTACTAGCAGAGTAGCACTTCACCTAAATACTGTAATAATTATAAACACAATGACGATCGAACATATTTTATTAGCTTTCTTCTCCAACTGACAATGTGGCAGATTACTATATTTTCATGTCACTGGCGACAATTGCTAGACAGTTGCTAGCTCGCCAGCCAGTCCAACATGGCCGCTTTCCTAGCGATTCGATTTAACAATCGATTGTCGATAAGAAGCCCTATTCGACTAAAGTCGCCTAGCAAGTCGCACGGAAAATCACCTCGTCTAAATACCCCAATAGACGCCCTGTTGGCGGGCGACTAGGGCAGCGGCGACTCAAAGACGATTTTTATTAATTTATCTGTTTTTGCAATAAGGGACGTGCCTTTATTTCTCCTTGTTTGTTTCTCTATAATTAGTAACGACAGTATTGCAACTTCTCTGCATGAATGTAAGTACAAGAAACAACATAATATTCAAATCTCTCGCTTGGTCGCCAGCCTAGTCGTCCATATTTTTTGTCACCGAGAGACCGAGGGGGAAATTATGTAATTTTATTGCAATCAACTCTGACAGTAATTGCAGTTACATTGCTGCTTTAGTTAAAAACCAATGTAATAACTATCTTACTTAAAACAGCAATGTAACTGCGCTTTCAATCGATTTCAATCGAGAATTGTTAGCAACAGACTTACGTAATCGCCCGGCGATCGGTCGACAATGCGTATTGGCTCTTATGTCGAAACATGAAATCGAATCATAAAAAAATCTCAGCTGTTTCATACAAAGTGGTATAATTATTATAGTCATACCTATCTTTTCATTAGTATGTCATGCTCACTTTAAACATTTCTGCGGTGGTGTCGTGTGAGGCGGGTCGTTACGTTCCCTCAAATATGGTTGAGCGAAACGATGGCTGGTTCATGCGTCATGCTCGTGAACGGGTGCTGCCAGTGGGAATGGGTCTGCTTCTGTCTGCTTGTACTAAAGGCGTCGCATATATATATATATATATATATATATATATATTTTCTTCATGTTTAATATTATCAATATGTATGGCACTTCTTACTCAAAACATAAAATTAATAACTAATCCTTGTTTTGATTTCTCACTTTTTTTTATTGCTAATGACTAAAATGATTATTTTGCTTTCGTAATATTTTTTCGTATTTTTTCGTCTATAGTTTTGTAAGTAAAGGCCTATGAAAAGCTTTTGGATATATGTTTTCAATTCGGTGCCTTAGGATGGGTAGCCTAAGTATGTCATGCTCTCTTTAATCATTTCTGCGGTGGCGTCGCGTGAGGCGTGTCGTTACGTTCCCTCAAATATGGTTGAGCGAAGCGATGGCTGGTTCATGCGTCATGCTCGTGAACGGGTGCTGCCAGTGGGAATGGGTCTGCTTCTGACTACCTATCTTAACGCATATTGAATTGTAAGAATTGCGTTTTTACTTTTTATGTCTTGCATCAAGTGTTTTTTGGTTCGAGTAGCAGACAGAGTGATTTCTCAAATTCTCAACTAGTTGAAAGTTATTTACTCTCACATTTACCTATCTGAATGTAGTAGATATATTTAATTTTAACCTACCTACCCATTGTGTGCAAACTTTTGTTAATTATTGTGATGGAAAATGACCTCACTTTAAACGTGGAGCTCATTTTTCAATGTTGACGACTCTGTATGAAATATACAGGGAGAAAAAAGCAGCCCTTGACGAGTTTCTTGCCGGTTCTTCTCGTTACAAGGTCTCCCGCTTAGGGTTTGCGAACCGATGGCGTAGCTTCTATGACATTCACAAGTGCTTGTAACAGCCTAGACTGAATAAATTATTTTGAATTTTGAATTTTTTGAATTTTGAATTAGAGAAGCTTTTCATTTTGATTGAATCAGGCGTCACTCGGCAAAAGTCCCAACCCATTTTGAAGGAAGTAAGCTACATATATTTATTTTTTCAAAATAGAAGCTTTTCAATTTTCTTACAAGTGTTCCTACACTTCCTTTTACCTTAGACGTTATATTAAAAGTAAATCTTTAAGAGGTTGTATTAAGTTTTGAAAGTCCAACATTTTAAACCAAAGTGGGTTCTATAAAACATATTTTAAAACTTCAACCGCAGCTATTCATCTAGTTCAGTTTAAAAAAAATGGCTGAAAATCTGCGCTACCTTATCAATTTCAACAAAGTTTGAGACTTTCCAAGGAGTTTCTCAACTTCATACTAATAATAGATAGCCGACTAAGTTCAAGTTAACCCCGGTTAAGTAAAACAAAATACCTTTGACTCTCAAGTTAAGAAGTTGAGAGACGAACAAAAAACCTATATTTTTGCTAATGGACTGGTTTATTTTGCTTTAAGTATTTCGATTTGCATTTTTATCGGTGGTCCGAGCGTGCAGTGAATTTTAAACGGTTTATTTTGAGTGGTTTATTTATAAAAGTTTTAAAGCGTTTTGATGATTTAAAAGTTTGAGTTTTTGATGTTCTTAAACATTTATTATGACTGCTAACTATTAATAACTTAGTCTTATCTTAAACTGTACATTTAAGAAATGAAAACAACTTATTAGTCTTACTAATTGCCCTGTTCATTAATGATTAATAAAATAACTTTAAGTAAAACAATCGTAACTTTTTTTTATGATTTGCATTGGTTTTGGTTTCAGCTGAAACCAGAAAAGAATTTAAGCACAAATTAAAATAAATTGTCTAGACTCTAAACAGTTAAGCTTTATCTTTAAAGATATTTATTCCCTCGTATAAATAAAGCAGCTTCTAGTTTTTTTTCGTCTGCACTTTAATCTCGCCACTGATTTACCGGCCGTGCCCAACAACTTGTAACTAACTACTCCCAAGGGACGCCCGTTCGAGTCCCGGCCAGTATAAGCTCGGTGTATGTGCTCTATGAGACTTTGAACTTGTCTAAATTAATAAAAGTATGTATGATGTTGGCCATTTTTAATCGACTTCTAAAAAGGAGGAGGTTCTCTGTTCGGCTGTATGTATGTTTTTTTAATTACGTCCACCGATTACTCGAAGACGGCTTAACCGATTGAAATGATTCAAAGTTATTAGATCAGGGTGGTTCCCAAATTGGTTCCATTATTTGAAATTTTGAAATCGGTTTAGTACTTTTCGGGAAAACCTGAAAATACTGTCGTTTTCGTTACCATTTCATGAATTTATACGGACGATCGACCATTCTTCTTTGTTTATGTACCGATTCAGATGATTCTTTTTTTGTTTAAAAGAAGATACTTTAATGATGATATTAATTTGATTTCATTGTTATTGGATTTTAAAGATACACAAGGGAACTCTTCAAAATCAAATAGAAACTGTATATTGAAATGCTAGGACTATGAAAATATTAAACAAATTAGGTATCTAACTATGGTCAAGGACGTTTTGGACTAGACATTAACTGCGAAGGAACAACGGAACTTCTCAACAACAAACAACACGAACAGTGAAAATAGAGTTATTAGTGGTATTATACCATGGAAAAGTGTGAAATATAAAAAAAATACATAACATCATCGCTTACATTACATAATATACATACCCATAAAAAGGTAAAACTACTTAATACCGAACTGTACTTACACTAAAAAGAAAAAAAAAACTGTTTAAAAAACATAAAACCTGAAAAAAACGGGTCGAATTGAGTACCTCCCTCCTTTTGAAGTCGGTAAAAATAAAAAACAAAATAAGCTTCAAAATTAAATATCTCTAAAAGCAAGAAATAATTTTCAAATCACTAGATACGCATGTCATTGTAATAAAACACGTCTAATGAAGTCGGGTGGGGCTCTTAGAATAAAAAAAAATAAGTTGTCCTCCAGCCCCACCCGACTTCAAAACTTCAATAGACGTGAAATACGAAGGCAGCAGCCGTAGGATTTAAAAAAAACCGAAAATGATTTTAACAAAGTTTATTACAGGAAAATTACAGTTATTTCTTATAACTAATTGACTGATTCGAAGTGTGAACCGGAGTGTTGGACAAATGCAGGCGCGCGGCATCGAAGACGCGCGGGGGGAGTCGACGTCCGTGTGCAGCGGTCACGTTGTGCAGCGTCGGCGATTCCGTCATATTGTAATAAATGTTTGCTCTAATTTGGATATCGCGACGTCAGCGGTCTTCATAGTCTTGCACAACGTAATTCCTCCACCCTCAGAGCAGCAACTATTTCATGACGTTTAATGAAAAAGTTGCTGGTACTTGATTCTGGACTTTATTGGCAGGTTTGACTTCTGTGTATAATTCTTCGACAGGAGCGGGTGAATTATTCTTCTTTACTCGGTTAGAAATGTAGCGGCGCCAGAGCAAAGTTGCAGCAAGCAGCGTCGCGCAGGTAAGTAGTATGTAAAATGGCAGAGTCGTATGGTACAGGGTGCTATCTGTTACGTCATCGAGTTGTATAGGTGGCTGAGATGACATCTTATCTTCGCATCGGTGTAATTCTCTTAGGTTGATGGTGTTCAGATGAAGTGATGCTGCGGATGCTGGAGAGGCGGTCTCGTTGGGAAGTTGAGTGATCTTGATAGGTTGACCCAGGATACGATTTTCTTCGTTGATGATCGTAAATTTTCGGGTTCGTAGGTGACAGTGACGTGGTATGGTAGCGAGATAACTTCCTTTCAGGACGGTGTAATCTTCGTTGCTGCCACATTGAAGTTGTACTTTGGTCGGCTCAGGCAGCACGAGGGCGTAGTATTTATCATCCAGCTTCTCCATGGCTTCTCTAGATAAGGTGATCTTCATCGTTTTACAGGATACGTCAACTGATTGCTCAGTTAGCAGCTTCCGGATGCAGTCTGGTTGTGTCTGGACCTGTCGATTGAATTTCTCTTCGCAGAGATAATGGGCTTTTAACTTCGGGCATTCAGCCTCTATGTACACAAAAGTTTCATCATTGGTTGCTATGTACGGAGATGGTGGTATAATGATCTGATTATTTTTATTAGGTAATATGGATAATTTAAAAAGATTATACCTATCACTAGCCACTATCGGTAATTTAAGTACCAAAACTATACTACTCTCTGAATAAAATAAACTAGGTATGATTACGTCATAGTATTCACGTAATTCTATATCAAGTACGTGCTTTTTATCGTACAGCGTTTTAAGTTGCGTTACTAAACTACCTAAACTATTTATACCTATCATAGAATGGTGAGTGCTCGATGCACGTGTAAAACCTATTATATTTTCTATTCTACGTAATTCTAATAATAAATCGTCGATGTTCTCACCGGTAATAGTTAGTAACTGACTTAATTTAGTTAACCTAATATAAATGTCCTCACCATAATTACTACTTTTTAAGATGAGTTGAACTGTATTATTAATTTTCGATTGGTTATCTATAATTTGAGATAAAATATGGGAATGATGAGTCATCCAGTCTTTGTTAAGACTAATATGACTATTCAACTCATTTACTAATTTATCTTAATTTTTCCTGAGAATTGAGATGGCATGATCATATTTTAAAGCATCTGTGTAATCCAAATTGCCACTTATACTTTTTATAACAGAACCTAAGCCGTCTACAATGCCTCGTTTAGGACGGTCGTTGGGCTGAAGGATTTTAATTCAGATGAAGCTTTACCCAATTTACTTCTGAGATAATGTAACTGAGATTCATATAAAAATTTTGTATCTTTACCATATAACTGAGATTCGATCGTTTCGAGCTGACTGTAAACTAACTGTATATTAATATCTATATCATGCAAGTCAATGGATTGAAGGAATGAGTGATAATGGGTGATAAGCGCCATGGGTCCTAATTTAAATGGTAGGAGTCCCGGTCCGTTGTCCAGGCTCTCAAGTTTTATCTCTTGAGAATGAGTCATCGGTAGAAGTACGAGGATTAACCTGTAACAATTTAGTGTTTTTAGGGGCGCGTTTCAAACGAGATTTGGTGACCGGACCCCGTTTTTTCGATGTGTAAATATGGATGGGGAGGTCGGCTAAAACTTTATCCTGAGTGTAACGAGCTGCTAATTTCTGACGGGAAGCTAATGGATTTTTAACGAATATTTGCTGACCAGGTTGATATTCAACTTCTGGCTCACGATCCTTATTGCGACTTTCGATAAGAGATGTACGGTTAGCAAGCGACGTTTCGTTAATAATATCATAAACTAATTGCATTTGCTTACGGTGAGTTTGAATGTATTGTTGAAGTAATAATTCATTAAGGTCAATATCACAAGGGTCGCGAGGGTCACAGTGGCCTAATATCAAATCAAGGGGTCTACATTTTGTAAAACTATGTATTGAGCTGTTATATGCTAATATTGCGTATGGCATAAGATTAACTACCGGTTCCTTTCGTTGTTGTAAACGTAGTGCGCGTAAGTGTTCCAAAAGGGTTGAATGAAAGCGTTCGATATTACCGTTATCGTTAGGTGAGTGTGCAAGGGTCTTATGATGTGTGATTTTGTGCAACTTAGTAAACTCTGAAAACATTTGGTTAGTGAATTCTGTGCCTTGATCTGTGACTATAGTGTATGGAAGCCCATGATGAGTTGAGAATGTTAATAAAGCCTGAATGATGCTGAGTGCTGTACCATCTCGGAGATGATAAGCTTAAGCATTTTTTTTTTTTTTTTTATCTTAAATGGGTTTGCTCTTGACCCCAGTCTAGCCCAAAAGCAAAGACAGGGCCTACGATGGAGCGAGCTTGCCCAGAAAGTGCTTATTCACTCTGGCCTTGAATAGAGTCAGGTTGTATGCGCTCGGAAACACAGACGCCGGCAGGGAATTCCATTCCATAGCTGTGCGCATTATAAACGATGTGGAGTAGCGCTTGGTACGCAGAAAAGGTATATCAACCAAGAACGGGTGATAGCCCGCAGTGCGTCTGGATGTCCGATAGTAGAAAGGAGAAGGTGGAATGAGCTCATGCAGTTCTTGAGCACACTCACCGAAGTACAATCTATAAAAGACCGATAGGCAAGCAACTTTTCGGCGGTGAGCCAAACTGTGAAGCTTAGCTGCTACCAGTTTTTCATCGCCTATTAATCTCTTGGCTCTGCGTTCCACCGAGTCCAGTGCAGCAAGTTGATATTTCGCTGAGCCGTCCCAAAGGTGGCAACAGTACTCCATGCAGGATCGGACTTGAGCTTTATAAAGGGTTAAAAGCTGCCCAGGCTTAAAGTACCGCTTGACTTTATTTAGGATGCTCAGCTTCTTAGCTGCAGTTTGAACTTTGGATTCGATGGAGGTGCCGAAGTTAAGGTCAGAAGATAACTCCATGCCAAGAAGCTGGAGAGTATCGGTTACTTGGATAGATGTACCTCGGAAAGTAGGAGTTAAGTTGAATGGACTCCTTTTTGCGGTGAACAGACACGCCTGCGTTTTAGAAGCGTTGAAACTGACGAGATTTTCATCACTCCATTGGGAGACGAGACTTAACTTCAGTTTCAATCGCTCGACCATGGCCTCTCTCAATATTTTTACCTCATCTCTACCGACTTTCGCGCTGGACAGATATCTCTCCATGACAGTACTGTCATCTGCGTACCCAACAATGCCCGATATTAGTAGGTCATTGATGTGTAGCAGGAAAAGCGTCGCAGAGAGCACCGACCCCTGAGGAACTCCGGCATCAATCGCCATGAGGTCAGAGGAGCAGCCGTCAATGACTACTCTGATCGACCGTTCACTCAAGAAGTCGGCTACCCAGCTACAAAAGCCAGCGGGGATTCCGTACGCTGGGAGCTTGCTCAGCAGACTTGCGTGCCAAACCCTGTCGAAAGCCTTTGAGATGTCAAGCGAAACAGCAAGTGCTTCGCCGTGTTTCTCAATGGCCTCGCCCCAGCAGTGCGTCATATACACAAGAAGATCCCCAGTTGATCGTCCCCGGCGAAAGCCATATTGACGATCACTGAGGAGATCGTTATCCTCTAGGTAAGTGAGCAGCTTGCCGTTCAGTACTCTCTCCATAACTTTACACAGTAAGGAAGTGATGGCGATTGGTCGGTAATTGGCAGGGTCGGCACGACTACCTTTTTTAGGTACTGGTTGCACATTGGCAAGCTTCCAAGACTTTGGTACGGTTTTGGTCTGAAGGGAAAGGCGGTACAGACGCGTCAATACAGGAGACAACTCAGGCGCACAACACCTCAGCACTCTTGCTGGTATGCCATCAGGGCCACTGGCCTTATGCACGTCTAGATTAAGTAGGACTCTACGGACCTCTTTATTGTGTAATGTAATCTCCTGCATCGAAGAATTACAGTGAGGTAGGGTTGGTGGTTGCGTAGAGCCAGTATCCAGACGCGAATTGCTCGCAAACAGAGTGGCAAATAGATTCGCCTTCTCAACTGCAGAGTGAGCCAGCGTCCCATCGGGCTTCTGCATGGGAGGCAATGTGGGACGGCAGAAGTTAGACTCGACCGACTTCGACAAGGACCAGAACTGCTTACTACCCGGTGGATAGGATGCGAGTTTCGCCCCTATGCGGCTGACATGGTCAAATCTAGCTTTACGCAACACCCTTTTGCATGATTTTGCGGCTAAATTAAATGCTCTCTTTTTGGCCCGGACTCTTCGCACTCGAACCTTGCGATCGCGAGCTTGCACCCAGACTTGGTATGCAGACTGTTTACGGGCTTCAGCACGAGCACAGTCTGCATTGTACCACGGTTGGGCTTTGTGATCGTGCGGTATGTCGGAGAATGGAATGAAATATTCTATTCCCTGCCGAATCACGTCAGCAACCACATCAGCAGAGCAGGAGGGGTCTCCTGAAGAGAAGCATACTTGTCGCCATGGGTAAGATGCAAAGAAGGTACGCATCTCGTCCCAATCTGCCGACTCGTAGCGCCAAACTCGTCTCGTGCCTCTAGGACTGTCATCTGGGGGCGAGTGGCTCGATACGGATTTTACCACACAGTGATCGGATGTACCAAGGGGAGCTGAGACCGATACCGAATGTCTGTGTGGATCAGTTGTCAGCAGCAGGTCAAGGCAGTTGGGCGTATGGTCAGCGATATCCGGTATTCGCGTTGCTTGATCCACCAGCTGAGTGAGATCAAGTGCTAAGGCGAACCTTCGCATTTCTCTCCCAGCATGGTCAGTTTTCTGGTATGGGAACAGCCACTCCTTGTGGTGGGCATTGAAGTCCCCCAGAAAAACAAGCTCTGCCGTTGGGTATCGCCGAAGTGCAGTGTCCGTCGTCTCAATGAGGTGTTCAATGAGCTCAGTTGTCTCCTGGTCACCGCTGTGCGACCGGTAGACACCGACGTAGATCGATTTTTCTACCCCAGTGTCCACCAGGAGCCACAGCACTGAAAACCCTGACTTTTCAAAGCAACGGAGACGCCTACAGTATAAGTCATCGCGAACGTACACACAGACCCCTGCGTGCTTTTTGAACTTATGTTCAAGAGTGTAGCCAGGGTAGTTGAGGTACGCCACATCCGACGGTGTTGCTATTTGCGTCTCCGTTAAGAAGAATAGGTGCGGCTTCTCGGTCTCGAGGTGGTGGTGGACCGGATCGAGATTTGAGTGCATACCTCGGATATTAGTGAGGTGCACTTTTTAGAAAATACATCAATGAAGGTTAAGTACTTTTCATTTTCAGCTGTGAATAAGTCCATATGTATTATTTCAAACGGTGTTGTAGGTGGCAGTACTATATTGAACTCTTGCTTGATAGGATTACGGTCGTATTTAGATTGCCCACATATAGTACAGTCATTTATAAACTTAGTAATGTGCTCCCTCATTTTAGGCCAGTAGTACCTACGTGACAAAGCCAAATAACATTCGTTTATACCTCTATGGTTGGTTTTACCATCGTGGTAATGACGAATAATATCTTGTTGTCGTAAGTACTCCTTGACGTTCTCTAATTCAGTTTTCACAAGTACTAAGCTCATCGCGGAGCTTTTGAATTTATCTTGTAAGATCGGTATGATAGTATACATGTCAAGTGGGGGTGTAATTAACAGTGCGGTTTTTAGGATTCACGTACTCCTTAACAGCGTTTATCAGGTCTTCCTCTAAATTACCTCGGGATAGTTGTACGGAGGTCCGAGTATGAGATTCGAAAGGCTTTGAAACTGTGGGTCTCTTTTTTATGTCTCCTACAATAGTCAAGTGTATTTGTCGGTGAAACTTGTTAAGGGGTTCGTCTGTTATAGGAATTTCTAAGATGGGATTCTCTTGGTTTGTATGAGCAGTTACTATAGTTGATCCTGTCAATGATGCCTGTCGTTCTGTCGGGTTGGCTACAATGGAGCTGGTTTCCTCATTACAGATCTCCATACGGGAGAGAGCGTCTGCATTAGTATTATCTTTACCCTTTTTATAGATTACTGTGAAATCGAATTCACTTAACTTTAAGCGCCATCGGTTAAGGCGGGAATTAGGCTCTTTAAGGTTCATAACCCACTGGAGTGGTTTATGATCAGTTAGAATTTTAAATTTGCGTCCAAAAAGGTAAGGTCTGAAATACTTCGTTGCCCAGACTATGGCAAGAAGCTCTTTTTCTATAGTGGCGTATTTTTGTTCACTTTCATTTAACGTACGTGAAGCGTACGCTATTGGTTTATCTGAGCCCACTGGCCCCTGGGATAAAATAGCTCCAAGTGCCACGTTAGATGCGTCTGTCGTTAATATGAAGTCCCTAGTAAAGTCGGGGTATTGTAACACGGGATCGTTAGTCAGTAAGGTCTTACATTTTTCGAAACATTCTACGTATTCGGAGTCAAAAGTAATTTTTCTGCCTTTCTTCAAACATACAGTCATCGGTTTAGTAATCTGAGCAAAGTCTGGAATAAACTTCCTGTAGTATCCTATTAATCCCAAAAATTGCTTTATTTCTTTAGGGGTCTTTGGAATGGGGTAGTTTTGAATTGCTGTAATTTTGTCTGGGTTCGGTTTGATTCCTTCCCTACTAATAATGTGTCCTAAGTAAGCGGTCTCAAGTTTAAGGAATTCTGACTTATCCATCTGGACTTTGAAGTTAGATTCCCTTAACCTTTGGAATACTTTTTCTAGGTTACCAATGTGTTCCTGAAGGGATGTGCTGAATACGACGATATCATCAAGATATACGAGACATATGCTATTCTGGAGTCCACGGAGCACGTTATCCATAACCCTTTGGAAGGTCGATGGAGAATTTTTGAGACCCATCGGCATCCTCAAAAATTCATAGTGCCCATGCTCAACATTGAACGCGGTTTTAGCTATATCGTCGGAGTTCATTTCACACTGATAAAATCCTGATGCCAGGTCTAGAGTGGTAAAATACTGGCATTTACCTAATTTATCAAGGACGTCTGTGATGTTCGGTATTGGGTACTTATCATCGATAGTTTTCTCATTTAGTTTCCTAAAATCGACTACAATTCGCCATTTTTGTTTCCCAGATGCGTCGGCTTTCTTAGGTACGATCCAGATTGGCGAGCTCCAGGCTGAGTCTGAAGGACGAATGATGCCTTGCTCTAGCATTTTATTTATCTGATCGTTAACTTCTTTCCGATGAATAAACGGATATCTATAACTCTTTGTATGAACAGGAATTTCGTCTGTGGTCCGAATTGAATGCTTGATTTTATTCGTGAACGTCAAAGGCTCACCATCGAGATAAAAAACATCTGCATAGTTTGTACAAAGAGATATAATATTCGCTTTTTCTTCCTCGTTTAAGTGATCCGTTCGTAAGCGCGACAAAACCTCACGTACACGTTGTGAGTCACGGTCAGTGCGCGTGCACTCGATATTAAACATGCTAGCCTGCGCGGGTCGATCTAATGAAAAGATAATGTCGTTATTACTAGGATTTTCTATTTCGACATAAGCGCGGTTGTTAATAACGGTCGTTAAACATTCAAGGACTATGCAGTTACTTAAGTTTGTTCATGAACTAAAACTTCACCATCGGCTGAGTTGATAGGGATTTTAACTAATTTTGTTGAGTTTGCAGGAATAATATCCTCATACAAGTTCGCGTTCCTTGAATTAAATAAATGAATAGGGTTGAGTATTCAGTATTCATTTATTGCATATCACATTACATAGTGAGGTGGAACATTTAATAAGGTCTACATGTGACGCCCTGTAAGGGCATAGCAATATTAATTAATTAAGGGCTATTAATTACTAAATATAACAAAAATTTGAAATAATTTACAAAATTCACATTAAATAATTACTTAATAAATAACATTCAAATTAACATTCTTAATAATTAATTCTAAATAAAATTCAGGGCTAATCATTCTTATTAATAATTATCTATTTTTTTTTAAATTGAATAATAATAAAAAAATAATATTACACCATTTATAACATCGTACTTATATTAGAAATATATATTTTTTAATTGATTATACATACAAATATCAATTGAATTCATGTCTATCTAAATCTTATCTAAGATAAAAGCATCTTAGACTTATGTTTTAGATGCTTTTATCTTCAAAAAATTCATTTAAATTATAATAACATTTAGCGATGAGAAATTCTTTTAATTGTTTTATAAAATGAGTAGGTTTTTCCAAGTTTTTTAGGTAATTAGGAATGTGGTTAAAAATCTTAATTAACATGGTATGGGGGCTAGATGATACTAATTTCATACTGGAGAAAGGTACTTGTAGTTTGTTTAAGTTACGGTTATTTCTTTTATTATTTATGAGAGGAGAATAAAATTCTGGATGTTTTATAACAAACTTGCATGCCTCTAGGATGTAGATAGATGTAATAGTCAGAATATTATGCTTCACAAAATGAGATCTGCAGGATTCCATTTGGTCTATGTTTGTAAGTATTCTCATACATTTCTTTTGTAATATAAATACTCTATCCACGTCGCAAGAATTTCCCCATAAAATGACCCCATAGGAGAGTAAATATGCATATGCATAGTAAGCCGTAAGTGCAGTACGGAAATCAGTTACTCGTTTTAAGTGATAGAGAGCATATATAAAAGATGATAATTTGTGTACCACTTTTTGTATGTGTGTTTTCCAATTTAGATGACTGTCCAGGTTTATTCCTAATAAAGTAGCAGAGTTACATGTTTCTAGCGTTATGCCATTGTAGTTATATGATATTTCTATTGAAGATTTTTGATAGGGTTTAAATTGTATGATTTTAGTTTTTATAAGATTAAGTTGCAAATGATGTGATTTCAGCCAATTTATAATTTTATCAGGATTTAAGTTTAATTTAGATTCAAGTTCTGAAGTGGTAGAGCAATGGATTAAGATGGAAATGTCATCTGCAAAAAGCACACATACATCATTTAGGATGTTAGGGAGATTATTTATATAAATAAGGAAAAGGACACATCCCAAAACGCTACCCTGTGGGATAGAGCCAGTCACGTGGACTCTATCCGATCTAATTTGACTTATTCTACCCGTTTCGAAGTCAATATTTTCAATTTCAACTTGTTGAAATCGGTTATTGAGGTAAGATCTAAACCATTTATGAGCCAGACCCCTTACTCCTGTTTGGTAGAGTTTATCTAGTAGAGTTGTATAACAAACTCTATCATACGCTTTACTCATGTCGAGAAGAAGCCCAACTGCGATTTTTTTATTCTCTATTACTTGTAATATGTTTTTAATGAATTTATAGACAGCCAACGTGGTGGAGTGATTTTTTCTAAAACCACTTTGGTTTTCATGCAAAATTTTAAACTTTTCATAAAAGGAATAAAGTCGTTTGACCATGGCGGTCTCAAATATTTTCGATGATGTTGTGGGCAGAGCGATAGGGCGGAAATTATTTATTTCAGATATATCTCCCTTTTTGTGAACCGGTTTAATAAGAGATGTTTTTAAAGCGTCTGGGAAATTGATAGACGATACTGTTTTTAATGTCATATTTTTTAAATCAATATTAGATTCCCATTTAGTTAACAAATCAAGACCGATAAGCCCGTCGAAATGCTCGTGAAATTTATATATAAAGAACTTGATACCGTCCGGCTGATTAAATTCCGGGAAGCACGGTATTAAAATAGAATGACTATTCCTACTCGTAGCGTGAACGTTCGTAACTTCGAAAAGCTCATAAGTTGGTTCTAAATGAGAAAAATATCTTTGAACGGCTTCGGGGCTAATAAAAGATTGATTAGCGCCGGTGTCTATAAGAAAGTTAAGCGGTGGATTTTCTATCTGAATATACGGTAGCTGACGTTGAGTTTGTAGGTTTAATTCTATCTTGACTTTTTTGAAATTAAAGCTTTCTGAAAATCCTCCTGAGTCGTGTCAGTGTCTGTCTGTTGCGAATCTTCTAATTGATTTGCACTTAATAGTGGCTCGTTGTCGTAGCAGTGAGCGCTATCGGTTCCGTAGTAGTCTGTCTGTTCACCGTAGCAGTAGCTACTGTCGTAGTACGTCTCGTAGTCATTGTAAGCGTCACAGTCGTACGGAGTGGTACAGTGGTAATAGTCATAGTTACTGTCATAAGTTAAACAGTCATTTACATTCACGTCCCGAGATTTGAAATAATTAGTTGGGGGTGGATTCCCATGTCTACGCCAATCATGTCCTGTTAAGGGCATGGGTTTTGATACATAAGGACTTACACCGCTCATAGGTTTAGGCGTATAGTTATTTGAAAAATTATTTCTAGGGGGCAAACGGAAGTTATTGCTATTCGCGTTATAGTTTGGCGGCGGCGCCCTAAACATTTGCTGAGTTCGGGACGGCATACGGCCAACGTTATTGAACTGAACATTATTAGGTCTAAATTGCGGCGGCTGTGAAACAGGACGTTGCCAATGAGGTATCTGCTGTGGTGCAAAAGGCGGTAACACAAATGGCTTAGGCACACTGGGGTTAATATTATTAGCATGCACAAATGAATTAGGTGTAAAGGAGGATGGGCAGAATGGTACAGGGTTCCAATAGTTAAGCTTGTAGTGTCATTTGAAAGGTCTCATCAAGACGAACAACTTTTACTATGGCCACCAGTCTCAAATCTGGTTGCGTTCGGAGATATACATACATTAATATTACTACTTATCTCTGTGGAAAATGAGTGCAGGTGTTACATTTTCTACATTTCTTTTCATGCTTTTATTTTTAAAACAGTTTTACGATAGCCAACGCCAAGCTCCACTCCCTTTAACTCATTTGGGCCCAAGGAACAGCGATGGAGGGGGGCGCAGGGTGCGCGGAAGAGCATCCCCGTCAAGTTACTCGTTGGCGTGCGCGAGTGCTACGCCAACCAGTACTCGTTCATTTTTTGCACGTGATGACGTTTCGCTGCTGTTATCAGTTACCTGTAGAGATGGGCAAAGGTCCGGGTTTAAACCCGACCAATGGGTTTAAGCCCAATAAAACCCCAAATTGAACATAATTGTTATAGAATAGAAACTTTTTACAGTTTTTTTTCTATTGATATGTCAAAATGTGACGTAAGGTTATGCGAGACATGAGGGGTTTAATGCTCCAGCAGCCTTCCTCAATTGTGTTATTGTTGATAGCGGTTTGTAATGTATCATTTCCGTTGCTATCTATCCATAAATAAATGATTTTTATTTAAAGAACTCTAGTTGCATTACTTCTTTTATAAAGGTTAAAGGGGGAGGGTTTGGTAAAACTGTTAAAGGGCTAATAACTGTGTTAATTCATCTTCTAACCCTTTACTTATTTTATCCTCCTTCTGGTTATATTAATAGTTTCTAGCATATTTTCATGTACCTTTATTACTTAGTGGAATTACTGCTTTCAAAACGTGAATTAGAACTGGCCCCATAGCAGACGTTTTCCTACATCTAAACATCTTTTTAAATATATATTGGTTATAGCTATTGGAGCTGGTACCACGGTCCATATATTTTTGCCCATCCTCTTTTGTTAATAGCGGATGAGGGTTGGTTTCTGTGAGAACTTTCATTCCTTTGCACGAGATACATGATATTTAGTTCCTCCTGGACATATTCCAGGGCTTTTTCTATGCTTTCCGGGCGCATACAGCGTATCCGGGACCCTAAGGGTTCTTTTAATCCTCTAACAAATGCTTGTAACGTTAGCTTTCTATATAAATCGCGTTTAGCCTCAATCGTCGTAGGAATATTCTCGTGTAAAGTAATGTATGTTATTAAAGTACTAAAAAGTGTCTGACACCTATCGTAAAACTCCTGGGGTGTGCTATTACCCTGCGTCTGCAACGATAAATCATTGTAGAGGGCTGTTTCGTCCCTTTGGTCTGAGAAGTTATTAATAAGAACGTTTCTTATGCCAAGCCAACTCGCAGGTATTCCATTTGAGTTAATTGTCCTGGCGGCATTACCCGTGATCTTATTTAAAATGCCATTTAAAAGTGACAGATTATTTAATTCGGCTCCCGGGCCGTCTAGGATGGTATAGGTCTGCACCACCTGGTCACAGAGCCTTATAAATCTGGTGAGAATATTCGGGTTCCCGTCAAAGTCGGGAACCAGGCGTAAAGCCTTGAAAATTACATCAGGGTCGTAATGTGGCAGTGCCATGTCTGGTAGCTGACACTCCTGATTATTTAGAATACTATTTAAATTATCGCTAATATTTAAACTATCTGACTCGACTAAATTCAACTGATTATCTAAATTATCGTTATTGTCCGAGTTATCGGACTCTACTAAATTATCTATATTTTCTACGCTAAACCTATTAGAATCTACAGCCTGCTGGCGAGACTGTTGCGATGCAGTCTCGCTAGACGATTTTCCTGGATGGAAAATTTTGGCGATTACCTAACTACTAAAAATCCTAAAAAACTAGCACAAAGCAACACAAAGACAATTCTTTCAGTGCACTTACAATATCATTTCGGCCCTTTCTGCGTATCAATGGCTGGATACTCCCCTTGGCTGCTCCTTCAGGTTCGGGATTCTCGATGCGCGACTTGAAAGCCACACGGGCGGCACGTGCAAGCGAAGGACGGAAATCTTCTTAGAAGCGCGAAACCGACCGCGAGAATCCTACCGACTGCGCCAAATACGAAGGCAGCAGCCGTAGGATTTAAAAAAAACCGAAAATGATTTTAACAAAGTTTATTACAGGAAAATTACAGTTATTTCTTATAACTAATTGACTGATTCGAAGTGTGAACCGAAGTGTTGGACAAATGCAGGCGCGCGGCGTCGAAGACGCGCGGGGGGAGTCGACGTCCGTGTGCAGCGGTCACGTTGTGCAGCGTCGGCGATTCCGTCATATTGTAATAAATGTTTGCTCTAATTTGGATATCGCGACGTCAGCGGTCTTCATAGTCTTGCACAACGTAATTCGTGTTTTATTACAATGATATGCGTATCTAGTGATTTGAAAATTATTTCTTGCTTTTTAGGGGTATTTAATTTTGAAGCTTATTTTGTTTTTTATTTTCAGGTTTTTTGAAGTCAGGTTTTTTGTTTTTAAACAATTTTTGAGTTCTTTATACTTACTGAGTTGGTCCATTGAAGGTTTGGTTTGGTTCAAGGAATTTTATGATCCTGAGAAAATCTCTCCATTTAATTCGAGTCCCGTTAGCAAAAATCATTTTGATCCCTGTGTTATTTAGTTTGGGACAAAATAGCTGCTGATTTTTTCTAAAGGTGTTTTATTACTTGTATAATTATATAGGTTGTAGATACAGTCAGCAACGGAAGTCACTTAATATTTTATTACTTTGTCATAGCAACTTTTTTGACAAATATCTCACAACTTTAATCAAAAAAGTAGCTAAGACAAAGAACTAAAGTGCTAAGCGACTATCGTTGTTGACTTCGGCCACTTCAGCTAAGCACACTTTTGAATAATGTTAGATAATTTAGTTCTTTGTCTCCTATACCGGCTGTAACAAGGTCCTCAACGAAGCTGATGTCTAATATTCTGCCCATCATCAGGACCATTTCTGTTAAAAATTATTGCTGGGAAACGATTTTAATTTTTGGTATTAGAAAAGCATTACATACATTACCACAAATTGTAACGCGTACAACTTACAACATACCGCGCCTGCGAGTTTATGCTACACAGCTGCGTGCGGCCGAGTTGAAAGGCAGCTGCGTTTATGTGCGTGCTTAAGAGGTACGTTTTGAAGTCATTGTTTGTTACGAAAAACATAAATTTTGATGATGTTTCTTTGGACAAAAATTTGGAAATAACGAATAAAATAAGGTTTAATAAAAATATTAAAAAACAATTTTTGACTTTGACCTTCAATAACTTCGTAGCTATTGGTTTCCTAGGTATGGTCTACAAGACAAAAATTATCCTGATGATGGGTGGAATGCGTGAACTTTGTCTTCGTTGATGGTCTTTTTAAACCCGTTAGATATCCTTATTTGTTATTTGATCACGAATTATACAGGAGACAGTTTAAAGCTTGGGGAAAAACACAGAACCAAGAGAAACACTATTACAATCACAGCAAAATATTCTATAGTTATTATTTTGTAATCTAATCATAGTTGTTTTTCATTGCTTATTGATGAATCCTGCTCCCTTGAGACCAATTGAAGTTCTCGCGAATGAGATATAAGAATACAAATAACATATATCCGATTCTCCCATTTCCCTTGTTATTATATAAGTACCTACATCAGCGTCACAAAGGGGAGTTAGTGGATCTATAACGGTACCAATTACAAGGAAACGAAGTTCTTACGGGAGTCCCAATAAAAAATAACAGACACAGTTCGCGTGATATCGAACTGTCAGGGATCTCCCTTGTATTTCTGATCAGTTTTCGTATAATTTCACCGTGGAAAATCAATTAGCATAATTATTCTTTTAACCTTATCTTTTTTTAACATTAATTAATTAAGCCTTTTTATTTCCTTAATAAAATAACAATACATCAATAAAATTATAATTATAGATCATGCAATTTATTAATTAATTAAAATAGAATTGATTTAAATATTTCTTTTTTTTATGTCTAAATACATTTGCTTGAGTTATTATTTATTTGTTTATTAAGGACCTCTCTATAGAGTGAAGGCCTCCTCCATTTTTTTCCACGTAGCTCTATTGTTCGCTTTGTCTGTCCAATCTTTTCCCCCTACTTTTAAAATTTCATCGTGCCACTCTCCGCCGGTCTGCCTCTGTTTCTCTTGCCGACGGGTCCCTTCCATAACACTATCTTTTTGGCCCACCTATCCTCTTTCATCCGTGCAATATGGCCTGCCCACTTCCATTTAAGTCTTTTGCAGTGTTCTAGAGCGTCAATCAACTTTGTTGTTTTTCTTGTCTGTACTTCTCTTTTTGTGTCTCAATTTTAGATTCAGAATGCTCCGTTCCATGGCTCTTTGGGTGGTTGATATTTTGTTCCTAGTTCCTTGTTTATTGAAAATCCATGTTTGAGATGCATATGTGAGGCAAGGTAAGATACAAGAGTCTATTACCATTTTCTTTAGTTTTATTGAAGTATTTGACTTTAGAATTTCTTTGAAGCTCCAAAATTTAACGTTTTATCATTATCAGCTATTTAATGTTTCCACTGCTGGGGTACAGTCCATTGCGATTAAAAATTTTTATGTAGGACTAGCGACTTGCGACTGACTTGCGTGGTCAGTTATTTCTCTATCCCTCGAAACAGTACTTTTTTTGAATAAAAGGTACCGTATATCCTTTTCTGTACCCCTGACAACGTGTGTTGAAAATTTCACGATGATCAGTTCAGTAGTTAAGACGTGAAAGCGTAACAAACACACAAACACATCTTTATGAAGGATACAGAGTAAGGAGGATGGGCCTAAACCCATTTCACGGGCCCAAAGCGCTCATGGCGGAGCTTGACAGAGTGATCGTACTCGATCACATTTGTCAAGCATCGCTCGGTCCGGTCAGTGTCGGATGGGTGACCGTTAAGTGGCATTACGAATGAGCGCTTCCGTGCTTCAGAGGGAACGTTAAACCGTCGGTCCCGGCTGTTGTCATCTGATAACAGTCGTTAAGCCAAGTTAGAGGCCTTACAGGCGGCTTGATAAACTCTAACACCAGAGGTGGTCCTAATCCTCATACGATAAGAAAAAGAAGACGGGCCCAACACGTGACATGATGACGACTGCAAATGCAGCCAAAACCAAGGGCTATTTTGACACAGAAAACAATAAACTTAAATATTTCAGTAATAATATAAACCAACTTCATTATACGGTCAACGGCACACGGGCTTCCACGACAGCGTAATGATATTCAATCAATTTTATACTTAAAAGCAAAGCTGTTAAGGTTTTAAGTAACTATGATTTTTGACAGTTTTGTATAACCTCATGTGCTGCTGACTGTACACAAAATTAAAATACTCCATCACAGTATATACTCAGCATAAACGAGTTTAGAAAGTTCTCGAATTCGCGTACTGAACCACTGTCGGAAGTGGCGGCTCGGAAGCGGCCATTGTACGCGACTCGCTGGAACTCATATTCTAAGAAAATATGATTCCAGTTTGTCTATTGTAACGTCGCTGCTTCGGACATTCGTTTTTATTACGTAGGACACGATGTACAGTGTGGGGAGGTACAGTAGGTTTTTTTAATAATACAAAAAAATTTAATAATCATCTTATTGAAGTTTTGTTATAATTCACCCACAGTTGCTAGTTTGTATACTTTGTTAGTTGCAAAGCCGCTGTTCAGCAGACAGAATCCATAAATTTTGCGGTTACCACAGCAACTAAACCAGGGGTTCCCACCCAGTAGGACGCGCCCCCTAAGAGGGGCGTAAAGTAAAGCTATCCAAAAGAGGGCGCGACGAGCGGCTCCAGATAATTAGTACATTATAAAAACCCTAAAAAAACACACTTTTTCTCACGACGGGAACCTCTTGTTTGGTAATTCTTGTCGGGAATTTAATAAAAATAGACTTATATTTTCATAGTTTCTTAATGTGATCGTTGTCGAGGGGTGGGGGTTCGTATTTTAAGCATATGGTTAGGTGTGGCGCACAGGGTAAAAGGTTGGGGACCCCTGAACCAAACTAACGTCATGTTGTGTAACGAATTTCAGAAAATTCAATAATTCTGAAACTTTAATCTTTTTCCAGTGAAGAATAATGTGGTATTTAGACTGGCCACATACAGATGGAATTTTCATTCGGAATTCCGAAACGAAATCATTCCGAACGCAGCTAATCGATACAAATCTATGGACCTATCACATACATGCGGTATTTTTCCGTTTGGAATCTTCTTACATAATCGAAATTCCTTTTCGGAATTCTGAATCAATTTCCGTCTGTGGCAGGCTTAGAGTAAGACGGGCTTCTACGAAACGAAGCCTTTGTTGCTCGAAGGTGGCAGGCGACGCTTTGTACCAAACCCACTGACATGATATATATCAGACTTAACTAAATCATTGCAACTATAATAACAAAGAAATCAGCTGACTCAAGGTATCTGGTAATAAAGACATCCCATTATCATCTGTTCATCGTCAAAGTTCAATGACCCAGCTATAGAGTTGTACTTAATAATTATCTCCATGCATTTATAAACTATAGCGGTTTATAAATTCATGAAGGGTTTAGCCATAATAGTGATCATCTAGTGTAATTAGGACCCGAATACGTTGTGTAAATCATCGCAGAACCCAGCCCCTCATTTGGTATGTTTGAGTTTAAGTCAAAATGTATTTTAGCAAATGCACTGTCATTGAACTCGACCTATAGCTAGAATATTAAAATAACAATTTTTTAATAACACCTTTATAACTAACATTTTATATTTACAATTAGGAAGGTACATAGATAAATAATATAGTATGGTATATGGTATAGTGAGTTTTATGTAAAGTTAATAAATAAGGATATAGGACAGTGTTTTAAGGAAATTATGTAGTTTAGTAGAATCTTATTTAAAAATAATGTGGAGCTCATCCTCCATGCTATTACAATATATATCTCTATAGGTCAGAGGATTTATACTGTAATAGCGCCCCTGCTCCATTCCAATCCACTCCGGCGCAACGAAGCGCAAGTCCCGATGTTTAGCACACAACTGAGGTGTTTCAACAACGGCATGTAGGTGGTCAGAAGGTATGAGTACACTAATTTAACAAGGTTATTTCAGATGTAAGCGCACTCAATCCAAAGACAACTGGTTATGCCATTGCTCCCCGTGCACATACAAGGACCATGATTTTGGTAACAATTTGGATGGATCATACAGATTCCATACCAAATGGCTACATGAGTTGGTGAAGGTACCATACCGCAAGCAGTAGGTACAAGTGAAATTTCCTTAGGTACAATTAGGCGGACGAATCGACCATCTTTGACCTTGAGGAATATGTGAAGTGTAAAATTCCCATTAGAAGAGCTGGAGTAAGGGTCCAATAGTAACGCTTTCTGTGGAGCATGTCCAGCATTGCTAAGAACAATGACATCCATTACTAACGTATTCAAAGGGACGCAGACTTCAAGCATCTATCTAATCAGGGGAAAGTATTTAGACATGGATTAGAGTGACTGGTGTAACACCCGCCACTATGTACAGTTTGTGAATGTATGGAGGTCCATGTATGTTACACAGTTCCAGCAACTACACAAAACAGTATGAGTGGAAAAATAAAAGCGTTTAGGTAATTAACTAAATAGTTAAATTAGGTACTCAATAAGTTAGGAAGTAGGTATAGAAAACTGTTTTGAGTAAAATGAAACTTACATTTTTACTTAGTAGTCATTTACTCAGAACCTGTCAATACCAGCCAAACTTCCATTATTAAGTTTTTATAACGGCTTTAAAATATAGAATGCAGTCCAATCAGAGGGTTATAAATATTTATAACACCAGGGACTATCTTGCCTTGCCATACTAACAGCTAATGGAGTTAGTCCAAACTACTAGTATTTCAAGAACAAGACTTGAACAAAAGGTATCACAAAACTTGGATAGTCCTATCAGGGGAACAAATCCAAGACAAGCTTCTTGGCTGAAGGTTACTCAGTGAGGATATGAAAATGTCGTATCACCAATGAGAATATCGGTGGCTGGTCAGCCTACCCCGACGAGACCATGGTGTAACGCCATCTAATCATATTCCACAAGTCACCACCAGGCAAGGTGCTAAACTCACCGGACCCACTGGAGATAAACCGTAGTTAATGTCCAGTAGACCGGATGAATTAACCAAAACACTCAACATTCACCAAAGATTAATACACATTTGATTATCCTGGTCAATGCAAGGGTTCTAGTCATAGCGTAGCCGGTGTTTACCTCAGGGGAAACCTAAATTAAAGAACTCAAGGTTATAATCCTCTGCTGGAACGCTACCAATCTCAGCCTTGTAACATTATAAACTTTGGAAGTTCAGCCACGCTAAACTCATAACCTTAGTTACCTCATCTTGAACTTCATAGATCAGCGTGTAAGCTAACTCTATTTCATTCAAAACTACACTAGGGTGTTAGGTGTTGTGTAGTAATGTGAATAGAAATGTGTTATGAAATACATAAATACAATATAAAAAAATGGAATAATTAAAATTTATAAATGGGACTTTGCAAGAATGAAATAATAGGTATTTTATTCTCAAACAAGTATAAATCCACAACTAAAGTTTAGTTTTGGTAAGTACCTGTCTAAAGCAAAATTATTATGTAAGAATAACTTTATTTCATTCATACCAAGGCCAGGGAAAATACAAATGAAGTTTACTTATATCAATGCGAGAATCAATATTACAAAACTTAAAATCAAGGAAAATTGAATAGAATTCTATTCAAAATGACATTATTTCAGGATGTTTATATCTATCTATCTATCTATTATAGTAACTTAAGTTTCACTGAAAATCAATCAACATCCAAGGAAAAATATAGGGCCTAAATAATTAATCGCACAGCCAACATATATAACATCTTTTATAGTTTTCTCTATTAGTTTGAGTACTTTGAATTTAATTAGTCAGATAGATAGGTACTAAGTCTGTTTTCTTTAAATTTCCCAGACAATATAAGTAGGTAATTAGAAGTAATTGAAGGTTAGGTCTTAATTTTGGTCCTAGATAGTCAAACAAAACACTAGCGATGTAACACCTAGAGAAATTTGGACTTAGAATGCCTAAAACATACGCACAAACTTGGTCGTGAAATACCTAGAAAGAAAGAAAACATAGATTTGGTCGTAGAACCTTCATCAAGGTGAGTATAAAAATCATGCAACTTACCTTAAAATGCACTTACGCTACAAGTACATTTAAATAATACTCCCAGGCACAGATTCCTTAAACAGAGCACTAAACACTAGTAGCACAACACACTTTCACAACACTCACATCGCGATTTTATGAGCTGGTTTCGAAAAAAGCAACCGGCGAAAGCTTCTTCAGAAACCACGAACTCAACTTCTAGCAAATTTTGGTGAGCCATCCTGACAGCGGTTTTCCCAGTCAAAGATGTGACAGTTCGCCACAATAACTTGTCAACCACTCCCCCAGTATAGCCACCGTCCCTGCTTCTTTAGAACATTAATTTCATAAAGAATTTGACAACGACCCTCTGGCAGATTAGCTTACCATCCTAAAAAAATCGGCCCGCACTTTCCGATTTTTCTACACATCGAAATAAAAAAGACACTATTAACTTTTATAAGAAATTGGGTATGGTGACCCCCTAAAATAATAAACAATTAGATACTTCTTCGCGGCCCGACGCGCAGAGTGTCCACACTCTTCCCGATTTTTCCAAAAAACTCCTCCTTCCACTAAATTCCAGCCTATTTATATCCTCAAGGCCGAATTTTCTCGAAGAAGCCCACTTAGCCAAACTTATTCTAGCGTTTTCCATAACTCAGGGTTGGCGATCATAATTATATGACTATCTTCTTCTTATTTTATCAATGAGTTTCTATTAATCAAATAACTATCACCCAATTCGTTTAACAATTAATCAATTATTAAGATTGAATCACTGCCCTATTGAAATTTTCTTTCTTAATTAGTTATCTTAGGTTATAAAAGCACATGGATGGTTTTTCCAAAAGCCCATCAGGTCCATCTGCTACGAAATTTCTACGGCTTATTGTATATATTATTGTGAATTATTTGACAAAACTAGAATATACAATACTCCCGTTCTTTTGAAATAATTATTTATTAATTAAAAATAAAATAAAATAATTGAGTGGCAACACACAGAAGTACAACGAAATGCACACATGGTTGGACTCCAACAAGCCAATCGCCAGTCAATCGATCGCCATAGAGTAGACCATGGAAAGTACAATATTTTTAACCTTTCCACTGACGCGCGCGGTTCAACCATGCGTTGGAGACCCCGCGTGATTCCGCTTGGGACATCCGTTCCAGTACGTTGCGTATTAAAATACCTTTAAAACAGTGTATCATTGATTGTACATAGTCTCAGGCATCGAATACACCCGCAAGAACTCCCTTATAAAAATAATAATTTACGTGCAATGTTATAAATAAATGATACACCCATTTTAATGGTGCAGTCCTAACGTGTTTAGCTCTCTTTACATTTAATTGTTTTATGGTTTTAAATTAATCGGGAATAAAAAATTGAAAAATTGGTAATGTTAGCTTATTAAATAAGCTTTCAAGTGATATAACTTTTGTAAGAGATGGTCGCCAAGCACCGTTTTTTTTTTTTCAACCGTCTCCTTTGTAAGTCATGTAAATTGATGTTATAATAGTATCTTCCCATTCTTATTTGAAACCTGAGCATTTTAATTAACGAATACTACACTTTTTTGTTAGTATTATTATGACTTTAAACAAAATATGAACCATCTTTTCCATTAATTTCATCACAATAAACATAGTCATTAGAAAGTTAATCTTTTTAAATCATTTTTTTAGTCTTTATTTTAAATTTTCTAGTAGTTAATTTAAATTTAATAAGTGTAGCATTTATAATAATAATCAACATAATAACCATCGCCAACCCTAACAAAACAATTATCTTCCACTTGCCACCAGAGGGCGTAATTTCGCGCCCCGTTTTCCCGCCATGTAAAACCAAGATTCAAATCTACGCATATACACAATGTAATGACTTGTATTAGGCTAATTCAGTTGTTGAAACATCCCGCGGTTTGTATAAGATTCTTTACAACACCAAAATTGCGTGAAAAATAAGTTTAATTAATGATTGAAATGACGTCCCAACCGCGCGTTGAGAAACCAGTCCAGTTAGATTTTAACTTTTGATCTACTCCACGCTAGATGGCGCTATTTATATGAAAACCAACAATCAAATCTACGCAATTACACAAAGTAATGACTTGTATTAGGCTATTTCAGTTGTTGAAACATTCCGCGGTTTGTATAAGATACTTTACAACACCAAATTGAGCGTAAAATACGTTTAATTAGCGATTGAAATTACCTCCCAACCGCGCGTTGAGAAACCAGCAATCCAGCTACATTTTTAACTTCAATCCCTGCCGCTAGATGGCGTTGATTTCTATTTGCAAATTTTACAAATAAAACTCCTCTTTAAGTATTAAAATATGACGTTAAACTAATAATGCATTACTAATTGTTTTTCGGCAATAATATCAACATGTCAATTCGACTTTCAAAGAAAATCTTTGTAATGTAGATTTCTGTATTACATAAAATACGATAACCTTTTCTTTTACTGTAATCACCGTATTATAAGCTGTAACTATTGTTATAACATAAAACCCGTCAAGCGCGAGCCGGACCGCGCACAAAGGGTTCCGTATCAAAACGGCACAACAAAAAAAAAAGATAAATTTTAAAATGAGTTATATGGTGGTTAGATTTGTACAGCTTTAACTAGCGATTTTTATTGACAATCGTCAAATCTAATCGCAAACCTGATTTCAATGAGGTGGCGATTAGATTTTACAAGCGACTAAAATCAACAAGCAAGTTGCCTACCAAGTTAACTCGTGTAAATACCACATTATGCTGTAACTAGAACAACTCAATCTCTGTTTATATAAATGCATTATAACATTGAAAATTACTGTATGCACATGTGCAGCAAAACATATCAACATGCTTGCGGCCGCCTGACACTTCATCTGCGTGGAAATTTTTTTTGATATCTTTCGAGAACAGTACTTTTTTCTGGATGAAACGTATCCTTCTTTGTACCCCTGACAACGTGTATGCAAAATTTCATGATGATCAGTTGAGTAGTTAAGACGTGAAGGCGTAACAAACAAAGGGATTTCCACATTTATAATATTAAATAATAAGGAAGTAAGAACAAGGTGGTACCAAATGATGTGATGATATTGAAACAAGTGATAGAAACTGAACAACATCCAAGGAACATAGGTCGAAAAATGAATATTTGTTTCGCCTTTCCATAATAAGTCGGTCAGCTAACCTATAAGTACTTTTTATTTGGAATTCATCAAGAGGAGTTATGGTAATAATGATCATGAGGAATCAAAATAGGTAGGTTTACATTCGCCAAGATAATATTATTCGTTTTAGTTAAAATAACAATGAGGATCAGTAACGATTTTTGTTTAGTGGCTTATCAGAAAATGTATGCCACCAAATAATTAACTGTGAAGAAACTTTTACGATATCTCTTAAACCTAAAAAGCTAAAACACTGGTTTTTTGGGGGTCCTTATGACGTCATCGCGACGTACGCGTACCTTATGTCATATGTAATAAAGCACATATTGCTTTGAGCTTGGCATTTCTTTTAAACCCTATTAACTCAACCATTTCTAAACGGATTTCAAATAATCTCTCACTAAGTTTCATAGCTAGGAATATGTTTTTATATTATATTAATAAAACTATAGGATTCAAACCTGTTACTGATCTTCATTTAAACCCTTGCAGAATTTGACACAGAACTATTTTTACTCAAAAAAGCTTGTAATATGGTCATTATTTTGACAACCTTCTTTGAACAAAGTCGAGCTTGTCGGTGTTCTCCGATGGTGACGCAACAAAGTTGTATGGGATATCATTATTGTCGAGTTTTAGCCACCAGCAATTTCCTTTGAGAATCCATTATTGTCGAGTTTTCTTTCAAACATAGTTAGATGAAAAATACACTGTACAACCCGCGCAGATAAAGAATGGGATTAGAAATGGCTCTCAGTCACACTCGTTGTGGTAAGTGCGGTGAGCCGCCATTTTGAATCCCATTCTATATCTGCGCGGGTGTTGTATTGTTGTACCTAGATGATGTTTTTGTACTTTTATATAAAATTAGTATGGAAAAATATAAAAAACTCGCACTTGACCGTTTTTTGACCTTTCATTCAATACCTCTTATCTACTTCCGGAGTTACAAAGGGGATCAAAAAAAACCTTATTTTTTGGCTCCGACGCACCGTTTCTGAGATATTTGCATTTTTGTATTTTTTCGAAATTACCCAACAAGCAAAAACGTCATATAAGTTCTGACTTGTACGACTTTAAGTCGGATAGCAGTCTTACAATAGTAATGAGATGACTGCTAGGTCATATAGACGTCTTAAATCTAACTTTTTAGTCGTGCGACAAATATGTCATAATAAACTGGTCATAGTAACGTCGGCACGACTTAAACTATACGACGTTATATTAAAGTTTTAGCCAAAATGTCTGTACGACTTGTAGTCGCATTGGAGTCAAGTTTCGACTTTTAAACGACGTTTAACAAAATGGCGGCTTAACTAGGTCTTCAAATAACCTTAAAATGACTTTATGTCTTTAAAACGTCATATAAAGATTAGTGTGCGACAAAATTAACATGGCTGACATTTAAAGAAAATAACAAAATTATATTAATAATAAAATTATGTTTCAAACGCAAAACTACGAAGGGGCATGAAAATATGAATTGTATTTACATAGGTATATTATCATAAAACTTTAATTCCCAGACGAACTAAACGGTATTAGAGACAGACACAGTTAGCAAGATATTGAAAGTTATGTAATACTCACCTTTTATTTCCTTGTAATAGATTTATTTTGCACTCAGATCTCGAAACATAACCACAAACACAAGTCACTGACAAACATTAAAAATCAGTCGTACAAGTGTTGTTACTTGACTCATATACGACGTTTCCGTCATTAAAAAACATCTGTATGACCACAATATAACGAAAGAGTCGTTGTAAAGTTTTGATGCGACTACTGTACGATGAAAGTGGTAATCTTGTGACTTTTGTATGACCATTAAACGACAATGTAGGTCGTATAAATGGGGCCCTTTTCGCGTTGAGCAAACGTTATTATAACGTTAGTGTGACCTATCTTTTGCGACCAGTGGTAATAAGATAACGTTTGTACGACCATTGTACGACGTAAAATTGTTAGCTGGGTAGGTTATAAGTACCTATTATAGTAGGTATAGTAGGCAGTATTCGCATTTTTTGAGTAAAGTACTATACAAGCCTTGGTCCACAATGACTGCACTGCTGGCCACGTTATGATGGCCTCGAGCTAAGCTTACCTACGCTCTCGGCCTTCAAGCTTGGTCATCATTGCAGCCCTTGCTGTCCGCGCTATAAAGGCCTCGACCTCCGGTATCGGCCTTTATTCTAGCTTGTCCATCAAGGGCTGCAATGCTGACCGCGCTGTGACGGCCTGGACCTGCGCTAAGCTCCGCTTTCGGCCATCATCATCGCTGCCAGCAACGCAGTCATTAGTGACCGCGGCAGTAATGTACTATTAGATTACTTTAAACACTTTAAGTGCTTAACAAAAACTAAATAATTACCTTGAAATTGAAGCATCGCACTACTGATATTGTTTATACTGTGTAAGCACGGTGACACCTAAAATTGACTGAGAGTTCTTTTACGGCGCATTTGAATCGGAAAGTTTGAAATTGGTTAATGTTTTTAACTTTAGTTGCTGTTTGTAGTGTTATTATCTGCTGTTTGTGTAACTTTAACACAGGACCGTTAACTTTTGTTTTCATAGTCGACTGAGCGAGCGCGAAGCGTCTCCGTTTCAGCTTGGGCAAAATTGCTTTCGTATGTCTGGCTGTCCGCCTGTTCGCCTCTACGGGTCGCATTTCTCAACCGATTCTCGTGAAATTTCTTGATCAGGTTAGATATTTATCTATATGGATTTTTTGTCTATTCAATTTCTAATGTTTTTTTTTTTCAAAATGCGGAGATACCTATGGGGAAAAAAACATAATTTTTAACCATTTCGAAAAATTCGGGTTGCACTCCGGGAGTGCCGGCAGAAGTGAAAACTTGAATATTAACGTTGTGCATTTTTGATATTTTGAAATTAGCGGCAAAGGATTAAAATTATTTCTTTCCTATTACTATACAGTCACAAAATTCAATCAGTTTGTAATTAGAGAAAAATTCTAAAGGTTTCGCGCCAGTGGCCTTTTTAGGGTTCCGTAGCCAAAATGGCAAAAAACGGAACTCTTATAGATTCGTCATGTCTGTCTGTCTGCCTGTCTGTCTGTCTGTCTGTCCGTCCGTATGTCACAGCCACTTTATTCCAAAAGTATTAAGACTACATAGTTGAAACTTGGTAGGTAGGTGTATTCTGTGAACCGCTTTATGATTTTTACACAAAAATAAAAAAATTAAAGATTAAGGGGGGCTCCCCATACATAGAACTGAAACTGAATATATTTTTTTTCATCAAACCAATACTTGTGGGGTGTCTATATATAGGTCTTTAAAAATGACATTGAGGTTTCTAAGACTATTTTTTTTTCAAAGTCAACCGTTTGAAAGATATGTGCCGCCAAAGTGGTAAAATGTGTGTCCCCTCCCCCCCCCCTTTAACTTTTAAAGTAAGAGGGTGAAAAATCTAAAAAAAAATATAAGCTATGTTTGAACGAGATACAGTAATTAGTTTTTGAGATATAGCACATTTTCCAAAACCGCAAATATAACTTTGTCATTCATACAAACACTGTGAAAAACAAAGTTATTTTTTCAGACGAAAAATGATAGCGGTATTAAAATATGGTATGGTATAATGTACCTACGGAACCCTACTGCGCGTGGCCCGACACGCACTTGGCCGGTTTTTTAATTTCTACATGCACGCATTCTACGATTTAAACTTATAGTCACAGAGTATAAATAAGTCTATGATGTCACCGAAGAGATCGCTTCTATTAGTTCCATTTTCAAAATTAGCGCGTTGCTGGTGACACAAGTGTTTTCGTCTTGAAATGACGCGCCGCCATTTTCACCGCGCCCCGTAGAAAGAGAGGGGGATACTTCCGCCGCCAGCTGTCTACTCTCCATCCGTCACATCCGTCTTACGAATTTTCGATCAGGGTCGCGTGATTCTTACTGACGCGAGTTTAGCATTTTTTCCCCATTACAAAAAAGCGTACAACGCCGCTAAAGAAGTTTTCACTTCAAAAATGTCTCAAAGGTCTACAACTCACAGAGCCACTAATAATTATTATGATTATGAACAGTTATTGAGTTTAACAGAGGAGGAATTCGGTGGTGCAGTGGTTAAGCAACTTTCTCAAGGGTAGGTTATAGTCTGTGCACTTGTCGAGAAAATGGCATTCGATGAATGGGGAATGTCCGAGAAAAATCAAATTGGCTGAATATTTTTTTATAGGTAGGAATAAGCTCCCTTAGTATTAGAAAAAACTATCAGAATTTTTCGGTTGCGTATACCTTTTTTTAAAAATTTTTCTTCTACTTCATAATAATTTATAAATAATTTCTCTTCGACTTCACAACCACAACATAGTTTTAAAAAAAGTTTCAATACAAAATGTCAAACCTTTTTTTTTAATACTATGTTGTGGTTGTGGTAGGTGGTAGCAAAGGTATAATTTCCATTCTGCTGTTACTTTCGTACATTTGTGAAATCGAAGAAACTTCAATTTTTTTTAAAGTTTTATGCAACCGAAAATTTCGATTTTTTTTTATTACTAAGGGAAGCTCCCTTAGTAATTAAAAAAAATCGAAATTTTTCCTACCTATAAAAAATATTCAGCCAATTTGATTTTTTTCGGACATTCCCCATAGATTTTCGATGATCATCCCTAATCCCGTGGTATATACCTTTGCTATATAGACTTAGCTACTTATTTTGGGATCATAACAACGTATATTATTATATTTAATTAGGTATTTATCGTCGTTTTCACCCTTGTTTTAAAGCTGTAGACTCGCATCACGTTCCATTTTTAAATTTTCAATACAAATGATCAAAACAACTCTGCGCGACCCGTAATGAGGGCGAACTTTGAAAATTCCCATTAAATTATTAAATAGATACAAGTATACGCAATACATTAGACAAATACCTCATTATTCTTAAGAAAAATATAAAATTACTTTAGATTCTGTAAATACCATTAAAACGCATGTCAAAATGTACCAATTTGAGCATTTTTTAATATTTTATTTCTCTGCTCATATTTTTTAATTTTCTCTCTATAGGGAACTCGTTGACAATACAAACAATGAGTGAAAACATAAATATGAGTCGTATTCTTATTTGTTACAGCTGAAACGTTTGTGAAAAATACCTCTGAAAGGCAAATTTGAAATTCCACTTGAACAGATTGTCTTCGTTTTAAAAAACCTGATAATTTATTATGTTTTTCTCTCTATACGACACTAATTTAAGAATTTTGCTTCCTAAAACTAAAGTTTCCATCAATAGTAATGCTTTCATTCTTTAGATAACTCCATTGGAAAAACGCTAATTTCTTTAAAATGCCGATATACAGCCTTAAGGTACGCGTCTACTGCATCGGAATCGGAGCGGACGGATTTTTTGCTTTTTACGGAATTCTATGGCACTGCGAGCAATGAATCGGCATTTTTGCGCAATATAATTTAATGTAAAAAAAAAATATATAAATCCATACAAAGTGACAAATGCCATCGCTCCGTCCGCGCCGTACACTCCGATTCCGATGCAGTGGACGCGCAACTTAATCCTTACTTCTTTATCTTTATGAGTTGTCAGGGGTACAGAAAAGGACATAGGGTAATTTTTATACCAAAAAAGTACTGTTCCCAAGGGATAGAAAAATAACTGTCCACGCAGACGATGTCGAGGGCGGTCGTTAGTAAAAATATAAACAAACCTTGTAAAAAAGGAGCGCACCTAGGGAGTTTGTTAACGAAATGTACAGCGGGTTGACAACTTAGATTATTTATATGTCTGTTACCGATGTCGGTAACCTCAACACTGCACCATAGGATGATTCGCCAAGCAGGAACAGAATGAAACACTTTCTTCTTATATGCCCATATATTGTGGTTATAACGAATTGGGCCGTGCGAGCTTACAACATTTCCTACGATCACACGTCCCTAAGGTAACATTTTGTACGATAGCAAATATCCACTAATACAAAAACTTACATTTTCTACTTAACTTAGGTAGTTTACAAAACTCAAATCATTACTACCCTACGTTACCATAAATTGTTAGCGGTGGTGGGGATAGCAAACCCCCACTCCTGGCTCTTTACGAGATTACCTACCTAATTTATTATTTGGCTACCTTTCAATACGAGGTTTAGGTATTTAGGTTTCTCATTACCTTTATCAGAGACCTATACAAGAGGCCTTTATTTATAATCTTACCTCTTAGTACCATATCAAAACCTTTAGGGCTTATAGGACAAAGGTTGGCGTATGACCTAGACACATTCAGGTCGAAACTACCACCTCCTAGACCTATATTACCTAGCCCATTACCTCAAAACCTTTACCAGGTAGTATAAGTAAAAACACAAGCATTCATATCATTTAATTCATAGGATACCTAAATACCTAAACAATACCTATTTGAATTACTAAAACTTAAATATTTCACAAACTATAAAACTTACAGCTACGCTAAATATCTCATTTTACAGAACTTTTTATATGCAACAATTTAAAACCAAATAGAACGTTACATATTAATAAACTTCAAAGTAATTAAAAACACAAACTAAATGACTCAATCAGTTATAACAAGCTACTGTTTACAAATCAAAGTACTTACATGAAATAATCACAAACACAGATTCTATCACTAGTAACGCACTTAGCGGTCCATTAAACAGTCTTTTTGCTATACACATTTTAATCACTTTTTTCACTAGTTTCACGCGATTGAAGCTGTCCGTAACAGTCTCCCCCCGGTGCAGCACTCGCGGCACCTTCTTCTTCAGTAGGGAGGACAGCCAATCTCGCTGTCGGGCGACGAAAAACTCCTCCTCTTGTCTTGACATCAGCGTTGCGAATCTCGCCGTCTGGTCCCGGATACACCGCCGTCACGACGCCTCGCGGCCACACATTGCGAGGCAGGCTGGAGTCGACGATGATGACGACGTCACCGGGCTTAAGTGAGCGGCCCGTGACGTCACGCGCACCCCCGCGCGGAATGAGCTCGGGCAGGTACTCGCGCACCCAGCGGCGCCAGTACTCGTCGGCCAGCGCCTGCGCAGCACGCCATGCCTTGCGCGAAGCTGGCTCGCACGGCCCAGTGAGTGGCAGGCCGCGCGAACCCCCCAACAGAAAGTGATTTGGGGTGAGCGCCTCTGGATCTTCTTCGCTGACTGGTACGTGGGTTAGCGGGCGAGCGTTTATGGTGTGCTCTACCTCCGCCAACAGCGTAGCTAGTACCTCTTCTCGCGGCGCGCTCAGTGTGACTCGTAGCGCGCTTTTGACCGAGCGCACGAGCCTCTCCCACGCGCCTCCCTGATGTGGCGCGCCCGGAGCGATGTAGCGCCACTCCATACGCTCTGTTAGTGCGTAATCACGTAGCGCCGGTTCCCATTCTTCTACCGCACGACGCAACTCTACGTCGGCGCCTCTGAAGTTTGTTGCATTATCTGAGTACATCACGCGCGGCCACCCGCGGCGCGCGCCCATTCTTCTTAGAGCCATGATTGCCGAGTCTGTGGATAGCGACGCCACCAATTCTATATGTATCGCTCTCGTCGTGAGACACGTAAATAGTGCGCCCCACCGTTTTTCGTGCCGCCGTCCCACCGTCACCGTTAGAGGTCCAAAATAGTCGGCCCCGCAGTATGTGAAGGCCCTCGTGAATGGCTGTAATCTTGCCTTAGGTAAATCTCCGTGCACTGGAACCACAGGACGTGCCTTTCGTACGCGACAAAACACGCATTTGCTAGCGACTGTACGTATCGTCGGTCTCAGTCGTAGTATCCAGTATTTGGCTCTGACGTCATTCACAACGCGCTCATTGTGTGCGTGGTGGGCGCGACGGTGCTCACGATATAGTAGCAACCGCGCATACGGGTGCCTGCCGTCCAGTACTACGGGGTGAGTAGCGGGGGCAGACACACCCGCTGCCCCTATTCGTCCCCTGGCACGCAGCACACCTTGTTCGTCCAAATACGGATCTAGCTTTCGTAGCCGGCTTCCTGCTCTGAGGTTTCGCTTTGCGGTGATGCGTTCTATCTCTTCAACGAAACATTGGCGCTGCGAAGCTCGTTGCAGTCTCATCTCAGCCTCTTCTAAAAGCTCTACATTCATCGTAGCGGCACGGTCACGACACTTGCGTACGAATAGTAATACTCTCGCCATCGCTCTCACCAAGCGTTCATATGAGGAAAAACGCTCGGCTCGGGGCACACTATCGTTTGCTTCTCCCATTGTCGTGAGCACTATCTCTACCGTGTCCTCTTCCGTTACGATATCACACGTGGGCCATAAAGCCTCATCTTCATATAAAAATTTGGGTCCTTTAAACCATCTGTCATTACACGTCTTCATCTCTACATTAGAGCGCGTTGCGTCGTCCGCCACATTCAGCGCTGTCGGAACCCATCTCCATTGGCTAGCGTCCGTAGTCTCGGCTATCTCTCCTAAGCGGTGCGCTACGTATGGTGAGTAACGCACGCTATCATTCCGTATCCAATGCCACACGGTACGCGAATCCGTCCAATATACAGTTTTCTCGGGTTCCCAGCCTTGCTGTCTCTTGATAGAGCTTGCCAGACGCGTCCCAATCAGAGCCGCTTGTAATTCGAGTCTTGGTACGCTAAGATGTTTCATTGGCGCTACCCGTGCTTTAGCGGCCGCTAATGTCACTTCTATTTCACCATTTTCATTCTTGACGCGCCAGTAAGCCGCGGTCGCGTAAGCAACTTCACTTGCATCACAAAATATATGTAGTTCTCGGCTCGGCTCTCCCCCCGTTTGAGCGTAGAGGCGCGGTAATCTTAGTGTTCGTAGCTTTTCTATGTCTCTAAGCCATTGGATTATCTCTTCGGCCTCCGGCCCTGGTAAAGCCTCGTCCCACTCTACGTTTAGTTTCCAAATGTTTTGTAATACAATCTTCGCTCGAATGGTGTAGTAGCTTAGTAAGCCCAACGGATCGAAAACCGACATCACGGCGCTTAGCGCTTCTCTCTTTGTCGGCGGCCTCGCTAACGTCTTCACTTCAGCCGGTACCCTCGCAAGCGTCGTGTTGAACCCCAGTGTGTCGGTCACCGCATCCCATAGTAACCCCAGCGTGCGACCACAATCGTCTAGGTTGGACCCCAGTTGCTTGGGCGATGACGTAGCACGGCTCTCTAATGGCAGCTCAGCTAAGACTCTAGCTTCGTTTGAGTTGAAGCCTGTCAGCTTGAATCCTGCTCGCCTGTGCACTTCAATCACTTGTTTCATCGTAGTAATTGCCCGTTCCTTATCATCAAAACTGTCCACCCAGTCGTCCATATAATGATTGCTAGTTATCGCTTGACATGCTAGCGGGTACTCGTCGGCGCTCTCTCTCGCGTTCCAGTCACGCACACTATGTGCTAAGAATGGCGAACTCTTTGCCCCAAATATCATCGACGTCATTTTATATTTTCGTGGCGGTCCATCTCTATCGCCGCCTCTCCATAGAAACATCTGTGCCGGTTGGTCTATAGGTGCGATTTTCACTTGTAAAAACATCTCTTGAATGTCGGCTGTTATTGCTATCCTTTTCTCACGGAACCGCAAAAGCAACCCATTTAAATCTTGTAATAAATCGGGCCCCTCTAAAAGCTCATCATTGAGGCAAACATCATCGGCTTTTGCCGCCGCATCGAAAACCAATCTTAACTTCCCCGGCTTGTTCACGTTAGTAACCGCGAAGTGAGGCAGGTACCATGATCGTGGATCGTCTGTCTCTTTCCCACTGCACTGCTCCGCGTAGCCTTTCGTGAATAAATTTTCTATCTGTGCTGTATAAGCTTTTTCAAAGTCGCTTGACCGGTCCATCTTGCGTTCTATAGACTTCAAGCGTTTTACAGCGTTATAATAACTGGGTGGTAGCGTGACGTCGTCTCTCTTCCACGGTAGTCGTACTTCGCACTGGCCGCCGACTCGTTTAATACTCTCATTGAACGCTTTAATCGCTCTCACTTCCATTGGGTTTTCGCGTTCCCTCCTAGCGATACCGAGTGCGTCTATTTCAAAGTAACGTTTCACCATGTCGTGCAATTCAACCTCGGGTGCGATGAGCTCCGTCTTGTATACGTTAGACGCGCCCTCTAGCGCCGTAATTCGAGGCGCCGTTCCATGTATGACCCACCCTAGCTTCGTAAGCGACGCTACCGGTTGTCTCTGATTGCCCATTAACAACTTTCGTGACACAATCAAATGCCAATTATCGGCCCCGATCAGTAAACGTGGTTTCACTCTGTCATAACACACGTCACTAGCCGTTAATTTTCTTAAGTGTGCGTACTGTAAGCAATCTTCACTAACTGTTTGATGATTGAGCGTCAAACTTGTCATCGTTTTGGCGCGAACATGATGGGTGCTTTCATCTCTTGCTACTAACACTAGGCTTACGTCTTCACTGTTCGCTACGCTCCCTTGCGCGTTTATACTACATATACGCAAGTCGCTTACAGGCCCTTTCGCACCTATTTCGTCCGCCAGGACTTGATCAATGATCGTTATTGTCGATCCCTCGTCCAGCAGCGCATATGTCTGTACGGCGCCGCCGGGTCCCTTAACTGTCACTGGACACACCTTTAACATGACATTCGCCGCGACGTTGGCCCTATTAATCGTGGCGATCGTCTCAGTCTGCGACTCTCGCACCAACGTCTCTTCATTACTGGCGGCACGGTCCTTAAGCAACGTAGCGTGGTGACGCGCATTACAGTTGTTCACCCCGCATAGTTTGTGTGTACAGCGGAACCTCCGGTGCTTATTGTTTACACACCGAAAGCACACTCCATTATTTCTTGCCCACTGCCATCTTTCATCTACCGTCATGGCTTTGTATTTGTTACAGTGGGGTACTTCATGATCGTTTCCACATAGTAAACACGGCGCTGGCGGCGTCTCTTTCTGGCCCAAAGTGTATATTCTTGCTACATTTTTCTTTTTATCGGTGCGTTTCTCGCTACGGTTTTTTACAGCGACGTTTTCTCTTTGCTGTGACGTAGTCGGTACGTATGCAAAACGCAGCGCGCAGTCGGCCTCTTTCATAAGGAATCGAGATAAAATAATTATTTCAGGCTCGCTCGATTCATTCTTTTCGGCGTAGGCGACCCAGTTCGATAACAAATGTGGGCTGAGTTTCTTGACTACTTCTCGAACCAATAGCGGATTTCGTAAGTACCCTCGGTCATCAACCGCTTGAATAACGCAAACTATATTTTGCAATTTCACAGCGAGGGTATTTAATTCTGTAGCACTCGTACCGGAACGCGGTAAACTTTTCATATCTTCGAGCGCTCTGTCTATAAGCACTTCGGGGCGGCCGTAGCATTGTTCTAGTGTGGTCATAATACGATCGGGGTCGGTCGCACTCCATAATAGCGCCGACACACTCTCTCTCGCCTCCCCTTTTAAGCTCACGCGTAATCTTGCTAGATTTTCCTCTGCAGTGAACTTATATAATCGTGTGGAATCACGCACTGCGGCCTTGAATAACAACCATTCCGTCGGTGAGCCACTAAACACGGGCAGCTCTTGCGCGTACCGCGGCATCGGTCGTCTAGTTAGAACCCTGTCCAATGTTTCAGCGAGGTTTTCCACCCCGTAGCCCTTTTTCGTATCGATTACGGGCCTCGCGTCAGCCTCCATTGGATTTATACTAAACGTTCGGTTTCTATCTGTTTCTAAGGCGCGCGCCTCATTGCGCTTCATATCCCTGTCTCTGTCTTGCACGATAGCGGGAGCGATATCTCTGTCTCTTTCTTGTGAAACGACGGGAACGATATCTCTGTCTTTCTCTAAATTTTCGTCTACCCGACACCGAGGATCGGCTGTGGTATCCAACCATTCTTTCAGCCTCTCTGGGACGCTCTCGGCGGGTAAGCTCGCACGGGTTTCTTCTTCCATAATAGTATCCATTTCAACTTGTAACCTTTGTTGAATTAATTCACGTTCTAATTCCATTTCTCGTCTCTTAATCTCGGCCAACTGTTCCGCGGCCCGAAGTTGCGCCTGCCGGACGCGCGCAGCTACACTCGACGAACACACTGACGGCGGGTTACGTCTCAAAGCCCCAGTGTCGGTGGCGGCGGCGGCGGCGGCGTTGCCATCGTCAACTTCCTTGGTGGGCGGCGGCAGTAACGATCTCTCTGTACCACTTTCTGTGGCCTCTTGCATCGCGACTGTAGTCAATAACGGTGGTGGTGGCGGTGGCTGTGGCGCGATCGTCGACGGTGACGCCGGTGGCTCATCATATGTGATTGCCTCCCTCTTCTTCCCTCCAGATTGGCTTCTCGTGACTGGCATCTTTTTCTTTCTTGATGTCTACTCCTAACAATCTCGCCCGGGCACACTAGCGAGGGGAGCCCAGGTGAGGATGGAGGTTGTAGCAGGAGTGGAAGGGAGGAACTACCCGGCAGAGGGGGTGTGCAACTCCGAGGTGCTCGGCTACCGGGAGGAACGCCCGGCAGCGTCAGCAGTGCCTACAGACCGGCCCTCAGTGCGACACAACCCTTACCGGCGTAGCCGGACAATTTCAGCTGCCTTGAAAAAGGCGGCTGGCAGCCGTGTCCGTCAGACTGCACCGCCTTGAATGGCGTTACTCACACTAACCACACTTGGCACCGTTAGGGTGTGGCAGTGTGAGCCGCGGTCCACCCGCGTAGTGAAACTAGTTACTGTGATTCTTCTTTCTTCAGTGAACGTATTATGTTTACTGTGATGCTTCTTTTCTTCAGTCTTCAGTGAACGTATTATGTTTACTGTGATGCTTCTTTTCTTCAATAATCGTTGGACGTATATATGTTAATGTGATGCTTCGCTTCTTTCTTCTCGCTTGACGCGCAGAATCTTCTTATCCGCTGCTCTGAAGTACCACGCAGTACTGTTACCGATGTCGGTAACCTCAACACTGCACCATAGGATGATTCGCCAAGCAGGAACAGAATGAAACACTTTCTTCTTATATGCCCATATATTGTGGTTATAACGAATTGGGCCGTGCGAGCTTACAACATTTCCTACGATCACACGTCCCTAAGGTAACATTTTGTACGATAGCAAATATCCACTAATACAAAAACTTACATTTTCTACTTAACTTAGGTAGTTTACAAAACTCAAATCATTACTACCCTACGTTACCATAAATTGTTAGCGGTGGTGGGGATAGCAAACCCCCACTCCTGGCTCTTTACGAGATTACCTACCTAATTTATTATTTGGCTACCTTTCAATACGAGGTTTAGGTATTTAGGTTTCTCATTACCTTTATCAGAGACCTATACAAGAGGCCTTTATTTATAATCTTACCTCTTAGTACCATATCAAAACCTTTAGGGCTTATAGGACAAAGGTTGGCGTATGACCTAGACACATTCAGGTCGAAACTACCACCTCCTAGACCTATATTACCTAGCCCATTACCTCAAAACCTTTACCAGGTAGTATAAGTAAAAACACAAGCATTCATATCATTTAATTCATAGGATACCTAAATACCTAAACAATACCTATTTGAATTACTAAAACTTAAATATTTCACAAACTATAAAACTTACAGCTACGCTAAATATCTCATTTTACAGAACTTTTTATATGCAACAATTTAAAACCAAATAGAACGTTACATATTAATAAACTTCAAAGTAATTAAAAACACAAACTAAATGACTCAATCAGTTATAACAAGCTACTGTTTACAAATCAAAGTACTTACATGAAATAATCACAAACACAGATTCTATCACTAGTAACGCACTTAGCGGTCCATTAAACAGTCTTTTTGCTATACACATTTTAATCACTTTTTTCACTAGTTTCACGCGATTGAAGCTGTCCGTAACAATGTCAAGATAGACAGTCGAAGCTACGACAGCGTCGAAAAAAATATCACCCAACAGTTGGGTGACCAAAACACGCACACATTGTCAGTAGTGTGAGCCGGCCATAGTTTTTATTACAATACTCTTTGGACGCGATGATGCTAAAAATGCACACCACCTTAAAAAAGTTGGCCTGTTTTGTTTAATACGTCAAAAGCCTAAGACTCTATCTAGACACATAAATAACTAGCGGCCCGCCCCCGGCTTCGCACGGGTGCAATGTAGTTAGGTACTAAATGTAAAACTGTGCTAATGTGGTGTCAGTGTAAAGTAATTAGATTATTATACTACAGGATACATATACCTAGGAGGACGACATTATACCTATACCACGTACATACGCAAGGGGTGTTATAATATAATTGACGTGTGTGTCTGTCTATCTGAGGCAACCTAGCTCCCAAACTTATGGATCGATTTTAATGCGGTTTTTATGCATAGTTTAAGAGAAGCATACAGACGGCGGGAAGCGACTTTGTTTTAAACTATGTAGGTATAGCTTTTGCCCATGGCTCCGTGTGCAAAAGCGGAGTCGGTAATCGTTGTAAGTCTTCCCATGGAAACCAATGATCGGGATAAAAAGAAGCCTGTGTTAAGTATTCCAAACTTTTATCTAAATCTGTGCCAAATTTCTCCTAAATCCGTTCAGACGTGATTGAGTATAATATGATTGAGTAGGTAACAAATCTTGAACAACATCCAAACATCAAAACTTTCACATTTATACAATTTTGTGATTATATAGGTAATAGCTGCACCCCGCGGTTTTGCCCGCGCAGTCTGTCGATTCTGTAACCAAACTCGCATCTCAGTTCGCGTGAATTTGTTATTAGACATTTGTTTACTAAATGAGCTATTTGACTGATTGCAAAAAATTTTGGTAACCTGCGTAGCTATCTAAAATCTTTTGTGATAGAAAAAAATATTATCATTATCTTATTTATGATTTGAAATTCCCGTGCAGTGTGATTCGAAGTGGGGTTCGAGTTTGGTTACAGAATCGACGCCCTGTTAACGATTCTGTATTAGGTAGGTAGGTACTTAATAAAAAATTTTAGCGGTAAGTAATTTAACAAAATAAGTAAAATAATATTGTTACATTTAATACCTTATAGTTAAAAATTCTAATATCTTCGCTTATAGTTATCTTCTTTATAAATAAAAATGGATGTATGTTTATTTGTTTCCTTTGCACTCCTAAACCATTCATCCACATCTGATTATGATGTTTGCTTACTACTAAAAAGATTCCTGGCTAAAAAAACGTGACATTGCAACGCATGCCGGGCAAAGATTTATGCCGGGTGCAACTCGGTGCAACTAATGTTGTGCATTATTATAAGGCTCTCCATCGAAACACTTCTCTATATACCACATTCATTGTCAGATATTTGCCAGATTTTGCCACGTTTTATTTGACTAATATTTCGTAAAGTAGTGAAAATAGGGATAAAATCTTATACAACATAAAACGTCAGCTCGTGCGATGACAACTTTTTGCTTTCTCCGTGGTGAACCAACGAACATAATAATTATACTTTCAGAGGAGGTGACAACCTGACAATTGACATTTATTTTTCTTAATCGTACAAATGCACTAAGAAGTTTTGATTCCGATATCGAAGTCAACCACCCTAAAAATAGCTTTCTACCCCTTTTCAACCCTGTTAGGGGATACATTTCAAGAAAATACGAAACACGTATTCAATTAATATTATGAAAGAATGTTTATGCCAAATTTCAAGTCAATCGGGACAAGGAATCGCTTTCTCCCATACAAACTTTGCCACCCTGTTTTACCCCCTTAGGGGTTGAATTTAGCAAAATCCCGTCTTAGTGAGCACCTACACCCTAAAAGGAACTCCCGTGCAAAATTTGAGACTCCTAGCACTTGTAGTTTCTGAGATTTCGTGATGAGTCAGTGGGTTATTTACTCTTTTATATAATAGGTCTTTACCTATGAAATTGCCGATATTTTGTCACATACAGAGAAAATAATAACTTCTATAATTTAAAAATTTAACAAAATCTTGAATATTACATCGAATTATGATCATGATAGTTAACTATCAGTAAAAATAAAGTCCATATTTTAGCTTTCGTGACATTAAAAAAAAGATCTTGAAAGTGACTCTTTTTTGTGAGCAAAAAAAAGGGTGACCGAAGGGGTTGTAACTTAACCAAAACTTATTTTTTCGCTTATCTTAAATGGAAATAAGTTAGCATAGTGTTCAAACATTAGTACATAAAAGTTTTGTTACATGAGTGTTCATGGTTGTTAAATGAACAAAGAAAATGCTATTATGAAAAATGCAACTTCTTGAAAAATCTCCATACAAATCGGCAATTTCATAGGTAAAGACCTATTATATAGATATAAGGTTGACAATTATCCGTCCAGTCCAGCGTGGTACAGGTGTAGGTTACAATTTGCGTATGCTAATGCCGGCGACCTGCACTACTGTTTTGTATTGATTTATGGCTTCATATGTCGCGTCGTACAGTCAGCAGAAAATGTACGCTTGTTGTTAATTGGGTTTAAAAGTTATGCTTACCATCCGTTATCCGGAAAAGAAAACAAATATTATTTTCTGTTGCACTGTGATTTTTTCGAAGCAATTAAAAGTTTTAATGAAATAAGTATTGTTCAGTAGAAATAAAACACTTTTTACGGATTACAGTGTGTATATTGGTTAATTAAGATGTTATTTTAGAATGATTAAGTTTTGATTTGTTGGTTTTTTCGACGTTTCCAGAGGCCGTGGTCATGGAACGACTAAAGCAAAGAGGCTGCTCATATTTTTATGAAATTACACGCTCGGAACTTTTACCGAGAAAGACTTTCTCGGAACCGGATGTTAAATTATCCAGCGCAGTCCTTAAAACATTGTAGATGAAGTTTCTTATAATATTACTAATTTCAGTTCAATATATTTTATACACTGAGGCAATAAGTTCTGCCTGAAAAGAAGGCGCATAATAATGACTACATAATTTATTTGAGATTAAGAGAGGTATTATTTTCATAATTATTTTGGGTTAAAGTATGAAATGGCCGTTTTGTATGGCGATTTTAAAGGATTCTCATTTCTCATACTAACATTTTCTTGATTTATTTAACAACCGTGAACGCAAATGTAAAAAAGAGTCACTTTTAAGATACATTTTTAACTTTCAGGAAAAATATCTGAAATGTTTTTATTGCTGACTAGCGGCGACCCGCGACTTCGTCTGCGTGGAAAGTTTTTTTGCTATCCCTTGGGAACTATACTTTTTTCGGGATAAAAGGTACCCTATATCCTTCTCTGTACCCCTGACAACGTATATGTAAAATTTCATGATTATCGGTTCAGTAGTTAAGACGTGAAGGCGTAACAAACAAACAAACAAACTGACTTTCGCATTTATAATATTATAAAGTAAGGATAGTGGGCCGTTGATCATAATTCTAAATAGTACAAATTGTTTAAAAAAACAAAAAACCGACTTCAAAAAACCTACCTCTAAAAAGCAAGAAATAATATTCGTAATAATAAAAACACGTCTATTGAAGTCGGGTGAGGCTTTTAGAATAAAAAAAAAGGAATTAGTACTCCAGCCCCGCCCGACTTCAATAGACGTGTTTTTATTATTACGAATATTATTTCTTGCTTTTTAGAGGTAGGTTTATTGAAGTCGGTTTTTTGTTTTTTTTAAACAATTTTGTATCACTTAGGTAGTGTAGGTATATTATTGAGGTAGAAAAATCGGCTCAGCCAAATGTGAGTTAATCGCGGAGAAACATACATACATGCGGGTCAAACTGAGAACCTCCTTTTTTAAGTCGGTTAAAGAACTACACTTAAGATATCCCTTTTCCAACAAAAAAATAATTATCTGATTCAGTTCATAAACACAGAAGTTATACGACTGATCATCGAGGTAGTTCACACAAAATCATACTATTTTCGTACTTTTTTGAAGATTACTTGAAAAGTACTGAACCGATTACAACATTTTACAAAATGGGACCAACTTGGGAGTTTACCTAATGTAATAACGTTTAAATCATTTCAATTAGTTCAGCCGTCTTCGAGTAATCGGTGTACATACATAAAACAAAAAAAAAACTGGTCGAATTGAGTACCTCCCTCCTTTTGAAGTCGGTAAAAAGTAACCAAACATCTTTAACATCATAGAAGACAATGAGAGCCTCTGTGTGTGAGAATAATCGACAATTTCATAATTTACTCCCTATTATTATTGTTAGCAATATGATAAACATTGAAAATATAATTCAAAAGTACCTTATCAATATAAAATGTAAATTGAAATGTCTTGTAGTTTATTTGCAGACCGTACAGCGATATCGGCTGACATTATCTCAACTGGCAACATCGGAGGTGTTGTGTTCTGTGGTTCCTGATTAATTCCACCCATAATGCAGTTATTGCTAACTAATCTGGATAATCTGTGGCTAACCCCTACTTTAATTGTGACATTTACGTCAAGGTGAGCTTATAAAGCAACATTTGGAGTTTTTGGCGCCATTTTGTCGGGTTCGGTTTGGTGACTATTTTAATTATTCGCAAATTGATTCATAGTGGATATTGTGTCTTAAAATTGGTGCAGTTTTCTGGTACAAGTGTCTACGCAACTGAACAATATGTGGGATAATTGAAATAGGCGCGATCTTGGTTGTGTGAAGCCGAGACTTTTATTGTAGTGGTGGCTACCTCGGCTGACCTTACCGAGTAAACTGTCTTGATATACTTGGTGCCAAATGCTCCAAGCAGCATTGGAATGCGATGCACCCACATTCTAATGTAAACTGAAACTATCTACCACTGAACTATTCAACACTTGACACTGACAAAAATTACTTCCAAGAGGAAAGTAGATTGCCAAAACAAAAATAAGAAGAAGAAAGCAACATTTTAGTCATCTAGTTAGTGATATACAGGATGTTTGGTATTAACCTTATAAAGCCGAATATGGTAGATAAGGACCATCAAACTGAACAACTTATATTATGGGACCAACTTTGAAATCGCTAAAAAAAAATCTCCTGTTTCATACAAAATTTAATACCGAAAATATCAAAATGTATGAAACATCTGTTTTTTTCCCGATTTCAGAGTTAGTCCCATAGTAAAAGTTGTTCAGTTTGATGGTCCCTATCTACCATATTCGGCTTTATAAGGCCAAACACCCTGTAGATAGTTACACTTATTAACTGGGTCTCTATCACCAGCTTAAATAAAATATTTTATATTTACAATGTTTCGTCTTAGAACTCAATGTTGGTTTTTTTTAAATATTATGTTAATTGTTGAATGTGGCTTACAATAGTAGATTTTTTAAATAGAAAATATTCTCACCACTTATTTTTTTATTTTGTAGATCAATCGCCTGCCCGCTATCACACCAGATGGTAAGCGATGATGCGATAAGTGATAATATTTTTGAGTTTCACCAACTGGACACACGTGTGTCCAGTCTTGTGTGTCCAGTTGGTGAATAACCCCGATCTACGATGAAACGCGCTTGCCTAGAAGTAACCTATTCACTCCCGACTTGCAGGCCCCCAGATTGTAACAATCAGGAAACACAGACTCAGGCAAGGAGTTCCACTCTCTAGCGGTACGGATGATAAAATTTGAAGCAAAACGCTTAGTGCGAGTCTTTGGAATATTCACCAAAACGGTGGAAATGATTCGTACGTCTGGTTGTCCGATGAGATGGCGGAATTAGGTTGTGCAATTCCGCTGCACACTCTCCGGAATGTATCCGATAAAAAACAAATAAGCTTGCAACCTTGCGTCTCTACTCTATGGTCTATGACGCATCTGATGGTGTTGCCATGTTACATGAACGAAAAAAATCTAATACGATTTCTCACTCGAACTCAGCACTAATAATACACTGAACCAACATTTCCAAACACCTATACATTTTATAATCCAAATGTTCCAACTTCATTTTCCGTAAAACTGTACTCAGAGATTTAGCTCCAAGCGTTAGACTTAAAACCTAATAGAATTAGCATAGAAATCGATTCAGTCCCGCCCGACTTCTTTCAGTCCAATCATTGCTTAATCCATTTTCACTGACCACACATTTTCACAGAGCTATTGTAATCGTTTGAGTGAATAAAAAAAATGGCGCAGACGTGACATTTTTATTCCAAGAATTAAATGCCTATTTTTTTTAAATATTTTTGATAGAATTCGGTTTCGATTTAGGAACCTTTGAAAATGTGTAAGGCTTCCCGCCCATAAGTAACTTTTTATAGCTGTGATAATCGCGGCATTAATCGCGGTGTTAATCGCGGCGATAGTCGCCCGCGAAATGACACGACAAAAGTTTTACTTAGCCAGCGACAAAAACTCCGCGATTATCGCAGCTACAAAAAGTCGCTCGTTATTTACGTAATCGTAATTTACGTATTGAACTCTGTAAGTTCTATTCTCAGCAACAATAAATCACTCAGCGGGAGCCTTAAATGTTCATAAAAATCGTATCAACAGAGTTGTATAGTTGAATTTGTGTCTAATGACAAAACTCCTTTTTTAACTTTCTTGGCTCTTGAGTCATCAAAAAAGGTTTTATTTTATCCTAATTAAAATGCACCAAGAAAGCTTGCATCGCCTTTCTCCCCAAAACAAATTTACGAACAACATGTCTCGTCCCACACATGTCAGCTCACAAAACAATAATTTATTAATCGTCCTCCGATATGATTCACATTTCTCGTGAATCGTTAACTGCGCCTGTGACCGCTTCTGACCCCAGAATTAATTTAGTTCCTGTAATTTACCAACCGATAATTTGAACGCAATAAATTACACGTTTTATTACTTTTTAATACTCCTTAAACTGAACCCGAAATGGCATGTTAGTCATTTAACATTTGGTGCACTATAAAACATAAAAGTTACAATTAAAAAAAATACGTGTAAACTCTCATGCACGCTTTAGGTATCAAAAAAGTTTTTTTTTTCATCTTTATCCTTTATTCACCTTAGGCCAAGTGCAGTGTATGAAAGTTAAATAAAAAAAAATACAACGGTATTGATACAAATAAATAGTTAAGCTTGAGTCAAGATTTAATTTATTTTCTCTAGTCAGTAAAATTGACATAGGTACATAATTTTTAATGAAAATCTTTTTACCAAATTGAAATACTAATTTAAAACAACGTGCAACCGTTACGTTTTTTACACTTAACGATGAAAAAAGGGTACTTTTCGGTAAAAGTACTTGGAACTAACAGAATTAAAATACTATCAAAACCTTTCACATAAAACAAAATATAAGAGTGATTAAGATAAATAATATGTTAGAAAAATACTACAAAAAATCGACCCACCCTTACCATACCACCTCTGACACAGGACTCGAACCAGCACCCTTAAGATTACAGGCCCAATGCAATTACGCTACCGAGTCAATGAGCATCAGCAGTATAAAACATCTATAAGGGTTCCGTTTTTTGCCATTGGGCTACGTAACCAATAGCATTGTAAATGCGAAAAATCACAATTTAATAAAAATATAGAGTGATTTGATTACAAAAATATCCAAAAGCAACCCTTCTGCGAAACTTCACTTGTCAAAATTCACAACGCACACAGACTAATCAAATTCCACATTCAATGTTACAAATTGCTTTATACCAGTGGCGCGTCTACGCCAATTTGTAACTAATCTATGAGCGGGCGGAAAAATGTCGGCTCATCGATTTTTTGACGCGTTGAAAAATGAAGTGGCAAAAATGACAGCGCTCGTATTGTGCGATCCATCAATGAATAAAACTATGAAAGAAGTAGACGCTTTTTCACTTCGCCCGCTAAGGAAATGGTGTTTGAGTGAAAAGTAGTTTTGGTAATGGTTTGTGATTAAATAGAGTTGCAATTTTGTTATAAAACCTTGTGGGAGATGAAATAAGGTGTTGTGTGTGTTGAGATGTAAGATGGATGAAAAAGAGAGGCATATGGAATATCAGTAATAGTATTATTTTCGTTCGATTCGGGTTGGATTCCCACCTGAGAATATGATAAGAGGTCCTATTGCAAAAAAGAATCACGATAGTTGGACGCAATTTCGTCTTTTAATTTAGTTAATATTTAACCTTATTAGTTAATAGTGCCACGGAGTAGGACGATCATCGTACGCTTATTGAGTTGCTTTTTTGTAATATACCCTCTGGTGCGAGTAAAAATTTTTCTAGTATTGGCTCCGTGCACGCTTTTAGCGCCACCTAGCGTGTTACAACTTTGTTGGCTCTGACCTGACCGTTTTGACGTTTTGATATGTAATGGCGGCATTGTGACAAAATGTTAAAAAATACTATACATATTGTATTATTCATGTAAATTTCAAAATTACTATGATTTGGGTGAACAAAGTGTTGTGAAATCATTTTTGGTCATTTAAATTAAATATAAGTAAGATCTATTCAAAAAGAGTGTTTTATTTTGGTTATATCAGGGTTTGTTTACTTCTTTTTTAGTTGTAGATTTTGTAAAACAAGAGGATAAAGCTACTTTAATAATTTTACTAAGTGATAATAAACATAAATAATTATTCCTGTATCGCTAGTAATAAATTAAATATCGTTTTCAAGCAGATTACAGAGCCTTCTTTATTTTTACTTTTTGCCACCATGAGCGCTGCGATCGATTATTATACCTTCGCACCCTCCCAATATTATTTATTATGGTATTACTTATTTAATTTTTATTTTTATCCTGGCAGTATACATCGATATTCGGTATTTCAATTTTATTCGGTTATGTTTGCTGATATTCGTGAAGACAGAATAAACATATTTGGGCGAATAAGTTGAATAAACGCGAACTCGAATAGCGATGTGAAATGTCAGCATTAGAGGTCTCTCGAAAAACTATTGGTTGATTCATGGCCATTATGACGAGCACAAAGGAATGAGTGAAGATTTGTCAAGTCCGAAAGTTAGGAAGAAACGCGTATGTCCGTTATTCATACGAATTGATAAATGGGAGTCATAATAATATAACATCTTTGTTGACTTATTTCTAATAAAGTTGTTATTTTGATCTGCTACATTTTTTTGCGATTACGACAAAATACAACAGAGATGGTTAACACTTTTAAATGTTATGATCTCTGTTTAATACTCGACACAGGGTTGCTAGTTAGAAATTTAAAAGTTCCCCCAGATTTCATTTTATTATTTCCCAAAATGATATGTTGTGTATGAGAATGTATGAATAAAAGATTTAAAATTTCCCCTAACACGATTTTTTTGTTTCCAGAAATAATACTTTTTTATAAAAATTGGTTTTTTACCCTCAATAATTAAATTTTTCCCCAAAATTGTGAAAAAAATACCCTCAATTTACCAATCTTGATCGATAACAACACTTCACGGTTTTTTTTATATATATTTTTAAATTATAGGATCTCCTGTTTAGTATTCAATAACAACACTATAAGAATACCTACTTAAGCAATTTCACAAAAAAAAATTATAGCTTGATTTGGATTTGATTTGTACCTTTCTTGACATCAAGACACCTTTATCCTACTTTTAATAGTTCCTTCTACATTATTATTTTTTATATATACGAAAGCTGAAACATGGGTCACATAATATTTTCATTTTCAGAATCAGTATAAAAAAATACAATGATACCTTAAAAACTTACGAAGTTACAAGCTTTTTGTGTTGTCCCGTTAGTAGGGTGTGCGTTAATTATGGTTTTGTAAATATTATTTAGTCAAAATATAACATGATATAAACAATATTGCAATCGATTCTATTACTGATTCTGAACAGTTTTCAGTTTTCGTATATACTAAAAATAATTTTGTAGACAGAACCATAGGTAAATAGTCGTGCTTGCCTCTCCCGCCCTATGCTGGCTCATTTGTATGTAAATGACACCCAACCGTTTATATCTTTGTTTGCTTTTTAAGTATTATTTTTTTCAGAGTCATTCGTTTTAACAATGGCGGGTCTGGCGTTACTTGTGAGCTTAAACTTAATCTTTTGTGAAGACTGGTAGCTTTTAAGTTTTATTTCATTATTGGTAAGGGTGAACCTTTTAATAAAAGGTAAAATGATTTTTTTAGTTCAATTTAAATTGTTATATTTCAGACACACTAAGTGAGTGTTTCTACATTTGCTTAACAATCAAATTGTTAAGTTAATATTAAATTATAAGTAAGCAGTTAATTGGAATCCTACCTAGAACAGCTATTAATATCGAAAGAAATAAAATATACAGGTTTATTTGTAAAACACCAACAACGTCACATGAGTAGATTACTAACATCATAAAAAACAACATTTGGTCTACGGCTTTCCGAAAACAGAAAAAAAATCGACTTTCCATACACATGTCCAAACAGCTGATCGAGTTTTGTATGAAAAATCGATTTTTTTTTGACGACCTGAGTGGTGCAGTGGTCAACATGCCGCCTACCACGCAAGAGGTCTCGGGTTCGATTCCCGGCCGGGCAGAAATTGAAATGATGAATTTTAATTTCCGTGACGGGTCTGGCTGTTACTATGTATAAAAAGTATATATTTAAAAAGTATACAAGTAGTATATCAGGCCCCTATTTCACAGACGTGACATTTGTAAATGACAATGACAATTCGGTGTCCATCGCGTCAGCCAAATTGAATTTAGAAAACATACTACTCAAACTACTCACAGATACCGCAACGTACATCAAATTGTCATTGTAATATACAATTGTCACGTCTGTGAAATAGGGGCCAGTTGTCTAGCACCCATATTACAAGCTTTGCTTAGTTTGGGGCTAGATGGCGCTGTGTGAAATTGTCCAAGCATCTATTATTATTTTTATTTTTGTCTGTTTTTGGAAAAGTCGTAGAACAAATGTTATTGTTTATGATGTTAGTAATCTACTCCTGCGAGGTTGTTGGTGTTTTACAAATAACCCTGTATAAAAGACATCCAATTTTATAATCGGCACTTCTAAACGAGCTTAACAGACTGTTTCCGTTTTTCTTTAATCTTACCCCATTCAAAAACTCAAATTAACACCCACTAAAGTTATGATAACGCTTTGATCATCTCGTCATATTTTTAACGCTCTCACCTTAAAAGAAAATTCATTAATTGCTCATTATAAGCTCGGAGCCCGTAACCATGACAACGGGGATTTACCCTTACAAAGCGGAAAGGTAAAAGCCCTTCCCTATTTTACACCTGAATTACCTTCGGACTCAGTAATCTCTAATTATTTAAGTTTTAATTAGAGATTATTAATATTTCTGAAAAGGGAAATTAGATTTTTTTCTTCTTCCGATCTCTTATAGAAGATATTTTTGTGTGTTTAAAACTTTGAACCTATTTTTTTTATCCACAACGGAATAGTGCTTGGCCTTCACCTCACCTGATGTTAAGTGACGATAAGGCCGAGGGTGGAAGTGCACTTCACCCGGAATCATCATCACTGAGGAACTGGCTATCTTACCTCTAACTGCCAGAACAAAACAATTTTAAAATTGTTGGTATGGCGTCAGACTTATTTCTTATATGTAAATTCATTGCTTTGAGTTAAAATCGAAATAATTTTCACACTTAGCTGGTTGAATAGATATTTTAAATTGATTTTAAATTTACACTTTCATGGTGAGCTTTATTTGGTAAGTATACATCCATTGAAAACTTTACCTATCTAACAACTAAGCAATACGTAATTAAGAGCAACTTGTTATTGCAAGAAATTGTTTTACAAATGCAATGTGGGTACTAGGTATGAACTTGTCTGCTGCATGCACCTACTAGTTTCTAAGTTTTATTTTTAAGATTATAATGTATTTCTCTTGTAAGTGAATGTTAAATTCTTTTATAGAAATAAATGTCTCAAACCTCAAACCTATGTAAAAAGAAACGCTCTGCCTTTATAACGTTAGTTACGCTGTTCAGATATTCTCTAGCACATTAAAAAACTAGTCTGCTCTTCCTGAATATTTTAGCATTGGCGACGTGTGAGACGACACTAATTTGGAGTGGACTGTTTATTTTTTCACCTATTTTGGGTTCGTTAGACTGTTGTCAATGTACAGTTATAAAAGTCAAACTACAGATTTTATTTCTTTATTTGTTAGTCTCAAGAGTTTAAATACCTACGTAGTTTATAGGTTTTGACAGTTTTTAGGGTTCCGTACCCAAAGGGTAAAAACGGGACCCTATTACTAAGACTCCGCTGTCCGTCTGTCTGTCTGTCTGTCCATCTGTCTGTCTGTCTGTCTGTCTGTCTGTCTGTCTGACTGTCTGTCTGTTTGTCTGTCTGTCTGTCTGTCTGTCTGTCTGTCTGTCACCAGGCTGTATCTCATGAACCGTGATAGCTAGAAAGTTGAAATTTTTACAGATGATGTATTTCTGTTGCCGCTTTAACAACAAATACTAAAAACAGAATAAAATTAATATTTAAGGGGGGCTCCTTTATAACAAACGTAATTTTTTTGCAGTTTTTTGGTACGGAACCCGTCGTACGCGAGTCCGACTCGCACTTGGCCGGTTTTTTTTTTTATTTATTTAATGAGTACGTAAAACTTTCATTTAAATTTTAATGATAAACTTATTTTTAATGCCTCTTACGAAACTTTCTTCGGACCAAATTAAAATGCCTTTGACCACAAAAACGAAGTCAAATCCAATGATTAAGTATACTAAAAAAGTAATATCATTGGTCAAACCGTGACTAATATTCTCTATTATTTTTTGAATGTGTAGGTAAATTGTCATTTTGATAAAATTATTTGATTAATTGAGCTTATTTTATACACAACGTTGTAGTGCTTGGCCTTCACATCACCTGATGTTAAGTGACGATAAGGCCGAAGGTGGAAGCGCACTTTACCCGGAATCCTCATCACTAAGCAACTAGCTATCTTACCTCTAACTGCCGGAACACAACAATTTTTAAATTATTGTTATGGCGTCAGACTTAGGTAGGATGGTGGTAGCTAGCCAGGCGGACTTGAAATAAGCCCTACCACTAACCAAACCAAATACAAATTGTATCCCCCCTGGGAATCAAACCCGGGACTCCTGCGTCTTACACGAGTGGGCGAACCACTAGACCACAGAGGCGGTTGAAGCTTAAGTATTTTCCAGAACATCGGTATCCCGGAAGTTAAAGCGAAAATTTGTCTTCGTTCCAATTAAACGATCGTGTCCCCAATTTCAAAAAACGTCAAAACAAAATGACGTCAAATCTCAAAAGTTTACTTCATCACTTAAAAGCGACAAGTCCCTAGAACATTTAACCACACGTAAATCCATCCAGCGAGTATAATGACGTCATAAAAAGTAATGTTACTGCTTCAACTGCGTTTGATGGCTTCCCCTGACACGAAAAACGTATTTACGTGCATTTTTACAAATAATCCCAATGAGTTTGCAGTTACAATGAATTTTTAATCTCGACGGTATAATTTGGGAATGGGGTAAGCTTACAATTACATAAAATTGGGGAAATTATGGCTCGTTTACGTTTGTGTTAAATCAAATGTTGATGTGTAAAGTTATTGTTTGTTGGGATTAACTGCTTTTTTCCAATTAGGTCGGTGAATATGGTAGGGTACCGAATACGGTGTAGATATTAAGTTAAGATCAATATTCGTAGATTAAACATGATTAGAATATTGTTCATTATTCGTTCAAATTCTAGTTTTCTACCTTTCAATGAAAGCGAATATTCAACATTCAAATATTCCCGCCGCCTATGTGAGTGGTTGTTTGTTGCAACAGCAAAGCAAGGCTCTCTCATAGGAGCATATCCACGGGTCCGTCCGCTGATTGGCTGGCAAAAGACACTAGAAAATTCACCGGCTTCCGCACGCATCGCGGCGTTGGAAAATTATCAAAAAACCCATAAATTCGTAGTGTGTGTTTTTAAAATCGCCTCAATACTGTTTAGTGTATGTGTTAGCATCTAATTGTTTGCAAAACAATCGAGTGCGTGAGAGTGCCAGCTAGACTTCTGTTCCGTGAACCACGCGGTGGGCCCACCATCTTCATTCACCCTTGCAAAATTACAACTGCTGCTGAGCTGAAGGACACGCGCAAGAGACTCCAAGGTAGGTGGATATTTACTTACTTTGGTGTTAGCTCAAACGAACCTATCGCTTTTCTGAACGGCGGGAATATTCTATCAAAATTCGCATCTTCCCGAACTAGATGATATCTAGGGCCCATTTTGCTATGCTATAAACGTTCGGCTGGGTCGCGTTGTCACAAATATAAAAAGATGAAACCGATATCCACCTGAAAAGTTTTTTTTTAAGTTTGACTTAAAAAACTAAGATTTAATAATTTTCATTATCCAAGCTAAGGATAATATAGAAAATCAGAAAAACCAAACACCTTATGGAGATTTACATAGGTTGATTTTCCAATCATTTCAATTTTACAAGTGATTGTCGATAAAGAGTTCTATTCAACTAAAGTTGCCTAGAATTCGCCCGGAAAATCAACCCATGTCAATGCCCCATTAGCGATGACTTGACGCATTAGTCACTCGACTATCAAAGATAGCTTAGGTAACGAAAATGCAATGTTTCTTCTTTTAGCTAAGGATTCCTTTAGTTTCATGATCGTGCTTGACCGTGCAAGGACCAACTACCTAGAACATAACAAAAAAACCTGGCCAAGTGCAAGTCGGACTCGCACACGAAGAGTTCCGTAAAAAAAACACGTTTGTTAAATGGGAGTTTATTTTATTATTTTTAGGGTTCCGTACCCAAAGGGTAAAAACGGGACCCTATTACTAAGACTCCGCTGTCCCTCTGTCTGTCTGTCTGTCTGTCAGTCACCAGGCTGTATCTCATGAACCGTGATAGTTAGAAAGTTGAAATTTTCACAGATGATGTATTTCTGTTGCCGCTTTAACAATAAATACTAAAAACAGAATAAAATAAATATTTAAGGGGGGCTCCCATACAACAAACGTGTTTTTTTGTCGTTTCTTGCTCGATATCAATAACGAAAACAGATAGACATGTGAAATTTTCACAGATGATATATATATCTGTTGCCGCTGTAACAAAAAATACTAAAAACAGTATAAAATAAATATTTAAGGGGGGCTTCCATACAACAAACGTGTTTTTTTGGCATTTTTTGGTACGGATCCCTTCGTGCGCGAGTCCGACTCGCACTTGTCCGGTTTTTAGTATTTGTTGTTATAGCGGCACAGAAATACATCATCTGTGACAACTGTCTAGCTATCACGGTTCATGAGATACAGCCTGGTGATAGAGACAGACGGACCGTGGTGTCTTAGTAATAGAGTCCCGTTTTTACCGTTGGGTATGGAACCCTAACAAACAATGTTCGCTGAGAAAAATAAGAAAATCGTGGCACTTATTTTCTTTTAGCGCCATCTAGGAACGGGGTGTGAAAACGCCGTAAAGGAGCCAATGGCCAAGATCACAGTTCAATAATCAATAGATGCCAAGTCCCTGGTAATTTTAGCAGAAACTACGCTAAAATGGCGGGAGAAAGGCGAAACGATATGTCGTTAGAGACACGGTTCGGACTTAAGTTTAAGAAAAGCTCAGAAGAATCGAATGGAATCTTTTAAAGTAAATAAAACGCAGACTTTTGTTTTGTTTTTGTTTTTTACTTGTGAAGTAGTCTGTTTTTAGGGTTCCGTAACCAAAGGGTAAAAACGGGACCCTATTACTAAGACTCCGTTGTCCGTCTGTCTGTCTGTCACCAGGCTGTATCTCATGAACCATGATAGCTAGAAAGTTAACATTTTCACAGATGATGCATTTCTGTTGCCGCTATAACAACAAATACTAAAAACAGAATAAAATCAATATTTAAGGGGGGCTCCCATACAACAAACGTAATTTTTTGCCGTTTTTTGATACGGAACCCTTCGTGCGCGAGTCCGACTCGCACTTGGCCGGTCTTTTTTTTCCAATTACTGATGGTGTAAGGTAAAGGTGATCTTAAAATTATTTACTCTCTGAAATATTTTGCATAAAACACAAGATTCAACTTCATACGTAATTAATCAACTTTGGTATAACAGTGTCTTTTGGATATGGATAAATGAAATACAAAATTCAAAATTCAAAAATAATTTATTCAGTCTAGGCTGTTACAAGCACTTGTAAATGTCATAGAAGCTACGCCATCGGTTCGCAAACCCTAAGGGGGAGACCTTGTAACGAGAAGAACCGGCAAGAAACTCGTCAAGGGCTGCTTTTTTCTCCCTGTATATTTCATACAGAGTCGTCAACATTGAAAAATGAGCTCCACGTTTAAAGTGAGGTCATTTTCCATCACAATAATTAACACAAGTTTGCACACAATGGGTAGGTGGGTTAAAATTAAATATATCTACTACATTCAGATAGGTAAATGTTAGAGTAAATAACTTTCAACTAGTTGAGAAATCACTCTGTCTGCTACTCGAACCAAAAAACGCTTGATGCAAGACATAAAAAGTAAAAACGCAATTCTTACAATTCAATATGCGTTAAGGTAGGTACTCAGAAGCAGACCCATTTCCACTGGCAGCACCCGTTCACGAGCATGACGCATGGACCAGCCATCGCTTCGCTCAACCATATTTGAGGGAACGTAACGACCCACCCCACACGACACCACCGCAGAAATGATTAAAGAGAGCATGACATACTTAGGCTACCCTACCCATCCTAAGGCACTGAATTGAAAACTAATATCCAAAAGCTTTTCATAGGCCTTTTCTTACAAAACTATAGACGAAAAAATACGAAAAAATATTACGAAAGCAAAATAATCATTTTAGTCATTAGCAATAAAAAAGTGAGAAATCAAAACAAGGATTAGTTATTAATTTTATGTTTTGAGTAAGAAGTGCCATACAGATTGATAATATTAAACAGAACCGAAGAAAAAAAAATATATGCGACGCCCTTAGTACAAGCAGACAGAAGCAGACCCATTCCCACTGGCAGCACCCGTTCACGAGCATGACGCATGAACCAGCCATCGTTTCGCTCAACCATATTTGAGGGAACGTAACGACCCGCCTCACACGACACCACCGCAGAAATGTTTAAAGTGAGCATGACATACTAAAGCTAAATGGATGAACAAAACAGTAGTTCAAGATAAAGAATGGGCATCGGCTAACTTCGTGTTTTCGCTTTTCTTAGAAATGGTGTTGACATTTATTTAATTACAATAAAGTTAAAATTGTTAATGACTTTTAGGGCCAAACCACTTTTTAGGGTTCCGTACCCAAGGGTAAAAACGAGACCCTATTACTAAGAATCCGCTGTCCGTCTGTCTGTCTGTCTGTCTGTCAGTCACCAGACTGTATCTCATGAACCGTGATAGCTAGACAGTTGAAATTTTCACAGCGGCAACAGAAATTTTTGCCGCTATAACAACAAATACCAAAAATATAATAAAATAAATATTTAAGGGGGCTCCCATACAACAAACGTGTTTTTTTTGCCGTTTATTGCTTTATATTAATAACGACAACATGTAGACAGTTTAGATTTTCACAGATGATGTATTTCTGTTACCGCTGTAACAATAAACACTAAAAACAGAACAAAATAAATATTTAAGGGGGGCTCCCATACAACAAACGTGTTTTTTTTTTCCTTTTTTGGTACGGAACCCTTCGTGCGCGAGTCCTACTAGCACTTAGCCGGTTTTTTGTTAATTGTCTTTGTTATGTTAGACGATTGTTTCCGATGCCCATTTCTTTATTTTGAAGTACTGTACGTTATTTCATAAATTAAAGTTATACGATAAAAATAGCTTAAATTATATAGTAATTTTAAACTCCTTTCAAAACCGAGTATCTCCAATATTTAGAAACCCAATTGCTGCATCCGTGGAAGGTTCTAAATAGGTATTTGAAACCGGAGCTTTAACTCGATGCAATGGCGTATACTGTTTGAAATTGTCTTAACAGGGCAAAGACGTTCCGAGTAGACGAGTTACTATTAAATACTAGTGGTGGAATAGTTTTATCGATACTTTTTTAGATTTTAAAAACAAACTCTTTGCTGTTTTATCGTAGACGATTCCACCAAAATAAGATTAACAATATTTTAAGATAGAGTAAAAAGATTCGATATAATCGGATTTTCGTCGTTCACTTTACATAATTTTGGACTTAATTCTTCAGCTGTACAACGTGTTACAAAAAACCTCTAATGCCGAATATGGTAGATAGGGACCATCAAACTGAATAACTTTTACTATGGACCAAATATGAAATCGCGAAAAAAATCTGCTGTTTCATACATTTTGATATTTTCTTTATTAATTTTTGTATGAAACAGCTGTTTTTTTCGTGATTTCAGAGTTGGTCCAATAATAAAAGTTGTTCAGTTTGATGGTCCCTATCTACTATATTCGGAATTAGGGATAATTTTAACACTTTGTATACATATAACTAATGCTACGAACTTTCGGCCGAATATCTATGCTCGGTTTACATAGTAGGCCTTCATTAACCAGAATTCCAAATCCAAAGATAAATTAACTATTCCAACGCCCTTGAACTGGCCGTCCACTTAACTAATACGGTTTCGGTGGCCGCTTGCCAATTTGCCAACTTTAAAAATTCACGCACCAAAACTTAGCCACTATTTGCCACTGGATTTCTGTATTCGAGCCAAATCGTGAATAAAACTGGCATTTTACTGGAATTCGTGACGTGTACGCGTCACGGGCGGGTATTACTGTCATCGTTGTTGGGAATCTCCCATTTGCATTGTGTTAATTACCATTATTCAACAGTTTTCAAGTGTTTTAAGTGGAATTATGTTGCTTTGAAATGGCAGTTAAATAAAAAAATGCTTTGAGTTAATTACTATAATACCTATACTATTTTCAAGCTTTCTATCAACGTCGAAGATATCACGTTTACACAAGTTTATTTCTATTTATCTCTAGTATAATAATGTACTCTATGGTTCAGAGTTCAGACTATCAAACTAAACAACTTTTATTATGGGTCCAACCTTGAAATCGCGATTTCGAGGTTGGTCCCATAGAGAAAGTTGTTCAGTTTGATGGTCTGATCAATCCCACGAGAGGTCTTCAATGAACTAAAAGTAACCTTGCAAAATGGGATGTCGTTTAAAGTTAAAATAAAAGAAGCATAATAAGATCAGTATTTCATTAGCAAAACCTCGACCCTATAAAAGTGGTATCAGAAGTGGGATCGATATCAAACGCCATCAGTAGCCACGCCACGCCACCGCCTCGCGAGTTCTCTCATCTTTCGTCATCATACTGATTCCTTCACCTTTTTCTTCTGGCACCTGATACTCCGTTTTCTCGTCTTTCACCCTTTCGTCTTTGAACCTTTTCTGCAACAAAATAAAATAGTATTTTAGGGACTATGTTACGCGTTACATTTATATTCAAACATGCATTTGTAAGTCTCTTGGTCGAAGTCCTCTATTGAACCCATAAATTAAAGAACACAACAAAAGAACTGTTATGGTCTGGCCACGCTAAAGCGCGGCGTGGCTAGCAAATTCATAATACATGGTGTGTGATGCCTATTGTGCTGTGTGCTGAACGTTGTTACCCCGCAATGATTAAAAAATAAAAACTATCGATAGTTTTCTAAAGAATACCCCTATGACTAGCATCGTATCACCGAGCGCCTCAAACTTAACGCATTACGCCAAGTGCATACACCTCAGCCAAACTCACGTTACACCTAGCATATACCTACATAATTACTGTAGAGTTTTGAAAGGTATGTACCAGCTTAATTCATATCCCAACAAACTTCCATTGAGTCAGTATCACAGCCTTATACCGAAACAGAAGATTGTACTAACGTCAACTTATTTAAATATGATAAACTTTATAATGTTTGAAAGGGCTTTATATAATTTAGATATCACTAGATATTTGAACTTTGAGTACTCTATAGATGAAACTTAATATGTTTGCCAAATAGACAATCATAGGTTGAAAAACGTCAAAAAACATAAGTGCTTCTATACTACTTATCAAGATTTTTAGTTGTCTAGTAAGTTAGTATGTCCGAACCAACATTTTTGAAAACTTCTTTAGCGGCGTTGTACGCTTTTTTGTAATGGGGAAAAAATGCTAAACTCGCGTCAGTAAGAATAACGTGACCCTGATCGAAAATTCGTAAGAATTATTAAGTACTTTTGAATTACAGTTCACTTAAAAAATCCACCCTATACAGAGTTAATTGGGTGAATCAACTTTTTGTTGTTTTGTGGCATTTCTTAAAATATCTACGTGTACCATTTTTATATGAAGTTAATCTGTAGTTGCTTATACTCTCAGCTAATTATCTTATAAGAAAACTTAAAAGACATGAAAATTTTAACGCGATTTTAAAGAAAAACACAGATGACCCAGGAGACAACTCCAATTTTTCATATAAAAGCTGGAAACAAAATTGTCCCTTGGGTCACCCATGTCTTTCTTTAAACTATTGATTATTTTTGTTCAAAACTAAGTATGTTTTATTGGCTATTAATCTAAATATAGTAAAATAGAGATTTTTTACAAAAGAGTTATCTAGTTTCGTTTTAATTTATGAAAATGTACACATGGGTTGATTTTTTCCTTACATTAAAAAGTTGATTCACCCAATTGTAAATCACCAACAACCTCGTAGGAGTAGATTACTAACATCATAAACAATAACGTTTGTTCTACGACTTTTTCGAAAACAGAAAAAAAAATCGAGTATTCATACAAAACTCGATCAGCTGTTCGGGACATTTGTATGGTGAGTCGCTTTTTTTGTCGGTTTCGGAATAGTCGTAGAACAAATGTTGTTGTTTATGATGTTAGTAATCTATCCCTGCGCGGTTGTTGGTATTTTACAAATAACCCTGTATAAGGCAGGATATTCAGTTCTTATTAATTATCATGATACAAAATTATTTAAAGAACTCCATATTGAATTACAAAACAGATATTCCACGTAAATTCGTACCAATAAAATTAATTTTGAAAGCGTTCGCGATTGCCTCAGGCTTGGATTTACTTTTCGCTATTTTAAACTTTACTGCTATGGTAATACGGTATTGGTTGTGTCTTTTAGCAGAAATCTGAGGTAGATTGGTTACCCATGTTATGTACAGCCGGCAAAATTAAATTAATTTTAAGTTATTGAAATCATTTAAATAATTTATGAATAATAATTTATTCATTCTTTGTTTAAGCCGTAGTATATGGTAGAGTAAAAAACACCAACCTTTTACACTTCTCTATCAGAAACTGTTGCCTTGTTGGCTATTTACATAGGTTGATTTTAGGCACCTATGCGGTCGACTTTGGTCACCTAGCAAGTCGCTTCTAAAATTGAATCGGCAGGTGATGGCATCGCTGTCGTCTATGTAGTTGATGGTGTAACCTGGGTAACAATATGTAATAAGTTAAAAACGTAGTTCCATTTTTGGCCACCGGATCAGATAATTTTGTTCAATCACCTGCCTAGGCCGAATTACCATTTACACGGTCAATTTTGGATTATTAAGTTCTGTAACGACCTCTTTCCTCGGAGTAAAAACTTATTTGTTGCGAAACTATACCAAATTTTCAAAAAAAATCTATTTTGTTCCGAAAAATAATAAAAAATTCAAAAATGACCATTCGCTGCCATAGGACTTGGTTTACTCTCTGTACGTGAGTCCAGGAAAAAGAGCCGTCGATCGAGCATGTTTCAAATAAATTGTAATAAATTTATAAGGTACTTATAAATCAGCAGTATGAATAGCTAGTTCTGTTCAGTGAGACTTCGATGTAGTAACTATGTTAAATAACAATCAAATCGCAAGCCGTGAAGTATAACCTTTTGACTGAACCTTGTAACAAAGAACCCTCGCAGGTTCTTTTGGAAAAACAACAATTAATAGTACACTGTGGAATACGGTCTTTTATTAATCGCCGTAACAGTTCTGAGTTTTCAACTACCATATCATTGTAAACTCAGCATATACAGATAGACCATCAGGACGGCTTACGTCTTGCAGTTATGTTATGATGATAGATAAAATAAACTAATTACTAATCATTTGCACAAAGAGCTCGATAATGTAGCCAGTGATTGTGGCCGTGAACAGGTAGATATACTTCGTGAGCAGGCTCTAGCTAGACGACCTGGTGAAGGTCGCAGGAAGCCGCTGGATACGGGCAGCGCAGGACCGATCGTCTTGAAGATCCTTGGGGGAGGCCTACACCCAGCATCTATATGTTGATGAAACAAGTTTGGCACATGCCATTTATTAGATTTGCGGTCCAAAATATATCGAATATTTCCTTAAATTATTTATTTAAAATCTAGCAATAACAGCATCCTTAAGTAAGGTGACTGGGTCAAAGTGCGCCATACTTTTTTCATAGTTGACTTTGGTGCAATATAACTTGTGTTTAAGTTCACATATGATACTTGTCGGGATACCATAGGGATCTGTGATATTTTGCAAATACAACCAATGTGGTGTTATTAGAATCTGACACTAAAATAATTATTTTTAGCACAAAATTAGAAAACATAAATGAAACAAGTTTTCACTTCAAAAAAACACCATCCCCTAAATTAATATTCTATGCTCCGCGAGGCTATCGAAATAAATAAATATCCTAATGATGATTGGAAAATTTTACCAGCTTGGGACCCCATCATTCACAAGCTAAAGCCCCAACACACACTGCAAGATCTAATGATACGGTTAGTTCCTTTTGCAAATAAATTAATAAATATAAAAGGCGGAAGTCGGTGTTCCTCTCCAAGTTTTCTTTCGCCATTTCTTTCTTGGAGGGGCCTCCCAGTTTTATGAAATGGTGGTAGTTTCAGTAGATTCTTTCTTTTTAACGTTAATTAATTAACAAAATTAAATTATAAATTAATTTATACCAATTAAACAATATTTGTTAAATATTAATTTCTGAACGTCTTTAAAAATTAATCGCTTGATGGTAGGCTCACGAACAGCTTCAGTCCCCATGACCACGGCAGCTGCAAAGTTGCCGAAACGTCGGGAAAATAAAAAAATCAAACCAAACATAAACTAATAACCAAAGTATTTTCAATGAAACCGCGCTAGTATCCGTTAAAAATGTTTTATTTCATGTCTAGTGAGCGCGTAAGCTTGAGAAGACACCATGACACCACGATCCGAATGCACCATTTTTTAACTGTTTTCGCCGCTGATTACTACGGTAATCAAATATTCAAATGACTACACGGAATAACGAAATTGGGGCAACACACTATCACCTGTTATTACAGAAACTGTAATTGTCTGTAAGGACTATAATTAATAACCCATCAAGGGACAAGTGTTGGACGAAATAATCTCATCAAAATAAAATTTTAAACATATTATAAGTGGTGATCGTAAGTGAGATTTTGATACCAACTCTCTACCTGGAAAACAAAGGTAATAAGTACATTACTGCAGCGGCATGTAACACAGGCATTAATGGACGGCCAAGGCACACATAGGTACGTGAAACTATCAATGCCTAGTAGCAACCAAGGCTTGTATAGTACTTTTCTCAAACAATGAAATGAATGAAATCATTCTAAACAATACTACCACGTTAAAAATGATTCAAAATAAAAACTACCTTAGCAGAAATCCTGTACCTAGTAGAAATTCCATACAAACATAAATTCCAAACATTTTGTAATTTAAAAAAATTGCCGGGAATCCGAGTAAAAAGGCAGCTCCATTTCTTATTATGAGGTTTCATAGTTACAGAGGTTACGAGCCCTTCCCGCGGCCACTAAATATGGCAGATATGGTTTTTTATACTTTGGAGCTGTCCAACTATCCCGATTGATAAGAGACTGAAGATCCCACAGTCAACGACTAGTTGGTTTTGTGAGACTATTTTGTAACCCCATATTGTATCATCTTTGTTTATAATAAATAAAATAATATCTCGAAGAATTTTATCAAAATGAGATTTTTTGTTCTTAGCCCTTGGTCAAAAACAGACTGTGTCTTAATGGCTATTAAAAAAGTTGTAAAGAAAAACAAACTTATTCCTATCGTGAAAACTGTCACAAAAGCAATAAAAAGAAGTACCATTATTAAAACGACCTAAAGTAAAAAACTCACTTACTCCGTTGTATCGCTACACAGCGATAACCATCTTTGAGCGATAACTGAGGATTACCAAGAATTTATGATTCGCGGTTTAGCCCGTTCCGTCGTGCCCGCTTAGGATTAAAGGAATTATGGTCCCTGAATGCCCCTCACTCGTTTTATTTTGTTTTCCCTACTGATGTGTTTGGCGATGAGGATTTTGGCAGTTACTCTTTTTGACATTTTTGAGGTTTTTGGTCGGTTGGATTTGGGTACCTATTATTTTTAAACAGTGGGCACTTTTGTTTGTTTTGATATTTTTGATATTTTGAAAAATTTATAACGAAAATATCAAAATGTATGAATCAGCTGATATTTTTCAAGCTTCGTGCTTTCCACTTGTTACCCCTATTTAAACCCCCCGGGGTGTCCATGCATGGAAACTCACTATTACACTTGAAACCCCTACCAGGGGGTTCAAAAATACTTTTAGAATTTATATTTCACTTCTACCCCCAGAGTCAAAAACGAAACAATGAAAAGAAAATATGAATAAGTCCCTTTTTTTCATTCCGATCAACTGAACCGATAACTAGTTGTGTCAAATGAGACCCAGTTTGCGACTTTATTCCTATCGAATCAATAGTTTGACTTTTCTATTTTATGATGATATTTTTTGCGATTTCAGAGTTGGTCCCATAGTTCAGTTTGATGGTCCCTATCTACCATATTCGATTTATAAGGTTATTTCTAAACACCCTGTATAACTTACATTTCAGAAGAGTTTTCCCACGAATAGCAAATACCATAATAATTTTATACTTATCGATCTAACGGGTGTCCATAACATAATTCTTGAGCCTTTTTATGTCGATTTTAATTGCAAACAGATCGCGTATTTCATGTCACCAACAAGGAAATAGGTTTAATTGATAAGATAAATACAATCTCATGTTTTCCTCACGTTGCTTGTGCCTTATGAGAGGAGACGTTTCATGGTCGCCAGTATGTCTGTGTTGTCTTTACCTTATTAGATTATTATGATATATACTGATTTAAAAGCTGACAATATTTTTAAACAGCATATTTCTTATTGTGACAATAATTGCAGCAAATCCAAAACCTATTTTTATTATTATTTGATTGTTAGGGGCTATGCAGCTCAGATAAAGCTGTAGTCACTGCAACCTAAAAGATCTATTGTAACTCGCCACCTGTTTATAGTAACTCTTTAAGCCCAGCGGCTTCCAAGAAGTTTAGTATCTTCCTGGTTTTCAGAGTTTTAATTTCCTCCGGGTCGATTACGTATCGCCCCAGATGGATACTACGCTTGTGGATTAGGGGTCCACAGTCACATAAGAGGTGCTTGCCGTGCTTGGGCGTTTCCTGCTCCTCATTACAATATCTGCAGACGTCAGTATCACTCAATTTCATATGAAATAGGTGTCTGTTTAGTTTGCAGTGTCCGGTTAAGGCTCTAACAGTCGCGCTGACGTTTGATCTACTGAACTGTATAAGATCTTTCGTCCGTCTCTGCGAGTAGCCTTCCACCAAGGATTTGGCATGTCTCAATCCTGGCTGTTTTAGCCAAAATTTTCTCGACTCGTCCAAAAGGTTATCTTTATTTATCCAAAACCTAAGGTAGGGGATAAAATATATTCAAGTTTTTTTTCTTTAGTACCTATATTTTTTAACGTTTAATTTTTAGTCTATAATTTCAACTTGCTATGCTATGACAAATTAAAAATTTCAATCGAGAAAATTTCGCATCGAAAACTCGGTGTCAAAGTGTTATTAGTCTTATTACACTGCTCTATCCAAAATATCTTACTTATAATAAGATTAACAACGGTCAAATGCTCTGAATGTAGAGACAAATAACTTAAGGACAAAATTAAATAACTTTTACCTAAAATATGGCCTGCGCAAACCATGTTTTCCTATCATGGGTGCATATGATAGGAAAACATGGTTTGCGCAGGCCATATTTTTCGTAAAAAAATCAGAATATCATCAAAAGCGTTAGTCGCGGGTCATATTTTTGGCTTCAATAATAGCGGAAACATATTGAATTCTAGGTACATCAAAATACACCTGAATGTACTGTGCAGTTGCTCCAATAACTTTTTTTTGAAGAAAGATAATTATGCTAAAGATAATGGTGAAAAAACTACGCAAACAACGAAAAAGTGCAGAAGTGAGGTTATTTTCCGTACTCTTTACACGTAAAGAAAAAGACAGGGACAATTGTTTTCGCATAGGTAAGCGAGCCTTAAGAAATACGATTCATTTTAATTTATTTGAAATTGTTTGAATTTATTAATCATTAATAAAAATATAATTCGGGTCCTCGTTCACCGATGAAATCCTAAATTATACCTATGATTTACCATTGCAATGTATAGAATTCTGCCTACTAAAATCCATATTGCCATAAATTATACTTAGCCTAATAGTCTAACTGCATTCTATTCTTACATAATTTGCAAATTACTACATTGAATTTTAGTGTGGGAACCGCTCAGCTGATCGCAATTAGAACGAACCGAGGTAAAAGAATCGGTTAGAATTTAGACCTTATTGCAATATAAATAAGGAGCGTTTTTTGCTTTACATTGATGTAGGTATTCTTTTAATTTTTTTTCATACCACCTATATTCATCAAAACAATAATTATAGTTTGATACGGCCAGTACAAAGTTTTTTTTAAACTTTTACAGACTCTGAAAATGACTATTATCCTTACTAATATTATAAATGCGAAAGTCCGTTTGTTTGTTTATTTGTTTGTTTGTTTGTTTGTTACGCCTTCACGTCTTAACTACTGAACCAATCATCATGAAATTTCACATACACGTTGCCAGGTATACAGAGAAGGACATAGAGTACCTTTCATCCCGAAAAAAAGTATTGTTCCAGAGGGATAGCAAAAAACTTTCCACGCAGACGAAGTCGCGGGCGGCCGCTAGTCCTTACTAATATTATAAATGCGAAAGTCCGTTTGTTTGTTTATTTGTTTGTTTGTTACGTCTTCACGTCTTAACTACTCAACCGATCATCATGAAATTTTGCATACACGTTGTGAGGGGTACAGAAAAGGACATAGAGTTCCTTTCATCCCGAAAAAAAGAACTGTTCCTGAGGGATAGACAAAATACTATCCACGCTGACGAAGTCGCGGGCGGTCGCTAGTTCTATATAAAATGAATAATAATAACTATTGTTATGCAAAAAACCGGCCAAGTGCGTGTCAGGCCACGCGCAGTAGGGTTCCGTAGGTACATTATACCATACCATATTTTAATACCGCTATCATTTTTCGTCTGAAAAAATAACTTTGTTTTTCACAGTGTTTGTATGAATGACAAAGTTATATTTGCGGTTTTGGAAAATGTACTATATCTTGAAAACTAATTACTATATCTCGTTCAAACCAATTTTCGTTGAAAGTGTTTATTAAGATCTATAGCTTATATTTTTTTTAGATTTTTCACCCTCTTACTTTAAAAGTTAAAGGGGGGGGGGACACACATTTTACCACTTTGGCGGCATATATCTTTAAGACGGTTGACTTTGAAAAAAAATAGTCTTAGGAACCTCAATGTCATTTTTAAAGACCTATCTATAGACACCCCACAAGTATTGGTTTGATGAAAAAAAATATTTTCAGTTTCAGTTCCATGTATGGGGAGCCCCCCCTTAATCTTTTATTTTTTTTATTTTTGTGTAAAAATCCTAAAGCGGTTTACAGAATACATCTACCTACCAAGTTTCAACTATGTAGTGCTAATACTTTTGGAATAAAGTGGCTGTGACATACGGACGGACAGACAGACAGACAGACAGACATACAGACAGACAGACAGACAGACAGACAGACAGACAGACATGACGAATCTATAAGGGTTCCGTTTTTTGCCATTTTGGCTACGGAACCCTAAAAATATATGAAAACATCTTAATTATGTAAAACATTCAGGATGGATGTTAAAAAGTGACATATCTACGATAATATAATAAACCTGACCTTTTGCAATCTTAAAATCTTTCAGTTTTGTCACAATAGCTTGGACGAATCAATAGCTAAAATTATGTTACATATTTTCTTATATTTCAATATTTCATACTTCTGAGGATCTCGGTGGCACATTGGTATAGCGCCTGGCCTAGCGATTATGGAGTTTAAGCAATTTTCGCAAAGGTCAGTCATGAGATGGGTGACCAAAAATGTATTATCTCGAGCTCCTCCGTGCTTCGGAAAGCACGTTAAGCCGTTGGTCCCGGCTGCATTTGCAGTCGTTAACACCCACCAATCTGCATTGGGCCCGTGTGGTGGGTTATGGCCCATAAAAAAGGCCTGTGTCCAGCAGTGGGGACATTAAAAATGGCTGATGGTCATTGTCACAATATTTTCTATTTCCTGATAGGTTTTATCAATAATCCAAAAAAGAGCAATTAAAATAATTTCTGTTTAATAATATTATTATCACGTTGAATATACTTTTCCATTTTCTAAAAGTCTGAAGTATAATTTTATTTCAATGTTCTAAAAAGCCTTGTATCTCTAAATTTTTATTAATTATAATTTATTATTAGGGAATGTACCCATACTACGTGACCCGTTAAGGGGGGGAGGGGGGTCTTTAAAATACCACGCTTGGTCACAGGGGGGGGAGGGGGGCCTATGTTTTGTCACGTAGTCAATATTGTCAATGGAAATCTGGTTCTTTTTTTTTCAAGTTGTATTCAAATATGGCACGTAGCGAAATTTTTTTTCTTCTTGATCCATTTTTTCACTTGTAATTGTATGTAAAATTATAATACACACTCTTGGCATGACGTGGCAAGCGCCTTACTAATGAAAAGACAAAAATGAGCAATATTTTTTTAGATTTCTGTTGAAAATGATGTAAAACCATTATCTATGAAATACTACGTGAAAACCAGGGGGGAGGGGGGGGGGGGGTCTTGGCATATACTACGGGTGGTCACCAAGGGGGGGGGAGGGGGGTCAAAAATGGTAAAATATGGGTCACGTAGTATGGGTACGTTCCCTTATTGTTTTACTAACCTATCTATCGTAAATATAAATAGAGCAATTAATTACTTCTAAATTGCTTATGACATAATTCACCAGAATCCAGATGTGCCCTATCAATTAGGCATCAATTCGATTAAGTACGACACAACTGTTATTAGTCTGTGTAAACTTTGGATAAGTCCTTATAGCCTTGTGCTAGGGTTTTCTTTCGTGTAGCAAGTTGTCGTCCTGTTTTTAAACGGCGTAAGCAAATAGGTCAAGTCGGTGTTATCCGCACCACACTTCTACGCAGTACTTTTAATATTTATCGCCCATGCGCTCACACTGTTGACAGATAAAAAGGACGGCATTATACGAGAGGACTGTTTGTTTATTTAAGGCCAACGAACAGAAACAGTTTATAACTGCCTCAGTGGTATAGTGGTTCGCCCACACGTATAAGACGCCCATGTAAGGGAATCGAACCCGGGATGGGTTCGATTCCCTTACATGGGCGTCATGATTCAAACGTTATTACATTAGGTAAACTCCCAAGTAGGTCCCATTTTTTTAAATTTTGAAATCGGTTCAGTACTTTTCAAGTAATCTTGAAAAAAGCACGAAAACTTTGTGTGAACTACCTCGATGATCAGTCGTATAACTTCTTTGTTTATGAACTGAATAAGATAATTATTTTTTTGTTGGAAAAGGGATATCTTAAGTGTAGTTCTTTAACCGACTTAAAAAAGGAGGTTCTCAGTTTGACCCGCATGTAAGTATGTATGTTTCTCCGCGATTAACTCACGTTTGGCTCAGCCGATTTTTCTACCTAAATAATATTCAATAGACGTGTTTTTATTATTACGAATATTATTTCTTGCTTTTTAGAGGTAGGTTTTTTTTAACCGCCTCTGTAGTCTAGCGAGTGGTTCGCCTACAACCACAAGTGTCAGGCTAGGAACTCACGGAGCGATTTGTATGTAAAAATTAAAGCACACGATGCGTTTTACGTCCGCAGCGGGCGCGTTTGTTTGCGGCTCCCGCTGCACCGGCGGGCGACTTGAAGAATCGCGCGGGCGGCGGTTCTCGCCGCCTCGGCGGTTGGCACCCGCGCGCTCTGCGATCGGTTGGCGGGCGATCGCGGTGGCCGGTGGAAGATAGCTACATTTTACATTTTGCAGTGACTTATAAACTTGTGGCGTCGGCAGTTAGAGGTAAGATATTCAGTTTCTCAGGGGTGAGGATTCCGGGTGTAGTGCGCTTACACTTGCGGCCTTATCGTCCCTTAACATCAGATGAGGTGAAGGCCAAGCACTATCCCATTGTGGATAAAAAAAGAAAAAAACCGTTTGAGTTCTGCGATCTGCATCCCGCGTTCTTTAAATTGCACTGACTGATAGCGCGTTCTGACTGCCTGTCATCTGCGCGGCGGCGCTATAAAGTTACAAATGTCAGAAAGAACTCTGATCTCTGCGCGTGGCCTTAATTACTTTAAAAAGATATGGTTTTTTTTGTATTGATAAGGTCATCAAAGAGCTCAGTGGCGCAGTGGTTTAGCGCCTGGCCCAGCAATTGCGGAGGTTAAGCAACTTTCGCAAGGGTCGATAATGGGATGGGTGACCAAAAATGTATTATCTCGAGCTCCTCCGTGCTTCGGAAGGTACGTTAAGCCGTTGGTTCTGGCTGCATTTGCAGTCGTTAACACCCACCAAACCGCATTGGGCCCGCGTGGTGGGTTATGGCCCGTCCTCCTTATTCACCCATAAGGAAGGCCTGTGCCCCAGCAGTGGGGACATTAAAATGGCTGATGGACAAGGTCATTTTGCCCACGACATATTAAACTGCAAATGCAGACTTTAGACATTTTTATGTCTACTATTAACTTGGCAAGAGTTTGAAACTTGTCTTACAATCTCATCGAAAACAAAATATTTCTAAAACTTTTAAATTGTACAATTTACATGTCGAGAAAATATGTTGGACAAAATTTGCCAAACAACTTTCAGTTAAAACTTGTTAGAAATTAGTAAAATTGCAACTTTTTTCATCATACTGAAAATAGTTTAGTTACAAGTCATAAACTTAATTTTGCTTTGATTCAACCCATAAATATTTTTTGAATAATTTAATTTATAATAAGTAATAGTATTTCATATACATTATTAGGTGTATGAGAATGCAAGGAGATGCAAATTTCGTTTGCTATAAAGTAAACTTCATAAAAATTTGGCTTATTTCATAAAACTTGTGTTAAAATTTATTCGCAGGACGGGGTTGAAATGAAAACTATTTTCATACTACTAAAATACTAACAGGAGTTTTATAATTCGTGGTTCATTCCTGTATACAACATTCTAGTGCAGGCCGCGCACGCACGCCTTATCACAGTTTCACTTTTAATTACTATTTAAACTAATTAATTATAATAGCGTAATTTTGTATCGTAGTAAACATGAGCTGTGGAACTACTGTTCACAACTCACCAAGCGTAACATTTTTAGCCAAAAATGAACTTAATATTAATGGGATTAGATCGATTTTGCGTTTTATGGTTAAACTGGAAATGCAATGGAGTGAGTAATGTTAACTTGAGTACAGGCTGTTTCTATTACGTTAAGCACGAAAGAAGTTATATAAATTGGTGGTGACTGGATGTGGGAAATCAAGGGTTAGTTTTTAAGTGAAGTATAGAATATAAAAAAATCAACTGACTTCAAAATGGATTAGTTTATCAAATCGGTGCGGTATGATTTTTTTTTAGAAGAGAATGTAAAAAACAGAAAAACAAGTTAAATATTAGGTCTTTACCTATGAAATTGCCGATATTTTGTCACATACAGAGAAAATAATAACTTCTATAATTTAAAATTTTAACAAAATCGTGAATATTACATCGAATTATGATCATGATAGTTAACTATCAGTAAAAATAAAGTCCATATTTTAGCTTTCGTGACATTAAAAAAAAGATCTTGAAAGTGACTCTTTTTTTGAGAGCTAAAAAAAGGGTGACCGAAGGGGTTGTAACTTAACCAAAACTTATTTTTTCGCTTATCTTAAATGGAAATAAGTTAGCATAGTGTTCAAACATTAGTACATAAAAGTTTTGTTACATGAGTGTTCATGGTTGTTAAATGAACAAAGAAAATGCTATTATGAAAAATGCAACTTCTTGAAAAATCTCCATACAAATCGGCAATTTCATAGGTACTACACCTATATACTACACCATAGGTACACCTATTATTATTACTTACTGTCCAAAATTATATTATCTTAATGAACGAAATCATACACAATTGCGACATAGGTATTCCCGGTGATTTCTGACTTATAATTATAAAATACGAGAGTATAAGAGAACCAGAATTGTAATCAATAACAACTGTATGCACTCTGTTTTGTGTGAATAAAACGATTTGATTTGATTTGATTTGATTTATGAGACTAGAACCCGCTGTTGAAAATGTTTAAGGAAGGTCAATCCATCTTCACTCTAAATTAAGAATTACTAGCGACCGCCTGCGGCTTCGTCTATGTGGACAGTTATTTCTCTATCCCTATTCGCGAGGGATAGACATAAAAATCGGGCAAGTGCGAATCGGTCTCGCGCACGTAGGGTTCCGTAGGTACCATAAAACGGCAAAAAATCACGTTTGTTGTATGGGAGCCCTCTTAAATATTTAAATTTATTCTGTTTTTAGTATTTGTTATTATAGCGGCAACAGAAATACTAAATCTGTGAAAATTTCAACTGCCTAACTGTTGTCGTTATTAATATCGAGCAAAAAACGGCAAAAATATCACGTTTGTTGTATGGAGCCCCCTTTAAATATTTATTTTATTCTGTTTCTAGTATTTTTTGTTATAGCGGCAACATAAATACATCATCTGTGAAAATTTCAACTGTCTAGCTATCACGGTTCATGAGATACAGCCTGGTGACAGATAGACAGACAGACGGACAGCGGAGTCTTAGTAATAGGATCCCGTTTTTACCCTTTTGGTACGGAACCCTAAAAAGGTACTATTGTACCTTTTTTCGGCATGTTCGGCGATTACTCTGTACCCCTGATAACGTGTAGGTATGAAAAATTTCATGATGATCGGTTCAGTAGTTAAGACGTGAAGGTATAACAAACAAACAAACGGACTTTCGTATTTCTAATATTAGTAAGGAAGTATAGTTTCAACACTTCACACACACACAGCATGTTTTTTGTATTTGAAGGGCTCAAGGCTAGAATGATGAGCGTCCATTCTATAGGTTTTTGAGATTAGCTGAATTGATTGCATTTTACCAGTACAATACGTTTGTGTTTTCTTCAAAAAAATTGTGACTCTCATCTTTTAAGCAATTGGTTCTTTCACAAAATTAAAGCTCGTAGGTTATTACCATAGACCAGAGGTTCCCGAATAGGGTTCCGCGGAACCCAGGGGTTCCGTGAGAGGCTCTCAGGGGTTCCGCGAAAATTCAAGAGTTTAGGTGTAAAGACAGTCCCGATTTTGATGATATTGTCCCGCGTCCCAACGATCCATTAGTTTTGTCCAGATTTCTGATTATAACACACGATCAAAATCAAAGTCTTAATAAAAAACGGGTCCAAATGTTTAAAAGCATAAAGAGTTGTCCTTTATGCTTTTACACTTTAAATAAAAGTTAAATGCCTCATTTTGCGTTGTACCTCGCGCCGTAAGCATACCGCCTTCAAATGCTTATGTTGAGCGAGGTTTTTCCAAGGCGCTTTTTTTTAAGGCGAGGTGGTATATAGTGAAAGTGGCGCCGCCACTACATTTATTTTTATTACTCGTAAACCAAGTCAATATTTAAAAAAAACACAAGTAATTATCTCTTAAATTTTCTTATATTTTTTGAATAACTCGTCAACAGTTTTCATTCTTTCTGTAAGTTTTAAAATCCATTTTAGCTCAAAGTGGCCACTTTTGGCAATTATGGATTTTAAAACTTACAGAATGAATGATAACTGTTGAAGAGTTATTCAAAAAATATTAGAGACAATATAAGAGATTAGTACTTGTGCTTTTTTTAAATATTGACTTGGTTTACGAGTAATAAAAATAAATATAGTGGCGGCGCCTCGTTCACTACCACCTGGCCTTAAATGTTCTAATTTCAGAAATCGTTGCTCTGTAGATTGAATGAAAGCAGAATTGCAAAATGTGAAAATTTTTACCGGCTGATAGTCTTATATTTCTTTAGAGTCAAAGTGACAGGTATTTTAAAGAATAAAATACAGTGATTAGTGGCCAGAGTGCTGCATGATGTACATGGTATGATAAACGTAGGTTTAACACCTCCCCGTAACATGAACACCATGCACACTCTGAGCTTGAGCTCTACACTTATTTACAGGACAAACAAAACCATAACAAAGTTACACTACTCACTACCCTTAACAAACTTTACAACACTATGCACCTTAAAAATAAGTCAACCTATTTGTACAACCCTTAAAATTAACAACAGAGGGGAAACTACCTAACCGACCTAAATTAAACCTAAGGACTGTACACATTTACAGTGGGAAGGCCTAGCTAAGGGTTTGGTGAGTACATCCGCTGTCATGTTCTTGGTGGGAATGTACTTTAGGTCAAAATGGTGTTGTGACAAAGCATCCCGGATGAAATGATGTCGAATGTCGATATGTTTAGTGCGGGCATGAAACGTGTTATTCTTTGTAAGTGTTAATGCACTTTGGTTGTCCGTGAAAATGGTGATGGAATGATTGGTACCGAAAACTTCTTTCACTAGGGAAGATAAGTATATGGCTTCTTTGCAGGCTTCGCCAAGAGCCATGTACTCAGCTTCGGTGGTTGATAGTGCAACTGTGCGTTGTTTGCGGGATTCCCACGAAATAGCTGCTCCACTTAGCTGAAAGCTGTAGCCAGTATAGGATCGCCTGTCAACTACATTACTGCCGTAGTCAGCATCAGCGTATCCAACGAGTTCACTTTGATCCCTAGTAACCTGTGAAAATTTTACCGGCTGATAGTCTTATATTTCTTTAGAGTCAAAGTGACAGGTATTTTAAAGTATAAAATACAGTGATTAGTGGCCAGAGTGCTGCATGATGTACATGGTATGATAAACGTAGGTTTAACACCATTCACGTAATTATCCATGCTTTGGTGAACATTGAGCTTGGCACTAAACAATTCTCTAAGAAGTGCAAGTCTTCTGAGTAGCCCACAGTCAGCGTACTGCACTCGGAGTCTATTCCAAGTATCAGCGGCTGAGGTCGCAGACATAATAACAGGGTAAATATGTTCCTTTACAGATAGGCATAGCTTTGACCTTGCTTTTTGATCTTGACGTTTGAAGTCGGACACCTCCTTTTGATATTCCTCAGGACGTTCTATGCAGTCCCAGAGGTCGCTATCAATGAGGAACATTTTTATAGCAAAGCTCCAAGTTGAGTAGTTTGCCGAACCTTCTAGTTTTTGGACAGGAAAAGATGGTTGAGACGTTACCATTATTTTTCCTTGCGTGGTTGCGGTGGCAGAGGCAGAGGGAACGACTGTATCATTATTTTCAGGCATAATTTTCGAAATTCCCATAACCTGTGAAAATTTTTACCGGCTGATAGTCTTATATTTCTTTAGAGTCAAAGTGACAGGTATTTTAAAGTATAAAATACAGTGATTAGTGGCCAGAGTGCTGCATGATGTACATGGTATGATAAACGTAGGTTTAACACAAAAGCGCTCACTAGACATGAAATAAAACAATTTTTAACGGATACTAGCGCGGTTTTATTGAAAGCACTTTGGTAATTAGTTGGTATTTGGTTTGATTTTTACCGACTTCAAAAGGAGGGAGGTACTCAATTCGACCCGTTTTTTTTTTTTTTTTTTTTTTTGTTTTTTGTATGTACACCGATTACTCGAAGACGGCTGGACCGATTAAAATGATTCAAACGTTATTACATTAAGTAAACTTCCAAGTTGGTCCCATTTTTTAAAATTTTGAAATCGGTTCAGTACTTTTCATGTAATCTTGAAAAAAGCACGCAAATAGTATGATTTTGTGTGAACTACCTCGATGATCAGTCGTATAACTTCTTTGTTGAACTGAATAAGATAATTATTTTTTTTGTTGGAAAAAGGATATCCTAAGTGTAGTTCTTAACCGACTTAAAAAAGGAGGTTCTTAGTTTGACACGCATGTATGTGTTTCTCCGCGATTAACTCACTTTTGGCTGAGCCGATTTTTCTACCTAAATAATATACCTACACTACCTAAACCAAAAGGTACCTACACTAAAAAGTTAAAAAATAAAAAATTGTTTAAAAAAACAAAAAACCGACTTCAAAAACCTACCTCTAAAAAGCAAGAAATAAAATTCGTAATAATAAAAACACGTCTATTGAAGTCGGGTGTGGCTTTTAGAAAAAAAGGAATTTGTACTCCAGCCCCACCCGACTTCAATAGACGTGTTTTTATTATTACGAATTTTATTTCTTGCTTTTTAGAGGTAGGTTTTTGAAGTCGGTTTTTTGGTTTTCCCGACGTTTCGGCAACTTTGCAGCTGCCGTGGTCACGGGGGACTGAAGGGTATACACTTCATCGCTTGAGGGTAGACTCACGGGTAGCTTCAGTCCCCCGTGACCACGGCAGCTGCAAAGTTGCCGAAACGTCGGGAAAACCAAAAATCAAACCAAATACCAACTAATTACCAAAGTGCTTTCAATAAAACCGCGCTAGTATCCGTTAAAAATTGTTTTATTTCAGACCATGTCTTGTTCGGAATTCGTAAGTAAATATAAAAAACCGGCCAAGTGCGAGTCGGACTCGCGCATGAAGGGTTCCGTACCAAAAAACGGCAAAAAATCACGTTTGTTGTATGGGAGCCCCCCATTAAATATTTATTTTATTCTGTTTTTAGTATTTGTTATTATAGCGGCAACAACAATACATCATTTTTGAAAATTTCAACTGTCTACCTGTTGTCGTTATTAATATAAAACAAAAAACGGCAAAAAAAAAACACGTTTGTTGTATGGGAGCCCCCCTTAAATATTTATTTTATGCTATTGTTAGTATTTGTTGTTATAGCGGCAACACAAATACATCATCTGTGAAAATTTGAGCTGTCTAGCTATCACTGTTCACGAGATACAGCCTGGTGACAGACAGACAGACGGACAGCGAAGTCTTAGTAATAGGGTCCCGTTTTTACTCTTTGGGTACGGAACCCTAAAAATCACGCTGAATTAATGAGAGGACCGTAGCAAAACAAAATATGCATGAAAATATAGTCAAAATAAATATACGTAAACATTAAATCAAAAAAATTGTTTTCATTGATTTTGAGTGGGTACCTATTTTAATTACAAATATTCATATATATTTAACATGTCCTTCATTGGGTGAGGAAAAAGAAGAAAAGGACTTATGTCAGTGTCGTGTCAAATACTTATATGAAAATATAGATTTCGTTATTATAATAGTAAATTGGTGATAAATAAATTGTTTAGCCCTAATCACGCGTTTTAACATTATAAGATTTACCAGTTACCAGAGTCTACAGTAGTTTTGCTGGCAGTTTTAATGATTTCAACGTACATTTAGAAAATGGCCCAAAAATTTCATGCGGCTCGCGCTTCGCGCTCGCCGCGCACCCTAGTCCTATTTTATTTTCTTAAAGGTAGCAACCCAACCCTGGTTAGCACAGAGAAAGCAATAACTACTGGTTAGTTTACTTCTTACTTGAGCTAGGGTTCCGCCGAAAAACGGTGAACCAAAAAGGGTTCCGTAGCCAAAAGAATTCAGGAACCGCTGCCATAATATAAAAAAGAGCCTTGTGCCCTTCAATTACAAAATGCTGAAATTAGGTTTTAATTCCATCTTCATCAGTGTTAACTTTTGTTGTCTCTCAGTGTAATTTTATTGTTGAATATTATTTTATAGTGGTCGGTAATTCCTTTGATCTGAGAGTGTCATCATACAAAATAACAGATACAGGATAATCGTGTGACCACTCCAGAAAAAATCCTACAGGAGTTACATGATTGACGACGTTTAATTAGCAAAGATATTAGCAAATTCCCATGTGAATAAAATTTTGTTTTGTTCTTGCCGCTCTGTTTTTTTTGTAGTATAATTACATTTACTACAGATGATAAAGATAACCGCCTTTAAAGGTGCTCCCTCACCGGGAGCATTCACGTGTAATGTAACGTTACAATTTGAGCATTACATCAGTGAAGGAGGAGAACCGAGCATTACAATGCGCACCTTGTAATGATACAAAACATACATCAGTAAAGCTCGCGAATGCTCGTCATTCAGGGAGGTATTATTGTAATGTAATGCTCAAAGACGAATATATAATGTCACAGTACACGTGAATGCTCCCGGTAAGGGAGCACCTTAATATTCAAAACGGCTCATACCGATATTCTGAGAGGTTTGATTTCTTTATTTATCATGGTATAAACGAGTTCAATAATACCTACGCACCTTTGACAGTTCATCAACCTTTATGACTTTGAGACAAAGGAAACATCCCGCCAAAAGTGCCAACTACTTGGTTGAATGCTCCAACATATTAATGAACTTGACTATACAATAATGTGATCTACAACGCAAAATACAGGGTAATTTTGTATTCACCATCCTAATTTTGAGGCTGTGTTCAGTTCATGAAACTAAACAACTTTCTTTAAGAAACACATGGCCAAATATGTAAAAAATATCGACTATCCATACAAATCAAATAGATCACGCGATCAATTTAGTATGGGATGACCAAAATTTTGTGGCGAAATTCGACACATGTTTCTTAAATAAAGTTGTTTAGTTTCATGGACTGAACACATCCTTGTTTGGATAGTAATTTCTGAATGACCCGATATAAAGTAGACAGAGACGTTCGTTATACGCACACACAGGCATCGCATACAGCAATCTCGAGTCAGGCTGAATGTCTATACCTTAGCAACTCAGCATAACAAAACTCATCATCATCATATTAGCACCCACTGCTTGGTATAAGCTCCCCCAAAAATCTCCGCGACAATTGGTCCTGCGCTCCCCACATCCAGTGGCTTCCCGCGAACTTCACCAGATCGTCGGTCCACCTTGTCGGGGGCCTACCCACGGAGCGTCGTCCGGTGCGCGGTCGCCATTCTAGAACCTTTCCGCCCCAACGGCCATCGGTTCTTCTCGCTATGTGCTCAGCCCACTGCCACTTCAGCTGAGCAATCCTTCGAGCGATTTCGGTTACTTTAGTTCGCCTGCGGATCTCCTCATTTCTTATACGATCACACAGGAAATAACAAAACTAATATAACAAAACTACAGTCTCTTAATTAACGCACTATACTCATTACTTTTGTAGACATTTCTATGACAACTTTTAGTTCCGTTTAGCTACCGCCAGAGGCGCTGTGCCAAATTGCATACAAAAATGCTCACTACAGTCGCTATCGAATACTTCTATAGTGAACGTAACGCAAAAGCATAATACTGTCACTGATGAAAAACATAGGTTTCTGGTTTAATATGAATAAAATAAATAAATAATAATAATAAATTAAGCTTTATTGCACAAAAGTAAAAATATTACAGAAAAGTGGACAAAAATACAAAGAAGAAAGTATACAAGAGGCAGCAATCTCTTCCAGGCAACCTTTGGGTGTAAAATAAATAGAAAAAAGGACAAATAAGGGAGTGGCGCAATTTTAAAAAGGGAAGAACAAGTGTGTATATGAAAACAAACAATAGTTACTGATATCTAAAGATTCATACAAATAAGATAAAGGAGAAAATAAATAAATAGTCAATCAGAAGAAGAGGAAAGGAAATGACTTTTAACTCTATCTCTAAATTACTTGAGAGTGAGATTTTCTGATGTTCTCTGGTAGTGAGTTCCATAGACGAACAGCATGGACAGAAAACGAAATTGAAAAGAAGACGGCAGAGTGCTGTGGGATTTCTAAGGTGAGATTAGTCGAAGATAGCGATCTAGACTGCGAAGAAGCAGAAAATAGTGGTAAAATGTCTAACTAACCACGCCCTCATCTTGATGCGGTAATCTTGCAGCTGGTCGGGTCACCAGCTCACCAGCAGCGGACAACTAATTGCCGCTTACGATTAACGCAGAGTCAACCCATTTGATGCGAAATCAATAAATCATCGAGATAACCCTATGTTAATTGTTAACACGAGTATTAAATAAGCTAATTAGAGATAATGCTGTGTGCATTACTCATGAGTGTAGAAACAAATCGGTTGTTATTAAAATAACTGATGTTTTTAATTTGATGTATGGGAAAACAGAAATATCGATCGTGTGCATTAAAACATAATATTAATTTTGACAACATTGATTTATCTTACTTCAAGGCCAGAATAATACATACTACTTAATATTTTTCTGTCTTTAATGGTTAAGATATTAAGACTTGGACTAAAAAAACATTTAGCCAAATTCTCCATACAACATTTTTTCCCAAAACAGTGCTAAGAAATCAAAATTTGACATTTGAAAAGCTAAATCAAGGAAATCTATTATTTACTGGTTACAGTTGTTTTATCTTACCAATGCGGTTCGGCAATGAATGTTGTTAGGCGTGCACATGCACATTATTTTAGTGTGCTAAATACGAGAGCGCGCAGACGCACATTAGAACAAGGTGCATAATTATGCACGTCTAACAAGAATCATAGCCAAACCACAGAATAGATATAAGTACGTTGAACCCACTGACGTCCATTATACAAGTACGCTGGACAGGCGAACGTCACCAGTCGTTTGTTCCGATTTGAAAATCGCCATATTGGCGCTGAGATCAGTGATTCTACAGGATTCTACTATGGCAGTAGTGAGTGTACTTGGAACTAATTAGTTCCAAGTACACTCACTACTGGCATAATGGACATCAGTGGCTGAACCACATTCGTGAGATAAAACAATGAGGCACTGACGTCCATTATACAAGTACGCTGGACAGGCAAACGCCACCAGTCGTTTGTTCCGATTTGAAAATTTTCAAATTGGCACAAAAAATTGCTGTCATTTCATGACATTAGTCTGTCCAGCGTACTTTGTATAATGGACGTCAGTGCAATGAGGGCTTTTCAAAGTGACATTTAAAAAATAAAAGTAATTATTTGCCTCACTAGATGGCGTCGATGGAAAAGAGAAGTGTAAAAATTTGCTTTTAAAAATAAATGGCCTGTACCAAAAAGGCAAGTAGGTGCTCGCTTACTGACATCTGCCCAAAGAGAAACATTTTTGGGTTACATCTGCCTGCCTATCTAAGTAAATACTCTTTACTCAAAAATGCTTGTAATATGGTCATTATTTTGACAACCTTCTTAGAGCAAAGTCGGGGTTGCCGCGCTCCTCCGATGGTGACGCGGCAAAGTTGTATGAGATTTCATTATTGTCTTGTTTTAGCCACCAGCAATTTCCTTTGAGAATCCATTATTGTCGAGTTTTGTTTCAAACATAGAACGCCACACCTATCGCTCTGTCGGTCACACTCGTTGTGGTAAGCGCGGTGAGCCGCCATTTTCAATCCCATTCTTTATCTGCGCGGGAACACCCGCGCAGATAATCCCTCCGCGGGAACTCCCCTCAATGTACAACAGTACATTGAGGGGAGAAAACCCTAATACACAGGTGATGTTTGTATTTTTATGTAAAATTTGTATGGAAAAATATAAAAAACTCGCACTTGACCGTTTTTTGACCTTTCATTAAATACCTTTTGACCACTTCCGGGGTACCTTAGGGGGTCGAAAAAAACCTTATTTTTTGGCTCCGACGCACCGTTTCTGAGATATTTGCATTTTTGTATTTTTTTCGAAATTAGGTTATAAGTACCCACTATAGTAGTATGTAGTACTCGCATTTTTGAGTAAAGCACTATACAAGCCTTGGTCCACAATGACTGCACTGCTGGCCACGTTATGATGGCCTCGAGCTAAGCTTAACTACGCTCTCGGCCTTCAAGCTTGGTCATCATTGCAGCCCTTGCCAAAAGTTTATCTCAGAAAAATCAACCCGCCGAACGCCAAAATGACGCGCCGCCATTTTCACCGCGCCGTAGAAAGAGAGGGGGATACTTCTACCGCCGGCTGTCTACGCGACATCCGTCTTACGAATTTTCGATCAAGGTCACGTGACCCTGACTGACGCGAGTTTAACATTTTTTACCCATTACAAAAAAAGTGTACAACGCCGCTAAAGAAGTTTTCACTTCAAAAATCACATTGACATATACATTTTTATCAACACCATTTATGGAGTCTACAGTTTTTCGTCATTTTGAAAAGCTCTCATTGTAATGTTGTATTTAAACTAAACTAGAAGGCTTATGATAAACACATTTAAACTACATAACAAATTCCAAACTTTGCAGTCTAGGCCAAACACTACAATAGCGATCCGTTTTTATTTGCCTGTTGATCCACTAACTGGGGACATTATGGCCCATTATGATGTATATGAAGACGTTTTAGCGTTTTGAACGTTCCCCAAAGTGGATCGGGCTCGCCAAATTTTGTGCAACCGTAAAAACGCGGGCCATGATTGATGGTTTTTGAAAATGTGTGCAACAAGTACGAATTTCATCATGAGTACGATAAGATTCTTTAGTGGAAGAGGGGAAATTATGATAATCATGTTAAGATTAATTTGTTAAAGAAATGTCAGAAACTAGCTTTTTTGTGATGGGTTTTTGTCCTTTGGACGCCAGACCTACTATTATTAAACGACTGCTCAAAGCAAAAAGAGTGTATATGTGTTCAGGGTTCATGTATGTTTGTGGGTATGTGAGTTTCTTTATTCCACCATAACTTCTAAATGCCTGAACTGATTTAGATAAATGGGGTATCGTTAGAATCCTTACAGCATCTCGAGTGACACTGGCTGTATTTTTTTTTATAAAAAATCAATATGGCTAATGTACGACGCCATTTTCAATACCTAGTGAAAAAAAATGTTTCCTTCTATTATTACAATATTGGCATCAAATGAAAGGCCTTGATGAGCACATTCCAAAACTATATAATATATCACTAAAATGTGTGAAATAAAAATAAATAAATTAAAAAAAATGTTAAAAACACGACTGCCCTGCCAAAAACGAACTAAAAAGTTAAACAACAAGTGTCATTGAAGTCGGGGGACCTCTTTGATCAAAAATTGTTCCATAATAAGGTTCCCCGACTGCAATCACACTTGTTGTTTAACTTTTTATTTAGTTTTTGGCAGGGCAGTCGTGTTTTTAATATTTTTTTTATTTTTTTATTCTATGGTTTTGGTTAAACACAACTTGGGGCCTAATTAACAGCTTTTTATAAGTGAATAGGCTTTATTTAAGGCGCAGTGGTTTAGCGCCTGACCCAGCGATTGCGGATGCTAAGCAACTTTCGCAAGGGTTGGTCATAGGATGGGTGACCAAAAATTTATTATCTTGAGCTCCTCCGTGCTTTAGAAGGCACGTTAAGCCGTTGGTCCCGGCTGCATTTGCAGTCGTTAACACCCACCAATCCGCATTGGGCCCGCGTGGTGGGTTATGGCCCATCCTCCTTATCCACCCATAAAGAAGGCCAGTGCCCCAGCAGTAGGGACATTAAAATGGCTGATGGTCAACTATGATTTTATTCTATGATTTTGGTTAAACACAACTTAAGGCCTACTTCACCGCAATGAATAGTCTTCATTTAAGGGTGACGAAAACGGAATTTTGTACAAACTTTCAAGTCCTTATTTTTTGAAATGAAAGAACCCATTTTAATAAAACTTCACACTCATAAGCAAGATACATAAGTCTATCATATCATATTAAGATTAGGAATTGAATTTGAACCTGTTTGCATTATCAACTTTTTTTGTACCTATCTATCACTATTGCACATACAAATATAATATGATTTTCAATACCAATACCACTCTTGGTAGTTTTTTGTGTGGCAACATTAAGCGTTTCGCCATATTTTAATGGCAGTATAGTTGCGTCATAAAAGTCGTTTGATTTATTTTATTGCCGACAGGGGGCGATGGTGGCAGTGCCAGCGTGTTCCCTAACATAGCTTTTTTAGTTACCTAGTTGAATTTTATGTACTTTAATGTCTGGACCCTATTTAATAACGTGACAATTTGTAAATTGTTGCGACAATTTGGTTTACATTGCGGTGTAGCTATGAGTAGTTTATTCTATTTTCAAATCGATTGACGCAATGGATATAAAAATGTCATGACAGGTGACAAATTGTCACGTTTATTATATAGGGCCGACATACATGTACATAAAAAAAATAACCACGTGACTATGAAAAGCGAATCATAAAACGCCATAAAAATAAAGATGCTTACCATCTAAGAACTTTGAATTTACAAATTGAATACGCCTTCGATTTAATTATTGACGTGTTAATATATTTTTTCTTAATTAATGTTTTTATTTTTTATGTTGCTCGTTTGGAACATCTTTCTGCAATTTTAGCAAAAAAAAGAAGAAATGTTTGAGGGTCTCTCTGAAAATGTGCTTTCCTTTTTTGTCAGTTCTGTTACAAATATTTTTGTTTAATGTGCTATAGTTTCCAGTCACATAATAGTGTCGCAAGATATCTGTTGAACTCTCTTTGCAATGGGTGAAAGTGAACTCTTTTTACAATAAAAAAAACCGGCCAAGTGCGAGTCGGACTCGCGCACGAAGGGTTCCGTAGGTACCTAAAAACGGGAAATAAACACGTTTGTTGTATGGGAGCCCCCCTTAAATATTAATTTTATTCTGTTTTTAGTATTTGTTGTTATAGCGGCAACAAAAATACATCATCTGTGAAAATTTCAACTGACTACCTCTTGTCGTTATTATTTCGAGCAAAAAACGGCAAAAAAATCATGTTTGTTGAATGGAAGCCCCCCTTAAATATTGATTTTATTTTGTTTTTAGTATTTGTTATTGTAGCGGCAATAGAAATACATCATCTGTGAAAATTTCAACTTTCCAGCTATCACTGTTCATGAGATACAGCCTGGTGACAGACAGACAGACAGACAGCGGAGTCTTAGTAATAGGGTCCCGTTTTTACCCTTTGGGTACGGAACCCTAAAAACACTCTTTACAATAAATTATGAAAGCTGGAAAATCCTTCTTTTTACTATTTATTAAATCGATAATATAATTACAAATCGCTATCAAAGGCACCACAGGACAAAATGTCCTTCACATGTTATGATAATGGAAGAAAGCACTTGAATTAGATAATGGGATCTTAAAAATGCAGACATTAACTTATAGTTAAATTGATAATATAACTTAAATAAACCCTTCAGGCCTATAGCAGGCCTCCTTCACTGTCTCTTTATAATAGTAACAATGTCGAATCGACATACCTGTGCCGTGTACGGATGTCTAGATAAAAAAACCAATAAACAATTATTGTCGTTTTAACATTATTATATAGGGGAAAGTCGGGTATTTTGGACCGGCAACTAAATTGGACCACCCTCATCTCATATTACGTAAAGTATTCTTTTAATTTCTTTGTTGGCAACACCTAGCGATACGCAGCTAACTTCATTACATATCGGCGATATTGATTTTGTTGTAACTTTGAACATGCGTGTTTTGTTTTGAAAAAAAAATTTTTGTTGTTTTTGCTGTAATTTTCAACGATACGCGCTAAGTGTCTTGTTCAGTTAAAGATAAGCATGCAGTGTTTCTATTTAAAATTTTAAAAGCTTATATAAGTGTTCATTAAAATTACGTGAAACGTTTGCTGGTATTTATTTATAAGTTATATTTTTATAATATTTTCTTTATATTATTTTCACCCTGTTGGTTAAAATGGACCGCATGGAGTTGGATAAAATGGACTACATAAAGATAATAGAGTTGAGTTAGAAGGCAAAAAAAAAATTAATGTACCAAATGAAAAAGAAATTATTATGATAAGAGAGGCCCCAAAGTAAACTGGATACAATGTGTGCGTTGCCATAATTGCAATAATGAAACTTGTACTCATAACGCTGGCGTTTGTGATGATTGTCTTATATGAGGGGCTAAAAATTTTATATTTGTGTAATTTAACTACATAATTTACTTTTTCACATATCTTGTAAGCTACGTATATAAGTTATTATTTTTTGTTCAGGTTCTTTAAGATCGAAATCTTTGAAAGCCCAATTTAGCAACCCTGTAGTCCAAAATACAAAACCAGTTGGCTAAATTGGAACAAAGTTTTTAATAAAGCTATAAGAATAATGTTGATTATTGCTTAATAAATGCTAAGCCTAATAGTTTTATTTTCATTTTATACCATAGACATTTGTAAAAATAATAAAAACATATATGTAAAATGCGTTTGAAAAAAATCGGTCCAAATTACCTGACTGTCCCCTATGCTACGCAGTCGTCACGGCCGTCACACTATTATAGTTATTGTGTGCCTATAGTTTGCAGTGCTTTTGTCAACGTCACTCATATTTATTTCAAATGTAATAAAATAATTTACTAAATAGCTGCATGACGATATTAAACTTTATGTACATCGCTAGGCTTTGCAATTAAATATTTGATGCTTGGGTAAAATTTTATACTAAGGTTTATAATTTTAATCATCATGCTATGTAACTTTAATAGAGTTGTATAATACTGTTCATCACTAAGGAGCAGATTTGATGTAGCTATTAATGATATTATAATAATATTATGGATATGACCAGCCTATCCATTGATGTTTCTTTTTGTCACAAATAAAAACTTACCAAAGAAATGCAGCATGTCACATCCATCTGCCAAATGAAAGCGATTGCGATTGATTTTGTAAATTAGTCAGGAAGTACCCTGTAAAGTTTTGTTACTCAAGTAACAAAGAGGTAAAAATATTTTATAAGAAAAAAACAGAACCTCTTCATGAACGTAATATTTTTTTATGTTTTTTTCGTTTTTCGTATATGAACATGTTACACATATTTCTCAAAAAATATTGTAATTTGTTTGTTACTAAAGTAACAAAATTGTACAGGTCATCCTACTCCTACTAATAATATTATAAATGTGAAAGTTTGTGGGTTTGGATGTTTGTTCCTCAATCACACAAAAAAGGCTGAACAGATTTAGATGAAATTTGACACACAGATAGTTTGTAGCCTGGATTAAAACATAGGATGCTTTTTATCGCGGTCAAAGGTTCCCTAGGAATTTTCCGAATGTCCACGCAAATGAAGTCACGGGCGGAAGCTAGTGTCCATATAATACCATTAATAGCTATTTCAAAACCACCCCCAATTCATCACATTACGGTTTTTTAACCTTCTACCATAAATTTCGCAATTAAATTCATTAATTCTTTGACCGATTGGCCGTTTTCAGGAAACATATCAAAAATAACTTGTTACTTACAACCCCTCAAAATTTCTCATCAGAGATTATTGTTTGCCAACCTAATCCTTTCTGAACTAGAGCAGCTTTCATTTTGGGTCGAGCTCTCAGGGATACAAGGACAGAGTTTATATCCAAACAGAAGCAAAGTTCTTACTTTGCTTATGTTTGTATATAAATACTGTCCTGTCCTTGTTTTTATCAAAGTCATTTGGTTCTATCATCCACTTTGCTTCTATCATCATTTTAAGCAGTTATCTTATGTCTAGAAAGACGCAAGATAGTCGTAATTGTTTAATCCTAGATAACTAAACATTGACTATGGTTTAATAACAGCCTATAAGTATAATAATAATAATTCTTATTAATATTATAAATACGAAAGTCCTTTAATTGTTTTTTTGTTACGCCTCCACGTCTTAACTATACTGAACAGATCATCATGAAAATTTGCATACACGTTCTCAGGGGTACAGAGAAGGACATAAGGTACCTTTAATCCGAAAAAAGGTACTGTTGGTTGCCGAGGCATAGAGTAATAACTGTCCACGTAGACGAAGTTACGGACGTATTTTAAATTGAAATCCTTACTAATATTCTAAATGCAAAAGTAAGTTTGTTTGTTTATTATGCTTTCACGTCTTAACTACTTAACCGACCGTCATGAAATTTTGCGTCACGAAGTCGCAGGTAGCAGCTAGTAGCATGGTATATTTCTAATATTGTTAATTACATACATAAACGAATCGTGTGAAACGAAAAAGATCGCTGCGAAATCTTATTGCCAAGAACTAGTGCCTAGCGAGAGAACATCTCTCGTATTTTATCTTAAGTTCGTATGTCTGTGTCTGTGTACTTACGTAGCTCCGTTGTTTTTGTTTTTCATAACACGATGTTGGATACGCTAGAGAGAAACTGTCAAAATCACGCAATCTCTTCGCAATATCGCATACGAAAGTGATTTGTAATAGGAAACAAACAAAACGAAGCACGGACGCAGCTGCGCGTATCGCATTAAACTTTTCGTAATAGACCCCCAGGTTCTATGATTTGTTTGCGATTACATTTTTTGAAATTTTTCATGTTAGCGGAGATAAAGGGAAAATAATATTTTATCCATTTCGAAAAATAATCAAAAATATCACAAACGCAAGGTTCATAGCTCCACAGACCCACTAATTTATTATTATTGAAAATTAATAAGTATGCAAAATAAAATAACTAAAATTACTTTTATGTCTTTCAATACCTTTACACTTTAAATTTTCAGATTATTAGGTATTATTATTTATTTTGCGTTTTGGTCTGATAGAACTATTCCAATTTTACTTAACTATAAGTTATAAGTTGACCGTGCTATCATCGTGTCTTCCTTTAATCTCTGTTCTATTCCTTACCTCTGTGTCCCAGAACTCCAGGGACGCAAGGCCTCTCAGCGCCAGGGTGTCCCGAAATCTTTCAAACCGATGGTAGCTCCACTGATTAAAATTTAATATTTCATCATCATTCAAAGGACATTACTAACTCCGTTTTAACTGGGACCCTGCAGCTAATCTCGGGAGCACACTCATTTGTAGACCACATTTAGGGTGTGGTCAGAAACAGAGCGGGTATAAGGACTAAATTCATGACCTCTGTTTTGAAATGGTCCCGAGGACGGGTGTCCCTTGACTCGCCTAAAATTATTGGTCCTAATTTTATTTGCCTAAACTCCTTGGGTACAATTATTTATTGTTTGGCCTAATAGAGTTTTTCGCATTTTTGTCGTTTCGCCTTAACTTTAAAACCACTAATATTAATTGTCCTAAAATTTATTAGCATACATATCTTTTGACACAATAATGACTACGCCGAAGTATTGTTAACCCTAATATTGTCTTGCATATATAATTTTTGGCATAACAATATTGTATTGCATAACAAGTCAGTGAACAAATCGTCCAAAAAAAACTGACCTGAGGCCCCCCGCTATAAAGACAACGGAGCGGAGCGAGCAAAGCGAGCGGAGCTCCCTAATGCTTGCGTGCATGTTGCATGCTTGCTTGCATGCGCTTTATTTTTTTTAATTAACAAAAACATAATTTTTAGTGTTTCGTATTCTAATTCATGTGCAATTGTTATTAATTGTTGATCAAATCATTCAAAAGTGTTTAATTAAATTAAGTATTTTTTAATTAACAAGTAGTAAACAAAACAGATTAAGGACGGTTAATCCTATAAAGGGAAGTGAACAATCGACGAAAAAATTATTAGGCGTTACACAATTGTGCGAATCGTTATTTAGTACTTTTAAATATTAGGGATTATGAAAAGTTATGCTTAATGATGAATTTGGGAAGTAAACATGCGGCGAAAAAGTTTTAGGCGAAGTGAAAGTAGGCTAAAATTTATGTGCTTGTAGTGTGAGTGTTCCTTTCTTGGAAATTGATTTAACCATACGAAGAATTTAAGAAATAATTGTGCAAACTTGTTGGTAAAATCGAAAAATTTGTGAAACCTATGTAGACTAAGTTATAGTCGATTATATAGAACACTCACACCGCCCGCCTCGCGAAAACGCCATTCTTGATATCATACAATGTACTAGACGTATGTTAAAAAAAATATTTATGGAAAATTTGTGCCTAATTTGTGAAAACTATTCACATAATAATCAAATCATTATCATGGTTAATTCGGATTTTATAAGGGTTTTTTAGGAACACTCACACCACACAGTGTGTGGTGTGAGTGTTCCTAAAATCACTAACTTTAACTGAATAATATTGAAATATTATTACTGTATATTATAATTTGGATTCAGAGCAAATTTGTGACACATATATCTTGACACAAAACGTGCTAGATCAAGAGCAATTAAACATTTTGTTTCTTTTTCAATGCTCGTGTGAGTGTTCCATATTTTGGCATTTATTTAACTAACCAGACCTCGTATACAAGTGGAGCCTGCATCCAAAATTGTGAAAAGTTTGTTCCAAAAATTTAAAACAAATTTAAGACATTCCCTTGAAAATTTAAGAAAAATTATAACTATTAAAGTATAGCACTTACGGAAATAGACTATGTTTTAAATTTTTGGAACAAACTTTTCACAATTTTGGATGCAGGCTCCACTTGTATACGAGGTCTGGTTAGTTAAATAAATGCCAAAATATGGAACACTCACACGAGCATTGAAAAAGAAACAAAATGTTTAATTGCTCTTGATCTAGCACGTTTTGTGTCAAGATATATGTGTCACAAATTTGCTCTGAATCCAAATTATAATATACAGTAATAATATTTCAATATTATTTAGCTAAAGTTAGTGATTTTAGGAACACTCACACCACACAGTGTGTGGTGTGAGTGTTCCCAAAAAACCCTTATAAAATCCAAATTAACCATGATAATGAATTGATTATTTTGTGAATAGTTTTCACAAATTAGGCACAAATTTTTCATACATATTTTTTTAACATACGTATAGTATATTGTATGTTATCAAGTACGGCGTTTTCGCGAAGCGGGCGGTATGAGTGTTCTATATAATCGACCATAACTTAGTCTACATAGGTTTCACAAATTTTTCGATTTTACCATCAAGTTTGCACAATTATTTCTTAAATTCTTCGTATGATTAAATCAATTTCTAAGAAAGGAACACACACCACACGCACATTAAAATTTAGGTCAAATGAAAATTGTGCGAAAAATTTTCAGGCCAATAATTAGTGTGCCAAAGACAGTTAGGACAAAAAAAATAGGCATTCCAATATATACCCCTTGGGGACTTATTACAAAAAATAATCACGATAGTCGGACGATGTTCGTTGATCGATTTATTTGATTTTGAACATAACATGATGAGACGAACATCGTACGCTTACGCAATGCTTTTTTGTAATAGGCCCTCTGATTCCAAGAAGCTTTTATAACTTATAAAATTAAAATTAAAAATTATTATTAATAATCAGTGTACATACATATAAAAAAACGCGACGAATAGATAACCTCCTCCTTTTCAAATTTTTGAAGTCGGTTAACAAGCATCTTAATTTTGTTGTGCAACATAATTTTTTGTACATTTATGGGATTTTTTTAGTTCTTTATTATTGTTAGATTTTTAAGAAGAAAGTTGCTTTGATAATAATATAATGTATTCAATAAGACGGTACCTACGTTTATTCCTGATTTAACCATTGCCATTTAGTTTACCGCAAAGGATTAAAATAATACAATTATCGTTTTGCGAGAGCTGTATCCGGTCCTGTCTTTTTCATATTAATTACTACTTAAACAAAAAGTTGATTGTAGTCTTAGATAGTCTAATAAATCCGCTAAATTTAATCGCCACATCCGCTCATACACAAAACCCGTCCAAATAGTAAGTTTAAATCTTGTCTGTTGTCCCGCGAGGTTTAAATTCCGTTGTAATATAATTTCCGTCACAACTTTTCGGACAAGTAATCTTCACAGCTTACCCCAAATTAGGCAGGATTTACTAAGAAAAGTCTTTACACGTAGATTAGTGAATCCCCAAGTAATTTAAGATAGGGTGAAACCGAAAACAGTCGACAAAATATGTGGTGTGGCTTAGACCGTCAAACTGAAGAATTCTCTTTATGGGACGTTACCAACTCAATCAGACCAAAAAAATAATCAGCAGCTGTTCCCATACATTTTGGTCGAGTAGATTTCTATGGAACAGCTGATTATTTTTATACCCTGATTAAGTTGGTCCTATTGACAAAGTTGTTCATTTTTACAGTTCAAACCACACTACAAAATTTGTCGACTGTTCAAAAAACACCCTGTGGATACAACTATAAATATACTTCTTCGTATAACTTTACTAAAGTATAACTCTTCACGTGAATGTTTTGTCTGAACTTTGTTGAGTGAGAAACTCAAATTAAATTAATTTAGATGTCATAGAGATTTAGTGAATTGAACATGAATTGTTGTTTAATATCACAACGTGACGATTTCTATCATAGTTTGACCGCTCCATCTTCACCGAGTCGCTTCTAGAGATGCAAATATCGAAAGCAGAACATCGATGTATCGATACATCGATGTTTCAGAACAAACATCAAATTACAAAAAAAAACGTCCAAAAAAATTTTTTTTTTTTCACTTTTGAAAATGGCGTCGTACAGTCGCCATATTTTTTTTTTATAAAAAAATATAGCCAATGTCACTTGGGATGCTGTAACGATTCTAACGATACCTCATTTATCCAAATCAGTTCAGGCATTTAGAAGTTATGGTGGAATAAAGAAACTCACATACCCACAAACATACATGAACCCTGAACACATATACACTCTTTTTGCTTTGGGCAGTCGTGTAAAAAACATCGATGTTTCTTTATTTATTTAATGATTTACTAATATATAGTTAACTTGTATATTATCTATAACAAAACAATACTATCTATTGACTAGGTAAGCTTTTAGAATAAGGAAGGTGTAGAGGAAGTAAAATTTCCCACATATTACAGCATTTTTACATTTGTCAACAGGACAAGTCAATGATTCTGGTCAGGCTCTGCTAAAAGTACCAAATATTTTAAATATATGGCAGGCAAAACATCGATGTAAAAACATCGTATAAAATGACATCGATGCATCGATGTTTTGGAATAGTGAACATCGATGGCAAAAATCGATGTTTTTTTACCGAATAATCGATGTTTCAGAAACATCGACGCGACGTATCGTTTGCATCCCTAGTCGCTTCAACTATCAAGCCAACTTGTATCAGACACATGCAATATTGCCTCCAAATCATGTGCTTTCTCTTTCAACTTTCAATTCAACTTTCGTCAAACGCATGTAATATTGATTGCCTCCAAACCGTACGCTTTCACGTTTAACTTCTGCCATACAAATTTGAGGTTTTTAATTAGAAGATAGGGCATGCGCTACTGCATTACCTGAGGCATGCCTCTGTTAAAAGGGCAAGAGAAAAGTGAAAGCGCACGGTCTTGAGGAATGCGTCAGATGAAAGTTGAAGGGTAGGAGAAAGCGATCGTATGAAGACACACCTTTAAACATACATACATACGTGCGGGAGGGGGAAAATATAGTCTACTCAGCCCCCACCCTCACCACACACTTACCCAAGCCCCGGCACTGCACTTGCAAACAACTAACCACACACATAGTGGCCACATAGTGGTTTTTTTGAACACTCGCCAAATTTTGTGGTATGGCTTAGGCCGTCAAACTGAAAAACTTTGTCTATGGCACCAAGTTAATCAGAGCAAAAAAATAATCAGCTCTTCCACAGAAACCGTGAATGTCTACTCAACCAAAATGTATGGAACAGCTGATATTTTTTTTTGATTATTTATATTGTAGACTGGGCAGGCATTTGACCACCATCTTGCTTGGTAAACAGGATGTGGTCTAAGGTGTAGCACGCATGCCGAAAAAAATGCCTATTCACTCTTGCCTTGAAGATACCAAGGTTGTAATACAGGGAACACATGAGCATGCAGCGCATTGCATTCTTTAGCAGTGCGCATAAGAAATGTGTAGGCAAAGCGCTGGTACGGACCCTTGAAGTATCTACTATGTAAGAGTGATATGCTAACCTGCGTCTGGTACCCGATGGTGGAAAGGGCCTGGAGGAACAAGGTTGTGCAGTTCCCTCGCACACTCTTTAAAGTGAAAGTCACTATAAAAAACCGATAAACTTTGCGACGATGACTAAGGCTCTGAAGTTCTGGCGTGGCCAATGTTGAGTTGCCGATGAGCCTCGTGGCACGGTTTTCAATCGATTCAAGAAGTTCAAGCTAATACTTAGCAGAACCATCCCACAGGTGACAACTATTTGCACTGATAGACAATGTGGTTCAGTTTGACTCGACTGTTTCGATTTCACCCTGTAAATGTGTCTGACCTTGACTACAGTAGCTACCTACCTTCTGATGTCAATATCATCATCATCCATTTTTTTATGACCCCACAACTGAGGCACATCAGGTTATCCTTATGAATAAATAAGGAGAATGACTGAGCCGAATGCTGATTGGTGGATGGAATGATGTCGGCAAGTTTTGAGTAAGTTGTCTCGTTGAATTTCCTATTTCGCCTGAATGGAATCCTCGTCAATCGGAAATGACTATTAAAACCGGTCGTTACCAACTTGTATTGTTTACTCCGAATTTAATTTGGATTCCTGCCTTTCACTCATTTTATCCCTCAGGTGTTAGTGTTGTGACAAATACGAAACTATTTTTTTTATCCACAACAGGATAGTGCTTGGCCTTCAGCTCTCCTGATGTTAAGTGACGATAAGGCCGAAGATGAAAGCGCACTACACCCGGAATCGTCATCACTGAGGAACTAGCTATCTTACCTCTAACTGCCGGAACACAACAATTTTTAAATTGTTGTTATGGCGTCAGATTTAGGTAAGAACATGAAGCTAGCCAGGCGAACTTGGAATAAGCCCTACCACCAACCATACCGAATACAAATTGTGCCCCCCTGGGAATCGAACCCGAGGCCCCTGCGTCTTACACGGGTGGGCGAACCACGAGACCACAGAGGCGAGTAACATGGTATGGTATTTTTTATTTATAAATAAATAAAAAATATCATTAAAATACCTGAACGTAGTTCCTGGGTAATTAATATACTAAAAGATATAACAAGTTATTCTCTTAAGTCTAAATTGAAGTAGAAATTATTATATTCTTACTTTGCTTGTGTTAAATTTACGTAAGCTACATCGCTGTAATTAAAAAGGGGTTTTCCATGGTTTTTTCATAATAGGAGAATATAATTTTAACTAGATTTGCCATAAATAATAGTCACATTTGAATGACTTAAGCAAAAATTAATATTTTTTTACATATTCGTAATAACTAAATCCAATCAATCCATAGATAGGGATACGCCTAATCCAGATTAGTTGCTAAGCAACTGTCGTTAATTTTTCATTAATATCAACCGTTACATAGCCACTAATCTGGATTAGGCCTACCCCTATCTGTAGATTAAATATTGTAGCTACGTAGTAGAATATCTATTATGTGACTTAAGCTCACCGGTAACGATCAATTGCGATTGTCAATTTTTCCGCAATTGACGCCCATTGATGGAAAAATTTATCGTTTACGCGTGCAATTGAAGCGATTGTCAATTGCTCCAACAATGGCATTGACGGAAAAATTGACAATCACAATGGATCGTTACCGGCGGGCTTTAGCGTCAAAATTGATTGATGTTTGGCAGAAATACCCACCGAAATGTATTTAGGTACCTTGATACATGGTATTTGTCTTTATTCAAGTTTCGCATAATAATATCATGAACATCACTATGCCATTGGAATGTTTAAAATTAACAGTTTATTGGAGGAGTTGTTTCATTAAAAGCACTAGAGTTGGGCGAATGCGAGAGATACTCTCGTTTGTAACTATAAAATTTAGATTTTAATTAAATAAATCACTTTTACAGATACTGAAGTGGGAATGTTTAAAGTATTTTCAAGTACAAATTTTAGTTGCAGTCTAAAAAGTTTGAGATTCTTGTTAGTTTCTAACTAAATCGATTTAAAATTGTATTTGGATAAAACGATAATCAAAATGTAATTTAAATTCGTAAGTGTCCGTAGAATAAAATCAAATGCGTTTTTTTTTAAGACTACTAACAACATTATATAAGCGAAATATATTATATTTGTTAATTATATTTTACCAAATAATCTGATTGACGTATATAAATACCAATTTTTAAACGTCATGTGTTTATGTCGCTCTATGCGAGTATGTTAGAAATCAGCCTTTAATAAAATAGAGCGAAACATTTTTTTTTTTAACTTTTTTACACTAAATTTAGAAATGACAAACAAAAACATATTGAAATTTTCATCCATAAAATTAATTTTAATCAAAGTTACTTTGCCAGGGTTCCATGTCGTGTTATGTTTCAACGCCCTCAGCTAATTTTGGCCCTTGTCACCTCCCGGTTGCCCTTCGGGGACCCTCCAATTTGTAAGACACAGAAAAGGCGGGTACCTTTAATTTCGATTCCAATCCAACAGATTCTGAACATTTCACCTTAATTATTTATTACCTATATACCTAACTTTATATCTTAATAATGATGGCTATTAATTTAAAAAATATTGTATCAAATCTGCCTACACTTCCGTAATTATTTTGCCCACTTAAAAAAGAATGTCAGCTATTCGACAAGATAATGCTATGTTAATATTATTGGTATTGCAAAATATTCAATGGGGTATGTCCGCAAAAAATCAAATTGGCTGAATATTTTTTTATAGGTTGGAATAAGCTCCCTTAGTAATAGAAAAAAAAATCGGTTGCGTGAATTATAAAAAATAAAGTCTCTTCGACTTCACAAATGTACAATAGTAACAGCAGAATGGAGATTATACCTTTGCCACCACCTGCAACAACCACAACATGGTATTAAAAAAAGTTTCAATACAAAATGTCAAAACTTTTTTTTAAGACGTGTGTTGTGGTCATGTTGTGGTTGTGGCAGTTAGCGGCAAAGGTATGATATCCAATCTGCTGTTACTTTCGTACATTTGTGAAGTCGAAGAGACTTCCATTTTTTTTATTTTTTCACGCAACCCTTTTCAATTCTGAAACTTTTTTCTATTACCACATGAGTAGAAAACGTTTTTTTACTCATGTGCTATTACTAAAGGAGCATATTCCAACCTATAAAAAAATATTCAGCCAACTTGATTTTTTTTCGGACATTCTCCATTATCGCAATCAATTAAGGCTTCAAGAAACATACAAATTATAATGGTAATTATGTTGTTTAGATTAGGTTTTATAGGAACCTGTAAATTTCTATAGTCTCAGCAAATGGCGTCGTTCCATCTATTTCTGCTTCTTTATTTTTTTTAAGCTGCGTTTCCATTAAGCAAGAACCTTGCATTCAATGTACAAGTTGCATGCAACTTGCATGGTGGAAACGTAAACATGCATGTGGCTGCAAGTTGAATTGTTCTTAAGCTTCCCGCCTACGAGCGATTAATCGCTGAGCGATTTTTTATCGCCAAGTTCCTATAGAACATTCAGAGTTAGCGAGCTACAAAAGTCGCTCACAAATAACTTACAAAAGTATAGCCGAAAAATCTCCACAGTAAATCCTCAGTAGACGAAACTTTACAGTATGATAAAGTAGGTATCATAAATGAAACATATTTTGTAAATTATCCAAATCTATTTTTCTTTTTTTGTGTCATCGACTGAGGATTTAATGTTGGGGTCTCCATACAAAAGATCGCCTCATTTCCTACACTATTGGCCCAGTGTGACATCATACCGTTTTTTTTTAGCCGGAGAAACTGCTTTTACGCATCCCCCCTGGTGGTGAGCAGGAGGTTCGTATGTGAGGCTCACAAGGAGGGGGCCACTATTGCTAGTGGCACTAGTGGCCGCCCTCCACGACGTCTTCCCGTGATCCCACCCAGCCTCTAGTGGCTCGTGGGATCCCGGGAGGGGGGAATACTCACTAAAAACTCCGGCACTTGCCCGCTCGCCGCCGCGCCGCCAGTTGGTCACGGGGGTCCATTGTTAAGTGTGACATCATAATCTAAGTGCAAGTACTTGCATAATGGAAACGCGGCTTTAAGTTTGTGTATTGTAGGTACACGGGACTCAACTAAAATAGTAGTTTATGAAACTGATGCATAATGAGGGGTTTAAAACATGAGTGTGTTTTAATAGTATCACACGAGTGTTTTAATACCTAGTTATGTGCAGTTTCATGCACTACTTTATCTGCTCTCATACAATTATTGTGATTGAACCTACAAAATAAAATATCAATGATAAAAAGAGTAGGTATTTACTCGACTTTGCTTTAGGTAGGTAGGTTGTACCAAATACTTAGAAACTTTACGTAATTACCTTGGTTAAGTATTACGTTTTTCCGTCGCCGCATCTAAAATATCTACTCACTCACTACTATCAGATATTAATAAGCAAAAGAAAAAATTTAAATCTAAAATAATAATGAGATGACTGCATTCCAGCAGAATAATCGTTACGCTAAGTCATCGGTTACCATAGAGTACATTTTAATCATAGAAAGTATGTGAGAATTTCATTGTTTTTTTTAATATCGCGGCACTGCCATCTTCTTGGATTTGTCCTGTATCGTAATGAGAAAAAAAGTTATTTTATAGCATAATTTAGTTAACGAAGGTATGTTATAAAATAACTTTATCTACTCTCATATCGTAAAATTCGAATTATGAATTTCAAAGCGAATTTATATTGACATACTTTATACACGCAATACCGAAAAAAAATTAAAAAGTTATTTTATAACATACCTTCGCTAACTGAAGTATGCTATAAAATATTTTTTTTTCTCATTACGATACAGGGCAAATCCAAGAAGAAGGCAGTGCCGCGATATTAAAAAAGAACAATGATATTTCCACATACTTTCCATGATAAAAATGTACTCTATGGTGATCGATGACTTAGCGTAACGATTAGTCTGCTGAAATGCACTACCTCATTATTATTTTTTCTAATAGAATACGCGCCATGTTTTGATTTTAATTTTTACTTTTGCTTAAAAATGTCTGATAGTAGTGAGTGTGGACTCCACCCGATATTTTAGATGCGGCGCCGGCGACGGAAAAACGTCTTTCTTAACCTAGGTAAATACCTAAATAAATACTACCTACCAAGTCGTAGCAAGTCAAGAAACTACTCACTTACTCTTTTTATCATTGATATTTTGTAGGTTCAATCACAAATTGTATGAGAGTAGATAAAGTAGTGTATGAAACTGTGCATAACTAGGTATTAAAACACTCGTGTGATACTATTAAAAACCTCGCCTACGGCTCGGTTTTTAAACACACACTCATGTTTTAATACCCCTCATTATGCATCAGTTTCATAAACTACTATTTTAATTTTTTTTTCGGCACTGCGTGTATAAAGTATGTCAATATAATTCCGTTTTAAAATTCATAATTCGAATTTTACGATATGAGAGTAGACAAAGGCGTTTAATTCTTCTTCATCCATTTTATAAGATCCAAAGACTATTAAAATAATAATATGAAATTGTTTATAATTCTCAAATGCCATCGCCGTAAATTGTGAATGACAGAGTTATAATTAACATCGTATTAAAAATGTCATGCCTTACATTTTAATATTTATGTTTTGTTAATTTTCTTGTTTAGGTATATGAATTTGGTTATTAAATACGAGGTCTATTAAAACTGTAATTTATTGTTCCGTCAAAATAAGCATGAGTAGCTTAACAAAGTAGGTAAAGTTGTTTTATATAAAACAAAAAAACTATATTAAATTAATTACCTTCACCAAATCTATAAAAAAAATTAAGGACTAAGTTATAGGAAATGTTTTAATTTAGATTCATAAATAATTATGTATCGCTCTCACAAGCAGCTTCAGTCCCCCGTGACCACGGCAGCTTCAAAGGTGCCGAAACGTCGGGAAAATGAAAAATCAAAGAAAATGCCAACTAATTACCATAAGTACTTTCAATAAAACCGCGTTAGTGTCCGTTAAAAAGTGTTTTATTTCATATTATGTATTTTACTTACAAAATAATAAGCGACATAGACCTAAAACTTTTAATTTGGGCTTTGAAGCCAAGTTGAAGTCAATTATTTTCATAAAAACTAAAAATAATGAAATGATACATTTCAACGAATAAAAAATTAAAAAAACCGGCCAAGTGCGAGTCGGACTCGCGCACGAAGGGTTCCGTACCAAAAAACAGCAAAAAAAATTACGTTTGTTGTATGGGAGCCTCCTTAAATATTAATTTTAGCGCAGACAGACAGACAGACAGACGGACAGCGGAGTCTTAGTAATGGGGTCCCGTTTTTACCCTTTGGGTACGGAACCCTAAAAACCTGATGGTACCTGAGTCAACAAAATGGAAAATCAAATAAAGTCTAGTTGCGCCTTTAATAGAAACAGATGCGCCGAAATAGTTTTTTTCGATGCTCACGTGCAACTGCAAGGCAAAGCCCGGCCTTTTGCATAAGTATAGAAACGCATAATTAATAAATGATATCTTGTTCTTCGTATGGGTAAATACTAATGGTGTTTATTTAACTAAGTTGTTTTACGTTACATTTGACACCTAACCATTAAAAAGTCATAAATAAATAATTATTAAAAAAATCACATTAACAAAATTTAATACAAACATAATCTCATTTAATCTAATTTTACTTGATTTAAGAATTTTACATAAGTATTAATAAATTAAAAATATATTTTTGTTTTGCTTTTAAAAACACTTTCATTAGGTACCTATCCGATTTTTTTATAATTAGAAAATAACATTTGATTACATTTACAACTCAAAATATAACTATAAACAAACATTTGTCTTTCAGACCATTAGCGTTGATACGACTAGGTACGTACGTACACTACTGCGCTCAGCGCTCACTCATACGCTCCGCGCAAACTTCACTTCATAAAGGTTAAGCTACAGAATTATCTTATTATGTTATTTACCTCAAATATTTTTTTTTAAAGTAGACCAAAGTCATATCTTGAGGTGTTTTTAAAATCGACCCGATATCGCGTTTCGTTTACGAGATATGATTTTTTGCTCGCTGAAACCGAGCGAAAATCGATCGCATTTTTCACATTTTTGCGATTTTCAAAAAAAGATTTCGAGATATTTCAAAAAAAATTTTTTTCATCTTATAGTCCTTGATTAAACTCGTCATTTGATATCTCAATCATTTACATAGCTCTAATATCTACGACACCAGGGTGAAATCGCACTTTGGCTGAAAATCGGGCCTATACCGATGCCTCAAATAAAACATTTTCAATGTTAATACATCTGCACAAGCGCCCTTGACAAAACCAAAAGAGCTATTATGGACAGTGTCGTTACGGTTTATCGTTCAAATAAAATGGCTGTATGTCCCCAGCCGTCTCGCCGGTTCAACTAATTAACGGATTCCAATAAGCTTTGTCGCGCCGCGCCGCCTCTTTGATCCCGCCGCCGCCCGCGGTTCAAACCGAATGGTTAGATAACATGTAACTGATTTGTGAACTATTTGTGGTTAGTACCTAACTGTGATGAAATCGGGACTAGAGGACTGTGTCTAAAGTTCTTTGAAGCATGAAGCGTACAGTTCCGACAACCATGTACCTATGTGAATGTGCTTTACAGTTATGGCACAGAATAGATATAATTACTACCGTACAGAAAAGAAACTCTCCGCCCCGCCCCAGAATCAACTACCTCACCCCACCGGCGCCCACCGCGCGAGTTCCGTGTGCCGATCCGTGTGCTCATTCAATAGCTCGCACACAGTTGCGCGTGTGCAAAAACGTCACAGTGTAGCGTCTGTGTAATAGGTAGTTGAAACGCGACGCTTGTATGGAGTGCCCGGTGTGGTTATGGGCTGGTATGGGAGCGTATATCACTACATAACCTCGACAGTGGCTTACACACCAGTTTTCAAGGTCAGCTGTGTTGCCATCACTTACGTCCCGGGTCCGATCCCCGGCTGGGTCAATTTAGAAAACGAACTTTTCTATACAAATATCAAAAAACCCTGTCAGATCCTGAAACAGGTGATAGTGTTGCTGAAACTGAACAACTTCTTCTTTCTTCTTCTTCTCCAAGGAACATGGTCGTAAAACGAATTTTTTTCGCCTTTAAAAGGCCAGATAGGAGTGTGAATTTTTTTTTTCGTTTTTAGGGTTCCGTAGCCTAAATGGCTAAAAACGGAACCCTTATAGATTCGTCATGTCTGTCTGTCTGTCTGTCTGTCCGTATGTCACAGCCACTTTATTCCGAAAGTATTAAGACTACACAGTTGAAACTTGGTAGGTAGATGTATTCTGTTAACCGCTTACCGAATTTAATACAAAAATAAGAAAAATAAAAGATTAAGGGGGGGCTCCCCATACATGGAACTGAAACTGAAAAAATTTTTTTTCTTCAAACCAACTCGTGTTGGGTGTCTATAGATAGGTCTTTAAAAATGACATTGAGGTTCCTAAGACAACTTTTTCTCAAAGTTAACCGTTTCAAAGATATACATCGCCAAAGTGGTAAAATGTGTGTCCCCCCACCTTTAACTTTTGAAATAAGAGAGTGAAAAATCTAAAAAAAATATATGCTGTAGATCTTAATAAACACTTTCAACCAAAATTGGTTTGAATGAGATATAGTAATTAGTTTTTGAGATATAGCACATTTTCCAAAACCGCAAATATAACTTTGTCATTCATACCAACACTGTGAAAAACAAAGTTATTTTTGCATACGAAAAATGATAGGTGGTATTAAATATGGTATGGTATAAGGTAACTACGGAACCCTATGGCGCGTGGCCCGACACGCACTTGGCCGGTTTTTTGACCTATGCTCCTTGGAGAATGTTGTTCAGTAGCAACACTGTCATCTGTTTCAGGATCTCACAGGGTTTTTTGATACATGACGTATTGTCTCAGAACTAGGTGTTTGTGATTGTCTCTAATCTCCATAACAAAAATGCTTTAGCTACATTCTCTGGAATCTGAATCGGTGCGCAGTCGCCATTCCAGAACCTTTCCGCCAATGGCCATCGGTTCTTCTCACTCTGTGTGTGTTAATAGTATTATATTATCAGTGGTAAAGTGCAGTGTGGCCATACTGAATGATTGAAACCCGTTAAGCCGTAGCGTTGCCGAATTTTATTTTAGGCAAAGCGGGATTTTGAAACCTTATTAGAAGAAAAGCGGGATTCTTTCATCATAAACGGCGTGCCTAAAGGAAAAAAACGTAAATTAGAGTGAGACAGCCGCATAATGTGACTTGTACTATTTTGGATTCTGTGACAATGCACACTTGTCTGTGCTGCCTATGCTCCGCACCGACGAGCGAGAGTATTCCCGAAAAGTGGGACTGTGAAATTGTGAAAAGTGGGACTTGGGCTAAAAATCGGAACGTTTCGCCAAAATCGGAGCATCTGGCAATGCTATATAGACGACTTTAACGTTATAAAAGTTCTTCTTCTTATTATTATTAAGTTCTTCTTCTCTTCTTTCTTATCGTATGAGGATTAGTGGCCACCTCTAGTGCAAGAGTTTATCAAGCCGCCTGTAAGGCCTCTGACTTGGCTTAACGACTTTTATCAGGTGATAACAGCCGGGACCGAGAGTTTAACATGCCCTACGAAGCACGGAAGCGCTCAGTTGTAATGCCACTTATCGGTCACCCATCCGACACCTGGCCGGACCAAGAGTTGCTTAACAAACGCGATCGAGTACGGTCAGTCTGTCAAGCTCCATCATTAGCGCTTAATTATAAAAGTAAAAGGGATGACAACTAATGAATAAAATAACGAAATAAGTACTAATAAAAATCGTAAACATATTAAACTTTTAGGGTAGCTTGTATACCTCTTGGTTTTATGTATTGCGTATTATTTGTTTTATAACCCTTTCAATTTGGGTGGATAAGTTCATTTAAGAAGTATAAAATTTATTAAAATAAATAATACCTTTAATAAGTCCGTAAAATGTAGCTTTGTCTAAGAAACCATTTTGATAAAAACATTTAATATAGCTGCCGAGCAAATTTCCTACGCGTTGCATACAAACTACCGAGGCGTGACGTCATAACTAGGTAGCCGTTAGTGTGGAGCGTTTTTGTGCAATTTGTGTACTTTTCAAACTGTGATATCTCGGGCAGTTTTCATGCTAGCGAAATAATTATTTTACCAATGTTTCTTTTTTTGAGAGGTAATTTATGTAATATAAAATAAAAAAATATTCGTCATGCCTATTTTATAGATACTTTATTTTATTACGTACCTATACTATATCTATACAAAGGTATTACTTAAACACTCTTATACATCATCATCATGGTTACCACCCGTCGATTCGAAAGTAAATTAATCGAGAACAGAACAAAAGGCTCAGAATCGATTACGGGGGTAATTCAAACGACTTCCTCTGTACCCTTTCTGAAATACATTTGCGAGTTATTTAAGATTATCGTTTGGTACAAGTCTAAAGCGATAGAGTTTTTACCCGTCGGAATATAAAAATTAACGTAATTATTTATTTTCGAACCAACATACCATATGATTTAACCCCTAAAGGGGCGAAATTGGGGTTCAAATTTTGTATGAAAAACATAATATAAAATATACATTTCGACTAGAAACTTCCCTTTAGTTGCAGTAGTTCGGTTGCGCGTAGGAGTACTTCTATAAACATATAAGCAAAAACATATTTCGTGAATTTCCAAAAATGAACCCCTTAGGAGGTAAATGGAGAAAAAAAAGGCCCTGTGAAAAGAAATAGAAAATATGATGAAAACTATATTCCAACGAACTTAGAAATAATTAAATAGATAGTTTAGTACGTAAAATAGATAACTAATGTGAAATCTTATGGTGTTTTAATTTTTCCTTTGAGATTTTCTGTAACTTAATAATGTTATGACTTGCTCCAACCTTAATACATAATTCATGTTACTGAATACAAGTATTCTATTGATTTTTAAGTACAGGTCGCAATTTACGGCGTTGTGAAACAAATAATCTTTTTAAAGAAAAATACATTTCTTTTTGTATACCTACCACCTCTATTGTTGCGTTTTTCTCCACACGTTTTAGGGTATCATTTCAACGCTAGCCTAACCACCCAAATAGCTAACTGTTCTCTAAATTAAGTTCCTATTAATTATTTGGTAAGCATTAAGCTTTTTAGTAGACAATATTCTTAGAATTTTTACTCAAAATAAAATTACCCCTTTTTATGCTTATAATTTTACTCAGTGGGGATGAATAAAATTATAAGCAAAAAATAGGCTGATTCTTTTTAAACTTTGGTAAAAATAACCTCCCTTAATACTAGTCATTCCTTAGCCACTATCTGTGCCACAACCACAACATGTTTTAAAAAAAAATCGACACATTGGGGAATGCCTGAAACATAGAAATAGAATGTCAAAGAACAACAAAGTCAATAAACAGGTGATCCGAAAACGGATCAATATATTTTATATGAGATACGTAAAATATGACTTAGATTCATAAAATATGACTATATTATGGCAAAGGAAATTAATAAACTATGTTCCATACTCTTTTCTTTGTCGATAAATGAATAAATGTAGCGAAATTTGGTTTTAGAGAAATGTGTGGCAATATCTTATTTACCTTTGAAAAGAGTGATTACTTGGATTGTTTCTTTTAGTCACATCACAATTACTTAGAGTACAAGACACCATGGCTCCACGATACCTTTATTTTAAATTCTAATTAAGATTAAAAAATATTTTAAACAAACTGTGATTGCTCATTTGCTATGCGGGACGCTAGGGGCTCTTACTGTGAAAAATGTTGGCAGATGTCACTTGATTCTTTGTTACTTTTTTTCACAGACCGTGTCCGTATAATGTTATCCTCTCTTTTCCACGCTTTGTTAGTCTTCTTGAGCGCAGCGAAAATTTTTCTATGTCTATGGCCTGAAATAAATCAAATTGGCTGAAATTTTTTAAACTTAGGAATAAGCTCCCTTATCACAGGAAAAAGTATCAGAATTTTAGGTTGCGTGAAAAAATCTAAAATAAATAAAATAAGTTCGTTTTTGAAAAAGTATGGGAGTAACAGCAGAATGAAAATGATTCCATAGCCACCACCTGCCACAACCACAAATGTATTAAAAAAATACGTCAGTTTGCAGCACTTTATGGTTTTGATGAGCTTGAGTAAAGCTTTCGGTGTTATTTTCTAACTATTGTATTTTTGGCTGTATGAACCTTTTCCCTTTGCCTTATACTTCTTTTTTTTGTATACGTTTGGTAATAGTGTGATCAAATCATGTATTGTTTATTATTTAATTTTGATTCAGTTCTTACAAAAATAATATAAATATCTTATAAATATCTTAACAAGTTTTAAAAGAGTTACCATTTATTATATTTCATAATTTCACGATAGTTAGTTGTAACGCCTGTCATTGGCTGAACGTATTTTTAAGATTTTAAGCAATTAGACTAATAGTAATGAATGTAACAATATTTGTAATTTATAAGGATTTAGTTTCAACACAATTACAACATAATTGTTTTATAAAATATTATCTCTGATATTACTTTTTCGTACAAATAGAATAGTCGGTTATGATTGGTTGAAAAATGGTGGTATGGGTAGACTTTTTGTGTTGAATTTAGTGGGTGTATAAGGAATGTAAAATTTAGAATACTTTCACTTTCAAGTTTGGAGCACCACGAGATTTAGGTTAAGTAAATTCTTCATTGTTATTGTGTTACTTTGAATTAATTGTTTTGTGTGTGACTTAATTGCTGTTTAAAGGCTATCCGCTGTTAATTTTCATTCCCAATTTTATGAATATTCTGATTATTTGGAGTAATAATAAGTAAAGTACATTATTAGACGGATTTTTTTTGCATTGGCTTGATAACTAGTATCATAGATGAGTAACTGAAAACTTTGAAGTTTATGTTGTTGTAGTTTGTAACGATTTAATTGTAAATATCTGATTTGATAAAGCTGACGAGTTTCTTTCGCCTGTTCTTCTCTCAGCTAAAAAAACCGGCCAAGTGCGTGTCGGGCCACGCGCAGTAGGGTTCCGTAGGTACATTATACCATACCATATTTTAATACCACTATCATTTTTCGTCTGAAAAAATAACTTTGTTTTTCACAGTGTTTGTATGAATGACAAAGTTATATTTGCGGTTTTGGAAAATGTACTATATCTCAAAAACTAATTACTGTATCTCATTCAAACCAATTTTCGTTGAAAGTGTTTATTAAGATCTATAGCTGATATTTTTTTTAGATTTTTCACCCTCTTACTTTAAAAGTTAAAGGGGGGGGGACACACATTTTACCACTTTGGCGGCATATATCTTTCAAACGGTTGACTTTGAAAAAAATTGGTCTTAGAAACCTCAATGTTATTTTTAAAGACCTATCTATAGACACCCCACAAGTATTGGTTTGATGAAAAAAAATATTTTCAGTTTCAGTTCCATGTATGGGGAGCCCCCCTTAATCTTTCATTTTTTATATTTTTATGTTTAAATCGTAAAGCGGTTTACAGAATACACCTACCTACTAAGTTTCAACCATGTAGTCCTAATACTTTTGGAATAAAGTGGCTGTGACATACGGACGGACAGACAGACAGACAGACAGAAGACAGACAGACAGACAGACAGACATGACGAATCTATAAGGGTTCCGTTTTTTGCCATTTTGGCTACGGAACCCTAAAAAAGACGTCCGAACAGATGGTAGGTTAAAAGAAATTGGACGATTCAATTTAATAAACATTACTTTAATTAAATTTATTTATTTTGTTTTTAATTTCTCCATGTTTCTGGCCATTTCTGACAAGGCTATATTAAACTAGGTAATTTTATGCTTGATGCCGCACGACTATAGATATTTCAACTTTATCTAAACTGCCGATACAAATCGACAGAACTCACTTTTCTGTATAATTTGAAATAAAATAGACACCTTTATACGTAAACAGACTAATAAAATTACCTACGCCATTGATAACATGTGTATTTGCATACATTATGCCCGTAAAACAAATGGTTATGTTAATTTAGACAAAGTAATTTGAATAATTTTCGTGTTTAGACCTATTCAGTAACTTTTAACTCAAATATTTAGCATTTTGAAAAGTTACAAGTACTTGAAAATAAAAATCAAGGATACATTTAAAAAAATTTTTTTGTTAGCGACCTCCGTGGTCGAGTGGTTTGAACACCGGTTTCAAGGTAGTCCCGTGTTCGTTCCCAGGCTAAATCAATTTGGAAAATGAATTTTCCTATATTGGCTCAGATTTCACCGTTATTTCTGATTTCCAAAATACAAGTGCTTTAGCTACTCTGGATTCGGAGCAACGTTTGTGTGTTGTCTATTTTTTTTTTCTCATACACCGGCTGCGTAGACACGCGCGTAGGAACGCGCGTAGTGACGCGCAGCAAAGATACGTGAATGTTCGGTGTGATGTCCAATAGGGAATGCCATTGAGTATAACGTCACGAGCTGCGTAGGGTTACGCATCAGTCTACGCGTACGCAAGCTATGTGCCATGTCTCATAAAGTTTCAGACATTACAACGTCATGGTACGTCTCCGTGCACGCTTACGCATCCGGTGTGTATCGCACTTTCATCATCATCATCATCATATTAGCTACACGACACCTACTGCTGGGTATAGGCCTCCCCTAAGGATCTCCACGACGATCGGTCCTGCGCTGCCCGCATCCAGTGGCTTCCCGCGACCTTCACCCTCACGTCGGTCTACCTTGTCGGGGGCCTACCCACGGAGCGTTGTCCGTGCGCGGTCGCCATTCCAGAACCTTTCCGCCCCAACGGCCATCAGTTCTTCTCGCTATGTTTCCTGCCCATTGCCACTTCAGCTGAGCAATCCTTCGAGCGATGTCGATTATTTTTACACAATTTATCAAACTTTAATTAGTTTAAAATCTTTCCCGTGGCGTCTTTAGTGTCTTATTTTCGTATTTTTTGTTAATATGTAATAGCTTTTAGATTATTAAATAAGCATTAAAATAGTTTTAACTTATTTAGTTTCAAAACCTTCTTTATGTTTCTCTGTTTAACTTTTTTCTAATCCAACATTACTAACGGTTTAAATTAACTTTCTCAACAGATATCATTATTTTCCTCTCAAGATTTCGCGCTCATTAGACTTGAAATACAACCTTTCTTTAATTTATGTTAAACAGTTTTTTTGAATATTTCTCAATAAACAATCGCTAAATGTATTATCAGCTTATTACATATTTATTCCCCCAAAGCGTCAAAGATTAGCCTAATCACCCCAAATCCTTAAAAATAGATCATTAACAAAAATATTACGAAGCCACATTATGACGATAATCTGCTCGAAAACGGTTTACACCTAACGACTTTAAGAACCATTAAGAACGGAGACAGTCATATTTTATTATCCTTCCCAAGATTGGTAGAAGTTGCTGTAGATAAGCGATAACATCAATATAGCATAAAAAGTTCGTCATGCTTAATTTTTTTAAACAATTTAAAAATAAGCGCTTTTGCGTCTATTATAGTTTTTTTTATTCCACTCATACGAGACCCTTTTCAGCTGACGAGATGAAGGAGCGTTAGAAATGTCACCTCCATCTTAAAAAAATCACAATTTTCACAAATCCGTATGTACCTATTAATTGACATAAAGTTAGGCAAGTTACTGGTAATTGATTTAAAAACTGTTAGTCCGATGTAGTTAGAGATATTTAAAGAGTAACTTATAACAAGTAAGACTAACAGATAGTTGAAGTCGTAATAAATCGTTTTATAATAATAATGGTCGTTGTGTACCTTTCCAACGTTTGCACAGAAACTTTTTGCATTATTTAATGTTAAAAATATTTATATCACATCTAGACACGAGTTACATTTTTATGACCAAAACTCATTGTCCGTGAAACTCTTACGTTTTGATCGTCTCGCGATCGGATCGTGTGTTGTAAATAATATCGGCACCGTGCGTAACGCTATACGCGGAAAAGATGGTATCTGCGTATTTATTTATTATCTGTGCTTACACGTCAGCGGTTAGATCTAAGGGTATGTCGGAACATGGTTTTTCATGTTAATTATATCATGTTATACATAGATACGAGCATGTTGAGCTATTTATATTCATTAACCGTTTAAAATATTTCAAACAAGTTTGAAAATGCTCTATAAATTGTTATGGTAAAAACAACTAGACTAGCGTATGTCCGACTTGTGTTATATGGTTCTCTATAAAGAGTTTACAAACTATGAAAACACCAATATAAAGGCTAACGCTAAGATAGTGTCGCCCTTTTATCGCACCGCCTTTGCACGTGCCGCTTCTTGTCAAAGGATGCCACCGCATAAACAAAGGATACCGCGTGTGACGTACACCCGCATAGTCCAATCAACGGGGCTTATGCAACCCGAATAATTCTTCCGTCTATGAAATTTGGCATGTGATGAAGTTAGGTAATACAGATTACAGATGAACAATAATCCAATAAATTTTGTTACGAGAAGTTAGGTATTTTTACCTAAACATGAAAATCGCTTATATCTCTCTGTGAATATTTCCTCGGGCTAAAATACTTTCTGTATACGTACTTGCGTATTAGTTAGAATAAGTATGTAAAAGAATCCAATATTTTTTCGATTTCGGAGATACTCCAAATTTAAATTTTAATATTTTTCAATATATATTTTCTTGATAAAAATATCTGCTGATTATTTTTTTTAATATGTTTTTATATCCTTAAATATATAGCTTTGTTCAGTAAGTCAATTAATTTTCTTCTTTAATCATATTTTTTTATTTTTTGGTCTTAAGAGGTAATGTGAAAAATAGTCGGTCCATTTTCATACATTTATGTATAAATATGATTAAAGAAGAAAATTTGTTGGCCTACTGAACAAATCTATATATTAAGGGTATAAAAACATATTAAAAATAATAATCAGCAGATATTTTTATCAAGAAAATATATATTGAAAAATATTAAAATTTAAATTTGGAGTATCTCCGAAATCGAAAAAATATTGGATTCTTTTACATACTTATTCTAACTAATACACAAATACGTATACAGAAAGTATTTTAGCCCGAGGAAATATTCACAGAGAGATATAAGCGATTTTCATGTTTAGGTAAAAATATCTAACTTCTCGTAACAAATTTTATTGGCTTATTGTTCATCTGTAATCTGTGTTACCTAACTTCATCACATGCCAAATTTTATAGACGGGAGAATTTTTCGGAAGTCTCCATACAACAAATATGCTCATTGATTGGACTACGCAAGTCAATTTGGATTTTGGCAGCTTACATAGAAATGCCGTACTGAAAGGTTGTGTTTGTTACCGGTATTCCTGTCTCTGAACACGAGTGCTTGCGGGTGTACCGACACTATCTAAGCGAATGGACTTTACATTTGATGGGTGTTTTATTATTATTAACAACTCAAAAGAACAATCTGGGGCCGTACCGGCTAACGAATCGAGCTTCGGAAAATTTGCCGAGTTTCAAATTAAAACAGATAAATCGAAGTAAGGAATTACTTATTGTACTATTTGTTGAAGTTATTTGGAAGATATAGATGTTTGTGTGAACTCATGAATTAGGGTTCGCCATTTTGGCCCAATTGGGGCTCGATTTATCTGTTTTAATTTGAAACCTGACAGACTTTTCGAAGTTTGATGCGTTAGCCGGTACGGCCCCTGGGGGCTTACAAGTCGCGAGTGAATAAGTTACTTCTAGGTAAGCGCGTTTCATCGTAGATCGCATCATCGCTTACCATCAGGTGTGATAGCGGGCAAGCGCTTACCTATCTATAAGTCTCATAAAAAAACTTTAGCTTATTTTGGTTTTAATTTTTAACTTAACGCGATTCTTACAAAGTGGTTCATGACAAACATCCAAACATTAAAAGTCGGCAAAATACAGTACAGACCAAACTGTCGGCCGATAGTTGGGTCGGGCCTTTAATCAGCATACTTCTTGTATGCAAGTGCGCACATTGCAACGATTTGGTATCGGTCGACTCTTCATATAAAAACCAACTATCGGCCGATATAAAGTTTGTAGTCTGCGAGGACGCTTAGGTGATGCTATAAGTGATACTTTTTTAAAGGAACGGAAACCTATGAAAAAGTGAAAAAATGTCAGTAGTTTAATTATATCAAAAGAAGTATTATTATTATAGCATTTATTTAACCAATGAATAGTTACATACTTTTTTAAATAATTTAATTTAATTCACGGTTCTCATTACTGAGTAAAGGCCTCCTCCATGGTGTTCCAATTATCTCTGTTTATAGCCGTAATTTGCCAATCCTTTCCAGCTATTCTCTTTATCTCATCTTCCCATTTTTCCCCTGGTCTACCTCTGCTTCTTTTACCTGTTGGTCCATTCCAAACTGTAGTGGCCTTTATCCATTTTTCACTCGCCATTCTTGCAACATGCTCAGCCCATTTCCACTTCGAGCATCAATAACTTTAGTACTTTTTCTTATATTTATATTTTTTACTAAATATGGAAAGGAGCATCCTTAATATAAAAAGAAGCCATAGGCTCCTTTCCATCGCTCTTTGGGTAGTTTTGATTTTGTTTGCAGTAAGATTATTAAAAATCCACGTTTGGCTAGCTTACGTCAGGCATGGCAAGAGGCATGAATCCATAACTTTTTTCTTATAATAAGTGTTTACGTCGGATTTTAATATTTCCTTATATGATCAGAATTTTTTCCACGTAATTTGTACTCTTCTTTCAATCTCATCACGGTGTCTAGATTGCTTAAACGATATCTATTTTCCAAGGTATATTTTTTACATACTCTATCACATTTCCTTGCACTTTTATTGGATATTGTGTCTTTTTGTCATTACTTTTGTTTTGTTTGTGTTAAGTTCCAAACAAATTTTTGTACTTTCATTGTTTAAATCATTTAACATTATTTCATCAAAAGAAGTAAGCCTTTAATATAATAAGTATTTATTTTAAAACAAAATTTTCGAAATCCTCCTATCACAATATCCTCATAATTACAGCTTTTCTGATATCATATTAATTATTATCTATTAAAACCTCATTTTCATCACAAATATAATTATGGCTTATTAAAACGCCGTAATAAAGAGAACGAAAAATGATTTCCTTTCTTTTCAGGCAGATACTGGTAACGCCCAGTAAATAGTTAAAACAGTAGGATAAATGACTCTACTTAATGCCCTTATAGCATTTTTACTATGTCTATCGTAGTCGAGTCGAGTGGCATGTACACTGGAATTCATTAGAATAAACTATGTCGGGATTTACGCCATGTACCTGTTTATTTTTGAGATTCCGAGATATTTGGCGCATGTATTGAGATCACGGAAGAACTGAGTTCTGAGAAACTGAGTTCATAGCGCATGCAACTGCGCCGAAATAAACAGGTACAATGGTACATGGTGTAAATGCCGACATGGTGTATTCTAACATTACGTCAATAACCATGAAAATTCAAAACTGGATTTTATGATGTCGCCAACTCTGATGTTCCGGTTTCTTTCTTCGGATGGTCGGATATGTAGAAAAATTGTGTATGCTCTTTATTTTTTAACTTCCTTTTTAACATCTTATTTGTGACTTTCATCAGTCAAATTATCAAAAAATTGCAAAATTTAATTGAATCAAATGACATACTTTTTGGAAAACATGTTTTTTTATTTTTAGTATCGTTAAAGCTGATCAGTTTCTTGCTCCCGTTCTTTTTGCCAGTTAAAAAAGCCTGGAACGGGTAATAGGAAAACATTGACGCAAAGTGCTTTTTATCAAGATTATTTGAATAAAGATATTTTGACTTTGATGTTACGATTTTAATAGGCCTATAGAGGAGAAGTTATACGGTTTACGATTTCACTATGTAACGACCGTATCCAGCCAAGAATAATTAAGATATAATTTGCAAACGCTTTACTTTGTAATTTATATTTATATTTTTTAGGTTAGAATAATTTAGCAAAGTGATTTTCCGTTTCATTATCTTTTGAAAATAAAGCTTTGGACTCATTTTCATGGCTCTTTTATGAAAATACGTGTTTTTGTGAAAGAATATTATTTTTTAAAATATAGACTCGTTTATAAAAATTATCTTTGCAACCGAAAAAATAATGTGGGAATTGTTTGAAAGATGCACTGCTTTATACATGTGGTGACGGTCAAACAAACATGCAATTCGAAATGTATGTATAAAAACCTATTGAAAATCCTACTAATATCCTTACTAATATTATAAATGCGAAAGTCCGTTTGTTTGTTTATTTCTTTGTTTGTTTGTTACGGCTTCACGTCCTAACTACTGAACCGATCATCATGAAATTTTGCATACACCTTGTCAGGGGTACAGAGAAGGACATAGGGTACCTTTCATCCCGAAAAAAAGTATAGTTCCCGAGGGATAGCAAAAAACCTTTCCACGCAGACGAAGTCGCGGGCGGCCGCTAGTTAAATATAAATGTGAAAGTTTGTGGGTTTGGATTTTTGTTCCTCAATCACGCAAAAACGGCTAAACAGACTTGGATGAGCTCTGACACACAGATAGTTTATAGCTTGGATTAAAACATAGAATACTTTTTATCCTGGTCAAAGATTCCAGAAAATTAGGAAGTGAAATAGGGTAGGAAATTTTGTATGGGGATATTTTTGTAAAGGTTAAAAATTATGTCATCCTGATACAGGAACGAGGAGATCTATAGCGCAGTGGTTTAGCGCCTGGCCCAGCGATTGCGGAGGTTAAGCAACTTTCACAAGGGTCGCTCATGGGATGGGTGACCAAAATTTTTTTTTCTCGAGCTCCTTCGTGTTTCGAAACCCACGTTAAGCCGCGTTGGTCCCGGGTGCATGTGCAGTCGTTAATCCGCTTTGGGCCCGCGTGGTGGGTTATGGCCCATCCTCCTTATCCACCCATAAGGAAGGCCTGTGCCCTAGCAGTGGGGTCATTAAAAATCATTAAAAATCTCGGGCAGTTTTCATGCTAGCGAAATATTTTTTTTACCAATGTCTCTTTTTTTGAGAGGTAATTTATGTAACATAAAATAAAAAAATATTCGTCATGCCTATTATAAGCATTACGAGAGCTTTGAGAATTATTCTCATAGAACAGTATTTTATCAGATCTCACAGACCAACGAAGATGCGTACGTATAGAGATAATGTTTGCATAGTTATGACTTGTTTATTGTTTACAGGTCCGTAAAGCTAATTGTTTAAACAATTGGCTTTAATTAAAATCCCGCTATTTAGATGTTACACGGAAACAGTTGTTTAGCAAAACTATAGGAATAATTCTGAACACACTCTTTAATATAGAAATAAATAAACATTTGTTAGCTTGAGTACAAAAACCAATAGACAACATTAAAACCAAAAATTATAATAACACATAGATGTGATGCTTTTTCGAAATCAGGTATCACACTCCTGAATAGAGTGGTCACCCATCTATGGTCTGACACCCTGGTTGAGTAGATCACATAAGCGATTTAACCTATCTATAAGTAAATATTTTGATTGACATTTTTTTGATACAACTTTAACGGACACTGCCTTAAAGTGGCATATAGTATACAGATACAGTCATTTCTGTGAAATACCTCAACTGCACCCTTATGCAAAAAGGCATCAAATTCTAACTCGTCAGTTTTGAGAAAAACTGTATTTTATAGAACGCACACTTTTGGTATACGTTTTGTGTTAAAGACGTCTCCTTTCAACATACATTGTGTCATCAACTGTAATACAAGGTTGATCTAGTAGAACAAAAAACAAGGACTAAGATTCTAGAGACACATTTGAACACGTGTGCGAATTGCCAGTTGCAATTGCACGTAATGGCGCGCGCTAATCTGCGCCGCGCCGCATCAAACTTAATTAGATAGAACAGTTATCTTACATCATCAGATGTTTACTTTGTTGTTAGTTGTGAAGATTGGATTAAATAGGTTTTTTATATGGGTAATTTGAAAAGGTGTTAAGTATTTCATTGTCCATCAGCCATTTTAATGTCCCCACTGCTGGGACACAGGCCTTTCTTATGGGTGGATAAGGAGGGCGGGCCATAACACACATCGCGGGCCCAATGCGGATTGGTGGGTGTTAATGACTGCAAATGCAGCTGGGACCAGCGGCTTAACGTACCTTCCGAAGCACGGAGGAGCTCGAGGTAATACATTTTTGGTCACCCATCCCATGACCGACCCTTGCAAAAGTTGCTTAACCTCCGCAATCGCTGGGCCAGGCGCTAAACCACTGCGCAACCAAGCTCCACCATAACCACCATAAAAGTATTTCATTGGGAGTATTTATTGTTATTATTTGATTTACCAACGGCTGTTAAATCGAAACTATTACTTTGTTAGGTAAATATTGCATTGTGGAAAAGTTTTTGTTGACTAAAGTCTGTTTATTTATTATTAAAAAAAATACGATTTAAATTTCGTTCGTTTGCTAATTATTCTTATGTAATATACAATATAATTCTCTAGGTAATTTAAATTTATTTAATCTGAACCAATATCATAAAAACGACATTAACCGTTATAAAATATTCAAAACAATTTTTATGACAGAAAAAGCTATAATTTTTGTAATTTTAATAAAAAAAAACAAGATTTTAGACAAACCAGTCAACTCATCAAGATAATGAGTCAGACAAAATAAATGTATGTGTGTTTGTAATAAGGTTTTTATTATACGAGTACTGTTAATACATGTATATTTATTTCGTTATATATTCGTTATTATAGGTAATTACTTTTTTGAAATTCATGTTATATAATCTGGATGATATAAAACTTACAGGGCTTTTTACTTTACTTAAAAATGCTGTTAACAATAATTTACATCAAAGACTAAAAACGAAATTAAAAAGGCCACTTTATAATACAACACAAAGAGCAATCCTATTAATTCTTGCATCTGCTCTGAGCATCTAACAAACGGCTAAATGATGGTAAATTACACAAACATTAAAACAATTTATACCAAGAAATAAGTAGAAAATACTTTAATATCTATTTCATAATCGTGGCACATCTCTTCCTTATAGCGTAGCGTAGTTTAGCGAGGCAATTTTTGTTTTGCAGCCGGTTGTAGAGAATGTGAGCTGTATTTCAAAAGTTATAAAGAGGGTGAGAATGTATTTCATTTTGCAAGTGTTTAAAGGATCCGTAGGAACGTGACGTGAGATGCCAGTTTACGCGAAGAAACATATTTTATTAAAATTTTCCATCTACCCAGTTGTGTTCAGGCGAGGGCAAAGAATATGAGTTACAAAATTTGTTTATTTGACAAATTGTGTTTAGTTAAATAACATTTTCAAAAATCTGTTCAACCACTGAGGGATTTTATAATATTTAAGCTTCAGATGATTAGTATTTTGTTTAAATGTTGTTAAAGTTGATGCTTTTTCTGTTACAATAGTTTTCTGTCTTAACTTTTCATTAAAACAAAATAGGGGGCTAATTGTCTAATTTCAAAATCTATCGCAACCGCTTTCAGAATGTGATACATTGATGCTTCTTTTAAGCACAAATAAAAACTTTACAAAGAAATACAGCAATGTGTCACATCTGTCTGTCAAATGAAAGCGATAGCGATAGATTTTGAAAATTAGGCAATAAATATGCTGTTTCTAGATTAAGAAATAAAAGGTTAACAACTCGGCTTATCGATTTTATATTGATTTTACTAGACAAAGATTAACAATATTATGATATTTAAAATCTAATTTGAAAATTCAATAATTAATTTGTAAGTTTCTAAACGTTTTCTTTTCATGAAAGCTTTCTGATTCTATCTGGGAGGCATCTGATTTTTAGGCACAATTGTAAAATTCATGCACCTTACTTTAATGTTCTATTCTTTGTCAAAAACTTTTGTTGACGAGTAAACTAGCATGCCCCATTGTAATTTAGAAAATACAAACGGCCGCGTAGGCATTAAAGGTGAACTTCTCTGCTCTTTATGTCATCTGCGAAAACTTATGATATGACCTACTCTGTATGAGCAATATTTTCCGTTGTTTTAGCAAAAATAAAGCTTCTAAGTGATGAACATCTATGGAAAACATGTTTATGAAAGTTTAAAGGTTTATTTTAAGCTAAATATAAATAGTTTAAAGATATCTCAAAGAGATTACAACAAATGCATAAGAGAATAGTTATGAAAATAAGAAGATTATCTCAAAAAGTAGAATTGATCCTACGGGACTTGATACAGAAAGCGCCTCAGGCGAGCGGACGATGCTCTGTAACTGTGTACAGTCAACACCGAAAGTCATTTAACACTTTAGTACTTTGTCATAGCAAAGAGCATCAGGCCCTTTTGGCATACCTACATGTCCGCCATTTTGAAAAAAAGTTGGTTTTGGCCTCCTCTGAAAAAATGATGTTAATCGATAGAAAAAAATATTACAAACAAAAAGTAATGAGTAAAAAAATCTCGTAAGTGATATACTTACTGAGATATTTGAGTTTTAAGTTGACATACAAAATCAGTATTTTCTGGATTTAGTGGATCAAATATGTCAATGCATATTGTTGTTAAGCTATTTATGTATGTAGGAAGCGTCCATGGCTCAGCCTGACAATGTGTGCTCTAGTTATGAGTATGGAACACACTTGTTTGCAGAGAGAGTTGTATGGAAAGTCGATTTTTAGTCTTTTTTGTTTTTTATGATGTTAGTAATCCACCCCTGTGACCTCGTTATGTGTCTGTGTTTTTTAAATAAACATGTATAAATCAATGCAAAAATACATAATTTTATTTTGCCTTTATTCAACTTTAAACTCAAATATCTCAAGATTTTTTTCTTATTACTTTTTGTTTGTAACGACTTACTTTATCGATTGACATTACTTTTATCAGAGACGGCCAAAATCGACTTTTTTCAAAATGGCGTACAGGTAGGTATCCCAATCTTCATATATTAAAAACCGACAAATGTCCGAACCCTTTTTTTGACAGATATCTTGCACCAACCAACCAACTTTCGTTGTTAACTGTACACAACGGAATACATCTATACAATGCAACGTGTTAGAAAAAACACCTAAAGCCGAATAAGGTAGATAGGGTACCATGCATACAACCCCAGAAAATTATTATAAGCCCTGAAAACTTCCACTCTTTTGAAAAAACAGATCTTTTCATGATAAATTTCATAGTGGCAACCTTAGACCAAAACTGTTACCCTCTACCTTAGGGACGGTCATTCTCGGCATTAGGTGTTCTTCGCCTAATTACCGTATCTTTTTTTATTTTTCGCTTATTTCTCTTAAACTCATTAGAATATGAAACACATTAAAGATACGAATTTAGTATTTAAAAAGGCATTAGACTATTAAAAGCGGTTTTCAAGTAAATGAGACTTAAAAAAATTTTGGGCACGGTAATTAGATAAGTCAAATCAAATCAAATTGTTTTATTTGCAGAATATAGGTAGTTACAATAATTGGTGTTGTATTACAAAATTTTAACCCTACAAACGCAGATCGGATACGCTATGTCACTAAAGTAGGGCCTATATAATGGTGGGTACCCACTTAGGTTCGCGAACCTCCGCGCTCCGCGAACCTGCACCGAAAATATCGTTTATCCTCTGCTGAAACAGGGCGCCGAGGTGTGTACGTGAGGGAACTCGTATGCGAAGCTGGTTCGCACAGGCACACACTGTAGCCAAAGTAAAAATATTTGTTTTTGCTATGGATCACTGTTCTAGGTTCGCGGAGCGCGGAGGTTCGCGAACCTAAGTGGGGACACACCATAATAGATTAAATATGACAATTCAGCAACGTAACCTTCTAACGGCGGGCACACAATTTTTTTTTTTAATTTATGCACAATTGCATTACTTTCTTCTGTTAATAATACATATTTTTATTGTAATTATTACAAAAGTATGCAAAATAATGGCTCTATCCTGGCATTTCGAATCACAAAATTGAACAAGTTGCTCTGTAAAATGTATTTTTACAGAAAAATATTATTAAATTTGATAATAATTTTCTTCTTTGAAAATAATGAACACAATATTAGAAATAATCATTTTTTAATGTTCACGTAAAGCCAAACCACCCTTATAAACAAATCCATTCCCTTTACTATTTACTTAGACAATTAGAACAAAAGACTGACAGATGTCAAAATGTGATTTTGACATCTGTCAGTTTGGCCTCAGATGATCAAACTGATCGAACTCCTAAAAACAAGGTTTTAATTCTAACTATACGGTGTAAAATGGAACTTTTATAACTGCACTTTTATTACACAGATAAGATGAAATCAGTTTAAATTGCGTTAGTTTTATGTGTTACTTTTATTTGCTTCGTTATCTAGATTACGGTAACAGATTGCATTTGAATTGCCTCTGTAATTGAATGATAATTTTTATTTGAGTTCAACCCTCTGTTTGACGAGCAATTTCATTCTGCTTTTAAATACTATTATTACAGGCAATAAGAACATAAATTTTCGGGTTTTTTTTTCACTTCATTTTCTAAATAAATGCTGGATAGATCTGAATGTAATTAAAATGGAAATTTAGGAAGTAACTCAGAAACCCGAAGCCCACCATCACGAATAAGTCTTAAAGAGTTCTTAAGGCTAGGTTAGGTTATAATTGCGACCAAAGACAAGCGAGCCGAGCGAGCGGAGCGAGTGTGCCGCACGCCACGGTAGCGGCCGGCGAAGTGCTAGAAACGACGTTGCTTATACAAAAAACCCCTAATGCTAAATATGGTAATTTGGTAATCAAGGTAATAGATACCATAAAACTGAACAACTTTTATTATGCTACCAACTCTGAAATCGCGAAAAAAAGAACAGCTGTTTAAAAAAAATAACGAAAATATCTAGGCATTAGTTGTTTTGTAATACGTTGTATTTCGCCGGTTCCTAATGGCGATATTTTTGGGTTCTTGGGATATTTTACAATATATACAATATACCTAAAATGTAATATTGGAAAGTAAGTTTGTTTGCTACATTTCCACGTTGTCAGGGGTACTACAGAAATTCACTTGAGACGTCGATATGCGTTTTTTGCGGCATAAACGGCCGTATCTATTTTTATGTAAACTTAAGTTTGATTTTTTCACAGCTTCAACGGACCGTAGACCTGAGTATATGGTTTTAATTTCAACTCGATACCTCCTCGCGTTTTTGAGATAAAAGGGCTTGATAGACAGACATACGGACAACAAAGTGATCCTATAAGGGTTCCTTTTTTTGAGGTACTTCCGTACCTCAAAAACAGTTGCAATATTTTCACTTCTCAAGCTTACGCGCTCACTAGACATGAAATAAAACACTTTTTAACGGATACTAGCGCGGTTTTATTGAAAGTACTTTGGTATTTAGTTGGTATTTGGTTTGATTTTTGGTTTTCCCGACGTTTCGGCACCTTTGCAGCTGCCGTGGTCACGGGGGACTGAAGCTACCCGTGAGCCTATCCTCAAGCGGTGAATTTTTTTAGACGTTCAGAAATTAAAATTTAACAAAATTTTTAATATTTTATGTTGATTTATAATTTAATTTTATGAATTATTTAATGATAAAAAGAGAGAGAATCTACTGAAACTACCACCATTTCATAAAATTAGGAGGCCCCTCCAAGAAAGAAATGGCGAAAGAAAACTTGGAGAGGAAGCCGACCTCCGTCTTTTGTATTAATTTATTTATTTGCAAAAGGAACTAACCGTATCATTAGATCTTACAGTGTGCGTGAGGGGGGACCAAAGTACATTCAATAAAACCGCGCTAGTATCCGTTAAAAAGTGTTTTATTTCAGTTGCAATATTTTTTACACGACTGCCCAAAGCAAAAAGAGTGTATATGTGTTCAGGGTTTATGTATGTTTGTGCGTATGTGAGTTTCTTTATTCCACCATAACTTCCTAATGCATGAACTGATTTGGATAAATGGGGTATCGTTAGAATCCTTACAGCATCGCAAGTGACACTAGTTATATTTTTTTTAGAAAAAATCAATATGGCGACTGTACGACGCCATTTTAAAATGTGAAAAAAAAGTTTTGTTTCTTCTATTATTACAATATGGGCATCAACTGAAAGGCCTCGATAAGCACATTCCAAAACTATATAATATGTTACTAAAATGTGTGAAATAAAAATAAATAAATTAAAAAATATTAAAAACACGACTGCCCTGCCAAAAACGAACTAAAAAGTTAAACAACAAGTGTCATTGCAGTCGGGGGACCTCTTTGATCAAAAATTGTTCCATAATAAGGTTCCCCGACTGCAATGACACTTGTTGTTTAACTTTTTAGTTCGTTTTTGGCAGGGCAGTCGTGTTTTTAATATTTTTTAATTTTTACTTTCTATAGTCAGTAGTTATGTATTATAAGGCCTATGAAAAGCTTTTGGATATTAGTTTTCAATTCGATGCCTTAACATGGGTAGCCTTAGTATGTCATGCTCTCTTTAATCATTTCTGCGGTGGTGTCGCGTGAGGCGTGTCGTTACGTTCCCTCAAATATGGTTGAGCGAAGCGATGGCTGGTTCATGCGTCATGCTCGTGAACGGGTGCTGCCAGTGGGAATGGGTCTGCTTATGACTACCTATCTTAACGCATATTGAATTGTAAAGTTTTTTTTCTTGTAACAGCCTAGACTGAATAATAACTTCAAACTTTGAATTTAGCTTGAACCCTGTAAATTGATTAAGAGAATTTGTAATTCATTAAGTAATGATCTAATTATAATTTTATTTATTTGTTAATCTTTGTTAATATAAAATCTGTAAACCATATACATATTTGTAAATATCGTTCCTTTTGATAAAGCTGATAAGTTTTTTGCGCCCATTTTTCTTGTCAGCTAAAAGATGTCGTATACAATGGGTAAGGGTAAAAAAAATTATTTGACGATTTAAAAACGCTCATTATGTGAGCTTATTTGAATAAAGAATTTTTCATTTCATTTCATTTCATTCAGTGTTCCTGAGTGATAGAAATATAACTGTCAGTACCAATGTATAAAATAAAATTGTATGTAAAAACTGCAATACAATGCATTTAGTGCTTCGTTGACCACATAAAACAAACGCTTTGGATTCATACTAGCCCTCTAAGATCTTAGTCCTGTTATGAATAGTTCTCAACTATATTACTTTCAGAACATTAGCTGCGGGATTTGCATGTATTATTTAAACAAGTGCATATTTTGCGGGATTTGTGGGGCGCGACGTAGTATTCAGGGGTTTCATAATGGAAGTCAGTTGTTTTAATAAGTTACCGTGTAATATTAGCAAAGTTAGAAAGCGCCACTGAATAATGTGGTGTAACGGTTTCAACGTTTCACGGTTAAGGTGTGATGGTGGCTTAATTTTTTTTTTTTTTGACTTTGGAATATTTAATTAAAAATTTTAAGCCCTTAATTCTTGTTTTGACTTATATATTTTATTATAATTACATTAAATAGGTTAGTAATATTAACAGAAGTTTTTTATACAATTCACTCCATTCATTTAGATAGTCCCAAACTAAGCATTCTTGTATTATCCTACTACACGGTAAATTTTTAAGTTAGTTAATTATATCTAAAAATGAAATGGGGTGTTCAGACCACGTAAATGAACCACTTTTATTATGGGGCCAACTACGAAATCACGAAAAAAAAAATCTGCTGTTCCATAGAAAAGTACAACATAGACTCGACTATAATGTATGGAAACTATGGAACAGCTGATTTTTTTTTCGCGAATTCGTGGTTGGCCCCATAGTAAAAGTTGTTCATTTACATGGTCTGAAATCCCCATTTAACTTTTAGATATAGTTAAAAAATAACCGTGTATAATTGTAATATTTTCTTATCCTACTTTTATATTATAAACTAACCACCGCCCGCGATTTCGTCTGCGTCGAGAGTATTTTGTTTGTCCCTCGGAAACTTCTTTCAGGAAAACTTTTTTTGGGATGAAAGGTAGCCTATATCCTTCTCTGTCACCCTGACAACGTGATGCAAAATTTCATGTTGATAGGTTTAGTAGTTAAGACGTGAAAGCGTAACAAACAAACAAACAAAAGGACTTTGGCATTTATGATACTATAAAGTAAGAATTAGTAAAGGCCAAGCCACACAGCGGGCGTGGCGTGACGGGACGGGACGGCGACGCGACGCTGAGCAGTTGTAATGTACTAGATACTATTCCCGACGTCACACAGGACGTCCCGTCACGCCACGCCCGCTGTGTGACTTGGCCTTAAGGATGCAAAAGTTTGTATGTTTCGATGTTTGTTACTCAGTCACACAAAAACGGCTGAACGTATATAAATAAAATTTGAAATACAGATAGTTCATGAACTGGATAAAAAAACTGTTTGAATGTCCACGTGAACGACGTCACAGGCGGAAGCTAGTAAAATCTATATTGGATGAAATACACTCTAACTGTACTAACTTTCGTCTCAACTTCGTCTGCGTGGACATTCGGAAAACCCCAGGGAACCTTTTATCGGGATGAGAAGTATCCTATGTATCAATCTAGGCTACAAACTATCTGTGTGCCAAATTTCATCTAAATCCGTTCAGCCGTTCTTGCGTGATTGAATAACAAACCTCTAAACATCAAAATTTCAATTTTTTATCAGGAAGAAAACAGCTCATCATATTTTTCATTTGCGTAGCATAGTAGTTTTATTTTCACTTAAGATATTACAACCATAACATAGCATTTTCACAGCACACTTTCGGAATACAAAGTATAGCTTAAAGCAAAATTTCCATTGTTCTATAGCTGGATTTTACGTTTTATTATTTAACCATTTTGGTTCAAATTTTATAACTGCAAATATTAAAATAACCAATTTGTGTACCTACCGTGGTGTACAAAATACGTGTACAAAAAAATCTTAAGAATTTCCACATTTTCTTTAGAAGATTTCCATACATATTATATTAGATTCCTTTAATATATCTAACGGATTACACTTTACTGGAAGGTAATCTTCATCTCTTTTGCCTGTGAATGTAAAGGAATTACTCTTCGAATAAAAAGAAATGTAAAAGATATAATGTTTGTATAATATAATACATTTTAATGTATCGTATATTCTAGGGGTCTATTACAAAAATAACGTACGCAATTGCGTAACGCAGTCACTTGGCCACGATAGTTGTCCGCAGTTCGTTAGTTGTAGTTATAACAAACATTTTGAATTTGGCTATCGTAGTCCATAGACTACTGAACGAACGATGTCGCATATGCTACAGAGAAACTGTCAAACTCACGAAATCACTTCGCAATATCGCATACGAAAGTGATTTGTAATAGGAAACAATCAAAACGAAGCACGGACGCAGCTGCGTGTATCGCATTAAACTTTTCGTAATAGACCCCCTGTCTCTTGGGAGCTGAAATTGGTAGATACCAACGAAAGTGGTGCCCTCTGAGGTTTTTATTTAAGAAGTTGTTAATAGAAAATGATTCTAATAAAACATAACGTGGAATTTTTAGGACCCATGGTCTAGTATTTTTAGAAAGTATCGATTTTTAAGTATTCCGTCGTAGTCATTCATAGAAGTAGATACCAAATGTGTCAGAAACAGCCACTTTTAGCAGTTTTGCTATCTACATCTAGCAGTGACTACGAAGGAATGTAATGATACCGTTTAAAAATACTAGACTATGAGCAGGCCTCCTTCACACGCTCAAGGTCGCGCGATAAGCACCTACCGCTAGCCGTGCCGCCGGCGGCACAAGTGAGCAGCGGGCCGCCACACGCCCGCCTGTGTAGTCACGCGGCATCTTAATGCCTGTGTAGGTATTGTCTCTTTATAATAGTAACAATGTCGAATCGCCATTAATGTGCCGTGTACGGATGTCAAAATCAAAATAAACAATTGTCGTTTTTCACATTATGATATATGCTACACAGTTTATTTAAAGGAAAACGACTCTCGCAGTAACTATTAGCTTTGTACTATTATGTATTCTGTGTCTGTGCCCTAACGTTGCGTCGTCAGAAAAGGTAAGAGCACGCGATAGAAAAAGAGGCAACTACTATTAGCGCTGCGCGACCTGAATTGCACTTTATTGTGTTGGAGCAAAAGTCGCTATTTATTTAAATGACTTTGCGGAATGCTGCTTCTGTACTTGTACTATTAGTTATTCTGTCCTATGAGCCCTAAAAAATCGTGGTTAAGTTTTATTAAAATTGTGTATTAGAATTACAATATTATATAAAATTCACCACGGTCACTTTCGGTCATACAACCGCCTTATATCTAGAGCTGAACGTTTTACTTTATATCAAGACCGATTTGCAAGTTGTTAAAATAAAAAAGTCACAAAACACACCTCAAATTGGACACTAAAATTCACACACAAAGTTATCTTCGCATAAAACCCTTGCGCTTCGAAGCGTGTCACATAAAATCCGCCAAGCGCCCTAATGAAGTTAAAAATTAAATTTACCACATCCCAAACACCAGGGGGTCGTAATAAAAACTTTAATTAGACATTAAAATCGCACGCAAATCTTATCAGTTTCAAAATTTAAATATGATTTTTTAGATTTGCCTCACTGATAAAATACCACTACTATTAACCCTTTTCTCACGTCAAACTCGAGTGTAAATCACTAGGGTATTAAACCGGGTGTAACAAGACCTTCAACGAAGCCGAAGTCTACGTATTCTGCCCATCATCAGGACCATTTCTGTTCAAAATTATTGCTGGGAAACGATTTTGATTTTTGGTGTTAAAAAAGCATTGCATACTTTACCACGTAATGTAACGCGTACCACAGACCGCGCCTGCGAGTGTATGCTACACAGCTGCGTGCGGCCGAGTTGAAAGGCAGCGTTCATGTGCGTGCTCATGAGATACATCGAGTGACGACGTTTTAAAGCCATTGTTTGTTACGAAATACTTAAAATTTTGATAATGTTTCATTGGACAAAAAGTACGAAATAACGAATAAAATAAGATTTCATAAAAATTTTTGACTTTGACCTTCAATAACTTCGTAGCTATTGGTTTCCCAGGTATTAGTAGGTATGAACCTCTATACTAAAAAAAGTTGGGAGTTACAAGTCGTGATAAAGTTTGGCCACATGATAGAAACTGATCTGTAGGCTGTTCCTAACTAATATTGAGCTGGGCCAAACTATCCTTACATACAGTTCCATACGGCGGCGGGTTGAATAGCGCACTTTTCCCGGCTTCATTCTAAAAACTATAACAATTCAGGTTTAGCTAATAGGTCAAATGTGGTATCATTTTCGGATAAATCAATAACGCAGTACTTATTTCTGATATAAAAAAAATCAATTTATTAAGCAGTTTCTGAAAAATTACACAATAACCAACATTTTTAAACTTCATTTTTTTAGTTTAGGTATTGGCACTTGCTTCAGTATTTTCAAAAAAACTACTTTAAAGAAGCGTTTTTCAGGTTAATTTGTTTTATGTTTTTGTTATGCTAACTATATTTTATACAATTTGCGCCTAACCCAAATAGTTGAGGTCCATTGTTTGCGGAGACACAGCTAGTCAAAAATATGCATTTTTTCACGAAATAAAAAAGGTTTCCGTTTCTTTCAGAAACATTTTTCAGGTTTTTTGTTTATATTTCTGTAAAGTTAATTAAATTTTCTACAATTTCAGCTTAATTTGAGTAGTCTAGGTCTATTGGTTGCAAAGACATAGCTGGTTAAAAATGGGCTTTTTATTGAAATTAATTGAAAAAACTTATCTTTGACTAGCTGTGTCTTTGCAACTAGTAAACCTAGACTACTCAAGTTAGGCTCAAATTGTAGAAAATTTAATTAAATTTATAGAAATATGAACAAAAAAACTGAGAAATGCTTCCGAACGAAACGGAAACCCCTTTTATTTCGTCAAAAAATGCATATTTTTGACTAGCTGTGTCTCCGCAAACAATGGACCTCAACTACTTGGGTTAGGCGCAAATTGTATAAAATATAGTTAACATAACAAAAGCATATAACAAATTAACCTGGAAAACGCTTCTTTAAAGTAGTTTTTTTTGAAAATACTGAAACAAGTGCCAATACCTAAACTAAAAAAATGAAGTTTAAAAATGTTGGTTATTGTGTAATTTTTCAGAAACTGCGTTATAAATTGCATTTTTTTATACCAGATATAAATTCTACGTTATTGATTTATCCGAAAATGATACCACATTTGACCTATTAGTTAAACCTGAATTGTTATAGTTTTTAGAATGGAGCCGGGAAAAGTGCGCTATTCAACCCGCCGCCGCCGTATGGAACTGTATGTAAGGACTGTTTGGCCCAGCTCAATATTAGTTAGAAACAGCCTACAGATCAGTTTCTATCATGTGGCCAAACTTTATCACGACTTGTAACTCCCAACTTTTTTTTTGTATTGAGGTTCATACCTACTATATAGTCTAAAAGACAAAAATGATCCTGATAATGGGCGAAATATGTGGACTTCGGCTTCGTTGAAGGTCTTGTTACACCCGTTAGTAAGAACGCACAGATGGTACACCACGCTCATGAGCAAAGTAATTTCTCATGTAACTACGAAGTTTGTAGCACTTAGCATTTTGTGCAATTTCCTTTTGAAACTGCTGCAACTAGCATCGTAATAATAGTTATTTTGAAAGTTCCATTAATTTTAATTACATTTAAGAGATTTAGAACCGAAAATGAAACTAAGAGAAAACTGTACTAATTGCTCCTCCTTACATGGATCAAGAGCTAACCCCGGAAATAGGTATACAATTTACAGAGCGACGAAACCCCTTTTGTTAGTGTGCCATACTATCATTATTAACAGATCCGGGCACCTCGCAGATTTTCAGTGGTGGGGGTGGGAGTGGTTGGGCAACAAAGGGGCTGAAAACCGATTGAAGGTTTATAATTTACAGAGCTCTAGATTTGGTGTGGTATAGCAAGATAATTATGTATTTAAATCGAAAATATAATTGCCAGGCATTTTGGCTGGTGGGAAAGTAGTGCCAGGCGGCATCAAAGGTTCGCGAAAAAGTGGTAAAGTTTGATGCCGCCTGGCACTACTCTGCTGCCGCCTGGCTCTGTAAATTGTATACCTATTTCCGGGGCTAGCTCTTAATCCAACAGAACAGTGAAGGAGTTTAAGTACATCATTGGCAACCACTTTACGCACAGTGCTGATAATAGGGTCTCCCCCAAGGATCTCCACGACGATCTTTCTTTTTTTTATGCACAGCGGGATAGTGCTTGGCCTTCACCTCACCTGATGTTAACTGACGATAAGGCCGAAGGTGCACTACACCCGGAATCCTCACCACTGAGTTACTGGCTACCTTACCACTAACTGCCGGAACACAAAAACTTTTAAATTGTTGTTATGGCGTCAGATTTAATTAAGATAGTGGTAGCTAACCAGGTGGACTTGAATTAAGCCCTACCAGCAACCAAACCGAGTACAAATTGTACCCACCTAGGAATCGAACCCAGGACCTCTGTGTCTTACACGGTTGGGCGAACCACTAGACCACAGAGGCAGTAAAATCATTCCAGGACAGTCTGCATCACAGGCGGCTTCCTGTAACCTTCACTAGATCGTCATTCCACCTTATCTGGGGCCTATCCACGGAGCTCCTGTGCGCGGGCGCCTTTTTCCACCCAAACAGCCCACATTTCTTGCGCCATGTCTACTGACACTACAACTGAGCCTGAGCAATCTTTCGAGTGCTGTTGTTTAGGAATATTAAAGTTTTCTGTTTATTTTTGAACCTACATTACTTATTTTTGTTGAAAAGTACCAAGTTTTCAACAGTCGGCAGTATTTAAAAACGCGCATGGTAACATTTTCATTTGGTTTATGTTTTTTTAAGTACCTATGAACTTAGTTAAATCGAAGAACTGTGTCTCCAGATTGGGAGGTTTCTCCATTGTGTGGTAAATTTTAATTACTGGGGAAAAAAAGAAAATCTGTTCTTTATAACAAAATGTAACATTTTGGGCAACACAATCGCGTATGGGGGTAATTTTTAATCTTATCTTCATACAAATGTATCATTTTGGGAAAAAATAAAATGAGATCTGAGAAAAAAATTAAATTCATATCTGGAGACACTAAACGAAGAATAAAATGCTAATATAATTATTGATTTGATTAAATAAAACATTTATTTTCCAAAGAATGTGTTCTTGAAAAAAACCGAGTTTGAAAAAAACAAGGGTGCTGTGTTTTTACATGTTTTTTTTTCAAAATGGTGAAAAAAACAAAGTTGTTTTTTTTTCATGTTGCATCACTAAGTCTGAACTATAAACCGTTACTTGCCCGGTGGTCCCCCACTCTAAGTTTCCCTTGGGGTACCACGAGCAAATACTTAAGCCTGTGGAACACCCAAAGAGGACAAAGGGGTACCAAGGGAAAATTATATGGCCCGTGGTACCCCTTATCATTTTTATGTCAGATTTAAAACATAGTATAAAACAAAGTCGCTTCCCGCTGTCTGTCCCTATGTATGCTTAGATCTTTAAACTACGCAACGGATTTTGATGCAGTTTTTTTTAATAAATAGTGTGATTCAAGAGAAAGGTTTATATGTATGGTGTCAAATTCCACACTACACTGATGCGAAGCGAGGGCGGGTCGCTAGTATTTAATAAAGATATTGTTAAGGGGTTCCACGGGTAAAAGTATTTGCTCGTGGTACCCCAAGGGGAACTTTGGCTGGGGGACCACGGGAAAGTGTCACTATTAACAGTTTTAAGTTTAAATAACTAAAATTAAGTTACTTACAATTGCACTACGCGTTGTGCTTAAAATCAAAATGCATAAAACTTAGCAGGAGGTATAGACATGGCATAAAACTTAGTTTTTCTTATGTTTGGGCCTTAGTTATGCTCTAAAATCAAAGAAAAACCTCTAACTGAACAAAAACAGTTTTTCTAGTGTGTTATTTTCCTTAATTGAGAATTATTAGTGGTTATTCCCAGCTTTTCATAATTCAAAATTAAGTTGTTACTTAATTGTAAATAACGCATCGCCCAAAACTGCCGGATGATTACGCGAAATTATATTTTAATTATGTTTCATTATTTTGGCTTTATTAATTAAAAGCAGCTCGCTCGGCGGAATATTTTTCGGTAATAAAATGCAATATGTTTGATCCGTTGTTCTGCCGATACGGTAACGAGGCTTGGGGGCGGCACGGTAATTTTTATAATCCAAAATTAATGACAGGTTTTTCGCCCAATATCTTTTGAATATCGTCTATGGTTTTTGTTGATACCTTCTATGTTTAGTGAGTCGTCTCTGATAAATGTGAACCTCAAGTAACATTGTTAAAAAAACCGCGAAAACAGCATTAAAATGTATGGAAATCTTGAAACTGAAAACTCTGAACCTTACCTCTCAGAATGCTAATACTAATAAGTTAGGATCAGAGTTTTTAGTTTCAGGATTCACATACATTATTATGCTATTTCGCGTTTTTTTAAACATATCCTTAGATCTCTTAAAATGCTGATCAGATCAGTTGGGTGTATAGCGATCTGAATCTTCTCCATATCCCTAGATAGCCATCATCAGATCACAGCTATGTCAATCCTTGGCGGAGAACAAGTTACCTCGTCTGTATGAAAATCGCCTGGCGTCTTTAATTATGTTGCCATCACTATTTGGATGACTACTCTACTGTAGGTGAATTTTACATCAAAATTAAACCTAACTGCCACACCAAAATACTTTGAAAATACTAAATTGGGCATTTGGGTGTCAATGTCTTAAAATCTAAAGTTAGCTTATAACGTTAATATACAACGTAAGTTTTTTTTTTCAATTTGCTAACGTAAATCTTTCGTCATGCGCGCTAAGCACGCGACGGACCGTGCGGATTTCAGCAAATATTCAATTTGGATAAAGCTGTGATCACATTGGTAAAAAATACGTAGTCACTACTAATGACATGTAATAGTCATCAATGATTCATCATACTAACTTTATGTCTAATTCTTAATAAAACATCAAACTTTTAATTCAACAAAATCTCGTAAAAAAGCATCTCCATAAGACTCTAAACGTCACATGGGTAGAAATAAAAGAATTAAAAAAAACTATTAAAAAGTGAAATAAGTATATCGCACTTTGCGCATGTTGACTCTTTCTATTGTTGAGACATAGGCGTAGATATGCAGCGAACTAAAATCTACGTAAAAAAAAAGCATTCCGCTCAAAAATGGCATCACGCAAAATTACAATCAAGTGGGCGGGGTTATAAAATGCCGGCATATAGTTAATTTAGTTATGCAGCACAAAGTGACTGATCACTGATTGCATAATAGCGACCATAATCTGTGCACTCATAGATATTTTTATAAACTTAAACGAAAAAATATATATTTAATACTTATGACACGTTAAACTCTGCATATTTTTACTGCCTTCTTTGCGTCTTTTTACACCATTTGACTACACAGGACGTCATTTCGGACTATAATTTTCATTTCAACTTTAATATCACAACATCTGAACACAACCCAACATCACTCAGACAGAACAATGCAGGCATGCAATAAAAAAAGCAAATCACGAAAAAAAAATTGCCCGCCAAACTGAGTGCTTTGAAGCGAGAAGAGATCTCAGATGCAAATTATGCTTAAAGTCTGTGTTGCTGTCAAAGGGCAGTGTTTAGGCTGTTCCACTGCACTGATGGTGAAGATAATTTGAGGAAAAGAGCAAAACGCAGTTGATGGTTAAAACTTTTTGGTATAAAAAAAAGGTTGGTTCTATTTTTGAACTTTTTCATTACGGTATTGGCACAGAATATTTGGGTACCTATGTGGCGAAAGGGGTAAGGGGTGAAATTATGATGAAGGTAATCATTTTACAAAAATGCTATGATCTGCATAGTGAGTCGGTGGGGTGGGATTTTTAAAATGTAAGCCGATGAGAATCGGCTTGCATGGATTCTTCACCACTGCCTATAATATAAGTTGCAAGGACTTAGCTAATAAGGCCCATTACATACAGACGGAATCTGAATATCGATAATTAGAGACCGGATTATATGCAACATAAAAAGCCCAAAATATGCATTCAAATATGCAAGAAAAATAGCTAAAATATGCATGAAATCCATAAAAAGGGCCAAAATATGCAACATGAATTAATGAAGACGTTTTTTGAGGTTTTTTATTCTTAAAAGGTATACTTATTATTATACTCAACGATAATAACTGTATTTGCGAGAATATCAATTACAAATTTTATTTGTCATTAATATTTACCTTTAAAAATATATACGACTACAGCTTGGCCATAAAGAGTTGAAATTAAATAAAATGGAACTAAATTTTTCAGTACAAAATATAGTCAGTGTTGCCAAATTATTCATGATTTTGACTTGTTTACATAGTAACTGGCCCCTCAATTTTTGTCAACTCTTTATAGTCAAGCTGTAAGTATTGTTCCTAATATTCTGAAGACAAATTGTGTCTATGATCTCTTAATACCTATGTTTTTGTAACTGAAGCATGCACTGAAGCGACTGGGCAGAATTGAAATTTAAGTGCCATTGTTTGGACCTGTTAGACATTTGAACGATGAACGAAATCGAGCGTAAATATGCATGATTTCCAAATTTGTTGCCAAAATATGCAACTACCACTAAAAAAGGGGTTAAATATGCAAATGCATATGCAATATGTATTTGCATATAATCCGGTCTCTATCGATAATATACTTACCTATGAAAATTTCAAACGGAAAATTACCGCATGTATGTGCCAGGTACATAAATTTGTATGGATTTGCTGCGTTCGGAATGATATCGTTTCGGAATTCCGAATCAAAATTCTGTCTGTGTATGAGTGTATGACGGGCCTAAGACGGATTTTCAATAATTAAACAATAAATAATGCTTGAACAATTTCACACAGCGCCATCATAGCCCCAAACTAAGCAAAGCTTGTAATATGGGTGCTAGACAACTGATGTACTACTTATATACTTTTTTAAATTTATACTTATTATACATAGTAACACCCAGACCCGTCACAGAAATTGAAATTTATCATTTCAATTTTCGGCCCGGCCGGGAATCGAACCCGGGACCTCTGCGTGGTAGACCGGCATGTTGACCACTGCACCACTCATGTCGTCAAGAATTGATAACATAGGATCATTTTATGCGGTAATCCAAATTTTAACTACACAAACTGATTTAAACAAGGAAAAAACGCAAACAATAAAAATAGTTTAGTACTAATACTAGTGCATGTACTTATCATAATAAAAACATAGTTATTTCCATAGAAATATAATGTCAAAGAACAACAAAGTCAATTAAGAGGTGATCCGAAAACGAATCAATACATTTTATATGAGATACGTAAAATATGACTTAGATTCATAAAATATGACTATATTATGGCAAAGGAAATTAATAAACTATGTTCCATACTATTTTCTTTGTCGATTAACGAATAAATGTAGCGAAATTTGGTTTTAGAGAAATGTGTGGCAATATCTTATTTACCTTTGAAAAGTGTGATTACTTGGATTGTTTCTTTTAGTCACATCACAATTACTTAGAGTACAAGACACCATAGCTCCACGATACCTTTATTTTAAATACTAATTAAGATTAAAAAATATTTTAAACAAACTGTGATTGCTCATTTGCTAAGCGGGACGCTAGGGGCTCTTACTGTAAAAAATGTTGGCACATGTCACTTGATCCTTTGTCTCTTTTTTACATAGAACGTGTCCGTATGATGTTAACTTCTCTTTTCCACGCTTTGTTGGTCTTCTTGAGCGCAGCGAAAATTTTTCTATGTCTATGGTTATTTCAATGTAATTACTTTTTCTTGATTGGCGGCGCTAGTGGTGGCTTGGCGCACTCATAATAGCCGAAATAGATAAAAGTTAATTTTGCGACCCCTTTATAAAATCAAATATAAGTTCAAAGAAATAATAAAAAAATAGGTGAGATAATTATGAACAATTTCTTCTTAACTTCAAAGTTTTCAGCCACTTTTTATATCCTTAAAATCTAGGCGCGTACACTCACCCTCACGCGTCTAGGCGCCCACCTTGGATGAATTTGATTCGTCCAAGGCGCCCACTCACGGCGGGTGGCGGGAGAGACTCGCGCGGGTCGACCTACTATGAGATGCGCAATCAGCTTCAGTGACAACAATTTCAATAGGGAACATGCATCAATTTTTTTTTGTATCAAAATCAAAAGTATAATGCGTGAGAAAATCAACTATAATATTAAAACTTTTCTCTTGTGTTTTTTTCTCGTGATATAGTTACTTGAAGTTAGCACGCAGCAGCACCCGCCGAAAACGCTCTATACAAAAAGGTCAACATTTTTGACGTCACTTATGTCACGTTTCAGTGCATTAGTATGGAGTTAGCCAAGAATTTTCAAATATCTCCCTAAATATTGCGTTTAAGTACATATGTGTGATACAAAATATTATTTCTTATTTGATGTTCTATCCGACTGCTAAGTGCATTATATCCGAAAACGAAAAAAAAAATCATTATTTTTCCTTGTGTGATGAAACTAAAGTAATACATTTTATTTTTTATTTTTCTGTTCCATCATGTTTTTATACGTGTCCGCAGCGATCTAGCTCAAATTTATCAAAATCGGTGACTTATGCATGTTCCCTATTTATGTAAGAAAATTATTTGAGTAATTGTACTGCTGTTATATAATGACCTGACAAAATTTGTAAAGGGGTCCAAAAATTACCCTGTACCTATATAAAACCTTATACATTTTCTATTCAGCATCCAAATTTTGTGGATGTGTTTAGTCCATGAAACTGAACAACTTTCTCAAAGTAATACAAGACCAAATATGTAAAAAATCTCTATCCATGCAAATCAAAGAGATCACGTGATCAATTTAGTATGGGATGACCAACATTTTGTGGCGAAATTCTTGGAGAAAGTTGTTTAGTTTCATGGACTGGACACATCCTTGAAATTTGGATGGTAAGTTTAGAATGACCATGTGTTATATCAGAAGCTAGGTCTTTATGTATATCTTTATTAATGTAACCCCTTCTGGGACACCACTTACGAATGGGTAAGGAGGATGTAATATGACACCGTTTTAATCGTATTAACACTTTATTATTATTGATAGCGGGCATTATGGTCTCTGCCGGATCTCGCAGACCGCACCGCGGCAGACCTTGGCAGTCGGTGACAATAGGCCATAAGGAATTGTTGCGGTCAACGGAGAAACCAGGGTTTGCATACAATGCCCAGACTAACGCGGGACACTTAGAAACTTGGATATGGCAATTTATATCTAATTTTATTTATGCAACATGGATAATCTAATAAAAAAAATATATATTATACGTTTTTCTTTATATATTTTTTAAGTGTTGTGGCTTTTAACCATGATTTCAATTTCTCAGCCACTCGGGCGAAAGAAAACGTGAAATGCTTTTTTAAGAGAAACCAAATATATCATATAAAACTATTACCTATCGTGTCATAATCTGATGTTCCAATTAGATCTTAGCTTAAAAATTCAACAAAATAATTCATTACATTTTGTCTTAAAGGTTTTATAAAAAAAAAACAGAAGATCTCTCTTCTACACTTTTTAGACAGATATCTTTACAGGTACTACTAAAAACCTATTTATAAAGTATGTACCTATAAAATGTCATATCCAATTTTTTCACATCAGTCTGATGCTGTTTATGATTATTGTTTAATCGTCAAAACCTGGCGTTGTGCCAGTCAAAAAACACACGCTTTTGCATTTGTATGCTATATACGAAAGTCTACGTGACTGTCTGTCCGTATTTTGAAATATGGCCGCCACTGGTGGTCTGGCTATTGGCATGTGTCACTAGGATTGATGCATTAATACAGGAAAACTATAGGTAAATTATTACGTTCGTCCACACATCCTGATGCGCCTTGTTAAATTCGTTTATAAGCTTTTGGGATAATTCTGCCTAGTAAAGCCTTTGGCCCCATTGTTAGTGGGGTCAGTATAGGAAACATTTTTTTTAACCGTCTGGTTTCATTAAAGAGAAATGACACTTCAAGAACTAGTTTTCGCCTAGTATTGATTTTTTTTATGCTCAACGGGTAATGCTTGGCCTTCACCTCACCTGATATTAAGTGACGATAAGGCCGGAGGTGGAAGCTCACTACACCCGGAATCCTCACTGAGGAACTGGCTATCTTACCTCTAACTGCCGGAACAATATTTTTTTTAATTGTTGTTACGGCGTCAGACTTAGTTATTTAAGATGGTGATAGCTAGCCATGCGGACTTAAAATAAGCCCTACCACCAACCAAACCGAGTACAAATTGTACCTACTCTGGAAATCGAATCCGGAACCCCTACGTCTTACACGGGTGGGCGAACCCACAGAGGCGGTAAAAATTTTTAAAACTTAAAGCAATTTACATGACTCAAATTATTTTATTGATAAAATAAATATTAGGCAACACCACAAACATTTCACTGATTCCAAAGTAGCTAAAGCAGTTTGGAAATCAAAGACAACGGTGGAACTACAAATACCCAAATACCCAGACCTGACCCATTTTCCAATTTGGCCCAATCGGGGATCGAACCCGGTACCTCAGAAATGGTGATACCTTAAAAACCGGTGTAAAAACCACTCGACCACGAAGGTCGTGAACAATAATATCTATATATATAAAAGAGTAAATCACTCACTGACTCATCACGAAATCTCAGAAACTACAAGCGCTAGGAGTCTCAAATTTTGCATGGGGGTTCCTTTTAGGGTGAAGGTGCTCACTAAGACGGGATTTTGCGAAATTCAACCCCTAAGGGGGTAAAACAGGGTGGCAAAGTTTGTATGGGAGAAAGCGATTCCTTGGCCCGATTGACTTGAAATTTGGCATAGACATTCTTTAACAAAATTAATTGAATACGTGTTTCGTCTTTTCTTGAAATGTATCCCCTAACAGGGTTGAAAAGGGGTAGAAAGCTATTTTTAGGGTGGTTGACTTCGATATCGGAATCAAAACTTCTTAGTGCATTTGTACGATTAAGAAAAATAAATGTCAGTTGTCAGCACTGACGTCCACTGAATTTTCTAAAAGACTTTAACATCATAGATAATATCACATATAACATCATAGAATACACTATATGATTCAAATTTAACATAATTGCACCCAGCATGCGTTGCAATATTACGATTTTTTTGCCAGGAGTCTTTTCAGTCGTAAGTAGAACAATTCACCAAACATATACTTATTACCTAGGTACATTACTAATCGGATGTGGAATGTGGATGAATAGTTTAGGAGTGCATACTGCATAGGAAACACTGACATGAAAAAATTTTTTTTTATTCAACTGGACAGGCTGTCTGTATGATTTGACAGCAAAGTTCTTGTGCCTATTTGAAACGCCACTAGCGTGCGTCTTAAGAACTAATTTTGACGTACAATATGAAAATGGTTGACGTGATGGTCTCTCCAGACTTCAAACTTTAGTACCATGTACGCACGCTATGCTCACGCTACGTCCTACAGCGCCAACATGGCGGTAATCAAATAGGCACAAAAACAGTTTGACATAAGCCTGTCCAGTGTAAATATATGCAGGTCAATGATAGGAAACAAATAAACATACACAAAGACTTCTATGTTGTTGAACATTACATTAGATTTTTATTTATAAAGAAGATACTTTTAAGTATTAAATATTACATAATATAATTATATTTTTTTTTGTTAAATTACCGCTAATATTTTTATGGACCAGGATGTCGAGGACAGCAAAGGAAACGGTGGTTGAAAGGGGAAAAGGAAGATTTAATAGCAGAATAATGGAAACACGTTTACAATAGGCAATAGGCAAAGGTTATCTTACTCTATGGGCAAAGGAAAGCAATATGACAAGAAGAGAGTAAAGAGACTAAACCATAGTATAGGTATTTACATGTAACTAATTACAGAGTAGAATATATAAGTCTATACATGGGTAGGCCTGTCCTTGACATAAGTAACTACCTACCTAATACAGAATCATGAACAGGGCGTTGGTTCTGTAACCAAACTCGAACCCCACTTCGAATCTCACTTCACTGCACGGGAATTTTAAACCACAAATAAGATAATGAGATAAGATAATGAAGATAAATAAGATAATGATAATAAGATTTTTTTTATCACAAAAATAAATGAATTAAATTCACGCGAAGTGAAGTGAGGTTCGAAGTGAGATGCGAGTTTGGTTACAGAATCGGCAGACTGCGCGGCTAAAACCGCGGGGTGCAGTTATTACCTTTATAATCACAAAATTGTAAAAATTATAAAGTTTTGATGTTTGGATGTTGTTCATATTGTTACTCAATCAGGTCTGAACGGGTGAACGGATTTCGACAAAATTTGGCACAGAGATAGATTATAGTCTGGAATACTTAACACAGGCTTCTTTTCATCCCGATTATTGGTTTCCAGGGAAAGACTAACAACAATTACAGACTCCCACGCCGGGGCGGAGCCACGGGCAAAAGCTATAGTGTATAGGTAGTATAAAACAAAGTCACTTCCCGCCGTCTGTACGCTTTACTTAAACTACCTTACCTATGCATAAAAACCGCATTAAAATCGATCCATAAGTTTGGGAGCTAGGTTGCCGGAGACAGACAGACACACACACACACGTCAATTATATTATAACACTCCTTGCGTACGTCGTATGTAGATAACCTGTAGTATAATCTAATAACTTCACACTGACACCACATTATAGCACAGTTTTACATTAGTAGGTAACTACATTGCACCCGTGCGAAGCCGGGGCGGGCCGCTAGTATATTATAATGTAAGTCATTGATAACATCACATAAAACGTTTGATGCCATAGATTTTGCTTTCCACTTTTTGCGAAACCACTGTACACAAAATCAGAAAAAGCGATGGCTGGTTCATGCGTCATGCTCGTGAACGGGTGCTGCCAGTGGGAATAGGTCTGCTTTTGACTACCTATCTTAACGCATATAGAATCGTAATTTTTTTTTCTCCCTTGTAACAGCCTAGACTGAATAATAACTTCAAACTTTGAATTTAGCTTGAACCCTGTAAATTGATTAAGAAAATTTGTAATTCATTAAGTAATGATCTAATTATAATTTTATTTATTTGTTAATCTTTGTTTAAGTCTGGAAACGATATACATATTTGTAAATATCGTTCCATTTGATAAAGCTGATAAGTTTTTTTGCGCCCGTTTTTCTTGTCAGCTAAAAGACGTCATAATGGGTGGTAGGGTAAAAAAATTAGTTGACGATTTAAAAACGCTCATTATGTGAGCTTATTTGAAGAAAGAATTTTACATTTTCATTTTCATTTTCACAACACTTATGTTTATTTCTATAAAAATATTGGAATAGCGAAATTATAAAATACAAGTATGAATATCTGTAACAACCTTCGTTTACGGGTAACGCAGTAAAAATGTGTCGTTTCGCTTTTATTGCGCTGCGACAGTAAACCACAGAGGCAGGCGGTTCGCTTCTCGTTGAGGGCAGCCGGGTTTATTACTTGCCAGCCATTTATTAATAAACTTAACAAGATGTTAAATTTTTTCTTGGTAAATAAATATCAATCGGTGCTTGTCATTGCACGATCTACAGCTGCAGGGAGCAGATCAGGGAGCTACTGATGATACTCCGTGTAGAGGAAAATCACGTTTAGAGTATTATTTTTTTTTATAACAGGCAAGCGCTTGCCCGCTATCACGCCTAATGGTAAGCGATGATGCCATCTACGACGAAACGCGCTTGCCTAGAAGATACCTATTCACTGGCGACTTAAAGACCCCCAGATTGTACTATGGGCAACAGCGTCGCTTAACCAGTTTGCAACAAAATTCGTGTGCGCGCATATCGCCCCTGCACGAACTAAACGTATGTGACAGCGGGTGCGGCGTGCAAGCGATTTTAACCTTAGCAGTGGTTAAGCGACGCTGTTGCCCATGGTACCTATCAGGAAACACAGATTCAGGCAAGGCGTTCCACTCTCTAGCGGTACGGATAAAATTTGAAGCAAAACGCTTAGTTAGTGATGTAACATGAAAAAAAAACAAATTGTTTTTTTTTCACAATGTTGAAAAAAACATGGAAAAAAAACACAGCACTTTTTAGGGTTCCGTACCTCAAAAGGAAAAAAACGGAACCCTTATAGGATCACTTTGTTGTCCGTCTGTCTGTCTGTCCGTCCGTCTGTCTGTCAAGACCCTTTATCTCGGAAACGCGTGGAGGTATCGAATTGAAATTTAAACCATATACTAAGGTCTACGGGCCCTTGAAGCTGTAAAAAAATCAAACTTCTAAATTAACGTAATAAAAAGATACTGCCGTTTAGGGCGCAAAAAACGCATTTTCGATACTCTCAAAGGAATCAAAATTCATAGGGTACTTCCCGTTGACCTAGAACTATGAAATTTGGCAGGTAATAGCGTCTTATACTACACTTACAGGAATAAATCTGAAAACTGTATATTTGTAATTAAATCATAATAAAATATGGTCATTAAAATACGTAATTATTAATCATCTTGGTGAAACAACGGTATGCGCGGCATTGCGCGGTCATAGTTTAACTTCTAATTACTTTTGGATTAATCGCGCCACTAATTCTTTTAAAAATATCAATATTTATTATTATTAATTATTCAGATCCTTTCAAATATTGTTATAGTTAATTACTTTTAAAAATAAAATTAAAAAGTAATAAATTTGGCTCTAAATATTTTCGCAACATGGCGGTGTGTCACGCTGTATGACAGGGGGTCTTCTTCTTCTTATTTTTGTTTTGGCAATCTACTTTCTTCTTGGAAGTAATTTTTGCCAGTGTCAAGTGTTGAATAGTTCAGTGGTAGATTGTTTCAGTTTACATTAAAATGCGGGTGCATCGCATTCCAATGTTGCTTGGAGCATTTGGCACCAAGTATAATCAAGACAGTTTACTCGGTAAGGTCAGCCGAGGTAGCCACCACAACAATAAAAGTCTCGGCTTCACACAACCAAAGGGTCCTGTTGGAATACACCCATTTTCTCTAATAACATTGCGATAGATAAAACCATTTCACAGAACATTATACAGTGTACTATCGATATACAGCGCCATCTGTTGACAATCAAAAGTACTTGTATTTCATACAGGTGCGGTGGGTTTGTAATTATTTTATTTTTTCTCAAAAATGCTTGGAAATTCGAACATTATTTTGACAACCTTCTTCGTGCTAAATCAGAGTTTACGGACAGACCTAAACCGCGCCGTCAATATTTGTATGAGAATCCATTACTAACGTGTTATAATGGATTTTCATACAAAATTGCCGGCGTCTGTCCAGCAATGTTTCTATTAAAACTCATTACACACGTGTAATTCAGAAATGGAGCGAACTTTTCAATGAAACACAAATATAGGTATCAAATGTAGCCTTGATGAGCGAGCACATTCCAAATTTTTTTTTAATATTCGGTATACTGGTATCACGTGAAAGGCCTTGATGAGCACATTCCAAAAAATTGAAAAAAAAATATAAAAACGAAAAGAACTGTTTTGGTGCAATATGGGTATCAAATGAAAGGCCTTGATGAGCGCATTCCAAAAAGATAAAAAAAATTAAAAACGAAAAAAAAATTTTTTTAAATACCTATGGGTATCAAATGAAAGTTTTTTGAAAAGTTTTTAGGAATATGCTCATCAAGGAGCATATTCCAAAAAACTAAAAAAAAAAAATTAAAAAAGAAAGTTAATTTTTTTTTGCAATATGGGTATCAAATGAAAGGCATTGATGAGCACATTCCAAAAAAACTGAAAAAAAAACAAAAAAATATTTTTTTTTGCAATATGGGCATCAAATGAAAGGCCTTGATGAGCACTTTCCAAAAAACTGGAAAAAAAAATAAAAAACTGGAAATAAATGAAAAAAAAACCGGATTTTTTTTTTCAATATGTGTATCAAATGAAAGGCCTTTATGTGTACATTCCACTTTCCATTTTCTTTTTTCAATTACTGTAAGTAATTTAAAATAAAAATAAAAAGCTTAAAACTTTTAAAACTAAAAAGTTAAAAGTTTAAAAGTACTACACAAGCCTTGGCCGCATCTAGGCATTGATGGACTAACGTATGTTCTTCAATGCCTGTCTTGAGTGCCGCTGCAGTAATGTACTATTCCATTTCAAACTTCGCCCGTGGTCAATTCTTTGTCGTAATCCCTGGAAGGGTTATTTTCTACGTGGCGACAAAGGATTTCAAATGGTTATCTATATATAGCAGTCTGCTGAACGGATTTTGATGGTATTTTTTTACAGTTTGGTAGCTTGGAGTCCAACTTATAAACTAAGCAATTTTTCACATAATTCCGGTAGGTAGAACCTGGGATAAAGCTTGAACTCTCCGTAGTACAGTTTTCATATAAAAAACTAATAACTACCAACCACTTTTTTTCAAAATATTTCCTTTGTACCGACACAACTTTTCTATAGCTTTATTTTATGTATAGATGTAGGTCTGTACGGAACCCTCGGTGGGCGAGCCAGACTCGCACTTGTCCGGTTTTTTTTCTAAATTTGGATTTTTTTTAAGAACACAATCTTTGGAAAATAAATGTTTTATTTAATCAAATCAATAATTAGATTAGATTTTTATTCTTCGTCAGTGTCTCCAGATATGAATTTCAATTTTTTCGCAGATCTCATTTTATTTTTTCACAAAATGGTACATTAGTATGAAGAGAAGATTAAAAAAATCCCCCAACGCGATTTTTTGTTCCCTAAAATGTTACGTTTTGTATGAAGAACAGATTTTCTTTTTTCCCTAATAATTAAAATTTACTACACAATGGGGAAAACCCCCCCAAACTGGAGACACTGGTTTTTCGTTCTAAGTTCATGGGTACTTAAAAAAAACATAAACTGAATGAAGATTTTACCGTGCGCGTCTAACTGTTGAAAACTTAGTACTATTCAACCAAAGAAGTAATCGAGATTCAAAAACCTTTAATATGAACTCATAAGTATTAATCTTTAACGGAAACTTCCTTAATAATTTTAATTTCCGTACTCTTGAAAAAAAAACATGCTCCAGAAAAAAAAAAACGGTTTTTTTCATGTTTTTTCACGTTTTTTTTTTCAAGTTAGAAATAAACAGTTTTTTTACAACACTACGCTTAGTGCAAGTCTTTGAAATATCCACCAAAAAAACATTGGCGCTGATACATACGTCTGGTTGTCCGATGGAAGGAGGGAGATGGCGGAATTAGGTTGTGCAATTGCAATTGCAACTGCAGATTTTCTGAAATGTATCCGATAAAAAACCCATAAGCTTGCAACCTTGCGTCTATGTTCGAGGCTTTTGAGCTTATTACAAAAAAGATTGTCGTTGCCGATGAGCTTCCTGGCCATCCTCTCAATGGATTGCAAGTTCCACTCATGATTACAAGCAATTTTTACTGTGGGGCCAACTCTGGTCGCAAAAAAATCAGCTGTTCCATACATTGAGGTCGTGTAGGTACTGCACTTTTGTTTGGAACAGCTGATTTTTTTTTGCGAGCAGGAGAGTTGGCCCCATCGTAAAAGTTGCTTGTAATCATGAGTGGAACCACCACAGGGCGGGAACCAAATGATTAAAATTTCAGCGTGTATATATGTGGGCTACCCACAACCAAATCTTTTCTAATTTGGCATTTGAAGAAAACAAATAAATGCCAAATTTAAATAATTTCAGCTAAGGCCAGATCCCTATCTGGCTTTAGCTGAAATTATTTAAATGCAACATAAGGGTTATAATATTAAGGGTTGTTCTTAGCCAAGTGAATATTTTGACGAACTGCTTATTCGATGAAAACCAAGACGGAGCTAAGCCGCCGCACAATATAAGAATTATGCCTCCTAAACTGTAGTAGGACCGAATGATATTGGCACTTGATAATTTTAAAAGGCCTGTTTTTCGTACTAAGTAAATAGTTTTCATGAAAATAATATATGGAAAAATAAGGGTAATTGTTATTAGTTAGTCATTAAATTATTGATTAACGAATAAAAATATTTGTTATGGACCATAATTATTTTCATGACATCAAACCATTAGCGTCCCCGCTGACGGGCGATTAATCGCTGAGCGATTTTTTGTCACTGAGAATAGAATATACGGAGTTCTATACGTAAATGCCCACGAGCTACTTTTTGTAGCTGCGATAAACGCGGCGTTAATCGCGGCGCTTTTTTGTCGCTGGCTAAGTATAACCTTTGTCGTGTCATTTCGCGGGCGATTATTGCCGCGATTAACGCCGCGATTATTGCAGCTACAAAAAGTCGCCCGTGAGCGGTTACGCTTATGGTTGCGTACCAAAATGATAAAAGGAGAACCAAAATGGTATGTCTGTCTTTCACAGCTGGATATCTTAAGAACTATAGCTATCAACTTGAAATTTGGAATACTTTTAGATGATGTTTGCCCAACTATTTTGTAAATGAGAAAAAATAAAAATATTTATATGTTTTTGCAACTTGCAACAAGGACTTAAAGGGCTTTAAAAAATCGAAGTGGGGCTACTAGGGTATGTGGCTCATTCTTAAACATTTCTATCTTTAGGCATAGTTTTAGACTTTTGATATAGACTTAAAAAAAAAAAATTCCCTTACGGAACACTCGCTGCGCGAGTCTAACTCGCTTTTGGAAGAATTTTTTAATGTTACCCTAGCTAGTTTCTTAATTTAAGGAAATTACTATCCAACCACAAATGATGAGGCTACCTACTGTCTATGGTGGTAACACGGTGCGTCGAGTACAAATAGGCAAGTGGCGCAGTTGAATTAAAAGAGAATGAGACTCTACGTTAAACTTGTCGCACTATTATTATGATTTTAAAGAAACGAATTTTTTTTTGAAAATTTTCATGTCCTTTTTTTCAAATGTCCGAAGCACAATCGGTGCGACTACAGGCCGTCGCAGCTGCGTCCGGTTTATGTGCCATCAAACCGATCCGGCGATAATGGGGGAGGGGGGGGCGCAAGTGTGACCATCGTAAAAATATAACACTCAGAATTTCGGTTACAGCGCCCCGTCCGAATGTAACGGTGATATTGATTTATGTATTGCTAGTTTATATTCGCGAAAATTACGCTTTAATCATATTGAGAAAGATTTTTTTATGTTTGTGCGGCATTTGTTAAAAATTTGATGTCTTCTTCTTCTTATCGAATGAGGATTAGTGCCCACCTCTGGTGTTAGAGTCTATCAAGCCGCCTGTAAGGCCTCTAACTTGGCTTAACGACTGTTATCAGATGACAACAGCCGGGACCGACGACTTTACGTGCCCTCCGAAGCACGGAAGCGCTCAGTTGTAATGCCACTTTAACGGTCACCCATCTGACACCTGGCCGGACCGAGCGTTGCTTAAAAAACGTGATCGAGTACGATCAGTTTATCAAGATCCGCCATGAGCGCTTAAGAAGAAGCTAAAGGTCATCATCAAATCAAACATCAAATTTTTGATGTCACCTTCAGCTTCAATTAGTATTAGCTTATAGGATACAGGTGGCAGCAGTGGCAAGGTAGCGTATAGACCTTACTATACAATAACGGTCAACGTAGTCAAAAAAAAAATTAATTAAAAAAAAATAAAAACACGACTGCCCTGCTAAAACAAACTAAAAAGTTAAATAACAAGTGTTGGGGGACCATTTTGTGGAACAATTTTTGATAAAACAGGTCCCCCGACTGCTAAGACACTTGTTATTTAACTTTTTAGTTCGTTATGGCAGGGCAGTCGTGTTTTTAATTTTTTTTTTTTTTTTATTTCACACATATTAGTGACATATTATATAGTTTTGAAATGTGCTCGCTAAGGCCTTTCATTTGATGTCCATATTGTAATAATTGATGAAAAATATTTTTTTTTTTCACATTTGAAAATTGCGTTCTACAGCTGCCATAGTGACTTTTTCCAAAAAAAATATAGCCAGTGTCACTCGGAATAATGTAATAATTCTAACGATGCTATAATATACCTAGTCTGGCCATAAATTTTGTTACATATTGAAAGTTAAATAAGTGACTCAGTGAGTTACGCACTACAACCATATATGTATCAAATGAAAGGGTATAAAATACAGATTTAAACCACATTAAAATTATTCGAAATGTCCTCCTCTTGCTTGGATACAAGACTTCAATCTGCGAGGCCAGTCATCAATCGAAACACGCACGAAGTTCATATCAATAGCGGCGACTGCTTTAATCAGGGATGTTTTAAGTGACGCCAAGTTGCGATAGGGTTTAGAGCAGACCTTCTCCTCTAAGTACCGTCATATTTTGTAATCCAAGGGATTCAAGTCTGGACTGGAGGAGGGCCAATCCTCATGCCTGATAAAGTCGATTTCTCGGGCCCTGAGCAAGTTTTGGGTACTTTTCGCCTTATGAGCGAGCACAGAATCTTACTGGAAAACCCAGTGTCCGTTTTCGAACCTTGTTTGTGAAAGAGGTTCCACAATGTTTGTTAGGATTGTGTTTTGGTATATGAGGGCACTGGTTTTCACTCCTTTTTCACAAAAAAACATCCCCGTTGGACCCAAATAGGAGACCCCAAACCAAACCATGAATTCTGAAGGGTGATGATCAGGCTGAACACGTGGCACACGTGTGCTTGCTTCTTCACTAGAGTGTGTATACACTTTATCATTTAGTTTGTTGAAACTCTACAAAATATTAAAAATTTTTTCGCCCAAAAAATTAATTTCACGAATTTTTTTTCCCGCGTACCACATTAACAAAACCCGGCATCTTTCGAATATGATTTTCTTCAGCCATGCGTTAAGAAGATGTGCTGTTTTTTCTGTAAGCATGCAGTCCTAGGTCTTCATTCAACACCCTTTTAACAGTGATTTTGCTTAGTCCCATCTGCAGAGCCAAAATTTTTTGCTTACGGACAGGATTTCGTTAGATTTGCGCTTTCACTGCTTTGATGACCGCTGAAGTCCGAACAGAATGAGGTTGACCGCTCCTCTGATTATCTTCTAATCTTGAATCTTCTCTGAATCGTTTGATAGTACGATAAATAAATCGCAGTGGAATTTTCAAACTTTTCAGCAGTGTGAAAATCTCAGTTGGCGCTAGACCGCAACAATGCAATGAAATTACTACGACTTTGTCTTCTTTGAGCGTCCCCTCCATTTTAGAAAATGAAGAAAATTCCAGAAACTATATGTTTTTATTTTCATTAAATGTTCAAATTTCGAATACCCACAAATCCCACAATATTTTTTTCGACTTGCATTCTAAATTTGAAATTTTACCTAAGTAACAGAACTTATGGCTAGACTAGGTACATACATTCAAATCCGTTGAGCCATTTAGAAGTTATGGTGGAATAAAGAAACTCACATACCCACAAACATACATGAACGCTGAACACATATACACTCCTCTTTGGCAGTCGTGTAAAAAACTAACGAGTATAGCCAATATAAATTTCTATTTTTCCATTGCTTAAACTTAATTTTCATTTCGCAACCAAACCTAAAATAACCGTAATAGGAAAGTAACAAAATTGCTGAAACATTGATATTACTTATTATAGATCTCATAATTTATGGGGATATTACAAGGCCTTGGTGGGTAGCTATTTATCATATCAGTAGACGGTAGTACTTATAATCTATTCTGTGATAAAGGTATGAGTTCTATGTATTAAAAATATTTTGCAATATCTGACTTGACTATTTGAGAAGTGTTTTCAAACAAACTTAAATTATTTAAATAAAGCAATATCATCATAGTCATCATCATATAAGCCACACACCACGACTGCTGGGCATAGGCCTCCTCCAAGGATCTCCACAGTGATTGGTCCTGCGCTGCCCTCATCCAGCGGCTTCCCGCGACCTTCACCAGATCGTCGGTCCACCTTAGCGCGGGCCTACCCACGGAGCGCCGTCTAGTGCGCGGTCGCCATTCCAGAACCGCCCCGCCCCAACGACCATCGGTTCTTATCACTATGTGTCCCGTCCACTGCCACTTCCGTTGAGCAATCCTTCGAGCAATGTCGGAGACTTTAGTTCTTCTATAGATCTCCTCATTTCGGATTCGATCACGTAGGGAAACGCCATGCATGACATAGTATTAGAATGATCTCTCAAACATCAAAACACATTGATTATTCGCAAAACGCAGTAAAATAACTTGCACATTAACATAAATAGAACTTCACGATTCCAACGAATGCATTATAAAGCGCATTATGACGTGCGCTAATAAAACATACACAAACAGGAAGCGCAACAACAAAACCTACAACCGGGTGGGTGAAGTGTTTATAAATACGCCGCTCTCACCTTCGGCTTGTTGGCCGAACTTATCACGTCTTTTTTGGTGGTACAAGGTATGAGATGAAGCGTTTTTCTTTCAATCAGATTAACATTATTCCTATTGCCCTGTTTTATGCATAATACTGTTATGTTATATGTTTCGTTGCATGAGTGATACTAATAAATATTTAATTCTTTCTTCTTTTCTTTCTTTCACCGTCTAATCGGTTCTACAGCGAGTGATTACACAGTATTTTATATTTTTCTTTTAACTGTCATACTTCATTTGAAAGTCACTGATGTGTAACAAAACATTCGCTATAATTATAACAATCACTAACTTCTGCCCGCGATTTCGTCTATGATATTGGTGGTATGGATGAACTAATTATAATATTTTTACGAGAGCAGTTGCTATTATGCTTACGACTGTTTGTTATGAGTAGTGTACTGTAATTGTGTTATGACGTTAACTCGAATAATTGTTGTGGAAAAATATTTCTGTCTTATTTTTTTCTTTCAATAAAAACTGTTAAATAGTTAACTTATTAAAACCTAATTATTTTAAAATTTATCACTCACAAACTAATTATAATCTGTCTTGTTTCTATCTTGACAGACGCTACTTCTTACGATTTGACCCAGCTCTGAAGTGCATTAAACTGCGCTCCTGGCCTTGACTGCACTAAGGCCAACTCCAAAATAAGCTCGCACACACATGACATACTCAGCTGACACCGATTAAGATTTCAAACGCTCCTAGAGTTCGATGTACTCTGAATCCAACCTTGACTCGCATCAAGAGTTCGAAATTTGAATTTTTGATGAAAATGTGTTCGTCAATTTATTCAGCGGTTTCACTCATGTTGACAATGTTCAGTCACATAAGGTTCAGTTTTACCAATCATAATTTTATTACACTACTTAGTGTAAAAGCACACGAACTACTTGGCTTCCCGCACACGAGCGATTAATCGCTGAGCGATTTTTATCGCCGAGTAAAGAACTTCAAAGTATGGCCGAAAAAATCGCCGTGATTATCGCAGCTACAAAAACTAGTCCGTGCGCGTTTAAGGTAATGTTTTTATCTTCTGTGAAATAGGTTCACAGATTTAATTTAGAGTTAAAAGTTATCATGTTTTTTACTCAAATAAAAAACTTATATAAGGTCCTTCTTAAATAGTGCACATAATTTTAAGGGGTCAATGTACTCATGCATACAAACAACTTTTACTATGGGACCAACATTGAAATCGTGAAAAAAAAATCAGCTGTTCCATAGAAAATATAAAATCGAATAGATCAAAATGTATGGAACAGCTGATTTTTATTTTCGTGATTTCAATGTTGGTCCCATAGTAAAAGTTGTTTGTATACATGAGTACATTGACCCCTTAAAATTATGTGTACTATTTAAGAAGGACCTTATATATATAAAATACTTATATATTTTATATTTAGGTACTTACAGTAAACTGTAAGTACCTAAATTAAAAATTTAGTTGCCTTAATGGACCGTTTTCATTGAAAAACACTACTTCCCATTTCCTAGAACACGAAGTGTTAGATGTACTACCTTTTTCAAGTCACCTTTAACACCAATCTAATGTAAATGATTACCCCCGGTGCACTAGTCCCTTCTAACGTACCCCCCCTGGTGGGTAAGAATGTTTTTTTTTTCCATCTCTATTGTGAGAGATGCTTGGAAATTGACTTCCGCTTATCCAATGATTAGTGCTTCTGCATTGCCGGACGCCACATGACTTTAGTCATCAGCTACATTGTAACACAATCTGATGCGTTGTTTTCCATCATTTAGTTGCACCCATCCTTTGTTTTTCTCGTGATGCGAACAATATAATTAACTGCAGGTTTGCAGCACAAAAGGCGTAAAGTTTCAAGGCTGAAGTGCTATCGCCTAATTAACATACATTATCGCAAGTGCAAGGTTTGCCCTTGACTGGAGCCACTTTATGTTGGCATCGATAGAATAACGATGCATATTTTGTAGGTAACGAAAATAAACGAAAAAAAGGTAACGAAAATTTTTTTAGGTAACGTTACGAACGTTTTTTGTTGTTTCAAGAGGAGAATGCAATCTTTACGCACACCAAACGACATGTTGGCCAAGCCAACATGCCGTTTGGAGTGCGTAAAGCTGTTGGACTCGGTTATACCAGTAGCACTACCATGAGTTTACAAAAACCATTCTCGATATCGACTGCGTTAGCAATTTGTATGGGAAATTGAAGCAGAGCCTCTAGCGGATACGCGAAGAACTAAAATCTATAGTAAATGTGCTCACCATCCACGAGTTACCATCCTCGCTAATGTAAACTCGATACGGGGTAAATGTCCCATATTTCGGCATGTTAAGACTTATGATATTCATTCTAAATGTATGAGGAAGATGGCGAAATTAATAGTTAAGTTTTAATGTGGCTATGTTATACCTTTAGGCGAGTACATTATAAAAATAACTCTCCCCCTCTCCCCTCTACCACGTCACCCCTCCCCCCTAGAAATGAGACCCGTTTTACAGATTTTCTAAATTTTCAGGAAAACCATACAAGCTAGGACAAAATGGTCAATAATTCAATTATTTACTGATAAATTACCTACAAATAAGTATAGCTATTCATTTTGATACAAGTTATAGTTTCCAAGCTATGGTGTGTCAAAGTTTATGGTAGTGACTGTACGCGACAAAAATAATAAAAATCCGGCTATTGCTTAACCAAAGGTTTCCTTCACCAGGATTGATCTTTGTGTTCCTAAGATGGGTTTACGAAGTGGAGCCACCTGGATTTTTCATGTAGGTGGGGGAGAGGGGAGAGTTCAGCCTTCATGAAGTCTGATGTTAATAACTGCCTAAGTATAGTACTAAGCCAAGTTTGGTATAATTTTCGGAAAAATCAATAACGTAGAATTAATTTTTGATTTTAATAATGCCAAAGATGGCATTGTACGGCACGTATTGTATGGCACGTAAACATAAACCTAACCTAAGAAGGTTAGGTTTATGTTTACGTGATCGAATATTGTGCCCCGATTTATGAAATTGTGACATTTGCCTGTAGTTTCGCTGATATAAAAGGTACGCGGATGGGCTATATGTCAAATTGTACGTCTGCCAGAGGGCTTCAAAGTGGAATTTGAATTCCTAAAATAGGTCAGTAACTTTTTGAGATTTTCCAAAATTTTCGAAAATTGCAAATTCTTTTCGCCGACTTGGATCGAGAATTCCCCAATATAGTTTTATTATTACCCACAAAAAAATCCGCGCGGCTATACAGGGTATCCCAAAACTTTGCCACACGGAGGGAAAGTACGTTAAATATTGAAGATGGGAAATTTTACTGAAAGAAGACTTCATTTTATTTTTAAAAATAATTGGAACTGCATTCAAAGATTTTTGGAAAATCACCTGCCTTAACCAGGAATCGAACCCAACAAAAACGTTTTTTTTAATTTATTTTAACGGTACCAATCAAAAGGGTTACTCATATGGATTATTTTTTCTTAAGTGAGACAGCATCTTAAACAAAAGGAAGACCATGAAATTTAACATTTAAATTATCATTATTACAAATTTGTATCAATTTGTATCGAAACGTAAGCGATTTTAAAAAATCTTTGAATGCAGTTCGGTTTCTTTTTAAAAACAAAATGGCAAGATGGCACTGTTAGATTACTCGTGCTATTGAGTTGTATTGTTAGAAGTATAAGGCATGAGACAATTTTGTTAAAATTAATTATTCCAATACACCTGTCGTGTACTAAGTGGATTTTTATTGAATAGTACACCCTCGAAATCAGGCCTTGGCTGCAACCCTTACTCGAGGGTTGTTCAAAGTTTCTTTCAAAAAATTTTCCTATCTTAAATATTTAAGGTACTTTCCCTCTATGTGGCAAAGTTTTGGGACACCCTGTATATCTAATTTTTATAGTGTAGTCGCAATGACCACTTTTTGTTCAAATTAGTCAATCAAAACTGGAGTAGAATCGAAAAATTATTACATATTTTGTTTCATGATATTAATCCTTATCCAACTATATAATTTAATGATAAAGGTTGATTATTTACATGTCAATTCTCATCTAAATTATTCTAATCGGACCTTTCGTTTGGAAGTTACTACGGGCATACGGGATCAGTTGTACTATTTAACTATTTAAAGTTTTATTCAAATTGACTTTCTGTGAGCTTAAGAAGTAGGTACATACGAGCGCTAATCTTATGGTGGTGACAAGGAATACACGCCATAAAGCTGTCTGTGCCGACGACTGAGAGTTTTGAACGTCGCATTGCCCTCAGTCACGGTAATGGATAGATACCGTAACCGTGTCTCAGTTCAGTTACCAAAATGTTGGTACTTGATTTTTAGACAGTTTATGTGGTATAGATTTTGTACTAATGTAGGTTTAATAATTAATAATTTGCGACAGAAAAAAAAAACTAAACGAAATAACGTACTAACACGAAATATTGGTCGTTTACCTTAGTTTGCAATTATAATCCGACTAAGTAAAAAAACACTAGTTAGTGCGTGTATACCGAATGTAAGTGAATTTTGAATTTATGTTGGTTACTATCTTTTTACTTTCCTCTATGGTTACTATATATGTCAAATCGAAGATGTCAAATGTAATTTTCACGTTTTAATAATTATTTATTTTGTGTTTTCTTTGCGTATTTTGTTGTGCAATAGCTAGCTTGTTAAGATTGATAAGAATAAAATTAGAAGCAGTCGATTAGAGGAGTTTATGGAAAGGTGAAATAAAAGGTTGGTACTTGATAGGTACAAATCCTTGGACGATTCGTCCAAGTACAAATCATTAGAAAACTCAGATAAACCTAAATCCAACCAGGAAAATACATTTATGAAAGTTTTTATAAAACTTACGCTGTTTTAGTTTAAGCTTCTCTTATAATTGTTTCTTAATATTTATGATTAGCTATCCATGACCTTGATTTGTTTTTACTATTGGCTATAGATGCATTTATTGCAATTTTTTAAAGATGACCTGCCCCCATGCCCCAATGGCCAACCTTACTTTTAAAGCTTAAAAATCTTAAAATATGAGCAATAGACGATTAAATAACGTGTCGCAAGCTTATGTAAATCTCAGACTTTGATATTGTGTGACAAGCTTACGGCACGTAATAACGTAGCGTTCAAACGCATAGAATGTTGTCCATTTGAGTAGGGGGACAGAGCGTGATTACGATAATAGCCTAGGTCTTATTTCAACACGGTAGAGCTTAATGAGAATCCCACAACTTATACAACTTATGGTTTACTTATTTCATTACAGATAATGTGTGTATCATCCAACAATCGACAAAATATCCAATTTTCCTTCCAAATTAATAAAAACGTACAAATTGGACGAAATACAACCTGGCAGAGCGACATGCGGCAGATACCTACGTTTTTTTGTGCCTTATTCAAATATGATATTAAATAAACAAATAAGGCCCAAAATGATACAAATCTATGACTTAAAGTGAGATCTTTTTTTTTGAATATATTATAACATGAATCTTTACTTTGTTATAATAAATATTCAAATTTATTGATAAGATGTTTTTATTTAATATGGTTTCATATTTAACCTCAATTTAACATAAAAAAGTTATAGGCCTTAATTTAATAAGTGTAATCGATTTATTACGGCCAAAGTCAATTTTTCGGAAAATTACATTTAGTTAGAACTGTTTTCTTATATTCCTACTGTTAAATAATAAATTTAATAATATTTAAAGACTTAAAATTAAATAGGCCTTATTTGTATCAAGTACTTATTACCTTGATATGGACGGAATTAACATATTTGCAACTAAGTAGATTATTATTTAGATTTAACACAATATTTTCTAATTTTGTAATAATTATGCTTGATAGGAAAGTACTTAATTAAACTTTTTAGGGTTCCGTAGTGTCTGTCATGTCTGTCTGTCTGTCTGTCTGTCTGTCTGTCCGTATGTCACAGCTACTTTATTCCGAAAGTATTAAGACTACACAGTTAAAACTTGGTAGGTAGATGTATTCTGTTAACCGCTTACCGAATTTAATACAAAAATAAGAAAAATAAAAGATTAAGGGGGGGCTCCCCATACATGGAACTGAAACTGAAAAAAAATTTTTTCGTCAAACCAACACGTGTTGGGTGTTTATAGATAGGTCTTTAAAAATGACATTGAGGTTCCTAGAACAACTTTTTCTCAAAGTTAACCGTTTCAAAGATATACATCGCCAAAGTGGTAAAATGTGTGTCCCCCCCCCCCTTTAACTTTTGAAATAAGAGAGTGAAAAATCTAAAAAAAATATATGCTGTAGATCTTAATAAACACTTTCAACCAAAATTGGTTTGAATGAGATATAGTAATTAGTTTTTGAGATATAGCACATTTTCCAAAACCGCAAATATAACTTTGTCATTCATACCAACACTGTGAAAAACAAAGTTATTTTTGCATACGAAAAATGATAGGTGGTATTAAATATGGTATGGTATAAGGTAACTACGGAACCCTATGGCGCGTGGCCCGACACGCACTTGGCCGGTTTTTTATATTAGTTTCAAAGTGGAGGAATGCATTACGTTACGGCGTATTTGAATGGTGACCTTAGTAAGCCCACTGAATGGAGGGCCCACCTAGAAGGGCCACTATTCAGCGTTGGGCACAACCTGACCCACCCCCTGACTAGAGGATTTCTAACACGGGTTTTCATATTTATCGGTTTATAATTTGCCCTTGATTTCGTCGCATTATGCAGCTGTGGCGCACATATTTTATGCTAAATAAGCTTTGAAAGACATTATTCAGACTATTTTAGACACAAAAAATACTAAATTAAATTAAAATAGAAGTATTCACGCCAATGACTATGTTTACCGCGGTTTGATTACATTCTCTTTTGTTGTACCTATTTTTTACATTCCTCTATGCCATAGAGGATAGTAAAAGGTATACTCATTGATCTCACGCCTCAAAACGCAAGTGAGTGACTTTACTACTATCGTTATGGTATTTCTCGATACCATCTGTCAATCAGTAATTCATGGTACCAAATTGCTATAAAAAAGGCCAAAACGTTACTCGATGCTCGCTAGCGAGTATAGTAAACTATTGTAGTTTACTATACCAACTCATGGTAGAGCTACAGCATAGCATGTCCCACGCCACTCCCAGCCCTCAAACCAAGCCTTTAGGCTTCGGGTCTGGGGTGGGCGGTTCTCACCCCTCAGTGTGTGTAAGTCCTTTTTTTTACGCAGGAGCACCCTTTTATTGGCTTCCGTAATGGTGGGGCCACGCCGGCGAGTTCAGGACTCTCCTGCGTATGGGTCCAATAAGTCAAAGCTCATCGGATCCGTACGGAGGCCTACCCGTTAACCCCCCTGCGGTGTTCCATCTCTACCCTAATAGACGAAGATGACGGGACAGTTTTGGCAGTCTCCGCCTCTCCGACCTGTGCTCGTTCTTTCGGTCTCCAGCTGCTATGATATTTTTTGATGTCTCCTACTTGGTGGGGCGCTCGGAATACTTGAGCGTCCCACCTAGGGCCTTAGGCGGACGACGGAATCCTCGGTTCCGTCGCCCTGGCCCCGTATAACTATGGGGGGAGAAGCGCATGGAGTCTGCGTCTTCTGCCCGGCCTATACCGTCGGAGCAGGTGCGCCTACGCATCCGCTTCTCGGACTCGTTCCGCAGTCTCCTTCTGTGACATCAGTGTGTAGGTCCTAAGAGCCTACTACGAAAATAGTACGGCGATTAATCGATTATTATATATGAACAAATCATTTTATATATATACAATGCCTACAGTCTACAGCAAATGTCTAAATCAATCAGTCATGTACCATTTTTAGGGTTCCGTGCCTCAAAAGGAAAAAACGGAACCCTTATAGGATCACTTTGTTTTCCGTCTGTCTGTCCGTCCGTCCATCTGTCTGTCAAGACCCTTTATCTCGCGAACGCGTGGAGGTATCGAGTTGAAATTTAAACTATATACTAAGGTCTACGGTCCCTTGAAGCTGTAAAAAAATCAAACTTCTAAATTAACGTGAAAAAAGATACGCCGTTTATGCCGCAAAAAATGCATTTTCGATACTCTCTAAGGAATCAAAATTCATAGGGTACTTCCCGTTGACCTAGAACTATGAAATTTGGCAAGTAATAGTGTCATAAACTACACTTACAGGAAAAAATCTGAAAACTGTACATTTGTAATTAAATCACAAAAAAATACAGTCATTAAAATACGTAATTTCATCATCGAGTGAAACAATGGTATGCGCGGTCATAGTTTTCTTCTACTACTTCTTATTGACTTTTGTGATAATAGCGCCACTAATTATTTTTAAAATATCAATATTTATTATTTTTAATTAATTAGACCCTTTCAAATATTTATACAGTTAATTACTTTTAAAAATAATTAAAAAGGAATAAAATTGGCTCTAAATATTTCCGCAACATGGCGGTATGTCAGCCGCGTGACAGGGGGTCAAAGAGTAAAACAAGCACAGAGTGCATTCCAGCAGACCAATCGTTAATCGATCAGCGCGTTTCGATCGACCTAAGAGTAAATTTTAACCATCAGCGCGTTTCCCACACCGATGACGGGACTCGAACGGGATGGAAACAGACATTCGGACCAAGGGAGGTAATGTCTGGAAGGCATTTGTTTTCTTTTCGGGTGTTGTTGGAAGGTCGAAATTGGCAAAAAAAGGAAGGAACCGAAGCGAAGCGAAAGCGGTTCGCTAGTAATAAATAAAATCTATACATATAAAACTCTAAATTGATTGATTGATTGGAGATTGATTGTTGGGATATGCCTAGAGCTAACGGCTGAAATTAAAGACACCGGAGCGCGGAGGGTAGATACCTTTCATGGTGTAGGTGAGCACTTAGAAAGGATTTCGGAAATTTCACCTCCTAAGGGGATGAAATAAGGGATGGAAGTTTGTATGGAAGTCTCTTAGTTTCAAAGGTAGGATGTTCAAATTTTGTGTTTAGGCTGACGATGGCGATAAAAAATAATAAGGGGAAAGGGGAGGGAGTGGGACGGAGGATGGCGATGTATAGATAAATAAAAAGATTGACGGTTACGGTGACGGTAAGTGTAAGTGGACGAGGAAGCGGAAGCTGAAGTGGAAGCGAAAGTCAAATGTACCATGGGCAACAGCGTCGCTTAACCACTGCTAAGGTTAAAATCGCTTGCACGCCGCGCCCGCTGTCACATACGTTTAGTTCGTGCAGGGGTGATACGCGCGCACACGAATTTTGTTGCAAACTGGTTACGCGACGCTGTTGCTCATAGTACATCAATGAACATAAACAGTTTGTAATGTGGAGTGTCAGCCACTCGTTTTTCAGTCACCACAAGCAGCTGTGGTTAAGATTTGTAAATTAACTGTCCGCCTATTCGCCCTTCCACCTGTCCGCCCTTCCACCTGTCCGCCTGGTCGCCCATCCACCTGTTTGCCTGTCCCCCGTCTATACCACTTTTGAAAGACTTCTACCGTAACATATCCAAATATTTATATTTATGATGGTACGGAACCCTCGGTGCGCGAGTCCGACTCGTTCTTGACCGGTTTTTGTAAATAAATTCAATCATTACAAGCAACTCATACCAAATAAATAGAGCATTATGCTATTGATTTTTTTAACACCAATGATTTTACCAACTTGAAATTAGACATCACAAAAAGTAAAAAAATCTAACGATTCTCAAATAAGACTCCCGCGAACGTAAACCTCCAGACATACACATACGCATAATTGTGAATTATACATACATAGGATTAATACATGACTCATACAACTGAATAAGTGTTGAGAAGGTCAGTACCACCGTCGGCGGAAAGGGGAATGACCTGTGATTTTTTCGGACTAGTCAGAGGCAAACTTTTGAATAGTTTTTTTGTTACACGGTGATAATTTAATACTCTGATTAAGTTTAAGTTTTTATTACATGCGTAGAAGTTACTTATCTCTTTTTATAAGTTTTTGTGTAATCGTAATTATATCATAGGCTTTTTTTACTACAGATAAGCAAACGCTTGCCCGCTACCACGCCTGATGGTAAGCGATGATTTGCCTAGAAGATACCTATTCAGTCGCGACTTGAAGGTCCCTAGATTGTACTTATCGGGAAACCTACACTCAGGCCAGAGTTCCACTCTCTAGCGGCACGGATGATCCATACGAAAATAACCAGCTTGGGAATAGTATAATGGAATAAAATAAAGCGCGAACGTATCTGTTTTAGCTTGGGCAAAAATGATTTCGTTTGACTGTCCGTTTGTTCTCCTCTACAGGTCACATTTCTCAAACGATTCTCATGAAATTTTGTAAGCAAGTTCGATAATTAAATACTTAGATTTTAATCAATTCAATTTTTCGAAATTTTCGAAAAAAAAACATATTTCAGTTGTTTCTAAAAACGTTAAAAATGTCACAAATGCGAGGTCTATAGCTCACAGAGCCACTAGTTTATATTGGGAATTAAAACTTTAACATGCCAAAAAAACATTTTGTTCTCGAAAATTAGTAAATGCTCACTAAATCCTAAACCACCCAAGAAGATTTGGTGAGAATTTATTAATTAGGTTAGTATGGTGATCATTGAAACATAAACCGTTTATATTGTTATTTCTAAGACTGTTCACGCAATGATATACAAATCAGGGTAGCAATTTCCGATTGTCCTGTGTTAGTAGGTTAAATATATTCCAACTGCTATCTCAAGTAGCCAAAAAACGGATGAAAAAGTAATAGGTATCGAATAAACAGTTTAAACACCCAACATTCAAAAACAACATTCAAGATAATCATTGCACATAATCACATTCAACTTAAGACGATTCCACTAACGACCGAACTGAAACACTTGCCCCAAAAGGATCCTTTGAAACGGGCAGCATTCGCGGGGTATCAGGAAAAAAGGGGCATTCTGAAAAAATGGGGCATTCTGATACCCGCTTAATTTCCTCGCCATTTGCTTTGATCGTGGCATAAAGTTCTATTGTCCGAGTCGTCGACACCTCGGCAAAGGAAATGATGTCCCCGGATCTCCTAACTAATGTTCTTTTACATCCTCTTACGGGGTGTTGTGGGGTACCGTGAGCTTTTACAAAACCCCCTTGTTAGATAAAGTTACTTTTGTGGCTAAGTTTAAAATCCATTTGTAAGACAAAGTTACTCATGTAGCTAAGACTTGAGCATCCAAAATATAAGTTTACGAATCCAATTTCTTTATTATTAACTGTCCACGGAAAAGACTAAATTCATGTTCAGTTATGCGATTGATAGTTAACTTTGAGTATCTTGAAATTTAGAAAATGTAAACGGCGAACGACGCATATTCAGTTCGTGTCAGAAACAGCAGATCTATTTCATGCATTTTTTAATAAAAAATAATTATTGCTTTGTTTAAAGCGCGTCTAAAATTGTTCCGTGGTTTACATTATGCATCAAATGAAAATATGCAATAAAATGAATGAGAATAAAAAAATAGGTATATTATTTACAAAGTTAATTTCATAAACATAAATATTTTTCTATAAAAACTGCTCATTTCCTTTTTTGATGTTTTGTTATTTGTTATGTATTCAGTACCTTTAAAATGTCCCGTGGTTTACATTTGCATCGACCAAAGAAAAGACTCATAGCATCCGATTATCTCAATCGCAAATCTAGCGTTTCGAGAAAATGACACGACCAACAGTCTACTGAACCTTTTGCGCCGACATTCGTCCGCCATTTCTTTTAATTAAAGCTAAAACGACTTAAAAGGGTTGTTTTTTTTTCTGGAATAGTTCCGTCAACGTCTCCACCGTTTATGAGATACGTTTCATCTCATTAAGTTTAAACATTTAGATGTTTGCGTTTCGTTTATGCAAAATGTTATGTCTCCCATGTTTCGTTTTTAAATTAGATGTTTTAACTTTTTTTGTTTATTTAAGGTAAGTTCTTCTAAATGGTATTCTTAACATAGAAATTTTCTACTCTCAGTGTAACTAGAAAATGTTTTTTTTAAAGTAGGTGCCAGTTCGAAACTTTCCCGTATTAATATGAGTACCTATGTAGACTCTCTATACTCTATTACAAAAATTTATCTCTATTCCTAAATTCATCAAAATAAATTCAGTGGCATTGGCGTGAAAAGGCGGCTCAAATAGTTACTACCTTCTTACTTCTGCTTCTACCTTCTCAGCATTTTAATAGTACATTATGAGACAAGTTAGCTTAGGTTGCTGATTGCACACGACGACGGGTTGCAGTCCGAGCCGTAGACGAGGGCGCAACTCAGCCGAGTGGGCAATAAGCAAGAGCTCAAGAGTTTCATACGACGTTTTTCAACACATTTGCAAGGAAAAACAAAGTAATTTACCACCCAGCAACAAATATGACAAAAACAAAATATGAAAATTATGGGACAAGGCGTGCAGGTTTTTTTTTCAGACACCCCATGCAAGAAAATTTTGCGAACAAAGGGGTGAGTGAGCATACAGCGTACTTCAAAACTATAGTTTCAAGTGATAAAATGCAAATATTTTATAACAAAATATTGTAAATTATTAATAATTTAACAATAATAAATATGTGTTTGACTTAATTAACGACTTATATATTTATTTATTCCAATAAATGTATATGAGTTTAAAGCGGCATATAACCTTTTTGTTGTAACTAAAAAAAACTGTATTACCCGGTTAAACTGGGAATGCTCTGTTTACTTGCATGGAACTTGCAGTGAGGTACTAATTTAACTTTGTAGGGATAATTCCATAACGTACTAGTGTTGTATATATTATTGCACGATGTTTGTTATAGCTCGGTTTGTGGCTCTAAAAGCGAAGTATTAGTGTTCACTTTAGGAGCAATTGTGTTGAAAAAGCTATTTATTTAAATCAAAATCTCCAATGAAAGTGCAAAAAGAAACGAAATTAAAACTTTGCAATCGTCGTAAAAGCACAAAATAAATAGAACTAGTAAAAGTTACATTCTAATACTTTTCATGGGTAAAAGTTTAACACAGTCATTCTTGCAGTAAAAAAACGAAACAGAATCTTCAACCATAACTTTGTCTAAACAAATGGCTAAAGATCATATCGCATGTCTTTACTTGCATTCTGCATATTGCACCGAGTATGCTAATATTTTATTTCACTTTTAAAGACCCTTCTTTGGAAGTTTCATGGCGAAGTCTTTAAATTTTTATCGTTTATAGTCACAAGATAGCGTTTTAATAGAGAACGTTGTATTTTATAGTTAAATTAAAGTAATATTTGAGGTGATTTTTGACAGTGAAATATTTTGTAGTGTTATATAACAAACATTTTAAAGTTTTGTTGTTGCAAAATAGGTATTCGCTTCGTTGGCGTATTTGGTTAGCCTTAAAAGCACTCAATAACACTATTTATTTAATTATGCATATTTCATTTAAATTGTCATTTTCTTAAAATATTTATCTAATACTAAAGTAAGTTGGAAGAGCATCGGACCGGACTTCCAAAGGTCCCGGGTTCGATTCCCGCCTGAGAATATATACTGGTGCGAGTCGAATTTTTTCTAGTATATTATTTAGTATTGTATAAAAATAGTATTTTGAATGCTAAAATCTCAAATTTAAAACTAATTATTTTAATGTTTTGATAGGTATACCAATGACTGTGTGGACCGAGTTGTGATTTGCAGTATTAGTTACAAAATAATTCATTGTTTAGATAAGCTTTTTAATGTTTATCAAAAAAAACAATGATTAAACGACTACAAAAAATAAAATAAAAATCTATAATAACCTAAATGCAAGTTTTTTGTAAAAATAGTTTTAGATAAATACTTACGTACTTTTATTGGCTTATCGACATGACAACATCCAGCCATTTTTATATTAATGTACCCACTGCTGGGGCACCACAGACCTTTCCTATATAGGAGGATGGGTCATAACATAATCCACTAAGCAGGCCCAATGCGGATTGGTGGGTGTTAACGACTGCAAATGCAGCCGGGACCAACGGCTTAACGTGCCAGAGGACCGGGCTCCTCTTATTTGCTTATAGTTATAGCATACCAATTTAATGTCTCAAATTTCAACCGTGGGAGAGTCAACAATAAAATTAATTTGTTTAGTGCGCTACCTACTGATAAACCAAATATTTTTGATGCGTAAAGGTGCGTTTACATCTGTTCAACACAGTAGATGCATTAATTCAACAATATTGCTTCAACAAATCAATCTTTTACTTGTTTGTTTTGTGAAAAATGGAAATTCAGTGGAGTAATGAAAAAGTTATTCAGTTTCTTGAGGATTTTAGAAATGAAGAATTGCTCTGGTATATAACCCTAATTGAATGTAAAGACAATAAAAAATAAAAAAGATGCCTACTTTATACCAGCCAATCGGTACGATATGTGTGTCATCTGATAGTAGGTAACTATGTCCTTTAGTAAACTGTTTCGGCATCCACTTCTAAACATTGCCCATTTTCACCACCGTTTTATTTTCCTTTTTTCCGAATACTATTAAAAATTAAGACAGCCGCGCAGCAGCAACGACTTGTTTGGTAGAAATGACCGTAGAATTTGTAGATGTAGGTACACAACGCTGTAGAACGTATGTAAAATGAAACTGTCGAATCTGTTGCTGCAACAGACGTTGATCATTGTTGACCGTACGACACTGTTGAAAACTGTTGCGAACGACAATCCGTTGCTTCAACTAATTGTTGAACAAGCGTAAACCTACCTTAAGGGTGCTTAGCGGCTTATAGGTAGGATTATGTTCTTTATACTCGATACTAAATCAATAGCAATCAAACAAATACAAACAGACAATATTGTTTATTTTCCAACTTAGTCCATAATTAGATTTTTAATAAAATACGAGTGATGGGTGCTGTAAGCTAGAAATTAAAATTAGATTTTAAGAAATACAACATTAATATAAAAATATTGCTTTTTTTATAAATATAAAATAGAACAACAATTTCCTCCAAATACCTTATAATATTAATGTTTTGCTTAATAATAGGCATAAGAATAAATATGTAATGTATGAAATTCTGTAATGTATGAAATTGCCGTTTTACATGGAAAATATTCTAGAAGTTATATTTTTCATAATAGCATTTTCTTTGTTCATTTAACTACCGTGAACACTCGTATAACAACACTTTTATGAACGTACTAATGTTTGAACACTATGCTAACTTATTCCATTTACGGTAAGCGAAAAATAATTTAGGCTAAGTTACAACCCCTTCGGTCACCCTTTTTTGCTCACAAAAGAAGAGTCACTTTCAAGATCTTTTTTTAATGTTAAGAAAGCTAAAATAAGGACTTTATTTTTACTGGTAGTTGACTATCTACTATCATGGTCATAATTCGATATAATATCAAGACATTGTTAAATATTTTAAATCATAGAAGTTATTATTTCTCTGAATGTGACAAAATATCGGCAATTTCATAGGTAAGACCTAATATAATACTCCTTTATTCTCATAAGGACAGATTCTCAAAAGGACACATTACTATATCATAAAACTAAAATACGTAATCGAAAATTAACGTTCCTGCAGTGTAACGGAATGCAATCACTCCCAAGACGACAATAACCGTCATGGCAACCGTTATATGTCGGTCAGTCAAATAAATAGTACCTCCATACTCTAGGGCATAGAGGAGACAGAGTAGGTCTAGGTATTGAGTACTGTACTATAGGTATTTTGATCGAGCGAACGCGAAGCGTCTCCGTTTCAGCTTGGGCAAAAATCCTACTAATATTATAAATGTGAAAGATTGTGGGTTTGGATGTTTGTTCCTCAATCACACAAAAACGGCTGAACAGATTTGGATGAAATTTGACACACATAGTTTAAAGCCTGGATAATATAATACATAGGATACTTTGTATCCCGGTCAAAGGTTCCCTAGGGATTTTCAGAATTTTGTGTGCAAATTCGATAATTATTATATGGATTTTTTGTTGATTAAAGTATTTAGATTTTTTTTAAATGGCTGAGATACTCAACATTGTTGAAAACGTAAAAAAAAAACAATATTTCTGCTCACAGAGCCACTAGTACTAAATTTTCATAACTTTTTGTAGAGGAGTCATTATTTTAACTACCTATAATATGTTTGGTATGTATGTACTGTACATCGGTTACAGTACGAGGCATATATCTTGAAATCGGGTGGGGATTGCGCGAAACGCGTATTTTGGGTATGCGTAGCGGTGAGGGGCGCGGGAGGCGGGAGAGGGGCGCGCGCTCACAAGAGCACATGCGCGAACTTATCCCCACTATGTCAAAAAAAATTCAAGATACATGCCTTGTACTGTTCAACAACGTACAAACTTCCGATATTAGTATTGTAATTTAATAAGTAAGTACTAGCGGCCGCCCGCGACTTCGTCTGCGTGGACAGTTATTTCTCTATCCCTTGGGAACACTACTTAATTCGGGAAGAAAAGTATCCTTCTCTGTACCCCTGACAACGTGAATGTATCATGATGATCGGTTCAGTAATCAAGATCAAGAGGTGAATAAAACAAACAAAAAAAGGGACTTTCGCATAAATAAGGATCATGCTTCGATCAACAATGTCTAATGCATTAAAAATCCATTTTAAACTTTTAGCTTTTTATGACTTAATTCAAAACAACCCAAAAAAACAAGAAAATGTTTTGTATAGCTAGCTATACATTCTATTTATTTTTTCTTTAATTATAACACTCGCACCTTTATTACGAAGTGCACAAGTACAAAAAAAATTATTTTAGGCAGAAGGTCCACTACCGTCATTTGTTTTGTTGGGTTATGTGGGATTTACACGTGTTGATTTTCCAGGTGCCTTGCTGGTCGATTTTAGTAGACTATAGCGCTTTTTAACGACAGTCGCTTAAAAAACCTAATTTCATTGAGGCGAATAACAATTTTAAAAGCTAACCTCAACTTTAACGCATCATCCACCAGCCATTTATAATGTCCCCACTGCTGGGGCACAGGCCTTCCCTATGGGTGGATAAGGAGGATGGGCCATAACCCACCAGGCGGGCCCAATGCAGATTGGTAGGTGTTACCGACTGCAAATGCACCCGGGACCAACGGCTTAACGTAACGTACTAAGCACGGAGGAGCTCGAGATACTAAATTTTTGGTCACCCATCCCATGACCGACCCTTGCGAAAGTTGCTTAACCTGGCCAGGCGCTAAACCATTGCGCCATCGAGCTCCTTCTTAACACATACTGTTATTGGTATCTGATCGAAGGTTATTACTGTTATTTAAATAACAGAAGTTCAACAAGTAACTGCAGATTTAATTATGGAAAAATTCAAACAAATCTCAACCGCTGACCAGCAATTCACCTGGAAAATCAGCTCGAGTAAATGATCCATTAGGAACTCCTTGCTAACTGCTTTAGTACCAACGTATTTTGTATATTACCTTCTAATTATAATACATAATAAAATAAACGATTTCATTTCATTTCATAATGAATTTTAATACAATTAAATAAACAATTCCTATTTATTTATATTTTTACTACTAATTATAGTCTGGGTTTGCCTGATATTTCCGGTACGAATATGTTTCTGTGTGCGTGCATGGAAAACTGCGATTTATTCCAAGCTTCTGCTTACTTTATGTTTTATGGCACAAGGCTTCTGTTTGCATAGCAAGGGGTGAACCAACGCGTTTTATGCGCGGTAATCTATTATTTAGAAGCTTACGGTCACGCGAGCGAATGCACGGCTCAAATTACAGTGGTTGGCAGCTTTTGTATTTAAGAAACACGGTATCAATAAAAACCGTGGGTGTTCGTTTTTTAAACGTGGAATTCGTTTTGTGTTTTTTGCAACACGAATAGGGCCCATAGACATAGAAAAATTTCGATTAACTTTATGATAGGGCCATAATTTTCTTTTTAAATTTGGAACTAGTAACGAATTTATTAATTGCCAGCTTTAAAATATTGGATAGAGACAATTTTTTTTATTTTTTTAAACTTGTATGTCGTAATTAATTAAGGTTTTTGTAATGTGACAAAAGAGAAGCAAAAGAGTGATTGCATGCAGTTGATGAGTATTCTTTTTTTCTAGTTTACTTAGGAAACGTTTGCTCTCTGTCGAGACAACCTATTTTCGGAAAATTCGCCTAAAGTAGTTAACGCTTCACTATTTTTTTAAGTTCATTGGTCAGTGACTTACCTTTAATTGTCTTAATTGTGAATTCTAAATGCAATAAAGACGTTAAAACACGTTATTTAAACTCTTGTTTGCATGTGCCATTCATAATTCATGCTAAAATTACTATGAAACTAGGTATGTCCATCAGCCATTTTTATTTCCCCACTGCTGGGGCACAGGCCTTCCTTATGGGTGGATAAGGAGGACGGGCCATAACCCACTACGCGGGCCCAATGTGGATTGGTCGGTGTTAACAACTGCAAATGTAGCCAGGACCAACGGCTTAACGTGCCTTCCGAAGCACGGAGGAGCTCGAGATAATAAATTTTTGGTCACCCATCCCATGACTGACCCTTGCGAAATTTGCTTAACCTCCGCAATCACTGGGCCAAGCGCTAAACTACTGCACTACCAAGCTCCTAGGTATGTACCTAATAAATTATAGACAGATGAAAAAAACTACAATTATTGCTAAATACTGCAAAGGTAACGCCGGTAAATTATATTTGATAATGATAAGTTAATTAGATTAGTAATTTCAAACCTATTTCTATTCACCAAGGTATCTTACTACACAGATGTAAAATACCGTACCATTTAAACCACACCAATGATAGCCACAGCATAGGAAAGCACCGAGGGTCGTTAAAAAGTCAATACCAATTGAGTATCAGTCTCGACGCAAATTGGTAAATTATTGCCTGCAGGAACGCTTTGTGAATTAGAGCCTAGCTTTTTAACGCTAGGAAATATAGACTGTTAGACATTAGGTTCTACGTATGAGAACCTTACCATATAAATGTATACAAAATTACACTTCATCAAAAATACAATTTTATAATTGTAATGTCTTTTTTTCTTTATATTACTTAAATTTATTAAATTAGCTTTCGCGGTTTTCATTAATTTAATTAAGGTTGCACCCTGACCGAAAATGGCCCCACGGAATTTTAGGGCCCATAGTTTAGTACACTGGTTCCTAACCTGGGGGTAATTACCCCCAGGGGTAAAACAGCTATTCTATGGGGGTAACAGAGGTGGTACCAGTAAGAATGAATAGAATAGAGAGATGGCATTATGGTTCATTTCAAGTAACATTTCTTCAATCTTTAATGACACTATGATACAGCGGCAACACCCCCACCCCCGTGTTTAGTTAAAAAGTAGGTACCTAACTACATTATTTTTTTACTTGTCGTCAAACCTTTCAATAGCCCTGCCAAACTGAAATGTTATTTGCAATGAAACATTGCAAATAACATTTCAGTTCACAGTTAAATTAAATGTTATTAATGAATATTGTATAAATAGCCCGAGGATATTTTACTGAGCTTTGAGCCGGTCTGTTTTAAATTTAATATGAGTGAAAATTCTTTTTTAGGGTTCCGTACCAAAATGGTAAAAAAGGAACCCTTATGGTGTGACTCAGTCTGTCTGTCTGTCACAGCTGGATATCTCGAGAACTACTAATGGTATCAACTTGAAATTTGGAATAGTTTAAGATGACATTTGCCCAACTATTTTGCAAGTAAGAAATAAATAAAAATATAAATATCTTTTTTACAGCAGGGCCTGAAAAGGGGTCTTAAAAATTTGAAGTGAGGCTACTAGGGCATGTGGGGTATCATATGAAAGAGCGCTGTTTGCACGTTTTCAATCATTTTTTATTTTTTTTTAGACCGCATAGTTTTTGACTTATGATGAAAAATGTAAAAAAAATGACCGTTCCCCCCCCCTTATTTCCGAAGTTTGCAAAGAGAAAAATCTGAAATAATTCTATGTGATAGCAGTTTATATAAAGATTACAGGAAAAATAATACGATGTCTCAATATAGCACTCTTTTTTAGAAATTATCAAATTTCTAAAAAGTTAACATTAGTTCCACTATCGGTCAAGAGATGGCGCTGACCTAAAACTGCAATACTAATTTTATTATTCTACTCTTCAGTGTGGTTTAATGGTGCAATTATGATGGTACGGAACCCTCGGTGCGCGAGTCCGACTCGCTCTTGACCGGTTTTTTTTTTTAACAGAACCATGTTGAAAATGTGCCTGTAAAATTTAATCAAATGCACTCGAATACTATTGCAAATGAAAAATGCCTTTGAGCGAAATTACCTTTCATATTGGAATCGTGAATATTGTTACTTTGTATAGAGAGCGTATTAAACAAACTTTTTAACTACATATTGATTTATTTGTTGTTTTCTTTGTGTCCATAACAGAGGCAGCATAACGTTTTATATTAAACCAGTAAAATGTATTCCATTTCTGTATGAATTTCTAGGAATTCTGGGGGACCCGATAGCCTTTAAAATTCAGAAACAGGTAGGTATTCATAATATGGGAAATGAATGGCTTCTTGTGAATGGGTGGAAACCATTTATAATTGATCCATACATATTTTTGAAGTGAAAACTTCATTAGCGGCGTTGTACGCTTTTTTGTAATGGGGAAAAAATGCTAAACTCGCGTCAGTAAGAATCACGTGGCTGATCGAAAATGCGTATGACGGATGGAGAGTAGATGGTGGCGCGTCATTTTAAGACGTAAACACTTGTGTCACCAGCAACGCGCTAATTTTGAAAATGGAACTAATAGCAGCGATCTCTTCGTTGAAATCATAGACTTATTTATACTCTGTGACTATAAGTTTAAATCGTATAATGCGTGCACGTAGAAATTAAAAAGGCCACTGGCGCAAAATCTTTAGAATTTTTCTCTAATTACAAACGTGTAGTAATAGGAAAGAAATAATTTTAATCCTTTGCCGCTAATTTCAAAATATCAAAAATGCACAACGTTAATATTCATATTTTCACTTCTGCCGGCACTCCCGGAGTGGAACCTGATTTTTTTTATTATTATTTACAAGTGGCTTTATGAGCTCTACTATACCTCACGTTTGAACATTTTTTGAAATGGCCGATTAGGTTTGTCCAGTTTTTTTTAATAGGCCCTTTGTCCTGTCCTGTCATATTTTATACTTAATATTCAAACAGAACTATCTTTCACCCTTCTTTTTCCACAAACGAAACAACGAACCCAACAAAAATGCACCTAAAGGTATTTTCAGATAACAAACAATACACCATTTTCTCCTTTCGAAGCTGAATCCGAGTCGAAATCCATTGCTTCCCAAACTTTTTGCTTACATACATCAATCGGGGAAAGTTGGCGTTTCTTTTTCGAGATAAATCAATCACTAAGCTTCGGACCATTAAAAGATGCATTTGAAGGAATCAATAAATTAAAAGCATTCGAAAACAATAAGCTTTTTCTGTTTAATAAAATTGATATTATAAGTGCACGAAATAATTTATTATAAAACTTAAACAATAATATCTGATCTGTGACATAGGTTAATATGATCTGTGACATAGGTTAAGTTGATATTAGTAAATAACTTGATAGTGAAAAGCTTTTTCAAGCTTTTATAAATACAAACAGTTGTTTCGTATTTTTTTTAGTAATGTGTATCTTAATTTTAAAATTAGTACTTCAACAATATTTAGTGGAAAATAAAACCATGATGAAATGACCTTTAATTATCCTTCTGTCAGTATGGAGACTTATAAATGATTCTTTGTTGCTAATTCGTTATGTTGTAATAGTACATTATGAGACAAGTTAGCTTAGGTTGCTCATTGCACACAAGGCTGTGGGTTGCAGCCCGAGCCGTAGGCGAGGGCGTAACTCAGCCGAGTGTGCAATGAGCAAAAGCTCACGAGTTTCATACGACGTTTTTCAACACATTTGCGAGGAAAATACAAAATAATTTACCAGCACACAGCAACAAATACGATAAAAACAAAATATGACAATTATTGGAAAAGCCGCGCTGGTTTTTATTTTATATTTTATTTTTTCACACGCCCAATGCAAGAATATTTTGCGAACAAAGGGGTGAGTGATCATACAGCCTACTAAAATTTATAATTTTAAATGATAAAATGCTAATATTTTAATATTTTTTAACAAAATATTGTGAATCATGAATAATTTGATAATAATAAATATTTGTTTGACTTAATAAAGGACTTACACATTTATTTATTTCAAAAATGAATATGAATTTCCAGCGGCATAAAACCTTTTTGTTGTTACTAAAAAAAATAACTGTATTACCCGGTTAAATTGAGAATGCTCTGTTTACTCGCATAGAACTTGCAGTAAGGTACTAATTTAACTTTGTAGGGATAATTCTATAACAACCTAGTGTTTTATATATTATTGCACGCGTTTGTTGTAGCTCGGTTTATGACCCTAAAAGCGATGTATTAGGGCTCACTTTACGAACAAGTGTGTTGAAAAATGTATTAAATTGGTGTGAAGTGTGCTACCACCATTCTGTCGCAGCAGCGTCGTCGCTGCAACGTGTGCCGAAATGTCGTGATTGTCGCTCTTTTGTTTGTTGCAACTGTGTTACAGTCCCAAGAGCGATATCTAAACTTTTCTACAACAAATGATGCAATCAATCAATCAATCAAAATATTTATTTTCTGAAACATATATAAAAATACAGATGACTTAAAACTAATAAAGAACGCCATATGCGGAACTTTAAACAAAATAATGTTGCCATAAAACATTCACAATATTTGAAACATGCCATCCATGTAAGATCCGTTTTGCAAATAATGTTGATGTACAAAATATTACCTAATGAAATATTATGATTGTATGTTCAACCAAATTTAAAATAAAGACATTGAGAAATGTTTTAAATGATTTAATGTTTTATTTGACTTTTTGATGCATTGTTGTTTATTTGAGGATTCATCCACTTTTAGTTGTCACTTCCAGATTAATGCCGACGTCTTATTTTCGTAGAGTCGCGTGGGCGGATCAAGTGCAGTTCTGATGCATTACGCACTTTATTTAATTTATTTGATTTTGCTCCTAATGTCTTGTTAAGGTGGTTTGTCATAAAGATAACGCAAAAAGAGGGGTGTTATAAGTTTGACGTGTATTTGTGTTTGTCTGTCTGGTCTGAGGCAACGTAGCTTACGAATTTGATGACATATTTTGATGCGGGTTACTTGAAGTTAATGGTAAATTAAAAATGTTAACACTTGGTTAAGCAAGAAAATGTGGGATCATGTTCGTGCTTTGCTCTCCTCAGTTAAAATTTTATTGATTATTCGATCGAACAAAAAAATTACAAATATTTAATCAATATTCATTGGAATTTCATTTTCGTTTGCAAAAACGTCATCATCGTCTTCATTATGGCCTATTATTTCCACTTCAGGACGTTGCTGGACTCTCCCGTAAGAAATGTTGCCTTACGCTAGGGTTTCCTAAGAAAACGGTGCCGTCACATAGTGGCCGTAATTTTACGGACGTAAAAAGACGGCTGTCTTTACGGTGGAGTCACGTGGAAAGTTACACCACCGTATAATACTGTTACGGCCGTCTTTTTTTTACAGAAACGTACGTATCTGAAAAGAAAGTGGACGATCTTGATTTAGCATTGATTATAAGTACTTGGAGCATGATCAATCATCAGAAGAGTAAAATAACTGTATGGAAGTAGATGATTTATTTAATGTTCATGGTACGGATACAAAAAAACTCAAATGTTATTTTATTGCATTTGAGATTTTTTAAATCGCTGTCCACTGTGTATGCGTGATGACGAGAAATTCAGGAATTACTTTCGCTTTACTCATTTTCTTTCACCGTCGTCGTGGCACCGCTATCCTGAAAAAACGCTGGCGAATTGTTCTACACCGTCACAAAAATAGCGGCACCGCTTTTTAACGTTACGGTGTCCGCATAGCTCTCTAGGAAACCGCGCCGTACCTATTGTTTACCTACACGTTTTACGTGTTTGACGCGGCGTAGAACACGCTGCTTTAATACGGCCGTAATATGACGGCACCGTCATCCTAGTTAACCCTAGCTTTATACCCGTATTCACAACTATAACACTATGAGGTCTCACATTGGCCGCAGACACTGCGTCCTAATAGTGGAAATTACCAATCACACGTATTTTGATGATAACAATTATGTCTATCTATAAAGATAGGCAAGCGCTTGACTTCTATCAGATGGTAAGCGATTTTTAGGCACAACGGAATTGACCTTCACCTCAGCTGATATTAAGTGACGATAAGGCCGCACTACACCCGGAATCTTCATCACTGAGGACTGGCTATGTTACTTCTAACTGCCGGAACACAACAATTTTTAAATTGTTGTTATGGCGTCATATTTAGGTAAGAACATGGAGCTAGCCAGGCGAACTTGGAATAAGCCCTACCACCAACCATACCGAATACAAATTGTGCTCCCCCTGAAAATCGAACCCGAGGCCCCTGCGTCTTACACGGGTGGGCGAACCACGAGACCAAAGAGGCGGTTAATTTTTTATTCTACTCTTTATATTTCATCTCAGACAGTTTTATCAACCTTTAACTTTCAAGCAAGAAACCAAAGTTCAGTAAATCTACAAAACCATTATAATTCAATGACATCTTCAGTAAATCAAAGCAACTTTTGGCAATAGCTTTCAGGTTTAAAGCCAAGGCATGTGAACATCAAATACACGCAGCCGGGTTGATATATCGTCCAAGCTTATTATTTTTAACCATTAAAATTACGAATGGTCATATTTTTTGTACACAACTGTGGTTTTTTGGCAGAATGCCGAATCCCCCTCTGTCTATAGCATTTTATTTCGCCGCTTGCCCGCTGGTCGGTAAATCAATTTTTGCATTAAGTAATTGAATTTATGAGCTGTTTATAGCTTTGGGAAATTGTTGTTAAACGACTATTATATTTTGGTTGTACTTTTTGTACGTAATTTGTAGTTTCTAGTGCGCTATTGCGTGCAGGTATGTGAAATTTATTTTGATGTTTGCGTTTATTTTATTTTTTAATCTATGATTATGCTTAATCATTAGACTTAAATTACGAGGAAGGGTTTTTGATGATATCTATATCTTTAAAGTTCATAAGGATTCCCTTATAAAATTTGGGATTTCTTAATTATGTTATCTCATAATTATTTTAAACGTAACTAGCTGCCGCCCGCGGTTTCACCCACGTGGTTCCCGTTCCCGTGGGAAAATCGGGATAAAAAGTATTCTATGTTTTAATCCAAGCTATCTACTATCTGTGTGCCAAATTTCAACCAAATCCGTCCAGTAGTTTTTGCGTGATTGAGGAACAAACATCCAAACATCCAAACCCACAAACTTTCACATTTATAATATTAGTAGGATTACAAGTATTCAATATTATAACTTCACGTATATTTCCAGTGACATCTGTTGAAGTGAAAAAGCAACATTTTCGTGGAAAGCCATATCCCTCATAACAATGAATAATATTGCACTCTTTCAGGACATCAAAGTAATCATAAATCATTTTATTTCAGTTCGTAGGCCTCCGCGAAGAGTCGACGCCCGAAAACCGAAGACATTACTCTCAGACGGTCTTCGTCCTAATTTTTTTATGAAAACAATACATTAAAGATGATGCACCCGAAGTGCACTCAAGAACAACTTTATTACAAACACTTAAAGATCAAAATACGCTATTACTAAAGTATTCATAAGCTGGTTGACATTTTAGGCACATGCGTTTTTTGTTTGTGGTTTCTTTTCGGTAATGTTTCTTTGCGCGTTGCATCGCTTTGCCTCATAATGAAGTCTTTTCCTAATTGGCACGATTCTTGAACGGTAAAAATGATTGTCTGTCTTATTTTTGGATATTGCAATAACTTGTTTGGTGTAATTTTCGAGTATTTCAACGTAACTCCTGATTTAAGAGGTCAACGAATCCAAGTTTATTGTTTTAACGATGGTTCGCGAATTAGTGCAATCATTTCACTAAATTAGTGTTGGTTTTATGATGCTGTTATTTCGACCGGAACGTTGATAATCTCGGAAAATATATTGCTGAAAATTGCTATCATTTAAATAAAGGTTTTTTATTTGATCGCTTGCACTTTCAGTACGCCTTTAGAATAGTTTGAACTAAAAATTTTGCTTAAAATCTTTAATCTTAAAAGATGAATTTGTCTCAGGGTTATTGACCCTACAATAGAACCCCTAAAAAGTCAAATTAATGTCATAATGATTTAATTGAATTAAGGATAATTGAACTAATATTAAGATCAAAGTCTATATGCTTAATTTTACTTTAAACCTTAGTTTTGCATCGTTCAGTTTTGCAAAAACATTCATAAGGTAGGTTCAATTTTATTTCACCTTGAAAATGAATCACACATATATCATTCCGTGTGACCCAAATTCCATTATATCAACGTAAAAATCCAGTGACACTGTCAACGTGTCACAGCTACGACAGAAGTTAATTCCGGTACAATAAAAAAAAACAATTGAAATCTGCCCTTTCATTAATCTGCGCTGTGACACGCCCGTTTCGAGTACAGACTCGAATGAAAAAGTACGAAAAGTATTTATACGTACATATTATTGTCAAAAATTTTATATAAATTTAGTAATTACGACATAGTTTTTGTTATTTATAACTGCTTTTATACAACGTGTTAAAAAATAACCCAAAATGCCGAATATGGTAGATAGGGACCATCAAACTGAATAACTATAACTATAGGACCAACTCTGAAACCGCGAAAAACAAATCAGCCTGTTTCATACGTTTTGATATTCTCGTTATAAATTTTTGTATGAAACTATGATTTTTTTTATTGAGATTGGCTAATTTATATCACGTACAGAGTAACCAAAGAGAATGTAAAAATGAGAGTAACCGTCGAGGTAGGTAGTGCGAATATATTTTTAAACCTGGAATCCAGAAATGTAGATATAATCGAAAATAAGTTTTATTCTAAATACGTACCTATGTACATAAAATTAGACATTATAAATACATGTTACTTTAACATGACCTAATTACCTTTATGAAAATTTATAATGTTTACTTCATAAGGAAAAAAAAAACATTTGGTTGCTAAAAATCATTATTACGCTTATCACATAAGCTTTTTAGCTTTTTTTGCTTTAATGCTTCATTGATTCAGTGGCGCGTTTGGTTGCGCTCTATTTCCCCGTATGTAAGTGTCACGTTGACTTTGACAGGTCCTCCCTTTGTTCGACTGCGTACTTCCGCGAAAAAAGTGACAAAGTAAGATGAAACGCGGCCTAATTAGGGTGGGACATACGGGAGGGTATAGTGTGAAAGCCCGCCCCGATTGCTAGTTGTGAGAAACCACCAAAGTTATTTAAGTCTAAAAATACTGCAGTCAAAACACTAACTCTATAGATTTAAAAAAATACAATTCTAACACTACCACGCGTACAGTTCATTATAAATGAAACACTTATCGATAAATCATTATTTAGAATTATTTAGTTTGGGTTTATTGATTTATTTAATTTTCTGACGTTTCAATAGCTTTCCAGGGGCCGTAGTCACGGGATGTCAAATAAAAAATCAATAAATCCAAACTATTAATTCTAAAATGACAACTGAATTTATAATACACCGTCATTTTGTAGTCATTTTAATTAACTTAAAAACTAAATATAATGAAATTTATATTTAGTTTTTTCTTTCGGAGTGCCGCCGTGTAATCGCAGCGTGCCCGTTCACAATACTGCCTCGTATGTATCACTGAATACCAATGCGTTATTCAGGATATGACAATGCAATTTTAAGAATCCGCTGCATTTGATGAAACTGGGCCGTGAAATTGACGAGTTCTGCAAATTACTGCACTAAAATGTTATTACAAATGTTTGCAGTAAACAAAGCGATGTTTAGCACAACTCTCTTGCCTTGTATCGCTAAAAAGTTTTTAGTATTAGATGCAAATAATAATGCTCTTCTAAAAACCTAGATTATTATAGGTGGGTACTAAAGGAAATTTACTTTTTTTTTTTTTAATTTGATGCAGTTGTGACTGCGCAATCGCTCTGAATCATGGACCGTACTTGACTCAGTTTTTCTAGAACAATCTAAATACCCACATTTCCATACAAATTATATAGGCCACTGAGTCTATTTTGAAACCGTTCATTGTTCCGGATGTATGAATAATCGAAATATGAATTTCAAATGGACGATTATTTTGTTGCATATGTATGAAGGAAGTCAAGGATCCATCCCTGACCCGTTTAGGTCTCAAGTTGTTTCGATAAATTATTAAAATCTATACGATTTCTACGATGTCAATATTTCATGGTTGAAAATATTAGATGTAAAAATTTTAAAGCTATCCCATAGAAAAAGCTACCCCTGTTTTTAAGGCAACACAGGCAAGTAAGAGTATGTAGCTATAAATTTTATTTTACTGATTTACTGGTATAATTTTACTATAAGATTTCTTATGAACTATTATTAGTCCAACCGTGATATTCATCCTACTAATAAATGTGAAAGTTTGTGGGTTCAGATGTTTAGATGTTTGGATGTTTGTTCCTCAATCACGCAAAAACAACTGAACGGATTTAGTTGAAATTTGGAACACAGTAGATAGCCTAGATTAAAACAAAGGATACTTTTATCCCGATATTTCCACGGGAACGGGAACCACACGGGCGAAACCGCGGGCGGCCGCTAGTAAAAAATAAAACATTTAATTAACCTGTTTTAGTTAAAAGCTGTTTTGTCTACTTCGTTCAAATTCGGTTCATAATACGAAAGAGAATGACAAAATATTTTTTAACTAAAATAGGTTTATTAAGCTTTTCATTTTTATAAATAACACAGTAAGTATTTTCCTTCTTAAGCCATAAACTTATTTATGAACCTGATAATGGTTTTCTGTTTAATATTTAGATTGCTAAAGTGATTGTAATAACTGTTGGTTCACCTGTAAATATAAATTAAAATAAACTTACATGTTTATATTTAGGTATAAGAAATACAAAACAAACCTGCAAACAATACTCTGAAAAACCAAAAATCTTATATCAAGAAAATCATCAAAAACCATTTCAAAAGTCAAGTGTTTGTTATTTTAATTAGCAGTAACATTTCTCCACTTAAAAAATGTCGGCTCAAGCTTCGTATAATATATTTGTCATAATAATTTAAACAAACAAATTAACAGTACAAGCACACTTGACGTATGAAGTTGCAACTCTTTCCTTGCAATATCGCTTTCACCTTTATCGGAAAGGCAAAGAATAAAGTCATAACAGACTAAAAAACATCTTTAGGATTTAATATATTTAAACAGAAACGAGACTCTCGAATAATCTGATATATTATAATTATATAGTAGGTACATAATTAGTAGGACTATAATTTGATATAGTAGGTACTTACTATTATAATTTCAGTGGTACACGGAAAAGTAAATGAATGAATTGTTTAATATTTAATTTAAGTTTCCGATATTGTCAAAAGAAATCTTTAATTTTCATGAAAGTTGCTTCAATAAACTCAGACCCGTCATACAAAGAAATTAATACATAACATTTTATGCACGTTTTTATCAAGACTTAAAAATCCGTTTCAGTCAATCAATATTTTCTTTGACAGTATTACATCTTAACAATTATATTGTCTAAGTGGTAAGTGACGAATTAGCCTTAAGTTGAACTTGTAAGCATTGTGAATGCAAAAATCGAAATTTTATTTATATCAAACCAACAACATATTATACATTGAAACTACAAGCTAACTTCACATCTGTAGCACTACCATGAGTTTACAAAAACCATTCTCGATATCGACCGCGTTAGCAATTTGTATGGGAAATTGAAGCAGAGCCTCTAGCGGATACGCGAAGAACTAAAATCTATAGTAAATGTGCTCACCATCCACGAGTTTACCATCCTCGCTAATGTAAACTCGATACGGGGTAAATGTCCCATATTTCGGCATGTTAAGACTTAGGATATTCATTCTAAATGTATGAGGAAGATGGCGAAATTAATAGTTAAGTTTTAATGTGGCTATGTTATACCTTTAGGCGAGTACATTATAAAAATAACTCTCCCCTCTACCACGTCACCCACTTGGGTTAGGTTTATGTTTACGTGATCGAGTATTGTGCCCCGATTTATGAAATTGTGACATTTGCCTGTAGTTTCGCTGATATAAAAGGTACGCGGATGGGCTATATGTCAAATTGTACGTCTGCCAAAGGGCTTCAAAGTGGAATTTGAATTCCTAAAATAGGTCAGTAACTTTTTGAGATTTTCCAAAATTTTCGAAAATTGCAAATTCTTTTCGCCGACTTGGATCGAGAATTCCCCAATATAGTTTTATTATTACCCACAAAAAAATCCGCGCGGCTATACAGGGTATCCCAAAACTTTGCCACACGGAGGGAAAGTACGTTAAATATTGAAGATGGGAAATTTTAATGAAAGGAGACTTCATTTTATTTTAAACAATAATTGGAACTGCATTCAAAGGTTTTTGGAAAATCACCTGCCTTAACCAGGAATCGAACCCAACAAAAACTTTTTTTTATTTATTTATTTTAACGGTACCAATCAAAAGGGTTACTCATAAGGATTATTTTTTCTTAAGTGAGACAGCATCTTAAACAAAAGGAAGACCATGAAATTTAACATTTAAATTATCATTATTACAAATTTGTATCAATTTGTATCGAAACGTAAGCGATTTAAAAAATCTTTGAATGCAGTTCGGTTTCTTTTTAAAAACAAAATGGCAAGATGGCACTGTTAGATTAATCGTGCTATTGAGTTGTATTGTTAGAAGTATAAGGCATGAGACAATTTTGTTAAAATTAATTATTCCAATACACCTGTCGTGTACTAAGTGGATTTTTATTGAATAGTACACCCTCGAAATCAGGCCTTGGCTGCAACCCTTACTCGAGGGTTGTTCAAAGTTTCTTTCAAAAATTTTCCTATCTTAAATATTTAAGGTACTTTCTCTCTATGTGGCAAAGTTTTGGGACACCCTGTGTATCTAATTTTTATAGTGTAGTCGCAATGACCACTTTTTGTTCAAATTAGTCAATCAAAACTGGAGTAGAATCGAAAAATGATTACATATTTTGTTTCATGATATTAATCCTTATCCAACTATGTAATTTAATGATCAAGGTTGATTATTTACATGTCAATTCTTATTTAAATTATTCTAATCGGACCTTTCGTTTGGAAGTTACTACGGGCATACGGGATCAGTTGTACTATTTAACTATTTAAAGTTTTATTCAAATTGACTTTCTGTGAGCTTAAGAAGTAGGTACATACGAGCGCTAATCTTATGGTGGTGACAAGGAATACACGCCATAAAGCTGTCTGTGCCGACGACTGAGAGTTTTGAACGTCGCATTGCCCTCAGTCACGGTAATGGATAGATACCGTAACCGTGTCTCAGTTCAGTTACCAAAATGTTGGTACTTGATTTTTAGACAGTTTATGTGGTATAGATTTTGTACTAATGTAGGTGTAATAATTAATAATTTGCGACAGAAAAAAAAACTAAACTAAATAACGTACTAACACTGGTACAAATATTGGTCGTTTACCTTAGTTTGCAATTATAATCCGACTAAGTAAAAAAACACTAGTTAGTGCGTGTATACCGAATGTAAGTGAATTTTGAATTTATGTTGGTTACATCTTTTTACTTTCCTCTATGGTTACTATTTATGTCATACGAAGATGTCAAATGTAATTTTCACGTTTTAATAATTATTTATTTTGTGTTTTCTTTGCGTATTTTGTTGTGCAATAGCTAGCTTGTTAAGATTGATAAGAATAAAATTAGAAGCAGTCGATTAGAGGAGTTTATGGAAAGGTGAAATAAAAGGTTGGTACTTGATAGGTACAAATCCTTGGACGATTCGTCCAAGTACAAATCATTAGAAAACTCAGATAAACCTAAATCCAACCAGGAAAATACATTTATGAAAGTTTTTGTAAAACTTACGCTGTTTTAGTTTAAGCTTCTCTTATAATTGTTTCTTAATATTTATGATTAGCTATCCATGACCTTGATTTGTTTTTACTATTGGCTATAGATGCATTTATTGCAATTTTTAAAGACGACCTGCCCCCATGCTCCAATGGCCAACCTTACTTTTAAAGCTTAAAAATCTTAAAATATGAGCAATAGACGATTAAATAACGTGTCGCAAGCTTATGTAAATCTCAGACTTTGATATTGTGTGACAAGCTTACGGCACGTAATAACGTAGCGTTCAAACGCATAGAATGTTGGCCATTTGAGTAGGGGGGACAGAGCGTGATTACGATAATAGCCTAGGTCTTATTTCAACACGGTAGAGCTTAATGAGAATCCCGCAACTTATACAACTTATGGTTTACTTATTTCATTACAGATAATGTGCGTATCATCCAACAATCGACAAAATATCCAATTTTCCTTCCAAATTAATAAAAACGTACAAATTGGACGAAATACAACCTGGCAGAGCGACATGCGGCAGATACCTACGTTTTTTTTGTGCCTTATTCAAATATGATATTAAATAAACAAATAAGGCCCAAAATGATACAAATCTATGACTTAAAGTGAGATCTTTTTTTTTAATATATTATAACATGAATCTTAACTTTGTTATAATAAATATACAAATTTATTGATTAGATGTTTTTATTTAATATGGTTTCATATTTAACCTCAATTTAACATAAAAAAGTTATAGGCCTTAATTTAATAAGTGTAATCGATTCATTACGGCCAAAGTAAATTTTTCGGAAAATTACATTTAGTTAGAACTGTTTTCTTATTCCTACTGTTAAATAATAAATTTAATAATATTTAAAGACTTAAAATTAAATAGGCCTTATTTGTATCAAGTACTTATTACCTTGATATGGACGGAATTAACATATTTGCAACTAAGTAGATTATTATTTAGATTTAACACAATATTTTCTAATCTTGTAATAATTATGCTTGATAGGAAAGTACTTAATTAAACTTTTTTATATTAGTTTCAAAGTGGAGGAATGCATTACATTACGGCGTATTTGAATGGTGACCTTAGTAAGCCCACTGAATGGAGGGCTCACCTAGAAGGGCCACTATTCAGCGTTGGGCACAACCTGACCCACCCCCTGACTAGAGGATTTCTAACAGGGGTTTTCATATTTATCGGTTTATAATCTGCCCTTGATTTCGTCGCATTATGCAGCTGTGGCGCACATATTTTATGCTAAATAAGCCCTGAAAGACATTACTTAGACTATTTTAGACACAAAAAATACTAAATTAAATTAAAATAGAAGTATTCACGCCAATGACTATGTTGTACCGCGGTTTGATTACATTCTCTTTTGTTGTACCTATTTTTTACATTCCTCTATGCCATAGAGGATAGTAAAAGGTATACTCATTGATCTCACGCGTCAAAACGCAAGTGAGTAACTTTACTACTATCGTTACGGTATTTCTCGATACCATCTGTCAATTAGTAACTCATGGTACCGAATTGCTATGAAAAAGGCCAAAACGTTACTCGATGCTCGCTAGCGAGTATAGTAAACTATTGTAGTTTACTATACCAACTCATGGTAGAGCTACTGATGTGTACACCAATAACAGGCGTGTACATTTATAGGAGTAAATTCACTGTCAACAAATTACTTTGTGTTAATAAACAGTACCTATAAACAGTATTTACAATATTTCTTTTACAATATTTACGTTACTTATATATGTATATTTGACCGAGCGAGCACGAAGCACGAGCGAAGCGTCTCTGCTTCAGTTTGGGCAAAAAAAATATCGAATGTCTTTAAGACGAGGTTACAGCTCACGGAGCCCTAACAAAACACTAACACCTGTTTGCACTAAATTTAAGAATCACCTAAATATTTTCCTAACTGCAAATTGAAACTGAAATGGTGTCATGAACTTAGCTGATGTAGTGGTCGAGATGTAGTCAGGAGAAAGATTTATGCGGTTTTTAAGTTTAGTGGAAGCTTTTACATATATCATCATCATCATACTTAATAAATACGAAACAGTTTCAATTTCCCTACCTTTAGGAGATTAGTTACTATATTGGATTTTAGTAACGATTAGGTAACGTATGAAGGATATAAATCTGAAAACTAAGCCATTTTGGCTCAGTATCAGTTGCCTCACTTTGCATACGAGGACACGGTTTATAAGTGTTATTATTTCAAGAGTGCAAGCGGGTGTGGTTGTAGCATCTACCATCTTTACTCTTTGACGCAGCACATCGCCGAGGCTCAGAAAGAGCAAACAAAAATAAAGATCACATGTCCTCACGACGCGACTCGAGCTGTCTGAAGTAAGATAAAGAGCTACTCACATGTTTGAGTACAGTTTTATACCTTTTCGTCGATTCTTTCTTATCTTTTTGTTCTGTCGTATGTACGTCGTTGAAGCAGCCTAACTTTAATACCCTGTTACATAATCTATGATTAGACAATTGGCTTTGGTTAAAAAATAAAAGGTATTTTTTTTCTACAGATTAGGCCAATTTAAGAAACTAATTTGAATATTTTAACATTTGGTCCCGTATTTATTTTTTTATAAATATATTTGCCGAGCGGATATGGTCAACCGGAATGACGTCATTAGTGGCATGAACATAGAAATAGAATGTCAAAGAACAACAAAGTCAATAAACAGGTGATCCGAAAACGAATCAATACATTTTATATGAGATACATAAAATATGACTTAGATTCATAAAATATGACTATATTATGGCAAAGGAAATTAATAAACTATGTACCATACTATTTTCTTTGTCGATAAACGAATAAATGTAGCGAAATTTGGTTTTAGAGAAATGTGTGGCAATATCTTATTTACCTTTGAAAAGTGTGATTACTTGGATTGTTTCTTTTAGTCACATCACAATTACTTAGAGTACAAGACACCATAGCTCCACGATACCTTTATTTTAAATTCTAACTAAGATTAAAAAATATTTTAAACAAACTGTGATTGCTCATTTGCTAAGCGGGACGCTAGGGGCTCTTACTGTAAAAAATGTTGGCACATGTCACTTGATCCTTTGTCTCTTTTTTACATAGACCGTGTCCGTATGATGATAACTTCTCTTTTCCACGCTTTGTTGGTCTTCTTGAGCGCAGCGAAAATTTTTCTATGTCTATGGGCATGAAAGTTTAAGAAGGAAAACCTTTGCCATCTACTTATAGAAAAAGAACGGCCAAGTGTCATTACCTGTCATAATGACTTTATGGTTGTTTGTAAACAAATAAGTTATAGTTAATATTTCTTCTATTTTATTCATTTAATCCAGTTGTGACGGTTCTAACCTACCTTCTTAATTTGCCGCAATAATTTTTGAGGTGGTAAAATTATAATAAAAATGCTTACCAGTGGAAACTCAGCTGAAAAACTTTGTAAAAACTGACACGCCCAATTTACCCAAATTGCGAAATGTATTGTATGTATTGTGTCTATTTTGGATGTAGGCTACATGGATAAAATTGTAACGATTGCTTGTGGACTGATAAATTTGCAGGATAACATAATAAACATTGTGAAAATATGTGCATACTTTATTTTTATTTACAAACATTTAATAGTAGGGATGTGGAAAAAATTACGAGATAAGTTCATCGATATTTTTCGGGCGATATTAAATACTCTGATATATCGATAGTTGTTTTTACAATAATTTTTCCAAAACATTTTTTTGTAATTACGTATGGTTTCTAATAGTCGACACTATTTTGTCACTGGAGCATTTTGTTTTTTTCCAACTTTTGAGTCTTAAAAATCATCGTAAAATTCGTCAAATCGAGCCAAAATTTCGCGTAGGGGTTTATTTTGCTATTTTTTATGTTTTACAATACCTTAAAATTAGAATCCATTACTTAGTCATCATCCCATTTCATCCCATTTTTTTCTGAGAAATATTACCTATATCGATATTTTTTCACTTCCAACTTCCACCATCCCTAATGCCAAGTTCATTGTCAAAATTGTCTTTGCCCTTTTTTCTTTTTATTTATTATGGCTGGGGGATCTGTATGTGATGACGTCATATGAAGGTCATTTGAAGGTTAAAGCTTTTTATTGAATATTATAAATATCTTTAAAAATATAGACTTATTTTTAAATTTAATTAGTAGACACTGTACCGAAAGCTTATTCCTCGAAATGGTTTTGAGATTTCCAGTCATGTTCAAAAAGTTATCAAAGCCAATTACTAACTTCTGCTTTAAAAAGGGAAAAGATTTATTATAATCCCTACTATACCTAATATTATAAATGCGAAAGTAACTTTGTCTGTTACGCTTTCACGCCTAAAGTATTGAACCAATTTTGGCAAAGTTTGGTACAGAGATAGGTGGGACCTTAAAGAAGGACATAGGCTTGATATAACGATATAACCTGTAGTGCAACTACGATATATCCTGTAGTCTAACTAGCTGCGGGCGGAAAGCTAGTTTATACAGGGTTATTTGTAAAACACCAACAACCTCGCAGGAGTAGATTACCAACATCATAAACAACAACATTTGTTCTACGACTTTTGTTAATTCGTTGGATTTTACTTTCATACAAAAAAAACATTTTAATTTACCGCTCGTATGTTCATAAGTCTACGCGCGGCGCGCGGAGCACCTGCACGCGTAGCATGACCACCTCGAGAAAAGACTCGACTCAGAGAACAATGGCTTGTCTACACCGAAACGTCAATTTTGTCGACAAAAGTGACGTTTCGGTGTAGACAAGCCATTGTTCTCTGAGTCGAGTCTTTTCTCGAGGTGGTCATGCTACGCGTGCTGGTGCGCGCGACCCACCCGCCCCGCCGCCGCCATCCATAGACGTAAAAAGTGTCGAACAGTACTATAAAAACTTGAAAATTTAATTTTTGGTGAATGGATTGAGTTATGATAAAAGTCGTAGAACAAACATTGCTGTTTATGATGTTGGTGATCTCCTGTGAGGTTGTTGATGTTTTACAAATAAACCTGTATACACGCATAAATTTTAATCATTTGGTTCCCGCAGGGGGGTGGTTCCACTCACGATTACAAGCAACTTTTACTATGGGGCCAACTCTGAAATCACGTAAAACAAATCAGCTGTTCCATACAAAAGCGCAATACCTACTTGACCTTAATGTATGGAACAGCTGATTTTTTTCGCGATATCAGAGTTGACTCTATAGTAAAAGTTGCTTGTAATCATGAGTGGAACCACCCCACTGCAGGAACCAAATCACGATGCATAGTTTAAACTCTGGCAGTCTCGTAAAAAAATTCTCGTAAATAGTCTGAGAAACTTATTTCGTGTTTCTTGATATTAAAAAGTAAAATATAGGTAAATATAATAATATAATAAATATCGTTGAAATTCTACTTAAAGATAATCTTACCTATTATATCATCAGTTAAATAAACTAATAACCTAAGTTTAACAAAGCAAATTAACCAGTGTGGCCATATTTTTGAAATCCAATTAATATCAATTATGAACTTTTCAACAACCCTTAAAAAGGATTCTGTTCTGAGTGGTTGAAAATGAGGCTCCAATTTAATAAAATCTTGTTATTAAGTCACTTCTTCTGGATTTTTTTCGTAATTTGATTTTCCGAAAGTTTTCCGATTTTATTAAAAAGTATGAGAAATTTATTAAAGTGGAAGATTGTTAACTGGATGTCTTAAGCCCTTAATGTTCAAAACTCTGAAATTAAAATCGGATAATCAAGTGAAAACTGAGCTGATATTTACCTAATGGTAGCGGTTTGAGTCTCATAGACATCATGCTGTAATAATGAGGTGCCTATGTATCAAACATATACAGGGTCATTTTGTAATCACCATCTAAATTTTGAGGATGTGTTCAGTCCATGAAACTGAATAACTTTCTCTAAGGAACACATGGTCAAATATGTAAAATAAAAATCAACTTTCCATACAAATCAAAGAGATCACGTGATCAATTTAGTATGGGATGACCAAAATTTTTTGGCGAAATTTGATACATGTGTCTTAGAAAAAGTTGTTTAGTTTCATGGACTGGACACATCCTTAACATTTGGATGGTAAGTTCAAAATGACCCGATATTTAATTTAATGGAAGCCAAATCAAAAAGGTCAGCGTTGATATTTTCTTATGAAGTTTTATTAAGTTTCTTAGAAATTTTGAAACCTCACAACACTTAGGTATAATATCCAAGACTATAAACTTACAAGAAATAAAAATCCGACAAGATTATTTCATTTTTTTACATTTGAAAATCGAACCCAATATAATCCATCTATTTTAACTCTCAATCATGCATCGTAGGTGTCAATTACAGTGATTTATAGCAATTTTCTTTTCTAAGTATTACCTAATACGTTATTTTTAGTTCATCAAAACTAGGTTGGTCCCTTAATGAAAGTTGTTTAGATTATTAATATTATTTAAAAATAGCATTGTGAATGCTTAAAAAATCTAAAAGTTTAAATTATAATGGCTATTTCATCTTAATCGATTTGTCTATCACCTGTAAAGGTGTTGCTTTCGAATGTCGAAATTAATTCTCTTCACATTGATGAGATGGCGCTGGCCTACAGCGGAAACGTGAAAAGTATTAGAGAATTTCGCCAATCTCGCTAGCGACTCGGTAGCATAATTTGTTAGTGCATTGGGCCGGAATCCTAAGGGTGCGGGTTTGACTCCCGTCTGAGCTACTACGGGTGAGTCGGGTTTTTCTAATATTTTTCAATAATATTAATAATCTTAATACAAAAATAGCATTGTGAATGCATAAAAAATCTAAAAGTTTGAAAGTTGTTTAGTTCGATAGTCTGATCAACCCCACGAGAGTTTTTCAATTAACTAAAACTAATCTTGTATGTATGTTACTTACAGATTGCCCGTCTTTTATCCGAACCCAGACAATTTTTTCCGCACATTTCGTTGAACCACAAGGCTATTCGAGTTTATTACCGTTTACCGATTGAGTCACATTAGCGAGTTGGTGGTGCATCGTTAGCATGACAGCCGGTGCATCAACCCACGCGGGGCCACAGCGGTGGGTCAACGGCCCGACGTGGCCCGACGGCGGGAGCCCTTGCCGACTGACGTAGGTACGGACTTTTTAGAAACGTTTTATACCTAAGATTAAAGAACTTTTAGGCCCGTATTAATAGCTCTCAACTTTGTGAGCTATCTTGAGATCATACCTAGATCTTATAATAAACACCTAGAACGATAATTCCCTACAAATCGCATTGTCAAATGTGAGGCAACTAAAACAGCCATAATGGCGTCGATTTCAGATTTTAATTGTCCATTATTACATAATCGTACCTAATAAGCACAAAATAGTTTCAATTTCCCTACCTTTAGGGGATTAGTTACTATATTTTAGAATTTTAGTTACGATTAGGTAATGTATGAAGAATATAAATCTGAAAACTGAGCCATTTTGGCTCCGTATTAGTTGCCTCACTTTGCATACGAGGACACGGCTTCTAGGCCTGAGATGCTGTTCTTGAGATGACTGAAGAAGACCTTCGTTTCAACGTTGAAAGCGGTTTATAAATACGGGCCCTAGTTTGTTTAGAAAAAAATATACCCATCTAAACCCATAATACGAAAAATCTTCTGATCTGTCTGATGTGTATCTTATTAATGCTATTATTTTGTAGTTAATTATTCATTACTTTTCATCTTGCCGTTGAAAAAAGTAATTGAAATTAATTATAATCAGTATTTATCAAAACTAATGTGTGAAGGTTGGGTGAATGTGTCCTGCTCTTTGATTTGTTTTTAAGATCTTATTTCATGTACCGCATTCTTGCGAAATAAAGCTTATTCTTATTCTATAATGTACTAGAGTCTAGTACAGAATAGATATAATTACTACGTCTAGTTACTAGACGTACTAGTTCTAAATTATGTATTAAGTATTATTAATTACTAGGGTGGACATCGATTGAATAGAGGAAAATCGATTTCCGTGCATCGGAAGTCACGTTAAGCCATTGCACCCGGTTAGCCAGAACTCACTGAGGGTTCATGGCATCCATAAAAATGAAGTAAATACGTTTGGCCAGAGCTCGTGAAGGGTTCATGGTCCATACTCCGTATGCATCCATAAAAAAGATTGCCCCAGGGTGGAGTGTCCCAAAACTTTGCCAGAAGATAGGAAATTAAAGATAGGAAATTTGATATCATAATATAATTATATTATAAAATGTTGAAGACAGAAAATTTTACTAGAAGAAAACTCCATCTTGTTTTTAAAAATAATAGGCATTACTTAATTAAATTTTAAATGTCAAATTTTATGGTTTTCTTTTATTTAAGATGCTGTGTTACTCAAGAAAAAATATCCTAATGAGACCTTTACGATCGGTATAGTAAAAATAAAGATTGTTTTGTATTCATATTTGGTGGGTTTGATTCCTGGTTAGGCAGGTAATTTTTCAAAAATCAATTTTTAAAATCACACTTTAAAATCAATCACGTGGCAAAGTTTTGGGACACCTGTATACGTTTGGCCAGATCTCGTGAAGGGTTCATGGCCCATACTCCGTATCCATCCATAAAAAAGGATTACCCCAGCATGGGGTATGTTCGTGGAGGATATCAAAAAGGCTAATATGGTGATGAAGATGATTATGAATACAAAAAAAGTATCAAAAAGACATCCGGCACTTTAAGCCCGTAGAAGTCTTTAATTTAAATAAGTATAATGTTTGTCATTCCTTCGTCTTCCTAGTTTTAATATCGCAAGTCACATGCGGAAGGATGATCCGTACAAACGACCGCGCGTGGGTTTGTTTGCCTTGCAGTCTCGAGTTCAAGGATCTTCAGACCTTTATGTTTACATAATATAAAACACATCACTTAACAATTATCGTGGTCATTGTAAGTCATAAAGTGCTTTTGAAGTGTTGATTAACCTTTTAATCTGAAAGAGCGCAGTTTCCGGAAAGCACTAACTTGTGGCATAATTAAAGAATTTAAAAACATTTAAATAACACGATTGGCCCGCCAAAAACGAACTAAAAAGTTAATAAATAGCAAGTGTCATTGCGTCGGAGGACCATTTTATGGAACAATGTTTAATCAACTTGTTATATAACTTTTTTGTTCGTTTTTGGTAGAGCAGTCGTACTTTTTAAATGTTTTTAATTTATTTATTTTTATTTCACACATTTTATTTACAAATTATATAGTTTTGGAATGTGCTCATAAATGCCTTATATTAAATGTCCATATTGTAATAATTGGAAAAAATTATAAAAATAATGTTGTGAGAATATACAATTCATAAAACAAATTATATAACAATAGCTGTATTAGTAATTATGTTTATTTTTCACACTAATCTTCCTAGCTATCTTGAGCAGGGATTGAAATACCGTTAAAAAAATAACGATATAAAAAAATAACGTTAAAACATTTTATCGGTAAATTTACCGGTAAAAATAAAGTTAAAAATATTTTACCGGTAAAATTAGTGTTAAATTTAGTACCGGTAAAATTATCGGTAAAAAATTAACGTTGTTAGCTGGAATAACGTTAATTTTAAAATTAACGTTAAAATTAACGTTAAATTAACGTTATTTATTGACATAACGTTAATGTTAAAATTAACGGTAAAAAGAGTAAAAATTGACGTTATATTTAAAAATAACGTTAACATTCCCTGATCTTGAGATCGTACTTGAGACGATAATCTCAAGATAGCTCTTAACGTTGATAGCGGTTTATAAATACGGGCCTGAATATACAAAAGTGCGTCATCAACCCTACCTCTGACAACATAAACAACATAATAAGTACCTACTAAATTGTTCTAATTACAGTTGCTTAAATCTTAAATTTAAGGGAAAGATTAAGATGTATTACAGAATATATGTGACGTGTTGCTGCAATGCCAAAAGGAGGATTACACTGACCTCGACGGACGCATTCACATTTGAGCAATGTAACTGCACTAAATGATAGGATGCAGAATGTTTGTTTCGGATAGTTTATTTACTCGTATTTATTAGGTACACAAAGCAGAACATTCGTTTCAAAAACTGAACTTATTCCGTACTCGTATTAAGGGGCGGTAATAAGAAAACATGGTTTGCGCCGGCCATATCTTTATATAGAAAACGTAAACTTGTAGCCACCAAAAAAAACATACGACAAGCTAAAGATAATTGTGCTAAAGATAATGATGAAAAAACACGAAAAACTTCGAAAAAGTGCAGAAGTGAGGTTATTTTTCATACTCTTTACACGTAAAGAAAAAGACAGAGACAAATGATTTTGCATAACGGAGCCTTAACTTCAAATTACTGTTTCTTCATATTATTCATAGAGGTAGCCAAAATAATCTAGAGCTACATCAGTTGCGTAAGTAATTAAGGGGGCCTACAATGCTGGAAGAATAGTAAATATTATCTAAATTATTAAAAAAAAAACATAACAGTTTATTCTTTTCGGAAAACCACCATTTATAAAATTTAAAAAACCTTAGTTTCGGTTAAATTCAACCTACCTAATATTTTATTTGAGTTCACTTGATAGAAATGTATCATGTTGTGAAAACTGTTTTGGCTTTTGTAATAGTCATTAATCATAGTTTTTAAGGTTTGTATGCTGTTTGTTTCCCTTAACCAAATAAACAAAACTAGCGAGCTAGATAAGGATTTTTTTAACTATAAGCTCAAGATTATAGTTTTGTTAATAACTGAGTACTATAGCACAGAATAGATATAAGTACTACACTATTATTGACTATCTACATTATTTTGGGACCGATAAATCAAGTACAGTACGAGGCATATAACTTGAAATCGGGTGGGGATTGCGCGAAACGCGTATTTTGGGTATGCGTAGCGGTAAGGGGCGCGGGCGGCAGGAGAGGGGCGCGCGCTATTGGTCGCTCACAAGAGCACATGCGCGAACTTATCCCCACTCCGTCGAAAAAATTTCAAGATACGTGCCTAGCACTGTAATATTGTGTGAAAACTTTGCTCAATTATGTGTAGGGCCCCTTAAAATATAACTTTATTTTTTTACAAAAGCTAATGGGCAAAGTAATGAATATGGGGCTTATTACACTTTGCCCACTAAATCCATATTTTTTTTTAAATTGACCTTCTGCATTTCAGATTAACAACAAGATGTGCAAGCGCAACCTTGAGATGCGCTTTATATACGGAAACTCGCGTGTTTGTTTATCTTATTCGTAAACTCTCCATGAGTTATAGCTAATGGAAGTGTCATCCAATCGAACCACTGCACCACAAAATCATAGTGTAAAGAAACCAGTGGTTACTATCAGCGGTCGTAACAGGTCAATTGTGAGGGGTATGCGGGAGGCGCGGTAAACCCTCCCCCCCTGCCCGCACTGTCTGCTGAGCGTCCCTCAACGTTACTTCGCATTCAGGGACATGCGCTGCATTGCGTGGTCGCGACAACGAGCTGAGAGGCCGACATCAAGACAGTGCCCAATGGTTGCCGCTGCGGTCTTTGGAGAGTAACCACTTTTTGATCTTTTTACACTTTGACAATATAGTAAGTACGAATAGTAACGCGTCTTTTGTTTTGTTGCGTTCGGAACTCCTTGGTAGCTACTACGTCAGTTCCTGCTGAATATTGGCTGACTTGGCCTAAGATTGCCTGTACGAAATGTCTATGTGAGCGTGCACAGAAATCCGGTACTTGTACCGAGTGGCTCTATTGTCTAGTTTATATTGTGTGACCACAGTATCCATCTTGATTGCAAGCTACAATTGGAGTAATGTATTGCGATCCTGTTTCGTTCAGTTAATTTCTAAACAGGGATTAATAACTCAAAGCAAACAAGCAATGGTACCCGTGAGAAATCAATTTTCTGGTCTATAAAATATGCGATCGTAGCGCAATAGTGATGTAGAGATCGATATTGGGTAAAATATCAGGAGCCCAATTTTTTTTAAATCATTAGATAGATAGATAGATAATTTTTTTATCACATCACAGTACACAGATGATATATGACAAAATTATAAAGAAACATATAAAAAGAACTGAACTATGTGCCGCATCGAGACAGAAAAAGGCAAAAACTCAGTGATGCCTTTGCTTTTAAATTAAAGCGAAGCACTGATTTTCAGTTTTTGCCCAGTAAGCGCGTGGTCGCCTGTGACGACACAGACGTGTATATCATTCGTTATTGTTCGTTTGACACTCAAATTATATTAAAGTACTTTGATAAATACTGGCCAATGAGCAATTTATTAATATGGATTTTGGCTGTTGAATGAAAAATGCCAGCCGAAAAATTCAAAAATAGGACTGCAGCACTGTTGCTTGGTCTAGATATAAAATTTAGCATGTAGGCAAGTAATTAAGTAATTCAGAATCGTCTGCGTCGATTGCAAATAAATATTAGTAATTACTTATTGTAAAATAAAGTAAATCGAGAGCAAACAAATCGCCGTCAAGAAATGTGACAATTTTTAGGGTTCCATACCCAAAGGGTAAAAACGAGACCCTATTAAAAGGACTCTACTGTCAGTCTGTCTGTCACCAGGCTGTATCTCATTCGTGAACCGTGATAGCTAGACAGTTGATATTTTCACAGATGATATGTTTCTGTTGCCGCTATAACAACAAATACTAAAAACAGAATAAAATAAATATTATGATACAGAACCCTCCGTGCGTGAGTCCGACTGACACTGGGCCGGTTTTTTTTTAATTAAGTGCAATTATACAATCATTGAGTGTGGAACATAGAGGAAGGATAGAGAGAGTCATAAGTATATAGTTTTTACACTTGCTATAACAAGCCATTTTTAACTCTTAATTTACACAACATACCTACATAGTTAGGTTTTTACCTAACTATGTAGGTATGTTTGTATCCGTACCCAAAGGATACAAACGGGACCCTCTATTACTAAGACTCCGCTGTCTGTCTGTCTGTCGCTCTGTCACCAGGCTGTATCTCATGAACCATGAAAGCTAGACAGTTGAAATTTTCAGAGATGATGTATTTTTGTTGCCGCTATATACGTAACAAATACTAAAAATAGAATAAAATAAATACTTGAGGGTAGGAAGGGTAGGTAGGAAATACTTCTCATACAACAAACGTGATTTTATTGACGTTTTTTGCTCTATATTAATAACTACAAAAGGTAGGCATTTAAATTTTCACAAAATATTTACATAATTGTATATTCACTTTAAAATAAATAATTTAATTAAATTAAAATAAATATTTAAGGGGCCCTTACAGCAAACGTGATTTTTTTACGGAACCCTTCGTTCGCGAGTCTGACTCGCACTTGGCCGGTTTTTTTTCTACACACTTATCCCTGCTAATATGATAAAATGCGAAAGTAATACTATCTGTCTATCTGTTACGTTTTTACGTTTTGACAAAATTTGGTACGGAAATAGATGAAGACCTTAATGGAAATATTATGATAAAAAAATACATTCTAAAATCTTGAACCAAACTGTCATATCCAGTAATGTCCTCAAGGTCCATGTCGCTTTATGACATTAATATAAAGTTATTGCCGTCATTTATTCGTATTTATACATTTTACGCCTGCTAAATGTTTTATTTACGTTAACTGACCATAATACTCGATGTTTAAAGTAGTTAAATCGAATTATTTTTGTCATTTTCATAGCACAGCTTTACGAGTAAATATTTTGGAGTTATATTCTAATTCGAGCATTAAGAACTAAGTAATAGGAAGTCCGTCCGATTACTATAGTTCGATTTTCGGAAAAGGCAGAATAAATAATAAATAAATGTTTGGTCAATTTCACACAGCGCCATCTAGCCCCAAACTAAGCAAATGAACACAAGACAACTGATATACTACTTATATACTTTTTAAATATATATTTATTATACATAGTAACACCCAGACCCGTCACAGAAATTAAATTTCATAATATCAATTACTGCCTGAAATCGAACCCGGGACGTGTTGCGTGGTAGACCGGTATGTTGACCATAGCACCACTCAGGTTGTCAAATGTGTGGTCATGAGAGATTCCTCCTTCAGTGCACCTCGTGATTGCCGAATTTTAAGGGTTTTTAGCTGATTTCTATCGGCTTATCTCACTGGTCCACTATGCATATGATAACATTTTTGTCACGGCTTACCTTTGCCATAATTTCACCCCTCGCCACTGCTGCCTAGCCATTTTTGCTTGGTATTTAATCAACCAAGAGTGGCTCTCAAACCACAGAGCCTCCGAACTTCTTCGACCATGCACGGTATGAGGGCTAAGTAATATTAGCAAATTCCCAGAAAGTGGTAAACCAAACGGTTGGCCCGTACGTCGTACACTTGAGAGATACTCAAATGAAATATCAAGACGTCAAAGTCCATTGGACAAAACTCGAGACTAAGTTTCGAGAACTTGCGAATTCATTTGTCTGTCGGGAAGTTTCGGTAGATACGCCCGTGGGACACACGGGATGGAAGGACGGTGATAACGAGGTGGTAATTGGTTGACAACAATCGTTATACTTTCTAGGATGGATATAATGTCTAGAATTTCTGTAATTTAAACAAATAGTTCCAAAAAAACTGAGTTTTTCATATCAGGATCATTATCATTTTTTGCTGATTACAATTTCTAACAAGCAGCGGCTTGATAAAGAGTCACCCTGCGTTAGCCTCCTCAGAAGTAGCTCAATTAACACTTACCATGTAGGTAATGTATAACGATTATTTATTCATGCTACCCTACACAAAGAATGCATCATTGCCGCAAGCTACGTATCACCAAACGGTGGAGATTAATGTGGGTGACCAATATGGGTGGCAAAAATTTATTATCTCGAGCTCCTCCGTGTCGCCTACGGCTAACGACTACAAATGTAGCCGGGACGAATCCGGCTGCATTTGTAGTTATGGCCCGTCCTCCTTATTCACCCATAAGGAAGGCCTGTGCTCCTGCAGTGGGGACATAAAAAAAATGGCTAATGGACTTATCACCAACCGACCGCAGGAAAATTTAAATTAAATATCAACTAGTGATTACAGTTACAAAAACAATTGTGATTCACGTCACAAGTGTCGCCGTCATGATACTTCACCAGCATTTATGTACATTTAAGTGCGTTTAGATGTCATCCGCTGAAAATACATTAGGTCCTCACGAAATGCGTGTGGTGTGGTAGCTGCATTTGGTGTGCTCCAGTCTAAAGAAAATCAACCTACTTAATATTTCACAGGCTTTCTCCCTGTGGGTCCACCGCACCGTCGGCGTCGGGTGTGAGTGACCCGACAGGGCCTATTCTGGCTAGGCGTTCACCCCGCCGCCCAGACGACCTGTTACACAGCTCAGTTGGCACTCTTCACGGTGAGCGACTAAAGGAACTGTGTGTTTCAGACCTGCTTAATTATTAGTGTGTATACCTCCTAATGGGTGAAGCGAAGTGTGTGGATGCTTCGGAAAATGTAAAGGAAAAGCTAAGTTTAATAATTATTTGTAAATTAAAATACCTTTGTAGCTTTTACTTGAAGAAAGCCTAGCGTTTCTATGAATTCTACGGTCTTTAGAATTTGGGTCCTTAAAGTTTATGAAGAAAGATCATTCATGAAGAAGTTTGACTCAACCCCTTATGTTACCTACTGGTTACAGGCAACACCGTAAATTTTTATTTAGGCACACAGTTGCAGCCAGAAAAGAGGATATTTTTTTAGTACCCAAAAGTCTATCGTACTAAGATAATTAATTAAATAGAAAAAATAATAGAAAAAAATCGACTTACCCGTATTAGCTCAGGCGGGATTCAAACCCGCACCCTTGGGATTCCGGCCCAATGCACTAACCAATTAGTAGTAATTTAACTAGGTACTTCTTCCGTTTTTCGCTGTAAGCCAGCGTTATTTCATCAATGTGAAGAATCACCTTCAACATTCAAATGCAACATCTTTACAGATGCCAGACAATCTACCGTACTATTTGGAACATTGGAACCACATTTAAAATAAAAATTCTAAAACAATAGCTTTTTCAAAGAACGCATTATATTCAAACCCTGATCCACATAATCCTTGCCACATCATCGTATAGGACCCTTTGTCGACCCGCAGGTGTACGTACATTGTAAGCGACAAAGGAAACATGACTCATCTTTAATAATAGCCCACTAATTATGAAGTTATTGTCCACACAAACATATTGTAGCCACCAACCTACTGAAATTAAAGTGAAAGAAAGAACGACGCACACATACGACTTGTGGTTTTTTATCGCCTAGCTATGATACAATTTGTTTGTTCAGGCTTTTATTCAATATAGCCCGGAACTTTTAAATTTCCGAGCGGGTAATATCATAAAAAATATGAGCAGCCTTTTTCGTGACCACGACCCCTGGAAAGGTGTTGAAACGTCGAAAATTCAAAAAACTAATAAATCCAAACTAAATTATTCTAAAAAATCACCAGAATTGATTTTTATATAAACATATACGCGCTGTAATGTAAAACAGTAAAGAGTGTTTTATTTCTAATGAACTCTACGCGCGGCAGTCTTGGAAGCATAGACATAGAAAAATTTTCGCTGCGCTCAAGAAGACCAACAGAGCGTGGAAAAGAGAAGTTAACATCATACGGACACGGTCTATGTAAAAAAGACAAATAGGATCAAGTGACATGTGCCAATATTTTTTACAGTACGAGGCCCTAGCAAAGGAGCAATCACGATTTGCTTAATTTGATAATCTTAATTAGAAATTAAAATAAAGGTATCGTGGAGCCATGGTGTCTTGTGCTCTAAGTAATTGTGATGTGACAAAAAGAAACAATCCAAGTAATCACACTTTTCACAGGTAAATAAGATATTGCCACACATTTCTCTAAAACCAAATTTCTCTACATTTATTCGTTTATCGACGAAGAAAACAGTATGGAACATAGTTCATTAATTTCCTTTGCCATATATAGTTATATTTTATGTATCTAAGTCATATTTTACGTATCTCATATAAAATGTATAGATTCGTTTTTCGGATCACTTGTTTATTGACATTGTTGTTCTTTGACATTCTATTTCTATGCTTGGAAGTGTACAATCGTTATCCTTGCTAATTGTACGAGCAATACATTAGGTACTTACTAACTTAAATAGTTGCCGACCGCGTGATCACTGTCGCATTTTTCTTTAGAGCACACCGGGCGGGAAACATATTTACCAATCCCCACATCCAATATTAAACAATCATATTAGGCACGAGCCCCAATACTAATATTGTATAAATGCAAAAGTTATCGGCTAAAAACAATGAAGTTAATGTAAACCGTAATTTGACAGATGGATGTGATAGATTGCTACTTTTTTTTGGCAATACAACAAACTTAATTTAAAAAATTAATTACGTTTCATCATTTGCCTTTTTCTTAAAAACCTATCTACTTAGTTATTCAACGACATCTAGTTCTTGTTTATGTATTACTACTTTTTTTCTTACACTCCCTTTTGAAAACCGCTCATTGTCATGAAAATTTGGTTTACATTGCGGTGTAGCTATGAATACTTTATTCTATTTTCGAATCGGTTGACGCAATGGATATAAAATTGTCATGACAGATTACATATTGTCATCTATATATATAAAAGCATAAATCACTCACTGACTCATTACGAAATCTCAGAAACTACAAGTGCTAGGAGTCTCAAATTTTGCATGGGGGTCCCTTTTAGGGTGTAGGTGCTCACTAAGACGGGATTTTGCGAAATTCAATCCCTAAGAGGGTGAAACAGGGTGGCAAAGTTTGTATGGGAGAACGCGATTCCTTGGCCCGATTGACTTGAAATTTGGCATAGACATTCTTTTACAAAATTAATTGAAAACGTGTTTCGTATTTTTTTGAAATGTATCCCTTAACAGGGTTGAAAAGGGGTAGAAAGCTATTTTTAGGGTGGTTGACTTCGATATCGGAATCAAAACTACTTAGTGCATTTGAATGATTAAGAAAAATAAATGTCAGTTGTCACTGCACGGGCTGACGTTTAATCTCTAATATTCCCGATTTTCAAGACAAGCTATAATGTTGTATTAGATTGTATCCCTATTTTCACTACTTTACGAAATATTAGTCAAATAAAACGGCAACATCTGGCAAATATCAGATAACGTGACAAGGAAAGTGGTATTTAGAGAAGTCTTTCGATGGAGAGCCTGATAATAATGCACAACATTAGTTGCACCCGGCATGCGTTGCAATGTCACGTTTTTTTTAGCCAGAAACCTTTTCAGTAGTAAGCAGAACAATTCACCAAATATTCACCAAAGTTTCATCATAATCGGATGTGGATGAATGGTTTAGGAGTGCAAAGGAAACAAATACACATACATCGATTTTTATTTATAAAGAAGATAACTATTAAGCAAAGATATTAGAATTTTTAACTATAAGGTAAGTATTAAATGTAACATAATATTATACTTATTTTGTTAAATTACCGCTAATAAATTTTATTAAGGCTTTAACATGCCTCAATCCGAGCGGGTCGATCCGTGATGGTGTGAAATCGAACGTAACTCTACTCACTCTGGGTTCAAATCACTGCGCGTTCCAACGCGGCGGTTGCGTTAAGAACTAGCACCGAATTCTCAATTTTAACATGTTTTTATTAAATTTCTTTGCTTTCAAGTTAGTTAAAAAAAATCTGTTCAATTAAGATTGAAGGTATTAACATCGCCGATTTTTATGTGTTAGTTTTAATATAAACGAATGTTCTGTTTCCGAGAAATTTTGCAAATACGACCAGAAACAGAGTCCACGGAATATTTTTTTACATTAAAGGTGGTAACATTTTTACAAATGCTTTCAATTAAATCTATGGTGTATTATTCCAAGTACATTATATATTTTTTCCATGATAGCTTCACGCGCGTAATCTTTCAATAATTTGAATTGAATATTGGGATTTGACCCTTCTTAGCGCCTTAAGTACCTACCTAACTAATACAGAATCGTTAACAGGGCGTCGATTCTGTAACCAAACTCGAACCACACTTCGAATCTCACTTCACTGCACGGGAATTTTAAATCATAAATAAGATAATGATAAGAATTTTTTTTTATCACAAAAGATTTTAGATAGCTACGCAGGCTACCTAAATTTTTTGCAATCAGTAAAATAGCTCATTTAGTAAACAAATGTCTAATAACAAATTCACGCGAAGTGAAGTGAGATGCGAGTTTGGACTGTGCGGGTAAAACCGCGGGGTGCAGCTATTACCTATATAATCACAAAATTGTATAAATGTGAAAGTTTTGATGTTTGGGTGTTGTTCTGTTAGGTACCCACTCAATCATATCATACTCAATCACGTCTGAACGTGTGAACGGATTTAGGGGAAATTTGGCACAGATATAGATTAAGTCTGGAATACTTAACACAGGCTTCTTTTCATCCCGATCATTGGTTTCCAAGGGAAGACTTACAACGATTACCGACTGCCACGCGGGCGGAGCCACGGGCAAAAGCTATACATAGTATAAAACAAAGTCGCTTCCCGCCGTCTATACGCTTCTCTTAAACTATGCATAAAAACCTCATTAAAATCGATCCATAAGTTTGGGAGCTAGGTTGGTTGCCTCAGACAGGCAGACACACACACACGTCAATTATATTATAACACCCCTTGCGTACGTCGTATAGGTATATGTCGTCCTCCTAGGTATATGTATCCTGTAGTATAATCTAATAACTCTACACTGACACCACATTAGCACAGTTTTACATTTAGTAACTACATTGCACCCGTGCGAAGCCGGGGCGGGCCGCTAGTCTATATATATAAAAGCGTAAATCACTTACTGACTCATCACGAAATCTCAGAAACTACAAGTGCTAGGAGTCTCAAATTTTGCATGGTCCCTTTTAGGATGTAGGTGCTCACTAAGACGGGATTTTGCGAAATTCAATCCCTAAGAGGGTGAAACAGGGTGGCAAAGTTTGTATGGGAGAACGCGATTCCTTGGCCCGATTGACTTTAAATTTGGCATAGACATTCTTTTACAAAATTAATTGAACACGTGTTTCGTATTTTTTTTAAATGTATCCCATTCTCTATCTATAGGGTTGAAAAGGGGTAGAAAGCTATTTTTAGGGTGGTTGACTTCGATATCGGAATCAAAACTTCTTAGTGCATTTGAATGATTAAGAAAAATAAATGTCAGTTGTCACTGCACGGGCTGACGTTTAATCTCTAATTTTCACGATTTTCAAGACGAGCTTTGATTCTTATAATGTTGTACCTATATAAGATTTTATCCCTATTTTCACTACTTTACGAAATATTAGTCAAATAAAACGGCAACATCTGGCAAATATCAGATAACGTGACAAGGAATGTGGTATTTAGAGAAGTGTTTCGATGGAGAGCCTGATAATAATGCACGACATAAATCTTTGCCCGGCATGCGTTGCAATGTCACGTTTTTTTTAGCCAGAAACCTTTTCAGTAGTAAGCAGAACAATTCACCAAACATTCACAAAAGTTTCATCATAATCGGATGTGGATGAATGGTTTAGGAGTGCAAAGGAAACAAATACACATCAAAGATTTCTATGTGTATAATACACATACATCGATTTTTATTTATAAAGAAGATATTAAGCAAATATATTAGAATTTTTAACTATAAGGTATTAAATGTAACATTATATTATTATACTTATTTTGTTAAATTACCGCTAATAAATTTTATTAAGTACCTACCTAACTAATACAGAATCGTTAACAGGGCGTCGATTCTGTAACCAAACTCGAACCCCACTTCGAACCTCACTTCACTACACGGGAATTTTAAATCATAAATAAGATAATGATAAGAACATTTTTTAATCACAAAAGATTTTAGATAGCTACGCAGGCTACCTAAATTTTTTGCAATCAGTAAAATAGCTCATTTAGTAAACAAATGTCTAATAACAAATTCACGCGAAGTGAAGTGAGATGCGAGTTTGGTTACAGAATCGACAGACTGTGCGGGTAAAACCGCGGGGTGCAGCTATTATCTATATAATCACAAAATTGTATAAATGTGAAAGTTTTGATGTTTGGATGTTGTTCTGTTAGGTACCTACTCAATCATATCATACTCAATCACATCTGAACGGGTGAACGAATTTAGGAGAAATTTGGCACAGATATAGATTAAGTCTGGAATTCTTAACACAGGCTTCTTTTCATCCCGATCATTGGTTTCCAAGGGAAGACTTACAACGATTACCGACTCCCACGCGGGCGGAGCCACGGGCAAAAGCTATACATAGTATAAAACAAAGTCGCTTCCCGCCGTCTATACGCTTCTCTTAAACTATGCATAAAAACCTCATTAAAATCGATCCATAAGTTTGGGAGCTAGGTTGGTTGCCTCAGACAGACAGACACACACACACGTCAATTATATTATAACACCCCTTGCGTACGTCGTATAGGTATATGTCGTCCTCCTAGGTATATGTATCCTGTAGTATAATCTAATAACTTTACACTGACACCACATTAGCACAGTTTTACATTTAGTAACTACATTGCACCCGTGCGAAGCCGGGGCGGGCCGCTAGTGTTTATAAAATAGGGCCCTGATTTATTTCAAATGGCAAGAGATCGGCCATTGATCAAAAGCCGACCATAATCAATACAATAATACAGTAGTTTATTGCACATAGTAAAGTGGATACAAGGCTGGTAGATACATAACATAACATAGATAATATTAAAGTACGTTATGGACCCAGTAAGGTATAATAAAATAGAGAAGAGGACGTCTTATTTTATTTTATTTTTATTTATTATGGAAAATTCGAGAAAAAAAACAAATAAAGGAATATCACTAAAGCTCGTCAGCTACTAAAAGAGAAAAATGTACTAAAATGATTTGTCTTTATCTATTTTATTAGATTAATATTTAATAATTTTACAGTAAAAGCTCTGCTAGCTCTGCTTACACTCGACATCAGAAAAATCGCACCTCCTCGAATATGGCCACCTGTTATTGCTAGCTAACGTTTTATTATGTAAATGTTTATATCAGTTAAAAGTAAATTAAATGAGCTTTCAATTAATAATTGTTTGATTTAATTAACATAACAGTTAACATAATTAAACGCTTAAAACGTTATTGCTTGCACCGCCATAAAAGGGAAATAAAAGGGGTCAAATTCAGGAAATGCGGGTAAATTCGCTGTCGAGATGATGGAGAAAACACACTTCAACAGTTTAATGAAAAAAAGAATACCCAAGATGGATACTATTGCCCATGAAGTTGCTCAAATATTGCAAAAAAATTTGGCAGTGTAATTGCTCGGAAACTGAATCTCATTAATTGATTCCGTTCGACGAGTATTCCAACGGTTTCTAGAGACTGTTTGGCTATGTCCGAAGGGGAAGTAGTATATAACAACACTTACCATAAAATTAGATAGGATTAAATTAACTTTGAAGAAATTTTTCAAAAGGTGCGATTTTTCTGACGCCGAGTGTAGTTGTGCGAACTTAATTTATCCACACTAATGGATTGGAATGCTGAGACAGAATGTTTCTGCCACTGTAATATCCCGTAAAAGGTCAACATAAAATTCTTTTAGTTTAAGTTTTATTTTACAACTACTGCAAGCTCACAATAGGCATGTTGACTATTTTTTTTATTTTATGTTACATAAATTACCTCTAAAAAAAAGAAACACTTGTATAAGAATTATTACGCTAGCATGAAAACTGCCCGAGATATCACAGTTTGAAATGCACAAAATTGGACTCACCCGAAAACGCTCCATACTAACGGCTACCAAGTTATGACGTCACGCCTTCCTACGTTGTATGTAACGCGTAGGAAATTTGTTCGGCAGCTATATTAAATATTGTGTTTATCAAAATGGTTCCTTTGACAAATTTACTATAAATTTTACGGACTAATTAAATGTATTATTTATTTTAACAAATTTTATACTTTTTAAATGGACTTGTCCACCCAACTTTGAAGGGTCATAAAACAAATAATACGCAATATATAAAACCAAGAGGTATACAAGCTACTCCAAAAGTTTGATATGTTTACGTTTTTTATTAGTATTTCGTTATTTTATTCATAAGTCAACATCCCTATTATAAATACCGTTGACAATATAAGCAATTTCTTTGTTAAGGCCAAGCCACACAGCGGGCGTGGCGTGACGGAACGGGACGGCGACGCGACGCTGAGCAGTCGTAATGTACTAGATACTATGGACGACGTCACACAGGCCGACGTGGCGCGACGTGTCGCGTCCCGTCGCGCCGAGCGTGAATACAGATCGGAAGCGCAGTGGGGCGGAACGTAGCCCGCAGTGTGAACTCTACCGTCGCGCCGGCCGTCCCGTCACGCCGCGCCCCGTCGCGCCCCGTCGCACCCCGTCGCGCCACGCCCGCTGTGTGGCTTGAGCTTTAACTTTTAAAAGTAAATTAATTAAAATGTGAGGAATAAGGAGCATAGTTGTAAAAATCTTGTTTATCACTAAAAATGTTTTTTATTGGATTACTAGCAGCCACCCGCGACTTCGTCTGTGTGGAAAGTTTTTTTTATATCCCTCTGAAACAATACTTTTTTCAGGATGAAAGATACACTATGTCCTTCTCTGTAACCTTGACAACGTGTATGCAAAATTTCATGATGATCGGTTCAGTAGTTAAGACGTGAAAACTAAAAAACAAACTAACAAACAAACCAACAAACAAAGATACCAAATAATAAACAAACAAACGGACTTTCGCATTTATAATTAGTAAGGAAGTAAGGATTTTAAGTTTAACTTCATCAGTCAAAGTCAAAGTCAAAAATAGCTTTATTCAAATAAACTTAATTTTTAAGTACTTTTGAATCGCCTATATTTTCCTACCATCAATTTTTTAACTGACAAGAAAAACGGGCGCAAGAAACTTATCACTTTAACAGCAATAAGTAATGATATTTACAAACTTAAATATAAGGTCCTTCTTAAATAGTGCACAAAATTTTACGGGGTCAATGCATACAAACAACTTTTACTATGGGACCAACATTGAAATCGCGAAAAGAAATCAGCTGTTCCATAGAAAATTTTAAATCGAATAGATCAAAATATATGGAAAAGCTGATTTTTTTTTCGCGATTTCAATGTTGGTCCCATAGTAAAAGTTGTTTGTATGCATGAGTACATTGACCCCTTAAAATTATGTGCACTATTTATGAAGGACCTTATATATATCTGAAATCTGAAAACTAATCCTAATTAAGGAGCTGGAGATCTCTAACAATCTTAGTCACACTACACATAACATCACATCATATAAACGCATCATTTCTATCATTATAATTATTTAATTTCTTAAAAGTATAATTAGCACCTGCTTACAAAACTATGCGGAACCCTCAAGGTTGTGACTCACACCGCTTCATTTCACACTCCTGAGGGTCTATTACAAAAATTGTTTAAAAGAACAAAAAACCGACTTCAAAAAACCTACCTCTAAAAAGCAAGAAATAATATTCGTAATAATAAAAACACGTCTATTGAAGTCGGGTGGAGCTGGAGTACAAATTCCTTTTTTTTTATTCTAAAATATAGCCCCACCCGACTTCAATAGACGTGTTTTTATTATTACGAATATTATTTCTTGCTTTTTAGAGGTAGGTTTTTTGAAGTCGGTTTTTTGTTTTTTTAAACAATTTTTTATTTTTTAATTTTTAGTGTAGGTACCTTTTGTATTAAGTAGTGTAGGTATATTATTTAGGTAGAAAAATCGGCTCAGCCAAACGTGAGTTAATCGCGGAGAAACATACATACATGCGGGTCAAACTACGAACCTCCTTTTTTAAGTCGGTTAAAGAACTACACTTAAGAAATCCCTTTTCAAACAAAAAAATAATTATCTTATTCAGTTCATAAACAAAGAAGTTTACGACTGATCATCGAGGTAGTTCACACAAAAATAATACTATTTTCGTGCTTTTTTCAAGATTACTTGAAAAGTACTGAACCGATTTCAAAATTTTAAAAAATGGGACCAACTTAGAAGTTTACCTAATGTAATAACGTTTGAATCATTTCAATCGGTTCAGCCGTCTTCGAGTAATCGGTGTACATACAAAAAACAAAAAAAAAAACAAAAAAAAACGGGTCGAATTGAGTACCTCCCTCCTTTTGAAGTCGGTAAAAAACGAATCGTTATAATCGGACGATATTCGTCATTTGATTCATTGGCACGTTGCAATACCACAATATGAGGGACTTGCAAAATGACAAAACTGTAGGCTCGATAGATGGGGCGTTGCCACTGACGTCCATTATACAAGTATGCTGGACAGGCGAACGTCACCAATCGTTTGATCCGATTTGAAAATCGCCATATTGGCGCTGAGAGCAGTAGATTCTACTATGGCAGTAGTGAGTGAATTTGGAATTTATTAGTTCCAAGTTCACTCACTACTGTCATACACTCACTACAGCACAAAAAATTTGCTGTCATTTTATGACAATAGCCTGTCCAGCGTACTTGTATAATGGACGTCAGTGGGCGTTGCCAAACTATCCACCAATTTTAGAAAACGTAGGAAAAAAAAACACAATTTACTTTAATAAAGCCAATTTTGACAGTTCACTTGTTCATCAAGGCCATCTAGCGAAGAAAATAGTAACTATTTTTTGTTTTTAAATGACACTTGGAAAATCCCTCATTTTAAACATTCAAGGTTTTTCAATGTTCAAAATGAATTGAAGATTTTTGTCAGCTTGTAATAGTATGATGGAGTGGGACGCACATCGTCCGAAAATCGCAATTGTTTTCATGTTATAGACCCTCTACTCCTGCGTATACGCAGTTTTCATACTTTTGACAGCTGCGTATTACTAACTGGCTGAGTCATCAGTTCACGTGGAAAAGTTCCAATTGACCACAATTTTCTTTGTTTGAAAATCTTCTTCCTGATTTTCAGTCTTTTGTTTTGTTCTATAACGTCTTTTGTTTGGTGTCCTAGTTGTAAGGGACAGACTTTATTTTATTTTATTGCTTGCATACATTTCCAAGTGTTTTAGCATCCTTGACCTACCTAAAGCTCTGACGAACCCATGTTTGTTCAATATACATTTTCAACTAATCAGGGAAATTATAAGAAAATAAGCTATTTCGAATTGTATCGTCAAATGTATCCTTACACAAAAAAAATATTCGGTGGTCTTTAGCATCAGAGAGTATGGTGATGCTTATTGTAATGGTAATAAAGTCACGCTTTTATCACACTTACGTACTAATAACATAGAATAAATAATTGCCTAATGATCTTAGCGACTATTAGAACTCGATTTATTTAGGTAAATACATTCTGTGTACTAAGTATCGGGAATTTGTCAATAAAACAAAAAATACAAATTATTCATCTAAATTTATTTTATCGCCTTCAAAGTAGGCCCCATCGCTTGCAATACAACATCTCCACCACTTCACCCAGTCTTCCATACATTTTTCATAGGCTATTTGCGGTATGGCCTTTAGCTCATTCAGCGAATTTTCTTTTATGGCTTCTATCGACTCAAAACGTTTTCCTCGAAGTGGTAATTTTAACTTGGGAAATAAAAAAAAGTCAGACGGAGCCATATCAGGTGAATACGGTGCTTGGTCGAGAACTTTTGTTGAATTTTTCGCTAAAAACTCTTTCACTATAATGGCTGTGTGTGATGGTGCTTTCATTTTCCATTGTAAAAATCGCCGAGGACTCAAAACTATCACCAACAAAAAGTGTAGTTTAAAACAAATTAAATGACAGATCCCGCTCAAATTTTGCGCGCTTAATCAGTACAGTGCTACCAACATGCAGTAAAAAAATTAGAACGACCTCTTTTACGCGGGTCTTTTTATTGACATATTCCCGATACTTTTTACACAGAGTAGTACTACGTAATTACGTAGTTAATCCATTTTTAGGGTTCCGAACCAAAATGGTAAAAAAGGAACCCTAATGGTGTGACTCAGTCTGTCTGTCTGTCTGTCGCAGCTGAATATCTCGAGAACTACTAATGGTATCGACTTGAAATTTGGAATAGTTTAAGATGATATTTGCCCAACTATTTTGCAAATAAGAAATTAATAAAAAAATAAATATCTGTTTTACAACAGTGACTGAAAAGGGGTCTTAAAAATTTTAAGTGGGGCTACTAGGGCAGGTGGGGTATCATATGAAAGAGCGCCGTTTGCACAATTTTAATCATTTTTTCTTTTTGTTTTAGGCAGTATAGTTTTCGACTTATGATGAAAAATGTAAAAAAAAATACCGTTCCCCCCCCTTATCTCCGAAGTTTGCAAAGAGAAAAACCTGAAATAATTCTATGTGATAGTAGTTTATGTAAAGATTACAGGAAAAATAAAACGATGTCTCAATATAACACACTTTTTTAGAAATTCAAAAAACAAACAAAAAATTATTAGTCCCACTACCGGTCAACAGATGGCGCTGATTAAATTTGTTCCACTATCAGTCAAGAGATGGCGCGACTATAATAATTGGTGGCTGGTTCTAATATAATTAACTACTATTTGCCGTATGAATAAACGATATAAACAGTTTGCAATGTAGAGTGGCTGAAACGTTTTTCAGTCACCGTAAGCAGCTGTGGTTATAATTTGTAAATTAACTGTCCGCCTGTTCGCCCTTCCACCTGTCCAATGTCCGCCGTTTATCCTACTTTTTTAAAAACTTTACTAAAGTAACATATCCACATATATTTATGATTGTACGGAACCCTCGGTGCGCGAGTCCGACTCGCTCTTGACCGGTTTTTTATTTTGTTTCAGTTTTTAACCGCCTCTGTGTTCCAGTAGTTTGTGTAAGAAGCAGCGGTCCCATCCCGGGTTTGATTACCCCGACGGAGGTACATTTGTACTCGGTTTGGTTGGTGGTAGCGCTTATTTCAAGTCCGCCTGGCTAGCTACCACCATCTTACCTAATTCTGACGTCATAACAACAGTTTAAAAATTGTTGTATTTCGGCAGTTAGAGGTAAAATAACCAGTTCCTCAGAGGTGAGGATTCCTGGTGTAGTGCGCTTCTACCTTCGGCCTTATCGTTACTTAACATCAGGTGAGGTGAAAGCCAAGAAACTATCCCGTTTTGGATAAAAATAAAATAATTATCCTAAAGACTGAAAACCCATTTCTTTAGTTTATCAAAACTACATAATTACATGGCTAATCCGTTCTTTATTTTCTTTCAGATACGTCAACATGTACTACAAAAATTTTCAGACAGCCAATGAAAAATCGCACCCCGTCAGAGACGGCATGAAACTCGTATAAAGCTAAGATTGCGGCTGCAGAAATATCATGTCCCCAGTCGGATGGGATTGTAGGATTGTCGAACAAAAGACAAATACGCAACACTTGACAGAAATAAGGACAGATTAAAAGAACGACCGACGTCTTGAGTTAGGGCTGCCTCTTGAAAATATATAAAAGCAGATTGGGCAAAGTATATTTGTCCACTTTTCAAGTCAAAGTCAAATCAAGTCAAGTCAAAGTGTGTTTATTTAAATAAACTTAATAATTTTTTGAATCGTGTATATTTTCCTAGCACCCGTTCCAGGCTTTTTTAACTGACAAGAAGAACGGGCGCAAGGAACTTATCAGCTTTAAGAGCATTATGTAACGATATTTACTATTTCAATATATCGTCACCAAATACGATAACTGTAATGCATAACCATTTTTAAATTAATAATTTAAATTATCATGAAAAAATGTTGCAGCCATAAATACAAGGCAGCTGGAGTGTCATTAGCTATATGAGAAATCAAATGAATTGATACCAATACATATTTCTTATCCTTTGATTTTTATAATCTACGCTTAGTATACAATGTGCTTTGATAAAAAATCGCTTGTTATTACTCTTCATAAATATCGCTTTTTGTTTTTTTGCAAATAATTATTGTTCTCTTAATTTATCGTATATTTTAACTCTATACGTCTACGTATATTGTAGACGTATCAATGGTTACAACAGTTATTTGGGTGATCGATACTTACACCAGTATTTAAGAACAACACTCAAACAACCCTTGCTTATGCAAACGCACTGCGTTGATATAGAGCTCTGTGATTAGTTCATTTGTTCTACGTATTACGTGTGGTTGGTTGGGACGCTGTGCGTTTGCGGGCACTGTGAGACCTCATAGTGATGTTTGTATAGTGCTTGACAAGTTTTGGCGGTTGGTGCCTCCTCCTCGATGACGTCTCTCTTTTTAGCGAGTGTTTTATACTGCTTTTGCGCCATTCTGAATGTTCTTAAATTCATTTTTTCTCACTCAAATGAGGCAAGAGTTATCAGACAAGAACTACAACTTATTCAACTAATATTTTATTTTTATTTATTTACTGTTACAAAATCTACACCACATAATTTATCAGCAATATTCGTCTAACAATCTAGACTGCCTATAGTGGTTTTACTTTTCAAATTAATCAAATTGTTTATTTGCAATAAACATGTGAGAAAACAGAGGTCTTAAAATTAAACTGTACCGTTACATGTTTACCATAAGCAAATAGCGTGCAAATATTTGAAAAATAAAAGTAAGTATCATTTTCAAAAGCTATGTCAGAACTAAAATAACCGTAGGTATCACTACAAAAGCTATGGCAAATTCTAATTAATACATATTGTCAAAAAAAAAATATTAAATAAGGTTAAAAAAATAATAATTGATAAAATATTTAAAGAGATCATCACAGCTATTGAAATAAATACATTAAAAAAGGCAAAAATTACGAAAAATTACAAATTTATAAGAAGTCAATAAGATAATTAAATAATTAGGATGAAATACAAAACGAACATAATTAAACTAAAATTTGTCACAAAGAAATAAGTTTACAGAATAGTAACATTTTTCAAGTCATAAACTGTGAACCAATGTCTTGAGTTTGTGCATAGTGACTGTTTTAAAATTTTCAGTTAATTTGTTGTATACTCGAACATAACTCTATTTTTTTTTTCAAACATAACTATAAACGGTAACAATACAAAAGCTTAAAACTTACGAGTGGCAACCCTACCCGCTAACAAGAGACTGGGAGTAGCGGACACGTCTAGCGAGCCCACAATTATCGGACGGCTCTTGTCGCTGGGAAAATCTATAAGTGGTCATCCCTGATCTTGGATACTTTTTCTGAATCGACTATTACCAATTGGAAACTTGTTGTTTCATTTAAAAAATATACACTACATACTAGTATTACTATTGCTATTGGAAAGATGTCTTATTCTTTCTGACTTTCATAATACTAAACAAAGAATCTTCATCATCATCATATCAGCCACACGACACCCACTGCTGGGTAAAGGCCTCCCCCAAGGATTTCCACGACGATCGGTCCTGTGCTTTACACATCCAGTGGCTTCCGGCAACCTTCACCAGATCGTCGGTCCACCTTGTCGGGGGCCTACCCACGGAGCGTCGTCATCCGGTGCGCGGTCGCCATTCAAGAACCTTTCCGCCCCAACGGCCATCGGTCCTTCTCGCTATGTGTCCAGCCCACTGCCATTTTAGCTGAGCAATCCTTCGAGCGATGTCGGTTACTTTAGTTTGCCTGCGGATCTCCTCATTTCTGATTCGATCACGCAGGGAAACGCCGAGCATGGCTCTCTCCATTGCACTAAACAGATATTATTCCTAAATTCCATAAGAACGCAATAAAGCTTGGCGTGGCTAAGAAATAAAAGAAAACAACGAGTTTTTATAGTGAACACTAATGCTATACAATAATATAGCGCCTTCTCCTGTAAGTTTGTTGATTTAAACAAATCATAAATTTTCCTAATTTACAAACTGTTCTAAAGCTGCTTAAATAAAGAAACTCACAATACATACAAACATATATGGACCCTAAACACAATGCACTCCTTTTTTGGGCGTCGTGTATACGACATGCACTATCTATCATCTTATTATCGAACTAGGATGAATGGCATTAAAAGAGATTGACTACAGTTTTCTGTAAGTAGTAACATCCATACTTTCTTTCATGACTCTAATTCTACAGAAAATCAGATGCAACCGACATACCAAGGTCATTTCTTAGACTTTGCGTACCTAACAGGGGCCGTACCGACTAACGTTTCGAACTTCGGCAAGTTTGCCGGGCTTCAAATTAAAACAGATAAATCGAGCCCAATCGCCAAAATGGCGAACCCCAATTCATAATGTCATACGAACATCGATATCTTCCAAATAACTTCGGCAAATAGTATAATACGAAATTCCTTACTTCGATTTAGTTGAAGCTCGCCAGACCCGCCAATTCTCGAAATGTTAGCCGGTAGGGCCCCAAGTATGATAATGCCCTATATTAAGCACATAAAAAAAGAGGGCATTCACATAGCCCCACAAAACGCAGCGATCATTTTTCACCCGGACGCCATTGCACTAATGCGACCATCGCATATTGCATATCACCACGCAGGTCAGTCACCGCGTCTAGCCGCCCTGCTATACCTAATGTCTGCCCGGCAACGTTAACTTACGAAAGTAAGGATACGGCAATCTAGGATCGCCGCTATTATGTGGTAGGCACCCAAAGTCAAAGACAAAGTCAAAATGACTTTATTCCAATAAACTTAATTAAGCACTTTTGGAACGTCTATATCAGGGATGCCCAAACTTTTTCTTAAGGGGATCGACCTAGCAACAATTTATGACTAAGAGATCGCCATTTTGACCGTTGTTGAAAAAATATTGCACAAGTAAAACTACATTGGGTGCAAATCTGTTATTCTTGGCGATCGACCATAAAACCTCTCGCGATCGACCGTATGGGCACCTCTAGACTTGTACTATTATGTATTCTGTGCCTCTAGTGTATATTTTCCTACCACCCGTTAAAGACTTTTTTTCCGGCAAGTCCCATATACGAGCCGTCCTATCTACGGGCGGGGGATGCTTATGAACTTTTCCCAGTACAAAAAAAAGATATGTTAATCAATCTAACGTTAATAATCAACTTGACTAATAAGTTTTTTAAATTATTTAAAAAAATCTTTATCTGTGACATAGTTGGGTATGCTAGTAGTTGACTACACATTCTGAAAGTAATTTAAAATCATGATAACTTAGCAAACAAATACATTTAAAGGTATAAATTATGAAGAACATTAGCAATCATTTCTAGCCTAGGCAATCTTGAGAAAAATGGGTTTTATTATATAGCAATGAAAATATTTATAAAGAGATCCGATTTAAAAAATCTTTCACCAATAGAAAGCTACACTATCCCTGACTGACAAAGACTTTTGTGAACAGTAACTCTATACAATTGATGCAAACTATTTTCGCCATCATAAATTATCGGGTATAGCTCACAGTCAATCCGAGTGAAAGAGGGAAACGACTAGCGACAGTGCACTGACGTCATAAACCAAAGCCAGCGTCAAAGCGATAGAGTTAGGCGGTACGGGTGCGGGTCCCGAGTCTCCTGGCCACACGGGAGGAGAAATGCCATGCGGATAATGTCGTATGTGGAAACTAGTTTATTTAAAAGTAAGTACAGAAATTCGATATCTGATATCGCCAATGCAGAGGCACAAGTCATATCCTTATAGGATAAGAAGAATGGGTCATGACCCACCAAGGTACATTGGTGGATGAATGACAGAAATGACTATGACAAAAATTACTTAGGTACTAAGTTGAGTATACAACTTTTTATTTGGATTTTCTGTGACATTACATTCATAAACATTGTTCATAGCTCCTTGGTCGTGTCTCGTCGTTTCGTTTATACGTACATGGCTAAGCAGCATTTCGCTGGGTTCCTGCGAGCAACGATCTTTGTCATTGAATATTAATATTTAGCATTCTCACAGTCAATTTCGAGATTTATTTCGTTTTCAAAAGAAAATTCTCGTTGGGGTTGGTGGGTTTTATTTAATAAACTTTGATGTTGATTTTTTAAACTTTTAGATTTTATGCATTCACAATGCTATTTTTATATCAAGATTATTAATATAATTGAAAAATATTAGAAAAAATCGACCCACCCGTAGCAGCTCAGAAGGGACTCGAACCGCACCCTTAGGAATCCGGCCCAATGCACTAACCAATTATGCTACCGAGTCGCTAGCAGGATTGGCGAAATTTTCTAATACTTTTCACGGTTGCGCTGTAGGCCAGCGCCATCTGATCAATGTGAAGTGAATGAAAGGGTGCGGGTTCGAGTCCCGTCTGAGCTGCTACGGGTGAGTCGATTTTTTCTAATATTTTTCAATTATATTAATAATCTTTGATGTTGATGTTAAGTTTGTCGTTATGTTTTCTTCTATATTTTTAGATGAGGAGGTAACTAAAGAACTAGGTATAGTATGATGATCATGTACAGGGTTATTTGTAAAACACCGACAACTTCATAGAAGTAGATTACTAACAACATTAACTACAACATGTCATTAATTGTTTTACGACTTTTCCGAAAACAGTGGAAAAAAAATCGAATTTTCATACAAAACTCGATCAACTATTCGGGACATATGCATGGAAAGTCGAATTTTACACGACTGCCCAAAAAGGAGTGTATAATGTGTTCAGGGTCCATGAATGTTTGTGGGAATGTGAGTTTCTTTATTCCACCATAACTTCTAAATGGCTCAACGAATTTAGATGTATGGGGTATCGTTAGAATCCTTATATCATTCCGAGCGACACTGGCTATATTTTTTTTGAAAAAAGTTAATCTAGTGACTTTGCGACACCATTTTCAAATATGAAAAAAATATTTTGTTCTTCAATTATTACAGTATGGACATCAAATGAAAGGCCTCAATGAGCACACTTCAAAACTATATAATTTGTTACTAAAATGTGTGAAATAAAAATAAATAAATTTAATAAATATTAAAAACACGGCTGATGCCTTGCCAAAAACGAACTAAAAAGTTAAATAACAAGTGTCATTGCAGTCGGGGGACCTCTTTGATTAATAATTGTTCCACAAAACGGTTCCCCGGCTGCAATGACACTTGTTATTTAACTTTTTAGTTCATTTTTGGCGTGTCGTGTTTTTACCCGACTGGAAGAGGGTTATGTTTTTCGCGCGTATCTTGTAAGTAAGTATGTAAGTTTGTATGTAATATTCTTTATTACCTCATATCTTTCAAACGGCTGAACGGATTTCCATGATTTACATATCGTTAGATTTGTCTCGTCAGCCCAAGTGTTCTTAAGAAGGTGGCGTTATAAAAAAACCAACATGGCGGCTGTACGGTGCTATTATACGTAGTGGGGAAAAAAATTTTTTTTTAGAATAATGCAATATGGGTGTCAAATTAAAGGGCTTATTATAAGGATTTCAAAAAGGTATATCATATACATAATAATTAATATTATTTCTTTTGTCTATTTTCAGAAAAGTCGTAGACCAAATGTTGTTGCTTATGGTGTTTGTAATCTACTCCTGCGAGGTTGTTGGTGTTTTACAAACAACCCTGTATAAGTGATTTTGCTATTTACCAAATATACTTTTGTTTATTAAAGACACACCTAGTCAATCTTATAAAAGAAATAAAATACTAATTAGTTTATACCTTATCATTACAAGTGGCTTTTAACAAGCTTGTTAAAGAGTATTCCTAATTGAAAGAAGCCCCTTTAAATGCTTAACTCTAATTATGTACCCCTGATAATATTGATCTCGTATCCGTACGCGATACGGAGTCAGGTTTCAGTATCCACTTAATCTGATTGGTTCGCTTCGGCATGAGTAATTCTATGGGAATGCTTACTCTAAAAATGGAGTATGAAGTTAGAACAGAAATATTGTGAAACCATAATACGACTACTCGTAAATCTCAGATGGATAGCATCTGAAGCATACTAAACGTTAAAAAATACTGTGATAAAAACCCCAACTTTGATAGTATCAAACAAATCTTAATCTTCATTTAATTTCGTTCCGGTTACTCGTGTATAAAAAAAGAAATCCAAATCGGTCCAGCCGTCTTCGAGTAGTCGAGTAACGTACTTAACTAAAAAAAATAAGATGCCGATGGACTGAAAACCTCCTCCTTTTTTTGAAATTGGTAAAAAATATATCTTTTCAGAGGTTAAAGAAATCAATAACTAAACTGTATTGATAGTTGAATGCTTGCAAGTGCGGACTGATTACATTTGATGGGCACAAGACTAGAATGATGAGTTAGCTGAATTGAAAATTGAGTGAGAGCATGTGAGTGATTGAGAAACAAACATCCAAACATCCAAACCCACAAACTTTCACATTTTTAATATTATTATTAGTAGGATTATTATTATAAGTAGGATTAAAAATCTCAGTATTTTAACAGTGCAATACGTTTGTGTTTTCTTCGAAAAAACTTGTGACTCTCATCTTCTAAGCACTTAGTTCTTTAACAAAAAGATAAAGCTCGTGAAATCCTAGTTATTAATTAATATTATATGTGAAAGTTTGTGGGTTGGGATGTTTGGATGTTTGTTCCTCAATCACGCAAAAACTACTAAACTGATTTAGTTGAAATTTGGCACACAGATAGGTGATAGCTTAGATTAAAACATAGAAAACTTTTTATTCCGATATTCTTATAGTAACGGGAACCACGCAGGTGAAACCGCGGGCTAGTACTACCATATAGACAAAATAAAAACAGAGTTTTTGGCCCCTCATCATTTTAGCCTGCCCTTTATTTATTTACACTGTATATAAGTTAGGTAGGTACATGATACATATATGTGTAATAAATTATCTATACATAGGTATTTACAATGACCTCTTAAAGTTAACTATACAGTAAAAACCAGCATATTTCATGTCCAGCCCTACTAATTACCCTATATTAACACGAACAGTTGCATTTTCATGCAGAATTAATTCAAAAGGTCGTCACCCTGGCGTTAAGATTAATGATTGAGTTGCACGCTGCTAAGCAATAACTGCCACGCGATTTTGTACCTTATGTTTATAGACGAAAGTCGCAAAAGTGGAATTGTGGTTCTTTTAGGGTTGTGTTGTGAACCTGTGGATATTGGTTGAACATGCCATCGGCATACGTTGAAGTAAACTTAGCATTCCAAGATTTGCTACTGTTTGCATTTTATTTATCACTAGCTTCCGCCCGCGACTTCGTCTGCGTGGAAAGGTTTTTTGCTCTCCCTCGGGAGAATAATTTTTTTTCGGAATGAAAGGTACCCTATGTCCTTCTCTGTATCCCTGACAACGTGTATGCAAAGTTTCATGATGATCGGTTCAGTAGTTACGACGTGAAGGCGTAACAAACAAACAAACAAACAAACAAACAAACAAACAAACGGACTTTCGCATTTATAATATTAGTAAGGATAATAAACATAAAAACCGGCGAAGTGCGAGTCGGACTCGCGCACGAAGGGTTCCGTACCAAAAAACGGCAAAAAAACACGTTTCTTGTATGGAAGCCCTCCTTAAATATTTATTGTATTCTGTTTTTAGTATTTGTTGTTATAGCGGCAACAGAAATACATCATCTGTGAAATTTCAACTCTCTAGCTATAACGGTTCATGCGATACAGCCTGGTGACAGACAGACAGACAGACGGACAGCGGAACCTTAGTAATAGGGTCCCATTTTTACCCTTTGGTTACGGAACCCTAAAAAGTATCAGAATATTGAGAATTGAATAGTATTTTTTTTTTGTAAAATGCTATTAAAATTCTTAGAGCATGGCCGTTAAAAGATCGTACAACCCGGTCAAGTTAACTCGGCACCCGAGTCGAATGACGACGTTTTCTTATAATCGTTCACATAAAGGTGCTGCAAATGTTGTTATTGTGTTCTATCATTCCACTATCATATTGCGTATTTAATCTAAACCATTAATTACACAGCCATTAAAGTATCAAACCAAAAAGTCATCTTGTGTGGGAAAAAATCATTCGAGCCAGGTGCCGAGTTAACTTGACCGGGTTGTACCTATATAATATCGAAATTAATTTCCCGACAGTTAACAAAAAGTTTGTCGGAAACTCGGAATAATATGAATGTGAAGGGAGTGAATGAAGAGATGACAAGTGACAGGAAAGAATGGAAAAGAAAAAAGCACTGCGCCGACCCCAAATAAATTAAGATAATACAGAATAGAAATGATGATGAAACAAAAGTTTGTCTACATCGGAATATCATGTTTGATATTTCTATACTAGATAATACTAGACATGGTCATCGTTCTACAGGGGCTGAAATTATTATTGATACAATAGCAGAGTGAGATTTCGTAGCGTCATATATTTTCTCTTTCTATATTTCTCCATTAAATTGAATAATTTGTTATTTAACTTTGATTGAAAGGATCATAAACCATGTTATATCACAAATTAACTTGTATCCGGTTCGAAGGACCAAATGTGAAACGTATTTTACAACGCTCCATATGCCGAACATTGTAAACAATGCTCAACACACGAGGCACGCCAATTTAAATGGTGAATTTGTAAGTTATACAGCATCGAATCGAACTGAACTCCTTTGAAGACCATGAACCATCGACGAACAATGTGGAAACCTTGGAATTTCAACAATATCAAATTTAATTACTCGGGGATTCCTCGGCAGCGTGTATTCGCTTTCCCGATACGTTTGAGTAATTATTCGAGATCAAAGCCATGCGATATCCTTCCAATGAAGGCAGACATTTATTGATTTGGTTATGTATATGTTGTAGAATAATCGTATAAACCAGACCATCGCAAAAAATCCTAGGATGAATGTAAAGGATATTGGAATCTAAGATAGGATAGATTTTCGCAATCGCCCGAGACATTTTTAGGATCTTATCCTAGTAGGAAACTTGAATAGGTACTGATTGGATAGTCTAAGAGTCTGATTGGTTAGAACATGCTCTTTTTATAAGACTACAGGTAGCCTGAAAATCATCCATCATTCGCGCACAAAATGATAGTAATTCGCGATTTACCTAAGATATGCTGGATTTTTATAAAAATCATAAACATTACTCGGTCGATTTTAAAAGTCTGTCTTGAATTTAAAATAAATATGCAATATAACACTAGGATTTTTGTAAAGATCCAATTTGTTTGAATATCCTACGACATATATACATTGGAAGTGTTCTTAGAACGGAAAATGGTGATTGAAGAGGTATCAATGAACTTATTAGAGTTCATTAACTAAATATAATATACTCTACCTAATATTAACAGCCTCTTATTCCAATAAACAATATAAATGTTTAGTATACGGTTACATTGAAAGTTGCTTAACTCTAGCAACATTTTTAACAAATGTCTCACAGTTTGAAACTTTAGACAAACAAAATAAAACTAAATACTTCTGTTCTTGCTGGCCGTTCTTATGTGCTTTATAGACTAGTATTAAAAAATAAGGATGTATGCTCTCAAAAATTAAATAACTATCTAAAAGCGAAAAGTCTGAGCTTGACAGACTGATCGTACTCGAGACTGATCAGGCTTGGTCCGACCAGGTGTCGGATGGGTGACCGTTAAGTGGCATTACAACTGAACGCTTCCGTGCTTCGGAGGGCACGTTAAACCATCGGTCCTGACTGTTGTCATCAGATAACAGTCGCTAAGCCAAGTCAGAGACCTCACAGGCGGCTTAATAAACTCTAACATCAGAGGTCGCCACTAATCCTCATATGATAAGAAGAAGATGAAGAAGCGAAAAGAAAAGTTAAGGGGACTTAAAATTTAAGAAATGATTGCATGAAGGTATATTGCATTGCACCTCATAGCTGAACGATCAAAGGAAGGTATAAATTAATTTCAGTTTGAAATATGCCGATAATAGTTTCAATGAAAATTTTACTCAAACCAAATGCCAGTTATATTATAGCTGTTGGAAGTAATTTTAAATTCCCGGAAACGACTGGTTGGTATTGAAACCCTTTGGACGCTGAAAATTAGTAAGTATTTAATTAGTAAGTAACATAACGTAATTTCTGACATCGTTCAATTAAAAAATAATTTGCAAGTAATGTTTAATAAAATAATTTTTCAGGGGAGAATCAAACACAAACAGGTTAAAATATTTTTAAATAAACTTTAAATTATATGTGACTAGCGGCCGCGCGCGACTTCGTCTGCGTGGAAAGATTTTTTTTGCTATCCCTCGGGAACAATACATTTTTTCGGGATGAAAGGTACCCAATGTCCTTCTCTGTACCCCTAAGAACGTGTATGCAAAATTTCATAATAATCAGTTTAGTAGTTAAGACGTGAAGGCGTAACAAACAAACAAACAAACAAACAAACAAACAAACAAACAAACAAACAAACGGACTTTCGCATTTATAATATTAATTAAGGATTTCGTAAAAGTATTTTAATTTTGAAAAGTGTTCTTACTTTGAATAACATCCATTCCACAATTTTCGAAAAATGAATCTAATACATTAGCCATTGAAGATGTCAATCATCAGCATCTTCAAGGAAATAACTTCACGTCGGGGGAATCTCGACCCTCAGTAATGAGGAACTCGACGACGTGAGAAGAAAGAAGGAAACATTGAAGTCACAGACAAGTTCCAATCCAACCAGCCTTCCTAGCATGACCACCGAAACGCGATATGATAATATAGCGATTTATCACGTATGACTGTCAAAAGACAATGGATTTGACAGTTGAGTGCCGACAAAACGCTAGATCACGCGATATATAGTGGTGGCCGGATAATTAGAAACACTAGTCGATTTTTATACAAATGAGGAAACTTCGAAGCCTCGGTTCTCCGCCAGGGATTGATCTAGCTGTGATATGATGATGGCCATTCAGGGAGTGGATGGAAAAGATCCACATCCCTGTACACACCCAACTGATCTGATTAGAATTCTAAGAGCTATTTGGATATTTAAAAACCGTGAAAATAGCATTAAAATGTATGGAAATCCTGAAACTGAGAATTCTGTTCCTTTTTTATCAGACCAGTTGGGTGTGTATAGTGATCTGGATCTCCTCTATTCACTCCCTGGATGGCCGTCATCAGATCACAGCTAGATCAATCCATGGCGGAGAACCAAGGCTTCAAAGTTACCTCGTTTGTATGAAAATCTATTGGTGTTTCTAATTACCCGGCCACCACTGTATATCGTTATTCGTCGGTCATGCTAGGGGGGCTGATATTAAAAACGCTAATAAATCGGATAGATTCGCAAATCACACGTGTCTATACTAGCGGGACGCGTCATAAAGGCCACGGCACAATACCGGCGATAAACGCGGACGACGGACTCCGGCGACAAGAGGACGCTCGTAAAAACGAAGGATTAGACCCGACAGACCGTGGGTGGGCCGAGAGGTGCGCGACTTTTGAGATCTGGCTTCAAAAAACTGAATGAGATCGGTACCTATAAATGTACCTAATTCCACTTACAACAACTGAGCTAATGGCAAACTTTAAAAATTTTCACAAGTTGCCCTAAGGCCGCTTACGCTACGATCAATGCCTAGCTATAAGTCGCAATGTCGCGCGATAAGCACCTACCGCTAGCCGTTCGTTCGAACGAATAAGTGAGCAGAGGGCCGCCACACGCCCGCCGCCGTAGTCGCGCGGCACCTTTATGCCTGCGTAGGTATTGTCTCTTTATAATAGTAACAATGACGAATCGATATTACTGTTCCGTGTACGGATGTCTATATCAAAAAACCAATAAACAATTGTCGTTTTTTACATTATGATTATGCTACGCAGTTCATTTAAAAGAAGACAACCCTAACGTTGAGTCGTCAGAAAAGGTAAGAGCACGCAATAGAAAGAGAGGCAACTACTAAGTGAATATAACTGTAGGTCATTAGCGCTGCGCGACCTGAATTGCACTTTATTGTTTCTGAGTTAAAATCTCTATTTATTTAAATGACTTTGCGGAGTGCTGCTTCTGTACTTGTACTTTTAGTTATTCTGTGGCCTAGAGCCTAAATATGTAACCAAGTAAAACGAAAATGTTCGCAACCGGCCGCACTGCGCGCTAGGTGCCTCGATACATCCAGGCTACCTAGACTGTATCGTAGGCAAGGCTTACGACCAAAAACTATGAGACCAAGGCGCCTATCCTAGCGACTCACCTATCAGTGCGTTCACCAAATAACCTGAATATATCTAGGCACCTATCGGAGCATTCGCAGCCTGAAAAATATTGAAAGTTGATCTAAATGAAATATTAAAGTTCCTTTACGCCCAGTTGCTCTACTTGCTATTTTCTCAGTTGCTCTAAATAGAATAGGTACTTCTAAAAAAAATATTTACAATAATATTATATTAGTCTAGATTAATTAAGTAATATATTTGATGATTAGCGTCGATCTAGGACTGCAAAAAGAAAACAACTTTCACAGGTAAGTGACTAGAAAATGATCTTTAAGTTTCGAGAACGATGGATTAAGTTAAGTCTATCCTCCTTGGGACTTCAATTATAAAAGAACAAGAAAACAAATCGTTAGTAGTTATTAAAAAAATATTGCAAAGTCATGTAACATTTATGTTTTTAAAAGTCCTTCAACGAAGCCGAAGTCCACGCATTCCGCCCATTCTCAGGATCATTTTTGTCTTATAGATAGACTATACCTGCAAAGGTTCGAAAAGCCCGAAACGTCGGGAAAATCGAAAATCAAACCAAATACCAACTACTTACCAAAGTACTTTCAATAAAACCGCGCTAGTATCCGTTAAAAAGTGTTTTATTTCATAACCTTCGGTTTCTGAGGTATTTTAGCGGAGGTTTAACTTAATCGGAGGGGGTCAACATTATCTGGTTAAAACTATTAAAAGTAATAAATTTAACTTTAAACCAGATAATGTAGACACCTCCGACAAAGTTAAACATCCGATCAAGTACCACAGAAACTGGGGGTTAATGTTTTAGGTAGGTATATATGCGTGCGCATGAGATACATTGATTGATGGCGTTTTGAAGCCATACAGTGGTCAGGAATAGAGTCAATCAAATCGCTCTTGGTTCCGTAAACTTCGTAGCCTCCCCCTAATTCCCTAAAACTTGCAAATAGCGCCGCTTGCTACCGTGGCCATCGGCGGAACTATAAAACTGTGCCCGTAATAAAACCCGCTTTTAGACGCATGCATACATCACTAACGACGTCCCTAACCATCGCCCGCTCGAACCGCAAAAACACATCGAGGACCCTTCATAAACCTGCAATGGAAATCGCAAGCGTTGGAGGGAAAAGGTTGTATATCATGGGTTATAAGAACTTTTTTATAGTTCACCCGCTCGTTTGTGTAGGTGCAAAATATTTGATAGCGCATTTCGCGGAGTTTTTATAGCTTCACGTGGTATAATTATGCGGTATATTGTTTTGTATGGGTACCATGGTTTAGTGTTACGGCTTCTCTTTATGTATCTGAGGAACTTTGTTTGTTATTATGTTATAAAACATAAATTTGATGGAAACTGTGTGTTACGCCATCAGGAAATATTTTCGTTAGGCCTAACTTTTACTTACCTACGTATTGGAAATTATAGAAGGAAAGGCATTTTTATTAAATTTACTTAATTGGCTTTCGATGTTGCTTATAATTATTCATCTTTGAGTATTTTGCTCAACGTTTAAAGCTAAAAAAGCATTTGATACTCTGACCTATATTTAAGTTTAACATTAAAGAAACACGGTTTTTTTTATTTTGTGCCTAAGCTCTGCATAGTAAATAAGAAGAAAGACAGTAGTTTTTTTCACAAATTACTTAATTTGCGATCGTATCTAATTTTCGCCAATAGATGGGCCATTGGTGAAAATTCGATGTTGCAAGCTTCTTTGCTTTAGACCGCTGGCCAAGAGGCTCATTATCAAATGGGACCTGACCACATTGGCAAGATAGCCTAATGGCCAACACCAAGCTAATGCTTGGTGTTATCAAATATCATCGTCTGGGTTGCGAAGTAGGAAGCTTCTGGTAGATGTGCCACCCTGAATATGGCTTCCAATTGCAAAAAATAAATCGATCGCATATTGATATAAATGGTGGACAGGGTCGTAGTCGTAGGTGGCATCTTTACCTGAACATTTTTTGTGTATTCATATCGATTGAATTTTCCTGGCCAAGCGTGCTACTCCTTAGACCACATCCTGTTTACCAAGCAAGATGCTGGTCAAATGCCTGCCTAGCCATCAATAAAATTAATAAAAATGGATAAAGAACAAAGTCCACAAGAGCAATATGTTAAATGTACATACTTACCCTGACCGCCTAGATGCTTCCTGATAGCGACGCAAGACAATAATTTTATATACGCCTAGGACCTGCCCCACCCCCTGAATGTAATTGCCAACATGCCAATATGTAGTCGATTATTTTTTGGAAAAAAAGACTACGTTTCTACCCTGGCCGCAAACATGTTTCCTGAAAACTAACCAAGCCAATATCTAACATATTTGTAATGATGCAACCTACGACCCTGTTCACTATTATTAATATGCGATCGATTTTTTTTGCAATCGGAGGTCATGTTCAGGGTGGCATATCTCCCAGAAGCTTCCTACTTCGCAACCCAGACGATGATATTTGATAGCACCAAGCTAAATCTTGCCAATGTGGTCTGCAGGCCTATTTTGTAACTCAACTGACAGCTTAAAATGATCATCACTGATCTAAGTTTTAAGTACATGCTGGGTTTTTGTAGAGAGTCATAACATTGATTTTTACTGTAGTAGCAATGTACTTACAACTCAGATCAGTGATGATCATTTTAAGCTGTCAGTTGAGTTACAAAATAGGCCTGCTGGTCCCACTATGCGATAGATTAACAATGAGCCTCTTGGCCGGCGGTCTAACTGGGTCCAGTGAAGGGGTTATTTCGCTCATAAGCAGGTCTGCTTATGAGCGAAATAACCCCTTCTCTCAAAACCTTACTTTCCCATAATCCTTCACCATAGTGCTACTAAGGTATTCCCGTATCCTTCAATCTACAAATAGCAAGGATTTATATGGCAACCATTCAAGAGTGGAGAATCACTACTCCCTTTCTAGTTCCCACTTTCACACAATCAAAACGTTTGTGCTTTCAAGGCGAAGTCGAAAACATTTCTCCCAAACCTTGCCCTCCCATCAACTAATACGGTGGATGGTACAAGTTAGAAGAATCGGCGAGAGCGATTTTAAAATTGTTATACTTAACAGTTTTAAAAGCGCTCTCGCCAATTACGACTGTATAAACATGACATTCATGTTTTTCTAAGATGTGATCATTTAAGCGATAAATAAGCAGTACTTTTAACTACACAATTATTAAACATTAACGATCATAATAACATGAACCTTTACATTATTTACACAACGAAGAACGGCGGCGATGGCATGACGTGCGATATCTCTCCATTTTTGTCGATTTTCAGCGTTGCGAAAACACTGTACTGCGGTCAACTGCGTAGTTTTCTTAATTAGGTCGATCCAACAAGTCGGAGAGCGCTCTCGTGGTCTCTTCCCTTCTGCGTGGCCTTGTACTACGAGCCTCTCCATCGATTCCTCGTTTCTGGAGATATGTCTAAAGAACTTGAGTATTCGCAACTGCACAATCGTCGATAACTTATCACGTATGTGGATATTATTAGATATTATGCATTAGTAGAAAAACTATATACTTATGTGCTGTGCAACGTTTCTTCGTTTCTTTTCGTTTGTGGTTCGATGTTTAAGGCAATAACAATCTAAAGGAAATATTATTATTTTGTCAAGCGCAAGGCCGCTGGGGCACCTTTACCGTGGCTGAATCCTGAACTGAATTAGTCAGTCTATCTGTTTATTATTTTGTGCCATGCACGTCCGTTGTAGCGTATTAGTTAGCGTAATCATGTGTAATGAGTCTCTCCTCTCTCTTTCTCTCTCCTCTCTCTCTATCTCCGGGAACAGACTGTAACAGTGAAGTAATACTTTCTGAATCCGCTTTCTTTCCTATGTCTTGTACCGCATAAGCCCCGTACTAATGGGCCGTAGTTGAGAGCAGCGGTGTTTACTTATATTGTCAAGATAAATCTGTCTAACTGCTCCGATAATCGGCACTAACTGTTACAGAGATAAATATGGCGGACGAGCTTCCAGATGAACTGCCGAAAACACCTAATGGCTGATATTAATTTTAGAGGTTTTCCTATGAAAAGCTTCAGAAATTACGACTTTAGGTGAAATTAAATGATTTTTTTAGTAACTAAAACATAATTTTAACATAAGCAGTAGTGTTTTTTTGGTTTTCCCGACGTTTCGGCAACTTTGCAGCTGCCGTGACCATGGCAATCGGGAAAACCAAACATCAAACCAAATACCAACTGATTACCAAAGTGCTTTCAATAAAACCGCGCTAGTATCCGTTAAAAATTGTTTTATTTCATGTCTAGTGAGCGCGTAAGTTTGAGAAGTGAATATAAACAGTAGTGATCTATTAGATACTATTATCTCTGATATTAGCACCAAATGTTACTGATATAAAGTACCTCTCGATATGTCTCAAGATTTAAGATGGACTGCCGAAAACTGCTAATTGTATGGTATTTTTGGAAATGACTAAAAATAATTATATTTTCTAAAAGAAATATTATCATTTTTAGGTAACTTCTATGGTTTCAAAATACGTTTGCACTTAAAAGTACAGTATCTACTGGAAAATTGTATGTATCCTTATAATGTTGTTATGCGTACCATCTGTTATAAAAAATGGTTCACTGAAAGCCGTAGGTAGTTGCTTGAATATTTTTTTCTTGTATTGTAAGTAATTATTATTTTTATCATAATTCAGTTTATCACTTAGATAGTGTTAATTTCTTTCATTTTGTTTTATGTTATTCAAAAATACGTCTTTCATATGAGTAAGAATATTACCTCGAGAACAGTATTTTAGTAAATTTTAGTAAGAGCGAGTTGAAAGTTCCTTTCATGATGTGAAATGTTTGCTTCACTTCAACTAAGTTCGGAGCTAACTTCACCACCATACTTAGTTATGTATACTGCATTTAGTTACAAGACAGCTACAGAATAACTTAACAAGTATTAGAATTTCGCGTTACCAACTAAAAATGTTAAAAGTTTTAAAATTAAAACGATGGAGTTTGGGACCGGTCAAAGTTTTGTATTAAAACTAAACCAAGTACCTTTTAACCGTAACACTTAACTCCAAGTGATATAGTTTACGAGGGCGTTAGTGTGCACCTAACTGTGGAGGTTGTAAAGTAAAACTTGGGTAGTTAAATTTTAACTGTCAAGTCCGCTGTGTAATGTGTAGAGGTACTAAAAGAGGTGTCGAACGAGCTTCACCTGGTCCGTGTTGGTTGTGGAACTAATTCTGGTGCCCAAGTTTAATCGTAGTTTATACTGCAAGCTTTATTTTCTTGTTTTATACTGCTTCATTTTATTTTCACCATCCAAATTTTAAGGATGTGTTTAGTCCATGAAACTAAACAACTTTCCCCAAGAAACATTGTGTCACACACACAACACATTCTTAAAATTTGAATGGTGAATATAAAATGACCCTGTATACGAAGGCCACACTGAAAGTTTTGCACTACTCATAAATAAAACAATATATATGAAAACTTATATATTTATTGCGTGTCGCAGTATTCTCCATTACATTTTAAAACGTTTTTAATTCGTTCGAACTATTACTTATAACAAAAGCATCATTTGTCTGTGGGCATGTTTTTCATACACTATCAGGGCTTCCTCCGGCCCCTTAAATGTGAAATTTCTCATCGTATCTTTAAGTTCTAGATTAATAAAGAAATTGTAAGATGTAAAGTCTAAAATTAATGTAAAATGGATTGTGAACTCCAACTTTTCAGAGCCGAAAATGACTTTGTCCTCATCGCGGTATGCACTGAAAAATTGTCAACAGTCTTTTCTTGGTCGTTTTTCTTTACCTTTTTTAACGACAGTTGCAAACCAAACAGTAATGATCTACTCATAATTAACTGTTTTTTGTTCTTCAAGTAGGCTATTTCAGATAGGACCCATTTGGGAGTAAATTATTGCAGTCAAATCCTTGCCCACGATTTTCGTCAGTCTAATTTTTCCGATTTAATGTCGACTTCAAACATCAATATAAAAGACTGTTGCTATCTTTCTGATTCCGGAATAATATAAAAATCAATATTTTATCTTCTATCACAACATCATACAAAGCATTAGAACGACCGTGTTTGCACTTTAACTACATATTTTTTACACCAATCAATTCGAGCCCGTTTTTTTCCATGGGAGTACATGAAGAATCCAGCGGCAACAAAGTTTCTTAACTTTTGAATGCTGATGAATATTTTTTTGAATTTTATGTCATACCAATACCCAAGTATCCTCAAATTGTTCAGTAGGTAATAAGCCTTAGTTACCTTTAATTAATCATGTGACAATAGTCTTCTTTTGCACAGTGATCGCATTTGAATGCCGATCTTCACCAATTTCATCATAAGAGAGACAAGAAAACGATTACATTCTGCATACCAATGTTTTACGATACTTAAATAAGAGGTTTTTTTATTCTTAAACCATTTAAAAGTGAAGCAGTGAACACTTGCGAAGAAAGCGAAGTTTTAAAATAATACAAAATTTCACCCTAAAATCTTTTCGCGTAAATTTCATTTTTGCTACGGGCGACGAACTTTGCATTGGATAAAAAACAAATGACTCGCAATTTGCGGTCATATTTTTGTTTTAATTTCATGAATGAGTTTTTAAGTTTAATAAAACAAAACATTCTATTTTAACTTTTTTAGATTTTTTGCATTCACAATGCTATTTTTATATTAAGATGATTAATATAATGAAAATATTAGAAAAAATCGGTTCACCCGTAGCAACTCAGACGGGACTCGAACCCGCACCCTTAGGATTCCGGCCCAATGCACTACCAGTTATGCTACCGAGAAAGGAATCCTAAGGGTGCGGGTTCGAGTCCCGTCTGAGTTGCTACGGGTGAGCCAATTTTTTCTAATATTTTCATTATATTAATCATCTTAATAACATTCTATATTCAAATATTTGTGGGTTGCCAGAAGTGCAAAACTTTCAGTGTGTCCTATGTAGCTGTACTGGTATAGGAAAAGTACAAGTAAGTAGAACGAATGCTGAAGTACGTATTCTCTGTAATACTACTGACTCTTTTTCTTACTCAGTTTACAACGAACTGAGTAGGTACCTGACTGACTGACTGACCCACATCAAATCGCTTCTTATGACCTTCACATGATTGTCTGTTTGCATATAGGGAGCTTACCTACCACTGGCGCTGTCAGATATAGCTGATGATGCTGTGTGCCCCTCTTGGTGAATCCCACCCACTGGGGAGATGCATAAATGCATTTTTTTCTGCATAAAAAAGGGGGACACCTCCGAGCATCGTGAGTGATTGCTGTTCCATAACCTTTCCACTCCCACGGCCATCAATTCTTCGCTATGTTTCCTGCCCAATCCGACTTCAGCTAAGAAATCTTTCCAGCAATGCTTACTGATCAATGATCAATGCATTAAAATATAAAAAGAAAATATGGAAGAGCAAAATATTGAACTTACTCTAAGATTTCAAGATTGCAAGTCACAAGTTAAAAATGTTTATCAGAGTTGGTAGGTACAGTACTAGGGCACAGCAAACATAATTTTTATCCTATTTTTATACAAAAAGTTACGTATATTTATTGTATTAGGAAAATATAAGATTCTAAAACTACAAATTCACATCAAATCACATGCTGAATTTATAAACCCTTTCAGCACGTTAAAGCTTAAATGTACTGAAAAGCGGCTTTCAGCCTGAACAGAACCAATGCTTTTGGCCATTTACTGAATCAATGCGCTTAACCTGAAAACTTAAAGTAAAATAAGACTTAAGTAGAAAATACTCGCCGCAAGCTCACTCGACGAGTTAAACAGAATTTTAAAATGAAGATTAGCTCTTCAAAAGGGATTTTTCTGCGCAAATACTAGATCGGGGGAGGTTATTTTGCTAAAATCTTCAAACGTTTTCCGAATGAGAATCCACTTTAAATTTATACGGTTAAGGTTCAAAGTGAGTATGTGATAAAAGAGTATGTTAAAGCTAATTAAAAGTAAATACGTATTCACATGTTAGCGTTGGCTTTCGTTTTGAGAGTCGGATTAATAAGGATTGTAATGTAAAATGGATGTATAAAATTGGGAGTATTGAATTAGAAAATTTATTTTATTTTGGTGAATAATTGAGGGGTTCGAGAACACTGTAAGCTCATACTTTTCGAAGCCTGTTATGGAACATTATTTTTGGCTTTTTAAAACGTGAACCAAACCAGATATAGTAATCATTATACTTTAATGGTCGCAGAAAAGTAGTGAATCCAATATAATTATATTCCCAATATACGTTTGTAACAAATTCAAATAAATCACAACAACGCCACGTTTATTTTAACATTTAAAAGTTAAATTTAAGTTAGTTTAGTTAAAAAGAACAAAGAGTCAATGAAATAAATATTTACTAATGTAATGAACTTAAATTAAATAAAATAAAAATATTATTTTCCAAAACTGAATGAGGATTAACTCACTGAACTGATATTCATTAAATGAATTTTCTGCTCCAGATCTTTAATAATGGGACTCAGAATCGTATTTTATATATTTTTTTCAAGTTACTTTAAATTGAATTCAAATATAAAATAACTTGAATAAAACCTAGTCTTTGATTAAACTCTTTCCATTAGTTTAAAGTTCTAAGAAAAACCAGAAAGTATTCATTATATTTTCATCTCTTCATATTTTTCGTGGTGAGGAAAAGAATATTCGATGCGTTGTTATTTTTCATCAAGATTTAAGGCTAGCAAAGGATTTAATCCCGTAGGATTCTGTGAATTATTCCAGCCAATTTGTGGGATTTTCGTGTTCCGTAGCATTTTAGGATAATGAACAAAAGGATTCACCTACTCGTACACTTACTGGTTATTGCATAAAAGTTTGTTAATAATTGAGCAGCTGTCTTTTGATCTAAATAAATTTGCTATAAATAAATAGCTAAATAAGGAAATGCGTTACGAAATAACATGCCCAAACCACGATAGCAGGTTACCACTTCTTCTCTCAGTCACCAGTGTCACTTTCACTGATTTTTACCTATCAAATTGACACTCAAGTATCAAAAAATACATTTGCTTCTGTTCCATGATTATAATTAATTTTGTTTTATAATAGTATATTATGAGACAAGTCAGCTTAGGTTGCTGATTGCACACAAGGCTGTGGGTTGCAGCCCGAGCCGCAGGCGAGGGCGTAACTCAGCCAAGTGTGCAATGAGCAAAAGCTCACGAGTTTCATACGACGTTTTTCAACACATTTGCGAGGAAAATACAAAGTAATTTACCACACAGCAACAAATACGACAAAACAAAATATGACAAACATGGGAAAAGTCACGTAAGTTTTTTTTTTTGTTTTTTTTACACGCCCAACGCAAGAATATTTTGCGAACAAAGAGGTGAGTGAGCATACAGCCTATTTCAAAATTATTTTTAAGTGATAAAATGCAAATATTTTAATATTTTATGACAAAATATTGTGAATTATGAATAATTTGATAATAATAAATAATTGTTTGACTTAGTTAAGGACTTATACATTTATTTATTTCAAAAATGAATATGAATTTTCAACGGCATAAAACCTTTTTGTAGTTACTAAAAAAATAACCCGGTTAAATTGGGAATGCTCTGTTTACTCGCATAGAACTTGCAGTAAGGTACTAATTTAACTTTGTAGGGATAATTCTATAACAACCTAGTGTTTTATATATTATTGCACGCGTTTGTTATAGCTCGGTTTATGGCCCTAAAAGCGATGTATTAGGGCTCACTTTACGAGCAAGTGTGTTGAAAATTTTTTTTACATCTACCACACCCCCTTCAACTTTTTCGCGACAAAAGGGTAGCGTATGTCTTTTCTCATTTTTCAATTAAAATTGGTTCAGCGGCATATAAAATATTTTGTTGTGAAGAAGACGCTCTCACTCAAGTTCATAAATAAATACCGTATTGTATTTTTATTTGTAAATTTTTATTGAAATCATTTATTCATAAACAATTTTCCAAAGTGCAAGTCGATATCGTCGATATCGATAACGAATAATTATAATAATTTATAATTAATTACACTTGATATTTAATAGGATTTTTAAAGTAATTTGGCTATAGTTGTCTGAGGTATCAGTTAATTTTGGAAAAAGGTCTCTTGCCCAAAATAGTTTGAGAATCCCTAGTTTAACCAACAACCGAGAATACCCAAGTGATTTCAATATGCTTTTACTAGATCGCAGGTACTCGATTCTACGTAATAATAATTCGTAATTCATAATAGTGTATCTCTATCCAATCTCGACATTTCAATTACAGAAGTTCTCAAACTGTAAAACGGTAGCATAAGTTTGAAATGTTGTATATCTTGGTCAATACGTTACTCAAATTTAACATGTAACTTTGTACAGTCATGAATATTAACGCAGTTTATTTTTTACAACTTAGTCTGCGTTATGACTTGATTTAATTTATTAATTAATTTATAACAACAAACAACAATTTTGTGTTAAAAATAAAACTTCTTTAATGACTAAACTTTGTTTTGTCTATGTAATCCGAACCCATGTTGACTAGCATCGCGAGGTCTATTTTCTTTACAAATTACTTTGGAATAAAGTTTAATGCCAATAAATAAATAAATAAAGTTTTTCAAGTTTGCATGTCAGTCGCAATCGTGACGGGTCCAGTTACTATGTATATTATGTATATGTTACCGGCAATGTGTATAATCCGGCATTGTATACAATGCCTAGGCATTGTATACAATGCCTGAAACGATCAGGCAATGTATGAAATGATATTCATTTTATACATTGCCTAGGCATTGTATACAATGCCTGCTAGTCCACGGGCAATGTGTAAAATAAGTATATTTCTGTTGACTGTTATAAAAAAATAACCTCGAAATTTAAGGCTCACGCTCCGCTGCGCTTCGCGCTCGCCTTAAATTTCTAACCTAACCCGGGACCTACAGGAGTAAAGCAGGTTCGATTCCAAACTCAATGAGCCCCCCTTGAGCACCCCTCGAGACGCGATACTATAAAAGCCTAAAAAAAGGTAAGCCAAAAAATCAGATACAAGGTCAGATACAAGGTAAGCCAAAATTAAGTAAGCTAAAACAGACCTTGTGTATGACCTTGTATCTGACCTTGTCTGACATTGTATCTTACCTTTTGGCTTACCTTGTATCTGACCTTTTGGTTTACCTTGTATCTGACCTTGTATCTGACCTTGTATCTGACCTTGTATCTGACCTTGTATCTGACCTTGTATATGACCTTGTACCTGACCTTGTACCTGGCCTTGTATTTGATCTTGACCTTGTATTTGACTTTAACCTTTTATTTGACCTTAACCTTGTACTTGACTTCCCCTCACTCACCCCTCCCCTTATCCCTTAATCTCCCCTTCCCTTCCCCTTCCCTCATCCTTCCCCCTCGAGGTCTGCCCTCTAACCATATAAGATCAAAATCTTTTTATTTTACACATTGCCGGTGGACCAGCAGGCATTCTATACAATGCCTAGGTATAGAATGGCTAGGTAATGTGTGAAATAGACAATAATATTCATTCTATTTCATACATTGCCTAAAAGGGCCAGGCATTGTATACAATGCCTAGGCATTGTATACAATGCCTGCATTTCATACATTGCCGGTAACATATATATAAAAAAAGTATTTATGTAGTATATCAGTTGACCAGCACCCATATTACAAGCTTTGCTTAGTTTTGGGCTAGATGGCACTGTGTGAAATTGTCCAAGCATTTATTATTATTATTGTATATCTTAAACTAAACGAACGAACGAACGAAATAAAACACTTTTTACGGATAACAGCGCGTATATTGGTTAAATCAGATGATTTTTAGAATATCATATTCATAAAGTTCAGAGCGGTAATGTCATAAAAATATGAGCAGCTTTTTTGCTTTAGTCGTCCCGTGACCACGGCCCCTGGAAAGGTGTCGAAACGTTTGGAAACCCAAAAAACCAACAAATCAAAACTAAATTATTCTAAAATAACGTCGGAATTAGCCAATATACGTCGGAACTGTACGCGCGGAAGCCTTAGAACTAAAAGATAATCTTAATCACGTTACTTTAATTAATCAAAAATTAACATAATACTATCAATACCATCAGAATATGCGACAAAATGTGAATTGTTAATATTTCGCTAGGACTACTCTGTACACTTTAAAAATGTATAATATCTTATCTAACTTAAACAGAGAACAAATATTCGCGCGACCAATACAATTACCAAGAACAAATTTCAATTCAAGAAATCTACATTCATTTAATTCCGAAGTCGACTGTACTACGTTCAGTATTCCATGCATTCGTAATAAGTTCTTACTCCAAACTATACTCCTTTGAGGGTACGAAGTATCATTTAATGTACTTGGAGTATATCAAGTATCACCGAGCGAATCTGCTAAAATGTTGGAATTGCCAACTTTCAAATGTATCAAAATTTGAAGTTTGTAATTCGAGATAAGTGTGCGTACTTCAGTTTCTATGGGATTGGGAAAACGCACTTGGGCTAATAATGTGATTAAATTGTCAATAGACAGTGATCTGCGACAACTTAAGAGCACTTGCGGTACAAAACAACGTATTTTATAATATGTAAAATTTGCCTCTTTGCCGTACATTTAGGAGTGAAGTTGCAGAGGATCACTGTATATTGTCAATTAATTCGCATTGTATTAAAAGAGGAGGATTTTGAAACGATAAGTAAAAAAATATACAAGTATCAATATATTGGTTTTTGTTGGTAAAAAATACATAATAAAATAATATTTTTATCACCAAAAGGCATATAACGTTTTAGTATGGAGCCTGGTACCTATTCGAAAAAATCGGAATTTCATTGCAACTGATGAAACTAGATTTTAACCGATGGAAAATGTCGAAATAAACAAGAATTATTGATTCTCAAATTGTCCTTAAATGTATACTTTCGGGGATATTGGGACTTAAAAAAATCATTGTGATAGAAAGAAACACTTCAATTTGCAACTCCAGACTATTTTGCATTTCATTAAGCGGTAAGAGTGTAATAATTTAACGCCAAAATCATTTTACTTTAATTATAATTAAAAAAAATAATATCTACCATAATAAAATGGTCAATATCATAGTAAAATTACTAGCCTCTAAAAAATTATTCTTCATATATCTCCGAAAGTATACATTTTACGACAATATGACCATCAATAATAGTTTGTGTTTATTTTTACGTTTCCTATCGATTGACACTAGTTTTATCAGTTGCGAATAATTTACGATTTTTTCAAAATGGCTGGTACCTATGCCAAAAAGGTTACGTGGTTTTTCAAGTTCATAGGTCAATTGAAAGTTAAATAATACTTCGGAATAAAATGGAAAAAGAGCTGACTTTGGGGGCTTCTCGTACCTTTGTTTTCTAAAATTTTTTAAACAATAAATACAATCTTTGTCGACATAAACAATGATATCCCACACGTATTTTTTTTTCAAGCCCCCCTTCACTTGTATGGGAACCTCCTTTTAATTTTTGTTTATACTTTACATGCCTTTGGGTTGGCAAGACGCATCTTTAATGCAAATATGAAGACTGTAGCTTCAACGGTTTAGTGGCTAGAGCTTTGTGACAGACGACGGACAGACGGACGGACAGTAATAGGGCTCCGTTTGGCTTCTTCGGGTACAGAACCCTATAAATGGACAGGATTCGCATCTGATGAAGTTTGTAAGGGTTCTTCTTATTAGAAACCCACTTAATTTTCAGTTCAAACGCGAAGCAAAGATTAACCCCGCCCCTTACCATATACGGAACCCTAATTGTGCAAGTCCAACACGCACGGTTTTTTATTCTATTTGGCGAGTTTATTTCTGCAAAAAATTGATAAAAATAAAAAGTCTCATTCATAATTATTAATCGCTTTAATATCGCCCCACAATTACCTGTTACTTAAGTCTTACTTAAACCATTGTATGAATTGTAAATTCGACAGTTCTGTTATTTGGAAGTTTCAGCGTTGAATTCAATTTGATCGGGTTACGGTAATGCGGTTCAATAGGACGGTAGTTTGCGGGTATCGCTAATAATTTATTAGGGTTCCTTTGTGGATGGGCCAAATTTAATAATGCCTCGCATGTAACTTGTATTATGTACGGTGAATAGCGACTTTGGTGATGATAATCAATTTGTTAATGTTGGTTGGTTGAATGAATTAATATTATTATATGGAAATTGTTGGAAATCAGTGCTTTTATTGGAATATTAGCTGGTTTTCGACGAAAAGTGAGTTCGTAGAATTTTTATGACAGCCGAAGTTCCGAGTGATGTTGATGAAAACTGAAGTTTTAGAATCTTATTTTAAGATAAGTACCTATTGAAAAGCTGGCAAAGTTTCGCAAGGAATGATCTTAAAATATTTTAAACCTTGTCTCTTGAAGGGATTTCTTTACCCTGTAAAAGGTGTAACAAATATTATTACATTAATCCAAATTCGCTTACGTGGTCGCTAACTATGGGTCTCATAAAGAGGCTCAAGGTCACCCAGCGTGCAATGGAGAGAGCCATGCTCGGCGTTTCCCTGCGTAATCGAATCAGAAACGAAGAGATCCGCAGGCGAACTAAAGTAACCGACATCGCTCGAAGGATTGCTTAGCTAAAGTGGCAGTGGGCTGGACACATAGCGAGAAGAACTGATGGCCGTTGGGGCGGAAAGGTTCTTGAATGGCGACCGCGCACCGGACGACGCTACGTGGGTAGGCCCCCGACAAGGTGGACCGACGATCTGGTGAAGGTGGCCGGAAGCCACTGGATGTGGGAAGCGCAGGACCGATCGTCGTGGAAATCCTTGGGGGAGGCCTATTACCCAGCAGTGGGTGTCGTGCGGCTGATATGATGAATCCAAATTCCATATTTTATACGAAAACCAAATACGTTCTTAATAAATTAACAATTAAACAATTGACGCTTGCCATCTTAGAGCACTATAAATGCTTAAAAGCTCGCCATCTTAAAACCCAGCAAGTACACTCACATAACGAAGTGACATCATTAATTCGAAGTTATTTCATGGAAATTTGAATAGCTCTAGGCCGACGCGTCATGACGCGCGCCGCATCACGCCTCGCGGCTTACTCAATAGACAACTAATTTCACAGCCATGTTACCTCAAAAAGGCTTCGAATTTTGATATTGACGCACTCTGCATCGCGAAATGGGTTTGTCCATTCATTTTCTTCGTCGAATACTGTTGTTAATTGGCTTTCGTAATATTGAAATTGGTTTGTGATAGGATTATTGGGTTTTATTTCTCATAAAGGACCTTTTGATTACGTGCAGCTCCATTGTTGTAAGAATAATATTGTTTTTTGCCACATAGTACAATAAAACTAGCTTTATCTGGACATAATTAATAAACTCGTTGTTTTTATTAGTTTATCGGATATTGGTATTAAGTGTCAAATATTAATTAGATATGTGATGTAAGAAATCCGTGGTGGTAACCGTTTCATATAAAAACCATGAGATTTCGTACATTACCTAGCTTTTTCCTAAAAGCAAAATAGTTAACCAAATACCTTTTTAGTATAATTTTATGGTGCATTAAAATGCTATCACCTAATAGCAAAATTAAACTGAATCCAAATTCACATGTTCGTTTTTTTTTCACAGTATTCATCTGATCTCAATAGATAAGCCAAAATGGTAACTATAATGCTTGTATCTTATTAAGCTACGATGCGTCTTTTTAGACATTTTAGACAAAAATTCAACATTTATTTTTTTACGTTTTAATAATAATATATTTCTCAGTAGTTATTTTTTTTTAGTTTTATGCGAAGTTTCTAAATGTTTTATTCTTTTTATTTTAACTATAACTAACACTAATTTATGACATAGAAAAAGAAAATTTCAGTTATCTTATTATGCCCCGATAAAGCTAGTTTTATTGGACTAACATTTCTTGTTGAGTGTACTTCTTGAGCTTCACTCGATGTTATAAACATCAGCCATTTTTAATGTCCCCACTGCTGGGGCACAGGCCTTCCTTATGAGTGCATTAGGAGGATGGCCATAACCTACAAGGGCTCAATGCAGATTGGTGGGTTTAATGACTACAAATGCAGCCGGGACCAATGACCTAACGTGCCCTCTGAAGCACGGAAGAGTTCAAGATCATACATTTTTGGTCACCCATCCCATGACCGACCCTTACGAAAATTGCTTAACCTCTGCAATTGCAATCAATCATCTGCTCATAATGTGGTAATTCATTGCAATAGTGCGTGCATAAGTTTAATAAGTCAGAAAACTGAACTATAAATAATAAGTACCTACCTACCTACAATAATTTTGAAATAGGTATTATGGGTAATTTGGAAAATATGTTAGTACTTATAATATTTTTAAATAAAGAATCAAGTACCTTAATAGTAATTTTGAGGAAAATTATGCTTCGTTTATGTGAAATATCGAGAAATATAAAGTAGTTGCTCTGTAGATCTGTTGTGACATTTTGATAATTTTTCGAAATAGCTAAAATATGCTTTTTCTCCATATTTCCGCCATACTTGATATATAACAAGCGCAATCGACATAAAACCATTAATCTTCATTAATTAGAACCTGCTTACAAAATTTTACGAGAATCGGTTGAGAAATGCGACCAGTAGAGGAGAACAGACGGACAGCCGAACGGACATACGAAAGCATTTTTGCCCAAGCTGTAACGGAAACGCTTCGCTCGTACTTCGCGTTCGCTCGGTCAATTAAAAAGGGGGTTGGAATACTTAATTGTCTAATTTCAAAATCTATTGCAATCGCTTTCATTTGACAGACATTGATACCTTTTTTTAAAAAACTTACCAAAACACAAATAAAAACTTACCAAAGAAATGCAGCAATATTTCACATCCATCTGTCAAACCGACTGCGATAGATTTTGAAATTAGATTATTAGCCCCCGGCCCTTATTTCATAAGCATTACAATTGTAAATTACAATGACAGTTTGACGTAGGTACGTTGTGGTGTCTGTGCAAAGTTTGATTAGTATATTTTCTAGTTTAAAATTGACTGATGCCATGGAATAGAATTTTTCCAAATTTTTCCGATTTAGAAGTACATCATCCCCCTATTTCATATACCAACGTGACAATTGTAATTTTAAATGATAATGACAATAGGGCAAATTAAATTTTTTTGAAAACTGCTTTTATTTAAAGATTGGGACGAACAATTTGACAGAAAAATAAAAATAAATTAAATAATGTATTTTTTTCTCCATTAAACCAATTAAAGTCAAATTTATTTTTAAGGTTTTGAATTGACCGCGGAAATGCTCGGTTTGATGATGGCTGCTGTGTGACGTCAACTTTGTGTAAACAATTTTAACACCTATGTAGTCTGTGTTACAATTTACTCTATGATTTACGCAAATTTGACGCCACACAGTAGACGTCATCGAACCGAGCGTTTTGGCGGTAAGTTCAAAACCATTAAACCATTATTTTTAATTGGTTTAATGGAGAAAAAAGACGTTAATTAATTTTTTCTGTTATATTGTTCATCCCAATCTTTAAATATATGCAGTTTTCGATTTTTTTTTTAGTTTACCCTATTGTCATTATCATTTTCAATTACAATTGTCACGTAGGTATATGAAATAGGGGGATGATGTGCTTCAAATATCGGACTTACTACAATTAACGAACCACTCAAGTCATCAACCACATCAAACATGCAAACACAATTCAACCACCCATCCTAATCTTGGCCATGACGAGGGTATTCATTTCAGCATTGACATTTGCACCGGTTCCCGATATTGCTCCCTCGGGAACATCCTAGCACGGTCATTAGTTGGCAATTAGTCTTGAACTTTTGCACCCTATTACGTTATGAGTGCCTGGTACTTGAAACACAAGTTTCGACGTCGTTAAGCTATAAATAATTCTGATGTAAGCTCAATATAAGGGTTTTTGATTCTGTGTTTTGCATTATCAAGTAAACTTGTAAGCAATTTATACAAGAATAAAATTTTAAAAATTGTATTGAATAGTAAACAGGTTTTTTAAATATTATATTATACAATTTTTTCGTGCTTATATATTGACATAATGGTAAAACAGAAAATATGTAATCTATCAAACATCAATCTTACACAAATAGCTGAGAAAATCATGACATTGAAATGAAATAAAGTTATATAGTAAATAACTTAATAATCTTTTGACCAAAAATCTCTTTTTCCAAAAACAAAAGTTTTCCGAAAAAATCTCGACACGGATGTCCCAATCTCATAACTGGAATCCGAATTGTGTCATAGCAAAAGTGGACCGTACTGCCAATAAAATATAGTTAAATTTCAAACAGCGGGTCAAAGGTACAGTCTAGACCAATAAAAAGCTGCGACGAACGCACGGTCGTGCCAAAACAACGGATATAGGACCGATATCCTTATCTTTATAGCCTAAACTTCCTTGCAATATACGGCAACCATGGCTTTTAAAAAAATATTTTAATTTGAAAAAAAAAATATAACCCAGATTGACTGATGTAAGTTAAAATGCTAGCAATGAATTTAATCCTTACTAATATTATAAATGCGAAAGTCCGTTTGTTTGTTTATTTGTTTGTTTGTTACGCCTTCACGTCTTAACTACTGAACCGATCATCATGAAATTTTGCATACACGTTGTCAGGGGTACAGAGAAGGACATAGGGTACCTTTCATCCCGAAAAAAGTAACTGTTCCCGAGGGATAGACAAAATACTATCCACGCAGACGAAGTCGCGGGCGGAAGCTAGTTCAACATAAACTTAAAAAGTGGCTAATTCAAATGTTTTTAAAGTATAAGTGAGTACTTTAACCATAAAATAAAATATAATATTAGGTAGTATTGTATGATTGAGTGAACTGAATTGGACATTAATAATTTTAGCTTGACATTAAGTATTTTTTTTATGTTTTCCTTTTTGCATGCCCAGGCCGGGTGAATGTTTCCTACACTTTGATTAGTTTTAAGATCTTGTTTGATGTACCGCATTCTTGCGAAATAAAGTCTATTTCTATTCTATGCACTCAGCCATGGTTATTTACAACCACCACAATTTCGCACTAACTGACTCCACCCATAAACCTGTCCTACAAAAGCCGCTGGTTGTGGTCGCCCCACTGTGATATAATACTTCACACCAGTAGATAGCGCTCGAATAAATACGGCGGTCGGCGTTAGGTGGTGGTCACCGCTTCCTTGGGGATGGATTTTGTTCCGCCGCCGTCTGTACCTGATTACCGGTGTGTTAGTCACTTTGTTGAAGTTAAGTAACATTTTAAATAGGTATGTAGGTTAAAATGTACAGTGAAACACGTGTGACTCTCTATCATATTACATAGTTTTGATAAAGACAAATAGAAAATACTGTAAGTACCTACTGTAAAACAGATTTTTACCTTAGTTCAGGCGCCAGTCTCAACAATACTTATTTAACACAAAATTTATACAATCCAACCAAAAATATAAGCATTGTATTTATCGTGGAGAAAGTAAAACATATTTTTATTTATTTTATATAAATATATATATATAAATAAAAAGTAAAGGGAGTACTCTCGCTATACTACTTGGACGAATCTACCATTTTAGCAAGTTAGTAGATTATAAAACATACGAAAAACCTCTGAAATCGAGATTTAAGCAGCCTTCTTTAAAATAGCAGTCTAGAAAATAACAATAACGTGTAAAAACAAAACACGAAAAAGAAAAATGTACTATCCCCATTTCTCGACTTACAATCGGAAACTTACTTATAAATAGAAAAGTCCACGGCGCATTACCGTAGCAACTTTTTTCAAGCTCATTACCCTCCATTTCCGTACTTTAGAGCCTAGAGGCTAATTTGATATACACCATTGCTTTTGCCTTTTCCATTTTTCCTTTTAGCTTTTCAACGTACAATGGAGGTAAAACAGGGGAACAAGATTTGAGCCCTCAGGGGGTACTCTTAGCTTACAAACAGACCGGTAATGAGATTTCTGAGTAAAGATTATTTAAGTTTGAATGCATGAATGTTATTATTTTTAATAGAGTATTAAATAGGACAGGATAGGACAGGCACTTCACCAAATCTTTTTTTTATGTACAACGGGAGAGTGATTGGCCTTCATCTCACCTGATATTAAGTGACGATAAGGCCGTAGGTGGAAGCGCACTGCTCCCGGAATCCTCATCACTGAGGAACTGCCTATCTTACCTCTGACTGCCGGAACATAATAATTTTTAAATTGTTTTTATGGTGTCAGACTTAGGTAAGATGGCGGTGGACTTGAAATAAGTCCTGCCACCAACCAAACCGAGTACAAATTGTACCTGCCCTGGGAACTTACACGGGTCTTACACGGGTGAGCGAACCACTAGACCATAGAGGCAGTTAAAAAAACCCTCTATGAAAGTCATCATGGTGATCTGATTTCAGAATCAAAACCTAGCTCATTTCATTACCTATCAGTACTCAACCTGTTCATTGAATTGTTATTGTATTGTAGATTAATTAACTTTTAGTTAGCTTTTTTAATAAGTACCTAATTTGTTTTGTTTTTCCGACCACGAACTGTTTTAGTCTTTTTATTTATAATGTTCTCATATAAGTGACAATGTTGTCTTTATGAGAATAAAGGTCTTTAAACATAAACCTAATTTCATTTCTCCCAAATGTAGTCAATGCCATTGACCACATTTTAAGAACAATCCATACAATTTTCTTATCTCGAAAAGATGCCAAACTTCTTAAGCAGCAAAAAACAAAAACCAACAACTGTAACAAACAGTAAAAAATTAAATACCTCATTTCTTACATCGAAAACACAATGTTGTCATGTAAACACTTTTGCTTAGCCATATCTAAAGACCGAAATAAAGTTACTTCATTACGTTATTTGAATTATTTAAATTACATTTTCTCAGTAACTGAAATTCAGCAACACATCCAAAAATACCTAAGTTAATATCTGGTAAAGATGCCAACAACTGTATTAAAAAGTAAAAAATTAAATACCAGCTATAATTTCTAACATTGAAAACGCATGTTGTAATGTAAGCACTTTTGCTTAGCCATAACTAACGACCGAAATGTAATCAATACCATTGACTACATTACGTTATTTGACTTTTAAAATGTCATTTTCTCAGTAACTGAAATTCAGCAACACATCCAAAAATACCTAAGTTAATATCTGGTAAAGATGCCAAACTTCTAAAGCAACAAAAAGGCAACAACTGTATTAAAAAGTAAAAAATTAAATACCAGCTATCATTTCTTACATCGAAAACGCATGTTGTCATGTAAGCACTTTTGCTTATCCATAACTAACGACCGAAATGCAATCAATACCCTTGACTACATAACGTTATTTGACTTTTAAAATGACATTTTCTCAGTAACTGAAATTCAAAACATATCCAAAAATACCTACGTTTATATCTGAAAAAGATGCCAGATTTCTAAAGCAACAAAAAACCGACAAGTTTAACAAAATGTAAAAAATTAAATACCAGGAATTAATTCTTACATCGAAAACGCATGTTGTCATGTAAACACTTTTGCTTAGCCATAACTTACGTCTCGATTGAAATATAAATCGCTCAATACGACCATTTTCATCATTAGGTGCGATATCTTTTACTGTCGGTCGTGTGTTAAAGCTTGTTTTCGCATTAACGAGAAAGATATTTTTATGCATATCATTCTCTTTCGAAATAAACGCTAATGAAAATGTATGGAGTTGGCGACAGGATGAATCGTTCATTGTTTAGTAACACTGTTTATGCCAACAGTATTTCAAAGGGTGCCTTAGTAGTATTTTGATAAATTGCAATTGCAATGTCATGTTCTTTATGGTAGGTTTCTACTAGAACTTTGTTACTTAATGTTTCTGTAAGAGCTTTTCAAATGGATACAATAAATGCTTGTTATTTCCGATCGTATGTTAACATTAAACATTTAAGTAGGTACGTTATTAATATTAAGAAGGCTCATAGAATCTTACTCTGAAATTCATGCCTCGCAATAATAAATTAAATTTCAACACTTAGACAATCAATGCACTTATAAAATGTAAAAGAAATTATTATTTTATTCAATTTATACCTACTCCATTAAATAACTTTCTATTGTTTTCTTTTTCTTTGAATATTACATTATATTTCTGATTTCATTCCAATGTCACTTCTAATTTAGACCTAATATATTTTTTCTTATAAAATATTCAAAAGACGTTTGATGTCTAGACTCGCCACGATTTAAAATTAAGAGTTAAACGAAATTCGTTTTACAGATCATCTTGGGCCGTTTGTTTACATTTATTCCTAAAAACCCATTTAGTTTTTCATAAAGTTTGTTTTTCTGATTTGTGTTTTATCGTCCATTCGTCGTCATCACATAGATTGAGGCATTCATGAATTTTTATTTTAGAGACCGATGATCATCATCATATCAGCCGCACGACACCCACTGCTGGGTACAGGCCTCCCCCAAGGATCTCCACGACGATCGGTCCTGCTTGGCCCGCATCCAGTGGCGCATCGCGACCGCGCACCAGATCGTCGGTGCACCTTGTAGAGACCGATATTAAGTTTTAAGTAATTCAAAAAACTAAGCATTTTGTACTGTAGGTACCTTTTTTCTAGAGAACTGAATTTAAATGACTTTGCTCTTACAAACTACAAATAATAGGTATCATCTAACTAAAGCTATCTAGTTCTAGCATAGTAAAAACTTTCTATTAGAAATTTAGAACAAGAATTTTAATTTTTATATCTTTTCAAAATGTTATCATTGTGTATTCGTTTTTTCTAAATTTCTATATATTCGAAGCTTTGACTATACTAGAGGTGCTTTAGTTAGATGATATATTTTGTAATTGCTCAAAATATATATGTTTAGTCATTTCATTAGAAAGATTCATGAATGCCTCAATCTATGTGATAGATAACTAGTCAATGGACGATAAAACACAAAACAGAAAAACAAATTTTATGTAAAACTAAAAGGTTTTTCAGGAATAAAAAAAATAAAACTGGGCCCAAGATGATCTGTAAAACGTATTTATTTGTGATCCATTACATTTCTATATATACTTATACCTAATGTTGTAGCTTTTCAGCTGAACCTTTAATGCGCAGCTGCGTCTCACACTTGACCGTTTATGAATACCCGTTTTGTTATACACTGGGCTGCATAAATAGGTGTAAGAAAGTTCCGAACATGAATTATCCAATCAAGGGATACCGTTAGTGACTGACACAGTGTATAGATAGTGGCAGTACTATCCCCACAAATTGGTAATACGATGGAACCTTGTCACATTAACATCCACGTTGTCGTCATCCGCAACTAAAAATGACATGTAACAATACAATTCTAATAGGTAATTTAACATATTAATTATTATTAATTATTATTAATTATTATTATTTTCACTAAGATAGGGACTAAGATATATAAAATATGACTTTCGTTTTTGAGTTTTCGGGGATGGTATGTAATATAAGCCGTACTATATTCGTATACTTTTTATGTAACTAAAAGATCAGTAATATAATTGATTTTTTTGGTACCTAGAAATGAAACTGTTACCTGTACCTAACCTAGTAAAGGATCATGCCGCATTCTGGGCCATGATGCGCATTAACCATACATATCTGTGACAGACTCATGTCATGTCAAAAAGGGGTAGATATCACTACACTACACATCACTATAAAATTACTTTAGTATTTTGGTAATTTCATCGAAGCGCATCATGGCCTAGCTTGTATAGTAAATAGTAAAATCGGCATAATCCTTTTCGGGCGCTGCAGGCTGCGGTGCTTAAATATCTTGCAAAAATTATTGCCATCCATTATGTTGTATAGAAGTTATTGCTATACTAATACCTACTTACTGTTATTTTTATATGCAATATTTTTTTATAAAAAATACTATGTCAAATGAGATAGTAATTCTAAAAATTTGTTGATTGTCATAACAATTTGGTTTACGTTGCGGTGTGGCTAAGAGTAGTTTGTTCTATTTTCAAATTGGTTGATTCAATGGATATAAAATTGTCATGACAAGTGACAAATTGTCACGTTTATTAAATAAGGTCCAGCTATTCAGATAAATTCCTCTTGTATCAAACCTAGTGAATACCTTTTTTGGGATGGCCGGTGTTTTTTGCTAACACTGAAAATTTTGAAATAAAAAAACCTTGGTGTTAGGGCTTATTTCAAGTCCGCCTGGCTAGCTACCACCATCTTACCTAAATAAGTCTGACAGTTAGAGGTGAGATAGCCAACTACACCCGGAATCCTCATCACCTCTAACTAGAGGTGATGAGGATTCCGGGTGTAGTGCACTTCCACCTTCGGCCTTATCGTCACTTAACATCAGGTGAGTTGAACGCCAAGCACTACCCCGTTGTGCATATAAAAACCGGCTTGGGATGAAATTGATACTAAGGTTGTACACTGTCTCCCAAGTTCACTGCACCACCGCTAGATGGCGCCAGGGATCATTAGATCGTCTGCGCCGGCGCGCTGGCTTTCACCCAGGAAGTGACAGCACGCAGTAGTTTTATACGATGCGCTATACATTGCTGCTTCAGTTATAGAGAAAATATTGTTGACTATACGATAATAAGGACTCAAGACAATGTAACATTAGGTTTAAGTTCTTGTAGATTATTTATGAAAGTTTGATGTTTGTATGTTTGTTACTCAATCAGTCATACCCTCGTACAACGTGTTACAAAATAACCCCTAATGCCAAATACTTATGCTTCATACATTTTGATATTTTCGTTATTAATTTTTGTATGAAACAGCACACGAACTCGCGGGGTGGGGTGAGGTAATTGATTGTGGGGCGGGGCGGATAGTGTTCTTTCTGTACGGTAGTAGGTACTTAGAATAGAATATCTATTCTGTGGTGGCGTGTACAATTTTTTTAGGTAACTACACTACCGCAGTGAAGTTCTAATACTAACTTTCATTTATCGATATCAATTATTTATCATTCGTAAGATCACAGCATGATATGTCACACATCTCCAGTTGGCTTGGCAGTGTGGTTATTTAAAAAAATGTAAACGACACCCAAGTAGTGTGATGACAATACACGAATAAGGCTGAAAGGATTTGAGCAAACAGATAGTTTATAGCCTGTATTATAGCATAAGATACTGTTCATCCTTGTTAAAGGTTTTAACCGCCTCTGTGGTCTAGTGGTTCACCCACTCGTGTAAGACGCAGGGGTCCCGGGTTCGATTCCCAGGGGGGGTTCAATTTGTACGCGGTTTGGTTGGTGGTAGGGCTTATTTCAAGTCCGCCTGGCTAGCTACCACCATCTTACCTAAGTCTGACGCCATAACAACAATTTAAAAAAACCTACCTCTAAAAAGCAAGAAATAATATTCGTAATAATATAACACGTCTATTGAAGTCGGGTGGGGCTGGAGTACAAATCCCTATTTTTATTCTAAAAGCCCCACCCGACTTCAATAGACGTGTTTTATTATTACGAATATTATTTCTTGCTTTTTAGAGGTAGGTTTTTTGAAGTCGGTTTTTTGTTTTTTTAAACAATTTTTTATTTTTTTATTTTTAGTGTAGGTACCTTTTGTATTAGGTAGTGTCTACCTAAATAATATACCTTATTTAGGTAGAAATTAAAATCGGCTCAGCCAAACGTGAGTTAATCGCGGAGAAACATACATACATGCGGGTCAAACTAAGAACCTCCTTTTTTAAGTCGGTTAAAGAACTACACTTAAGATATCCCTTTTCCAACAAAAAAATAATTAACTTATTCAGTTCATAAACAAAGAAGTTATACGACTGATCATCGAGGTAGTTCACACAAAATCATACTATTTTCGTGATTTTTTCAAGATTACATGAAAAGTACTGAACCGATTTCAAAATTTTAAAAAATGAGACCAACTTGGAAGTTTACCTAATGTAATAACGTTTGAATCATTTCAATCGGTCCAGCCGTCTTCGAGTAATCGGTGTACATACAAAAAACAAAAAAAAAAAAAAAAACGGGTCGAATTGAGTACCTCCCTCCTTTTGAAGTCGGTAAAAATGTTGTGTTTTGGCAGTTAGAGGTAAGATAGCCAGTTCCTCAGTGATGATGATTCCGGGTGTAGTGCGCTTCCACCTCCGGTCTTATCGTCATTTAACATCAGGTGAGATGAAGTCCAAAGCACTATCCCGTTGTGCATAAAAAAAGATTCCCCAAGGATTTGCCGTTACACGGACGGAGTCGTGGGCAGAATGCAGTAAAAAATCTAAAAAGAAAAATTAAAAGCAAAATGTTTCAAAGTGGATAAAAAGTAATCACCGTCCAGTAAAACGGGTGGCGATTAGGAGCTTTTTTTATTAATTAGTAAAAGAAATTCAATTTGAGTGCGGATTAATCAAGCAATCTTAATCAAGAACCGATCAAAGCTATAAGTTAGGGTTTGTCCATTAATCTTGTTACGCCCGACCCTAAGTCAAATCGCTATAGAGCTTGGATAAACCTAGAATACATTACTTTGACCATTAGGTTTTTCAGGGTTCCGTACCCAAAGGGTAAAAACGGGACCCTATTACTAAGACTCCGCTGTCCGTCTGTCTGACTGTCTGTCTGTCTGTCGATCGATCTGTCTGTCTGTCTGTCACCAGGCTGTATCTCATGAACCGTGATAGCTAGACAGTTGAAATTTTCACAAATTATGTATTTTCGTTGCCGCTATAACAACAAATACTAAAAACAGAATAAAATTAATATTTAAGGCGGGCTCCCAATCCCATACAAGAAACGTGTTTTTTTCCGTTTTTTGCTCGATATTAATAACGACAACAAGTAAACAGTTGAAATTTTCACAGATGTATTTTTGCTGCCGATTTTTTCATTCTCAACGAGGTAATAATGCTTGGCCTTTACCTCACCTGATTTTAAGTGACGATATAATTCCGAAGATGGAAACACACTACACCTGAAATCCTGACCATTGAAGAACTGGCTATAATAATCATAATCATAATCATAATCATTTATTGTGAACCATAGGTACTTAGAGATGTTATAATACAATATAAATTGTTCAGCTATGCCCTGCCGTGATAGCATACAATGAAGGGTTAAATTAACTCTAAAATTGAAATAATAATGGTAATACAAATTGATCATGCATAATAATATTATTAAAATTATTTTGAAAGTTAGATTGAAAATTGAATTAAATGTCACAAAAAAGTCATCAAATACAGTCATACATAACATAATTTTACAAATCTTTATCTGTCAAAAAATCATTTAGTGTGTAGTAGCATTTTTCCAGCAACAATGTCTTTAATTTCTGCTTAAACATAAAGTTATTATCAATGTGTCTTATTGATGCAGGTATCTTATTATAGATACGAGGTCCATTACAAAATACACTCTTACTCATTAGCGCTGTTTTACAAGGAACATTGCAAAGTTTATCCCTATGTCGTGCAGATGAAAGAAATTTAAACAATTCAATGTTATTTTTGACAAAAATAGCGCATTCAAGAATGTACAGACATGGAAGTGTAAGAATCTTGTGATTTTTAAAGTAGGGCTTGCATGTGTCTGTTTGTTGTAGGTTGAACATAGCTCTAATACAGCGCTTTTGAGACCTAAATACAATTTCTTTATCGGTTGCGTTACCCCAAAACATGACACCGTATCTCAATGTAGACCCAACATATCCATGATAGGCAGTCAGCAAAGCCTCTGTGCTTACTATTTTACTAAGCTTATATAAAGCATACGAATGACTACTCAATTTACTACATATGTGCTGTACATGTGAATTCCACTTTAAGTTGCTGTCAATGAGTATACCTAAAAATTTTGCCGTTTTTGTCTCACATATTTGTTTGCCTAAGTAGTTTATATTTAAGTTGATCGAATTTGCCTCTCTCTGTTGAAAGCTCATAATCTGGGTTTTATCTAAATTAACCTTAAGATTATGATCACTAAGCCATTGTACAATTGATGTCAAAGTTTTATTTATGTCAGTTTCAAGCAGAGTCAAATTGTTATTGGTGAATAATACAGTACTATCATCAGCGAAAAGAGTCATGTGATTAATAGTAGTTGAAGGTAATTCATTGATGTAGACCAAAAAGAGCAGAGGACCTAGCACACTGCCCTGAGGTACGCCGTAAGTTACATGTCTTGAATTTGATTGATAAACTACCTCAGTTTTAGTTTTAATGTAAATTTTTTCTATTTGCGTTACTTGATATCTATTTGCTAAATACGATTTAATAAGATCATAAGCATTGCCTCTTATTCCTAAATTGTACAATTTACTTAATAATATTTTGGTATCTACATAATCAAAGGCTTTTGACATATCCATGTATAAAGCAACCGCAGGCAGTCTAGAGTCAACGTTTTTTATAATTTTTGACAAGAAGTGATATATAGCCATATTAATAGACTTGCTCTTTCTAAAACCATATTGTTGAGATGTTAAGAGCCCGTTGAATTCAAGATATGCATAAAAACACTTATATATAACTTTTTCTAAAATCTTAGCAAAAACAGAAAGTAGTGCTATTGGTCGATAAAAGTTCATATTCATTCGGTCTATTTTCTTAAACAGTGGTTTTATTAGAGACATTTTCAATTTGTCCGGGAAAACTCCTTTCTCAATACACAAGTTTATAATGTGACTTAGCACAGGAGCAATTATTTGGGAAGAGCTCTTGATTATTTTTGTGGTAAAGCCGTCATTTCCTGAACTACTGGTATTTTTTAAGGAATTAATAATCTTTAATATGTCAAACTCATTTGTAGGCGTCATATAAATTGAATTTAAATTACTAGCATTTGTTTTATTGATAGTATTTGATTTAGAATTATTCTTAACTTCGTCAATAAAAAAATTGTTAAAAGCATTAGCTATTTGTATAGGGTCAGATATTATTTCACCATTTACATTAATTTTATCTATGCTCTGTTTAGGAAAATTATTTTTGTTTTTATTAATAACTCTCCAGGTTGCTTTACACTTGTTATTGGAATTTTTAATAAAGTAATTGTTCTGTGCTTTTTGAGTTAATTTTAAAATACGTCTGTAACGTTTAGCGTAAGTTTTGTAGCTTTTTTTATTTTCATCATTTGGACTAGTTCTATATTTCCATAATAGTTCTCTTTGACGTCTACTACAAGTTCGAATCCCTCGAGTTATCCACCTTGGTTTATTGATGGAGTTGCATTTGATTCTCTTTATAGGAAAGCATAAGTCATATAGTAATTTAAACAAGTCATGAAATTTATTATAGGCCTCATTTGGATCGTCACTATTATATATATCGTCAAAAGTTATTTTATGTAAATTGTCAACAAATTTACATATATTTTCTAACGCATAGTCCCGTCTCATTATGTACCAATATTTTAAAGTAGAAGTTTTCTTTACCGGACACTTAAGAATTTGTGCGCTGTGATCAGATACGCATAGTTCAATGACTTCTCCTACACACCCTTTGACATTGTGAGCAATGTTGTCAAGGCACGTCTTACTAACTAATCGCGTTGGTTGCTTAAAATGTAATTTTAGATTGAAACTGTTAAAAATGTCTGTCAATTCTCTAGAATGTTTAGTTTGTACCAAAATGTCAATATTTAAATCACCACATATTACAACTTTTTTCTCTTTTAAGCATAGTTTAGTTAAAACCATATGTAATTTATTAAAAAAAATGTCAAAACTTCGAGCGTCATAATTCGGTGCCCTATAGATACAAACAATGCAGAGAGCATGTTCAACTAACTCAACAGCTGATAGTTCAACAACATTTGGTATTGATAGCGCATTAATGCTAGGTATAGTACTAAAATTATGATTATGTTTAATTAAAATGCAAGAGCCTCCATGTCTATTACAGCTATTAGAGAATGATGCTATTTTATAATTTGGGATAGCAAGGTTAGATACATCATTGTCAATCATATTATGCTCCGTTACACACAATATATCTACAGATTTATTTTTGGCAGATAATTCTTCTAGACACACTGTCAACATATCAGATTTACTTATGAGTCCATTTATATTCTGATGCATAACGTTAATATAATTATAAACGAAATAAACAATTTTCCTTAGAACATTCATCTACATTGATAGCTTTTGCATCACCACTTTGAACTTCGGTATTCTTAGAGATACTATATGTTAAGTCAGTCTGTATAGATTTATGCTCGTAAGTCTTGCTTTTTGATTTTTCAAGAAGAGTTTTGTATTCGTTAAACTTAAACTTATAATCTAAGTGTAAAATATCCTTTAGTAAAGATTTAGCAAGGATCCATGATAAGTTCCCGCGAGAGGGTAAAGTTTCACTATAGTTCATGTCCAGGTAGAGTACATTATCATATTTAGAAGAAATAAATTTTAATGTGTAATTGAACTTTTCCAAATTTAAATTATTATTATAAGGAACTTCACTGATAATAACATTAGTATGTGATACAGAATTGAGCCATATGTTAAGTTTAACTTGAAACAGATCTGGATTCTTATCGTTTGTCCCAGCAAGTATTACAATAGTATCCCTTTTTGTAAGATTTAATGATTGTATTTTTACCGAGTTAAGAACTTCACCTAATGGGGCACCTGGTTTCATAAAACAATATATTTTGAAGTTATCACCAATTAATTTTTGAATTTTTTCTCTTAAACCTCGAGCTTGTTGATCAGAAATAATAATAATTTTCTTCTTTTCTGCTTCCAATTTAATTGCTTCAGTTGTCTTCTGATATTCTTCGTGATAAACGAATTGTTTCTTGTCATTTACGCATTTATCTTTAGAATTATCTTCAATTTCACTAGGGTCATCAGTAAAATGATCTTTATCTTTATGGCTGTCAGGAATTATCTCAGACATGTCTACTTGGGTTTTGCTTGGTCCTCTTATTGGAGTTAAATTCAAATTGCGTACTATATTTCTATACTCATGCAAAGGAGAACCTCTCGGCATTCGCTGACTTATATTCAACATTCTTTCTTTCAATGTAACGGTAGTATATTTGTTGTTTGCAGTAAAGTTTGTCGATAATTTCTTTAGTATGTCAATGTTCTTGTCTTTGTCACTTATTATTTGCTTTAATTCTTGGTTCTCAATATTAAGATTTTCTATTTCTTTGTCTGCAATAGCGAGTCTATCTTTATATGCTTGTAATTCTTGTAAAAGTTCATCTGAGTATGAGTTGTCTATAAAACTTTTTACTGTATCGCTTTGTACGCTTCTCATAGTGTTATCCATTATTGTAGAATTAAAATAACTATCCTGATTAAATGTTGAGGATAAGTTTGTTTCAGATACCGATCTTGTAATTTTTTTACGTATTGTTACGTTCTCCATTGTATTTTATTTCTGTCACTTTATTAATTTTATGTCAATTAAATAGGTTTTATAGTATCTTCAATTGCAAAAATCTTGCAATAATTTCAATTATTAGTCTTATGGGTCGGTCAATTGCAAATTTCCCCCAAAATGGTTAAGCTAATTTTTTCACTGGCAACACAGAAAAATTGTCACTTTCAAAACTATTTGTCAATTTCGTTTTGACAGTAGCGGCATTACTGGGGAAATGGAACTGTCACTTCCAAAGCTGCAGTTGTCAATAGATTCTGACGTTCAACTTTTTAACTGTTTGAGGGTAGGTATTTTAATTTGTAGTTATAATATTTTATGTTTTATAACTAAATGCTCGTTCTTATTGATTAATCAGCACTTAATTATTCGTTCGTGATACTATTTGCTAAATCATCTCACAGTTATAGTTGTTACTCACTGTTTTGGGTTTAAAGAAATCCTTTATTCATGTACACTGTACCTAGTTTCTTCCGGATAAATTATATCACTCTTGCACTCAATAATACACGAAGATAATACTAGCACCTTAAATACTCGTTTAGATTTGCACACTTTTTGTATTTTACAAACTTAAATTGGGTGTTTTAATTATTTTAAGACAAATCTTTATGGAGCTTATATTTACGTGACGACAGCGCCATCTCCATCTCCTATCTCCTATCTTACCTCTAACTGCCGGAACACAACAATTTTTAAATTGTTGTTATGGTGTCAGACTTAGGTAAGATGGTGGTAGCTAGCCAGGTAGACTTGAAATAAGCGCTACCACCAACCAAAACGATTACCAATGTACCACCCTCCTGGGAATCGAACCCGCTTCTTACACGGGTGGACCACTAGACCAAAGGTGGTCAAAAAATATTTTAGACATCAATTGAAAAAATATATATCCATAATTCTATAGCTACAGGTGTGAGAATGAAAGGACAGTTGAAAAACTTTAAAATACTGACTCACATTAGTAAAAATGCATAACATATTTAGCAAGAACTTTTTGCATGTTTTTTTATGTTTTTGACTTAAAATATCTAAATAAAATTAAGCTTAAAAAAATTAATGCTAAAATGGTTTAAATATAAGATATGAATCGTAGATGGAAAAAATATCAGCTGGGTGTTTCAGAGTCAAAAACTTCTATTATAAAATTTGACAAAAAAACAAATAAACTACCAATACAAAGCCACTACTTTTTTATGTTCATATAAACATACGCCCAAAAGCATCAATGTATAATGTACCGAGCGATACAACAACGTAAACAAAACGCACATGTCTTGGTAACCTCCTAGCCGTATCCAGGTCGGCAGCTGGTCCCGTCACAGATTATAGAACTGTTTGAAAAAAGAGGTTAGTTTAGTTCTTCTGAGCTGCTGCGATCCTGGTACTTCATTTTGGTGCTGGTGTCAATGACATTCACAGAATAATTATAATAAAAAAAATGTTTAACTTATAAACATGTTGGTTATTAAATTAAAAGTCTGAGTTTGAAATGTGCGAAAATCACTGTTTATTTATAACAATAATGTTATTTAAGTCCAATAACAATAATTACTTAGGTATTATTGCTTTTTCAATTTCAATTTATTTCATTCAAATAAATTCTTTGAGTAAGAAATTAATTTCTATTTTAAATTAGATTGCTAAAAAAATACGTCATTCGCGGTAACTATGAAGTTGCTACACTTTCTCTTTTATTTTTGTAAGTTTTTAACAATTCACAACTCTATTTTACAATATACCTATTCAAATAAGATATTATTATATCCCTAATTCGGTTAAGCAAAGATTCTGGTTTGAGCAGATTGTTCTTGATACGTCAGATCTGTACTGTAAAATCACTCTATATCTATCCAATAATACAAACATGAACCCCAGCAGATAAGTTGTACCTGCGACTTAATTCACAATAAATTTTTTTATCGAATCCTTTCAATAAATCCGTCCGTGCCCTATCTAAATCATTCCAAGCCGATCCTATTCGCCAGATTTTCTTCCACTTATTACGAAAAGCCTTTAAAATCTTTATTTCCATTTCTTTAGCTGCAAGAAACCCTTGAAATAAAAAAGATTTAATTTGATTGCCTCTTGAAATAAGGCACCATTTTTTCCATTTCAGATTTTGAATATTAAAGCATCATTTTACAAGTCTGGAAAAAGGGTAAACAAACACAAATGAAGCAATAATTGTACAAGCTTTTTTGCCAAATAACAATTTCATTTTATGGCAACAAAGCTAAAAATTAATATAAAAATAACTCATTTCATGACATTATACTTGTATTTTGGTAGTTTATGGGCTATTTACATGGGTTGATTTTAGTCGCCTGTGATGGCCGACTTTAGTCACCTAGCCTTGTTTAAATTGAATCACAAGTGACTCATCGGTGAAGGCGTTGCTGTCGTCTATGTAATATTTTTTTAGACAAGATCACAAACATATGCTCTGATTCCAAATTATGGAAATCAGAGACGACGGGCGGTGGAACTACAAACAGTCAATATAGAAAAGTTAGTTTTTAGGGTTCCGTACCTCAAGAGGAAAAAACGGAACCCTTATAGGATCACTTTGTTGTCCGTCTGTCTGTCTGTCCGTCCGTCTGTCTGTCAAGACCCTTTATCTCGGAAACGCGTGGAGGTATCGAATTGAAATTTAAACCATATACTAAGGTCTACGGGCCCTTAGGCCCCTAAGCTGTAAAAAAATCAAACTTCTAAGTTAACGTAAAAAAAAGATACTGCCGTTTAGGGCGCAAAAAACGCATTTTCGATACTCTCAAAGGAATCAAAATTCATAGGGTACTTCCCGTTGACCTAGAACTATGAAATTTGGCAGGTAATAGCGTCTTATACTACACTTACAGGAATAAATCTGAAAACTGTATATTTGTATTTAAATCATAATAAAATATGGTCATTAAAATACGTAATTATTAATCATCTTGGTGAAACAACGGTATGCGCGGTCATAGTTTAACTTCTAATTACTTTTGGATTAATCGCGCCACTAATTCTTTTTAAAATATCAATATTTATTATTATTAATTATTCAGATCCTTTCAAATATTGATATAGTTAATTACTTTTAAAAATAAAATTAATAAGTAATAAATTTGGCTCTAAATATTTTCGCAACATGGCGGTATGTCACGCTGTATGACGGGGGTCTTCTTCTTCTTATTTTTGTTTTGGCAATCTACTTTCTTCTTGGAAGTAATTTTTGCCAGTGTCAAGTGTTGAATAGTTCAGTGGTAGATTGATTCAGTTTACATTAAAATGCGGGTGCATCGCATTCCAATGTTGCTTGGAGCATTTGGCACCAAGTATAATCAAGACAGTTTACTCGGTAAGGTCAGCCGAGGTAGCCACCACTACGATAAAAGTCTCGGCTTCACACAACCAAAGGGTCCTGTTGGAATACACCCATTTTCTCTAATAACATTGCGATAGATAAAACCATTTCACAGAACATTATACAGTGTACTATTGATATACAGCGCCATCTGTTGACAATCAACAGTACTTGTATTGTACACACCTGTATAAACAGGTGCGGTGGGTTTGTAATTATTTTATTTTTTCTCAAAAATGCTTGGAAATTCGAACATTATTTTGACAACCTTCTTCGTGCTAAATCGGAGTTTACGGACAGACCTAAACCGCGCCGTCAATATTTGTATGAGAATCCATTACTAACGTGTAATAATGGATTTTCATACAAAATTGCCGGCGTCTGTCCAGCAATGTTTCTATTAAATTAAAACTCATTACACACGTGTAATTCAGAAATGGAGCGAACTTTTCAATGAAACACAAATATAGGTATCAAATGTCGCCTTGATGAGCGAGCACATTCCAAAAATTTTTTTTTAATATTCGGTATACAGTACCCTTAGCACGAACAGCTGTCGAAAAAAATAACGCGCGTAAAATCATTCGATAGTGCAATTTTGTATGGAAAATTTGTACAACGCCATCTACCGCCGAATAGCTAAATTAAAATTTCCATAGATAATTCTCTATCGAGTAATTTTACGCGCGTTTTTTTTCTCGATAGCTGTTCGTGCTAAGGGTACTGGTATCACGTGAAAGGCCTTGATGAGCACATTCCAAAAAATTGAAAAAAAAATAAAAACGAAAACAAACTGTTTTGGTGCAATATGGGTATCAAATGAAAGGCCTTGATGAGCGCATTCTAAAAAGATAAAAAAAAAATTAAAAACGAAAAAAAATTTTTTTTTCATTACCAATGGGTATCAAATGTAAGTTTTTTGATAACTGAAAAAAAAAAAAAAAAACGAAAGGTATTTTTTTTTTGCAATATGGGTATCAAATAAAAGGCATTGATGAGCACATTCCAAAAAACTGAAAAAAAAAAAAACAAAAAAAATATATATTTTTTTGCAATATGGGTATCAAACGAAAGGCCTTGATGAGCACTTTCCAAAAAACTGGAAAAAAAAATAAAAAACTGGAAATAAAGGAAAAAAAAACCGGATTTTTTTTTTCAATATGTGTATCAAACGAAAAGCCTTTATGTGCACATTCCACTTTCCATTTTCTTTTATCAATTACTGAAAGTAAATTAAAATTAAAATAAAAAGCTTAAAACTTTTAAAACTAAAAAGTTAAAAGTTTAAAAGTACTACACAAGCCTAGGCCGCAACTAGGCATTGATGGACTCACGTATGTTCTTCAATGCCTGTCTTGAGTGCCGCTGCAGTAATGTACTATTCCATTTCAAACTTCGCCCGTGGTCAATTCTTTGTCGTAATCCCTGGAAGGGTTATTTTCTAGGTGGCGACAAAGGATTTCAAATGGTTATCTATATATAGCAGTCTGCTGAACGTATTTTGATGGTATTTTTTTACAGTTTGGTAGCTTGGAGTCCAACTTATAATCTAAGCAATTTTCCACATAATTTCTGTAGGTAGAACCTGGGATAAAGCTTGAACTCTCCGTAGTACAGTTTTCATATAAAAAACTAATAACTACCAACCACTTTTTTTTCAAAATATTTCCTTTGTACCGACACAACTTTTCTATAGCTTTATTTTATGTATAGATGTAAGGTCTGTACGGAACCCTCGGTGGGCGAGCCCGACTCGCACTTGTCCGGTTTTTTTAAAATAGACTCAGTTGGGAATCGAATCCGGGACCTCAGAGATCAGGAAACCAGTGTACAAACCACTCGACCACGGAGGTCATAATAGAGACGTAACCTAAGTAAAAATTTGTAATTATAGTTCCAGTTTTGGCCATCGGAGCAGATAACTTAGTTCAGTCACTGCTGCCTAGGCTGAATTGCCATTTACACAGTAGATTTTCTCCGTGCGGCAAAAGTCGTACGGCTTTACGGCCGGCACCCTGATTATCTAAAAAGAAACTATTTAGCGACCGGTTTCATTCCACATACATTGCTACTTTTCTTTGGTATATTTTTTTTAAATCCAAAAAGAAGTAGCAATGGATCACTATCATCTATGAACTGCAACCGGTCGCTAGGTGGTTTCTAATTAGATAATCAGCCCGCCGGTCACGGACAGCGCAGCAGGAGGCGAGGCAGGCGGCGCGGCAAGCGAATTCGGTAACCACTGCGCGATCGTGACGACGAGCTGAGAGGCCGCCATCGGGATAACGCGCAGTGATTATTCAATTCGCTTGCCGCGCCGCCTGCCTCGCCTCCTACCGCGCTGTCCGTGGCTGGGCCGTTAGTCACTCGTGTAAATCCCACATTAGTCGATCAGTGTCCTGTTTATCAAAACTTAAAAGTCTACTAGTATACTTTACATGAAAAAAATTGTTCATGTTAATTACGTTTTTCCAAATAGCTAGCCAAATTATTTATTCACGACACTTGTAAAAATTCTAATACGGAATAGAGAGTCGACGGACACCCTGAATACCTACTCAAGATTTTCCATAGAGTTTTTTACACAGTAAATTAAAACGGTTTTTTTATTAAATCACGAATACAAGTGTATAATACATATTTGTTAAATAAACCATCACACTTATAGCAAGTACGTTGCTTGTATAACGTGTAATTTAACGTGTTTTGGTAAACAGATTTTTGGAATTGCGATTTTCATAAGGAAAATGCTTGTAAACACGGTAAATTTTTAAGTTTATCTAAAAATAAAATGAGTGTATTGATACCCTATTCTAATCGAGTATGTACAGTTAAATGTTTCGTTATTTAATAATCGGTCAAGATATTGAGGTTTATTTATGTCCCAAAAATTTACTGATTTCTGGATTTAGAGCTAGTTCATACAATTCCACGCGTGTAATCAAATGAGACTATCTCTATCTTGTTTACCTACTTAAGGCCAGTATATTCCAAAAACTCTGTCTCTGTCTTTTTCTTTACGTGTGAAGAGTAATGAAAATAACCTCACTTTTTCATTTTTTCAATGTTTTTGTAGATATTTTGAGCATAAAGTCACTTTTTGAAAAAGTAACCGTTGAATATTATTCTATATGTTATTACCTATTTTTCTATATATTTTTCGAGAATAAGGGATTAATAGACTTTAAGTATTATCCAAAAAACATAAAATTAATGAAAATTTTCTTAGTCTTTGCATATTTTTTTAGTCGAGTGAGGAAACGAATATCGAATTTTTTACCGTAAATTAATCAAGATCGTTTATAAAACTTCAACATATATTTTTATCTGCTCAAAATAAAGAATATTTGTTTTTTTATTGTTGAATCAAAAATAGGCCAAATTCGATAACTTCAAATATACTGGCCTTAAATAATGAAAAGAATGACTCAATCTCTCAGTCTTACTATTTTTGTGAGTTTGCCGATTAATCAAGATTTTTTCCGATATTTTCGAACTTATTAATTTTTAACTTTTAACTGCACGTTCATATTCAGAAACGTGGTCTGATATCCCCATTTCATTTTTAGATATACTTAAAAATTGACGGTGTATAATAACTACAAGACTTGTAAGTTTTGAAAAACAGGGCAGTATGGCGGAAACTGTCGCCCTGATATATAGGTAATTGTTTCATTGAAACGCAAGGCGCGTAATACGTTTAAAATCAATTTAGATGCCCTATCCCTTCTGTCAGCTGATTTTTGTAATCAATCTTGAAATTTATATTGAATCGATGAGAAGATGTTTAAGATTTTTTATAGCTCAAAACGAATTGATTTAATACACTTTATACTAGTGGCTCTGTTCTGTGAGCTCGAGATCTCGCGTTTGTGTCACTTTTGAAAAAAAAAACAAAATGTTTGATATTAAACCCCCATATGTCTAACATTTTGAAAAATTTTGAAAAAATGAATCGACAAAAAAATATTGAACCTACTCAAAAAATTCACAAGAATCGAGAGGAGGACAGTTTGACAGATATAAGAAAGCATTAATTTGCCCATGTAAAACGAGACGCTTCGCGATCGCTCACTGACCGAGTCGTAAATTTTTGTAGTTTTTATTTTGTTTTCTTAAAAGTATGTATTCTATCCATTATTGATTTTCTATAAAGTAACAAGTTTTTTAAGTCTGTGCCTAAAATTTTCCAGTTCTTATTATTATTATAGTAAACTCACAAAAAAGGCACAATACAACAACTCCCCGAATTCCCAAAACTAGACCTAATTTCCCACAATATCCACTCCGATCCCATACAATTTTAATTTTTCTCATGTCCCGGGCGAATCACGGCGAAGCCACTTGATGGCATAATTGATTAGCCCGGGACTAAGCGTGACCTGCACGACAAGTAAACGAAGCGAAACAGCTGATCGCGTGACGTCACTGTTCTGGAGTTTATCAATGAAAGGTTTTGTCTTAGATTAATAACTTTTAGATTTTTAGAAGATAGTTTCTTAACAAAATGCTACTATTTTTTATTTATTTTTTTCTCATGTCTCGAGTGAATCACGGTGAAGCCACTTGATGGCATAATTGATTAGCCTGGGACTATGCGTGACAAGTAAACGAGGCGAAACAGATGATCGCGTGACGTCACTACTCTCGAGTTTATCAATAAAAGGTTCTGTCTTAGAATAATAACTTTTAGAAGAAAATGCTATTAATTTTTCTTATGTCCTGCGCGAACCATGGCGAAGCCACTGTGGCATAAATGAAGCTGCGTTCAAACGATAACACACGACCCGACCTCAATCCGAACTTAACTCAAACTCACCTCAACCGCAGCCCACCTTGAAGACATCGCTTACAATTTTGAGTCTTATGACACATTAATAAGCTCTTGTGTAATGTTCAGGTGAGTTTGAGATGAGTTCGGGATGAGTTTGAAGTTGAGTTCGGGTTGTGTTCGGGTTGAGTTTGAGTTGAGTTCGGGTTGAGGGCGAGGCGTGTGCAGTTGCATCGACAAAATATAACGGAGCTTATTAATGTGTTATAAAATTCAAAATTGTAAGCGCTGTATTTCAAGGAGTGGACTCCGGTTGAGTTGAGTTCGAGTTGAGTTTGAGTTGAGTTCGGGTTGAGGGCGAGTCGTATCGTTTGAACGCAGCCTAATTGATTAGCCCGGGACTATGCGTGACAAGTAAACGAGGCGAAACAGATGATTGCGTGACGTCACTACTCTGGAGTTTATCAATGAAAGGTTCTGTCTTAGAATAATAACTTTTAGAAGAAAATTCTATTAATTTTTCTCATGTCCTGCGCGAACCATGGTGAAGCCACTGTGGCATAAATGAGGATTATGCGTGACCCACACAACAAAGCAGCTGAAAAACAAAGCGAACGCGTGACGTCACAACGCTTGAGTTAATAATGAAGAGTTCGGTTAAATTAAATTTATCATTACAGGCTTACTACACTTACAGATACTGTATTCATTTATACTTCTAACCCCCAAGCAAAAGAGAGTGTTATAAGTTACTACTTCTCAATCTGTGTATCTGTGTCAGTAGGCGTAGCTCCCAAACGAATGGACTGATTTTGATGCGGTATTTTCTGTGTGAACAGATTTCGCTATCGCTCTGGCTAAAGCTATGAATTAGGCGGTAGGGCCCCAGGTTGGATGTTGGGAATTTTATGTGTCATCTTCCAACCTACACCAGGGACCGTACCGGCTAACTTACATGGCTATCGTAATCGCTTACATTTGAAAGATGGAAGTTATACATTACTACTTTTCTTTGGTAAGTTTATATTTTATGCCAAATAAAAGTAGCAATTAATCACATCCATCTGTCAAACGAAAGCGATTACGATAGCCATGTAAGTTAACCGGTACGGCCCCTGGTTGGATATTTGGAATATATTCTATTTTATTATATGGTGTCCTTCTCTGTACCCCTGGCAACATTTAAAATTTCATGATGACCGGTTCAGTAGTTAAGAAGTTAAGGCGTAACAAACAAACAAGCGGACTTTCCCATTTATAATCTACACCCTACTCTTTATTGAAATATTCATTTATAAAATACAACAATGGTTTTCCACACACAGATTACGAAAGAAATTGATAATTATTAAGGGCCCACCGAGTCCCCACTAGCGCCGCCACGAAAAACCCCATGATGGGGAAGAAAATAATACGGCGGATCGAAGTTATCAACTTTAGTCATGTGACCTAATTCACGATATTCACGCATAAAATCAACATATTTTCGTTTATATTCAGGCTTACGCTCTAATTTCTGTTCTAAAGAAATAAATCGTTTAAAAGCTGTCGTGTATGAGTCACCTAGCGCATCAGCTGACTCTTTCAGAGGCATGCGAACTGAAAATCTACCATCTAATTCGCGTCTAATTGATTTTTTAAATATTTCTTCGCATTTACGTTCGTCACTAGTGAGACTGTTTCCTTTGGGCAAGTCTTCTAGCTCCCAAAAGTTTTTCAATTGCAAATCAACACTAGTATTTTGTGAAAAATTACATTGAACATTACTAGGTTGAAAAGGTAAATTATTCGTATAAATAGGTCCAGAAATTAACCATCCCAATTTTGATTCATGTAAGTAAGGCCCGCAGTCTAATTTTATTTTATTTTCCTTTAAAAGTCCCCAGAAAAGATCAGCACCGATTAATAAATCTATTTCGGAAGGTACGTAAAAATTCGGATCTGCGAGTTTAATATCGACTGGTATGGACATTGCATCGCGCTCGAGACTCACGGTCGGTAACAATGACGTAATGCATGGCAAAACATAACATTGAATATTCGTATTATAATCGTTTAATTTAGATCGAATAACGAAATCACACAATTTATTCGAGTGTGAGACCGATTGTCCCACACCACTTATTTGAACAGTGGACTGTACATATTTCGTAAAATTTATTCGTTTACAAAACGCATCGGAAACAAATGAATGCTGGCTCCCGCTATCCAGGAGCGCGCGCGCCGTGTGTCGCCTATTATATTCATCGCATACTTCGACTAGTGCAGTTGATAACAAAACCGGTGTCATCAGCTGTGACCTAGATACGCCGTTCATATCGTGCGAATCTAATGATGAGTGCAATACGGTCGTATTTACTTGAACCGAGCAGGACTCCTTTTCTTTTAATTCATAAGTGTTTTTATTCGGTAAATCTTTGTGCAACAACGAATTATGCTTTTGTTTACATTGTTGGCAAGGGCCAAAGAAACATTCTTTAATCGAATGACCACTTCGCAAACAATTAGGACATAATTTTTTATCGTTTATTAATTTATGACGGTCGTCCACAGATAAGTTTAAAAACATACTACAAATATACAAAGCGTGATTCCCGTTGCACATTTCACAAACACGATTTCGTTTATTTGTATTCGAATTGTTAGCGGCTAGATAACTATAAGTTTGTGATTTCACTACTGGTGGTTTTCTATCGTATTTATTGTAAGATGTGTTATTTGAATGAGCATTCTGAGATTTATGGAAGCTTTGTGAATTATTCGAATTATTATTGACGTTTATCATTTCCAATAAATCTGCTCGATTTCTCAAAAAAGTTAATAAATCGTTTAAATTCAATTTACGTTTCTGATATTGACCTTGAAGGCCGGAAATAAGTGTTCCCTTATAATTTTCCCACTCTCGTTCGGTGGACGAATCTAGTTTACACACAATCATGTATATAATTAGAGTATCCCATGATTCTGTGGGTTCTCCTAACGATTTCAATGCTCGTAAGTTACGTAAGACAGAATCTATCATTTTCCTAATTAATAATGGCGATTCCCTATTAATATTTGGCACAGAAAATATAGCCTTCACATGATTATGTACTAAAAGTCGATCGTTTTGGAATCTATGAAGTAATAATTCCCATGCATGAATATAATTTTCCGAGGAAAATTCTAAAGCGCTTATAACTTGTAATGCACTACCGCTAAGTGATGACCGTAAATAGTGGAATTTTTGAATTGCGTTTAAATCATTACGATCATGAATCATGGTCGTGTATGAATTTTTGAATTCGATCCAGTCGTCATATAAACCCGAAAAGGAGGGTAGTTTGATATCAGGTAATTTGATTTGTGACGATGTATTTTCAGCACTCGATTTAATATAATTAACTGAATTATGATCATGATCGTCTAAAATTGATTTTGCCAATGAAATACATTTAAAATATTGGTCTTCGAAATTTTCGCTATACTCGATTTGCGTTAAAACGTCACTTTCATCAGCTGAAAATTCTATTTTATTCTGTATTTCGTTAAATTCTTGAAACACTGATTCTAATTGAGAAACTTTTAATTTCAGTTCGAATAACTGACATTTTTCCAACGGCTTTTGAAATTTTAAAATATATTTTTCGAATAAAGTTACACGGGATTTAAAAATACCTCTCTGTTTCTTAAGATCCGCAAAGTTTACATTTAAATCAGATCTACGAAAATCACTGGAAGGCGAACGACTACCTTCCCTAGAAGGTTTTGGCACATTAAGTTTCGGTTTTTCGGAATGTTCCTCAGTCTCACTCATTTTAATGGCAAATTAGAAAGCAAAGAGTACTTACAATCGTATAAAGATCACCTCGGCAGCCTAGACAACTCGCGGTCACCGAAGGTTGTTCAAGGTATAACGGTTGCACTTTGAACTGGAATTTGAAAATATGGCACGATATTAGCACTAAATCGACCTGGGATGGGAAGGAACTGGAGGGATGACTTGACCTGGTAGCTTTCTTCGCGTTTATCGTTTTTGGCGCTGGTTTCTCGTCTCGGGTCTTCTTGATACGGTGGGCATCGACTTCCGTTCGTATAGTATCTTCGAATCCCGTCACTCGGCGAGATGGACCATGTTCGCAGCTCAGGTTTTTTGGATTGAAGAACGTATACTATCAGGTCAAAAATGATGAAGATTCGTATAGATAAAAAAATACGTTTTAATTTCGATTTTTTTACATTACAAGCAGGCAGTTAGGTTCAAAGAGAGTGAATGTATCAGATGAAAGAACGAATTACAAATTATGGAACGAATGGGGATCGAATGAATGGTTCATTGCGAACGGGTCAGCAGCTTCGTTGGGTTCTGTAGTCGCTAGATGGCGCCAACAATAAGCAAGAATCAATACAGAAGATATACAATGAGCAATGATAAGCGTTACTTATATACGACTTTAATATCACTACTTAGGATAAAAGATAGCCTATTATAACCTTTTTTTTCTAGCTGGGTCGTATCATTGAATATTTTGACCCATATATGATACCCAGACTGATAACAGTTTAATTAAGTACTTAGCTTAGGTATATGGCGAAGATACTTTTGACATTTATTCTTACCTTTTCGTATAAGTGCCCTGCCCTATTCCCTATCTATACAATTTTATTATTTATATACGTAATTTGTCTTCATACTGCTATTTACTCGTGGTATTTCCAAAAATGATGATTATTTCCAGAAATAAAATATATCGCAACGTCTATTATGTATGTCGCGGAGCGATCATAGCGCTACTCGAATGACGAAGAAATGCAGGATCATCCAAAAGTACAAATGTTAACATCGCAGACCAGACGGTACGTCAAGCTAATATCGAGGCAAAAATGTATGGAGCCCTGACTTCTACGATATCGAAGTTTTGTACGCGTTTCGCATAAACAAACTCCAACATCGCACAGTTGGACCGCGGTCCCCAAGCCCTAGCACAGTCACCTAGCTCGGAGGAAGTACTTCCCTTTTTTGCTGAATATTTGGCGAAGAGATCCTACCTCTATATCAGTGGTAACTTACCACAAAATATAACATCTGTTTAATGTAGCTATATCATAATCTATTAGCGTTCCTCAGTTATAAACTACACGTACTTTTACCACCTTTTACTAAGCACTAAAAAAGCTATCCATCAAACAATCTAAGTAATGCAGTGATCGCGAAAGGGCAGTTTTGCAGCAATTTTTCATGCAACAGTCGCCCCTGAATTAATTAGGAACATCGTTAGTTGCTGATTGTGTTCTCGCGTGACTGCACTTCACGCCAGATAATATTTCCATTAATCGGGCCATATCTGGGATGTCACTTGGTGCGATTTAGGGGCTTATGGGTGGAAAACTAGGGTCAATATGGTTTGATCTTAAAATTATTGAAAGACCTTTAAGTTCTTGGGTTGCAATGTAAAGTACCTATGTCTCTGACTATGCATGTGCAATCCCTTTTCTTGCAAAGGTACTTTACAGAGTTTACCATAAGTAATTGTATTTATATTAATGTAAGATTTGTGGACATATATAAAAATTTAGCGAACAGGAAGGAGGGTTGAGCTAATTTAGCTGTAGTTACCCCGATGGCAACCGCAAAGGCGACGAAAGATCAAAAACTAAATCAATAAAAAAACAATTAAAAGCAAACTTTATCATATCGATGGTTCTACCATATGTGGAACCCTAAAATACTTAGTTTGCTATCCAACGAGGCCGTGTGGTGCGGTAAACGAGTTAGCAAAAAATGTTGATTAAAAATGTTGCCCGCCGCTCGTAATGACGCGCCACTTTTGGATGCGAAATGTTTTAATAGATAAGTTAAATGGAGATTTTTAAGCACACATTTTACGCACACTTTAAAAATGTTTAATAACATCAGGTTTTTTTAAGGTTTCGTTGACTATCACGAAGAGCTGTCATCATTCGAAGTCCTGAGTTCGATACCTACTAAAGTAGCACTTAGTGATGATGACATGAAAAAAAACAACTTTGTTTTTTTCACAATGTTGAAAAAAAACATGAGAAAAACACAGCACTGTTGTTTTTTTTTTTCAAGAATACCATCTTTGAAAAATAAATGCTTTTTTAAACAAATCATTAGTTATATTAGATTTTTATTCTTCATCAGTATCCAGATATGAATTTAAATTTTTTCCCAGATCTCATTTTATTTTTCTCCAAAATGATACATTTGTATGAAGATAAGATTAAAAAATTTCCCCTAACGCGATTTTTTGTTCCCCAAAGTGTTACGTTTTGTATGAAGAGCAGATTTCCTTTTTTTCTCCAATCATTAAAATTTTCCACACAATGGGGAAAACCCCTATAATTATGGAGACTCTGTTCTTCGCTCTAACTAAGTTCATAGGTAGGTACTTCAAAAAAACATAAACCGAATGGAGATTTCACCGTGCGTGTCTTTAAATGCTGCCAATTGTTAAAAACTTGGTACTTTTCAACCAAAAAAGTAATGTAGGTTCAAAAACTTTTCTTTTTTCACGTTAGAAAAAAACTGTTTTTTTACAACACTAACTACCTACACTATTGTCAGTTTTTCAGGTTGTTTCGGACTTTCAGATTCCCGTTACTTTTTGTAGACATTGAAAAAAAACATTTTTAACGGATACGAGCGCGGTGGTCACGGGAAATGCCGTGGTCTTAAATTACACGAATTAAATCCTCCAGCCCCATTCCACCATCGAAGCACTAGACGCAGATTAACATACCACCCTTATGTTGTTGATATTCCAACCATCCGCACAAAGCACTATAATGCGAACAGCTAAGGAGTGGAACAGGCTGGCTGCCGATGTGTTCCCCAATAGTTATAACTTGGGCATTTTCAAGGCTAGAGTGAATAGGCTTTATCTAAGTGAGCATGCTCCATCGTAGTCCGCATTGTGGACAAATGCTCACTTATTTTCAATTTAAAAAAAGCTGCAAAGGTGCCGAAACGTTGGGAAGAACAAAAATCAAACTAAATACCAACTAATCCAAAGTAGAAATTTTAGTGAACCGCGCTAGTATCCGTTAGAAGTGTTTTATTTCAATGTCTAGTAGGCGTAAATCTTAGAATAGAACTGAATATTTTGTTGGCACTTTGAATGTTAAAACTGATTAAATCTACCAACATACCTTGGCACTACAACATTATAGACAGTAGTGTTGACAACAACCTGAAAATAAACTTATTTGCTAGTTTTGCGACCAATTCTTACCTGTCTACGCCTCAAGTTCTTTAGTTCGTTGCTACGCCTACACGTGAAAACTAACGGAAAAGAAGATTATACTGGCTCTTTGAGGCTAAACTAATGAGAAATCTTATTCCTTTGAAACCTCAAACTCAAAACATACATTTTTGCCTCGCAGCACTAAACTTGATAGCATGAGCTAACTTAGTTGACGCGGCATCATTCTGGCATGGTGCGAGAACTAAATTAAAAAGAATTTTATCTTTTCTGTATGGAATTGTGTTTATTTATTTATAAAGATAAAAGAAGAAATTCAGAGCTTTCACTACGTGACACTATCGTTAAAAGCTGTAAACAAACACATAAAACTCCATAATAAATACTTTGGCGAGCTAATAAACACTAATGCGCATTAGCCGCTAATCACGGGAGTCGCTAGATGGCGTTAGGTGAGCGCCTAATGATTAACACCAGCGGTGGATGTGCGATAGCTATACTAATTCCATTTGGAGCGATTTCGGAGGGCCTCGCACTGCGGCCGGGTAAATTTATGGCAAGGGACGACGCGGCGGCCCGGGACAAGACGCCGTGGACGCGGCACTTTAACACTTTTTGACACGAAGACTGGTTTATTTATGCGACTGTTAGGCATCCATTACACGGTAGGTTTTGCTGTCAGTTTAACCACAGTGACGGGCTGTGACTGACGATTAACCTACCGTGTAATGTAGTGATATAGTGACTGATGGTTGCATGATGTGATTTGATCTTTCCATCAGTCAATCAGTCAAACGTAATTCATGACTGATGGAATTTGACTGACGCTTGCATGACCATGTAATGGCTGCCTTACAATCGCCTTGCTGATCAGTCAGTATCAAGGGTGTAGCCAGGATTGTATATGAGAGAGAGAGAGAGAGAAATATTTTTTATTAACACAAAGACCACACGTTACAATAATTAGAGTTTACAAAAAAACTGGTCTTAGGGCCTTAGAGTAAGACGGGCTACAAAGCCTTTGTTGCTCGAAGCTTAGGGCTAATTAGGACCTACCTCAGCTTGTGTTGCCATGACACATAAGTGTCACAGCAACGCTGGTATTATGATAGGACCTTTTTTTTATGCGCGGTAAGCGGACATGAAATAAAAATGTGACAAACAAAAGATTTTACATACATGCATAATTAGTTAATCAAAATTAAGTAAAAAAACGGACAAAATTCACTTGCCATAACAATAATAATTAATATAAATAACAATGAGAGACAAAGAGGGTAAGCTAGGTTGTCTAAAACCTTTGTTCGCAAAACACTGGTACGCTTGCCTTCCCAATACAAATAAACAAACAGAAGAGAAAAAAAAAAAAAAAAACTCCATCTATGCTATGTGACGTTAGGCAATTCTCCCTTTCTCCTGTGTCTGTCTGACAGAAATACAAACAGCCGAAAAATTTATAAAACATAATTTCACACCAATTTTACATTCCTATATGAAATACAAGCAAGTGTCGAGCAAGTAGCAAGCAAATAACTAGCGGAACATGAACTAATACCAATACAAATAAACATCGTCATGCTGATCCAAAAAAGAGAGAAGCTGCGATTGTGATCGTGAGGACAGCGCTCCTCCAGGTGCCGAAGACCATCTCCAGAAACAAATGTGTTGAGATGAGAGTAAACTCAGGTTAAGCTTTTTCATTTATAAGTCTAATTGTAATGCCATTAAGTGACGTTTTAAAGTACTTTTCAACGTTTGCTTTGTTTTTAGTTCTCGCATCGGGGGAGGGAGATCATTCCAGCACTTGGAGGCAGCGAATCTGAAGGATCCACGGAAAGCAGCGGTGCGGTGTGTGGGGATCGAGAAGACGCTAGTGCAAGACCTTTTTGGGTACCTACTGTGGAGCTGTGCCCATTCCAATTTTTCCAATAGGTATTGTGGCTTGCCCGTGTGAATGATGCCAAATAACAAGGATGTGAGGTGCACACGCCTGCGGGCCTCCATTTTTAGCATTTTTGCGGAGTTTAAAAACGGAGTTACATGAGTTCGTGGTGGTATGTGGAAACAAAAGCGCGCGCAAGCGTTTTGGACCCGCTGGATGAGCTGTTTTGTTCTTGCCAACAAGCATGGGCCATAGACAGTGTCGCAGTAATTGAGTTTTGATAAAACAAGTGCCTCGCATAGTGTAATTCTGAGTTTCACAGATAAGTACTGTCTTATTTTGTATAACAGCTTTAACCTATAGAAGCAGTTGCGCACGCACTCCACAACGTGGGTCTCAAAATTAAGGTGGCTGTCCAATGTCAAACCCAGGCTCTTAGCCCTTTCCACCCGCTCTACAGCCACTCCATCAATATGAATTTTCAACAAGGTGTCGTTGATATTATTTATATTTTTTCTGCTACCGGTGAGCAGAAGTTTTGATTTCTTTGGATTTAGTGCAAGGCAGTTTGTCTTACACCAATTAGATATTCTTGTCAGGTCCCCGTTTATTTTTTCGAGAGCATCGGTGATGTCGCATGGCTTGAAGGAATAGTAAAGCTGTATGTCGTCGGCATAAAGGTGATATTTACACTCTTTGATGCAGTTAATTAGGTCCGTACTGTACAAAATGAACAGGATTGGACCCAACAAAGAGCCTTGTGGTACGCCTCGGGTCACTGGGAGAGAAAGGGACCGTAACCTTGAGCCATCAGCTGCTGTCAGCTCGACGTACTGTTGCCTGTCTGTTAAATAGCTATGGAACCACTTTATTGCGCCTGTATCGAATCCATAGTAGGCTAGCTTCGATAACAAAAGTGTTGTATTTATGCAGTCAAATGCACGGGAGCAGTCGAGCAGCAGCAGAGCGCTAACCATTCCATGGTCCTGATCAGTCAGGAGATTGTCCACTACATCTGACATAGCAGTCGCTGTGCCGCGACCCTTGCGGAACCCCGACTGGAATTGTGGAAGTAAGTCGTGATCTTCGATGTACCTGGTGAGTTGATCACAAACTATTCTCTCCAATATCTTGGAAGCACAAGAGAGAAGGCTTATGGGTCTAAGATCACTTACTGATGTGGGCTGCGAGGTTTTAGGAAGAGGTTTCACCACGGCTAACTTCCAACCCTTTGGGAATGTGCTTTCCATAATAGAACGGTTTATGATATTGGTTATTGCTTCTAAAGACTGGGGTAGAGTAAGTTGCAGCATTTCTAGAGAAATATTATCATCTCCTTGAGCGTTGGAAGTGAGACCCTTGATGGCTTTAAACACAACTTCTGCGCTGACTGGGTGTAACCCAAAATTACCTGCCCCGCTGTGCCTATGGTGTTCGAAGAAGGTGAGATTTGAGATGGAAATGGTTTGACTACCAGGTACATCGAGAAAGTGCCTATTAATTGCATCGGGGTCGTCAAAACATGGTGGAAGACTACCCGCAGCTTTTTTGTCGGTCAGTATGTTGTGTTTGAGGTTCTGCCATAGCTTTTTCGGATTCCCTATGTTATTATTGATATGAGTAGCAAAGTAACAAGTCTTTTCATCCTCGATGGCCTGGATGACCACATGTTTTAAGGAAATGTAATCTTTTTTACGGTCTTCACTTTTGGGGTCTCCAATTTTGAGACTTTTGTATTTATGGTGATAGGTATCTCTAAGGCGCATCATTTCTCTTACAGTGTCTGTAATCCAGGGATGAGGGGGTGTCTTAAATTTTTTGCATCTGATTGGTGCATGCAAATCAAATAATGCTGTAATGACAGATAAAAAAAGTTCGACCAGGACGTCAACCCTGTCCTGCGACCGTTTGAAAAAGTCCCAGTCGACGGAATGGAGATCGGCGTCGAATAAGTCCAAAATAATGTTTTTCAGGGGTCTATAAGTTACCCATTGAGGCGAAGGCCTTTCCTTTTTTATTTTAAAATCAGCTGTGATCATGGCGTGCCTGCCCAGCTCCGGCGTATGTTTTACCCTAACGTTGAGGACCCTTATATCAGAGCAGATGACATCGATTAGGCTAGAACTCTCTTGACTAAAATGAGTTAGCTCGGTTACAACTTGTTTCAGGCCCAAGCTACGTAATGTTTGATAAAATAATCTAGCCTGCCCGCTTTCAGGGTTGAGAAGGTTTATGTTAAAGTCCCCGACAAGTATCAAGCCATCCTGTTTAGGAAAAGATGCAATGGAATCTGCAATAGCTTCGAAGAAGATATTTAAGTTGAGCCTTGGTGGTCGGTAGGCGGTTCCAATTATGATGTCCGTGTTGCGAATTCGTACCTTCAACCACTTCTGCTCGACCGCCTCGGTAACAGGGTGAGAACAAGGTCTTACATTTATTCCTTTACGGATGTAAAACCCTACGCCGCCTCCACGTCCACCACGAACGCTTTCAGGTCTTGGAGTATAACAGAACTTGTAATTTGGCACTTTCGGAGCCATTTCACTCTGTCCTGACCTCAGCCAGGTTTCGTTTATGGCCAGAATATCGGGTGCCAGCTCCTCAGTAGCCACAATAAACTCCTCATGCCCTGTGTTTAGGGAGCCAGCGTTAAAAAGACCAACTTTTAAATTCATATTGCTAGCCATTTATGATAATTAAAACTAGATAGGTATGATGATTCAGAGAGAAATGCATTGTTACTATATAAATGTAGGTAAGCATTGTGAAATTGATGATATGTACGTAGGTGAAAGTATAATGTAAAATAAATAAAGTGATGAGAGTGTAAAAGTTTACAGACTATACTGAGTTTCAAGTTAATAACAATAATAAAGACAGCTGAAAGATATAGATAGGTAACTAAGCTATTGCTGCACCATAGCAAATGCATGATACGCAGAGTTATATAATATGAAAGCGTTTTTAGCAATATGCGAGAAAGGCTTAAAGTAGTTTTTCGTGACATAGCAAATTCCACATTAATTCTACTAGAAATAATGAAAATACAATATATATTTGGTAATCTAAACATAGCAATGTAACTGACAAAATAATTAGCGTTTAGCATATTATTGACAGGTGAATGCAAAAATAGGAATGGCAAGATGGTATTATGGGGCATGCACAACACGATCACTAAGGGTGGATGACTCGTTAGTTCAAAGTGGGTGGTAATGGTCCAACAGCGCTTGACCCAAAAACCTTTTCCAGATCGGCCTGCGTACGCAGCCGATGACGGGGAGCTTCTTGTCCAGGGTGCTTCCGTGCAAAGATCCTGCCTTCTCTCGTCCAGATGAAACGCCAACCCGACCGCCCGCCGATCTCGCGTGCCTGACGGAACAGTGCACGATTAGCGCGCGTTAGGCGTTCGTTTATGTAATAGCGACGAGGTGAACCTGGAAGATCGACGCCTTCAGTGGTAACCCCGCGGCGCACGCGGGCAGCCTGCAGCAGCTCGTCGCGCACCGCGCGGCGCACCAGCCGGACGACGATGGGACGTGGCCGCGGTGCCGCGCCACCTCCGCCAAGCTCCGGAGGGGGGCCAACGCGCGTTGCGCTGACCACATCCTGCTGACCCAGCTGCACTCCGATCTTAGATGCCAGAGTTAATACGATGTGCTGCAGACCCTCTCCTTTTTGCTCAGGAATGCATGTTATCTCCACGTCGTTCAAGAGGAGATCCTGATCGCGTTCGTTGAGCTCGGCCTTGAGTGACTCAATGGTGTTGACGTATATGAGGTGGGGCATATGAAGAGAATCCTAGATTATATAGAAATCACATCCCGTATTGTTAGATTCACAAGCTAGCCTTCAAGCCTGTTAGTTTCTTAGGTCTTATAAGAAGCGTCGCAAACTATGAAGCTCGTCAGTATTACAGTTTACCAACGAACGACCGCTCTTCTAAGGAGGGGAAGCTGCCGTTCCCTGCCCGTACCTCGCTACGCCCATGGTCAGTCAGTATCCAAAAATAAAAATAGGACCCTCAATCCAGATGCAAAAACGTTGTGAAACTTAGATCTGCGGAAAAAAAACACAATGAAACCAAACTACTCCACTTTGGATTTGGTTTGAAAGAAAAGTAACTCACTACGTTTTAGCTCTTACGGCAAACAACGTGTATAGATAAGTTTTGAAACAGTTCAGTATCTAGGAACTTAGTGTTTGATCATGCGATTTATGATAGGGTAGACCCTAACGTAGACGTTATTTATACCTAGGTAGTTAGATATTATAAGTTAAAAGCATCTGAAAAGTTTACCTTGTCAGGTCACAAACGAACAAACAAAATCCCTCTTGGTGGCGCTACTGCTGCTGGAGACCTTTGTACGGGCATTTTCCCCCGATTTTCCCATTTATTTTAAAATATCTAAAAATGGGTGATACTAATAAATAATTATTATGGAAGTCAGACAGTAAACGAATTAAAGATTAAAGAAAACCAAAATGTGTTTTTACTACGAAAAATTGCTTGCAACATCCAAAAATTTCAAAATATTAAAAACCCTCCTGCATAAAAAGACAAGTCAACTGAAAAGGTGGAAACAAGATAAAATATTAAAGGCAACATTATAACATGCAGTCGGAGGCATGCATAAAGAAAGTGACATTATGAATGATTTGAGTTATATGCCTCCGACTGCATGTTATAATGTTGCCTTTAATATTTAATCTTGTTTCCACCTTTTCAGTTGACTTGTCTTTTTATGCAGGAGGGTTTTTAATATTTTGAAATTTATTTTTTTATTTATTTCTTTTTAGTTATTATTTATTACAATCATGATATACCTTTTTGAAATCCTTTTAATGAGACCTTTAATTTGACACCCATATAGCAGTATTCTAAAAAAAAATTTTTTTCCCACTACGTTTAATAGCACCGTGCAGCCGCCATATTGGTTTTTTTTATAACGCCATTTTCTTAAGAACACTTGGACTGGCAAGAGAAATCTAACGATATGTTAATCATGGAAATCCGTTTAGCCGTTTAAAAGATATGAGGTAATAAAGAATATTACATACAAACATACTTACAAGATACGCGCGAAAAACATAACCCTCTTGCAGTCGGGTAAAAATTTATAGCAAACACATAGAAAACAACAAAATGGGAATCAGCAAAATTATCCTGCCATTCTACAAAAAGTACCTCCTCCAGTGTTAGATAACTTCGTAGTGGTGTGCAGGCGGGCGGCCTGGCGTGCGGTGGCCGCCCGCGGACGTCACCTAAGGATTTGTGCGAGGATTTAGCCATTGGAGTTATTCAAGTAATTGAAAATACAGCCCTGATATATGTGCGGCCGAGGTGCTCCATTCTATTTGTTTCGGATTTGCATGAAGGCTAAACAATTTTCAGTCATATCATAGCGTTGGATTTGCGTCTCTGAGGCCCTCTGGCGTACGTAACTCTTCGTTAAGCTGGGTAAATGCTGATTTAAAATGAGATCTGCTTTTTTATGAGTTTTATCCTTTTATTGGTTTTAGGCGCATATTAATATCGTTAATTACGTTTAGCATAGAATTTGGTAATGTTGGATGGGTTTACTTACATAAATACGTCTAACTATCTACGATGAAAAAAGTATTAACAAGCCGTGAATATAAATACAATTTTATTATAAACTAGCGACCGCCCGGCGACATCATCTGCGTAGAAACTTATTTTTCTATCCCTCGGGAAAGTATTTTATTTCGGGATGAAAGGTAACCCGTGTATGTAAAATTTCATGCAGTTGATGCTCGTCCAAGAGTTGATGACATTCGCCTCTGTGGTCTAGTGGTTCGACTAAATCTTTGGTTTGACCACCCAGGGGCAATAAAAAAATTGTTGGGTTCCGGCACTGAGAGGTAAGATAGCCAGTTCCTCAGTGATGAGGATTCCGGGTGTATGTAGTGCGCTTCCACCGTCGGCCTTATGGTGAGGCCAAGCACTAAGTATCCCCCCCGTTCTGCATAAAAAAACAAACAGACTTGCATTTATAATTAGTATCTAAGGATTATAAATGAAAACCATATAAATATGTAGGTACTTAGATGAAAACTTTGACCATAGTGTAATGAAAACTCAATCAAATGAATCGATTGGGCGTATCAATGAAAAAGTCCACCTATCACCAAAGCACTGGCAATCGGCGGCTCTTTAAAAATAGTCCAATTAAATGTCAAGTGTGACACTAATAGCGTTCCAATTTCGAAGACCTAACAAGACACAAACGTCCAAATTGTTATGACGTTTACAAATAAAAACTTTATAAACCGTGCGTGTATGTGTTCCGAATGTTCTGAAAGCTGTAACGAGAAAATGCTTCAAATGTGTCGAAATTAGCGAGTAACTAGTCATGAAGGCCAATATGCGGAGTAAAAGCCAAGTGTACAGTGTGGGGAACTACCTGATGAACGGCAAAGTGCTTGGGAAAGGACACTTTGCCAGGGTCGAAGAAGCCACGCACAGAATCATAGGCAAGAAGGTAAGGGCATTAGGGTAGCAGGACTGGACAATATAGTGTATGCGCCACAGAGTAATAATGGAATTGTCTCTAATGCCTGGTTTATACGGGTTCAGTAACATAGCGGTACAGTAATCCAGTCCAGCGCTGACTTGCTACTGACTGGGCTCGTGTAAACACTAGTTTCAACCCCTTCCAGTGCTGACTTCTCGCTCGCAAGTCGGCCCAGCTGACTATAGCCACCCGTTCTATTTTCGGGCACAGTGCGACTTCTGGCGATCCAGTCAACATGTACCCAGTTACTGGGTCCGAAATTCTGAGACACTGATTCCAGTCACTGACCCCGTATAAACCAGCCCTAGTATATCAGTTCGGCAATCGTTTCAAAAGCGATCAGTGAATGAAGCTTAACTTTTGTTCGGCACTTTGAAGACTAAACACCAGTGCTCTTCAGTATAGTCCTGCAGATTTTGGGTGGAACCGTGTTTTCGCGTCCGCATAATATTTTTTTTTTATTTTCATAATATTTCGACACTACTGAACAAGATAAGAAAAGGTGTCGCGCTGAAACCCTTGAGCGTTTTGTAAAAAACGCATAATTATGCCAAGAAGCTACCGCCATTAGATAAACCTCTAATTTATAGATTTTATGAACCCCAGTTCCGAAAATATTTTAAATTTTATGAAAATTCAATCTATAGAAACTCTCAATTTTTTGTTTTAAGTTACCGTAATTCTTAAGCTAGAGCTTTATTTTGCAAACAAAAAATATGTTGACAAAGCCCATTTAAAGGCAATTTAAAAAATGTAACTTTCAAGTAGCTTTACAAACAATAAATAGCGAAAATAAATGTTAAACGTCACGCGCCGTCAATTTTCTTAATAGGTAGAATCAAACAATTTTTTAAGTTATAATAATATAGGCCTCAAATGAAAGCTAATAAATAGCCAATCCCAATAAAACTCTACTTATGTTCATATCCACCTTAATTACTGTCACTTTATAGAAATATACCTACATTCTACTTCCATGTTTCCATTGGTCAAGGTCCATAATTAGCCCACTTCAAATAAGGCGCAAAACAAAATTATTTATTTTGCAATACAAACCAATTCAATATAATGAAATTATTGTCACTTTTCCGGGCGCACACGCTTTGACACGTTTTATTACAGTGGCCCAATGTTTCTGCATCGGGAAGGTAAAAGCAATCAAGGCACTTACTGCTGGAAAAGATCTTCAGGCACTCGGAATAACGGATTCACTCTTTGAAACTGTAACAAAAATATACCTACTACTGCGGCTATTACTTTTATAGCTGCCTGTTATTGAAGTGCTACTAATAACGGAAGCTTTCGAATAATTGTATGTTCGGAGAGCTCATGATCCCACGGTATACCTACGGGTGGAATACTGATGATCGATCAAAGTCAATTTGTTCCAGTTCTTTGGCTTGCAGGTATAGCACTGGCACCTCAACTCAAGAAGTGCTAGATCTGATTCACTGCCACTGTTTCTCTGATAAATACGCTCAATGTTTAACGTCTAAATGCCGTTGCAATAGAGCTAAACTACCATGCAATGCACCATATTTTGTTCATGCCGTGTTGAGTAGAAATGTCGACAAGAAAAAACAATAACAGCAACAAACGAAGATGATATAATTTATGCCTAGATATCATCGAATGAGTCACTCAATGTAAAGGCCTACTCAAACTGGAGCGGTATCCGCTACCGCCATCGGTAACGGTATACGGATACCCGACCGATATCCCGACCGGTATTTTGTATGGCTTACCGCAGCTGTTGCGAAACACCTTTGAACAGCGCGTTACCGCATACCCATCGGGATATCGTTACCGCCACTGGTACAGGATACCGGTCAGATTTGAGCACGCCTTAAATGTTATCTTGTCGTTTTTTCATTTGATCTGTAATGGACAACTTTACATAACTTGTATATGTAGGTACAGGCTGTTATGCCTTCACGTCTTAACTACTCAACCGATTATCATGTTTTGCACACACGTTGTCAAGGGTACAGAGAAGGGTACCTTTCATCTGAAAGAAGTTTTAAACCCGAGGGATAGAGATATCCACCACGAAGTCGCGAGTTGTGGGCGGACGCTAGTAGCCTTATAAAGCCAAATATGGTAGAAAGGGTACAACGCAACCCCTGAAATTTATTATAAACCCTGAACCAACCACATGGCTGAGAAATTTTGTTTTTTTATTTGTATGGAAAAATGAAAAATGACAACCTTAGACGCAAATAGACTATTGTATTCGATAAATCAATCCTAATTATGGGCAAAAGCAATACACAATTTCAGTCTAAATTGCCACTATGCAGTTTTTTCACACGTTCCTTGGTTTCCTCGAGACCATGGAAATATGGATGTAAATGCCTATATTTCTATGAAAGCACAATATAATATGAACATAAGTTGAGTTCGTTTGGAATTGGCTATTGATAAGCTATTATTTGTGGCCCATATTGTCATAACTAAAAACATTTTTTATTCTACCTATAATAGAAATTGACGGCGCGCGACGTTTCATATTTTTTTTCGCTATTTATTGTTTGTAAGGCTACTTGAAAGTTACATTTTTTTGAGTTGCCTTTAAATGGGCTTTGTCAACATATTTTTTTTTTGCAAAATAAAGCACTAGCTTAAGAATTACGGTAACTTAAAACAAAAAATTGAGAGTTTCTATAGATTGAATTTTCATAAAATTTAAAATATTTTCGGAACTGTTCTACGCAGCCGATGTTGTGTATTATAACATTATAGAACACTTAATTCCCTTTCATTAGACATCCCACACTTGTATATAGGGTTCATAATATCTATAAATTAGAGGTTTATCTAATGGCGGTAGCTTCTTGGCATAATTATGCGTGTTTTACGAAACGCTCAAGGGTGTCAGCGCGACACCCTTTCTTCCTTTCTTATCTTGTTCAGTAGTGTCGAAATATTATGAAAATCTTATGCGGACGCGAAAACACGCTTCACCCTCATTTGTTCTGAGTCTCGCTCGGACTAGTAAGCATTCTTCTGCAAATGTTATAAAACGTGTTTTAAACATATTTTATGATAGATGATAAAATCGATGACTTGAACAGAATGTAGGTCTGTAGGCTGAAGAATGTTGGTTTTATACTTCGCGCGCGCTATCATAATTGAAATTCCTTCCCCTCTTACTTGAATACTTATCTAAAAAAAACCGGCCAAGTGCGAGTCGGACTCGCGCACGAAGGGTTCCGTACCAAAAAACGGCAAAAAAATTACGTTTGTTGTATGAGAGCCCCCGTTAAATATTAATTTTATTCTGTTTTTAGTATTTGTTGTTATAGCGGCAACAAAAATACATCATCTATGAAAATTTCAACTGTCTACCTGTTGTTGTTATTAATATCGAGCAAAAAAACAGCAAAAAAATCACGTTTGTTGTATGGGAGCCCCCCTTAAATGTTAATTTTATTCTGTTTTTAGTATTTGTTGTTATAGCGGCAACAGAAATACATCATCTGTGAAAATTTCAACTTTCTAGCTATCACGGTTCATGAGATACAGCCTGGTGACAGACAGACAGACAGACGGACAGCGGAGTCTTAGTAATAGGGTCCGTTTTTACCCTTTGGGTACGGAACCCTAAAAACGATAACTGCATAATTAATTACCCCCTAGTTTAACCAGTAATGTTCACTGTAACAATTCAATCAACATTAATATAAATACCTAGTTAAAGTATTGAGACAAAACACAGATTGATTTCATTTGTACCTAGCTGCGTGACGTAGACACGTCCGTTCACTTCGTGCGACGAGACGGTCGGACGTCGAGTTACTCGAGCGCCTATATTTCTACAGGCTTCTTTTTTTATGCAGAACGGGATGGTGCTTGGCTTTCACCTCACCTGATGTTTTTCACCTCACCTGATTGTCCGAAGGTGGAAGCGCACTACTCCCGGGAACCTCATCACTGAGGAACTGGCTATCTTACCTATAACTGCCGCAACACAACAATTTTAAATTGTTGTTACTTATGAAGATTTAGGTAAGATGGTGGTAGCTAGCCAGGCGGACTTGAAATGAGCCCTACCACCAACCAAACCGAGTACAAATTGTACCCCCCTGGGAATCGAACCCGGGACCCTTGCGTCTTACACGGGTGGGCGAACCACTAAACCACAGAGGCGATTAAGTATATTCTTTATAACAATTATATTCCCTCCCTGCGGTTGGTCTAAGCTCAAAGTTAGTATTGTCCAACTTTTCATACTACGCCTTGTCTGCCAGGTGGCCATAAAGATCATCGACCTGACCTGTATAAAGGAGGAGTACGCGCGGCGCAACCTCCACCGCGAGCCGAGGGTCATGGCCAAACTCCGACACCCCTGCATCGCGGCCCTCTACGAAACTATGATGGTACGATGCACAGTTGATCTTTGACCTTTAAAAATCGGATATTCTCAGATTTTGCCAACAAAATAGCTACCTACATCGCGAAGAACAAGACTGTTAGGTACCACATACTAGCAAATCCAGTCGCTGTCTCAGACCAAAAAAAAAGGAAGACGGAGTCTTCCGAACAACGCGGTGAAGCCGGTAAAACTACGCCTTGGCTGTGTACATAACATACACAGTTCACGCACACGCATGTAGCGAAACTACGCCTTGGCATTCCATATAAAAACCCTGCCGCCCGGCCCCCGCTCGCCCTCTTGCACGCACACATGTACCGTCAAAAACCGGCTTCACTTCGTTGTTCGCAACGCTCCATCTTGCTTTTTTATTTGATCTGAGGTCGCTGTATCTTAATTTGAAGATGACATAATGTAGGTACCTATAGCAGCGGACGCTCCGCCAAACCTTTACGTAGGTTGCTTAAAAATGAAAATGACCTTCCGTTCTACTTTCCAAGTGCCGGAGAGACACACGCCGCGTGCCCGTCTATCAAGCTGGTGTGAATGACCCTGGAGCCTACCTCTACCTTTACCAGATGTTATCTCTCTGTCATTGACGCCTGTAGCACACCTCCGCCCGCGAAACACCATAGTAGGTTCCACCATGAGTTCGACAAGCGAAACAAATTCGAACAGCCTGTTCTGTCATGCATAGATTTTTCACGCGCGATTCGGCCCGATCAGCTCCGTCTCCGACCGTTAACACACGCGAAAGTAATGACGCGAAACTGCTACGTAGATGTGATCGTCATATATCTTCGTCAATAGAAGACAATTCATAGCGGAACTATGGCGGTTCTCTGGTACGATTTCGTGGCGGGCGGAGGTGTGCTACAGGCGTCATTCGTACGATGCGGCTGTGATAAAGGCTAAGCGTTTCTAAGAAATATGCAAGTAGATAGGCTCGCTATGCTCGGACAACACTTGCTCGACAAGCTTGTCTCTGCTCTCGCATGGGGACCCTCCATAAAGTTAACGCTGTTCTGTAGCACGGTCCACGGCTCTACGTGGTGATGGAGGCAGCGGGCGGTGGGGACCTCTGCGCGCACGTGCTGGCTGCGCGGGGAGTGCGGGGCGCGAGGGGGCTGCCGGAGGCGAGGGCGAGAGCACTCGCCGCGCAGCTGGTCTCTGCTGTGCGGCACATGCATGCTCGGGGCGTGGTGCATCGGTGAGTGGTGAAATTTTGGGCGGTATAAATAGGCTGTCTACGTCTAACTTTGTCCATATGCTGGCTAAGCGGGGTGTGCGAGGCGCAAGGGGCTGCCGGAGACGAGAGCACTCGCCGTGTAGCTGGTTTCTTCTGTTGCTGTATGGCATATGCGTTGCTCAGGGTGTGGTGCATCAGTGAGTGGTGAAATTGTGTATTATAGGCGGTATAAATAGGTTGTCCACCTCTAGCTTTGTCCATGTTCTGGCTTCACGGAGACGAGACGAGAGCACTCGCCGCACAGCTGGTTTCTGCTGTTGCTGTACGGCATATGCATGCTCGGAGCGTGGTGCATCGGCGAGTGGTGAAATTGTTTATTATGGGCGGTATAAATAGGCTGTCCATCTCTAGCTTTGTCCATGTGCTGATGCGGTGAATGCGAAGAGTACATACGAAGGGGCTGCCAGAGACGAGAGCGTCGGAAAGTGCACATGTGTCTGCAGAGCAACATATGCATGCTGAAGGCGTTATGCGTGAGTGTTTTAGGATCTGGTCCATACCTATAAACGTATCACTTATAACAATAATATGATTTTAGTCTTGATACAATTATTTTTATCCTTTCAGAGACCTTAAAATGGAAAACATCATGTTGGATACCACAAAACAGTACATCAAGATTGTAGGTAAGCTGCTCCATGTCTATTCTCTCTTCCTAAAATAAAATATTAAATCTTTTCATACACCTCAGTGCTTCTTGACTGTGCATGTTGTGGTCTCCTATATGCTTGATAAACAAGTTTTATCGGAGCATTGACGAGCTAAAAATTAACGTTTTTTGCAAAAATCTCTGCCCACACACCGTAACATACCATGACCATATTGACCATGCTAGGAACGTATCAGGCAAAAAAATATTCTTTGTATTGAAAAGTATGGCACTATTCCCACTAGACCGTTCTGTTACCGGCCATGCACTTGTCATACTTTCTAATACAAAGAATATTTTTTGCCTGACACGTTCCTAGCACGGCCATGGTATTGGTACGGTGAACCACAGTGTAGTGGTCAGAGACCTTAAAAGCCGTATAATTAAATTTAATATGACAGCAGCATGGTTGTTGTTGGAGGAGCTCGATTGCACTGTGGTTTAGCGCCTGGCCCAGCGATTGCGGAGGTTGAGCAACTTTCGCAAGGGTCGGTCATGGGATGGGTGACCAAAAGTGTATTATCTGGAGCTCCTCCGTGCTTCGGAAGGCACGTTAGCCGTTGGTCCCTGCATTTGCAGTCGTTAACACCCACCAATCCGCATTGGGCCCGCGTGGGGGGTTATGGCCCATCCTTCTTAGCCACCCATAAGGAAGGCCTGTGCCCCAGCAGTGGGGTCTTTAAAAATGGCTGATGGTCATGGCTGTTCGTTAGACTTCGGGCTATCCAACATGTGGAGCGCGGGCGGCGCGCTGTGCACGCCGTGCGGCTCGCTGGAGTACGCGGCGCCGGAACTGTTCGTGGACGGTCGCCGATACGGCCCGGAGGTGGACTTATGGAGCATGTGAGTTGGATTACAGTGGCGGTCACATAATTAAAGACACCAGTCGATTTTCATACAAATGAGGTAACTTTGAAGCCTTGGTTCTCCGTCAAGGATTGACCTAGCTGTGATCTGATGATGGCTATCCGGGAAGTGAATGGTGGAAGAGATCGCTATACACACCCAACTAATCTGATTAGCATTCTAAGAGATATAAATCGCGAAAAAAAATCTGCTGTTTCATGTTTGATATTTTCGTTATTAATTTTTGTATGAAACAGCTGCGATTTTAGAGCTGGTCCCATAGTAAAAGTTGTTCAGTTTGAGGGTCCCTATCTACCATACTCGGCATTGCAGGTTGTTTTGTAACACCCTGTATAATATTTTAAATTGAAATATCATTGATAACTCCCAGACAGATTTTGACTCGGTTTCTTAAACTTTTTTCAGAGGCGTGATAGTATACGGGATGGTGACGGGCGGGCTCCCATTCACGGCCGCAGATGGCGGCGGTACGGCGGGAGCCGCGGAGACGAGGTCGCGGCCGCTGCTGCGAGCCGCTATATCCAGGGGGTTTACGAGGAAGCAGCGAGCTGCGTTAGCGTGCGTCACGACGGGTGAGGGAGTGTTTTAATCCACTGCAGCACATAGGCATCTCCCGTGCTTGGCAGATGTGTCTGATGGAGGAGATGTGGTCATAGCCGCTGCTGCGCGCCGCCATATCCAGGAGGTTTACGAGAAGGCAGCGGGCCGCGTTAGCGTCCGTCACGACGGGTGAGGGAGTGTTTCATCATCGTAACAGCCGATTAAAGTGCGGCCAGCCCATTAAGGTACGGCGGGAGCCGCGGAGACGAGGTCGCGCCTACTGCTGCCCGCCGCCATATCCAAGGGGTTAACGATGAAGCAGCGGGCCGCGTTAGCGTGCGTCACGACGGGTGAGGGAGTGTTTCAAATCGCAGTTTCCAATTGCAATGTTGGATCGAATTCAAATAATAGAGTTATAAAACATTAAAACACAAAAAATGTTTTATCTTATTTTATTTAAACTACTTTAAAAGTTAGAAAAATCGTTTTCTCAAAACCCATTATAAAAAGTTACTCATCTTTCATTTCCCATTCATTCAACATTACATACATAGACACTTTATTTACATAATATGCTTAACATTAACACTGACTCATTGCATTTGCTGACTTCAATCATGTAATTTATAATCACACTCACTTTGTAGCATTTTAATTGATCCTTTGATATTTTAATGGCAGTGTTCATGCTTGGGCTATCCTATTGATTTCCTGCAACAAAAAGAAAAAGTATTTATTAATCTATGGACAAATAAATGCACATAATACCTACATCCTAGATTAGTCATGGGATAAAATATAGAGTTGATCAAAGATTTTTGTATCAACTACAGTACAGTCTACACTGGCATTGTGTGGCCACTGTTTATACTTCCGAGCGTAACGCATTGATGGGCAACAGTGTCGCTTAACCAGTTAGCAACAAAATTCGTGTGCGCGCGTATCGCCCCTGCACAACTAAACGCATGTTGTGACGGCGCGGCGTGCAAACGATTTTAACCACAGGAGTGGTTAAGCGACGCTTTTGCCCATTTGTACGTACCATATAACACTTATCTTGGATTTTATTGATCCGAGTAACGTGTCAGTATTTTATATTAAGTTTTGTTTACAGAATGCAAAGCGTTCATCCAACATCTGCTGGAACCGAACGTGGAACTTCGGATGAAGATCGAGGAGGCGGCGCGCCATCGTTGGCTGAAACGGCCCGGTATGCGCATGAAAACACACCCACTGGGAACCGTCGAACCTAAGGCCAATAGAGAGGTGAGGCAAAGTGAACTTTATTACGTAATCCATAAGGACCAACCGTAGTCTACACTAAGAAAACAATAGCATGAAGATTGAAGAAGCGGCGCGTCACCGCTCACATAAGTCCAACAGGAAGGTGAGACAAATTAAACAAAACCTTTTCACACTATACTAAGATCAAGGATATCGCGCCATCGCTGGCTGAAGCGGCCCGGTATGGGCATGAAAACACCCACTGGGAGCCGTCGAACCTAAGGCCAACGGAGGTGAGGCAAATGAACCTTATAACGATATACACCAACCGTAGCATACACCAAGCAAACAATAGCGTGAAAATTGAAGAAGCGGCGTATCACTGCTGACGTAAGTCCAACAGGGAGGTGAGACAAACAAACCTTTTGACACCATACATAAGATGGAGGGTATCGCGCCATAGCTGGCTGAAGCGGCCCGGCATGCGCATGAAAACACACCCACTGGGGACCGTCGAACCTAAGGCCAATAGAGAGGTGAGGCAAAGTGAACCTTATAGCGATACACATAAGGACTAACCGTAGTATACACTAAGAAAACAATAGCGTAAAGATCGAGGAGCGGTGCATCATCGCTGGCTGAAGAGGTCCGGCATGCGGATGAAGATGCATCCGTTAGGCATCGTCGAACCTAAAGCCAAAATGAAGGTGAGCCAAAGTGAATCTTATAGCGATATTCATTAGACCCAACCATAGTATACAACATGATGACAAACAAAAGGGAAATAATGTGAAGATCGAGGAGGCACCAGCAGGCAGCCCGTGCGCATGAAGACGGATCTACTCGACACCGTCGAGCCTAAAGCCAACATGGAAAAGTAAACAGACAAATTAAACCAAAAATTGCACTATTTCTAGGCAGTGCAGTGTTTGCAGATGACGCCAAGATCTAAATTCTCATCTGCTCGAGCCTATATTATGCAAATCTTAAAAGCTTCTTAAAACTGAATGTTCTTATTTAGTGATGTTAGTTGGCTTGGCATATGCTAAAAATTATATTTGACTATCTTTTCGATGATTCAAGACGTTGAAGAAATGAAATAGGAATACGACTTTCTACCAATACAAACTCTATGTATGATTTCAGATCTACAAACAAATATCGGAGCTCAGTGGCCAAAGCTTCATGGACGTGGTAGCCCAGATTAAAGCTGACCCATTCGGTGCGCTCGCAGGCATCTACAACATCAAGACACACCTCCACCAAATGACAGCACTAACCGGTGCAGACTTGCTGTGGTCCTCAAACGCACAAGAAGCGAGACCGCTCTCCCCACCAGAATACCTCGCGAAGAACGAGACTGACATAGAAAATACCCCGTCCAGCAGCAAAACCTTGTCTACCCTTCCTCCCAAAACATATATTGCCCCAAAAAGACTGCCAACGCCACCAAAACAACCAGATCCGGCCCCTCCACCCCCAGTCGAAAAACTTACCATCAACCCACCTGTAAACGGCTCCTGTACTAACAACAACCAAACGAATACTCCAATCACTCTAAAACCAAGCGAGCCAATAAAACCCAACAAACGCCCACCTTTACAAAGCCCAAGGTTCTCGATGCCCAGACCTTGGAGCAGCAATTATGGACTAAAGAACCCAGTATTCAAGGTCTACGACAACGGAGACTGTGGCTTAAATCCAAGACTGCCAAGCATAGACGAACATTCCAATCTAGACTTGAACGACCCGAAGAAATGGAGGAACACGAGGACACCTTGCGTGAAGAAAGTTAATTTGGAGGAGGGACCGATCAGACTGAACAGCTGTCCGAATAAGAATGGGGACGCGAAACGATCGGAGTTTTATAGGAGAGCAGGCGACGGATTGCCAAGGTTGGTAGAGCTTATTTAGACTTCACAACCACTTCGACTATGCCCACTGTAGTTGCTTAAAATGACATTAGGAGAGTGGGGTAGGTTATGTATGATCATTCCTTTGCTCACTGGAATGTGTAAGTGCTACACTGTTCTCGATTGTTCAATCGTATCCACCTAATGCAAATCCTAGCATAATGTATTTTTGAAGCGGTCATAGTTTTTAAATGCTGTAAAATTCCTATGGCCGTAAACTGGATAACAGCGACGAACGGCGCGGCGGCGATTTGTCATCTAATTTACGGCCTAACACACCAAAATAGCCTCTTTTATTTTTAGACTTGTTGTATTAAAAGATGATCTCGTTTTGAAAAGCCTATGCCCCAGCAAGCAGGACACGAGTGTAGTTACGATATGTTCACTGCATTATAATAAACTAGCTTCTGCTCTCTACTTCGTCCGCGTGGATATTCGAGAAAATCCTTAGGGAACCTTTAACCAAGATAGTTTTAATTTCATCAAAATCAGATCAGCAGTTTTTACGTGATGAGGCGGGTCCCCACCAAGCGCGCTGCCCCCCCCCCCTTTTCTTCTCCCTCCCCATCCCCCTCTCTCTCACTCTCCCCCTCCCCTCCCTCTCACTCTTCCCCTCCTCTCTCTCTCATTCTCCTCCTCCCCTCCCATCCTTCTTACTCTTGAAATCCTAGCTTCGAAACCGAAGGACTTTCATACAAACTTTCATCCTCTCCTTCAACGCTTATTTCGCGATAAAAAGGTAACCTAAGTCCTTCTTTCTCAAGCTTTACTCTATCTCTGTACCAAATTTCATCAAAATCGTGTCAGTAGTTTAGGCGTGAAAGCGTAACAAACAGATAGACAAAATTACTTTCGCATTTATAATATAATAAGTAGTTAATATGGATTAATATTAAACTGTAATCTGTCCAGTTGGCGGGCAAGCGGGCCTTTAAACGCCCCTCCAGCAAGAATTCTATTGCAGAGTAACGCCACTACCATCAAACGAGCATCTCTCGGGTAAATATTTTTTTTACATTTATATTTAATCTTTTGTTTGTTGGAGTTTGTTTAAAAAAAAATCTAAACCGGCTTACGGCCAGTCCCAATAATCAATTTACAGATTGTTCGACGAGAATTCGAGATTTCTTATAAGCATAGATTGTAGAGTTTTATAAAGTTGAAACATGTTTCTTTTCAGGAATATTGTAAGTCCGCACTCTTCGACGAACAGTCACTGCAAGAGCGAGAGGGCAATGCCGGTGAGTATTAGAGTGGCCACATACTGACTGAATCCCGATTCGGAATTCCGAACGGAGTATCGATAGTATATGAAAATTCCGTACGGAAAAATCCCGCATGTGTGTGGTAGGGCCATAGATTTGTATGGATTAGCTGCATTCGGAATTACGAAACAGAATTCCGTTTGTATGTGGCCAGCCTTAGTGGCCACATACAGACGGAAATTCGATTCGGAATCCCGAAACGGATTCATTCCGACCGAACGCAGCTAATCAATACATATCTATACCTACCTACCACACATGCGAGATTTTTCCGTACGGAAATTTCATACATTATCGACATCCCGTTTCGGAATTCCGAATCAGGTTTCCGTCTGTTTAGAACAGGGGCCGTACCGGCTAACGAATCGATTATCGAAAAGTCCGCTGGGTTTCAAACTAAAACAGATAAATCGAGCCCCAATTGGGCCAAAATGGCGAACCCCAATTCATGATGTCACACGAACATCGTTATCTTCCAAATTACGTCAACAGAAAGTACAAGACGAAATTCCTTACTTTGATTTTTCTGTTTTAAGTTGAAACCCAGCAGACTTTTCTAGAATCGATTCGTTAGCCGGTACGGCCCCAGATCTTCGTATTCCGAAATTCGGCATGATTACGCCTGCAATGCTATTTGAATTACTGACACATTATGCCAAAATTACGTTGCTTTTTTTTCATAATAAAAGCGTTACCGCCGAACTTCGGTCGCGTAACTTCGGCATTAAGTGTATCTGGGGGATTATTCACGATTGTTGGAAATCAAATTTCCGAATCGATTCGGAAAGTCTATAGTCTTCGATCTTATTTTCTACCTTATGCTACCAAACTTTGTAAATGCATTGCGCTTTCCCGTCGTAAAGTGAATCCAGCCAGTCGAATGTATTTGTGAATAGCAGTTTTCGAATTTATCGGAGGATACGGATTCGAATCGAATGCTTTCGAGTAGATTTCCGACAATCGTGAATTCGTGAATAACCCTACTTGACACTTTTTGCCGATCCTGTCTGTATATACCCAGTTACTGGGTCCGAAATTCCGAGTCGCTGGGTCCAGTCACTGGCCCCGTATAAACCAGCCCTTATGGTGTATATTGTGTTGCAGGCAGGGAATGATAACGTTATTTTTAAATGTAACGTTAACGTACGTACGTACGTTTAACGTAACATTAACGTTATGTCAATAAGTAACGTAAATTTTAAAGTTATTTCAGTAAATAACGTTAATTTTATCTTTATTTCTTACGTTTTGTTACCGTTACTTTAAAATTAACGTTATTCCAATTAATAACGTTAATTTTATCGATAATTTTACCTGTACTAAAGTTTAACGCTATATTTAACGGTAATTTTACCGGTACAATATTTTTAACGTTATTTTTACCGGTAAATTTACAAATAAAATGTTTTAACGGTATTTTTAACGTTATTTTTTTGTATCGTTATTTTTTTAACAGTATTTCAATCCGTGGTTGCAGGTGGGGTGGTACTGCGCGCGCGGCGCCCGCGAGGCGCCGGCGCGGCTGCGGCGGGCGGCGCCTCTCAAATGACTATTTGCTACACGTTTTAAGAACTTTTGTACGACTGTTTACGTGACCTTAATTGTAATTTTAAGTGAATAAAAAGGATTTGTTCTTATTGTACGAGGCATCGATTGCTTTTGGACGAACTTTTTTGGATATAATTTGTAGTTTATTAGATTTACATAAAACTAAATAATAGAGTGATATATTACGCTTTTGACACAAGTATTTTATTCAAATTTTAAATATCATAAAAAGAGCACTATGTAGGCAAAATCGACTTTTTCTTCAGTTCTTTTCTTCTGCATAGCATATTTATCTATCGTGCCACAGGCAAGTTATCTTTTGCCACGAGAAGTAGCCACAATGACCACCAGTCAGTTCCTGTTGCCACATATATGATAAATTATATTCCAGTTACTTTTGATAGTTAGGCCGTATACAGAAAGAAAGCTGGTAGCCGGCGCCGATAACCGCTGGTCCGCGCCAGTAACCGGCGCAGGGATTTATATGAACAAGCGCCGATAAGCACCGAACATCGCCTTGTCGGCGCCGGTCGGCGCTTATCGGCTTATGGGCGCTGGTAGATCGGCGCCGGCTACCAGCTTTCTTTCTGTATACGGCCTTAACAAGGTACTGTCGATTAGGGTGGATCATTCAATGTATGAAAAAAAAATTTTTTCCTTCAATCCTTTTCGGCTACTATGGAAAAGTTGTTACACCTACCTAATATTCATAATATAAAATATGAAAGAGATACATTGATATTTAGTACTGCCCCAAGGTAACGGAACTTTTACAAAAAAGTTTCATTTAGCATGATTTCTGTTGCCCCCAATATTTAATATGATCTGATGATTTATTATGTAAATGTTAATTAATTGTTCAATTATACCGTGGTCTAACACTACGAACCTCTCCTCCCACCCATGGTGCTTATTGGATGCACAATAACTATTGTTCCAAGTGGTCAATTATTGCAAAAATTATGTCCTTTGTTACGAAGTGACGTAGTGTGTCCTGTGTTCGGGGCTGCCCGGGAGATCTTGTCGAAGACTCAAGAAGGAAGGTTGTGTTAGAGAAACACATGTTTGCATAAAGAACCCCGTTTTGAGTACATGGTGACCCTGGCTTTGCAAAGCGGAAAAGCACTACACGTGAGCAAGAAACTGTGTGAGTTCTTGGTCCAGAAAGAAATTGACTGTGGTAAGCTTGTTGTAATTGGTTGTAAGGGACTGCAGTAAACACTGGAAGCAAGGGTGGTATTGTCAGATGTCTGGAGTTAAAACTAGGAAGGCCGTCGCACTGGTTTATTTAGAAACTACACGCAAATGCGTCATTTATTTAAGACCCTCGATTGTCACTACGACTGGACCTCGCAGCTTTTCAGGAGATATAGGCAAAGCGTTAAAAGACTGTGAGACACTTCCACTGAAGTCCTTGTAGTCGATCAAGTGTACTTTGCCTGAAATTAGAAATAAAAGTGATTTGAGCATGGATCAGCTTATGCTATCAGTTTTGGATCTTGTAGTCTAAATCTAGCTAAGAAAAACCTGGGCAATTTGTTTTTACTGGTTTTTATAATTAAAGTCTCTATGCCACTATGTGGTTTTCTATTAAAACTGAACCACTTTGCATTCACGGAGCCAAACATTTACATAAGACTATGATGCTATCGCGATATCTTCCCCAGCAGCTGAGAGTCATCGTGTACCGTGCTATTCAATTGAATGGCTATTTTGAGTACCCCGAAAACATTTATTGGCCATGTCAGCTGATGAAAGAGAGAAAGAAAAGCAAGTTTCAGCTTTACAAAATATTACAAAAGCGCGAGATTCGGTCACAACATCTCCCCGAGTTTTCGTGCTGGCAAAATTTAATTTTGATGCTGAAAACTACACCATAATGATAAAATGGAACCAAGTTATTTTGACAAAATCACCATCAACATAAAATATATGCAAAGTTTTGATTTTTGATTGCATTCAAAACCCACAGTGAGTCGAAACTAAAATTTTATCTCGTATCAAAAACTTTCCCTGCTGCCACACTTAAGCCACAGAAAGGTACGTCAAAATAGGCACCAACGCAGCTGCAGCAGTTTGTGAGTCTTTGAGAAGGGATGGATTCAGCAAAACGAGGTTATAATCTCAAAAAATTATGCCATTTTACAACTCATTCAACTCATTCGGACTATAATATGTATTTTTTTTATTTCATATAGTTTTTGTAGTCCTTAACAACGATTAAAGCATAATAAACAGTGATTTCCTGCTTTTTATATACCCACAAGTTCAGTTTACCAGCGGCAGTTTTTTTATTTATTTGGAAAACTTTGATAGCCTGGGGGCAGTATAAAACATTTAAATAAATTAAAAATTTTTACTCATCTGATATCATGTTAGTGGGTAGCAAGTTTCTTGTGGTAGCCAAAAACAAAATACAAAAAAAAACTTTTTTGATCCACCCTACTGTCGATGTCAAGGTACGGTAGATGAACAATATGCGCACCACAACAAAATGACACTTTTCTCGCGTAAGCGCAGCGTCTGTCCCATTCACACCGTATTGCTGTGAGCGGGACAGACATCGCAATTTAAATGTCGATCGACAAATAGTCGCGGTGCGCATGCTAGGCCCGCTGCAGTAGCCACATGTTTATAGTTTGTGAGATTGGCGAAAAGCAAGTCGCCTTTTGTCATATGGGCACAGAATACATAATAGTACAAGTACAGAAGATCCACTCCTCAAAGTCATTTAAATAAATAGCGACTCTATTCTAGACACAATAAAGTGCAATTCAGGTCGCACACCGCTCCCTTCGCTACAGTTATATTCACCTACAAGTTACCTCTCTTTCTATCGCGTAGCTCTTATCTCTTCTAACGACTGCAGGGTTACTTCTTTTAAATAATAATGAAATAATAGCTTACAATACTTTATTACAAGTTATGTGTTTGTGAAATAAAATGTATACTTAAATACAGTCAACGCCACATCACACTATACATACTGATTTGAGGCAATTTGCTTTCTTACGAAATCAAATTGTCATTAATAATTAAGTTTATTTCGAAAGTGCGATGCAATATGCCTTCATTTGGGTTAAATATCATAAATGTACGAACGAACGACGCGACAATACGCGAATGCGGTGGGTGAGTGAGTATCGAAATCGAATTGCTAACGTGCGTCCCAGCCGGCACGCGGCAGCCCTCTGAAATTAGTCCGTCCGGACGGACCCGCCGGCTACTTGTAGCTTCGTACCTAAAGCGCGGAGTGCGCCTAGCCTGATATGGGTAAGATTTTAGATTGTTGATTGTCGGCCGTGGCACCACCACCAGTGGGTCAAGGCGTTAAGGACGCGGGTAATAAGGCTTTTTCTTATGGCCCCAGCATTTTGTCCCATAGGTGTTAATCAAAATTACCCGTGGTCCCACTCGAATTATCAGACTGAGTGCAGTGGGACCAAGGGGAAATAGACGTGGTACCACCAGTGGGACCTCAGGTAGTACAATAGAAACCCGGATTAAGTGTCCATCAGCCATTTTAATATCCCCACTGCTGGGGCACAGGCCTTTCATTTCGTGGATAAGGAGGACGGGCCATAACCCACGCGGGCCCAATGCGGATTGGTGGGTGTTAACGACTGCAAATGCAGCGGGTACCGACGGCTTAACGTGCCTTCGGAGGAACTCGAGATAATAAATTTTTGGTCACCCATCCCATGACCGACCTTTGTGAAAGTTGCTTAACCTCCGCAATCGCTGAGCCAGGCGCTAAACCACTACGCCATCCACCGAGCTCCTAGTAAGTGAATGGATAGTAATCAGTAATAGCCACGGCACAGAATAACTAATAGTACAAGTACAGAAGCAGCACTCCGCAAAGTCATTTAAATAAATAGCGACTTTTGCTCCGACACAATAAAGTGCAATTCAGGTCGCGCAGCGCTAATGGCCTACAGTTATATTTACCTAGTAGTTGCCTCTCTTTCTATCGCGTGCTCTTACCTTTTCTGACGACGAAAACGCAACGTTAGGTTTGTCTTCTTTCAAATAAACTGCGTAGCATATATCATAATGTTACAATTGTTTAGTAGTTTTTTTGATTTTGACATCCGTACACGGCACAGTGATGTCGATTCGACATTGTTAAAATTATAAAGAGACAATACCTACGCAGGCAGTAAGATGCCGCGAACTAACGGCTAGCGGTAGGTGCTTATCGCGCGACCATGAGCGAGTGATGGAGGCCCTTCTTCCCCACGACACTACCAAGGCGCACTACTGGTAGTGTCGTGGGTAATTTTTTTTCCCTTCTACACTACCGACACAGTAGTGTCGTAGGTAAAAATTCCATACATATGCATTCCCCACGACACTACCAATATTTTTTTCGTGACAACATATAAATAAATGTCTGTATTTTACCAAAGTACCAGGATCTCATAAACATAAGGAAGGTTATCTTCCATTTAACGAAAAAAGGAAAAAATATTGGTAGTGTCGTGGGGAATGCATATGTATGGAATTATTCATTTACCTACGACACTACTGGGCCGGTAGTGTAGAAGGGAAAAAAATTACCCACGACACTACCAGTAGTGCGCCTTGGTAGTGTCGTGGGGAAAAAGGGGATGGAGGCCTGGCCACGGCCAGTAACCTACCTGTGGTCAGTGGTAGGGCATGTGCGTGGGGTTGGCCATGGTGGCCATGCGCACGTACGCGGTGTGCGGCCGCGCCAGCGGCGGGGACTCCCCCGGGAGAGGCTCATTCTTGAACACCGCTGCACATTTCCATTGGTTCAGATATTGCACTGCGAACAAACAGGCATGGATTTATATATCTCGGAAATCCGTGCTATAGTTAAAAGAAAACGGCGGACGGCAAGTTACGTCGAAATGTCTCGAATCTCTGTATAGAATTGTTTCTGCTCTGTCGCAAACGAGCATAACGGGTGTAACAAGACCTTCAACGAAGCCGAAGTCCACGCATTCTGCCTATCATCAGGATCATTTTTTTTTAGACTATTTTAATTTTTTTAGGCTTTTTAGACTTTACCTGGGAAACCAATAGCTACAAAGTTATTGAAGGTCAAAGTTGAATTTTTTTCAAAATTTTTATGATATCTAATTTTATCAGTTTTTTCCTTATTTTTGTGCAAAGAAACATTATCAAAATTGTATGTATTTCGTAACAATGGCTTCAAAACGTCATCGCTCAATGTATTTCATGATCACGCACGTAAACGCTGCCTTTCAACTCGGCCGCACGCAGCTGTGTAGCATACACTCACAGACGCGGTCTGTTGTACGCGTTACATTGCGAGGTAATGTATGCAATGCTTTTTAACACCAAAAATTAAAATCGTTTCCCAGCAATAATTTTGAACAGAAATGGTCCGGATGATGCGTAGAATACGTAGACCTCTGCTTCGTTGAGGGTCTTGTTACACCCGGTATTTCAGTATTTCCTATAGAAACAACACTAATATATTTATTTATGTATTATTAAATTTTCGTTGAATAGAAATGAGAAATAAAAAGGGGGGCTTACTTTTCCACAGTCGCACGCAGCAGTCGTCCCCAGAAGAGGCCAGAAGTGTTCCAGTAACATTCCACGACACGCGCCACACGCACGAATAGTGTTCTTCAAACGCTGCAACTACTTCTGTCTTGAATCGACCCCCACCATTGTTACTAGACGGGTTGTTCCAATCACTGGAAACGTTAAATTACAACATTAGCACAAATAAAATTCCTACTGTATTTTTAGCTGTTAGTGTCTAGACACACTATCAGGCCTCCTTCACTCGCTCAAGGTCGCGCGATAAGCACCTACCGCTAGCCGTGCCTACGGAGGCACAAGTGAGCAGAGGGACGCCAAATGCCCGCCTGTGTAGCGCGCGGCATCTTACTGCCTGCGTAGGTATTGTCTCTTTATAATAGTAACAATGTCGAATCGACATTATTGTGCCGTGCGTGTACGGATGTTTAAATCAAAAAACCAAAAAATATTTGTCGTTTTTCACATTATGATATATACTACGCAGTTCATTTAAAAGAAGTCAACCCTAACGTTGCGTTTTCGTCCTCAGAAAAGGTAAGAGCACGCGATAGAAAGAGAGGCAACTACTAGGTGAATATAACTGTAGGCCATTAGCGCTGCGCGACCTGAATTGCACTTTATTGTATCCGTGCAAAAGTAGCTTTTTATTTAAATGACTTTGCGGCGTGCTGCTTCTGTACTTGTACTATTAGTTATTCTGTGACACTATGCCAAAATTACGCTACCGAAGTTCGGCATGATAACGCCTGCAATGTTATTTAAATTACTAACGACACATTAAGCCAAAATTACGCCGCGTTTTTTTCATAATGAAAGCGTTGCCGCCGAACTTCGGTCGCATAACTTCGGCGTAGTATGTATAGACACTTAGTCTTCCGAATAATTAAAATAAAAAAAAATTGTATCTAGACATACTATACTGAAGATATGCGACCGAAGTTCGGCCTAGTACGCCTGCAATGCTTTGAGAATGGCTAGCAACATACTTGCCGAAAATTACGAAGCGTTTTAATAAAAAGTGTTGCCGCGTAACTTCGGCATAGTGTGTCACACTTAAAAGTCGATAGTTGATTAGATATGTTCCTCACTTAACAACTTCCGTCTGCAAAATTTGAATGATAAGGATAAGCATGGTAGAAATTCCTATAAGTTGTGAAAAGTAAAGTGTGTGGGGACCAAAGAGTAAAATATGTGTTTTGGGGACTCACATGTGGTGGCGACGGCAAGCGGGTTTTTTTATACACAACGGAATAGTGCTTGGCCTTCACCTCACCTGATGTACGAGGATGGTTTGATAAGTCCGTGACTTTGTGAAGAAAAAAAATTTTAAAGAATATTTTGTTTTATTTTTCTACATAATCTCCTTTCAGCTCTATACACTTCGACCAACGATGTTCCAACTTCTTCAACCCATCGAAAAAATAGTTTTTATCAAACCCTGAAAAATAGGCTCCTGTTTTAGCTATCAATTCTTCATTGGATGAAAATCTTTGTCCACCAAGCCATTTCTTCATGTTTGGGAAGAGGAAAAAGTCACACGGGGCCAAATTTGGTGAATACGGGGGGTGTGGCAATAGGTCGTATCGCAATTCCACAAGTTTTGATGTTGCGGTTGCCGATGAGTGGGCCGGAGCATTATCGTGATGAAATAAAACTTTTTTCTTTGCTAGATGCGGTCTTTCTTCAGCAGCTCTATATTGAATCTATCCAACAAAGCAACATGGTAAGCTCCGGTAATTGTCTTGCCTTTCTCCAAAAAATCGATGTAAATAACACCTTTGCTGTCCCAAAAGACAGTGGCCATCTCTTTACCAGCCGAACAAACAGTTTTTGACTTCTCCGTGGCACGTTCACCGGTAGAAGTCCACTGTTTTGACTGTTGCTTCGTCTTTGGCGTATAATGGTGGACCCACGTTTCGTCAACTGTTACGTACCGACGAAAAAATTCACTTGGATTGCGGTTATACACACCTAGCATTGTTTAGAAGTTGTTACACGAGTTCGTTTTTGGCCGACTGTCAGCAAACGCGGCACCCATCTTGCAAAAAGGTTTTTCATGCCGAGAATATCGAGCAAAATATGAAAAATTCGTTCGGTAGAGATATGAATAGCATCAGCTATCTCGCGTATCTTCACTCGACGGTCTGCCATAACAATGTCGTGGATTTTGTTAACAATATCTTCAGTGGTGACCTCAATCGGCCTTCCTGGGCCGTCGGCGACAGTTGTGGTGGTACGACCACAACGAAATTCAGTAAACCACTTATGAACCATTCCATGAGATGGAGCAGAGTCCCCATAATATTTTTTCAGTTTATCTTCCGTCTGCTTAATGGTTTTACCACGTAAAAAGTAGTATTTGATCAATACGCAAAATTTGTTTTTCTCCACTATAAATGAAAATCCCGACCTCACTTGCATAAATGCTTCCAATTTTTTACTTTCACACCAATTTAAAAAATGTAACAGTATAAGCTCAGCAAGGAGTTCTAAATTAAGACAGGAAAATTGAATTAAGAAAAAATATTGTATTTAACCTTAAAGTCACGGACATATCAAACTGCCCTCGTAAAGTGACGATAAGGCCGAAGGTGAAAGCGCACTACACCCGGAATCCTTATCACTAAGGAACTGGCTATCTTACCTCTAACTGCCGGAACACAACATTTTTTTAAACTGTTGTTAGGGCATCAGACTTAGGTAAGATGGTGGTAATTAGCCAGGTGGACTTGAAATAAGCCCTACCACCAACCAAACCGAATACAAATTGTCACCCCCCTGGGAATTGAATCCAGGACCCTGGTGTCTTACAGTTGGAACGAGCGCCCGAGGTTGGGCGCGATGTCAGGTCGTTGTATAGTAATGTAGCTCGTGTGTGGGGACTCACATGATGGGCTCGATCTTGATGATGCGCACGTCCCTGGTGGCGACGGCCAGCAGGTGGAACGAGCGCCCGAGGTTGGGCGCGATGTCAGGTCGTTGTATAGTAATGTAGCTCGTGTGTGGGGACTCACATGATGGGCTCGATCTTGATGATGCGCACGTCCCTGGTGGCGACGGCCAGCAGGTGGAACGAGCGCCCGAGGTTGGGCGCGATGTCAGGTCGTTGTGTAGTAATGTAGCTCGTGTGTGGGGACTCACATGATGGGCTCGATCTTGATGATGCGCACGTCCCTGGTGGCGACGGCCAGCAGGTGGAACGAGCGCCCGAGGTTGGGCGCGATGTCAGGTCGTTGTATAGTAATGTAGCTCGTGTGTGGGGACTCACATGATGGGCTCGATCTTGATGATGCGCACGTCCCTGGTGGCGACGGCCAGCAGGTGGAACGAGCGCCCGAGGTTGGGCGCGATGTCAGGTCGTTGTGTAGTAATGTAGCTCGTGTGTGAGGACTCACATGATGGGCTCGATCTTGATGATGCGCACGTCCCTGGTGGCGACGGCCAGCAGGTGGAACGAGCGCCCGAGGTTGGGCGCGATGTCAGGTCGTTGTGTAGTAATGTAGCTCGTGTGTGGGGACTCACATGATGGGCTCGATCTTGATGATGCGCACGTCCCTGGTGGCGACGGCCAGCAGGTGGAACGAGCGCCCGAGGTTGGGCGCGATGTCAGGTCGTTGTATAGTAATGTAGCTCGTGTGTGGGGACTCACATGATGGGCTCGATCTTGATGATGCGCACGTCCCTGGTGGCGACGGCCAGCAGGTGGAACGAGCGCCCGAGGTTGGGCGCGATGTCAGGTCGTTGTGTAGTAATGTAGCTCGTGTGTGGGGACTCACATGATGGGCTCGATCTTGATGATGCGCACGTCCCTGGTGGCGACGGCCAGCAGGTGGAACGAGCGCCCGAGGTTGGGCGCGATGTCAGGTCGTTGTATAGTAATGTAGCTCGTGTGTGGGGACTCACATGATGGGCTCGATCTTGATGATGCGCACGTCCCTGGTGGCGACGGCCAGCAGGTGGAACGAGCGCCCGAGGTTGGGCGCGATGTCAGGTCGTTGTATAGTAATGTAGCTCGTGTGTGGGGACTCACATGATGGGCTCGATCTTGATGATGCGCACGTCCCTGGTGGCGACGGCCAGCAGGTGGAACGAGCGCCCGAGGTTGGGCGCGATGTCAGGTCGTTGTGTAGTAATGTAGCTCGTGTGTGGGGACTCACATGATGGGCTCGATCTTGATGATGCGCACGTCCCTGGTGGCGACGGCCAGCAGGTGGAACGAGCGCCCGAGGTTGGGCGCGATGTCAGGTCGTTGTATAGTAATGTAGCTCGTGTGTGGGGACTCACATGATGGGCTCGATCTTGATGATGCGCACGTCCCTGGTGGCGACGGCCAGCAGGTGGAACGAGCGCCCGAGGTTGGGCGCGATGTCAGGTCGTTGTGTAGTAATGTAGCTCGTGTGTGAGGACTCACATGATGGGCTCGATCTTGATGATGCGCACGTCCCTGGTGGCGACGGCCAGCAGGTGGAACGAGCGCCCGAGGTTGGGCGCGATGTCAGGTCGTTGTGTAGTAATGTAGCTCGTGTGTGGGGACTCACATGATGGGCTCGATCTTGATGATGCGCACGTCCCTGGTGGCGACGGCCAGCAGGTGGAACGAGCGCCCGAGGTTGGGCGCGATGTCAGGTCGTTGTATAGTAATGTAGCTCGTGTGTGGGGACTCACATGATGGGCTCGATCTTGATGATGCGCACGTCCCTGGTGGCGACGGCCAGCAGGTGGAACGAGCGCCCGAGGTTGGGCGCGATGTCAGGTCGTTGTGTAGTAATGTAGCTCGTGTGTGGGGACTCACATGATGGGCTCGATCTTGATGATGCGCACGTCCCTGGTGGCGACGGCCAGCAGGTGGAACGAGCGCCCGAGGTTGGGCGCGATGTCAGGTCGTTGTATAGTAATGTAGCTCGTGTGTGGGGACTCACATGATGGGCTCGATCTTGATGATGCGCACGTCCCTGGTGGCGACGGCCAGCAGGTGGAACGAGCGCCCGAGGTTGGGCGCGATGTCAGGTCGTTGTATAGTAATGTAGCTCGTGTGTGGGGACTCACATGATGGGCTCGATCTTGATGATGCGCACGTCCCTGGTGGCGACGGCCAGCAGGTGGAACGAGCGCCCGAGGTTGGGCGCGATGTCAGGTCGTTGTATAGTAATGTAGCTCGTGTGTGGGGACTCACATGATGGGCTCGATCTTGATGATGCGCACGTCCCTGGTGGCGACGGCCAGCAGGTGGAACGAGCGCCCGAGGTTGGGCGCGATGTCAGGTCGTTGTGTAGTAATGTAGCTCGTGTGTGGGGACTCACATGATGGGCTCGATCTTGATGATGCGCACGTCCCTGGTGGCGACGGCCAGCAGGTGGAACGAGCGCCCGAGGTTGGGCGCGATGTCAGGTCGTTGTATAGTAATGTAGCTCGTGTGTGGGGACTCACATGATGGGCTCGATCTTGATGATGCGCACGTCCCTGGTGGCGACGGCCAGCAGGTGGAACGAGCGCCCGAGGTTGGGCGCGATGTCAGGTCGTTGTATAGTAATGTAGCTCGTGTGTGGGGACTCACATGATGGGCTCGATCTTGATGATGCGCACGTCCCTGGTGGCGACGGCCAGCAGGTGGAACGAGCGCCCGAGGTTGGGCGCGATGTCAGGTCGTTGTATAGTAATGTAGCTCGTGTGTGGGGACTCACATGATGGGCTCGATCTTGATGATGCGCACGTCCCTGGTGGCGACGGCCAGCAGGTGGAACGAGCGCCCGAGGTTGGGCGCGAACGCTAGGTCGTTCACCGGCTCGGGCGCCGACGACAGGCACTCCGTGCGCGACCACCGACGCGAGCCCTCGCTATACCTAATCACAAGGTGATATACGAATCATTACCATTATAGACTAAGAGATAGCCACGGAAGTAGGTTTGCAATTTACAGAGCAACGAAATCCCTCTTAGCCCAGTAAACGAAAAGGTGTAGAGGGAGACAAGATTTATTATGTAAAAAAATTCGATATCTTGTATAGTTTTTGAGATATCCGCTCCTGAATATCTGTAATTTAGGAAAAATAATATTGTTTGATTGTTGATGATTCGAAAAAATCAAACGAACCTATCGCTTTTCTGAACGGCATATTCTATCAAAATCGCATTTTCTATACACAACTTAATCTCCCTTTTCACCCCTTCGGCAGTAGAATTATCAAAAACGCTTGAACACATATATATTAATTTTTAATCGTCAGCCTAAACACAAAATTTGAAGATCCTAGCTTCGAAACTGACGGACTTTCATACAAACTTTGGACCCCCGTTTCAACCCTTTAGGGGGTGAGTGTTGAAAAATCCTTTCTTAGTGCACCCCTAAACCTCATAAGGAACCTTTGTGCCAAATTTGGAGACTCTAGACCCAGCGGTTTGGCCTGTGCGTTGATATGTCAGTCACCAATCAGTTTCTTCTTTTATATATTAAAGATAAAATTACGGAGTTTTAATAGTGAATATCTCGAATACTACACAAGATATCAAAAAAAAATACTGAATTAAACATGTAGCAAATTTCACCAGCTTTCGTTTTGTAAAAAAACTCATGTCGCTGGAATGTATAGTTTTCGAGATATATGTGAAAAACCGAAAAAGGGGGCTTTCAAACCCACCCCTCCCCCCGGCATAGGGGCTACGGGCGGGGACTTTTGATATGTCCACCTCTTAACAGGTCCAAACAAAGTTACGACGTCAAAAATTGTGTTCCACGCCTTTCTCTCTATACCTTTTTTTGAGCGTTCATTGCCTGAACTATCTAGCTAGTGTTCCATACTGTCATTATTAATATATTTTTCTACCTGACAGAAGTCGGGCGTTTAGTAATAGGGTCCCGTTTTTACTCTTTGGGTAACGAAACACGACATATTTTCGCACATCTTGCCTGGCACTGCTTTTCCCCGAATCAAAACGCCTGGCAATGTTATATTCGAATTAAATACCATGATTAGATATAATACCACACCAAATCCAGAGTTCAGTAAATGAAATGACTTAAACACTTTTTCGCGCACCATGGATGCCTCCTTGCATGCTTTTGTTATGGGTCAAATATAAGAAACTTTATTTACTGTTGGAACATCAAATGTACCATGTTTGTGGCAAATAAATATTTTCTATTTCTATTTCTTGGCACTACTTTTTACCCTAATTAAAAGGCCTGGCAATGTTATATTCGAATTAAATACAATACATACATGATTAGCTATAATAACACATCAAATTCAGAGGTCTGTAAATTGCATACCTTCTATCGCTAAAAACAGCTTCTTTGTTGCCTAACCACTCTCACCCCCATCATGGAAGAGCTGCCAGGCACCTGGATCTATTAATAATTATAATATGGCACAGTAACTAGGGGGATTTCCTTGCTATGTAAATTGCAAACCTATTTCCGTGGCCTAGCTCTTAGTAAATTATATGCCCCCAGATGGAAGTGTCAAAACAGAACTTATCTTTTATTCTCATAAGGACAATTTTTTCCCAAAAACATAGGGAAAAACATTAACATGTCCCATAAAAGACAGCTAAGTACTTGTCATCTCACTACATCCTACAATATAAATTACTAAAAGAATGATATTACAGACGACTTAAATCTGTGAATATATTTCTTTAAAATGTAAGACAAAATCTCATAAATTATATACCTCAAATACAAAGAATTACTTACTCATATATGAACACCTTGCCATTACAAGCAGTACTTTTGTCTGTCTGTACATTTGCAATTGCATTAGTAGTGTTGGGCTCATCACTTCCTACAGCTAACATGGGCGGATTTATTCTGCGAAAAAAGATAAATAAAAACAAATTAAACTTACATAACTGCTCATAAATGATCTTGTATTTCTGTACTAAGTACATCTTTTTTACAGTTTACAAAACAAAAATAGAATATAGGAGAAATACACTATTACTGAAGTAAAAAATACATACAGGTCAAAATCGTCAAAAAAGTTTTGGCTTCGCCGTAGTCGGGTAATGAATTTCAATTTATAATTCTAGTAAAAGAAAAGTAGTTTATATTCATGGTAAAGGTGCAAAAACTTACTTTGATAAAGATGGGTTCCATGTAAGACAACTAATTGACACTTTGGTAGGAATCTCATGTTGTAAAGTCCATTGAGCTAGGTTCATCACATCTGGGGCTTCGTATATCCTAAAAGACAATTACATGTGCATATGTTTAATGAATATAAGTGCCCTCACACTCAAAGTGAACACACTATGCCGAAGTTACGCGACCGAAGTTCAGCAATATTACGCCTGCAATGCCACCAATGACTGACGACACATTATGCCGAAATTACGTCGCGTTTTTTTCATAATAAAAGCGTTACTGCCGAACTTCGGTCGCGTAACTTCGGCATAATGTGTCTAGCTAGACATTATATACACTCGCGAGCAAAAGTATGGAATCATAGGCCTATTTTCATACAAACGAGGCAACTTTGAAGCCTTGGTTCTCCGCTAAGGATTGACCTGATGATGGCCATCCAGGGAGTGAATGGAGGAGATTCAGATCGCTATACACACCAACTGATCTGATCAGCATTCAAAGAGGTATAAGGATCAGAGTTCTCAGTTTCAGGATTTTCATACATTTTTATGCTAATTTCGCGTTTTTTTTTAAACATATCCTACTATCTCACAGAATGCTGATCAGCTAGGTGATTGCCTAAAGTCAATCGTATTCATTTGACAGTTCATATTGTATCATATTATATATCATCCCATACAAATTGCAGCCGATGGAATACGATATGAACTGTCAAATGAGTACGATTACCTTACTTACGCAATCGCACCCTAGATCAGTTGGGTGTGTATAGTGATCTGAATCTCCTCCATTCACTTCCTGGATGGCCATCATCAGATCACAGCTAGGTAAATCCTTGGCGGCAAAACCAAGGCTTCAAAGTTACCTCGTTTGTATGAAAATAGGCCTATGATTCCATACTTTTGCTCGCGAGTGTAGGTGTATGTTTAATGACAAAAATGACATTGCTTGCATGAGCTATGATAGCTTCCAGAATATGTCAGATTTTATAATTGTGGGCTATACAGGGTTATTAGATTTCTAACATCATACACAACAACATTACTCCTTTTGATTGATGTTTTACAAATAACCCTGTATAATAATTTAGGAATTGGATTCACATATAAAAGGATAATTTACTAAACTTTTATGAAGTTTTTATGATGAGCATTTTCCATATTATTATTGGAAAGGATATTAGATTGGAGCTTACATTTAAAAAAATACACTACAAAAAAGGCTTACACCCATATTCACAAACATTACTATGATGTCTCACAGTGATGGCGGATGCACAACGTCCCACAAACCAACCACACGTAATACATAAAACAAATGAACCAATCATAGTGCTTTATCAATGCAGTACGTTCACATACTGTTATGTCCATTAAAACACTATATTTCACATGAAAACGTTTATTGAGCTTGGGAGCAAAACATTGACACACAAAGTGAAAAATGAGTCACACGTACCCTCATGTATTAATCTTATTGAACAACAAGATAACCTGCTGGTATCTACCCACATATAACCTACTATGAATTCTGATACATAACATACCTTTCCCCCAAGTATGTACAAAGACAAACTAAACTTAAACAAAATAAACAGAATATTAATCAACTGGACTACACATTTTGAACACTCATTTTGACTTACATCTTAATTTTTATTAATGAATAACATAATCTATTACATTACAATCTTTGTGCGGCCTAGAATAAGGAGTACTACCATGAACATACAATTTATTTCTAATTTTGCCGCCAGAGAACCCTGGCTCTGGTTCTACCGGTATTCCTAACATCTCAGCCCATTTTTCCTCACTAGGTATCTCTATAATATCTTGATCATGCGAATCATCATCTACTTCCAAATTATCATCACTGCACACTTCCCTCCTTTCTCCTTCATACCTCTCCTCTCTCTCCTGACTTTCCTGCTCCGTTTCTGTTTCAGGGTGTTTTTGCTTAATAAGCTGATCTATGTGCCTATTAACAACGGTGCCATCTTCTGTGGCTATGTCGTAACTTGCCATCCCTTCTCTTCTAACTACCGTACCCGGTAACCAACGCGGCCCCCTACCGAAATTTCTATACCTAACACTCTGTCCAACATCAGACTGTCTACATTTAACTTGAGCATTTCGTAAAACTTGGTTTTCTCTAGAAATGCGTGTGTGGTTGTCTGGATGGATTGTATCTAATAAAGTTCTTAAGCGTCGATTCATTAATAATTCAGCAGGACTTTTATTTGTCGAAACGCAGGGAGTAACGCGCAGCCCTAGTAACATATTAGGGATTTTAAGGTCCCATGGCATGTTATCAATCTTGCGTAATTTATCTTTAACTGTTTGCACCATTCTCTCGGCTAACCCATTTGTGGATGGATGATATGGTGCTGTAGTAACATGTCGTATTTTGTTTGCTTCAAGAAATTGTTTCATTTCACTGGACACAAATGGTGTCCCGTTATCCGATACTAAGGTTTCGCAAAGGCCGTGAGTAGCAAATAGCATTCTAAGATGCTTGATTACTGTGGCTGATGTCATATTATTGACTATGAACACTTCCGGCCATCTAGAGTATGCGTCCACAACGATTAAAAAAGTGTTATTTTGAAAAGGTCCGGCAAAATCAATATTTATGCGAGACCAGGGTTTGGCTGGTGTAATCCATTCAAACTTTGATCTAGGAGGCATGTGCCGATGTTCTAAACATTTGTCACAGGTCTGTACCATAGCCTCTATGTCGTTATTTAATCCCGGCCACCAAACGTAACACCTGGCTAGCGATTTCGTTTGAACAATGCCATTGTGTGTCTTGTGTAAACCTTGCAAAACGGTTTCACGTAATGACCGTGGCACTACCACGCGACAACCTAACAGAATACAATTTTCATGGAGGGACAATTCAGCACGATGTAACCAATAAGGACGCAACTGTTCGTCAGTTACCTTAGCTGGCCATCCACTTAATATATAATGACTGACACGAGATAGAACAATATCACGATTGGTAGCTGTGGCTATGTGATCTACATCTACCGGGAAATCCTGAGGAGTCTCAGCCATCAACAGAATGTCACATAATTGCTGCTCTGGTTGGTCTGGAACTGGCTGAGGCCATCGACTCAAGCCGTCTGCATGTACAATAGACTTTCCAGGCTTATGGGTTATATCATAATCAAAGGAGGTAAGAACCAAAGCTATTCGCATTAGACGGGGTGATAAAACAGTAGGAATTGGTCTCTTAGGGTCAAATATGCCTAATAAAGGTTTATGATCGGTAATAATCTTGAAAGATCTACCCATCAGGTAATTATAAAATTTATTGACTCCAAACATTGCTGATTGCTGCCGCTTCTTTATCGAGCTGTGAGTATCGTCGCTCATGAGAGTGAAGTGTCCTAGAACCCATTGCAATGGGTCGTTCCTGCCCATCTTCTGTAACGTGTGACAATACTGCACCAACACCATATTCTGAACTATCACAGGTTAGTACAAGAGGTTTATTCAAGTCGTAGTGGACAAGTGTGAGCTCAGACGTCAGGAGTCCTTTCGCTGTGTCAAAACTGCTCTGCTCACGCTCCGTCCATTGCCATTTATGTGTTTTGTCAAGCAACCTATGTAGGGGCTCTAGTATTGTGGCCTTGTGGTGTACGAATCTTTCGTAGAAATTAAATAATCCTAAAAATGCCTGTAACTCTTGAACATTTTTAGGCTCCGGTGTATTCTTTATTGACAATACCTTGCTCGGTGCAGGGTGGATACCCTTTGAATCGATAACGAAGCCTAAAAATTCCACAGACTCTTTAACAAATTTACACTTACTTTCGTTGAGACGCAATCCAGCATTTTCGATTCGACCGAGTACAATATCTAGTCGCTGAGTCATTTCCGTCAGAGTACGACCGCTGATGATGATGTCATCGATCAGAACGGCTACACCTGGAACGTCTGCTAGCAGCGCCGTCATCAGTCGTTGGAAAATACCTGGACACGCCTTGACGCCGAAAGCTAATCGGTGTACACTATAAAGACCCTTACACGTATTTAGTGTTAAAAGTCGTGCGGTAGTATTCGAAACTACCACTTGTGTATAAGCGCGATCTAAATCTAGTGTAGTGAAAAATTTACCTCCAGCAACCGCAGCAAAGACTTCACTAGCAGTCGGCATAGGATATGTATCCGACTCTGTAGCCTGGTTCACCGTACTGCGATAGTCTCCGCATAAACGGATTTCACCGTTCTTTTTTATTATAGGTACGACCGGGGTGGCCCACTCTGAAAAACTAGTTGGACGAAGTACCCCCTCACTAACTAATCTGTCTATTTCTTTTTCAACGCGTTCTTTAATAGCGAACGGGACCGGGCGAGCTTTCAAAAACTTTGGAGTAGCATTAGGTTTTAAGTGGATAGTGACAGGATCCCCTCGGTATGTACCTAGACCGGGTCTAAATACTTCCCTATGATTGGATAATATACTATCTACAATAGTCATATCAACATCACACATCAAATTAATAGATAAAGAAATATCAAGATCCTCAAACCAATTTCGTCCTATTAAATTAGGCCCTGATCCCCTGGCTACAATAATTTTAAGCTTACATTTAATGTCCTTAAACTCAACTGAAACACAAGTTTGTCCCATCACTGACACCGGAGAGTCATTCCACGTCCGCAGTCGGTTAGGTAAGTTAGTCAGTGGAGAGCGTGACTGCAGCATGTTCCATGTTTGACGGTTGATGAGAGAAAAGGCAGCTCCCGAATCTACTTCCATCAGCACAGGAACACCTTCCAACAAAACTGTCACCTGGTATGCCGGCACTCGAGTGCGTGTGCTATCTAACTTGTATATACCGTTAAGTTGCATGTCAGAAACTTCATTTGTATAATTGACTTTCGAAGAGGTATTTCTTTTTTTTGTAGTGCAAATCTTTTCAATATGTCCTTTCTTTTTACAATAATTACAAATCGCATTGGCAAAACGGCACTCGCCACCATGACGATCTCCACACCGATAGCACAATCGCCAACTATTTTTCGATCTAACTGCATTCACATCCATGGGTTCTGGGGATAGCGGTGACGTCACCGCGGCGTATTGCGTAGTGGCGCTGGCAGCGGCAGCGGAGGCGCCCTGGATCATCCGAGCGTCCTTTCCCGCGGTCTCCGAAGTCAACATTACATTTACAACATCATCATACTTTAAATTATCCCTCTTCAATAACTCAAACTGCAACTTGTGGTCGAGCATGCCACACACGAGTCTGTCGCGAAGCATCCGCTCCAAACTCACAAAATTACATCCAGAACTAATTTTTCGAAGTGCAGCTATGTAGTCTGCTGCTGTTTCGCCTTGTTTTTGATCTCGTTTATAGAATAGAAATGACATTGATATTTCATTTTGCTTGGGACTGTAATGTTTGGTTAGAATAAGTTCAATCTCACTGAAAGTCACTTCATTTGATTTTCGGGGTGTAATTAATGCAAGAAGTGTTTCAAATACTTGTTCACCACAAACAGTGTAAAAATTAGCTCTTTGCACAGAATCTGTGTCGATTCCATTGGCTTCAAAACAATATTTTAGTCGATCAATATAATTGTTCCACAAATCACTTTTAGGATCAAATTCACGAAAGTTCACTGATTTACACTGTATTGATCCTGATTTTTCCTGAGTCGCCATTGTTATGTCCATTAAAACACTATATTTCACATGAAAACGTTTATTGAGCTTGGGAGCAAAACATTGACACACAAAGTGAAAAATGAGTCACACGTACCCTCATGTATTAATCTTATTGAACAACAAGATAACCTGCTGGTATCTACCCACATATAACCTACTATGAATTCTGATACATAACACATACTCAAGTCAATGTTTGTTTGGTTGTTTGTGAATATGGGCGTTAGCAATGACAGTCAGTAGTTTCCTCACCTTATAATGCCATCAGCAGAACAAGTGACTAACAATAAACCTAAGTGTTTGGGACCAAATTTAACATCTGTCACTGAGGTTCTGGAGTCTACAAGATTTGACCTCTTCACCCATGTACGCAATCCTTTTTCAGAGCCTGACGAATTTGTGTCTCCTACAAAATAATGAAATGTATTATTAAGTCCTTATCAGTCTATGAAACTGTCCTTTTGCATGGAGGATTTTTAACGAATTACATTTTTCATATAGCATTTTCAAAATTTATGTAACAATTTTTTGAAGTTATGATTATGACATAAAAATATTGTAGTATTTTTCTCATTTTTCTGTATATTTGGTGGGCCTTTAGAAAAGTGCTTCCATCTGAGTTCATGCCTTTTTTGGCATGGTTTTTTATTAAATAACAACACCAAGAAGTACAAAAACAATAAGATAACTGTCATAAGTGTTGTGTTGCCAGCGTTTTCACGCAAAAAAAATACATCAAACTAGTTTTAAGAATTGTTATAAATCATAATGCTTTGTACAATACGGATGATCGTCAAAAATTACGATAACTTGTGGTTTCGATTATCAGCATCGGTATCGTTGCATTCCTAAATTTGATGTAATATCCAGCAACTGATAAATATTTTAAATCACAAAACAGAAGTTATGAGGTTCCATGTGTGAAAAAAAACACCAACTCTATAGGTAAGGGTCCAATATTAACTCATTATTTTGGGATTATTTATTTAAGTATTCTAATTCATACCAACTTCTTCCCACACTGCGGCAGTACGATCAAATGAACATGTTGCAATGACTTGTCCGAATTCAGGATGTGCCCAGGTGACTTTCCACACGGATCCATGGTGCGCCTTCCAACTACCAGTCAATCTCCACCCTCCATTACTGTCAGAGTCCCAAATCTGTAAAATTTATATTGTCATTTAGATATATGTAAATATATAACATTATAACAGTCATCATATCAGCCGCACGACATCCACTGCTGGGTATAGGCCTCCCTCAAGGATCTCCACGACGATCGGTCCTGCGCTGCCCGCATCTAGCGGCTTCCCGCGACCTTTGCCAGATCGTCGGTCCACCTTGTCGGGGGCCTACCCACGGAGCGTCGTCCGGTGTACAGTCGCCAATCAAGAACCTTTCCAGTATAACAATATCATAATAAAAATAGAACTAATTATTTATACCTACTGCGTTTTTTAAAACAGTAAAGGGATACTCAAAACATAACCTACCTTGACGTACTGATCGCTAGAACAAGTAGCCATTCTTTCGCCATAAAAGTCGTATGCTACATCGTGAATGAGGTCCTTGTGATCAGCAAATATAGTTTGTGATTCAAATAAATTTGTGATACTTTGTTCTCCCATTATTCACAATAAATACCGACAATTCATTTGCAAAAAAACACCGACCAACTGCGACAAAGAGTAAAATAACTGCGAATGACAAACAGACCAGGGTGACCATCTCAAAAATGGCGAATCTGCCCTGACCGACACTGGCAAAAAATCTGCCAAAATCTGCCAAACCCGGCTCCAGAAAATGAAAAAAATATGCCACATACAAAAAACTATATGAAATAGCGATTTATCACTTAAACTGTCAAATGACAATGGATTTTGACCGTTGAGTGTCGATAAAATGATATAACACAACACGCGATATATATTATGTTTAGTAGGCTGATAGTAATGATAGTATATTTTATTGAGAGCTGTAGCGGCATCTACCGTACCGCCGCACATAGCAACACGGTTACAACAAGATTCAACCACCATGTTACTAGATGGCGCTAGTGTCGAATGAACACAAAGATTAGTAAGGAATAACACCTCGTAGTATAAAGAATATATGGAGAAACTTACATCTCGCTATCGGAGTTTTCTCAGCCACCAAACTATATATACAACTTCCAACCATCATCAGTTGGACCGCGGTCCCCGGGCAAATACCACCCAGCCCGAAGGAAGATCTTCCACTTTGGGCTTCCTATCAGTGGCTACCCTCTCTCTCCATGCTACCATACTTACTACAATTCCTACAAGAGCTTTTTTAAAAAAAAAACTTTAAAAACCAAACCCTTTTTTCTGATTTTATTATTAATTTTTAACGATATGATTGAGCCTAGTTTCCCGTCCTTTTGTTTGTGCACTTTATGAGCTTCAGTAAATAATTACTTGCTAAATGAGTGCAAAATTAAAAAGTAAAGTAAATAATAAGTTAAAAAGACAGAAAATTAAAAGTATTTTATACATAAATACTAATCTTGGCTCGTCTTTCCTATAGTTGACGTAGAGTTTAGAGTTCATATTTTTTTTGTGTAAAGAACTCATAACTTAGATCACGAATACGAAATATTAAGGTGCGGAAACAAATAGGATGCGAGAAAAAAAATCTAAAAATTAAGATTTTCTACGTTAAAAATGTCTAATTTTAGGCAAGTGTCGTCATTTTTGACGTTTATTTATTTATTTATTAATCTTTATTGCACAACAATACACAAAATAAGGTACAAAGGCGGACTTAATGCTAAAAGCATTCTATACTAGTCAACCATCAATAAAAAGACATTCATGAATTTGCGGTACATACAAAGGAGTTACAGAACCTTAAAAATATTTAAATAATACATAGACAAATAATATATATAAAAATAAATAAACCTTAATATATATATACATATATTATAAATATATAACAAAAATAACAAGAAATAAGTTTGAGACAATGATCAGTCACATTTCCAAAAGAAAAGCATGAGCGTTTCTTTTAAATGAGAGTTTAATGGCGGCGCACTATGTTGGTAGCACTGCTAAAATTGTTGCGATGGTGACCACAGACCGCAGGTCACGTGATAGGTGCGAGGAGCGTAGCGACGAGCATGTTAGGTGTACATGAACCCAGCGCGCAAGCCGAGCGAGCGAAGCGAGTGTGCCGCGGCAACAGCCGGCGAAGCGCCAGAAACGACTTTTTTACGTGCGAAATTTTGTACGTACGTCCCCTCCCCTCTTCCCACCTCTTTATTAGCCTCCCCTGCTTAATTCCCTTATTTTTTGTTTTCAGGTTATGTTTACACAAAAATAAATTTCTCGAAAACTACACATCGCCGGCAGATGGGGATTGGAGGATAGAGTTGTTTCAACTTGTTTCCCTTCCCCTCCTATAATTGCCGATAAATAACAGTAATTTGGCTGTTATCATTATTTTTTGTGCGAGATTAAAAATTCATTTAAAAAAAGGTATGCATTTCCGCACTCCCAAATTTTAAGGGGGGGTTAGGGAGGACCCCGCCTCCCCCCTCCAACCCCTCACACCCTTAAATTCCACGTCAACTAATGGAAAGTCGTACCCTAATCTTTACAAGTGTGTTTCAAAAATATCCTCGAAATTTGCCAAAATCTGCCACTTTTTGAATCGTCAGGGGTGCGTTCGTAAACGAGGCTCGAAGTCGGACCTTCACTCCAAGGCGTGCGACGTTCGTCATCCGACGTTTACGAACGACACTGCATAGCTGTCACTGTCCTATTAGATTTGTTAATTTTGATATTAATGAAGCGCGAAATGCAACAAACACTAAAATGAAAATTAATGTTTATAAACAAAGAAGACGTGTCAATTGTCAAATAAATCGTCAGAGCGAATTTCACCCACCTATTTCGTGGGGTGACTGGTGCGTTCGCCGGGCGTCGTTTACGAACGGCTATTCCTAGTGATCGTCGGGCGATCGCCCCGGTGGTTTAAGAACGCGTACATGTCATCGAGCGTCGTCGAGCGAGCTTTACAAACGCACCCCTTCATAGTCTGTCACAGCTAAAATTTAAGTCCTAAATCTGCCCAAATGGCAGAAATCTACCACAAATGGTCACCCTGAAACAGACTGTTCTGTCAATGTCAATGTCAATCAAGGCTTCAAATCGCGTTTCGTTCTTCATTTTATTCATACGCTGATTAATTTTTCAAATGTATTTTTCATAGATATGTATGGACGGTACGGTATCACTCCACTACATCATTACTACAATAATTAGTAAGTAAACAAAGTCCCTCACCGCATCTGTCTGTTCGCTATAAAGTACCTACTTAAAAACTACTGAACGGATTTTAGGATAGTATTTAACCGGCGGGCTGATTATCTAATTAGAAACCATCTAGCGACCGGTCTCTTTTGACAGATGAATGTGATACATTGCTACTTCTTTTTGGGGTGAAAAAAACATTCCAAAAAAAAGTAGCAATGTATCAAATGTATGTCGAATGTAACCGGTCGCTAAATAGTTTCTTTTTATCTAAAAATTAGATAATCAGGGTGCGGGTAACAATAAATTCCCATTTTGGTATCAAAAATACTGAATACTTACAGCGTACTGAAATACTAAGTGTGCGACTACAGATATTGAAAATGGGTGACTTTAAAATACAAATTGATTACTTAACTAGTTAAGTTCTGTAAAAATCGCGCTGTGCTGTGCGGCCTTTTTTTTGTTATAAACAAGCAAGATTACAAGGTTACCTGGATGAAACTAACTAAAAATCACGCTGCGCAGCCGTTTTCTATAAACAAGCAAGATTACAAGATGGATGAAAATGACTAATAATCGCGCTGCGCGTCCCTTTTCTTTACTATAAACAAGCAAGATTACAAGATTAGTGGATGAAACTTACTAAAAATCGCGCTGCGCGGCCGTTTTCTTTACTATTTACAAGCAAGGCTACAAGATTAGTAGATGAAACTGATTAAAAATCGCGCTGCGCCGCCGTTTTTTTACTATAAACAGGCAAGATTAGTTTATTAAGCATTTATTTTGGCCCGCTACGGTTTACAAAAGTACTAAACCTGGGTACTTATTGTCTAATTTCAAAATCTATCGCAATCGCTTTTAAGATGTGATACACTGATGCTTCTTTTTGGCACAAATAAAAACTTACCAAAAAAATGAAGCAATGTGTCACATCCATCCATCTGTCAAATGAAAGCGATTGCGACTTAGATACTTCTCTACTCTAAGGATTGCGATAGGTTTCGAAAATTAGACAATAAGTACCCTGTAAAATTGTGTTGGACACCCCTGCTCTAGGGTATGTACCTATAATTAAAAAAAGGGCGCAGTTATAGAAGCACGCACAGGGCGCAGAAAATCCTATTAACGGCACTGTTTGTATTATACATCATGCCATGCCATAAAAACACCAAAAAGATTTCTTAAAGTATAATTTAATATTATTATGAAGTGTTAACAAAGTAGATAGTAACAATAAACAAATGCCACCATTCACAGCTATAATTAAATGGCCCTAGATGTTATTTTCCACTATGGTAATAAATAGCTAGTGGTCTTAGCTTCAATGGCACATCATTATCTTTTCAAAATTAAACTATAATATTAGCTTAAGCTATTTCATAATTTAATATGTGCAGAACACAATAAATAACATTTGAGATTGGCACTGTAGTTTCTTTCATGAAGTTTCCTTCATGAATGCTTAAGACAACAATTTTTACAATCTATACAACAGAACAGAAGCGTTTTAATTTCAGTATACATTCTTTGAGACACAGTTCATCATATGTCATAAATTTTTAGTCTTATAAGTCTTATAACATTTCATTAGATTTATTAGAGATTGATTTCTTTAATATCAGCTAAAGTGCATTTAGAACATGTTATTTTGTCTAGCTTTCATCAGATCTAATTCTAGTGCAAGCTTCCGATTGGTTTCAACCAATGCATTTTGGTTGTGCATCAAGTTCTGCATTTGCTCATTCAAGCCAAGTAATTGCTTCTCCAAAAAAAGCTTTTGCTTTGTCAGCGCCATCATAATATGCAGGAAATAGTTCCGGTTATCATCGGCAACATCTGCAAGAGTCAATTTAATGAAATCTTTTAGATCTTCCATAACTTTTACGTCCATTGCCACTGCTGCCCCTTCACCATTGCAGTTTGACTGTTTGATATTCGAAATGTTAATATTTGAACTTCTGCCATCATCCGGCATACCATTTGAAATAGCAATCGGAGATGGAAACCCAAAGTTATCTGCAGTTCTGCTGTTTAATGGGGTAGAAACTTTACTTATATTTTTTTCGGCATCCAACTGGCAATAGCGAACCTCATGTCTTACACTTCTCCTATCATGCTCTGACTTATTTACATCATCATCCAAATCATTATCAGTCTTATCAAGACCCATCATTACGAGGAAGGAGTCGGCCTTGTTTTCACCTTGCCCTGAAACTTCCAAATGGCTGGTCTTAGGAGGAGTATCATTAATATAGAACATGTCCGATGTCCTGTTACGTATTGGTGATGGCATTTTACGAGGAGACAAGTTTATATCCGTTTCTTCCCTGAGACTGATATCCGTTGAAGGAATCTTTAGTCTTGATGGTTGAAATGCAACCCTTCGTATTTCTTCTTCATGTCCTTTCAAAATTTTATATGGATTTGTAAGGTCCCTCAAATCATAGATTAGGGCAATACCATTTTTAGTGCCGAGTGCTACTAAGTTTTCCAAATTAATAGCTAAAGAAGTAAGAGTGTATGGAGTTCTGATGGTAGAGACAACATTCTGCAATCTTACATCATATACATGCATAATTTTGTCGAACCCACATGACATCATTACATCCTTGTTTATAAGTGAATAAGTAAAGTCACTAACGGGTGATGCATGGACATTTTCAAATAAAACTTTGTCTTTATTAGTGGTGATGTCACGTAGCACCATGTGACCTTCGTCAGTGGCTAGGCCCAGGAGTGACCGAGATTCATGATGAAACTTCATAGCTGAAATACTCTTTGAATAGGGGAGCTTAACAGTTGATACTGGAATGTTGGAGACAAGACCGTAAATAACAGTATCTCCGTTCTGAGTTGTGGCCGCCAGACTAGTATTCTTAGCATTGTAACTGATGAAATTCACGGTAGACTGCTGTGAAGGTGTAGGGAATGTTTTCGTTATAGATTTATTTTTCGTATCCCATATCATGACATTACCACTTTTTGTACCAATAGCGATGTTACGATGGCCATCACGATGAAAACTGGCAGACCAAGTGTCTTTCAGAGGTATGTGCTGTAAACTCCTAACATCGTGATCTGCGGCACTCAGAATTTCAACTAATCCTTTGGCGTTAACCTAAAAATCATCAAGAAAAATTAGTTCTTAAGAGAAACGCAATAAATCAGTAATTAAGAAACATCTGCACTGCATAACATTGCAGACATTGTATAACAAAATCGATTACAATTGCATAGTAAAAGTTGACCTCTTTTTAATAGTTACCTGCAATATATATTTGCTATCATCACTCCACGAAACATCCCTCAAAATTCCGTCATAGCAGCCGTAAGATTTTTTCAAAACCCAACTGTTGATGTCGTATAGTAACAAACGAGAACTAACGGAAGAGAAATACATTTTGAACTCGTTTCGTTTGTTTTTTAAAACATATGCAGCTTTTGATGGCACTTCCTAATAAACTAAGGGAATTTTTAATAGTTGTTATACGAGTCTCAAATGTATGCTGAAAGAAAACGCGAAAATTTTATACGAAGTTTATTTTGGCTTCATTGCATTGACTGACATGACCAGTGTTGCCAGCAGGGTATTGTCATAAATAGACGTGAGGCGTATTTATTGTAACAGTTAAAAATAACAGATAATTAAATGTGACTGTTTCGCCCTGTTACGAGGGCTATGAAATAACTGTTGTTCAAAGGAACAGGCGAAACAGACTGTTCTCGCCGTCTAGACTGTTCCCTGTACCGAGCTGTTATCAGAGTAACAACCTGTTGCAATCGTTCCGCCTGTTACGTGGAACAAGCGCTTTCTTACTCTAACATATGAAATAGACGTGAGGCGTATTTATTGTAACAGTTAAAAATAACAGATAAATAAATGTAACTGTTTCGCCCTGTTACGAGCGCTATGAAATAACTATTGTTCAAAGGAACAGGCGAAACAGACTGTTCTCGCCCTCTTCACTGTTCCCTGTACCACGCTGTTATCAGAGTAACAACCTGTTGCCATTGTTCCGCCTGTTACGTGGAACAAGCGCTTTCTTACTCTAACATATGAAAAGAAAAGAGACAAAGCTTGTTATTTTTATCTGTTATATAAACCGACCATATCAAAAATACATTCGACTTTGTAAATTAGTCGTGTTATCTGTTCCTGTGTTTGTTTATGGCCTTTTTTGTTTTTTGTGGCAATAGAGTTTGGCTGTTTTGCTAATGTTATGTTATAAGGTAGGTAAACAGGCTGAATTAAATAAAACTATTTTAATTTAATTGAGATTCTAAAGGATGTTTAAGCACTTTATTATTTACGTGGAATGGATGCATTTATAAGCAAATTAGGATATGCGGGTTAGGAAATCGGACATCTAGTGCTGCCAGGGAGTTAAGGAAAAAATCATGGTTCCCAGATTGGGGGTTTTTTGTAGTAAAAATTTCCTTGAAAATTTTCTTTCAGTAGACTTAGTTCACCTGGTATTTCATCATCACCATTTATGTTTCCACTGCTGGGGCACAGGCAATGACCGGAAGAACAAAATGATGTAGAGAAAGGTAGGAAAAACATTTGACTAGTGATCATTAGTTAAAAAACGGGTGTAAGCGATATTCGACTTTACTGACTTTCAAACTTCAATATGCTCGAAAATCGCTTGCACTTGTTTTTAACAACAATCTATTTTTATTTTTATTATTTAAACTTATTTAGTAAATTTATGATAATTACTGCCATCTATCGCAATTTCAGTAAAAAGCTTAATGAAAGTAATACAGCAAGCAACTTCATTAGGTGACATGATGGTTCACCCAATACAAACAAGATGTCGCATGTGTGCCGTAACTGCCGTAATGGAAAATATATTTTATAATATTAGATTTTACGTAATTGTAATAAAGTTTAGTCTTGCTTAACAGAAAAAAATAACAGTTTATGATCATAATAGATAAAAATAACAAGCTTCGTCTCTTTTCTTTATGTTAGTAGTCCTAAGGTTAGAGTAAAGAAGCGCTTGTTCCACGGACGGAACAGGAGGAACAATGGAAGCAAGTTGTTACGACTGTTATTTTTGTAACAGGATGTTGGAATTGTTATTTTAGTGTAACAGGAACAGTTGTAACATGTAGGCAATTTACCCTGTTACAACCCATGTCTAATATGAAAAGAAAAGAGACAAAGCTTGTTATTTTTACCTGTTATATAAACCGACCATATCAAAAATACATTCGACTTTGTAAATTAGTCGTGTTATCTGTTCCTGTGTTTGTTTATGGCCTTTTTTGTTTTTTTGTGGCAATAGAGTTTGGCTGTTTTGCCAATTTTATGTTAAAAGGTAGGTAAACAGGCTGAATTAAATAAAAATATTTTAATTTTATTGAGATTCTAAAGGATGTTTAAGCGCTTTATTATTTACGTGGAATGGATGCATTCATAAGCAAATTAGGATATGCGGGTAGGAAATGGGACATCTAGTGCTGCCAGGGATTTAAGGAAAAGATCAGGGTTCCCAGATTGGGGGTATTTTCAGTAAAAAATCCTTGAATTTTTTTTCTTCAGTAGACTTAATTCACCTGGTATTTCATCATCATCATCATAATCACCATTTATGTATCTACTGCTGGGGTACAGGCAATGGCCGGAATAACAAAATAATGTAGAGAATATAGGAAAACATTTGACTAGTGATCATTAGTTAAAAAACGGGTGCAAGCGATTTTAGACCTTACTGACATTCAAACGTCAATATGGTCGAAAATTGCTTGCACCAGTTTTTAACAACAATCTATTTTAATTTTTACTATTTAAACTTATTTAGTAAATTTATGATAATTACTGCCATCTATCGCAATTTAAGAAAAATGCTTAATGAAAGTAGTACTGCAAGCAACTTTATTAGGTGACATGATGGTTCACCCAATACAAACAAGATGTCGCATGTGTGCCGTAACTGCCGAAATGGAAAATGTATTTTATAATATTACATTTTACTTAATTGCAATAAAGTTTAGTTTTGCTTAACAGAAAAAAATAACAGAACATTTAATAATCACAAATTAATAGATAAAAATAACAAGCTTCGTCTCTTTTCTTTGTGTAAGTAGTCCTAAGGTTAGAGTAAAGAAGCGCTTGTTCCACACCCGGAACAGGAAGTAAATTGTTACGACATGGCTGTTATTTTTGTAACAGGGTGTTGGAACTGTTATTTTAGTGTAGCAGGAACAGTTGAAACAGGTAGGCAATTTACCCTGTTACAACCCATGTCTAGCTCCGAGTGCAACCAAAGCGTGACATTCGGTTGACAGTAGACATGAGGCGTATTTATTGTAACAGTTAAAAATAACGGATAATTAAGTGTAACTGTTTCGCCCTGTTACGAGCGCTATGAAATAACTGTTGTTCAAAGGAACAGGCGAAACAGACTGTTCTCGCCGTCTTCACTGTTCCCTGTACCGAGCTGTTATCAGAGTAACAACCTGTTGCCATTGTTCCGCCTGTTACGTGGAACAAGCGCTTTCTTACTCTAACATATATGGAAAGAAAAGAGACAAAGCTTGTTATTTTTATCTGTTATATAAACCGACCATATCAAAAATACATTCAACTTTGTAAATTAGTCGTGTTATCTGTTCCTGTATTTGTTTATGGCCTTTTTTGTTTTTTGTGGCAATAGAGTGGCTGTTTTGCCAATGTTATAAGGTAGGTAAACAGGCTGAATTAAATAAAACTTTTTTATTTTTATTTAGATTCTAAAGGATGTTTAAGCACTTTATTATTTACGTGGAATGGATGCATTTATAAGCAAATTAGGATATGCGGGTAGGAAATGGGATATCTAGTGCTGCCAGGGAGTTATGGAAAAGATCATGGTTCCCAGATTGGGGGTTTTTTGTAGTAAAAATTTCCTTGAAAATTTTCTTTCAGCAGACTTAATTCACCTGGTATTTCATCATCACCATTTATGTCTCCACTGCTGGGGCACAGGCAATGACCGGAAGAACAAAATGATGTAGAGAATGTAGGAAAACATTTCACTAGTGATCATTCGTTAAAAAACGGGTGTAAGCGATTTTCGACCTTACTGACTTTCAAACTTCAATATGCTCGAAAATCGCTTGCTCCTGTTTTTAACAACAATCTATTTTTATTTTTATTATTTGAACTTATTTAGTAAATTTATGATAATTACTGCCATCTATCGCAATTTAAGTAAAAAGCTTAATGAAAGTAATACTGCAAGCAACTTCATTAGGTGACATGATGGTTCACCCAATACAAACAAGATGTCGCATGTGTGCCGTAACTGCCGTAATGGAAAACATATTTTATAATATTAGATTTTACTTAATTGTAAAAAGTTTAGTCTTGCTTAACAGAAAAAATAACAGTTTATGATCGTTATAGATAAAAATAACAAGCTTCGTCTCTTTTCTTTATGTAAGTAGTCTTAAGGTTAGAGTAAAGAAGCGCTTGTTCCACGGACGGAACAGGAGGAACAATGGAAGCAAATTGTTACGACTGTTATTTTTGTAACAGGGTGTTGGAATTGTTATTTTAATGTAACAGCAACAGTTGTAACAGGTAGGCAATTTACCCTGTTACAACCCATGTCTAGTCATAAATTACCTAAAATATATAAAAAAGTAACCTTTTAGTGAAAAAAATTACCTTTCATATTTTTTTTTGTGAAAATGTATTCAAAGTTGATTAGATGTTAATTGTATTAACTTACAAAAACAAAAAACAAAAAAACATTTTCAGCATTTGCAAAAAACATTTTTTTGTAATCTTTGAAATGATATAATTCGGTTCGGACTGAAGTGACAGATTTGGTATCATTATATATTTTGCTTGTTATACTTTTTACAATATACATGAATATTATCGACTGCCGCAAAAAAAAAACGAATGCACCACTTGCCCATACAAATTGGTCATTTTCTTTTATAGCTCTTTCTATTCACACAAAACAAAATACTATAAAATAGAATTACAACAGGATAGGTAACTACCAAACGATTCAAACAAAATTACTTCCTATGTAAAATCTGTTTGCGACTCATTGAACTCACAAACAAACTGACATTGACAATGACAAGTGATGGCGGCGGGCGGGGGGCGGGCGAGGGCGACACGACATGAAAAAAAACATAAAGAGCACTCCATTTCAAGTTAGTTTTTAAAAAATAAGAATTAATATTGAACTTCCGAAAAATTACCTAAAAGTTACCTTTTGAGTAGTGTAACCTAGAAGTAACCAGACAGATTCTAAAATCACCTAAAAGGTTACTAAAGTAACCTTCTGGCAACGCTGGACATGACTGACAAGACAAGACCACGACAAGACAATGACAAGTCTGAGCTTGACTGACAGTGACAGTACGTACTTCTTCTTCTTATTATTTTTAATTTGGCTTTGGCAATCTAGGCCACGTTCCGAATCACCTTATGCCGAAATTAATGGACGGGTCACTTTTCGTTCATTTTCGATGCTTCCTCGCAGTGAAGCATCGAAAATGAAGTGTCTAATTATGTAGATTCATATTTCATGGCAATGCGCCTTTTCGATGAAAGTCACTAGACGGCAGTGAGAGTAAAATAGTTTCATCGAGCATCGGTCATTGCATCGGAAATGAACAATAAATGAAGCGTGTAAACAGTGCCATTAACTGCAGTGAAGAGAGTTTTTGGCGCCATTTTGTTGGGTTCGGTTTGGTGACTATTTTAATTAATCGCAAATTGATTCATAGTGGATATTGTGTCTTAAAATTGGTGCAGTTTTGTGGTACAAGTGTCTACGCAACTGAACAATATGTGGGATGATTGAAATAGGCGCGATCTTGGTTGTGTGAAGCTGAGACTTTTATTGTAGTGGCTACCTCGGCTGACCTTACCGAGTAAACTGTCTTGATATACTTGGTGCCAAATGCTCCAAGCAGCATTGGAATGCGATGCACCCACATTTTAATGTATACTGAAACAATCTACCACTGAACTATTCGACACTTGACACTGGCAAAAATTACTTCCAAGAGGAAAGTAGATTGCTAAAACTAAAATAAGAAGAAGAAGAACTGCAGTGAACGGTTTTTGTTTTTTTTTTTGGCGCTATTTAGTCAAGTTCGGTTTGGTGTCTATTTTAATTATTCGCAAATTGATTCATAGTGGATATTGTGTCTTAAAATTGGTGCAGTTTTGTGGTATAAGTGTCTACGCAACTGAACAATATGTGGGATAATTGAAATAGGCGCGACCTTGGTTGTGTGAAGCTGAGACTTTTATTGTAGTGGTGGCTACCTCGGCAGAACTTACCGAGTAAACTGTCTTGATATACTTGGTGCCAAATGCTCCAAGCAGCATTAAAATGCGATGCACCCGCATTTTAATGTAAACTGAAACAATCTAGCTCTGAACTATTCCACACTTGACACTGGCATAAATGACTTCCAAGAGGAATGTAGGTTGCCAAAACAAAAATAAGAAAAAGAAGAACTGCAGTGAATGGCATGTCGTCAGTAACTTATTTGTGTTTATTTTAAAATGCCTTTATTTTTCGTTTTTAGACTTTTCAACCCGCATCATGCTTGATGCTACATGCATACAAGCAGTACATGCAAGCATTTTATTTTTCTCTTTAATTAACTCTTAATTCTTTTATCAAAATTATCACGCACAACCTGTTGCTGCGAAATTTTGTGAGAAATGAGAAATACTACATTCATTTTACATTAAGGCCCGTATTTATAAAACGCTCTCAACGTTGAGAGCTATCCTGAGATCATACTCGAGATGCTGTTTTAATTAATAGATCATACTTAAGTTCAGGATTAAGTTCGTGGTATCAACTGAGATCACTCATATTAATAAACAAAACTCTGCACTTGAGATCACTCTTGAGATGATGATTGAGAGCGTGTTTGCCAAGTGCTGCAAAACCGTGACTTGAGAGCGTGCGCACGCGGGATAGTTATTTTATTTTGAACTGTTACGTATGTGTTTGTACTTATACGTGGATAAAACTATGGAATTTCAAAATATAATATACAAAGTTAATCATTATGATGATATTGACTACGAAATTACATAAATTGCGAAATGTATTAATAATAATAATTACGATATCCCGCCAATTTTTTCGTTTTTTTTTGTTCATGTAACAGAAAAGGCAAAGGCACATTTGCATCATACAGCCACAGAATAACATACTTAAGCCAAGACTTCAGTCTTCTATAGTCCGCCAAACACTTTGAAAGGCCAAACATGGTTCTTTCTTTGACTTGAAAATTTTTCGCATATGCGGAGGGCGCGTTCCGAATCACGCTAACAACGCCATACGCCCGCACCCTGATTATCTAAAAAGAAACTATTTAGCGACCGGTTTCATTCGACATACATTGCTACTTTTATTTGGTATGTGTTTTTTCACCCCAAAAAGAAGTAGCAATGTATCACATTCATCTGTCAAAAGAGACCGGTCGCTAGGTGGTTTCTAATTAGATAATCAGCCCGCCGGTCCGATACATACATTACGTACTCGTATTTCCTCAAGTAAGTTGAACTGAAGTACAAAATAAAGTGATATTTTATTTATATTTTAATTCTTCAATGCCTGCGCGGCGTGGGAGTACAAATTTATAAAATAACTAGCGGCCGCCCGCGACTTCGTCTGCGTGTAAAGGTTTTTTGCTATCCCTCGGGAAAAATTCATTTTTTCGGGATGAAAGGAACCCTATGTCCTTCTCTGTACCTTTGACAACGTGTATGCAAAATTTCATGATGATCGGTTCAGTAGTTAGGACGTGAAGGCGTAACAAACAAACAAACAAACGGACTTTCGCATTTATAATATTAGTAAGGATATTTTTGTATAGTTTATATTCAATTTCAACTCAAAAATGTCGTGTTGTTGTATGAAAACCACGGTGAACTTAAGATCCTGCTCTTAAGATCGATCTTGAGAGCTGAGATCGATCTCATTTGATACGCTCTTGATATCTGATTATTAATTAATAAGCAACTTAAGATGCTGTTCACATCTTGAGAGCGTATCAGCTGAGTGAGATCGCTCTTGAGATCGGTATTGAGAGCGGTTTATAAATACGGGCCTTAGTGTCTAAATACAAAAAGTCGTTCACTGGTCACTATTCATCGAAAATGAAGCACTTTTGATGACCCATCTAATTTCGGCATTACAGCGCTGAGGTGCGTTCCGTACAAAGAGTATAATTATATATTCAGGAAAAGAGTGGCCTCTTGCAGTCAATCATGGCCAACTTGTTTGACAGCGCCATCTATCGATTGTTGCCTCAGCTAAAATTGTAAGGCATTTAACTCTACGCACTTAAGCAGCGAATATCGCCGACGTAATTAAAAAAAATGGAAGGAGCTACAAACACGCGTGTACGCAAGATGCAGTCGCCATTTTCTGTGAGATGTCAAGTGCTATTGGACGTTTGCTGTCCTGAATGTCAATTTAGTTTAGTAGCAACAGATAACAGATGGCGTTAGTTTCTTTGATTAAATGTTTTACAAGAGAACTGTCCCCCCCCCTGGTTCCGTACCTACGCTCCGAGTGCAACCAAATGCTCTAACACCGTTCCAAACATTAGAGCGTGACGTTCGGTTGCAACAACTTTCCCGTTCCAAACATTAGCGTATAGTTGGCAGCCTCAACATGGAATTAGAAGGTTTTGACTAGGTCAAAAAATTGTTAGTAAATAGTGATAAATAGTGAACTATAGTATATAAATAGTAATACTATGGTTCAAAAGATATTTGAGTATCTTGGTGAGGCTGCTAACTTGACATCAAGCTGGTAGACACCTTAAGAAATACAGTTCGTATCAATGTAATTTATATGCCAAAAAATTGATAGAAAATAGTGAATCGTACACGCAAAATTTCAATAATATTGCTTCAATACAAGCCGAGATATTGCGGTCTTAAAGTGGGCTGCTAACTTGACGTTTTTGGCGATGGCGATTCCAGAGAAACGGGTACAAGTTATAAACAAATAATTATATCAAAAAATTGTTAGTGAAATTGTGATTCTTACGATATAAATAAAAAAAGAATTCTTCATTGCTATTTTCTAAAAATCGAATGTTAATTTTTTTATTTTATTTTTATTAACATTGGCATACACGACAGGTAACAATCACTGAGCATACAAAGTAGAAGTTTTAGTTATTATAGATACTAGATTGAGACCCAAAAATGTATATGCACAGCATAACATGCGGAGAACACATAAACAAGGTTACATATGCAAGTAACATAACTTACACAAAAGATTAAAACATTACAAAACGTTTATCTAATTAATTAAGAGGAGGAAATAAAGTTTATACCTTTAAGCAAAGAACGAGAGGTGGCACATACGTAAGTATACTTAGGTAGCTCAGTCGAGGATCTTCTTAATAACAAATTTGAAGACAGTATGTTTTTTAACAAATACATCTAGTTGATCGTGGTTTTGTAGCAACTCATTGTATAAACGACACATGCGAACAATGGGGTTATAATATGAGGTATTGTTTTTGTATATTTGTAAAGAAAACACCCTCTTCCGTTACCGAGATAGCATTCTAGTGTTAAAATTGAGTAAGGAAAGCAATTCGGGCGAGTCAAATTCCGAGTGGATGATCTTATGGAGATGGAGTAAATCTTGTTGCTTTCGACGCGTCTCCAGGGATGTAACTTTAAAGTGCTTGAGCCTATCTGTGTAAGAAACGAGTTTACGATTTAACCCAGCTCTAAATGCAGCAATTCTAAGACATTTTTTTTGCACACGTTCGATCTTATCAGAATGTACCTGATAGTTTGGTGACCAGATGACACATGCATATTCAAGGCAACTTCTGACTAGGCTATTAAACAGAAATAAGAGGCTGCTCTGGCTGCTAGACTTCTTGAAATGTAATGTAGACCGAGCTACGAAACCCATGGTTTTGAGAGACCTCGTCGTTATACTGTCATAATGTTCTCTAAATGATAATTGTTCATCAAATATAACGCCTAGATCTTTCACAGTTGTGACTCTGGTTAGGTTTTGTCCATCAAGTTTGTAGTCGAAAAATATTTTGTTTCTTTTTTTTGGTGAATGATATGACTTGACATTTTTTTGCATTTAAGTGCATCTTATTATCTACACACCACTGTGAAAGTGAATCAAGATCCCGTTGTAAAGCTTGACATTCGATATTGTCCTGAATCGTACAGAATATTTTCAAATCATCCGCATATAAAAGACAAGGACATTTCAAACGATTGGTAAGATCATTGATAAAGATCAAAAAGAGAAGAGGTCCCAGATGCGACCCCTGCGGTACTCCAGAGGTCACAATGGTAGGCGTTGACTTGTATCCCTTAAGAGCAACCAGTTGACTCCGTCTACACAGATAGGATATAATCCATCTTAGCATATTGCCATGGACTCCGTACAATTTACTAAGCTTCTGACAAAGCAGGTAGTGGTTAACCTTATCGAAGGCTTTCGTGAAATCTGTGTAGACGGAGTCCACCTGTCCACCGTTAGCAAAGGTTGCACAAAGGTAGTTCTTATATTCTAGCAGGTTAGTAACAGTGGATTTACGTTTCATAAATCCATGTTGACTCTCACACAGATATGGTGCAACACGACTATACAAATAATCGTAAATGATACTCTCGAAAAGTTTAGCCATACCAGATAAAATGCTGATAGGCCTATAATTGGTACAATCAGATCTATCTCCTGACTTAAAAACCGGTACTATATGTGCAGTTTTCCAGCATGTAGGAAAAACACCCTGCTCCAACGACAAATTAAAAATAGTTGTTAAGGGAAGACTCAGCTCATCAGCACATTCTTTGAGAAACTTAGGTGGTATGCTGTCCGGTCCAGCACCCTTTTTAATGTCTAACGCCTTTAGTTTCTTAGATACCTCATCCTGCCCTATAGTGAGACTAGAGAACGAATTGCTATAAATTGAAATATTCTCATTTATAAAAGTTGGACAGCTGCTGTCAGATTCAAACACTGAAGTGAAGTATCTCGAGAAAAGTTCGCATATTTCCGCACCCTCAGACGCTGTACTATCACCATATCTCACAGACTCTGGTATACCATTCGAACCCTTTCTATTATCAATAAACTTCCAGAAAGTATTTACATCATTCTTAAGACCAGCCTCCACACATGTGATATGCACCTCGTAACATGTCTTGATCAGGTGTTTGCACCTAGTTCGAATGGAAGCAAATCTGTCGTAATCCCTTGGGTTACCAAATTTCTTATATCTTTTGTGAAATTTAAATTTTTCTTGTATATCTTTAATTAATTGTGGCGAGTACCAGATTGGATATGAATTATGTACTTTATTTTTAAGTGGAGTGAATTTTTCTATGATAGTATTTAACTCAGAATAAAACTTATCGACGATGATATCAATATCATCTGTCCGTTGTAGTACCGTGGACCAATCTATCGATGCCGATGCCAGCGCTTTTCTGACCTCACTATAATTGCACTTATTGAAGTTAAATTGTTTAGACTGACGTTTCATAATTGTTTTTTGCAATATAATTTTCCCAAGTTCTATTAGCAAAGGTGGATGATGTTTGTCAATGCGTGAAAGGGGATCTGCTTCAAGTACTGTTACATATTTTTTTTTTTTTTTTTTTAATTATAATGGGTTTGCTCTTGACCCTAGTCTAGCCCGAAAGTATAGACGGGGTCTACGATGGAGCGAGCTTGCCCAGAAGGTGCCTATTCACTCTGGCCTTGAAAAGAGTCAGGTTGTATGTGCTCGGAAACACAGACGCCGGCAGGGAATTCCATTCCTTGGCTGTGCGCATTATAAACGATGATGAGTAGCGTTTAGTACGCACAGGAGGTATATCAACCAAGAACGGATGGTAGCCTGCAGTGCGTCTGGATGTCCGATGGAAGAAAGGAGAAGGTGGAATGAGCTCATGCAGCTCTTGAGCACACTCGCCGAAGTACATTAGATGAGTTGCTTAGCACTAAATCTAGAAGCCTACCATTCTGGTTAGGAATTCCGTTGAATTGAGAAAGTTCACAGAGTGCCATAGTACCCAGTAGAAGTGACGATTTCACATCACATGATGTGCCAGGAGTCATAAATGAATCCGGCAAATCACGAGACCATGATAAATTGGGGATATTGAAATCACCAATCATCATGTTAAACGAGTCATCCGATGTATTTGTTAATATTCTTTGACAATTAAGATAAAAATCTCTTTGATAAGGGGTAGCCAAATCAGGTTGCAAATAACAAGCACATATATTAATATTGTATGCAAGATCATCGTTCGACTTAATACTCACCCAAATATCCTCGACCTCGCTCTCCCAAGTTGCCTGCCGAATCACATTATATTTCTTTTTTATCGCTAAAAGAACGCCACCACCATCTTTTTTACATAAGCTAGCACTTTCGCGGTCTCTTCGAAAAACGTTATACCTACCATCAAACAACTCAGAATCGAAAAAACCTGAACTAAGATTGGTTTCTGTTAAACATATAATATCATAATTACAGTTCTGTGTTGCTAGAAAAAAATCCGTAATTTTTGATCTTATTCTATTAACATTCTGATAATAAATCAACATAAGCTACCAAAAAAAGAACAACCATATAAACAAACTAGAACATTTACAAATAAAATATATATAAATTAATATTGTAGGTAGGTATTAAATTATTTTATCTAGGCTTGTAACGTCCTTAATAATTATGGGGGAGGATGACTCATTTTTTCGGACATAGACCCGGCCAAATTTGACCCAAACGTAATCATAACCACGTTCTTTCGCTGCCTTTCTGGCTAACGCGTGTAATGTTTTACACTCTGGCGCCAAATGTTCCGATAAGTATAATCGTACTTTTTCACCAACGATGTGAAGATGTGAAGTGTTAAGATGGTCAGACTTTAATGCTTTATTGAATCTCTTGTATGAAGATAATAAATGATCACGATGACGTTCTGAGGGCAACGTTATGATGACGTTGCGTGGCCGCTGCGAAGTAGAATCAAGTTTGGCCACACGGCGGACCGCGCATATGTCGGTGTCTGTAATGGGAGCTTTTGTCACTTCACAAATTTTCTTGATTATGCCTGGAAGGTCCTCATTATTTTTTTCAGGTAGCATTTGCAGTTCCACATTATGGCTTCTAGAGAATTTTTCAAGTGATACTAAACGCCGTTTCAATTCTTTCATTTCAGCCTGCATAGCTGTAGTTTCAGACTCATGAGAGGTTACTTTGGAGCTGACTGACTGAAGCTCTTTTTTCAGGTCATTATGCTGTGCGGCTAAGAAATCGGTGGTTTCAGTGAATTCCACTTTCAGATGGTCAATGGCGCATTTGATTTCCTTTTTGATTGAAATATTTATATCATTAATGATTGACAATCTCAAGCTATCTAGTTTGGTATCCAATAATTTGCTAAACTGTTCATAGGAGATCATACCTGACATATCTGTACTCGATAACTGTTGACAAGTTAATGTGATATTACCAGTGGAAGGGAGCTGGGACGAAGCTGTAGCGATATTAAGTTCAGTGCCTTTATCAAAGGTGTTATTTATTTGCAGGTCATCGCATGACGCATCCGCCGAATCCAGTAGGGGCTCGAACTGATTGTGTACTGGGGTACTGTCATTTTTCCTTCTAGTAATATTCATACAAGACGGACACTTCCACGACCGTTTCAGCTCAGCCAGATTGCTTGAGAAGTAGGTATTTTTCATACCAATGCAGGCATAATGGAATAAGCTTTTACATGCCACACAAACAAGCTTCTCTCTGTGATTAATAGAAGAATTACAAGCTAAACAATTCATTATTCAATGGTAAATATTGTGTGGTATTATAGGATGTTATAGCTTGCAATCGCATACAATATTGGTAGGTAGGAATTGCGTTACGAAGCAATCAATGGCAATCGTTTTCTGTATGCAGCCTTGTCCTGTTATGCAGTAATAAATAAATAGACGCACTGATTAAAGGCGCAATTCGATTGTCAAGGACGCACAGTAGCACAGTAACCGATTTCTTAATGACCGGTTTTGTGTAGCGATTAATGTCACTTAAACGTTGTACTACATTTTTTTGGAATCAATACGAAGATTTTAGTCAACCAATTTCACTTTTACGAAAACAAATCACTCCACGATTTAGATCAAATCCTTCACTTTAAGATTATATATCTCACTTAGCCGTTTAAACACTTTTAACTTTATTTATGAATAATTAAAACACGGAGCTGTACGGTAACGATGTTTACTTGCGCGTAGCGGAGGGTAGATGTTAGTTTAGTATGTAGTTAATGATGTAGTTAACTTCTACATAATACTCTGAAAATAGGCTGTTGATCAATATTGAACTTTGCTCCACAGTAATAAGGTTTAAACTTGATTGCAATCATGAGGTGAGTACTATTAAGCAAAAAAGTGAAATTTATATTTTTTGACTGTCAATAGTCATATCCTCGGTTCAATACTATTGATTTAGTATAAACAAATATTTTTCTACCCACTTTTTTTAATTTTTTAGAGTATTGACACAATCAAAAAATTTTTGATTAAATGTCATCAAAAAAAAATTTGGTCATAATCATCATCATAATCATCATAATCATTTATTCACATCAAACATGGTATGAAATGGTGGTAACATTAAGTGAATGAACGTGCTCATGTTTCACTATTAAAATAGCATGCAAATTATTAATATAGGTACACGAAAAGATAAAAAGGAAAAACAGTGCATTCTATAAAAACTAGGTCTCAAAATGTCAATAATAATAATATACATGTCAATCAATGATCTAAGATGTCAATAGTTAATTATAAATGTCATAAAATTACTTTTTGTCAAAAAAAATCCTTAATGCTATAAAAATTATTTTCATTTAGCCATTTGAAGAGACTTTTTTTAAATTTAAAGTTGTTCAATATTTTCAGATCGTTGGGAATCTTATTGTATATTCTAACGCACATTACAAGACAACTTTTACTATATTTTCTTGTGTTTGGTACATTTCTTATGACTAGTTTATGTTTGTCTCTTCGCACTCTAGTGTTTGGGGCATCAGATGCTTTCGCAAATAAATATCTATTTCGGTGCACAAAATTACATATCTCGTATAAGTAAAGCGAGGGAAAGGGCAGAAGACCTAGGTTTTTAAATATCGGTTTGCATGATTCATCAGGTAGAATTCCATATATGGCCCTTATGCATTTCTTCTGTGCTACGAATACTCTGTTCCAATCCGTGCTATTACCCCATACCATCAGTCCGTATCGCAAGATCGATTCTACATAAGCACGGTCGTTTAATACTTTACTCTCAGTTCATTTATTTAGTTATTTATTCGGGAAAAACTACTAATATTTAACTACCAATAAGGTACCTAACGTTAAAACTATAACTTAAAGGAAGGAGTCCAATGAAAATACCCTAATCTGTAATTTTTTGAAAATGAATATTTTGTATTTTTTTTAGTAACTGAAATTTTTACGTTAGGTACCTATTTGGTGAGATTTATAATAAAATTAGTAATCAGTAGGTAGGTAAGTAGGTTGGAAGTATATGATATAAGTAAAAAATATTTATAGTTTTTCCCGAATAAATAACTAAATAAATGAACTGAGAGTAGTATTACTGATGATTAGAGTAGATGTATTGGTATATATATATGGTTAGAGTACTAGTATTAATTATTATTAGAGTAGTATTACACAATCAATTTTTTTATGAGATTTAATAAAAAAATGGGTAGAAAAATATTTGTTTACTTATACCAAACCAATAGCCTTGAACCGAGGATGTGACTATTTATTGACACAGTCAAAAAATATAAATTTCACTTTTTTGCTTGATAGTACTCACCTCATGATTGCAATCAAGTTTAAACCTTATTACTGTGGAGCAAAGTTCAATATTACTCGACAGCCTATATTCAGAGTATTATGTAGAAGTTAACATTAGATTTTTAGAAAATAGCAATGAAGAATTCTTTTTTTATTTAAATCGTAAGAATCACAATTTCACTAACAATTTTTTGATATATTTATTTGTTTATAACTTTTACCCGTTTCTCTGGAATCGCCATCGCCAAAAACGTCAAGTTAGCAGCCCACTTTGAGACCGTAATATCTCGGCTTGTATTGAAGCAATATTATTGAAATTTCGCGTGTACGATTTACTATTTTCTAACAATTTTTTGGCATATAAATCACATTGATACGAACTGTATTTCTTAAGGTGTCTGCCAGCTTGACGTCAAGTTAGCAGCCTCACCAAGATACTCAAATATCTTTTGAACCATAGTATCACCATTTATATGCTATAGTTCACTATTTATCACTATTTATTAACAATTTTTTGACCTAGTCAAAACCTTCTAATTTCATGGTGAGGCTGCCAACTATACGCTAATGTTCCAAACGTCAGAACGTTGGTGAGCATGCGAATCTCCGTGCCACTGAATAATTCCATTCTAAAACTACCTAGAAGTAATGTACCGATGATATACGTTCTTATTTCAGATATCAAATCGATTGTACCGGCTTCCCGGCAGAATGATTGACAAAAGCATGTGGCACGGAGAGTCGCATGCTTTGAGGTTATGTTTTTTGTTAAATCGTCGAATTCCAGATCAATCTGAGTCTGTACAGGTGGTTTGATGTATTTGTAGCCGTTACATATTCATTGTAACAGCTACAAACACTTTCGTTGCTCATGTAACGCAACAGGGTCAAAGATATCGCGATCTAAAGTTTTAAAAGCATGCGACTCTCCGGCCCACACACTTAAGTCTAAAATATTGATGAAAATTGCATTAAGATTAAAAATAAGCAGGTTTTTGTAATCGTTTGATCACGATAAACGACCCGAAAACATATTTTCAGAATATCTTTACTCGTTTTAGAGAAATTTGCAAATTTATTTACTATAAACAATCACAGTGTAGGGTTACCATATCGTCGCTCGGTCAGAATCATTAGGCTGTTTCTAGAAAATAGACCGATCGGAATACGTTATTTTGAGGGTATAACCTTCAAGAATTCTAAAGTTTATAAATTCTTGCCTGTCGATACATTGGCATATAATTAGTTTATTTTTGCGTTTTGTGTCACATCTAGCCGATGCATCTTGAGAAATTCGATTATTTGTGGTGGTTATAAATAATTGGACTCTAAGGCGATTCTCCCACTGCCAACGCGCGCCGTCGTCGCGGGGCGCGGTTTGGCGTTTCACGCGCGCGGTGACGGCGCAGCGCAACGCCTGTTCGGGCGGTTTTCTCCGCGCCCCCGGTGCTTTGCCCGGTGACCAGACAGACTGTATAAGAGTTTATCATTAACAACTAACGTTCGATTTTATGATCACTTTATATTCTTTTTACTACTTTTAGTAAGTTTTTTCACTGTTTAAAGAAATAAATATTGACTTTGGCAGGCCAATTTATACATATACAACGTGTAACAGAAAGGGGGTATCCATATCAACCCGAAAGGAGGTCAATGTATTCTCATGAAACTGAACATCTTCCAACAGAAAAAATCTAATAAAAAAACTTTTGAACTCTCCATTCAAAATGTTGACGGCAAATTCAAATTTTCTATGGAGAGTTCAAATTTTTATTTTTCGATTTGATTTTTTTTCTGTTGGAAGATGTTCAGATTCACGAGTACATTGACTTCCTTTCCCGTTGATACTCCGTTTTTGTTACAAGTTGTATACAACGACAAAAAACCTCTAATACCGAATATGCTAGATAGGGAACATCAAACTGAACAACTTTTACTATGGGACCCACATTGAAATCGCGTAAATATAATCAGCTGTTTGATACAAAAATTAATTACAAAAATATCAAAATGTATCAAACAGCTGATTTTTTTTTCGCCATTTCAGCGATGGCCCTATGTAACATATTCGGCATTAGGGCTTTTATTGTAATACGTTGATTTGATTGATTTATTTGATTGATTTTATTGTATAAACCTATGAAAATTTAGTTTATGTAAGGAAACTCTATGATTCATTTGCTAAACTCAGCGATACTGGCTAGTTCAATACAAGAAACTTGCTGCTATTCTAAGATTTAGGCTTGCAAAATCTAGAGGTTCATTTGTGGGGAAAGGCATACTTAACTTTTATTAATAAAGTTCCATACCAAGTGATTGATCTTCCTTTGCATGAATTTAAAAACCATGTTAAAAAACGATCATGGGTAATAGTACATTATGAGACAAGTTAGCTTAGGTTGGTCATTGCACACAAGGCTGAGGGTTGCAGCCCGAGCCGCAGGCGAGGGCGTAACTCAGCTGAGTGTGCAATGAGTAAAAGCTCACGAGTTTCATACGACGTTTTTCAACACATTTGCGAGGAAAATACAAAGTAATTTACCACACAGCAACAAATACGACAAAAACAAAATATGGCAATTATGAGAAAAGGCGCGTAGGTTTTTTTTTTGTTTTTTTCACACGCCCAATGCAAGAGTATTTTGCGAACAAAGGGGTGAGTGAACATACAGCCTACTTGAAAACTATAATTTTAAGTAAAAAATGCAAATATTTTAATATTTTATAACAAAATATTATGAATTATGAATAATTTTATAATAATAAATATTTCTTTGACTTAATTAAAGACTTACACATTTATTTATTTCAAAAATGAATATGAACTTTCAGCGGCATAAAACCCCTTTGTTGTTACTAAAAAAAAATAACTGTATAACCTAGTTAAATTGGGAATGCTCTGTTTACTCGCATAGAACTTGCAGTAAGGTACTAATTTAACTTTGTAGGGATAATTCTATAACAACCTAGTGTTTTATATATTATTACACGCGTTTGTTATAGCTCGGTTTATGGCCCTAAAAGCGATGTATTAGGGCTCACTTTACGAGCAAGTGTGTTGAAAAGGTTATTTAATTAAAGTAATTGATGTGACACAAAACTTACTAGTGGGTAGGTATTAGTCATTTTAGTTAATAATCTTGTTGTACTGTATTTGGTTACGATACTTATAGTTTAAGTTAGTAAATATCGTAACTTATTTCTGATAAAGCTGATAAGTTTCTTGCGCCCGTTCTTCTTGTCAGCTAAAAAAGTCTGGAATGGGTGGTAGGAAAATATAGACGATTCAAAAGCATTTAATTTTTAAGTTTAATTAAATAAATATATTTTGACTTAGGCCTTGACTTTGATTTAATTTTTATCCATATTCTTATTCATAAATGGAAGGCGATTATCATCGCTTTCCATCGCTATCGCGTTTGGAATAAAAACTCGGTCGTTGAAAATAATGACCGGTCTAGACAACCTCATACACCCCCTGCCCCTCCCCAGTTAGCGTGCGCGCCGCTTTTGAAACGACATGTCTGCGGAGCTATTTTGGATTTTTTGACAAAAAAGTAAGTTTTTTTTAGTTTTATTTGATTTCTCAGTTAAACACTACAGTGAATTCCGTTTTTCTCAGTATTACGTTGCTTTGTACATGTATCATAGATTCACGTGGACTACATTACCACAGAATAACTATGATACTACCTAATAAATTGTTCGATTTTGGTAGATTATTTTTTGATGTTATTCTAAATTACCCCAGGTGTCCAAGAATGTCACAGCTCAAGGGTGGACACAATGTAACAGTGTTTCCACTACTACTACCTAATATTTGTGATTTTCAGACTCATTAATCTTTTAGTATGTAGAATTTTACCTGAGACATTAATGCCTATTATAAGTAATTGTTGATTTTAAATCGTTATTGCCTATAAAAGGTACATAACTACGATTTAAAAAAATTTAGACTCATTTGTCTTTAAGTCACACACAAATCATTGTACCTGAGATAAACCTATAGGTACTTCTAAAGTCTGAATAATTGTGCAATACCTTGAGAAAACCTTTATCGGTTGGAATTCAACAGATTTTGACATTTACTTGTTCCACTAAATATGAAAATGTCAAAATTAATAACAGTGTTTCATTGTTGGACAGAGGATGTTTCATTGTGTACACCTAGGTGGACACAATGAAACAATTTCCATTTTCTTTTAAAAGTCTTCTTATTGGTTTATGTATCTATTTATTAATGAAACTATAACTGCCATTTTATACCTAATTAAGTAGATTCCGTTCCTCTAAAAACGGAATTCATATCTTTAAAAATGAGAGAAATATGAGACTCAGAGCTTTTGGTGTTGCAGTTTTCCACACTGCTCTACGTTTGTATGTATGTGAGTTTTTGTATTGTTACTTGGGACACGTTTCAATGGTTGTAAAGTAATTTATGCTTACTACATAAGTCAAAACTTGAAAAATTAAACTTTAGTATTTACTTACCCTTTAAAAAAAACAAAAAACCGACTTCTAAAAACCTGCCTCTAAAAAGCAAGAAATAATATTCAAATCATTAGATATGCATTATCATTGTTATATAATAACAACACGTCTATTGAAGTCGGTTGGGGCTGGAGTACAACTTCGTTTTTTTATTCTAAAAGCCCTACCCGACTTCAATATACGTGTTGTTATTATATAACAATGATAATGCATATCTAATGATTTGAATATTATTTCTTGCTTTTTAGAGGCAGGTTATTTGAAGTTGGTTTTTTGTTTTTTAAAACATTTTTTTTTATTTTTAAAACAATTTTTATTTTTTTGTTTTTAGTGTAAGTACCTTCTCTATTAGGTAGTGTAGTGTAAGTATATTATTTGGAAGAAAAATCGGCTCAGTCAAACGTGAGATATTCGCGGAGAAACATACATTCATACAGGTCAAACTGAAAGAGAACCTTCTTTTTTTGAAGTCGGTTAAAAAGACTAAAAGTACCTCTTACCCAACAAAAAGAATCATCTTATTCGGTTCATAAATAACAAAATAGTCAAGTTAGTTGATGCAAAATCATAGTGTTTTCAGGATACCTTGAAAACTACTGAACCGATTTGAAAAAAAAATAAATGGGACCATTTCGCAAAAAAATTGAATCGAACAAAAAAAGAATCATCAAAATCGGTCCATAAATGTCGAAGATACGCGCGAACAACGATAAAAAAAACATACAATCAAGGATGTAATAAAACAGATGCTTCGTTCGGAGTTATTTTATTAATAAAATACATGTAAAATAATTTTTTTTTTCTTACAAATGTAACACAACATAATATTTTATAAACATGAATAACCGCATCATTGAACTAAACATTTGTCTCCCATATATATAGTTCCTAATGTGGTAACTAGATGGCGCTGTAGCGTTCTGAACCGCGGTATCGAGTTTGTTACGCAGTCCTATAAGTCCTCTGCGAATATTTTGTTTTGTATCGAATCCAGTAGGGAGCTACTATAGCGGTGGTTTACTTCTGGGTGTAGTACAAAGTTCAGGATCCCTTAACCTGTTCGGTGTCTCACCTCAATCCGCCCTGTAGTAGTCATATCGGTCAATATTTATGGTTTCTGTACTGCTACTTATCATCAGTACCCAATAAACCTCTTCTCGTTTACCCATCGTCGTCTTTCTTCACTCCCCGTACGTCGCCCCGTTACATCTGGCGCCTCAACGAGTGGCCACCTGGAGGTCACCATCACACCACCTGGAGGACCTGGACGTGTACCTGTTGGATCTGGAAACTTACCTGAGGATTCTGCGACATCTGACGCTCTTTCAAGTCACCACCTGGAGGAGCTGGACGAGCAGCTGCAAGACCTGCAAATCAATTTCCGGGCTCAACGGATTCACTCACTTCTCCACACACTCCTGGCAAAGTGGCGGGACGTTCCAGCGTGAATCCCACCCCAAAATTCGTTGTGACGAAGTTTGGTCGGCAAACTACTGTGAAGAAAAGTACGAGTACTTCCGCAAGAATGACGAACTTTTCTACAGAGCAATTCAAGGAGCTCTTGACTACAATTGGCACGGGTAGGCGCAGCTCCTTGGCGTTCTGTCAAGCTTCGTATGATGGCAGAAAAGACGTAGAGGCTCTCGAAGCATTTTTAGCGGCTGTAAAGACGTTCAAAGATATTGAACACATCACCGACAGTGAAGCACTCGCCGGTCTACCCTTGTTGCTTAAAGATGAGGCTGCGAAGTGGTGGCAAGGTATTAAGCATAAGGTCACTACTTGGTCGGACTTTGAGGATAGGATGCGCAACAGTTTTGCCCCAAAGAAACCAGGTTCCCTGGTCTTATATGAGATCACTTCTGTGAAGCAACTCCCTACGATCACCACAGAAGAGTTCATCAGGGAAAAGAGGATGCAGTTTGCCTCATACTCCCGTATGGAGTTCCCAGAAGAAGTGCAGCTGGACCTCATTTATTATCTCCTGCATCTCAACATAAGGGAAAAACTGCCACGCACTTCTTTCACCACCTTTGACCAACTTCTCAATGCAGCAAGAGATATTGAACAAATTTTGAATGAGAAGCGTCAAGATTTGGCAAAGCCTGGGTCGCACTCGAAAGCGGAAGGTTACGAAATTGAGCGTAAAGGATTCAAATTACGATGCAACTATTGTAAATCATTTGGCCATACAATAGCTAACTGTAAGAAGAAGTCAAAAAGACCGAAACCACCGCCAACTGATAAGACCAACTACGCTGAAACGGAAACTCAGTTTCCGTCACCGTCTCAGCCGAAGGTTTCGTGTTATGGTTGCGGAGCACCTGGCTTTGTAAGAACCAATTGCCCGACTTGCGCTCAGAAAACGGTCAAAGTAGAACAGGTTGATTTTTGTTCGACGTACGCTCAACCCTTTGTACATCCGAGACCTGTCATCTCCATCGCTATCGAAGATTTACATGGTATAGCCTACGTAGATACCCGCGCTAAGTCAAGTGTAGCTTCGTACTCGCTGTATACAGCCTTGATGCAAAAGGGGTACCAGTTTACGAAGCAGGTTATGAACATTGCACTTGCGGATGGTATCACCAAACAACAAACTACCTCACTTATTACTGTTCCTGTCACTCTGTGTGGACGAATAATTCCCACAACTTTCATTGTTTTGCCAGAGGCACGAGACAATAAGACTCTGTTGGGAATCGGATTTTTGGCTGCTGCAGGGATGATTCTAGACCCTCCTCAATTCACTTGGCACTTTAATGATGACGTCGACACAACGTACGAATTATATGACGAAGATTTCTTGGTTCCGAAATCTCAAGCTCCAGTACCGATATCGCAGATTGGACCATCGCAAGGTATGACCAAGGATGCTAATGTCCCTCGTATGGAATCGGCGAAGACCTGGGAAGTGCCGATAAAACCAACTATAGCTGCCTTGCCTGAGGAGAGTGCTTGCTCCTATTATAAGTTGGTTCCTATTGAGTCCGCTCGCGGGAAGAAAAGAGCACAGCCCGAAGACAGTATTTTTGAGGGGTACTCTCCATTCATGGATTACATGATGCGTGATGCACAGCTCACCATTCACAATACTGAGGTGGAATTGTCTCCTCATTCTAAGGATTTATTCCCTGGCACTGACTCTTTTACTTCAGAAGACGTAAGCCTCAACTCAGTAGAAATCGATTTCGACATGTCTTTGTCCAATAGCGTTTTTCCTGATACTCAACGTAAAGATTTAAATAAACGTTTGCTCCAGTATAAGGACGTTTTTATTGATAATGGTAACCCGGAACCACCTAATGAGCCAGTAGGGACGTATCATGCTTCCGCTCTTGTACCTTTTATCACCAAAGAGTGTAATCTGCCCGTGCCAATACAACCTAAAGAAAAGGGGAAGACCGAAGAAAACTCCCAGCCAAGACTGTGCCCAACAACCCACTAAGCGCAGGGGAAGACCAAAGAAGAATTGACTGACCATCTTCCTCGTCGGGACGACATCGGAACCTGAAGGGGGGGGACTGTAACACAACATAATATTTTATAAACATGAATAACCGCATCATTGAACTAAACATTTGTCTCCCATATATATATTCTGGGTGTAGTACAAAGTTCAGGATCCCTTAACCTGTTCGGTGTCTCACCTCAATCCGCCCTGTAGTAGTCATATCGGTCAATATTTATGGTTTCTGTACTGCTACTTATCATCAGTACCCAATAAACCTCTTCTCGTTTACCCATCGTCGTCTTTCTTCACTCCCCGTACGTCGCCCCGTTACACAAAGAGGTTATAAGAAAACTGAATTTCTTAGTGCTCATCACGGTTAGTTCAGAGCCATCACGCCTTATTAGTAAGTTTGGATAGACTAACATACACGTTACTAACATAACAAGTGATGTATAGGTACTTGGTTATTTATAAAGCTGTTGGGTTTTAAAGTAAATGGGAACGGGAACGAGAACGAAAACGGAAACGGGAACGGTACTTACCTACTAATCTCTGAACTAAACTTTTCAATAATTTATACCAATTCGAATTTAATATTTATAACTAAGACAGGACAACGTCTGTCGGGTCAGCTAGTAAAATAAATATTTGAGGGGGCTCCCATACAACAAACGTGATTTTTTAGCCGTTTTTTGGTACGGAACCCTTTGTGTGCGAGTCCGACTCGCACTTGACCGGTTTTTATTTCCTTACCCTCAAAAAATATTTTGTTACAGTAGGTAGGTAATCCTTTCTTTTTAAACTTTGCAAGAGGTAGAGTACAAGAATGTTAATGATGTCATCTCATCAATGAGACTGTAATTGACAATAATAACACATGCCTAGTTCCAAATCACGTCAACAGCACTGTTAGCCTATAATCCATTAAATGAAGTAGGTACACAAATACCCTATCTGTGTAATATTTTGTGACTATTTAATTTGGTCGGATACGCGCTAACAGCGCTGTGAGCGTGATTCGGAACGCGGCCACAGTATCATCAAATGTATTTATATTCGTTCGTATACTTCTTACCTACTCGTTACTTCAAATGTGTCACCGAACTTCAGTACCTATGCTTAGGCGTCACTAATGGCCGATTTCACCAACATCCCCTAAACCGTTACCTAACTATGCGCCCCTTTAAATAAAAGAGCCCCCAAACGAACCCCTTGTTTAGAATACGTTTCACCAACTAAACAGCTCTTTAACTATGAGAGCATAGCTAGGGGACAGTTTTTTCATCATTTTGGATGTGTTAACCGTAACTTTTGACCTTTAACTTTGTAATTATTACGTTAATTTAATTCTATTGATCTATTGTAGCAAATGTTTGACCCGAAATTAAAATATAAGTATAAAAACACTTTTTTAAACTTGAACTGTTTGAAGCCTTTGGACTACCGTAGAACAGAATGTGTTCAGATATTCCTTTAGAAAGTCTGAAATCACCATGTTGTTTCTTCTTATTTATTAAGCCGTATTTCACTATATTTTGCCACTTGGTATGGAACTTTATTAATAAAAGTTAGGTATGCCTTTCCCCACAAATGAACCTCTAGATTTTGCAAGCCCAAATCTTAGAATAGCAGCAAGTTTCTTGTATTGAACTAGCCAGTATCGCTGAGTTTAGCAAATGAATCATAGAGTTTCCTTACATAAACTAAATTTTCATAGGTTTATACATCAACGTATTACAATAAAAGCCCTAATGCCGAATATGTTACATAGGGCCATCGCTGAAATGGCGAAAAAAAAATCAGCTGTTTGATACATTTTGATATTTTCGTAATTAATTTTTGTATCAAACAGCTGATTATATTTACGCGATTTCAATGTGGGTCCCATAGTAAAAGTTGTTCAGTTTGATGTTCCCTATCTAGCATATTCGGTATTAGAGGTTTTTTGTCGTTGTATACAACTTGTAACAAAAACGGAGTATCAACCGGAAAGGAAGTCAATGTACTCGTGAATCTGAACATCTTCCAACAGAAAAAAAATCAAATCGAAAAATAAAAATTTGAACTCTCCATAGAAAATTTGAATTTGCCGTCAACATTTTGAATGGAGAGTTCAAAAGTTTTTTTATTAGATTTTTTCTGTTGGAAGATGTTCAGTTTTATGAGAATACATTGACCTCCTTTCGGGTTGATATGGATACCCCCTTTCTGTTACACGTTGTATATGTATAAATTGGCCTGCCAAAGTCAATATTTATTTCTTTAAACAGTGAAAAAACTTACTAAAAGTAGTAAAAAGAATATAAAGTGATCATAAAATCGAACGTTAGTTGTTAATGATAAACTCTTATACAGTCTGTCTGGTCACCGGGCAAAGCACCGGGGGCGCGGAGAAAACCGCCCGAACAGGCGTTGCGCTGCGCCGTCACCGCGCGCGTGAAACGCCAAACCGCGCCCCGCGACGACGGCGCGCGTTGGCAGTGGGAGAATCGCCTTAGAGTCCAATTATTTATAACCACCACAAATAATCGAATTTCTCAAGATGCATCGGCTAGATGTGACACAAAACGCAAAAATAAACTAATTATATGCCAATGTATCGACAGGCAAGAATTTATAAACTTTAGAATTCTTGAAGGTTATACCCTCAAAATAACGTATTCCGATCGGTCTATTTTCTAGAAACAGCCTAATGATTCTGACCGAGCGACGATATGGTAACCCTACACTGTGATTGTTTATAGTAAATAAATTTGCAAATTTCTCTAAAACGAGTAAAGATATTCTGAAAATATGTTTTCGGGTCGTTTATCGTGATCAAACGATTACAAAAACCTGCTTATTTTTAATCTTAATGCAATTTTCATCAATATTTTAGACTTAAGTGTGTGGGCCGGAGAGTCGCATGCTTTTAAAACTTTAGATCGCGATATCTTTGACCCTGTTGCGTTACATGAGCAACGAAAGTGTTTGTAGCTGTTACAATGAATATGTAACGGCTACAAATACATCAAACCACCTGTACAGACTCAGATTGATCTGGAATTCGACGATTTAACAAAAAACATAACCTCAAAGCATGCGACTCTCCGTGCCACATGCTTTTGTCAATCATTCTGCCGGGAAGCCGGTACAATCGATTTGATATCTGAAATAAGAACGTATATCATCGGTACATTACTTCTAGGTAGTTTTAGAATGGAATTATTCAGTGGCACGGAGATTCGCATGCTCACGAACGTTTGCAAGTCTCTTTATGGTTAAAATGTACTCTATGGCGATGGCGATCGATGATTCAGCGAATAGCTTGCATGAATGCACCCAGAAATAAAAAAAGAAAGCCATTTACTTTTTTTTGCATTTTTTAGTGATGGGATTCTTGTATACGAATCGATTCGAATTACCCGTAAGTAATTCGAATCACATTGTGGCATAACAATAAATAAAACTAGGTAGAACGGACACTCCCGCTCCGGATGCATATGCATATACCCGACGCGTTATCCACTCGGGAAGTTTCGGCTGCCGCTCAGGCGCTCGTATTTACTCGACTGTCCTGACCCTGACGACCCATCTGGTATTTATTAACGACATTCAACTACATAATTATAATAGGTACCTAGTATTGTTTTCAACTTTGATGTGTTGATTAGTCAGCTTTGTTATTGATTTGTGTAAAAAAAAAGGGAAATTGTGTGATTTGAGTGATTACCGCTAAACTAACATTATAAATTAATTGAAATCAATTTATGACAATTGTATTTTGACTAATTTAAAGTCAAAAGAAGATGTAGAAGTAAAATGGTTTTTATGCGATAATCGTAAAATCAAAATAATTTGTTACGCAAAGTTTCGTTCAAGATCAAAACATTAATCAATTCCAGGCACTGACACAGAAGTAGATAAGACATAGAGCATCAAGCGATGACCAATTTTTCCGCTAGCTTTCAAGTCACCGTGGCGTAGTGATGAGACTGCTCGCCTTTTCAGCGAGAGGCCTCGGTTTGATCCTTTGTCGGACCAAAGTGCTTTGTTGGTTTTTACGATATTTCTAGAATGTTTACGATGCTAAAACAATATTTATAAAAGGTTTATTACATATTCCATAATACTATTTTAGCTGTTGCACGTTAAAAATATTTTCTATCTTTATAGTTTGTCAAAAGAGTATAATAACTCTTTATAAACCTATAACTTTGCTTGTTTTATGAATAAGGCAGTTTATAAAATTATTAATACATTCTAATAAACATTTTTTCTTTTATTATAATAATTGACGCAGTACGTTTGCTGTTTACAAAGCACTTCGGGGTCTTGTAAATAGCAGACGCATTAGTCTGACACGTCTTCTATTTACGAAGCAACTTTGGGTGGCTAACGCGTCGGGTATTTAGTCCGACACGTCTGCTATTTACGAAGCAACTTCGGGTGGCTAACGCGTCGGGTATTTACGAATATGTGCTCCGGATGGACTCAAAGTCACGTTAGTCACGATATTAGCGTAGCGATACACCGCTAAATAAAAAACTCAGTCGGGCTGCCACGGCCGGCGTCGCCACACGCGCGTTTACCTGTTTGTGCGTTCCGTACTATCTTTGAAACAAATTACAATAACGTCAAGTTATTGTGGTGTGTTTGACTGTGTGTAACGATGCCACACTTATTTTTTTAGTTTGCCTAAGATGATGACAGGTAGTCCTACCACAGAATAACTAATATTACAAGTACAGAAGCAGCACTTCGCAAAGTCATTTAAATAAATAGCGACTTTAGCTCTCACACAATAAAGTGGAATTCAGGTCGCGCAGCACTAATGGCCTACACTTATATTATAACAATAATAACAATAACAATAAATTTTATTTCGATAACCATATTGACCTAGTAATTCCCTCGCTTTCTATCGCGTGCTCTTACCTTTTCTGACGACGCAACGTTAGGGTTGTCTTCTTTTAAATGAACTGCGTAGCACAGGGATTCCCAAAGTGGTCGATATGGTTAGACCCCTTAGGGTCGAAATCGGTTTCCCAGAGGTCGACATAAACGAATAATAATAATTATTATTATTAATTACACTTGATATTTGATAGCATTTTTAAAATAATTTGACTATGGGGATCTGAGGTATCAGTTCATTTTGGAAAAAGGGTTTCTTGCCCAATATAGTTTGGGAATCCCTGGCGTAGCATATATCATAATGTAAAAAACGACAATTGTTTATTGGTTTTTTGATTTAGACATCCGTACAGAGCACGGTAATGTCGATTTGACTTGTTACTATTATAAAGAGACAATATCTATGCATGCATTAAGATGCCGCGTGACTACACAGGCGAGCGTGTGGCGGCTCTCTGCTCACTTGTTCGTTCGAACGAACGTCTAGCGGTAGGTGCTTATCGCGCGACCTTGAGCGAGTGAAGGAGGCCTAATCCTACTATTAGCTAGAAAGCTCTGCGATGGAAAGCGCTACTGCAAGAGTTATCTCAAGGTCCTTCTCTCAATATGATAGAGTGTTTAGGGTGTACATGAGTCAGCACCTACTCCCAGCGCCAGGAAGCGGAACACCTGGCGTCCGCACGCTTCCAAACATGTAGAATTTCGACATGCTCTACAAGAGTTATCTCAAGGTTCAAATTTGGCAGTATGGTAGAGAATAGCACAAAAAAAATAAGATGGCAGTCAGACCGCAGTGTCATGGAACATGCCGAGTCAGCACGCCACGTAAGTTGTATGAATTTTGAGGTCGGTACAAGAGCTATCTCAAGGCTGAAAATTCGTATACTGCTTAATTATGCATAATTTATGAAAATAACGCCCGGGATTTCCGGGATAGTCCCGGAATTACGTGCCTTGTCCCGTGTCCCGGAATTACACCTTACTGTCCCGGATTTCAAATACGTACCTACCACAATTTTTTTCATTTTTTTACGAGTAGGTTACGCTTCGTGCATAGCGTAGCGTACAGAGCGTACCGTTTGCTGTCTGCGCTTCACGTTGTTGCTAGAGTCTGTCTAAACAGCTTACATACAAACCCCCCCCCCCCTCCCCCCGGCTGTCGTTGTCCCGGAATTGACGCCAGCTAATCTGGCAACCCTACATGGAACATAGGCAGTCAGCAGCCGCTCAAAGGGTGGAGGCCAAACAAGCTGTTTAGAGCTAAAACGTGTTACGAACAGGCGCGGTCGCAGCCTGAAATTTTGGAGGGGGTCACTATACACACAATAATACAATTGCTTTTTTTTATTCTGTAAATTTATATAAGCAGTGCCGGTTTAAGCACTACCAGCGCCCTGGGCGATATTTCTACGGGGCGCCCCCAACTTATGCAATTCCAAGATCTTAAATTTTGCCTGTTAGTTAAAAAACGGCCGCGCAGCGTGATTTTTAGTCAGTTTCTACCACTAATCTTATAAACTTACTTGTTTAGAGCAAAAAAAAATGCGGCGCAGTGCAGTTTTTAGTCAGTTTTATCTGCTAATCTTCTAATTTTTCTTATTACAGTAAAAAAACCGCCGCGCAGCGCGATTTTTAGTCAGTTTCATTCGTCGCTTCGTCGCTCATCACCAGGCAACAATACGATTGATAGTCGACCGGTGGTCGGGCGTTTTTGGCTCCCCACACACGAGGGCGCCCGGTGCAGTCGCACCGCTTGCATATAGAAGATTTTTCTATTTGACGTGTACGATTTTGGGGGGGGTCATGTTCCCCGTGACCCCCCCCTTCGGACCGCGCCTGGTTACGAAACAGGATTACACAGTTGAAACTTGGTAAGTAGATGTATTCTATAAACCGCTCAACGATTTTTACACTAATAAAAAAAATACATGCTGAAAATAATATGAAATTTTCAATGCAATATTAATGCTCTAATACCATACCATAGTGAATAACTGAATACCACTAACATTTTACATTTTATTTAATTTTTTAGGCATTCACAATGCTATTTTTGTATTAAGATAATTATTTTAATAGAAAAAATACTAGAAAAAATCGACTCACCCGTAGCAGCTCAGACGGGACTCGAACCCGCACCGATTTTTCTAGTATTTTTTTTTTTATCTTAATATAATCTTAACCTTAATATAAAAATAGCACTGTGAATGCCTAAAATTTTTAGTTAAAAATGTTAGCTCAGACGGGACTCGAACCCGCACCGATATTTTCTAGTATTTTTTTTTAATTTAATTTAGTCTTAATCTTAATATAAAAACAGCATTGTGAATGTCTAAAATCTAAAATTGTACAAAAATTATACAGTAGAGCGTCGATTATCCGAACTAATTGGGGGACGTGGGTGTTCGGAAAACAGGTATTTTTGGATAATCGAACTAATGTATGTATGTATGTACATATATTGATTCAGCCATACAAATTTACGTACAGGTAAATGAAAACCTTATTATTTATATTTATGAATATCTTTAATGACGCGTGCACATCTTAAGTGACATACGAGTACAGTAACAAGTGAACAAGTCGCGATAAGTGGGCGAAAACTGAAGCGCGGGCGGCGCGCGCGAGACCCGCGTGGTGGGAGGTTAGCATTGACCCGCGCGTTACTACGTTCGGATAAGCGGTCGTTCGGTTGAGCGACGTTCGGAAAATCGACGCTCCACTGTGTAGCTGTTTCCTCTTAATCGATTTCTGACATCTGTAAAGCCCACCGGTAACGATCAATTGCGATTGTCAATTTTTCCGCAATTGACGCCCATTGACGGAAAAATTGATCGTTTACGCGTGCAATTGAAGCGATTGTCAATTGCTCCAACAATGGCATTGACGGAAAAATTGACAATCGCAATTGATCGTTACCGGCGGGCTTAAAGGTGTTGCATTCGAATGTTGAAGGCAATTCTTCACATTGATGAAATAACGCTGGCTTACAGCGTGAACGTAAAAAGTACTAGACAATTTCGCTGCTCCCACTAGCGACTCGGTAGCATAATTGGTCCATGCATTGGGCCGGAATCCCATGGGTGCGGGTTCAAGTCCCGTCTGAGCTGCTACGGGTGAGTCGATTTTTTCTAGTATTTTTTCTATTAAAATTATAATTATCATAATAACAATATCGTTAAACATACTAAATATGGCTAAAGAAATTAAAAACTTTAAAAGAATATTAAACCGCCTTTTCAGTAGTTCTCGGCCCCTAAGGTAAGCTTGCTGGCGATCAAAGATCCGAATCAAAAAACCCCTTCGGCCGTGGTACGGTTTACTGTTACGGTTTCGAAGGGTGATCGAGTCAGTTAACCGATTCGAATCAGATGATGATTAGAATCAGTATAGATACTCATTCGAATCGAGCTTGAATTGACGACATTCGATTCGATGATTCGAATCAATTTTGATTTGAGTCCATCACTACCTTTTCTTTCACTGACGTGTCATTTTTCCGGCAAAAGCGTAAACTGTAAACAAATTGATCATAATTTTAATTCAAGTTTCATTCACTTATACTTTGAAGTAAGTAAAATACTATGACTTTCTGTGGATAAAAATAGAATTATCAGCGTATTGACTATTCTTTTAATTTTACAGAACTTTTGAGCATTTTCTTTATCAATTCGTATCACGATTTAAATCTGCACATAACCTGTCCTAAAGAATTAAGATCTCTGTGTAAATATGTAGGATCTTTTCTTTAGTTTTCAACATTATTATCCCCGTCAATTTGGTAATGCGCTGGAACCTTCTCACATTAACATCCACGTTGACGTGATCTGCAACTAAAAATGTCATGAAACAAGAAAATTCTAATAGGTAAACGAATATATTAATTATTGAATTATTATTTTCAATAAGATAGGGTCTATGTATATAAAAATTTTACAATTGTTTTTCGCTTTTGAGGTTAAAATCATAGCCGCCAGGCACATTACCAATTGACGGGATAGTATGTTGGTTTACACATAATTAAAATGGTGCCCGTTTTACTTTTCAGGTGCAAGAACAATGATCACCGATATTCAGTTGGCCGTGTTTTCGAACATTCTCGGTGTTTCGATATTCTTATTGGTAATTCTTTACCACTACATCAACGCCAATAGTTCAAAATGAAGTAAGAAATAATTATTCTTTGTATCCTTACTAATATTATAAATGCGAAAATGTGTTTGTTTGTGAAATTTTGCATGTACACGTTATCAGGTGAGGGTGTACAGAAAGGACTTATGGTACCTACCTTTCATCCAGAAAAAAATACTATTCCCGAATTACCCAATGGATAGAAGTAGAAGATGAACTATCCAAACGTCAAACGTCAAAGTGTCTTTATTCAAATAAACTTAATATTATTAATTAAGCACTTTGAATTGTCTATATTTTCCTACCACTTGTTCCAGACTTTTTTCCATCCTTGCAGATGAAGTCGCAGGCAGACTATTTGTATCATCATTTTGTTCTCTGAAGTTATAAGCTAATTGTCATTAGTAACTACTTACATCAAAAACTAAGTAATGTAAATAGGTACCTACTTTTTAGGTTTATATGAAGTTTAATATTATTAATAATATTATTAAAAAAATAATCGATTGTGGTAGACTGGCATGTTGACCACTGCACTTAATTATGACGACCTGAGTGGTGCAATGGTCAACATGCCGGTCTACCACACGAGGTCCCAGGTTCGATTCCCGGCCGGGCAGAAATTGAAATTATGAATTTTAATCTCTGAAGGGTGTGGGTGATATTTTGTATAATAAGTATAAAAGCAGTATATCAGTTTGGCTGTCTAGCACCCATAATTTCAAGCTTTGCTTAGTTTGGGGCTAGATGGCGCTGTGTGTTATTGTCGAAGCATTTATATTTATTTATAGGCAAAAAGTCCAACCTGTGGGTCTATTGCCTAAGTGTCATCGACTTCGCCGTCGGCTTCATTTGACAGATGGTTGTAATACATTGCAACGTTTCTTTGGTAAGTTTTTATTGGTACCAAAAAGAAGTAGCAAAGAAGTATCTTATCCATCTGTCAAATGAAGCCAACGGCGAAGTTGACGACACTTGGGCAATAGACCACAGGCAGTTAGCAACCTGCTGGTTTGATTTCTGTCTTAAGTAATTAGTTAATTAGTTATAAGTCAATTCAAACTATATAACTTCTGTGAAGTTAGCCACTCTATGCATAGCCGTGCCCCACCACACGTCTCTCTCACATATTTACATAGAATTTGTGTTCTGCGCAGTCTCGCGCAATGCTCACAAAAGTCATAAAGTTTACGACTAATTCAATTTCTTTTTCAGGTTAATCTGTCACAACACAAGACATCTCAAACTATTGAATCCAACTGCTAAAGCCTATAATTTAAGATGTAAATAAAGTAAGTTTTATTCTGATACATGTTTATTATTTTAATATAAAATCTAAAACTGTAGTATGTACAGTCAGCAGCATATCAAGCTATACAAAACTTCTCAAGCTTACGCGCTCACTAGACATGAAATAAAACACTTTTTAACGGATACTAGCGCGGTTTTATTGAATGTACTTTGGTATTTAGTTGGTATTTGGTTTGATTTTTGGTTTTTCCCGACGTTTCGGCACCTGTGCAGCTGCCGTGGTCACGGGGGACTGAAGCTACCCGTGAGCCTACCCTCAAGCGATGAATTTTGAAAATGAAGCTAAAGCCCCTCACACACACTGTAAGATCTAATGATACGGTTAGTTCCTTTTGCAAATAAATAAATTAATACAAAAGACGGAGGTCGGCTCCCTCTCCAAGTTTTCTTTCGCCAATTTTATGAAATGGAGGTAGTTTCAGTAGATTTCTCTCTCTTTTTAGCATTAAATAATTCATAAAATTAAATTATAAATCAACATAAAATAATTAAAAATTTTGTTAAATTTTAATTTCTGAACGTATAAAAAAAAAAATTCATCGCTTGAGGGTAGGCTCACGGGTAGCTTCAGTCCCCTGTGACCATGGCAGCTGCCAAGGTGCCGAAACGTCGGGAAAAACCAAAAATCAAACCAAATACCAACTAAATACCAAAGTACATTCAATAAAACCGCGCTAGTATCCGTTAAAAAGTGTTTTATTTCATGTCTATACAAAACTGTCAAAAATCTAGAATGAATTTTGAACCTTAAACAGGTCTTCTTAAAGTTTAAAAATGATTGAAGAAATTTGACACATTGTGCAAGCCCAGCGTGCCGTTGACCGTACTTCATATTGTACAGATGACTACACATCAGAAGAATATACAAGTTGACCTTGAGACTGTTTTTATCCCTGCATTATAAAAGCTGTTATCGCAGTTCATAGATCTGTTAAACTTGATGTGCTGTTGTGTGTACAACCTGCAATGCAAAAAGTATCCCAAACAAAAAACTAAAATGTAAGTAGGGAGGTATTCCCACCTCCCTACTTACATTTTAGTTTTTTATTTAGTAATAGATCCCTGACCACTCTTTTACAACTTTTTTATGTTAGTCACACAAGTCATGAGTTAAATGAGGATCAGTAACAGGTTTGAATCCTAAAGTTTTACTGGTATAATATATATATATATATATATATATATATATATATATGTTACGGCTAATACCCGAAGTGCGGCTAAACCTAGATTTAGCCGGCTAAAACTAGGTGTGGCCGATAGCTGTTGGTTGTTGGTTGGTTAAAACTAAGTGTAGCCGATTTGCTCGCGGCTAATACTAGGTGTAGCCGGCTAAAACTAGGTGTAGCATAGCATGGTGTATTAAGAAAGTTATTGCTGTTGTCTGTTAAAAAAAAATAACCTCGAAATTTAAGGCTCACGCTACGCTGCGCTCCGCGCTCGCCTTAAATTTCTAACCTATATTCGGGACCTACAGGAGTAAAGCTTCGTACAGACTGAGGCGAATTCCGCGCGAAATTCGCGAGTGCGATCACGTAACTAAAAGCGATAGCCCTAGCCATAGCCATTGTCAAAGAAATTGCTATGGCTATTGCTTTGAGTTACGTGATCAAAATCACAAAATCTTACGAGAATCGGTTGAGAAATGCGACCTGCAGAGACAGGGCTGTAGCTAGAGTCGAATTTGAGGTAGGGCAGCATTGGTTACAGGTCCCTACCCGGAAGCAGTGCCGGTTTTAGCACTACCAGCGCCCTAGGCGACATTTCTACGGGGCGCCCTCTATCTGCGATTCCAAGATAGTTAAAAAACGGCCGCGCAGCGCGAGTTTTAGTCAGTTTCACCTACTAATCTTGTAAATCTTGCTTGTTTATAGTTAAAAAAACGGCCGCGCAGCGCGATTTTTAGTCAGTTCCATCTACTAATCTTGTAACCTTTGCTTGTTTATAGTAAAAAAGCAGCCGCGCAGCGCGATTTTTATTCAGTTTCATCTACTAATCTTGTAATTTTGCTTGTTTATAGTAAAAATAAACGGCCACGCAGCGCGATTTTTAGTCAGTCTTCCAAATCACTCTCATTGACAAATCACCATCAACAAGATGGTTGAACTTCAAATCACTCTCATTGTTTAGACTACTCTCAAGTTCAGACTATGACCAACCAATTTAATTATAATATATTATCCTAGTTTTTGGTATTTTTAAGGTAGGGCATTGTGATTTCAAGGTAGGGCATTGCCCTACAATGCCCACCCCTAGCTACGGCCCTGTGCAGAGAACAGACGGACAGACATACGATATTACGAACGCTTCGCGCTCGCTCAGTCAATAAACTCCGATACATTCTAACTAAAGTCATAAGATTTTATTTATTATTATGCTAAAGTACAGTTTTTCTATAAAAGAGCTTCATTCCCTCAGCCTTGCAGTATTCGAAAAATATGTAGGTATAAAGAAGTACACACAACAACATATCCAATGACTCGGAAACGAAGGCTTTTCCTCATCACGTCACTCACATCACACCCTATGGCCCTACCAGGGTTCGAAGTTCGGACCCATGACCTTCGACGCGAGAAGCAGGCTCGCTGCCGCCAAATCAGCCAGATTCAAAATGCCTTTTTGAGGCGGTTGTATGACCGAAAGTGGCGCCGCGGTGAATTTTATTTAATACTAGCTTCCGCCCGCGACTTCGTCCACGTGGACATTCGGAAAATCCTTAGGTAACCTTTGACCGGGATAAAAAAAAGTATCGTATGTTGTAATCCAGGCTATAGACTATCTGTGTGCCACATGCAAATCTGTTCAGCCGTTTTTGCGTTATTAAGGAACAAACTTTTCGTGTAATTTTTAGGGCATAGGCCCTATGAGATTTTTATTTAAATGATTTTAATAAAACTATTACGTGGATTTTTTAGGGGCCACGGTCTAGTAATTTTAGAAGGTAGTAATATTCCCTCGTAGTCATTCGTAGAAGTAGATACCAAATGTGTTGAAAACGGCCACTTTTAGCATTTTGCTATCTTCGCTTTCGCTTTCGCTTCTAGCACTGACTACGAGGGAATGTAATGATACCGTTTAAAAATACTAGACTAATATCAGATATAGTGACCTTCTAAAATTACTAGACCGTGGCCTCTAAGAGTTCCACGTAAAAGTTTTATTAAAATCATTTAAATAAAAATCTCTGAGACACCACTTTCAGCGGCTTTTGAATCGTCTAGGGGGGGCGGGGGGGGGGGGGATAAAAAACACGGACAAGTGGGTGGAGGGATCCATAAATTAATTTAGGTAGGTATATAATTTTTGTATAATATGAGAACAATCAGTTTGCTTAAGACTTTGAGACCTTACTTCCTGGTGAATGTCAGAACCGCATGACCAAGTCATACTTTAACATCTTCGTCGTTATCAATATCTCTATATCTTTACTTAAAACATTCGTAGGTAAACTTATTTCAACTTATTCCTAATTAAAGTGGTCCGCCATTCTGTTGCCTAAGTTCATAATTCTGGGCAGCCGGATTGGTTTAGGAGTCGAAATATGCCACACAATCAAATTTATGCGACCTTTTTTAGGGTTTTGTACCTAAAAGGTAAAAACGGGACCCTATTACTAAGACTCCACGTCCGTCTGTCTGTCTGTCACCAGGCTCTCGCACAAAAAATATCAATAGGTACTTAGTGCTTAATAGAAGAAGCTTTGTGGTACCTACTTTTTTCTAGCCTATCGTTTTACTGCTTAATAAGATTTTTTTTAATAAACTGTGTAAATACACAAATTTTTAAAACTCCAAGCTTAAAGTCCCATTGCAAAATATCAATAAGTATAAAGTAATTTATAAATACACAGTAGAATCTTTGCTCACAAACTTAAGGAGCCGTACAACGCTGCAGGCAATATTCATAGTAAAATGTATTGAATGAAATTATTGTCATTTTAATCGTTTTTAATTAATAAATAACTACCAAACTATTTATTGTTTTGGAAAACTGTAAATCACAAAACTAGAGCTATAATAGTTAAGATTTATTTTTATAATATAATAGGTTCAAGATTATTATAGGTTTATTATTGGTTGACATAGGCGTAGCCAGGTCAACTTTTCGGGGGGAGTTTTTGGGCCAGCTTTTAGGGAGGGTCGGTCTATGTTAAAAAAATGCTTGACAGAAAAAATGATTTTACTTAGCAAATCTTTATTTTGGGGGGGGTTTGAACCCCCAAAACCCCCCCCTTAAATACGCCCATTTGGCACATCAGTAAAAAAATTAGAGGTCACTTTACGATTTTTTCCTATCGAGAAAAGTTTTAGCTAGGTATCATGTTACTGTTAATTCATCCAAGTGTTACTGTCAATCACAAAACTGAGTACTAAATCTACTTTCTACATTATTTTTTAGGACCGATAAATCAAGTAATGCTATTATCCCCGTCAATTGGTAATGCGCTGGAACCTTGTCACATTAACATCCACGTCGACGTGATCCGCAACAAAAAAATGTCTTGAAACAAGAAAATTCTAATTGGTAATCTAATATATTAATAATTGAATTATTATTTTCAATAAGATAGGGTCTAGCTAGGTATATAAAAATTATACAATTGTTTTTCGTTTTTGAGGTTGAAATCATGGCCGCCAGGCGCATTACCAATTGCCGGAGATAGTAAATCAAGTAATGCTGTGTGAAATCTTTGTTCAAAAATGTGTATTTGGCGTTGTACGGCCCCTTAATGGCAGATAATTTATAGTAGTTTTTTTCGACGAAAAACTAAATGAGCGACTGCCGTTTTTAGCTTTTTTCACCACCAAAACTGCAAATAAGTAAATTATTAAAGTCACAGAGTTTGTGTGCTTATAAATAACAATTGATATTTTGCGAGGAGACCATAAGCTTGGATTTTTAATAAAATATTTACTGTAAGTAAATAAATTACACGGTAATTATTTTTTTGCGGGAGTGGCACTAGTATTGCATATAAATTCGCCTTAAAAAGCAAGTAAATACGTGACGATATAACTATTATAACCTACGTAAGTATAATAAAAACACACAATGTCATTAATGGAGCTATTGTTTAGTATGCATTTGTTGCGAAATGCACACTGCAAGTGTTATGTTTTGCTGATGGAGAAAAAATTGAAATAAAATAATTTTACACATTTAAAGTAAAAAGCTGTGTAAACGGAAACTAAACTACGTGTTTACCTAAATGTAATTATTCGATATTTATTTAGCTTTTATTATGAGGTAGGCATAACCACGATATTTGTCTTAAGAAATAAGACAGTAACCTGTAATTCTTCGATAGGTATTTATTTAGCTCTTATATCAGGTATAAGAAATAACACAGAAATCATACGTACAATAAGAATTTGTGACTCAATTCGTCATCAAACCCACGATCAAGGGCGAAGTAGTAACTTGATTTCAGTGACCCCTGATTACGTAAATAAAAAAACCTAAATATTATTACAATCCTTACTTAATATTATAAATGCGAAAGTCCGTTTGTTTGATACGCCTACGGATTTTCATTAAATTTTACATAGACATGGTCAGAAGTAGTAGTAGTAAGTGCCAATTACAATTTTTTCATGCAAAACTGTAAATCGCATTAATTTTTATTTGGTTTGGTATTTTGAATTTTTATTTATTAGAACCCTAGCTACTCACCAGATGTCCAATGCCAATAAAACAAGTCTTTTTTGTGACGTGTCAAAGTATTGCATATTAGGCTAAATATTTTTTTAGTTCTGCTTTCTAGTCAAGTTATGTAGTACCTATTATTACAAAGTTCCAGTGGCCTTCCGGCTCCATCATCAGACCCTGGACACTATTTCCCAACAAAGTACTCGTCAAGACGAATCAAACGAGCCCAAACTCGATGGGGTTGCATGATTTCAATGTTGAGTTCCTATGGCATGGCCTTCCGGCTTCATCATCAGACTCTAGACCTCGCCTCCCGTCAGAGTACCTACTTGTCAAGACAATTCTAACGAGCCCACACACGATGGGGTTGTATGGTTTCATTATAGAGTTCCTGTGGCCTTCTTCCGGCTCCATCATCAGTTCTGCTCAATGACACCATATATTGCATTGCCTTCCAGTTCTGACCTATGCTATGTTCAAAGTTTTTTTTTTTTTTTTTGTTTTGTTTATTTGGAAACCCAACAGCTCATTTATACAAAACTTACACTTACACTTACTTCTAAGATCTTAAGCCAATTACAGGGTTTCACCACTAAGTTTCAAGTCTCTAGCTCAGCGGTTCCCGAATAGGATTCCGCGGAACCCTGGGGTTCCGTGAGAGGCTCTCAGGGGTACCGCGAAAATTCAAGAGTTTATAAAGTCAAGATCCTACTTATCTTTTTGTTCTAACTAAATTAATATTTTATATCTTAAAAGTCCTTCTTTTAAAATCAAACTATATCATATATAATAAATTAAAATTCAAATGTCAGAAACCCTTGCTCTGTAGATTTAATAAAAGCAGAATTGAAAAGACATGTCTTGTTCGGAATTCATTAATATAAAAATGACGAGGAATTAACGAGATAGGCCCGTAGCAATACATAATATGCATGGAATGGAAACAGTAAAAAAAATACCTAAACCATTAAATCAAAAGTCTCTTTTTTCCCTTTACCTAGGTACCTAGTTATGTTTTTTTATTACACCCTTACTTTGCTGACCCGCCCGTTTGTTTTCATTAATTTTGAGTATTTTAATTACAAATATTCACATAAATTCAACAGGTCTGGGTAAATCGTAAATGAAGGATTTACCAGTTATCAGACTCTACGGTAGTTTTACTGCTAGTTTTAATGATTTCAACGTACATTTAGAAAATAGACCCAAAAAAATTTTGCGCACCCTTGTATTTGTCTTATTTTCTGTTCCTAAAAGTACCAACTCTAGTTAGTTTACTTCTTACTAGAGCTGGGGTTCCGCCGAAAATCGGTTTACCAAAAACCGGCCAAGTGCGTGTCGGGCCACGCGCAGTAGGGTTCCGTAGGTACATTATACCATATCATATTTTAATACCGCTATCATTTTTCGTCTGAAAAAATAACTTTGTTTTTCAGTGTTTGTATAAATGACAAAGTTATATTTGCGGTTTTGGAAAATGTACTATATCTTGAAAACTAATTACTATATCTCGTTCAAACCAATTTTCGTTGAAAGTGTTTATTAAGATCTATGGCTTATATGTTTTTTAGATTTTTCACGCTCTTACTTTAAAAGTTAAAGGGGGGGGGGGGGGGACACACATTTTACCACTTTGGCGGCATATATCTTTCAAACGGTTGACTTTGAAAAAAAATAGTCTTAGAAACCTCAATGTCATTTTTAAAGACCTATCTATAGACACCCCACAAGTATTGGTTTGATGAAAAAAAATATTTTCAGTTTAAGTTCCATGTATGGGGAGCCCCCCCTTAATCTTTTATTTTTTTTATTTTTGTGTAAAAATCGTAAAGCGGTTCACAGAATACACCTACCTACCAAGTTTCAACTATGTAGTCCTAATACTTTCGGAATAAAGTGGCTGTGACATACGGACGGACAGACAGACAGACAGACATGACGAATCTATAAGGGTTCCGTTTTTTGCCATTTTGGCTACGGAACCCTAAAAAGGGTTCCGAAGCCAAAAGAATTCGGGAACCGCTGCTCTAGCTTATCGGGAAGCTAGTGTAAAATCGTTTGCAAAATTTGTAGACAAATAAACGAGAAAGCAACCTAATAAAAACGTGTTAATTATAAGTACTTAAATATTCCTAACCGGCACCTTGATTATCTAAAAAGAAACTATTTAGCGACCGGTTTCATTCCACATACATTGCTACTTTTCTTTGGTATGTTTTTTTTAAATCCAAAAAGAAGTAGCAATGGATCACTATCATCTGTGAACTGCAACCGGTCGCTAGGTGGTTTCTAATTAGATAATCAGCCCGCGGTTCTCTTGAATTTTTAGTGATACATTTTGTGAAATTTGCTTCCAGGACAACATACTTACACTTACAACATTATTATACCATAGGTAAGCGGTGCCGCAGGTTTATTGAACCGATTTTAGTTTAGTTTTTTTGTCATAGATAATTTTATCCCGAGTGTTCTTAGCCATGTTTCATGAAAATCTGTTCAGCCGTTTGAAGATCATCAGCTCTTTTCTAGTTGATGAGGGGATCTGACTCAATGATATTGGAAGTATATGGTAGGGTAACCATGACCTGAATAGCCGTTTGAAGATCATCAGCTCTTTAATAGTTGATGAGGAGATTTGACTACCTTCCATATGTCCTATCGATTCGAAATTTGGTACCGTGTTACTTCAATAATATTGAAAGTACATATATGGTAAGGTAACCATGACCGGGGTCGGGGGGTTTCTAATTTTTTTAAATTTTATACTTGTTTTGGACAAAGTTAGAAAAATATAAAAAATATACTAGCAGCCGCCCGCGATTTCGTCCGCGTGGATCCTTTGACCAGGATAAAAAGTAGCCTATATGTTAATCAGGTCATAAGTTATACAACGTGTTACCTACCTAACAGAATTAATAACAAAAATATACATGAAAATGTATGAAACAGCTGATATTTTTTTCGCGATTTCAGACTTGATTCCATAGTTAAAGTTGTTCAGTTTGATGGTCCTTATCTACCATATTCTGGTTTATTGTAGGTATAATCTGTCCAACCAAAAATCCGTCCAGCCGTTTAGGCGTACACACGAACTTTCGCATTTATAATAATTATAGTAGGATAGGTCTTAGAGCATAATGCTCTAAGGGATAGGTAGTATAACCCGCACCCTGATTATCTAAAAAGAAACTATTTAGCGTCCGGTTTCATTCCACATTCATTGCTACTTTTCTTTGGTATGTTTTTATTTAATCCAAAAAGAAGTAGCAATGGATCACTATCATCTATGAACTGCAACCGGTCGCTAGGTGGTTTCTAATTAGATAATCAGCCCGCCGGTCGCACCTGAAGCGCGATAGACCCCCTTCGTTTTCTCCTTGCCTCACGCCACTGACGTCATGCCAGTAGCGTTAGTACATTTGTTTGCGATAATTTATTGATAACTAGCGACCGCCCGCGATTTCGTCCGCGTGGATAGTGTTTTGTCTATCCCTCGGGAACAGTTCCTTTTTTTAGGATGAAAGGAACCCTATGTCCTTTTCTGTACCCCTGACAATGTGTATGCAAAATTTCATGATGATCGGTTGAGTAGTTAAGACGTGAAGGCGTAACAAACAAACAAACAAACGGACTTTCGCATTTATAATATTAGTAAGGATCTATCGAAAACTTTCAAAAAATTACAAGGGTGGCGTGAGGAAAGGAGATAACGAAGGGGGGTCTATCGCGCTTCAGGTGCCAAGTTAAGTCGACCGGGTTGTAAGTTTATGTACGAACCCTCGTATTGATAAGTCCATGACTTTGTAAAGAAGAAACATCTGTTTTCGACATCATCATCATCATATCAGCCGCACGACACCCACTGCTGGGTATAGGCCTCCCCTAAGGATCTCCACGACGATCGGTCCTGCGCTGCCCGCATCCAGTGGCTTCCCGCGACCTTCACCAGATCGACGGTCTACCTTGTCGGGGGCCTACCCACGGAGCGTCGTCCGGTGCGCGGTCGCCATTCCAGAACCTTTCCGCCCCAACGGCCATCAGTTCTTCTCGCTATGTGTCCTGCCCATTGCCACTTCAGCTGAGCAATCCTTCGAGCGATGTCGGTTACTTTAGTTCTATTGCGGATCTCCTCGTTTCTGATTCGATCACGCAGGGAAACGCCGAGCATGGCTCTCTCCATTGCATGCTGGCTGACCTTGAGCCTCCTTATGAGACCCATAGTTAGCGACCACGTTTCACTGCCGTAAGTCATCACTGGCAACACACACTGTTCATAGACTTTCGTCTTGAGACACTGAGGTAAATCGGACGCGAAGATTTTTCGAAGCTTCCCGAATGCTGCCCACCCGAGTTGGATTCGACGAGAGATCTCTTTCTCAAAGTTGGACTTACCTAACTGGACTGCCTGTCCTAGGTATACGTAGTGGTCAACAACTTCAAGAGTAGTGTTCCCAACATGACGATGATTTTCGACATATTTTGTTTTAATTCTCTACATAATCTTTTTCTAGCCCTGGGTCAGTCCAACGAAGTTACTACCTCTTTACCATTTTTTATTCTAATAAAAAAAATGAACTGAAATGAGGGCCGATTTCAGACTAGTGTCTGTAGGAGAAAAACCTCAGTAGGCTAAATCTAGAGAATGGAAGGATTCGCATCTTCATTCGATGAGTTTTGATGTCATGAGTGCCGCCGAGAGGGTCGACAGGGTCATTAAGAGAAGTTAGAAGTTGCTTTAGCTTTTTTTTTCCAAAACTAATAATCTTTTGCCGAATTTGAAAAAAAAAATGTGTTTAGATTCCTAAGGAGTTTCTTTTTAAGATACAAAAATAAATTATGAAAAATAGTAGATAGTAGCCAAGACCCGAGCTAACTACTCTCTGCTTTACATCTCGATGGTGAGGTAAGTAGAAAAAAAAACCGGTCAAGAGCGAGTCGGACTCGCGCACCGAGGGTTCCGTACCATCATAATTGCACCATCAAACCACACTTCAGAGTAGAATAATAAAATTAGTATTGCAGTTTTAGGTCAGCGCCATCTCTTGACCGATAGTGGAACTAATGTTAACTTTTTTAGTAATTTCATAATTTCTAAAAAAGTGTGCTATATTGAGACATCATTTTATTTTTCCTGTAATCTTTATATAAACTGCTATCACATAGAATTATTTCAGATTTTTCTCTTTGCAAACTTCGGAGATAAGGGGGGGGGGGGGGTATTTTTTTTACATTTTTCATCATAAGTTGAAAACTATGCGACCTAAAACAAAAAGAAAAAATGATTGAAATCGTGCAAACGGCGCTCTTTCATATGATACCCCACATGCCCTAGTATCTTCACTTAAAATTTTTAAGACTCCTTTTAGTTGGGCAAATGTCAACTATTCCAAATTTCAAGTTGATACCATTAGTAGTTCTCGAGATATCCAGCTGTGACAGACAGACAGACTTAGTCACACCATAAGGGATCCTTTTTTACCATTTTGGTACGGAACCCTAAAAACTGGCATTACAAGAATAAAACATTTTATTAGTTAAAATTTATAGTGAAATGAGAACAATTTTCAAATTTTAGGGACAGGTGTTTATATAGTTTGAGATTGTGATATTTGTTGGTCATGGACAAAATCTGACGGGATGAAGCTTTCTTCAGCAGAAGTTGATGGTTGCGGATCATCTCATGAGAAAGCTGTTTCATTTTTTGAAAGCTGAATAATTTCCGTTATTTTGTTGGTAATTTTACTTTTGTTTTGTATGGAATCTTCAATGTAACCTTTAGCCACCTTGCTGGATTTTTTTAATTACTTACCGCCCTAGGGCTTTTTTTAATTACTTACCGGATTTTTACTTACTTACAGGATTTTTTTAATTACTTAACGCCCTAGGGCTTTTCTAGCTACATTATTACCTTAGAGCGCTAATTGGTTACCTACAAGCCCCATTTGGCGGTAATAAGGACCTACTTACCGAATATGAGTGATGTAAAAAGTATTTCTTCTTTTCAAGGTCATGGACTTATCAAACCGCCCGTCGTATAAGATAAGATCAATTTGCGTTGGGATTAATACTATTTATTAGAGTTTACATAGCCTTGAACTCGACCTTTCCTAATTGCTAGACACGAGTCACGAAGGCTACACGCCGATTTAAATAATTGACTAGTTTACCTCTCAAGCTTAAGCTCTCACTAGACATTAAATAAAACACTTTTTAATTGACTTACGTCGGTACCTTACATATGTTTACTTATAAAAAATCCCAGTTTCCACCAACGACTTCGTCCGAAATAGAAAAAAAAGAAAAAGAGAATCCCCTTCGCTCCCACTAGTCATACACACATACATACATACACTCACGCCTGTTTCCCATGAGGGTAGGCAGAGACTAGTCAACCTTTTCCAAATCCGACCAAGTACTAACTATTTTTTTTTAAATAAACTTTTTTTACTGTCTTCCGGCAAAATGTGAATCCAACCTTTTGTGAATTCGACCGACCAAGTGCGATTAATTGAAAAAAGTCTTAGGAAACCTTAGACCGGGATAAAAAGTACCTGTTCTATTAGTGTAGTAAAGGAAGGTAGTGGACCCCCACAGAAAATCCTCAGTAGACGAAACTTTACAGTATGATAAAGTATCATAAATGACACATATATTTTTTAAATTATCCAAAACTTTTTTAGGGTTCCGTACCAAAATGGTAAAAAAGGAACCCTTATGGTGTGACTCAGTCTGTCTGTCTGTCTGTCACAGCTGGATATCTCGAGAACTACTAATGGTATCAACTTGAAATTTAGAATAGTTTGAGATGACATTTGTCCAACTATTTTGCAAATAAGAAATAAATAAAAAAATCTTTTTCAATACAGTTGCTCGAAAATGTGAACTTACGATGACAGTCCAGCGTGCGGTAAATTGATTTTATAACATATTTGCTCGTAAAGGGTCTCTTATTACACCAATTTCAATATCGTATTGTATCTCATTACGAACTTGTGCGGTAATGTAAAGTAAAACGCACGGTTTCCTTGATAAACCGTGCGTTTTACTTTACATTACCGCACGGTTTATCAAGATACTTCGTCTAAAACGAACGGTACTTTTTTAAATCTTAGCAAAGAGTTTTTATGTCAGAAAAAGAGGTCAACATTTTATGGATAAAATTAACTTTGGGAGATAAAATATAATAAATAAACATTAAATTATTCAATTTAATTAATTTTGACAATAAATTATAAATTTTGACAATAATCTGTAACAAAAACACAAAAATATTAATTTACTTTATTAGTAATACTGGCTGTTTTTATGCCTTTGCCTTAAAAAAAGCGCTGATGCGCGCGCATTGCTAATTTAATTTTTTTTTGCTGTATTGTTTTTATTTGAAAATGTCGTCAAGTAGTGATGAATTTATTAATTCAACACCGCCAGAAGTCTCAGAGGCAGCGAAAAAGGCTACTCTAAGCCTCTTGCCCGAAAAATTGACCGATAAGATACTTACAAGCGTATCAAAATTTAATCATATGGAAAACAAGCAAAGGTGCAAAGTCCGAGTTTTATTTATTTCCTCGCAAATATGTTATAAAACGTCGTATGACATACGTGCGCTTTGATAATTACAGCCTCTGCTTTCTTGTAGCCCTCGCCTACGGCTCGGGCTAGCAATATCGCCTCGGCTGTAATTTTCAACGTACCGCACTTATATCATAATGTACTATTACCGCACGCCGTGCGTTTTTGTTTACGGATTAGTACAGCGTGCGGTAAGTTGATTTTACCGCACGCCCGTGCCGTGCGATTTTGTTTACGTACGTTTTTTTTTTAAATTTCTACTAGCTTCCGCCCGCGACTTCATCCGCGTGGACAGTAGAAAAATAAGGTACCAGTTTAAAATGACCTGTTTAGTGTATGAAAGCTAGTGCTATGGAGAGTTCAAGCTGTTTTCCTGGTTCCACCGACCTGAACTTGATGAAACATAGCTTAGATTTTAAGTTGGACCTCAATCTACTAAACTGTGAAAAGCCCATCAAAATTATTTTAGCGGTTTTTGCGTTATTCGCGCCCAAATATTTAGAATTTACAGTTTTATTTTAAGTTATAGATTACAATTTCAGTAGTACCTACAATGTTTTCTCGCAAATGTATTGAAAAACGTAGTATGTCACACGGTCGTTAAGGTTTTTTAAAACTCGTGACGATTATAAACCCTCGCCTGCGGCTCGGGCTTATAACACGTCAACCAACCTTGTATCATTAACTACTATTTTACAACAGGGGCTGAAAAGGGGTCTTAAAAATTTGAAGTGGAGCTACTAGGGCATGTGGGGTATCATATGAAAGAAGAGCAAGCGCCGTTTGCACGTTTTAAATCATTTTTTCTTTTTGTTTTAAGCCGCATAGTTTTCGAATTATAATGAAAAATGTAAAAAATACCGTTCCCCCCCCTCCCCTTATCTCCGAAGTTTGCACAGAGAAAAATCTGTAATAATTCTATGTGATAGCAGTTTATATAAAGATTACAGGAAAAATAAAAGGATGTCTCAATATAGCACACTTTTTTAGAATTTATCAAATTTCTAAAAAAGTTAACATTCGTTCCATTATCGGTCAAGAGATGGCACTGACCTGAAACTGCAATACTAAGTTTATTATTCTACTCTGCAGTGTGGTTTAATGGTGCAATTATGATGGTACGGAACCCTCGGTGCGCGAGTCCGACTCGCTCTTGACCGGTTTTATTTTGTTTTGGATATTTATTTGTACATAGGTTTTGGTTCATACTATATTACATCCCTGCAAAGTTTCATCGACTGAGGATTTAATGTTGGAGTCTTCATACAAAAGATCGCTTCATTTCCTACATTTTCATATTTTGTTTTTGTCATATTTGTTGCTGTGTGGTAAATTATTTTGTATTTTCCTCGCAAGTGTGTGGAAAAACGTCGTATGAAACTCGTGAGCTTTTGCTTATTGCACACTTGGCTGAGTTACTCCCTCGCCTGCGGCTCGGGCTGCAACCCACAGCCTCGTGTGCAATGAGCAACCTAAGCTAACTTGTCTCATAATGTACTATTTATAAATACCAGGTTCTTTCTAGGAAGAAATGTATATGATATGGAAGAAATTGCTTTGAGCAATACAACTACTTAATTCAACATTTTAAGCCTGTGTTTTCTCAACTCCGCGATTCGATGTTATCAAATACCTTTTATCTACCTATTTTATTGTTGCAAATATCGAATTACTTAGGTACTTATTCTTTCTCTTATTCGCAGCTACGCCACCGCTTTTAATATAAGATAGTGCAACTATTTCTTCAGTGTAGCCAATGCATACTCACGACCGATGTTATAGATTTCAACTAGCAACCAATTTTGAGATCCAGACAGGAAACAAAATCGCTCCCAAAAATTGCCAAACAAAAGACATCAACGCGTGTCCAAAAAAATCTTTCATTATTAGTCCAAAGATCACTACGTTACCTATTTTACTTTAGTTAGGGCGTCCGATGGGTCTCAAATATCTTATATGCCACTTATGTGTACGTTACGTTACGTTACGTGTATTCTTGCTTGCTTGCTTACTTATAATGCTGACATTACTAATAAAAGACGGAGAGATATTGTATGTACTTTGGAATCAACCTCAAAACATGTTTTTAACAAGAGATTTTTCCCATTCTTAGGTTCATTCCTTTACAACAGACTGAATAAATCACTAGATATATAAGTATATCCTCTCAATTATTTCAATTGTAAGTTAGCTTTATATAATTATTATTATAACCTAGTTCAGGTAAAAAAGTTTATATTTAGATTTTAAATTTGTGATTTTGTTTTATAAATGAATGAATTTATTTGCTTTTGAACCTAATTATGTTATTGTAAAGCATTTTTTTATTGAATAAACGTTATTATTATTATTATTCTACCTATATGGTGGGGTTCTATAGCTAATGGCCATGGAAATAACTAGAAATCCATTAGAAATCCAGCCCTAGACAATAAAAGTAAAAAAAATCTGCAAAATTATCGAAAACATTTTTGTTTTCGATAATTTTGCAGATTTTTTTTTACTTTTTTTTTACTAATTGTTTTCAATTAGAGGTGAAAATAAAATTATAAAGTTATAAATAAATCTTTACTAACAATCGTGTTTATAAATTAACCAAATAAAATGTAAAATTACTTTGTAAGTAATTATTGATTTTGACCTAAATATTCAGTTAGTTGCTAATATTCATAAAATATTGTTTCAAGTCTTTTCAAATACTTCACACTAACTAGAGACAAAAATAATCAGATTGCTTAAAAATCAGGCTTCTATTAACAGACATAATAAACACACGTTTAGTTATATCTTACACTTAAATCTATAAACAAGTCATTATTTCTTAGTTTTCCTGGAAAACTATGCATTTATGTGCTTATGAGCTAAAAATTATGTTTCATAGTTAATTTATCTTCCTTTAGCTAGTTGCTTGATAAAATAAATAATTATATCACATTCATTATTTTACAATCGATCAAACTTGCGAAAATCATAATCAAAAGACAAGATTCTGTTTTCTCGTGTAGGTAGGTACCTACTAAGTTGTAAGTCTTGTAAATTGAACTGGTTATAAATAAAGTTTATTTATATAATTATCTTTATTGTAGGTAAAATATAACAGTATAAGAGGCGGGCTTAATGCTAGTAGCATTCTCTACCAGTCAACCTTTGGGAAAAACTATACCTATTTTATTTTACACTTTTTTACCACCTAAGTCCCTACCTGTTTAATTCTAAATGAAATATCAATACTTACAGCACTGTTTGAAGAAAAATATTCAAGACAGATAAATTACGGAGTCCAGGAAGCACTTGTTATTTTACCTAACAATATTTTACTTCTAAAATTTAGAAATACGTCAAAAGTTTTCTCAGTCTTTGATAAATGAGGGTGTAGAAATCCTTGGCTAATAAAAAGTCAATATGATTAAAAGGGTTAAAAGGCACATTGTGAATGTCTACTACGTTCCCCATTCTATTGTACAGTTTGTCCACATCTATGGGGTGGGACAACCAGTCGGCATCACTGTATATCAAGGAAACGGGACAAGTGATTTGTTCTAATCTATAATCTGGGGGTATATCTGACCCATATCTCTGATAGTTCTCCGCAGCACCGTGATCGTATTGTCTGAACTCACCTGACACGCAACCTTGGCCGTAATGAAGGAACTGTTTCGTAGACGCCCCCGACGGGTAATGAGCGAATAACATTGGTAAATTGGTAACGTTAAGCTGCTCAAAGCCAGCTCCCGCCACCAAGAACAACAGATTACTGCAGAGGATCTCCGACATCGGACCGGTGCCACACAACAACTGTTTCATTACGTTCATCAATGTATTATCGGGCAGAAACTCATAAAGGCCGATGAGATCAAGAATACTGGCTATGAGCTTGTTCGACGGCGCCAGCAATCTCACTATCGGAGACTTGGCGTTAGACATATATGCTACAGGTGACAGAGCGACCATCAATGAAATCTTCCTATTGTATTCCGGTCTCTCGGACGCCATTACGAAAAAACTTGTAGTGCCTTGCGAGTGTCCAATGTATTTGACTGTCTCTTGACGTGTAACATGCAGGACATAGTCGATCATTGCAGGTAAATCGTAAACACCGATTTCGTGCCACGAAAAATCCCAAAATACGGGATCCGACGGTGGTATTTCTTTGTGGTGCCGGGAATACTTATTCCCTCGGGCGTTGCCCATCCATACATCGTATCCTTCGTTCGCTAAAAGGTAGGCCAATCCACTCTGTGTACCCGCGATGACGTAATCATCGGCGCTGCCTAACAATCCGTGCATGAGGAACACTACTGAACCATTTCTAGGAATGCGAAATAATGTCAGGACGTATCCGTCAGCAGTGACGGCCGCATGTTTTTCTACCGGGTAGCCGTATTTGTTGATGAGGTTTGGACAGTTCAGGTTTATGTCTTCGCTAAGCAGCCCGGCGTTATATTCAGCTCTAATACTGTCCGAAGAGTCCAGAGTGTTACTATCAGAAAACAAGCTTGGGATGTTGCTTCCTAGTGATCGTCCTCCTGGTGTTCCTCCAGTCAGACCTCCCACGATGGTACTGAGGATGTCTCCCGAGGTTCTCGACGCAAACTGGACAATCGGTTGATGTGCGACGACACTCGTGAAGCTTCTCACAGTATCGGATAGGTTTGGAAACAGGAAATCAGTTAATCCAGCGTGGCCTAACGCGATCACAATGGCGAATATAAACAGACGAGTCTTGTTCACCATATTGCACAAGCGATCTTTGGGTGTATTTAAAATGGACTGGTCAGATACTTTAATGGACATCTACAACTCATCGACCTTGAAAATCACGTTTTTTGTTCATTCGGTATGTGACGCTAAATGTTTTTCCGCCTGTTTATAGGGTGGCGAATGCTCTATGGATGGTACACTTCTACTAGATCATCATAACATGATACTTATAATCTTGATGAGATAAATAGGCAGCCTACAACATAATTGGTTTGTTACTAAGTTAACTGAACAATGAGACATCTTGATGGTGTGAAAGTAATCAAACTATTATCCAAGTTTATTATGTGTACATAACTAATTGCAGCTTGATGATCTAAGTATAGTGTAAGGTAGGTAATAATAAAATTAAGATGAAAGTCCTACGTTACAATCATCCGATCGCACTCGGTTTCAGAATAAAATGAATAAGAGAAAAATTTATGTTTTGATCTCCTTTTGCTTTACTAAGGTAAACAGGATAAGAAACAAGATTAAGTAATAAAGTAGGTACATTATTTTATGCCCTTGACTTCCGTAATAAGTGTAGTTTGGTATCTAAGCACAGACGGAGGAGTCAGTAACAAAAGTTAATAATAACTTGTATAAGCAAAATTTGTATACCTACCTACTTAATCAAATTTTTTATATAACTTTGAACCTCTATAAATCTATCAAATTTTTAAAATAGGGACTATTTTAATAGAATTTGATAGATTGTGGATATTAACATTTAAATATGACCCTTTTGACCGGTTTTTAACCGACTTCAAAAAAGGAGGAGGTTCTCAAGTCGACGGTATTTTTTTTATGTATGTTTTACCATAACTTCGTCAGTTGTTATCCGATTTATACAATTATTTTTTTTATCTCAAAGAACAAAGTTTGTGTGTGGTCCCATAAAAAAATTACAGAGATCTGGCTGGTAGTTTTTTCATAATCCTGAAAAATGACAATTATTTAGCTTGCCATCACACGTGTTTTCACGGATTTTCGAACATAACATCTTTGTTTGTGTACCGATTTAGATGATTCTCTTTTTGTTTGAAAGGGTATAGGTACTTCAAGAGTGGTCACATTTTAATTTCATCGATATTAGACCTTGAACTTCGAAGATACACAAGGGAACTCCTCATATTCAAATAGTACAAGTAAAGTGATTTGGATTTTGGTAGTTTTTAACCGACTTCACAAAAAGGAGGAGGTTCTCAATTCGATTGTATACTTTTTTTTTATTTATCGTTGTTCGCGCGTATCTTCGACATTTATGGACCGATTTTGATGATTCTTTTTTTGTTTGATTGAGTTTTTTTGCGAGATGGTCCCATTTAATTTTTATTTCAATCGGTTTAGTAGTTTTCAAGAAATCCTGAAAATACTATGATTTTGCATCAACTACCTTGACGACTTTGTTATTAATAAAGCGAATTAGATGTTTATTTTTGTTGGGAAAGGGTACTTTTAGTGTAGTCTTTTTAACCGACTTCAAAAAAAGAGGGTTCTCTCTCAGTTTGACCTGTATGAATGTATGTTTCTCCGCGAATATCTCACGTTTGACTGAGCCAATTTTTATACGAAATAATACACCTACACTACCTAATAGGGAAGGTACTTACACTAAAAATGAAAAAATAAAAAACCGACTTCAAAAAACCTGCCTCTAAAAAGCAAGAAATAATATTCAAATCATTAGATACGCATTATCATTGTTATAATAACAAGACGTCTATTGAAGTCGGGTGGGGCTTTTAGAATAAAAAAAGGAAGTTGTACTCCAGCCCCACCCGACTTCAATAGACGTCTTGTTATTATAACAATGATAATGCGTATCTAATGATTTGAATATTATTTCTTGCTTTTTAGAGGCAGGTTTTTTGAAGTCAGTTTTTTGTTTTTTAAAACAATTTTTTTATGACAATCCAAAACAAACCAAACCATGGTCTGCGATGCAACGTTGCAACGGACGACGGACTAGACTTGGACTACAAAGACACAACGGAACTCCACAAAAACAAAGAGCGTAAATTTGGAAATTGAATTGTGGGCATTTTACCATTGAAAATATTTTATACAGTTAAAATATATTTACATGCTTACATACCTACCACTAAAAAGTTGAAAATAAAAAACTTTTTAACAAAAAGAAAAACCTCCTTCAAAAAACCTGAAACAAAAACAGCTTCAAAATTAAATACCTCTAAAAAAGCGAGAAATAATATTCAAATCATTAGTTACGCATAACATTATTAATAAAACACGTCTAATGAAGTCGGGTGGGGCTTTTAGAAATATAAAAAAAAAGTTGTCTTCCAGCCCCTTCAATAGACGTGTTTTATTAATAATGTTATGCGTAACTAATGATTTGAATATTATTTCTCGCTTTTTTAGAGGTATTTAATTTTGAAGCTGTTTTTGTTTCAGGTTTTTTGAAGTTTCTTGCTTTTTTAGAGGTATTTAAATTTGAAGCTGTTTTTGTTTCAGGTTTTTTGAAGGAGGTTTTTCTTTTTTGTTAAAAAGTTTTTTTAGTTAAATGGACACAATAATTAAAGCTTAACTTGGCCACTGTTTCACTTCCCCCTTGTCAGATGTAAAATTGTGAAATAGTTCTTGTCTTCATATTCTTTTCGTGATTTAGTTGCTTAATGCAAGCTTTAGATATTTATATTCATTCATACCATTAAATTTAATAAGGAGTGCATTGCTTAAACAGCTAAGGGAACGTACCCATACTAATTAATAAAAATTTGCTCATTTTTGTCTTTTCATTAGTAAGGCGCTTGCCACGTAATGCCAAGAGTGTGTATTATAATTTTACATACAATTACAAGTGAAAAAATGTATAAAGAAGAAAAAAATTTCGCTGCGTGCCATATTTGAATACAACTTGAAAAAAAAAGAACCAGATTTCCATTGACAATATTGACTACGTGACAAAACATAGGCCCCCCCTCCCCCCCCCCTGTGACCAAGCGTGGTATTTTAAAGACCCCCCTCCCCCCCCCTTAACGGGTCAAGTAGTATGGGTACGTTCCCTAAGTAGGGACTTTAATTGCAAGTTCTATAACTTTACTAAAACTCTTTGAATAAAAATAAAGTGTGTTTCACTAGCCCCTTGACGTAAACGGTTTTTATTTATTGACATCATTTAATTCTGTCGTCAGTAATATAAAGCACATAATGGTAAAACTGAGTTCAGCAACTTTTCTAGTTTAGTTATGACTAGATGTTTTGTAAAATCTTCATCATCAACTTATTGCACTTAATCATCATCATGATTAGGAAATAATGAAACCAATTATGTTCAAGAATTTCCGTTGCTGACTGTACTACCTAAGTAATTTAAAAAAACTTACGTCATCATTCATTCATGATACATACAATGTACCTAGCTACGTCATGAAATTGACATGAAAATGCATTCTTAAAATAAGTAAACCAGAGTAGCGTAAAAAATTAATGGTAGTTTTTCAAGCCAATATCATTGTATGAGGTTAATTAACGATTCACAAAATTAGATTTAAAAAATCCGGCCAAGTGCGAGTCGGACTCGCGCACGAAGGGTTCCGTACCAAAAAACGCCAAAAAACACGTTTGTTGTATGAGGACCCCCTTTAATACTTATTTTATTATATATTTAACATTTGTTGTTATAGCGGCAACAGAAATACATCATCTGTGAAAATTTCAACTGTCTAGCTATCACGGTTTGTGAGATATAGCCTGGTGACAGACAGACAGACGGACAGCGGAGTCTTAGTAATAGGTTCCCGTTTTTACTCTTTGGGTACGGAACCATCAAATACAACATAAGTTACTCAGCTAAATGTAACCTCTACCACGACCGGAACTCGAATCCGGGACTAAATGTTACTCAATCACGCAAAAACGACTGAACGGAGTTCGATAGGTACACAGATAGTTTATAACGACGTGCAAAAGCTAGCTATTTAATAAATATCTCAATGGATCTCTGACATAGAATTACTTGTCTCACACAATACAAATTAAGTATCATATTTACCATATTTACAAATAGGTAGCCCCTTGCAGAAATTGAACCCGTATCCCGCTAGCTAGACCACTTTGCCGATCGGTTGTTTAATGCAGTTACTTATAGAAAATATCTGCATAAATCAAAAAATAAATCCTGAAAAAATATTTCCACAGGAAACTTAAAAGATTTGAATGAGTATTCATATAAAATATTTTTCGACAAGACCAAATGAAGGGTTTTTTCATTGATTTCAAAAGGAAGGATGCGCCCATCCGAATGTTTTGCTTTATAATTCCTTCATACAAGCAAAATCAGCGACATCTTTTAGAACCTACTCGAACTACTGCCGTATTAGAGGTGGGCAAAAAAGATTACTGAAGTGAACGATTTAGTTCAATTGGAGTTAAGAACTAGATCACTCATCTTTAGGTCACTAGAACTTTAAACTATTTTTTAAATATTTTTATCATGTTAATTATATCAGTTTTTCGATGGTATTAAGGCCATAAATAAAAAGTAAACATAACAAAATCTCAATCATGTTTATTTCAAATTAGATGTTTTTGTGCTTTTTCTCAGCTATACTAAACTAATATTATAAACTATAAATTATTTAATATAAAGAGATATATTATCCTACTAATATTATAAATGTGAAAGTTTGTGGGTTTGGATGTTTGTTCCTCAATCACGCAAAAACTACTGAACAGATTTGGTTGAAATTTGGCACACAGATAGCAAATAGCCTAGATTAAAACATAGGACACTTTTCATCCCGATATTCCCACGGGAACGGGCACCACGCGGGTGAAACCGCGGGCGGCCGCTAGTTAAATATAAAGAGGAAAGATTTGTCTATTATTTTGATTGATTGTAATGCATAAACTTAAAACTGATCAGATTTTAAAATTCTTTCACATATTGAAAGCTTTTATCAGCGAGTAACATTAGCAGTATTTTACTTAAAAAAAAATAGAGATCCTTATGAAAATTGGAATAATGAAACGAACCCACAGTATATAATTTTTTTTTCTATAAAAGTAATAATTATTGATTGGAAGATGATGACATTTTCGTATCACAATCCTTATCCAACTAAATAATGATATTGTCAAAATTGATTATTTACATGCAAATTTCTCTTAAAATTTAAGCATCAATATAGGTACCTACCTAAGATTTTTTTAAAGGTATGTTTAAAAAACTTTTTATTATTATAAATGTGAAAGATGTTTGTTTGTTTGTTACGCCTCCACGTCTTAACTACTGAACCGATCATCATAAAAATTTACATACACATTGTCAGGGGTATAGAGAAAGACGGTACATTTCATCCCAAAAAAAGTATTTTTCCCGAGGGAAAGCAAAAATCTTTCCACGCTGACGTATTCGCGGGCGGCTGCTAGTACTGCATAATTATGGGAGGCAGGAGTTTCGTTTTCTGAGTTTAGTTATTTTGTTATACGCGTGAATGCAGTAAATATTTCAATCTCAATTCGCGGTATTGCCATTGCTTTCAGCTTCCGTAGTCCAGCTTTTGACATCTGTGTCATAAAAATTAGCATAGCATATTCTTGCGTTTTTAGGAGGCTTGAAATAGGGCTCTTTTCGTTATTTTGGAATAATGCGACTCCATATTTCTTTACACACTAGCTGCCTTACTAATAAACATTTACCCGCGTTGTGTACGGGTGATACAGCGAAATCTTGACTAATAAACAAATTTTGACAGTTCCGTGACATACGCCTGTTGTAACGAGTGGGTAATTACTATGGAAACTTAAACTGTCACTATACACTCACGGGACCTAGTTTAACTGATGTGTAAATACGTAAAATGGATAAAAATAAAGTTTTATCATTATTTCGATGTTGTTTCTAGAACAATTCGATATGAGAAGTCTTTACTAGCATACAAAGCAATGAAACTGGTCAATCAGCCTACAATTTATATAAGAAACCGTACATTACTGAAGTCCTGTCAAAGTTCCTTTTTATAAATTAAGCAAAATAGATTGATTCTATAATCCCATTATCATTTTAATAAGATTATTAACAAACCAACCGTTGCAATGCTAGATCATAATTATCTAATATTGAATAAAAATGCACTAGTTTTTCATTCGATATATTTTATTTTATAGACATACATAACCTTTAAAAGAAAATAGTTCTTCGTTGTTCTTAAGTTTTTAATCGATGCAGCTTTCTTCATGTTAGGATAGCGCAAAGATTGAAATCTTTGCGATAGGGTAGGTAGGTAGGTATATAAGTTTCCTTCATGTGCTCGATTCCTCGATCTTATTTCCATGATCTTGACTTAGGTATGATCTGGTGCTTGTTAGATTGTTTCGAGTACAAGTTAATAATTATAAATAATAAACATTATTTATAAAATTGGCAAGAATTACATCTCTCCAGCGTTGATTCCATTGGGATGACATTATTATGCAACTCGTGAGCGTAAATCACAAACTGTGAAAATGAGGTGGGTATTCCAAAGCTTGCAAATCTTGGCTATTACTGAGAAAAACACAAAACAACCGAAAATAATAAAAGAAACGCATAAAATGTTGTGTATTTACATTTTGAACATTTGAAAATATTTGTTTGTTTATTATTGTCATGGCAACGTATGACATTTCCTGTGATCGTTTAAAAACACGATAGACAGTTGACGAAAAAAATAAGTAAATTAAAACCAAAAAATTAAAAAACCCATTACAATTTAAAGATTTTAACCAAATATGCCTCAATATAAGATTTAAATTATTTATTTATTTATATTTCACTAGAAAATAATTAAAGATAATGTTGTTTTAGAACGTGAGCACCAGTGTTGCAAGTGATATTCGTATTAACCTTTGTGTAACTACCCAATACAATAAAAGTCTTTATTAGTAACCGACTGTATACGCGATCTATAACTCATCTATCACTGTCATAGTTACACACTTGTAAAACGGGTGGGTTGCAGTTCTTTATTAGTAAGGCGGTAGATCATTAGGCAATCTGTAATTATTTGAATTGAAATGTAATGTAGTGTAGATACTTAATAAAAATATTTTTGCAGCGAATATGTTTCATAGGAGACATTTCTATACGTAGTGTTCGTAATCTATCCTTACCGTTTACTCTCGTTCTTGGAGTTAATTAGCTATGGAACTAAATGAACTAAAGATCTTATATGGACTCAAGTGAATTAGTTCCTTTGAATCATGATGACCCATCTCTAGTGCCTCGAACAATAACTAATAATATTGAAATCTTTTATACTTTATTAAAATTGTTAGACACGTAATAAAAATAATGTAAAGCTACTAACCGATGAAACGATATTCCATGAAACTTTTTAACCTTTGCATCATATTTTTTGCAATCTACAAATGCACAATTCGGCATTTTTATGTCACGTCAATCACCATCTGTCTACCATAGTCTCCCGCGGATGACTGAAACGCGTTGGCCCTAAAACTGTATTTTTAGGGCCAACCTTAGAGTAAGACGGGCTTCTAAAGAAAGAGAAGCCATACGAAGCGTTCCCCTCTGCCGAAGTACAAGCCCAAATGGGCATACGCATTAGTAAAACCAGTTGCGCCCGGATTTCTTTCTAGACCGAGTCCAGTCGCGCATGTGAACGCTGCTGTGTTTAAAATGTCGAATTTATGAGTTTTTTGCTGTTAAAAGAGGTCTTGAACATCAAGTATACAAAAAGACGGTGTTACATTTCACATAAAAGTAATTTTTTATCGTATTATTGCTATTTGTTTACATTAAAACATTAAATTCGTATATTTTATTCTTGATTAGTTGTCAAATTTGTTCAGTGACATCGGGTCTGCTAGTCCATGGCTCGTCCGTACAAATTTCAGATCTGTCGCTAGATAAATCCGAGTTCTCGCCGATGGGCAACTTAGTGATGTTACCGTTAAATAATGTTTGTCGATAAAGTGTTGGTCAATCTGGCCCTGATTATGCGTCAAATACATTTGCGAGATGTTTGCATGATTTGCTTTGCACTGATGTGAGCGCGACGCGACAGATATCGCGAAATAAATTTCGAAATAGTAGATTATACAACAAGTGAATAAAAAGGGAATTTAGTTCGAGGTATACAAAGAATCGAGATGAAATTTTTTTTCACGAGTTGTGTTGTGTACTCTACTTTTTACCATTGACTGCGAGAAAGCAAATAGGTACCTAACAGTACTTTATATTTAGTATTTATAGTTGACCATCAGCCATTTTTAATGTCCCCACTACTGGGGCACAGGCCTTCCTTATAGGTGGGAAGATGGGCGATAACCTACCACGCGGGCCCAATGCGGATTGATGGGTGTTAACGACTGCAAATGCAGCCGGGACCAACGGCTTAACGTGCCTTCCGAGGCACGGAGGAGCTCGAGATAATACATTTTTGGTCACCCATCCCATGACCGACCCATGCGTGAAATTAGAAGTTTTCCAATGACATAAAACAACCACGCTAAGAGAGATGGATGGTAGGTACCCCCCCTTGGTAGGTAAGGAGGGGTGCAATTCAAAGTTTCGCGCCGCCGCACTTCAGAAAAAAATCATATCTCCTTCAATATACCTACCACCTCGAATGAGGTATCATATTATGATAAATCAGGGATGATGAAGCCATTTTTGAGACATTGAATGTACAGTTTCTTAAAAAAATAATGATATATTTTACTATATTGACGACATTATCAAAATCAGTTTGCTATTTTTTTATTCAACAGTCGGTCGGTATCTTTCAAAATTCAAATTGTTGGGTGTGCAGATAGCAGTACTGTCATGGAGCGATGTTCAGTGTCAGCAGCCTGAGCCCAACTTCCCTGGGTATACATTAATCCCAACCCAATCACCTACACTCTCAAGATTTTTGTATAAAGCTCGAGCGTATAAAAATGACCTCTTTGTTGTTATTCACCCCATCGTAAAATGATTGAGTTTGTAACCTTTATTCCTTTTTCCGTATCGATATTGCTGCATCGACAGTTGAGCCCAGCCCTTTATGTCAATAACGTGTCATATTTTGATGTGTGACTCATCCGTACACAAATTTTTGCTGTTTTGTTTTATTTTTTATGTGTGAGCGTCGTCATTACAGTGTTGTTTTTGTATGTGGGTATGCGGAACTGCACTTGTGTGCATTTCCCTCCCCCCGCAAAAAATGCCAGAATAATTTGAATAGAGTAATAATCGCTAAGGCTTCTCCCTTTGTGACGAAACAAAGCCTTTGTTGCTCGAAGGGGCCAACCAACTGGCGTCATTTCATAGTGACTTTGACCGGGTCCTTACGCTAGTAATATAATAAGTCTATGGGTTTTTTACAAAAAGTATGTAGGGTTAGTGCACTGGTAGTTGACCAAATAAGGCAGATTTTGTTACATAACTATTAATTTATAAAAAACTAGACGAAATTTTGAACTGATTATTTTCATGTTCATTCAAAATCATGTATTTATCAACATAAATTAATAAAAAATTAATTTAGTAATACCACTATTTTATTATTAATTATTGAAATGAAATTCCTACTAATGTACCAGTAGTTGACCAAAAGGATTTAATAATCGACCACTTATAATCTAGTGGTTGACCAGTTGAATAAAAACTACAGAATCATTTTAATACAATGTTTAATTAAATTAAAGAGGCCACATTTGAATATTGAATAGGTACATAAGTCTTAAATCAGTCTCATTCTTTATAAAGGCACTTATTACCTAGTTCAAAATTAGGTAAGTATATAGATAAAATTCAACAGAAAGTACCCTCAAGAGCTCAAATTATAAAACAACATAGAGTCTGTCTAAAAAGTCAGTTTACATGAGTAAGTATTATATAATCCTGTATATAATCAAGTATTTTTTTTACGTATCATCTTTTAATGTAAATATTTTTATCCTTAAGTATTAGTACAAATAATGTAACTAGAATTATCTGATGTGTTGCTAGGGTTAGTATTAAAATTAAAATGAAATTACCCATGTAAACTAACTTTATAGACAGACTATACCTAGTTATAAACTTATGAGTAGGTACTTGAATATCAGTCAACAACTAAAAGTATCTTCTTAATATAAATAGTCTTGTCATGTTTCTTTTCTTCGTAATTTAATTTTATTTGTTATTGTAGAATGAGGAATTCCATATTTTCTAGCTGTTTCTCGTATTTTAGTGCCGTTATTTATTTCTTGCAACGCGAGAAGTAAGCTTGCTTCGCTATATTTAAAAAAAATCTTTTTTTGGTGGTATTTTGCATATTTTATCTTAAATAAAAACCACGCTGGTCAAACACTAAAGCAATCAAAAACCATTCCAAGCGGTCAGTAATTGACCACTGGTCAATTACTGATTAGAGAACATTATACAAAGTGTTATGTAAGTACCCAAGGAATACTCCGAGAACGCAGACGGTTTTGATAAAAATTATGTTCTTTTTGTAAAATTTTAGTAGTTGACCAAATTGGTCAATTACTAAAAAATGTGTATTATTTGTATCTATAATTGACCACTACAATTTTCTAAATAAACATGTAAATAATTTTCAAAATAATTTGACCAAAACAATCTACAAAAATTTAAAAGTATGAAAAACATTCATTTTGCACAAAAGGTACACAAAAAACCAGGATTTAAATAGATTTTTATAACTTACCTCGAGCAGCCTTTCTTACTACGCGATCGTAAAATGGCGACTAATTCTAAACCAATCTGAAAAATGTGTCAATAAAATTTAAACTACGGTAATGGCCGCTCTAATTTCTGATTGGTTGCAAGTCCGATTAGTTTTGACACAATAATTTGTAACCAATCCGAACATAACTCAATTTGCAAGGTTAATATTGGCGTTCAAATTTGAAATTGGTCAACTACTAATGCATGGTCAACTACCAATGCACTGACCCTACTTAGTAACTGACACTTTTTGCAATTTCTTGTTCGTGGTATCAAAATATTCTTTAGAATGAATGCTACATGCTACTAAAACCAGTTTTTTTAGGGTTCCGTACCCAAAGGGTAAAAACGGGACCCTATTACTAAGACTTCGCTGTCCGTCTGTCTGTCTGTCTGTCACCAGGCTGTAACTCATGAACCGTGATAGCTAGAAAGTTGAAATTTTCACAGATGATGTATTTCTGTTGCCGCTATAACAACAAATACTAAAAACAGAATAAAATTAATATTTAAGGGGGGCTCTCATACAACAAACGTGATTTTTTTGCCGTTTTTTGCTCGTTATTAATAACGACAACAGGCAGACAGTTGAAATTTTCACAGATGATGTATTTTTGTTGCCGCTAACAACAAATACTAAAAACAGAATAAAAGTAATATTTAAGGGGGGCTCCCATACAACAAACATATTTTTTTCCGGATTTTGGTACGGAACCCTACATGCGCGAGTCCGACTCGCATTTGGCCGGTTTTTTTTTTCAAAAACTACGTATTCAACTTGAAATCAAGTGCCGAAGTTTTAGTAATTTTGCAAAAACAAACTTAACTGTGGATTTTTTTACAAAAATAATGTAACTAATGTGTAGTTAAGCAAAACTTAGATAAGTACGTAGTTTTTGTAAAAAAAACATACGTGCTGATATAAATCTTTAAAAATTGTTACATTTTAACAATGTACAGATGATGTAGAAATAATTTCCACATGATGACGAAGATAATATTATTAATAGTGCAGAAAAATAAGACTTGGGTAATAATAAGTTTGGAAGATTGTTACTATGATCTTGTGATTTTTTCAACAAAAACAGCCTGCATAACTTTAACTTATATTTTAACATTTTCTGGAATATTAGTAATAGATAATGATGTTCTCGATTATGATTTCTATTATATTCAATCAAAACAGTGATGCAAATATTTGTGATGAAAAGTTAAACCGTAAGACGGAAGAATAGTTTTTTGTCTCTCCTGAAAAATTTGTAGCAATAAGTTATGGAATTTTTGTAAAAAAACCCTTCAAATGCTGAATGAACATTTTTACTGTAAAATACGCGTTATTATCAAAATATACGGACGGACGGTCAAAACACGCTGTGTAATTTTGTGTTAGGTTTAAAAGTGACCTAGTTTGATGTCATGAACTCATGACAACAATAAATATTTTATCGGATATTCGTGATAAAAATAATACCTACCTACTTACATATCAGTTTTGCACTACGTAAGTAGGTAGGTATTTGATTATAAAATTTGTATGTTTAATTTTGCTTCCAACTATAGGTAAATATTTCAAAATTAATATTTAAAAGGGAAACCAGTTATCAAATATTAATAAAGAATTCAAGAAATAAAACTGGATTTTGTCTGAAGAAGGGACAGCAAAAGAGTCATTACCACGATCATGGATTCGATTCCTGGTTAGGGCATATAGATTTGACAACCTCCTCCGTGGTCGAGTGGTTTGCAGAGCGGTTTTCATGGTGTCCCTATCTCTAAGGTTAAGGTTCCGGGTTCGATCCCCGGATGCGTCGATGAAGAAATCAAACTAACTTTTCTAAATTTTCACGGGTCTGGGTGTTTGTGGTACCGCGTGTTGGCGGTTTTCGAAAGTAAAGTCAACGCCAAACCCACATAATTGAACAACGATCCTCTCGCGATCGACCGTATGGGCTGGGCACCTATATAGAAGACTATATACTACTCAGCTGTTTGATTGAGAGAAACATGATAGGCAAGGGCGTCGCCAGCCCATGGCCCAGGGGGGGGCGGCAAGTCAATGTTAAAGAGGATGAGAAAAATATGAATTGTTGGTACAGTCAAGAGCACCTAGTGAATTTATTCTAGTTTTGAGACGGGGCAGGATTTATCGGAAAAGCAAGTCAATTGCACGACCTTAGGACTTTGGTTATTTGCAGTTGGCTACATTTTTTAACCTCTAGGGGGAGTCCACCCCTGGTGACGCCCTTGATTATAGGTAGCTAAAGATATAAGTTTTTCAATGCTGCCAAATACACATTTTTGAAGTGAAAACTTCTTTAGCGGCGTTGTACACTTTTTTGTAATGGAGTAAAAATGCTAAACTCGCGTCAGTATTAGTCAGTAAGAATCACGTGACCCTGATCGAAAATTCGTAAGACGGATGTAACGGATGGAGAGTAGACAGCCGGCGGCGGAAGTATCCCCCTCTCTTTCTACGGGGCGCGGTGAAAATGGCGGCGCGTCATTTCAAGACGTAAACACTTGTGTCACCGTAGCAACGCGCTAATTTTTTAATTCAATGTCAAAACTCTAGATTTTCTGTTAAGACTTTCGTACAATACTGTTCTGTATTCGTAAATTCAAATGCAGAGTAAATTCGTAAGACGGCAATTCGTGCAAAATTATTCCCTAACCATTCCAAAATATCAAAAAAGCACAACGTTAATATTCAAGTTTTCACTTCTGCCGGCACTCCCGGAATGCAACCCGATTTTTTTAATAAAGATTTCACACAGTAGGCATTACTTGATTTATCGGTCCCAAAAAATAATGTAGAAAGTAGAAGTATAGTACCTACGCGAAGGAAAATCACTAGTCTTTGAAGTTTTTAGTAGTTTTAATAACCGGATAAAAAAATTATGTAAACATCTACTAGGTACTAGGTACTCATCGTAGTCGGCCGTGCGTCAACGAGCATTAAAATAAGAGAGATTAAAAAAACCGGTCAGCCAAATGAAATGTTAAGAAAATTATAGGTCGCTCGCATATTTTTTTTTGTTATAATATGGTTTGGCAAAACAGGAACGGCATAAAGTTTTTTGCATCATGGCATACCTATGTATTCGCATAATGTTATATTTGCAGAATGATTTCATTGGCATAAATATTACTTTTTAAATTAAAAACTAGTTACCTAATCCTTACTAATATATATTAATATTATAAATGCGAAAGTCCGTTTGTTTGTTTGTTACGCCTTCACGTCTTAACTACTGAACCGATCATCATAAAATTCAACACACACGTTGTCAGGGGTACAGAGAAGGACATAGGGTACCTTTCATCCCGAAAAAAGGAACTGTTCCCGAGGGATAGACAAAATACTATCCACGCAGACGAAGTCGCGGGCGGAAACTAGTTTTATAAATAATATTATTAATTGCCATAAATTTGGTGAGCATTGATCGACGCATAACTTTAACACGCATAATAGTAATTTAACATAATATACAGATTGCATAATTTATTACTATTAGCATCATAGTCATAATTAAATTGGCACCAACGCACGAGCCGAGCGAGCGAAGCGAGCGTGACGCAGGAGCGGCCGGCGAAGTGCCAGAACCGATCTGCTGGTGTGTGTGCATTATGCCACAAGTAGTTATGCTAACGAACGTAATGATTAGTAATCGTTAATGTATGCTATAAATTATGCTTTTTGATTAATATTTATGCGGATAGAAAGTATGTGTAAACATTTTATCCTGTGGTTTGAGCTTATATTGGGAAATAGTGTCCAGGCTCTGATGATGGAGCCGCAAAAGGCCACAGGAACTCTATAATAAACCATGCAACCCATCGAGTTTGGGTTCGTTTGCTTCGTCTTGACGAGTACTCTGTTTGCAAATAGTGTTCAGAGTCTGATGATGGAGCTGGAAGAAGGCCACAGAAACTCTATAAAAATACCACACAACCCCGTCGACTTTTGGGCTCATTTTATTAGTCTTGACAAGTAGATACTCCAATAGAAGATGGTGTATTTTTAGGGTTCCGTACCCAAAAGGTAAAAACCCGACTACGGAAAAATCGTGCTCTAGAAAGCCTCCAACCTGTTGTTCATGTCGTGCGTGTTTAGGACAAAGTGGCATGCAACTACGGTTATCCTTCATATTGAATTTTGGACTCGAATATTTTCTTGTTTATTACTTTTTAGTTTTAAAACTTCTTTTTTATTTTAAATATTTTGGAGTTGTCAATAGGGTGAAAGCAAGTAAAGCCACGGGCAAAAGCTAACAAAATATACATATTTGAAAAGTGCTCATTAAGCCCTGTCATTTGGTACCCAACACGGCATTATTAATATATATATATTTTTTAGTTCATGTCTTTAACTCCTCTAGAGGGCGCCACATTCAATTTAATGTGACGTCATAAAGCCTATGTTCATTGGACGATTAAGACGCTTCTAATGAATGATACATCATTTGTCAAATTATAACAAGTAGTTTAGAAGTTATGAGGGAACTGATGAATTTACAAACATACATACATACATACAGGTCAAAATCATATACCCTCCGTTTTGGCTTCGCCGTAGTCGGTAAAAAACGGAACTCTATTACTAAGACTCCGCTGTCTGTCTGTCTGTCACCAGGCTGTATCTCATGAACCGTGATAGCTAGACAGTTGAAATTTTCACAGATGATGTATTTCTGTTGCCGCTATAACAACAAACACTAAAATTAAAATAAAACAAATATTTGAGTGGAGCTCCCATACAACAAAGGTGATTTTATTGCAAATTTTTGATACGGAACCCTTCGTGCGCGAGTCCAACTCGCACTTGGCTGGTTTTTTTTTTAGTTTTAGCTCGCTGTCTAAAAAGCAGAGACTAAAACTTACTGAAAAAAACTTTTTTATTAAAAAAAAACACTTTTTTAAAACGGACTAAAAAGATAAAATATTTTTTCCCGTAAAGATTTATAACCCTATCCTACACAGTTAAACCTAAAAACGTGGGGCGCATGTAAAAGACCATAGAATAAGAAAATCTTGTTCTGTGTAAAAGACAATTATGATAAATCTTACAAAATGCGCCCCATGTTTTTAGTTTTAATTAAAACTGTATAGGGTTATAAATCGAGAGAAATTATTTTATAATTTTAGTCCGTTTGAAAAACGTGTTTTTTTATAAGTATCTACCTACCTAGTTATATGAAAAAAGTTTTTTTAATACTTAATTCAATACACATTTTTAAACGAACTAAAAAGTGTAAAAATCGGAAAATGGACTAGAGAAAACGGATGATAACAGAGAAGGACATACGGTACATTTCATACCGAAAAAAATTACTGTTCCCGAGGTATAAATAAATAACTGACCACGCAGACGGAAGTCACGGGCGGTCGCAAGTATAAAATATTTTCTTCCTATGTCTAAACATAAGTATGTGATTTTCAACTAATATCTTCTAGGTCTTTTCAGATCCTAAATAAAAATATTTTAATCAAAAACTAATTTTGTATCTACCTAACTATGCGCTATGTGATGTGACTTAAAAATAAATGCGAATCATTTTTACTATTTACTAATCCTTACTTAATCCTTACTCATATTATAAATGCGAAAGTCCGTTTGTTTGTTTGTTTGTTGCGCCTTCACGTCTTAACTACTGAACCGATCCTCATGAAATTTTACATACACGTTGCCAAGGGTACAGAGAAGGACATAGGGTACATTTCATCCGGAAAAAAGGTACTGTTCTTGAAGGATAGCAAAAAAACTTTCCACGCAGACGAAGTCGCGGGCGACCGCTAGTAATATTATAAATGCCAAAGTCTGACTGTTTGTTTGTTACGCCTTCACGTCTTAACTTAACTACTCAACCGATCATCATGAAATTTTGCATACATGTTGTCAGGGGTACAGAAAAGGATATAGGGTACCTTTTATCCCGAAAAAAAAGTATAGTTCCCGAGGGATAGCAAAAAACTGTCCACACACTCGCGGGCGGCCGCTAGTGATATTATAAATGCGAAAGTAACTCTGTCTGTTTGTTACGCTTTCACGATTAAACTACTGAACCAATTTTGATTAAATTTGGTACAGATATATAGTAGAGCTTGAGAAAGGACCTTTTATTGCGAAATAAGGGTTGAAGGGATTGAAATCGGGAATGAAAGTTCGTATGAATGTCCCTCGGTTTCGAAGCTAAATCTTCTAGAATTAACATGAAATAAAACAATTTTTAACGGATACTAGCGCGGTTTTATTGAAAGCACTTTGGTAATTAGTTGGTATTTGGTTTGATTTTTGGTTAGAATTGAATTAAAAGTGAGAGGAAAGGGGTGAGTAAGGGGGAGGGGAAGGGGACAGTGAGGGGAGGAGAAAGGGGAAGAGTGAAAACGAGGGGGAGGGGGGAGGAGTGAAAATGGCTGATCTGATTTTGATGAAATTAAAACAGAATACTATAAGGATTTTCTTGAATATCCACGCGGACGAAGTCGCGGGCAGAAGTTAGTGTTAGATATAATTGTACATATATCAAAATTAGATTGGTTGAAGAACTCGGTGGCGCAGTGGTTTAGCGCCTGGCCCAGCGATTGCGGAGGTTAAGTAACTTTCGCAAGGGTCGGTCATGGGATGGGTGACCAAAAATTTATTATCTCGAGCTCCTCCGTGCTTCGGAAGGCACGTTAAGCCGTTGGTCCCGGCTGCATTTGCAGTCGTTAACACCCGCCAATACGTAGGTTATTGCTCATCCTCCTTATCCACCTATAAGGAAGGCCTGTGCCCCAGCAGTGAGGACAGGGGGCCTACGCAATTGCGTAACGCAGTCACTTGGCCACGATAATCGTCCGCAGTTCGCTGGTTGTAGTTATAACAAACATTTTGAATTTGGCTACCGTAGTTCATAGACTACTAAACGAACAATGTCGGACACACTAGAAAAAAACTGTCAAACTCACGCAATTACTATCCCCGTCAATTGGTAATGCGCCTGGCGACCATGATTTTAACCTCAAAAACGAAAAACAATTGTAAATTTTTTATATACCTAGACCCTATCTTATTGAAAATAATAATTCAATAATTAATATATTAGATTACCTATTAGAATTTTCTTTTTTCATGTCATTTTTAGTTGTAGATCACGTCAATGTGAATCTTAATGTGACAAGGTTCCAGCGCATTACCATTTGACGGGGATAATACTTCGTAATATCGCATACGAAAGTGATTTGTAATAGGAAACAATCAAAACGAAGCACGGACGCAGCTGCGTGTATCGCATTAAACTTTTCGTAATAGAGCCCCTGATGTTGATTGAAGTTCTCTGGCAATAAGGAAGTTTTCGATTTTTTTAAGATACGAAAATTTTGTTGATTGAAGTTCTTTGACAATAAGGAAGTGTAATTTTTTTTTAAGATTCGAATATTCTTAAAAAATAAAAATTCACTAAACAGTAAAAAATATTTTGATATTGCAAAAAACGACGATGATATTTATAGCAGTTCAAACTTTAAAGGAAAGTTTATTGCATTTTTAACCGACTTCAAAAAAGGAGGAGGTTCTATGTTCGTCTGTATATTTGTTTTTTTTGTGTATGTTTAACGATTACTCGAAAACGGCTGAACCGATTGAAATGATTTAAACGTTACTTCGTCAGGTTTGTTCCCAAGTTAGTCCCATTTTTTGAAAATAAATTTTATTTTAATAAAACACGTCTATGAAGTCAAGTTGGGCTTTTAGAATTAAAATAGTTGTCCTCCAGCCCCACCCGTCTTCAATAGACGTGTTTTATTAAAATTGATATGCGATCTCGTATCTAATGATTTTAATTTTGATGTGTTTTTGTTTTAAGTTTTTTTGAAGAAGGTTTTTCTTTTTATAAAACGCTTTTTTCATACAAAATTTTACGAAATTTGTGAATGCACACTCTCCTTTTAGATATAATTTTATAGTATTTTTTATTAGATATTGGAAAACTTTTTATATATTCAAATTTGCTTAAAATATTTATTATTTTATTTCTCAAAATTCGACTCAAGGAACCATCCTTATTCATCAGAAGATGGAAGATTCGAACCCCAACCGAAATATTTTTTACAAGACTTACATTTACAAAAAAACACTGTAAATATTTCCTACATCAAACACCAATACAAGTGACATTTAAAATAACTTTGCTATGGAAATTGAAATCGGGAACCGAACTCGGTGCATCTATCAGTTGTACGCACCCGACCACAGGGGTAATATTTATTCCACACAAAAATAGGTACCTGCCTAGTATTTTTTATGTGATCAGATTACCCTTTAACTACTGAGCCACCGAGACAGTTTTTTTTGTTTAAATAAAATTCATACGTACATCTATTCAGTAAATATTTCTTTTACATTACTTCAGTATTTTATTATTACGAATTCACGATCATATATTCATATCTAATGCACTTTGAACTGCGCATTTGCAATAAGCGATAGGTACAAATCTTACGCAGCAATTACTTCGGCCGTAGGCAGCTCCCCGCGACCGGCCAAGAATGCTGACCAAACAATTTAAAAGTGTATAAAAACTCCAAGCGCGATGTTCATCCGTACACTACCGAGCTGGCACCATGAAGGCTATTATCTGCCTCTTACTCTGCATTGCGCTAGCCCGAGACATCTCGGGAAACATCTTCCAACGACACCACCGTCGCCCTGAGATCAGCCGCTACTACGTCGAGCCCAGCGACTACATCAACCAGTACCAGTACTACAACCAACAGAAGCAGTACGAACCTCTCGTGAATCAGCACAGGGAATCTGAAGAACGCCAGATCCAACGCAAGGAATCCGAAGAACGCCAGCAATGGGAAACTGAACAGCCCCAGCAAAACAAATATAGACAATACGAACAGCCAAAGATCCAACGCAAGGAATCTGAAGAACGCCAGCAATGGGAAACTGAACAACCCCAGCAATACAGATACAAAGAATACGAACAGCCAAAGAATCAATACAAGGAATCTGAACAGAAGCAGTACCAACGCAAGACAGCTGAACAGCGCCAGTACCAAAAAAACGTGTACGAACAGCCCCAATATGAACGCAAGGAAACTGAGAAGTCCCACTACAAAAACAACAAGAACATCAAGACAAACCGCCCATACCTCCAACAAGAAAATAAGGTTTCAGTCATCAGCCGTTATGCTGATTACGCCTCCGAATCTAAGGAAAGCCATGAGAACATCGTCGATAAACAGCAGTTGCCCAGTGGTGACCTCTATGCCGTGCCTATGTTCGCCGATATGAATGCTCCCGCAGTTTACATGAAGAAAAACCCTGAAGCTCTCTACGGTGACGTCGTATCCTGGAGGGGAATTGAACTGGCTGCTGGTCCCAAGAATCAAATTAATCAGAAGGACATCGCAGATATCTATATCGAAGCCCAGAAATCTATGAAACACATTGATCCTGAAACCAAAACTATGCTGCACAAAGCTGTAGACGCCGCTACTGAGACTAACGTCGAAGATGCTAGCCTTAACGCTACAGAGTTGCTTAAGAAGTACCAATACCCCGTTGAAGAATACACCATCAAGACTGAGGATGGATACGTCCTCACCCTCTTCCGCATTCCTCCGAAGCAGCTGGTGCGTGACGTCCAGAAGAGACCCGTGGTGTTCCTTATGCACGGTCTGCTCGGCAGTGCTGATGACTGGCTCCTGATGGGTCCTCAGAAATCACTCGCTTACCTTCTCTCCGATGCTGGCTTCGACGTCTGGCTCGGCAACGCCCGCAGCAGCAAGTACTCCCGCCACGTCAGCAAGCACCGCGCGCACCCTGACTTCTGGCAATTCAGCAACGACGAGATCGCTCTCTTCGACTTGCCAGCAATGATCGACTATGTCCTGCAGACATCCAACCAAGAGAAGATGTACTACATCGGCCACTCTCTCGGAACCACGGCTTTCTTCGCCCTGGCCGCCACCCGTCCCGTCTACAACGAGAAGATCATGATGATGTATGCTCTGTCACCCATGGTATACATGAGCCACGTGCGCAGCCCCATGGTCCGCATGATCGCGCCCACCAGCCCGCTCTACGAACGCCTGCATCAGCAACTCGGCCACGGCGAGTTCAAGCCCAACAAGGATTTGTTACACACTCTCGGCAGCGAAATGTGCAGAAAGGAGATCGAGTGCAAGCACCTCTGCTCCAACGTGTACGTCGTGATGTCGGGCGTGAACGTGGAACACTTGAACACCACCACGATTCCTACGATCTTGAGCCACCTGCCCGCTGGCGCGTCGACCGAGCAAATGAATCAGTACGGTCAGGGTGTCGCTTCCAAAGACTTCAAAAGATACGACTACGGCGCTGAGGTCAACGAGAAGGTGTACGGTGACATGCAGCCCCCGAAATACGACGTGACGACGGTGACCGCTCCCGTCACCCTGTACTTCAGCGAGCACGACTGGCTGGCGCACCCCAAGGACGTTAACAGGCTGAAGAACGAGCTCCCCAACGTGACCGAGGCGTACAAGGTGCCACAAGACTACTTCACCCATATGGACTTCCAGTTCTCCAACCAAGCTCTCGATGTCTACCAGAGATTGATTGACTCGATCCAGAAAAACTATTTATTAGCGTAAAAACTATGAAAATAACTAGGTGACTTAAAAATAATATGTACAAATAATAAGTTATATAATGTTTGTAAGTGTACTCATTAATTAACATTAAGATTTTTTATTTCATTGAAGCATAATAAAGCCGTCCATTTTACTATACATTTTCTTTTTTAATAATTAGGTATAACCCCTACCTTTAAAATTAAAATCCTAAAATCCAATACGAATATGAATACGATAATTTCCTATTATTTGTACTGTTTTACAAAAAGAATCTGAAAATTTTTTTTTTTTAAATCACGTTTTAAAACGGACCCTATACCGTCAAACCTGGCATCTTTACCTTCTTGTGTCATCTTTACCTAAATCGAATTTTAGCAAAAGAATCACAATTTCTCCAAAACTGCAACACATAAAGAATTACAACAATAATCTGGTGGGATGCTTAGATAAATAATGGTAGCACTAAAGTTTTATGTGGAAATACTGTGAATTGTCAAAATATACCGTTGTAAAGCAAGGTCACAAAACAGCCGCTTCAAATTTCGAGGTAAAATTGTGCTTGTAACTTAGAAAATACTAGAGAGAGGTAAGTGGAGTTTTAATAAATAATATAAAAAACATGTAGAGATTACAGCTAGATTAATCCCAACTGCTTATCTGATTCTTTTCCTGAAATATTTGCTTTTGCCGTTATTTGAGGTTAGGTAAAGTCGCCAAGCCAAAGTTGTCGGTGGTGGTATCTTTACCTGTGGTTAGGGCTGTCACAGTCAAACATAGTTTTACCCGACTACGGTGAAGTTAAAGGAGGGTTATTATTAATTACTTTAGGCTATGTAAATATGTAGGTTTGGTCATTATTGTTGAAATATGTTTTTTTAAACTACATTTTTAGATCGGAGTAAAAAGGTGGTAGGTACCTATAATTAAAAAAAAACGGGTTGTGTACCTATACATAATATACATATACTTTATATAGCTAGTAAAATAAAAAAGCGTGATGGGGCCAAGGAGGAAATCGGGGACTACGAAATCTTTATTTTGTATGAAAAATTTGTCACACAGTGTTTCCTAAAAACCTTTTCCTAGTGCTTTGATTTTTGTTTCTGTTTTTTTGAGTATTTTCAAACTTTTGCTGTGTGATACTCCGCGGCGGGGCCACCTTAAGCTAGGTAAATTTAATAAGCAAGAAAAAATGTATATAAAATGTATAAAATTAAATACTCAATTAAAAAAAATGTATATCTATAGTTTCGTTGTAAACATTATATCAATGTGGGTCTTTAATGATATCTGCACTATTTATATATTTAAAGGAAAAAGCTTCATTGCACTTATCAACACTAGACTCCAGGAGGGAGACAGCGATGTTGGGACAAGCATTAATAGTACTGGTAGTTTCTGCTGGTATCCTAGAAAAGAAATCTTCAAAAACTTTAGCGACCTCATTGTCAGACTCAAAAGTTTGATTACCAGATTTTAAACAGAAGGAATTTATATTTGATTTTGATTTGCCCGTTTCTTTATTGATAATATTCCAAGTAGCCTTAATTTTATTATCAGCTAATTTAATTTTATTTGCAAAGTACTTGGACTTTGCTAGGATACAAACCTGTCTGAATGTTTGTGAATACTTCTTGACAAATTCAATGAAGTTAGGATCACAGGAAGTAGCTTTTTCTGCATAAAGTTCGTATAATTTCCTTCTGCTCTTATATACCGGGTGTGGCCCAGTCACTAAATTTCGTACTATCGTTACATTTTATGACTTTTTGCTTAAAAGTTTCACTAAATTCAGTTTGAACTACGCTAAATAAATGATTATATAAGTTATTGGCTTTAAAATTTGGTTCTGGTAATGTTTCAATTTTACTTGTGACATTGGTTTTGAATTTTTCAATACAGTGTTTTTTTTTTGGTCTACACATTATTTCCCGTTTAGGCGGAACATGATGGTGCTCAATAGAGGCTTATTGTCCACTGTGGTCGGATTTAATACAATTCAAAATTGATTGAATTGAATTGAAATTGAATAGTCTTAAACTTTGGATTTTATTGAGATCTAAAAAACCCCGATTTCGTCGAAACTTACTGATAATCATCGAAATTCATAGGGGTCTTGCTGAAAATTTGGTATGTAAGCTAGTATTAGTACACAACAAAAAAAAAACTTTGAACTTTTAGCCCCCAACCCTTAAACTAGGGTATGGAAGTTTGTATGAGACTTCCGCAAATTTTGATGCTAGAGGTCTGAAAAAATGACACATATGTATCAGAAAAGTAGAGTGAATACATTTTTTCATGTAGCGAAATGGCCAAGCCACATATTTTGACTAAGGTGAAGAGTTTTTGAAGTTAGGGCTTGTAGAGTTAGTGCGCGTAGAGTTAGAATAGCTTAGCTCTACATGAGGTCTGATAACTTTTTAACAGTGCAAGCCATAGAGTCTTGGCAATACTATACATGAAAATGTTTTTGGTGGGATTATTATTATATTAGTGACTCCCTCCAAAATTTCAGGCTGCGACCACATGAGTAAAAAAACGTGTGCTGCGACCGCGCCTGATCTCAATGGGTGCATTCTAACAGACTAACCGCTGAGTCATTGATCACCACAGTATACATTTTAACCATGGCAAGTAATTTGTTTTATACTTCAGTTTTATTACTTTCTATGGTTATAATGACATGGTTTTGTTATTATTGCATAGCAATTTGCACCTGAAGTTTTGATATAGCAAATATTTCTTTTCTCTAATTATTGCCGGATTTTGCCATTAGTTTGATAAAAAAATAATAATACTTAACAAGTTTGATCGCAAGTCGCAATCATAAATTTTGTTTACCTACTTACTTTATACTTAGTCCTCCTTCTAGGAGGTTAGGTGCTAGAGGTACCTACTAGGTGGTTCATCATATAGCTAGGATTTTAAAAGGCTCCCAGCCTAGATGATGAACCACTGACTATTAAATTAGTATTTATTTCCAGAGCAGAGCATACATAATTTCAAAGTCAAGTCAAAGTCGAAATGGTTTTATTCAAATAAACTTTATTAAATCGTCTATATTTTCTACCACCCGTTACAAACTTTTTTAACTGACAAGAAGAACAATAGAACAAGTTTGTTACCGCATCTCTTACTTCTGTACAACCAGTTGAAATTATAAAGTTTTCGAGAATCTCCTGTTAGAGAGAATAATAAATTCGTCTTTGGGCGGATCAAATCTAAATTAATTAATTGAAAAAACTAATTTACTTACTGTGTTATATCTACCCACTTCCCCTTTTTACCCGACTGCAAGGAAAGGGTTTTGTCGGTCGTCGGTAAAAATCATAAAGTTAATATATTAACTTTAAGGTAAAATAAAAATAGCTACTCATGGGTCCTGAGCTCATGCTCTGTTCTACTTTTTCCAATGTTTGTTACATGAAAATGCAAACAGATGGCGCAGTGTATATTTGTAAACTAGGGCCGTTTGACATTTTAAATACAGCCCACGCTTTGTTTTGACAGACATACATTCCTGTCACCGACGCGTTAGTCGTTACTGTGCAAGCGAGATAAATATTCATAATGCACGTTAGGAAGAAAGAGATAACAGCGCGACGGCGCTGTGTAGGTTCCCGCCGCGCCGCCGTCCCCGTTTCTTTACGTCAGTCACAGTCAGTGTTGCCAACTTAACGGATTTCCCGTCAGATTTAACGGATTAGGGTCAGGCACTAACGAGAGAAAATATATTTTGACGGCTGACGGATTTATTGGCGGGAATAGTTTTTAATAAAATTTAACTATTTTTTACATATTTGCGATTTGATTAAGATAATAGTGAGTCACGTGCTAATGTTTAACCTTAAAAAATATATTTTGACCTGAAAAAGGGCAAGGCATACTACGTGTACAATGGTACCAATGAAGTAATCAGTATTTTATTTTGACGGATTACATTGATAGAAAAATATATAATTTTAACAGATTTTTGATGGAAAATACCAACTTGCTTAGCGGAATTCAAAATATCTTGTTGGCAACACTGGTCAGTCAGTTGCGCTCGCTCGGCTCAGTTTGCTTGCTGTGCGTAGTTAATGGGATTATTTTTGTTTTTGACATTGTCAATAAATATAAACTAACAAATTTGTATTGAGTGAACTTTAAAAGTGTTTACGTTACGAGTGACTCGGTGAAGGATTTGTTGTTCGCATGGATTAAGTGACGATGTTACCTCCTACGGCCGGTATAGCACAGGAACAACGCGACCGGCCCGACATGGCGGCTTTCCAGCAGCATAGAGACGTGCGAGAACTCACCCGGGAAATTATCAGAGATGCTCGTTTATCTAACAGACAGCAGTCTACATCCCCTGGGACCCCTGGAGGTAAGCAAGCCGGTCCAAAACGACGCCACGTTTCTGCCATGTCAATTTGACATGATGTGTCAAGGTGACATTTATACAAAAACAAAGCCTTTCGGAGGCCAAAATAACAGAAGAATCGAAATATCTCGTAATTATGTCCGTATGGTAATCATTTCCAATAGAATTTAGGCCTGTTACGTCATCGAGGAACGCGATCTTGCAAAAGTAAAATGGCGCCAACGACAGTCACTATCAGCTTATTTGTATGTAGATTGCGCTCCTAAACTCGATATTATTGCGCAAATTGCTGCTGAGACTTGTTTATCAGTTTGCGGCACCGAAATTTCCAATAATGCTGTCTTAGGTGTGAAAAGAAGCATGTTTAGTATGCATTATGCCACTTGGCACGTGTTGGGGTTATTTATAGATTCGATTTCTAGTACAATCATAAGGCTATTCAATATTATGCAACCACACCGGTGGTTTCCTTGCTTTTCTATTTGAAATTGTATTGTTGAAGGCTTTGTTTGTTTGTTGTTGTCATCGTTATTATTCTTTTTGACTTTTGTAAAATGTCTCGATGACAAACGAAAATTGACAGAAGCGGTCGAGAATCAAGATGGCCGCTCATCATTCGATCACGCGCCACGCTAGGCGGCGCTGTAGTCGCTTTGTTGATGTTTGCTTGGTTCTCGGTACAGTCGACTGCACGTTTATATTGTTGTAAGTAAGTACTGAATAAACAAATCTTAATATATAAAATCGTAAAGGGTCATTCCATCGTTTCGAGTGTTACATTTGTACACCTAAAGTCCACATTTTTATGTATTTTAAAATAATATTTTAACAATTTAAGTGCCCTATTCTCTACGTTTTTAGTTGTTTTATATACATTGTAAAGTTTGTACAGTTTAGCATATAGATAACGATTTTATAAGTCGAAAAGTATGCATTTCGGTGTTACACGATTCTGCCTCTATGTCCTGATCATTGCTAAATTTCTTTGAAATTCAGCGAATTTTCTTAGGGAACCATTCCTAAAAATTACAGGCTTCTAAAAGAATAATATTTACTAACTACTACTTCTACCACATAATCACTGTCATAAATAATTTCTTACTATTTTTTATAAAATTTTACTTTGTTTCGGGTGTTACCATGGTTCTGTTTCGGGTGTTATGAGTACGAAAATCAAATACTTTATATGGAAAAAATTGGTGTTTTATTAGTCTCTAGGTTACGAGTCTCTAGACTACTAAATAAGTTGATATCAAATAACCATAAATAGGATCGATTCTCCTTTAACATAAATTATACAGCTTTTTCTTAAACAAAAAGTTATAACCATACAAATAAAATAAAATCTTCTTAAACATACCATACCAGAAACTGTTTCTTTCAAGTAAATTTAACACATTTATTGAAAATGTCGAACTTCCAGATCTTACTGCAATACCTTAATTTTAGGTTTTTATTTTTTTTTGACAAATTGGTAGAATACTACCAATTATTTATTGACAAAATAAAAAAGATTAAGAGCATTGTCTAGCAAACGGTCTCTATACAAACGGCGATAACGTTTCCCACCCTCTCTAAAGCTTAACCTACAGCACAGATTATATAATCCTACAGCAATGAATTTTCGGTATGTTTTTGAAATGCCTAAAAACTAGGGCTGTATGTTTTGATTTTTTAAATATTGTAGATTGGAAAATATTGGCACTTTTTTGTTTTGTATGAAATCATTTAAATGCAAATTTGATAGATATTTAAAAAATTTAAATGTACAGCCCTAGTTTTAAGGCTTTTTAAAACCATACCTAATTATTTTTAGGATATAAAAACTGCTACCTTTAAGAACCAACACTAGTATTAAAATGTCTAATTAAATTGTTTTTTTTAATAAATGTCAATGTAGGTATGCCTCGTCTTCAAAGTCTTTCATGAACGTAATAATAAATTTCAAAGTATGCAGTTCCGAACTGCAATTGTTTGTAACCGCTTTCGGTACATTGACTAAGCGAGCCGTGCTAGAGAAGGGGTTGTGCTGTGGCAAACGCCCGCCTGACACGTGTAAAACCTGTTTGTGCAGAATTGAACCAAATGATTCGGCCAAATATTCAGTTCGGTACATTTTGGACTGAATATTTGTCCGAACATTCGTATTCGGTTAGATCAACATTCGGCGCATCTCTAATATATTGTTATTGTTAGTATTTTAACATCTATAGGGATGAAATGGGGTAAATAAAACTAAAAATAGATATAGATGTCGTTATTGGGGTTTTCTGGGATGACAATTGCGAAAATGACATTTATTTTGAAGTCCAACACGGTGGACATGATTTAATTCCTAAAGGGGTAATGGGGTTCAATTTTTTTATGGAAAAAGAAAATAAAAAAATATTCCAACTATAAACTTTGTAGGAGCACGTCTAAAAATAGGGAGAGGGAGTGGAAAAACAGGGAAGGGGGCGGGGCAGGAGCACATTTAAAAATAAATAGGCAAACATCTATTTTATTATATTTGAGATTTATTTTACAAAAACTAATTCAACCTTATTGTATCTGAAAGAGCACAAACTTGGTGTTGGTAGGTACATTTTGATTTTTTTTTTTATCAAGTGGCTAAAATGTAATGATGTGGTATCTTTTTAGAATCGTCTCAGAAAACACTTTCATTTGGAATATGTGTGCCAAATGGCTATCCTAAACTAAATACATCAATTTGTTTTTTTTTTACAACTAGCACTTTTTTACCCGTAATAGTTTTTCAGAGCTGTTTAACAGTTTCAGTACTTTATTCTTATGTTCAAACTCTTTTTTTTTTCTTTTCTGACAGACAATAAATATTCTTCATATTGAATAAAAAATCTTAAGTTAATTATAGTAACACTGTGTTTGAATAAAAACATAAACTTATATTATTCCATCCAAATATAATAGAATGTTTTAAACTTGCCGCTGTGTAAACAGCACATTCAGCAGGCAAGTAAATTCATAAGTTGACATCTGTCGCAGCAGAATGATCTATTCCTTTCTAATACAAAAAACTAATAACTATGGTATTTGTTTATTATCGTTATTAATTTCTATTCCCAACAAATACCATTCATAAACGAATCCTATATCAAGTTTAATGTATAGATTTTAAACTTCATTTAAATATAAAAAAATGATATTAGTTAGGAATAAAAAAATCTACAATAATAAAATTTAATACCATTGGTATTAGTTTTTGTTTTGCTAAAGGAATAGATTTTGCAACAAATGGCCATCATCTGTCTACAATTCGCGTATTAATCGCTTATTACTTAATTAGAGCTCTCCTCCAAAAACCATTAAAATATGTAAAAAGACCATAATTAATATGATTGATATACCTACTGTTGAAATAGCCTAAAAATTTGTTTACTGTTGAAAACGCCTAAAAATTTGTTTATACATAAAAATACTCTATATTTGATAATTAAATGACAATTTAAAGACAAAGTATTTATTTATAATAATTTTTCGACTTGACCTCGCCAAATTTGTGAATAACAAGCAAAACAAGTCTCCAGAGGCTTCTGACGGACTAGGGAGTATAATTTATTTCTAGATAGTTGCCTCACACACATATTTCATAAACGACAGGCTAAACAAAATGCGCGATCACATTGATCGTGTTGATGTCCAAAAAATCGTAAATGAAGGCTTTTCAAAATGACAAAAAACTGTAGACTCGATAGATGGTGTTGATAAAAATGTGTGTAATGTGATTTTTTTTTACTAAGCTTCGAAGAGTATGAAATAAAACAATTTTTAACGGATACTAGCGCGGTTTTATTGAAAGCACTTTGGTAATTAGTTGGTATTTGCTTCGAAGAGTACTCAGGTATGCAGGCAGATGTAACCCTGAAATGTTTCTCATTGGGTAGATGTCAGCCAACAAGCGCTTAATTGCTTTTTTGGTACAGGCTGTTTATTTTAAAAGCCAATTTTGACAGTTCTCTTTCCTTCAACGCCGCGCCGGCGCCGTCTAATATGGCAAATAGTTACTATTTTTATTTTTTAAATGTCACTTTAAAAAGCCCTCATTGTAAAATCTATCTGTTGTCTATGGCGTATTTTTACATCCTAAAAGAAAGGAATAACTGATTGGATCATAGACATAGAAAAATTTTCACTGGGATACATTTTAAATTACATTTACATACCAGGATCACATAATATGGAGTAGGTTAACTTCTATTATTTAAAAAAATATATATATTTTTATAAAATTTTCAATCCCGTTGTGCATAAATAATAAAAAATAATTGGGTATTTTTTTTGTGTTTTCCTTTCCTTCCTTTGTAATAAAAACATTTCCATATAGTCTTCAAAAAAAAAACTACTAATTAGTATGGCAGTTAGCTGAAAGGAAAAGAGCATGGCTTGGAGGCAATATTGAAAACGTCTTTGTATGGCAGAAAGTTGAAAGGTGAAGCACATGGTTTCTTTCAATTCAACTTGCGTCAGAATTGAAAAAATTCGGTAAAGACAGGCCAAATGAGTATGTAATAGGGAATGTCCGAAAAAAATTGGCTGAATCTTTTTTTATAGGTAGGAATAAGCTCCCTTATTGATATAAAAAAGTTTCTGTTGTGTAAAAAAATTATAAAAAATTAAAGTCTTTTCGACTTCACAAATGTACGAAAGTAACAGCAGAATGGAGATTATACCTTTGCCACCACAGGCCACAACCGCAACATGGTAGGTATTAAAAAAAAGTTTCAACACTGTTTACATTACGCCAGCAGCTCGGCCCAGCAAACATTCCAGTAGATGTACATTTCGTGGTGTGTTTGACGTTATTTTAAAATCGACAAACATGTCAGGCAATGTACTTCTACTCGCTACTCGACTCGGTCGTCTGCTTGACTTAGACCCAAGTTCACCAACAGATGATTCAAATTTAATCAGTTGTTTAAAACATAAACAACTGATTTACATTATAATGCTGTTCACCAAACACTAACCATTATGTAAACATAGCCATATGGTCAATTTTTTTTTTTAAATAACATACTTGTTATGGTTGTGGCAGGTGGTGGCAATATAATCTGCATTTGCTGTTACTTTCGTACATTTGTGAAGTCAAAGAGACTCTAATTTTTTATAACTTTTTCACGCAACCGAATATTCCGAAACTTTTTTCTATTACTAAGGGAGCTTATTACTTACTACCTTGGATGCTTACTACCCATAAAGAAATATTCAGCCAATTTGATATTTTTCGGACATACCCTGTTATTTAAGTATTTCTTTTTAAACTCTGCTATATCTACCTATTTGTTTGTTTTGCTATATGAATGGTGGTAACAAAACACAGTTACAACCTGCTATTATGCAAAAGGTCGCGGGTTCAATACCAAATGCGAGAAGTATTTTTAAGTGAAATAAGCTTATATTGAGTTTAATTTGGACATGGCAAAAATCTCAAATTCATTTAAGTGTAAAATTGCCTCAGAACACACAGTGGAAGCTCAGGGTGCCGCGATTGTACGTACAATGTACATTCTCATTGTCACGCTAGCTTAGCTTTAAAATAAGCCCAATATTATTATTAATCTATGAATAAACTTGCGCGCCCACGACCTAAGACTTACTTTTTGTTAGTCGTTTCGTGTACTTTACGCACGCGTTACGACATTGTCTGTTAAAAAATTAATTATGTTGCGCCGAATGCAATGACAGAACGTCGGTCACCGTAGGATCACCGATTGTGATTGTGAGCCATGACCACACGGGGTGCGCAGCCTTGTTCAATTTAGAATCGAAATTTTCAGCAAACAGTGCTTCTACACGGTGCAAGTAGCCCGAGCAAGTTGAGCACTTGCCACTTGCGCATGTTACATGTTCCGTGTAAACACGTAAAGCGGGTCCAACTCCATAGCATTGTACACCCACGCAAATAACCCGCGCGTCAAGGTGCGCAAGCTACATGCACCGTGTAGAAGCACCCTTACTTTTTCTCTTTCAACAAAATCCCAACAGACAAACCTGCGCCTAAGTACGCACGACAGCACGGTAAGTTAAACAGTAGGAACTAGGAATACAGCTCTTATTAAGTACGACATAAAGACGTTCTCAAGATCAACATTGTGTAGTCTGACTTGCCGTTGAGTGTACATGATTTTGTAATGGGGATCTTATTCTCAGATAATGTTTTAGAGTGGTTGAAATCTTGACATTGTTTTGTTACGCCTTTAAATAGAAAATAGGGCATTAGGAAATCATTTTCTCTGGTATCCCTCAGAAAAGTTGGCAAAGGTTCCCTGAGCGAATGCCCTTGGTTGCGTCACCCGGGCGCTGACCCCGATACCGATCGATGCACATTGCATCGCACCCCTACGCAACTATAGCGGTGCAGAAATGCATCTCGCCGAAAGGTCAAAGACCGAGAAACTTTCGTAAATAACGTTAAAGGAAAATTGATAAATGTATGGTATTAAAAACAGGCCAAGTGCGTGTCGGACTTCGCGCATAAGATTCCGTAAACACTTTGTTAATAAAATATACGTAATAATACACATTATCACCAAATTTCAAGTTCATGGGTCAATGGGAAGTTAAAAATTACTTAACAACAAAATTTTGGAAAAATAAAGCTGACTTTGGTGACTTCTCATGCCTGTGTTTTCTAATATTTTTTGAAATAAAAAAAGCTCAATTTTCTATATTTTGAAACCGTAAACTTATTTATACTAGCTTGAAACATGCAAATGCAGTGCGTTTTGAATAAATACATTCTTATTGTCTTCATTTGTCCATACCGCAATTCAAACCCGGCCTACGGCCTGGATATGGCTATGTTCCCGAGGGATAGAGAAATTACTCACTACGCAGACGAAGTCGCGGGCGGCCGTTAGTAATATTATAAATCGGTTTGATAGTAACTCTGTTACGTTTTCACGTCTAGACCGCTGGACCGATTTTGACGAAATTTGTTCCTTAAGGAAGCACATAAGGCTACTTTTTATCCCACTGTTGGACCTGATATAACCTGTAGTCCACGCGGGCGAAGCCACGAAGCGGCGGGCGGAAACCTAGTTTCCATTAAAATATTGGTAAGCAATAATGATCAAGTTGAAACGCAAATTCGACGTTTTGCAAGGTGGTCGGTTATTAATTAAAAATAAAATTCTATTCATTATATTTCTTTATTAATGCCATTAGCCAATATACCGCGTGGTCATCCGTAAAAGAACGCGTAGAAAATCTTAAGATTTTTCTAATCAACTTTTCAGTATACTTTAGATAGTAAAGGTAGCACGCGTGACCTGATTCTATTGTTGACTCGTGTAATGTAAACGGGTAACGGATCAGCCGTCGTGTTTGTTCAGCGACGCTCGTGTCGTGAAAACACGTAAGCGGTTCATTATGATTGTTGTAATCGGAAACGGTGTCCTACTGAATAGAATTGTTAATGTTATAGAGATGTAGATAATGCACGCAGATTATCTGATACAATAGAATCACGCTAAATTAGTGTACTACAAGACTACAACTATCTAATTGATGATAATTTTTTATCGTTATTATATTATGTAAATAAAACAAAATTCCATTGTTACTAACCAATATGATTATGAGTCTTATTTCTCGAAAAATAAATTGAATTGAAAGTCAAAGTATCGATAAACTATAGTGGATAGGGTTTTCTAAGACACCGGGCTTTATTGTCATCTATAATGGTTGACTAATCAATTTGTATTGCCATTTGCCACCGCAATCATTATGACCGCGTTTAAAGCGGTTGCGATCGGATAGATGCTGGGCTAGAGTTACACAAGAGGCTGATCAGCCCCCTGAATACGAAACTTTGTTGCTAACAATTCTCGTTTTGTAATTAATGAAATTGTTACTTTACGATCATGGTTGGTCATCATGGTTTTAGTTGCTAACAGAGTGCAATGATCTGAAACTGTAAAATCATACATCCATCATTGTTAGTTGTTAATTTTGCAGCTGATCTCTACATTGTTGTTGATATCTACCCATTAAAATATCGTCTACAAAAATATCATGCATATCATCAATTTCCAGTTCGCGAACGCTTCGCTTCAACCTCATCGACGGACGACAACGAGAGCGGTACAGATGGCGAGCTTGACAGGTCGCGGCGCGCCAGTCTGCTGCACGGCCAAATGGGCCATTCGCCCGGCACCATTACCATCGTGCGCAAGCGGCGCGGCAACCTGCCCAAGCACTCCGTCAAGATACTCAAACGGTGGCTGTACGACCACAGGTCAGTTTGTTACAACATTGGTGGTAACGTATACAAGCATAGGGCGAGTCTGGTGCACGGCCAAGTGGGCCATTCGCCCGGCAGCATCACCATCGTCCGCAAGCGGTGCGGCAACCTGCCCAAGCACTCCATCATGACATGATACTCAAGCGGTGGCTGTACGACCACAGGTCAGTTTGTTGCAATATTGGTGGTAAGGTATTCGTATACCTACGCTCTACGCCCTACGCTCGTGCGTAGGGCGAGTCTGGTGCACGGCCTAATGGGCCATTCGCCCGACAGCGTCACCATCGTGCGCAAGTGACGTGGCAACCTGCCCAAGCACTTCGTCAAGATATTCGAGCGGTGGCTGTACGACCATAGGTCAGTTTGTTACAACATTAGTGGTAAGGTATACGAGCGTAGAGCGAGTCTGGTACTCGGCCAAATGAGCCATTCGCCCAGCAGCATCACCATCGTGCCCAAGCGGCGCGGCAACGTGCCCAAGCGGCGCGGCAACCTGCCCAAGCACTCCGCCAAGATACTCTGTACCTCCATAGGTCAGTTTATTAACAAAAAAGGGTGCTAAACTAGCATTGAACCAGTCTTAGGCCCGTATTTATAAAGCGCTCTCACTGTTGAAAGCTATCTTGAAATCATACCTGAAATGCTGTTCCTATAAGAAGAGCATCTCACGGTGAGTTTATTATTTACATGGATGTGACAACCGAATCCAATTTCACACCTAGTGCTTGTAGTTGGTGGCAGGGCTTTTTAGCCGACTATGGTACTCATAAACGTTTACTACTACGGAACTATATATCGATATTAAGTTTAGGAGAGATTAAAATAAAAAAAAGTTTGTTACAGGTACAACGCATACCCCAGCGACGCTGAAAAGTTGACACTCAGCCAAGAGGCTAATTTGACTGTTCTACAAGTAAGTTTTATCACTATTTAACCTTTCTTCCTCAAGTTTTACTAGACTAGTGCAATAAATACTTTTTATTTTATGATTAGGTATGCAACTGGTTCATAAACGCCCGGCGGCGCATCTTGCCGGAGATGATCCGGCGGGAGGGGCACGACCCACTGCACTACACAATCTCGCGGCGCGGCCGCAAGCAGCCCGCCGGCACACCCGCCGGCGCCAGCGGCTCCGGCGTCATGCTCACCACGTGGGACGGAGTGGAGGTGGAGGTACGAACATTAGGGATCTAGGACCCGCTGCACTACACGATCTCACGGCGCGGCCGCAAGCAGCCCGCCGGCGCCAGCGGCTCCGGCGTCATGCTCACCACGTGGGACGGAGTGGAGGTGGAGGTACGAACATTAGAGATCTAGGACCCGCTGCACTACACGATCTCGCGGCGCGGCCGCAAGCAGCCCGCCGGCGCCAGCGGCTCCGGCGTCATGCTCACCACGTGGGACGGAGTGCGAAAGTATGTTTTCCTGAACTCTCTTGCCGGAAATTAGTACTTTAATAAACATATTGTTGAATTTGAATTGCATTTAATTTTTATTTATGATCGAATCAGAGAAATGACTCGCCAAGGAACAAAGAGTCTGAATATTGGTTTGACTAAAATACTCATACATTCACTTCAATCGAGCTTCTTCGAAAAGTTCTATTTAGAACTACCTATATGTGTTATACATTTTTAGAAAGAGCATCTCTTATGGAATTTATTAAAAACACTAACCCAAAAATAAGTATCATAAACTAGAAGATATTTTTGTTTTAGTAAGGCCCTTTTTTTAGCCCTTTCATTGGTTTTCAAACAGACATTTGGAGTTTACCGCTATCTGCCGCAGTCTTCTTACTTAACTAAATAAAATATTTGGTTATCTTAGATTACAGGGCAAGAAAAAATGTGTAGGCACTAAGGACAAATTTCATTATTAACATTATTTCATTATTAACTTCCTTATGTCCGATCGATTCAAAATTTGGTACTGTGTTAATTCAATGATATTGGAAGTATATGGTAAAGTAACCATCACCTGATCAGCCGTTTGAAGATCATCAGCTCTTTAATAGTTGATGAAAGGGATCTGACTACCTTCCATATGTCCTATCAATTCGAAATTTAGTACCATGTGTCGGGGAGTTTTTATTTTATTTTTATTTTTGTTATAACTCCATAATGCAAAAGCTGAATAATAATAATAAAAAATATTACAAGATATATACCTATTTACATGAACATATAGTACATGTACACACAATATTCCACACACCCACATGCGCACACATACACACACACACACACACACACACACACACACACACACACACACACACACACACACACAGTACACACACACGCGCGCGCGCACACACACACACACACACTTTGGATTGTTTATTATATTTATAGATTTTTCCTACATTAAATTAGTAGCTGTACCATCTTTACTGCAAACTGTTTATTATTTTTTTTTTTTTTTATTTATTTATTTACAATCAGGCAACAATGGCCCATAGATACATACCTTAAAACTAAAACATATATGTAAAAACAATATTGTTAGTAAATATAACTTAATATTAGGTTAGTATAAAGTTAATTTGGCACTTTCTGTGTCAATTCGGTGGCACAAGGCAACGCTCCTCGGAAGCGCCTGTATACCACGCCCTGCGGCCAGAAGTCCTCCTTCATGAAAGTGTCCAGCCTGGCTGTCGGGATGCGCACCACAAACGACTTAAAATTCGTGTTATGGCGCGACTCCAGAGGCTGAACTCTCAAGCAAAAGTTAGCCTTCTTCTTTATGTACTCTATCACATCCTGCACGGTGGTGGTGTGGTGCAGGCGGGACAGGTACACGGCCGTAGTCGGTATGGCAGCTCGCAGCAGGAAGTTGGGCCCTGTCGGTGCGGTGCCATGGTGGTTCTTGCTCTCTTGCTGACGACGTCGCTTTTTGTTCCGAACCTCGAGGAATCCGTCTTCATCTTGGCCCGGTCGGACGACATTCTGCGGATGAGCTTTTCCATCGACGAGAGATCGCTGCTGCGACTGCGGCCTTGAGTTGGCGGCAGCAACAGCAGCAAAATTCCGTTGACAGCTGACGGGCGCACGCGTCTCAGACGCGCGCGGCGCCAGCGCGGTAGGTGGCGGCGGCGGGGCGCGGCCGGAGGGCGCGCAGCTCGCGGGGTCGGCGCTCGCGGCCGGTTGCAGCGGCGGCGGCGCTCGGGCTTGATCGGGTCGTGGCGGAGACGGCGTCGAAACTGCAGACTTGCAACTCGACGTCATCGATGTATCGAGCCAGGCCCCACGTCGAATATTGACATTTGACCTACTTACAGCGAGTGATTCACGTAAATCGTCAACTTCTTTACGCAATTCACTCACCGTATTTTCGGATGCCTGAAATTTCAGCATCACTTCGGCCAAACTCGCCTTAAGGGACACGATGTCCTTAAGGAGGCAGGTCACATCTACGTGATCGAAAGTGACGGGAGGCAGCTTGTTGAGGTCTCTCGCCACGAACTTCGGCACGTCATCGGGGTCGGTTTCCTTGAACAGGGTGATGATCTCCTGCAGGCTCTTCTGTGTCCCGTCACGTCTCCGGGACACCATCTGGTCGCTCTTGCCGAGAGACTCGTACAGCAGTTTCTTTGCCGTGGCCACATCGTCCTCGCTGAAGTTGGACTTGCAGATTTGCAGTGCGCTCACCTCATCCATGACGTCCAGCTTTTGTTGTAGGAACGCCAGGAGTTCATTTGCCACGAGTTTGTCACTCATGGTTGTATACGAACAGCGGCACTTGGCCGCGTTACGCGTTGTCTAATTTATTAGTATGCGTCTGCACCGATCCGCATCGCACGCACGAATTTATCCTAAAGTTATTTCATTGTTATGGAAGAGCGGTGCCCCCTGACACAGGCAATTTAGCTTAAAAGGGGAATCCGGTAACTTATGTAATGTACATTTAAACAGTTAATAAAAAGTTTATTTTAAAAAAATATTATTTTCTATACTCAGTTTATTTAACTCTCGGGGGCTACCTAAATCGCCTTCGCGGTAGACCGCGGTCGACCCCTTGGCCATCCCTGTACTAGAGTTTCTTCCAAAGGAAAAACAGTCTGTTTTAATGCTTCGAATATTATCATGCAATAAAAAACTGTCTTAAGTCTTTCATCAGAATAAGTTTCAAACCTCATCGTAATATGTACAGCAGGAGGGCGATGGTCAGGCGGAGTACACGGAGGGGCTGCTGGTGTACCGCAGCGACGGCGACGCGGAGGGGGAGGAGGGCGCGGAGGGCGAGGAGGGCTACTCGTCGTCGGCCGTCAGCGAGGAGGAGGTCAAGTACGACCCCTCCGTGTGGCAGTCCGTCATCCGCTACGGGCCCGACAACGACGCGGACCACCCCGCCGCCAGAGGGTGAGACATACATGTTATTCTTTACTAGCTTTCGCCCGCGACTTCGTTCGCGTGATTAAGATACTTGTACATTTATTTTTAAAGTCACGGATTACTAATATATCTAGGTATTTATCAGTAGACCTCATTTCACACATTTAAATTTTCCCATAAAAAAGTCATGTGTAAACTGGAACACTCAATAGCACCCTGTCTAACGGGAATTTTCCAAAACCCTTTTTGAGTGCTCACCTACACCATGAAAGGTGTTTACCTTCCAAAAATGGTGTCACTACCTTCAACCCTATACAAATTCTCATACAATCTTGAACAACCTGTAGCACCCTGTAAAACGGGAATTTTTCTAAAATCCTTTCTTAGTGCTCGTCTACATCTTAAGGTATATCTACCCTCCAAAATTGTTGTCTCTACCTTCAGCCGTTAGGGCTCTACGCCTATCCCAACAATGAATCAGTGAATGAATCAGTCAATCAATTTAGAGTTATAGATCGTGGAATTGTGAAGTCACATAATGGCAGATATACCCTGTATGTAATGGTAGACAGACCCTACCTCCGATCTTGTCGTATGGTCGCGTCGCTAAGGCGTCGTCGTCGAATGGCTAAGAATTGTGTTTACATTTTCGCGATATTTCTCTTAAGAATTTAAAACCGGGGCCGCTTGATTTGTGCCTAGAAAACCGTCTTCAACCTCAAATGACGAAAGTGTAAAAAGCCATAAAACTTCCTACTTTACCTTTAGGAATGACTTACAGGTCCGAGCCAATTCCACGCTACGTAAGTCGTGCTCTAATATTCTTTATAAAAACCAATGCATTTTGAGCCGACTTCGACTTCGTGTCATATTTGTGAGGACCAGTACTCGGCCACCGATACAGCATTATCAGTGGCCTTATAAAGACCCGTGCAGGTGTTGGGACACGCAGGGGATGATAAAAGATGTGCCATTGTCTGGGGGGGAAATACCACACAGACATACGCTCTCCAAGTTGTAGCCTCACCTGTGCATGCTCTCCTGCTTCGGCCTACTTAAGTGCGTAGTCTATTTAAGGACTTCCAAGTTGCCCGAGGTAGATCATGGCCAGGGGGGAGTTGTTCCGCCAGCTCAGTATTTGAGTCTATGAGATATTTCCCCAAAGCTTTAAACGGGTGTCTTTGGCTCCCCTGTCCAGAGGAAGTACTTCCTTGAGGAAGTTGTGGCGACTCTTTAGCCTCTAGGCCACCGGCTGGGTCTGGTCACTCTATTCTATTGTGCTAGCAGTGTTATCCTTAATTTTCCATTGAGATTATTGAATGAAGTGGTATGTCATTAGTATTTTCCTTCCACAGGACCGCAGCAGTAGTGACGGTGCGTACATCCGAGATTGAGGAGGGGGAGGAGGGGGGCGAGGGGGGGGCGGGCGGCTGGCACCCGCAGCTGGCGCACCTGCCGCAGCTGCCGCACCCGCTCCGCCGCCGCATACAGGTGGGGGGGATAGGGGGCGGGGGACTAGCAGCTGCTGGCGACTACTTGCAATGGGGGGCGAGGGAGGACGGCCGACTGACACCCAACGCTCCCATGGCCACTGGAAGGAAGGAAGTAGGGAGCAGGGGGAGTAGCGACTACTAGCGACTCTTGCAGTGAGGGGGCGAAGGGATACGCATACATGTGGGGGGAGTGGGGAGCTGGGGCGGCAGCAGTAATTGGTGACTAGATGCAGTAAAGGAGCGAGGGAACTCCGCATACAGGCGGAGGGAAGTAGGGGACAAGGGGACTAGCGGCTGCTAGTGAATACTTGCAGTGAGGAGGCGAGGGGACACGCATACATGTGGGAGGAAGTAGGGGGCGGGGGGAGTAGTAGCTGCTAGTGACTACTTGCAGTGGGAGATGAGGGAATTCGCATACAGGTAAAGGAAAATAGGGAGGGGGCAGGGGGCGTAGCAGCTACTGCTGACTACATACAGTGAGGGTACGAGAGGACTCCGCATACATTTTGGGCGGAGGGGGAATTGGCAACTATTTGCAGTGAGGAGTTAAGGGGACTCCGCATACAGGTGAGGGGAAGTGGGAGAAGGCGAGAGGTATAGCAGTTACTGCCGACTACATGCAGTGTGGACTGATGATGAGGACTGACACGCAGTTACTGCATACAGGTTGAGCTTGAACTTTCGATCAAGAATACCGTACATGTCCGATCAGAGTCTCAAAATAGCGTCCCACTTACAAACTGGGCGCTTATTTTGCACAAATTAAGTAATAAAAGATTTAATTTTGTACAAAATAAGTGATATAAAGTGTGAGTTTGTACAAAATAAAGAGGTGATTATGTACAAAATAAGCACCAAGTTTGTAATTTTTTGGCGCTATGTCGAGGTGCTATTTTTGCGTGCTAGTTCGTGAAGTGTTATCTAGGATATTCTTGATTAAAGGCTTGAACGAGGGGCAGGGAGCAGCAATCGCGTTCTTTACAATACAAATAGAAGCGAAAGAATTGATGGTGTTTTTTTTTACTGAATGATACAACATGTTTCTACGTAAAATACAGTTCAGAATGGGGAATGTCCGAAAAAATCAATTTGGTTGAATATTTTTGAAGTGAAAACTTCTTTAGCGGCGCTGTACACTTTTTTTTTTGTAATGGGGAAAAAATGTTAAACTCACGTTATAGTCCGAGCGAGGCTCAGAACAAATGAGGGCGAAGCGTGTTTTCGCGTCCGCATTAGTTTTTTTTTCTATTTTCATAATATTTTGACCCTACTGAACAAGATAAGAAAGGGTGTCGCGCTGACACCCTTAGTAGGTATGAACCTCTATACTAAAAAAAGTTGGGAGTTACAAGTCGTGATAAAGTTTGTCCACATGATAGAAACTGATCTGTAGGCTGTTTCTAACTAATATTGAGCTGGGCCAAGCTATCCTTACATACAGTTCCATACGGCGGAGGTTTGAATAGCGCACTTTTCCCGGCTTCATTCTAAAATCTATAACAATTCAGGTTTAGCTAATAGGTCAAATGTGGTATCATTTTCGGATAAATCAATAACGTAGAACTTATTTCTGATATAAAAAAAACAATTTATTAAGCAGTTTCTGAAAAATTACACAATAACCAACATTTTTAAACTTCATTTTTTTAGTTTAGGTATTGGCACTTGTTTCAGTATTTTCAAAAAAACTACTTCTAAGAAGCGTTTTTCAGGTTAATTTGCTATATGCTTTTGTTATGTTAACTATATTTTATACAATTTGCGCCTAACCCAAGTAGTTGAGGTCCATTGTTTGCGGAGACACAGCTAGTCAAAAATATGCATTTTTTTATGAAATAAAAGGGGCTTCCGTTTCGTTCGGAAACATTTCTCAGTTTTTTTGTTTATATTTCTGTAAAGTTAATTAAATTTTCTACAATTTGAGCCTAACTTGATTGAGTAGAGTAGTACAGTTCAGAAAATATTTTAAATTTTATGAAAATTATACCTATAGAAACCCATTTTTTTTTTTTTTTAAGTTAACGTAATTTTTAAACTGGTACTTCTTTTCTCAAACCAAAAACATACTTATAAAGCCTATTTAACGCAGATTTAAAAAAATGTAACTTTCAAGTACCATAACGAACAATAATAAGCGAAAAAAACTTTTGAATTTCGCGTGCCGTAAATTTCTTCTATAGGTGGAATAAAAATTTTTTTCGGGTGTCAGCGCGACACCCATTCTTATCTTGTTCAGTAATGTCGACATATCATGAAAATAAAAAAAAATCTTATGCGGACGCGAAAACACGGTACGACCCAAAATCTGCAGGACTATTAGTCAGGGTCACGTGACCCTGATCGAAAATTCGTAAGACGGATGTAGCGTAGACAGACGCGGCGGAAGTATCCCCCTCTCTTTCTAAAGGGAGCGGCGAAAACGGCGGCGCGTCATTTTAAGACGTAAACACTTGTGTCACCATAGCAATGTGATAATTTTTTAATTCAATGTCAAAACTCTAGATTTTCTGTCAAGCTATGGATAAGACTTTCGTACAATACTGTTCTGTATTCGTAAATTCAAATGCAGAGTAAATTCGTAAGACAGCAATTCGTGCAAAATTATTCCCTAACCATTCCAAAATATCAAATCAAATTTAAACGCAACCTCTAGAGTTTAGATCGGGAATGTAATATTTTAGTTGCATTAGTGATGTATAACAATATTATCTTTGTTTAATAATTATTGTTTAATATTTGTTTAAGAATTCTCTTTTTTTATTGTTCATAATTTTCTTTTCGTCTTTTTTAAAGTCGTCATTGTTCAAAACTGAAATTTGACTTTGAGTATAAAATATAGTTAGCATAACAAAAGCATATAGCAAATTAACCTGAAAAACGCTTCTTTAAAGTAGTTTTTTTGAAAATACTGAAACAAGTGCCAATATCTAAACTAAAAAAATGAAGTTTAAAAATGTTGGTTATTGTGTAATTTTTCAGAAACTGCTTAACAAATTGATTTTTTTATATCAGAAATAAGTTCTACGTTATTGATTTATCCGAAAATGATACCACATTTGACCTATTAGCTAAACCTGAATTGTTATAGTTTTTTAGAATGAAGCCGGGAAAAGTGCGCTATTCAACCCGCCGCCGCCGTCGTATGGAACTGTATGTAAGGATAGTTTAGCCCAGCTTAATATTAGTTAGAAACAGCCTACAGATCAGTTTCTATCATGTGGCAAACTTTATCACGACTTGTAACTCCCAACTTTTTTTAGTATAGAGGTTCATACCTACTATGGTGGCAAAGCAAAGGTATAATCGCAATTCTGCTGTTACTTTCGTACATTTGTGAAGTCAAAGAGACTTCAATATTTTAAATTTTTTTACGCAACCGAAAATTCGGAACTTTTTCTATTACTAAAATAATGGAGCTTATTTCTACCTATAAAAAATATTCAGCCAATTTGATTTTTTTCGGGCATTTCCCATTATCCAGTAAAAAACCTACACAAAGACAACTTCGTTTCTATGTCGATTGAACGCGAATTTCAGACCACTGAGGCGTACGTGGGTAGCGAGTAGAGTGCCTGAGATGGATATATTGTTGTTTCAGGTGGTGCCGGCGGGCGCGGGCGAGGGCGAGCGGGACAAATTCAAGTGCTTGTACCTGCTCGTGGAGACGGCCGTCGCCGTGCGCCAGAGGGAGAAGGAGACGGAGGAAGTGCCCGTCTAGTGTACGTATATGTTAGTTGTACCTGCTCGTGGAGACGGCCGTCGCCGTGCGCCAGAGGGAGAAGGAGACGGAGGAAGTGCCCGTCTAGTGTACGTATATGTTAGGCTCAAACACAAATCGCTCGTTGAGCGAAAAAACCGCTCACAACGCGTTGCGGTCACTGCCAAAAAGCCACAACGCGAAATACGTGTTATTAGCTCTTGTAAAAAAAATCAAAACAAACGACCACAATGCTTTGTGGTCGTTTGGTATGATAACCACGCACGACGCAAATTTCGCGTTGTGAATTTTGGCAGTGACCACAACGCGTTATGAGCGGTTTTTTTCGGCCTTTGAGCAGTTCTGGATATAAGGTCGTGAGCACTTTGGACTTTGGAAATATTTGTTAATCTTAATTAGAATTTAAAATAAAGGTATTGTGGAGCCATGTGTCTTGTGCTCTAAGTAATTGTGATGTGACAAAAAGAAACAAACCAAGTAATCACACTTTTCACAGGTAAATAAGATATTGCCACACATTTCTTTAAAACCAAATTTCGCTACATTTATTCGTTTATCGACGAAGAAAACAGTATGGAACATAGTTTATTAATTTCCTTTGCCATATATAGTTATATTTTATGAATCTAAGTCATATTTTATGTATCCCATATAAAATGTATGCATTCGTTTTCGGATCACCTGTTTATTGACTTTGCTTTTCTTTGACATTCTATTTCTGTGGTCAGAGCATTGTTTCATTTCATGTTGTTTGTTTTTACAGAACGACCACCATGATCGCGCTAGAGGCAGCCCCGCCTCGACCCGAGTGTACGTATTCGTAGGCTGCAATACACTTCCGCCAATATTGGCTCCTAAACGTTCTTCACATAGCACGGATCTCACTCGGTCGGATCTCAATATATCGCAGAATAAAAAGTATTTTTTGTTTATGAAGAACAATCTTCCGATCGCCACATTATTGTAAAGATTGAAACCACCTGTAGCTCTACCATGAGTTGACGCAAACTGTTTTCACTACCGTAAACTATCGGATTTATAGGACCAACCTCGAAATCATGAAAAAAAACAGCTGTTCCATACAAAAGTACAATGCCTACTCCATCGAAATGTATGAAACAGCTGATTTTTTTTCGTGATTTCAAGGTTGGTCCCATAATGAAAGTTGTTCAGTTTGATGGTCTAATCAACCCCCCGAGAGGTTTTCTATGAACTAAAAATAACCTTGTTAGGGTTGCCAGATGCCCCGTATTTTACGGGTTACCCAGTTTTTCAGGCTAAGATAATACAGAAACCCGTAATCTTGAAAATAAAATATAGGGTAAAAGAATCTGTAGTCTAAATTATCTTCATAAAAACAGCTGTTTTAATTGTCTCCTTGAAAAAAATCTAAAACCCTAATTTTTAAACTGGTAACCCTTAAATCAAGTAGTGGCAGGTGGCAGCCCTTAATATACTGCGCACAGACAATGCGAGTAAACGAGAGAAAACGCGTGCCGAAAATAGTTTACATCAACTCATGGTAGGGGCACAGTCAGAGCCCCCGCAAACTACAGACCAAACTGTCGGCCTTCGTATCGAAATTCATTTAAAAACCTCGGCCGATAGAAAGTTTGTAGTCTGCGAGGACGCCTAGAATTCAACGGTCCTTTGCGTACACCAATCCTATTTTGATTATCTTACGATATATTAATCGGCATTATGCGCCCCTTGTTATTTCCTTTTCTGGCACAGTTCAATTGAATGAGCAGACTGTGCGACAGAAAAGGGAAAAGTGACGGAATATTGCAAATAAGGCAACTTCACATTGTGTGTTTAGGCCATAATGGCAAATAAACATGAATAGCCATGTGTGAAGTGTCACCATTATAATACGTGGCTATATAACACACGTCTTATGATATCATACGGATATACAATTATAGTAAGAATATAAAGTTTACTCTTTTAATCCTATTGTACTGTAATAAGAATACATATTATTATGATTATGTATGACATTTATCGTGAAATAAAGTTTTATAAAAAACTTATTTTATCACAAGAATTTCGCAAACTGATATTCAGTTCGAAGCAAATCTAGTATTCGTAATAAATATGTTGCATTATGATATTGCTATGTAGCGTAACGTAATGTAATACGGTATATTGTGAATTAATAGAAAATAAAATATCTATTTAAAGTTTGCAATAGCATCATGTCGCAGAAATTGTGCCTAAAATAAAATCATATTTTTACGATAGTACACAACTGATATGCCTTACTTACCACCCCAGCCCCCCTAACATGACCACCAAAACGCGATATGATATAGCGATTTGTCACGGTTTAATTGTCAAAAGACAGTTTTGACAGTTAAGTGTCGATAAAACGCTATATCACGCGATATGCAACCTGTATTTTTTGATATCCCATAACTCTGAGGTTATATTCTATAGGTCAAAATAATAAAAAAAACTCCTAGAACATGTGGCTCAAAAAACGCGTTGTATACAGGGTGTCCCAAAATTTTGCCACATGGAGGGAAAGTACTTTAAATATTGAAGATATGAAATTTTACTGAAAGAAAACTTCGTTTTGTTTTAAAAATGAATGCGAACTGCATTCAAAGATATTTTTAACAATCTCATTCATTCCTGTATAGGAAATTTATATAAATTGATACAATACGTAATAATTACATTTTAAATGACATATTTCATGGTCTTCCTTTTGTTTAAAATGCTTTGTTACTTAACAAAATTTAATCCTTATGAGTAACCCTTTCTTTTATTTTTACGATACTAACCGTAAAAATAAAATATTGTTTTTTTTTTAATTTGGTGGGTTCGAATTATTTTAAAAATCAAAATGAAGTCTTCTTTCAATAAGATTTCCTATCTTCAATATTTAAAGTACTTTCCCTCCATGTGACATAGTTTTGGGACACCCTGTATATCGTGTTTCGGTGGTCATGTTAGAGGGCAGCTTGGCAAAACACGATAAAACCAAACTATGCCTTACAACCTTACATTGACAACACAACCTTTCATTAATATATTGGTGGAAGGAATAATGTTATTAAAAGCTTTAATTTAGCTGTTACATCATTTTTTATGTCTTTTAATAACACACCTAAATAGGCACATTAATGCTGCAACATAATATGTTAACTACCTACAGTGTATTTTGTAGTTAGTAATACATTATGTATTATCAGGTTTTTTCCTTTAGTTTTTATTTCATTCAACCAACTCGTTTAAACGCTTATAAGAAATATATAATTATTATTTACGTTTCGTTTTAAATACAGTAGCTATATTATGTAACATTTACACTATTTATATCATTTTCTTTTTTGGGCAATACTATTTATTAATACCAAAAGGCAATTTAGAAATGCACCTAATAGATCTAGTCCTTATTGTTGCACTAAAACTTTTCTAGATAAACTGTTACTCATACTCAAAAATTAGTAATCTTTAAACGTAAATAATTTACCGACGTTGCTACCAAACCCTGCCGTGCAATTATTTTTAAGCCAAATTCTTCGTAAGATACATATTTAGAGGAACTCATTATAATTGCGTAATCTTACTTACTGCAAAAATGTTCCTATATTTTAATTTGTAATCAAAATTCTTTGATACCTTTAGAAATAAAAATTAATGTGTTCATCAATAGACGTACAGAAAATTCACTCTGGATGAATGTTTTTACATTACAGAAAACGTTACGCACACTAACGAAATACCAAAAACGTGTAACATATTTTGCTAGGAGAAATGGCATTTATAAGGTGCCATAATATTCTTTTTTCAAGTGGTTTCATGGTGATTAAATGTTTTTTTTTTTTCTGTTAAGCATGGGCGTTGTCAATATACTTCTTCATTCAGGGTAACCTCTGTATTTGAGCCCATATTATTATGAATATTTGGTTGCAATAATCCTTTTACTGTTGTTAGGTAAAATAAAATTATATCTATAAATTAAATTAGTTTTGATAAGTTGCGCTCATAATAATTAAGCATGTAACGTGAAGCATTGCTGGTTATTAAGGCCCTTGTAGCCGTCAACTAGCGCCGCCAATTCAATTATTTTTATTATACGTATACCAGGTCAATATTAAAAAGGAAACAACCATGCCCTCTTAAATTGTCTCTAATATTTTTTGGATAACTATTCAACAGTTTTCATTCTTTCTGTAAGTTTTAAAATCCATTTAAACCAAAACTGGCCACTGTCGTTTCAAATGCTTTTTAAAACTAGTACAAAGAATGGAAAATATTAAAGAGTTATCCATAGAATATTAGAGACAATTTAAGAGGGCATAGTTGTTTCCTTTTTTTTTTAATATTTACTTGGTTTACGAGTAATAAAAATAAATGTATTGGTGGCGCTAGTTGACCTATATAAGCGCCTTAATTTGGGCGCTGTTTTATTTGTATAACATACACAATAATATATATCAATCAAACGTGGTAGTATTAAATGTAACATGTTCTAGTAGCGATAATCAACTGATTTAAACTACCTTTTATAGAATCAACAAATAAACATGAAAGAATTATGTATAATTTTATATTATATACTTTCTAAAGTGTGTACTTCTGAACATTTTTCAGTGATTATGTAGAGGTTGTGTATCAAATCAAATAGTATCATTATTTATATTTATGTAGGTACATATAATTATGACTGGAATAATATTTCGGATTGAGCGTCATGTGGAAGCTATAGTAATATTTAGTTTATTAGTTGTCTGTAAATAATAAGTTTTACTATATACAATTAGTTAGTATATAGGAACCTAATATTGTAGTTTTAGGATAATATTAATGGGTTTGGTGTGACACGACTAAAACGAAATAAAAAGCAAATTGGATATTTTTGTTTGTTAACAGCTAATCAATCAATGATCCTAGAATCGAATCAGATTGATTGATGAACAAAATGCTATTTTTAATGCATGTTTGTTATAATATAGATGTTGCATCTCAAGAAATCGATATGGAGCCTTAGATTAGACTAAGGCCACACTATAAGTCCCAAGCTCAGAGATAAGCTACAAATTGCGAGATACACTACGATAGTATGCACGTCTGTTCACTAGGATCAGACACTAAGCGAGTAGCTTGGCTCTTACTGTAAGCGAGGATCGTTGTAGTGTGGCTTTAGCCTTATACTTGTTGATATCGCACAAAGGAAAATGTTTGCTAGTATAACTAATGCAATACCAAAATGATTAACCAGAATCTATCTACCACGGAAGTTAGTTAGACTATAATTAATATTATGCGATATACACAAGTATAACAATTAACAAGGCTTGCCTTGTTCAGAGGCCTTACCATGAACTTCATAATGTTAGTATTTGGTTCCCGCAGTGGGATGGTTCCACTCATGGGCCAACTCTTAAATCGCGAAATAAATTAGCTGTTCCATACATTAAAGTCGAGAGGTATTGTGCTTTTGTATGCCAACAGCTGATTATTTTTTTCTCGATATCAGAGTTGGCCTCATAGTAAAAATTGCTTGTAATCATGAGTGGAACCACCCACTGCGGGAACCAAATGATTAAAATTTCAGCGTGTGTTATTGAGTCGATGGTAAGGTAAGACGCGCTGTTCGCATAGCGACATTTGCGAGGTAAAAGAACTTGGTAGGGTCATCGATCGGCTTCTGGAATTACAACATCTGTACAGTACGAGGCATATAACTTGAAATCGGGTGGGGATTGCGCGAAACGCATATTTTGGGTATGCGTAGCGGTGAGGGGCGCGGGCGGCGGGAGAGGGGCGCGCGCTATTGGTCGCTCACAAGAGCACATGCGCGAACTTATCCCCACTCCGTCGAAAAAATTTCAAGATACGTGCCTAGTACTGTACTTGCAGTCCTTTTTGATTCGTGTTATAACTTGGAGTCTAACTTTGTATTCGTAATTAAACTTCTAAATAGAAGTAATTTGCAGATATTTTGTTTACAAACCGAAAAATGCCCCATCTATTCGAAGTTTGTATGTGGGGTTGAAATGCATAATGAAGAAGCTTTCTTGGACTATGAATACCAAAGTTAAGTCTAAACTTTGTGCTTTGCTCAATTTTCAAATATTTGGTAAAGTCAAAACACATTTGAATTCCATTTTGAGAGTTATTAGACCAGGTACACACAGCAACACGTGTGGTTTTCCAAATTTCCCAACCAGTCATACTTTAACAGGACGAAATAAATAGTAACAGTGTGACTGGTTGGGAAATTTCTAATAAAAAGTTCCCATCGAGTAACAGGTGGGTTGGGAAATTTTTAATAAAAAATTCCCGTACAGTGTCAGTTGGTGTCATGGTGTAACTCGTTGGGAACAAATGAAATTTCTTTATTATAAGATTTTCATCCCATAAATTAACGCGTAGATGAAAAGTTTAAAATCGATAGACGGATACTGTGCTAACTTAACGCGCATTGTTGCCTTGTTGCCGTCTGTACCTGTACTATTTTGTGTTACTATGTGGGGTTGCGATTGATTTGTGTTAATTGTGAGAATTAATATTATTTGTGAGAATACTGCACAGTTAGGTATTCTTTCGTTAATACTTACAGGTGTATTTTGATTTAATGACTAATCTAAGTCCTTAAAAGTAGAGTTGTAAAGTCTGTCCATCTTTACTTGTCTTATTTAGTAAACAGTTTTCGACAGTTGTCATACGTCTTTTATACTTAAATCATTATTTAAAAATATGTTAGTAACTTTATGAAATTGTTGTTAATTTATTAACAATTTATTTCGTAATCTATGTGTGGAAAACCATTTGTTGTATTTTATAAATGATTATTTTAACAAAGAGTCGGGTGGAGATTGTTTACCATACAAGTAATGATGGACAGACTTTACATACCCTATGTATTTCCAATCGATAGTTTCTGGCGCTTTTCTCCCTTCGGCCGCATACGAAACCGTATGTTCGTACCCGTTTCGTAACTGGAGGTTTCGGACAAGGAAGAAAAATTATTTCAAAAGCGGTTTCGTACAAGGATTATCTTTTCCTCATTCGCAACTGGTTACGAACAAACAGTGCGGCCGAATGGGCTTTTCTTAGTATTATTTTGACCGAGTTGCAATCATTTAAAATATATTTTTTTATCTTGAGTAACAAATCGATATTCATTACCATGTACTTGGGAACTCAAATATTATATTGTTCCTCCCCAGTAAATATTACAAACCTTAGTTTTCTCTTTTTAATGTTGAAGTATGAACATAATATTGCTTTAAATACACAAGTGCTGAATAATTAAAAAATTAGTACTATGAAACTATCGTGTGCTGAAAAACTTTAAAACACCTTAACAATGATTGATTTTGAAGAGCCCTAGTATGTAAGTCCTTTATAGTGTAGTGTATTTTTCGTTTTCCATGAAGATGTATTGTTTAAGTTGTCTTAACCTGAGTACAATAAGATGTAGTATTGTAGCGGTCTCCTCGTCTAGTGTACATAGTCCTGTGTAAGTAACTTGTTAGTGATTATAATAAAATTTGATTTCACTAGTTTCAAGTGTTTTATTCAATATCCTAAATGACTTTTAACATAATGCTTTTGAGGCACGAGTTTGTGACACTTTGTTTTTACGAATGAGTATTATATTATAACTTAAAATTATCTAACGTAACAACTTAGAATAACATATGCATTCTACTTTTAAAGTATAATAGAGCAGAAAGGGAAGCAAAATAAACCCCTACGCGAAACATTAGTGGAGTATTTTAAAAATTTTTGAAAACGGCTTATATTTAAAGATTGGGACGAACAATTTGCCTAACAGAAAAATAAATTAATTTATGACTTTTTTTCTCCATTAAACTAATTAAAATCAAATTTATTTTGAACGGTTTTGAATTTACCGCAACGCTCGGTTCGATGACGTCTACTGTGTGACGTCAACTTTGTGTAAATTTTAGATACTAATTGTAGCACAGACTACAAAGGTGTGAAAATTGTTTACACAAAGTTGACGTCACACAGTACACATCAACGAACCAAGCGTTTAGGCGGTAAATTCAAAACCTTTAAAATGAAATTGACTTTAATTGGTTTAATGGAGAAAAAAGGTCATTATTTAATTTATTTTTATTTTTCTGTTAAATTGTTCGTCCTAATCTTTAAATATAAGCAGTTTACAAAAATTTGGAAAATACCCATTTCAAATTACTTTTGCGCGCCATACTTACCTACGTATCGGCCGCGTATAATGAAATGTGACGTCACATTTCACACAGCGCGGTCGCGGCTGTTCTATACCTTAAAACTAGAATTAATTCTCAAGTCAAATACCCAATTCTTATTAAAAACAGACACTTGTTTACCACCGTTGACCAATGTCACAATCTCATATCTCAGTCAGTCTGCACAATATCGAGCCTGTTAATAACGCTCGCGCGTCGTTTCGTCGCGTTCCCTTCAGGAACAGGAGACTTCCTCTTAGCGGTCTGGTCTACGGAGTCACCGGTCTCCTCGATTACGATGTCTTGTGTGGGAATTTCCATGAGTAGTTTGTCGAAACTTGTACTGGTTTTGTGAAGCTCTTGTTTATCATCTGAAGACAAAGATGGGGTATACATTTAACCTAATATTATGATGCTGCTTGCATCAGTTTTGTAGGTACTTGAAGAATTCAAATATTTTTATTACCTACAGAGACTGCAAAGACCAAAGTGACCCCGATGGTAAAGCTCGAAGGGGGCAGATGGGAATCAAAACATTGTTTGTACTTACAATATACATATAATAAAAAAAAAAAAAAAAAATAGTTTTTATTTCCCAAAATACAAAATTTAGTTTGAGGTGAGACCGCCCCAGAAAGTAATGGAATACTTGTGTTGGGGGTGTCTCCTCGTAACCTTAGTGCCTGATTACATGATAGGCAAGGTTAAGTCAAGGATAAATCCCGCATCTCAAAACTTGAATAATTCACTAGATGCTCTTGTCTTGACTGTAGGTACCTACCTACAATTCATATTCTTGCCGCCCCCAAAGGCCATAGGCTGGCGACGCCTTTGATGATAGGTCAGGTCATCATAATAACTTATGAATAAGAAGTACCTACCAATTCAATAAAATATTTGTGTAAGTATAAAATAATTAGGAAAATATTTGACACTCCCTTTAGCATCTTCTATGAACCTATGTTCCAGACGCCACCACTGGTGTCGAACAATCGGCCCGTGGTGGCAACTGGAAATAACCGGAATAAAGGAACTAAATGTGAAGCATTACTCCAAAATGACCTTTATTACCCAGAGCGTAAAGAAGCAATTTGTTCTTTTGTGTATTTCAAAAATCAAGCTATCAATAGTTTTCAGTCTGCTGCGTTGGACCTTCAAATGTTTCTCACAATCTAATTTGATCAGCTATTATCGCCGTCTCGCTGTTGATTGTGAAGTAAATAAAGCATTTAAGACAGCATATTGTTAGATTATTACTTACAATAAATACATTATGTACTCTCGACAATCTGTTAAAAATACTTGCGTGCTGTAATATTTTGAGGTGCGGATGAAAATATTCATGCCAAATAAATAATACCAAATAAAAAAGCAACTGCATTTAATTATAATTAAAACAAAAGTTATAAAAATAATATAGTAAAAGAGGTGCACAAATAACAAAGGTGACAATTGATTAAATCTATTTATATTAATATCTAAATACTTCAGATCTAAGCTCAAGGATAAACTAAAAGTTATCACTAAATTCATTCATACATATAGGTAACCATAACCATATGAATATTTTTTCCAAATGCAAATTAATTTTTGAATTGGTCCCTCACTAATAGCAATTTTTCATTTATACCAATATCAAAACCACAATAGTAAACAAATAAGGATATCTATTTGGTACTTTCTAATATAGTTTTCATTTATTTTTCTATTTCATATAAGCAAATGACAGCTACAAACGATTTTAAACTCAAAATTCTTAAAATCTGCTGATGGGTCACCCGCGGGCCACCAGTCTATGTTATAGTGGTGTTATCCAAAAAAGAGCATGAATTTTATAAATGTGTTAAAATGTATGAGGTCTAAGGACGCTTAGCTTTAACTATAGAATAAAGGCATATTAGATGATACATAAATAGGTAGCATTCATTTTATAAAGATGAGGAAATGATAGCTTATTGAGTCTGAAGGATATTATTAATAGTATAAATAGGTAAGTAATATGTACTTAATGACACAAACTAAAAATTGAAACCTGATTCAGCTAAAATAACGCATGTTTTGAATTAAATCTAGGTACAATAACTTCGCAAGCAAGCATTGTTACTTGAGCCCTACAACATTAATAATATCGCGAGATCGGCAGTTCATAACTATTCAGGTCAGATGCAATTTGTCAATGCATCGTGTTAAGGGGCGGTAATAGGAAAACATGGTTTGCGCGGGCCATATCTTTATATAGAAAACGTAAACTTGTAGCCACCAAAAAAAATCATACGACAAGCTAAAGAGTTTACCTAGTTGCTACAAACATTAAATTGCGTATAAACCTCACAGATGATTGTAAAAAAAAATCAGAATATCATCAAAAGCGCTTGTCGCGGGCCATATTATTGGCGTAAATAATAGCGTAAACGTATTGAATTCTACATCAAAATACACTTTAACGTACTGTGCAGTTGCTCCAATAACTTTTTTTCAAGAAAGATAATTGTGCTAAAGATAATGATGAAAAAACAACGAAAAACATCGAAAAAGTGCAGAAGTGAGGTTATTTTCCATACTCTTTACACGTAAAGAAAAAGACAGAGACAAATGATTTCGCGTAACGGAGCCTTAAGCAAACTTGCAACCAAACTATCCAATATCATTACATATGAGTACTAAATAAATTTTCTTTATAGATACAATGCTAAAACTGAAATAAAAAACCAACTTTATTGATTAATTGATCTGGTGAGAGTCGTATTTTTTTTTCTAGGGTACCTATATTATTTAGTATTGTATAAAGCTTTATATTCATTTAAGGCTCCGTTATGCGGAATCACTTGTCTCTGTTTTTTTCTTTACGTGTAAAGAGTATGGAAAATAACCTCACTTCTGCACTTTTGCGATGTTTTTCGTTTTTTTTTTCATCATTATCTTTAGCACAATTATCTTTCTTGGAAGAAAGTTATTGGAGCAACTACACAGTACCTACGTTAAAGTGTATTTTGATGTAGAATTCAATACGTTTCCGCTATTATTTACGCCAAAAATATGACCCGCGACAAGCGCTTTTGATGATATTCTGATTTTTTTTACAATCATCTGTGAGGTTTATGCGCAATTTAATACTTGTAGCTACTAGATAATCTCTTTAGCTTGTCGTATGTTTTTTTGTGGCTACAACTTTACGTTTTCTATATGAAAATATGGCCCGCGCAAGCCATGTTTTCCTATCATGCACCCTTAAGTGGTATATTAAGCTGTATGTTTTCTTTTTCCTAAAAAATCGGGTCTGTCTACTGGTTAGGAATTCTATCTAACGGTTCACGGTCATGGATTCAAATCCCACATGAAAAAAAAAACAAATTATTTTTAAACTTACTGATTTCTTTTTTTTTTTGATGAAAAGTGGATGACATAAAAATTAACAAATTCGGGAAACTGACACCAATAGGAAATATGCATATTTTTTTTTGTATCAAAATCGATAGTAGGTATAATGCGTGAGAAAATCGACTGTAATGTTAAAACTTTAGTCTTGCGTTTTTAGGGTTCCGTACCAAAATGGTAAAAAAGGAACCCTTATGGTGTGACTCAGTCTGTCTGTCTGTCACAGCTGGATATCTCGAGAACTACATGGTATCAACTTGAAATTTGGAACAGTTTAAGATGACATTTGCCCAACTATTTTGCAAATAAGAAAGAAATAAAAAAAAAATTTACAACAGGGACTGAAAAGAGGTCTTAAAAATTTGAAGTGAGGTGACTAGGGAACGTGGGGTATCATATGAAAGAGCGCTGTTTGCACATTTTATAACCTTTTTTCTTAGGCCGCATAGTTTTCGACTTATGTGATAGTAGTTTATGTAAAGATTACAGGAAAAATAAAACGATGTCTCAATATAACACACTTTTTTAGAAATTCAAAAAACAAACAAAAATTTTTTAGTTTCACTACCAGTCAACAGATGGCGCTATCCTAAGAATGCTGACCTAAGAAAAAAATATAGTTCCACTATCAGTCAAGAGATGGCGCAACCTAATACTACAATAATAATTGGTGGCTGCCGTACGAATAAACGAAGAATAAGTTCCTGCTTAGTAATATAAACAGTTTGGAATGTGGAGTGGCTGAAACGTTTTTCAGTCACCATGAGCAGCTGTGGTTAAGATTTGTAAATTAACTGTCCGCCTGTTCGCCCTTCCACCTGTCTGCCGTTTATCCTACTTTTTTAAAGACTGTACTAAAGTAACATATCCAAATATATTTATGATTGTACGGAACCCTCGGTGCGCGAGTCCGACTCGCTCTTGACTTTATTTATTTTCTAGTGATATAGTTACTTGAAGTTAGCACGCACCCGCCGAAAACGCTCTATACAAAACGGACATGATTTGTGACGTCACTTGTCACGTTTCAGGCCATTTTCAAGCGCATTTATTATGGAGATAGCTAAGAATTTTCAAATATCTCCAATTTATCAAAATCGGCGACTTATGCATATTCCCTATTATTTAGTCTCTTACCAAGCAAATCTTGTCATAATTATGGTAACTTTAACATAAACAAAACAACCATGATTCGAGAATCAAGAATAAATTATTGTGCTCATCACCAAACCTTTTGCCTCTACCAGGATTCGAAACCGGGGCATTCGCTACGCTAAGTATAGGTACTTGCTATAGTCTGCTAAGTCTATACAAATGTATAAAAATTAAGTAGGCTTAATTTTTATACATTTGTATAGACTATGTACAAAAGTATGAAAAATAGCTCCAGCTATGCGAGTTAAAGGCGCACCGAGCGTCCACTAGCGCGCCGCCAATCAAGAAAAAATCATTACAACGAAATAACTATGTTAATTAAAATTCAGAAAAATATTAAAAATGGTAAGTATTACTTATTAACTATTTTTGTACCTACTTAAGCTTCGTACAGACTGAGGCGAATTCCGCGCGAAATTCGCGAGTGCGATCACGTAACTCAAAGCGATAGCCATAGCCATAGCCATTGTCAAAGAAATTGCTATGGCAATGGCTATGGCAATGGCTATGGCTATGGCTATTGCTTTGAGTTACGTGATCAAAATCTGTCAAAATGAGCGACGCGCGCGATTCGCTCGCGTCAGTTTGTACGAAGCTTTATGCGTTTTTTTCCGTTTAAATGTGTTCGTGTAGTTACAATCTGGATTAACGCCTAAAATGGCCACTTTAGGCGTTAATCCATATTGTAACTACACGAACACATTTGGAGTAGGAATTAATGCTTAGTTTATAACTAGTACTAGTTTTTATATTTTTCGGAATTTTATTAAACATAGTTATTTCGTTGTAATGATTTTTTCTTGTTTAGCGGCGCTAGTGGACGCACGATGCACCCTTAAACTAAACTAACTTACCTTAGTTCTTGGTGTTCATATTATCGTGTGATATGATTTGATAATAGTCATCACAGAGTACTTTTTTATAATAGGAAAGTCATTATATGTTTGGTGATATTATAAATAAATTCATACTTATTAATAAAATAGCGGCAAAAGTCTACGAACCTACAAATATCTATTAAGTAATAGAATAAAGGTGGTAATGGACGTTCAGTAGACGTGTTAATGAATGAACACAAAATGGTAAAACCGTTTCTTTGGACTATCAAACTGAACAACTATTATCATGGGTCCAACTCTGAAATCATGAAAAAAACACCTATTTTATACATGTAAATGAACCGTTTGTTTGGACCATGGGTTTGGACCATCAAACTGAACAACTTTTACCATGGTACCAACTCTGAAACCGAGAAAAAAACACCTATTTTATACATGTAAATAAACTGTTTGTTTGGACCATGGGTTTGGACCATCAAACTGAACAACTTTTACCATGGGACCAACTCTGAAATCGAGGAAAAAGATCAGCTGTTTTATACATGTTTGATTTCAGAGTTGGACCCATGATAAAAGTTGTTCAGTTTGACGGTCCAAAGAAACGGTTTATTTAAACATGTATAGGTGTTTTTTTTCTCGATTTCAGAGTTGGTCCCATAGTAAAAGTTGTTCAGTTTGATGGTCCAAAGAAACGGTTTTCCCATTTTAGGTATTTTATTTTGGTAAAGGTAATATTATGAGTAGGTATGCTAACCAAGGCCAGACTTCTGTTTGAGCATCTGCCGCTGCCGGAATTCCTCTTGAGCCTGCCGCTGCCGCCGCTTGCGCTCCGCTCTCGCTTCCTCATCATTCGCGTCACTGGGCGGCTCCTGCTGTAACAATGTATTACCACATTATATTACACGTAAGCCGAATGCAGATTGGTAGGTGTTAACGTAACCACCCTGTAGGGCGGTTTGATAAGTCCATGACTTTGAAAAGAAGAAATACTTTTTTTATATCTTAAAAAGAAACTCCTTAGGAATCTTTACACTTTTTTTTCTAATTCGGCAAAAGATTATTACTTTTGGAAACAAAAAGCTCAAGCGACTTCTAACTTTTCTTAATGACCCTATCGGCGGCACACATGACATCAAAACTCATCAAATGAAGGTGCAAATCCTTCCTATTATCACGTGCCGGACTACAGCTGCGCCACAAAAAAAAAGTTGGAAATCTGACTTTTTGACTATGCCATGATGAAGTCGATAATTTGTCGGAATTTGTCGCACAAAAACCAGAATTTGTCGGTCTTGCGTTTAGGAGATACGTGTGGCCCAGCTGTAGAGACGTCTCTACAGCTGCGCCACACAGATCTCGAAAACGGAAGGTCGTAGCGAAAATCTGATTACTCGTGTGTGCAGTCGTTAATTTGTCGGAATTTGTCGAACAAAAACCAGAGTTTGTCGGTCTTGCGTTTAGGAGATCTGTGTGGCGCAGCTGTAGAGACGTCTCTACAACTGAGCCACACAGATCTCGAAAACGAAAGGTCGTAGCGAAAATCTGATTACTCGTGTGTGCAGCCGTTAATTTGTCGGAATTTGTCGCACAAAAACCAGATTTTGTCGGTCTTGCGTTTAAGAGATATGTGAGGATATGCTGTGGAGACTTTTCTACCTGGATCTTGAGAAAGAAAGGTCGTAGCGAAAATCTGATAACTCGAGTGTGTAGCCGTTAGTCTGTCGGAATTTGTCACCAAGAATCAGAGTTTGTTGATCTTGCGTTTAGGAGATATGTGAGGATACGCTGTGGAGACGTTTTTACCTGGATCTCGAGAACGAAAGGTCGGAAGCGTATCCTCACATATCTCCTAAACGCAAGATCAACAAACTCTGATTCTTGGTGACAAATTCCGACAAACTAACGGCTACACACTCGAGTTATCAGATTTTCGCTACGACCTTCCTTTCTCAAGATCCAGGTAGAAAAGTCTCCACAGCGTATCCTCACATATCTCCTAAACGCAAGACCGACAAAATCTGGTTTTTGTGCGACAAATTCCGACAAATTAACGGCTGCACACACGAGTAATCAGATTTTCGCTACGACCTTCCGTTTTCGAGATCTGTGTGGCTCAGCTGTAGAGACGTCTCTACAGCTGCGCCACACAGATCTCCTAAACGCAAGACCGACAAACTCTGGTTTTTGTGCGACAAATTTCGACAAATTAACGGCTGCACACACGAGTAATCAGATTTTCGCTACGACCTTCCGTTTTCAAGATCTGTGTGGCGCAGCTGTAGAGACGTCTCTACAGCTGGGCCACACGTATCTCCTGAACGCAAGACCGACAAATTCTGGTTTTTGTGCGACAAATTCCGACAAATTATCGACTTCATCATGGCATAGTCAAAAAGTCAGATTTCCAACTTTTTTTTTGTGGCGCAGCTGTAGTCCGGCACGTCCTATTATCTAGATTTAGCCCACTGATTTTTTTTTCCAAACATGAATTGTCTTGGCGGGCAAAGATTTTCATCAAGCCAAAAGGTGGTGTCTGAAATGGGCCCTCATTTCAGTTACCACAGTTTTCAGGCGATGAAAGAAAAAATAATGGGTTAAAGAGGTAGGAACTTCGTTCGACTGACTGAATACGCAGAGCTACAAAAAGATTATGTAGAGAAATAAAACAAAATATGCCGAATAAAAGTGTTTCTTCTTTACAAAGTCATGGACTTATCAAACCACCCTCGTACACCCGTCTGGAAGGATGCGATGCGTAGCGTCTACGTCGCGGTATGGCTAAATAAACCAAACGCAAGTGGCCCTATATTTGAAAAGCGCGGAGATCGGTAGTTCATTTTTGGTCACTGGCTTTCCGAACTACAAAGGGGCTCTAGTTCGTTTTTGGTCACCCCTCCCATGACCGACCGTAGCGAAAGTTACTTACGACGGCCGAGATCAATCATCTATCTTCAGTAATAGATAGGCCAACTATGGATTCTGCTACTAGGCAACCTGTTGTTATTTGCCGTCAGATAACATAAATATCAAGGCAACAAATCTTTAGTAAGCTTATGTCTACTGAGCATAGGATCTCGGACCGCAAATCCTCTATACCACTGTGCCATCGAGTCCCTCACTCAACAGTACCTGCCATGAATTAATAAACAATAGCCATTTTTTTTTGTCCCCACTGCTGGGGCACAGGCTATCCTTATGGATGGATAAGGAGGATGGGCCGTAACATAACCCACCACGCGGGTCCAATGTGGACTGCAAATGCAGCAGGGACCAACGGCTTAAAGTGCCTTCCGAAGCACGGAGGTACTCGAGATAATACATTTTTGGTCACCCATCCCATGACCGACCGTGCTAACGTTGCTTAACCTCCGCAATCGTCGGGCCAGGCGCTAAACCATTGCGCCATCGAGCTCCTGATACCTACCATACTGAATCATAATTGATCGTCGTACGTCGTCTCCTTGTACCAGAATACGTGTTCGATTCCCGACACGTAAATTCTGAAAAGCTAAGTACCTAGGTACCTAACTCTTTGTGTATGGTTTTGGAGTTGTATGGCTGACTGGACTGAACTGGATGTGTGTATGATGCAACGAAATAAGAACTAAGGAAGCCTAACTCCTAACAAATATTGCTTAAAAAATGGCACCTTCGCATATTCTGTAACACAAAAAGGTCGCAAACTCAACAATGAACTAGTAAAAACATACCTTATTACAATGTACGCATAATCGGTATTAGGTTGTATTCTAACGCATATCACGTTTTCTATTGGCTGGGGTTTGAACGCAGATCAAACATGATTGGATATTTGGCTCGCGCCGTGTCACTCATTGGGCCGTTATCGTGCCTTTGTCATTGAAGCGAGGACGGTGTAATGTAGAATGCAGTCAGTACACCTAACCTGCTAAGATCACTACGGCCCGGCGCGGTGGGCGGCATCATAAAATTGTTTTATGAAATTAGTACATTATTATTTGTTAGATATAATGTTTGTTTTATTATGTAGACAGACGACTTGGTAAAGATCGCTCGAATACACTGAATGTAAGTCGTCTGCAACTAGTCGCTCTGGAAAACTAAAAGAGACATAATGTCAGGAGTGGACGTCTTTCGGCTGTGATGATTTTATTTTATGAAAATTATAAAATGATGATGTTGATGAATGATGATCATATTAATTGGTAAGACACTTGATTTCAAGAAGGACTAAAATTAGGTAAGGTATTGAAATAAAATAGGTATGCTTAATAAAAGAGAATGTATTATGTAGAAATTTTTTTTCATAACATGTAAGTACATAATGTGGATAATTATCACATTGGCGAAAGCAACGCCTCAATACGTCTTTTAGAGGTGTGACTGCGTATTAATACGTTGCTTTATTTTTATTTTTCACATAAAAAAGCATGCTTTAATAGGCAGTACAAAATTCGTATAGCGACATCTTTTTAACCGACTTCAAAAAAGGAGGAGGTTCTCAGTTCGTCGGAATATATTTTTTTATAGCAGCGTATTCCACCAAGTCAAAATTTATTCTTGCCAAAAATCTTTTTCAAATGCAGACTATTTTAATATGCTTATTGACCGGTGCGCGAATACCTAAGCTAGCAATATGTGAGACGGTGGATTGGAAGAGGTGGATCAACTCCGTAGCTAGCGCGATCGCCAGATTTGACACCTCTTGAGTTTTATTTGTGAGGTCATGTTAACAGTTGATGTTTAAAAACATTTGTGAGAGTGAAGCCGTAATGCGTTTGCGAATAATAGCCACTTTTGTACTTATTAAGTTGAATACAGGTGTGCTGCAAAGTGTTCGAGACAATATAGTGCACAGTTGCTGGGCATGTATTGCTATTGGTGGTGGAAATATGGAGTAGCATCTTCGCAGCAGATCTCATATTGGGGTTCGAGCAGAACGATCCGCGAATCAAACTCCATATTAAAAAGCTGTTTTCAGAGCTGCATAAAAATCATAGTTTCAGGAAATTGTCATTACTTTGTGTTCTGACGGTCTTGACCTTATGACGTCACTACTTGTGGTGCCGCTGCCTTCAGTGTTGCAACGTGAGTTCCCCATTTTTCGTTTATTCTATTTTAACCAGGGATTTTTTTTACTTGTTAATCAAAGAGGATTGTGTGAATAGAATCGAAACTTTATAGGTACCTACCTAATCATCCCTTCACGGATTGGACAGAGTTTTTGTTACACCCTGTATAATGATAAAAAGCAAGGAGTTTACATCAGACTACTCGTTTTCTATGGATTGTATATTGCAGGACGCGCCATTTTTATAGCATTACAAAATTTTGATTTTAATTTTCCTTTTTTTCTGTTGTACTGAATTTCATGAGAGAGTTTTATTCTTGTTTAAAAATCTGTGATAGCAGTGAACGTGAAGATTTGACTCTGCCCCACAAAGTGACTGAACACTTGTTGCATAATAGCTACCATAGATTGCATGTATACGCTCATAGATATTTCTAAATAACGAAAAATATTTTACTTACCAATGATATGATATGACCGTATTTGTTTTGATGCCTTCTATTGGTCTTTTACACCACTTGACCACACATGACGTCATTTTTTTTTTAATGATTTTTTTGTCGTTGCGCTAACGACTGTCACCGAGCGCGTGACAGACATGACTAAACAGTGCTTCGGTTGTACTTTTTTAGCCCCGCCCACTCGGTTGTAGTTTGCGTGGTGCTATTTTTTGAGCAGAATTACACTTCCTTAGTATCTTTGTTCGTAGGTATGATGCATAGACTTAGTTATTACCTATGTTACAAGCGGTTATGATGCCTATCCTGCCTGTTATCGCATAATACTCTTAAAATGTCCTTATTACAGTAAATAAACAAAATAGGCAAAGTGGATGAAACAAAAGATAAATGTGCATAAATTAAAATTATGAATAGAGCATAGACTTATTATATCACTAGCAGTATAATACCTGTCCTGCCTGTTATCGCATAAATCTCTTAAAATGTCGTTAGTTGCAGTAAATAAACAAAATAGGCAAAGTGGATGAAACAAAAGATAAATGTGCATAAATTAAAATTAATAGTTCTGTGCGAGCATAGATATTAAATAGATATTTAAAAAAGTTCCGGTCTATAATGAAAGTAAATAAAAGAAAATAATAGATACTAACATAAAATAAGAATCTACGGGTAAAATATAATAATTGGACAACAATTAAACATTTTTAAGTTTCAAACAATTTTATTTTAATAAAAACATGTAGGTACTGCGTATTTTCACACATAGTCTTATTTAAAACTACTAAGATACTTATATACATAGCAATTCCATATGAAGTTGTAACATCACATTTCCTTATCCTGAAGATAAAAATAAATAGGTATTATGTTCTGAAATATTACTGTACTTTCGGTAAAAACCAATTACTTAGGTAAGTATAAAATAAATTCCGAGATAAGTATATTTACATTCAAACAAGATGTTTACAGTAAATATTATGTTTATTTATTGAAGACATTAAAAAGCTAAGCAGGCATAAAATTTCAAATATATGGCTGAATATAAGTAATATGAAAAAATGCTTTTTTAGCATTTTAGACAGTATTATGCTAATGCTTATTTATTTGAGTGAGAATATTTTCAGTTTTCGAGATAATAGCTGTAACAGTTACAGAACTGACTGAATAAATTGTCCCTTTTTTATTCAGAGTTATTCACAGAACCTTAAAAAAAATATAACAAATGTAAAAATCCTTAACACTATAGTACAGCTACAGTATAAATCCATCCTTTATTTCATCCACAAGTGCCTTAACTGAGCGGTGACTTATTGTATTATAATACCAACATTTTAGATAACTTTTTTATCTAACTACCTATTCAAAATGCATTCTCAAATTTTATTTCATAGGTAGTGGAAAAATTGCTTTAAAATCGGGACTTGGTGAAATCTATAAAATTTACGTAGTAATATCCAGGGAACTAAAATCTATGGAAGTGTAATTGCAAACAAAATATATTGTTTAAAAAATGGCACAACGGAGCCAAAAAATTACAAACTGCACAGATTTACTCGGTGACTTATGTTAGCGATTTATAATAATTGCAGTTTCTATTTTAAAGAAAAGAAAGAAAGAGAGAGTTTATTAGAAATGACGTCCTGTGTTGTCAAATGGTGTAAAAGACGCAAAGAAGGCAGTAAAAAGATGCAGAAATATCTTATTTTTTCGTTTAAGTATGGAAAATATATGTGAGTATACAAATTATGGTCGCTATAAGCAACTAGTGTACGGACGCTTTGTGCTGCATAATTAAATACCAGCATTTACTTAGTTTTAATTTCAGTGTGGTGCCATTTTTAGAACGGAATGCTTGTTCCATAGATTTTAGTTTGCTGATAATATCAATATCTAACCTGTGTTTCAGTGTCGGGTTATAACAGAAATGCAAGCCGAATAAGTCATATAAATACATAGTTACCTTTCAACATAAGGTATTTATTTCTAACGTTATGTGCTGATGAGTTTTTATTGTTAATAAAATCATTTTTATTCTAATTTCACCCCAAACATTTTGCTACTACATTGTGTCAAAAAACCCTCACACATTTCACTCACACTCACTATACTATGTCCTCTACCCGTTAACACTTATACTAATAAGTCGAAAAAACCTTTAAAAAATAGTGTACAATTTTTGAGATTTTAACTCACACCTCCGAAAGTTTCTAAGTATATTACTTAATACATTTATTCTTGCAAACCACACCAGTACACCTACACAAATGTCTGATAGTAGAGGTGAGAATGCTCAGTCGCACCTTTATAGCACATCTAAAGAATCTGGCGGAGAAAAGAGGCCACAGATACGAATACATTGGGGCAAGTTATCTGACAAAATTACATAATTAAATTGCTCCTTAAAAAGAAGATGGATCACTCACTATAATATGATTTTTCATACAAAAGAGCTAAGTTCTGAAAGATATTTTTATGAGTTACGCACGGCGAATAGGAGAAATTATACAATAGACAGTAAAGTCCGCAAGTTGACTATTGCAGTATTCAAACAATATCAAATTGAAATAAAGTCAGATTGAATTTGTCATAAAAATACCCCTAAAAGTTAGATGTTTTGTATGGAAAAACTTAGAGTAGCTCCTATTTTGTTTTCGAGTCGTAATTATATTTTACCAATTAAAACATAAATTATTAAACTTATTCAGTACTTTCACCAAAACATTATGTAAAAAAATACCTGGCAAGTGTAATCAAATCACAAACAAAATACCTTGTTAAGACTAGCGTCGAATAGGCACGCCGGTCGAACAGAATCGAATCGCATTAATTCGCTTGCTATTCATTAACCCTCTTAATAGTAAAAGTTGTATAGCGAGTGAATAGTTACACAGGCGTGTTTACTAAATGTACCTTGTGAGGACGCCGGTGACGTCACAGGTCTGGTCGACCTCGGGTATATTAAGGAGAAGAATCAAATCAAGTGAGCACTACTAAATGTACCTCTACAAGACACAGCGTCTCGGGTATATTTAGTAGTAACGATATAAAACAAATGCACTACTAAATATACCCGATTTCGATCACAACAACTCTTGCACGCAGCAAAAATAGGGTATAGATAGCAGCAATTTCAACTCATATTGGACTATGACTATTGATGAGTCTACCCATACCCAGCCTCTATAATGATGGCTAATAGGAGACCCGAAACATTCGAATAATATCTTCATACTTGTGCTAATGCATTGTGCATGAACAGCAACAAAAATTTACTACTCTGAAGAATTCCAAACTACTTTAAAAGATAAATAAAGTATTTACACAATTACGCAATGTGACAAAACTAATTAAGTGTGTGTAAATTAATTAAGTAAGTAACTCCCCTATTATGTAAAGTGGGGATGAAAACATTTGTTCTCATCAATATCATAGTATGGGGTGTCGTTGGATGGGTCTTTCAATAATATTTTGGTTTGAAAAACGACTTTTTGATTTAGGGATCCGTTTGCGAAATATTCAGCTTTAAATTTCAAAATGTTGTTAAAGTCAGTCGGCGCTCTGTCCAGAGATATATTTAGTAGTAAGTAATAACAAAACGTTAGCTCCTAAATATACCCAATTACGACACCCCAAATCGGGTATGTTTAGTAGTCAGGTTTTATTTTCAGCTTACTCCTAACTACACCTGGGGCCGTACCGGCTAATGAATCGATTATCGAAAAGTCTGCTGGGTTTCAAATTAAAACAGATAAATCGAGCCCCGATTGGGCCAAAATGGCGAACCCCAATTCATGATGTCACACGAACATCGTTATCTTCCAAATTACGTCAACAGAAAGTACAAGATGAAATTCCTTACTTTGATTTTTCTGTTTTAAGTTGAAACCCAGCAGACTTTTCGATAATCGATTCGTTAGCCGTTACGGCCCCTGATCAAAACCCTATGGGGGAGCCTTAATAAAACAGACAGAGCGTAACCATTGTGTAACTACCTATACATTTGCTATACAATCTTTATTAGTAAGGCTCCAATTATGGAACTGCGTTGTCTACCAATGCGACGCAGCGCGCAGAGTGCCGAAGAAAACAGAAGAAATGCGATTCGATTCGACCTGTTTCAGCTCAAGTCGACACCAGGCTTTATGGTTTCTCTCACGGCCCCGGCTAACTTCTTCGTGCATCACACTAAGACTTGGAAGCGTCCGGGGCGGAGGGCGAAGAGGACTCGTGCGAAGCGTCCTCCGGGAACTGCTTCTCAACCTGCTCCGCGACCCATTTCTTCACTTTCTGCTCAGTCCAGAATCCATCGTAGAAAATGGTCGGTTTGATCCAACAGCCCTGACCCTGCTGCGCCCCGTATTGGAGCTCGCCCTCGGTGCGGCAAGCACTCTTGCACTCCACCGAGCCGTTCCGACTGTTAACGACGAGGCTCTTCGGTGGAATATTGAAGTTAAGATTCACGTTACCGTGTGGGTGGCGGTCGTAGCTCTCGTAGAAGTGCCACGGGCCGGAGCACTCGTAGTAGGCGTTGGGGAACACGTGGGGCGCGCCCACGGGCGGGCCGAGCCGGGGCGGCGCGTACAGCGGCGGCATCACGGGCTGGAGGACGAAACTTACGTTCGAGTTGGGGCGAAGCTGGGGCGGGACGGGGGGCGCGGGGGGCATGTGCGGGGCGGGGGGCGGCGGGCGCGGGAGGGGCGCGCGCGGGGGCGGCAGCGCGGCCGGCATCGGGTGCGCCTTGGCTACGGGCGGCGGGTTTGCGACAAGGGGAGCTCCGTGCGCCGCTCGGACGTTGATATCCGGCTCCTTCCGCAGCGGCACGCGCATTGGCGGCGAAGCTTTCGGTTCTGGTTTCGGCAAGATTGGCTCGGGCACTGGTATGGGTACGGGTACGGGGTCAGGAGCCACGTCCACGCGTGCCGTCTCTAGTGTCTCCATCAGATCAGTAGCCACTTTCCCCCCGAAACTAAGTAGCGTTTCTTTTAAAGCATTCGTCACGGCGCACTGAAAATTAAATTAATCAAAAATAAAAACAGATATTACGTGTTGTTTATTTAATCAACTAAAGGCCACCCGCGACTTCATCTGCGTGAAAAGGTTTTTTGCTATCCCTCAGAACAGTACCTTTTTTCTGGATGAAAGGGATGTCCTTCTCTGTACGCCTGACAATGTGTATGCAAAATTTCATGATAATCGGTTCGGTTGAGTAGTTAAGTCGTGAAGGCGTAGCAAACAAACAAGCAAATAAACAAACAAACAAACATTCACATTTACATTAGTAAAGAAGGATGATACATATAATTTTAATTAAAGTTAAGGTATAATTCCGATCTCGACAGCAAGCGGCAGTGCTGCCACAGCAATGCGCTCCAAATTGAACCGTAATGTTATGATGATTAAAAGGCTCAATTTGAAATGAGCAGAGAAGTGTCGCGATCGCATAGCCATGCGGTCGCGACACTTCTCCGCTCACTTCAAGTTGAGCCGCCTTTCATGACATTACGGTTCAATTTGAGTGCATTGCTCTATCTCTACCTTTCTAGATGAGTAAATGGCGAGTCCTTTGTTAGTGGCCAGTGACGTGGCATATCCTATGTTCTCCCTGTGGATGTCAACAGTCTTCACTGTGATCGACACAAATGCCACCACCCCTGCACAGTACCTCCCATTTGAAAAGTCTACAAAATCTGAAACAATATTGCGTTTATGACGAAAGAAAACTGCTTCTGGAGCTTCTTCTAATTTCTTCTAACTAATTTCAGATAAAATATAACAATTTCTGTACAGGGGCTCTATTGCCTAACGCTAGAAACATACTATTGTGTTGTGTTGTGTCGTGTCGCGATCTGTCGCGTATCGGTTTCATACATTTAGTATGACTAGAGACACACTATTGTGTTGTGTTGTGTTGACACGACACACTGTAGTAATGTGTTTCTAACCATACTAAATGTATGAAACCGATACACGACAGATTGCGACACAACATAACACAATAGTTTGTTTCTAGCGTTACTTACATTGATGATATCTATATTGCTTTGATTTGACAGATAGATGTGATACATTGCTACTTTTCTTGTAAGTTTTTATTTGTGTCAAAAAGAAATAGTGTGTCACATCACATCCATCAGTCAATTCAAAGCTATTGGCTAAAAATACTGAAGCTGTTAACTGCAAAAATGACATTTCGAGATATTCACGTTTTAAGTAAAAATCGTCGCTGTTTGAAAACGATGTAACCGATTTCAAACTTTGATATATCATTAAATAGGTATTTTAAAGAACTTTTAGGTGAATTTATTTTTAAAACTCTATCTAGAGCTATACTTAATATTGATTTAAAAGGAATCTTGACTACAAATCAGTTAAAATATTTTAACCACATGAAAGTTTGGTAGAATTAGTTTATGGAAATTAAGTTATAACTTAATTATAAATTACGGGGAAGGTTTAGTGTACATTTGTTTTAAAATGTTAACGGCGTTATAGCTATGGAATCGTAATTAACGGCATTAAAGCATTGAATTCCTCTAAAAGTTGATCAAATAACGGCGTTTTATGTGTCGCTATCTCAGGTAATTAAAAAGATAGGAAAAAACGGGCAGATAGTTCGTTAGCAGACTTTTCCCTGTGTCAAATGGTATTAAAAAGTCAAATTCAGCTTCATGTCAGTTTTTTTTTTTTCATATTTGTTTGCTAACATGCAATCGGTCTTTGGATCATAAGCAGTTAATGCAGGCGTGGAGGCATGCCTTTCCACTGTCAGGCTGCCTTTATATTTTGCTAACTGGTAAAGTTATTGTATGTTATCCCAAGTATGCAGTCTCTTCAGACGTCTTGTCTGCAATGGTTCAAAAAGACTCTGGGCCAGTTTCTTCCTATGATTACTGATTCGATCTTTATATGAACGAATGCTATTGGCTATTTGCTGTTTTACTGTAGGAATATTTAGATACTCATGGACTTGGGAACAGTTCACTTTTTTCAGGATGAAAGGTACCCTGTGTCCTTCTTTGTACCCCTAACAATATGTATGCAAAATTTCATGATGATCGGTTCAGTAGTTACGACGTAAAAAAACAAACAAGTGGACTTTTGCATATATGTATAATTATTATATTTAAGTAAAGGATAAGAATTTTTAGGCTTCATTCAACATTCACAATTCTAGTTATATTGTCAAATTACCTATTACCTTATAATTATACCTACTAGAAAAACAGGGATTCCCACCAAGTGGTTGGAGAAAAGACAAAAACAAACAAAAATGACAAAAAGAAAACATACAAAAGGCAGCCTTATTGCTAAATAGCAATCTCTTCAAAGCTTGAAGCTGGCTTGTGGCTTGCAGGCCAAAGTTGTTTCTTCTAATAAGTATTTTGATTTATTGAAGGGAGCTTACCCAGTTCTTGCTTGGTGACCGACCAGCTCCAATTGTTAAAGCCCCATTGTGAATGTCCAAAGTTGATGAGCTGCTGCCTTCTTTGTTGCTGGTCTAACTCATCCTCACAGTGTGATAATTCGGCGGGCGGCGGGTTGCCATTCTCTGGCTGAAATAAAAGACATTCAAGGATCAAGGTGTAGTCTATTATTTATATTGATATTCAGGACCGTGATAAATGTTTTCTAGTGTTTGTTATTTACCATTTTGATGGCACAATTTGTAATGGGAAAGCCTGGTTTCCGCTGCATCTTTGCGAGCCTCTAACAGAACTTTTAAAAGCACACAAACATTTCATGTAATATCGAATTTTTGCTTATAATAGCCCAATCACTTGACGCGCTATTTTCACCGTAGATAACATAAATAACATAGTAAAAAAACCCCACAGTTTTGTTATTATTTATTTCGTTGAATGAAACTCAACTCAATCAAACCAATAATTTCACAGATTAGGTATATGAATGATCACAATCTGACAGTGACATGACAGAAGGAGGAACAAAGGAATAATCCAAAGAGTAAAAAGTGAAATCCTTTATTTTAGGCAAAGGCTCATTCATTAGTACCCAAGGAGGTTTATATAGGGAGTGAGTACTCTAAAAAAATTTTCACTTATCGTTTAAAAGAAATTCAACTTTATTGCATTTCTCATAGAGTTGAAATTCTATCGACGACATTGACTGAAGGCACTACTGTGTGAATGAGACAACACGGTCCACCTGGTGTTTCGCCCCAACCCGGAGCATCCTCAGGAGTTAGATCGTGCGTAAACCTGTTGGTTTACGCACGATCTAACTCCTGACATACACTCCTCCTAACACCGACATTCGGTGTTCCGAATGTCGGTTTTTGGAACTATTTTGACAAGAAAATAACAACGCAATTTTTTAAAAACTAAAAATCCAGGATGGCAGCTAACTTTTTTGTTTTGGTGCTGATTTCGATGAAACTCGGTTTTTGGAACTATTTTGACAAGAAAATAACAACGCAATTTTTAAAAAACTAAAAATCCAAGATGGCGGCCAACTTTTTTTTTATTTTTTATTTTTTTAACCATTTATTTCAGGCATCAATGGCCAATACAATAAATACCTTATAGACTAACATACATACATAATAAAAACGATCTTATAAATTACACTTTATCACGTATTGGCGGTGACGTTTTGCGCAACGTAGTGTCCGGTAGCCGGCTGGTTTTTGGACCGATTTCGATGAAACTCGGTTTTTGGAACTATTTTGACAAGAAAATAACAACGCAATTTTAAAAAAACTAAAAATCCAAGTTGGCGGCCAACTTTTTGTTTTTGGGCCGATTTCGATGAAACTTGGTTTTTGGAACTATTTTGACAAGAAAATAACAACACAATTTTCTAAAAACCGAAAATCCAAGATGGCGGCCAACTTTTTAGTTTTTGGGCCGATTTAGATGAAACTCGGTTTTTGGAATTATTTTGACAAGAAAATAACAACGCAATGTTGAAAACTTAAAAAATTCAAGATGGCGGCCAACTTTTTTGTTCTTGGGCCGATTTCAATGAAACTTGGTTTTTGGTACTATTTTGACAAAAAAATAACGACGCAATTTTTTAATACGAAAAATCCAAGATGGCGGCCAACTGTTTTGTTTGTGGGCTAATTTTGATGAAACTCGGGTTTTGGTACTATTTTGACAAGAAAACAGCAACGGAATGTTGTTAAAAAAATCTAAGATGGCAGCCAAATTATTTATTTGTTTTTTCAACCAAGTCACATCAAAATCCCCTTCTTCCCCACGACACTACCAAGGCGCACTACTGGTAGTGTCATGGGTAATTTTTTTCCCTTCTACACTACAGGCCCAGTAGTGTCGTAGGTAAATGAAAAATTCCATACAAATGCATTCCCCACGACACTACCAATTTATTTTCCTTTTTTCGTTCAATGGCAGATTCTGGAATTTCGTGACAACAATACATGTAAATACAAACTATATCGGTTTATTAAGCACAAATCCAACTGGAACTTAAAATAATTAAAATAAAAAAATATCCTCTTTAAATTACATTACCAAAGTACCAGGGTAGCATAGATTTAGAGGAGAGGAGGTGAGGTTAACTTTATTACGTTGTATGTAAATACGTTGAATTTGTGCTAAATAAACCGATCTAAATAGAGATTTACTTGGTGGTACTTACACGTATTGTATTACGAAAATAATAAAAAAATAAAAGCGATAAAAATACAGAAGTTAACCTTCCTTATGTTTATGAGATCCTAGTACTTTGGTGAAATACAGATTTATATATTTATATGTTGTCACGAAAAAAAATTGGTAGTGTCGTCGGGAATGCATATGTATGGATTTTTTCATTTACCTACGACACTACTGGGCCGGTAGTGTAGAAGGGAAAAAAATACCCACGACACTACTAGTAGTGCGCCTTAGTAGTGTCGTGGGGAAGAAGGGTCAAAATCAACCCAAAAACAAAATTAGCAGCCATTTTGATCTTTTTGATTTTTCCATCAGTTTACACTCAGTTGTTATTTTCTTGTTTAGTACCATAAACCGAGTTTCATCGAAATCGGCCCAAAAAACAAAAAAGTTGGCCACCATCTTAGATTTTTATTATTTTTAAAATTGCGTTGTTATTTTCTTGTCAAAATATTACCAAAAACCGAGTTTCATCGAAATCGGCCCAAAAACAAAAAAAGTTGGCTGCCATCTTAAAAATCTTACCTTCTTAGTCCAAATCAGTATGGATTTAGAAGAGGCAAATCCACAGAAGATGCTGTTCTGAGCCTAACTACCTCAATAAGATCTTCCCTTGACTATTCCAACAGGTGCCTCGGTGTTTTTCTAGATTTGCAAAAGGCTTTTGACACAGTGTCAATACCGATTTTGCTGGCACGACTGCAAAACCTGGGAATTAGAGGATTGCCTCTTGATTGGTTTCGATCATATCTAACTCAAAGAACCCAGAGAGTCAAAATCAATGGTCAATTGAGCAACAGCGCCATTTGCACATTCGGTGTTCCGCAAGGAAGTACACTCGGTCCATCCCTTTTTAAAGCTTACATAAATGACCTTTGTAAAATAGAAATTAAGGGCGCTGATATCGTGATGTTTGCGGATGACACTGTGCTCTTGTTCCATGGATCTACCTGGAGTGACGTGCGTTGTCTTGCTGAGACGGGGATGAAGAAAGTAACAAATTGGCTGGAAAACAGTCTCCTCACGCTTAATGCTGATAAGACGAAGTACATATGCTTTAATATATCTGCACGTACAAGGCCTAACGACAGCTTCAAGCTTCAAATCCATACACATCCCTGTAATAAGCTTCAACGTATCCCAGCTACTTGTAATTGCACATTCTTGTCTAGAGTAGCTAACCTCAAATATTTAGGTGTTATTCTAGATGAAAACCTAAATTGGGATCAACAAACAAAAGACATTGCAAAAAAGGCAAGAAAATTGATTTACATCTTCAAAAACTTAAGGGAAGTGGCGAGCCAGGATGTGTTGCTCATGACATATAAGTCTTTATGTGAGAGCGTAGTGTCATACTGCATATGCGTATGGGGCTGTGCATCAAAAACGTACCTAATAGAACTAGAGCGCGCTCAGCGAGGAGTTTTAAAGGTTAAGTTACGTCTTCCTTTTAGACACCCGACCACTGACTTATACAGACAATGCAATGTGTTGACGATCAGGAAGCTTTTTATTTACCAGTGCCTTCGGAGATACCATCGTAAGACCGTACCCCTCCTGCCACCATGCAATAAGAGAGTCATCACAGTACCTGTCCCCACATTTAGAACAGTACTAGCGAGAAAAAGTTATGATTATTGTGCCCCCATGATGTATAATAAAATAAATAAAAGCTACATGAAAACTATTATGGGATACAACAACAATCAATTTAAGAAAATGCTTTTTGAAAAATTAGAAGAGTTGGACTATGATAGTACAGAAAATCTTTTTATCACAATCTCATAAAATATTAAATCAATTCTGACCGGACATACCTACCTACCGCCTAAAACATTCTTATCCACTTATTCTCTTACAATCAACGCTAGCACACACTAACATATATACACACTACACTACACACACACACCCACACACACACACACACACAAACACACACATATTACACACAAACTTCAGTATCTAATAGCTAAAAAAATTTGCTGTACTTACTTATTATCCTTTTGTACTTTTTGGTTTTTTTTCTTATTTTCAATCATTGTTTTTTTTTAATAATTTATAAACATAATGTACTTATGTCACTAGTTTGGGAAGACACTGAAGTCTGTAACACAGTTTATACTACCACGGGCTTCAGTGACACATTGTAATTTGTACAACTAAAGTTTATAAAAATAAATAAAGATTATTATTATTATTATTATCTTGGATTTTTTAATTTTTTCAATATTGTGTTATTATTTTCTTGTCAAATTAGTACTAAAAACCGAGTTTCATTAAAATCAGCCCACAAATAAAAGAGAAGGCTGCCATATTTTTTTTATATTTTTTACATTTCGTTGTTATTTTTTTATCAAAATAGTAACAAAATCGAATTTCATCAAAATCGGCCCACGAACAATATAGTTGGCCGCCATCTTGGTTTTTTATATTTTTAACATTGTGTCGTCGTAAATCTCTTGCACCCATTTTATTAACTTCACAAGTAAAGAAATTGGTGCAAGTATTTTAGACCTTATTGACATATTTACCAAAATAACAGTTTTTAATGAAACAGCAAAGTAAATGAACAAGTATAATAATGGGAAAAAGCAGCCGAATTTCAAACGTCAATAAAGTTGAAAATCGTTTGCATCTTTTTTTTAACTACAAATCACTAGACAATGTTTTCCTACTTTTACTTGTTTTTCCAATATTCATTTGTTTTTCCGAAGTTCACGCACATTGTATTTTTATTAAAAATTGGAATAAACTTTAAAGTTGCATAATTATTTACACTTGAACTTAAATTGACTTGAATAAACTATATTTTTTAGGTATTGGTTGAATTACCATATTTAAAAAATAAAAACACAGAAGCAACTTAATAAAAACGTGATAAATAACTTATTCTTAAAAAATATTTTTTTAATAAATAATTATTTTCTGTATTTTAGTTAACGAGCTAAACTAAAAATATACCACCGCCTATCAGAGTACTCGTCAAGACCATTCAAACGAGTCCAAACTCGATGGGGTTGAAAGGTTTTATTGCAGAGTTCCTGTGGCCTTCTTCCGGCTTCATCATCAGACTCTTGGATACTATTACCCACTCGTCAAGACGATTCAAACGAGCCCAAACTCGATAGGGTTGCATGATTTCAATATTGAGTTCCTATGGCATGGCCTCCAGACTTCATCATCCGACTCTGAACCTCGTCTCCCGTCAGAGTACTTGTCAAGACAATTCTAACAAGCCCAAACACGATGGGATTCATCATAGAGTTCCTGTGGCGTTCTTCCGGCTCCATCATCAGATCAGCTCAATGACACTGTAATATTGCATTTCTTTCCATTTCTGGGGCCCTATTTTTGAATCGCTCGGCTGGCGTCGAGCGCTCTTTTCGACTGATTTTCGTTTGACATATGACTCAAAACAATGAGATGTCGAACGAAAATCAGTAGAAACGAGCGCTCGACGCCTGCCGAGCGATTCAAAAATAGGGCCCCTGACCTGTATTCAAAGTTTCAAGTCTCTAGCTCATCGGGAATTTAGTATAAAATCGTTTGCAAAATTTGTGCTCAAAGAAACAAACGAGCAAGCAACGTAATAAAAACGCGGTAAAAAGTGTTAATAGGCTAGTTGACAAAATTTGGGAAATAGATTAAAAATAAATTTTGGTATCTATTTTACCCCAAAAATAAGTCATTTTACCTATGAATTTTGCGTTTTAAAAAATTGACTCAAAATGACATCGAAAAAGGACAAAACTGTCATGGCGTCACGCCTCTCGAAACATTCGTGTTTGTTTATGACCGTCATTAAGCTCCTGTCCCTATTCCAAGCCTTTAATTGAGATGGCAACCCTGTCTGTAACGCGCGAACACGCCACCAAAGCGCCCCCTAGCGGTCGTTTCCCTCGAAGTTCTCCCTCCGGTTCCGCCTTCCCACCCCACCGAGCAAGCAGCAGCCGTGCGCCGGAGGCGCGCTGGCCTCATTGGCGTTTCTTGTCTGGAAGAAGCAACACGTCTAAATTAATTGCTGCACTGCGCCATATTGAAAATTTTAGTGGCTTGCTTTTGACTTCCGGTTATGGAAGAATTAAAGTTAAATTCTAATTTGACGGAAAATGGTGCAGCAATTAATGTTAAAGTTAACAATAGTGCCCCCGAATTAGGTGAACAGGATTCTTCGTGGTCATCGATTTCGTCTACCGACTCCGAGCGCAGGCGACGCCGTCGGCGCCATGATGGCGCCAACAGTCGTTTGAGCAAACTGGAAAAAGCGGTAAAAGATCTTGCCGCGTCGGTGAGTGCTTTGCATGCTCGTAAGCCAGCTGAGTTAGACAGTGATGCGGACGCTATTTCGATTTTTGCACCCGATGACTTAGATATTTCTGATCCACCTAAAACAGATAGTGCAAATATTAGTTTTAAACAGGAAACTACCCTCAAATCATCGAGTGCAAAAACATCTGATGCGCACGCGGATATGTTGCTCAAGTTACAACATTTTAATACTGCGGATTGGTGTCAAGTTCGTTACGCAGAAGCCCAAAAATCTTATTTGGCCAGTCCTGGTTTTGTCGAGTTGGAAAGCAACGACATGTTAAAACGATTCGATCGTAGTAAAACGTTAGCCGCTACGGAAAAGACGTTAGCAGCGAGTTGACGCGTTAATAATTCAAAACGAAAAATTACAAGAAGGCTTTTTATCTTTAGTTTCGTGGATGAGTTCTCATCAAGAAATCACAACTGAAAGTGTTACTGCAAAAATTAATGAAATTTTTTCGGGTGATTACACAAAAACTAACCTAGATTTATTGCAAATGGTATGCGGGCGCCGTGCAGATATAATACAGCAGCGTCGTGACGCTCTTTTGCACTATGTTAAAGATAAATGTGTTAAAGAAAGTTTAAGGAAAATTCCTCCAACCTTGCATCATCTTTTTGATGATCAAAGGTTTTCAGAATGTGTTACCAAGAATGGTGGTATTGATAAAGTTTTTGTACAGGCGGTGAACTTTCCTGTCGGCGCTGGTGTTTCCAGGAGGCCTCTTGCGCAAAGAGGTTCTCAAAGAGGGTCCAAGAGAGAATACAACGTGTCGTCCAATCGTTCGAATACGGCGACAACGGCAGCGGGACCTTCGGGCTCCGCAAGCTACGCTCCCCCTGCGCAAGGGCGTAAGCGTAAGTCGGACTCCTTTCGCATCAGCCAAGGCGACAAGTATTATAGGAACCGCCAAGGTAAGCGTTCCCAACGTCGGTACGACTGACTATGCAAGTTTTCACGCGGGCCAATTAAAAAATTATGTAGACCGTTGGAGAAAGTGGGGGGCACCGAACCATGTTTTGAAAATTATAACGGGGTACAAGATTCCTTTTTCAAAAAAGCCTCCTTTAGTACACCCATCTCGAATATCAAAATCGTTCCATACTCGGGAATCATTAGCGTTAACAGACCAAATAATAGAGATGCGACGCCAGGGGGTATTGGAAAAGGCACCTTTAACACCCAGGTTTGTTTCAAATATTTTCCTGGTTCCGAAAGCAAACGGCACACAACGGCCAGTGTTCAATTTAAAGCGTTTAAACGAATATGTTTACACCAGCAAGTTTCAGTTGGCCAACATGTTTCGGGTCCCCGATTTTCTCCAACCAAACGATTGGCTAGTGAAGCTAGATCTCCACAACGCTTATTTTCACGTACCTATCAAAGTGGAGCACCGACGCTTTTTAAGAATCATTCTGCCAAATTGTTTCAACCAGCTATGGCAAATGACCTGCTTGCCATTCGGGTTATCAACAGCGCCGAAGGCGTTTGCCACCCTGACAAATTGGATCGCGGAGATTTTGAGGAACAGGGGGATAAGAGTCCTGGTTTATCTGGACGACTTCTGCCTGGTTCACCAGAACAGAGAGGTCTTACAACAGCAGGTAAGTTTTACAATCAATCTTTTTCGCGAGTTGGGCCTAACAATCAACTTTCAGAAGTCTGTTCTCACTCCACAACGATCTCTAGAGTTCCTGGGAATTCTGTGGAAGCCTTGGGTCAACAAAAAATGTTTACCTTTGGTAAAGGTACAAAAACTCCGACAGGTGAGCCGCAAGCTTTTGTTGCGGAAAAAGGCGTCTTTGAGACAAATTCAGTCTTATTTAGGCCTTTACAACTTCGCGAGCTTTGTTGTTCCGAGGGGTCGCCTCAATACCAGGCCTCTCTTGCTCTACAGCCAACAACGCTCAACGACTTTACCGAACTTCCTTTTTCCCGTTCTGAAATGGTGGATAACGCATGCTCATTTACAGACTCCCCTGCATGTTCCTGTTCCTCAGGTTTTTCTGACCACAGATGCCAGTGCTCAAGGATGGGGAGCACAGCTGAACGACCTCCAACTATCAGGGTCATGGCGAGAACAGGAAATGGGCCTGCACTGCAATCTTCTGGAAATGATGGCGATAGAGAAGGTAATAATTTCTCAGAAATCATTTCTTGTCGGAAAATCGGTTCAAATTTTGTCAGACAATCGAACAGTAGTTTCTTATCTTCGAAACGAGGGGGGGACGAGATCATTACCGATGCTCAAAATAACGTTTCGCCTATTGAATCTCTTAGACAAACTCCAAATTCAAATGACGGTGAATTACCTCCCAGGTCGTTACAACACAGTAGCGGACAGTCTATCGAGGTCCCGGGCTCAAGCGGAATGGCATTTGTTGGAGAATATCACTCGACAGATATTCAATTTCTGGGGAACACCCGAGATCGATTTGTTCGCTTCTCAAAGAGCCCACGTGGTTCCCAGGTATGTAACTCTCGACCACACCGATCCTCATGCAGTGTTCGTGAACGCCTTCAGTCGGGATTGGAAGTTTCAAATAGCGTGGGTATTTCCCCCTCCGAATCTCGTCCCTCGTGTGTTAGCTCACTTAAACAAGGCAGTAGGTGTATATCTGTTAGTGGTACCGAGTTGGACAAAGGTCTTTTGGCGAGGCGACCTGAGGAATCGAGCGTCAGAGCCGCCGATTGTGATAGACGATCTCCACCAGGTGCTGGTAGATGTTCATACTCAGTGTCCACCCCCGAATGTCAGGCAGATGACTTTAGAAGTTTGGATAATACAGGGTGGAGTTCCATGTTAGACGCGTGGGATGACGATCAGAAGCGTTTGCTGTCGAGTAGTTGGAGGAAGTCTACCTTGAAAACTTATAGGCCTGCATGGATAAGATGGTGTAGATGGGCTGATAATAATGGAGTCCTCAAAAATAATCCAAGTCCTCAGCAATTGGCTAGGTTTTTGTCAGACCTGTGTCTAAAAGAACGGTTATCATATAGTTCCATTGCTCTTCACAGATCTGTTGTGTCGATGTTCTGTCCTCAGCAGCCTCCACTAAGTTCTCATACTATAGTAAAGCAAACTCTAAAAGCTATCGCTCTGCGCAAACCCAAGCCACCACGTACTCCTATTTGGGATGTTAAAATTTTATGTGATTATCTTGTAAACAATGAACCTATTAGTGATAGTTTATATGAAATTTCAAAGAGATGTTCTATATTACTATTATTGTGTTCTGGTCGCAGGGTACATGATTTCACCCTTTTGAAAATCAGTAGGCAAAATTGTGAATTTAATGACAACCATATCATATTTTGGCCGGCTTATGGCTCTAAGACTGATACAGCTAATTATCGTCAGTCAGGTTGGCGTTTGCTTAAATGTCCATTCAACCAAAACATCGACCCTGTGTTCTGGGTAAATAAATTAATTTCGATATCGGGTTCTAGACGGGGTAGTTTGGACAGTCTTTTCATTACAACGACTGGCGAGGTTAAGCCAGCTACACGTACGATCATAGGTCACTGGGTAAAGGATGTTCTCAAGGATGCTGGAATAGATAGTTCTCCTGGTAGTGTTAGATCCGCTGTTGCGTCTGCTAGTTGGTTAGATAATCATAATATAAATGAAGTATTGTCTAGGGGTAACTGGAGAAGTGCGACTACATTCCACAGATTTTATAAGAAAGAGATTTTAACTAGGAATAGGTTTAATTGTAACCCAGTATCTGATTGCTTCCAACCTTTGTCATAAATTGTAATTTTTAATTTTCTTATAATTTTTGTTATGTACAATATATAAGTACACTTGTGATTTCTAGGTCCATGATCTTGTTAAGTTATATTATTTTTATAGGTAATTAAATGAAACAAAGAAGGTAATAATTACAATAATGTATTTCTTTGCTTTGATTATATAATATTTTTATCACATTGGCGTTTTTCCTTAGCATAATTCTTCAGCAGCCGATAACAAACACATCTCAATTAAAGGCTTGGAATAGGGACAGGAGCTTAATAGAAAAATTTTACCTGAAAATAAAATTTAGATTAAGCTACTTACCTATTCCAAGCCTTATTTTTATTGCTGTCTGCTGAGTAGGTGATCTACATCACTTAGGTAAGTACCTACATACCTTTTAAATAATCTGCATGATACTGACGCTTCATAAATTTTTATAGGTTTCTTTAACAGGTTTTTATAGGTCCCGTTCATTGTAAGTCCCACCTTGCTCTAGGATTATTAACTGCGTCAACTCTACACCTAGCAGTTATGACCATTTCTGACCACCAGTACATACCATACTGTGGATCAGACTAGGCATACGAGTCCTTGCCTACTCGACTCGTATGCCCTCGAATCAGAGCAATAAAAATAGTGAGATCCAATGAGGCCAGCGCGCCTCCGGCGCACGGCTGCTGCTTGCTCGGTGGGGTGGGAAGGCGGAACCGGAGGGAGAACTTCGAGGGAAACGACCGCTAGGGGGCGCTTTGGTGGCGTGTTCGCGCGTTACAGACAGGGTTGCCATCTCAATTAAAGGCTTGGAATAGGTAAGTAGCTTAATCTAAATTTTATTTTCAGGTAAAATTTTTCTATTGTTCACACACACACACACTCACACTCTGTTCTGTTCACTTATCGAAAATGACAGCAACAACAAATGTTTCGCGAGGCGTGATGTCACGCGTCTCTGATTGGTGTTCAATGTCACGTGATTAAATGGCCAATTTTGCCGATTTTATTTTCCGTAAATATTGGTAATCTTTATTTATTTTAATGAAAAAAGTGTTTTTTTGGTTATTATTTAACATGATTAATCATTAGAAACCTTATAGAGCGGCGGTAATCTTAAAAAAGACGCTTAGAAAACACTTTTCGTACAAGTCATCTCGGAAATATGAAAATTTGGTATCGTTGCATTCAGTACGATGCCCTTATCACAAATATATAAGATGACAAGTGCGAAAGTGGTGGGGGTAGAAACTGTGACGTCATAAAGTTTTCAGTACAAAGAAATTTTTTTTTCATACCATGTGGTATATCAAATGAAAGGGCTTTGTGAGTAGATTGCGAATATATAACACACTATAACATTCTCACTACTTGGTCTAACAAATTATTAGCAAACGTCGAGAAATTTCGCAATTCAGAGTCGCCATTGAACAGTTCTAGATTGAAAACGACTGAATAGATTTTTACAAAATACATAACAAATAACTCTGCACATACTCTTTTCGAATGTCTAAAGGTAATTGACCAAAGATATTTAAAAATAAGAAAAGTACATCAGTTTTAATAACAGCATAATTTTCTGCTTTTTCTAAATTCTCAGATTCCTTTAATAATTAATAAAAAATAAATAAATAAACTTTCGTATGTTTATCCTTACTTTTTCTATTTAGTAAATAACATTTGACAGTTTCCATGCTTCTTTTAAATTTAAATCACTATAAAAAATGTGTGAACAATTTCTTTAGTATTCAATGCGTGGAAAACCATTTGTTGAATTTTATACAAGATTATTTCAAAAAGAATTGAGTATAGTTTGTTTACCAAATAGGACAAGTAAGGATAACTAAAAGTAATGACAAAAACACATGGAAAACACACACAGTTGCTCGGAGACCTAAATAACGTGACGAAACTCAATAGGCAAAAGTTATTTACAAAAAATCAAAACAATACACAAAAATCACAGTCTTTCTAATGGGTGTAAAAGGGGCTTAACGGGTGTAAATAATCATTCATAAAATACAACAAATGTTTAACCACGCATAGAATACCAAAAATATTGTAAATTGTTAATAATATTTGATTTAATAAGACAACTTATTTTAAAAATAGTGATTAGGTTTAAAAGAAGTATCTAAAGTGTCAAAATTTGGTTATTTAAACCTTCGTCTGTTTATCCTAACTTGTCCTAGTAAGGATAAACATACGAAAATTTATTTATTTATTTATTTATGAATTATTAAAGGAATCTGAGAATTTAGAAAAAGCATAAAATTATGCTGTTATTAAAACTGATGTACTTTTCTTATTTTTAAATATCTTTGGTCAATTACCTTTAGACATTCGAATCAAGTATGTGCAGAGTTATTTGTTATGTATTTTGTAAAAATCTATTCAGTCGTTTTCAATCTGGACCTGTTCAATAGCGACTCTGAATTGCGAAATTTTCCGACGTTTGCTAATAATTTGTTAGACTAAGTAGTGAGAATGTTATAGTGTGTTATATATTCGCAATCTACTCACATAGCCCTTTCATTTGATATACCACATGGTATGAAAAAAAAATTTCTTTGTACTGAAAACTTTATGACGTCACAGTTTCTACCCCCACCATTTTCGCGCTTGTCATCTTATATATTTGTGATCGGGGCATCGTACTGAATGCATCGATACCACATTTTTGTATTTCCGTGATGACTTGTGCGAAAACTAACCTCAAACCTTGTTTTACCGCCCTACTATTATGCTAGCCGATTTATTCTTAGTGGAAACAAGCCTATTATAAATAAAGAACTACCTAGGTATTTAAGTTTATATTAAACAGTTTAAAGTATTATGTATGTCTCCGGCCAACCATACGGTTTGGTCGGTGGTCGGTCGGTTTACCCTAATGAAGAAAAGGGCACATACATCTACTTGACCTCTCTGCTGTCGGCTCGTTTTGGGGCGAAGCGCTTAATCCGGTTGATAGTACTAAATTCATGGCTCGCCCTGTTTTCCACAGACAAGACAAAAAAAATACAAAAAGTGCCCCCTGAGTATATTTGTTCTGTGCACTTGCCTAACTTGCTTTGCTTTGCTAGCTAGCCCAATGCCGGCCGTCTAAAACGTGAATAACGTGAATTTTCTTTTGAAGGAGAATAAATAGAACCAAATCAAGGAATTTATTGAAATCAATACAAATTTTCCCTTTTCTCTTATGATGTCCGAGTATATGGATATCGATGGAAGTGTTTTAGAAGGGGTGAGTTGTTTATTCACCATATTTCGCAAAAGTATTTGAGAAATTAGTCATTTTTATTTATATCATTTTGTTTATGTTGAAGGGTGGTCAAATTCTACGAATTTCCATATCCCTGAGTGCAATTCTTGGTGTGCCGGTACGTGTATTCAATATAAGAGCCGGCCGGAGTAAGCCAGGACTTGCAGCACAACATTTGAAAGGTAAATATAATTTTGGCCTAAGTTCATTTGATCTCCTGTAATGTAATATAGAACCAAAAAAAAATGTTTGTGTTGGAGAGTCTTCAATCAACGATATTTACCAGACAGACACACATACTCAATTATTCTGTGCCTGCCGCATTGTATAAAAAAAAGAAAACCAGCCAGTGGGTTCGGGGGGGCCCACTGGCTGGCAATAGAGAAATAAAATGCTGTCTTTCATGAAAAGCCCAATAATTTCACAATCAGTTACAGAGTATTAATTTATTAGGCTCTTCAAAGAAATAAGGTTAACCATAATACACAAATAGCCGATATCTATGAGAAAATAACGGTTATCTATGCCTGTCTCATGCGTCCGGGTGGGCGTTGAAGAATCAATAAAGTGTTAAGAATTTATCATTATTTTATCAACAGGCATACTGTTGGTTGCTGAAATGTGTCAAGCAAAACTGAAAGGAGCTAGTATTGGCTCTACTGAAATTCACTTTGCACCTGGAAAACTTAGAGGAGGCCACTATATAGCAGACACTCATACAGCTGGGTAAGATTACCTACCAAGGATTCTGAAGCTATTTTGGGCAAGAGACCCGTTTTCCCAGGGTTGGAGAAAATATATGATTTTTAGCAAAAATGATTTTATGAAAACAAATCGAACAAATCAGGTTTTTTCGATTTTTGCTTAAACCTTTAAAATTCACTTAAAATAGTGTGTGTAACCACAAAATGCTTTTGTTTTACATATTTGACACTTTAATTCAGAAGAAACAAACACAAGTGAAGATCAATAAAATAGTTAAAAATGTCTGGTGGAAGATATAAGGACAAATGATTTAGCAGTTTTTTTTTAAGAAAAATCAGTATTATGCAGTAATTCTAACACAAAGTTCATTTTAACATACATTTGTATGTGTCTATCAATTATTTAAAATTAAGAATTTTATTTTTTATACAAATAGGAAAGAAAAGAGCAATATGATTGAATCAATGATTTTTATTCAAAAAATCACTTGATTTAAATCATGATTTAATCATGCCAACCCTGCGTTTTCCAAAATGAACTGATACCACAGACCACCATAGCCAAATTACTTTTGGCTTCAAAATCCTATCAAATATCACGTGTAATTAATAATTGTTGTTATAAAAACCTCTGGAATATAGATTTCAACCCCAAAGGGTCAAATATCAACCGCTTTGGGAATCCTTGACCTAAACCATCAAGAAAGAAACATAGACTAGAAAAAGGCACTTGTGTTAATATGAATTTCATAATCAACAATGTGGTCAGCCTTACAAATAACTGGACATTCTAATACTATGTTTTGCCAATCATTGTTGTAAGTCATAAGCTTATTAAAGCAAGCTACATATTATACTGTACAATATAATAATCACAATGCCCAATAGAAATAAAATCATCTTCTACATTTACCAAAATAGGAACAAAACTTAAACCTCTGAAATGGCTATGTAGCAGCCAACTGGTTTAATCAGGCGCTTATTTAACAGCCTAGTCTGATTGATCAGCTCCCTAAATTACATTTAGCCAATGCGCCTAATACAACATTTCATTAACAGGCTGGCAGATGCTTAGGCCATAAAAAAACACAAATAACTTTCATATCTAAACTTGTGACAGTATTATTATCGTAACAAACGATAAATTGTGAAAAATTACACAGAAACACCATTACCTGTAGTCATATCCAATAACATTTTGGTCAAAATTTTCATAAAAACTTTTGATATCTAATAATATTACACAATTTTTATCACCACACGCTTCCACCCACTGAACTATAATCTCTTGTAAACATATTAAATTATTAATAATAAAGTAATATATTAAATTAAAATCTTGAGAAATACCAGAAATACACCACAGCTGGTCAACACCGTCAGTGTCTTGGCTGAACTGGTCATTAAATGTCATTGAACCAAGTCATTTACCTAGCCGTTCAATTAGATGGCTGCATATCATTAGAAGGCTAGACTGTTAATTAAGTGACTGATAGTTGACTGCGACAGCTATACCAAAACGAGTGTGATAATTACTTGATCTCAAAGCTTGTCTATGTCTAATTCTGGACCTGATATTAAAGTACAGTTTGTTACAGGTCAATCAGTCTACTCCTGCAAGTGGCATTACCGTGCGCATTACTAGCCGATGGACCAGTGACCCTGGACCTCAAAGGCGGCACCAACGCTGACATGGCTCCACAGATAGACTACATGGATATGGTGTTCAGGCCACTGCTCAAGCGGTTCCATGCTGACTTCCAGCTCAAAATACGTAGGAGAGGGTAAGGTCCACTTAAAGGTCATGAGAGTAATTTATCCTTACTAATATTATAAATGCGAAAGTCCGTTTGTTTGTTTGTTTATTTGCTTGTTACGCCTTCACGTCTTAACTAATAAACAGATCATCATGAAATTTTGCATACACGTTGTCAGGGGTACAGAGAAGGACATAGGGTACCTTTCATCCCGAAAAAAAGTATTGTTCCCGAGGGATAGGAAAAATCTTTCCACGCAGACGAAGTCGCGGGCGGCCGCTAGTTGTAAGATAATTTTATCAAAGTAAACTATCCACCACATGCTCTTGCGATATTTCCAGTTCGATAAAGCTAAGTTATGCACCAGCATTTCCCACTGATGGGGCACAGGCCTTATGTATGGAAAAGGAGCATGGGTCATATCATAACCCAATGCAGATTTGTGGGTCTAAATCTAAACCCAACTGTTGGGTGCTGACTGGTTGCTAAGCTGCCGCCATTTTGGTTATGACTGCCCTTTAGGTGCAATTTATAATAATATTTTAGAATAAAAGTGTTTTTACGATATTTAAATTCCAAAAAGTGTCATTCAGTAATAACAAACTTAAATAATAGGTAGTCGGAACAGTTCAGTCTGTATACAAGGTGTTTGGTAAAAGCCTTTTACTCAAAAAAGCTTGTAATATGGTCATTATTTTGACAACCTCCTTTGAACAAAGTCGAGCTTGCCGGTGTCCTCCGATAGTGACGCAACAAAGTTATATGGGATTTCATTATTGTCGAGTTTTAGCCACCAGCAATTTCCTTTGAGAATCCATTATTGTCGAGTTTTCTTTCAAACATAGTTAGGTGAAAAATACACTGTACAACCCGCGCAGATAAAGAATGGGATTAGAAATGGCGTCGTTCATATTCACTTCTCGCTCGCACACTTAACGCCACACCTATCGCTCTCTCAGTCACACTCGTTGTGGTAAGCGCGGTGAGCCGCCATTTTGAATCCCATTCTATATCTGCGCGGGTGTTGTATTGTTGTACCTAGATGATGTTTTTGTACTTTTATATAAAATTAGTATGGGAAAATATAAAAAACTCGCACTTGACCGTTTTTTGACCTTTCATTCAATACCCCTTATCTACTTCCGGGGTTACAAAGGGGATAAAAAAAATCCTTATTTTTTGGCTCCGACGCATCGTTTCTGAGATATTTGCATTTTTGTATTTTTTCGAAATTAGGTTATAAGTAATAACTCAAAAATGGCAGTATTCGCATTTTTGAGTAAAGCACTATACAAGCCTTGGTCCACAATGACTGCACTGCTGGCCACGTTATGATGGCCTCGAGCTAAGCTTAACTACGCTCTCGGCCTTCAAGCTTGGTCATCATTGCAGCCCTTGCTGTCCGCGCTATAAAGGCCTCGACCTCCGGTCTCGGCCTTTATTCTAGCTTGTCCATCAAGGGCTGCAATGCTGACCGCGCTGTGACGGCCTGGACCTGCGCTAAGCTCCGCTCTCGGCCATCATCATCGCTGCCAGCAACGCAGTCATTATTGACCGCGGCAGTAATGTACTATTAAAGCCGAAAATGGTAGATAGGGACCATAAAACTGAACAACTTTTATTATGGGACCAACTTTGAAATCGCGAAAAAAAATCAGCTGTTTCATGCAAAAATTAATAACGAAAATATCAAAATGTATGACACAGCTGATTTTTTTTTCGCCATGTTATGACAATAATGATTGTACTTGTCTCAGGTATTTCCCGAAGGGTGGGGGGCATGTGACAGTGGAGGTGAACCCAGTGCGCTCGTTCAGGGGCATCACTCTACTGGACCGCGGCGAGATTACGGCTGTGCGAGGCCTCAGCTTCGTGGCGGGGATACTACCTCTCAAGGTCAATAACTGACCGAGCGAGGGCGAAGCGTCTCCCTTTCAGCTTGGCCAAAAATGCTCATTTATGCACTATGGGGTAGTGCGTGCCTCACCTGATGTTAAGTGACGATAAGGCTGAAGGTAGAAGCGCACTACACCCGGAATCGTGATCGCTGAGGAACTTGCTATCTTACCTCTAACTGCCGGAACACAACTATTTTTTTATTGTTATGGCATCAGACTTAGGTATGATGGTGGTAGCTAGCAAAGCGGACTTGAAATAAGCCCTACCATCAACCGAATAGAGTACAAATTGTACCCCCCTTGGGAATCGAATCCGGGACCCCTGCGTCTTACACGGGTGGGCATACCACTAGACCACAGAGGCGGTTAGATGTCTTTCGTATGTCTGTCCGGCTGTCTGTTTGTTCTCCTCTACAGGTCGCCTTTCTCAACCGATTCTCGTGAAATAGTGAGCAGGTTCAAATTGGCTGAAGGTAGGAATAAGCTTATTAAAAGCAAAAAGTTTCAGAATTTTCGGTTGCGTGAAAAATTTAATGTTAAATTAAACTTCGTCTTCACATGTAGGTACGGAAGTAACAACAACAGAATGGAGATTATACCTTAGCCACCACGGGCCACAAACGCAACACGTATCTAAAAAATATTTAACCCAACCTGAAAATTCTGACACTTTTTGCTACTAATAAGGGAGCTTATTCCTACTTCCTACCAATAAAAAAATTAGACACTTCCGATTATCGAATGTCATTCCTGATGACGTATTTAACCGATCAAAACCATTGTATAATAGGCGCAAAATAACTTGGCGGCTCGGAAGTTAGCCGCAAGTGATATTTCGCGCAGGGTCCATAGTTCCGAGCGCTTCCGCCCGCGCAAGCTCTGTATTCGTCTACTGCGCAGCGTTCTGCGCGCAGTTCAGAACCGCCAAGTTATTTTGCTCATACTATAGAATAAGTTTCATCGGATACTTCCTATGACGTTATGTTGGTAGTACCGTCAATGTAATCTTATTGTGATGGATTATAATTAAAAATTTAATAGATTTTCGGAAAATCAACATAACGGCATAGGAAATAACGATGAAACGCACTTTAGCGGTTGGGTCGCCGCTAGCGCCAAATTGTCTATGATTTACGCCTCAAACTCCATTAGCGGGCCGTAATTTGTGTTTACTATGTTTTTTTATCAAGTCTTGTAAAATCTTCAGCTCGCTGAAGAGATGGCGGAGGGCGCTAAGCCGGAGCTGCGTGAGCTGCATCGCGATGTCAACATCCGCTGCTACAAGGAGGACAGAACAGTGGCGCCGGACAACTGTAGCGGTATTATGTAAGTGAAAAAAACATTGTTTTTCTAAATGTTGTGTTTTACACAAAAGTAAAAAAAAGTTTGTTCTTGTTATGAGCTAGTATATTTTCTCACTTATGCTCTAAGGCTCGTATTATAAGAATTAAACTCAAACTCAAATCTCTGCTTGAGCGCCATCTATGCTAAAATCTTGGGAAAGCTCAGCTTTACAATAATACGGCCGATTACAATAATCTACTCTTCAGTAAGATAGGCCTACTATAGATCTGTCACTTGGCAACGGTTGTTATTTTCCGTCATTTAACAGAAATATCTAGGCAACAAATCTTTAGCATAAGAATAAATAAAACTGGATAGAATGGACTCTTCTTTGTCAGAAACCAAAACGCCGCCATTTATATACCTACTTCCCCCTTCATGTCGCTACGCCCCGCTGTCGTCCAGGCGTGTTGCCAGGGTTGCTTACTGTTGAATATTGCTTACATCTAATGATAATATTGCTTAAATATTATGTTCTTCTTTGTTTTGAAATCATCATTTTATTCTAGTTTTACAAAATATGAGATCAAGGATCGATGGCAGGGCTATTGAAAACGATTTGACGACAAGTAAAAAAATATTGTAGGTACCTACTTTAACTAAATTTTACTATTGGGTGAAACAATTGGCAACATAAAAAGAACTATTCATGTCCTTTTGAAAAATTACGAAAACGAAATAATATTAAGAAAATATTACTTACCTCTCATCATCTTTGGGCAAACTAAAAAAACTTAAGTGTGGCATCGTTTTTAAATTGTTTATACAACCAAACTCACCACAATAACTTGATGCCATTGTAGTTTGTTTCCAAGATCGTACGGAAGGCACAAATAGGTAAGGGCGCGTGCGCCGGCCGTGGCAGCCCGACTGAATTTTCTGTTTAACAGAGTAGGCTAATATCGTGACCCCGTCCGCAGCGGGAGTGTCCGATCTACCCAGTTTTATTTATTTTTATGTCTTTAGTAAGCAGGGATTGAAATACCGTTAAAAAAATAACGATATAAAAAAATTACTTAAAAAATACCGTTAAAACATTTTATCGGTAAATTTACCGGTAAAAATAACGTTAAAAATATTTTACCGGTAAAATTAACGTTAAATATAGCGTTAAATTTAGTACCGGTAAAATTATCGGTTAAAAATTAACGTTATTAATTGGAATAACGTTAATTTTAAAATTAACGTTAAAATTCACGTTAAAATTAACGTTATTTCAGTGAATAACGTTAATTTTACGTTATTTCTCAAATTAACGTTATTTATTGACATAACGTTAATGTTAAAATTAACGGTAAAAAGAGTAAAAATTTACGTTATATTTAAAAATAACGTTAAAATTCCCTGTTAGTACGCCTATCTATAGGTTATTGAAAACGGCCGTTAATGTAACAATACCGTTGACAATATCGTTTATCAGTGTTATAGCAGATACAAGCACTGGGTGCACAATAGGCGCGGACGAGTTGGGGAAGCGTGGGCGCGACCCGCGGTCGCTGGGCGCCGCCGCCGCCGCGCGCCTGCGCCGCGAGCCCGCCTGCCTCGACGCGCACGCGCAGGTACTACTCAAATGGACGACTTACTATTCGATCGCTAACTTGATTGTTTAAAAATAGTAATAACCTACAAAAATTACGTGTCTTAGGGTACAGAATATACAACTTGTTACAAAATAACCCCTAAAGGTTAACGCACATTATGTCGGGGCGCAGCGGGGCGGGCCGCAGCGCAAAAATCGCTCGCATATATTTTGTATCAGGGGTGCCCATACTTTTGCTTAAGGAGATCGACCTAGCAAAAATGTATAACAAAGAGATCGACATTTTGACCGTTTAACACACCAAATATTTATAAAAAAAAATTGCATAAGTAAAACTACACTGGGTGCAAATCTGTTATCGCGATCGACCGTTTGGGCTACTCTGTTTTATAAATGAACTATCGCACACTATGCCGGGCTGCATTTACATTTAAAAATAAAATGCACTGCGGCCCGCCCCGCTGCGCGCCGATGTGCGATGTGCGTTCAGGGATTGAAATACCGTTAAAAAAAATAACGATATAAAAAAATAACGTTAAAAATACCGTTAAAACTTTTTATCGGTAAATTTACCGGTAAAAATAACGTTAAAAATATTTTACCGGTAAAATTAACGTTAAATATAGCGTTAAATTTAGTACCGGTAAAATTATCGGTTAAAAATTAACGTTATTCCAGTTAATAACGTTAATTTTTAACGTTAAAATTAACGTTATTCCAGTAAATAACGTTAAATTTAACGTTTTTTCTCAAATTAACGTTAAAATTAACGTTATTTATTGACAAAACGTTAATGTTAAAATTAACGGTAAAAAGAGTAAAAATTAACGTTATATTTAAAAATAATTAACATTCCCTGTGTGCGTTAACCTTAATGCCGAATATGGTAGATAGGAACCATCAAAGTGAACTACTTTTACTATGGGACCAACTCTGAAATCTGAAATGTATGAAACAGCTGATTTTTTTTTTCGCAAATTTAGAATTAAGAATAGTAAAAGTTTAGAATTGCAAATTTAGAATTATTTATGCTTGCGCCATATGTCTTAATCACAGACCATACAACAATGCTTATTTTTATTAAGCTTTAACTTAACGAAAGAAAAGAATATTATCCATTTGAATTAGGGCTCAGTAGCCCTACCATGAGTTGTCGCAAACTGTTTACGTTACCGTAAACTATCGTTTTCTCTCTTTCACACGCATTCACTGTGAGCAGTATATCCGATAGTTAACTGTAACGTAAACAGTTTGCACCAACTCATGGTAGGGCCACAGGACTAAAAGGCTGACCCCAGACTGTTTCATTTCTTTGCTTTGCTGTTCTACTAAAACAGGGCTGCGTTCCGAGCTGCAGAGTGCGGTTGATTGGTTGTTTTTATTGTTTTAACTTTCAATGTCATTAGTAACACAGTCTTGTTTTTCCATTTAGAATACAGATAATTTAAACTTTCTTATACACTAAATCAAATATAATCTGTTTTATTAAGGAGCAACCACGAACTTTTTGAAACTTACGACACAAAAACATCAAAATACTAAATAATGTCAAATCAAATTGTCAATTTTGTATAGATAAACGTCAGCGTTTTTCCACTGCCGATTTTGATGGTTTAAAAGTTGCAACACACTAATGTTTGGAACGCCGTTAGAGCCTAATGTTGCACTCGGAGCGTAGGTTCTGAACGCGCCTCAAGCAAAGCAAAGAAATGAAACCGGTAGGTCTGGGGCCAGCCTAAGTTGTGGGGTGTAAACTGACGACCTAGATCCTGCCGCAAGCCAACATTATGCCTTTATTCCCATCTGCCCCCTTCAGGCTCCGCCACCGGGGTGGTGGTTAGCACTAATGGATGGCATTTACCACCCCGGTGGTCGATGGCACCTATTTATTCCCATCTGCACGTGCCGGACTACAGCTGGGCCACAAAAAAAAAGTTTGAAATCTGAGTTTTTGACTATGCCATGATGAAGACGATAGTTTGTCGGAATTTGTCGCACAAAGACCAGAATTTGTCGGGCTTGCGTTTAAGAGATACGTGTGGCGCAGCTGTAGAGACGTCTCTACAGCTGCGCCACACAGATCTCCTAAACGCAAGACCGACAAATTCTGGTTTTTGTGCGACAAATTCCGACAAATTAACGGCTGCACACACGAGTAATCAGATTTTCGCTACGACCTTCCGTTTACGAGATCTGTGTGGCTCAGCTGTAGAGACGTCTCTACAGCTGCGCCACACGTATCTCCTAAACGCAAGTCCGACAAATTCTGGTTTTTGTGTGACAAATTCCGACAAACTATCGTCTTCATCATGGCATAGTCAAAAAGTCAGATTTCCAACTTTTTTTTGTGGCCCAGCTGTAGTCCGGCACGTCCCATCTGCCCCTTTGGTACTTATAGTACCCCGGTGGCAAGTTCGTTTAACCACCACCCCGGTGACGGAGCTTGAAGGGGGCAGATGGGAATAAAGAGACATTATGTATGTTAATGCAAATCTATTTTGATACAGGACCAGATAATCTTGTACATGGCGCTGGCGGAGGGCAAGTCCTCCGTGAGGGCGGGGGAGGTCACGCTGCACTCCAAGACCGCCATACATATAGCTGAACTTATTGCTAAGGTAACATTCTATTATTATTTGGGTAACTAGTTTTTCCCCGCGACTTCATTCGCGTGGAGATTTTAGAAAATCTTTATTATTCTTAAAATGCTGTAGAAGGCATTGCCGTCCCCGCCCCTGTTCAGAATAAGGTCCAGAGATATTAGTATCCCGTTCCCCTGCCCGTTGCTTTGACTTGTCACTTCACGCTTTTTCACTTCCGCTTACATTTACACTTACCGTCACCGTAACTGTCAAATTCTTTATCTATCGCCGCCGCCCCCTCCCCCCTTTCCCGTCCCCCCTCCCCTTATTTTTTAGGGAGTCTCCATTTAGCGAAATATTTTGTTAATTTAACGTGTTGTTGCAGATAAAATTCGAGATTAATGCTGAAGGAGATCAAAACATAATAGAATGCACTGGACTTGGTTTCACGAATAGGAACTTGCCGCCTGAATAACTTATATCCGAGGACTAGTCTTATTATTTTTAATTATTAAGAATAAATTATATTTATTATTGTCTTTTATATTTCCATTCCATAATATTACGGCGCATACTATTCGCTCTCTCCCTTAAGTTTGTTAGGAATCTTCTGATCCATGTATAATCCGCGCGCGATGACAATGGGATGGAACCTTGTCAAAGTAAATCGAAAATTGACAAATTAGTTGTGGCCGGCCGGCATACCGTGCGCGTCTCCTTTTGAAAAGGTTCCATCCCATTCTCATCGCGTGCTAATACTATTATTATATTACGCAATGAATATTATGGTGCATAACAAAATAAAACAAAATACATATTAATCCGAGTTCATTTATTAGAGCTCTTTTGCCAGTTACACTAATCGGAGCTGTCGCCAAATAATAATGACCTTAATTGTCACAACATTAAGTTTATTATCCTAACACATCATAAGTACATATTATAAAGATTTTCTATAAGGACGTTTTCGTAAACCTCACCTTTAAGGTCACAGGTCACATATCTTTCAGAGTTGACAAACTATCTGTTCGTATTAGTCATATATCTTTATCAATATTAACACTATATTTTGATAATATTAACACTATATTTTGATAAACCCATACAAAATCTCAAAGAAAAGAATATTACATGATTGTATAATATTATAGACGTTTTATTTGGACTATTTTTTAGAACTTGCTTATCTATAAAAAATGAACTAATCATAAGTAAACTAAGTACAGTAGAATATTATAAAAAAGGTTTATTTGACAACAGCAAAACTGTACAATGAAAAAATGGTAACTTGTAAAAAAAATACAAGATAAATTGTAAATAGTTTTGGAATTCTCATAACAAAAATAAACTTAATCGACTAATATTTTCACAATCTTTCTAAGAAAACAAAAGTATATACAATGATTTTTAACTTGCACAAAACATATATTAAAAAACCATTTTGATTTATAAATACCTAATTTATCTGACAAATAGGAATGGAAACGTTCAGCCAAATGTTATTAACATTTATATCTTTACTAGTCTAAAGATTTTTCTACATACAACCTATAATAATTATGCGCAAATGTCATCCATCATGCTTAATAATAGGGGTTAAAAAGTATGAAATTGCTGATTTTTCTCACACACAGAGGCTCTCATATCTTCTATGTCATTAGTTCCTGACATAACCTGGGGGTAATTACCCCCGCAGGGGTAAAACAGCTATTCTATGGGGGTAACGGATGTGGCACCAGTATGACACTATTTTGCTATGAACTGTGAATGTGATCGACGGCAACAATTCCCCCCCTCCCCAAGCCCACGCTGGGGGTAAAGTCTGCTTCCTTAATAGGTGATATGGGTAACAATATTGAAAAGATTAGGAACCACTGTTCTATGATGATAAAGATGCTTCAGTTACTTTTATCATTTCGAATTATGATCATGACGGCCCACTATCAGCAATAAAAATATTTCTGATTTTTTTTCCTAACGTTAAAAAAAGTATCTTAAAACTGACACCTTTTTTCGTTAGCGTTAAATGAACACTTATATCGTTTTAGCTTAGCCGATACTTATTTTTTTCACTTAATACATGTGGCATTAGTTAGCTGAGTGTTCAAAAATTTATGCAAAGTTTTAAAACATTAGCGTTCATGGTTGTTACATAAGTTAAAACAATGTTGTATGGAAAATGCAAATTCACGGCAATTTCATACTCAAAACCCCTAATACAAAATATGTTTAATTGAAATTAAAATAAAACATTTGGAAGATATAACGGAAGTGGTTACCAATATCGATAACAATTTTTAACTACTTTTTTGTCAATGAAATGCAAATGGCAAATAAAAGTATGGCGACGTAGCGGATGCCAAAAGCTGCGTGCCATGGTCCCTTACCATTGTCGTAAGATAAAAAAATAAAGGATTTATTCCTGTAACCAGTGTACTTGTCACGATGTGCGCTGTTTGTGCTCATTCAGACTTCTTCGCCTTTGCGTCGACAGCGCCCTCTACTAGGGCAGGTTGATCTTCGTAACTAAAAAATAAGACAATAATAAGAAGGATTTTTTCGTTTTAGACCCTAGAACAGAGGAAAACCGGATTCAAGCAAATAATAATTCCTAGAACAATTCCTCATAGTTTTGGAATCGATAAGGAAATTAGAATATTCGACGTAATGCGTCAATAATTTTATAAGTCACATGTCTGTGATTTTAAATTATAAGTACAGTATAGTACGATATTGTCTAATTTTTTAAGTAATTATTTTTCAGTTTTAAATTAAAAATAAATGAAATAATGGACGATGACATAAGTTAACATTATTATACAAAATAAAAGACAAGGCTACATAAGTTAAAACAAAATAATATACAAGGTTGAGTGACTTGATGTCGATAGACAGATATCCAAAAATATTCTATTTATCACCAGTCCAGAGTCCTGGGAACGATCCCAGAATGTGCATAATCAAAAGCCATGTAACACCAAACCTCACCAAACTATTTTGAAGAAAATAGTTTGGTGTTATAAATCTTGTTTGAAGAAACAAGATTTATAAATGGAAATTGTAAGTCTTATACATGTTTGAAAATAGCCTTATTATAAAGCCGAATATGGTAGATAAGGACCATCAAACTGAACAACTTTTACTAAGGGACCAACTCTGGAATCGCGAAAATAAATCAGCTGTTTCTTAGATCTAGATAGTTTCGTTATTATTTTTTGTATAAAACAGCTAATATTTTTTTTTTCGCGATTTCAGAATTGGTCCCATAGTAAAAGTTGTTCAGTTTGATGGTCCCTATCTACCATATTCGACTTTATAGAGCTATTTCCAAACACCCTAAATAAGACATCCAATTTCCATTTATAAATATTGTTTCAAGAAAATAGTTTGGTGTTTCATAGATTTTGGAAAGCTGTTACCACCTTTTATACTCACTTGAAAAGAGCGTTGATATCCCCCTTCAATAGAGCGAGTGAGAGCGGCGTGCCCAAACAGGCGGGCACCAAGTACAGCAGCGCGGGCTGAGCATGTTTGAACATATGCATGATCAGTATCGTCGCCAGTAAGCCCACGATATACGCCGAGAATGTGGCGCGGAAGTAGAACTCCGAGTTGCGCTTCAGGCTCTTGTCGAAGCGGAGTAACAGCGCGATGAAGATCCCAGGTACGACGATGTCGCCGAGCCCGAGCATCGCGAAGTTGCTGGCGTTCAGACCGTTCACCAATAAGTCTTGAGGGAACACCACTGGAAGGAGAATTCAAGTTGTATACATCGTGAAATTTAAATCATATGGTTCCCGCAGTGGGGTGGCTCCACTCATTATCACAAGCAACTTTTACTATGGGGCCAACTCTGTGGGTGCGAAAAAAAAAACAGCTGGTTCATACAAAAGCGCAATACCTACTCGACCTAAATGTATGGAACAGCTGTTTTTCTGTCGCCCTCACAGTAAAAGTTGCTTGTAATCATGAGTGGAACCACCCCACTGCGGGAACCAAATGATTAAAATTTCAGCGTGTATAAAGGTTCAGGCGCAGATCCAGAATTTAAATTTGGTGGGGCCCTCGGAGCATCGAGACACGCTTTAAAATTTAAAAAAAAGTTAGAGGTATTGATGCTACCTTATAAAACATTAAAACAAAGAATATGAAAAAAAAAAGTTTTTTTAATTATCATTTTCAATGTAATCCACAAAGGTCGTAAGTAAATCTGCTTTATAGATGACTGGATCCGTTTCGAAGCGCTTCGGAGTTGCTTAAATAATAGGCAGCGTTATGCAATTTGAAACTGTACTTTATTGCCGTGCAACGAGAGTTGCTTATTATTTTATTGTCTTCGTACGAATGGGCTTTCGTACGCTTAGTACTATTATAGAACATGTAACAGAATTAATGGCTAAACCAGAATAAGGTCGATAGGGACCATCAAACTGAACAACTTTTACTATGGGACAAACTCTTAAATCGCGAAAAAAAAAATCTGCGGTTTTATACAAAAAATTATAACGAAAATATATAACAGCTGATTTTATTTTATAACAGTTGATTTTTCGTGATTTCAGACTTGGTCCCATAGCACAGAATAGAAAGTACTACCGTACAGAAAGGAAACTCTCCGCCCCGCCCCACAATCAATTACCTCACCCCACCGGCGCCCACCGCGCGAGTTCGTGTGCCGATCCGTGTGCTCATTCAATAGCTCGCACACAGTTGCGCGTGTGCAAAAACGTCACTGTGTAATAGGTAGTTGAAACGCGACGCTTGTATGGAGTGCCCGGGGTGTGCCCATAGTAAAAGTTGTTCAGTTTGATGGTCCCTATCTACCGGGTACGTATCAGAATGTCTAAAGTTAAAATGTCTAAAGTTAAAATGGCAAAGTTCAAAATGTCAAAAATCAAAATGCAAATGGTTTAAAATGTCAAAAATCATTATGTATAAATTCATAATAGCAAAATTCAAAATGTCAAACGGTTCAAACATCAAACTAGTTAAAATATCAATGGTCCATAAGTCAAAGGTTTACAATGATTTGAAAACAACAATTCGCCTTTTTTTTCAATTATCGCCTTGCAAAATTTTGTGAGCAATTCTTTGTAGTTTCTAGTAATTGCGTTACAATTTTTAAATTGTAACATGGAAGAGGGTATACTTACGTTTTCGAAATTTGTGATTATTTACCTAAGATGTAACATTATTACACTATTGTGTAAAAAAATAATGTTTTTTTACTATTATAATATACTTACTTTGATTATTTAGATACTTAGATGTAAAGCTTTTATATTATGATGTAAATATAAATGATGATTTTCTTACCTATTTATCATATTTATTTTCTATTATTTTTAGGGCATGATTTCATCAATTACCTAATAAATACGTTTTCAGTGACCTAGTTAATAATATTTGTTCCTAAAATAGTAGATCTCTCACCTAAATCGAATCACCAAATAATGTTAAAACGATTACCTAAATATTAATTAAAAATTACTTGGAAATAATATCAATTATCAAAATAATAAAAGTGTCACTAAAATTGAATCACCAAACAATATCAAAATGCCGCCCCTATTAGGATTTTTTCTATTAATTAGGTAACAGATCTATAATTTCGATAATTGAACGAATTAATCCATGCTAATAGTTAGATGATTAGATTTATAGTGACAGGTTTATTATTTTAGGTAGGTGTATTATTCCTGCCCGTAACTTAATGCATAGATCCGAGCATAGATCTTAGGTATATTCAGGCTATAGAAAAAAGTGATCAAACTATAATTTAAGATTCATATTTACATTAATCCGATGATTTATACTTTAGAGACAGTTTTGGTAAATATGATAACTAATATATTTCTTGGAGATAGATATTATTATTAGGGTATTGCAGATTAGTGACACATCTAAACTTAGGTGACAGAAAATTTTGTTCCCTTTTATTTTCACTTTTGCTATAGTATGTACCTGTGCGAATTAAGTTCGCATACGTACACACTATGGCAAACTATTTTCAGCACAGGATAATATATTTTTTTTGCTGCAGGTTCGCGAACCTAAGTGAGTACCCACCTTAACGTGCGCCTATTGTCCTCCAGTTTTTTGTGTGCATTTCTTTGATTCATTGCAATATATCAAATGGATGCACTCGCCGAGATCACCAGTCAAGACTAAGCCACCACGAGACGCGGAGCGCACGCCGCTCGACCAATGCACCGCGCCCGTGTTGTGCACGCGCTGACGTTGTCGTAATCAAGTTGTTATTATTTCTTAACTTATTCAAATCACACTTTCTCAACTTCAATTTTGGTAGACTGCTACACTTATCACCAAACATTAAAGCAGGAGAATAAGCGATCCCCTCCATGAAAAAAGACTCCGGCAAACAGTGAGCTTTCCATACAAACGTAATACATAATTATCTGTGGTAGGTAATACCAAAATGATTTGCGATTGGAACATATTTAATCCTCACCACTGAGGTACTGGCTTACCTCTTACTGCCGGAACACAACAATTTTCAAAGTCCCTTTAGACTATGGCTATGCTGAAACGTCAAGAAAATCCAAAATCAAACCAAGTACTAACTAATTATCAAACTACTTTTAATAAAACCGCAAGAAAACCGCGCTAGTATCCGTTACTCCGGCCGAACCGTGAGCTTCCCATACAAAGTATTAATATAACACAAAAATGATTCGCAATTTAACCATATTTAACTTTTTTTGTGATGTTATTAATTGGATAAAGAAAGACATTATTTATCTAGTAATAATAAAAAATCCAAAATATCAAACCAAACTAAAATTATTGCGATTTACAGATTTGTATGAAAAAAATTAATTGGAATTTATTATGAATTGGTAATTTGAATATTAGACATTTTAAGTTTTGATCATTTGAACTTAGACATTTTAATTTAGGACTATCTGACCGTTTGACATTTTCGTTTTTGACATTTTGAACGTTTTACATTTTAATCGTTAGACATTCAAATTTTTGACATTTTGAACTTTGCCATTTTAAGTTTAGACATTCTAACTTTAGACATTCTGATACGTACCCCTATCTACCATATTCTGGTTTAGCCATTAATTCTGTTACATGTTGTATATTCTGTATAGCTAATTAAATAATGTTACCACTGCCATTGTTTAGCATACTTCTTTAGTACTTAGCAGTGGCGAGGGGTCGAAATATGGCGAAGGTAAGCCGAACCAAAAAAAAAACACTACCGTGTGATGCAAGCTTCTAACGTTTCTTCAAAAGCTATAGGGCCTCACTTTCACCATGCATAAAAGAACTGATAAGTTAGTGACAATGTCTATTCCGTGCTACTCCATACTGAGGCATACTGAGTTGGAATCAGAGAATAATAAACATAGAAAACAAAACATTTTATTGAGTTTGCAATTGCCTGTCATCTTTGTTTTTGTCAAGTTTGGATTGGAAAACAAAGTTTCACCGGTAAGTAGTCAGTAAACAACACTCCATATGAATTAAAGCCATTATGGTAAATAAAACTTACCGCATTGAACAAATATATAAGATAAACACATTAAAATAAACAAAAACCGGCGGAAAAGTATCGATTCTCACTCACTAATTCACTACTTTGCAAAAAAAAACTAATCACTTCCCAAACACGCACATATTATGATAATGGCGGACACATACTTATTAATTATCTAATTTCCGACCACCTACGACACACTCGTATGTCATTTCAATGCATTCGCGGCTACTCGTAATGGACAGAGAAGCAAAACGTTAAAATCGCTTGAAATAGAAAGAGATGGAAAAATGCAACCCGCTGGTGGACCGGGTTATATTAGTTTAAATTAGCCGAAAGGCATGCGTGCGTGTGAATGAGACAGAGTAATAACAATGTTCCGGTAACCATGGCAACGCACGCCAGACGCAGTGCTTAGATGAATCCGAAAATGGACGGCTTGCCTCGTCGAGGTTTGCTATGGAAATAATTGTAGGCGCTTGAAATAATGAAACAATAATACTGTCCATGTATTTCTCCTCACAATCTTTTGACAATTAATTAATGACATGTTATAATCTGCATGGTGGATCGGTGGTGGGTAGTTCAGGGATTTCTTAAAGGGAAGCCGATGGGAATCGGCTTGTATGGACCCTTCGCCACTGGTACTTAGTCGTATTGATTTTATAAAGCTAGGAAACTATAGGTCTATAATTAACACTTATTTAAGTCAAATACTTTGTATGACTGTTTGTTTCTTTACAATAATAAATAAATAATCTAATGTTGTTACATTTGATGGGCGCCTCGAAGGACTTGGCGACGGTGACCATGACGTTGGTGCCGAACACCCAGAAGATGTCGTAGAGGAAGAGGCCGCACAGCAGGATGCAGCCCGTCACCACGTTGTTGAGGTGCAGCAGCTCCACGCCGTTAATCGCAAACGCGATGCCGAACAGGTTGTTCGCGATCCAGTGCTATACGACAATAAGCAATCAATACATATTCATAGACTAGGTTTTAAGTTGGATCCTATGCCAGGCCTCCATCACTGGCTCAAGGTCGCGCGATAAGCACCTACCGCTAGCCGTTCGTTCGAACGAACAAGTGAGCAGAGGGCCGCCACACGCCCGCCTGTGTAGTCGCGCGGCATCTTACTGCCTGCGTAGGTATTGACTCTTTATAATAGTCGTCATAAGAGGTAAACCTTGTAGTTGATGTTGTTTAATCAAAATTTTCTGTGCCGTTTTTCGATATATTTGACGGACAGACACATTAACGAAAGGCATATCATATCATAACAGAGAATTAATTATAACTCACCCTCGGTTACTGGGGTATTTATCGGTGGTTTAAAAGAGTACATTTGTTCAGTAAGAATTGTGTCGCTGATGCTGTAACTGGCCGATGGCGTAAATATGAGACCGTTTAATGATAACTCACCTTCTTGACCAAGTACCAGCCGCCGAGGCAGAGCGAGATGAGGAGACAGATGACGTCATAGGAGGTGAACTTGTAGTTGATGATGTCCTGGCGGCCGTCGCGCTCGCCGCGCGTGAAGTGGATGTGGTACGGCACGTTGGGCACCGACGCCGGCACCATGAACGAGATTATGGGGCTGCGGGATGACAACTACTTTTAATATTTGTTTCCCACCTATGAAATTGGCGATTTTTTCTCACAAATAGAGAACCTCGTCACTTCTATGATTTAAATTATTCATTAAATTGCTTGATATCATAAATTATAGTTAACTATCAATAGTAAAAATATCCTTCTTATAGTTTCCTAATTTTAAAAATTACTCCTTTTTGTTAGCAGACATGACCACTATTTGTTTTAACTTAGCCAAAACTTTTTCGCTTAACCCAAGTGGCATATGTTATCAGGCTGAGTTGCACTCTTATTTTAACAATAACAAGCTTGTTATATTATAGTACCGGTTAAGCATAAGCTAGCCAAAAAAAGAGGTTGCCAGCCAGCATGATGTTATTTGATAAGTCTGACGTGACAAATAGGTAGCATTATCATTTGACGATAACTTTGACAGCATTTTGGTGCAACTCACACTGTTGCATACATTTATTCTTAATTGCTCACGCTTATGCTTAACCAGTACTATAACAAGCTTGTTATTGTTAAAGTAAGATGGTGCAACTCAGCCTAAGTGTTTAAACATTTGTACATCAAAGTTTTAAAACATTAGCGTTCATAGATATTAAATCAATTAAGAAAATGTTAGTATGGAAAATGCAACTTCTTTAGAATTCTCCATACAAAAAGCTGATTTCATATGTGGAGACCTAATATTTATGTGCAGTCAAAATTATCTGAGTGTTCAAACCTACCAAAATAGTTAATCATTTGACAATAATCAGGCCTGTCTCAAGACATTAACATGCACTTTCACTTGTCTGAAAACAAACTTCTTTCTTATCGTATAAGGATCAGTTGCCACCTCTAGAGTTAGAGTATATGCATGATATGATTGTATATGTGTAACATTGCAAACAAAATAAAACGTAAATTACCTGAGTAGATGACTCAGTGCCAGGACGCCCAGGAAGAAGAAATAACCAGTGAGGAGAAGATTAATGTACTCTTTTGAGAAGAATTGGAAGAAGATGTACAAAGCAAAAAGTGCACACGACGCAATCAACGGGAACATCAGTGCATCCTTATTGGACATTGTCTCGGCCCGCTCTCCGGACTCCTGCAACCAAGTCATTTGTAGAATTAATTCATAGACACCAAACAGATAATGTTTTGTACATGCACAACTGTATGCGTAAAGCCAGAGCTACTACAGGAATTGTGTCGCCTCACACATACAAATAAACATATATAAATATTTACCGATCATAAGAAAAAAAAAAGGTGTGTTATTAAATGTTTTGCTTCCCAAAGTAAGTGTACGAAAGTCAACAGTTGTTGAAACTTATGACTAAACACATGATATGGCACATGAACTCGCGGGGTGGCAGGGTTTGAAATTATCAAGATAAATATGCTCCTTGATAATCATTGTGATAATTATCAAACAGATATAAGCCTAACAGTCCTTGTTTAACCAGTTAAACAAGGACTGTTAGGCTTATATCTGATCTCTGATCTATGTATAAACGTAAATAATAATATGTAATACCAGTATTACATATTATTATTTACGTTAGAAGCATGTAGTTTAGCAAATAAACTATACCATTTTACAATAAAGGTAATCTTTGTTTATAATTTCATGACTAAAATTTGCAAATCAAAATAATTAGAACTAAAGATTTGAGTGGCATTGGCATATCATCCTTATCAAACTTGACTGCGTTAACTGGATGAGGAAAGTCTGTATCTGAGGAAGCGAAATTCAAAATCCTACTTAAATCTGTTTGCTGATTAATTTGAAAATAAATGTCTTCTTCTTGTTTTGGCTACAAATCCCCCTCTATTGACGATAAGTGACGAGTGTTCCAATACACACAGTCGTTGAATGTGACAAATTAACCAGTGCCAAAAATTTTCGATTAAATTTATCAAAGATAATTATCAACCCATATTCATCTTGATAATTATCACTTCGAACCCTGCAGGGTGGGGTGAGATAATTGATTCTAGAGCGGGGCAGGGAGTGTCCTTTCTGTACTTATATCTATTCTGTGTTTTAGGGCAAGCCAGTTAAACATTAAAATTTTGCCTTTTGGCAGCAGACAGATATTGAAGCACCATTTTTAACAAACAAGTTAAAATTATTATTGAATTTTTAGATTTTAGGCATTCACAATGCTATTTTTATATTAAGATAATTAATTTAATAGAAAAAATTTACTTGCCCGTAGCAGCTCAGACGGGATTTTTTCTAGTATTTTTTCTATTATTATCTCAAAATTATTAGTAACTAAAGGACAAGTGTAACTTTTATTTATAACTGTACTAGAGCTGCTTGCGGATTTGGTCTGAGTGGATAGTTTTATTTTTTGCTATCCCTCGGGAACAGTACTTTTTCTGGATGAAAGTACCATAAGTCCTTCTCTGTACCAATCTGACAATGTGTATGCAAAATTTCATAATGATCAGTTCAGTACTGAAGACGCGAAGACGTAACAAACAAATAGTTTATGTTATTATGGTTTTAGGGCTAATAATTGGCGCAATCATCAATGGTAAATTTTATTTCGCCAATTTGGTTCCTTAACCAAATTTTATCTAATTTAAAGTATATAACGAGAGATTAATGGTACAGGTTATCTATGCACGTATACAAAATATGCCACGATGCTAGACGTGTCCTTCACGTATTGGGCCGAACATTACTCTAGCCCTATCACTCAAAATCGTATAAAAATTATAAATTAACATGGGTTATCTCACCTTCTGCTCCTTCAGGTACTTTACAGACCTAAATGATCCAAAAAATATGGGTAAAATAGCCATAATAACTAAACTCAGGTAAGCAATCGCAACGCCCTCAATACTGTTTGTTGCTTTTTCCGTAACATTTTGAACAGTTTCTCGGACACTTTCCTCTATATTTAGAGGTATTTCAGTGGCTGATTCTGCCATTTTTCTAATATTAACAATTAAATATAACTGAGAGGGCTTTTGCTTTTCGACTTCAACTTTGACAAGAAAGAAAGAAATGAAATTGACAATTGGACAAAATTGGTGACGTGACGTGATTGGTTTAGTAGACCATAAATAAATATCAGTAGTGCACTATAACGATAAAACCGGTAATTATCGCACGCAACATTCTTTGACTATTTAATTGTATATTCATTCATTCAAATGCTAAGTTGGTTACGTACAATGCATGCTTGACATCATGCACGTAGGCATTACGTGATTATCGTGGCCTATCAATGACCGTATACAGAGAGAACGCTGGTTACCGACCGGCGCTGGTCCGCGCAGGTAACCAGCGAAGGCATTTGTATGAACAAGCGCCGACAAGCGCTGATAAGCGCTGACTAGACATGAGGCGTATTTATTGTAACAGTTAAAAATAACGGATAATTAAGTGTAACTGTTTCGCCCTGTTACGAGCGCTATGAAATAACTGTTGTTCAAAGGAACAGGCGAAACAGACTGTTCTCGCCGTCTTCACTGTTCCCTGTACCGAGCTGTTATCAGAGTAACAACCTGTTGCCATTGTTCCGCCTGTTACGTGGAACAAGCGCTTTCTTACTCTAACATATATGGAAAGAAAAGAGACAAAGCTTGTTATTTTTATCTGTTATATAAACCGACCATATCAAAAATACATTCGACTTTGTAAATTAGTCGTGTTATCTGTTCCTGTGTTTGTTTATGGCCTTTTTTGTTTTTTGTGGCAATAGAGTGGCTGTTTTGCCAATGTTATAAGGTAGGTAAATAGGCTGAATTAAATAAAACTTTTTTATTTTTATTTAGATTCTAAAGGATGTTTAAGCACTTTATTATTTACGTGGAATGGATGCATTTATAAGCAAATTAGGATGTGCGGGTAGGAAATGGGATATCTAGTGCTGCCAGGGAGTTATGGAAAAGATCATGGTTCCCAGATTGGGGGTTTTTTGTAGTAAAAATTTTCTTTCAGCAGACTTAATTCACCTGGTATTTCATGATCACCATTTATGTCTCCACTGCTGGGGCACAGGCACAATGACCGGAAGAACAAAATGATGTAGAGAATGTAGGAAAACATTTCACTAGTGATCATTCGTTAAAAAACGGGTGTAAGCGATTTTCGACCTTACTGACTTTCAAACTTCAATATGCTCGAAAATCGCTTGCTCCTGTTTTTAACAACAATCTATTTTTATTTTTATTATTTGAACTTATTTAGTAAATTTATGATAATTACTGCCATCTATCGCAATTTAAGTAAAAAGCTTAATGAAAGTAATACTGCAAGCAACTTCATTAGGTGACATGATGGTTCACCCAATACAAACAAGATGTCGCATGTATGCCGTAACTGCCGTAATGGAAAACATATTTTATAATATTAGATTTTACTTAATTGTAATAAAGTTTAGTCTTGCTTAACAGAAAAAATAACAGTTTATGATCGTTATAGATAAAAATAACAAGCTTCGTCTCTTTTCTTTATGTAAGTAGTCTTAAGGTTAGAGTAAAGAAGCGCTTGTTCCACGGACGGAACAGGAGGAACAATGGAAGCAAATTGTTACGACTGTTATTTTTGTAACAGGGTGTTGGAATTGTTATTTTAATGTAACAGGAACAGTTGTAACAGGTAGGCAATTTACCCTGTTACAACCCATGTCTAGCGCTGACTACGTTTAGTACGAAATCCTGCTTCAATCTGCTTGCTTTATGTTAACGGTTACCGGCGCGGACCAGGGGCGGATCCAGGATTCAAGTTTGGGGGGGGCCCTCGGAGCCTCGGGTCTAGGGTTACCTTACATAGATATCTATGTAAGGGAGGATGCACAAAACGCCTGATTTTTCAGAAAAATGCTTGTCTATAGGAAATAAAACGGCTGCGTAGCGCGATTTTTAGTCAGTTTTATCCACTAGTCTTGTACTCTTCTTCTTGCCTGTCTATAGTAAAAAAAATGGCCGCGCAGCTCAATTTTTAGACACTTTCATTCACTAATCTTATCTGTCTTTAGTAAAAAACGGCCGCGCAGCGCCATTTTTAGTTAGTTTCATCCGTTATACTTGTACTCTTGCCTGTCCGTTGTAAAAAAACGCGATTTTTAGTTTGTTTTATCCACTAATCTTGTCTGTCTATCTATAGTAAAAGATACAGCAGCGCAGCTCCACTTTTAGTCAGTATCATCCAGCAATTTTGTCTGTCTTTAGTAAAAAAACGGCCGCGCAGCGCGATTTTTTGTCAGTTTCATCCACTAATCTTGTCTGTATTTAGTAAAAAAAAACGGTCGCGCAGCGTCATTTTTAGTCAGTTTCATCCGTTAATCTTGACCTTTGGGTTGTCTTTAGTAAAAAACGGCCGCGCAGCGTGATTTTTAGTTACTTTCATTAATTAAGCTTGTCTGTTTACAGTAAAAAATGGAGCCCGCGCTGCGCCATTTTTATCCACTAATCTTGCAATATGTGGTTTCATCCGGGCAGACGGGTAGCTTGCGCAGCAAGGTTTGCGTGATTGGAGCATGTACGCAAGATTTCACAGCGAGACTCACTAAACAAAAATGCCTGTCTCTGCTTTGCTCCAGCCGCAAGCCTTGAAACCGTATGCTTGTCGAATGCGCCAAATGTCTGTCAGATGGTAACCCTACTCGGGCTACGTCTTATGATTAAAAAAAATAAAGATAGAGGCACTGACACTACATAAATAAAACAATAAGACTTTAAAAAATTTTTTTTTAATGCAAGTTCAATGTTATCCGCAAAGGTAATCGGCTTCGTGGGGGGGGGGGGGGGCATGGCCCCCTTGGCCCCCCCCTGGATCCGCCAATGGCGCGGACTAGCACCGATATGCGCCGGTCGGCAAACAACGTTCTCTCTGTATACGCCCAAAGGAAGGCCATACCCCCAAATGGTAGTGGTTTACATGCTTGGCAAGCCATGCTTAGGCGCCGGCTATACGCGTGGTATTTACTGTGAACGTGATCCATCGCCATAGAGTAAATTTTAACCATGGAAAGTAGTTTGTATGAAATGTTCAATACTTTCCATGGTTAAAATTTACTGTATGTATGGCGATGGATCACCGTAAATACCAACGCGTGTAGCCGGCGCCTTAGTTGTCTACGTAAACTACAATTTGACCTTTGTTATCTGTGTGAATAAAGATAAAATGTCAATGTCAAAATTGTTCTAATTAGTCTGTATTAAAAATTGAGCGAAGTCGTGATGTGATGAAAATAATCTTCTTTTAAATAACACAAAAGATAATCTTTTTCTTTTGGTTTTAAACATGTAACTAAGTCTATGTGGTGCAATAAGTTGTTTATATATCCTGGATCTTTACAAAAATAGAAAAATGGAAGTGAGTGGTGGAGTAGAAGAAGGATTCGTCAGAGAGTGGACCCCTTGCTCGCATATTTTGAACTTGATTCCGCCTCGTATACAGAACGGCTTATTTTCAAACGAACTATGTTTAACTTGCGTGGATGCTGTTAGTGAATATATTGCCCTCGGAACTAATGTAGGCCTGGTGTATTGGTATGACAGAAAAAAAGGAAAGATACAGAGATTAAGATGTGAGGTAAGCATACATGTCCGTATGGTATACTATTCGCTTTCGTTGACCTTGTGTCACTTTCTCTTAAATTAAGTATTAATCCTTGAAGTAAATTGTATTGCAGGCATCTAAAATAGGTATGCATAACATGACTATGGAAAACATGTTTGAATACCTAAGTAAATACTCAATCACAAGAAGTGATTGTTAGGGCTCGGATATTATTCTAATCTAAATGATGATATCTCTTAAGATACAGTATTATACTGTCAAGTAAGTACCAAATAATATGATGTTTTAACTTATATTATCTAAAGTTTTAAACAAGGAAAATGAAGTTAATAACAAGATGACTGGGTACTGTCCCCTGTGATCACGGCGGGCTGCAAAGGTGTTGAAACGACAGGAAAATAAAAATCAAATTAAATGCCAATCAATTACCGAAGACTACTTCGATAATTGAAAGTACTAACTTACTTTTTACTAATTACTTTCATTAAACAAAAATCAGGCCCAAACTGTTACTGCCTTCACCATATGGAGGTACTCCCAGCTTAGATTTCTGATCTCTTAGATTTCCACCTCAGACGATCTTCGTTTTATTGTAAACACACGTTTATGCAAATAAATTAAATTTGGTTCTGCATCAGGTATTCCAGATCTTTGATTTTTATACCTCAACAAAAAATGCTCATCAGGCTGATCAAATTTTGCTAAGGTGTCATTTTCATATTTTGTACAGTTTAGCTGGACCATTATGGTTCTGCATTAAGTGTTCCAGATAGGGCATGGAACCGATTTTAACCGATTCCAAAATAATCGGGAAAAACCGATTCCAAAATAATCGGGAAAAACCGATTCCTTTTTGTCCTGTGAGAATTGATTCTTAAATTAGTAAGAAAAGAGAATAATTCTGGTGTGAGAAAACTCTTTTGAGTTTTTACCGAGTTTTCACAACAGAGTTTTTACAAATGAGTAAAACAGAGTTTTCGCACCAAAGTTTACACATCAGAGTTTTCATAAAAGAGTTTTCACAAGAAAGTTTACCACAACAGTTTTCACACAAAAGAGATTTCACACCAGAGTTTTTACAAATGAGTTTTCACAAAATAGTTTTCACACCAGAGTTTTCACAACAGTTTCCACAAAAGAGTTTTTACAAATGAGTTTTCACAAGAGAGTTTATACAAGAGAGTTTACACGTCAGAGTTTTTACAAAAGAGTTTTCACACCAGAGTTTTACAAAACAGTTTTCACACCAGAGTTTTCATTAAACAGTTTTCACACCAGAGATTTCACAAAAGAGTTTTCACACCAGAGTTTTCACAAAAGAGATTTCACACCAGAGTTGAAATTTCACTAGAAAGTTTCACAACAGAGTTTTCACAAGAGTTTTCACAACAGAGTTATCAAACCAGAGTTATCACAAAACAGTTTTCACAAAAGAGTTTTCACAATAGAGTTTTCACAGGATTACTATCCTGTAATCAGGACTACTACTGTAGTACCACAAAGAGTAGTAGTTGTACAACAGTGTTTTGAAACCAGAGTTTTCACACCAGAGTTTTCACAAAAGATTTTTCACAACTGTGTTTTCACAACAGAGTTTTCACAACAAAGTTCACAACTAAATTCTCAACAAAGTTCACAACTAGGGCATGGAACCGATCAGTTTTTTAACCGATTCCAAAATAACCGGGAAAACCCGATTCTTTTTTGTCCTGTGAGAATTGATACTCACTAATTTAAGATTATGTCATCAGCAAATAATAAGCAATAATTAGGTAAGAGGTAGATGTATTATAAAAAAAGAGTAGACATTTTACATTAAAAGTTGCAAATAAATAATTTGTTTGAGGAATTGCTCTACAGTAATTTCGTGTGTCCCTAATTTAGTCAATTTTTTATGTTTCTTATCAAACATGATATCTTTAGCGGAGTGGACGGATTAAAATGTAATAAAAATGTATTTTTACTCATCAATACATGATAATTACCAATCATTTGCTATTAACGTTAAAGCTGGCAGGTATTTAAAAAATGTGTCCTTTTGAGAATAGGTCATCATTACGCGAATAAGGCATTATGCGAATGTGTCTTTTTTGAGAATGAGGTATTATCATAAGAATGAATAAAACTTACTAGAACGGACTCTTCTTTATCCGAGTCCCAAATGCCGCCATTTATATACCTACTTCCCCCTTCACGTCGCTACGCCCCGCTGTCGTGCAGGCCTGTTGCCAGGGTTGCTTACTGTTAAATATTGCTTATGTTACGTTTAAAGATAATATCACTAAAATATGAGTTTTTCTTTAGTTTTAAATCATTATTTTAGTCTAGTTAGTAGATACAAAAATAAATTATTCACTTTCTCTGGGTAAGTACTTACCCACTCCTGAGTTTGTATAAATAAAGTAAATAAACATTTAGTATGGAAATTAAATTAAATTTTGAACAAAAATTTACCTACCTTCTTCTACAACATTTTTAAGTTTTAATCCTCTTACTGTTCGTTATGTTTCAACTTTCATCACGTAACGAAATCACAGAATAGATACGAAATAGTATTGTATAAAGCTGGGTATGACTGATACTCTATTTATTATACTTTAAGGCGGTTGTATGACCAAACACACCACAATAACTTGACGCCTTTGTAATTTGTTTCCAAGCTCGTACGGAACGCACAAACAAGCAATTCGTGTGCGACGACGCCGGCCGTGGCAGCCCGATTGAATTTCTTGTTTAACAAGTAGGCTAATATCGTGACTTTGAGCCCGTTCGGGGCGGCAGTGTCCGTTTTTAGGGTTCCGTAGCCAAAATGGCAAAAAACGGAACCCTTATAGATTCGTCATGTCTGTCTGTCTGTCTGTCTGTCCGTCTGTCTGTCTGTCTGTCTGTCTGTCTGTCCGTCCGTATGTCACAGCCAATTTATTCCAAAAGTATTAGGACTACATAGTTGAAACTTAGTAAGTAGGTGTATTCTGTGAACCGCTTTACGATTTTTATACAAAAATAAAAAAAATAAAAGATTAAGGGGGGGCTCCCCATACATGGAACTGAAACTGAAAATATTTTTTTTCATCAAACCAATACTTGTGGGGTGTTTATAGATAGGTCTTTAAAAATGACATTGAGGTTTCTAAGACTATTTTTTTTTAAAGTCAACCGTTTGAAAGATATATGCCGCCAAAGTGGTAAAATGTGTGTCCCCCCCCCTTTAACTTTTAAAGTAAGAGGGTGAAAAATCTAAAAAAAATCTAAACTATAGATCCTAATAAACACTTTCAACGAAAATTGTTTTGAACAAGATACAGTTATTAATTTTCGAGATATAGTACATTTTCCAAAACCGCAAATATAACTTTGTCATTCATACAAACCCTGTGAAAAACAAAGTTATTTTTTCAGACGAAAAATGATAGCGGTATTAAAATATGGTATGGTATAATGTACCTACGGAACCCTACTGCGCGTGGCCCGACACGCACTTGGCCGGTTTTAGTAAGTTTTATTTATTCTTATGGTATTATGCGAATAGGTCCTTTCGAGAACAAGTCATTCTGAGAATGTGTCCTTTTTTGACCATGTGGCATTTTGTGAATAGGTCCTTTTGCTACTAAGCGGATGTAAGGATTATTAAAAAGCATAATAATAGAGTTTGTCTATGCACGTGATAAAATTTTAAGCCTTTTGTAAGTAAGTATTGATGTCATCAGCTCAAAAGCTTTTCTTTATTTGTATTGTAGATAAAAGATAGATTGTGTCAAAAATTCAAACAAGTAGTATACAGTCTATCAATTTAAAAAAATACATTTCCTAATTATAATTTATTTGTTTTAGCCATATCAGAAAATTTAAACATGAAAGAACTTAAAAAATCTACTGTGTTGGTTTGATTGTACCTATGGAATATTTTGTTTTTGTATCACATACAACACAACTTTAGTTCATAAAAACCTGTTTTATGAAATTAAAACAGTAGTAGATTGATTGTGACTTTCATTTGTAAAACTCTCAAAACCTATCAAATAGTTTTGTTTTGACAAGTTAACAGTGAAGCAAATAGTTATGATGTTGTTTACATATAATAAGATAAGGATTAATTGATTAAACAACATCCTACACTTAAATTATCTACTAGACATTGATAAAATGTTTTTTCACTGATTTGTTTGGTTGATAATGTTTATAGTATTTTTTTTATTTTTTATTTAGGTACTAACTCCTCACAAAAAATGTATTTAATACTAGAGGGATGTTAATGTTGAATAAAAAAAAATGTATTTTTTATATACTTAGTGTATATATTTTTTTGGTATATTTTCTGATACAGTTTTTTTAAATAAGTTTTGCTTATTGCCGCCACGATTTTTCTCTTAACAACTTACCGGTTGACTGGTAGAGAATGCCCTTGGGCATTAAGTTCGCCATTTGCTGTTTTTATTTTAAGCAATAAAGATTAAATAAATTGTTATGTAAAATTTTTGATAACATTTTTTTTAAATAGAACCAATGATAACAATATTGAAACTGCACAGTGCACACAAAGAACTATAAACCTTGAATTATTTGTAATGGGAAATGAGAATCGAATCTGGGGGCTAATTGGCAAATTTTAAAAATCTATCGCAATCGCTTTCGTTTGACATAAGGATGTGACACATTGCTGCATTTCTTTGGAAAGTTTTTAATTGAGCCAAAAAGAAACTTCAATGAATTACAATCCTGAAAGCGATTGCGATAGATTTTGAAGTTAGACAATAGAAAGGCTGGTACTTGTGAGATGAACAGCTTGCCTAGCCACCCAATCACAATTGTGAGAGCTACATAAAAGAATGGTGGTTTGTACTTAGTTATACTACAAACATAATATTTTGCTTCTTAATTTATTTACTAAAAGCATTTATGTAAATAAGATTGTCATTTCCCAGGCAGCAACAAGCCCCATCACGTTCGTGAAGATCGTGAGCACCGTAGACTACATGGTGGGCGCGGGCAACGAAGCCGGCCAGGTCACCGTGTTCCAAATCCCGAAAGAACACCCCGAGAACATTCCAGACACATTCAAGCCCAAAGTTGAACCCAAAGTCGAGAGGTAGGTCCAATTTTCCATAGATTCATTGTTGTTTACCTGTATAGGATAGTGGAGTGGCGACGAAGAAACTTATTATTTATTTATAGAAAGACGACTTTAGTTACTTTAGCACAGTAGTTCTTAACCTTTTAGTGATGAGAGACCATTTGTCAATTCTGTCTTGCCATGGACCACCCACTGTTTGGATAAGAAGCGAAACACACCGGATGCGTAAGCGTCAGCGTACACGTACGCGTAGACGTACCATGACGTTGTAATGTCTGAAACTTTATGAGAGCATGGCACACCGCTTGCGTAACGTACGCGTGCACGTAGACCGATGCGTAACCCTACGCATTGCAGCTCCCATGAAACAAACAGGTTGCGTACCTACGCAGAGCGGAACGCATTGATGACGTTGTAGTCAATGGCATTCCCTATTGGACGTCACACAAAACAAATTCGAACACGCACGTATCTTTGCTGCGCGTAACTACGCGCGTAACCACGCGCGTGACTACGCATTGTGCGCTTTTATAATTCTCGACGGCCCGGCACGGCACGGCCCGGCACGGCACGGCAGCGGCGACGCCGAAAGATGCTTTTATAATTTCTACCGTTGCCGGCCGTTGGATGTTCAACACAGAACACTCATGGCGAAGAAGTTAACATTTGTGCAATGTACAGTTGTGTCGTGGTACCTACTTTTTACTTTAGAATAATATAAAAAATAAAGGTTGTTCTTCTCTCTTTAGATATTTGTTATCTATATAATTATTTCATAAAATAATAGTTTCCCAATTATACAAAGTGTAACAGAAAAGTGGTATCAACTCGAAAGGAGGTCAATGTACTCGTGAATCTGAACACCTTCCAACAGAAAAAAAATTCAAAACGAAAATAAAATTTTGTTCAATTCAAAAACTTTTTTTATTTGTTTTTTTTTCTGTTGGAAGTTTCACGAGTACATTGACCTCCTTTCGGGTTGATACCCCCTTTCTGTTACACGTTGTATTTTGACAATTGGTAGTTTTTCTACAGTAATGTGTGTTTATGTACAAATTGATTGTAAATTCTATAATGATTATGTTACAATGTAGGTAGGTAGTAGGTACTTACTTATATGACAAATAAATCTTTTAAAAATAGAAGAATATAGTATATATAGCTAGTTTTCATTACGTACCTACTTACCAAGATAGGTAGGTATCTACAGTACACAACACATTATTTAATTAAGTAGGTAACTACCTACTTAAGTAATATCTAGGTAATTATTTGTTGAGATAGGTAACAATATTTAACTTTGGTAAGTTCCCTATTAACCGTGTTCCCACCGCTATAAGTACCTTTCCGATCAGTATCGAAATGTTGTCGGAATATTACCTATTTGTTGAATTTTGATGTTGTTTATTTCCACAAGTACATAGCATACCAACAACAACACATTAACGATATTACGCCAATATTCTGGTTGTGCCCTTTATACACGCTGTATATTCTTTGCTCTGGACTCACACTCACACATATGAATCCTTGTAGCTACGCACTACATCGTAAGAGTTTGACGGCAGCGTAGGATGTGGCCGGCCCAGCACGGTTTGCCGGTGCCGTTGAGGAAATATAAAAGCGTCTCCATATGATTCCATACATTTCACTTCCCTGTTGTGCCGTTGGACGGCTGCCGGGCGGTGCCGTGCCGGGCCGTTGGGAATTATAAAAGCGCACATTCAGTTGTATTTGTTTACAAATAGTACCGGTACTACAGGTAGTAAGTGGTGTTTTATTTTGTTTTTAAATAATGAATAACGATATTAAAGAAAAACTAATTGAATTAGTGCGAAAAAATTAGTCCATTTAGCATTTACTCAATCTTCGTCTGACATCGCGCACTAGAGTCGCAAAGATGGCTGCCGCAGTGGCTGGGTACGCAAGGGACATGTTGCGTTGCTTGCCGCGTAGACGTATGCGTAACCCGGTGTGTCAGGGGGTCACGTGCGTAACTACGCGCGTGTCCGGTGTGTCCAGGCCTTAAGAGGTGAAATACAGTGATTGAATGGTTGTTATTTTAGGATAGCCTCACGGACCACTTCGGGTGCTTCCAGAAACCACCAGTGGTCCGCGGACCACCAGGTAAAAACCATTGCTTTAGCATAATCTTGAAATTGGTATTCGCCAAAAAATACTCTTCCGATAGAATTACGTATAGCGAAGCTCTTCGCCGCCACTACACTAAAGTTAGTATAGTAGGTACTAATTTGTCTTCTCTTAATAAAAGGTACTGAACTTTTTACTCAATCTTTAATCCTTGGAGTTACGTTTCGTATCGTCTATCACCTCTATTATTAGTCATCTGACTAACCTTGGTTCGTAATAACGCCTCGCCACAGCCTTGTATAGGGGAGAAACCGCACTCGCGGCAATATCAATTTATTTACGGATATCCTTCTAAAGTATCACTACTATTAAATATTACCTACTTTTAAATGCGAAAATATCTAGTCTATAAAATGTTTACAACTAGTATATTTAGTAATTATAAATATTTCAAGAAAATCTCTTAGATACCTACTGAAAAAGAACAGGCAAACCATTTCAAAATCTCCCTACTGGAGTGCACAATAACTTTAATTTTTAACAGTCTTTGAAATAGCCATCAATGTCGACGATATGTAGGTACGTTTAGACGAGACGTATAGATAGATAGATGAAGTACGACACCGACTGCTGTTCCCCCAAGTATCTCTACGATGATTGGTCCTGCACCACCTCAGAAATAATATCTAGGTACCTCTAAATATAAAAACATTTCATTAAAAAATCGCATTCCGATCTTGCTATCGTGAACTTCGTGAAGATCAGTAACCGTTTAAGCGTTCTGTAGAATACCACTAATGTGCCTACTGATAAGGATAACAACGGGACTCAATGCCTATAGCCTATAGTCTCTAGAAGATATAGTTATGTGAAACAGTAGAAATTACACAAGCAAGGTTCCAAAAAATCTAAGGATCACATTTCATGCGCGTGTTTTATATTTAAATTGATTTTCGTTCATATTTGTAGATTAGAAATACAAAATGTCAGTAAATATTGTCTTTTAAATAGTTGCACCCACTCCTCTATTTGTCCTGTATGATCTTATAAGAGATTTTCTCCCAAGGTTGCCGGGAAGAGATTGCTGTTTAGAAATGAGGTCGCCTGTTGTACTTTCTTCTTTGTTCTGTTTCTTTGTTTGTAATGTGCTCTTGTGTGCAATAAACAATATTTTTATTATTGTTTACTTTATTTATAACCCAGTCGAGTTAACTCGGCACCTGAAGCGCGATACCCTGTCTATATTATTAACCCTTTGACCGCAAGAGTCGGATTAATCCGACTTTTTTGTTTTCTTTGCCAAGGTCAAACGACCTTACGACGCGACGCCGCGACGGACGTACGATTAAATACCAAAAGAACATAAAATTATTTGTCGGATAAATCCGACCAGTGGTTAAGGCTTAAGGCTCCGTTATGGGAAATCATTTGTCTGTCTGTCTTTTTCTTTACGTGTAAAGAGTATGGAAAATAACCTCAATTCTGCACTTTTTCGATGTTTTTCGTTGTTTTTTCATCATTATCTTTAGCACAGTTATCTTTCTTGAAAAAAAGTTATTGGAGCAACTGAAAAGTACGTTAAGGCGCTGTAGGTAGTGAAACTAGCGCCGCCACTACATTTATTTTTATTACTCGTAAACCAAGTCAATATTTAAAAAAAAGCTCATGTAATAATCTCTTAAATTGTCTCTAATATTTTTTGAATAACTCTTCAACAGTTTTCATTCTTTCTGTAAGTTTTAAAATCCATTTTAGCTCAAAGTGGCCACTTTTGGCAATTATGGATTTTTAAAACTTACAGAATGAATGATAACTGTTGAAGAGTTATTAAAAAAATGTTAGAGACAATTTAAGAGATTATTACATGAGCTTTTTTTAAATATTGACTTGGTTTACGAGTAATAAAAATAAATGTAGTGGCGGCGCTAGTTTCACTACCACCGCGCCTTAAAGTGTATTTTGATGTAGAATCCAATACGTTTTCGCTATTATTTACGCCAAAAATATGGCCCGCCACAAGCGCTTTTGATGATATTCTGATTTTTTTACAATCATAATGTGAGGTTTATACGCAATTTAATACTTGTAGCAACTAGATAATCTCTTTAGCTTTTCGTATGTTTTTTTTGTGGCTACAACTTTACGTTTTTGACCGAGCGAGCATGAAGTGCGAGCGAAGCGTCTCTGCTTCAGCTTGGGCAAAAATTCTTTCGTATGTCCGGCTGTCTGTTCCAGCCTAGAGGTCGCATTTCTCAACCGATTCTTATGAAATTTTGTGAGCAGGTTTAAAAATTATATAGATTTTTTTGTCGAGCCAGTTTTTTAAAATTTTTCAAAATGGCGGAGATATGTTAAAAATACATATTTCAGTCCGGCTTTCCAATGTTGTCTGTTTTCCTCTACCAGTTTTTCAATTGTTTTTTAAATGACGGAGATATGTAAAAAAACATATTTCAGTCCAGCTTTCTGGCTGTTTGATCTCCTCTCTCTACAGGTCGCATTTCTCAACCGATTCTGGTGAAATTTTGTGAGTAGTTTCGATAATTATATACAGGGTGGAATTTCTTAATGCCACCTGGAGGGAAAGTACTCTAAACAATGGAGATAGCTAATTTCACTCAAAGGAAACATTCCTTTACTTTTAAAAAGAAACAAAACTGCATTCAAAGTTTTTTAAAAATACGCTTCCCACACCTAGGAATCGAACCGGCTAAAATTCGAAAAAAACAATACCCTGTACTTTTATGATATCAATCGTTAGGGTCAAACATAAGGATCAAATCTCTCTAACAAACATGGAATATTAAATGAAAGGAAAACCATGAAAGACAAGATAAAGCACTTTTACTTAAGGCTCCATTATGTTAGTTAGTTCACAATAAATTATCTTTGTAGAACCATTTCGATAAGATGTTCATAATGCAGACTATTACGCATCCATTGCATGCAAATGAGTTCCTTAAAATAATAAAATGTATCCAGCAACATGGGGCCAATTTCGAACAACTAATTAGTTAAGCTTTTTTCTCGTTCAATTAAAATAAAGTTTAGATTTAATGATTTTCCTTTCATTTAATTTACCATGTTTGTTAGAGAGATTTGAACCTTATGCTTGACCCTAACGATTGATAACATAAAAGCACAGGGTGTTGTTTTTTCGAATTTTAGCTGGTTCGATTCCTGGGTGTGGGAAGCATATGTGTAAAAATCTTTTAATGCAGTTTGTTTTGTTTTCAAAAATAAAGGAATGTTTCCTTTGAAAGAAATTTGCTATCTCTATTATTTAGAGTACTTTCCCTCCAGGTGGCATTAAAAAATTCCACCCTGTATAACTGTTTAGTACAGCCAATTTATCCAAATTTATAAAAAAAAAAATTCACTCATTTTGAAAAATGATCAAAATTAAAAGCACCATCTAGCTGCGAATACTCACGTACCTACTGTGTGCTTTGAAAACTTCATGGCGACATTTTATTTTATTTTATCGCGAGATCTACAGCTCACGGAGCCACTAGTCTATATAAAAATATGGCCCGCGCAAACCATGTTTTTCTATTATGGCCCCTTAAACGGTTAAATGTAAAATATTTCTCCTGCAGATACACGATAGGAGATCTACACAAGAGCCAAATCACTGCCATAGAATGGTCCAAGAACGGAATGCGCCTGTTCTCCGGCGACAAGAATGGCGTTATTATCATGACTGAGATAGACTTCTATATGGTAAGCTTTAGACAAAAGTAGGTACGGTACATACATAATAATCTCATGGTCATAATATCTGGTAATAATCAAAAACTTGTCAAACATAAATGTTTTTTGTTTTATAGGTACTATTACATGATTCTTATGCGGGCGGTTATTTTTTCATTTAATCTTATTATTTTTCTTTATAGAACCAAACACATACATACTTAATATACTTGTCATTATAAAGTTGGAATTGGAATTTTCAAATTTATTTATTTACAAATGAGGATATAACCACGCCTTCATTATCATTCTTTCCGTTTAGCGAATGATAAGGAAATTATTATTAGGTATGTTTTTATTATAATTAACAGTCTGACGTTACCTTGCTTTTTGCTTGATACGATAATATTGCAACTTCAACATGTTTTTAGTTTTTTTTAGGTTTAACAAAATTTAAAATATTTAGTTTTTATAGGTTTTCTGGTTTTAGTTCTTGGGTCATTTAAATAATTAAAATAACATTCATGGGTTTTGCTGTCTGTGATTTCGATGACAATATATATCTCTCTCTCCTATTTATTTGAAGTTGCATTATACTATACTTACTATATTTTTATGTTAAGAGTACTTAACTTTTACCAGTGGGCAGTTTTTACACATCTGCCCGAAATACACATGTATGTATGTATGTTTGTGTTTTTTTTTATTCCACCGTAACTTCTAAATTCCTGAACAGATTTGGATTTGGATGTGTTGGTTCGTTAGAATCATCTCAAGTGACACTGGACATAGATTAAATAAAAGTCAAAATATCGACTGCATGACGCCATTTTGTAAAGTGAAAAATAAAGTCTTGAATCATAATAAATTATGTTATTTATAGCACCTGTGCAAATCTATGGAGATAGTGAACGAGGAGCACGAGATAGTGCAGATGAGCTACCACGGGTGCAGCCTGCTCGTGTCGAGCGTGTACCGCAGCATCGTGTGCGAGCGCCGCGACGCGCGCTGGCACGTCACACAGATCGGCAAGAAGGACCGCAAGAGGTAAACTGCGTCATCTCATCTACAGATGAGCTACCACGGGAGCAGCCTGCTCGTGGCGAACGTGTACCGCAGCATCGTGTGCGTGTCTTTCCCACATCTTTAATTTTTCTTTAAACTCCGACACTTTTCCTAGTTGCTGGCGTCAAGCTGTGGTTATTCCTATCCCTAAATCCTCTAATCCTTCTCTACCTTCTCATTTCAGGCCTATCTCTATCCTCCCATTTCTCTCTAAGGTTCTAGAGCGTCTTGTACTTCACCAAATCAGCGTCTTTGTTAATACCAATCATATCCTTAGTCCTTTCCAGTCGGGTTTCCGCCCCGGGCATAGCACTGTCACCGCCTTGACTAAGGTATCTGATGACATCCGAGAGGGTATGTCTAATCAACAGCTCACTACCTTAGTACTCCTGGACTTCAGCAATGCTTTTAACACGGTTGATGACGATATACTCCTCGCAATGCTGAAAACTGTCCTGGTTTCGGATGCCGTGGTCGAGTGGTTTCGCAGCTACCTCGTCGAACGTCGACAATGTGTCCGTGTTAACGATAAATTGTCTGCTCCTTCTGACGTCATGGCGGGTGTACCTCAGGGTGGAGTCCTTTCCCCTCTTCTCTTCTCTATCTTTATTAACTTTTTAACACCTCTTCTCTCATGTAAGTATCATTTGTATGCTGACGACCTGCAAATCTTTTCACAAGCTCCTTTTGATAATATTTCCCACCTGATTGCAAGTCTTAATGCTGACCTTTCCACAATCCTTGAATGGAGCCAAACCCATGGGCTCACTGTAAATCCCCATAAATCGCAGGCTATCATTATCGATGGATCTAAGCAGATTGCCAAATTAAAACACGTTAATGTCCCACCTCTCCTTTTCGATTCCGTTCCTTTGCCCTACAGTGATGTAGTCAAAAACCTTGGCGTTCTTTTTGACAGGACCCTGTCATGGTCTCCCCTCATTGCTGAAGTGAGCAGAAAAGTCTACGGTGCAGCTGGTTCCTTACGTAAATGGAGAAATTTGCTCCCTGTGAAGACCAGGGTCGAGCTTTCGCAATCACTCCTTTTGTCAATCCTCGACTACGCAGATGTCTCAGCCATTGACCTCAATGAGGATTTACTAAACAAACTGGAACGTCTACAGAATCTGTGTAGTCGATTTATTTACGGGTTGCGCAAGTTCGACCATGTGTCCGAGTATAGGAAAAAATTAGGGTGGCTGCCCATCAACTCTGCTGTACAAATACTGTATGATCCAAGATCTCCCCCTTACTTTAAAGAGCGTTTCCAACCGCTCGGCTTCAGCCATAGTCTGCCACTTAGGTCCAAATCTGACAACCGCCTGAACACCCCTCTCACCCAATCTGGCTATTACAAAGAATCTTATACAGTCAAGACTACAATTCTCTGGAATAGCCTGCCATGAAAATCCGCCACTCGGAATACCTTGCTGTTTTTAGGAAAAAAATGCACGCATACCTTCTAACTAAATCCTAGTTTGCAACAATTATTATATATGCACGTTTATGTAGTGTATTCATATTGTATATCTGTATATGTAATTTATATATTGTTTTTTTTTAAGTGAAAATGTAATGTTCTGTGTCTTGTAGACATGTTGCTGGCACACTGCCTGTATTAATAAATAAGTTATCCTTTGTAACAAAGGTTTGCCTGGAAGAGATCGCTTCCAGCGATAAGGCCGCCTTTGCCCACTATAGTTTTAATATTATGGTTTGTAATTATTCCTCTAATGTGCGAGCAATCAAAAGTTTTATCTATCTATCTATCTATTTTACTCCTGCGAGGTTGCTGATGATTTGTGTATAAGTTACCGTTGAAGTACGGAATCCGTTAATCTGCAGATTAACTAGTGAATCTGCAGATTAGCTGATCGAGTCAGTTAAAGTGCGATTTTTTTCTTAAAGTATACGATTTCCGCACTTTAACTAGTTAATCTGCACATTAACGGATGCTACACCGTTAAAGTGCCGAATACCAGTGAGTGAAATAGCCAAGGCTTCAGGAAATTTAAGTAAAAGATCTATATTTATATATGGGTTGTTCAAATATGGTTGTTATTCTGGCAGCCTGTGCGCGCTGGGGGCGGTGTTCCAGCACTCGTACGCCAGCGGCGCGCCCGCGCACGCGTACTGCGCGCGCCCCGGCCTGCGCCTGTGGCGCGCCGACGCGCAAGGCAACGTGCTGCACACGCTGCTCTTCAAGGTGCGCACACACTTATACACTTGAATCTACAGACAGGCCTCCATCACTCGCTCAAGGTCGCGCGATAAGCACCTACGGCTAGCCGTGCGTGTCTTCGAAGGCACAAGTGAGCAGAGGGCCGCCACACGCCCGCCTGTGTAGTCGCACGGCATCTTACGGCCTGCGTAGGTATTGTCTCTTTTTCTCTTTATAATAGTAACAATGTCGAATCGACGTTACTGTGCCGTGTACAGATGTAAAAATAAAAAACCAATAAACAATTGTCGTTTTTCACATTATGATATATGCTACACAGTTCATTTATACGAAGACAACTCTAACGCTGCGCCATCAGAAAAGGTAAAAGCACGCGATAGAAAGGGAGGCAACTACTAGGAGCGCTGCGCGACCTGAGTTCCACTTTATTCATCATATCAGCCGCACGACACCCACTGCTGGGTATAGGCCTCCCCCAAGGATTTCCACGACGATCGGTCCTGCGCTTCCCACATACAGTGGCTTCCGGCAACCTTCACCCTCACGTCGGTCCACCTTGTCGGGGGCCTACCCACGGAGCGTCGTCCGGTGCGCGGTCGCCATTCAAGAACCTTTCCGCCCCAACGGCCATCAGTTCTTCTCGCTATGTGTCCAGCCCACTGCCACTTTAGCTAAGCAATCCTTCGAGCGATGTCGGTTACTTTAGTTCGCCTGCGGATCTCCTCATTTCTTTATTGTGTCGGTGCAAAAGTAGCTTTTTATTTAAATGACTTTGCGGATTGCTGTTTCTGTACTTGTACTATTAGTTATTCTGTGCTACAGAGTCCGGGAAACATTTTGACGCTCTTTCGACGGAGTGGGGATAAGTTCACGCATGTGCACTTGTGAGCGATCAATAGCGCGCGCCCCTCTCCCGCCGCCCGCGCCCCTCACCGCTACGCATACCCAAACTACTTGTTCTGCGCAATTCTCACCCGATTTTAGGATATTTGCCGGCTACTGTAACTGTACTTCATATACTTGGACCTAACAACACTACCAACAGAATGGTCCCTGAATGCTTAGAAACCAATAGTATTTAATATGATCTGATAATAATGTTTGGTAGTTAAAAAAAGAAGTATTTTGCCTAATGCAAAATACTTAATAATGCATATTATAAAAAGGGTTTCCACCATTCGTGATCTTGGTATAACTTTGGACTCCAAACTTCACTTCAATTGTCATATCGATAATATCGTTTCACGTGCTTTCAAAATGCTTGGTCTAATAAATCGTTTAGGAAAACCTTTCAAAAAAATAAATACATTGATTGTATTATTCAACAGTTATGTCCGCAGTATTTTAGAATTCGGAAGTGTTGTCTGGAGTCCTCGGTATGCGGTTCACATTGACCGTATAGAAAAAATTCAAAATAAGTTTTTAAAATCACTGAACTATCGCGCTGGAATCATTCACGATGACTACAAAACAAGTGCCACTCGGTTTAACATATCCCCTCTACAGATTAGACGCATTGTCCTTGATTCGACGCTGCTATATAAAATCGTTAATAGCAAAATTGATTGCACTCCTCTTTTAGACAAAATTAACTTTAAGGTTCCACGTCCATCCTCACGTTCCAAAAGTACATTTTACATCCCTCTATCCCATACAAATTACACAAAAAATTCATTTTTAAGGCGCTCACTTGATTTTTATAATAACAAATTGACCAATATCGACATTTTTTCTATAAGTTTACCAAATTATAAAAGACTAGTTCACGAGGCGTTATCACTTTAAACTTTATAGATGTTATTGCTACACAAAACTATAATTTAAACTATAATTTAATTCAATTTATTGTTTAATATAGACAAGTTGTTATGTCAAATTAACTTCCTTATTGTAAGTCGTTGTAATTTATTAAAAGTAACATAGTTTCTTACGTACTCATTATATAAAATCTTGTTTATAACATAATGGTACTGTAGGTCTATTTGTGTGTAATATTTGTTACTTTACTTGTTAAAGACTGTTTGTTACCTAAATAAATAAATAAAAATAAAAAAATTATAAAGTACACTTTTCTACAAATTAAAATGTCTCATATTTGACACGTCATTACTGAGAAAAGCCAATTGGAGAAGGTCTCGTAAATGATAATGCCAACAGGTTATTGAAACGTGCGGCAGAATTTAAAAACATGACAAGAAAACATAACAAAATTCGACTAGGAACAAAAAATTATGGCGCAATAAAATGAAGCAAAGTTTATTGTGAAAATGCGTTATCTATTTATTGTTGTGTGCGTGACGTCATTAATTAATAATACAAGAAAGTAACGCATACTTAACAACAGTAAAGTGCTGAAAACGAAAAGTATTGATCACAAATAATGTATTGTTCATGACCTGCACTATCCATTTCTGTGTGTGCACTATAGTTCCCCGTGATGTGCTGGCACAATAAAGTTTTGTGATCACTTATTTCAGCAGTTCTTTCTTTGATTCACGACAGTCGTTCCAACAACAGAGCACCACAGTTTTATCTGTTTACTGAATTTTGTACTTCTTTTTATCAGGAAGCGATCGCCAACCCGCTAACCGTGGCGGAGCTGCTGAACCCGTGCGCGCGCGCGCCGCCCGCCGAGCACGAGCGCGCGCTGGCGGCGCTGCGCGTGTACCGCGAGCAGTTCCTGGTGGCGCACGACGCGCGCGCGCTCTACGTGCTCGACCCGCGCCGCGCCACCGCCGTCTGCGTCGTCGACACTCTGCGCAGGTGACGTCACACAAAATTACACGCCGCCATAGTCTAGCAACAATAGTGTACGTGCTCGCCCCGCGCCGCGCCACCGCCGTCTGCGTCGTGGGCACTGCGCTGGTCACGTCACACATCATAGCATTACACTACACACACTCCGCTATAGTCTAACTGGCAACAATATTGTAAGTGCTGGACCCGCCCCAACTAACTTAAAAATCGCCTTATATTTTCTTTTGGTTATGTCTCCCTAAAATCTGTGTAGTCTACCTCATTTAAACTTGGTTTATTTTGTCGTAGAATACTATCAGTGTGCGTGACGAAGGACGAGATCTTCGTGCTGGAGGGTCCGCGGTCGCTGGTGCGGCTGGCGGCGGCGCCCGACAACACCGCGCCCTCAGGTCTGTTCGCCAAGCACGCCTGACATTACACACTAAACTACCTGACATTACACACTAAACTACCTGACATTACACACAACATTACCTGACATTACACACTACATTATCTGACATTAAACACTACATTACCTGACATTAAATACTACACTACCTGACATTACACACTACACTACCTGACATTACACACTACACTAAAAGACATTACACACTACACTACTTACGGACTAACACTCGGCCGCGCCTGACAACACTACGCCCTCAAGTTTTACCAAACACGCCTGACATTACACACTGCACGACCTGACATTACACATTACACTATTTGACATTACACACTACACTACCTAACAATTTACACTACACTACCTGACATTACACTACAGTACCTGAAAGTACACACTACAATACCTGACATTACACACTACACTACTTGACATTACACACTACAAGGTGTTTGGTAAAAGCCTTATATAGTCGAATATGGTAGATAGGGACCATTAAACTGAACAACTTGTACTATGGGAGCAACTTTGAAATCGCAAAAAAAAACAGCTATTTCATACATTTTGATATTTTGGTTATTAATTTTTGTATGAAACAGCTGTTTTTTTTCGCTATTTCAGAGTTGGTCCCATAGTAAAAGTCGTTCAGTTTGATGGTCCCTTTCCACCATATTCGGCTTTATAAGGCTTTTACCAAACACCTTGTATACTACCAAACCTACGGACTTATACTCTTACAATTATTCTTCAAGTTAATATCCTCATGTTTTCAAATAAGTTGTCCGATTTGACAGAACCATTATAAAAATAAATTAAACTGACAGCTTCCTTAATTAAAAAGGACATCCCAGTTGCAGATTTTAGCTAAGAAACGTTCGAGTATTTGACCATTACACTGCTTCCACAGACAATATAACCTAATAGCGCGTCATGGATTGAAAGCAAAATATACATGTGGCATGCGTATCAAAAGTTTACAGAGATACTAATGTCTATAGGACGCGCGAAGGGATACACACCGTATTATGATATATTTTTTCGAACTTGCAATGAGGGCTTTTCAAAATGACAAAAAACTGTAGGCCCGATAGATGGCTTTGATAAAAAGGTAAGTGTCAACTGTATAAAATGTAGGAAAACCTTTTTTTAAGCACAAGTTTTTCAAAGCTAATTTTGACACTTCAGTTGACCATCAACGCCATCTAGTAAGGCAAAAAGTTACTATATCGGGTCATTTAGAACTTACCATCCAAATTTTAAGGATGTATCAAGTCCATGAAACTAAACAACTTTCTCTAAGAAACATGTGTCAAATTTCGCCAGAAAATGTTGGTCACCCCATACTAAATTGATCACGTGATCTCTTTGATTTGTATGGAAAGTAGATTTTTATTTTAAATATTTGACCATGTGTTTCATGGACTGAACACATCCTCAAAATTTGGATGGTAAGTTCAAAATGACCCGACATATATACCTATATATATATTTTTTTATGTCACTTTGTAGAGCCTTCATTGGCAAAGTAGAAATGTCACTTGGATAAGCTACTTCTATATTCTCATAGGTTATGTTGTTTGTGGCTACTTCTAACCTTACAGACCCTAACCATAGTAGAATCAAATAAGTAAGTCATCTTACTCATTATAGCACAGAGCGCGGTTTGTTTGTGAGCGCGCCCGTACGTATGCGTCGTCGCACGCACACACTGACAAAATTTAAAGGTGATAAAGGTGCGCCAGTCGTGGCTGCCGCCCGCGCTCACACGCACGCTCCGCGCCGCTGCGGTGCCTCTCGTAATAATTTGTACTTTGTACGTGTACCTACAGTATACCGTAAGTCAATATTCAATTTCCGAATTTAAAATTAGATTATATTTAATATAAGATTAAAATTTCGATAAGTGTAGTTAAATGAAAGAGTAAAAAATAGTTAATTAATAGTGTAAAAATAAAATTTCATAATCATTTTATTTGAATAAATAATTAGGTACACCTCAGCGAACTAAAATCTATGGAACGAGCATTGCGCTCTAAAAATGGCACCACACGAAAAGTACAACTTAGTGGATGGAGCTAAAAATGATGGCATTTAATTATGCAGCACAAAGCGTCTGAGCCCTGTTTGCTTATTAGCGACCATAATTTGTATAATCATATATTTTCTATACTTATACGAAAATATTGTGATACGTTATTTTTGCATATTTTTACTGCCATCTTTGCGTCTTTTACACTTTTTGACTACACAAGACGTCATTTCTAATAAACTTTCTCTTTCTCTCTTTTCTCTACAATACAAACCGCAATTATTGTAAAGAACGTTAACGTCAGTCACTGGGTGTTTGGCTGGCCCGACTAAAGCTGAGCGGGTTGTACTTTTTCGGCCCCGTGGTGTCATTTTTTAAGCAATATTTGTTTGCAATTACACTTCCATAGATTTTAGTTCGCTGGTACACCTACATGATTTAGTAAAGCAACATTTTAATTAATCCTATTTCAACCGTAAGTTTTCAAATCACTTAACATACGTAGGTAATGAAAACATTGTAGTTAGTTCCTGCAGGGCTATCGGCTAAAAACAATGAAGTAAATATAAACTGTAATTTGACAGATGGATGTGATACATTGCGACTTTTCTTTTGTAAGTTTTTATTGGTGTCATAACGAAAGTGGCAATGTATCACATAGGTACATATGTCAAATTACAGTTAATACTAACTCTATTATTTTAGCCGACAGACCCGCTGGTCTATGTACTTACAAAAAATATTATAAAAACTTTGTATTATAGATCCCTGATGTGATGTTTACCTTACAAGGAAAAAAATGTTTTGTATAGAGATTGACTATGCATTTTTGACGATTGAATAAACTAGTGACAGCCCTACGTGTTTAGGCTATTATCACTCGCTCGAGGCTTGAGTTGGCCTACTTATTTGGTTCTACTATGCCCTAACCTTACTCTACCTTGGCTTTACTCCAACCCTGACATTAAGCAGAACACATACAACGAGTATATTTTTCACAATAAAAGCCTATGAAAATCTAGTGTATGTTAAAAATACTATAATGTCATGCATGACTCATGAAGTTCCAAGTTTTTAATTTTAACATTAACGTTATGTCAATAAATAACGTTAATTTTAACGAGAAATAACGTTAAATTTAACGTTATTTACTAAAAAAAGTTAATTTTAACGTTATTTCTTCCTTTTTTTACCCGTACTTTAAAAGTAACGTTATTCCAATTAATAACGTTATTTTTTTACCGATAATTTTACCGGTACTAAATTTAACGCTATATTTAACGTTAATTTTACCGGTAAAATATTTTTAACGTTATTTTTACCGGTAAATTTACCGATAAAATGTTTTAACGGTATTTTAAACGTTATTTATTTTATATCGTTATTTTTTTTAACTGTATTTCAATCCCTGATTTAAGTATTGTTCACATATTTGTCAGTATTGTGTTTAACTATGTATAGTTAGAATCGTATGTTATAACCGCAATAATGCATTTTTATCATCAATCAGTCAGACAGACAAAATTTTTAATTTATTATAACAAAAACCACCAGTATTGTCATCGACGAGAACACAATGATGACAATTCTGGTGGTTTTTAATAAATGTATGGACAATTTTGTCGAAATTTTATGAAACCAACCTCTTAGTTGTGCCTTATATGTCGTAAATCCCTTCCGTCCTACATACACATCCCGTTTTTTCTATTGTGACATAATTTGATTATGTATGTAAATATTTGTAAAAAATGAGTAGATTTATGAAAACTTGGTGCCAAGTAGTACATACATATGTACTTGAAATCATCGATCAACTATAACTCGAAGTCATGTGCAAACATTACTATGAGGTCTTACAGTGCCCGCAGACGCACAGCGTCCCACGAACAAATCACACGTAAATACGTAAAACAAACGAGCCAATCACAGAGCTTTATTTCAACGCAGTGCGTTCGCGTCGTCAAGGGTTGTTTGATCTGAGTGTTGTGTCTCAACGACGGACTCAAAACGATCCTTGACCATAAGAATAAATAAAACTGGGTAGAACGGACTCTTCTTTGTCGGAGTCCCAAACGCCGCCATTTATATACCTACTCCCCCCTCCATGTCGTTACGCCCCGCTGTCGTCCAGGCGTGTTGCCAGGGTTGATTGCTTACGCCTAAAGATAATAAAATAAATAAAAAATAAAATATGTTTTTTTTTTATTTGAAATTATTATTTTATTCTAATTTTACAAAATATGAGATCAACGACCAAATGGCAGGGCTATTGAAAAGGATTTAAAAAAAATACTGTAGGTACTATGGGCAACAGCGTCGCTTAACCAGTTTGCAACAAAATTCGTGTGCGCGCGTATCGCCCCTGCACGAACTAAACGTATGTGCCAGCGGGCGCGGCGTGCAAGCGATTTTAACCTTAGCAGTGGTTAAGCGACGCTGTTGCCCATGGTAAGAAGGTACTTCTTTAACTAAATTTCACTATTGGGTAAAACAATTGGCTACACAAAAAGAACTGTTCATGTCATTTTGATGAATTAGGTATGAAAATGAAAAATATTTTAAGAAAATATTACTTACCTCCTATCATCTTTGGGCAAACTAAAAAAACTTAAGTTGACATTGTTTTTTAATTATTTGTGTACAACCAAACACGCCACACCACAATAACTTGACGTCATTGTAATTTGTTTCGAAGTCAAGTCAAGTCAAGTCAAATAAGCTTTATTCAAATAAACTTAATTATTAAGTACTTTTGAAGCTCGTACGGAGCGCACAGACAAACGCGCGTGCGGCGACGCTGGCCGAGACAGCCCAACTGAGTATCCCGTTCAACGTGTAGGCTAATGTCGTGACTTTGAGCCCGTCTGGAGCGGGAGTATTTTTTTTATATTTTTTTTTGTTTGAAGGTAAACCAACAGCACATGTGACATTATTAATGTTAACAATAAGTAGTGGATTTGCCAATGGGGAATGTCCGAAAAAAATCAATTTGCCTGAATATTTTTTTATATGTAAGAATAAGCTCCCTTAGTAATAGAAAAAAGTTTCAGAATTTTTGGTTGCGTATAAATAAAAATAAAAAATAAAGTCACTTCGACTTCACAAATTTACGAAAGTAACAGCAGAATGGAGATTATACCTTTGCCACCACCTGCCATAACCACAACATGCTATTAAAAAAATAGTTTCAACACAAAATGTCAAAACTTTTATTTTTAATACTTGCTGTTGTTGTGGCAGGTGGTGGCAAAGGTACAATCGCCATTCTGCTGTTACTTTCGTACATTTGTGACGTCGAAGAGACTTTAATTTATTAAAAAATTTTGACGCAACCGAAAATTCTGAAACTTTTTTCTAAAATTAAGGGAGCTTATTCCTACCTATAAAAAAATATTCAGCCGTTTTTATTTTTTTCGGACATTCCCCATTACAGGTATTCACGTTTAGAAATCAAGTAAATTTAGTATCCGTTCTTCCTAGTTTATTGGGTTATTATTTATGCCTTGACTACGCGAACGCACTGCGTTCAAATGAAAGCTCTGTCATGGGTTTGTTTGTTTCACGTATTACTTGTGATTGGTTCGTTGGGCGGGCGCTGTGAGACCTCATAGTAATGTTTGTGAATACGGGTGTCTGAGACGTCAATAAATTTTAATACTTTACTATAAAGCATTCCAAATTAAACCTAGTTTAAAATTGCTTACAATTATTAGTATATCAATAGTTTGATGTCTCGCCGATTTATTGTTTTGATTGATGTTTAAAATATTTGTCTTCTGACTTATTTCCTAATCTGTAGTGCTTATTGTTATTTGCATCAGACGCCATAGCAAGTAGTGCCATTATTTTGATTTGAATTTGTTATTTTTTGTTATTATTTGGTCAGTAGAATTTGAGGGAAAATCTCTCTTGATTATTATTTTATGCTCGCTATTTCAGCGGAACTGAATTTTTGTTGTTTTAAAATTGCATTCCAAATTGGACATAAATGGTACTTAAATTTTAATTTAAAGATCGTGCTGAAAAGAAGTTCTTGTTATTTTATTAACTACACTAGGCGTCAGAAAAACCGCACCTAAGTTAATTTAATTCTATCTAATTTAATGGTAAGTGTTGTTATATACTTCTTCCCCTTCGGACATAGCCAACAGTCTCTAGAAACCGTTGGAATACTCGTCGAACGGAATCAATTACTGATATTCAGTTTCCGAGCAACATTACATTACCTGATTTTTTTGCAATATTTGAGCAACTTCACGGGCAATAGTATTCATTTTGGGTATTCCTTTATTTAATGAACTGTTGTTGAAGTGTGTTTTCTCCATCTCGATAGCGAATTTACCCGCATTTCCTGAATTGGCCCCTTTTATTTTCCTTTTATGGCGGCATAAACAATAACGCTTTAAGCGTTTAATTATGGTAACTGTTATGTAATTAAATCAAACAATTATTAATTGAAAGCTCATTAAATGTACTTTCAATAGATATCAACATTTACACAATAAAACGTCAGCTAGCAATAGCAGGTGGCCAAGTCTTAACTTATTTTCGAAGAGGTGTGATTTTTCTAACGTCGAGTGTATTATATTATGTTTTTCATTTTGATAAATCATTGCTTCATTATACTTAATATTTGAAATGTGCTTAAATGGTACTAAGGGAGATTATTTTAGTTTTAAGTTATACCTTTGTTATTTTTTTATTATATATTACGTGTACTTTAAACTGATACCAAATTAGGACCAATGTACTTGTTATATTAAGCAAATGTTTTTATTTTTGGACCCTTTTGTTTTAGCAGTACCTAACTAAGTCATTTTATCCTTCGTACTCTTAATCTCGTCACTATTACAACGGGATAAGGTGTAAAGTACAATGTGTTTTTACTTATGAGTTGTGCTTATAAAACCTGAGTTTTTGAGTTTTCTTTTCATCAAAGTTAAAACTCGTGACTCTCGGGAGTTACTTGGTTCGTGAACGTAATCATTAGACATCGGATTATATGCACTAACAAAGTGCCAAAATATTCACAAAAAAGCAGTTAATATGCCCAAAATATGCACAATGCAAAAGAAAAAGATTTATTTTTATTTTATATATTTTAATTAAAGACGATAGCAAAACAGGCGAAATATTCTTAAAATTGTGCATAGTTTTTGATGAAAGAAATATACAATAAGTATTTTTCCAAACTTTCGAGCAGTTTGTGACGTTTCACCCAGTATCGATTTGTACGCCGAAAACAACCCCTCTACATCAACTGACGTCATTGAAAAAAGTTTTGTCACCATTTCTGGAGATCCAGGTATCTCCAGAAATGGTGCCAAAACTTTTTTTTCAATACGGTACGACCTGTGCCATTGATGTAGGCATTAATGTTCTTCATGTCTTCAAGATTCGGGTTTTTACGCAAAGTAGCATCTATTTTTTACAAATCTTTTCTGATATTGAAGTAGGAAGAGCATTGGCGAGTTGTTGTTTTCAGTATTTCTATTGATTTCAATAGAGGCTAGCTTAAACAGCTCCATACGTACCGATCGCTACTAAACGAAATATGCACGATTGGGGAAAAAGGCTAAAATATGCATTAACGCCGTAATTAGAGTGTTTTTTTTGTATATGCAAATGCATAAAATCCGATGTCTAGTAATCACTAATAACTAAAGCATCTTTACATAATTTTGTTTATGAAGTTATGCTCGATGTAATTTGAAAATATAAAACTCAAATTATTTTCTCTAATGCAAATAAAATATGGAAGCTATAATAATACCTATGGCTATATTTTTATGATAATAAGTTACGATTTTTAATATGAAAGATTTTGTGTTCACCTAAAGATATAACTGCTGAACCCCTAAGATTGAATTTAAATGCTTCCATGATGTATTTGTATTTACTGAAACCATTTTTCTTTTGTTAAATATCTTGTTTATACCCGGACAGTATTTTTTATAACTTACCTGTTTAAGGTGGTACCCTGAGCGAAAGTGGCGCCGCGGTGAATTTTATTTAATATTATAATTCTAATACACAATTTTAATAATGTTTATCGTGGAGATTTTAGGGCCTACAGTCTAGTATTTTTAAGACGATATCGTTACATTCCCTAGTAGTCACTGCTAGAAGTAGATAGAAAAACTGCTAAATGTGACCGTTTTTGACACATTTGCTATCTACTTCTACGAATGACTACGAGGGCATGTAGTGATACCTTCTAAAAATACTAGACCATGGGCCCTAAAATCTCCACGATAAACATTATTAAAATCTTTTTCTATTAATAACTTATTAAATAAAAACCTCTGAGGGCGCCACTTTAGGTCATACAACCGCCTTAAGCTATTATTATGGCTATCCAAACCCCAACTACTAATAGTTAAAGATCCTAGTCGATAATCAGCGTCGTAGCTAGGGTCGTGAGCGCCCCTGGCAAGATTTGAATTTTGCGCCCCTTGGGGCGGCAAGGGAGGCGGCCCCTGCAACCCACAGGAGGGCGCACTTTGCTGACCCATAGGTAGAAAAAAGGCAAGACATACAGACTTTTTTCTAGCTAAGGGTCAAAGTGCGCCCTCCTGAGGGTTGCACCCCTGGCAACCGCCTCCTTTGCCAGCCCCTAGCTACGACGCTGTTGCTAATGCTTCATTCTAATAATCTATACCCAGTAAGACAAACTTACTAATAAATTGTTGCTTAGAATTCGGGATATAACAGCATTTGCGTAGTAATTATCCCCCCTCCGGATCATAAGGTCTTAATACCAAAACACATGAATGTACTGGGGATAGGTCACAGGAATCAGCCGTTAGTTCACCTGATGCTTGAATTTATTTTGTATGATTAATTTTATTTCCGGTATGTATAAATTTTGCATGAGTGTTATCACAGAATATCCATTTTTTTTATTTTTAGTTCTTAAGACGCTAATAGTATTCACCTACATTTTATAAGACTGGATTTTTTAAATAAGAACCCGACCAAGTATTTTGCTTTATAAGTGCATATTTGGAATCTATACAATAACTTTTAATATTTTTGCAAATAAATCTGTGTGCCAAACCTGTTTATAACACACACTCTGTTTTTATAATAATAAATTGACCAAAATCAGGACTTAAAGAAACAATGTGTTATAGAAAGGTAGACTCCGATTTTCTTTGCTTAATATATTTTTTTTAAGTTCTGTTTGCAAAGCAGAGACATTTTATGACCTCCGTAGAATGACACCGATCCCTCATTAGGCTTTTTATTTATAAATTGCCGTTGCGAAAAGAGTCTAGTACGGTTCGCAGAAACTTTAAGGGCGTCCGCTGCGTTAAGCGGAATCCCAGCGGGGGTACACGGTGCGGGAATATAAATTGCTGGTTTTCTGACGTACAGATGCTTGCAGTGCATGAGTAAGCTCTAATCTATGTCAACCCGCGCGCGTGCAGTGGACGTCCTAAATTTGAGAACTGAAAATATAATTTTAAATAATATTTTTATTTATGGTGTTAACTTTCGGAGTTCATAAAATCGCTCACACTTAGTTACCCAGCGTAGTGAGAAAACTTTTATGTTGTCATGTCTGTACGTGCTGCCAATACGGCATATTAAGCGAAACATTAATCCTGATACCTGTTATAAAATTGTGAATTAGTTCTTAAGGTTTTGTAAGTGTTTCGCTTGAGGTGTCGTCCTTTGTACCGTTGCACATCGCTAGCATGGCCATTGTACTTATATATAAATATACTTTTGTAGTAAAATGCCGCATTTTTATTTCATACCGCTGTAGATAGAAATCCTTGCTTTAGTTTTGTCCCGTATATTTATGTATATGAGCAATGGCTCTGTTTGTTAAACGCTGTTAAGCTATCTGTAAGACGTAGTAAAAGTACCTCACGGATATAAAAAACTACCTTTGAAAAACTTGAAGATTAAGAAATATTTTTTAATAGCTAATAAGAAGTAATTTTTAATAACTAATTACTACTGCGCATACCCCCTCTGCATTTGCCGAACTCTCATAAACCATTACGCGAAGTGTAACATTTTTTGACACTTAATAACTACACTTAGAACTGAAGACATTTTGTCAATCTCTCGCCGCTGACAAAAAAGTCTTGAAAGTATAAGAATTAGAATTTCCATCTGAGTAGGTGCATAGTTAATTAAAAATGCATCGTGAATGCAAAATCTTGAAGATATTCTATAGTGAACTACATAATTACAAAAGTAGCGTAACATGTACAGTTTTAGCGCCGTGATAACCGAGTTTAATAGTTATTTATGCAATTGTACTATAATGAGGGGTATTAAAACACGAATGTGGATTTATCACACGAGGCGAAGCAGAGTGTGATAATAGTATCACATGAGTGTTTTAATACCTAATTATGTACAGTTGCATACAAGACTTTATCTACACCCATTTTTTTTTATTTTTTTTTTATTTGGGAAACAAACAATATTTCATATATTATACATATGGATTAAAAACACCCATGACATTTATCTACAATTCTACACCCATGATATGTATCCTCTATAAAGGTTTTGACTTTGTCTTTGACTTTCCTCCCCCTCCTCGTCATTATATCTTCCGAAAGAGTGTTATAAGGTTGTACCGAATTTCATAATGCAACGCTTCGCGCGTGGCGCAGCAGGACCAGCTCTTGCTCGGGATATTGTAATGATGGCAGTAAGCTAACTGTTTCAGAACCCTTTACAGAGGATTTAAAGCATGGGTGTAGATAAACTCTTTTCCTTCCTGGTAAAGTTTAATAAATAAACTTACAAATACACAATTTCAAAACATACGAACGAGTGTTCATTTTGTAAATTATAAAGTGGAAATTGTGATTGTGACGTCAAAATTGGCTACAATTTAGGTACACTACGCCTAAATAAACGTTTATTTATCAAGACAAGTATTAACTAGTAAATAATGGACATCAGAAACTTACCATCAGAAGATTAATAACGATTTATCACGACAGACGAGCCGCTGAACCTGATGAGCAAGTCCCTCACGTCGTCCCTACAGCAAGCAGTCAGCACGGTGCGGGAACTAACCCAACTGCACCAAACTGTCCCTTATCTGGGCAGCATGCTCGAGCAGCCCCTCGCACTCCTCACCAAGAACGAACTGCTCGACAACACCGTCGCAAGCGCAGAGGAGTGCTTCGAACTACCTCCCATAAAGCACCTCCCAAACGACTTGTCAGATAACGTGTTAGAATCCATCATTAACGAGTTCAAAGACGTGTCGTGTGACGCGGAAGAGTTGAGGAAGGCGAAATCTGAGGAGTTGCAGAGGAAACTGCGGTTGTATAATAGTATAGTGGAGCAGAAGAGCGAGGAAGGCGAAGGGCTGATCCACAGCCGACGGAGCCGTCGGCGCGAGGGCTCGGGCGGCAGTACCCCGCGCCACGCCACGCCCGTGCGCCACAGCGGGCCCGACCACGTCTACACCAGTCCTTGCCTCATGAATGTTAGTGTTTATGGGTACGTACGTTGTTTCTGGTTGTACTTTTCACGGATTGAGGACCTCTGCTGCGATAAGTGGTCGCCCGTCGCGGGTCTCCTGCTTATGCTAAATCAAAGAAAGAAAGTATACGCGTGCGGGCTCCACTTAACGCAACAGAGGCCCTATAGTAAAAATCAACCAAAAAAAACTAGCTTAGAATAGCACCATTTAATCACATCAATCAATCAAGCACCATCAATCACAATTTAATAGAAAGAAATTAATTTATTTTTATGTATACTTTTTAATATACCATAAGTAGGTATATTAAAAAGTATACATACCATACCTTATCTGTATTAAAATAAAAAATAAATTGATTTTTTTAAATAATTAAATTGTTTTTAGCTTAGAAACTTTATTGATAAGTTTCTAAGCTATTTACAATGCAGGTATTTAGGTAACAAATCATGAATTTTATCTAATCTAATCACACGACCAGTCGGCCACTCAATCCAACAAACTAGGCACAAAAGATCTGTATTTCGTGGATACTGAAGAAGACTGTGTGACAGATATTTCTAGTGTATTCTATTATAAAATTAGCTTGTAAGACACGTATTATAAAGTAGACGACTATCTTAAAGATCAAAATGCGTGGAAATGATGTAACACATAACTTGCTACTATAAGTACTTTGTTAAAGTAATATAACAATAAGTCTATGTTGTTGCCAATAATCCTGTCACCCTGTTGTAATTATTTGGTAACGATATATTAAAGTTTGTAAATATCGTTACTTATGGCTGTTACAGCTGATAAGTTTCTTGCGCCCGTTCTTCTTGTCAGCTAAAAAAGTCTGGAACGGGTGGTAGGAAAATATAGACGATTCAAAAGTACTTAATAATTAAGTTTATTTGAATAAAGCTTATTTGACTTTGACTTTGACTTTGACGTAAAAAGGTACACAACAATAGTTTATAGGAAGTCCCAAACTAGAATAAAATTATTTTGTTTATTTGGGAATTCTTTCCATATAGGTATCAAATCAAAATGTAAGTTTGTACCTAAAGTTAAAATAAACATTTACTTACATACCTACTTAAAACATAGAAATATAAAATTAACAACATCCGTTATTCAAATAGCGACAAAAATAAATAAAGATAATTCTACTTACGATGATAAAACCAATCAAAGTGATTGTAGTCGCATTAATCCTTACTTCAATTCTGTTCAGGAATGATTCTCAAAACGACGATCTTCTGGAGAAACAAATTGAGGAGAAAGAGAAGATTCTCGCCAAAATGTTGAACTTGGAGTCGCTGAGCATTACCGCCACCGTCCCCAAGAGCGAACCATCCGAGCACTACAAAATAAACCCAGTGTACAAGGAAATAGAGGTCACTCCCTTCATAGAACCTACACCACCGAAAGAATTAGAACCGGAAAAGAAACCGACTCAAACAGCCAACTCGAAAGAAGACCCTAACGCTGTAGATTTAGTGCCCAAAATCGTAAAGTTGCCCAACAATTGGAACTTAGGAGATATAGAATTGAAATTGGATATGCGATCGAACGGTGTAAAGGACCCTAGGAGTATAATATCGCCAGAAGATCACATAGAAAGCGACTGGGAGATAATCTGATACAAAAAGAACAAGTGAAATCAACTTTATAATACATTCAGCTCAATGCATTTATTTGGAAATAGTTATAATGGCAGCGGAGCAAGAAAAAATCACTACGAGTTTATGTACGGTCACGAGCAATAAGATGTACACACTTTAAGGCTGGTTTACATTATCTTAGTATTTAGTAGAGTGCTTAGTAGCGTGCGAGTAGATTCGAATGTGAGTGCTTTAGTAGTTTTGGTGCCACAAGGCTGGTTTACATTATCTTAAGGCTGGTTTACATTATCATAGTCTTTAGTAGAGTGCTTTAGGAGAGTAGAAGTTCATTACGTGGTGTGTTTGACGTTCTTTTAAAATCGACGAACATGCCAAGCAATGTATTTCTACTCGCTACTCGACTCGGTCGTCTACTTGACTAATGTAAACCAGGCCTTAGTCTTTAGTAGAGTGCTTTAGGAGAGTAGAAGTTCATTACGTGGTGTGTTTGACGTTCTTTTAAAATCGACGAACATGCCAAGCAATGTATTTCTACTCGATACTCGACTCGGTCTTCTACTTGACTAATGTAAACCAGGCCTTACCAGTGACCGTTTACACGCTTCCAGTAGAGTGTCATTTTTGCCATACCTAATACCTATTATTTAATTCAATTACACGTCACGCGTTCACCGGCAAATGCACTCTACTAAAGACGCTACTAAAATGTCATTTACATGCTTCCAGTGCGAGTGCGAGTAAAATATCGCGCAGGGGGTGAGCGGGCGCGCAGGGGGTGCTACTAGAAAGCGAGTAGAAAGGCTACTAGAACGTTACTCTCTTTAGTCATAAGACGACCGTTTACATGTTTCCACTAAAGCACTGTCCTAAAGCACTCTACTAAAGACTAAGATAATGTAAACCAGTCTTTAGAACTATGTCACATTCAACTCTCAGTGTGAAAATGTCATAGGTTAATCAATAACGTAATATGACATAAGTTCAAAAATGTGTACATCTTAATGCTCGTGACTGTACAGTGTACTTAGATCTAGAATTTTCAATGACGATTTGTAACCTATTGCATTTAACGTGGCTGGCTTTACCATAGAAGCAATTTTATACCAATTATCATCTTTGATATTACAGCTTTCCTATTTTATAATAAAATATTTATCAGTTATGTATAGTTATTATTTTGTTAAAAAAAGTGTATTATCTTTTGTCATTAGGGGTTTGAGCATTGTACATTGTGCCTTAGGCCCGTAATTATAAGCCGCTGTCAACGCTGAGAGCTATCTTGAGATCATACTTGAGCTACAGTACTGCATCTTAGCCCCCCTAGCATGACCAGCGTAACCAGGGACCGGAAAACCCCTTTATTTGGTTAATCCTATTGTTAGGGAAACGAAACCATATTAAAAGGCTTCCCAAATGATATGGCTCCCCAAATGATAGGGTTTCCCTAACGATAGTATTTATTTGATTAAGCCTATTGTTAAGGAAACGGTATTAGGCTTCCGAAATGATGGGGCTTCCCAAATTATAGGGTGTCCCTATCGAAAGTATTTATTTGATTAAGCCTTTTGTTAGGGAAAACGTATTAAAAGGCTTCCCAAATAATAGGGTTTCCCTATCGATAGGGTTTCCGTACCAATAGGGTTTCTCTATCGATAGTGTTTATTTCATTAAGCCAATTGTTAGGGAAAGCGTTATAAAAGGCTTCCCAAATAATAGGGTTTTCCTATCAATAGGGTTTCCCTATCGATAGTGTTTATTTCATTGCCAATTGTTACGGAAAGCGTTTTTAGCGGATAGGGTTTCCGTATTGATAGGGTTTCCGTATCGAAAGGGTTTCCCTATCGATAGGGTTTCCCTATCGATAGTGTTTATTTTATTAAATCAATTGTTAGGGAAAGCGTATTAAAAGGCTTCCCAAATGATAGGGTTTCCCTACGATAGTGTTTTTTTATTGAGCCTATTGTTAGGGAAAGCATTTTTAAAGGCTTTCCAAATGATAGAGCTTCCCAAATGATAGGGTTTCCCCGATAGGATTTTCGGATTTGGTAAGTGCTTACCCGAACTAACTATATTAATATGGTTAGCCTTTCGTTGGCGTAAGTTCCGGTCCTTGAGCATAACACGATATGTATCGCGTGATATAGCGTTTTATCACGTTTAACTATCAAAAAGACAAGACTGTTGATCGAGTGTCGATAAAATGCTATATCACGCGATATATATCGTGTTTCGTTGGTCATGCTAGGTAGGCAGGTATGATCTGACGCACGATAGCTATTAAGCGGTTTATAAATACGGGCCCAACCAAGTGTTGTTGCTACATGAAACAAACGTGAATCACATAGGCGCGAGCGCAACTGCTTTTCTTGTGTAATTTACAATAATGCTTAAAATCAATAATAATCATTGGAAATAATAATTAAGTATATTAACTGCTACTAAAACTTTTGATTCCAGTTCGAATATCATATAGGTACAAGGTAAAAATATTTATGATATGAAGCTCGTCCGACTGATATTTATATGATAATTAGTTTTAAGACTGATCATGTTTACAAGGCACATATTAGTTATATGTATTGTAGGTATAATTTAAGTATAACTCGTTCTATAGTCGGACTTTTTCTCTTATTCCCATGAAACTTCAAACAACTGTTCACTTCTCAAGCTTACGCGCTCACTAGACATGAAATAAAACACTTTTTAACGGATACTAGCGCGGTTTTATTGAATGTACTTTGGTATTTGGTTTGATTTTTGGTTTTCCCGACGTTTCGTGTCCCCCGTGACCACGGCAGCTGCAAAGGTGCCGAAACGTCGGGAAAACCAAAAATCAAACCAAATACCAACTAAATACCAAAGTACTTTCAATAAAACCGCGCTAGTATCCGTTAAAAAGTGTTTTATTTCAAACAACTGCATTAAAGTATTTCATGGTAGGTGTATTTTATTGGCTTATTTTCGTGCTTTTTAGTAACTAGAAGTTTTGATATATCAGACTGGATAGTGGAAGTGTTTACCGAGATTTTGATAAAGATCATAGGGCATATTTGACCTGCTTAATGAAAGTTCGCGTACGGAAACCAAACCAATTTTAAATTTAAGAATTCAATCCTACATTTCAAAATTATTTATTATTTTTTATGTACCGACCCGCAGAAAAAAGTTATTTGACAGTAAGTGTGTGAGTAATGTTTAATGTTATTAAACTTTTGTTAATAAAACAAAAGTTTTTACTTTCATCATTGTGAAAATGTGTAGTACAGGCTTAGTAAACGTTTGTATTGTCTTTATTTATTCATTTTAATTTATTAATTATTGAAATTCTATGATATAATGATAATAAATGAAACATGTCCTGCAAGAATGCAACCCATACCATTGAGTAGCAAATTAATACATTTATCTACATACCTAGCCCTATTTCGTTTGTGTACGCCGTAGGTCAAATGTGGAACAAAATGCCCAATGACCTTTGACTTTCATGAGAATAAAAGAAAAAGTTTAATCATAGTTAAGTATTATTTTTGGTGTACGTATGTCACATCACATGTATGTTTTCTGGTGTGGTTTAATTTGCGGTGATATATTTTTAAGTGTATTTGTAAGAAGTATTCGAATTTATAAAATACCTATGTGGTTTTAACCACATCGAGAATCATAGATCCATAGTTTCCAAAATCCATAATGTTGAACAAGTAATAGCTTTAAGTGTAATTAATATTTATGTCTGCTTTTATTAATTGTACCTATTTTTTATGAAGTCTATTTTGTGAAGTTAATAGAGAAAACAGAAGATGTAACACAAGGGCTGTTATAACAAGATTTAATTATTTTAGAATTATTTAAGGCCCCTATCACCCTCCATAATTATATAATGTATCGAAAATTCATATGTTCAGATTGAAGATAAGGTTTTTTTAGTTTATTTACAAACAATAACCTCTGTATAATATAGTTCGTTCTAGTATTAGTTCGCAAAAGAGCAAAAAATGGCCACTTCAGGCAGTTTCGCTAACTACTACTACAACGAACTATATTTTACTGAGGTTATTGTTTGTAAATATACTATAGAATCTTAGCTTCAATCTGTACATGTGAATTTTCAATACATTATGTACTTAGCGAGCAAAAAATTTAATAAAAATGAGGGCGCCACTTGAGGGTGATAGTCGCCTTAAGTTACTTACATCCATAGAAAACGTAATTCTAAGAACAAAGATATCTTTCGCCATTACAAGTGGCATATTTCATGCCGCAGTTTAAACCTTTACTGCTACTTTTATTTTAATAAAAGAACTATATCGAATAAAATTATCTCGTCAGCATAGAAATAAATGTTATAGATAGACACTATACAAGCTCTAGTTTAAGATACAATAATGTAATTACACAGCAAGTTATTATTCGAAAGCCGAAAAATCAACACAGAACCAATCATACAAATTCTGTAATTTTAGGGTTTGAATGTATTTCATATTTTCCTAATTATTTTCCAATTCTAAATAAGTTTCACCGATGCTAAATGAAACGTTGAGGAGCTTTCATTCAAGTTATAGTTAAAACATGATCTCGTTTGACGCACAGTAGGAATATCAATAAGGTGGGACTGTTGGTAAAAATAAGGGCTCAATTTTGATTGCACATTACAACAGGGGCCGTACCGGCTAACGAATCGAACTTCGGAAATTTTTCCGAGTTTCAAATAAAAACAGATAAATCGAAGTAAGGAATTGCATATTGTACTATTTGTTGAAGTTATTTGGAAGATATGGATGTTTGTGTGACCTCATAAATTAGGGTTCGCCATTTTGGCCCAATTGGGGCTCGATTTATCTGTTTTAATTTGAAACCCGGCAGACTTTTCGAAGTTCGATTCGTTAGCCGGTACGGCCCCAGTTCCTCTCTTCGTATAGTCTATTCCTTACTTGTATTTGGCAAATATCCACACAACTCTTTATTGAAATATATTTATTTTTAAAATACAAGAGATGATTATCTATACACAGATTACTAAAGATCATATTTTAATGACAATTTAATAGGACGCTTTTTTAAGTATAACAAGTAAGGATAAACAAACTATACAATTACAAAGTGTTACAAAAATCCCTAAAGCCGAATATGGTAGATAGGGACCATCAAACTGAACAACTTTTACTATGGGACCAACTCTAAAATCGCGAAAAAAAAGTTGTTTCCTAGAAAATAACGGAAATTTCAAAATGTATGAAACAGCTATTTTTTTCTGGATTCAGAGTTGGTTTTATAGTAAAAGTTGTACAGTAGTCCCTATCTACCATATTCGGCTATAGGTTTTTTTGTATCACGTTGTATAAAGATTCTTTAAGTATAACTTTCTTAAACAGTTTTAGTTTTATTGATTTGGAAAAAGATTATCAGTATTAATCGCGTATTTTTATATAATGCGAAACAAAAAACGAAAATACCTTATTAAAACGCAGAGAAATAAATAAAATGCGACAAGATCGAGCCCAGTATTCATAATAAAATTGTATTAGAAGTTTAAGCTTGCTAGTAGAAACAATAAAATATGTTTAGTAAATATATGCTTTTTACGGTTTCTATACATAATATTTTGTTATGTTTATAGTTCCATCCCATAAATTATAAAAAAACTCAATTGCCTGTAACAAAGTGCCGGCAGCTTTTATTTTTTTAAATATTGCTTGCACTTTGGTGTAGAGACTTAATACTAGAAGTGTCGGAAATGTTTGAAGGCACGATAAAACAACCCTAAGCGTGCCCGCAGACTACAGACTTACTATCGGCCGACAGTTTAGTCGGGCTCTCAATCAGTAAGAAGGTGTATGCAAGTGCGCACACTAGAACGATTCGGTATCGGCCGATTCTTCATACAAAACCTACTATCGGGCCAACTATCGGGCGATAGAAAGTCTGTAGTCTGCGGGCACGCTTAAACGAGGTTTAGACTAGCAATAAAACTTGCAGAAGTTGACTTCCGCAAACTGTTACCTCTGTGTAAACAGGTGTGGCAAGGTAAAGTCACCCCGGGTGACAGTGTTAGAGGGGACTCCTGGGAATAAAGGAATTCTCAGTGTTGCAACTTGCAGAACTTGCTCACTCAAGAAATTGCAGGAAAAGCTTGCTAGTCTAAACCTCGGTTTATAGAAGATCGTAGAACAATCTGATTGCATGAACACTGCATCTTTATTTTATAACTAGCTTCCGTCCGCGTGGACATTCGGAAAATCCCTAGGGAACCTTTGACCGGGATAAAAAAGTATCCTGTTTTGATCCAGGTTATAAACTATCTGTGTGCCAAATTTCATTCAAATCCGCTCAGCCGTTTTTGCGTGCTATAATTATAGTAGGATTTATTTTGTTAATATTGTGATATTTTTGTTTATGTACACTACGTTATTTTGAAAGTAATAAATGTTTATCAGAAACGATTGCAATATTTTTGTTTGTAACACACAAAAACTGATCTGTGAACCTGAACTGTGAAATGAGTAAAACAGTAATGTAACGTCCTAATGATACCTATATGATTTACAATAAACGATATAATACTGTATAATGTAATAAACTAAATGATACCGCAGGAAGAACATACCCAGCAGTGGATGTCATGCGTCTGATATGGATATGATACTATACAGTCACACGTTTAAAATATGTAGGTATACAGTTTAGAACTTTGTCACCCTGTTGTGGTTGTTATTTGTCATTGATTTCTGTTCAAAAAAGTAATATCTTGTAGGGTGAAAAAGTGTTCTAAACTGTATACATAATACTTCGATCAGATAGATATATTAATAGAAGTAACTGTACATAGTTACCTAAAAAAAAAAACAAGTATTAATGCTTACAAACTTTATTTAAATAACACAATGTGTATCGACACCGATGCAAATAAATAATCTAACCCAAACAAATAATAAACAAAAAAAATCAGATCGTTCAAAAATTCTGCCATAACATTGGAGCTGTCACACATTCTATTTACAGCAAGAAGCTCATTTTATAATCAGCACATAAAATAGATTATTTTGGTACCTTACATGTCTATTGTACTGTACCATACAGTTTTGTAGTTTCCTGCATAAATATTACGTTACTGTGTATGTTGCAGGTTCAAAGGAGACCCGGCCTTTTATGCTAAAGTTGTATACTTAATCTGCAATTCATAATCTCCTGTACTTTTCCACATAATAGTCATCTGTCAACCAAATGACAGATCAATGCCAAATCGAAAGTCGTATGAACATTTCGTTTCGAAAAAAGGAAAAGAATTATGGTTTATGCAGCCACGCTTTTATATTTCATAGTGACTTTTCTGCCCTTTGAAAATTGAATGTGGATAACGGAACGTTTTTAATGACTCGTGTTGTTCCTGTAGTGTTTCCATATCAGAAAATATTCATATTTAAATAACTTTTTTCTACAAGACAGAACTTGATCAATGTAGCAAATATTATGGGCTTTATTTTAAGACAAAGTTCAATCGTATACAAGTTAAGCATTTTTCTTATGGCGAGTGCCGCTTCTCCTTTTACTTTGGACCCCAGATAATACAAATAATGGAGTTTGAAATGGATTTGAATATACTTATATCTATTTTAAGTAAAATGTACTGACCATAAGGTGGCAAATATGTGACACAGAACCCCCACCACCAATCATAACTAAGAATTTTTTATTGATTGGAAAGTTCAGAAATTACTTTTGACAACTTAAACTAAAACTAGATCTTTCTAAGAGTTAGAAGCTCGTAGACATAGTAATAGTAGTCACACTCACTCACAATCAGACAAGTCTTACAATAGCATTAACTGTATGTAGGTATAATAATAAATTCGCAATAAGAAAATATCAACTAAATGTATGGTATACTTCAACATCCTATTAGTTTTTTGTCAATCTGGAAGGGTTTTGAGTCAAAACCCTTCCAAAGCGTCAAAACTTTTGACGCAGATCGTCATTTTCGCAAATGGTCATCGCGAAAAATTTGGTCACTTTCGCAGAATGACATTTTCGCAAATGGTCACTTTCGCAGAATGTCATTTTCGCAACTAGTCACTTTCGCAAAACGTCACTTTCGCAGAATGTCATTCACAATTTTCTGTCAAATTTTGGGATAAAAAGAAAAAAATTTGTGAATGACATTCTGCGAAAGTGACCTTTTGCGAAAATGACATTCTGCGAAAGTGACCAAATTTTTCGCGATGACAATGTGCGAAAATGACGATCTGCGTCAAAACCTCTGGAAGTAGTGTAAAGAGAAGACGACAATATTATAAATAGGTACAAAAGAGTAATATGTATACCTAAATATTTAGTTATTACGACTTTGTATGGATTAATTTAATGTAAACACATAAATGACGACCTTACTACAATAACACTATTTTAAGACAAGTCAAAATTAATTATGACACAACTGCTAGGTGATTGCATAAAGTCAATCATATTCATTTGACGGTTCATATTGTATCATGATAATGTCATCCCATACAAATTGCAGCCGATTGAATACGATATGAACTGTCAAATAAATAACTTACGCAATCGCACACCTGATATCTATAAAATGACAAGTATATAACATAGTGAATAAACAATACCTTGCGAAACAAACCTGTATAAAATAAATAGGGAAAAATAATCAGAGATCTTTAGTAAATACGAAACACAGCATTAAACTATACGAATATTAAGTACCTATCCTATGGCTAAATAATTGGTCAGTGTGGACGAAAAAAAGTACTGCGCAGTGTAACTTTCAACGAGGACGCATCCAAACCAAGCCAGCCTTCGTAGCATGGCTACCGAAACAATATAAAGCAATATAACGACACCACATACATACACTCACACCTGTTTCCCATAGCGGTATGCAGATACTATGGATCGACACCTGCTACGATCCTTGCACACTTATTTCGGTTCACTCACATCCTTCAATCTTTTCATACATGCCCTGCGGTTTTTGTTACTGCGTACGCCAGGCTTTTTTATTAAAACCTCTATTTGGCCCGCGTAGGTTTTTCTGGGACGCCCTTACGCAATCGTTCCTTCCACATTAGCACAATATATCTCTTTCGTGATTCGCCTTTCATTCATTCTCTCTAAGTGACCAAACCACCGGAGCATTCCTTTCTCAATTCTTGTCACTATATCATCTTTCAGACCACACCTTTCACAATCACATCATTGCTCACTTTATCACTCAATTTGACTCCACATATTTTTCTCGACGATCGCATCTCTACCGCATTTATTCTGCTTTCATTCTTCTTCTGCCATAATACGCAAGATTCACTTCCATACATCAGTGTCGGCACCAGCACTCCGTTATGCATAACGACACAATTAGTGTCAAAATGTATTTTAACAGATAAAATTCGATAAATGTAATATAATATTATTATTTTGTTTTGGTGGTCATGCTACGAGGCAGGTCCTTCCATTGAGACGCCATTACAGTACCAATAACTTATATAATAACTGCTCACTGTTGCGCAGAGTGAAAGTTATAAGTTTTCGTCCGAAGTAAATAAATCAAAGTATAAATGCAGTAAAGCGAGACCTTACACTAAGTTAGATTAACTGAGAATTACCTACATTAAACTACCGCGCGGTAATTACAGAGCAATGTTGTTTGCATATACCTATGTATCAACTTAGTATTTAAACTAAAGAATATCGAAAACTATCGTATCGTATGTCGGTGGTCATGTTAGGGGGACTGAGCTCGTAATAGTGGTAGATACAGTAGTTTTTTACTCTGAGTGACACGTAGTTAATTAAAACCAAAATATTACAATAGTTGATATTCGAATTTATTTATTTGCCGTTCGGTGTATTTTCTCTTAGAGGCGTAAAGCACTCGGTTTACATTTTAACTTTATCTATGCAAATAACATTCCTCTTAAGTAATTTATGCTAATTATAGTTACTGGCGCTTTTGATTAATTACACATTTTTTTTAATACTCAAATTCTTGCGACTGTCGCACAATATTTGGTTTCAAACACCCTATAAAAGTCATCAAAATCAACGAAAGCTATGAAGCTTTAATCTATAACAATTTATTAGTAAAATATCACAAAACCTTAGCGCAAATTAAGCCGTATACGAAAAGTTAGCTGCCTTTTTCTTAACGATTAGTTTTTATGTGTCGTTCTATCAGACGTTAAGATGTACAATCAACCACATCGGCGCTTTACCACCTCTAAGGTCAAAATCGCGCCTGTCCCTTCCATAGGTTTAGTTCGTGCAAGGGATAGCAAAAAATAATTGCCATAGTACCGTCAATGGTAGTCTCATGGTACCACGGCAAAGGAAGGCAGGGACGATACGCGCGCACACGAACTGCTAAGTGGTAAAGCACTTGAGTGGCTGATTGTACAGTCGAGTTTGATATGCTGGCACTTTTGACAGGATGTTGACTTTTATTACAAAGGCATAAAAGATAAACTGTCAAAGGTGCGTAAATATGGTTTAGTCAACAAATGCCAACTTTTATTGAACTCGACTGTACCACTAGAACGCAGTAACAAAATGCTTCGACTGATGCATATAACTTATCTTTACAATAATGTGCATCAAACGCAAAGCTCGACTTAGTCTAAATTCTACGAATGCTTTAAAAACCGCACACTAAAATACTGTAAGTCAAAATTAAGCTAAGCCAATGAGAGCCCAATACCAGTGACCACTGTTGTGGTTCTAATAATAAGCCAGATAAAGTGCTTATACATACTAAAACTATTTGTAGTACTTTCGATTGTCTATGGTCTTTCCTTGGACCCTGAAGCATGTAATTTTCAACCTACTTTATATCAAACCAAGACTGTCATTTCGTTTATTGGTATTTAATCTTGAAATAAACTACAAGCCGTATTTTTCCATTTCATTAATAAGAGAACGCGATTTTAAAACCGTTAAATACTGATTCAGATTTAATACAAATCTATTTTTTATTTTATTTATTTAACCAGTCTATCACCGAAAAGTCTTATCTTTCAGTCTTTTACATGACCCATGATAGTTTCCTTTTTAACCCAATATCCTACAGGCATCCAATTGAACACAATTTAATGCCCAATTATTTGGCAGTGGATTTTCCTAATTCCAACATATACACACATTTCTATTTAACTTAATTACTTCACATCACACCCTTAAGAGCGTTTAAACAGCACGCTGCCATTGGAAAAAAAATCAAATCATAGTGCTTAAATAAAGACGAAATTGTAAATGAAGTACTTATAGAGGTTTCTTTTTTAAAGTGGTCACTTTTCGCAAAAAAAACTCCATTAAACTAAACGACAGGCTAGAAAATATTGTTTAAGCGATAAAAAGTACCAGTACCACAAAGATTCTTCGGAGTGCACTAGATTCTAGTGGAGACCCAACTCACGATATCGAAGTTTTCTAAGCACTTCGCATAAATACTAATTCCAATATCAAATAGTTGGATCGCGGTCCCCGAGCATAGACACCTAGCTCGGAAGGAGTACTTCCCTTTTAGCGATGTGCGATTATGAATTTTCAACTATTCAAAAGTATTACTAATTAGTAATAGTTATTCGATTATTGAAATTAGTTTATTACTAATCTGACATTCGATTATTGAAATTAGTAATTAGTAGTTAATTCGATTATTGAAATTAGTAATAATCGCGCATCTCTATCTCTTTTCGCTGAATAAATGGTGAAGAGTTCCTGCCTACATGTTCTTCTAGCTAGAAAATCCAACTATTTGATGTTGGAATTACTATTTATGCGAAGTGCTTAGATAACTTCGATGTCGTTAGTCGGGTCTCCATACATTTATTGTCTGGATATTAGCTTGACCTAGTGCGACGTCACGTCTAGTGTAATGTTTACATATTGTACTTTTCGCTGATCCTGCATTTCATCGTCATTAGTCGATTGCTTATGTAGCGGTATGATGGCGCCGCTACAAACACAATTCACAATTTCGTTTTTGTTTAAGCACTATAATTTATTTTATTTATTTCATGGAAAACCAGCAGCTATACAAATAGGTGTAGAAAAAACGTAGGAAACAATAAGCTAATTAAAGGTTTTCGCTTATAGTAACGATATAGTATTTTACAATGGCGGCGCTAGTGTGCTGTATAAACCCCCTTAACAGCGCCTGTTGTACTGGGGAACAAACTAAATAGCAGCGCAGCGCCACTAGTTTTTAAAAAGTAAACAATGAAAAATACTGTTTCCTCTCATTTTCAAACACAAATCCGAAGAACGGTCGTTTTCTCCAAATATATCGATGTTTAATCGATATGCGCGTTGGTACAGTACGAGGCAAACATCTTGAAATCTTGTGGGGATTGCGCAGAACGCGACATTTGGGTACGCGTAGCGGTGAGGTACGCGGGCGGCGGGAGAGGGGCGCGCGCTATTGGTCGCTCGCAAGTGCATATGCGCGAACTTATCACCACTCCGTCGAAAAATTGTCAAGATGTTTATCTCGTACTGTAAATATTGTAATATTTATGGTTAGTACAACAAACGCGTATATTCTACTACATAAAGTCTCTTTTAAAAAACCTAGGTCTCTTAAAGTACAATTTGGCTACACATCGCGATAGCGAATACTTTTCTACACAAATAAGCAAGTGCTTGAAAACTTGTAATACCTAAATTGTACCACTAAAAAATTCGAGTGAGTTCAAGTTTTGGACTCGTTGAAAGTGACAATGTCTATGTCACATCACGATGTGAGATAAATAAATTGGACGGTAGTTCAGGTAATACTTTCAAAAATAATAATAAGATAAGAGATTCAGTCTCATCTTTGTGCTATATTGCTAATTGCAGTTATAATTGAAATCTATATTAGACATAAACATACAGCAAAAAAATTACTAGCTTCTACTGTTATACGAGTATAAAATGTTATGTAATATTTCTTGACCAGACAGCAAAACGTATGTTTTTGTTCCGATAAACATTATTGTTTAATAAATTAATAATCTACAGAATTAAGGTTTTCAAGTAAATAAATTCTCGTCCCTTGCTTCTCATTATTTCGGTGGAGTTTGACACGCCTTACAATTTAGTTAATACAATGCAAAAACAAGCCAGTGAGTGTTGAAGCAAAATAGCATTATATGAAGCCGTATATAATGCTATTTCATACCGGCCCGCTGAGACCACTAACTTACTTTTTCATCTAATTAACAGCTGGTAGGGCCTCCATACAAACATATTATAATTTCCGTAACAAACTAAATCTATGCGAAAACATAGATAAGAAATCCAATGTTTTAATGCAACATAATATAAGCAAACATTCATATTTTTAGTTAGTTTAATTTTTTTCTTTTTTATTGAGTAGTAAAAAAGTAGAACCGACAGTTCCTAGTCTTTTCACTTACCTTATCACATCCTAGTGATAACATTTTTTTGTAATAATCATTAGCTTAGGCTTTTCAAACAAATAGACGCCAATAATATTTGTATTGCATCTTGATTCTGTGATAGATAAATCGTGTAGAATTATCGTCATATATAACTATAGTACAATTTCTTTCCGATAAATTAATTTTAACGAATATGTCAAACAGACGTCTTACAAATATTATTTACCTCTTTAATCTCGTTAAATTCGTAAATCATAGCAACTCTTTTCCCAAACAATTCTTGGGTAGTCAACTTTCTAAGTTTACTTACTTAAATACTGCTGTACAGTACTAGTAATAAGTCTTTAGTACGTCTGTACAGTACTAGTAATAGTACTGTAAAGACGTGCTAAAGACGTCCGTCTTTAATACACCTATACAGTAATAGTAAGTCTTTAGCACGTTTTTACAGTACTAGTAAGTCTTTAGTACGTCTGTACAGTATAAGTACTACAATACTACTTACTGTACAGAACTTAGTAACACAACACTCCAAGTTTAGGCCATTTTACCGTAATCACACTACATTGACAATTAGACCCAGGCCTGTTAAGCTCACAGATATTCTCACCCAACAACAACTTTTAACTTATGGCATATATTATATAAGATGGCTCAATATATATTTTACAATAATTTGAGTCCTTGTAGAATAGCACAAAAATCCTGCCCTTGCAGTATGACAACCTCGAAAGGTTTTGTCTATATAGAAATGTCAAAAAGGACAACCCGCTGTAGACAAAAACCATGTGGTAATATACTCAGGGGACAAATTTTCTATTAATCAGTCAAAATCAGATGTAGACAATTTTTTGTTGTGTTCGTCGGACAAAAATCAAAACCAAAATCTTTGTGAATATATAAGATATTTTGGACTTTTTTATTTATTTTTTTACCTTAGCGTAAGCTCTGCAAGGTGCAGACATCTGTGAACTTCTCAACTGTTCCGTAGGAACGCACTATTGTGTACAGATTTTAAGATTATGGTAGTACATAGAGATCAAACAAATGCTTGGAAATACTAGTATTTACAGATTCAATTCAATACGAGTTTTGAATACAAATAAAATGTAATTCTTCACCATAAATATTTCATTCTCTTTCACATAAGTGTAAAAACTAACGAAAACTATTTTTGTTTATGGTTTGGTAAATAATCACTTTCGAACACAATAAAGCATCATTTCTCGACATAAAATGTATCAAAAATACCATTTAAATCTCTCGATAGTGTTTAAAGTGGCATAACTGGTGTGTTACATTATTTCTGTTACAGAGCAATTAAAAATGTCTTTTTACACGTTATGAATTGTGATATCGTTACTATCGGTTAACTGAACAATTATTTTATTGAGCAAACTTAATAAATAGCGTAAATTCGATCGAAAAATAATCTTCATTTGTAATTCAGTTCAATCTCCTTTTTAGATACTTTGTATCATAAATCATAATCAAATCCAAAATAAATTATATTGCATTCGCAATACTCAGTCATAATCCAAGGCAATTTATAAATAATACAATCGATACTTAGATCGGGATGACGCAGCGCACTTATATACGACATACTGAAAATATCACATACCTCTTATTCGATTGGTAACGATGACTAGGCGATATTTGTTCTCGGGGACATCACCATGTACTGATGCTCTATGGGGGGAGGGGGGATGATGGGCGACATCGGTAAGTAATCGCTTTCAGGGGTGTCCTTGAGGCGGATTTTGAACTGCTCCCGTCCTTGAAGTATTAAGTCCACGATCTCTTGGGGAAGCGCTAGTGTTGTTACCGCATCATCGTTGAACTCAATCGACAGATCGGCGTCGAAGTCATCGAAGTTTTCATCCAAACACTCGACGGATTTTGAGCAGCGAGTATCTGTGACGTGGGCGGTCTCGTCTAAAAACTCGCAGCTTTTAGTGTCGCCCTTGCCGATTTTCAAGCCCTTCATTTTGCGGGACACTTTGAAACTCTTGAATATGTCGCGCGTGGGCGTGAAGTCGAACTTTTTCTTTTTGGTCTCGACATCTTTGGTCTCTTTAGACGCGTCCGATTTAGGTGAGGTGGTTATGCGGGAATCGCTTTTCAGTCTTTTTCTGTAAACAATTGAATTATAAAAGTGAATCATGAATAATAAAATCATGATAATTAACATCTGCAAGACTTTGTTACGATGACTTTAAACGTTAATGGTTAAATCGAGAAACGTCTACGATGGGCTTAGAGCATACAGAACGGGAGTAGGCATATACAGGCACCCCCTTTCACCAAAGTACATGACCAATTTGGTCGTGTCAGTTTATAAAAACTAGTTGGTCGCGAACACTCGCCATTTTGAAAGACTACATATCGCCGAACGCAGCTCCGCGAAAATGGTGAATTGTCCGGTGATATTGTGCAAAAGGCGATCTGAAACTTCAAATTTTAATAAGGACGGGATTTCCTTTCACACGTAAGTATAATTTTATTAACAAACTGTAATATAATCACGAAGAAAACCCAGTTTGTTTAGTAAAGCCAACGACAGAGATTGCGATAGCAAAACGATATCAAACACCATGGTAGAAGTCTTAGTGCTGTGACAAAGTTAAAGAAGACGAATGAAAGAAGTCAAAGAGAATGAATGTGATCTGATCAGTACATAAATTTTTCAATCATTAGTTTCTCTGATGTTGTCTTGATTTCAAAAACACAAGTGATTTATTGGCATTTTCAAATTTTAGGCATTAACAAATCACAATGCTATTTTTATATTAAGATAATTAATAGAAGAAACACTAGAAAAAATACGGGTGTCTATTTTTCTCTAGTGTTTTTTCTATTAAATTGAAACTTGTGCGATGGTATATCTATATGGGTACGTATCAGAATGTCTAAACTTAAAATGGCAAAGTTAAAAAAGGTCAAAATTTGAATGTCTAACGATTAAAATGTAAAAAGTTCAAAATGTCAAAAACGAAAATGTCAAACGGTCAGATAGTCAAAAATTAAAATGTCTAAGTTCAAATGATTAAAACTTAAAATGTCTAATAGTCCAAATACATATTATGACGTATAGAATTTACTCATTTTCTTTCATTTAGGTATCTTATTAATTAGGTTAAATAACTGTGTGTTAACCTCTGTGCCTCCGCCGCATATCAATATAGCCGCGCCACTCCCTGATTCGGTAGCCGGTGCCAGTCACTGATTCAGTAGACGGCGAACAAAATCCACCAATTGACTTTGAAATATATTTTTTTCTGGCGCTTCGCCGGCCGCTGCCGCGGCACGCTCGCTTCGCTCGCTCAGCTCGCGCGCTGGGTTCATGTCAACCTAACATGCTCGTCGCTACGCTCCTCGCACCCATCTCGTGACCTGCGGTCTACGGTTTCTAAGTCCCAGTAGACTAGTTTAGACTCGTTTCCGGCAGCTAAATTTGCAAAGACACCTCCACAGACTCAATCAACCTCAAAGAAGATGATTCGTTTTAAGATTCAACCCAATTCAAATAAATCATTGTGAACTTAGACTTAATGACCATTGATATTTTAACTTTCAAGTATTTGATACGTTTGATACTTTGAATTTTGCTATTTTGAAGTTAGACATAATGATTCAATTCAATTCAATTCAATTCATTTATTCGCAGATATAGGTAAAAAAAGTTAACAGGTACATAATTATCATAAAAACGGCTATATCAGCATAAATATGCATGCGAAAAATATTTTGTCAATTTAAAGAATAAGTCATGTTTACATATACAAAAATTTTACAAATACAAATTAATGTCAAAATAAAATAAAATTAAATGTCAAAGTTACTACAAAATTAAAATTAAGTAATACATTCTCAAATTAATGTCATAATAATTACATGAAAAAACAAAGATAATTACAATAAAAAAATACATTTAAATCTTTATAATTTACAATGATTTGTCTGTCAGATATTCATTAATTGTATAATATGCTTTTTCTAGTAACAATTTTTTTACATTGATTTTAAAGACTGAAAGCTGTTCAATATCTCTAATGGTCTGTGGCAAGCGATTATAGATTTTAGGTGCCATACAGAATACACTTTTCCTATAAAGTGCACTCTTGCTCGGTATAAGCACCAAGTTCTTATTTCTTCTTGCCGATTTAAATGTTTTAAATAAGTGCAAATTGGACTTTACATAAATGGCAACCTCAAAAATAAATATACAAGGTAAAGTAAGAACTTTTAAATTTACAAAGTAGGGCTTACAACTGTCTGTTTGTTGGATTCTACACATTGCTCTTATGCACTTTTTTTGAGCCTTGAATACATCTTCTTTTAGGCAAGAATTCCCCCAGAAAATGACACCATACCTAAGAATTGAGCCAGCGTAAGCATGATATGCAGTGAGAACTGTTCCGATATCAGATACTTTACCAAGCATGTAAAGTGCATATGAAAATTGGTTGAGCTTACTACGAACATGTTCTGCTTGAGCCTTCCAATTTAAATTATGATCAATGTTAATCCCTAAAAATTTTGTTATGTCAATGGTTTCTATTTTTTTATTCATACAATTTACGTCAAGTTTCATAGGTTCACCTCTATTTCTAAATGTCATTAATTTAGTCTTGTCAAGATTAATTATAAGATTATTAGAATTAAGCCAATTAATTACGTTTTCCAATGTCTCTCTTATTTCTATCGATAGTGTATAAATATCTGGTCCAGTAAATATAACTGTACTGTCGTCTGCGAACAGTATCATTTGTTGTTTTACTATCTTCGGAAGATCATTAATATAAATAATAAACATTAATGGACCTAAGATGCTACCTTGAGGCACACCGTATTTGACGTCTCTATATTCAGATAAATATTTGATTTCCTTACATGACTTGGGACATATTTTAGTTATGACAGTAGCTTGTTTTCTATTACTGAGGTAGGATTTCAAAAGTGCAAGTGCAACTCCTCTTATGCCATACGATTCCATTTTCCTCAGCAATATATCATGGTCCACAAAATCGAATGCCTTTGTTAGATCCATATATAAAGCAGCGACCGGTATTCTCTTGTCCATAGCAGTAATAACCGATTTCAAAAGATTATGCATTGCCATATTTATATTTTTATTTTTTCTGAAGCCTATTTGTTCAGAAGAAAATAAATTGTACTTTTCAAAATAGCTATATAAAATATAATAAATAACTTTCTCAAATATTTTTGCTATTATCGGTATTAGTGCTATGGGTCTGTAACAATTCATATTTTCCTTATCATCTATTTTGAATAATGGTTTTATAATAGTAAATTTCAACTTGTCCGGATAAATACCATTCGTGATGCATAAGTTTATAATGTGACTTAATACCTCAGAGATTAAATGTGACACTTTCTTAAGTATGTTAGTAGAAACATCGTCATATCCTGTGCTATGTGTATTTTTTAAGGACATTATAATCTTATTAATGTCATGTTCTGTTGTCGGTGTCATGAATACGGAATTAGGATTGTTAAATGTCATTGTATTAGCAACTTGGTTAGATTTTCGTGCTTCGATCTGGTTGATAAAGAAATTATTAAAAGCTCGTGATATGTCAAGTGGTTTATCAATAATATTTCCATTTACTTTTAATTGTTGTATGTCTTTTGGGACAGAAGATTTATTTTTATTTATTATTTAGGATTTTCGACATTTTAAAAAAATTGAATTTTAATTTTTGATATTTTGAACTTTGTCATTTTAACTTTAGACATTCTAACTTTAGACATTCTGATACGTACCCACTTATAATACATAGAAAATACCAAGACAAACAGACATGTTCTTGCACACAAATTTTTGTCTTGTCTTCATCTTATCCAATGCGTCAACCGGGTTGTTTTTAGGGTTCTTTTATCTTTATTTTGATATTGTTTACCTTTCCTTTCTTGATGCCGCCTGATATCTAACAGTAGGCAACTTTTAAATTCCCTATATACGAAGAATAACAATAGTTAAAAAGCTGATTTAAAGTTAGAGGGGGGGCACACATTTTACTACTTTGGCAGTGTATATTATCATTCAAACTGTTGACTTTGAGAAAAAATAGTCTTGGGAACCTCAATGACATTTTAGAAGACCTATCTATAGACTTTTATATAGATACTTTTTTTTCAGTTTCAGTTCCATGTTTGGGGAACCCCCTTTAATCTTTTGTTTTTAGGGTTCCGTACCCAAAGGGTAAAAACGGGACCCTATTACTAAGACTCCGCTGTCCGTCTGTCTGTCTGTCTGTCTGTCACCAGGCTGTATCTCATGAACCGTGATAGCTAGAAAGTTGAAATTTTCACAGATGATGTATTTCTGTTGCCGCTATAACAACAAATACTAAAAACAGAATAAAATTAATATTTAAGGGGGGCTCCCATACAACAAACGTAATTTTTTTGCCGTTTTTTGGTACGGAACCCTTCGTGCGCGAGTCCGACTCGCACTTGGCCGGTTTATTTTTTATTTTTGTGTAAATATCGTAAGGCGGTTTACAGAATACATCTACTTATCAAGTTTCAACTGTGTAGTCCTAATACTTTCGGAGTAAAGTGGCTGTGACATACGGACGGACGGACGGACAGACAAACATAACGAATCTATTAGGGTTTAGTTTTTTGCCATTTAGGCCACGGAACCCTAACAAGCAATTTAAGGTTCAAAATTCATTGGAGATTTTTGACAGTTTTGTATAGCTTGATGTGCTGCTGACTGTACATAGATACTTGTAAATAAATGATTACATTATTAATCACATTTATTTTCTTTTTTGACAACCTACACACCTTTATACTTGCATCTTGCGCCAACACTTCGGAATTTCATTTCTGTACATTATTTTAGGATAAAAGGGCAGAACGATGTTTTAAGTATGTTATTAAACAATTATTTGTAAGCTATTTTAGTGATTGTTGGTGCAAATCACAAAATCAAAATGAAGACATTAATTTTTTTTGGTCGTAATCATAATCACTCATCTTCAAATCAAAGCTTCTAATCATTCAATTTCATCGGTCTTTTTATGTCCCACCACTAACCTTAACGCAAGGGCAAACTTATTTATGTCGGTAAGTTTGGCGCTGCCGTCTACGTGATCTGTCAGAATTTGTACTAAGATGATTAGTTCCGAATTTGACCACCTGCCAATATAACTTTGTTGTCATTCTGTTTTTGTGTGCGTGTGTAACAATATGACTTTAAGCTTCAAAAGTGTGCGTGAATATGAAGTTGTGTGCTGTGCGTGTGTACCTCGTCTCCCCCCAAAATCGGTGAACAAAATCTAGTGTAGGAGAGCGCTCTTGCTTACTCCCGTTCTGTATGCTCTAAGACGATGGGTGACTCGCACCATAAATTAAATATTGTTTAAGTAACCACTTAGACACAATTTCGTATACGAAAAAATATATAAGAGAACGTTAATTTTTTTTTAGTCTGTAATGGTAGTACTAGGTTTTGGTGAATAAATAAATAAATTATAAAAGGTCAGTCGAAAAATGTGGCAAGGCAACGACATATATATTCCATTAGGTATAGTACATGGCAAATATCTTGAAATCGGGTGGGGGGATTGCGCAGAACGCGTATTTTACGTATGCGTAGCGGTGAGGTACGCGGGCGGCGGGAGAGGGGCGCGCGGTCTTAGTCGCTCGCAAGTGCACATGCACGAACTTATCCCCACTCCGTCGAAAAAGTGTCAAAATGTTTGTCTCGTACTGTATACGGTCGCAGCACTCACCGGAACACGCTGAACGCGCTCTGCTTGTCGGGCGGCGGCGGCGCGGCGGCGCAGCAGCGCGGCAGCGAGCCCAGCGAGCCGTGCCGCGTCACGGCGCCGGCGCCACCGCAGCGGCATTTCCACGACGAACCTAGCTTCGCCGACCTGACGGAAAGGACGAGATAAGTAAACACTCCTTTTGCAATTATCGAACTGACGACTTGAATATAATTTTATTCATAGACTCTTAAGGAACAATTTGAAATAATATTAGAATCTAATTTTGTACCATGTCGTCGCTGAGAAGTAAACTGGTTCAACGAAAAACTACCTACATATACCTATTCTTTTCATAGAGCAAATGGGAACTACCTTCTCGAGCTTTTCCGTGCTTTGAAAGGCACGACGTTGAGCCGATTGGTCGGCTGCATTAGCAGTCGATAACACCTGCATCCATTATCCGCAGTTGTCTTTTGTTGCACTTGAACTGATGATGTGATGGACATAAGTAGTGTCAGTGTAGTGTGTAGTTACCCGCAGTGCCTCGGCGGCAGCGGCGGCGGGCGCGCGCGGCGCACGGTGCCGTACACACACTCCACCACAGACTCGTACGTCGGCTCCTCCAGTATCTAAAGGTATATTATTTATTTTACTTTTTTACAGCTTAAGACATAGTTTATATTTAGCCATTTCTAAAATTGACAAGCGATTTCGTACTTTATAGTTATTTCGCTATTGGGAGGGTGCGAAGGTATAATTATCGATCGCAGCGCTCATAGTGGCAAAAAGTAGAAATAATGAAGGCTGTGTAATCTGTTTGAAAACGATATTTAATTTGTTATTAGCGATACAGGAATAATTATATATGTTTATTATCACTTAGTAAAATTATTAAAGTAGCTTTATCCTCTTGTTTTACAAAATCTACAACTAAAAAAGAAGTAAACAAACCCTGATATAACCAAAATAAAACACTCTTTTCGAATAGATCTTACTTGCCATATTTAATTTAAATGACCAAAAATGATTTCACAACACTTTGTCCACCCAAATCACAGTAATTTTGAAATTTACATTAATAACATAATATGTATAGTATTTTTTAATATTTTATCACAATGCCGCCATTACATATCAAAACGTCAAAACGGTCAGGTCAGAGCCAACAAAGTTGCAACACGCCAGGTGGCGCTAAAAGCGTGCACGGAGCCAATAGAAACCTACCTATGTAAACTTAAAAATTCTTTATAAAAAAAAATAGAAACAAATTAACGTGGTCAGCATGATCACAGAAACGCGATATAATATAGCGATTTATCACGTTGAACCGTCAAAAGACATGAATTTTGAGATGTGTCACTGACCGTGAGCGTCGGGCCGTCGGGCAGGTCGCGGCCCATGGGGCAGTAGAGGTCGGCCGCGCCCGCGCCCGCCGGCAGCTCCGGGATCTCCTCGTACACGCCCGACGCCACCGACACCAGCGACCGCCGGTCCGACATACTGCACGCAACAATAACCTCACTATTTATTACTTAAATACTCCTATATGTTACGGCTATTACCCGAAGTGCGACTACGCCGACTAACTGGGTGTAGCCGATAGCTGTCGGTTTAACCTGCACACGTAGCATGAGCAAACGAGACTCTTGTCTACGAAGACTTGTCGTCTCGACCTTCTCGATTGCTGAGCACAGTTTGACAGACAGGTGGGACTCGTTCTCAGAATTTCGAAAACTTTTAATGTCTTTTAATAAAACAAGTTAATTTTAAAGGTAATCTTTTTATTTCAACACCGATACACGTCAAAATTATCTAATTTGATCCGAAATAATTTAGTTTAAACATGATTCTCATTTTTTTTATAAGTTCTAAGTTAAAGAGGCACTCAAGAAAGCGTTCTCTTCCTTTGAGAGTATTTTCCTTCCTTTCCTTATTGAGAGTATTTTGAAAAGCTCTCTCGAGTTCGAGAAGAATAATATTGCCAATAGAAAATAATTACTTTATTTCTCATAAAGCACCGTTCCTTTCTATAGATTTCACAACGCTAAACTCTTAAAACTAATTAAATATAGCTGTATGGATATAAATTCGTTTGCCTTTCTTTTATTGAGAGTATTTTGAAAAGATAACATAGACTACTAACGAAATTGTTAATTTAGTAATCTGTGTAAAATGACGAGAAAATTACGAAATATTAAAATCAACGTATGAAAATAATTTTAATTTAAGTTTTTAAGCAATAAAATATAAACACGGATAATTTAGATTTATTTTTATTGCGAAATTTTGATTCATATAAAATAAAATACGTAGAAAACTATTTTGAATCTTCTTATTAGTCTGTGATTCTTTCTCGACCTTCTCGACTACTCAAAGGGTGGTAGACAAGTTTCTCTGATTCAACTGTCAAATTAATGTCAGTTGAAGAGAAAAGCTCGTGTTTGTCGACTTTTAACATTAGGCCACGACAAAGAACAATACGAGTCTACTAGTTCTAAATGCGAGCACGAGTATCTCGATCTCAACCCGACAAAAGTGACATTTCGGTGTAGACAAGCTATTGTTCTCTGAGTCGAATCTTATCTCGATGTTGGTCATGCTACGCGTGCTGGGTGTAGCCAATGTGCTCGCGTCTAAAGTGCGCTGTACACATTGGCCCAACGCGTTGGCCCAGCGCGTTGGGCCAACGTGTAAAGACCTACTTGGCGGTATGTTGGGAGTTGGCGCGAGCGTTGGCCGGCGAACCGAGTATTGTCGGTTTTTCGTGCACACATCAAAGGATCTTGGCGCGCGCGTTGGCGCAGCGTTCACACGGTGGCGCCTTTTTAACCGACTTCAAAAAAGGAGAAGGGTCTTAGTTCATCAGAATCTTTGTTTTTATGTATGTTACTCGATTACTCGAAGATGGCTGGATCGATTTGAAAAATTCTTTTTTTGGTTGAAAGCGTATACTTCCAAGTTGGTCCCATTGTTATAAGGTCAGTGTCTGATGATGGGATATTAGAGATATCAAGGGAACTCTTCAAATATTATGGGGGCACCTATAGCGATTTTGGTATTTTATTCAGTAGCTTGTGCATTTGCATATAGAAAATACCATTTTGGTGAATCCGATGATCATCTATGGTCATCGGATTTATTCAATACTACCTACGTGTTTCACTAGTGCGATACGATTAAGTAGGTACTTGAATTTGAAACATAATACATATTAAGGTGAACTGGAGCTGATAGTAAGGAGAACTCCTCAACAACTAAAGCCCCTGCGTCGGGAAAACAGTATTTTATAAAAGGTGATAATCCGTTGATATAAGGCTATTGTAACTTAAATAATATCGTCACTGAATAGACCTACTACAAAAAAGTTTAATATAAAAAAGTTTATAAAAATACAAAACCCCCTTCAAAAACCTTAAAAATAACCAAACAAAAACAGCTTCGAAAATAAACGGCTCTAAAAAGCAAGAAATGAAATATTCAAATCTGCATAATAACTAACTCGAAAGTTTGTACGCATATCTAATATTAAACAACGTATTATGAAGTCGGGTGGAGTTTTAAATACTGAAATGAACAAATAATATGGAATCCAAAGCATAATATGCTTTGGATTCCAAATTATTGCCTTCTATTATTTATTAAACGCACTTCTATAACAAACATAATATTCAATATAAAAACAAAATACGTTACTAAGCTAGATAAATAAAACATATTTAACGTCAAAGATGTTAAGTAAAGTTATAGAAGTGCGTTTAATAAATAAAGAAACCAAAATACCTCAGTATGTTGGAAGAAAAATTTATATTCACGAAAAGTTTCATAAATTCTTTTGAGATTTCTGAGCTAGGCTGAACTAAATACATTATATTTTAAAACTGAAAATATTCTTTGAAAATTTGACCGATATATCGATATTTTTATAAATGTCGATGTATCGATATATCGATATTTTTTTTCACTTTCGACATCCCTACACCAATGTGTAAACAGTGACATGCCCTGGCCGCGTTGGCCCAACGCGCGCGGCCAGTCGTTGGCCCAACGGTTGGCCCAACGCGCGCGGCCAGGCGTTGGCCCAATGTGTACTTCGGGCTTTAACGACTTAAGTGCACTGTACACATTGGCCCAACGCGTTGGCCCAGCGCGTTGGGCCAACGTGTAAAGACCTACTTGGCGGTATGTTGGGAGTTGGCGCGAGCGTTGGCCGGCGAACCGAGTATTGTCGGTTTTTCGTGCACACATCAAAGGATCTTGGCGCGCGCGTTGGCGCAGCGTTCACACGTTGGCGCCTTTTTAACCGACTTCAAAAAAGGAGAAGGGTCTTAGTTTATAAGAATCTTTGTTTTTATGTATGTTACTCGAAGACGGCTGGATCGATTTGAAAAATTCTTTTTTTGGTTGAAAGCGTATACTTCCAAATTGGTCCCGTTGTTATAAGGTCAGTGTCTGATGATGGGATATTAGAGATATCAAGGGAACTCTTCAAATATTATAGGGGCACCTATAGCGATTTTGGTATTTTCTTCAGTAGCTTGTGCATTTGCATATGGAAAATACCATTTTGGTGAATCCGATGATCATCTATGGTCTTCATCATCAGTTTGATGATGAAGACCATAGATGGTCATCGGATTTATTCAATACTACCTACGTGTTTCACTAGTGCGATAAGATTAAGTAGGTACTTGAATTTGGTTGCTAGGCTTTTTATGTTCGTTATAACATAATACATATTAAGGTGAACTGGAGCTGATAGTAAGGAGAACTCCTCAACAACTAAAGCCCCTGCGTCGGGAAAACAGTATTTTATAAAAGGTGATAATCCGTTGATATAAGGCTATTGTAACTTAAATAATATCGTCATTAATAGACCTACTACAAAAAAGTTTAATATAAAAAAGTTTATAAAAATACAAAACCCCCTTCAAAAACCTTAAAAATAACCAAACAAAAACAGCTTCGAAAATAAACGGCTCTAAAAAGCAAGAAATGAAATATTCAAATCTGCATAATAACTAACTCGAAAGTTTGTACGCATATCTAATATTAAACAACGTATTATGAAGTCGGGTGGAGTTTTAAATACTGAAATGAACAAATAATATGGAATCCAAAGCATAATATGCTTTGGATTCCAAATTATTGCCTTCTATTATTTATTAAACGCACTTCTATAACAAACATAATATTCAATATAAAAACAAAATACGTTACTAAGCTAGATAAATAAAACATATTTAACGTCAAAGATGTTTAGTAAAGTTATAGAAGTGCGTTTAATAAATAAAGAAACCAAAATACCTCATTATGTTGGAAGAAAAATTTATATTCACGAAAAGTTTCAAAAATTCTATTGAGATTTCTGAGCTAGGCTGAACTAAATACATTATATTTTAAAACTGAAAATATTCTTTGAAAATTTGACCGATATATCGATATTTTTATAAATATCGATGTATCGATATATCGATATTTTTTTTCACTTTCGACATCCCTACACCAATGTGTAAACAGCGACATGCCCTGGCCGCGTTGGCCCAACGCGCGCGGCCAGTCGTTGGCCCAACGGTTGGCCCAACCGTTGGGCCAACCGTTGGGCCAATGTGTACTTCGGGCTTAATATTAGATGAAGCTGAGCCGGTTAAAGCTAGGTCTAGCCTTCTTTGTGCTTCTACTAAGGGGAAATAATTTATGGGGTACTAAGAAAATTATTTGGGTTGTCTGTTAAAAAGAACAATGGTGGCAATGGGGAAGGCAACTGTCAAAATGGCGCTGCGTACGCTTGTTCCACGAGAACTATGAAAACAAGGGACTTTTGTTAAAAAAAATGTTTTTTTAGCTTTAAAAAGATAAAATTCTGTGTAATAGGCTTAAAAAATGTTGACAATTACAAATTTCCGAAAAATCTGGATATGGAAAAAAATTATAAATTCTGTAAGAATAAAAACGTCTTAATTTGGCTTTCAATTACGGCATTTGCATTGTAGAATAGTCTTTTATATCCATTTTGGGTCAATGGGTTTTTTTCGGCAATAAATACCACAAATTATATACATTTTCCCATACATTTTGTTCTGAACGTCAACTGTCTTAGGAATAAGCGTACGCAGCGACATCTATAATTACCTTTGCGTTGCTAACCCCATTCGGTTGTGCACACGACTAAACTAAACTAACTTAAAAATTCTCTAATTTTAATCAAGTTTTAGTCTAAAGCTATTTTGTTGGACATACCGATAGTGATGGGCAGTGGATAAATATCCTAAAGGTAAAAAACTCGGATATTTATCAAAAATAGATAAATATCCGTTTTTAGCCATTTTTAGCGGATTTTTATCCAAAAATGCCGGATAAATATATTCAGGCCTGAATATACACAATAGATTTGCTTCTTGTTAACTACATTTTTGACGAACAGTATTTTGTGCTCGAAACAATGTTTTCTTAATTTTATTATCCGTATAGCGTTGTACGTAGTGATGGGCAGCGGATAAAAACTCAAAAGGTAAAAAACTCGGATATTTACCATAAATGGCGGATAAATATATTAAGACCTGTTTCTATACACTAGTTTTGGTCCCACGTGAGGCCCCGCCCCCGCTACTAACCCAACCACGATGACAACTGTACCTGGCAACATATAACAAGCGCACATTGAGGACTGGTCCCTAGGCTAAATGGTGTCGTTTCATCGCCCACAAGTCCCTTGTCAACGAGGTGATTACCATCGCAATTGTGTTGACCAGGGTATGCTGGCCGACTTATGGAGAGGGAGAACCTATTTACGATGAACTGTTTTTTCAGGAAGAGATAATACCAACGCATAATCCAAGATAGCGGCCAGCTTTTTTGTTTTTGGGCCGATTTCGATGAAACTTTGTTTAGGGCACAATTTTTAAAAGAAAACAGCAGAGCAATATTGAAAATGTGAAAATTCAAGATGGCGGTCATCTTTTTTGTTTATGGGCCCACTTCAATGAAACTCTGTTTTTTGTACTATTTTCACAAGAAAACAGCGCAACGCAATGTTCAAAATGATAAAAATGCAAGATGGCGGCAAACTTTTTTGTTTGTGGGCTGATTTCGATGATACTTGGTTTATGTACTATTTTGACAAGAAAACAGCAACGCAATGTTAAAAATATGAAAAATCAAAGATGGCACCAACTTTCTTGTTTTTGGGCCGATTTCGATGAAACTCGGTTTTTTTGTACTATTTTGACAAGAAAACAGCAAAGTTATATTAAAAATGACAAAAATCTAAGATGGCGGCCAAACTTTTTGTTTGTGAGCCGATTTCGATGAAACTCGGTTTTTGGTACTATTTAGACAAGAAAACAGCAACGCAATGTTATAAATATGAAAAATCAACGATGGCGGCCAACTTTTTTTTGGGCCGATTTCTATGAAACTTTGTTTGGGGCACTATTTTTAAAAGAAAACAGCAACGCAATATTAATAATGTCAAAATCTAACATGGCGGCCAACCTTTTTGTTTGTGAGCGGATTTCGATGAAACTCGGTTTTTGGTACTGTTTTGACAAGAAAACAGCATCGCAATGTTAAAAATATCAAAATCCAAGATAGCGGCCAACTTTTTTGTTTTTGGGCCATTTCGATGAAACTCGGTTCTTTTGTACTATTTTGACAAGAAAACAGCAACGCTATTTTAAATAAATAAATAAATAAAAAAAAAAATAAAAATAAAAATCATTTATTTCAGGCTTGATACCCATACATTTGAATAGAAATATTTAAACAATAATAAATTAACCAAAAATAAAAATTAAATCAAAAATATAATTAAATTGAAGGCATTTTAAAATAAATATAAAATTTTTTTTTCATTCATTATTTCTAAATTAAAATGAGCTAAAAACTAAAATTCATTTGGTATAGTCAAATCAAATTAAAAGTAGTCAAATTAAAATAAAATAAAATAAAAATTTCAATTAAAAATAAAATTAAAATTGCTCGTTATGTCCTGTTTTGAAATAAAAATATAAAATATCAATTCATTACCTACTTACACAATTATAATATATTACGTTACTTCAATACAATTTATCAATAAAAACTACAACAACCAATAATTTATTATTTATTTATGTCGATTGCCCGCGCCTATCGCTCTAAATATCACCCTAAGAGATGTGCTTATTACAGCAGTGGCGGATATAAGGGCAATCGAGCCTTTCGGCTATCATGGCTAGGACGGTATTGGGACTGGCCCGCACTCTGCGCACCAATGAAGTGCATCTCTTGTGTCTTCAAAATGTCTCTTAAAAATGTCCAAAAATCAAAGATGGCGGCCAACCTTTTTGTTTGTGAGCCGATTTCGATGAAACTCGGTTTTCTGTACTTTTTGACAAGAAAACAGTAACGCAATGTTAAAAATATGAAAAATCAAAGATGGCGGCCATCTTTTTTGTTTGTGGGTTCATTTCGATGAAACTCAGTTTTTTGTACTATTTTGACAAGAAAACAGCGCAACGCAATGTTAAAAATGATAAAAATGCAAGATGGCGGCAAACTTTTTTGTTTGTGGGCTGATTTCGATTAAACTCGGTTTTATGTACTATTATGACAATAAAACAGCAACGCAACGTTAAAAATATGAAAAATCAAAGATGGCGGCCAACTTTCTTGTTTTTGGGGCGATTTCGATGAAACTCTATTTTTTGTACTATTTTGACAAGAAAACAGCAACGCAATATTAAAAATGACAAAAATTTAGGAGGGCGGCCAACCTTTTTGTTTGTGAGCCGATTTCGATGAAACTCGTTTTTTTGTACTATTTTGACAAGAAAACAGCAACGCAATGGTTAAAATTAGAAAAAGCCAACATGGCGCCCAATTTTTTATTTGTATGTCGATTTAGATGAAACACGGTTTTGGTACTATTTTAACAATAAAACAGCAACGCAATGTTAAAAATATAAAAAAATCCACGATGGCGGCTAACTTTTTTGTTTATGAGCCGATTTCGATGAAACTCGGTTTTTGGTACTATTTTCACAAAAAAAAACGGCAACGCAATGTTAAAAACATAAAAATGTGAAATGGCGGCCAACTTTTTGGTTTGTAAGCCGTTTTCGATGAATCATCGAAATCAGCCTACATACAACAAAGTTGGCCACTATCTTAGTTGGATTTTAACATTATTAACATTTTTAACTTTGCGTTGCTGTTTTCTTTTAAAAATAGTGCCCCAAACAAAGTTTCATCAAAGTCGGCCCACAAACAAAAAAGTTAGCCGCAATCTTAGATTTTTGATATTTTTAATATTGCATTGCTGTTTTCTTTTGAAAATAGTGTCCCAAACCGATTTTCATCGAAATCAGCTCGAAAACAAAAAATTTGGCCGCCATCTTGGATTTTTCATATTTTTAACATTGCGTTGCTGTTTTCTTGTCAAAATAGTACAAAAATGGAGTTTCGTCGAAATCAGCCCACAAACAAAAAAGTTTGCCGCCATCTTGGATTTTTGACATTTTTAATATTGCGTTGCTGTTTTCTTTTAAAAACAGTGCCCCAAACAAAGTTTCATCGAAATCGGCCCAAAAAAAAGTTGGCCGCCATCGTTGATTTTTCATATTTTTAACATTACGTTGCTGTTTTCTTGTCAAAATAGTACAAAAATTGAGTTTCATCGAAATCAGCCCACAAACAGAACAGTTTGCCGCCATCTTGCATTTTTAACATTGCGTTGCTGTTTTCTTGTCAAAATAGTGCCAAAAACCGAGTTTCATCGAAATGAGCCCAAAAACAAAAAAGATGACCGCCATCTTGGATTTTTGACATTTTTAACATGGCGTTGCTGTTTTCTTTTAAAAATAGTGCCCCAAACAAAGTTTCATCAAAGTCGGCCCACAAACTAAAAAGTTGGCCGCCATCTTAGATTTCTGATATTTTTAATATTGCATTGCTGTTTTCTTTTAAAAATAGTGTCCCAAACCAATTTATATCTAAATCGGCCCAAAAACAAAAAAGCTGGCCGCCATCTTGGATTTTTCATATTTATAACATTGCGTTGCTGTTTTCTTGTCAAAATAGTACAAAAAACCGACTTTCATCGAAATCGGCCCAAATACAAAAAAATTGGCCGCTATCTTGGATTTTTCATATTTTTAACATTGCGTTGCTGTTTTCTTGTAAAAATAGTACAAAAAAAAAGAGTTTCATCGAAATCGGCCCACAAACAAAAAAGTTAGCCGCTATCTTGGACTTTTGACACACTAAACATTGCGTTGCTGTTTTCTTGTCAAAATAGTGCCAAAAACAAGTTTCATCGAAATCGGCCCATAAACAAAAAAGTTGGCCGCCATCGTACATTTTCGACATTTTTAATATTGCTTTACTGTTTTTTTTTAAATAGTGCCCAAACCGAGTTTCATCGAATTCGGCCCAATAACAAAATAGTTGGCTGCCATCATGGTATTTTTTTACAATATTAACTGGTTTCCGAACCCTGCGTGTCAAGTAAATTTTGTGACAACCCTTCCGTTTTTGCGTAAAACTACGTGCTACGTACGTTGGGGGCTGGGGGTGCTAGAGTCATCGAACGAATTCATTCATAATTCTGAAGTAGTTTGAGAATTCTCAGGATGTAGATTTCATTCTTCTATTGCATTTTTTGGATTTCTTAATTATAATGCACTTCAATAGCACTTATATTGTTTAAAATTATTAACTTCCTTTATTTTAATTTCAAAATTTACGTGACATATCAAGAAAAGGGTTTTAAAATAAATATTTTATTAGGACGGATAAATATCCGTCCTTTTGGATAAAAACTCGGCTAAAAACGGATCTTTATTGAGTTTTTATCCATTTTGAGTTTTTATCCGGTCAAAAACCCATCACTACATACCGATCTAAACTAAAAAAATATTTTACTAAAGTTCGACTAAATTGAATTGATGGTGTTGCAAGTATAATTGTGATGTGAAAATTAAGAATGAATGATACTTATGATGTTCCCTAAAGAGAGAGGAATACTTTTGTCAGTTTCGAGTGTAAGCAATCTACACGAAACTGGCAGAAGGTTCCGCTTAATATCAGGGTGATGTTCCTTTTCGGGGAACATCACCCTGATATTAAGCGGGGCTTGCCATAATCATGTCAAAAACAAGAATATTTTATTTATCTTCTAATTTTGAAACCGCCGCCAGCGAAAAATTCTAAGTCTATGCTTTTAAATAACTTTTATCTGGATACAAAATTATACCTAAAAACAAATCATAAAATTTTTCATCATCATCATCATCATATCAGCCGCACGACACCCACTGCTGGGTATAGGCCTCCCCCAAGGATTTCCACGACGATCGGTCCTGCGCTTCCCACATCCAGTGGCTGCCGGCAACCTTCACCAGATCGTCGGTCCACCTTGTCGGGGGCCTACCCACGGAGCGTCGTCCGGTGCGCGGTCGCCATTCAAGAACCTTTCCGCCCCAACGGCCATCAGTTCTTCTCGCTATGTGTCCAGCCCACTGCCACTTTAGCTGAGCAATCCTTCGAGCGATGTCGGTTACTTTAGTTCGCCTGCGGATCTCCTCATTTCTGATTCGATCACGCAGGGAAACGCCGAGCATGACTCTCTGCATTGCACGCTGGGTGACCTTGAGCCTCCTTATGAGACCCATAGTTAGCGACCACGTTTCACTGCCGTAAGTCATCACTGGCAACACACACTGGTCATAGACTTTCGTCTTGAGACACTGAGGTAAATCGGACACGAAGATTTTTCGGAGCTTCCCGAATGCTGCCCATCCGAGTTGGATTCGACGAGAGATCTCCTGCTCAAAGTTGGACCTACCTAACTGGACTGCCTGTCCTAGGTATAATGGTCAACAACTTCAAGTGTAGTGTTCCCAACATGAACTGGAGCGGGCACAACATGAGCATTCGACATGATTTTTGTCTTATCCATGTTCATTTTTATTTTTATTTTATTTTAAGACCCACTCTTTGGGAAGCACTACGGAGATCTTCGAGCATTGTGTTCAGGTCCTCCAAGGTCTCAGCCATAAGAACTATATCATCGGCAAAACGAAGGTGTGTTAGGTACTGGCCATTAATGTTGATGCCGAGTCCTTTCCAGTCTAAGAGTTTAAAGATATCCTCCAACGCAGCTGTGAACAGTTTCGGAGAAATAACATCTCCCTGTCTCACACCTCGCTGCAGTTGGATAGGATTTGTTCTCTGGTTCTGTACTCGGACCGACATGGTAGCATTTTTGTATAAATACCTCAACACCTCGATATACCTGTAGTCCACTTGGCGCCTTTGGAGAGACTGCAGCACCGCCCAGGTTTCAATCGAATCAAAGGCTTTCTCATAATTCACGAACGCCAAGCAAAGTGACAGATTATACTCCTCGGTCTTCTGTATGACCTGCCGCAGCGTATGGATGTGGTCTATGGTGCTAAAGCCTTTTCGAAACCCGGCTTGTTCGGGAGGTTGGAAGTCGTCGAACTTGCGAGCGAGACGGTTCGTAAGGACTCTCGAAAACAGCTTATAGACATGACTCAGAAGCGAGATGGGTCTATAGTTCTTTAAGAGGGACTTGTCACCCTTTTTAAAGAACAAAATCACCTCACTTATGTTCCATGTCTTCGGCGTTCTGCCCTCGACGATGACGGAATTGAAAAGCTTCTGGAGGACTTTAAGTATCGGCTTACCGCCCGCTCTCAGAAGTTCTGTAGTGATTCTGTCGTCACCCGCCGCCTTGTTGTTTTTCAGCTGTTTGAGAGCCATACTAATCTCGTACATGCTGACGTCCGGGATATCTTGGGTATAGTGTCGGGTTAGCTTGGCTCTGGGGTCTTTAGCCTTGCTTTCAACAGGTGTCTGCGTGGAATATAACTGCCCATAGAAACTCTCGATCTCCCTCAGGATTTCAGGCTTCGCTGAGATGATGCGTCCGTCGTCAGTTTTCAGCTTCGTCATCTGGCTTTGCCCAATAGACAGGTCTCTCGCGAACACTTTGGAGCCTTTGTTCCGCTCGATGGCCTCTTTAATACGATTCGTATTAAATTGGCGAAGGTCGCTCGTCAAAGACTTAGATATCTGTCTATTAAGCTGCCGATAACGATTAGCATCTACTGAACTCTGGAGCCTCATTTCACGTCTCTGATCCATGAGTAGGAGTGTGTGGTCGGAGTTTCTTTAGCTTGGGACGGCAGGTCTTGAAGAACTTGGACCCTACCGTACGGATAGTATCCACCACCATATTGTTTAGATATGTATAAAATATATATAGATATAGATATATATAGATATGCATAAAATTTTTACGTATAGTAAATTGCTTTCTCTGTGCATAATCTATTATGGCCACTGCAGGTGCAGCCAGCATAAAACGTGCCAACAAGATACTTCCGATTTTGGGTGGCGAAATAACTTTTGAAATTTTGCGTCCGCGATATGAAAGGGATTCGAGCAGTCCCTTATTCGTTCGTGCCTAAAAAATCGAGACAAGTGATGATGATTTAGGAATGAAATTTAGAGCTATTTAATTTACTGTTGTAATATTGTTTTCATACCTTTCCGCTAAATCCATAAGAGCTGCTATCACGAAATCAGCCATTTTTAACACAGAGAAAGTAATAACTACATATTTTAAATCCTAAACTACATTAGTCGTCACCAGTTTTTATGCTTTCTAAATTTAGTTTGACACTTCTAATATTAGTATATTTAATCTAATAGTGCAAATGGAAGGTTGCTGGTACTTATGACACGGGTTTTCCCAGTATATTGTACCAGCTGTTATATTTACTGTAACTAGAATAAGTAGGATAAATAAGATTGTACTACAAATTTTGTAAAAAGGTGGAAAATAAACATTATTTATTTGTTTATTATTATTATTATTTTTGGTGTAAATTGTGTACAACAGAATAGCAAAAAGCTAAGTTGAACGACTAACTAACTTTGGTCCTGTCAAACTTAAATTTAGTTTACTCCAGTCTGTTTAATTCTTTGCCGAATAGCAAAACCCAGTTTGACAGTACTAAACCTAAATTTAGTATAGTTTAGTCTAATTGGTGCTAGCCGAATCGACACCAATTTCTAACTTATATTCGGGACCTAGTCCTACAGGAATAAAGCAGACTATACTAAAACTAGGTTTAACCGCACTTCAGGTATTAGCCGTAACATATACGCGCTGAAATTTTAATCATTTGGTTCCCGCAGTGGGGTGGTTCCACTTATGATTACAAGCAACTTTTACTATGGGGCCAACCCTGATATCGCGAAAAAAAATCTGCTGTTCCATACAAAAGCGTATCTCGACGTTAATGTATGGAACAGCTGATTTTTTTCTCGATATCAGAGTTGGGCCCATAGTTGCTTGTAATCATGAGTGGAACCACCCCACTGCGGGAACCAAATGATTAAAATATCACGATGTATAAGTACATACAATTAAAAAATAATGAAAATTGTGCGATTTGACCCAATTTAAATACATGACAACAGTGACTCGTAAGGGTAAAGGCCTGTATTCACTTTGATTAGTGATTAGTGCAAGTGATTAGTGCAGGTACTTAGTGATTACCACTAAACACATATGGACCGTCGGCCAAGGAGCTCATTTTCAATCTATCGCATATTGGGACCAGACCACATTGATAAGATAGCCATTAGTTTGGTGTTATCAAATATTGTCGTCTGGGTTGCGAAGTAGGAAGCTTCTGGAAGATATGCCACCCTGAACATATGGCCTCCCATACAATGATCTCCAATCGCAAAAAATAATCGATCGAATATTGATATAAATGTTGAACAGGGTCGTAGGTGGTATCATTACAAACATGTTAGACATCGGCTTGGTTAGTTTTCAGGAAGCATGCGCGCGGCCAGGGTAGAAACATAGAGACGTTTTTTTCCAAAAAATAATCGACTACATATTGGCATGTAATAGGCATGTTGATTATTTTTTTATTTTATGTTACATAAATTACCCCTAAAGAAAAAGAAACATTTGTATAAGAATTATTACGCTAGCATGAAAACTGCCCGAGATATCACAGTTTGAAATGCACAAAATTAGACTCGCCCGAAAACGCTCCATATTAACGGCTACCAAGTTATGACGTCACGCCTTCCTACGTTGTATGCTACGCGTAGGAAATTTGTTCGGCAGCTATATTAAATATTGTGTTTATCAAAATGGTTTCTTTTACAAATTTGCTATAAATTTTACGGACTAATTAAATGTATTATTTATTTTAACAAATTTTATACTTTTTAAATGGACTTGTCCACCCAACTTTGAAGGGTCATAAAACAAATAATACGCAATATATAAAACCAAGAGGTATACAAGCTACTCCAAAAGTTTAATATGTTTACGATTTTTATTAGTATTTCGTTATTTTATTCATAAGTCAACATCCCTATTACATTCAGGTGGTGAGGCAGGTCCCAGGCGTATATAAAACCACAGTCTTGCGTCGCTTTCAGGAAGCGTCTAGAAGGCCAGGCCAGGAAAGTACATATCACATTATATGCTCTTGTGTCTTTGTTCCTTATTCGATCGATATGAAAACACAAAAAATAGTTCAGGTAATGATGCCACCCACGACCCTGTCCACCATTTATATGAATATGCGATCGATATTTTTTTAGCGATGGGTGCCCATGTTCAGGGTGGCATATCTCCCAGAAGCTTCCTACTTCGCAACCCAGATGATGATATTTGATATCACCAAGCTAATGGTTATCTTGCGAATTTGGTCTGATGCTAATATGCGATAGATCAAAAATGACCCTGGTTGGCCGACGGTCCAATAGTGAGTGTTTAGCGTTTAGCGTCGGAAGTCATAAGCAGTCTGTCAAAAAACGAAGAAATGCAGCAAAGTTCTGACGAATGGGGAAACAGATGAACAAGGATATTAAAATGACAAACTGGGAAATGGACGAACGGAGACCGACTAGACCAGGGGTCTCCAAACTACGGCCCGCGGGCCAGATTCGGCCCGCGAGCACTGACAATCCGGCCCGCGAAAGCACGCCGGATCTTATCAACAATACTGTAATTTACAGTATGTTAATACGGAGTTAGCTAAATTCTGGCCCTTGGGACTTTATGAAGGAGTTAGTCTGGCCCTTATGCTAAAAAGTTTGGAGACCCATGGACTAGACGAACGGTACAGAAAGGCTGGTTTTGGTTATATGGAAATCCTGATTCAACAACAAGAATAGTGTAAAATAAAATAGTTATTTGTTATACAAGAGAGCAAAGTCATTTTTTGCTGCGAGTGCTGACTTTTAAATCACGAACTAGCGAAGTAGTCTAGAATTGAATCACGAGCTTAGCGAGTGATTCTAATATAGACTACTGAGCACATTGAGTGATTTAAAGGCACGAGACATCAAAAAATTTGCTCTCGTGTTAAACATACAACTTTTCACCTCTACCAGCGAGAAAAGGTGTTAGAAATTAAAAAAGCACTTTGCCTCACGCTCGCAGCAAAAGTCAATTTTGCTGCGAGTTTTTGGTAAAAAACACTTTGCCTCACGCTCGCAGCAAAAGTCGATTTTGCTGCGAGTTTTTACGCGCCAAAAGCACCCTTTTCGTGCTGGAGAGGTGAAAACATACATGCTGAAATAACTAAAATACCTGTCGTCGGAGGGCGGCGCGGGCGCGAGGTCCCCGGCGCCGCTGCAGCGCGACAGCTGCCCGATCGGAATGCGCTTCGCCTCCTACACGCCACGACAAAGTCAACTATGCAATAGGTATGCAAATATATTCATTATTTTGTTACTTAATCATACATCATTAAGTCGAAGTCAAAGTCAATAAGTCTTTATTCAAATGAACTTAATAATTAAGCACTTTTGAATCGTCTATATTTACCTACCACCCGTTCCAGACGTTTTTATTATTTTAATGAAACACTACCACATATACTTTGGTCTCATATGCCGTCGGGCGCTTTCGGCGTTAGCGTCACAAATCACAATGCTTACTATACAAATGTAGTACTGTGTGGTCTCTTTCAAACGCTGACGTCGGCGTATGAAATGTATATGAATGTTTACGCTGACGTCAGACGTCGCGTATAGCATAAATTAGGACACCAAGACCGCCGTGTCCGAGGTTTTGTTAATGTTAAGAAAGACATCCTGAATGAAGTAAACAAACCTTTTGGCATAATGCGAAAATGACTCCGATGTAGTTAGGGTTGCCAACGGCCACTACTTCATTTAAGGGTTACTAGCATAAAAAATACAGATTTTAGATTTTTTTACGGGAGACAATTAAAACAGCTGTTTTTATGAAGATAATTTAGACCACAGATTCTTTTATTTATTTTATTTTCGCAATTACGGGTGTCTGTTATATCTTAGCCTGAAATACGGGTAACCTATAAAATATGGGGCATTTGGCGACCCTAGATGTAATCATTTTTGCTTATTTTGCATTACGCTACGAAGTTTGGGGGGAAAAGAAAAGTATATTTACTAGAGAACATACCTTTGACATGACTAGATCAATATCATCCAGGGACACCTCGGACGGCCCGCTGTACCAGCTGCTGCGGCGCAGCTCACCTGTGTATAAACACCCTATATGAAGTAAGTATTGTACAGTCAGCAAAGTTATGAGCTGAACACCTTAAGGTTCATTTAAAGATTGGTCTGTATAGTCTGTATTGTCTTGCATTTACCCAAAAGCCATAAAATTTAGATAACAATTTTGTATAAAACAATGGAGGCAGGTAAAAGACGAACTTTTAGTGCCATTCTTGTAATAATTTGTTTTCAAACTGTTAAGGTCATTACTTTGCTGACTGTACATAAACAAAAGGTCAAAATAATTCGGTTAAAAATTCATAAGAGACAATAAAGGCATCTAAAGTACTATCCCCGCTAAATGCTAACGCGCAGGAATCTTGTCACTTTAACATCCACATTAACGTCATCTTCAACTAAAAATTATATTATAAAATAAGAAAATTCTGATAGTTAATTTAATAAATTAATTTTTGAATTATTATTTTCAATAAGAGAGGGTCTAGCTAGGTATACAAAAAAACACTATTGCTTTTCCTTTTTGAGGTTAAAAATGACCGCCAGGCGCATTACCAATTGGCGGGGATAGTACTTAAAGTTAATTTTCTTTCTTCACTGGAAAGTGTTAACTTTAGTACCTACTTTTTTCAGTTTACTTAAAAACTGGTTTAAATTATCTTAACTGTTATTAGAGTGCTTTAAGAGAGTGCATTAGTAGAAACGTATAAAAAGTCGCTTTAGTGACTAGAGAGAGTTCAAGTTCTAGTTGACTTTCAACTGGAATCATAATAGAATCACTTTCCAGTAGCACTCCCTGCGCTCCCGCTCATCCCCATGCGACACTCCTCGCTACTGGAACCATGAAAATCGACATTTTAGTAGCATATTAGTAGAGTGCATTAGTCAATTGCCGGTGGACGCGTGAATTTTATATAAAACCGCACGTATTGCACGACGCTGTTCATCCTGGCGACGAAATAACACACTACTGGAAGAATGTAAACGCTTACTGGAAAGGCACCAAAACTACTAATGCACTCGCATTCGACTACGACTCCCACTCTACTAACAACTAAGATAATGTAAACCAGCCCTGAGAGCGATTTTGCATTTTGAAGCTCAGATAGGCTGTCTCACACTTGTTAACTTTTTAGATAATCAACTTGATTTATTTTTGGTGAATGTTTTCTAAGTTCAACAGTGTGTGTGAGATACTTATCTGAGCTGCAAAATGCGAAAACACTTAAACAGAATCTCTCAGCTGGTTGCTGTACTAAAAACGTTATAATGGCTCACGCAGGTGCCTATTTTGAAATATACATGTTTCAATGGGGAATGTCTGAAAAAATCAAATTGGCTGAATATTTTTTCAAATGTAGGAATAAGCTCCCTCATTAATAGGAAAAAGTTTCAGAATATTTGATTGTGTGAAAAAAATCTAAAAATAAAACAACTTCGTCTTTGAAAAAGTACGGGAGTAACAGCATAACTGAGATGATTTTATAGCCACTACTAGCTACAACCACAACAGTCAAAACTTTTTTTTTAATATGTTGTGGTTGTGGCCGGTGGGTATAATCTCTATTCTGCTGTTACTTCCGTATATTTGTGAAGACGAAGTGACTAATTATTTTAATTTTTTTCACGCAACCGAAAATTCTGAAACTTTTTTCTATTTTTAAAGGAGGTTATTCCCACCTATAAAAAAATATTCAGCCAATGGGGAATGTCCGAAAAATATCAAATTGGCTGAATATTTTTCTATATGTATATTCCTAATAAGCTCCCTTAGTAATAGAAAAAAAAATTCAGAATTTTCAGTTGCGTGAAAAAATTTTGAAAAATGAAAGTCTCTTCGACTTCACAAATGTACGAAAGTAACAGCAGAATGGAAATTATACCTTTGCAACCACCTGTCACAACCACAACATGGTATTAAAAAAAAGTTTCATTACAAAATGTCAAAACTTTTTTTTCTAAATACTTATTGTGGTTGTGGCCAAGGAGGTTTATATAGGGAGTGAGTACTCAACAAAAATTTTCACTTATCGTTTAAAAGAAATTCAACTTTATTGCATTAGTCATAGAGTTGAAATTCTATCGACGATATTGACTGAAGGCACTACTGTGTGAATGAGACAACACCAGGTGGAGGTCGGTGTCTCGTTCGCACAATTGCCATTACTAAACAATAATACCACGATAGTAGGACAAAAAATATGTACGTTACCAATCAAGTAGTGTATCAAAATTATGGATTCTGAGTGGGAGTCGAATATATACTATTTAAATATTAATTTAGAATGACACATAATAATTGTAATATAAAACAGAACTTACTCTTTTGATTTAATTAGATATCTACAATAATGCTAATCAGCAATCATCGGTGAGGTGGTAATAAATAGAAGTGTCAATCCTGGCAACTCCGATTTTGACCTTGAATTTCAATTTAAGAATTTCAATCTATAGGAAATGTTACTTTACAAAACTAGTGTGACCATAAATACTTCACCATTTCAAATTTCCAAAAAAACTAAATTTTTCTATTGAAATGGCTAGAGGTCGCAGGCGAGACGGTAAAATTAATCAAATTCATGTTTGTGCGCCTATTTCGATGAAACTCGGTTTTTGGTACTATTTTGAGAAGAAAATAACAACGCAATGTTGAAAATTTTAAAAATCCAAGATGGCGGCCTACTTTTTTGTGTTTGGGCCGATTTCGATGAAACTCGGTTTTTGGAACTATTTTGACAAGAAAATAACAACGCAATTTTTAAAAAACTAAAAATCCAAGATGGCGGCCAACTTTTTTGTTTTTGCGCCGATTTCGATAAAACTCGGTTTTTGGAACTATTTTGACAAGAAAATAACAACGCAATTTTTTAAAAACTAAAAATCCAAGATGGCGGCCAATTTTTTTATTTTTGGGCCGATTTCGATGAAACTTGGTTTTTGGAACTATTTTGATAAGAAAATAACAACGCAATTTTTAAAAAAATAAAAATCCAAGACGGCTGCCTACTTTTTCGTTTTTGGGCCGATTTCGATGAAACTCGGTTTTTGGAACTATTTTGACAAGAAAATAACAACGCAATTTTTAAAAAGCTAAAAATCCAAGATGGCGGCCAACTTTTTTGTTTTTGGGCCGGTTTCGATGAAACTCGGTTTTTGGAACTATTTTGACAAGAAAATAACAACGCAATTTAAAATAAAACTAAAAATCAAAGATGGCGGCCAACTTTTTTGTTTTTTGGCCGATTTTGATGACACTCGGTTTTTGGAATTATTTTGACAAGGAAATAACAACGCAATTTTAAAAAACTGAAAATCCAAGATGGCGGCCAACTTTTTTGTTTTTGGGCCGATTTTGATGAAACTCGGTTTTTGGAACTATTTTGACAAGAAAATAACAACGCAATTTTTAAAAAACTAAAAAGCCAAGATGGCGGCCTACTTTTTTATTTTTGGGCCGATTTCGATGAAACTTGGTTTTTGGAACTATTTTTAGAAGAAAATAACAACGCAATTTTTAAAAAACTAGAAATCTAAGATGGCGGCCAACTTTTTTGTTTTTGGGCCGATTTTGATGAAACTCGGTTTTTGGAATTATTTTGACAAGGAAATAACAACGCAATTTTAAAAAACTGAAAATCCAAGATGACGGCCAACTTTTTTGTTTTTGGGTCGATTTCGATGAAACTCGGTTTTCGGTACAATTTTGACAAGAAAATAACAATGCAATTTTTAAAAAACTGAAAATCCAAGATGGCGGCCAACTTTTTTGTTTTTGGGCCGATTTTGATGAAACTCGGTTTTTGGAACTATTTTGACAAGAAAAAAACAACGCAATTTTTAAAAAACTAAAAATCCAAGATGGCCACCTACTTTTTTGTTTTTGGGCCGATTTCGATGAAACTCGGTTTTTGGAACTATTTTGACAAGAAAATAACAACGCAATTTAAAATAAAACTAAAAATCCAAGATGGCGGCCAACTTTTTTGTTTATGGGCCGATTTTGATGACACTCGGTTTCTGGAATTATTTTGACAAGGAAATAACAACGCAATTTTTAAAAAACAAAAAATCCAAGATGGCGGCCAACTTTTTTGTTTTTGGGCCGATTTTGATGAAACTCGGTTTTTGGTACGATTTTGACAAGAAAATAACAATGCAATGTTGAAAATAAAAAAATCCAAGATGGCGGCCAACTTTTTTGTTTTTGGGCCGATTTCGATGAAACTCGGTTTTCAGTACTATTTTGACAAGAAAATAACAACGCAATTTTTTAAAAACCTTAGGTGGCGGCCTACTTTTGAAACCAAAAACAAAAAAGTTGGCTGCTATCTTGGATATTTAATGTTTTCAATATTGTGTTATTATTTTCTTGTCAAATTAGTCCTAAAACCGAGTTTCATTAAAATCAGCCCCAATCACAAATAAAAGAGTTGGCTGCCATATTATTTTATATTTTTAAAATTTCGTTGTTATTTTTTATCAAAATAGTAACAAAATCGAGTTACATCAAAATCGGCCCACGAACAATATAGTTGGCCGCCATCTTGGTTTATTTTTATATTTTTAACATAGTGTCGTCGTAAATCTCATGCACCCATTTTATTAACTTCACTAGTAAAGAAATTGGTGCAAGAATTTTAGACCTTATTGACATATTTACCAAAATAACAGTTTTTAATGAAACAGCAAAGTAAATGAACAAGTATAATTATGGGAAAAAGCAACCGAATTTCAAAGGTCAATAAAGTCGAAAATCGTTTGCATCTTTTTTTGACTACAGATCACTAGACAATGTTTTCCTACTTTTACTTGTTTTTCCATCATTCATTTGTTTTTATTTTCACCGAAATTCACGCACATTGTATTTTTATAAAAAAAATGGAACAAACTTTAAAGTGCGTAATTATTTACACTTGAACTTAAATTGAATTGAATAAACTAGATTTTGTATTGGTTAATTACCATATTTAAAAAATAAAAACAAAAAAGCAATTTAATAAAAACGTGATAAATAAATTGTTCCAAATTTTTTTTTTATAAATAATTATTTTCTGTTTTTTAGTTAACGAGCTAAATTAAAAATATACCACCGCCTATCAGAGTACTCGTCAAGACCATTCAAACGAGTCCAAACTCGATGGGGTTGAAAGGTTTTATTACAAAGTTCCTGTGGCCTTCTTCCGGCTTCCTTCATCAGACTCTTGGATACTATTACCCAACAGAGCACTCTTCAAGACGATTTAAACGAGCCCAAACTCGATGGGGTTGCATGATTTCAATATTGAGTTCCTATGGCATGGCCTCCAGACTCGATCATCCAACCCTGAACCTCGTCTCCCGTCAGAGTACTTGTCAAGACAATTCTAACAAGCCCAAACACGATGGGGTTGTATAGTTTCATTCATCATAAAGTTCCTGTGGCGTTCTTCCGGCTCCATCATCAGATCAGCTCAATGACATTGTAATATTGCATTTCCTTCCATTTCTGACCTGTGTTCAAAGTTTCAAGTCTCTAGCTCAGGAGTTCCCAACCAGGGGGGCATGCCCCCCTTGGGGGGCGTAGTGGAATACCAGGGGGGGCGTAATCGGTACGTTTAATTTTCGGAAATAGTACTTAAGCGCAATACACACTAAGGCAGCCCGCCGGCCGCCGACACAACCCGTTGGCCTGTATGAAAAGAATCAAATCAAAGACAAAAAGTTGCTCTGTATGGAACTCTTTGTTTTTAATTTTAATTCAAATAAATAATATATTTGTAAAAAAAAAATGTGTTTTTAATGTTTTTAAACTTAAGGGGGCAGGAGAATATTATTTTTGAATTGGGGAGGCTCAGCGAAATAAATAAAATTTGCAAAATTTGTGCTCAGACAAACAAACCTAATAAAAACGCGGTAAAAAGTGTTAATTATAAATAAAGAACTACCTAGGTATTTAAGTTTATATTAAACAGTTTAAAGTATTATGTATGTCTCCGGCCAACCATACGGTTTGGTCACCCTAATGAAGAAAAGGACACATACATCTACTTGACCTCTCTGTCGGCTCGTTTTGGGGCGAAGCGCTCATTCCGGTTTATAGTACTATTTCCATGGTTGTGGCAAGTGATGGCAAAGGTATAATTTCCATTCTGCTGTTACTTTCGTACATTTGTGAAGTCGAAGAGGCTTTCATTTTTTAAATTTTTTTCACACAACCGAAAATTCTGAAACTTTTTTCTATTACTAAGGGAGCTTATTCCTACCTATAGAAAAATATTCAGGTAATTTGTTTTTTTTTCGGACATTCCCCATTTGATTTCTTCAGACCTTTCCCGTTTATTGTTCCAAGCCAAGGATCTGGATGATAACATACCGTCGCTGTTCTGTGCAGCACGAAGATCACCCTCGCTTTTGCTCAGCTTTTTAGAGGCGTGAGAGTTGCGCTTGGTGGCTTTTTTCAAGGCGTCTGCCAGATCGCTAGCGAGCGGACCTGAGAACTTCAGCTCTCCACCACCATTGGGAGAGTCACTGCAGGATAAGAGCGAAAATAATAGACAACATTAATTTAACCATCTACATTAGGGAGTAGCTGCCGCCATATCAACATTACAGAGCCTTGTAGGGCTACTCTAGTACAGTACGAGGCAAACAACTTGACACTTTTTCGACGGAACGGGGATAAGTTCGCGCATGAGCACTTGCGAGCGACCAATAGCGCGCGCCCCTCTCCCGCCCGCCCCCGTACCTCACCGCTACCAATACCCAAAAAATACGCGCAATCCCCATCCGATTTCAAAATGGTTGTCTCGTACTGTAGAGAAGATAGAAAATATATTGAAATATTATACATTTTAAGCAGTAAGTCCAATTTTGACCAATGAAATAAGAGAATGCTAACTACATTACTACGTATTACCACTACCCGATGCAACTAAATCTATAGGTACTTTAACTTCAATGGATTATGCAAGTGAGTTTATATGAACTGAGAAGAAGCAACTCAAGACACTTGACTTCTATTTAATAACGGTAGTATACTGAATATGAATCATGCACTAACAAAATTAACATCTTCATTACATATTATTCACATGTTGGTGTATATTTAAAAGCACTTGATTGTTTCAGAATGCTAAGAATTATTATGATTCATGATTGGCAACTAATTCCTGCACTTTGGATCCCACAAGAGTGCAACAAAGAGGAAGACGTAGGCAATTATTTATAAAAGCCCATGTTATGTGATATGGATGATGATGCAAGTCTAGATATTTCCCAAGTTTAGTAATACAATTCCTTTCATATCTCTATACTAAAGAAATATTAAAGGAAATACAATACTTGTGACATAAAGGTACTTTATGATTTAATAGCATGCAATTAATAACATTAATTTTTTCGGAGTCATTACCACAGATAATACATATAATACTATTATTAGGTCATTAGAAACCCAAGCTCCAAATAAGCCAAGTTTTTAACAGTTAACTGTTTTTTATCTACATAATTAATACTGGTGTTATGTTCAATTAGTTAAGTAACTGATTATGATAATAATATCAGTTGCCAACATTTAACTAACAATGTAGTAAGCTGCAATAGTTGGTTCATACATATTCTAATAATACAGAAGAATGCAAATTCTATTGTTCTTATAAAAATTTCAAATTTAAATAAAAATAACAAGTATTTCATTTAATTTAACTATCATATTGTGAAACCTCAACTTTCAATTGTGTGGTAATTAGGTAAAAAGTGTGTAAACTTTCTCTGTTATCCACCAAGCAAAACAAATGTGAATTTCAGTGCTTGTAAAATTGTTGCAACTCCACACCAGTGCAGAATATAAAAATAACAAACCTATCCAAAGTAAGAATGCAAGTTTTGTTCTTATCGTCATTCTCATTGATCAGTATAATCTCACTGATATGTTTCCATTCTAAGACTGTGCTGAGTTTCTGAGATCGAGAGACGAGGAGACCGTTAGAGGACAGCGTCAATACACTGTCACCATACATTCCACATTTGCGGGACAGCCCGGTTGTCACAACAGTTACAGAGTAGGAATTTTTGGACAATGTCTCAGTGCCTGAAAATATGGGTATGATAAAGCATGATAAGGCACTTCTGTTAGTTCCATTCAGTTAATATGGTGCTCCCACGCCATATTCATTCAAACTTTGGTTGAAATTTGTCTTATTAATTGTTAATGAAACTGGTGCATGGGAACACCGTCAGACACAAAAGTACCCTTTTCATGCATGAAACACATTGATCTGTAGCAATCATGAAATGGAGAACATAGATTTTTAAAATAAGAATGCATAATATGATATTTCAACTTATTGAAGATGGCTTTACATATTAATATACAAGTGTAGACACCTCAGCTTGTATTCAATACTCATATACTCAGCGGTTCCCGAATGGTTTTCTGTGGAACCCTGGGGTTTTGTAAGAGGCTCTTAAGAGTTCCGCGGAAATTCAAGAGCTAAGTACTTAAAATTCTTTTGGTTCTAACTAAATATTTTTTTTACCTAGAAAGTCTTTTTAATCCGTCAACACCGAGCCAGCCGGCAATTTGTTTAAGTTTCCTTTCTTTGTTCTCTTATCTTCTCTGGTGCTAATTATTTTTAGGGGGCTATACGGCCGGCGCAGATGGGTTAAAGTCAACTATACTTACAAGATGCGAACACCAAGCCAAAACGCCAAGGTATGGTGTGGTTTCACACAGAAAAAACAATGTTACAGTTAATTTACTTCTTATTGAGCTAGGGTTCCACCCAAAAACGGTTCCGTAGCCAAAAGAATTCGGGAACCGCTGGTATAGTACATAACAATCTTCATGAAAAAGTTTGCAAATGAATTTCATTGAAATGTATGTAATTGAATATTTGCAAATAATGATGATCCTAAAGTTGGTTTCATGACGTCAAGCAACACAAAGCAATGGATGATTACACATTGAAATGCATTTATCTCATTTGCATTGAATGCTTTGATGTTGGTTGATGCATATTTTGGCCATGAACATACATAGAACATGAAATAGAATGACAATGACCAATTTTTATGACTCTGATTTTTAGTAAACTAGATACAGGGGCCGTACCGGCTAACGCATCGAACTTTGGAAGTCTGCAGGGCTTCAAATTAAAACAGATAAATCGAGCCCCAATCGGGCCAAAATGGTGAACCTCAATTCATGATGTCACACAAACATTAATATCTTCCAAATAACTTCGGTAAATAGTCTAATATGACATTCCTTACTTCAAATTATCTGTTTTAAGTTGAAGCTCAGCAGACTCTCTGAAGTTCGAAAAAGCTGGCAGGGCCCCTGATGACACCTAAGAGAAAAAGTCAGAAAACCTAGATTAAAAAATATAAAAAAAAAATATTTAAAAAACACTATTTTGAAAATTAGAATGGATAATCTTGTAAATCTAACCATAATTATAAATTAACTAGGTAGGTAAACACATTGAAATATTATTTATTTATTACTAGATAATATAATATTTCAATAATATATGTAGGTATTGTAGGTAGTACCTAGTTAGTTTGAAAAATATTTTAAAATATACAAAAGTGAAGGTAGACTTACCAAGTAATGAGCTGCCATTTAGTATATTTTTAATTTTTTCCATCCACACCTGGGCATCTTGTAAAGTGTGTCCAGCGAGCAGTATGCGCGGTTTACGGGGCTCGTCGTCAGAAAACACTGCAAAAGCGTACGGCCTCGAGCGGGACTTTGCCCTCCGGACCACGCAGCCCGCTGGCAGCTCCACGGTCCCCGCAGACGCGCCTGCCTCGCTGCAGTACACAGCCAGGGACCCTGCCCCCGCACACGTGGGGCTTGGCCTCAGAATACACCATTGTCTTTTCCACGACTGATAACGATAAATCAATGCAGCTGTTATTGTTAAATACGTTACAGAACAACAAACAACACGAGCAAAAATACTCACCTTGAAAGGATTCAATCCAAGATTTGATTTAAAAGGGTATTTAATTTCTAAATATCCTGACATGTTAAATTAAGCGAATTTCCTAGTCGAATAAAGTTAATTCGTCTATTTTTACAAACACCACATGTCGTTGATGCAGAAATCAAATCAACACAACAGAATCAGAAATGGAAAAAAAAATCAAATTGTTCTTGTTGTTTACAAGAATTCCATAGAGAAAAATAGACAATAGAGATTTATCAAATAGTTAGTGAAGTAACCTTATAATAATATCGATATCAAAAACCGGTTTTAGCATATTGTTTAAACGATCGTTCATATAGCCTGCTAAATATAATATTATCTGTGGTTCCCACGAGGAACGCGCTTTTTTGGACGTTTTTTTAGGCGATGGCTACGCATGGTATTATAAATACTGTGATCCATCGCCATACAGTACATTTTAACCATAGAAAGTAAAATATTGAACATTCATCTTTCCGTGATTAAAATTTACTCTATTCCGATGGATCACAGTATTGACCATGCGTGTAGTGTAGCCGTCACCTAAAAATGAGCGGAGTTCAGAAGGCTTTTGACAGACAAGGGGCTAATGCTTCGATTATGACCATAAGGCGAACCCTACATGCATGGTATAAATAAATACTGTGAGCCATCAGTATTTTATCAGGGGCCTATTTCATAAAAAAAAATAAAAATAATAAAAACACGACTGCCCTGCCAAAAACGAACTAAAAAGTTACATAGCAAGTGTAATTTGCAGTCGGGAGACCGTTTCATGAAATAATTTTTGATCAAAGAGGTCCCCCGACTGCAAATTACACTTGTTACTTAACTTTTTAGTTCGTTTTTGGCAGGGCAGTCATGTTTTTAATATTTTTTTAATTTTATTTATTTTTATTTCACACATTTTAGAGGCAAATTATATAGTTTCGGAATGTGCTCATCAAGGCCTTTCATTTGATGCCCATATTGTAATGATTGAAGAAAAAATTGTTTTATTCACATTTAAAAGTAGCGTCGCACAGTCGCCATATTGATTTAAAAAAAAAATAGCCAGTGTTACTCGAGATGATGTAAGTATTCTAACGATATACCATACATCCAAATCCGTTATGGCATATAGGAACTATGGTGGAATAAAGAAACTCACATACCCACAAACATACATGAACCCTAAACACATATACCTACACTCCTTTTTGGGCAGTCGTGTAAAAAAGAATGGTTTTACTATAATGATTTACTATAGATTAGCGTATAGTTGGCAGCCTCACCATGGAATTAGAAGGTTTTGACTAGGTCAAAAAATTGTTAATAAATAGTTATAAATAGTGAACTATAGCATATAAATAGTGATACTATGGTTCAAAAGATATTTGAGTATCTTGGTGAGGCTGCTATCTTGACGTCAAGCTAGCAGACACCCTAAGAAATACAGTTCGTATCAATGTGATTTATATGCCAAAAAATTGTTAGGAAATAGTGAATCGTATACGCAAAATTTCAATAATATTGCTTCAGTACAAGCCGAGATATTACGATCTCAAAGTGGGCTGCTAACTTGACGTTTCTGGCAATGGCGATTCCAGAGAAACGGGTACAAGTTATAAACAAATAAATATATCAAAAAATTGTTAGTGAAATTGTGATTCTTACGATATAAATAAAAAAAGAATTCTTCATTGCTATTTTCTAAAAATCGAATGTTAACTTCTACATAGTACTCTGAATATAGGCTGTCGATCAATATTGAACTTTGCTCCACAGTATTAAGGTTTAAACTTGATTGCAATCATGAGGTGAGTACTATCAAGCAAAAAAGTGAAATTCATATTTTTTGACTGTGTCAATAGTCATATCCTCGGTTCAAGGCTATTGATTTGGTATACGTAAACAAATATTTTTCTACCCACTTTTTTATTTTTTAGAGTATTGACACAATCAAAAAATTTTTGATTAAATCTCATCAAAAAAAATTTGGTCGTTTAATACTCTACTCTCAGTTCATTTATTTAGTTTAGGAAAAACTACTAATATTTTACTACCAATTAGGTACCTAACGTTAAAACTATAACTTAAAGGGAGAAGTCTAATGAAAATACCCTAACATGTAACTTTTTGAAAATGAATATTTTGTATTTTTTTTTAGTAACTGAAACTTTAACGTTAGGTACCTTAAGGTGAGATTTATAATGAAATTAGTAATCAGTAGGTAGGTAAGTAGGTAGGAAGTAGATGATATAAGTAGAAAATATTTCTAGTTTTTCCCGAATAAATAACTAAATAAATGAACTGAGAGTAGTATTACCACAGCCGAGAGATAGTCTTCATACAGTCGGCCATCGGAGGCGTCTAGACAGAGCAATCGTGCGGGGTGGAGCGGTATAGAAGAAGACGGTACAGAAGGGGGGTGGGAGGGCCCGAGAGCCCATACTTTGGCAATGTATGCATCTCGGGCCCTATCCCGTCAGAGCTTACGCTTCTGATTGGGTTATATTATATTATATTGAAAGTAGTGTTTGTAATTTTTTGATGTTGGTGTCATGAAAAAGTGTTTTTGGCACGATTTTGATATTAAATTTGGAATTCAAAATGGCGGCCGTACATTGATGTATTTGTTGATATTTGTGTATTTTTGTTTGATTATTGGGCCGATTTCGATGAAACTCGGTTTTTGGTAGTAATTTGGCATTAAAACAGCAACGCAATGTTAAAAAAAATAAAAATTCAAGATGGCGGCCACCTTTTTTGTTTGCGGGCCGATTTCGATGAAACTCGGTTTTTGGTAGTATTTTGACAAGAAAACAGCAACTCAATGTTAAAAATGCAAAAAAAATCAAGATGGCGGCCAACTTTTTTGTTTGCGGACTGATTTCGATGAAATTCAGTTTTTGGAAGTATTTTGGCAAGAAAACAGCAACGCAATCTTAAAAAAATAAAAATTCAAGATGGCGGCCAACTTTTTTGTTTGCGGGCCGATTTCGATGAAACTCGGTTTTTGGTAGTATTTTGGCAAGACAACAGCAACGCGATGTTAAAAATGTAAAAAATTCAAGATGGCGGCCAACTTTTTTGTTAGCGGGCCGATTTCGATGAAACTCGGTTTTTGTTAGTATTTTGGCAAGAAAACAGCAACGCAATGTTATAAATGTAAAAAAAAACAAGATTACATTTTTAACATTGAGTTGCTGTTTTCTTGTCAAAATACTACCAAAAACCGAGTTTCATCGAAATCGGCCCGCAAACAAAAAAGTTGGCCGCCATCTTGAATTTTTTACATTTTTAACATTGAGTTGCTGTTTTCTTGTCAAAATACTACCAAAAACTGAGTTTCATTGAAATGAATGAAGAATGAAGTTTATTGGCCAATATCACACACACAAAAAAAAAACACAAACAGGAGAAATAGAAAAAAATATATAAACTAAGTAGGTACTTAAACGAATTTAAACAATAAAAATAGGGTGTGAGACGAGCCAACCAGGACCCTGCCTCAGCTTAATGCTGTTGTGATGAGAACATTGCTCACACCACAACAGCGCTGGTATTCTGACAGGGCCTGTACGAGATAACGTTCGTCGTAGGTACATATTTTTGCAATACATTTAATATAGGCACGAAACAAAATAAAAACAAATCAAAATACAGAATACAAATAAATAGATTTACAAGTACTTACTTACGTCTAAATATGATGATCCGCCAAGCCAAAGAGCTGAGGATATTCCTTGCAAACAGTGCAACATATCGTGATGACGCTTCGCAACGTCCCCGACGCCGCACGCGCGACATGAAATACCGGATTGTAAGTGGATATAAATAATTATGAAGCAATCGATGTTGACTGGAGCTCAAATAAGTACTTTTTAAGGCGTTTTTTAAAAGTGACGATTGTTTTAAGGTCACGCAACGGCGGCGAGAGATCGTTCCAACAGCGTGTAGCTGCGAACCTGAAGGATCCACGAAACATCCTCGTACGATGTATTGGCGTCTCTAAGATACTTCTACAGGCTCTAAGCTGGTTACTCTTAGTGTGTTGAAACCATGTGAGCTTGTTATAAAGGTAAATTGGTTTGCCCGATTTAATGATACCAAACATTAAAGTTGCGAGATGTAACCTTCTACGGGCTTCCATTTTCAATATGTTAGAACTATTTAGGAACGGAGTCACATGTGATCGCGGCGGTATATGGAAGCAGAAACGCGCACAGGCGTTCTGCACCCGCTGTATAAGTTTAGCAGTTCTAGCCAGTAGGCATGAACCATAATTATACAGTATCACAGTAATTTAGTTTAGATAATATAAGAGATTCGCAAAGTGCTACTCTGAGTTGCTCGTGTAGATAAGGACGTAATTTATAAAGGAGTTTTAGGTGATAAAAACAGTTTCGGACACACTCAGTAACATGGCTTTTAAAATTAAGGCGGTTATCCAGAGTTATGTTGTGATATAGCAGTGCGCAGACGATGTGGAAGCTATTTAGCAATGAAATAAACGCTTACTGAAATATAAAACAGACTTTTATTAACAACTGAGGTGCTTATGAGACGAAGGTCTTGAAGAGACGTTGGGGAGCTCACTTTGGGTAAGGGTTTTACCACTGCTGTCTTCCAGGCATTAGGGAATGTACTTTCTGCCATAGATCTGTTGATTATAATAGTAATTGCAGGTAGGGTGTAAGGAAGAGACAAAAGAAGCATGTCCCGTGTTAACCCATCGCAGCCCTGAGCGTTAGATTTGAGACCTTTGATGATTTTGAGTATCTTGTCCTCATTTACAGGCTGCAGTGAAAGCGTTGCTGTGCCATATCTAAGGTACTCAAAATATGTAAGCTGTGATATTGACACATCATATTGACCGGGTGCACAGAGAAAATGAGAGTTGATGGTGTCAGGATTATCGAAGCATGGAGGAAGTTCAGACTTTTTTCCATCTGGTAACACAGTGCTTTTCAAGTTTTGCCAAAGTTTTTTGGAATTCTTAATATAAGAGTTAATATGCCTATCAAAAAACACTTCTTCTCTTGTTCTATGGCTACAATCACGTTGTTCTTCATTTGGAGATAGCAATCTTTTTGTGATTTAGACTTCTCATAGTCTTTCTGTGATTTAGATTTGTTAGTTTTTAGAGCCTGCCGGTACTCGTCCCTAATATGTATCATGGATTTGACGGTGTCAGTGATCCAAGGGTGAGTAGGGTGCTTAAACTTACCTTTCCTTACTGGAGCATGCAGATTGAATAAATGTGTTAGACACAATTGGAAATTCTCTACTAATATGTTGACATTTTTCGCTTTATGGAAATGACTCCAGTCTATTTTGCTAAGATCAAACTTCCATAAGTTTTGAATAATATCTTTTATTGGCCTATATTCTACCCAACGGGGACATATCTTGTCTTTCTTTATTTTTAACTCGGCTGTGGCTATAGCATGACCTCTCACATCAGGGCAGTGTCCCACTGTTACCTTTAATGTGCGTATGTCTGTACAGATCAAGTCAATTAGACTTTGACTGTGATCAGTAAAATGGGTTGGATCAGTGACTACCTGGGTAAGGTTCATTGTCTCAAAGAACTGTGACAGCAACCGTGGCCCACCACCCCCAACCGCAAGTAGGTCAACATTGAAGTCTCCCAACAGGACAAGGCTATCGCACCTATCAAAGGAGGTAATAGAGTCGGTGATGGCGTCTAGAAATATGGTAACATCTAGCCATAGCCGAAATCGGCCCGCAAACAAAAAAATCGGCCACCATCTTGAATTTTTATTTTTTTTAACATTGCGTTGCTGTTTTCTTGCCAAAATACTACCAGAAACCGAGTTTCATCGAAATCGGTCCGCAAACAAAAAAGTTGGCCGCCATCTTGAATTTTTTACATTTTTAACATTGCGTTGCTGTTTTCTTGCCAAAATACTACCAAAAACCGAGTTTTATCGAAATCGGCCTGCAAACAAAAAAGTTGGCCGCCATCTTGAATTTTTTTTACATTTTAACATTGCGTTGCTATTTTCTTGTCAAAATACTACCAAAAACCGAGTTTCATTGAAATCGGTCCGCAAACAAAAAAGTTGGCCGCCATCTTGAATTTTTTACATTTTTAACATTGCGTTGCTGTTTTCTTGCCAAAATACTACGAAAAACCGAGTTTCATCGAAATCGGCCCGCAAACAAAAAAGTTGGCCGCCATCTTGAATTTTTATTTTTTTTAACATTGCGTTGCTGTTTTCTTGCCAAAATACTACCAAAAACCGAGTTTCATCGAAATCGGCCCGCAAACAAAAAAGTTGGCCCCCATCTTGAATTTTTTACATTTTTAACATTGCGTTGCTGTTTTCTTGCCAAAATACTACCAAAAACCGAGTTTCATCGAAATCGGCCCGCAAACAAAAAAGTTAGCCGCCATCTTGATTTTTTTTACATTTTAACATTGCGTTGCTGTTTTCTTGTCAAAATACTACCAAAAACCGAGTTTCATCGAAATCGGTCCGCAAACAAAAAAAATGGCCACCATCTTGAATTTTTATTTTTTTTAACATTGCGTTGCTGTTTTCTTGCCAAAATACTACCAAAAACCGAGTTTCATCGAAATCGACCCGCAAACAAAAAAGTTGGCCGCCATCTTGAATTTTTTACATTTTTAACATTTAGTTGCTGTTTTCTTGCCAAAATACTACCAAAAACCGAGTTTCATCGAAATCGGCCCGCAAACAAAAAAGTTAGCCGCCATCTTGAATTTTTTTTACATTTTAACATTGCGTTGCTGTTTTCTTGTCAAAATACTACCAAAATCCGAGTTTCATCGAAATCGGTTCGCAAACAAAAAACTTGGCCGCCATCTTGAATTTTTTACATTTTTAACATTGCGTTGCTGTTTTCTTGCCAAAATACTACGAAAAACCGAGTTTCATCGAAATCGGCCCGCAAACAAAAAAATTGGCCACCATCTTGAATTTTTATTTTTTTTAACATTGCGTTGCTGTTTTCTTGCCAAAATACTACCAAAAACCGAGTTTCATCGAAATCGGCCGGCCAACAAAAAAGTTGGCCGCCATCTTGAATTTTTTAATATTTTCAACATTGCGTTGTTATTTTTGTGTCAAAATGGTACCAAAAATCGAGTTTCATCGAAATCGGCCCATAAACAAAAAAGTTGTCAGCCGCCATCTTGGAACTTATTTTTTCATTATTATTTCCTAATTGAGTACTAATTTAAGATTTATTTTATACTTATTTAGCCCTAAATTAGTAATGATTAACAATTAAATTATGATTATCATACATATAAATTCCTATAATTCCTCGCACTTATGATGAAAGAAGAAGAAAAAAAAAAGAGAAAATACTAAGAAAAACTTTTTCTTTTCCTTATTTTAAGAGCATTAAAAGAAGGAAAAGAGACAAATTTGAAAAAAATATTCTTACCTTCTAGAAAAAATGACAATAAATAATTCAAAGAATAAAACAATAATTTTAAAGTGTCTATCTTATTTTTCCTATATATTTTTAAAATTCGAAAAGGCAAATTACATCGTGCCAACCATAGACATAGAAAAATTTTCGCTGCGCTCAAGAAGACCAACAAAGCGTGGAAAAGAGAAGTTAACATCATACGGACACGGTCTATGTAAAAAAGAGACAAAGGATCAAGTGACATGTGCCAACATTTTTCACAGTAAGAGCCCCTAGCGTCCCGCCTAGCAAATGAACAATCACATTTTGTTTAAAATATTTGTTAATCTTAATTAGAATTTAAAATAAAGGTATCGTGGAGCCATGGTGTCTTGTGCTCTAAGTAATGTGATGTGACAAAAAGAAACAATCCAAGTAATCACACTTTTCACAGGTAAATAAGATATTGCCACAAATTTCTCTAAAACCAAATTTCTCTACATTTATTCGTTTATCGACGGAGAAAACAGTATGGAACATAGTTTATTAATTTCCTTTGCCATATATACTCATATTTTATGAATCTAAGTATTTTTTTTCGTATCTCATATAAAATGTATGCATTCGTTTTCGGATCACCTGTTTATTGACATTGTTGTTCTTAGACATTCTATTTCTATGGTGCCAACCCTTACACTTTTAGTCGTTGCGTCAACTGTCTAGACGAACGGAGGCTTTTGCGCCAACACAAAGGGCGATGTCCGACTGTAGAAGAATACTCTCTAGTCTGTGCTATTACCGATGATTAGAGTAGTAGTATTAATTATTATTAGAGTAGTATTACACAATCAATTTTTTTTTGATGAGAATTAATAAAAAATAAATTAAAAAAGTATGTAGAAAAATATTTGTTTACTTATACCAAATCAATAGCCTTGAACCGAGGATATGACTATTGACACAGTCAAAAAATATAAATTTCACTTTTTTGCTTGATAGTACTCACCTCATGATTGCAATCAAGTTTAAACCTTAATACTGTGGAGCAAAGTTCAATATTGATCGACAGCCTATATTCAGAGTACTATGTAGAAGTTAACATTCGATTTTTAGAAAATAGCAATGAAGAATTCTTTTTTTATTTATATCGTAAGAATCACAATTTCACTAACAATTTTTTGATATATTTATTTGTTTATAACTTGTACCCGTTTCTCTGGAATCGCCATTGCCAGAAACGTCAAGTTAGCAGCCCACTTTGAGATCGTAATATCTCGGCTTGTACTGAAGCAATATTATTGAAATTTTGCGTTTACGATTCACTATTTCCTAACAATTTTTTGGCATATAAATCACATTAATACGAACTGTATTTCTTAAGGTGTCTGCTAGCTTGACGTCAAGATAGCAGACTCACCAAGATACTCAAATATCTTTTGAACCATAGTATCACTATTTATATGCTAAAGTTCACTATTTATAACTATTTACTAACAATTTTTTGACCTAGTCAAAACCTTCTAACTCCATGGTGAGGCTGCCAACTATACGCTAATTACTATAGCTGTTGTTATTGAGGTAGAATTATGTTTCTTATTTATTCTACCCCAATATACTACTACTAATTCGACCCTATGGTGAATAGACTCATTTTATGAAATAGGTCCCTGATAAAATACTGATGAATCACAGCACAGTATTTACCATGCGTGTAGGGTTCGCCCATAAAGTTAATATACTAACTTTATGGGTTCACCTAATAACTTCTCTCTCGGCTTAATGTTCTAACCGGCGATTTTTTTATTGTGTGATTTTTTTTTATCCCAAGCGGATTCGCACGACCACGAGCGCTTTTTTGTTCGTTTTTCGGTACGAATAAATAAAATAAAATAAATTATATTCTGTGATGTCACTGAACTGCACTGTCACAAAACAGTTTTATGCACTGACCAGTGGTTTTGTGGCACTGTAAAGAATTTTACATTCATATTATGAGATAATATTTATTCAATATTAACCTAATAATAAAATTCTTGCTCATAGGATATGATTTCTCTACTGTGTGTTCGCACGAGCGATTTTTTAGCGCGCTATATTATTTATCTCACATTATGTTCTATTCGAAGCGTCAGAAAAATAGCGCGACAAAACGTCGAAAAAGCGCCCACGAGCGCACGCACGAGTACGAATGATCGCTAAGACGGTTCTCACACTGGCACCGCGCGGTCGCGGGGCGACCATGCGCGTTTTACGTTGTATGCAAGTACATCAATTTGTATAGAAAACCGCCTTGTCCAACACACCGAGGCGGCGCCGCAGCGCGGGAGCGCGATGCGCGCCAGCAGGCGCGGAAACCGCGGGGTACAACACACTGAGCTCCATAGTATCGTGCCGGTTTTTGTACGTAAGCGCGGGGCCGTCGTACAACGCCAACCGGCGCGGAGAAAACTGCCCGAATAGGCGGTGCGCTGCGTCGTCGCCGCACGCGGGAAACACCAAACCGCGCCCCGCGACGGCGCACGGTGGCAGTGTGTGAATCGCCTTCAACGTTAAAATTTACTCTATGGCGATCGATGATTCAGCGGTTAGTCTGTTGGGATGCACTCAATGTGTCAATGTCATTGAAAATATTGAATTGAATTGAAAAGAAATGAAAGATTTGTGATTGTGATTGAAATTAATCATTTTTGTGTGAACTGCGAAGTGAAGAAACCGAAAAATCACAGCGCTGTAAAGGAATTGTTAGGCACAATGAATATTATTATATCAATATTATTTCTAGTTGGTTTTATAGACCATGCTTTTTGTGCAGCTTCTACTATTGAAGAAGAAATTGGAAATGGAGGACATATTATCGAAGGACGAGTTTTTCCGCCTGAGGAACAAGATATAAACGGGTGGCAAGTTGAAACAAGAATACATGTGAACGGAGGTGAATATATTGCCTTTATCAGAAATGATGGCTCATTTGTGATACATAACGTGCCATCGGGATCATACGTCGTTGAAGTAGTCAACCCAGATTATATGTATGAGCCTGTTCGCGTAGAAATTAACTCTAAGGGCAAGTACCGAGCCAGGAAAGTCAACTATATTCAGACTTCGCAAGTAATTCAAGTACCATATCCACTCCGAATGAAGCCCCTGTCAAAATTCCGTTACTTCCAAGTTCGTGAACAGTGGAGGCTGACAGACTTTCTGTTCAACCCAATGGTCATCATGATGGTGCTCCCACTGCTTCTTATTATGGTCTTGCCCAAAATGATGAATGATCCCGAAACTAAAGAAGATTTAAAACAAATTAGCAACCTGGCAAAGATGTCTGATATGCCAGAAATGTCAGAGATGTTTACTTCACTGTTTAGTGGGGGATCAGCAGCAAAAGCCTCCACTTCTAAGACAAAACAAGTAAAGAAAAGGCAGTGAGAGTCTTATTATTATTTATTTGACTTTGTTATGTATTTAAAATAAAATAAAAAATTAACATGAAACTCGTATTTAATTTTAATTAAATATGAATTTAACATTCTATCGAGTATAATAGTTCAGGTTAAGTTAGGTACCTACCTATGTAAAAGTTCATTTGTTTAATTAAAGACTTCATTAGCTAGCAGCCACTCATGACTTTGTTTAATTAAAGACTTCATTAGCTAGCAGCCACTCATGGCTTTGTCTAGGTGGATAGTTTTTTCTTTTCCCGCAGGAACTGCTTTTCTTGGATGAAAGAAATCTAACAAAATGATAGATAAAGCTCCTCGATATTACTTTATGGCTCCTGACAGATCCACCTATAGTTAGGATAGTTTTCAGGTTTATTTATTCATTGTGTTAACAAAACGGCCCAGGCACACCCTACTCTGAAGCAGGGGGGTGGGCAGGAGGGGCAGCTGCCCCCCCCCCCTCCCCCCAGGTTAAAAAAATGTAGCCAACTGCAATGTAATCAAAGTTCTGAGGCCGTGCGACTTGTTTTTCCGATAAATCCCGCATCTCATAACTTGAATAAATTCACTAGGTGCTCTGGACTATACCTACAATTCATATTTTTGTTTTCTCATCCTCCCTAATATTAACTTAGGGTGAAATGGTTCCAATCAAGGTGACTGATCACCCGTCCGGCTTCGCTGGTGTCCCCCCTTCTAAAATAATAATAATATTAACTTGCCCCCCCTGGGCCGTTGGCTGGCGATGCTCTTGCTCTGAAGTATGCACCAAAACCCTAGCACAGTGGTGGATACAGGGTACAAGTTGGTAAGGTATGCCACAGAATATCTAAGTGTTTGTGGAAATCATGTCGTCAGAATATTATGTTCTGACAACATTTATATAAACACTGCAAGGGATTGTTAATGCAATAAAAGATTTAAATATAATAAAAATCAATGATTTATTTCGAAATAAACCTATAATAGTTACAGTATGCTACAAATTTGTGTAACAACCTGAGGAAAAATAATACACACAAACACATTATATAAAAGTAAAAATTAAGGAATCAGTCATGGGTTATTTTGGACGGAAACTACATAAGTAACATGTTCACATCATCTATTTATTATAATTACCTTAAAATATAATTTGTTACAAAATGTATTTATTGAGATGTTTTTATCCTGGACGGGTATATTTGTACAATATATTTGATAATACTTTTTCTAAAAATCTTTGATTTATAGATATGTGGCACATAGTAAATAATATTTGCAATAGATCTCCCAATTTCAAAATGATTAAAATAATAAATACTACATTATTATATCAAATGCTGCCATTTTAATTAATTGAGATTTTTCATAATATCAATTCCATTTAGTCCTTATAATATTAAGGCATATTCTGACAACATAATTAGTCGATTTGGTTTACACAATTATTTTCTAGTCACAAAAAGTTATACAAAATTCTTACTTACTATAAAGATTGCAAGTTACTGAAAAAATATTTACATAAAAATAAGATAAAGCAGTAAACAAGAACAAAATATGAGAAAGATATATTTTATTGATTTAAATATAAAAAATAAAATTGTTTAAGAGACAAGAGTTTCGAAAATAATAAAATCATTGCTTAACATTCAAAAAATGATGTGTATTTAAAATATTAATTTATATTTGAAGAACATTATACACCAAATGCTGAAAACATTTTAGAGCTGCATTAAATGCCAATAGTTGAATCTGATATTTTATATATTTATAATCTAACTACATATATTTCTGATTATCAGAGTTGCCATGTTGATATGATTAAATCTGGATATGTTGTTACATTTATGTATTAGTATTTTTATTATAGATCAGTAAGTTATTGCAGCACCATGTTTATACTAGGTGCAGTATATTTTTGTGATACTGGTATACGTCACGTAAAGAGAGCTCTGAACAACATGCAAATGATGGAGGAATCTATACTGTTATCCAAAGACATAAGATACATTTTCGCTCACCTTTGGCACCTATCAGCGCTCTTTTTACACGCCTACTTTAAATGCATATGTGATGGCATTAGGGTATTAGGGAATATGATACAGGTAGGCTGTATGCTTAACTAAAGTGGACATTTCTTATTCAACTAATAAACTACATCTAGACTGGAATGGAAAAGGAATCTGTGAAAGAAGTCTTCAAGTTTATAAACTAGACCAGTGAAAGCTTTCATTGGTAACAAACATACTTTTTGTAGCCAAATAAAGGCTTTTTTTTGTTGGGGATAAACTAATACACAATAAGTATTTAATAATGTCTATATCCTAAGGCGGTGGTTAATAACATACCAAATACATAATATATATTTTTATAAAATCGAATTGGCAAACACATTATTAAATATTCTTTTTTATATAAAATCTTAATTTAGTGTTAGTTCAAAATACAATAATTGACCCAAAGCGATGTCTGTCGGTAACACGTCACATTGTAAGTGAAAGGTCAGATTATAGAATTACTTTTGTGATGCTTGCGCGTTTAATCGGAAACGCTCAATCTTATTTCCCGACATTAATCTTTTCAATCTTATTTATTTTCTTTACAAAATTTCATTCATATCGATCGAATTCCTTTATAAGAAATGAAAATATTATAGTGCTCTCGGGTTGGCTTTAGAAATGGGGCGCCTGATTTTGGAATTGAAATATATCACATTTTGTAGTTTCAAAAGGCCTTTCAAATGATACTATACTCCCGGCGAGGAAATTCGTATTTTTATTTTAGTGTTTGTGAAAAGAAATAAAATTTTGTATGACAAAATATATTTGCGTGAGACGGAACACGTTTACTTTACACACTTTTTAAAGAAAGACCTTTGGTAAACAGATGATTAGGTGCGACGACGAGCGTAGCGAGTGAGGATGAGGTTAGCTTGTATTGCGACCAACAAAGCACGAGCCGAGCGAGCGAAGCGAGCGTGCCTCGACAGCGGCCGGCGAATTGTTAGAACCGACCAGCTGGCGTGTATGCATTATGCCACAAACTGTTATGCTAATAAACGTTAGGCGCGGAGGCAGCAGCACAGGCCTCGCCCGAAGCTCATAAAACGCGTACGAGCCGTAGCTCATATGGGTTTCTGTGCTTTGTTACGCAAGGGCGGAAGAGCTTATAATCATCATCATCATCATATCAGCCGCACGACACCCACTGCTGGGTATAGGCCTCCCCAAGGATCTCCACGACGATCGGTCCTGAAGGCCCGCATCCAGTGGCGCACCGCGACCGCGCACCAGATCGTCGGTCCATTATTATAATCATAATATATCTTAGCAATTATTAATTTCCTCGCGGCGGGAGTAGCACTGGGGGGTTTCCCTCTCCCCCCCCATCTATCTCAATCCTCATTTTAGGCATCCCATTTCTAAAGATTACCCGCGCTCTCTTGGACATTAACAGCCTTACCACAAAACATTTAAAAACACTCTTTAATTTAGACACTGTTTAAATGAGATGCCGTCTTTTTCAAACAGTTTTATCAAAAAAGTGACAGCATCACATTCAAACAGTGTCTAAGTTAAAGACTTGTCGAACAGTTTTTTAAAATCTTTTGTGATTGTAATTTTCTAGTTGAAAACGTTAAAAGATAGTCTACTAATGTATGGTTACGCTATCTTACGTCACCCCGTGGTAGAGTTCCGCTAGGTGCCGGTACATAGTGGCTAGTATGGGCGCGAGTAGGAGCGGCGCGGCGAGCACCGCGGGCGGCGCGCCGTTGTAGATGGCGCAGTACGGACACTGCGACGAGCCGCACACCTCGCAGATGTTCAGGAGGTATGTGGGGAGCGCGTCGAATATTGACTCGTTGTAGCGCTCTGAAAAACAAGGACATTTGTATTTTTTTATGCCCAACTGGATAGTGTTTAGACCTTCACCTCACCTGCAGGCCTATTTTGTAACTCAACTGACAGCTTAATAAAATGATCATCACTGATCTAAGTTGTAACTCTACAAAAACCCAGCAATTTACTTACAACTTAGATCAATGATGATCATTTTAAGCTGTCATTTGAGTTACAAAATAGGCCTGCTGATGTCAAGTGACGATAAGGACGAAGGTGGAAGCGCACTACACCCGGAATCCTCATCACTGAGGAACTGGCTTTCTTACCTCTAACTGCCGGAATTTGTTGAATCAAGGTGCCATTATCTCATTTGGGGTTGGCTTTGTATGTAAGTCGGTATCTTCCTTTATTTCATAGCGACGAACGACAACATCATATAAGTATTTTATGTAGCTAGTGTCCCTTTCAGCAGAAAAAAAGGACACTAACTAGTATTTTTTTGTTTCATGTTTAAAACAAATCAATAAAATTAATGTCACTCTTATTATAAAGGAGAAAACTTATATTCATTTACGATATCTAGACTTTGTATTTTTATTTGAAAATTAGGTTAACATAAAAAATAGCAAGTACTGTAATGTTGTTTTCAAAATTCGCCTAATAGATGTCGCCACGAGGTTTTCAACTGCCGTTTTGGTATCCTTTGTTATATCGACGCTAGATGGCGCATTTCAGCGTGAATGGCTGTCTGTAGTGGCTGTCTTAGCCAGACAGCCACTACAGACTATATAGGAACGTATATAGTCTGTAGTGGCTGTACGCGACAAGCCTAGTATATCTAGACTTGTCGCGTATGTATAATACAATGTGTAAACAACGTGTTACAAAATAACCCCTAATGCCTAATATGATAGATGGAGACCATCAAATTGAACATCTCTTACTATGGGACCAACTCTAAAATCGCGAAAAAAAAAACAGCAGATTTGTGTTTCATGATTTCAGAGTTGGTCTCATAGTAAAAGTTGTTCAGTTTGATGGTCCGAAGAAACTACTGTTTTCTCATTTTGCGTTAATTCATTAACACGTATAGAGACTCACCCGGGGCGTAGTAGTCGTAGACGCGCACGGGCAGGTAGCGCGACATATTGGCGACTGGGAACCAGCGCTCGATCGTGAAGTTGACGCATGTCGGCTCGGGCTCCAGCTGATCGCAAACCATTCGGGTTAATGTGACATTATTTCATATTAGACAATCGAAAATCATACATGAAAGTTGGATAATTTAAGTACGTTATAATATAATTTACATAACTAATATCTCACGTCAGTCCAAGCCCAACCAGAATGCTAAAGTTAAGCTGGATTTAGTGCACGACCGACGGTGAGCGCGTACCGTCAGCGTTGACGGTGAGCGCCGGTCAAAGTTTGTGGTTAGTGTTACGCTGACAAGAAACCTAACATGACGAAAAATTCTCCTCGCAATACTACGCACGCATGTGCGCTCAGTCGCTCCGTCGTCGTGGCACTGAACGCACGCATATACCGCCATAGCGCGACAGCGGCCGTCAGTCGACCGACGTACACCGGGCGGACGAGCTCGACCGATGGTCCCCATCAGCGCGACGTAGCTGTACGCGCGTAGGTAATAATCAGCGTTGCACTGAAGCTGTTCCTAGATTTTAATGAATATGGCTACGTTCGACCGACGTCAGCGCTGACCGTCGGTTATGCACTAAATCCAGCCTTAAAAAGACTTTATTTTCGGTAATGTTTGTCTGGTTGTGTGTTAGTGACACAGAATATTATGGTACTAAACGTACAGAAATCCATCTACGCGAGAACAAACAAATAATAAGCTACTCTCGCTGCACATAAAGTACAATTTATAATTGCACAACGCTGCGTGCCTATTATTATAAGCGCCTCCGAAGCGCTTCTATTTTTATTGCGTCGCTCTGTCTCAATCGACACATGACATCCCTCGTGCGCTGGATTGACTGAGAAACCGCGAGCAGTAGGCTAATATAAAAGTTTAAGTGCGGAGTGAGCCTCTCTGTGAGTGACTAGTGTTCCTCTTAATTCTTATGAATTAGGGACGGAAACCTAATGATGTGTTAGCGTATGTCCACTCACGTAGTGGAAGTAGAATAGTAGCTTAGCGGGCGTGTATCTGGCGCGCTGCAGCGTGTGCACGCGGCGCGACAGCACGTAGGCGTCCAGGCGCTGCTGCTGGATCATGTAGCCCGTGGGGATGGCCACTTCCAGCACCGCTAACCCCGACCGCGGCGACTCCTCCACCAGCGTCCAGCTGACAATATAACATCGAAATTGATATTTAAAAAAAATACAAAAAAATATTGACTAGACTGCACTGCCAAAAACGAATTAAAAATGTGCTCATCAAGGCCTTTCCATTTGATTCCCATATTGAGATAATTGAAGAAAAACATAAATATCAAAATGTTACTTATAGAAATTCACCCTAGCCATATTTATGTGATCCTGGTACTTTGATGATGATGAATTGCGAAGAGAAGAAATTAAACAAAAATACTTAAGGGTCCATGATAGGAAAACATGGCTTGCGCGGGCCATATTTTTATATAGAAAACGTAAAGTTAGTAGCCACAAAAAACATACTACAAGCTAAAGAGATTATCTAGTAGCTACAAGTATTAAATTGCGTATAAACCTCACAGATGATTGTAAAAAACAGTCAGAATATCATCAAAAGCGCTTGTCGCGGGTCATATTTTTGGCGCAAATAATAGCGAAAACGTATGGAATTCTACATCGAAATACACTTTAACGTACTGTGCAGCTGCTCCAATAACTTTTTTTCAAGATAATTGTGCTAAAGATAATGATGAAACAACAACGAAAAACATCGAAAAAGTGCAGAAGTGAGGTTATTTTCCATACTATTTACACGTAGAGAAAAAGACAGGGACAAATGTTTCCCCATGACCGAGCCTTAATACTATATTTTGTCTTTGTTTGTATTTATTTTTGAAAATATAATATTTTACGAATGTAATATTTTGGGAACTAAAGATATTTTTCACATTTGAAAGTATCGTCGTACAGTCGCCATATTTTTTTTCCTCGTGTAAAAATCTTTATTTTATTTTATAAATTAAGTGCTTTTGAATTATCTATATTTTCCTAACATCCCATTAGCTGACGAGAAAAATGGGCGCAAGAAACCTATCAGCTTTGTCAAAAATCATCAGTATTATAAAGGCCGGCGACGAGTACGCGCACCGAACCAAACTAATTTGCTTGCGATACATTGACCATGGAACTGCGTCGATTACCAACGAACCGCGAGGGGCGAGCCGAGTATCGAAGAAAGCGGGAGAAATGCTATTCGAATCGGCGCAACTTGAAAAATGAAAAACATTTATTGACAACAGTTTTTCAATTCGTTAACACAGACAGAATACAAGTACAGAAGATCCAACGTAACGTAACGTAAAGTTATTGAAACAAATAAGACTCTTGCTCCGACACAATAAAGCGTAATCCAGATCGCACAACGCTAATTCCCTACAGTTATATTCCCTTAGATTCTAGGAGAAGAGAGCCAACTTTTAGGTCCCCTAGAAGTTACCTCTCTTTCTATCGCGTACTCTCATCTCTTCTAGCGACGTTAGGGTTGCCTTTTTTTAAATGAACTGCTAGCATATCATGAATGGAAAGCGATTGTACGTACTATGATTAAAGAAAAGCTTACAGAAGTATATGAACATTTTTATTAAGTAACTTAAGTAGTGTCCGACCGAAACTCGAGTTCCAGCTGAAACCGAAACCGCACTTTCGGCCCTTGTTCCAGTTTCGGCCGAAGCTGCAACTTTTTTTCACATATTAAATTGACGTATCTTTTGACTGTATATAGAATTGTAGACACTTAATATGTGTTAAATAAAGTAAATAAGTAACAGCATAAGAATAAATAAAACTGACTAGAACGGTCTCTTCTTTGACCGAGTCCCAAATGCCGCCATTTATATAATTTCACGTCGCTACGCCCCGCTGTCGTCCAGGCGTGTTGCCAGGGTTGCTTACTGTCAAATATTGCTTACGCTTAAAGATAATATCGCTAAAATACAAGTTTTTCTTTAGTTTGAAATCATTATTTTATTCTAGTTAGTAGAATACAAAAATAAAATATTCACTATTTCTGGGTAAGTACTTACCTACTCCTGAGTTTGTATAAGTAAATAAACATTTAGTATGGAAATTAAATTAAATTTTGAACAAAAATCTAGGTACTTCTAAAACATTTTTAGGTTTTAATCCTCTTACTGTTTCGAACTGTTTACTGTTTCTGTAACGAAATCACAGAATAGATACGAAATAGTATTGTATAATAGTACAGTCGCCCGTAGAACATTTAAATCACCAAAAAGGTTACCGTTTGCCGTTGTGATATAGTTATTTATTGCGAAATTATAGATACTTTAACCCAAGTTTTACAGATCGCAACCCGCCGTAACCTATATTTGTGTATCTCCAAAATTGTTATTTTTTTATTTTTTTGTGGTTTACCACATAGTTTAGCTATTGTCGTGTTTTACAGCTTGGTTTGATTGCCACAGATAAAAGTAAGACTATAAAAATTAGCCATACACAGATTTAAGACCTAATGAAAATGGTTGGACTTTTTCTGGTCTTAAATCTGTGTGTGATCACTTTCCATAGTCTTACTATTATCAGTGGCAATCAAACAAAGCTGTAAAACACGACAATAGCTAAACCATGTGGTAAACCTTGGAAAATAAAAAAATATCAGTTTTGGAGATATACAAATATAGGTTACGGCGGGTTGCGATCGTAAAACTTGGGTTAAAGTATCTATAATTTCGTAATAAATAACTATGTCACAACGGCAAACGGTAACCTTTTTGGTGATTTAAATGTTCTACCGGCTACTGTACTATAATATTCACTTCTCAAGCTTACGCGCTCACTAGACATGAAATAAAACACTTTTTAACGGATACTAGCGCGGTTTTATTGAATGTACTTTGGTAATTAGTTGGTATTTGGTTTGATTTTTGGTTTTCCCGACGTTTCGGCACCTTTGCAGCTGCCGTGGTCACGGGGGACTTGTGTTGTATAAAACTGAATTGTATAAAGCTAGGTATGACTCATACTCTATTTATTATACTTTAAGGCGGTCGTATGACCGAAAGTGGCGCACTCAAGAGGTTTTTATTCAATAGTTATTACTAGATAAAGATTTCAATAATGTTTTACGTGGAGTTTTAAGGGCCCATGGTAAATAAGTAAGTACTTATTTAGGTAGGTACATATTGTGCCAAAGAATCTGTTCATGATCTTTTGATGAATTAGGTACGAAAAGAAAAAAATATTTAGAAAATATTACTTACCTCATATCATCTTTGGGTAAACTAAAAAAAAACTGAATTGTGGCATTGTTTTCGAATTGTTTGCACAACCAAACACAGCACAATAACTTGGCGCCATTGTAATAAAATTTGTTTCTAAGATCTTACGCTCAGAGAAAATATAAGGGAACGCAAAAACAGGCAAACGCGCGTGCGGCGACGCCAGTTGTGATAGCCCGACTGAGTATCCCATTTAACGTGTAGGCTAATATCGTGACCTTGAGCCCGTTCGGAGCGGGAGTGTTCGTTCTAGTCAGTTTTATTTATTCTTATGGTAACAGTAATAAAAGTATGTAACAAAAATTGGTCTTTATTTATGTTAAATTAACAATTTAAACCAAAAAAAGAATCAAATACTCATTATGTTAAACTTACTTTTGTAAGTCAACTTTCTTATTAACTAACATGATTTTATGTTTAAAAATGGGTCGAATTGAGTACCTCCCTCCTTTTGAAGTCGGTAAAAAATAGTCGTATAGTTAGTTATTTATGGTGTTTTACCGTACCTACGTACTACCCGTTCGAATTGACTAAGCACCTCGCATACTAAGAGAAAAAGCAAGCAGCAAGCAAGAGCAAAGCAAGCAGTGGTAAATATGCGCGGGTTATTCTTCACAATTAAAATCAATCAAGTTACTGAAGGTATACACATTAAGCTACGTAACCTCAACTAGAACACGATCGCGCCGATTCACGCCCGCTGGCGAACTTCGAAGTTAGCTGATTGACGCGCGGCAATTCACGAAAACCGAGTTTCAGCCGAGCCGAAAGGTTCGGCCAATATGCCGAAACCGAAACAGTGGCCGAAACTAGTTTTTTGGCCGTAACCGAAACTTAAACTTCGGTCGGTCACTAATCTTAAGCGACAAAGTAAACGTACTTGGAGCGCTTGCATTCGTGAGGCGGCGAGCGTGTGAGTATCGAACTAAAGTGGTCGCGGCCGGCGCGCGGCAACCCTCTGACATTGGCCTGGTTAAAGAGGTCCGCCACGTACTTATAGCTTCATGCCTAAAGTGCGGAGTGCGCCTGGCCTGTCGTTACGCGGCATAGCGATTTAAAACACGAAATTCGTACATTTTATAACTTTGCTGTATTTGTTATACGTGTTACAAAAAATCCTTAATGCCGAATATGGTAGATAAGGATTATCAAACTAAACAACTTTTATTGTGGGACCAACTCTGAAATCGCGAAAAAAAAACAGCTGTTTCATACATTCTGATATTTTCGTTATAAATTTTTGTTTTTTGTTACACGTTGTAGTTTAACAAATATTTATCTATTCCAAAAGAATTACCAACAACATATCATTACACATTACAATAAATATACAAAAGGCCTGCTAAAAGATATGCCTTTACAGGTAAATACATCTTTTAGGAAAAAAAAATATTTAAATTTTATATGACTTGTCATTGTCAAAAACTTATCTTCTGTTCCCAGAAACAAACAAAAAGTAAAGGTTTGTAACCCAAATTAACGATCATATCCCTCACCTGGCGCACGACTGGAACTCGATGTGCGATTGATTCCTGCCGTAGTATCGGAGCGGCTGCGACTGCAGCGAGAAGGCGTGCACGGGCGGCGCCGTCAGGAAGCGCTCCACGTCCACGTTGTACTGCACCGACATCTGCAGGATCGCGTACCCCGCCCCGCGGGCCGTCACCTTTACTGTGCCCCACGCTTCCGGAATCTAGCCAATATGAACATTTGTTTTAAAAATGTTTTAAAAATATTACAGTTTTTAACCACAGAATAAGATATAAGTACTACCGTACAGAAAGGAAACTCCGCCCCGCCCTACAATCAATTACCTCACCCCACCCCGCGAGTTCGTGTACTCAATCGTGTGCTCATTCAATAGCCCTAGACTTCACGCACACAGTTGAGCGTGTGCAAAAACGTTACATAATGAACGATATCGAGCGTAAAAATGCATTATTTCAATATTTTTGATAAAATATGCAATTAAAAAAGGGGTTCACTATGCAAATGACTGTATAGTCATTTGTATATAATCCGGTCATATGCATATGCATATGCGGTCATATGCATTTACATATAATCCGGTCTTTAGTGATAGATGCCAATCTATGCCGCCTATGTGTACTCACAGTGATGCTCTGCATCTGCGCCAGGTTGTCGTTGCGCACGTGCAGCACGCGCGTGGAGCCGTTGAGCGCCACGGCGTCCACGGTCAGGGTGAGCGAGCTCACGTCGCGGAGCCGCTTGCGGTTCGTGTACTCGATCAGCGCGCGCATCGCTATGTGTGTGTACTCACAGTGATGCTCTGCATCTGCGCCAGGTTGTCGTTGCGCACGTGCAGCACGCGCGTGGAGCCGTTGAGCGCCACGGCGTCCACGGTCAGGGTGAGCGAGCTCACGTCGCGGAGCCGCTTGCGGTTCGTGTACTCAATCAGCGCGCGCATCGCTATGTGTGTGTACTCACAGTGATGCTCTGCATCTGCGCCAGGTTGTCGTTGCGCACGTGCAGCACGCGCGTGGAGCCGTTGAGCGCCACGGCGTCCACGGTCAGGGTGAGCGAGCTCACGTCGCGGAGCCGCTTGCGGTTCGTGTACTCGATCAGCGCGCGCATCGCTATGTGTGTGTACTCACAGTGATGCTCTGCATCTGCGCCAGGTTGTCGTTGCGCACGTGCAGCACGCGCGTGGAGCCGTTGAGCGCCACGGCGTCCACGGTCAGGGTGAGCGAGCTCACGTCGCGGAGCCGCTTGCGGTTCGTGTACTCAATCAGCGCGCGCATCGCTATGTGTGTGTACTCACAGTGATGCTCTGCATCTGCGCCAGGTTGTCGTTGCGCACGTGCAGCACGCGCGTGGAGCCGTTGAGCGCCACGGCGTCCACGGTCAGGGTGAGCGAGCTCACGTCGCGGAGCCGCTTGCGGTTCGTGTACTCGATCAGCGCGCGCATCGCTATGTGTGTGTACTCACAGTGATGCTCTGCATCTGCGCCAGGTTGTCGTTGCGCACGTGCAGCACGCGCGTGGAGCCGTTGAGCGCCACGGCGTCCACGGTCAGGGTGAGCGAGCTCACGTCGCGGAGCCGCTTGCGGTTCGTGTACTCGATCAGCGCGCGCATCGCTATGTGTGTGTACTCACAGTGATGCTCTGCATCTGCGCCAGGTTGTCGTTGCGCACGTGCAGCACGCGCGTGGAGCCGTTGAGCGCCACGGCGTCCACGGTCAGGGTGAGCGAGCTCACGTCGCGGAGCCGCTTGCGGTTCGTGTACTCGATCAGCGCGCGCATCGCTATGTAAGTGTCCTGGAAATAAAATATTGTTGAACTAGCTTCCTATGTGCTCGTAGCGGAGCTTGACAGACTGATCGTGCTAAACCACGTTTGTTAAGCAACGCTCGGTCCAGCCAGGTGTCGGATAGGTGACCATTGAGTGGCATTACAATTGAGCGCTTCCGTGCTTCGGAGGGCACGTTAAACCGTCGGTCCCGGCTGTTGTCATCTGACAACAGTCGTTAAGCCAATTTAGAGGCCTTACAGGCGGCTTGATAAACTCTAACACCAGAGGTGGCCACTTATCCTCATACAATAAGAAAGAAGAACTAGCTTCCGTCCGCGGCTTCGTCAACGTCGACCCTAGGGAACCTTGAAACTAGATAAAACATTTTGTGTTTTAAACTATCTGTGTGCCAACTTTCATCCAAATCCGTTATGCTGTTTTTGCGTGATTGAGTAACAAACATTTAATCATCCAAACATTCACATTTATAATTTTTGTTTGTAGGATAAAATTGTAGGACAAAAAACTATAGAGCCGGAGCAAAGTACAAGCCGCGCAAATTAAATGGCGTCGCACATATTTACTTCTCGCTCTATATGTATCGAAGTAAAAGGAACAAACATATTGCGCGTTTGGCGCCTTGCTAGGCTAGTCGCCTACTAAATACATATGTAGGCGCTTAGCGAGCTACCACCGTGTTATACCTGCGTGGAGGCCCATCCGCCGTCCTTGAGCCGCTGCGAGTTGAGCCACATCATTATAGGCTCGTTGTTGTCCTGGTGGTCCATGCAGGCGAGCAGCGCGTACGCGGTGGTGGCAATGTTGTTGGAGTCGTACTTGTACGGCAGGCGAGGTAAGAGGAACGGTTTTTGGTTTTCCATCTTGTACGGCGGAGGTGGGACGGGCTCGCGGCCCCAGTATATTAGACCGCCTGTTGAGGAATGAGTGATAAGTAAAGATAGAATAAGTAAAACTCACGTACGATTACCGCTGACAGTATTTGTTAATAAAGGGAAGGTTTTTTGTTGTTTATATGAAAAAACCGTGGATATACGTAACTTAGAACAATGTCGCACTGGTAATAATAATGCAATAGAACAAGCTCTGGAGTCGCTGTGACAAGGTAATATAGTATTCCGCTACTTCCAAGGCCGACTGTGTAATTGTATAGTCGGCAGCACGTCAGGTTTTACAACACTCAAAAATCTGCAATTTATATTGAACCTTAGCATTTAAGTATAAAATCGATTTAATATGATTATTCTGCCGTGGAAGCTCAGCGTGTTGTTGACTGTTCAACATTCAAGATATTATATTTAAAAATATCATGAAAATCACTGGTAGAAGAAAGATGAAAAGAAGAACGGAGCTTTACCATCGGCACGCTGTATTTTGAACGTTCATACAGGGTCAGTAACATGGCAGTACAGTAATCCAGTTCAGCGTTACTGGGCTCGTGTAGACACAAGTTTCAACTTCAACCCAGTCCAGTGCTGGCTTCTCGCTTACAAGTCAGTCCAGCTGACTACCCACCCGTTCTATTTTCGAGCATAGTACGACTCACTGCCGATCCTGTCTACATGTATCCAGTTACTGGGTCCGAAATTCCGAATCACTGGGTCCAGTTACTGACCCAGTATAAACCAGCCCTTAAGCATGCTCACTGGCCATAAAAAAAATCGGATTAAGGGTCTACGATAGGAAAACATGGTTTGCGCGGGCCATATTTTTGTATAAAAAACGTAAAGATGTTGCCACAGAAAAAAACACAACAAGCTAAAGAGATTATCTAGTTGCTACAAGTATTAAATTGCGTATAATCCTCACAGATGATTGTAAAAAAAACAAAATATCATCAAAAGCGCTTGTCGCGGGTCATATTTTTGATTGGCGTGTATAATAGGGGAAACGTATTGAATTCTACATCAAACAAAATACACTTTTTAATGTATTGTGCAGTTGGTCCAATAACTTTTTTTCAAGAAAGATAATTGTGCTATGAAAAAACAACGAAAAACATCGAAAAAGTGCAGACGTGAGGTTATTTTCCATAAGTATTCTTTAGTCTTTACACGTAAAGAAAAAGACAGAAACAAATGTTTTCGCATAAGCCTTAAAGTAAGATTCGATTAGTTTCCTGGGTGAACGAAGCTGTTTGAGGTTTACCTTCGTCCCTCTGGCGCTTCTTGAGCAGGCGGTAAGCGTGCTCGGAGCTGGGCGCCTTGGAGAGCGTGAGCGCGTAGGCGACCAGCGCCAGCGCGTAGGGCTCGCCGAAGTCGTCCAGCAGCCGCATCTGCTTCTCCAGCCACCCGATGCCGAGCTGCTGCGCCGCCACCACGCGCGCGCTCAGCCCCTGCCACCAGTGCACATTACCACAATTAAGGCCGGCCACATACAGACGGAATCTGATTTTGAATATCGAAAAGGAATATTAATAATGTATGAAAATTTCGATCGGAAAATTCCCGCATGTATAGTGGCGGTCACATAATTAAGGACACCAGTCGATTTTCAAACAAACAAGGTAACTTTCAAGCCTTGGTTCTCCGCCAGGGATTGGCCTAGCTGTGATCTGATCATGGCCATCCAGGAAGTGAATGGAGGAGATTCAGATCACTATACACACTCAACTGATCTGATCAACATTTTAAGAGATATACGGATATGTTTGAAAAAAACCGCGAAATTATCATAATAATATATGGAAATCCTGAAACTGAAAAGATTTGTAGGATGATTACGTTTCGGAATTCCGAATCAAATTTCCGTCTGATATGGCGGGCCTAAGACATATGCTAGGACGTCTGAACGTCTTAGCAAACGCACACTACGACTATTTATCGACACTGATAACAAAAAATACATGTATGTTCGCGCCTAATACGCACGGGGCGAGGGGAGCGCGGGAGCGGTGTCGCGACCGTGTCATCGTTTCTGACGTTTTTTTTAGGGATGGTCGATGTTGAGAAAACATAGATGTTAGCATCGATGTTGACATCGGTAGCATATTATCGATGTCCGATAAAAATTGATCCTTAAACATCAATGTTGGCCAACATCGATCGATATTTTTACAAATAAAACAATACAGTACTTATTTATATTTTAAGTTTGCCTTTTAATCTGTTACGTTGTTGGCAAAGAGATGACACAGCTTTGAACAAGAGATTTTCTGATGGCGTCGATCACGTCGCTGTGGCTACAACACTTAAGTAGTGAATCGCAACAGTTTTCAATAAGGGTTAGGTAGATCCTATGACTTTATTTCAAACCTCGATTGGATCCCGTTTAAGATAACTCAATGGATTTTTTAAATGAATACTTTTATAGGGGTTTTTTAAGGTTACGGCTCTGGTTACACTGTCCTTTTGAGCCGGGAATGAATGAATGAATGATCAATCAGTGTTTACAGCACTTGATAGTATAAAAACAGAAAACATCGCGACATGACGACATCGATGTCGCGATGTTACGTCGATGTCTTAATCGATGTTAAAACATCGATGTTTTTACCGTTAACATCGATGTTAATGCAAAATCGATGAACATCGAACATCCCTAGTTTTTTTTTACTTGCACACACCGACGCCTCCGGGAAGAACGGCATTTTTGTGTATTCTAATTTCAAACAAACATTACAACATGTATCGAGAAACTTAAAGTAAAACTAAATTTTTGTATATATGGAGTTCTCATTTCTTGTCCTGAACATGTGACTAAAATAAAATGAGCTTTTTCTCGCTAGAATTCTCAGAATGCCCAGTCTTGCTATGTGTGATACCTATTCCCAGGTGGTATTTTATAAACATTAGAATTTATAAATTACTACGGTAAATAGCATACATTGCGGTGTCTATGAGTAGTTAATCTTCTCGTTTCAAATTGGCGACGCAATGAACATCAAACTCGCTGTAATTTACCAAGGTAAAATGTATATGAAACAGAGCCCTATTATAATAATTTAAAAATAAATGAGTAGTGATTGAGTATTTGACAAAGTCGTATAAATTCACTTTTTAAAGCATATAAATAAATAATATTCAAGACTTACCTCCCGCAAGCCGATATCCTTGAGGTTCTTGACCGTTTCCAAGGTGATGATGACGTGGGCCGTTAGCGTGATGTTCCGTTGCGATATCACCGAGTCGTTTACCTGATAGCAGATACGAGAATTTATTTACTGATAAAATGTCTGCTATGTCACGGTAATAGGATGCCATGTGCTTTTCTTTCTATAATATCTATTTATGTTTCTAGTAAGTAATTTTTTGTTGTAACATGTTGAAAAAAAACAAATGAGAAGAAAGGGGCTTTCTAAAATTGCAATCTGTAAAAACGGTAGAATTGCACACGATTTAGTAACGAAAGATTTTGATAAGTATGTATGTATACCTTACCTGTGTATTGGTGGAGCATAGTTCTAATTGTATAGATTGGTGTCTGCTTAGCGCACTACGCATGTCCCTCATGAGAGTTGTATGTATCGGCACAAAATCTACAAATACACAGACTTTGCACGCATAATATGTGTTTTCTAACACACAAAAGCACCTGCTCTGGCCGAATTCGAAAATGTTCGCTTCAATTTTTCTGTTACAACAAATGTCAGGTCTGCCTTGTTTGTTCCGAGTTTGCCTGTGCGTTATGTCTATGCGTGTAATTTTTTGTTATTTATTTCGAGTTACTGTTATATTGATTGGCACGCGTAGAGTGGAGTTGTCGTTTGCGGTCGGGAGCCACGTCACACATACAACTAGTATGTGCTAGTACTGACCAGCACTGCAGGGTTCTCCCGGTCGGCCAGCAGCTGGGCGGCGACGGGATGGTTGCTGGGCACGCGTAGAGTGGAGTTGTCGTTGCGGTCGGGAGCCACGTTACTACATACAACTAGTATGCGCTAGTACTGACCAGCACTGCAGGGTTCTCCCGGTCGGCCAGCAGCTGGGCGGCGACGGGATGGTTGCTGGGCACGCGTAGAGTGGAGTTGTCGTTGCGGTCGGGAGCCACGTCACTACATACAACTAGTATGCGCTAGTATTGACCAGCACTGCAGGGTTCTCCCGGTCGGCCAGCAGCTGGGCGGCGACGGGATGGTTGCTGGGCACGCGTAGAGTGGAGTTGTCGTTGCGGTCGGGAGCCACGTCACTACATACAACTAGTATGCGCTAGTACTGACCAGCACTGCAGGGTTCTCCCGGTCGGCCAGCAGCTGGGCGGCGACGGGATGGTTGCTGGGCACGCGTAGAGTGGAGTTGTCGTTGCGGTCGGGAGCCACGTCACTACATACAACTAGTATGCGCTAGTACTGACCAGCACTGCAGGGTTCTCCCGGTCGGCCAGCAGCTGGGCGGCGACGGGATGGTTGCTGGGCACGCGTAGAGTGGAGTTGTCGTTGCGGTCGGGAGCCACGTCACTACATACAACTAGTATGCGCTAGTACTGACCAGCACTGCAGGGTTCTCCCGGTCGGCCAGCAGCTGGGCGGCGACGGGATGGTTGCTGGGCACGCGTAGAGTGGAGTTGTCGTTGCGGTCGGGAGCCACGTCGCTACATACAACTAGTATGCGCTAGTACTGACCAGCACTGCAGGGTTCTCCCGGTCGGCCAGCAGCTGGGCGGCGACGGGATGGTTGCTGGGCACGCGTAGAGTGGAGTTGTCGTTGCGGTCGGGAGCCACGTCACTACATACAACTAGTATGCGCTAGTACTGACCAGCACTGCAGGGTTCTCCCGGTCGGCCAGCAGCTGGGCGGCGACGGGATGGTTGCTGGGCACGCGTAGAGTGGAGTTGTCGTTGCGGTCGGGAGCCACGTCACTACATACAACTAGTATGCGCTAGTACTGACCAGCACTGCAGGGTTCTCCCGGTCGGCCAGCAGCTGGGCGGCGACGGGATGGTTGCTGGGCACGCGTAGAGTGGAGTTGTCGTTGCGGTCGGGAGCCACGTCACTACATACAACTAGTATGCGCTAGTACTGACCAGCACTGCAGGGTTCTCCCGGTCGGCCAGCAGCTGGGCGGCGACGGGATGGTTGCTGGGCACGCGTAGAGTGGAGTTGTCGTTGCGGTCGGGAGCCACGTCACTACATACAACTAGTATGCGCTAGTACTGACCAGCACTGCAGGGTTCTCCCGGTCGGCCAGCAGCTGGGCGGCGACGGGATGGTTGCTGGGCACGCGTAGAGTGGAGTTGTCGTTGCGGTCGGGAGCCACGTCGCTACATACAACTAGTATGCGCTAGTACTGACCAGCACTGCAGGGTTCTCCCGGTCGGCCAGCAGCTGGGCGGCGACGGGATGGTTGCTGGGCACGCGTAGAGTGGAGTTGTCGTTGCGGTCGGGAGCCACGTCACTACATACAACTAGTATGCGCTAGTACTGACCAGCACTGCAGGGTTCTCCCGGTCGGCCAGCAGCTGGGCGGCGACGGGATGGTTGCTGGGCACGCGTAGAGTGGAGTTGTCGTTGCGGTCGGGAGCCACGTCACTACATACAACTAGTATGCGCTAGTACTGACCAGCACTGCAGGGTTCTCCCGGTCGGCCAGCAGCTGGGCGGCGACGGGATGGTTGCTGGGCACGCGTAGAGTGGAGTTGTCGTTGCGGTCGGGAGCCACGTCGCTACATACAACTAGTATGCGCTAGTACTGACCAGCACTGCAGGGTTCTCCCGGTCGGCCAGCAGCTGGGCGGCGACGGGATGGTTGCTGGGCACGCGTAGAGTGGAGTTGTCGTTGCGGTCGGGAGCCACGTCACTACATACAACTAGTATGCGCTAGTACTGACCAGCACTGCAGGGTTCTCCCGGTCGGCCAGCAGCTGGGCGGCGACGGGATGGTTGCTGGGCACGCGTAGAGTGGAGTTGTCGTTGCGGTCGGGAGCCACGTCACTACATACAACTAGTATGCGCTAGTACTGACCAGCACTGCAGGGTTCTCCCGGTCGGCCAGCAGCTGGGCGGCGACGGGATGGTTGCTGGGCACGCGTAGAGTGGAGTTGTCGTTGCGGTCGGGAGCCACGTCACTACATACAACTAGTATGCGCTAGTACTGACCAGCACTGCAGGGTTCTCCCGGTCGGCCAGCAGCTGGGCGGCGACGGGATGGTTGCTGGGCACGCGTAGAGTGGAGTTGTCGTTGCGGTCGGGAGCCACGTCGCTACATACAACTAGTATGCGCTAGTACTGACCAGCACTGCAGGGTTCTCCCGGTCGGCCAGCAGCTGGGCGGCGACGGGATGGTTGCTGGGCACGCGTAGAGTGGAGTTGTCGTTGCGGTCGGGAGCCACGTTACTACATACAACTAGTATGCGCTAGTACTGACCAGCACTGCAGGGTTCTCCCGGTCGGCCAGCAGCTGGGCGGCGACGGGATGGTTGCTGGGCACGCGTAGAGTGGAGTTGTCGTTGCGGTCGGGAGCCACGTCACTACATACAACTAGTATGCGCTAGTACTGACCAGCACTGCAGGGTTCTCCCGGTCGGCCAGCAGCTGGGCGGCGACGGGATGGTTGCTGGGCACGCGTAGAGTGGAGTTGTCGTTGCGGTCGGGAGCCACGTCACTACATACAACTAGTATGCGCTAGTACTGACCAGCACTGCAGGGTTCTCCCGGTCGGCCAGCAGCTGGGCGGCGACGGGATGGTTGCTGGGCACGCGTAGAGTGGAGTTGTCGTTGCGGTCGGGAGCCACGTCACTACATACAACTAGTATGCGCTAGTACTGACCAGCACTGCAGGGTTCTCCCGGTCGGCCAGCAGCTGGGCGGCGACGGGATGGTTGCTGGGCACGCGTAGAGTGGAGTTGTCGTTGCGGTCGGGAGCCACGTCACTACATACAACTAGTATGCGCTAGTACTGACCAGCACTGCAGGGTTCTCCCGGTCGGCCAGCAGCTGGGCGGCGACGGGATGGTTGCTGGGCACGCGTAGAGTGGAGTTGTCGTTGCGGTCGGGAGCCACGTCACTACATACAACTAGTATGCGCTAGTACTGACCAGCACTGCAGGGTTCTCCCGGTCGGCCAGCAGCTGGGCGGCGACGGGATGGTTGCTGGGCACGCGTAGAGTGGAGTTGTCGTTGCGGTCGGGAGCCACGTCACTACATACAACTAGTATGCGCTAGTACTGACCAGCACTGCAGGGTTCTCCCGGTCGGCCAGCAGCTGGGCGGCGACGGGATGGTTGCTGGGCACGCGTAGAGTGGAGTTGTCGTTGCGGTCGGGAGCCACGTCACTACATACAACTAGTATGCGCTAGTACTGACCAGCACTGCAGGGTTCTCCCGGTCGGCCAGCAGCTGGGCGGCGACGGGATGGTTGCTGGGCACGCGTAGAGTGGAGTTGTCGTTGCGGTCTGGCAGCCACGTCACTTCGTAGAACGCACCGTGGGGCATTTGGTGCTCTAACACCCAGGACACAGCCATTGAGATCACCTACACATAACATTCATTTGTCAACACTTTACAAGAGAGAAAACAATGACTACGCAATACTTGTCTCGCTTGCTGATATAATGCCTTCGCGATCACGCAAGTAATATGACATCGTTCATTGATCGAGCGAGCGCGAAGTCTTTGCTTCAGTGTGGGCAAAAATTCTTTCGTACGTCCTTCTTTCTGAATTTCGGCTTTCCGTTTGTTCTCATCTACAGCCAAGGTAGCATTTCTCAACCGATTCTCGTGAAATTTTGTGAGCAGGTTCGATACTTACATAGATTTTTTTTCGTCAAGCCAGTTTATCGAAATTTATCAAAAGAAAAAAATTCACCCATTTCGAAAAATGTTTAAAATTAGAAGCGCCATCTAGCTGCCAATATACCAAATGCTTAATATAATATACCAAACAGCACGTACAGTATGAGGCCTATATCTTGAAATTTTTTCGACAAGAGTGGGGATAAATTCGCGCATATGGACTTGCGAGCGACCAATAGCGCGCGCCCCTCGCCCGCCGCCTACGTACCTCACCGCTGCGCATGCTCAAAATACTCGTTTCGCGCAATCCCCAACCGATTTAAAGATATTTGCCTCGTACTGTACCCTAATATGTGCTTTGAAAACCTCGTGGCGATGGCGACATCTATTAATTTCGAGTCACTTTTTAATGCGAGGCCTACAGCTCTCGGAGCCACAAGCATTATGATGTTTACGCTTGTGCAAGCGAGACAAGTGGTCAGTCAGGTCATTATACGAACAAAAATTCTTTATGTTCCATGGCCGCATTATACATGAATCGGTTATTTGACTAACCCCTCAAGTCCACTTTTTGGGTGATTTCGTTTTTTCGCTTATTGCAATCTTTGACCCAAGACACATCATGGTATTAAAGGAAAATCTTTAAATCCATCTTCTTCCATTAAAATTTCGAGTGTCATAATTTGACTTTATTTGAATAAGCCCTCAAGTCCAAGGACATGAGGGGTTACTGTAATAAATATGAAACATAATGGTGGCCTAATCTATACTTCAAAAATTGTTTCTTTTTTTAATTCAAGAAAGGGGAGTTCCTCGTTAATAAAAACGAAATTTTAACATAAAAAAATAATGCTATTTCAATATTCTAAAGAGTTCCTGCCACCCTGACCTGAGCATGACCACCGAAACACGATATATATCGCTTGAATATAGCATTTGATTGACACTCAACTGTCAAATTCCATTGTCTTTTGACAGTTAAACGTGATAAATTGCTATATGCCTATATCATATTGCGTTTCGGTGTTCATGCTAGGGGGGCTGCTGGTTGTGTAAGGTGAGACTTGATAGAATTTTTAATGCCTTTCAAAACATACCTACATTTAGCTTGTCACTGAGTCTCACCCAGCACTATTGCTACTTTTTCGACAAAATTAACCCACAGGAGTGATTAAATTACAATAATTATAAAAAATACGATTTAAATAAATTTGAACCTCACCAACCACAAAATCAGGAAATTTAAGATTTTTATCAAGAATTATTCAAGGAGCCTCCATGTACTGGCAATGATGATGTTGAGGCACATTTTGAAATGAAAAATAATACTTTATTTCAATAAAATATCAATTAAAGTTAGTTCTTTCTTCTATTAATAACTTGTATTTGACTAACCCCTCATGTCCTTGAAGTTTATTGTTATTTTTTTATACTATAGTCTATTCATATTTTTGTGTCTGATACATTTTTTAATTACCTATGCGTATACTTTTATAATTTGATTCTAAACGATATCCAATTCAACATAATATATCCAGAAATTAAAAAAATGTTTCTCCTGTAAAATTTGCTTCAGTGGACATGAGGGGTTAGTCGAATAACCGATTCACATATAATAACTTCAATACGCTTGCCAGTAACTCACCTAGCAACAAAAAAGGATAACTCAATGGACATTTTGATCTTTTGGCTAATAACAGCTTTATAAAAATCAATACAGCTTTATAGAAAGCGTGACTTTCTAAAAAATAATTGTAATTTATATCACACATCAAAACGATCATAATAAAACATGTTTAATGCTTACATCTGGGTCAATGTATATGAAGTTCTCCCACTCGTTGAAGGAGGCATCTTGTAAGATCTTCGCGCAAAACGATGTTAACCAAACACTCGAAGCTGACTGATTCCTGCAGAAAACAATTTAATGATATTTTTTATGACTTTTTGTCTCTGCTACCTACAAGTCACATAGATTACTTGTAAGTAGCAGAAACAAAAACCCATTAAAAAAATTTAAGAATAAAAATAAAAATCAACCATGTTTTCCTATTATGGCCCCTGAAGGGTCCATGATAGGAAGACATGGTTTGCGCGGGCCATATTTTTATATAGAAAACGTAAAGTTCACCACAAAAAAAAACTTACGACAAGCTAAAGAGATAACTTAGTAACTACAAACAGATGACTGTAAAAATAATCTGAATATCATCAAAAGCGCTTGTCGCGGGTCATATTTTTGGCGTAAATAATAGCGAAAACGTATTTAATTCTACATCAAAATACACTTTAACATACTGTGAAGTTGCTCCAATAACTTTTTTTCAAGAAAGATAATTGTGCTAAAGATAATGATGAAAAAACAACGAAAATCATCGAAAAAGTGCAGAAGTGAGGTTATTTTCCATACTCTTTACACGTAAAGAAAAAAACAGACAAATGTTTCCGCATAACCGATGCTTAATAATAGTTTGTAAGTACGGTAGAAATAAATAAATAAAATTTACTAACCAGTCACTTCGGAACAGGCTGAAGGATCCATCAGGCTTCATGAATGACAGCTGTCTCTGATAAAGTACGTTCATGTGGTAGAAGGCATCTCGCTCTAATGTACGGTTCCGTTGGTTGATCAACCGCATGTATAAAGTCAGGTACATGTTCGCTGCGAAGCTGAACATATTCTGTTCCGCCGAGTCCTAATAATAAAAAACGTATATCTTGTATTGAACATGATTTTTACAATTTACCTCTTGAACACAACTTGTAAAGGTTTTTTGTGTCTAGCATTTATTTAAAGTTTATTGACGCGATTAATAAAATATTAACAACGATATAAAAAATGAACAAAATTATACAACACGTAGTAGCGGTCCACCTCGTGGGGGATCACGTTTATACAGAATATTAGTAGCACCCTAGTGAAAACTTTTAAGATATGATTCTACCCTTAGAGTTTAACAACATTCTCTATGGAACCACTTGTCGCAAATGCGTAGTTGAGATTTTGATTTTTCATTGAGAAACAATGTACGCGTAACAACTCGATAGATCGCGAAACGCGCGCGCGCTGTCCCGCTGCCGCCGTCAGCCATGTAACGAACTATAGTAAACAGCTGTTGTTATACATTGCGGTTTTATAAAATTTCGATTTAATTATTTTTCTGTAAATTTAAGTTCTATGCAAAGACAGACTCTTGTGTGATAGAAAAAAAAAAACACTGAATTTTGCGACGGAAAATTCCTCTTCAGATAGACTCAGAATCATGAGTCGACTATGCCTTGAATGTTTTTGCTAGGGTGCTACTAATACTAGGTATGCCTTTGCATAGATCCGACGGGCCTTGACCGGGAGTTTTACATTCATATTCCACAACAGAAGATGAATGTGAAGCTTTTTGCATTGGTTTGCCGGACCTGTGTAAGAGAGTCCTGAACTCGCCGGACTGATTCCCGCCAGTCCGGAAGTCAATAAAAGAGTACCCCTGCGATAACAAAAAAAAACCGGCCAAGTGCGTGTCGGGCCACGCGCAGTAGGGTTCCGTAGGTACATCATACCATACCATATTTTAATACCGCTATCATTTTTCGTCTGAAAAAATAACTTGGTTTTTCACAGTGTTTGTATGAATGACAAAGTTATATTTGCGGTTTTGGAAAATGTACTATATCTTGAAAACTAATTACTATATCTCGTTCAAACCAATTTTCGTTGAAAGTGTTTATTAAGATCTATAGCTTATATTTTTTTTAGATTTTTCACCCTCTTACTTTAAAAGTTAAAGGGGGGGGGACACACATTTTACCACTTTGGTGGCATATATCTTTCAAACGGTTGACTTTGAAAAAAAATAGTCTTAGGAACCTCAATGTCATTTTTAAAGACCTATCTATAGACACCCCACAAGTATTGGTTTGATGAAAAAAAATATTTTCAGTTTCAGTTCCATGTATGGGGAGCCCCCCTTAATCTTTTTATTTTTTTATTTTTGTGTAAAAATCGTAAAGCGGTTCACAGAATACACCTACCTACCAAGTTTCAACTATGTAGTCTTAATACTTTTGGAATAAAGTGGCTGTGACATACGGACGGACAGACAGACAGACAGACAGACAGACAGACAGACAGACAGACAGACAGACAGACAGACAGACAGACAGACAGACAGACATGACGAATCTATAAGGGTTCCGTTTTTTGCCATTTTGGCTACGGAACCCTAAAAAGGGTGCTCCTAACACCATGTATAGTAGACAAGTATATAACATACCATAGGCAGATCCAGCAGGCTAGTAGCGTTGACCGGCATGGTGGGGAACAGGGGTCCGACCACGTCCCCCACGATAGAGACGCGCGCTCGGTTGGACCCGAACACGTAGTAGCGGTCCACCTCGTACGGGATCACGGGCGTCTCGGTCACGTTCACGTGCATGTATTGGAACACGTACGCGCGGTTCGATAAGTCGAGGAGAACTGACTGGTGACGGTATTGGGGGAGACCGTCCGCCTGGGAACATATTGATTTAAAATCAAGTTTAGTGCTATAAAACCGGACAAGTGCGAGTCGGACTCGCGCACCGAAGGGTCCGTACAAAGTAGGTACTTAAATAAAAACTATATTTTTTTAGGATTTAATTACAAATTTTCAGACGTTTCCCTGTACGATGTAGGATAATGTAGACGATTTAAAACTACTTAATTATTAAGTTAATTTGAATAAAGCAACTTTGACTTTGATAATATATTGCTTGCCAAATTTCATAGTTCTAGGTTAGCGGGAAATACCTTATAAAATTTCCTTAAGAGTGTCGAATTATGCGTATTTGCGGCATAAACGACCGTATCTTTTTTTTCACAATTTCAAGGGACTGTACCTGGGCATATGGTTTTAATTTCAACTCGATACCTCCATGCGTTTCCGAGATAAAGGGTCTTGATAGACAGACAGACAGACGGACAACTAAGTGATCCTATAATATAAGAGTTCCGTTTTTTCCTTTTGAGGTACCGAACCCTAAAACCATATGCAAATTTTAAATCACTTTAGGGTTCACTTAATTTCGTTGGTTTGCGTTGCGATAGCACATATATTTTTGTTTATCTTATAAATTAAACATGTATGAAGTTTTCTGACAGATCAGTTAAACTTATCTGAAATAAATATATTCGAAACTGAGTTGACAGGGCCTTAGTTTAAATTAATTTTTTTTAAACAAATGTAGCAGATAATACGAAGTTTCTTCAGGTAAACTCGATTGGTATACCGATAGAGAAAGGGTGGTTAGATGATACCTGCACGTGTCACTAAGATACTCCTGTAGAGAGTCGTCCTGCATGAACTAAAGTTAGTGATGGCGCGACGTGCAAGTGATTTTAACTTTAGGAGTGGTAAAGCGGAAGTGTTGTCGATAGTACTTGCAGTTCAACGAACTGTGTGGCCACCACGAGCACGTGCGGTGGCCGCCATCCTGTATACGTGTAGTGGCGGACAGGCCATTACCTCCACTAGTATAGTCTTGGTGGTGTGGTGCTGGCCCATGAGGGTAGAAGCGTGCAGATGCACGCTGATGGCGCCCAGGCGGGTGGCCACCACGGGCACGTGCACGGTGGCCGCTACTGTGTACATTACCTCCACTTGTATAGTCTTGGTGGTGTGGTGCTGGCCCATGAGGGTAGAAGCGTGCAGATGCACGCTGATGGCGCCCAGGCGGGTGGCCACCACGGGCACGTGCACGGTGGCCGCTACTGTGTACATTACCTCCACTTGTATAGTCTTGGTGGTGTGGTGCTGGCCCATGAGGGTAGAAGCGTGCAGATGCACGCTGATGGCGCCCAGGCGGGTGGCCACCACGGGCACGTGCACGGTGGCCGCTACTGTGTACATTACCTCCACTTGTATAGTCTTGGTGGTGTGGTGCTGGCCCATGAGGGTAGAAGCGTGCAGATGCACGCTGATGGCGCCCAGGCGGGTGGCCACCACGGGCACGTGCACGGTGGCCGCTACTGTGTACATTACCTCCACTTGTATAGTCTTGGTGGTGTGGTGCTGGCCCATGAGGGTAGAAGCGTGCAGATGCACGCTGATGGCGCCCAGGCGGGTGGCCACCACGGGCACGTGCACGGTGGCCGCTACTGTGTACATTACCTCCACTAGTATAGTCTTGGTGGTGTGGTGCTGGCCCATGAGGGTAGAAGCGTGCAGATGCACGCTGATGGCGCCCAGGCGGGTGGCCACCACGGGCACGTGCACGGTGGCCGCTACTGTGTACATTACCTCCACTAGTATAGTCTTGGTGGTGTGGTGCTGGCCCATGAGGGTAGAAGCGTGCAGATGCACGCTGATGGCGCCCAGGCGGGTGGCCACCACGGGCACGTGCACGGTGGCCGCGTCGCCCGCCGCGATCCACACGAAGAACTGGTGCTCGCCGAATGACGTGCGAGGGTTGTACGACCGCACCTGACGGAAAAGATTTAATGCCGTACAAATAAACGAAGAATAATTTTAGATAGATAGATAAAAAGTTTATTTGCTATAGCCTATAACACACATTCATACTAACAACGTAACACAGGTACATTAAGTTAATAACTAATAATAAAAGAAAGGACAAACAAAATGGACATGTAAAAGAGATAAACAGAAGAAGGTATGGTGTGCAGCCAGCAAGAAGGGTCTAGCTAGGCTCGGTGTGTAAAATTTGCCTTGCGGCAAAACACCAATTTTCAGCCATCACCCAGATGAAACGCGGGTACCAGCAGCTGCGCTCGGTGGGAAACAAGTGTGTGCGTGGGTGTGTGTACTATGTGTGTAAAAAATATAAATATAAGATTGGCATTGCGATAATTATCAACAAAAACAAAAATAATAATAATAATAATGGAAAAATTGAGTAATATTAATTGATAATTGGGAATAGGAAACTGAAGTAAAATAATAATTAGTACTTCGCGTGCAAACCGAATCAATGTCTGTACATTGATTCAGATCCTCGCGCCGCCAAAATCATCCAGATTACTCAGATAGTTTATACCTAGTTTATAACCTTTTCCAAAATCTGTGAATGCAGTTCAAATACATATCTTGAAAAGTTAGGGATGGTCTCCTAGGGACGGACTAACTATTACGGTTAAGGTACCTGCCCTTAATGTACCGTCTCGAAAATCCATCCTGTATAAGCATTATTTAAGATAAAAACAAGAACAACGATATAACTCACGATGCCATTCTCCTCGACGTGTATGAACTTGTAGTCCTGCGAGGCAGCCAACACGACCACCGCCTCGATGGCTTGCGGCTGGTAGTTAAACACTACGGCGCGCAACCCAACTTGCTCTCCTTGTCGGCACTGGTCCGGCCCTTCTACCTTCATGAAGAATGGCAGCACGCCCGAGTACTGTTAGGGACAATGAAACATGACTAAAGTTATTCAGTAACTATTTTCTTTACTAATCTTGTAGGCATTTGATAAAATCAAATGTCTTTATAACGGGTGTAACAAGACCCTCAGTGAAGCCGAAGTCCACGCATATAGCCCATCATCAGGATGTCTTTTAGACTATACCTGAGAAACCAATACCTAGCTACGAAGTTATTGAAGATAAAAGTCAATATTTTTTTTTCTAAATTTTTATGAATACTTATTTTGTTCGTTACTAGCTTTTGCCCGCGATTTCGTCCGCGTGGATATTAGAGCAAATCATTAGGGAACCTTCAACCAGGATCCTACTAGCCGTTTTTACGCGATTAGGCGGGTCCCCACCAAGCGCGCTGCCTCGCGAGGCAAGACGTTTGCCGCGTGTGGCGGGCCTCGCACGAGGCTGCTCGCTTAGTGGGGACCCGTCTAATTGCGTAAAAACGGCTGGTCGGATCCTGAGGGTCAAGTCTGCTAATGTTTTCGCCAAAATTGTAGTTCAACTGTGTTGCTTTTTGACACAGTTCTTGTTTCTTAAACCAGAAATCAAGACACAATATGTTTCCGTTTTGGGTTTAAGAAACACAATGTGTTTCAGTTTTGGGTTTAAGAAACGAGAACTGTGTTAAAAAGCATTACCATTCAAACACCATTCAACTACGATTTTGACAAAAACATAAGCAGACTTGACCACCTGGTTGAAGGTTCCTTTATGATTTTCTCAATATCCACGCGGACGAAGTCGCGGGCAATAGCTAGTTTAACTCTCCCTCTCCCGTCTCCAGCCCTTTAACAAAAGTTTGAACCCCTATTTAGAGGCTGAATCAGGTCCACCGTGTTGGAATGTCGTTCTCGCAATCACCATCCCATAAAACCTCAAGAACGACATCGACATTGATTTTCATGGTTACTTACCCCATTTACCCCCTAAGCGATGACTTTCAAAATAACATTTTCGCAATCGTCATCCCAGAAAACCCAATGACGACATCTATATCTATTTTTAGGTTTAATTACCCCTTTCATCTTCATTTCATCCCCATAGGGGTAAAAATATTAATAATAACAATATACGTTGCGTTAGATTTCCATCCAGAAGCCTAAATTATAAATTTAGCGATTTTTACTTCGAAAATGAAGGATTTTCTTCTATACACAACTTCATCCCCCTTTTCACCCCTTCAGGGGTAGAATTTTCAAAAACGCTGAGACACGTATTTATTAATTTTCAATCGTCTTTCATACAAAATTTAATTTCTTATTCCATCGCTTTAGGGATAAAATTTTCAAAAATCCTTCCATAGTGTTTGCCTACACTGTATAAGGTATCTGTGTACAAAATTGCATGTCTCTAGGTCCAGTAGTTTGGGCTGTGTGTTGATTGGTCATTTTTGGCCCCATTTACCCCCTAAAAGATTGATTTTCGGAAAACTACTAAACACTGGTTTGCTTATTTGTTTTAAGAAGTACTCCTACGAAGTTTCAAGTCGGAATGTCAATTGAATATTTTTTTACCATACAAACTTTGAACCCCTATTTAACCCCTTTAGGGATGGAATTTCCAAAAATCCCTTCTTAGTGGATGCCTACACTGTATAAAGTATCTATATACAAAATTTCAAGTCTCTAGGTCGAGTGGCTTGGGCTGGGCAATAGTCTGTCAGTCACCCCTTCACTTTTATATAAGAGATTTCCTAATTTTTGTCCAAAGTTAATTTTTATCAAAATTTTAAGTATTTCGTAACAAACAATGGCTTCAAAACGTCATCACTCAATGTATTTTATGAGCACGCACATAATGCTGCCTTTCAACTCGGCCGCACGCAGCTGTGTAGCATAGGCTCGCAGGCGCGATCTGTTGTATGCGTCACATTGCGTGGTAATGCATTTTAGTATGCAAAGCTTTTTAACACCAAAAATTAAAATCGTTTCCCAATAATTTTGAACAAAAATGGTCCTGATGATGGGCAGAATACGTAGACCTCGGTTTTGTTGTGGATCTTGTTACACCCGGTATAACTATTCATCGATGTTCAGAGCAATGTTTGAAAGAATAATCGCTTATCTTTTATACATACATGAACTTTACATTAAATCAAAACAAAGTTATTAAACAGCTTTTAATGATTATGGACATGGAAATAAATCTGCCACCTTATTGTCTAACTCAAATTCTATCGCAATCGCTTTCAATTTGGCACGATTGTTACGTTCATTGCTGTGGCATTACAAGGCAGTCTAACGGCAGTCTTTGAGACCCAGAGATGGATGTACACGATTCCTAAATTAAAAGCGATCGTTATAGATTTTGAATCACGCAATAAAGCCCCAGCCTGCCTAGCATTACCGATTTTTATCGAGTGATATAGCATTTTATCGACACTCAACTGTCAAATTCCTTCGTCTTTTTGACAGTTAAACGTGATAAAACGCTATATCACGCGATACAAATCGGTCATGCTAGGCTGGTATTATTAAAGTTTAGAATATATATTCTTCTTAGTAAAGTGTAGTGACTCACGTGAATAGGAGTATGCAGCATGCCAAGTCCGAGCGTGGGCGACATGCTGAACGCAGACACCGTCCAGTGAGCCGGCACCTTCACAAATATTGACAAGTTAAATCTTCGAGTACTAAAAGGTAACCTACGGGTACGAAAACTTAAGGCTAACCCACACACGCCTCCGCTTCCATTCAGCAAAAATAATATAATTCAAATATGGGCTTTAAGTATTACTCTTCAGATATACTCTACATTGGCAACATAAATTAGCAGACAGCTCGCTTACCGTCGTCACGGCCCGGCACAGCCAGCGCGGTAGGCGGCGCGGCAAGCGGATTCGGTATTCAGTGCGTGGCCGTGACGACGAGCTGAGGGGCCGCCCTCGAGATAGCGCGCAGTGATTATTGAACGCCACCTGCCGCGCTGGCTGTGGCCGGGCCGACACCTCGCTTGCCACGCGTTGCAAGCGAGCGGTGTGCGCGCGCCGATTGCTAGCTGTCGCCGGACTGCGAGCAGTCGTGGTGTTGGAGCAGAGGCGTGTAAGTGGGCTAACACTTATAAGGTACGGTCAGTTACTGTGTTGTGTGGTCAGAGGCCGTATTACGAGCTCTTAAATCCTGCCGGGTTTATAAATTGCTGTAGTGACATCTCTTTCTCGCTGTATAGCAAATAAAAGAGATAGATTGATAACCAGTCAGAAAACTGACTGGAAATAAGAGGTCATAATACAGCCCCAGGTCAGGTACAGAAAAGATATGCCAGCGACCAGCCTACTGATTGTCTAATTTTGTTACAATCAACTTTGATAGAAATCGTAGTGACATTGCTGCTTTAGTTAGAACTAATGTGACAACTATCTTACTTAAAGCAGCAATGCAACTGCGATTTCAATCGATTTCAGTCGAGAATTGTTAGCAACAGAGATACGTAATCGGTGGGCAGAGGCTCAACTACGATATAGAATCGCGATAATCGAATGATATTTGTCGTTTTATGTACTTAGTTTTGAACCTTATTTTGACCGTTGAAACTGCAAATCGTCGAAACATAATTAATAGTAGATTATGCATCAAGGGGATAAAGCACTGTTTTATGTCACGGGCGCTACATTGAATCCTGAACGTAACGAAGGACTTCAAATTTAACTCCCGAGCGCAGCGAGGGTGTTATAAGTTAATTCCCGAGCAAAGCGAGGGAATTAAGATTGAGTCCTGAGTGCAGTGAGGGATTCAAGCGCCCAAGAATAAAACAGCTTTATCCCGGTGGTGTATACTCTACTTTTCTCACTTTATGCGAGACAATAAAAAACCAGGCTTAGTAGATAGTTAGAATCTTCTAAAGCTAGTAGTACTACTGGCTACGGCAATAGGAACTTCTTTCAGCTGGCGTGGCCTACTCGATTTGACAAACAAATGAAGTTCGTCTCAGGGCGAATCTAGTGGGCCACGGCCTCGGTCTTCGAAAATCGAGTTGGCCGCGCCCGCTGACGACACATTCTGTTTAGTGAAATTAGACTTTATAGACATAGCAATAAGAATTATGAAAGTGAAAATCACATTATTGACCAACGGGTTATAATATTACATTATAACCCGGCTAAAGCCAAGAGATATAATGTCATGCTTTCGGTAAGGTTTACATGACATATAATTCGGCATTGTCGAGCATGTGGTGTGAAAAAATAATGAACAGACCTGTGGCACGTCCACAGTGAACACGTATCGTCCGTGGGGCCCGATGTTGATGTCGCGCCACAGCCACACGTTGTCGTACTGGCGCTGCACGCGGTTGAACCGGAACTTGCGGAAGTGGCTCAGCTCCATGTAGTCGTCGTGATCGCCTGGTGAAAACAATGCAACCGCAACTCATGACTATCAGCCATTTTTAGGGTTCCGTACCCAAAGGGTAAAAACGGGACCCTATTACTAAGACTCCGCTGTCCGTCTGTCTGTCTGTCACCAGGCTGTATCTCATGAACCGTGATAGTTAGAAAGTTGAAATGTTCACAGACGATGTATTTCCGTTGCCGTTATAGTAACAAATACTAAAAACAGAATAAAATTAATATTTAAGGGGGGCTCCCATACAACAAACATGATTTTTTTGCCATTTTTTGCTCGATATTAATAACGACAACAGGCAGACAGTTGAAATATTCACAGATGATGTATTTTTGTTGCCGCTATAACAACAAATACTGAAAACAGAATAAAATTAATATTTAAGGGGGGCTCCCATACAACAAACGTAATTTTTTTTGCCGTTTTTTGGTACGGAACCCTTCGTGCGCGAGTCCGACTCGCACTTGGCCGGTTTTTTTTTTTAATACTCCCACGGTTGGGGCTCGGGCCTTCCTTATGTATGGGTAAGGAAGATGGGTCATACATAACCTACCACGCGGGCCCAATGGGGATCGGTGGGTGTTAACGACTGCAAATTCACCCGGGCGGGACCAACGGCTTAATGTGCCTCCCGAAGCACGGAGGAGCTCGAGATAATACATTTTCGGTCACCCATCCCATGACCGTCTCGATAAAATGGCGCCAAAAACTCAACGCTCTTTTTCCACGACGCGTAGTTCACTTACAGTTGGCCTCGTCAGTCTTGTCGCTGCAGTCGTGCTTGCCGTCGCAGCGCGACGTGTGGTGGAAGCAGCCGCCCTCCAGGCACTCCAGGTAGCCCGAGCTGGCGTTGCACGGCGACGGCCGCCGGGGGACTACCACGTCGCTGAATACTACTAGACCGGCGTACCTGCCGATAAATTAATATTGATGACATTTTTTACGATATTCAAGTCTATAGCAGGCCTCCTTCACTCGCTCAAGGTCGCGCGATAAGCACCTTCCGCTAGCCGTACCGCCGGCGGCACAAGTGAGCAGCGGGCCGCCACACGCCCGCCGCCGTACAAGCGCGGCAGCTTACTGCCTGCGTAGGTATTGTCTCTTTATAATAGTAACAATGTTGAATCGCCATTACTATGCCGTGTACGGATGTCAAAATCAAAAAACCGATAAACAATTGTCGTTTTTCACATTATGATATACACAGTTTATTTAAAGGAAGACGACCCTAACGTTGCGTCGTCAGAAAAGGTAAGAGCACGGGATAAAAAGAGAGGCAACTACTATTAGCGCTGCGCGACCTGAATTGAACTTAATTGTGTTGGAGCAAAAGTCGCTATTTATTTAAATGACTTTGCGGAATGCTGCTTCTGTACTTGTACTATTAGTTATTCTGTGTCTATAGTCTGTTTGAATTGTCCTATTTAGTAAACAGTTTTTGACAGTTCTCATACGTCTTTTAAACTTAAATCGCTGTTTATAAATATTGTCATTAAGACTGTATAACAAATATTGAACGATTTTTAAGAATTCTTTCGTATTCTATCTGTGGATAACCATTTGTTGTATTTTATTATAAATTACTATTGCAATAAAGAGTTGTGTGACAATCGTTTAGTAGGTCAAGTAAGGGAAGGATATGCTAAAAACACCTTAAATATTAATCCAAAGCCGTATTTTTGTTATAAACTTTATGTCTTAGAGAATATACTTGTAAAAAAAGATATTCTATAAATTTTATATTATTGATATTCTAGCATTTTAGATAATGTAGGACATAAAAACCGTCGCTATATATTTTTTTACTTTTTCTATGGTGTATGTTTTCATTAAACGCTTTGATTTATATTAGGGTTATTAATTATTATTGTATGTGTGTTACAAAAAACTTCAAATGCTAAATATGGTAAATAAGGGCCATCAAACTGAACAACTTTTACTATGGCATCAACTATGAAATACAAAATACAAAAATTAATAATAAAACCATCAAAATGTATGAAACAGCTAATATTCTTTTCGCGATTCCAAAGTTGGTCCCATAGTAAAAGTTGATCAGTTTGTTTTATCTACCATATTCGGCATAAGGGTTTTTTTGTAACACGTTGTATATCATCCATACTAATATTATAAATGCAAAAGTCCGTTTGTTTGTTTGTTACGACTTCACGTCTTAACTACCGAACCGATCATCATGAAATTTTGCATACACGTCGTCAGGGGTATAGATAAGGACATAGGGTACCTTACATCCCGAAAAAAAGTATTGTTCCCGAAGGATAGCAAAAAAACCTTTCCACGCAGACGAAGTCGCGGGCGGCCGCTAGTCAGGAATAAATGAAAAATTAGACCGCCTTAGATCAGGGATGGCGAACCAATGGCACGAGTGCTATTAATATTTTTTTTTTACATTTAATGGGCTAATAGCACGCGACACAATATTTTCAGCACGTCACCGATCACAAAGTTCCTTAGAAAGAACATTTAGAAAAATGGCGCGTTGATACATAAAGGTTCGCCATCCCTGGCTTAGATTGTGTCAGTTGAAGTTTAGATAGTGTACTCACTCGAAGGTGCGGTTGGTGTCGACGCCGAAGGTGGAGGAGGGGAAGTAGACGAGGTCGTCGGCGTCGCCGAAGTGCGAGCGCCACGTGTACGCGAACGTGCCGTTGGTGGCCTCGTCGAACCGCGCCATCTTCGATATCACCTGGGGGCGCAATTACTGAGTATAAATAAAGGAAACGTGCCTAAAGGGAAGACTGACGCTTAGCGAACACTGAACCCGTTATCGGCCGAACTTTGCTCGGGCGACATTGGCTGAGCTCGGCCGATCGAATCAAACGTGTAAAATAAAGGGAGCGCCTACACTACTACAATCGTCATCGTCCGACTACGCCTATGCGCATATTCGTTTGTTTTGATCAGCCAGGCTCGGCCGACATAAGTATATGAAGCGTAAGGGATCGTTCTAAAAGACGATCCCTTACCGTTTGGCCAGAAAAAGTAGAAACTAAATAAAATGGTACTAACATTTTTTCAGTACAAATAAAGTCAGTGTTGCCAAGTCATTCGTGATTTTGACGTGTTTGTATAAAAAGTGGCGCCCTAAATAAATTATGGCAACTCTTTTATAGTCAAGCAGCAAGCTGTATGTGCCCTTATAGTACGAGTTTACGTTAGCCAATGATAGGATACACTGTTCATGTTGGCAAAACAATCGATGTGAGTAATGATGTAAATGTAAATAGTTTGCTTAACCGTAAAATAATGTAAATAGTTTGCTTAACCGTACTAGGGGATCGATCTAAAGAACTATATTGTACGTATACTTACACCATTTTACATCAATCAATTGTACATTATTTTTCTGCTCGTTTCATAAAAATCCACTGCCGCGTCGTGCCGTCAGTGGGCGTAGGTCCTAAGTGATTGCTAAGTCCTGTAATTCAAATGAGAAGTATCGTCGTTGTGTCCATACCTTAGCGTATGTGAGTTAGTTGCCGGCCTGCATTGTGTAGAACGCGTCTATACCGGACAACCCCACGTATGCGCCCGATTCACGGTACACTGCCACTTTTACTCGCTCGCCAGTTCGATACTTGTATAAGTGATTGCTAAATGTTGTGATGCAAATGAGAAGTATCATCGTAATGTACATACCTTAGCGTATGTGAGTTCATTGCCAGCCTGCATGGTGTAGAACACATCTGTACCGGACAATCACACGTATGCACCCGATTCACGGTACACTGCCACTTTTACTCGCTCGCCGGTTCGATGCTGGTATAAGTGAGTGCTAAATCCTGTGATTCAAATGAGAAGTATTATCGTTATGTCCATACCTTAGCGTATGTAAGTTCGTTGCCGGCCTGCATGGTGTAGAACGCATCGTCTATACCGGACAATCCCACGTACGCGCCCGGTTCACCGTACACCGCCACTTCTACTCGCTCGCCGGTTCGATGCTTGCGGTTGTTCACGTACACGGTAAACTGTAGAGCATTATGTGTGTGTGAGCAGTTGAGCACATTAAGGTGCACTTTTGTTTGTTTTCAGACAAAATGACAGCGCACCTTAATGTTTTGAGATAAAGTTGATCTTTTCAAATCATCAGCTATTTTTGTAATTTTGAATGCTCAGATCATTTTTGTGCTGACATATGTTAAAATAAAGCGAGATAAAAATGAGAAAACAATGCACGCGGGGGCGAGACCGATTCGGCGGATTTGGTGCAAAAATCACTAAATTAATTCGTAGTAAATAACTTTAGCGATTGAAGAGAAATAATTCTACACGATTGTGAATATTGATGATACAAATTATTTAAAGCAATTACGACCTTTACCTTTACGACGATTACCTAATGTTGTTTCTAAATAATTTCGCACTAAAGAAATTTTTTGAAATTAAAATGTATGGAGCCAAAATCACTGAATCGTGTTCTGGTCCAATACGTCAGGGGTGTCAAACTAATTTTTCTAAAGGGCCATTTATAAAATTTTGGGTGTGTAAGCGGGCCAGACTCAAAATTAAAAACTCAAATACGTATAAATACGTACTACGTACTAAATTATTTAGAACCGATGGCCGTTGGGGCGGAAAGGTTCTTGAATAGCGACCGCGCACCGGACGACGCTCCGTGGGTAGGCCCCCGACAAGGTGGACCGACGTGAGGGTGAAGGTTGCCGGAAGCCACTGGATGTGGGAAGCGCAGGACCGATCGTCGTGGAAATCCTTGAGGGAGGCCTACACCCAGCAGTGGGTGTCGTGCGGCTGATATGATGATGATGATGATGACTAAATTATTTTAAATAAAGCGCGCGCAATTTTATACAATAGGTAGTGGCATATAATGCCGTCTAAAATCCCCGCTGAATAGATTCTGGTCGCGGGCCGTATTGAGTTGAGATGGCTTGTGGGCCGGATGCGGCCCGCGGGTCGTATCTTTGACACCCCTGCAATACGTGTCTGGAGAAAGGTATAAAGAAATCTAATGAGGACATGACCTAGTGGGACTAGATGTATCTTAATTTCAGATCTCTAGGATCTTTCTGCGACCTATGGCATTATTTCATCAAAAAGTGTTGTAGGAGTACATCGTGTCTCAATGAAAGAGCGCACCCTAACAATTTCCGCCACGACCGTAGGCCCGTTCGCAGTAGGTACAGCGATCCATATAGATAGGTGGGCGCATATAGCTGCCACAGTGTCAATTTTTTTGTCGTACATAGGTATCCCCTGAATTTAAAGTGGTTGGTGCTGAGTGTACGTACGTTGTTCCTGGAGATGCCGTTGACGGGGAAGGTGAGCGAGTCGGCCACGACGTGGCGGCGCCGGTCGGCCACCCACACCACCACCGTGGCCACGGGCGCCATCTCCGCCGACACCGACACCGCGAATGTCCGAACGCCCTCCTACACATACACAATACTACTAATTTTTTTTTTATTTTTTTTTTTAGAAGGGGGGACACCAGCGAAGCCGGACGGGTGATCAGTCACCTTGATTGGAACCATTTCACCCATTTCCCCAAATCCCCACAGGGGGGAGGCGGGTTATCATTTACCCCACCGGCGTCGGACCCTCGAACCTACCTGTAAGCTTACAGTACCTGCTGAGTTGACTTATCGTTAACTGCTTTAGATCCTCTTCCTTAAGCTTGTCCGCTCCAAAGAGCTCCCAGCGCAGTGATGCGTACAACGGGCATTCTGCCATGAAGTGGTAGCTTGTTTCTTCTCTTTCTTTGCATTGCGGACAGATGGGGTCCTCTGTCCGTTTGATCACTGACAAGTGTCTGTTTAATGGACAGTGTCCTGTCAGTATTCCTACAATCGTTCTTATATTTCTCCTGCTTCGTTTCAGGAGCTCCCTAGTTTTCTTCTTGTCAACAGATTTAATGAAGATCTTAGACTGTACAACTAATGGCCGAATACTCAAACGCTACTTAACTTTGAGCGGCTCTCAAACAGCATGCTGTCTTTGTCATATCTTTGACATTTTATGCGACAGGACGACGTTTGAGAGCCCCTCAAAGTTAATTAGCGTTTGAGTATTCGGCCATAAGTCAACTAGAGACAATACAGAAATCACAGTGTTTACTATGATCTGCCCTGATATCGCGAAAAAATTAGCTGTTCCATACAAAAGTGCAATACCTACTCGATCTTAATTCATCAATGCCCACGCGAACGCTGGCGTCCGAACAACAATAGAAAATCTATTGTGTCTCATTTCCCGGGCGTTGATGGGTGAATGCATGAAACAGATATTTTTCTCTCTCGATATTAGAGTTGGCCCCATAGTAAAAGTTGCTTGTAATCATGAGTGGTACCACCCCACTGCGGGAACCAAATGATCAAAATTTCAGCGTGTATAAACATAACGTATCCAGTTACTTACCTGCATATTTTCTTGCGCAGTCGTGAGGATGATGCCCTTGGACATGACCACATAGTTGAAGCTCTCCATGTAAAAGTTGCTTTCCACGTGGAATATCACGTACTCGCCCACCTAAATACAACAACGTTAATTTATATTTTTTATTTACTCTCATACCGTAAAATTCGAATTATGAATTTCAAAACGAAGTTAATTAAACTCTAAGATGACTGATGACGTCACTTGTCTGTAAATAAATAAGGCTTCAGGCGTTTGACACGACCATAGACTGAGGATCCGCGATTGATGGCTGTCAAATGGCTAAGGATATTACTAAGGGTGCGTTCCGTGGCTTCGCTCGAGTGCACTCGAGCACACTCCGGTGCGCGCTTTAACCGTTCCGTGGTTCGGTGAAATTTTACTCTGACAGCTGTCAGAGCGTAGTTTCATCCGTTCCGTGGCTTGGAGCGTTGCAACCAAACAACCATCAAAATAGATGGTTGAAAAACGCTCTGACGTTTACCTTACCAAAATATGTCATTGTCATTTTGACATTATTTTGTATTTTGATGTACTTATGTCTAAGTTTTAAAAATTTCATGGTTTCTACTAAAAAAACAGTTTTTATTTGATTTAGTTTAAAGGAAAGTTTAAAATATCCGTATTCCAAGTGGAAAACGAAAACTTTGTACCTAAAGAGGTTATAAAAACAACTCGATCGTTCCGTCGTTTGGTTGCAACCCAAACGGGTTAAATTTTAACCAAACAACTACACCCAAAGCGACGGAACGCAGCCCAATGTTTACAGGCTTGTGACGTCAACAAGTCACGTGTCCAGTACCATAGCGTTTTTGGCGCGGTTTTAAAACTTTAAACTTTAACACTGTTTTTTTTAATGAAATACATTGATTTTTCATGAAATATCCATGTGGTGCGCCTATTACGTAATCCTTACTAATATTATAAATGCGAAAGTCCGTTTGTTTGTTTGTTACACCTTCACGTCTTAACTACTGAACCGATCATAATGAAATTTTGCATACACGTTCTTAGGGGTACAGAGAAGGACATAGAATACCTTTCATTCCGAAATAATGTATTGTTCCCGAGGGATAGCAAAAAATCTTTCCACGCAGACGAAGTCGCGGGCGGCCGCTAGTAATGTATAATTTAAAATGGTTTTCTAAAATTAGTCAAATAGCCTATTGGCCACAACACAATGAATGTGAGTTTTTTATTTAAAAAAATGTGTGATTTAGGACCCTTTGGACCGCTCTTGACAATATCATTAGGATATTTCGTCACCAATGTAAGTTGAAATCTAATTAATTACCTATACAAGACATCACAAGACTTTCCCAAGAAGTTTGTAGGTAAAGTACTTTACCTACAATCTTCTTGGACTTTCCTCTGTATTTCAATTATTGGTGACAGTTAGTGTGTTAACCTATAAAATAGTATTATAATCTTGCTATTAGAATTTTTGATAGAACAACAGTCAAGGTCCTCACTGGTATTCTTCTAAGTAAAAGTTAAAGTGTGTTTTGGTTACACTAACTGTTAATGCATATAAGGTTCACTATTTTTGATGGTTTTGAAAATGAAATACGTGCTCACACTTTGCCTGTTTTATTCGAACTAGCGATATTGACGGAATACAATTACATTTAAACGACACAACATACCGCCCACCAAAAACGCAGTTTTTAAATTAACATAATTACTTACAGGTAGGCCTAAGTAGGTACATTGACAACACTAAACCTCTGATTCACTAATTTAACACATGTTTCACAATATAAATAGGTATTAGTAACGTACCTATACAACACAAAGATTTTAAAACAAATTGTTGTACGAAAATCATTAAACATTCGCAAAAATACTAAATTTTACAATCGTAAAACATGCTACAATATTATTGTCATTCAATCACCCTCAATTCATTTACATTTCATCGAATGACATCGTACGACTCAACATTTAAAGTAAACAACATGCAAAAAATATCGAAGTGAACATAAGTTGGGGACACACTCAGCGGAACTCGTGAACTTAAATATGTATCTATTAACAAGTTTAATAACTTAAACTATGAGATAAATTTTAATACAAAATAACATAGTAATTTATGAAATTTATGAATACCTACATTAATAATAATATTAATTATCATTAATAGGAAGTTCACACAGTTTACTCACTGGTCGTTTTATTATTTTACCGTGACATTTTAGACTGTATACGCGACACATTTGATCAGCACCGGGGTGTTTACTATTGTGTGGTGTATTGGCATGTCGTAAACGACCGCCCACCCTGAGGATATTATCGTCATCTAAGTATGGTGTCAAACCTTTGATGTTGCTACTACTTCCAACATGTTTTTAAGTTTTCAGATCCTCTATCTTCTTTCTGAACTCCTTAGCTTGTACTATTCTCACACAATCTTCCAATGCTTCATTAAGTTCTTCCGATGTAATAGTGCAGTTTTTTGCTGTCAACATTTTTTTTTGAAATTCAAGAATCTTTTGCTGTAAGTTATGGTTTTGTTTAATTCTGTTAACGTATCAAATTCTTCAAATTGGGTAAGTAACGTAGTTTCATTTATTTGTTCTTCTTCTATATTTAAATTTACATTTATTTTAATGATTTCTTTTTCTTCCAGGTTCGTCAGCGTGTCTTCGACTTCGTGCATCTCTATTTCATCGTGCTTCAACCAATCTGGACCTTGCCACCAGAGAGTGCATTTTTCTAATTCAGTTAAAGGCATACCACGGGAGGCAACATCGGCGGGATTGTCCTGTGATTTAACGTGAAACCATTTGTGCCCAACATTATCAAGAATTGTTATCACACGATTTCTCACAAATGTTTTCCATCTCCCAGGGTCACCACGCAGCCATGACAATACTATAGTGGAGTCACTCCAAGCGTAAATTTGAGTAAGCGGAATGCGGGTTGCTTCACTTATCTGTCTTAAAAGTTTTGACAACAAGACGGCTCCACACAGCTCAAGCCTTGGCAGTGACACCGGCTTTATGGGTGCAACACGAGATCTGGCTGCAATTAATCCTGTCTTAAATTGTCCATCCTCCATCTGTACTCGCAGGTAAGCAACTGCACCATAGGCCCGGTTGGACGCATCGCAGAAACCGTGAATGGTTGCATTAGGTAATGTATCTTTGGAAGTGTTCAACCATCTATTCTCTTTAATTTTGTGTAAATTTTCTATATCATTTCTTATCTCTAACCATTCTTCTTTTATTTCAGGTTCGAGTGCTTCATCCCAGGTGACTCTTTTCAACCACAATTTTTGTAAGACAAGTTTTGCTGGCAGTATTGCGGGTGTCATCCAGCCAAGTGGATCGAATACGTGTTGTATCTCGGCTAAGATATTTCTCTTAGTGACATTTTTAGGTGGCGATGGTAAGGTGGTAAAATATTGCAATTTATCCTCATCTAAGTTCCAGGATAAACCTAATGTTCTGACTATTCCTCCCGCACTCATATTAATCCTTACGTTGGTGTTTGTGTTCTTAGGGCTGAATTCTTCTCTGAACTTGGTACTATTTGACGACCACTTTTTAAGACAAAATCCACCTTTTTCTAGAATTTCTGATATGTTTTTAGCTGTTTCTATTGCCTTTGTTTCAGTATCTTGTGAAGCCATCAAATCATCCATGAAAAAATTTGTTTTAATTGTTTCAGCTGCTTCTGGATGTGATTTACCTTCGTCTTCTGCCACCTGTTGAAGGGTTTTCACTGCTAAGTAGGGTGCAGAAGCTGTTCCAAAAGTGAGTCTGAGCAGTCGATAATCCTTAATCGGTAACTTTGGATCATCGCGCCATAAGATCCGTTGGTAGTCAGCGTCTTGTTTAGTCACTAAAACTTGTAAATACATTTTCTGGACATCAGCTATAAAGGCAACTTTACCTAGCCGCCATCTTATGAGTAGAGATCTTAGATCTTCTTGAAGTTGAGGTCCAACCAATAAGTCATCATTCAAGGAAACATTATTGGTGTCGGGTGAAGAGGCATTGAATACCACTCTGGTTTTGGTAGTCTCACTTGTTTCTTTAAGCACAGCGTGGTGTGGTAGGTACACCGATGGATTTTCTCTTTCGTTTTCAGGTACTTCTTCCATATATTCTAAGGTAATGTATTCATTTAAAGCTTTGTTGTAATCTCTTCTTAAATTGTTATTCCTTTCTAATCGTTTTTCTAACTGTTGTAGTCTCTTCATTGCAATCTCTCTTGTGTTCCCTTCTGTGCTTCTAGGTGGTTCATGCTTTAATGGTAACTTCACAATATATCTACCTTCAACATTTCGCTCAACAGTAGTTTCATATAGTTTTTGACATGTCTCTTCTTCCTTTGTGAGTTTGTTTTTATCATCATTGTCTATTTCCCATAGTTTGTATAATAAATCATCAAATACTACTTGGTGATGCATAACCATTATTGGTTCATCTGAAGTGCAGCTCTGTGCTTCACCAAAGAGAATCCATCCAAAACTTGTTTCTTGAGCACATAATGATTCTGCAGGACCTCTGATAAGATTATTCTTCAATATGTGAGCATACACTTCTACACCGAGCAGTAAGTCTACTCTTCCTAGTTGATTGAAACTTGGATTTGCCAAGAAAAGCTTATTCAATTGTGGCCAGGTGTGTGAAAAGTTTACGAGTGACATGGCTGGCAACTTGGTTGTTAGACGAGTGGGCATTACATATGTATTCACGGTAAGTTGGAACTTGTTATCATATCTGGACAGAAGTTGTAATTGTATAACTTGATTGACTTCTGTTTGTGTCGATCCAACTCCAGTGATGGTTCCTCGTGCTAAGGTTCTCTTGACTTTTAATGATTGTGCCGCTCGTTCACTTATAAAACTTGCTTGGGATCCCTGATCAATTAATGCGCGCAATATCGTTGTCTGTCCTTTTGTATCTTTCACGGGTATCAATGCTGTAGCGAGCAATGCTGTGGACTTCTTCGTAACCATATTTGAAGATATTGCGACATCTGGTTGGGTAAGTTCATTAGGGTCTTCTTCAATTCCTTCGGTAACTTGACTGTGGTGAGTTTGTAAATTGTCTGATTGATTTGTAGGTTTCAACTGGTGCAGCAACGAGTGGTGGCGTCTATTGCATATCTTACAGGACACTCGTAGTCGACATCTTTTAACAGAATGACCAGAAGTCAGACAATTGTAGCACAAATTCTTCTCTCGTACAAACTCGGTTCTTTCCATAGGATTTAATTTTGTGAATTCCTTGCAGTGGCAAAGTGTGTGGCCTTCATTACATAAATTACAGGTTTTCATAGATGTAGGCGAAGCAGAAAGATGGAATGATGATTTTTCTCTATTTGGTTCTCTTGTTCTGTTGTCTCTTGTTGCAGATGGCGGAGCAATTAACTCGAGCGTGCGAAACCTAGCCTCCAAAAAATTCTTCAGTTGTATCCACGTAGGTAATTTGTCAGAATCAGGGCTGTAAACAAAGTCTTCCCAAGCTTTATGTGTATCAACATCGAGTTTCTGAATGACAATGTAAATGATCATTGGATCCCATGAATCTGATGCAACTTGTAAGTTGTTGAGGCTATTCAGGCATTCTGTTGTCATGTCCAGTAGGCTTCTTATCTGATTTGCTGTTGGCGCTGTAATCTTTCTTTGGCCAAATAATCTTTTCAATAGAGAATTTACTATTAATCGTTTGCTTCCATATCTTTGCTTGAGAATATCCCAAGCCTGATCGTAGTTGTTGTCTGTAACTTGTATATGTCTGAGTAAGGCTTCTGCTTCTCCAGTGACACTCGATTTCAAATAATGCAATTTTTGTACCTTTGTCAACGTCGTATTGTGATGCACGAGTGAAGTAAAGAGATCGTTGTATGATGGCCATTCTTCATATTGACCGCTAAATGTTGGAAGATGTATATTAGGCAGCTTGATAGACGACAAAGTAGCTTGTTCTATTGATTGATTTGAGGAACTAGTTGATTCTCTTGCGCTGTTAAATGTCATCAACATATCTTTTAAATCTCCCGTCATATATAGATATAAATCTTCCATGATAAAGAAGTCATCATTAACAAAATATGATAATTCGGCACGTTTCTCTTTAGGCGTACATTTCACGAGTGCTTGATGATATGACTTAAAAGTTTGCCAATCTTCTTCAATAGATTTAAGTCTCATTTCAATATATCCTTTAGTAAGACGTTGCTTAGGACACTTTTTAAGATTCACTTGAGTCTTCTGTAATACTGAGGCCTTTTCTTCCAATAAGTTCAATACTTCTTCATAAGTCATTGACATTGTAAAAGTTGTTTGTGTTTGTCTCCAAAAAAATTATAAATTTATTAATTATTTTTATTCCGTGCTCTCAGTGTGTCCAAATCTGAATGGGTTGCAAGCTTATCTCTGGAATGCGGTCCTCTATTTATTGTTCGCGCACTACTAGCTGTCCACAGGTGCAGGCCACTTTATCCGGCTCGAAGGACCATTATGTTAATGCATATAAGGTTCACTATTTTTGATGGTTTTGAAAATGAAATACGTGCTCACACTTTGCCTGTTTTATTCGAACTAGCGATATTGACGGAATACAATTACATTTAAACGACACAACACTAACACTATACCTATTATTTCAAAAAGTTAAATAATATATAAGGAATATTATTTAGAGATTGGGAAGGTAGGAACTGCATTTTGAACAGCATAATATATTTTATCTACACCCATGCTTTAAATCCTCTGTAAGGGGTTCTGAAACATTTAGCTTACTACCATCATTACAATATCCCGAGCGTATGTTGTATTGAATTTCATAATGCGTTGCTCGCGCGTGGGCGCGCGGTGCTGTATCTTTACTAATATTATAAATGCGAAAGTCCGTTTGTTTGTTTGTTTATTTGTTTGTTACGCCTTCACGTTCTAACTACTGAACCGATCATCATGAAATTTTGCATACACCTTTCCACGCAGACGAAGTCGCGGGCGGCCGCTAGTTTTTCAATAAAATACAGTTCTTTGATCTTTGAAGTCGCGAAAAAAACCCAGCGGTTTCATGTTGCTGTTTCTGTTTTATGTCTGTTAAGATGTTATTCTGTGCGTGCGTATACCTACGCAGTGGCGGCATGCGTTTATCAACAAGGAGTCGGATTACTGGTAGGTGCTTTATAATACTGTGGCAGTGGGGACATTGACGATGATGATGTACACATTCACTCTGGCATCAGTGTTGCTGGTGGATATCCTACACTACATACACTGTACTCTCACCCTGGCATCTGTGGTGCTGGTGGATATCCTCAGGTGCTGGTTGTTGGCGCTGTAGTGGGCCACGAAGTGCGCGTCGGCCGTGGCCCGGTGCCCGCCGCCGTCGGTCAGCTCGGCCCGCAGCCGAATGCCCGTGATGCCGGCTAGCACTTCGCGGTAGTTCGGGTCGCGGTCCAATCCTATACAGAAATGTTTTTTTTAGACAACTACCTATTTTTCACTTCATTTACGAGGCATTGCCTCTATCTATCTTTTTAGTGTGAAATCGAATCGTGTGCGAATTGAATTTATTCATTTTCAATTCAATCGTGGTGTGACACTACCAGGCTAGGCGCACTCCGCGCTTTAGGTACGAAGCTACAAGTAGCCGGCGGGTCCGTCCGGACGGACTAATTTCAGAGGGCCGCCGCGTGCCGGCTGGGACGCACGTTAGCAATTCGATTTCGATACTCACTCACGCACCGCATTTGCGTATTGTCGCGTCGTTCGTTCGTACATTTATGATATTAAACCCAAATGAAGGCATATTGCATCGCACTTTCGAAATAAACTTAATTATTAATGACAATTTGATTTCGTAAGAAAGCAAATTGCCTCAAATCAGTATGTATAGTGTGATGTGGCGTTGACTGTATTTAAGTACACATTTTATTTTACAAACACATAACTTGTAATAAAGTATTGTAAGCTATTATTTCATTGGGTACGTATCAGAATGTCTAAAGTTAGAATGTCTAAACTTAAAATGGCAAAGTTCAAAATGTAAAAAATTTGAATGTCTAACGATTAAAATGTAAAACGTTCAAAATGTCAAAAACAAAAATGTCAAACGGTCAGATAGTCCTAAATTAAAATGTCTAAGTTAAAATGATCAAAACTTAAAATGTCTAATATTCAAATTACCAATTCATAATATATTCCAACTACATTTTTTCATACAATACTGTAAATCGCAATAATTTTTGTTTGGTTTGGTATTTTGGATTTTTTATTTAGTTAAATATTACTAGATAAATAATGTCTTTCTTTATCCAATTAATAACATCACAAAAAAGTTAATTATGGTTAAATTGCGAATCATTTTGGTGTTATGTTAATACTTTGTATGCGAAGCTCACGGTTCGCCGGAGTAACGGATACTAGCGCGGTTTTGTTGCTTTCTTATCAAAAGTAGTTTGATAATTAGTTAGTATTTATATGGTTTGATTTTGGATTTTCTTGACGTTTCAGCATAGCCATAGTCTAGGGAAACTTTGAAAGTTGTTGTGTTCCGGCAGTAAGAGGTAAGCCAGTACCTCAGTGGTGAGGATTAAATATGTTCCAATCGCAAATCATTTTGGTATTACCTACCACAGATAATTATGTATTACGTTTGTATGGAAAGCTCACTGTTTGCCAGAGTCTTTTTTCATGGAGGTGATCGCTTATTCTCCTGCTTTAATGTTTGGTGATAAGTGTAGCAGTCTACCAAAATTGAAGTTGAGAAAGTGTGATTTGAATAAGTTAAGAAATAATAACAACTTGATTACGACAACGTCAGCGCGTGCACAACACGGGCGCGGTGCATTGGGCGACTGGTGATCTCGGCGAGTGCATCCAAATGATATATTGCAATGAAACAAAGAAATACACACAAAAACTGGAGGACAATAGGCGCACGTTAAGGTGGGTACTCACTTAGGTTCGCGAACCTGCAGCAAAAAAAATATCCTGTGCTGAAAATAGTTTGCCATAGTGTGTACGTATGCGAACTTAATTCGCACAGGTACATACTATAGCAAAAGTGAAAATAAAAGGGAACAACATTTTCTGTCACCTAAGTTTATATGTGTCACTAATCTGCAATACCCTAATAATAATATCTATCTCCAAGAAATATATTAGTTATCATATTTACCAAAACTGTCTCTAAACTATAAATCATCGGATTAATGTAAATATGTATCTTAAATTATAGTTTGATCACTTTTTTCTATAGCTTGAATATACCTAAGATCTATGCTCTAAAAAGTAAGTTACGGGCAGGAATAATACACCTACCTAAAATAATAAACCTGTCACTATAAATCTAATCATCTAACTATTAGCATCGATTAATTCGTTCAATTATCGAAATTATAGATCTGTTACCTAATTAATAGAAAAATTCCTAATAGGGGCGGAGTTTTTATAACGGAGTTTTTAAAACCATTTTGATATTGTTTGGTGATTCAATTTCAGTGACACTTTTATTATTTTGATAATTGATATCATTTCCAAGTAATTTTTAATTAATATTTAGGTAATCGTTTTAACATTATTTGGTGATTCGAATTAAGTGAGAGATCTACTATTTTAGGAACAAATATTATTAACTAAGTCACTGAAAACGCATTTATTAGGTAATTGATAAAATCATGCCCTTAAAATAATAGAAAATAAATATTTACATCATAATATAAAAGCTTTACATCTAAGTACCTAAATAATCACATAAAGTATATTATAATAGTAAAAAATTTTTTTTTACACAATACTGTAATAATGTTACATCTTAGGTAAATAATCACAAATTTCGAAAACGTAAGTATACCCTCCTCCATGTTACAATTTAAAAATTGTAACGCAATTACTAGAAACTACAAAGAATTGCTCACAAAATTTTGCAAGGCGATAAATGAAAAAAAAAGGCGAATTGTTGTTTTCAAATCATTGTAAACCCTTGACTTATGGACCATTGATATTTTAACTAGTTTGATGTTTGAACCGTTTGACATTTTGAATTTTGCTATTATGAATTTATACATAATGATTTTTGACATTTTAAACCATTTGCATTTTGATTTTTGACATTTTGAACTTTGCCATTTTAACTTTAGACATTTTAACTTTAGACATTCTGATACGTACCCATTTCATTATTATTTAAAAGAAGAAACCCTAATGTCGTTAGAAGAGATACGAGCTACGCGATAGAAAGAGAGGTAACTTGTAGGTGAATATAACTGTAGCGAAGGGAGCGGTGTGCGACCTGAATTGCACTTTATTGTGTCTAGAATAGAGTCGCTATTTATTTAAATGACTTTGAGGAGTGGATCTTCTGTACTTGTACTATTATGTATTCTGTGACACTACTACTACTCACGCAGCAGCTTGTACAGGTCGAGCCGCAGCTGCCAGACGGCCTGCTGGGCGGCCACGAGGGTGGGGTACTGCGGCTCCACGCCCCCCCCGCGCCCCTCCACCTGCAGCTGCGACCCCTCGTGGTGTGACACTACTACTACTCACGCAGCAGCTTGTACAGGTCGAGCCGCAGCTGCCAGACGGCCTGCTGGGCGGCCACGAGGGTGGGGTACTGCGGCTCCACGCCCCCCCCGCGCCCCTCCACCTGCAGCTGCGACCCCTCGTGGTGTGACACTACTACTACTCACGCAGCAGCTTGTACAGGTCGAGCCGCAGCTGCCAGACGGCCTGCTGGGCGGCCACGAGGGTGGGGTACTGCGGCTCCACGCCCCCCCCGCGCCCCTCCACCTGCAGCTGCGACCCCTCGTGGTGTGACACTACTACTACTCACGCAGCAGCTTGTACAGGTCGAGCCGCAGCTGCCAGACGGCCTGCTGGGCGGCCACGAGGGTGGGGTACTGCGGCTCCACGCCCCCCCCGCGCCCCTCCACCTGCAGCTGCGACCCCTCGTGGTGTGACACTACTACTACTCACGCAGCAGCTTGTACAGGTCGAGCCGCAGCTGCCAGACGGCCTGCTGGGCGGCCACGAGGGTGGGGTACTGCGGCTCCACGCCCCCCCCGCGCCCCTCCACCTGCAGCTGCGACCCCTCGTGGTGTGACACTACTACTACTCACGCAGCAGCTTGTACAGGTCGAGCCGCAGCTGCCAGACGGCCTGCTGGGCGGCCACGAGGGTGGGGTACTGCGGCTCCACGCCCCCCCCCGCGCCCCTCCACCTGCAGCTGCGACCCCTCGTGGTGTGACACTACTACTACTCACGCAGCAGCTTGTACAGGTCGAGCCGCAGCTGCCAGACGGCCTGCTGGGCGGCCACGAGGGTGGGGTACTGCGGCTCCACGCCCCCCCCGCGCCCCTCCACCTGCAGCTGCGACCCCTCGTGGTGTGACACTACTACTACTCACGCAGCAGCTTGTACAGGTCGAGCCGCAGCTGCCAGACGGCCTGCTGGGCGGCCACGAGGGTGGGGTACTGCGGCTCCACGCCCCCCCCGCGCCCCTCCACCTGCAGCTGCGACCCCTCGTGGTGTGACACTACTACTACTCACGCAGCAGCTTGTACAGGTCGAGCCGCAGCTGCCAGACGGCCTGCTGGGCGGCCACGAGGGTGGGGTACTGCGGCTCCACGCCCCCCCCGCGCCCCTCCACCTGCAGCTGCACAGACAGCGACACACCCGCCGCTCGCCACGCCTCCAGAGGGGACCCGTCGTGGTATGACACCACCATCTAGGTGACAACAAATCCACTATGTGATGCCACTCGTCTAATTTATAACACCATATCCTAGCAGAAACTTTCATGAGAAAACATTTATCCTTAAGCACTTTTGTTGCAAAAGAACACCGTGACTTCAGGACAGTAAGGCTAGGCGCGCATGGAGGCTTACTGCATCGGCCGATCAAACTATCGGTGAGCTACAACATAGGCATTACGTGTAGAAGCGCGCATGGTAGCTAACTATTTAAATCGGCCGATTTCAAAATTTGTGACAAGACACAAAATTGCCAGCCGATAGCAATCAGGCGATGTCATGTAACCTATGCTATTCTATGAAAGGCCGCGCATGCACCCGATAATTAAACGGCAGCTTTGTAGCACTTTACCATAGTGGCTGAAGAAATAAATATAGATTCGGAGAAATTAATAACGTTAATTGAAGCACGGCTCACACTATATGATAAAAAATAAAATAATTACAGTGATCGCCAAATCAAGCAAAAGTTATAGTTAAAAGATCAGCGAAATTTTGATAACAGGCAGCCCTTTCCCTAATCTAGCTCTAATTACTGGATGCACCCAGTACTTTTTCGGTGATTCTTTTTACGCAATTTGAGAGCAAGAGCACAAACATATGCTACTTCATTGAAGTCCATATTTCCCATCGTACGATTCTTTAAACTTCCTTGCGCGCTTAAATCTATCGGCCGAGGAACCATTGGTTTCATGCGCGACTAATCCACTATCGAACGATAATAATCGGCCGATGAAGTTAAGTTTCCATGCGCGCTTAGCCTTATAATATGTTGCCAGCATGTCATTCAAATTCGATGGAGAAAAAAAACCAATCGCAAATAACTCTATAAAGTTTATATTTTAGTTAAAGCTTAGCTTAGTTACAAATATTATAAATGTTGAAAATGTAACTCTGACTGTTTATTACGTTTACGATTTTCATAAAGAGACAGATTAGACCTTGGAAAAAAATATAAGCTATACTATACTATTGCTGATATTTCGAAGAAGAAGATATAAAATTAAGCACGCTCAAAATCGCGGAAAGCTAATAATGCACGAATTAATCCCGAATTTATAAGTTTTACGCAATACTCACGTAAACATCAAACGGCATAGACGGCTTGAACACCTGCGGCGAACCGCCCAGTATAGTGACCGCCAGCGAAGAGTTGAATATCCTCGCGATGCTGTACCCTTCTATCACCTCGTCCAAGAACGGGTCGCCCACCGCCGCGGTTATTATCACCTCCACGCCGTCTAAGTTGGGCACGAGCTGCGCGAGCTCCGCCATCGGGTACTTGAAGTCGTACGTGCCATTGAACTGTACAAAGAGGTTTAAGGATTTGAAGGTTTAATTTATTGGCATTGTATTAAATTGACAGTAGACAATGATCTGCAGCAACTTCAGAGCGCTTGCGGTACAAAACGACTCTCTCTTTGGCATACATTCTCGAGTGAAGTTGATTTTTTTACACAATCTAAACAGTGGCGTAGCGTAGTAAGGGGTGGGAGGGGAGGTCGGCCCGTACCGGGCGGCAGTTTTTGGGGGGCGGAAAAATTTGACAAAAAAATTATAAAAAAATATATAAGTACTACACTATCCTTGATTGTAACGATTTTGACCAAACTATCATCACCGTACGGCCCAGAGCGCGCGGCGCGCTTCGCAAGTTGCGACTAGGCTACACTGTGATTGATTGTAATGATTCTAACCAAATTATCATCGCCGTATGGCCCGGAGCGCGCGGCTACATAAAAGATTATGCACCGAAAAAAACCCGAAGAGTTAATTTTTAGTAAATAAATAAGGTAGGTAATGATTATTTTTTTAAGAAATTACAATTTTCTTGACTTATAATGAAATGTGGGTGGCGGCAAAATTCGGGTCCGCCCCAGGCGGCACAAACACACGCTACGCCACTGAATCTAAAATACCATAAAGTTTTATTCGCCATGGCTAGTGAAGACTAGGCTAGGCTATTATATTTTTATAAGTTCTCCAAAAATATGAACCGAAAATAGGTAGTGAGAGCTGCCATAGCGTATGCATGCCATGCATGGTTAATTCCATTTTAACGCTAGTACTATTATCTATTCTGTGATTTGAGTAGAAATGCTAACTTATCGGGCAAGCAAGCCGAATAAACGAAATGAATGTGTCGTGACCATAGAAATAGAATGTCAAAGAACAACAAAGTCAATAAACAGGTGATCCGAAAACGAATCAATACATTTTATATGAGATACGTAAAATATGAATTAGATTCATAAAATATGACTATATTATGGCAAAGGAAGATAATAAACTATGTTCCATACTGTTTTCTTTGTCGATAAACGAATAAATATAGCGAAATTTGGTTTTAGAGAAATGTGTGGCAATATCTTATTTACCTTTGAAAAGTGTGATTACTTGGATTGTTTCTTTTTGTCACATCACAATTACTTAGAGCAGAAGACACCATAGCTCCACGATACCTTTATTTGAAATTCTAATTAAGATTAAAAAATATTTTAAACAAACTGTGATTGCTCATTTGATAGGCGGGACGCTAGGGGCTCTTACTGTAAAAAATGTTAGCACATGTCACTTGATCCTTTGTCTCTTTTTTACATAGGCCATGTCCGTATGATGTTAACTTCTCTTTTCCACGCTTTGTTGGTCTTCTTGAGCGCAGCGAAAATTTTTCTATGTCTATGGTCGTGACAGCAGCCACTAAGTAGTTATCGTGTCAAAGTTTTTTGCATCGCGTTGCGTGACAATGTTATTTTTTTTATTTATTAATCGACCGTCACCTAGTTGCGTTTCTAAAAATACAAATCATAAGTAGTGCGTTGTAGACAGTCGTCGACGGGTTGTAATTGGAGTTGTGAGTCGCAAGCTTCCAACTCTGTGTCACGAGACTCTGTGCTAGATAACGACAAATACTCACAAATCTCAAGTAGGGCAGTTTGTCGTAGGTAGGGTTACCAGGACCAGAATTCGAAAATCCGGTTGCAATAGGCTGAAAATCCTGATTTTTAGAAAAAAGTCCGGTCTTTGACTCAAATTAAAAAAATGTAGGCCATTTACATTGAATAACTTATTATCTGCTGGCAACTTTTTTTGTAAAATTTTACACAAGTGGGTGGTTTCTTATAAAAAAATTATGGGCATTTTTCAGGAAACCATTCATTCATAGAGTCTAGTCGCGGCATGCGTAGCGCGCCGCGTGCTCCGAGCTTAGCGGCGATGATGGTTTAGACAAAATCATTGCAATCAATGATGGTCTAATGATTTCGACTAAGTACGATTGAAAATCCGGTCTCGAATGAAATCCGGGCGGAGTCCGGTCTAAACTCTGAAAATCCGGTCAAGACCGGATTTATCCGGTCAGATGGTAACCCTAGTCGTAGGGCGCGTTGTAGTACGCGTTGTAGACAGTCGTCGACGGAGTGGTGTACGGGTTGTATTTGGGGTTATGAGTCGCAAGCTTCCAACTCTGTGTCACGAGACTGTGTGCTAGGTAACGACAAATACTCACAAATCTCAAGTAGGGCAGTTTGTCGTAGGGCGCGTTGTAGTACGCGTTGTAGACAGCCGTCGACGGAGTGGTGTACGGGTTGTAGTTGGGGTTGTTCTGGTACTGCAGCGCGTCCGGCTTCGGCATCCAGAAAGGATACTTTTCGTCCTATTGAAGTTATAAGAAATTTAATATTTAAGTCAGTGTTTTGTTTATCACTATCACTTTATCGTCTTGCGACTTAATATTACGCTCTTTATTTGACCCCACTCTAATAGCGCAATAATCTTTCATTAAAAAAGAAGACACAAAGTAGTTGTATAGTGTGTTTTATTGTAGTAAATAATGAAGCAAAATCTATAAAGAAGAATATTAAATTCTACAATCGCTTCTGAATAAATCAATCAGGCTTCGTGTCTAACGTCAATATTATTGTTTTTTTACATGTATATTCCAGTATACTACTTGAAACATTCTGGCGCGCACTTCCTGGGGGTCGTACAGTCCAAGAAACCAAGAAAGTGTTCTACTGTTTTGACAAAACTTTTACCCAAATAGCTGTAAGGTTAACATTAGTAACTGTCAGAACATAATTGCAACGTAAAATCGACTTTATTGTTTTATTATGTGCAAATGAACTTCATCCTTATGGTGTAGCGGTAGACCATATTTTTGGCCGTTATACCAGTTGGACTGTCCGGGCAGGAACCTCTGTACTATAGGTCGGCCGTACTGGTCCACGGGCCAGCTGTAGCACAAAATAGAGAGAGAATAGAAGTCAAGCCCAGTACTACGTGCGCTCGAGCAACGCACACATAGAAACCTCTCACCGACAGTGAATAACAGGAATCTCAGACGAATCTCAAACGAGTTCAAGTGCAGTGGGTAACGCATTGTCGTCGGTCGGTGAATAGTGTAAGGTCTGTGTGTGTATGTTGTGCGTGTAGTAGGTACTAAGCTTGACTTCTATCCTCTCTCTCGATTTTGTGGCTGTAGTTACATGTATAGTCCACTATACTCACGAAGTTGAACATCCTGGTGCGCACTTGCTGTGGGTCGTACCACCAGTCGGGTTGGTCCAACTGGTTGGGTTGTCCGGGCAGGTACCTCTGTACTATAGGTCGGCCGTACTCGTCCACGGGGCCGTTGTAGTCGTACGGTTGGTAACCGCTCTCGTTGTATAAGTATGGGTTGTAGTTCGGTCGCACTGCCAAAAAGAGAAAAAATTGTTTGGAACTTTTTAAATTTGTATGTAGCCTACCTACAGTGAGATCGTGTGACATTGTCCAGTGACTGACCTCTAGTATACTGGCTGGTGTCTAGGCCGGGCGGGGTGCCGTACTGGCCGCGGTTGTTGAACTGGCCCTGCGAGTAGTAGCGAGGCCGGTACTGCGGGATGGGCCGGATGTGGCCTACAGTGAGATCGTGTGACATTGTCCAGTGACTGACCTCTAGTATACTGGCTGGTGTCTAGGCCGGGCGGGGTGCCGTACTGGCCGCGGTTGTTGAACTGGCCCTGCGAGTAGTAGCGAGGCCGGTACTGCGGGATGGGCCGGATGTGGCCTACAGTGAGATCGTGTGACATTGTCCAGTGACTGACCTCTAGTATACTGGCTGGTGTCTAGGCCGGGCGGGGTGCCGTACTGGCCGCGGTTGTTGAACTGGCCCTGCGAGTAGTAGCGAGGCCGGTACTGCGGGATGGGCCGGATGTGGCCTACAGTGAGATCGTGTGACATTGTCCAGTGACTGACCTCTAGTATACTGGCTGGTGTCTAGGCCGGGCGGGGTGCCGTACTGGCCGCGGTTGTTGAACTGGCCCTGCGAGTAGTAGCGAGGCCGGTACTGCGGGATGGGCCGGATGTGGCCTACAGTGAGATCGTGTGACATTGTCCAGTGACTGACCTCTAGTATACTGGCTGGTGTCTAGGCCGGGCGGGGTGCCGTACTGGCCGCGGTTGTTGAACTGGCCCTGCGAGTAGTAGCGAGGCCGGTACTGCGGGATGGGCCGGATGTGGCCTACAGTGAGATCGTGTGACATTGTCCAGTGACTGACCTATAGTATACTGGCTGGTGTCTAGGCCGGGCGGGGTGCCGTACTGGCCGCGGTTGTTGAACTGGCCCTGCGAGTAGTAGCGAGGCCGGTACTGCGGGATGGGCCGGATGTGGCCTACAGTGAGATCGTGTGACATTGTCCAGTGACTGACCTCTAGTATACTGGCTGGTGTCTAGGCCGGGCGGGGTGCCGTACTGGCCGCGGTTGTTGAACTGGCCCTGCGAGTAGTAGCGAGGCCGGTACTGCGGGATGGGCCGGATGTGGCCTACAGTGAGATCGTGTGACATTGTCCAGTGACTGACCTCTAGTATACTGGCTGGTGTCTAGGCCGGGCGGGGTGCCGTACTGGCCGCGGTTGTTGAACTGGCCCTGCGAGTAGTAGCGAGGCCGGTACTGCGGGATGGGCCGGATGTGGCCTACAGTGAGATCGTGTGACATTGTCCAGTGACTGACCTCTAGTATACTGGCTGGTGTCTAGGCCGGGCGGGGTGCCGTACTGGCCGCGGTTGTTGAACTGGCCCTGCGAGTAGTAGCGAGGCCGGTACTGCGGGATGGGCCGGATGTGGCCTACAGTGAGATCGTGTGACATTGTCCAGTGACTGACCTCTAGTATACTGGCTGGTGTCTAGGCCGGGCGGGGTGCCGTACTGGCCGCGGTTGTTGAACTGGCCCTGCGAGTAGTAGCGAGGCCGGTACTGCGGGATGGGCCGGATGTGGCCTACAGTGAGATCGTGTGACATTGTCCAGTGACTGACCTCTAGTATACTGGCTGGTGTCTAGGCCGGGCGGGGTGCCGTACTGGCCGCGGTTGTTGAACTGGCCCTGCGAGTAGTAGCGAGGCCGGTACTGCGGGATGGGCCGGATGTGGCCTACAGTGAGATCGTGTGACATTGTCCAGTGACTGACCTCTAGTATACTGGCTGGTGTCTAGGCCGGGCGGGGTGCCGTACTGGCCGCGGTTGTTGAACTGGCCCTGCGAGTAGTAGCGAGGCCGGTACTGCGGGATGGGCCGGATGTGGCCTACAGTGAGATCGTGTGACATTGTCCAGTGACTGACCTCTAGTATACTGGCTGGTGTCTAGGCCGGGCGGGGTGCCGTACTGGCCGCGGTTGTTGAACTGGCCCTGCGAGTAGTAGCGAGGCCGGTACTGCGGGATGGGCCGGATGTGGCCTACAGTGAGATCGTGAGACATTGTCCAGTGACTGACCTCTAGTATACTGGCTGGTGTCTAGGCCGGGCGGGGTGCCGTACTGGCCGCGGTTGTTGAACTGGCCCTGCGAGTAGTAGCGAGGCCGGTACTGCGGGATGGGCCGGATGTGGCCTACAGTGAGATCGTGAGACATTGTCCAGTGACTGACCTCTAGTATACTGGCTGGTGTCTAGGCCGGGCGGGGTGCCGTACTGGCCGCGGTTGTTGAACTGGCCCTGCGAGTAGTAGCGAGGCCGGTACTGCGGGATGGGCCGGATGTGGCCTACAGTGAGATCGTGAGACATTGTCCAGTGACTGACCTCTAGTATACTGGCTGGTGTCTAGGCCGGGCGGGGTGCCGTACTGGCCGCGGTTGTTGAACTGGCCCTGCGAGTAGTAGCGAGGCCGGTACTGCGGGATGGGCCGGATGGTGGCCTTCAGCGTGAGGTTGCCTCGTACGGGCGCTCCAGAAGTGTAATTTGCCATGATCTTGCCGTGGATGTACTGGTCCGTGTTGAAGAAAAACGCGGGCATCGTTACGTTCACCTAAAACAAGCATTTGAATAGAAAACTAAGTTTACAAAATGGGATTTGTTCATTTATTTATTTTAAACCATACACATCTTTATTGTAGTGCAAATAACAGTGTCTACCTGGGTTTTAAAGTGATCTTAATATATAAAATCGTAAACTGAATGACTGAATGACTGACTGACTGACTGACTGACTGATCTATCAACGCACAGCCCAAACCGCTGGACCTAGAGACTAGAAATTTTGCACACAGATACCTTATAAAATGTAGGCATCCACTAAGGAAGGATTTTTGAAAATTCTATCCCTAAGGGGATGAAATAAGGGATGAAAGTTTGTATGAAAGTCCCTCAGTTTTGAAGCTAGGATCGTCAAATTTTGTGTTTAGGCTGACGATTGAAAATTAATAAATACGGGTCTCAGTGTTTTTCAAAATTCTACCCCCGAAGGGGTCAAAAGGGGGATGAAGTTGTGTAATGAAGAAAATCCTTTATTTTCGAAGTCAAAATTGCTAAATATATGACTTAGGCTTATGGATGGAAATCTAACGCAACGTTTATTGTTATTGTTAGTATTTCAACCCCTACGGTGATGAAATGGGGGTGAAAAGGGGTAAATAAACCTAAAAATAGATATGGATGTCGTTATTGGGGTTTTCTGGGACGACGATTGCAAAAATGACATTTATTTTGAAGTCCAACACGGTGGACATGATTTGACCCCTCAAGGGGTGAAAATGGGGTTCAAATTTTGTATGGAAAAATAATATTAAATGGATATTACAACTTTAAACTTCGTAGGAGCACGTCTAAAAATAAATGAGCAAACATATATTTTGTGATTTTGAAAATAAACCCTTTAGGGGGTAAATGGGGTGAGTAAACCTAAAAATAGATACGGATGTCGTTATTGGGGTTTTCTGGGATGACGATTGCAAAAATGACATTTATTTTGAAGTCCAAAACGGTGGACATGATTTAACCCCTAAAGGGGTGAAAATGAGGTTCAAATGTATGGAAAAAGAATATAAAATAGACATTACAACTTTAAAATTCGTAGGAGCATGTCTAAAAATAAATAGGCAAACACATATTTTGTTATTTTGAAAATTATCCCTTAGGGTGTAAATGGGGTAAGTAAACATGAAAATCGATGTGGATGTCGTTCTTGAGGTTTCATGGGATGGTGATTGCGAAAATGACATTTATTTTGAAGTCCAACACGGTGGACATGACACATCATGGACCTGTACCTGGACATGCACATCCAGGTTACGGGAACGAGAACAGGCACGGGCACGGGCATAGGAACAGGAACGGGAACGGGAACAGGAACAGGACGAGAACGGGAGGGGAACGGAACGGGCTGGAACGGAAACGGAACGGGAAGGGAACGGAAATGAAACGGGAACGGAAAGGGAACGAAATGGGAACGGGAACGGAACTGGAACGAAACAGGAATGGAACGGGAAAGAGAAAGGGACAGGAACGGGACGGGAACGGTACCGGGAAAAGGAACGGAAGGAGTACGGGATGGGAACGGGACGTGAACGGGAATGGAAAGGGATGGAACGGAATGGGAATGGAACGGGAACGAAACGGTAACGAAGCGGAAACGAAACGGGAACGATACAGGAACGGAACGGGAACGAAAACGGGACGGGAACTAAGGGGAAAGGATCGGGAACGGAACGGAACGGGAACGGAACCGGACGGGAACGAGAATGGGACGGGGCGGGAACGGGAATGGAAACCGGAAAGGGACCGGGAACGGGGACGGGACGGGGACGGGGACGGAACGGGATGGGACGGGAACGGGAACGGGAACAAGAACGGAATGGGAACGGAACGGGAATGAAACGGGAACGTATCGGGAATGAATCGGGAACGGAACGGGACGAGAACGGTACGGGAACGGGAACGAGAACGGAAGGGGTACGAGAACGGGACAAGAAAGGGACGGGAACGGACGGGAACAGAACGGGAACGGGAACCGGAAACGTAAAAATGACTGGTCAGATCCTGGTTGAAGGTTCTCTAAGGATTTTCTCTAACATCCACGCGGACGAAGTCGCGGGCAGAAGCTAGTTATTCATAAACGAATAATTATTGACCGAGCAAGCACGAAGTGTGAGCGATGCGTCTGTTTCAGCTTGGGCTAAAATTGTTTTGTATGTCCGTCCGGCTGTATGTTCTCCTCTACAAGTCGCATTGCTCAACCAATTCTCGTGAAATTTTGTGAGCAGGTTTGAAAATTATATAGATTATTTTGTCGAACCATTTTTCATTTCAGTCCAGCTTTCCGGCGCTGTCTGTTCTCCTCTACAGGTCGCATTTTTCAACCGATTCTCGTAAAATTTTGTGAGCAGGTTTGAAAATTATGTAGATTTATTCCCTCGAACAAGTTTTTCAATTTTTTTAAAAATAGCGGAGATGTTTAAAAATAAACATATTTCAGTCCAGCTTTTTGGCACTGGATGTTCTCCTCTCCAGGTCGCATTTTTCAACCGATTCTCGTGAAATTTTGCCTCAGCTACCCAGTCTGTTTACACAAATAATTATTCTATAATCTTAATGTAGAACACGCAACACTAACCTCGAACCTGGTCTGGTAGTACTCTTCGACGAGGAACTGCGTCTCCTCGAGCTGGCCGAGCGCCTCGACGCGCACGGTCCACTCACCAAACAGCGGCTGGTCCGACATCTGGTAATGGAGGCTCACCGTGCCGAAGTTGCTCTGCACAAAGCGACACACACTTTAAGAGCCATACTACATCTCAACTGTGATTTTTGAGTAAAATGGCCAATTATGGCGTTCTCAATATCAGAAACAAAAATACATTAGCAATTTCGACTTAACAAAATTTGCTTAACTTTTTGATTAAACCCAAAATTGCAGAGAAAGATTTTCATAAAATGCGCGCAGGCACTTTTAGAGCTCCTGGATTGAACTATTGTTCTAAACAATTGAAATTAAAAAGTGAATGTTATCTCTTATATAGTGGAATAGTTCGTAGCGGCCTCGGATTTTTGAAATTATGGAATATGTAAAAAAAAATCCCAATCAAAAACCATAAAACTACTAAAAACGCTCAGAATTAACTGTGAATTTCTCCTAAATACATTAATATTATTAAATAAAAATTATTTTAGATTAATCTTTACTTCATAAGAAAATCAAATTCCATACTTTTAGTTGTTGTTTGTACTTGTTGTTTTTTTTTATGTGTGTTCAAAGTTTACTCCGAGAAATCGTTCACTAACTTTATTTCTAACTTTCCTATAACTTTCCAGTGAATATTATTTTTTGTCGCGGACACATATAAATGTATTTAGTAGACCCAAAGGTTTCTCTAAGTTATATCGATAAAATCCGTCAAAATCGAAATTTCGACAAAAAATGTCATAGGACCCTTAACGACCGCCAATTGGAAAGCTGGCAGACAACACTTTTCAACACGATGTTGGAAAAGGCTTGCAAAACGGTTATTATAATTTACTAATATACTAAACTCTTCTCTATTTACTCAGGCGGTAAATAAATTAAAAACTTCTTGGACATCATCTCATAATACAAACTAATAATATATATATAATGTGATAAAACCTAAATTTTGATTGTGATTTGGAGCAGTGTAAAATCTGAATCATAAAATAGGAGAACCATAAATGTATAACAATTTATTTTAATGTCTCGTCGATTTCTATGTGCATCTGATGAGACTCTGATAACACTACTTTTACAATAAAATTCGTAAAAAAAATGCCAAAACAAATGAAAGGCTTAAAATACCGGTTACTAAAGTAAAAGGATTGAAGAGTCATAGTAAGTTGATACTCGCATAAAACAAAGAAGTGGTTAAAAAACCCATTCAGTTCCGTTATACAATAGGCTCATTACCATCCAGTTATCAGATTATCAACTTGGACATTGTGAAGTATCGTGAAACATACTCGGTGTTATTTTCAAACACCTGTTTAATTTAGACACTGTTTAAATGTCTCTTTCAAACAATATTGTCAAAAAAGCGACAGCATTATTAAACAGTATCTCAATTAAACAGGTGTTTAAAAATCTTTTTTAATATAATAACACTGACTATCTTATAAATTATTTTATTCCTTGATCCTCATTAATATTTATACATACAGATACAATTAAGATTTTACCTTTATAAGACTTGTTGACTTTGCTCTGAGAAAAAAAAAACATAAAATGGTATGTAATAGTTACCTGTCTTGAGAGCCATCGCTTCATAATGCGTCGGTTGGGGTCCAAAATGAAAACATCAATGGATCGGCCAAAAGATTTCAGCTCAGTATTAATGGGAATAACTCGGAAGCGAACTGAAACAAAATTTAATCATAAGTTGAAATCAAAATTATAGTCCTAATAAGTATAAAAATAATTCTAGTGTGAAAATTCATACCAGCAAGTGCATGTTTTGGGGGCATTCATTAATTAAGTGAGGTGATTTTGGCGATTTTTCGGCCCCCCCCTCCCCCTTGGTGAGATGTCGTGAGATTTGGCTCGACTCCTCCCATAAATCTCATGTCAGAATTTACAAAACGCGTGTTTTAGTGTAATTACGTTAATCTATCTAACCATTTTTCCTAAAATAAGTTAATGCAATGGTAATAAGATAGTATTATTACTATTACTATTATTATTATAGGCATATTTTTACTTTTATTTTTTGTATTGTAATTTTATTAATATTATAAGGATACTGTTTCGGAGGCGAACAGTATTTAATGTTATGTTTAATGCATTGTCATTCATTGCCATCCAATGTCTATTGGAGCTAACTCATACGGAAACAACTAAGCGATACGTAATAGAGACCAACTTGCAAGAAATTGTTTTACAAATGCAATGTTGGAAACCTAACAAAAAATTTAATATTTACGAACTTGTCTGCTGCACTTACTAGTTTCTAAGATTTCTTTTTAAGATTATAGTGTATTTCTCTAATAAGTGAATGTGAATTCTTTTAGAGAAATAAATGTCTCAAACCTCATACCTCATCTATGCTTAGTTGCTTTGCATTTATTTAATTAAACATTATTGTTTAGGATTTAGTTATATTTTGGTAAGAAAAATTATTAATTTGATTTAACCCAGTTTTCTCACGATACTGTTGCCGAGACGAGACCCCCCTCTCCCCCACGTGAGATTGGGTGAGATTCGGCTCGACCCCCTCCCCCCCCTAAATGCCTCACTTGGTTGGACGCCCCCTTTGTAGTCACTTAATATCAACAAGTAACCAACAATAGACAAATTCTGTCTGATTACAATTAAAATAATGTACCTATCTGGCTCTGCATGTACACAGGTTTGTCCATCTGAATGAATATTGTCATGAATCGCTTGGAGAACTCCAGCTGGGTCTCATTGACAAACGCCCGGCCTCCAAAAGGATTGTCCAAATACAAGCCTTCCACTCTTAGCTTATAATCACCAGGGACTGATGTAGGAGGTACCTAAAAATATGATAAATTATAGAATGCTCATTTACATTAATTATTAGCAAGTAGGCAAGCGCTTGCTGCAAGCGGGGAAAGACAGAAAAGTGGAGGACAATGGAGGAGGCTTTTACCCAGATGAGATCCATATCTGAACAACCACATAAAAATATACTAACAAATACTAATAATGAGCATAAGTAATCTATTAACAAACTAACACAAATAGATATAAAACTGCCAGCCTCCTGGATTTTGTAACTCTGTTGCAATCAAGTTCTGGTTGAAACTGATAGAAATCAGTTACCCTGCTGCTTTAAGTAACATAGTTGTCACATTAATTCTTACTAAAGCAGCAATGTAACTGCAATTTCAGTCAGTTTCAACTTTCAATCAAAAGTAATTTTGCTAATTGCTCTATTACTCAGAGTTACATAATCAGGGGGCATATATGGAATAAAAAGTTTTATTTTTTTATTTTATTAATAATATACAGTAGCTTCAAAAGTGAGTGTCATACCCTCATGTTCAAAATCTCTGGAACTCCCTCTTTCACTCTCTGTATGACATCAGCAATTTCAACTCCATCCCTGGATATAGACGCTCTGACCGTCATCTGGAGTTTGGCTTGCAGAATGTTGGCTGAGATTTTGTAAATCTGGCCCGGCCGGACCATTCGTGATGCTACTATAAAGTATGTCCTAACAAAAACAAGTAAATTGTTAGTTTTAAACTAATTGTGTATTATAGGAAAAGTTTTTTTTATTGAATGAACTAGCGACTGCCCATGACTTTATCTATGTGAAAAGTAATTTCTATATTCCTCAGGAAAAGTTTTTTTTTCAGGGTGAAAGGTACCTTATGTCCTTTTCTGTACTCCTGAAAACATGTATACAAAATTTCATGGTGATTGGTTTAGATATGAAGGCGTAACAAGCAAACAAACTAACTTTTGCTTTTATAATATTAGTAAAGATTATTCGATTCTGCTTAGACATGTTTTTTTGTTATAAATTACATAAAACATTTTAAACACATCAACTTTGTCTAGGGTTATTTTCATACAAACGAGGTAACTTTGAAGCCTTGGTTTCCTGCCAGGGATGTACTGTGCTGTGATCTGATGATGGTCATCCAGGGAGTGAATGGAGGAGATTCAGATCGCTATACACACCCAACTGATCTGACCAGCATTCTAAAAGATTAATGGGTCAGAGTTCTCAGTTTGAGGATTTCCATACATTTTCATGCTATTTTCGTGGTTTTTTTAAACATGTCCTTTACGTTTTTAGAAGGAAAGCTGGTCAGATCAGTTGGGTGTGTATAGCGATCTGAATCTCTTCCATTCACTCCCTGGATAGCCATCATTAGATCACAGCACGGTACATCCCTGGCAGGAAACCAGGGTTTCAAAGTTACCTCGTTTGTATGAAAATAACACCTGTATCCCTAAACAAAGTTGATGTGTGTATTTCACAAAGATTCTTTAAAAGCTCTGTAGGTGAACAAGTTACTTACGCTTCATTGATGATTAAACTATCATGTTCCAATGGAGCACTTTTGTAAGATGTGCCATAAGTCCTTCCACTGTCCCAAGAAGGCCTTGGTGTGTTATCAGAACTAGAACTATATGGATTGAACGGATCATTCCTATTATCATACCTCTGATTTGGGTCATATTGGTTCTGATTTGAATTTGGAAATTGTTGATTCTGATTTAAGTTCGGAAATTGATTTCTATTTTGATATGCTCTTCGATTAGGGTCATATGGATTTTCATATCTAGGGTCTGTCTGGCCAGTGTAATCATTAGTTGGGTTAGGTTGTCTGGTATCTGGGTTGTATGTAGGCACATAGTCGTCGTCGTCGGCAGCAGATAATCGTAATATTGTAACTGAACTTAAAAAAAATACTATGAGATTCATTTTTCAGTCTTGATTTTGAAATCTGTAATAATAGAACTGGGTCAGCAAACACTTTATACAACGGCCGCAAACTACGGGCAGGCAGAATAACCAAAATAGTATACTTCAGCATAACTTTTTGACAAGTTTTACGTTACGATCAGTCGTTCGTTACCTAACGTAAACATTAGATTTAGCAACTTGACAAAACACTGTTTTATTCTCCACTTTGTTAACTACCAACTAGTATTAAATAACCTGAAAGGAGTAGCCTTTCAGATATAATTAACGCTAATTTTAATTTAATAAACACAATAACTTAACCTGAAGTTAACGCCCATGGATACGCTTGTCTTGAGTGATTTTAAAATAAAGAAATTATGGACATTTACAATAATACGTTCACTATGATATAAAATTGAATTAACGTCATTAACAGGGCTAGTAACAGCTAAAATACTTTTTTTAACTGAAATAAACAATTGATAACGCCATCCTATTTTTCACTTCACCACTCAAAAAATGCTTGAATAAACTTAAATCTTTGCGCAGGCGCACCACGCCCGGCTTTACTACTACTAGTGATGTACGAAACCGGTAAAAGTCGGTAAAGTATATCCACAGAATATTTTACATGTAGAATATCGATATCAACTCCTTTGTGGTATGTCAATGGGTGCATTCTACCAGACAAATCTCTGAGTCATCGATCGCCACAGAGTCTATTTTAAAACCATGGAAAATAAATTATTGAACATACTATTCAAATTTTTTGCCGATAGACCCGCGGGCTGATTATCTAATTAGAAACCACCTAGCGACTGGTTGCAGTTCATAGATGATAGTGATCCATTGCTACTTCTTTTTGGATTAAAAAAAACATACCAAAGAAAAGTAGCAATGTATGTGGAATGAAACCGGTCGCTAAATAGTTTCTTTTTAGATAATCAGGGTGCGGCTGCAAGGGCTTGACGGCGCGGCGGTGACCTGGGGCTTACCATCAGTAAATAAGAAACCATCCTTGAGCCGTTTAGTTCAAAAGCAGGCCTTAAAAGCAGCCCCTGGCACGGTGTCCTGCCCTGCAGCACGCGTAGCATGAGCAAACGGCACCCTGATTATCTAAAAATAAACTAATTAGCGACCGGTTTCATTCCACATACATTGCTACTTTTCTCTGGTATGTTTTTTTTTTAATCCAAAAAGAAGTAGCAATGGATCACTATAATCTATGAACTGCAACCGGTCGCTAGGTGGTTTCTAATTAGATAATCAGCCCGCCGGACTCTTGTCTACGAAGACTTATCGTCTCGATTGCAGCACAGTTTGACAGACAAATGGGACTCGCTCTCAGAATTTTACAACCTTTTTATGTCTTTTAATACAAATATGAGTTTTAAAAGGTAATATTTTTATTTCAACATCAATAAACGTCGAATTAGTATAAAATTGCCGGCCGGCAAATCTGTGTGTGTTTTGTATACGTACGTAGCCGTGTGCATGCGTGTGTGCGCGCGCGGGGTTGGGTACAGCCTGTACAGTCGCGAACTCAACCTTAATGTTGACAAGCTTACGTTTGAGGTCGTATGCACTTATTTTGTATGAAATGAATTACAAACATAAGTTTGTTATTGTTTTTATAAGTGATATAAATTACAAAAAAACATTTTTTTCATACCTACAGCATATTACAATGTATAGATCTTCTTATTATTTATACCACAACGTAAAAATCATTTGTACGTACGTAATGTACATTATTGCAATGGTTAGGAAAATTGATAAATTCCAAATATAATAAAAATTGGTAATCAAAAAAATGTGTATAGTTTCAACTGTAGATTTACAGAGCGAAATGATGAATTCTTCTTTTTAATTGTTTTACATAAATTCTCCAACAGATAATTAAATGTCTCTTGGGTCATTCGAAAATAATTAAAGAATTGTTTACAGTTAATTTTTAGTTTTTCAAATAAAGTAGGTATAGTAAGATCCCTCTAAATAGGTACCTAACACCCAATTTACTTTTCTACGTTGTAGATATTTTCTCCTTAAATGTAACAGGTAGAGCAAATAAATAATACGACGATTTGACGAAGATATTTTTAAGTCTTGTAAAATTGACGTGCGTGACTGTACTGAGCGTAGCCCGCGCCGGCCAGCGCGCCGTCGCCGTCGCCGTCGCCGTGCCGTTCAGTGGAAGGACAGAGCACCCACCGGTACGGCCCGGCAAGGCGCCGAGCCGTCGCCGTCGCCGTTGCCGTTGCCGTCGCCGTGCCGGCGTATGGAAAACCGCCCATTTACCTGCAATCACAGAACAGACAGATCTTTTTGTGGACGTGGCATGGCGCTGTGACAAAATCAACGCCGAGAGTTTTTGGCGCCATTTTGTCGAGTACGGTTCGGTGTCTATTTTAATTATTTGCATATTGATTCATAGTGGATATTGTGTCTTAAAATTGGTGCAGTTTTGTGGTACAAGTGTCTACGCAACTGAACAATATGTGGGATAATTGAAATAGGCGCGATCTTGGTTGTGTGAAACTGAGACTGTTATTGTAGTGGTGGCTACCTTGGCAGAACTAACCGAGCAAACTGTCTTGATATACTTGGTGCCAAATGCTCCAAGTAGCATTGGAATGTGATGCACCCGCATTCTAATGAAAATTGAAACAATATCTACCACTAAATTATTCAACACTTGACACTGGCAAAAACTACTTCCAAGAAGAAAGTAGATTGCCAAAACAAAAAAAAAGAAAACCAACGCCATCTATAAAGTTTTTGTTTGAATTTCAAATCATCTACTCGACAATAGATGGCGTTTCACTGAAAAGTGGTATTTTCGATGAAAATAAAGCCCAATTTACTTACATTACATTCCAATAGAGGCCGTATCGCAGTACTTATTCGTAATATTCGTATGCGGAAATCTTGAAATCCACGATCTTCTTAGCGTGTCGACTCGGTACCTATATAATTATATTTGTGACTACCAGAACTCAGCCACTGATATAGCATATCATTCTCAGTGGCCTTGTAAAGATCTTCACGTGTGCAGGTGTTGGGATTGGGACACGCAGAGCATGACAGAAGATGTGCCATTGTCTGGGGGGAAATACCACACAGACATGCGCTCTCCAAACTGTAGCCCCACCTGCAGGCCTATTTTGTAACTCAACTGACAGCTTAAAATCATATAATATACTATATTATCTGATATATGATTTTAAGCTGATCACTGATCTAAGGGTCCCCCCAGACCTACCGGTTTCGTTTCTTTGCTTTGCTGTTCTACTTGCTGTTTAGACCGCCGGCCAACCAGGGTCATTTTCAATCTATCGCATATTTGGACCAGACCAACTTGGCAAAATAGCCATTAGCTTGGTGTTATCAAATATCATCGTCTGGGTTGCGAAGTAGGAAGCTTCTGGGAGATATGCCACCCTGAACATGGTCTCCGTTTGCTAAAAATAAATCGATCGCATATTTATATAAATTGTGAACAGGGTTGTGGGTGTCATCATTACCTATCTGAACTATTTTTTTTGTGTTTTCATAACGATCGTTTAAGGAACAAAGCTCACAAGAACATTCTTATATGTGAAATGTACTTAGATTGAAAATATGCGATAGATTGAAAATGAACCTCTTGGCCGGCGGTCCATTGCCGAACAGCAAAGCAAAGAACGGAAACCGGTAGGTCTGGGGGGACCCTAAGTTGTAAGTACATTGCTGCTACAGTAAAAATCAATGTTATGACTCTACAAAAACCCAGCATGTACTTAAAACTTAGATCAGTGATGATCATTTTAAGCTGTCAGTTGAGTTACAAAATAGGCCTGCTGAGCATGTTCTCCCTGCTTCGGCTCACTTGAGTCCTTTGTCTATTTAAGGACTTCCAAGTTGCCCGAGGTAGATCATGGGAGTCGTTCCGCCAGCTCAGCACTTGGGTCTGTGAGGTATTTCTCCTTCCAGAGTTTTAAGCGGGTGTCCTTAGCTTCCCCGTCCAGAGGAGGAACTTCCTTGAGGAAGTTGTGGCGACTTTTAAGCCTCTGGGTCACCGACATACGTGGTGGTGTATAAGGGGTGGCGTGGGTCATGCTTTTTTTTAAAGCGCTTCAGAGAGCTAGCCACATCCCTGCGAACGTCCTTCCGGGGGAGCAATACCAGCCAGCAGATACAGCAAAGCAACAGGAGTTGGTTTTAGACAGCCCATAATGATTCGGCATGTGCTGTCTACAAGGTGTGTATGTGCCGAACGGCTCCAGACTGGACTGGCGTATTCGCCAGCCGAAAAAAAGGGTACGTAGTTTGTGGTGAAGCTCCCCACTTGGAGGATGTAAGGCGGCGCAGAAGATTGTTCCGAGTGTTCACTTTCTGCTTGGTGTTAGAGCAGTATTGTTTATATGTCAAAGCTCTATCCATTGTTATACCTTCCGAGGTATTTCGGAGTGGAGCAGTGAGCAATCGGAACACCTTTCCATCGGATGTTAAGTTGCCGCCGGGCTTCTCTATTACGCAGGTGGAAAGCGCAAGACTGTGTCTGAGGGATTCAGTCGCAAAGAATTTTGATTATAGTAGCAGCTAAGGATTTCCAGTGCTCCGCTTAAATTTCTTTCAACCTCCTCAAAGAACGGCGCTTTAGATCTCAGGGTTGAGATGTATGGTAAAAATCCACGATACTGGCTTGATATTATTGAAATGTAAGCGCTTCGTGATATTTTTTCCGTCAGTACCTACTGACGGAAAAAAGATTTTGATTATAGGTTTATACCTACCTAGGTATAAACCTATACTTCTGCCATTTACAGAATCTGCCATTTAGCGAAAAAAGGATTAAAATATCTACGAGCAAAAAAATGCATTGAAAGAGCCTTTTTCTTTATTTGAAACGTGCTCATCTCACCTTTGTGGAATCCAAAAGATAAACATTATTTAAATACCGTTAAGATGGTTGATGAGCTCAAAATAAGCTAAAAATATAGAAGTTAAACGAAAAGTGATGGTTATTTTGCGCAAATAGAAGAGTAATGTGCAATTTTTAAATATTTTTTCATGAGCAATAAGTTATGAATCTCGATATTGCTAAATGTGGCAACTGCCCAAAAAAATGACTTTTGGCACTATTGAGATGCACAACCTGAAATTACATTTAGAAAATGCATTTTACTCTTTTATTTTTGCGCAAAATTATAAAAACTCTGGAGTCTATGATAAAACGTGATGATTTATTTCTATTGGTGGCTAGCAGCCACTGAGCTCATCGAACCACCAGGAACTCAGTGGCGCAGTGGTTTAGCGCCTGGGCCCTGGCCCTACGATTGCAGGGGTTAAGCATCTTTCGCAAGGGTCAGTCATGGGACGGGTGACCAAAAGTTTATTATCTTGAGTTCCTCCGTGCTTCGGAAGGCACCCGACTGCATTTGCAGTCGTTAACACCCACCAATTCGCACGTGCAATAATATAGCTTGGTTTTCACCCGCGCCCGCCGCGGTGGAGGAACAGCCGTTTTTTCTAAACTCACGAGACCCAAGTTGTGTGGGTCTTCTTCTTGTTGTCAATGCAGGCGGTTTCCGCAACTCGACGTAGACTTTGCGCCTACTTTCCGTCTGGAGGGTGTGCGGCCGGATCACTCCAGGCAGCCCAACTCAGCCAGGAACGCTCAAAGGGCTTTCACATTCGTGATCGCTTCCTGGACGCTGCCCGGCGAGCCGAGGTACCTCACCCGGGACCAGTTTTGGGGGTCAAGTCTGCTATTGTTAACGTCAAAACCGTGTTTCAATGGTGTTTGAATAGTAATGCTTTTTGACACAGCTCTTGTTTCTTACGAGGGCGGTTTGATAAGTCCATGACTTTGAAAAGAAGAAACACTTTCTTTTCATATTTTTTTTGTATCTTAAAAAGAAACTTCTTAGGAATCTCAACACAATTTTTTTTTCGAATTCGGCAAAAGATTATACTTTTGGAAACAAAAAGCTCAAGCGACTTCCAACTTTTCTTAATGACCCTGTCGACCTCTCGGCGGTACTCATGACATCAAAACTCATCGAATGAAGATGCGAATCCTTCCCATTCTCTAGATTTTTCCTCCTACCAAACATGAATAAATGTCTTGGCGGGTAAAGATTTTCATCAAGTCAAAAGGTGGTGGGTGTCTGAAATGGGCCCTCATTACAGTTAGCACAGTTCTCAGGCGATGAAAGAAAGAAATAATTGGTTAAAGGTAGGAACTTCGTTGGACGTGATTATGCAGAGCTACAAAAAGATTATGTTGAAAAATAAAACAAAATATGCCAAAAAAAAAGATGTTTCTTCTTCGCAAAGTCATGGACTTATCAAACCACCGTAACCCCAAAACCGAAACAATATGTTACGGGTTTGGGTTTAAGAAACACAATGCATCAAAAAGCATTACCATCCAAATACCATTGAAACACGATTATGGCGTTAACTATAGCAGACTTGACCCCCTGTGCTGTTACGCAGCCGTTTCGGTCGCGGTTGCAATTATAGCAAGACGGGCGGTAACAGGGGTCTATTAAAGTTGTTTCGAACGATTTTCAGAGCTGCTGCTAGTTATAAACATAGCTACACAAGTTTTTAGGGCGGTTCGTTGTGAGCAATGATCATGATACGTTACTATTCAGAGGATAAAGGGAAAAGGTTCTGCCCTCTTGTTCTGTCAATTATCATGTGAAAGTCTATAAACTAAATGTTATATTCGTATGATTGCATTTTGGGAGATAGACTTGTAAATTATATGCCAGTGGAAAATATATAATTATATTGAAAGGATAAAACAAATTATGGTATCAGGTCAAAAAATGGAAACTTGAAATAATAAGGCAAGATTTTTTATTATCTTCCACTGAGTAAGCTGAATAACTTTTTACATTCAAATGTACTGAACACAGGCACATTGATAAGGATAACAAAATAAAAAATATTCTGATTGATGAAATTCTAATTAACCACTGAATTCTCCACAAATAGCAGGACTTCATAAACAAAGGAATTGATCAACAAAATAAATAAATCACCGAGTGATATGATGTAGTTGGTGACTCGTCGCGTCGCGTAATGACAACGTGTACTGAGAGCAGAGAACAAGAGAGTCCATGGGGTACGGGTACTTGCGGGGCTCCACTCTTCCATTGAAAACTCATGGTACATACGCCAGCATCCAATTTATCTTTTGACAAAAAAATCTGTACAAAATATATTAAATATATACTCTGTAATGCTAAAAACTGTAACGCTACTCCATCAATAGTTCAATCACGATTATTAAATGATTTAAAAACACAATAACTCGTTCACCGTGCGAGAACAACATTAACCTACCGCGAGCACAGCCCGCGCGGCGGGGAGACCTATATACAAGTCAACATTCAAAATCATACTCTTCACTCTCCAGAGTACCGCTGCGCCTGATTTATAATTCCGTTGCATAATTTCATACAGTCATGTGGTCTTACGATCTAGTGTCGCTTATCGCGTCCTTTGCTTATCGTCCGTGCGTGGCATCGTAATATACATAGTTAATTTGTTTATTATAATATGTAGCGTGGCGAGGCGTGTGTTAGTTCCGCTCGGATTCGTCGCAGTCGCGCGAGATGTGTCCGGGCTTGCCGCACACGTAGCAGGTCTTGGTGCCGTCCGGGCAGTTGCGCGAGATGTGTCCGGCCTTGTTGCAGTTGTAGCACGTCTGGCCGGAGCTGTCGCGCCCGCCCTCGGGGCAGTTCCGCGCGATGTGCCCCGTCTTGTTGCAGTTGTAGCACGACGGCTCGTCGGGACTCTGCGCGCACTCGCGCGCTATGTGCCCCGTGCCGTTACATCTGTAACACACATACAACCCTATATTAGGTTACATATCAAAACACTACTGATGTTAAACGGACTCCGTCATGTTGTACCACATATCCTCGTACATGGCACAAGTAGAATTGTCAGCTACAGGTTTGGACTATTGTTACCCCCTTATTTAGAAACATACAAGTAAGCACTGCACTTTGTATAAGTAGTTATTTATTATGTTTTGTCATATAAATTCCAATACATAATGACATGAACAAAATATTATACTCAGCAGTGAGTGGCGAGGGGTGAAATTATGGCGAAGGTAAGCCGATCTACAAAAACTTTATGATCTGCATAGTGGATTATTGGGATGGAATTCCTAAAAGGTAGGCCGGTGGGAATCCGCTTGTATGGACCCTTCGCCACTGGTACTCAGGCTATATAAAACTAGCTTCCGCCCGCGACTTCGTCCGCGTGGACTTTTGATAAATCCCTAGGGAACCTTTGACCGGTATAAAAAGTATCCTATGTTAAAACATAGGATACTTTTTGGACTAAAATCCAGGCTATAAACTATCTGTGTGTCAAATTTTATCCCAATCTGTTCAGCCGTTTTTGCGTGATTGGGGAACAAACATCCAAAACCCACAAACTTTCACATTTATAATATTATATATATAAACTGTTTCTGTGTAAATGGGAGACTACATAAGAAAACAATTTTCATCATTCTTGTTGTACTAAAGTAGTTACTATAAAGTAAGTATGTACTATGGGCAACAGCATCGCTTAACCAGTTTGCAACAAAATTCGTGTGCGCGCGTATCGCCCCTACTAGTAGGTATGAACCTCTATACTAAAAAAAGTTGGGAGTTACAAGTCGTGATAAAGTTTCGCCACATAATAGATACTGATCTGTAGGCTGTTTCTAACTAATATTGAGATGGGCCAAACTATCCTTACATACAGTTCCATACGGCGGCGGGTTGAACAGCGCACTTTTCCCGGCTTCATTCTAAAAACTATAACAATTCAGGTTTAGCTAATAGGTCAAATGTGGTATCATTTTCGGATAAATCAATAACGTAGAACTTATTTCTGATATAAAAAAATCAATTTATTAAGCAGTTTCTGAAAAATTACACAATAACCAACATTTTTAAACTTAATTTTTTTTAGTTTAGGTATTGGCACTTGTTCCAGTATTTTCAAAAAAACTACTTTAAAGAAGCGTTTTTCAGGTTAATTTGTGATATGCTTTTGTTATGCTTACTAAATTTTATACAATTTGAGCCTAACCCAAGTAGTTTAAGTCTATTGTTTGCGGTCATACAGCTAGTCAAAAATATGCATTTTTTCACGAAATAAAAAAGGTTTCCGTTTCGTTCAGAAACACTTTATAGGTTTTTTGTTTATATTTCTGTAAAGTTAATTAAATTTCTACAATTTGAGCTTAATTTGAGTAGTCTAGGTTTATTGGTTGCAGAGACGTAGCTGGTTAAAAATGTGCTTTTTATTGAAATTAATTGAAAAAATCTGATCTTTGACTAGCTGTGTCTTTGCAACTAGTAAACCTAGACTACTCATATTAGGCTCAAATTGTAGAAAATTTAATTAACTTTACAGAAATATAAACAAAAAAAGTGAAAAATGCTTCCGAATGAAACGGAAACCCCTTTTATTTCGTGAAAAAATGCATATTTTTGACTAGCTGTGTCTCCGCAAACAATGGACCTCAACTACTTGGGTTAGGCGCAAATTGTATAAAATCTAGTTAACATAACAAAAGCATATAACAAATTAACCTGAAAAACGCTTCTTTAAAGTAGTTTTTTTGAAAATACTGAAACAAGTGCCAATACCTAAACTAAAAAAATGAAGTTTAAAAATGTTGGTATTTTGTGTAATTTTTCAGAAACTGCTCAATAAATTGCATTTTTTTATACCAGAAATAAATTCTACGTTATTGATTTATCCGAAAATGATACCATATTTGACCTATTAGTTAAACCTGAATTGTTATAGTTTTTAGAATGGAGCCGGGAAAAGTGCGCTATTCAACCCGCCGCCGTATGGAACTGTATGTAAAGATAGTTTGGCCCAGCTCAATATTAGTTAGAAACAGCCTACTGATCAGTTTCTATCATGTGGCCAAACTTTATCACGACTTGTAACTCCCAACTTTTTTTTGTATAGAGGTTCATACCTACTATACACGAACTAAACGTTTGTGACAGCGGGCGCGGCGTGCAAGCGATTTTAACCTTAGCAGTGGTTAAGCGACGCTGTTGCCCATGGTACATAAGTAATACAAAAAGGATCATTTATTGACCAGCAATAACTGAAATTCAGTGAATGTGAGGGAGGACTCAAGTCAATGTCAAGGTTATCAGTCCAAGTTCAAGCCAGTGATCGAACATGTGCGCGGCGCGGCAGCATGACCTTCACTTGCGAGGCCGCAAAAGATATCGCTATAACTGGTGATACGACATTAAAATTCAACCATATGTCCTAGAAGATAAGACCTACCTGTTTTGTGCCAGATACTATATTTTATAATACCTAACGAGATTAATTATTATTGACAAAGTCAAACCTACTTTCATGTCTTAGGATAATGATTCAAGAATATGATACGTCTTTTTGACCTTTGTCATAAAATGTTAATGGATATACCTATAATAAGAAAACATGTCATGCTTGTTTACAATCAATATTTTATGACTTGATCAGACACATACTATGTCTTTAGTACAGGTGCAGAAGATGTAGGTAGTGTATTATTAGCTTTTAATACTTTTAAACCAGTTATGCATATCTTAAAACTTCATAAACATTATAACTAATTTTTAAGCGATGACATTATTATTATAAGTATCTTTGTATGTTATTCCTTTATTTATATGTTATTTTGTTTCAGCTATTCACATGTTTTGAAACTGGAGCGACATGAGAATAAATAAATAACAAAAACTCATGTCAAAAAGAGCTCGGTGGCGCAGTGGTTTAGCGCCTGGCCCAGCGATTGTGGAGGTTAAGCAACTTTCGCAAGGGTCGGTCATGGGATGGGTGACAAAAATTTATTATCTCGAGCTCCGCAGTGCTCCAGAAGGCATGTTAAGCCGTTGGTCCCGGCTGCATTTGCAGTCGTTAGCACTCACCAATCCGCATTGGGCCCGCGTGGTGGGTTATGGCCCGTCCTCCTTAACCACCCATAAGGAAGGCCTGTGTCCCTGCAGTGGGGACATGAAAATGGCTGATGGTCATGTCAAAGGATGCAATGTCATAGGTAAAGTTCACCTGTAGCAACGGTCGGCTTCTTCCTTGCAGTCCCGTGCGAAGTGTCCGGTGCGGTTGCACTTGAAGCACTTCTCGCGTTGGCGGTTGAATCCAGAGTCCCTGGGGGCGACACCTCCCTGGGTGCACTCCCGGGCGAAGTGCCCCGTCCGGTTGCACTTGTAGCATACGCTTGAACTCATTTCTGTAACAATATGGATGATGACTAATGAATAAAATAACGAAATACTAATAAAATCGTTATATGGACTTTTATTGTTAAAAGTGTCCACTTTTCGCAATAAAAGTCCATATAACTAGACGACAGGCTAGAAAATATTGCTTAAGTGATAAAAAGTACCGCAAAGCTTGTTCGGAGTGCACTCCAGAGATACCTCTCTGGAGTGCACTCAAATTTACAAATTTGTCTTTATTTAAGCACTATGATTTTTTTTCTAATGGCGGCGCTAGTGTGCAGACTGCACTATCTTAATTAGTCCGTAAAATGTATAGCTTTGTCTAAGAAACCATTTTGATAAACACAATATTTAATATAGCTGCCTAACAAATTTCCTACACTTTGCATACAAACTACTCAGGCGTGACGTCATAACTGAGTAACCGTTATTAATATGGAACGTTTTTGGGCGAGTCCATTTGTGTGCATTTCAAACTGTGATATCTCGGGCAGTTTTCATGCTAGCGAAATAATTATTTTACCAATGTTTCTTTTTTTGAGAGGTAATTTATGTATCATAAAATAAAAAAAAATTGTCATCATGCCTATTTATGGTATACGTCAACACACGTTAAGACACCGGCGCGGCGCAGGTGCGCGAGAGCAACCAGCCAGTGAAAAAGTTCAACGAACTTTTATCACAATTTATTTCAAGTTGAGAGAGACACTCAAATCTATGTGGGAGATAGAGAAATTGAAGGACTCCTTTCTTAATTTATTGACAAGGTTTTAAATATGACCTTGGAAATAGAGGTACACGCGACACAAATTTACGGTTGCGGTCATTGACCTAAGCCGACGCCCACTTTCTCGTACCCAGCATCATTTATGAGACGGACAGAGACAGATTCGTCCGCGAATCCGCTGACGTGTGACCCGCGCGCGCTGATAATGGTGCGTGCGACCTCACCAAGATCACGGCGACGCAACGAATTGCGCGCGATCGTCATCAATTGAACGGCGGCGCCGGCGTGGAGCGCCATAATAGGAACGATGAAGAAAATGGGGAATGGAATGATGCGAAACAATTGATCTTATTAAGTACTGGTAATGTTTCAATACTTCATTAATAATCTGCAAAAAAATGTTTGGGATATTTTTGAAGACGATAAATTCTTTGGCCATGTTACAAATGAATTAATATTGTTTTTTAAATGAGAATGAAGCTTTTCTGATTAATATAGAATATAATGTTATAAAAAATTACATATAAGGACTTACTATGTTTATTCTTTCTCATAAATTGTTAGATTATAAATAATACAGAGAATAAATAAACGCTTACCAATATAATATTGTAAAATGATGTAAATACAAAACTATTAAAATAAAAAATAACAGCTGTAACTAAAACTTGAAAATATCCAAATGACAATCTACTAGGCCATGGTTTCAAATCAAAACACTGCATATAAAAACTCACGTATAATGCAATTAAATTGGGAATAAACAGTGATCCGCTGCAACTTCACACAAGAATGTATGGCAGAGAAACTTTTACAGATTAAAATAGGTCGTTTTGTGCCGCAAGTGCTCTGGACTTGGTTATCTGTTGTACATTGTTAAATTAATTGCATTGTACATACATACATGAACCCTAAACACAATAAACTCCTTTTTGGGCAGTTGTCACATGTTTATTTTGGTGTTTATTTATATTTACTGGCAACATTGTCATAATATTTCCTTTAATGAGTGAATTATCAAGTTACATTAAAATGTTGCATGATAAAATCTACTTTAGTTTTCAATCTGATTGATTCTATAAAAAGAAATCATGCAATAATAATTCTTAGAAAGCTGATAATTGGAATTGATCATCAACACACACATTTTTCATGTTGACAACGGAAAAATATTGATTAAACGAGAATACAATAGGTTTATAGCAAAGTTCTTGTGTTTTTTAAGTTTAGTATAATTTTCAACACATTTTTTTATTACAGGAAACCACAAACTCTTAACAAGTCAGCTGTCTTCTAAATATATAAAATAAATCTTTAGATATATTTACTTTCAAACGCACTATTCCTTTCTTAATAATTGCACTTCACTCCCCTTTTAGTCCTATCTTTATTTATTTATTTTTACCCAAGGGTTGCCTAGAAGAAATTGCTGCTTAGCAATAAGGCCGCCACTTGTATGCTTTTTGTCTGTAACTGTCCTTCTTTCTGTAATTCTTTTTATGTGTGCAATAAAGTGTATTTTATTATTATTATTACAAATCCAGCAATTTATTTTGCACATAATATGATTATTTTTACTAAAATTTGATTTTAGTAAAAAAATATTCTAATAAATATTAAATATTGAACAACATCCCCAACATTGTTGCTCAGATTCTAAAGTAGCAAAAAAGCACTTGTTATGGAAATTAGAAACAATGATGGTACTACACAGACCACACACAAACCTAATCAGAGTATACATCATGTATCAAAAAACCCTGTCAGATCCTGAAAAGGGTGACAGTGTTGCTGAAACTGAACATTTTCCATGGAACATAGGTCGAAAACCGAAAAACAATTTTCATACTCCCATACAAAATGTATTGGTCAGCTGACCGACTTACTATGGAAAGGCGAAAAAAAAAATCGTTTTTCGACATATGTTTCTTGGAGAATGTTGTTCAGTTTTAGCGACACCATCACCTGTTTCAAGATCTGACAGGGTTTTTTGATACATGATGTATCATATAAATTCACACACATGAGAGATGAAAAATAGTGCTTCACATAGTGAATAATATGGATTAATAGTAATTCAGCTGTGATTCATAATTCATAAAATAATATAAATGATCAGTTTGTTTGTTTTTTATGCCTTCACATCTTAACTACTGAACTGATCAGCAAACCGACAGATGACTCCATCTGTCTGCAATGCAAAGAAAGAGAAGAAACAAGCTACCACTTCATGGCAGAATGCCCGATATACGCATCACAGCACTGGGAGCTATTTGGAGTGGTCAAGTTTAAGGAAGAGGATCTAAAGCAGTTTACAATAAGTCAACTCAGCAGGTACTATAAGCGTACAAGTAGGTTCGAGGGTATGACGCCGGTGGGGTAAATAATAACCCGCCTCCCCCTGCTCTCAGCTTTCAGGGGATTTGGGGAAATGGGTGAAATGGTTCCGATCAAGGTGACTGATTCTTCTGCCTCTTCTAAATAATAATAATCATTAAATTTTGCATACATATTGTCAGGGGTACAAAGAATTGTCAGGGATACAAAGAAGGACATAAGGTATCTTTCATCCCGAATAATGTACTGTTTCCTAAGATTAGAGAAATCACTGTCCACACAGATGAAGTCGTGGGTGGCCGTTAGTTCCATTCAACTACTTTTTTAACTAACTAATGTATTCTTATGAGCATGCCTTAGCAAAATATACAAATTATACAATAAAGTTTATTATTGTGTTGAAAATTACAACTTGGTAATTTTAAGTTTCTAAGTAAAAAAGTAAGTTATAGATTGAAGTTTTGAATATTTTGTCACAATAAACATTGCTATATGCACAGGCTAGTCATGTTAATTGAATCAAAGATTTTAAATGATACAATTCAGAGGTTTTTTTTTTTTTTTTTTTTTTAATTATATATTACAACTTCTCCCTAGACATGGGGGTCCAGGTCTTTATTTTACTATTTTCCTTCTTTTTACAATCTTTTTTTTTCTTTCTTTACACTATCTTAATTCTAATACATTTCTTTCTTACATATTTACTGTTCTTAATATCTAATTGTTTATATTCCAATATTGCGTGTCTTAATATTCATTATTATGCATTTGTATTTACAATGTTTTCTATTCTGCCTTATGTCTTGTTTCTTTCATTTACTATTTTTATAATTTTCTTTGCAAATTCAATTAATTTATCTCTTTCGTTACTGTCTCTCATTATATCCTTTAGGGTGTCTTTGCTGAGTGGTGTGTCTAGTGTCTGTGTTAATGTGTACCTATCAATGCAGTGCAGAGGGCAGTCCAGCATAATGTGGAAGATGTCCTCGCTCGCTGTCGGGTCGCAAACGCATGATGGGTTGTCCTTGCATTTAAATCTGTACAAGTACGCCGCGAACCCACCATGTCCCGTCAGCATCTGCGAGGTTGGCCGGTCCACCTGCATCTTCCGCACTATGCTGTACGCCTCCACCCCATTCGGTAGGAAGAATTTTGTGGTGCTCGCCGTGCTTTCTGAAGTGTACCTACGGTCCCATTCTACCTTTGTAGCTGCGCGCAAATGGCGCTTCACAAAGGAGATGGGACAACAGTCGTAATGTGACCTACACTTCAGTTTGAGAGCCGCCTCCTTAGCTAATTGGTCCGCTCTTTCGTTCCCGTTCACACCGACGTGGGCCCTTATCCAGTAGAGTGAGACGAGTTGGTGGTTGTCTCTAAGTGTCTGGAGGTTGCCCTGAATTGCTCTAGTGATCGGGTGCGATGAGTCTGGATCCTGGAGCGTTTGGAGAGCGGATCTCGAGTCACTAAGCACAGCGGCTTTTCTGAATTTTTTACCAATAAGAATTTCGGTCGCTTGGAGAATGGCATACAACTCGGCCTGGAAGACTGTACAGTATGATTCCAGCTTAAACTTCCGGGTAATCGTCTCAATCGGCCCTTCCCAACAGGTCAGGGCGGCTCCAACTTTCCCCTCGAGTTTGCTACCATCTGTATAGATTCTTACCAGGTCTTCTGCCAGCATGCCATCCTCTTCCGCGTTTTCCAATAATTTAAATTTTGCATCTACCGTTTTGCTGGGGTGATCTGCCATCAGGAAGGATTCGCGCTCCTCCACTTTTCTGCCGCACAGTATTGCCTGGGGTTTCCCTCGCTTCGCCTCATAAAGCTGGGACGCTTCTTGGACCCGAAGGTCCAGCGGAAGCAGCCCCGACAATACTAAGGCAGCATTTAGTGAGACTGTTCTATTACATTTTATTATCTTTTGCGCGAATCCTCTCTGCACTACATTAAACGCCTTCCTGGAGACTGCTTTTGTGGCTTCTCTAGCCCAAACACTTGCCGCGTATAGTATCACGGGCTCTATAACTGCTTTGTAAATCGTTTTAATTACTTCTGGTTGCAGTCCCCAGGTAGCTCTAGCCGCTCTACTTATGCCTTTATAAATGTTAATAGCTTTTTTGGTTATATGTGCAATATGCTGGTTAAAAGTCAATTTGTTATCGATTATTAGTCCTAATACTTTCATTTCTTTGACTAGTTCGATGTCGATGCCTCCCATGTTCAGACGCGGTGTGTCAAATTTCAGTTTCTTAGTAATAATCATAGCCTGCGTTTTGTGGGGAGCGAACTTCAACTTGTTCGCCACGCCCCACTGCTGAACATGGGAGAGAGCGGCATTGGCCTTTTCCGATACGTCTAAGGCATTGCTCCCTTCTATTATTAGCACGATGTCATCTGCGAAGGCCTGGCAATAAACATTTTGTTTGGTAAGGTCGTCTAGCAGGGGGTCGAGTATCAGGTTCCAGAACAAGGGGCCTCCAATTGAACCTTGGACGCACCCCTTGTTCGTTGACTTACTAAACTCCTCCCCTGCGTACCTCACCGTTACCCTCCGGTCTTCCAGGTAACTGGCCACAAGTCTCCGCAGATTCACCGGACACTCCATTTCTTTCAATTGGCAAATTATCTTCGGCCACCACGCGTTATCGAAGGCCCCCTCTATGTCCAGCGAAATCAGAGTCATGATCTTCTTCTCACCCAGATTATGTCTGATCCGCTGGAGCATATCATAGAGAGAGTCCTCAGTGCTGCGCTGCGGCACAAAGCCATACTGGCACGGATTTAGCTTTGGGAGCACATAATTCAGAGGTTAAGATGTTATGAAACATATCAGTATCTACATTGTACTCTGAACTCATGTAATAAACCTAATTAAATTAGTTAGAAATTTGGGACTGAATTATTATTAGTAAATAAATAACTTCTAAATAACTAAGAATAATTATAGCTTTCACATTGTACTTCAATAGTAAAGCGATGCGTCATTGTCTGAGTGAATATAAGTAAAAAGAGAAAACCCACTTGGAGGGCACATGAACTTTCAAATAAATACACAAATATAATAATGACGGATGGTAAAAGTTTCGTTTTTGTATATCATCTAGGTTAATCGAGCAACGGGAATCGCATTTAATGTTATTTTACAAAAATTACCTCAACAGCTTGTGACAGAGATGACCCACTGCTTGTCAAACTAACCACATTCAACAACCTAAATCGATTGCGTTAAATTAAAAATAGTAGGAAATCACTTGATATCAACGTGGATTTGTGCGTTGTCATCATATTAGCCCAGGAATTCATGAAAACATACTTTGAAACGTATGTACGCGGTACAGCAGCCAAACCACGTGTAGAGGCACCGGTAGCGCGCGATTTCACAATGAATTTGTCACTGTACACTTACCGATTAGTTGTAAAACTTTTTGAGCACTTAATTCACAGTTATATTGACCACTGGACGATCAAAAACTTAAGCAAAAGTTACAAATTAGCTGTAATTTATGAAGCTTGGTTTGCAAAGAAGCCAGCCACCATCACTACGAATTCGTAAAAGACATTTTGATTTGAGCATAGACAATAATAATTAAAAAGTTTTTAAACGTGACGTGACTATATAGTCTGCGTGGGAATTATTAAAATTATCCCTAAAATCTTGTTTTATTACGAACTAGAATTTATTTCAGGAGGATTATTAGCGGAATATTTAAACAAGTTCTTGACGCGAAGACAAAATTAATTAGAGTAAATAAATTCCGAGAGTCATACAGTGAAAACAAACGATTGCCGAATTGTCTATGATAACATCAAGCACCAATGAAAGTTGAGTAGCAACCAATCAGCTGAATCAGCTAAGTTTAACCATATTTAATTGACCAATCCTTATAAAGCATTTTTCTCAACAGTTGTCGTCAAGGGAAACACTTGAAAAAAATTCTAACCTCACTATTTTCTTCTTCTTATTTTTTTTGGCAATCTACTTTCTTCTTGGAAGTAATTTTTGCCAATGTCAAGTGTTGAATAGTTCAGTGGTAGATTGTTTCAGTTTACCTTAGAGCATACAGAACGGGAGTAGGCAAAACACGCGCCCCCTTTCACCAAAGTACATGACCAATTTGGTCGTGTCAGTTTATAAAAACTAGTTGGTCACGAACACTCGCCATTTTGTAATACTACATATCGCCGAACGCAGCTCCGCTAAAATGATGTATTATGCAGTGATTTTGTGCAAAAGACGATCCGAAAGTTCAAATTTTACTAACTACGGTATTTCCTATCACACCTAAACTAATTTTATTAACAAACTGTGATATAATCACGAAGAAAACGCAATTTGTTAAGTAAGCTAACGACAGATATTGCGATAGCAAAACGATACCAAACATAATACTAATCTATGAAACAAACATCATGGTACAAGTCTAGAGCTGTGACAGTTTGAACAAATGTGTGTGCTCCCGTTCGCTTTGAACGAATGAAAGATCAAATGAATTGTAAATATTATTTTGATGTGATTTGATCAGGACCTATATTATCAATGATTAGTTTTTTATAATAAATATTATGTAATAATTGTATACTTTTCTTGCAAAATCTATACTTACATAGTCTGGTCAACGAAACATGTGACTGAAATGGCGGCGCCACTATGTTTTAACATTTGGAGGTTAAGTTACTGGAAATTGACCCCTAAATGTGGTGCAAAATTAGTTTTTCCAACAGACTCTCATCTTTCGTTAACCAAACTCTAGTATAAAGGACACTTTTTCGACTGTTTGTCTGAATCTCCGCTAACTTCTCTAAAAACCACGATTTGGAATTTAATAGGGTTTATTTGTACTATCCTTTAAGAATTTCAACTATTTGGACCGATATATTCTGCCTAAGTGTATGAAGTTTCATTAAAATCGGTTCATCCATTTCGAAAAATAAGGACTTCAAAGTTTGTATAAAATGTAGTTTACCGTTGAGGGTCCATGATAGGAAAACATGGTTTGCGCGGGTCATACTTTTATATAGAAAACGTAAAGTTGTTACCACAAAAAAAACATACGGCAAGCTAAAGAGATTCTCTAGTAGCTACAAGTTTTAAATTGCGTATGAACCTCACAGATGATTGTAAAAAAAGTATATCATCAAAAGCGCTTGCTTGTAGGGTCATATTTTTGGTGTTAATAATAGCGGAAACGTTTTAAATTCTACATCCAAATACACTTTAACGTACTGTAAAGTACAAAAGAAAATGATGAAAAAACATCTAGAAAGTGCAGAAGTGAGGTTTTTTCCATACTCTAAAGAAAAAAAACCGGCCAAGTGCGAGTCGGACTCGCGCACGAAGGGTTCCGTACCAAAAAACGGCAAAAAAACCACGTTTGTTGCATAGGAGCCCCCCTTAAATATTTATTTTATTCTGTTTTTAGTATTTGTTGTGATAGCGGCAACAGAAATACATCATCTGTGAAAATTTCAACTGTCTAGCTATCACAGTTCATGAGATACAGCCTGGTGACAGACAGACGGATAGACAGACAGACAGACGGATAGACAGACAGACGGACAGCGGAGACTTAGTTATAGGGTCTCGTTTTTACCCTTTGGGTACGGAACCCTAAAAACAGAAACAAATGTTTTCGTATAACCGAGCCTTAATACTCTTTATGTAGAATTTAAATTATGTAATGGTCATACTAATGATGATTCCCTCAAACTTTTATGATAAAGATTGTTCATCCGCTGAATTTTCAAGCGCGTAAAATTTAAAAAAAGTGTATAATTAGCTTGATCTTGCTTGAGCTTGATGAATTTTAAATTAAAAAAAAACAGCCAAGTGCGTGTGCGTGTGCGTGCAAGGATGTTTTTTTTTTCAGTTTCAGTTCCATGTATAGGGAGCTCCCCTTAATCTTTTGTTTTATTTTTGTGTAAAAATCGTAATTCGTAAGGCGGTTTACAGAATACATCTACTTACTTATATCAAATTTCAACTGTGTAGTCCTAATACTTTCGGATTAAAGTGGCTGTGACTGTGACATACGGACGAACGGACAGACATACAGACATAACCAATCTATAAGGGTTTAGATTTTTGCCATTTAGGCTACGGAACCCTAACAAGCAATTTAAGGTTCAAAATTCACTGGAGATTTTTGACAGTTTTGTATAGCTTGATGTGCTGCTGACTGTACACAGATACTTGTAAATAAATGATCACATTATTAATCACATATTTTTTTTTTGACAACCTTTACATTTGCATCTTGCGCCAACTCACTATCGGAATTTTATTTCTGTACATTATTTGAAGATAAAAGTGCAGAACGATGTTTTATGTATGTTATTAAACATTTATTTGTAAGCTATTTTAGTGATTGTTGGTGCAAATCACAAAATCAAATGAAGACTTTTTTTGTTCGTAATCATAATCAATCAATCACTCATCTTCAAATCAAAGCTTCTAATCTAATCATTCAATTTCATCGGTCTTTTTATGTCCCATCACTAACCTTAACGCAAGGGCAAACTTATTTATGTCGGTAAGTTTGGCGCTGCCGTCTACGTGATCTGTCAGAATTTGTACTAAGATGGTTAGTTCCGAATTTGACCACCTGCCAATATAACTTTGTGGTCATTCTGTTTTTGTGTGCGTGTGTAACAATATGACTTTAAGCTTCAAAAGTGTGCGTGAATATGAAGTTGTGTGCTGTGCGTGTGTACCTCGTCTCCCCCCAAAATCGGTGAACAAAATCTAGTGTAGGAGAGCGCTCTTGCTTACTCCCGTTCTGTATGCTCTAAGCAGTTTACATTAGAATGCGGGTGCATTGCATAACATTCCAATGCTGCTTGGAGCATTTGGCACCAAGTATATCTAGACAGTTTACTCGGTAAGTTCTGCCGAGGTAGACGCTTCTACAGTACTACATACAGTCTCGGCTTCACACAACCAAGATCGCGCCTATTTCAATTATCCCACATATTGTTCAGTTGCGTAGACGCTTGTACCACAAAACAGCACTAATTTTAAGACAATATCCACTATGAATCAATTTGCAAATGATTAAAATAGTCACCGAACCAAACTCGACTAAATGGCGCCAAAAACTCAACCTCACTATATGCCTCCGAAACTTCTAATGCATATATTAGATGGTTCATTTTTCGTTCATTTTCGATGCTACATCGCAGTAAACCATCGAAAATGAAGTGTCTAATTATGAAGTTTCATCTTTCCTCACTGATGTGCCTATTAGTCCAATAAAACTAGCTTTATCGGGACATAATAAGATAAATGAAATTTTCTTTTTCTATGTAATAAATAAGTGTTAGTTATAGTTAAAATAAAAGGAATTAAACATTTATAAACTTCGCATGAAACTAAAAAAAAATTAACTACTGAGAAATACATTATTATTAAAACGTAAAAAATAAATGTTTAATTTTTGTTTAAAATGACTAAAAAGACGCATCATAGCTTAATAAGATACAAGCATCATAGTTACAATTTTGGCTTATCTAGATATTTAGATCAGATGAATACTGTGAAAAAAACGAACATGCGAATTTGGATTCAGTTTAATTTTGCTATTAGGTGATAGCATTTTAATGCACCATAAAATTATACTAACAAGATATTTGGTTAACTATTTTGCTTTTAGGAAAAAGCTAGGTAATGTACGAAATCTCATGATTTTTATATGAAACGGTTACCACCCCGGATTTCTTACATCACATATCTAATTAATATTTGACACTTAATATCAATATCCGATAAACTAATAAAAACAACGAGTTTATTAATTATGTCCAGATAAAGCTAGTTTTTTGGACTATATACAAAAAGTCGTTCCCTGGTCACTATTCATCGAAAATGAAGCACTTTTGATGAACCATCTAATACTGTATAAGAAAGTGCAGGGGCCTTACTATGAGCTCTTATAGGGACTTATATTGAACTGCCTTACTTTTTCGTACTATGATCTCAAAGGTTAGTATGAAAGCAGGCCTTAAGCAGTCCTGTTTAAGGCCTGTTTTTGAACTGAACGCTTTCTTATTTGCTGATGGTAAGCCCCCTGATTTTCGATTTATTTGAAGTTGAATTTTATTTGTGAATGGGTGCATTTCAGCAGGCTAATCGCTGGGTCGTCAATCACCATAGAATAGTTATTTTTTAAACCATGGTTAAAAATTGTGAGCATGCGAATCTCCGTGCCACTGAATAATTCCATTCTAAAACTACCTAGAAGTAATGTACCGATGATATACGTTCTTATTTCAGATATCAAATCGATTGTACCGGCTTCCCGGCAGAATGATTGACAAAAGCATGTGGCACGGAGATTCGCATGGTTTGAGGTTATGTTTTTTGTTAAATCGTCGAATTCCAGATCAATCGGAGCCTGTACCGCTGGGTTGATGTATTTGTAGCCGTTACATATTCATTGTAACAGCTACAAACACATTTGTTGCTCATGTAACGCAACAGGGACAAAGATATGGCGATCTAAAGTTTTAAAAGCATGCGACTCTCCGGCCCACACGCTTAAGTCTAAAATACTGGTGAAAATTGTATTAAGATTAAAAATAAGCAAGTTTACGTAACCGTTTGATCACGATAAACGGCCCGAAAACATATTTTCACTATATCTTCATTCGTTTTAGAGAAATAAGTAAATTTATTTACTATGATTTATTATGAATAATCAGTGTGTAGGGTGACCATATCGTCGGTCCGTAGGAATCATTAGGCTGTTTCTAATAAAATTCAAGTTGAACTACATAATGTTGAGGGTTGATTTGCCTACATACTCGTACGTATCGTACCTACTATCATACTGTTACTGACTATGCAATATTGCAATATTTTTTAGGGGACGTAAAAAGGTGACTTTTATCCTAATCGAGATGACAAAATACAAACAAACAAATGAGAAAGTAGGTAACCTTATAAAAACGTGTTAAAAATGTGAACGTCATAATTGGTATAATAATTGCCCACTCAGTACCAGTCACCCCACCCATCATCATCAGTATCAGTCACCCATTAATTTAGGTCTCGGTTGAATGCAACCGAACTGAGAACTTCCTTCGTTTTTTGAAGTATTAGTCTTTCAAAATAGGTATCTAAAAACACTTCAACTTGCATTTTAGACCGATCGGGATAAGTTTTTAGCTTTTAAAAATATTAAAGTTTGTTTTTTTCGTATATAGTTTCTGCACCATTCACTTAGCCTAATACATGAAATTGTGTCATTTTGGTTTGATGCATAAGTAACAATTTAGGTTTTTGTCTTTTTTAACGCTATCGGACGAAAAGAAAATTAAAGTTGAAAATTTTACTTTCATGATGATTATGAAGTTGTAACCGATGTACTTACTTGAGCTTTTTGTGTCATCTTTGTCCACGGGAATACTGTTATTTGACTATTACCTAAAGCGTTACCTTAGTAACTCCAAAAGAATATTACAATTGGTTAAATAAGTGTTAAATGTTTTAGATCAATAGTATCTGTTGTACATAATGTTTTGTGCTAAATTCATCAATGGAATTTTCAGCTTTTTATTTTTTTCTTTTCAACACCCTGTAAAAGTCACAAAAGAAAATGGGGGGGTTGGGGGGGTGGGAGCCGGGGCACCGCTGTTTGCTGCGTACTTCGAGCACCGCTGCTACGTACTTTGCCGTTCGAGCGACTTTGGGTAAAAGAATTTGTAAAAAGTAGCCTCTATTTCGTATTGAGCCAGCACAATATCCCACTTCAAATTAATTCGCCTAATTTAAAGTAAGTAAGTGACTTAAGTGACGCCTAAGCATAGGTACTGAAGTTCGGTGACACATTTGAAGTAACGAGTAGGTAGGTAGGTAAGAAGTATACGAACGAATATAAATACATTTGATGATACTGTGGCCGCGTTCCGAATCACGCTCACAGCGCTGTTAGCGCGTATCCGACCAAATTAAATAGTCACAAAATATTACACAGATAGGGTATTTGTGTACCTACTTCATTTAATGGATTATAGGCTAACAGTGCTGTTGGCGTGATTTGGAAGTAGGCATGTGTTATTATTGTCAATTACAGTCTCATTGATGAGATGACATCATTAACATTCTTGTACTCTACCTCTTGCAAAGTTTAAAAAGAAAGGATTACCTACCTACTGTAACAAAATATTTTTTGAGGGTAAGGAAATAAAAACCGGTCAAGTGCGAGTCGGACTCGCACACAAAGGGTTCCGTACCAAAAAACGGCTAAAAAATCACGTTTGTTGTATGGGAGCCCCCTCAAATATTTATTTTACTAGCTGACCCGACAGACGTTGTCCTGTCTTAGTTATAAATATTAAATTCGAATTGGTATAAATTATTGAAAAGTTTAGTTCAGAGATTAGTAGGTAAGTACCGTTCCCGTTTCCGTTTTCGTTCTCGTTCCCGTTCCCATTAACTTTAAAACCCAACAGCTTTATAAATAACCAAGTACCTATACATCACTTGTTATGTTAGTAACGTGTATGTTAGTCTATTCAAACTTACTAATAAGGCGTGATGGCTCTGAACTAACCGTGATGAGCACTAAGAAATTCAGTTTTCTTATAACCTCTTTGTAAGAAAAAAAAAATTATTTTACATGTATTTTATTAATAAAATAACTCCGAACGAAGCATCTGTTTTATTACATCCTTAATTGTATGTTTTTTTTATCGTTGTTCGCGCGTATCTTCGACATTTATGGACCGATTTTGATGATTCTTTTTTTGTTCGATTCAATTTTTTTGCGAAATGGTCCCATTTATTTTTTTTCAAATCGGTTCAGTAGTTTTCAAGGTATCCTGAAAACACTATGATTTTGCATCAACTAACTTGACTATTTTGTTATTTATGAACCGAATAAGATGATTCTTTTTGTTGGGTAAGAGGTACTTTTAGTCTTTTTAACCGACTTCAAAAAAAAGAAGGTTCTCTTTCAGTTTGACCTGTATGAATGTATGTTTCTCCGCGAATATCTCACGTTTGTCTGAGCCGATTTTTCTACCAAATAATATACTTACACTACACTACCTAATAGAGAAGGTACTTACACTAAAAACAAAAAAATAAAAATTGTTTTAAAAATAAAATAAAATGTTTTAAAAAACAAAAAACCAACTTCAAATAACCTGCCTCTAAAAAGCAAGAAATAATATTCAAATCATTAGATATGCATTATCATTGTTATATAATAACAACACGTATATTGAAGTCGGGTAGGGCTTTTAGAATAAAAAAACGAAGTTGTACTCCAGCCCCACCCGACTTCAATAGACGTGTTGTTATTATATAACAATGATAATGCATATCTAATGATTTGAATATTATTTCTTGCTTTTTAGAGGCAGGTTTTTTGAAGTCGGTTTTTAGTTTTTTTTAAAAGGTAAGTAAATACTAAAGTTTAATTTTTCAAGTTTTGACTTATGTAGTAAGCATAAATTACTTTACAACCATTGAAACTTGTCCCAAGTAACAATACAAAAACTCACATACATACAAACGTAGAGCAGTGTGGAACAATGCAACACCAAAAGCTCTGAGTCTCATATTTCTCTCATTTTTAAAGATATGAATTCCGTTTTTAGAGGAACGGAATCTACTTAATTAGGTATAAAATGGCAGTTATAGTTTCATTAATAAATAGATACATAAACCAATAAGAAGACTTTTAAAAGAAAATGGGAATTGTTTCATTGTGTCCACCTAGGTGTACACAATGAAACATCCTCTGTCCAACAATGAAACACTGTTATTAATTTTGACATTTTCATATTTAGTGGAACAAGTAAATGACAAAATCTGTTGAATTCCAACCGATAAAGGTTTTCTCAAGGTATTGCATAATTATTCAGACTTTAAAAGTACCTATAGGTTTATCTCAGGTACAATGATATGATACCTTGGTCCTATAGTATTTAAACATCTCTCGATTAAATTCGAGCCCATTTGATTTATAGCGCATAAGATGAAAATATTTTGTTTCAATACAAAGAATGATTTCTGAGGTAAACCAAATAGGATAATTGTATTTTGCTCTATTATTATAGTTTAATCTTTTTAAAGGAACAAATTCACTAATAATTAAATTTAATTTAGAATAAAATAAATCTACAACTTCATCTACACGATCTTCATTAAATATGTCAGTCCAATCCAAATTAGAAATCGCTGAATATAAACCATAAAAAACTGCTTTTTTAAAATTCCAACTAGGGAGATCCATCCTGCTATGATCATTAATGTCGGATTGAGAGAGACATTGATTATTAACAAAATACCCACAAGGCCTAGATAAAGCAACTGCCAATGCGGGATGGTAAGCATCGATCGGCACGAGAGGTTCGACACTTTCACTTACGTTCACAGTATCATCTTTAATATTCGTTAACACTAGATCCAAAATACCGCCATGCCTATTACTGACCTTATTGCATTGAATCAAGTTACAAAATTCAACAAAACAATCAAATTCATTTTTAACACTATTATTGCAAGAATTTAAATTGAAATCTCCAACAATAACAATATCTAGAGACGAATATTGACAAACAGCATTCTCAAGGCAAGCTAAGACATCGAAATATTGTCTCTCCGTAGAATTAGGTGGTAAATAGACCACTCCTATAAGTAGTTTGACATGCTTCCAGGTAATTATAGCAAATAGTAGCTCCTTATCATCGCTCAAGCCATCAATATCAGTAATCAATTGTACAGAAAAATAGTCTCGCACCGCTAAGAGAACTCCACCCCAACCAACATCCTCTTTACGGTCTTTACGGACTTACCACGCCCCCATCAAGCTTCCACCAAGGTGACCTTGGTTGGGAGGCGTGATTAAATCCGTCTGGAACGTGCTTTATTGTAACAGCTACAAACACATTCGTTGCTCATGTAACGCAATAGCGACCTAAAGTTTGTACTCCCAAGTAACAATACAAAAACTCACATACATACAAACGTAGAGCAGTGTGGAACAATGCAACACCAAAAGCTCTGAGTCTCATATTTCTCTCATTTTTAAAGATATGAATTCCGTTTTTAGAGGAACGGAATCTACTTAATTAGGTATAAAATGGCAGTTATAGTTTCATTAATAAATAGATACATAAACCAATAAGAAGACTTTTAAAAGAAAATGGGAATTGTTTCATTGTGTCCACCTAGGTGTACACAATGAAACATCCTCTGTCCAACAATGAAACACTGTTATTAATTTTGACATTTTCATATTTAGTGGAACAAGTAAATGACAAAATCTGTTGAATTCCAACCGATAAAGGTTTTCTCAAGGTATTGCATAATTATTCAGACTTTAAAAGTACCTATAGGTTTATCTCAGGTACAATGATATGATACCTTGGTCCTATAGTATTTAAACATCTCTCGATTAAATTCGAGCCCATTTGATTTATAGCGCATAAGATGAAAATATTTTGTTTCAATACAAAGAATGATTTCTGAGGTAAACCAAATAGGATAATTGTATTTTGCTCTATTATTATAGTTAAATCTTTTTAAAGGAACAAATTCACTAATAATTAAATTTAATTTAGAATAAAATAAATCTACAACTTCATCTACACGATCTTCATTAAATATGTCAGTCCAATCCAAATTAGAAATCGCTGAATATAAACCATAAAAAACTGCTTTTTTAAAATTCCAACTAGGGAGATCCATCCTGCTATGATCATTAATGTCGGATTGAGAGAGACATTGATTATTAACAAAATACCCACAAGGCCTAGATAAAGCAACTGCCAATGCGGGATGGTAAGCATCGATCGGCACGAGAGGTTCGACACTTTCACTTACGTTCACAGTATCATCTTTAATATTCGTTAACACTAGATCCAAAATACCGCCATGCCTATTACTGACCTTATTGCATTGAATCAAGTTACAAAATTCAACAAAACAATCAAATTCATTTTTAACACTATTATTGCAAGAATTTAAATTGAAATCTCCAACAATAACAATATCTAGAGACGAATATTGACAAACAGCATTCTCAAGGCAAGCTAAGACATCGAAATATTGTCTCTCCGTAGAATTAGGTGGTAAATAGACCACTCCTATAAGTAGTTTGACATGCTTCCAGGTAATTATAGCAAATAGTAGCTCCTTATCATCGCTCAAGCCATCAATATCAGTAATCAATTGTACAGAAAAATAGTCTCGCACCGCTAAGAGAACTCCACCCCAACCAACATCCTCTTTACGGTCTTTACGGACTTACCACGCCCCCATCAAGCTTCCACCAAGGTGACCTTGGTTGGGAGGCGTGATTAAATCCGTCTGGAACGTGCTTTATTGTAACAGCTACAAACACATTCGTTGCTCATGTAACGCAATAGCGACCTAAAGTTTTAAAAGCATGCGACTCTCCGGCCCACACGCTTAAGTCTAAAATATTGGTGAAAATTGTATTATGATTAAAAATAAGCAGGTTTTCGTAACCGTATATGATAGGTCTTTACCTATGAAATTGCCGATTTGTATGGAGAATTTTCAAGAAGTTGCATTTTTCATACTAGCATTTTCTTTGTTCATTTAACAACCGTTAACACTCTTGTAACAAAACTTTTATGTACTAATGTTTGAACACTATGCTAACCTATTCCATTTACGATAAGCGAAAAAAATAAGTTTTGGCTAAGTTACAACCCCTCCGGTCACCCTTTTTTGGCTCACAAAAAAAAGAGTAACTTTCAAGATCTTTTTTTAATGCTATGAAAGCTTAAAAAAAGGACTTTATTTTTACTAATAGTTGACTATCATGGTCATAATTCGACATACGTAAATCAAGATATTGTTAAATGTTTTAAAACATAGAAGTTATTATTTTCTCTGTATGTGACAAAATATCGGCAAGTTCATAAGTAAAGACCTAATATTTATAGATATATATTGCGAACGATTTTATCCTAGCTTTTCGATGACCTAGAGACTTGAAACTTTGAAAATAGGTCAGAACTGGAAGGCAATGCAATATTATGGTGTCATTGAGCTGATCTGATGATGAAACCGGAAGAAGCCCACAGGAATTCTATGATAAAACCTACAACCCCATCGTGTTTGGGCTCGTTAGAATAGGCATGACGAAATTTTTTTTTATTTTATGTTACATAAATTACCTCTCAAAAAAAGAAACATTGGTAAAATAATTATTTCGCTAGCGTGAAAACTGCCCGAGATATCACAGTTTAAAATGCACACAAAATTGGACTCACCCGAAAACGCTCCATACTAACGGCTACCCTAGTTATGACGTCACGCCTAGGTGTTTGTATGCAACGCGTAGGAAAGTTTGGCAGCTATATTAAATATTGTGTTTATCAAAATTGTTTCTTATACAAATTTGCTATAAATTTTATGGATTAATTAAATGTATTATTTATTTTAATATATTTTAAACTTTTTAAATGGACTTGTCCGCCCAACTTTGAAGGGTAATAAAACAAATAATACGCAATATATAAAACCAAGAGGTATACAAGCTACTCTAAAAGTTCAATATGTTTACGGTTTTTATTAGTATTTTGTTATTTTATTCAGTAGTCGTCATCCCTATTGTTTTGACGAGTACTCTAATGGGAGACGAAGTCCAGGGTCTGATGATGAAGCTGACAGACAGAGTATGTTCATTACTTTTAGTCGGAGGATTTTTGTAAAAATATTAACTAAACTGTTTTTCAATTAGGGTTTTTCAAAATGACAAAAAACTGTATGCTCGATAGATAAGATGGCGTTGATAAACATGTATGTGTCAATGTGATTTTTTTACTCAGCTTCGAAGAGTACTCAGGTAGGCAGGCAAATCTGATGTTACCCTAAAATGTTTCTCTTTGGCCAGATGTCAGCCAGCGAACGCTTATTTGCCTCTTTGGTACAGGCCGTTTATTTTTAAAAGCCAATTTTTACACTTCTCTTTCCATCAACGCCATCTAGAGGCAAATAGTTACTATTTTTTTAAAATGTCACTTTGTAAAGCCTTCATTAAGAATAATTGTCCTAAGTCGTGGGCTTTTAAAAAAAATGCTTTTTTGACAGTTGCCTTTCTCATCGAATGTGTTTTTTAATCAATATATTTGTACATGTATCATAGATTCACGTGGACTACATTACCACAGAATAACTTTGATACTACCTAATAAATTGTTCGATTTTGGTAGATTATTTTTTGATGTTATTCTAAAATACCCCAGGTGTCCAAGAATGTCACAGCTCAAGGGTGGACACAATGTAACAGTGTTTCCACTACTACTACCTAATATTTGTGATTTTCAGACTCATTAATCTTTTAGTATGTAGAATTTGACGACCTGTGTGGTGCAGTGGTCAACATGCCGCCTACCACGCAAGAGGTAACATCAGATTTGCCTGCCTACCTGAGTACTCTTCGAAGCTGAGTAAAAAAATCACATTGACACATACATGTTTATCAACGCCATCTTATCTATCGAGCATACAGTTTTTTGTCATTTTGAAAAACCCTAATTGAAAAACAGTTTAGTTAATATTTTTACAAAAATCCTCCGACTAAAAGTAATGAACATACTCTGTCTGTCAGCTTCATCATCAGACCCTGGACTTCGTCTCCCATTAGAGTACTCGTCAAAACAATAGGGATGACGACTACTGAATAAAATAACAAAATACTAATAAAAACCGTAAACATATTGAACTTTTAGAGTAGCTTGTATACCTCTTGGTTTTATATATTGCGTATTATTTGTTTTATTACCCTTCAAAGTTGGGCGGACAAGTCCATTTAAAAAGTTTAAAATATATTAAAATAAATAATACATTTAATTAATCCATAAAATTTATAGCAAATTTGTATAAGAAACAATTTTGATAAACACAATATTTAATATAGCTGCCAAACTTTCCTACGCGTTGCATACAAACACCTAGGCGTGACGTCATAACTAGGGTAGCCGTTAGTATGGAGCGTTTTCGGGTGAGTCCAATTTTGTGTGCATTTTAAACTGTGATATCTCGGGCAGTTTTCACGCTAGCGAAATAATTATTTTACCAATGTTTCTTTTTTTGAGAGGTAATTTATGTAACATAAAATAAAAAAAAATTTCGTCATGCCTATTCTAACGAGCCCAAACACGATGGGGTTGTAGGTTTTATCATAGAATTCCTGTGGGCTTCTTCCGGTTTCATCATCAGATCAGCTCAATGACACCATAATATTGCATTGCCTTCCAGTTCTGACCTATTTTCAAAGTTTCAAGTCTCTAGGTCATCGAAAAGCTAGGATAAAATCGTTCGCAATATATATCTATAAATATTAGGTCTTTACTTATGAACTTGCCGATATTTTGTCACATACAGAGAAAATAATAACTTCTATGTTTTAAAACATTTAACAATATCTTGATTTACGTATGTCGAATTATGACCATGATAGTCAACTATTAGTAAAAATAAAGTCCTTTTTTTAAGCTTTCATAGCATTAAAAAAAGATCTTGAAAGTTACTCTTTTTTTTGTGAGCCAAAAAAGGGTGACCGGAGGGGTTGTAACTTAGCCAAAACTTATTTTTTTCGCTTATCGTAAATGGAATAGGTTAGCATAGTGTTCAAACATTAGTACATAAAAGTTTTGTTACAAGAGTGTTAACGGTTGTTAAATGAACAAAGAAAATGCTAGTATGAAAAATGCAACTTCTTGAAAATTCTCCATACAAATCGGCAATTTCATAGGTAAAGACCTATCATATACGGTTACGAAAACCTGCTTATTTTTAATCATAATACAATTTTCACCAATATTTTAGACTTAAGCGTGTGGGCCGGAGAGTCGCATGCTTTTAAAACTTTAGGTCGCTATTGCGTTACATGAGCAACGAATGTGTTTGTAGCTGTTACAATAAAGCACGTTCCAGACGGATTTAATCACGCCTCCCAACCAAGGTCACCTTGGTGGAAGCTTGATGGGGGCGTGGTAAGTCCGTAAAGACCGTAAAGAGGATGTTGGTTGGGGTGGAGTTCTCTTAGCGGTGCGAGACTATTTTTCTGTACAATTGATTACTGATATTGATGGCTTGAGCGATGATAAGGAGCTACTATTTGCTATAATTACCTGGAAGCATGTCAAACTACTTATAGGAGTGGTCTATTTACCACCTAATTCTACGGAGAGACAATATTTCGATGTCTTAGCTTGCCTTGAGAATGCTGTTTGTCAATATTCGTCTCTAGATATTGTTATTGTTGGAGATTTCAATTTAAATTCTTGCAATAATAGTGTTAAAAATGAATTTGATTGTTTTGTTGAATTTTGTAACTTGATTCAATGCAATAAGGTCAGTAATAGGCATGGCGGTATTTTGGATCTAGTGTTAACGAATATTAAAGATGATACTGTGAACGTAAGTGAAAGTGTCGAACCTCTCGTGCCGATCGATGCTTACCATCCCGCATTGGCAGTTGCTTTATCTAGGCCTTGTGGGTATTTTGTTAATAATCAATGTCTCTCTCAATCCGACATTAATGATCATAGCAGGATGGATCTCCCTAGTTGGAATTTTAAAAAAGCAGTTTTTTATGGTTTATATTCAGCGATTTCTAATTTGGATTGGACTGACATATTTAATGAAGATCGTGTAGATGAAGTTGTAGATTTATTTTATTCTAAATTAAATTTAATTATTAGTGAATTTGTTCCTTTAAAAAGATTTAACTATAATAATAGAGCAAAATACAATTATCCTATTTGGTTTACCTCAGAAATCATTCTTTGTATTGAAACAAAATATTTTCATCTTATGCGCTATAAATCAAATGGGCTCGAATTTAATCGAGAGATGTTTAAATACTATAGGACCAAGGTTAAAGCTTTAATGGACGTAGCTTATGACCATTATCTGCAATCTATTGAGCGTGATATTCATCATAATCCTTCCAAATTCTGGACCCATATCAAGAATAAGCGTAAGTGCACAACGCAACTTCGAGAATACACATACAATGGCACAAGTGTTGCGGGTCAAGAAGCTGCTTATGCCTTTGCGAACTATTTTAGTTCAATATTTTTAAGTGATGTCCCTCAACTTGATGTTCAAGCTGCTGAGTGTTCGGCTCATTCTTATCCTTTGAATGCAACATGTGTAAATCTTGACCGAGTCACTATTTCTGATTTGCGCAGAGCTATCAAAAGACTAAAACCTTTTTCAGCCGTCGGTCCTGATGGCATACCAGGATTTTTAGTTAAAGACTGCCTAAGTGCAATGGAATCTCCTCTTTTATATATTTTTAATCTGTGCTTGCAATGTTGCCTATACCCCACTAAATGGAAAGTAACTAGTGTTACTCCGGTGCCGAAAAGTGGCTCTTCAGCAGACGTAACTTGTCAAAGGCCTGTTGCTGTGCTATCCATCTTTGCAAAGGTTTTCGAAACCATTATTAATATAAGCATTACAAATCAAACTAGCCATCTTATTGATGACTCACAACATGGATTTCGTAAGGCCCGCTCCACTACTACGAACCAGATTGTGTTTGTGGACTACGTCACGACTCAGATGGACATGGGCTACCAAGTTGACGCTGCCTATTTCGATCTAAGGAAAGCGTTTGATGTCGTTGATAACGATGTTCTTCTCTCGAAGCTGTCTTGTTTTGGTTTCTCTCCCAGGCTTCTTAAATTTCTTGCGGACTATTTGCGAAATCGTAGGCAATATGTCAAGCTAGGCAATTACGTTTCGGATGACTACTACACGAGATCAGGTGTTAGTCAAGGGTCAATATTGGGGCCAACCCTGTTTACACTGATGATAAATGATCTTCCGAGCGTTCTGAGCACAGCCAAATGTTTAATTTTTGCTGATGACATGAAATTATTTCACAGAATTGGTAGGATCTCAGATTGTATGGACTTCCAGCGTGATATTGATGCAGTTTTGCAATGGGTGAAGACAAACAATTTGAACTTTAATATCTCAAAATGTAAAACGGTTACCTATTCCAGGTCTCCGATACCTATTGCATATGACTATGTTTTAGATCAGATTGTATTAGAGAAAGTCGATTCTATTCGAGATCTTGGTGTTATCATGGACAGTCGGCTTAGTTTTCGAGAGCACATCGTGACCATTTGTAAGAAAGCAAACAAGACCCTTGGGTTTATTTCTAGAACCGCTGCTCAGTTTCGTAACTTAAACGTCGCTGTTATGCTTTACAACGCATACGTGCGCAGTGTGCTCGAATTTGGTGCAATCATCTGGGATCCTAGAACCAAGAAGTACACCCTCATGGTCGAAAGAGTACAGAGAAAGTTTGCAAGGTACCTTTATAAAAGAACTTTCGGGTACTATCCCTTCCTGTTCCCGTCATTATTTGTAACGGGAATGGTAGGCCTTGCTACTTTGGAAGTAAGACGTAAACTCTTACTTGCAATGCACTATTGTTTTTTATTGCGAAATAAGGTGGACAATCCCACAGTGCTGAATTCTATAAGGTATTATGTCCCGCAGAATTACGTGCGTGTTGGTCGACGTCGTCGCCACGACCTGTTGGCACTACCTCCTGCTGTACACACGCAGCATGCTCGTAATGCGCCCACAGCAAGGGCTATTACTCTTTTTAATCGTTTTTTAAATGATGTCCAAGATGCCGACATCCATACTGACCCTATTAGATATATTTATTGTAAATTATTTTGTTACCTAAGTAAATTGTTCAATGTGAATGTTTTGGCTTAGCTGTAAGTTTACATTGTGATAAATAAATAAAATAAAATAAAATTAAAAAGCTCTGTGGTATCCATCCGTGGATTGTGTTGCGGCTACACGAGTTTACATCCAAGCGCCGCCAACTAGGGCTGCCAACCATACTATAATAATATGTCGTATTATACTATGTTTCGGGTCTGCGTGCTATATACTATTGAAGAAATATATAGTACGCAAAAATACTATATTTTCAACATCGATCGCTAAGAAACAAATGTTTCTTTTTTTTTAATTTGTGATCGTGAATTTTGACTGATTCTATAGCGTGTAGTGTATAGTCACACCATATAACAAATACTATGTGTATAGTGTATTGTATCTGAATTCTGAACGTATCTATCTGTCTTATTGCGTTCCAAACTTGTCAATATAAAATTGACAACTTAATTAAATCTTAATCCATGGACGAAATATATCTTAATCTTAACCATGGACGAATTTCTTTCATGTCTTAACTTAATCAGTAATACTGATACAATCGTAAGTAAGTTAAAAACGAGTTTTTAATTTACTTATATTTAATTAATATTGATGGTAGAAAATAATATGAGACTTTTATTTTGATTCATGATTGTTTTATTTATGGTTGATGATTTTGACCAAAACATTGTTCAAAAATGCAAAAAGTTCAAAAAATATAGTTTTTATAAAAAGTAAAATATAATAATATATTTGCCTAATTTTTGCCTTTTCCATAAACTACTATATTATTTTAAAGTGTACTATTTTTTTTAGCCTTATTTGAAAAATACTGTATTTCGCCTTAGACATGTTGGCAACCCTAGCGCCGACACTCTTTCCCATTCCACGGTAAAGATATCTATCAGTACTGTAACTCGGCCCTGTCCTTGAAATAATTACCTAAATAAACCCGCGCTGGTTCAATCAATTAATTTTAAGGCAATAATATAACTAGATTAACAAAACTAATGGTAAAATAAAAATAAAAAAAAATACATTATTGATGGGAGAAACAAATTATTTAATAATCCTTAGTACAATACCTACGTATTATATAATATTTTAAGTATACTTAATCTTAGCTTTCGGACTTTCCAGGTATTTAAAAATGTAAGGTATCTCTGGATTATTGGTTAATTATATTTATAATAAAAACAGCACAATCTGCACTTTGCAATAGTAAGAACTTATATTTCAATCAATAGTACCTATTGAATTTTTAGACTTTTGGCATTCAGAATGTTATTTCTATATTAAGGTAATAAATATAATAGAAAAAAACCCGGCCAAGTGCGTTTTGGGCAACACGCCGTACGGTTCCGTAGATACCTTATACCACACCATATTTAATACCATTATAGTTTTTCGTCTGCAAAAATAACTTTGTTTTTCAGTGTTGTTATGAATGACAAAGTTATATTTGCGGTTATGGAAAATGTGCTATATCTGAAAAACTAATTACTATATCTCATTTAAACCAATTTTTATTGAAAGTAATTATTAAGACCTACATGCAGCATATATGTTTTTTAGATTTTTCACTTTCTTATTTCAAAAGTTAAAGGGGGGGGGGAGGATAAACATTTTACCACTTTGGAGGAGTATATCTTTCAAACCTTAGACTTTGAGAAAAAAATGTCTTAAAAACTTCAATGTCAATTTTAAAGACCTATCTATTGACACCTCACACGTTCGCAGTTTCAGTTCCATGTATGGAGAGCCCCCCCTTAATCTTTATTTTTGTTATTTTTGTGTTAAAATCGTTAAGCGGTTAACAGAATACATCTACCAACCAAGGTTCAATTGTGTAATATTAATACTTTTGGAATAAAATGGCTGTGACAGAAGGACAGATAGACAGACAGACATGACGAATCTATAAGGGTTCCGTTTTTTGCCATTTAGGCTACGGAACCCTAAAAATACTAGAAAAAATTGACTCACCCGTAACCCGTAGCAGCCGAGCCATTTGAGCCCGTCTGAACTGCGAGGGCTGAGTCGATATTTTATAGTATTTTTTCTATTATATTTATTACCTCAATAGTACCTGACCTACGTACATCTTTCGTTCATCACTGCGGCGCATTCGCGACTGTTTGTGTACCGAGTGCAGACTGCAGACTGAACTCGAGGGCCGAGGCGCGTAGGTACGACTCGCTTTTCGACTATTTGTACAGATGACACTTGCATATAAATTGGCAAGAGAAAGATGAGACAAAAGATGCGCAATAGCCACAAACACTAAAATTTGTGGCGCTGCACATCTTTTGTCTCGTTTTTATCTTGCCAATAAAATGCCGGGCAGTATATGAAGTTGGAGTACTGATAAATATCATTACCGTGCCTGTGTTGGAACTCGCGCCCTTCCACCAAGGACGTTGAAGGTCATTTGGATTGGTTGAAGAAATTTGGATTAAATCTGCCGTCTAGATGGATTAAATCAAGCAAGGTCACCTCTGTTGGGAGGCGTGATTTAATCCGTCTGGAACATGCTTAAATATGTAACGGCTACAAATACATCAACCCACCGCTACAGGCTCCGATTGATCTGGAATTCGACGATTTAACAAAAAACATAACCTCAAAGCATGCGACTCTCCGGCCCACATGTTTTTGTCAATCATTCTGCCGGGAAGCCGGTACAATCGATTTGATATCTGAAATAAGAATGTATATCGTCGGTACATTACTTCTAGGTTGTTTTAGAATGGAAACAGAACAGATATGTATGTACTATGGGCAACAGCTTCGCTTAAAAAGTTAGCAAAAAAATTGTGTGCGCATGTATCCCCCTGCACGAACTAAATATATTATGTTATGACGGCGGCGGCGCGGCGTGCAACCGATTTTAACCTTAAGAGTTGTGGTTAAGTGACGTTGTTGTCCATAGTACATCTGTATGAATTTCTAAAACAGGAGATGTAATTCTATAGAGTACCTACTTAACCAAACGAAAGGTGCGTGTTCGTTCGTATCGTGACGTGAGACTTATAGGTATGTACGTACTTAGTATCCAACCGAAACGGACGAGCTTCGTCGTCCCTCGCCACGCGCCCGCGCCTAATCGCTTCGACCGCAAACTTTTTGAATACCTACCTACCTAGGTATTATCCATGCATGAAAATGACACAAATTCATTCTGTCCATCACTCATGTATTTAAGATATTAAATATGTAAACTCTAATAATACTAATATTTTTTATAAGCATCAATGGCTCGGACAAACAAAAAAATTTAAAAATATTAAAAGTCCATGCCTTAATTTGGCACAAATTTATTTCATAGGGATTTTTAAGTGATCTGAGGTATATGGTACTTGTTTTTCAAATTGTAATATTTTTTTGACGGTGATATTAATGTACGGGTCCCACGTCTGTTTCCATGGACGAAAATGACACAAATTAGGTTTGTACACTACGCAGGCTATCTTAAATACAATACTATTGTTTCTTTTTACTTTAAAACAATTTTGACAGTTTAGACGGTTCTCACACTGGCGACGCGCGCGGTCGCGGCGCACCCACGCGCGTCTTTTACGTTGTATGCAAGTACATTAATTTGTACAGAAAACCGCCTCGTCCAACACACCAAGGCGCGCCACGGCGCGTGAGCGCGCACCGCCGCGTACCGCCGGCGATCCGCGAGCAGTTTGCGCCAGCAGGCGCGTTACCGCGGGGTACAACACACTGCGACGCGCCCCGCGGCTGGTTTTCGATGATCGTTTCGTTACGATGGCGGGATTTCCTCTGGTTTTCAAATGTTTCGTGGCTTGGATATACGCCCATTTTAGTGCCATTTGGTAGGTACATTATGCAGCACATGAGGTTATACAAAACTGTAAAAAATCTGTTATTTATTTGATTGAATATCATTACGCTGTCGTGGAAGCCCAGCGTGCCGTTGACCGTACCTACCTACTCGTATGTTATTAAAATTCCGTCATTAATATCGAGATGGCAAATCTAAATTATTTGTCTGGACGTTTTAATCTCATGAGTGATTTTATATGTGTTCAGTTTTTTTTCCTTTTGAGGTACGGAACCCTAAAAACCTGGAAATTAAAACAAAACAACTTCAAAATTTAATGCCTCTAAAAAACAAGCGGCGGGGACGCGTCAGACGCCGAATGGCGCGGGGGCGCGGAGAAAACCGCCCGAACAGGCGTTGCGCTGCGCCGTCACCGCGCGCGTGAAACGCCAAACCGCGCCCCGCGACGACGGCGCGCGTTGGCAGTGGGAGAATCGCCTTAGAGTCCAATTATTTATAACCACCACAAATAATCGAATTTCTCAAGATGCATCGGCTAGATGTGACACAAAACGCAAAAATAAACTAATTATATGCCAATGTATCGACAGGCAAGAATTCATAAACTTTAGAATTCTTGAAGGTTATACCCTCAAAATAACGTATTCCGATCGGTCTATTTTCTAGAAACAGCCTAATGATTCTGACCGACCGACGATATGGTAACCCTACACTGTGATTGTTCATAGTAAATAAATTTGCAAATTTCTCTAAAACGAGTAAAGATATTCTGAAAATATGTTTTCGGGTCGTTTATCGTGATCAAACGATTACAAAAACCTGCTTATTTTTAATCTTAATGCAATTTTCATCAATATTTTAGACTTAAGTGTGTGGGCCGGAGAGTCGCATGCTTTTAAAACTTTAGATCGCGATATCTTTGACCCTGTTGCGTTACATGAGCAACGAAAGTGTTTGTAGCTGTTACAATGAATATGTAACGGCTACAAATACATCAACCCAGCGGTACAGGCTCCGATTGATCTGGAATTCGACGATTTAACAAAAAACATAACCTCAAACCATGCGAATCTCCGTGCCACATGCTTTTGTCAATCATTCTGCCGGGAAGCCGGTACAATCGATTTGATATCTGAAATAAGAACGTATATCATCGGTACATTACTTCTAGGTAGTTTTAGAATGGAATTATTCAGTGGCACGGAGATTCGCATGCTCACTTAAAATTTACTCTGTGGTGATCGATGACTTAGTGGTTGGTCTACTGGAATGCACCGAAGCATCTGAATCCAGTGGTCTCGAACCTACCGATTTTTCGGTATTTCTACCGATATGGAGCCTCTCCTACCGAAATACCGAAATGTAAAGATATTTTCACGATTTCTGAGAAGTTCAGAGAATATAAGGAAATTCTCCAGATTTTTTTACCAAATCGAATTAGCAACCCGTTTCGATTCGTTTGTTTACAGGGGAATCCTTTACGGCAACGGCTACACGCGCAGTAAATACTATGATCCTTCGCCATAGAGTAAATTTTAACCATGAAGTAATTTGTATGGAATGTTAAATATTTTACTTTCCATGTACTTACTGAGTATTTACTGAGCGTGTAGCCGTTACCTACGAGTCGACTCTGTAAAGCGATAATTTAGACTTTATTTTTCATTTGTTTTCGTCTTGCTTGTACTTTTACAAGTTAGTACACTTTTCTACATTTAGGAACATTAACTTATGTACTTGAATTTGATATTGTTTGAAATCTGTAATAGTCAACTTGCGGACTTTACTGTCGAATTTACTGTGTGATTTCTTTTATTCGCCGTGTGTCAGTTGGAATAAAAAGGAATTGGATTTTCATACATCATCATACATGCAAAATTTATCATTACCCAATTTGGAACTTAGCTCGTTTGTATGGAAAACCATATTCTAGCCTTTAATTTTTTTTAATAGCAGATATAATGTTTTCTTTTACAATATACCGATTTTGGGTATGAATCTACCGAATTTTTTTGGCAAATCTACCGATTTCGCATTTTGACGTTCGAGACCACTGTCTGAATCTGACAGACATATTCATCCATCTCCATCTGTGACTTTCATTGATTTCAAGATTGTGAAGTGAAAAAAAGCGCGGGAAACCTTCAACTAAGCGGTTGTGTCTTTTGGCTTTTTTAGATTTTTTCACTTAATTCTTTGTAAATAGTAGGATCAGATAGTGTAAATATTGTTTATATAGTGTATATATTTAGTATCAGTGTATTTGTATTTTATTTGCAGCGATCTGGTGAGTTATTAGATCTGTACTTTTATGACTGATCCGGAGGACCCTGGGGGGACAGTCCCCCAGGTTTCTCATAATGTAATCATTCCATTTGATGAAAGTGTGGGAGGTATGGACACTGATGGTTCTCTTTTTGACTCGGACACTTCTGTTAATAACCCAACAAAACGTAAAAGAGTAGCGTCACGTAAAGTTTGCAAACACTGCAACAAAAAGAGGAGGCATCACAAATCTGCTTCTAATGTTTTGACTGAAGTTGACTGCCATTGCGAGATTAGGGAAAATAATTCAACAAAATCTTTTAAGATTCCCTCTATGTCCTCAGCACCACAAACACAAACTATTAATCCAACTTTTGATACATCAAACAATTCTATGACGCGTCCTGTAGTTGGTAGGGAAATATATGAGGCAACTGATGCATCTCCATACAACGTGCACATTCAAAAAATACAGTCCACGCCGGATGAAAATGTATCATTGCATCCAATCTCTTTTGGCCGATTCTTAAAAAAACATAATATCCAAAACATTGTGAATGGATCTCTCAAAAAAATTGGTAGAAATAGACTGATAATTTCATTTATTAAATATGACGATGCGAATAAATTTATCACTAACCAAGCCTTAAAGGATAGTAATTTCAAAGCGTTTATACCAACTTTTTCTGTTACTCGTATGGGTGTTGTAAGAGGGGTGCCGATAGATTGGTCTGAAGAGGAAATCTTACAAAACGTTACTGTACCTATGGGCTGTGGAAATATTTTAAAAGTTAGGCGCATTAACAGGAAAAATTCAGTAAATGGTAAGATCACTTTCACTCCTATAGAGACAGTAGTACTCACTTTTGATGGTCAGGTGCTACCGAAAAGAGTGTTCTTGTGTTATAACTCTCTCCCTGTAGACCTTTATATCTTTCCCACTGTCCAATGCTTTAATTGCTGCCGCTTTGGCCATATAAGAAGTCAGTGTAGATCAAAGCCTAAATGTTTTAAGTGTGGAAATGACCACTCAGGTGAGAGTTGCCAAATTGATGAAGATGATGTTACTTGCTGCCTATGCTCTGGATCTCACTATGCCACCAACCGGAAGTGTCCCGAATTCTCGAGACAAAAATCAATAAAAGAGTCTATGGCAAATAACTGCATTTCTTATGTTGAAGCCCTTAAGCTTCACCCTGCAATCACAAAATCATATTCTGAAGTTCTTACATCCTCCATTGCTCCCCAACCACAAAGATATAACTCTAATTCCAATAAAACAACATCTTACAGAAAAACAGTCTTTATTCAACCCAAGTTACACAAAATTAGTTCTAAGGGCTATGACAAAGAAACTCATGATGCTTTAACTAAAGATTATAATATTCCATTGCCAACAGTGGGTACCTTAAATGAAAACAACCCTTTCTCCAATATGTCGACCAGGGATCTTATCATTACCCTGATAAAGTTTTTGTCCCAAACAGAAAATATAATGTCTGAACCGTCCAACGCTGCATCTGAAAATATAAATAGTGTAAATAAAAATCAAAATGGATCATATCTTATCAATCCTTCAGTGGAATTGCCAAAGTATAAATAATAAGAAAAGCGATTTATTTCACCTAATTAATGTATATAAACCTGTAATTATAGCATTACAAGAAACTTGGATTAAGCCAAACAGTATTTTTAATGTTTCTCATTATTTTCCTCTAAGAGAAGACCGTTCTGATTCCCACGGTGGTGTAGCTCTTCTAATTAATGATTCTGTTTCCTTTCAGCATATTCCTATTACTCATAGTGTTAACCTATCAATCATAGCTGCTTCCATTAATAATATCTGTTTTGTTTCACTATACATACCTCATCCAACATCCTCTGTGTACAATGAATTAGATACCATCATCTCTCAACTCCCAAAACCCATTTTCATGATGGGAGATTTTAACGCTCAACACCAGGCATGGGGCAGTGCCAAATCTAACTGGTGTGGTTCCAGAATTTTAGATTTTTCAGATCTGAATAACTTTTGCATCCTAAATACAGGACTTCCAACACGGCGAACATTGCCTCATGAAGGAGACAGTGCGCCCGACCTTACAATTTGTAGTCCCAATCTAGCTTCCTCCTCCTTGACTTGGAGTCCACTATCTTCCACGTTTGGTAGTGACCACTTTCCTATTTTAATTGAATTTCCTTCAACTTTATTAAAAAATCAAAGTAGACGCCCACCTCGTTTGAAATATAAACTTAACCAAAATGACAGTGACAGATGGGAAATGTTTAGGGAGCAAGTTGAACTGAGGATTTCCTCACTTCCTTCTATACAAGAAAACAACCGGACACAGAGTGCCGAGGCTTTTGCCTCAGTTTTGTTAGAAGCAGCTGACGAAGTTTTTCCAAAGAAAAAAACAAATGGGTATATTCCTTCCCCCCCGTGGTGGGACAGTGAATGTACAAAAGTAATAAAAGAGAGAAAAGAGGCTGAAATAAATTATAAAGATAATAGCTCATCTGAAAATTTTGATAAATTGATACAAATAATGAATCAAACCCGCAGTCTATTTAAAAAAAAGAAATGGGAAGGTTGGAGGACCTTTTGTTTATCTATATCACCTAACATTTCTCCTTCTGAGGTTTGGAATAATATTCGTAGGTTTAGATCTGCCTTTAAAGAACGAGTCCCTAAATGTATTGATGAAGGTGTAGCTGAAAGATTTCTGGACAAATTAGCTCCGCCATTTGTTCCTCAAGAACTAATATTAACATCACCTCAGTTGTCCTGTTGCCATAGAATAAAGGACTTAAACAATCTTAACTCACCTTTTAGTTTGACTGAGTTAAAAGGAGTGCTGTCCTATGTTAAAGATTCAGCACCTGGTATTGATGGTATTCCATACTCTTTTCTAACTCATTTAAATGATAATAGTTTAATTTATTTGTTAAATCTCATTAATTCTGTTGTGATGTCCGGTGAAGTCCCTCCCTCATGGAAAATCCAGGAAATTATTCCTATTTTGAAATTTAATAAGCCTCCATTAGACCCTAATTCATATAGACCTATAGCTCTCTCATCAGTCCTATCTAAGTTGGCTGAACATCTGGCCAAGAACAGGTTGGAGTGGTATGTAGAAAGTCAGGAGCTGCTGGCTCCGAGCCAATACGGGTTCAGAAAAGGGAAGAGCACTATGGACAGTTTAGGCATTATCACGACTGATATAAGATTAGCCTTTTCAAATAACGAATTTTTACTTGCAGCTTTCTTAGATATTTCTGCAGCATATGACAATGTTGATCTAGAACTTCTCAAAGTTAAATTAGATAAGCTCCAGGTTCCCCACCTATTGAGTAATTTTATCATTAATCTCCTTCCAGAAAGGCAAATACAAATTAATTTTGGTGATTCAAAGGTAAAATCTAGACTGACGTGGAAAGGCCTGCCACAGGGATCGGTACTCAGCCCAATTCTATATGCCATATATACTCATGACCTTGAATTTTCTATCGCTAATAACGTGAATGTGTTACAATATGCAGACGATTTAGCTATTTACGTATCTGGCCGATCTATATTTAAATTAACATATTCGTTAAACAACGCTCTGGAGCTTTTAAAATCTTGGTTGGATAAAAACGCATTAAGTCTCTCTGTAAATAAAAGCTGTACAGTTTTATTCACTAAAATGCGCAGTCCACCTACATTTTCGATTTCTTATGATGGTCAATTAATTCCCTCAGAAAATGAATTCAAATTTTTAGGTTTAATACTAGATTCGAAATTAACAGGTTTACCACACTGCTATTATGCTTCAGCACGTTGTGAACGACAACTTAATATTCTGCGATGTCTTTCGGGTGTTTGGTGGGGCGCCCACCCTTTTAATCTTAAGCTTTTGTATAACGCTATCATCAGAAGCATCCTGGATTATGGGACTTTCTTTTTAGAGCCGTGTAGCTTAGCTGCCATAAGTAAATTAGATGATATCCAATCTAAATCACTACGACTCATAGGTGGAGCTATGAAATCTAGCCCGCTAAATGCTCTTCAGGTTGAATGTGCTGAACCTCCACTAATGTTAAGAAGGCAAATGTTGTGCGATAAATTTCTCTTCCGCGCTTTTCAATTTTCTAACCATCCTCTATACAGCAAATTACAAGAATTATCAGAAAAAATTGAGACCTCTTCTTTCTGGACCAATAAACCCCCTCCCTGTCTAGTCGTCAGTTTTCGTAAATTTATCTCCCTGCAAGCCCCTACTCACAGATCACAATACCTTCCTTTGTTTTCTACAAACTTCCCAGCTTTAGTACTTGAACCTAATGTCCTCTTTAGTTTAGACTTTTTAAAGAATGACCAAAATCCTGATGCATCTTTAAGACATCTACTCGATAGTGATTGGCCAGACTGGCATTATTTATACTGTGATGCATCTAAACACTCCGGTTCTGGTTTGGTTGGAATTGGTGTCTTCCATCAGCAATATAACATCCATCAAATAATTAAACTTCCGCCTGAGACATCAGTTTTCACTGGGGAATGCTTTGGAATCCTAAAGTCACTAGAATATGTCCTAATAGCAAAACTTCAAAAAGCCATTATATTTTCGGATTCCAAGAGCGCTCTTCAATCTCTCCAAAGATTTCCATTTAAATCCTGCTTAGCTTCTGTTTATGTTACACAGTGTAGACAGCTGTTATTAACCTGTAAAGAAAATAGATATGACATTCTTTTCGCGTGGATACCTGGCCATCATAACATAAAAGGAAATGAAATTGCCGACAAGCTTGCCAAGGACGCAATAAATTCTGGTGATATCTTCCCTTATAAAAATATAGTGCCGGATCTCATTTCTCTTCCCAAGCAGCATTTACATGTCTGCTGGGAAGATAAATGGAATACTACGAGTCTTACTAAAGGAAGAGCTTATAAAAGAATTCAACAAACAATTCCTCTTAAGCCTTGGTTCTCTAAAATACAGTTAAGTAAATTTGCTACATCCAGTCTTATCAGAATGCGCTTAGATCATGTTTGTACTGCATCACATCTTACTAGGATAGGAATCTGCAACAACAGTGTATGTGCTTGTGGTGCTGGTGACGAGGACCTGAATCACATTTTCTTTCAATGTTCGCTTCATGATTGCTCCTCTTTTTTGGATTCCCTCGTATCCCTCCGTGTTCCTCTCCCTACATCAATCCCAACTCTACTGAGCTGCATTAATCCAGACTTGTATAATTTAATTTCTAAATTTTTAACTGAAAATAATATTAAATTATAACCTTAATATACCGTAAATTAACTACCCTTATGTATTTTATTAATCATTATTATTTATTATCTATCTATTTCACTAAATTATCCTTACCTTGATCCTATTATTTTCTCCTAAATTTCGATCATCTCTTAAATTATTAAAATTCCTTGGTTTCCCTACCTTAACCTATACTTGACATTGGCTAATGCACAAACCGTGCGAGCCAAAGGAAAAAAAAAAAAAAAAAAAAAAAAAAAGATTGTGAAGTTTGATGTTTGATCAGGGTTGCCAACTGTACGAGGTTCCTCGTACAAATACGAGAATTGACGTCTTGAATACGAGGCAAAATTAGGCAAAAATCACCAAATACGAGGATTTCACAAAATAGTTTTCATACAAAATTGGTAATGTACGAGATTTTGAACAGATTTTGTGTGGAAATACGATAATCTCCACCAAATCTGTACGAGAATTTATTTAAATGGGTTGGCAACCCTGTGTTTGATTGACTTTGTGTTTGGTTTGTGTTGTGTTGTAAACGCTGTGTGGTTTGAGTCGAATTACTATATTAGAGTAAATTATAAATTCGTAAAATTCACTTAAAATGTCAGCTGAAAAGAGGCCTTCGAGTGTTGGTGACCCTGAAGATGCTGAAGAAGGTGACGGCTGGATTGGACCCATGCCTTCTGAAGCTGCGAAACCTAAACTTAAAAAACGAAAAGGTTATAAATTCGAAGATTTTGATCGTTTGTGCGGTTATGTTATGGTTTATGCTAATGTAATTAGAGTTGTAAGAACACGTTAAGCCGCGTTGACATGATCAAAGTATACTTAGACCAGCGAACTAAAATCTATAAAAGTGTTTAATGCAAACAAATATTGCTTAAAAAAATGGCACTATGAGGCCGAAAAAGTACAACCCGCTCAGATTTAGTTGGGCCAGCCACGCACCTGGTGACTGACGTTAGTGTTCTTTTCAATAAATTGCAGTTTATATTGTAGAGAAAATATAGAAAGAGAGAGAGTTTATTAGAAATGACGTCCTTTATAGTCAAATGGCTCGTTTACATGATCCAAGTAGCCATCCTAACTTGACCAAGTGTACTTTGATCAAAGTTAAAATTTTTGCTTATTTTGAATTAAGAATTGTGCGTATTGTTCTCAAATAAATAATTCCCTTTCAGTACTGGAGTTCGAATCACTGTACATTGAAAATTTGCCATCATCAGAGACATATGAACGCAGTTACATGCATCGAGATGTAGTGACTCACATAATTGTCACTAAAACAGACTTTGTTGTGACTGGAAGTCAAGACGGTCATATAAAATTTTGGAAGAAACAGGTAATGAATAAAAGCAAACTTAAGACTTAAGCCTGATTCACACATATCAGTAAAGTCACAGATATGGGGCCCTATTTTTGAATTGCTGGGGGCTGGCGTCGAGCGCTCGTTTCTAGTGATTTTCGTTCGACAAATCAACTGAATTGTATGAGATTGAGTCAAATGTCAAATGAAAATCAGTAGAAAAGAGGCCTCGACGCCAGCCGAGTGATTAAAAAATAGGCCCCCGGGTACACGTCACCATGATAATTATTCTTTTATACATATTCTATAAAATGCATTTACTGACACTGAGACCACAGTCTTGTCATTGACACTCACAGGTGTGGATGCGTTCATAGAGAATGTATGAAAGAATAATTATCACAGTGGCAGTACCAGTGTTGCCATGTGCACTGTAGTTACGGTAAATGCACCATATTTCACACAAATCTACCACCTACTGTAGAAGCATGAGAACGGTGACAATATCTACCGTAATCTGCAGGGATTTGAATTTTCTTAATAAAAATAATTAAGGAAGTGCAAGAATGTGGTTTATATGTGATTTATATGTGGTTTTTGTATGATATAAAGACAAAAAGCGGAATAGACTAATAATCTCCTTGATAAAAGGAAATCTTAAGACACACATTCCATCAAAAGGCACGCACAAAACTGCATTAAATTTAAGCCTAATGATGAAATGCTCAAAATAATAAACTATAAAGCTATATTGCGTTATCTTTATACTTGAATGTTCTGAATCACCTCACCTACCTTAGTATTTCTAGTTATGTATCTTGTTTTTGTAATAAAAAGCAATTTTCCACTATTATTGTTGTTAATTTTGTACACCGTTTTTTTTCCACGCACAATCGCCCGCCGTATAACATCTTTTTTGAGCTGTATAACTGTTGGCCAGATTTTGTACATGGCAACACTGGGCGGTACGACTTCACTGATATATGTGAATCAGGCTTTAACAATTATAAAATAAGGAGTTAAATGAATAAATACATTTTAAACCATTTACTTAAGTACTCCTTAATTTTCAGGAGGAAGGTATAGAATTTGTGAAGCACTTTAGGTGTCACCTGGCTCCAATATGCCACATGTCTGCCAACAGCACTGGCACCTTGCTTTGCACTGCATCACAAGAGAGAACCGTGAAAGTATTTGATGTTGTTAACTTTGGTTAGTACAACTATTATAACAATGTCTTCCACTACAATGACTCCACCAGCATAGCATATTTATTATTAAAAAACCAAAATAAATAAGTCTATAAAATTAAGACCAGTAAAAAAATGGGTAGCAAAAGATATTATTATACCTACTTACTAAAACAAACTGTTTAGATATATTGGCAAGTTGAAACTCCTTTTAAGTTTGAGCCAGAGTATCTCCTATTCAGATTTAAGTTGATTAATTGAGGGCTATAAAAGCAAAGGTGACTATCTCCACTTTTGTCAAGAATATGACTAATAGTGCCTTCTTCAAAAACCTTGTTTAAAGAAAAGATTTGTATTTTAGACTTTTATTATATTTATTATTTTCTTTGTATAATAAGTATATTAGTTAAAAGTATAAAAGTAGTATATCAGTTGTCTAGCACCAACGATATTCCTACCGATCGAAGTCTAGCACCCATATTACAAGCGTTGCTTAGTTTGGGGCTAGATGGCGCTGTGTGAAATGGGGAATGTCCGAAAAAAATAAAAATAACTGAATATTTTTTATAGGTAGGAATAAGCTCCCTTAGTTTTAGAAAAAAGTTTCAGAATTTTCGGTTGCGTCAAATTTTTTTAATAAATTAAAGTCTCTTCGACGTCACAAATGGACGAAAGTAACAGCAGAATGGCGATTGTACCTTTGCCACCACCTGCCACAACAACAGCAAGTATTAAAAAAAAGTTTTGATATTTTGTGTTGATACTTTTTTTTTAATAGAATGTTGTGGCATTGTTGTGGTTATGACAGGTGGTGGCAAAGGTATATTCAAAGAGAATGTAAAAAACTAGCGTTTTAGTATAATCTCCATTCTGCTGTTACTTTCGTTGTGAAGTTGAAGTGACTCTATTTTTAGGGTTCCGTACCCAAAGGGTAAAAACGGGACCCTATTACTAAGACTCCGCTGTCCGTCTGTCTGTCTGTCTGTCTGTTTGTCTGTCTGTCACCAGGTCTATCTCATGAACCATGATAGCTAGAAAGTTGAAATTTTCACAGATGATGAATTTCTGTTGCCGCTATAACAACAAATACTAAAAACAGAATAAAATTAATATGTAAGGGGGGCTCCCATACAACAAACGTGATTTTTTGCTGTTTTTTTGCTCGATATTAATAACGACAACAGGTAGACAGTTGAAATTTTCACAGATGATGTATTTTTGCTACCGCTATAACAATAAATACTAAAAACAGAATAAAATTAATATTAAAGGGGGGCTCCCATACAACAAACGTAATTTTTTTGCCGTTTTTTGGTACGGAACTCTTTGTGTGGTCGAGTCCAACTCGCACTTGGCCGGTTTTTAGTATTTTTATTTATACGCAACCGAAAATTCTGAACCTTTTTTCTATTACTAATGGAGCTTATTCCTACCTATAAAAAAACATTCAGCCAAATTGATTTTTTTCGGTCATTCCCCATTGTCCAAGCATTTATTTATTATGTATAATATTTCTTTCCAGACATGATCAACATGATAACTGTAGAGTTTGAACCCTACTGCACTGAATGGGTTCACTCTGCAGGAGATCCTATATCAGCATTAGCCATGTAAGTAGGGAATTGTTAATGTTTTATTTGAAAGTGGTTACCTGGTCTAGTCTTAGTAGCTTTTATTAAAATCGCATAGGCTTAACTTTCAGAAATCCCACCCCACTGACCACTGTGCAGATCATAAATTTTTTTAGACCGGAATACCTTCGCCATAATTTCACCCCTCGCCTCTGATGCACTTCTCCTGATGTTAAGTGACGATAAGGCCGAAGGTGGAAATGCACTATGCACCCGGTATCCTCATCACTGAGGAACTGGCTATCTTACCTCTAACTGCCGGAACACAACAATTTTTAAATTGTTTTTATGGCGTCAAACTAGGTAAGATAGTGGTAGCTAGCCAGGCTGACTTAAAATAAACCCTGCCACCAACCAAACCGAGTACAAATTGACCCCCCTCTGGTAATCGAACCCGGTACCCCTGCGTTTTACACGGGTGGGCGAACCACTAGACCACAGAGGCGGTTGAGATCGGTTGAGAGAATTAATTGATTGTTACTGGACTGGATTGCTATGAAATATATGGAATAATATAAAATGTACAATTGGTTAGATTCGGTGTTACAATATGATGCAAACGTATGTGTTACAATAGTACATCATGAGACAAGTTAGCTTAGGTTGCTCATTGCACACAAGGCTGTGGGTTGCAGCCCGAGCCGTAGGCGAGGGCGTAACTCAGCCGAGTGTGCAATAAGCAAGAGCTTACGAGTTTCATACGACGTTTTTCAACACATTTGCGAGGAAAAAACAAACTAATTTACCACACAGCAACAAATACGACAAAAACAATTATGATAAATATGATGGGAAAAGGCGCGCAGGTTTTGTTTTTGTTTTTTCACACGCCCAATGCAAGAATATTTTGCGAACAACTGAGCATACAGCCTACTTCAAAGTTATAATTTTAATTGATATGAAATGCAAATATTTTAATATTTTATAACAAAATATTGTGTATTATGAATAATTTGATAATAATAAATATTTGTTTGACTTAATTAAGCACTAACACATTTATTTATTCAAAAATGTATATGAATTTTCAGCGACATAAAATTCAAAATTCAAAAATAATTTATTCAGTCTAGGCTGTTACAAGCACTTGTGAATGTCATAGAAGCTACGCCATCGGTTCGCAAACCCTAAGCGGGAGACCTTGTAACGTGAAGGCCTAAAACCTCTTTGTTGTTACTGAAAAAAAAAACTGTATTACCCGGTTAAATTGGGAATGCTCTGTTTACTTGCATAGAACTTGCAGTAAGGTACTAATTTAACTTTGTAGGGATAATTTTATAACCAACTAGTGTTTTATATAATATTATTGCACGCGTTTGTCATAGCTCGGTTTATGGCCCTAAAAGCGATGTATTAGGGCTCACTTTACGAGCAAGTGTGTTGAAATAGTAGTTTGTTACACAAGGGATGTAAGTGAGCTATTACAGAACAAGATCCAATTTGGCGCCCGTGCGAGCGCAGCTCGCAAAGGGCGCTAATGGATCGAGTGCACCCGAAATATTTTTCGAATATAGTTCGAGGGTGTAATAGCTACTTACAACCGAGGTAAGCATACTATTTTACATCATTCATGCGAGGTAATAAAAATAAAAAAAAAAAAAAAAAAATAAAAATAAAAAAAAAATAAAAAAATAAAAAAAAAAAAAAAAAAAAAAAAAAAAATAAAAATAAAAATAAAAATAAAAATAAAAATAAAAATAAAAATAAAAATAAAAATAAAAATAAAAATAAATATAAAAATAAAAATAAAAATAATAATAAAAATAAAAATAAAAATAAAAATAAAAATAAAAATAAAAATAAAAATAAAAATAAAAATAAAAATAAAAACAAAAACATTAAACTAAAAATAAAATGTAAAATGTTAAAGGGTTATTTCATTGAAAACTCGTGGGGTTGATTACAGACCATTAAACTGAACAACTTTCATTATGGGACCAACCTCGAAATCACGAAAAAAAAATCAGCTGTTTTTGCATTGCAGAATTTTGCATTTTGCAGCTTGAACTGAAATTAAATGCCGCCATTTTCATTGTTTTTTTTTTCAGCCAAAAGTTTCGTCAGTTTATAATAAAAGAAAAGAGATTGGGTCACTAAGGAGTTTTAAATGCTTGAATTGTAATAGTAGTTTGTTACACAAGGGATGTAAGTGAGCTATTACAGAACAAGATCCAATTTGGCGCCCGTGCGAGCGCAGCTCGCATAGGGCGCTAATGGATCGAGTGCACCCGAGATATTTAGACGCACGAGCGAGCGAAGCGAGCGAGGGCGAATATAGTTCGAGGGTGTAATAGCTACTTACAACCGAGGTAAGCATACTATTTTACATCATTCATGCGAGGTAAATTTAATAAAAATAAAAATAAAAATAAAAATTAAAATTAAAACAAAAACATTAAAACAAAAATAAAAATAAAACGTTAAAGGGTTATTTCATTGAAAACTCGTAGGGTTGATTAGACCATTAAACTGAACAACTTTCATTATGGGACCAACCTCGAAATCACGAAAAAAAATCTGCTGTTTTTGCATTGCAGAATTTTGCATACCTAGCTTCAACTGAAATGCCGCCATTATCATTGTTTTTTTTTCAGCCAAAAGTTTCGTCAGTTTATAATAAAAGAAATGAGATTGGTTCACTAAGGAGTTTTAAATGCTTGAATTGTAAAGTAACTTTACAGTTAAAGCATTCACCATCCTTGAATTGTAAAGTGATTTGAAAATGGAACGTTCTATCTAAACAATGTACTGTGTTGCACATGCCAACTTACACAGCCTCATACTATATAAGTAAATCCTAGTTACCGAGCAAGTATGATGTAAAGTAACTTTACAGTTAAAGCATTCACCATCCTTGAATTGTAAAGTGATTTGAAAATGGAACGTTCTATCTAAACAATGCACTGTGTTGCACATGCCAACTTACACAGCCTCATACTATATAAGTAAATCCTAGTTACCGAGCAAGTATGATGTAAAATTATATTATGTTACAAAATTATGGTTTGACATCCATATTGAACTCATTAATGTAATGACCATAACAGAACATTACACTACAAGTAGCAATGTTAATGGTCTTACTGTAACGGACCTCTGACCATCTGTGTGTATATAACATCACAAAATCATAAAGTAATTCATTAAAAAAAGAATGGGAACAGTTGTTCTAAATACTAATGAAAGGATTTTTTCACACAGATCAGAAAAAGGCAGCAACAGAATTCATGTATTTGACGGGACACAAGCATCAGGCACTCCACTACACACTTTTGAGACTCTTCACCAAAGTACAGTCGCAACCATTAAGTATAACCCAGTTTTTGAGACCGCTGTATCAGTGGATAAGGCTGGTATCATAGAATACTGGACCGGACCTAAGCATGAGTACAAGTTTCCAAGAAATGTTGATTTCGAGTCCAAACTCGATACGGACCTGTTTGATTTTGTGAAGAACAAGACGTACCCTACGGCTCTTGCTTTCTCCCCTGATGGAAAGAAGATGGCATCAATCGGATTGGACCGAAAGGTGATGAATTACGATTTCTTTTTTTAATTTCGATGAAACAATGTGTATAATAGCTGGCAAACATCTTGAAATCGGGTGGGGATTGCGCAGAACGCGTATGTTGGGTATGCGTGGTGGTGAGGTACTTACAGTCACGAGCAATAAGATGTACATAACATAGAACTTTGTCACATTACATTTTGAATAACCTAGGTGTAACATTATTACAGTGCGAGGCATGTATCTTAAAATTTTTTCGACGGAGTAGGAATAAGTTCGCGCATGTGCTGTTGTGAGTGACGAATAGCGCGCGCCCCTCCCGCCGCCCGCGCCCCTCACCGCAAACGCATGCCCAAAATACGCGTTCCCCGCAATCCCCACCCGATTTCGAGATATATGCCTCGTACTGTACACTGAGATATATTGATTGAATGTGACATAGTTTTAAAGTGTGTGCATCTTATTGCTCGTAACTGTACGCGGGCGGTGGGAGAAGGGCGCGCGCTATTGGTCGCTCGCAAGTGCACATGCGCGAACTTATCCCCACTCCGTCGATAGAGCGTTAAGATGTTTGCCGGAATCCGAACATTGTTTTGTGGAGCCTTATTACGGATTTATTTATTACATTTTACTTAGACCCCTTGTTTAACCCATCAACGCCCGGAAAATGGGACACAATAGATTTTCTATTGTTGTCTGGACGCCCGCTGGCGTCCGCGCGGGCTTTGATGAATTAAATAATATTGCTCAGATTGTACAACATCTTTTGATAGAATTACTTGAATATTCTACCTTAAGGCCAAAGTTACTATATTCTCACAAGTAAAGTTTATTTATCACCTACTAGCGACCGCCCGCAACTTCGTCTGTGTGGTCAGTTATTTCTCTATCCCTTGGGAACAGTACTTTTATTCGGGATGAAACGTACCCTATGTTCTTTTCTGTACCCCTGACAACGTGTATTCAAAATTTCATGTTGATCGGTTCAGTAATAAAGACGTGAAGACGTAACAAACAAACAAACTTTCACATTTATAATATTAAGTAAGAATATTAGTTAGGATTAGAAGTACAGATTATAATGGAGGAGCTCGGTGGCGCAGTGGTTTAGCACCTGACCCAGTGATTGCGGAGGTTAAGCAACTTTCGCAAGGGTCGGTCATGGGATGGGTGACCAAAAATTTATTATCTCGAGCTTTTCCGTGCTTCGGAAGGCACGTTAAGCTGTTGGTTCCGGCTGTATTTGCGGTCGTTAACACCCACCAATCCGCATTGGGCCCGCGTGGTGGGTTATGGCCCGTCCTTATCCATCCATAAGGAAGACCTGTGCCCTAGCAGTGGGGACATTAAAAAAAGCTGATGGTCATTATAATGGAGTTTAATATAGTATGTGCCCTGTGGTATGGAGCAGGGTGCGGTATTAATACGTTAGTGGGTGTTTGTCTGCCGATGTAATAGGTGCGTGTGTTCCACTTCCTGTCAGGCAAGCTGCACAAGGTGCTGGACGAGAGCCTGCAGCGCTTCCAGGAGCTGCAGCACCAGACGCAGCAGCTGCCCAACATGGAGTTCGGCAGAAGGTATGCTAACCATACTAATATCAGGGGTCTCACTCCGCGCTTAAACTTTTATATTAGCCTAGCTCGCGGCTGACTCAGTCTAGCCATGGCAAAAACACGAACGAGTCAGTTTTTAATTCTTTACTACTTTTTCTCTTAGGCTGGCCACAGACCTACCGGTTTCATTTCTTTGCTTTGCTTGAGGCGCGTTCAGAGCCTACGCTCCGAGTGCAACATTCAGCTTTAACGGCGTTCCAAACATTAGTGTGTTGCAACTTTTTAACCATCAAAATCGCTCGTTGAAAAACGCTCTGACGTATATATATATAAAAATTTACAATTTCATTTGACATTCTATTGTATTTTGATGTTTTTGTGTCTAAATTTCACAAAGTTCATGGTTGCTCCTCAAAAAACAGATTATTTTTGATTTAGTGTATAAGAAAGTTTAAATTATCCGTATTCTAAATCGAAAACGAAGACTTTGTATTACTAATGACATCTAAACTTAAAACAATAAAAAAACCAAACGACCGTGCTCTGAACCTCGGAACGCACAGTCCTGTTCTATACACATCAACTTTGTCTAGGGATACCAGGTGTTATTTTCATTCAAACGAGGTAACTTTGAACCTTTGGTTTCCTGCCAGGGATGTACTGTGCTGTGATCTGATGACGGCTATCCAGGGAGTGAATGGAGGAGATTCAGATCGCTATACACACCTAACTGATCTGACCAGCATTCTAAAAACGTAAGGGACATGTTTAAAAAAACCGCGAAAATAGCATGAAAATGTATGGAAATCCTCAAACTGAGATCTCTGACCCATTAATCTTTTAGAATGCTGATCAGATCAAATGAGTTTGTATAGCGATCTGAATCTACTCCATTCAGTCCCTGGATGGCCATCATCAGATTACAGCACGGTACATCCCTGGCAGAAAACCAAGGCTTCAAAGTTACCTCGTTTGTATGAAAATAACACCTGTATCCCTGGTGCATCCACACATGCCAGCGATTAAGGCCTGCAGCTTGACTGACGACATGTTTTGCAAACGAATCCCAGCTGGCCTTATAGCCAAGTGGCTTTCTACAATTTGAATAGAAAAATCATATTGGAGATTCAAACTGAGGAACTAATGGCGCCACAAGCGACTGTCCTAAAATCGTTTGATTGGTTGTTTTCAAATGACGTATTTTAACCAATAAAAACCCAATGGGCACGCGGCGTGCGCGCCAGCAGGCGCGGAAATCGCGGGGTACAACACACTGAGCTCCATAGTATTGTGCCGGTTTTTGTACGTAAGCGCGGGGCCGCGTCTGAGGCCGACCGGCGCGGAGGCGCGTCGAAAACCGCCCGAATTGGCGTCACGCTGCGCCGTCGCCGCGCACGTGAAACGCCAAATCGCGCCCTGCGACGCCGCGCAGCGGCAGTGTGAGAATCGCCTTAGCGGATTAGCTATTAATTAGCGGACGAGTCGCCGCGCCGCTGGCGCCATCTGCGATTAACTTTGCGTGTGGATCCCTATTGACGTAAGATGTCGCTAACAATAGACGTTTTGAAGTGTCAATTTCATACACTTAATATCACTTCTATTCTATTCGAATAATCGAAAATCCAAGCGTTTGCTACTTGTCTAAGGTGTGTCTAATCTGCCCCCCTAGCCAAAGTAACATTTGCAACTCTTCGTTATCGCTTCGCTTTCGAATCATATATGGGATTTGCATAAGGTTTCGGTAACAATCGAATCATAAAACGTCAATTTTTGCCGTTATGTCGTTTTTCCGAAAATCTACTTAATTTTGCACCTTATTATAACGCAATAAGATCACACAATGTGAGTATTGCCACAGAATAACTAATAGTACAAGTACAGAAGCAGCACGTCGCATAATATTTTAAATAAATAGCGACATTTGCTCCGACACAATAAAGTGCAATTCAGATCGTAGTATTCACCTAGTAGTTGCCTCTCTTTCTATCGTGTGCTCTTAGCTTTTTTGACGACGCAACGTTAGGTTTGTCTTCTTTTAAATGAACTGTGTAGCATTTATCATAATGTGAAAAACGACAATTGTTTATTGGTTTTTGATTTAGACATTCGTACACGGCACAGTAATGTCGATTCCACATTGTTACTATTATAAAGAGACAATACCTACGCAGGTAGTAAGCTGCCGCGCGACTACACAAGCGGGCGTGTGGCAGCCCTCTGCTCACCTACCGCTAGCCGTGCCTCCGAAGGCATTTAATGAAACGCACTTTAAGCCTTCTGCAAGGGCTTTCGATCGCGGGGATCCGCCATAGCCGCTTCAAATAGATTTTTGTTACAGAATGGCTGCAGAACGCGATTTAGAAAAGTCTGATGCAGTCCACCTAGCCAACGTGTTGTTCGACGAGAGCGGGCACTTCGTGGTGTACTCCACCATGCTGGGGGTGAAGGTCGTCAACCTCGTCACCAACCGCTGCGTGGCCATGCTCGGCAAGCCGGAGAACCTGCGTCCGCTACACCTGGCACTTTTCCAGGTGCTCGCTACTTAGTAAACTCTGTCAAAACTCTTTCCACCTCATACACCGCTGCGTACATTTTCGATTTTCTGTCATTAAATGTCAATGGTGTCGATTCGGTGCAGCACGATTTAACTAAATTGATAGGACTAAACTAATATTAATGTTGCATCCTTTTCTTTCCGTATCGAAAAGACAAGAGCAGATTGCTAAAATTAGCTTATAGTCCTGTCCAGTGGCGGTACCTCCATTCAAGCCGAAAAGCCCGGCTTGCCCTAACAAAATCTTATTAACACTACTAATGAATCTCAATTAATGACAACAACAAAATATTATTCACGAACGTAAATTTTCAATCAGAAATAAACAAAGATTCAATATTTCAAACAACTGATCGATAGTCAAGTCGTGAAACTGCATAATACTCGTATAGCGTATTAATATAACAATACACTACATCTCTCTCGCACTCGTTGGCTTGCAACCGGGCTTCGCGAATTCATATATCCGCACTCTTCTCACTTAAACGAAACTGGTACCCCCCTACATACATACTACTGTACGTATCTTATAGATTCTATGAGAAATGCAGTCTGCCTGCATGCCTGTGTCAGAAATTGTTTAAAATTTAATGATTTAAACCACTTAAACGAGCAAATCATTTGTTTTATGATAAAAAATAACAATCAAATAGCGAAGATAAATACCACACTTAGTCCATATTTCGTCTTTAAAACTATCACTATTTCAATCAAACCAAACTAAAATGATTTATTTAGCAAGTTTACTTCAACAATAGCAAAATACTTAGCTTTTATGCATTAAAAAGTACTCAGAGCCAGATTTTACTGACAAGAGGCCGAGTTGTGTTCACTGCGCGATTCGATGGCTCGAATAAGAATAATTCCACTGTCCGTTCGCCAACGTGGCGTAAACAACCCACTCTGCCCCGCCTCTGACTACCGGAAGTGTTTGTGCAAAATCGTTATAATAGTCAATGTTCAATCGATAATTATTTGTAAAATTACTATTAATCAATAACTTATTATTATCAAAACATAATTAGTTTATAATTTATAAGATTTTAGAAATAATATACTACTCAGGATCACTTAACCGGAAATGGCTACACAAATCACCATGTGAACTAACATTTATACTAAAAATCAGTTTGAAAATAAATATTAATAAATTATTCATTGGATAGTGCTATAAAAATAATTATTTGATTTGCTTATTTTGAACAAACAACGTTAAATATCTCACACCTGCTTGCTATTGAAGTTAGCCGCAAGTGGGTACGAGGCCGCCGCGTAAACAACAGCCAACAGCTCACGATCAGGCCAATCCCTACGCAGCAGCCCGCAATCAGACCAATGGCTGTGTAGCGCATACTAACGGGCGAATCAGGAGCGATATTGAGCGCGTGGCTCATATTGTTACCTATGTGTGTGTGAAGTAGCAACTTTTAACAATAACAGGTGTTTGTTTTGTTTTGCATTTTGTAGTTGAGTGAATGGTTATTTGTTAAAAAGTTACAAGTGTTTTGCATAAATTAGCGTTTATCGTTGTAAAAAATGATGTCATCACAGTTCAGATCGATGACTTAATGTGGTTCCTTGTGATTGTGAAGGATCTAATGTGTAAGTGTTGATCAGCGAGGGAAAGGTAAATTCATTGAGCATAGCCGAAAAAAGCAGGTCATATTATCTTCATACAGAACTGATGTGTATATTTTGTAAACTAGTTTTTTAGAGCTTCGGGCCTTTCAGACCCTAGGCACGCCACTGGTCCTGTCAATGGGGATGGCAACGCAAAGCTAATTGTAGATGTCGCTGCAAACGCTTGTTCCTAAGACAGTAAACGTTCAGAACAAATGTATGGGAAAATAGGTATTTATTTTGTGGTATTTTTTTTTATCGAAAATGACCCAAAATGGATATAAAAGATTATTCTACAATGCAAGTGCCGGAATTGAAAGCCAAACTAAGACGTTTTTATTCATAGAGAATTTATAAATTTTTTTGAAGTGAAAACTTCTTTAGCGGCGCGTTGTACGCTTTGTAATGGGGAAAAAATAAACTCGCGTCAGTAAGAATCACGTGGCTGATCGAAAATTCGTAAGACGGATGTGATGGATGGAGAGTAGACAGCTAGCGGCGGAAGTATCCCCCTCTCTTTCTAGGGGGAGCGGTAAAAATGGCGGTGCGTCATTTTAAGACGTAAACACTTGTGTCACCAGCAACGCGCTAATTTTGAAAATGGAACTAATAGCAGCGATCACTTCGGTGAAATCCTAGACTTATTTATACTCTGTGACTATAAGTTTAAATCGTAGAATGCGTGCATGTAGAAATTAAAAAGGCCACTGGCGCGAAATCTTTAGATTTTTTCTCTAATTACAAACTGATTGAATTGTGTGACTGTATAGTAATAGGAAATAAGGAGTTATTGATCGCAGTCAGTTGTTATTATTCAACGTCTCTTGGTCGCCTCATTGCATGGCGACCCTGCCAGGACTGGTGACCCTGCCTCTTGGTCGCCTCCTTGCACACAACCGTATCCAAAATTCGTGTGTTTGAGTAAGGTTTCGTGCGAGTTAAATTGATCTAAACTTGTTGCGTTATTTTAGAACGATTCTTAAATATTTATTTACCTTTTTGATATTATGCCACATGTTGGCGCAAATGCTGCAACCTCTCTTCGTCTATAAATCAGCGAACTAAAATCTATGGAAAAAGCATTCCTCTCAAAAATGGCGCAATACGAAAATGTCAACATTTAATAATGCAGCATAAAGCGACTGAACACTGGTAGCACAATAGCGACCATAACTTGTATAATCATAGATATTTTCTTTAAGTACTTAAAAACGAAAAAATATGATACCTACGTTATTTCTGCATCATTTTACTGCCTTTAGACTGCACAGGACGTCATTTCTAATAAACTCTCTCTTTCTCTATTTTCTTTACAACAGAAACTGCAATTATTGTAAAGAACGTTAACGTTTGTCACCGGGCGCGTGGCTGGCATTTTTTAGTCCCCTTGGTCCCTTTTTTTTAAGCAATATTTGTTTGCAGTTACACTTCCATAGATTTTAGTTCGCTGACCTCCATCTAGTAGAGATACGAGAGTGAGATCTTACGCTTCTAGCGTTTTCAAGTTCTTTTACATATTATAACCATAAAATTTCGTTGTACAGGGTCGGACCAACCAATCAAAAGTGGCGTCTACCCTCGAGATGGAAGGCTCCGAGAACCCCACCCTCCTGAACGTGAAGACGGACCCCACTCTCTTCTGCACGGCGTACAAGAAAAACAGATTCTACATGTTCTCGCAGCGGAGCCCTGACGACGTGAAGAGCCCTGATGCAGACAGAGACATATTCAACGAGAAACCTTCCAAGGAAGACATTATATCTGCTACGGAAGGGCAAGGTATGAATGATATTAGTACAAACTAGCTTTCCGCCAGCAGCTTCCCCCAAGTGGACTACAGATTATATCGTGGGACCCGTGCCCAGCAGTGGGATGAACAGTAGCCTATGTTTTTACCCAAGGATCCTCCTATCTATATCCGCACCAAATTTGATCAAAATCGGTCCAGCGGTCTAGGCGTGAAAACGTGACAGATGCATTTAGTATGTATTATTCTGACAGTTATTTGTGTGGCGAATGCCCATGTTGTGCCCGCTCCAGTTCATGTTGGGAACACTACACTTGAAGTTGTTGACCATTATGTATACCTAGGACAGGCAGTCCAGTTAGGTAGGTCCAACTTTGAGAAAGAGATCTCTCGTCGAATTAAACTCGGATGGGCAGCATTCGGGAAGCTTCGAAAAATCTTCGTGTTCGATTTACCTCAGTGTCTCAAGACGAAAGTCTTTGACCAGTGTGTGTTGCCAGTGATGACTTATGGCAGTGAAACGTGATCGCTAACTATGGGTCTTATAAGGAGGCTCAAGGTCACCCAGCGTGCAATGGAGAGTTTACCTGCGTGATCGAATCAGAAATGAGGAGATCCGCAGGCGAACTAAAGTAACCGACATCGCTCGAAGGATTGCTCAGCTGAAGTGGCAGTGGGCTGGACACATAGCGAGAAGAACTGATGGCCGTTGGGGCGGAAAGGTTCTGGAATGGCGACCGCGCACCGGACGACGCTCCGTGGGTAGGCCCCCGACAAGGTGGACCGACGATCTGGTGAAGGTCGCGGGAAGCCACTGGATGCGGGCAGCGCAGGACCGATCGTCGTGGAGATCCTTGGGGGAGGCCTATACCCAGCAGTGGGTGTCGTGCGGCTGATATGATGATGATGGCAGTTTGCCAATAATGATCAGTGACTAATTTTCTCATCAGAAAGATTTTTCAGCAATTTTAATTTTCTTTCCATTTTGTCATCAAGTGCTTTTATAAGATTAGTTTCTGCTATCATGAAAACGAAACATAGCGGGATAGTGAACTTCAGCATAATTATCTCTTGTTGTGATTTGTGATGTTGTTGTGCGGATTGAGACAGTATTTGTCTAGGGTTCTATTAAATAAAAAATCTAAAAAATCAAACCAAATAAAAATTATTGCGTTTTGTATGAAAAAAAGCATTTATTTTGAATGGGGTTAGTATTTCGGATTTTTTATTTAATATAATAGAACCCTAGATACATACTCTCTTTAATTCGAATAAAATCACAAGAAAAGTTCTCGCTCAAATTGCATGACAATTCTCGATTGAAATGGATTGAAATCGTGTGAAACCATTTGAAATTAATGAATTTTGCCAGTTTCATTTATTTGCAAAGTGATATTATAGCACTGTTATCCACTGAAACTGTCAAATTTCATTAATTTCAACGATTTCAAACAGTTTTAATCGATTTTAAACGAGAATTGTTAACAACACAGTTACGTTATCAGAGGACTGTTAACTAAGGATTGAAAAATCATTCTCAAAATTGATTCTCCATTAAGACCCATATTTCTTTACCAGGGGTACAGCGCATATACGAGCAGGCGATCTTACACACGTCCTTGGGCGACATCCACGTGCGTATATTCGGCAAGGACGTCCCGCGCAGCGCCGAGAACTTCTGCGTGCACGCGCGCAACGGGTACTACAACGGGCACGTGTTCCATAGAGTTATAAAAGGGTTCATGGTGCAGACTGGGGATCCCACTGGTGAGCATTACATTTTTTAACAATTTCTTTATGAACAATACAACTACACTGCACAATAAATTAGAGAATACATCCAAAAAATACGTACCAAACTCAATTTTTTTGGTGCCGATTCATGATAAATCTGTTAAAAAAGTTATAACATCATTAAATAATACGAATTCAGATCAGAAGGACATGACTGCGTCAGCACCCAAGTCATTAAAGAATGCAAGAATGAATTAAGCCAAGTGTTAACAATTTTGATTAATTTCTCCTTAGAATGCGGAACTTTTCCAGATAAACTAAAAATATCAATTGTTAAGTCGCTACATAAAAAAGAAGATAGAACTGATATAAAAATATATTTTATCTACTCTCATATCGTAAAATTCGAATTATGAATTTCAAAACGAATTTATATTGGCATACTTTATACACGCAATACCGAAAAAAAATTAAAAAGTTATTTTATAACATACCTTCGCTATACTAAAGTATGCTATAAAATAACTTTTTTTCTCATTACGATACAGGGCCAATCCAAGAAGAGCAGGTGCCGCGATATTAAAAAAAAAAAACAATGATATTCCCATATACTTTCCATGATTAAAATGTACTCTATGGTGATCGATGACTTAGCGTAACGATTCGTCTGCTGGAATTCACTCATATCATTATTTTTTTTTCTAATAGAATACGCGCCATTTTTTATTTTAATTTTTATTTCGCTTAAAAATTTCTGATAGTAGGTAGTGAGTGTGAAAAAAGACTCCCCGATATTTTAGATGCGGCGACGGAAAAACGTCTTACTTTACCTAGGTAAGTAACCTACCTACCTACCTAAATCAAAGTCGAGAAACTACTTACTCTTTTTACTATTGATATTTTATTTTGTAGGTTCAATCACAAATTGTATGAGAGTAGATAAAGTAGTGTATGAAACTGTACATAACTAGGTATTAAAACACTCGTGTGATACTATTAAAAACCTCGCCTACGGCTCGGTTTTTAAACACACACTCATGTTTTAATACCCCTCATTATGCATCAGTTTCATAAACTACTATTATCTACCTACCCATGCTTTAAATCCTCTGTAAGAGGTTCTGAAACAGTTAGCTTACTGTCATCATTACAATATCCTGAGCGAGAGCTGGTGGTGCTGTGCCGCGCGCTTTATGAAATTCAGTACAACATTATAACACTCTTGCGGAAGACATAATGACGAGGAGGGAGAGGAAAGTCAAAGTCAAAGACAAAATCAAAGTCAAAACCTTTATAGAGGATACATATCATGGGTTTAGATAAATATCATGGGTGTTTTTAATCCATATGTATTAAAATATTGGTTGTTTCCCTAATAAAAATAAAAAAAATAAAAAAATGGGTGTAGATAAAGTCTTGTATGCAACTGTACATAATTAGGTATTAAAACACTCATGTGATACTATTATCACACTCGGCTTCGCCTCGTGTGATAAACCCACATTCGTGTTTTAATACCCCTCGTTATAGTACAGTTGCATAAATAACTATAAATTAATTATTAATAAAATTAATATTTATTAGAAAAAATTTAATTTAGTTTTCCGAATTAATAATGTTAATTATAAATTAATATAATGCTTAAACAAATAACTAAAATTAGAATTAGGATTAATATTAATCTATCTAAAGAAATGTATTAAATATGTACATAAATGGTTGTTTTGCATGCTATTGTATTATGGCTAAATAGGTTCAAAGCTACTATTAATTTTTATAACACCAACATTGATTATGTTCCTACCCTATTTAATGGCAAATAAAGTATTTGTATTTCGAATGCACAACATTTTTAGTACATACTTACTTTACGTCTTATTGAACCACAAAAAAAAACTGCAAACAAAAGCGCTCGAGGCGTGCGGTAAAATCAACTTTCCGCACGCTGTACTAAACCGTAAACAAAAACGCAAGGCTTGAGGCGCTGTACTGTGTCGTCGAAAGCACACATTTTCGAGCAACTGCATTGGAAAAAAATCGTATTAATTATCAACAACTGTGATTTTCAATGACGGTGTGCGAAGATTTTGTCTTTCTAAGAGAGAGTTTGTCTTTCTAAGAGAGTTTGTCTTTCTAAGAGAGTTTGTCTTTCTAAGAGAGTTTGTCTTTCTAAGAGAGCTTTTACTATGATGTTTTGTTTGAAGGTACTGGCACAGGCGGTGAGAGTATATGGGGCGGCGAGTTCGCCGACGAGTTCCGATCGCACCTGAAGCACGATCGGCCCTACACCGTGAGCATGGCCAACGCCGGGCCCGACTCCAACGGCAGCCAGTTCTTCATCACGCTGGCGCCCACTGTATGTACCCGCCTGTACTGTAGCCCCGCCCGTGTGCACCCCCGGCCCTACACCGTGAGCATGGCCAACGCCGGGCCCGACTCCAACGGCAGCCAGTTCTTCATCACGCTGGCGCCCACTGTATGTACCCGCCTGTACTGTAGCCCCGCCCGTGTGCACCCCCGGCCCTACACCGTGAGCATGGCCAACGCCGGGCCCGACTCCAACGGCAGCCAGTTCTTCATCACGCTGGCGCCCACTGTATGTACCCGCCTGTACTGTAGCCCCGCCCGTGTGCACCCCCGGCCCTACACCGTGAGCATGGCCAACGCCGGGCCCGACTCCAACGGCAGCCAGTTCTTCATCACGCTGGCGCCCACTGTATGTACCCGCCTGTACTGTAGCCCCGCCCGTGTGCACCCCCGGCCCTACACCGTGAGCATGGCCAACGCCGGGCCCGACTCCAACGGCAGCCAGTTCTTCATCACGCTGGCGCCCACTGTATGTACCCGCCTGTACTGTAGCCCCGCCCGTGTGCACCCCCGGCCCTACACCGTGAGCATGGCCAACGCCGGGCCCGACTCCAACGGCAGCCAGTTCTTCATCACGCTGGCGCCCACTGTATGTACCCGCCTGTACTGTAGCCCCGCCCGTGTGCACCCCCGGCCCTACACCGTGAGCATGGCCAACGCCGGGCCCGACTCCAACGGCAGCCAGTTCTTCATCACGCTGGCGCCCACTGTATGTACCCGCCTGTACTGTAGCCCCGCCCGTGTGCACCCCCGGCCCTACACCGTGAGCATGGCCAACGCCGGGCCCGACTCCAACGGCAGCCAGTTCTTCATCACGCTGGCGCCCACTGTATGTACCCGCCTGTACTGTAGCCCCGCCCGTGTGCACCCCCGGCCCTACACCGTGAGCATGGCCAACGCCGGGCCCGACTCCAACGGCAGCCAGTTCTTCATCACGCTGGCGCCCACTGTATGTACCCGCCTGTACTGTAGCCCCGCCCGTGTGCACCCCCGGCCCTACACCGTGAGCATGGCCAACGCCGGGCCCGACTCCAACGGCAGCCAGTTCTTCATCACGCTGGCGCCCACTGTATGTACCCGCCTGTACTGTAGCCCCGCCCGTGTGCACCCCCGGCCCTACACCGTGAGCATGGCCATCGCCGGGCCCGACTCCAACGGCAGCCAGTTCTTCATCACGCTGGCGCCCACTGTATGTACCCGCCTGTACTGTAGCCCCGCCCGTGTGCACCCCCGGCCCTACACCGTGAGCATGGCCAACGCCGGGCCGGACTCCAACGGCAGCCAGTTCTTCATCACGCTGGCGCCCACTGTATGTACCCGCCTGTACTGTAGCCCCGCCCGTGTGCACCCCCGGCCCTACACCGTGAGCATGGCCAACGCCGGGCCGGACTCCAACGGCAGCCAGTTCTTCATCACGCTGGCGCCCACTGTATGTACCCGCCTGTACTGTAGCCCCGCCCGTGTGCACCCCCGGCCCTACACCGTGAGCATGGCCAACGCCGGGCCGGACTCCAACGGCAGCCAGTTCTTCATCACGCTGGCGCCCACTGTATGTACCCGCCTGTACTGTAGCCCCGCCCGTGTGCACCCCCGGCCCTACACCGTGAGCATGGCCAACGCCGGGCCGGACTCCAACGGCAGCCAGTTCTTCATCACGCTGGCGCCCACTGTATGTACCCGCCTGTACTGTAGCCCCGCCCGTGTGCACCCCCGGCCCTACACCGTGAGCATGGCCAACGCCGGGCCGGACTCCAACGGCAGCCAGTTCTTCATCACGCTGGCGCCCACTGTATGTACCCGCCTGTACTGTAGCCCCGCCCGTGTGCACCCCCGGCCCTACACCGTGAGCATGGCCAACGCCGGGCCGGACTCCAACGGCAGCCAGTTCTTCATCACGCTGGCGCCCACTGTATGTACCCGCCTGTACTGTAGCCCCGCCCGTGTGCACCCCCGGCCCTACACCGTGAGCATGGCCAACGCCGGGCCGGACTCCAACGGCAGCCAGTTCTTCATCACGCTGGCGCCCACTGTATGTACCCGCCTGTACTGTAGCCCCGCCCGTGTGCACCCCCGGCCCTACACCGTGAGCATGGCCAACGCCGTGCCGGACTCCAACGGCAGCCAGTTCTTCATCACGCTGGCGCCCACTGTATGTACCCGCCTGTACTGTAGCCCCGGCCGTGTGCACCCCCGGCCCTACACCGTGAGCATGGCCAACGCCGGGCCGGACTCCAACGGCAGCCAGTTCTTCATCACGCTGGCGCCCACTGTATGTACCCGCCTGTACTGTAGCCCCGGCCGTGTGCACCCCCGGCCCTACACCGTGAGCATGGCCAACGCCGGGCCGGACTCCAACGGCAGCCAGTTCTTCATCACGCTGGCGCCCACTGTATGTACCCGCCTGTACTGTAGCCCCGGCCGTGTGCACCCCCGGCCCTACACCGTGAGCATGGCCAACGCCGGGCCCGACTCCAACGGCAGCCAGTTCTTCATCATGCACACTTTTTTTTATTAGAAATGATTCTCATTCGTGAAAGTTCAAGTGTCAAAATATTTCTCTCAAAAAATAGGAACAACAACAAGCAAAAATATAGAGTGTGTCAAAGAATTAGAGTCTTACAACAACTAATGAATTTAAAACGCCTTTTCGAGCTTGATTCCTTTAATTTAAGCAGGGGGGCTCACTCCACGCTTAAACTTTAATATTAGCCTACTGCTCGCGGCTCACTCAGCCGAGCCAGCGCACGAGGGACGTCATGTGTCGGTTGAGACAGAGCTACGCGACTAACGCGACAGACAGAGAAGGTGCATACAATAATAGGCACGGAACTCTGTGCAATTTGAAATCGTACTTTATTGCCGTGCAGCGAGAGTATTTTATTATTTGATTGTCTTCGCGCAGATGGACTTCTGTACATTAAGTACTATCATATTATTATATTCTGTGATATATATTTATTTTTAATCATTTATTTCAGGCATCAATGGCCCTTAATAGAAGTTTTCTTTACAGTAGTGACAAAAATCCTTCGTATTTGATATAAACTGTGTTACAGCCGTGGCTGGACAACAAGCACACAGTGTTCGGTCGCGTGGTGCGCGGTATGGAGGTGGTGCAGAACATCGGCTCCGCCAAAACCAACCCCAAGACGGACAAGCCCTACGACGACATCAGAATCGTGTCGGTCACTGTCAAGTAACTCGGTGATGTAGCCGTCGAGACGTATACTACAATTTGTAGACCCGGCACGGATCTTGAGCACATGAGTAAAGAACAGGACCAGAGACAAAGCTTTACACAGCCGCGCGAATCGGTTGCACTACTACAAGCACGCGAGGCATGTGTGCGTGTCCACTGGCCGCTTGTCGCGGACGCGGAAAAACCGGAAAAAACCTGTTTTGACAACTGCAGCCAGTTGACAATCTTAGGGCATTGCTTGTTTTGTTAGTTGCAAGTTTCACGTTCTCTGAAAGGAGTTAAAGTAGATTGGACACACTGTATTGTTCATAAAACCAGAAATTCAGAGTATTTCAGAAAGATAAAATAATTCATATACATTTAAATATGAAAAAAAACTAACTTATAAATCGTCATTATTTATCTTTTTATTAAAATTAACAATAGTTTGCCAGATTACTATACTTAAGGAAAAGGCATTAATTTTTCTATCTATAATCATTATTATTTGTAACATCAATAATTATTAGGTAAGAGGTAGATGTATTATAAAAAATTGTATTGTCATTTTACATTAAAAGTTGCAAATCAATAATTTGTTTGAATAAAAAAAAAATATCTTATAAACACAAACGAAACTACCTATATACTCTAAGTCAAATGTAATAATAGAAACAGGGTGCTTGCACCAACATTGGTCATTTAGCCTATTCCAAAATAATAATAAAAAAACAAAAAATACTTACCTTAAAAATAAATCAAATTTTAAATAAATCAATAAAATCTAAATAAGGACTAATGTTCGTGCAATTACAGTCTGTGTATTTATAATGTTAGTTAAGCATGTTTACCTTTCCATTTTCATGTTATGTTCTAAATAAAGTATAGTATGCTCAAAACTTGCGAACTCTCATGGGCACACAAACCCTAGTGGTTTTTGCTAATGAGTAACGTATAATATAATCTGTATTTATGTATGTCTTGAACAATAAATAAATAAAATAAAATAAAATAAATAATTGCTCCACAGATTTCGTGTGAAAGCGAAATATGATATCGTTAGCGGAGCGGACGGATTAAAATGTAATAAAAATTTATTTTTACTCATCAATACATGATAATTACCAACTATTTGCTGTTAACGTTAAAGCTGGCAGGTATTTAAAAAAATGTGTCCTTTTGAGAATAGGTCATTACGCGAATAAGGCATTATGCGAATGTGTCTTTTTGAGAATGAGCTATTATGCGAATGTGTCTTTTTGAGAATGAGGTATTATGTGAATAGGTCCTTTCGAGAACAAATCATTCTGAGAATGTGTCTTTTTTTGGCCGTGTGGCATTTTGCGAATAGGTCCTTTCGCTACTAAGCTCTTAAGAAGCTTTGTCTCTGGTCCTTTTCTTTACTCATGTGTCTTGAGCGCTGAGAAAGTGCCCAGAAGTCATTTTGAAAGCCTTGCCTCGCGAAGCGCGGCGCGATGAATTTTCTCTTCATTTCGCGGAAACGCACACCGCACAGCAGTTTATTTATTTATTATAATAAATTCCAGAGCAATAAATATTAACAATAATTATCTTACAAACTTAGCTTAATGCCAATAACAAATGTATTAAGGGCTGATTTCAATAATCTATCTTTAGTAAGAGATAGGCCTACTAAGTGTGCTTATCTCCGTAGTGCTTCCCAAAGAGTAAAGGTCTTAAAATGAACATGGATAAGACGAAAATCATGTCGAATGCTCATGTTGTGCCCGCTCCATTTCATGTTGGGAACACTACACTTGAAGTTGTATACCTAGGACAGGCAGTCCAGTTAGGTAGGTCCAACTTTGAGAAGGAGATCTCTCGTCGAATCCAACTCGGATGGGCAGCATTCGGGAAGCTCCGAAAAATCTTCATGTCCGATTTACCTCAGTGTCTCAAGACGAAAGTCTATGATCAGTGTGTGTTGCCATAGTGATGACTTACGGCAGTGAAACGTGATCGCTAACTATGGGTCTCATAATGAGGCTCAAGGTCACCCAGCGTGCAATGGAGAGAGCCATGCTCGGCGTTTCCCTGCGTGATCGAATCAGAAATGAGGAGATCCGCAGGGGAACTAAAGTAACCGACATCGCTCGAAGGATTGCTCAGCTAAAGTGGCAGTGGGCTGGACACATAGCGAGAAGAACCGATGGCCGTTGGGGCGGAAAGGCTCTTGAATGGTGACCGCGCACCGAACGACGCTCCGTGGGTAGGCCCCCGACAAGGTGGACCGACGATCTGGTGAAGGTTGCCGGAAGCCACTGGATGTGGGAAGCGCAGGACCGATCGTCGTGGAAATCCTTGGGGGAGGCCTATACCCAGCAGTGGGTGTCGTGCGGCTGATATGATGATGATGATGATGAGGCCTACTAAGATCTGTTACTAAGCAAATATTGTTATTTCCCGTTATTTAACAGAAATATCTAGGCAACAAATCTTTAGTAAGCCTATCTCTTAATAAGGATAAGCTATAGAAATCGGCCGTAAGTTAGATTACAGACCACGTTTTTTGGCTTGTGTAATAGTCATTCATTCTTATATTTATATTATAATGTAGTATTGTATACTGTATATGTTCTATAAATCAAATAAGTAAACCAAATGTATTACGAATTCGCGCTGCTATGAGCCCGTTCGCGTGGTCAGTCTGTTGCGCGCAGTCTTGGGTTCTATCGCGGTTACGTGATTGGCTACTTTTGTGCCGCGTTACACTACGTTCACACGGAGACACGATTGGATTGGCTTTTTACCGTATACGGCAGAACCGAATGCTCTGTTCACACGGCACTCGGTTTTGCTAAAAACTGAATAGTGTGACATCCTGTGAATATGCTATTCAGTTTTTAAAACCAAATCGGTGCTCGTGGAACGCATGTACTAAAGTGCTATTGCCATTGAACCGAATACGGTATTTTGTCGTGTGTCGTGACGTGACCCGATTGCAGTCGCCAAATCGGATGTCAAGTTTTGCCCGTTTCGGTTTTTTGCCGGATCTTGAAACCGAATGCACGTGTGAACTCGTACATTTAAATGACATTGTGACTAAACCGTTCCTGAAAAAATCGGATCCGGTTTATCTACGTGTGAACGTAGGGTTAGTCGTGACTCGTGTACGTTAGTTGCGCAACTTTAGTCTACAATACATTGGTTCCGAAGTGTACCGACGATGCCACATCAGTAGCCCTACCATGAGTTGATGCAAACTGTTTACGTTACAGTAAACTGTCGGATATACTGCTCACAGTCAATACGAGTGAAAGAGAGAAAACGATAGTTTACGGTAACGTAAACAGTTTGCAACAACTCATGGTAGGGCCACTGTCTATACATGTCGAGCTTGAGGCCATCTTTATGCCCTGCGTAATAAAAGCTGTTTTCGCAGTTCAATTGTTTAACTTAAGACGAATAGTGCCCTCACAGTGGTGCCCTCATTAAATTAAATTAATTGCTCGCTAAGTACATAATGTATCGAAAATTCAAACGTGCAGATTGAAGCTAAAGTCTGTCCATCCTTACTTCACATTCCAACACATCCATTCTAACACAAGTATACCATTACTTTCTGGGGCGGTCTCACCTCAAACTATTTTTTTGTATTTTGGGAAATAAAAACTATTTTTATTTATTTATTTATTTTATTACTTGTCTTATTTAGTAAACAGTGTTCGACAGTTGTCATACAATTTTTATACTTAATTCATTATTTATAAGTTAGTGACTTTATGAATTTTTTATTAATTTGCTAACAATTTATTTCGTAATCTGTGTGTGGAAAACCATTTGTTGTATTTTATAAATGATTATTTCAATACAGAGTTGGGAGAAGATTGTTTACCATATAAGACAAGTAAGGATAGACAGACTAAGGTTTTATAGGTTATTTACAAACAATAACCTCTGTAAAATATAGTTCGTTATAGTAGTAGGCAAATGTGCCAAAAGTGGCCACTTGTTGCACTGTGAGGGCACTAATTACCCAACTAGCCAACTTTTTTTATGTAAAGGGATAAACGATCACGAATCTTAAAAAATACGGGATTTCTCCTTATCACTCGGGACAAATAAAGGTCATTGTATTTTTACTTAAACTTAAAACTAGACTTCGATACAGATTTTATTGCGCACAACATTTTTTTTTTGTGTTTTGACATGTTTATAAAAAAAAACACAATCGAAATCGTAATTGAACATTGTTAGCAGATTGGCCGGTCTGTAGATTTTCGTAAAATACGGGACGTGGGCAGGCCTCCTTCACTCGCTCAAGGTAGCGCGATAAGCACCTACCCCTAGCCGTGCCGCCGGCGGCACAAGTGAGCAGCGGGCCGCCACACGCCCGCCGCCGTACAAGCGCGGCAGCTTACTGCCTGCGTAGGTATTGTCTCTTTATAATAGTAACAATGTCGAATCGCCATTACTATGCCATGTACGGATGACAAAATCAAAAAACCAATAAACAATTGTCGTTTTTCACATTATGATATATGCTACACAGTTCATTTAAAGGAAGACGACCCTAACGTTGCGTCGTCAGAAAAGGTAAAAAGCACGCGATAGAAAGAGAGGCAACTACTATTAGCGCTGCGCGACTTGAATTGCACTTTATTGTGTTGGAGCAAAAGTTGCTATTTATTTAAATGATTTTGAGGTATGCTGCTTCTGTACTTGTACTATTAGCTATTCTGTGACGTGGGCTGTCTCGGCGGGACATTGAAATTTATACCAATACGGGACGTCCCGTGAAATACGGGACGATTGGCAACGCTAGCACTAATCGTCTTAATGTGCTATTGCGTGCACAATGCCTATAGCGATCTCTACACTTTTGCCCTGTACTCTAGATCCGTGCTGGCACTTACTTAATTAATGTCAATTATGTTGGTTTAAACTAATCTTGCTCAAAGAATGTCTTGTTGAAAAATATGACAGATTTCACGATAAATCTGTCACAACCATCAATGTTTTATTCTTCATCTGTTAAAACGAATTGACGAAGTAAAAAAATCTCAATAACTATCAAAACATGCAAAATAAGAAGATTATTCACACAAAACAAAATATTTACGTCGAAATTCCTATCCTCGAAGATTGTCTCCGTCGTCAGTCAAGTATTAACAGAGAAAAAGTTTTTAAGAGGAGGAAATAGAGAATCAAAAAACAATATGTTAATTTGAAGAAAAGTATAACAATGTAATTATATAATAATAAGTTTTTGCCACAAGTGTATTCAAACACAGATACCTACTTACATATAATTTTAGGAAGATATTCAGCCTTACCACAAAAGATTTTAAAACACAGTTTAATTTAGACACTGTTTAAAGGTGATGCTGTGTCTTTCAAATAATATTGTCAAAACAATTTAGCATCGTCAGTGACTAAGTTAAACACTTGTTAAACATTGTTTTGTGGTAAGGACAATATGTTTAAAATCAATTCTATTTTTTTTTTCAATTTTCATAGTGAAAATCAGAACCGACCAAACAATAAACAAACACGTAAAATTAAAATACTGTATGAATCTATAAACTGTAAAGTGTATGTTGTTGTGTATGTTTTCATGAATTTGTGAGTTGTGAACTTAGTCATAAAATAATTTGTACATTGCATTTTAATTTAAGTACATTTTTTATATAAGTTAATTAAGTAATAAAAAAATGTTTTTTTTAATATATCGTCGTTTTGTTATCTCAAAAATATTATCACTTAAAATATGCAAGAGGGTCAAATAGGTATTGCCCATCAAGTGGCGCGAAAACTCGCAATAAGGAAGTATAAATGGTTTTGTTCCGGATTCGTCATGTTCCTGACTCGTCGAATTCCAGATTCGCCGTATTCCAAATTTGCCGTATTCCAGATTCGTCGTAATAGTCGATGCCATATTATTTATTTATTTATATATTTGATAATTTATTCATTTATCTAATTATAAGATAGACCAACAGCATAGTATACATTACATTTTAGTTCTAATATTATTAATCGATCGTATTTATCTATTTCACTGTAATTTTTTGAATAAAACAAGTATTTTTTCTTTTAAGTAGTTAATTATTTTTATTGTGAGACCATACGCATATATACATGCATCGTGCGTGACGGCGCATGCGCGGCGTGCAAGCAATTTTAACCGTAGGAGTGGTAAAGCGCCAGTGTCGTCGATTATACGTATTACGACGAATCTGGAATACGATGAATCCGGAATACGGCAAATCTGGAATTCGACGAGTCAGGAACATGACGAATCCGGAACAAATCGCACATATTACTGGGGCTGATCTCTATGCACCACCAGGCCTCCTTCACTCGCTCAAGGTCGCGCTATGAGCACCTACCGCTAGCAGTGATAGCAGCACAAGTGAGCAGCGGGCCGCCACACGCCAGCCTGTGTAGTCGCGTGGCTTAATGCCTGCGTAGGTATTGTCTCTTTATAATAGTAACAATGTCGAATCTCCATTACTATGCCGTGTACGGATGACAAAATCAAAAAACCAATAAACAATTGTCGTTTTTCACATTATGATATATGCTATACAGTTTATTTAAAGGAAGACAACCCGGGTTGGAATTAGAAACGAGCTCCCTCGTTCTGGGGAAACTAATGCCGTGGGGGAGCTCAGGGGGTCTTACTGAAACCCCTGATACCGATTTTGGTCGGCGGAAAAGTACCTACGTATTATTTTTTTTTAATTATATAATTTCTGAGTGAAACGGAACGAAAATCAACACGCAAAAAGTAAAGAATAACGTGAAATTAAACGTTTCCTGTCAAAAATGACGTGTTATGTCATTAGAGAGACGTCATTTACGTAGTAAAAAAAACGCCGCCATTTTATGTCGTTTTGTGTGTGCGTGTTATTCGGTTGCGAAACTAGCTATAAAACATGTTAAAAATTAGATGAATAATGCTTTTTATTTTTCATATAATTAGTGACAGAACCGAAGCTCGGCGGGGAAGAGGGAAAACGGGGGAGCGCAGCTGTAAAGAGTTCATTAGGTTAGGTTAGTATGGTGACCAAAAACGCGCGAGCCGAGCGAGCGGAGCGAGCGTGCCGCGGCAGCGGCCGGCGAAGCGCCAGAAACGACATTTTTGTACGTGCGACGTTATTTTACATACTGTCTCCCATTTCCCCACCTTTTTAGCTTCTCTCCTACTAAATTTCCTATTTTTTTGTTTTGAGGTTATGTTTACAAAAAAAATAATTTCTCGAAAAGTACGCATCTCCGGCAGATGGGGGTTGGGGGGGGGGGGGCTGTACCCATCCCCCCTCCTTCCTCCCCCTCCAAGCAAACTCCTATCGAGGGAGCTTATTTCTAATTTTTTACCGCGACCTGAATTGTACTTTATTGTGTTGGAGCAAAAGTCGCTATTTATTTAAATGACTGCGGAATGCTGCTTCTGTACTTGTACTATTAGCTATTCTATGGCACCACCCCTGACCTCTTTGTTGTCACTTGGTTATTAAAACCTGTTTTTTGTAGGTTTATTGACATTTAAAAAACAAAAACAGAGTTAATGCCAAACTATTTTCGAGCTACAACTTAATGTAGGTAAAGAGAAACGCCGGAACAGGCGTTCTTTTCCACCAAGACAATGCTCTCAGCCATACGTCCTGTATTGCTAAGGCTGCCATACACCAAGAAGGCTTCGAATTGGTGGAGCACCCACCGTATTCGCCAAACTTGCCCCCTAGTGAGTAGTCACTATTCCCTAAATTTCCACGTAGAAAATATTTTTTGCACAATCACGAGGTGATATCTACTGTGGAGGAGTGGTTTTCAGAGGTCGGTCAATTTTTTTTTTCAGGAGGCTATTGAGATGCTGGAGCACCGATAGAATGAGTGTATCGGTGTTTATTAGGGATACTATGTACAGGCAACAGCGTCGCATAACCAGTTTGCAACAAAATTCGTGTGCTCGCGTATCGCCCCTGCACGAACTAAACGTATGTGAGAGCGGGCGCGGCGTGTAGGCGATTTTAACCTTAGCAGTGGCAGGGCTGGAAACCGGTTTCTAATTAACCAGGTTAATTTGGATCTCACACAGGTTTTTTCGTAAGTGTTCACTCGGAGCGGAACCGATTCGCGAGCGACATTGCTTCTGGGATAAACCTGGTTAATTCCACGAGTGAATAGTGCAGCGATATATTTTGTCTCTTTTTAACTGCGGGCGGGATCAATGAATTCATAGTTTTACTCGTCTTGTCTTTCGTTTCGTTGCTTTGCAATTGCATCGGGTGGGCGGAGCGAACAAAATCATTTTGGTATTAACCAGGTTTTGGGAGCGGAATCAAAACCAAAACCGTCTACGAGCTTAACCAGAAATAATGCCGGTTTCGACGAGCAGAATCGAAATAAAAAAGCTCTTTTCAAAATATATGAAGCTGTGCGAAACCTGGTTGCGAATTTTAACTAGGTTTTCCAGCCCTGAGCAGTGGTTAAGCGACGCTGTTGCCCATGGGCAACAGCGTCGCTCAAGTACTTTTACTACTTGTACTATTATGTACCATGGTACATAATAGTACAAGTAGTAAAAGTACGAAAACGCTAGAAGCGTAAGATTTCGATCTCGTATCTACTAGATGGAGGTAAGCGAACTTAAAATCTATGGAAGTGTAATTGCAAACAAATATTACTTAAATACCACAGAGCTAAAATATAACAACACGCACAGCATATTTTAGTCGGGCCCACAGATAAATATAACTAGGTCGGTAGGTCGGGCCAGTCACGCCCCGGTGACAGATAGACAAAACACTTAGAGTAAGACGCGCTTCTGTCCCAGAAAGAGAAGCCATACGAAGCGTTCCCCTCTGCCGAAGTACAAGCCCAAATGGGCATACGAGGTTAATAAAACCAGTTGCGCCCGGATTTCTTTCTAGACCGAGTCCAGTCGCGCATGTGAACGCTGCAGTGTTTAAAATGCCGAATTGATGAGTTTTTTGCTGTTAAAAGAGGTCTGGAACATCAAGTTTACTAAAAGACGGTGTTACATTTAACATGAAAGTAATTTTTTGTCGTATTATTGCTATTTGTTTACATTTAAACATTAAATTCGTATATTTTATTCTTGATTAGTTGTCAAATTTGTTCAGTGACATCGGGTCTGCTCGTCCATGGCTCGTCCGTACAAATTTCAGATCTGTCGCTAGATAAATCCGAGTTCTCGCCGATGAGCAACTTAGTGATGTTACCGTATCACAATGTTTGTCGATAAAGGACATGGTCTGGGGCTTGTTTCATATAAAATATTAGTCTAATATTATGAGCATTAGACTAAAAATATTAGTTTAAATCATTAGATATTGTTTCATAAAAGTAGAAACTAATAAAATGAGTTATTAGCGTAGCGTCTAATAATATTAGCTAATATTATTTGTTTTACTAGTAAACCGTTTCATAAACAAAATAAACTAATATTATCAGCTAATAAAATTAGTTACTTTTTGTTAGCGACGCAATGTAAAGTGATAAGTGATAGTGACACAATATGATATGAAAGTGATTAAGTGCTAAAGACACGATGTGAAAACAAAGTGAAAGTGATCAGTGTTTGTAAATAGTGACATTGATATTTTAAGATTCGTATTTTAATATGTTTGAGATAGATTTATATTTTAAAAATATTGTTATCTAAGATAGGTAGTTAAGACTTTGTATAATTTCTTACGTTCTTATATCATGTAAGTTCTGTTTGTTATCTAATAAGTAGGATTTGTGTTTTAAGCAATATATTAAGTAATTTTTCATTGTTTTTAGATAAGGTTTTAGCAAACGTTTAGGTAAAAGTTAGGGTATACCGATAGGGCAATACCTTGTAGACAAAGCCCCAATTTTGTAAATTAGGCATACCAAAGGGGCAATACCACATAGAAAGCCCCCGAAAGTTTTTTGTAAATATCTTTTGAAAGAATTGATGTTTTGTTATAAAATAGTTAGTATTCGATTATATTTTCATAGTTCTATCTTTAGAAATTAAGATTATGTTAGTCTTATCAAAGATTTGTAAAAACAAGCGCTTATTTCGATGTTAGAAAGAGATAGAGATAGTTTTGTTTAGAATTAGACAAAGACAGTTGCGCGTGAACAGGACAGACATACTGTAAGACAGAGAGGTCCGAGTTCTAGAAAGAGTAGAAAGTTCTAGATTGAATTTCAAGAAAATTCCAAGTAATTTGATTGGTTCCGAATTTTCTAGTATTAATTATCGATCAATATATAAATCGGAGAGGTCGAGGTAAGCGCATAGTTTTTTTCTGGCATAGTTTTCTGATATAGTTTTCTGATAATGAAGATACCTTTGTAAAAGAAGAAAAAGGAAGAAATAAAAGAAGAAACAGTAAATGGTGGTTTCATTATAAAGAAAAGGTTCCAGTAAAGTTAATTATGAAGTCAAAGTGAATAGTTAGTGTCCAAGTTAGTGTGTTCTGACAAAAAGCGCGGCAAGTTAATGTTTTAGTGTTCGAATAAGTGTTTGAGTGCTTTCGTGTGGCAAATTAGTATCTGTGACTATGTTCGGATTATGAGATAGTGTCAAGTGCTACGGACTACGAGTTTGCTACGAAGCTACGAGTCGTGCTACGAACATTGACTGTGCGCCGACTATGAAACAGTGGTGAATAGTGAATTATAAGTGTTAAATTGAACAAGTATTTCTGTTGTACGTTGGTGTGACATTTTATAAAGTTAATAGTGAGTGATACGAACAACTGTGAAGTGAAATAACATTAACTTATGAACTCTGTGATTGATTGTGTGTTCCGTAATAGTGTTTTCTGACCAAGTGTTCAACCGCCTTCCTCGTCCAGCTGGCGATCAACCTATGAAGTGTTTTTAAGTGCCTATTTTAGTGTTTACAGTCCACTAACTGAGAGTTATCAAGTGATATTATTATTTGTGACGTGTGTGGTTTAGTGTGGACGATATCCCAAGTGCTTTCGTCGTCGTCTGCCCGCCGCGCCCGCCACAATTGCTGGTCCTTCGAGCCGGATCGTGAGAATCGAGGAAGATGCCTAATACCAGGTCGGAAAAAGCGAAAAGTAAAGCAACAGAGAAAACTGCGGAACCATCCGTCTCAGATTGGAGTTTGAACACACCATCGGAAACTGCCACTGCATCTACGGTAACAACGAGGTCAGCGCACACCAAGAGGATGTCACCGCAGCGCCCCCCTACTGGAGTCGAGTCACCTTCACGCCTTGAAGGGGACGTCGCTAGACCAGCCGCTCGAGCCCAAGGAGGTACGTCACCCGCTCGCCTACCGGGAGACATCACCGCCACGCCGACGGGAAGAAGGGATACGCGCGCCGCCGCCGGTGAAACTATTCAACAAAGGGACCCCACTACTCTTCCCACTACGGATCAGATGCATGATGAAGTGATGGCATGCATCGCAGAGATCGAAAGGAAACGGCAAGCTAGACTTGAAGAAGATGCTTATTTCGTCTCTCCTGCACCAGTCGACAAGAGACGAGTACAGCACGCACCAAGGGAAGTAATGAAGAAGCCAGACACGCGCTCAGTAAGGTCGTCGAGGAGGCGCGCCGAGGCCGAAGCCAAGATGCAGATCGCCAAGCGAGAGTTGGAAGTGGCCGTTGCCAGGTCGAAGATAGCCCAGGCGGAACTGGAAATGATTCAAGCGGACTCCGAGATGGAAGAAGAAGAAGAGGAGGTATACCGGGAGCAGAACATTGAAGATTGGTTCAACCGATCAAATCCGCAGCCGCCGCCAGCACCGCCGCAACAGAGTCAAGAAAGTAAGAAGTCGGATATCGAAGTTTTGGCTCAAGCTATCACGAGTCTCTCACAGAAGGCGTCGGAAACTACGTTGTCGAAGCAAATTATCGAGCTTCCTTTCTTCAACGGTGCAAGCGAGGAGTGGTTGGCCTTCAGGCGGTCATACAACGATACCGCCCACGCCTTCACGCCGACTCAGAATTTGGCTCGTCTACGACGAACGCTGCAAGGAAGAGCAAGAGACGCAGTCAAGAGCCTGCTGTTCACCGCGGAAGATCCTGCCGAAGTCATGAAGGGGCTGGAGGCAAGGTTCGGGAGACCAGGCGCGTTGGCGTTATCTGAACTGGAGAAACTGAAGAGCCTGCCGCGCGTCGCCGAAAACCCAACTGAAGTGTGCACCTTCGCCAGCCAAGTAAGGAACTCCGTGGCTACCATCAAGGCACTGGGGAAGACAAGCTACTTAAGTTCACCAGAGACTATGAAGGTGCTGATTGAAAAGATGCCTGCTTCGATGAAGTACAGGTGGTACATCTTCCACCGAACCAAGCGTGAAGAGGAACAGCCGGAGCTCATCACTGTCAGCGAGTTTCTGGAATTGGAAGCGGACATGTGCGGTGACTTCGCTCCACCTGAAGTGTCTTGGGAGATGAAGAGGACCCGTCCGCAATACGCACCCCAAGAGGCGCCATGGAAGAATACTATGAAGAGACCCGTCCACGCCGTGCAAGATAGAGAAGACACTCACACCAAAGTGGAATGTCCTGAGTGCAACGGGCAACATTGGCTCATCGAGTGCCGCAAGCTTAAGGAAGCCGACGTGAACGGAAGGTGGGAGATAGCTAAGAAGAGGAAGATATGCTTCAAGTGCCTTCGCTTCAGACACGCCCGACAGAACTGCAGAGCACCAGTATGCAAGAAGTGTTCCAGGTGGCATCATACAATTCTGCACTCCGACGCTCCTCCTGTAAAGCAAGAAGACAAGCCAAGATGCAACGCTGTCCAGAAGGAAGAAGATCCAGTCGAAGAAGTCGTCACCTCCGTGCATACAAGTAATAACGCCAGCGACGGGAAGGCATATTTGAAGATGGCTCCGGTGATGCTTTATGGTCCAGGGGGCTCTATTAAGGTCTTAGCCCTGCTGGATGAAGGATCTACGGTCACGCTACTGGACTCCGCCATCGCTGAGAAGATAGGTGCCAAAGGGAAGACGGAAGCTCTGTCAATAGAAGTGGTCGGGGGAAGAAACATGAAGAAAGAAAATTCCCAAAGGGTCTCCCTCCACATCAAAGGGATTCATCGACGAGATAAGAAGAAGATAGAAGTAAGGACCATCGATGGACTGAAGCTCACTAAACAAGAAGTAAGTAACGCAATGGTGGAGAAATGCTCGCACTTGAAGAAGATAGGAAGTCAGCTCGTCTATGCAAAAGAAGAACCGCGACTGCTCATAGGGCAAGATAACTGGGGGCTGATCGTCACAAGAAGGATAAGGAAGGGTAAGGCCTCCGAACCAGTCGCATCGCTCACTGGCTTAGGGTGGGCACTGCATGGATACGACGCAAAGGATACGGCTTCAGTGAGATCCGTAAATAACGTGAGCCTTAGCGAAGTAAGTAATGGCTCTTTAAGTAATAGCGCAGACAAAAGAAGGCACGACGTCCTGGAAGAAACGACGAAGGAAAATCCAGCAGACGACACTACCAAAGGGACGCCGAACAAGTTCGACCATACCGCGCGATGGTTTCGAGGTCCACGTTTCCTATATGAAGAGGAGGAATCGTGGCTAACCAGACATTTTGGAGCCTCGGACATCAAGGAAACCGGAGAAGAGGAGAAGACGCAAGTCGTCGCTGCAGAGAAGGCCGTCGAACCCTACTTTCTTCGTCATAAAAGGTTTTCCAGCTGGAAGCGCCTGGTACGGTGTATAGCTCGCGTACTTCAGTTCGTCGAGGAACTCAAGAGATGTACGAGCAAGAAGAAGGAAACAGTCACCACTACCAAGAAAGATGAAGACTGGAAGTCTCAGAAGCGCACCATCAAGAAGAAGATGACCATGAATCCATTTCCTGAAGTTAAGAAGATGAACCTCATCCCAATTGAAGCATCTCAGCTGAAGAGGGCTGAAGAAGAACTCGTCAAGCAAAGCCAGAAGGATAGCTTTGGGGAAGAAATCAAGTGTCTTCAAGAAGATAAGAAATTAGAAAATTCAAGCCGTCTACGAAAGCTCGACGTGTACTTAAGTAAAGAAGGTGTCATCAAGTTAAGAAGTCGAACAAAAAAGATGAAGATCGAGGATGGAGAAGGAATCCAACAATTCCAATGGTACAAGGTTCGGAAGAGAGAAGATCCAAAAGCCAATGACGTCGTAGTCATCATGGACGCCACGTTACCCAAAAACACGTGGCCTCACGGTCAAGTGCAACAAGTATACCCAGGGCCCGATGGAAGAGTGAGGATATTGGACGTGCGAACTCCAGGAGGTATACTTCGACGACCGACGCGACGAGTCATCGTTCTGGTCCCGGCAGCGGCGTCGCCCCCAAATGGATGAAGTGCTTCGCACTGCGGGGGGAGATTGTTAGCGACGCAATGTAAAGTGATAAGTGATAGTGACACAATATGATATGAAAGTGATTAAGTGCTAAAGACACGATGTGAAAACAAAGTGAAAGTGATCAGTGTTTGTAAATAGTGACATTGATATTTTAAGATTCGTATTTTAATATGTTTGAGATAGATTTATATTTTAAAAATATTGTTATCTAAGATAGGTAGTTAAGACTTTGTATAATTTCTTACGTTCTTATATCATGTAAGTTCTGTTTGTTATCTAATAAGTAGGATTTGTGTTTTAAGCAATATATTAAGTAATTTTTCATTGTTTTTAGATAAGGTTTTAGCAAACGTTTAGGTAAAAGTTAGGGTATACCGATAGGGCAATACCTTGTAGACAAAGCCCCAATTTTGTAAATTAGGCATACCAAAGGGGCAATACCACATAGAAAGCCCCCGAAAGTTTTTTGTAAATATCTTTTGAAAGAATTGATGTTTTGTTATAAAATAGTTAGTATTCGATTATATTTTCATAGTTCTATCTTTAGAAATTAAGATTATGTTAGTCTTATCAAAGATTTGTAAAAACAAGCGCTTATTTCGATGTTAGAAAGAGATAGAGATAGTTTTGTTTAGAATTAGACAAAGACAGTTGCGCGTGAACAGGACAGACATACTGTAAGACAGAGAGGTCCGAGTTCTAGAAAGAGTAGAAAGTTCTAGATTGAATTTCAAGAAAATTCCAAGTAATTTGATTGGTTCCGAATTTTCTAGTATTAATTATCGATCAATATATAAATCGGAGAGGTCGAGGTAAGCGCATAGTTTTTTTCTGGCATAGTTTTCTGATATAGTTTTCTGATAATGAAGATACCTTTGTAAAAGAAGAAAAAGGAAGAAATAAAAGAAGAAACAGTAAATGGTGGTTTCATTATAAAGAAAAGGTTCCAGTAAAGTTAATTATGAAGTCAAAGTGAATAGTTAGTGTCCAAGTTAGTGTGTTCTGACAAAAAGCGCGGCAAGTTAATGTTTTAGTGTTCGAATAAGTGTTTGAGTGCTTTCGTGTGGCAAATTAGTATCTGTGACTATGTTCGGATTATGAGATAGTGTCAAGTGCTACGGACTACGAGTTTGCTACGAAGCTACGAGTCGTGCTACGAACATTGACTGTGCGCCGACTATGAAACAGTGGTGAATAGTGAATTATAAGTGTTAAATTGAACAAGTATTTCTGTTGTACGTTGGTGTGACATTTTATAAAGTTAATAGTGAGTGATACGAACAACTGTGAAGTGAAATAACATTAACTTATGAACTCTGTGATTGATTGTGTGTTCCGTAATAGTGTTTTCTGACCAAGTGTTCAACCGCCTTCCTCGTCCAGCTGGCGATCAACCTATGAAGTGTTTTTAAGTGCCTATTTTAGTGTTTACAGTCCACTAACTGAGAGTTATCAAGTGATATTATTATTTGTGACGTGTGTGGTTTAGTGTGGACGATATCCCAAGTGCTTTCGTCGTCGTCTGCCCGCCGCGCCCGCCACACTTTTCATAAGTCTTTCTAGTCTAATAAATTTATTATTAGTTTTTGGAAAATCATTTGAAATGAGTGATTCAGAGTCAAGTGAAGAAGATAATGTTATTGTGAGATGCCCGAGGATATTTAGGAGGAGAACTCTTCATACAGTCATGGAATTTACATACGAAATCAACGAACAATTTTGGTTAGAATTTGAGAAATCGAGGTACCTGATTTTGGTATTGAAATTTATCGCATTTTATAGAACTTTGAAAGGCCTTTCAAATGACATCCCACTCTCGGCGAGGAATTGCGTATTTTTATTTTTATTGTTATTTTAGTGTACGTAAAAAGAAACAGAATCTTGTGTGACAAAATGTCAGTACTTCGTATTTTAGAGTGAAACGGAACACGTTTTGTTTTTAAATAGAGGATAAACAGTTCGCACGTATGTCCAAAGACCATAGATACCAGGTAGTCTAATAATATTAGTAACATCAAAGAGTCTTTTTTTATTAGTGTTATAGAAAAGTTTATGAAACAGAAAAATGACAACTAATAAAATTATTTTATGAGTCTAATAAAATTAGCTAATAATATTAGTAACTTATATGAAACAGGGCCCTGGTCCTGCTCCAGGCAGTCTCATAAATTCTTTTTAACTTCTGACAGACTCACACTCAATTGCAAGAATGATTTTTATCTTTTTAATGCCACATTAAACCCTAATGTTTTATTAAAGTATTGTAGGAAGGAAAATTAGATGCATTCTAAAGCTCCTTTAAAATTTAAATATGGAAATGTCAAATTTATCTAATGAACTCTGAGGAGTAAGGCCATTTGTGGTCTTATCTAGCTTCTGATCTGTTTGCGGTTCTTCGCGACAGGCTGCTTCCAGATGGTACTAGCTGATCTGGCGAACATAGACAGCTCTACCTACTGTCCCCTTACATTACATCACATCAAAATGAAACATCTGTTCGATCAGCCCTTGTAAACACAAGAGCACGCAAGAGTGTATGAGACTAGACAATAAGACTGAGTGTTCTTGAGTCCGTATTAACTTGTTTAAGACTAATTTAAGAACGATGACAAGGTACAAAATAATTATAAGAGCCCTGGGGCCCTATTTTTGAATCGCTCGGCTGGCGTCGAGCGCTCGTTTCTGCTAATTTTCGTTAGACATCTCATTGTTTTGAGTCATATGTCGAACGAAAATCAGTCGAAAAGAGCGCTCAACGCCAGCCGAGCGATTCAAAAATAGGGCCCCTGTAAGCCTACCACTCTAATAACGTGCGCATCCTGAGACTTTTTTGCTTGTCCCAACAAGCACTTTGTTGTTATTCACCCCATGTAAAATATTTGAGTATGTTACCTTTATTCCTTTTTCCGTATCAATATTGCTGCAACGACAGTTGGGCCCAGCCCTTTATGTCAAAAAGGTGTCATATTTTGATGTGTGAAGCATCCGTACACAAATTTTTGCTGTTTTGTTTTATTTTTTATGTGTTGGTGTCGTCTTTACAGTGTTCTTTTTGTATGTGAGTATGCGGAACTGCACTTGTGTGCACTTTCCCCCCCCGCAAAAAATGCCAGAATAATTTGAATAGAGTAATAATCGCTAAGGCTGCTCCCTTCCGCGATGCTCTAAGACAAAACAGAAAGAAAAGAGAGTTTATTAGAAGTGACGTCCTGTCAAATGGTGTAAAGGACGCAAAGAAGGCAAAACTTCGTAGTCTGTGATGATTTTACTATCTGTGAACCAGTCTAACTGCGGAATGCTACTTGCTAATAGATGGCGCTGAATCGTGAACATTACTGCCTGCGGAATGCTACTTGCCAATAGATGGCGCTATATTTTGTGTTAAATTAAATCATGAACTTAAAAATTACTGAGCTGGAATAATCTTTCAAGTTCACATTATCTTTAAAAAATAAGATTTCATTTTAATAATGGTTTTGTTTGATTAAAAATAATAAATATGATAAATTATGTGAAAATAAACAGCCTCTCTGGGCATTCTTATACATTTCTATAGATAATGCGTATTTACTCTAGACGGAGTTTACTAGTTTATATTCTGCCCTCATAAGCCAAAAAGCGTTAACTCAACAAAAGTGACTTCCGAGAAAATCAATGTTTTGTCTTTTTCATTTTCGCATCAACTTAGGAAAGTCTTTTATGGATTATTATAACTTGTTTATAAATATTTGAAGCCATATTTAGTATTGATACAATAAAATATTGGAAAACTCTATATTTTTGCTTTTTATATGAGATACCGTCATTTTCCTTCAAATTACTTTGCTTTCGAAAATGAGTTACTGCTGTCGGCTTTAGTGTTTGTATGAAATTAGCATACAAATATTTTCATATACATTTTTGCCGAAAATCTAAAATAATAAAAATAAAACTAAAAGTAAATGCATTTTTCAATAATTTTATTATATTTAGGACAAATCAAGCACAAAATTGTAAATGTTTGGTCTACGCAACTATATTTTATATCACTCAGAAAACACCTCCCTCAAAAAGAAAAATCGGTTTCTTGGCATTATATTTTGAAGGGATTTCAAAATATTACTCTTCTTGACCTGTGAAATAACATTAGAAATGATTTTCTTCTGAGGGGTAGAAGTACTTTTTTTGTTTGCAACAATGCTGGTGATTATAGACCTACTAGCTTCCGCTCGTGACTTTGTCCGCGTGGACATTCGAATGTCCTTAAGCTTTGACGGAGATAAAAAATATCCTATGTTATTATAACCCAGGCTATAAACTACCTGTGTACCAAATTTCATTCAAATCCGTTTAGCTGTTTTTGCGTCATTGAGTAACAAACATCCAAACACCGTAACTTTCCCATTTATAAATTTAGTAGGATAGTAGGTAACTATATCCTTAGCAGTAGGAATAAATTATCAAACACTGCGCTGATAAAAAAACTACCCGTGTACGTAAATGTCGTCAAATGCCTTAGAAATATTATTTTACGGCCATTCGCATTCAAAATTATGGTATACCCCTAAGTCTCTTAGTAATTTCATGTAGAATTGAGATATGCAATATATTCTAAATAGATTTTCTACATGTTTTAGAAGAGATAACGCTATTTGGCTAAGTCCATCAGATAGATAATTGATTAAGCTATCCGATACAACAAAAATCAGAAAATAGGATTTTTTTGAGATACCGCTTTTTGGCTTATGAGGGCAGTATTGTTTTAAATCGTTACCCTTTTTTAATTAAATAAGAAGAAACAAGGCCGGATATATTCTACCCGGTTTACTCAAAAATTCCAGAGATGGCGCTAAGCGTTGTTGTTAGTCAAGAATTTTATTAGAATATGAATATTAAATTTGTTTTTGTTAGTTTACGTACGACCAGAGAATAAATAATAGTACTAGCTTATAGCTTCCGCCCCCGGTTTCGTCCGCATGATCATTGGAAAAATCCTTATCGAACGACAGGAATATAAAGTGTCCCAAGGTTTAATATATCTCTATAATTTCATTTAAGCCGATTTCCGTGATCGAGCAACATACATGCAAAATTTCAAAAGGTATAATACTAACAGCTGCCCGCGACTTCTTCTGCGTGGACAGTTATTTTGTGATCTCTCTTGTTTCGTGATGATTGGTCGAGTGGTTAAGAGTAAGATGTGTAAGGGTTCCAAACAAAGACACAAATTTACTTTCGCATTTATAATATTATAGCAAGAATTAGATTTAGCAGGATATTACAGTACCAGTGGCGAAGGGTCCATACAAGCCGATCCCCATCGGCTTACCTTTTGGAAATCCCACCCCACTGATCCACTATGCAGATCACAACATTTTGCATCATCATTGTAGAGCGGCTTACCTTCGCCATAATTTAACCCCTCGCCACTGCAGTACCTACTTATATTTGGTAAGTCACGACAACCCGACCCTATTCAAATTTAAAAACCGGTCAAGAGCGAGTCGGACTCGCGCACCGAGGGTTCCGTACATCATAAATATATTTGGAAATGTTACTTTAGTACAGTTTTTAAAAAAAGTAGGATAAACGGCGGACAGGTGGAAGGGCGAACAGGCGGACAGTTAATTTACAAATTTTAACCACAGCTGCTTACGGTGACTGAAAAACGTTTCAGCCACTCCACATTGCAAATTGTTTATATTAGGAACTTATTCTTCGTTTATTCGTACGGCAAATAGTAGGTAATTATATTAGAACCACCACCAATTATTATTATTATTATTGTAGTATTAGGTCAGCGCCATCTCTTGACCGATAGTGAAACTATTTTTTTTTCTTAGGTCAGCACCATCTCTTTGCCGATAGTGGAACTAATTTAATCAGCGCCATCTGTTGACTGGTAGTGGAACTAATGATTATGTTTGTTTTGAGAATTTCTAAAAAAGTGTGTTATATTGAGACATCGTTTTATTTTTCCTGTAATCTTTACATTAACTACTATCACATAGAATTATTTCAGATTTTTCTCTTTGCAAACTTCGGAGATAAGGAGGGAGGGGGGGGAATGGTATTTTTTTTACATTTATCATCATAAGTCGAAAACTATGCGGTCTAAATGCTCTTTCATATGATACCCCACATGACCTAGTCACTTCACTTAAATTTTTTAAGACCCCTTTTCAGTCCCTGTTGTAAAAAAAAATATTTTTTTTATTTCTTTCTTATTTGCAAAATAGTTGGACAAATCTTCAAATTATCTATGGTACTTAATTTTTTAAAACAACCTTAAATACTGAAGATCCCATTTTTTTAATGTATTAATTGTTATTTATTACGCTCTCTCTCTGTATACCTTTAATTACTTACACACATAAGTTAATACAAACCGTCAGTCTTTTACTACTTAGGTACATACATGACAGATAAGTTCATTGTCGTCTATCTTATCTTTAGTATGAAAAAAACATGTTTTTCATCGGCCATTTTTCCGTTCATAAATGATTGTTTTATTTAATCCATATCTAATTTCTTGCATGCAATAGATTTTGCGTGATGCGTGTAGAAACATACATACATTTCGTTAGTTGATTAAAGTTGCTTCAGTCAGACTGATAATTTATTTGGGATCAAGCAATCACAATTGTGTTATTTTCCTTTTCGTAAACATGATGTTTCTATTTTATATTCTCTGTTACTTTTCTCTTTTCTTTTTTTCTCCATTTATTTTCGGAAATAGATATTTGATTGAGCTCAACAGTTGCTATTCTTAGATACCTACCTAGCTACCTACCTACTAAAAAACATTTCGTGCCATCAGTGTTGTGTTGGCAATAAATGAGAAAATAAAAAACCGGCCAAGTGCGAGTCGGACTCGCGCACGAAGGGTTCCGTACCAAAAAACGGCAAAAAAAATACGTTTGTTAACTCAAATATTAATTTTATTCTGTTTTTAGTATTTGTTGTTATAGCGGCAATAAAAATACATCATCTGTGAAAATTTCAACTGTCTACCTGTTATCGTTATTAATATCGAGCAAAAAACGGCAAAAAAATCACGTTTGTTGTATGGGAGCCCCTCTTAAATATTAATTTTATTCTGTTTTTAGTATTTGTTGTTATAGCGGCAACAGAAATACATCATCTGTGAAAATTTCAACTTTCTCGCTATCACGGTTCATGAGATACAGCCTGGTGACAGACAGACAGACAGACAGACAGACAGACAGACGGACAGCGGAGTCTTAGTAGTAGGGTCCCGTTTTTACCCTTTGGGTACGGAACCCTAAAAACGTAATTAGATTAGCACAATTGGTACATCACCATCGAAAACCATCCAAACATCTGATCTTTATGAAAATTCACATGTACAGATCGAAGCTAAGATTCTATGGTTTATTAACAATAACCTCAGTAAAATATATAATGTAGTTCGTTGTAGAATTGTACGCAAAGGATTTTGCTTATTACTACTACAACGAACTAACAGAGGTTATTGTTTATAAATAAACTAAAAAACCTAAGCTATCTGTACATATGAATTTTCGATACATTATATTCAGTCAACTGCACATCAATCAAACTATACATGTTGACCTTGAGACCGCCTTTATGCCATACGTAGTAAGAGCTGTTTTCGTAGTTCAAATGTTTAACCTAATGTGCTGTCGTGCGTACTTACGGAGCAATAAAAATTGGATGAGGGCTTTGTGGTATATAAGAGCCTTAATAAAACCTTTTGTTCTGTTCTGATTTAGGATAAGAGTTCTATGGTCTGTTAACCATACAGTTAAAAACCATATATTAACAAGGTGATGATTTTGTAAGCCGTGTGAGACCACAGCTTTAGTTAGAAGAATAGACGACTTCCAATAACGCGTCTCGTCGAATTGGATTTGGTTTGGATTGCATAATTTAAGCCGTGTATTGCGATATGGTGCTTAGCATGTTTGGGTAATAGACTTCGCCTTCCTTGTCATAATGAACAATATTGTGCATTTAGAAGCATTAAGTGTCTTTAAATTAATTAGTTATGGTGTAACAAAGTTCATTAGGTTAGGTGACTTCTAAAAAGCTTTTTTTCTTAAGCTCTTGAAATCAAGGTCAGAAAAACAACAACACAGGGCGATACGTCTCCTCGTAAATGTAGGAATTTAGCTGCATTTTATTTTCCTACTGTTTAACTGGACGTTATCTGGCGCGAGGAGGGCGGTCGTAGTCGGTCTCGCTCGCGCGCGTGCATGCCCCTCCCCTCCTCCCCCCGCATATATTTTCTTGCATCGCGGCCGGCGCGGCGGCTACCCCGCCTCCGCGCCTCGCCTAAATCTGTATGTTTCCATTGTTACACGGCTTTCTATTAGTAAAATCTCGAAATTAATAAAGTTAATACGTTAATATTTTTTGATAAAAAAAATAATTGTCTATTAGTTCGCTAAATAACTAATAACTAAAATCATTTAGGATGGAGCGTTTAGGATGCTTATATTGATTTACTTAATGATATATAATATATGATAATCTGTTATTAAATAAGTAAGTTAATTTCGTTATTGCTTTAGGATACTTAAGTAAAGTGTTTAATTTTTATTCCATTAATGTTGAACGAATGAGGCTCATTAGTTATTAACTTAATAAAGAAGACAAAATTAATACGTAGTCTTTTTACTTTTTGCAAAAGCTAACAATTTTTTTTCAATACGACAGGGGCGAAAACTAACTTTTTGTAAAACCTAAATATCAACTCGATTATACACAATTTAATTTTAAGGCCTTAATTATTTAAATTAAGACGGTACCTAGACCGAAAGTGGGGCCGCGGTGAATTTTATTTAATATTGTAATTTTAATACCTACCTTCCCACCTACATAATTTTAATAAAACCTTACGTGTTTATAGTCTAGTAATTATATATTAATTATTTTTTTGTTTGATCTTAAGTCAAAGTCAAAAGTCAAAAATAGCTTTTTTCAAATAAACTTAATTATTAAGTACTTTTGAATCGTCTATATTTTCCTACCACCCGTTCAAGACTTTTTTAACTGACAAGAAGAGCACCAACAGTGTTTACAAAATATTATTTAATTTAAAAAAGTATCATTATAACTATCTTGTAGGTAGATAGCAAAATTGCTAAAAGTGACAGTTTTTGACATATTTAATATCTACTTCTACGAATGACTACGAGGGAATGTAATGATTCCTTCTAAAATACGTACAAGACCACGGATCTCAAAAATTGTAAACGTAAAGTTTTATTATTAAAATGCTTTTCTATACAACTTATTATATAAAGAGTTTAAATAAATATCCAAATTAAGTTCAAATAAATATTATAATAATTATGTTTTTTATGTTCTAGAAACTATTATTTTGATGTTGTAAACAATTATTTTTATCTTTGACATTAGAAACTTTTATTTTTATCATTATTGATAGTTGCATTTCTTTTTATTTACTTTTATTCATATTTTGCATGATTAATATTTTGACATATGTATTAAGTTAAGTAAATATTAAATTGGCATTGCTTGCTACTTAATTAATATTATACCAACTATTGTTAATCATAAAATTATTGTCTGAATGGACTTACAAGTCTGTAAGCCTGTAAGTTTATTGTATAAATAATAAATAAATTAAAAAAAAATCTAGTTAATAATAAAGTGAATTATTATACTTAGTAATTTTAGGTTTTCTTTGTTATAAAATAAGTATATATTTTTTAATTGAATTGTGGGGATTAATTTGTAAATTTATGAGTAAAAAGTAATTTACATTAATTATAATACACATAATTTACAGTAATTTACATTAACATATTTTTTTTAATTATTCTAAGATTGTATGCAAATATTACTTAGAGACAGGCATAAATAATATCAAATTATCCGTCATTTGAGTGCAATGGAAAGCGTTCTGCCGATTCTCGGTAATCGCACGAAGTCGTAAACAGCCCGCTGCGGCCTCGCGCCACACTACGTTACCGTCCACCAATCGCGTTCCCTCTCGCTCGAGTATCACGCGATAAGCGGCCAATCCGAGAGCGCCTACATCGCGTCACATCCAAAAATAGCTTATCTGAGTCATGGAATAAAAGCCGTGGTTGTTTCTGTACAATGTTTAGAAACAAGTGGAACGTTGAGCGAGTCGGACGTGTGTTCCCCGGTGAGAAAGTTTTGAAGTTTGCGCAGTGAGTTTAGTGTCACCGAAGCGTTCAGTGGAAACACATGGTTCGGCACTCCGGCCACGGCATGGAGCCTACTTTTTATGAGGAACAGTATCCCTTGAGCGGACCCGTGGAGAGTTTGAAGCGGTCCCTCACCCTGGACTTGGACATAGGGCGGGGCGGGAAGCGATCGAAGTTCGGCGCGCCCGTGCTGTCGTCCCCGGACCTGCATATGTTGAAGCTGGGGTCGCCGGAGCTGGAGAAGTTGATAATCCAGAACGGGATGATCACGTCGGCGACGCCTACTCCGGGCGGCGCGGCGCTGTTTCCAGCGGTGGCGCCTACGGAAGAGCAGGAGCTCTACGCGCGGCCTTTCGTGGAGGCGCTCGACAAGCTGCACCACGGCGAGCCCGGCGCGCCGGCGCCGCGCCGCGTGTACGCCGACCTCGACCGCCCGCTGGAGCGCTACCCCACGCCCGTGGTCAAGGACGAGCCACAGACGGTGCCCAGCGCCTCCAGTTCCCCGCCGCTCTCCCCCATAGACATGGACACGCAGGAGCGCATCAAACTCGAACGCAAGCGGCAGAGGAACCGAGTGGCCGCCTCCAAGTGCAGACGGCGGAAGCTCGAGCGCATATCCAAGCTGGAGGAGAAAGTGAAGGTGCTCAAGGGCGAGAACGTGGAACTCGCGCAGATGATCGTAAAGCTGAAGGACCACGTGCACCGGCTGAAGCAGCAGGTGCTGGAGCACGCCAACGGCGGCTGCCACATCGAGACGCACTTCTGATCGCGCCGCCCGAGCCGCTCCTACACATTCCAAACTAGTCGCGCCCGCTAGGACGCAGCATACAAAGCGATTTGTGATCTTAATTTTATTGTGTAATATATAGTTTTAATGAACACTTAGTGTAAGGTGTTAAAGTCGCTACATTGAGAATGCTGTGGATTTATCGTTAAGTTTTGAGAGATTAGGATGCCAGTGATGTGTTATGGCAGAACCTCCGCTCGGAATTATGCAAGTTTTCCTGTACGGTTGTTGCAAGTGAGGGTTTATTGGCACGAGTCACAACCACGTAAGCCTTAGCTTCCATTGTAAGTTGCAGAATTGTTGTTTTCTATGTATCAGTATTCTGTTGTCTCATAATTAGTGTAGTGTAGAAACTAGAAAGGATAATCTTGCTACGTCACTCGTGTTTAGACTGAACGAGGTTGAAGCGACGTTGCCAGTTTTACAGCGAATTTCCCGTTTCAGCGATGTTGTCGTTCTTACATTGCTGAACTGGGGATTTCCATTGTTTGTGGAGTTCTATTTGGCCGAAGTTTGCATTTTCCTTGTGTGTTTTATGTTAATAAGTGGCATTCAAGTCAATGATGATGATAATAAAGGTGTCGAACAAAGAAGAAAGAATGCTTAACAAGTTTTGACAGGACACACAGCTGGCGTGAAAGAGACGACTAGTGTAAAACTGACAACAGCGCATAAAACCCAAGTCACGAGCGGATGTTCTGCTAATTAAAATTCCGCCTGCGCCGCCCTCGCGGAATGGCGGCCATGTGTTCGACTGTCGGACGTTCCGATTCACATTTTGGTTGCACAAGGTTAACTTTTTTCGGAGAAGTTTGGCGATTGAGTGAGCGCAGTCGTAAAGGAACGTATTTGCTCGCTATGCTTATCGTTAAGACAATGTTATTGCTTGTGTGAGAGACTGATCGAATCTGAGATTGAGATCGGTGCCTTGTATAGTATGAGAGAAAGCGTGTACCAAGTGCGCAAAGTATTTTCCCCAAATGTATAAAATGTTTTCTCAGAACTGACCCGGTGCTCTTAATTATAGAGGACGCGACTTTTGTAACGCGAGGCCGTCCGATAAATATTATTTGTGAACGAATAGAGAGCATTTCGTAATGGTGAGATCGTGTGGTGCCTGGGACGGATGAGTGCGAGACGAACGTATTTATTTGTGAGAGAGTGATTACATTAGGATGAAGTAGCAATCTCGAGTGCCTACGCTTTGTAAACAAGCCTGTAATAATAATGTTTATTATGTTTTTGTTACCATGAACGTGCTGCAGTAATGTTCTGTACCATTGTCTTCTATAGCTCGTAAGTGATACCAATTAACAGTTGATTGTTATATTCGGGGAGCTCGCCGTGCCTCTCACAGTTGTTCTACCGACGCACACGGCCAGTTGTCCCATTTGTATTATTTTTATACAAAAAATTCGTCAGAATGTTAACAATAATTTGTAAGTTTATAAAGATAAAGAACAGTTATACTAAAATAATATATTTCTATGAATTTAACAAAGAATATTGTTTTATACTGAATATATATTGTATAATAAATTGAATGAAGAGAAAATTAAATTATGAAGATTATTATACCCTTTAAGCTATCTTTTATTTTTACCCTGCTATAAAATTAGATGCACAAGTCAATTTATTTCATTCAATTCATTTTAATAAATCTTTGGTCATACAACATCTACATGATCATTTTAATGTGAATGAAAAGTAATTTAAAAATTTGGAATTTCTTGAAAATTTAATAAATTTCTTGACAAATTAAAAAAAGATTACTCAAATGTCAAAACGAAATCCAAGATTTCGTAGATGTAAAAAAATCTACTTAAAACGATTACCTACACAGATTGATTGATCACTCACTCACGTCTCGACAGCTTGATAGATGAAGAATTTTCTATTATTCTCTTATCAGTCAAGGGCGATGGATGTAATAAAATATCCGGCATACTCATGGCATCATTACTTCAATTTCATAATGAGACAGTGAGAATATAATAGTTATCTCACAAACACGTGCCTTTTCGAGGAGGTCAGGTGTTATTTAACATTTTGATGGGCCATGCTAGGTATTTAAAATGAGTATTGTAAACATTGATAAAAGTGACATGATAAATGCAACGTTGAGTAAACGACGACCCATTTCGGTTACAACTAACTACTTTATGATACTGTAAACAAACACAAATAACTCATCATGAGAAAAGTCAATGAGCTTGTCGTCACGCCCCACTGGCGAAGGTTATGCCAACATGAATCCGCCCGGATGTCCGAGCGACTGCGAAATAAATTCTTATATATTTTTCTACAAGTATATTTATATTGAATTGGGTCGGCAGTCCTCTAGCCAGTCGATTGTTCTCGTTAAAACATATCGCAGTATTTACTAACACGTCGGCGTGTTTATTCATCAACTTCAGTATGCGACCCACTGCGTTACATAAACACCCATATTTATACTTTATGTTTTTTATACACGCTATTGTTGACAGTGGGTTGGGTGATATTCGCGAAACGTTACATAGAGAACGTTATGAATAATTTTTATGCTTCACTGATTCGGGTTCCGCCAGATACCTAACCTTGGTGGCTCCATAGCAACTTCGCAAAAATAATACAGTTGGGGAAAGCTTTTAGTTTTGGAGCATTTCCAAATTTCACTTCGTGTGCGGTCAGTCAGTTCCCATCGGGGTCCCCTGGCCCGCATGACTCATGGTTTACTTACTACTATAGGTACCAATAATTCAAAATTCTCAAGAGAGGTAGTAATTTGTTAGAATTACTGAGAAGGGAGTCGAGAACAATGTGCCTACATAATTGCAAGTAGGTAGTGAACTGCTCCTTTTGTTAGGACAAAGCACGAATTCTCACGCTTTGTTATGTGTATAAAAAAGAAGTCTTGCTTGATGTCTTTTGTGGGGCTGTTCTAGAAAAAGGACAATTACATTGTCCTTGTCCTGATTTCTAAATAAATATTACTTATGGGAGCTACGACTACGAGTAACAGTGGCAATTCAAATCAATACAAATAAAAGTGATGTTCGTAAGAAAATACAAAAGTAAGTTGAACGATGTTGATGTTGAGATATTTTTTATTATATTTAATGAAAATGAGAAGTAGTTTATACATTGAAATTGAAAATTGTAGTTTAATTGTAATTGTTTAATTTTAATTAAAATATTACAACAATTTAATAGTTTAAGTTTAATTGTAGCCTACAGAACATTCCATATATAAATGTCAGTTGTTGAGCATCAAAAAATAACTCTCTTCGGTCGTGGTTAGTTCACTTGTTTGGTTAACCTGGGTGTACCTACCACAGGCACTCCTTGCTCGTGGTACACTTTCGTTCAGCTGTCTACTACAGGCACATTAACTTGCCTTCATCTTCGTTCATATTTTTTTCATTATTAATAGGTTGATGAACATGAAACTTCACAAATTGGAAAAAGAATCCAATAGAAAAAGCGTGCATTTTTGTTTAATTTTCCTACTGGTACGGGTCGAGCTTGGACCGTATGTACCAATATAGGGTCACCTTCATGTATCGATGTTTGTCGTCGTGTGGGAGACAGGTGTCCCCGACTGGCGCTCCTCCAAGCCCGCACGTGTCGCCAACATTATATTAGGGCTACCTAGAAAGACGTGCAATGTGAGATTTCATCTTATTGTTCTCGGGTTCCGTTCCTGACAGGCATTCCTATCGCCGCCGCCGTAATAATTTATGGCTTAGTCAGAGCGCCGCCGGTACCTTTTTAGGGTTTCGTAGCCTAAATGGCAAAAAACGGAACCCTTATAGATTCGTCATGTCTGTCTGTCCGTCCGTATGTCACAGCCACTTTATTCCGAAAGTATTAAGATTACACAGTTGAAACTTGGTAGGTAGATGTATTCTGTTAACCGCTTAACGAATTTAACACAAAAATAAAAGATTAAGGGGGGGCTCTCCATACATGGAACTGAAATTGAAAAAAAAAATTTCTTCAAACCAATACGTGTGGGGTGTCTGTAAATAATCTTTAAAAATGACATTGGGGTTTCTAAGACAATTTTTTCTCAAAGTCAACCGTTTGAAAGATATACACCGCCAAAGTGGTAAAATGTGTCCCCCCCCTTTAACTTTTGAAATAAGAGAGTGAAAAATCTAAAAAAAATATATACTGTAGATCTTAATAAACACTTTAAACGGAAATTAGTTTGAACGAGATATAGTAATTAGTTTTCGAGATATAGCACATTTTTCAAAACCGCAAATATAACTTTGTCATTCATACCAACACTGTAAAAAACTAAGTTATTTTTGCAGACGAAAAATGATAGGTGGTATTAAATATGGTATGGTATAAGGTAACTACGGAACCCTACGGCGCGTGGCCCGACACGCACTTGGCCGGTTTTTTTCTAACAAAAAAGCTTAAGAAGTAATTTTATTGAACTAACCCAATAAAAGAAAAAGAACAAGAAATCTTTACTAAAAGAGTGCTGTCATCAGATTTGTAAAAAAATCTGAGATTGCGCTGCACTATTATTGGAAAAATTTCGACTATTTTAAAAAGTAGGTAACGCATAAACTGTTTTGAATTCGTCAATAATTGGTCATCAAAATATTCAAATAGGTAATCAAAATTATCATATTAATCAAAATCTTGTACTGGAGTTAAATGAAAGGACAGAAAATAGATACCTGCTACCTTGAATGCTCTAAGCCTGCTACGTAACGCGTTGTTGCATGAGAAAGTACAATAAATGAAACGCATGTGTTGATAATAAGAAGCTGTCGTCTTGTAATTGTAACTGAAACACAAACACAACAGTTTAAACAAATAAAAAAAAGATATACAAATATGTAGATGCTACAATTTGCTACGGTTTCTCTGAGTGCTACGAGATTTTAATAAAATAGATTTAATAAATGCTACATTTTGCTGTCGTAGCGAAGCACTTTACGAAAATATCTACGAATTTTCTACTTTGTGCAATGTGTTAATTAGATGTAATGTGACCTTTTCTTTTCGGGGTCTATTTTATAAAAAAAGAATTATTATTATTATTATTATTAATGAATATAATAAAATAAGAATAATAATTAATTAATATAAGAAAAAGTATTATTAATGAATATAATAAAATAAATAAATATTTTCTAATAAGTGACATACTTTCTGCGTTTTTCTCTTCAATGTTTTTTAAAGTTTTTTATTTATATTATTATGTTTTTAATTATGACCATCAGCTATTTTTATTGTCCCCACGGCTGAGGCACAGGCCTTCCTTATAGATGGATCTGAGGACGGGCCATAACCCACCAAGCGGGACCAACGCGGATTGGTGGGTGTTAACAACTGCAAATGCAGCCGGGACCAACTTAACGTGCCTTTCGAAGCACGTAGGAGCTCGAGGTAATAAATTTTTGGTCACCCATCCCATGACCGACCCTTGCGAAAGTGCTTAACCTCCGCAATTGCTGGGCCAGGCGCTAAACCACTGCGCCACCAAGCTCCTCTGTTTTTTGCTGCTGTTTTTTATCATGTCAGTATTTCTCACCCCCACTATGGAATAGGTAGAGTATGCCCTCGGTGGCAGCCCTGACTATGGTACCACGTAAATCAGGGAGATTCATTTCACCATTGTACCCAAACTCCTATAAATAAATAAGTTACGCAACCGTCGGGGGCGGACCTACAGTTTTTCTTTGTTGCAGCCATCAATCTTAAAGCTCGGTCTAGCGATTGATTGATATCAGGTGTGCTCATATTTCAGACAAAGTTACCCAAAATACACTAATGTCTTTGTCGTTTGACTATACCAACGTGAAACGTATAAAAATATTACCTACGAAACGATAATGTTACGGAAGTAAAGTTACTAATAAAATAGTTCAAAACGTTTGTTATTGAAAAAACCAATTCATAATCTAGGTATTACTAATGATACGTTTTACAAGAGAATAAAAGATTTTTTTCCATGTTTTAAAATTTTATATATTTAAATATTAATATTATGGGTATTATTTTATGCTTTTCAGATATTAATATCAAAATCCTAATAGGTCAATTGAAAACAAAAAGTTTTTGTTGTTGTCGTAAGTAGTTAGACTAAACTTTACAATATCGATAAAGCATGGATTTCATAAAACATCGTTCCACAGAGTTATCGATCCACCCTGGGGGTCAAGTCAAGTCTGCCACAGTCAATCACAGTCAATGTTGTCGTCAAAATCGTAGTTCAATGGTGTTCTAATGGTAATGCTCTTTGACACAGTTCTTGTTTCTTAAACCCAAAATCAAGACATAACAGTTTCCGTTTTGGGTTTAAGAAACACAATGTGTTTCAGTTTTGGGTTTAAGAAACAAGAACTGTGTCAAAAAGCATTGCCATTCAAACACCATTGAACTACGATTTTGACGAAAACATTAGCAAACTTGACCCTCTGTTCTATATTATGAAAATCGAACCAACAACTTTCGTATTCAAGTACCGAACCCCTCTAAGGATAAATAAATATTATCTCCAAATTATATTTGTGTTCTGGTAGCATTGTTGTGCAGCTCGTCGCAGGCCACTTTCTCCTGGTTTCGCAACCGGCGCGCCACAAAGCTGTCCTGGCGCGCTTTCCATATTGTTTACTTCAGCGGGGGTTTGTCCATTACCGGTTTGAGACCGCCTTTGTGTTATTAGGAAACTGTAAAGCAAGCGGTACTGAGAACAGCTGCGATATTTCAATATACATTACAGTCTTTACAAATACCTAATCTAAGATTACAGTATGCTTTTTCGTTTCATGGCATCGATTTTAAATTGATTAGATTAGATTTTAAACTTGAGTTAGATAATAAGTTCAATCCACCTTATCATGCTTACGTCGAGTATTTAGGTTATGTAAAGAGAGATGCAAAATGCATGCTAAACTTTTAAAGATTATACCTACTAAGTTTATTACAGAAAACTTGGTCTAAACTAAATAACAAAAGTAGATTGTTATCTATTTGAAACGAAATCCCGAAAATCAACCGACGAACTTAGGAGTTCGGTTTGTCCTTCCGATCAAGGTTTGTCCCTTTAATTTTTTAATCGTCTTTCATTTCATTATAGGAGGTAAAGTGCGATCTAGTTGGTCCTTCTTTGTCCTTTGTTCGTTGTAAAGGCGACACAAACCGCACAAAGCGCCCATTGTGACGTGCCTGTGTGACACGTGTCGCCTTTACACGTGCGCATACACATTTTACACACACTCATACAATCTGCGATTAAAAAAGTTTCAACTCGCCTTTTATAATCAGTAAGTTCGGTCATAGACCATTATTATCCTTGGTTCATGGTAACCAACCATAGACTTAGAAAAATTTTCGCTGCATGGTTTTAACTATTCATGTTGAAGTCTGGTCTAATTTTCAAAGACTTGGACGAAACTACCTGTTCTACCCTTAGAATAATAATATCTATCTATCTACTATTCAGCCCGTATCAGTGCTCAAGTCACTGAGCAAGTAATCACTACGTTTTGTTCTAGGTGTTATTATTTTAAGGTTCTACCTATAAATTAGGTTGTTTCAAACAAATTTGAGCTACAATAACAATACCATGTTTTACATAATTTGGCTTAGAATGGTGGACAGAGTCAATGACATTGCCGCCGAAAATATTGTGAACGAATAAAGAATGGCGTCCATCGCTCATTGTCACGGAGCGTCGCGCCTGACGGCTAAATATTTTATTACAATAAATAACGCACTTCAAAGTGCCCCCGTGCACGAGCCACGTTGAAAGCTTTTATCTCTTCTGGATAGTTTATAGTTTACTACTCTTATGTTTGAGATATGGTGTAGAAGTAGCATCACTTTAGTTCGACGTCTGTTTTCCGGGAAACTATTTCGTTAAATTCATGAAATAGTTTCTGTTATAGATAGATTTTTCAATGCGAATTTCAGAAAACTTGATTCGGCGGTCATTTTACTCTTCAAAAGAGTAGCTTTTAAAAAACGCATACGTTTCAGTTTTATGTTGTAGTGTCAACATAGAAAAGGAATACAAAATCGTTAGTTTTTAAAGTGTAGAAGAAATCGAATTTTGGGTTTTGAAAGAAAAGATTAATTCAAACAAGTTTAACACGATTCAGCCGAACTACTCTCATTTTACGCAATTAGGCTGTTTCCCAATAAGTATGAGTGAGCAGTTGCATTAAACTACCTATTTTACTAATTATTCGACAATACGTTTGTTTCTATATTTCTCTTGTTTATGTTTCAGTACTGTGTTTTGTTTTTGTTTGTTGTCTGGAGAAAACGAATATTCATCATTGTTGTCGGAACGGCTGTTTGCAATGTTTTTGAATGTTGTTTTTAACAACAATATTATCGAATAAATATTTATTAAGTATTCTTGAGATCCTTCGATACGGTTACTTCATATCATTTGTACGATAATAGTAAACCAATCAACATGTAGTATGTCGAATTAAATAAAATGATGCACGTTCACGAGTAGACGATAAGATGTTTTAAAGATTTGATATAAGAGAGAAGAAACGTGATTCGTGATCCGACAGAGAACTAAAGTGATCGACATAGCCAACCGGATTAGCAAGCTGGAGTGGCAGTGGGCCGGCCATATTAGCCGTAGAACCGATGGCCGCTGGGGCAGACGAGTTCTTGAGTGGAGACCGCGTATCGGCAAACGTAGTGTGGGACGCCCTCAGACAAGGTGGAGCGACGATCTTCGCAAGGTGGCTGGCAAAAGCTGGATGAGTATAGCCGCGGATCGTGCTCGGTGGCGTGCACTTGGAGAGGCCTATGTTCAGCAGTGGATGATGATAGGCTGATGATGATGAGGAGAAAAGAAAGGTCATGAATGATTCGCTATCTAAAAGTCAAAATTGAAAGTACTGTAGGTAACTATTATAGCTAATGCATTTTGGAACTGGCCAAGCAAAGATACTTACTGGAACAGTTTTAAACAAAAATATATTTAATTAAAAACAAAATACTGAGATTTGGATTGTCGAATTTAAAACAAAATTCTTTCCATAACTAATAATACGGGTACATGTGACAGTGGAGTGTGTTGACCCGCGGTGGTGGTTCGTTGCCCCGCGGCTGTTTGGGGCTAATTATGTGCTTGATTGTTGCGGGATTCGATTCCCACACACATATTGTTCCTTTTATTACGAATAACTGTAAAAAAAAGCATTGTTTGCTTTCCCTTTATAATGAAACTAGCTTCCGCCCGCGACTTCGTCCGCGTGGACTTTGGGCTAATTCGGACATTTTAATCTAAGTTATAAACTATCTGAGTGTCAAATTTCATCCAAATCTGTTCAGCCGTTTTTGCGTGATTGAGGAACAAACATCCAAACCCGCAAACATTCACATTTACACATTAGGATGACAGTTGTCCAAGAACATGGGAGCTTTGGTAAATATCATACACAGCGTCGTAGCTAGGGGCTGGGAAGGGAGCAGCTGCCTCAACACAACCCTCAGGGGGCGCACTTTGCTGACCGTAGCTAGAAAAAGTCTATATACTTACGAGTATTTTGGGGCGCAAAATTCAAATCTTGCTAGGAACGCTCATGACCTTAACTCCGACGCTGACCATACACCAGCTATTTATTTTCATATTGACTAGCACACATCGTTGATTATAAAAATATAATAGGTCTTCTTTACCTATGAAATTGCCGATTTGTATGGAGAATTTTCAAGAAGTTGCATTTCTCATAATAGCATTTTCTTTGTTCATTTAACAACCGTGAACTCTCATGTAACAAAACAATGTTTGAATTTGAGCACTATGCTAACTTATTCCATTTACAATAAGCGAAAAAAAAATAGTTTTGGCTAAGTTACAACACCTCCGGTCACCCTTTTTATAACCGACTTCAAAAAAAGGAGGAGGTTATCAATTCGAATGAATTTTTGCTCCTGAAAAAAGAGTCACTATCAAGATCGTTTTAGGGTTCCGTACCCAAAGGGTAAAAACGGGACCCTATTACTAAGACTCCGCTGTCCGTCTGTCTGTCTGTCTGTCACCAGGCTGTATCTCATGAACCGTGATAGCTAGACAGTTGAAATTTTCACAGATGATGTATTTCTGTTGCCGCTATAAGAACAAATAAAAGCTAAAAACAGAATAAAATAAATATATTAAGGGGGGCTCCCATACAACAAACGTGGTTTTTTGCCGTTTTTTGCTCGATATTAATAACGACAACAGGTAGATAGTTGAAATTTTTACAAATGATGTAGTTTTGTTGCCACTATAACAACAAATACTATAAACAAAATAAAATTAATATTTAAGGGGGGCTCCCATACAACAAACGTATTTTTTTTTTTGCCGTTTTTTGGTACGGAACCCTTCGTGCGCGAGTCCAACTCGCACTTGGCCGGTTTTTTTAATGCTATGAAAGCTAAAATAAGGAATTATTTTTCTGATAGTTGATTATCATGGTATTCGATATAATACCAAAGTTATTGTTAAATATTATGTAAAATCATAGAAGTTATTATTTTCTATGCGTGTGATAAAATATCGGCAATTTTATAGGCACTTAAGGAACTAATATATTTTTCCATTAAGCAATAACCTTGTCGCAAGCTATTGTTGTTGACAAACGTTCGTTATTTTTGCTGTGGATGTAGTACAGCGATTGCCCGTACTGTGTAAATAGCTTGAGGAGATAAGCCCCGCCATCCGCACACCGCTGTCTGCGCAGCTTATCACTTATCAGCGCTGGCCATGTTTAATGAACGACTGAGCCAAATGCTTTACTTTGTGTTTTAATACTTAAACTTGTCGGAAAATGTCGGATTAGTTGAACTTGTAAATTATTCGCGATGTAGTTTTGATCGAAAATACTAAAGACGAAACTTTAAAAATATGTGTGTAAAAGTACTACTTGCCCGAATACCTACGTGTAGACAATTTTCACGTTTATTTGTAACTTTCCTCTTTGAATATTTCATAAACTTTGCCGTAGAAAATTAGCTCTCGCTGGCTGACATCTGCCCAAAAAGAAACATTTTAGGGTTACATCTGCCTGTCTACCTGAGTACTTTTCGAAGCTTAGTAAAATAATCACAATTACACATACATTTTAATCGACTCCATCTATCGAGCGTAAAGCTTTTTGTCATTTTGAAAAGTCCTCGATTTGCAACTAGAAAAGAAAATAACTACTCACAGTCACCGCAATGTACGCGAATTACCATAGTAAACTGTAATGTTTATGAAATAGGCCCCTGGTTGATTGTGGTATTTTTTAATTAGGTGTTATTTTATTACTTTGACAAATTGTAATCTCTGAAACTGAAACAACTGTTTATTATATACATTAAAACGAATCACCACAGAAAAAAAAGAAAACACAATTTATTTTAATTTTGTCGATACGCCCATGTTTGGTTAAAAGTCTACAATCTAGAAAATTGATTAAAAACTGTTGTCATCGCAAATTAACCTCATTAATGGTCGAATAAGGCCAATCGTAAAGGTTGGGTTTAGCCCTATATACCTACCTACAAACGTAAATTAACTTCAGGTAAAATAGAGGTAAAGTTACTACGTGATTAATATCACGACACGGCTGGCAACGTGCTTGCAAAATTATTACCTATTTATTTGCCTAAACAACAACAGCACGGTAATTATCAATAATTTCTTAATTTATTTGTTTAGCTAATAAATATACAGGGCTACAGGGTTATTTATAAAACACCAACAACCTCGCAGGACAACATTTTAAGCAACAACATTTGTTCTACGACTTTTCTGAAAACAGACAAAAAAGACTTTTCATACAAAACTCGATCTATGGAAAGTCGATTTTTAGGGTTCCGTACCCAAAGGTTAAAAGCGGGACCCTATTACTAAGACTCCGCTGTCCGTCTGTCTGTCCGTCCGTCTGTCCGTCTGTCCGTATGTCCGTCTGTCTGTCTGTCCGTCTGTCTGTCTGTCCGTCTGTCTGTCTGTCCGTCTGTCTGTCTGTCTGTCTGTCTGTCACCAGGCTGTATCTCATGAACCGTGATAGCTAGAAAGTTGAAATTTTCACAGATGATGTATTTCTGTTGCCGTGCCGCTATAATAACAAATACTAAAAATAGAATAAAATTAATATTTAAGGGAGGCTCCCATACAACAAACGTGATTTTTTTGCCGTTTTTTGCTCGATATTAATAACGACAACCGGTAGACAGTTGAAATTTTCACAAATGATGTATTTTTGTTGCCGCTATCACAACAAATACTAAAAATAGAATAAAATTAATATTTAAGGGGGGCTCCCATACAACAAACGTGATTTTTTTGCCGTTTTTTGCTCGATATTAATAACGACAACCGGTAGACAGTTGAAATTTTCACAAATGATGTATTTTTGTTGCCGCTATCACAACAAATACTAAAAATAGAATAAAATTAATATTTAAGGGGGGCTCCTATACAACAAACGTATTTTTTTTCCCGTTTTTTGGTACGGAACCCTTCGTGCGCGAGTCCGACTCGCACTTGGCCGGTTTTTTGTCTGTTTTCGGAAAAGTTAATGTTGTTGTTTATGACGTTAGTAATCTACTCCTGCGAGGTTCTTGGTGTTTTACAAATAACCCTGTATTTTAAATCGGCTGTGCTGTAACTGAGTATATTTTTAAATTATTAAATAGTAACACACAGTTCCGTGATAAGCTCACCACCTGTTACGTTTTGTACCTACTTGTACGTGCATTTAGTTGAATCGATAGCTGTCATATCAGCATGTAATGACATACGCGACAAAACAATATAATCCTTACTAATATTATAAATGCGAAAGTCCGTTTGTTTGTTTGTTTGTTACGCCTTCACGTCGTAACTACTGAACCGATCATCATGAAATTTTGCATACACGTTGTCAGGGGTACAGAAAATGATATAGGGTACCTTTTATCCCGAAAAAAAGTATTGTTCCCGAGGAATAGTAAAATAACTGTCCACGCAGACGAAGTCGCGGGCGGCCGCTAGTATAATATAACAATATAATTTATATAAAAACTAAAGCGTAAAGATAGCAATGAAAAAACGTAGCGCGCCAGAACGAGACCGATTTGGCAGATTAGGCGAAAAATCACGAAATCAATTTATAGTAAACAACGATAGCGATTAAAGAGAAATGCTTCAACACGATTATGAATAGTGGTGATACACATCATTTAAAGCAATTCCGACTTGAATACCTTACGTTGTTTCGAAGTAATTTCAAACTTAAGAATTTTTAAGAGGTATTTTCGAAATTGAAATGTATCGAGCCAAAATGACTGAATCGTGTTTCTGGTTCAATACGTATCTAGAGAAAGTTAAAAAGAAATATACATATATCTTAATTTTAGATCTGTAGGATCTTTCAGCGACCTATGGCATTACATCAAAAGTGTCATTTTTTTTACTGAATTCGAAATAGATAAATAAATAGATACCTATACAATATGCGATGTCGGAGATTTTAAAGGCGGATAGAATGATCAATTTTATCGACAAAACTCCTCACATGTTGGGGTCTATCCCCTCTCCTGTTGGAATAACCGGCATTTTAAATTTGACTTTTTATTTTAGATGGCAGATCGGCAGAGGCCGACAAGTATTTATTTCACCGGATTTAAAAGTGAAGTAAAAACCTACAGTAAAAAAAAAACTTTTCGAAAGCTAATAATAATATCACCTATCAAGTTAACAAATTAATTATGTAAACTTTTAACTTTAATACGTCGTAAAAAATTGCTTAATTAAATTTTAATCCAAAATTAGTATGCTTTTTTTTTAGTTTTTCTCACAAATCTCAAAAACTAGGACATTAATGTGTAAATTTTTTGAGTTGCATATTTCGAGAGTAGGTAATTTTTGAATATGGTCAAAATTCAAAACTCGTAAATACTTGCTTTTATGGTTCAATCACTTTTTTTTTCAGATAAAATTACCAACTTAATTTAAAAACTGGTAAAAATGTTTTTAAATTTGTCCATTTCCGAAAAAATTAAATAAAAATAAACGTAAGGGTCATTATTCAAACAACAATAACTCACCAAATATGCAACTCACCAAATATGCAACTCACAGTAATGATTTTGATGTCGTTTTGTAGATAATATTCCTGTGTATTATAAAAATTACAAAAAATACACATTATTGACCTAGTTTTTGAGATCTGTGAGAAAAACTATAAGAAAGCACACTAATTTCGGATTAAAATTTATTTTAGTAATTTTTTATGACGTATTATAATTTAAAGTTTACGTAATTAATTTGTTAACTTGATAGGTGATATTATTAGCTTTCGAAAAGTATTTTTTTTATAACTGTAGGACTTTTAAATCCGGAGAAATTAATATTTTTCGGTAGGGCCATCTAAAATAAAAAGACAAATTTAAAATGCTGGTCATTCCAACAAGAGAGGGGGTAGACCCCGACATGTGGGGGGTTTTGTAGATAAAATTGGTCATACTATCTGCCTTTAAAAGCTCCGGCATCGCTAACCAAACATATTGTATATTCGAAATATTTTGCGTAGAATAGAATATTGACATCTAATAGATTACAAATGATATTAAAATCAATATTTGTAACGGGCCAAAACTATTTGAAATGAAGATGCTACTATGATATGGTCAGAATTCCCTTGTCGTAAGGGCCCGTTCGCAAAATGGTTTCTTTCCGAAGAAGGAAATATTCCGGAACTGAAAAAATACGGCTCACTTTTATTTGCACAAAGGAAGACTAGACAACATTTTTTTTACCTGTGGTGACTTTAGTCTTCGATTTAGAATAAGGGGGATTGTGATATTTACCCTATAAAATATTAACGCTAGTTTGGGGAATCCCACTTATCATATTTTGTCTTCCTCTAACTAATATTTTCCTTGTAATGTTGTGTTATGTCAATGTGTGCCAGTTTTATAGGTATATGTATGATAATCATATAAAATAACACTTTAAATAATATCATGTATTATACAATGAACTTTTTAAAAGTCCATTTTTTTCATTACCTAACGTTAATTGCAACTGTACGTAATAAAGGCAATCTTGTAAAAACGCATCAGTACCTACACTACCTACTTAAACTTGACCTATTGTGTGGTGTGGTGTGGTAGCACTTATATCTATTCTGTGCTATTGTCTAAGAGGCATTATGGCCTCTTCTCTTGATATATATCGTTAATTGATTATTAATGATTATTTGTATAATTGATTTACGAGGAAATATTACGTCGTAATAACACGCGCCTAATCTGATTCTTATCACGTAAACGCATAATACTTACTACGAAAAAGTACTTACGTATAAACTTGTATTATATAGTTCTTAGATATTTAGTAAAAACATATTACCTGCACAATTTCAAGAAATATATATGTGTTATCTTCTATTGTGTTGTGATTATGACAAAAGTGCAATGTCATCCTTCCTTACTATGTATAATAAGTTTTTTTTCTATTTTTGCTTTTACAATGCTGTGTACATATTATGTTAAATCGTATGACCACCTAAGGAGCTGATTATTGTAATAACAGTGTTCTGAGAAATAATACTGTTTAGATTGCAGGTCTGAAAACTAACAGTGCAGAAAAGAATTCGTATTTTCTAAACGGATATAGTTTTAGCTTAACACTAGACGAGGAAAAAACCGCCCTAGTGCGTGTCGGACTTCGCACATTTAGGGTTACGTTCCAAATAGGGCTATGGGGGGGATTATCTGTGCTACGCGTTTGACCGCATAATTAAGTTAATTTGTAAAAGGAAAATGAGGGAATTTCAAAGAAAAATTCAGATTTATCAAAATTAAGTTTACACATTTTTGGTGCAAATATGAAGACTATCTTTCTGTGTGACAGACACGGACACCATGAGTGAATGGAACGGTACGGAACCCTAAAAATAGGGAAATGAGTCAAAATTGGACGTTAATACTAATATTTATGGATTAATTGCGTGCCTTGGACAAGTGCGTTCATTAGTCTCGTATGTTTAGCATATAACTTTATTGGTGGTGATAACAACACTATGCCATATAAGGCCCTGCGTGATTGGTTGCGTAGGCGCAGGTTAAGGATACTTGAGTCCTTTGCAGCTTTCACAATATCATGTTATTGGGAACTCTGTGTGGGTTTATTTTTTTATACATTATTATTTATATACAATAAACTTAACAAAATACTTAAAATTTATCCTATGCATTTGTATATGTGTAAAAAATGTCTAACGCTATGGTTAGGAACACTTACTTATGACGAAGTCGAAAATCTTTTAACTAGAGTCGCTTAACAACACACACACACACACACACACACACACACACACACACACACACACACCTCTTAGCTAGATTTAAAAACTTTGTAATTTGATTAACTTTGTTTATTTTTATTTTTTTTCTACTGTTGAAATATATTTTATTTTTGTAATCTACTGTTATCCATAGGGAAGTAGTGGGTCATTCCCAATACAAGTATCGTCAGATTACTTATAGGGAAGTCTCAGCAATTTTTTGTAACTAAGATTACCGAAATAAATGATTTTTTATTTATTTATTTATATTATACAAAACTGTAAACTCTAAAATCTAGACCTTCAAATTTCCAATTTTCGATCAATAAATAATATCACTGTGTATTGTTGATCGAAACTTATTTCTCTATTGCCATTGATTTTGAGTTGATAGTTTGTTCTACATCTACACACGAGTATAGGTATTGGTATGATGATCTATGTATGCAAATCGTAGTATACATAACATAAATAATGTCTTAGTGTTTGTCTAGAGTGTTTTGGTAAAATTATTGCTACTACTTGAGTGGTTATACTTGCTCAATTAGTGAGTTAATGAGATGCCATTAGCGACTACGAGTCCTAAATTATACTAATAAAATTAAAGCATTGCGTGCGACGCATATTGGGACGAAAGGCTCTAGTCTAGAGCAGAGGTTTTCAAAGTTATTTCTTCTACCTACCGCTTACTTTCAGAATCAATTAATTTCTAGTGCGCCCCTCCCATTTTTTTAACTTTACTACATTATATGAAATCAAAATATTTTTTAACTTTTAATAACACTTTTTCTGAGCCCTTTACTGCCCACCTGCAGACCACGCCCACAAGAGAAAAAATCCACGTTGCAGTGCACAAATCTCCACGCATGTCATATACCTACCCATATCAACAAAAAATCGGGTTGCATTCCGGGAGTGAAAACTTGAATGTTAACGTTGTGTATTTTTAATATTTTGGAATGGTTAGGGAATAATTTTGAATTTACTCTTCATTTGAATTTACGAATACAGAACAGTATTGTACGAAAGTCTTATCCATAGCTTGACAGAAAATCTAGAGTTTTGACCATAGACATAGAAAAATTTTCGCTGCGCTCAAGAAGACCAACAAAGCGTGGAAAAGAGAAGTTAACATCATACGGACACGGTCTATGTAAAAAAGAGACAAAGGATCAAGTGACATGTGCCAACATTTTTTACAGTAAGAGCCCCTAGCGTCCCGCCTAGCAAATGAGCAATCACAGATTGTTTAAAATATTTTTTAATCTTAATTAGAATTTAAAATAAAGGTATCGTGGAGCCATGGTGTCTTCTTCTCTAAGTAATTGTGATGTGACAAAAAGAAACAATCCAAGTAATCACACTTTTCAAAGGTAAAAAAGATATTGCCACACATTTCTCTAAAACCAAATTTCGCTACATTTATTCGTTTATCGACGAAGAAAACAGTATGGAACATAGTTTATTAACTTCCTTTGCCATAATATAGTCATATTTTATGAATCGAAGTCATATTTTACGTATCTCATATAAAATGTATTGATTCATTTTCGGATCACCTGTTTATTGACTTTGTTGTTCTTTGACATTCTATTTCTATGGTTTTGACATTGAATTAAAAAATTAGCGCGTTGCTATGGTGACGCGCCGCCATTTTCAAGAGGGGGATACTTCCGCCGCCAGCTGTCTACTCTCCATCCGTCACATCCGTCTTACGAATTTTCGATCAGGGTCACGTGATCCTGACTGACTGACGCGAGTTTAAGATTTTTTCCCCATTAAAAAAAGCGTACAACGCCGTTAAAGAAGTTTTCAGTGACATCAATTTTCTATTGTTTTTCTATCTCAGTATCTTATGCCTTTAAACTTTAAACGATCAATTCTTGTACATAAAATTTTGTGTGATCTCGGAAACGGCTCTAACGATTTCGCTGAAATTTGATATACTTATGGGGGTTTTCGGGGGTAAACAATCGATCTAGATTAGTCTTATGTTTGGGAAAATGCGTTTTTCTTTTGACGCAGACTATGGTCGCTAATTTCGTCCTACTGGTCATTGTGCGTTTGGTCCAGCGGGTTAAGACGCGGACGGCAGGAAACGAGTGTTACGGGTTCGAATCCCGATCGGTGACTTTTGTTTTTTTATATATATCAAGTTTATATATATATATATATATATATATATATATATATATTTATTTATTTTTTATTGTTTTTAGACAAGTTTAAAAAAAAAAGTTAATGTTTAAGATAACAATGTACTCGTAGATTATCACTTTAACGCCACCATATTACAATAAATAGTCCAGATATTGAATACTTATTGTTCGGCGTGCATATGCACATTGCTTTATGGCACTATAATATGGGCATGTGGTGCATGGCTAACAATTCATAGCCGAACGGACTTCGCGCGATAGACAACTGTACCATGAAGTCCATGAATAAGCAGATAGCTTTTTATCTTTAACAATTTATTATTAACCAATAATGTCGATTCCTTCCTTGTTTTTCAAATCATACAATAAGTATCTAATATATGTTACAGTTAATCCATCACTTTCCTTAAGCCTTACTGAGAAATAAATGAGTTTCAGAGTTTTCAAGTTAATACAGTTTGAAGTGAATTTTCACTGATAACATTGAGGTTTCCTTGAAACTGTCTGTGTACATTATGAACCATGTCTATCTTATCTCTAATATTATAGTCGCTATCTTGTTTGGTTTGGTCAATAGCACATATGGGTACATAGGTACTTGTTTGTTCATGAAGAGTTTTAATAGTTTTATATTGTGAAAAAGAAATACAGGGTGGATTTTTGAGACGGTACATTAAGGGCAGGTACTTTAACCGTCATAGTTACAGGAAAACCTTCTTAGGAGACCATCCATAACTTTTTAAGATATTCTGAACTGCATTCACAGATTTTAGAAAAAAAATACGGTTAGCAAAAAAAATCTAAAATACCAAAAAAAATGTTTTATGCCAATCGATCCTATTTCGTGTGGGGATCAAAAGACTATAGGACCATTTAAGGTATGAGTACTAGAAACGACAGAAATCGCCAAAAACTTTTCCCATACATTTTCTACTGAAAAACGATAAATCAACTCGAAATATTTTTTATTGCCAAACGATACTATTTCTTACTGTGATCAAAATGCTCTTTAAGGCCAACTGAAATTTGAGTACAGAAACTACAGTACCTAAGTCACAACACCGGCTTCACACGCAGGCGCAGTCTTTTACAACATTAGATCAAAAAAATAGTTTCTGTACTCAAATTTCAATTGGCCTTAAAGAGTAACCTGCCCTTAACGTACCGGCTCAAAAATCCATCCTGTATATGTAGCTTACTTCCGCAAACAATATACTTAGGCAAAATGCACCGCCCGCCCGCAAAAAAAAATGCACATGCAGACTACAAAATATGAGTGCACAATACCTGCATTTAGCCAGACAGCAACGCACCTTGCACCTTCACTAATTAGACTAACTAACTACTAGAGTAGTCTAATTGGTGAAGGTGCAAGTTTCACGAGAATCGGTTGAGAAATGAGACCTGTAGAGGAAAACAGACAGCACTGGAAAGCCGGACTGAAATATGTTTTTTTAACATTTCTCCGTCATTTTGAAAGATTTGAAAAAACTGGCGTGACAATAAAATTTAATATTATTTTCAAACCTGCTCACAAAATTTCACGAGAATCGGTTGAGAAATGCGACCTGTAGAGGAGAACCACCGAGGGTTCCGTACAATCATAAATATATTTGGATATGTTACTTTAGTACAGTCTTTAATAAAGTAGGATAAACGGCAGACAGGTGGAAGGGCGAACAGGCGGACAGTTAATTTACAAATCTTAACCACAGCTTCTTATGATGACTGAAAAACGTTTCAGCTACTCCACATTGCGAACTGTTTATACAGGGTGCATTTGAAATCACTCTCCAAATTTTAAGGATGTGTTCAGTCCATGAAACTGAACAAATTTCTCTAAGAAACATAGGGTCAAATATGTAAAAAAAAAATACTTTTCATACAAAACAAAGAGATCACGTGATCAGTTTAGTATGGGATGACCAAAATTTTTTGGCGTATTTTGTTTGACACATGTTTCATGGAGAAAGTTGTTCAGTTTCATGAACTGAACACATCCTTAAAATTTGGAGAGTGATTACAAATGCACCCTGTATTACTAAGTAGGAACTTATTCTTAGTTTATTCGTACGGCAAATAGTAGGTAATTATATTAGAACCAGCCACCAATTTAATATTGTAGTATTAGGTTGCGCCATCTCTTGACCGATAGTGGAACAATTTTTTTTTCTTAGTTTAGCATTCTTAGGACAGCGCTATCTGTTGACTGGTAGTGAAACTAAAGAATTTTTGTTTGTTTTTTGAATTTCTAAAAAAGTGTGTTATATTGAGACCCCTCATACATCGTTATATTTTTCCTGTAATCTTTACATAAACTACTATCACATAGAATTATTTCAGATTTTTCTCTTTGCAAACTTCGGAGATAAGGGGGGGGGGGGGAACGGTATTTTTTTACATTTTTCATCATAAGTCGAAAACTATGCGGCCTAAGAAAAAAGGAAAAAATGTTTTAAAATGTGCAAACAGCGTTCTTTCATATGATACCCGACATGCCCTAGTCACCTCACTTCAAATTTTTAAGACCCGTTTTCAGTCCCTGTTGTAAAAAAAATTTTTTTTTATTTCTTTCTTCTTTGCAAAATAGTTGGCAAATGTCATCTTAAACTATTCCAAATTTTAAGTTGATACCATTCGTAGTTCTCGAGATATCCAGCTGTGACAGACAGACTGAGTCACACCATAAGGGTTCCTTTTTTACCATTTTGGTACGGAACCCTAAAAACAGATTTCAGTCCGGTTTTCCAGCGCTGTATGTTCTCCTCTACAGGTCGCATTTCTCAATCGATTCTCGTGAAATTTTGTGAGCAGGTTCGAAAATAATATAGAATTTTTTGTTACGCCAGTTTTTGAAAATTTAAAAATGATGGAGAAATGTTAAAAATACATATTTCAATCCGGCTTTCCAATGCTGACTGTTTTCCTCTACAGGTCGCATTTCTCAACCGATTCTCGTGAAATTTTGTAAGCAGGTTTGAAAATTATATAGATTTTTTTGTCAAGCCAGTTTTTCAATTGCTTTTTAAATGCGGAGATAGTGTAAAAAAACAAAGATAAAACATATTTCAGTCCGGATTTCCGGCGCTGTCTGTTCTCCTCTACAGGTCGCATTTCTCAATTGGTCCCGGTGAAATTTTGTGAGCAGGTTTGAAAAATATATAGAATATTTTTGTCGAGACAGTTTTTCGAAATTTATTAAAATGACGGAGATATGTAAAAAAACCATATTTCAATCCAGCTTTCCGGCTGTTTGATTTCCTCTACAGGTCGCATTTCTCAACCGATTCTGGTGAAATTTTGTGAGTAGGTTCGATAATTATATATAACTGTTTAGTCAAGCCAATTATTCCAAATTTATAATAAAATATTTATATTATTATATTTATATAATAATTATATTCACTCATTTTGAAAAATGATCAAAATTAATAGCACCATCTAGCTGCGAATACTCACGTACATACTGTGTGCTTTGAAAACTCGACGTTTTATTTTATTTTATCGCGAGGTCTACAGCTCACGGAGCCACTAGTGTATAATGTAATAATAGTTCAGTGCAATAATAGTAAATTTTTCGTACGAATTACCAACTTGCTAAACAGCAGATGCCCATTTTCTTGTCACTACCTTACCTACGTTAAACCAAACTATTGAGCACTTTATCGTAAAATCATTAAAGACTGAAATTGCATTAGCATAGCTAGACCGGAAGTGACCCCATTCTTAAGACTTGTAGGACGTCGCCAAATAATATGTTGCAATCTCTTTCTTTTACGACCACTGGCAGATACATGTTTCATCAATTATAGGTATATTATTTTGTGTAACATGAAAATAAAGAAAGAAAATGTATGCTGGGACCTTATGAAAATAGTAGTTGCAGTTGCCAGAGTTAGTTTTCGATATCTTTGAAGATTTAATAAAACATGCTTACGACTACAACACATATATGGGTACCATCACGCCATGCAATGCATGGTCATATATTTTATGGTACAGCATCATCATTATTTCTGATTGCCATATTTTATTTTAGCTAATTGTGGTATTTATTTGTTATCCAACTAGATCAAAGTCAAAGTCAAAGTCAAAAATAGCTTTATTCAAATAAACTTAATTATTAAGTACTTTTGAATCGTCTATATTTTCCTACCACCCGTTCAAGACTTTTTTAACTGACAAGAAGAACGGGCGCAAGAAACTTATCAGTTTTAATAGCAATAAGTAACGATATTTACAAACTTAAATATATCGTTACCAGATAATTACAACAGGGTGACAGGATTATTGGCAACAAACATAGACTTATTATATTGGCAACAAAGTACTTATAGTAGTTATGTGTTACATCATTTTCACGCATTTTGATCTTTAAGATAATCGTCCACTTTATAATAACCTTTACCCATGAGCGTTTTTTTAACATGGTTTTTAAATTCATGCAAAGGAAGATCAATTACTTGTTGTGGAACTTTATTAATAAAGGCTATGCCTTTCCCCCTACATGAACCTCTAGTTTTTGCAAGCCTAAATCTTGGAACGGCAAGTTTATCTTTATTTCTTGTATTAAACTGGTGATCCGTAGCTTACTTATTTCATTATCGATACAAAATGACTAGATTAATTTTATGTTTGCTACTGCTTTCGAAAACAAACTTTATCAACTGGTTTCTCAATTTATAAAGTTCGTCGTAAGTCAGTATTGGTTGACTAAGGCAACATTCATACTGATATAATTTAGATCACATTTTTTTAACCTTTGCCATAACCATAGAAATAGAATGTCAAAGAACAACAAAGTCAATAAACAGGTGATCCGAAAACGAATCAATACATTTTATATGAGATACGTAAAATATGACTTAGATTCATAAAATATGACTATATTATGGCAAAGGAAGTTAATAAACTATGTTCCATACTGTTTTCTTTGTCGATAAACAAATAAATGTAGCGAAATTTGGTTTTAGAGAAATGTGTGGCAATATCTTATTTGCCTTTGAAAAGTGTAATTACTTGGATTGTTTCTTTTTGTCACATCACAATTACTTAGAACAGAAGACACCATAGCTCCACGATATCTTTATTTTAAATTCTAATTAAGATTAAAAAATATTTTAAACAAACAGTAATTGCTCATTTGCTAGGCGGGACGCTAGGGGCTCTTACTGTAAAAAATGTTGGCACATGTCACTTGATCCTTTGTCTCTTTTTTTTACATAGACCGTGTCGGTATGATGTTAACTTCTCTTTTCCACGCTTTGTTGGTCTTCTTGAGCGCAGCGAAAATTTTTCTATGTCTATGGCCATAACAGAACTTCAAAAATAAACTGTTCACTTTGTAAAGTTTCTTCTAGTAAGAAAAGGGAAATTAGGGTAAACTTTTGATTTTTGAAGTTAAAAAAAGGTTTTTACTCGGCAAATTAGTTTTTCCTTTTTGAATTTTGACGTGTATGAAATCCGTTAAAAATATACTTCTAAAATCTGTGTATTTTTAACAGTTTTCATCCACACATTATTAACAAAGAAAAGAGCTGCTAGAAGAGTTAAAAAATTATATTAATCAAAAACTGCAGTTTGTTGGCACCGGACCTCACGCCTACGCGTTAATATAATAAATATTTAAAGAATATAAAATAATATTTAAAAACAAATTAACCATAATGTTCGAGTAGCTTGTTTATTATAACGGGTGGCGCAAAAGTAAAGACCCTATTTGGTTCAGCTATAACATTTTTTCTAAATTAGAAAACTAGATTTAGGTTTTTTTAAATGTATATTTGTGCCATTAAATTTCGTACCATTAGGATTTAAAGATGATGTCTTTTAAATGGTGACCTCCAGAGTTGATACACATTTGAGCCCTATTTATGACATTTTGCATAACTTGCCGTAACACTTCCTGCGATATGTTCGTTATTTCTTGACGAATGTTTTCTTTTAGAGCTGCGAGAGTCTGTGGCTTGTTCACATACACCCGAGATTTCAAAAAACCCCAAAGAAAGAAGTCTGGACTGGTCAGTCCTGCCGGACGGTGGGGAAATCGTCGACGAAATTCACGTTGTGTTCTTATCACTGATGAATTATTCCGTAAGAACATTGACACAATTATTCCACGTTCTTGGGGAGTAAAACGGTCCATGTTTATTTTCAGTGTATTTTATATTTGTTCACTACACAATTTTCAACAACAGAATGACAGAAAATGTCATATAAAAAAAATAAAAGTATTTTCTTTAGTGCCAGTACTTTTGCGCCACCCGTTAGGTATTGGTATATGGGCAAGGCGCGTCCTCGGATGTGGGTCATGGCGAGCGCCACAGGCAAACAAATTCGTAAACTTACAAAAACATTCCACGCAGGCGCAGCCGTGGCCCTATAAAGATTATAACCTATCAAGTTTTCTCTGGTTAACTGACGTTAATCAAATTACAAATAGAATTTCATTAGGTAGGTATTTTGAAAAAGGATGTGAAGTGATTTATAGTACAGTAGCCCGTAGAACATTTAAATCACCAAAAAGGTTACCGTTTGCCGTTGTGATATAGTTATTTATTATGAAATTATAGTTACTTTAACCCAAGTTTTACTGATCGCAACCCGCCGTAACCTATATTTGTATATCTCCAAAAATAATATTTTTTTATTTCTCAAGGTTTACCACATGGTTTAGCTATTGTCGTGTTCTACAGCTTTGTTTGATTGCCACTGATAATAATAAGACTATGGAAAGTGATTATACACAGATTTAAGACCAAATAAAATCCAACCATTTTCATCAGGTTTTAAATCTGTGTATGGCTATTTTTTATAGTCTTACTTTATCTGTGGCAATCAAACCAAGCTGTAGAACACGACAATAGCTAAACTATGTGGTAAACCTCGAAAAATAAAAAAATATCAATTTTGTAGATATACAAATATAGGTTACGGCGGGTTGCGATCTGTAAAACTTGGGTTAAAGTATATATAATTTCGTAATAAATAACTATATCACAACGGCAAATGGTAACCTTTTTGGTGATTTAATTGTTCTACGGGCTACTGTACTATTAGGGTTTACCCACATTTGTAGAATTATCACGGTTGACCCATGACTCATGGTTGACCCATTTGTCTACTGTCAGCACGGTGGGTACCTATCGCTTCATCCTTTCATTCCTCAACAAAAAGGGATAAAGCAAAAAAAAAATATAATTCCGTGTGCGTAATTTATTTTTTTGTGTTTTATCCTTTTTTGTTGAAGAATGAAAGGATGAAGCGATAGGTACCCACCGTGCTGACAGTATACATAATGGGTCAATCATGGCCCATGGGTCAACTGTGATAATTTTAAAATCTACTCAAGGTATTTAGGGTTCCGTATCCAAAAGGTAAAAACGGAACCCTATTACTAAGACTCCACTGTCCGTCTGTCTGTCTGTCTGTCACCAGGCTGTATCTCATAAAACGTGATAGGTAGACAGTTGAAATTTTCACAGATGATTACCTAACCATTTCTGTTGCCGCTATAACAACAAATACTAAAAACAGAATAAAATCAACCCAAATATTGGGTTATCTGGGGTTCCCAATGCTCCCATACAATAAACGGGTTTTTTTGCAGTATTTGGTACGCAATTTTCAAATAAAATTTTGAATTTGATTTGAGATTAAGCTTTTCTGATGACGAAATTGGTCAACACTTAATCGTGATAGTATCAAACAAAAAAAAATACATAAATAAATTCCTTATTAATTAGGTAACGTCAAGGTTTCATTTAGTTAATTTGGTGTTATTCCAGTAAACAGTAAGGTCGAAGTCATTAGTATTGTGTCAAATTAAATGATGTTTGCATGGAGCCTCCAGTCACGGTAAAGAAATGTATCAGTAATCTAACATAGTACAAACGGTCGAAATGCGAGCCATGCCTATGCGCCTCGATTTCGGTCTGCACTCGGTATACAACAGTCACGAATGCGCCGCAGTGACGAACGAAAGATTAAAGATTAACGTACTATTAATTGAAATACAAGTAATAACTATGGCAAAGTGTAGATTTAGCTGTTTTTATTATATTTAATTAACCAATTAATCAAGACATAACATTTTTAAATACCCGGAAAGTCCGAAAAATAAGATTAAGATAAAATTAAGTTATGTACTATTTTTTTAATATTTTATAGTATTATCGACTAACTATGGCCAGAAGGATTTGAAACTAATTTGTTTCTCCCCTTAATAAGTAGGTATTTAGTTTTTTTTAGTTTACTGTTTTCACCATTAGTTTTGTTAACCTAGGTTTTTTATTGCTTAGAAATTGATTTTTCGCCGAAGGTAAACCCTATAATATGGATTCTAAAATATTACGTACAATCACAAAACCAGAATGATACGAAAGTACTTAGATGAAAATAAAATACTGTAGCTAGGCGGCCCTATTGCGTGTTGATGTACCGCGCGGCTCACGCTAGCTTTTTCAAGGAATACTGATACATTTCTTTACCGTGCTCCAGTGTTGATTCGGTTAAATCTATCAAGTCCCAAGTGGCGTGGGCAACGTAAACAAATTGAAGTGATTAAGCTAAATGTTAAATCGGACGTAAAGTTCAGAGGATGTAGTTTTAAATAAAGTACATATTTCATATTTCTTGTAAAAACATTAGCGTGTCGTCGCGTCGGCTGCAAAAAATACTTACAACTTTTCTATACGACTTTTCATACCAGCAGTGATAATTTTGGTTCGAACGCGAATACTTGCATTTTGGTTCCGGAAAAACGATATTGTTGTAATGTGTTTTAGCAAATTAAGTTGAATACAAAGTTATGTAAGCATTCACGTTCTATACAAAGATTTTTTATTTTATTTAAATTTCGGACTTAATTAAATAGGCACCGAGATAAATATTAACACAAAATTATAAATGTAGGAAAGGAAGACATTTAACACATCGTACCCTTGGATTTATCTTTTCCGTTGTGTTAACATTTAATACCATAGATAATTTGAATAAAATCATGTGGGTGTGACGCTTGGATGAATTAACCACTGGATACGTAACGTAAGAAAAATGTATGAAATCACGATCAACCAATTTTTGCGGGGTGAGGGGGGATTACACTTGTCAAATAATGTCAATGTTATAGGGTGATTTAGCCGGTTTTCGGCCATAATTGCCGGCCAAATATTATGGATTGTAGAACTCATACATTAGTTTTCGGCCAGGCGGCCAAAAAGCAAATGACCTCCCAAAAACGCATTTAGTTACCAGGCCATCAAAGGTGAATGCGCAGGCTACATACAAAATTACCCGAGCCCCGACGCAAATTAAATTTATCTAAGGTTTAAGTACCTAATAGTATATATTAGTAGTAAGTATGTGTATAATAAAAATAATTATGGGACCTCTGTGATCGGTGACTAACATAAAAAAAACTGCAATTTTTTTTTCAGGCGTTAATATTTTGCGTAGCTAAAGGTATATTTTCAAAAAATATTAGGTAATAATCACGACGGACCAGCTAGATAGCGCAGTAAGTAAGCGCATCACCCAGTGATTGCGACAGTTAAGCAACTTTTCCAAAGGTTTGGTCATGGGATGGGTGACCAAAAATGACCTCAAGCTCCTCCGTGACTTTGAGAGGCACGCTAAGCCGTTATTTATGGCCTATGATATCATTGTTTTTGGCTGCATTTTCAGTCGTTAACACCCCACTTATTATTATTATTTATTTATTATTATTATTAGTTAACGGGAGGCGCCCAATTACATAACTAACATAGTTCACTTACTTTAAGATAAACAGAAATGGGTAATAGCCGAACACCCTCTCGTATAGGTAACTCAAGACCTTTTGTACTTATTGACCATTACCTTATATTTCGCTTATGTGCAATCACGTCTGATAATAATATAATAAAAATAAAATTAGAATAACGTCATAACATATTTTTTTATTTATGGTTTTATATTATCCACATACAAGTCACAAGACCTACAAATCTATTAAAAGATTATCCAAAAATAAACCTGGATGCGCAAATTCTTCTAGATTATGTCGAGCTCAACCAAGAAAGTACAAAATGCTCATAACATGAGCGCAACATCCAAGCGTTCGGCGGCCATGAATGCACGAGCAATAAGCGCTATCACACACGGGCAACTTAGTCGCCCTGCAACTGTTTTGTCTCTGTCTCAAGTCCACGGGTTTATATGGAAGCGCGCACACGAAGCGACGCGGTCGTCTGCAACTTTTCATACAAACCATGTGAGAGACAAAAAAGTTGCGGAGACAAAAGTCCCCCGTGTGCGATGGCGCTAATATTCATTTATGGCACTGCGACCCTGTGCTTCATGATTATACAAAATGTAGGTATAATATGTTTTGCTCCACACATGCCTCGATTGAATTTTACATCTTATTAGAACATTTTGTTCATTATTGATATGAATTCTTTCTGGATGTCGATAGTATTCAATTTCATATACTTCCGTCCTTTTCATATGCTCACTGCAATAAGAACGCGTGCGCCAACTTTAGGTGGTACGTTCCTATTGCGATTAAAATTAATTGTTCGTTTGTGAGCTCGGGAAAATCTATAATATGTTGGTCATTAGCATTTAATCTTTAAAATGTGACTCTTTGGCGATTAATATTATTTTCTTCAATATTATTCGCCATTTGATTTGGTTTATTTAAATTCAACCGGATTGATTCTATGAATTCAGCTGTGTATTGGCTATCCTCATAAGGCTCTTGGAAGCAGTTGATTAGAGTTCCCGCTATTTTAAAATCATTAAAGCTGTTTTGGCGAGGCGCGGTTGAAAATTCTGCGCCTGAAGATTTTAAAATCTCTTTTGAACTTACCGTTTACGGCCTCAATGACCCATCTGCTGATTGTAACTAGTCTTGACTTGTTAGCTTCTATAGTCGTCAGTTGACTTTCGTTTCGCCGTTTCGTCAGCGGCATATGTGCAGCATATCCATAGGATTCTATTACTGGTACTGCATCTCTAAATCCTCTGTCTAAAACTAGAACATCATCCTCTTCAAACAAATAGTGAAATGTGCAGTCTTCAATCGGCTGGTCGTCATTTTCTAATATATTTTTCATAATGTCCGCATCTGTGGTTGTTGCGGCATATGGTCATTTTATATCTATTATATGACCATCGGCACTAACTATAATAAATGTTTTAAAAAGATTTCGATATTTATGTGAGCTGTATGTGCGTCGCTGATACAGAAAGTTGGAGCTTTTCTCAATGAAAAGGTAAATGCCATCTAATATAATGACTGCTTTAGGAGATTCATCACTTCCGAAAATGTAGTTCGGAAGAATTCTATTTTTTTCTATTATCTCGCTCCGGGATACGTGATCAAGGCCTATATGCAATAGCACAAAATCGGCCAGTTTACATTCCCGAGTCAAATGGATTTTTCTGTCAATGCATCTTCTCGATAAGCAAAAAGCTGATCCTAGCCTATCGCTCGGCTCTCCTGTTCTTATTTTCGTCAAATATACACCTAAATCTAAGTCTGGTGTAACCGTCTTGTTAAAGATGGCGTTTGGTCCCTGAAGTTGCCTGAATTTTTCATGGTTTAGACCAGTCCGACATTGTAGGTCTTCCGGTGATATTTCATTAATATCGTCAAAATTCAATGATGCCCTTCTTTCAAGTGAATACGTGTAGATTTTTACCATGTCCCTGAAGCTGCGAGCATTGAAATCATGATGTTGAGTAGTAACATTCTGTGGAAATTCTTCCTCAGTCAGGTGGTTAAGTGTTGCGCACAAATCCGAGTTCGATCAGGTACATAAAATTAAAATAACTGAGGAGGTAAGCCTTGGCAGAGTTTGGTATTTGGCGCAAATGTATGTTTCTACAATTGTTTATCATTGTAGAAACAAAGTTGTATTACAAAGTTGTATTAGCAGCTCGAGCTATTTCTGGTATAGGTATCGAAGATCTAGCAACTGCTTGATTGACAGGCACTGCTGGTCGATCTTCACGCGTAATTGCATAAATTCTATGCCAGCATGGGTGACATATCGATCGCGTACCATCAAATGGCACCTACAAATAATAATTATTAAAAATGTTAAATTCTGGAGGACAATTTTTTTATCATATTAAATAAAAATACCACAATCCGGTACTAAAAATAAGATCATGCTATTTTTTTGCTACTTTTAACGACACACCTACCCTGTTCAATTTTCGCCCTTCTTCCCCACGACACTACCAAGGCGCACTACTGGTAGTGCCGTGGGTATTTTTTTTTGCCGTGGTAAACCACCTCGAATAACATACTTTACCAAGTTTATGTGTCGCCAATTTTTCATCACACTCGCCCTTGCTGACTGCTGGACACATTTCTAAAATATACAGTTGGTCTGTACTTAAATCATCACGGCTCTTCGTTATATCTGTGCAAACAATAGCTTACGGCAGTAAATGATTTGACTAGAAGACATTCAAAATTATTAAGTGCCTTCCCTATCGGGCCACTAAAGCTTTTCGGCCCTGTGGTACTACCGTCTAAGTATTCAAAAAGATGTCTTAAGCTTCACTCTTTTGCGTGCAGTTGACATATTAGCCATTGAAGAGGACGTTGCAGCTTGTTTTCAAGCAGTTTGATAATTCCGGCTCTATTACCAGTGTTAACAGCAATTCCTCGCGCGAAATGACTTTCAAGCCGAAAATTAACAAAAGTCAAACATGATTTTGAAAACGTTTTGTAAGAAAAATGTTGCTTTTTGTTGATTATTATTGGCTTTTGTGTATAAGTATCTCTTAATAATATTAACTATTAAAAAAATGTGATATATTTTGTTTAAAATTATATTATGAAAATATTAATATTTAGAAAGTTTTTCGAAAACGTCAGCTCATGGGGGCAGTACGTCTCGTAATTTGTTTCTAATTATATTTTGTATACGTAATAAATAAGTGTATTGGCAAATTTTAATAATACCGCGAAAAAGAAATTTCACGAAAAATATTTTTCATACATTCTTACATTTTCCGTAATGGCCGAAAACCAAAGGGGGCCGGCAAACCGGCTAAGTCACCCTACTTTGTTTACATACCAAATTTTATTTATTTTGCGAAAAATAGCTACTATAATAGGTTGAAATTGTGCTTACGTGTGAAAAGAAACATTTCTTGATTGCCCGTTATTTTTTTTGCTGAACAATACGAAGCATTTTGCCCATTTTTGTACCAATGTTTCGCCACGAGCTCTAGCATCACACTGACAACGCGATATCGTTTACTGAGGCTATCGGTCACAGTAAGTGGCAGAGGGGTAAAGGCGAATATGGCTGTCATTTCACATCCAGTGGTTAATTCATCCAAGGTGTGACGGTTTCACGGACGAAGTTTTTGTGGACCTATTGACAAGATTAGAGAGGCTCTAACATTAATATCTACTACTGGATTTACATTGGCATTGATTGATGTATGTATGTAAGTATTTAAATATTGTTGAAACTTTAAATTTTTACCAAGTTTCTGTTTAAATATTTTACCAAGTTTCTGTTTAAATAACGTTAAATAACGTGGGGGAATATTTCAAACAACAACCTAGACAATCTCTTAAAAATTCATATCATAATATTACGTATTAATTTTATTTCAATCACAAGATGTAATTTATTGTGCAATTTGTGCAATAAAAGCTCAGATGATGAAACATTGTGATAGCATAGTGATAGTTCTTTAGGTTTTGAGACAAAGCGTGCTTTGGAGAAGTTGTGTATATACAGTAAATATAAGTTGTAACCGAAAAAATTGGACTTATTGTAGATATTGCAATTTGTGATAATTTACTTAGGTACAGCTCGCACAACATAACTTGACCCAATTTTTAGTACCACGTGACCTGCGCACTACAATTTTTGTACTGAAAATTGCTATTGCGCAAGTTTCATTGTCTATGGTTTGGTTCAAGTTATATTGCGCGAGCTGTACCTACTTAAGCAGAAATAAATTTAATTTCTGTTATTATAACGCTGCGGTCTTCATTAATTAGCAACTCTGTTAATGCTAAAATTTTGTTTTAATTTGCAAATGCTAATGATATGCCTATCTCAGATGGTCTTTGACACAAAGCGTAGACCAATGTCATAGTCGAAGCGAATTGCTCTGAGTCACGCAATCGTAGAACACGATAAAATGCTGTCGAGAAACTACTGTACCAGATATTCGACCTTAAAATAAGGGAGAAAAACACACATTTACATGGAGGAACATTTATCGTGGTATAATCTAATGGACAGCTGTTGAAATTGAAATTTGTACCGTGTGACCTATTTATTAGGGCTCGGCGTGTTCAGTTGATTCATTAGATCCGTTATTAATTAGGTTTATGAGAAAATTTTAGGACAGGAACGTTTGTAGGACATGTGTAACTTAGGGTGGGTACTCACTTAGGTTCGCGAACCTCCGCGCTCCGCGAACATGCACCGAAAAAATCGTTTATCCTCTGCTGGAACAGGGCGCCCAGGTGTGTACGTGAGCGAACACGTATGCGAACTTGGTTCGCACAGGTACACACTGTAGCCAAAGTAAAAATATTTGTTTTTGCTATGGATCACTGTTCGAGGTTCGCGGAGCGCGGAGGTTCGCGAACCTAAGTGGGTACCCACCCTTACGTACTTTATACACACGTTAGAAATAACCAAACACTATTTATGTTATGAAAAACATAATGCATTAAGAAAGGAGACAGGAGTGTTATAGAATTTGCCACTGCATTTCTCTTCTTCCAGATAAGTAAGAGAAAATTACAACGCAACGCAACGAATTCTATACGGTTAAACAATTATAACAAGCTGCCGAAGTTTTCTATGTAAATATACACGTACTAACGAAACACATTCCGACAGCAAGAATGTTAGTTTACACGCAAATAATTAGAACAGTTATCATAATGTAAAAGCCCATCTACATTTAGCCATAATCTAATTAGAATCTTGGATAAATATTGCTTTAAAACGTAATATTTTTTACTAAACATAAACTTAGGTAAGAAAATCTAAAAAAAAATGATCTGTTTCACTATCACTAACTAGAAGTCTTTAACCTAATAATAAATAGAGTTTTTAGATTTCTATAATAATCATAGAAATGACATTGTCCTCCAGTGATATTGATTTCGTTATTAATTTTAGTTGTTGTTTTTTTGTTTTGTTATATTCTGGAAACATGCATAGTAAAAACAAAAAGCAAGCTTAGTACATTTATAATAGGTGGAACCTACCAATGAAATTGCCGATTTTCAAGAAGTTGCATTTTCCATACTAGCATTTTCTTTGTTCATTTAACAACCGTGAACACTCATACTAATGTTTGAACACTATGCTAACTTATTCCATTTTACAATAAGTGAAAAAAATAAGTTAATATAACCCCTCCGGTCACCCTTTTTTTTTGCTCACAAAAAAAGTCACTAAGATCTTTTTAGGGTTCCGTACCAGCTGGATATCTCGAGAACTACTAATGGTATCAACTTGAAATTTAGAATAGTTTGAGATGACATTTGCCCAACTATTTTGCAAATAAGAAATAAATAAATATATTTTTTACCACAGGGACTGAAAAGGGGTCTTAAAAATTTGAAGTGGAGCAACTAGGGCATGTGGGGTATCATATGAAAGAGCGTCGTTTGCACGTTTTCATTTTCTTTTTGTTTTAGGCCGCATAGTTTTCGATTTATAATGAAAAACTAGCGGCCGCCCGCGGTTTCACCCGCGTGGTTCCCGTTCCCGTGGTAATATCGGGATAAAAAGTATTCTATGTTTTAATCCAGGCTATCTACTATTTGTGTGCCAAATTTCAACCAAATCCGTTCTGTAGTTTTTGCGTGATTGAGGAACAAACATCCAAACCCACAAACTTTCACATTTATAATATTAGTAGGATGTAAAAAAAAACCGTTCCCCCCCCCCCCCCCCCCCCTTATCTCCGAAGTTTGCAAAGAAAAAAATGTGAAATAATTCTATGTGATAGCAGTTTATATAAAGATTACAGGAAAAATAAAATGATGAGACATCATAGCATATTTTTTAGAAATTTGATAATTTCTAAAAAAGTTAACATTAGTTCCACTATCGGTCACGAGATGGCGCTGACCTAAAACTGCAATACTAATTTTATTATTCTCTTCTGCAGTGTGGTTTCATGGTGCAATTATGATGGTACGGAACCCTCGGTGCGCCAGTTCGACTCGCTCTTGACCGGTTTTATTTAATGTTAAGAAAGCTAAAATAAGGACTTTATTTTTGACTATCATGGTCATAATTCAATATTTATATCATGATATTGTTAAAAAATTTTGAAATCGTAGAAGTTATTACTTTCTCTGTATGTGTCAAAATATCGGCAATTTCATAGGTAAAGACCTAATAATTACTTATGCAAGTAACTTCGCATTTTGCATGCACGTTCGCTAAGCTTTTCTTTTGGGAACATAAACAGGCAGCAGGCAGTGTAACAAAAATAAACACCATTCTTCATAAACGATAACGCTTGATAGCAAAGACAAGGTTTTCATCAACCAAGCCTGAACCATTGTACATTTTATCATAACATCACCACGTCGTGCTAGAGCAATTACAATTTTATCTACAAAGACATCAACACTGGACACAGACACTTCCTGATTACTTATTCGCTACGAGTGATCGTAAATCAAATGTTATAAATAGTTGATGTTTACTCCAGCTTCAAGGTGAAGAAGTTATAAAATTACGAGGTTACGTGTGCTCGGAGGAGCAATGCAGGTAAAGTCATGTCAAGGGTAAATAAGTTAAAACATATTGTTTATTATTCTTCGACATTTTATATAATAAATCTTGTTTTATCGGTTAAGTGGTGACTAATTTATTTTTCGTTCACATTGGAAAAACAAATTGTTTTAAGTTCTCCGTGCCTTTTTAAGTTTGAAAGTACCTAAAGATCTCTAACTACTTAGTTGAATGTTAAATCATAACGGTTTTTCGATTACATAGGAAAAAGAAAATCCTCTTTCTCACTTTGCTGGAGAGTTTCGGGTTTTTCGGCGTGCATCCACTTTCAATTAAATGAACTTAAAAAAAACCGGCCAAGTGCGTGTCGGTCCACGCGCAGTAGGGTTCCGTAGGTACATTATACCATACCATATTTTAATACGTCTGAAAAATAACTTTGTTTTTCACAGTGTTTGTATGAATGACAAAGTTATATTTGCGGTTTTGGAAAATGTACTATATCTCGAAAACTAATTACTGTATCTCGTTCAAACTAATTTTCGTTGAAAGTGTTTATTAAGATCTATAGCTTATATTTTTTTTAGATTTTTCACCTTCTTACTTTAAAAGTTAAAGGGGGGGGGGGGGGGGGACGACGACACATTTTACCACTTTGGCGGCATATATCTTTCAAACGGTTGACTTTGAAAAAAAATAGTCTTAGGAACCTCAATGTCATTTTTAAAGACCTATCTAAAGACACCCCACAAGTATTAGTTTGATGAAAAAACATATTTTCAGTTTCAGTTCCATGTATGGGGAGCCCTCCCTTAATCTTTTATTTTTTTATTTTTGTATAAAAATCGTCAAGCGGTTCACAGTATACACCTACCTACCAAGTTTCAACTATGTAGTCCTAAAACTTTTGGAATAAAGTGGCTGTGACATACGGACGGACAGACAGACAGACAGACATGACGAATCTATAAGGGTTCCGTTTTTTGCCATTTTGGCTACGGAACCCTAAAAAAATGAAGATCGGAAAAACCATTCGTCCATAAAATCGAATATTAATTATCTGTCGACTTACTATGTCATTTACTATCAGCTATTAGTAATACTCGTAGTTCAAGCTTATTCCTGTTGAAATCATATTTCCCCGCCGGATGTCATTAGATTCAATAGATAATTGTTACGTACTATTACTAAGTCACATATTGATGAAGCCACAACAGTAGTAATATTATGTGGGGACAGTTCCCATATTACAAAAAGGGACATTCTTAAAAATATTAATATTTTATTAAAATTACAGTCTGTAACAAGATGTAAAATAATAATTAGCGCTTTCCCTTATGCAAGTAACTTTAACTGGGATCAAAATAAGCGCATTTTTGATTTAAATTTATATATATATAATTTGATAAGTCGTCACAGTGACGTTATTTTATACTTTGACGTTAATAAATTTATTAACACTTTTACATTGACTCCAGATAGTATGTATCTGCCGAAAAAATGTAGGATGCAAATAGCTAATTTGTTAGCTTACAATTTACAGGACTCTGTTACAGCTGTAACTAAGTCCATAAAACCGAGTATTAGTACTTCAACTTCTACTCGGCATATTGTTTCAAATAAAACAGTGACAAACTCAGATTTAAACTGAGGCACAAGACAACAGCCAGGCCTAATTGTATCAATATAATTAGTCAAAATATTCAGGGCCTGTCTGGCAAAGATCTAGAATTAGAATTATTTGTTGAATGTAATAATATTCAAATCATTTGCATTACAGAACACTGGCTAAAGCCTGGTGATATGTCATTTAATCTAAATAATTTTCAACTAGCAAGTGCGATGGTTAGGCAAACAACTATTCGTGGCGGTTCTGTAATTTTTGTGAATAATAATATAAAGTATAAAGAAAGAAAGGATATTGTGAACCTTACATCAGAGCGCCATGTGGAGTTGTCTTGTATAGAATTAGATAGCATGATTATTGTGTCTGTATACCGCCCCCCTAAGGGTATCTATGAAATATTTGAATCTGTCATGGAAGATGTTCTAAAAAAGTTAAGGTTAAAAAATAAACCAGTAGTAATTTGTGGCGATTTTAATATTGATATTCTTGAGAGCAATTCTTCGACCACTCGTTTTCTGGCATTATTTAAAAGTTTTAATTTGCATAATAAATTTTTAGAACCCACTCGGGTAACTGAACACTCCGCCACTTGCATAGATAATGTTTTTTCAGAATGTGATCCGGAAAACAAATTCGTTTTTAGTAATATTTCATCCGACCATTACGGTTTGAAAGTTTCATACGCTGTGAACGTTATAGATACACCTAAGACTGTAGAATGCAGACCTATCACAAAAAAGGGATTGGACAATTTTAAAAACAACATTGATGAACAAATTTCTTTATTGCCATGGATTTCAGATAATCCTGATGTTTTGTACGGGAACCTCTTTCATTTAGTTACTAATGAGTTTGATAAATCATTTAAAATCAAAACTATTAAATGTACTCAGAAATTACGGTTCTGCGATTGGGCTACGACAGGTATTTATAAAAGTAGAAACAGACTTTATGAACTTTACAAGCTTAGAGAAACTAACCAAAGCCCAGGTTTTTTAGAACATGTTAAAAAATACTCGAAGACTTTCAAAATGCTATGTGCAGTTGCAAAGTCTAACTGCATTAAAAAGCAAATTAAAAACTCGAGTAACAAAACTAAAACAACCTGGGATATCATTAATCGTGAAACTGGTAAAACTAAAGCACGGGAAAATAGCCTAACGCTTAATATTAATAATGAATTAATAAAATCAGATAAAGAAATTGCTAACATTTTTGATAAGTTCTTTGTAAACATACCAGTAGAAACTACATCAAATTTGGATTCCTCACCAGCGGCTGCTGTATCTATGCTAAAGAGACATGTGGCTGAAAGTGATTCATTGTTTAATTTTAAATGTATTAATGCTTTAGATATAATAAAAGCTTTCAAATCTCTAAAAATGAAAAGCTCCACTGATTTATGGGGCATATCAGTTAAGGTTATTAATAATATTGTGCATACTATTGCCCCTTATCTTGCTGACATTTTTAATCGGTGTATTGATCAAGGAATATTTCCTGATCTTATGAAGTTTAGCAAGGTAATACCATTGTTTAAATCAGGAGATAAAGAAGACCCTAGCAATTACAGACCAATATCGATATTACCTGCCCTAAGCAAGATTTTTGAAAAAATAATACTTGAGCAATTATTAGGTCATTTTAATGTAAATAAACTTCTGCACAATAAACAATTTGGCTTTACTAAAGGTCGTTCCACAACTGATGCTGGGGTTGCGCTTTTGAAGCATGTCTTTGAGGCTTGGGAGGGGTCTCAGAATGCCCTTGGCATTTTTTGCGACCTGTCCAAGGCTTTTGATTGCGTGGACCACTGGACGCTGCTGTTGAAGCTAAATCATTACGGTGTAAAAAATAATGCCCAAAAATTAATACTGTCGTATCTCAGTTCAAGGACTCAAACAGTTAATATCAATGGAGTAAGTTCATCAGGTTCTCATGTAAAAATGGGCGTTCCGCAAGGCTCCATTTTGGGCCCTTTTTTATTTTTAATATATATAAATGATCTACCCTTTTTTGCAGAGAGGTTCTGTGATATTGTTTTGTTCGCAGATGATACTTCTTTAATATTCAAAGTTGACAGGAATAAAACTGATTTTGACGATGTGAACAAGGCACTCTCGCAGGTTCTTACTTGGTTTAATGTAAATAATCTCCAGCTGAATGCTAAGAAAACCAAATGTGTTAAATTCACTTTACCTAATGTACAGGCGTATCCCACTGAAATTGTAATCAATAATGAGAAATTAGATTTGCTCGATTCAACAGTTTTCTTGGGTGTTACTCTTGACAGTAAACTTCAATGGAATATGCATATCGCAGCTCTGGCTGGCAAGCTCAGCTCTGCTGCCTATGCTATTAGAAAAGTTAGACAGTTAACAGATGTAGAAACTGCTAGATTAGTGTATTTCAGCTATTTTCATAGCATCATGTCATACTGTATTCTTTTGTGGGGGATAGCAGCCGATATAAATACTATTTTTGTTTTACAAAAACGAGCAATAAGAGCTATTTATCAACTAAGTTCTAGAACATCTCTTAGGGATAGATTCAAAGAAATTGGTATATTGACAGCAGCATCACAATTTATATTAAACTGCATACTTTTTGTGCGTCGCAATATTAACTTATATACAAAAAATAGTGATTGGCACAATCGGAACACCAGAAATAAAGACAAACTTGTAATGCCTCAGTATAGATTAGAAAAAATCCGTGGTTCTTTCATAGGTCTTGGTATAAAGTTTTATAATAAAATTCCAAGTAATATTTTGGATTTACCATTTGAAAACTTTAAGACTCATGTAAAGAATTGTCTTCTTAAAAAAGGATACTATACCGTTAAAGATTACTTAATTGATAAAACAGCTTGGTCGTAGATTTTTCTATTCTATGTGAAAATTGGGAGAATTGTCCTACCTACTTAAAATGTATTGTAAGCTTTTTGACTCGACGCCTTAATGCGGGCAGCTTTAGTATGTCATGCTCACTTTAAACATTTCTGCGGTGGTGTCGTGTGAGGCGGGTCGTTACGTTCCCTCAAATATGGTTGAGCGAAACGATGGCTGGTTCATGCGTCATGCTCGTGAACGGGTGCTGCCAGTGGGAATGGGTCTGCTTCTGTCTGCTTGTACTAAGGGCGTCGCATATTTTTTTTTCCTGTTTAATATTATCAATCAGTATGGCACTTCTTACTCAAAACATAGAATTAATAACTAATCCTTGTTTTGATTTCTCACTTTTTTATTGCTAATGACCAAAATGATTATTTGGCTTTCGTTATCACGATGTTTTCATATTTTTTTGTCTATAGTTTTGTAAGTAAAGGCCTATGAAAAGCTTTTGGATATTAGTTTTCAATTCGGTGCCTTAGGATGGGTAGCCTAAGTATGTCATGCTCTCTTTAATCATTTCTGCGGTGGTGTCGTGTGGGGCGGGTCGTTACGTTCCCTCAAATATGGTTGAGCGAAGCGATGGCTGGTCCATGCGTCATGCTCGTGAACGGGTGCTGCCAGTGGGAATGGGTCTGCTTCTGAGTACCTATCTTAACGCATATTGAATTGTAAGAATTGCGTTTTATTTTTATGTCTTGTATCAAGTGTTTTTTTTGTTAGAGTAGCAGACAGAGTGATTTCTAAACTAGTTGAAAGTTATTTACTCTCACGATTATCTAACTGAATATAGTAGATATTTAATTTTAACCTAACTACCCATTGTGTGTAACCTTTTGATAACTATTGTGATGGAAAATGACCTCACTTTAAATGTGGAGCTCATTTTTCAATCTTGACGACTCTGTATGAAATATACAGGGAGAAAAAAGCAGCCCTTGACGAGTTTCTTGCCGGTTCTTCTCGTTACAAGGTCTCCCGCTTAGGGTTTGCGAACCGATGGCGTAGCTTCTATGACATTCACAAGTGCTTGTAACAGCCTAGACTGAATAAATTAATTTGAATTTTGAATTTTGAATTTTATCACTACGTTGAAGTCTTTAGTTCTTCGTATAAATATATTATATTGGAGTAAAAAAAATAGGAAGCCCACACTTACTATTGAAAATTCAGAATTTCAGACCAATTCCAGCTTGAAATTTCTACATCTTTGCATATCTCTAACTATAATAATAATCATTTGAACTTGAATTTTTTTAATCAATTTTATTTCACGTTTACGCATTTTTTATATTTTTCTAGTTATTGATGACTTTTATTAATTGCAAGTTATTAATTACTTTGGTTTCCTATTTGTAAGTAGGTATTTAAAAAATCCTAAAAAAAAACTGTTATTTATGATTGTGACTCTAAACACTATACAGAATGGATTTGAACATTTTCATTTACAAATTAATGCATACATATTTTATTTGGCAAGTATCAGAAAAGAACAGCAGAAAACTTATTCTCTTCGTTGGTCCTCAAGCTATTTACCAAAATATTTTTCAACTGGTATTACTAAGAAAATACCAAGTCTACTTATATGGAGGGGAACAATGGTGAATGATTTAGTACACCACATTTCAACAGTTGTATTTTAGGCATATTATTGTAAAGGGGAGCGTAACGTAACTTCTTCTTATAAACTTTGTACTTAATTTATTATTTTAGTATTGTTATTTTAAGAAAGTTCGGAACTGTTTGGGAAATATTTTGTGGCGTTCATAGCAGAATTGAGCGCACAGATTGTTTATATTAGGTCCTTTTGTATGAAGAATTTTTACCGACTTCAAAAGGAGGGAGGTACTCAATTCGACCCGTTTTTTTTTTTTGTTTTTTGTATGTACATCGATTACTCGAAGACGGCTGAACCGATCGAAATGATTCAAACGTTCTTACATTAGGTAAACTCCCAATTTGGTTCCATTTTTTAAAATTTTGAAATCGGTTCAGTACTTTTCAAGTAAACTTGAAAAAAGCACGAAAATAGTATGCTTTTGTGTGAACTACCTCGATGATCAGTCGTATAACTTCTTTGTTTATGAACTGAATAAGATAATTATTTTTTTGTTGGAAAAGGGATATCTTTAGTGTAGTTCTTTAACCGACTTAAAAAAAGAGGTTCTCAGTTTGACCCGCATGTATGTATGTTTCTCCGCGATTAACTCACGTTTGGCTGAGCCGATTTTTCTACCTAAATACTATTATATACCTACACTACCTAATACAAAAGGTACCTACACTAAAAATAAAAAAAAATAGAAATTGTTTAAAAAAACAAAAAAACCGACTTCAAAAAAAACCTACCTCTAAAAAGCAATAAATAATATTCGTAATAATAAAAACACGTCTATTGAAGTCGGGTGTGGCTTTTAGAATTAAAAAAAAAGGAATTTGTACTCCAGCCCCACCCGACTGCAATAGACGTGTTTTTATTATTACTAAGTTATTCAGAGGTAGGTTTTTTTGAAGTCGGTTTTTTGTTTTTTTTTAACAAATTGCATTTTCCATACCAGCATTTTCAAAATTTGTTTAACTACCGTGAACGCTATTGTAACAAAACTTACAAACGTATGAACATTAGGCTAACTTAGGCAACATAAATTAAGCGAATACAATAAGTTTAGGCTAAGTTACAACAACGGTTAAAGTGGTCATTTTCGCTAACAAATAAAGGAGTCACTTTCAGGGTCAAAATAAATATACTTCAATTATGCTGACAGTCGACGGTTATTCTCATAATTTGGTGTAATATCCAGCAATTATGATAATTATGAAGTTCTCTGTGTGTGAGGAAAAAACACCAAATTTCATAGGTAAGCCGCAATGCTGAACGTTGCGGTCCCCCCCTGGCGAGTCCCACATGCCCTTTCCCCGATCACCTGTGAGGGGGGGGGGGGGGGAAGGAAATGTATATGGACCCAATATATTGGAATTTCTTAAATCGCGCCGCCCCTTTGTTAAAGGCGATAATTTGCGTAGCCTCGTTTGACTGCTGCCGTTGACTAGAGATAGTGGAATCGACCAATGGACTCATTACAATGATTACTTCATAAAGTTAGGTACTTTACTGAAGTATGAGTGATCGATCACAGTAGGTACCTATAGATTTAATATTTGTAAAAAAACTACTTTGAGTAGGTAGTTTTCACTTAAATGACACCGGAAATTCCTGTCATTACGATAATATACATTTAATCGGTGTAGAAAATTAATTATCGTTGTTTGCGTAATTTATTGATTACTAAGTGTCCTTAAGGACTCCAGTAGGTTTTCATACAAACGTAACTTTGAATCCTTGGTTTTATGCCAGGGATTGATTGAGCTGTGATCATGATGGCTATCCAGGAAGTGGATCGTGGAGATCCGTATCGTTATACACATCCAACTGATCTGATCAACATTCTAAGAGATTTAACGATCATAGTTTTTAGTTTCAAGATTTCCATACATTTTATGCTAATTTCGCGGGGTTTTTTTACTAATAGCTTCTTACATGATTTAAAAATGGGAGTCGTTTCTAGTGCAACTATAATTTCAGGTCAAAGAGTAAATACAAATTAGAATGGTCGATCTGCTAATTGATCGTCTAAATTCGTCTGAGAGCTACTCGTGGCTGTGAGCTCGTTTTGTTTGTGCCTATTTTAACTTCCATAACAGACTGTTAATAAACGTGCTATTTTTGTCTTTCGCACTTTTGAAGGACCCTCGATTGAACAAATATAATTGAATGAAGTGTTTGCGAGCCTTCTTCGCAGTTCGAATGTACCATAAAATGTGTGTTTTTAATTAACAGCTAGCAACGGTTTGCGTTAGATATTTGGCACGGTAACTTCTCGTTTTTTTTTGTGTTCACTTATTTCATCTTTTAGCAATTACTTATATGTTACAAAATATAGTTGCATTACTCTAGCTAGATAAGGAAATTCTTACAGGTTTACTTTTTTATGAGTGAATGTGAATCTAGTAGTTTTCCTAACGTTGTTCTGAGTGCGCCACGAAACAAGAGCCAAGAAAACTATCAAAATATTTTTTTCGGATTTTATTTAAAAAAAAGTGAAATAAATACAGCAGCTCTACTTTTAAATTTTTGTCACGTCTATTGTGCTTATGGTCACCAAATTAAATTATTGTTTTTCTATCAATTAAAAACATTTTGTCGTTAATAAAGTATCTATTTCAGTGCTTAGATGCCTTGAGAAAATACTTGTTCGTTTTCCTCAATGTTAACCATAATAACCACAAATACACATATCGATATATCGATATTATTGTTTATTCATAAAGGACACGAAATATTCAGAGTACAAGAAAACCGCTTACATTTAAATGGAACAAAATGATAATAAACATGAAAAAGTGGATATCATTTAGTAATTAAGTAGTGCGTTCTATTCCTTGAATTTGACCTTAAATTGAAATACTCATAAATCAAGTAAGAGATTCGCAAACCACGATAATTATAGTCATTATTATTACTCAAGGGTAAATCTGCTGTCGAGCCGTGGGGTTTCTAAACCAAGACTGTAACACCTGTATTCATTCATAAACATTACTATGAGATCTCACAGTGCCCGCGGACACAGAGTCCCCCAACATACGTAAAAAGCTCTATTTCAACGCAGTGTGTTCGTGTAGTCAAGCGTCGTTTGAGTGTTGTTTGTGAATACAGGTGTTAAAGTCATTGCTAGAACTAAGTAACCATACATACCTACAAGATGACAACACATTACTCGTTCGGCACTATTATTCTGTTATATTACTTTTATATTTTCCAACCAACTAGGTAATATAACAAAAATAAATATAAAGTAGGCTAAAATCAAACGCAATTGAATCGAGTACCTATAGTGTACCTTTTTCTTTTTCATGCTTTATAATGTTAGTGCCTTTACGGAAGTTCCCGGCATTTTACACATATTCATTTCAGTATTATATGAATGAAAAAATGATAATTTATCAAATCCAAAAATGCTTTTAATTTTAACAATTTAAAACTACTTCTACTTGTTAAAGCTACAATAAAAAGAATTTTGAAATTAGAGCCTGTGTAGCCAATGTCACATTTACAAATTTTCGCTATCGCTTCGCTCCGAAAAATGTATGGATTTGACGTTTTAAAATTCGATAGTTAACGAAACCTTATGTCAATCCCATACATGTTTCGAAAGCGAAGCGAAAACGAAGATTTGCATTTACGGAAGAAAAGCAAGAGTTTTCCTTAAGTTTCCACCGCCAATGGCGGCCACCGTGCGTACCGGATGTACGCTGGATTCTTGCCGGTTCTAGGAAAATGACTCACTGTTCTGCCTAGTGACGTTAGCTTCTCGTAGTACCTATAGTGATTGTAGATTGGATATCATCTTTATTGAAAGTGGTGCCATTCATGTATTAGACTCTGTGGAGTCGTTAGATCATCGCCACTTGCGATACTGACACTCGTGTAAGTTTGTGTATGTTTGAAACGAGCAAACGTTACATCTGATAGACCTTAAGGCTCCGTTATGCGAAATCATTTGTCTCTGTCTTTTTCTTTACGTGTAAAGGTATGGAAAATAACTTCTGAACTTTTTCGTTGTTTTTTCATCATTATCTTTAGCACAATTATCTTTCTTGGAAAAAGTTATTGTAGCAACTACAGTACCTACGTTAAAGTGTATTTTAATGTAGAATTCAATACGTTTCCGCTATTTTTTACGCCAAAAACATGGCCCGCGACAAGCTATCTTGATGATATTCTGTTTTTTTTTACAATCATCTGTGAGGTTTATACGCAATTTAATACTTGTAGCTACTAGATAATCTCTTTAGCTTGTCGTAGGTATGTTTTTTTGTGGCTACAAATTTATGTTTTCTATATAAAAATATTGCCCGCGCAAACCATGTTTTCCTATTAGGGCCCCTTAACGCTATGACAATTCTATTCTGAATCTGTTTGGATTTTTAATAACACACTCAGGCCTCAAAGATTCAAAAGAGGACGCAGATTGTCATCATCATCATATTAGCCGGTATCGTACGGCTAATATGACCCACTGCTGGGTATATGCCTCCCCCAAGTAGCGTTACTACATGAAAAAATCAGAAGTCCGGAGAAAAGGCCCGATTTCCATTGAAAAATCCTGAGATTTGTATTCGAGATTAAGGTACGGGGGGGGGGGGGGGGGGGGGTTACGCATCGCCCCTCGCCTCGCAAGAGTTCAAAATGACTTCAGTAGTAAGCAGCCACGGAAAGAAAAATATCCAATTATTAAAGAAGGTAGGGAACCTACCAAGTGTTTTGTATAAAATGTACTTTCACCCGATTGCACTAAACTTCAGGATCGCCTAAGTCTGTTCCTAACTACAACACGACCAAATTAAAACGGTGTCAAACTTAGCGGTCATGTAGCTGTCATTCGCCTACTTAACTTGGTCGAGTTGTAGTTAAGAAAAGACTCGAGTTGTAGAAAGAAAGGTTTTTTTGCTATCCCTCGGGAAAACACTTTTTTTCGGGATGAAAGTTACCCTATGTCCTTCTCTGTACCCCTGACAACGTGTATACGAAATTTCATGATCATCGGTTTAGTAGTTAAGACGTGAAGGCGTAACAAACAAACAAATACTCTTTGGTCTCTGTGGTCTAGTGGTTCGCCCACCCGTATAAGACGCAGGGGTCCCGGGTTCGATTCCCAGGGGGGGTACAATTTGTACTCGGTTTGGTTGGTTGTAGGGTTTATTTCAAGTCCGCCTGGCTAGCTACCACCATCTTACCTAAGTCTGACGCCAGAACAACAATTTAAAAATTGATGTGTTCCGGCAGTTAGAGGTAAGATAGCCAGTTCCTCAGTTGATGAGGATTCCGGGTGTAGTGCGCTTCCAACTTCGGCCTTATCGTCACTTAATATCAGGCGAGATGAAGGCCAAGCACTACTCCGTTGTACATAAAAAAAACAAACGGACTTTCGCATTTATAATATTAGTAAGGATTCTAAATATCCTGAGATTTTCAAAATCCGGCCGCAATCCTGAGAAAAGTCCAAAAATCCTGAGATATGGTAACCCTACCCCCAAGCATCTCTAGACCATTGCAGATTGTAATTATACCTAAATATTAATAATTTGTATGAAAATAATAATTAACAGAAAATGCGCATATAGGATTTCTTAAATCAAATGTTTTTGTGAGGTTAAAACAGGTTTAATTAAACTTCATGAATTAATGGCAAGCCACTATAATATTTTATTTGTCAATTAATTTCAGTGCTTACCAAACGAGTTTTATTTTAATGAGAGATCGTTACCGTAAAACACACATGGCTTCCATATTATGCGAAACATACAGGCAGCATTTTTATTTTATTTACTCTCCAAAGGTCATTGGGCGTATTTGACCTACTTGATGAAAGTTCGCGTTCAGAAAGAAACCAAGCCAGTTTTAAATTGAAAATTCAATTTTTCAAAATCTCTTTTATTTTTTTATTTGTGTATCGACCGACAGAAAAAAGTTATTTTACAGTATGTGTGTGAGTATATGTTTAACGTTATTAAACCTTTGTAAATAGCTAGCTTTCAGCATTATGAAAATGTGTGGTACATGAATAATGAACGATTTTATCGTCTTTATTTATTTATTCATATTATTTACTATTGAAATGCTATAATATCATGAAAATAAATGAAACATGGCCTACAAGAATGCGACCCATACCATTGAGTAGCAGAAACCCTATTTAGTTTGTGTACGCCGTAGGTCAAATGTTCGAACAAAATGCCCAATGACCTTTTAAGGAATCTTCAATCCTTTCAATCCATGAAACTGAATAACTTTCTCCATGAAAAATGTGTCGAAATACGCCACAAAATCCCTTCCCTTACTAAACTGATCACGCTGTGATCTCTTTGATTTGGAAAGTCAATTTTTTTACATAATTATTTGACCCTGTTTTTCTATGAGAAACTTGTCCAGTTTCATGGAGAGTGAATAAAAAGACAGCCTGTATATGATAAGATACTGTAATAAATAAATATTTCAACATAAAGTACTTTACTGATAATAACTATTATACGCAATATTAGAACTAGAAAACAAGAGCTTAAAACTAAAAGAATGAGTCTCTTTTTATGCCCATGCCTATAATGAAAAACTTGCGTTAAGCACTCATAAATAATTCATAGATAGATTATAATACTCTCGAGCACATTTCATTCCGCAACATAACTATTCTTATCCTCCTTAAAAATCTTAAGTAATGATTCTTTAGATCGCTTTCGGGCAGTTTTATTCCAACGATTTCCAGGAACCGAGAATGGAACAACAGAGTCGTAAACTGCTTCAATTAATTTACCCCAGATCGCATGTATGCCCGTTAATCGGGGTAAATTGTATACAAATGAGAGCCGGAACTCTGGGCAAGGAGTTAAAAACTCCAATAAAATGTATCAAGGAAACTGTGGGTTGTGAAAAAGTTTACTTTTGTGATCCAAAAAGCTTTTCGTCAATTGTTATTATTAAAACATACAAAATTTTACTAATCAAATCACAAGTAAACTAAGAACTGAAAAAACCGATAACATAATCATAATACTATAACTAGGTCAATTAGGTAATATTAACAAAATAATTAAAAATGAAAACTAAATGATGCTTTTTATAAAAATATTTACTTATATAATTACCTATACAAGTAGGTACTTATATAAGTAGATAAATAAATATATATTTATTTATTTAGGTACTGTGCTATTTAAAGTTTTACGGGATCAAAAAGTTCTCTTATTCTTACGTAATTTGCTATCCAGGGGATAGTTTATTAGGATTGTTTAAAAAAAATATTGATTTTCTAGTTTATGTGGTTAAGATGTTGATAGTGGGATTAACTGAAAATAAAAAAATCTAATCCCAATACTAACTAAATAAAGCTTAATTTGCTCTTGTACACACATTTTTCTATCTAATTATTGGATGTCATTTTTTTGAGAAAACGTTTAGTTGCTAAACTATTGTGCTATACGCTACGATACCTCGCCGGCCACCTGCGTATTCCATTCACGCGGCGGCAGTAACTGCCTGCGCCTGCGCACGCATTATCATGCCGTTTTGGCGAACAGACGCGGTTGCATTGTCCGCTATGTAGCTGCACGTGCGATTTCATGCCTTGCTCGGTGCTAGAAACTTCTTTTCGTTTAATATTGCATTATTGAGGAAAATGAAAACACTTTTCCTTATAATAAAACTTTAGTCTTGGTCGTTTCATACAATTTCTCAAAGAAGTTTCTCGTTAGGTATTGAGTTTTCTGTTTTATCCACATTAACCAATATCCAATTCCTTAGGTTCATAATTTAATTTGATTGAGATGATGATAAATTGTACTGAGATGTGAGTTTAATGTCGATCGATGTTGTAGTCATCATTATTCTATTCGATTGTACAACAAATAATACTAGAATAATAAACGATGATGATATAGTCAAGATTCATCTGATCGATTTCAACGTGTGATAACAACAAGGCTGTCCTTATAACATTGAAGGTCACGTTTATTTATTTATATTTATTTATATATATACATAATTATACGGGATAGACCCAATTACATAATTATGTGGTAGGTACTACAAACATAACTCAAGTTGGTTAACAAGAGATTTCGAATTGTCCACAAATACATCAACGTCAGGGTAGGTAACCAGGAGCGCGTTGAGTGCCTCATGCATGCGACACAGCGGCGACTGCCTACGTGCCACCGTGCGACATGGTGGACGCGCAAACAGTCGATGCCTATGACTGGAGCGAATGCGTAAATAATTCTCAGGCACATATAGCCGAAATAATTGTTCCACGCATTCGAGTCCATACTCCCACGCAAAATCGCTATAGGGGTTGAAATCTCCAATCGTTATTATGACGTTATTATGTCAACGGGAAAGAATTGCACAAAAATTATGTTTCGATATGTAAGTAGATAGACAGATGAACACCTTATTGCACTGCACACACACATTATAAAAGAACAATCACAATCTAAAACTTAAATCTATGGTGGGCAAAGGCTTAAGTAATCTTCCAGTTTCTATGATTTTAAATCTGCTGTCGACCCTAATAAATTTACTACAAAGGAACTTAATAACCACCATTAGTTGTAGTGTAGTATAACTGTAAAAGCTAACTGCTTTTATTAAGAGAGATTACATAATATGTGACGGAGATTCCAAGAATGTATACTATACTTTACTGCCGTGACCTGGAAACGATTCGCCAACTCTTTCAGTACCCAGAAAAGGCCAAGAACAGCAGACAGCAGTGACCTACATTATCTTGGACAAAGATTATCGCATCGGAAGACTTGGCCACGTTTTTGATAAGATTATAAATATCCTTTTAACTTATTGTGTTGTTATTGTATGTCTTGAGGACTTGATAAGATAGTTGTGGAATTCTACAACGCAGGTGTTTTGAATGGCAGTGCTGATAAACAATAATACATACATCGAAATGTAAATACATTCCGATGAAATTATGTGTATTTACAGTCGGGCTTGAGCTTGGACCATTTCGCCCTAATAACCCTAATTATTGCGTTTATAAGAATAAGAGGATTGCAACTTAACAACAAGACTTTTGGTTGGTGTGAAAAAGTAATGAAGAATTCAGACTAGTAGGTGAAGTCTATCTTTTGCGTTGTTATGTTGTTTCAAACGATATTAAATGACATATATTGCATCTAAAAAAAACATTGAAGTTTTATATTTTGTGATACCTATATTTAGGTTTGTAATCTGCCCACTACTCAATTGTCTAATTTCAAAATCTATATCGAAATCGCTTTCATTTGACAGAACATTGATACTTCTTTTTGGCACAAATAAAAACGTACCAAAGAAATGCAGCAATGTGTCACATCCATCTGTCAAATGAAAGCGATTGCGATAAATTTTGAAATAAGACAATTTGCCCCCGGGTTGCAGAACATAATTTGACTACCTACCTACCACCTATATGGCTATAACTAAAATCTATAGTTTAAAAATCCCCTGTTTCGTTCTAAAGTCCATAGAAATTCTTTAGAATAAAGAAATAACCAATTAATAGGTACCAAAAAACGCAGATACGTCCTAAACTTCTTCTTCTTATCGAATGAGGATTAGTGGCCACCTCTGGTGTTAGAGTTTATCAAGCCGCCTGTAAGGCCTCTAACTTGGCTTAACGACTGTTATCAGATGACAACAGCCGGGACCGACGGTTTAACGTGCCCTCCGAAGCACGGAAGCGCTCAGTTGTAATGCCACTTTAACGGTCACCCATCCGACACCTGACCGGACCGAGCGTTGCTTAACAAACGTGTCTGTCAAGTTCCGCCATGAGCGCTTCACGTCCTAAACTAAAACTTAGAGTTACCTATCTGGACATAACTAGTATTATCTACCTACTTAGAGATAATGTTTTCCGGAGTTGAATACGCAATTTTTGTTACACGTGTAAAATCGCCGTAAAGACAAAGGAAATGTAAACATCCACAAATTAGCGTGGCTGAGGTGCTAAAATGTCGGTGTAGCCCTGCACCGCGGGCAATACGGGCGAGAAGCACGGAAGTCGCGGCACGCCGGGTGGCATATAAGCAAAATCTAACTCTCGAGTTTTGATGGTGATCTCTGATTGGTCAAAAAACTCAGTAGTTAGGTTTTGCGCGCAATCTCTAACTCCCCAGTTTCGCGCTAGTTTGATAGTGATCTCTGATTGGTCAAAAAACTCAGTAGTTAGGGTTTGCCCGCAAACTCCAACTACTGAGTTCGCATCTTTATTTTTTTTGTCAGTAGTAATGTATAGCGCGTAATTGTAAAACTGATTTCAGGGACTGTGCTAGTTTAGTTATAACAAGAAGTTTTGCAATATATTTTCATCAGTTATTTATGGCACTTAATAATGATTAGGAAAAAAATTAATCAAATTTTGTTCAATAATTTCCGTTGCTGGCTGTACCTACTGAAATAAAAAGATGTTTACAGATAAACGATAAACCAAAAAAAATACGTTAATGTGTAAAGAAAGGCGAAGACCTTTAAACCATTTAGCCTTATACTAGGTACTGTATTGAGATTAAGAATAAGAATGTTGAATTGAAGAAAGATTTATTAAGAATGTTTCTGTGCAATAAATATTTATTTTGTTGTTTATTAAGTACCTATTGTTTTATTCTCAAAAGTTTTAACCCAAACACAGGAGAAGTCTTCTTCTTCATCGTGTCGATGATTCTGGCGTCCACCAAAGCGTGTTGTCAGGCAAAATTCACAACGGCATACATAGCGCAACCAAATTGGACCGTCGGCCAACCAGGGTAATTTTCGATCTATCGCATATTAGCATCAGACCAAATTTGCAAGATAGCCATTAGCTTGGTGTTATCAAATATCATCATCTGGTTTGCGAAGTAGGAAGCTTCTGGGAGATATGTAACCCTGACCATGGTCACCCATCGCTAAAAAATATCGATCGCATATTTATATAAATGGTGAACAGGGTCGTGGGTGGCATCATTACCTGAACTATTTTTTGTGTTTTCATATCGATCGAATAATGAACAAGGATCACAAGAGCATATATGTGAAATGTACTTTCCTGGCCTGACCTCCTAGACGCTTCCTGAAAGCGACGCAAGACTGTGGTTTTATATACGCCTGGGACCTGCCTCAACACCTGAATGTAATTACATGCCAATATGTAGTCAATTATTTTTTGGAAAAAAGTCTCTATGTACCCTGGCCGCGCGCATGCTTCCTATGCCGATGTCTAACATGTTTGTAATGATGCCACCTACGACCTTGTTCAACATTTATATCAATATTCGATCGATAATTTTTTGCGATTGGAGATCATTGTATGGGAGGCCATATGTTCAGAGGGGCATATCTTCCAGAAGCTTCCTACTTCGCAACCCAGGCGACAATATTTGATAACACCAAACAAATGGCTATCTTATCAATGTGGTCTGGTCCCAAAATGCGGTAGATTGAAAATGAGCTCCTTGGCCGACGGTCCAAATATGACAAGTAAGAATAAATGCATTTTAAGTAGATACTAACTTGCAATTATGATTCGTTGCGACGCAGGTTTGGTTTTCTGGACAATCCATTTGGTCAATTTTATTCAGCATTCTTGTATCTATATGGATACACTGGAGAACTTGGCATATGCCACAGTTCTCCAGTCTATAATATTGGGTTCTTACCTATGAAATTGGCGTTTTTTTTCTCACACACAGAGAACCATATAACTCCAGCGATTTAAATTATTTATCAGTTGCTGGATATTACGGTTATATATCAAGTTGACGGCTATGCTTATAATTGGATGTAATTTAATTGTTCGGATGAATAATTAAAGTGACTTCTTTTTTTTGGCAAAAATGACCACTTAATCTGTTGTAACGTAGCCTAAACTTATTTTTTTCGAGTAAGTTATGTTGCCTAGGTTATCTTACTGTTCAAACATTTGTACTTACAGAAAAGTTTTGTTGCAATAGCGTTCACAGTTGTTAAATAAATTGTGAAAAATGTTGAAATAGAAAATGCAACTTGTTAAAAATTCTCCATACAAAACGTCAATTTCATTCATAGGCAAGGAATATTTAGTTGAGCAGAAAAAAAAGCTTTTGCGTTCAGATCTGGGTATACTGGATTATATTCGCAAAAACTTAGAAGATTAGAAATCATTATAAAAAAAATAAAATATTTTACCACAGTTGTGTATTTTGAAGCTTGCTCATTGGTGGATGCGCACTCAGTAGTTAGAGTTCGCGGGCAAAACCTAACTACTGAGTTTTTTGACCAATCAGAGATCACTATTGAACTAGCGCGAAACTGGGGAGTTAGAGTTTGCGCGCAAAACCTAACTACTGAGTTTCTTGACCAATCAGAGATCACCATCAAAACTCGCGAGTTAGATTTTGCTTATATGCCGCCGGGTGTGACGATACTCAAGGATTCCTCTAAAAAAACATAATTTCGCATAAAATATACTCGCACTTAACCCTTAACCACCTACCACACGTCTCACAGACCCTGTCGAGTGAATAATCGTGAATATTTTTGCGCCTGAGTTTCGTATTGACTTGTTCGTTCCATACCTTTTCCCTTCGCCCCTCGGTACCGGTCAACCGCTCGCCGAGGTACCTAGGATAGAACGTGCTCGCGTTTAGCTCAGGTGAGTAAAAATGTACTGCTGGGGGAGGGAGGAAGGAGAGCATGCAATTTTTTTTTTTTTTTTTTTTTGTGAATGTAAGTTTATTTCTGAGTTTTAAGCAAAATACTGTAAAGAAGTTCCTATTACGTAAGATTTTTTGTGGATCTCATTTTCTAAAATAACAGTTAAAGACTTTAGTTTATTAGTGATTAAACCAAAAATGTTGTTGTTTTTCATGTGCCTTTTTTGTCAGTAAATAGTTAAATATGTTCCTAATCAGATTTTTAATTAAAAACAAAACCTTTCTTTATTAATTTTTCAAATGTAAATTATTTAACTCTCGGGGTCCTACAGACGTATGGCAGGAGGTCGTGTGTGACCATAATATATGGTAGGTGGTTAAGGGTTAATACACTATAGAAATATACATTTTTTAGGAACCTTTGATGCTTAGTTAAGTACTTGTTATAACACAATAACAACGTGTTACAAACTCTATAATTATTTACACAATACACAACTAGCAAAGAGATCGTTTAAGGCGGTTGTATGACCGAAAGTGGCGCCCTCAGAGGTTTTTATTTAATAAGTTATTAATAGAAAAAGATTTCAATAATGTTTATCGTGGAGATTTTAGGGCCCATAGTCTAGTATTTTTAGAAGGTATCACTACATGCCCTCATAGTCATTCGTAGAAGTAGATAGCAAATGTGTCAAAAACGGCCACTTTTAGCAGTTTTTCTATCTACTTCTAGCAGTGACTACTAGGGATTGGGAATGTAACGATACCGTCTAAAAATACTAGACTGTGGGCCCTAAAATCTCCACGATAAACATTATTAAAATTGTGTATTAGAATTATAATATTAAATAAAATTCACCGCGGCGCCACTTTCGCTCATGGTACCACCTTAAGCAATTACTCTCACGACTATGGATCGTAAAACACTCGCATTAAAGATCCTATCATTTCAAAAAGCCGTATAAAAGCAGCTTTCTAGATCATTTAGCATACAATGCTTTTTGGCTCTATAAATATATCTAGTAAACGTGGTCTCGACTAATTCATATCGCATTTACTCGACAATTGTATAATGATATCTCTCGATCGCATTCAAACAAACCGTTAGTCCTATGACAGCTCTTTAAAAGCAACCGGATTGCTAATTTGTCGTCAAACTAGCTTTTATAGCACTATCTTTCGTCACTTAATTTTAACAGCTTTATTGTGGAGTAAAAGCTGTTCATCCAACAAAATAGCATCTCAGTTACTATAACAGCATTTGTTATATTTGTTGCCATCAAAAAAAAATTTTTCCCTATAGTTGGAAATTGTTAACGCAACGGGACATTGAGAGTAAATTTATAAATTAAGGCGTGTGATTACAAGTTTCTAGTGTGATTACACAGTAAAACAGTGCACGAATTCAAATATTAACGTAAAGAACGCATTCATAATGGCTCCCAACTATGGAAAATGCGCTAAATGTACGAACATATTACAAAACAAAGAATTTCTTACCTGTTTAGCCTGCAAAAAAAAGTTTGATATTAACTGCGCCAAGATTTCCGCCAACCGCTTTTATAGTTTTTATTCTGCTGGCTCGGAGCGTAAAAATAACTGGCATTGCTCTTCAGAGTGTTCTAACAAAGAGCCTAAACTAGATACTACAACTGAAACACAATCTCCCACTAAGTCTGCAAAACACGACACGTCATTCCAGATATCCACTAGCCCTGTCTTAAAACAAAATACAAAATCTGGCGACTGCAACATTACCAAAAGGACGAAACGCATACAACACTTGGAAGAACTGGAAAATAACGATGAAGAATTTTACGTTCCCGTTTCCTCAAGTCCTACTCCTACCGCTGGACGCAGCTTCCATGCCTCCGAAGACCAGCTAAGGAATATCATCAACGAAGAATTGCGTGCCACTATTAAACAACATGTGACATCTGAACTTAAAAACATTAATGATCAGTTCTGCGGCGTTAGAACCTCAATGGACTTCATCAATACACAATTTGAAGAAATGAAGAAAAAGTTAGAAGAAAAGAATGCTATAATAAAATGCTTGCAAGCTGATAATGACAATCTGAAGTTGTCTGTTCAAGATTTGCATTACCGACTCAACTTAGTTGAACAAAATATGAGGGAAGCAAACGTCGAAATTAATGGCATTGCTGAATATAAAGGGGAAAATATGATTAACACAGTAACCCAATTATTGAAAGTTGTCGGAGATCCAATATCTCCTAATGACGTAGTTCATACGACACGTGTGGCTAAGCTCGTAAAAGAAAACAATGGGCGACCTAGAACAGTAGTCGTTAAAATGCGATCGCCGCGTCAAAGAGATGCTGTCCTCGCTGCAGTTTCAAAATTTAATAGGACTAACCCAGAAGATAAACTGAGCTCTAAACACCTTGGTCTCGGTGGACCTCGTATCCCAGTGTTTGTGGCCGAGCACCTCTCCCCCCAAAACAAAGCACTACATGCTGCAACACGTATTAAGGCCAAGGAACTGAAATACAAGTTCTGTTGGATACGAAACGGACGCATTTTCTTACGTAAAGACGAGTTTAGCGAGTCGATGCTCATTAAAAATATGGACAGTTTAAAGTTGCTTAAATAGATAAATTTTATTTAGATTTTAATAACAGTGTTATGGTGTATTAATGTTAAAATTCGATTTCATATACTATCAAAACGTCCGTGGTATCCGGACAAAAACCCACGATGTACTCAAAAATATTCTTTGTAATGATTATAAGGTTATAGTTTTTACAGAAACGTGGTTAAATGCAGGTGTAATGGACAGTGAATTTATAGACCCACGTTACGTTGTTTATCGGAGAGACCGTGTTTGTTCGAAGAGTACTAAGTTGGATGGCGGTGGGGTAATGATAGCCGTATCACGTGAAATACCATCAGTTCGTGTTAAAGAATGGGAAAGTACATGCGAAGACCTGTGGGTAAATTTAAAAATAAATTTGAATGGGACATTGCAAACTGTTTCTATATGTGCTGTCTATATGCCGTCGCCAGCCAAGTTGGAACTGCAGCAAGTATTTCTGGATAATGTTGACATAGTATTAAATCACACAGAAAATATTATAATACTGGGTGATTTCAATTTGAATTTTATAGATTGGTATCATAGTACAAGCTCCCATATGACAGCGCTTAACTATAGTAGTAATTTGGGATATTCTTTAATAGACTTTCTATCACTAAACTCATTGCACCAAATAAACCCTGTTTGTAATGCAAATAATAAGACTTTAGACTTAGTGATCACTAACATCGAAGGCACAGTTGTATCTGAAAGTACAAATCTAATTAGTAAATTAGATCCTCACCATCCAAGTCTTGTTTGTTCGTTACCAACTTGTCGTTCACACGTAATGAATAACTACTCTCCTAAGAGGCGTAGTGATCATAACTATTACAAAGCTGATTACGATCAGATAAGAAAGAGCCTTATGAGTGTAAATTGGTTGGATGTTTTTGACGATATTGGTGATGTTAATAGTATGTTATCCACATTCTACACTATTTTATATGATATTATAGAAAAGTTTGTTCCTAAACGCATAGAGAGATCACAAAAGTATCCAGTCTGGTTTAACAAAACCTTAATAAAACTTACAAAAGAAAAAGATAAGCATCGTAAACAATATAATATGTTTCAAAACCCACGGGATAAAATGGAATATGAAATATTAAGAGAAAGATGCCATAAACTTTACGATAAATGCTATAGTACGTACAATCGAAGCATAGAAACCAATATTGCGCAAAATCCTAAAAAACTATGGAGTTATATTAAAAACAAACGCAAAAGCCTATCTTCTTTACCAGCTACCATGAAAATGGATGATAAAACTGCGTCAAACAACTCACAGATTGCAGACTTATTTGCTGCCAATTTTTCCTCTGTATATTCCAATGACAACGTCCCTGCTCAAACATATACTTCTCAATCGTCTAACCTATACCCAAATGTTATAACAAAAACTACCATCTATGAGTCCGATATCTATAAGAAGATAAAAAGACACACAGAAAGGAGCTGGTCCTGATAATATACCACCTGTTTTCATCAAACAATGCGGGTCAGCTTTTACGTTACCTTTAAGCATCATTTTTAACCTTTCTTTGAAGACAGGTACTTTTCCTGACGAATGGAAAAAAGCTCGAATTGTGCCAGTCTTTAAGAAGGGTGATCAATCAGACGTCAGGAACTATCGACCAATATCCATTCTTAGCTGTTTTGCCAAATTATTTGAGAGTCTTATTGTACGAGCTACCTCGTACATTGCCGACGCATCATTTCTTTAATGACCCAATTACTTTATATTAGCAATTAATTTCATACAATTCAGTTCGCAATTAGCAGTGTATCAAGTCACGCGTACTCATTCCATTTACCATTATTATATAATAATTTTATAGTTTTTGTTCTAAATATACAACAGTTTAATTCTATCAGTTTTATCATTTATTAGTTAGTTGTCCTATCAACTAACATTGGTCCTTCGAGCTTTTCGGGAAAGCGGGACTATTTACACGTGTCGCGCGAGTGAATGAACTTTAACCGCAACGTGTCTTATTAGTTCCGGCTACCGAACTATTGAAACAGTGCATTTGTACAGTACATTAATCAGTGACTATCATATCGAATTGATAAATATCAAGTGGATCAGGACAATTAAGTGACGTTCTACAGCAAGTTTACGGACGTTCAGTGTCATCAGCAAAGGACTTCGTTGTTCGTTCGACCCAGATTCGTTGCCATAAAGCAGCAGTAAGCAGTATCTCAAGTAAGATCAGTCCATTATACATTAACAGCAATGTCTTCAGTCAACGAAATCTTAGCAAATCTTCAGCAGCTAGCTTCGGCCATCGAAAACGTATACACCAGTTTCAAAAAAGATGGGGCTAGCAGGAAAACCGCTGACTACATTAAAAAAAGGTTGGATATACTCGATAGTTATTGGGTGGAGTACGAGTCTAATTATTCCAAATTGTCTTCGGTCGACTTGGATCCAGCAATGAGAGACCGTTTAAACAGTGATTTAGAGAGAGTGCAAGAAAGGTACGGTAACATTAGAGCTCATATTCAAAGTTATCAGGCGATGGCGGAGGAGAGAGCCCAGTCACCTCTTATCAAGCCTCCTGCGTTCGTGCCAAAACCGAATGAGCCCATCCAGAGCACATTACAACCGAGCAGCAGCAGGGTGAGTACGCATAATGCAACAGTAGGCACATTGGACGGGATGCTTAAGAAACAGCAAAGCAACTTTAAGGCGTTTCACCGAACTATCACGGGAATCGACCTGGAATCAGTGAACGAGAAATGGGAGTTTGTAGATCTACTTCAAACCATCCAATCCCGCTGGACCGCAATCGACTCGCTGCATTGGGAGATGGACAGCCTTTCCAACGAACCCAACGAGGAGTATGAAAAAACATTTTCATCTTATGAGAGTAAGTACCAGTCCGTCAAGAAGGCCATCAACAAGAAAATGGGTTCTCTGGCCCATAGGGAGAAATCTACTCCTCAGATGGAAATTCCAACATTTAATGGATATTATAATAACTGGGTGTCTTTTAAGGACTTATTTAATGAAACCGTCCACAGTAACAGCTCATTATCTAACGCACAAAAAATGCAGTATTTAAAGTCCAAAGTAAAAGGCGAAGCAGAAAGATTAATTCAACATTTAAATATCAGTTCCGATAACTATTTAGTTTGCTGGGATATATTAAATCAGAGATATAATAATAAGAAGCTTATATTCAGTTCCCACATGAACGTTTTGATGAATATTCCATCGACACAACATCAATCAGCCACTCATTTAAAACGTATTCATGATACCATTCAAGAATGTCTTAATGCAATTAAAAATTTGGGAGTCGACATTACATCCTGGGACCCCATTATTATTCATTTATTGACTCAGAAATTAGATACCGTTTCCTATACCGATTATATGGAATCTGTGCAAGATCCGAGAGAAATACCGAATTTGAAAGAATTTTTACAATTTTTGGAAGCCAAATTTACGTCATTAGAAGCGTCACGAAGAAAACAAGATATTCCGATACAAAAATTTCATGGCCCGAGTAAAAATGATTATAATAATAGCAGTAAGCAGCGACCGAGTTACTACAAAAACTCATTTGCAAGCAGTAAAATAAATTCGCCAGTACCTATAAACAAAAAGAGCGTATCAGCAAAAAGTTACCTTTGTGCATTGTGCAACAGTACCGAGCATGGAATTTATTTTTGTCCTCAATTTTTGGAGATGCCACCTCACAACAAATTAAAAACAGTTAATAGATTAAATCTTTGCCAAAATTGTCTCTATGATCATCGAGGACAACCATGCCTATCAGAGAAATTTTGTCGTTTGTGCAATAAGGCTCATAATCGCTTATTGCATGAGGCGTTTACGCAACCCGCCCGCCCAACCGCTTATAACAGTCGCAGTGGGCAAAACTCGAACGCGCGTGAGGGCGGCGCCGCCGCCGATGCAACCGTTTCTGCTGACGCGGGAAGACAAGTAAAAAGCAGCTCACACGTGTCGTTGCAGGATGATCAGTTAGAAGTCTTGTTACCGACAGCCATCGTGAATATCAAAGCAGCTGATGGTACCTATTACGTCATGCGCGCCCTATTAGACCAGGGTTCGCAAACTTCACTAATAACTGAGCAAGCAGCACAGATCCTGAAAATACCTAGAATGTCATGCAAGGGCGTTATTTCCGGGATTGGTGATAAGGAAAGTAACTGCAAGGGGATTATCACTGTTGAAATTTCATCAACCGTCAGCGATTTTACTTTTAAAACAGGTGCTTTGATAATGAATCAATTAATTAGAAACCTACCAAGCTATACATTTTCGAAACCAGATTGGTCATATCTCAATAATATTAAATTAGCAGACCCAGAGTTTTACAAAAGTAGGCCTGTAGACATCTTATTGGGTGCCGATATTTATTCTGTTATATTGATGGACGGAATGTGTAGATCAGACACAAACCTCCCGACTGCTCAGCAAACGCAGCTCGGGTGGATACTAAGCGGCAATGTAAGAACTTTTCAATGCAATGTCGTTTTAAATAACATCGAACAGATTCAGAAATTTTGGGAAATAGAGGACATCACCGACTCAGATGAAACCTCAATATCGACGGAAGATGAGCAATGTATAAAGTTTTATCAGTCTACGACAAAAAGACGAGAAGACGGGCGTTATGAGGTCAGATTGCCTTTAAAACCTAACTATCAAGATAAATTAGGTCATTCTAAATCCAAGGCTGTAGCCCAGTTTTATAAATTAGAACAAAAATTTGCAAGAAACAATCAATTATCAAATGACTACAAATTATTTATAAATGAATATTTATCGCTCGGTCATATGACGCCGGCCGACTCCGATTACAAATTAAATTGTTATTTACCTCACCATGCCGTCATGCGCGCTGACTCGACTACTACCAAGTTACGCGTTGTTTTTAACGCTTCAGAAAAAACTTCGACGGGCCTCAGCTTAAATGACGTCATGTGCCGGGGTCCAAATCTGCAGCAAGATTTACAGAATCTCCTTATCAAGTGGAGACAACATCGATATGCGTTTACGGCTGATTTGGAAAAAATGTTTAGACAGATTTGGCTAAATAAACAGGACCAAGATTTACAATTAATTGTTTGGAGAGATAATCAGAATTCAAAATTGAAAGAATTTAAGCTGGCCACGGTGAGTTTCGGAACAAAGGCTGCGCCGTTTCTCGCCATGATGACGCTGAAACGATTGGCTAGTGACGAGAAAAATAACTATCAAGAGAGTACAGCACCCTTTGTCCTGGAAAATTCATTTTATATGGATGACCTCATCCACGGCTCCGACTCCATTACTACCGCTAAACAGTTACAAAATGACCTTATTAACCTTTTAAAATCAGGAGGATTTAATCTCAGGAAATGGAAATCGAACTCACCGGAATTATTAAAAAATGTTGATGCGGACCAAAAACAGCAGGATAGTTTTCATTTCAAGCAAGCTGAAACAACAAAAGCTTTGGGGTTAAGGTGGTGTCCACAAGATGACTATTTCACCTTTCATCCAAGTATAACATGTACTTCAGCCCCCGAAAAACTAACCAAAAGAACACTTTTATCAGAACTATCAAAATTATACGATCCGCTGGGATGGCTGGCTCCTTTCACTATCAAATTAAAAATATTATTTCAAGACGTATGGAAAGCAAATATTTCATGGGATGAAGCCGTACCAAAAGGCATCTACGATGAGTGGCAACGAATTCAAGAGCATCTCAAGGTCATTGGTGAATGTCAAGTACCAAGGTGGCTTCAAACGCAGGAGAGAGACTCGATAGAACTGCATGGATTTTGTGATGCGAGCACAAAAGCTTATGCCGCTGTCGTTTACATCAAGGTACAGAGAGAAAATCAATCGAAAGTAACGTTAGTTGCTGCCAAAACAAAAGTTGTTCCACTCAATAAAAATACGTCTGTGCCACGTTTGGAATTATGTGGGTCAGTTTTATTAGCTAAACTGATAGTAAAAATCAAGAATTGCCTCGTGAATCATGACGTCACAATTTTCGCCTGGGTCGACTCGATGGCGGTGCTAGGCTGGCTTAACGGGGACTCTAGTCGATGGAAAGCATTTGTTTCAAACCGCGTAAAACAAGTCACAGAGGCGGTACCATCAGCAAGTTGGAGGTATGTTCAATCGAAGGAGAACCCTGCCGACTGCGCCAGCCGAGGACTTACGGCTCCTCAGCTAAAGGAACACAGCCTTTGGTGGAACGGCCCCAGCTGGCTATCAACTTATCAGTCAGGAGAAGAGGAAAGTAAAAATATGTTTTCTACAGATCAAGAATTATGCCAAATCAAATCAGTACTATCTACACAAAAACGCTATCAAAACGATTTAGTAAACGAACTTCTGATTAAGTATAGTTCACTACCAAAAGCTATCAGAATACTTGCATGGATTCGAAGATTTTTATACAGAAACAGTAAGTCACCATATTTATTAATCAATGAGATAAGGGATGCAAAATTAATTATCATTAACCAAGTACAAACCGACGAATTTAGTGAAGAAATTGATATTTTAAAACAAGGTAAAAATATTTGCAGCAACAGTAAATTACACAATTTAAACCCTATGATTGACGAAAGAGGGGTACTAAGATTAACAGGAAGATTAAGACACGCTAACATCGATCCAGAAATGAAACACCCTATCATTATCCCAAGCAAGACTCGTTTAGCTGACCTCATGATCGATGAAGCGCATAAACTTACATTCCATGGTGGGCCCCGCCTAACCACGGCGTTTATGCGACAAAGGTATTGGATGATTGGCGGCATCAGGGCTGTCAAACAACGATTACGCCTGTGCGTCCCATGTAGGAAGGAAAGCCCATCATTACAGCATCAACTAATGGGTGACTTGCCTTCAGCACGAACAGAACCTTCTAGAATATTCTATCACTGCGGCGTAGATTATACGGGTCATGTCTACATCAAAGCCAATCAGGGTCGTGGTATCAAGACCACGAAGGGCTACATCGCGGTGTTCGTGTGTATGGCCACCAAGGCGGTGCACCTCGAACTTGTTTCCAGTCTCACAACATCAGCTTTTCTCGCAGCATTGCGTAGGATGGCAGCTAGAAGAGGCCTCCCACGTCATATGTACAGTGATCAAGGAAAGAATTTTATAGGAGCTGACAGAATATTAAGAGAAGAAATATCAGAAATATTAGAAACAATAAATCCAGAATGTAGAGCAGAAGTAGAAAGTATGGGGATTGAGTGGCACTTTAATGCACCCTCCTGGCCATCAGCGGGGGGTTTGTGGGAAGCAGCCGTAAGAAGTCTAAAGCACCATCTAAAACGAGTAATTAACGATCAAAAATTAACCTATGAGGAATTTACAACTCTTCTGTCACAAATCGAAGGCTGTCTGAACTCGCGCCCCTTATGCCCACTCACGGAGGACCCCGATGATTAAGATTTTCTAACGCCGGCACATTTTCTCTCCAGTGGCCCCTTATTAACGTTATATGATACAGAAAAGGATTTAAGAACGAGGTGGAATCATGTCCAAAAAATATTTAGTGACCTATGGAGCCGCTGGTGTAAAGAATATCTAACTCAGCTGACGGTAAGAAGTAAATGGAGAAAGCCACAAACCAATATTAAATTAAATGAAGTTGTCATCATCAAGGATGAGAATCTGCCGCCGGGGAAATGGAGTTTAGGCCGAGTAGTCGAGTTACACCCCGGAAGCGACGGCTATGTCAGGGTAGTGACATTAAAAACGAAAAATGGCTTAATGAAGCGGCCTGTTGTAAAATTGGCCATACTACCCGTCCATCAAGAAGAACAACGACAAGAAGTTAAGCAGAAAGAAAATAAATCAGAAAAACCAAAATCAAAAACAAAAAATACAAGAAAGTATAGCTTTGCCACGATTGTGACATCCCTATTATTTTTCTTTATGACGTTGCAGCCCGCACACTGTTTTTATAATGTAACTCCTATTCAAGGAAATAACAGTATTTATTACGATCGTATAAAAGATATGCAATTAATAAGAGATGATTGGCGATTAGTTGTATATTACGATACTCAACCTTATCAAGATGGTTATACGGCCCTTAACAAATACATACAATACTTAGACGGTTTATGTATTATATTAAACAAGCAATCACACTGCGAAGGAGTCTTGTTACAGATACGTCATGAGGCCAGTGAACTGCAATATTACAACGATCTTTTAATTAATCATAATGTAAACAAACGCCGCCGTCGCCGTGGATTACTTAATGGTGTGGGAAATATAGCTAATACCCTTTTCGGTGTTTTGGACAATCGCTTCGCCGAAAAGTATGAGTTAGATATTCAATTAATCAGAGAAAATGAAGATCATTTGGCTTCCTTGTGGAAAAACCAGACATCGATCGTCGAAGCAGAGTTTAACATACTGAAACGCACAGAAGTTGTTATGGACCAACAACACAAACTAATTCACAGAAAGATCAGTTCTTTGGAAAATGCCGTTATTCAAGCAAAAACCGAACTTGAGAGCGCCTCTGTTCTCAATGATTTCCTTTCAACGGCTATGATAACTAATAATATCCTATTCAGCTTACGAAATATCCAGCAAACATTACTTGACGCGGTCACTAATGTTTATAACGGGCGATTTAATTTTCACCTAATACCGCCTGAACAGTTGCGACATGAGCTGGCTGTTATATCAGATCAAGTACCTAAAGATTTGACGTTGCCTATCACGAAATTGGACCGTGTAATAGATATTTATAATTTACTGCAAGTCCGAGCAAGAGTGACACCCAGTTTCGTTATATTTGAAATCAAGATCCCCCTTATTGGCGTAGAAGTGTACGAAGTTTTGAAACTTATCCCGATACCTCGCCTCGCTGATAACAATAAGGAGATATCAGTTGTACCAGTATCAGAGTACGTCGCTGTTAACCTGAAACATGACGCCTTTATGAAAATAACAAAAACAGATTTAAACTCATGTATACAGGGTACTAATTCTCAAATGACACTCTGTCACCTACAAACGCCTATTTATATAATCAAGGATGATCAAGATTTTTGTGACACATTTCCTTCTTCTCGGAAGTGCAAAACTATATCGGAAACCTGTAGTAACAGATGGGTCGAACTAAATAAAATAAACAAATATTTCTTTTTCTGTTGCGATAAATGTTCACTTAAACTGATATGCGCCGATCAAATTACACCGCTGCAAATAAACAATGCAGGCTTTTTCAATATAGACCAAGGTTGTACGATCAAAACTGCTCATGCCCTAGTTTATTCACATAGACAAAGTGGAAATCAGATCAAGTTGAGCTCAAACATACAGACACCAGAGATCTCACAGATAAATCATATTATTAATATCTCATTGCCTCGACCGGACATAGAACAAAAAGATAACTTTGATACCTATAACCGTACCGTACAGCTCCAAGAGATAGAAAAGAATATCGAAATCATGAAAAAGGAGGAACCCTTAGCAAGCAGAATTTCGAGTCACGACGTGCATCATTACGTGGCGATCTATATTTTGTTCGCTGTCCTGGGTGTCGGCGCAGTGCTGTTGGCCGCGCGGCGCTGCAGCCAGAGCGTGCGGGGGCCGGCGCCGGCGGCGCCAGCGCCACCGCGGGAGGAGCCAGCCGTCGGGTTCACCACGACGACGCCTGCCCCTTCGACGAGCAGTGTTCAGTGTAGTGCAGTGAATGAGTCCGTAAATAAAAGTGATAAAAGTGTACGTATGTCGCTAAAGGGCAAAAGTGTTTTCGCTAAAAAGCCTACCGCGAGTGTATCAGTGCAGGACACGGGGTCGTCCCCAATAGTGTTTAGGCCGGAATTCCGCGCTCCGAATGAGTTTGTGGACTCGAATTAGATTTAATCATAGAATAAAATAAAAATGCCTATCATCTTGTTATTCATTATCATAATTTAACTATTGGGGTTCTCATTATTATTTAAGTTATGCCTACTTAAAATTATATCACCTTGTAATTCACGGGTTTTTTCATCCCCTCACACTAATCTCATTCTTTCTCGCCCGGGAATATGTACGAGCTACCTCGTACATTGCCGACGCATCATTTCTTTAATGACCCAATTACTTTATATTAGCAATTAATTTCATACAATTCAGTTCGCAATTAGCAGTGTATCAAGTCACGCGTACTCATTCCATTTACCATTATTATATAATAATTTTATAGTTTTTGTTCTAAATATACAACAGTTTAATTCTATCAGTTTTATCATTTATTAGTTAGTTGTCCTATCAACTAACACTTATCTATCCCGTTATTTATCGGCATGTCGATAAATTATTATGTGATGTCCAACACGGATTTAGAAGCGGTCGATCGGTTGATAGTAATCTTGTTCCCTTTGTATCCGAAATAGCTACAGAAGTTGATAAAGGGTTGCAAATAGATACTATTTATACAGACATGTCTAACGCGTTCGACAAAGTCAGTCACAAAATCCTTTTAACCAAGTTAGAATTATGTGGCATAGACGGCATCCTGTTAAAATGGTTCGAATCCTATCTTTATAATCGCCCGCAAACAGTTGTCATCAACGGGACCCAATCTCATGTGTACTATGCAAAAAGCGGCGTCCCACAGGGTTCCCATTTGGGACCCATTTTATTTTTAATTTTCATAAACGACATAGTTTCACATATAAAATACAGTAAAATATCACTTTTTGCAGATGACTTCAAAATTTATAAAACAATTACATGCCCTAACGATGTTAAATTACTCCAAATCGACCTAAATAATGTTGTCAAATGGTGCTCGTATAATGGAATGGTTCTTAACCCCAGTCAATGTTTTCATATTTGCTTCACTAAAAAAAAACAAACCCATCTCTTTTTCCTTTTTAATTGGCAATGTGTTATTGACCAGTGTGGAAGAAATACGTGATCTCGGAGTCACTATTGACAGCAAACTTTCTTTCAATAAACATATTGATAAGATTGTGAGTAAGGCTGCCCAAATGTTAGGATTCATTAAACGTAACACACGGAATTTCAAACAAATTAACACAAAAATGGCTCTTTACAATTGTCTTGTTCGTTCCCATTTAGAATTTGCTTCTACTGTCTGGAATCCAGTAACGCGTAGAAAGCATTCAACGAGCTTTTACCAGACATCTAGCTTTCATCTCACCGAAAATCTCTCACAGACGTCCATACGACCAAAGGTTGAAACACTTTAAAATGCTTACATTACGTAATCGGAGAACCCTAGCTGATCAGAACATTCAGATCAGAACATTTCTACATAAGGTTCTCAATGGTTCTATTACAAGTTCTTCAATACTTGGACTTTTTAGATTTACAGTTCCCTTTAAATACCCCAGATCTCGCATCACCAAACCTCTAAGCATCCGACCGTGTCGAACAAATCTGGGTTTTCATCAACCAATCTCCAGAATATCATCCACTTACAATCGTATGACTGTAAACATACCTGAGCTGGATATTTTTGGCGATACTTTAAATTCGTTCAAAAGAAAGTTAGTAAATTGTCTATGATTGTGTTATTTTTTATTTCTTTTAATACAAAACACAAGTAGTAATTCAACTTTATAATATGTAATTTAGAATTATCTTTTAAAAAAATTATTTATCATAATTATAATTTCGGCCAATGTTGTGTATACCTATAATTGGCTTATATACTAGAACAATACCTCTGTTTCTTTGAACTAAAATGTTTGTATATTATGCTGTTGGTGTAGGTACCTTATAAATAAAAAAAAAATAAAAAAAAAATACAGCATCTAATGTCATATTATAGCTTTCTTGCAAGGCTTTAATTCGACTTCACTATTGAAGTTGAGAAAACGCTAACAAATGATCTACTACAGGTCCAAATGTGCCCAAAGGTAATTTTGGTAGCTATCAAACAGCGTAATAGTGGTATGAAAGTTAAATAAAATCTTATACAGCACTTTGGAAAATGAACTATAATCGGTGGAAAAAAATTAAAAGAAGTGAGGGTTCCGACAGAAAGTTAAAAGATGTTGTTGTTGAAGTGCGGGTTCCGTAGGAATTATTATACGCTAATACAGATTATGTTTGTGAACCGTATACTTACTAGTCATAGTAGCGATTACGCCAATCACACAAAGATCAGAGTCTAAAGAAAATTATAGATTGATGATTTAGCATTTTGCGCTAAGGAACCCTAAACTAACTGCATGGCGCTCTTAGAAGTCGTAAAATGGAAACCTCATATCTATTTTTCGGCTAAGAGCTGAGTCAATGTTTTGTAATGATAATTGAGTTGCTATTAATGGCGAATTAATTTTATCTATTAGACTAATATTATTTGTGATTCATTATTTAAACGAAATCTTGCGGCCCATGAAAATATTAACTATAAATGTAAGGATTATAGACGAAAAAATTAATTCCGCATATGAAAGTAAGACTTATGAGCTAACTTTAAGCTTTACCTTTAAAATTACCTTTACTGTCATTATGGCTGTAAAATCGTAAGGTATAGCATAATATGGCAACATACATTTATTTTTATTTCCTTCCTTTACACGATCACAACACGCGCTAATGATTTTCAGATAAAACGGTCTTTGAGTGCTGCTTGGTTGCATTCACACTATAAAAGTATCGAGTAATTGCAACCGCACTGCTATATTACCACTAATAAGCCGAATTAAAGAGGTTCTACTGACTTAAGAGAAGCTGATGTGTGGAATAATGGCATACTGTAGCACTACCATGAGTTTACAAAAACCATTCTCGATATCGACCGCGTTAGCAATTTGTATGGGAAATTGAAGCAGAGCCTCTAGCGGATACGCGAAGAACTAAAATCTATAGTAAATGTGCTCACCATTATCCTCGCTAATGTGAACTCGATACGGGGTAAATGTCCCATATTTCGGCATGTTAAGACTTAGGATATTCATTCTAAATGTATGGGGAAGATGGCGAAATTAATAGTTAAGTTTTAATGTGGCTATGTTATACCTTTAGGTGAGTACATTATAAAAATAACTCTCCCTCCCCCTCTCCCCTCTACCACGTCACCCATCCCCCCCAGAAATGTGACCCGTTTTACAGATTTTCTAAATTTTCAGGAAAACCATACAAGCTAGGACAAAATGGTCAAGAATTAAATTATTTATCAATAAATTACCAACAAATAAGTATTACTATTCATTTTGATACAAGTTATAGTTTCCAAGCTATGGTGTGTCAAAGTTTATGGTAGTGACTGTACACGAGAAAAATAATAAAAATCCGGCTATTGCTTAACCAAAGGTTTCCTTCACCAGGTTTGATCTTTGTGTTCCTAAGATGGGTTTACGAAGTGGAGCCACCTGGATTTTACATGTAGGTGGGGGGGAGGGGAGAGTTCAGCCTTCATGAAGTCTGATGTTAATAACTGCCTAAGTATAGTACTAAGCCAAGTTTGGTATCATTTTCGGAAAAATCAATAACGTAGAATTAATTTTTGATTTAAAAAATGCCATCTTAGGTTAGGTTTATGTTTACGTGATCGAGTATTGTGCCCCGATTTATGAAATTGTGACATTTGCCTGTAGTTTCGCTGATATAAAAGGTACGCGGATGGGCTATATGTCAAATTGTACGTCTGCCAGAGGGCTTCAAAGTGAAATTTGAATTCCTAAAATAGGTCAGTAACTTTTTGAGATTTTCCAAAATTTTCGAAAATTCAAATTCTTTTCGCCGACTTGGATCGAAAATTCCCCAATATAGTTTTCCCACAAAAAAATCCGCGCGGCTATACATGGTATCCCAAAACTTTGCCACATGGAGGGAAAGTACGTTAAATATTGAAGATGGGAAATTTTACTAAATCAAATCAAATCAAATAGTTTATTAAATATAAATAATGAAAATACAATTTGCATACCATAGAACAAACTTATTTAATTATCAGCAAAATAATGTGGTAAAATTAAAAGAAGACTTCATTTTATTTTTAAAAATAATTGGAACTGCATTCAATGATTTTTGGAAAATCACCTGCCTTAACCAGGAATCGAACCCAACAAAAACGTTTTTTTTTAATTTATTCTAACGATACCAATCAAAAGGGTTACTCATGAGGATTATTTTTTCTTGAAATTTAACATTTAAATTATCATTTTTACAAATTTGTATCAATTTGTATCGAAACGTAAGCGATTTTAAAAAATCTTTAAATGCAGTTCGGTTTCTTTTTAAAAACAAAATGGCAAGATTAATCGTGCTATTAAGTTGTATTGTTAGAAGTATAAGGCATGAGACAATTTTGTTAAAATTAATTATTCCAATACACCTGTCGTGTACGAAGTGGATTTTTATTGAATAGTACACCCTCGAAATCAGGCCTTGGCTGCAACCCTTACTCGAGGGTTGTTCAAAGTTTCTTTTAATGAATATTCCTATCTTAAATATTTAAGGTACTTTCCCTCTATGAGGCAAAGTTTTGGGACACCCTGTATATCTAATTTTTATAGTGTAGTCGCAATGACCACTTTTTGTTCAAATTAGTCAATCAAAACTGGAGTAGAATCGAAAAATGATTACATATTTTGTTTCATGATATTAATCCTTATCCAACTATATAATTTAATGATCAAGGTTGATTATTTACATGTCAATTCTTATTTAAATTATTCTAATCGGACCTTTCGTTTGGAAGTTACTACGGGCATAAGGGATCAGTTGTACTATTTAAAGTTTTATTCAAATTGACTTTCTGTGAGCTTAAGAAGTAGGTACATACGAGCGCTAATCTTATGGTGGTGACAAGGAATACACGCCATAAAGCTGTCTGTGCCGACGACTGAGAGTTTTGAACGTCGCATTGCCCTCAGTCACGGTAATGGATAGATACCGTAACCGTGTCTCAGTTCAGTTACCAAAATCTTGGTACTTGATTTTTAGACAGTTTATGTGGTATAGATTTTGTACTAATGTAGGTGTAATAATTAATAATTTGCGACAGAAAAAAAACTAAACGAAATAACGTACTAACACGAAATATTGGTCGTTTACCTTAGTTGGTGTAGGTTGCAATTATAATCCGACTAATTAAAAAAAACACTAGTTAGTGCGTGTATACCGAATGTAAGTGAATTTTGAATTTATGCTAATTACTATCTTTTTACTTTCCTCTATGGTTACTATTTATGTCAAATCGAAGATGTCAAATGTAATTTTCACGTTTTAATAATTATTTATTTTGTGTTTTCTTTGCGTATTTTGTTGTGCAATAGCTAGCTTGTTAAGATTGATAAGAATAAAATTAGAAGCAGTCGATTAGAGGAGTTTTTGGAAAGGTGAAATAAAAGGTTGGTACTTGATACAAATCCTTGGACGATTCGTCCAAGTACAAATCATTAGAAAACTCAGATAAACCTAAATCCAACCAGGAAAATACATTTATGAAAGTTTTAATAAAACTTACGCTGTTTTAGTTAAAGCTTCTCTTAATAATTGTTTCTTAATATTTATGATTAGCTATCCATGACCTTGATTTGTTTTTACTATTGGCTATAGATGCATTTATTGCAATTTTTTAAAGACGACCTGCCCCCATGCTCCAATGGCCAACCTTACTTTTAAAGCTTAAAATATGAGCAATAGACGATTAAATAACGTGTCGCAAGCTTATGTAAATCTCAGACTTTGATATTGTGTGACAAGCTTACGGCACGTAATAACGTAGCGTTCAAACGCATAGAATGTTGGCCATTTGAGTAGGGGGACAGAGCGTGATTACGATAATAGCCTAGGGCTTATTTCAACACGGTAGAGCTTAATGAGAATCCCGCATCTTATACAACTTATGGTTTACTTATTTCTTTACAGATAATGTGTGTATCATCCAACAATCGACAAAATATCCAAAATATACAAATTGGACGAAATTCAACCTGGCAGAGCGACATGCGGCAGATACCTACGTTTTTTTGTGCCTTATTCAAATATGATATTAAATAAACAAATAAGGCCCAAAATGATACAAATCTATGAGTTAAAGTGAGATCTTTTTTTTAGAATATATTATAACATGAATCTTTACTTTGTTATAATAAATATTCAAATTTATTGATAAGATGTTTTTATTTAATATGGTTTCATATTTAACTTCAATTTAACATAAAAAAGTTATAGGCCTTAATTTAATAAGTGTAATCGATTTATTACGGTCAAAGTCAAGTTTTCGGAAAATTACATTTAGTTAGAACTGTTTTCTTATATTCCTACTGTTAAATAATAAATTAAATAATATTTAAAGACTTAAAATTAAATAGGCCTTACTTGTTTCAAGTACTTATTACCTTGATACGGACGGAATTAACATATTTGCAACTAAGTAGATTATTATTTAGATTTAACACAATATTTTCTAATTTTGTAATATGCTTGGTAGGAAAGTACTTAATTAAACTTTTTTATATTAGTTTCAAAGTGGAGGAATGCATTACGTTACGGCGTATTTGAATGGTGACCTTAGTAAGCCCACTGAATGGAGGGCCCACCTAGAAGGGCCACTATTCAGCGTTGGGCACAACCTGACCCACCCCCTGACTAGAGGATTTCTAACACGGGTTTTCATATTTATCGGTTTATAATTTGCCCTTGATTTCGTCGCATTATGCAGCTGTGGCGCATATATTTTATGCTAAATAAGCTCTGAAAGACATTATTTAGACTATTTTAGACACAAAAAATACTAAATTAAATTAAAATAGAAGTATTCACGCCAATGACTATGTCAGGGATGGCGAACCAACGGCACGCGTGCCATTGATGGCACGGGACACAATGTTTTGGGCACGTCACCGGTCACAAAATTCATTACGCGACGATTTGATGGCACGTCTAAGACCTCATTAAACATTAACATTTAGAAAAATGGCACGTTGATACAAAAAGGTTCGCCATCCCTGGACTATGTTGTACCGCGGTTTGATTACATTCTCTTTTGTTGTACCTATTTTTTACATTCCTCTATGCCATAGAGGATAGTAAAAGGTATACTCATTGATTTCACGCCTCAAAACGCAAGTGAGTAACTTTACTACTATCGTTATGGTATTTCTCGATACCATCTGTCAATTAGTAACTCATGGTACCGAATTGCTATGAAAAAGGCCAAAACGTTACTCGATGCTCGCTAGCGAGTATAGTAAACTATTGTAGTTTACTATACCAACTCATGGTAGAGCTACTCTGATGTCTATTATAGTACTAGTAACACTCGAGTTGCGATAACTCTACATTCTTTCAACTGAAACGCAATTCAGACGATAATCTTACAATATTTTCAGCATTTAAAGCAGAGAGAAGTGCGTCCAAATCGCGTTGAGAGAACGTTCACAGATCGTTTACTCAATATTTTGTAAATCCGCCTCACCACTGAAAGCTGAAATAGAAACGTGCTGCTAACTTTTTTACGACATAGATTGCTAGTTGGGAACGTGTTACAAAATATAACTGTTTTGCATTCCAACAAAACAGATATTATGTGTGTGAGAAAACGCACAGCGTTGGTGAAGAAGCGATCTGATTCTGCATAAGAAAATATCGTACTTACTGTGATAATCCTGTTTAATTTCTGTCTTTAACTCACCACTAAGGCTGCATGGTCGAATTCCTTTACCTGCAGCAGGCAGCTCTATGGTGCAAACGTCACTGTCAACTTCATAGTAGTCTTCACCTGCAAGCACTTACGCAACGCTGTGCGTTTTCTCACACACATAATATCTGTTTTGTTGGAATGCAAAACAGTTATATTATATGTGCTTCTAAAACGCACAGCGTTGGTGAAGACCTGTTTGATATCTGCTGGTGAAAGAAAGACAAACGCTATGTGAATTCTCAATTATTCAACAATCTAAAATAATATTTATTATAATAAATATAAGGTAGCAGGTAATATTAAATAATTGTTTTAATATTTAAAATTACCTGAATTGAATAAAATCTGTAATATTTATTAAACAAATGGCGTAAGGTAATCTAATTCTCTGGAATTTCAAATACTTGAGATCAATGATATTATCCTGAAATAAAATACCAAATTAAATTAATCTATAGAAGTACTTAATTACCATCTATATTTAACTTTTCTGCGCACTCCTGCACTGGATCTACAAAAAGTAGCATTTTCTTACTACCAACTTTAATTACTAACAATTTGACGCTAGTTTTTTTTTTTTTTTTTTTTAAGATTCTGTTCTTGTGGCCGGTGCCAATCAATTAAGAGAATTAAACTTGTTTGAGTTATCTAACTTGAAACATACCTATCATAGGTGTACCTACTCTGAACTATTGTTCATCTTAGCAATCTTTTGCTTTAATATACATAAATGTACATATTGAACATCAAGGGTTATGTAATTTTAATAAAAATTATTAACCCTAGTACCCTGAAAGTTACCTAAGGTATATTTATTAGTCAAAAAATTAGACCACAATAGTATTTTATCCTACCTATTTATGGTAGATAATTAAAGTAATGTAAATGCATAGCCATTACAAGCTAGTAATCAAATCAGAATTGTTGCTATAAATTTCTTACAGTCTTTTTGAGAACTGTGTGTTCTGTTCTGATAAGGCAAAGATTACTTTTGTCACCCAAATCTGTGATTTAATAGGGTGTTTAACAAAGACATGAACTTTGACACTAATCTCTGAGGAATTACAATATATTTTACCCGGTATATAAGATTCTTGTCCTCAAATTTTATGTAGGTAGGTATAACAATTGTATAATTTGCATAATTATTCTGTAATATTTATTTCAAGGATATCTCTATCTCAATCTACTCTGTAGATATTCACTCTGTAGATGTTATTCTACGTTTACTCTACATGTGAACCACCCTAAGCAAGGAGTTTTATAAGTTGATGTTGAATCACGTTAGCTCATACTAACCTAGCTTTTAGCAGGAACCAGTGTGGGCTAAGCTAACTGATCTGCCCCCCCAATTTTGTAATTATAGAAGGGTACTAGGTAAGCTAGATTATTCATTTGAGCTGGATTCTTGTCCATTGTGAAAACAAACTATTTGATATGTACATCTATTATGCTTAAGGTTCTGCAAAGGCTTGGAGGTCCGCAAGCCAGAAAAATTAGGAACTAACGTTACCTAATGAGATGAATTTAGATATGTCGGACTCTTGGGCTCGATTGTGCATTTCACAGATAGCATCTGAACTGCCAAGGACGGTATGGTTGAAGGGTTGTCAAGTATTGCATAGCCATGCTTTGAGTCCCAGGTGAAGTACCTTATCCAAGGTTACCAAGTCACCGCTTGGGACACCCCATTTAAGTGTACAGCCTCCGAGGCCTGGGGCAACGAGTACGAGGCCACTCTAGCACCGTCGTCTCGAACTTGGCGGTCGGCAAAGCCGTCGTACCCCTCCGAGAGGTACGCCGCCGAAAGCGTGATGATAAATCACTCGGCTATCCTGCAGCACTACCGTCCATTCGAGTAAAGTAATTGCTCTCATACTTACCACCCTGGTAGCGGAAGTGTATGGAGCAAAAGCATACCTACAACCCTGGTAGTGGAGGTGTATGTATCAATCAAACGCATACCTACAACAATGGTAGCGGAGGTATATCAATCAAAGCTCTGTTCTCCAACTGGCGGACTAGGCCATATTACTATTATCTTATTCCTGAGGTGCATCAACAAGATTATGTTGTCTTACTGGACGAGTATGTACATACTCTGAGACCGGGATCCGCTCCCTGCTCTTAATAGGCACCTTAAGGATAAACCGGCACATACTGCAGACATCTGCACTTAGGAACATCTGAGTATCAATACTGACTATTTTGGATTAGCTTAATGCTGAGACGTAACCACCAAAACAGTTATGTAATAATAACGTCTGCAGGTACCACACAAAAATAAAATAATAATAAATAACTGTACTTAAGGACTGTCAACCTTAACCAAGGCCTATGTCCAAGGCTACCAAGTCCCTGTTTGTGGTACGACCCCATTTTAGACTAAAGCCCCCGAGGCCTGGGGAATATGTTGTATGATTTTAATCCAAAAAACTAGCTCATAGTGAGTTTGCGAGGCAAGATTCTGTCAGATAAGTAATCGAAAATATTGAGCCTAAATCGACAGTGTAAACACTCATTCGGGCTTGTCTATATATCTATAGCCCCACACACTTAACATCTCGCACAAGGATGCGCTTACTTTGAGAACTTCTGATAGTACAGTGCACTAATATTCATTAATGTTTTGGTACCTAAGTACCAAATGGCACTAATGCCATAGTAATGTAACTTTGTTCTGCAAGATACACAGATACCTACCGTATCTTTGTTCTAGGATTGACTCCCGTAAATTAATTACTAAATCATCTTTTCAAGAATCATTACCACTACTGGAGTTTGACTAGTTACCTAACCAATCTCAATATTGATTTACCAGCAAATCGTTTTCAAGGTAGATTAGAAATCTCATTTCTCTGGTACACAGAAAGAATATATCAGACCTTGTTAGACAGCTATAAAAGCAGAATTCAGCAGTAGAATTTGGTTTCTACTTTTACTACCAGACCCCCTTTAAGTCTAATTTCCTTGCTACACTCTGAGGTGTTCTCCCCCTGGATACGCTAACTCATAAATTATTTTATGAGTATTTATTTATCTCAAGATTTATTTTAATTCTGGTATTTACTAGCAAAACTCAGTCGCACTGTGCAGTGACACATTCTAATATTAGTTATTCAAATAACTAAAGCCTTTGCTATTATCAATTCACTTATGTGCTAACACACCTAATTCAATCATTAATTTACTAGCCCAAATGGGATTAACTCACTTAAAAAGTAACATAGGTACTGTATAATATAACGTACATAACAAAGTATTATTTGTCATCAGTTCACAATGACTTACTCAAACTAATGTACAACAATTATTTTTCTTTTACTTACTCTATCTTCAGGATAAAAAGTAGGTATTTTTAAATTTGAAATATTTGCATTTACAATGCTATTTTTATACAATACTAAATAATATACTTGAAAAAATACGACTCGCACCAGATCAATTCTCAAATGGGAAACGAACCCGTACCTTTGTATATCCGGTCCAATGCTCTGACCGCTGAGCTACCGAGTCACTAGTGGCATTGTCAAATTTCTTCTTATTATTTATTATTATTATTTAAGTAGGTATTTGTTTATATAAATAATCTTGCATGTTGGAAACGGCTAATCGTGTAGTTCCAAACATGATCACAATATGCTGGTCAAAACAAACATCATTAAGGAAAAAATGATTTCCTTTTTTCACGACTTTCACTAACATAATGAAGGCTTACTTTTTAACATTAAGTTAATACTTTTTATATCATCTCTTGTCTATCTATCTAACTTTACTTAACTCTTAAGTAAGTATGTGACATACCAAGGTCTTAGATAACCCGTGTCTCAGTTTGAGAATCACAAAGATACTGTATCCCAAATTGCAAGAACTTTTTTATTGAATAGATAGATACCACAGCGCCTAGATAAATTCTTTAGCTAGGTACCTAGTTTTCAACTTACTTATTTCTATACACTTACTTATTCTTCTCTGTTGATAATCATACAACATCAGTCATGCAAAAGCCAGGACACAGTGTTAGCCAACTTGTTCTATTAGTGAGAATGCTGGCGACGAGATCGTGTACCAGCCGGGAGTCAAGATACAACCGCAAGCATTGTCTTGTGCTGGGCCTCCGTAATGTGTTTAGAACTGTTGATAACAGCGACCATAACGCGTAGAGTTTCAATGAGCTAGCTACATTTTGTTTATATTAACATAATTACGTCCCGCGTGTGGGTTGTGATATTATTTATTTGAGTTTAGCCGAATTGTAACTTGAATTCACTTTGAGGAACTGCGACAGTCGTTTCTATGGGAGTTTTTATGGGAACTGGGCAGTTGAATAAGAACCGTCGTAGCGTGCGCGCTCCGGTGCCCTGTTCAATGTATTATTGGTATTATTCGATGTGTTATTTGTGATTAATGAGTTATAATATTGTGTGGTGAAGTAAATAGTTGGTGTATATTGAGACTTTTATTAATAACTTAAAGTAACTCTTACATTTGAAGTTCACTATTAGCATATTAATTTATTTAAGAGTGAGCTTACATCAGAAGTGGCACGTTTCTCACGCAAGTTCTCATTGAGAAAGCATAAAAGAAAACGGGATATTACCTATTGTTGAATAATTGTGAATTATAAAAAAAAATACACGTGAATTGAGCTCCTTAAAGTGAGAATAATATCTAAGTTGAAAATGAAAATTCCAAGTGTTCGAATAAAAATTAAAGCGGGTGACAAAAAAATAATAATAAGTGGGTGACTATTATATAAATAAAAGCCGGACAAGTGCAAGTCGGACCGCGCACCGAAGGTTCCGCACAAATTTGTTGGTATGGAATCCTAAAAACGAGCACGAGCGGCAGCAGCGGGGCTCTGACACCGTCACTCCCGCCTCCCGGGAAACGCAAGAAGGTATCTCGTAAAAATGATACAGAAATTGTAAGTACCTACCTACAGGCACGATTAATTAATTTACATAATAATATCAGAGTTTGACCTAATGACTGATAATGTTGTGTCGTGGCTTTTATTCAACTATTTTTTCATGGAACGACAGCATGCGCTACCAGGCGCTGAATAAACTAAATAAAGAGGTGAGCTAAAACTTGGTATCTACGACTCTCTGTAATTTTATACTAATACTGAGGACGTAGTGGTTATGGTAAGATTGGTAACAGAAAATATAGAGTTTTGGTGAAAAGCAGCATGTTTGAATTACCGAAAGAAATAATCGATAAAAAAAGAAGGTATTGGGTCATGAATCATGATCGTTACGAAGTTACGGATTTCAGAGTTAGTAATATTAATACGGAGTAGACCGTTTGCGAAAATTAAACCTTGTAATGTATCAATGATTGGAACCGACATGACGAACAATGAAGTACTTATTTGAAATAAAGAAAAGTACATGTTGACAAAGTAAAACTTCGATATTAAGAGGTGAATGTGCAATGTTTAATCACTTTAGATGTATAATTGTTTGTGTAATGAATGATGAAGCCAATAATATTGTCACCTATTGCGATCATAACGTTAAAATTAAATAACAGTAACAAGAAATAATACTATTTCCGAAGTCTAATGGAGTCGTATCCTTGTGTTTAATTATAGGTATTGAGAGAAGTACCCTAAAACTAAAGGGAAGACTTTGCTTTGCTTTGATAACAATAAAAGTTTTATAATATCTTGATGTTCTAGATGTCTTATGTAGTAAAATACGATTTCCTAAGTCTAAAGGAGTCGTATTCTTGTGTATGTTTATAGATATTGAGAGACGTACCCTAAGACTAAAGGGATTAATTTGCTTTGCTCTGATGACAATAAAGTTTAATGGTGTTAGGTATCGCCTAAGACTAAAGGGATTGCCTAAAGCACCAGAGGAATATGGGACAGTTGAGTCCTTCAGACTTTATGTGCAAAAGTCGGCCAACTAAAGGGACTGCTATAATGCACTGAAGGCCACAACTCTCTATTGTATTTGTCAAACATCTAGAACATCATGATGGGAGGATTATAATGGTAGTCTATTCTTCTGGCTGCAGGAATCACCTAGGACCAAAGGGATTGCCTAAAGCACCAGAGAAATATGTGACAGTTGAGTCCTTCAGACTTTATGTGCAAAAGTCGGCCAACTAAAGGGACTGCTATAATGCACTGAAGGCCACAACTCTCTATTGTATTTGTCAAACATCTAGAACATTATGATGGTAGGATTATAATGGTAGTCTATTCTTCTGGCTGCAGGAATCACCTAGGACCAAAGGGATTGCCTAAAGCACCAGAGAAATATGTGACAGTTGAGTCCTTCAGACTTTATGTGCAAAAGTCGCCTAGGACCAAAGGGACTGCAATAATGCACTGAAGGTCACAACTGTCTTAACTGCCTATTACTATTTCTCAAACATCTAGAGCATCATGATGGGAGGATTCTAACGGTAGTCTATTCTTCTGGTTGCAGGAATCACCTAGGACCAAAGGGATTGCCTAAAGCACCAGAGGAATATGTGACAGTTGAGTCCTTCAGACTTTATGTGCAAAAGTCACCTAGGACCAAAGGGACTGCAATAATGCACTGAAGGTCACAACTGTCTTAACTGTCTATTAGTATTTCTCAACATCATGATGGGCCGAGGCACATAGAATACGTTATAAAAATTACCATTTCATAAATAGAAGTGTTTTTTATGTCCCAGATTGAAAACCATCAATCAGGGGATAAAGCGTCCGCGGAAGTGCCTGGGGCAGGCACACTGCAGGATGGCCGTGCTGGCGACGAGATCGTGTACCAGCCGGGAGTCAAGATACAACCGCAAGCATTGTCTTGTGCTGGGCCTCCGTAATGTGTTTAAAACTGTTGATAACAGCGACCATAACGCGTAGAGTTTCAATGAGCTAGCTACATTTTGTTTATATTAACATAATTACGTCCCGCGTGTGGGTTGTGATATTATTTATTTGAGTTTAGCCGAATTGTAACTTGAATTCACTTTGAGGAACTGCGACAGTCGTTTCTATGGGAGTTTTTATGGGAACTGGGCAGTTGAATAAGAACCGTCGTAGCGTGCGCGCTCCGGTGCCCTGTTCAATGTATTATTGGTATTATTCGATGTGTTATTTGTGATTAATGAGTTATAATATTGTGTGGTGAAGTAAATAGTTGGTGTATATTGAGACTTTTATTAATAACTTAAAGTAACTCTTACATTTGAAGTTCACTATTAGCATATTAATTTATTTAAGAGTGAGCTTACAAGAATGGTTTAAAAAACTTACTTGGATGAGTTGCAGCCCAATGTGAGAAGTTCCGAGTGCTTATGTATACACACTTACACTTGCGAGACTAGTTATGCTAATTACTCTTTAAATTTACTGAACAAAGGCAGTTTAACTCTGACTGGTGTAGCAGATTAACATTTCAAAACAAATAGTCCAATTACAAAGTTTATTTTATTAAACATGTGACAAGAGTTTAGACTCATGGCAGCTGGGCGCCGTTTTAGCCATGGGACCGACCAGTCGAAACAGTTGAAACCACTGAAGAGTTAATACTTTTTAAATTGATTAGAACAATTTCATTTAACAAGTTTCTGAAAACTTGAAGTAATGAAAACATCGCACAAGCAAGATGCGTGGGCAATCGGTTCGGTTCGTTCGATACTGCTTTCTCTGTTAAGAGAGAGAGCTTGGAGTCAGTGTCCATCATCCGCTGATGAAACATATCCGACCGGCAATAATTCACCAATGTACATACAAGATTACTGCTTGCTCTTCATCCGAAGCAACGTTGTATTGTATCTGTACTTCGAACACACGTAATCACCACGATCTCGTTAAGTAATGTAATAAAAACTTACTAAAGGATGAGTTTTGTAGTTCGGATTCTTGAATTCACTCACAGATTCAAGTACAACCGCAATTTTAACTATTTTTATTTAATACAAAACATTTTGCACGCGGTGTCGGCAAAATCAAAAAACGCTATGAAGTTGACAGTGACGTTTGCACCATAGAGCTGCCTGCTGCAGGTAAAGGAATTCGACCATGCAGCCTTAGTGGTGAGTTAAAGACAGAAATTAAACAGGATTATCACAGTAAGTACGATATTTTCTTATGCAGAATCAGATCGCTTCTTCACCAACGCTGTGCGTTTTAGAAGCACATATAATAACCCCTAATGCCGAATATGGTAGATAGGGACCATCAAACTGAACAACTTTTACTATGGGACCAACTCTGAAATCACGACAAAAGAATCGGTTGTTTCATACAAAAATTAGTAACGAAAATCGAAAATATCAAAATGTATGAACAGCTGATTTTTTTTCGTGATTTCCGAGTTGGTCCCATGGTAAAATCTGTTCAGTTTGATGGTCTTATATCTGCCATATTCGGCATTAGGGTTTATTTTTTACCGACTTCAAAAGGAGGGAGGTACTCAATTCGATCCGTTTTTTTTTGTTTTTTTTGTTTTTTGTATGTACATCGATTACTCGAAGACGGCTGGACCGATCGAAATAATTCAAACGTAATTACATTAAGTAAACTCCCAAGTTGGTCCCATTTTTTTAAATTTTGAAATCGGTTCAGTACTTTTCAAGTAATCTTGAAAAAAAGCACGAAAATAGTATGCTTTTGTGTGAACTACCTCGATGATCAGTCGTATAACTTCTTTGTTTATGAACTGAATAAGATAATTATTTTTTGTTGGAAAAGGGATATCTTTAGTGTAGTTCTTTGACCGACTTAAAAAAGGAGGTTCTCAGTTTGACCCGCATGTACGCATGTTTTTCCGCGATTAACTCACGTTTGGCTGAGCCAATTTTTCTACCTAAATAATATACCTACACTACCTAATACAAAAGGTACCTTCACTAAAAATTAAAAAAATAAAAAATTGTTTAAAAAAACAAAAAACCGACTTCAAAAAACCTACCTCTAAAAAGCAAGAAATAATATTCGTAATAATAAAAACACGTCTATTGAAGTCGGGTGGGGCTTTTAGAATAAAAAAAAAGGAATTTGTACTCCAGCCCCACCCGACTTCAATAGACGTGTTTTTATTATTACGAATATTATTTCTTGCTTTTTAGAGGTAGGTTTTTTGAAGTCGGTTTTTTGTAACATGTTGTTTATTTAAAGTATGTTCAAGATAGCTTGGTTATTTTGACAGATTGTCTTTGTAAATTCATTGTAAATATGTCTTAGAAGTGCTTGATTGACACCATGTCGTAAAAAAATAGTTGAAGATGTGGATGCCTGCTATGACTTTTTTTTTAAATACCTATGTATTACATTATAATAAAATAAATATTTATTTACAAAGAAAAAGTATCTATCTGTCAAAATCACCAAGCTATCTTGGACAGATTTTACCAATATTTTTTATTTATACCTATTAAAAATCTACGAAAAATCTACTATGAGCTGTGTGTTCAATAGGTAGATTATGCTGTAAGAATGAAAAGTCCAAAATGCTGTAAAAAACATTCATTTTGATGGGAATTCCATTCCGAAATACCGGGAACCCATCATCATCATCATCATATCAGCCGCACGACACCCACTGCTGGGTATAGGCCTCCCCTAAGGATCTCCACGACGATCGGTCCTGCGCTGCCCGCATCCAGTGGCTTCCCGCGACCTTCACCAGATCGTCGGTCCACCTTGTCGGGGGCCTACCCACGGAGCGTCGTCCGGTGCGCGGTCGCCATTCCAGAACCTTTCCGCCCCAACGGCCATCAGTTCTTCTCGCTATGTGTCCAGCCCACTGCCACTTCAGCTGAGCAATCCTTCGAGCGATGTCGGTTACTTTAGTTCTCTTGATCTCCTCGTTTCTGATTCGATCACGCAGGGAAACGCCGAGCATGGCTCTCTCCATTGCACGCTGGGAACCGGGAACCCGGTATCCCAGTATTACATTCCTTAATATACAGTGTATTAAATCTAATCTGTGCCCATACATACCATTGCCAGCTAGCGTGCTTTTTCCATGAATGATACGATGGGAAAATCAAATAGATGATTCCGGAAAATACTAAAGTACCAACACAAATTCTTAATTCTGTGAAACGAAATTAGAGCCCCATAAAGCTACGGAAATATAAAAACACTTTGCATAATAATGGTTGTATGGTAATAAACTGCCAATGGGCCTCGTTCCTATCCACACCCACACACTTCATACATAAAACTAAATTCAACTTTATTACAAAGGTATAAAGACTAATTTCAATTATCTACGAAGTCACGTTTTGAAGGACTTGGTAGAAAATGATCATTCATAAAGCCTATGGTGTAGGTCCAATAATAATTTCATCAAAGATGAATTTAAAATAACAATTAGCGGGCAATCATTTTTTTAAATATTCAGGAAGTAAAAAAGATTTTAGTGATTGAAGTTTTTGAAGTTTCGAATTTAAAAGGAAAACAGTTAAAATTATTTTATTATACTAGCGGCCGCCCGCGGTTTCACCCGCGTGGTTTCCGTTCCCGTGGGAATATCTGGATAAAAAGTACCCTATGTTTTAATCTAGGCTATCTACTATCTGGTGCCAAATTATAATCGAATTCGTTCAGTAGTTTTTGCGTGATTGAGGAACAAACATCCAAACATCCAAACCCACAAACTTTCACATTTATAATATTAGTAGGATTATAGTAGGATATTATTATATGGATATTTAACGATGTTTGTATGAATAGGTACAATAAAGTAGAAAATACCTACTCGGGCCCTATTTTTACCCGACTACGGTGAAGCAAAACGGAGGGTTATGATTTTGACCGGTATCATGTGAGTATGAATGTACATATGTTCATCAGTTCCCTCATAACTTCTAAATTTAATTTGACAAAATAATGACAATCGTTGGCTGTGTGACGTCACATTAAATTGAATATGACGCAACTGACTATAGGCTGGAGGTGGGTGGCATGCGACTACGGTTATGGTTTATATTGAATTTTGGACTCGAAAATAAGATTTCGTTAACTATCGAATTTTAAAACGTCAAATCCATACATTTTTCGGAGCGAAGCGACAGCGAAAATTTGTAAATGTAACATTGGCTACAGGCTCTGTCTGTAGAGATAACACTACCATCTACAATTACGATTACTTATAATATTTGTTTATTACAAGAATTTATGTAATCACCAAAGATTTACACATACTTACACTGGTTTAATTGACTGTAAAACTCATACGTAATTAAAAGGTAACTATCTAAATGGGATCAACGAAGTTCTAAGCAATAAAGAAAATTGCATTAAACAAGAAAATCGAATGTTCTTAAAAAACAGTCTTGTTCTATGATTCCTCTTGTTCAAAACGTAGGTACAAAATAGTTAAAAATAGGCCAGGACATCTACCGAAGATGGACCGAACATATCAAATTGGCTTTCTTATTCGAAATAATAGGGTAATTTGAACATCTAACTTGTCACAATGACCCAATGCTGCTGCTATTAAAATTTGTACAATAAAATAGATTTCAATAAATGACAAAACAATAACTTTATCGGCAGCTGCATTTAAACCAAAGGGAAAATAACAAGACAAAATTATAGTCAAAATACATATTAAACGACGTACGTTTAACAAAATTCCGTTGCGGTCAGATCTGACAATGACAATAGAGGCGACCGCATGACTCAAGTTGTTTGCCAAAGAATATCAACAAACGCTTCCTAAAGGACGATGTTTGTCCCACTCCGTGATGGTATTACATCAAGAAAATCAAACGTTTTTTTTTGTAATAGGCCCTCACTAAAAAGAGTGGTAACTTTTTTATCATTCTTATCACATAATTGTCACAATCATTCTCACTAGTTCCAGTGGATATAGTTCCATGGAACTACTGATACTGTATATGGAATGAATTATGGATTATGAACTACTAATTTATGGAACTACAGAATAAAAAGTATCAGTAGTTCCATGGAACTATATCCAATGGAACTAGTGAGAATGATTAACATAATTATATCATACATTTTAATAATAAAAGCGTTTCCTTGCACTCGAGGTTATACGGTAAGTAAAGTACCTACAGTAAAACTGATGGAAGTGTTATAAAAGCTAATTTCTTTTCTAGGTAGTTAGGTCTCTAAAATGGGAACAAATATTAGCCTACTTTGATGGAACCAGCGAAGGCAAAGTAAATAAATATGGCGAGCGAGGCGGAAAAATACTTAGGCTTCTCCGGTGCATTTTTAATACTGTATCAAACTATAGCTATAGCTAAATATAACAATAAAAGTACATAAATGAATGTATGTGACTGTGTTATTATTTTTTCCGACCTACGAAGCGTAGAGTGAGACCGTAGACGGGGTGAAAATGCAGAGAGAGAAAAGTTTTGACTGAAATTAAACTGATTTGACAAGGTTTTCTTTGTACAATCAGCTCCTTTAAAGGAATCGGGGTAAAACCATTGCCAATATTTAACTCGGTTGACAAGTTGGTCGCTGATTAAACATGAAACTGCTCGCCTTGACACGGCGCCGCCGTGTGTGACCTTACGCTGAATGCTGTTGTATTCACACGACTAATACCTACCTTGCCTGACCGCTATCTGATAAGCTGATTTATGAAAATCCTCACCATAAAGTTAATACCTATATCTACATGGGCTTCCCTCACCTGTATAATGAAGACGGTTAATCAGCCTGTAATTTTAGGTTTTAGATGTGAGTGGATACGCAAAGACAAGTGTTGGTTACCTATAAATCTGTAAACTCTGAAAAACTCCTTCGTGGAAAGATATTTTTAGGGTTCCGTACCCAAGGGTAAAAACGGGACCCTATCACTAAGACTCCGCTGTCCGTCTGTCTGTCTGTCGGTCTGTCTGTCTGTCTGTCTGTCACCAGGCTGTATCTCATGAACCGTGATAGCTAGACAGTTGAAATTTTCACAGATTTATGTTGCCGCTATAACAACAAACACTAAAAACAGAATAAAATAAATATTTAAGGGGGTCTCCCATACAACAAACGTGTTTTTTTTTTTTGCCCTTTTTTGGTACGGAACCCTTCCCTTTGTGCGCGAGTCCGACTCGCACTTGGCCGGTTTTTTAGGTGCTCCCTCACCGGGAGCATTCACGTGTACTGTAACATTATAGATTCGTCATTGAGCATTACATTACAATAATACCTCCCTGACTGACGAGCATTCGCGTGTTTCTCCTCCTTCACTGATGTATGCCCGTTTTGTATCATTACAAGGTGCGCATTGTAATGCTCGGTTCTCCTCCTTCACTGATGTAATTCTCAAATCTGTAACGTTACTTTACACGTGAATGCTCCCGGTGAGGGAGCACCTTAAGGTAACCCCTATCAAATTTTGCACCAAGTCTGCGAAAAAGTTCAAACCAGTTTAGGTAGGTATCCGGATTGCCAACGATTTTTGCCAACGTTTTAATTTACTTACAATTTTTTTTTGTGTTCAGTTCAATAAATCTTTATAACAAAACATAATAGGTGCTGTACCTAACTAATAGGCTTAATTTTAATTATTGTTTTTGTTTATAAAGTGACCACACTGATCCAGATAGACGCTGTTTTCTAACGCTTAGCACGGTAATGATAGCTATAATACGTTTTTCAATAAACTAAAAATTTATGGTGATATGATACTACTACGTTTTTAGGGTTCCGTAGCCTAATGGCAAAAAACGGAACCCTTATAGTTTCGTCATGTCTGTCTGTCTGTCCGTATGTCACAGCCACTTTATTCCGAAACTATTAAGATTACACAGTTGAAACTTGGTAGGTAGATGTATTCTGTAAATCGCTTTAAGGTTTTTACATAAAAATATAAAAAATAAAAGATTAAGGGGGGCTCCCCATACATGGAACTGAAACTGAAAAAAACATTTTTTATCAAACCTATGCGTGCGGGGTGTCTGTAGATAGGTCTTTAAATGACATTGAGGTTCCCAAGACTATTTTTTCTCAAAGTCAACCGTTTGAAAGATATACACTGCCAAAGTGCTAAAATTAGTGTGGGCCCCTTTAACTTTTAAAATAAGAGAGTGAAAAAACCAAAAAATTCTGTAAATTCTGTAAATGTAAATAAATACTTTCAACGAAAATTGGTTTGAACGAGATTATAGTGATAATTTTCAGAGATATATCACATTTTACAAAACCGCAAACATAACTTTGTCATTCATACAAACACTATGAAAAACAAAGTTATTTTTGCATACAAAAAATTATAGCGGTATTCGTTATGGTATGGTATAAGATAACTACGGAAACCTACTGCGCGTGGTCCGACACGCACTTGGTCGGTTTTTTAGATTTTAATACGCAGCTCTAATCTTGATATCAATTATCAATACATCACAAGTCTCAACATAAAAACCTTCACAAATGTTACATCAAAAACACTTTTTATTGTAAGTATTCTGTTCTGTCGTATCAAAAGTGATTTATGACCCAAAGAGATGCATTTGACCGTCAAAATGTCGAGGAATGCATCAAGGTGTCGGACGTAAAAACAGAACATGACAAAAAGAAATTATTTCTGGATTTTAAAGTCTCTAAGTCATTGTAACAGAGATCATATTCGAATGGCTGTTACGAGCATTATTAGTCTGAAATTCCTTTAGGTTTTAAGGGGTCATCTTAGTTCTTTTTTATGAAACCGAAGCATGGGTTACTTTAGGTGTAGACGGTACCAAACAAGTGTATTTATTTTAAAGATAAAATCGCGTCGTATTTAGGGCACTAATGGGTTCGGATAAGGCATATTGATGAAGAAGGGGTACTGTAAAAGTTGAGTCGTAACGTTAGTTAGCTATTGAATCAGCATAAAGTAAAATATTATTAACTGCCATTTTTCTTTTTTTTAGGTTTTGTAACTTTGTTGCAATCAACTCTGTTACATTACAACTATCTTACTTTAAAGCAGCAATGTAACTGCGGTTTCAATCGATTTCATCGAGAAATTAGAGTTACGTTCTCAGCCCCCAGATATACAAACACAACTTCACAAAACCATTTCAAACACCACCAGGGGGTCAAGTCTGCTAATTATTTCGTCAAAATCGTAGTTCAATGGATATTTGAAGGGTAAAGCTTTTTGACACAGTTTTTGTTTCTTAAACCCAAAAACGGAAACATATTGTGTCTTGATTTTGGGTTTAAGAAACAAGAACTGTGTCAAAAAGCATTAGGTACCATTAGAACACCATTGAACTACGATTTTGACGAAACCATTAACAGACTTGACCCCCTGGAAGCATATCTATACCTACCCACTCTTAAATTTTCAACTGTAACGGACATATTGTCTGACAGTCCAAGGATCGAACACTGCTTTATCCCATCCTATTGACTGGCATGCAAAGTTCAAGAAACACAGACAATTTAAAACCTCCAATGCCTTATAATCTTACTCTATCAGTCTACCGCCTACACATTTCCACTCAACAATGGGCGATGTAAAAAATAAGTGGCCACAAATCGTAACTCAGGCGCGTCGGCAAAAAACAATAATGAAACAAAAAATATTCTAACATCGCATCGGGTGAGTCATGCTACCTGCCATGTTACGTGGAGTGGAGTGTTTCTTCATGTTAGCCTTTCTTTGGGCACTCAAAATTCAAAATCCCTTTCAATCTAGGCTGTTACAGCTCGCGCAATACAACTTGAACCAAACCATAGACAATATGGTTTGCGCACTAAACCTTTTTGTAGAATAGGGAACATGCATAAGTCACCGATTTTGATAAATTTTAGCTTGATCGCTGCGGACACGTATAAAAACATAATGGAACATAAAAATAAAAAATAAAATGTATTACTTTAGATTTATCACACAAGGGAAAATAACGAATTTTTTTTTCGTTTTCGGATATAATGCACTTAACAGTCGGATAGAATATCAAATAAGAAATAATATTTTGTATGACACATATGTACTTAAACGCAATATTTAGGGAGATATTTGAAAATTCTTGGCTAACTCCATACTAATGCACTGAAACGTGACATGAGTGACGTCACAAATGTTGACCTTTTTGTATAGAGCGTTTTCGGCGGGTGCTGCTGCGTGCTAACTTCAAGTAACTATATCACGAGAAAAAAACACAAGAGAAAAGTTTTAATATTACAGTTGATTTTCTCACGCATTATACTTTTGATTTTGATACAAAAAAAAATTGATGCATGTTCCCTATTGTAGATAAGTACTTAAAATTGCTCCTGTGCAGGTCACGTGGTACTACTTGGGTCAAGTTATTTTGCGCGAGCCGTACAAACTTATGCGAATGTCAAAGAAGCTACGCCATGTTAGTAAGCCGTCATATGTTCGTCGTCAAGGACTGTTTTTTTTTCACCATGTCTTATTTTGTGCAAAGTCGTCAAATAGAAAAATGAACTCAAAGTGAGGACACTTTCCCCCTTATTCTTACGAGGGTGGTTTTATAAATCCATGATTTGAGTTCAAAAATACTTCTTTTTTTTTTCATAATTTATTTAATAAAAAGAATCTCCTAACGAAGCACGCTTCAATTTTTCTTTGGCAAAAGATAATTACTTTTGGAAACAAAAAGCAAGCTCAAGCGACTTCTAACTTTTCTTAATGACCCTGTCGACCTTTTCAGTTGTCATGAGTGCTCATGACATGAAAACTTCGAATTACAATACGAATTTATTGCAATTTACCCTTCCTATTCTCTAGATTTAGCCTGCTGAGATTTTTCCTCCTACCAAATATGAATATGTCTTGGCGGGCAAAGTTTTTCATCAAGCCAAAAGGTGGTGGCTGAAATGGGCCCACATTTCAGTGACCACAATTTTTCAGGCGATGAAAGAAAATATTTATGGGTAGGAACTATGTTGGACTGAGTGATACTCACAAAAAAATCTGTGAATATCTAGAGAATAAAAACAAAATAGGTCTGCCGAAAAAAGTGTTTCTTCTTTCCAAAGTCATTACTTACTTATCAATCCATCCTCGTAAACGTGGAATAAATTGAAACCTGTTTCAAACGATGTTGTCACTTTAGGGAATTTGCTGATAAAAGGCGAAACACCTTAAAAGAAGTTTTCAAATGGAATTACGAAAAAATTTGACGACGACAAACTTACTACAATGGAATGGAGTTAAGGTTTTTTTGTCTTTTTTTGTAAGAAATTTTCCATCAGGCAATTTTACTCGTAGCCTTGAAAAAGGTTTCAAGTTTCAACGACTTAAGTACACCTTGAAAAAGAAACAAAGATGAAAAAAAGAACCAAAGCCTTAAGGAAGTATTTTTCAATTACTTGTAATTTGTTTGTAATACATACCTACCATATTTTGTACTTACTAATTTACTGAAACGTTTGTATAGACTTGGTATTTAAGTATCTATATCCATTGTTTTCCTTTGTGATTTGTTTTACTATTTTTTTCAAACGCCCTTAGAGTTAAATAATTTTATTATTAATTCTTACTAGTTAAAAAATAAATTCTGAGTATTTCATTAGCTTCCGAATATTTCATTTTCAGACTTGAATTCAAACAATTTGCAACACAAATGCTTTTGTTACAACTTCTGGCACAATGTTATCGGAAAAACCCAGTATTGCAGTTCAACCACTCAACTTAAACCTCTCACCAGTAACTGTAATCAGGCAGCTGAGGGTCAAGGTGTGCTGGACCTGACAGTTACCCAACGCCACATTATGAGTGGCCTCGGGTGAAAGTACACGGATCTTATTATACGCTAACGCAACTTTTCTTTACGTCAATGGAGAATTCCTAAAAGTATTGAGTTTTATAGACTCGAAGTTCGACGAGTCTCACAGATATTTTCAGTAGGTACTCCAATTTGAAGTCATATGGCATATCGAATATATTTCGGCGAGAGTGCAGTGGAATTGCACAAATTAATTCCGCCTGGGAACTTTTAAAAAAATCCCAGTGGTGGCGAAACTGGTGGTGGCGACTGGGAATGACCGCTTTTCCATTGGATAACTGTGTTATTTACAGTTTTCTCATTAAAATTGATTGTTCTTAAAATTTTCGAAAATATCTGTAAAAGTGAGTGCAAAAATAAACCAGAATTCATCTCTCAAGCTTACATGCTCACTAGACATGAAATAAAACTACCTATTTAGTACATAATATGTAGATTGAACAAATTGTTAAAAATAATAGCAAAAGGACATTGAAACAGTTATTTACATAGTTTCACACAGTACACTCCGTGTCGGGAAGTAGATGCTTCTGCCGTTTTAAACGAACAAAGAGTTATTGTATGTAAGTATACACATGACATAATATTCATACTTAAAAGGCAAAATACTTATCATACATAATGCAAATACATACCTGATATGGATGTCCAGGAATTAGTTCATTGAGTAGGTAATAAAACTTAGAATACCAAGTAAATAAATAGGTAGATACCACACTTTTTGAAGATGATTTTAGGACATACACTTTTCATATTTTATAATTTGCCGCATCGCATATCAATCTAAATGCAATCTTGTATAAAAATAATTTAAGATAAGTTATTGCTTACATATATTTATATTAAAGTCAACAATCAAACACAGCTCCCCCCTTATTACGTAACTCTAACAACTCTCGTTTGAAATCTCATATTTTACAGTTTCAGTTGCTAACAGAGTGCTAGCAGAGTACCTACTTTATTAGCAACAAAGTGACCATTTCAAATGAATTCAAACTTTTTCAAAGGAGAATTTTTAGCAATATGGGGCGGTGTGAGTTAGGATGCAGAAACTTTACTTTTAAAATGTCGACCAAAGACTCGAACGAATTTTAAAGTTAAGACCATCTTTTGTCAAAAAGTTGTCAGATTTGACAGAAACTCTATGAAACTGTCAGCTTCCTTAAAGTTAAGGAGACCTTAACGCCTTTTGTTTAATGTAAAAAACTTACATGACAACAATAACATACACCAATGGGAATTTATTTAGTTTCAAGGTCTTATTCCAACGCCCTCATTACACATTACTTTATAGACATGAATAAACAATTAGTTTAATCATCCATTCGGTCCTATGCCCGGGGGAGAGGGTTAATTAACTTATATTGGCTATAATTTTTAGAAGGTCAAACGTTATTATGCATGGAACATCATACATACAATAGATGTTGCTAGATCTCAGTGGCCATAAAATTAGTTAGTACTTATTCAAGGGTCATGAGCAATTTTAATAGAGTTATAGCTAAATTAGACCTATTTTAGTTTTTTCTTAAAAGGTTTTTTTTTTTAAATCAAACATTTTAAAAATGTTATTATACACGCTGAAATTTTAATCATTTGGTTCCCGCCGTGTGGTGGTTCCACTCATGATTACAAGCAACTTTTACCATGGGGCCAACTCTCCTGCTCGCAAAAAAAAAACAGCTGTTACATACAAAAGTGCAGTACCTACCTACTCGACCTTAATGTATGGAACAGCTGATTTTTTTTTTGCGAGCAAGAAAGTTGGCCCCATAGTAAAAGTTGTTTGTAATCATGAGTGGAACCACCACACGGCGGGAACCAAATGATTAAAATTTCAGCGTGTATAGTCTAAAATAGTTTTTAGACCTATCCTGCTTATGCGTATGAAGTTTCATTAAAATAGGTTCATTCTTTTCGGAAAATAAGGACTTGAAAGTTTGTATGAAATGCCGTGACGAATCAACGTTTGTAAGTTATTTTTTTCTTCCTTTTGAGAATTAATCGGAGTTTGTGCCTGCCCTAAGATAAAGATTGTTTTCAAATTATCCCAAATTTTACATGCTTTATCTAAAAATAGCAGTCAGTATTTAATAATACTTATTGAATTGCTAAATAAATACTCCTACGTGATGAGTTGCACGACTTGCACGGTATCCTCTAAGCCAGGGGTCTCCAAACTACGGCCCGCGGGCCAGATCCGGCCCGCAAGTACCAACAGTCCGGCCCGCGAAAGCGAGCCGGATCGTACCAACATACTGTATATTACAGTAATATACAGTATGTTGATACGTTGCGCTAGCTTAGTCCTGGCCCTTGGGACTTCGTGGAGGAGTTAGTCCGGCCCTAAGGCTAAAAAGATTGGCGACCCATGCTCTTATGAGATTTTTTATGCGTTAAGGTGACCATTATGATGTCAATCCTCTGACTGACATTATGGTGTTAATCCTCTGATTAAAGATATTAAAAATCGTCAAATCGGCACTCTGGGAGTGCCGGCAGAAGTGAAAACTTGAATATTAACGTTGTGCATTTTTGATATTTTGGAATGGTTAGGGAATAATTTTGCACGAATTGCCGTCTTACGAATTTACTCTGCATTTGAATTTACGAATACAGAACAGTATTGTACGAAGGTATTATCCATAGCTTGACAGAAAATCTAGAGTTTAGACATTGAATTAAAAAAATTGCGCGTTTCTATGGTGATACAAGTGTTTACGTCTTAAAATGCCGCGCCGCCATTCTCGCCGCGCCCCGTAGAAAGAGAGGGGGATACCTCCGCCGCCCGCTGTCTACGCTACGTCGTACGAACTACGTACTACGTCTTACGAATTTTCGATCAGGGTCACGTGACCCTGACTGACGCGAGTTTAACATTTTTTCCCCATTACAAAAAAAGTGTACAACGCCGCTAAAGGAGTTTTCACTTCAAAAATTACCTAATTAAAATTTGTTGAAAAATTTAGTTCGGACGAGATGCGAAATCACATTTTCTTGTAAACCAGGCCGTGATCCGCGTCAGAGCTGAATTATTTAAAAAAATGTAGTAGGTACCTTTAAGTAAATGAAAATAAAATTTTCTCTTCTCAAAAATTGAATAATCAAAAAAGATCACTCTTACGGGTATACAGCGCATATTCTTGGACGAAATATTAAGCGCATATTCTATTAATTTAGGTGTTTATATTATTCCTGATTTAGCTATATATTGCACTTATTTAAAATTCCTGGTTCTACCACCTCCAATCCTACTAATATTATAAATGTAAAATTTTGTGGGTTTGGATGTTTGTTCCTCAATCACGCAAAAACTACTGAACGGATTTGGTTGAAATTTGGCACATAGATAGTAGATAGTCTAGATTAAAACATAGGATACTTTTTATCACGATATTCCCACGGGAAAAGGAACCACGCGGGTGAAGCGGGCGGCCGCTAGTGAATTATAATACAAAAAAATATTTTGCGTTGTATTTCAGTGGTTTTGCGTTTGATATGAATATTTTCCGTACCTAAGTGCCTTAATAACTAAGTAATAAATGTTCTTCATTTTCAAAAATCAACAATAATTTGAATTGCAATTAAAACTATGCAATTAAAAAATTGATTGTATTTTTTCTATTAAGTCATGCTTAAATAATTTTATTCTAAACTTTATCATAATATTTGGTTACCCTAATTTGACCTCCAACACAATACCTAGATATTATCGGCTAGCTGTGCACATAGAAGTGCGAGGCGAGGTCTAGCTATAACAACAAGCACATATAAAAGTTTCATCCTTGGTTTTTGCACACAGAATAGAGGTCAGTCAGACTGTTTCGAACAACATGTGCTCATTCATATCAATGATTCGTGATCAAAATAATTTCATTTGCACCCGATTAATATGACTTGTTGTTTTAGAAACTGTTTTACGATTCTGGGTGGTCGACAGGGACAACGGGTTTTTATTTTAAAATAGTTGTATTTCGAAAAAAAAATTTTGTTTTTTACTAATTATTGCTATTCAAATAATAAAAACTTGTTAAGTCGTAAAAATTACATCCTTTAATAAATCTCTTAAAAGATAGTTAAAGTTTATCGACAAATAGGTGGTTACATAAAATTCGGAAAAACAGACATGTTTGTCAATTTTTGATGTAATAATAAAACTTAATAATTAATTCTGTGATTAAAAACAAAGAATCTTTTGCAAGTCGAACGACAAAATTAATTAGCAATTGTTAAAAAAAAATGTTATAGGTTTGTTTTCCTTTCGTTTCAAATCCTTATTTTCGTAGCGCTGTCAGGCTTCGTTATGCAAAATCATTTGTCTCTGTCTTTTTCTTTACTTGTAAAGAGTATGGAAAATAACCTCACCTCTGCACTTTTTCGATGTTTTTCGTTGTTTTTTCATCATTATTTTTAGCACAATTATCTTTCTTGAAAAAAAGTTATTGGAGCAACTGCACAGTACGTTAAAGTGTATTTTGATGTAGAATTCAATACGTTTTCGCTATTATTTACGCCACAAATATGGCCCGCGACAAGCGCTTTTGACGATATTCTGATTTTTTTACAATCATCTGTGAGGTTTATTCGCAAATTAATACTTGTAGTAACTAGATAATCACTTTAGCTTGTCGTATGTTTTATTTTGTGGCTACAACTTTACGTTTTCTATATAAAAATATGGCCCGCGCAAACCGTGTTTTCCTATTATGTCCCTTTCCTCTGTAGCATTGACATCACGTATTTTTAGGGTTCCGTACCAAAATGGTAAAAAAGGAACCCTTATGGTGTGATTCAGTCTGTCTGTCTGCCTGTCGCAGCTGGATATCACGAGAACTACTAATGGTATCAACTTGAAATTTAGAATAGTTTAAGATGATATCTGCCCAACTATTTTGCAAATAAGAAATAAATAAAAAAAATAAATATCTTTTTTACAACAGGGACTGAAAGGGGGTCTTAAAAATTTGAAGCGGGGCTACTAGGGCATGTGGGGTATCATATGAAAGAACGTCGTTTGCATCTTTTTAATCATTTTTTCTTTTTGTTTTAGGCCGCATAGTTTTTGACTTATGACGAAAAATGTAAAAAAAATACCGTTCACCCCCCCTTATCTCCAAAGTTTGCTAAGAGAAAAATCTGAAATAATTCTATGTGATAGCAGTTTATATAAAGATTAAAACGGTGTCTCAATATAGCACACTTTTTAGAAATTATCAAATTTCTAAAAAAGTTAACATTAGTACCACTATCGGTCAAAAGATGGCGCTGACCTAAAACTGCAATACTAATTTTATTATTCTGCTCTGCAGTATGCAGTGTGGTTTGATGGTGCAATTATGATGGTACGGAACACGGAACCCTCGGAGCGCGAGTCCCACTCGCTCTTGACCGGTTTTTTAGGGTTCCGTACCTCAAGAGGAAAAAACGGAACCCTTATAGGATCACTTTGTTGTCCGTCTGTCTGTCTGTCCGTCCGTCTGTCTGTCAAGACCCTTTATCTCGGAAACGCGTGGAGGTATCGAATTGAAATTTAAACCATATACTAAGGTCTACGGGCCCTTGAAGCTGTAAAAAAATCAAACTTCTAAGTTAACGTAAAAAAAGATACTGCCGTTTAGGGCGCAAAAAACGCATTTTCGATACTCTCCAAGGAATCAAAATTCATAGGGTACTTCCCGTTGACCTAGAACTATGAAATTTGGCAGGTAATAGCGTCTTATACTACACTTACAGGAATAAATCTGAAAACTGTATATTTGTATTTAAATCATAATAAAATATGGTCATTAAAATACGTAATTATTAATCATCTTGGTGAAACAACGGTATGCGCGGTCATAGTTTAACTTCTAATTACTTTTGGATTAATCGCGCCACTAATTCTTTTTAAAATATCAATATTTATTATTATTAATTATTCAGATCCTTTCAAATATTGATATAGTTAATTACTTTTAAAAATAAAATTAATAAGTAATAAATTTGGCTCTAAATATTTTCGCAACATGGCGGTATGTCACGCTGTATGACGGGGGTCTTCTTCTTCTTATTTTTGTTTTGGCAATCTACTTTCTTCTTGGAAGTAATTTTTGCCAGTGTCAAGTGTTGAATAGTTCAGTGGTAGATTGATTCAGTTTACATTAAAATGCGGGTGCATCGCATTCCAATGTTGCTTGGAGCATTTGGCACCAAGAATAATCAAGACAGTTTACTCGGTAAGGTCAGCCGAGGTAGCCACCACTACAATAAAAGTCTCGGCTTCACACAACCAAAGGGTCCTGTTGGAATACACCCATTTTCTCTAATAACATTGCGATAGATAAAACCATTTCACAGAACATTATACAGTGTACTATTGATATACAGCGCCATCTGTTGACAATCAACAGTACTTGTATTGTACACACCTGTATAAACAGGTGCGGAAATGCTTGGAAATTCGAACATTATTTTGACAACCTTCTTCGTGCTAAATCGGAGTTTACGGACAGACCTAAACCGCGCCGTCAATATTTGTATGAGAATCCATTACTAACGTGTAATAATGGATTTTCATACAAAATTGCCGGCGTATGTCCAGCAATGTTTCTATTAAATTAAAACTCATTACACACCTGTAATTCAGAAATGGAGCGAACTTTTCAATGAAACACAAATATAGGTATCAAATGTCGCCTTGATGAGCGAGCACATTCCAAAAATTTTTTTTTTAATATTCGGTATACAGCACGAACAGCTATCGAAAAAAATAACGCGCGTAAAATCATTCGATAGTGCAATTTTGTATGGGAAATTTGTACAACGCCATCTACCGCCGAATAGCTAAATTAAAATTTCCATAGATAATTCTCTATCGAGTAATTTTACGCGCGTTTTTTTCTCGATAGCTGTTCGTGCTAAGGGTACTGATATCACGTGAAAGGCCTTGATGAGCACATTCCAAAAAATTGAAAAAAAAATAAAAACGAAAACAAACTGTTTTGGTGCAATATGGGTATCAAATGAAAGGCCTTGATGAGCGCATTCCAAAAAGTTAAAAAAAAAATTAAAAACGAATAAAAATTTTTTTTTATGGGTATCAAATGTAAGTTTTTTGAAAAGTTTTTTGGAATATGCTCATCAAGGAGCATATTCCAAAAAACTGAAAAAATAAATAAAAACGAAAAGTTTTTTTTTTTTTTTGCAATATGGGTATCAAATGAAAGGCCTTAATGAGCACATTCCAAAAAACTGAAAAAAAAAAACAAAAAAAAATTTTTTTGCAATATGGGTATCAAATGAAAGGCCTTGATGAGCACTTTCCAAAAAACTGGAAAAAAAATGAAAAACTGGAAATAAAGGAAAAAAAAACCGGATTTTTTTTTCAATATGTGTATCAAACGAAAGGCCTTTATGTGCACATTCCACTTTCCATTTTCTTTTATCAATTACTGAAAGTAAATTAAAAAGCTTAAAACTTTTAAAACTAAAAAGTTAAAAGTTTAAAAGTACTACACAAGCCTTGGCCGCAACTAGGCATTGATGGACTCACGTATGTTCTTCAATGCCTGTCTTGAGTGCCGCTGCAGTAATGTACTATTCCATTTCAAACTTCGCCCGTGGTCAATTCTTTGTCGTAATCCCTGGAAGGGTTATTTTCTACGTGGCGACAAAGGATTTCAAATGGTTATCTATATATAGCAGTCGCTGAACAGATTTTGATGGTATTTTTTTACTGTTTGGTAGCTTGGAGTCCAACTTATAATCTAAGCAATTTTTCACATAATTTCTGTAGGTAGAACCTGGGATAAAGCTTGAACTCTCCGTAGTACAGTTTTCATATAAAAAACTAATAACTACCAACCACTTTTTTTTCAAAATATTTCCTTTGTACCGACACAACTTTTCTATAGCTTTATTTTATGTATAGATGTAAGGTCTGTACGGAACCCTCGGTGGGCGAGCCCGAGTCGCACTTGTCCGGTTTTTTTTTTATATTGTGTTATTTGTGTTTATGCCGTTAATGCACTTGTTACCTAGTCTTAAGCTTTGACATAGGTAGGTATACCTAGTCAGATTTCTTTAAAGGTCAAGCCACACAGCGGTCGTGACGGGGCGCGGCGTGACGGGGCGCGGCGCGACGGGGCGCGACGGGGCACGACGGGAGTTCACACTGCGGGCGTGATCTCGCCTACATTCCGCCCCGCCGCGCTTCCGATCTGTATTCACGCTCGGCGCGACGGCGGCGGGGCGGGACGGGATGCGACCCGTCGCGCCACGCCGGCCTGTGTGACGTCGTCCATAGTATCTAGTACATTACAACTTCTCAGCGTCGCGTCGCCGTCACGTCCCGTCACGCCACGCCCGCTGTGTGGCTTGGCCTTAACTGTGGTAACTAGGCGTTCATTTTTGCAAAATTTCCCGTTGAGTACCTATCTATAAGTTACGTCTACGAAGACATAAAGAAAAACATAATCTCATTCATTTGAGAGCAAAGTGAAGCAAAGTGCTGCTTATCCCGAAGTTGGGGGCGATAAATACTCCGTTAAAACGATTATGCGCGTAACGGTACAAGGACGGGTACACACGAGCTATACCTTGTTTTTGGTGCAGGAGATCTTGCCCTATACGAGGCATTATAGCGCATGACCTAATTATTTTTACAGGGAATTTTAAAAGAACAACTTAGTACAGCGGGTCTATCGACTAAAAATAATGAACCGTTAATGTTAACTGTAATTTTAAAGATGGATTTTCTTTTAAGTTTTTATTTGTGCCAAAATGAAGTAGCAATGTATCATATATCTACATCTGTCAAATAACAGTTTACATTAACTTAATTGTTTTTAGCCGATAGACCCGCTGTTCATTATTAGAAGCGAAACTGTGTGACAAGATATTACACTGATAAGTCCTAAGTAGAATAGAGCATTTCCAGTATGAGAATATCGCGAATAAGTTCATAAGCGACTGTGCAGTGCCCTGCAGTGCAGGGCATTTTGCGAATAGGTCCTTTATCTTACGGGCTGGCGGTAGTTCTTCAAATTCAAGACGTCCAATTTATCTTGAAATATTGAAATTGTAGTTTGAGTGGTGAGCGAGTTCCCCAATTGAGCGGCATACAAGGTAGGTAGTACCTACGCATAAAACCTGCCACACTTAAGTTAGGGTTTCCTAGGATGAGGGTGCCGTCATATTACGGCCGTAATTTGGCGGCGTAGAACGTTGTCTACACGGTTAATTTTTAAGTATATCTAAAAATGAAATGGGGATTTCAGACCACGTAAATGAACAACTTTTACTATGGGACCAACCACGAAATCGCGAAAAAAAAAATTTGCTGTTCCATAGAAAAGTACAACATCGACTAACAGCTGATTTTTTTTACAAGGTACCTTAAATCGAAAACCATTTCGAGGTTTTTAAATTTTTGACACCGTACGCTCTTTCAGAATGCATAAGTTTTCAAATTAATATTATGACAAAAAAATAAAAATTTTGGAAAAGAAAAATATACGTGTCTCTTGCTTTCATCAGTATTTTCTAAATAACAAATAAAAACACAGGACAAAAATTTTGAAATGTTGTCAATTACGGCCACTATGTGACGGCACCATTTTCTTAGGAAACCCAGCAGGTAACATATTTTTCTTGTTTTATTCAAGAGTGCGTGAATAGGGTAAAATTTATAATCAGGTTCGTCGGAAGAAGCCATTGCGTGCCAAATCTTACGGGTAACCCCTCGCATTGCGTATTCACGTGGGTGGCATCGACACGAGTGTGTCCCACCCCCGTGCGCGAGGCGCCCCGTATATTTGCGTCGGGCTGCGGGCGGCGGCGGGCCGGCGCGCCGTCGCGGCGCCTTCGCCCCTCGGCGCCTACCACCGGACAGCTACGATTATAATATAGGTAGGAGGTGGAAAAGTTTTTACCGTTTGTAAAGTTAACAGCCATTCATATTGTCAATGTTTGTCGTTTCCGTGTTTGTCTGTCAGGTTTTTATCTGCTTTGATAATCGTATATCGGTAAGTAAGCTCTATTATAGAGGCTTCATCAACATCAGACAATTTTTAATGCCCCTACTGTTGGAGCACTGACCCTCCCTTTTGAGTGGAAGGGGGAATAAATAGGAAACGAGTGAACATTGAATAGCTAATTTTGTATTTATTATGTTTGTGAATTGAATTGAATTGATAAAATAGAAAAAACATTTACGTATCAATACTATTTGATGGGTAGAACCTAAAATTCTACATTAGTAAGTTTTTTTTTTCTATAGGCAAGCTTTGATTTTAGTCGTTGTTGATGGTGAAGTGACTTTGTAACCAAATAACATAAAAATCGAGATCACAATCAGTAGTAAGCTTGTAGTAAGATCTCACCTCACCCCTTTAGGACGTCAAACATTAGCGAGCTGTGTATGTATGTCACATACGTAATTTATAAGGCTAATACAATGAACCATGTTGCTTTTGTTTAGTAATATTGTGGGAAGATACGGAGAGTCAACAATGAACGTTGATTAAGTACCTTTACTTGTATGAAAGCTTTATCCTTAGCACGACTATCCAAAAAAACGCGCGTAAAAGTACTCATTAGAGTAATTATTTATGGAAAATGTAATTTCGCTTTAAGGCGATAAATGGCACTGTATAACGTACAAAATTACTTTATGGAATGTTTTTACGCGCGTTATTTTTTTCGATTGCTGTCCGTGGCAAGGGTATCTACTGAGATAAATTTACGTTTAAAAACTGTTAGTAATACATTGAAAATATTATTGGAAAAAAGGGAAAAAAATACTGTAAGAATATTAGAAGCTGAAGCTAAGAAGTTGTATTTTACGCACGTTGTGATAAAGTTTTTTAATCGTTAGATTGTGATGGATTATATTATACCGAGTTCGCTGATATTATGTTTCACTTGTTTTCAGAAGCCGACGATTGGCGATGGCACACCCGACCATACGCAGCATATGCATCAATATGCTGGCGGCTGTGGTCTTTATCAAAGTAGTTCGTAAAACGTTCTACGTGTTACCTACTTGAAGATAAAATCTGTAGTTTACATTTTTACGGGAAGGAGAAACTTTTAAGAACCTCTTCACTCCTATAATTAATTATGACCAAAACCTACCTCTCTACTTCGCATCTACAGAGACAACGCTAAATCGCGCCTAGAAACGGGCGTATGAGTCTTATTAGTCCAGAAATAGCCGAAATTGGCTGAAAAATGTCCTGAAAACGGCGCCGGCGCCGATCGCTGACTCACTCCGGTGGCGCCGCGAGATTTATGGCGGACACTCGCGGAATCACTATGGAAAGTCATTAGCATAAGAAATTAGATCCTTCGCTTGACATAGTCTTAATTAGCAATAGATAATCTTGAATAACTTCACATTATTATGTAGCGTCAACATGTTATTTGAATTTCAAAATTAGGTGCTACGTGCTACGAAAAGTAGTCGTCGGCGTACGAGACCAATATCGAAGGAAAACCGCAAATCGATTTATGTATAGTTGGCACACCTATACTTGAAGTGCAGAAACAATAAATAATAGTAATAGCCTTGAGGTCAAAACAATATTTTCTTCCGCATTTATTAAAAAAACTAATCTTTTTTTTGTAGGATGGGAATTTTTTTTTGTTCTAAAACCTATCATATGAAAGGGCTTTCTGAGCCGATTCTAAAATAAATATCATTTTATTTTATTACATCATTTCATTTCAGTCATTTTGTTTACGTAGTACACGTACCTACACCTAGTGCTAAAGAACAAAGATGTTTGGTACATACACAATTTGAGTAAGTAGGTACCTACTTACTCAAATTGTGTATTAAGATTTTGAACAGTTGTAAATCGCCTTAATTAGAGGATTGTAATTAAAACAATGATTCCAGTCCAAATAGGTATATAGTTAAGATATCGATCTTATTCTGCGTAAATGGACTTTAAGCCATCTAGGTACCTACCTACTAACCAAAGAACATGTTACTATAAAATGTTATAAAAATATTAAACCTAAACCACAACTAAATACTCAGACGCAACCACAGCTTATCATTTACCTAGTAAAGAGAAAACTGGAAAAAAATATTTTGTTTAATTTATTTTGCGGAAAAGTATAATTAAATAATAATTCAAATTCATGGCCCTTCATATTAATCAGTGTTACTTAATTTTTTTTTTTAAAGAAAAGAAATCTTTGAATTAGAGTTTTGAACAGTGTTTATATTTTGAGGTTTTCCTTAAGTTTACCAGTTTAATCTGCGTACCCTCCAAAAATGTGTAAATGAAAAGGACCGGTGCGTAAGGTGCGTTCGAATAGTGATTTTTTTTCCCGCGCACCGCTATCTCGATTTTTGGTCCACAGTTTTAATTTTTTAACACCTTTAAGTTCCGCCGATGGGTTGGGATTATGCGTGGCGCGAGTGATGTCTTTGATGCCGTTAGCTTAAAACAAGAAAAACAAAGAAAACTAGCATTTTATCGGGTCTACGAGTTCATAGCTCTATACTACGATGGCACAGCGTACGTATCCAGAAATAAACAGGCACAGCGAACAAATCGACACCACCCTTTATTGTCGCCAGATGTCACACCAGCGGTACTTTGAGCTCGGTACAGAAGACAACATATCTTAAACAACACACCACACAATTTGCACCATTCATTACATTCATTTATGGACTAAAATTGTGGTGCACAGTCTAAAGTTTTTCACTGTAAATGGGTAAGTATAATTAAACCCGTAAGTAAATAAAAGTCAAATAAAGCAAAAAGACAATCAAGATCTAACTTAACATATCATAAGGCGTAGCTTGGTTAAAAGAAAAGTAAACATTTAATTATTATTGTAGGTAGTAAAAAAGCGTTTTTAAGATGAAACCTTGAAACAGCGGAAATCGTCTTATTTCGTTTTGAGTAAGAAAACACATTTTACGCTATGAGTAATTTGAATTGAAAGTTTCAATGAGTAATTGAAATGATATTTACAAAAAATGGCACAGCAGCATAGTTGAAATTCGCATCGTAAGTATCACGCATCCGAAATGTTCAAAATTCTAGAAAATTTTCGCCGTTGCATCACCTATATTATTTATTAACAAGTGGTTCACGCGTTTTCCGCAGTACTGGCAAGACTCCCAATGACTACTGTCTTCGAAAAAACTTATAAATGCACTCGAAATGTTTGATTTCAGACTGTATTCTGATAATTTTAAAGATCATTAAGAAGTTCTTGTTAAGTTTGCACAATTATTGTCAAATCGGATATTATGTAATGTCTTCGGGGAAGTGTGTTCAAAACAATTCACTCGTCACTATATCCATTCAGCTGTTTCATGGCTAGGTACTTATTTATTATTTTCATGAGAATTTTCAATATTTTTCACAGGTATTTTTTTTTATCCTATGTCCTCGATTGTATTCACAGAAATTTCTTTTAAATAACTAATAAATAATGACGACGACCGACGTCAGCGAAGCGGATAGAAAAAATATGCACAACTACACACCTGTCTGCTGAAAAAAATATCAATTTTGATAAAATAAAGAAAATAATCTCATTCTTACTTATTACTTATAGATAGATAAATGTGATGTTTTTAATTATTCGCGGTAAAAGCAATAAAAGTCATAAAATGATGCCAAATAAAACATAAAATATTCCTAAAAATAAATGACCCCGCTCTATCATTGTTTTTATTATTATGTTCCCGGGAAAGTTTAGAAATGAAAACATCAGCAATATTGCCGTTGTAAATAAAATTAATACATCCATAAATCTACAAAGTGGGACCATTTCTCTGAATCATGACTTAAAGTCCCCTGAAATGCTCAAGGTCCCGCGTGTGCTGACAATTTGCCAAATTAAATTAAAGACTCAAGACCGACCACGAAAACTTCGAAGAACAAATACTAACTTTGACGAAAATTCTTCGATCGAAAATTTGATAGACTTGGTGCTGGTTTTAATTTATTCTTTTAATATAGATCTTAGAATTATTCTAAGAGATGGATGTAAAATGCTTATTCAAAATGCGACGTGTCGTCTGCGTGGACTTCAGGGTACTTGACTATTAGTTATTCTGTGCTTCAGGAAACACTTGACTAGGATAAAAATTAAAAGTATCCTGTTTCAATCCAGGTTATAAACTATCTGTGTGCCAAATTACATCCAAATCCGTAAGGCCGTTTTTGCGTGGGAGCAACAAACATCTAAACATCTAAACATCCAAACTTTCACCTTTCTCATATCTATTAGTAGGATTTGATTTGCTTTCACTCTATTTCAGTGGATCTTTTCAGATTTATTATAAATTTTATTAAGACTTTTTACGTGAAGCATTTTTAACAGCTGTGCTAAGAGTTCCAGTAACCGTAGCACGAACATCTATCGAGAAAAAAAACGCGCGTAAAAGTACTATATAGATAGAGTAATTATTCTGCTATGTAGGCACTGACGAGTACGCTGGACAGGCGAACGTCACCTGTCATTTGTTCCGATTTGAAAACCACCATATTGGCGCTGAGAGCAGTAGATTCAACTATGGCAGTAGTTAGTGTACTTGGGACTAATTAGTTCCACTTCCAAGTACACTCACTCTAGCTCTCACACTAGCTCTCAGCGCGAATATGGCGATTTTCAAATCAGCCAAAAAAATTGCTGTCATTTCATGACAATAGCTGTCCAGCGTATTTTGTGTAATGGACGTCAGTGACTGTCATAGTAGAATCCAAGAACCTTATATTCATATTCTATATAAGGTTCTTGGTAGAATCTACTGCTCTCAGCGCCAATATGGCGATTTTCAAATCGGCACAAAAAATTGCTGTCATGTCATGACATTAGCCTGTCCAGCGTACTTTGTATAATGGACGTCAGTGTATGTAGGTATTTTGTTTTCGGTGGTAGATGATCCTGTTTTCGTCTGGCTTGGTTTGGGCATGAGAAGGGATGAAAGGCATGATACTAGAGTCTAGAAGAGTAATGGATATGGATGTTGAGGGCTGGAAAGTAAGAGGAAGACCGCAGAAAAGATGGATGGATTGTGTGCGGAATGATATGAATGTGAAGGGAGTGGATGAGGAGATGACGAGTGATAGCAAGGAATGGAAGAGATGGATGTACTGCAGCGACCACAAATAAATTGGAATAAGGGTAGGGGATGATGATGATGATCCTGTACAAACCCATACAAAGTTACTCTATCGAATGTTTTTACGCGTTTTATGTTTTTCGATAGATGTTCTTGCTATAAGGGTACTGAAGTCCAGAGTATAAGCAGCAAGAGGACATCTCGGAGTTCCACGGAAGTGTCAGTTTCGGTTCCTCCCGCCGTGTGTCACGCTGCCTGGCGCGCTTCCAGCTGCGGCCTATCACTGCGCCGGACGTTCTAAGCCATCTGTTGCTACTCCCAGATAGCTTAATCCAGCCCCACAGGACAATTAGTTCGTTGACTCACTACCATCTCACTACACTCAATTGAGTTCAGTATTTTTTTTAGCTCCTTGTCTCTGGGGAATTGAGGTCATTTCTTATTCTATCAGAGAGTTCGTTTCTGGCGTACCTACCTACCATTTCTGACGATTCTGCGATCTTCTCCGTTGATATTTCCGTGAAGATATGGGAATCTTGTTATTTTTTCACATTTTTTATTTATTATTTACCAAAGGGTATCAGGTACCTAAAATAAAAATAGCATTGTAGATAAATTAGCAAAGCATAAAATTAAATATTAGGGGTTTAAGTATGAAATTGTCGTTTTGTATGGGGAATTTTAAATTATTTGCATTTTCCATACCTACCCACTAACTTTTTCTTTATTTATTTAACAACCGTGAACACTAATGTTCCAAAACTCCTACGCACAAAATTTTAAACGCTCAGCTAACTAATGCCACATTTGTTACTTGAGTGAAAAAAATAATAAAGTATCAGCTAAATTACAACGAATTAAGTGGTCATTTTTCCGAACAAAGAAGGAGTCTCTTGTAAGGTACTACTACTAGTATAGTATTATATTATCTGTGGTACTACTTACTTTTTAAGGATGAGAAAAGAAAATCAGAAATAATTTTATTGCTGATAGTTGGCTGTCATAATCATGACCGTAATTTGAAATATAACAAGCAACTGAAATATCTTTCAACCTCATAATAATATCTTCTATGATGTGTGTGAGAAAAAAATCGGCAATTTCATACTTTAACCCTTATTATAGTAAAAAAGACCACAAGCATTTCAAATGATCGCTTAAGCAATTTCATATGCTATCATGGGGTGTGGGTGGTGGGGTCGAAAAATTTTGTCCATGTTTACGTAATCCCCTGACCTGACCTTGATATCCCCGTTTGCATTGCCTCAGGGATGTCACGAGAAATTGGTAAAAAAATATGTATTAGTTACTAATAGTTACAGATGAATATATCAAAAACATTACCTACCCTGCGATTAGTCGGGTAAAGAACTAACAACACAGTTTATTGATTGTAAATATTTTCACTTAAATAAATTAAAACAAACAAAATTGGTTACACTGCTGTGCTGACTAAGCATAGTGCGGATACCTATATTATATAATCGATAGCTACACAGCATTATGAATGATCGAAATTATAAGTACTTAATATGAATTTTCGACGCAAATTTTGATCTTTTAGCTGGTAGATATAATTAAAATAAAGTTAAGGCATACTAGGACTTGCATTCCCCTCATTCTACCTCTTACACTCAATGATATCATTGCTTACACTATAGTATTATGTAATCTGGGGCCCTATTTTGAATCGAGCGATTCAAGTCAAGGCAGGCGTCGAGCGCTCTTTTCGACTGATTTTCGTTCGACATATGACTCAAAACAATGAGATGTCGAACGAAAATCAGAAGAAACGAGCGCTCGACGCCTGCCGAGCGATTCAAAATAGGGTCCCAGTGCTTTTACCTTGCCACATATTAAGATACTCTGATAGGTTCTGAAATATTTACCTAGCATTCGTTTTTGGATAGCACGTGCGAGCATCAAAACGTGACCTCCAGACCACTTGGCAGACAAACACTAAGCTTTTTTTACTTCGCTTGTGCATAATTTTAGTAATAAATTACACGCTCAATTTGAATATCTTTAAACAAACATCGACAGCAGCCAACAACTTGAATCATTTAAACGTATATTTTTCAAGACCATCGCAAGAGGAAATATTAGTACCTATTACCCGCCATGTACCTAAGTATAGGTGCCCGTTAAATTACTTTTTACAGAATAAAAAGATTTTCTAATCACACCAATAATGCTACACTGTTATCCAAATGACAAGCAATCTGCCTAAAATAAAATAGGGAAACTAAACGTTAATATACGGGTATCAAAGTTGTTAAAGTATGTAGGTACCTATTTACCTACTGTGAAAGAAGTGCGTGCCAACCCTGTGAACACCCTCCACCAATTAAGGCTGCCCTCGCCGACGCGATACCCTTTCCTGCTCGTCGCTCCATCAGTGCAGGATAAAACACACTTATTTTACCTACCTACACATTCATTAAAATAGACTTTGGACTGATCTGCCTACCTATTTTACTTCCACTCCTATGCATAAGCGTACCCTTTTTTATACCGAGAAAAAATGCATTTACGCATCCCCCCCTGCAGGTGAACCCTGCTCACCTGCAGGGGGGGATGCGTAAATTTCGTATGTGGGACTCGCCAGGAGGAGACCGCAACATTCATCATTGCGGCACCCTCCACGACCGCCTCCCGTGGTCCCACAAGGCCGTGGTTCGATGGGACCCCAGGAGGAGGAATACCCACAAAAATCCCAGTACTTTCCGTCATGTGCCGCCGGTTGATCCTGAGGATCCCCTGTGGGTGTCGCCTCATCAGGCCCGGTGGCGGCCCGGTTTCCCGGGACCCTTACGTTTTTTTACTCATATGCCCTCGCGGTTGGGAGATGGCCGAGCAAGTTTAGCCATCTCCCCAGACAGTTGAGACCGCATAAGCGTACCTAGGGGTTAGTGATATTATCTATTCTGTGCCTAGGGCCCGTATTTATAATATAAACCACGCTCTCAACGTTGAGAGCTATCTTAAGATTATACTTGAGATGCTGTTCCTATAAGAAGCAGTTTCTCAAGTATGATCTCAAGTTGGCTCTCAACATTGAGAGCGGTTTATAAATAGGGCCTAGAAGTGGGCAAGGGTGGGTGGTTGGTAGTAGCTGTACCCATCGTCAAAGCCTATTGGACCATGAAGGCAACGAAATAAGAACTAAGGAAGCCTAACTCCTAACAAATATTGCTTAAAAAATGGCACCTTCGCATATTCTGTAACACAAAAAGGTCGCAAACTCAACAATGAACTAGTAAAAACATACCTTATTACAATGTACGCATAATCGGTATTAGGTTGTATTCTAACGCATATCACGTTTTCTATTGGCTGGGGTTTGAACGCAGATCAAACATGATTGGATATTTGGCTCGCGCCGTGTCCACTCATTGGGCCGTTGTCGTGCCTTTGTCATTGAAGCGAGGACGGTGTAATGTAGAATGCAGTCAGTACACCTAACCTGCTAAGATCACTACGGCCCGGCGCGGTGGGCGGCATCATAAAATTGTTTTATGAAATTAGTACATTATTATTTGTTAGACATAATGTTTGTTTTATTATGTAGACAGACGACTTGGTAAAGATCGCTCGAATACGCTGAATGTAAGTCATCTGCAACTAGTCGCTCTGGAAAACTAAAAGAGACATAATGTCAGGAGTGGACGTCTTTCGGCTGTGATGATTTTATTGTTATTTTATTTTATGAAAATTATAAAATGATGATGTTGATGAATGATGATCATATTAATTGGTAAGACACTTGATTTCAAGAAGGACTAAAATTAGGTAAGGTATTGAAATAAAATAGGTATGCCTAATAAAAGAGAATGTATTATGTAGAAATTTCTTTTTCATAACATGTAAGTACGTAATGTGGATAATTATCACATTGGCGAAAGCAACGCCTCAATACGTCTTTTAGAGGTGTGACTGCGTATTAATACGTTGCTTTATTTTTATTTTTCACATAAAAAAGCATGCTTTAATTGGCAGTACAAAATTCGTATAGCGACATCTTTTTAACCGACTTCAAAAAAGGAGGAGGTTCTCAGTTCGTCGGAATATATTTTTTTATAGCAGCGTATTCCACCAAGTCAAAATTTATTCTTGCCAAAAATCTTTTTCAAATGCAGACTATTTTAATATGCTTGTTGACCGGTGCGCGAATACCTTAGCTAGCAATATGTGAGACGGTGGATTGGAAGAGGTGGATCAACTCCGTAGCTAGCGCGATCGCCAGATTTGACACCTCTTGAGTTTTATTTGTGAGGTCATGTTAACAGTTGATGTTTAAAAACATTTGTGAGAGTGAAGCCGTAATGCGTTTGCGAATAATAGCCACTTTTGTACTTATTAAGTTGAATACAGGTGTGCTGCAAAGTGTTCGAGACAATCTAGTGCACAGTTGCTGGGCATGTATTGCTATTGGTGGTGGAAATATGGAGTAGCATCTTCGCAGCAGATCTCATATTGGGGTTCCAGCAGAATGATCCGCGAATCAAACTCCATATTAAAAAGCTGTTTTCAGAGCTGCATAAAAATCATAGTTTCTGGAAATTGTCATTACTTTGTGTTCTGACGGCCTTGACCTTATGACGTCACTACTTGTGGTGCCGCTGCCTTCGGTGTTGCAATGTGAGTTCCCCATTTTTCGTTTATTCTATTTTAACCAGGGATTTTTTTTACTTGTTAATCAAAGAGGATTGTGTGAATAGAATCGAAACTTTATAGGTACCTACCTAATCATCCCTTCACGGATTGGACAGAGTTTTTGTTACACCCTGTATAATGATAAAAAGCAAGGAGTTTACATCAGATTACTCGTTTTCTATGGATTGTATATTGCAGGACGCGCCATTTTTATAGCATTACAAAATTTTGATTTTAATTTTCCTATTTTCTGTTGTACTGAATTTCATGAGAGAATTTTATTCTTGTTTAAAAATCTGTGATAGCAGTGAACGTGAAGATTTGACTCTGCCCCACAAAGTGACTGAACACTTGTTGCATAATAGCTACCATAGATTGCATGTATACGCTCATAGATATTTCTAAAAAACGAAAAATATTTTACTTACCAATGATATGATATGACCGTATTTGTTTTGATGCCTTCTATTGGTCTTTTACACCACTTGACCACACATGACGTCATTTTTTACCACTTTTTAATGATTTTTTTGTCGTTGCGCTAACGACTGTCACCGAGCGCGTGACAGACATGACTAAACAGTGCTTCGGTTGTACTTTTTTAGCCCCGCCCACTCGGTTGTAGATATGAGCGCCGCGCCGGCGCGCCGCCGCCGCCGCCAATTCTACCGCGCCGCCGCCGCCGCGAAAAGGCAACGGCGCGCCGAGTGAGAGAAAATATTTAATGAATTAGTGTGAACGAGCTCGTTTTCATCGTTATTAGAAGAACAAATTCTGAACGTTTTTAAAACAAAACTAAATAAAATTACCGTTTCTTCGCTATCATAATTAAAGTCTAATAAACACAGTTACTGTTGGAACTATTACGTGGCGTTCATGGACTATGAGAAAGCCTTTGATTCGATAGGGACCTGGGTGGTGCTGCAGACTCCCCAGAGGTGCAAAGTACAGGTATATCGAGGTGTTGAGGTACTTATACGAAAATGCCACCATGTTGGTGGCACAGGTGGTGTACAGAACCAGAGCATAAACCCCATCCAACTGCAGCGAGGTGTGAGACAGGGAGACGCGTTATTTCTCCGAAACTGTTCACAGCTGCGTTGGAGGTCATCTTAAGTTTTTGGACTGGAAAGGATTCCATATCAACATTAATAGCCAGTAACTAACACACCGTCGTTTTGCCGATGATATAGTTCTTATGGCTGAGAGTGCTGAGACCTGAGACCATGAAAGACCTGAACACAATGCTCGAAGATCTCTGTAGTGCCTCCCAAAGAGTGAATCTTACATGGATAAGACGAAAATCATGTCGAATGCATGGGCTTTCGACATGACATAAAAAAAAGTGATCCCAACATGAACTACATGGGTAGTTCATGTTGGGATCACTTTTTTTTAAGATAGATAGGCAAGCGCTTGCCTTCTATTACGCTTGATGGTAAAAGATGATGCGATTCACTATGAAACGCGCTTGCCTAGAAGATATCCTATTCACTCGCGACTTGACCAATAACCTTCAACCGCGTCTATGCTCGAGGCTTTTTAGCTTACTACAAAAAAGATTATCGTTGCTGATGATCTTCCTGGCCGCTCTTCCTCCTCCATCCTCCGCTTAATAGATTCAAGCGTCTGGAGCCGGTATTTGGCGAAGCCATCCCAAAGTTGTTTACCAACTGTACTCGAAGTTGTCGACCATTACGTATACCTAGGAAAGACAGTCCAGTTAGGTTAGTCCAACTTCGAGAAAGAGATCTCTCGTCAAATCCAACTGGGATAGGCAGCATTCGGAAAGCTATAAAAAATCTTCGCGTCCAACTTACCTCAGTGCCTAAAGATAAAAGTCTATGTCCAGTGTGTGTTGCCAGCTTGCCAGTGATGCCTTAAGGCAGTGAAAATTAGTCGCTAACAATGGGTCCCATAAGGAGGCTCAAGGTAACCCATCGTGCATTGGAGAGAGCCATGCTAGGCATTTCCCTACGTGATCGAATTAGAAATGAGGAGATCCGTAGGAGAACTAAAGTAACCGATATCGCTCGAAGGACTGCTTGGCTGAAGTGGCAGTTGGGCGGGACATATAGTGAGAAAAATCCATGGACGTTGGGGTTGGGCGGTACTGGAATGGCGACCGCGCACCGGACTCGGCTCCGTGGGTAGGCCCCCGACAAGGTGGACCGATGATCTGGTGAAGGTCGCGGGAACCCGCTGGATGCGGACCAAGCACAACCGATCGTCGTGGAGATCCTTAGGGGAGGCTTATACCCAGCAGTGGGTGTCGTGCGGCTGATATGATGTCTTCTTCTTCTTCAGCCTTAAGTCACCCACTGCTGAGTGTAGGCCTCCTCGAATGCACGCCATCCCGTTCGGTCTTGTCCGTTTTTCATCCAGTTTTTCCCCGCTACCTTGGTTATGTCGTCTGACCATCTGGATTTTTGGCGGCCAACGCTTGTGGTACCGGTCCTTGGTCTCAACTCCAGCACTTTTCTCCTCCACTGGTCATCGGTTCTGCGACATATGTGACCAGTCCATCGCCACTTCCTTTGTGCAATGATGCGCCCTACGTCGGTTAGTTTAGTGCGACTCCGGATTACCGTGTTTCTAACTTTGTCGCGTAGAGTGATACCCAACATGGCGCGCTCCATCTTCCTTTGGACTACCTCCAGCTTGTGGATATTTTATTGTGTAAGGGTCCAAGTTTCTGCCCCGTAGACCATGACCATGAACGCATTGCTCGTACGCCTTCGTTTCAGAGAAAGGAGGACTTCCTTGCACTTGAAAATTTCAAGTTTCAATTCCCAACTGAGTCCGATACGGCGTTCTACTTCTTTAGCCTGCCCGTTATTCCCAAGCGTTACCAGTTAAAAACAAGTATTTCTGATCGATAAACTATTTATTTTTATTATTTCTAATTCTATTATTCTATTATATAAAAAAAAACATTTAGAGGTCACGCCGCCGACGGCGCCGCCGCCGCCGACCCTAAAAAGTCGGCGCGCCGCCGCCGGCCTTTTACCCATCGGCGCTCATATCTACTCGGTTGTAGTTTGCGTGGTGCTATTTTTTGAGCAGAATTACACTTCCTTAGTATCTTTGTTCGTAGCATGAAGGTGTACACACCACAGAGAAATCTGTGGTGGTGCCACAATTTTGCAGAAGCATGAACGAACTTTGCTTTCGTATGGATGCGATGGATGATGGATGACAACATAGATGTATGGATTTCACATAAAGTTTTCAATTCGGTAAGTAGGTCGTCAATTTTCAAAACTTCAAATAAGACATCTTGAAAGTGAATACAAAGTTGACAAACGGGGGCTGGTTTCGCAAGAGTGGCGATAGTTTACCAGTTCTCGGAGACCACTTAAGTAAGTACCTATCTGCACAGTAGCGTACTTGTACTATTATGTATTCTGTGGTAGCGTCGCCATTGGAAAAAAATTATAGTGCTTAGGTACTTAAATAAAGACGAAATTGTGAATGATCTCTCTGTAGTGCACTCCAAACTAGCGTTTTGTTAGTTTTTTTTTATCATTAAACATTTTTTTGGATTGTAGTTTTGTAGTACTTTCAGCTTTATTTAAACACTTCGATCAAAAATATCATATATAACGCTTTACGAACTAAAACAGTACCTACGCAAAAATGGCACCTCGAAATAGCGTCCCACTTACAGGCGCTTATTTTGTACATAATCACCTCTATCTTGTACAAACTCATATTTTATTTCACTTATTCTGTACAAATTAAGCATATTTTGTACAAAATCACATCTTTTATCAGTTGCGTTGTGCAAAATAAGCGCCCAATTTGTAAGTTAGGCGCTATTTGAGGTGCCATTTTTGAGACTCTGACCCAAAGAGTAAAATAATATATCTCGTACCGGACATCTAGGGTATTCTTGATCGAAGTTTAAACGTTTTTTTTTTCAATGGCGGAAATAATGATTGTTTGCTCTTCTTGGTGCACCTAAGTATAAAATAGGTACCTACCTACCTACCTACGTTTTACCGTGAAATGTATTTCACGTACCTACCGAATTTGCAACGCAATTCTTGGAACAGCACCGATCAGTGCCAAGCCAAGCAGTACTGACGGCCTCGGGCAGACGCTTGTCTGTTGTTATCGCGTGTATCTACTAAACATTTATGAACTCGGGACTTATCAAGGTTAATGCATAAATGATTAAAAATAAGGCGCAAGTCGATAAACAAAAAAGCCTGGGAGGTTCTTTAGATAGATGAACCTACTCGTAGCTGGAGCGAGGTATGAGTATGACCAAGCTAGAGCGAATCAAGTTCGTTTAAGACCACTAAAGCGCTATATTTTTTAAGTTAGTATTAAATGCAAACAAAAGAAAAAATGAAAAAAATAATAATAACACTGCCATCTAGTGCGTAGTAGCAGTACTTACTTCGTCCTTTGACAAATAATTTATTCAAATACGTTCTGCTAGCGCCATCTATCAATTGACACCGGCGGCAGCACGCAGTTTTTTTTAAATGTAGGTATCAGGATGATGAATGAACCCATATATATTATTTTTCTCTTTGGAGTACCCCAGCCCAGCCATTAATTTTATATTAATATTAAATTTGAAAATGAAATCCTTCGCCAGTACAAAACGACACAATATAGCTACGCGATGACACTACGTTTGACAGACAAGACTATATTCGTTTGATTTTTTATTCAATCCTTCTTCTTCTTCTTATTTTTGTTTTGGCAATCTACTTTCCTCTTGGAAGTAATTTTTGCCAGTGTCAAGTGTTGAATATTTCAGTGATAGATTGTTTCAGTTTACATTAAAATGCGGGTGAATCGCATTCTAATGCTGCTTGAAGCTTTTGGCACCAAGTATATCAAGACAGTTTACTTGGTAAGTTCTGCCGAGGTAGCCACCACTACAGTAAAAGTCTCGGCTTCACACAACCAAGATCGCGCCTATTTCAATTATCTCACATATTGTTCAGTTGCGTAGACACTTGTACCCAGTGCCTGATTTAGGGTTTTAACAGCCCTAGGCTAATTATGAACAGGCGCCCCCCTGCCTTATATTCCTTCCTGAGCCTACCCTGATTTTTTAACCGACTTAAAAAAAGAGGATGTTATTAATTCGACAGACTGATTTTTTTATGTTAAGCTACCGGCCGCGACTTCGCTTGCGTGGAAAGTTACCTATTTTTCTATCCCTCGGGAACAAGTAGGTAAGTTTTTTTTTGATAAAAGGTACCCTATGTATGCCCTTTTCTCTACCTCTGACAATGTGTATGCAAAGTCACGGTCAAAGTAAAAATATATTTGTTTAAATAAATTTAATAATTAACTAGTAGGTAGTACTTAATCGGATAACAATAAATTCCCATTTTGGGTATCAAAAATACTGAATATATCGTTCTGAAATACTAAGTGGGCGACGGACTGAGGGCGACTACAAATGTTGAAAATGGGTGACCTTAAAATACAAATTGAGTAACTAGTTATTCAGAACGGGCGACCAAATTACTATTTGGGCAACAACCTTAGGGCACACAAAACGTTTAAAATTTTGCATGTATTATTTTTATTAATAAAGGTGCTTATTATCTTAATCGAGATAACAAAATACCATGTTGAGCAGCTTTTAAATCAGTTATAGGTATGTATAGTTGTTACCTACTTGGCATAACAGTTGCCCACTCAGTATTTTTGTCACTCATTTAGAATTTTCACTGCTAACTTAAATTATTTGTCTCCCACATTGAGTCGTCCGTTTTACGTATTTTTGTAATCCACAGTTAGTCACGCGTTTAGTTATTTTATCACCCAAAAAATAAACCGCTGCCAGGTTTAGTATTTAAATATCCCAGTAACAGTCGCTTTTAATTATTTCCAGTCACTCAATTAATTAATTCCCATAATTAATTAAGTGCTTTTGACTGGTCTATATTTTCCTACCACCCGTTCCAGACTTTTTTAACTAACAAGAAGAACAGGTGCAAGAACAGAAATAAGTATTAATATTTGCAAACTGTATAAGTGTTATCGTTACCAAATATAGGTAACAGGATTATACTTTATGGAACTATATAGTGAGTATCGCTATTAGCAAATTAATCATTTGTGTTTCCTTACATAAACTAAATTTTCATATATACTATTACTAATGTATTGACCTGCCAAAATTAAAAGGCTTAAGTACTTTTAAACTTTAAACAATGATCTCAAGGAATCTCTCCACTTTTTTTTGAAGCACAAAAATATTTTCATTATTACTTGGTTGGCTCCACTTGGTTTTTTCACAATCGAAGTACTTTCATTAACACTCATTTTACATTTTCAATAAAACGAACAAAACTATGTAAGTATTACTTTAAAAAAAAACAACGTGTCTATCAATCACAAATATCACAATCAATACCTACGTGAGTTGTGAGCACGCCTGTCACTATCACCAAATACGTAATGAATGACAAAAATTTAACTCTACTACTCGGGCCCGGTCGCATATAAGCAAAATCTAACTCTCGAGTTTTGATGGTGATCCCTGATTGGTCAAGAAACTCAGTAGTTAGGTTTTGCGCGCAAACTCTAACTCCCCAGTTTCGCGCTAGTTCGATAGTGATCTCTGATTGGTCAAAAAACTCAGTAGTTAGAGTTTGCGGGCAAACCCTAACTACTGAGTTTTTTGACCAATCTTTATTTTTTTTTGTCAGTAGTAATGTATAGCGCGTAATTGTATAACTGATTTCAAGGACTTTGCTAGTTTAGTTATTACAAGAAGTTTTGCAATATATTTTCATCAGTAATTTATGGCACTTAATAATGTTATGGAAAAAAATAATTAAATTTGGTTCAATAATTTTTCCGTTGCTGGCTGTACCTACTGAAATAAAAAGATGTTTACAGATAAACGATAAACCAAAAAAAATACGTTAATGTGTATAGAAAGGCGAATACCTTCAAACCATTTAGCCTTATCCTAGGTACTGTATTGAGATTAAGAATAAGAATGTTGAATTGAAGAAAAATTTATTAAGAACGTTTCTGTGCAATAAATATTTATTTTGTTGTTTATTAAGTACCTATTGTTTTATTCTCAAAAGTTTTAACCCAAACACAGGAGAAGTCTTCTTCTTCATCGTGTCGATGATTCTGGCATCCACCAAAGCGTGTTGTCAGGCAAAATTCACAACGGCATAGCGCATTCAAATAGGACAAGTAAGAATTAATGCATTTTAAGTAGATACTAACTTGCAATTATGATTCGTTGCGAGGCAGGTTTGGTTTTCTGGACAATCCATTTGGCCAATTTTATTCAGCATTCTTGTATCCATATGGATACACTGGAGAACTTGGAGAACGTGGCATATGCCACAGTTCTCCAAACTATAATATTGGGTCCTTACCTATGAAATTGGCGTTTTTAGGGTTCCGTAGCGTAAATGGCAAAAAACGGAACCCTTATAGATTCGTCATGTATGTCTGTCTGTCTGTCTGTCCGTATGTCACAGCCACTTTATTCCGAAAGTATTAAGACTACACAGTTGAAACTTGGTAGGTAGATGTATTCTGTTAACCGCTTAATGAATTTAATACAAAAATAAGAAAAATAAAAGATTAAGGGGGGGCTCCCCATACATGGAACTGAAACTGAAAAATTTTTTTTTCTTCAAACCAACACGTGTTGGGTGTTTATAGATAGGTCTTTAAAAATGATATTGAGGTTTTTAAGACAATTTTTTCTCAAAGTCAACCGTTTGAAAGATATACACCGCCAAAGTGGTAAAATGTGTGTCCCCCCCCCCTTTAACTTTTGAAATAAGAGAGTGAAAAATCTAAAAAAAAATTCTGTAGATCTTAATAAACACTTTCAACCAAAATTGGTTTGAACAAGATATAGTAATTAGTTTTCGAGATAAGGCACATTTTCCAAAACCGCAAATATAACTTTGTCATTAATACCAACACTGTGAAAAACAAAGTTATTTTTGCAGACGAAAAATGATAGATGGTATTAAATATGGTATGGTATAAGGTAACTACGGAACCCTATGGCGCGTTGGGCACGCACTTGGCCGGTTTTTTTCTCACACACAGAGATCCATGTAACTCCAGCTATTTAATTTATTTATCAGTTGCTGGATATTACGGCTATATAACTATACAGTTAACGGCTATGCTTATAATTGGATGTAATTTGATTGTTCTGATGAACAATTAAAGTCAACTAAAAATACATTGAAAGTGACTTCTTTTTTTTGGCAAAAATGACCACTTAATCTGTTGTAACGTAGCCTAAACTTATTTTTTTCGAGTAAGTTATGTTGCATAGGTTATCTTAATGTTCAAACATTTGTACTTACAGAAAAGTTTTGTTGCAATAGCCGTTCACACTAATTGTCAAATAAATTGTGAAAAATGTTAAAATAGAAAATGCAACTTGTTAAAAATTCTCCATACAAAACGTCAATTTCATAGGCAAGGAATATTTAGTTTAGCAGAAAAAAAGGTTTTTCGTTCAGATCTGGGTATACTGGATTATATTCGCAAAAACTTTTTAGATTAGAAATCATTTTTAAAAAATAAAATATTTTACCACAGTTGTGTTCAAAGACAATTGACAACTGAATTTTGAAGCTTGCTCATTGGTGGATGCGCACTCAGTAGTTAGAGTTTGCGGGCAAAACCTAACTACTGAGTTTTTTGACCAATCAGAGATCACTATCGAACTAGGGCGAAACTGGGGAGTTAGAGTTTGCGCGCAAAACCTAACTACTGAGTTTCTTGACCAATCAGAGATCACTATCGAACTAGCGCGAAACTGGGGAGTTAGAGTTTGCGCGCAAAACCTAACTACTGAGTTTCTTGACCAATCAGAGATTACCATCAAAACTCAAGAGTTAGATTTTGCTTATATGCGGCCCGGTCAAAGCGAAATTTGGTTTTATAGTTTTTATTTCTAACGTTTTACCTACCTACATATTCATTGTGTAAACAAAGAATGACCATTCTGTTTTTTTCATGTTTCGACTTTTTAGTGCCGCACGTGCAGTCTTTTTTGTTTTAGAGGTTTGCGAGCTGGGTGTGCGTTTGTGCCTCTGCCTGGTCGCACCATGGGGCACATCTGTGTGTCAGGTCGGGGATGAATGGGTGAAAGTCCATCTGAATTGTTCCAAACCCAAGCAAGATTTTACGCGTGCATTTTAAAATTTCAAAATTTTATTTTTTAATAAGTGGTGCTTGCAAGGATTGCTTGAAGCTAAGCGCCCCCCTGGTCCTTGCGCCCTAGGCTTAAGCCTTATAAGCCTGTGGGTAAATCAGGCCCTGCTTGTACCACAAAACTGCACCAATTTTAAGACACAATATCTACTATGAATCAATTTGCAAATAATTAAAATAGACACCGAACCGAACATGACAAATGGCGCCAAAAAACTCCTTTATTCAATCCATTCGCAGCTTTTTGAAAGTTTTTTTTTTTAAATATAAACCATAATGTAACATTATGGTTTATAAACCATAATGTAACATTATGGTTTATACTAAACCCAAGGAGGTTTATAATAGGGAGTGAGTACTCTACAAAAATTTTCACCTATCGTTTAAAAGAAATTCAACTTTATTGCATTGCTCATAGAGTTGAAATTCTATCGACGACATTGACTGAAGGCACTACTGTGTGAATGAGACAACACCAGGTGGAGGTCGGTGTCTCGTTCGCACAATTGCCATTACTAAACAATAATACTACGATAGTAGGACTAAAAATATGTACGTTACCAATCAAGTAGTGTATCAAAATTAATGATTCGGAGTGGGAAGTCGAATATATACTATTTAAATATTAATTTTAGAATGACACATAATAATTGTAATATAAAACAGAACTTTTTTGATTTAATTAGATATCTACAATAATGCTAATCAGCAATCATCGGTGAGGTGGTAATAAATAGAAGTGTCAATCCTGGCAACTCCGATTTTGACCTTGAATTTCAAATTAAGAATTTCAATCAATAGGAAATGTAACTATACAAAACTAGTGTGACCATAAATACTTCACCATTTCAGATTTCCAAAAAAACGAAATTGTTCTATTGAAATGGCTAGAGGTCGCAGGCGAGACGGTAAAATTAATAATAATAATCAAATTCATGTTTGTGCGCCTATTTCGATGAAACTCGGTTTCTGGTACTATTTCAACATGAAAATAACAACGCAATGTTGAAAATTTTAAAAATCCAAGATGGCGGCCTACTTTTTTGTTTTTGGGCTGATTTCGATGAAACTCGGTTTTTGGAACTATTTTGACAAGAAAATAACAACGCAATTTTTAAAAAACTAAAAATCCAAGATGGCGGCCAACTTTTTTGTTTTTGGGCCGATTTCGATGAAACTCGGTTTTCGGTACTATTTTGACAAGAAAATAACAACACAATGTTGAAAATTAAAAAATCCAAGATGGCGGCCAACTTTTTTGTTTTTGGGCCGATTTCGATGAAACTCGGTTTTTGGAACTATTTTGACAAGAAAATAACAACGCAATTTAAAAAAAACTAAAAATCCAAGATGGCGGCCAACTTTTTTGTTTTTGGGCCGATTTTGATGAAACTCGGTTTTTGGAACTATTTTGACAAGAAAATAACAACGCAATTTTTGAAAAACTAAAAATCCAAGATGGCGGCCAACTTTTTTATTTATGGGCCGATTTCGATGAAACTTGGTTTTTGGAACTATTTTGAGAAGAAAATAACAACGCAAATTTTAAAAAACTGAAAATCCATGATGGCGGCCAACTTTTTTGTTTTAGGGCCGATTTTGATGGAACTCGGTTTTTAGTACGATTTTGACAAGAAAATAACAACTCAATGTTGAAAATTTAAAAAATTCAAGATGGCGGCCAACTTTTTTGTTTTAGGGCCGATTTCGATGAAACTCGGTTTTTGGAACTATTTTGAGAAGAAAATAACAACGCAATTTTTAAAAAACTTAAAATCCAAGATGGCGGCCGACTTTTTTATTTATGGGCCGATTTCGATGAAACTTGGTTTTTGGAACTATTTTGAGAAGAAAATAACAACGCAATTTTTAAAAAACTAAAAATCCAAGATGGCGGCCAACTTTTTTGTTTTTGGGCCGAATTCGATGAAATTCGGTTTTCGGTACTATTTTGACAAGAAAATAACAACGCAATTTTTAAAAAACTGAAAATCCAAGATGGCGGCCAACTTTTTTGTATTAGGGCCGATTTTGATGAAACTCGGTTTTTGGTACGATTTTGACAAGAAAATAACAACTCAATGTTGAAAATTTAAAAAATTCAAGATGGCGGCCAACTTTTTTGTTTTTGGGACGATTTCGATGAAACTCGGTTTTTGGAACTATTATAAGAAGAAAATAACAACGCAATTTTAAAAAACTAAAAATCCAAGATGGCGGCCTACTTTTTTGTTTTTGGGCCGATTTTGATGAAACTCGGTTTTTGGAACTATTTTGACAAGAAAATAACAACGCAATTTTTAAAAAACAAAAAATTCAAGATGGCGGCCAACTTTTTTATTTATGGGCCGATTTCGATGAAATTCGGTTTTTGGAACTATTTTGACAAGAAAATAACAACGCAATTTTTAAAAAACTAAAAATCCAAGATGGCGGCCAACTTTTTTGTATTAGGGCCGATTTTGATGAGATTTTGAAAAATTGCGGTGTTATTATTTTGTCAAAATATTACCAAAAACCGAGTTTCATCGAAATCGGCCGAAAAACAAAAAAGTTGGCTGCCATCTTGGATTTTTATTTTTTTCAATATTGTGTTATTATTTTCTTGTCAAATTAGTCCTAAAACCGAGTTTCATTAAAATCAGCCCCAATCACAAATAAAAGAGTTGGCTGCCATATTTGTTTATATTTTTAACATTTCGTTGTTATTTTTTATCAAAATAGTAACAAAATCGAGTTTCATCAAAATCGGCCCACGAACAATATAGTTGGCCGCCATCTTGGTTTCTTTTTATATTTTTAACATTGTGTCGTTGTAAATCTCATGCACCCATTTTATTAACTTCACAAGTAAAGAAATTGGTGCAAGAATTTTAGACCTTATTGACATATTTACCAAAATTACAGTTTTTAATGAAACAACAAAGTAAATGAACAAGTATAATTATGGGAAAAAGCAACCGAATTTCAAAGGTCAATAAAGTCGAAAATCGTTTGCATCTTTTTTTGACTACAGATCACTAGAAAATGTTTTCCTACTTTTACTTGTTTTTCCAACATTCATTTGTTTTTCCGAAGTTCACGCACATTGTATTTTTATATAAAAATGGAATAAACTTTAAAGTTGCGTAATTATTTACACTTGAAGTTAAATTGAATTGAATAAACTAGATTTTGTATTGGTTGAATTACCATATTTAAAAAATAAAAACAAAAAAGCAATTTAATAAAAACGTGATAAATAAATTGTTCCAAATTTTTTTTAAATAAATAATTATTTTCTGTTTTTTAGTTAACGAGCTAAATTAAAAATATACCACCGCCTATCAGAGTACTCGTCAAGACCATTCAAACGAGTCCAAACTCGATGGGGTTGAAAGGTTTTATTACAAAGTTCCTGTGGCCTTCTTCCGGCTTCCTTCATCAGACTCTTGGATACTATTACCCAACAGAGCACTCGTCAAGACGATTCAAACGAGCCCAAACTTGATGGGGTTGCATGATTTCAATATTGAGTTCCTATGGCATGGCCTCCAGACTTCATCATCCAACCCTGAACCTCGTCTCCCGTCAGAGTACTTGTCAAGACAATTCTAACAAGCACAAACACGATGGGGTTGTATAGTTTCATTCATCATAGAGTTCCTGTGGCGTTCTTCCGGCTCCATCATCAGATCAGCTCAATGACATTGTAATATTGCATTTCCTTCCATTTCTGACCTGTGTTCAAAGTTTCAAGTCTCTAGCTCATCGGGAATTCAGTATAAAATCGTTTGCGAAATTTGTGCTCAAACAAACAAAAGAGCAAGCAACCTAATAAAAACGCGGTAAAAAGTTTTATTATAAATAAATAACTACCTAGGTATTTAAGTTTATATTAAACAGTTTAAAGTATTATGTATGTCTCCGGCCAACCATACGGTTTGGTCACCCTAATGAAGAAAAGGACACATACATCTACTTGACCTCTCTGTCGGCTCGTTTTGGGGCGAAGCGCTCATTCCGGTTTATAGTACTATTTCCCTGACTAAACCATAATCCAAAATTGTTGGCAACATTTGCGTTTCCAACTGTTTGCAACTCTCCAGAAAATCACCAACATTTGTTCCCATTGTGTCCACACCAAGTCGCCAACAATTTGAGAAACATGCTGGTGGAGACAGCTTATTGTCAACTAAAATGTTTTCAAACAACTGCTGTATTTATTATTTTGTGCAAAAAAAAAACAAGCTTCATTATTGGGTACAACAAAGCTCAAACAAAGAAAAGTACACGGAGGAGGGATGGAAATTTGTTTTTATAGTTTTTATTAGTTGAGTCCCGTAGTACTCTTTGAATGTGAAATAAATCAATCAACGTATCTGTAAATTCGTTCGTCCACGCACAGTCATGTTTGTTTACAACTAATGTTCCAAACAAGGCGTCTCCACAGAGCCAAAAATATCTGCAACAAGCGTATTCCTTTGATGTTACCGCCAAAAATGGAAACACGGTTTCCGACAAATGTTTACAATTTTTGTTGCTAACACAAGGTAATTTCTGAAACTTTTGTCACCAAAACGTGTTGACAACACAAAAGTTGGCAACTTTTCTTTGGTGGAGACGCAGCTTTACGTACGACCAACTTTAAGGCGATTACAGATTACAGATTACTAACTGTGATTCATCAGTATTTTATCAGGGGCCTATTTCATAAAAGTATGGTTTTATTATAGTAATTTACCATAGCTGTTATAGGGATAGTATTGTTTCTTATTTATTATGAAGCATAATTCTACCCTAATAAACTACCACAGCTTGACCATAAAGAGTTGAAATTAAATAAAATGGAATTAAAAATTTTCAGTACAAAATATAGTCAGTGTTGCCAAATTATTCGTGATTTTGACGTATTTACATAGAAAGTGGCGCCTTCATTTTTTTTCCAACTCTTTATGTTCAAGCTGTACGTTTGTTTACTGTAGTTTTACATTCCTTTAAGAAATAGGACCCGTTAAAATACTGCTGGATCACAGCATTTACCATGTTCGTCTAACCTAAATCATAATAAATCGAGATTTAACTCACACCTGTAAGCCGCCCTTTGTATGGCGAAGCCTACTTATAAATACTGTGATCTTAGAGCATATACTTTTAAATGCACTAAGGGTGGCTACCTCGGCAGAACTTACCGAGTAAACTGTCTTGATAATACTTGGTGCCAAATGCTCCAAGCATCATTGGAATGCGATGCACCCGCATTCGAATGTAAACCATAAAGTTAATATACCTGACAGACGGCAAACAGTTAAGAAAAAGAGTTCTGTTACGTCATATCACGCATCTCTTTTTATCACAGATTGTTGCTGATTGGTGACATCTCGCTTACTCAGCCCTTTGTTCCTCTATTCCGTTCCGTAGGTAGGTAGTTATATTAACTTTATGATGTAAGTAAACCATTGACCTGCATCCTGCATATATTTACACTAAGAAAAAAAATTTTCATGTCAGTGATGTAAACTGAAACAATCTACCACTGAACTATTCAACACTTGACACTGGCAAAATTACTCCCTAAAGAGGAGAGTAGATTGCCAAACTAAAATAAGAAGTAGAAGAATTTTAATGAAGTTTTTGGCGCCATTTACTCAAGTTCGGTTCGGTGACTATTTTAATTATTCGCAAATTGATTCATAGTGGATATTGTGTCTTAAAATTGGTGCAGTTTTGTGGTACAAGTGTCTACGCAACTGAACAATATGTGGGATAATTGAAATAGGCGCGATCTTGGTTGTGTGAAGCCGAGAATTTTACTGTAGTGGTGGCTACCTCGGCAGATCTTACCGAGTAAACTGTCTTGATATATGGTGCCAAATGCTCCAAGCTGCATTGGAATGCCATGCATCCGCATTCTAATGTAAACTGAAACAATCTACCACTGAACTATTCAACACTTGACACTGGCAAAAATTACTTCCAAGAGGAATGTAGATTGCCAAAACAAAAATAAGAAGAATTTTAATCTATGGATTGACTTTGACATTTGACAGCCGACTGGACTGGAACATCCGGTGAACTGTCGTGTCGTGAAACGAGTCCTTTTTCAAAGCGTACGCCATTGCTGGCGTATGGTAGTTTATTTTATTGAACGTAAAATCAAAAGCCATCCAAAATGGTGAGTATTCAATATCATAGAAGTGCCCAGAAAAATGAAGCAGTGTTGTTGTACTTACGTTTGGTGCATATATTTTACGGAATACGCGAAAATCTCCTTACATTATCAACTTTTCTTCACGGCCGTCGCCTTTGTCGTCGGATGACGTTTCCAAGTGATAAAGTGGAAACCTCAAGACTCAAGTGTTTGTGATCAGCTTTGAGGAGCTGATGGGGTCTTTTAGAGGGTTGTCTTAGATCTTGTTTCGGTGTACCACTAGCAATAAAAATGAAACGTGCGTTTGACAAGTGGAATTCCATATGTGTTGTGAAATGTACGATGTCAACCAGCCGTTTTTTCTGGTCTGCAGGTGAACTTTACGGTAGACGAGATCCGCGGGATGATGGACAAGAAGCGGAACATCCGCAACATGTCGGTGATTGCCCACGTCGACCACGGCAAGTCGACTCTCACAGACTCCCTGGTCTCGAAGGCCGGTATCATTGCTGGAGCCAGGGCTGGCGAGACTCGCTTCACCGACACCCGTAAGGATGAACAAGACAGATGTATCACCATCAAGTCTACGTAAGTACAAACAATTGCCACATGATTACCAAAATAATTGTCACATGGTTCAATAACCTTTTGTTTTATGTATTTGTTTGGTTGTGAAAAGAAAGGGACACAAAATGTAATCAAATCAAAATTATTTTATTTAAAATAAAGTAATGAATTATTGCACAACAGTTATTTGTTGGCGGTTGATTTTAAAATTAAAATAATATAATCAAAGATATTTTCATAACAGTAATATCTAGGCTATTGGTCTCATATCATACATAAGAGTTTTAATTTACTGTGCACTGCACTGCACCCATTGCACAATGTTATTTTAATTATGATTGTTCTAACTTCTATACTGCCGGCATCTGTAACAAACAATGACTTTGTTATTGTACGAAATGATGATTGTTCTTACCATTTTAATCTGATTATTAAATGAAGATTCTCAGAACGGCCATCTGATCAATTCTTAATTTATACACACCAACTGATTCTATAGAAATAGATTATTAAAATGTCTGTTCTTTTCAGGGCTATTTCTATGTACTTTGAGCTTGAAGAGAAAGACTTGGTATTCATCACCAATATTGACCAACGCGAGAAGAGTGAAAAGGGATTCTTAATTAACCTTATCGACTCTCCCGGGCACGTTGACTTCTCATCTGAGGTGACTGCTGCTCTCCGTGTCACTGACGGAGCCCTGGTCGTGGTAGACTGTGTCTCTGGTAAGTAAATTATGTAATAACTAATTATATTTCTGGAAAATATTGTGCAATCATAGTGCTTTACAAGTTTATGTACAGTCAGCAAAGCTATGAGCTGATCACCTTAAGGTTCATTTCTAGATACTGTATTGTCTTGCATTTACCCAAAAGTCAAAAGCATGTTTTCCATTACTGTAAAAGCAAGATTAGAAATGAGAATTTCGCAGTATTAAAAATGAACTGAGATAGGGAAATCCCGGCTACGAATAGTCGCATATTGGTTGGGCGGGTGGGATAATATACTCTTGGTAAACCAATCTGTCCTATTTACTGTACATGCAGTCTATTTATCCTTACGAGAAGAGAAGATGAACAACGCCATTTCTAATGCCATACTTTATCTGCATGGGTTATAATTGTCCTATTTAGTAAACGGTTTTTGACAGTTGTCATACTGCCACGTGGTTCCCTTTGAATATTGCCCGCTAGGACCCACGAGACAAAAAGAATAAATTTAAGGTAAAAAAAATAAAAAATGGTATGGGTTGAAACAGTCTATATTACTAATATTGGTTTACACCTTACATGAGAAAAAATTCACAAATCTAGCTCAGCAACAGGGGTCGCTACATGGATTCTATTGGTTGGTGTGTGTCGGGTCGCAAAAAGAGTAAAAGTTACAGTTTATATTAAATTATCATCCCTAATTGGAAAATACCACGGTTCACAATATTTAAAGGGTAAAAAAAAAGCACCGACCTCGTGTGTCCTGTATTTACTAATGAGGGATTATTTAGACCTCTGAACTCCCTGGAGGATTATCATGTAGTTGTGGACAGCAACTCATCAGCACATGACGTGGCACGTGGTAGACCCAAAGACTATAAATGAAATTAATTTCCCATAGCTGAAACAAACGTGTAGGATTAACCAAACTGAAAATTAGACTTTGAACACGTTGTGGCTATGCAACATGGCGGCGTGGCGGGGGGAAAAATGTTTTCAACTTCTTACCAGGTCTTGCTAAAGCAGCAATCCTGATTAGCAGGATTTCAAACCGCCTGCTCCCTCCACCCGTTTGAAATTTTGCCTGGCTGACTCCTCAAGCCACGGCAAGTAACCTCGAAGATCCTGGCAAACCTTCAGGCCAGCGACCAGAAACAAACGATGGTCTGCAACTTGAGGTTTTACCTGTAATAAACACCACCTCAGAAAATGTTCATGGCGTCTTACGAAGTCTGCCTTGAAACAGATATCACTCCACTTACCTCAGTAGCGTTTTTCTCTCTCTAAATTATTCGACCGACTTCGGCCGCGTTAAATAAAATAATCAAAATTCTTTCTCAACACACATGTCATCTTTTTTCCTGAAAACTGAAGGCTCGCTTGGTGTTGCCCTAACCCGCTTCGATACTCCTTCCAAAACGTTCCGTTTTCCGAAATTCGAACACAATTGGAAATGAAATAAAATTACCAAATATAATAAACAAAATTTAACCTACAGAAATAAATATCTGTGCGTCTCCTGACTATAAAACTTTTGGACAAAACGCAAAGAACTGTCAATCGACGCTTCAGCTAGCAAAAAGGTGTTCGCGCATAACTTCAACAAAAGTGTCAGATGGAAGAGCGTGACACGAGATGGCAACACCGTAGCTCCGAAATCTGCCTTCCTATTGGGCGTTGTTGCTATTGGTCAGAATCATCACGCGCGGCACGCGCCATCTTCTATCGTCTAATTCCTTGCTAAACTGAAGCGAAATTTGAGAGACTTTGCTCTGATTCTCAATGTTTATTATTTTCAAAGCCTTATGCAAATAATAAAAAATTTGAAAAGACATTTATTAAAGTTGCGACTGCTACAAAAAACAACCAATGACGTTTAAGGGGAGGTGCCAATTCCTGCAAAATACTGAAAACTACCATTTCGCTTGCGCGCCAAGATTTAAACTTGTGGATTGTCAGAACACAACGTTACAATACGTCTTTAATAAAATTATTGTTTCAATAAAGACTTGAGTGTAGGTTGTTTACCAAACATATGCTTTTACTGCATATAAATTGATATTTTTATTTACATATGTATTGTGCAATCCTTAACAATACTAATGTGAAGAATTTTATTGTCCTTTTTTTCTTTGTTCTAACTCTATAATATTTGCAGGTGTGTGTGTACAAACTGAGACCGTACTCCGTCAGGCTATTGCGGAGCGTATTAAGCCCATCCTGTTCATGAACAAGATGGACCGTGCTCTACTGGAGCTGCAGTTGGAGTCCGAGGAGCTTTACCAGACCTTCCAGCGTATTGTTGAAAACGTGAACGTCATCATTGCCACATACTCTGATGACAGTGGACCTATGGGTGAGCTAATGATATTATATTATGTAATAACTGAGAATAGGATTAGTAAGGACTCAATATTATAAATGCGAAAGTAAATTTGTTTGTTATGTCTTAACTAGGTATTCGATTGATGATCATGAAAATTTGCATATACATTGTCAGGGGTACAGAACAGAATTATTTTTTTATTCACAACGGGATAGTGCTTGGCCTTCATCTCACCTGATATTAAATGATGATAAGGCCGAAGGTGAAGCGCACTACACCCGGAATACTGACTATCTTACCTCTAACTGCCAGAACACAACAATTTTTAAATTGTTATTATGGCGTCAGACTTGGTAAGATGGTGGTAGCTAGCCAGGCGGACTTGAAGTAAGCCCTACCACCAACCAAACCGAGTACAAATTGTACCCCCCCTGGGAATCGAACCCGGGACCTCTGCTTACACGGGTGGGCGAAACACTAGACCACAGAGGCGGTTAAAAATGTGCGGTGACAAAAAGTACCGGATCTCCAGGCATAGAAAAGGATCTGACCACACACATGAAGACGCGGGCGCTTACTAGTTATCTATATTTTTGTTTTATTAGCCTTATCTAAATTTATTACAGACAGAATGTTGAAAATTATTAATTAACTTGTCCAAAGTGGCCATACCTTTTGTTCAGAAATGACATTGCAGGTATGCACACAATGCAGGTAGATAGGTAGACAAAACATGGCGGTACCGCCACGTGGCGTGTGGCGCAAAGTATAAAATTTTTCAACACAGGATTTCATAGAATTGCATAACATGAAACCACTTGTTAGAGCTGCAGTTATTTTGCTGCATGAAATATACAAGCTCATTTAGGTACTAAGACAAAATGTTTAAAAAGCTTGCAATTAATTAAACTTAAAATAACAATGTTATCTAGATTTTTTTTATCACCCAAACCCCACGTGAAAATCGCCAGAGCGTCGCGGTTGCGTTAGCATTGTCAAGGTCATGCTTACTCATCATCACTGTTGTTACACAATGTTGTCTATTTTCATTTCATACCGAATTTTTCTGCAAACATGCAAGATGCTGGGTCGCGATACTGTAATATTAGGGGCCAGCCATAAATTTCGTCAATCGAATTTTATGATTTTTGACCCCACCCCCCATCCAACACTTAAAAACCACCAATTAAAAAAGATTTTGAAATGTGACGTCACGAAATTTAGGGCCCCTCCTACCCCTTTGTCACAAAATGTCGCACTTCATCGACCCCTCCCACCCCTTATTATATGACTTAATTTATGAATGGACCCTTATTGACATTAGTTTAAAAAATCTTGAATTTATTATAATGTTGATTATGATATTTTGTTGGAAAATAAATATTGATTAGTAGTCCCACAGTGTTGCCCGTTTGTAATATTTGCAGCAAATTATTTAATAAAGCAAATTATTACAAATTAATAAGCAAATTATTTGCTGTTTGTAACTGTAAGTCGTTTAATGCTTACAATTTTTCAATGAAGATGTACTTTTTTTATTCACATAGAGAATCAAAAATATAACTCGTTCAGATAAAGAAACCATCTGTAAACAGTGGCCATACATTAAGTGTGAGAGCGATAGCATGACCTAGCCACGTGAAAAGCATGCAGAATGACGGTATGTGTGAGCGACATAGCATGATTGGCCAGCCGCCATTTACAGATTGTTTCTTTATCTGCATGAGTTATAGAAAAGTATTTTTTTTAAATAAGACCCATTGAAAACATCATTTCATAAAAATGAATAGGTGTATTTTGAAAATTTTCTTCTATCTTTGTAAAGGAGTTTTCTCATTGTCCCCCACTTTTATCACCCACTGGAGACATCGGTTTTTTTCCATACTTTTTTCTCAATATTCCCCAGTGAGGGACAACAACAATAGGCCATCTTCCATCTTAAGTGATGAGCAAAATGTTCCATCCTTGAAAGTGATTGTTGATGGACAGGCGAGGTGCGCGTGGACCCCAGCAAGGGCTCCGTGGGCTTCGGCTCGGGCCTGCACGGCTGGGCCTTCACCCTCAAGCAGTTCGCCGAGATGTACGCAGACAAATTCAAGATCGACCTCGTCAAGCTCATGAACAGGTTAGTACAGTACATTTTCGTAGGTACGGTGTAGGGAATTCGATCCCGGTCCTTATTTCTGATCCCGGGATTTCGGGATTACACTTAGCCAATTCCGGGATTATTTGGGGATTGAAGACTAAAATAAAAATATATAAATCTTACAAAAATCGGCTCTGTGATCAACAAATGAAAATAACAAAAATAAACGTAATTAAGATTTGGTCAAAAATAGACCTACTTAATCATTATTTTAACAAAGACCAACATATTTTACGTTACAATACACACCTAGCTAATCTAATCACTAAAGTTAGAGTCAAATTAAGTCTAACCAGACTTTAAGTATGGTTAGTTTGACACTTTTTATATAAAAAAAAAAAAATATTTTTCAAGAATGAATAAGATCTCTTTAAACATCAATAAATTGAAAAAAACATTTATCTAACAAACTATGCAAATAACCTCTCTTAACGTCGACCAAATAGACGAATTTTATGTAAAAACCTAGTTAGTATTTAGGGAGTAAAGTAATTTCTTAGCAAAACATGATTTAAAATAATATGTGTCACAAAATGTCTCATTACAAAACTAATCTTGAAGAATCTTCATTTTTGCACATTATTGTTCAGTAGCAGTAACACTGAAGTATATCACCCCATAACCCAGTGAGAGTTGCTTGTCTATTTTTTAAGTTCAAAATAAAAAAAGTTTTATTCCAAGACCCGCTGGGTTAATTTGTGTTGCCTGCTTGGAATGCTGCTTGAATGAAATACAGGGTTTTCTTGTATTTTATATTAAAATTGATAATCGTGCAATTATATTGATAGCACTGGCACTGAGCGTTTAGCTTCACACACTATATTTTTCATCTTTTTTAAAACTAATTAACCAATCCCGAAAATCCCGGGATTATGAAAACTCAATCCCGAAAATTTCGGGATAAAATGATCGGGACCCCGGTTTTCGGGATCCCGGGATCGAATCCTCTAGTGACGTCTATAAATATTTATACAGTTAAGAATTTTGTCACTCATAGATAAAAAATTACTTTACTTTACTTATTTTAATGCATTTTATTTATTTTATTTTATTTTATTTATATATTTAGTACACACAACATTTTTACAAGAAAAATAATGGACAGAAGAGTAGTACAAGGGCACAGCTTATTTCATATTGAAATTTCTTCCAGCTGGCCCGGGACAGGAAATAACATTGAGAAGGGCAGTCTGTGTGTATTTTGAACATATATAATAATATATACTTACACAAATAGATAAAATATTTAATACATACAAATACATATACTAAAAATAAGAAGAAAGTTGCAAAGGAGAAAAGAATTAGACAGTGTTAAGTACAGGAAGATAAATAATACTCCTTCAAACGTTTTTTGAAGAGAGATATCGTGCGACAATCTCTTATCTCAGCCGGCAGTGAATTCCAGAGACGAGCGGCGTGCACGGAGAAGGAATAAGAAGCGAAGCCGGAACTGTGAGTGGGAAATTTAAGGATGGATTTAAGATGCGATCTGCACGGGGTGTTAGGCGAGTGTAAGAAGGAAAAACGATCGCGGAGGTAAGATGGAGTAGTAGGGTTGAAAAGGACATTGAAAAGGAGACAGAGGATTCTAACATTCCTGCGCAGGCGTATTGGAAGCCACTTGAGTTCTCTCCGATAGTTTGAAACGTGGTCGTACTTGCGAAGACCAAAAATGAAGCGAATGGCGAGATTTTGGAGGCGCTCAAGTTTATTTAATAGTAGCTCGGTGGCATCTAAGTAGCAGACATCAGCATAGTCGAGAAGAGGTAGAATGAGTGACTGGGCAAGAGAGATTTTGGTGGGCAAGGGTAGAAAGCTTTGGAGACATTTGAGGGAGTGAAAAGAAAAGTATATCTTGCGGCTGACGTCAGCGACATGAGTCGACCAGGAAAGATTGGAATCTAGGATAACACCTAAATTTTTTACGGAGTCGCTGAACGGGATAGTAATTCCATCTAGTAACACAGGTGGCAAATGAAGAGTATGGGCTTGGCTCTGCATGTATTTGCTACCAATAATGATAGCCTGAGATTTAGTTGGATTTACCAAAAGCCCATACTGCTTGGCCCAGGTGGAAATACTGTTCAGGTCCTCATTTATTATAGATATGGCGGAGTCCACATCATCGATTTTAAAGTGGCGGTATAGCTGCAAATCGTCTGCGTAGAGATGGAAGTTGGAGGAAATGACTTTTGTAACAGAGTTGATGAAGATAGAAAAAAGGAGTGGTGAGAGAACACCTCCCTGAGGTACGCCAGCAGTGAGTACACACCTATCAGATGTTGACTCATCAAGGCGGACACACTGCGAGCGCCCCTGAAGATAGGAATCAAACCATGAAAGAGCAGAAGAAGAGACATTTAGTGAGTGAAGAGTGGCAAGTAGAATATCGAAATCGACAGAGTTGAAGGCACTGCTAAAGTCGAGTAATACCAGGATAGTCAGTTCCTTATTTTCCATCGCCCAGCGAATGTCATCAGTGACTTTCAGTAGAGCAGTGACGGTGCTGTGGCCAGGACGAAAGCCAGATTGGAAACGGCTTAACAGAGAATTGGACAGAAGAAAAGAAGAAAGTTGTTTATGAGTGATGCGCTCTAGAACTTTAGATAGGAACGGTAAGATGGAGATGGGTCGGAAATGACACGGTAAAGATGGGTTAGGAACTTTGGGTAAGGGGATTATGTGAGCTGTTTTCCAGATCTGAGGAAAACAGTTTGAACTGAGAGAGAAGTTGAAAATGAAAGTGATAATTGGGAGAAGAGTAGACAAAATAGGAATAAACATTCTAGAGCACAAATTATCATCACCGACGGATTCAGAAGAAATAGCCAGTATAGCACTTTTAACATCGGTTTCAGAGACCGTAGAGAAATTGAAAGATGGGCAGTTAGGTCTAGAAAGAGATGAAAGCTGCTTTAAGGTAGCATCCTTCACGCTGCGATCTAGACTTACTGGGGGAAGAGAGAGATGCTTGTTTAAAGCGTTTAGATTAGTGCCGATGGGGACTGAAGAAGACGGTTTACCCACGCCGACCGAGCGAAGGAATCTCCAGGCGTCTGCAGGATTACGGTTCGTCAGGGAGTCATGAAAGAATCGTCTCTTAGCATCCCGACACAAACGATTGCAGCGATTTCGAAGGGCTTTATAGCGAGTCAGATTGAGATCCGTGGGGCGTTTTTTGTACTTGCGTTTTGCTTTATCCCTTTGAGACATCAAATCTTTTATTTCGGCGTTGAGCCAGGGAGCAGGATTTCGTTTAATTTTAATTCGTTTTAACGGAGCATGTCTGTCAAACAAGTTAAGTAGGAGTGTGTTGAACCTAGAAATCATTACGTCCACGGAAGTAGCCGAGAAAACATCCGACCAGTCTATGTCGCTGGCATCTTGTCGTAAGGTCTCCAAGTCAATACCTTTGTAATTGCGACGCAAAATGAAAGGGGGCTTACGTTTGGGAGGGCGAAGTTGGTAAGACAGGAAAACCAGATCATGATACGAGAAACTTGCAGGGATTTGACCATGTGAAACCACTTTATCAGGTGAAGATACTATCATGAGATCGAGTAGAGAAGGCACGCAATTCGGGAAATGGGGAGTGGGTGATAAGGGTAAGATCTGCAAATTATACGATGAAAGGATAGATTGGAGATTTGAAGAACGTGTATTAGATTTCAGGAGGCAAGTGTTAAAGTCACCCATTATAATGACATGGTCATAAGATGGTCTTAATTCCTCAAGAAGTTTGTCGAACGAATCAAAGTAATTGACAGAAAGATTTGGAGAGTAGAAAACTCCAAGGAGTAACTTAGTACGTCTTATAGAAACTTCTAAAAAGAGGTGCTCGGCTGATGCGCTGTACGGAGAAGGGGACGCATTAACAACACGGAACGGTATGTCAGAACGAAGGTAGATAGCTACTCCACCCCCGCCTTTACCGGTCCTGTCGTTGCGTATGAGGTTATAACCTGGGAGACCAAATTGTGTAGAAGGTAGGGAAGGTTTAAGAAACGATTCAGATATTAAGAAGGCATCGACTAATGAGCTGCTAATAGACGCCAGAAGATCCGAATGATGCGCAGGAATGCTTTGAACGTTGACATGTGCAACATTAAAGTTGGTAGGGTGATAGGAGAAGGCGGAAACTAATTTGTCACTTAGCGACCCTGACCCTGAGGCATCACTGTCGGCGCTAACAAAGCTGCACGATGAAGAGGAGCAGGAGAAGAAGCTATCATCTAAATTAAGTGAGTCCATATAAAATAATAGTATATATTATAAATAATAGTAAAATAATAATAAAGATTAATAACAAGATAAATAAGAATACTTATATAAACAATTTCCCTGAGGGCGGAGCATACACACATACTGCTTACAAAGACAAATTAAGAATATAATACACGAAATACGATTAAACGAGAAACACGAACGACATATTTTAGTAGTAAAATAATGTTACAAAACACCGAAAACAAAATATAACACAAGATAAGAAAGAACAAGAGGCATTTAGTACCTATTGTAAACATTAATTATTATAATTATAATTTTGCGATGCATCAGATTACAATAAAAAAGAAAAAAAAAAATGTAGTAAGCAAAGAGAGCAGTAAAATTAAGGTCGTCACTTGACACTGAGTACATTCTTAACCATGGAAAGTAAAATATTGAACATTATAGAAACAAATTGTTAAAATGTATATTGTGGTGCCGATGACTTAGCGATTGGTCTACTCTACCGGATATCGGAATGCACCCACAGTCTGTCAGTTGACAGTGACACTGCCTGTCTATCAGTTATCTATCACAGCATCAGCATTACCTACGTTATTAGTTAATAATTTATTGTAAATAAAAATATAGAATTACACCTACCGGCGAAATGAATTTAGAAAGTTACTTGTGAATTGCAAGTCCGATGACAAAAATGCAAACCTAACCTGGTGCAACGCAAAATTAAACTCGTGTCGAACACTGAGAATAATGTAAGCCACTTTTCACATTGCGTAAAATGCACGATTAAACTCGTCGCCTGGTCTTCCTAGCGCCCCGAGGAGCAGCTCCAGCGCCGGCCTCAGCCGCCTTGGGTGAGACTTGTCCCTCGTCGGTATGGTTATCACCCGCGCATGATGGGAACAGCGCTATGACGGCTTGCAACTCTGCCTCAGTTTCAACCCGTTTTCGGGTTTTATCTGGCAGATTGATGACTATTCTGCCTTCTGTAGACCAGCAGTTCTTAATGCCAAAATGCTTACGTGCTGTTGTGAACACACTGTGTCTTAACCTGGTTAGGAATTCAGAGATGGTGACACCAGATCCTTTGAGTGCAGTCTTGGCTTCCCAGACGAGCCGACGATGTTCAAAATCACAAAATCGTACGAGAACTGGACGTATTTTATTGCTTGGGGAGCCTAACCTATGACAAACTTCCAACTTGTCCTTGGACATCTCCGGAAGCTTAAGTTTGCCAACAATAAGACGATAGACCTCATCCATCAAGTCGCCGCCCTGGGTCTCCGGCATGCCATGAATCAGGAGCACCTTACGCCTCATGGCCATCTCGTGTCTGTCATTATTATTCGTTAGCAGATCGAGCTGCGATTTAATAGTCTTAAGTGCTTGACATACGAATGTTTTGAATTCGGCAAACTCACGGGACAAAGTAGTGACGTCGGGGCTTGAAGTTGAGGATCCTTCAGTCACCTTCAGCAGCTTTTCCTCGTACTGGTTCAGTCGTGACTCGAAAAGCTTCTCCAGGTTCTTTAAGTTCTCGGACAAATTGTGTTCCATTGTGAAGTGAAATGACGCAATATAAAAACAGTGGTTGTGCAGGAAAAGTGTGAATAGTTTTATAATAGCAGTTTATGTGGGAGCTCCGCAGGTACTTATTCCATTAAATAATGAATAAATTTTGCAATTAAATGTAAATATATGCAGGAGCAATAAATCAGGTGACTTTCACTTACGACTACCCACGAACGAAAAAAGTTTTATTATTATAACATTTTATTATATTCCAATCAATTTAATCAAATCAATTTTCATTTTATTTTTATTTTTAATTTTATTTCATATTAAATCAATCCAATCTAATTTTATCGATTCCTTAAAAGTCAATTAAATTTATTCAATGCATTTTAATCTAATTTAAAAATTTACTGTTTTATCTTGATTTTAGAAATTATTATAAAATGTTATTTACCTACTGACTTACAATTATTATTTTAGTGCTTTGATTACCTATTTGTTTCTGTGACTAATATTCAATTGGGAATGCTATGTACGCCGTTATTGTGGCAGGCATCAGAAATTATTTTAATTATGTTGTAATCAATGTGTTAATGTTTGCCATGTGGCTGTACTTATAATAATAAATAAAATAAAAGCGTTAATCTAGGCGTTACGCAGATGTGGCCAAGAACGTGTTAATTTACAAACGACACTACTAAATTTACATAACGCCTTAGCTAAAGCGTAGTTGGACATTACCATTAACGTTAACGCAGGTGGAGCAGTAGCATAAAAGCTATTGCTCTTTTGAACAGAAATAAATGACAGTTGACAACTACAACAAAGTGACAAAGTTCTAACAAAATTGTATACATATTTTTAGACGTGATGTGTGCATACAGGAAAAACAGGTTACTAAGAACATCCACAAAAGGGTACTGTACTTACAGTACAGTGCGGCGGTCTTTCAGATGGGACCGGATTTTTCATCACACTTGGACAAAATCATTCATTACATCATCCATTAATGGAGATGTTTCATACATTAAGAAGTACTTGATCTTTTCCTTCCATTATACCTCTGTTCATCTCGTAAGGAATTGTCTGTTTTTAGGGTTCCGTAGCCTAAATGGCAAAAAACGGAACCCTTATAGATTCGTCATGTCTGTCTGTCTGTCCGTATGTCACAGCCACTGTATTCCGAAAGTATTAAGACTACACAGTTGAAACTTGGTAGGTAGATGTATTCTGTTAACCGCTTAACGAATTTGAGCGTGAACCGCTCTTAGGTTTTTACATAAAAATAAAAATAAAAAAAGATTAAGGGGGCTCTCCATACATGGAACTGAAACTGAAAAAAAATTTTTTCTTCAAACCAATACATGTTGGACGTCTATAGATAGGTTAGTCTTTAAAAATGACATTGAGGTTCCTACAACAACTTTTTCTCAAAGTCAACCGTTTGGAAGATATAAACTGCCAAAGTGATATAATGTGTGTCCCCCCCTTTAACTTTTGAAATAAGAGGGTCAAAAATAAAAAATAAAAATATAAGCTATAGATATTAATAAACACTTTCAACGGAAATTGGTTTGAACGAGATATAGTAATTAGTTTTTGAGATATAGCACATTTTCCAAAACCGCAAATATAACTTTGTCATTCATACCAACACTGAAAAACAAAGTTATTTTTGCAGACGAAAAATGATAGGTGGTATTAAATATGGTATGATATAAGGTAACTACGGAACCCTACGGCGCGTGGCCCGACACGCACTTGGCCGGTTTTATGTTTCACTTTTGATAAAAAAGCAATCGCGTGATGACTGAGCAAAAAAACTATTACGTAAATAATCTTGGACGATAGTGACTGATTGCTAGCGTTATTTCAAAGTGAACAGTTTAGGAACAATTAGCAGTTTGATGTTCTTAGTTTTTATCAACCTCCTTAGACAGTTTTTGAATATTGCTTACTCTTTTTTTATAATGTAGTAGACATGATGTTAGGTAGGCCCGCCCGCCCTACGTAACGGCGCGGGGGCGGCTAAATGATCGTAGTTATTGATCTCATGAAGGCAATGAGTTGGCTTTATGACTATTAGATTTGATTTAATACAAATTAAACCTTTGAAAATCACATTAAATAAACAAATTTTTTTTTTCAAAGTTTGAAAGTAAGAAGTAGATGATAAGAACATTAAATAATCATTTAATTTGTATTTGTCCTGTTGATACTGGGTAAAGAATTAAATTCTATACACCAGTGGCAGAAAAGGACGGATATTAATTCTCGTCCTGTTGATACTGGGTAAAGTATTAAATGCTATACACCAGTGGCAGAAAAGGACGGACATTATCTCTCAGCCAGGATTGGTGAGCTGGTCACTTTGAGCTGTTTCCAACAATTGCTGAAAAAAATAATTTGGGTTGTAGATTCACTGTGTAGTCAAAGTGTTAAAGTGTTACATTTGACCTAAGACCAATGATCTTGGATAAACATCTTGCTCATCTTACACTTACCAATAATAACTAAACTAAATAGAAAACTAAACCTTAAAAAATTGCCCTATTTCTGTACTTAAATAATCATACAATCCATACCAAATAACAGTTTAAATTAAAACAATGATTATGAAAAAAAAAATTGTAATAATCAAGTTAGATAGAATATTTGAGACTACATCATTCAATTTCTTAGTCCATAAAATATAATTTTTAAACTTTTAGGTTTTTTTTTATGCATTCACAATGCTATTTTTATATTAAGATTATTAATGCAATTGAAAAATATTAGAAATAAATATTAGAAAAAATCGACTCACCCATAGCAGCTCAGACGGGACTCGAACCCGCACCCCCAATGCACTAACCAATTATGATACCGAGTCGCTAGCAGGATTGACGAAATTTTCTAATACTTAATAAATATAAAATAATAATATAAATATAAAATATCATTTAATGCACAATGTAACTGTGTAACATTCAACAGACTTTGGGGAGAGAACTTCTTCAACGCCCAGACCAAGAAGTGGGCTAAACAAAAGGACAATGAGAACAAGCGTTCGTTCTGCATGTACGTGCTGGACCCCATCTACAAGGTGTTCGATGCCATCATGAACTTCAAGAAGGAGGAGATCGAAAGCCTGCTCAAGAAGATCGGAGTCACTCTCAAGCACGAGGACTCTGATAAGGACGGCAAGGCTCTGCTCAAGGTACTAATGGATACTAATATTAGAATTAGAACAACCATTGTTATTTTTGAGCTTAGTCTAACTTCTCAAATTCTACTAAAATATAAAAGAACTAAAAAGTTAGCTCACAGTACGAGGCCTATATCTTGAATTTTTTTCGACGGAGTGGGGATAAGTTCGCGCTTAGCTCTTGTGAGTGACCAATAGCGCGCGCCCCTCTCGCCGCCCGCGCCCCTCACCGCTACGCATGCCCAAAATACGCGTTTCGCGCAATCCCCACCCGATTTCAAGATATTTGCCGCGTACTGTATCATAATTTACAGCTACTTTCATAAAGTATGATGTTGTAGCTAACTACTTAATGATTGATACATACCATAACACATGGTTTTATTTTTTCTAAATTTATTGTTTTTTCTTTTACACTCTAATAATTTGATAAAAACAGTCCCAAGTGTTGCCAGTTACTTATACAATAAGCTTCTGGGTGTCAAAGTGGACTAAAATTATACTTCTTTCCGGAATTGGTTGACAGTTCTCATAGCTGTTGACCCCATTAATGATAGATACATTTATTCAACCTTAAGGCATTAAGGCTTAAGTTTCAAAATTACTTATTTTTATAGTGTTAGATAAAACTTGGGTTTATGAGATCACACACATCTACGACCTTTAAAGCACTCGAAACACGCGAATTTTTGTCTTTCGTATATCCCTTTCGACATCTGTCAACATGACAGCTAGTGCTGCCAAAAGAGATCAGGATTAGAGGTGTTCACTTCAATGTATTTTCTGCATCTAATGCTACGGCTCCACCTGCATTTTAACGCATAGCTTAAACCGTTAATCTAGGCGTGACGCAGATGTGGCCAAGACTTAACGTCTTTAATTTACAAACGACATTACAAATGTCACTGAACGTTAAGCGATACTTCAATAGAAATTAACTTAAGCGGCGTTAAAACCTTAATGTAGCCAAAACGCATTTTTAACGCTTTAATTAAAGCGTAGTTGGACATAGCCGTAGCATAACAATAGCTACATTAACTAAAGATTACGGTTGAAAATGACTTTTATTTCAAATGTCGTGTTTTGTATAGGTGGTGATGCGTACGTGGCTGCCGGCCGGGGAAGCCCTGCTGCAGATGATCGCCATCCACCTGCCGTCGCCCGTGGTGGCCCAGAAGTACCGTATGGAGATGCTGTACGAGGGACCCCACGACGACGAGGCCGCCCTCGGTATCAAGGTAAACTACTAAACACCATACATGTGCACTGTAGACGTTACATTTACTGAAACTCATAAATATAGTTCTTAAGGCTGGTTTACATTATCTTAGTCTTTTGTAGAGTACTTTAGGAGAGTGCTTTAGTGGAAACATGTAAACGGTCGTCTTATGACTAAAGAGAGCAACGTTCTAGTAGCCTTTCTACTCGCTTTCCAGTAGCACCCCCTGCGCGCCCGCTCACCCCCGTGCGATATTTTACTCGCACTCGCACTGGAAGCATGTAAATCGACATTTTAGTAGCGTCTTTAGTAGAGTGCATTTGCCGGTGAACGCGTGACGAGTAATTGAATTAAATAATAGGTATTAGGTATGGCGAAAATGACACTACTGGAAGCGTGTAAACGGTCACTGGAAAGGCACCAAAACTACTAAAGCACTCGCATTCGAATCTACTCGCACGCTATTAAGCACTCTACTAAATACTAAGATAATGTAAACCAGCCTTTAGAGTTTAATAAACTAATGACGTTTATTCGCTTACTATAATAGTTATGCCTGGCTTATACGGGGTCGGTAACATGGCAGTACAGTAACCCAGACCAGCGCTTACTTGCTACTGGGCTTCTGTTGACACTAGTTACAACCCAGTTCAGGGGCTGTATTATGACCTCTTATTTCCAGTCAGTTTTCTGACTGGCTATCAATCTATCTCTTTTATTTGCTATACAGCGAGAAAGAGATGTCACTACAGCAATTTATAAACCTGGCAGGATTTAAGAGCTCGTAATACGCTTTCAGTGCTGACTTCTCGCTCGCAAGTCAGTCCAGCTGACTAGCCACCTGTTCTATTTTCGGGCTCAGTACGACTTACTGCCGATCCTGTTTATGATCCTGCTGATCATGTACCCAGTTACATGGTGTGAAATTTCCGAATCACTGGGTCCAGTCGCTGACCCCGTATAAACCAGCCCTTATGTCAGGCACATTTACTATGACAACTCATAACAGAGAGGTAGTGTCGTGGTGAATGACGGTCTCAGACAGTCAATGTCAGCCTATCAAATGTTTAGGATAGGAACGTTTATGCCTAAGGTACTAAAGATTAGTGATGCAACGGAAGTGTCTTAACGGAACCAGAAACAGATGTCAAAAGTAAATTTTAGCAGAAACGGAAACGGAAGTGTAAATAATATGAAAAAAAAAACAAATTTACAAATATAATTCTTTATTAAGTATCAAGGTATGATTCCGATCTCGGCAACAGCAGCAGTGTTGCCGCAGCAGTGCACTCCAAATTTAACCGTAATGTTACGTATGAAAGGCTCAATTTGATGTGAGCGGAGAAGCGACGCGACACTGCTGCGCAACACTGCTGCGCGGCACTGCTGCCGCAACACCACTGGTCCCCATACATTCTCTATAGGTTTATATGAGACTACATTCCGAGCTCGGCAGCAGTGCTGCGCAGCACTGTCGCGCAGCAGTGTCGCGCAGCAGTGCTGCTGACATCGGAATCATACCTTCAAATGCACCAAATCTAGATTAGACCTGGGCTGACCCCTCCCCCGCGCGCTCAACCGTCCAGCGACTCGCACGCGCCTCGCGCCGCGCATGCGTAACTCTCAGCCGTCGGTTGTAAACTTCCGTTTAAATCTCCGTTATAGAAGTTGCGGAAACAAAAGCAGAAACGGATGTTGAAAATCGCGCGGAACTTCCGCACTTGCGGAAACAGAAACAGAGATCCGTTGCATCACTACTAAAGATGATTATGTTCTGTTTCATAAAGCCTGTAGTAATTTAATAAAACCAGTCCCAAGTGTTGCCAGTTACTTATACAATAAGCTTCTGGGTGTCAAAGTGGACTAAAATTATACTTCTTTCCGGAATTGGTTGACAGTTCTCATAGCTGTTGACCCCATTAATGATAGATACATTCATTCAACCTTATCATTAAGGCTTAAAATTTAAAATAATTAGTTTATAAAACTCTTTATCTACTCTCATATCGTTTTCAAAATAATCTCAAATTCGAATTATGAATTTCAAAACGAATTTATATTGGCATACTTTATACACGCAATACCGAAAAAAAATTAAAAAGTTATTTTATAACATACCTTCGCTATACTAAAGTATGCTATAAAATAACTTTTTTTCTCATTACGATACGGGGCCAATCCAAGAAGAGCAGGTGCCGCGATATTAAAAAAAAAACAATGATATTCCCATATACTTTCCATGATTAAAATGTACTCTATGGTGATCGATGACTTAGCGTAACAATTCGTCTGCTGGAATTCACTCATATCATTATTTTTTTTTCTAATAGAATACGCGCCATTTTTTTATTTTAATTTTTATTTCGCTTAAAAATTTCTGATAGTAGGTAGTGAGTGTGAAAAAAGACTCCCCGATATTTTAAATGCGGCGACGGAAAAACGTCTTACTTTACCTAGGTAAGTAACCTACCTACCTACCTAAATCAAAGTCGAGAAACTACTTACTCTTTTTACTATTGATATTTTATTTTGTAGGTTCAATCACAAATTGTATGAGAGTAGATAAAGTAGTGTATGAAACTGTACATAACTAGGTATTAAAACACTTGTGTGATACTATTAAAAACCTCGCCTACGGCTCGGTTTTTAAACACACACTCATGTTTTAATACCCCTCATTATGCATCAGTTTCATAAACTACTATTATTAGATCACACAACTTATACAGCGTGTAACAAATAGTTAAACCAGTATATGGTAGATAGGTACCATCAATGGGGTTGGCAACGCAAAGCTAATTGTAGATGTCGCTGCGTACGCTTGTTCCTAAGACAGTAGACGTTCAGAACAAAATGCATGGGAAAGTAGGTATTTATTTTGTTGTATTTTTTTTACCGAAAAAGACCCATTGACCCAAAATGGATATAAAAGACTATTCTACAATGCAAATGCCGGAATTGAAAGCCAAATTAAGACGTTTTTATTCTTACAGAATTTATAATTTTTTTCTATATCCAGATTTATCGGAAATTTGTAAGTGCCAACATTTTTAAAGCCTATTACACAGAATTTAATCATTTTAAAGCTAAGAAAACGATTTTTTAAAGTAAAAGTCCTTTGTTTTCATAGCTCTCGTGGAACAAGCGTACGCAGCGCCATTTTGACTTCCCCATTAGCGAACAACATTTACTATGGGACTAAAATAACTCTAAAATTGCGAAAAAAAAATCTGCTGTTACATACAAAAATTAATAATGAAAATATGAAAATGTATGAAACAGCCAATTTCTTTTCGGTATTTCAGAGTTGATCCTGATCCCATAATCCATATTAATAGTTGTTCAGTTTGATGGTCCCTATCTACTTTATTGTGGTTTAACCATTAAGCCAGGCCTAATAAATCAATCCACAGATAGGGTAGGCCTAATCCAGTTTAGGAGGTGGAGCTCGGTGGCGCAGTGGTTTAGCGCCTGGCCCAGCGATTGCGGAGGTTAAGCAACGTTCGCAAGGGTCGGTCATGGGATGGGTGACCAAAATTTTATTATCTCGAGCTCCTCCGTGCTTCAGAAGGCACGTTAAGCCGTTGGTCCCGGCTGCATTTGCAGTCGTTAACACCCACCAATCCGCATTGGTCCCGCGTGGTGGGTTAATGGCCCGTCCTCCTTATCCACCCATAAGGAAGGCCTGTGTCCCAGCAGTGGGGACATTAAAATGGCTGTGATGATGATGATGATGATGAATCCAGTTTAGTTGCTCGCTATCGCTTAGCAACTAATCTGGATTTGGCGTATCCCTATCTGGATTGATGATTGGATCCCTCCGTATCAGAAGGACAATTTAGTAAAACGCCCTTCTGGGGGTTATTCTGTTACATGTTGTATAAACTACAACCTATACAACACTCAAAACGCGCAAACATCTGTTTTTAGTTTGGTCCTTTTGTTTAAAAAAACTAAAGAGTTTGTTTGTGACAGACGTGCGACCCCGAGGCGCCGCTGATGATGTACATCAGTAAGATGGTGCCGACGTCGGACAAGGGGCGGTTCTACGCGTTCGGGCGCGTGTTCTCCGGCAAGGTCATCACCGGACAGAAGGCCCGCATCATGGGGCCCAACTTCCAGCCAGGCAGGAAAGAGGTATGGACGTTCTTACATCATTTTATGTAGAAAATGTTGCTAGAAAACAACATTTCAATATTCTGATTAATTTTGTCATGGTTACTTGATGGAATATTGCAGAAAGTATATTATACTGTAGCTTTTTTCTTGTTACCGAAAGAACTAATAGAAGAAAAAAGCTACAGTATATACTTAAAAAAAGGTACAAAAACTGCTCTTTGATAAATGCTATTATAGTGTTTCAGATTTTTTAAATGATAAAGATTTAAATATTTAATTAAATATTGTCTATTAATTGAAAAAAAGTTAGTCGTCGTCTCAACTCTTCTCCAAATAATTTGCTGTGCCCTTTTCAAGGTTTACAATGTACTTTGTTATTTTACTACCTACCGTCTTGTTATCATTGTAGAATGCTGTAAAGTGAATTAAAATAAAAAAAAATTGTATCACAAGTTCTAATATAACACAAGTTGATTTAAGTTGCTTTAGATGGGCTTTGTAGTTATAAATTATATCTTTACTATTGAAATTCAAGTTTAGTGCTCTAAGCTATTGTGAAATGCCAGGATTTAGTAATTTTTTGTCATTATAGAATTCATAGTATATAAAATTAAAGTTAAAATAAATATCTTCCCGCACAATCCGTGCCCCGCCGTAGCGCGCGCGATGATCGTTCGTGGCGCGCGCGCTGACGGCGGCGGCGTGCGTCGGAAGTAGAGTATACGTCGGCCGCGCTGTAACGCTGCGCAGGACCGCTATCCTTATGTCCTAGGACCGCATGCTGAGGCGCGGACGATACAAATTACTTGAAAAAAATCATTATCTCTTATATAAAAGTGAAGGGGTGACTGACATATCAACGCCCAGCCCAAACCACTGGACCTAGAGACTTGAAATTTTGAACAAAGATACTTTGTACAGTGTAGGCATCCACTAAGAAGGGATTTTTGGAAATTCCACCCCTAAAGGGGTGAAATGGGGGTTCGAATTTTGTATGGAAAAAAATATTAAATAGACATTTTGACTTGAAACTTCGTAGGAGTATTTCTTAAAACAAATAAGCAAACACGTGTTTCGTGGTTTTCTGAAAACAAACCCTTTAGGGGGTAAATGGGGCAAAAAAATCCCAAAATGACTGACAAATCAACGCACAGCCCAAACTACTGGACTTAAAGACTTGAAATTTTGTACACAGATACCTTATACAGTGTAGGCATCCACTAAGGAAGGATTTTTGAAAATTTCATCCCCAAGGAATCAAATTTCGTATGAAAGTCCCTCAGTTTTGAAGCTAGGATCTCCAAATTTTGTGTTTAGGCTGACAATTGAAAGTTAAAATACGTGTCTCAGTGTTTTTCAAAATTCTACCCCCGAAGGGGTAGAAAGGGGGATGAAGTTGTGTATACAAGAAAATCCTTAATTTTCGAAGTAAAAATCGCTAAATTTATAATTTAGGCTTCTGGATGGAAATCTAACGCAACGTATATTGTTATATTAGTATTTTAACCCTTATGGGGATGAAATGGGGTTAAATAAACCTAAAAATAGATGTGGAGGTCGTCATTGGGGTTTACTGGGATGATGATTACGAAAATGACATTTTTATTTTGGAGTCTAACACAGTGGCCATGATATAACCCCTAAAGGGGTGAAAATGGGGTTCAAATTTTGTATGGAAAAAGAATATAAATTGACATTACTTCTTTAAATTTTGGTAGGGGCACGTCTAAAAATAAATAGACAAACATGTTTTGTTATTTTGAAATGGGGTAAGTAAACTTAAATCGATATGGATGTCGTTCTTGAGGTTTTGTGGGATGGTGATTGCGAATATGACATTTATTTTGAAGTCCAACACGGTGGACGTGATTTTTTTCCAGATGACGGGGATGGGAACGGTAACGGGAAATGGACATGATTCATTCAAATAGTGGTTCAAACTTTTGTTAAGGGGCCGGAGACGGGAGAGGGAGAGATTATCGTAATAAACTAGCTTTTGCCCGCGACTTCGTCCGCGTGGATATTAGAGAAAATCGTTAGGGAACCTTCAACCAGGATCCGACCAGCCGTATTTACGCGATTAGCGGGCCGCGTGTGGCGGGCCTCGCACGAGGCTGCTCGCTTGGTGAGGACTCGCCTAATCGCGTAAAAACGGCTGCTCGGATCCTGGTTGAAGGTTCCCTAATGATTTTCTCTAATATCCACGCGGACGAAGTCGCGGGCAAAAGCTAGTATCAGATAAAATTAACAACTTCTCACTGACATAGAATGGTGGAGGATATATGCAACAAGTCTACCTCTATCTTTGCTCTTATTTAAAATTTCAGTAAGCATTGAACAAAAATGTTGAATCTCTGAGGTCAAGTGGTTTTCAAGGTGTTACCATCTCAGGTCCCGAGTTCGATCCCCGGCTGGGTTAATTTAATTAAACACGAACTTATCAATATTGTCATGTCAGATCTCCCAGCATGACCACCGAAATGCGATATGATAATTATAGCGATTTATCACTTTTGACTGTCAAAAGACAATGGGTTTTGACAGTTAAGTTTTGATAAAATGCACGCGATTTATATCGTGTTTCGGTGGTCATGCTAAAGGGGCAGGTCTAGGTGTTTGTGGTATCCACCTTTGTTTCCGATTTCAAGTGTTTTAACTTACTTTGGAACCGTAGTAATATTCTATGGGCAACAGCGTCGCTTAACCAGTAACAACAAAATTCATATGCGCGCGTGTCGCCCCTGCACGAACTAAACGTATGTTAGTAACGGCGCGGCGTGCAAGCGATTTTAACCTTAAGAGTTGTTAAGCGACGCTGTTGCCCATGGTACGTGATGTAATATTTTGCGTTTAGAGTATTCATGGGTCTCCAAACTTTTTAGCATAAGGGCCAGACTAAGGCTGACCCCAGACCTAGCGGTTTCATTTCTTTGCTTTGCTGTTGTACTAGAACAGAGGGGGTATTACAACCTCTTAAAACTTGCCAGGTTTATGAATTGCAATAGTTACATCTCTTTCTCGCTGTATAGCAAATAAAAGAGACGCATTGATAGCCATTCTGAAAACTGGCAAGTTTTAAGTGTTTGTAATACGGGGGCAGGGCTGAGTTCTGAGGAATACAAAGTCTTCGTTTGCCATTTAGAATACAGATAATTTAAACTTTCTTATATACTAAATCAAATACAAGGTCTCCCGCTTAGGGTTTGCGAACCGATGGCGTAGCTTCTATGACATTCACAAGTGCTTGTAACAGCCTAGACTGAATAAATTATTTTGAATTTTTGAAATATAATCTGTTTTTTTGAGAAGCAACCATGAACTTTTTGAAACTTGACACAAAAACATCAAAATACAAAATAATGTCAAATGAAATTGTCAATTTTTGTATAGATAAACGTCAGAGCGTTTTTCAACGACCGATTTTGATGGTTAAAAAGTTGCAACACACTTATGTTTGGAACGCCGTTAGAGCCTAATGTTACACTCGGGGCGTAGGTTTTGAACGCGCATCAAGCAAAGCAAAGAAATGAAACCGGGAGGTCTGGGGCCAGCCTAACTCCTCCATAAAGTCCCAAGGGCCAGGATCTAGCTAGCTCATCGTATACCAACATAATATAAATTCAATTACAGTGTCGGTACGATACGGCCTGTTTTCGCGGCCCGGATTGTAGGTGTTCGCGGGCCGGAACTAGCCCGCGGGCCATCCGTAGTTTGGAGAACCCTGGTAACTAATATCATAGTAGAACCAAATAAGTAGGCCAACTCGAGCCTCGAGCGAGCGATACAGCTTAAACACGTAGGGCTGTCACATCGCTAGTTTATTCAGTCATCATATAATGCATAGTCAATCTCTATACAAAATATTGTTTTCCTTGTAGGGTAAGCATCAGAGATCGATAATACAAAGTCTTTTTAATAATTTTTGTACGTAGACCAGCGCATCGACTAACATGATGAATTTAATGTTAATTGTTATTTGACAGATGTATGTGATACATTGGCACTTTCGTTTTGACACCAATAAAAACTTACTGAAGAAAAGTAGCAATGTACCACATCTATCTGTCAAATTACAGTTTACATTAACTTAATTGTTGTCAGGAATTGACTACACTACAATGCTTTCATTGCCTACGTCATGTTATGTGATTTGAAAACTTACGGTCGAAATAGGATTAATTAAAACGTGTCTTTACTAAATAATGTATTTATTCAAATAAAATAAAATGATTATGAAATTTTATTTTTTACACAATTAACTGTTTTTACTTTTTCATTTACCTACACCTACACTTATCAAAATAATAATCTTTAAATTTGGAAATTGAATACTATCCATAACCTCAAATAATAGGCATTAAAAGTACCTTTTCCTGTAAGAATTTGCGATTAAAAAAAAACAAAATTGATATAAAAAAAATTTCGTCTGTTTCGACAAGTACGAAATGCCTTATTATTTAAATTTAATGTAAGATATATCCTCATTCTTACAAATCTTTTTTGCAATAATACGAGTATCTTTGTAATATGTACTGTAGGTAGTTAACTAGTTACACGTTCAAATTATGACGAGCGGCAGCACAGCGGCGTGAAGCGTGCGTGAGCGCGGGCGGGATTACGTACGGGCTACGGCACAGCCGTGACTGTTGCACCTTTATCACCTTTAAATTTTGTCAGTGTGTGCGTGCGACGACGCATACGTACGGGCGCACTCACATACAAACCGCGATCGTGCGTATAATGAGTAAGATGACTTACTTATTTGGTTCTACTATGCTAATATGTCGTGTGTCGCCCCAGGACGTGTACGAGAAGACGATCCAGCGCACGATCCTGATGATGGGGCGCTACGTGGAGGCCATCGAGGACGTGCCGTCGGGCAACATCTGCGGGCTCGTCGGCGTCGACCAGTTCCTCGTCAAGACCGGCACCATCACCACCTTCAAGAACGCCCACAACATGAAGGTAACACATTTGTACCTACCTTATTCTTAGGGTTATGTACCCAGAAGAGAAAAAACGGGACCCTATTACTAAGATTCCAATGACCGTCTGTCTGTCTGTCACCACACCAGGCTGTATCTCATAAACCGTGTTATCTAGTCACTTAAAATTTTCACAGATGTATTTCTGTTGCAGCTTTTACAATAAATACTAAAAACAAAATAAACCGACTCTCACTTGGCCGGTTTTTCATTTGTGAATTGCTTTGTTCTAATACAAAATTTTACAATTCTGTCGACTTATGGCCGAATACTCAAACGCTTATTAACTTTGAGGAGCTCTCAAACGTCGACCTGTCGCATTAAATGTCAAAGATATGACAAAGACAGCATGCTGTTTGAGAGCCGCTCAAAGTTAAGTAGCGTTTGAGTATTTGGCCATTAGTATATTTGACTTTGTAGATATTTTACTGATCTTAAAAATGTGATGTTAAATAGGTACTTATCACACTTAGTTTAATAGTATATTTTTGATTTCAATTATATCGTTTCATTTTGGGAAATGTAGTTGGAAGTCTTAGTAAATTTTTGATCAGTATTTAGTGATTTAGTAACGACGTAAAGAAACGCTAAGATCTAATTACAGTATTGTCTTGCCACAGTACAATCTAGACGCATGATACCCCGCTACTGCAAACATTCTTCACGCCACTAATTTGAGAACACCCTAAACACTGTGTTGACATGTGATCATGGGCGTATTTAGAAATATTTTCTCCAGAGGGCCTGGCCTCCAGTGATCTCTTTTTGTATGAAGGTTTTATAATTTTTCAGTTTGTTACTTAAAATTCTGAGGTGGGCACCAGACTATTCTGGGATGGGCACGGCCCATCGGTCAAAAATCGCCGAGAATAAGTTTTTTTGGCTGCAATAGAGATTTTAGTAACATTTTTAATAGAGATTTGTGATTAGAGATAATCTCGAATTCGAGAAATGTCGCAGAACGCGAGAATCGGCCTCCGGCTCCCTTCCTCGGCCCATACAAGTGATCTAATTCATAAATTGTGTGTTAGGTGATGAAGTTCAGCGTGTCGCCGGTGGTGCGCGTGGCCGTGGAGCCCAAGAACCCCGCCGACCTGCCCAAGCTGGTCGAGGGGCTGAAGCGGCTGGCCAAGTCCGACCCCATGGTGCAGTGCATCAACGAGGAGTCCGGCGAGCACATCGTCGCCGGCGCCGGCGAGCTGCATCTCGAGATCTGTCTCAAGGTACAATCATATCTGATCTGTGTTTCTTAAATATCGTTACTTCACACCATGAATAACTACTCTTCAAGCAAATAGATGTTTCGTACGAATTTGCTGTTTTTTCGTGGCCCACGAAAAAAAAAATAGTAAGCTCTTAGTAGGCTCAGACAATTATCTTGTACCTTTTTAAGCTATTAAAATTCGATAACCAGTCCCCTCATTATGTAATGGGGAATGTCTGAAAAATCAAATTGGCTTAAAAAAAAATATAGGTAAGGAATAAGCTCTCATAGTAATAGAAAAAAGTTTCAGATATTTCGGTGAAAAATTTCCATTCTGCTGTTACTTTTGTATATTTGTGAAATCAAAGTGACTTTAATTTTTTTTCACGCAACCCAAAATTCAGAACCTTTTTTCTATTATTAAGGGAGCTTATTCCTACCTATAAAAAAATATTCAGCCAATTTGATTTTTTTCGGATATTCCTCATTCTGTTACTAACAGCTCTCTTTGAAATCTATTAAAACATTTTAATATTAATGAAATTTTATTAGTTTCAGTTTATAACAGAGTGCTATAATATCACTCTGGTATTATATGAAATTGACAAACTTTATTAATTGTAATGATTTCAACTAAAATTTTCTTAGCAACACAGTTACGTAATCAATGGATATTATACAAAATGAGAAACATTATTAGTGGTTCAGTCTGAGTTAAGGCTTGCTTATGTGAAAACATTTGTCTCTGTCTTTTTCTTTACGTGTAAAGAGTAGGTATGGAAAATAACCTCATTCTGCACTTTTTCGTTGTTTTTTCATCATTATCTTTAGCACAATTTTCTTTCTTGAAAAAAGTGATTGGAGCAACTGCACAGTACACTAAAGTGTATTTTGATGTAGAATTCAATACGTTACCGCTATTATTTACGTCAAAAATATGACCCACGAGAAGTGCTTTTGATGATATTCTGATTTTTTTACAATCATCTGTGAGGTTTATACGTAATTTAATACTTGTAGCTACTAAATAATCTCTTTAGCTTGTCGTATGTCGTTTTCTGTGGCTACAACTTTACGTTTTCTATGTAAAATATGGCCGGCACAAACTACGTTTTCCTATCATGAACCCATAGCTAAAACTAACGCATAGTGTTGTACAGGATCTGGAGGAGGACCACGCGTGCATTCCCATCAAGAAGTCGGACCCGGTGGTGTCGTACCGCGAGACGGTGGCCGAGGAGTCGGACCAGATGTGCCTGTCCAAGTCGCCCAACAAGCACAACCGGCTGTTCATGCGCGCGCAGCCCATGCCCGAGGGGCTGCCCGAGGACATCGACGATGTAAATATATGTTGCAATAGGTGCATTCCAGCAGGCTAATCGCTGGGTCACCGATCGCTTTTAAACATGGAAAGTAAAATAATGGTAAATAAAGTTACAATCCATGGTTAAAATGTACTTTAAGGCGACTTCTTGTAGTTCTTCTATCTCATGAAGTACGTTCGGATATGAGTGTTGTTAGGCGTGCACTTGCGCATTATTTTAGTGTGCGAAATATGAGAGCGAACAGACTCACACTGAAACAATGTGCATGCAGAGGTATGCACACACTAATAACATTTATATCCGAACGGACTTGTGAGATGGAACAACTATAAACTTATCATTTTTAATAAAACACGCAGTTAAAGTTTTCTGTGTTGTAAAATTATATATGAATGTGGTAAAAAATGTACCACATACTTAAGATGAATTGCCTATTAATATAGCACTGGCTTCTATTCTAATAAGTTTTTTTTGTAGTAATGACTGACATAAGGTTTACTTTTTCATAGAAACATCTGGCTAGCCATTCTTCAAAGCTCTGCTGTTGCTTATTACTTTGAGAATATTATTAAAATAAACGTATCGTTTTTAAATTTTAATTTATAGAATTCACAATGCTATTTTCATACAATTTATTATAATATACTAATTCGCGAGTTCGATTCCCGCCTAAAGAATATAATCTGGTGCGTGTTGAATTTTTTCTAGTATATTATTTAGGCTCGTATTATACCGGGTGTAACAAGACCTTCAACGAAGCCGAAGTCCACGTATTCTGCCCATCATCAGGATCATTTTTGACTTTTCAACTATACCTGGGAAACCAATAGTTACGAAGTTATTGAAGGTCAAAGTCAAAATTTTTTTGGTTTTTTTTATTAAATCTTATTTTATTCGTTATTTCTTACTTTTTGTCCAATGAAACATTATCAAAATTTTAAGTATTTCGTAACAAAAAATGTCTTCAAAACGTCGTCACTCGATGTATCTCATGAGCACGCACATAAATGCTGCCTTTCAACTCGGCCGCACGCAGCTGTGTAGCTTACATTCGCAGGCGCAGTCTGTTGTACGCGTTACATTGCGTGGTAAAGTATGCAATGCTTTTTTAACACCAAAAATCAAAATCGTTTCCCAGCAATAATTTTGAACAGATGGTCCTGATGATGGGCAGAATACGTAGACCTCGGCTTCGTTGAAGGTCTTGTTACACCCGGTAGAATCAAACCCAAATCTCTGCTTTGAGCCACAGTTAGAAAGAGATGGTACTTTTAATCGTACATAGCGCCATCTTTTTCTACCTTTACTCGAGAGATTTGAGTTTGAGTTTGATTTTATAACACGAGCCTTAGTATTAACAGATCGTCTCGTGTACAGGGCAAAGTAAACCCCCGCGACGACTTCAAAACGCGTGCGCGCTACCTGACGGAAAAGTACGAATACGACCTAACGGAGGCGCGTAAGATCTGGTGCTTCGGGCCCGAGGGCACGGGGCCCAACATCCTCGTGGACTGCTCCAAGGGAGTGCAGTACCTCAACGAGATCAAGGACTCGGTCGTGGCTGGATTCCAGTGGGCCGCTAAGGAGGGCGTTATGGCTGAGGAGAACTTGCGTGGAGTGCGATTCAACATTTACGATGTGACGCTGCACACTGACGCCATCCACAGGTATAATACATTTATACGTACTTGTCCTATTTGGTGAACAGGGCCCAACGTCGACTGCTTCAAGGGGGTGCACATGGAATACTGAACAACCTATAGCTGGGGTGGCCAAGTGGATCGCGATCGACTAGTCAATCTCTGGAGAACTGTCTCCGTGTAGTGTAGCGAGCAGTAGATTGCGAGAGACTACAAAAACTGCTTTGCTTGTGGTAGCAAAGCAAGTAGCAACCGAACGGTGCGGGAGGCGGGTGTGGCGGTTTTGTAGTGCAAAATACCACAAAAATGAAAATGCTTAAGCCAATTTCAATAGGTCAAGGAAATTTAAAGTAGATCGCAGCCCTAGACAAGTTGGCCACCCCTGACCTACAGTACTTCAAGATAAAAAATGGGCATCGGAAACAATCATTTAACATAACAAAGACAATTAACAAAAAGTGGCACTGAAAGTCACTTACAATTTCAACTTTATTGCAATGAAATAAATGTCAACGTCATTTCTAAGGAAAACAAAAACACGAAGTTAGCCGATGCCCCTTCTTTATCTTGAACTACTGTAAACCCGCGTATAACCCCAAAAGTGAGACAAGTTTTACTTGTATGAAACATATGGGAAAAGAGTTTCCAATACCTTTTTATCTAAATAAGTTGCCCTGTGAATTACAGATTATGTACCAAGTAAATGTCAAAGTGTAGATGTTCATTCAGCATTTAATAAACAAAATATGTAAAATCAACGATTCGCCGTCACCCAGATAAACCCTGTGAGGTTTTCGTGGTGCGGCAATATGCACAAAAATGTGTATCTAAAGTGTATTGAATAAACAAATAATAATAATGAAACTACTCGATTTCGGAATAGTTTTGGTCCTCCTAACTAAATTCTGCATGCAGATAGTTCTTTGTAGATAGACAAATTGAAATCAATTTGCCTATCTCAAAAAGTTTTAAAATTCTACCTATTTGCATTGTACGTGATTGTACTGACTTTTGTTATTTTGTCTGTAAACAGAGGTGGCGGCCAAATCATTCCTACAACCAGAAGATGTCTGTACGCTTGCTTGCTCACTGCGCAGCCCAGACTTATGGAGCCCGTATATCTATGTGAAATTCAGGTAATGTCCCTTATTTTTCATACTAACGTTTGCTTATCTTATTATCCCTTTCCTGCTTGTATTAAACAATGTTAATTTAATAGCATCTTGCATTGCTTACATTGCATTGCATTAGGATACATTGCATCACAAGTAGAGATGGGCAAAGGACCCAATTTCTGGGTTTAACCCAGTTAACGCCCATAGACAATTTTGTTGAACTAAATAGAATCTTTAGAAATAAGAGGTTTCATCCTTCAAATATTTTTCTGTAATATGTTAACAAGAAATTGTTTCCATAGCAACGTCACCTTTGACATATCAATAGAAATAAGAAATCTGTAAAAAGTTTCTATAATTTACAATGTGAGTTTTTATCGGGTTTAAACCCAGTGGTCGGGTTTAAACCGGGTCATTTGTCCATCTCTAATCACAAGTTATTTAAATTCATAGATTGCATGGTTGTTGACCCCATATTGGCAATACCCACGTTTTTCCTGAGCGGGCTAGCATGTACCGATAGCCCCGCCTTTCCGAGACGTGGCAGAGCAACAGTTCTTTGTTTTGGCAACGTCCTGCATTTACGCATTGGTCCTTGTCCGAATAGGGGAACTAACACTCGTTATCGAAATTTTAAAAGAACCTCAAATTGGACACGTCCCTTTATTGTCAGTAGCATGATCTGATTTGATATCAATGGAAATCGCTGCTTATTTCACACAAAGTTGATAAATAAATTGACAACTGTAGTTTTGAGTATTGATCTTAAAAAATATATTGTGTCCTATTCGCCGTTATTCGAAGCCTTGGTAAACAGATTGAGAATAGCGAAGCCTTTCCGTTTCCCGTTCAGCATCATTATTATAGGTGTATCTTACCGAATTACGTCACATCCGCATCCGTGCGACGTCATACCTCACCCCACTTTGTTCACCAGGCGGCCATGCTAGTTTCAGCGCTCATTGGCGTCCTTTTTTCGCAACCGTTCACATCTAGTCAAACGCTGTTAGCGTTCGAAATTTAAAAATTTTCCTAAGTAGGTCAAACGCTGTTAGCGTTCGAATTTTAAAGTTTTCTAAAGTAAGTCAAACGTTGTTAGCGTTCGCGAAATTCTTAATTCAAATTTAGATTTTATATTACATATTTTTGTTGAAAAGTAACATCTTACGATTTATTTTCGGCTATATAATATGAGTGTGCGTAGTTTGAAAACCATACGTAAAATCGGTGTTAGTTGGGTCCGACTCTGTGTCGTCTCCGTTTTCGTCGTCATGTTCGTGGAGTAGCAGAGAACGAGGGTGAGGACATGGATCTACAGTAAATACGACGCAGGATTTGAATTGAATTGAGGTAATCTAACGCCTCGCCCTAAGGTCAGTGAAATTTTTCCATATTTTATAATGATATGATTCTACCCACGATATGTTGAAAAATATTTTCTGTTAATTCTAACATTCGTAAAATTGCCGTTCATGAGTGTTATTCGCTTTTGGCCTAAGCGATCTGATGAAAAGGTTATAATTTTGACAAATTTCATGCTTATGAAAATTTTTACGTTACGGAAAATATGTTTCGTACGATTCCTATACATTGTTGGTAAAGCTATATTGCGTTGAATGTGAGCTGAGCTTTGTGTTCTTCAAATATGAGAAAGTGTATACAGCTTGAGTTTATTCTGTGTCCTGGCGCTGTCCGGCCATTTATTTCCGTGGCATTTCGTTCAACTCATAATTCGTTCAACTTGACCAGTGTTGAGATTAACCATTGCGCCCTATTTTATTTAGAGATGTTGTTTAGCCGTAGTCGTTTGAACGAGTATTCAAAAATTTTTTTTTTTTTTTTTTTTTTTTTGAGAAAAGCCGCTGCTTTGTAAATTTGAATAGATACGTAACGAGCCACTTTTAACAAGAATAAGTATTCAGTGGTTTTGCAAAAGAATGTTGCCTTTATATTGGTGTTCAATTAAAACATTTATACAGTCAGATATTGGCTTGATTGCGGAATATTACAACAATTGATGGCGTATTTGATGCAGCGACAGTAAACGCTATCAATGCGCAAAATGACCCGGGTTCAGTTCCCAGTAAATTGAGCGCACTAATCTTGTCTTGTGTATAAATAAAAATAATTGCTTTATATTTGCTTTCTATGCTTTCCAAACCATTAATTTAATTGTTTTAACCTTTGATTGAATAAATGTGTGGTATATTACGCTTGTCGGGTACAGCTAGATAATAATAAAATTAATTGTGGTAATTGTTTTAGATAATTTTAAATCTATTTTTAATTGCAGGCAATTCAAAAGTTTATCATAGTAATTAGATATTTTCTATTATTATTATACCCCTCGGTTCCAGCTTGTTCCGCAACTGGACCGGGGAAGGTCTATCGGCTGCTCCTGGGACCGTTGACACAAGTTTATGAAAAGTTTTATCTAAATAATTTTGTATAAGTAATTAAAACATGCTGTTTTCTTCCTCTATGGTAGTAAGCCCCACATGTTGAGAGTTGTGTGATTTGTAACAATATTTTGATATGGATTCATCCGGTCACTTCGAAGCATCATTGATTGATAATTTGATATGAACTCTGGCGGTCACTCCTAATGGTTACCGTTGATTATGTATCTTACTATTTAACTTAATTCGGTCGCCCTCTGATGGGCACCGTCACTATAGTTATGTAAGGTGAATAAATAGATTAACATTCAATAAACATTTATTATGGTTTTAACATAATTAACATAAATTCGGCCGGTCGCTACAGAGCACCGTCGATTGATGTTTTAACATAAATTATTTCGGTTGCTTTTGATGAGCACCATCCAGGCACCGTCGATATGTACATATTTTTACTCATTTTATCTTATTATTTTATTTAATTTTTCGGTGTAAACACTGTCCTTAATCCCTGAAGGAGAGGAACTTAAAAAGGGGATCATCCAAAATATTCCCGTACTTCTGGTGGGCAACATGTTTCTAACAACCATTAGTTGCTGCTTACAGAACAACCAGAAGGATTTTGAATTTTTTCTTTGGAGAGTTATTTATTAATAGTATATTTTTTAACCGTGGGCCTGTTAAAACAAGTTATTTCGATTGAAATATTTCAATCAATATATTTTCCTGTTATTTAAAATGTTTCTTTATTAAAAATATCGAACCGGGTGCAAAGTCCGGGTGTCGCAAAGGAGGTTCACCAACAGTTGCGTTCTGGTGCTTCACTGGCCACTGCGGTGGCACACTCGATGCGCTCGCTCAGCTCGCGCTTCATTTTGCCGTTTTGTGACCAAAAAGGTCAGTTTTAATCTAACCTAACTGATGATGTCCCTTTTGGCTACACTGTAGCCAAAATAACTGTCGCAGATATTATTTGTTCCGTCATCGATATCCGGAATCCATATTGAGTTAAGCCTTCCGTTTTTAGTGCGTTTCCGTCTAGTCTTACCCTCTTTCCGCTAGGAGTGCCACCTGTTTCCGTATCCTGTTGTCCGTATTTCCGGCAAATGGACGCCATGTTTGCGGCCGGTTATTTCATCATTATAGCGTCGTTTTTCGTAGCGTTCACACGTCTAAGAAATTTTACGGGACATATCCCTATTTTAAATTAAGTTATTTTTGCCCTCTTTTTCGCGATTAAAAGTAAAAAAGTGCAATCGTCGAGTAAAACTAAATTAAGTAAAAGAAGTGCGTCGTGTTGAGACAGAATCTTGCATTTCTTCGTCATTCGTCGATTGCTTATGTAGCGGTATGATCGCGCCGCTACACGTCGCAGTCATCAAGTTCAAACATCGGAAACGGTGTCGGGTAAGCTGGCAGCAGCTGGGGCCGGCCCGCGGCCTAGAATGCGGGCCACGTCATGTAAGTGATTTGAAATATCTGTTTTATCATAACAAGTGAGTTTTTAAAATTACTACTTTGATTACACACCGACAGTTAATCATTGTAATATCTGGCATGAAAATGAGCCCCACTCGATATTACGCAGAGGTTAGAAAATAGCGATTCTGTTAAGGTATTCATTTTGTGACCACTATCTGCCACGAGTACGGAGTATTCTGGAATGCGCAGTGGAAGCAAGGATCTTAATCCGAAGTTGATCCGACGTTAGTGGCACGTCGTTTTAATACCGACGAGTAACACTCTATCCAATTTGTTGCCGATGTGAAAAAGAAATATTTATAAACCCTGGCTTTATCTACCTTAAAATTAATAACAAAATTTTATAGAGATTTATGTAGTCTCTTAATAACAAGGTTTTATGTTTATAACTCTTCTTTACTGTGCAGTAACTTGCCATTGCTAGTTACGAATGTAACACATATTTAAATATGATCATTCTTAATCATATTCTTGATTACGTAAAGAGATACTGAATGGACAATTGGACACCAATACCAGTTATTTTAAACAGCTTTTATGAAAGTGACCGACAATTATTTACAAATAGCATGCGGTACATAAAGCAGATTAGTTAACGCTGCGATCTCCATTCAGGCTGCCAAGCATGGAGATTATAGCGACATCCTCGCGTGGAAGAGGTTTTTGTCCTGCAGTGGAATATAGGAGGGTTGTAATGATAAACAAAAAACAAAATATCAATTTATTTGCAAAAATACTTTTACATTGCAATATTGATCTGCTCTCATATGAGGTCAACCGGTATATGAGACTTAAACAAGATAATATAATGATAATGATAACTTAGTTATATCTTGAATTTTTAATGAATATTTAAGCGCTGGGTTGCCTTTTCTGCTCCGTGCAGAGGTATTATTTCATGCTTTTCGCTTTCTATGGTCAAGTCTTATTCTGATTCTTGCTCGAGGCATTCTCAGCAGTCTCGGCACTAGTAGTGGTCCCAGAAGGAAAGTTCCTGCCTACAACCAACTGAAAGAAAAAACTCTTTCATGCCAAGGCTACCAAAGCAAAGGTAAGACAATCAATTCAAAAGAAACAGGACTTCTCAACAGAAACTAAAGCAGTCAAGGACATGACGATCTGCTACCGCTTCTCAGCAAGATGCAGAAATTGTCGTGCTTGATTTGACGACCGTTCGAGGTTAATCGTGAGGTCTTTCGCAAATTGACTTTTGGTACCTTTAACATCTGACTGCATGGTGCTGCATTAAACATAATCTGAAGGTATATATACAAAATCTTTAATTTTAAAACCACATGTCTGGTAATGTCAAGTTTTGCAACAAAACGATCATCTCAAATGTCTATTCAGATAAATGACATGATCAACACTGTGTGATCAAGGGAGCGGTTCCGTCATCCAACTTCCTGTCAACTCGTTTCCTGATTTCGAGGTTGGAGGGATCATTTCGATCAATTTATCAGTTGGATAAAAACGAACGGGTTTGTATGTCAGGAAGTTACTTCAGTTTCATTTAACTTTATTACTTGCCTTAGTCCTGCAATTGGACGGCATACAATACAGTTACATTTGAGCGATGCTTATGTTCTATTGCTAATAGCTCAGCAGCGCCGCAGCTTTCTCAGGCCGAGCTACTGATACACTTACCAGACAAGCTTGCCTTTTGGGCTGTCTGCAACGCCAGGTATTTTCAAATCAGTCACCAACTTGGTCACAAAACCCCTGACGAACCTCGACATTCGCTGCTACCTGGCTCATTTTCTACTGGCTAATCGGTCGTACAAGTGGCTGCAACAACAGGTCAGAAATACTGTCACTTTACTACGACTGGGATGGGACGGTCTCAATTTTGAGAAATCTGTTCTGGTTCTGACGTAACAACTGGAGTTTCTAGGCGTTACCTGGGACACACGAGGCAACTCTTGTCCCTGTCAGAACCGTAGTGCCACGCGCGCCGCAGTGCACTTACAGAACAGAGAAGCAGTTGGTCCCTCAGACAGGCCTAGCTCCTAATGGGGAGACTCAACTTTGCTTCGTCCGTCATCCTGAGGGAAAGGCACAGCAGTCGGACACTGCAATACTTCAGCTGACAGCTGCCTAAATCCCAACCATACTTACATATTCATTTCCGGAACCAGTCTTGCCGAAATGAATTCGTAGGTGATGATGGCATCGAGTTCAATACCACTGCACAAGTGAACACGAAGTCCATCGTGCTCAATACGGACGCATCTGACGTGGAGCACAACTAGGACAGAAGTCCGTATCAGGTCAGTAGTCCACGAAACAATGGAACTGGCACCTCTACTGCAAGGAGCTGGTTGCGATACATCTGTCCAACAGCATCCGAGATAACCTGACATACTCCTACAAACGGGTAACTATACTATCATTGCCTAAAATTAGAATGTAGAACGAGGACCACAAAAGTTGTAGAACTGACCAGACAACCGCAGACCCTGTTCGATTATCTAAATGTAACTTTGATAACTCAGTTCTTCCCCGGTTGATACTATGAAGAAGTAGATTGCACTGTCACATAAGATCGATCCAGAGTGAGTCCTCTTACCTGTTACCGCTGGCAACCACGGTCGTGCTCTAACGCCAAGGGAAGCCAGCGGTGGCCCTGTTTGCTTCGATAGCATCGCACGTCGTGTCACAACTCGTATCGATATATATATATCCACGAGACCACAATGTTACATTTCACAATGCATTTCTCCGTCGCTAGGACGACCTATCTACAGCTTGCATAGAAGTTCCTTGCGCCCAATCTTGTACCCTAAGTCTAAATCGTCTCGACTCGGCTCGTGGCCTTATCGCCTCAACTCAGCTCGTAGTCACATCACCTCAACTCTGCTCGCGCCCTTTTGTAACGCCTAGATGGGACAAAGTATTTTGGTCGATGGACCTAAAACAGAAGCTGTTCAGATTTCACGTTTTACGTCAGATTCAGCACCTGCCACAAGTTTTTCGAGACAAAATCAAAATACATTGAATGTTAGCAACGTGTTCTTGAGACAATTCTATTTTTGCATGTAAAGTCACTGTTTGTTCATGGCAAACTGGAGATATTCGACCATTCAAACATACTTATATGCATCTACATGGAGTAAGTGGAAAAAGTTACGTTTACATAATTCAATTATTTAACCTGAACCTGGCTTGTTTCTGTAGCTGAACAGCACCGCTCAACAATACCGCAGCTTTTCAAGGTGAGCCACACTTTACCAGATGTCACGCCTGCCTTGCAGCCTGTCTACAGCGCCAGGTATTCCCGCTTCAGTCACCAAGTGATTCACGGAACACCTCAGGCCTCACACCATCACTAACGTCCGCTTGCGTGGTGTGCCTGGACGATTTCTACTAATGGCTTGAACTACTACGACTGGGATGGACAGTCTCAATTTTGAGAAATCTGTTCTGGTTCCGACGTAACGTCTATAGTTTCTAGACGTTACCTGGGATACACGAGGCAACTCAAGTCCCTGTCGGAACCGTAGTGCCACGCGCTCCGCAGTGCACTTACAGAACAGAGAGGCAGTTGGTCCTTCAGACAGGCCCAGCGCATAATGAGGAGACTCGATTTTGCCTCGTCCGTTATCCCGAGGGATATGCACCGCTGTCGGACACTGCAATGCTTCAGCCGACTAATTGGTGAGTAAAGATGGCTTCGAGTTCAACACCGCTACACAAGCACTCGCCGTGCCCGCCACGAATATGGTCTAATGAGCACAACTGGGACAGACAGGCGTCCTTATCAGGTATTATCCCTCCCTATCGTAGGCTGTACTTCGAGGAGACTAGAATTGAGGCGTCACCTGGATCTGTTCGATCAGCGGTTTCTTCATTGATTCGGTTAGAAAACTTTATATAGATCAGATTCTTGCCAATGGAAACTGGTAACAAGAACAGTCATTTTAGTATTATTACCACAATGCAATTTTATTTCCAATTATTTAACGAAATCTGTCGAATGAGCTACATAACGCAGTTCTGAATTTACTTAACATGTTACAAAATTGTTAAGTTGGATTTGATTTTATTTCAAAGCGAATATGTAACTTGTTGTCTGTTTTTATCATGCTCTTTTACAACTCAAGGTCACACTTCGTTTACCTGTATACTACACATTATAGCATCACATTTTATACCAGGAGAAACCAAACACATCACTCAATATGGATTCCGGATATCGATGACGGAACAAATAATAGAGAGTTTTACCTACCAATAAAACTTACCTATTATTTTTCCTGAGATATCCGGAATCCAAGTAATTCCTACCTGGTATTAAGACGTATAATGATGAAATAACCGGCCGCAAACATGGCGTCCATTTGCCGGAAATACGGACAACAGGATACGGAAACAGGTGGCACTCCTAGCGGAAAGAGGGTAAGACTAGACGGAAACGCACTAAAAACGGAAGGCTTAACTCAATATGGATTCCGGATATCTCAGGAAAAATAATAGGTAAGTTTTATTGGTAGGTAAAACTCTCTATTATGTTTTGTTTGAAAATTTTATATTCATTTGTACGCTTTGAAGACTGATATTGTCTCAAGAGTCCGATGACAGATCAGATATCCTAGATAGTTTTAGTTAAGTGGTCACTGCAATGCAAGGGTTGTGCCTGTTTTACATTTTAAAATTTTATGAAGATTTAAGTCTGATGATGTTGGCTTTATTACTAAGTGCCGGGGGCGTGTACTGTGTATGTACGTACATAAATAAATACATAAGTGCTAGTTTTTATTGTACTTCGACCACGTCGTTGTGTACATTAATAGATATGAATTTAAATAATCACCTTTTGGTGTGATGTAAAGCCTATTAAATTTGTGGGGAATCTCGATTTTACTCAGACCTCGATTGAATCATTCTATATTTCGATTATAATCTTAGCACGTTGTAGATAACAAGTTAACATTTTGTTATATACTTACTTAAGTACTTGTTGAATATTTCAGTAGAATATGAAAAAACTTCTAATTAGCTACCATAACATGTACCATATTCTGGAATTAACTTTAAAATAATATACCTAAGCACTCTGACATTAGTCAGTTATTGTAAACACTGTCGCTCTGATTTTAGATTGGTTGGTGTCTGCGAATAAGTTACTTAAATATACTTTCCTAATCAAAGCTTACCTACCATGGGGAAGCACTGGCACCCAGTTCTTGTTTATTTATCCGGGTGATGATACTTGATTTATTAGATAACTGAGATAATCTTCTCGGTGGATGATTCCAAAGTATTTATGTGATTTTATTTGAATAATGAAATGCAAGTATATTCATTGTTATTATTATTACTATTATTGTTGATATGCAACATTTTTGCTATATTGTTAGGAATTCAAGTTCAAAACAAATGTTATATAAGTATTAAGTTTATGCTGCGTGCAGCTTTTCCGATGGCCATAGAAACCATGGCATGTAGAATCTTGATTGTTTATTTTTTTTTTATATTTATTTTATAGATTGATAAAAAGAAAATATTTTATGTACTTACCTTTATCTATAAAAGACGAAACTTTGTCTATAGAAAGTAAATACATGTTGGAATAATAAAAGTCATGTTTCTTTATTTGGTATGCTGTACTGTCATATGTTTTGTTCTTTTAATACATCTTTTGATTTTATCTATTATACTATAATAGTTAGTCTATACCTTGTATTTTAATTCCCAATGTTAAGATGTCATTTAATTTTGCGATGATAATTAAAAATGTTACAGTTAAATTTAGGGGTAGTACTTACCTAAATAAGTATCTACATACTTACCCTTTTTTTTGTGTTTGTTTTGGGCTAACACAGCTGCTGTGTGCTGACCAATCGAATACTAAATGTTTTATTAACTGTAAAAATTCAAATGGACTTGTCAATGTTAATTAACATTCTATAGCAATTTATATAACACTAACTTCTGACATTAGTGCTTGTTCCGCCCACTATTAAAGTTTATGTCGGACGCGACACAACAAGGTGTCGCAGACAGTGGCGCACACAGTCACTCTAGCTAGCTAGTCGGCCTAAGTGAGTAGCACCGAAGGTGGTTAGCCTGCCTTTGGCTTAAGTCAGTCGTATAACGTTTATTTTTGGGTAGGTATTTATTGAGTCCAGTTCGCAGTTTACGATTAAATTAATTTAATCAAGTATTTGATATAAAAGTAATAACTTTGTGAACGCGTTCACAAAGATTTATTTTATTATGATATCCAAATCCAGTTAGGGATTTTATAAAAATTGATTTTTTTTGCAGAGCATAAGCTCAAGGATTTCGTAAGGTTTGTATTTTAAGTGAATTAATTGTGCAGCAACCGACACCACATTTGTAATAAAAGAGTCTGCGAAGAAAACGTTGTCTTGTCCCAGATAATTTTGAAGTAGGCGATCGACGCGACTTAAGCAGAGATGCACTGTCAGCCAGCAGTCATATTGAACGATAACACGACTAAAATATTATGAGGTAAATAATTTATGTTAAATAATTACGCAAGTAAACATTTATGAGAATTTATTTAAGGCTAATCTGATTTGTCAATTGTCTTTATTTTAGTTTTAATTGTTATGTTTTTGTATTTTTATTTTCTTCCCTTTACTAATTTAAAGAAAGATTTCTTTTGATCTAAATTAAAATAAATTTTAAGAGAAATAAACTATTTATGATTTAAAGTGTCACATTGGCGTCCTGGCCCTGTTCACCAGGCGATAACAAACAATGTCTCAATCTGTTTACCAAGGCTTCGAATAACGGCGAATAGGACACAATAGGAGCGTTTTACCTACCATTAAAACGCATATTGTGTCTGAAGCCTTATTCGAAGCCTACCTTCAAGGGCTGCCTGGTATGCATTTAATGCTAATTAGTTGTGAAGTATTTTTCAGATTTTGAGACTGCAATGAGCGCTGAAACTAGCATGGCCGCCTGGTGAACAAAGTGGGGTGAGGTATGACGTCGCACGGATGCGGATGTGACGTAATTCGGTAAGATACACCTATAATAATGATGCTGAACGGGAAACGGAAAGGCTTCGCTATTCTCAATCTGTTTACCAAGGCTTCGAATAAGGCTTCAGACACAATATGCGTTTTAATGGTAGGTAAAACGCTCCTATTTAGAGATGACGACATCTAAATTTGTATTGATGTACTTACACTAATCACATTACATTAGTCTTCAAATAATGATGATTTTTTCTAGTTGTGTTTTAAGTTAAACAGTTGTTTAAATTTTTTCGTAGTAACACTTATTATGTGTTCTTTCCACACCACTATAACTCCGTACCAATCGAATTCCTAGGGAACAATACTGCGCGCGGCTAGAGCTAGGCTATAGGCTAGGCCACGGGTCACCAATTATTTTCATTCGGGGTCCGTTTTAAGAAATTAAATGACCATCGCGGTCTGCACAACATTTTATAGAAAAGAATATTTATTACAGAAATGTAATTATAATTTTCTTAAAGCAGGTATTTTTGTAATTTCCTGTGTTCTCGCGGTCCGCACAAAATGGGTCGGGGCGGTCCGGACGTGGATCGCGGACCCCTGGGCTAGGCTATTGAAGGTCATACGTATTAACCAATGGGTGCACACGGAACGATCTTTAGCCGCGTACTAACTGGGCGAGCAACCTCGCGAGGCAATTCCTCGGTCAGTTAGGAGGACGTGCCTCGCCCGAGGCAAACGCACGCGCTGCCTCGCCCGAGAGCGTGCTGCGACCCGTTTTGCTTCGCCTAGCTTGATCGTTCATGCGTCCTGGATAAAGAACAGTGTCTTAGATTAATACAATTATACGGCGAATATAGATTACTTTGGGATACACAATGTTCTGATTAGAGAAGATGCGTGGAGAGTTTCGTTTAAGAGGTTTTTTTTGTATAGGTCGAAAAATTTGTATAAAGGCAGTGGTGACGATAGTTTTTCGAATGTAAGGTCTCATGACACGCGCGGGCTCTGTGACTTCACGTTAAACTGACGCTCGATGCTGGCTCAGCTTCACCGTGGCTCGGTCTTGCCGCGCGGGGCACCCTCATGCATTAAATCTACAGAGCGAGGCTGCCTCGCGCGGAAAATGTTGCGCGGCAAACGTCCGAGGCTGCTCGCCCAGTCAGTATGCGGCTATTTGAGAGGTCTTTTCGTAGAATGGAGTATAACGGGTGTAACAAGACCCTCAACGTAGCCGAAGTTTACGCATTCTGCCCATCACCAGGATCATTTTTGTCTTAAACTATACTTGGGAAGTTAATAGCTACGAAGTTATTGAAGGTCTAAGTCAAAAATTGTTTTTCATAATTTTTATGAATTTTTGTTTTATTCGTTATTTCATATTTTTGTCCAAAGAAACTATCAACGTTTTAAGTATTTCATAACAAATAATGGCTTTAAAACGTCACTCAATGTATATCACGCACATAAACGTTGCCTTTCAACTCGGCCGCACGCAGCTGTGTAGCATACACTCGCAGGCGCGGTCTGTTGTACGTGTTACATTGCGTGGTAATGTATGCAATGTTTTTTAACACCAAAAATTAAAATCGTTTCACAGTAATAATTTTAATAACGGGCAGAATACGTAGACCTCGGCTACGTTGAGGGTCTTGCTCTGAGAAAGGAAACTAATGGAGGTGCCCTAAACTGTAATACCTACAAAATTACAAAGCATTCGTGACGTCAGGCGCGTGCCGTGTCCGCCATATTGTGTTGCGTTTACATGTTACAATTTCGACTATGCTGTTTACATAAGGTGTAGGTAGACTAAGCTAAGTCGCCATGTTTAGTTGCGTTTGAATGGAGAACAATGAAGTAGGTATGCACGTTTTTTTCGTAGGTATGGCACCTCCATTAGTTTCTCAGAGGGGTCTTGTTATTACCCGCGGGCTGATTATCTAATTAGAAACCACCTAGCGACCGGTTGCAGTTCATAGATGATAGTGACCCATTGCTACTTCTTTTTGCATTAAAAAAAAACATACCAAAGAAAAGTAGCAATGTATGTGGAATGAAACCGGTCGCTAAATAGTTTCTTTTTAGATAATCAAGGTGCCGGTTTAACATAGTTGTGATTGGTGGTGTGTGCAGTGCCCCGAGGTGGCGGTGGGCGGCATCTACGGCGTGCTGAACCGGCGGCGCGGGCACGTGTTCGAGGAGTCGCAGGTGGCCGGCACGCCCATGTTCGTGGTGAAGGCGTACCTGCCCGTCAACGAGTCGTTCGGGTTCACCGCCGACCTGCGCTCCAACACGGGCGGCCAGGCCTTCCCGCAGTGCGTGTTCGACCACTGGCAGGTGCTGCCCGGCGACCCCTGCGAGCCCGGCACCAAGCCCTACGCCGTGGTGCAGGTACACACTACACACATAGTTTATAATTTGGATAACATCAGCTACAGTACGAGGCATATATCTTGAAATCGGGTGGGGATTACGCAGAACGCGTATTTTAGCATGTGTAGAGATGAAGGGCGCTATTGGTCGCTCACGAGCACATGCGCGAACTTATCCGCACTCCGTCGAAGAAATTTCACGATGTGTGCCTCGTACTGTACTTTTTATTCTGGTCAAAATTTCCCTAGGGTCCACGCGGACCATCAATTTTACAGATACCGGCTATAACTTGATAAGACATCTTTGTCTTTGCCGAGTTTAGTGTTTGTATATGCTACGCATCTTTTTCTCATTCTTGTCTTGCCATACTATATGCCGGTATCTGTAACTATAAATTTTTGTCAATTTAGCTACGAACAAAATATTACTTCTTAAATACTAATAAAAAAAATATCTTCCCGCACAATCCGTGCCCCGCCGTAGCGCGCGCGATGATCGTTGTCGCGCGCGCGCTGACGGCGGCGGCGTGCGTCGGAAGTAGAGTATACGTCGGCCGCGCTGTAACGCTGCGCAGGACCGCTATCCTTATGTCCTAGGACCGCATGCTGAGGCGCGGACGATACACATTACCTACTATAACTGATGATTCGTCTTGCTTACTAGACAAACATGAGCCCCCTTCTAATGTAAACTTTATTATCTTGTTACAGGAGACCAGGAAACGGAAAGGACTGAAGGAGGGTCTCCCCGACTTAAATTCATACTTGGACAAGTTGTAAACGCCGTAGCTAATGCAATCCATATTTTGTAATATATGTAACATTCGAGCGCCTCCCGCCACACTTGTTTTATCACATTTGATTTGTTGCCTTACGGTACAGTTATGCCTCGATAAGTTTGTAAGTGCCGCAAGCGAGAATATATGAACATTCAATAAAATATTGCTGGTCGATATATTGCATTGTTAATATTACCACATCAGTGATACTAGACTGTTATATATAGTATCGCAGTTATATAAATTATATTGATATCCTTTGATTCGTAAGAATTGTTATTGATTGATGTAGTTGGGAACCAGGACTTCTTTACTTTATACTGTAATTAATTTTTAAATTATAATTTTTCTATTGTAATAATAGTGTTGTTTTAATTATATTAATTAGCCGACTCATTATGGAAAGAGGTGCGTATTCATCTGTTTCGCAGGTTTTATTATTTAATTTCTCTTTAATTCCCATTTTTATAAGTAGCCCTCAAACAATATAATTAATGTTTTGTTTTTGAAAATAGTTTTAACTGTGGTATTAGTCTCTTACCAAAATTGTTGTTTCAGATGGTGTTTGTAAACATAACATGAAGAGGTATGTAACACTTGTTATTTGTTGTGTAAAAATACATTTTCATAAAGAGTTAATATTTTACTTAATTACAAGTAGTGAACTTCAATAACAAAGTGATGATATCCTTACCCTGATGCCACTGTGACGGTTCTATAAGCTCAACAGGACTGAATAATTATAAATATGTTAACTTGAAATATGAATCACTTGATTCGACTAGAAATTTACAGTTTGCGGTATTTACAGATGATTCTGCGCCTACTCTCCTATGAAGGGACCAGTTTCACAACACGGCGACCAATAGGTATGTCTCAATAGGATTATTCTCTTTCTCCAGCCATCTTACGGAGAGAATGTTTGTAAACGCAACTGCGTATTTTTCGTGAATTCTAAAAATACGTTAAATTTCAATGAACACAATAAATACAACTTTGACAATATAGGTAAACCAGGGGTCTCACTGCGTTTAAACTTTTTCAACACACTTACTCGTAAAGTGAGCCCTAATACATCGCTTTTAGGGCCATAAACCGAGCTATAACAAACGCGTGCAATAATATATAAAACACTAGGTTGTTATAGAATTATCTCTACAAAATTAAATTAGTACCTTACTGCAAGTTCTATGCGAGTAAACAGAGCATTCCTAATTTAACCGGGTAATATAGTTATTTTTTTTAGTAATAACAAAAAGGTTTTATGGCGCTGAAAATTCATATTCATTTTTGAAATAAATAAATGTGTAAGTGCTTAATTAAGTCAAACAAATATTTATTATTATCAAAATATTAATAATTCACAATATTTTGTTATAAAATATTAAAATGTTTGCATTTTATCACTTAAAATTATAATTTTGTAGTAGGCTGTATGCTCACTTACCCCTTTGTTCGCAAAATATTATTGCATTTGGGCTTGTGAAAAAAACAAAAAAAAATCTACGCGCCTTTTCCCATAATAATCGTATTTTGTTTTTGTCATATTTGTTGCTGTGTGGTAAATTACTTTGTATTTTCCTCGCAAATGTGTTGAAAAACGTCGTATGAAACTCGTGAGCTTTTGCTCATTGCACACTCGGCTGAGTTACGCCCTCGCCTACGGCTCGGGCTGCAACCCACAGCCTTGTGTGCAATGATCAACCTAAGCTAACTTGTTTCATAATGTATTATTATATTAGCCTAATGCTCGCGGCTGACTCAGTCAAGCCAGCGTACGAGGGGCGTCGTGTGTCAGTTAGACAGCTACGCGACTAACGCGATAGAAAGAGAAGTTGCTTTTAATAATAGGCACGCAGGGCTGTGCATATTGAAATTGTAATTTATTGCCGTGCAGCGAGAGTAGATTACTATTTGATTGTCCTCGCGCAGATGAACTTCTGTACGGTTAATACTATTAAATATTCTGTGGGTAAGCTATCAATGATTTTCACATATAAAACATGCAATAAAAAAAATACTGTTTAGGTTAAGTATGGGCGTTTTGTTTGTAAACATTCTTTCCGTAAGCTGACTGTGTATATACGAACAATCTTGTAACAATTTTGTTAATGATGATAAACTCCGCCCAGATACCATAATGACGGTTTATAACAAGCTCAACAGGACTGATTTTTTGCGTCATTCTCCCTGGCAATCCCAAATAAAATTTCACGAAATTGTGTGTGAAAACCTATGACCTGTTGATTAGGGTGGGCCGATTTCAATTATTTTAGATTTTTGTCTCACAAGACCCCTCAAAAGTTGCGTAATGCGACGTAGATTATAGGAAAAATAATAAAAAAAAACTTGCTGACCATTTTGAGCCCTCTACCATCGATCAAAGTTTGGTAAAATATCAATATTTTCATAAATTTGAAACCCATGTTTTTTTCTGGTTAATAAGTATCCTTTGACCATTTTATTGGTAATACATACCAATAAACCAATAAAATATAACTCTTTATTTAATATTATCAACAAAAATTGTTTTGCAAGTATTTTAAAATAATTCACGTTTTGACATGTTTCGCGCGGCCAAAATAGCTGTAGTTTGCTATAGGAACACGTCACAGTCTTGTTAGAACCACTCATTTGAATGCAACAAAAATATTGTTTTCTGATAAAATAACAGTTTTTCTTGGTTTTTGCAACTTAATATTAAATTATTGTAGACCAAAATGAGCGCTGGTTCACGGCGAAGTGACACAGTCTGTCCTTTATTTGGACCCTATTCTGAACTCGATCACAAGAGACTTCCTACAGTAAGTGACGTTATTAAGTTTATATTATTCAAAAGACACGAACTAAAAGAAAAATATAATGGAAAACAACCGTCTAATAGCGAAATTTTCATGTTGGTAACTCAAGAACTCGAATGTATATATGGAAAAATGCATCAATTCCTACCGATTCTCAAGAACGCATGAAACAAATGTTAAAGTCTCATATTGATAAATATCTTTCATTCATAAGATACCTGAACTCTAAAAAAAACGAAAATTTTAACCAGAAATTGAATGATTTTATAGAGTCTACCTTTTATGGCAGAACTTTTTATGTCATAATTTTATTATGCATAACAACTAATGGCATAAACTTCATGTCGCAGAAAATCGTTTGGCATACACTCATTTATCATACACTTAAAAAGCATAATTTTGTAAGCCATAATCACCTTTTGGCATACATTTCATATCCATAATAATTAAATAGTAGAACCATCATATCGCAGAAAGTTCACAGTCAGAACCATCATATCGCAGACAGTTTATAGTCAGAATCATCTTTTGGCATACATTTAACAGAAAGTTCATATCTAGAATAATTTTGTATTTCTTACACGCATGTTTCATACTGCATGCATCCTTACATGCAGACAAATAAACATGCATGCAAGCAAGCATGCAACATGCAAGCAAGCATGCAGCATGCAAGCAAGCATGCAGCATGCAAGCAATCATGCAGCATGCAAGCAAGCAAGCATGCAGCATGCAAGCAAGCATGCAGCATGCAAGCAAGCATGCAGCATGCAAGCAAGCATGCAGCATGAAGCATGCAAGCAAGCATGCAAGCAAGCATGCAGCATGCAAGCAAGAATGCAGCATGCAAGCAAGCATGCAGCATGCATGCAAGCATTGTGGAGCTCCGCTCGCTTCGCTCGCTCCGCTGCGAGTGGTCAAAACACTAACCTAACCTAACCTACTGGTAGGTGCATTAAGTTTTTCTTTATAGCGGGGGGCCTCAGGCCCCCCGACCCCCCCGAGCAGGGGGGCCAGCCCCCCTGCACCCCCCGGCAAGCACGCAAGCAGCATAAACAAGCATTCAAGCATGCATGCATGTAAGCAAGCAGCATGCATATCGGTTTTGCAGCGATTCGTTCTGTTGTTGACTTTTGTAGCACAACATTTACAAAAATTCAACATATTGACTTTTTAAGACAAATTTTTAATTCAATTTTTTAGAGATTACAATATGCCTGATGACATTATTCTTAATGAAATTCTGCCATATTCGTAGTATACCATGTGAAAATTATTGTCGACTATACACTACAAATAATTGTCGACTAAATAAACGTTATGCCAAACGAAATTCTGCGAATAAAAATTTTGCCAAAGGTTTATTAAAAATTTATGCCTAATGAAATTCTGCCATCTGAATAGTATGCCATTGTAAATTCGGACATGTAAACATTCTGCCAAACAATAATTATATTAAACAATTTTTATGCCTTAAAAATATTCGTTTAAAGAAGATTCTGCCAAGTGTGTTCTGCCAAATAAATTTCGGAGCATCAAGTTTCTGCCAGATAGAGGTAACCCGATTTTATAACCTTTAGTTCGCATACTTTATTTGATATAGCTTCATGCAAATGCTTGGAGCAAATGTGAAGAAAACTGCACTTGTCCGAAAAAAATAAAAGTTCCTACCAAAGAAATCCCATTCCTCAAAGATCAAAGAGGTGACAGAAAAATGATTATAGTAGTATTGACAGAGCAGAAACTATTAAACTTCAGAAAAAGAACTTGATAAAACTACAGAGCTTAACTCGTGAGTTTTCTGGCCCAATAGGAAAAAGCTTGGCTGCATGTGAAAATAACGATGTGGTGAATTTTATACTAGTATCTGGTAATATACCTCAAACGGATGCTACTAAAGATCTAAGTACTGACCAAAAAAACCTTTTTAAGATATATTAGTCAGTTGCTTCTGGCTTTTGCTCACCAGAATTGGCAAATCGTCAACCAGGGAAAATGGCACATTCGAGGTGGCTTATCTTTGCCAACCGCATTCTCAGAAACTATATTGACTTGTTATTATGGCAAGATCTAGTAATTACTCCACCGCCAATCCTTACAAAATATAGTAACGAAGAATAACAAGACATGGCAAAAAAAAATCAAGTGCCTTTGTACGATTATCCTTGCCACACTCAAGCCGTAGAAAGGTCGGTGAAACTGGTAACCGAAGCATCTCAACGTGTCATTGGGAACCTGCTAGGGATGGTTTCATCAAGAATACCCTTAAATCACGTTCAGAAATGCCCGAATTCGACGGCAAAAATCAATTTAAATGTAGTGAAAAGTGAAGATTTTTTTGTAATTTTAAAACTTTGATTTTATTATTCCTATGTGAAAATTTAATAGAAATGGTTATAATTACTTTAAGTATAGTTTGATTTTTTCCCTGTCGTTAGAAAAACATAAAAAATGTTATTAGAACATGCATAAATAATTATTTTAAAATTAGTGAAATTTGATAAAAAAAACATTTTGTGACTGCTGGTAGAGGGCTAAAGATTTTACATTTTTCAACATTTAATAATGTATTTAGGCTCTACGCAATCAGCCGCAACTTTTAACACCTCTTGCGTTATGAAATTCGAAAAAAAAAATTTCTCCATACAAAATCGGCCCACCCTACTGTTGATCCTTAAACCGAGATAAAAGTATCCAATGTTTTAATCTAGGCTAAAAACTATCTGAGTAATAAATTTCATTCAAATCCGTTCGGCCGTTTTTGCGTTATTGAGTAACAAACATCCAAACTAACAAACTTTCACACTTACAATATTATATAGTATTATCCTAAGGATTTTGTCAAATATGTAGTACAAATTCAGAACAGGTTATTTACAACCGAATTGTGTTTTTAAAGAACATTGTCAACACTTAAATGTTTATTTTTTTGACTGTCGTAAACTTGGAGTACTAAAACTAATTTATCTGGTCATAGCTAGCAAATTCATTTTTAAAAAGAATTGTATAATTATTTTCAGATACTCTTTCATGGAAAAAGTAGGTTTTCATACACGATTTCGTTAAATTTAATTTGGGGTTGCTGCAGAGAATCTCTCCAGCAACCCCAACATTAGTACGAATTTACTCGTCTGTGGTCAGGGTACAATTTTTTTTAGTATGAACTAATTCGGTACTTATTCTGAACAATTTCATCATGTATTTAGAAATAGAAAATTCGATATGGGGCTGCCAGGGAAAATGACATGATTTTTTTTATCTAATCGCTGCCACTCGAGTTTCTGAAATTCGGAAGTTCCTAATACTTTATTTTTATTTTTTCAGATGTGCCCCACAATTATTTGTAGAAAACTGCCGTTTGCCTCAAATATTAAAATGGTGAGTGATTAAACAAAATGTATTAACAAATAAAATGGTGTAATCTCTTGATCATTCACAGACCTGTTCTGAATTATCTTGAGGTAATATTTATTTTTTTCAGAATTTAGACACCAATTTCAAAGAAAAAGCTCTAGAATATAGTGCTTTAACATACTCTTTTGCCCACAGGTGTGATAACAAACTGTCGCGATGCAGGGTGTGCCTAGTTACAATTGACAACAGGTAAATTCACATATAAAACATGCAATAAAAAAATACTGTTGAGGTTAAGTATGGGCGTTTTGTTTGTAAACATTCTTTCCGTAAGCTGACTGTGTAACAATTACCGACCGTAATCTTGTAACAATTTTGTTAATGATGATAAACTCCGCCCAGATGCCATAATGACGGTTTATAACAAGCTCAACAGGACTGATTTTTTTATCTAATCGCTGCCACTCAAGTTTCTGAGATTCGGAAGTTTCTAATACTTTATTTTTATTTTCAGATGTGCCCCACAATTATTTGTAGAAAACTGTTTGCCTCAAATATTGAAATGGTGAGTGATTGAAAACGAATATGTATTAACAAATTAAAATGGTGTAATATTTTAATGATGATCATTCACAGACCTGTTCTGAATTATCTTGAGGTTAATTTTATTTTTTTCTGAACTTCAACACTAATTGCAAAGAAAAATATCTTGATTATAGTGCTATAACATAGTATTTTGCCCACAGGTGTGATAACAAATCTCGCGATGATACAGGATGTGCTTAGTTACAATTGACAAGGTAAAGTTACAGATACGTTGTTATTCTAAGTTAAAATGACACAACAATGCGATTAAATTGACAATAGACAGCAAAGAGTATTTTACAGATTAAAATACGTCGTTTTGTACCGCAAGCACACTAAAGTTAGTCACTTCAGTTGTACATTGTCAATTTAATCGTATTGTACTTATTATCTTTTTTTTTTCTTATTATGTACTGTTATCGGCTCTACCTACCAAAGGGGGTCCTTTATATGCAGTTACGAATGTTATTTAATTTATAGTATACCTATTCTTAATGTGATGATTTACACAGACCTGTTCTGAATTTTCTTGAGGTAACATTAATTATATCTGATTTTATAATCCACCAAGTCGTTGACAGTGTACTTTTATGTTTATGTTCTTGAGAATTTATTTTTATTTTGCAGGTATGTACTATGGACAAATTTCAGCGGAATGAAATCTAAATAAAATTGTTTTGTTGTGTAAACTTATTGTTTGTTTATTTAATGATAAAATAAAGGATGAATGTTATTTAACATTATTGTTTTTATTCCAATATCATGTTATTGTAGCTTTGTCCTTATATTGCATTATTTTCGTACATATAATTCACCGCGCGGCACAATGTTTTGACCCAATAAACGGACATGCTCGTTTTATTAGCTTATTGGATGGTATAAACTTTATCAAAACGACGACAAAAACTCCCGCGTGTCAATTTTGAATAATAACTGAGATATATTTTTTTAAAGAAATTATATGGTTTCCAAAAATATCATAGAAATTAGAAATTGCTTAAACTCCAAAAATATTTGGTTTTTATTATAAGTCTCAATGTATTAGTATGGCAGTAAAGCGGGTATTGTTAAAATAAACTTAGAAATTTGTCGTTAACTGGACGCGAATTACAGCGAATAAAGTGTATTTAAGTTTTATTTTATTTTATGGGCTTGTGTTAACGTATTTAAGGCCAAGCCACACAGCGGGCGTGGCGTGACGGGACGGGACGGCGACGCGACGCTGAGAAGTTGTAATGTACTAGATACTATGGACGACGTCACACAGGCCGGCGTGGCGCGACGGGTCGCGTCCCGTCCCGCCCCGCCGCCGTCGCGCCGAGCGTGAATACAGATCGGAAGCGCGGCGGGGCGGAACGTAGGCGAGATCACGCCCGCAGTGTGAACTCCCGTCGCGCCGCGCCCCGTCACGCCGCTAGTCCAATCAACGGGGCTTATGCAACCCGAATAATTCTTCCGTCTATGAAATTTGGCATGTGATGAAGTTAGGTAATACAGATTACAGATGAACAATAATCCAATAAATTTTGTTACGAGAAGTTAGGTATTTTTACCTAAACATGAAAATCGCTTATATCTCTCTGTGAATATTTCCTCGGGCTAAAATACTTTCTGTATACGTATTTGTGTATTAGTTAGAATAAGTATGTAAAAGAATCCAATATTTTTTCGATTTCGGAGATACTCCAAATTTAAATTTTAATATTTTTCAATATATATTTTCTTGATAAAAATATCTGCTGATTATTATTTTTAATATGTTTTTATATCCTTAAATATATAGCTTTGTTCAGTAAGTCAATTAATTTTCTTCTTTAATCATATTTTTTTTATTTTTTGGTCTTAAGAGGTAATGTGAAAAATAGTCGGTCCATTTTCATACATTTACGTATAAATATGATTAAAGAAGAAAATTTGTTGGCCTACTGAACAAATCTATATATTAAGGGTGAAAAGATATATTAAAAAATATTAAAATTTAAATTTGTAGTATCTCCGAAATCGAAAAAATATTGGATTCTTTTACATACTTATTCTAACTAATACACAAATACGTATACAGAAAGTATTTTAGCCCGAGGAAATATTCACAGAGAGATATAAGCGATTTTCATGTTTAGGTAAAAATACCTAACTTCTCGTAACAAATTTTATTGGCTTATTGTTCATCTGTAATCTGTGTTACCTAACTTCATCACATGCCAAATTTTATAGACGGGAGAATTTTTCGGAAGTCTCCATACAACAAATATGCTCATTGATTGGACTACGCGCCCCGTCACGCCCGCTGTGTGGCTTGACCTTTAGACACAGAATACATAATAGTACAAGTACAGAAGATCCACTCCGTAAAGTCATTTAAATAAATAGCGACTCTATTCCATACACAATAAAGTGCAATTTAGGTCGCACGCCGCTCCCTTGCCTACAGTTATATTCACCTAGAAGTTGCCTCTCTTTCTATCGCGTAGCTCTTATCTCTTCTAACGACTTCAGGGTTTCTTCTTTTAAATAATAATCAAATAACAGGTAGTTAATTTATAACAAGTTATGTGTTTGTGAAATAATGTGTAGGTACTTAAAATACGTTTCAAAAAAACCTAGGCTAAGTACAGTCAACGCCACATCAGCTTTCTTACGAAATGAAATTGTATTAATGATTAACTTTATTTCGAAAGTAGGTAAGTTATAAGTACCTACCTAATCTATAAATTATTATTTCAATAAATGTTGGGTGAAGATTGTTTAGCAAATAAGACAAGTGAATAGGTACCTAAGAATAAACGGATACTAAACACTAAGTACCTAGTAGACAAGCACTTCTCACGTTTCGATGTCTTTTGGAACTTTTGGAAGTGTGAAAAACGTGAGGTTCGAATCCTTTTTATTAGTATTAATGCAGCCCATTGCGATGTAATATGCCTTCATTTTGGTTATATTAATATAGCACAAACGTGCAAACGAACGACGCGGCAATACACGAACGCGGCGAGTGAGTGATTATCGAAATCGAACTGCTAACGTGCGACCCACCCAGCACGCGGTAGCCCTCTGAAATTAGTCCGTCCGGACGGACCCGCTGGCTACTTGTAGCTTCGTACCTAAAGTGCGGAGTGCGCCTAGCCTGCTTTAGATTAGATTTCCACACTGAATTGTCCTTTTAATATCAACAAATACTTCCTGAAAAAATGACTCGGGCGACATCTCATCCGAAAAATATCTCATCTGCGGGCGAAATGTCTCCTTTTCTGAAATGATAGGTCACCATTCACCCGAAGCTAAATGCGCCAGCGGACGAGATGTGGCCTCGTCAAAACTGTGGGAGGTTTTTTCATCCGTAGTAAAAATATCTTTGGATTATGAAAACGAGTGTTTTTTGTTAATTACCTACCTAAATGATGTAATTTTTTTTATCTACTCACATAATATCGTAAAATTAGAATTATAAGATTCAAAACTAATTTACATTGACATATACTGTCAACATGCAATACCGAAAATAAAAAAATATTATTATAAAATTACAATGTTATTTTTTTTCTCATTACGATATCTACGATACACGGCAAATCGTCGTTCATATTGCAATTTGTTCAATGTCAATAGGTTCTATGTCGAATTTCTAACAAAATATAAATTAAATATGAAGATTTCATTATTCACATTAAATAGAACAAAATGCATGGTTAGGATACATTTAGTTAAAAACATTTTGATGACTTAATTTTTTTCTAATATGCTGTTTTTTTAATCCCCTTAAACCACTGACCTGCATATATTTACACTGGACAGGCTTATGTCAAACTGTTTTTGTGCCTATTTGATTTCCGCCATTTTGGCGCTGTAGGACGTAGCGTGAGCATAGCGTGCGTACATGGTACTAAAGTTTGAAGTCTGGAGAGATCATCACGGCAACCATTTTCATATTGTACGTCAAAATTAGTTCTTTAGACGCACGCTAGTGGCGTTTCAAATAGGCACAAAAACTTGAGTCCGTTACGCCAGCAAGAAAGTAGCTTCTAGAGGGAAGCGAGTTTGATGAATAATTAGTGCGCAATTCGGTGTAAATGTGCGCCAAATAATAAATTTGTGGGCCTTATAGTTTTGGAATAAAACGGGAAAAATGAATTCTGCTGGGGTAACGGTACTCCATCGGGAAGATTCTAAACTAATGATCGGAGAGAAATAAAAGATATATGGGCGGGTAGCTTGATACGAGCAAGAAATGTGCGCCAAATATATAATTTGTGGGCCTTATAGTTTTGGAGATATTTGATTTCCTGCTGGCGTAACGTTTTGCCGGATCCCAGATCTCGGAAACTACTAAATGTGCGATCTTACAGTAAACATTATAAGTAGCCCCTAATTTGTGCGGTAGAAAACATTTCAAAAATATTAACAAATTTTGAAGTAATCGGGCATTTTCTGAAAACAGAAAAAAAATTCTAGCGCCTAAACTACCACATAAATAAAGAAACTAAAAACGGTGTTCTATTCTTCTTATTATTTCTCATTACCATAAAAATTTTGAAAACCGCACATATACACGTTTTTGAATAATACCCACATGAAGGTGAGACCGACCATGTCATGACTTTGACGGTCAGCAGGATAAAAATATCAGAGATTATTTAGATCCTGGCCCAATGAATAATCTGTGCTGTTACTGAAGTACATGCTCTGAAAATTTCAGCTTCAAATTCTTCGTATTAAAGGAAATATCAATTAAAATCCAAAACAACTGTCAGTATTCCGATTAACCGACCAAATTCGATAGACCACAAAAAAGCGACGCGTTCATACATATTGATGACCTCCTTAACTTTGTTGTCGAACAGGTTTGTACACGTCACGTCTACGTACATTTAAGTGAAAAAGTGATTTGAGTGAGTGCTTTTTTTAAATAACGAATAAAGTTATTTCTGTTTCATTTCATTTTTACTAGTATTGAAAGAATTTTAACCATTTTAACATTATTTTAGTAAAAAAATAAAGGATGTTTTGTAATTTTATTTCGTTTTTTTTTGTCATACCTACCTAGGTACTTAATGTACCTACAATGCGATTAAATTGACAATAGACAGTGATCCCTTGCATGCAACTTCTACATGGATGTAGGTCTCTTCACAGAGGGCCTAGTACGAGTTGGTTTTTTGTTCTCACTTCACTTTGCGAATAGTTAACTATCGTATTCATTCTTTCGTTTTTTCTCGTTCACTCACTCGCATGATTTCCTCTCTTTCAATCGATACTATTCGTAAAGTGAGGTGAGAAACACAACTCTTACTAGGCCCTCTGACGTCCATTATACAACTTGTATGTCAGTGGTCTCTATGGAAAAGAGAAAATGTTACAGATTAAAAAACGTCGTTTTATAGCACAAGCGCTATGAAGTTGGTTACTCACTTCTGTTGTAAAATTAATTGCATTTTAAGTAAGTACTTAGGTAGGTACCTTAATAAAATATTATTACAATAAATACCTACTTGTTACACCAAAACTAAATACCTACCTTAATAATAATACGCGAGTGAAGTGCCCGTTTAACTGATTTTAATGCTTCTTTCCGGTTCGAATGAAGTTATAAACACATACCTACCTAAGACAGCTAGGTAGTTGTTTTTGCTAATAAGAAGTTATGAACGCGACTGTACAAACAATTTTTCTGCATAATACGACACATTAAAGAAGTTCATCAATATGTATGAACGCGTCGCTTTTTTGTGGTCTATCGAATTTGGAATTTGCCGTGTATGTGCCGGCTTAGAATAGCACTACCCCCTCTCATCCCGTGGGTGTCGTAAAAGGCGACTAAGGGAACACAGCCATCAGGAGACGGGCAGCAGCGTCTCCAAAATTCTTGGCCTACTGCGATCGCCAACCCGCCTGCCAAGCGTGGCGATTATGGCAAACCCCCTCATGAATGGACACACAAATAAATTGGCCCCCAGTCCCCGGCGGCCCCGCTATTCCTAGCTACGGTAGCGGCTATGGTAACGGCGGGGCAGGGGGTGCTAAGAATCCCCGGGTGCGGATCGGCTACCACCAATCACGAAAATTGCACCTGGCAACCTATAACACGCGCACACTGAGGACCGACACGAAGTTAATCGAGTTGGAAGAAGTTATAAGCAAGTTACGCTGGGACATCATTGGGTTATCTGAAGTCCGAAGAGAGGGAGAGGACTCGATAATCCTTAATTCCGGTAACTTGCTATACTACCGGGAGGGCGACCAACAGTCCCAAGGTGGTGTCGGGTTCATCGTCCACAAGTCCCTTGTCAACAACGTGATTACCATCGGAAGTGTGTCGACCAGGGTGGCGTACCTTATACTCAGAATATCCAAACGGTATTCGTTGAATGTCATACAGGTTTACGCACCGACCTCGACGCACCAAGATGACGAAGTGGAGGCTATGTATGAGGAGATCTCTAAAGCCATGCATAGCTACAAAACCCACTACACCGTTGTGATGGGGGACTTCAATGCAAAGTTGGGGAAACGATGCGGTGATGAGCTGAGAGTGGGGCAATTTGGAGTTGGGCAACGGAATGACAGAGGCCAGATGCTAGCCGACTTTATGGAGAAGGAGAACCTCTTTATGATGAACTCATTCTTCAGAAAGCCGGAAAGCCGGAAGTGGACTTGGGTCAGTCCGGACGGTACAGTCAGAAATGAGATTGATTTTATCATGTCGACGAAAAAGCAAATATTCAATGATGTCACTGTGATCAACGCCGTTAAGACGGGGAGCGATCACCGATTGGTACGTGGCACATTGAATATCAACATAAAGCTGGAAAGATCTCGACTGATAAAATCAACACTCCGACCATTGCCGGCCCATATCCAAAACCCCGAGAGCTTTCAACTCGAACTCCAAAACCGTTTCGAAGCCCTTGAGAACAGCATAGATGTGGACGATCTAAACAATATGGTGGTGGATACTGTCCGTACGGTAGGGTCCAAGTTCTTCAAGACCCGCCGTCCCAAGCTAAAGAAACTCTCCGACCACACACTCCTACTCATGGATCAGAGACGTGAAATGAGGCTCCAGAGTTCAGTAGGTGCTAATCGTTATCGGCAGCTTAATAGACAGATATCTAAGTCTTTGACGAGCGACCTTCGCCAATTTAATACGAATCGTATTAAAGAGGCTATCGAGCGGAACAAAGGCTCCAAAGTGTTCGCGAGAGATCTGTCTATTGGGCAAAGCCAGATGACGAAGCTGAAAACTGACGACGGACGCATCATCTCAGCGAAGCCTGAAATCCTTAGGGAGATCGAGAGTTTCTATGGGCAGTTATATTCCACGCAGACACCCGTTGAAAGCAAGGCTAAAGACCCCAGAGCCAAGCTTACCCGACACTATACCCAAGATATCCCGGACGTCAGCATGTACGAGATTAGTATGGCTCTCAAACAGCTGAAAAACAACAAGGCGGCGGGCGACGACGGAATCACTACAGAACTTCTGAGAGCGGGCGGTAAGCCGATACTTAAAGTCCTCCAGAAGCTTTTCAATTCCGTCATCGTCGAGGGCAGAACGCCGAAGACATGGAACATAAGTGAGGTGATTTTGTTCTTCAAAAAGGGTGACAAGTCCCTCTTAAAGAACTATAGACCCATCTCGCTTCTGAGTCATGTCTATAAGCTGTTTTCGAGAGTCCTTACGAACCGTCTCGCCCGCAAATTCGACGACTTCCAACCTCCCGAACAAGCCGGGTTCCGAAAAGGCTTTAGCACCATAGACCACATCCATACGCTGCGGCAGGTCATACAGAAGACCGAGGAGTATAATCTGCCACTTTGCTTGGCGTTCGTGGATTATGAGAAAGCCTTCGATTCGATTGAAACCTGGGCGGTGCTGCAGTCTCTCCAAAGGTGCCAAGTGGACTACAGGTATATCGAGGTGTTGAGGTATTTATACAAAAATGCCACCATGTCGGTCCGAGTACAGAACCAGAGAACAAATCCTATCCAACTGCAGCGAGGTGTGAAACAGGGAGATGTTATTTCTCCGAAACTGTTCACAGCTGCGTTGGAGGATATCTTTAAACTCTTAGACTGGAAAGGACTCGGCATCAACATTAATGGCCAATACCTAACACATCTTCGTTTTGCCGATGATATAGTTCTAATGGCTGAGACGTTGGAGGACCTGAACACAATGCTCGAAGATCTCCGTAGTGCTTCCCAAAGAGTGGGTCTTAAAATGAACATGGATAAGACGAAAATCATGTCGAATGCCCATGTTGTGCCCGCTCCAGTTCATGTTGGGAACACTGCACTTGAAGCTGTTGACCATTATGTATACCTAGGACAGGCAGTCCAGTTAGGTAGGTCCAACTTTGAGAAGGAGATCTCTCGTCGAATCCAACTCGGATGGGCAGCATTCGGGAAGCTCCGAAAAATCTTCGTGTCCGATTTACCTCAGTGTCTCAAGACGAAAGTCTATGACCAGTGTGTGTTGCCAGTGATGACTTACGGCAGTGAAACGTGGTCGCTAACTATGGGTCTCATAAGGAGGCTCAAGGTCACCCAGCGTGCAATGGAGAGAGCCATGCTCGGCATTTCCCTGCGTGATCGAATCAGAAATGAGGAGATCCGCAGGCGAACTAAAGTAACCGACATCGCTCGAAGGATTGCTCAGCTAAAGTGGCAGTGGGCTGGACACATAGCGAGAAGAACCGATGGCCGTTGGGGCGGAAAGGTTCTGGAATGGCGACCGCGCACCGGACGACGCTCCGTGGGTAGGCCCCCGACAAGGTGGACCGACGATCTGGTGAAGATTGCCGGAAGCCACTGGATGTGGGAAGCGCAGGACCGATCGTCGTGGAAATCCTTGGGGGAGGCCTATACCCAGCAGTGGGTGTCGTGCGGCTGATATGATGATGATGATGATGATGATCGAATTTGGTCGGTTAATCGGAATACTGACAGTTGTTTTGGATTTTAATGGATATTTCCTCTAATACGAAGAATTTGAAGCTGAAATTTTCAGAGCATGTACTTCAGTAACAGCACAGATTATTCATTGGGCCAGGATCTAAATAATCTCTGATATTTTTATCCTGCTGACCGTCAAAGTCATGAGATGGTCGGTCTCACCTTCATGTGGGTATTATTCAAAAACGTGTATATGTGCGGTTTTCAAAATTTTTATGGTAATGAGAAATAATAAGAAGAATAGAACACCGTTTTTAGTTTCTTTATTTATGTGGTAGTTTAGGCGCTAGAAATTTTTTTCTGTTTTCAGAAAATGCCCGATTACTTCATAATTTGTTAATATTTTTGAAATGTTTTCGACCGCACAAATTAGGGGCTACTTATATATGTTTACTGTAAGATCGCACATTTAGTAGTTTCCGAGATCTGGGATCCGGCAAAACGTTACGCCAGCAGGAAATCAAATATCTCCAAAACTATAAGGCCCACAAATTATATATTTGGCGCACATTTCTTGCTCGTATCAAGCTACCCGCCCATATATCTTTTATTTCTCTCCGATCATTAGTTTAGAATCTTCCCGATGGAGTACCGTTACCCCAGCAGAATTCATTTTTCCCGTTTTATTCCAAAACTATAAGGCCCACAAATTTATTATTTGGCGCACATTTACACCGAATTGCGCACTAATTATTCATCAAACTCGCTTCCCTCTAGAAGCTACTTTCTTGCTGGCGTAACGGACTCCAAAAACTTAGCTGTCAAATCATACAGACAGCCAGTCCAGTTAAATAAAATTCATGTCAGTGCCTTAAGGCCAAGCCACACAGCGGGCGTGGCGTGACGGGACGGGGCGGCGACGCGACGCTGGGAAGTTGTAATGTACTAGATACTATGGACGACGTCACACAGGCCGGCGTGGCGCGACGGGTCGCGTCCCGTCGCGCCGAGCGTGAATACAGATCGGAAGCGCGGCGGGGCGGAACGTGGCGAGATCACGCCCGCAGTGTGAACTCCCGTCGCGCCCCGTCGCGCGTCCCTGTCCCTGTCCGTGTCCGTGTCCCTATCCCTATCCATAGGATGAAACACAGCACATTACAATTTTCCTACACAAATTCCCATTCAAACTTTCATCCCTTGAAAAATTCACCCCTAAAGGGATGAAACGTCATCCCCACCCGTCATGCTCACCAACATCATGAAAGCTATCTGCCATCCAAAAAGTTAGCCGTAACCCAACAATCAATCGATTTAGAGTTTTATATGTAAGGTTTTAAATTGTTTTTTTTTACTACAGCTGTAGGCATAACAAAAAGTACTAATTATTTAATAGAATAAAATACTTACAACATTTAGGTAAGTAATTAAAAAAAAACACCCGTTTTCATAATCCAAAGATATTTTTACTACGGATGAAAAGACCTCCCACAGTTTTGACGAGGCCACATCTCGCCCGCTGGCGCATTTAGCTTCGGGTGAATGGTGATATTTCGCCCGCCGGTGGTTTCAGAAAAGGAGACATTTCGCCCGCAGATGAGATATTTTTCGGATGAGATGTCGCTTGAGTCGAAAAAATTGGATCCAAATCTCATAGGGACCCAGCAAGCATTATAAGAAAATCCGTGTTAGGGTTGATACCCAACAAAATTCTCAAAGGTTATTTTTAGGTGGAAAATTATTTGTTTACTCTTTAAACTCAAACTTAAAAATGAAAAGTCTTATTATTCATACAGGTATACTATAGAACTAAAAACTAAGAAAATAGACAGATATTAATTAAAAAATATCAAGTGACAACCTTAAAACCAGAATTATCAGGAAAACTTGAGAAGTTATTAACTCCTAGGTCTTATGAGATTTAGTTTTGATTTTTTACCGAGTTATTGGTAGATTTCTAAATATTAATTTAGGGTAAAAATCGAATCCAAATAGGATAGGATGTATTTGTAAAAAATAAAAAGTAAAAAAAACTAGAATATTAATTTCCTCATATTTACTAAGATTTCAAAACTTTTAAATATTTAAATACCTATTTAAATAGTATAACTGCAATTTATTCAGCCAAAAAAATATATCGCATTATAAAGAATTTATAGAGATTTAGAAATTTTCCGAAATTCTTTAAAAAAAATCATATCTCGGTTATTATTCAAAATTAACACGCGGGAGTTTTTGTCGTTTTGAAAAAGTTTATGCCATCTGTTGCGGACTTGGCGCTTACTCGCAACAAAACACTTAATTGCCGCTGGCTGGATTGATGAGGATGCCTATTCGAGGTCTAAATAAAATAGCACGCTTACGAAGTGATTCGATAATTTATTAATTATTTTAACTCTTCAAAATATTTACACTTTTAGAACACTTAATAAAAGTCTTGACACTAACTTAATTATAACTTAAATTGTTCCAACACTAAAACAGTTAAACTTGTACAGTCAGTAATTCAACTAATTAGCACTTTAACAACACTTAAATACGGCACTTATTACAGTTAAACACTTCCAGCACTTAGACACTTCAATAACTTTTGAGCTCTTCACTATTTGTTTTCACTGCACTATTGTTCACAATACAATACTGCTTACGCATCGGACCCGCGCGGCTTTTATACCACTCAACGGGAGCGCGGGAACAATCTCGTTCGGTGTTCGCGAATAATCCAGCGACGTCACGCTCGAACATTCCCGACGACTCGCGGCGCGGGCCGACTGCGGCGCGGCGGACGGCCGAAAGTCGTGCTGTCTCGCTCTTTTTACGCTTCCTTTCCTTGTCTTTTACTGCAGCGGCCGCTCGTCGTACCATTCAATTTTGAATCTTATTTATACGTCGCTAACATACTCCTCCGCGGTGCATAGCACTCATCTTCCTGGATGCGACGTTTAGCGTATGCAATGCACGCAACGGGTGCACCTTAGGGGCATTTCGGAGATCTTTTAGCTGCCCCTTCTGTCCTTTCGATCATGGCTGGTGGTATGTCGGAGTGCAGTGCAGTATGATGCCACCTTCCACACTTCTTGCAAGTGCCAGCTCGGCAGTTGATGCGTGAGTGCCTAAACTTCAAGCACTTAAAACATAGATGACTCTTCTTTGCCATATTCCATTTTACACATATGTTAGCATTTTTAAATTTTCGGCACTCGTATAAGAAATGGTTTCCTTGACACTCGGAGCATATGTTCACGTCCTTTTGAGACCCTTCATGATAGACGTGAACATGGTACATTCTATGCGACTCGCTGCCCTTCTGCTCCGGAGACACTTCACGTGGAGAGAAATGCGGGCGTGTCCGCTTTTCCTCTCTTCCACGCTCTCGAAACACTTCATATGGAGTTCTTTGCGGGCGTGAGGACTTCACTTCCAGGTACTCTTCAAGTGGGGCGAAGTCTGCACATATAGCTGCTTCATGCTCCAGGAAATTACTTATGAGCGTCAATTCTGATTCATCTTCTTGCTTTCTTCGGTAGAAGACATACCACCTGTACTTCATCGAGGCGGGCATCTTCTCGATCAATAACTTTGTTGTTTCCGGAGAATTCAAATATCGTGACTTCCCCAGCGCCTTAATGGTGGCGACAGAATTTCTCACTTTGCTAGCGAAGGCGCACACTTCGTTGGGGTTTTCGGTGATGCGCGGCAGGCTCTTCAACTTTTCTAACTCTGAAAGTGCCAGCGCGCCTGGTCTTCCAAATCTTGCTTCCAGCCCTTTCATCACTTCGGCAGGATCTTCTGCGGTGAACAATAAACTCTTGACTGCGTCTCTTGCTCTTCCTGGCAACGTTCGTCGTAGACGAGCCAAATTCTGAGTCGGCGTGAAGGCGTGGGCGGTATCGTTATATGACCGCCTGAAGGCCAACCACTCCTCGCTTGCACCGTTGAAGTAAGGTAGTTCGATGATCTGTCTTGATGATGCAGTCTCCGATGTCTTCTGGCAGATGCTTGCGATTGCTTGAGCCAGTGCTTCTATGTCCGTCTTTTTCCTTTCCTGATACAGCAGTGGCGGCAAGTTCCTTTGATGGAGACAGATTTCCTCTTGTTGCTGCTGATATACCACTTCTTCATCCTCAATATCGGAGTCAACTTGCAGCGACTCTAGCTCCGCCTGGGCCACTTTCAGCTTCGCTTTGGCTACTTCGTATTCCCTCCTGGCAACTTGCATCTTCACTTCGGCAACTTCCAGTTCCCTTCTGGCAACTTTCATGTTCGCTTCAGCTTCAACGCGACTCCTTGATGACCGTACGGAGTGCGCGTCTGATCTTTGCATAACCTCCATCAGTGTGTGCGGCGCTTGCATCTTGTTGACTGGAGCGGGCGACGTAAGATCTTCTTTAATGCAAGCTTCTTGAATATTTCCACTGGCGCGCGTAGCTTCTCTTCTTTCCGTCGGCGTGGCGGTGATGTCTCCCGGTAGGCGAGCGGGTGACGTACCTCCTTGGGCTCGAGCGGCTGGTCTAGCGACGTCCCCTTCAAGGCGTGAAGGTGACTCGACTCCAGTAGGGGAGCGCTGCGGTGACATCCTCTTGGTGTGCGCTGACCTCGTTGTTACCGTAGATGCAGTGGCAGTTTCCGATGGTGTGTTCAAACTCCAATCTGAGACGGATGGTTCCGCAGTTTTCTCTGTTGCTTTACTTTTCGCTTTTTCCGACCTGGTATTAGGCATCTTCCTCGATTCTCACTATCCGGCTCGAAGGACCAGCAGTTGTGGCGGGCGCGGCGGGCAGACGACGACGAAAGGGCCGGCGGCGGCGGCGCCGTCGGCGGCGTGAGCGTGACCTCTAAATGTTTTTTTTTATTTATTGATAGGAAATAATAAAAAACCGGCCAAGTGCGAGTCGGACTCGCGCACGAAGGGTTCCGTACCAAAAAATCACGTTTGTTGTATGGGAGCCCCCTTAAATATTTATTTTATTCTGTTTTTAGTATTTGTTGTTATAACGGCAACAGAAATACACAAACTGTGAAAATTTCAACTTTCTGGCTATCACGGTTCATGAGATACAGCCTGGTGACAGACAGACAGACAGACGGACAACGGAGTCTTAGTAAAGCTCGCGCAACATAACTTGAACCTGCGCGTCGTACGAATTTTAGGCGCAACTGGGAAGGGGGTATGAAGCGCGGGCGGCTGCTCCCCGCGTAACCATGGTGACGGAGGTGTCGCGCGCTGCGCGCCCGCACACCACCCGCGAGCGTCTTCAAGGACAGTTGAGTGCTAAGTTTAATGTGTGGTTTTTCAAACGTTAAAATGCCGCCGTAAAGTCGTTTGAGCAATACAGTTCTAAAGCAACAAACGACAAAAATGGCTTATAACGTCTATTGTTTTATCAAAAAGGATTATTGATAAAACGAAGTGGATTAAATGAAGGCCAGATTCAAATTAAAACAGCTGAAGTTACAAAAACCTCTATTTCGACCGTCAAAAGAATTATTTTCATTATTTTATTCCACTAACTTTCATTTCAACAACAACTTCTTATTACCTATGTGATTGATAAAACATTTATGTATGTAACAAAAACAAAAAAAATATTTGCTTTAAAAAAATTTGTGAGCGTCTGTACCTGCGCAGATCAGCGCCATCTTGGGTCAAGTTATGTTGTACTACTTAATAGGGTCATGTTTTTCCCCTTTGGGTACGGAACCCTAAAAAGAAATAGTTTATCGATCAGAAATACATGTTTTCATTAGAATTTAAAGAAGTTCATCATATCAGTCGCACGACACTCACTGCTGGGTAGAAGCTTGGGGGAGCCCAAGGAACTCCACGACGATCGGTTCTGCTTGGTCCACGTCCAGCGGGTTCCCACGACCTTCACCAGATCATCGGTCCACCTTGTCGGGGGTCTACCCACGGAGCCGAGTCCCGTGCGCGGTCGCCATTTCAGAACCGCCCACCTCAACGCCCATCGATTTTTCTCAATATGTGTCCCGCGGTCCCGCCCGCTGCCACTTCAGCCCAGCAATCCTTCGAGCGATGTCGGTTACTTTAGTTCTCCTACGGATCTCCTCATTTCTGATCTCGTAGGGAAATGCCTAGCATGGCTCTCTCCATTGCACGATGGGTTACCTTGAGCCTTTTCATGAGACCCATAGTTAGCGACCACTTTTCACTGCCTTAAGGTCCAGTAATAACTGGACATAAACTTTTATCTTTAGGCACTGAGGTAAGTTGGACGCGAAGATTTTTCGAAGCTTCCCGAATGCTGCCTATTCCAGTTGGATTTGACGAGAGATCTCTTTCTCGAAGTTGGACTTACCTAACTGGACTGTCTGTCCTCGGTATACATAATGGTCAACAACGTCGAGTGTAGTTAGTCAACAACTTTGGGATGGCTCGGCCAAATACCAGGGGGCGGGGGCTTACCATCAGCAAATAAGCAATCATCCAACCTTAAGCCGTTCAGTTCAAAAGCAGGCCTTAAACAGGACTGCTTGAGATCATAGTACGAAAAAGTTAGACAGCTCAATATAAGTCCTGCTGAAAGCGCTCATAGTAAGGCCCAGCTCCAGACGCTTGAATCCATTGAGCGGAGGGCCAGCAAGATCATCAGCAACGATAATCTTTTTTGTAGTTAGCTGAAAAGTCTCGAGCATAGACGCGGTTGAAGGTTATTGGTCAAGTCGCGAGTGAATTGGCTTTTTCTAGGCAAGCACGTTTCATAGGAAATCGCATCATTCGCTTAGTGTTCCCAACATGCACTGGAGTAGGTGTACAACATGGGCATTCGACATGATTTTCGTCTTATCCATGTTCATTCTAAGATTCACTCTTTGGGAGGCACTACGGAGATCTTCAAGCATTGTGTTCAGGTCTTTCATGGTCTCAGCACTCTCAGGCATAAGAACTATATCATCGGCAAAACGACGGTGTGTTAGGTACTGGCCAGATTGATGTTGATACAGAGTCCTTTCCAGTCCAAGAACTTAAAGATGACCTCCAACGAAAGTGTTCACAGTTTCGGAGAAATAACGTCTTCCTGTCTCACACCTCGCTGCAGTTGGATGGGGTTCGTGCTCTGGTTCTGTACTTGGACCGACATGGTAGCATTTTCGTATAAGTACCTCAACACCTCGATATAACTGTAGTCCACTTTGCACCTCTGGAGAGTCTGCAGCACCGCCCAGGTCTCTATCGAATCAAAGGCTTTCTCATCGTCCATGAACGCCAAGTAATAATTTCAACAGTAACTGTGTTTATTAGACTTTAATTATGAAAGCGAAGAAACGGTAATTTTATCTAGTTTTGTTTTAAAAACGTCCACAATTTGTTCTTCTAATAAGGACGACAACGAAGACCTGGCCATTTTGATGCAAACGTGTAACGCGTCCTATCCTACCATGAAAACGAGCTCGTTCACACTGATTCTTTAAATCTTTTCTCTCGCTCGGCGCGCCGTTGCCTTTTCGCGGCGGCGGCGGCGCGGTAGAATTGGCGGCGGCGGCGGCGCGCCGGCGCGGCGCTCATATCTAAACCACACACGTCACAAATAATAATATCACTTGATAACTCTCAGTTAGTGGACTGTAAACACTAAAATAGGCACTTAAAAACACTTCATAGGTTGATCGCCAGCTGGACGAGGAAGGCGGTTGAACACTTGGTCAGAAAACACTATTACGGAACACACAATCAGTCACAGAGTTCATAAGTTAATGTTATTTCACTTCACAGTTGTTCGTATCACTCACTATTAACTTTATAAAATGTCACACCAACGTACAACACAAATACTTGTTCAATTTAACACTTATAATTCACTATTCACCACTGTTTCATAGTCGGCGTGGTGGCGTAGTCTCCCGGGTAGTGTGCGGGTGACACTCCTCCTAGGACACGAGCGGTTAGTGTGGCGTGGTCTTCCTCAGGACGTGAAGGTGACACAACTCCAGTAGGGGCGCGAAGTGGCGATGTTCTTCTTGTAAGCGTGGACCGGCTTGACGTTACATTATTTTCAGTACCAGTTTCCGCTGGCGTCTTCATGCTCCAATCCGTTGACGTCGACGGCTTCGCAAAAATCTTCTTTTTCGCTGACCGCGTAGTTGGCATCTTCTTCGTTTTCCAGGATCCGGCTCGAAGGACCAAAAATATGTTGCGGACTTGGCGCTTACTCGCAACAAAACACTTAATTGCCGCTGGCTGGATTGATGAGGATGCCTATTCGAGGTCTAAATAAAATAGCACGCTTACGAAGTGATTCGATAATTTATTAATTATTTTAACTCTTCAAAATATTTACACTTTTAGAACACTTAATAAAAGTCTTGACACTAACTTAATTATAACTTAAATTGTTCCAACACTAAAACAGTTAAACTTGTACAGTCAGTAATTCAACTAATTAGCACTTTAACAACACTTAAATACGGCACTTATTACAGTTAAACACTTCCAGCACTTAGACACTTCAATAACTTTTGAGCTCTTCACTATTTGTTTTCACTGCACTATTGTTCACAATACAATACTGCTTACGCATCGGACCCGCGCAGCTTTTATACCACTCGACGGGAGCGCGGGAACAATCTCGTTCGGTGTTCGCGAATAATCCAGCGACGTCACGCTCGAACATTCCCGACGACTCGCGGCGCGGGCCGACTGCGGCGCGGCGGACGGCCGAAAGTCGTGCTGTCTCGCTCTTTTTACGCTTCCTTTCCTTGTCTTTTACTGCAGCGGCCGCTCGTCGTACCATTCAATTTTGAATCTTATTTATACGTCGCTAACACCATCCAATAAGCTAATAAAACGAGCATGTCCGTTTTTTTGGGTCTAAAGATAATATGTAGGTACCTACTGTGCGCGGCCCCAATGCGGGTTGGTGGGTGTTTTAAATAAAGTGAAATAGGTAGTTTACGATCTTTATCTTCAAAAAACTGCATTCTACGGGAAAAATATCATGGAAAATTAGCATTGGGCAAGAGTACAGTTTAAAAAGAGGGGATATTATTCTCGTGGTCCCATTGATTTTGTCCCATTAATGGGACCACGAGGGAGAATTACTGTTTCTCGTAGTCCCATTACTAATATGGTTGTAGAAATTCCCAAAGATTTAAATATCTTTGGAAATTCCCCCTTTTCCGTTTTGGATGTCCTATTGATGGGACCCTTTCTGACCCGTGGAACAACTGCGTGGTTCGCCTAAGTCACAGAATAATAGTACCTACAAGCCTAATGTGTTCAAACACTTCAGATTGATTTATCGACCCCGAGAGAACTTTACGACGTGACGACTCCGTATGATATTTTTTGTTTTGTCTGAACTGATTTGATTCCTAAATTTTTGCATTAAAAAGCAACGTATGTCATTCTAGTAGGGCTGGGCTGGGCTGGGCGGTCAGCTAACTACTGAACTATCGATAAAACCTATTAAATCTAAAATAAAGACCGATTCGATCGCTTTTGAATAGACGATAATATGATTAAATTATTATATTCAGTGAGGGTAGTTTGATAATTTTCGTTGACGTCTCTTGCTGGTGTTCAGATGTTGACTGTTGTCGTCTTCTCAGTAACTGGTCAGTAATTAAGAAAGAGCTGCGCGAGCAATACGTATTAGTTACAATTAATTGAACCGCATAATTATTTTGAAAATAAGATTCTACGTAGTAGGTAGTGCATCGTATCGTACCCTGCGGCGTTCCTATGACGTGTGACCCAGAACTTATTCAAAAGCAACCTTTGAAATTTGACAGCGCCGCGACAAGAATACAGCAACTGAAACCGAAGGCTGGTTTCTTAGAGCATACAGAACGGGAGTAAAGCACGTTCTAGACGGATTAAATCACGCCTCCCAACCAAGGTCACCTTGGTGGAAGCTTGATGGGGCCGTGGTTTCCATCCGTGGATTGTGTTGCGGCTACACGAGTTTACATCCAAGCGCCGCCAACTAGGGCTGCCAACCATACTATAATAATATGTAGTATTATACTATGTTTCGGGTCTGCGTGCTATATACTGTTGAAGAAATATATAGCACGCAAAAATACTATATTTTCAACATCGATCGCTAAGAAACAAATGTTTCTTTTTTTTTTATTTGTGATCGTGCATTTTGACTGATTCGATAGCGTGTAGTGTATAGTCAGTCACACCATATAACAAATACTATGTGTATAGTGTATTGTATCTGAATTCTGAACGTATCTATCTGTCTTATTGCGTTCCAAACTTGTCAATATAAAATTGACAACTTAATTAAATCTTAATCCATGGTCGAAATATATCTTAATCTTAACTATGGACGAATTTCTTTCATGTCTTAACTTAATCAGTAATACTGATACAATCGTAAGTAAGTTAAAAATGAGTTTTTAATTTACTTATATTTAATTAATATTGATTGTAGAAAATAATATGAGACTTTTATTTTGATTCATGATTGTTTTATTTATGGTTTATGATTTTGACCAAAACATTGTTCAAAAATGCAAAAAGTTCAAAAAATATAGTTTTTATAAAAATTAAAAATGTAAAATATAATAATATATTTGCCTAATTTTTGCCTTTTCCATAAAATACTATATTATTTTAAAGTGTACTAATTTTTTTAGCCTTATTTGAAAAATACTATATTTCGCCTTAGACATGTTGGCAACCCTAGCGCCTACACTCTTTCCCATTCTACGGTAATGATATCTATCAGTACTGTAACTCGGCCCTGTCCTTGAAATAATTACCTAAATAAACCCGCGCTGGTTCAATCAATTAATTTCAAGGCAATAATATAACTAGATTAACAAAACTAATGGTAAAAAAAAAATAAAAAAAAATACATTATTGTTGGGAGAAACAAGTTATTTAATAATCCTTAGTACAATACCTACGTATTATATAATATTTTAAGTATACTTAATCTTAGTTTTTGGACTTTCCAGGTATTTAAAAATGTTATCTCTGGATTATTAGTTAATTATATTTATAATAAAAACAGCACAATCTGCACTTTGCAATAGTAAGAACTTGTATTTCAATCAATAGTACCTATTGAATTTTTAGACTTTTGGCATTCAGAATGTTATTTCTATATTAAGGTAATAAATATAATAGAAAAAACCCGGCCAAGTGCGTTTTGGGCAACGCGCCGTACGGTTGCGTAGATACCTTATACCACACCATATTTAATACCATTATCATTTTTCGTCTGCAAAAATAACTTTGTTTTTCACAGTGTTGGTATGAATGACAAAGTAATATTTGCGGTTATGGAAAATGTGCTATATCTCAAAAACTAATTACTATATCTCGTTCAAACCAATTTTCATTGAAAGTAATTATTAAGATCTACATGTTACATATATGTTATATAATATATGTTATCTACATGTTACATATACATATATGTTTTTTAGATTTTTCACTTTCTTATTTCAAAAGTTAAAGGGGAGGAGAGGATAAACATTTTACCACTTTGGCGGAGTATATCTTTCAAACGGTAGACTTTGAGAAAAAGTTGTCTTAAAAACCTCAATGTCAATTTTAAAGATCTATCTATTGACACCCCACACGTTCGCAGTTTCAGTTCCAGGTATGGAGAGCCCCCCCTTAATCTTTATTTTTGTGTTAAAATCGTTGAGCGGTTAACAGAATACATTTACCAACCAAGTTTCAATTGTGTAATTTTAATACGTTTGGAATAAAATGGCTGTGACATACGGACGGACAGACAGACAGACAGACATGACGAATCTATAAGGGTTCCGTTTTTTGCCATTTAGGCTACGGAACCCTAAAAATACTAGAAAAAATCGACTCACCCGTACGTAACCCGTAGCAGCCGAGCCATTTGAGCCCGTCTGAACTGCGACGGCTGAGTCGATATTTTATAGTATTTTTTCTATTATATTTATTACCTCAATAGTACCTGACCTACGTACATCTTTCGTTCATCACTGCGGCGCATTCGCGACTGTTTGTGTACCGAGTGCAGACTGCAGACTGAACTCGAATGCCGAGGCGCGTAGGTACGTACGACTCGCTTTTCGACTATTTGTACTGGGTTGCGTTCCGAAGGTACGCTCCGAGTGCAACCGGAAGCTCTAACGCCGTTCCAAACATTAGAGCGTGACGTTCGGTTGTTACAACTTTCCCGTTCCAAACGTCAGAGCGTTGCAACCAAACAACCATCAAAATTGATGGTTGTAAAACGCTCTGACGTTTGTCTATAGAAAAACTGTCAATGTCATTTGACATTATTTTGTGTTTTGATGTTTTTGTGTCTAATTTTCAAATAAATCATGGTAGCTTCGTAGAAAAACAGTTTTTATTTGATTTTGAATAAAGGAAAGTTTAAATTATTCCTATTCCAAGTGGAAAATGAAGACTTTGTTTTGACATTGACATTTAAAGTTCTTGGTCGTTCCTAACCTTAGAGTGAGTTAAAAACAACCAAACAACCGACACTCTAAGCCTCTGAACGAAACCCAGATGCTGGCATATAAATTGGCAAGAGAAATATGAGACAAAAGATGCGCAATAGCCACAAACACTAAAATTTGTGGCGCTGCACATCTTTTGTCTCGTTTTTATCTTGCCAATATAAATGCCGGGCAGTATATGAAGTTGGAGTACTGATAAATATCATTACCGTGCCTGTGTTGGAACTCGCGCCCTTCCACCAAGGACGTTGAAGGTCATTTGGATTGGTTGGAGAAATTTGGATTAAATCTGCCGTCTAGATGGATTAAATCAAGCAAGGTCACCTCTGTTGGGAGGCGTGATTTAATCCGTCTGGAACATGCTTAAGCAAGAGCGCTCTCCTACACTAGATTTTGTTCACCGATTCTGGGGGGAGACGAGGTACACACGCACAGCACACAACTTCATATTCACGCACACTCTTGAAGCTTAAAGTCATGTTGTTACACACGCACACAAAAACAGAATGACCACAAAGTTATATTTGCGGGTGGTCAAATTCGGAACTAACCATCTTAGTACAAATTCTGACAGATCACGTAGACGGCAGCGCCAAACTTACCGACAGAAATAAGTTTGCCCTTGCGTTAAGGTTAGTGATGGGACATAAAAAGACCGATAAAATTGAATGATTAGAAGCTTTGATTTGAAGATGAGTGATTATGATTACGAACAAAAAAGTCTTCATTTTATTTTGTGATTTGCACCAACAATCACTAAAATACGCTTTCAAATCAATGTTTAATAACATACATAAAACATCGTTCTGCCCTTTTATCCTCAAAATTGTACAGAAATAAAATTCCGATAGTGAGTGTTGGCGCAAGATGCAAATGTAAAGGTTATCAAAAAAGAAAATAAATGTGATTAATAATGTAATCATTTATTTACAAGTATCTGTGTACAGTCAGCAGCACATCAAGCTATACAAAACTGTCAAAAATCTCCAATGAATTTTGAACCTTTAATTGCTTGTCAGGGTTCCGTAGCCTAAATGGCAAAAATCTAAGCCCTTATAGATTCGTTATGTCTGTCTGTCTGTCCGTCCGTCCGTCCATATGTGACAGCCACTTTATTCCGAAAGTATTAGGACTACACAGTTGAAATTTAATATAAGTAGATTTATTCTGTAAACCGCCTTATGAATTACGATTTTTACACAAAAATAAAAATAAAACAAAAGATTTAAGGGGGGCTCCCTATATATGGAACTGAAACTGTTAGCGACGTATAAATAAGGTTCAAAATTGAATGGTACGACGAGCGGCCGCTGCAGTAAAAGATAAGGAAAGGAAGCGTAAAAAGAGCGAGACAGCACGAGTTTCGGCCGTCCGCTGCGCCGCAGTCGGCCCGCGCCGCGAGTCATCGGGAATGTTCGAGCGTGACGTCGCTGGATTATTCGCGAACACCGAACGAGATTGTTCCCGCGCTCCCGTCGAGTGGTATAAAAGCCGCGCGGGTCCGATGCTTTAGGAGTAGTATTGTGAACAATAGTGCAGTGAAAACAAATAGTGAAGAGCTCAAAGATATTGAAGTGTCTAAGTGTTGGAAGTGTTTAACTGTAATAAGTGCCGTATTTAAGTGTTGTTAAAGTGCTAATAAGTTGAATTACTGACTGTACATATTTAACTGTTTTAGTGTTGGGACAATTTAAGTTATAATTAAGTTAGTGTCAAGACTTTTATTAAGTGTTTTGAAAGTGTAAGTATTTTGAAGAGTTCAAATAATAAATCAAAGAATCACTTCGTAAGCGTGCTATTTTATTTAGACCTCGAATAGGCATCCTCATCAATCCAGCCAGCGGCAATTAAGTGTTTTGTTGCGAGTAAGCGCCAAGTCCGCAACATATTTTTGGTCCTTCGAGCCGGATCCTGGAAAACGAAGAAGATGCCAACTACGCGGTCAGCGAAGAAGAAGATTTCTGCGAAGCCGTCGACGTCAACGGATTGGAGCATGAAGACGCCAGCGGAAACCGCTACTGAAAATAATGTAACGTCAAGCCGGTCCACGCTTACAAGAAGAACATCGCCACATCGCGCCCCAACTGGAGGTGTGTCACCTTCACATCCTGAGGAAGACCACGCCACACTAACCGCTCGTGTCCTAGGAGGAGTGTCACCCGCACACTACCCGGGAGACTACGCCACCACGCCGACGGAAAGAAGAGAAGCTACGCGCGCCAGTGGAAATATTCAAGAAGCTTGCATAAAAGAAGATCTTACGTCGCCCGCTCCAGTCGACAAGATGCAAGCGCCGCACACACTGATGGAGGTTATGCAAAGATCAGATGCGCACTCCGTACGGTCATCAAGGAGTCGCGTTGAAGCTGAAGCGAACATGGAAGTTGCCAGAAGGGAACTGGAAGTTGCCGACGTGAAGATGCAAGTTGCCAGGAGGGAATACGAAGTAGCCAAAGCGAAGCTGAAAGTGGCCCAGGCGGAGCTAGAGTCGCTGCAAGTTGACTCCGATATTGAGGATGAAGAAGTGGTATATCAGCAGCAACAAGAGGAATTCTGTCTCCATCAAAGGAACCTGCCGCCACTGCTGTATCAGGAAAGGAAAAAGACGGACATAGAAGCACTGGCTCAAGCAATCGCAAGCATCTGCCAGAAGACATCGGAGACCGCATCATCAAGACAGATCATCGAACTACCTTACTTCAACGGTGCAAGCGAGGAGTGGTTGGCCTTCAGGCGGTCATACAACGATACCGCCCACGCCTTACGCCGACTCAGAATTTGGCTCGTCTACGACGAACGTTGCAAGGAAGAGCAAGAGACGCAGTCAAGAGTTTATTGTTCACTGCAGAAGATCCTGCCGAAGTGATGAAAGGGCTGGAAGCAAGATTTGGAAGACCAGGCGCGCTGGCACTTTCAGAGTTAGAAAAGTTGAAGAGCCTGCCGCGCATCACCGAAAACCCCAACGAAGTGTGCGCCTTCGCCAGCAAAGTGAGAAATTCTGTCGCCACCATTAAGGCGCTGGGGAAGTCACGATATTTGAATTCTCCGGAAACAACAAAGTTATTGATCGAGAAGATGCCCGCCTCGATGAAGTACAGGTGGGGCGTCTTCTACCGAAGAAAGCAAGAAGATGAATCAGAATTGACGCTCATAAGTAATTTCCTGGAGGATGAAGCAGCTATATGTGCAGACTTCGCCCCACTTGAAGAGTACCTGGAAGTGAAGTCCTCACGCCCGCAAAGAACTCCATATGAAGTGTTTCGAGAGCGTGGAAGAGAGGAAAAGTGGACACGCCCGCATTTCTCTCCACGTGAAGTGTCTCCGGAGCAGAAGGGCAGCGAGTCGCATAGGATGTACCATGTTCACGTCTATCATGAAGGGTCTCAAAAGGACGTGAACATATGCTCCGAGTGTCAAGGTAACCATTTCTTATACGAGTGCCGAAAATTTAAAAATACTAACATAAGTGTAAAATGGAATATGGCAAAGAAGAGTCATCTATGTTTTAAGTGCTTGAAGTTTAGGCACTCACGCATCAACTGCCGAGCTGGCACTTGCAAGAAGTGTGGAAGGTGGCATCATACTGCACTGCACTCCGACATACCACCAGCCATGATCGAAAGAACAGTAGGGGCGCAGCTAAAAGATCTCCAAAGTGCCCCTAAGGTGCACCCGTTGCGTGCATTGCATACGCTAAACGTCGCATCCAGGAAGATGGGTGCTATGCACCGCGGGGGAGTATGTTAGCGACGTATAAATAAGGTTCAAAATTGAATGGTACGACGAGCGGCCGCTGCAGTAAAAGATAAGGAAAGGAAGCGTAAAAAGAGCGAGACAGCACGAGTTTCGGCCGTCCGCTGCGCCGCAGTCGGCCCGCGCCGCGAGTCATCGGGAATGTTCGAGCGTGACGTCGCTGGATTATTCGCGAACACCGAACGAGATTGTTCCCGCGCTCCCGTCGAGTGGTATAAAAGCCGCGCGGGTCCGATGCTTTAGGAGTAGTATTGTGAACAATAGTGCAGTGAAAACAAATAGTGAAGAGCTCAAAGATATTGAAGTGTCTAAGTGTTGGAAGTGTTTAACTGTAATAAGTGCCGTATTTAAGTGTTGTTAAAGTGCTAATAAGTTGAATTACTGACTGTACATATTTAACTGTTTTAGTGTTGGGACAATTTAAGTTATAATTAAGTTAGTGTCAAGACTTTTATTAAGTGTTTTGAAAGTGTAAGTATTTTGAAGAGTTCAAATAATAAATTCACTTCTCAAGCTTACGCGCTCACTAGACATGAAATAAAACACTTTTTAACGGATACTAGCGCGGTTTTATTGAATGTACTTTGGTATTTAGTTGGTATTTGGTTTGATTTTTGGTTTTTCCCGACGTTTCGGCACCTTTGCAGCTGCCGTGGTCACGGGGGACTGAAGCTACCCGTGAGCCTACCCTCAAGCGATGAATTTTTTTATACGTTCAGAAATTAAAATTTAACAAAATTTTTAATTATTTTATGTTGATTTATAATTTAATTTTATGAATTATTTAATGCTAAAAAGAGAGAGAAATCTACTGAAACTACCACCATTTCATAAAATTGGGAGGCCCCTCCAAGAAAGAAATGGCGAAAGAAAACTTGGAGAGGGAGCCGACCTCCGTCTTTTGTATTAATTTATTTATTTGCAAAAGGAACTAACCGTATCATTAGATCTTACAGTGTGTGTGAGGGGCTTTAGCTTGTGAATGATGGGGTCCCAAGCTGGTGGAATTTTCCAACCATCATCTCTATTGAAATTAGGATATTTATTTATTTCGATAGCCTCGCGGAGCATTCTAGGGATAAATCTACGTTCCCTAGCAAGGATTTGGGGTTTGTCAAATCTAATATAATGGTTGGGCCCCTCAAAGGCGTGTTCACTCACTGCAGACTTGTTATCGCGCCTATGTTTCATGTCAGCTACATGCTCTTTGACGCGGGTCCCTATGCTTCTCTTTGTTTGCCCGATGTAGGAGAGTCCACAGTCACAATCTAGTTTGTAGACGCCTGCAGCTTGAAGGGGGATATTACACTTGACAGGTCGTAAGAATTGGTTGATCTTCTTCGGCGGCTTGAAGTAAGTTTTGATTGACGCTCGCTTCAGAATGTTTCCAATCTTGTCAGTGACACCCTTCAAGTATGGTAGGATGGCAGGTTGACGCTCTACTGTGGCTGGTTTGGCGCGTTTTCTGTGATTGAGGTGTGGTACTTGCAACTTGTTGTTACGCAGTACTTGTTGGACGTGCTGAAGCTCAGCAGTCAGGTGTTGTTTGTCACAGAATCCGCGGGCTCTCTGAAACAAAGATTTCCCTACGGTAGGTAGCTAACTGTATAGGATGATGGTGAGAGTCACCATTAAGGTATCTGTCTGTATGGGTTGCTTTACGATACACTGTGTGGCTCAAGGTTTGGTTCGGATTCCTGATAATGAGAATGTCTAGGAAAGCTTCCGTCTACAAACGGTACGTAGATGACACTTTCACAATACTACCTAGAGACAGTGTCCCTGCATTTCTTAACCATCTTAACTCCATAAACCCCAACATACAATTTACTATGGAGTTAGAGGCAGACAATAAACTAGCTTTCCTAGACATTCTCATTATCAGGAATCCGAACCAAACCTTGAGCCACACAGTGTATCGTAAAGCAACCCATACAGACAGATACCTTAATGGTGACTCTCACCATCATCCTATACAGTTAGCTACCGTAGGGAAATCTTTGTTTCAGAGAGCCCGCGGAATCTGTGACAAACAACACCTGACTGCTGAGCTTCAGCACGTCCAACAAGTACTGCGTAACAACAAGTTGCAAGTACCACACCTCAATCACAGAAAACGCGCCAAACCAGCCACAGTAGAGCGTCAACCTGCCATCCTACCATACTTGAAGGGTGTCACTGACAAGATTGAAAACATTCTGAAGCGAGCGTCAATCAAAACTTACTTCAAGCCGCCGAAGAAGATCAACCAATTCTTACGACCTGTCAAGTGTAATATCCCCCTTCAAGCTGCAGGCGTCTACAAACTAGATTGTGACTGTGGACTCTCCTACATCGGGCAAACAAAGAGAAGCATAGGGACCCGCGTCAAAGAGCATGTAGCTGACATGAAACATAGGCGCGATAACAAGTCTGCAGTGAGTGAACACGCCTTTGAGGGGCCCAACCATTATATTAGATTTGACAAACCCCAAATCCTTGCTAGGGAACGTAGATTTATCCCTAGAATGCTCCGCGAGGCTATCGAAATAAATAAATATCCTAATTTCAATAGAGATGATGGTTGGAAAATTCCACCAGCTTGGGACCCCATCATTCACAAGCTAAAGCCCCTCACACACACTGTAAGATCTAATGATACGGTTAGTTCCTTTTGCAAATAAATAAATTAATACAAAAGACGGAGGTCGGCTCCCTCTCCAAGTTTTCTTTCGCCATTTCTTTCTTGGAGGGGCCTCCCAATTTTATGAAATGGTGGTAGTTTCAGTAGATTTCTCTCTCTTTTTAGCATTAAATAATTCATAAAATTAAATTATAAATCAACATAAAATAATTAAAAATTTTGTTAAATTTTAATTTCTGAACGTATAAAAAAATTCATCGCTTGAGGGTAGGCTCACGGGTAGCTTCAGTCCCCCGTGACCACGGCAGCTGCAAAGGTGCCGAAACGTCGGGAAAAACCAAAAATCAAACCAAATACCAACTAAATACCAAAGTACATTCAATAAAACCGCGCTAGTATCCGTTAAAAAGTGTTTTATTTCAAATAATAAATCATAGAATCACTTCGTAAGCGTGCTATTTTATTTAGACCTCGAATAGGCATCCTCATCAATCCAGCCAGCGGCAATAAAGTGTTTTGTTGCGAGTAAGCGCCAAGTCCGCAACAGAAACTGAAAAGAAAAACATCCATATATATGTCGTGGGCTTATCGTTGAACTGGGCCGATCGAGATCTGCCTGGCCAGATCACGATGTGCCGGCATTTCATGATCTGGCCAATAACTTCATGATGTGCCCAATCAAAAATTAGGCAGATCAATAAAAGCAACCTATTCGTCGATTTGCCCTACTAGTATTTAGCCACATCGATATATACTTCCGTTTGGCGACGCTTGTGGCGCTGTAACGCTGTTTGCGCTCTGTCAGCTGTGTGTTTACGTGCGAGCAAGATGGCGACGTCACAAGAAATCGAAAATTGGGATAATAAAAATAATACGCTTTTAAGCGACATTTGTATAACGAACCACGTGTTAAGATGATAATAATGAGAATGTTAAGATGAGAATGATGATTTATAATAAACAAAATTAAAAAAATAATTAATGTACCTACATTCTTTTCATTTGTAACGAAACATAAATATTGTCTATAGCTGAATCATACGTCAAAGTGAGCTGTCACTGTAAAGTTGACAGTTGACAGCTAATGTCAAGGTGGCGCGTAGATCTTTTGCAAGGCAAGCTTACAGGAACGATATCTTTTATTATTGAATAAGGAATTACTTTTAAATACTATCTAAAGCCAGGTAATGTGTTGAAATACTGTGAACCATAATAATGTGAAATACAACTCTTGTTATTACGTTGATTGAACTGTTGTTTTTAATTAAACATCCCTTCCGAGATACGAAGCCTGTAGCTAGGTTACACATTTTACTAATACTTTGGTCACTCTACAGACTATTTATCCCAGCATGGCTGGTTTTATCTTTATTATCTAGTAAAATAATTATTTTCTAAACTTTATTTTGTTTGCTTGTACTTTGGCCACCCCACAGAATCGATTTGCCCAAGCATGGCCGGGCAAATCGTCAAACGTTATGCTTTGAATGATATGGCGGGTTTTGAAAAGGCAAATCAAGAAATGCCGGCGTATCGTGATCTGCCCAGGCAGATCTCGATCGGCCCAATTCAACGATTGGCCCACGACATATATAAGTCTATAGATAGGTGTTCAAAAATGACATTGAGGTTCCACAGACTATTTTTTCTCAAAGTCGACCGTTCGAAAGACTGCCTAAGTAGTAAAATGTGTGTCCCCCCTCTAACTTTCAAAATAAGAGAGTCAAAAACCTAAAAAAAATATGCTATAGATCTTAATTAACAATTTCAACGAAAATTTGTTTGAACTAGATATAGTAATCAGATGTTTGAGTTGATTAGTTGTTACATTTTCCATATAACTTTGTTATTCATACAAACACTGTGAAAAACAAAGTTATTTTTGCAGACGAAAAATAGTGGTATTCAATAAGGTAACTACGGAACACTACTGCGCGTGGCGTGGCCCGAGCCCGACACGCACTTGACTGTTTTTTTCTTTAATTTATAATTGATCTTTTTTTTTATTTAAAATTGATCAAGAAAATTTTACACTTTTTTTAAATTTTACACGCTTGAAAATTCAGCTGATGAACAATCTTTAACATAAAAGTTTGAGGGAATCATCATCAGTATGACCATTATTTAAATTCTACATAAAGAGTGTTAAGGCTTATACGAAAACATTAGTTTCTGTTTTTAGGGTTCCGTACCCAAAGGGTAAAAAGGAGACCCTATTACTATGTCTCCGCTGTCCGTCTGTCTGTCTGTCACCAGGCTGTTCTCATGAACTGTGATATCTAGACAGTTGAAATTTTCACAGATGATGTATTTCTGTTGCCGCTATCACAACAAACTCTACAAACAGAATAAAAATAAATATTTAAGGGGGCTCCCATGCAACAAACGTGTTTTTTTTGCCGTTTTTTGGTACTGAACCCTTCGTGCGCGAGTCCGACTCGCACTTGGCCGGTTTTTTTTCTTTACGTGTAAAGAGTATAGAAAAAAACCTCACTTCTATACTTTCTAGATGTTTGTTATTGATTTTTCATCATTTTCTTTTGCCCAATTATCTTTCTTGAAAAAAGTTATTGGAGCTACTTCACAGTACGTTAAAGTGTATTTTTAACGTAATAACGTTTCCGCTATTATTTACGCCAAAAATATGACCCCACGCAAGCGCTTTTGATGATATACTTTTTTTTACAATCATCTGTGAGGTTTATACGCAATTTAAAACTTGTAGCTACTAGATAATGATAATAGCTTGCCGTATGTTTTTTTGTGGCAGAACTTTACGTTTTCTATATAAAAGTATGATCCGCGCTAACCGTGTTTTCCCATCATAGACCCTTAACGGCAAACTGCATTTCATACAAACTTTGAAGTCCTTAATTTTCGAAATGGGTGAACCGATTTTAATGAAATTTCATACACTTCGGCAGAATACATCGGTACAAATAGTTGAAATTCTTAAAGGATAGTACAAATAAACCCTATTAAATTCCAAATCGTATTTTTAGAGAAGTTAGCGGAGATGCAGACAAACAGTCGAATAAGTGTCCTTTATACTAGAGTTTGGTCAACGAAAGATGAGAAGGGAAAACTAATTTTGCACCACATTTTAGTGGTCAATTTCCAGTAACTTAATCTCCAAATGTAATTTAACAAGGAAAGTGGCGCCGCCATTTCAGTCTCATCTTTCGTTGACCAGACTATGTATAAATTTTGCAATAAAAGAATACAATTAAGTACATAATATTAATTATAAAAAAACTATTCATTGATAATATAGGTGCTGATCAGATCATATCAAAATAATAGTTAAAATTCATTTGATCTTTCATTCGTTCAAAGCGAACGCGAGCACACACATTTGTTCACACTGTCACAGCTCTAGACTTGTACCATGATGTTTGTTTCATAGATTAGTATTATGTTTGGTATCGTTTTGCTATCGCAATATCTGTCGTTAGCTTACTTAACAAATTGCGTTTTCTTCGTGATTATTTCACAGTTTGTTAATAAAATTAGTTTAGGTGTGATAGGAAATACCGTCTTTAGTAAAATTTGAACTTTCGGATCGTCTTTTGCACAAAACTACTGCATAATACATCATTTTAACGGAGCTGCGTTCGGCGATATGTAGTATTACAAAATGGCGAGTGTTCGTGGCCAACTAGTTTTTATAAACTGACACGACCAAATTGGTCATGTACTTTGGTGAAAGGGGGCGCGTGTTTTGCCATCTCCCGTTCTGTATCTTAGTCTTTAGTAGAGTGCTTTAGGAGAGTAGAAGTTCATTACGTGGTGTGTTTGACGTTCTTTTAAAATCGACGAACATGCCAAGCAATGTATTTCTACTCGCTACTCGACTCGGTCGTCTACTTGACTAATGTAAACCAGGCCGCTGTATATTTGCATTTCAACGAAATTAATGTTTTTCCAATGAAGTTTTCTAAAGAATGAAAGTACCTATTACTATTGATATAAACTTTAGTTTTAGGAAGGAAAATTATTAAATTAGTGCCGTATAGAGAGAAAAACACAATAAGTTATCAGGTATTTTAAAACGAAGACAATCTGTTCAAGTGAAATTTCAAATTTGCTTGTCAGAGGTATTTTTCAAAAACGTTTCAGCTGTAACAAATAAGAATACGACTCATATTTATTTTTTCACTTATTGTTTGTATTGTCAAGGAGTTCCCTATAGAGAGAAAATTTAAAAAAGTGCTTTTAATCACAGAGAAATAAAATATACGTGCCGGACTACAGCTGCGCCACAAAAAAAAAGTTGGAAATCTGACTTTTTGACTATGCCATGATGAAGACGATAGTTTGTCGGAATTTGTCGCACAAAGACCAGAATTTGTCGGGCTTGCGTTTAGGAGATACGTGTGGCGCAGCTGTAGAGACGTCTCTACAGCTGAGCCACACAGATCTCGAAAACGGAAGGTCGTAGCGAAAATCTGATTACTCGTATGTGCAGCCGTTAATTTGTCGGAATTTGTCGCACAAAAACCAGAATTTGTCGGGCTTGCGTTTAGGAGATACGTGTGGCGCAGCTGTAGAGACGTCTCTACAGCTGAGCCACACAGATCTCGAAAACGGAAGGTCGTAGCGAAAATCTGATTACTCGTGTGTGCAGCCGTTAATTTGTCGGATTTTGTCACCAAGAACCAAATTTTGTCGGTCTTGCGTTTAGGAGATATGTGAGGATACGCTGTGGAGACTTTTCTACCTGGATCTTGAGAAAGGAAGGTCGTAGCGAAAATCTGATAACTCGAGTGTGTAGCCGTTAGTTTGTCGGAATTTGTCACCAAGAATCAGTTTGTCAATCTTGCGTTTCGGAGATATGTGAGGATGCGCTGTGGAGACCTTTTTACCTGGATCTCGAGAACGAAAGGTCGTAAGCGTATCCTCACATATCTCCTAAACGCAAGATCGACAAAATCTGGTTCTTGGTGACAAAATCCGACAAACTACCGGCCACACATACTCTGACAAGCAAATTTGAAATTTCACTTGAACAGATTGTCTTCGTTTTAAAATACCTGATAACTTATTGTGTTTTTCTCTCTACCTACAATCTTCTTGAGTGTTGCCAGCCGTACGGTAATTACCGTATTCATACGGTAATTTCATGCTCCGTACGGTAGTATATTACCATGTGACAAATGTACGGTAATTTTAAGACAAGGCAGTAATACTTACATAAGGTGCGGTGTTTTGCGAAAACTACGCGTGGAGTCTATTTTTCGTTCCGTTCGACACACACGTGACACGTTTGATTTGATCGCGGCAAACGTGATTCTGTGGTAGGTGCTGATATTGACATTGACACATACAAATGATTGTGAGGGACAGTTCTCCAAAATAAACAATCTAAAACAAAATCCCGAAACTGTCTGATAACCTCTATAATACATGGGGTGGTGTTAAGCGATAAGACTGTACGGATTAAAAATGGTTGTTGCATAGATTTTATTTTAAGCCTACCTACCAAAAGTTTGCACAAAAATTAGTTATAGTCTGTCTAAAAAGTCTGTTTACATGAGAAATTTTTAAATTATTTATAAAAACTTATACTGGTAGCCCTGTTGATGCTGTCAAAATTCTAATTGTAAACATATTTATTTATTGAGATGGGTATTGGTGGGGTGGTTGGGGATTTAGGTGGGTAGTAAAATTACCCATGTAAACAGACTTTTTAGACAGACTCTATCTATCTTTGTACCAACTAGCGAAATTTTTCTATGTCTATGGTACCAACAACCTGCAGCTGAAGCAAAACTTAATAATTTTGCACAATTTTTTTTTTGGTCATGAAGTATTTGACACGTGTTTTCACCTGAAAACTGCAATGAAATATATATTTTTTTTGTTTTGATATAGGTTGTACGGTAGTTTTAAGGTTTTGACGTAATTCTGGCAGCACTAGCTGGCAACTGCTGTTCACACTCACGTCAGTTGTCAAATATTCTTCAAGGTTGCAGCTGTGCGCATGATTAAATAAAACATTAAATCTAAAAAATAGCTTTATTCTCGCTCTCGCACGTTAATGCTGTGTAGTGCGACGCGCCGGTTCTCAGATTATTTAAATAGAATGCTGCCATCCGTGGTTTTTGTGCTTGGAGCGCCCGGATCCGGCAAGGGTACACAGTGCTCTTATATTTCTAAGGAATATGATTTTGTGCATTTGTCTGCGGGTGATTTACTACGAGAGGAACGTCAAAGACCAGGATCAGAGTATGGTGAGATGATCGAACAGAAGATACGCGATGGTGAAATTGTGCCCGTGGAAGTTACGTGTTCCCTCCTTCACAAAGCCATGCAGAAGTCCGGCAAAACACGTTTCCTCATCGATGGCTTCCCTCGAAACAAGGACAACTTAGAAGGGTGGACCCGAGTTATGTCCGACAAAACCAAATTATTGTTTGTTCTATTTTTCGAGTGTTCACAAGAGCTGTGTACGGAGCGCTGCCTGAGCCGTGGCGCAGCCGGCAGTGGTCGCTCGGACGACAACCTCGAAAGTATCAAGAAGAGATTCAACACATATGTCAACGACACTATGCCAATTATCCAACACTATGAAAAGTTAAGTCTCGTGAGAAAAATCAATGCAGAAGTAGGTCCCACTGAGGTTTTTGAAGAGGTCAAGAATGCTTTCAACAATATTCAATTAGAAAAAGTAGTTAATTAAATTAATTTACTTACAAAAGTAGACCAATCTATGTATAAAGTAATGATCCTGGGTCACTGTGATTAGTCGAGTTCCGTGCTAGAATTCCGTTTCATTGTATTATTAAAATCATGAATTTTATAGTTTATAAGCTTAACAACCAGTAAATGTTATAGTGTCCATACTAATCATTCACTTTATAAAGCTTACAATACAAAGCATGAGAGCTATAATAAATATAATTTCCTAGTTCACAGTTCAGAGAAACTAAAGTAACCTTCATGAGCATAATGAGATGATGGTAATGGTTACATTACAGTAAAAAACAGACCTTGACTATCAACTAGCTTTTTTATTTATTTATTTGGAAACTACAGCTTATTATACAGAACTTAAATACATAAAATCAATGAATAAAGTAGCTGTGTATGTAATAATTTCTAAGTTATATGTTTTCACTGTTATCTATGTATAACTATGCACAGTCAATATTTCAAGATGTTTATCTTGAAATCGGGTGGGGATTGCGCAGATCGTATATTTTTTTGGGTATGTGTAGCTGTGAGGTATGGGTATAACTTATCAAAGTCTATCTGTAAATCACATCTTAAGATAAGCAAAACTAATATTTAAGATAATTTATTTTTTCAAACATAAAATGTGCAATATTGGAATAGGTATCACAAAAAAAAAAAATTAAACCAACCATACTTGTCTGCATGCATTTATAAAATCATAATATTATACAGTTTTATTCATGAATGATATATTTCATAATGTTTCCATTCATATGATATACCAGATAATGCAGTAATTAAACTATAACATTCCTGTAAGATACCTGCGTTTAGATTGTGGTTGTGTAGATAGATGAATACTGTACCGTGATAAAATTTAAATCGGCAGGATTTCTGCAATAAATGAATCATACCAAACACCTTGTTTCATTTAATGAGTTTGTCAAACTAAATTTAAGTTTACTTGACATTTTTTATTCTGGTGATATTGTGTACAAACAGTACAATTTTTTAATGACAAATGCTTGATTTATTTTAAACATTTATGCAACTGTACTATAATACCTAATTATTTACAGTTGCATATAAGACTTTATCTACACCCATTTTTTTATTTATTTGGGAAACAATATTTTAATACATATGGATTAAAAACACCCATGATATTTATCTATACCCATGATATGTACCCTTATTCCATTGTATCCTCTATAAAGGTTTTGAGTTTGACTTTGTTTTTGACTTTCCTCCTCCTCGTCGTCATTATGTTGTTCCGTGATGAATCGACTGGTTTTTTCCTCTGAGGTCCCATTAACTGGACTAATGAGAACGGTGTGACCACGGGTTGGTCGTGAGATTTTCATTCCCAGAGGTTCGGTTAACTAGTATTCCAGATAACGGAACCTCTGGGAATGAAAAAACGGGACGACTTCAATGGAACTTCTGGGAATAAACACTTCTCTCGAAGAATATTGGAAAAAGATAAACATTTTTAAAGCATCAGTTATGGAATGGAAATGAATGTTTTCTTCCTCTATGTAAAGGAATACTCCGGGTTAATGTAAAACCACAATAAGTGCCAGCTACGCCTTGTCGCGATTGCGACAGATAAACGATAATCGATTAGATAAGGCAATTCAATATCATTTGGGAGTGGTTGTTTCAATAAAATGGTGTAAATAATGCACGGTCCAAATGAAAACACATTTTATCATCAATATGTTTATTGCAGTAATTCAAAAAACTCACACAATACATACAATAAATACAGTCTTATTTCATAGGTTATACGTGTATAAAAATAAGTACCATCTGAATAAATAACTAGGTTTTGTCTGCAGCTGAAACATAACTTTGATAGCGAATAATATTATTTTACTCTTGCGCGCCGTGATCAAATGTGCCGCCTACTAAATGAAATATAATTATAATGCCTACTAAATGAAATTTTTAAGAAGTTTTAAATATGATATTATTCTCGTATCGTATAATACAATCATCATGAAGACAACAAAATCTGATTCACAGCAATGTTTTTTATTACGAGACATTTTAGGAAATACAGTTTTTTTTGTTTCTTGTGAGAATGTGCAAAGTGCCATAGCAATCTAGCATTGTGAATGACGTGCCGGACTACAGCTGCGCCACAAAAAAAAAGTTGGAAATCTGACTTTTTGACTATGCCATGATGAAGTCTACAGTTTGTCGGAGTTTGTCGCCAAAAACCAGAGTTTGTCGGTCTTCCGTTTAGGAGATACATGTGGCTCAGCTGTAGAGACGTCTCTACAGCTGCGCCACACAGATCTCGAAAACGGAAGGTCGTAGCGAAAATCTGATTACTTGTATGTATAGCCGTTAGTTTGTCGGAGTTTGTCGCACAAAAACCAGAGTTTGTCGGTCTAGCGTTTAGGAGATACGTGTGGCGCAGCTGTAGGAGACGTCTCTACAGCTGAGCCACACAGATCTCGAAAACGGAAGGTCGTAACAGAAATCTGATTACTCGTGTGTGTAGCCGGTAGTTTGTCGGAGTTTGTCACCAAAAACCAGAGTTTGTCGGTCTTGCGTTTTGGAGATATGTGAGGGTACGCTGTGGAGACCTTTCTACCTGGATCTTGAGAACGGAAGGTCGTAGCAAAAATCTGATAACTCGAGTGTGTAGCCATTAGTTTGTCGGAGTTTGTCACCAAAAATCAGAGTTTGTCAATCTTACGTTTAGAAGATATGTGGGGATATGCTGTAGAGATATTTCTACCTGGATCTCGAGAACGGAAGGTCGTAGCGAAAATCTCACATATCTCCTAAACGCAAGACCGACAAACTCTGGTATTTGGCGACAAACTCGGTCGAACTACCGACTATAGATATGACTAATCAGATTATCGCTACGACCTTCCGTTCTCTAGATCCAGGTAGAAAGGTCTCCACAGCGTATCCTCACATATCTCCTAAACGCAAGACCGACAAACTCTGGTTCTTGGTGACAAACTCCGACAAACTACCGGCTACACACACGAGTAATCAGATTTCTGTTACGACCTTCCGTTTTCGAGATCTGTGTGGCTCAGCTGTAGAGACGTCTCTACAGCTGCGCCACACGTATCTCCTAAACGCAAGACCGACAAACTCTGGTTTTTGTGCGACAAACTCCGACAAACTAACGGCTATACATACAAGTAATCACATTTTCGCTACGACCTTCCGTTTTCGATATCTGTGTGGCGCAGCTGTAGAGACGTCTTTACAGCTGAGCCACATGTATCTCCTAAACGGAAGACCGACAAACTCTGGTTTTTGGCGACAAACTCCGACAAACTATAGACTTCATCATGGCATAGTCAAAATGTCAGATTTCCAACTTTTTTTTTTGTGGCGCAGCTGTAGTCCGGCACGTTTGTGAATGTACATCCTCAGTTAGCACATCAAATGATCTAAATCTGACAAACTCTTATCAATTTTAAACCTTAACGTTTTGTACTTAATGTTCAAAGTTATTGAGCCGACATTAAAGGTAATCCAGCAAGCTGTTGTATGTACAATTTTGATAGAAAAAACCACAACATATGGGAATGCGTGAAAACAAATAATACAAGTCTATAAACACTTTAAAGATAAAATAATACATTGCCTATATTATAACTTAAACATCAATCAATATTCAATTAAAGTGTGGAATACATGCAATGTAGTGCTAGGCATTGTGCCAAAAATAAAAAACATTGAAATAAGTCTATTTTTCCCATTATTGTACTAACCATATTTAAATATACAATACAGTGTATGCTAGTGGTAACAATAAGCTTTATACATTAATACATTTAAAATGCTATCTACTTATTCCTATTCCAAAAAAATCATGCATGTCTGTTGGGTTAATACATGCTTAAACTATGACCCGATAACAACGAAAAAAGGGAGATGTGCTGTTCCGCTTATAATTAATGAAAAGTAATTAAAAAAACATTTACTGTTACAAAACATCACAGTTCTTCTTGTGTTTCTATCTTATAAGCATTACTTAATTAATACAAGTCTTAAATATTAATACTGGCATAACGGAAAACGCGTCATACGCGTAGCTTATTTTTTTCTAATATGAAACTTGGCGGTTACTTAAGGGGCCGTACAAACGCTAAAGCAATTTTCATGCTAAAAATTATCGAAATAATTGTCAATGTTATCGTTTTTAATAATAATAATTATTAAACTATTTCTTATTTCGGAAAACTGTCAACCACAAAACAAGAGAGCTAAATAGTTAAGGTTTCTTTTTATTACAGTTTCAAGATAGGTTTATTATTGTAAGGCGCATCAGTGAAAAATTACAAAAGGAGGTCACTTTACGACTTTAAAAAAAAAAAAAAAAGTTTTAGCTGTCATGTTTCTGTCAATCACAAAACTGAGCACTATAATCTACTTTCTACATTATTTTTTGGGACCGATAAATCAAGTAATACTGTGTGAAATCTTTGTTCAAAAATGTGTGTTTGGCGTTGAACGGCCCCTTAACCACAAGTGCGTACGATCACGACACGAGCGGCATATTAAAACAGAAAAAGCGACTATAGCCGCCCCCGCGGTCAACCACCAGTGCGTAAGGGCTATAAGGGAGCTTATACATAAGCGATATTGGCTAGTCTGTGTTGGTGATAGTCTTCATCAAACATCGAGCCGCCTACAAATCGCAATTTGCCGCTTAGAAAATGTGTCTCTCTCTCTCGTCTGTAAGCTCCCTAAGTTTATAGTCTTATTTCCGGAATGAAAGCTTGCACAAATAAAGCTAGGTCCACACTTTTAACATTTTGGCGTGTCAGATCGACGTGATATCATACATCGTCTCTTTCATACTCTTATCACAGCGCACGCCTAACCAAACCAGCTATGTATGATAAAAACACGGAGATCTGACACACCAAACTGTTACAAATGTGGACCCAGGTTAATGTAAGTAAATAATGTAAGTGATTAGGCGAAACGGGCCTAATTAGGACTACTTTGAGCCACAAGTAATAAAAAAACACTTTGGAATTTAAAAGGCCATAACATTGCATGATTAATGTTTGTAATGAAAAAGTAATTTAAATTTACACCGCAGAAAAAAAATAAGACTGAACCTTCTATGACATTTAAGCAATATTTGGACGGTTTATTAACTATGTTATAATGACTTATGACTTACCCCCGGTTTCTGAGGTATTTTATCGGTTTAACTTTATCGAAGGGGTCCACATTATCTGGTATACAGTAATTAAATTAACTTTCAACCAGATAATGTGGGCCCCTCCGATAAATGTTAAAACTCCGATAAAACACAGATAAGTACCTCAGAAACCGGACACTAGTAATTTTTCATTTTAAGATACTCATAACTATAACAAGGAAAATGGTTAAACAGTACTTTAGATTACAAATTACACACTATCTTTGGAGATTATATCCCTAAAGAAATATAGGCACAGTTATTATAAAATCTCATACTTGTTACAATTCAAGTAATAAAAGAAATAAAAGCTGTAATGAAAAAAAAAAACCGGACAAGGGCGAGTCGGACTCGCCCTTGTGAACACAAACAGAATTTGTATGGAACCCGAGGGTTCCATACAAATTCTGTTTTTAGTAATAGCACAGATAATATAATACTAGGTAATAGGTCCCGTTTTTACCCTTTGGGTACGGAACGCTAAAAATATTGTGAAAACTGAGATTTCCATTAATTACTCAAAATAGCACCTCATTATATTACTGCATATCCTGACTGGATATTTAGAAAAGTGTTTACTTGCACAGCTTCCGAATATGATCCAGTTAAAATACCTGTCAGATAATTTCAAAAGAATGAGGGCTAACGCGTATGAATTCACCGCTAGAGGCGCTGATGTTGCGTGAGGTCTTCGAAACGTCAAATTTCATACTTTGTGTGTAAGCTACGCGCGTTTATTTCTAAAATAAATAAAATGTTGTGATTATTTTGTAATAGGAGATTCAAAAAGGCAAAAATGAATGAAAGGGTCAATGAGCGTCAGTGCTTTCAAAGCGTAGCTAATAAAAAGAGGTTTTTCAGAACAAAACGGTACTGCACAACATTCCGGCATGCTGGATATTATAAATGTGAAAGTTTGTGGGTTTGGATGTTTGTTCCTCAATCACGCAAAAACTACTGAACGGATTTGGTTGAAATTTGGCACACAGATAGTAGATAGCCTAGATTAAAACATAGAATACTTTTTATCCCGATATTTTTACGGGAACGGGAATCACGCGGGTGAAACCGCGGGCGGCCGCTAGTTTTTAATAAATAGATATTATCTAAGATTTGTTTAGTTTCACACCCGTAAGGCCGCAGGGGCCGTAGTAAACAAACTTTTACAGGACCTCTCGCGACTGTGGCGCCAACTGGTGAGCTAAAAAACGGTAGCCCTCATTCTGTTCCATCTTTATTTTAAAAATCGTAAGATATATCATATCCGGAACCTGTTGAACTATCAGTGAGTGTGTTATTTATCATTATCAGTAAGTACCTAGTAGGTACTACCTACTGATAAATCACAAAATCAAAGTGCCGGTTCATAAAATTATTTAGCAAATGCATTCGTGTTTATTATACCAATAGACAGCTAGTACAGTACGAAGCATATATCTTGAAATTTTCTCGACGGAGTGGGGATAAGTTCTAGCATGTGGACTTGCGCGCGCCCCTCTCCCGCCGCCCGCGCCCCTCACCGCTACGCATGCCCAAAATACTCGTTCCGCGCAATCCCCACCCGATTTCAAGATATTTGCCTCATACTTGTACGTTCTGTGATGGCAATAGAAGCATTTATGTTATAAGCCAGACGTGCTTAGACGTAGTTAGTACAGTCAGCAACGAAGTAGCTTAGCACTTTAGTAGGTGCTATGTCACAGCAGCTTATTTGACAAAATGTCTCACAGTTTGAAACGTTTAAACCAAATACGTTGCTATGACAAAGTACTAAAGTGTTAAACGACTTTTGTTGTTGCCTAGGACAGGTTAAGTACGAAAAAATATGTATTTTGAGATCTTTATCTATTACACCTAAGTACAACTCCCGTGTCATCTGAATAACATGAATTTCATCTAAGAGATTTTTTCTAACTTAAAGCAGAAATTGGCAGTTTCTTCATTTAATTACCTACTTTTTTTCTGGTATCCTTATTAACACGGGAGTGTCTAGTATTTATATTTTTAAATGAAATATAAATAGATGAGATGACATTTTAATAATGAAACGTAATTATACTTAGATTATCAGTTTTTAACCTTGGCTCAGAGGTATTAGAGTATATTCCTAAATTTATAATAAATCGTGGTGTATTTGTCACGTTGAAGCTCATATAAGCACAATATTATGTAATAATTACGCAATAGGCACTTACTTATGTTTTATAGGCGCGACACTTGTTTGAATTATGAGAATATTCTTACATTCGTCTTTTTATCGACGTATTATAAGTCAGTCCATCCATATAATGTGGTGAATAGAAAAAAATATGTTTTGGGTAAATTAATTTTCAAAATAATACTTTATTTGTCTTCAAATAATAGTAATTTGTACTAATATCGGAAATGTAGGATAGCACAAAATTTTGTACAAAATTCTGGAATGTAAATATTGATCAGTACCTCATCGATACAATACATATGTATTTGTTTTTACTTAATAGCGTTGCTTAATGCTCATCTACCTTAATATATATTTATTATAATATTTTTTTCCTTATTCATTCTTAATAAAGAATGCATACGGAATCAGTAAAGAAAATTCTCATTTTTGCTGATAAACCCAAAATATAAAGTCTGTGTAAGGAATGCTAGTGCTAAAATCTAGCAGATGGGCGCTAGGCGGAGTTTTCGTCATTAGTTATATTGTGCTAGGAGCTGCTACAGTACTATTATACTAACTGACCGGTTTGGTCCGAGATTCCCTGTATGTAATGTCTATGTGTGCGTGCACGGACAACGAGATTTGTTCCGAGCGGCTCTCCTTTTTGACTAAATTTTGACCATAGATTATCTATGGCTACGATAGGAAAAAAACTCTTGAGATTCTTTTTGTTTTCATATTCTTTTTGATTTCAACATTTCAGGGACCCATCGACTCCCAAAAAGAGTACAATTGTTGCTCAAAAACCTATTACAACATGCTAGTTTATTGGCCGAATACTGAAACGCTACTTAATTTTGAGCAGCTCTCAAACAGCATGCTGTCTTTGTCATATCTTTGACTTTTAATGCGACAGGACGACGTTTGAGAGCCCCTTAAAGTTAATTAGCGTTTGAGTATTCGGCCATATGTTAATTAATTTATACCTCAAATATACCTCAAATGTCTAAAAAAGCCCTTGTTTTAACGACATACATTGACATGAAAGAGATGAGATTTTTGTTGTAATATTATTTCGATCCTACTATCTCCATTAGATGGCGATGATTGCATCAATCACAACTGTTAAGTGGCCTCGTTCTTAAACTACATATAAATAAGTGAAGCAAGTTTGTGTGAACTTGCCCTAGCAGCAATCTTGTGAGCTGCCACCAACTTTGCAACAGGGCTCTCCTGTGGCGATTATTTAACTGTTTGTAGTCGCGGAATTCTGTAAAGATGACAAATAAATAATGTGACTAACAATAAAATAACTATTTAACTAAACTTAAACTATAAGGACTCTATGGCGACTGAAAGTGGGCTGTGCAGAGGGTGCGCCGATTTTAATTATTTTTAGAATTAGTATCATAAGACCCCTCAAAACAGGTATTTTATCAAAATTCGATCTCTAGTAGAGGGCTCAAAGTGATAAAAATATTTTTTGTATTATTTTTCCTATAACCTACGTCGCATTACGCAGCTTTTGAGGGGTTTGTGATGCAAAATTCTAAAAATGAATAAAATCGGCCTACTCTACTGTGTGATCGCTGCTGACATTAATTATGGAAATAAGTTGATCAAGATAAGTGTATTGTCTTTCGTTCAATGTTTCACTTCTTTTTAAGTATGAAAAGTGTGGAGACAGAGGACTCACCTACGAGTACGAGAATTAAAATACTATTTTGAACACACGTTGTCAGGGGTACAGAAAAGGATTTAGGGTACCTTTCATCCCGAAAAATTACTATTCCCGAGAGATAGAGTATAACTTACCACGCTGACAAAGTTACGGGCGGTCCCTAGTATATTAGTTTATAATATTGCAGTTCTTTCTTATAACGTCAACTTCGCAAAAAGACAACTTCTCGAAATGTCCACTTCTCACAATGACAACTTCGAGTCAACTCTTAATTAATTTATTTTTTATAATTTGTATTGTATTATTTCTTTATACGACGGGAACACTTCTTCCAGGGTAGTCTCCGTGACGGCGTAGTCCTCCACCAGCGGCCCTCGCTGTACTGCAGTAGTACTCACTAGTACATACCTACACGGGGCGTGCGAGGGGCGGGGTGTCGGGGGGGCGGGCATACGACAGGAACACCTCCTCCAGGGTAGTCTCCGTGACGGCGTAGTCCTCCACCAGCGGGTAGGCAGCCCTGAGCGCCTCCAGCTCGCGGAACAGCTCACTGTACTGTAGGGTCTCGTTTATGTGGTAGTGGAGCATCGTCTGGGTCAAACAGAATAGTTGCAATTTAGCCCCTACTACAGACAGCTCATCCTAAAGAGTGCTCGTGCAGTGCACTTCGACAAAAAAACAATTAATTACTTAGTACATATTTTTAGGGTTCCGTACCCAAAGGGTAAAAACGGGACCCTATTACTAAGACTCCACAGTCCGTCTGTCTGTCTGTCACCAGACTGTATCTCATGAACCGTGATAGCTAGACAGTTGAAATTTTCACAGATGTATTTCTGTTAACGCTATAAAATACTAAAAACAAAACAAAATAATATTTAAGTGGGGCTCCCATACAACAAACGTGTATTTTTTTACGTATTTTTGGACGGAACCTTTCGTGCTCGCACTTAGCCGTCCGACTCGCACTTAGCCGGTTTTTTATATTTTTTTTATAATTCCTATACTTACATTCTACTATGCCTATAGGTGCACTTTTTATAGCATTCATTAGAAACGATTATCTAACTAGGTACAAAGATTAAAATGTTCTTTAGCATAAGATTTTATGTCAAGTTGTATCAAGTGGAGCGCTAGAGATTTCTCCTATGAAACGAAGTTCAGTACGATGCCTAGCACTGATTGCAAAGAGTGCGAAAGAGAAACATCGACCCAGTTCGGTGCTCGAAACAAAATATTTGACGAGAACAGAGGTCGAAACTGGTTGCAGTGTCAAAAATACTGATTTTACTGACTGTAAGACTCAAAAATACTGACCCATTACTGACTTTACTGACCTATTACTGACTTGATTTCTATGCTTAAATGTGTGGTGTGGTTGATTCGTCCAAGTAAAATGTGTATTAGAGAGTATAAAAACGTGTTAAAAAGAGGGGTTTAAGACAGAGTTTGACAGAGTTATCAATTATTTATTGAGATTTTTAGCATTTACAATGTTATTTTTATATATAATTTTTAAGTACCAAAAAAAAAATCGACCTGCCATTAAATGGTTCTCTTTTTTATTTATTTATTTATCCAAAATAACATTACAATTATATCAACAATGGCTTTACACTAATAAACCTATGAGGTTTGTCTAAGTGTTGCACATTCGATTCGGACGATGGCATTGAAATAAAAAACAATAACAATGCGGCGACATGCGTCGGCCGCACACACACAATAATGATAACAAAATACAAATAAGTTGCATTAATGCGCATGAGTGAAATAGTTTCGTGTGCGTCCACCAGTCACCGAGCGAACAGGTTCTGGTTCACGCGCTACAGGATGTTCGGAGAAAACTGATTGAATTTAATTTTTATGGTAAGTAGTTATTAACTTTAAAGTTGTGTATCTTTATTTAAGCGAATTATGTTGACTTAAAAACTATGTATCTGAAATTAAATTATCTATAAAATAAGTTTTTAATTTTTGCTTGCAATTGTTTTCATTTAAATTGTTAACGAAATTATGGGGCATATTATTTGCTATGTTAGGGATTAAACAACACAATCGTCTGCGACCGTAGTAATTGTTAGAATAAGGTTTAGTAATTCTCTTTTGTGTCGCTTTACGCGTTTGTATTTTATGATTAGTTATAGGTAATACTGGTATAATATGTAGGTTTTCTTTTAATATGTCACATTTTAGTTTATCATTTATTGGAAGTATTCTGCAAAATTTGAATAGTTCTTCATATTTATATTTATTTGTTACTTTTTTACCAGCTATAGCTTTAAGTATTCTATATAAGTATACACGGACAAAATTTATAACCTACAACTTATTGTAGGTTATAAATTTTGTCCGTGTATGTTTTAAAAGTTCTACCGTAACTAGTTAACCCATATGTATATAAAGGAGCTACCATGGCATTGTATAGGTTTATAAGGACATCGTATGGTATTTTATATTTTAGAATATGAAATTTGGCTAGCATTACTCGCATTTTGGTACATACGGATTCTACTTGAGGTCCCCAGTTGAACGTATTGTCTATGATCAACCCCAGGTATTTATGTTGAGATACTTGTTCGATAGGTCCACAAGTACAATGCGTGTTATTTTTGTGTAGACAATCATGACTATGAACTATTATTTTAGGATTCTGATAAGCATGGTTATAGGGTGAATGAATGTGAATGAGTTTTGTTTTTTGCGCGTTTAGAACTAAACCCATGTCATGCGACCATTTGGTAAGTAGCGTTAGATCGTGTTGCAGTGTTTGCTGAGCAGTTTGTATATTGCGATCAGCTGCTATGAGACAAGTGTCATCAGCGAATTGATATACTGTACTTTTTTTTATTAAATTGTTTAGGTCATTGACGTAAGCCAGGTAGTGCAAAGGTCCTAACACTGAACCTTGAGCAGTTCCTTCGGTACTTAACTTACTATCGCTAAGGCTGCCTGCGACTTTGACCATGTATCGACGATGCTCTAGATAGCTTTTGCTCCAATTTAACAAAGGTCCTCTAATTCCTGTACTCTCTAGTTTTTCTATTAGTGTAGTGTGTCTTAAAGTGTCAAAAGCCTTACTAAAGTCTATAAAAGCCACCAAAACATGTTTCTTATCGTTGAGATGTGTATTTACGTCCTCAGTAAATTTCGAAAGTAGTAGTGTAGTACTTTTTTTGTGGTTGGAATCCGTATTGGTTTGACGAAAGAATGCTATTGTCCTTGTAGAATTTTTGAATTTGATCACAAACAAATTTTTCTATTACTTTGTCTAGTGTAGGTAGAATAGATATGGGTCTATAATTAGCATAATCAGATTTTTTGCCCTGTTTATGTATAGGACGAATAATACTTGTTTTCAGATCGTCTGGGTACGTCCCGGATTTGATACTACTATTGATAAATTTTACTATTACTTTTGATATTTTATTAGAAATATGTTTTAAATCTAAGGCACGGATACCATCACTACCAGGGGATTTTTTTGGATTTATGTTTTTAATTATTTTATTAATTTTTCTAAACGTGGCTGGTTCAAAGCGCATAGTGACATCTGATTGAGTCTTATAGTCATTTGGATTCAGTAAAGGTTTATTACACTTGGGTACTATGTTGCTGACGTTCTGCTGAAAGCCTTCCGCAAAATTATTGGCAATCTTACTTTCTTCGCCCTCTTTTATGCTAAATGATTTCATCAGAACGTCATCAACATTGCTTATATTTTTGCCTATAATTTGATTTAATAAATTCCATAATTTTTTCGCGTCTCCTCTACAATCTTTAATTTTATTATTATAATAATTATTTCTTGTTTTGTTTATGATTTTGTTCGTTTTATTTCTATATTTCTTATATTGTAAATGTAAAACAGAGTTATTTAAGTCCTTAATCCATTTTGAAAACAATTCATCTCTTTTTAAGCAGAGTTTATTCATGTTTTGATTTATCCACGGTTTTTTTATTTCTTACACTGTTACTTATTTCTTTTTTATATGTTGAACTGTTGTAACATTTATGAAATTCGTTTTTAATGCAGTTATAAATATCTATTGGACATTCCAAGTTTTTTGTTTGGTTCCAATCAATTTTCTCCAACTTACAATGCACCATTTTATTATTTAATAAAGTTACACATTTTCGCGCAACCTGTATGTGCGGAGGGGTTACATATGACAATACAATCATGCGATGGTCGGCCAGTACGGTGTCGAGCGCCGCGGAGAACAGCTCGTTACTTGATCGGACAAATGCATGATCGATGCATGTTTTAGTTATCAAATCACGTCGCCTTTCTACTCTGGTATAACTAGTTATTCCACAATCGAAACCGAACTCTCCGAGCATATTCAAGTAATCGTTTTTAATGGGATTTTCGGTTCTTATGTCTATATTTATATCTCCGATTAATATGACGTTATCCAGATTAGGAAAGCGACACCTAATATTACGTTGTAGTTCGCATATATATAGACGTTTGTTCTTCCTCCTTATACAGGCTATAGCCTTACAAAGCTGTGAATGTTAGATGAAGTACCATGCATACAACACTCAACCCCAGAAAATTATTATAACCCGAGAAAATCACCACTTTTTAGAAAAAAATTTTTTTTTTCTTTATGATGAATACACTGAATATTGGCAACCCTAGACCAATTTTTTTTGATAAACGGCTTTTGTAATAAACGGCTGCTTGGTGCGATTTTTAGTCTATTTCATCCACAAACCTTGTACTTCTTGCCTGTTTATAGTAAACAAACGGCCGCGCAGCGCGATTTTTAGTCAGGTTCATTCACTAATATTGTACTCTTGCCCGTCTGTAGTAAAAAACAATCGGCCGCGCAGCACGATTTTTAGTGAGTGAGTATCATCCACTAATCTTGTACTCTTGCCTGTTTATAGTAAAAACAAACGGTAATAATAAAAAAGTGTATAAAAATGAACTTAGGTAGCTAAAAAACTGACTTTACTGACAATTTTTTGAAAAGAACTGACTTTTACTGACCGAAGCCAAAAAACTGACTTTTACTGACTTTACTGACCAATTTCTACCCCTGCGAGAAATAAGCCGAAACTGGAGCGCCGCTCCACTCATGTGCTACGTTGCCAGATCGCAATGGTTTGAAAAATTTACAATTTGATCCGACCGATCTAATGTAAAAAAAAAAATTTAATGGTAAGCAAGCAAACACCTTAATTCTTTAAAACTTTGTCGCGCACCTTTGATGCCGCCTGGCACTACTTTTCCACCAATCAAAATGCCTGGCAATGTTATATTCGGTTTAGATACACTGTTGGCTTGCTATTATACCACACCAAATCCAGAGCTATGTATATTATACCTTCAATCGCTTTTTCAGCCCCTTTGTCCAACCCCCCACCGAAAATCTGCCAGGTGCCCGGATCTGTTAATAATGATACTTTGCCACACTAACTAGAGGGATTTCGTCGCTCTGTAAATTGTCCACCTATTAACACCTTGTATTAAAGTAAGAGCCTTGTCGACGCCTTGTCCATACTCAATTGTCCTCCTTCCTTCTTAAAAACCGACTCCTAAATCCTTATCAATCCGGGTTTCGAACAGGACACAGTACTACTACAGCATTGGTGAACGTCACAGATGATATCAGATCGGGAATGGATAGTGGCAGGGTCACAGTCCTTGCGTTACTAGACCTTAGCAACGCCTTTAATTCTGTCGACTTTGATATCCTGCTTGGCATACTCCGCTCCATTAACATATCTCCGATCGTGATTGACTGGTTTCGTAGTTACCTGTCTGGACGCCGTCAGAGGATTCGCATTGAGGATACTTACTCCTCTTGGTGCGATATTTCTTCTGGGGTGCCGCAGGGTGCCGTTTTGTCTCCGTTGCTCTTCGCTATCTTTATTAATTCTATCTCTTCTCAACTAGTTTCATCCTACCACCTTTATGCAGATGACTTGCAAATATATATTCAAGAACATACCAGTCAACTCTTTCGAGCTATCGATATTTTAAACAATGACTTGGAAACGATTTGTTGTTGGAGTAGGACTCATGGCTTAACAGTTAATCCTCGCAAAACTCAAATCATAATCATCGGTAGCTCTGCGTTTACGAATAAAATTGACTGGTCACAGTTACCTGCTATCACATTTGATGGCGTTTCCTTAATTCCTAGTGACACCGTCAAAAATTTAGGTGTGTTAATTGATAAAAATTTAACCTGGGGACCCCAGGTACGAGAAGTCAGTCGCAAAATGTTTGCTGCAGCTGGATCCCTGAAAAGATTGCGCAACTTTTTACCTATGGCCACTAAAACTGCGCTAGCACAATCCCTTCTCCTACCCATCTTGGACTATGCCGACGTCAGCTATCTAGACCTTACTGAGGAGCAGCTGAATAAGCTTGAGCGTCTCCAAAACTTTTGCATAAGGTTCATATTTGGACTACGCAAATATGACCACGTCTCCGATTTCCGTGTCAAGCTCAAGTGGTTGCCAATTCGCCTTCGCCGGAATGCGCACATAGTTTCCCTTCTTTACAATATTTAGTTTCACCCTTTTTCACCACCTTATCTAAAGGAGCGTTTCAATTTCCTTCGTGACACGCATTCTCGAGTTTTGAGATCGTCGGAGAACATGACGTTAGAGATACCCAAGCACTCCACTAAATTCCTCGGCAAGTCGTTCTCAATTCAAGCTGCCCGACTGTGGAATGCATTGCCAGAGGAAATAAGACGTGCACAGTCTTTGGAAAGTTTTAAACGGCTAGTCAAGGAACACTATCTGTCGCTATAATTTTGTTTTCAAAATTTTATCCGATATCCATTATTATGGAACTGTATGTATAAATATATATTTATATATTGTATATATCATTCTTTTTATATTTATAACATAATATAATAATAATATATGTATGATGTATATATATTTATGTATTTTATTATAAGTACTTCTATGGAACACCATAAACTACCCATTACTATCTAGTATTTTTATCCAGCTCAACTTATGGTTGCCTGGAAGAAATTGATTTTTAGCGATAAGGCCGCCAATTGTTCTTCTTTGTGTAATACTCTGTAAATTACTATGGTGTACAATAAAGAATATTTTATCTTATCTTTAAGAGTAACACCTTGTATTATATCAAAAACATCAGTAGATACCTTGTGTTCATCCTTTAGAGTGCAGTTGAATTTCTGTCGTAGCGTGCCTTTCAATTTATTTAGCTGCATATCAGATCCATCCGTTTCTGAAATACGAGAATAAGCGCATTTAATACATACATTTGTCGCAAGAAGGCTAATGAAAGTCGTTGCCAAAGTTATAAGTGAAAGCGAAATTAGAGAATCTATAACGTCTTGTGGAAGTTCACAATAATATTGCGAACTTCCACAAGACGTTATAGATTCATGTCAACGTGTGTGTTCATAAATATCAAAGTCAAAAGAGAAGATATATTTTTGTTTCGTAATTGATAAACAGCGATATTGAAAATGATCATGGAGATGAGCTAAGTATAGTGTATTTAGCTGGGATAAGTGATTTAGTCGCCAAATCACCGATCCCAAATTATATACGATAAATAACACGCTAAAATTTAGCGTGTTCTTAAGACCTGACTGTTTTCGATGACTTTTTTAAAGTTTTGTAGACAATTTGTATGTACAGTACTAGGCACGAATCTTGAAATTTTTTCGACGGAGTGGGGATAAGTTCGCGCATGTGCTCTTGTGAGCGACCAATAGCGCGCGCCCCTCTCCCGCCGCCCGCGCCCCTTACCGCTACGCATACCCAAAATACGCGTTTCGCGCAATCCCCACCCGATTTCAAGTTATATGCCTCGTACTATAATTTAGTTTAGTGTGTTCTCGTCCGTTCGTCCGCGTTCTTTAGCATCGTCAAATTGAATGGCAAGATAATTTTGCTGATTCACAAATCGACCACCAGTCGGCGCACTACCTTGGCGCTAGTGTAGATGTAGACATGTAATTTTGTTGTTTTATATGTGTTTGCTATCAATTTTTAGGGTTCCGTACCCAAAGGGTAAAAAGGGACCCTATTACTAAGACTCCGCTGTCTGTCTGTCTGTCGCCAGGCTGTATCTGATGAACCGTGATAGCTAGACAGTTGAAATTTTCACAGATAATGTATTTCTATTGCCGCTATAACAACAAATACTAAAAACAGAATAAAATAAATATTTGAGGGGAGCTCCCATACAACAAACGTGATTTTTTTGCCGTTTTTTGCTCGATATTAATAACAACAACAGGTAGACAGTTGAAATTTTCACAGATGATGTATTTCTGTTGCCGCTATAACAATAAATACTAAAAACAGAATAAAATAAATATTTAAGGGGGGCTCCCATACAACAAACATGTTTTTTTGTCGTTTTTTGGTACGGAACCTTTCGTGCGCGAGTCCGACACGCACTTGGCCGGGTTTTTGGATATTGGAAGCGATTTTTCGTAAATATAAATTTTTCTTCCAACACATTTTGGTTGTCTTCAATCTTTAATTCGTTTACTATCCAACTTCCATAATAAGTATTTATTAGTATCAACCATTTTTTGATATAATTTAAAACGGGGTAAATGCCCATACAAAGGTCTTCACAGCAGCAGTAGCGCCACCAAGCGGGATTTCGACATCCCGCTATTGAATACGCTGTTGGGGAATTTTCTTAAAAGTTTGAAGTAGTATTGACTTGCAGTTCGACTAGCACGACCTCATAATGTAAAGTAGCGGTTCCCGAATGGTGTTCCGCGGAACCATGGGAATTCGTAAGAGGCTTTCAGGGGTTCCGCGAAAGGTTAAGAGTTAAGTAAATGTCTTTTAGTTGTAACTAAATAAAGATTTTTATCTTAAATAGTCCTTCTTTTAAAGTCAAACTACTTATACTTTCAAGATGCGAACAGCCAAAAAGCCTCAGTACAGTGTGATTTCACGTAAAGAAAAACTTCTTACTCGAGCTAGGTTTCCGCCCAAAAACTGTGAACCAAAAAGGGTTCTATAGCCAAAATAATTCGGCAACCCCTGGTGTAAGGAATGCTAATTGACCATCAGCCATTTTTAATGTCCTCACTGCTGGGGCACAGGCCTTCCTTATGGGTGGATGAGGAGTATGGGCAATGGGTGTTAACGACTGTAAATGCAGCCGCGACCAACGGCTTAACGTGCCTTCCGAAGCACGGAGGAGTTCGAGATAATATATTTTTGGTCACCCATCCCATGACCGACCTTTGCGAAAGTTGCTTAACTTCCGCAATCACTGGGCCAAGCGCTAAGCCACTGAGCCATCGAGTTTCACAGGAAGGCTAATTAGTGGTTACTATCAGCGGACGCTGTCGGTTTGTTGTGGGGGGTACGGGGGAGGCGCATTAAGGCCCCTGGGCACGGTAAAGAGAAATCTACCAGTATTCTAACTTCCTACAAGTAGTCGAAAAGCGAGCCATTCCTACGCGCCTCGATTTCGGTCTGCGCTCGGTATTTTATTTTATTTTATTTTATTTCAAGGAAGACCAACGGCAACAAACAATAATAGGTAATAAGTATAGCAGTGGATAGCCACTTAAAGGTTCTCACAAATAGTAATTAAAAATGATAGAATGTTCTGCACAGTTCATTGAATTTGTTGCTGGCGCGCCACATAAACTCGTTTTGCCTGTAATTAGTATGGACTGAGGGCAAAAACAAGAGGGAGTTATTTCTAAGGGACTCTAAGTATTATCTGAGACAGCAATTCGGGACAGTCGATAGAGCATGATGCAATTTTTAGCAAAAATACTAAGTCAGGAATAGTACGACGTAATTCAAGTGGCAGGAAATGGTGCTTTCTACACATGTCATGGTAATCAGTGGAAGAATAAGGAACCTTTGTTCGGTAGCATAAAAATCGTATAAACTTTTTCTGTATTTGTTCTAGACGCGCTATGTAGATATTGTACCTAGGATTCCAAACCTCGCTGGCGTATTCCAAGATGCTCCGAACAAAAGAACAGAACAAGATTTTTAAAGTTTTAATAAGGGATAATTCCTTAGCGCAGCGCATAAGAAACCCAAGTGACCTTGATGCTTTAGTCGCAACACTATCGATATGGGAGTCGAATAACAATTTGGAATCGTGCAATACACCCAGATCGCGCACAACTAACTGACGCTGCAGCAGAGCACCCTTGAGAGTCTAATCAAGAAGAACCGGACTGTGTTTGCGACTAAAGGAAATAAAATAACATTTAGAAGGGTTAAGATCTAGTCTAGCTCATTAGCCGAACAGTAACACTCAAGCCGAGTCAAATCTGCGTTTAGGGCCATCGCATCATCCCGTGTTTGAATTTTAGCAAAAATCTTCATTTTATCAGCAAAGCAGAGCAACTTAGAATGATGAAAACATGAACCAATGTCAGCGATAAAAATTACGAAGAGCAGAGGGCCCAGAAGTGAACCCTGAGGTACCCCACTAGGAACAGTAACCCAACCAGATATATAATTATTGACTACCAGGTATACAACAGTCGCGAATGCGCCGCAGTGACGAACGAAGATTTAGGTAGCATTGATGGAAATACAAATGGTTACTATGGCAAAGTGATGATTATGCTGTTTTTATTATTATTATCACGTTTTTTTATTACAATTAAGTAACCAATTAATCCAGACAACATTTATAAATACCTGGATAGTCGGAAAAATAAGAATAAAATAAACTTATTTTTTTATTATACAGGTATTACCTACCTAATAACTACGGCCAGAAGGGTTTGAAACTAATTTATACTTTTGTAGGTATTTCGCTTTTTTTTTGTTTTTTGTTATCACCATTCGTTTTGTTAACCTAGATATTTTATTGCTTAAAAATTGATATCTCGGCGAAGGCAGACCCTATAATATGGATTGTAAAATATTACATACAATCACACGTTCTTCTTGTCAGTTAAAAAAGTCTTGAACGGGTGGTAGGAAAATATAGACGATTCAAAAGTACTTAATAATTAAGTTTATTTGAATAAAGCTATTTTTGACTTTGACTTTGACTTTGACAAAACTAGAAAGAAAGATACGAAAGTACTTAGATAAAATTAAAATACTTTAGCCGGGCGGCCCTATCGCGTGTTGATGTACCACGCGGCTCAAGCCGACCATTTCAAGGACAGGGCCGAGTTAGATTAGAATACTGGTAGATTTCTCTTTACCGTACCCTGGGGCCGCGCTGCCGCAGGGGCGCCTCTCAACGTTACTGTGCATTGAAGGAAATGCGCTGCACTAAGCGAAGCGATACGGCCCGCATAGTAACTAGGGTCGATGACGATTCCTCATCTGCTTCCTCATAATGAAGCCTTTGTTTTAACAAGTCTTCAAACACAGTGGCGCTGCCCAGTCGAATACTTTTGGAACCGCTAAGATTAGTCCCCATTCGGAAGTTCCGCAATTTTTGGAGTTCCTCGTCTTCATCCGCATCCTCAATCTTTGTGCTTGACACAAAAGTGTCAAGGAGTTAGGAAGAAGAATCTTCCACCTCCTCTTCTTCATAATCACTTCCTTGTCAACTCTAATAGTTACATACGCTATGTACAGTGTCGAAGGCCCGTATTTATAAACAGCTCTCAACGTTAAGTTCATCTTGAGATTACACTTGAGATGTTCTTCTTATAGGAATAGCATCTCGGAACACTGACATTCAGATTGATGCAGATTCTTACCAGGCACGGATGCTTCGGTAAGTTTCTGCACCTAATCCAACGGGAGGCAACGCCGGAAGCCACGAGTGCGACGACACATACTAGAGGTGTGCCCTGCGTGGTCGGCGCAGCGTCGAGACCTCGTGGCGGTGGTAGGGCCGGGTCTCTCCCGGCCTGGCATCGTTAGCCGGATGCTAGACAGTGACAGATGCTGGCAAGCGGCAGTTTCTTTTTGTGAGGATGTGATCCTCCAAAAAGAGACATTGGAGAGGGTGCGCGAAGAGGACGCTCAGGCAGCCTTCATCCGCCGCAGACGGCTGGGGAGAAGACGTCCGGCGATGGAGCGTTCTGTCGTTGGCATTGCACGGTGCACCTTGCTCGGTCATCTCCCGCCGTGTAGGGGCCTGGATAGCCAAGCCACCCGTCTAGTCAAAAGGGTGACTGTCACCACATCCCCCGCGACTGATCGACGGAGAGAGAGCAAGTAGTAAGGAATAGCATCTCAGGAATGATTTCAAGATAGCTCTCAAAGTTGAGGTCGGTTTATAAATGCGGGGCCCCAGTGTAGTGAGTACGCACCGTCAGCGTCCACTAGTTGCGGGCGCAGCTTGATGAGCACGGCGTGGCCGGCGGCGTGCGCGGCGCGCAGCGCGGCCGGCGAGCCCAGCGCGCACAGCTCGCCGCCCGATAGGATGCCGATGCGGTGGCACAGCGCCTCCATCTCGTCCATGCTGCACACCACGCACAAGGGTAAGCTTTAAAATTTATTGACAACAATTGTCTCGATAAGGCATTTTTTTTTTTTTTATTTGGTTCACAACTTGAAACATACATCATACATAGGTACATATTAGCAAGCTTTAAGTTAAATGATTATGTAGTTTCTTAAGAAGTGAACACAGCATGCATTTAGAATTTACAATAAAACAAACAATTTAGATTAAAAGAACTTCTATAAAATATTTTGAGAACATTTCTGAACTAAAGCAATTGATGTTTTAGAACCCCAAGTAATTGATCTAACGTAATTGATATAACGATTGATGATTTTTAAAGATCAAACCGCACTACAGCGGAGCGACGCGATCTCTCCTAAATTTATTTATATTTATACATTATCGCGGCAACAGAGCGGTGCAACGCGGCGCCAAAAACGAACTAAAAAGTTAAATGACAAGTGACATTGCAGTCGGGGGACCTCTTCGATTAAAAATTGTTCCACAAAACGGTCCCCCGACTGCAATGACACTTGTTATTTAATTTTTTAGTTCGTTTTTGGCAGGGCAGACGTTTCAATATTTTTTTTAATTTATTTATAATGGGTTATGATTATGATGGTTTACGAAATGATCACGTAAAATATCACTTTGTAAATTGATCAAAAGTACACTGAAATACGCCGCGTGTGGGCACACGCGGCGTCGCGCCGCCACGTCCACGCCGGCGGTGGGCTCGTGCAGTACTGTACCTGTGCGAGGTGATGATGACGGCGCGCCCGCGGTTCAGCGCGCGGCGTAGCGCCGCCCACACGCGGCGTCGCGCCGCCACGTCCACGCCGGCGGTGGGCTCGTGCAGTACTGTACCTGTGCGAGGTGATGATGACGGCGCGCCCGCGGTTCAGCGCGCGGCGTAGCGCCGCCCACACGCGGCGTCGCGCCGCCACGTCCACGCCGGCGGTGGGCTCGTGCAGTACTGTACCTGTGCGAGGTGATGATGACGGCGCGCCCGCGGTTCAGCGCGCGGCGTAGCGCCGCCCACACGCGGCGTCGCGCCGCCACGTCCACGCCGGCGGTGGGCTCGTGCAGTACTGTACCTGTGCGAGGTGATGATGACGGCGCGCCCGCGGTTCAGCGCGCGGCGTAGCGCCGCCCACACGCGGCGTCGCGCCGCCACGTCCACGCCGGCGGTGGGCTCGTGCAGTACTGTACCTGTGCGAGGTGATGATGACGGCGCGCCCGCGGTTCAGCGCGCGGCGTAGCGCCGCCCACACGCGGCGTCGCGCCGCCACGTCCACGCCGGCGGTGGGCTCGTGCAGTACTGTACCTGTGCGAGGTGATGATGACGGCGCGCCGCCACGTCCACGCCGGCGGTGGGCTCGTGCAGTACTGTACCTGTGCGAGGTGATGATGACGGCGCGCCCGCGGTTCAGCGCGCGGCGTAGCGCCGCCCACACGCGGCGTCGCGCCGCCACGTCCACGCCGGCGGTGGGCTCGTGCAGTACTGTACCTGTGCGAGGTGATGATGACGGCGCGCCGCCACGTCCACGCCGGCGGTGGGCTCGTGCAGTACTGTACCTGTGCGAGGTGATGATGACGGCGCGCCCGCGGTGCAGCGCGCGGCGTAGCGCCGCTCACACGCGGCGTCGCGCCGCCACGTCCACGCCGGCGGTGGGCTCGTGCAGTACTGTACCTGTGCGAGGTGATGATGACGGCGCGCCGCCACGTCCACGCCGGCGGTGGGCTCGTGCAGTACTGTACCTGTGCGAGGTGATGATGACGGCGCGCCCGCGGTGCAGCGCGCGGCGTAGCGCCGCTCACACGCGGCGTCGCGCCGCCACGTCCACGCCGGCGGTGGGCTCGTGCAGTACTGTACCTGTGCGAGGTGATGATGACGGCGCGCCGCCACGTCCACGCCGGCGGTGGGCTCGTGCAGTACTGTACCTGTGCGAGGTGATGATGACGGCGCGCCCGCGGTTCAGCGCGCGGCGTAGCGCCGCTCACACGCGGCGTCGCGCCGCCACGTCCACGCCGGCGGTGGGCTCGTGCAGTACTGTACCTGTGCGAGGTGATGATGACGGCGCGCCCGCGGTGCAGCGCGCGGCGTAGCGCCGCCCACACGCGGCGTCGCGCCGCCACGTCCACGCCGGCGGTGGGCTCGTGCAGTACTGTACCTGTGCGAGGTGATGATGACGGCGCGCCCGCGGTGCAGCGCGCGGCGTAGCGCCGCCCACACGCGGCGTCGCGCCGCCACGTCCACGCCGGCGGTGGGCTCGTCCAGCAATGTCAGTGGCGCTCCACTAGCTAGCGCAGACCCTGCCGCTAGTCGCCGCAAACAGCCGCCGCTATACCCACTAACCAAGCGGTTCGCATACTTTTGAAGACCTAAAAACATCAACCACATTTAAAACATTAAAAAAAAGTAAGAAAGCCCAAAACTATCAATGACTAACTCTTTACCCATGTCATTTTAGAAATGACACCTTTGACTCCTGAAGCCCTACCGCCTAACTCAAAGCTTTAGCCAGAGCGATAGCAATGCTCTGTCCGTCCTTGTCATATCATAACACGATGACAAGGACGGACAGTGCACTGAAGTCATAAACCAAAGCCAGAGTCAAAGCGATAGAGTTAGGCGGTCCGGGGGCTGTTCATATTACTTACCGACGACCTGTATCCACGAAGCTGCCTCGGACTGGACGCGTGCAGCATCGAGCCCGCGCAGCGTCAGCATCATCTCCAGGTTGCGCGCGCCCGTCTGGAACTCGTCCAGCCCGAAGAACTGCGGACAGTACCCGAGACTGCGCAGGTACTGTTGTTAAAACAACTGCATTTAATCACAGTGCAGGCTACCAAAAAGGGTTGAAAAAAAATTAAGAGCACATTTCTCTGTCATTATTTTGTACACTCAACTTTTTGCTAGTTTACCACATTTTGCTAATAAAAAATAATGTTAGTTCCATTTCAAAACTATTTTGTCAAGCTGCAATCTAATGTGATCCGTAGAACTGCAAACAATGTAGTACCCGAGACTGTTGTCAAAACGGTTGCGTTTGATAATCATAGAAATCTGGCAGTCGGGAGATCAAGGAGGTGGCAACGTTTGGGAGAAATGGAGAAGGCCACATCGACAAAAGCACAAAGTTAATGACGTTGATGAAAAAATTGGGAGACTCTCTCTCATTGTAAACTGTAAACACATTCAACTATTATTGTTTGCAAAAACCACGCGTTGCTAGTTAAAATATTGTTTAGTTACATCTGTGGAGAGGGCGGAGAGGTGGTGCGAGTTGGCGTAGACGCGGCCGCGCGTGGGGCAGCGCTCGCCCGTCAGCATCTGGAACGTGCTCGACTTGCCCGCGCCGTTCAATAATATATATAGCATAGTTACATCTGTGGAGAGGGCGGAGAGGTGGTGCGAGTTGGCGTAGACGCGGCCGCGCGTGGGGCAGCGCTCGCCCGTCAGCATCTGGAACGTGCTCGACTTGCCCGCGCCGTTCAATAATATATATAGCATAGTTACATCTGTGGAGAGGGCGGAGAGGTGGTGCGAGTTGGCGTAGACGCGGCCGCGCGTGGGGCAGCGCTCGCCCGTCAGCATCTGGAACGTGCTCGACTTGCCCGCGCCGTTCAATAATATACAGGGTCACTGGAAATATGACGTATTCCTGCTAAGGGGTCAAAGATGAGGTCAAAACAAATATTTTTTGTTATATAACATTTTCTCAAAAAATTAATAGTTTTTGAGTTAATTGAAATTAAGTACATTTTTACCAAAAGTGCGTTTTCAGACACAAAAATTCAAAATAAAAGATAACTACTCATTCGATTCCGGATTTTTTACTATTTTGGGATAGAAAACAATCTGAATGTTGATAATGAATAAAAATTTTTTTATAAAATACAGGTGTTTATAAAAAAATCAATCCTTAAATGCATTTATTTTTTATTTTTTTTCAGAATTTTTAGAAATAACATCAAATATCTTTAAAAAAATCCAAGTAACTAAGCGTGCATAATATTTTAAAAACATCACCATTTCTTCAGCTTTCAGTTGAGGTATAAAACTTAATAATAACTTAAATAAAAAATGAGAAATTAAGACTTAACTAAATAGCAGTCCCATTTTATGTAGCAAAAATTTCCTACTTCAAGCGCTTCGAAGGTGGCCGTATTATCCTACTTATATCATAAATGTGAAAGTTTGCTTGTTTGGATGATTGTTAATCAATCACGCAAAACGACTGAACGGATTTGGATGAAATTTGGTACACAGACAGTTTATAAACAGGATTTAAACATAAGAGGATACTATTATCTTGGTTAAAGGTTCCCTAGGGATATTCTCGAATTTAATTGCGGACAAAGTCGCGGGCGGAAGCTAGTTTGCCATAAATGATCGTGCTTACTAAAAATACTTACGTCCGAGTGAGTTTGAAACAGAATTATTTTCCGCCGATGAGTCAAAATTTTATACAGACAGCATCAAAAATAACCATGCATATCAGCCATTTTTAATGACCCGCTGCTGGGGAACTAGCCTACATTTTGGCTTGTGGATGGATGAAGCGGACGGGCCGTACCCACCACGTGGACCCAATGTGGATTGGTCAGTGTTAACGACTGTAAATGCAGCCAAAACCAAGAGCTCAATGTAAGGTACATTGAGTTAACACCGACAAATCCGCATTGGGCCCACGTGGTGGGTTATGGCCCGTCCGTTTTATCCCAAAAGGAAAGAAAGGCCTGTTCCCCAGCAGCGGGTCATTAAAAATGGCTGATATGCATGGTTATTTTTGATGCTGTCTGTATAAAATTTTGACTCATCGGCGGAAAATAATTCTGTTTCAAACTCACTCGGACGAAAGTATTTTTAGTAAGCACGATCATTTATGGCAAACTAGCTTCCGCCCGCGACTTTTTCCGCAATTAAATTCGAGAATATCCCTAGGGAACCTTTAACCGAGATAATAGTATCCTCCTATGTTTAAATCCTGTTTATAAACTGTCTGTGTGCTAAATTTCATCCAAATCCGTTCAGTCGTTTTGCGTGATTGATTAACAATCATCCAAACAAACAAACTTTCACGTTTATGATATAAGTAGGATAATACGGCCACCTTTGAAGCGCTTGAAGTAGGAAATTTTTGCTACATAAAATGGGACTGCTATTTAGTTAAGTCTTAATTTCTCATTTTTTATTTAAGTTATTATTAAGTTTTATACCTCAACTGAAAGCTGAATAGATGGTGATGTTTTTAAAATATTATGCACGCTTAGTTACTTGGATTTTTTTAAAGATATTTGATGCTATTTCTAAAAAATCTGAAAAAAAATAAAAAATAAATGCATTTAAGGATTGGTTTTTTTATCAACACCTGTATTTTATGAAAAAAAATTTATTCATTATCAACATTCAGATTGTTTTCTATCCCAAAATAATAAAAAATCCGGAATCAAATGAGTAGTTATCTTTTATTTTAAATTTTTGTGTCTGAAAACGCACTTTTGGTAAAAATGTACTTAATTTCAATTAACTCAAAAACTATTAATTTTTTGAGAAAATGTTATATGACAAAAAATATTTGTTTTGACCTCATCTTTGACCCCTTAGCAGGAATACGTCATATTTCCAGTGACCCTGTATATAGCATAGTTACATCTGTGGAGAGGGCGGAGAGGTGGTGCGAGTTGGCGTAGACGCGGCCGCGCGTGGGGCAGCGCTCGCCCGTCAGCATCTGGAACGTGCTCGACTTGCCCGCGCCGTTCAATAATATATATAGCATAGTTACATCTGTGGAGAGGGCGGAGAGGTGGTGCGAGTTGGCGTAGACGCGGCCGCGCGTGGGGCAGCGCTCGCCCGTCAGCATCTGGAACGTGCTCGACTTGCCCGCGCCGTTCAATAATATATATAGCATAGTTACATCTGTGGAGAGGGCGGAGAGGTGGTGCGAGTTGGCGTAGACGCGGCCGCGCGTGGGGCAGCGCTCGCCCGTCAGCATCTGGAACGTGCTCGACTTGCCCGCGCCGTTCAATAATATATATAGCATAGTTACATCTGTGGAGAGGGCGGAGAGGTGGTGCGAGTTGGCGTAGACGCGGCCGCGCGTGGGGCAGCGCTCGCCCGTCAGCATCTGGAACGTGCTCGACTTGCCCGCGCCGTTCAATAATATATATAGCATAGTTACATCTGTGGAGAGGGCGGAGAGGTGGTGCGAGTTGGCGTAGACGCGGCCGCGCGTGGGGCAGCGCTCGCCCGTCAGCATCTGGAACGTGCTCGACTTGCCCGCGCCGTTCAATAATATATATAGCATAGTTACATCTGTGGAGAGGGCGGAGAGGTGGTGCGAGTTGGCGTAGACGCGGCCGCGCGTGGGGCAGCGCTCGCCCGTCAGCATCTGGAACGTGCTCGACTTGCCCGCGCCGTTCAATAATATATATAGCATAGTTACATCTGTGGAGAGGGCGGAGAGGTGGTGCGAGTTGGCGTAGACGCGGCCGCGCGTGGGGCAGCGCTCGCCCGTCAGCATCTGGAACGTGCTCGACTTGCCCGCGCCGTTCAATAATATATATAGCATAGTTACATCTGTGGAGAGGGCGGAGAGGTGGTGCGAGTTGGCGTAGACGCGGCCACGCGTGGGGCAGCGCTCGCCCGTCAGCATCTGGAACGTGCTCGACTTGCCCGCGCCGTTCAATAATATATATAGCATAGTTACATCTGTGGAGAGGGCGGAGAGGTGGTGCGAGTTGGCGTAGACGCGGCCGCGCGTGGGGCAGCGCTCGCCCGTCAGCATCTGGAACGTGCTCGACTTGCCCGCGCCGTTCAATAATATATATAGCATAGTTACATCTGTGGAGAGGGCGGAGAGGTGGTGCGAGTTGGCGTAGACGCGGCCGCGCGTGGGGCAGCGCTCGCCCGTCAGCATCTGGAACGTGCTCGACTTGCCCGCGCCGTTCAATAATATATATAGCATAGTTACATCTGTGGAGAGGGCGGAGAGGTGGTGCGAGTTGGCGTAGACGCGGCCGCGCGTGGGGCAGCGCTCGCCCGTCAGCATCTGGAACGTGCTCGACTTGCCCGCGCCGTTCAATAATATATATAGCATAGTTACATCTGTGGAGAGGGCGGAGAGGTGGTGCGAGTAGGCGTAGACGCGGCCGCGCGTGGGGCAGCGCTCGCCCGTCAGCATCTGGAACGTGCTCGACTTGCCCGCGCCGTTCAATAATATATATAGCATAGTTACATCTGTGGAGAGGGCGGAGAGGTGGTGCGAGTTGGCGTAGACGCGGCCGCGCGTGGGGCAGCGCTCGCCCGTCAGCATCTGGAACGTGCTCGACTTGCCCGCGCCGTTCAATAATATATATAGCATAGTTACATCTGTGGAGAGGGCGGAGAGGTGGTGCGAGTTGGCGTAGACGCGGCCGCGCGTGGGGCAGCGCTCGCCCGTCAGCATCTGGAACGTGCTCGACTTGCCCGCGCCGTTCAATAATATATATAGCATAGTTACATCTGTGGAGAGGGCGGAGAGGTGGTGCGAGTTGGCGTAGACGCGGCCGCGCGTGGGGCAGCGCTCGCCCGTCAGCATCTGGAACGTGCTCGACTTGCCCGCGCCGTTCAATAATATATATAGCATAGTTACATCTGTGGAGAGGGCGGAGAGGTGGTGCGAGTTGGCGTAGACGCGGCCGCGCGTGGGGCAGCGCTCGCCCGTCAGCATCTGGAACGTGCTCGACTTGCCCGCGCCGTTCAATAATATATATAGCATAGTTACATCTGTGGAGAGGGCGGAGAGGTGGTGCGAGTTGGCGTAGACGCGGCCGCGCGTGGGGCAGCGCTCGCCCGTCAGCATCTGGAACGTGCTCGACTTGCCCGCGCCGTTCAATAATATATATAGCATAGTTACATCTGTGGAGAGGGCGGAGAGGTGGTGCGAGTTGGCGTAGACGCGGCCGCGCGTGGGGCAGCGCTCGCCCGTCAGCATCTGGAACGTGCTCGACTTGCCCGCGCCGTTCAATAATATATATAGCATAGTTACATCTGTGGAGAGGGCGGAGAGGTGGTGCGAGTTGGCGTAGACGCGGCCGCGCGTGGGGCAGCGCTCGCCCGTCAGCATCTGGAACGTGCTCGACTTGCCCGCGCCGTTCAATAATATATATAGCATAGTTACATCTGTGGAGAGGGCGGAGAGGTGGTGCGAGTTGGCGTAGACGCGGCCGCGCGTGGGGCAGCGCTCGCCCGTCAGCATCTGGAACGTGCTCGACTTGCCCGCGCCGTTCAATAATATATATAGCATAGTTACATCTGTGGAGAGGGCGGAGAGGTGGTGCGAGTTGGCGTAGACGCGGCCGCGCGTGGGGCAGCGCTCGCCCGTCAGCATCTGGAACGTGCTCGACTTGCCCGCGCCGTTCAATAATATATATAGCATAGTTACATCTGTGGAGAGGGCGGAGAGGTGGTGCGAGTTGGCGTAGACGCGGCCGCGCGTGGGGCAGCGCTCGCCCGTCAGCATCTGGAACGTGCTCGACTTGCCCGCGCCGTTCAATAATATATATAGCATAGTTACATCTGTGGAGAGGGCGGAGAGGTGGTGCGAGTTGGCGTAGACGCGGCCGCGCGTGGGGCAGCGCTCGCCCGTCAGCATCTGGAACGTGCTCGACTTGCCCGCGCCGTTCAATAATATATATAGCATAGTTACATCTGTGGAGAGGGCGGAGAGGTGGTGCGAGTTGGCGTAGACGCGGCCGCGCGTGGGGCAGCGCTCGCCCGTCAGCATCTGGAACGTGCTCGACTTGCCCGCGCCGTTCAATAATATATATAGCATAGTTACATCTGTGGAGAGGGCGGAGAGGTGGTGCGAGTTGGCGTAGACGCGGCCGCGCGTGGGGCAGCGCTCGCCCGTCAGCATCTGGAACGTGCTCGACTTGCCCGCGCCGTTCAATAATATATATAGCATAGTTACATCTGTGGAGAGGGCGGAGAGGTGGTGCGAGTTGGCGTAGACGCGGCCGCGCGTGGGGCAGCGCTCGCCCGTCAGCATCTGGAACGTGCTCGACTTGCCCGCGCCGTTCAATAATATATATAGCATAGTTACATCTGTGGAGAGGGCGGAGAGGTGGTGCGAGTTGGCGTAGACGCGGCCGCGCGTGGGGCAGCGCTCGCCCGTCAGCATCTGGAACGTGCTCGACTTGCCCGCGCCGTTCAATAATATATATAGCATAGTTACATCTGTGGAGAGGGCGGAGAGGTGGTGCGAGTTGGCGTAGACGCGGCCGCGCGTGGGGCAGCGCTCGCCCGTCAGCATCTGGAACGTGCTCGACTTGCCCGCGCCGTTCAATAATATATATAGCATAGTTACATCTGTGGAGAGGGCGGAGAGGTGGTGCGAGTTGGCGTAGACGCGGCCGCGCGTGGGGCAGCGCTCGCCCGTCAGCATCTGGAACGTGCTCGACTTGCCCGCGCCGTTCACGCCCAGCAGCCCGAAGCACTCGCCTACAGAAACGATTTACATAATAACATACTGAGCCCTAGCCCCCCCTTCCAAAGTAATGATTGTAAATTTTCTTTATCGCTTCGCTTCGAAACTACGACATATGGATTTGACGTTTTAATATGTTAAATATGTTAAATTGTTTACTGTAGTGACGCGATCTTACCGCTACATAAGTAATCGACGAATGACGAAGAAATGCAGGATCAGCGAAAAGTACAATATGTAAATTTCTTCTAATTGTGAAAACTGTTTAAGGCTTTTTGTTTTTTAAGAAACACTGTACTAATGTTTAAGTGAAATAGCCGTTTGTTTTCCATGAAATAAAAATAAAAAAATAAAATAAAACATTACGCAGACGTGACGTCGCACGACGTCAAGTAAATTAACATCGAGGCAAAAATGTATGGAAACCTGACTCACGATATCAAACGTTACATCGCACTACATCAAGTTAAATCAAGGCAAAAATGTTTGGAGAGCTGACTCACGATATCAAAGCACTTCACATGCACAGATACGTAGCTCGGTGCAAGTATTTCCTTTTTCGCTGAACATATGGCGAAGAGTTCCTGCCTCAACACTAACGAAACCTTATGTCAATCCCATATACTTACATGTTTCGAAAGCAAAGCGATAACGAAGAGTTGCAAACGTGTTACTTTGGCTAATAATATAAGCTAGGGATTTGTTTTAAATAGCTATTATTCTGTTTATTTGCTAGCTCAAAATCTTAAAAATTAGCATTAGACAAGTAAATCACATGTCGCCAGATTATGTAAATCACAGATATTTTTGTATTGTCAGGGGGGTCTCACTACGCGCTTAAACTTTTATATTAGCTTACTGCTCGCGGCTGACTCAGTCGAGCCAGCGCACGAGGGGTGCCATGTATCGGTTGAGACAGGGCTACGCGACAGAAAGAAAAGCGCTTCGGAGGCGCTTATAATTAACGGGCACGCAGCCTCTGTGCAATTTGATATTGTACTTTATTGCCGGGCTTCTTGTACGTGATATATTTTGTGGTATTGTATGGAATCACTGACATGAAAATTTTTTTATGGAATTGACAAACTTACGAAACGTAATTTAGTTTCTTGGTTATTTTTTAAGTTCAGTTAGCGTATGAATATAAAGTATGCCATTTGAATAGGGTTGAGTAGGGAGTACTATTTTCGATCAGTTAATGATCAACTGTTGTTATTTCCCATTATTTAACAGAATTATCTAGACTCTAAGATAAAACTTATTATTATTAGGTCTATCTTTAACTGGGGATAGATTATTGGTATGAACATCAGAATGTGGTCAATAAGTATTGCGAGTTAAAATCTTAAACTCAAAGATGGAGGAATCTTTTTTGATTTTTGAAATATTTTGTGTCTTGGATAGTGACAAATTGGGTTAAATTAGTTACTAGGCGGGACGTTGTACTGAATAAATAAAATTTTAATTCATTTTATTAACGTTTACAGTCTTTCTGTTCTGCAATCTTCCTTTTCACTCATCATAATGTAAGTAGCACATACCTTTTTTGACAGAGAAGCTGATTCCTTTCACAGCGGGGAAAGTCTTGTTCAGGCACCTATAGTTCTTGTGGAGCTCCGACACAAGCATGGCATCCGGTATTTGTCGCGTCGCTATAAAGAAAACGGATTATTTAAAAATGCCTAAAACTGAGATAAGATCGGCTTTTAGCATGAGAACTTGATAAAACTCTACTGCCGGCGAGCGACCTTTTTTTGTTCCACTCGTGAACGATAATGATACCAAATTTGAAAATAAACAGCAAAATAACATATAAAAAAAAATTGCCAAGGGTTGCTGGCAGATCACATATATTTATAGCTAGCTTGTAAGCCAGGGAGCCCGTTTCTAGTTTCGAAATTTTCACGGTCAAAATTTCTTAACCCCGCGGTTTCCGTCCGGGACAGACAATTTTTTTTAAACTGCTGATACATACACGCTATAAAACTAGGTCGCAATGAAAGTAGCTGTTACTTATTGACGTTGTTGTTAGTGAAAACTTGCAAAGACATCTTAAAGGCAGAGCTTAGCATTGCATATACCTAAGCAGAATTATTTATTAATTTTTACTGTGACAAAAATATAGCTTCCGCTGGGTTGATAAGTTGACTAATGGACACAGTCGGCCGGTTCGATACGGTCGTTTTTGTTTCCGAATGGTACGTACGCAGTTCGATCGCCTTGGTGACGTAGGCTCGCTCGGCGCGGCCCATCTCGTCGAGGCGCAGCGGCGCGGCCGCGCTGTATCGCGCGTTCATTACTGCTTCGTATACCCACTTGAATAAGCCGCGCTGCGTCAGCCATACTAGCACCTACAATTGGAATGATGACTAATGAATAAAATAACGAAATACTCATAAAAATCGCAAACATATTAAACTTTTAGAGTAGCTTGTATACCTCTTGGTTCTATATATTGCACATTATTTGTTTTATGACCCTTCAAAGTTGTGTGGAGAAGTCCATTTAAAAAGTTTAAATTTTTTTAAAATAAATGATACATTTAATTAGTCCGTAAAATGTGTAGCAAATTTGTCTAAGAAACCATTTTGATAAACACAATATTTAATATAGCTGCTGAACAAATTTCATACGCGTTGCATACAAACTACTCAGGCGTGACGTCATTATTGAGTAACCGTTAGTATAGAGCGTTTTTGGGTGAGTCCATTTGTGTGCATTTCAAACTGTGATTTCTCGGACAGTTTTCATGCTAGCGAAATAATTCTTTTACTAATGTTTCTTTTTTTGAGAGGTATTTTATGTAACATAAAATAAAATAAATTGTCATCATGCCTATTATTGACACAGTCATTCGACACTCAGTACACTATGCTCTTGAATCAAATAGTAAATGTGCCCGCAGACTACAGACCAAACTGTCGGCCGATAGTTGGTTTTGTATGAAGAAGCGACCGATACCAAATCGTTGTAGTGTGCGCACTTGCATACTTCTTCAAATTGATTCCAACTATCAGCCGACAGTTTGGTCTGTAGTTTGCGGGGACTCTAATTCCAATCCTATGTCAATCTCATAAGTCCAATGTCAGTGTTGACCAAAATTCGAGAATGCCTTCTAATTCAATCGCAATTAGTTCACTCAATCAACGCACAGTATTGGCCCAATTGGCGCTGGTTGGTGTAAATGTTTTTCAAAACGATAAAAACTGTAGGCTCTATAAATGGCGTTAATAAACAGGCAAGTGTCAACCGTAGAAAACGTAGAAAAAAAAAACACAATAGGCATGTTGACTTATGAATAAAATAACAAAATACTAATAAAAATCGTAAACATATCAAACTTTTGGAGTAGCATGTATACCTCTTGGTTTTATATATTGCGTATTATTTGTTTTATGACCCTTCAAAGTTGGGTGGACAAGTCCATTTAAAAAGTATAAAATTTGTTAAAATATATAATACATTTAATTAGTCCGTAAAATTTATAGCAAATTTGTCAAAGAAACCATTTCGATAAACACAATATTTAATATAGCTGTCGAACAAATTTCCTACGCGTTGAATACAACGTAGGAAGGCGTGACGTCATAACTTGGTAGCCGTTAGTATGGAGCGTTTTCGGGTGAGTCCAATCTTGTGTATTTCAAACTGTGATATCTCGGGCAGTTTTCATGCTAGCGTAATAATTCTTATACAAATGTTTCTTTTATTTAGGGGTAATTTATGTAACATAAAATAAAAAAATAGCCAACATGCCTATTTACATGAAAACGCTTAAAACACCGCTAACAACCAAAGAACGCCAAGGAATGAAAATGACTTTTTTTAAATACAGGCCGTTTATTTTTCAAAGACAATTTTGACACTTCACTTGTCCATCTACGCCATCTAGTGAGACAAATGGTTGCATTCTTTTCAGTCGTTTGAAAAGCCCTCATTAAAATTACAAAATGATCGTGAAGACCGAGCGAGCTGTACAAACAAATGAGGGAAAAACTGGTGTAAAACTTTTTTGCCATACCGACATAGATACTGCCGTTCATAAGCTATAATGCGGTTAACTGACATTGAGCCGAATTTGACTTTTTAAAACCATTTGACACGGTAAAAAATGCGCCATCGAACTATCTGACCCGTTTTTTTCTATCTTTTTAATTATCTGAGATAGAGACACGAAAAACGCCGTTATTTAATCAACATATAGAAGAGTACAATGCTTTAATGCCATTAACTACGATTCCATAGCTATAACGCGGTTAATATTTTATAACAAATGTACACTAAACCTTCTCCGTAATTTATAATTAAGTTAAAACTTCATTTCCGTTAACTAATTGGTAGAATTAGTAGTAGTAGTTAGTAGTAGTAGTTAGTAACTTTCATACGGTTAAAATATTTTACCTGTTTTGTAGTCAAGTTTCCTTTTAAATTAATATTATGTAGCTACATAGAGTTTTAATAATAAGTTCACCTAAAAGTTCTTAATACCTATTAAATGATATATCAAAATTTGAAATCGGTTACCAGGCGCGGTCGCAGCCTGAAATTTTGGAGGGGGTCACTATACACACAATAATACAATTGCTTTTTTTTATTATGTAAATTTATAGAAGCAGTGCCGGTTGAAGCACTACCAGCGCCCTGGGCGATATTTCTACGGGGCGCCCCCTACTTATGCGATTCCAAGATCTTAAATTTTGCCTGTTAGTCAAAAAAAGGCCGCGCAGCGCGATTTTTAGTTAGTTTCTACCACTAATCTTATAAACTTGCTTGTTTAGAGCAAAAAAAAAAAGCCGCACAGCTCAGTTTTTAGTCAGTTTTATCTGCTAATCTTCTAATTTTGCTTATTACAGTAAAAAAAACCGCCGCGCAGCGCGATTTTTAATCAGTTTCATCTATAATCTTGTAATTTTGCTTGTTTATAGTAAAGAAAAACGGCCGCGCAGCGCGATTTTTAGTCAGTTTCAACTATTAATCTTGTAACCTTGCTTGTTTATAGTAAGAAATGGCCGCGCAGCGCAGTTTTTAGTCAGTTTCATCTGCTAATCTTCTAATTTTGCTTATTACAGAAAAAACTACCGCGCAGCACGATTTTTAGTCAGTTTTATCTACTAATCTTGTAATCTCGCTTGTTTTTAGAAAAAAAATAGCCGTGCAGCGCGATTTTTAGTCAGTTTCATTCGTCGCTTCGTCACTCACCACCAGGCAACAATACGATTGATAGTCGACCGGTGGTCGGGCGTTTTCGGCGCCCCACACACGAGGGCGCACAGTGCAGTCGCACCGCTTGCATAGTATAGAAGATTTTTCTATTTGACGTGTACGATTTTGGGGGGGGGGGGGGGGGTCATGTCCCCCGTGACCCTCCCCCTTCGGACCGCGCCTGTCGGTTACATAGTTTTCAAACAGCGACAATTTTTAATAAAAACGCGAATATCTCGAAATGACATTTTTGCAGATAACGGCATTATAGTGTAATGGTCAGCAAGATACTTTGACCATATTATGTAAACTCGGAAAAAAATTACTACACAAAATATTTTCAATGACCATATAAAAGTGTGCTTACCATATAAACCACTAACTGCACAGCGAGACAGGCTATCATCAGTCCAGGAGCGTTCTTCTCGAAGCAGAAGTAACAGTTCATGTTGCCCGTGGATTCTATTACAATTACACAATTTAAATAAACTATCTACAAAATCTTATCAATTCAATTCCATTTATTTGCAAACACACTTTCTGTACACTCTAATCCAAAAACATGATCTTTATTACTTTATGAATAATATTTAAATTGTTTGTCGAATTTTTATTCACGGCAAATTCAAATCAATGATCAAATTGATCACAATAAAAATAAATCTCACAGACAAGATCGAGCAAAAAGTCCATTGTCTGCATAAGATTTCAATAGTATACACACATCAATATGTTTATAAATAGGTCTTTACCTATGAAATTGCCGATTTGTATGGAGATTTTTCAAGAAGTTGCATTTTTCATAATAGCATTTTCTTTGTTCATTTAACAACCATGAACACTCATGTAACAAAACTTTTATGTACTAATGTTTGAACACTATGCTAACTTATTTCCATTTAAGATAAGCGAAAAAATAAGTTTTGGTTAAGTTACAACCCCTTCGGTCACCCTTTTTTTTGCTCACAAAAAAAGAGTCACTTTCAAGATCTTTTTTTTAATGTCACGAAAGCTAAAATATGGACTTTATTTTTACTGATAGTTAACTATCATGATCATAATTCGATGTAATATTCACGATTTTGTTAAAATTTTAAATTATAGAAGTTATTATTTTCTCTGTATGTGACAAAATATCGGCAATTTCATAGGTAAAGACCTAATATTTCAAACTTTTTAAGATATTTTTTATTATTTAATACAATTTATAATCGAAGTTTTCACATCCAAATTAAAATAATTTATAATAAATAGGACAACTCACGATAAATTGTTTAGTCCCAAACTAAGCAGAGCTTGTACTATTGGTACTAAAGTAAATAAATAACGTAAAGAATACATTAGTATATAAACGACCATAACTCAGGAACAAATGGTTGTGCTCATGACCTAACATCTGCTCCTACCAGGTTTCGAACCCGGAACGTTTGAAACAGAAGGCAGGACCGCTACCGTTGCACCAAGCGGCCGTATAACGGCCAGACCCAATAATCAATCCACAGATAGGGATAGAAGTTGCACTCCCTAAACGAATTTAGGGAGTGCAACTTCTGTAGTCTAGTACTATTATCTATTCTGTGCTAATAGTTCAACGGACAAATTATTGTAGGAGAATAGTCCCAAACTCTCAGGATTAGGCGTATCCCTATCTCTGTATTGATTATTGGATCAGTGGCCCGGCCCTACCATGAGTTGATGCAAACTGTTTACGTTACCGTAAACTATCGGATATACTGCTTACAGTCAATACGAGTGAAAGAAAGCGATAGTTTACGGTAACGTAAACAGTTTGCATCAACTCATGGTAGGGCTACTGGTGGTGAACCGGTCTGAGCAAAAGCTCACCACAGCACTTGTCCACATCGAAGCCAGGTTCACTTACAAGGTTGGGGCATCTTTCCCGGTTCAGTTCACAGAGGGCGTTGCTCCGAGCCGTGATGACGGTCTGAGTCGCGGCCATCGTCAGAGTGTGGGGCGGCACTATGTAGCTCGATGTCAGCAACAGAATGTCCGTTAAGGATTTGGATTGGTCTGTCTTGAAGTTTTCACATCTAGATGTAAGAAAAACTCACCACAGCACTTGTCCACATCGAAGCCAGGCTCACTAACAAGGTTGGGGCATCTTTCCCGGTTCAGTTCACAGAGGGCGTTGTTCCGAGCCGTGATGACGGTCTGACTCGCGGCCATCGTCAGAGTGTGGGGCGGCACTATGTAACTCGATGTCAGTAACAGAATGTCCGTGAAAGATTTGGATTGGTCTGTCTTGAAGAGGTCTTTTGCTGACTTCAATCCGGGTAGCACGAGGCCTGTGTGAAAATGATTTTTCAGTGTTTAAAATAATTAACTCATAAAATTGTAAATGTGTGGGTTATGTGTGCCAATAACGCATGTAGCACACTTCCGCCACGAAACAATGCCAGCAAAATCGTAGTACTTCCGCCATGACTTGTCGGTTGTAAATACTACAAGCGAAACAGACGTTAAACAGCCTGTTGCTGTTTCTTTATCGCGCAATTTCACCGATCTGCTCGGACTTCCGATCACTTCTTCACAATCGGTCCTCCATTTTTTGCCGTTCCGCGAATGTTTGTGGCAGTCGACAAGGTAAAAAATATTGTTTATTTTCTGTGAAATGGTGAAAGATGGAACTACCATTAAGCCATACATTTTGACACTAATGTAATGAATGACATTTCGAGGTTTATTGTTAACATTGTTAACTAGCACTCGTGTTAAAGAATTCTAACGTCAGCATTGTTCATGTTTCGCTGCCCGAATCGCGACTAATGTAGTACTGTTGGGTAGTGGAACTCGTGTAGCGGTTTTGCGTCATTTTTTTCGCGGCGGAGGTGTTCTACCGACCTTAATGGAGGAAAGCCACAATCATAAGATAAGATAAAGATAAAATATTCTTTATTGTACACCATGATAATTAATAAAGAAATACATAAAAAGAAGAACAATTGGCGGCCTTATCGCTAAAAAGCAATTTCTTCCAGGCAACCATTAGTTGAGCTGGATAAAGTTACAGATAGAAATGGGTTGTTTATGGTGTTCTTAAGTACCTACTTATTTAAAATAAGATACATAAATATACATCATACATACATATATTGTATAATATATACATAATATATATATATATATATACATATATAAATAAATACCAACGATAGATATAGGACAAAGTTAAAAAATTATAGTGACAGATAGTGTTCTATGACTAGCCGTTTAAAACTTTCCAAAGACTGTGCGCGTTTTATTTCCTCCGGCAATGCATTCCACAGTCGGGCAGCTTGAATTGAGAAGGACTTACCTTTATATAGGAATTACCTTTAGAATCATCTTATAAATGTAGATACATCATACGCCAATATCAGTGCTATTTGAAACAGCGTAATGCTACGGCTCCATCTGCAATCTAAGCGTTACGCAGATGTGGCCAAGACTCTAACGCAAGGGTGGCCAACACGCGGCCCGCCGTCTGTTACCTTGTGGCCCGCGGAGCCGAGCAAATTTTTTTAAAGTAAAAAAAAAATAATACTAAAATTACCCTATCATACCTACTATAAAAAAAAAACTTCTTCTCTCACATAGTAGTAGTGCGGCCCGGGGTAAAATTCTACTTCCGAATTTTAGCCCAAGTGTCGAAAAGGTTGGCCACCCTTTCTCTAACGTGTTAATTTACAAACGACAGTACTAATTTACATAACGCCTTAGCTAAGGCGTAGTTGGACATTACCATTAACGTTAACGCAGTTGGAGCAGTAGCATGAAAGTAGTATAGACACACTTTGACATCAAGAGTCAAAAATGCGGAATACCTGTCGTGAGAAAGGGATAAACAGATATCATATGTTTCGTCAGATAAACGGCTGCATTCTCATTGGCTGCCAATTGATAGCGACAGCCGTTTCCTACGCTCACACGCAAAATAGACATCTCGCTCTTTGTACCAATATGGCCGATTAGAGGAATACAAAATACGAAAATATTTTTTTCGGTTAAATACACTACTTTTTCTGATCTCTGACTTCCTGCTGCTCTATAATTTGCACATTGTCTAAAGACGCAAGAAGGCATTCTTCAGCGTCGGACTGGAGTCGTGTGTGTTTCCGAGTCACAAGACTATGCCTGATTAATCAAGAGTCGGGCAATCACCTTGCATTCATTTTGCCACTGTGGAGTGCGGCAAACGTATCTATACTTTTAATAATTCGATTGGGGACATTGGGGTGCAGGCATCGGGACAGTTTCCCGTGGATAGTGAATGACCGAAGACCAGCAGCATGACGACCAGTACCGCGCTCGGCCAGGTAGAAGCTGATGAGGTACACCTCGCTGCAGTATAGATAGTGACTGACCAAAGACCAGCAGCATAACGACCAGTACCGCGCTCGGCCAGGTAGAAGCTGATGAGGAACACTGCGCTGCAGTATAGATAGTTACTGACCGAAGACCAGCAACATGACGACCAGTACCGCGCTCGGCCAGGTAGAAGCTGATGAGGTACACCGCGCTGCAGTATAAATAGTGACTGACCAAAGACCAGCAGCATGACGACCAGTACCGCGCTCGGCCAAACCCACCAACCACCCATGACCTGACGAACATCTAGGTTATGCAGGTCGAAGCAGCGGGAGATGCGCGCGGAATGGCCTCCACCGCGCGCACTTTCTTGACTCCCTACAAATCTTTCTTAATCTGTCTCCTTTGTCCCTATGGTCCCTCTCCCCTTTCTGGGGCGGACGTACACGAAAACGCCTCCGGTGCCTCCCAGGTCGCCTCGTGCCCACTACGAAGTGGTACCGCTCCGGCTCCGTTTCTTCTTTCTTCGCCTCGGTTCTTCTTTCTTCACCTCCTCTCGAGTCCACTCCGAATCCTGTGCCACTTACGCGCAAATTCTCGCAGCCGCCTGAAGTTCGCCTCCGAGCCCACGAGATCACCGTAGTAAACCGGTCCAACCTCGAGCACTTTCACCTTATCTAAAAGTTCCCTACGCTCATCCCCGTAGAGCTTGCACTCCCACAGAGCGTGGTATGCGTCCTCTACCTCGCACTCCCCACAGTAGCAGGACCCCACGTCCGCGAGCTTCATCCGGTGAAGCCTACCCCTGAAACAGCCGTGACCCGTCAACAATTGCGAGACTTCATAGTCAGGCTCGACCCAAGTCGCCTTGAGTCGGGCCCCCACTTCCGGGAAAAACCGATATAGCTCCCTCCCCGGGTCCGATGTGTCCCAACGCTCCTGCCATTCGGCAAGGGCGGACTCAGATGTCCTGAGTTTGGCGCTTCGAAGCTCCTCCTTGGCAAGCCCGGACTCGCGTGCCTCACCTAGTCTACCAGCACGTATTACCACGAGGTCGGCCGGTAAAACGCCAGCCAAGACCGGCAGAGCGACAGAGCTCGTCGACCGATACGCCTTGGTCAGAAGGATCAAAGCGGGTCTCTGGGTGCGCAAAAGCGCGGACCGCACTACGTGCAGGGACGCGCGCTCAAACCAGCAAGCCGCAGCATACGTTACCGTGGCAGTGTAAGTGCCTCGGTACAGCACCAATAAGGCTTTGTACCGAACCCCCCAGGATGACGCCGATACCCTCGACATCTTGCCGAAGCAATTTGCCGCCCTGTCCCCTATCGACACCGCATGCTGCGCGAACGATAGACTCGAGTCGATCGTCACTCCAAGCACAGTGGTCGACGCGACGCTTCGAATCGACTTCCCCCCGAACCTGATGGTGGGTGGTCGCTGGAATTTACCCCTGATCGTCATAGTTTCAGACTTGGCAGGTGAGAATTCCAGCCTATTACGGACCCCCCACTCACCGACGAGCGCCAAAACGATAGAGGCCGTAGCCTCGATGCCCGCCCGGGACCGGGATTCGATAAGAATCGTCACGTCGTCGGCGTACGCCACCATGCTGACCCCCCCCGGGAGTGGCAGTCGAAGCAAGTCGTCCATGAGCAGGTTCCAGAGCGTTGGTCCCAGCACCGAACCCTGCGGGCAACCCATCGTTGCAGCCTTCCACACAACCCGATCGCCGACGAAAAGGCCCACCCGGCGATTCACGAAGTAGTCCGCCAACATACTCAGTGATGCGTGATGCGGTCGCGGGAGCCACCGCCGCCGCCGACGCCGCCGCCACGGCCTCTGCCCGCGCCAGCTTGGCGTCCTCCTCGGCCTGGGCCGCCCGCGCGCGCTCCCGAGCGTATGCTTCCTCAATGGAGTCGGCCTTCGCGGTGGCCGACCTGATGCGGCCACGGTCCTCCTCGGCGATTAGGCCCAAATGCCCTACCACCTCCATGATGCTCTGCAGTCGCGAGTTGATCGTGGCGATGTCCGTCTTGTTGAGCTTGTTTGACGCCCCTGCAACTGCAGATATGGTTCTTGCAGCCGCGTTGGCCATGGCGAGTAGCTGCCGCGACGTCGCTCTGTCCAGCGGGACCTCTCCCTCCATTGGCGAGTCGCCCTCGCTCGAGCACGCTGTCCCGTACTCGGTCGCTGGTGTATTGGGGTCCAAGAGCATCGCCGTGGGCGCCTGCAGCATCCTTCTGACGCTTCGCTTCTTCCCTTTGCCGCCAGTCGCCGTCGTCTCATCAGGCGACAGAATCCGCTTCTCCCTCGAGACTTCTACAGGTGGTGCGGTAGGTGTGTTCACGGGGGGGGGAGGGGAGGTCTGGGTGGGGGAGCTAGTCAAGGTGTTGAGCACCGCGTTGTATGCCGCCGCCGCCATCTCCCTAGCCGAACGCGGGGGGGACGGGACGGGGATCGGCTCTGGTACGTCATAACAGAGGTCCACTAGTTGGGGTTCGACTTCACGGGGAACGGGGGGGGGAGCGGTATAAAGACCCCCTTGGCCGGAAGATCACCCTCTCCCTTGCCTTCACCACCTTGTCAGCCTCGTCCTCCGATGTTGTTGCCATCGCTAATCAACACCAAAAAATTTGGTGTCCGTCGCTATAACTGCCTTTAGATAGCGGCATACAATTGTACACTGCAGGTTAAGATGGGGCAGAAACACAAGTTAAAAATATTGCATAAAATGAAACGTAAGTGTCAAATACAACTGACAGCGATGTCACTGTTAGCTGTCAGCCGTCGCTGTCAACTGTCAGCTGTCAACTGTCAGCTGTCAACTGTCAGTTGTCACTGTCACCTGTCAAACGACAAACGTCACTCACAAGTGTCACGCACGTCACGTCAACGTCAACGTCAACGTCAGTGTCACTATCACTATCACTGTCACTGTCAAGTGTCAAAACAAGAGAAAACACGAAACAAATTAAATAATAAAGACCTAAACTAAACCCTATTCTAAACACAGAAGAGTGGTCCATTCACAAGGAATCGCCAAGACGAACACGATTCCTAACCTAAAAAGCACATGGTTATTACCACGTGCGCCTAACCTAAAATAACCTACAATATGCACTGTAAGTGTCCAAATTGTTCAAAATTTACAAAAATAAAAGTCTAAATGGGTACTCCCTGAGTCAGCACGCGCCTGCTCTCAACCCTCACTGAAGGGGCGAGTCACAGGGGCGCAAATCCGGGAATACTCCAAAAACCACGTGTCTATTTCACCACCACTCAACTTAATCACTAAAAATATCCAAAATACACAAACGAAAATTGCCACTGTCACTTTCAGATTTACGCTAATACAGTACAAAACAAAAATAAGAGTGAAAACTCGGTGAAAATCACGAAAATCAAATTTCCGAAAATTTCCAATACGGAGCGAGCTTCGGTACGTGTGCACGCGACGGCGGTCGGCACCGAAGTATATATAGCATGACGACCAGTACCGAGCTCGGCCAGGTAGAAGCTGATGAGGAACACCGCGCTGCAGTATAGATAGTGACTGACCGAAGACCAGCAGCATGACGACCAGCACCGCGCTGGCGCCGCGCTCGGCCAGGTAGAAGCTGATGAGGAACACCGCGCTGCAGTATAGATAGTGACTGACCGAAGACCAGCAGCATGACGACCAGCACCGCGCTGGCGCCGCGCTCGGCCAGGTAGAAGCTGATGAGGAACACCGCGCTGCAGTATAGATAGTTACTAACCGAAGACCAGCAGCATGACGACCAGTACCGCGCTCGGCCAGGTAGAAGCTGATGAGGAACACCGCGCTGCAGTATAGATAGTGACTGACCGAAGACCAGCAGCATGACGACCAGCACCGCGCTGGCGCCGCGCTCGGCCAGGTAGAAGCTGATGAGGAACACCGCGCTGCAGTATAGATAGTTACTGACCGAAGACCAGCAGCATGACGACCAGTACCGCGCTCGGCCAGGTAGAAGCTGATGAGGAACACCGCGCTGCAGTATAGATAGTTACTGACCGAAGACCAGCAACATGACGACCAGTACCGCGCTCGGCCAGGTAGAAGCTGATGAGGAACACCGCGCTGCAGTATAGATAGTTACTGACCGAAGACCAGCAACATGACGACCAGTACCGCGCTCGGCCAGGTAGAAGCTGATGAGGTACACCGCGCTGCAGTATAAATAGTGACTGACCAAAGACCAGCAGCATGACGACCAGTACCGCGCTCGGCCAGGTAGAAGCTGATGAGGTACACCGCGCTGCAGTATAGATAGTGACTGACCGAAGACCAGCAGCATGACGACCAGTACCACGCTCGGCCAGGTAGAACCTGATGAGGAACACCGCGCTGCAGTATAGATAGTGACTGACCGAAGACCAGCAGCATGACGACCAGTACCGCGCTCGGCCAGGTAGAAGCTGATGAGGAACACCGCGCTGCAGTATAAATAGTGACTGACCGAAGACCAGCAGCATGACGACCAGCACCGCGCTGGCGCCGCGCTCGGCCAGGTAGAAGCTGATGAGGAACACCGCGCTGCAGTATAGATAGTGACTGACCGAAGACCAGCAGCATGACGACCAGTACCGCGCTCGGCCAGGTAGAAGCTGATGAGGAACACCGCGCTGCAGTATAGATAGTGACTGACCGAAGACCAGCAGCATGACGACCAGCACCGCGCTGGCGCCGCGCTCGGCCAGGTAGAAGCTGATGAGGAACACCGCGCTGCAGTATAGATAGTGACTGACCGAAGACCAGCAGCATGACGACCAGTACCGCGCTCGGCCAGGTAGAAGCTGATGAGGAACACCGCGCTGCAGTATAGATAGTGACTGACCGAAGACCAGCAGCATGACGACCAGCACCGCGCTGGCGCCGCGCTCGGCCAGGTAGAAGCTGATGAGGTACACCGCGCTGCAGTATAGATAGTGACTGACCGAAGACCAGCAGCATGACGACCAGCACCGCGCTGGCGCCGCGCTCGGCCAGGTAGAAGCTGATGAGGTATACTGCGCTGAAGTACGCCGCGCTGCCCAGTAGAAGCACCACCAACAGTGTCACTGTCACCATACAAATAACCACTTTCAATCGAGCTTCAGTATAAATACAAAATAGAGCATTTGTTCCCAACAAGTCACACCATCAACTGTCACACTGTTACTTGTTGGGAAGTTTTTATTAAAACAATTCCCAGCCAGTCACACTGTTACTTGATGGGAACTTTTTATTAGAAATTTCCCAAACAGTTACACTGTCATTAATTTATTTCGTCCTGTAACAGTGTGACTGGTTGGGAATTTCTAATAAAAAGTTCCCATCAAGTAACAGACTGTGTCTGGCTGGGAATTGTTTTAATCCAAACTTCCCAACCAGTCACAGTGTGACAGTTAATGGTATGACTCGTTGGGATTTGGGAACAAATGAAATAGAGAAACTAGCTCAGTACTACGTGCGCTCGAGCATCGCACACACACAAAGACAGCTTTTACCGCTGCGTCACGGTTAAAGATTAAAGTAAATTAAAACTTAAAGGGTATATTAGTTCAGACACTTACATCCGAAGATGGGCTCGGTAAAAGTCGCCTCATTGTCCAATACTATAGCAGCCACGACGACTGGTATAACCAGCGTCACTAACGCTAGCGTACAGTGCGTTAGTAAGGTAGCGGCCCAGTGTAAGGAAGCAGGCGCGCCGGCCATTATGTGTAGGTGTCTCGCGCCCGATATGCGCTCCTTGCATGGCAATGAAACAGAGTTCACGTTCGTTGCCAGGAGTACTGTGAACAATGAAGAGAGAATGTATGATCACTACATCTTATAAAACAAAGTCCCTCGCTGCGTCTGTCTGTCTGTTCGCGATAAACTCAAAAACTACTGAACGGATTTTCATGCGATCTTCACCAAATGATAAGAGTGGTTCCTGAGGAACGCTTAGGTGTATAATACGTTGAAGTAAATTGGTAGAAATATGACGATAATTGTTGAAGTCGGCGAAAATTAAGCCGATTGGGAGCTCGCATCGAAAACGCTGCATAAACCTTTTGAACCTTAACAAATAATGTATGATGGAATTGTTCCTCTTTTATAGGTCTACAAAAAAGTCCGCGATGGCATATATCTTTTGAGAATAGCTTACAATATCCATTATTATCTTCTGAAAAATTGGTTAATTTGGTAAAGAAATTGGTCACATATAATGCGGTAATTTGGAAAGCTATTTAGAAGGATACAGTATTCCTTATCAACTTAAATACGTTAGTTTATCTTAAGCATTTCATGCACATTATTTTACCATTTTACACCATGTTATCCTAAAAAATTAACGCTTGCGAAAATAATTTTAAGCGTGTTTCTTACACGGGGGGTTTCTATGACGGGACGGAACTCGAACGGGACGGAAACAGACTTGGCGAGAATGGGTGACAGTCGTCCCGTGTAGAGTCCTACACGGTAGGAGACAGGACAGACACAACAGGTTCATGGCGAAATCTTGTACTTACTGAACACTATTAGTAATCACCGACAATATAACCGAAGGTAGTAAGCGATTAAGGAGACGGTAGCGTGCTCAATTACCTCAAGATTGTCTTGGATTGTTTTATAATCTTCTGCCATAACGACTCTGAAAAGTGTATTAGCAAATTTTGTACTTACTGAATAGAGAGACCGCCCACACTACCGCCTCCTAGGGTCCACTGTGCCGCCCGTCTATAGGATGGTTGTTGCTCACTAGAGTGTTGCCGTTGGCCCACGGCAGGAGGCGGGACACAAGAGGTTCATAGCGAAATCTTGTATGTACTTACTGAACTGAACACTATTAGTAATCAACCACAAAATAGCCGTAGGTAGTAAGCAACTAAGGAGAAGGTAGTGTGCTCAATGACTTCAAATACTCTTGAAAATAATTAGTTTTGTATCTTCTAATTGAATTTGATTCTTCAAAGTCATTATTGAATGACTCTGAAGAATCAAAGATTCTCAGTGTCTTAAGACGAAAGTCTATGATCAGTGTGTGGTGCCAGTGATGACTTACGGCAATGAAACGTGGTCGCTGACAATGGATCTTATAAAGAGGCTCAAGGTCAGGGTGAGGGTGAATGTCGCAGGAAGTCGCTGGATGCGGGCAGCGCAGGACCGATCGTAATGGAGGCTTCACTGTGCCGCGTCACTGTGCGCGCGACCCGTCTCTAGGGTAGTTGTTAGTCACTATAATGTTGCCGTTGGCCCACGGGAGGAGGCGGGACACAACAGGTTCATAGCGAAATCTTGTACTTACTGATTCACCGACAATATAACCGAAGGTAGTAAGCGACTAAGGAGACAGTAGCGTGCTCAATGACCTCAAGATTGTATTGGATTTTTTTTTTATAATCTTCTGCCATAACGACTCTGAAAAGTGTATTAGCAAATGTTGTACTTACTGAACACCATAGAGACCGCCCACACTACCGCCGTAGTAACCGCCTTAGGCTCCACTGCGCCGCGTCGCTGAGCGCGCGACCCGTCTATAGGGTAGTTGTTGGTCACTATAGTGTTGCCGTTGGCCCACGGCAGGAGGCGGGACACAAGAGGTTCATGCGAAATCTTGTATTTACTGAACACTATTAGTAATCAACCACAATATAGCCGTAGGTAGTAAGCAACTAAGGAGACGGTAGCGTGCTCAATGACCTCAAAATTGTCTTCAAAGTTTTTTTTTTAATCTTCTGCCATATTTACTCTGAAAACTGTATTAGCAAATATTGTACTTACTGAACACCATAGAGACCGCCCACACTACCGCCGTAGTAACCGCTTTAGGCTCCACTGTGCCGCGTCGCTGCGCGCGCGACCCCTCTATAGGGTAGTTGTTGGTCACTATAGTGTTGCCGTTGGCCCACGGCAGGAGGCGGATCGCTAGCAGGTTCGATAGCAGGTTGAGGCCTACGGGAGCAGCGTGGCGAACGGTGGTGGTGTATAACACCTGTAAATTAAAAACTATCTTAAGAGGCTATATACGTTTTGCCGGTCTCTCACTCGCATATATCGAGTTTTCTCAAGTCTGAGTGCGTAATTAAAAAAAATGATCTACTTATTATACGCAACGAAATATAAGATTACGGACTTTTCAACATATATTCAGTTTCGTGTTGTTGAAGTACAAAGAGTCTTTGTTACTTTTCAGTAGCACAGAATACATATCGCACCTCCGCTCAAATAGTGTATTAACTCAGAAATACACATTGTTGAGAAACAGACAAAACAAGTTGGACTTGACATTTTTTTCACTATTCGGTCAATAACTTAAAAACTAATCTGAATTGCTAAGAACCCTTGTAGGATATTTAAAAGCTTTCCAAGGCCTAAAAAATTGTATACTCAGTATCTAGAAATAATGAAAAATAAAATCTAGAATTTTGAGTTATGACAGTACTAGCGGACGCCCGCGGTTTCACCCGCGTGGTTCCCGTTCCCGTGGGAATATCGGGATGAAAAGTATCCTATGTTTTAATCTAGGCTACTACTATCAGTGTGCCAAATTTCAACCAAATCCGTTCAGTAGTTTTTGGGTGATTGAGGAACAAACATCCAAACCCACAAACTTTCACATTTATAATATTAGTAGGATAAGGTTTAAGAAACTGCAAGTTTTGAGAAATTTTGTTTTTATTAAGAGACATTTGAAAACAAAAATCTTTCAGTTCTCATGAAAAATTGACTAAATATGAATAAATCAAGACTTAAAAAACAATAGCCATTAATTAGCTCCTAATAACATGACGGTTTCCACTGATTATCTAGTAGGCAATAATAAAACTGACATTAAATCTGATAAATATTTTTTTCAATAAACTTCTACTCGCTCGAAATAATTATTTATAAGTAATAAAAAAATCTCTAAGAAATAATTCAGAATCCAATATGATGCGTTACTGAATTAATGACGGCAATGATTATATATAAACACAGGTAATACGCTATCAAATACAAATAAAAATAAATTAAATAACAGTATATTTTTGTACCCTACATCTGAAACTGAGGTACAAAAAATCATGATGGGCTTGAAAAACACTAAATCAGTAGGTTATGACGAAATAAGCACTGATATTCTTAAAATGTGTGCGCCGAAAATATGCGTGCCTTTGGCACATATAATAAATCTTTCTATGGAGAGCGGCATTTTTCCAGATAAGCTTAAATTATCCGTAGTTAAGCCTCTATTTAAAAAGGGAGACGATAGTGATATGGGAAATTACAGGCCCATCACACTTATACCTGTAATATCAAAAATATTTGAAAAAGTGATGGCTATACGTCTCTACTCTTTTATCACCAAGCATAAAATTATTAACAAACAACAGTACGGTTTTCAGGAAGGAAAATCAACTGCACTAGCCTGCTTTTCTTTAACAAAAAAAATTATAGAAGGTATCAATGAAAAAGTACCAACCGTAGCAGTATTTCTTGACATGTCAAAAGCTTTTGACCACGTAAATCACGAAATACTGTTACTGAAGCTTCATGACTATGGTGTAAGGGGAATCGCCCACAAATGGTTCGCTAGTTACTTGGCAAATCGTCAACAATGTACCGAAACAACGCGAACGCTTCCGTCCGAGTCGCCAAGTTGTCAAATTCCAACAAAAGTAAATGTCAGATCAAAATATCGCCTAATAAGTAACGGCGTACCTCAAGGCAGTATCTTGGGACCTTTACTCTTTATAGTGTACATAAACGATCTTCCCGATATAACTACCAATAATTGTTTCTTATTTGCAGATGACTGTACACTTCTATTTCAAAATAAAAATATTGACGAACTTGAACATGACATTAATGATACTCTATTTGACATAATTAATTGGATGAATAAAAATGACCTTAAAATTAATATATCGAAAACGAAAGCAATTCAATTCCATACATATAAAGCGAAAAAACTTAACATTGACATACACTATAATAACAATAAAATTGACATCGTAGATAGCACAGTATTTTTAGGTATAAATCTAGATAAACATTGCAGTTGGAAAAAACATATAGACGGTCTCTGCACTAAACTAAATAAATTTGTATTTGCACTAAATAGAATCAAAAATATAACGTCTTTTCAAGTAGCCTTACAGGCGTACCACGGATACGTCTCTTCTCTACTGCGTTACGGCATAATAATATGGGGCAACAGTGTAGATGTAGACAGAGTTTTTAGAGCACAAAAGAAGTGCATTCGTGCCTTATGCGAGATAAAACAAAGAGAATCATGTAAGCCCCTATTTCAAAAACATAGAATATTACCTCTACCATGTATATATATATTAGAACTATGCTTGTTGGTTAAAAAGCACCCCGAATACTTTTTAAAATGTAGTGAAAAAAACGATAATTTACGAGCATCGAGAAAGAATAAACTAGCAATACCTAAATCCAATCTAGCTATATTTCGAAAGAATGTATATTGTATGGCTATCAAAATATTTAATAAGCTACCGCTGGACATTATTAATCAACCAATAGAGAAAAATATTTTCAAGAATAAATTATTTAATTGGCTCCTACAGCACAGTTTCTATTCGATCAAAGAATATTTGGAAAATAAATGACATCTCTACTCAATCTGACATAGTATTAAGGATAATTTTGCATAGCTGACATTTAATTTTGAATATGAGATTTCTATTGACAATTTTGTAATTATAATTGACATCAGTAATACTTAGTAGTAATAATATTCATTATAGATAGCTTACACACTTACACTTACTAACATTTGCATGCCTACAGATTTAAGGCAGAATATTGTTGAAATTTTATTAGGAACATTGTCATCGATCTCAATGTAATGTACACAATATTGTGCAAATAAATATTCTGATTTCTGATTTCTGATTTCTGATCATGACGATAAAAATTAAACACAAAATAAAATTCTTGTAAATAGTCGACAATTTCTTATCAACTAGATAGTAGTATAAAAAGAAAATTAAAAGAACTTTAATGAAGAAAAGGAAGAAATTTTACAAAATCAACACTAAATGCAACAATAGAATATAGACTAAGTCCAAAACAGAAGTACTTAAGTCTATATGTTATTATTATAAAAATCAGAATAAAAACTAGGAATGTAATTGTTTTAACAAAGTCATTAAATCAGTCTTATTTTCTTTGATTGCCAATTTATTGGTATAAAGCTGGTTTGGCTTCGGGAATATTCGCCTTTTTATTTCGCGCTAATAAATTACTCTCGGACCGGAGGATGTCTGTATACGAGGTTTTATACATTAAAGTAGTTGGTCTATCTTTGGAGATTATCATTATTTTTAGGTCAGAAATCTTTACTTTATCAAGAGTTGTTACACCCATTTGTTCGGATATAGTGTCATAAGCCTACAAAATACACAATTTCTTAAAAATAAACAGAAATGCTTACTTCAGCTGTTCAAAAATAGTGGCATGAGTCGACAAAGTACACTAATTTTTGCACTTGGATATACAACCACCTGGCGCAAGCTATCATATGACACTGTCTGTGTGTAAGCTAATCGCGTACTCGCTAGATAATACAATGGCACTGCCGCCATCTATCTTAAAGAGCTAAAATTACTAATATTACACTATTAGAGATTAAAGTTTGGACGATTGTGGTTCGAAAGCTGTAAGAAAACCGTTTTTCAAAAATTTTGACTTAATACACTATTTGAGCGGAGGTGCGATATAGTACAAGTACAGAAGGGAAACTCCGCAAGATCATTTACGTAAAAAGCGACTTTTACACACACAATAAAGTGCAATTCAGATCGCACAGCGCTCCCTTCTCTACAGTTATATTTACCTAAAAGTTACTTCTCTTTCTATCGTGTACTCTCATCTCTTCAGACGACGTTAGGATTGTCTTCGTAGCATATTATAAAAGGAAAGCGATTGTACGCACTACGGTTAATGAAAAGCTTGCAATAATGTTGGAACATTTTTTAATATCTTAACAACAAATTAATTAAGTTATGGCTGGGGGGTCCAACTTTGCGCTTACACTTTTATATGAGTAGTAGCTCACGACTCACTCAGTCGAGCCAGCGCACGAGGGATGTCATGTGTCGGTTGAGACTAGGGTTGCCAGATCTGGTGGGCCGTCAATTCCGGGGCAAAGAAGGGGGGGGGGGGTTGCTAGAGCAATAGGACCACTTACTGCTTACACACGCCCCCCTTCCTATCTACTCGTAATATAATGAAAACAAAAAGTAGTGGTAGCCTAGTAGGTATTTCAAATCCAGGACACTAAAGTATAATTCGTGGACATGGGACAAGGCACGTAATTCCGGGACAATCCCGGAAATCCCGGCCATCTGGCAACCCTACTTGAGACAAACCACGCGACAGAAAGAGAACCGCTTCGGAGGTGCTTATAATAATAGGCAAGCAGGCGCTGTGCAATTTGATATTGTACTTTATTGCCGTGCAGCGAGAGTAGCTTATTATTTGATTGTCCTCGCGCAGATGGACTTCTGTACTATTATATATTGTGTTAATGGATATAGCGTTTACCTTAGCATTGGTTTCATTCAGTTCTAATCCAACCAAGTATTTGTTGTAGTCGATAGGATCTCTTCTACCGGATCGTAATATTGCTGTGGATAAAATGTAAATGAGTACTAGTTTATTTGTGTGTTAACTATCACTTTATATTAGCTATATTATAAACAAGTTTTTTAAATTGTTTCATGTGACGATTGTGCTTTTGGCTTTTGTAGATTTTTAAACTTTCTGGTATTAAGAGCTATCTTTCTCTCTCTCTCTGAAAAGAAATTTAATTAATTCAAATGTTCTGTTTTGAAAATCTACTTTTAAGCGTCTCAAGTGGTTCGCCCACCCGTGTAAGACGCAAGGGTCCCGGGTTCGATTTCCATGAGTGGTACAATTTGTACTCTGTTTTGGTTGGTGTACCACCATCATACCTAAATCTGACGCCATAACAACAATTAAAAAAAATGTGTTCCAGCAGTTAGAGGTAAGATAGCCAGTTCCTCAGTGATGAGGCTTCCGGGTGTAGTGCGCTTCCTTCGACCTTATCGTCACTTAACATCAGGTGAGGCCAAACACCATCTCGTTGTGAATAAAAAAATTGCGCGGTATGTGGTGCTGTACAAAATTCAAAACAAAAATTAAAAAATTTGCTCGATACGAATTTGATTCGCACCTGAAAATGTTTCGTTCCATGAGTACTAACCTTGATGTACATCAGTGGTATTCTCAAACAGCACGTCAGGGTAGGCATCGCTAAGGGCCCTCAGCCCCCCTCCCCCTTTCCCCTCGTCCACCCGGTAAAGCACACGACGGTCACCCATCTTGTCGAAAACCTCCAGGTTTAAAGGCAAAGACAAATCCATCTTCATCTCCATGCTCGAGTTGAAGGTTATAGTGAATAGGACTATCAGAACTATTGGCAGGATTACTTGCTGAAAATATAAAAATTAAAGATGTTAACATACCCTATGGTCTAGGGCAGTGTTTACCATTAGATATTGGTCAACGAAAGATGAGACTCGGTTGGAAATGGAACCAATTTACACGACTGCCCAAAAAGGAGTGAATATGTGTTTAGGGTTCATGTATGTTTGTGGGTATATGAGTTACTTTATTCCACCATAACTTCTAAACGTCTGAACTGATTTGGATGTATAGGGTATCGTTAGAATTCTTGCAGTATCCCGAGTGACACTGGCTATATTTTTTTTGAAAAAAAAAAATAATATGGCGACTGTACGACGCCACTTTCAAGTGTGAAAAAAATTTTTTTTTCTTCAATTTTTACAAAATGGGCATTAAATGAAAGGCCTTGATGAGCACATTTCAAAACTATATCATTTGTCACTAAAATGTGTAAAATAAAAATAAATAAAATTAAAAAATATTAAAACGGGCTTAAATATTTGTTCGTGGTACCCTAAGGGGAATTTAGACTGGGGGACAGGTACCGCGGGCAAGTAATGGTAGCAGAGCTTGTTTCCCTCATGGGATGGCCCTTATGATCAGCCATCATACAAATCTTAAACAAAAATTAAAACAAACAATCATTTTATTAGATAAATTTCTTACCAAAATCAGGAACCACAGTTTCTTAGACATCACATAGTAGAATTGTCTCTTGATGAGCACTATGAACTGACGAAAATAGAGTGGTACCCCAGTAACTCTTTTAAATGTTGGTTCTGAAAAAGTTTAAATCATAAATAACGTCGTTACTAACAATAGTTGAACAGTTGATGTAAATTTAAATTCACTTTTTATAAGTCAATTCTTTGTAGGTATTTCATTTTTGTTACTTGGTTGTAATTAGAGGTGGGCAAATGACCCGGTTTAAACCCAATAAAAACCGGCCAAGTGCGTGTCGGGCCACGCGCAGTAGGGTTCCGTAGTTATCTTATACCATACCATATTGAATACCACTATAATTTTTCGTCTGCAAAAATAACTTTGTTTTTAATAGTGTTTGTATGAATGATAAACCGAGCCTCCCTGTGAGTGTTGACGGGGTCAATGACAACAAGGGTATAGCTGATATGTTCAGAAAGCACTTCACTGTCAAATCACCACTGGGCTCCTCTCAGTCGGCGGGTGATGTGTGTCCAAATGGCCAGGAGCTGATTACTAGGTTTTTAGCTAAAGACGTTAAGGAGGTTATACAATCTATGTTGCACGGCAAGTCTCCTGGTCATGATGGACTGAGCGTAGAGCACCTGAAGCATGCGGGCCCCCATCTGCCCAGGGTGCTTTCAATGTTCTGTACTTTTTGTGTTGGGCATTCGTACCTGCCGACTGATATGACAAAACAGTGGTAGTATCAATTGTTAAAAACAAAACCGGTGATGTGAGCGATAAATCTAATTACAGGCCTATTTCGCTGGCCACTGTTATAGCGAAAGTGCTTGACAGTTTGCTTAATGCTCAGCTAGGCCGTTATCTTAGTTTACATGATAATCAATTCGGCTTTAGGCCAGGACTTTCTACTGATACGGCCATCTTGAGTTTAAAGCAGACTGTCAAGTACTACACAGAACGTCAAACACCCGTATATGCCTGTTTCCTCGACCTCTCCAAAGCATTTGACCTGGTCTGCTATGAGACCTTATGGCAAAAATTAAGAGATATCAATATGCGATCAGAGCTTTGTAATATCTTTAAATATTGGTATCAAAATCAGGTCAATGTTGTGAGATGGTCGAGTGCCTTTTCGGAGCCATATAAGATGGAATGCGGGGTGAGGCAGGGAGGGTTGACCTCGCCCAGTCTATTCAATTTGTACATTGATGCACTGTTAGGTGAGCTCAGCGGCAGCCGTGTCGGCTGTCATATAGACGATGTACCAGTCAATAATATAAATTATGCCGATGACATGGTGTTGCTGAGTGCATCAGTCTGTGGTATCTTAAAGCTCCTCAAAATTTGTGAAAGGTACACCCTCGAACACGGCTTAATATATAATGGCCTAAAGAGTGAATGTATGGTCTTTCGGGTTAGACGGAAGTGTCTGATCACCATCCCTCCCATAAAATTATATGGAACACCGCTCCGATGGGTGGACCAGTTTAAATACCTGGGTCATATCATTACCTCCGACTTGAACGATGATTTTGACATAGAAAGAGCGCGTAGGGCGCTGTCTGTAAGAGCGAACATGGTAGCCCGAAGGTTTGCTCGTAGCTCGGCAGAAGTTAAACGAACCCTTTTTCGGGCATACTGTACCAATTTCTACACGAGCAGCCTTTGGGTAAATCATACGCAAAAACAGTACAGCGCCCTACGTGTTCAGTATAACAACGCGTTCAGGGTGCTGATGGGGCTGCCCCGATTCTGCAGCGCGTCAGGGATGTTCGCCGATGCACAGGTCGCCTGTTTCTACACCATTATGCGGAAACGGTGTACATCCCTGGTGCGCAGGACTCGGGCCAGCTCTAACAGCATCTTGAGCGTGTTCGCGAGCAGATTTGACTGCCAGTACATGCGTCATTGCTGTATGGTGCATGTGTTGCCTAACAGAAAATATTAAAGTGACGAATCTTTTGTTGTGTTTTATGATTATTTTTGTTTTGTTTGTAATATGGGCTAATTTGCTTGAAATAAACAATTTTATTTATTTATTTATTTAAAATTGATAAAGTTATATTTGCTGCTATATCTCTAAAAATTATCACTATATCTCGTTCAAACCAATTTTTCTTGGAAGTATTTATTAGGATATCTACAGCATATATTTTTTTAGACATTTCACTCTCTTATTTTAAAAGTTAAAGGGGGGACACTCATTTTACCACTTTGGCAGTGTATATCTTTCAAACGGTTGACTTTGAGAAAAAATTGTCTTAGGAACCTCAATATCATTTTTAAAGACCAATAGACACCCCACACGTATAGGTTTGATGAAAAAAAATAATTTTAGTTTCTGTTCCATGTATAGGGAACGCACCCTTAATCTTTTTTTAATTTTTATGTAAAAACCTTAGAGCGGTTCACAGAACCAAGTTTCAACTGTGTAATCTTAATAGTTTCGGAATAAAGTGGCTGTGACATACGGACAGACAGACAAACATGACGAAACTATAAGGGTTCCGCTTTTTGCCATTAGGCTACGGAACCCTAAAAACCCACATTGTAAAAATTATAGAAACTTTTTATAGATTTTTATTTCTATTGATATGTCAAATGTGGCGTTGCTATGCAAACAATTTCTTGTTTAATCAATACAGAAAAATATTTGAAGGACGAAACATCTCTTATTTCTAAAGATTTTAATTAGATCAACAAAACCGTCTCTGGGCGTTAACTGGGTTTAAAGCCAGCAGTCGGGTCAAAATCGGGTCCTTTGCCCATCTCTAGTTGTAATCAACTATATGTTAGCAAATCCATAAAGCATATAATTTAGTTATAAATTAAAATAAGACAATCTATTATATACTTACCATCAACTCCAATACCGTCCACGTCGTCTCTCGAGAATGACGTGTCGACGTCGCTACATAATCTGTAAAGGAATCATTACATAACTGAGATAAACGGAGCTTACTATGATCGGTGTCATAAGCAGACCCCGGATTTTCGGTGGCACGAATAAAATGACGTTTAATAGTGCGTGGACAACTTGATTATCTATTTGTGTAATTTATCGATAAAAAAATTATAATTATGTATACTATACTATTATACTTACTGTCGGAAATAGTAGAAATTACCTACCGAATTAAGAAAAGTGAAAATCGTGAAATGTATAAATAATAAAATTCACTGCAGTTTTTCTGATGCAAAGATAGCAAAGTCAAAGTGAGTGAAGTAGAATGTAAAATTTTTAAGAAATACATCCTCCTTGGTAAAATACAAAAAATAAATACAGACGCGATCAAAGAAGTTCCACTTCAAAAATATTTTAAACATCGATATATAAAAACATTTACAATAATTTGGTAATCACTAGCATGTTTGTATTCCTGCACCGCAAATCCGGCCTTTAGTCATAAGAAAGAACTAGTCGCCTAAAGCAGGGTGGAAACCGGTTTTTAATTAACCAGGTTAATTTCGATCTCAAACAGGTTTTTTCGTAAGTGTTCACTCGGGGCGAAACCGATTCGCGAGCGATATTGCTTCTGGGATAAACCTGGTTAATTCCACGACGCGCGTGAATAGTGCAGCGATATATTTTGTCTCTTTTTATCTGCGGGCGGGATCACGACGCGACGTCTTTCGATTCGTTGCTTTGCATCGGGTGGGCGGAGCGAACTAAATCATTTTGGTATTAACCAGGTTTTGGGAGCGGAATCAAAACCAAAACGGTCTACGAGCTTAAAAAGAAATAATACCGGTTTTGACGAGCAGAATTGAAATAAAAACGCTCTTTTCAAAATGTATGAAGCTGCGCGAAACCTGGTTGCGAATTTTAAGCAGGTTTTCCAGCCCTGGCCCAAAGATTACCTATTTCATCTAATAGAAACGTTTAGTTCGGTTTGTTGTACTAACTTCGTCCTAATATTAAGAGCCCGTAGCGCTGCCGCTGACTGCCGCTCTCTCGTTCGCACATTTCATGTTTTCTCTAGATTTCTTAAATCTGAGTGCGTAATTGAAAAATGTGTCTCAGCCACTTTTCGCAATAAAAGATTACGGACATTTTAACATTTATTCTTAATTTCAGTTTCTTTGCTGAAATACAAAAAGTTATCGTTTCTGAGAGTTCAAATAACTGTCAGAAACGTAAACCTTTTGTACGTTGCGTACGTACTATGGGCAACAGCGTCGCTTAACCAGTTTGCAACGAAATTCGTAAAGCGCGCGTATCGCCCCAGCACGAACTAAACGTATGTGACCGCGGGCGCGGCGTGTAAGCGATTTTAACCTTAGCAATGGTTAAGCGACGCTGTTGCCCATGGTACGTACGTTGTAGCCGGAACATATTTTTAAATTACGCACTCAGATTTAAGAAATCTTGAGGAAACATGAAATGTGCGAGCGAGAGAGCGGAAAATCGTATACGGCCTAGAAGCGCTCATGGCGGAACTTGACAGACTGATCGTACTCGATCACGTTTGTTAAGCAACGCTCGGTCCGGTCAGGTGTAGGATGGGTGACCGTTAAAGTGGCATTACAACAGCGCTTCCCTGCTTCGGAGGGCACGTTAAACCGTCGGTCCCGGCTGTTGTCATCTGATAACAGTCGTTAAGCCAAGTTAGAGACCTTAAGGGCGGCTTGATAAACTCTAACACCAGAGGTGGCCGGCCCATAGACATAGAAAAATTTTCGCTGCGCTCAATAAGACTAACAAAGCGTGGAAAAGAGAAGTTACCATCATACAGACATGGTCTATGTAAAAAAGAGACAAAGGATCAAGTGACATGTGCCAACATTTTTTACAGTAAGAGCCCCTAGCGTCCCGCCTAGCAAATGAGCAATCACAGTTTGTTTAAAATATTTGTTAATCTTAATTAGAATATGCTCTAAGTAATTGTGATGTGACAAAAAGAAACAATCCAAGTAATCACACTTTTCACAGGTGTATAAGATATAGCCACACATTTCTTTAAAACCAAATTTCGCTACATTTATTCGTTTATCGACGAAGAAAACAGTATGGAACATAGTATATTAATTTCCTTTGCCATATTATAGTCATATTTTATGAATCTTAAGTCATATTTTACGTATCTCATATAAAATGTATGAATCGTTTTTTGGATCACCTGTTTATTGACATTGTTGTTCTTTGACATTCTATTTCTATGGGCCGGCCACTAGTCATCACCTCGATAATAATAACAAGTGCAAGGTGCGGCAAAGGCAATTTATCTACCCAAGTCACAGAGCTAACAGACAGATCCAAAACGCAAACAAGTCCTATCTTGTCCCTTGTAAATACGTTATTGTAAAATAGTTCTTATTATACTAACCTTAAGAACACCTCTTCCAAAGTAGAAACCCCCACTCCAATCGAATCAATTCCAAGCTCAGACCGCTTGTACTCCAAGCTGGCGAACAGTTCGGGGAATTTCTCGCTGCTAGTCGCGGGCAAGTTGTACGAGATGGAGTTCAGCGAAGATTCCTTTACAGTAGCGTCTGGTACATGTGACGTCATTACTTGAGTGATGGCCTCCTCTTTTGGAAGGCCGATGGTTGTGAATGTGAGGCGGTACCCGGTCCCTGGTGGGTGAGGAACTGTCGTAAGTACCGGTAAAGTAGTAAAGTAATATCATGGGACTCTCATTACGCGGTTAAATTTTTATATTAGCCCACTGCTCGCGACTGCTTCAATCGAGCCAGCGTACGAAGGATGTAATGTATCAGTTGAGACAGAGCTACGCGATTGAAAGAGAAGCGCTTCGGAGGTGCTTATAATAATAGGCACGCAGCGCTGTGTACTTAATTGCCGTGCAGCGAGAGTTGCTTATTATTTGATTGTCCTCGCGCAGATGGACTTCTGTATGTTTAGTACTATTATATATTCTGTGGTAATATTGAGAGATGCTGTTTAGAAAACACCTATAGAATAAGACAAAGTTTAATCAATTTTAACATGAATGACGTCTATTTCAGGTCTCAAAAATAAACTTTTACTCCTTAGATGCCTATGCCCAATTTTATTAGTTTAGGTTTTGAGTAGAATTGAGCCTTTTGTTACATATTATTATTATTATATTTTTGTAAGAAGAATTCATGACCCGGAAAGTTTTTATTGTTATCGTCACATTTAGATTAGCAAAGAGCTTGGCAGAAAATTTCGTTATGTTGTGAAGCGTGATATTTGATATTTAAACAATGTCTGTATGTATTTGGTAACATATAACGGACTTTCTGAATATCGTTACTTCTGATTTCTGATAAAGCTGATAAGTTTCTTGCGCACATTCTTCTTGTCAGCTAAAAAAGTCTCGAATCAGCTCCAATCTCATGTCAAGAATCACTGTCAAATTTATAAATATCTCGAATTGTAAAAAATATCCCTGTTTCACAACATATTTGTCCCTGATTAACCCGGCGAGAGTGTGGTGGGGTGGGACAAACCCCTAATACGCTTAACATACGCATATCTCTTTAATTTGCTATGCTACATATTAGTGGTTTCGTGTAGCTGGAGGGGAAAATGGCATGATCGCGGTGTTGCGCCGGCCAGCGTTCAGAATACACATGTGCAAACGTCCGTGGGGTAGGTCATACCCCACCACATAGTTCGTGTATACATTTTGTGACAGATTTTTATAGCGTTTGGCTTGGTTTAGCAAATTTTTGCTTTTTTTAGGTTGTTAATAAAAAATGTCAATGGAAAGTGGTTAATTTACAACTTATGTCATGGCTGGATGAAGTTTTAGAACAGTCTTCAGATGAATGTTAAATAATTTTCTATGAAAAAATTGTACTGATTTTGAGTAAAATTCCTAAAGTGTTACTAAATTACTTTCTAAGTTTTTATATTTTTATTTTATCTACAAACTCATATTTTTTGAAGTTCCTAAAGTTTTTTTTGTTAAAGTTAAACTTGTTGATTATTGTGATTATTGGAAATGAGGATATTTATTTTTGTTACCAAAAACTAGTGCCTTAGATAAGTAAATTAATAAAAATATAAAGAATTTACATTACTTTTTATGTGAATTACACTTAAATAATCTCCATATATAATATACAGCAGTCATTTAATGTTATGTCAGAGAAAAACTCATTTTACATGCCATTTTGTATTGGGGTATCTCACACCCCGCCACATACTATATGTAATTTTTTGTCACCACACTCCCGCCGGGTTAAAGTAAAGACAATTGTAAAGGGAACAATATTTTCTGTCACCTAAGTTTAGATGTGTCACTAATCTGCGATACCTTAATAATAATATCTATCCCCAAGAAATATATTAGCCATCTATTCATCAAAACTGTCTCTAAGTATAAATCATCAGATTAATAAAAATATGTATCTTAAATAATAGTTTGATCACTTTTTTCTATAGCCTGAATATAAGATCCGTCCTCTAAAATCTAATCAACAAACTATTGGTATCATTTAATTCGTTCAATTATCTAAATAATAGGTTTGTCACTTATTAAATAGATCAGTTCCTTAATTCAAAGAAAAATTACCTAACAGGGGCGGAGTCAAATTGGCGGGCTATGCACTTTGACAATCCTTGGACCGACTTCAACGAATACAAAATTCAGTTTTGGAAGGTATCTTGGGGGGGGGGGGGGGGGCATAGGGTATAAGGTTGGGAACTCCTGCTCTAAATCAAAACCGGCACTAGAGTTTCATCGGTTATTATCTTTGGCGTTATGTTGGTACCCCGTAAATTTATTCAATTTTGAACCTTATTGCATCGCCATATGACACTTTTATTATTTTGAAACTCAATATAATTATTTCGATGATTGATATTATTTCCAAGTAATTCTTAATTAATATTTAGGTAAGCGTTGTAATATTGGTTGGTGATTCAATTTAGGTGACAGATGTACTATTTTAGGAACAAATATTATTTATTAGGTCACTGAAAATGTAATTATTAGGTAATTGATAAAATCATACCCAATTGTAAAATTAACCGACATGTCACTGACAAATGTCGACTTGATGAATTAGGGCCCCGGTAATATAGAATATGTGCCGTGACTGACCGATGGCCCGCTTGAGGTAGAGCGGCGAGGCGTAGCAGCGCAGTCTGCCGGCGTGCAGCGCGGCCACGCGGTCGCCCAGCGCGTCCGCCTCCTCCATGAAGTGCGTCGACAGCAGCACCGTGCGGGTGCCTCGGAGCGCCTGCGTCAAACAAAATATACACTACGCGAAAAGAACCGACAGCGGCCGCCGCCGGCAAGAAACCGGCTAATGTGGTCGAGTGTAGTTAAAACCTCCTCTTCACGTCACCAGACAGCTCTCAATTGCTGAAATAAGTACCTTATTTCTATTCAATTAAAGTAGACTTTTCCTTGCTTTAAGAGATCTCAGTTCCCTCCTGGTTTCCACATCCAGTCCAGAGGTGGGTTCATCCAGTATGAGGACATCAGCACCACCAGCCAACGCATAAGCTAGTTGGAGCCTTCTCTTCATAACACCAGATAGCATTAAAATGCTGAAATACCTCACTTCTATCTAATTTAAGTTAACTTTTCCTTACCAGTAACAGATCCCAGAGTTCCCTCCTAGTTTCCACATCCAGTCCAGAGGTGGGTTCATCCAGTATGAGGACATCAGCACCACCAGCCAGCGCACAAGCTAGTTGGAGTCTCCTCTTCATACCACCAGACAGCTCCGAAGTATTGCTGTTCTTCTTGTCCAGAATGCCGAGTTTGCTGAGGAGGTTTTCAGAGCTTACGCGAGCTTCTTGGAATGAAACGCCTTTGAGCTGTAGAAGAAAGGTTATAATCGGAATTCTTGAATGAAGAAGTTTTTCTATTAAAAATATACAGGGTGAATTTTTTATGCCACCTGGAGGGAAAGTACTCTAAACCAGTGGTTCCCAATTAGTTTTTTGTACGTACCCCACCCCTCCAAGAAAGACCTCAAGCTCACGTACCTCTTATTGCACCCCCCTCCCCCCGCACGAATGATATATAAAAAAAGGTTACTGATATATAATACCTTACTTAGGTAAGAGATTGTCCCGCGTACCCCCTTGATGCTACGTCGCGTACCCCTTGATGCTACCTCGCGTACCCCTAAGGGGTACGCGTACCACTAATTGGGAAACACTGCTTTAAACAATGGAGCTAGAAAATTTCATTCAGACGAAAAATTCTTTTAGGTTTGAAAAGAAGCAAAACTGCCTTCAATGATTAACCCTCAGGAATTGAACCGGTTAAAATTCGAAAAAATAACACCCTGCATTTTTATGATATCCATCGATAGGGTCAATCATATTGTTCTTTAACAAACATGGTAAATTAAATGAAAGGTAAATTAAACTTAGCAAAAAAAATATCAGCTGTTCCATAGATTATGGTCGAGTTGACGAGTCAATATTGACGTTTTCTATGGAACAGCTGATTATTTTTAGCTCCGATTAAGTTGGTCCCTAAAAGGCAAACTTTTGATGCCTTGCAAGCAAATTTGTTTTTAAATTGTGAAGGTATCATAACTTTGCTGACTGTACATTTGTCCGCACATAATAACTATAAGTTTAAAGCCCGCACTACACTACAAGGCGAAGTTCCTCGCCGAAGTAATCGTTGAAGTTACCCGAGTACGAAATGCGTCGCTACACTACTCGCTCGCCCAACTTCGTGAATACCTCAATCGCTCACGTGTTAGGCAACATGGATGACGTGCTAATGGCAGCTACGCTTGCACTGTGTTATTTAACGGATCCAAAAGTCATATTTTTATATTTATGTTCCTTATGCTTTGGATCCCGTTTTACGGAGTCTGTTTGAAATTAATAATAATAACGTTTGTTCCTGTGACAAACTTAAAGCCAAAATGCAAAATCTTTACCAAAACGTCAAAAAAAAAATTAGTAAAACACAATCACGAAACATACCTCTTGTCACAGAGCTGTTATTTTACTGAAGTTAGCTGTGTAGTGTGGTAAGACACTTCGTATTCGCCCCACTCACAACTCTGTCCCTTTAACTCGAGCACAAAAACCGACAATGATCAGAGTCGCCCATGACGAGCCGAGGATGTACAAAGTTATTCGAAGTGCCTCTCTACACTCTTGCCTTCGCCCAACTTCGCGAGTAGTTTTTATGTTCAACGGTGACTTACCATAGTGAAGAACATGACATGCTCGATAACGTTCAGGTCCGGTATGAACAAGTTGTGCTGCGGACACAGCCCGATGTGGCGCCGCACGCCGCGCTGCGCACGCACGTCCAACCCGTTTACGTATACCGCGCCTTCGGTGGCCGACATCATACCTATAACACCAGTACAATATGAGTTTTTACCCTAAAGAATAAATAAACAAAAATATTGGCTCTGTAAAACCCAGCAAACAGGCGACATAATCTTGGATTAAATACGGGGGTTTCGGAAATAATAGCGGCTTACGATGAAACCTACGTGTATCGATAGGAGATCTATAGACGAACAAAAAATGTCTTATGACATAAAATCCTAAAGCGCCACGTTTTCGAGATAAACCGGGGAATAAGTGTGGATTTTTATCTATACAAGAGCTTTATCATGGATTATCTCGGAAACGTTGCGCTTTAAAACTTTGTAATATAAAATATTTATTGTTTATCTATGAATACTCTGTCCATATATACAGGTTACATCGTGCACCGCTATATTTCCGAAATCCCCCTCAAAAATAAAATAAAAAAATTATTTCCACTATGCCAGCCTCTAATACTGAGAGGTTCATCATCATCATCATATCAGCCGCACGACACCCATTGCTGGGTGTAGCCCCCCCCCAAGGATTTCCACGACGATCGGTCCTGCGCTTCCCACATCCAGTGGCTTCCGGCAATCTTCACCAGTTCATCGGTTCTTCTCACTAAGTGTCCAGCCCACTGCCATTTTAGCTGAGCAATCCTTCGAGCGATGTCGGTTACTTTAGTTCGCTCGCGGATCTCCTCATTTCTGATTCGATCACGCAGGGAAACGCCGTGCATGGCTCTCTCCATTGCACGCTGGGTGACCTTGAGCTTCCTTATGAAACCCATAGTTAGCGACCACGTTTCACTGCCGTAAGTCATCACTGGCAACACACACTGGTCATAGACTTTCGTCTTGAGACACTTCCCGAATGCTGCCCATCCGAGTTGGATTCGACGAGAGATCTCCTTCTCAAAGTTGGACCTACCTAACTGGACTGCCTGTCCTAGGTATAAATAATGGTCAACAACTTCAAGTGTAGTGTTCCCAACATGAACTGGAGCGGGCACAACATGGGCATTCGACATGATTTTCGTCTTATCCATGTTCATTTTAAGACTCACTTTTTGGGAAGCACTACGGAGATCTACGAGCATTGTGTTAAACCCATTTTATTTGATAAATAAAAAATGTATTATAAAATTTGAAATCCTCGGACATGAAGTCAATTTTGGAATGATTTGTACGAAAGGCAGTTTTAGTCTGTTTTTCCACCAGAGATGTACGAGGATGCGCAGCGAGGGATGTTTGTAAAGAACCAATAGAATCGCTTCATTTACCTCGCCTCGGTTAGCATAGCTCTGGTGGAAACGACTTAGCGGAGCGAGGTTTTTGTACATACAAAACAAGTGAGGGATGTGTGCGAGAGATGTCGCCGAAGGATGTGTGCTAGAAATGATAGGGAGAGATGTGGGCGAAGGATGTATGCTATGGATGGAGGCAAGCGAGAAATTACTTGCAGTTTAATGATTGTGTTTGTTAGAGGTAAACGTGTATTGTACGAAACGGAAAACATGAATCAATAGAAAAAAAACACTTTTATATTTAACAATTTATGATGAAGAAATAGAGGTAAAAGACACAGACACATTCTCGCATTGCTCATCTGCGCACCATTGCACATCTCTGGTGGTAACAGCTACACCGTTCCACAGCTTCGCTACACATCCGCGCTTCGCTCCTTTTCATCTGCCGCAGCAGTGCATTCCAAATTGAACCGTAATGTAATGAAAGGCGGCTCAATTTGAAGTGACCGGAGAATTGTCGCGCAGCACTGCTGCGCGACAGTGATGCGCGGCAGTGTCGCCGAGCTCGGAATGTAATCCTACTAATATTATAAATGTGAAAGTTTGTGGGTTTGGATGTTTGTTCCTCAATCACGCAAAAACTACTGAACGGATTTGGTTGAAATTTGGCACACAGATAGTAAATAGCCTAAATTAAAACATAGAATACTTTTTATCCTGATATTCCCACAGGAACGGGAACCACGCGGGTGAAACCGCGGGCGGCCGCTAGTCTTTATATAAACTTATAGAGAATGTATGGGGACCAGTATTGCTGCGGCAACACTGCTGCTTGCTGCCGATATCGGAATCTTACCTTCAGGATAACAAAACTATCAGTGATTGGAGTAGGAAGATTGATTTGGGTTCAACAAACTGACACGTATATATTAATATGGAGTGCGGTGCGGTGCGCGCTCGGAAACGGACGCGCTCAATTGCATTAGTGCGAATTATTATTCACGTTTCGCGCGGCATTAGCCGCTGCGCGTTTTGTCACTATGAACTCCCAGCAACTCATAGTGAAATGAAGTCTTGGCTTTCATCCAGAACGCCATCGACACCATGGACGAGGTCAGCATCGTCCAGATCTGTAAGTCGAACTTCAAAGAAGATGAGATTTGCAGTGGAAAGGCGCTGCTGTTCCGAAGCATCGGGAAAGCCGATGAGATGCCATCTCGGCGAAGGGATGGAGGTGCGAAGAGTCTCCAAGACATCATCACCTGTTTAAAGGAGTGGCTAAGGAGCTGCACAAGCTGCCCCCCGTCACATTTGACCACGTTGACGTCACCAGGCTGTTGAAGGATATCACCTCCCTGAAAACAAGCCTGGCCGAAGTAATGTGTAAATCAGAGGCCTCAGATAACACCATAAGTGATTTGCGAGCCCAAGTAGTGTTGTTAAGCAACACCGCTGCGGTAAGTAGGTCACCCGAGGCCTCCAACGTGAACACTCGTCGTGGAGCGCAAAATGCATCCATCGGCAGTTTCGAGTCGGCGCATACGGATGCGTCACCGATCGCTGCCGCCACCGTGCGCGATGCTCCGCGCCCCGCCGCCCGCTCCTCCGCTCCGGCGGATACGTCACGCTTATGTACGTCAACCCCTCAACGTGCATATTCTGCTGTCACCGCTACGAATCGACCCGCTACATCACAACTCAAGCGGCCTACAAAGGAGGGGGAAAATCTTCTCGGCCCTGTCACTAAGGCTTCAGAACCACGGAGACAGGATGATGGGTGTGACGAGGACGGTTTAAAAAAGGTGGAGAAGAAAAAGAAACCAGTCCGCCGTAACCTATGTGGCACCGCCCCGACTGGACACAACCACCTGCTGCGCCCGGCTATTCCGACGACGCTGGTGTACGTGTCCCGCCTGCATTACTCCACTAAACCAGAAGATCTCGTGGAGTACATCCGAATCAAGTCCAAATATACTCTGAGGGTCCAACGGTTGGAGGCTCGCCACAATGTAAACTTCAACTCATTTGTGGTGAGGGCACCAACCGAACATCTGAAGACCTTCATGAATGAAGATTTTTGGCCGAAGGGTGTCTTGTTCCGACGATTCCGCGGCCGGTTACCGGACACTACGTTGCGCAACACGTCGCCGCCAATACGTGATAAAGTGTAAATATAAGAATGTTTTTATTATTATGTATGTTAGTCTATAAGGTATTTATTGTATGGGCCATCGATGCCTGAAATAAATGGTTAAATAAATAAAAAATAAATAAATAATATAGATATGCCTCCGGAATTCCGGAATTTTTAAATTATTAAGATTTTTTCTGTTTTTTTTATAATGAGTAAAATGAAGAATATATCAAGATTTTTTAACCCTTTCGCCATCTCTTTAATGGTATAAGTGATCGGCTTTCTATAGTAAAAAAACTATGGCATGGCTAGACTTGAGTTAAAACGTAGTAAACGTAAAGTGGGATTTTATTAATAATAGTTACTGTTAATGTTGCATTCACAATATTTGATTCAATCCCGTAAGTACCGAAATGAAATGGGACATTCCTCATTGATGCATCATGCAAGTACATAAAATCAATCTATACATACTCCGGTCACTGCAAATGATAGTACTATACATATTGAGGTTCATACCGGTGATGATGTTCATGAGCGTGGTCTTGCCCGCGCCATTATGGCCCAGCAGCACCGTGATCTCGCCCTTGTGGATGTCCAGCGACACGTCGTGCAGCGCGCGGTGCCGGGGGAACACCTGACAATACAACGTGTTACGAAAAACCCCTGAGGAACACCTGACACACGATACACTGTCTTCAACCCCTAAACCCGAATATGGCAGATAGGAACTATCAAACTGAACAACTTTTACTAGGAAACCAACTCTGAAATCGCGAAACAAAGTATGGAGCAGCTGATTTTTTCCGCGATTTCAGAGTTGGTCCCATGGGCTGTTTACATGGGTCAAGCAATTAAGTAGTAACTAAATGGACAACTTAATTTTAAGTTAAAATTTAGTGAATCATCATTGACACGGTTTAAGTATGCGGGCGGCGCAGTTAAGGGTGATTATGTTAACCAAATATAATAAATGTCATTCTTAAAATGTAACAGTCAAATGAATGACAAACACTTTCAATTTGGCAGTATAGTCCGCTATCTGACAGATAAAGCTTTATCTAGACATTGAAAAATCAGCCCTTTTCCACTTAATGGGCAACTTACTACTTAATTGGCTGTTTACATGCGGAAATTTAGTTGACTGAAAACTTAATTTTGATTAAATTACATTACAACTTGACCCGTGTAAACGGCTTAATAGACAGAGTTGTTCAGTTTGACGGTCTAAGCCACACCACTAAAGGAGATTGAGCCTCGCATTCTTCCTGTCCCACTATGGCCAATCCCCAATGTACTATTTGCAACTGTTTTAAGATCCAACGTTTAAACCACGTGAAATATTTGGGTGTTGTTGTTGACAGTGTTATGTCCTGGCACGAGCATGTCCAGTCAGTATCTTCTCGTATCAGGAAACTGATTTTTGTCTTTCGTAAACTGCGAGGTAGTGCTAATGAAGGCACCTTGAAGATGGCCTACATAACTTTAGCTCAATCAATACTGAGTTATTGTATCACTGTATGGGGCTCCACGACAAAAACCAATCTCATCGTCCTGGAACGGGCTCAGCGAGCGGTGCTGAAAGTAATGGCATTCAAACCCATCTGGTATCCAACTGTACAGCTTTATGAGCTATGGAAGGTTCTTTCTGTGCGTAAGCTTTTCGTTTTACATATTATTCTACGTAAACACAAGTTTTGTACCTTTGATCGTGAGTTGGCTTTAAATACTAGAATGTCTAATAGAATCTTTACAGTCGAGAGTTGTTCTACTAAGCTGGCGGGTCGACATTATTTATACCTTAGCCCAATCCTATATAATAAAATTAACTATAAATTGCATATATACAGCTTATCTCAACGCGAGTGTAAGAACGTTTTGTATGAGTGGCTTTTTAGCCTAAAATATGAAGATATCGAGTCTCTTGTAAACAACTCCGAATGACATTCAACACACACACACACACACACACACACACACACACACACACACACACACACACACACACTAATTTTCATTTGCACTCTATAAGAATGTTTGTTTCACATAATAGTAACCTTTTAGATTCAGTAAATTTATTTTGTGTTTAACTGTTACATTTCTTTAAGTTCGAGGCGGGCGCTAATAGCTGCGACACAGTCTATGACTAATGTGGTTATTAACGTTTTATCTGATTTTGTTAAAAAATTTTTAGACACAAATAAATTATTTTTGATTTTGATTTTGATTTTTGATTATGGAGCTTGGGGACGAGCTTAAGATTTTTATACATTAATCAAATAACCACAAGAATTTTACTCATATATTTTTTTTTAATATTATTTCTTCAACATCCAGCGCAGGTACTTTGAGTTTATACAAACGATAACTACTTACCACATCTCAATACGATCCCTGCTATGATACAACATATTGTCTCCAACAATTATTATCAACAGTTAAAACATCTGCATTTAGTAATAAACAAAACTTAACGAAACAGCATGACAGCAGACATTTTTTTTTCAGTGTTCCGAATTGTATTGCTGGAATCACGATTACATATTTCATTTTAGTATTTTTTGTTTCTATAGTTTTTAGTAAGTAATTAAATCATATTCGTGTTTAGTCATCAAAAATAAAAAAATCAAAAATTATTTATTTCCTTATAGAGACTTACATCACTTTTTATTTAACGGAGCCTCCTTTTAGGCTTGTAATCGCCTGTGCCAGGAGACAACGCTCTGCATAACTTAAGTACTAATTATGCTTCAGGATTCTTCCTCAATATTAGTATATTAACACATGTAGTATCGCTTGCATGTATCACCACTTAGCACGTTATTTTAGAGTAATAACCTAAAAAACCTAAAAAGAGAAGGTATTTGATTTAGAATTGACAGATATTTTGACATTTCCGGCTCGAATTCTCCCCGCCGTCTCCGGCGCCAACTATTTCATTCGCTTTTCGTGCTTCGCCACGGACGCACGCATACAATCTCAAAGTGAGAATTCTTCAGAATTATATTTTATACAGTGAAAATTTAATTATACTTAGTTAAAATGCTTCGTGCAGAAAGGAAAAAAGTTTTCAAGACGGAAGAGGACAAGAAGAATAATACAAGATGGAGAAACACTATTAAATGCGTAACTGCCATTTTGGGCTTTTACCGTTTACTTGGCTTGAACGCGTAACTGCCAGACTGGGCTTTTACCGTTTACTTGGCTTTTTTGCTTCCCTTTATGAATGCGTAACTGCCATACTGGGCTTTTACCATATTTATTTATTTTACTTTAATGTACATGAGTACAAAAAGAGCGGACTTAATGCTAATAGCATTCCCTCCCAGACAACATTGTTTGCTGAGATTTAAAAATGCGTAACTGCTACCCTGGGCTTTTACCATTTATTTATTTAATTTTGTCTGACACGAACTTACCATACTGGGTACTTTCTGTCATAAGGCATGTGTCTAATAAGGCATGAACCAAATATCTATTGCACTCGAAATAGTCACACTGGACTATTTCACCGCATAGATAGGTCAGACAACGCAACTGCAACAAGTGCAGCAACTCAAAGTGACCCTGATGACGCGACAGGATAAAAAGCAAGCTGCCCTCAAAGGTTACCACGTTGGAACCGTTGCCGAGCACCAATCGGGTGACTCCGCCGTCCGCCGAATTCGCCGCCATCCGCCTTCCAGCCAGGCGGCTGCTCTGCTGGAGCTGCAACAGCAGCCCTGACAACAGCTTAGTTCATCAGGTATGAATTTCGATATCATAGATATCCCTGGTGTTGAGTTGATCCCAACGGAATAATAGAGTGCCATCGGTACTGAGATAAATTTCTGGCTTGCAAAATTTATATAATATAATTATGTATGATTTTATTATACACATTGTTGCAACTGTAACGAAAAACTGCCAGTATAACGTTCATAAGCAGAGCTATAAATAAATGCTAAAATTTATCTACTTCATGGAACCAGATAATAAGTTATGCAGCAACTAGCTGATACCTGATATTTCACAATTTTTATGTGAAATAGCTTCTATTAATATAGGTACGCCTAACATGGGCCTGCTGATAGAAATTTCAATAAGAAATTGAATAATAGAATCCTTACATTTTGTTATCCATAAATGCAAAGTGTTTATTACTGTGTACCACAGTTTTAATAAGTAAAAACTTGAAACATTTGCCTTAACTAGGAGATCCTATGTTTCAGGCTTATTATTTATGTTTAATCACTAACTAATTAGTATGTTTATTTCTAAGCTATGCCCTTGTAAAATGTACATATGTACAAATTACCTGTCTATTAATTTTCAAATTGAATTTGTGTGTGTAAAACATAAATTGATTGATCTTAATGATAATGATTCTGATGTGCAGAGGTTGTTAGCCAAGTAGATATATTATAGTAATAATGAAGCTTAAGGAGCAGCTTTCCAATATAGAACATCTTTTTTATGACAGTAATTTAAGACGGTGTTTTGCACTTTTTACATTATACAATGGGGCATTGCAACATTTATTTGTTGTGCACAACATACATTTTATTATAAACAGTAGGTATATGGTCAACTCAAGTGTAATTGATGCTGTTCACTTAAAAGGCCACCAACAGTTGAGTCGAAAATGAATGATGCAATTGCTACAGGCCTGAGGTTAACGATATTGATTAACGAAAAAACTGTAAGTAAACCGGGCGCAGTGCTTAAATAAAACATAACTTTTGGGGCTGATTTATATATTTATTTGCTGGTACATTTTGTTTCAAAACAATTTAAACTTGAAAACAACAAACGAAACATGCAGCCAGGTATACCATATGCTTAGTTCCGACGGCAAACGAATATCGAGACGCGGCGACGAGGCCCCATCAACGATTTCTTTCGTCGATAGCAGCAGACCCGCAGGCGGCCGTTACGGTCCATCGAAACGGTTGCCGAGGATACATTCGTCAACATTCACATTCGATCATCGTACGCGGGGTAAGGATACTCGTAAGGATCTAGTGCAGCATTTATCTGTATTCGGCGAGTGCAGGCAGTGGTCGCTAACTGTAGGCACATAGGCGTCCACATAGTTGTTTGGTCTAAATTCGACATGTGTGAAAATACTATTTTCACTGCGCTAGGAGGGCACCAAGATTATTATTATTTTCTTTTATACTCACTCGTACTCACTTGTGCCATCTCCAGAGATATATATTAAATTCTAACATTAATTTGACTAAATTTCGGGCGAAATGCATAACAGCCACATAATACGTTTGTGTTTTGGTGACAGACAATAATTTGTCAACTACACATTAAGATGAAGGTTCAACATCTCTGTTCGAGAAAAAATGTTTTATCAGGTTGTCATATCAGGTTTAGTAAAAATCTAACAGAAGTCATATTATTATAAACTGTAAAAACGTTATCCTATAAAATGCTTATTGTTTATAACAAAACACATTCTAGAAATCCCAGAAGTCGCATTATTATAAACAGTATAAAAGTTTAACCTACATTAAAAATAAAAAATGGTTATTGTTTGTAAGAAAACAAGTAATTATTCTAAGAATACAACATAGAAGTCTTTGCATTTTAGAAATCCCATCAACTTTATGGTTTTAATATTGATATGAAAAGTAATAGAAATATACGAATTTAAATTTTTAACTTTTAGGTATTGTAGTGCCCGTATTTTTACAAAATTACTGCCGCCTCCTACGACATCTTAGACAACATTATCTCCCTGTTATATTGGACATAATATTTACTCTAACAATGTGTCTCTGAACATTTTTTAAAGAATTGAGATACACAATAAATTTAAATACAATTTTTTTATACAGCTACCTTCACAATTTTCTAGCTACCTTCACAAGGTCTTTCACAAGAAAAACATTCACAAAACTGCAAAATAAATTATGACTATTTTATGAATGGATTAAACCTGTAGATACCGGTATAATATTATATTTTACTTTATATAGTTGAATGTCATCGATAGTTACACCGAATTAAAAATGACATAGTTGTGGACTATTTTCTCTGGTACCTCTCAACAACGGGGTAGACTGGGGGCACTTGTGGCCAGGAATCAAAACATTGAAAAAGAATTGCATATAAATTATCTAGCTAGAACATGTAGCTTATTATATTTTCATTGCCTTTCTTATTATTGTATTCGGTGTAAAGTATTGTAGACGTTATAACTCGATTCACTTATTCAAAAAATTATTACCAGCCCCCCTACTCAAATGGCCAACATTCTATTCGTTTGAACGCTACGCTTACTATTAAAACTTTAAAATAAGCAGTAAACTATAAAATTACGTGCCGTAAGCTTGACAATTCCATACAATACATCGAAGTTTGTGATTTACATAAGTTTGCGACATGTGATTTAATCATCTATTGCTCATATTTAAGCTTTAAAAGTAAGCGTAGCGTTCAAACGAATAGAAAGTTGGCCATTTGAGTAGGGGGCCAGTTTTGGTATTTTCGGATTGAAATTGAGTAAATTCGAATGCAAGTCGAATAAGGTAGTAGAAATAAAATATAACAGAAATATTTTTCTTGATTCCTAGCATTTGGATCCCAAAGACGATTATTTTTTTAATTTTAGATTTTCGCATTCACAATGCTATTTTTGTTTAGTGCCTATTTTATTTAAAAAGACAATTCTGTCACTGTCAATCGGACAAGCTATTATTTTTATTCTTTTGTAACAGTTTCTTATTGTTACAATTCTGCCATCATGATCGTCATAATTTTAAGCCTTGATACCCATTGTTTACATGTAATATAGTGTCTATTAAAGTACTAACATCCTTTAACTTCCAATTCCAGGGACGGAAATTCATCGCACAAATAGACTGGTTTGTACAACATTATCAAGGTGATATTATTTTACAGGTATATTACTATGTTATTTAAGCTTGGATATTTGCTGATACTATCAGAAAGTACAGAGCTTGGTAATAAAAATGGTTCGATTATTCACCAAATAACAATATAGACAGAATAAACACAGAAGTGTGTAACACAATTATTAGTATTATTTAATATTGGATTCATTATTGATTGCACAATATGAGCTAATCTCAAGGTTTGGTATTGAATTTAACTACGCCTTGGCGTAGACTTACATTGCTCAAATACAATGGATATCTTAGATTTCTTATTACTATTTCTTAAATATTTTCCAATTAGTTTCTTTTCTAACTTAAAAAAAAAGAAAAAAAAAAGTTTCTTATTGAGGTACCTTGCCTATTGCACATAGAATGAAAACAATATAATCAATTAATTATTTGTTTAGTTCAAGTATGAAACATGAATTCTTCTTACTTTGACACAAACCATTCTATAATGACCTTCTTTTTTGAGAATGCTATTATTATAATAAACATTTCATAATCACTTCTTTTTATTTATAAATAAAAAATAAAAATAGCAATACAGACTAAAAAAAAAAAAAAAAATAAAAAAAAAAAATCTTATATGTAGAGTAGATAGAGGATTGCTGAAATGTAAAATTCAATGATAGTAGAGTAGACTCAAGTCCATAGTAACCAGTTTTAGCACTCGACGTACGCCGATACCTATATAGGTATGTTATGGCTATATAGCCATAACATTTATTTTTATTATAGAAATTCCACGTAACACGGTGGAATGGTAGATGATTTCACTATCTTTGCAAGATATCATCGATTAATCATAATTAAACTGAATTTTCCTAACGAATCTTGCTTATTTTTTTCTTGGTACCAACCATCTGTAGGTACCGTCTTTGCTACCAAAACATTAAGAATTATGTTAAATGTGACTGATTTTCTATTTTAAATTTAAAAGACTAATTACACAAGAGATGATATTTCCATTTTCTTACATAATGCTTTAAACATCTACATGTGTTAATATACTAATATTGAGGAAGAATCCTGAAGCATAATTAATGATTAAACGAACTTACCTGTAAGTGAAGTTCTATCATAATTATGCGAAGGATCCTTCCGAAGATATTAGTATAGAGTCCCACCCTCCCTACTGCTTATTGTTAATTACAATAAGTGTTCACCCACTGAAGAAAATAAGGAAATATCATACGATTTGGACTTTAAACTAAATGAAATAGTTGGCGCCGGAGACGGCGGGGAGAATTCGAGCCGGAAATGTCAAAATATCTGTCAATTCTAAATCAAATACCTTCTCTTTTTAGGTTTTTTAGGTTATTACTCTAAAATAACGTGCTAAGTGGTGATACATGCAAGCGATACTACATGTGTTAATATACTAATATCTTCGGAAGGATCCTTCGCATAATTATGATAGAACTTCACTTACAGGTAAGTTCGTTTAATCATTAATAATGTGTTTATGCTAATAAAGAGTACATACATAAGGTCTTATTTATACAAGATTTTTCGCTAATTTTGAATTAAAATTAAACCTACTTATTAATCTAATATTATATTTGATCAATTGAGAATTGAGAATTGTTGTGTAGTGTGGTAATTGGGATGTATTGTGTGTGAAGTGTGAATGAGTGTGTGGATGTGTGATGTTGTGAAGTAAAGTGCATGTATGTATGACGTGTGAGAACATGTGTATTTCTATATTAATTATGTGAATGTTGGTAGTTTAGTTTTCTTTATGAATTGAATAAGGCCTCAGTTTCAGCGTAGTCTAAATTTTGTAGCCAATTTCTAATTTCAGATTTACACTCGGCGAATGGTTTGTTATATATATCTAATTCTTTATTTATTTTATTATATAGGTGTGAAGATAGGAACTCAAATTGTGCTTTAGCAGACTTTGTTCTGACCTCAGGAATGATTGCCACATTCAGTCATAAAAGTAGATTTTAATATTATGAGTAAATTCAAACAATGGTAATAACATTAATACGCAAACATTGAGAGCTTATGTCAACGTTTCGGAACACGGATTGACGAGTATTGCCATAGCAAAAAAATAAGGAGTTGAAAGAAAATGAAAAAATGAAAAATTATTTATTTCAGTACCAATAAACTTTAACAACATGGTGATTGACTCCCTCTTTTAAGTGCATAGTGCACCTGTGCCAGATGAAGTCGCTCTTCCATAAGAAGCAACTAATATTAATAGTGGTACAATGTACTTAAATGTTGTACAAATAGGATGACAAATAACCATATTGACACTGTGCAAATTTAGTATGGGTTTGTTTAGTGATAGCAACTATGTCCTTCCTTCGTTTCTTTAGAATAGCGACATCGTAGTGCAATGTTTTATGTTAGAAAGAGGAAGAATAAAATCAAACTACATACTTTTAGGCTTAGCCCACATAGTGATATCCCGCCACACGATCTTTTTTCGGGCGGCTTAAAATCCGTACTGAATCTAACTTAACTTAACTAACACGCACGGCGAATAAAATTTCTAGCGAATTTTGTTTTGTCAGTTTCTACACAGCTCTCAGCCGAGACGCACGTAATGGACATCAGAACAAAAATATTGATTTGCCTTTTACTACGGCGTAAAAGGCGTGTTAAAAGATGTCACCAATACTAGGTTCACCCTTTTACGGCGAAAACACATGTGAAAGGGTTTTTCTATGTAATTTTCTATGTATTTTTCCGCAATGCGGTCAGAAGCATACACCTCCCAAGAGCAAAAACATTCGCGCGGATTTAAGGCTGTAGAGTCGCATCACGTTCCAATTTTAAATTTTCAATACAAATGATCAAAACAGCTCTGCGCGAGCCGTAATGAGGGCGAACTTTGAAAATTCCTATTAAATTATTAAATAGATATAAGTATATACAAAACACGCAATATATTAGACAAATACCTCATTATTCCTAAGAAAAATTAAAATTTACTTAAGATTCTGTAAATACCAGTAAAAAAACATGTCAAAGTGTACCAATTTGAGCATTATTTAATACTAGCTTCCGCCCGCGACTTCGTCCGCGTGGATATTAGAGAAAATCCTTTGGGACATTCAACCAGGATCCGACCAGCCGTTTTTACGCGATTGGGCGGGTCCCCACCCAGCGCGCTGCCGGAAAAGGCAAGACGTTTGCCGCGTGTCGCGGACCATAATATCCACGCGGACGAAGTCGCGGGAAAAAGCTAGTTTATTACAATAATCAGAATTTGGTTCTCTGGACCATTAGTATCGTTCCCGTTCCCGTTCCCGTCCCCGTCCCCGTCCCCTGGATGTACATGTCCAGGTCCAATCATGTCCACCGAGTTGGACTTAAAAATAAATGTCATTTTCGCAATCACCATCCCATCAAACCTCAAGAACGACATCCACGTCGATTTTCATGTTTACTTACCCCATTTACACCCTAAGGGATGATTTTCAAAATAACAAAATATGTTTTTTCCTATTTATTTTTAGACATGCTCCTACGAATTTTAAATTTGTAATGTCTATTTTATATTCTTTTTCATACAAAATTTGAACCCCATTTTCACCCCTTTAGGGGTCAAATCATGTCCACCGTGTTGGACTTTAAAATAAATCTCATTTTCGCAAATACCATCCCATAGAACCTCAAGAACGACATCCATATTGATTTTTATGTTTACTTACCCAATTTACCCCTTATGGGTTGATTTTCAAAATCGCAAAATATATTTTTGCCTATTTATTTTTAGATGTGCTCCTACGAAGTTTAAAGTTGAAATGTCTATTTTATATTATTTTTCCATACAAAATTTTAACCCCGTTTTCACCCCCTTAGGCGTTAAATCATGTCCACCGTGTTGGACTTAAAAAATTTAAAAAAAAAACAAATAACCGACTTCAAAAACCTACCTCTAAAAAGCAAGAAATAATATTCGTAATAATAAAAACACGTCTATTGAAGTCGGGTGGGGCTGGAGTACTAATTCCTTTTTTTTATTCTAAAAGTCCCACCCGACTTCAATAGACGTGTTTTAATTATTACGAATATTATTTCTTGCTTTTTAGAGGTAGGTTTTTAAAAGTCGGTTTTTTGTTTTTTTAAACAATTTTTTATTTTTAGTGTAGGTACCTTTTGAATTAGGTAGTGTAGGTATATTATTTAAGTAGAAAAATCGGCTCAGCCAAACGTGAGTTAATTGCGGAGAAACATACATACATGCGGGTCAAACTGAGAACCTCCTTTTTTTTAAGTCGGTTAAAGAACTACACTTAAGACATCCCTTTTCCAACAAAAAAATAATTCTCTTATTCAGTTCATAAACAAAGAAGTATACGACTGATCATCGAGGTAGTTCACACAAAATCATACTATTTTCGTACTTTTTTCAAGATTACTTGAAAAGTACTGAACCGATAACAAAATTTTAAAAAATGGGACCAACTTTTGAGTTTACTTAATGTAATAACGTTTGAATCATTTCAATCGGTTCAGCCATCTTCGAGTAATCGGTGTACATACAAAAAACAAAAAAAAAACGGGTCGAATTGAGTACCTCCCTCCCTTTGAAGTCGGTAATAAATCTAATTTTCGTAATTACCATCCCTTCAAACCTCAAGAACGACATCTATACCGATTTTTATGTTTACTCACCCCATTTACCCCCTAAGGGGTTGATTTTCAAAATTACAAAATATATGTTTGCCTATTAATTTTTAGATGTGCTTCTACGAAAATTAAAGTTGTAATGTCTATTTTATATTATTTTTCCATACAAAATTTGAACCCCGTTTTCACCCCTTTAGGGGTTAAATCATGTACACCTTGTTGGACTTCAAAATAAATGTCATTTTTGCAATCGTCATCCCAGAAAACCCCATAATCGACATCCATATCTATTTTTAGGTTTTTTTACCCCAGTTCACCCCCATTTCATCCCGGGTGCCATTTCGGTCGCATAATCTTTTTAGTTATAATGTCGTTTGGCATAACAGTTTTGGCATAAAGTCTTTTCGCATAATTTATGATAAGCAGAGTTTTATGAACGCAGAAAGGTTTCATCGGCATAATTCTTACTTACTCTAATCTCCTTTAACATAATTTTAATTACCATAAAAGGAAAGGGCATAATTGTTATACGTCTAAAGGTAATTTACCATAAAATACGAAGTGCATAGTGGATTTAACCATAAATATTCAAGTCAGAAACGATTTTTGGAAGAATCATTTTAATTCAGATTACCTAAAAATTATAAGATAGATACGTAACGTAACATTGTAAGTAATTATCTTTTGTTATGGTTAATATAATTTTGCTTAACTATGTAATTACAAATGTACATAAGTAGGTAGGTACGAATGTTTTAAAGCATAATATAAAAAAGCATAACCAATTTAAGTAATTATTATTAATGAAGAAAAACTTTTAATGCTACCTTCTTGTCAGTTTAAAAAGTCTGAAACGAAGGAAAACGTAAAAGCGCTTAGTTACTAAGTTTATTTGAATAAAGGTATTTTTATTTTGACTTTAACTTTGACTTTGACATTGGTGGGTTAGGTTAGGTTAGTGTTTTAACCACTCGTAGCGGAGCGCGTGAAGCGGGTGGAGCTTAAGAATGCTTGCATGCATGTTGCGTGCTTGCTTGCTTGTTTGCTTGCATGCATGCATGCTCGCTTGCATGTTGGGTGCTTGCTTGCAAAATGCTTGCCGGGGGGTGCAGGGGGGCTGGCCCCCCTGCTCGGGGGGGTCGGGGGCCCCCCCGCTATAAAGAAAAAAAATTAATGCACTATAGGTAGGTTAGGTTAGGTTAGTGTCTTGACCACTCGCAGCGGAGCGAGCGAAGCGAGCGGAGCTCCACAATGCTTGCATGCATGTTGCATGTTTGTACGCATGCTGCATGCTTGCTTGCATGCTTGCTTGCATGCTTGCTTGCATGCTGCATGCTTGCTTGCATGCTGCATGCTTGCTTGCATGCTGCATGCTTGCTTGCATGTTGCATTACTGATGGTCATGGTCATCTCTATACGCCTATGCTTCAATTATAGCAAAGTTTCTAAACTATAAAACAGAAATAAATTTTATTTACGGTGTTACTAATTTGTTAATATAATTTCTACCCGTTAACATATTTGATTAATATGACTTGGAATATTTATGATAAAGATTGATATGCCAATAAATGGTATGATTAGTAATCGTTATAGCAAAAATATTTATGCAAAAAAGAAATGTGCCGAAATATTATTATTACAATAGAGGTTATGCGGAAAAAAAGTATGCATTATGGTTTATTCTGTATGAACGTTATGCGAAATGATGAGTATGCCAAAAAACGTTATGCAGTGCAAAAATATGCCTTTCTGTTTTATGCAACCGAATATGGACCCTTTCATCCCCATAGGGGTTAAAATACTAACAATTACAATCTACGTTGCGTTAGATTTCCATCCATACGCTTAAATTATAAATTTAGCGATATTTACTTCGAAAATGAAGGATTTTCTTCAATGCACGACTTCATCCCCCTTTTCACCCCTTAGGGGGTAGAATTTTGAAAAACGCTGAGACCCGTATTTATTAACTTTCAATCGTCAGCCTAAACACAAAATTTGAAGATCCTAGCTTCGAAACTGAGGGACGTTCATACAAACTCTCATCCCTTATTTCATCTCCTTAGGGATGGAATTTTCAAAAATCCTTCCTTAGTGGATGCCTACATAGCATGAGGTATCTTTGTGTAAAATTTCAAGTCTCTAGGTCCAGCGGTTTGGGCTGTGCGTTGATAGATCAGTCAGTCATTCAGTATACGATTTTATATATTAAGATTTCATTTCTCTGTGATTAAAAGCATTTTTTAAAATTTTCTCTCTATAGGGAACTACTTGACAATACAAACAATAAGTGAAAAAATAAATATGAGTCGTATTCTTATTTGTTACAGCTAAAACGTTTTTGAAAAATACCTCTGACAAGCAAATTTGAAATTCCACTTGAACAGATTGTCTTCGTTTTAAAATACCTGACAATTTATTAAGTTTTTCTCTCTATACGGTACTAATTTAAGAATTTTGCTTCCTAAAACTAAAGTTTACATCAATAATAATGCTTCATTCTTTAGAATAACTTCATTGGAAAAACACTTATTTCATTGAAATGCAAATATACAGCCTTAAATCACGTCGTGGCGCGTTGGATTCTGCAGAAAAACACAGATTTGGTTGTGGTATTACTTTCGCGGGGGTTTTTTTCGCAAGTGCGTGCAGCTTATACAATTTCCTTATGTCATAGAATTTTGCAGAAAAAATAGCGGCAAATAGATCCTTACATAAAGATTTTTGGCAATATTTTAATTACTGTACAATTGAGAGATAAAAAGCCCAAGCTTGCCCAATCTCCTTTGTCGACTGTTCAAAACATCACCCTGTAGATTGCTATACAAGCCACCTACCTTGGTGACGTTGAGCACTTTGATGCCGACATCCTGGCCGGGCGCCGGCTCGAAGTACCGCTGGTCCACCTCTACGGGCTCTTCCAGCTCCTCCAGCTCTTCGTTGGGAGTCACGTTGTTCTTACGCCAATATTGCTTCTGGAACAAGCAAAAATTACGCTAAAATGAACTCTATTTCTGGTAAGGATTGGATTTAAATTATGTGAGAATGTTTAATTAGATGTATTATACAAAGTGTTACAAATATACCCCTAATGTCGAATATGGTAGATAGGGACCATCAAACTGAACAACTTTTACTATGGGATCAACTATGAAATCGCAAAAATAAAACAGTTGTTCCATACAAAAGCGCAATACCTACTCGACCGTAATATATGGATCAGCTGTCATTTTTTTCGCGTTATCAAAGTTGGCCCTGTAGTAAAAGTTGCTTGCAATCATGAGTAGAATCACCCCACTGCGGGAACCAAATGATTAAAATTTCACGCAGTATATAAGGTTAAGAGACTGACTGATCTAGCAACGCACAGCTTAAACTACTGGACGAATCGAGCTGAAATTTGGCACACTAATAGTCGTTAAGATGTAGACATCAGCTAAAAAAGGATTTTGAAAAATTCAACACTTAAAATAAGGAATGAAAATTTGTATGAAAATTCGTCAATTTCGAAGTCAGAATCTTCAAATTTCGTGTTCAAGCTGAAGATTTAAAATTAATATTTACCTGTCTCAGCGTGTTTGATGATTGTGGAATCATTTCCCTTTTTATCCCTTCGAGGGGTGGCCCCCCGAAGGGGTAAAAAAGGGGATGAAGTTGTATGGAAAGTCATTCATTTTCAAAGTAAAACTCACAAAATTTTAATAAGCCTTATTGATTGGAAACTAAAATCAAGTACTTATGCAAACATATTTTATATAATTTTCTAAAAATCAACCTCATAAGGGAGGGGTTATCGAATTTTGATGAAATTAAAACATAGAATACTTTTTAGCTTGTTCAAAGGATTCCTAAGGATTTTGTCGAACGTCCGACCTGAATTGCACTTTATTGTGTCGGAGCAAAAGTCGCAATTTATTTAAACGAATTTAGGGAGTGCACTTCTGTACTCTAGTTCTATTATCTATTCTGTGGTTTAGATATAAAACTTTTATGATACCAACCATACAAACGAAGTTCCACGGCATCGCCTGCCCGTACTTGCCGGGGCACACGTGGTCCAGGTACCACGCCACCACGAACAGGAACAGCGTCTGCCACACCATGATGAGGCACGCCGCGAACACCGAGCCCGCCTGCGACGAGTGCGCCGAGAACATCGTGCCGAATGTCACGCCTTGCCCTATACGAACATTGTATATGATCAGAGGTGAAATTGATATGAACATTGTATATGATCAGAGGTGCAATGGGGAAGGCAACTGTCAAAATGGCGCTGCGTACGCTTGTTCCACGAGAACTATGAAAACAAAGGACTTTTACTTTAAAAAATAGTTTTTAAGCTTTAAAATGATTAAATTTTGTGTAATAGGCTTTAATAATGCTGGCACTTACAAATTTCCAAAAAATCCGGATGTAGAAAAAATTGATAAATTCTGTAAGAATAAAAACATTTTAATTTGGCTTTCAATTCCGGCATTTGAATTTAGAATAGTCTTTTATATCCATTTTGGGTCAATGGGTCTTTTTCGGTAAAAAAATACCACAAAATAAATACCTATTTTCCCATACATTTTGTTCTGAACGTCTACTATCTTAGGAACAAGCGTACGCAGCGACATCTACAATTAGCTTTGCGTTGCCAACCCCATTGCGTAAGGTAATCGTATTCATTTGACAGTTCATATCGTATTCCCTCGGCTATCATTTGTATAGGATGACATACATTATGAATACTATGATACAATATGAATTGTCAAATGAATAAGATTGACTTTACGCAATCACCTAGCTGATCAATCATGATTCTGGAGCCATTGTTCACTTTAACGACTCTATATGAAATACACAGGGAAAACAGCAGGCCTTGACGAGTTTCTTGACGGTTCTTCTCGTAATGGGGTCCATAAAAGCCAATTCCCATCAGATTACCTTTTAGAAATCCCACCCCACCAATCCACTATGCCGATCATAACATTTTTGTAGAACGGGTGAAATGATAGCGAAGGTAACTAGTATCATACCAGTGGGTATGCACCTTTTCTTTCTGTCGCATTAGTAGCGTTGCTCTGTCTCAACCGACACACCACATCCCTCGTACGCTGACTCGATTGAGTGAGCCGCGAGCAGTCCTTACTAATATTATAAATGCGAAAGTCCGTTTGTTTGTTAGTTTGTTTGTTTGTTACACCTTCACGTCGTAACTACTGAACCGATCATCATGAAATTTTGGATACACGTTATCAGGGGTACAGAAAAGGACATAGGGTACCTTTCGACCCGAAAAAATGTATTGCTCCCGAGGGATAACAGAAAATCTTTCCACGCAGACGAAGTCGCGGGCGGAAGCTAGTAGGCATATAAAAGTTTAAGCGTAGAGTGAACCCTGACGTACTGACTGACTGACCATATTTCTTGAGTTGCTCCACTTCCGCCCACAGTCAGGTGATGGGCACGTGTGGTAACAGCCCCGACAGGCTGACGGTAAAGCTGCCGATGTCGCTCTCTTTCTCTATCTCATCACAGCCTTTTCCCCATTCTTATTCTCTTCCTCACAAATATATCCTCATCCGCATCCTCTAACTTTGTGCTTGATATTCTCTTCCTCACAAATATGTCCTCATTCGCATCAACTTCGTGCTTGATACTTACTCCTCCACCTTCTCCTCCTTATAATCACTTCCTCATCAATCCTAAGACAAAACCAACTCACCATATTTCTCGAGCTGCCCCACTTCCACCCACAGCCAGGTCATGGGCACGTGCGGTAACAGCCCAGAGATGCTGACGGCGAAGCTGCCGATCTCTCGGTCCATCAGCTGCGACGCCGGGATCCACAGGAACACGTACATAAGCACGGACAGCGATACCGAGTATTGCGCTACGAACAAAAACGGCGAGGTACAGTACAAGCACAGAATAGATATAAGTACTACCGTACAGAAAGGAAACTCTCCGCCCCGCCCCACAATCAATTACCTCACCCCACCGGCGCCCACCGCGCGAGTTCGTGTGCCGATCCGTGTGCTCATTCAATAGCTCGCACACAGTTGCGCGTGTGCAAAAACGTCACTGTGTAGCATCTGTGTAATAGATTAGATAGTTGAAACGCGACGCCTATATGGAGTGCCCGGGGTGTGGTACAAGGCAACCGTCTTGACACTTTCAACGGAGTGGGGATAAATTCGCGCATGTGCACTCGCGAGTGACCAATAGCGCGCGCCGTTCTCCCGCCACCCACGTGCCTCGCATACCCAAAATACGCGTTCTGCGCAATCCCCACCCAATTTCAAGATGTTTGCCTCGTACTGTAAATTATTTGAAATGAATTTTAAAGGAGGAAGGAACACGCGGATGGCTGTCCTCTATTTTGTGATGCACGCTAAAGAGCGTTAAATCCAGCAAACAAAAATCTATGGAACAAGCATTTTCTCCTCAAAAAATGGAACCACGCAAATTACAATCAAGTGGGCGGGGCTAAAAAATTACAACCCGAGACGGGCCAGCCACGCGCCCGGTGACGCAAGGCACGCGAGCCAAATATTCAATCATGTTTAATCTGCTTAGTCAAGCACACAACAGCCATGGAGACGACAGTGATAAGGGCTGATTTATACGGGGTCAATGACTGGACCCAGCGAGCGAGCGATAAGAGAACAGAGGAAGTATGAGCGAGAAGTCAGCACTGGACTAGGTTCAAACAAGTGTCTACACGAGCCTAGTAGCAATTCTGCTGGGTTACTGTACTGCTATATTACGGACCCTGTATAAACCAGGATTAAATCAAATTCACTCACTAGTCTTGGTGAGGTAGCTGCACACAAAAGCCATGGCGACGACAGTGAAGTAGTACAGCATCAGCACTATGAAGATGATGAACCCATCCGACCTCATCAGCAGCGGGTTGGGCCCGACAGTCAGTAGGATGCTCGTCACCAGCGCGAACAAGAACCCGGGAACAAGCACGTTCAGGATGTGAGCGGTGGTCAGCGAGTTGTTCGAGACGCCCATCATTCTCATCAGTTCCTGTAATCATGGTCGATAAACTCTTTTAAGAGGCCGTTCACGTTATGCCGCTCTTTCTCGCTCGCACATTTCATGCTTTCTGCTGCTAAATTAATAAAGACAATTTACAGAGCGACGAAATTCCTCTAGTTAGTTTGCCACTGGTGGAAAAGTAGTGCCAGGCGGCATCAAACTTTACCACTTTTTCGCGCACATCTGATGCCGCCTGACTCTCCTATTTCACCAGTTAAAATTCTTGGCAATGTTATATTCGATTTAGATACATGATTGGCTTGTTATTATACCACATCAAATCCAGAGCCCTGTAAATTGTATGCCTTCAATAGCTTTTTCAGCCCCTTTGTTGCTCAACCACTCCCACCCCCACTACTGAAAATCTGCCAGGGGGTCAAGTCTGCTAATGTTTTCGTAAAAATCGTAGTTCAATGGTGTTCTAACGGTAATGCTTTTTGACACAGTTCTTTTTTCCAAAACCCAAAACTGAAACACATTGTGTTTCTTAAACCCAAAACGAAAACATATTATTGTGTCTTGATTTTGGATTTAAGAAATAAGAACTGTGTCAAAAAGCATTACCATTAGAACACCAATGGATTAAAATTTTGACGAAAACATTAGCAGACTTGACCCCCAGGTGCCCGGATCTCTTAATAATGATAGTATGGCAAACTGACTAGAGGGATTTCGTCGCTCTGTAAATTGTCCACCTATTTCCGGTGCTAGCTCTTAGTCCATAACATTAGTGACTGTGTGTAGTGCTGTCTCTGTCTGACCTTGATACCACTCGCTCGCTCCTCCAGCAGTGCAGACGTGAGAAAAGTGAAGGGCAGCAGTAGAGACAACATGCAGATGGTCTTCATAACGCTGGCCACCATGGAGGAAGTGGCACTCCCTTGGTGCTTCACGTACGGGAACTCTTGCAGGGTCACTGTCTGGATTGGAGCATTTTTATAAATATACGTGTTCCGAAAATCCCCTAACGCCGAATATGGTAGATTAGAGACCACCAAACTGAACAACTTTTAGTATGGGACCAACTATGAATTCACGAAAAAAAACTCTGCTGGTTCATACATTTTGATATTTTCTTTATTAATTTTAGTATGAAACAGCTGTTTTTTTTTGCGATTTCAGGGTTGGGCCCATAGTAAAAGTTGTTCAGTTTGATGGTCTCTATCTACCATATTCGGCAATAGGGATTTTTTGTAACACGTTGTATATTCGGATTCTTTCTTTAATGAGGATCAATTCGACAAATTTTGTAAATTACATCAAATACAATATCAATATCTGAGTTTCTTTTAATTAATCATATCCATCAAGAAATGACAGAGCTATTAGAGTTTAAAAAACGGAGTTTAAAAAACACGGCCGGCGGCCCTTGCGGAACATCTGATGACGTCACGTGCCACGATCGCCCGAACAAACACCCGCCGCGCCAACGGGCGATGAACGTGGCTGATGACGTCATCAGCGAATCGATTATGTTAGTGAGCGTTTTTGAGAATGCGGCATCGCTCTAACTTCGTCATTTTTGGTCCAATTTCAATAATTCTTTCACTGAATAATTGGTTTTGATGTGACTGTAACTCTACATATTTAACTAAAAACCTCATTGATCCTTATTGTTTGTGTGCACTGACCTGCATATATTTACACTGGACAGGCTTATGTCAAACTGTTTTTGTGCCTATTTGATTTCCGCCATTTTGGCGCTGTAGGACGTAGCGTGAGCATAGCGTGCGTACGTGGTACTAAAGTTTGAAGTCTGGAGTGACCATCACGGCAACTATTTTCATATTGTACGTCAAAATTAGTTCTTAAGACGCACGCTAGTGGCGTTTCAAATAGGCACAAAAACTTAGCTGTCAAATCATAAAGACAGCCGGTCCAGTTAAATAAAAAAAATTTTTTCATGTCAGTGTTTGTGTGTGAAAAATTAGTGAAATAACCATTTTATTTCCAACCCACGCAGATAAAATGAGATTGAGAATGGCGGCTCACCGCGCCTTCGCCTTCCACAATGAAGTGAGAGAGCGATAGGTGTGGCATTTAGTGTGAGAGCGAGACGTGAATATGAACGACGCCATTTTCAATCCCATTCTTTATCTGGGTTGTATGACTTGTATGTATGACTGTTTAACATGCATACTGCTATTGTTAAACGCGATGGGAAAAGTGTTAAATGTATTGTATGTCAGCAACATAGAGGTAAAACTGGCAAAATATAATAAAGGTAGATCCTTGATACGAGAAAATAAGAAGAAAAGAGGATGAGCTAAAAATGGGAAACAATAAAAAATATTTCAGAACTTCAATATTTATCATTCATTACTTCAGTCGTGTAACTTCGGCATAGTGTGTCTAGACACTAAATATTTTAACAGCCACACATTCAAGTAATTTGTAAAGCCGGACTTATGCTAGACCGGGCCATGCCGTGTCCGGGGCCCAAACTACGTTGGTAGTGCTAATATTATTTATAAAGACCAATGCATTTTGAGCCCCGTTGCTTTAGAAGCCGAGCGGCAACCGGAGCTCAACGAACACTGGTGCTTCATAGAGAACTTTGATGCAACCAACTTAGCTTGGGCCCCGGACCCGGCACGGCCCGGCCTAGCATAAATCCGGCTTAATAGTGAGTTCAATGACCAACCTGCTTAGTTTCGTTGCCCGTGAGTAGTTCCAAATAGCTAGTGTCAATGGCCCATTGTAAAGCCATGAACTTTTCATAAATTGATCCTGTAAACAATGTTAACGTGAAAGTTTTAAAGGGTATATTGTTTTATTTTCAAACTACTTTTCGGTAAAACTATTGCGCCCCCCATGACCACCGAAATGCGATATGATATAGCGGATTATCACGTTTAACTGTCAAAATACAATGGATTTTGACAGTTGAGTGTCGATAAAACGTTATATCACGCGGGGTCCCAAAACTTTGCCACACGGAGGGTAAGTACCTTAAATATTGAAGATGGGAAATTTTACTGAAAGGAGACTAATTTTGTTTTTAAAATTAATTGGAACTGCATTCAAAGATTTTTGAAAAATCGTTTGCCTAACCAGGAATCGAACCCACGTTTTCTTTTTATTTTTTTGTACGGTACCAATCGAAAGGTTCACTCAAAGGTTTTTTTTAAGTGACACGGCATCTTAAACAAAAGGAATTCCAAGCAATTTAACATTCAAATCCTAATTATTACGGATTGTATCAATTTTGTATCGAATCTTATGCGATTTTTAATAAAAACTTTGAATGCAGTTTCGTTTCTTTGAAAGAAGATGCATTCAAAGATTCTTCTTCCTAAAAATATGAATATGGCCCAGAAATATTAACAATAGAAATACTATTAGTGGAACTAACATAATGACGATAATTTGTATCGTTTTATTAACAATGTATATGTCTAACATTGTAAGAAAAACATCCAGAATTGTTATTGTACCACGTCGGATATGATATGACTCAGTTTATCCACTACTAAGAATCTACGTGATTCATGTTTCATACACAGTACAATACATTTGGCTTCATTTCCCATAGTAATTATGTGGACAGCTGCAGATAAATGTTGAGATAGGAAGTATTTTGAATCAATTGTCTTTCTGTTCAATATTCACCTCACCACCCATCACAGAAGTCAATTCAATTATTTCCCAAGAGCATATTTTCCTATCGATGCATGTAGACAATCCTTCCTGACTACCTGACAACTATCAAAGTCAAAATATCTTTATTCAAATAAACTTAATAATTAAGCATTTTTGAATCGTCTATATTTTTAGACTTAATTTAACTGACAAGAAGAACGGGCGCAAGAAACTTATTAGCTTTAACAGAAACTAAATGAGTAACGATATATTTTACAAACTGAAATACTATAATAAATAAGTTGGATTTTACTTTTGAACGAAAGCTAATTGTGTTTATCTATGTACTTAATTATGTATAACAAGTTAAACTATTGAAACAATGCCATTATTTGTAATGGCATTGCTCCATTTAATAAATTATGATAAAAAAATTCATCACGTGTAGCAAAACTAAGTAATAAAAACATACACTCACATTCACATTATTCAACATATTATTTTCAAATTCCTATTACAAATTATTATTTTGTAAAGTCGTAGAAACCATCATATCATACAATAAACAACAGTACCGTGAAAGTTTACTCACAATCACAACTCATATGAATAGTAAATAATAGAGTACCTAACTATCAGAACAACTTGTCAACAACGTGATTACCATCGGAAGCGTGTCGACCAGGGTGGCGTACCTTATACTCAGAATATCCAAACGGTATTCGTTGAATGTCATACAGGTTTACGCACCGACCTCGACGCACCAAGATGACGAAGTGGAGGCTATGTATGAGGAGATCTCTAAAGCCATGCATATCTACAAAACCCAGTACACCGTTGTTATGGGGGACTTCAATGCAAAGTTGGGGAAACGATGCGGTGATGAGCTGAGAGTGGGGCAATTTGGAGTTGGGCAACGGAATGACAGAGGCCAGATGCTAGCCGACTTTATAGAAAAGGAGAACCTCTTTATGATGAAGAAAGCCGGAAAGCCGGAAGTGGACTTGGGTCAGTCCGGACGGTACAGTCAGAAATGAGATAGATTTTATCATGTCGACGAAAAAGCAAATATTCAATGATGTCACTGTGATCAACGCCGTTAAGACGGGGAGCGATCACCGATTGGTACGTGGCACATTGAATATCAACATAAAGCTGGAAAGATCTCGACTGATAAAATCAACACTCCGACCATTGCCGGCCCATATTCAAAACCCCGAGAGCTTTCAACTCGAACTCCAAAACCGTTTCGAAGCCCTGGAGAACAGCATAGATGTGGACGATCTAAACAATATGGTGGTGGATACTGTCCGTACGGTAGGGTCCAAGTTATTCAAGACCCGCCGTCCCAAGTTAAAGAAACTCTCCGACCACACACTCCTACTCATGGATCAGAGACGTGAAATGAGGCTCCAGAGTTCAGTAGATGCTAATCGTTATCGGCAGCTTAATAGACAGATGGTCCATGGCTGGTCCATGCGTCATGCTCGTGAACGGGTGCTGCCAGTGGGAATGGGTCTGCTTCTGAGTACCTATCTTAACGCATATTGAATTGTAAGAATTGCGTTTTTACTTTTTATGTCTTGCATCAAGTGTTTTTTGGTTCGAGTAGCAGACAGAGTGATTTCTCAACTAGTTGAAAGTTATTTACTCTCATATTTACCTATCTGAATGTAGTAGATATATTTAATTTTAACCTACCTACCTATTGTGTGCAAACTTTTGTTAATTATTGTGATGGAAAATGACCTCACTTTAAACGTAGAGCTCATTTTTCAATGTTGACGACTCTGTATGAAATATACAGGGAGAACAAAGCAGCCCTTGACGAGTTTCTTGCCGGTTCTTCTCGTTACAAGGTCTCCCGCTTAGGGTTTGCGAACCGATGGCGTAGCTTCTATGACATTCACAAGTGCTTGTAACAGCCTAGACTGAATAAAATATTTTGAATTTTGAATTTTTTTTTTGAATTTTGAAGATATCTAAGTCTTTGACGAGCGACCTTCGCCAATTTAATACGAATCGTATTAAAGAGGCCTTCGAGCGGAACAAAGGCTCCAAAGTGTTCGCGAGAGATCTGTCTATTGGGCAAAGCCAGATGACGAAGCTGAAAACTGACGACGGACGCATCATCTCAACGAAGCCTGAAATCCTGAGGGAGATCGAGAGTTTCTATGGGCAGTTATATTCCACGCAGACACCTGTTGAAAGCAAGGCTAAAGACCCCAGAGCCAAGCTTACCCGACACTATACCCAAGATATCCCGGACGTCAGCATGTATGAGATTAGTATGGCTCTCAAACAGCTCAAAAACAACAAGGCGGCGGGTGACGACGGAATCACTACAGAACTTCTGAGAGCGGGCGGTAAGCCGATACTTAAAGTCCTCCAGAAGCTTTTCAATTCCGTCATCGTCGAGGGCAGAACGCCGAGGACATGGAACATAAGTGAGGTGATTTTGTTCTTTAAAAAGGGTGACAAGTCCCTCTTAAAGAACTATAGACCCATCTCGCTTCTGAGTCATGTCTATAAGCTGTTTTCGAGAGTCCTTACGAATCGTCTCGCTCGCAAGTTCGACGACTTCCAACCTCCCGAACAAGCCGGGTTCCGGAAAGGCTTTAGCACCATAGACCACATCCATACGCTGCGGCAGGTCATACAGAAGACCGAGGAGTATAACCTGCCACTTTGCTTGGCGTTCGTGGATTATGACAAAGCCTTTGATTCGATTGAAACCTGGGCGGTGCTGCAGTCTCTCCAAAGGTGCCAAGTGTATTTCGAGGTGTTGAGGTATTTATACAAAAATGCCACCATGTCGGTCCGAGTACAGAACCAGAGAACAAATCCTATCCAACTGCAGCAGGGTGTGAGACAGGGAGATGTTATTTCTCCGAAACTGTTCACTGCTGCGTTGGAGGATATCTTTAAACTCTTAGACTGGAAAGGACTTGGCATCAACATTAATGGCCAGTACCTAACACACCTTCGTTTTGCCGATGATATAGTTCTTATGGCTGAGACCTTGGAGGACTTGAACACAATGCTCGAAGATCTCCGTAGTGCTTCCCAAAGAGTGGGTCTTAAAATGAACATGGATAAGACGAAAATCATGTCGAATGCCCATGTTGTGCCCGCTTCAGTTCATGTTGGGAACACTACACACTTGAAGTTGTTGACCATTATGTATACCTAGGACAGGCAGTCCAGTTAGGTAGGTCCAACTTTGAGGAGATCTCTCGTCGAATCCAACTCGGATGGGCAGCATTCGGGAAGCTCCGAAAAATCTTCGTGTCCGATTTACCTCAGTGTCTCAAGACGAAAGTCTATGACCAGTGTGTGTTGCCAGTGATGACTTACGGCAGTGAAACGTGGTCGCTAACTATGGGTCTCATAAGGAGGCTCAAGGTCACCCAGCGTGCAATGGAGAGAGCCATGCTCGGCGTTTCCCTGCGTGATCGAATCAGAAATGAGGAGATCCGCAGGCGAACTAAAGTAACCGACATCGCTCGAAGGATTGCTCAGCTAAAGTGGCAGTGGGCTGGACACATAGCGAGAAGAACTGATGGCCGTTGGGGCGGAAAGGTTCTTGAATGGCGACCGCGCACCGGACGACGCTCCGTGGGTAGGCCCCCGACAAGGTGGACCGACGATCTGGTGAAGGTTGCCGGAAGCCACTGGATGTGGGAAGCGCAGGACCGATCGTCGTGGAAATCCTTGGGGGAGGCCTATACCCAGCAGTGGGTGTCGTGCGGCTGATATGATGATGATGAACTATCAGAAGATATATTAGCACAGGGCCGGGGCCCTGTTTCATAAACATTACCGTAGTAAATTACAACGATCGTTTGGTATTCATTACGTCGCCAATTTGAAACTAGTAAATAAACTACTCACAGACATTGCAATGTATACGAATACAAATTACCGTCGTAAATTAAAATGAATAGGCCCCAGGTATTAGATGTCTTTTTGAGCTTTTTCAAATTCTGCGAATAATTCATCCGGATCGGGCCTATCCCTAACTGTGGTTTGTGGTATTAATTCTACCCGAAAGTTGCGACTTATATTCATTGGTCAATGGTTTGAATTATACAATTACAGTAGCCGGAAAATGTCTTGAAATTGAGCGGGGATAGCGCGGGACGCGTATTTTGGGTATGCGTAGCGGTGAGGTACGAGGTGGCGGGAGAAGAGCGCGCGTTATTGGTCGCTCGCAAGTGCACATGCGCGAATTTTTCCCACTCCGTCGAAAGAGCGTCAAGCGGTTAAGATGTTTGGCGGAATCTGTAATCTGTTCACGGAAGCGAGTTAGTAGAGCGCTATCTCACTCACACAATTTTTTAACTGTGATTGGTCAGTGATAAATGCTAAGGCAGTGTACACAGTGCGAGTACTTTTACTACTTTACTTTTTAGTCTACTCATACTCCCCGTACTGTACAGACGTGTTCTTACAGAGTTACTGTATGCTCAACTTGTGACCTGGTTTGTGTATTGAATTTTGAAGCCTAAGGTGGCGCAGGTGTGCTAATGAGCCGTTTATAGTTATTTTGCCATTAATGAGTTTTTTTTCCAAATTTTTGTACAATAAACTAGCCCAGGTGTGCTAGTTCCATTGTCATTCTCTGTAATAAATAGCACACAATCAGCACCGTGTTTGCTGATTGTGTCACTTTCGGTCCCCTCCCGTCAGTAGACGGGTAGTCAGTAGACTACAAATTAATGGCTCTCAAATAGGACAGATGAAGCCGCGGGTATAAGTTAAGCGAACTTTTAAGCAGCGCAGTGTGAGCGCGCATTTACTTCTCTAAGGTATTTTTAACGCCCACTGACCCTAAAAAGTTTTTTTTTGACTTTGTCATTTGTATGAAAATGTATAGTAGAGAAGGCGCTATACTAACTCGTTTCCGTGAACAGACTAGAGATATATTTACCGAAACTGGCGTGTGGAGTCAGTTCCTCGTCCAGCGACTGGTGCATGGCGGTCATGAAGGCGTTCTTCATGCGGATGGTGTAGTTAAGGGTTTGCGGCCACGTGTCTCCAGATATCTTCTGTTGGAATTATAAAATATTAGGTACTTAGTCGGAAAAGTTTGCGGCCTTTTTATAAAATAACTGAGAATAATAACACCTAGAAGCTGTGTCCTCGTATGCAAAGTGAGGCAACTAATACTAAGCCAAAATGGCTAGTTTTCAGATTTATAAAAATTCTAAATTCAAATTAATTTATTCAGTCTAGGCTGTTACAAACACTTGTGAATGTCATAGAAGCTACGCCATCGGTTCGCAAACCCTAAGCGGGAGACCTTGTAACGAGAAGAACCGGCAAGAAACTCGTCAAGGGCTGCTTTTTTCTCCCTCTATATTTCATACAGACATTTCATGCATATTTCATATATCCTTCATACGTTACCTATAAACGTAACTAAAATTCAATAATATAGTAACTAATCTCCTAAATTGAAACTGTTTTGTACTTATTCGGTATGATTAGGTAATAATGGAGAATAAAAATCTGAAAACGGAGCCATTTTGGCTGTTTTGGTTGTCTCACTTTTGACAGTGCGCTTTGTAGAGAACTATCATTCTAAGTGTTATTATTCTAAGTAAAATAATAAGATACCACAGCGAGGAACATCTATAACATCAAAATTACAAGACCTCAATCTGCTGAACCATTTTTTCGCAGTAGCGTTCGACAAAGCATCTTCTCTATTAACATTACAAATCTTTCTTTGAGCACTAGCAGCATTCATTTTATTTTCGTTAAGGGTCTGAACCCTAATCGAAAAAAAATTGCAAAACGTATACAATACAATGAATTTGAATGATTCATTATATCTATAGAATTTATACAGGGTGTTTGGAAATAGCCTTATAAAGCCGAATATGGGTACTATGCATTCATCCCTGGAAAATTTGTATAAACTGTAAAATTGCTTAGTGAGAATCCCAGACACAAATAGATTATTGTTTTCTATAATCAATCCCATTAATACTAAGATTTAATCTATGGTATAAAAAAACATAATTTGTAATTATCTCACTCATTGTACAACGTGTTACAGAAATACCCCTAATACCGAATATGGTAGATAGGGACCATCAAACTGAACAACTTTTACTATGGGACCAACTCTGAAATCGTGAAAAATTGTATGGAACAGCTGATTTTTTTTTCACGATTTCAGAGTTGGTCCCATAGTAATAGTTGTTCAGTTTGATGGTCCCTATCTACCATATTCGGTATTAGGGGTACTTTCGTAACTCGTTGTATATGGTACCAACGCCCTTTTTAGGGTTCCGTACCCAAAGGGTAAAAACTGGACCCTATTACTAAGACTCCGCTGTCTGTCTGTCACCAGGCTGTATCTCATGAACCGTGATAGCTAGAAAGTTGAAATTTTCACAGATGTTGTATTTCTATTGCCGCTATAACAACAAATACTTACTAAAAACAGAATAAAATTAATATTTAAGGAGGGCTCCCATACAACAAACGTGATTTTTTTGCCGTTTTTTTGGTACGTAACCCTTCGTGCGCAAGTCCGACACGCACTTGGCCGGTGTTTTTCAGAATTTCACCGCTATAAAAATGCTGTCAAGTTATCAAGATTTCAGACAGGTCAGGGTCGCGCTATTTCGTAGTGCTAGTCCGACGACACGCAACGTTTCTCTTTTTGTTACTCTATCGGTTTGAGGCTCAAATTTATTTTTAGGTCATAAAATCTATGCCTTTTACAACACCCCAGTGCGAAGGATTAATGCTATCTTACTTTACCGGATGCCATTAGTGTGAAAAGACCATTCGAATTTATATGCAATGACGTGTCTCGTTACACTGACAGACAAAGAGTCGTATCTCTGGCATGAGTTCAGCGAATTGATCCGACGACGAGACGTGCAGTTTGCTTAACACAACAGTGCATTTGAAGATTGATCGATCATATTATTTCTAAGTAGTAGGACCAAAGCCACTAATGTCAACAAGAGTCTCGGGATGTGGTTTTGTTCTTGTCGTGATTCGATATTGGAGGAATAGGCTATTTGACTAATTTTGGAAAACCATTTTAAATTATTCCTTATTACGTAATAAGCGCACCACATTGATATTTCAAGAAAAAACTATGTATTTTATTAAAAAATCAATGTTAAAGTTTAAAATTTTAAAACCGTGCCAAAAACGCTATGGCGCTGGAAACGTCACTTGTTGACGTCACAAGCCTGTAAACATTGTAATATCCTTAGCCATTTGACAGCCATCAATCGCGGATCCTAAGTCTTTGGTCGTGTCAAACGCCTGAAGCCATATTTATTTACAGGCAAGTGACGTCATCAGTAATCTTAGAGCGTTTTCGCTACAGAAAAAAATTCAAAATTATTGCATTTTTCTAGGTGAAATTAATCAATCAATAGACTTAATTTAGTCTATATAATAGTTGAATATGTTTTTTACGCCAATATCTGTTAGGATGACCACAATTTGCAGTATATTTTCAATGTTGTCAAATACCCTATATTCTGTGTAGTGTTGCTCTCCCTGTTACGTTGTCCCGTCTTTCCGATATAAAAGGAATTTAAATGACGTTTAGGTACGCTAGTACTATTATTTATTATGTGCTTTAGGTATGTCCAAAAATATAACCCGTTAAGATGCTCCTTTGTACAGATGCCGGCATATAAATTGGCAAGAGAAAAATGAGACAAAAGATGAGCAGTAACCACAAACACTAAAGTTTGTCTCGTTTTTATCTTGCCAACTTACGCGCCGGGCAGTATATTCTATTTTAACCTAACAAAATAAATGTTGATAGGTACATATTGAGCAACGCAACGGCCCGTGAAATTCAGTGAAGGACGCATCGTGGCACCAGCGATTATGTCGTCAACTCTATCCGATAATATCAGTTCATTGTGTAAAACTCATTACATACGAACAGCCATTTTTAACCAATGAATCATAAACAACCAAACTACAGTAGAATACTTAAAGGTAGATATATTAATTAAACGTTTTATACAGGGTGGATTTTTGAGACGGTATACATTAAGGGCAGGTACCTTAACCGTCATAGTTACAGGAAAACGTTCCTAGGAGACCATCCATAACTTTTTAAGATATTATGAACTGCATTCACAGATTTTGGAAAAAAATTACGGTTATGTAACGTAATCATAAGTACATACACGTTCGCACGGCTACGGCTGCAGCGTGTTCAATTGCGCTTACGTATGCGTTTCCATGGGAAACAGTATTTGTAATAAAATATTCCTTTTAACTTCAATAAAGACTTGACCGTTTTACCAAGAACATGTCTTTGATTTAACGACCCAAAATAATAATATTACATGGCGAACCTGCCAGTCGCAAATAAAGTACAAAAGTTAATTTAATAAAGTAGAAAAATTAAAGGGTCTTTATCACAAATAAAATTAATATCAAGTGTATCCAGTGCAAAAAATTGTGACTTCAAGAATCATGGGCAAAAATTATTCCAAGGAGGCGGTCGTAATTGCCCAGAACGCGAACGGCGCAGCAGCAGCTAATGCAGAAGTAGCAAAGGCAGAACACTCCAACCACGTAATCCAGTCTCTACTCATAGTAGCCGTTGTCCTCGTTTCCGCTGCTACTATTTTCCATCTGCTCAAAATGTGTCGCAAAAGCGCAATCAAGACCCTGAGGCGTGAGTTGAACGCCGTCTCGATGGACAACCTCGCCCGTCCCAATGTTTAGAAGAGCGGTTCCCAGGAAAATCCCGACCCCCATTGACTGTCGTGACCCCCATCGTTTGCCCCTTAATTTCGGTGCTAAAGTGTTCAGTGCGTCTGTACCAGGTGTGTGAAACAAAAGACAACTACAGTTATGTAAGTGTTAGTAATAAGTTCTAAGTACTAATCAATTGTATTTATTAATTGTATTTTGTGTCGCTATTTTTTTAAAATTTTATTATAGAAAATATGTGCCTTAATGTGTTAGTAGTTTATATTACTTAGGCATACATACATATTATGTCTATATCGGATAAAAAGAAAAAAAAAAATATAATTGTTTTTAGATAAATTCGCAATCATGGCTAAAGAAAATTTTGACATCAAAACGGCTTTAGCCTTATTACCTATAATGAATAATAAGGAGGACTTGACTATCCAATTAATAGACAACATCTCATTATACAGCGACTCGCTGAACGAAGCTGGCAACAAACAATTAATAAATTTCGTACTAAAAAGCCGACTATCGGCTAGCGCTAAATTAAGGTTAAAAAGTGAGTACAGTTCCGTAGAATCATTAATAACAGATATGCGTAAATTCCTTATCCAGAAAAAATCGGCTGTCGCAATACAGTCTCAATTATTTAGCGCCAAGCAAGGTCGTAGGAGTATTGAAAAATACGGTTCCGATTTAGAAGAACTATTTGTAAACTTGACTATATCTCAGGCTGATGGTGACACAAAGAAATATGACACCTTACGCCCGATTAACGAAAAAGTCGCGATCGAACGATTTGCAGAAGGTTTGTCTGACCCACGGTTAAGTACAATAATAGCCTCCCGCGAGTTTAGTTCTCTCCCGGAAGCTATACAAACAGCCCTAGATAAAAAATTATCTACGACTAATCCCGAACTAGTTATAATGAACTTAGAACGCAACCCGAAACGCGTTTATAGTAGGGGTAATAGGCGTTATCCGAACACGATGAATAGGCCTCGCTATGTAGGCAACAATATCGCTCCTAGGCAGGGCTACCGTACCAATCAATCCTATCTTAACAGGCCGCCGACGAATGCAACTCGGGGCAGAATTTTCAGAAGCTACCGTCGTCGAGGTCAAGGTAGTAGGTATTCGTACCCCGCCCGTGTCGCTCAGATACAGTCAGAGAACCCTGAGCATCCAGATAACATCCAAAACGTACCAGGAAATGAGTTTTTTCGTTCCTAAAACTAGCCATAATTTTGTGTTTAATTATAACGTAAATAGTGTAGTCCAGCTGCGTACAAATATAAGCAGTAATGATATAAGTCTCTTAGTAGATAGTGGCGCGAGCCTCAGTGTTTTGAAATATGAGTGGCTATTAGAACATTGTCACGGACATTTAGATAACGAGCTGCACTACGATAGAATTGTTATTAAAGGAGTTAGCGGCAAATTAATTTCTGAAGGTTACGTATATTTAGATTTAGTATGTAATAATGTGTCTTTTCAACAGAAATTTTATATTTTTAAGAACCTTACATGTGATGCCGATGGCATATTAGGTGAAAACTTTTTGAAGCGTTACCACGCTATAATCAACTATGAAACGCGCCTTTTGACAATTTCAAAAGACAGCGTTGTTATTAGTTTGCCTATTAGTAACAACAAGAATCAATTTATACACGAGATACCCGCTCGATGCGAAATAATAAAATATATACCATGTTCGAGTAAAGAAGATAGCGTGATTTTGTCACAAGAAATAATGAGTGGTGTTTTTATGGCAGGAATGATTTCTAGACCATTAAATGGCAAGATTCCGATAAGAATTTTAAATACGACAGACGAAAATGTGACTTACGACTTTTCAAACATTACATTACATTCAATTAATAATTTTGATATTTGTGAGTTAGAAAATAACGAGAAATCGGTCCAACGCGTAAAACATTTATTTAATTTTCTTGATTTAGATCATTTAAATAGAGAAGAAAGACTTAGTATTGAAGAAATTTGTGCGAAATATGCGGATGTGTTCCATCTTCCCGGGGACTCTCTAACTGTTACCAACTTAATGGAACACAATATAGTACTTAAAAACAATGTCACCCCGGTTTACGTAAAACCTTATCGTATCCCACATGCATTAAAAGGTGAAATTGAAAAACAAGTCCAAGAAATGTTAAAAAATGATATCATAGAGGAGACGGTGTCTGAATGGTCCAGCCCAGTTCTCCTAGTACCAAAGAAAGCTGATAGATCTAACGAGAAAAAATGGCGGTTAGTCGTCGATTATCGGCAATTAAACAATAAGATACAAGATGACAAATTCCCTTTGCCGAATATCACAGAAATTCTAGATTCGTTATCCGGAAGTATTTATTTTTCCAAATTAGATTTATCCCAATCATATTATCAATTATCTTTAAATCCTGATTCACGTAAATACACATCTTTTAGTTTAAATAAGATGTATCAACTTTCTCTGGACAGTAACTCACGTAAATATACTACATTCACAGCCGGAAAACAATACCAAATGAAGCGTTGCCCCATGGGTCTCAAAACGAGTGCTAGTGTTTTCTCGAGACTCATGACAGTAGCAATGTCCGGCCTTAATTACGACAAATGTTTCATCTACCTAGACGATTGTATTGTTATAGGGAAAAGCATCGAACACCATAATAAAAATCTAATGTGTGTGTTAAATCGTCTAAGAGAAGTGAACCTCAAGTTAAACCCACTTAAATGTGAATTTTTACGCAGAGAAATATTGTACCTAGGACATAAAATAACATCAGATGGCATTTATCCCGACCCAAGCAAAATTGTCGCGATAAAAGAATATCCAAGGCCAACGTCCTCTGACGAAGTAAAGCGTTTCGTAGCATTTACTAATTATTACCGTCGGTTTATTTTAGGTTTTGCAGATTTGGTGCACCCATTAAACCAATTATGTAAAAAAGGTGTAAAATTCGAATGGACAGAAAACTGCGAAAATTCTTTTCAAAAATTAAAAGTTGCACTTTCCAACCCTCCAGTTTTAGACTACCCCGATTTTAGCGAAAATAACATTTTTAGACTGCAAACCGACGCATCAAAAACCGGTTTAGGCGCCGTATTATCTAACAGCAATGGCAAGGTCATAGCTTACGCCAGTAGGAGCTTAAAGCCCGCTGAAACTCGGTATCCAGTCATTGATCTAGAACTTTTGGCAATTGTATGGGCCGTACGTCACTTCAGACCGTATTTTTATGGCAGAAAATTTATAATTTATTCTGACCACAGACCATTGGTATATTTATTTAATTTAAAAGATCCTTCCAGTCGTTTAACAAAATTCCGTCTTTATTTAGAAGAGTACGATTTCACTGTCGAGTACGTACCCGGTCGAAATAATGCAGCTGCAGATGCGTTAAGTCGACTCTCGGTGACGTCACAAGACTTAAAAAATATGCATGAAAAAAATATTTCGGTCTTAACCAGAGCCCAAAGTAAAAAATTAACCAACGAAAATGACAAGTCCCCAATTAATATTCCAACAGCTGGCCGGTCTGATCAACCTACCGCTGTTGAAATATTGAAAAAGCCAGACGATGTAATAGAACTACGTTTTGTGGAAAAATTAAAAAATAAATATAAGAATGACCCAAATATTTTAGTCTCAAACGCTAATTTATGCACATATGTACCTTCGCAATCCGCGATTTTTCTTTATTCTCGATCGTTGCCATCCCAAGAGGAGTTAGCGAGAGATTTAGAAAGCATGTGCTTGAAACTTAATATAGAGAAATTACTCATTATAAAAAACACGTGTAATAATAAAAATATTAAATATTTGCTGCGCAGCATGAGTAAGTTTCAAATAGCGTCACCTCAAATATTAATTACTAGAGGTATTACTAGAATTACTGATAAAGATGAAATAAAAACAATTTTAAATGACTTTCACCTGCTTCCCACAAGCGGACACGCAGGCATGAACCGTATGCTAAATAATATTAAAAAATATTATTTTTGGCCTGGAATGTCAAATGACGTCATGAATTATGTCAAAAAATGTAGGAATTGTCAAATACAAAAGTTCTGCAATAAAAATACGCGAGAACCTTTATCTATTACCACTACAGCCGACACGGTATTCGAGAGGTTAAATTTAGATATAATGGGCCCGTTAGACATAGACAATTATAGTAATAAGTATATTTTAACTCTACAGTGCGATCTAAGCAAATTCGTGGAAGCGTATCCTTTACCGCGGAAGGACGCAGAAACTGTCGCTAGATCATTCGTTAATAATTTTATATTGCGCTACGGTATTCCAAAACAAATTTTAAGTGACAAAGGAACGGAATTTACTTCATCAATTATGAGCGAAACATGCAAACTATTAGGTATTGAAAAATTACACTCTACGTCTTATCATCACGAGACTATGGGTGGTATAGAAAATACTCATAAACACTTAGCGGCCTATCTCAGAATACAGTGCGAAAATAATAAGTCCGATTGGAGCGAATGGGTTCCTTATTGGTGTTTTTCGTTTAATACTAGTGTTCACTCTGAAACGAAGTACACTCCGTACGAGCTAGTATTTGGTAAAGTCTGTAACTTACCCAGCAATTTAACCAAAGGCATCGATCCTTTATACAACTTCGATGACTATCCCAGAGAATTAAAGTACCGTTTGCAAAAAGCGCAACTAGACGCTAAGGAAAATTTGTTAAAAAGTAAGGAAATAAGAAAATTTAAATATGATAAAAAATGTAATCCTGTTAGTTATAAGTCAGGAGATTTAGTGTTAGTGAAAAATCAAGTAGGTAATAAGCTAGATTGTATTTATGAAGGTCCCTTTAAAGTTATACAAGAAATAACACCGAATGTTAAAATAATGAAAAATAACAAAGAATTGTTAATACATAAAAATAATACTAAACCTTATTATTCATGAAATTAAGTAAGTACATGTACCTACCTAATAATACAAAATATTTTTTTTGCAAAGTACTTTGTTGAGTTTTAGTTCAAGTCATAATGTTCATGTCATAATGTGATGTGTTATTGTCAATTAGTATAAGCGATTACATTGTGTAAAAAAAATGTGTTTACTTTATACTGATTTTAGAATGTAAATTGTGTTAGTTATAACATTTTTTTTTCTCAATAAATAGAGGGGTGTGTACCCTATACTTTTCGGGGGAGTTGTAACGTAATCATAAGTACATACACGTTCGCACGGCTACGGCTGCAGCGTGTTCAATTGCGCTTACGTATGCGTTTCCATGGGAAACAGTATTTGTAATAAAATATTCCTTTTAACTTCAATAAAGACTTGACCGTTTTACCAAGAACATGTCTTTGATTTAACGACCCAAAATAATAATATTACAGTTAGCAAAAAAAATGCTAAAATACCAAAAAAAAAATATTTTATGCCAATCGATCCTATTTCGTGTGGGTATCAAAATACTCTATGGGACCATTTAAGGTATGAGTACTAGAAACGACAGAAATCGCCAAAAACTTTTCCCATACATTTTGTACTGAAAAACGATAAATCAACTCGAAATATTTTTTATTGCCAAACGATCCTATTTCTTACTGTGATCAAAATACTCTTTAAGGATAACTGAAATTTGAGTACAGAAACTGTTTTTTTTTAAAGATCTAATGTTGTAGAAGTTTGTGCCTGCGTGTGAAGCCGGTGTTGAGACTTAATGTAGTTTCTGTACTCAAATTTCAGTTGGCCTTAAAGAGCATTTTGATCACAGTAAGAAACAGGATCATTTGGCAATAAAAAATATTTCGAGTTGATTTCTCGTTTTTCAGTACAAAATGTATGGGAAAAGTTTTTGGTGATTTCTGTCGTTTCTAGTACTCATACCTTAAATGGTCCTATAGAGTATTTTGATACCCACACGAAATAGGATCAAATGGCATAAAAAATATTTTTTTGGCATTTTAGAATATTTTTTGCTAGCCGTATTTTTTCCAAAATCTATGAATGCAGTTCATAATATCTTAAAAAGTTATGGATGGTCTTCAAGGAACGTTTTCCTGTAACTATATCGGAGAAGGTACCTGCCCTTAATCTTAAAAATCTTAAAAATCCACCCTGTATTTTCTAAAGATATTACAAATATTTGCATTGCATTGCATTGCATCGCTCTGTTTGGTGCGATGGTTGAGCGTTTGAAGTATTCAATATTTTAAAAAGGTTTAATTCAATTCTAACTGCTAAGTATCTACGAGTAAAATTTAATTTAGGTACTGTAACGGTTGGTTTGGATAAAATAACTTCAAAATTAAATTATACTAAATGCAAAATATAACGAAACAATAATTTTCAAAGTACCTAATACTTGTATTAGGTACTTTGAATATTATTGTTTCGTTCGTGGGTGGACCTTGGTCCACCCACACTAATTTTGATGCGATCGATAAAGGTCGAAAGTTGAAAGATCTCTAAATGACGCTACGTCAACGCCCTATGGCTCCACCACTCACTTTACTACAAACACTAGCGCGAGATTATTGGCCCTTGGCATTGGCCCAAGCATAATCAGATAAGGAGTACAGTACAGCCATGTCCAACTTAAAATCTTTGGTAGACCAATGTTTACTGACGACCGTAAAACCGAACTTTAAAGAAAAATAAAACTCATTGCATGTAGTGTTACTTTTTGAATTGAAATATTATTGAGACACGCTTGGGGGCCGCATCAGGAGGATGTTTTAAAATTGGATCAGGCCGTAGTCAAATGGTGGCATGTTTGACATGCCTGGTGTTAGTACACCAAAAGTTAGTGTTCAAAACTGCGACACGTTAGAAATATATGTCAGAAGAGTGAATGCGATCTGATTTAACAAAAAAATGTGCAAGGAAGTTCATTGACTGCCACGGCTAACAAAAACTCAGAATCACAGAAAAAATATATAGGTGTAAGTGTAAAATAGTGATGTGCCGCATGCCACTCGTGCGGCATGTCTCATTATTGACAATAGACAGTGATCTGCTGCAACTTCACTCGAGAATGTATCGCAAAGAGTAAATTTTACAGATAATAGCTCGTTTTTTTACCGCAAGAGCTCTGAAGTTATCCACTTCAGTTGTATGTACATAATTTGTACTCTTGTGGGGTACACGTACGTTTTTTTTTAATAATAAACGGGTTTGCTCTTGACCCTAGTCTAGCTCGAAAGCAAAGACAGGGTTTACGATGGAGCGAGCTTGCCCAGACGTTTCTTCCTTCTTAAAATACTTATGATCGAACTTCTTTTGTTTAATTTAGGAAGCCTTTCTATTGACAGACTTGCACAAAGTAGCCAAAAGCATACAAGGCCCTGGAAGTCTCGGAAAAGGAAGTTTGATTGTCAGATCTTTTATACAAAGGTTCGGAACTGTGGATTAGTGGGCATTTTCCAGCGATTCCGGATTGTGGATTCGTTACGGTTTGTGTGGATCTGTATTCACCCCTGGTACTACCGTTGGCATTACTATGTACTGGCCCATATTTATAAACTGCTCTCAACATTGAGAGTTATCTTGAGATCATACTTGAGTTTCTGTTCTTATAAGAATCATAACGTTGAGAGCGGTTTATAAATACGGACCTAAGCCCTAAGGTACATACGAGGATAGTTAGTAAGCCTCAAAGTCGTGCTTGTGAATAAAACGTAAGATGACGAAAGTTAAGGGCCAAATAAATTCAAAAGCAAGAAGGCAAAAGAGCAAAAAGTGGCCACTTTATGCACTTTTGTCTACTACTACACACATCAACTTTGTCTAGGGATTCAGGTGTTATTTTCATACAAACGAGGTAACTTTGAAGCCTTGGTTTCCTGCCAGGGATGTACCGTGCTGTGATCTGATGATGGCTATCCAGGGAGTGAATGGAGGAGATTCAGATCGCTGTACACACTCAACTGATCTGACCAGCATTCTAAAAGATTAAAGCTACACACACGAGTAATCAGATTTTCGCTACGACCTTCCGTTTTCGAGATCTGTGTGGCTTAGCTGTAGAGACGTTTCTACAGCTGCGCCACACGTATCTCCTAAACGCAAGACCGACAAACTCTGGTTTTTGGCGACAAACTCCGACAAACTATCGACTTCATCATGGAATATTAAAAAAAAAGTCAGATTTTCAACATTTTTTTTGTGGCCCAGCTGTAGTCCGGCACGTATTCGTCTGGCTATTATGCGGTTTTGTATAGAACAGCTGTTTTTTTTGCGATATCAGAGTTGGCCTCATAATAAAAGTTGCTTGTGATTACAAATGAGTGGAACCACCCCACTGCGGGAAAACAACAATTGAAATTTCAGCGTGTATATTCTGTGTTATAGCTATAAAAAGCTAGAGGGCATACTAAGACAAAGAATCGCGATAATCGAATGGTATTGTTACATTACATGTAAGTAAGTGGTACATAAGGCATAATGAACGAGGGTGGTTTGATAAGTCCATGACTTTGTAAAGAAGAAACACGGCATATTTTGTTTTATTTCTCTACATAATCTTTTTGTAGCTCTGCGTATTCGAAGTTCCTACCTCTTTAACCCATTATTTTTTTCATACGTCGCCTGAAAACTGTAGTAACTGAAATGAGGTTCCATTTCAGACACCACCTTTTGGATTGATGAAAATCTTTGCCCGACAAAACATTTATTCATGTTTGGTAGAATCATCGGAAAGATCTCAGTGGGCTAATAAATAAATCTAGAGAATAGGAAGGATTCGCATCTTTATTCAATGAGTTTTGATGTCATGAGTCAAGAGTCGACAGGGTTATTAAGAAAAGTTAGAAGTCGCTTGAGCTTTTTGTTTTTAAAAGTAATAATCTTTTACCGAACTTGAAAAAAATTTTGTATAAAGATTCCTAAGGTGTTTTTTTAATACAAAAATCAAATTATGAAACAAATTTATTCCTTCTTTTCAAAGTTATGGACTTATCAAACCGCCCTCGTAATGGGACAGAGTAGTGTAACCTCTAATTACACCATGCCACTGACTGCTTCACTGAATATTCAATACCACGAACTCGTAGTGTCAAATACCAAAGTTTAAAGTGTTGATGATGTGGTTAGGTTATCATTCATATGAATTAAAATATGAACAAAACAAATTTAAGAGTGAAGCATTTGTCAAAACTTTCAACATAAACCTCTTAGATGAAGGAATGGGCCAAAGTGTTCTGTCGGACCCTAAATCGGAAGCTACAAAATCCTTTAAGAAGGTATAATATACAATATTGTAATATTTTCGTTTTGGGTACGAATGGGTTGGATTGGAGATGCCATCCAAAAGGATAAAACCCTTAAAAAAATGTAAAGAATAAAAAAAAACGAATTCGGAAGCTTTTAGACGTTAGTATTATTAAATATTCTGTGGCATTAGTATGCTTTCAATAAGTTGAGTCTGCAAATGCACAATTTGCAGTAGCATTTGTCTACTATTTTTACCGACTTCAAAAGGAGGGAGGTACTCAATTCGACCCGTTTTTTTTTTTTTTTTTTTTTTTTTTTTTTTTGTTTTTTGTATGTACACCGATTACTCGAAGACGGCTGGACCGATTGAAATGATTCAAACGTTATTACATTAGGTAAACACCCAAGTTGGTCCCATTTTTTAAAATTTTGAAATCGGTTCAGTACTTTTCAAGTAATCTTGAAAAAAAGCACGAAAATAGTATGATTTTGTGTGAACTACCTCGATGATCAGTCGTATAACTTCTTTGTTTATGAACTGAATATGATAATTATGTTTTTGTTGGAAAAGGGATATCTTAAGTGTAGTTCTTTAACCGACTTAAAAAAGGAGGTTCTCAGTTTGACCCGCATGTATGTATGTTTCTCCGCGATTAACTCACGTTTGGCTGAACCGATTTTAATTTCTACCTAAATAATATACCTACACTACCTAATACAAAAGGTACCTACACTAAAAATAAAAAAATAAAAAATTGTTTAAAAAAACAAAAAACCGACTTCAAAAAACCTACCTCTAAAAAGCAAGAAATAATATTCGTAATAATAAAACACGTCTATTGAAGTCGGGTGGGGCTTTTAGAATAAAAAAAAAGACATTTGTACTCCAGCCCCACCCGACTTCAATAGACGTGTTTTATTATTACGAATATTATTTCTTGCTTTTTAGAGGTAGGTTTTTTGAAGTCGGTTTTTTGTTTTTTTAAACAATTTTTTTTAATATTTTCTACAATGCATGCAAGTAAAAGGAAAAAAAACCGGCCAAGTGCGAGTCGGACTCGCGCACTAAGGGTTCCGTACCAAAACACGGCAAAATAAATCACGTTTGTTGTATGGGAGCCCCCCTTAAATATTTATTTTATACTGTTTTTAGTATTTGTTGTTATAGCGGTAAAAAAATACATCATCTGTGAAAATTTCAACTGTCTAGCTATCACCGTTCATGAGATACAGCCTGGTGACATTCAGACAGACAGACAGACCGACCGACAGACAGAGACAGACAGACAGACGGACAGCGGAGTCTTAGTAATAGGGTCCCGTTTTTACGTTTTGGGTACGGAACCCTAAAAACCTGAAGCCTGGCTACTTCAGCGTCAGAAAGATGCGAAACGGGTTGTCCAATATAGTTCAGGGTAGTATTTAATCGGGTAACAATAAATTCCCATATCGGGTATCCAAAATACTGAATATAGCGTACTGAAATACTAAGTGGGCGACGGACTGCCGGCGACTACAAATGTTGAAAATGGGTGACTTTAAAATACAAATTGGGTAACTAGTTATTCGGAACGGGCGACCAAATTACTATTTGGGCGACAACCTTAGGGCATACAAAACATTTAAAATTTGGCATATATTTTATTTAAAAAATACCATGTTGGGCAGCTTAAATCAGTTTTACCTACTTGGTGCAATAGTTGCCCACTCAGTATTTTTGTCATTCATTCAGAATTTTCACTGTTAACTTAAATTATTTGTCTCACACATGTACTCGTTTGACATATTTTTTATAATCCACAGTTAGTCGCCCGTTTAGTTATTTGGTCGCCCAAAAAATTAACCGTTGCCAGGTTTAGTATTTATGTTTTTAATTATTATTTCCAGTCGCCCAATTAATTAAGGGGTGTCCACATTCGCCAACTTCCTTTTTCGCCAATTCCTGATTCGCCAATTCCTGATTCGCCAACTCATGATTCACCAATTCCTGATTCGCCAACTTCTGATTCGCCAACTCTTCGCCAATTCCTTATTGAGAAGCTGTAATTTCGGTCGATTGAGCGTTGATGTCGTGGGCTCAGCCTCATTATAAATTCACATTTTTTTAAGTTTATTTATTACTAAATATATCATCATCATCATCATCAGCCTAACATCCTCCACTGCTGAACATGTGCAAGTGCTGGCGCTAGTCAATACTCTTATTACTCTTTGTCCGCATTTTATTTTTTAAACCGGCAAATTTAAATATTTAACCACAATAGTAAATTATTTAAACACATTGGCAATACAATGTTTGGGTTTGGCTGTAGGCCAGTAAGGAATTGGCGAATCAGGGGTTGGCGAATCGGGAGTTGGCGAATCAAGAGTTGGCGAATTGGGAATTGGCGAATCAGGAGTTGACAAATTAGGAATTGGCGAAAAAGGAAGTTGGCGAATGTGGAAACAGGGTTAATTAATACCCTATAGCAGAGGTGCCCATACGGGCGATCGCGTTCAACCGGTCGATCGCAATAGGTTTTAAGGTCGATCGCCAAGAATAACAGATTTGCGCTTAATGTAGTTTTACTTATGCATTTTTTTTCTTGATAACTAATTTGGTGGGTTACAAAGTCAAAATGTCGATCTCTTAGTCATAAATTTTTGCTAGGTCGACCTTCTTAAGAAAAAGTATGGGCACCTCTACCTCTGCCCTATAATTTATCCCTTACTAGCGACTGCCCGCGATTTCGTCTGCATGAAAAGTTTTATTGCTATGCCTCGGGAACAATACTTTTTTTAGGATGAGGATCTATGGGTATGGCCTTCTCTGTACTCCTGACAACGTGTATGTAAAATTTTATGATTATCGGTTCAGTAGTTAAGACATGAAGGCGTAACAAACAAACAAACGGACTTTTGCATTTATAATATTAGTAAAAGTAGTAAAAAAAACTCTTACTTGAAAAATAACAATAGCTTCATCCTCTTCCATTGATTTTGTGAAGTTTCCAATAGAAGAAAGATTGGCAAATGGCTGGAACACGGTTGGTCTCCTGCTGGATCCTAAAATAAATGTTTAGTTTTAAAGTTGTTGAAAAAAAACGTCAAAATTTGCATACCATTAAGTGGTATTCAAAGACAATTTATAAATAAACGCATAGAAGTCAATATTGATTCAAAATGTTTGAGAAAAACAATTCCAACAAATATATGAATGAAATTATTCACATAACTATATTTTTTTATTAATAAATAATACACATCTACAGTTTTTCTTATAAACATTATGTCTAAAGCTTTGTCCAGACTAGTCCATTTTGGCGTATCAGATCACCGTATCTTTAACATACATCGCTAGTTTGGTTGGGCGTGCATTGATATTACTTCAAACTAGCGATGTATGGTAAAGATACGGTGATCTGATACGCCAAAATGATACAAGTCTGAACAAAGCTTTAGAGCTACTAATTAGTTATACTTGATGTTAATATAATTAATTAAAGTTTTGAAGTCATTTATTTATTTATTTTCGGACGACCAACAGCTCTATTAAACAGAAAAAATAACTAAAATAGCAACAGAAAGCCAATTATTGTAGATTATCTTATCACAAATAGTAACCAACTAGCGACCGCCGGCGACTTTGTCTGTGGATAGTACTTTTTCTATCCCTCGGGAACAGTCCCTTTTTTCGGAATGAAAGGTACCGTGTGTCCTTTTCTGCACTCCTGACAATATGTAAGTACAATTTCACAATGATCGATTGAGTAGTTAGGAGACGTGAAGATGTGAGAAAGAAACTGACTTTCACATTATTATCTTATTAAAGTCATGCTGTGAAGGCCTCAAATAACCTAGGACAGGGATGGCGAATCAATGGCACGTGACACAATTATTTGATGGCACGTCCATGACCTCATTAAACATTTCTTTAGAAAAATGGCACGTTGATACATAAAGGTTTGTTATCCCTGAATTAGAATAAGAGCAAGGAGTGATGACCACAATACAATAACTTACTTGCAAATTTTTCAGTGACCAATTTCATTAATTCCTGGGTCTTTGCAGTGTCCGGTGTGTACAGAACTACTGGTGGTTTCCCGACTTTATCCAGAGAGAAAGGTTCCTGATGAACGTAAACACTTAATTAGTAATAAAATAAAGTAGTTTATTTTGTTGTTATTTAATTGGTAAGTAAAAACAAATATTTCAGTATCATACTCGTATAGACCCTAAATAAAAGATAAGTAAACCAAAATGGTATTGGTTGGAAAGAATTAACTAAATTGACAGGATTAAACTTAATTTTAGCATTCTGTTCTTCTCTTTTTGATACAAAAAGAAAAGGATGGCAAACTAAATTTAGTTTAGTTGTGTCAATTTAGTTAAGTTGTTGCCAACCGAATCAACACCATTTTCAAAATCTGCAAAAACTTTAGTTCTTTTAAACTGACAAACAGATTAATTTCTAGTCATTTATTTATGAGGGAAAACACAAGAGAAATAATAATAATATTGAAGTATTGAATACATAAATTATCATAAGAATCAGTTCACCTACTCCAAATAAGGAAAGTAGGTTTTCTGGCAACTGTCCAATATCAGGGTGGTAACTTTTAAGAGGAAACACCACATTCGAGAGAATATAATAATTCCTGTAGAAAGTTGACAAAATCAATGTTTCGTAGTCCCCTGTTTCCTCCTCCAAAACTAGACCGAATTAAATACTTTTTTCATTAAAATTTAAAGAAAGGATTTGGCTGTGTTTCTATGTTTTCCTTTTTTTCATAAATTATCAATCAAAACAAATATTTATCTTCAAAACTTGAAAAAATTGACAGTATTTAGACAATCAGAAATCAAGTATGAGGAAATTAAATAAAAAAAAACCGGCCAAGTGCGAGTCGGACTCGCGCACGAAGGGTTCGGTACCAAAAAACGGCAAAAAAATCATGTTTCTTGTATGGGAGCCCCCCTTAAATATTTATTTTATTCTGTTTTTAGTAATTATTGTTATAGCGGCAACAGAAATACATCATCTGTGAAAATTTCAACTGTCTACCTGTTGTCGTTATTAATATCGAGCAAAAAATGGCAAAAAAAAACACATTTGTTGTATGGCAGCCCCCCTTAAATATTTATTTTATTGTTTTTAGTATTTGTTGTTATAGTGGCAACAGAAATAATCATCTGTGAAAATTTCAGCTGTCTAGCTATTACAGTTCATTAGATACAGCCTGGTGACAGACAGACAGACAGCGGAGGCTTAGTAAAAGGGTCCCGTTTTTATTACACTTTGGGTATGGAACCCTAAAAAGCAAAATATAGGAACATAGCCAATGCTTTTCTTTAGTTTTTGATGAAAAAATCATTTAAATCAATTTAATTTTGGAGGAGGAAACAGGGGACTATGAAACATTGATTTTATCAACTTTCTATAGAAATTTTTCAAATCTCTCTACCATGGTGTTTTCTCATAGATTCTCATAGAACATAGATTAAAATTTATTCAAGAAAGATTGATTAAAATAATTGTTATTAGAAAGAAACTTAAGATTATTTAAACTATATCCAACTACCTACATTTGTACAACTGCTTTCATTATCTAGAAGCTAGAATATCCATCATCTTTCACACACATTTTAATACCTATGTATGCTTTTGCTTCACTTAAGTAGCCCCTAGACCAGAGATGTCCATACGGTAGATCATGATTGATGAAATGTTGATCTCTTAGTGTCTTAGTTATAATTTTTTGCTAGGTCGATCTTCTTCAGAAAACATATGGGCACCACAGCCCTAGACAATCAAGCTTTTTCTTGTCAATAATTTACATTGCATTTACCATTTGGGGGCGTCGCCTACTTTTGATTGGCCACAGTAATTTATCGTGGTGCTTGTCAAAGATCATTCCTAGACAATCAAAATGATTGACAAACAGATGCAATGTAAATGATGAGCAGTTTTTATTGTTAAGGAGGTGCATAAAGAATAAAAATAAAAAAAGGTACATAGAAGTAAAATATATAAGCTAGTTTCTTTTTCTTATCAAATGAGGATTAGTGGCCACCTCTGGTGTAAGAGTTTATCAAGCCTCTAACTTGGCTTAACGACTATTATCAGATGACAACAGCCAGGACCGACGGTTTAACGTGCCCTCCAAAGCACGGAAGCGCTCAGTTGTAATGCTACTCAACGGTCACTCATCCACACCTGACCAGACCGAGTGTTGCTTAACAAACATGATTGAGTACGATCAGTCTGTCAAGTTCCACCACGAGAGCTTCGATATAAGCTCGTTATGCTGTTGCATCAAGCTACTCACCGTTTCATGGACATCGGCCAGTTCTGAATCCCGTGGATGCTTCGGGATGGGATTAATTTCATTCCTGAATGCAAACACTAGAATAATGAGGGCCAGTGGGGCCAAAAGTTCGACTGGTGTACGAATATACTTCTTTTTTCTAGCAACATAGTGCTTCCACATCAACACTGAGAGAACCCTACATTTCATTGTTGCTTCTTTACCAGGGACCGCATCCAAAATTACACTTTCTATGATTCACTCGTTTGTAACTCGGACAAACATGGGGCCCTATTTTTGAATCACTCGGCAGGCGTCGAGCGCTCGTTTCTACTGATTTTCGTTCGACATCTCATTGTTTTGACTCATATGTCGAACGAAAATCAGTCGAAAAGAGCGCTCGACGCCTGCCGAGCGATTCAAAAATAGGGCCCATGGTCTGGATAAGAAAATCGAAAAGTTTAGCACTTTAGTAAAAATACAATTAAAAAAGTTTTTGGTTTTTAATTCTTTTCAATCAATTGCTGAATTTGGAAGAAGTAGCAATCTTAATTTTTTTTTATTCAGATTTTCAAAACCACAAAACATGTAAGTCGTGGATGTGATACAACAACACAGATTTTCTTCATTTAAAACGACACATTATTTCACTCCAAAACACAAAACATCAGTCACTGTCATGTCAATTGTCACTGTGGTGCAGTGTTGCCAACTCGGATTTTTAAAAAGACGTAGGCCAGTTAAGAAAAGTACGTAGATTTAGTAAAAAAATTCATGTGCTAAGTTCGTAGATCTACGTACTTTTTTTTAGAGAAATGAAGAGGGTCACAGTGAATAAAACAAGTGTTTTGTTAAGATTTTTTCTGAAATAATTAATTTTCATCATTATTTTCAGGCAAATTGTACTTATACATTAATGAACCAATTTATGGCCGCTGTACTCGATCGAGTACAGTTAAACTTTTGAATTGTAGGTACCTACCAAAAGTTAATAAGAATATTTTCTTTTTTTATTTATATTTTAATTTATTTATTTTATTTATGTATTGCTTATTTTTATATGGTAACAAAAAGTAAATTCTTTAAAAAAAAAGTATTATCAATTGTTTTTATTCTATTTACTAATATCATGTAAAGTACTAAATATAATGAAAAATATTCTTGTTTATAATAAGTAAATTGTGATTGTTTAGAGAAATTGTATTTTATATTAGCTGAATTTTTGACGTTTGACGAAGTGTAAATAATATTATATTTTTTAGATAAATTCAATCTTACAATAAGTCAACTATCAACGTCGCGAATAATAATTAATATGATAGAATAATTTGCGTGAAAAGAAACGTTTATAAACTTTTTTCACGAAAGAAAAGGAAATGAATGCCCATTCAGCCTAATGAGCTATGTTATTTTGCTAATTTGTATATTTGATAGAAAATACGTAGATTCTGGGATTAAAGTACGTAGACTTGCAGTAAAGGCTAAAAGTACGTAGATCTACGTAAAAAGACGTAGAGTTGGCAACACTGCTGTGGTCTCATGGTGTGGTCTCTCTCGTCTCGACAGGGGCTTTTCACTTAGTACTTGACTCACAGTTTCATCCCGATTTGCTAGATGGCGTACATTTTCCGTTTGTCAAATAGCCGATAGATGTCGCTTTCCCGTGCTAAATCGTGGTAAAGTGTGGATTTCACAGTATTAAGGAGTGTTCCTACGACCTGTGGTGTCACAGATCAGGCCGCGCCAGGCCGAGCCAGCACGTCGTGGGAATCGACGCGTCCGTTGACGTCTGCCGTGGCGCGCCGTCGTCTGCCCGATCCATCGGGTGTCGGTAACTTCAAAGGATCGGCGCGGAGCGTGGCCTGCCGGCGCCTGCCGCCTGTCGGCATCTGCCGTGCGTCACAGTAATGATATCTATCAGTATTGTAACTCGGCCGTCCTTGAAATACCTAATTACACCATAAGTCGGTTCATATTTCGAGAGTTATTGTTGTTTGAATATGACCCTTACCATCTTACGTACCTAACCAAAAATTATTATTTTTGAAAATGGACAAATATGAATGAATACAAATCTCATCAAACGATTAAATCCAATTTTTATGAGTTTTGTTTTTTATTCATTTTCGAAAATTAACATTTAGTGCTTAGGGTCATATTCAAACAACAATAACTCTCGAAATATACAACACAGCAATGAAATTTTAGATTCGTTTTGTAGTTAACATCCTTGTGCATTCGAATTATAGAAAAATAACTAAGAATATTAAAATGAGGTGTATTTCACGCCTTTAAATTATCGCTAATTTAAGACCAAAGGAACTGTATAAAAAATATTTAAAGTACCTACTAATACTTAATCTTTTTGTCGGACTTTCCAGGCAGGTATTTTTTTTTATCTGTGGATTAGTTAATTTGTTAATTAAATCTGAGTAATAAATGTTGTTTTCGCAGTTTAATTGTATAACTTGATTGAAGTGCTTTCGTGTATCGTAATATTTTAGAATCCATATTATTATACGGTCTATCTTCACCGCGAAATCAATTTCTAAGCAATCAAATACCTTGGTAACCAAAACTAACGATGAAAACAGAAAACCAAAAAAATGCGAAAAACCTACCTACACATATTAAAAGAAGAAACAAATTAGTTTCGATTCCTTCTGAATGTACAGTGCCTTTGGTCTTGAAGTAGCGATAATTCAAAGGCGTGAAATACATCTAATTTTTAAATTTGAGATTTTTGCATTTACAATGCTATTTTTAAACAATACTAAATAATATACTAGAAAAAATACGACTCGCACCAGATCAATACTCAGACGGGAATCGAACCCGCGACCTTTGGATATCCGGTCCAATGCTCTGACCGCTGAGCTACCGAGTCACTAGTGACATCGTCGAATTTTTCCTAGTATATCCTAAACTCTTACGCTATAAGCCAGCGTTATTTCACCAATGTGAGGAATTACCTCAACATTCAATTGAAATATCTTTCCAGATATTTTAACAATTGATTAAGATGAAATAGCTATATAATTTTTAAATTTGAGATTTTTGCATTTACAATGCTATTTTTAAACAATACTAAATAATATACTAGAAAAAATACGACTCGCACCAGATCAATACTCAGACGGGAATCGAACCCGCGACCTTTGGATATCCGGTCCAATGCTCTGACCGCTGAGCTACCGAGTCACTAGTGACATCGTCGAATTTTTCCTAGTATATCCTAAACTCTTACGCTATAAGCCAGCGTTATTTCACCAATGTGAGGAATTACCTCAACATTCAATTGAAATATCTTTCCAGATATTTTAACAATGAGCGGTTTTCAAAAGGCAGTTTAAGAAAAAAAGTAGTACATAAAAAAAACCAGATGTCGTTGATCTAAGTAGGTAGCGTTTTATAAAAAATATGAATTGTAATTACTTTTTTATTATACGTTTGTTGAGTATGTGGTTTGTTGCTTTTTACATTGGTTGTCCGTTGACGTGTTACGAAGAACTTTTCAATGACCCTTATGACCATTAGTGAGAAATTATAGTTAAAAAATCTACCTACTTGAAGTAGCGCCATCTATCGACATAAAATTATACTAAAATTCTCTGCTGTCAGAAAACCGCTCATTGATTAAGATGAAATAGCTATATAATTTTTAAATTTGAGATTTTTGCATTTACAATGCTATTTTTAAACAATACTAAATAATCATCTAATTTTATCGACAAAAACACCCACATGTTGGGGTGTCTATGTCTATGTTGGAATGGCCGCCATTTAAAACTTGACTTTTATCATACCTAAACCTACTGTATTTCACTATTTTATTAAACTGTGACGCCGCGCAGGGCGCGCGCCGCGGCAGGCGCCGGCGCGCCGTGGGAATGCTCTGCACAGGCCCCGGCGAGCCCCGGCGAGCCCCGGCGCGCCCCGGCGCGCCAGACGTTGTCGATTCCCACGACCTGCGGGTAGACAGACGGGCTCGGCTCGGTGCGGCCTGTCTACAGGCAGGTCGTGGGAAAGGTCCTTTACAAATCAAGATTTTATAGAAACCTATAGTACCTTTATAGTACAATATGGTACACATTTTGTCACATTTCGCTAGATGGCGTTGATCATTAGGTCTGTCTGACTGATAACTCTATCTCTAGTTTAATAATGTACTCTAGATAGGTCTCGGTCTCGATCTCGAGTCTGTCAAAAATGTCAAAATAGGGATGTTCGATCCGATCCGATACTTGCGTGGATCGATACAATAGCATTCGATCCTTTGGCGGATCGATACACATACATAGGATCGGATCGAAAAAATCGTATTATGTATTTATCGTATTCTCGCCAATTTTATGACAGTAGTTGTTTTTAGACTAAATACAAAAAATGATATACCATTTTAAAGGCAATTTAACACACATTCTAGCAATACAAAGGGTTATTTGTAAAATAACAAAATCTTGCAGGAGTAGATTAGTAACATCATACAACAACATTTGTTCTACGACTTTTCCAAAAACAGAAAAAAACGACTTTTCATACTAAACTCGATCAGTTGTTCGGACATTTGTATGGAGAGTAGATTTTTTTGTCTGTTTTCGGAAAAGTCGTAGACAAATGTTGTTTATGATGATAGTAATCTACTCCTGCGAGGTTGTTGGTGTTTTACAAAAAACCTGCCTTTCTATTGTCTAATTTAAAAATCTATCGCAATCGCTTTCAGGATGTAACTACACTTCTGAAAGATTCCGAATAATTCTGGAATACTTCTCGGAAAGTTTCTTTCAATCAGAACTTTTCAAAATAAAGATAAAAATTTATTTTTATTATTAATAGGCTCAGATCAATTTTAGTCTTCGATCATAGGATTTAGGTCAATCTTGCTAGAAAATATACCCGCCGACCGACCGAGGCGACGACTAACGGACGAACACGGTACGAACGAACAACTCGTGCGCGGTGCGTGGCGCCATCTAGTGGCGGGTGGCGGCCGGCGGCAGCAGCGGAGTGCGGCGAGCGGGGAGTGGCGGGCGGCGCGGCTCCCCCCGGGGAAGTATTCGCCCGCTCACCGCGCCCCGCAGAGAAGTTTTCAGAATATTTCGGAATAATTCGCGTTCGGAGGGAATATTTCAATCTGGTTGATTTTAAAAAGTAATTAAGTATGTTCTCAGTGAATCATTGATGGTGATGGTGAATTGTTTTTTATTAAGGGTAAGTAAAGTTTAAATGTTTATTTTATTACCTATGTAAAGCAAAATTATAACCAATTTTCTATTTTTCGAGGTTTTTCTAGGTAGGTACTCAATTTGTTAGTAATGATTTAAAAATAAAAGGCTGAAGAGTAGTTACCTAGTCCTTCTACTTTAATAGGTACATTATAAATAAAATAAAGTAGGTACCTACCTACACTTTAGTTTATAAAAAAAACATTAAAAACTATGATAGGTATCTAAAAGTACATTTTTAGAGTTCCGTACCCAAAGGGTAAAAACGGAACCCCATTACTAAGACTCCGCTATCCGTCTGTCTGTCCGTCTGCCTGTAACCAGGCTGTATATCATGAACCGTGGTGATAGCTGACAGTTGAAAATTTCACAGATGATGTATTTCTGTTGCCGCTATAACAACAAATGCTAAAAACAGAATAAAATACGTATTTAGGGGCGCCTCCCATTCAGCAAACGTGTTTTTTTTTGCCATTTTTGGTACTCTTCGTGCGCGAGACCGACTCATACTTGGCCGGCTTTTAAAATTATCATAGATTAAGAAAATACTTACCTACTTATGTTGACATCCGTTCCAAGACTTTCAAGCAATTCAAGAACAATAAAAATTCGCTAAAATACTTAGTTTAGTAGGTACTTCTTAGGTAGGTACCTACTTAAGTACTCAGAAATTGTATTTAAGAGCTAGATATTACAATATCTATCCATACCTACTTTACTACTTTTACTATGATCAGAGAATGATTGAGTTTTTTCTTGCTAGGAAGGCTAGGTAGGTATTTAAAAATGTGTCAACTAATTTCTGCTGCTTTTTAGGGTTCCGTACCCAAAGAGTAAAAACGGGACCCTATTACTAAGACTCCGCTGTCCGTCTGTCTGTCGGTCCGTCTGTCTGTCGGTCTGTCTGTCACCAGGCTGTATCTCATGAACAGTGATAGCTAGACAGTTGAAATTTTTCCAGATGATGTACTTTTGTTGCCGCTTTAACAGCAAATACTAAAAACAGAATAAAATAAATATCTAAGGGGGGCTTCCATACAACAAACGTGAATTTTTTTGCCGTTTTTTTCTCGCTATTATTAACGTAACAGGTAGACCGTTAAAATTTTCGCAACGATGTATTTCTGTTGCCGCTATATTATCAAATACTAAAAACAGTATAAAATAAATATTTAAGGGGTGCTCCCATACAACAAACGTGATTTTTTTTTGCCGTTTTTTGGTACGGAACCCTTCGTGCGCGAGTCCGACTCGCACTTGGCCGTTTTTTTTTACCGATCTTGCTTTTTTATTATCGTTACTCCTGTTTTTCGATAATCGAAATATTCCGAATGTTTCCGAATAATTCAGAATATTTCCGAAGTATTCCAAGGGAATTATTCGGAATGTTTCCCGCCAGCAACTGTAGATGTAGCACATTGAAGCTTCTTTTTGGGACAAATAAAAACTTACCAAAGAAATGCAGCATTGTGTCACATCCATCTGTCAAACGAAAGCGATTGCGATAGATTTTTTAAATTAGACAATTAGCCCCCTGTATAGTTTATATACTAGGTACACATGAGATTTTCGTGTAATTCCGCAACGGACCAGAACGGAAGTTCTGTGCGCTATCATGCAGAATCCCGTGGTACACGCGCCGAATGTCGATTTTTGCTTGCGGCACTCGAGAGGATATAATAGTAATTAATTAGAAAATATTGGAACTTGAACTTTTCCTTTGTTTAAAATACTATAGTATAGCGGGCAAACATCTCATTTTATCTCATGAACTATTAGATTTATCCAAAATTTTATGAGAAGCAAAGTAATAGATAAATTTATTTGTAACATAATTGCCATATAAAGTTTTTGTAGAGCACTCATAATTTTTGAGTTATCTTAAAAATAATAATTTCTTCGACAAAAAAAAATCATAAGTAGCCGCATTTGGATTCTTTTGTAAGGACAGTTTGGCCCTGCTCAACACTAGTTATGAATAGTCTATAGATATGTTTTCTTTTATGATGTGGCCAAATTTTATCAGGACTTGTAACACCCATGATTAATTTATATGGAGATTCATAATAACTCTTCGGGTTTATTTGTTCTATACTTCTGTAAAGCTAACAGCATTTGCTACAATTTGAGCCTAACCCGAGTAGTCTAGGTCTATTGATTGCAGAGACATAGCTAGTCAAAGATGGTAATTTATTTCGAAAGTGAACTCTAGGCTCTCGGCGCGCGACGTTTAAATATTTTTTCCGCTATTTATGGCTTGTAAAGGTAGATACTTCAATAGTACATTATGAGACAAGTTAGCTTAGGTTGCTCGTTGCACACAAGGCTGTGGGTTGCAGCCCGAGCCGCAGGCGAGGGCGTAACTCAGCCGAGTGTGCAATAAGCAAGAGCTCACGAGTTTCATACGACGTTTTTCAACACATTCGCGAGGAAAATACAAAGTAAAATACCACACAGCAACAAATACGGCAAAAACAAAATATGACAATTATGGGAAAAGGCGCGTATGTTTTTTTTTGTTTTTTTCATACGGCCAATGCAAGAATATTTTTCGAACAAAGGGGTGAGTGAGCATACAGCCTACTTCAAAATTATAATTTTAAGTGATTAAATGGAAATATTTTAATATTTTATAACAACATATTGTGAATTATGAATAATTTGATAATAATAAATATTTGTTTGACTTAATTAAGGACTTACATATTTATTTATTTAAAAAATGAATATGAATTTTCAGCAGCATAAAACCTCTTTTTTGTTACTAAAAAAAATAACTGTATTAGCCGGTTAAATTGGGAATGCTCTATTTACTTGCATAAAACTTGAAGTAAGGTACTAATTTAACTTAGTAGGGATAATTCTATAACAACCTAGTGTTTTATATATTATTGCACGCGTTTGTTATAGCTCGGTTTATGGCCCTAAAAGCGATGTATTAGGTCTCACTTTACGAGCAAGTGTGTTGAAAAGTTGTATTATTTCAAATCTGCATTAAATAGGCATTAATAAAGTATTTTTTGTTTGAAAATAAATTACCAGTTTAATGTTTACGGTGACTAAAAGTAAAAATATGTAGTTGAATATTTTGGTTATTGAGCAATTTTTCAGAAACTGCTACATAAATTGCATTTTTTTTTTACTAGAAATGAATTCTACGTTATTGATTTATCCGAAATCTGAGTCCGAAATCGATACCACACTTGAACTTTAAGCTAAACCGGGACAGTTATAATTTTTAGAATGAAGCCGGGCGGAACGCTACTTCAACCCGCCGCCGCGCCGTTTGGATTCATATGTAAGAATAATTTGGCCCAGCTCAATATTTGTTTAAAACAGCCTACAGACCAGTTTCCATCATGCGGCGAAACTTTATCTCGCCTTGTATTGTAACTCCCATTTTTTTTTTGTATAGACGTTCATACCTACTACAACCACCGATATGTAGGTGACTACAACAAGAAAAGGGCAAAAAATATTTTTGACCGGATTTTGAGATTGAATACTCCTGTGTGACACGCTAGGTTTTGCATGACGGTTTTGACCTTACAGGCATAACCATCATGCATAACCTAGCGTGTATGGCCGGCCTCCGCAAACTACGGATCAAACGTGCGTGTGGTAGCTCGGTGGCGCAGTGGTAGGTATAGCGCTTGGCCCTGCTCTGACCTGATTGCGGAGGTTAAGCAACTTACGCAAGGTTCAGTCATGGGATGGGTGATCAAAAATTTATTATCTCGAGCTCCTCCGTGCTTCAGAAGGCACGTTACACGTTGGTCCCGCGGCTGCATTTACAGTCGTTAACACCCACCAATCCGCATTGGGCCCGCCTGTGGCATATGGGCCTTCCTCCTTATCCACTCATGAGGAAGGCCTGTGCCCCAGCAGTGGAGACATTAAAAATTGCTGATGTCAATTTGTCATGGAATACCAGATTTTATTATTATAATAAATCTACAAAATTGTTCTAATACTAAAAATTATTCATGAATCCCATGGCATTAGGCCCCATATCTCCGAAGATTATCGTCGGATCTCAATGAAACTTATATAGGACCAAATTGAAAGTATACTTATTTGAACAAAAAAAATAACTATCAAAATCGGTACACCAATGCCAGAGAACCTAATCGATGTACTGTCAGCAAAGCTATGAACTGAACACCTTAAGGTTCATTTCTAGATTGAGTAGTCTGTATTGTCTTGCATTTACCCAAAAGTCACTAAAGCATCTTTTGTATAAAAACAATGGAGGCAGGTAAAGACGAACTTTTAGTTCCATCCTTGCAAGCGATTTATTTTCAAACTGTTAATGTCATAACTTTACTGACTGTATATACAAAAAACAAAAAAGAAAACGGGTCGAATTGAGTACCTCCCTGCTTTTGAAGTCGGTAAAAATTGTGAAAGTCACCATTTTATTTTGAACTTTAACAGCCAAATGATCAAAGATTTAAATCTTTGCAAATGATTAATGATTATTAACGCCAAATGTCAACAGCCATAGAGCTGTATGAGGGTCCGTGGGGACAATCTCCTCAACGACAGACGGCCTGCCCGCATCCGGGCCTCCTCCGCTGGGAAATGGCCGGGCAAGTTTGGCCATTTTCCCCATCTCATCAGGACCGTGCAAGGCGGGCAGTGGTTCACCTCCCACTGCCCGCTTGGCCCCGACACATACCTACCTACATAACAGCGAACTAAAATTAATGGAACAAGCATTGCGTTCAAAAAATGGCAACACATGAAAAGTACAACTAAGTGGATGGAGCTAAAAAGGCTGGGGCATTTAATTATGCAGGACAAAGTGTCTGGTTGCTTAATATGATACGTTATTTCTGCATATTTTTACTGCCTTCTTTGGGTCTTTTACACCATTTGACTACACAGACAGGACGTCAATAAACTTTCTCTTTCGCTCTTTTCTCTACGTAGAGAAAAGAGCGATACAATACAATAGTAAAGAACGCTAACGTCAGTCACCGGGTGCGTGACTGGCCCTACTAAAGCTGGGCAGGTTGTACTTTTTCGGCCCCGTGGTGCCATTTTTAAGCAATATTCGTTTGCAATTACACTTTCATAGATTTTAGTTCGCTGATACCTACCTACTTAATTGCACAAGTCAAATCCCAAAATCGATTACCAATCAGCCGATTCTTTAGAACAATGTTAGTAGTTAATTAAAAATTGAAAAAAAAAAAAAACAATAGAAGCAAGCCTACCGTGATTGAGCTGTTTATTTTTATAAAAAATACACGTTTTCCATAGTGATATTTGAAACAAGTTCATCCCAAATGCACAAAGAAGTACTGTTCTTACTGATACCAACGTTTGGTTTTAGTGATGCGTGTTGGTGGGGTGGTAGTGGGGGATACGTGAAGAAAGAGAATGACACGTTTCCCGACTTCAACGATAAGAATCTTTGGAACGGATGGGACGCCCCGCCCGGCGCTGAGAAAGCTTGGGAGGTTTGGATTGATAAGTTTAAGAAATCCCAGGCAAATATAGGATATTTGACGGATGAAGAGAAAGCGGCAGGCAAGCTACCCGCTGGGCACGACATACCCGACTGGCCTGACGATTGGAATGGTATGTTTGTAAGGGCGTCCGGCCGCGGGTACATGGCGTGGGAATAAAGATTGCTGGTTTTCTGACGGACAGGTGCCCTGTTTATGAATCCTTCGGCTGGCGTCGAGCGCTCTTTTCTACTGATTTTCGACTCTTACTCAATCTCAATCATTTGCAACGAACTAGAGAGAACTAGTTCGTTGATCATTTGAGTCAAATGTCGAACGAAAATCAGTGGAAATGAGCGCTCGACGTAGATATGAGCGCCGATAGATAAAAGGCCGGCGGCGGCGCGCCGACTTTTTTGGGTCGGCGGCGGCGGCGCTGTCGGCGGCGTGACCTCTAAATGGTTTTTTAATTTATTGACAGAAAATATTAAAAATACATAGTTTATCGATCAGAAATACCAGTTTTTATTAGAATTTTAAAAACGCACATCATATCAGCCGTTCGACACCCACGCACGGCTGGGTATAAACCTTCCCAGCTAACCCATAACGATCGGTCCTGCGCTGCCCGCATCCAGCGAGTTCCCGCGACCTTCACCAGATCGTCGGTGCGCGGTCGCCATTCAAGAACCTTTCCGCCCCAACGGCCATCTGTTCTTCTCACTATGTGTCCCGCCCACTGCCACTTCAGCCAAGCAATCCTTCAAGCGATGTCAGTTACTTTAGTTCTCCTACGGATCTTCTTATTTCTGATTCCATCACGTAGGGAAATGACGAGCATGGCTCTCTCCATTGCGCGCTGGATCATCTTAAGCCTTCTTATAAGACCCATAGTTAGCGACCACTTTTCACTGCCTTAAGAAAACTCTGGCAATACACACTGGTCATAAACTTTCATCTTGAGACACTGAGGTAAGTTGGACGCGAAGATTTTTTGAAGCTTTCCGAATGCTGACCATCCGAGTTGGATTCGACGAGAGATCTCTTTCTTGAAGTTGCACTTACCTAACTGGACTGTCTGCCCTAGGTATACCTAATGGTCAACATCTTCGAGTGGAGTAGGTCAAAAATTTTGGGATGGTTCTGCCAAATACCAAGCCCCAGATCCTTGAGTCCATTGAGCGAAGGGCCAGGAAGCTCATCGGCAACGACAATCTTTTTTGTAGTAAGCTGAAAAGCCTCGAGCATTGACGCAAGGTTGCAAGCGTATCGGTTTTTATCGGATCATTTTGGAGAGTGGAATACAGTGGAATTGCACAACCTAATTCCGCTATCTCCCTTCTTCTATCGGACAACCAGACGTACGAATCAGCGCCACCGTTTTTGGTGGATATTCCAAAGACTCGCACCGAGCATTTTCCTTCAAATTTTATCATCCGTATCATTAGAGAGCGGAACTCTTTGCCTGAGTCTGTGTTTCCCGATAGGTAAAATCTGGGGGCCTTCAAATCGCGACTGAATACGGTATCTTCTAGGCAAGCGCGATTCATAGTAGATCGCATCATCGCTTACCATCAGGCGTGATTGCGAGCAAGCGCTTGCCTATCTATCACAAAAAAGGGTTCTAACATGAACAGCTGCAGTGGGTGTACAGCATGGGCATTCGACATGATTTTCGTCTTATCCATATTCACAAATGAGTTGAAGTTCACATTATGGCGAGCCTCCAACCGTTGGACCCTCAGGCCGGCCACACACAGACGTAATCACGTAACGGAATTCCGAACGTAATTTCGACAATGTATGAAGATTCCGTACGGAAAAAACACGCTTGTGTGTGGCTGCCCATAGATTTTGTATGCAGCTGCTGCGTTCGGAATCACGTACGTACGGAATTCCGTTGCGTTATTCCGTCTGTGTGTGGCCGGCTAAAGAGTATATTTGGACTTGATACGGATGTACTCCACGAGATTTTCTGGTTTAGTGGAGTAATGCAGGCGGGACACGTACACCAGCGTCGTCGGAATAGCCGGGCGCAGCAGGTGATTGTGTCCAGTCGGGGCGGTGCCACATAGGTTACGGCGGCGGGTTTCTTCTTCTTCTCCACCTTTTTAAAACCGTCCTCGTGGCAACCCTGCGCCTAGGTAGTTTGTATGCAACGCGTAGGAAATTTGCTCGGCAGCTAGGTATATTAAATACTTATTGTGTTTATATCAAAATAGTTTTTTAGACAAGTTTGTTATAACTACATTTTACGGACTAATTAAAGGTATTAGAAAAAAAAATACGGTTGAGATAGTTTGATGGCGCATTTTTTCCTGTATCAAATAGTATTAGGCCGGCCACACACAGACGTAATCACGTAACGGAATCTCGCAACGGAATCACGCAACGTGATTCCGTACGTACCACCACACAGACGTTTTTTTTCGTTCGGAATCACGGCTCAGTCAGGCGCCAGACTTTGATTTGTAAACATTGAGCGAAGGTGAATTATTTTGACTTTTAATGAATAATTGAAGATGAATAATTATAGACTATTTATTATTTATATTACGCTTAGGTCAATTCAATTGTTTTCTGTTTTATTTTTTGTAAAATAGAACTAATAACTTAAGCCGGGTCCATAGCTCGTGTTTTGCTCTATTTATTTATTAGGCACAGAAACAAAATACAATCAACTCTAATAAAGTTGATTACTACTAAATACTAAAATACACTCTACACAATCAACAAAAAGATCTACACAAAACATTGTTTCGCGAAACATTTTTGTGTAGAGAATCAATGTTTCTGCTTTCCATGCCCGGTGGAAAACACGTACACAAAACATTTTGCGCGGGTCGAGGGGCAGGGTATTGTCATAGGCCAGCCGCACATACGCAATAATATTGCCCACAATAATTTTGAACAATATGATTTAACACTGAGGCTAACCGCAAAAAAAAAATTGCGATTAGCCTCAGTGTTATTAAAAATTTTATCTTTAAAAATCATTTAAAAAATTTCAATTGAACCAGGTTTTTCAAAATTTTTCGAAAAGGCAAGGAAAAGAGATATAACAGTTATAACAGTTACGAAAAATGATCAAAATGTAACAAATTTTTTTTGTTACTGATGCAAAGTAAATGTTGTTTTTTATTTTTAGAAGACTTAAAAATTCACCATTCAAAACTTTTTTTGAAAATTATTAAGGTTGTGACTTTGATAGAACCTAGGACTGTGTATAACTATTTGCACCGTAGATACTTATTAGTTAAAAAAACCGGCCAAGTGCGAGTCGGACTCACGCATGAAGGGTTCCATACCAAAAAACGGAAAAAATACGTTTGTTGTATGGGAGCCCCCCTTAAATATTTATTTATTCTGTTTTTAGTATTTGTTGTTATAGTGGCAACAGATATACATCATCTGTGAAAATATCAACTGTCTAGCTATCACGGTTCATGAAATACAGCCTGGTGACAGACAGACAGACAGACAGACGGACAGCGGAGTCTTAGTAATAGGGTCCCGTTTTTACCCTTTGGGTACGGAACCCTAAAAACTAATGTCTATTCTGTGTAAGTTGTTTTAAAATATTTCAATTCCAGCTACTTTTCAACGCGAGGTCTACAGCTCACGAAGCCTAATAGTTTATGCATTTTAACATTTGCAAAAGTTACATTTTCAGATATACCTGAAACTTTGGTCACTTTTAAGTTTATTTCATACATTTTCGAGTCATGATAAGTAATAGGCTAACATAAAATGCTAAATTGGCAACACTGAAGTTTTGTCTACTCAAGCCATGCAATCGCTGTAGACGGCGTGTGTAGAGAAACATGTTTCGCGAAACAATGTTTTGTGTAGATGTTTTTGTTGTGTAGAGCAAAACATGCGCTATGGACCCGCTCTTAGCAAAATAATTAAAAAGTAGGCCAAAAGTCTGGTATCCAGAGCTGTAATAAAAAAAGTAGCATTCCGTACGTACGGAATAACGGTTGTGTGTGGCGACCAATACAAAATCTATGGGAGGCTTGCGTTCGGAATGACTTTTTTCCGTGCGTGATTCCGAATGCACGAGCCCTCATGTGGAATTCCGCACGGAAAAAAATAACGTACGGAACGTTGACGTCTGTGTGTGGCAGGCATCGATTTTGTATGCAATCGCTGCGTTCGGAATTCCGAATCGGGATTCCGTTGCGAGATTCCGTTACGTGATTACGTCTGTGTGTGGCCGGCCTTAGGCCGGCCAAACACAGACGGAATCTCGTTACGGAATTCCGTACATACGTGATTCCGAACGCAGCAACTGCATACAAAATCTATGGGCTGCCACACACATGCGTGATTTTTCCGTACGGAATCTTCATAAGGCCGGCCACACACAGACGTAATCACGTAACGGAATTCCGAACGTAATTTCGACAATGTATGAAGATTCCGTACGGAAAAAACACGCTTGTGTGTGGCAGCCCATAGATTTTGTATGCAGCTGCTGCGTTCGGAATCACGTACTATGGGCAACAGCGTCGCTTAACCAGTTTGCAACAAATTTCGTGTGCGCGCGTATCGCCCCTGCACGAACTAAACGTATGTGACGGCGGGCGCGGCGTGCAAGCGATTATAACCTTAGCAGTGGTTAAGCGACGCTGTTGCCCATGGTACGTACGGAATTCCGTAACGAGATTCCGTCTGTGTGTGGCCGGCTTAAATTGTCGAAATTACGTTCGGAATTCCGTTACGTTATTCCGTCTGCGTGTGGCCGGCCTTAAAAAGTCAAATTCGGGTCATGTCGGTTAACGGTTAACGGCTTCGGCGCATCTGGGCTCGGCTCTGCAAACCGCAGCCATGTGGCCCGGTTCCCCACAACGGAAGCATAGGTTGCTCCGGTCGACTTCTGACGGGCATCTGGGCTTCGTGTGCCCCACCCCTAGACATTTATAACACCGCAAGGCAAGGGGTTCAAGCACCCTCACACTTGCAGTGGACCAACCAATTCTTACTCGCCCTGCCTTGACAATCGACTTGGCTGCTGCGATAGCTTATGCACGGCAGTATTGCCATGATGCCATCAGATGAAATCACATTTATTGTATACCTATGTCTGCAAGTTTCAGTGCGGTGTGGTGACCATGCGTGGTTAACTTGTGTTGCATTGCAGCCCGGTGAAAATTAATACGTAGGTAACGATTTATATTAATACTAGCGGCCGCCCGCGACTTCGTCCGCGTGGAAAGTATTTTTGCTATCCCTCGGGAACAACACTTTTTTTCGGGATGAAAGGTACCCTATGTCCTTCTCTGTACCCTTGACAACGTGTATGCAAAATTTCATGATGATCGGTTCAGTAGTTAGGACGTGAAGGCGTAACAAACAAACAAACAAACAAACAAACGGACTTTCGCATTTATAATATTAGTAATTATAATATATTTTAATTTCAGATCTGTAGCTGTAGGCATTACATCAAAAAGTGTATTTTTTTTGCGTACCTATCCCCTTACACTAGAAACCTAATTAATTTACAGACTTAGCGGAAGGTTTCGGTGGCATGGAACCACCTCCGTGGGCGTATAAGCCTAAAAATTTGGGAAGACCAACGCACTGCTACCTACCGCCGGTCGCTGGGAACTGCACAGAGAATGAAGCAAGGTAGCCTAATGTTTTTTTTAGTTTCTTTTGAACGCTGACCAGGGGGCCTACCGTCTAACTCAAAGCTTTAGCCAGAGTGATAGCAATGCTCTGTCCGTCCTTATCATATCATAACACGATGATAGTGCAGTATTTAGTGGCATCAACCTTGCAGATCGTCAACAAAGGAAGCCGCTTGGCACAGGCGTACTTTGTGGTCATCTGAGCTGATTTAGCCCTGTACCCACGTGGTACCACCATGGTGGTAGCCAGGGGTGGGGGGGAGAGGTGCCTTCTACCACGCTGCACTTTTACATTCATACCTCCATAGGTTTAGCAAATAGGTCGTGTTTGGTATCATTTTCATATAATTTAAGGACGAGGAATTCATTTCTGGAACAACTTTTAGACTCGTTCATATAAAAAATAAAAGTTCTGCGCAAAACTACAAATAAAACACGAGATTGTGCTTTATAAAAAAAATATGATTAAACAGCCCTGTTTATATAAAATATATAAACATCAACTTTCTCATACAAAATATATTTTATAAATGTGTCAAAAAAAACATTTGCGACGCGCGACGGTATTTTGGCGCAGTATATTTGGATAGGATTGATCACTTATTGTTTAATAATGACACAAATTGGTCGTGTTTGGTATCGTTTCCGTATAATTTAAGGACGGAAAATTCATTTCTGCAACAACATTTTTACTCGTTCATAGAAAAAAATTAAGTTCAGTGCAAAAAAAGATAAATAAGAAAAAACGTTCGTAACGTAACGTTCGTAACGTTCTACACTACCGATATCATCCGTGCCGCGTAAATTTTGCATCTGAGAAATCCACCCATACCTAGGTAAGGTAGGTACTTTATGTGCCGGCTTCGCGCTCCGTCAATAGGTCAATACCGCTCTCCAGCGGTAAGGGCGAAGCTGTCCCTCAGATCAGGGGCGCCTCCGCAACAGATGGAGGAAGCTGCGGCTCGAAGGGAGGTTGAGGATGGTCAAATGTCTACGTAATGGCTAGACACCTTAACCTCCTTCAAGGGAATCTAAACCACTGCGCTGCTGCGCAGGACCTTTGCCTGCAATATCTGGCAGAGTCGGAAATAAATCTTGCGGTGATGGCGGAGCCGTACTCCATTCCTCAGCGTCCTAATTGGGTAAGTATTTAGATAGCTCCGTTGCCATAATTAATAGTCCCATATTCTGCCGTCTACTCCCCTCCCCTCTTGGTTAGAGAGATGGGACCGGGTTATGTGGCGGCCAGTTGGGGTGAAATGACTCTGGTAGGTGTTTATTTTTCCCCCAACCGGGATATTTCGGAGTTCAGGCGGTGGCTGCAAATGATGAGCGGTGTGGTAGGGCGACTCGCACCAGCGCAGATGCTGGTTCTAGGTGATTTCAATGCCCACCACACGGCCTGGGGCATGCCTAGTGACACCCCAAAAGGAAACGCTGTCCTAAACTGGGCCACAGCCGCGGGGCTCATGCTTCTAAACAGAGGCAGGGAGTTCACGTGCGTCAGGGGAGATGGTGGGTCTATTGTCGACTTGACCTTCGCTACTCCCGCCCTGGCAGCGCGTGTACAGGGATGGCACGTTCTGAAAGATGTCGTGACGTTGTCGGACCACGACCATATCAACTTTCAAGTCAGGTCCGCATCGAATAGGAATCCCCCTCTGCCGCTTAGAGTTTCGCAGCAGTACTACCCCCGTTGGGCAGTCACCAAGTTAAATTATGACCTGGCAAAGGAGGCGGCGTTGGTGGAAGGATGGAATCTGGCGGACCTGCGACCTGAGGAAATGGAAGTCGAAGAGTATGTGGCTAGATTAACTAGCAGTCTAATAGCGGTATGTGACGCTGCAATGCCGCGGGTAAAGGTCCTCCCACCAAAGAAGCGGGTATATTGGTGGTCGGAGGAAATCTCGTCTCTCCGCGCCGATTGCCTGGAAGCCAGAAGGGCGCTGCAGCGAAGCAGGCGTAGAATTAAGCGAGACTCGCAAAACATATCCCGACTACGCCAGGCATATAAGGAGGCGAAAGAGGCTCTTTCTCTGAGCATCTGTAGGTCGAAATCCGCAGCTTGGGACGAGTTTCTCGAGACAGAGATCCGTGGGGGCGCCCGTACAGAATGATAGGAAGGAAGCTCCGCAATGAAGCACCCCCTACAGAGATGATGGACGAAGAACTTCTAGTGCGGGTGGTGGACGGTCTTTTCCCGGCCTCTCCCCCGCAGATTCCACCTCTTGTAGATCCCACGTCTGAGGCAACTGATTCGACGCGAGGCTTCTCCCCCGTCACCGAAGAGGAGTTAAAACTGGTAACGGAGCGCCTCAAGTCCAAGAAGAAGGCGCCTGGACCAGACGGCAAACCGGGACGAATTCTTCCCACGGCCCTGCAGCACCTGGGCGATCAAATCCGAGCGCTATTCTCGGTGTGTCTACGGACGGGACACTTTCCCAAGTCGTGGAAAAGGGGTAGGCTCTGCCTTCTGAAAAAAGATGATAGGCCTCCGGACTCTCCATCCGCGTACCGTCCCGTGGTTTTACTAGATGAGCTCGGCAAGATGCTCGAGCGGATCATTGCCGAAAGAGTAGTGAACCACCTGGACACGGAGGGTCCCAACCTGTCTGAGAGGCAATTTGGGTTCAGGAGGCAGCGATCAACAATAGACGCAATTATGGCGCTCAAGGAGCTATCCCAAGCAGCGGTGGCGAAAGGGGAAAGAGTGGTGGCCGTGTCCCTTGACATAAAGAACGCATTTAACACTCTTCCCTACAGTGTCATAAGAGACGCCTTGAGACATCACGGTCTCCCCCCCTATCTAGTGAAGATAATTGAGCACTACCTCACTGATAGAGAAGTAGTGTATCTTGCCTCTGACGGGCAATTGAAGATAAGGCGCATGGAATGCGGCGTCCCATAGGGATCGGTTTTAGGGCCACTCCTTTGGAACTTAGGATATGATTGGGTGCTCCGCGGTGCTCTTCTCCCCCTTTAGAGTGTCATCTGTTACGCGGATGATACTTTAATCACTGCCCGGGGTAGAGATCTTGCGGAAGCGAAGCGTCTAGCGAAGATTGGTGCAGAGTACATAATAGCCCGCATCAGGCGGTTGGGCCTAGACGTAGCAGTGGTCAAGACGCAGGCCATGGTTTTCCATGGTCCGAGGCAAGGACCACCGCCGGGAGAGGATGTGATGGTGGACGGCGTTGTGGTCCCTTTACGCCATCAGATGAAATATTTGGGGCTAGTGTTGGACAGCCGTTGGAACTTCAAGGAACATTTCCACCGGCTGGCCCCCAGACTCGTCAGTGCGGCGGCGGCCTTGGGCAGGCTGTTGCCCAACGTGGGTGGACCCAATAAAAGCTGTCGGAGCCTGTATGCAGGTATTATCCGCAGTATGGCCATGTACGGGGCCCCTGTGTGGGCGGATGCCCTTTGTGCGGAAAATAGGGCGGCCTTAATGCGACCACAAAGGGTCGTTGCCTCCCGGATGATCAGGGGATACCGTACGGTATCTGGAACTGCTGCCTGCGTACTGGCTGGCACACCCCCTTGGGACCTGGAGGCCCAAGTGCTCTCGGAGGCGTACAAACAGCGAAGAGAAGAAAGGGCAAGGGGCGACCGCCTGGCCCCAGAAGAGCGAAGAAATGCAAGACGCATTGCCGAGGACACATGCATGGCGTAATGGGAACGGCAGTTAGAGTTCCCAATAGCTGGCCTACGGACGGTGGAAGCCGTCCGTCTGGTCTTAAAAGATTGGAGGAACAGAGGGCACGGAGCTCTGACATTTAGACTGTCACAGGTACTTACCGGACATGGCTGCTTCGGTAAGTATCTGTACAGAATACAGAGAGAGGCTGCTCCGGTGTGCCATGACTGCGGTGCACCGGAAGACACCGCGCAGCATACTCTTATAGAGTGTCCGGCGTGGGCGTTACAGCGACGAGAGTTGGTGGCAGTCGTTGGAGGAGACCTCTCGCTTCCCAGCGTGGTAAACGCCATGCTGGGAAGTGACAGGTCATGGCAAGCGATGGTCTCCTTTTGTGAGGACGTCATCTCACAAAAGGAGGCTTCGGAGCGGATCCGAGAGGCGGATGCGCACGCGGACCCGCTCCGAAGACGACGGCCAGGAAGGAGGAGGCGCCGATACGCGCACCTCATTCCCCCCTAGCTGTTGTAAGGGGATGACCAAATGCCCCGGTCATCCCCTAGCTGCCGGGCTCTGTTGAGAGCTAAACACCAGGGCTGCACGGTGCTTGACACCCCGGACCCGTAAGCCCTGTGTGTTAAAGCGGGGCATTAGGGGGTTTTTAACTGATATGCCATTATCTACGCGGCACTCCGACTTGAGCAAATCTGCTCGTCGGAGTGACGCGTAATGGAGAGCTCAGAACTCGCCGACCCCCTCCCGTCGGGTCGGAAAACGATCTTGATGGGGTGGGTCGGAAGGCGATAAGACCGCGTTTCCTCCTTACAAAAAAAAAAAAAAAAAAAAGGTCAATACCGCTCAATCCGCACGGAGTTTTTGGCGGGATTTTGTCAAGTTCAGTTCGGTGACTATTTTAATTATTCGCAAATTGATTCATAGTGGATATTGTGTCTTAAAATTGGTGCAGTTTTGTGGTACAAGTGTCTACGCAACTGAACAATATGTGGGATAATGGAAATAGGCGCGATCTTGGTTGTGTGAAGCTGAGACTTTTATTGTAGTGGTGGCTACCTCGGCTGACCTTACCGAGTAAACTGTCTTGATATACTTGCTGCCAAATGCTCCAAGCAGCATTGGAATGTGATGCACCCGCATTCTAATAAGACGCAAGATTTAGCTTTGCCTTTATTTTAAAAAAAGACTAAGAAACCAACACGCAAGAACTGGCTGTATGGCATAGTCCTTCGCCTGTCCTGAAAAGGGCAAAACATCTACTACTACTACTACTCAATCCGCACGTTATCCTTGTTGATACCTACCTATCCTTCGCGGGATTTGATACCTACACCGTAGCACAGATTATTCTAACCGTAGCGTAGTACCTATGACTGGGGCGCAAAACACGGGTCACCTGAGTCACCTCACGAAGTGTCACTAGGTACGTTACTTCCATACAAACGAAGTAACTTTGCTTAGAATTGAAGCCTTGGTTCTCCGCCAGGGATTAATCGAGCTGTGATCTGATGATGGCTACCCAGGGAGTTAATGAAGGAGATCCAAATCGCTATACACACATGTAGTATAGTGTTGGTGTATTTACAGGTTTGGCTACAACCCGTTCATGGACGAGTGCCAGCAGTTCCATTACACCGGGTGTGGGGGCAATATGAACAACTTCAGGACGCAGCAGGAATGCCAGTCTGAATGTGTCAATCCCCTGATGGGTTGCGATCCTGATTCTGGATTTCCTGTATTTTTCCCGTGATCCATACTGGGGTCGTACCGGCTAACGAATCGAGATTCGAAAAGTCTGCCGGGTTTCAAATTAAAACAGATAAATCGAGCCCCAATTGGGCCAAAATTGCGAACCCTACTTCATGAGGTCACACAAACATCCATATCTTCCAAATAACTTAAACAAATAGTACAATACGAAATTCCTTACTTCAATTTATCTTTTTTAATTTGAAACTCGGTAAATTTTCCGAAGCTCGATTCGTTAGCCGGTACGACCCCAGGACCTTAGATGAAATTAATTTCATCTAAGTACAGGACACTTATTTATTGTACCTACCTACCTACTTAATATAACGGTTTTACATAACAATAAAACCGATATTATGTGCCGAGAAGGAAAACATACAGCATTGTTTATGAAGAAGCAGTGTGTACTTAGCTTTATGTTAGTAGTCTGTGGCGCAAACCATAGACAAACTCGTACTTCCGGTTGCTGTCCGCTAGATGTCACCACTGTCACCGGCAAGGGCGGGGAGGTGCTCGCCGCCATGTTCGTAGCTCATAGTCTTCACCAGGAAGGACTTCCTGCAATGCTGTATGTTTTCCTTCTCGGCACATAATATCGGTTTTATTGTTATGTAAAACCGTTATATTGATGTGCCTCCGGAAAACATACAGCATTGTTTATGAAGACGTGTTTGCTATCTGCTGGTGAGAGTGATTAACACAACGCTATGATGATTATTTGTATATATGTATTACATACTTTGATAGTGTAAAATATAACATATTGGGCAGTAAGATTAATTTGGTTTATAGTATTTTCTATAAAAATATATCTTAATGTAATACTATTGGTGTTAACTATGAAGTTAACAAAAAGGCAAAATTAATGGACATCTATCAAATTAATCACGATAAAGAATAATTTCAACTAATATAATTATTAAGAATAAGTTCCACTTATCACTGAGAAGATCGATCAAAATCAATCGTGGGTTGGATTACCACCTGAGTGCATAGGTACAAAAAGAATGCTCTTCCCTAGTGTGAAATATAGCATTGAAAAATAAATATTTCATGCAAAGGTCTTAATTTGCGACCAATCAATATACTTACTGCTTTATACTGTAGTTATTAAAAAGTATAAGTAAGTATTTTATTTTTTCAGTGCTTTGTTTTAATGTAACTGAAGTAATGTAATAATAGAAAAACTCTGTTGGTTTCCTAAGAAAACAAATAAATGCTTTCCAACAGTTTAGTCCTCGTACCAGCCTAAAACGGCCACAGCACAGCACATCTGCATCTTCGGAGTTGCTTAGGCTCCGCTATCTATAAAGGTGATACTTACCTAATTTCCTATTACGATAGGATAGGTGATGCACATACTGTGATAAAATTATTTATTAAATTACCTGATTAATTTAGACCTTCTTTCGTACATACTATTCATCGAAATAATGCAGGTCTCCTAGAGAGAAAAAAAAATGAGTAAAGCAGGCCATATACGCTAGGTTATGCATGACGGTTTTAACCGAGCTGCAAAACCTTCATGCAAAACCGAGTTCAATAGAGAGCACACACGTAAGGTTACGCATGACAGTTTTAACCGAGCTGCAAAACCTTCATGCAAGCGGCACCCTGATTATCTAAAAAGAAACTATTTAGCGACCGGTTTCATTCCACATACATTGCTACTTTTCTTTGGTATGTTTTTTTTTTATTCAAAAAGAAGTAGCAATGGATCACTATCATCTATGAACTGCAACCGGTCGCTAAGTGGTTTCTAATTAGATAATCAGCCCGCCGCTCATGCACGCCGCTCGGTTATGCCTGTGGTCAAAACCGTCATGCATAACCTAGCGTATGGTGTGGTTGGCATTGGAGCAATTAAAAAAGAACTGTACCCCCCCCCCCGGTATTTGCCCTGTCCCTCAGATTTCTTCACTTATATTTTTGGGATGAATGACTTCTAGCAGAATTAATTCATTTAGATGAAATAAGCATATTATACAGGGTGTCCCAAAACTTTGCCACACGAAGGGAAAGTACCTTAAATATTGAAGGTAGGAAATTTTACTGAAAGAAGACTTCATTTTGTTTTTAAAAATATATGGAACTGCATTCAAAGATTTTTTTTTTAATTGATTGACTGATTCGATACGAATTGATGCAATCCGTAATTATTAAATTTTAAATGTTAAATTTCATGGCCTTCCATTTGTTTAAGATGCAGTGTCACTTAAGAAAAAGTAATCCTTATAAGTAACCCTTTGCTCATCATTGGTGTTGTAAAAATAAATACAAAAATGTTTTCGTTTTTGGTGGGTTCGATTCCTGGTTAAGGCAGGCGATTTTCCAAAAATCATTGAATTCAGTTCCATATATTTTTATAAACAAAATGAAGTCTTCTTTCAGTAAAATTACCCATCTTCAATATTTAAGGCTTTAAAACCATCATGCATAACCTTCATGCAGAACCTTCATGCAAAACCTTCATGCAAAACCGTCATGCATAACGCTAGGTTATGCATGACGGTTTTGACCACAGGCATAACCGAGCGGCTTGCATGACAGGCATGCATGACAGGCATGCAGTTTTATCCCACACACGCTCGGTTATGCATGACGGTTTTGACCTTACAGGCATAACCATCATGCATAACCTAGCGTATATGGCCGGCTTAAGTAACTTTTAAGCAGTGTTGGTACCAGGAAATATTTACCTATGTATTGGAACACAGCATCTAAGTTGACTGTCTGTGGGAATGTGTCAGTTTTCAACTGAAAGGTAAATATAAAATTAATATTTGGTCACAATCAATACTGTTGTTAGAAACTTTAATAGAGTGATTTGTGGACTTTTCACCCAGACGCTAGCGGTAACATTATTTGTTGTTTTACAAGCGACGTTTATAAGTGTTTCTTTGACTTAATTGGATTAAATTGGCTTAGAGCCGTACAAGGAACATGTTGTTTTATTGAATTAATAAAAAGATTTATTGATTTAATATGAGGTACACAAAAAAAAAACTTGTGATTGCTTTTTTTGTAAGTACTACAATAGTACTGTAGGTTAGTTTACCTTTACCTTAACACTTTTACTAAATAGATTAGAAACGTTTTACGACATTGGCAAGTTGAGCGTGTTTCAAGGCACATGTCATGTGGTCAAAGTGGCCAATCACGGGGTACAACCAAAGTTGTCTTTTTAACTCTGGTCAGTTATTTATTTGACAGTATTTGTGCCAAATTCCTCGTACCCTTACTCACCCGACGCCTCTTCTTCTGAGCTTTGTTTTATTAGACTGCCCCCTCCCCCAACTTTCAAAACGTCCAGGATGTATGCTTTCACCTGTGCATATGTCGTGTGGGTCATCCAGCAATGCAGATACTAAGTCCCCTAAATCTAAACGGTCCGAGGTGATTCAGGTTAATCTGGTGCGACTAACGGGTACGTTCTCGATACAGTTAGGTCAATGTTCAAATATTACACAATATCATGAGGAATATGCTGGTTGATGGAGCTACTTAGGGTAAGTGGTATCTCCAAGATCTGCCAAAAAGCTGAAGGCTTATAGTTATAATTGTACAAGAATTAAGTTCGCTGATGGAACTCGGCAATCTATGAAAACATGTTCTGAATAACATTGCCTTTGGTTGTATGTGCAATCTCTTATTATGCAAAAAAGTCCTCCGAAGACTTGTAGTTGCTCCGAGCTAGAGATGCCTTTTCGCTGGTAGTAGTCCTGCTGGCAAGCGCTAGGCGGTATGTTATTTTCGTTTCTGTCGCCTTCATATCATGTCGGAGAAAGCTAGTATTTGACGAGTCTGCCTTCAGTTTACTGAGAAATAGTTCTTTATTGTCCACATGCCTGGAATAGACGTTCTATCTACATAGAGCACCACATCTTGAATCCAAAGCATCTGTAGTGATAAAGTATAATTTTCGGAATGATATGTGGCTCCGCGTCACCCTATCATGTAATGATGTAGGTACTTAGTACCTATCTGCCAACAACAACCGATTGAGGTGTATGTCGTGGTCGTTGCGTGTCGAGCCACCTTAAGTGCGTAGTAATGCGATTAGCGGTTGTCAGGTCTGCGTTGCGCTATGGCGAACCCAAAGTTGGAGAAGTTCAGTTTACCCGGGCGATTTAGGAGCCGTTAAAGGGTTTGATACATCTTTGTTGCAAGGTCGAGGTCTTGTAACTTGATAAGGTTAACTTGTTTGTGAGTAAGCGAGGTCATTGTTTTTTCTATAGTTAATACAATGTATAATTTAAATCTTTTAAAATCGATACTGAGGTAGTTTCCAGCCCCAAATTTTCCTCATACCTCATGGATTCCGTAGCCTGGAAGAATAACCTGTACTGGTCTAGGTGAGTCCCCTGGCTTCCGCAGCCTGAAGTCATAAGCTACATTTGATACAAGAGTCTCACTTGGTGCATAAATCAATAAATAAAATGTCTTACTGGTCGAGGTGAGTCCTGGCTTCCGCAACCTGAAGTCATAAGCTATATTTGGTTCAGGAGACTCACTTGGTGCATAAATCAATAAATAAAGTGTCTTATAGCTTCCGCAGCCTCCAGACAGCATGTCTCACGGCTTCCGCAGCCTCAAGACATAGCTTGTATTGGACCAAGTGCCTCACAGCTTCCGCAGCCTGAGACATAACTTGGTTAGGTCCTGAAGGACCAAAAAGGAAGTCGTCTAGGCAGACTAGCGCTTGACAACCTTTTGCATGCAAGGTCTCCGCGACCTAGCATGTTCCTGATGAAAAGAAGTGAAATGTTGATGACCCAAGGGATGCATGTCATTTCGAGTAACTGACCTTGACAACTGACCTTGACAACTGACCTTGACTTTTGACCTTCATAACTGATCTTGACAATTGACCTTGATAACTGATCTTGACAATTGACTTTGAGAAGTGTCCAACTCTGTCATTCAATACTAAGATTGGAGGAACTCAACTGAATGTGAAATTGTTCGAAACGACTAGGTTTTAATGAATTTCGTTCAGGTTCCGAAGTCAAAAATTGATCGCTTATGCTTTTCTTCCGCAGAAAAAGCTTGCAAATAAACCACGGGCGTCTGTAACGCCGCGCCGGTTAAAGGTCGAAACGTTGTTAGTTCCTTATGGTGCTCGATAATTTCCAACATTATTAGCGATTGTTTTTGACTTTGAAAAATACTAAGTAACTTTTAGTAAAATCTTTTCGAAAAACAACTGAACTATTGTACTGATCACAACGCAATCTGAGCGACGATAATTTCAAAAAACAATCCACTCCACAGTAAAGTATAATCTCCAAAACGAAAATAAGGAGCAGCGGAAATTTCACGAAAGAAATCATTTCGCTACCATCATTATATAAAACTATCTCACTAAAAAACTGAGCATCTGAATTTTAAGGTTGTTGTTATTCAGTGCCGTCAGGCCTTCGTGGGCCAAATATATAGATAGATAGATAGATAAAAAGTTCTCAAGCAAATCAAGAATGCCTTGTGAGTTTGATTATTATAATTCTCTCAAACCGGATAAGTATTCATTAGAGCAGCTATGACTGTTTGATAGGTACCCAAATGCCATACTTTTATTGAGCCGACATAACGCATCCTTCAATTTTAGATTGTAGAACCCGACCGGGCTATCATATGATGCAAATTAAACAATGTTGCCTTGTATTGTAGGCGAGTAAAAGGCACTTATCTTTTTACGTCAGCAGGTATAGAGAATTTAAAGAAATTGTAAGCAAAGTGGTGCAACCGTCGACGGTCTTTTGCTGATTGAACAGTGTTAAACGGTTTATATACAATAAACACCATTTGTTTTAAGCAAACAAAGATCGAAACTCAGTATTGGCATTATTGGCTAGCTCAGAAAACTCCCTAAGAATTCATTGGTGCATGAAAATAACACAATTATATTTGAGGGTAGACTGACCTGATTGATTACTAACGTGTCGATCCGATGATCGTCCGTTACCTGTGGATTTGCTGCTGCTGCTGCTGCTTGCTGCTGTCCCTGCTTGATGCTGCTGCTACAATCTCGTACGCTGGATCCTTCTCTGGTTTCGAGGTGCATCAGTCGTGTGCCATTTTTATTTTTTCACAAAAACCGTATAAAAAGGTGTTAATTAAAAATAAACTTATTTTTTAATTTTGAGCAATCATTTATACGAACAACCGAGCTCAAAACGCGTTCATTTTATACGATTGAGTAGATATAAGCGGATTTACGTCCGCTCGCGGCAAAAGTACACAACGCTATGAGCTACGAACATGGCGGCGAGCACCTCCCCGCCCTTGCCGGTGACAGTGGTGACATCTAGCGGACAGCAACCGGAAGTACGAGTTTGTCTATGGTTTGCGCCACAGACTACTAACATAAAGCTAAGTACACACTGCTTCTTCATAAACAATGCTGTATGTTTTCCGGAGGCACATCAATTAAAAGTTATGCTTAGTGTGTTCGTATTAATTTTTTTCGTATATTTGTGTTTACTACCTAATTTAAGAAAGCACCAAAACAAGGCCCGCTTATGCTATATTTTCAAAATGGCGGATCCAAAATGGTCCAACGGTTAAGTTATTAATTACAACCCGATTAAGTTAACTCGGCAGCTCGGCACCTGGCTCGAATGATTTTTCCCACACGAGACGACTTTATGGTCTGATACTTTAATGACTGTGTACTAGGCAGTATGATAGTACAAGGTGGTACTTTGCGTTTCTGGCATTATGCGTCGAAAGGGTAACAGCACTTGAAGCCTGAAGCACAATAATATGTGAACGATTATAATAAAACATCGCTTTCGATTCAGGTGCCAGTTAACTTGACTGGGTTGTAGTAACATCAGAAAAAAAAATTCAGCGTAGTCCGCTGGAGCGCAAAATCATTGGAGCGAAACCTACATGGTCGAATAACCCGCCAACGACAAACTTTGTGGCGAAATATAATTTTAGGCTAGTTTGAAACCCAAAAGGCTGAAAATAAATCGAAAAAATTTCAGCGTAGTACGCTGCTGGAGCGAAAAATCATTGGAGCGAACGAAACCTACACGGTTGAATAACACAACAGCGACAAACTTTGTGGCAAATATAATTTTAGGCTAGTTTGAAACCCAAAAGGCTGAAAATAAATCACAAAGTTCAAGTCTCATTTAAATCAATAAAACAAAAGGTTATATTTTGAGTAGGTAGCAGGGCTGTAGCTAGAGTCGAATTTGAGGTAGGGCAGCATTGGTTACAGGTAGGGCGGAAGCAGTGCCGGTTTTAGCACTACCAGCGCCCTAGGCGACATTTCTACGGGGCGCCCTCTATCTGCGATTCCAAGATTTTCTAATTTGCCTGTTAGTTGAAAAACGGCCGCGCAGCGCGAGTTTTAGTCAGTTTCACCTACTAATCTTGTAATCTTGCTTGTTTATAGTTAAAAAGAAAACGGCCGCGCAGCGCGATTTTTAATCAGTTCCATCTACTAATCTTGTAACCTTTGCTTGTTTATAGTAAAAAACAGCCGCAAGGCGCGATTTTTATTCAGTTTCATCTACTAATCTTGTAATTTTGCTTGTTTATAGTAAAAATAAACGGCCGCGCAGCGCGATTTTTAGTCAGTAGATGGTTGAACTTCCAAATCACTCTCATTGACAAATCACCATCAACAAGATGGTTGAACTTCAAATCACTCTCATTGTTTAGACTACTCTCAAGTTCAGACTATGACCAAACAATTTAATTATAATATATTATCCTAGTTTTTGGTATTTTTAAGGTAAGGCATTGTGATTTCAAGGTAGGGCATTGCCCTACAATGCCCACCCCTAGCTACGGCCCTGGTAGGTAGGTACTATGTCCAAATTATCATTCGTTTTTACCAAAATGTTTTTTTATTAAATGTCAAAAATTATTAATCACTATAAGCTCAGAACTTACCTACAGATAGTTATTTTTTATTTCCTGTAGTAATATCCCATGATAAGCGTAAGCTTGGGTTGTAAAACCCAAACAAAATCAATAGCTAATACGAAATAAGATAGTAGGTAATTCCTGCTTACATTTAAAGTTACACTAAACAAATTATACATTTAAGGTAGGTAGTCCTGAATTTTTCTACCTAAACTGTGTTATTCAGAGTGCGTTCTGTTACATCCCTTAGATGTATAGTTAGTTGCTGACAACCCTGGATAATATTGCTGATCCAGCGTCTGGTAGACCAGTTGGCCGCGCTCGATTCCCGAGCGCTTCAGTCTCATTCCAACCTCCGTGACGGCTGCCATTTCGGGAAAAATACCAAATCTTCGTTTAATTTCTAAATCCTTTTTTTTAAAACCCAAACCGCGAGACTCGCCCTAACATTCTGGTGGCAGCTAAAGGGATCTTAAAAAGGTCCTCGGTCCGTCTCCGTTCCAAAGTCCTAAAATTGTAAAAAGTGCGTGATTTTACGCGTATAAATACAAAATCTATTTATCTCTGTGTCTGTGTCCAATGAAAACTCTGTGTCCAGTGTAAATCTACTTCTATATCCTGCATAAACTTACCTCTGTGTCCAGTGAAAGAAAAACCTATAACCAGCGTAAATCACACGAGTCTCGTCTCTATCCCTAATAATCTCCGTATCCAGTGTGAACTTACCTTTATATCCAGCGCAAAATTACCTCTGTGTCCAGTGAAAGAAAACATTATACTTACCAGTGTTACCTGCGTTCAACGTAAACTGTACAAATCTCGTCCTTGCATCCAGTGATCTCCGTGTCCAGTGAGAACTTACCTCCATAAGCAGTGCAATTCCTTGGTGAAAATCGCCTGACCCCTGCAATCAGTACCCTCGTCGCAGCCGTCCGTCGATTGCATCATCTACAACATTGTTGCAGCACTTCTACGAAACCTTAGTTCATCCGGCCGATCGTAATGAACCTTATCGCAGCTATAGCCGTTGTCGTGTTCTACGAACTGTGAGTTGTATTTTTGCTTATTGACTATTACATGCAGTGACTTTGTTCATCTTGTCGTCAGCGAAGAACTTAAATCTGTGTGCTAAATTTACTATTTCGTTTCCTTTGTTAATTTAAATAATACTATAACTGTGTTAAAATGCCCGAAACCAAGTCAAACCCAACTCTGCAGATACCCGTCGATGTCGATTTACCCGCTGAAACTGATGACGAAAGGGCACCTAGCCCAGTCGAAAAACAGAGGAGAGGGAAAAAGGCTTCCACTCCTCAACTCGAAATTTTAGATTTAAATATCATTTTAAAATTCATAAAACCATACGATGGCAGTAGGGAAACGTTGAATTCTTTTATTATTAATTGCAACAATGCGTATGAATTAGCGTCAAATCAGCAGAAACCCATCCTCTTCAAATATATCTTATGTCAACTCCAAGGAAAGGCGGAAGTTGCCTGCTCAATAAAAGAATTTCAAACTTGGGAACAACTCAAGGAATTTTTAAAAACCCAATTCAGTGATCGCAAACATTCTTCACACCTCCTTATGGAATTACAAGAGAGCAAACAACTTCCGGCCGAAAATGTAAGTCAATTCGCTCTCAGAATCGAAACACTGTTATCACAACTACTCACTGAAATCTCACTTAGTAACTGTAAACTTAAAGAACTCCCAGGTCGTACCGCGGCCATGGAGGAACTCGCTCTCCATCACTTCCTCATGGGTTTACACCCAAGAATCTCCAACATAGTCCGGTGTAAATCACCGAGATCCTTAAATGAAGCTACTAACTTTGCAATTTCAGAGGAAAGAATCCAACAAACCTTATATAAAAGGAGTATTCCCGAAGCTAGACGCGATAATCGCCCAGCAAGAATGAACAACCCTACTAGACCCTTCCAGCCACAAAGGCCATTCTCAGCCGCTCCGCAAAATCGCAATCCCAACTCCGCTCCTAATTTCCCTACCAGTTCCAATACAATCACGTGCCGGTACTGCAAAGCTCCCGGTCACTCTATTGAGCAATGCCGAAAGCGAGAGTATAATAACAGATTCCGGTCCTCGCAACCACCCTCTGGTTCTGTCCCATTCCACCGTGTCAACTTCAACGAAACTGAACCTCAAGGTTACGATGAGGTTGATGACCACTATGACCAGTCACAAGGTTTAAACTAGAACCCGTCTCGGTTAGGTGTCGCCCGAGACGCCATCTTAGTAAAGACACCACTATTCCAAATAAATCCGCTGTATCCACTGTATCCACTGAATCGACTAAATCCACTGAATCTATAAAAAAGAAACCCACTGTATCCACTGAATCCGCTGTATCCGCTGAATCTAAAAGAAAGAAACCCACTGTATCCGCTGTATCCACTGACTCCGCTGTATCCACTGAATCTACAAAAAGGAAATCCACTGTATCCACTGTATCCACTGAATCCGCTGTATCCAATAATTCCACTGTATCCACTGAATCTAAAAGAAAGAAACCCACTGTATCCGCTGTATCCACTGAATCCACTGCATTCACTGAATCTACAAAAAAGAAATCCACTGTATCCGCTGTATCCACTGAATCCACTGTATCCGCTGTATCCGCTGAATCCATTCCCAAATCTACTAAATCAAATCCCAGTTCCACTAAATCCACTGAATCAAAGACCAATCCTACCAAATCCTCTGAAGCACGTACCAGTTCCACTGAATCTAGGAATCCTACCAAACCCACCAAATCCATAACTACGAAATCTGAAGTGATCTACGAAATCGCGCTCGACCCTTCAAAAAAATCATTGCCTTACGTAATTGTTAACTGCGAAGCGACAGTACTTCCACTGACCCTCCTTATAGATACCGGTTCTTCTATCAGCCTAGTCAAAGATTCCACTCTCAAACCTAATCTTCCTCTCCAGAAGGAGATTCTCAAACTAAAGGGTCTTACTACAACAACATCGCAAGACGATGTCATTCCAACCCTAGGCTCGCTCAATTTACAATTATCACTTAGTGACAAAAATCCCAAATACCGTCTCACGCACAAATTTCATGTAGTAAGCGATCTAGATTTCCCTTATGATGGCATTATCGGTAACGATCTTCTGACCGAATCTCAAGGAAACATCGACTTCACCTTCGGTATTTTAACTTTGAAGAATTCTTACATCCATATTTACTTCTCAGAGCCAAATTATACAATTCCTGCTAGAACCGAAACCGTTATCGAATGCTCAGTATCAAACCCTGAGATAAAAGAAGGGTTGATACTTGACCAAAATTTATCAGAAAAACTTTTAATTGCTAATTGCTTAGTACATGTCAAGAAAAATAATAGAGTGAACATATCCGTTGTCAATACCTCTGAAGAACCCGTTACCATAAAATCCGATCTCAAACTTAAACTCGACCCTCTCGACTCTCTCGACTCTTCAGAATTCGTAGACCCGCCTATAGAAATCAATCATGTCAACACTTCGTATAACAGTTTTAAATGCACAAAAGAAGTACTAAATCAACTACGCACATCACACCTCAATAAAGAGGAAAAAGACGCTCTCTTACAACTTTGCTCTGACTATTCCGATATTTTCCACCTCCCTGGGGAAAATCTTACCCATACAAATGCTCTCAAACATGAAATTAAGACAACAACAGACGTCCCAATACATACTAAGACCTATAGGTTCCCCGAAGTCCATAAAGCTGAAGTACGAAAACAGATTGACAAAATGCTAGAACAAAACATCATAGAACCCTCTGATTCCCCTTGGTCATCACCTATCTGGGTGGTACCCAAGAAACTTGACGCTTCCAATACACAGAAATGGCGCGTAGTAATTGACTACCGCAAACTCAATGATGTCACTATTGGTGACACATATCCCCTTCCACAAATTACCGAGATATTGGATCAACTCGGTAATAGTAAATATTTCTCTACCCTAGACCTTGCCTCTGGATTTCATCAGATTCAATTAAATGAAGCCGACAAACCTAAAACAGCTTTCACAGTCCCTGAAGGGCATTACCAATTCTCCAGGATGCCATTCGGCCTTAAAAACGCCCCTTCAACCTTTCAAAGGTTAATGAATACAGTCTTGTCTGGTCTCCAAGGCATTAGATGCTTCGTATACCTCGACGACGTAGTCTGCTATGGACACGACCTAAAATCCAGCATCAGTAATTTAACAGAAATCTTCCAAAGAATCCGTAAATTCAATCTCAAATTACAGCCAGACAAATGCGAATTCCTAAGACGCGAAGTCTGCTACCTGGGGCATATAATCACTGAACAAGGCGTCAAACCGAATCCCGAAAAAATCAAGGCCGTAATCGCATTTCCTGCGCCAGAGTCCCCTAAAGACATAAAGTCGTTCTTAGGCCTTGTTTCCTATTATCGTCGTTTTATTCCGGACTTTTCCAAAATTGCCAAACCCCTCACTCAACTTCTGAGGAAAGATACTAAATTCAACTGGGAAAACCAACAACAAGTCGCTTTTGACACTCTGAAACAAAAATTGACCACTGCACCTATCCTTTGCTATCCTGACTTTACAAAACCATTCGTACTTACCTGTGATGCCTCTAACCACGCCATCGGCGCTGTTTTGTCCCAAGGTCCCATCGGCAAAGATCATCCTATTGCGTATGCATCCCGAACTCTAAATAAAAACGAAGTAAACTATTTCACTATGGAGAAAGAACTCCTCGCAATCGTCTTCGGATGCAATACATTCCGACCATATCTATATGGTCAAAAGTTCCAGATCATTACAGACCACAGACCACTTAAGTGGCTTTTCAATCACAAAAACCCTAACAGCAAGATGCAGCGCTGGCGTCTGATGCTCGAAGAATATGAATACGAGATCATTTATAGGAAAGGTAGACTTAACTCAGCCGCAGATGCTCTCTCCCGTTATCCCGTAAATCCCGTCATTCCAAATCAACCTGAAAAAGAAAATACTAACCCTGACTCTACCGACGCCGACAACGACAACATACAACCTCCATTCAGTCCGCTGACTCTCGACGATCTTGGCGTCAATCTCCCTGCTACTCCTGACTATGACAGCAGCAGCTTACCTCAAATAGACTTGTTAGACGACGATGACGATTTCCCATTCAACTATAGCCCCACTGATCCTACTAAATCCAGTCAAATAAAATCTCCAAAATCCGATAACGCTCAACCATCAACTAGTCAAGAGAACTTACCTGATCCAACTCCTTCGACTCCAATGCAAAATCCTGCCATACCTGCTATTTCAAATCCTGAAACTCAAGAATACTTACCCGACTTGACACCTTCCACTTCAGCCCAAGATCCTACTATATCTGCTACTCCGAACCCTGAAATCCAAGAACCTGAACAAGCTCCACTGAATCCTGAAAACTCACCTTCGCAAGCTCCTGACTCTCCTCCAGCTTCCGATGATACTTACACTAATGACGAATATTCCAAATTCCTGAAAGAAATTAACAATAAAAACAATCAATTTAACACTAAAATTACTGAACATAACCAGTCCCTCACGAAAACCCACTGTAAAATCATCCTAATTCCTACATCTCTAGATTTAGATGAATCCAATCCGTACTTACCTGAAATCTTAGAAAAGGTGACAGACGAAACACGCTACAAAGAAAAACAATTGTACACTTTCGAAAAAGTTCAAACCAATGATAACAAAATTACTTACCTTATTTTTCCTAAAGTGCACCATTTCGATGAATGCACTTATCCAGAGATCTACCGAACACTTAAAAACATTAAAACTCATTTAACCTCAAACGAAGACAACATTTCTGAAATTGCTATTTCTGACTTTAGAAATCCATTTCAAAGTTTATCTTTTGCAAAATTATATAACATGATAGTGTACATTTTCCACAATACTGATATACTAATAAATATTTATCACGATAGTATAATTTATCCAACTCTCAGTGAAATTAAAAAGATTCTAAAAGAAAACCATGATCTTCCCGTTGCAGGACATTTAGGCTGCAACAGGATGCTTAACCGTATCAAAGAGAAATTCTACTGGAAAGGTATGAAAGGCGACGTAGAAAACTATGTCAAAGCTTGCCCTTCATGCCAAGAAAATAAAGCCCTTCGACAACTCAATCGTGCTCCGATGCAGATCACTACTACCTCTACCAGCCCATTTCAAAGAATAGCCCTGGATATCGTCGGTCCCTTACCTGAATCCGGCCCTGCCAAATTGAAATACATAATGACTCTTCAAGATGACCTCACGAAATTCTCCGTAGCTTATCCTCTTCGCAGTGTCTCCTCAGAAGAGACCACTGATTGCCTTGTGCACTTTATTTCTCTGTTTGGAATTCCTCAGACTATCCTCACAGACCAAGGTACCAATTTTACTGCTGATCTCTTTAAAAAGACTTGCAGCTTCCTGAAAATCAAACAGTTGTGGTCTACTCCATACCATCCCCAGACTCAAGGAGCTCTCGAGAGGAGCCATTCTACTCTTAAAGAGTATCTTAAATCCTATGTGAATGAAAATCAAGACGACTGGCCACGATACGTTTATACAGCGATCTTAGCCTATAACACCGCTACCCACAGCACTACTAACTTTTCGCCATACGAACTATTGTTCGGGCATAAAGCTTTCATCCCTGATTCCCTGTATAGCCAAGACCTCACCACATATCCTGACTACGTCAGAATGCTTCAACATCGCCTTAAATTATCCTGGGAAAAGGCGTATCAAAATATACAAAATTCGAAAGAAAAATCTAAATCCTATTACGATGCAAGAACTCGATCCATTCGATACAAAGTAGGTGATTACGTCTACTTGAAAAACCATTTACGACTTCGTAAGGCGCTCTCTCCGATTTGGAAGGGTCCTTACAAAATCCTTGCCGTTCACGGAAACAACACTGTAACTTTACTAATAAATAGGCGCCATGTGAAGCACCACTTTGATGAAATTAAATTAGCAGGCGTCTTTCCCAGTAGTCCCTAAGATTAGGAATAGCATATTTTAGTCTATAGTAATTCTACTATTTTACTTATTATTATATCGTTTTTATTTTCACTATTAGCTATATTCATAGTTTTATTAATATAGCATTAGGTTTTAATAACAGTCGTTATATAACTCAATTTTATTTTCAGTGTGCCAACCTCAGTAGCGACAAGTTTTGTAGAACAAATTTCATCGAGTCCAGGCTTATATTTCGATTATGTGGGAAAGGTTAAAATAAAAAATGGTAATTTGAATTTAGTCATCCCGATAGATATTTCCCACATACAATTACACATTGAGAATATAAATTCTGTATTAGAAACAGTTACGTACTTTTGCAATAAAACAAAAGAATTTGACGTATCAGAATGCGAAAATATAATAGAACCGCTAATAAGCCATTTTAAAAATATGGTTAAAGAATATTCATCTATAACCCATTTGATTGATGACAGATTGAAACGCAGAGCTTGGTTTGGCGGAATAGGTACCGCTTTCAAACACATATTTGGCACCCTAGATGAGGATGATGCCGAAAAATACGATAGCGCTATAAATTATGTACAAGACGATCAGAAAAGGATAGCTTCATTAGTGAAAGAACACATTTTAGTAACTAGAACTACATTAACTAGATTCAATGAAACCATCAAAAGATTGAAATCTAATGAAGATAACCTGAACCTAGCTATCGATAAACTTTCTATAAAACTTAAAGATTTATCCAATAAAACAGATCATTTGTTAGTAATGTCCGGATTAAACACAGTTTATAATAACTTAGAAGCATCCATCCTTACTTTGTCCTTCCAAATTGAGGATATTACAAATGCTATTTTACTTAGTAGAGTAAATATCATTCACCCATCTGTAATAACCCCACAAGAATTGTACAAAGAATTGTCAGATCATTATAAATACTTACCTAACGAATTAGAATTTGTTATACCTTTGGAATTGAAACTTATCCATAAAATCTTGAACATGTCAAAATTAATTTGTTATTACTTAAATAAGAAAATAATGTTTATACTAACAATTCCTCTCACAAACCCACTTGAATTTTATTTATATAAAAGTATTCCTTTACCGATACCTCATAATGTAACAAATCCAAATTCATTCAGTGTTATAATTCCCAGTAGCAAATATATAGCTATTACTAAAGATAAGACCCACTATTGTAATGTAAATGATATAGATACTTGTCAAATTATCGACCATCAAAATTACCTATGTAAAATAATGAATATATTTCCGACATCTGCCAATCCCAATTGTGAAAGTGAATTGTTATCAAAAGTAGTTTCATCCCTTCCGGAATATTGTAAAACAGAATTTGTTAATGGTGAATTAGATATTTGGAAACCAATTCGTAATAATAGATGGATATTTGTACAATCGAAATCTAGTAAATTAACCATAGATTGTCTTCACTCAGAACCGATTGATATAAAACTATTAGGCACCGGAATTGTATATATACCTATCCATTGTAAAGCATATTGCAAGAGTACTAGACTTTTACCCGATTACAATGTTTTGAATGTAACCATACCTTCGATAACCTTAGATTTTAATTTGATTAATGATTCTTGCTGTAGTTTTAAGAAATTTAAAGAAGTCGCGAATAGTGTTCCTTTGTTAAAGTTAAACAACATAGATTTGGAAAATTTACCCCTTACGCAAAATTTAGATAAAAATATGATAAAAGATTTAAATGAAATTATAAATAAACCTCATTTCGTTCAATACGGGGCACACTATTCTACACTTATTATATTTGTAATTATAATTGTAATTCTATTCTGTGTATTTAAATTGTTTAAGAAAATAAATAAACCTGGCAGCCTTCACAGACAAATGGAAATTCCTAAAGTAACGTTTAAAAAGAAAATTACGAAAAAAGATGATAAACAGTCAGAACACGAAGTTATAGAATTAGCAGATATAGAAATAGAATCCAAACATATAGAAGTTCCGCCTTCCCCAAAAACGCGTAGACAGATATAAACATAAATACATATAATTATATAAATAAATATATATATTATAAATACATAAATAAATATTATAAATAAATAAATAAATATTATAAATAAATTGAAATACAAATAATAATAAAAAATATATCTAATTATTTTTAACTTTGAATTACTTTTACATAAACTTCCGAATATCAATCCTGAAGTTTATTTTTTCATGGGGGGAGGTGTTACATCCCTTAGATGTATAGTTAGTTGCTGACAACCCTGGATAATATTGCTGATCCAGCGTCTGGTAGACCAGTTGGCCGCGCTCGATTCCCGAGCGCTTCAGTCTCATTCCAACCTCCGTGACGGCTGCCATTTCGGGAAAAATACCAAATCTTCGTTTAATTTCTAAATCCTTTTTTTTAAAACCCAAACCGCGAGACTCGCCCTAACAGTTCGTTAAACTAGGGCCAAAGTTAACTGCGGACTAACGCCATTTTAGCGCCAATCGTATTCAGTTCAGAGTGACAGTTTAACGTTTAGTCCCACCGTTTAAGGATTAAAAAGTGCATTGTGATTGGTTTACAAGAATTAAACTAGGTTTTATTAGAATAGTCTTGCACACTAGTTTTGTGAAACATCTCTGAATAAGACAGTTTGAGTTTCAAACTAGCTGACAATTATGTGGGTTTCTCTCCAATGATTTTTCGCTCCAGCGTACCTACCACGCTGAATTTTTTCGCCACAACGCACGTGTGTCGCTACAGCCTTATTCGAAACCAAATACGGGACCCTATCAATGTAGGTACTTATCTATCACATACATAAGCACAACAGTGTAAGTAAATAAAAATATTTTTTTGGTAGGTAATAAGGAAGTGTTTTCACCAACAAATGTCTATTTAAATGAAGTTTTAATAAAATTATAATAATTATTTCAATAGTAAAAATATCGTAATTAGATATCCTCCTCTTCATCTTCTTCTTCAGCAGCTGCTTCTTCTGCAGTTTCCTGCTAAAAAAAATATGCTGATTTATTCCATATTTAATTAAGCATGTTCCAGACGGATGTAATCACGCCTCCCATCAAAGGTCACCTTGGTGGAAGCTTGATTGGAGCGTGATTTCCATCCGTGGATTGTGTTGCGGCTACACGATTTTTCATCCAAGCGCCAACACGGTCGCCCTTCATTGTGAATCGCACTCGCATAGCAAACAAAATCACACGTGCCGTATTGTAAAAATGGCTCCTAATTTGTCGAAATTTCAAAAGGTGGGCGTTTCTTCAGCGCTTTTGTCTCTAAATGACAACAGAAAACAAAAACAGAAACGGAAGTGGATCACTCCATCTTCGGATGGATCTCGCGCTCTTCCTCCAATGACGTTGAAGTTTATTTGGATTGGATGGAGAAATTTGGATTACATCTACCGTTTAGCTCTAGATGGATGGTATCAAGCAAGGTCACCTCTGATGGGAGGCCGGATTACATCAGTCTTCAACATGCTTAAGTTATTATCAGACCTACTACTCAAATGGCCATTATACTAAAATTGACGCTAGTACAATAGAATATAATTACAATGTATGGGAATCAAATGAGTATAAAGTAAGCTAACGTTTAGCTCCTATCAATCACATACATTGTCATTCTATTCTACTAGCGTTAATTTTAGTAGAGAATGGGCATTTGAGTTGGCGCTCAGGGGCCCAATTTTTGAATCGCTCGGCAGGCGTCGAGCGCTCTTTTCGACTGATTTTCGTTCGACATATGACTCAAAACAACGAGATGTCGAACGAAAATCAGTAGAAAAGAGCGCTCGACGCCAGTCGAGGGATTCAAAAATAGGGCCCCTGGCATCCAGCAGTGTAGAATAGAATGGTAGAGTCTGTCTAAAAAGTCTGTTTACATGAGAAATTATTAAATTATTTTTAAAAACTTATACTGGTAACCCTTGTAACGTTGCACGTACATATTTATAAAATGATACGTATTTTTTTAATATACTACATTTTAAAATAAATAATATGCAATTTAAAACTATATTATTTATTAAATAACTAAAGAAAAACATTAATAAAACTATTTACAACCTTATCCTAATTAATAATAAAAATAAACTTAAATATTAAATTGAACTATACTTTTAAAACTACAAACCTACTTAAACATTAATTACTAACACAATAACGTCACTATAACAATTAATAACACTAAACAAAATCATAACAAATAAAATAAATTGAATATAAATTGTCCTCCGCGATGTGTGACCACTTGTACTTTAAGTTGTTTCTTTTGTATTCGAAACCGGTCGACGTTGAGCTCGGAGCGACATTTGAATAACGTTCGTGGCGAGATCATTCCAAAGTGGCTTGGAGGGAATACGTTTCTAACATTTCTTTAGACATTAATTGTATTTATCCAAATTACACCTTGATTATTAAAATTCAGTTCGGTATCGTTTAATACCGCTTTTAAAAAGTGTTTTCAACCCCGATTGGGTAAGTGTTGAATCGATTTTATTGTGTTAGCTTGCAACGTCGTAGTGACCTAGGTATTTGATTTTGATTTCTATGCTTTAAATTATTATTGTAGTTTGGTGATTGATTATGACGCTCCTAGTAACATAAATGTAAATAATTGTTCTTTTAAAGCATTAACTATAATTTTAGTTAGCCGTTACGGCTTGTAAAAAATTCTACCCTCATATAAAAATAAAATTGTTAAAGTTTCGAAATTTAGTTTGTTTTACTTATATTAAAGAGTAAAAGTAGTTTTCTTAATTATAATAACAATTCAGTATTCTTTTTATGTAAATTCCTATCTGCATTAATTTTATTCAAGCCACTACACCGCTATTATCGGTCATCCCTGATAGCCTTCTGCTGCGGTTGATCGGATAGCTCGATGTGGTGGACGTATTCTAATACGCCCAATGTTGGTGAATTTCAGGGTTTGACGCTGGGACGTTTCTTCCCGGGACGTTTTTTACGCACGGATTTTCACGCTGGGACATTTTCTTCCCGGGACGTTTCACGCTTGGACACCGCCCGCACTACGCGCCCGAACACCAACTTGTGGCCCACCTCCATCCGTCGCCGACCACCTGCGCGACGAAGCCGGCAGAAACACAGGGAAGTGCCGATCCGCGGAGCACAAATTAAGGGGCTTCTCCCCGCGACCCTATCTCTCGTAATTTTTTTTTTCAATATATTTTTTTGTTGACGCACAGCCCTTTCTTTTCTTTTTATCCAAACGGCTGCCCCGTCACACTGGCGCCTTCAAACGTGGTCTTTGCTTAATTTGTGCTTACGCTTAGTAGATGTGTGTATGTGTGCTTTTTATTTTTTATTTTTGTGAAACGTTTTTTTTGGTTGCCAGCAACTTGGGTGTACATACTGATATAAATTGTGCTATTGTATGCTATTTTTTAATTGTTTTATCAAGATTACCAATATTTTTTGTGTGAAGGTAGTCAAAAATTTTATTTGTTAACGATTTTTTTAAATTTGAATTGTATGTACACACTAGTTCGCATTTAAGCTTTTTATTTTTTAGTTTTGTGTGTGTGTTTTTTTTATTTTGCTATTTTTTGTGTGTTTTGTGTGATTTTTATTTTACAACCAAAACGTTACTTAGCTGTTGTAACAGAAGGAATCATAGTTAGTTTTAGTAGATTCTTAGTTAGTTGTTTTTTTATTTTGCTTTCCGTTCAACATTTACCCAATTTTTTTTTTCATTATGGCTTATCCAGTAAAATTTTTATCACTTCAAAAATTGGAATTAGAATATGAAGTTCTCATTAGAGGTACTACTCCTGCTTCAACTGTACAGGACTTACGTAAACAAATAGCAAAATTAGGTCCAATTTTTCCTTCTGAGGATATTTTAGATAGTCCTTTGGAACCTACTGAGGATTTAAAGGGTGTTAATGAAGTTTTACTTAAAATAAAAAGTTATTTAGAATCGGATTTGAGCCAGAATGTCTTGCTACGAGCTCTAAACTTATTGAATCATCTATATCACCGTATAAACCGTATCATTTGCGACGACAAAACGAAAGCAATTTATGATGCAAGTGTCACACAATTTAAATCTTTGTCTAACTCATTTAAGTCTGTGAAAGACAAAGGAACTGATCCCTTGTCTTCCACTGGCTTTGAGGAGCCACCAACTTCATCGTTCCCTGTGAACGTCTCTGTGACGTGCGATCGTGGCAGTTTTCATGATGTTGCTAAGCTAAAATACGATGGCAAAAGTTGTGTCAGAGCTTTCATCGAACGTGTCTCTGAATATATTGAAGCTAGGAACATCACTGAACAAAAAGTTTTGTCGTATGCCACAGAGATTTTCACCGGTGACGCTTTACACTGGTTTAGAAGTGTTAAGAGTCAGGTTTCGGGCTGGAGTGATTTAGTAACTTTATTAAAAAAAGATTTTGACCAATCAGATTTTGATTATCGATTGCTTACTGAAATCCGTTCTAGAACCCAAGGAGAATTGGAGAACATTACGATTTATTTGTCCGTCATGTCTGGTCTATTTTCTCGCTTAACAAAGAAATTATCAGAAGATGAGCAACTTGAAATAATTCTCCATAATATTCGGCCTTGTTACGCAAGTACTTTAGCTTCGGTAACTGAAATAAAAACTATTGATAGTTTAAGAACTCTCTGTCGCAATTATGAAAACATTCAAGCACGTCTTGCTAATTTTCGTGAACCTCCAGCTCCGACACATGAAACCTTAGCACCTGAATTTTCATACAGGTATAATAATAAACACAAATTTCAAAATAAAACATATAATTCAAATAATAATAACCAGTATTTTAAACAACAAAAATTTTCAAACTATAATTCTAACACTAATAAATATTTTACTAACAATAATAAGCCTAATACTAATAATAATTATGTACATTCAATTGAAGTTCCTAAAGCTCGTTACTGCCCTCGTTGTCAGGTAAATACTCATAATTTAAGACAGTGTACGGCTGACAAAAAGGAAATAGTCTGTTTCAAATGTGGTCGTAAAGATGTCAAGACACCTCAATGTCCTGACTGCAATAGAAACAAGCCATCTAGTTCAAAAAACTGATTGCCGCGTTGAATTGTGAGCCTTTAGTAAATAATAATTTTGATAAATTAGATTGGGAAAATTGGCTTCAAACACTTAAATTGTTCTTTCGAAGTTACAGAACGGCCGCAATTCAACGGGATAAACCATTAAATGATTCGAGACCTTATGTCTCAATAAATATTAACGAACTCTCTGTTTCTGGTCTTTTAGACTCAGGCTCCGCAGTTACTATACTAGGCAATAATTATCACAAGATTTTAGAAAGTCATGGTTATACATTGATTGAAAGTAATTTTATTAATGTAACAGCAGCAGGAGGCCAGTCTTTATCTACTATTGGATATATAGATATTCCTATACATTTTGAAAATCAATTTCATATTATTAAAGCTTTTGTAGTGCCGGCTGTTGAAAATAATCTTATTTTGGGCGTTGACTTTTGGAGAAAATTTAATATTTGTCCTAAATATCTTGGTAGTATTTCGTACGGCAATATTTCTGATGTGGATACAAATTCTAATAAATTTATTCAGGGTTATGAGCAATTAGCTCCCTCTGAAAAGTCGATTGCGGACAACGTCATTGAACAGTACAAAGAGATATCTTTTGAGCGCAAGGGATTAGGTAAAACCAGTATTATAACACACCGAATTGATACTGGTGATGCTCTGCCAATTCGACAGAGGTATTATCGCATGTCACCAGAGAAACAACGTGTATTGGTTGAGCAAGTCGATGAAATGTTGTCTCTTGACGTCATCGAACCTTGCGAAAGTGCATGGTCTTCGCCAGTTCTGTTAGTTACCAAAAAGAATGGATAACCACGTTTTTGCCTTGATAGCCGCAAGTTGAATTCAGTAACTAAACGTGACGCTTATAACTTGCCTTATATATCCGAAATCCTCGACAACTTAAGGGATGCTCGGTACCTCAGCAGCATAGATCTCTCGAAATCGTTCTGGCAAATTGAAATCGCTCCTGAAGACCGGGACAAAACCGCATTTTACGTTCCTGGCAGGGGTTCACTTAGATTTAAGAGGACTGCGTTTGGCTTAACCAACGCACCGGCCACTCAGCAGCGTTTGGTCGATTTGTTGTTTGGTGAGTTCGGTCCCAACGTTTTTGCCTATATCGATGACATTATTATCATTTCGCCAGACTTTCAATCACATGTGTCACTTTTGATTCGCGTCCTTGAAAAATTGAAACATGCTAATCTCACTGTTAATTTAGAGAAAAGTAAGTTTTTTCGTAGCCAACTTAAATATTTGGGCTATGTTGTTGACGGTTGTGGATTACGGACCGATCCTGAGAAAGTGCAGGCAATTTTAAGTTATCCGACACCTACTTGTCGAAAGAGCCTCAAACGCTTTCTTGGGACAGCTACTTGGTACCGTCGTTTTGTACCCAACTTCAGTACAATAGCAGGCCCATTAAATCGATTAACTTCCAATAAAAAGAATGCTCCTCCATTTAAATGGACACCAGAGGCTGAAGATTCTTTTCAAAAACTTAAGGAATGTTTAGTTTCTGCGCCAGTTCTCACCTGTCCCGACTACAACCAACCGTTTGAGGTGCACACCGATGCAAGCAGTTACGGTGTAGGTGCGATGCTTACGCAGACTATAGGAGATAAAGAACACCCAGTCGCCTACATGAGTCGTTCCTTGACCAATTCTGAACGCAATTATGGAATCACGGAACGTGAAACCTTAGCCGTGATAACAGCACTTGAGCACTGGAGGTGTTATTTAGAGAATGGTAAAAAGTTCACTGTCTATACCGATCACAGCGCGTTAAATTGGTTCCTTACTCTAAATAACCCTACCGGTAGACTGGCTCGTTGGGGAGTCCGATTGTCGGCATTTAATTGTGAAATTAAACATCGTCGCGGTGTTGACAACGTTATTCCCGATGCTCTTTCTAGGGTTACAGCTCCAGTTGGTGCCATTTCTTCTTCCGATTTATCGGACACTAAAGATGAATGGTACAAAACAATTTATAACGGATGCGTTAATATTCCTCAAAATTTTCCAAATTTTTTAATCAAAGATAATATATTATATAGACTTTGTAAGAGTAAATACGTAACTAATGATGAATTTTCGTGGAAAATAGTAGTTCCGTTAGAATCTCGTGAACAAATAATTAGAGAGAACCATTGTGAGCCTACAGCAGGTCACTTGGGCATTTTCAAAACCTATAATCGTCTTACATTACGTTACTTCTGGCCAGGCATGCATAAGGACGTGGTTAAGTTTGTTGGTTCTTGTGACAAGTGTCTGGAGTATAAGGCACAAAACCACCAGACTCTCGGAGTAATGGGCCGTCCTAAACAATGTTCGCGCCCATATCAAATGATTTCCATTGATCTCATGGGCCCTCTGCCCGTAAGCCGCAAACAGAATAATTATATATTTGTAGTCACATGTTGTTTTTCCAAATTTTGTTTAATATATCCGATTAAACGAGCTACATCAGAGGTCATTATCAGAATTTTGGAAGAGTCGGTCTTTATGGTTCATGGCATTCCTCAAACCATTTTTCTTGATAATGGGTCTCAATTTATTAGTCGCGATACTGAGACGTTTTTTAAAAAGTATAATATTCCTAATATCTATTTTACACCTAAATATACGCCGCAAATCAACACGGTTGAACGTTATAATAGAACTATTATCACTTGTCTATCAACTTACGTTGACAACGACCATAGAACTTGGGACACTTTCATTCCAAAGGTACAATTTGCGATTAACAACTCTGTAAACGAGGCAACTGGATTTACTCCATCGTTCTTAGTGTATGGTAGAGAGCTTGTTACATGTGGTACTCACTACCTTGATACGGATTTAGGCGATGAAGTTTTATTCCTGCCACGAAACATCTATGCTGAGAACCTGGGTTGTCTTGCGGATATATTTGCCGAAGTTCAGGCAAAGCTGCACCACGCTCATGCAAAAAATACGGCTCATTATAATTTGCGTCGTAAGCAAGCCGAATTTAATATTGGTGACATCGTCATGAAGCGCGCTTATGTTCTTAGCGATAAAGATAAGAGGTTTAGTAAAAAGTTAGCGCCAAAATTTATTAAATGCCGTGTAGTAGCTAAGAAATCGCCTCTCGTATATATATTAGAGGATATGTCAGGCAAAAATTTAGGTACATGGCATATCCACGATCTAAAATTAGTTCGTTTTAATAAATAGATTAATAATCTTATATTATTTCATTGTATAGTAATTTTTTTTTCTCAATTTGTTACTAGGGTTTAAGTGAGTAATCAACAGACTAGTTTATGTAAGGTAATGTGGTGCTTACCGATAACTTTATTTTCTTGCGTCAAAGACATCGTATTAGCATAATTATAGTTTGTATAGGTTATCTGTTTTTTTTAGTAGCAGACACCCTTTATATGTTTGATCGCGACAATGAATTTAAATTATATTTATTGCTGCTTTGATGAATGCGTGATGTATGTACGAACGGGGTGAAAAGGTTTTTTTTTGAGTGTGGAAATACAAACATAGACTTAAGTGCGGATTTTATTTTTATAGAATAAAATCCTTGGTGACGCGAGGGGGTAATGTAACGTTGCACGTACATATTTATAAAATGATACGTATTTTTTTAATATACTACATTTTAAAATAAATAATATGCAATTTAAAACTATATTATTTATTAAATAACTAAAGAAAAACATTAATAAAACTATTTACAACCTTATCCTAATTAATAATAAAAATAAACTTAAATATTAAATTGAACTATACTTTTAAAACTACAAACCTACTTAAACATTAATTACTAACACAATAACGTCACTATAAAAATTAATAACACTAAACAAAATCATAACAAATAAAATAAATTGAATATAAATTGTCCTCCGCGATGTGTGACCACTTGTACTTTAAGTTGTTTCTTTTGTATTCGAAACCGGTCGACGTTGAGCTCGGAGCGACATTTGAATAACGTTCGTGGCGAGATCATTCCAAAGTGGCTTGGAGGGAATACGTTTCTAACATTTCTTTAGTCATTAATTGTATTTATCCAAATTACACCTTGATTATTAAAATTCAGTTCGGTATCGTTTAATACCGCTTTTAAAAAGTGTTTTCAACCCCGATTGGGTAAGTGTTGAATCGATTTTATTGTGTTAGCTTGCAACGTCGTAGTGACCTAGGTATTTGATTTTGATTTCTATGCTTTAAATTATTATTGTAGTTTGGTGATTGATTATGACGCTCCTAGTAACATAAATGTAAATAATTGTTCTTTTAAAGCATTAACTATAATTTTAGTTAGCCGTTACGGCTTGTAAAAAATTCTACCCTCATATAAAAATAAAATTGTTAAAGTTTCGAAATTTAGTTTGTTTTACTTATATTAAAGAGTAAAAGTAGTTTTCTTAATTATAATAACAATTCAGTATTCTTTTTATGTAAATTCCTATCTGCATTAATTTTATTCAAGCCACTACACCGCTATTATCGGTCATCCCTGATAGCCTTCTGCTGCGGTTGATCGGATAGCTCGATGTGGTGGACGTATTCTAATACGCCCAATGTTGGTGAATTTCAGGGTTTGACGCTGGGACGTTTCTTCCCGGGACGTTTTTTACGCACGGATTTTCACGCTGGGACATTTTCTTCCCGGGACGTTTCACGCTTGGACACCGCCCGCACTACGCGCCCGAACACCAACTTGTGGCCCACCTCCATCCGTCGCCGACCACCTGCGCGACGAAGCCGGCAGAAACACAGGGAAGTGCCGATCCGCGGAGCACAAATTAAGGGGCTTCTCCCCGCGACCCTATCTCTCGTAATTTTTTTTTTCAATATATTTTTTTGTTGACGCACAGCCCTTTCTTTTCTTTTTATCCAAACGGCTGCCCCGTCACAGCCTGTTGGTGCTGTCAAAATTCTAATTGTAAACATATTTATTTATTTATTTAGATGGGTATTGGTGGGGTGGTTGGGGATTTAGGTGGGTAATAAATTTACCTTTGAAATAAACCATGTAAACATTCTTTTTAGACAGACTCTATTAACCATGATATTAAAAAATATCATAGATATCAACCCTTTTCACAGGGATGATGATATGAGTTTATAGGTACCTATTTAAGTTGATAATCGAGTTGTATTTTAACCCTACTTTATTATTCAAAATTTAATTACGGTTAATAAACAACAATGTTTTACTATTAAAATAAATATCTTAATAAAGTTTTGTTATTATTATTATTATTTGACATTACCCGAGGAACGACATCCGATTCAAGCGTTGCATCAGCTGTTTCCTGCGAAGTTAATTTAGGCAAATAAATAAATAATTATATTTGCAACAAGAGAGGTCTCCAGACACGGTGGCGCTGCCCAATCGGATACTATTGATTAGAACTGCTTGAGGCCTTGTTTAACATGATTTGACAGGGTCTCTAGATACGGTGGCGCTGCCCAATCGGATTCTTTTAAAACTGAGGGCCTACTAAATGGCCATTCTACTAATTTGAACGCTAGTAGAATAGAATGACAATGTATGGTATTTACAGGAGCTAAGCGTTAGCTTATGTCATTTCCATACGTTGTTATTCTATTCTACTAGCGTTAATTTTAGTAGAATGGCCATTTGAATAGGGGGGCTTTTCAGATAAAGGCCATCGGTCCGGTAATGATCAGTTGATATTGTCCATTTTTACGTAATTGACGATCATTGATTGATGAGAAAATGTCCATGCCAATTCCTCCAACAATGGCATTGAAGTATTGATCGTTACTGGCGGCCTTAGTCCCCATTGAATGGCGGGATTATAGAAAATGTATCCCTCTTGGTGGCGTGGCGCTGTTGTAAATGGAGACCAATGTATCACACATTTGTCCTGGCATTTAAACACTACTTCTAAGGGCTCTTTCAATTTAGACGCACTGCAGCAGTGCGTCTAAATTGAAAGAGCATAGCACCGACACAACGTCTAAATGGTGATCTACACGCAAAACTAATCGCAGATGGCGCCAGCGGCGATCCAACGGCTATCAATGGTTTTTATTGGTTAAAATACGACGTCAGAAATGATTTCTAACATTTGGAATAACCGATCAAACGATTTTTGACAGTTGGTAGTGGCGCCATTTGTTCCTCAGTATGCATCACCATTGTAAGAGGCCTAAAAGAGGTTTGCTCACGGCAATCTCCTCCTATTTAACGCTCTCCTCCTCCTCGTAGTCGTCGCCGTATCCCACGGGGAACATGGTGAGGCAGTCGCGCTCGCCCGCCTTGTTGTCGCTGCTGATGTAGCACGGGTTGAGCCCGGCCAGCTGGTGCGACAAACGCAACGCGCAGCAGTCCTACACAAAACGTCTAACTTGAAAAGGTCCTAAAAGGTTTGCTCACGGCAATCTCCTCCTCTTTGACGCTATCCTCTTCTTCGTAGTCGTCGCCGTACCCCACGGGGAACATGGCGAGGCAGTCGCGCTCGCCCGCCTTGTTGTCGCTGCTGATGTAGACCGGGTTGAGCCCGGCCAGCTGCAGCAGGGGGAGACTTCGCTTGCGGGACACCGCCAATGCCATGCGGTCTAAACTGCAGAGTAGAGCATATCTGTGGCTGCGGTTTAGGGGGAACATTTGGAATAACAAACAAAACGAGCACTTACCATAGTAGCATTTTATGTTGGCTTCAATTGGCCAACAGTGGGGAATCCGTTGGGATATAGTTGTTGGATCCAACAAACTAAAACTAACATTGGCCCAATGCAATGCAGTACTATAATATTATCATTACGTCTAACTATTTACCAACGTGTCAGGCCAATGCTACTACTTTACCGTTAGTTAAAAATGTTGGCATTTCTGCAGTGTATTTATCATAGGCCCTGTCAGATTCAATCGGGAGATAAAAAACCGGATTGGCGTCCAATCAAACCTCATCATGAAATAGCCAGTTTGGTTCTATACCTACCGTATGGCCGTGGAAGTCCTTGTGTAGTACTCGATCAGGCGTAAAAACAATCGATGGCCCTTCAGTAGGAAATCCTACAATGGCCCTTTGCTGTACGCCCTACCACAATAAGATGGCCAAATCTAACCGTTGTTGTTCAACTAACAAAGTGAACGAACGTGGCCCGAGCAAAATGCCAACAAATGCTATTAGGGTAGATCATGCTTGGAAGCTATGACGTAAATTTGGGTAAAAACAAACATGAGAACGTTGGCACTTTAGCTTTGTTATCAAATTATCGAATTTTATCCAAATTATTATCCAGATTGTAACTAAACTACTGAAAGCAATTTAAATAAGTGGCAGGATTCGGAACAAACGGTGATGAAAATAGACCTTTCAGTTTCAATATTTTTCTAGTTCTATTGCATTGCATAATACGAGGCTTCTCAGACAGATGACACTTTTTTATGATTGTGTAAGTTGCACTGATAAGCTGTTTTAACGTCAGACAGAAGTCACTTTTTAATGATTGTGTAAGTTGCAATGAGAAGTTAAGCATGTTCCAGACGGATGTAATCACGCCTCCCATCAGAGGTGACCTTGCTTGATGCCATCCATCTAGACGGTAGAAGTAATTCAAATTTCTCCATCAAATCCAAATGACCTTCAACGTCCTTGGAGGAAGGGCGCGAGTTCCATCCGAAGATGAAGTGCGCGGATTTTTTCTAAAGAAACGCCCACCTTTTGAAATTTCGACAAATTAGGAGGCATTTTTAGAATACGGCACGTGATTTTGCTACGCGAGCGCGATTCACAATGAAGGGTGACCGTGTTGGTGCTTGGATGGAAACTCGTGTAGCCGCAACACAATCCACGGATGGAAATCACGCTCCAATCAAGCTTCCACCACGATGGCCTCTGATGGGAGGCGTGATTACATAAGTCTGGAACATGCTTTAGCGTTAAACTTACTGCTTCCTCAACCTAACCATCTTGTCATACTGTTTCACTGTAAAGGCTACGTGCTCTATTTCGCCCATAGGGTCATCACCTACGAATATGCCGGTCTGTAATGAGAAAAGAGGAATAATTTGGCATATTATGTATCAATTTACTTGGGCGCACCTATCTATAATATGTATATAAAAATGAATCCGATTTCGCGTGGTCAAGTCATCACGCGTGAACGGCTAGACCTATTTCGCTAATTCTTTTTTTGTTGTATTTGTTATTATCAGGAGATGTTTCTTATGATAGAAAAAATTAAGAAAATTGCGCGGAAAATTAGGTAATTTAAGAATACTTAACCACCATATAAAATTATTTTGGACATAAAAACTTTTTTAATGTAACCTTATGTTATGACTTAAAAAAATGAGAATAAGAATAATTATTTTGGACAATATAAACTTTTTTAACGTAACCTTATGACGTTTGACATAGAATAAAAAGAATGCGTGCTGCAAATATCGTCAAAGAGGATGTAAAAAAAACAATGTCGTTTAAAACAGATGCTTCGGCCGGAGTTATTTTATTGATGAAATGCATATAAAATAATTTATTTATTATTTCTTAGAAAAGGGTCTAAGAAAACTGAATTTCTTAGTGCTCATCGCGGTTAGTTCAGAGCCATCACGCCTAATATTAAATTGGTAAGTTTGGATAGACTAACATACACGTTACTAAGATAACAAGTGATATATACTTGGTTATAAAGCTGTTGGGTTATAAAGTAAACGGGAACGGAAACGGAAACGGAAACAAAAAACGGAACGGGACCTCTTAATATCTCTGAACCCCATTTCATTAATTATACCAATTCGAATTCAATATTCATAACTAAGATAGGACAACGTCTGTCGGGTGAGCTAGTCTAGAGATATTTCCCAGGGGGGCGGTCTCCAGTTGCGGGGCAAAGCTAGGGGTAGGGGGGCTAGAGCCGCGTTGGAGTTTTGAAGGGTAATAGAAATCAGGTTTTTTTCTGGGGTGGGCACCCCTTCCTCGCCTACAGAGTCTATTCAAAATCACAGACGGACTGTTATGTTTTTATCAATAATATTAATGAATCCCTACCTACCTAGCCTCAGTTATATGTATTTAAGACTCATTTGTTATGTTCTACTATTACCCACTTACGTCAAGGATTTCATCTGGAAACTGATTTATGACCTCCTGGACATCATGCCGCTTTTCTATGGTAAAAATCACCAGCACGTGCGGTGGTAGATGCTCCGACAGAATAGGGACCCTCTCTAGGACTACCTGTACGAGAATAATGGCTTATGGATTTTTATGATCCTTATTATATAAGGTGGTACCGTTTTAACTGTGAAAACTTTAAGGGGTAGTCAGGTGATGTGTTTAGAACACAATAAAAATAATAAAAAAAATCTAAAAATTATTTAATTTTTTTTTTATTTTTATTTATTTTTTTATTATAATTATTATCGTCGTCGATTCTTCCGATATTTAACCTAAATGACCACAAAATAACAATAAATACTACAATAATCGAATAACTATGGTGTTCTCTTGTTTTACTAACACATAATGCCATCCACGCGCGAACCGCACGCGGTCATGAACCCAAGCAGCTGATGACACGTATCGTACGTACGCGTACGTATTACGCCTTAGAATTTTCGAAATATGCTACTGATACTACTACCTACTTAATAAATGGCTTTCCTAGCAAATTAATGTTACCTACGCTTTTAAGGTACCTATCAATAAGTTCGATGACCTTTGATAAACTCAACTTTATTAAAGTAAGTGTACGTTAGGCAAAGATTTAAATCTTTGACGTTAGGTAGGTATTATGAACGGTCGCTTTAAATTAGTAATTGTAATTACATGATCCCGCTTTCCATTACATTTCTAGTCTAACAAGTAAGTTCAATGACCTTTAATCAAACACCTTAAATTTATGTAATCACATAAATTTAAGGTGTTTATCCTATGACGTGTTTAGTAAATTACTTACTAACGTATTTAGTTCTAATGGGGTCTCTCTTCCTTCACACATCGTATCCGACTCTTTTCACTATTGCATCACAATCACAATGCACTCAAACTCTTTAAAGTTCATTGACGTCCATTATTTACATGACCAGTCATTGTGTCCTGTACTCGAAATCCTTTTACTTGTCCACAAAAGAATCAATGCAAGATAATCACACAGAAAGACTAAATACCTACTCGTAACTCGTAAATTTAATGACAACTATCACACTAATTCATAATGTAGGTAGGTACAATACACTCACACATCACATCACGATATGTGTTACGAGTTACGACATTTCATAGACTTCGTGTCCATGCTTTTGTGTACCTAAACACGTACCTATTATTATTATTCTGTGACATGACATTAAAAGATCGGCAAAATGCGTGAAATATCACGACAAAGCGTCCTCCGGCGCGTGCGACAGGTCACCAACTCAAATCAAAATCTGTGCCGGGGCGGCGGGCGGCGGACAACAAGGCGGGCGGCGCCATTTGCTGCCCCCCGCCCGTGCCGCCCCGCGCCGCGGCCGCACGCGTCTTTCAGGTGCCGCGTGCATGCCGCGTCGTCGGCGCATCTACAAAGAAAGCGCCAAAAAGTTACCGATAAAAGGTGCTACAGACGTTTCGTTTTTGTGATATTGATTTTTGATGAGTAGGTAAGTAAATTGTTAAATCGCTAGCTTCATGCTCGTTAATTTATTTTATTAGGTTAAGTACCTAGGGCATCCTTTTTATTGTTGTTGGGATTTTTTTAAGTTATAAAACTGTTTACAAAAGAAAAAACATATGAATGAATAACATAGGATGTTATTGTAATTGTAAATAAATGTTATCTGTCACTATCTATCTCCCATTTTACTTTTACTTTTTAATAGCTATTAACAATGTTAAGAATCATTCGATTAGGTAGGTACGTTTAATTAATGTTCACAACCACACCTCCTGCCATTTTTGTGATTAAATGATGGTTTTGATGACTCGATTTTGTAGTTTTATGGCAATGATAGTAAAGTATAATAATTTAAAATTCGCTTAAGTAATGTATGCGAAAAGAAGTCCACAAACTATTTCTAGGAGTTGAGATTCCGTGTAGTGTGTAGAGTCACCTTTAAACTAAAACAAAACCCTCCGCCGCCCGCCTGCCGTCTTCTCTCTCTCTCTTCTCTCTCTTGGTTGGACGACCGCACGCAGCACGCACTTCTTATTTTTTCTGCTCTGCAGTCTGTGTCCTTGTGTTCTCTCGTCGTGTTGTGTTGTGTTTGTTTGCGTAGAGTGCTAGCTATGCCTCGATATACAAATCCTACTGCGTACTAATCCTATTGTGCATTGAGAGAGGTGGTGATCGGCACCCTGATTATCTAAAAATAAACTATTTAGCGACCGGTTTCATTCCACATACATTGCTACTTTTCTTTGGTATGTTTTTTTTTAATCCATAAAGAAGTAGCAATGGATCACTATCATCTATGAACTGCAACCGGTCGCTAGGTGGTTTCTAATTAGATAATCAGCCCGCAGGTGTAGTGTAGCAGTTCTGTAGATAGTTTTTTTAAAGTGTAAATAGGACTTGTGAATAGAACTTGTTAATAGGTGATGGACTTTTAAACACGCCAGATGAATGTAGGTAATAATAAAATAATACCAAGTATGTAGGTACCTAACCTATTTTAGTTATTTTATGTAAAAGACTGACTGTTTTTATTGAGTACCAACATTAGTTTGAAAGTCCAAAGCCTGTCAAGTGTGATGGGAAGCTTATCAGTCTTATCACCTTCTTGTGTAGTGTGCAGTGTAAACAAAATCAACCAGCTGTTTGGGGTCATGTAAGTACACTTACCAATTTGAAGTAACAGAGATTATTAGGTACTTAATTACTCACGTTTTTTTACAATTAATTAAGTTCGAGTTTATCAAAGGTCATCGAACTTAGTGATACCTTAAAAAGCGTAGGCAACAACATTCGTTTGTAGGAAAGCCTGTTTTAGGTGCGTAGCGTAGTGAGTGAGGTACAGTGGTACAACATCGTCAGCTGTTTGTCGGCCAGCGCAGCGCGCCGCGCCGGCCGGCCGGCCGCGTATGGATCGCATAATGCGTGAGTAAAACAAGGGAATACCATAGTAATCATTTATTTTGTTGTATTTATTATTATTTTGTGATTGTTTAGTTTCAATATCGGAAGAATCGACGACGATAATAATTATAATAAAAAAAATTATAAAAGTAAAGAAAACAAAATAATTTTCTGAATTTTTTTATTATTTTTATTGTGTTCTAAACACGTCACCTGACAACCCCTTAAAGTTTTCACAGTTAAAACGGTACCACCTTATATACCTACTGTACCTAGGTAGATATAGAGAGGTACCTACTTTTTATTAATATTTATTGATACCTAAGTATTTCTACTAATGAAAAACACTTTTGCCAAAGAAAAATGGGTCGAAAAATGTCAATTTTGTTCCTCCCATACTAAGTAACTACTAACTATAGACAGCTAAAATATTGTATACTTAGTATGGGAAAGTATTCTGTTAGTTTTAAAGACATTTTTTTATCAAAAGTGGCCACCGACCGTATTCAAAATTAAAACTAGTAGGGTGACAACGCCTAAATTCAGACACCTCCTAAATTCGGACACTTCGAACAAAGTATAAAAACTGTGTGGGTATGCGCTATTCTTGAAGGTTTTTGAACGAAAAGAACCCTCATTTATCAGTCATTAAGAATTGTAAAATCCGTTTTAAAAACGTGTTTTAAAAAATATTTTTTTCAGTAAATTATTATTTTTTGGTTTTTAGTTAACGAGCTAAGACTAAATAAAAAATTACCATCTCCTATCGGAGCACTCGTCAAGACGATTCAAACGAGCCCAAACACGATGGGGTAGTATGGTTTCATCATAGAGTACCTGTGGCCTTCTTCCGGATCCATCATCAGATCAGCTCAATGACACCATAATATTGCATTGCCTTCCAGGGGCTGTACCGGCTAACGAATCGATTATCGAAAATTCTGCTGGGTTTCAAATTCAAGCAGATAAATCGAGCCCCAATTGGGCCAAAATGGCGAACCCCAATTCATGATGTCACACGAACATCGTTATCTTCCAAATTACGTCGACAGAAAGTACAGGACGAAATTCCTTACTTTGATTTTTCTGTTTTAAGTTGAAACCCAGCAGACTTTTCGATAATCGATTCGTTAGCCGGTACGGCCCCAGTTCTGATCTATGTTCAAAGTTTCAAGTTTCTAGCTCATCGGGAAGTTAGTACAAAATCGTTCGCAAACTTTGCGGAGAAACAAACAAACGAGAAAACAACCAGTATAGACCTAGATTTTATGGTTGTTTCCTGGCGGGGTTCTAGAGGACGGGTGTAGTCGCCCGCCTTAAGGTCGCTGTATACCTAACGGGAAAAACCCCGAACGGGACGGGCACGGGGCGATTTCTTGACAACATTGCGTATAAAAACAATTTAACATACGCGAAGGGACGGGCACGGGCACGAGGTGTGGACGGGACGGGGGGAAATGTTTGGCACACAGCACGTCCCTGTCCCATTCGGGGGTTTTCCCGTTACGTAAACAGCGCCCTTTAAACGTTAAGCATGTTCCAGACGGATGTAATCACGCCTCCCATTAGACAGAGGTGACCTTGCTTGATGCTATTCATCTAGACGGTAGATGTACCTAATCCTAATTTCTCCATCCAATCCAAATTACCTTCAACGTCACAGTTCAAAGTCCTTGGCGGAAGGGCGCGAGTTCCATCCGAAGATGGAGTGATCCACTTGTTTCTTTTTTGTTTTCTGTCGTCAATTAAAGACAAAAGCGCTAAAGAAACGCCCACCTTTTGAAATTTCGACAAAATTAAGAACCATTTTACAATACGGCACGTGATTTTGCTACGCGAGCGCGATTCACAATGAAGGGCGAATGTGTTGGCGCTTGGATGGAAACTCGTGTAGCCGCAACGCAAGACAATCCACGGATGGAAATCACGCTCCAATCAAGCTGCCACCGAGGTGACCCCTGATGGGAGACGTGATTACATCCGTCTGGAACATGCTTAATGTTTCTTGAATTATTTTTTTGACACGTCTCGGCCGAAATAGTAATTAACAGACCTCGTGTAGTTAAAATGGTTAAAAAGAACGAGGCGCCTTGCCTCTATTGTGTGCAATGTGTCATTCATTAGCTTCTCCAACCTTCGGAAAGAAGTAGGCTAGTCCATTGGCCTTCGCGAGCTCGTTGGGCGGCGAATAGAGGCCCGGAACGAACAACCCTCCTGGAGGGATGTAATCCTCTCCCTCCACCGACACGTCGGAGTGGAACACCTCTTCTTCCTCAACCTTTTCCTCCTCTTCATCAGGCTATCAAATTGGCACACGCTGAGTTTAAACAAGTTTCAGAGCTGACAATCACCTTCATACATCACGTCACGTTTGTGATAGAAATGTAAGATAATATAGTCAAAGTAAAAATATCTTTATTCAAATAAACCTAATAATTAATTAAGTACTTTTGAATCGTCTACACTTTCCTACCACCCGTTCCAGTCTTTTTTAACTGACAAGAAGAACGCGCAAGAAACTTATCAGCTTTGGCAGACATGAGCAACGATATTTACACATTTAAATACATCCTTAATAAAACAAGAAACAACTTACATTTAACGTGGTACCAAATGATGTGATGAAACAGGTGATAGTGCTGCTTAAACTAAACAACTTTCTCCATGGAACATAGTTCGAAAAACAAAAAAAAATATGTACTCCCATAAAAAATGTATCATGGTTAGCTGACTGAATTACTATGGAAAGACGAAAACAAAAATTTGTTTTTAACCGACTTCAAAAAAAGGAGGAGGTTCTCAATTCGTCGGAATCTTTTTTTTTTTTATGTATGTTACTCGATTACTGGAAGACGGCTAGACCGATTTGAAAAAATCTTTTTTTGTTTGAAATTATATACTTCCAAGTTGGTCCCATTGTCATGAAATCAGGATCTGATGATGGGATCCTGGAGAAATCGAGGGAACTCTTCAAAAATTATAGGCACATCTATAGCGATTTTAGTATTTTCTTAAGTAACTTGTGCATTTGCTTTCGAAAAGTACCATTTCGGTGAAGTAGAACTGATGATGAAGACCAGCATAGATGATCATCGGAACTATTCAATACTAAGTAGTTCACTGGTACAATACGATTACTTTAATATGGTTGCTAGGCTATTTATGCTCATCATAATTCATATGGTGAAGAAGAGCTGATAGTGAAGTACCAGGAGAACTTCTCAACAATAAACGCCCCTGCGTCGGGAAAAGCAGTACTATATAAAAGGTAATGAGCCGTTGACATAAGGCTATTGTTACTTAGATAATATCATCACCAAATATACTTACCACAAAAAAGTTTAAAATAAAAAAGTTTTTAATAAAAACAAAACCTCCTTCAAAAACCTTGAAAATAATCTAACAAAAAACAGTTTCAAAAATAAATTAATGGCTCTAAAAAGCAAGAAATAAAATATTGAAATCTGTATAATAACTAACTCGAAAGTTATGAAGTCGGGTGGGGTTTAAACCCATGATTAAAGTTTAGATATATTAGTGTAGATAAAAAATATCGTTCGTCCCCCCCCCCCCCCCCCCACCCGACTTCAAAAGGCGTTGTTTAATATAAGATATGCATACAAACTTTCGAGTTAGTTATTATACAGATTTCAATATTTTATTTCTTGCTTTTTAGAGCCATTAATTTATTTTTGAAACTGTTTTTTGTTAGATTATTTTCAAGGTTTTTGAAGAAAGTTTTGTTTTTAAACCTATTGTTCCTTGGAGAATGTTGTTCAGTTTTAGCAACACCATCGCCTGTTTCAGTATCATCACATCATTTGGTTCCACCTTATATTTTTTGTTGGGAACTTACGGCCTCTTCTGTTGCTTCAGTTTCTCTTTCAAGCTCCTCACCTTCTAGTTCTTCTCCGGTCTCTTCAGGCTCTGGTTCCGCTGGCAGCTGTCAATAATTTTTAAAACTCGACATTTATGCGTGGATATTACGTGCATCGCCCCGGGGCGTGAACAAGTAACTACGATACGGTGTGCGCGCGATTTTAACTATAGAGTGGTGTCTTTTGTTTTGAAACAAGCCTCGGCCACACCCCAGGTACTCCATACAAACGCCGCGTTTCAACTACCTACCTATTACACAGACGCTACACAGTGACGTTTTTGCACACGCGTAACTGTGTGCGTGAAGTCTAGGGCTATTGAATGAGCCTACGAACTTTAGCGGTGAGAAAAATGAAACCCAAAAATTACTTTTGATCATTAACTGTCACCGCTAAAGATACGTGCCGAGGCTTGTAGTACAACGACTTATTTCTAAACCGTAAATTCAAGAACTGGACTTCTACTTACACCAGCTTGGATCCTCGTCATACGTTCTTCATCCTGCCGCTGTTTCTCTAACCTCTGCCTCTCTTCTTCCTCTTCCCTCGCTAACCGAGCTTGTTCCGCAGCCAGGCGGTCTCTCTCTTCTTTCTCTTCTCTCTGCAATCAATCAGTCAGTCGGTAACTATCCCTACCAGTGTGCGGATCAGTAGGTGGAAGGGATATATGGAGTAAAAAGTTCTATAATGAGTAAAGGCCGGATTTGCGGTAGCAGGAATACAAACTTGCTAGTGATTATCAAATTATCGTAAATGTTTACATATCGATGTTTTGAAAATATTTTTGAAGTAGACCTTCTTTGATCGCGTCTGTATATTTTTTGTGTTTTAACAAGGATGTATTTAAAAAAAATTGACATTGTATTTCACTCACTTTGACTTTGCTATCTTTGCATCAAGAAAAACTGCAGTGCATTTTATTTTTTCTACAATTCATGATTCTTACTTATTCAGTTCGTAAGGCCTTGCAGAAAAAACGAATTTCGATTTTTACTCGTTTTTCACGTTACTTAAGTAAATATATTTTTATCGACACATTACACAAATAGATAATTAAGTTGTCCACGCACTATTAAACGTCATTTTATTCGTGCCACCGCAAGTCCGGTCTCTGATAATGAGTATCCCAATTGGTGAACTCCAAGTATCCCTACCTATCGGAATGTCAGTAGGGATATATGGAATGGGGGAATCTATTGATCTACTTCTAGTACAGGAGCCCGTAGAACATTTAAATCACCACAAAGGTTACCGTTTGCCGTTGTGATACAGTTATTTATTACGAAATTATAGATACTTTAACCCAAGTTTTACAGATCGCATCGCAATTCGCAACCCGCCGTAACCTATATTTGGATATCTCCAAAATTGATATATTTTTTATTTTTCGAGGTTTACCACATAGTTTAGCTATTGTCGTGTTCTACAGCTTGGTTTGATTATCATATCAGCCGCACGACACCCACTGCTGGGTATAGGCCTCCCCCAAGGATTTCCACGACGATCGGTCCTGCGCTTCCCACATCCAGTGGCTTCCGGCAATCTTCACCAGATCGTCGGTCCACCTTGTCGGGGGCCTACCCACGGAGCGTCGTCCGGTGCGCGGTCGCCATTCCAGAACCTTTCCGCCCCAATGGCCATCGGTTCTTCTCGCTATGTGTCCAGCCCACTGCCACTTTAGCTGAGCAATCCTTCGAGCGATGTCGGTTACTTTAGTTCGCCTGCGGATCTCCTCATTTCTGATTCGATCACGCAGGGAAACGCCGAGCATGGCTCTCTCCATTGCACGCTGGGTGACCTTGAGCCTCCTTATGAGACCCATAGTTAGCGACCACGTTTCACTGCCGTAAGTCATCACTGGCAACACACACTGGTCATAGACTTTCGTCTTGAGACACTGAGGTAAATCGGACACGAAGATTTTTCGGAGCTTCCCGAATGCTGCCCATCCGAGTTGGATTCGACGAGAGATCTCCTTCTCAAAGTTGGACCTACCTAACTGGACTGCCTGTCCTAGGTATACATAATGGTCAACAGCTTCAAGTGTAGTGTTCCCAACATGAACTGGAGCGGGCACAACATGGGCATTCGACATGATTTTCGTCTTATCCATGTTCATTTTAAGACCCACTCTTTGGGAAGCACTACGGAGATCTTCGAGCATTGTGTTCAGGTCCTCCAAGGTCTCAGCCATAAGAACTATATCATCGGCAAAACGAAGGTGTGTTAGTTACTGGCCATTAATGTTGATGCCGAGTCCTTTCCAGTCTAAGAGTTTAAAGATATCCTCCAACGCAGCTGTGAACAGTTTCGGAGAAATAACATCTCCCTGTCTCACACCTCGCTGCAGTTGGATAGGATTTGTTCTCTGGTTCTGTACTCGGACCGACATGGTGGCATTTTTGTATAAATACCTCAACACCTCGATATACCTGTAGTCCACTTGGCACCTTTGGAGAGACTGCAGCACCGCCCAGGTTTCAATCGAATCAAAGGCTTTCTCATAATCCACGAACGCCAAGCAAAGTGGCAGATTATACTCCTCGGTCTTCTGTATGACCTGCCGCAGCGTATGGATGTGGTCTATGGTGCTAAAGCCTTTTCGGAACCCGGCTTGTTCGGGAGGTTGGAAGTCGTCGAACTTGCGAGCGAGACGGTTCGTAAGGACTCTCGAAAACAGCTTATAGACATGACTCAGAAGCGAGATGGGTCTATCTTGGTTTGATTGCCACAGATAAAAGTAAGACTATAAAAAGTTGCCATACACAGATTTAAGACCTGATGAAAATGGTTGGACTTTATCTGGTCTTAAATCTTTCATGTCACATAAAACATGGAATAGTACAGTTACTATTCCATGTTTTATCGTATCATCTCATCACCTATTATATTGTGGACAAGCGATCGCCCGCGACTTCGTCTGCGTGGAAAGGTTTTTTTTGCTACCCCCTCCATCCCTCTGGGACAGTATTTTTCTGGACGAAGCTGAATTTACCTGTCTCTTCCTCCTCTGTACCCCTAATAACGTGTATGCAAAATTTAACGATGATCGGTGGCGTATCAAACTTTTGCATTTATAGGTAACTAGCGGCCGCCTGCGACTTCGTCTGCGTGGAAAGTTTTTTGACTATCCCTCGGGAACAATAGCTTTTTTCAGGATGAAAGGCACCTTATGTCCTTCTCTGTACCCCTGACAACGTGTATGCAAAATTTCATGATGATCGGTTCAGTAGTTAAGACGTGAAGGCGTAACAAACAAACAAACAAACGGACTTTCGCATTTATAATATTAGTAAGGATATTCTAGTGGCCGCCTGCGACTTCGTCCTTTTTTGTTATCCCCGGGAACTTAACTTTTCCCTTTTCAATTTTTGTTCATATCATCATCCTAGGTATTTATTATTACCTTGTTCTTTTTTGTACCCTCAGGGGTAGGTCCTCACGTTGTCAGCAACGTGTATGCGAAATTTAACGATGATCGGTTGAGTAGTTAAGACGTGAAAGCGTAAACAAACAAACAAACGGACCTTCACATTTATAATATTACTAGCGGCCGCCCGCGACTTCGTCTGCGTGGAAAGGTTTTTTGCTATCCCTCGGGAACAATACTTTTTTTCGGGATGAAAGGTACCCTATGTCCTTCTCTGTACCCCTGACAACGTGTATGTAAAATTTCATGATGATCGGTTCAGTAGTTAAGACATGAAGGCGTAACAAACAAACAAACAAACGGACTTTCGCATTTATAATATTAGTAAGGATAGTACCTAAAGAAGGTTTTTTTTTTATTTGAAATTAAGTTAGCATTTTGTCGACAATCACACCAAGTGTGAAAACTCGAAAACACACCTTTTCCCAAACGTAAGACTAATATAAACCATTTGTTTACCCCCGAAAACCCCCATATACCAAATTTCAGCGAAATCGTTAGAGCCGTTTCCGAGATCACAGACATAAATTTACTAATAAATAAATATACAAGAATTGCTCATTTAAAGGTATAAGATTTACCAGCTTTTGCATCCTGGCTTCGTACCGCTCGCGGCGAACTTCCCTCGCAGTCTTGCTGATGCTGGCGTACCGCTCGTAAGCTGGGATGGGCGGCAGCTGCTTCTCTGGAGGCAAGTCCTCCTTCGGCACAGGAATCTCTTCATAAATATGATATCGAAACAGCTCTGGAAGAACGTCAGCATTAAACTTCTAGTTTTATTTTCCTTCTAGCAGATAAAAGTGGGAAAAGCAAATTGTAAAAGATCATAGCATAAATTGACCATGACCATCGGCAATTTTTTTATATCCCCACTACCTTATGGGTGGATAAGGGGGATGTGCCATAACCCAGGGATGGCCAACTTGTCTAGGGCTGCGATCTACTTAAAAATTTCCTGGTCTATTGAGATCGAATTAAAGCATTTTCATTTTTGGGGAAATTTTCACTACATAACCGCCGCACACGCCTCCCGCACCGTTCGGTTGCTACTTGCTTTGCTACCACAACAAGCAAAGCAGTTTTTGTTATATCTCTCGCGATCGACTGTCTCCAGAGATTGACTGGTCGATCGCGATTGACTTGTTGGCCACCCCTGCCATAACCCACCACGTGGGCCCAAAGCGGATTGGTGGTGGGTGTTGACGACTGCAAATGCAGCCGGGACCAACGGCTTAACGTGCCTTCCGAAGTACGGAGGAGCTCGAGATAATAACTTTTGGTCACCCATTCCATGACCGATCCCTGCGAAAATCGCTGAACCAGGCTCTAAACCACTGCTCCACCAGTGGTTTAGAGCCTCTCTCGATCTCCTCATTACTATAATAATTATATCATACTTATAAATTTCGCTAAGAACAGTATCAGAATCAGAAGAGATACTTAAAATCCTGCATAGTTTTCGTAATCCTTCGTGCCAGGTACATAAAGCTAAGGCCACGCTATAGGTGCCAACCTTAGAGATAAGCTAGGAGCTATGCTTGTGTACAAGTTACACAATGGCCACAAGCGAGGCTCCTTGTAGTGTAGCCTTAGCTTAACAGACCCAGAGGATCAAGATTTCCTCAACTACCAATACCATACAGAGCTGTATCTTAATATAATAATATTTGGAGATCACTTTACCACCTTTAAACGTAAAATCCAGCAGTTTTTTTGAGAATAGTCTTGCCATATAATACTTTACCTATTTTAATTTAATTTATATGATTTATTTTTTAAATAATGAATTTTGTTTTATTTCAATTAATTCCACCAAATCAATTTATTTTCTTTTATTTCAATTCATATTAAATCAATTCAATCTAATTTTATCAATTCATTTTTAAGTCGATTAAATTTGATTTAGGTATTCAATTAATTTTAATCTAATTTATGAATTCACTGTTTAATTTTGATTTAGGATTTTTTTTGTAAAAATGTTATTACCTACTTATAATTGTTATTTCAGTGCTTTGATTATTTGTTTCTGTGACTGATATTAAATTGAAATTGCTATGTACGCCGTTATTGTGGCATGCATCAGAACGTATTTGAATTAGTTTGTAATGGATGTGTTAATATTTGCCATGTGGCTGTACTAATATTAATAAATAAATAAATAGGCTGCACGCCGACCGATCTAAACTCGATCAGCTGTTCGGACATTTGTATGGAAAGTTGATTATTTTTTGTCTGTTTTCGGAAAGTAGAACAAATGTTGTTGTCAAAATATATTAAGTGTATGGTTGTTGTTTATGATGTTAGCAATTCACTCCTGCGAGGTTGTTGGTGTCATAGTGAACAGCAACCAATTTTGAGTCGGCGAAAAATAAATCCACAGACTTCAATGCCGCATAGGTAGGATTACCAGACGTCAGGATTTGTCCTGACATGTCGGGCTTTTTGGGTCTCTGTCAGTCACTCGGACTCATATTTCCGGCCGGACTTGGAAAAATGTCAGGCTTTTCTAATTTATTCACATGATAACAAACAATCCTTAAAAACTAAGCTTTATTTATCTTTTCAACACACTTGCTCGTAAAGTGAGCCCTAATACATCGCTTTTAGGGCCATAAACCGAACTATAACAAACGCGTGCAATAATATATAAAACACTAGTTGGTTATAGAATTATCCCTACAAAGTTAAACAGGTACCTTACTGCAAGTTCTATGCGAGTAAACACAGCATTTTCAATTTAACCGGGTAATACAGTTATTTTTTTATTAACAACAAAGAGGTTTTATGCCGCTGAAAATTCATTTGCATTTTTGGAATAAATAAATGTGTAGGTCCCTAATTAAGTCAAACAAATATTTATTATTATCAAATTATTTCTTATTTACAATATTTTGTAAAAAAATATTAAAATATTAGCATTTTATCACCTTTTATAATTTTGAAGTAGGCTGTATGCTCACTAACCCCTTTGTTTGCAAAATATTCTTGCATTGGGCGTGTGAAAAAAACAAAAAAAAACCTGTGCGCCTTTTCTCATCATGATTATCATTTTGTTTTTGTCGTATTTGTTGCTGTGTGGTAAATTACTTTGTTTTTTCCTCGCAAATGTGTTGAAAAACGTCGTATGAAACTCGTGAGCTCTTACTTATTGCACACTCGGCTGAGTTACGCCCTCGCCTGCGGCTCGGGCTGCAACCCACAGCCTTGTGTGCAATAAGTAACCTAAGCTAACTTGTATCATAATGTATTATTCTTTTTTGGTAACAATCAATTAGTACATTTTAGTAAAATAATCAACTTACTTTGCAATAAATATTATCAACTTTGCAAAATCTCAGGTCTTTTCATTTTTTTGTCAGGTTTTTAGATATTACCATCTAATCTGGTTACTCTACGTGTGGTGAGTACTAGAATTGTCTTCACAAAGAATTCACGATTGTCGGAAATCTATTCGATAGCATTCGATTCGAATCCGTATCCTACGATATTACAAAAATATAGCTATTCACAAATACATTCGACTGGCATTCGATTCACTTTCCGACGGGAAAGCGCAATGCATTTACAAAGTTTGGTAGCATAAGGTAGAAAATAAGATCGAAGGCTATAGACTTTCCGATTCGATTCGTAAAGTTGGTTTCCGACAGTCGTGAATAACCCCCCAGATGTAGAAAAAGTCCTATCCGATTAGCGGACGTAAAGTCGGTGGTAATTATGCATGCACTCAAGGGGTCAAGTCTGCTAATGTTAACGTCAAAATCGTGTTTCAATGGTGTTTGAATGGTAAAGTGTTTTCACACAGTTCATCGTTTCTTAAGGCGAGGTGGTAGTGAAAGTGGCGCCGCCACTACATTTATTTTTATTACTCGTAAACCAAGTCAATATTTAAAAAAAGCTCAAGTAATAATGTCTTAAATTGTCTCTAATATTTTTTGAATAACTCTTCAACTGTTTTCATTCTTTCTGTAAGTTTTAAAATCCATTTTAGCTCAAAGTGGCCACTTTTGGCAATTATGGATTTTAAAACTTACAGAATGAATGATAACTGTTGAAGAGTTATTAAAAAAATATTAGAGACAATTTAAGAGATTATTACTTGAGCTTTTTTAAAATATTGACTTGGTTTACGAGTAATAAAAATAAATGTAGTGGCGGCGCCACTTTCACTACCACCTCGCCTTAAGCCCAAAATCGAAACACATTGTGTTTCATAAACCCAAAACGGAAACACATTGTATCTAAATTTTGGGTGAAACAAGAACTGTGTCAAAAAGCATTACCATTCAAACACCATTGAAACACGATTTTGACGATAACATTAGAAGTTGACCCCCAGTCACACCCCGGGCACTCCATACAAACGCCGCGTTTCAACTACCTATTACACAGACGCTACACAGTGACGTTTTGGCACAAGTCTAGGGCTATTGAATGAGCCTATGAACTGGCCTACGAACTCGGGGAGCGCGGTGAGGTAATTGATTGCGGGGCGGGGCGGAGAGTTTCCTTTCTGTATGGTAGTACTTATATCTATTCTGTGCCCCAGTACTTGTACAATTTATTTTCTAACTCACTAACGAGGTCCCTCGTATCATTGTCTGTTGCCTTGAAGAGCACCACCAGCGCCTCTCCTTTGAGCAGCGCATGGAGGCAGGCCTCGTTGGGGTCCACGTCACTCATGTATAGCGCCTCCTTGACGGCCTCTTCCGTCAGCTGGATGGTCTCCTTAGCTCCCACAGACAAATCTGTTCAATAATACGGGTCTCTCACTCAGGAAATAACATAACGAACGATTGATTTTGTGTGACGAAGCGAGAGATAAAACCTACTGACGGTATGTAAGTTGAATTCAATTCCTGATGAGCATTTGTTTGGTTGTCAATTATGCATCTAATCTATCTAAAATGAAATCTTAAGGGTTGTCCATTAGCGCCGCCAATTAAAAAAAATGACAACGAAATTAGGGCATTTATTGATTTCAATAGCCTCGCGGAGCATTCTAGGAATAAAGCTATAATAATAATAAAACGCTTTATTGCACACTAGAAAAAGACATTACAATGAAGAAAACAATAAACATAGACAAGTACACAAAAGGCGGCCTTACTGCTATGTAGCAGTCTCTTCCATCCAGGCAACCTTGAGTAGAATAATATTAAGGGAAAGAGGACAGATGGGGAGTGGGTGCAAAAGTAGAAATATGATAAAAAGGTGATATTTCTTGGGATAAAGGAAATGTCTTCTAACTTGATCCCTGGATCTTAAGGTACGAGCTTTACGGATGCCCTCTGGAAGTGCGTTCCGCAAATGGACAGCATGTACAGAGAATGAATAGGAAAGGAAATCAGTGGAATGACGGGGCATATCGAGGGTGAGATTAGAAGAAAAACGCAAAGTACGTAGTGAGGAAGAGTCGATCGAAAGTCGAAAGATTCTTTAAGATAAAGTGGGGAAGTTGGAAGGAAAAGGATAGAGTACAGGAGCGTAAGAGTGTGTAAGTCCCTGCGCCGACGAATAGGCAATTAAGCTTTTGGCGAAAGTGAGATACGTGGTCGAATTTACGTAAATTGAAAATGAACTTGATGCACACATATTCTGCAGACGTTCCAATTTGTCAAGCAAATCCTCGGAAAGGTCCGTGTAACAAACGTCAGCGTAGTCCAAGATGGATAGGAGAAGTGACTGGGCCAGAGTGATTTTAGTGCTGGTTGGTAAAAAGTTCCGCAAGCGATTAAGTGAGCTGTACGCAGCAAAAACCTTTCTAACTGCCTCAACCTGAGGCCTCCGTGAGAAACGTTCATCAAAGACTACATCGAGATTTTTGACGGTTTTAGAGTAAGGAATAACAATGCTATCAAATTTCACAGGAGGTAACCGCTCGAAGTCCATCCTCGAAACAAAATACGGACTACCAATAATGATGGACTAAAGCTATGTTCCTTACCAAGGATTTATATAAATCAACAGTATTTTTACCAGTTCTGCTCAAGTGAACCTTCGACGTAATGTGATTAATGAATTTGATGTACCTAATCTGTTGGCTAAATTGTGTAACAAAGAACCCTCGCAGGTAGATAAGACGAGTAGCTTATGTAGGTAGTGTACGTACGTAGGGCCTTCAACCAATTTTAAAATAAGACAGACTGTTTTTATAAAAATAAGTAGGTATTTGTTATTTTTAGGTTCTTTATTTTGGAAATACAACAATTGGTATACCTACTGTGGAATACGGTCTTTTATTACTCACCGCCTCAGAACTAGGTATGTGTGAGCACAGTTTAACAAAGAATTTGTTAAACTGTGGTGTTAGTGTGGCTACAACAGATGGAGTTGATTCGAACTTGATTAATAGTAGGTACTTACTAAGGTTATCCCATTTCTCGTACAGGTCGTAGTGCGCCTTGTGGCAGTGGGGCCAGAACAGTATGAAGTTGAGGCGCCTCAACTTCTGGGCCATCTGCGAGTTCACGCGCCTCTTGCGCGCCGCCAAAGTCAGCACACGCAGCCGTTCTTCCTGCTCGAGATATTCTTGTTCTATTTGCAAATCCTCTTCTAATTTTGCCTTTGGAAAATAGAGGGAAAAGTGGTTCATGGTGAGGCAATATAAGGAAAGTAAGGTGTTGTTTTTGTAAGGAAAATAAATTCTCAAAGGTACTACCTACCTACCTATATGTTATGGTGACGAGTACTTTAAATAGAATGCGTGTTTGTGTTAAATGTGTGTGTGTGTGTGTGTGTGTGTGTGTGTGTGTGTGTGTGTGTGTGTGTGTGTGTGTGTGTGTGTGTGTGTGTTGGTATTTTTGTTAGGAGATCCAGGGGCCTGAATGGGGCCCGATTTATCTGTTTTAATATGAAGCCCGGCAGGCTTGCCGAAGTTCGGAGCGTTAGCCGGTACGGCCCCAGATCGTTAAGCTCGTTTGTATGAAAATCGATTGGATGTCCATAATTATATGGCCACCACTAAAATGACATTTTGTGTAAAAGTAGCTGTCTGTTTCCCTTGATAACAAATGGACGTCCGCAGAGATGTGGCTAGCTCTCTGGAGCGCTTTATAAAAGAGTATTGACCCACGGCACCCCTTACACCACCACGTGCCGGTGACCCAGAAGCTTAAGAGTCACCACAACTTCCTCAAGATAGTTCCTCCTCTGGACGGGGAAGCTAAAGACACCCGCTTAAAGCTCTGGAAGGAGAAATATCTCACAGACTCAAATACTGAGCTGGCGGAACAACTCCCCCTGACCATGATCTACCTTGGGCAACTTGGAAGTCCTTAAATAGACTGAGGACTCAAGTAGGCCGAAGCAGGGAGAACATGCACAGGTGGGGCTACAGCTCGGAGAGCGCATGTCTGTATGGTATTTTAACCCAAAAAATGGCACATCTTCTGTCATGCCCTGCGTGTCCCAACACCTGTACACGCGAGGATCTTTATAAGGCCACTGATAATGCTATATCAGTGGCCGAGATCTGGTCCTCATAAATATAATTATACCGAGTCGACACGCAAAGAAGAAGAAGAAATAAAAAAAAAAATGATGTCCACTATATACTAACAGCTTCTTCGGGCAGCATTTCTGAGATCTCCTGCTTGGGCCGCACTATGCCAGTATCTTTTTCTCGCTGCATCATATTCAGTTCCTCCTCTATTATCCGGCACAGCTCTATTCCGTTCGCACCGAACATTGCTCGCGTCAACTTGCCTTTCTAAAGTATAATAAAGGTATTAGTAAAACGTGGGATTTGAATGCCTCCGGTAGTAAATCAGCTAGCAAATGTGCCAATGCAAGTTGCATAGCGCTATAAAGTAGGCATGGTGCGATCTGTAGTATGTGATTTACGAATAAAGGTCATTAGGCATTTTGTTCAGACATTTGACCTACGGCGTACACAAACGAAATAGGGCTAAATATGTTGATAAATGTATCTGCTACTCAATGGTATGGGTCGCATTCTTGCAAGCCATATTTAATTTTTTATCATATAATTTCCATAATTAAAAAAATAAAATAAATAAGTAAAGACAATACAAACGTTTATTATGCTTGTACAACACATTTTCACAATGCTGAAAGTAAACATTTCTGTTTTATTAACAAAAGTTTAATAACATTAAACATTTACTCACAGACATACTGTAAAATAACTTTTTTCTGCCGGTCGGTACATAAAGAAATTATACATATTTTGAAAAGTGGGATTGAATTCTTCAATTTAAAACTGATTTGGTTTCTGTACGTGAACTTTTATCAAGTAGGAAAAATATGTAACAATACCTTTATATTTCTATGTAACAATGTTGTCTTGTGTTACAGATTCTGTGAAATTACTTATAAAAAATTTCGCTACGAAATCCTCTAGTAAGTTTTTATTAAAACAACTTATTGAATCCTTACTAATATTATAAATGCGAAAGTCCGTTTGTTTGTTTGTTTGTTACGCCTTCACGTCTTAACTACTGAACCGATCATCATGAAATTTTGCATACACGTTCTCAAGGGTACAGAGAAGGACATAGGGTACCTTTCATCCCGAAAAAATGTATTGTTCCCGAGGGATAGCAAAAATCTTTTCACGCAGACGAAGTCGCGGGCGGCCGCTAGTAACGCATAAAATCAAAGACACTTGGAAAAGAGGTTTTCTCTGGGAGTGCCAATTTTTTTAGGTTTCAAAATTGCTAAGTTAAGCTAATCTCATACAAATTGATATCTCATAGATAACATATAGGTTATACTTAAATGCTATATACAAAATTACATTGTCACGTAACATTTTGTTTTCAATTTTCATAGTAACATTCGTTGATGTCTTTTATATGAAAATTATGACTTCGTGACGAAAAATGTTAAAATTGTCCTTCTTCTTCTTATCAAATGAGGATTAGTGGCCACCTCTGGTGTTAGATTTTATCAAGCCGCCTGTAAGGCCTCTAACTTAGCTTAACGACTGTTATCAGATGACAACAGCCGGGACCGACGGTTTAACGTGCCCTCCGAAGCACGGAAGCGCTCAGTTGTAACGGTCACCCATCCGAAACCTGACCGGACAGAGTACGATCAGTCTGCCAAGTTCCGCCATGAGCGGTTGTCCTGCTAAGAGATTTCAAAAAGCAGAACGTTACCAAGTAAAAAGCTAGCAAGGGAACCTAGGGAACAGACAAATAGAAATCGGAGGTCTTTTACAGCATTTAATGAAGACCAGAGGTTTTTTTTTCTATTAGACTAGGAGGCCATAACAAATTTGGTAACGATCGCGTAAGTGGCTGACTCTGGGTTTAAAGGATAGAGAGGTACTCTCTGATGCTAAATATGTCAGTCTGTTTGTGTGAAGTGGTTGCGTTCTTTTTATATGCAGGCTGAAAAAAGGCTATAAATTTTTTGAAAATATGTTATAGCCCATGTTACTCGCTGATAATGTAGCTTTCTATAGGTGAAAAAATTTTCAAAATCGGATCAGTACTTTTTGAGTTTATACATTACAAACAAATAAAAAGTTAATCGCTTATACCTACGAAACGCAACCGAATTTTGGTCAGTCCTTTCCACAGTTCACGTGAGTACAACTAGTACTTACTTGCTGTACTATTGTCAGCCATTTACCTTATCGTTTTTTTTTCTGGTAACGATAACACATTTTTCACCCTGTATATAAAAAGAACGCAACCACTTCACGCAAACAGACTGACATATTTAGCATCAGAGAGTGCCTCTCCATCCTGTGAACCCAGAGTCAGCCACTTACGCGATCGTTACCAAATTTGTTATGACCTCCTAATATATATATATATATTTTATTCTTCTACCTCTAACAATAGTCAGCCTTTTTTCACAATTCTTGTTTTTGCTACTTTTCATACCATTTCTCGCTTTTATTCTTCTCGTACTTTCATACAGCATACTACACATTCATTCGTCATCTTGTATTCCTTAATTTATGATATCGCACTTACCACGATAAAGAGGAAGACAGGCTCGCTTTTATTTTTGAATCGTTCAAGGGCTTCTATGTTATCAGACAATGCCTGAAACGGAAACACGGTGCATAAGACTTGAAGGGTAACTTGCGCGGGTTTATAATGCTATGGTGCTGGACCCGCTTACGCATGTAGCCTGCGCAAGTGCTCAACTTGCGCGGGCTACTTACACCGTGTAGAAGCACCCATAAGTACATAAAAAATCCCCTTATTACTCGGAGGTAACCATGGCCAGATAACTGGTTTTCTGTGAAGAATTTTTTTCTTCCCATATAACCGGTTATCTCTTAGGAATATATTTTCCTCGCAGATAACTGGTAAAATAATTAGTTATCCGTGAGGAAAATTTATTCCTAAAAGATAACTGGTTACAAAATAACCCTTAATGCCGAACATGTTTAAATCAAGAAATATTTAATTCTCACAGTTATCTGAGGGGAAAATATATTCTTCGGAGATCAAAAATTGAAAAAAATGGGACACGTAGTATGGGTACGTACCCAAGGACTAGGGAGGAATGAGATGCGCGTAGCGTCTCCTCCTTCTTTCTGGCCGTCTCTAGGAGCGGGTGTGTCCACATCCGCCTCTCAGTCCCTCTCTGCGGCCTCCTTCTGTGGCCTCCTTCTGTGACATGACATCCTCACAGAAGGAGACCACCGCCTGCCACGACCCATCACCACCCAGCATGGCGACTGCCACGCTGGAAAGCGTGGCAGTCGCCATGCCAATTTTTCAATTTACCCCTCCAATGAACATATACATACATGCACCTACCGGTTGACGAGAGAAACAGTTGGATAATCATACCCTTGCCATAGCGATCTGATCCTGACCGATCTCCAGCTTTCCTTTCCTGATAGCGGCAGCAGTCGCCAGGCAAGGACCGCAGAAGTCAGAGTACACCTCCATGCCTGAACATGAGCATGAGCGCGATATAAAGAGGCCAGAACATTCAGAGCCTTTTTTCTTTATGCACAACGGGATACCTAGTGCTTGGCCGTCACCTCACCTGATATTAAGTAACAATAAGGCCGAAGGTGGAAGCGCACTACACCGGGAATCTTCATCACTGAGGAACTGTCTGTCCGTCAGCCATTTTTGATGTCCCCAGTCCCCACTGCTGGGGCACAGGCCTTCCTTATGGGTGGATAAGGAGGACGGGCCATAACCCACCACGCGGGCCCAATGCGGATTGGTGGGTATTAACGACTGCAAATGCAGCCGGGACCAACGGCTTAACGTGCCTTCCGAAGCACGGAGGAGTTCGCGATGGTAAATTTTTGGTCACCCATCCCATGACCGACCCTTGCGAACGTTGCTTAACATACACAATCGCTGGGCCAGGCGCTAAACCACTGCGCCACCGAGCTCCTCTAAGCTCCTCGAAAGCGAGGAACTGGCTATCTTACCTCTAACTGGCGGAACACAACAATTTTTAAATTGTTGTTATGGCGACAGACTTAGGTAACACGGGTGGGTGAACCACTAGACCACCAAAAAGAGATTTTATTTCATTGATTTAAGTGCGTAGGTAAATCGCAAGTGGGTTTTTAAATTCAGGAACATTCTAGCGATCCAGATGACTTGACCTACGACTATCGTGTAGCATAGCAAGTATTACTTAGTTAGCGAAGTACTTGAAATTTTTTAAATTATTACTTCGATTTTTAGGGTTCTGTACCAAAATGGTAAAAAAGGAACCCTTATGGTGTGACTCAGTCTGTCTGTCTGTCTGTCTGTCTGTCTGTCACAGCTGGATATCTCGAGAACTACTAATGGTATCAACTTGAAATTTAGAACAGTTTGAGATGACATTTGCCCAACTATTTTGCAAATAAGAAATAAATTAAATATAAATATATTTTTTACAACAGGGACTGAAAGGGGGTCTTAAAAATCTGAAGTGGGACTACTAGGGCATGTGGGGTATCATATGAAAGAGCGTCGTTTGCACGTTTTCAATCATTTTTTTTTTGTTTTAGGCCGCATAGTTTTCGATTTATAATGAAAAATGTAAAATAAAATACCGTTCCCCCCCCTTATCTCCGAAGTTTGCAAAGAGAAAAATCTGAAATAATTCTATGTGATAGCAGTTTATATGAAGATTACAGGAAAAATAAAACGACGTCTCAATATAGCACACTTTTTTAGAAATTAACAAATTTCTAAAAAAGTTAACTTTAGTTCAACTATCGGTCAAGAGATGGCGCTGACCTAAAACTGCAATACTAATTTTATTATTCTACTCTGCAGTGTGGTTTAATGGTGCAATTATGATGGTACGGAACCCTCGGTGCGCGAGTCTGACTCGCTCTTGACCGGTTTTATTATTGTATAACCTTCGTTTCTATTGTCTAATTTAAAAATCTATCGCAATGGGGTTGGCAACGGAAAGCTAAATATGATGCAAAGTTTAAAAAGTTTCATGGAATATCGTTTCATCGGTTAGTAGCTTTACATTATTTTTATTACGTGTCTAACAATTTTAATAAAGTATAAAAGATTTCACTATTACTAGTTATTGTTCGAGGCACTAGAGATGGGTCATCATGACTCAAATCAACTAATTCACTTGAGTCCATATAAGATCTTTAGTTCATTTAGTTCCATAGCTAATTAACTCCAAGAACGAGAGTAAACGGTAAGGATAGATTACGAACACACACTACGTACAAAAATGTCTCCTATGAAACATATTCGCTGCAAAAATATTTTTATTAAATATCTACACTAAATTACATTTCAATTCAAATAATTACAGATTGCCTAATGATCTAGTGTGTAAAGAAATATGGAGTCGCATTATTCCAAAATAACGAAAAGAGCCCTATTTCAAGCCTCCTAAAAACGCAAGAACATGCTCTGCTAATTTTTATGACACAGATGTCAAAAGCTGGACTACGGAAGCTGAAAGCAATGGCAATACCGCGAATTGAGATTGAAATATTTACTGCATTTACGCGTATAACAAAATAACTAAACTCAGAAAACGAAACTCCTGCCTCCCATAATTATGCAGTACTAGCAGCCGCCCGCGAATCCGTCTGCGTGGAAAGATTTTTTTGCTTTCCCTCGGGAAAAATACTTTTTTTGGGATGAAATGTACCGTCTTTCTCTATACACCTGACAATGTGTATGTAAAATTTTATGATGATCGGTTCAGTAGTTAAGGCGTGGAGGCGTAACAAACAAACAAACTGACTTTCACATTTATAATATTATAGTAAGGATATGCAGTACAGTGACCGGCCGCAGCTTTGCTTTAAGATTTATTCCTTGTGTAAAAACCTAATATATAAAATAATCACTGTTGTATCTCTGACATATTAAACAGACTATATTTACATAATCAACTAACAACCTGCCCTCGCTTCGCTTCGGTGTATTTTATAGATTTTATACATAAAAATTAATCAATAAAAAGTTTTTTATACATACCTTTAAAAAAACCTTGGTAGGTACCATGGGCAACAGCGTCGCTTAACCACTGCTAAGGTTAAAATCGCTTGCACGCCGCGCCCGCTGTCACATGCGTTTAGTTCGTGCAGGGGCGATACGCGCGCACACGAATTTTGTTGCAAACTGGTTAAGCGACGCTGTTGCCCATCGTACTTATATTAATGCTTAAATTTTAAGAGAAATTTGCATGTAAATAATCAATTTTGACAATATCATTATTTAGTTGGATAAGGATTGTGATACGAATGTCATCATCTTCCAATCAATAATTATTACTTTTATAGAAAAAAAATTATATACTGTGGGTTCGTTTCATTATTCCAATTTTCATAGGGATCTCTATTTTTTTAAAATAAAATACTGCTAATGTTACTTGCTGATAAAAGCTTTCAATATGTAAAAGAATTTTAAAATCTATTTATGGCCTTAATGCCATCGAAAAACTGATATAATTACCATAATAAAAATATTTAAAAAATAGTTAAAAGTTCTAGCGACCTAAAGATGAGTGATCTAGTTCTTAACTCCAATTGAACTAAATCGTTCACTTCAGTAATCTTTTTTGCCCACCTCTAATACGTCAGTAGTTCGAGTAGGTTCTAAAAGATGTCGCTGATTTAGGGTTGGGTAAATTTCACGAAAAATTTCAGTCTGTGAAATATTTAGAATAAATTTCATTTTGGTTTGAAATATTTCAGTTTAGAGTTAAATTTATTTTTAAGTTTCATCTGACCTAAATGAAACAAAATTACATGCATTTTGTTAATATATCAACATAATTAAAGAACAAAACAATAAACAAATAAGTTGGCTTAAATTACGAATAGCTTTGGCTATTTTAGAACTTTTAATAACAAAATATTCAATGTCTGTTTCGATTGTCGGCCACGATGGCGTAGAAGAAAAACGACTTCATCAACATTACGAAGGAATATGTAGAAAACTAGCAATAAAAGTCGCAAAGTAGGACCAATATTCAGAAAATTGTAAGTTTAACCGTGGCCGCGCAGTCGAAACGTGGAGAACCGAGCGGCCACACCGTTCTCTTAAATGGAGCTTAGTACCCCTACTAAGCTCCATTTAAGAGAACGGAGCCCCATTCTTTTTGCTATAATTAAATCGCTGATACGATTTCGTAGAAAAATATAGAAAATATAAAAAACCCATATGTGTTGGAATCACGACCTACATAGCTTAAATGCTAGGCCGCGCCATAGTCCGCGCGGTCACGCAGTTCTCTTAAACGGAGCTTAGTAGGGGTCCTATTATTTTTGCTAATCGCTGATACGATTATGTGGAAAATATAGACAGTATAAATAAAGCCCTAATGTTTGGACTTCACGACCTGCTACAGAAATTAAATGCTATGGCCGTGCGGCCACGCAGTTCTCTCAAACGGAGCATAATAGAGGTCCCATTCTTTTGTATAATCCCTGATACGATTAGGTAAAAATAGTAGATAGTATAAATAAAGCCCTAAGGTTTGGATTTCACGACCTACAGAAAAACGTGGTCGTAAAGTCCAAACATTAGGGCTTTACTTATACTGTCTTAATTATCTACGAAATCGTATCTGCGATTAGCAAAAATAATGGAACCTCTACTGAGCTTCGTTTGAGAGAACTGCGTGGCCGCGAGGTCCTCCACGTTTCGACCGCGCGGTCATGGTTAAACTTTCTGAATATTGAACCTACAAATTTGCGACTTTCATTGTTAGTTTTCTACATATTCCTTCGTAATGTTAACGTAGTCGTTTTTCTTCTACGACACCGTGGTCGAGCAATCGAAACCCCTTTTTCCTCACTGCTCACGAGGTCTTTCAAAGCACATAGTAGGTTAGATATATTATTTGGTTACGTGCTGTTTGGTATATTATATGGTAGCTATGTGCAGCTAGATGGCGCTTCTAATTTTGAATACTTATTTTTGGAAATGGGTGATATTTTTGATAAATTTCAACTAGCTCGACTTAAAAAATCTATAATATTATCGAACTGCTCGCAAAATTTCACGAGAATCAGTTGAGAAATGGGACCTGTAGAGGAGAACAGACAGCTAGAAAGTCAGACTAAAATATGTTTATGTATATATCTCCGCCATTTTGAAGAATTAAAAAAAACTGGCTCGACAGTAAAATTCTATATAATTTTCGAACCTGTCCACAATATTTGACGAGAATCAGTTGAGAAATGCGCCTGTAGAGGAGAACAAACAGTGCTGGAATGGCGGACTGAAATGTTTCTTTTACATATCTCCGCCATGAAAAATTCCAAAAACAGGCTTGACGGTAAAATTCTATATTGTTTTCGAACCTGCCCATAAAATTTCACGGGAATCGGTTGAGAAATGTGACTTATAGAGGAGAACAAACAGCGCCGGAAAACTGGACTGAAATATGTTTCTTTTACATATCTCCACCATTTAGAAAAAACAGGCTACAAAAAAAATGTTAATGTTATAGGCAAACGCCGAAGCTCAGGCACTCCTAGGTTTGTCTAGTCAAACCTCAGGTTTGACAAGAAGCCTTAGTCAAAGCCCAAAATAAAATCGTGTTTCGGCTTAAAGCCCAAAATAAAATCGTGTATCGTCTTAAATTCCTAACCTATCACGTGTCTCATAGGAGTAACGCAGACTCTTTGACTAAACTTAACCTCAAGATTATGAAAAACATCATTCATTTCCGATGTGATATTTAGTCAAAGCTGCCTTACTCCTGTAAGTCACGTGATAGATTAGAAATTTAAGACAATCGCGAAGCGCAGTGGAGCGTTCATCTTAAATTTCGTGGTTATTTTCTTTTAAACAGACAACAGAAATTTTTTGTTTACAGGAAGATTGTTAATTTAGTTAAATTTTCACTCTACAGAATGTGTTTTTCATAGTTGTACAAACAAAATATCAAATTCTGTGCCTAATTTAAGCGTCAAATCGAGGTTTGACCGTATTGAGTTTCGGCTTTCGACTGCACAAGTTAGTCTCTCCTAGGTTTGGCCATAAATTCGTCAGTCAAAGGCCGAAATATGCCATTGGTATTGGACTTTGACTAAGCCTTCTTGTCAAACCTGGGGTTTGACTAGGCAAACCTAGCTAGGAGCGCCGGGACTTCGGGGTTTGACTATAACATTTATATAATTTTTGACCCTGCTCACAAAATTTAACAAGAATCGGTTGAGAAATGCGACCTGTACAGGATAACAACAGCGCCGGAAAGCCGGACTGAAATATGTTCTTTTACACATCTCCGCCATATTGAAAAATTTCGAAAAACTGGCTCGACCATAAAATTCTATACAATTTTCGAACCTACTCACAAAATTTCACGAGAATCGGTTGAGAAATGCGACCTGTAACCTATAGAGGAGAACAAACGGACAGCAGGAAGGACATACGAAAGAATTGTTGCTCAAGCTGAAGCAGAGACGCTTCGCTCGCGCTTCGCGCTCGCTTGGTCAGTTACCTAAGCCTTAAAATTTCATTTAATACGTTAAAATATTAAACTAATTCAGAAAATAAGTGATTTCTAGTACTGGAAATAAATTTCACTCAAAAGTGAAATATTTCAACCCGTTTTGAAAGATTTCATAAATTTCATATAAATTTAATTTTCATTTCATTGAAATTTTCACTGGACCCATCCCTACGCTGATTTTACTGGTATCAAGGAGGTTTATAATAGGGAGTGAGTACTCAACAAAAATTTTCACTTATCGTTTAAAAGAAATTCAACTTTATTGCATTTGTCATAAAGTTGAAATTCTATCGACGACATTGACTGAAGGCACTACTGTGTAAATGAGACAACACCAGGTGGAGGTTGGTGTCTCGTTCGCACAAAATTGTAATTGCAATTTTGCCATTACTAAACAATAATACCACGATAGTAGGACAAAAAATATGTACGTTACCAATCAAGTAGTATATCAAAATTAAGGATTCGGAGTGAGAAGTCGAATATATACCATTTAAATATTAATTTAGAATGATACATAATAATAGGCTATTTTACACCATGTAAGATAAAGTATAAAAATGCATATTTAAGATAGATTTCATAAATATTAAACGAGAAACGTCGATATTTATTCATAAAAATGCAATATAAATTTTATAATTCAATTTTAAAAATCGTCTTTTTTAATCTATTCATCAAATGTTAAAAACGCCCTTCGCCATATTGGATTACGATGTGACGTCACTCCGATAGTAAACAAACATGACAGCTCTCTTCTCTCTGTGATTGTGATATTAAACAAATTAGATTTTCATCGATTTATTTTGAAATCTTAAAAGTGATTACTACATCTGTGGACTATTATCCTTTATTTTATTAAATAGCATCATGAAATACAGTTTTGTTAAAGCAGAAAGTACAAATCTACCAAGGATAAATACATTCATTCATGGTGGCGAAATTTTTTGCGTCCAACCAATCCAATCCCGATTTCTGTTCTGCAGAGTTGAGAAATGTTAAAACAGCAATGTAAGTACTTAGCATAGATCAAGTTTTGTCTAACAATAATCACAATAACAATACAACACGATGATACCCTGTGTTATCTATAACAATCTAACATAACCTATTTTTTTGTTATCAGGTCCTGGGAGGACGGAGAAAGTCAACTTTAGCGCTGTATCACCTAATAATTAAAATAATGATGAAGACTGATGTTTTATAAGTAAGATCTCCCATCATTTCAATCAAAAAACCAATCATTCCTAGAAATTAAAACTAGAGATCAACAATAAAAGTGGCTTTTATTTGTGGCATTAACTAAAATTATGACAGAATCACAGCCTCGAAATGCTAGTGAGCCAGTGCAAAACAGTGGACGGTACCAGATGCGACTAGAGGGTCGCTATGATTTTTGTGCAAAAATTCCAGGAACTTCAGCAATATCGAGAGGTAAGAAACTGGAGGAAGTCAGGAAAACAGTGGAAAAGAAAATGGAATGAAGATAGAAAAATGCAGTCTATATATTATTTCTGAGGCATTAACAATTACAAATTAATAACAACCCTACTTTTGAAATTAAGTGTTTGTCTAGTGAAAAAAAAGCACAGGACTATTTTTCCAACTTTAAAGTTTGTAAACTACTGAAAATACACTTTTCATGTTATAAAAATAACAGTTTTTTTTATAATTTAAGCCTACCTACTCTACTCCTATCCTACCACAGATCAAAGAAATGAGTTTTGCTTCTGAGTATCCTACCCTACCTTATGTATAGTAAAGATAATGCATATTATGTAGGTACTTTTACACATATTTTGCACTCATGCACATGAGATAAATACGCACTCATGCACATGAGATAAATACACATGTATTACATTCTTTAAATCAACTCGGCTATGTGTTCACCAACATCATATTTTATACAGTGCGCAATGGAAATAAAAAAAACTGTACATAATATTTGATATATTTATTTGACCGCTATATTAATAATAACTACATTTTATAAAATCAATGTTTTGATATTTTGACTATAATGTGTGTGGTGGTGGTAGCTGGTCTAGGCCGAGCGAGGCAGGTGAGTAGGTAAGTATGCTTTATTGTGCATAGAAACAAGGTTACAAAAATGGATTTTGTTAATTACAAATAGAGGTATCACTAGTTTCTAACTTTGCAGGCGTACACACACACACATTTAAAAATATCAACAAAAAGAAACACAATTTTTACTTAAAATAAGTCACCAGATCACTGAATGCATCTTTAAAACATGGCAAACTCTCTCAATATTCGAATGACCCTCTATAAAACTGGCTATTTGTTTCGTCTGCCGCCTGCCGCACTCAGCTTTGTACTACTCGGACCGCTCTATCATCCATCACACTTCTTAAATTCAGGTGTCAAAAAATCTAGAATAGTACAATATGATTAGTATAATACCTGTCCTAGCCTAGTGATAATGTTAATAATTTATTACAACTGCATAAAATACTAAAAAATAAATTACCTTGATTACAAGATGGTACTTTGATTTACCATAATTTTCATTTTGTATGGTCTCTTCAATCTCCTTAATTGTTTTGTAGACATTCTTTGCCTTTCAATAAAGGCATGCGGATGTTCACTTGGAGTGGACTTGTGTTTCCTATAGCTTGGCAATCAAATCTGGATGGTACGCAGTTTGGTTTCATCTGAGTTAAGCAGAACCCACTACCTTATACTGTGTATAATTCTTCACACCATTTTTTATAGCTAAAATATAGAATATAATAAGTATTTATGAAATTTTCAAATCACAATATAGCAAAACATAACCTATAAATACATAGGTCACAAAATATGACGATTGTTTTGTAATACTAACATGATGATTTATTTTGTTTATTCCATAGTTAATTTACCATTTCTAGCGCATAGGTACTTACATCAAAGTGGTCTTCACAGAAATACATTCTAGTCTAGTTTTTGGGGACAATGAATTTGGATACTATTATCTCTCTTGCCAGTTTAGTGTTTCTCATTTTATTATCACTTGGCACTTGAATCCACAATTTTGTGGCGTTTTTACACTTGTATTATTGGATTCAGGCACAAGACACCAAAGATTTACATTTTATAACTCATTAATTAATTCTTGTTACTTTATACTTGGTCTTTCGCACTATTGTTTGTTTACTAACGGAGTGACGTCACGAGCCTAAACAGCATGGCGGCTAGTGTTTCCGCGCGAAAATTCAAAATCATAAATTAAAAACGTGTTTTAGGGCATTTAATGGTTTTATAAAATTAAATTAAAAATTCTGCTGGCTTATTTCGACCTCAGGATTAATTTAAAACAGTTTTCAAAAAATGGTGTAATTCCCTATTGTAATATAAAACAGAACTTACTCTTTTGATTTAATTAGATATCTACAATAGTGTAATGTACTAATCCAGCTATCATCGGTGAGGTGGTAATAAATAGAAGTGTCAATTCTGGCAACTCCGAATTTGACCTTGGCGCCGAATTTCAATTTAAGAATTTCAATCTATAGGAAATGTTTACTTTACAAAACTAGTGTGACCAAAAATACTGCACTATTTCGGATTTCCAAAAAAACTAAATTGTTCTACTGAAATGGCTAGAGGTCGCAGGCGAGACGGTAAAATTAATAATAATAATCAAACTCATGTTTGTGCGCCTATTTAGATGAAACTCGGTTTTTGGTACTATTTCAACATGAAAATAACAACGCAATGTTGAAAATTTTAAAAATCCAATATGGCGGCCAACTTTTTTTGTTTTTGGGCCGATTTCGATGAAACTCTGTTTTTGGAACTATTTTGACAAGAAAATAACAACGCAATTTTTAAAAAATTAAAAATCCAAGATGGCGGCCCACTTTTTTGTTTTTGGGCCGATTTCGATGAAACTTGGTTTTTGGAACTATTTTGACAAGAAAATAACAATGCAATTTTTAAACAACTAAAAATCCAAGATGGCGGCTAACTTTTTTGTTTTTGGGCCGATTTCGATGAAACTTGGTTTTTGGAACTATTTTGACAAGAAAATAACAACATAATTTTTAAAAAACTAAATATCCAAGATGGCGGCCAACTTTTTTGTTTTTGGGCCGATTTTGATGAAACTCGGTTTTTGGTACGATTTTGACAAGAAAATAACAACGCAATTTTTAAAAAACTAAAAATCTAAGATGGCGGCCAACTTTTTTGCTGTTGGGCCGATTTTGATGAAAATTGGTTTTTGGTACGATTTTGACAAGAACATAAAAACGCAATGTTGAAAATTTAAAAAATCCAAGATTGCGGCCAAGTTTTTTGTTTTTGGGCCGATTTCGATAAAAGTCGATTTTTGGTACTATTTTGACAAAAAAATAACAATGCAATTTTTAAAAACTAAAAATCTAAGATGGTGGCCAACATTTTGTTTTTGGGCCGATTTCGATGAAATTCGGTTTTTGGTATGATTTTGACAAGAAAATAAAAACGCAAAGTTTAAAATTTAAAAAATCCAAGATGGCGGCCAATTTTTTTGTTTTTGGGCCGATTTCGATAAAACTCGGTTTTCGGTACTATTTTGACGTAAGTTTTGTAAGAAAATAACAAATTGTCTTGTCAAAATATTACCAAAAACCGAGTTTCATCGAAATCGGCCCAAAAACAAAAAGTTGGCTGACATCTTGGATTTTTTAATTTTTTCAATATTGTGTTATTATTTTCTTGTCAAATTAGCACTAAAAACCGAGTTTCATTAAAATCAGCCCACAAATAAAATAGTTGGCTGCCATATTTTTTTAATATTTTTAACATTTCGTTGTTATTTTTTTATCAATATAGTAACAAAATCGAGTTTCATTAATATCGGCCCACGAACAATATAGCTGACCGCCATCTTGGTTTTTTTATATTTTTAACATTGTGTCGTCGTAAATCTCTTGCACTCATTTTATTAACTTCACAAGTAAAGAAATTGGTGCACGTATTTTAGACCTTATTGACATATTTACCAAAATAACAGTTTTTAATGAAACAGTAAAGTAAATGAACAAGTATAATTATGGGAAAAAGAATCGAAGAAGAAATCGAATTTCAAACGTCACTAAAGTCGAAAATTGTTTGCATCTTTTTAGGGTTCCGTACCCAAAGGGTAAAAACGGGACCCTATTACTAAGCCTCCGCTGTCCGTCTGTCTGTTTGTCTGTCTGTCCGTCTGTCTGTCTGTCTGTCTGTCTGTCACCAGGCTGTATCTCATGAACCGTGATAGCTAGACAGCTGACATTTTCACAGATGATGTATTTCTGTTGCCGCTACAACAACAAATACTAAAAACAAAATAAAATAAATATTTAAGGGGGGCTCCCATACAACAAACGTGTTTTTTGCCGTTTTTTTGCTCGATTTTAATAACGACAACAGGTAGACAGTTGAAATTTTCACAGATGATGTATTTCTAATGCCGCTATATTAATAAATACTAAAATCAGAATAAAATAAATATTTAAGGGGGGCTCTCATACATTAAACGTGTTTTTTTTTTTGCCGTTTTTTGGTACGGAACCCTTCGTGCGTGAGTCCGACTCGCACTTGGCCGGTTTTTTTTTTAACTACAGATCACTAGACAATGGTTTCCTACTTTTATTTGTTTTTCCAACATTCATTTGTTTTCCGAAGTTCACGCACATTGTATTTTTATTAAAAATTGGAATAAACTTTAAAGTTGCGTAATTATTTACACTTGAATTGAATAAACTAGATTTTTTAGGTATTGGTTGAATTACCATATTTAAAAATAAAAACAAAAAAGCAACTTAATAAAACGTGATAAATAACTTGTTCTTAAAAAATGTTTTTTCAATAAATAATTATTTTCTGTTTTTTAGTTAACGAGCTAAACTAAAATATACCACTTCCTATCAGAGTACTCGTCAAGACCATTCAAACGAGTCCAAACTCGATGGGGTTGAAAGGTTTCATTACAGAGTTCCTGTGGCCTTCTTCCGGCTCCATCATCAGACTCTTGGATACTATTACCCAACAGAGCACTCGTCAAGACGATTCAAACGAGCCCAAACTCGATGGGATTTCAATATTGAGTTCCTATGGCATGGTCTCCAGACTTCATCATCCGACCCTGAACCTCGTCTCCCGTCAGAGTACTTGTCAAGACAATTCTAACAAGCCCAAACACGATGGGGTTGTATAGTTTCATTCATCATAGAGTTCCTGTGGCGTTCTTCCGGCTCCATCAACAGATCAGCTTAATGACACTGTAATATTGCATTTCCTTCCATTTCTGACCTGTGTTCAAAGTTTCAAGTCTCTAGCTCATCGGGAATTTAGTATAAAATCGTTTGCAAAATTTGTGCTCAAACAAACAAACGAGCAAGCAACCTAAAAAAAACGCGGTAAAAAGTGTTAATTATAAATAAAGAACTACCTAGGTATTTAAGTTTATATTAAACAGTTTAAAGTATTATGTATGTCTCCGGCCAACCATACGGTTTGGTCACCCTAATGAAGAAAAGGACACATACATCTACTTGACCTCTCTGTCGGCTCGTTTTGAGGCGAAGCACTCAATCCGGTTTATAGTACTAAATTCATGACTGGTATGTAGGTAGGAATTAGGCCGGCCACACACAGACGTAATCACGCAACGGAATTCCGTACGTACGTGATTCCGAACGCAGCAGCTGCATACAAAATCTATGGGCTGCCACACACAAGCGTGTTTTTTCCGTACGGAATCTTCATACATTGTCGAAATTACGTTCGGAATTCCGTTACGTGATTACGTCTGTGTGTGGCCGGCCTTATAAAGCATAACATTCGGATGGGCGCATCCTTAAATAGGTATTTATTTTGTGGTATTTTTTTACCGAAAAGGACCCATTGACCCAAAATGGATATAAAAGACTATTCTACAATGCACAGAGAAAGCAATAACTACGTAAGACTACAATGCAAATGATGGAATTGAAAGCCAAATTAAGACGTTTTTATTCTTACAGAGTTTATAAATTTTTTCTTTATCCAGATTTTTCGGAAATTTGTAAGTGCCAACATTTTTAAAACATTACACAGAACTTAACCATTTTAAAGCTAAAAACACGATTATTTAAAGTAAAAGTCCTTTGTTTTCATAGCTCTCGTGGAACAAGCGTACGCAGCGCCATTTTGACCGTTGCCTTCCCCATTGCTTTCAGGATGTAACACAAAGCTTCTTTTTGGGACAAATAAAAACTTACCAAAGAAATGCAGCATTGTGTCACATCCATCTGTCAAACGAAAGCGATTGCGATAGATTTTTTAAATTAGACAATTAGGTAGCTCCCTGTTTTTGTCCGAAACACTTCATAAATAAATATAAATTCTCAAAGATTTTGGAAATTCTTACAAATAAGTTGGTTCATGTGATGCTCCAAATAATGAATGAAATCTTCGTTCGTTTCTAAGCTGTCTTGAATCGAAACCTGTCCTTTACGGGCCATTATTTAACACTATATCTACGAACTATTTATTCTGGAATTCTTATATTCTTCAAATAAAATAATTAACAGAAAATATGATCTTAGCGTCACGCAAGCATCACGCACTTCTTTCAGTCAATTGAAATAGTCAGCTGATAGATTTTTTTCTAATTTTATCTACCACAAGAGGTATATTCCTCCGAAATCAAAACTTTTTGAACCTGGAATCACAGAACAAAGAAAAAATTCTTCTATGTTTTGTGCTTGGAATGAATATGGTTGAACTTCACCATGCAGAATAAAAAGTAAGGGTAGTATGTTTGTTTAAACATTCAGCTAACTAATGCCACACGTTTAAAGTGAAAAAAACCGGCCACGTGCGTGTCGGGCCACGCGCAGTAGGGTTCCGTAGGTACATTATACCATACCATATTTTAATACCGCTATCATTTTTCGTCTGAAAAAATAACTTTGTTTTTCAGTGTTTGTATGAATGACAAAGTTATATTTGCGGTTTTGGAAAATGTACTATATCTTGAAAACTAATTACTATATCTCGTTCAAACCAATTTTCGTTGAAAGTGTTTATTAAGATCAATAGTTCTTTTTTTTTTTTAGATTTTTCACCCTCTTACTTTAAAAGTTAAAGGGGGGACACACATTTTACCACTTTGGCGGCATATATCTTTCAAACGGTTGACTTTGAAAAAAAAATAGTCTTAGGACCCTCAATGTCATTTTTAAAGACCTATCTATAGACACCCCACAAGTATTGGTTTGATGAAAAAAATATTTTCAGTTTCAGTTCCATGTATGGGGAGCCCCCCCTTAATTCCCCCCTTAATCTTTTATTTTTTTTAATTTTGTGTAAAAATACCTACCTACCTACTAAGTTTCAACTATGTAGTTCTTATACTTTTGGAATAAAGTGGCTGTGACATACGGACGGACAGACAGACAGACAGACAGACAGACAGACATGACGAATCTATAAGGGTTCCGTTTTTTGCCATTTTGGCTACGGAACCCTAAAAATTGGCTAAGTTACAACGAATTAAGTGGTAATTTCTGCTGATGAAAAAAGGAGTCACTTTTATATTTTTTTAACGTTCAGCGGTTGTTGGTGAAAACTTGTATATTAACGTTGTGCATTTTTGATATTTTTAAATTAGCGGTAAACGATTAAAATTATTTCTTTCCTATTACTATACAGTCACACAATTCAATCAGTTTGTAATTAGAGAAAAATTCTAAAGATTTCGCGCCAGTGGCCTTTTTAATTTCTACTAGGTACGATTTAAACTTATAGTCACAGAGTATAAATAAGTCTATGATTTCACCGAAGAGATCGCTGCTATTAGTTCCATTTTCAAAATTAACGCGTTGCTGGTGACACAAGTGTTTACATGACGTCTTAAAATGACGCGCCGCCATTTTCAACGCGCCCCGTAGAAAGAGAGAGGGATACTTCCGCCGCCAGCTGTCTTCTCTCCATCCGTCACATCCGTCTTACGCATTTTCGATCAGCCACGTGGTTCCTGACGCGAGTTTAGCATTTTTTCCCCATACAAAAAGCGCACAACGCCGCTAAAGAAGTTTTCACTTCAAAAAAACAAAAATATTTTTATTGCTGATAGTGGGCCATTTATGATCATAATTCGAAATAATTAGAAGATAGGAGAGCCTCTCCTGTGTGTGAGAAAAAGTCGGGACTGTTATTCCTTTGTTCGCTTTAGGACAGATTTACGTCCATTAAAAAAAATCGGTATATACTCGTATATGACTACACTTTACAACTTTTGAATGAAAAAACCACACATTCTTGCCAAGTAACTCATAGGTAATTAGCACAGTATAGATATAAGTTTTTGTAAATAATATCTATACTGTGTAGTCTGTGTAGTTAGTTAACTACACACAAAACTGCATGCACCTAAAGGCTGGTTTACATTATCTTAGTCTTTAGTAGAGTGCTTTAGTGGAAACATGTAAACGGTCGTCTTATGACTAAAGAGAGTAACGTTCTAGTAGCCTTTCTACTCGCTTTCCAGTAGCACCCCCTGCGCGCCCGCTCACCCCCCGCGCGATATTTTACTCGCACTCGCACTGGAAGCATGTAAATCGACATTTTAGTAGCTTCTTTAGTAGAGTGCATTTGCCGGTGAACGCGTGACGTGTAAATTGCAATTGAATTAAATAATAGGTATTAGGTATGGCGAAAATGACACTCTACTGGAAGCGTGTAAACGGTCACTGGAAAGGCACCAAAACTACTAAAGCACTCGCATTCGAATCTACTCGCACGCTACTAAGTAACTAAGCACTCTACTAAATACTAAGATAATGTAAACCAGCCTTTAGAGCGCTGCCTGCGCATGTGTACCTTGGTCTCTTCAAGGCAAGAGTGAATAGGCATTTCCTGGGCAAGCATGCTACACCTTAGACCACATCCTGTGTACCATAGAAATCTTTGTGTGTACCAAGCAAGATGGTGGTCAAATGCCTGCCCATTTTTGCTAAAAATAGAAAAAAATATGCTCTACAGTCTACGGCATCCACCATGATTTTTATAAATAAAACAAATTGACTAATGTAATATTACATGTTTGGCGTTTAATAAAAAAAGTAGAAAATAAATAAAATAGTAACATTATGCTATTTTGTATTAATCTATTGTTCTAAAGAACATTATTTAGAAATAATGCGAATAATGATTCAGTCTCATTCATTTTTAATTAAATAAGTTAGGTATTCTTTTTAAAGTACAATTTTTCAATACAATCGATCAAATACAAATCATTTTCTATCAAAAAATACATTAATAATACCCACAACATTCCAGACCAATGGTATCTAAATCTATCTACATTTATAAAATGCAAGGTAAAATTACACCATAATACAATCATCCTTATTTTTTTTTTAATAATGATTAGGTACGCTGAAATATTAATCATTTGGTTCCCGCTGTGGAGTGGTTCCACTCATGATTACAAACAACTTCTAATAGTACAGTAGCCCGTAGAACATTTAAATCACCAAAAAGGTTTCCGTTTGCCGTTGTGATATAGTTATTTATTACGAAATTATAGATACTTTAACCCAAGTTTTACAGATCGCAACCCGCCGTAACCTATATTTGTATATCTCCAAAATTGATATTTTTTTATTTTTCGAGGTTTACTATATAGTTTAGCTATTGTCGTATTCTACAGCTTCGTTTGATTGCCACAGATAAAAGTAAGACTATAAAAAGTAGCCATACACAGATTTAAGACCTGATGAAAATGGTTGGATTTTATCTGGTCTTAAAGATTTAAGTTATGATAATAGTAAGACTATGGAATGTTATCATACACAGATGTGTATGATAACATTCCATAGTCTTACTATTATCAGTGGCAATCAAACAAAGCTGTATAACACGATAATAGTTAAACCATGTGGTAAACCTTGAAAAATAAAAAAATATAATTTTTGGAGATATACAAATATAGGTTACGGCGGGTTGCGATCTGTAAAACTTGGGTTAAAGTATCTATAATTTCGTAATAATTAACTATATCACAACCTTTTTGGTGATTTGTTCTACGGGCTACTGTACTATATGGGGCCAACTCTGATATCGCGAAAAAGAATCAGCTGTTTCACACATTAAGGTCGAGTAGGTATTGCAATTTGTATGGAACGGCTGATTTTTTTTCCATAGTAAAGTTGCTTGTAATCATGAGTTGAACCACCCCACTGCGGAAACTAAATGATTAAAATTTCAACGTGTAGTGGGGTGATTCGACAGGGCAACGATGAGGTGGGGAACGGTACCCCAGCGGTACCTTGCAGGGTACAAGTACCTCATTATCGCTGAGACAAAGTAGTTACAGTTCAAGGCAAACATCTTGCTTGACACTTTTTCGACGGAGTGGGGATAAGTTCGCGCATGTGGACTTGCGAGCGACCAATAGCGCGCGCCCCTCTGCCCCCGCTCGCACCCCTCACCGCTACGCATGCCCATAAATACGCGTTCCGCGCAATCCCCACCCAATTTCAAGATATTTGCCTCGTACTGTACGGTACACCCCACACGCCACTACCTCGCAGGGTACAAGTAAGTACCTCATCATCGCCGAAACAAAATAGTTACCCCACTATAGGAAAAGATATTATGACACTTTGCCACAACCACTGACATGAATAAATTTTTTTCGTGGCCACAACCCATTACCATATGCCTGCTATTGCTATCACCTGTGTTTTTATACGATACTTGAACACACCCCGGACCGGACACTCCATACAACCGCGCCATTATAAACAGATGACGTCAGACTACCTTTTTGTACACGCGCAACTATGTGTGTAAGTCTAGGGTAGGGTTGCCAACTTTTTTTACATCATAGTATTTTCAAGATTTTTAGTGTAAAAATATAGAAGATTGCGAAAAAAATCCAAAAAAATATAGTAGGTAGCCGTTTTGTATGAAGGATTTTAATTTTTCATACTTAAGTACTAACATTTTCATACCTAGTTTAATCACAAAAATTACCTATGTGCACATTAAGTAATATTTTTTTATTGCTTTTGTTTAATTTTTTCACTTGAAAAAATATAGTAGTTTTGCCTACTATATATTTTTAAAAAAAATATAGTCGGTGAGCCCTCAATATAGAAGGATACTATATTATATAGTAGGGTTGTCAACCCTAGTCTAGGGCTACCGTGCAGTTTGTACTGTATGAGCGGCCTTCAATTCGTAATTCGAACTCAAGAGTCTTGTTCGAACTTTTTGGTAAATAAAGTTACGTCGCATTGCTTTGAATATCAAAATAAGTTGACAGTTGATGAACACGACTAAACGAGCACACGAGTCGGCACACGAACTCGCGGGGTGGGGTGAGGTAATTGATTCTGGGGCGGGGCGGAGAGTGTCCTTTCTGTACGGTAGTACTTATATCTATTCTGTGTTTTGAAAGTAACCATTAGATCAAATTATTCTGAGCTAAATTTTGGAGCGATACGGCATCAACCGCCACTGTGATTGAATAATTTCCTTGTTATTTTCCATCGCTTTCAGTTTAGTTGTATCTGTAAAAAAATATTTCAATAATAAATTATTTGCTAAATCCATATTTACTTATGAGGGTTTATGTGCCAATGGAAAAAAAACAGACCTTAAATAAAGATGAAATTGTAAATTGTGTTCTTATAGTGTACTCCGAATAAGATTTATGGGATTTTTTATCGCTTAAACAATAATTTCTAGTCTGTCGTTTAGTTTAATGGAGTTTTATTGCGAAAACTGGCCACTTTTAGCAATAAACTAAACGACAACTAAACGAAAGGTTATACAATATTGTTTAAACGATAAAAAGTACCACAAAGCTTCTACGGAGTACGCTAGGAAAACACAATTCACAATTTCGTATTTATTTAAGCACTACAATTTTTTTCCATTGGCGGCGGCGCTAGTGTAGCACATAAACCCTCTCAATAAATAAAAAATATAGTCATATATTTATATTCAACTTTTGTGTTCTGTTAGTAACAACGTAGGTACGGGCGGTTTGCAGAAACCTAGAAGCTTAATTTTGTGGAACAAGCATTTTAAAAGTTAGCGGAAACTTATGTCAATCTTCGACATCTTCCGTGGTGAATTTTATTTAATACTTATTATAATTATAATAGACAATTTTAATAATGTTTTACGTGGATTTTTTAGGGCCCACAGTCTAGTATTTTTAGACGATATCGTTACATGTCCTCGTAGTCACTGCTAGAAGTAGATAGCAAAACTGATGACACATTTGCTATCTACTTCTACGAATGACTACGAGGGCATGTAGTAATACCTTCTAAAAATACTAAACAAGGGCCCTAAAAACTTCACGTAAAACATTATTAAAATCTTTTTCTATTAATAACTTATTAAATAAAAACCTCTGAGGGCGCCACTTTCGGTCATACACAACTTACACTTATGCTCTGAAATTAATTTTTCAGAGCATAAATGAGAAAAGCTACTACTTCTTCATTAGGTTAAAAATAATAAAGTGGTTGGTTCCACATTTATTTGGTGGTCTGGTTCATCACATTCTGAGATTCAATGCCGAAATGAATTTTAATACTTGCTTCCCGCACAAGTGCGGGAACTGGCGTTCCAGATTCAAAACGGTAGAACTCATTAGCTAGCCTTATTTTGATAAAACTTTATGGCTACATGACTAGTCCTTTCACATGCCCACACAAACCAATTTAAATAATATATTTTTACTAAGACAATTTTATTTCCTCGTATATCTCAAGAAATACGAGGAAATAAAATTGTCTTAGTAAGTCTTATGTGGGAAGCCCACGCTCGCCTGTAATGTGGGTGTTTTTGCAATTATGATTTTAGCAAAGGGGTATCTAGCTAATGTTGATCTTCTCAAGGGCTACGATGTTGTTCCACCATCAGGCGGATTATGATGAAATGTTTGCCGCCTAGCCTAACCTAACATATAAAAAGTTTGAAATGTACCCAACCATCTAGCGCAGATAAAGAATAGAATTAAAAATGGCGTCATTCATACATCATGTACCAAAAATTCCTGTTACATCCTGAAAAAGGTGATAGTGTTGCTAAAACTGAACAACATTATCAATAGAACATAGGTCGAAAAACGAAAAAATCATGCTCCCATACAAAATGTATTGGTCAGCTGACCGACTTACTGTGGAAAGGCGAAAAAAAAATATAGTTTTTCGACATATCTTTCTTGGAGAATGTTGATCTGACAGGGTTTTTTGATACATAATAGAGAGATACAAAATAGAGAGAGCGAGAGCGACAGGTCGCTCGCTCACCGCGCTTTCTGTTGAGGGAGGTTCCTAATCTATATGCTCTGCTCTATGGCACATTCGGAATTCAAGTGAGTTTGATTATGTCAATATGCCTGCACCAAGGAGGTTTATAATAGGGAGTGAGTACTCTACAAAAATTTTCACTTATCGTTTAAAAGAAATTCAACTTTATTGTATTTGTCATAGAGTTGAAATTCTATCGACGATATTGACTGAAGGCACTACTGTGTGAATGAGACAACACCAGGTGGAGGTCGGTGTCTCGTTCGCACAATTGCCATTACTAAACAATAATACCACGATAGTAGGACTAAAAATATGTATCAAGTAGTGTATCAAAATTATGGATTTGGAATGGGAAGTCGAATATATACTATTTAAATATTAATTTAGAATGACACATAATAATTGTAATATAAAACAGAACTTACTCTTTTGATTTAATTAGATATCTAAAATAATGCTAATCAGCTATCATCGGTGAGCTGGTAATAAATAGAAGTGTCAATCTTGGCAACTCCGATTTTGACCATGGCGCCGAATTTCATTTTAAGAATTTCAATCTATAGGAAATGTTACTTTACAAAACTAGTGTGACCATAAATACTGCACCATTTCAGATTTCCAAAAAAACGAAATTGTTCTATTGAAATGGCTAGAGGTCGCAGGCGAGACGGTAAAATTAATAATAATAATCAAATTCATGTTTGTGCGCCTATGTCGATGAAACTCGGTTTTTGGTACTATTTCAACATGAAAATAACAACGCAATGTTGGAAATTTAAAAAATCCAAGATGGCGGCCAACTTTTTTGTTTTTGGGCCGATTTCGATGAAACTCGGTTTTTGGAACTATTTTGACAAGAAATTAACAACGCAATTTTTAAAAAACTAAAACTCCAAGATGGCGGCCAACTTTTTTGTTTTTGGGCCGTTTTCGATGAAACTCGGTTTTTGGAACTATTTTGACAAGAAAATAACAATGCAATTTTTTAAAAACTAAAACTCCAAGATGGCGGCCAACTTTTTTGTTTTTGGGCCGATTTCGATGAAACTTGGTTTTCGGAACTATTTTGACAAGAAAATATCAATGCAATTTTTAAAAAACTAAAAATCCAAGATGGCGGCCAACTTTTTTGTTTTTGGGCCGATTTCGATGAAACTAGGTTTTTGGAACTATTGTGACAAGAAAATAACAACGCAATTTTTAAAAAACTAAAAATCCAAGATGGCGGCCAGCTTTTTTGTTTTTGGGCCGATTTTGATGAAACTCTGTTTTTGGTACGATTTTGACAAGAAAATAACAACGCAATGTTGAAAATATAAAAAATCCAAGATGGCGGTCAACTTTTTTGTATTTGGGCCGATTTCGATGAAACTTGGTTTTTGGTACGATTTTGACAAGAAAATAACAACGCAATGTTGAAAATTTAAAAAATCCAAGATGGCAGCCAACTTTTTTGTTTTTGGGCCGATTTCGATGAAACTCGGTTTTTGGAACTATTTTGACAAGAAAATAGCAACGCAATTTTTAAAAAACTAAAAGTCCAAGATGGCGGCCAACTTTTTTGTTTTTGGGCCGATTTCGATGAAACTTGGTTTTCGGAACTATTTTGACAAGAAAATAACAACGCAATTTTTATAAAACTAAAAATCCAAGATGGCGGCCAACTTTTTTGTTTTTGGGCCGATTTTGATGAAACTTGGTTTTTGAAACTATTTTGACAAGAAAATAACAACGCAATTTTTAAAAAACTTAAAATCCAAGATGGCGGCCAACTGTTTTGCTTGTGGGCTGATTTTGATGAAACTCGGGTTTTGGTATTATTTTGACAAGAAAACAGCAACGGAATGTCATAAAAAAATTCTAAGATGGCAGCCAAATTATTTATTTGTTTTTTTAACCGAGTCACATCAAAATCAACCCAAAAACAAATTAGCAGCCATTTTGATATTTTTTGATTTTTCCATCAGTTTACATTGAGTTGTTATTTTCTTGTCTAATTAGTAGCAAAAACCGAGTTTCATCGAAATCGGCCCAAAAAACAAAAAAGTTGGCCGCCATCTTAGATTTTTAGTATTTTAAAGATTGCGTTGTTATTATCTTGTCAAAATATTACCAAAAACCAAGTTTTATCGAAATCGGCCCAAAAACAAACAAGTTGGCTGCTATCTTGAATTTTTTAATTTTTTCAATACATATTGTGTTATTATTTTCTTGTCAAATTAGTACTAAAAACCGAGTTTCATTCAAATCAGCCCACAAATAAAAAAAGGTTGACTGCCTTTTTTTATATTTTTAACATTTCTTTGTTATATTTTTATCAAAATAGTAACAAAATCGAGTTGCATAAAATCAGCCCACTAACAATATAGTTGGCCGCCATTTTGTTTTTTTTTTAATATTTTAAATATTTTGTGTCATCGTAAATCTCTATCTCATCGTAATTTTATTAACTTCACAAGTAAAGAAATTGGTGCAAGTATTTTAGACCTTATTGACATCTTTACCAAAATAACAGTTTTTAATGAAACAGCAAAGTAAATGTACAAGTATAATTATAGGAAAAAGCAATCGAATTTCAAACGTCAATAAAGTCAAAAATCGTTAGCATCTTTTTTTAACTACAGATCACTAGACAATGTTTTCCTACTTTTACTTGTTTTTCCAACATTTATTTGTTTTTCCGAAGTTCACACACATTGCATTTTTATTAAAAATTGGAATAAACTTTAAAGTTGCGTAATTATTTACACTTGAAATTAAATTGAATTGAATAAACTAGATTTTAATTGGTTGAATTACCATATTTAAAAAATAAAAACAAAAAAGCAACTTAATAAAAACGTGATAAATAATTTGTTCTTAATATTTTTTTTTTATATAAATATTAATTTTTTTTTTAGTTAACGAGCTAAACTAAAAATATACCACCGCCTATCAGAGTACTCGTCAAGACCATTCAAACGAGTCCAAACTCGATGGGGTTGAAAGGTTTTATTGCAGAGTTCCTGTGGCCTTCTTCCGGCTCTATCATCAGACTCTTGGATACTATTACCCAACAGAGCACTCGTTAAGACGATTCAAACGAGCCCAAACTCGATGGGGTTGCATGATTTCAATATTGAGTTCCTATGGCATGGAATCCAGACTTCATCATCCCACCCTGAACCTCGTCTCCCGTCAGAGTACTTGTCAAGACAATTCTAATAAGCCCAAACACGATGGGGTTGTATAGTTTCATTCATCATAGAGTTCCTGTGGCGTTCTTCCGGCTCCATTATCAGATCACCTCAATGACACTGTAATATTGCATTTCCTTCCATTTCTGACCTGTGTTCAAAGTTTCAAGTCTCTAGCTCATCGGGAATTTAGTATAAAATCGTTTGCAAAATTTGTGCTCAAACAAACAAAAGAGCAAGCAACCTAAAAAAAACGCGGTAAAAAGTGTTAATTATAATAACGAACTACCTATGTATTTAAGATTATATTAAACAGTTTAAAGTATTATGTATGTCTCCGGCCAACCATACGGTTTGGTCACCCTAATGAAGAAAGGGACACATACATCTACTTGACCTCTCTGTCGGCTCGTTTTGGGGCGAAGCACTCAATCCGGTTTATAGTACTATTTCCATGGCCTGCACATGTAGTTTGACGTAGTCATTGTAAAGCCGTGGTATCGAAAGGTTGTCTTGTATTTATTAGGAAAGCTATCTGTTGAAGTGTAACAATGTTGTTATAAAGTGTAAGAGTGTGAGCTACTGCTCAATAAACGTGTATACAAAAGTCTCCTGGTCTCATTGCCACAACCCTACACTTTCCACAATGAGTGGGAGCACTCCTCGTGGAAAGCGCGGTGAGCCGCTATTTTCAATCCCATCCTTTATCTGCGCGGATCGTACAAAATATTCTGAACGAAATAAAAGAATGGCATAGTTGTACACTGTTAAACATACTGCAAAATCGTTTCACTATACCTTTATCAATGGCAAAGTTTTCCAACAAGCTTTTGAACGCTCTAACTGGCACGGCCATGTTGATGTACGGGTAGCAAGCGCCCGTGTGCGTCTTGGCGTTGCTCACGATGATGCCCAACACCTCCACCGAGTTCTTGGACAGCCGGAATATGGGTCCCCCGCTGTAAAACATATATTTTTTTTTAAAGGCATGTCTTGAACAAAATAAAGAAATTTTTCATTTTCTTGTCAGTTAAAAAGTCTGAAAGGGGCGGTAGAAAAGTATCTAAGACGATTTGAAAACGCTTAACTTTTAAGTTTATTTGAATACTTTAATATTATTTGACAGGCGACGACTTTTCATACAAATCATGTGAAAGCTAAATTAGTTGCAGAGACAAAAGTTGCTCGTGAGCGCTATGTCTTATAGCAGATATTGTCATCGTTGATGTGGCCCGCCGTCACCGTCGGCTCCTACACTACTATATGTCCATCAGCCATTTTAATGTCCCCACTGCTGGGGCACAGGCCTTCCTTATGGGTGGATAAGGAGGACGGGCCATAACCCACCACGCGGGCCCAATGCGGATTGGTGGGTGTTAACGACTGCAAATGCAGCCGGGACCAACGGCTTAACGTGCCTTCCGAAGCACGGAGGAGCTCGAGATAATAAATTTTTGGTCACCCATCCCATGACCGACCCTTGCGAACGTTGCTTAACCTCCGCAATCGCTGGGCCAGGCGCTAAAGCACTGCGCCACCGAGCTCTTCACACTACTATACTACATTATAGCAGGTGTTGTGGCAGTGACCTGAACCCCGACTGCACGCAGCAGGAGGTCTGCAGCATGGAGGGCGACGCGCCGTTGATGTGGCCCGCCGTCACCGTGGGCTGCAGCTCCGGCAGGTTCCTCTCGCTGAAGTACGGGTAACCGGCTGCCAGTACTGATTCACCTGGTAATTTAAAATTACGAATGTTAACCAGCTAACTTTTCGTTCCCAGTTTAGTTCAAGACATAAACATTATAATAGAACCCTTTATCTCCAGGAAAATGAGACACGTCCACGTGGGATTTCTTGAATAGACACTAAACATTGCGAGATAAAGCAATGAAAAATTGCAGAGCCGTAGCCGGTTCAATATTACTTGATCCATATTGTAAAAAAAAACCCAAATACCGGGTTCCATTCCATACCAAAAAAAGGCAAAAAAATCACGTTTGTTGTATGGGATACCCGCTTAAATATTTATTTTATTCTGTTTTTAGTATTTGATGTTATCAACAAATAATACAAATAATCACTACATAGCTCAGACCAAATGTCTGAGCTACATAGTATAAAACAAAGTCGCTTCCCACTGTCTGCCCCTATGTATGCTTAGATCTTCAAAATTACGCAACGGATTTTGATGCGGTTTTTTTAATAGATAGAAGTGATTCAGGAGAAAGGTTTATAACTTTATTTGTATAATTTCATCGTGTGATAAATCTATTTTTTTTTTTAAAGATTTTTTTATGTTTTTATACGTATCCCTAACTCTCACTAACTGCTCTAGCCAAAATCCCAAAATCAGCTGGTGGACAACCGCCACCTTGTTATTTAGCGACTTAAACAAGGTTCCACCGGTCCTTAAATTTGACAGAACTTAATAAGCATTTAAGCAACTGATTAAAGTTAAACGTTTTAAAGTAAGAAATATAGGTATTTTAAAATGGCTCTTAAGTGCTACTTAAAAGTTACGTTTATAAGTAAGGCTGTATAACTTAACTTTTGGATAAGTAAGCAAACGTAAAAGTTATCGAGTGATGAGATATAATCTACACTCGCATGTGTCTCACATACTTTCAAGTTTGCGTCAACTCGATTAACTTTTGGTAACGTTTTATGATTTTGAACGAAAAGCTTACACTCAGGGTTCTGAGCATGAGCATGAGCATTCACTGCGCATCTTTTGTCTCATCTTTCTCTTGCCAATTTATATGCCGGCATCTATATGTATGCAACATTATGCATATTCCCTACTTTTGTGTTGACTCTACCTTTCTCAGCCGGGTCGTCAGCAAACACGGCAGGCGTCAAATTCTTCCACTGCTCCGAGTTGGTGTAGAGGAGGGCGAGGTCAAACGCCTTGTCGTCCGTCGTCTTGTACCGCACTATCGCCGTCTCTCTCACGCCGCCGCAGAAAAGCGACACTTTGTGGATCGTGTGCTGAAATGGTAAATTCAAATAAGTGACTTTGGTACTGGATAACAAAGCTCACCTCTAATGGGAATGTCCGAAAAAAATCAAATTGGCTGAATATTTTTTAAAGGTACGAATAAGGTCCCTTAGTAATATAAAAATTTCAGAATTTTCGGTTGCGTAGACTTCACAAATGTATGAAAGTAACGGTAGAATGGAGATTATACCTTTGCCGCCAACTGCCACATCCACAACACATATTAAAAAAATAGTTTTGACAATTTGTATTGAAGCTTTTTTTAATACCATGTTGTGGTTGTGGCAGGTGGTGATAAAATGTGGTGGTGGTGGTGGTGGTATAATCTCCATTCTGCTCTTACTTTCGTACATTTGTGAAGACGAAGAGACTTTAATTTTTTGAAATTTTTTGACCTATAAAAATATGCAGCCAATTTGTTTTTTTTCAGACATTCCCCATTATGTATTACTAGCGGCCACCCGCGACTTCGTCTGCGCGGAAATTTTTTTGCCATCTCTCGGGAACAATACCTTTTTCGGGATGAAAGTACCTTATGTCCTTCTCTGTACCTACCCCTGACAACGTGTATGTAAAATTTCATGATGATCGGTTCAGTAATTAAGACGTGAAGGCGTAACAAACAAACGGACTTTCGCATTTATAATATTAGTAAGGATAAGGGTGAAGTGAATTGCCCTAAGAATTTATTGATTAGAAATCTTATATTGCACAGTTCCCCAAAATCTGAGTGTTATTCTTACATCGCAACAAGATTTCCCCATTTGCCTTACAAATTAGTCCCACGTTGGGCGCCATTGAAAACTTTCATTCATTTTACTGAAATTGTAGGCAGGAATGTTTACTTGAGTTTGAGTTAGTTACAATCTAATAGCTAGCACACTATCTGTTCGTTTGATAGCAAAGTTAGTACAGTACAAGGTAAATATCTTGATTTTTTTCGTCGGACTGGGGATAAGTTCGCGCATGTGCTCTCGCGAGCGACCAATAGCGCGCGCCCACAGACATATATCGAGATAGACGGTAAAAGTGTACCTACCTTGCGTGTAAAAAGTTTGATCCACGGTCAAACTTTTGTTCTGCCTAAGTCAGTCCGCTTGAGACCATTGCCATGAAAACACGCGTCACTCAGAAACGAAAATGATTAATTGTGCAGTAGTTTCTTGCAAGAGTTCGTCAAAAACAGTTAGCTGAGAAAATGGTGATATTTCCTTTCATGGATATGTACTTTTCAACATAAATAACCCCTGATTTAATTTTTAAACGAATTAATTTAGATTCAGTATCACTTTTAACATGATAATTACATAGTGAATGTATAGCTACGCGTAAGTTTTCATTGCGGGTTTTGAATGACATGATTTTTATGGTATGCCTTGTAAACACGCAATGAAAATCGCAGCTGTCGATACTATTGTGTCCACTGAACGTCGAGGTTAAGAGCATTTACTCATTTCTCTGTCCGATTGAGAGAATAATGTTGTACGTTTCGATTTTTTGACTCGATTCTAACAAAAAATGAATCGATTTTCGAAAAAGGAATGAAGTTGATTATGATCAATAAACAAAGTTTTTCCTTGAATCTAAAGTTAAATAGGTGAAAGATTGTATTATCCTTAAATATATTAATTTTTAATTTGTTAGGTATCAGTAGAATCTTATTTAATAGATGAATCACGAGCAAGTGAAGGATTCTAACGATTGAATCACGACAGCAGGGAATGATTCAAGTGTCGAGGGATTCATGAATTTCGATAATAAGGGATTTTCTGACAGCTGATAATTTTAGTATAATTTTATGTCGATATATTGCCCTACTTCTACTAGGTAGATTTTTTAAAAATTATTTCTACTAAACTGTGCTAAGAGTCAGAGAAAAGTTCTTCGGAACACACCAACGGACAACCAAAGTACAACGGAACAAACCACATACTCAACAAACGTATGATAAAAAAAAGTAATTACGTTTCATCCTTTGTCTTTTTCTTAAAAACCTACCTACTTACTTAGTTGAACAACGACGTCTAGTTCTTTTTTATGTACTACATTTTTTCTTAAACTGCTTTTTGAAAACCGCACATTATAAATCCGTTTTATTCAAGAGTTGCATGCTATACTTTATACCATGAATACCTGCGAGAAAAATAAATATTTAAACAAAAATATTATTTGTATAAGAAGTTTGTATGTCGAGTATTCTTTGCACTTTATTATCTATGCTTTGCACAAGGCGTCTGATTGAATAGAATATTTTTTGCGCAAGGAGGTTGTAAGTGAGATGGAGGTCGAATTGTGTTCTAAATTTAAACACCAAAATAGTATTTAAAAGTGCTTTTTATTCACTGTTTTCCGCCTGCCTCGATGCCCGGACGGGGCGCGGAGGCAGTGCTCACGGTTTATTAATATGTGACGGCAGTGCAGTCAATAATATTATCTGATCCTTCTGAGCAAATAGCTAGGATTTATAATTATTATATGAATATTGACCTTTATGTTCTTTGACTTATTTTTGATTGCCTTGGAAGGGATGTTGTAGGTCGGGATCGGATAGCCGCGTGTAAAGGTGCGTTCCCATGGCCAGAGTTTCCACAGGCCAGATCGCTCTTCGGAAGTCGGTAAATTCAAATGCGCGGCGCGACGCCGCCTGTCGGGGCCTGCCACTTGCCCGGGCGCATGTCATAATGGAGTGGACGAATCAATTAACATTAGATTTTTAAACTTGTACTAAAATGAACCAAAGCTTTGGAATAGTTTTTGGAATACTTTCCATGTTGGAATGGCTACTGGGCCGTGTGAACACTCCGCACAGGCCGCGCCAGGCATTGACGCGCCGGCGCGTCTTGGCGCGCGCCGCCTGTCTCCAGACGGGCCGTGGGACCCCACTTTTTTTCCCACATAAGTATTCTAAAAATTTAAAGTCGATTCTTATTCCTCCGTCGAGTTTGACAAAGGAATAACTATCGATTCAGTTCTTAAGATCGGTTTTGCACCTTTGAATCGGTTCTGCGCGGTTTTGATTTCCCATCACTAAATCTCGCTCGTGACGTCATCGTAGGTACAAAAAATTCGACACGCTAGGTTCTCATACATTTTGAAAGCGCTCTTTTCTTCTATCTCGATATATTTCTGTGCGCACGCCCTTCTCCCGCCGCCCGCGCCCCTCACCGTTACGCATGCCCAAAATCGCGCGCAATCCCCACCAGATTTCAAGATATTTGCCTCGTACTGTATAAAGTAAGCACTTTCATTTTGTTATAATGACGCAAGTATAGACCTTATATAGGATGATGTGTTCGAACTCAGGTTTGTATTGTTTTTTTTTTATCTTGTGTTATGATTATGACTTACAATGGTATTTATTTATACAGTCAAGTGATCCAGCTTGAAAGCCGCAGTTCTTGAGCATCGAGTTAATACTATTAAATATTCTGTGGCATCGGGTTGGTTCAATACGAACGGTGCGTTACTACCAGACAAAGAACAAAAGTAACGATTCTGTATCTTTCAAAAACCGTCCCTTAATATGTGGTCTAATAGTAGGTATGAACCTCTATACTAATAAAAGTTGGGAGTTACAAGTCGTGATAAAGTTTGGCCACATGATAGAAACTGATCTGTAGGCTGTTTCTAACTAATATTGAGCTGGGCCAAGCTATCCTTACATACAGTTCCATACGGCGGCGGGTTGAATAGCGCACTTTTCCCGGCTTCATTCTAAAAACTATAACAATTCAGGTTTAGCTGATAGGTCAAATGTGGTATCATTTTCGGATAAATCAATAACGTAGAACTTATTTTTGATATAAAAAAAATAATTTAATAAGCAGTTTCTGAAAAATTACACAATAACCAACATTTTTAAACTTCATTTTTAGGGTTCCGTAGCCTAAATGGCAAAAAACGGAACCCTAATAGATTCGTCATGTCTGTCTGTCTGTCTGTCCGTATGTCACAGCCACTTTATTCCGAAAGTATTAAGACTACACAGTTGAAACTTGGTAGGTAAATGTATTCTGTTAACCGCTTAACGAATTTAATACAAAAATAAGAAAAATAAAAGATTAAGGGGGGGCTCCCCATACATGGAACTGAAACTGAAAATTTTTTTTTTCTTCAAACCAACACGTGTTGTGTGTCTATAGATAGGTCTTAAAAAATGACATTAAGGTTTCTAAGACAACTTTTTCTCAAAGTCAACCGTTTGAAAGATATTCACCGCCAAAGTGGTAAAATGTGTCCCCCCCCCCCCTTTAACTTATGAAATAAGAGAGTGAAAAATCTAAAAAAAATATATGCTGTAGATCTTAATAAACACTTTCAACCAAAATTAGTTTGAACGAGATATAGTAATTAGTTTTTGAGATATAGCACATTTTCCAAAACCGCAAATATAACTTTGTCATTCATACCAACACTGTGAAAAACAAAGTTATTTTTACAGACGAAAAATTATAGGTGGTATTAAATATGGTATGGCATAAGGTAACTACGGAACCCTATGGCGCGTGGTCCGACACGCACTTGGCCGGTTTTTAGGGTTCCGTAGCCTAATTTTAGTTTAGGTATTGGCACTTGTTTCAGTATTTAAAAAAAAAAATACTTTAAAGAATCGTTTTTCAGGTTAATTTGTCATATACTTTTGTTATGCTAACTATATTTTATACAATTTGAGTCTAACCCAAGTAGTTTAAGTCCATTGTTTGCGGACATACAGCTAGTCAAAAATATGTATTTTTTCACGAAATAAAAAAGGTTTCCGTTTCGTTCAGAAACATTTTTCAGGTTTTTTGTTTATATTATTGTAAAGTTGATTAAATTTTCTACAATTTGAGCTTAATTTAAGTAGTCTAGGTCTATTGGTTGCAGAAAATTTTTCTATGTCTATGGGTTGCAGAGACATAGCTGGGTAAAAATGGGCTTTTTATTGAAATTAATTGAAAAAATCTTATCTTTGACTAGCTGTGTCTTTGCAACTAGTAAACCTAGACTACTCGAGTTAGGCTCAAATTGTAGAAATTTTAATAAACTTTACAGAAATATAAACAAAAAAACTGAGAAATGCTTCCGAACGAAACGGAAACCCCTTTTTATTTCGTGAAAAAATGCATATTTTTGACTAGCTGTGTCTCCGCAAACAATGGACCTCAACTACTTGGGTTAGGCGCAAATTGTATAAAATATAGTTAACATAACAAAAGCATTTAACAAATTAACCTGAAAAACGCTTCTTTAAAGTATTTTTTTTGAAAATACTAAAACAAGTGCCAATACCTAAACTAAAAAAACCGGACAAGTGCGAGTCGGGCTCGCCCACCGAGGGTTCCGTACAGACCTACATCTATACATAAAATAAAGCTCTAGAAAAGTTGTGTCGGTACAAAGGAAATATTTTGAAAAAAAGTGGTTGGTAGTTATTAGTTTTTTATATGAAAACTGTACTACGGAGAGTTCAAGCTTTATCCCAGGTTCTACCTACCGGAATTATGTGAAAAATTGCTTAGTTTATAAGTTGGACTCCAAGCTACCAAACTGTAAAAAAATACCATCAAAATCCGTTCAGCAGACTGCTATATATAGATAACCATTTGAAATCCTTTGTCGCCACGTAGAAAATAACCCTTCCAGGGATTACGACAAAGAATTGACCACGGGCGAAGTTTGAAATGGAATAGTACATTACTGCAGCGGCACTCAAGACAGGCATTGAAGAACATACGTGAGTCCATCAATGCCTAGTTGCGGCCAAGGCTTGTGTAGTACTTTTAAACTTTTAACTTTTTAGTTTTAAAAGTTTTAAGCTTTTTATTTTAATTTTAAAATACTTACAGTAATTGAAAAAAGAAAATGGAAAGTGGAATGTGCACATAAAGGCCTTTCATTTGATACACATATTGAAAATAAAAAATCCGGTTTTTTTCATTTATTTCCAGTTTTTCATTTTTTTTTCCAGTTTTTTGGAAAGTGCTCATCAAGGCCTTTCATTTGATACCCATATTGCAAAAAAAAATTATTTTTTTTTCAGTTTTTTTGGAATGTGCTCATCAAGGCCTTTCATTTGATACCCATATTGCAAAAAAAAATACCTTTCTTTTTTAATTTTTTTTTTAGTTTTTTGGAATATGCTCCTTGATGAGCATATTCCAAAAAACTTTTCAAAAAACTTTCATTTGATACCCATAGGTATTCGTTTTTATTTTTTTTTGTCTTTTTGGAATGCGCTCATCAAGGCCTTTCATTTGATACCCATATTGCACCAAAACAGTTTTTTTTTTTTTCAATTTTTTGGAATGTGCTCATCAAGGCCTTTCACGTGATACCAGTATACCGAATATTAAAAAAAAAAAAATTGGAATGTGCTCGCTCATCAAGGCGACATTTGATACTTATATTTGTGTTTAATTGAAAAGTTCGCTCCATTTCTGAATTACACGTGTGTAATGAGTTTTAATAGAAACATTGCTGGACAGACGCCGGCAATTTTGTATGAAAATCCATTATAACACGTTAGTAATGGATTCTCATACAAATATTGACGGCGCGGTTTAGGTCTGTCCGTAAACTCTGATTTAGCACGAAGAAAGTTGTCAAAATAATGTTCGAATTTCCAAGCATTTTTGAGAAAAAATAAAATAATTACAAACCCACCGCACCTGTATAAAATACAAGTACTGTTGATTGTCAACAGATGGCGCTGTATATCGATAGTACACTGTATAATGTTCTGTGAAATGGTTTTATCTATCGCAATGTTATTAGAGAAAATGGGTGTATTCCAACAGGACCCTTTGGTTGTGTGAAGCCGAGACTTTTATTGTAGTGGTGGCTACCTCGGCTGACCTTACCGAGTAAACTGTCTTGATTATACTTGGTGCCAAATGCTCCAAGCAACATTGGAATGCGATGCACCCGCATTTTGATGTAAACTGAAACAATCTACCACTGAACTATTCAACACTTGTCACTGGCAAAAATTACTTCCAAGAAGAAAGTAGATTGCCAAAACAAAAATAAGAAGAAGAAGACCCCCTGTCATACAGCGTGACACACCGCCATGTTGCGAAAATATTTAGAGCCAAATTTATTACTTTTTAATTTTATTTTTAAAAGTAATTAACTAAAACAATATTTGAAAGGATTTGAATAATTAATAATAATAAATATTGATATTTTTAAAAGAATTAGTGGCTCGATTAATCCAAAAGTAATTAGAAGTTAAACTATGACCGCGCAATGCCGCGCATACCGTTGTTTCACCAAGATGATTAATAATTACGTATTTTAATGACCATATTTTATTATGATTTAATTACAAATATAGAGTGAGTCCCAACCACCCCGGTGGCTCTGTCCCGGTGGCGGGACCGTTGGGAAAAAAAGTTCCAACCACCCCGGTGATTCGTATCTTGCTGTTTAACGGGGTGGATGGCACTCGCGAAGTTCCAACCACCCCGGTATTTTATTTAACGGGACGGATGGCACAAATCTTGTATCATGTACCCCGGTATTACGTTTAGGAGAATATAAAAAATATATTATTTATTCTACACCGTAAAATTAGACCCATTAAAAGAAACCAAGATATTTTCATGTCAATCAGGTTTTATTAAGACAAGAAATATAAAATGTTAATGTCCGTGGTTCTAAAAATCAGTCTTCATTATAAAATCAGAGTAATACATATATTATTCTACAAAGTGAATAATACTTAGACAAAAACATGTATAAGTATCAGTTCTTATGTGTTAAAGATCACCTCCAACAAAATTTGTTATTTTAATGGGCTTTTAATATTAATACTTAAACTACTAAGAAAATATGATGACTTGTCAATATAGGTACAAAGATAAATATTAATAAAATATTAGAAAAAACGAACACGCCTACAATACAACACTGAGCTCGTTGTAAGGGTGTTAATTTTTTTTTTGTATTATAATATTTATCTTGGTATGTATACTAATAAAATAAGAAAATTAATAACAACATAAGACATACGAACATAAAATAGACTTATTAAAATTAAAAAAAATGTTTTGCAACTAGAGAAATATTATGCACGTCTGTAAAGAAGAAGCTCAATCAATCACCACGCTTTCATTTTGCACTAACTAGTTAGGTTTAGCTTCCCAGTTCCCACTGAACAAAACAAGGCCAATTTAATGCGTCAGAAAAGATAAGAGCTACGCGATAGTAAGAGAGGTGAATATAATTTATGGAAGGGAGCGTTGTGCCTTCTGAATTGAACTTTATTGTCTCGATTCAAGAGTCGCTATTTATCTAAATGATTTTGCGGAGTGCAACTTCAGTACGCTATGTAGTTCAACCAATAGGAAGCTTGGTAGGGTACCTGCGATTGCACTTCATAAAAATGCATTGTTGTTGGTGCCGGTGACGTCAGTCGACCTTGAGTGATCAAAGTTTTCAGTAGTGTCATTTATAAAGGGTGTTTAGTTTGTTGGTAAGTGAAGTGACTTTATAAGTTTTCAGAGTGAAATATTTTTCTTAGTGGATATGTGAGAGAGAGATGCTGTGCACATTATTGAGTTTGAAATTGTTGGATTCCAGAAATAATGGCAGATGAAGAAGCTCAAGGTTCTAAAGGTCTGACCCCTTTAATCTTTATAAAAAGAAACGGTGGTACTATTCTGTTACGTGCTGGGCACCAATATATATTAAAAGAAAATTATAAAAATGGAACGGTGGCATGGGAATGTATTTATAGAAGAAAACTGAAATGTAGCCGCAAAATTATGTTGAAAGTAAGTACTTTATAGCGATTTGAGTTTGAGTTTCATTCTATAATTATACGAGCCTAAGTTGTTTATTGTTTGTTGTTATAATGTTTGCAAATAAAACTGTAAGTTTTACGACGTTGATTTTTGCTGAAAGGTGTTAATTTTATCAGTTGTTTAAGTATTACTTATTTTATTAGTAAGTTTATGGTACTAAATACTTTGTATGCTGATTTATAATATTAATAAAGACTGTTTATTACCAATCTGTGATTATTGAAGTCAAATTTATAATGATTGTTTGCTAATGAAAATATTTAGGACGTAATTTTTTGCAATAAGGTTTTATGTTACTAGTTGTTAATTACTTATGTCATAACTGCTTATTATAATTAAACATTTCTACGAATATGTATTATTTAACTTTGTATAATAATGTATCATTCTACTTTTAAAAAGAAGACTGTTTTTTTTAAAACCGCGGATATTAACATTAATATTTCTTGTCATAATAAAACCTGATTATTACATAAAAATATCTTGGTTTCTTTTAATGGGTCTAATTTTACGGTGTAGAATAAATAATATATTTTTTATATTCTCCTAAACGCAATACCGGGGTGCATGATACAAGATTTGTGCCATCCGTCCCGTTAAATAAAATACCGGGGTGGTTGAAACTTCGCGAGTGCCATCCACCCCGTTAAACAGTAAGACACGAATCACCGGGGTGGTTGGAACTTTTTTTCCCAACGGTCCCGCCACCGGGACAGAGCCACCGGGGTGGTTGGGACTCACTCCAAATATACAGTTTTCAGATTTATTCCTGTAAGTGTAGTATAAGACGCTATTACCTGCCAAATTTCATAGTTCTAGGTCAACGGGAAGTACCCTATGAATTTTGATTCCTTTGAGAGTATCGAAAATGCGTTTTTTGCGCCCTAAACGGCAGTATCTTTTTTTTACGTTAGTTTAGAAGTTTGATTTTTTTACAGCTTCAAGGGCCCGTAGACCTTAGTATATGGTTTAAATTTCAATTCGATACCTCCACGCGTTTCCGAGATAAAGGGTCTTGAAAGACAGACGGACGGACAGACAGACAGACGGACAACAAAGTGATCCTATAAGGGTTCCGTTTTTTCCTTTTGAGGTACGGAACCCTAAAAATGAAGTTTAAAAATGTTGGTTATTGTGTAATTTTTCAGAAATTGCGTAATAAATTGCATTTTTTTATACCAGAAATAAATTCTACGTTATTGATTTATCCGAAAATTTGTTAAACCTGAATTGTTATAGTTTTTAGAATGGAGCCGGGAAAAGTGCGCTATTCAACCCGCCGCCGTATGGAACTGTATGTAAGGATAGTTTGGCCCAGCTCAATATTAGTAGCCTACAGATCAGTTTCTATCATGTGGCCAAACTTTATCACGACTTGTAACTCCCAACTTTTTTATGTATAGGGGTTCATACCTACTATAACCCGATTTAGATTAATTGCCATGCAACACATAGGCAACTGTCGAACATTTTTTATTAGGTATCTAAAGTATCAAACGGTACATTCTGGATCAGGCTTATACCAATCTGTGGATTGTTTATTAACTGGCCGTAAATCTGTCTACTCACGTTCTTGACGACGTGTGCGGCTGTGAGTACTGCGCCGGCGCCGAGCCACACGCCCGCGCCCCACGCGGCGCCGCACCGCACCAGCATCGTCGTGCTGTCTATGCGCTCTGGAATGTCGGTTGCAACTATTACTGATCATTTGATAAAGTGTGGATCAGGAAATACTCACAAAAGATACTGTCTGACGCCTGTAGCATACCTCTGCCGCTGCAGTAGGTTCCGCCATGAGTACAACAAGCGAAAGAAATGCGAACAATCTGGAGGTCAAATCTGCTAATGTTTTCGTCAAAATCGTAGTTCAATGGTGTTTGAATGGTAATGCTTTTTGACACAGTTCTTGTTTCTTAAACACAAAACTGAAACACATTGTGTTTCTTAAACCCAAAACGGAAACATATTGTGTCTTGATTTTGGGTTTAAGAAACAAGAACTGTGTCAAAAAACATTACCATTGGAACACCATTCAACTACGATTTTGACGAAAACATTAGCAGACTTGACCTCCTGGCTATCTTACCTCTAACTGCCGGAACTCAACAATTTTTAAATCTTTGTTATGGCGTCAGAGGTAGGTAAGATGGTGGTAGCTAGCCAGGCGGACTTGAAAATAAGTTCTACCACCAACTAAACCGAGGAAAAATGTACCGCCCTCCTGGGAATCGAACCAGGGACCCCTGCGACTTACACGGGTGGACGAACCACTAGACCACAGAAGCGGTTAAAGCAGAAAAAGGCAGAAAGCTAAAGCATGCTATGGAAGCAAACGGGGAACTTAATGGGATGTAACCCTGAGCTTGGCCGACACAGACACAGTGAAGCCCTACCAAATCTCCTCAAAGTTAGTGCTTAAGTATAGTGTTATATTAAACTTTCGTACCTAAAATTTCGCTGTGTGGATGTGACGGCAGCGTGCGAGCCACTTTATGCGGTGTAACTCTGAGCTTAGCCGTCAGCACAGACACCAGTGGCGCTGCCAGAGTGAGCCCCACCCACTCGCCGCGCCACCAAGACACGCTGCATACTATTATGCCTATCAATTCGTTCCTATTTTAAAGAAAGAAGCAATGTCACAAACAGTTCCCATGAGGTCTAAACAGCGAACAAAAATCTATGGAACAAGCATTCCGCATAAAAAATGGCACCACACGAAAATGACAACTAGTGAGGTGGGTGGAGCTAAAAATGCTGGCATTTAATTACGCAGCACAAGGCGACTGGTCACATTATGGTCATTATTGCAACCAGTGTTAACACTGGTTGCATTAACTGTGTAGCATATATCATAATGTTAAAAACGACAATTGTTTATTGGTTTTTTCATTTTGACATCCGTACACGGCATAGTAATGGCGATTCGACATTGTTACTATTATAAAGAGACAATACCTACGCAGGCATTAAGATGCCGCGCAACTACACAGGCGGGCGTGTGGTGGCCCGCTGCTCACTTGTGGCTAGGGCTTGCAATTCGAATTATTCGAATATTCGCCTTATTTTACTATTCGAATACTCAAGTCGGTGATATTCGAATATTCGAACATTTTCCACTTTTTTGGATTTAAGTAAAAGTCAGTAATTAAATACCCGAATAGCTTTTGTGACAATAGAATGAAGCTATCGCTATCGTGTGGCAGCCCGCTGCTCACTTGTGCCCTCATAGGCACGGCTAGCGGTAGGTGCTTATCGCGCGACTTTGAGCGAGTGAAGGAGGCCTGCCCGTGGTGCCATTTTTAAGCAATATTTGTTTGCAATTCCACTTCCATAGATTTTAGTTCGCTTGGTCTAAAAGAGCTTTGATTGAATGATTACTTGCTTTCAATTGACCTACTCACGTTGGTCCTTCAGTGAAGACGGGTCCTCCTTCAGAGCCGAGTGCCGTGGCCGCGTCAGCCAGCAGCAACGAGGGCCGCCTGCCCACCACGCCGCAGATCGACCCTCGCGTGACTGCGTTTAAGAATACCTACAACATTAACAGTGTGAAGTACTTTGGTAGATCAGTCTGTCTTTGTCTGTCAGGACTATTTTCTCAAGAAAGCGTGGATATTTATGTTGAAATTCATTATCAAAATGGTACGTCTACGGTTCTTGCTTAGAAATTAGAACAAATAGATTTAATGTAGTAAGTACCTAATTAAAGCACCTGCCCTGCGTTCTAGAAATTGTTCCCTAGCTACCCAGAGTTTAAACAAAACAGAACGGTTCGTTTTCTACATAGAATCTTAGAAATAAGTATAGTGCCACCAGAACGACCGGTTGGTCGGTGTGTAACTCAAAACTACGTAACTATATATAATTTGTTCTATCTCACGAGCACATTGTTTTAGTATGCGTTGCGTCTACACGCTCGTATTAAAAAACCGACTTCAAAAAACCTACCTCTAAAAAGCAAGAAATAATATTCGTAATAATAAAAACACGTCTATTAAAGTCGGGTGGGGCTGGAGTATGGTAAAAAAGGAACCCTTATGGTGTGACTCAGTCTGTCTGTCTGTCACAGCTGGATATCTCGAGAACTACTAATGGTATCAACTTGCAATTTGGAATAGTTTAAGATGACATTTGGGGTTTCTAGGGCATGTGGGGTATTATATGAAAGAGCGCCGTTTGCACGTTTTCAATCATTTTTTCTTTTTTTTCTAGACCGTAAAGTTTTCGACTTATGATGAAAAATGAAAAAAAAAATACCGTTCCCCCCTCTTATCTCCGAAGTTTGCAGAGAGAAAAATATGAAATAATTCTATGTGATAGCAGTTTATATAAAGATTACAGGAAAAATAAAACGATGTCTCAATATAGCACACTTGTTTAGAAATTATCAAATTTCTAAAAAAATTAACATTAGTTCCACTATCGGTCAAGAGATGGCGCTGACCTAAAACTGCAATACTAATTTTATTATTCTACTCTGCAGTGTGGTTTAATGGTGCAATTATGAGTCCGACTCGCTCTTGACCGGTTTTATTTTATTCTAAAAGCCCCACCCGACTTCAATAGACGTGTTTTTATTATTACGAATATTATTTTTTGCTTTTTAGAGGTAGGTTTTTTGAAGTCGGTTTTTTGTTTTTTTAAACATTTTTTATTTTTAGTGTAGATACCTTTTGTATTAGGTAGTGTAAGTATATTTATTATTTAGTTAGAAAAATCGGCTCAGCTAAACGTGAGTTAATCGCGGAGAAACATACTACATGCGGGTCAAACTGAGAACTTCCTTTTTTAAGTCGGTTAAAGAACTATACTTAAGATATCCCTTTTCCAACAAAAAAATAATTATCTTATTCAGTTCATAAACAAAGAAGTTATACGACTGATCATCGAGGTAGTTCACGCAAAATCATACTTTTTTCGTGCTTTTTTCAAGATTACTTGAAAAGTACTGAATTGATTTCACAATTTTAAAAAATGGGACCATCTTGGAAGTTTACCTAATAACATTTGAATCATTTCAATCGGTTCAGCCGTCTTCGAGTAATCGGTGTACATACAAAAAACAAAAAAAACAAAAAAAAAACGGTTCGAATTGAGTACCTCCCCCTTTTGAAGTCGGTAAATAATGTGCATGTGCACGCTCAACAACATTCATAGCAAAACGGTCTCCGTGAGATAGAACAACTACATACTAGCTATAGCTATAACTGTGAAGAAGGCTTACCTCACAGCCGAAAGGCGTGGAATGAACCTCTATTGTAGAACCTCGCTGTGGTGGTGGTCGCACGATATCCAGCAATTCTGACAGCGGCCGCAGTGTTTTCAGAGCTGCAAGAAATTAACTCTTAGAGCCATTACTGTAATCTTCACGAAATTTATTTATTTATATAAAAGCACATGTTACAGTATCACTTTCACACAAATAACTGATATTAAACAAAGTGTGATGGCCTGAAAAAACATACCCTGCTAGGGTGTTGCTTATTATGACTTAATTATTAAATTAAAAATAATCATAGAGCAAAATAATTAAAATAGATTGATATTTAGAGAGCTTCCCGAGGATTAATACAATTATTTGAGCTTATCGCACATATATTCTTCTACTGAGTAGTAACACTTTTTTATTAGAAAGTCTTTTACATTTATTTTCATTTTTTTCTATTTTTATAAATTTCGGAAGTTTATTATATAATTGTATACATCTATATGAGGAGCTCGGTGGCACAGTGGTTTAGCGCCTGGCCCAGCGATTGCGGAGGTTAAGCAACGTTCGCAAGGGTCGGTCATGGGATGGGTGACCAAAAATTTATTATCTCGAGCTCCTCCGTGCTTCGGAAGGCACGTTAAGCCGTTGGTCCCGGCTGCATTTGCAGTCGTTAACACCCACCAATCCGCATTGGGCCCGCTTGGTGGGTTATGGCCCGTCCTCCTTATCCACCCATAAGGAAGGCCTGTGCCCCAGCAGTGGGGACATTAAAATGGTTGATGGACATACATCTATAGTAAAGGTAATCTATAGTAATCTATAATAGTAACATTATGCCCGTAAGGACATTTCCTAGACTGTTTCGAAATGCCGGACAAGACAAGGTTTTTTGTCATCGTCGTTCGGAGTTGGTTCGAAAGATTTCTATAAGATAACTCTTCGATCATCTGATAACTACTAGTGTAGAAAAGGAAAGGTAATGGACCCCCACGGTAAATACTCCGTAGGTAGACGAAACTTTACAGTATGATAAAGTATCATCTATATCTCTATCTATCATCGAGGAGCTTGGTGGCGCAGTGGTATAGCGCCTGGGCCAGCGATTGCGGAGGCTAAGCAACTTTCGCAAGAGTCGGTCATGGGATGGGTGACCAAAAATTTATTATCTCGAGATCCTCCGTGCTTCGGAACGCATGTTAAGCCGTTGGTCCCGGCTGCTTTGCATTCGTTAACACCCACCAATCCGCATTGGGCCCGCGTGGTGGGTTATGGCCCATCCTCCTTATCCACCCATAAGGAAGGCCTGTGCCCCAGCAGTGGGGACATTAAAATGGCTGATGGTCAAAGTATCATAAATGAAACATATTTTTTAAATTATCCAAATAGTTTTTTTTTTTGTTTTTGGATATTTGTACATAGGTTTTGGTTCATACTGTATTACATCCCTGCAAAGTTTCATCGACTTAGAGCAATGCCTTCTGTACCAGGCCGTTCCAGTTTTGTAAGAAAACAGGCGTTGCTCTAAGACTGAGGATTTTTTATTTATTTATTTATAATCAGGCAATAGTGGACAACATTTCTTCATAGTCTTACTCTGATAATAGTAAGACTATGGAAAGTGATCATACACAGATTTAAGACCAGATAAAATCCAACCATTTTCATCAGGTCTTAAATCTGTGTATGGCTACTTTTTATAGTCTTACTTTTATCTGTGGCAATCAAACCAAGCTGTAGAACACGACAATAGCTAAACTATGTGGTAAACCTCGAAAAATAAAAAAAAAATCAATTTTGGAGATACACAAATATAGGTTACGGCGGGTTGCGATCTATAAAACTTGGGTTAAAGTATCTATAATTTCGTAATAATTAACTATATCACAACGGCAAACGGTAACTTTTTTGGTGATTTAAATGTTCTACGGGCTACTGTACTATCATTTCTTGCACTATACTGTGGTAACTAAATCCAAATAGTCGTGCAGCGAAAAATTTTCTAAGTCTATGGCATGATTGATCCAAGAAAACATTGTAGGTACCATGCCTAAAGTATTGTTTACAATTTTAACTTTTTTTCCAATAATTTAAAAAATTCATTGACGTTGTCTGACATCGCCTGACGTTGAAACCTTTGTACATAATTATCAATTGTAAACTGTAAACAGATCATTCTGAAATTGCTCGGAAATTTTTTTTTGTGGTCTAAATCAACACAAAAATAATGAGCAATAAAGTAAAGTGCAAGTGCGACGAGACGAAGGCGACTCGGAATTATTACAGATATTATGACACACCTGATGGCTGCGATGTAGACAAAAAGGTTCGTCTGATCATCTGATCTTCTTCTTCTTATGGTATGAGGAATTGTGGCCACCTCTGGTGTTAGAGTTTATCAAGCCGCCTGTAAGGCCTCTAACTTGGATTAACGACTGTTATCGATGACAACAGCCGGGACCGACGGTTTAACGTGCCCTCCGAAGCACGGAAGCGCTCAGTTGTAATGCCACTTAACGGTCACCCATCTGACACCTGGCCAGACCGAGTGATCAAGTACGATCAGTCTGTCAAGTTCCGCCATGTGTTGACTCGGACGTAGCTCAAGGGCGCAGTGGTTTAGCACCTGGCCAGTGATTGCAGAGATTGCGGACCTTTGTAAGGGAGGGTGGGTGACCAAAAATGTAGTATCTTTACCCCTTCCGTGCTTCAGAAAAAATTTAGATCGCATCTCATTGTTACATATTAATTATTAATATTGAACGTTTTTCCAAGTAGCACCGAAGTATTAGCGAATTTATTCATTTTACCGAAGTATTATTTTGCTTTTGTAAACAAAACAATAACAAAAGCAAAATAATACTTCAGATCCAACGAAAATACCATTACATTTCCATAACACAACACAAGTGTGTTAAGAAAATGATAAAAAATACCACATATAGGTATTGAATGTGGAAATTTGGATGGAAATTTGGAAAATATAGTAATTTCAGCAGTGGAGGCTTTAAGATTTGACTATAATAGTCTTTTTTGGTGTGGTATTGTTTTGTAAACTAGGTAGTCCTATTTATAAGGATAACTTTTAGCCTTCATAATGTGTGGACTTCCGCGTGTAAAGTTCATTTCAATTATAACCGTTTTTACGGATTACATTACAGCGCGTAACCTATTTTAATTCAGTTTTTATTTTACAATTATTTCGTTTTGATTTATTGGTTTTTTATTTTAATTATGTCGGGAAATCAAAATTCCAATAAATCAAAACACTGAATCAAGAATATACGCGCTGTAATCTGTAAAAAGTGTTTAATTTTTAATTTGTTTACATACATAGCTGCCTTGTAAATTTTAAGATTCTAGACTAGAAGATGGATAGAAATTAGCCCGCAAAGGAGTTCCGTTAAATAATTAATACGAGAAGATACCTACTTTGTTTTACGAAATCTTCTTCTTTGTCCGTGCCGTTATTTCCCATGTCTTTTGGGGTCGGCCTATCTACTAGTTGTCATTCCGTTTTACGAAATCCTATTGATGTTTACTAGTTATTAGTAGTTATTTCTCCGCCTACTTCTGCTGTGGTCGCTACGCTATCTATTCGCTATATCGCTATATTATGCTTAGATTTTTTACGATTGAAGTCTCGATGGCATCTCGAAATCGAATACACAATTTATTGCGACTGCTTTAGACACCGTACCTATAAATCATATTCGGTTTCACCCTTACAGCTTTCAAAAAGTGCAATTGTCAATTGCCGAAGTTATACAGCCTGTCGATGTCAACTCTGTAACCAAACTCGCATCTTACTTCGAACCCCACTGAATTCGCGTGAGTTTGTTTTTAGAAGTTAGCTGAATATAAAGCTACTTTACCGATTGCAAAAGGTTTTAGGTAACTTTCGTAGCTATCAAAAATCTTAAAACAGCCTATCGGGCGGCATTTTTTGGGGGGCGGCAAAATTTCACAAAAAAAAATCATCACCGTACAACCAGCCTGCCTAGCATGACCGATTTATATCGCGTGATATAGCATTTTATCGACACTCAACTGTCAAATTCCTTTGTCTTTTTGACAGTTAAACGTGATAAAACGCTATATCACGCGATATAAATCGGTCATGCTAGGCAGGCTGGAGCGCGCGGCGCGCTTTGCACGCCGCGACTGGGCTACTCAATGGTTGATTGTAATGATTTTAACCAAATCCTCATCACCGTATGACCTGGAGCGCGCGGCGCGCTTCGCACGCCGCGACTAGTCTACACTATCGTTGATAGTAATGATTTTGACCAAACTATCATCAATGATGATGCATCACCGTATGGTGATGATTCATCACCGTATGGCCCGGAGCGCGCGCCTACATAAAAAAATATGCACCGGAAAAAACCCGAAGAGTTAATTTTTAGTAAATAGGGTAGGTAATGATATTTTCACCTCTCCAGCACGAAAAGGGTGCTTTTGGCGCGTAAAAACTCGCAGCAAAATCGACTTTTGCTGCGAGCGTGAGGCAAAGTACTTTTTACCAAAAACTCGCAGCAAAATCGACTTTTGCTGCGAGCGTGAGGCAAAGTGCTTTTTTAATTTCTAACACCTTTTCTCGCTGGTAGAGGTGAAAAGTTGTATGTTTAACACGAGAGCAAATTTTTTGATGTCTCGTGCCTTTAAATCACTCACTGTGCTCAGTAGTCTATATTAGAATCACTCACTACGCTCGTGATTCAATTCTAGACTACTTCGCTAGTTCGTGATTTAAAAGTCAGCACTCGCAGCAAAAAATGACTTTGCTCTCTTGTATAACAAATAACTATTTTTTTTAAAGAAATGATTTTCTTGACTTATAACGAAAATAGGGGGGCGGCAAAATTCAGTTCCGCCCCGGGCGGCACAAGCACACGCTACGCCACTGGATGTGAGGTTCGAGTTAGGTTACAGAATCGACAGGCAAGGGGCATAGTATGTCTCTATCTATAAGGCCTGGTTTACATTAGGCAAGTAGACGACCGAGTAGAGTAGCGAGTAGAAATACATTGCTTGGCATGTTCGTCGATTTTAAAAGAACGTCAAACACACCACGTAATGAACTTCTACTCTCCTAAAACACTCTACTAAAGACTAAGATAATGTAAACCAGCCCTTAGGTACTAGGCCCATAACATCGTTTTCCATATTACCACAGCGGCGTCACTCCCTGTATGTGTGAGCTTGGCGCCAGTCTGGCGGCGGCTACGTCAGACGCGTCACGAGTAGTCACGACTTGTGATAGGGTTGGCTATTTAGCAACATTACATATTAACGCAAGGAAATAATAAAACGAAAGTTTGATGAAGTAAAATTGTATTGATTTTATATTCATTAAAATGCTAATACAATACAATTATATGGATCAATAGGTAATATGATTTCTTGATTTGTACCAATTTCAAGGTCAATTTTTCATTTGCCCGAATTGTTATTTGTATTATAATATCAACTTCTGCAATTACTTATACACTTATAAGATTTTACAGTTCATTAGAAATTAAACGCTTTTTACGGATTACCGCTTGTATATTGGTATTAATTCTGTTGTTATTTTAGAATAATTTAGTTTAATTATCTTAATTAGTTTAATTTTAGTTTAATTAATTAATTACTTAATTAAAATGTATTAAATTCTACTATTGCTTTTCCAAAAAGGAGCAGAAAGTCCTTTTTTGTTCTTATACTAAAAAGCTTAAAGAAAAGTTGTATGAAAATCCTAACCCAACCATAGTATTTAACCTAATTTAATAAAAATGCAAATATCTCGAAAACGGTGCTTCAGAGCCAAAAAGCCAAAAGACTCCTCAAGAACCCTAGAGGTAGACGAGAGGTATTAAATAAAATGTCAAAAAATGGTCAAGTGCGAGATTTTAATATTTTTTCTACACAAAAGTACAAAAACGTCATTCTGTGTAGTGTCTGTGTAAAGATATGTAGTTAGGGGTGGTTTATGGAGTGTCCGGGGTGAAAGGCAAGATGCCATAATTATTGTAGCTATTTTCATTCACTAACATTTTAAGTACTTATTTATTTTATTATATATATTTACACTATATATTTACACTATATTTCGCTGGGAAGAAAGTGCAATTACCACATCACCCCTCAATGTATAATAAGCTATTAATTTCCTCGCATTTATTGAGAAAAGCAATAATATGCCCTGAATTGTATTGTAAGGAAAGCAAATTACCTTACCAGAATGATGAATGATTAAAGCCCTCGTATGCGGCTCGACACATATCACTTTGTCGTACTTGCCTGTAATGTATGAACTATTGCGCGGTACGAGCGAACTAGGCAAGCCTGATAGCGCGTGCCTCCGCGGAGGAGATTCCTCGCCCCGATGGCGTCGCGGCACCCCCGCGATCGCCCGGCGCACTCACACATAGCCGCGAGCAATTTTACAGCACTCATGCGCAAGTGTCGCTTCTTTTCACGTTAGTGTATATTTTCTTTGATATTACTTAGATAATGGTGACGACGCGGTACGGCTTGACGGCGGGCCTGTTCTTGGGTGCGTACGACGTCATGATGTACTCGCATGCTGTCGGCTTGGGGAACGTACTCAGAAGGTAAGGATACCAGAATGTGCAAGGCGAAAAATATACTTCTCAAGAAATTACGAAAGACTTGCAACTGAAAGTGAAATTACGAACAGCGTTGGTTGGTATGGTAAGAGCACCACACCACTTTGGAAAAGACCATTTTTAGGGTTCCGTACCTCAAAGGAAAAAACGGAACCCTTATAGGATCACTTTGTTGTCCGTCTGTCTGTCTGTCCGTCCGTCCGTCTGTCTGTCAAGACCCTTTATCTCGGAAACGCGTGGAGGTATCGAATTGAAATTTAAACCATATACTAAGATCTACGGGCCCTTGAAGCTGTAAAAAAATCATACTTCTAAATTAACGTAAAAAAAAGATACTGCCGTTTAGGGCGCAAAAAACGCATTTTCGATACTCTCAAAGGAATCAAAATTCATAGGGTACTTCCCGTTGACCTAGAACTATGAAATTTGGCAGGTAATAGCGTCTTATACTACACTTACAGGAATAAATCTGAAAACTGTATATTTGTAATTAAATCATAATAAAATATGGTCATTAAAATACGTAATTATTAATCATCTTGGTGAAACAACGGTATTCGCGGCATTGCGCGGTCATAGTTTAACTTCTAATTACTTTTGGATTAATCGCGCCACTAATTCTTTTAAAAATATCAATATTTATTATTATTAATTATTCAGATCGTTTCAAATATTGTTATAGTTAATTACTTTTAAAAATAAAATTAAAAAGTAGTAAATTTGGCTCTAAATATTTTCGCAACATGGCGGTGTGTCACGCTGTATGACAGGGGGTCTTCTTCTTCTTCTTATTTTTGTTTTGGCAATCTACTTTCTTCTTGGAAGTAATTTTTGCCAGTGTCAAGTGTTGAATAGTTCAGTGGTAGATTGTTTCAGTTTACATTAAAATGCGGGTGCATCGCATTCCAATGTTGCTTGGAGCATTTGGCACCAAGTATAATCAAGACAGTTTACTCGGTAAGGTCAGCCGAGGTAGCCACCACTACAATAAAAGTCTCGGCTTCACACAACCAAAGGGTCCTGTTGGAATACACCCATTTTCTCTAATAACATTGCGATAGATAAAACCATTTCACAGAACATTATACAGTGTACTATCGATATACAGCGCCATCTGTTGACAATCAACAGTACTTGTATTTTATACAGGTGCGGTGGGTTTGTAATTATTTTTTTTTTCTCAAAAATGCTTGGAAATTCGAACATTATTTTGACAACCTTCTTCGTGCTAAATCAGAGTTTACGGACAGACCTAAACCGCGCCGTCAATATTTGTATGAGAATCCATTACTAACGTGTTATAATGGATTTTCATACAAAATTGCCGGCGTCTGTCCAGCAATTTTTCTATTAAAACTCATTACACACGTGTAATTCAGAAATGGAGCGAACTTTTCAATGAAACACAAATATAGGTATCAAATGTCGCCTTGATGAGCGAGCACATTCCAATTTTTTTTTTTTAATATTCGGTATACTGGTATCACGTGAAAGGCCTTGATGAGCACATTCCAAAAAATTGAAAATAAAAATAAAAACGAAAAAAAACTGTTTTGGTGCAATATGGGTATCAAATGAAAGGCCTTGATGAGCGCATTCCAAAAAGATAAAAAAAATTAAAAACGAAAAAAAAATTTTTTTCAATACCTATGGGTATCAAATGAAAGTTTTTTGAAAAGTTTTTTGGAATATGCTCATCAAGGAGCATATTCCAAAAAACTAAAAAAAAAATTAAAAAAGAAAGGTAATTTTTTTTTGCAATATGGGTATCAAATGAAAGGCCTTGATGAGCACATTCCAAAAAAACAGAAAAAAAAAACAAAAAAATATTTTTTTTTGCAATATGGGTATCAAATGAAAGGCCTTGATGAGCACTTTCCAAAAAACTGAAAAAAAAATAATGAAAAACTGGAAATAAATGAAAAAAACCGGATTTTTTTTTTCAATATGTGTATCAAATGAAAGGCCTTTATGTGCACATTCCACTTTCCATTTTCTTTTTTCAATTACTGTAAGTAATTTAAAATTAAAATAAAAAGCTTAAAACTTTTAAAACTAAAAAGTTAAAAGTTTAAAAGTACTACACAAGCCTAGGCCGCAACTAGGCATTGATGGACTAACGTATGTTCTTCAATGCCTGTCTTGAGTGCCGCTGCAGTAATGTACTATTCCATTTCAAACTGCGCCCGTGGTCAATTCTTTGTCGTAATCCCTGGAAGGGTTATTTTCTACGTGGCGACAAAGGATTTCAAATGGTTATCTATATATAGCAGTCTGCTGAACGGATTTTGATGGTATTTTTTTACAGTTTGGTAGCTTGGAGTCCAACTTATAAAATAAGCAATTTTTCACATAATTCCGGTAGGTAGAACCTGGGATAAAGCTTGAACTCTCCGTAGTACAGTTTTCATATAAAAAACTAATAACTACCAACCATTTTTTTTCAAAATATTTCCTTTGTACCGACACAACTTTTCCATAGCTTTATTTTATGTATAGATGTAGGTCTGTACGGAACCCTCGGTGGGCGAGCCCGACTCGCACTTGTCCGGTTTTTTTAAATAAACAAACACCCTTAATTTTTAAGGTGCTATATCTAAAAGTGAAATTGGGATATCAGACCACATTACTGAATATGTATATGTTACCGGCAATGTATGAAATGCAGGCATTGTATACAATGCCTAGGCATTGTATACAATGCCTGGCCCTTTTAGGCAATGTATGAAATATAATGAATATTGATATCTATTTCACACATTACCTAGGCAGTGTATACAATGACTAGGCATTGTATAGAATGCCTGCTGGTCCACCGGCAATGTGTATAATAAAAAGATTTTCGAGAATAGATTCGAGGGGGGATCGAGGGGGGCTTGGGGAAAGCTCGAGGGGGGGGGCTTGAGGAAAGCTCGAGGGGGGGGGGCTCGGGGAAAGCTCGAGGAGGGTTCGATGGGGGGCTCGAGGGGGGCTCGAGGGGGCTCGAGGGGGCTCGAGGGGGCTCGAGGGGGGGCTCGAAGGGGGCTCGAGGGGGGCTCGAGGGGGGCTCTTTGGAATCGAACCTGTTTTACTCCTGTAGGTCCCGCGTATAGGTTAGAATAAATTTCGAGGTTATTTTTTTATAACAGACAACAGAAATTTGAGTTTGTAATCAAACCTGCTTCACTCCTGTAGGTCCCGCGTATAGGTTAGAAATTTAAGGCGAGCGCGAAGCGCAGTGGAGCGAGATCCTTAAATTTCGAGGTTTTTTTTATAACAGACATACGAAATATACTTATTTTACACATTGCCGGTGGACCAGCAGGCATTGTATACAATGCCTAGGCAAAGTATAAAATGAATTATATTTCATACATTGCCTGATCGTTTCAGGCATTGTATACAATGCCGGATTATACACATTGCCGGTAACATATACATGTGCAGTTAAAAGTTAAATATTAATAAGAAATTTGAAAACATCGGAAAAACTCATAAAGATAGCAAGACGCGTGCGTAAAGGCATTCATTATTTTGATGATTACGCGCGTGTAAGTCCTATGAATGAGCTCAAAATCCACAAATCATTAAAATTTTGGGACACAAACAAACGTCAATATCTTGACTAATCATTGAATATTGAAACTTTTAACTGCAAATACTTGATTAGAAAACGAAAGAGTTACGCTAGAGAACGCCCTACTTGATTAGACAACGAAAGAGATACGCTACAGAACGCCCTACTTGATTAGAAAACGAAAGAGATACGCTACAGAATGCCCTACTAAGTAGGGCCTACTTGATTAGAAAACGAAAGAGATACGCTAGAGAACGCCCAATACTTTTTTGGGATATCCATAAAAAAATACCGTTGTATTGAACGCAAAAAAACTAACCTATAAATCGATTCCATTGCAGTTTGGACAAAATAACGTATGTGTAGTTTATCATTATAGTTTATTATTCATGTGCAGTTATTAATAATTTGGTCTTGAATAGTTCTTCAAAAATTGAAAGATTATCTAGTAATAAGGAGATCATTCCGCACTGCAGTTTATGGATTTCCCTTGTTTTTTTAGTTTACTTTTTTGATAATTTTATAAAAATAAGATAATTAGATATTAGCCGACGCTCCGTGGGTAGGGCCCCAACAAGGTGGACCGACGATCTGGTGCGCTGTTGAGGTGCGCCGCTGGATCTGGGCCAAGCAGGATCGATCGTCGTGGAGATTCTTGGGGGAGGCCTATACCCAGCAGTGGGTGTCGTGCGGCTGATATGATGAATAAGTTTATAATACCTATATTTACAGATTTATGATGCACACAGTGCCGTTGGGCCTGATGGGGGCCACGTTTGCGGCGGTGGCCAACGGACTGCAGAATCTCAGGGAGGCGGACGACGTATACAACTATTTTGCTGGTGAGATTGACTCAACAAAACACGTAATCACTTTATAATATTGTGACGAAATCGATCTATAAAAAAATAATCAAAATGTAACTTGTCTTGCAACCTTCAAATACAAATCATACCATACAATTCCCATTCCCATACAAAATGTATTGGTCAGCTGACCGACTTACTATGGTATGGAAAGGGGAAATAAATAGTTTTTCGACCTAAGTTCCCTGTTCAGTTTTAGCAAGACTATCACCTGTTTCGGGATCTGACAGGGTTTTTTGATACATGATGTAAACCTACTTGTAGTATTATGTATTCTGTGCCTATATACTTCCTAGGGTAGTTATTATTTTCTGTAGGTACTTATATGCTTTATGTTATACGGCACGGCATACATTTCCGATGAATTTGAAATGCATATCTATCAATCATCTATTTCCGCCAGGTGGATTTGCTTGCGGCCCGATCCTAGCGGCATACATCGGCTCGAAGCACATGGTACTCCTGGGGGGCCTAGCCATGGGGGTCATGGGCATGATCAAGAAGGACGCCGTGGACAACTGCTGGTCCTTCTTCCCCGACATCCCCCACAACTTGGGCACGGTGCGCGGGGGGAGGACCGATTTCTCGATTGTACGCGACCCTAAAGATGGTATGCCATGCCTCTCATGATCATTACATTATACAGGGTGTCCCGAAACTTAAATATTGAAGATAGGAAATTTTGCTGAAAAAAGAATTAAAGAATTAAACTACATTTTTTTAAGAAATTTCATACGTCTTCATAATGAATTTAATGTTAAATTTCATGGTTCCTTTTCTTTAAGATAAAGGTGTTATTTAAAAAAATATAATCGAGTAACCTTTTCGATCGGTATCATAAAACTTATTTTATGATAGGTACCGATCGAAAGGGTTAAACTCGATTAGATTTTTTTTGTCAAATTTTTTGTCAAAAATCTTAAGAGTATTAAGTATTTATATTTTATATTTGACAGGTTCGATTCCTGGTTAAGGCAGGATTTTTCAAATATCTTTAAATACAGTTCCAATTATTTTTAAAATCAAAATTAAGTCTTTTTTCTGTAGAATTTCCTACCTTCAATGTTTAAAGTGTACTTTACCTTTGTATGGCAAAGTTTTGGGACATCCCCAATGCGGATCGGTGGGTGTTAAGGACAGCAAATGCAGCCGGGACCAACGGCTTAACGTGCTTCCGCTTCCGGAGCACGGAGGAGCTCGAGATATATTTTTTTTGCATTTTTATTTTTTACCAACTTTGGAGTAAAATTCGTCACGTCGAGCCAAAATTTCGCATAGGGTTTTATTTTGCTTCCCCTTCTGCTCTATTATACCAAAAAGTAGAATCCATTCACAAGTTGGAATTGGAATTTTCGATGTTATTGAAAAGAAGGATATGCAATGTTCTTTAAACTGTCTAGTTAAGGCCAGTATATTCGAAATTATCGAATTTGGCCTATTTTTGATTCAACAATAAACAATCAAATATTCTTTATGTTGAGCAGATAAAAATACATGTTGAAGTTTCATAAACGATCTTGATTAATTTACGGTTAAAAATACGATATTCGTTTCTTCACTCGGCTAAAAAAATATGCAAAGACTAAAAAAATTTTCATTAATTTTATATTTTTTGGATAATACTTAAAGTCTATAAATCCCTTATTCTCGAAAAATATATAGAAAAATAGGTAATGACATATAGAAGAATATTCAATGGTTACTTTTTCAAAAAGTGACTTTATGCTCAAAATATCTACAAAAACATTGAAAAAATGAAAAAGTGAGGTTATTTTCATTACTCTTCATACGCAAAGAAAAAGACAGAGACAGAGTTTTTGGAATATACTGGCCTTAAGTTCACGTTATAAATGATCAACCACAATTTCTGCCGTCAGAAAACACGTTTCGACACCAGAAATGAGACAGTTCGCCACATCCTTTGAGCGCGACAAGCGGATCTAATTCAGATCTCTCATTACATTTACGTAATCTGGATTTGTCCACAGCAATGATTCACACTTGCAATAAGAAGACGACCTAATGGTGAAACTTCTTGAAGATACATCTATTTTTTTTTTCTTGATTAATGTAAGAATCTAAATTCTAAATAAACTGTTCTTTCGGAGAGTTGTCTTTTATTTAAACCTACTCGTAGTATCTCTTTGTTATTATGTAGGCCTACCAGTGGCGATGAGTCAACGCAAGCCGATTCCCATCGGCTTACCTTTTAAAAATCCCACCCCACCGATCTACTATGCAGAACGGCTTACCTTCGGCATTATTTTACCCCTCGCCACTAAGGCCTACATAAACTAATTGAGAATCACTTCAATTTTTTTTTGCCTTATAACCATGGTAGGATGCTTTCCATTTCCATTCAATTCGAACAAAAACATTTAGACATATTTATGCGAAGTTAAAAACAAACTACAAAATTCAGTCAGATAATATGTCTGTCTTAATACACATGTTTGATTCGTGTTCGCCTAGCGTATTTTTAATGACACATTCAAGAATTAAACAGTCATGTGAAGTACCAACATCCAATTTTTTGCCAGTTCCTTCAGTAGACTTAAAATTGACCCATTTGCAAGTGAATTAAGTATCTAGATACTATTTGGTAGACAATGAACCCGGTTGAATACTCCACTGAAGGGATTTATTGAAAATATTTCAGAGTGTATACCTAAATAGTCTAAATGTCATACCTCTGTCATCACTCTCCAAGTCAACCAGCACGAATACTGAGAGCAGCGCTTTCCCGAGCTGCGTCTGCGCCTGCACATCGCCGTCGCGGTGGCCGATGGTCCAGCTGTACAGGATGTCGTCCACGCACCGGTCCAGGATGGGGCACTGCCACACGTGGCATATCCTGCAATGGCAGGATAATTTAGCTGATTCACAAATCGTCCACCAGTCTGCGCACTACCGCTAACTTGGCGCTAGTGTAGATGTAGACCTGACATTTTGTTGTTATAAATTTTGGTTACCATTTCCGCGCCCTTTCCATAGTGCTATGGAAATACTTAAGGATGTGTAGACTATTACGTCGTAGACTTAATTTACCTGGGCTTGCAAGCGGGATGTCATAAAATGTATGCCGCTTGGTGGCGCTACTGCTGCTGGAGACCTTTGTACGGGCATTTACCCCCGATTTTTCCATTCATTTTAAATTATATCTAATAATGGTTGAAACTAATCAATAATTATTATGGAAGTCGGACTGTAACGGAATTATAGATTGAAGAAAAACAAAATGTGTTGTAAGAAAAATTGATATTTACGAAAATTAGCTTCCAACATCCAAAAATTGATATCAAACACATAAAAAACCGGCCAAGTGCGTGTCGGGCCACGCGCCATAGGGTTCCGTAGTTACCTTATACCATACCATATTTAATACCACCTATCATTTTTCGTCTGCAAAAATAACTTTGTTTTTCACAGTGTTGGTATGAATGACAAAGTTATATTTGCGGTTTTGGAAAATGTGCTATATCTCAAAAACTAATTACTATATCTCGATCAAACCAATTTTGGTTGAAAGTGTTTATTAAGATCTACAGCATATATTTTTTTTAGATTTTTCACTCTCTTATTTCAAAAGTTAAAGGGGGGGGGGGGGACACACATTTTACCACTTTGGCGGTGAATATCTTTCAAACGGTTGACTTTGAGAAAAAGTTTTCTTAGAAACCTTAATGTCATTTTTAAAGACCTATCTATAGACACCCAACACGTATTGGTTTGAAGAAAAAATTTTTTTTTAGTTTCAGTTCCATGTATGGAGAGCCCCCCCTTAATCTTTTATTTTTCTTATTTTTGTATTAAATTCGTTAAGCGGTTAACAGAATACATTTACCTACCAAGTTTCAACTGTGTAGTCTTAATACTTTCGGAATAAAGTGGCTGTGACATACGGACAGACAGACAGACAGACATGACGAATCTATAAGGGTTCCGTTTTTTGCCATTTAGGCTACGGAACTCTAAAAACAACATTAAGACGAGTCTACATCTACTCTAGCGCTAATTTAGCGGTAGTGAGTCGACTGCTGGACGACGAGCAAAATTATCCTGACATTGCACACTTGCCGTAAAATCCATAAGTATACCCATAGCACTATGGAAAGGGCGCGGAAATGATAACAGCAATTTTTTCCTTTCTCTTGGTCAAACTTGATCAACTTAGTAGTCAATCTAATTTAACCACGTGGAATAGAAATATTGACTTAGGAATAAAATAACGAAATACTAATAAAAATCGTAAACATATCAAACTTTTGGAGTAGCTTGTATACCTCTTGGTTTTATATATTGCGTATTATTTGTTTTATGACCCTTCAAAGTTGGGTGGACAAGTCCATTTAAAAAGTATAAAATTTGTTAAAATAAATAATACATTTAATTAGTCCGTAAAATTTATAGCAAATTTGTCAAAGAAACCATTTTGATAAACACAATATTTGTTAAACACTGCCGAACAAATTTCCTACGCGTTGCATACAACGTAGGAAGGCGTGACGTCATAACTTGGTAGCCGTTAGTATGGAGCGTTTTCGGGTGAGTCCAATTTTGTGCATTTCAAACTGTGATATCTCGGGCAGTTTTCATGCTAGCGTAATAATTCTTATACAAATGTTTCCTTTTTTTAGGGGTAATTTATGTAACATAAAATAAAAAAATAGTCAACATGCCTATTTTAACATAGATAAGTCTAGGCTGATAAGGGCTTTCTTGAAATATCGAGATAGGCATTGCGTGAGACCGAGAAAATCTACCAGAACCAAAACTCAGCAGAAACATCCATCACAGAATGATAATTTTTACAGTAGGTACACAAATAGGTACAATTCGTTTTAGGTGATTGTAGACAAATTGATATCTATTTAGGTAGGTCAATATATGTCATGTATTGTAGCCCATTTCAAAGTTGTCTCTCACCCTCCGTAGCAAGTGGACAGATTCTCAGGTGGACGGATTAGCAACTGGACAGAGTACAGTCGTGAACATTGAAATATAGTTAATACATTGAAAGACTTTAATTTAAGGCGGTTGTATGACCGAAAGTGGCGCCCTCAGAGGTTTTTATTTAATAAGTTATTAATAGATAAAGATTTTAATAATGTTTATCGTGGAGATTTTAGGGCCCATGGTCTAGTATTTTTAGAAGGTGCCACTTCATTCCCTCGTAGTCATCCGTAGAAGTAGATAGCAAATGTGTCAAAAACGGCCACTTTTAGCAGTTTTGCTATCTACTTCTAGCAGTGACTACGAGGGAATGTAACGATACCGTCTAAAAATACTAGACTGTGGGCCCTAAAATCTCCACGATAAACATTATTAAAATTGTGTATGGGAATTATAATATTAAATAAAACTCACCGCGGCGCCACTTTCGCTCAGGGTACCACCTTAAGGAAAATAAAACTAAACGACCTTAACATACAACCCAAGGTCATAAAACTAGTTTAAATTTTTAATTAATTCAATAACATTTCTAATTCACTTATGAAGACTTTGGAATTCATATTTACCTGCCAGTAAGAACCCTAATTTGGTAGCTGCTATGTTCAAAATCAGCATCATTATTTACACTCCGTTCCCTGCTCAGCTGTTCTATTGATTCATACAGACTGCCATCTTTCTTCGCGGTCTTCTCACAAGTCACGTAAATCTCCGGTAAATTGTTATAGAAGTCTTCGTTAAGAATTGGTTTCCCTTTGGCGTTTTGTATAATTCGAGCCTGTTTCAACGGTGACAGGATGGAGCCATGGGTGAGGACCCAACGGTTGGAGAACTTGATCCCTGACGCTGATACTGTGAGGATGTTCGCCTGTTCTTCGTCTTCTGAGTAGTTGTAAGACACCATCACCCCTTCGACACTCATTTTTGTTGAGTTCCTGAAGACAATAAGGATAAGGACATTTTATTGATATAGGAAGGTACTTAATTAGATGAGACCGGTAGGTAGTCACTACCCTTTATTTCCGTTTTGTCAGTAGTTCAGTAGAATTAAACCAAAAAAACTTCACATCGGATTTAATTCCTACAAAAGGTTTTATTGTTTTAATGGCATCTTTTTTTGCTTATTATGACTATCCTAGGTTCCGCCCCCCCCGGCGGAGTAGTGCTTAAGTGGTGGGGGGTAAAAATGTGCCCTAAAAGGGGATTTGACCCGGAAGGACTGGTTGTTCGTCAAGATTGTGTAAGAAGGTTTTAAAGATGGTTAAATTTGAAACAATTTGAGGGTAGAACGTGCGATAGTTTTGAAGACACAGCAATTCGAAATTTGGCCGATTTTTTAAGTTAGACGATTTTTACCAAAATTTCCCCTGTGTGTCCCCCACGTGTAACTTTTAAAATAAGTGAGTGAAAAATCTAAAAAATATATATGCTGTGAATCTTAATAAACTTTTTCAACGAAAATTAGTGTGAACGAGATATAGTTAGCAGTTTTAGAGCTATAGCACATTTTCCAAAACCGCAAATATAACTTTGTTATTTATACAAACACTATGAAAAACAAAGTTATTTTGCAAACGAAAAATTTAAGTGGTATTAAATATGGTATGCTTTGTGTCTCCAAAACTATCGTTCGTACCAAAACTATTCTACCCTCAAATTGTTTTAAATTTACCCAACTTTTAAATTTTCTTACACAATCTTGATGAAAAATGAGATATAACCAAAACACCGCAATAATACCCCTTTTTGGGTACATTTTTACCCCACACCACTTAAGCACAACTCCGCCGAGGGGGAAAACCTAGAATAGTCGTATTGGGGAACAAATGAAGTTATTAAAACAATAAAACCTTTTGTAGGAATTAAATCAGACTTTTGTTTCGGCGGATTTTTATTTCGCTAGATTTTTGTTTCGACCATAGAAATAGCAGCGAAAAATTTTCTAAGACTATGGTTTCGACGCGCAGCGAACAAGTCTTGGCAGCGAATAATTTTCTAAGTCTATGGTTTCGACAAAAAAGTACAATCATAACGAAAATAATAGGCTATTTGACTAATTTTAGAAAACCATTTTAAATTATACCTTATTACGTAATAGGCGCACCACATGGATATTTCCGGAAAAATCATTTTTTTTTAGTATTTCATTAAAAAAACAGTGTTAAAGTTTACAATTTTAAATTCGCGCCAAAAACGCTATGGCGCTGGACACGTGACTTGTTGACGTCACTAGCTTGTAAACATTGTAATATCCTTAGCCATTTGACAGCCATCAATCGCAGATCCTTAGTCTATGGTTGTGTCAAACGCCTGAAGCCATATTTATTTACAGGCAAGTGACGTCATCAGTGATCTTAGAGCGTTTTCGCCACAGAAAAAAAACAAAAATTATTGCATTTTTCTAGGTGAAATTAATCAATTAATAGACTTAATTTAGTCTATACAATAGTTAAATATGTTTTTTTTTCGCTAATATCTGTTAGGATGACCACAATTTGTAGTATATTTTCAATGTTGTCAAATACCCTATTGTCACTAAACGTGATCTATCAAAAATCTGACAAAATACACAATCTGAAAAATTAAGCAAATTCGTAGTCTACGAAATATGTTAATGAAATATGATATTTCTATAAAATTAAGACTTGAATATGAGAACAATAATAGTTATTTGTTATACAAGTGACCAAAATCAATTTGTGCTGCGAGTGCCGACTTTAAATCACGAACTAGCGAAGTAGTCTAGAATTGAAATACGAGCGCAGCGAGTGATTCTAAAATAGACTACTGAGCACAGTGTGTGCTCGAATAAATTTTTACGTGAGTTTCCAGGTAAAAAGCTAAATTTCAGCATTAGAAACTTGTTCACTCAATTCTTTTGGAGTTAGACAACTATCTTCATCGTTGGACGTAGGTACTATTTTTTTGTAATTTATGACAAAAATAGTTCGATCAAACGTATTATGCTGGAAATTTTTATTCATAAAGTAGATTCCCGCCGTTTTGTTTTACATTATTACGTTGTGCTTTTCTCTTATTCATTAATATCCCATCTTGTTTATTTATTTATAATTATAAAACACTAATTTGTTAATAAATTTCATAAAATAATTTTTTCTTATTTTCTATTTATTTCATACATGCGACCTCATTTCGTCCATACTCTTTATTTCGAATTATCAACCTTCTTTTTTAACAATCCTTATTTAAAACTCCTTGGTATATCCGTGCATTTTATTTTTTTACTTTTTAATCCATGTATGACACCATAAAGCACTCTATCTATCCTTTTCTCATATATCAATTTTACAAGTCCCATCCTTGTTTCTTTATTTCTTTTTTAGGGTTCCGTAGCCTAAATGGCAAAAAACGGAACCCTTATAGATTCGTCATGTCTGTCTGTCTGTCTGTCCGTATGTCACAGCCACTTTATTCCGAAAGTATTAAGACTACACAGTTGAAACTTGGTAGGTAGATGTATTCTATTAACCGCTTAACGAATTTAATACAAAAATAAGAAAAATAAAAGATTAAGGGGGGGCTCTCCATACATGGAACTGAAACTGAAAAAATTTTTTTTCTTCAAACCAACACGTGTTGGTTGTCTATAGATAGGTCTTTAAAAATGACATTAAGGTTCCTAAGACAACTTTTTCTCAAAGTCAACCGTTTGAAAGATATTCACCGCCAAAGTGGTAAAATGTGTGTCCCCCCCTTTAACTTTTGAAATAAGAGAGTGAAAAATCTAAAAAAAATATATACTGTAGATCTTAATAAACACTTTCAACCAAAATTGGTTTGAACGAGATTTAGTAATTAGTTTTTGAAATATAGCACATTTTCCAAAACTGCAAATATAACTTTGTCATTCATACCAACACTGTGAAAAACAAAGTTATTTTTGCAGACGAAAAATGATAGGTGGTATTAAATATGGTATGGTATAAGGTAACTACGGAACCCTATGGCGCGTGGCCCGACACGCACTTGGCCGGTTTTTTCTTTATTATTTTAAAAGTTTGTATTAGAAATTAAAAAAACCCTTTGCCTCACGCTCGCAGCAAAAATCGATTTTGATGCGAGTTTTTACGCGCCAAAAGCGCCCTTTTCGTGCTGGTGAGGTGAAAAAGTATTTTTTAATAATGGAATAATAATATCGAGTTCAAGCAAGTAGTATGATGTGCTCGCAACGATATTAGAATTTTCTAGTAACTTTAGCATTATCGATAATACTTTTTAATTGATAAATATTAATTTTAGTCAGTGGAGGGCAATTACCATGATAACGATCGTCCACAACAGATTTATATATTCTTATGCCACAACATTCAATTTCCTATAACGTCGGGAATTATTTCAATTCCAGTTATGTCCGCTTCACACTATTAATAGAACGATAACTCAATTCCAGCTATATTCTACATGTCAATTTTACAATTCCTTGTGTTTCCTATTTCAGTTTATGGTACTTGTATTGAACGTGGGAAGTGAAGTATGTATGTATTATTATAGTTGCACTTTATTGACACTCTTATCTCGTAATTGGCACTGAGTAATGGTATTATCTATTTATTATTTATTATCATTGTCCATATGCATTACTTTTTATATGTATACTTAATTTTATTTTTTTATTCTTATTTGATTCGAAACTTGGGTACAACTACCACAATAAACAATTTGCTTACAAGTGTTTATTTATAACTATTCGTTTATTATTAAAAAACTATTTTTCTGCAATAATTATACAAATAGTTACCTTCCACCAAGTAATGTAAAAATTACCATGGGAAATTATTTAGTACTTACCTTTAGTAAATTATTAGAAAAGAAAAACCTTAGTTGTTCTTCTTCTTCTTATTTTTGTTTTGGCAATCTACATTCCTCTTGGAAGTAATTTTTGCCAGTGTCAAGTGTTGGATATTTCAGTGTTAGATTGTTTCAGTTTACATTAAAATGCGGGTGCATCGCATTCCAATGCTGCTTGGAGCATTTGGCACCAAGTATATCAAGACAGTTTACTTGGTAAGTTCTGCCGAGGTAGCCACAACTACAGTAAAAGTCTCGGCTTCACACAACCAAGATCGCGCCTATTTCAATGATCCCACATATTGTTCAGTTGCGTAGACACTTGTACCACAAAACTGCACCAATTTTAAGACACAATATCCACTATGAATCAATTTGCAAATAGTTAAAATAGACACCAAACCGAACTTGACAAATGGCGCCAAAAAACTCCAACCTTAGTTGTTAATGTTGTTTTAAATTTTGCAATGGGGAATGTCCGAAAAAAAACATATTGGCTGAATATTTTTTATAGGTAGGAATAAGCTCTCTTAGTAATAGAAAAAAAAAACCAGAATTTTCGGTTGCGTGAAAAAATTAAAAAAATTAAAGTCTCTTCGTCTTCACAAATATAGGAAAGTAAGAGCAGAATGGACATTATACCTTTGCGCATGGTATTAAAAAAAAATTCAACACAAAATGTCAAAACTTTTTGTTTTTAATTCTTGTTGTCATAGTGGCACAAGGAGGACTTTTTAAAACGCAATACGCCTTTTTGACGCTGTCATTCCAGAAAGTCGTATGTAAACTATTTCCATGTAGTGGCAGGTGTTGGCAAAGGTATAATTTCCATTCTGCTGTTACTTTCGTACATTTGTGAAGTCGAAGAGACTTTAATTTTTTTAAATTTTTTCACGCAACCAAAAATTCTGATTTTTTTTTCTATTACTAAGGGAGCTTATTCCTATCTATAAAAAAATATTCAGCCAATTTATTTTTTTTAGGACATTCCCCATTGCAAATTTGCAAATCAAAGGGATCAAAGAGTCATGATGCTGGAGTTCGTATTACGACTAAAAATAAACATTTTTCAAGCTATTAACTACATCAAACGGTCAGATTGTGAATAAACCAGATGAAAGGTAATTTAGAGCTATAATAATCGCCATGTTGACATGGTCCTCTCCTCAGTAAAACATTTTGATATACTTCGTGTCAACAATAATTTTATGTAAGCTATTTATTGCTGCGTCGCTTTCATCTGATAAGAAACTTTTCCCTACTTCGCGCGGTATGTTTACTCGTCAAGCGATAACGTTGTTTGCTTTTCCTTTCACATTTTTGTAGTACAGGGCGAAATGTCATGATGAAAGGGGTGCCATCCATGGCGATTACAAATTTGCGCAACATAAACCACTCCCATGCAATAATAGAAAGTAATGAGGTCTCATTCAGCATGGGGTAAATAGGGACAAACGATTTGTGATAGTATAAAAGATGATGGGAGCCTTATTTGCCAGCCTTTCTATTGCGCCGGCAGAGGGCGCGTGTTTCGTTATCGGGATTTTGTTTTTCGTGATATTTTTTTTTGTTTTTTAGTGTTTGTGTGCAAGACTGCCAGTGCTTCTAAGGTTTGTAAAGCTATTTTTAGGGTTCCGTACCCAGAGGGCAAAAACGGGACCCTATTACTAAGACCCCGCTGTCCGCCTGTCTGTCACCAGGCTGTATCTCGTGAACCGTGATAGCTAGACAGTTGAAATTTTCGCAGATGATGTATTTCTGATGCCGCTTTAGCAAGAAATACTAAAAACATAATAAAATAAATATTTAAGGTGTGCTCCCATACAACAAACACATTTTTTTTGGCTGTTTTTTGGTACGGAACCCTTCGTGCGCGAGTCCGACTCGCACTTGGCCGGTTTTTTTTATAGTACTTTTACGTTTAATATTTTACGATTACTTATCAAAAATAAAATCCCTTTTTCCATTTTGGAAACTGACCAACTATTTTACTTCCCAACAGGCTTAACAGGTCAACTATTTGGTTGATCGATTGGGAAGTAAAAGAATCAACTATTTTAGTTCTCAACAGCTCAACTATTTGGTTGATCGGATAGGAAATATATGAATCAACCTTTTTTGCTTACTAACAGGACAACTCCTCTAAAACCGGCCAAGTGCGTGTCGGGCCACGCGCCATAGGGTTCCGTAGTTACTTTATACCATACCATATTTAATACCACCTATCATTTTTAGTTTGCAAAAATAACTTTGTTTTTCACAGTGTTGGTATGAATGACAAAGTTATATTTGCGGTTTTGGAAAATGTGCTATATCTCAAAAACTAATTACTATATCTCGTTCAAACCAATTTTGGTTGATAGTGTTTATTAAGATCTACAGCATATATTTTTTTTAGATTTTTCACTCTCTTATTTCAAAAGTTAAAGGGGGGGGGGACACACATTTTACCACTTTGGCGGTGAATATCTTTCCAACGGTTGACTTTGAGAAAAAGTTGTCTTAAAAACCTCAATGTCATTTTTAAAGACCTATCTATAGAAACCCAACACGTGTTGCTTTGAAGAAAAAAAAATTTTTCAGTTTCAGTTCCATGTATGGGGCTTTTATTTTTCTTATTTTTGTATTAAATCCGTTAAGCGGTTAACAGAATACATCTACCTACTGTGTAGTCTTAATACTTTCGGAATAAAGTGGCTGTGACATACGGACAGACAGACAGACAGACAGACATGACGAATCTATAAGGGTTCCGTTTTTTGCCATTTAGGCTACGGAACCCTAAAAAGGGACCACACACACCACACCTTCTGAACTTTTCTCTAGCGTCCAAGGTTTAGAATAAATTATTCTAAGCTCCAAGGTTTTAAAACGTATTCAAATAATAATAATAATAATAAAAGAAATTTATTCACTTCTCACAAGGTTTTTAGAATTTTTACATTTCATAATAATTTAGTACGTATTTTTCTTATCCTTGTAAGAGTCTGGAGTCCGAAATAGGACGAACCTGTGCTACAGATCTCCAGGCTCTCCGGATATACATTATATTGCAACAGTCTACGTAGTTATTACAGTTTGTTATCTGTGAGGTGATTAGAACATTATAGGATATTCTAAAATAATATAGTTTTGTGGGTTAACTACGTATAACGTATGTGCACATACGTGTATTTTACGTGTGTTATATAGTAGTAGTTATTTATTTTAAACAATAATAATAAATAATGATAGGTAATAGTACAGTAGCCCGCAGAACATTTAAATCACCAAAAAGGTTACCGTTTGCCGTTGTGATATAGTTATTTATTACGAAATTATAGATACTTTAACCCAAGTTTTACAGATCGCATCGCAACCCGCCGTAACCTATATTTGTATATCTCCAAAAATGATATTTTTTTATTTCTCAAGGTTTACCACATGGTTTAGCTATTGTCGTATTCTACAGCTTTGTTTGATTGCAACTGATAATAGTAAGACTATGGAAAGTGATCATACACAGATTTAAGACCAGGCCCCTATTTCACCAAATTGACATTTGTCAGACACATATGTCAAGAATTACTGACAAATCTGCAAATTTGTCGACTTGTAAAAACTATCCCTGTTTCACAACATACTTGTCCCTAATTAAAGTAATGACAATTGTAAAATTAACCGACATATGTCATTGACAAATGTCAACTTGGTGAAATAGGGCCCAGATAAAATCCAACCATTTTCATCAGGTCTTAAAATCTGTGTATGTCTACTTTTTATAGTCTTACTTTTATCTGTGGCAATCAAACCAAGCTGTAGAACACGACAATAGCTAACCTATTTGGTAAACCTCGAAAAATAAAAAATATCACTTTTGGAGATATACAAATATAGGTTACGGCGGGTTGCGATCTGTAAAACTTGGGTTAAAGTATCTATAATTTCGTAATAATTAACTACGGCAACGGCAAACGGTAACCTTTTTGGTGATTTAAATGTTCTGCGGGCTACTGTACTATAAGTATTTTAGGTAGTTTTACATTAAAACATTTTTTTCATGTCAGTGTATTTTTTGTATTAGGATTACTATTAGATTGAATTACTAATTTTGGCCACTCTTAAATAAGTTTCCGTAGTGTAGCGGTTATCACGTGTGCTTCACACGCACAAGGTCCCCGGTTCGATCCCGGGCGGAAACAGGCAATTTTATTTTTATTTCTTTATAAATTACTGACACATATTAGTCGATTTTAATTTTAAGATGGCTCTTGTAGTTATTTTAAATTTCTTTATTATACAATACAATGATAAGCCCCTTATTTACGTAATTTTGTTGCAATCAACTCTGACAGAAATCGCAGTTACGTTGCTGCTTTAGTGAGAACCATTGTGACAACTATCTTACTTAAAGCAGCAATGTAACTGCGGTTTCAATCGATTTCAATCGAGAATTGTTAGCAACAGACTTACGTAATCAACCAACTGATCACGTAAATAAAATACACTACAGGAATATACTTATTTAAAGCACGGTTCACAATAAATAAATAAATAATAAACTAAATTGAATAATATAAAACTAGTATAGTATCATGGTGTGTCGTAGTAATAAGTATGTTTGAAATCACATTTATTTCGATTTGAATAATTTTATTGGGTTTGAAATTAACTATATCCTATGTAATGAGTGTAAAACGAAAAAAATATTTAAAAATATAATCAACCTCCTTCGAGCCGGATTTGAACCAGCGACCTATGGATAACCAAAGATATTCCTCTACAGTCCACCGCTCTACCAACTGAGCTATCGAAGGTATGTTACCAATGCCGAAATTACCCATTAACTTATACATTCCTTCAAAGTGCGTAGAAAATAGGTTGTATCGCAATTTGCTAAACAAATTGGGACAAAATTAAACAATGATGGTGGGATGTTATAGAAAAGTACAAGTAGAAATTAATTATAATAAAAACTATGTATGTACCTATATTAAGTTATTTCTTGGACATTACCGAAAAGCGTTGCTAGGCTTACAAAATAATATTATACTAACTAGGTACCTACTAACTATTAGTATCTTTTATTAGCCTATTAATTAGGTACCTAATGTTACGAAATTTTTAATTCAGGAATTATTAATTAATTAATTAGTGTAAATAAAAACTCACAGGCGCTTCTTGAATACAAAACACACAACACAATGAATATTTAATCAACAATCCCTTCGTATTTAAACTTTCATCCCAATGTAAATAAATAGTTGGTGACGATGACTTCGATGAAGTAAAGAAGGGTGAGTGACTTCTCATTTGACTTTAATCTCTCTAAAGACGTTTTCCAACAACAGACACTGAGTAAGATACTACTTTAATCAGTATTGTAATTTTAAATCACTTCAATACACTGTGTAAATGTGTATCTTGCCGTGTGCCGTGACGTGATGTGATTGTGACCTTTGTCTCATTTCTAACATGCACCAATAACACTATTTATCATTGAATGAAATATCAATCACCTGTATGCAGTTCGTACAAATTACTAGAGGAATTTCACAAAGTTTAACAATCTTGTTTTGACTATTACGAATAATTTCAGACTAATAAAGATAAAAAGTTTGATACCTACCACACAATAACTGGAAAAAAGATCATTTTGTTTTGTTTATGCGTTTATCTACTTAGCGGAATGATATTGTTCAAGTTATGTGCTTATCAATAATAGAAATGGTGAATTTTTAATAGATATGTATTGTATATAGTATGTAGGTTAGTACGACTTCTTTTCGATTGTGACAAAATCGTCAAATAAGTTGCATAGAATAAACTAATCATTAATAGCAATCTGATTAACTCGGAAAGTGTTTCAAAAATTGAGACTAGTTAAAATCCAAATATTTTTAAATACTTATGGTTCAAATAATTAATATCATTCCAAAATTAATTACTTAATATAGAATGAGTTATATAGCGCTACTAAACTAGATTTTAATTATAATGAATGACATTTAACATACATACATAACATAAGAATATAGAATGTTTGCGAAATATTCTCGAATCTCATTTATTTACTGATGTTTCTTGCACAAGTTTCGTTTTGCAAGACGCAGGTTTTTGCAAACGTGACAGAGGAACACTTTTATATGTTAAGGAAAACTAGTTAAATTATAAGGATTCTTAGAACCAATCAAGTAGTAATAAAGGTATTGTTACAGGGAAAATAATTAATTAACTCCCGAGATGGTTAAATAAAAGCGCTTGTGTATTCCATACTTGAGTATTTTTCAGTTTTAATTAAATTTAGTTATTTTAGTAGTTTCTATTAAATTCTCAGGAAATTGTTATATAGGTAGTCTCAATAATAAAAACAGTATATTCATCAATGGGAATATTTAATAAATTATTCATACATCGTTTTTTGAAATTTAGTTCATGTCATGACAGATTTTTTCGCTTTTGCCTTTATTGGTTTCATGTTTGTGTATGTAGTAAAAAAACAACTGATATGCTAAAAGGTGCGTTGGCATGATTGGCTCCAACTGTGGTGTGAGTGTAACCGGGCCACGCCCTGCTCAAGCTCCAGGCACCGTTATTATTTTTAATATAATATACCTAATATAATTTGATTCGGTTTATTTAATCTAACACAATAATTATTATGATAGGCCCTAAAGGTTTCCCTACAAATTCGGGAAACAAAAAAATTGGACAAAAAGAAACAGATTTGTATTCATGTCATGTCCACACTGCCTGTGTATATGTAAAGAAAAGAAAATCAATTCGTTAATTAAATCAAGTTGCAAGTGTGTTATGTTCATTTATTCTAGTTGAGTTGATTAGGTAAGGTACACAGAGAAAAGCATACGTTTATTTTTGATAGACTGTAATACATTCCTAATAGAACATTCATGATGTTCAAAACTTCAAAACCATGATAGAAACTGTGCCACTGTCAGTGGCCTTTCAAAATCATGACAAATGATCAATTCGTTGACCTTACTAACTTATTGCAAGCATCCTTGATCGAATTCGACCGCAGGAACCGGGGCGACCTCTCAGATGAGTCGACGTTTCATGAAGCCACAAAGCCGTACGCATTTGATATGTAGATCACCACATAAATATCTTATTTGCGATACCAAATTGACGTGAATTGAATGAACTGTAGTCAATTCATCATTCAACACAGTTGGTTCAAGCACACCATCGAAAAAAGTCAGGAGTGTTAAAAAAATACATTTAATTTAAAATATTTTAGGTGTATATACAATAATATTTACAAAAGATCTTCTATTTCATTATTTCCTATGTGAAACATTATGAACGGAAGCGGCTGGCTTTGGAGCTTCACCAGTACTTAACTATCCAATTGAACTAACGAGCATGAGTAACCCTGGATCCGGTCCCGTGACTTGATCGTTCCCTTTGCTGAGGCCTCTTAATGTTTTAAATCCTTAAAAACTGATTATTTCCACTACCTGTTGAAATGAGAGATCAGATAATACCAACTAAATAACGTAACCATAACCACTTTTTGGTCTTGATATCAAACTTCCACTTTTAATATATCCACATGAAAAGATTATAGGAATACATCATAAAATAAACGATGTAAAAGGTTCCTCAAGTCGACGACCTAAAGCGTTTGAAAAACTTCAGTACCTATCACTGAATTTCTCAGTCAAGTCAGACACGCACGTTTATTGTTGTTCCCAGTTGGCAATTTAAGGAGACACTAGCACTACGATAAGCCCACGACAATACGATAATGGCGCTCTTTGCCTAATGGCCGGCATCCTGGACGATCCAAGCGCAGTCCAGTCAATGCGAAGAGTTCGCATCTCTCGTTCATCTTTGGATGCGTTCTCTTGAATAGACAAAATTTAAGTTTACTTGTCATACATGTGATTGTGCCTTGGATCACGTTGCTCGTAATTGTTAGCATCCTCGCGTGGGCTCGTAACGGCAAGACCCAACCCGGTGCGGGAACACAGAACAATCGACACACGACGTTGGTTACGAACGATGCGCTTGCACCAGTTACGAAAACGATTTCGATAAACGAGAGAGCAGTACCATTTCAAACTTAGTGCCTCGGATGCAGTGTTGAGGATGTAACAGTGATATTTCTAAGGGAAATTTTCGGTTGTGCGGTGCGTGATAACGGATATGCCTGTGTTTCGACGCTTGGCATCTAGTGTGAAAAAAAAGAAGTCACTTTCGCCTACTGAGCTGAGCCACTCGAACAGTTCCATTTGCTTGATGCGATAACGTTTTAGGTGAGTCCGTTTTAAAAGTCATTAGTGCAAAGTGGTACCGGGTATCCTACGTTAATGAGCATTAAGATACTAACCTCGAGTACCAAGAACAGGTGTGTAAAGTTTTCTATTTAGCTATATTAGCTATTTCGTTTCTAATAAAGTGTGTTTTTAACATTCGTCGGCTCGACTACTGAGGCAGGTAAGGCCGAACCCAAACACTTACATTATCTTGATTGAAATGGAAAACAACTTTAAAACCCTTACCAGTTTTAATTTTATTCGGATACTGGGCCTGTGTCTTATTTTACTTAAACTTTTAAGCATTATATAGAAATGGTAATATAATACCTAGTCCGTCCATTAGGCGGATTTTGATTTATATAGGTATCTATATATCATCAGAAAATCGTAAAAACCGTTACAATAGAATACCTACATACAATTTAATTATTATACTTAACCGATAGATTGTAATAACCTATGTATTGAAAAAATATTCGGTACCTATATTATGTTAATAATATTCTGATAGAATATAATATATTCTAGGGTATATATATATAATCTATACCTGTAATAGAATATATATTCTATTACAGGTTTATTTGTAAAACACCAACAACCTCGCAGGAGTAGATTACTAACATCATATACCTACAACAACATTAATTGTTCTACGACTTTCCCGAAAACAGACAAAAGATATCGACTTTTCATACAAAACTCAGCTGTTTGGGATATTTGTATGGAGAGTCAAATTTTTTTGTCGGTTTTCGGAAAAGTCGTAGAACAAATGTTGTTGTTTATGATGTTAGTAATCTACTCCTGCGAGGTTGTTGGTGTTTTACAAATAACCCTGTATAATCCATTGACAATAATATAATATGAGTAATAATTTAATAATAGTACCTAAGCTAATAATTTTAGTATTAGTTGATAAGTTATCGACTTATCATCTCTAATTTTATGTAATAAACAATTTATTGGATTGATAACATAACAAAACAACGAAAATTTCCGCTTCCACTTAGGTATATCACAGAAACGAGAAAACTTCCAATACAGCTGATAACAATAACAACAATGAAGTAAAGAAATATCTTACTTGACCACTTTTGACATTGTCATTCATTTATAACAAGCTAATTATTATTATAATTACAACGTAATAAGTATGTCAAATACAATGTACTTCTTCAAACAGTTGACATGCAAATTATTGACATCAATTAAAACGTAACCTTAAATTAAACTTACCTTTGATCTTGTTTATTTACTTGGACAATTTGAGGTTATGTCGATAAGTTCCGGAAATAATGCGCGAAAACCATGGACAGCCGAGTAAATTGAGACACAAACACAAACTTTCAACTTTCACTGCACATAAATGTTACCAGGGAAAACGTTCATTACATTATGGAATAAAAGAAATTAAAGTAAGATTGTAATCTTCCTTCCTTCATTCAATCTATTTCATTCTATTCGCTGTCTGTCACTACACTACTACGTAAATAACACAACACGTACAAAGAAGAGATAGGTACTTTGTAAATAAGCACACACGTGTAGGAAAAGAGTTCATTCCGATGCTCGTTTTAAGATACTGATATGCAATGTAGTTCTGTAAAATACCGCTAGATGGAGTGAAATAGAGCAGGAAGAATTTTTTTTCACAGGTTAAAAACACACTCGTTATTATTGTAAATCAGCTTTCTTTATACCTATTTTAATTTCTATTCCAGCTTATTTGTAATACTTATAATGACGCATAAGATTTTCCTTCTTTTTCGGTACTATTACTTCGGAAAACCTCTTACTTACCGTAATGTGAAGTCACGTGAAGTTTCCCGAAATTCCCTTTCCAAACAATCAATTTTTAATTAACTAGCAACTGTTTTTGGCTTACTCAACGTTCTTTTGTTTTAAAACAATTACAAATCAAAACTCAAGTTAGTTGAAATCATCGAAAAAAGGTTGGATATCATTTGAGGAAGCCATCCAAACATTTCGATGGAGGAAGCTATACATTAGAGCCAGTTGTAAAAAATAGGTTTCATTCAACCTATTTGCGGAAATAGTTATTTGTTCACTAAGCGAGCAAAGTAATTTTTTGCTGTGAGCGAGACAGAAAAAAATGCTCTCGTGTGAAACATATAACTTTTCACCTCGAGGAAAAGCAGTCTGAGGAAAAGTGATTCAAAACTCATGCTCGCAGCAAAATAACATTCTGCTGTGAGGTGTCAACCTAGAAAAGTGACGATTGAGGAAGAAGAAAATATGGTGACCACTTAAGAAGATGAGGACTTTGGGAGAAGACGATTTTAGGAAAATGACCACGTAGCCCTTAGGGGTTTGTACGCACCAAAAGCGTCCTTTTCGTGCTGAAGCGGTGAAAATATAATAATGTATTTTTTGTGAAAAGCACAGTGGAAAAGCAGTTCCTAGTAGTTTTTCTCTCTGTTTCTGTTTGAAGTTTCTTTTAAATTATAATAGCACACAAATCACTATCAAAAATGTTTATTCCTTTACATTCTATCTTATTTACATATTTTATTTACTTTGAGTTATGGTTTGGCATTAGCTTAAACGTTTACCACATTTGGGAAGAAAATAAATTATTTCTGTTGGTTGGTTGGTCAGGAAACCAACTTTCCGAATCACATCGGAAAGTCTAGTCTTCGATCTTATTTTCTACCTTATGCTACCAAACTCAAAGACTTTTATGTTGTATGACCAAACTTGATAAATGCATTTCGCTTTCCCGTCGGAAAGTGAATCGAATGCCAGTCGAATGTATTTGAAAATAGCTATATTTTTGTAATATCGGAGGGTACGGATTCGAATCGAATCCTTTCGAGTAGATTTCCGACAATCGTGATCAATTGGAAGATAATCTCATTCCACCTCACCTGATTATGACTTTGATTTATGAGATTAAAGATTAATTTCTGTGAAGGCGCCATCTTAATCTACACTAATGCCCTAAGAATTTACCAATAAAACACGTCATTTCCGGATTATAAGGATTCCGCTCGAAAATGACGGTGTTTTAGTTTTATTAATCATCGTATTAAAGTATATGCTGGCGTTTGCTTTGATTTGGTTCTAAGAATTGTGTTTTTCCTATGTTTGCAAGTGTTTTTAATTTTAATCATGTAGCTAGTAATGGGATTCTTACAATTTACAAAGTCACTTCGGTCAACTTGAGATAATAGAATACCTAGTTGATATACAGTAGATTAAGGAAAAAATCAAAATAAAGCTTAGGGTAGTACTTATATCTATTCTGTGCATATGTTAAAAAAAATAGAAAGATGAGGCTGTGCGGAAAAAAAAGTAAACTCAGCTCGTCATTTTATCAATTTTACCGTAATCGTCAAGGCCAACAAATTGTAGCCGCGCAGTCATCTCGTTTCATCAATCGATGAATGATGAAGAAATGCAGGATCAGCGAAAAGTACAATATAAACATTATGCAGACGTGACGTCCCACACGTCAAGCTAATATTGATACAAAAATGTATGGAGACCTGACTCATGATATCGAAGTTTTCTAAGCACGCAGACATCATGCAGAGGGATCGCGGTCCCCGAGCACAGATACCTAGCTCGGTGGAAGTACTTCCCTTTTCGCTGAATATATGGCGAAGAGATCCAGCCTCAACAAAATTATTTAAGGATTTTCAGGCCATTCGGATTTGCTTTTGTATCTGTATTTACAATTGTTTCTACCATTATTAAAAATGTGATGTACACTTCTACAAGCTCAAATTCGTGTACGAATATAAATTTGAAAAACAGTTTATCTTATGTTTTTTACACAAAGTTTCAGCCAAATGAGTAAGGTATATGTCACCGTTAAAGTACGGATATCAGTTAGAGTGCACATTAACTACTTAGTTAATCTGCAGATTCACTGGTCGCATTAGTTAATGTGCGAAAAAATTTAATTTCCTGACGCCTTGGCTATTTCATTTACTGTATTCCGCACTTTAACTGTGTAGCATCTGTTAATATGCAGATTAGCTAGGTAAAGTGCGGAAATCTGCTACTTTAAGAAAATTTTCGCACTTTAACTAACTCGACCAGTTAATCTGCAGATTTACTATTTATCTGCAGATTAACGGATTCCGTACTTTAATGATGACATATAAATTCGCAAACTCGGGAACTTGTTTGCTTAAGATAAATATTTTAATAGAAAACTAGCACTGTGAATGCCTAAAATCTAAAATTCAAAAACTTGTTTGCTTTTACGCTTTTTACTAGAATACTTTTGAGCTATGTTAGAACTCCATCACGTCAATATCACGGGGAACAACTTATTTCAGTTCTGAGAATAAAATTACTGACATATCGTATATAATTGTGACGATGACTAGGTAGGTACTACACAACTTTGGTATGATGCGGGCAAAGAACATAGAAATACCTTTTTTGCAATATCATTCTTGATAATTGACCATTGACATTTGAAATAGTTCAGGGATCTAATACTACTATACTTAGTTTCAACTTAACTTAGATCTATACAATTGGACCTAAAGATAAGAACATAGTTTGATATTCTGAGCACGAAAATCTACTAAGATCGAATGGAGATTTTTTTTTAACTTTGAATATTTTAACTCCGTCACTATTATACAGGCTGTCCCAAAACTTTGCCACACAGAGGGAAAGTAAGGTCGAACTGCATTCAAAGATTTTTGAAAAATCGCCTGCCTTAATCAGGAATCGAACCCACCAAATATGAAAAAAAAACTTTTTTTATTTTTACGATACTGATCGCAAGAGTCTCTCGTTAGAACTATTTTTTCTTATTTAACACAGCATCTTAGACAAAAGCAAGACCTTGATATTTAATATTTAAATTTTAATTATTACCGTATCGTATGACTTTTTATGGTATCGTATGAGATTTCTAAAAAAATCTTTGAATACATTTCTAATTATTTTTAAAAACAAAATGATTGTTTAGTATGTAATAGCATTGTAAATGCAAAAATCTCAAATTTAAAAACAAAATGATGTTTTCTTTCAGTAAAATTTACTATCCCCAATATTTAAGGTACTTTCCCTCTCTGTGGCAAAGTTTTGGGACATCCTGTATATTATATATGTGGCTCCATTTTGCAGAGATAACGTTTTCTACTTTTCATATAGATTGTTCAATTCAAATTACAAAAAAAAATAGGTTTGTCGCAATCATGGCGGAAGTATGTTGTCCACAGACAGACGGTGCGACGATCCGTGTGAACCGTTCCTAACTGTAGCCACTAGAAATTACAGTAAAAAATAACCGGTACATGACTGAACAAGTTGATGAATACAGTGGATAACTTATCAATCTACCAATTTTTTATACCTACTTATCATATAAGTCCATAGCTTTGAAATGGTAAAATAGGTAGCGATCTGCCATAGGCTTAGACTCTAAACCTATGGCAGATTGCTACCTATTAGAATATCATGTTTTTTCTTGTGTTGCGTTGCGGCCCACCAAACAAATATCAGTATACTAGGCCCTTGACTTCAAAAAGGTTGAAGCCTAAGCCTTAAAGCTTAATATGCTCTTAGGCCAAAGGAGCGCGCATTTCATATCGCCCATGTTCTGTGCTTTCAAAAACGTTTCAGCTTCTGGAAGTCGGACGTACGAGGGTGGTTTGATAAGTCCGTGACTTTGTGAAGAAGAAAAAAATTTTTAAAGAATATTTTGTTTTATTTTTCTACATAATCTCCTTTCAGCTCTATACACTTCGACCAACGATGTTCCAACTTCTTCAACCCATCCAAAAAATAGTTTTTATCAAACCCTGAAAAATAGGCTCCTGTTTTAGCTATCACTTCTTCATTGGATGAAAATCTTTATCCACCAAGCCATTTCTTCATGTTTGGGAAGAGGAAAAAGTCACACGGGGCCAAATCTGGTGAAAACGGGGGGTGTGGCAATATAGTAGGGCGGTAAAACAAGGTTTGAGGTTAGTTTTCGCACAAGTCATCACGGAAATACAAAAATGTGGTATCGATGCATTCAGTACGATGCCCTGATCACAAATATATAAGATGACAAGCGCGAAAATGGTGGGGGTAGAAACTGTGACGTCATAAAGTTTTCAGTACAAAGAAATTTTTTTTTCATACCATGTGGTATATCAAATGAAAGGGCTTTATGAGTAGATTGCGAATATATAACACACTATAACATTCTCACTACTTGGTCTAACAAATTATTAGCAAACGTCGGAAAATTTCGCAATTCAGAGTCGCCATTGAACAGGTCCAGATTGAAAACGACTGAATTGATTTTTACAAAATACATTACAAATAACTCTGCACATACTCTTTTCGAATGTCTAAAGGTAATTGACCAAAGATATTTAAAAATAAGAAAAGTACATCAGTTTTAATAACAGCATAATTTTCTGCTATTTCTAAGTTCTCAGATTCCGTTAATAATTAATAAAAAAATAAATAAATAAACTTTCGTATGTTTATCCTTACTAGGACAAGTTAGGATAAACAGACGAAGGTTTAAATAACCAAATTTTGACACTTTAGATACTTCTTTTAAACTTAATCACTATTTTAAAATATGTTGTCTTATTAAATCAAATATTATTAACAATTTACAATATTTTTGGTATTCTATGCGTGGTAAAACATTTGTTGTATTTTATGAATGATTATTTCCCGTTAAGCCCCTTTTACATCCATTAGAAAGACTGTGATTTTTGTGTATTGTTTTGATTTTTTATAAATAACTTTTGCCTATTGAGTTTCGTCAGGTTATTTAGGTCTCCGAGCAACTGTGTGTGTTTTCCATGTGTATTTGTCATTACTTTTAGTTATCCTTACTCGTCCTATTTGGTAAACAAACTATACTCAATTCTTTTTTGAAATAATCATGTATAAAATTCAAAAATGGTTTTCCACGCATTGAATACTAAAGAAATTGTTAACACATTTTTTATAGTGATTTAAATTTAAAAGAAGCATGGAAACTATCAAATACTGTTTACTAAATAGAAAAAAAAAGGATAAACATACGAAAGTTTATTTATTTATTTTTTATTAATTATTAAAGGAATCTGAGAATTTAGAAAAAGCTGAATATTATGCTGTTATTAAAACTGATGTACTTTTCTTATTTTTAAATATCTTTAGTCAATTACCTTTAGACATTCGAAAAGAGTATGTGCAGAGTTATTTGTTATGTATTTTATAAAAATCAATTCAGTTGTTTTCAATCTAGACCTGTTCAATGGCGACTCTGAATTGCGAAATTTTCCTACGTTTGCTAATAATTTGTTAGACCAAGTAGTGAAAATGTTATAGTGTGTTATATATTCGCAATCTACTCACAAAGCCCTTTCATTTGATATACCACATGGTATGAAAAAAAAATTTCTTTGTACTGAAAACTTTATGACGTCACAGTTTCTACCCCCACCACTTTCGCACTTGTCATCTTATATATTTGTGATGAGGGCATCGTACTGAATGCAACGATACCAAATTTTCATATTTCCGAGATGACTTGTACGAAAAGTGTTTTCTAAGCGTCTTTTTTAAGATTACCGCCGCTCTAATAGGTCGTATCGCAATTCCACAAGTTTTGATGTTGCGGTTGCCGACGAGTAGGCCGGAGCATTGTCGTGATGAAATAAAACTTTTTTCTTTGCTAGATGCGGTCTTTTCTTCAGCAGCTCTATATTGAATCTATCCAACAAAGCAACATGGTAAGCTCCGGTAATTGTCTTGCCTTTCTCCAAAAAATCGATGTAAATAACACCTTTGCTGTCCTAAAAGACAGTAGCCGTCTCTTTACCAGCCGAACAAACAGTTTTTGCCTTCTCCGTGGCACGTACACCGGTAGAAGTCCACTGTTTTGACTGTTGCTTCGTCTTTGGCGTATATGGTGGACCCACGTATCGTCAAGTGTTACGTACCGACGAAAAAAATCACTTGGATTGCGGTTATACAAACCTAGCATTGTTTAGAAGTTGTTACACGAGTTCGATTTTGGCCGACTGTCAGCAAACGCGGCACCCATCTTGCAAAAAGGTTTTTCATGCCGAGAATATCGAGCAAAATATGAAAAATTCGTTCGGTAGAGATGTGAATAGCAACAGCTATCTCGCGTATCTTCACTTGTCGGTCTGCCATAACAATGTCGTGGATTTGCTAACAATATCTTCAGTGGTGACCTCAATCGGCCTTCCTGGGCCGTCGGCGACAGTAATTGTGGTGGTACGACCACAACGAAATTCAGTAAACCACTTATGAACCATTCCATGAGATGGAGCAGAGTCCCCATAATATTTTTTCAGTTTATCCTCCGTCTGCTTAATGGTTTTACCACGTAAAAAGTAGTATTTTATCAATACGCAAAATTCGTTTTTCTCCGTTATAAAAGAATATCCCGACCTCACTTGCATAAATCCTTCCATTTTTTTTAATTTCGCGCCAATTTAAATAAAACCGGTCAAGAGCGAGTCGGACTCGCGCACCGAGGGTTCCGTACAATCATAAATATAATTGGATATGTTACTTTAGTACAGTTTTAAAAAAAAGTAGGATAAATGGAAGAGCGAACAGGCGGATAGTTAATTTACAAATTTTAACCACAGCTGCTTATGGTGACTGAAAAACATTTCAGCCACTCCACATTGCAAAACTTATTCTTCGTTTATTCGTACGGCAAATAGTAGGTAATTATATTAGAACCAGGCACTTAGGTCAGCGCCATCTGTTGATCGATAGTGAAACTATTTTTTTCTTCTTAGGTCAGCACCATCTTTTAGCCGATAGTGGAACTAATTTAATCAGCGCCATCTGTTGACTGGTAGTAAAACTAAAGAATTTTTGTTTGTTTTTGAATTTCTCAAAAAGTGTGTTATATTGAGACATCGTTTTATTTTTCCTGTAATCTTTACATAAACTTCTATCACGTAGAATTATTTCAGATTTTTCTCTTTGTAAACTTCGGAGATAAGGGGGGGAACGGTATTTTTTTTTACATTTTTCACCATAAGTCGAAAACTATGCGGCCTATAACAAAAAGAGAAAATGATTCAAAACGTGCAAACGGCGCTCTTTCATATGATACCCCACATGCCCTAGTAGCCCCACTTCAAATTTTTAAGACCCCTTTTCAGTCCCTGTTGTAAAAAAGATATTTATTTTTTTATTTATTTTTTATTTGCAAAATAGTTGGGCAAATGTCACCTTAAACTATTCCAAATTTCAAGTTTATACCGTTAGCAGTTCTCGAGATATCCAGCTGTGACAGACAGACAGACTGAGTCACACCATAAGGGTTCCGTTTTTACCATTTTGGTACGGAACCCTAAAAATGCAACAGCAGAAGCTCAGCAAAGAGTTCTAAATTAAGACAGGAAAATTGAATTATGAAAAAATATTGTATTCAAAGATTCAAACTTAAAGTCACGGACATATCAAACTGCCCTCGTACTAAAAAAACAATGCTTTTACAGTAGGTACAACCACAGAGGAAATAATCACTACGTTTTAGGTACAACTTGTAACAGAGATAAATAAGGGTCCATGATAGGAAACATGGTGTGCGGGGGTTATATTTTTATATAGAAAAAGTAAAGTTGTAGCCACAAAAAAAACATACGACTAGCTAAAGAGATTCTCTAGTTGCTTCAAGTATTAAATTACGTATATGATTGTAAAAAAAACAGAAATCATCAAAAGCGCTTGCGTAAATAATTTAATTTTTGGCGTAAATAATAGCGGAATCGTATTGAATTCTACATCAAAATACACTATAATGTACTATGAAGTATCTCCAATAACTTTGAAGAAAGATAATTGTGCATAAGAAAATGATGAAAAAACAACGAAAAACATAGAAAAAGTGCAGAGTGAGGTTATTTTTCATACTCTTTACACGTAAAGAAAACGACAAATTTTTCCGCATAACCGAGCCTTAATGGCTGTACAAGAATATGGTAGATAGGGACCATCAAACTGAACAACTTTTATTATGGGACCAACTCTGAAACCGCGGAAAAAAAATCTGCTGTTTAACACAAAAATTAAAAATATGAAAATGTATGAAACAGCTGTTTATTTTTTTCGCGATTTCAGAGTTGGTCCCAGAGTAAAGGTTGTTCAGTTTGATGGTCTCTACTCTATCTAGCACTTACTGGTTTATCTATTAATTCTGTTACACCTTTGTTACACGTTTGTATTTAAGTTTTAGGAAGCTAAATTCTTAAATTAGTGCGAGTGAAAAACATAATAAATTGTCAGGTATTTTAAAAAGAACACAATCTGTTCAAGTGGAATTTCAAATTTGCTTGTCAGAGGTATTTTTCAAAAACGTTTCAGCTGTAAAAAATAAGAATACTACTCATATATATATTTTTTTCGGGATCCCTTGTTTTCGCATAATTGTTTTATACCTAATTTGATTTGGCATAACGGATTTGGCATAATCTTTTTTGTCATAATAATACTTTCGCATAATTGTTTTTTGGCATACTATTTATATTAGCATAATTATCATTTAGACTAATTTGTTTTCGCATAATGTTATTAGGCATATTGTCTATTCGCCTAATATTATTTAGACATAAAAATCAAAAACAATAAGAATAAATATTTTTACGCACTTATTTATTTTCATGCAAAAGGGGTAGGTATTGTATTAAAATGCCAAAAACTCATAACACATACGACCTTAATATCGACTCATAAAACACCTATTTTTAAAATACCGAAAATCCTTAATGTCGATATCCAATAGACCGAAACTTAAAAGATCGATTATTAAATGACTGATGATAGTTCGAAACCCTAAAAGCTAAAATGCCGATAGTTAAAAATTCCGAAAGTCTGTTTAGGTCACTTGGTGCGACGACGAGCGAGCGTAGCGAGCGAGGAGGAGGTAAGGTTCCATTGCGACCAACAACGCACGAGCCGAGCGAGCAAAGCGAGCGTGCCGCGGCAGCGGCTGGCGAAGTGCCAGAACCGACCTGCTGGCATGTAACCCTCAATTAACCTTTGGTTTTTTAAGCTTTGGGATTTTGTATTTTAGGTAAAATGTTCTTTCGTGATTTTAACGTCGTGATTTTTTTGTTTATAAAAATATGCGTAAATAACATTATGAGTGTTTAAAGTTATGCTAATAAATATTATGCTTAAACATGATTATGCTTAAAGTAGTTATGCTTAAAAAAATTATGCATAAGCTGTTATGACTAAATAATATTATGCGTAAACATCATTCGGCGAAATCATATTATGCTATGACATATTATGCCTTAAAATTTTATGCAAATACATAGGGAACCATTTTTTTCACTTATTGTGGTGCCCAATAGAGATAAATTTACAAAAATGTTTTTGATCACAGAGAAATAAAATATTGAAAAATGCTCAACTCGGTTCACTTTGACATGTTTTTTTAGTGGTATTAACATATTTTAAAGTATTTTTTTATTTTTCTTAGGAATAATGAGGTATTTGTCTATTGTATTGCGTGTTTTGTATATACTTACATCTATTTAATAATTTTATAGGAATTTTTCAAAGTTCGCCCTCATTACGGCTCATGCAGAGAAGTTTTAAGGCTGCGCAGTCTGCACACTAGCGCCGCCATTAGAAAAAAATCATAGTGCTTGAATAAAGACAAATTTCTAAATTATCTCTCTGGAGTGCACTCCAAACAAGCTTTGTGGTACTTTTTATCACTTAAGCAATATTTTCTAGCCTGTCGTTTAGTTTAATTGACTTTTATTGTTAAAAGTGGCCACTTTTCGCAATAAAAGTCCATATAACTAAACAACAGGCTAGAAAATATTGCTCAAGTGATAAAAAGTACCGCAAAGCTTGTTTGGAGTGCACTCCAGAGAGATAATTCATAATTTCTTTTTTATTTAAGCACTATGATTTTATTTCCAATGGCGGCGCTAGTGTGCAGACTGCACGCTCTTAATAGATAATTTGTATTGAAAATTTAAAAATGGAACGTGTTGCGCGTGTACACCCTTAAACTGTTTATAGGTAGGTATCCGTATATGACTAAAGGGGGATGTGTATAATAAATAATAAATAATAAATAAATAAATATTTGACAACATCACATACATTGCTCCAATCCCAAAGTAAGTAGCTATAGCACTTGTGTTATGGAAATCAGAAACAACGGTGGTATGACACACACCCAGACCTGAGACAATATTGAAAAGTTCATTTTCTACATTGACCCAGCCGGGGATCGAACCCGGGACCTCAAGAGATGGTGACGCCTTGAAAACCGGCGTGCGAACCACTCGACCACGGAGGTCGTCAATATATCGTCGCATCGGTCGTATATACTTACATCTATTTAATAATTTTATAGGAATTTTTCAAAGTTCGCCCTCATTACGGCTCATGCAGAGAAGTTTTAATAGATAATTTGTATTGAAAATTTAAAAATGGAACGTGTTGCGCGTGTACACCCTTAAACTGTTTATAGGTAGGTATCCGTATATGACTAAAGGGGGATGTGTATAAAAAGTTGATAAAGATATATTTTCAACACACGCTCGTAAAGTAAGCCCTAATACATCGCTTTTAGGGCCATAAACCGAGCTACAAACGCGTGCAATAATATATAAAACACTAGGTTGTTATAGAATTATCCCTACAAAGTTAAATTAGTACCTTACTGCAAGTTCTATGCGAGTAAATAGAGCATTCCTAATTTAACCGGGTAATACAGTTTTTTTTTTTTAGTAACAACAAAGAGGTTTTATGCCGCTGAAAAATCATATTCATTGTTGAAATAAATAAATGTGTAAGTCCTTAATTAAGTCAAACAAATATTTGTTATTATTAAATTATTCGTAATTAACAATATTTTATTACAAAATATTAAAATATTTGCATTTTATCACTTCAAATTATAATTTTGAAGTAGGCTGTATGCTCACTCACCCCTTTGTTCGCAAAATATTCTTGCATTGGGCGTGTGAAAAAAAACAAAAAGAAAAACCTACGCACCTTTTCTCATAATTGTCATATTTTGTTTTTGTCGTATTTGTTGCTGTGTGGTAAATTATTTTGTATTTTCCTCGCAAATGTGTTGAAAAACGTCGTATGAAACTCGTAAGCTTTTGCTCATTGCACACTCGGCTGAGTTACGCCCTCCGCAACCCACAGCCTTGTGTGCAATGAGAAACCTAAGCTAACTTGTCTCATAATGTACTATTCTGTTATTATAATCATCCGCCCGATGAGAAGCCGAAGTGAAGGCCAAATAAGTTTGTTTGTTTTTCTGCGGTGTAGGTGGCGCCAATTTTTTGCACGTTAATTCAGATTTTTTATCATCGTTCTAAGAAAAAAACGTAGGTCGTGTTAATATAAATTGATACAACATTATTGAATTGGACGGACAACACTTTGAAAAAAATCTTGCATCCGTATCGAAATCATAATTATTATATTATTACTTTGGTAGTCGGTAATATATTAATCCCGGGTCACCTCTATCTGGCAGAAACTTGATGCTCCGAAATTTATTTGGCAGAACACACTTGGCAGAATCTTCTTTAAACGAATATTTTTAAGGCATAAAAATTGTTTAATATAATTATTGTTTGGCAGAATGTTTGCATGTCCGAATTTACAATGGCATACTTTTCAGATGGCAGAATTTCATTTGTCATAAATTCCTTTAGCAAAATTTTTATTCGCAGAATTTCGTTTGGCATAACGTTTATTTAGTCGACAATTATTTGGTAGAATCTTCACATGGTATACTACGAATATGGCAGAATTTCATTAAGAATAATGTCATTAGGCATATTGTTATTTTCTAAAAAATTGCATTTAACCTTAAATTGAATTAAATTTTTGTCTTAAAAAGTCAATATGTTGAATTTTTGTAAATGTTGTGCTACAAAAGTCAACAACAGAACGAATCGCTGCAAAACCGACATGCATGCTGCTTGCTTGCATGCTTGAATGCTTGTTTGCATGCACGCTGCTTGCATGCTTGCCGGGGGGTGCAGGGGGGCTGGCCCCCCTGCTCGGGGGGGTCGGGGGGCCTGAGGCCCCCCGCTATAAAGAAAATCTTTTAATGCACCTACCAGTAGGTTAGGTTAGGTTAGTGTTTTGACCACTCGCAGCGGAGCGAGCGAAGCGAGCGGAGCTCCACAATGCCTGCATGTATGCTGCATGCTTGCCTGCATGCTGCATGCTTGCCTGCATGCTGCATGCTTGCTTGCATGCTGCATGCTTGATTGCATACTGCGTGCTTGCTTGCATGCTGCATGTTTACTTGCTTGCATGCATGTTTATTTGCCTGCATGTAAGGATGCATACAGCATGAAACATGCGTGTAAGAAATCCTTACTTGATATTATAAATGCGAAAGTCCGTTTGTTTGTTTGTTTTGTTACGCCTTCACGTCCTAACCTAAGAACCGATCATCATGAAATTTTGCATACACGTTGTCAGGGGTACAGAAAAGGACATAGGGTACCTTTCATCCCGAAAAAAAGTATTGTTCCCGAGGGATAGTAAAAAACCTTTCCACGCAGACGAAGTCACGGGCGGCCGCTAGTACAAAATAATTCTAGATATGAATTTTCTATTAAATGTATGCCAAAAGATACTATAAACTGTCTGCGATATGATAGTTCTGCCTTTTAATGACTATAGATTATGAAATGTATGCCGAAAGATAATTCTGACTATAAACTGTCTGCGATATGATGGTTCTGACTGTGAACTTTCTGCGTTATGATGGTTCTACTATTTAATTATTATGGATATGAAATGTATGCCAAAAGATGATTCTGGCATACAAAATTATGCGTTTCAAGTGCATGATAAATGAGTATATGCCAAAAGATTTTCTGCGACATGAAGTTTATGCCATTAGTTGTTATGCATAATAAAATTATGACATAAAAAGTTCTGCCATAAAGGGTAGACCCATTAATCCCACCAAAATCATTTTCAAGAATAATGTTGCCAAGACTTCGCACTGTCGAAAAGTTATCAGACCTCATGTAGAGCCAAGCTTCTAACTCTACGCGTCCTAACCTGCAAGCCCTGACTTCAAAAACTCTACACCTTAGTCAAAATATGTGGCTCGGCCATTTCGCTACATGGAAACCTTTCTGATAAACAATAGTTCTTGTAGTAACGAAACGGCCAAGCCACATATTTTGACTAAGGTGTAGAGTTTTTGAAGTTAGGGCTTGCAGAGTTAGGGTGCGTAGACTTAGAAGCTTGGCTCTACATGAGGTCTGATAATTTTTTGACAGTGCGAGGTCTTGGCAACATTATTCATGAAAATGATTTAGGTGGGATTTCACTTCTTTTTGTAAGTAACTATCCATAAGCCGAAAAAGCAAGGTGGGGTCAGAATTGTGGTCTAAAATCGTGTAAAATTCGATCACCATCAACCAGGGTACTTGTACTGTTATTTATTTTATTCTGTGGTAGAACTAATTCATTTATTGACGAATCCTACTTGACGAAAAGGCCTCAAACTGTGGTCGTAAATGGCTTTGAGTCAAACACATTCCTTGCTTTATCAGGCGTCCCCCAAGGATCTCATTTAGGTCCATTGCTATTCTTGACATTCATAAACGATATCGCTGTAAAAATTAACCACTGTGAAATATACATGTATGCAGACGACGTAAAGTTGAAAAAGGCAATTAAAAGTTCTGAAGATGCCGATCTCTTACAATCTGACCTGAACAATATATCTAATTGGTGCAAAAATAATTCAATGTTGTTAAATCCGAACAAGTGTCATCATATTAGTTACACCAAAAAGAAATCTCCCCTTAACACCTCCTTCGCAATAGATGGTGTTGCTCTTAAGAAGGTCGAGGAAGTCAAAGATTTGGGTGTTACGTTGGATTGCCAATTAAAAATGAACGTCCACATAGAAAAGGCTATAAAAAAGCAGCCCGCATGTTGGGGTTTTTAAAAAGAAACGCAAAAGGGTTTCGTAATATTAAAACTAAGAAAGTCCTTTTTAACACCCTAGTGCGGAGCCATCTAGAATTTGCAAGTGCTGTTTGGAATCCCGTCTATAGTGCACCTTCGCAAAGAATAGAATCGATACAGAGAGCGTTCACTCGAAGTCTTGCTTTTTCAACTCCTGGCATATCCTACAATGTTTAGTACCACGTGACCTGCGCACTACAATTTTTGTACTGAAAATTGCTTCTGCGCAAGCATGATTGTCTATGGTTTGGTTCAAGTAATGTTGCGGGAGCTGTATTTAGAGGAACAGAGATGTGCAAAATACTTTATTAAAAGTATTTAAATATAAAATACAAATACTTGGCTATTTTTTGTATTTCAAATAAAAATACAAAATGGTTTTCAAAAAAAGTATTTAAATACGAAATACAAAATACGTATTTTCAAAATACTTTTTTCAAATAAAATACCTTTTTTCGTAATTTTTTTTTTTTATTGATATTATTTTTATTAACAGTTACAAGTGTACTACCACAGTAGGTACTACACAGTCCATAATAATATTTTTTTTAGAAGACGTTATCTTTATCTTTTGCAATAAACAAAAAAAACCGGCCAAGTGCGAGTCGAAGTCGCGCACGAAGGGTTCCGTATCAAAAAACGGCAAAAAAAAACACGTTTGTTGTATGGTAGCCCCCCTTAAATATGTATTTTATTATGTTTTTATAGAAAAGTACAACATCGACTCGACTATAATGTATGGAACAGCTGTTTTTTTTTGCGATTTCGTGGTTAGCTCAATAGTAAAAGTTATTTATGTATGTGGTCTGAAAGCCCCATTTAATTTTTAGATATACTTAAAAATTAACCGTGTATATAAAGTTAAAATTACACGCTTAAACTCTGTCCATCCTTACTTGTCTTATTTAGTAAACAGTTTTTGACAGTTGTCATACGTCTTTTAAACTTAAATCCGTTATTCAAAAATATGTTAGTAACTTTATGAAATTGTTGTTAATTTATTAACCATTGATGTCGTAATCAATGTGTGGCAAATCATTTGTTGTATTTCATAAATGATTATTTCAATAAAGAGTTGGATAAAGATTGTTACCATATAGGACAAGTAAAGATGAACAGACTTTACACACTTACCACAAAAAAGCAAAAATAAAAAAGCTTTTTAAAAAATAAGAAAAACCTTCAAAAACCTAAAAATAAAAACAAAAAAAAGCTTCAAATAACTCTAAAAGGCAAGAAGTAATATTAAAATCACCAATACGCATATCAATTTTAATAAAAAAAGGTCTAATGAAGTCGGGTGGAGATTTTAGAATAAAAAAAGTTGTCCTCCATCGATCCCAACTAGGGTTGCCAACTTTTTTTGACAAAAAAAACGTATAAAGTGGTTTGGATAGGAAAAAAATAAAGTATTAGGAAGAAAAAAAAGTATTTTTCAAATTTTATGTTTTTATTGCTTTAAACACGTATTTTTGTGTGCTTTTAGCACATGCTAACAATTTTTTGTTGTCTTTAAATGTTACAAAGCTTGTTTGACAATCAACGTTTAAATTTAAATAAATAAACAATTCGTTTTTAATTAAATTTATTGATGCTCTATTTCTCTCTTCTCGCCACTTTTGATTCATTATAGAAAAAACTCTTTCAGTGAAAGCTGAAGTGGCAGGAATGGAGAGTAGGTATGATTTTTTTTTTATATTTGGTAAGGTATCAGATGCATTTTTAAGTACATATTGCCTTTTTTCTACTGTACTTAATATGCCTTTCCGATTCACGCTAACAGCGCTGTCAGCGCCAATAATCCGTTCCGAATCAACCGTACAACGCTAACGCTGCCCATGGTCGTGAGCGTAATCACTGTTGGCGTTGTTGGCGTGAATCGGAAAGATAGGTAACATTTCGTTCAGAAATTATAAATCGTTAAGTACCCATGATGAGTATGTTTTACGCATCACAGTAAAGGTTGAAAATAAAGTATTTTTGCATACTTTATTTGTATAATTACCAAAAATAAAGTAGGATACGTTATTATAAAGTATGGTTGGCAACCCTAATCCCAACCGACTTCAATAGACGTTTTTTTATTAAAATTTATATGCGTATTTGTGATTACAATATTATTTCTTGGTTTTTGGAGCTATTTGAAGCTGTTTTTGTATTTATTTTTAGGTATTTGAAGGTTTTTCGGTTTTTTAAAAGCTTTTTTTACTATGGCACCAAAAATGTATCCTGGTAAAAACTAGTTATAATGTACTATGGGCAACAGCGTCGCTTAACCAGTTTGCAACAAAATTCGTGTGCGCGCGTATCGTCCCTGCATGAACTAAACGTATGTGACAGCGGGTGCATCGTGCAAGGGATTTTAACCTTAGCAGTGGTTAAGCGACGCTTGCCCATGGTACAACGAAATTTTCTCAGTTTAGTGCATCATAACTTTTTTTAATGGGATAGATTTTTTTGGTGGCGTATTATAAGTCAACCCTAATAATAATAATATCTAGAGAAAGAATATTTTAAATTTGTCGCGGGTTTGAGATGACACGACTCGTTGGCCAGACTCTATACTTGGAAACAAGTTTCGTTTCTGTACCACTTTTTTTAAAAATTGGGCCAAAAAACTGCAGCCTAATTTATTACAAACGCTCTAACTTGGGATCTTTGAAGCTTTTAACAAATATTAGTGTTAAAACCGGTAAAATAAATAAAATATAGTATAAAATAACTTCATATTATTTCACAGATTTTTAACACTAGCATTTGTTCAAAGAGATCATCCTTAATATTATACGCAGATCGGCATACGTGGCCCACGACTGCCTAGTGTACAACTCTTTAGCGATTAGTCTGCTGAAATGCACCCATTAGAACCCGAATTAAATAGAAAATAAGCGAAATGTCATGACAAACTACCGAGCTCTGTGATTGGTTGTTTTGTTATGTTTGACATTGACATGACATACCTATACCACAGAAAACATAGAGATAAGTAATTTGTATTTTAAAAATACTAAATACTTCATAAAAAGTATTTCAAATAAAATACAAAATACATTTGGAAAAAAAGTATTTCAAATACAAAATACAAATACGTATTTTGTATTTTGTATTTGTATTTTAAATACATGTATTTCAAATAATTCACATCTCTGTAGAGGAACATATAACTACGACTGAAACAAAACTCCATTCTATTAAAAAATCCTTTAGGGTCTCCGCACACGGGCCACTAACTACTACAAAACGCCACCACTGACTTATTTCCTGTAGTTTTCATACATTTTATGATCTCAGCGGCTCAGCGCACATGGTTGGCGCTCGTTGTCGCCACACGCTTATATGAAAGGCGGCGTTAATGGCTGTAGTTAGTGGCCCAAGTACGGAGACCCTTAGAAAATAGTTTTACGTGATGCAACTTCAATTTTCAAAAAGTCATCCAACCTAGTTTGCACAGACGAAATAGCACTTTCGTAATAAATTCTTAAGGTCACAATCGGCGTGGCTGATGTAACACCGCGAATATTTGCAACGGTGTAACAGGTACGATACGAGGTAACCTTGTGTTACGTATTATGCGATTAAATTGACAATATACAGTGATCGGCTGCAACTTCACTCGAGAATGTATGGCAAAGTTAAAATACCTACGTCAGTTTGTACCACACTGAAAGTTTTGCGCAACTCATAAATAAAACAATATATTATGAAAACTTATATATTTATTGCATGTCACAGTATTTTCCATTCTATTTTATAACGTTTTTAATTCGTTCAAACATGGTTCAAACTATTACCTACTTCAACATAAACATCATTGTCTGAGTGCATGTTTTTCATACGCTATTACGGTTTCCTCTGGCCTCTTAAATGTGAAATCTCTCATCGTATCTTAAAGCTCTAGATTAATAAAGAAATTGCAAGATATAAAGTCTAAAATTAATGTATAAAAGGATCATGAACTCCAATTTTTCAGAGCCGAAATGACTTTGTCCTCATCGCGGTATGCACTGAAAAATTCGTTCTCTTTTTGGTCGTTTTTCCTTACCTTTTTTAACGACAGTTGGGAACCAAATAGTTACGATCTATACTCATCATTAACTATGTTTTGTTTTACAAATAGGTAGTTTCAGATAGGACCCGTCTGGGAGCAAAATAATGCAGTCAAATCCTTGCCCTCAAAACTCGTCAGTCTGAATTTTGTCGGTTTAATGTCGACTTCGAACATCAATATAAAAGACTGTTGCTGATTAAAAGATAAAAGAATCTTTCTGATTCGGGAACAATTTTATCTTCTATCACAACATCATACACAGCATTCGAAAGACCGTGTTGGCACTTTAACAACATATTTTTTACATCAATCAATTCGAGCCCGTTTTTTCCATGGTCAGTAGTTAGTACCTACATGAAGAATTCATAGGCAACAAAGTTTCCTAACTTTGAATGCTGATGAATATTTTATTTTATTTTATGTCATAGGTACCAATCCCCAAGTATCCTCAAATAGTCCAGTAGGTTATTAATTAATCATGTGACAATAATTTTGCACAGTGATCGCATTTGAATGCTGATCTTCACCAATTTCATCATAGGAGAGACAAGAAAACGATTACATCCTGCATACCATTTTTTTTTACGATATTTAAATAAGGGGCTTTCTATTCTTAAGCAATTTAGAAGTTCTGAACCAGTGAAAACTAGCGGAGAAAGCGAAGTTTCAAAATCATAAAAAAAATTCACTCTAAAATCTTTTCGTAAATTTCATTTTTTGTACGGACCACGAACTTCGCATTGGGATATTTGTGATAAAAAACAAATGACTCGCAACTTACGGTCAATTTTATTTAATTACATGAATGAGTTTTTAAGTTTCATAAAACATAACATTCTAAGGCTGAGTTGCACCATCTAACTTTAACAATAACAAGCATGAACAAGCTGGTTATAGTACCGGTTAATCATAAGTTAGCCAAAAAAGATGCCAGCCAGCATGATGTCCTTTGACAAGTTTGACGTGACAAGGCGTAGACGTAGCATTATCATTTGACAGCACTGAACTGCATAAACATTTTTTCATGTCAGTGTTTGACAGTAACTTTAACTTTGACAGCGTTTTGGTGCAACTCACACTTAGTATGTTTAAATATTTGTGTGAGGCCAGAAGTGTATAAATTTCAGTGTGCCCTATGTAAGTAAGGTCATGAGCAATAAGATGTACACACTTTAGAACTATGTCACATTCAACTCTCAGTGTAAAAATGTAATTCAATAACATAATATGACATAAGTTCTAAAGTGTGTACATCTTATTGCTCGTGACTGTACTGTACCATAAGCGCTCATGCAGTATATACCCTTAGCACGAACAGCTATCGAAAAAATAACGCACGTAAAAACATTCGACAGAGTAATTTTATATAGGAAATTTGTGTAGCGCCATCTACCGCTGAAAAGCGAAATGAGATTTCCCATAGATAATTACTCAATCGAGTACTTTTACGCGCGTTTTTATTTAATTATTATATCTATCATTAGAACTGTCATATAAACATTAATTATGATATCTATCATTAGAACTGTCACTGTGTTTGTGTTGAAAGGAGCAATATATTATAACATAAATTTTCTTTTTTATTGTGTCCGTTACAGCTAGGCCCTGTCAGAATAGCAGCGTGCCGTGACGTTACCCTAACGTCACGGCATTCATACGCTGAGGCAGGGGCCTTTTATTAATCTCTTTGTCTTAGAATTATTCTAAGCTCTTTCTTTAGTTATTTTAATTTATTTTGTTTTAATTTATTTGTAATTTAGTGTTTAAGTATTTTGTTCATTCTCTGTGAGGTTGATAATAAATTATTTTCTATTCTATTCTATTCTATTTTATCTCGATAGATATTCGTGATAAGTGTTAAAAGCCAATTTTGACGTTTCTATTTCCATCAACGCCGCCATCTAGTAAGGCAAATAGTTACTATTTTTATTTTTTAAATGTCACTTTAAAAAGCCCTCATTAATCATCAATCATTCTTCTAAAACAATCAGGAATAGGTCACTGTATTCACTTTACTTAATCTCTGCACCGTTAACTCAGATAATATAAAAAAAAAATTGAAAAAGATGCTCCCAAAAAACACTTGAACTGTCAGTATCATTATCATTACCTTACCGAAGCAGACAGGCTACAATCATGACATTTTACCACGCTTGATTTTTACATTCACTTGCAAGAATACACGTCTCTCTTTATCATACTCAAAATTAAGTTCAAAATCGTTCTACACCTGTTTTTCTAGTGTCAGCATAAATTTGTTTTTCAATGTAGGTGATCACTCAAAAACGGTTTTTGGCAGGTTTTTTTCTATACGCTGCAAGGGCTTTGCGTCACCGTCTGCGCGCGCGTCTACCCAGAGCGGGTTTATGTTCGTCGAATCGGAAGAAATTAAAAAGTGATAAATAAAATTTGAATTTGGAACGCTAACCACAACGGGTGATGCCATGAAGTTTGCATTTCAACGACGAGACTCTTTAGTGTGCTTTTCGAGTTTTTACCTTCATCGTGGCCAAGAACCTTATATTCATATTATAAGGTTCTTGATCGTGGCCATACAATTATTTGTCTTTTACAAAAAAGTTAAATCTAAAGTAAATAAAACCAGTCAAGAGCGAGTCGGACTCGTGCACCGAGGGTTCCGTACCATCATAATTGCACCATTAAACCACACTGCAGAGTAGAATAATAAAATTAGTATTTCAGTTTTAAGTCAGCGCCATCTCTTGACCGATAGTGGAACTAATGTTGACTTTTTTAGAAATTTGATAGTTTCTAAAAAAGTGTGCTATATTGAGACATCGTTTTATTTTTCCTGTAATCTTTATATTAATTGCTATTATTTCAGATTTTTCTCTTTGCAAACTTCGGAAATAAGGGGGGGAACGGTTTTTTTTTACATTTTTCATCATAATTCAAAAACTATGCGGCCTAAAACAAAAAAAAAATGATTGAAAACGTGCAAACGGCGTTCTTTTATATGATACCCCACATGCCCTAGTAGTTCCACTTCAAATTTTTAAGACCCCTTTTCAGTCCCTGTTGTAAAAAAGATATTTATTTTTTTATTTATTTCTTATTTGCAAAATAGTTGGGCAAATGTCATCTCAAACCATTCTAAATTTCAAGTTGATACCATCAGTAGTTCTCAAGATATCCAGCTGTGACAGACAGACAGGCAGACAGACAGACAGACAGACTGAGTCACACCATAAGGGTTCCTTTTTTACCATTTTGGTACGAAACCTTAAAACCACAATACACATACCTACGAGGGTGGTTTGATAAGCATGTGACTTTGAAAAGAAGAAATACATTTTTGTCATATAAATATTTATTTTTTATCCTAAAAAGAAACTCCTTAGGAATCTTAACACAATTTTTTTATTCAAATTCGGCAAAAGATTATTGCTTTTGGAAACAAAAAGCTCAAGCGACTTATAACTTTTCTTAATGACCCTGTCGACCCTCTGCACTCATGACATCAAAACTCATCCAATGAATATGCGAAACCTTCCTATTCTCTAGATTTAGTCCACTGAGATTTTTCCTCCTACCAAACATGAATAAATTTCTTGGCAGGCAAAGATTTTCATCAAGACAAAAGGTGATTATTAATACAATTGAAAAATATTAGAAAATCGACTCACTCATAGCAGCTCAGACGGGACTCGAACCCGCACCCTTAGGATTCCGGCCCAATGCACTAACCAACCAAAATTATATGGCTATTTCATCTTAATTGATTTGTCTAGCACCTGCAAAGGTGTTGCTTTCAAATGTCGAAGTAATTCACTTCACATTGATGAGATGGCGCTGGCCTACAGCGGAGACGTGAAAGATATTAGAAAATTTCGTCAATCCTGCTGGCGACTCGGTAGCATAATTGGTTAGTGCATTGGGCCGGAATCCTAAGGGTGCGGGTTCGAGTCCCGTCTGAGCTGCTATGGGTGAGTCGATTTTTTCTAATATTTTTCAATTGTATTAATAATCTTAATATAAAAATAGCATTGTGAATGCATAAAAAATCTAAAAGTTTAACAAAAGGTGATGTCTGAAATGGGCCCTCATTTCAAGTTACCACACTGTTTTCAGGCAGAAAAAAAATGGGTTAAAGAGGTAGGAACTTCGTTGGACTGAATATAGAGAGAGATTCTTAAATAATTTGTATATGTTTGTTATCTAATAAATAAACTATCATTATTATTATACACAGAGCTACAAAAAGCTTATGTATAGAAATAAAACAAAATATGTCGAAAAAAGGTGTTTCTTCTTTACAAAGTCATGGACTTGTCAAACCACCCTCGTAGTTAGTTTTACCTTCTCATCCTTTTATGTTTTATTTTAAATAATTTTATAGCTATGTGTGGAATTGTAACAACAGGTGTCTTACGTTTCATCCTGCTCACGTCTATTCTATTAGATACATCGCCTCGGCGTATTACACATAATGGTATCAATGGAATGCCCTATGGAAAGGGACACTCCAAAACAAATATTGTACTTAGCAGTTTGAGCACACACTGTGACAAATGTTCTTTTCGACACCGACTCTAAAAAATCAAATACCAACCTTACGACTTCGGTATAGGATTATAAATTTAGTAACAGCGTTCAAAGTACGTTAGCATCGTCGGCGCGCTGTCTGCCGCCTTTAACAGAATTCTTACAGTAACTCCCACCGATAACCATTTCATTGCGCTTTTAAAAGGAGAGTCGATAAGAACTGCAGTTGTGAACGATCGATGGACCTCGGTCACAAAACATGCAACGGTGCGTATGGTGCGGTAGCAAATAGTAAATAGTTACCATTGAAAGATTCCGATAAGCCATGAAAATGTAAACAGTAGCGTTACCAAGAGAAACAAAAGGTTGTTAGCGCTTCTCAAACAAATATTGACGCTCGTATGTAACCTACTCAGTAGGTAGGTTACCTACACGAAGAAAGTGATAGAACCTTCGATGATCGAAGGATAGAATATTTCTTTAGGAATTACAGCGCGTAGGTACTTCAGTCAACACCCGAGCGGATTGGGCCGCACAACAATGGAAAATCTATTGTGTCTCATTTTCCGGGGCTTGAAGGATTAATTCAGGGGTTATTTTAGAATTACTTAGTTTAGATTTATTAGTTTTTGGATTTCGTGACGTTCCGACACCTTTCTGGGGCCGTGGTCACAGGATGTCTGTCTAACTAAAGCAAAAAGACTGCTCATAATTTTATGAAATTATTACCTGCTAGCAAAAACTTATACAAACATAGAAGTCTTTGTCTGCTAGGAATTTTATAAAAATGCATTCAAAATTATATTATTTTTCACCTCTCCTGCCTCTCTCCAGCACGAAAAATGCGCTTTTGTTACGTAAAAACTCGTAAAAGCGTGGGAAAAGTGTTTTTTTTTTAATTTCTTACACTTACAACCCTTTTGATATAAAGAAAAAAGAAATAGAGTGAAAAGGATGAGACTTGTAAAATTTATACGTGAGAAAAGGATAGTTAAAATAGCCTTGAGCGCAGCGAAAATTTTTCTATGTCTATGGTTAAAATACTTTAACATTTTGGACATAGATTGAAAGTATAATATTTAAAAAAGAAAATACACAGATATAGGGGTAAATCGCCCCAATCTTGCTTATGGCTATAGTAAGCTATCCATAAAAGATAGACATATATGCCATCGCGGACTTTTTTGTAGACCTATAAAAGACGAACAATTCCATTATAAATTAGGTATTTTGATATAAGCTCATAAGGTTTATGCAGCGTTTTCGATGTAAGCTCCCAGTCGGCTTAATTTTTGCCGAACAATTCAACAATTTATCGTTATATGTCAACCAATGTACATAAAAACTTAACCTATACACCTAAACTTTCCTCAGGAATCACTCTATTATCAATTGGTGAAAACCGTGTGAAGATCCGTTTAGTAGTTTTTGAGTTTATCGCACACAGACAGACAGACAGACTCGGTGAGGGACTTGTTTTATAATATGTAGTGATAAGAGAAATACACATCGTAATGTAAAACAAAATGACGGTAATCTACTCTATATATCAAAACAAGACGTTTAAAAAAAATATAACCTAAAAAAGTTATAGAAAACTTGTAATATAAATTATACTAGGGTAAGATATCAAAAACTAATTACTGATATTAATTAAGGAATCTATTAACTACTGAAATCAATTAAAATTATTAGGGCACAAAAATATTGAGAGTGAGATGTTGTGCTCTTAGAAAATGGGCGATCTCCTTTAAAAAGGTAAGTTAGTAATTGTAAAGTCTACCTATGTAGTTAATTAGTACCTACATCTTTTTATTAATAAACATTTTGGAAAATCTAAGACTTTTTTTACTTTCCTTATATTCGAAATGAAAAGTAGAGTGTTAAACACGGGTAAAAGTCATCAATTCCATCCTCGAACTATAGCCGCCCTCGCTACGCTCGGGCGTCTAAATATCTCGTATGGGTATTGCTTCCTTTTGACCCTTATATAACAATCTACAATTTTTTAATAGACCTACTGGCGTAAAAAAGCAAGCGTAGAAAATACTTTCTCTACGTTTGGTGATGAATGGCCGTCAACGTGAAGCTCTAGTTTATATTCTGGAGCAATATCTACGTCTACGCTACGATACGCTACTCTGCTCGTCTCCTACTCGTTGCGTATTGACGATACGCTTATATTATGAGACCCCTTCGGACCATTTCGTAGCCAGATTACGTAGCTGGCTTCAATAGGGAAAAAAAATTACGATCCGTGTGTGGAAGGCCTAAAGACAACTATCTTCATTGCTGGACGCATTAATTTTTTGTAATTAATTTTTTTACATAAATAGTTCGATCAAACCTATGCTGAAAAAAAAATCCTGAAAAATGACAATTATTTAGCTTGCCATCACACGTGTTTTTACGGATTTTCGAACATAACATCTTTGTTTATGTACCGATTTAGATGATTCTTTTTTTGTTTGAAAGGGTATACTTCAAGAGTGGTCACATTTTAATTTCATCGGTATTGGACTTTGAACTTCGAAGATACACAAGGGAACTCCTCAAATTCAAATAGTATATGTAAAGTGATTTGGATTTTGGTAGGTTTATGACAATCCAAAACAAACCAAACCATGGTCTGCAATGCAAGGTTCTGGACAAGACTAAGACAAAAACATAAAATGGTAAAATTGGGAATTTGAGTTGTGGGCATTTTACCATGGTAAAATGCCCACAACTCAAATTCCCAATTTACGCTGTTTGTTTTTGAGGAGTTCCATTGTGTCTTCGTAGTCCAAGTCTTGTCCAGAACCTTGCATTGCAGACCGTGGTTTGGTTTGTTTTGGATTGTCATAAACCTACCAAAATCCAAATTACTTTACATATACTATTTGAATTTGAGGAGTTCCCTTGTGTATCTTCGTAGTTCGAAGTCCAATACCGATGAAATTAAAATGTGACCACTCTTGAAATATACCCTTTCAAACAAAAAAAGAATCATCTAAATCGGTACATAAACAAAGATGTTATGTTCGAAAATCCGTAAAAACACGTGTGATGGCAAGCTAAATAATTGACATTTTTCAGGATTTTGAAAAAACTACCAGCCAGATCTCTGTAATTTTTTTATGGGACCACACACAAACTATGTTCTTTAAGATAAAAAAAGAATTGTATAAATCGGTTAACAACTGACGAAGTTATGGTAAAACATACATAAAAAAAAAAAAAAAAAATACCGACGACTTGAGAACCTCCTCCTTTTTTTGAAGTCGGTTAAAAATTGATACATAGAGTAGATTCCCGTCATTTTGTTTTGCATTACGTTGTGTATTTCTCTTATCACAGGTCCTAAGTCACAGTATTAATACTAGGTACTGATTTATAGTGCTGTTGTGGCTTAGTTTATTAAAATACAGTATGATTTTAATATTTTACAAGTGAAAACTTCTTTAGCGGCGTTGTACGCTTTTTTGTAATGGGGAAAAAATGCTAAACTCGCGTCAGTAAGAATCACGTGACCCTGATCGAAAATTCGTAAGACGGATGTGACGGATGGAGAGTAGACAGCCGGCGGCGGAAGTATCCCCCTCTCTTTCTACGGGGCGCGGTGAAAATGGCAGCGCGTCATTTCAAGACGTAAACACTTGTGTCACCATAGCAACGCGCTAATTTTTTAATTCAATGTCAACACTAGATTTTCTGTCAAGCTATGGATAAGACTTTCGTACAATACTGTTCTGTATTCGTAAATTCAAATGCAGAGTAAATTCGTAAGACGGCAATTCGTGCAAAATTATTCCCTAACCATTCTAAAATATCAAAAATGCACAACGTTAATATCAAGTTTTCACTTCTGCCGGCACTCCCGGAGTGCAACCCGATTTTTTCTATAAACGGCTTTACGGCACTGGATACTAGCAGTTTCATGCTTCTCTTAAATGTTTAGTGTTGCCATCACACACTACACTATTGTACCAGAGGCCGATTATATCAAATATATAACCCACTTATAACCACAGAATAAAATATCTAATAGTGGAAGTCTCGTGGAAGTAGATTACTAAGTATAACTTTTTTGCGTCACGTCATTGTCATTCTGTTATAATTATAGCCCTATGCACTGTAGTAGGACAGCAAACTTATTGACTTTCCGAGCTATGAATCAACGTATTTCCCCGTGACGACGCAGGCAAACCCAATCTAAAAACACGGTAACCTTCCCTTTAAAAACAAAAAAATTGAACCTCACTTTTTTGCCCAAATTGAGCTCGAATTATTTTCAACCACAATCTGTTTTTTTGGAATGCCTAAAGCTCTTAAACTTATCAATGCAAATGCAATTTATCTCAAGTTATTATTAAAGAACCTACTACTCTTTTCTTTGAAATCGGTTTAAAATTAAGTAAAAGCTCCATGTAACAAGGCTTAAGTATTTAACGAAATAAACAAATCGTATAACTTAACTAATTATGTTAGGCTAACTAATGATGTAGTATGGATTTAAAAAAAATAACTAGGATGCTTCTTTCATAATTTTTAGGGTTCCGTACCCAAAGGGTAAAAACGGGACCCTAATATGGGTAGCTTTAGTAACATTTCTGCGGTGGTGTCGTGTGAGGCGGGTCGTTACATTCCCTCAAATATGGTTGAGCAAAACAATGGCTGGTTCATGCGTCATGCTCGTGAACGGATGCTGCCAGTGGGAATGGGTCTGCTTCTGTCTGCTTGTATTAAGGGCGTCGTAAATAAAAAAATCTGTTTTATATTGTCTGTATGTATGGCACTTCTTACTTGAAACGTATATATCATAATAACTTACTTTGTTTTGATTTATTTAATTGCAATATTTTTACTTTCTATAGTCAGTATTTATGTATTATAAAGCCTATGAAAAGCTTTTGGATATTAGTTTTCAATTCGATGCCTTAACATGGGTAGCCTTAGTATGTCATGCTCTCTTTAATCATTTCTGCGGTGGTGTCGTGTGAGGCGGGTCGTTACGTTCCCTCAAATATGGTTGAGCGAAGCGATGACTGGTTCATGCGTCATGCTCGTGAACGGGTGCTGCCAGTGGGAATGGGTCTGCTTCTGACTACCTATCTTAACGCATATAGAATTGTAAAGTTTTTTTCTCTCTTGTAACAGCCTAGACTGAATAATAACTTCAAACTTTGAATTTAGCTTGAACCCTGTAAATTGATTAAGAAAATTTGTAATTCATTAAGTAATGATCTAATTATAATTTTATTTATTTGTTAATCTTTGTTAAAGGCTGGAAACGAAATACATATTTGTAAATATCGTTCCATTTGATAAAGCTGATAAGTTTTTCTTGTCAGCTAAAAGACGTCATAATGGGTGGTAGGCTTGGACGAATCATTCGTCCAAGGTGGTAGGGTAAAAAACATTATGTGAGCTTATTTGAATAAATAATTTTTCATTTTCATTTTTTCATTTTAATATAATTGTGCTATTACTAAGACTCCACTGTCCGTCTGTCTGTCACCAAGCTGTATTGTATCTCATGAACCGTGTTATAGCTAGACAGTTGAAATTACAAATGATGTATTTCTGTTGCCACTATGACAAAAAAATACTAAAAACAGAATAAAATAAATATTTAAGTGGGGCTCCCATACAACAAAAGTGATTTTTTTGCCGTTTTTTGGTACGGAACTTCGTGCGCGAGTCCGACTTGCACTTGGCCGGTTTTTTAAAGGTTGAGGTCGAATTCAGTTTGAATTTTGATCTCTCTACTGTTTAGATGATAATAATATTAGTGTATTTTTCTAGATCTACGATTTTTGGCTACGATTTTTATTCGTAGCATGTAGCGTAGTAAGCCCAAAATAACCTCGAACTTTGTTTCGCAAAAAAAATAATTTTCAACATACTTATTTATAAAAAAAAAACAAGTACTAAATTTGTTTACACTTTCGGTCATGATTGTGATTTTCATCAATTTTTATAACCATGCAAGTAGAGGTCAAGTTATTTTTGTGTGTTGCACCTCGAGGAAAACCGCACAATCGTTAAAAAATTCTACAACCTCCATAACTGTACCTGTACTGGGCTTTCCCGGCTTATAAATAACTTTTAATTGGGTAAAAAATAATTGGTTCTGTTACAGCTTATTCAAAACCCGTGCGTAGCCTCATAATCTAATAACAGGCTGCATAAAAAAAATTCACTCTCCATAAGGAATAATTGTTCAGTCCGTGAAACTGAATAGCTTATTCTGTGAAACGTGTGGAAATACGCCACAAAATTTTGCTCATCCCTTACTAAACTGATCACTTGATCTCTTTGATTTGTATAGAAAGTATTTTTTTTACATATTTGACAACATTGATATGTATTACTGTTCTATTTAAGTGTTTTATCAGCAAATTACAGAACTATTTCGACCACACAGCATTTAATTAATTATTTAATCATTGTCTGATGCAAATCACATTCGATTGCATCACAGTTGTAGGGACAGCTTAACAGCCGATTTTGAAGTTATTGAACAGTTAAACACTGATAGTACTTTGTCATACTAACTATAAAAGTTCAATAAATTGTAACCTTATTATTAATGGCACATCAAATAGTTACAACATGGTTTTACTCACGTAGTAGGTTACTTGAAAAAGGCTTGACCACATCTGTATTGTACACTTTCCCGCGCAGCGCAAGGGACATTAACCTCAAAGGGATAGATGACATTAATCGGGAACTAAAAAATTAAATGATTGTAAAATGAAACATCAATGCTTAGTTAGAGCATAGTGTATTATCTATGGTTAGAGCAACGCGGCATCCGTCCGGTAAAGCCGCGTTGCTCTAACGGCGGATTTACATATTCGCCAATGATCGCCACAAATCGGCGTACATTGCCGGTTTTGTAACAAATGTGTAAAAGAGGTTTTGTTACAAAACCTGCAATGTACGCCGATTTGTGGCGATCATTGGCGAATGTGTAGATCCGCCGTAAGCATCAATGAGGTCAATGATTCGTTCGATAGGGATGGACTACCTAACCAAACGATAGAAATATCGTTCGTCATAATTTGTTTAAAATTGTCTCATGTTTTGTTTCTAGACAAAGTTTCGTGGTTCCAGCATTGAACTGTTATTACCTAGGAGAAAAAAAACGTGTTAAAAACCTAAGTATACACAAAAGATAAGTTTTCGACACGCTCGGTACACACTAGACTAGACGCTTCAAAATAGTGACAGTTGTAGTCGCGTGCGCATTACAACAACCGATTGATGTTGCGTCAGACGACCACACTGCAGCAGGTAGCGCGGCACGCATTCACCACAAGAGAGCTTAATATGGGTTTACAATTATTATTAACCACAGTACTTGTATTAACTGTCGAAGACACCAGACACAACAGAATTATATTATAATTTATATTGTGTGTGAGACACGGTGTTAACAGCTGAAAAGATATCTCATCCGCTCGTCGGGTGTGATTAAAATTTTCATCCTTCTTTTACAATACTGATTAATACAATCTTACCTTAAGGCTATATAACAGATTTTGAACGACTTTTCAGAATTTAGCGTTTTTTCAATGACAAAATCTAAAGAATGAAAGCATTATTAATGATGTAAACTTTATATTAGTTTTAGATGTAATCTGTGGTTTTATGAAGCAAAATTCTTAAATTAGTGCCGTATTGAGAGAAGACATAATAAATTATCAGGTATTTTAAAACGAAGACAATCTGTTCAAGTGGATTTTCAAATTTGCTTTTCAGAGGTATTTTTCACAATCGTTTCAGCTGTAACAAATAAGAATACGACTCATATTAATTTTTACACTTATAGTTTGTATTGTCAAGGAGTTCCCTATATAGAGAAAATTTAAAAAAATGTTTTCAATCACAGAGAAATAAAATATTAAAAAAATGCTCAAATCGGTACACTTTGACATGTCTTTTTAATGGTATTTACAGAATCTAAAGTCATTTTTTTTCTTAGGAATAATGAGATATTTGTCTAATGTATTGCGTGTTTTGTATGTACTAATATCTATTTAATAATTTAATAGGAATTTTCAAAGTTTGGCCTCATTACGGCTCGCGCAGAGTTGTTTCGATCATTTGTATCGAAAATTTAAAAATGGAATGTGATGCGCATCCACGTCCTTAAGGACGTACATTATTTTACCGACAGTTGATTTACATAAATAAAAAATAAATAAGTAACTTTCTACTCCACAGAGTTTTAAAAACTATAACTACTCCACAATCCACAATTTTAAAAATGAAGTACCTAGTAATGTCATCAGTGTTTTAAGGCTAAACATTAGCCCGCTCGCTACAGTTACAGCTAAAAGTACCAGGCTAGCATGAATGTAAAGGAGGTCTTATATGATAAGACCTCCTCATCCTCATCTCCTGTTCATCAGATTCGGTCAGCATATTCCCCACAGCCGTCAACGGGAGTCCTTACTACTGGAGACTTCGACTTTACTGGTAGCAAATCAAAGTACAGAAAGTATATTTTTTCAATCTGTCAATTACGAAAAAGTTGGTGTTATGCGTAGTTGGTATTTTGCGTAGGTAAATCAAAGTTGGGATATTGCATTATATAATCAAAGTTGGTGTTTTGCTAAGTTGGTATTTTGCGTAAGTGGTATTTTGGGTTTATGGCGTATTGCGTAAAGGTGGTATTTTGCGTATGTGGTATTATGCGTCTAAAGGATTTCAGCTAAACTGTACTGAACGTGTGAAACGTTCACTATTTCAGTTAGAAGAAACAGTATTAACCCGGAAGAAAAATATAAATACGTAAAAAGGTATTTTGTGTTTGTCGGCTTAAAATCTTAAATCATGGAAAACTCCAAACACTAAATTAGGCAAAGTACTTTCAACACCACATGAAAATGTGACAAGATCTTTAAAATCATAGCTTATTTCCCTTACAGTACGGTTTAATATAGGTTGATTTTTCAGCAATATAAGTGCTCTGATAGATAGGACAAGTAGGCTAGGCAGTAAATATTGACTAAGTTAACTTTATCAAACTTTATCAGAGATGTTACGTGGTTTCGTTGAATATCTTGATACCACAAATCTGACGTCAACGCATTTGATCTTACGTAGAGATGTTTTTAAATTCGATTCTGCCTAATTTCGAGATTTTTCGCCTTGTTATAGAAATCAGAAAAATATTACGTAAGCACACAATTTCTAATGTTTATTGTTTTAGTTTTTTGAGCTACTTTTATACAATAAATACATTACAATTTGTCATAAAACATAATAATTTCTACTTATTAGATTCCCCGCAAACTACAGACCAACCTGTCGGCCGATAATTGGAATCAGTATGAAGAAGTATGCAAGTGCGCACACTACAACGATTTGGTATCGGCCGATTCTTCATACAAAACCAACTATCGGCCGACAGTTTGGTCTGAAGTCTGCGGGCACGCTTATAGTATTTAATATACCTACTTATTGGTAGTATTCGCTTTTAATTTTGTATACAATTTTCCCGATAGTCCCTGTATAATAATAATAATAATTTAATTTAATTCAATGTTTAATAATGGAAATATTTAATTTTTTATTGTTTGTTAGTAATAATAATTCGTAATTTTATGTAAGTGCTTATTTAAAATTCAATTTCCGACACAATGTATTTTTGTCTTATGGAATAAATAACTTATGACTTATTGGGAGTAAAATAATAATTAAACGAGATGAGCTTTTACTTGCTATTAGTAGAACTTAAATCACAAACACGGTATAATTTTAGCAAAACGGTTCTTTCATTGATTCTTCATTGTGGCATTTGTAAGAAATTTTAATGGGTTTTATTGTTACCATGGAAATGACGTTAATGGAGTCAATTGTGCTTATTTTTGCTGAATAACTTTGGAAATTAAATTAAATGTTACCTACGCAACACATTTTCAGACTTTTAGACGAGGTTTTTAATAAATACTTTTTTTAATTATAAAATATATAAATACGTTTTTTAATTATACGGACTACAGAGATATGATGAGACATATTGGGTTACGAAAAATTCACACACACCTACTCCAGTCATGTCAAACTGAAAATCATTGGTGGGCCAAATGCATATTGACCGCTAGAATCAGTGGGCTAATACCACAAAATCTTACCGCAATAAAATCTGAGAAAGTATTTTCGTATATATTGTGTATATAGCTTCTCTAAAAGTGGAGTACTGATGATCAAATTTCATCTTATCTCATCAGTTATGAATACATTAAAGGCGCCTCGCCATCATATCAGACATCATAGCCATAAAGATTAGATTAGCGAATTCGGGTACAATGGAAACCGTTTTCAATGTACCAAAATAACAGATTTTTGACGTATACATTTCTAAAGATATTTGATGTTTATTCGATCCTGATGTGAATTACAATCTCGTTAATTTCCGTCGAGAGACAAGGGCCCTATTTTTGAATCGCTTGGCTGGCGTCGTGCGCTCTTTTCTACTGATTTTCGTTTGACATCTCATTGTTTTGAGTCATATGTCGAACGAAAATCAGTAGAAACGAGCGCTCGACTGGAGTCGAGCGATTCAAAAATAGGGCCCCAGGGCGTAAAAAGACCCATGGGAAACTATTGTGACGGTCAAACGTCACATGAGACATACATGGAGCACCAAGCGATGACTAATTTAGCCACTATATGACAAGTCGCCCTGGTGCAATGGTTGTGGCTGTTTGCCGTGTACGCTAGAGACCGCAGTTCAATCCTTAATCAGACCAAAGTATTTTGATGGTTTTTACGATATTTCTAGAATGTTTACATATTTATACAGTTTATTTACTTATATATAGTCGGGAAATTAATGGAAAAGATGAAAAAGGAGAATTTGACACCTTATTGCACTAGAATTTTCCAAGATCTCGATTTTCCAAGTCTCAAGTTATTACTCAAGTGCACTACTTCAGTAGAACCTTAAAAATTTAGGCTTTTCACTGCGTGACGTAGCCGCGTTAAGCGGGCGCGGCGTCAGTCAACCAATGGCGCACGCCCCTTATAAACTTCTACAAGTGAGCAAACCCCGCAATCTCTCATCATCGCTTGTGACGATCGCACGCAGATTTATTAATCGCGACTCCGACTTGCGTTACGTGCGCACGCGAAAGTGTTAGTGTATTCAAACTCACCCTCTATCGGAAAAAAGTGAGTAGACCATAGCTTTTTTTTATAAATTATAAAACTTTCAGTGAAGCGCGTCCACTTACGACGAACTGTAATCGGACACTGGACAACCTTTATGCATGACATTAAAAGTATGTAGTTCCAAGTAAGAGACTGTTTTATATTTCCATTTGATTTCAAGTGGACACTTAGCATTTGCAATGGACGTGTTTTTTTTAACATTTATGCTTGTATGTGTGTTATGACTACCTTTAGGGTTAGCATCCACTATTTCCGGTTAAAGTTGTATAAAGTTATGATTAACAGTTTAACTATACTACTTACCTTATATGCCTTATTGATATGAAAATGAAAGCCAGTTTAACAAAGTTTACGCTAAATAATGCATTAAAACTTACACATATTTCTTTATAGAAATAAAAATTTGTTATCGGTACACATTATAATATTGGATAAGTTACAACGAACGAAGTGCTAATTTTTCCTAAAAGAAGTTTCAAATAATATATTTATGGTACCTATCCGAAAATTGTGATGATACTTAATATTCGATTGTAAAAATTATAGATAATTACTTAAATCATAGAAGTTATGAGATTCAATTAGTGTGTGAAGAAAATTCGGCAAATTCTTTGTTAAGATATAGGACCTTTGATATAACTTTACCACACTTTTTACAATATCAATTCGTTCTAATCTTTCAAAAGATAATGCAGCGACAATACGCTACTCCTCACATGTACTGTTCTTGGAACTTACATAAAACTTTCTTTAGTAGATAAGTATAACCGAGATTATGAGATTGTGTTTAGTCATAGTATTTAGCACTTAAGTGTAAAGAGATACTTAATATTCTCTCTTGGATACGCCCATTTTCCAATCGAATGTTATTTCATTAAAACTCTACATTTTTTGAATCTGAAAAAATATTTGAAAGTATAAATAACTACCTACCTACTTAACTTATTAAAAATAATGTTTAATCATTCAAATGCTTTCTCTGTTACATCTTTACTTGTTCTCTGGTAAACTAATGGCACCAAGTAGCATCTAAGTCCACCATATCCTAAAATAAACAAATAAAAGACATTAATATTGCTCTGATTCCAAAGTCTTGTGTTATAGAAATCAGAGGCAACGGTGGAACTACAAACACACTCAGACCTGAGCCAATACATAAAAGTCAGTTTACTAATTAACCCAGCCGGGGATCAAACACGGGACCTCAGAGGTGGCAACACCTTAAAAACTGGTGACCAAACCACTCGACCACGAGGGTCGTATTGTTTTAGACGTATTAGCAATGAATCTAAGGAATGGAGTCGTCAATAGTTGTTCATTTTTTTATGCTCAACGGGGTAGGGTTTGGCCTTCACCTCACCTGATGTTAAGTGACGATAAGGCCGAAGGCGGAAGCGCACTACACCCGGAATCCTCATCACTGGGAGCTGGCTATCTTACCTCTAACTGCTGGAACACAACAATTTTTAAATTGTTGTTATGGCGTATGACTTAGGTAAGATGGTGGTAGCTTATTGAAATAAGCCCTACCACCAACCAAACCGAGTACAAATTGTACCCCCCTCCTGGGAATCGAACCCGGGACCCCTGCGTTTTACACAGGTGGGCGAACCACTAGACCACAGAGGCAGTTAAAGATTTTTCTATTAAAATGTTACCAAATATTACTACACACAAATAATCAAAAGAGGAACTGATAACGATTTAAGCTACGTTACGTTACGGTTACGTTACGGCAAACAGGTGCACGAAGTAACTACAAACGAAAACCAGAGCCAAATAAACAGAACCACTACCGGATTTAAGCACAGGCTACATAGGCTGCAGCCTAGGGGCCCGCACCACAAGGGGGCCCACACCACATGTTATTTTTGAATTTTTGAATTACGCGGATGAAACCATAGATTACAAAACTAGTGGATGAAACTGACTGAAAATCGCGTTGCGCGGCCGTTTTTTTCACTTTAGACAGGCAAGATTACAAGATTAGTGGATAAAACTGAGTATAAATCGCGCTACGCAGACGTTTTTTTTCCTTAAGATAGGAATGATTATAAGATTAGTGGCTTTAACTGACAAAAAATTGCGCTGCGCAGCCATTTTTTTTACAATAGACAGGCAAAATTACAAGATTAGTAGATAAAACGGACTAAAAATCCTGAATCCTCGACAGGCATCCTCCCATCCCATTCATAGATGGTATTGTAACCTTAGGCCCGAGGCTCCGAGCATTTCCCCCACCCCCCCACCCCCATTTGAACCTTGGATCCGCCCATGCCGTGTGTGCGTTGACACCGCTCTACAACTACGCTTTACGCCGTCTAGTAAGACGGGGGGCCCGCATCACAGAACGAGCCAAGGGGTCCATAGTTCTTAAATCCGGCCCTGAACAGTACAACTTAAGAATAAAACTAATATTTACTATCAGTCAATAATTATAACACGACTACCCAAAAAAGGAGTGTATTGTGTTCAAGGGTTCATGTAGTATGTGAGTTTCTTTATTCCACCGTAATTTCCAAATGCCTGAACAGATTTGAATGTGTGGGGTCAGTGACGGATTAAGACTACTTTGTGCCAAGCAATCCACGCCCGACGACGACGGCCCCCTATAGGGTTACCATCTACATACCAAAAAAAATCAGATTTTTTTAGAAAAATGCCAGTTTATAGATAAAAAAAACGGCCGCGCAGCGCGATTTTCTTGTTAGTAAGTTATCTACTAATCTTGTAGTAAGTCGTAACTCGTAGTTAACATGGCCACACAAATGAATTTGAAATAAAACATTTTATTTATCAAGAAAAAAATTTTTTTTCGGTGCTGATCATGGTGCCCCCCCCCCCCCCAGACGTGATGCCATAAGCAATTGCTTAATTTGTTTACATTAGCCCGAGAGACACTGATTATAGTTTTATTTTGGTATGTTTGGCACCAAATTTTTCTTAATTATGTTTATCTCAAACAACGACAGAAACATTAGTCTCTAGCAATGTCAAACACTTTCACGAGTTCTTCGTTGTAGTTGAAGACTCCAGTAAAAAAGACGACTTGTCACTTTTTCCGAAAATAATCTGTGAATTAAATTTTGTAGTAGGTACCGTAAATTCCCTACAAAATTTTCCTGTTTTTTTTTTGGAAAAAAAAATTAGACAACATCACAAAGCGACACCTTGAAAATTCACTCGAACGCGGTAAAGTCACAAATTCGTGTTTTCCTTTGGAATCAGTTGGAACGTTTGAAAAATTTCATCTTTTTGCCCACTTATTTATGGTACAAAAATTACCTACGTATCTGATAGACGAGTAAGTAATGACTTGAGTAAAACTTGCGATTTTCAAATACTTCTCTAATATTATACAAGGTGTTTGGTAAAAGCCTTATAAAGCCGAATATGGTAGATAGGGACCATCATACTGAACAACTTCTAGTATGGGACCAACTCTGAAATCGCGAAAAAAAATATCATCTGTTTCATACATTTTAATATTTACGTTATTAATTTTTGTATGAAACAGCAGATTTTTTCGCGATTTCAGAGTTGGTCCCATACTAAAAGTTGTTCAGTTTGATAGTCCCTATCTACCATATTCGGCTCTATAAGGGTTTTATCAAACACCTTGTATATTTACATGCAATTTATAGTGTATTTTAATCTTAAATACATCAAAACTACACTAAAATTGCGTTAATTATACTGTAAATTCCATGTACATAACAAAAATATTAGAAGCACTTTGAAAATCGCAAATTTTACTCAAGTCATTACTTACTCGTCTATACAAGGTTATTTTTAGTATATACGAAACCTGAAAACTGTTTGTTCAGAATCAGTAATAGAATCGATTGCAATATTTTTTATATCATGTTATATTTTAACTAAATAATATTTTACAAAATCGTAATTAACACACAACCTAGTAAAATGTCTCGCGCGCACAACACAAAAAGCTTGTAACTTCGTAAGTTTTTAAGGTATCATTATAATTTTTTTACATTGATTCTGAAAATGAAAATATGTGACCCGCGTTTCAGCTTTCGTATATACAAAAAATAATGTTGTAGATACGAGGGTTAGAACCCTGCCTTATTTTAAAGGCCGTACTACAATTTGTAGATTCGAAGTCGAAAGTATTATCCGGCTCGTTGATTTAAGCGATAACATGTATACTACTACTCAGTCATTATAATGGGTTCAACTTGGTGTGGCGATGGCGGAGAGTTCCCACAGTAAGCGCCATAAATCCGACGGACTATTAAACTCGAGTTTTATGTGCTGGCAACTACCACAGAGACGGCTTAAGGACATAATTAATTTATAGACCATAGACTAAAAATATATATAAAAAACGCTGAAATTGGGATGGTAAAACGTAAAGTAGGTAGAAAAAATTGAAAAATATTTTAGATTCATTATCACTACATACTAAAAAAAAACCGCTTCCCGCCGTCTGTCCATATGTATGCTTAGATCTTTAAAACAACACTCTAAAAAATGAAGACCAACTAAGAGCTATTTTCTCTTAGTAGATCTTGAATTGAATGAAACAATTATGAAAATATTTAATTGAATCAAAGCTGAATAGTTAAATCAACATGTAGCCTGTGATTGAAATAAACACGTAGTGTGTTTATTATTTCTAAGAAGCTTATACATAGTTTCAACTATTATTGATTTTTCTTGCGTGATTCGATCATTTTTATTAGTTATCATAAACAAATAAATAGTAGAATCAATTAATAATAAAGTATCAATATAATTAAGTAAATAATGAATTTGACAATTCTCATTGTTAGATGAATAACTTCGTCATCATTGATTTAACTAAGACCTATTGCTAAATCAACTAAAACTGTAATCTTTAAAACAACAAATAAAAATATTCAAACCAATAATGTCAAGTAATCATTTTTATCATTTAACATTGTTGAATTAACTGTGAATTAAATGGTAAATTCTACTAAGATTATGTTGTTTTAAATATTTCACATTACTTAGTTGGAATAAACACTTAAAATAGTTTTCATAAACAAATAGGTAGATAATGTTGAAACAATTATTAATAAAAAATCAAAATCTAACTAGGTTTAGCCGCACTTCGGGTATTAGCCGTAACATACATGAAATTATCACTAGTTTATAGTACATTATGATATAAGTGCGGTACGTTGAAAATTACAGCCGAGGCGATATTGCTAGCCCGAGCCGTAGGCGAGGGCTACAAGAAAGCAGAGGCTGTAATTATCAAAGCGCACGTATGTCATACGACGTTTTATAACATATTTGCGAGGAAATAAATAAAACTCGGACTATGCACCTTTGCTTGTTTTCCATATGATTAAATTTTGATACGCTTGTAAGTTTCAATTTTTCGGGCAAGAGGCTTAGAGTAGCCTTTTTCGCTGCCTCTGAGACTTCTGGCGGTGTTAAATTAATAAATTCATCAGTACTTGACGACATTTTCAAATAAAAACAATACAGCAAAAAAAAATTAAATTAGCAATGCGCGCTCATCAGCGCTTTTTTTAAGGCAAAGGCATAAAAACAGCCAGTATTACTAATAAAGTAAATTAATATTTTTGTGTTTTTGTTACAGATAAATGGTTGTAATTTATTGTCAACATTAATTAAATTGAATAATTAAATGTTAATTTATTATATTTTATCTCCCAAAGTTAATTTTATCCATAAAATGTTGACCTCTTTTCTGACATAAAAACTCTTTGTTAAGAATTAAAAAAGGACCGTTCGTTTTAGACGAAGTAAAACCGTGCGGTAATGTAAAGTAAAACGCACGGTTTATCAAGGAAACCGTGCGTTTTACTTTACATTACCGCACAAGTTCGTAATGAGATACAATACGATATTGAAATTGGTGTAATAAGAGACCCTTTACGAGCAAATATGTTATAAAATATATTACGTTCGTTATGTAAATAATAGACAAAAAGCTTTTCTTATTGTTTTTTTTATTTGGGGTAATGCAGTGGAGCTGCTCGGCATGGTTTGTGGCATAGTAGTGGCATGCATGCCATCCTGATTGCGCAGCGCGCTAATACGCATGCGCCCCGAAAGATGTCACTGTGCTGTTTACATTATTTTCTAGACGGCAGTGTTAAATTTTTTTCCGATTTCATGACCTTCTTTAGATTACTTTGGTTCGACATCGCTTCTCGGCCTTTTGGCTAAGACTAAAGTGTAGTATCTGTACTTTTCAGCTTAATATCTATAAGTTTCCTCACTGACTGAGGGACCAGTATATTAAACAGATTTTTATAACTCGACGGGATGTTCGGGATGTTCGCTCTTAGTTGAACTCACTAGGTGAATTAGTTCTAACGAACATCTTTCTTGTTAATATGGACCAATCTCTTAGTTGAACTCACTAGGTGATTTAGTTCTAACAAACATCTTTCTTGTTAATATTGACCAAGCTCTTAGTTGAACTCACTAGGTGAATTAGTTCTAATAGTCATCTTTCTTGTCAATATTGATTAAGCTCTTAGTTGAACTCACTAGGTGAATTAGTTCTAATAGTCATCTTTCTTGTCAATATTGACCAAGCTCTTAGTTGAACTCACTAGGTGAATTAGTTCTAACAGTTATCTCGCATGTTAATATTGACCAAGCTCATAGTTGAATGTACTATGTGAATTTGTGAGTACAACCATTTTTCGTATTAATATTGAATAAGATCTTAATTGCTTTAGCTAAGTAACAATAGTAAGACCAATTTGTATCATCTTATTTGAAGCATCTAACGTGTTGTTAGGCTCGTATGGAATCAAGATGCTTGATCGCAACTATCACAATGTTGTTAGGAGCAACCAAATTTTTTTTAGAGTGAACGCAATGGATTTTGATGCGGTTTTTTTAAATAGATTGTGATTCAAGAGGAACGTTTAAATGTACAATACATGGTGTCAAATTCCACACTACACCGAAGAATATAATATTAGAAGCATTTTAAAATTGCAAGTTTTACTCAAGTCATTATTTACTCGTCTAAAACTTATAGAAAAATAAATCATTCATAAGTGTGTAGCAACTCTCTTGCATAGGTAGTGCCCACTGATTGCAAAAAAAAATACTTATAGAGTGTTGAGTTTTTATAATGTGCACAAATGAAAATGAGTGAAACTATGCTTGATTTTATCGACGATAATGATTGTAAATTATTATTTAATAATTAATAAATTAAATTATTTAATAAATTTTGATTTAATAAAGATGACTTATTAGTCATCTTTATTAAATCAAAATTTATGATGAAAACCCACAACAAGATGCATTTTGATCAAAAGTAAGATTTTTATTAAATAAATATTTCCAGAAAAAAAAAATTCACGATGACGTTTTTTTTTAATATTTTTCCCGTCATTGAAATTAGAAATTGTTTCACTCATTTTCATTTGTGCACTTTATAAAGACTCACACTATATGTATGTAGGTACATTAGTTAAAAACTAATTTAAAATCACGAATTAAAACAGCAAAATAAAGTAAAGAGCCATGATAAGGTCGAAATTTTGTGTAGAACTTTACAGTACATAAGAAATAAAACACATTTTACGGATTACAGCACGTATTGGTTAAGTCAGAAGATATTTTAGAATTTTCGTTTTGATTTGTTGTTTTTTTTTGGGTTTCCCGACGTTTCGACGCCTTTTCTGGGGTCGTGGTCACGGGACGACTGAAGCAAAAAGGCTCATATTTTCGGAACTTTACAAAAATGCATTCAAGTTTATTAAATTATTTTATACGTGCGTTCTGATTTTAATAATTATATTAAATTAAATTAATTAAAATTAATAAGAAAACACGATCTAGCTACTGAATCTACCACCAGTTCACAAATTGGGAGGCCTCTCCGAGAAAGAACTGGCGGAAGAAAACTCAGAGAGGTTGTGGCGACCTCCCTTTTGATCCCTTATCTACAAAACGAACTAACTTTATCTTTAGATCCTGCAGAGTGTGATTTGGGATGGGATTTTAGTTATTATATTATAACTTTACAGTATTTAAATAACTTACAGCCAGCCCTGAAGCCGTGTATGCCAGAAGCATTTAATTGTGTGAAAATAAGCAATCCTGACTCACGCCCGACTGATTTAAATAGTTTCTGTTTTTTTTAAGTTCGTGTTGTGTTTGTGTTAGTCACTTGTCTGCGAGACACGTCATTTAGTTTTGTTTCATTAAAATAATAGCCATTGCGGTGCTACTGTCAGGATTTTTGTATGACAAATGTACGCTAATCAGCAAATCAAATAAATGATTTGGTAAGTAGGTATATGTGTCGAAGTAGTATCTGAAGGTCGCATCGACACTTAACAATAATAGTATTTAATAAAATAAAGTCAAAATCTAATTGTACTCAGAATGTCTGTTCATGTAAAAAAAATGTTTAAAATGACCATGGGTGGTCCATAGTACCTTTAAGTCGAAAAATATCGTTCTTCTGTCGCATGAACAATTATCGAGAAAAAAAACGCACGTAAAAGTTCTTTTTGATTTAGGTCTCCTCTAACAATGATTACATCAATCGGAAAGGTCTATAAATTTGAAACACTTTATTGAATGACAGCAAACGTCAACAGTAAGTACTTTGACAGTTGAAACGCTTTGAACTCAACCAAATTTTATAATGTTAATGACCGAAAACTCCGAAAATACTAACAATTGACAGAAAGAACGTTTGCAGCAAATATTTGTTATATGAAAACCTTTCTAATGATATATCAATCATTGCTAGAGGTGGGGTAGATCAACTGACCCATAGACAATGAACCAGTTTTATAATTTAATAACCAAAAGTATTAACAATTGATATAAAGCATTTTAACAACAAATATTTGTCTTTAAAAGACCTTTCTAATGATATATCATTTATTGCTAGAGGGCATGTTAATCAACTCCCTGCTGAAAAAAAAATAACAAAAAAGATGACATCTTTGACAGCCATTTTTTCCTGGTTAACATTGATATTTTTCTTATTGTTCAATATATAAATTATTTCAATGAAGGAACTAAATTTTTTCATATTTTAAACCCCACACGATTACTACGAAAAAAAATATCGACCTTTTAAAATTGAAATATTCCCATACATTTAGTATGGAGACTGACCGACGACATGACCACGAACTGACAGTAACAGACGTAGCCAAACTTATGTTCATGGCTTGATACCAATAGAGAAGGCTATGGCTAATGGTACAAATTGACACTCATTCAAATTAAGAACATAACGTTGTACTAACTAGGGGTCAAAAATAGCGGTTCCCTGTACCGACGCCGATACAAAAGACATCAACGCTGTCCTTCCGAGAATTAAGTCGCGACCAATATGGGAGTTCTCCCTATATCAAAGTGATTTATTGCAAAGGTCTTACGAATTATTTGTGGATACTTATATTGAGGAATAAAAATTTCATAATCGACGATTAAACTGCCAGACCATTATGCTTTTTAATTGTTTAAATAAAATAAAATATAATTTTAGTCCAACAAATTATGAGGAATTTATTGAGACACGTGTCAACGTTGGAATTTTGAAAATCTATTGGTAACTTTTTTGAAATTTTGCAAAATTCGGGTTTTTGGGAGAGGGGGGGGGGTGATTATTTACAAAATTGTAAATATTTCATAAAAAACGACTTCAGAAAACTTTTTAAAATAGATTTATGTTTAATATTCTACTACATTAAAGATTTCACACTGTGTTGCCCTTTTGCTGTATTCTTCATAATAATTTTTAACCGACTTAAAAAAAAGGAGGAGGTTATAAAGTCGACGGTATTTTTTTCTTGTATGATTTTCGATTAGAATTTTGCTTAGTTCACTTATTTATGAAAAGAGGCTATAAACGATTTAAGTAGACCGTGGTGCGGTTTAAATATTTGGAACAACTATTCACGGCGAATGGCCACGAGCCAACTAACGATCAATTTATTCGGTCAGTAATTTGAAATAAATCGATTTTCTCATAAATCGATATTAAGATAACGAGTAGGTAGTTGGTGTACTTAATCACGTATTGATTGATCTATATTTGGTTCAATTTAAAAACATTATTTGGAGAATAAATTTTGACACAATATTTTACAGAAAAAAAATCTACTGGGAACTAGCTTCCGTCCGCGACTTTGTCTGCGTGGTCAATTATTTCTGTATCCCTCGGGAACAGTACTTTTTTTAGAGATGACAGGTACAGTCAACAATAAAAGTCACTTAGCACTTTAGTAGGTACTTTGTCATAGCAACTGTTTTGATTAATGTTGCAAACTGTGAGACATTCTCTAAAAAAGTTGCTACGACGGAGTACTAAAGTGTTGGGCTACTTTTGTTGCTGATCGTACCCTATGCCCTTTTCTGTACCCCTGACTGACAACGTGTATAGTCACGAGCAATAAAATGTACACACCTTAGAACTATGTCACATTCAATCAATATATATTAGTGTGATAATGTTATACCTAGGTTATTTAAAACGTAATGTGACAGACAAAGTTCTTATGGTGTATACGTCTTATTGCTCGTGACTACACATATACGTTGTTTTCATAAACATAATGATCGGTGGAGTAGTTAAGACGTAAAGGCGTAACAAACAAACAAACTTACTTTCATATTTATAATATTAGCTAGGATTTAAGTCGTAGCTGCCAAGTGTCTCTAAATAATAGAATGCGGTATTGTTTCTGGTGTCTGCGGCAGTTAATGTTTATTTAAAAGTAGGTTATATATACGCACTTAAAAGCGTTGATTCATCACGGCATTTCATACAAACTTTCAAGTCCTTATTTTTCGAAATGAATGAACCGATCTTAATGAAACTTCAAACACATAAGCAGAATACATTGGTCTAAAAAGTTAATTGAAAATATTTTCGATAAAATAGTGTTACAGCTAAATTAGACCGATTTTAAATTCTCCATACAAACACAAATTTCCAATAATACTTTTTAAAATAGGATAGGTATTTCAAAAATGTTCTTAACTAACTTTTTAGACCTATGTATCTTGCTTATATGCGTATGAAGTTTCCTTGAAATCATTCATTTCGAAAAATAAGGACTTGAAAACTTGTATGAAATGTCGTGACCAATCAACGCCATTAAGTACATATTCATTCATTTTAATATACACTCGGCGTCAGAAAAATCGCACCTTTTCAAAAATATCTTAAAAGTTTTAATCCTATCTAATTTAATATAAGTGTTGTTATATACTTCTTCCCCTTTGGACATAGCCAACAGTCTCTAGAAACCGTTGGAATACTCGTCGAACAGAAATAATTACCGAGATTCAGTTTCCGAGTAACATTACATTGCCTCATTTTTTTTTGCAATATTTGAGTAACTACATGGGCAATAGTATCCATCTTGGGTATTCCTCTTTTTAATTGAACTGTTGAAGTGTGTTTTCTCCATCATCTCGATAACGAATTTACCCGCATTTCCTGAATTGACCCCTTTTATTTCTCTTTTATGACGGCGCAAGCAATAACGCTTTAAGCGTTTAATAAAAGCGTTTAAATCAAACAATTAATTGAAAGCTCATTAAATGTACTTTCAATAGATATCAACATTTACACAATAAAACGTTAGCTAGAAATAACAGGTGGCCAAGTCTAAACTTATTTTCGACGAGGTGCGATTTTTCTGACGTCGAGTGTATATGTAAGAGAGGGGCAATCTCAGTAAAGAAAAAAAGAAACGCCTAGTTTTGTCACGCATCTCATCTAACTTTTTTATCTAACTTTTGAAATAAACGTAAGTACCCAAAGTCAGCCAGACAAAAATTTGCATAATGAAGTCACGAATTTTATGATGCACAGACAATATCATATTTCGGTGACACCTGTTCCATGCCTTTGAAGGCGAAAATATTTTATCTGTTTTTAATTTGTCATAAAAACAAATTAATTAGGTAATTTGCTTTGACAAAATATCTATTAACTGATGCGAAATCTTTATAATTTGAATATGTTTGCGCACCTGACTGTAACTTGAGATGGAGGCGAGTATCGATAAAGTGCCGACTGCTTTTAATTGACTATAAATTTGGCCTCAGAGGGAAAATATCGGGTTTCAATCGGATACGTCTCGTTTGTTTTTTTTTAAACAGCCAGTGACATTAAGTTTGGTTGATGGTAGGACTTTTTCAAGCTCGCTGGATAGCTACCATCTAGCCATTGTTGTGTTAACTTATGCTCCATTGCTCCCGGAGTAAGTACACACATCAACTTTGTCTAGGGATACAGGTGTTATTTTCATACAAACGAGGTAACTTTCAAGCCTTGGTTTTCTGCCAGGGATGTACCGTGCTGTAATCTGATGATGGCCATCCAGGGACTGAATGGAGTAGATTCAGATCGCTATACACACCCAACTGATCTGATCAGCATTCTAAAAGATTAATGGGTCAGAGTTCTCAGTTTGAGGATTTCCATACATTTTCATGCTATTTTCGCGGTTTTTTTGAACATGTCCATTACGTTTTTAGAATGCTGGTCAGATCAGTTGGGTGTGTATAGCGATCTGAATCTCCTCCATTCACTCCCTGGATAGCCGTCATCAGATTACAGCACAGTACATCCCTGGCAGGAAACCAAGGCTTCAAAGTTACCTCGTTTGTATGAAAATAACACCTGGTATCCCTAGACAAAGTTGATGTGTGTATAATATTTTATTAATTTTATTTTTTGTTCCCTTCCCTGATCAAATTATTTTTTATTTTATTAGGGTTCCGTAGCCTAAATGGCAAAAAACGGAACCCTTATAGATTCGTCATGTCTGTCTGTCTGTCTGTCTGTCCGTATGTCACAGCCACTTTATTCCGAAAGTATTAAGACTACACAGTTGAAACTTAGTAAGTAAATGTATTCTGTTAACCGCTTAACGAATTTAATACAAAAATAAGAAAAATAAAAGATTAAGGGGGGGCTCTCCATACATGGAACTAAACTGAAAAAAAATTTTTTCTTCAAACCAACACGTGTTGGGTGTCTATAAATAGGTCTTTAAAAATGACATTGAGGTTTCTAATACAACTTTTTCTCAAAGTCAACCATTTGAAAGATATTCACCGCCAAAGTGGTAAAATGTGTGTCCCCCCCCCCCCCCTTTAACTTTTGAAATAAGAGAGTGAAAAATCTAAAAAAAATATATGCTGTAGATCTTAATAAACACTTTCAACCAAAATTGGTTTGAACGAGATATAGTAATTAGTTTTTGAGATATAGCATATTTTCCAAAACCGCAAATATAACTTTGTCATTCATACCAACACTGTGAAAAACAAAGTTATTTTTGCAAACGAAAAATGATAGGTGGTATTAAATATGGTATGGTATAAGGTAACTACGGAACCCTATGGCGCGTGGCCCGACACGCACTTGGCCGGTTTTTTTTTATATTAAATTGCCCCCGGGGGCTATGGAGCATAAGTCGTTTGTGTTTCGGCAGTTAAAGGTATGATAGCCAGTTTCTCAGTTGTTGAGTTTTTGAATGAAACTGTTAATTGTTTATTTTTCAATTTTGATCAATGACAATAGATGCAATATCTATAATGGCAATAATCAAAAGATCTAAAAGCTGTTTCAGTAGGTAGAGTTCATTTTATATTTTTTTGTTGGTTTTTACTCATGTTACGTTTGTGTTAGACTAGACTAGAAGTGGGGGTGAAACGCGACCTCCTGTGATTCAATTTTACGGCTACGCGGAAGCTAGCATAGACAAACGCCTCATGTCACTCGATACGATACGGACTAACACATTGAGGTACAGTGGAATGGTAGAGTTAGAGACTTCAATTTATAACAACTGCATTTGTTTGAATTTAATAAAAAAAACATCCAACAAAAAGGCATGGCTTTGATGGCAGTGTGCTAACAAAAATACGCGAAATGTTTGCCGAAGCGGATGGAGCATGTTAGCTTACTATGTTTTTAACCTCCGACGCAAAAAGAGGGGTGTTACAAGTTTGACTAGTGGTTGTGTGTCTGTCTGTCTGAAGCAACGTAGCTCTCAAACTAATGGACCGATTTTGATTTGTTTTGTAAGTTAACACGGCGCTGCCTTACTCTGAAATTGATTGATGTCACATTTTTAGAAAGGTTCTTTACATAGTTAAATAAATAAAAAACCGGTCAAGAGCGAGTCTGACTCGCGCACCGAGGGTTCCGTACCATCATAATTGCACCATTAAACCACACTGCAGAGTAGAATAATAAAATTAGTATTGCAGTTTTAGGTCAGCGCCATCTCTTGACCAATAGTGGAACTAATGTTAACTTTTTTAGAAATTTGATAATTTCTAAAAAAGTGTGCTATATTGAGACATCGTTTTATTTTTCCTGTAATCTTTATATAAACTGCTATCACATAGAATTATTTCAGATTTTTCTCTTTGCAAACTTCGGAGATAAGGGGGGGGAACGGTATTTTTTTACATTTTTCATCATAAGTCGAAAACTATGCGGTCTGAAAAAAAAGAAAAAATGATTGAAAACGTGCAAACGGCGCTCTTTCATATGATACCCCATATGCCCTAGTAGTCCCACTTCAAATTTTTAAGACCCCTTTTCAGGCCCTGCTGTAAAAAATATATTTATTTTTTTATTTATTTCTTATTTTCAAAATAGTTGGGCAAATGTCATCTTAAACTATTCCAAATTTCAAGTTGATACCATTAGTAGTTCTCGAGATATCCAGCTGTGACAGACAGACAGACAGACTGAGTCACACCATATGGGTTCCTTTTTTACCATTTTGGTACGGAACCCTAAAAACATGCAAGTTTTATAAGTAATAAAGATCATAAATATTTCAAATATTTTCTATTTTATTTTAAATTTAATAATGATATTTTCCATTTTATTTTAACTAAGAAACTAGAGAATAAGCAAAGTAAGATTGATTCAGTTGCAACATTGTCAAGCACATTTATTGCACCTGTTAATAGGCAGGCAGTGAAAGGTGACTAGGTATAATCTTAATTACATATCTATCGTTTCCTTGGCCCGATCAATTTTGCTTATATCTGATTAAGTTTACGTGGTTAAGGCGACACCACATGTAATCCTAAATGACAACAAATGGGTGACAACGAGTAGCGACAATCACGTCTTGAATTACTAATAATTAATTATTATTCGACAAAAGTTATTTAAATTCTAATAGCCTGGCTCACAGCCTTTTGTCACAAAACATGCTTTAAGTTTTTTTCTGACAACTGAGTAATATTCAGCAAACTAAAATCTATGGAAGTGTAATTGCAAACAAATATTGCTTCAAAAATTAGCGAAAAAGTACAACCCGCTCAGCTTTAGTCGGGCCAGCCACGCACCCGGTGACTGACGTTTGTGTTCTTTTCAATAAATTGTAGTTTATATAGTAGAGAAAAGAGAAAAAGAGAAAGTTTATTAGAAATGACGTCCTGTATAGTCAAATGGTGTAAAAAACGCAAAGAAGGCAGTAAAAATATGCAGAAATAACGTATCATATTTTTTCGTTTAAGTATAGAAATATCTATAAGTACCTATACAAATTATGGTCGCTAATAAGCAGCCAATGTACAGACACTTTGTGCTGCATAAATAAATGCCAGCATATTTAGCTCTATCCACTTAGTTGTACTTTTCGTGTGGTGCTATTTTATGAGTGCAATGCTTGTTCCATAGATTAGTCCAATCAATGAGCATATTTGTTGTATGGAGACTTCCGAAAAATTCTCCCGTCTATAAAATTTGGCATGTGATGAAGTTAGGTAACACAGATTACAGATGAACAATAAGCCAATAAAATTTGTTAAGAGAAGTTAGGTATTTTTACCTAAACATGAAAATCGCTTATATCTCTCTGTGAATATTTCCTCGGGCTAAAATACTTTCTGTATACGTATTTGTGTATTAGTTAGAATAAGTATGTAAAAGAATCCAATATTTTTTCGATTTCGGAGATACTCCAAATTTAAATTTTAATATTTGTCAATATATCTTTTCTTGATTAAAATATCTGCTGATTATTATTTTTTAATATTTTTTTATACCCTTAATATATAGATTTGTTCAGTAGGCCAACAAATTTTCTTCTTTAATCATATTTATACATAAATGTATGAAAATGGACCGACTATTTTTCACATTACCACTTAAGACCAAAAAATAAAAAAAATATGATTAAAGAAGAAAATTAATTGACTTACTGAACAAAGCTATATATTTAAGGATATAAAAACATATTAAAAATAATAATCAGCAGATATTTTTATCAAGAAAAGATATATTGAAAAATATTAAAATTTAAATTTGGAGTATCTCCGAAATCGAAAAAATATTGGATTCTTTTACATACTTATTCTAACTAATACACAAGTACGTATACAGAAAGTATTTTAGCCCGAGGAAATATTCACAGAGAGATATAAGCGATTTTCATGTTTAGGTAAAAATACCTAACTTCTCGTAACAAAATTTATTGGATTATTGTTCATCTGTAATCTGTATTACCTAACTTCATCACATGCCAAATTTCATAGACGGAAGAATTATTCGGGTTGCATAAGCCCCGTTGATTGGACTAGATTTTAGTTCGCTGGTAATATTATGTAGTATTATCAATTAGAACTACAAGTGCTAATTTTCTGAAATTAAACGAACGGAAAAGCAATTCCTAAGACCTACACAATAATAATTTAAAAAACCCATCAGGACAGGTTAACCATCGACTTAAGATTTGCCTTTTTTTCTCTCTGTCAAGCTACTAAAATGTAGTTGAACATGTAGTAGCTGACATGGTAACCAGTTACTGTCGGAGTCGTATAGCTTGTAACGCTACCTTAATTATAACCACTCAGTGACAGGCATTTACTTAGCACTTATCACAAATTGAATCGGGCTGTCTCTATCACTCATTACGATGCGGATAGAGGTGGATGTAGTTTTGTGAAAGAGATGAAATCACACAACTTGCATGTTGAAAATCAATGTTTTTTCGTAACTTTAAAACTTTAAAATTGAAACTTCGCTATGTTTACAATAATACTTGAAAGCACAAAAATATTTTTAAGTACTGTTCAAATTCAAACACATACTTATATCAATCAGCACTTGATTTCGTGTTTGTCTTTTTGGCACGTCTTTTAAAGAACAATATTGATTGTGATAATAACACACTTTAAGTACAATCATAAGCGAAATTAAAAAACAAAACGAAAATGTATTATTTTCCGGAAAATTCAACAAAAGGCAATTCTTTCTTTTCATGATTAAATATAATTAGTAGTAGAATAAAAGTTATTTTTGGAAGGCTATTGCGTTTATTACATCTATTCAGTCGTGACTCTATAGTAATTTACACTGTTCCAATGAGAGCGTGTGGTGCGCGTACGCAGTGCCGCAGCTCGATTTTCCTTTGCGTGTGTGTGCGTGAGTTTCGTGAGGGCGGCGGCGTGGTGTGCGTGCAGCGACAGACTGGCTGGCTGTGCGCAGGAGTAATGCATAGCTCACACGAACTCTTCTTACAATTTTTTTTAATTCTGTTAATGAGGTTATTATAACCTCATTACACAAACTTTTTGAACAACCTTTTCCTGCGTGAATGATAGAATGGCGCCACCAAGCGGGATGTCACAAAATTTATCCCTGCTAATGGTGACTGCTGCTGGAGACCTTTGTACGGGCGTTTATCCCCGAATTTCCCATTTATTTTAAATTGTATCTAAAATGTGATACTGATAAATGATTATTATTGAAGTCAGACAGTAAACGATTTAAAGATTGAAGAAAACTAAAATTTGTTGGAAGAAAAATAGATATTTACGAAAAATCGCTGCCAACATCCAAAAATTGATAGCAAACACATAGAAAACAATAAAATGACACCTCTACACTAGCGCCAAGGTAGTGCGCCGACTACGACTGGTGGACGATTTGTGAATCAGAAAATTTTTACTGCCATTGTAGGGATTTTAAAGTTACTACGCATCATCAGATTCATCAGTCATGGCGGAGTTCATCATTAAGTATCGGGAAACGCATTAGTACTCAGGTACATTAGAATGTTACAGATCTTAAAGTTTACTTTAACAATGATTGTAGGTACCACAGTTTTAGAATTGTAGATTGTAAAACTGTGATTGTACCTACTTAGAAACTTTCAATGATTAAGAACTATATAACTACCTATAAATTTATTCGAATACGAATGGTTTCCTTTCTCAAAATCAGCGCAATTTATGCAACGTGCATATAAACTGTTCAGAAAGCTTTGGCACGGCTCTTGTAAGGTGGTTAATGCGTGTGCGAGACGCGGTGTCGCCTCACCTGCGCGCACGCAGTTCTGTAACCATACAAGCACAGAATAGATATAAGTACTACCAACATAAGTACGCAATACGCATACATTTGGAAACCAACGCGCGATCGCTAAGCGTATATAAATACCATCCTTACTCAAGAAATATTGTTTAAGTGCTTGGTGTTATATTTTAATTATTTTCCTTATGGAAAGTTTAAAGAAAATAGTTTACCTACTTAACTTTTACAAAAGTACCAATATTGAGAAAGGCTCGGGTAATTTCTTTTCATAAAAATACGTATGGCACGGACTACGAAATATTTATTTAATATTCTTTTTCGAAAATCACTATTAAATTCAGATTGTAACGCTCTCATCAAATACCATCAATAAAGCACCTTTCTTATTGGACCTTAGATATAAAAAAAAAACTCGCATGTAAAACAGAAATGTCATTTTTTTCCAATCTCTACATATCATACAGAACATGAATTTAAAAATGTAATTTATAATTTCTCAATAATAAATGTTACATGAAATGGTTTGAAACGATTTCACTGTTACATAAAATTTATCGTAAAACGAACGGAGTTCGTTAACAAGCATTATCTGAAAAAAAATAAAAAACATTGCCTATAAACCAAATTCGCTGACGTCTACGACTATGCACGTAGTTTAGAGAACTTTTTTTTGTATATAAAATCCCTTTTTACGTATTCTACAAGGAAAATACAGCAATATTTGTATCCCAACTCATCCATTCAGGTTTATTAATGTACGTACCAATTGCTAACATAGTACTATGCCTTTGTCAGTAGGAAAACCGTATTAAATTATGTGTATGTGTAAATTTTGAAGACGTCATAGTTAATTCATCTGTTTTGTATTTCTTCCTTAACATAATTATGAAACCTCAAACAGCATCAGTCTTCGATAAGTTTATGTTGACAATAGTCGTAAAACGGAATAGCATTTGAAATTAAAATGGTAAGTTTTTATACTGTAGTTTCTTGTTATGAAATGTTGTAATTTTGCAATCATTATAAACCTTATTTTAAATCAGCATGAGTTTTCGTAAACTTGTATTGTGAAAACTTTCCTGCAGTCGTATATTCAGTGTAATATTACTTTCGTTCTGTGTTTTAAAATAGAACACTTATATGCAACGGCCATGTTTTACCGAGGAAGCAGACCATTGCCAAGACATATCCTTGAGGAAATTATTGCTAAATTAACATCAAACGACGAAACGTCTTACCAGTTGGTTCATTTAAGTTCGCGTTTTGATAATTGAACTTTAAAATAAACTGTGATATGTTTAATTTACAATTGAATGTACAATGGTCAGTTTTAAATTCAAGAAAATACAAATGGGCCTCATTACAGGATTTGCAGTTTTTCTGAATTTCGAAATTGTAACTTTCTTGTCAGGCTACTGAAAGTGTGATTCCTTTATAGCTAGAGCACTGGCTAGAGCAGATGATATAGTGATCAGTATCGAGTTTCATATTGCTACTAACAGAATCGCAGATTGACCCAAATATACTGGATATGAACACGTGTATTCACATTTCATGTGGTTGGCGACGAAGCGATTAAAACCAATCATTAAAATGAAAACTCTAGGTAAGTATACTTAGTTACGGAAATTTTTCGTTGTTAACTCAATTAAAAATAATAGGTCTTTACCTATGAAATTGCCGATTTGTATGGAGATTTTTCAAGAAGTTGCATTTTTCATAATAGCATTTTCATTGTTCATTTAACAACCATGAACACTCATGTAACAAAACTTTTATGTACTAATGTTTGAACACTATGCTAACTTATTTCCATTTAAGATAAGCGAAAAAATAAGTTTTGGTTAAGTTACAACCCCTTCGGTCACCCTTTTTTTGCTCACAAAAAAAGAGTCACTTTCAAGATCTTTTTTTTAATGTCACGAAAGCTAAAATATGAACTTTATTTTTACTGATAGTTAACTATCATGATCATAATTCGATGTAATATTCACGATTTTGTTAAAATTTTAAATTATAGAAGTTATTATTTTCTCTGTATGTGACAAAATATCGGCAATTTCATAGGTAAAGACCTAATATTCAAATCGAAATGAAACATTGAAAAAAAATAATCTACTTATTTAAAAAAACTACAATGAGAAAGTTTTCATAAATATTTGATACGAAAATATTTTGCTAGGTATTTTTATGAAATTTTCCTATAAACAATGAAAATTTTCTTAACATTTCTTGCAAAAACATAAACGCGCATGGCGTAATTTAGTTTGTGAATTATGTTTTAAATATTTTGAGTTTATCGTTTTATTACAGAATTCAAAAATTAACTACGATAAAAAATAACATTGATTATAAATAGATGAACTTTTTTAAGAGTTAGACTAGCAAAGTGTGAATAAATAAAGTTCGTGTTCTATATTTAGGAATGGATGTCTCGAATTGCAATTTATAGTCGTCGGGGGATGAAGTAGTGAGAATCTATGGTAACTAACTATATCATAATTTTGTACGTCTCTTGACAACGTCTCTTTGCATAATGTTTTTAGTACTGTATGACCTTGTAGTGTCATAAGCAGTTCACTTTTATTAATATGATGAAAAAAATGGTAATTTGCTTTTTCTCTTTGCCAATTTTTTTAATAGATTCTTTGATGTTATCGTAGCAATATTTGTGTGACAGAACTTTCGTCCAAGACATTTAGTTTTTATTTCAATGCAAATAATTTTGCGTTATAAACTATTAACATTAAATTACCCTTTTCCCGCAAATAAAATTACATTATTTTCTAAATTAATCAGTAAATTATGTTTACGATTTCGTATTTATAGATAGGTATCTCGTTTCCGGTACACACTACGGCTGAACTCAAGTATCATTTTGTGATGCTGATAAAATTTAAAATGATCACCATACTAACCTAACCTTACCCAGAAATAGTAAATGCTCTCCAAATCTTCTTGGGCGGCTTAGGATTTCGGTAAATGTTTTTTTTGGTAAGTACTTATGCTAAAGAATTAATTCTCATTTAAAACGGTGCGACACTATTATTACGTGGCCCCGGCATCGGAAACCACGGGTGATGCCTTCCACACATATTCTGCGGTTGTTTTCGTGACATCTCACATGTCCATCTGTTTATAACTATAAATACACTTATCTGTATAATAAAATTACCCTTCCTTATCACACTGCCTAAAAATCAAATTGTCTACGAAGCAAAATGCCTAAAACTCATGTCTGAAGAGCAAAATGTCTACTAAGTAAATCTTCTAAAACGCAAAATGACTAAGCAGCAGTTTGCCTAAGGATTAAAAAGTTATAAATTGTAAAAAAGACTATATCGCAAACTATCCTAGTATAAACTTCTTTGTCTGTTTGAAATACGCACGTATGTTCATAGATTTTTAATCAAACAATTACTGGCCATTTGAATTTATTGTTTACATTCTGAAAAGCAGTTATTTAGCCTTTCTCCATTTTAATTATTTTCCATTTGCCAGTAAAACCTAAGATTTACCAACTCTAATGGTAAATGTCCGAACTGCTCTGTGATCCTCGTTCATTTCCCAACGTTACCACCATTCTTTTGGTTAAACTTAGCATGTGTCTAACTAATTAAAGTTAGACACATGTCTAACTTGTAGACACATGTCTAACTTTAATGGTAAAAGCCCGAAAAATTATCTTTTTTTTCTAAAATCCTTACATTTACCATCTCTTGTTGGAAAATCCTAAGATTTTTCAGTAAAACCTAAGATTTACCAATATACGAGCTTTTACAGTACATAACAGAGAAAAAAGGTTCGCTTTTGTTCCAAAGATACACTTTTATCGTTACTTTACCAATCTATACCTACACTTTTCGGTACATATTATGTACTACATACATTTTATATTCCTTTTTAAACCGTTTGACATTATCATCATCGAAATAAAGAATTTGAATGAAAATGTTGCGTCACTGATACAGGAAAACAGGAATAACGTGTTTTAGATTGTTTGTTTTTAAAACAACGACTAAAAAGCGAAAATCGCAACTGTAGCCGCAAAGGTGACCGACACGACACCAGACCCTACCGTCTGCGCTGCGAACGTAACATCTGTTTATAAATAAATTTTAAACCGAATCACACTCGTGTATCTTTTTTATTTATTTACTTACTCGAAAGTTTTAATGTTACTGTATGACACCAATTTAAAAAAAGAAAATTGGCTGTTTTGCTATTTTTTTGGCAACGACATAAGACCACACAGGAGTTTTAGGCGCCATTTTGGCGAGTTCGGTTCGGTGACTATTTTAATTATTTGCAAATTGATTCATAGTGGATATTGTGTCTTAAAATTGGTGCAGTTTTGTGGTACAAGTGTCTACGCAACTGAACAATAAGTGGGATAATTGAAATAGGCGCGATCTTGGTTGTGTGAAGCCGAGACTTTTAGTGTAGTGGTGGCTACCTCGGCAAATCTTATCGAGTAAACTGCATGCCTTGATACGACGATTTGTGAATCAGACCTTTATAAAATGATTTCGCATTATATATGTAATGCGAAATAATTTTATAAAGGTCACAAACCTTATAGTATAAACGATTCGATAGTAAATGAATCATTCGATGAATGTAATAGGTAGCGAGGCTAACATCCTATTATGTAATGTTATTTAAATTAGCTTCGATCAATTTGTCTGTATGTAAGTAGGTGAGTTAGGCATTGATGACGCACGAATATTTACGATACAATGTCAAATTGACTGCAAGACTCACACCTATAAGCCTATATTAATATAATATGATCCTTATTGACCGAGCGAGCGCGAAGCGTCTCCATTTTAGGAAAAATGATTTCGTATGTCCGTCCGGCTGTCCTGTCCGTCTGTTCTCTTCTACCTACAGGTCACATTTCTCAGTCGAATCTCGTGAAATTTTGTGAGCAGGTTTTATAATTTTAAGGATTTTTTTATCGACTCTGTTTTACGAAATTTTTCAAAATGAGGAATGGGGGGAAAAATGATATTTCAACCATTACGAAAAATGTTAAAAAATGTCCAAACGCGAGATCTACAGCTCTACAGAGCCACTATTAAATTAAAATAATGTAGGCAAATAATTGTAATTTAATTGTTTGCTTTTACGTGCAGGGATTTCCTAGATCCGATTTACGTTCGACCTCATGTTATTACACCGTCGTCGGTTTACTCTTGTTTTGATTTGGCATTATGAATGAGTTTCCTACGCACTTCTGAATGAAAACACAAGTTATAACCTCTTTTATGATTATGGCGGGCTGCCAGTGCGGATTCACTCGCGTTCAGGGTTCGTCCGCTCATAAACAACACTAATGCGGCTGTCCAGACGGTGTTGACAACTTTACTCGTCTACCAGACGGTTTGGTGCACGAAAAATAAACCGGTAAAGCGCAAGACTGTTATTTTTTTTTTAATAAAGTTCGTTTTGTTGTTATACCATGAAAACTGCGTCGTTACTCAATGGCAGGATAACTTTGCTGATTTACATATCGTCCACCAGTTTGCGCATTACCACTAACTTGCCGCTAATGTAGATGTAGACCTGTAATTTTGTTGTTTTCTATGTGTTTGCTATCAATTTTTTTGGAAATAGGAAGCGATTTTTCGTAAATATCATTTTTTCTCTCAACACATTTCGGTTTTCTTCAATCTTTAATTTGTTTACTGTTCGACGTCCATATGAATTATTTATTAGTATCAACCATTTTTAGATAGGTATCTAGCAGCAGTAGCGCCACCAAGCAGTGTTTCTTTCAGACAAAATTCTCCGGGGGAGCAATTAAGAGGTTCGGGGGAGCTCGTCCGTCACTCACTACACTAGTTAGCCCGTCTACCTATACACACAACACAGTTTTCTCCGGGGGGCACTAAGGCTGCTCCGGAGGGGCACTGCCCCCCCCCCCCCCCCCCGCCCCGGATTAGTACCTGAAAGAAACACTGCCACCAAGCGGGATATATTTTGTGACATCCCGCTATTATTTTTAAAATGGTCAAACGTGGTACATTTTCTATGGTGGTACTGAAATAAAATTAGTCACCAAAGTTCGTTTTTTTAATGTCACGCATCTTCGGCGTCGTAAATTAAAATATAAATAGACAACGTTAATTTATGAAGCTAAACTTGTATAATGGTTGTTATGTCTATAAATAGAGTAATATCCTTAAATAGTTAGTAAAAAACGCAAGTCGTTGTCCTCTATAACTGGTTTTAGTAGTTGTAATAGAAATATTACGTAAGCAGGTGAGTCCTATAAAATTACTTACATTTAATGGTTTCAGTCACACTCAGCAGGCAGGCAGTATTAAGAAAACGTTGTTTTTAATTGATATACTTAAATAGAAGGTAAGGACTCACCAAAATTTAAATCCAAAACCTTTGTATCTCATATTCTCAAGCTTACGCGCTCACTAGACATGAAATAAAACACTTTTTAACGGATACTAGCGCGGTTTTATTAAAAGTACTTGGGTAATTAGTTGGTATTTGGTTTGATTTCTGATTTTCCCGACGTTTCGGCACCTTTGCAGCTGCCGTGGTCACGGGGGACTTGCATATCATGTCTTTGTATCTCCTTTATACATATTTTGTCTTTGAAGCCTACGATATCTTAAAATATCACGTTTGCTTTTGAATGTCGTGATGTAACTAACTAACTATAACTAAAATTTTGTAGAAATTGATAGATAAATCATAAACTTGTAGATGTTGTATCTAAGTATATCTATCCATGTTGCTTCGAATGCCTTTTCTAGAAATATATCTCGTACGGTATAGTGAATAGGAAGTTTCCTGCATATAGTGTTACATGTTTTAATTGTTAGAGTCGGGAAAATTTTCGAGTTTAATTGGTAATAGGAAAATGTTGTAAATAAGAATAGGAAAAACATTCTACAATTTATGAGTAATTTAAATTGTTAACCTCAAAGAAATTGATCTCAATATAAAATGCTATTGTAACATTGTATAAGTAAGAACGTAACTTTTATCTGTTGTGCAAAAAACTTTAAAATAAAATAAAACAACAACTCAGTAGTGATGCGAACAAATATCATTACCTAATTATTATTCCTATAAGTAGGTGCTAATCTTTAAATTACCTACAGTTTTCAACACTATTAACATAGCTGTGATGAGACGTATTTGTTTTAATGACAGTACCTTTCTTCAACTTTTTAAAAAGTATAAAGATTTCTTTAGACATTTTGTCTGAAATAAAAAAAGCTTTTAAGGCGATTGTATGACCGAAAGTGGCGCCCTCAGAGGCTTTTATTTAATAAGTTATTAATAGAAAATGATTTTAATAATGTTTTACGTGGAGTTTTTACGGTCCATGGTCTAGTATTTTTAGAAGGTATCACTACATGCCCTCTTATTCATTCGTAAAAGTAGATAGCAAATGTGTCAAAAACAGACACTTTTAGCAGTTTTGCTATCTACTTCTTGCAGTGACTACGAGGGAATGTAACGATACCGTCTAAAAATACTAGACTGTGGGCCCTAAAAAATCCACATAAAGCATTATTAAAATTGTGTATTATGATTTTTTATAATATTAAATAAAATTCATCGCGGTGCCACCTTAAGGTAACGAATGCCTAATATTCCTAACCGATTTTCTGTCTTTTTTCGTTTCGACATTTATATAAATAGCTGTTAATTGAACTGATTGGCAGTTTGCTATGGAAAAATAATAATAGCGACGTAAACAGCAATTAATTGGCGCCGTTATAAGGGCATTTGATATTTCTCAGAACAATCTGGTCATTATGTTGTCTTATAATGAGACATAGGTATATCCGCTTCCTTTTATATGTTCCGGGTAAAATTATGAACGGTGTAATTATAGTGTATGTTGGCTAAATGTTTATTTTTAGTAGACTGGTCATTATATTAATTAAATGTTATCCGATCTTTATCTTTTTATCTATCAGGCATACTCCGCGTTACTAACTACTTATTCTGTAATGTTAAACTTTTTTCTCGAAATAAATTTGTTATTATTGCAATTATTTTAGTTATATTTATTTTTTCTAATAAAAAATATTGAATTGTACTTAGTAGGTAGGTATCTACCTCAATATGACTAAGTACCTATGTTTGTTTTAATAAAGATTATGAGAAAAACTGAAGTGTTACGAAACATGCACTTATCTACTCTCGCGAGCAAAAGTATGGAATCATTGGCCTAACTAAGGCATCGTGCATTTTAGGTAATTCGCTCAAAAGGGCTATTTTCATACAAACAAGGTAACTTTGAAGCTTTGGTTCTCCGCCCAGGATTAAACTGGGTGTGATCTAATTAATGGCCTTCAAAGAGTGAATGGAGGAGGCTTAGATCGCTGAAGAAACCCAACGGATCAGAAAAGTCGTTTACACTAGAGACCGTATGGAATTTTAAGTGTTACATTTTCCATACTTTTGATTGTAATTTTAGCTTGTGTTTGTTATTTTTTTTATTCAACCCTGAGCGACTCATTTAATCCGTTAGGTTTCTTTAGCATTATGGGCCTCCGCCATTCATTCTTTGAATTGCCAGCTTAAGATCACACCCCGTTTAATCCTGGGCGGAGAACCAAGGCGTCAAAGTTACCTCGTTTATATGAAAATAGGCCTGTGATTTTGCTCGCGAGTGTATAATAGCACAGAAATAAATAACCATGTTTAATTTTATAATAGGTACGACTGCTAGTTGTATTCCTAATAAATATCAGCTTAGTACAAACTGAAAAATAGGTCTTACAGTGATGATAATGAGTATAAGAGGAAATAATGAAACATTGGTTTATGAAGTTACAACTAATTTTCCTGTAATAAATACAACCTTCCTACGTGAAAACGTTAAGCAACATTTATCGCACATTGAGTAATGTTTTATTCACGTTATTTTTGTCAAATAAAATCGCTTTTGCTTTCAAACACACATGTTTCCCTTTCCATGTAATAAGGTGCTATATCGAACTCTCAATTTCAGTTGGCAAGGCGGCGCGACAAACGCACGACGCTCTATTATTACGCCCCGCATTAAATTTATCTCTACTAATCCAAGGCCCACCTCCTTGGTTCAACGGCACTAGGCGCAACCAGTCCATCTGGTTGCATCGCAAATATACATTTACTCTTACACCTATTACATCCAAGCAATTCACGACTCTATCACCGAAGCAGAAGTAACATATTCAATTTAGAGTCACTACACACGTGTACCGACAAAGCGCCATTTATTCATTTATTTTTTTTAACTGTATCTCAGTCTGGATATACACGATTATTGCAAGTGCTCGAGAAAAGATTCTTTTTTGTTCGTTTTTCAAACTTTTTGCTCGTTCGGGGTGGGCCACCGAAGAACGTCGTCAACGAGTTCATTAAACATACGCGTATATGGAACGCTCATAAAAAAAGAAAAAGACCCTGTATAAAACTTTGGGTATGTACACTCTTTCCATGATAGTACATTTTATTTAATTTCTTTGATACTTTTTAGATGAAACTTGTTGCATCCAGCTCCTAAATGATACTAGAAAATCCTACTTCCAACTAATATACATCATGTATCAAAAAACCCTGTCAGATCCTGAAACAGGTGATAGTGTAGCTAAAACTGAACAACTTTTTTCCAAGAAACAGGTCGAAAAACTAATTTTTTTTTGTTCGCCTGTCCATAGTAAGTCAGTCAGTACAGTACATTTTGTAGATGATGGGAGTATGAAATATTTTTTTTCGTTTTTCGACCTATGTTCCATGGAGAATATTGTTCAGTTTCAGCAACACTTTACCTGTTTCAGGATCTGACAGGGTTTTTTTAGGGTTCCGTAGCCTAAATGGCAAAAAACGGAACCCTTATAGATTCGTCATGTCTGTCTGTCTGTCTGTCTGTCCGTATGTCACAGCCACTTTATTCCGAAAGTATTAAGACTACACAGTTGAAACTTGGTAGGTAGATGTATTCTGTTAACCGCTTAACGAATTTAATACAAAAATAAGAAAAATAAAAGATTAAGGGGGGGCTCCCCATACATGGAACTGATATACACCGCCAAAGTGGTAAAATGTGTGCCCCCCCCCCCCCCCTTTAACTTTTGAAATAAGAGAGTGAAAAATCTAAAAAAAAATATTTGCTGTAGATCTTAATAAACACTTTCAACTAAAATTGGTTTGAACGAGATATAGTAATTAGTTTTTGAGATATAGCACATTTTCCAAAACCGCAAATATAACTTTGTCATTCATAACAACACTGTGAAAAACAAAGTTATTTTTGCAGACGAAAAATGATAGGTGGTAATAAATATGGTATGGTATAAGGTAACTACGGAACCCTACGGCGCGTGGCCCGACACGCACTTGGCCGGTTTTTTTTAAACACGATTTATGAAATGTGAAAGTTCGGGTGTTTAGATATTCGGATGTTTGTTACTCAATCATGCAAAAACGGCTGAACGGATTTGGATAAAATTTGGCACACAGATAGTTTATAACCTGGATCTGGATTACAACATAGAACACATTTTATTCCGATCAAAGGTTCCCTAGGGATTATTTTGCGAATAGCCACGCGGACGAAGTAGCGGGCGGAAGCTAGTCGGTAATAAAGCTGAATAATAAAGAAATTCAAGTGCTCTAAATTAAGAAGTTAATTGAGATCACGTGGCGTGCTTTATGTAAACGGTCGCTAGTTTCTAGAGCGTTCCGCGCTTTCCTGCCAAACGGGTGCTAAAGTGGGAACAATTTTCCACGAGTGGGGTTCTTGTTAAACGCTTTTTTATGGCCAACTGAGCTGACTTCCAGTCCATCTAGTCGCTATACAAATAAACCTGATACTTGTCACTTACATGAGAACATACAGTGTGCTTTCTTGCTTACATTACAAGATTTATGATAAGTATTTATTTATTTATTTTCGGACGACCAACAGCTATATTAAACAGAGAAAATAACTTACCTACATAAATAGGTCATAACAAATAGCAACAAACTATACAAAACAAGCACCATCTTATTACTAAATCTTAATTAAGTACGACATCTTAATTACCTACCTAATGAATACTTAACCAGTACAATTATGCCTCATTGAAAAATTCCTTACTTAAAATTTGCTTAATCGAAGCCTCACTCGTTTCAAACAGACTAAAATTTATTAAATTTAATTAAAATAACATTGCTTATTTTTATCGAGTGACATGTAATGTAATAACTGCTTATTAGAATGTAATGAATGCTTATTAGAATATAAAAAGTAATGATTATCAGGCGATTTAATATCGAAAACTTTTCTTCAAATCTAACTCAAACACAAAAACTCAAAGAAAACTATATTTATTGCTTTTGATTTCAGCGGTACAACATTTTAAACGCACAGTAACAATAAGGAAACTTGCATTTAGTGCACAATAACAGAAAATCGGCTGCATATCTTTACTCAAACATGTACCAGATGTGGGACGTATGGATAAACGACGTTACCGAAAGCCCAACCGCTCGATAAGACCGTAACTAACATTTGTAGGTACAATCAAAGAAACAGATAACATTCCCAACAAGTTAGTCATATGCCTAAATGATCCTTGCTCGTGCAACCCCGATGCATATTGACAAACAAATTGCTAGTTATGCTGATCACGAAACCAGAGACAATAGAGTCGTCATGACGTCTGTATTTATTGGTATCTGTCTATACTCATGTTAAAGTTTTATGTCCTTAACAATAACTTTAAATTCATATTCTTGGTCCTTAACAACAAACAAATTCTTTTGAGTCTTGTCTTGGCTGACCCTGTGATTAAGCGCTTTTGCATTTTCGTTGTCTGTAACGGAAAAATTAACAACTTCAAAATATATATTTTTAATCACCTGTATTTCGATTTGAAAACTTTAGCAATCTTTACGTAGTTGTCACTATTAGCACCGATCGGTCTTCATAAATCAAACTACATCGCTTTAAATGCAATTAAGGAAAATTATAAACAATTTTCTGGTTTCGAAACGTGCAGAAGTAATATTTCCTCGCATATTTCTAGACAGCATGCCAGTTGTACGTCATTGCCCTCGATTTGAGCGGTCGGAGTATGGTGCACCTCGCTTAAGTACTTACTTTAATCGAATTCACGTCATGGATTGTAGGTACCACAAGTATCTGCGTGTATAATTGTGCACTCCTTAGGGTTCGCGGTTAAGGCATAAAAAGGGTCTTGACAGACAGACAGACGGACAACAAAGTGATCAAGTGTTCCGTTTTTTCCTTTTGCGGTACGAAACCCTTCTTTTTAATAGTGAGGAAAAACGCATTTACGCGCTTCCCCCCCACAGATGAGCGGGGGGGTATGTGGGACTCGCCAGGAGGGGACCGCAACATTCAGCGTTGCGGCTCCCTCCACGACTGCCTCCCGTGATCCCACCTTACCACTTGGTTCGATGGGATTTCGGGAGGAAGGAGGGAATACCCACTAAAAAACTTCAGTACCTGCCCACTCGCCGCCCCGTCTGGCCATGGGGGGTCTTTGTGGGAGTCACCCCAATGCGGTACGGAACCCTAAAAAACGATGTGCCCACAGCATAAAAGGTTCAATTCTTCGCTAATACTTAACAAATATCGTCATCACTTGGTTAATGCAACAATAGTATAAAACAAAAGACAGCGTCATTAAAAATTCCTTGATATTTTCAAAAACATCTCATTTGCTTTTAAAACACGGCATTGTCTGCACAAGATTCTTTACATATTTCTGCCTAAAGGGATTTTCATACCCGACAGCCCTAGACGTATAAATGTGTGCGCAACGCACGCGTGTGTGTTGCGCGCTCCGGCGCGCACGCAGACAGCGAGGCGCGCGGCCTGCCTTCACCGGAGACTTAACTCCATTACTGTGCCACTAAAATCGCCTGCGGCTTCACCTGCCTGCGTCAAATAAACACGTTGAACAAAAATTTTGCTAGGTATGGCTTTATCGGAGATTGGACTAGGTATACCGTAACTTTGGCATCTCTGAAGATACCTACTGTCAAAAACCGTTGTACAAAACGACGAAATATACAGCCTAAATATAAGTACTAAACTCCAACAAAATAGTTTTTTTTTATTCCTTTTTCATTAGGTAAAAAACTAAAAAGAAATGTATTTTTTGATTCTTGCATTTACAATGATTCAAAAATATATAATGATTAAAGAAAATTTTAATTATTGATGTTCGATATTTATATTTCATTAGTGACAGTGACATAAAACTACTAAAATAAATCACTAGGTACATATTATAAAACAAAGTCCTCCGCGGAGTCTGTCTGTTCGCGTTAAACTCAAAAACGACTGCACGGATTTTCATGTAGACCAATAGATTTATGAGGAAGGTTTATATTAGTTTACACTGAAGCGAAGCGAGAATGTCGCTAGTGTTTTATAAATGTAAGTAGGTTAAACAATAATTCCTTTTATATTTTCCTCCTATCTATAGTTAGCCTATTGTTATTAATTAGTCATTAATCTTATTAAACCTATAATTTTGTAAACAAAGTTTGTCATACCAAGCCTCAACGACAACACTAGTTCAACTAGAGTTACTTTATAGAAATTTTAACTCCTCATTGCGTCTGGACTAAAACTCATCACACACATTTGGACTGAAATAAACGTATTATAAATAGACTAAGCCGATAAATTGGCATCGGATCAGGAACCGCCCAGCCGGTACACACCGGTCAGAGATGCACCAATAAAAGTTAATTGTCTGACGAAAGAGACGCGTCAATTACTTTCAAGCAGACTATACAAAATTAGCCACAAATGTGAAAAACACATGAAGTGAGAAAAGTAAATGAACACGGCGAAAATTCCAAGTTGCAAAAGGCGTGAGAGGTATCACTGTTTAAAGACTGTGCTAAGAAATCTTGTGAATATGGAGTCTTCTCTAAGGTAACTACTGCTCCTACCATGTTTATATCCGAGAGATTTAGCAGCTCGCTAGATATAAATTTTGGGGGTTTTCTCTAAGGTATCAAGCAGACAATACAAAATTAGCCGCAAATGTGAAAAACACATGAAGTGAGAAGAAAAGTAACTGAACACGGTAAAATCCAAGTTGAAAAAGGAGTGAGAGGTATCACTGTTTAAAGATGTATGCTAAGAAATATGGAAAAAATGAATATAGTCTTCTTTTCTTTAAGGCAACTACTGCTCTACATTTCCGAGAGGTTTAACAGCTCTAGATATAAATTTCGAATCTGTGGGGTTTTCTCTAAGGTACTGCCCTACCCCATGGCCCCTGATAATCACGTCTGCAGACGTCACTTATCGACGTGGTGTCATTTCAGTGTGAGCGAGTGACCTAGTTTGCGCGCGCGCAGTTTAATTGTTTCTCATTGTGGCGTGGTCATCACGAGACGACCTAGCGCTAATTGCCTGACTTCACGCTGATTGCTTTAAGGGTCTGACGTTTGCGTATTTTGTTAAACAAATATTTATCAAAGAAAAACAAATGGAAGAAACGATTGGCCAAATTTGGCTAATCAGCGATATACAGTAATTTTGTTTCTTTTGTAGCTAAGTTACTCTAGAAATATACAGCTGTAAAATATTAACGATATTCTCAAAGTTTATAATAATAAAATGGAGGTTCCAAGCCAAACAAAGCTAATATATTTCTTCCTAGGGCTAATAATTAACTCTTTATACTACCATCTATCTACCACTATCACCGATTAGTCAAGTTTTGCCCTAGTAATCAAAATACAAAGCAGTAGGTATGTACTGTAGGCAATACGATCGCTCGATTAGATCTATAAATTCATAAGTAATTTTGAAACCATCCCACCCAATACAAATATTGAAATATAGGAAAGTGTGAACAGTATAATGTAGAGATTATAGAGCAAGGATGGCCAATAAATTTGCCAGTTGGGAAAAATTTTTAGACTATGGTGGCGCCGGGCCACAACTTTTAAGCGGGGCTGGCCGATATCTGGCGGGCAAATTCAAATGCCTTGGCGGGCCACTCAGTGGCCCGCGGGCCTGGGTTTGGCCGGCCTTGATGTAGAGCCTTAACAAATATCAAAGGCTTTAAACGTTTCTAAACTTTTGAGTTTTTTTTTTATACTGGCGTCAAAAAACAATTTAATTTCTCACAAAATTCTTCTGAATACAAATTAAGTAGTTACGAAGATATAAAATTTTGACGTTAATAATGATTTAACCTTTAAGTATTTCTAAAGATTGCAACATTTGCTTTTCCTTAGTTACTCATTTGTTTTTCTAACAATTATGAATGTTGAAGCTTATTTTTAGAATTGCCTATAAATAAATCAAATGCAATTTCCATTTATATCGTTATAAGCATTAATATGATACCTACGCATTCTTGCATTGCATTAGAAATATCATTAGTGCAAAGAATTTTTCGTTTAGTTTTGACATTTAATACAGTCTGTACTATAACATTCTTTAGTTAGGTATTTATAATTATCACTTCATTATGTCTTCGTCTCCTGCGCATTTCCGATCCAGCTCTGACACATTAACTATCATACTTGTGTAGTATATTATATATAACTATCATATCTAAGTGTTAATGGACAAGTCATTGGCATACAATGCTCTTACACGAAAGACCTCACTTTTGTTCTAGAAATTTCTCCCTATGTATTTAAATTTAAATAATCAAGCGAGAATAATTTTACATGAAAACGACACTATACTGAAAACTACACGACACGTTGCCGTCTGCTCGTCTTCGGAACCTTCTTTTGAAATTAATATTATAACGACTAAGTAGTAATTACCTCTTTGTTAGCTCATGTTCACGACAATAGCTCGGATACCGATGTCTCCAAGAATGCTATAGGTAGCTACTATCTACCTAAAGGTACCTTCACCATATAGCTATTCCACCGTTCATCCGGGATAAGCTAGGAAGTAAAAGCGCAAATTCGTGGCAAAGGCCTCGTGGGCAGAGGTCGCGCCGAAGGTTGCGTGCGCGCCGCCCGTGATCGCCACTGCGATAAGCCATTGTGCTGTTGTATTGTTACAAATGCTGGTAAACTTAATTTGCATACGGCAAAGAGTTCAAAATTATCTATTGCAACCATAAATGAGTCATCTTCTTCCTTTTAATGTTCAAGGCACAGGCTTTTCTTAATGATGAGATACAGGACATATCACACCACGTTTGACCAAAAATTAAAAACCAACTTAGTTACTTGAAAACAGTAATTCACCAACCTCTTCTCATCTATAGCGAATAGAGTCCTATCAGAATGCTAGAAGCGAAAGAACTCAGACGATTTTATTTAGCAAACTTAGCGGCCCGATGTGTTCAACAGGTTTGTAACAACTTCGTTTCACACAAATGAATGCAAATTGTACGGCTATACACAATTTGCTGAATACAAATGTTGAAGCTTTTACAGTTAGCTAGCAGGAATATAATCTCTGACAACTTCAATTTCGATATATCATATTGCCAACATTATGTCCAAGCTGTGAGAAAGTTTAATTCGATCAAGATATCAGAAGTAGATCGCGCCCGCAGTATAGGTGGTGCATAAACTCGCTAGCAAATAGGAAAATGTCAGTGATCAGGTTTCTCATAGCTCACGCAGCGGCGATTCATATCTCCACGGCTCAAATCCTTCAGCCGATGTCTGATAGAACATTCGATCGGCGAGCGGATTAGTGTCGCAACGATTACGCAGCGGCATCGGAGCGCGGGACGTCGCGGCTCGCCAGGTGTGTTAACTGCCGCCCGTGTCGCCCACCGGATTACCATAACGCGTAGTGAGTGGACGGCGATTAACTTAAGTGGACTGCCGTAAAGTGTAAATATAGTGCGCCGATTAACCGGCCCGGACCACCGCTTTTGAGGTTATTGGACAATTATCAGCGGCACCTATTAAAACGTAATCTTGTTTTAATAACTTAACCACTCTTAATGCTTTCGGTTAGAAATGATTGCGTTCGGTTTCTCTGGTGATAAACAATGTAGTGGTGTCGTCGGGAACGTTTCCTGATACGCTGAACGCGTCGAACCAGTTTTTTCTTTGGCGGTTTCGCGACGGCCGTAAATAAGGCGGCGTTTGCGCCGATAACGAGACGTAACGAGGGACGCCCGCGGCGGCTGATTCATGCCTTTGTAATAAAGTTATTATGTGGTCTCGTTTCGAGATACTCGCTTTTAATGAACGTTCGCCGAAGCTGCGGAATAAGGTTGAATGCATCAATTAAACATAAGATTCCACGGTTTCTAAGTGGATAAGGAGTGAATGCACTACGGCGCGTGTGTTGGTGAGCGGGCGCACACGGGCGCGCGGCCTGCATAGTAATTACACAGACGAGCTAGACTGCTCGGCTGCCACCCAGAGCGGCGCGGCGCGCTCGATATCCCCGCAACTTCTAGTCCTGTTTCATTATATGCGCATAAATTTTTCCTGGCAATCTAAAGTTTAAATGAAGTTCGAACCGACAAGCATCGCCGATCGCCTCGGAGCGCAATAAAGTTTCATAAAGCTTGACAGTAAATATGCCGTCAAATTTGCGGTCGCGTTTCAATCTGTTCATTTGCATTTTGCTATGTTCGTAAACAAACACGTTTTATTATGTCTACAAAAAGTTTGACAAGAGCTTAATGCCATCGACCAGTGTAGGATGGCCTTCCTTTCTCTCTGCATCGTTGGTGACAAGTGTGCGTCGAGGTCTCGAGTGACTGGCCGAGTGCAACAGACTCGACGGCGGCACTTCGAAAGCCAAATGTATCGATAACGTTCATGGAAATACAAGTGACTTTTACAGGAAGCGATTTACTTTTGTTAAATATTACATTACAAAGTTGTGTTTTTATATTAATATAAAGAGATTCTGTGTGTTAAAAACTAGCGACTGACCCACTCTCGCTTCGCTTCGGTTCCTTCCTTTTTTTGCCAATTGTAACCTTCCAACAACACCCAAAAAGAAATCGTTGTCACCTCCGTTCGCTCGTGTATTAATAATAGGAGTACGCGCGGATTATCGCTCGGCTTATGTTATATTTCAACCAATTTACACAAAACATTAACAAATTGAAATTATAAACCTAAACCTTCCTCATGAATCACACTACCAATTGGTGAATACCGCATGAAAATCCGTACAGTAGTTTTAGAGTTTTTTGCGAACAGGGGCCCTACCAGCTAACTTTTCGAACTTTGGCGAGTCTGCCGGGCTTCACCTTAAAACAGATAAATCGAAGTAAGGAATTTCCTTCGATCAATAAAACCCTAGCCGTGTTATTACAAAATATTTTTAAACACTGTTTAACTAAACACCTGTTTAAATGTGATACTGCCACTTTTTTGACAATATTGTTTGAAAGAGACACAGAGACATCACATTTAAACAGGTGTTTAGTTAAACAGTGTTTAAAAATATTTTGTAATAACACGGTAGATGTCCGGTCAGTCTCAAAATGGCACCCCATTTCGTCCCACTTACAAACTGGGCGCTTATTTTGCACAAATGAAGTGATAAAAGATGTATTTTTGTACAAAATAAGCTTATTTTGTTCAAAATAAGTGATATAAAATGTGAGTTTGTACAAAATAAGAGGTGATTATGTACAAAATAAGCGCCAAGATTGTAAGTGGGACGCTATTTGAGGTGCCATTTTTGCGTACTGTTTTAGTTCGTGAAGCGTTATCTAGGATATACTTGATCGAAGGGATCGTATTGTACTATTTGCCGAAGTTATTTGGAAGCAGGGTTGGAAAAAACAGTTTTTTTTTTATTTAATAAAACAAACAGTTCAAAATGTTTTAAACAAGTGTTTTTTTTTTGTTTTTAATGTTTTTTTACTTATATTACTTTAAACCATCAATTTCAAATCAGTTAGACCTATACTGTATTATTCAGAGATGTTTCACAAAACTGGGGTGTAAATATTTACTAAGAATTCTAAGGCGAATTTGAAAATAGTCTAGAAATTAAATATTATCTGTGTTATTCAGAGTGCGTTCGTTAAACTAGGGCCAAAGTTAACATGGCGTTAGACTGCGGACTAACGCCATTTTAGCGCAAATCGTATTCAGAGTGACAGTTGACAGTTAACGTTTAGTCCCACCGTTTAAGGATTAAAAGGTGCATTGTGATTGGTTAACAAGAATTAAACCAGGTTTTGTTAGAACAGTCTTGCACCCCAGTTTTGTGAAACATCTCTGAATAACACAGAAAAACTTTTGAGCAGATTTTCATGCGGTTTTCTCCAATTGATAGTGTGATTCGTGAGGAAGGTTTAGGTACCTAATAATATAATTTTTCAAGTTTTTGTGTAAACTAACCTCCGCCCGCGACTTCGTCCGCGTGGACAATAGAAAAATCCCCAGATAGGTCCCTTTTGCCAGAGATTTAACAATAGGGCGACCATCAAATGATCTCCTTAGACTATGAAAGTTAGTACTACGGAGAGTTCAAGTTGTTTCCCAGACTCTACCCACCCGAATTCCTTCGCTCCCACTAGTACACCTGGCTAGTTCACGCGTTGAACTAGTGCAACTTTTTAATTAGATGAAACAGCTTAGATTTTAAATTGGATCCCAAGCCACCAAACTGTGAAAATATGTAGTGAAGTTAACCTACCTTCACTTGTCCACAGATGCATCTAAGTTCAGTGCAGTTGTTGTGCGCGGCTCTCGTGTCGCTGGCGCTGGGCGCGGCGGCTGTGCCCCCGGGGGCGGCGCCCCACCACGTCGCGCGCCGCTCCTTCTTCACCCTCCAGTGCAAGGGAGTCTACGACGCCGCCATTTTCGCCCGCCTAGACAGGGTTTGCGACGATTGCTACAACCTCTTTAGGGAGCCGCAACTCTATACTCTTTGCAGGTGTGTAAACGTTAACAGCGACATCTGTTAGCTGAATTTAAAACTACAAAATGCTATGCGAGCCAAATATAGTACTGTCAAAACGGCCATATTTGTTTGCGTTTCGCTTTCACTTCAGGGTGTAGGATGTGCAAGAAAAGGAACAAAGATCAAGATTGCCGTTTGACAGTACTATACTTATTTGGCTTGCATAGTGATTTAGTTTTGAAAATACAGCGTCAAAAGCTATTTAAATTGATTCACTGTAAATAAGGATGATAATAGTAGTTACCTATCCTATAGATACTTACTGAAAGTTTAAAAGACCTTCATTAATTTACTCTCGAAAGGTAACTTAAAGCAGGTGCGTGGTATTTGTCTGACATTATAGATGGCGTTGTGCTGCGTCAATATTATGACTGATAACACCACCTGTAGAGTATAATCTGCATTGTCCTTATTAGAGTTTACAGTAAAATATCGAAATTACTTACACTTTTATTTAAGGTGGCACCCTGATCGAAAGTGGCGCCGCGGTGAATTTTATTTAATATTGTAATTCTAATAATACACAATTTTAATAAAACTTCTCATGGAATTTTTAGGGCCCATAGTCTAGTATTATTAGACGGTATTATAACATTCCCTCGTATTTATTGCGAGAAGTACGAATAGATGGCAAAACTGCTAAAAGTGGCCGTTTTTGACACATTTGCTATCTTCTTCTACAAGTGACTACGAGGGAACGTAGTTACATCTTCTAAAAATACTAGACTCTAGGCCTTAAAAATTCCACGTAAAGTTTTTATGAAAAACATTTTCTTTTAACAACTTATTAAATAAAAACCTCTGAGGACGCCACTTTCGGTAGTATATCCACTTTAGACTAGACTAGACCAGATATTGTGTAAATACTTCTACAATACACTATTTTATATTTTAACAACATAAAATGACACTATTAATTGTTGGGGCAGGCAAGATTGCTTCACGACAAATTACTTCAAAGGATGCGTCGAGGTGCTACAAAAGACCGACGAAATAGAAGATTTCAAGATTTATATAAAACAATTACACGGGGCTGATCCAGGGATTTAGGTACCAACGGATTTTTGTTTTATTTTTTACTTGTTCCGTTTTCCACCCTGAAACAGCCACCCTAAGGTGGATATTCGGAAAACGCGTGTCCTTCTATCCACCCCATTATACTATTAACTATGGTGGGGTGGATAGATGGATGGATGGATAGATGGAATAGAAGGTTTTCCGAGTATCCACCTTAGGGTGGTTGTTTCAGGGTGGACAAACAGAATAAGCCTTATTTTTTACTTTTTTTGATGCACCTTGCATCTCTCCTTTCTCACTTCCGGCCTCGTTACTAAACCTTTCGCTGTTAATCTATCCTTCGATCTGGTCTATGGTTTATGCTTGACTTGGATTTTTAATAGATTTTCGGCACACTTCAGCGTATACACTGCTTTACTCACTTTATCTTTTATTTTTATTTATTTTTCTTCTGGGGGCGTATATTATAAGATCTACACTTCTAATACCTACAGCACTAACTCTTTCACTAAATGCACGAATGCACTTAACTAAGTTAGGCAACTTATTACTTACGGCATGACTTATGTTTCTTAAGCTTGACAAAAACGGATAGTCTTTCTTTCCCACTTTATTCATATCCAATATAGTACCTAACACATAAAAGTAGGCTTCTAATCCTAGAGTATGTAATCATATAAATTGCAATGTTTGGCGCATGAATTACTTATCTATCGTAACTAACTTTACACATTTAAGTTATGAAGCTAACATACTTTATTCTTTGATCTAATCTTCTAGTAATAAGATGCATGCTTAAAAATTTATTTAGAGATTTTCAAAAAGAACAGAATTGTTTTAAACATTATTCGTGTTATTACAAAAGATTTTTAAACATTGTATAACTTAGACACCTGTTTAAATCTGATATTTTAACTTTTTTGACAACAGGTATTATTTGAAAGAGACACATCACATTTAAACAGGTGTCCAAGTAAAACACCGTGTTATTACAAAATATGCTTAAACACTGTTTAACTTATACACCTATTTAAATGTGATGCCGTAAATTTTTTGACAATATTGTTTAAAAAAGACAGCATCACATTTAAGTGAGTGTTTAAAAATCTTCTGTAATAACATGGACAGTGTTTAAAATCTTTTGTAATAACACGGTATAACACTGAGTGTGTAAATTATAGATTAGCTGCTTTTCTTCAAATAATTATTTGTTGTTTTTCCTATAATTATGTTAGTTTAATAATGTTTGAAAATATAATCAAAAACTTTTCACTTTTTTAGTAATGAAACAAAGTTGTAATAATTGTTTTCTTTTTACAGGGAAAAATGCTTCCAAACGCCCTACTTCAAGGGTTGTATGGAGTCTTTGTACCTTTACGACGAGGAGGAACAAATAGATCAAATGATCGATTTTGTCGGGAAACGCTAACAAGATTTCGCGCCAACTCTTGACAGGACGCCATCTTGGCTTAACCCAACCGAGTGAAAAGACACCACAGTAAAGCAAACAACGTACAAAATAACGGTCAACGCAACTCCACCGCTTTGCCATCAAAAAGCATAAAAATGTCAAGTTCCTCCGATTGACGTTTGCTTGCTATCCTCAACTTATTCTAGTCGCGAGTTATTATGTTTGCAGCTAATAGGGTATTTGACTGTATTGAAAATATAGCTTTATATTTCTTCCTTGTATTAAAAAAATATAATAACGACAAAACCACAACTACATGTAGATAGACTTTATTTAATTGTGACATTACATTGTTTTTTTTTCAGCATGGTGTAGAACATCACAAAAAATATTCTAATAAAATTATTATGTCGTTTAATAAACAAAACCTTATATCTATTTCCAAAAGCAGTCAAATACCTTATTTTAATGTTATCATAATGTTTAGATAATGTGTATGATGTAAGGACATTTATAGTGTATTTTAATATTTTGTGTTATTAAGTGTTCTAAGCTTGGTAGCTAATGTAAAGTACATTGAAGATTTGTTTTATTAATTAGATCACCTCCTAGGTATTAAATTCTTTTTTCTACTTTTCGAGGCAGATGCAAACTTTCGCAGATGCTGGCCATCTTCTTTTTACATTAATCTGTCTCATAAAAACACTTAGGTATATCAGACTGAAAATTGTCAGTTTAATTTAATTGTAAAGCATTCCAATAGCAGTATTTAAAAACTATACTTACGCTTTTGTATTGAAATTATCTTAAATCCCCTTGTATTAATGAGTATTATGTATAAATATGTAACATAAGCTTAAAATAATTCACAATTTCACACAAGTGGCTTATAACAATTAACTGTCCGACAGTTTAGATTAGTTACTAGACAGGTTTTAATTTGAATTATTGCACTTTACTTAAACAAAACAATACACGACCGCCTTGTATCCATATTTTGTTATTGTAATAAGTTTCATGGTTTATCAAACTAGTCATTTCAAATATATTACAATATGTACATCATTTCCCGATAAAAAATTGCAAAGATATTGCAGAAAATCCGTTTGCCATAAATTGCTTGTTATACATAGTATTATATTATGAAATAAAGAATTTTGAAAAGACAACGTTTGCCATAAATAGATTTAAAAGAAGAATTCATAGTTTTAATTTTTTTTATAACAAGGCGCTGGTCGTGTCCTGTCTCCTGGCTGGTTTCGGAACAATTGGACTAGAGTTTAAATTAATTCATTTTAATTAGTTTTTAAGTATTTATAGAGATTTATTTTTATATAATTCCGACCTATTTATTTTATATTTGTTACTATGAACGTTTTATTTATTTTAGCAGTTCTAATTGAGAGTATATTGTGTGTACCAGTGAACTCGTGCTTAGATTTTAACCCATTCTCTGATTGTATATAATTTAGTTGGGGTTACTTTTCTCTAGTACAGCCTATTTTCTTCTCAATGTTCGAATCTCATCTTTCTAGTAATTTTAGCGTTTCTTTATAAATTATTTAAATGTTCTCTTCTCAAGTGTTTACTATTATGTTTATCTCGTACAAGTCTGTTACATGTATGATAGAAAAATGGTGCCAATTCCCGAGATACTAGGTTTATTAAAAATAAGATAATGGTTAATGAAATGTTTAAACATATTATTATAGATCAATGTGAAAATAATTGTAAAAAAATATTGAATTAACAAAATATTATTCAATTTGTATAAATTTTATAAAGACGGCTAAGAAACGCTACGGGTTCCATAAAATATATTTCATTTTGAAAATCGATTGTATTTTTACTGATTCACCTTTTATTATTAATACCTACCTATTTTTCCCTAGAAAAAAAAATACTTGCTTACCTAGTTAGTAATTAAAACTTGGTCATTCTTTAACATAAATTATTGGACAATTGAAAAACGAATGTTGCTCTACAATCGTGAAAATAATATAATATAAATAATATAAAATAGTATAAAAATAATAATCGTGTAAAATCGAAAAAAACGACAATTAATTTACCAATTTATATTCCTCACATACTTAATAATTTTCTGGTAATGTGAATAATACAAAATCATACTTAACTTACATTAATATAACAAAATTGTTCTTTGATGCATAAAATTCCATCGCCAATGTGAGCCACAATATAACAAAATGCTATAAAGCTGAAGAATTTATTTCACAGAAAAAATAATATAAGCGAGTGTAACAAATAATAATTTTCTATACAAGTAAACACGATAGTTAGCATGTCAAAATATCTGTAAATTTTAGTACTTAACCAAACAGTCTTTCTTTTCACCTAATGCATTAATAATGTAGAATCATTTTTTTAACATAAATTATTTGACACAGTTTTCACATAACCAATTGGCTCAGTCGCAAAATCTATCCGTGTTATTACAAAAGATTTTTAAACACTGTTTAACTAAACACCTGTTTAATGTGATGCTGTCTCTTTCAAACAATATTGTCAAAAAAGTGACAGCATTTAATTTAAACAGGTGTTTAGTTAAACAGTGTTTAAAAATCTTTTGTAATAACACGGTATAATTTTTTATAACTTGTTGAACAGTAACAGCTTACTCTAAAAAACGTACCTTTTGCGAAAGATGCATTTTGCGAAAGTTACGTTTTGCGAAAGATGCGTTTTGCGAAAGGTACGTTTTGCGAAGGTACCTTTTCTGCGAGAGGTACTTTTTGCGAAAGGTGCGTACTGCGACTGAACGAACCAGTTATATTGCAATTTAAATGCAATTAAATTATACACTACAAATGGCACTAAATTTTAAAGTAAAATAACTATGACATTTTATTTTACTTAAAAAGGTGATATTGATAATAGGAAAAAAAAATAATATAACATAAATAGTTGACAATATTAAAACAGCAAGTTTGAGCTCAAAAGGTTACTTTAAGCACACAATCTATCAAAATCGAATCTAGTAATTGACAGCTATTATAACCAGGGCTCAAAACCGGTTCAAAATTAACCTGTATTATAACGGTTAAACCCGTTTTATCGCAAAATTGCGTTCCCTGTGCGGTACCAAATAGGAGCGATACTTTGAACCTAAATAAACCGGTTTATTCCTAACGATCGCCCAGGCAGTCATATCATAGGGGATTCCCCTGTAAAGAAACAAAACGAAATGGGTTGCCAGTTTAAATCGATAAAAAATCGGAAGAATTGCCTTATATTCTCAGATATTCTCATAAATCGTGAAAAAAACTTTACATTTCGGTAGGAGAGGCTCCATATCGGTAGAAATAACGAAAAATCGGTAGGTTCGAGACCACTGAGCGAAAAGTTTAACCGGTTAGTGGTTTTTCAACCGGTTCATAGGAACAGAACCCTTTTCAAAAAGATCCACCTATAATTTCGTCGAACCAAATCAAAAAATTTACTGGTTTCCAAGCCCTGATTATACCGTAAGTGGAACTAAGATTAAGGGCATGAAAAGATTGTCATGAAAACGAATAGAGATATTTTTTATGTTTTTTTAAACTCCTCCTCCTACTTCCAAAAAAGGAACTAAGTTTTGGAAACATACATTATTTTTCGTTTTCTCCAGCCGAACTGGATTCGATATAAATAGATTTTCGTGTTAAAAATACAGCAGGATATAGAATGAAGTTACCCAACTTTCACAACAAACTGAGTAAATATTAGAAAATATATTATAGCACTGGCAACATTATCACATATAAAATAAAAAAATACTTTTAATTGTACCAACGTAAATGTACTAATTAACTTCTTACATTATTTAAATACAAAAATATTTCATATCTAATCTACATTTTATTTCAAAGTAAATATAAAGAATTTAATGTAACATAATTTCATTTAATTAATCACACTGCCATATCACAAATTCACTGGTTTTTTTTTAATGAGGTGATGATACAAAAGATATGTAAGTACAAATATTCTTTGTTTACAAGGCCATTATTTAAAATCACCCGGGTAAAATTATTATTGTCAAATAGGTTTCGTTGTCATGTTACTGATAGATTGTATTATCACAGAATAGGTAATAGTACTAACGTACAGAAGTTGCACTCCGCAGAATCAATTAAATAAATAGCGACTCTAGCCCCGACACAATAAAGTGCAATTCAGGTCGCACAGCGCTCCATTCGCTCCAAAACATGCACTTAGCAGTTGCTTCTCTTTCTATCGCGTGGGTCTATAGTCCAATAAAACTAGCTTTATCGGGACATAATAAGATAACTGAAATTTTCTTTTTCTATGTCATAAATTAGTGTTAGTTATAGTTAAAATAAAAGGAATTAAACATTTAGAAACTTCGCATAAAACTAAAAAAAATTGAACTACTGAGAAATACATTATTGTTAAAACGTAAAAAATAAATGTTTAATTTTTGTCTAAAATGTCTAAAAAGACGCATCATAGCTTAATAAGATACAAGCATCATAGTTACCATTTTGGCTTATCTAGATATTGAGATCAGATGAATACTGTGAAAAAAACGAAGATGCGAATTTGGATTGAGTTTAATTTTGCTATTAGGTGATAGCATTTTAATGCACCATAAAATTATACTAACAAGGTATTTGGTTAACTATTTTGCTTTTAGGAAAAAGCTAGGTAATGTACGAAATCTCATGATTTTTATATGAAACGGTTACCACCCCGGATTTCTTACATCACATATCTAATTAATATTTGACACTTAATGTCAATATCCGATAAACTAATAAAAACAACGAGTTTATTAATTATGTCTAGATAAAGCTAGTTTTATTGGACTACTATCTTTTCCGCCGTATGAAATTTGTCCTCTCAGAGGACGCCGAGCGCTTCATACTCGCGCGCGGAGTGACGGAGCCTTGGATTTATATGAAAGCCCTTTATTATATGAAAGCTTGGCAATTTTTTTTTTTGAATTTTTTACTAGTAACACTTTTTCTGTTTTTTTGCTAACAAAAGTAATCAAGTGTAAACACTTTATTTGTCGAAAATGTCGGTCAGACACATTACTTTCTCCGAGGAATTTTCATCCACTTTTAATACAAATTTGAATTTAATTCAAAATACAAAGACGCGACACCTAATTTTACAGGATGGTGTCAATCTCACATTAACCAGATAATGATATTTCATCTTTAACTATCCGAATGGAAGAGCTCGAGAAATAGAATCGATCAAATATTGTTACCGGCCAGCAAAACTACAGCCTCTTTAGTTTTCTCTTTGGTTTTATTTCTTCTAAATTCTAAATTCCATTGGCATTTTTTTATAAGAACATTTAGAACAGTAAGTTAGTCGTATAGATTTTTAAAGGTTCGATATTTTCGCAAATACGATTGATCGTTGAGTAATAATACCTTTTAAAAATAAAAAGACCTTAAAAACGACCTTTTTGTTTTTTCATGTTGGATATTTTAGCCCTTTTTTATAGATTTTCGTGCATATTTTAGCTATTTTTCTTGCAATTTTGCACGCATATATTGATCTTTTTATGTTGCATATAATCGGGTCTTTATTTATAAACATTCATGGTAAAACAGTTGTCAATAAAAGATCATTAGGACTGGACGTGGTCTTTTTCTTCGTAATGCTCGATCCTCAACAAATCTTTGTTAAAAATAAATAAGGTTCTTCAGCTGATATCACCTCATTAAAACAACCAATCAGATCACGTCATACATACTACAAATTACATCTAAAACCTAAACCGAGACCGAGCAAGATAAATTGAACTTTGCACTTCAGTATTTTACCTCACGTTAAAAAATAATATTATTTAATAATAATGTTACTACTGTTAAACAATTTGAACTTTATTTCCACATAATTAGAGTAGTATTTTAAGTGCCTGCAAATTGCGCCTATGCCTTTACAGCCTTTTAAAACGATGTTTCTGAAATTAAGTAGTAAAAAATGATCAAAACGCGGAATGATTTAAGTTATCGGCATAAGAATAAATAAAACTGACTAGAACGGACACTCCCGCTCCGAACAGGCTCAAGGTCACGATATTAGCCTACACGTTAAACGGGATACTAGGTCGGGCTATCACAACTAGGGTTGCAAAATTACGTAATTTTACCGAAAAGGCTGGTAAATTACGGATATTTTACCGTAATTTATATAAATTACGGTAAAATTACCAGCGACTATTAGCGTCTTTTATTTATTTATTTCAGCTTTAGAGTAAAAAGCAACACTGATTCATGGTATCTAAGCATTGAAAACAAAAAAATAGGATATTCAATTGCGATGATCGTAGTAAAATGAAGGAATTATGACATTTCCATACATCTACTCTCGGCAATATCTACAATTCTTCACCTCGCGTTTTATACTGCTTAGTGCGTGAACTTTTTAGTTTTCACTTAAGGTTTTTTTTAGTTTTTCACTTAAAATAGTGGTTTCACATTTTGGAGCTCAGATAGGCTGTCTCACTCATACTTTTGAACTTAAAAAAATAACTTGATTTATTTTTGGTGATTGTTTTCAATACATCATCAAAAGAATAGTATTACGAATATTAAACATATATTGTTTTTGTTGAAAAAAATACATTTAAATGTACAAAAACTAGTTGTAATTTCACCAAGTAAATCAAAAACGTATCTGTAAATAAATATAAGTAAGTACGTGAAATATTCGTGATAGTATTCTTTTGACTATTGAAAACATTCACCAAAAATAAATCAAGTAAGTAATTTATTATTATTTAAAAAGTTCAAAAAAGTGAGTGAGTTAGCCTATCTGAGTTGCAAAATGTGTCAGACAACGCTCTTATAGACTATAATTACTTCACCTCGCGTTTCCTATCTTATTCGGTTAATAGCTACGGCTTGATACGTGAAAGGGAGGTCGGCGTTTTTTTCGATTTTCACTTAACGGACAAACAGACTAACAGATAAGCACATTTTCCCCTGTAATAAAAAAATATAAGTACTTTAAATACATTTTTTACTGAAAATTACCGTAATTTATCGAAAAATACCATAAATTACGTAATTTATCGTTTTTTACCGAATTTTACCAAGGTAATTTTACCGATTTGCATCCCTAATCACAACTGGCGTCGCCGCACGCGCATTTGCCTGTTTTTGCGTTCCGTAATATTTTCTCTGTGCGTAAGATCTTATCAACAAATTTTATTACAATGGCGCCAAGTTATTGTGCTGTGTTTGGTTGTGCAACCAATTCGAAAACAATGGCACAATTAAGTTTTTTTATATGAGGTAAGTAATATTTTCTAAATATTTTTTCGTTTTCGTACCTAATTCACCAAAAGGTCATGAACAGATTCTTTGGCGCAAGGCACAATACCGGATGTAACAAGACCCTCAACGAAGCCGAGGTCTACGTATTCTGCCCGTCATCAGGACCATTTCTTTTCAAAATAATTGCTGGGAAACCATATTCATTTTTGGTGTTAAAAAAGCAATGCATACATTTACACGCAATGTAACGCGTACAAAAGACCGCGCTTGCAAGTGAATGCTACACAGCTGCGTGCGGCCGAGTTGAAAGGCAACGTTTATGTGCCTGCTCATGAAATACTTTGAGTGATGACGTTTTGAAGCCATTGTTTGTTATGAAATACATACAATTTTGATAATGTTTCTGTAGACAAAAATTAGGAAATAAAGAATAAAATAAGATTTCATAAAAAAATTGAAAAAATATTTTTCACTTTGACCTTCAATAACTTCGTAGGTATTTATTTCCCAGGTATAGTCTACAGACAAAAATGATACTGATAGGCGGAATGCGTGGACTTCGGCTTCGTTGAGTGTCTTGTTACACCCGTTATGTACCTACCTAAATAAGTACTTACTTATTTACCACGGGCCCTAAAAACTCCACGTAAAACATTATTGAAATAATTTTCTATTAATAACTCATCAAATAACCACTTGCGGTCATACAACTACCTTAAAGTATAATAAATAGAGAATCAGTCATACCCAGCTTTATACAATACTATTTCGTATCTATTCTTATGATTTCGTTACGTGATGAAACATAACGAAACAGTAAGAGGATTAAAACCTAAAAATGTTTTAGAAGTACCTAGATTTTTGTTCAAAAACTTAATTTCGATACCAAATGTTTATTTACTTTATTTATACAAACTCAGGAGTACGTAAGTACTTACCCAGAAAAAGTGAATATTTTATTTTTGTATCTACTAACTAGAATAAAATAATGATTTCAAACTAAAGAAAAACTAATAAATATTTTAGCGATATTATCTTTAAACGTAAGCAATGTTTAACAGTAAGCAACCCCGGCAACACGCTTGGACGACAGCGGGGCGTAGCGACGTGAAAGGGGAAGTAGTTATATAAATGGCGGCATTTGGGACTCGGTCAAAAAAGAGTCCGTTCTAGTCAGTTTTATTAATTCTTATGTTATCGGTTAGTATAAAACGCACTCACATACATATTCATAGAAGTGAAGGAGTTAAATGCTGACGCACGAAAATCATTGCTTCAGGCTCGATTTAAAACCACATCTGCAAATCTTCGTTATCTAAAGTTTTTTTTTTATCTTTGTCATTTGTATGAAAATGTGTGATAGAGAAGGCGCTATACTAACTCGTTTCCGTGAACAGTATATAGTTTAGGAGGCTGGTGCATGCGTTATAAAATGTTCTGTTTTTCCTCTCACTCACTCGTATACTATTTTTTTATAGACCGAGATAGAAATACCGTAACACGTTACGCTGTCGCCTGTGTATATCAGTTTCGTGACCTCAATTCGACACTTAAATCAGACATTTTCATAGTTTACCTATAATATCTAGCACCTTTACAAAATTTCAATAATACAGTTTATTTGTAAAATTATATTACAGTTGAAAAGCTAGTATGGGAGGTTACAGCGGCTTTTATTTACAAAAGACAGGTAACAACTCGTCTACTCTTATTATTTATAACACTAACGGAAAAAGAGTTTTATAACATTTCTTTCTACATATAAAACTACATAGGGGAAGATAAGTTCAATTTTCGAGTCTATTAAGAGTTAGTTTATCGTACATATTCTAGGAACATAATTGGGGGCCTGCAGCCGGTATATCTGGTGACTTTATACAAAAATAACTCTTAAAGCATCGTAATAAAGGTCTTGTAGAGCAGCTGCCACAACTGTACTGCCCCATAAAATGGTTATGGCGTTTTCTATTATTTAATCTGAAGTTATTAGTAGTTTGTAGGTTGCCACACGTTATTAACATTTTAATCAAACAAAATAACTTAGATACTTCTTAGATACTTTTGGAAATAATCCAGTGTCGTATTAACACGTGCTAAAATAAAATAATATATAATTATTACAGATAACATTGTAGGAAACATTTTGCTTTGGATATAAAAATATTATGCAATTTTAAGTAGTTTATTCTATTATCAATTTAGTTGCATAATAATAAATATACTTAATACCCAAAGATTAATTTTACTTTTTAGTGATCCTTGACCCTTGTGATTTTTGGGAAAACGTAAAATAAACAGGTTTTTAGTTTGAAGTCGGTTAATTTTATAATATTGTCATATGTTCTAGCTAAAAAACATACAATTTAACCAATTCTTTAAGTGTTTTATTATTTCAATATTAAAACTGTTACTTTAATAAATACATTGAAAAAAGCAGTCGATGATTTCGTGGCATTTACTGCGTGTAACAGTCGAAAAACCTAAGCTAAGCTACTACAGCGCACTCTCAACTGTTGTGTACCGAAGTATACCGAGATTTCTTAGCGAAAACCGCTGGTTTGTATGAAGACGTGGTACTTATTATAAAGAATTAGACGTGGTACCTATATATCGTTATAAAGAATTATTACACGCAGGTTGCCCTGAAACGATATAATACCATAAAACCAATCTACACGATCCAATTTATACTATACAATATTGACTCTAAAGACATACATTTAGCGTGCCCGCAGACTACAGACCAAACTGTCGGCCGATAATTGGCCGATAGTTGGTTTTGTATGAAGAATCGGCCAATACCAAATCGTTGTAGTGTGCGCACTTGCATACTTCTTCATACTGTTTCCAACTATCGGCCGACAGTTTGGTCTGTAGTCTGCGGGCACGCTTAATGTAGTACAATATTTAACTCCTGAAGACATTGTAGGATCGGAACGTAAGGTGGGGCCGGCCAGTCCCCTGATTACGTAACTCTGATGCTAAAAATTCTTGTTTGAATTCGATTGAAACTGTTTGAAATTAATGAAATTGGCAATTTCAGTTGATTACAGAGTGCTATAATGCTAAATAGTACTTTGCTAATAAATTAAACTGTCAGGGGGCAGCTATTCTCTTCCCACGATGGCTTAAGACTACGTCACACTAAAGTGTTACGTGATTGGTAGTTTGAGAAAGCATCGCAAAATTGGTTGAGAGACCTTGTTTTCTTGGATCATGGCTCTAATAACATACAACAAGTACCTTATGCCTGGATACACTACACAGGGCTGCACGGATCGTTGTCCATCTCTAAGCAGTAATCTAGATGGTCACCCATCACTGCGTAGCTATCGCACTTGAACTTCAAGCACTTTGGACATGTGTAGATCTGCAAAAGAAATGTTCTGTGTTAAACACTTGTTGATTAGCGTGTTAGAAATGGTTAGGAATCAAGTATATGTTGGCAAATTAAAATAAACTGTATTACTTGCGCTTAAAGCACATTATGTAAAAAGAAAAAAGTGTGTAACGGCAAGAGTCATATAACATTGTATATAACGTAGGAAAAGATCTTACTGCCAAATCTGCCAACATGTACTTGTAGCATTGTTAACTGCTACAACTGTTAGGTAAGATTTCATGCTTAAGGAGCGTTTGCACTGCGTACATTAAAATGTAACACAGCAAACAAATGTTATAAGGGCGCATAACATAACAATATCGATGTGAAGTCGGTTTAAAACTATCAAGCAATGAAAATCGCCTCTTCTTACTTATAATATAAGTCTTAAAGCAAATAACACCAGTCAGACAACTCAAATCGACACACAAAAAAGTAGTACCTAAATACTTTCTGTTAAATCACTGTTAAGATTATTTTTTAAATTAACAGTATTCACTGTAGTAATCTGACGTTTACGGTTGTAACCATGAACGTTTGAGGCTTGTTTAAAAATGACCCAGTTGAACCATGAACGCTACTGACTTTGTGTGAGTGAACTGAATCACATTTAACGAAACACAGTACTAGTATAAGGCAACATTATTTTACAATGTGACATTAGAATTTGTCAGTTTACTTCAGTGAATTAATAAATAGAATATAGTAAATGAAATCATTATAAAAACAAAATACACTATATAATGTATCTAAAAGTTAATAAGTTAAGTATGCAGCTAGAGTTACTGTCCTAGCTCTACACTCAAGAAAATATTAAATACTAATAAAACAACAGAGAAAAAAAACATCAAAAACAACACCATGAAATGTATAATCCTCACCTCGAAATGTCACAATATAGTTGAATTGGGTAAAATAAAATCAAAACAATGTTTAAGCCTGAAATGATTGTACTGAATAAAATAAATATGAGAATGCATTTGATATTTTTATAAATAAAACAGAGAACAAATTAAAATAATAAATGCAAATTATCTTATTTTTTATATCTACTAGTTTGCTACTGATTCACATAGGTTCTATAAAATTTAATAAAAAAAATACATAACCATTTTTTCAGTACTAAAAATGCTATACATTATGTAACAATTACATAAATAAATAATAAATACTACGAGCTAGAAGCCTATTAAATCTGACTAATATTATAAATGTGAAAGTTTGGATGTTTGTTACTCAATCACGCAAAAATATCTGAACCGATTTGCGTGTTTGGCACACATATAGTTCATAACCTGGTTTAGAACATAGGATACATTTTATCCTGGTCAAAGGTTCCCCATAAACAGATTGACAAAATAAATTCTTCGCACAAAAGTATACTACAATATTATTACTACTACTATTTAAACTACTATATTCTTGTTTTTATTATTAAATTATTATTATTATTTGACAGTTCCGACTCATTGCAAAGCGCAAAGACGTTCAAACTTTTTTGGCCTATGAGACTGCTAGCAAAGTGAGCATGTTTATATGAAAGTAACTCTGGCGGATTTCTTTGTACAAAAGTGTTTTATTATTTTTAATAAGTGGGCGGAATTCTTTGTAGTTATCGCTCGCTACAGTAGACACGAGTCGACATGTTGTTGCAACAGTATGACTATGAGGGTCTTGAAAGACTGGTCGCACACAGGGCGGCGTCGTGTTATTCGACCGTTGAACATCTGACTCATCTCATTGCAGGGACGTTCAAACTATTTTGGCCTATGAGACTGCTAGCGAAGTGAGCATGTTTATATGAAAGTAACCCTAGCGGATTTCTTTGTACAAGAGTATTTTATATTTTTTAGTAAGTGGGCGGATTTCTTTGTAGTTATCGCTCGTTCAGTAGATACGAGTCGACATGTTGCTGCAACAGTATGAGGGTTTTGAAAGACTGGTCGCACACCGGGCATGCGTATCACAGCGGCGGTGGCGAGTTATTACACCGTTGAATATCTGACTCATTGCAGTGACAATTTTTTGTTTTTGAGATTGCAAAGTGGACATGTTTATTTTTATTTTATCATAAGAAGACCAACAGTCTATTTTACATACAATATAATATGAAAATAACATCGGTAAGTTCGCCATTTGACAATAACGCGGGCGAATTTCTTTGTACACGAGTGTTATGTTAATGATCGCTACAGTAAACACGAGTCGACATGTTGCTGCAACAGTATGAGGGTCTTGAAAGGCTGGTCGCACACGGGGCAGTCGTACCGCAGCGGCGGCGGCGTGACCTCGCGGCTAACTTCCATACTCTCGCCTTCTGACACTTTCTGCTTCTTCGCGTCGCTCTCGTCTCTAGATATCTTCTGTTTCTTGATAACCTTAGCCGATTGTTTACAAGTAAATATGGGGAATATCGCAGCGAGAGTTGAGACTGATTTTTTATCGCTTTTTCATTGTAAGAGTTATGATTAAGAAATCTAACATATCACAACCATCTAGTGAACATAAAATAAAAAATTGATAAGGAATGGAGATGGCAACCCAAACTAATTGTAAATGTCGCTGCGTACGCTTGTTCCTAAGACAGTCCCAAGACGTTTTTATTCTTACAGAATTTATTATTTTCTTCTATATCCAGATTTTTCGGAAATTTGAAAGTGCCAACATATTTACAGACTATTACACAGAATTTGATCATTTTAAAGCTATAAAAACGATTTTTAAAGTAAAAGTCGTTTGTTTTGATAGTTCTCGTGGAACAAGCGTACGCAGCGCCATTTTGACAGTTGCCTTAGAGTCGCAAAGAAAGTGATGTCAATTTCTACGACCGACGTCTAACTAGTCGATATAACAGACAAGTGTCTGTATTATAGTTTGCACAGTTACGTTTACTATACTCGATAGCATTTTTAGTAAGCAATTTTGTAAGTACAGCGCCTCTGGCGGTAACTACACAAAACTAAAAGTTTTCGTATTTATATTTAGTCCAATTTACTCCCCTGTGGTACGGTAGCTTTAAAAGTGCCGAAACGTCGGGAAAATTCAAGCAAATACAAACTTAATACCAACTAATCAACAAAGTACTTTCAATAAAACCGCGCTAGTTCAAAGTTTTCATACAAATATTAACTACAGTCACTATCGAGTACGAATTGAGACCCGATCAGATTACTCCGTAAAAAAGTACATACCAAATAAAGCTTTAACACCTAAGTAATAACGAATAAAATCTGAGGTCTCAAGTGCAGTAAGCGTAAACTCATAATACGCTTACGCCCTTATTATTAAACGAAGAATAAGTTTACACCTAGTTTAACCAAAAAGTTTGCTTAGGACGCTTTGAGACGTCAAACGTAACGAGTAATATTGTTAAGCTAAATTTTTGGTTAAACCAGGTGTAAACTTAGGCCGCGTTCCGATTCACGCCAACAGTGGTCACAGCGTGTGACGTCATTCTATACCGGTCCGAATCATTAGCACGCTGTCAGCACGCTCACGATACTTTTGATTCGGACCGCTCGTGAGAGCGCTAACACCGCTAACGTTGGATTGTTTTTAACAACGTAACCTCAAAAAGGGAATATTAATTCTATAAGTAAATAAAAAGGCACTAATGAATATAAACAAGTTATTTCACTCTGACCAATTATTTACTTACCGATTTATAAACCATCAAAGCTTCAAAATATTCATTACCACTGCTAGCTCTCTCAACATCAATTTATTATAATTATTTCGTTCAAAGCTTCACAAAACACATGTAGATCAGTAAATTCAGCCATCTTTTCTAAAAATCACAAATAATAACCACAAATTTCAACAAGAATGAACTTGACAAGGAAGTTTGACAGCTACACCGACTACGCTCACAGTGCTTTGGTAGAATACGCCGAGCGTCGTTAGCACATACGATGTCGTCATGTGACGTCACTTCAACTGACGTGAGCGTTCTATGCATGAATCGGACCGGGCGTTAGCGCGCTAATAGTGCTGCAATCGTGATTCGACACTTGGCCTTAATCTTCGTTTATTAATAAGGCCGCTTAAGTATACTTACTTGTTTCTTCTGTGTGCCGTTGGTCGCGGGGCGCGTGGCAGCCCCGTTGGGCGGGCGGGGGCGCGCGGGGGCGGACGGGCCGGGGGCGGGGGCGCCGGGGGCGGGGGCACTAGCCGTGGCCGACCAGTACACACTGGAGTCTAGCTTGCGTACTTCCTCCAACTGCCCGAAAATTGACTATTTAGCTAAACAACTATTGATCTGCTACCTGGGGGCTGTAGGCTGATTGTCTAACTTTGTTGCAAGCAACTTTGACAGAAATCCCAATGACATTGCTGCTTTAATAAGAACCAATGTGACAACTATCTTACTTAAAGCAGCAATGCAACTGCGATTTCAATCGAGAATTGTTAGCAACAGCCTTACGTAATTCGGGGTCAGATTATGTAACTTTGTTGCAATCAACTTTGACAGAAATCCCAATGACATTGCTGCTTTAATAAGAACCAATGTGACAACTATCTTACTTAAAGCAGCAATGCAACTGCGATTTCAATCGAGAATTGTTAGCAACAGCCTTACGTAATTCGGGGTCAGATTATGTAACTTTGTTGCAATCAACTCTGACAGAAATCGCAGTTACATTGCTGCTTTAGTTAAGAACCAATGTGACAACTATCTTACTTAAAGCAGCAATGCAACTGCGATTTCAATCGAGAATTGTTAGCAACAGCCTTACGTAATTCGGGGTCAGATTATGTAACTTTGTTGCAATCAACTCTGACAGAAATCGCAGTTACATTGCTGCTTTAGTTAAGAACCAATGTGACAACTATCTTACTTAAAGCAGCAATGTAACTGCTCTTTCAATCGAGAATTGTTAGCAACAGACTTACGTAATCAACGGGCTGATTACGTAACTCTGTTGCTAACAATTCTCTATCGAAATCGATTGACACCGCAGTTACATTGTTGCTTTAAGTAAGATAGTTGTCACGTTGATCATTGTTACTAACACTAACTAATATGAGCTCTGCCTGGAATAAAGAACTTAATGGTTCTTACTGAAGCAGCAATGTAACTGCGATTTCTATCAGAGTTAATTGCAACAAAGTTACAAAATCAGCCTCCTGGGGCCGTACCAGCTAACGCTCCGAAGGCAAGTCTGCCGGGCTTCAAATTAAAACAGATAAATCGAGCCCCAATCAAGCCAAAATGGCGAACCCCAATTCATGATGTCACACGAACATCGAAATAACTTCGGCAAATAGTACAATACGAAATTCCGTACTTCGATTTAGCTCGTAACTCTGATGCAATCCACTCTGACAGAAAGCGCAGTTACATTGCTGCTTTAGTAAGAACCAATATGAGAACTAGCTTACTTAAAGCAGCAATGTAACTGCGGTTTCAATCAATTTCAATCGAGAATTGTTAGCAACAGAGTTACATAATTTTGGGGCTGTCTTAAGTTGAAACCCGGCTGAGCCGCCGAAGTTCGAAAAGTTAGCCGGTAGGGTCCCAGCATCGTTCGAAACGGACAACAAAGAATACTATAATCCGTTTGATGACGATACGGAACAACGGATGCTGAGATTTTAGTTTCAGTAAGTAGTTTATTTTTGCACGCATTACCCAGTCATATAATAGGGATAGTGACAAATTTTTGGAACCGCTTAAGTTTTTTTTTTTATTATTTATAGTTATAAGTAGACATGTAAATAATACGAAAAAATCCGGCCAAGTGCGAGTCGAACTCGCGCATGAAGGGATCCGTACCAAGAAAAGACAAACAAAAAACACGTTTGTTGTATGGGAGCCCCACTTGAATATTTATTATATTCTGTTTCTAGTATTTGTTGTTATAGCGGCAACAGAAATACATCATCTGTGAAAATTTCAACTGTATCATTATCACGGTTCATGAGATACCGCCTGGTGACAGACAGATGGACAGTGGAGTCTTAGTAATAGGGTCCCGTTTTTACCCTTTGGGTACGGAACCCAAAAAAAAATGAATAATTTCAATAAAAAATCAAAATAAATTATTTAATGTTTAATTTTTCCGCCTTAACGCTCCAAGCATTGATCAGGAGGAATCTAGGAGAAATTCTATACTAAATTGGACAGCAAAGTCCGCAAGTTGACTACCACAGCTTTCGATCGAAATCAAATTTAAATAAAATCAAATTGTATTTTTAAAAAACCTATCCAAAGTTACCTCGTTTTGTATGGAAAACCATAAAGTAGACCCTATTTTCTTTCGAGCAGTATATTCTTCAAACTAGCTACAGCTTCAAAACCATCAAGCTAATCAAAATAAGATATAGGACATATTTTGTATATAATTAAATAATAGATATTTTTTTTGCATTTGACATTTTTTGGTACCTATTAATGTTTTCGCAAAATACTTAAGAAACCATTAACAGGGACAAAGGAGATGTCCGCGTTGCCCCAGTTTCATTTTATTTAATTACTTTCATATTTAAAAAATGCTAATTACATTTTATTTAGGTATAGTATCAGTCAAGAATTGTTTTATATTTAGAAAAACAATTACAAAAACATTAAGTTGTTTTCTGAAGTATTATGTGAAAAAAATGTAAGTAAATAGTACTATCATGGTAAAAAATTTTGATTTAAAAGCGTTTTAACTTAAAAATCCCACTTTTTAATGCAGAAAATAATTATTAATCTGATTCTAGAGTAAAATACCTACTCTGACATACTACTTTAATTAAGACGCGATAGACTTTCATTTTTTGAGAATGGTGAGGCAAATGACATAGGCGCGATGGGACATGTCCTTTGTGCAAAACACGGTGCGGGGGGGTGAAGCATCAGGTGGAAAGGGGAGAGTTATGAGTTTTGAACAGCAGACCCAAAGGTATGATATCACACAAGTTTCAAAACTTTATCAATTTGTTTATATTTCCCATACATTGATAACATAGAATTGCCGGATTAAAATGATGGGTGTTAACAGCTGCTAAATGAACCCAGAACAATATTCCATCGTTGAGTTGGGTATGAAATCATAGAAGGGCTCGAGTTTAATTATGGGTCAGCTTTCCCAATATTATTTTGGAAGTAACGGGACTTAAGGCGGTTGTATGACCGAAAGTGGCGCCCTCAGAGGTTTTTATTTAATAAGTATTAATAGATAAAGATTTTAATAATGTTTATCGTGGAGATTTTAGGGCCCATGGTCTAGTATTTTTAGAAGGTATCACTACATGCCCTCGTAGTCATTCGTAGAAGTAGATAGCAAATGTGTCAAAAACGGCCACTTTTAGCAGATTTCTATCTACTTCTACCAGTGACTACTAGGGAATGTAACGATACCGTCTAAAAATACTAGACTGTGGGCCCTAAAATCTCCACGATAAACATTATTAAAATTGTGTATTAGAATTGTAATATTAAATAAAATTCACCGCAGCGCCACTTTCGCTCAGGGTACCACCTTAACAAAAAAGTTAAAAAAACTTCCATAAAGAAAGTTTATCAGTTACTTAATGCTCATTATTTCAGTGAGTGATGTTTTTAAATATGCTGTCTTATGCATGTCTGACATGACAATGTAATGTAGATAGATCAGAAGTCATACCTGTGCAGTGAGTTCCTTAATTCTCTTCTGCGCCGTTCTCAAGTCGGTCAGAATGTTCTCTTTCTGACACGCCATCTTCTCTCTCGATTCACGCTCGGCTTCGAAATCACTCCTGATAAATAAACATTTCTTAAAGTATACAGATTTAATTAATTTCTTGAATCGATTTTCAACTTTATATCCAACCCGCTAAACTTCAGAATTCCCTGTAATGCAATATACTCAGTAGGCGCTCAGTAGGTACAAGACAATTAATACCATCAAAAGCCCATTGTGATCTCAAGCACGTCGTTCAGATCACAGTTGGATTGTAAAACTGTGGTTCAGATTAAAACGAAAAAATCAAGGCCTCGCTCAATTTCAAAATTACCTGCTTTATAAAGTCGAACCACGTGGCCACAGGGGAACTGACTTGTTTATATATATGTTACGGCTGATACCCGAAGTGCAGCTAAACCTAGTTTTAGCCCGCTAAAACTAGGTGTAGCCGATAGCTGTTGGCTAAAACTAGATGAACCGATCTGCTTTACCCCTGTAGGTCCCGAATATAGGTTAGAAATTTCGAGGTTATTTTTTTCTAACAGACAACAGAAATATTTTTTTTAATACCCCATGCTACACCTAGTTTTAGCCGGCTACACCTAGTATTAGCCGCGTGTAAATCACATAATCAAAAAATCAGCTGTTTCATATAAAAGTACAAAATCGACTCGACTATAATGTATGGAAAAGCTGATTTTTTTCGCGATTTCGTGGTTAGCCCCATAGTAAAAGTTGTTCATTTACGTGGTCTGAAATCCCCATTTCATTTTTAGATATAATTAAAAATTAACCGTGTATACTAATTACGTTTTAGACTTAGCAGATAGTCAGCAATTCAATTTGCTACAAAATATTCGAATTTGAACTCAATTATTCGACACACTAAGGTTCAATCCAATAATTGGCCGAGGGAGCGCGAAGCGTCTCTGCTTCAGCTTGGGCAAAAATGCTTTCGTATGGCCGTCCGACAGTCCGTTTGTTCTCCTCTACAGGGGGGTATTACAACCTCTTAAAACTTGCCAGGTTTATGAATTGCTGTAGTTACATCTCTTTCTAGCTGTATAACAAATAAAAGAGACGCACTGATAGTCATTCAGAAAACCGGCAAGTTTTAAGAGGTTGTAATATGGGGGCAGGTCGCATTTCTCAACCAATTCTCGTGAAATTTAGTGAGCAGGTTCAAAAATTATTAAAAAAAAATGTCGAATCAGTTTTTCGAATTGTTTTTAAAATGGCAGAGATATAGCGAAAGTCATTTTGCGGCCATTTCGAAAAATTATTTAAAAATGTTGAAACACGAGGTCTACAGCTCACAGAGCCACTACTATACCAGAGAATATATAATAGTGCTTGTACAAGTAAATTTGCGCCTTCAACAACTCCTTATCATTCTGGTTGTCTCGTAGCGTTTTAACTTAAGAGGCATATTACGTTTCGACTGTGATTTTTGCGTAAAATGGCCAATTTTGGGGTTCTCGATCTCAGAAACAAAAATACATTAACAGTTTTGACTTATTGAATAGTGTAGAATAGCTATTGGAATAGATCATAGCGGCCTCCCTTTTTTGACAATTTGCTTAACTTTATAATTAAACCCGAAATTTCAGAGAAAGATTTTCATAAAATGCGCGAAGGCACTATTTTGGGGTCATGGATTGAACTACTGTGCTTAACAAATGAAATAAAAAAAATTGAATATTATCTCTTATATAATCGAATAGTTCATAGCGGCCTCGGAATTTTGAAATTATGTATGGAATATGTGAAAAAAAATCCCAATCAAAAACCATAAAACTACTAAAAATGCTCAGAATTAACTGTGAATTTCTCCTAGATACATAATTATTATTTAGTAAAATTTATATCAGAATAATCTTTACTTTACAAGAAAATCAAATTTCATACTTTTATTTGTTCTTTGTACTTGTTTTACTTTCTGTGTATGTTCAAAGTTGACTCTAAGAAATCGTTCACCAACTTTAATTTTCCTTTCTAACCCTTTAACTTTCCAGTGTATCATCATATTACTTTTTGTCGCGAACACATGTAAATGTATTTAGTAGACCCAAAGGATTCTCTAAGTTGTAGCGCTAAAATCCGTCAAAATCGAAATTTCGACGAAAAAATGTTATAGGGCCCTTAATACGTCTGCCTTTAAACTTAATACGAAAGTGAGTTTTTTTGTTACGCTTTCACGTCTTGGCTCGTTCAATAGAATTTGAACTCAATAGCTAATATTTTAAAGTTCAAAATAATATGCTCACTTGTACAAGTCGAGTTGCGCCTTCAACAGCTCGGTATCACTCTGGTTGTCTCGTAGCGTCCTCAGTTCCGCCTCTAGATTCTGTAGTTCTTGGCCGCGAGCTAATAGTGCGGACGTTAGCGTTTCCACGTTGGCGCTGGGGGGTTTCTATGGAAAAAATAACAAATCACTACATTATAAAACAAAGCCCCCGCCGCGTCTGTCTGTCTGTTAGTGATAAACTCAAAAACTACTGAACGGATTTTCATGCGGTTTTCACCAAATGTGATTCCTGAGGAAGGTAAGGTGTATAATAAGTTGAGGTTTTTTTGTAAAGTAGTAGAAATATGACGATAATTGTTGAAGATGTCGGCAAAAAATAAGCCGATAAACCTTTTGAGCTATAACAAAATAATTTATGACGGAATTGTTCCTCTTTTATAGATCTACAAAAAAGTCCGCGATGGCATATATCTATCTTTTAAGAATAGCTTACTATAACCTTTATCTTCTAAAAAATTGGTCACGTACAATGCGGTAATTTGGAAAGCTATTTAAAAGTATACAATATTAATCCTTATCAACTTAAATGCGTTAGTTACCTGAAGCATTTTATGCACATTATTTTCACCTTTTACACCATACCATTTAAATGAATATCTTAAGGAGTTGTCGCAAAAAATTAACGCGTGCGAAAATAAATTCAAGCGCGTTTATTACACCGATAACGGGACTAGACTCGAATGGGATGGAAACAGACTTGCGGAGCTAATTGAGGTGACGGACGACTGTAAGGTACAACCCGGTAGAGTTAACTCGGCACCAGAAGCTCGATAGACCCCTTCCTGATCACGCTGCTTAAAAATCAAAATGTCTACGAAGCAAAATGCCTAATTTACATGTCTAATGAGCAAAATGTCTACTAAGCAAATTGTCTAAAACGCAGAATGACTAAGCAGTAGTTTGCCTAAGGATTAAAAAGGTCTAAGTTGCAAAACGTCCATGTCGCAAATTGTCCTAGTATTGTCGTATATTCGAAATGGAAATACGTACTACGTACACAGTATATATGTTACCGGCAATGTATGATTCCTCGAGGGGATTTGAAGGGGGCTCGGGGAAAGCTTGAGGGGGCCTCGAGGGGGGCTTGAGGGGGATCGATGGGGTTTAGGGGGTCTCGAGGGGGCTTAAAGGGGGCTCGAGGGGGGTGGACCAGCAGGCATTGTAAACAATGCCTAGGCAAAGGCAAAGTAGGCATTTTTAGACATTTTGCGTTTTAGTCATTTTGCAAGTTAGTTATTCTGCATTTTAGACATTTTGCGTTTTAGTCATTCTGCAAGTTAGCCATTCTGCATTTTAGACTTTCTGTAAGTTTGTAATTCTGCGTTTTGGTCATTTTGCCTTCTTTTAGTCTATTTGCTTTTTAGGCAATGTGATCAGAAAGGGATAGACCCCTCTCGTATTCGCCTTTCCTCATGCCACCGTCGTCAATTTTTTGAAAGTTTTCGATAGATTATCGATAAATTATCGCTAACAAATGTACTAACGCCTACTGGCATGACGACAGTGGCGTGAGGACAGGAGAAAACGAGGGGGTCTATCGCGCTTCAGGTGCCGAGTTAACTCGACCGGGCCTACTATTGTCTAATTTTAAAAATCTATCGCAATCGCTTTCATTTGACAAATGGAGGTGACACATTGCTACATTTCTTTGGTAAGTTTTTATTTGTACCAATAAGAAGCATCAATGTATCACAACCTGAAAGCGATTGCGATAGATTTTGAAATTAGACAATTAGCCCCCAGGTTATATTTGTATTCTTTTTGGGTGTTGTTGGAAAGTAAAAAATGGAACGAAGCGAGGGCAGGTCGCTAGTATGAAATATAAATACGGCCATAATTTCGTTATATACTCAAAGACAAAATAACCATAATTTAAAAAACTTAAAAATGGAGAACTTTTCAATCGTCAATATTTTTTAAACTTTTTTAGCTGTTAAGAAGAATAGGCGCAAGGAACTTATCAGATTTACCAAAACTCAGAAGTAACGATATTTACAAATATTAGTAAAAAACTTAAATGCCTGCCACTGCCTTATCTAATGCAAAACCAAAACCAATAATAACTACTCAATATAGAAAAAAAAAAGATGTTTTTTTTAAATAATTATTTATAGATACTTACAATCTCCTGTTTCGTTAAATTCTTCTTTAAAAATTCATTATAATCTTTGAATATGCCTTCGAATATTGATAACGTACTTCTTACTTGGACTCTGCGAAAAGAAATGTTATAAGTAAGTACTTACATTAACGGCACCATTAAAAAAAAATTCTTTAAAAAATAATATGACAATTGCTGGGACCACTGACATAAAAAAAAATATTTAACTGGACTGGCTGTCTGTATGATTTGACAGCTAAGTTTTTGTGCCTATTTGAAACGCCACTAGCGTGCGTCTAAAGAACTAATTTTGACGTACAATATGAAAATGGTTGCCGTGATGGTCTCTCCAGACTTCAAACTTTAGTACCATGTACGCACGCTATGCTCACGCTACGTCCTACAGCGCCAAAATGGCGGAAATCAAATAGGCACAAAAACCGTTTGACATAAGCCTGTCCAGTGTAAATATATGCAGGTCAGTGGCTGGGACAGAGTATCGTATTCTTCTTTCTCCCTCCCGCACGTACGTTAATAGCTCTGTCTCCTTTGCCACGTCTAGCGACCACCCAAAGCACGGTATAGCGCTTGCGGTCAAACTATAGTACTAACACTCGTATTACAGTACACAAACATTACTATGAGGTCTCACAGTGGCCGCGGACGCACAGCGTCCCAAACCAATTACCAATTACACGTAATACGTCGCATACGAACCAATCACAGAGCTTATAGGATCATTTTGTTGTCCGTCTGTCTGTCAAGACCTCGGGAACGCGTGAAGGTATCGAATTGAAATTAAAACAATATACTCAGGTCTACAGTCCCTTGAAGCTGAAAAAATCTAACTTCTAAGTTTACGTAAAAAAAGATACGGCGGTTTATGCCGCAAAAAACGCATATTTCGACACTCTCAAAGGAATCAAAACTCATAGCGTACTTCCCGTTGACCCAGAACTATGAAATTTGGCAAGTGATATCTACAGGGAGGAGTTTTTGGCGCCATTTTATCGAGTTCGGTTCGGTGTCTTATTTTAATTATTTGCAAATTGATTCATAGTGGATATTGTCTTAAAATTGGTGCAGTTTTGTAGTCTACGCAACTGAACAATATGTGGGATAATAGAAATAGGCGAAATCTTGGTTGTGTGAAGCTGAGACTTTTATTGTGGTGGCTATCTCGGCTGAGCTTACCGAGTAAACTGTCTTGATACTTGGTGCCAAATACTACAAGCAGCATTGGAATGCAATGCACCCGCATTCTAATGTAAACTGAAACAATACCTACCACCGAACTATTCAACACTTGACACTGGCAAAAATTACTTCCAAGAAGAAAGTAGATTGCCAAAACAAAAATAAGAAGAAGAAGAGGTACGGGGAAAAGTCTGAAAACTATACATTTGTAATTATATCATAAAAATATAGTCTTTATTAAAGTACCTACTTTCTACGGAACCCTCGGTGTTTTATTTAAGTGCAGTACTGTTCCCATGTCCAAACCATGATACTCACATGTGATTGAGCGAGGCGCTATGTTGCTTTTCGAGGTGGTGCCTCAGGTCGCCGAGGCACGCCTTGAACTCCTCCGCTGTGGCCCTCTCTAACTTCACTTCGAGAAGACTTGAAGATACGCCCAAAGCTTCTACAAAGCTGTCTGATAACCTACAAGCCATAGTATAATGCATTTTTCGGTCATTTTGGTGAGAATCGTATGGCGGGTCTAATGTTACAATCCACATAATAATAATAAAGCTTGGACAATTTCACACAGCGCTATCCAGCCCCAAATTAAGCAAAGCTTGTAATATGGGTGCTAGACAATTGAGATACAACTTATATACTTTTAAAATATATACCTACTTATTATACATAGTAACACCATGAACGAAATTTGGTCCATGGTAACACCCAGACCTGACACAGAAATTAAAATTCATCATTTCAATTTCTGCCCGGCCGGGAATCGAACCCGAGACCTCTGCGTGGTAGACATGATGATCACTGCACCACTCAGGTCGTCAAAATCAAATAAGAATGGGTCGATTGTATCTTAAAATTTATCTTAAAAAAACCAATAAAAAAATTAAAGTATATAAATAATTATTCAATAAAGAATTGGGTGAAGATTGTTTACCAATAAATCAGTAAGGGTAAATAGACAATATCACAAAATCTCTGACAGTCGATTTTGAACTCAACATCAAACAGATTAAGGTTTAAAATCATCATTAGTCTAGTACTGACCCGTGCGTCATTGAGTTGAGTAACTCCGCCAAATGCTTCAGCGTCCTGTCGTACAGTTTCACGTTGGACATCAAACCCGCGTACTCTGAAGTGGAAGAACTTTCCTTTTCGGTGCTCAAGGATACTCGAACTGGTTGGAATACCTGCAAATAAAACAATAATTATGGCAAAAGAATAGTGGATATTATAAACAAAATGAGTTTGATATAAAAATTTGATAGAACAGACCTACTTTAGTAAAAATGTGTTTTGTTTTCTTCATTCAAACTCAATTTATAATGCGAAAGAAAAAGACAAAACCCTTTTTAACTAAAACAGGTTTATTAAGCGTTCATTTTTTTTTTAATAATAAACACAGATAATTTTGGAGGAATAAATAAACAAATTCTGTCTTAAATTGATATAAACCTTGTTTTTTTCTAGTATACTATTTAGTATTGTAAAATAACATTGTGAATGCAAAAAAAATAAAATTTAATAATGATATGGCTATTTAATTTTCATCTTAATCAATTGTCAAAATAACTGGAAAGACATTTCAAATGAATATCAAGGTAATTCCTCACTTTGGTCACAGTATTATAAAGCACCTACCAGTAATTGGGCTCTTTTGTTGATAAAATCATGCCGCCACTGCGTAGGTAAACGCACAGAAACTCCGTCAAGGGCCAGGGTTGTCACAGCAAAAACTACTCAAATATTTTACATAAAAGTTTTGATTTGTAATAACGAAAGAATAAAAATAGTCAATAGAGCCGTTTCAAGAATAAAATCGTAACAGACAAAACAAAAACAGCAAACATTGTTTGTCCCATAGTAAAAGTTGTTCAGTTTGATGGTCCTTATCAAACCTTGACGTGGATTTACAATTAAAAACGGAGCAAATCCTGTAAACCATTATGACGTATTGAAATTTCGTAACACTTCTTAAAACGTACACCCCTTCAAGTTAGAGAGCGCAAACTGGAGGAGATTGCGCTCGCCGACTCTGCCGCTCACTTCCCCGCGTACCCCCCATCGTTGCCCCGCTAAGTACATGAGTCGGACAACTGTTAGTAGTATTAAAACTGTGCTTTGGTGAAATAACGTTAGCTTGCAGCTTAAGTGGGATATACTAGAAGAAATTCGACGATACCACTAGTGACTCGGTAGCTCAGTGGTCAGAGCATTGGACCGGGAATCCAAAAGTCGCAGGTTCGATTCCCGTCCGAGAATTGATCTGGTGCGAGTCGTATTTTTCTAGTATAATATTAATACTGTTAAAGTTGTTTTTCAACACTTACCGTACTCTGAGCTTCTTTGAGCCTGTTGTGTAGTTCTTGTATCTGTTCTTTGTACATTCTGACTGTTTCTGATTGGCCCGACCTATGCTTCGTAAACTCCAACTACGAGTGCAAATAATATGATTTATACTAAGTGTAACAGAATTAATGGCTAAACCAGGGGGCTAATTGTCTAATTTTAAAATCTATCTCAATCGCTTTCGTTTGACAGATGGATGTGACACATTTCTGCATTTCTTTGGTAAGTTTTTATTTGTGTCAAAAAGAAGCTTCAATGTGTTACATCCTTGAAAGCGATTGCGATAGATTTTGAAATTAGACAATAGAAAGGCAGAACATGGTAGATAGAGACTAGAGATGCGCCGAACGTTCGGCCGAATATTCGTATTCGGCAAATTCGGCATATTTTTTCATGTTCGTATTCGGCCGAATATTCGGTTGATTTGCCGAATAATTACCGAATGTTTAAATTGTACCAATAATACCAATTATTTATTGACAAAATAAAAAAGATTAAGAGGATTCTCTAGCAAACGGTCTCCATGCAAACGGCGCTAACGTTTCCCACCCTCTCTAAACCTTAACCTACAGCAACAGATTATATAATCCTACAGCAATGAATTTTCGGTATGTTTATGAAATGCCTAAAACTAGGGCTGTATGTTTTGATTTTTTAAATATTGTAGATTTGAAAATATTGGCACTTTTTTGTTTTGTATGAAATCACTAAAATGCAAATATTTCAAAATCTTTGATAGATATTCAAAAAATCAAAACGTACAGGCCACAGCTCTCTTGTTTTTAGGCATTTCAAAAACATGCCTATTTTTTTAAATAATAAAAACTGCTATCTTTAGAAACCACCACTTGTATTAAAATGTAACCGAAAGCAAAAGAGCGGTACATTGACTGAGCGAGCCGTGCTAGAGAAGGAGTTGCTGTGGCAAACGCCCGCCCGACACGTGTAAAACCTGTTTACTGCGCAGAATTGAACCGAATGATTCGGCCGAATATTCGGTTCGGTACATTTTGGACCGAATATTCGGCCGAACATTCGTATTCGGTTAAACCTACATTCGGCGCATCACTAATAGAGACCATCAAACTGAACAACTTTTACTGTGGAACCAACTCTGGAATCGCGAAAAAAAATCAGCTGTTTCATACAAAAATTACTAATGAAAATATATTATGAAAATGTATGAAACAACAGATTTTTTTTTCGCGATTTCAGAGTTGGTCCCATAGTAAAAGTTGTTCAGTTTGGTGGTCAAAATCTACCATATTCTGGTTTAGCCATTAATTCTGTTACAAGTTGTATATTTTTAAAGAAAATTATAGATATTGTTATGATACTAATAAATTAAATTGAGATTCATTAGTGTTTTTTTTTTTAATTTATATTACAAATCCAAATATGGACACTGTGTAGTAAATAAATAAGGAAAAAATCCCAAGATTAAGAGATTCATTGAACTATATCTGGGTTTTGATGCGGTTTTTTTTAATAGATAGAGTGATTCAAGAGGTAGGTTTATATGTATAATACATGGTGTCAAATTCCACACTACACTAAAGCGAAGCGAGGTCAGATCGCTAGTTAACCATAAACAGTTGTTTTACTAAACAATAGACAATTCGCTTTCCGTAAGCTGTGTTTTTAAAATACTTGTTCACGAGTACCTATTTGTTAAAGTTATATTAGTTTTCGAATTGTTTTTATATCAATAATACATGCATAGCTAAATAATAAACAATTTCATAGTAACAAATAAGGTACCTTAACATTTTCAAGTTCCAATATCTTGAGTTGTGCGTTTTTAAGTTCGGTTTGTAGCGAAGTAACTTTGCCGTCCAACTGTTGTATGACCGTGTCGCGTTTCACCAGCTCCTCACGAGATATGCTCGCCTGTTAATATAATTTAAATTAATATAAATTTAATTAATATAAATAAAAGTTTTCTGAAATCAAAACATCAATGCCTTTGTTGCATGTCCCTAAAATAATGTACTAATCACAAATTTCGAATTATGTTTGTATTGTATATATATATATATATGTATATTATATACGTTAGTATTGAAATTGAATAATAGTATATGATTGAGACAAGTGAGCTTAAGTTGCTCATTACACACGACACGAGGCTGTGGGTTGCAGCCCGAGGGCGTAACTCAACCGAGTGTGCAATAAACAGGAGCTCACGAGTTTCATACGACGTATCCCAACACATTTGCGAGGAAAAAACAATAGTAGTTTATGAAACTGATGCATATTAAGGGGTATTAAAACAGATGTGTGAGAATTAGAAAGCTGATCAGATCAGTTGGGTGTGTATAGCGATCTGTATCTCCTTCATTAATTCCCTGGATGACCATCATCAGATCACAGCTAAGTCAATCCAGGGGAATCAAGGCTTTAAAGTTACCTCGTTTGTATGATAATCAACTGCTGTCTTTAATTGTGTGACCGCCACTGTACATTACGTTTAAACAATCACAGGTCGTGTATAATACTTACGGCTCCGCTAGTAGCTAGCTTGGAGTGCAAGTCCTGTATCGTCGCTTGGAGCAGCCCTATTTGTGCGGCACTCTCGTTGTCCTTGTTCGATACTTGCAGCTAATTAACAAATACAATTGTCTATAATTGATGACTGGCAGAACTTACAATTACATCTATAGATTTTCAAAATAGTATACAGTAGTCGGCAAACATTTTGAAATCGGGTGGGGGTTGCGAAGAACGCGTATTTTGTGTATGCGTAGCGGCGAGGTACACTCAGCATCAAATTGATATGAGCGTCTAGAGTAGTCAAAATGATATGAAAAACAAAATATCAGTTCTATCTACGCAGTTAGAATCATCATATTGTTGTAAGCACACAATGTGTTCAAAATATCTTACTACTCATTGTTTCAAATTTATATGAGCCGTCAGAATGTTCAAAATTATCTTAGCAAAAAAAGCTATCAAAGTTATCTTTGCATAATAATAATAATAATCATTTATTTCAGGCAACAAATATCATTTACAATAATAAGGCCCATATAATAAATACCTTACAGACTAACATACATAATATATACCTTAACTATTTATTTTAACTATTTATTTACACGTATAGAAGGCGGCGCGGCGACGTGTTACGCAACGTAGTGTCCGGTAGCCGTCCTCTAAACCGGCGGAATAGGACACCCTTCGGCCAAAAATCTTCCTTCATGAAGGTCGACAGATGTTCAGTCGGCGCCCTCACCACAAATGAATTGAAGTTCACGTTGTGGCGGGACTCCAACCGTTCGACTCTCAGCGTCATTAATACATCATTACATTGTAACTTTGACAGCTTTGTTTGCTAAGATAATTTTAAACACTCTGCTCATATAAATATGAAACAATGAGTACTAAGATATCTTGAACACCTTGTGTACTTACAACAATATGGTGATTTTAACTGTGTGGATCAAATGTTTTTTTTTCCAGATCATTTTGACTACTCTAGTCGCTCATATCAATTTGACGCTGACTGTACAGGGGCGGCGGGAGAGGGGCGCGCGCTAATGGTCGCTCGCAAGTGCACATGCGCGAACTTATCCCCACTCCGTCGAAAAAGTGTCAAGATATTTGCCTCGCATTGTACTGTTCTACATTCTCAAGGCATTTTTAACATATGATCTTGCGAGTATTGTTAAATGTCTATTTTCATCAAATGATATCAGTTTATTTGTAAGCTTTTGTGTTTTGCGGTTTAAATATATGTTTTTACTATATCCAATTCATAAATTATAGCTTGCTTTCCGTTTTAACCAACATACAAAGTAATACTACAAATACAAAAGTTATTCAGTTATTTCTTACTTACACCTAAGCAGCTAACCCGATTTTGATGAATTTTAGTAAGAGATAGGTTGGACTTTGATGAAGAGTATTCTCAGAATACTTACAGGGAACAAAATTCCGTGCGAAAGTCGCTGGTAAAAACTCTCAATCAGCCATTTTAATGTCCCCACTGCTGGGGCACAGACCTTCCTTATGGGTAGAAAAGGAGGATGGGAGGATGGACCTTGCGAAAGTTGCTTTACTGCTGCAAACAAAGGGTGAAAAAACTAGTGTATCTCAACAAAACATAATAAATACCTCCAAATTACGCAGTTTTTCCTTAAATTCATCTCTTTCTTTTGAAGTGGCGTCAACGATATGTTCCAAAGACTCTTTTTGCCACGACAGCTTCTCATTGTCCACAAGAGCCTGCAAGCAATACGTCAAAGTGTAAGCAAATAGTTACAAGATACAAACAGATGTTCAACAATTACGACAATTTTATAACTATGTGTTACTTAACAAAAGATGTGTGCCTAGGTGTTGAATTATGTTAATCAGTTGTGTGACCCATTTTATTAAAAGTATTTCGAAAGTTGACAAAACCGTTAGTTAACATGAACAATGTAGGTACCTTCTTTAATTTACATACATATTCATAACTTATTGCTTATATGAGAGGCCATGAAAAATTATTAAAAAATTGCACTTTACTCTTCTTTTTGCGCAAAATAACCAAAACTTTTATTCTAAGCCATTGATAAAACGTAAATGATTTATTTCCATTGATGGCGCTACTGAGCTCATCGAATCACCTTAGCTCTTTCTAAAAGAGCATTTACAGCAGGAACACAAACTTTATTGTTGTTCCTTTTTGCTTTAACTCTCCCTTGGAGACTATTACTAACTAACTTACTAAAGACTTACGGCTGATTTCAATTACCTATCTTTACGACGGGCCAGACTAACTGTCCAGCCAGTCTGACATCTGCACCTCCGCCGTACATCACAACTCTCGCTTAAAGTAGCAGACTCGAACCTACCTGCCTCCTCTGATACTCAATTAACTCAAGTTGCGCAGTAAGCTTGTGAACAGTGTCGTCATCAGGTGAGCTGACAAACTCCAAGCCAGACGACGGGCCAGACTGATTGCCCAGCAACCCTGAGGTCAGCACCTCCGTCCTACGTGTCAATTCTCGCTAAAAGTAGTAGATTCGAACTCACCTGCCTCCTCTGCTTCTCAATCAAGTCAAGTTGCGCAGTAAGTTTGTGAACAGTGTCGTCATCAGGTGAGCTGACAAACTCCAAGCCAGACGACGGGCCAGACTGATTGCCCAGCAACCCTGAGGTCATCAACTCCGTCCTACGTGTCAATTCTCGCTAAAAGTAGTAGATTCGAACTCACCTGCCTCCTCTGCTTCTCAATCAACTCAAGTTGCGCAGTAAGTTTGTGAACAGTGTCGTCATCAGGTGAGCTGACAAACTCCAAGCCAGACGACGGGCCAGACTGACTGTCTAGCGAGTCTGATGTCTGCACCTCAGCCTCTGTCTTACGCTGCATGTCCTGACGAAGTTTGCGGTTTTCTGTACGTAGCTGAAAGATGATATAACACAAAATAAAATATGAAGGTCATATTAAAATTTAAGTTTGTGATTAAGATTCGAGTAACATTTTGGGAACGATAACAGTATTCAAATATATGATGGTCAATATCAAGCGTATAAATGTATACTAAGTACGATAGAGTGTAGGCGACAAAAACAAAAATCTTCAGTTTATTCAAAACTAGTTTTTCCGGTCAAACAATTGATAGACATTTTATAGAAGATTTTTATACACTAAAAAGCTTAGCTGTACGGAACCATAGATGCTCGAACAACACAAATACTGGAAATGTTTGATGAATAAACAATTAACAGTAACCAACCCTTTCCACCAAATCCTTGGTCTCCTCAAACTTCTCTTTGTGCAGTATCTGCGTCTTCATCATGTCCTCCTGGCAGGACGCGATCAACAAGAACTGCTCCTTCATAGAATCGTTGTTCTGCTTCAAAGTTTCTTTGAGGATCACATTCTCGTCTAAGAGTTCTCCAAACCGTTTTTGCAGGTCTTCAGTGCTCGAGTGGTCGGTTACTATGGTGCTGGCTACCATCATACTCGCCGGTGAAGGCTGGGGACAAGAATTCTACTAATATTATAAATGTGAAAGTTTGTGGGTTTGGATGTTTGTTCCTCAATCACGCAAAAACTGCTGAACGGATTTGGTTGGAATTTGGCACACAGATAGTGGATAGCCTAGATTAAAACAGGATACTTTTTATCCCAACATTCTCACGGGAACGGGAACCATGCGGGTGAAACCGCGGGCGGCCGCTAGTTTAACTTATATATAGTATTTATTTTAACCAGTGACCCTGTATATAACCGCCTCTGTGGTCTAGTGGTTCGCCCACACGTGTAAGATGCAGGGGTCCCGGATTCAATTCCCAGGAGGGGGGTACAATTTGTACTCGCTTTGGTTGATGGTAAGGCTTATTTTGCTAGCTACCACCATCTTACCTAAGTCTGAAACGCCTTAACAACATTTTAAAAATGACCAAATTCTTTTTCTTTTCTTTTTTTTCTCTCTTTTTAGGCAGGACATTAACGTTAGAAACATGATGAAATAGCGATCCTTGTTCGAGGGCATTTTGTTTGCTGCATCACAAGTTTAATTACGACAGCATACCGAACCAAACTGCGCAGTGCCGTTTGACAGATCCTTCAAACTGACATCAAACTGTTTGATGAAACACGTAAAGTTTGAGTCAAACCGTTTGACCGTCTCGGGGGCCCTTAAGGCCTCTAACTTGGCTTAACGACTGTTATCAAACGACAACAGCCGGGACCGACGGTTTAACGTGCCCTCCGAAGCACGGAAGCGCTCAGTTGTAATGCCATTTTAACGGTCACCCATCCGAAACTTGACCGGACCGAGCGTTGCTTAACAAATGTGAACGATCAGTCTGTCAAGTTCCGCCATGAGCGCTTCTAAAACCCTTTTCTATTAACCACTTATTAAATTAAAACCTCTGAGGGAGCCACTTTCGGTATGGGATGCAACTTAGTCAAAAAATACTTTAAAAAAAGTTGGTGGAAAATTAGTGACACACTTACAAGGAAAAATCACACACACAACGAAATATTCACGCTGCCACCCGAGTTCGTTTTCAAAGTTCAGACTAGACTTTTTTGACGAAAATAAAAGATCGACTAGCAAAATATTCACAACTATTATCCGTAAACCTTTTAATGGCGACCTACACCTGAATGCGAGACGAAACGCACAAAGTCCGTTTTAAGCCGACCGGCAGGTGAAGTCCCGCGATGGACCGGTGACGCTGACGACATTCATTCCATTAGATTATTTACAGAATTTAATTTACTACTTTTGTACTTTTGTAGGAAATCATAACAACCTCTCCTCACACAATGTTGCTAATCAAAGTAGTTTTGTGCAAGAATGCATATTATGTATGATTGAATAAGTAGGCATACTTATCTTGATTATGTTAGTAACTTCGATCAACAATACCCTAAGATGTCCGGTCAGTCTCAAAAATGGCACCTCAAATAGCGCTCCACTTACAAACTGGGCGCTTATTTTGCACAAAATAAACTTATTTCGTACAAAATAAGTGATATAAAATGTGATTTTGTAGCAAATAAGAGGTGATTATGCACAAAATAAGCGCCAAGTTTGTGAGTGGGACGCTATTTGAGGTGCCATTTTTGCGTACTATTTAAGTCCGTGAAGCGTTATCTAGGATATTCTTGATCGAAGGTTTGTAATCGAACCTAGAATTTTCCCGACTTTCATAAAATATTTATATCAGTGATATGATACGTCAGCGATAATAGCTCATATGACGTGACTATGACGTACAAAACCCTAGATAATATGAAATCCCCACAATTTCCTGTATCTACGAAATTCATAAACAAATATTTTATGTAACCGAACTGCATTTAACGGTGAGGCCACATATAAATTATGTAATCTGTGATTATTACAGTAAGCGACTTTCACATAACGAAACTCGATAGTCGGAAAGCGGGTTTTCAGAAGGAAAATCGTCGCAGTCACTTTATTTATAATTTATGTTACTAGCTGACCCGACAGACCTAGTCTTAGTTATGAATATTGAATTCGAATTGGTATAATTAATGAAAAGTTGGGTTCAGAGATATTAGTAGGTACCGTTCCCGTTCCCGTTCCCGTTTCCGTTTCCGTTTCCGTTTCCGTTCCTGTTCCCGTTTACTTTATAACCCAACAGCTTTATAACCAAGTATATATCACTTGTTATGTTAGTAACGTGTATGTTAGTCTATCCAAACTTACCAATTTAATATTAGGCGTGATGATTCTGAAGAACTAAGCGTGATGAGCACTAAGAAATTCAGTTTTCTTAAATCCTTTTTGTAAGAAATAATAAATTAATTATTTTACATATAAAATAACTCCAACCGAAGCATCTATTTTAAACTACATGCATTTTTTTTAGAGTGCGTTTCATCGGTTATTACCTCTGGCGTTATGTTGGTATCCCGTAAATTTATTCAATTTTGAACCTTATTTCATCGCAATTACAATGACGGTACTGCCAACATAACGCCATAGGATAATTATTCTTATTTTTAAAGTCATAACTTATGACTTTAAAAATAAGAATAATGACTCATAATAAGGTTACATTAAAAAAGTTTTTACGTCCAAAATAATATTATATGGTGGTTAAGTATTCTTAAATTTTCTTATTTTCCGCGCAATTTTCTTAATTTTTTCTTTCATAAGAACCATCTCCTGATAATAACAATTACAACAAAAAAAGAATTAGCTAAATCGGTCCAGCCGTTCCACGCGTGATGGCTTGACCACGCGAAATTGGATTGGACATTTTTTTTATAAATTTTGTTATAATGTTAGATTTCGAAGAAGTGACGTTTAATGAGTAAATATTCTGCGCCACACATACTTGAATGCTTTATCATGCGTGGCGTGGCGTGGCTGCAGTGCAGATTGTAAAGTTGTATGGAAAATGCCAAGTTGGTATTTTGCGCATGATGTAACACACCAACAACGCATCTACGCGCGTGACTTTTCTACTAATACCACATGAGTAAATTAACGTACCTAACTAATACCGCATTCATTTAAGTTGGAGAACAGATTAGAACGTTCAGACGGTTCAAATCGCAAGCGATTTAGCAGTTGATCAACTAAAAATATAAATTACTTACTTAGCATTGTTTGCTCTGTAATCTATACCTAGACAGCAAAATAGATACTCAGTAAATTGTAATGTGAGCCATAATTGCAAATACCTACTTATCTGAAATTGAACTAACTTATATTAGGTAGATAGTATTATTTTAATGTCAATTAAACTGTATTGTTGTGGTGCAGAAATGCATTTATTGGCAGTTAATGCAATAATTATAAAATAATCTCTATTGAAAACACATTGCAATGACTTTATTATTACTTAACTTAAAGTTGATAAAAGTCTTTGAATGTTTTATATGAAAATTAAAACATACATAAGGGCGTTCGCTACGTTAAACGGGATCCCGGGGCGGGAGACATAGATTTATTAGAGCTTACTCATGCACTGCAATGCAAGCATCTGTCCGCCAGAAAAGCAGCAATATACATTCCCGCGCCATGTACTCGCGGCGGGATCCCGCTTAACGCAGCGGACGCCCTTACAGGCCAAAATGATATACCCTCCGTTTTGTTTCGCCATAGTCGGATAAAATATCTTGGAATCTCCCATACTTACTTTGTTTTCATTTAGTTAATTAGTTATAACGTTTTTGTTTTCATCTTTAGATTAAATACAGGAAGTAATATAAACTTTAAGGGTCTCTAATGGTAGATAACATATAAACTTGGAATCATTTCCTATTGGCTATAATATGTATAAGGTAAGTACTTGGCTTTCATTATAATTTAGTGCATTTTGCATTATTGTAAATTAGTGAAAATATTCACTTTCACAGGCTGAAAAAGGCAAATAAAATTAGAGAGTAAACACCAGAATGGAGATTTTGCAATTTACATTCACATCAACTTGAAAACAAGTTCTTGAACAACTTATTAAAAACTTAAAAACAAGGTGTAGTTGTAAGATGACATAATCAGACTGAATAAGTAATAACTAAAGTATCCGAGACTCACAACTGCTTAAAGGGATGACCAATGATCTAGTAAAGTAATATCAATGCTAAACAAAAACAAACAGATAGACTTATCTGATATCTCATATCATAATCTTACACCCAATTTAGACAGTTCTTAAGGCTTGGTTATGCGGAAACATTTGTATTTTTAGGGTGCCGTACCAAAATGGTAAAAAAGGAACCCTTATGGTGTGACGCAGTCTGTCTGTCTATCACAGCTGGATATCTCGAGAACTACTAATGGTTTCAACTTGAAATTTGGAATGGTTTAAGATGACATTTGCCCAACTATTTTGCAAAAAAGAAATTAATAGAAAAAAAATATCTTTTTTACAACAGGGACTGAAAAGGGGTCTTAAAAATTTGAAGTGGGGCTACTAGGGCATGTGGGGTATCATATGAAAGAGCGCCGTTTGCACGTTTTCAATCATCTTTTCTTTTTGTTTTAGGCTGCATAGTTTTCGATTTATGATGAAAAATGTAAAAAAATGACCGTTCCCCCCCCCCCCCCCCCTTATCTCCGAACTTTGCAAAAAGAAAAATCTGAAATAATTCTATGTGATAGCAGTTTATATAAAGATTACAGGAAAAATAAAACGATGTCTCAATATAGCACACTTTTTCAGAAATTATCAAATTTCTAAAAATTTTAACATTAGTTCCACTATCGGTCAAGAGATGGCGCTGACATAAAACTGCAATACTATTTTATTATTTTACTCTGCAGTGGGGTTTGATGGTGCAATTATGATGGTACGGAACCCTCGGTGCGCGAGTTAGACTCGCTCTTGACCGGTTTTATTTTTATTATGAAGTGAAATTGTTTATTTACTTGGAACATAGTTTGTTAAGGTTAGTAATATAAGGTATAGATAGATCAATATGTCCCGCCCTTGGAAGAGTATGTAAAAATGAAAAGAAATGAAATTAATAAGTATGTTTATGTGTAAAGAGTATGGGAAATAACCTAACTTCTGCACTTTTTCGATGTTTTTCATGTTTTTTTCATCATTATCTTAAGCAATTAATGTTTCTTGAATAAAAGTTATTGGAGCTATTCACATTACGTTAAAGTGTATTTTGATGTAGAATTCAATACGTTTCCGCTATTATTTACACCAAAAATATAAACCTACACTTTTGATGATATTCTGATTTTTTTAACAATAATCTGTGAGGTTTATACGCAATTTAATACGTGTAACTACTAGAGAATCTCTTTAGCTTGTCATATGTTTTTTGTGTGGCTACAATTTACGTTTTCTATATAAAAATATGTTTTCTTATCGTGGACCCTTAAAATAAAATAAATAATTTCAAACTAAACAGGGTTTGACCACAAAATCATTTCACTAACACCAAAATTTGAAACCAATATTTTTATGCATTTGGAGGGTTCACTATCATAGCACCAAACAACCAACATATAAGATAAGGACCGAAATAATAACAACCTAAAAAAATAGTTCCCTACAAAGTGCACTGTCAAAAGTGAGGCAAATAAACAAGTTTTCAGATTTTTATCCTTCATGTTACCTAATCATGCCTATAAGAACAAAAAATACAGCCGAACTGAGAACCTTCTCCTTTTTTTTGAAGTCGGTTAAAAAAGTTTCTGTTCCCCTACCTTTAGGGGATTAGTTACTATTTTAGTTTACCAGCCATTTCGGCTCAGTTTTTTTGCTTTACTTTACATACAAGATACAAGAACTCAGTTTCTAGGTGTTATTATTCTAAGAATAATAATAAATATTTTACTCACACAATCACCAAGCTTGAAATGAGCCTTAAATGCCATATTAGCTTCATCAGACAGATCTTTTATGGCATCTTCCAGATTGGATTTGTCCAGAACTTCACCATTCGGGACGAGGCTCTTAAAATCCAGACTCGAACCAGGAGATGTTCGGAGAATGATGAAGGAATCATCATCACTGCTGTTATCTACTTTGGAGGCCATGTTCCAGCATTAAACTGTGAACAAGAAATTAAATATGAAAAATGTTGAAATAAAACACTTTTTAATTATATATTATTTAACACTTTTTAATAATACATTAGCGCAGATTTATTGTAAGCTAGCGCCAGCCGATCTGGCAACCCTAGGTGAATATGAATAATGTTTTTAACACATTCAATAACAAGTTTGTGACTATTTTTTTATTCTATATTATGTGTGAAATGGTAGTTTAAATATGAATGGCCATTGTTCGACTTAGACAAACACGGGACTTCCGAAGTAAAAAAGCAAGTTTCTCGAGACATTCATTCATTATTTTAGAGTGTGGTCAACAGCTGCCGTCATGTCACAGGGTTATTGTAGAAACCATAGCAAAATATTTTGTATGCGAATTGCAATGTCATTCAATTTTTGGTTAGTGTTTTTAGTCTTGGACTATGCTGCTTGAAATAGAAGAACTTAACAAAACAAAACTCATAATAATTATATAAAAGATAATAGTTAGGATCTTTATAATAAAATTAAAAATAAAATGTAACATCTATTTATTAAAGAAATCACTTTTACATAGCAATAGAACTGCTCTCATTTGGGTTATGAATAACAAATTTTAGATATTAAATAATGCGTCTCCTTTTAGCAACACAATGAGGTATTTAGTTCCCATAAATAAATTGGATAAATAATAACAAGGACATCAAATCACACACTAAGTATTTGTTTACAAAACATTCCAAACTCCTTTGGTTTGAAGTTGAGTAAAATTCGGAAACAAATTGAAGATAGATCATCGTTCTCATTACCACATGATCAAAGCTACAACCATTCTATATAATTAATTTATAGGGCACATATGTACCATTTACATTTTACAATGATTTTGAAGTTAATGCTAATAATTACTGAGAAAACGCAAAATTAAGTTATACGTAGCAAAACTTGAACACAATATCAACTTCCTTCCTTCCTACTTCCTAAAAATAGTGAAAAAGTCCCCGTTTCCAAGAAAGTATGTGACACAGATTTAACTACTTACCGTACGCTTAAATTTACTTTATTGAATTCGCTATTATTTGCTCTAGATGCACAAAATTTCTACACAGATCGATATATCCTGATAAAGATGTATTTATAGAGATAAACCTTTATCAAATCCACTGCCCACAAAAAGAACAAACAAGTTTTATTTTATTTTTGCTATTTTGCGAATTTTGACTGAGGTTTGACTTGACATGACAATTTGATGGTGACAGTTGACAGTGACATGACACAGGCGCAACTGACATTTGACATTGGGCGTATTCCAGCTGACCAATCGCTAAGAGATAGATAACCACACCACAGCATACATTTTAAAACCGTGGAAAGTAATTTGTTCAATGAGGGTTTTCAAAATGACATAACATAAATCTGTAGGCTCGATAGGTGGCGTTAATAAAAATGTATGTGTCAATGTAATTTTTTTCTTACTAAGCTACGAAGAGTACACAGGTAGGCAGGCAGATGTAACCCTAAAATGTTTCTCTTTGGACAATTGTCAGCCAGCGAGCGCATACCTACTTCCTCTTTGGTATAGGCCCTTTATTTTTAAAAGCCAATTTTGACACTTTTCTTTCCATCAACGCCATCTAGTGAGGCAAATAGATAATATTTTTATTTTTTAAATGTCACTTTAAAAAGCCCTCATTTTATTGTTTTCCATGGTTAAAATCAAGAATCTTATATTCATAAATCCCCGTCAGGATCACGTTCCGTCCCCGCCCCGTGCGCGTCCCGTCCCATCCAGGGTTTTTCCCGTTACGTATACAGCGATCTTAACTTATAGAAAGCTGGAAATACCAAAAAAACCGGCCAAGTGCGAGTCGGCCTCGCGCACGAAGAGTTCCGCTTTCGTACCAAAAAACAGCAAAAAAACACGTTTGTGATAAGGGATGGGAGACCCCCTTAAATATTTATTTTATTCTATTTTTAGTAATTGTTGTTATAGCGGCAACAGAAATACAACATCTGTCTGTGAAAAATTAAACTGTCTAGCTCCCACGGTTCATGAGATACAGCCTGGTGACAGACAGACAGACAAACGGACAGCGGAGTCTTAGTAATAGAATAGGGTCCCGTTTTTACCCTTTGGGTACGGACACGGAACCCTAAAAAACAAATTTTGCAGTGTTGCTTAAGCATTAGACTAGCCTAAGGCGACGACTACACGCGTGGTAAATACTGTGATACATCAGTATTCAATCAGGGGTTTATTGACCGAGCGAGCACGAAGTGCGAGCGAAGCGTCTCTGCTTCAGCTTGGGCAAAAATTCTTTCGTATGTCCGGCTGTCTGTTCCAGCCTACAGGGACCCTATTTTTGAATCACTCGACTGGCGTCGAGCGCTCTTTTCTACTGATTTTCGTTCGACATATGACTCTATCTCGAACATTTGAGTCATATCAGCGGGCTGATTATCTAATTAGAAACCACCTCGCGACCGGTTGCAGTTCATAGATGATAGTGATCCATTGCTACTTCTTTTTGGATTAAAAAAAACATACCAAAGAAAAGTAGCAATGTATGTGGAATGAAACCGGTCGCTAAATAGTTTCTTTTTAGATAATCAGGGTGCAGGCCTCCTTCACTCGCTCAAGGTCGCGCGATAACCACCTACCGTTAGCCGTGCCTACGAGGGCACAAGTGAGCAGCGGGCTGCCACACGCCCGCCTGTGTAGTCGCGCGACATCTTAATGCCTGCGTAGGTATTGTCTCTTTATAATAGTAACAATGTCGAATCGCCATTACTATGCCGTGTACGGATGTCAAAATCAAAAAACCAATAAACAATTGCCGTTTTTCACATTATGATATATGCTACACAGCACAGTTCATTTAAAGGAAGACGACCCTAACGTTGCGTCGTCAGAAAAGGTAAGAGCACGCTATAGTAAGAGAGGCAACTACTAGGAGCGCTGCGCGACCTGAATTGCACTTAATTGTGTTGGTGCAAAAGTTGCTATTTATTTAAATGACTTTGCGGAATGCTGCTTCTGTACTTGTACTATTAGTTATTCTGTGGTCATATGTCGAACGAAAATTAGTAGCAACGAGCGCTCGACTGGCTTCGAGCGATTCAAAATTAGGTCCCCAGGTCGCATTTCTCAACCGATTCTTGTGAAATTTTGTGAGCAGCGGGTCTATCGGCTAAAACCATTGAAGTTCATGTTAACTGTAATTTGACACATGGATGTGATACATTGCTATTTTATTTTGGCACAAATAAAAATTTGCCAAAGAAAAGTAGCAATGTATCATATCCATCTGTCAAATTACAGTTAACATGAACTTCAATGGTTTTAGCCGATAGACCCGCAGGTTTGAAAATTATAAAGATTTTTTTTCGTCGAGCCAGTTTTTTGAAAATTTCAAAATGGCGGAGATATGTTAAAAAACAGATTTCAGTCCGTTTTCCAGCTCTGCCTGTTTTCCTTTACAGGTCGCATTTTTCAACCGATTCTAGTAAAAAATTGTAAGCAGGTTTAAAAATGATGTAGATTTTTATTGTCAAACCCATAGAAATAGAATGTCAAAGAACAACAAAGTCAATAAACAGGTGATCCGAAAACGAATGCATACATTTTATATGGGATACATAAAATTTGACTTAGATTCATAAAATATGACTATATATGGCAAAGGAAATTAATATACTATGTTCCATACTGTTTTCTTCGTCGATAAACGAATAAATGTAGCGAAATTGGGTTTTAAAGAAATGTGTGGCAATATCTTATTTACCTGTGAAAAGTGTGATTATTTGGATTGTTTCTTTTTGTCTCATCACAATTACTTAGAGCACAAGACACCATGGCTCCACAATACCTTTATTTTAAATTTTAATTAAGATTAACAAATATTTTAAACAAACTGTGATTGTTCATTTGCTAGGCGGGACGCTAGGGGCTTTTACTGTAAAAAATGTTGGCACATGTCACTTGCTCCTTTGTCTCTTTTTTACATAGACCGTGTCCGTACGATGTTAACTTCTCTTTTCCACGCTTTGTTGGTCTTCTTGAGCGCAGCGAAAATTTTTCTATGTCTATGGTCAAACCAGTTTTTAAAATTTTTCAAAATAGCGGAGATATGTTAAAAAAACCTATTTTAGTCCGGTTTTCAAACGTTGCATTTCTCCTCTACAGCACGCGTAGCATGACCAACATTGAGATAAGATTCGACTCAGAGAACAATGGCTTGTCTATGTTACCGGCAATGTGTATAATCCGGCATTGTATACAATGCCTAGGCATTGTATACAATGCCTAAAACGATCAGGCAATGTATGAAATATAATTCATTTTATACTTTGCCTAGGCATTGTATACAATGCCTGCTGGTCCACCGGCAATGTGTAAAATAAGTATATTTCTGTTGTCTGTTATAAAAAAATAACCTCGAAATTTAAGGCTCACGCCCCGCTGCGCTTCGCGCTCGCCTTAAATTTCTAACCTATACGCGGGACCTACAGGAGTAAAACAGGTTCGATTCCAAAGAGCCCCCTCGAGCCCCCTCGAGCCCCCCTCGAGCCCCCCTCAAGCCCCCCTCAAGCCCCCTCGAGCTCCCTCGAGCCCCCCTCGAGCCCCCCATCGAACCCTCCTCGAGCCCCCGTCGAGCCCCCTCGAGCCCCCCTCGAGCCCCCTCGAGCCCCCCTCGAGCACCCTCGAGCCCCCTCGAGCCCCCCTCGAGCCCCCTCGAGCCCCCCATCGAACCCTCCTCGAGCCCCCCTCGAGCCCCCTCGAGCCCCCCTCGAGCCCCCTCGAGCCCCCCCCCCTCGAGCTTTCCTCAAGCCCCCCCCCCCCCCCCCCTCGAGCTTTCCCCAAGCCCCCCTCGATCCCCCCTCGAATCTATTCTCGAAAATCTTTTTATTATACACATTGCCAGCAGGCATTCTATACAATGCCTAGTCATTGTATACACTGCCTAGGTAATGTGTGAAATAGATATCAATATTCATTATATTTCATACATTGCCTAAAAGGGCCAGGCATTGTATACAATGCCTAGGCATTGTATACAATGCCTGCATTTCATACATTGCCGGTAACATCTACACCGAAATGTCACTTTTGTCGGGTTGAGATCGAGATACTCATGCTCGCATTTACAACTAGTAGACTCGTATTGTTCTTTGTCGTGGCCTAATGTCAAAAGTCGACAAACACGAGCTTTTCTCTTCAACTGACATTAATTTGACAGTTGAATCAGAGAAACTTGTCTATCACCCTTTGAGTAGTCGAGAAGGTCGAGAGAGAGTTCACAGACTAATAAGAAGATTCGAAATAGTTTTCTACGTATTTTATTTTATATGAATCTAAATTTCGCAATAAAAATAAATCTAAATTATCCGTGCTTATATTTTATTCCTTAAAAACTTAAATTAAAATTATTTTCATACGTTGATTTTAATATTTCGTAATTTTCTCGTCATTTTACACAGATTACTAAATTAACAATTTCGTTAGTAATCTGTGTTATCTTTTCAAAATACTCTCAATAAAAGAAAGGCAAACGAATTTATATCCATACAGCTATATTTAATTAGTTTTAAGAGTTTAGCGTTGTGAAATCTATAGAAAGGAACGGTGCTTTATGAGAAATAAAGTAATTATTTTCTATTGGCAATATTATTCTTCTCGAACTCGAGAGAGCTTGTCTACGGAAGAGAACGCTTTCTTGAGTGCCTCTTTATCTTAGAACTTATAAAAAATATGAGAATTATGTTTAAACTAAATTATTTCGGATCAAATTAGATAATTTTGACGTTTATTGGTGTTGAAATAAAAAGATTACCTTTAAAATTCACTTTTTTTATTAAAAGACATTAAAAGGTTTCGAAATTCTGAGAACGAGTCCCACCTGTCTGTCAAACTGTGCTCAGCAATCGAGAAGGTCGAGACGACAAGTCTTCGTAGACAAGAGTCTCGTTTGCTCATGCTACGCGTGCAGGTCGCATTTCTCAACCGATTCTCGTGAAATTTTGTGAGCAGGTTCGAAAATAATATAGATTTTTTTTGTCACGCCAGTTTTTTGAAATTTTTCAAAATGACGGAGTAATATGCAAATTTTTAAAAAGTGCTTACATAAATTGCTAATTTGGCAACACTAAATTTTTTTTTACACAAGCTTCGCAATCGCTGTCGATGGGGCGTGAGTAAAGAAACATATTTCAGTAACAAAGTTTTGTGTATGGGATGGGGTTTTGTTGAATGTTTTCGATATTAATTCGCTATGGAATGGACCCAGCATTATGGTGGGTCCATAGTGCGTGTTTTGCTCCACACAATCAACAAAAACATCTCAACATTCAACAATAAAAAAAAGTATGAAGATTTTGAGCATAGACATAGAAAATTTTTCGCTACGATTTTGAGATAAGGAATTTGTTTCGGGAAACAATGTTTTGTTGATTGTGTAGGGCAAAACACGCGCTATGGACACGGCATTATAGGTGTTTTGGTGTTTTGGTTTTTTGTAAATTTTAATCTGGTCACACTCACACTGTATGTCAGTTGCCTGTCACTGAATATATTTATTTTACTCTTTGAGCCAGACTGTTGTGTCGTTTTACGTGCCTACTTTATTTTGGAAAAGTTAAATTCTGTTAAATCTTTAAGAGAAATGTCTAATGAGAACACTTTAGATTTGCATTATGTGCATCAGAGTTTCCAACGGAGTCTCAAAGAAGAAGATGACGTTGTTATTGAAGCTTACATTGATGGTTATAACGAATTGGTGAAGTGAGTATTTTAACACAATCATAATAACATAATCAATCCATATGGTAAAGTGCTTTAACGATCGCTTTTTCCAGGTTCTTAAACCTCATCGGGAGTGTATTTTCATTCGTGAGTAGTGACGTGAAAAGTAAAATAAAAGTTATGGAGAAACATAGAGAGGCTGAAAATGCAATTTATTATGAATCATTTAGGAAAATGATGACGTTTGAGAAAGATAATAGTCTCCTCGACAAAAGTGGGTTTGTTTCGGGCTCCAGAACAATGCTTCGATTGCATAGAGGATTGGGTATGTAAACCGATAAAATTTTGTATATGATCTGTTCGAGTTGGAATGCAACTAAGGGCGTTGACTGTCCGCTATGTTAAGTGGAACAACCGCGCGGGTCGACATAGATTAGAGATTCATTCACTGCAAGCATCTGTCCGTCAGAAAATCAGTAATCGATATCGATCCGCATGCGTGTCTCACTTAATGCAGCAGCCACCCTTAACGCAAACAGTTTTCATCAAATTGATGGTAGGGCCAAAGTTTATAATGGCTGTTATAACAGCCATAGCTGGTATATATACCAGCATGATTTAAGTCATGTGATAGGTTAGAAATTTAAGGTGAGTGAAAAGTGCAGTGGGGCCTTTGTGGTAATTTTTTTTTACATGAAATAACATCTTAATACACCTTAAAGCAAGGGTGGCCAACCTTTTCGACACTTGGGTCAAAATTCGGAACTAGAATTTTACCCCGGGCCGCACTACCAAATTTTATGCGAGAAAGGAAGTGTTTGTTTGCTTTTTATAGTAGGTATGATAAGGTAATTTTAGTATATATTTTTTTTATTTTAAAAAAGTTTGCTCGGCTCCGCGGGTTGTAACAGACGGCAGGCCGCGGGTTGGCCACCCTTGCCTTAAAGCTTTTGTGAGGGGATGGGCGAGTTCCCCCCTCTCTACTCTTCTCTTTCCCTCTCGCTCGAACCCTTAAATGACCTAAGCTTTAGAAATCTTGTAAATTTAGAGTAAATTTGATTATATTTTTTCTCAAAAACTACTAGAATCCGCAATTTTCGGTTTGCAGTGGGGCCTCTCCCCCTCCCTTCTCTCCTCTCCCCCTCCCAACACTTTATTCGACAGTCCATATACAAAATTTTTACCTTGAAATTACATTACAATTACAAGGCTTTGTGTATTTTATTAGCACCTGTATTTAATGTTTATCTAAAATCCATCAAGTGGCTCCTTTTAGATCTTTAAAAGACTAAAAGATATCTTTACTCAGTTCAAATGGAACAATATTTTTTCAGATTTCATCCGATTGTTCCTGAAGCGTCTGAGTGCGGCTGAAGATGGAACAAGTACATGCACAATGTGCCAGGGCTCTTACAACGAGACATTGGCAGAGTTCCATCCCTGGTACATCAGGAAAGCAGCCACTTTGGCGATGCATGCGCTGCCTTCCAAACCAGATTTGCTTAAAAAAGTAAGTTCAACATTTTCTTTTCATATCACATTATTAGGTACTACCTATGAAATCGGCGTTTTATATGGATAATTTTTAAACATTTTTGCATGTTCTGAATTTATTTAACAACTTTTGATTAAGAACGACTTGGTAGACTCCATAGACGAATACAAACATATATGAACCCTAAACACATATACACTCTTTGTTTGGGCAGTCGTGTCATAGTATAAAAAATGAGTACTAGCGTGGCCGTGTAAAAAGGGAGGGATGTATAACAGGAATAATTTTATTATTAACATTGCATATTACATTTATTTATAACTAGCTTCCGCCCGCGACTTCGTCCGCGTGGATATTAGAGAAAATCCTTAGGGAATCTGCAACCAGGATCCGACCAGCCGTTTTTACGCGATTAGGCGGGTTCCCGTTCCCGTTACGTCCCGCTTCCGTTCCCGTCCCGTTGCCGTCCCATCCCGTTACCGTCCCGTCCCATTCCGTTTCATTCCCATTCCCGTTTCTGCTCTCGTTCCGTTCCCATCCCATCCCATCCTCTTCCCGTTCCCGCTCTCGTTCCCGTCCCGACCCGTTGCCGTCCCGTCCCGTTTCGTTCCCGATCCCGCTTTTGTTCCGTTCCCGTCCAATCCCATCCCGTTCCCGCTCTCGTTCCCACTCCCGTTCCCATCCCGTCCGCTCCCGTTTCCGTTCCCGTTCCCGTCCCGTCCGCTCCCGTTCTCGTTCCCATCCCGTCTCGTTCCCGTTCCCGTCCCGATCCCGTTCTCTTCCGCCCCGTCCAGTTCCCGTTCCCGTTCCCTTTCTCCCCGTCCCCTGGCCTGGGGCTGAATCATGTCCACCGAGTTGGACTTCAAAATGAATGTCATTTTCGCAATCACCATCCCATAAAACCTCAAGAATGACATCCATTATATAGATTTTTATGATTACTTACCCCCATTTACCACCTAAGGGGTTGATTTTCAAAATCACCAAATATATGTTTACCTATTTATTTTTAGACGTGTTCCTACGAAGTTAAAAGTTGTAATGTCTATTTTATATTCTTTTTCCATACAAAATTTGAACCCCATTTTCACCCTTTTAGTAGTTAAATCATGTAAATCGTGTTGGACTTTAAAAGAAATGTCATTTTCGCAATCACCATCCCATAAAACCTCAAGAACGACATCCATTTCTATTTTTATGTTTACTTACCCCATTTACCCCCTAAGGGGTTGATTTTCAAAATCACAAAATAAATGTTTGCCTATTTATCTTTAAACGTGCTCCTACGAAGTTTAAAGTTGTAATGTCTATTTCATATTATTTTTCCATACGAAATTTGAACCCCATTTTCACCCCTTTAGGGGTTTAAATAATGTCCACGGTATTGGACTTCAAAATTAATGCCATTTTCGCAATTGTCTTACCAGAAAACTCCAATAACGACATCCATATCTATTTTTAGGTTTATTTACCCATTTCACCCTTATTTCATCGCCATAGGGGTTGAAGTATTAACAATAACAATATACGTTGCGTTAGATTTTCTTCCGTAAGCCTATAATATGAATTAAGCGATTTTGACTTCGAAAATGAAGGATTTTCTTCTATACACAACTTCATACCCCTTTTCACCTCTTCGGGGGTAGAATTTTGAAAAACGCTGAGACCCGTATTTATTAATTTTCAATCGTCAGCCTAAATACAAAATTTGAAGATCCTAGCTTCAAAACTGAGGGACTTTCATACAAACTTTCATCCCTTATTTCACCCCCTTAGGGATGGAATTTTCAAAAATCCTTTCTTAGTGGATGCCTACGCTGTATGAGGTATCTGTGTGCAAAATTTCAAGTCTCTAGGTCCAGCGGTTTGGGCTGTGCGTTGATAGATCAGTCAGTCAGTCAGTCAGTCAGTCATTCAGTTTACGATTTTATATATTAAGATGTTATGAATAAGTAATAGGTAAGTATTCAAAATGCAACTAATGCTCTGTACGAGGGTGGTTTGATAAGTCCGTGACTTTGTGAAGAAGAAAAATTTTTTTAAAGAATATATTGTTTTATTTTTCTACATAATCTCCTTTCAGCTCTATACACTTCGACCAACGATGTTCCAACTTCTTCAACCCATTCAAAAAATAGTTTTTATCAAACCCTGAAAAATAGGCTCCTGTTTTAGCTATCACTTCTTCATTGGATGAAAATCTTTATCCACCAAGCCATTTCTTCATGTTTGGAAAGAGGAAAAAGTCACACGGGGCCAAATCTGGTGAAAACGGGGGGTGTGGCAATAGGTCGTATCGCAATTCCACAAGTTTTGATGTTGCGGTTGCCGACGAGTAGGCCGGAGCATTGTCGTGATGAAATAAAACTTTTTTCTTTGCTAGATGCGGTCTTTTCTTCAGTAGCTTTATATTGAATCTATCCAACAAAGCAACATGGTAAGCTCCGGTAATTGTCTTGCCTTTCTCCAAAAAATCGATGTTAATAACACCTTTGCTGTCCTAAAAGACAGTGGCCGTCTCTTTACCAGCCGAACAAACAGTTTTTGCCTTCTCCGTGGCACGTTCACCGGTAGAAGTCCACTGTTTAGACTGTTGCTTCGTCTTTGGCGTATATGGTGGACCCACGTTTCGTAAAGTGTTACGTACCGACGAAAAAAGTCACTTGGATTGCGGTTATACAAACCTAGCATTGTTTAGAAGTTGTTACAAGAGTTCGTTTTTGGCCGACTGTCAGCAAACGTGGCACCCATCTTGCAAAAAGGTTTTTCATGCCGAGAATATCGAGCAAAATATGAAAAATTCGTTCGGTAGAGATGTGAATAGCATCAGCTATCTCGCATATCTTCACTTGTCGGTCTGCCATAACAATGTCGTGGATTTGCTAACAATATCTTCAGTGGTGACCTCATATCGGCCTTCCTGGGCCGTCGGCGACAGTTGTGGTAGTACGACCACAACGAAATTCAGTAAACCACTTATGAACCATTCCATGAGATGGAGCAGAGTCCCCATATTATTTTTTTAGGGTGTGTAATGTATGACCTAAATTTACATGCACTAACGATCAGATGATATAATAACATTTCATATAATTTCATTTGACATATCGATCAGATAATATAACATACGGTTAATATAATTTCACTTGACCTAAATACATGTGATATAAAAATTATTTGACATAATAATCATTTGATCTAATTATCAAATGATATAAAGCACATTTTTTATAACATTCATTTACTCTAATCAACATTTAAAATAATTTTATTTCACCTATGATTTAAATGCTGTAAAAAAACAAGCATAGCACAAATAAAGAAAGTAAATAAATAAAACTTTTCCATGGCTATTATTTACTCTATGGTGATCGATAACAGTAATTAGTTTGCTGGAAGCCTAAAATGTATTTGTTACTTATATTGAAATAAATATTTTGACTATATTTATTTACCCAAAAATATAACTAACCTTATTCAACCAGCATGAAATGCATTAATGCAGGCATGCAAGCATGCAGGCATGTAAGCATGGAAGCAAACAAGCATACATACATACAAGCAAGCACTCGTACAAGCATACAAACATGGAATCATGCAATCAGCATGCATGCAAGCAATAAGCATGCATGCAAGCAAACAGCAAGCAGCATGCATGCAAGCAAGCAGCGTGCAATCATGCAAGCAAACATGCAACATGCATGCAAGCAAGCAGCATGCATGCAAGCAAGCAGCGTGCAGTCATGCAAGCAAACATGCAACATGCATGCAAGCATTATGGAGCTCCGCTCGCTTCGCTCGCTCCGCTGCGAGTGGTCAAAACACTAACCTAACCTACTTGGTTTAGTGCATTAAAAGTTTTTCTTTATAGCGGGGGGCCTCGGCCCCCCGAGCCCCCGAGCAGGGGGGCCAGCCCCCCTGCACCCCCCGGCAAGCAAGCAAGCATGCAAGCAAGCAGGCAAGCAAGCAAGCATGCAAGCAAGAATGCAAGCAAAAATGCAAGCAAACATGCAAGCTGGCTTGCATGCTTGTCTTGTTATAATATATGAATTGAATGCGTATAGATGTTACGACATTAAACATAAGCATTAGTGAATTTGATAATTAGGCAAGCATCATAATGACAAAAGCTAGTTATTTCTATTTTATAGCAAGGGTATGTTATAACTTGTAAATTTTGATCAAATGATGTGTATATGAAATGTAAGTTAGATAAAAAAAGCAATATATCAAATGATACTTATAGGATATAGACGTCAGAGCAAATGAAAATATGGCAAATAATAATGATGTCAAATGAATAATAGGTTAAATAAAAATTATATCATTTATTTTTAGGCCAAATGAAAATTAGATGAAGTCAACGTTAGTGACATTGAAATTAGATTATCTGTTTTTATGGCAACCAAATCGCACCCATTTTTTTAGTTTATCCTCCGTCTGCTTAATGGTTTTACCACGTAAAAAGTAGTATTTTATCAATACGCAAAATTAGTTTTTCTCCGTTATAAAAGAATATCCCGACCTCACTTGCATAAATACTTCCATTTTTTTTAATTTCGCGCCAATTTAAAAAATGCAACAGCATAAGCTCAGCAATGAGTTCTAAATTAAGACAGGAAAATTGAATTATGAAAAAATATTGTATTCAACCTTAAAGTCACGGACATATCAAACTGCCCTCGTATGTACCATGGGCAACAGCGTCGCTTAACCACTGCAAAGGTCAAAATCGCTTGCACGCCACGCCGTCACAACCATACGTTTAGTTCGTGTAGGGGCGATACGCGCGCACACGAATTTTGTTGCATACTGGTTAAGCGACGCTGTTGCCCATAGTACCTGTAGTTTAATTAATTCATCTATAAAAAATATGCACTAACTGTAATCTATGGATGTGATAAAGTATCATTGCAAGCAATCTGCTGACGTCATTAATTATCTACAAGTGTTTTTATTGACATATTGTTATCTAATCTATTACTTTTTAATTAATCAGCTCGAGATACATTCATTTGTTTTGGTTATCATAAGGACATCTTATAAAATCGAAATCTTTATTATCAAACCATATTTTACAAACAAAAGATGCCTTTTATAGTCAGTATCAGATCACCATTTTTGACCACACTGTGCGGGGGTTACTCCCGAAACACGGACGAGGTTCTGAGATTGAATTGGCTTCAAGTAAACGTCAAAACAGTACAAATTGGAAACCATGGCAACCGTTTAATGTACTAAAATAACAGATTTTTGATGTTTATTCGATACCAATTCGATCTCAAAACCTCGTTCGAGTTTTGGGAGAAACCCAAATCAAATAAATGTAGGTAATTTTAAGATAAATGCTATGATGATCAAACATATTTTTTTTATTTTAGCATTCAGTGCTATTTTTATACAATACTAAAAAAAATCGCCTTGTCACCGGCAGACTGATTATCTAATTAAAAACCACCTAGCGGCCAGTCTCATTTGACAGATAAATGTGATACATTGCTACTTCTTTTTGGGGTAAAAAAACATACCAAAAAAATTTAGCAATGTATCTCATTCATCTACTGATTCATACTCAGCCTGAGGATCATTTTGTGTGACTCGGTAGCTGGAAGTCAGATAGTTGGAATAGCATTGAACCGGACTTCCAAAGGTCGCGGGTTCAATTCCCGCCTAAAAAAAAATATGTATTTGGTGACGAGTCGAAAATATACTAATCAAAGCAAATGCTATTAAGTATTTTGCGTTACGTATTGGTCGTCCCTTCTGTTCGCCCCAAACAATATCATGGACGAAATATATTTTCGTCCATGACAATATAATTATTGAAATACGTAGGTACACTACACGTGCCATTTATAACCACTTGTTATTCACGTTCGCCCGTTCAATGCCGTAACATTTAACGTTATTAGATATTGATTATTTTTCATTCTCATATTTTACGTACGTACTATGGGCAACATCGTCGCTTAACCAGTGGCCCTACCATGAGTTGACGCAAACTGTTTTCGTTACAGTAAACTGTCGGATATACCGCTCACAGTCAAGTCAATACGAGTGAAAGAGAGAAAACGATAGTTTACTGTAACGTAAACAGTTAGCAACAACTCATGGTAGGGCCACAGTTACCAACAAAATTTGTGTGCGCGCGTATTGCCCCTGCACGAACGAACTAAACATAATGTTGAGACGAGGCGGGGCGCGGCGTGCTAGCGATTTTAACCTTATATACTACTAGCGGCCGCTCGCGGTTTCACCCGCGTGATTCCCGTTCCCGTGGGAATATCGGGATAAAAAGTATCCTATATTTTAATCTAAGCTATCTACTATCTGCGTGCCAAATTTCAACCAAATCCGTTCAGTAGTTTTTGCGTGATTGAGGAACAAACATCCAAACCCACAAACTTTCACATTTATAATATTAGTAGGAAGAGCTGGCCCCGGAAATAGGTGGACAATTACCAGAGCGACGAAACCCCTGTAGTTAGTGTGCCATACTATCATTATTAACAGATCCGGGCACCTGGCAAATTTTCATTTGACTGGTGAAAAAGAAGTGTCAGGCGGCATGAAACTTTACCACTTTTTCGCGTACCTTTGATGCCGCCTGGCACTACTTTTCCACCAGTCAAAATGCCTGGCAATTGGCAATGTTCAACAAGTCATCATCTTCTACAAACTGAAGTTTTTCTCAGTTGATATTACACTAGGTTTTGATTATTGACTGCAAATGTCCTTGTAAGGCTAAAGTTCTAAATACGTTTTCAAGGCTAAAGCAATGAACTTTCGATGAGTTTTGGTATAGAGATAGATCGGACCTTCTTTCTATTATGCCCACGAGAAATAAAATTACACATCGGACCGGCATAAAACTCTCATTTTTTTGTTTTAAACTTAGGCAGTAACTAAACTTATTACAGAGATTACACAGCTTTACCTCACGCCATTAAATCCTAGTCCATTTTTAGGGTTCCGTAGCCTAAATGGCAAAAAACGGAACCCTTATAGATTCGTCATGTCTGTCTGTCTGTCTGTCTGTCTGTCTGTCTGTCTGTCTGTCTGTCTGTCCGTCCGTATGTCACAGCCACTTTATTCCGAAAGTATTAGGATAACACAGTTGAAACTTGGTAGGTAGATGTATTCTGTTAACCGCTTAACGAATTTAATACAAAAATAAAAAAAAGAAAAGATTAAGAGGGGGCTTTCCATACATGGAACTGAAACTGAAAAAAATTTTTTTTTTCAAACCAATACGTGTGGGGTATCTATAGATAGGTCTTTAAAAATGACATTGAGGTTCCTAAGACGATTTTTTTTCAAAGTCAACCGTTTCAAAGATAAACACCACCAAAGTGGTAAAATGTGTGTCCCCCCCCCTCTAACTTTTGAAATAAGAAACTGAAAAATCTAAAAAAAAAATATGCTGTAGATCTTAATAAACACTTTCAACGAAAATTGGTTTGAACGAGATATAATAATTAGTTATTGATATATAGCACATTTTCCAAAACCGCAAATATAACTTTGTCATTCATACCAACACTGTGAAAAACAAAGTTATTTTTGCAGACGAAAAATAATAGTGGTATTAAATATCGTATGGTATAAGGTAACTACGGAACCCTACTGCGCGTGGCCCGACACGCACTTGGCCGGTTTTTAATTAAAAAAGAGGACTCTTTAGTATAAGGAAGTAGAGGCAAACTTGCTAAGTTTTTAATGATTATTCATGACTTCCATACAAGTGCATAAAGACGTTTGCCTTGTCTGTTGCATTGTAATCAGTATTATTATTATCTGTTACTTGATTTATACATGTATTAATAGAGTGCGTTTCATCGGATATTACCTATGGCGTTATGTTGGTACCCCTGAAATTTATTAGTATTGCGATAGAATAAGGTTCAAAATTTGAATAAATTTCCGGGGTACCAACATAACTCCATCCTTACTAATATTATAAATGCGAATGTCCGTTTGTTTGTTTGTTTGTATGTTTGTTTGTTACGCCTTCACGTCTTAACTACTGAACCGATCATCATGAAATTTTGCACACACGTTCTCAGGGGTACAGAGAAGGACATAGGGCACCTTTTATCCCGAAAAAAGTATTGTTCCCGAGGGATAGCAAAAAAACTTTCTACGCAGACGAAGTCGCGGGCGGCCGCTAGTAGGTAATAATCGATGAAATGCACACTATACAGGCTGTTTGGAAATAGCCGTTTATCCTTACTTCCTTACTATCCTTACTAATCCTTACTAATATTATAAATGCGAAAGTCCGTTTGTTTGTTTGTTTATTTGTTTGTTTGTTTGTTACGCCTTCACGTCTCAACTACTGAACCGATCGTCATGAAATTTTGCATACACGTTGTCAGGAGTGCAGAGAAGGACATAGGGTACCTTTCATCCAGAAAAAACATATAGTTCCCGAGGGATAGCAAAAAAACTGTCCCCGCAGACGAAGTCGCGGGCGGCCGCTAGTAATATTATAAATGCGAAAGTCCGTTTGTTTGTTTGTTTGTTACGCCTTCACGTCCTAACTACTGAACCGATCATCATGAAATTTTGCATACACGTTGTTAGGGGTACAGAGAAGGACATAGGGTACCTTTCATCCCGAAAAAATTTATAGTTCCCGAGGGATAGCAAAAAACCTTTCCACGCAGACGAAGTCGCGGGCGGCCGCTAGTAATATTAGAAATGCGAAAGTCCGTTTGTTTGTTTGTTACGCCTTCACGTCTTATACTGAACCGATCCTCATGAAATTTTGCATACACGTTGCCAGGGGTACAGAGAATGACATAGGGTACCTTTCATCCCGAAAAAAAGTATTTTTCCCGAGGGATAGCAAAAAACGTTTCTACGCAGACGAAGTCGCGGGCGGCCGCTAGTAGTTGAATATATCCTTCATACAACCCCAGAAAATTATTACAAACTATGAAAACCACCACATGGCTGAGAAATATTTTTTCAGCCATAGACGCCCGGGATTTCCGGGATTGTCCGTCCGGAATTACGTGCCTTGTCCCGTGTCCCGGAATTACACGTTACTGTCCCGGATTTCAAATATTTTACGAGTAGGTTACGCTTCGTGCATAGCGTAGCGTACTTTGCTGTCTGCGCTTCACGTTTTTGCTAGACTATGTGTAAAAAGTCAGTTTACATACATCATTTGCAATTTTGCAATTTTGTATGGGAGTACGAATTTTTTTTTTCGTTTTTGAACCTATGTTCCTTGGAGAAAGTTGTTCAGTTTCAGCAACACTATCACCTGTTTCAGGATCTGACAGGGTTTTTGTTACATATTGTATAATGTTCTATTTGAGTAACAGGGTTTTAATATGTTGCGGACGTTAGTTATATTGCATTACAATCACAGATAATATAATAGTCAAGTCTAGCTAGGATATGACTTAATCTAGCGGCCGCCCGCGACTTCGTCTGCGTGGTCAGTTATTTCTCCCTCGGCAGCAGTACTTTTTTCGGGATGAAAGGTACTCTATATCCTTTCTGTACCACTGACAAAGTGTATGCAAAATTTTATGATTATTGGTTGAGTAGTTAAGACGTGAAAGCGTAACAAACAAACGACTTTCGCATAATTATAATACACGCTGAAATTTTAATCATTTGGTTCTAGGGATGCAACATCGTTCATAAAAAACATCGATATCAAAACATCGATGTTTTTGAAAGTGTAACATCTATGTTGAAAACATCGGTGTTTATGAACGATATACTTATCGATGTTTTTCTAGGCTACTGGGCACTGCTTTGAAACACGGAAAAAACGCGTTTTTTCAGTGTATCAATATTTATACGCCAATGTAATATGGATGGATATTGACTTTAAGTTGGGAATCAGGAGTAGAACACATTAAATTCTGAAACAATTAACACTTATTTATTCACAAAATCTGATGAAGAAATTATTTTCCTTAAATTTTTGAACACGAATTCCTATTTTTTTTTACTAACTGACGAACTGCGCTATACAAATACACCGCACACATACACTGCATACACACTAGACACGCTACATTTCTTTGGAAAATTTTTATTTGTGCCAAAAAGAAGTATCAATGTATCACATCCATCCGTCAAATGAAAGCGATTGCGATTGATTTTGAAATTAGACAATAATTACCCAGATTGGAACCATAGAGTAACGTAATTTATTTAAACCTTCGTATATCCGTTACGAGTTTTGGTTAGTTTATGAACCAATAAATAGATGGCGCTGAAAAAACATTGTTCATAAAACATCGTTCTTGAATGGTGGAAGTTGGTATTTGGTTTGATTTTTGGTTTTCCCGACGTTTCGGCACCTTTGCAGCTGCCGTGGTCACGGGGGACTGAAGCTACCCGTGAGCCTACCCTCAGCGATGAATTTTTTTTAGACGTTCAGAAATTAAAATTTAACAAAAATTTTAATTATTTTATGTTGATTTATAATTTAATTTTATGAATAATTTATAAATTATTCACGAAACGTCAGGAAAACCAAAAATCAAACCAAATACCAACTAAATACCAAAGTACATTCAATAAAACCGCGCTAGTATCCGTTTAAAAGTGTTTTATTTTATGTCAAACTGTTTTTGTGCCTATTTGATTACCGCCATGTTGGCGCTGTAGGAAGTAGCGTGAGCATAGCGTGCGTACATGGTACTAAAGTTTGAAGTCTGGAGAGACCATCAAGTCAACCATTTTCATATTGTACGTCAAAATTAGTTCTTTAGACGCACGCTAGTGGCGTTTCAAATAGGCACAAGAACTTTGCTGTCAAATCACACAGACAGCCTGTCCAGCTAAATAAATTTTTTTTTTTTATGTCAGTGTAACAGTTTCAACATTGATGATAAAACATCGATGTTTATGAACGATACATCGATGTTTTTAAATATCGATGTATCGTTTGCATCTCTATTTGGTTCCCGCAGTGGGGTGGTTCCACCCACTCCACTAGTGGTTTTACTATGGGGGCAACTCTGACATCGCGAAAAAAAAAGCTGTTCGAGTAGGTATTGCGCTTTTGTATAGAACAGCGGATTTTTGCGATATCAGAGTTGCCCCCATAGTAAAAGTTGCTTGTAATCATGAGTGGAATCACTCAGCACTGTGGGAACCAAATGAATAAAATTTCAGCGTGTATAAGTAAGGATTTCTTGTCAATTTTCAGATATTCGGTTCAGAGGAGAGTTTAGCGACTGCGATGGTGATCTTGCCACAGACCTTGGGGTCTTGTGACGAGGTGTACAGGCGAGTGGAACAACTCTATACGGACTATTCCTTCCACGAGTTGCCATGAACAATCGCAAGTTATCCCCCAAGGCTTTAGTTGGGTACAAACAAGGTACGAGGCTTCTTTTTCCATTTAAGGCGATTCCCTGACCGAAAGTGGCGCCCTCAGAGGTTTTTATTTGTTTAATAAATTGTTGATAGAAAATTATTTGATAAAACTTTATGAGGAGTTTTGAGGGCCCACGGAGAAGGTATCAATCACTATATTCCCTCGTAGTCATTCGTAAAAATAGCAAATGTGTCAGGAAACGGCCAGTTTTTGCAGTTTTGCTATCTACTTCTAGCAGTGACTACGAGGGAATGTAATGATACCGTTTAAAAATACTAGACTATGGCGTTTAGGCGCATTTGGTCCACTTGGTCCATGGGCATGGGCGTACCCAGGTTCTGGGCTAGGGGGGGCAAATCTATTGTAACTCTTCCAGGAGGGGGCAAATTTATAGTAAATCAAATATATTGTATGGCAAATAAGAACTGTCATTGATAACAGTTGATAGTTGGAGGTAAACAAAATCCAGGGGGCAGCTGCCCCTCCCTGCCCCCCTCTCGGTACGCCCATGTCCATGGGCCCTGAAAATTACTCGAAAAGTTTTATTTAAATTGTGCAATAGAATGAAAATATTAAATAAAATTCATCGCTGTGCCACTTTCGGTCATACAACCCCCTTTGGACAAAAATATACCTTCCCAGCTACAGCTTTGTAAAGCTAGTATAATGTACATTTTGCCAATTTTAAGCTATTATGTGCTAATAATGCCATCAAGTGAAATGTAAGCGCAGATAGTTTGTTACTTATTAATTTTAATGTTGACTTTACAACTTTTAGAAACAAATAGTTTTTAAAATAATTTTATAGGTTTATACACCTAAGCATATTGACATAAGCCAGTTGTTGTATGTAAACACTATCGCTCTGATGCTATATTCGTTGGTGCCTGCCAGCGAACTAATATCTATGGAAGTGTAATTGCAAACAAATATTGCTTAAAAATGGCACCACGGGGCCGAGAAAGTACAACCCGCTCAGCTTTAGTCGGGCCAGCCACGCACCCGGTGACTAAAGTTAGTGTTCTTTTCAATAAATTGCAAATTGTATTGTAGAGAAAAGATAGAAAGAGACAGTTTATTTGAAATGACGTTCTTTATAGTCTAATGGTGTACAAGATGCAAAGAAGGCAGTAAAAAGATGCAGAAAAAACGTATCTTATTTTTTCGTTTAAGTATAGAAAATATCTATGAGTATACAAATTATGGTCGCTAATAAGCAACCAATATTCAGACGCTTTGTGCTGCATAATTAAATGTCAGCATTTTTAGCTTAGTTGTACTTTTCGTGTGGTACCATTTTTCGAGCAGAATGCTTATTCCATAGATTTTAGTTCGCTAGTGCCTGCATATAAGTTACTTCAATATACCTTCCTAATGCTTAAGGCGGTACCTGGACCGAAAGTGGCGCCGGCGCCGCGCTGAATTTTATTGGGTAGTTTAATTGGGTAACAATAAATTCCCATTTTGAATATCAAAAATACTGAATATAGCGTACTGAAATACTAAGTGGGCGACGGACTGAGGGCGACTACAAATGTTGAAAATGGGTGATTTTAAAATACAAATTGAGTAACTAGTTATTAAGAACGGGCGACCAAATTACTATTTTAGTAGGTATGAACCTCTATACAAAAAAAAGTTGGGAGTTACAAGTCGTGATAAAGTTTGGCCACATGATAGAAACTGATCTGTAGGCTGTTTCTAACTAATATTGAGCTGGGCCAAACTATCCTTACAAACAGTTCCATACGGCGGCGTGTTGAATAGTGCACTTTTCCCGGCTCCATTCTAAAAACTATAACAATTCAGGTTTAACTAATAGGTCAAATGTGGTATCATTTTCGGATAAGTCAATAACGTAGAATTTATTTCTGGTATAAAAAAATGCAATTTATTACGCAATTTCTGAAAAATTACACAATAACCAACATTTTTAAACTTCATTTTTTTAGTATAGGTATTGGCACTTGTTTCAGTATTTTCAAATAAACTACTTTAAAGAAGCGTTTTTCAGGTTAATTTGTTATATGCTTTTATTATGCTAACTATATTTTATACAATTTGCGCCTAATCCAAGTAGTTGAGGTCCATTGTTTGCGGAGACATAGCTAGTCAAAAATATGCATTTTTTCACGAAATAAAAGGGGTTTCCGATTCGTTCGGAAGCATTTCTCAGTTTTTTTGTTTATATTTCTGTAAAGTTAATTAAATTTTCTACAATTTGAGCCTAACTTGAGTAGTCTAGGTTTACTAGTTGCAAAGACACAGCTAGTCAAAGATAAGATTTTTTCAATTAATTTCAATAAAAAGCCCATTTTTAACCAGCTATGTCTCTGCAACCAATAGACCTAGACTACTCAAATTAAGCTCAAATTGTAGAAAATTTAATTAACTTTACAGAAATATAAACAAAAAACCTGAAAAATGTTTCTGAACGAAACGGAAACCTTTTTTATTTCGTGAAAAAATGCATATTTTTGACTAGCTGTATGTCCGCAAACAATGGACTTAAACTACTTGGGTTAGGCTCAAATTGTATAAAATATAGTTAACATGACAAAATCATTTAACAAATTAACCTAAAAACCCCTCTTTAAAGTAGTTTTTTTGAAAATACTGAAACAAGTGCCAATACCTATACTAAAAAAATGAAGTTTAAAAATGTTGGTTATTGTGTAATTTTTCAGAAATTGCGTAATAAATTGCATTTTTTTATATCAGAAATAAATTCTACGTTATTGACTTATCCGAAAATGATACCACATTTGACCTATTAGTTAAACCTGAATTGTTATAGTTTTTAGAATGGAGCCGGGAAAAGTGCACTATTCAACCCGCCGCCGTATGGAACTGTTTGTAAGGATAGTTTGGCCCAGCTCAATATTAGTTAGAAACAGCCTACAGATCAGTTTCTATCATGTGGCCAAACTTTATCACGACTTGTAACTCCCAACTTTTTTTTGTATAGAGGTTCATACCTACTATTTAGGGCACACAAAACATTAAAAATTTGGCATATATTTTATATAAAAAAGGTGACTATTATCTCAATCGAGGTGATAAAAATACCATGTTTGGGGAGCTTAAATCAGTTAGCTATATAGTTATCTTCTTCTTGGTATAATAGTTGTCACTCATTGACCGAGCGAGCACGAAGTGCGAGCGAAGCGTCTCTGCTTCAGCTTGGGCAAAAATTCTTTCGTATGTCCGGCTGTCTGTTCCAGCCTACAGGTCGCATTTCTCAACCGATTCTTGTAAAATTTTGTGAGCAGGTTCGAAAATTATATGGATTTTTTTTGTCGAGCCAGTTTTTTGAATTTTTTCAAAATGGCGGAGATAAGTTAAAAAAACAGATTACAGTCCGTTTTCCAGCTCTGCCTGTTTTCCTCTACAGGTCGCATTTTTCAACCGATTCTAGTAAAATTTTGTAAGCAGGTTTAAAAATGATGTAGATTTTTTGTCAAACCAGTTTTTTGAAATTTTACAAAATAGCGGAGATATTATATTAAAAAAACCTATTTCAGTCCGGTTTTCCAGCGCTGTATGTTCTCCTATACAGGTCGCATTTCTCAACCGATTCTCGTGAAATTATTTAAGCAGGTTTGAATATAATACAGAATTTTTTTGTCACGCCAGTTTTTTGTTTTTTTTTTAAAATGACGGAGAAATGTTAAAAATATATATTTCAGTCGGGCTTTCCAGTTCTGTCTGTTTTCTTCTACAGGTCGTATTTCTCAACTGATTCTCGTGAAATTTTGTAAGCATCTTTGAAAATTGTATAGATTTTTTTGTCAAGCCAGTTTTTTTTTATAATAATAATAATAATAATTTATTTATTCAAGTAATTAAAATAACTCATTTGTTAGTAACAATGTTTCTTATAAACTATGTTAGTATTTATGATTTGGATTATTGACTATGTTTTTGCCATGCCACTTGATATGGCACAGCAACGATTGATATACGAGCAGTCAAGTCTGCTCGCAATCATGTTCAGGATGCTGTTGGATTTTTAAATGGCGGAGATAATGTAAGAAAATCGTCAGTCCGAATTTCCGGCGCTGTCTGTTCTCCTCTACAGGTCGCATTTCTCAACCGATTCTCGTAAAATTTTGTGAGCAGGTTTGAAAATAATATAGATTTTTTTTTGTCACGCCAGTTTTTTGAATTTTTTTAAAATGACGGAGAAATGTTAAAAGTACATATTTCAGTCGGGCTTTCCAGTTCTGTCTGTTTTCTTCTACAGGTCGCATTTCTCAACCGATTCTCGTGAAATTTTGTAAGCAGGTTTGAAAATTGTATAGATTTTTTTTGTCAAGCCAGTTTTTAATTTTTTCTTTAAATGCCGGAGATAATGTAAAAAAATCGTATTTCAGTCCGGATTTCCGGCGCTGTCTGTTCTCCTCTACGGGTCGCATTTCTCAACCGATCCCGGTGAAATTTTGTGAGCAGATTTGATAAATATATTGTTTTTTTTGTCGATGCAATTTTTCTAAATTTAATAAAATTACAGAGATATGTAAAAAAACATATTTCAGTCCTGCTTTCCGGCTGTTTGATCTCCTTTACAGGTCGCATTTCTCAACCGATTCTGGTGAAATTTTGTGAGTAGGTTCGATAATTATATATAACTGTTTAGTCAAGCCAATTTTTCCAAATTTATAAAAAAAAATATTCACCCATTTTGAAAAATCATCAAAATTAGGAGCACCATCTAGCTGCGAATACTCACGTACCTACTGTGTGCTTTGAAAACTTCATGGCGACATTTTATTTTATTTTATCGCGAGGTCTACAGCTCACGGAGCCACTAGTTTACAATTTTCACTGCTAAGTTCAATTATTTATCTCCCACATGTAGTCGCCCGTTTTACGTATTTTTGTAATCCACAGTTTGTCGCCCGTTTAGTTATTTTATCGCCCAAAAAATAAAACGCTGCCAGGTTTAGTATTTAAATATCCCATTAACAGTCACCTTTGATTTTTTCCGAACACATCTGCCTCAATTAAGCATTATTAATATTGCGATAAGGAATAGTATCTACCTTTCTTGCTATAAATAATATTGCACTGCCTTTATGAAATATTTTCACTTACATTAATCACATGCAACTCTTCTTCTTTAGAAGTGACTATAGAAAAAGAGTTTCCTACAACATAGATACCAGTCATTATTTTATTTATTTTAGGCTCTTTTTAAAAACATCTCGTTGAACTTATTTTAAAAATATATTTTTTGTTATTTAATATTAAAAAAGTTTTAAGAATTTTGAACCTCGAGCATATTGTAATAGAGATCAAAATTACGTTTTGCTTTATAGGTACCTGCCATTACATTTGAGAGCAAAGTTATCGACTCGGCTAGGTTTTTTTAAATTATTTCTATAGAATCAGTTAAGAACTTACAATGCGATTAAATTGACATTAGACAGTGATCCACAGTACAGTAAATTGACATGACAGTATGGCAAAGGGAATTTTTTTCAGATTGAAATACCTCGTTTGTATTGCCAACGTTCTGAAGTTGCCACAGAATACTGTCTATTGTCAATTCAATCGCTTTGTACCTTATTCATTGAAGATCAATTCTGATTTTAAAATGGTACTGTCAGCAACAAAAGTTAATGTATAAATACAAAGTTACAAAACTAGTTAACACCGAAACAGACCATAAATCACTTAACAGAATAGTGTGCTAAGAAGGGTAATCATTTCAATGTTACAAAAACACTTAAACATGATTATGCCATAAGTCGCTAACTATCATAATGTTAGAATTCGCTAAACACCACACAACCGTTAAGTAGGTTAACTATTATAAAGTCACAAGTCGCTAAACGTCATTACAGATTGTCGTTTTTAATTCTTCACATCGATAAAATTGATTATGCGCTCAAAAAGGTTGAAAGAAACTTAGCTAACTCAATTTCATTGCTCTCAAGCATATGTATACGGGGCAGAATATTTATTATATCACCATTTATACATTATCTCACTAAAATACAATTAATACTATCTTATCACATCAGTCAAGGTTATCCATTGGAAAGTACCTTTGAGGCAACAATAAACATTTATATAATATGCGAGTAAAATATTTACAGCGGTTTTATAGCTGTTCATTAATGTGGAATTTTACACCCAGTAAATAAAAAAGACGTAAAAACCAGTTACTTACGATATTTTTGTTTAAAAAATATAAAAAAATATAAAACCAAATTTGTAACAATAATGATCTCATTATTTCGCATCTTTCTTTTAATAAATAAATTAATAAATAAATAAATTTCCGTTATAAATATTGTTGGCTAATATATTATTTTATAATTTATTATATATAATTATCTCAATAATTTAATGATTTTGTGTGATTTTTAAATTATTGAGATAGATTTAATGACTTCGACACTAAATGTGCTGGGTAATATATTCTAAAATAAATAGTCCTTTTGTGTTTTTAAATATCATTGTCACAAATAATTTTAGTAGGTAAGTAAGTAGTTAAATTAATGAGGAATGCCTGAAAAAAAAACAAATTCGCTGAATATTTTTTATAGGTAGGAATAAGCTCCCTCATTAATAGAAAAATAGAAAAAAGTTATGGTCTCTGCAAATCTCTGCAAATGTACGAAAGTAACATCAGTACCCTTAGCACGAACAGCTATCGAGAAAAATAACGCGCGTAAAATTACTCGAATCTCATAATTTTGTATGGAAATTGGTACAGCGCCACTACGTCCGTAAACGGAACTAAAATTTCGAAGCACGAAACATTTTGACATAAGCTATCGAGCAGCCTTCGAATCGAATTCGAATAGTAAAGTTACAACTTGTATGGAAATCGGTAGCACGAACCCACTTTTGACATACGGTATCGAGAAACTCGCAAGCTGGCTATCGACAACTTACTCACTGACATTTTTTCAGTGAGAGTCATTTCGAGCGACTTTGTATTATTTATTATTAAAATTTAAAAGCATATATGTAGTAACAAATATTAAGTTTGAGAACTATGACATGTCCGCTGAATTATCCACAGGCATTATTACTTAAATTGTCCTCATTATACAAAGAAATTTGTAAAATAAAAATCGCGTAATTTTATGCTATCCACGGAACCCCCCACATCCACCATACCTATATTTTAGCAATATTTTAGAACTTACCTACAAAACTCAAATAAAACCAGAGGATACGGTGTTATACGTTTTATATTTGTTTTCAGCAACAACATCATACAGTTTGCACACAGTAAATTATGTTTCATTTATGTAGGTATTAAAAAAATAAGACCTTAAAACTATGACGAAAACACTAAATATAACAATGCAAACATAATAAAGTCTTTAATTTGTCGAATCTTCAAACACTATACCTAAGCACTAGGTAATTCCGATGAAATTCACATATTTTCATAGCACGTTCAAATGTTTTATTGTTTATGTGTAAACAATTTCTTATTCATTGACGATAATCCAATCTTATTCTTCAAGTTCATAAAAAATCTTCAATTAGGTAGAACAATTTGATGAAATTTTGACACATTGTAGTTTACTCCTACCTAGGTCATAATATTATTTCCTCGCGATTGTATTATTTGTTAGTCGACACAGATAAATCAATTTAGATAAAAACAAAATTAAGAAATGGCTTTACGGTTTTCTATTTTAGGTTATATTTTTCAATAAATCACAGGATGAGAAAGAAAGAGAGAAAGAATAGACACACTCTTCTTTTTCAAACCAATCACGGGCAAGTTGCAATGACCGTTCAAAACCATGGGCAAAATCATGCACAAATTGAAAATTATAATAGTAATTTGCAAATTAATTAAAGTTATTAAATGAAATAAATATTGCAAACAAATTTATTATTATTAATAAGAATAATAAATGTAAAATTATGATGATAAACAACTTGATTGAATTTTAATTTACATATTTATGATTTACATAGATTGTAACAAGGTTTTTGAACGCACCTTGCTTCATGCACGTTAGCTTTATTTATCGCTACTACTATCGAGCTAACGTTAGCCAGCTCTGTAAACTTCGTGCTGCCGATTTTGCTAGCTTTCGTATCGAGTACGTTATCGAGTAGTATTTTTTGACGCGCGTAAGATTTCTCGATAGCTGTTCGTGCTAAGGGTACAGAATGGAGATTATTCCCTAATCAACACATATTAAAAAAAAGACAAATGACAAGCAGCTGTCTGTTGACTTTGACATAAAATGTCTATGTAAAAACGCCAAAAAGAGAGTAATAATTGGTCAGCTGACTTTTTTGATATTTTTTTTAATGCAACCAAAAATTCTGAAACTTTTAGGGAGCTGTAAGGGACTTTTAAAAATACATTCAGCCAATTTGTTTTTTTTTTCAGACATTCCCCATTGCGTAGCTGTAAGTAAATAAGGGGTATTGAAAGCCTGTATTTTAAAACGACTCTGTAAAAAACCTTAAAAAAAATGAGCTGCTGAGTAATTGGCACACTGCATTGTAAAATTATCTGTAAATCTTGAGCTCAATTGTAACTTTTGCTCAGATGTTGAATGTAGCTTTTTGATACAAAAATGTTGTCGTAGTATTGTAGTAAACTATACTTCTATAATTTAGTAAATGTAATCTTCATACATTTATAATTTATAACATGCATACATCTATTTGTAAAACTTTTGAGATTTTAAGCGCTCTATTCGAAAACACTTTCGTACCTAATTTGTTTACTTAGCTAGTAGGAACTGTTATAGTATTTACTATAGCCCGGTGTGACCCGAGATTTGCTGTATATACCTAAGTAATAATATAGCGAACTAAAATCTATGGAAGTGTAATTGCAAACAAATAATGCTTAAAAAATGTTACCACGGGACTAAAAAATGATAACTCGCATCGCACAGCATTTCCTCCGGCCATTGCAATTGCTAGCTTAGTTTGTATTATAAATAAAAGAGAGAGTTGTAAAAATGATGTGCTGTGTAGTCAAATGGTGTAAAAGACGCAAAGAAGGCAAAAAGATGCAGAGATAACGTACCATAAGTATTAAAAATGTTTTTCGTTTAAGTATAGAAAATATCTATAAGTATACAGATTATGGTCGCTATTATGCAACCAGTGTTCAGTCGCTTTGTGCTGCATTAATAAATGCCAGTATTATTAGCCCCGCCCACTTATTTGTAATTTTTTGTGTGGGTGGTGCTATTCTTTTGAGCGGAATGCTTGTTCCGTAGATTTTAGTTCTCTGTTCGAGAGAGAGATCTCTCTCATAATATGTGTGCTTGCTTGCATGAAAAATTGCGACTTGTTGATCGGCTCTTATAACATATCCGATATTTTAGTTCCCCTTACTATAAATAAGTTTTATAATATAAGCGAGCATAATATTATTGGTGCATCTCAGCTTTAACATCAGAAATAGGTACCTGCCCCCTAACATGCTGCATGACCTCCAAAACACGATATGTATCGCGTGATATAGCGTTTTATCACGTTTGAGGCTCGGATATGCAATAGTACATTACTGCCGCGGTATATAATGACTGCGTTGCTGGCAGCGATTATGATGGCCGAGAGCGGAGCTTAGCGCAGGTCCAGGCCGTCACAGCGCGGTCAGCATTGCAGCCCTTGACGGCCAAGCTGAAATAAAGGCCGAGACCGGAGGTCGAGGCCTTTATAGCGCGGACAGCAAGGGCTGCAATGATGACCAAGCTTGAAGGCCGAGAGCGTAGTTAAGCTTAGCTCGAGGCCATCATAACGTGGCCAGCAGTGCAGTCATTGTGGACCAAGGCTTGTATAGTGCTTTACTCAAAAATGCGAGTACTACCTACTACTATAGTGGGTACGTATAACCTAATTTCGAAAAAAATACAAAAATGCAAATATCTCAGAAACGGTGCGTCGGAGCCAAAAGATAAGGTTTTTTTCGACCCCCAAGGTACCTCGGAAGTGGTCAAAAGGTATTTAATGAAAGGTCAAAAAACGGTCAAGTGCGAGTTTTTTATATTTTTCCATACAAATTTTACATAAAAATACAAATATCACCTGTGTAATAGGGTTTTCTCCCCTCAATGTACAACACCCGCGCAGATAAAGAATGGGATTGAAAATGGAGGCTCACCGCGCTTACCACAACGAGTGTGACCGAGAGAGCGATAGGTGTGGCGTTCTATATTTGAAATAAAACTCGACAATAATGGATTCTCAAAGGAAATTGCTGGTAGCTAAAACAAGACAATAATGAAATCTCATAAAACATTGCCGCGTCACCATCGGAGGAGCGCGGCAACCTCGACTTTGCTCAAAGAAGGTTGTCAAAATAATGACCATATTACAAGCATTTTTGAGTAAAATCATTTGTCTCTGTCTTTTTCTTTACGTGTAAAGAGTATAGAAAATAACCTCACTTCTGCACTTTTTCGATGTTTTTGGTTGTTTTTTCATCATTACCTTTAGCACAATTATCTTTCTTGAAAAAAATTATTGGAGCAATTGCACAATACGTTAAAGTATATTTTGATGAAGAATTTAATCCGTTTCCGCTATTATTTACGACAAAAATATGGCCCGCGACAAGCGCTTTTGATGATATTCTGTTTTTTTTTTTTACAATCATCTGTGAGGTTTATACGCAAATTAATACTTGTAGCAACTAGATAATCTCTTTAGCTTGTCGTATGTTTTTTTTTGTAGCTACAACTTTACGTTTTCTATATAAAAATATGGCCCGCGCAAACCATGTTATCCTATTATGAACCCTTAACTGTTAAACGACAATGGATTTTGACAGCTGAGTGTCGATAAAATGCTTATCACGCGATATACACACATCAACTTTGTCTAGGGATACAGGTGCTATTTTCATACAAACGAGGTAACTTTGAAGCCTTGGTTTTCTGCCAGGGATGTACCGTGCTGTAATCTGATGACGGCTATCCAGGGAGTGAATGGAGGAGATTCAGATCGCTATACACACCCAACTAATCTGACCAGCATTCTAAAAACGTAATGAACGTGTTTAAAAAAACTGCGAAAATAGCATGAAAATGAATGGAAATCCTCAAACTGAGAACTCTGACCCATTAATCTTTTAGAATGCTGATCAGATCAGTTGGGTGTGTATAGCGATCTGAATCTCCTCCATTCAGTCCCTGGATGGCCATCATCAGATTACAGCTCGGTACATCCCTGGCAGAAAACCAAGGCTTTAAATTTACCTCGTTTGTATGAAAATAGCACCTGTATCCCTAGACAAAGTTGATGTGTATATATTGTGTTTCCTCGGTCATGCTAGGCGGGCTGGAGGTCAAGTCTGCTAATCTTATCGTCAAAATCGTGTTTCGATGGTGGTAATGCTTGTTTCTTAAACCTAAAATTGAGACAATTGTGTTTCCGTTTTGGGTTTAAGAAACAATGTGTTTCGGTTTTGGGTCTAAGAAACAAGAACTGTGTCAAAAAGCATTAACTACCATTCAAACATGATTTTGACGATAACCTTAGCAGACTTAACCCCTGGTTATTTTGTTTGAAATTATTTTGTATATTTTATTTTGTAGTACCTACACTTTTCTAATTTAGGTTTTTTAAATAAGTTTTTTAATTACGGGTTACACCCGCCGAAATCATGTAGTAAACTTCCTATAAGGATAGTTTGAGTGTACAAAATTATTTACTAGATAAGTTCCTTTTTAATTAATTAATAGATATTTTGTAAAATTTTCATGAAAAAAATATTTAAGATTATTTTGATAACATAATAATAAATTATAATAAAAATTAATCAATTATTATTTGTATTGTGTACGTCTTGTAATCTGTTTCATACATTCCTAAATAATTCCCCAGTTTTTGGAACACAGGGCTTATAATAAGTAAACGAGATTTTGTATGTGCAATCGCAATAAATGTTTGCCAATCAAGTATTAATTTTATTTATTTTTTATAAAATCTTATTGGAACATATTTGTCGACAGTGTCGCGGTGTTTGTCCTGCTCATATCAGTATGGTGTGAGCAGGAAAGACAATGCGCTTGTCGTGGTGCGCATGCTAGTTATGTCGTGGTTGGCATACGCGCAAGTGCGTCGCCTAGGGTGGGCAGGGGGGGCAGCTGTGCAGAGCTAGACAAAGAAAATAGGTGGTCAAAAGAGCGACGAAATCCTTTTGTTAGTGTAAAATTCTATCTTCTTTAGTAAGTAATTAATTAAAAAATACTATTACATATATCGAAAAAATGAGGAAAACAAAGCTCCGAAGCTTAGAATAATAACGCTCCGAAGATAGATTTCGCGTCGATTGAGACTTTTCCGAGTGAAATTGGTTAATAATTGTGTCCTTTACGAGCGTGAAAAAAAATCATTTTATCTCCGAGTAAAATCAACACGACTAAAACGAGAAGCACCAGGCTAGCATGAATGTAAAAGAGCTAATCAAAGTACCTGTTCATCAGATCTGGTCAGCATTTTCCCTACAGCTCTCAACGCAGGAGTCCTAAATGCTGGAGACCAGTTCTAACAGGGCAATCAATCTGTTGAAAAGTACCAGGCTTGCATGAATATAAAGGAGGTCGTAATAACTTTATCATAAAAATAAATAGGTACTACCGTGTAATTATTCTAAGGTATTACCTACTTAGGTAACTTTAAAAATATAATAGGAATTTGCATTTGATTTGATTTTGGTTTTTCGTATTTTTGTATTCATTTTCAATGCCTCTGAAGATTGCGGGAACTGCAGGGTCTGTGGATTTTTTTGTTGGCGGATTTCTGTTTTGGTTGATTTTGCTATAAAATTATACTGACATAACCACAGCCTTTTTTGGCATCGTGGCCGGGCCACGACCTATGACACCGATATGCTACCGACTCAATTTGCTCACTAAGCAATATAGCGGATTTTGATATTATACCCCTGTTATTCATGGCGGAACTATGGCGGTCTACCGAGGTTTCTCTGGTGGTTTCGTAGCGGAGGTGTGCTACTACAGGCGTATGTATATCCAGCAGTGGGTTTCGTATCGAGCGGCTGATATGATTCAATCAGCAGTCTATATGATTCAATCATCATATAGGGACCTCCTCATGCACAGGCCCGGCCTACAGGAACGTACGGAGAGGCGAGACCTTCCGGCCAAATCTCTACGTGTGGCGCGGCTCCTCAGGAGGCCTTCCTTCAAAAGTCGTAGAAAGGGCACTCTTTCAAGATTTTTACAGAAATCAAACAGATACTAGAATAAACTTCATTTATTCAACACAAAAATAAGTAAAAGTAAAATAACAAGGACGTCCTTAGTCCCAAAATAAATGAATCTACAAAAATCAACAACATGAGTCAATTGTTTTCTATTTCATCGAGTCTTTATTTCTTACCTTTATGGCGAAAAAGGGCGTAAAGTTCTAGTCAATATGGTTCAATGGGGTTGGCAACGCAAAGCTTATTGTAGATGTCGCTGCGTACGCTTGTTCCTAAGACAGTAGACGTTCAGAGCAAAATGTATGGGAAAATAGGTATTTATTTTGTGGTATTTTTTTACCAAAAAAGACCCATTGACCTGAAATGGATATAGAAGACTATTCTACAATGCAAATGCCGGAATTGAAAGCCAAATTAAGACGTTTTTATTCTTATAGAATTTATAATTTTTTTCTATATCCAGATTTTTCGGAAATTTGTAAGTGCCAACACTTTTAAAACCTATTACACAGAATTTAATAATTTTATGCTAAAAAACGATTTTTTTTAAGTAAAAGTATGGAGCTATGAAAACACCATTATTACAATGGTGTTTTCATAGCTCTCGTGGTACAAGCGTACGCAGCGCCATTTTGACAGTTGCCTTCCTCATTTGTTGAAGATATTCTCTTTCCGGAAACTTTTTTACATCAAATAATATGAAACAAAATCATTTTCAGTTTACTACAATACAATTTCATAAAGTTACAGCTAGCTCAATATAACTTGAACCAAACCATAGACAATATGGCTTGAGCGCTAAACCTTTTTGTACTTAAAATTACTACTGCGCAGGTCACCTGGTATTAAAATTTGGCTCAAGTTATTTTGCGCAAGCTGTACCTACTTCCTTATAATCAATATTATAGTACTTAAGTTTAGTTAATTAAACATAGCCAGTAAAATTGTCTTAAACTACGTGTTATCACAATGAGAATATTTTGCTACAATAATTAGAGTTATTTTCTAAATTGGGTAGATATAGGGTTAGACAAATTAGTTATGCAGCATACACAGAAAGTAATAATGAATTGACATGGACGACTTTTTCTAACTGTTTATTTCTGGTGTTTTTTTGTCTATTTGTTTAAACAGGTGCACCATTATAACAGTAGTTCTTCTTGTCAGTTAAAAAGTCTGGAATGGGTGGTAGGAAAATATAGACGATTCAAAAGTACTTGATTATTAAGTTTATTTGAATAAAGACATTTTTGACTTTGACTTTATTAAATTTTGTCATTATTATATACTTATTATATAACTTCATACTGCCTTAACCCAAGATTGTAAAGAACTTGTAGATTTCGAGGACGTACTTGTGATTAAATCTGTGTAAAAGAAACAACAGCACATTATACATAGAAACATCTATTGGGATGGATTCCGTTACTAATATTTGGAAATTTATATAATTCGGTGCTTTAAATAATGACAATAGTGTTTCTTATTTATATTCTTGGTGTAAATTACTGCTTCTGTCATTTAGAATAATAAAGGCACATGATTAATTTGAATTCGTCCGGTTTTAAAGTCTACAATATTATTAAGATCAGAATTAAACATTTGAGTGAGTAAAATATAATTGAAATATATTGCACAACTTTTATTAATGTATTTAACTGCCAAAATTACAGGGAAATTCAAAATTAGTGCATTTTAATTCATAGTATGTACAAACAATTTATACCAAATGAAACCCGTAACATATAGATGCAACATTTCAATGGAAACTTCGTATTTTGAAACTTAAAAGAAATATTACTCCGGCTGCACGCTAAAGTAATACCGTGCAAGAAAAACCGCGCATTCCAAATAGCTCTTGCAGTGTTTTGTCACGAGCTCTGTAAGGCCCATCATTCAATATGATTTAGTGTTTAGGGTGTAGGTACATGAGTTAGTAGCCGGCGTATTACATAATTTGAGTTTATAATACTTTATAATTTTACTAAGTATTACAAAGTTGGTCCTCCAGAAAGAATTTCTTTTAATAAGCTGTTTGACATATTATGCATAAAAACCATTAAAACTTTAAGACAGTTTATATTTCATATATCTAACTTAGCTGCTAGCGATAAAGTAAACACTATTTTAAGTGAGTTAGTGATTTCTCTCATTTCATGGAAATTATAATTATATTTAGTACAATATATTATACATTATGTATATGTTACAATAAGCTAACATAATTTTATATCATGATTATTACAAAGGTAAGTATTTGGAAGCTGAGCATCGGATTCTTTTAACTTGGAGATATAAGTAAATTACGGACTATTCAGTTTAAAGTTTATATCTGTTACGGCTAATACACGAAGTGAGCCAAAACCTAGTTTTAGCCGGCTAAAACTAGGTATAGCCGCTAGCTGTTGGCTAAAAATAGGTGTAGCCGATTTGCTCGCGGCTAATACTAGGTGTAGCCGGCTAAAACTAGGTTCAGCATGGGGTATAAAAAAAGTTTTTTCTGTTGTCTGTTAAAAAAAATTAACCTCGAAATTTAAGGCTCACGCTCCGCTGCCCTTCGCGCTCGCAAAATTTCTAACCTATATTCGGGACCTAAAGGATAAAGCAGATCGGTTCACCTAGTTTTAGCCAACAGTTATCGGCTACACCTAGTTTTAGCCGGCTAAAACTAGGTTTAGCCGCACTTCGGGTATTAGCCGTAACATATCTAAGTAGAAGTTTTGTAAACAATGTTCCAATCCGCAGCTAATGCGTACGAAGTCACGGGCACAGCTAGTCAAGATTATATTAGCTTACTGCACATAAACATAAATAACTTACAGTGCTAGATTTACATTGTTATATACAAATAATATTGCTTACATTTCGTATTCTGCTAAATGAGCATAATTCTCATTATATTACACAACAGCCATGTAATAAGTTTATCACACAATTTCGAAATTAGAGGAAACGAAACATAGTAAGTTAAACAACCGCTTAGGTTATAAGCTATCTGTACACAGGGTGTTACAAAACAACCGCAAATGCCGAATATTCTAGAGGTATCTTCAAACTGCACAACTTTTACTATCGGACCAACTCTGAAATCGCGAAAAAAATCAGCTATTTCATACAAAAATTCAAGAAAATATCAAAATTGTATGAAACAGCTGTTTTTTTTCGCAATTTCAGAGTTGGTTCCATAGTAAAAGTTTTACAATTTGATGGTCCCTATCTAATCTACCATATTCGGCATTTGCTGTTGTCTTTATAACACCCTTTATATGTATAAAATGGGGCAGAACGTCCGTAGTTTCATAGCGCCAAAGACTTAGGGACAGGGACCGATGCTGCCGTGATAACACTTACACTAAATATGTTCTGAGCAACAAAAAAGGATAGAGCATGATAAAATGGCGATGTGATTCCATGTCGATCGATAGGTGTAGGTCAACCTTTATTGCTTATCATTGAGAAATATTTGTACTGTAACGACTTGTCTGTTAGTAAATACAAACAAAACTGCGCTTTAGACTTAGCAGATAAGGCATAAAATAGATTGAAATTATTATAATAGGGAATATGCATCTGTAAAGTCTGTCTAAAAAGTCAGTTTACATTAAATTATTTATAATAACTTATACTGGTCACCCTGTTGGTGCTTCAAAATTCTAATTGTAAACATAGCTTTACTTAATTTTATTTAGATGGGTATTGGTGGGGTGGTTGGGGATTTAGGTGGGTATTAAAGTTACCTTTGAAAAACCCATGTAAACTGACTTTTTAGACAGACTCTACGGTTCATTCACCGCACACCGTTTTGCATACATCAGCGCGACTCGCGTTATAAATGTTATTGTTTGTTACTAACTTTGCGCACTCGTTATACAGATTTACCGCGAAACAAATCAGCATCATAACTTACTACTGTATTTTTACTTATTTATACTTATTACAAGTTTTACGGGAATCAGTGTTTTCATTCAACTAAACAAAAAAATCGTTATTTTCCCCTGATTTCATCGTGTGATAAAACTAAAATAATACATTTTTTTACTTTTCTGTTCCATCATGTTTTTATAAGTGTCCGCAGTGATCAAGCTCAAATTTATTAAAATAGGTGACTTATGCATATTCCCTATTATATAAGGTCCTTCTTAAATAGTGCACATAATTTTAAGGGGTTAATGTACTCATGCATACAAACAACTTTTACTATGGGACCAACATTGAAATCGCAAAAAAAAAAAACAGCTGTTCCATACATTTTGATCTATTCGATTTTAATTTTTTTTTATGGAACAGCTGGTTTTTTTTTGCGATTTCAATGTTGGTACCATAGTAAAAGTTGTTTGTATGCATGAGTACATTGACCCCTTAAAATTATATGCACTATTTAAGAAGGACCTTATTCAAATCAATACGTGCCAAGAGTGATGACGGCGCCCGGGAGGCGGCCTGTGGGTGGGGCGCACGGGAGGTGGGGCGCGTGGGAGGTGGGGCGCGCGGGAGGTGTATTGTGGGCGGGGCGCGGGGCGGGGCCCGCGGCGGGTCTCGGGGCTGATTTATACATATTTTCTAGAACAAGTTCGTATAAACTAAGCGGTCGTTAAGGTGTAGAGCGTCAGGCTTGCGGGGGCTCGTCTAGCGGGTTGGCGCGCGGCAGGAGGTCGGCGGGGGGCGCGCGCGGCGGGGCGCGGGGCGGGGCGCGCGGCGGCTCGCGGGGCTCGAAGCTCGCGCCCGCGGACCCGCTGCGACTCGACGATGTGGAGGTAGACGTTGAAGAATCACCCTGGTCTGCGCTACTACTCGACTCTCTGGTTGAAATGAGAGTTGCTTCGATAAGTGTGTCTTCATACGTATTGGTGTGCCGGGTGGAAAAATCCCGGCAATATTCTCAATATTGCTGGGAATATTCCCACCCGGCACATCTCTATTCATATAGAGTACATGAGCTATTCATAAATGGATTAAACTATACTTTTAGCGTCGGCGTTCTACAATGGGGAATGTCCGAAAAATCAATTTGGCTGAATATATTTTTATAGGTAGGAATAAGTTGCCTTAGTAGTAGAAAAAAGTTTCAGAATTTTCGGCTTCGTAAAAAAAATAAAAAAGTTAAAATCTCTTCGACTTCCCAAATGTACGAAAGCAACAGCAGAATGGAGATTATACCTTTGCCACCTCCTGCCACAATCACAACAAATTAAAAAATAAGTGTCAACATCATTTTGTGTTGAAACTTTTTTTAATACCATGATGCTACATAATTATTTTTTTGCCGTTTTTGGTACGGAAATACTAAAAACAGAATAAAATTAATATTTAAGAGGGCTCCCATACAACAAACGTAATTTTTTTGCCGTTTTTGGTACGGAACCCTTCGTGCGCGAGCCGCGAATCCGACTCACACTTAGCCGGTTTTTTTTATTGAAATATATTTATTTGCCATAAAACACGTCTTGCAGGTGGAAACCCGGCCTAAGAGCGAGATAATATACTAGAAGAAATTCGACACTGTCACTAGTGACTCGGTAGCTCAGCGGTCAGAGCATTGGACCGGATATCCAAAGGTCGCGGGTTCGATTCCCGCGTCCGAGAATTGATCTGGTGCGAGTCGATTTTTTCCTAGTAAGTATATTATTTAGTTGTATAAAAATAGCATTGTCAATGCAAAAACCTCAAATTAAAAAATGTCATTCTTGATTAAGTATCCGAATAAAAGCGTGAGAAATGAATTAGAACATGATTGAAATATAATTGAATTTTGAAAACACTCACTTGTGGAATCCATTTGTTTGACAAGTGTTGTACGCGCCACAGTGTTGGCACTTAAGACCTACTACGTGGAATTTGACTGTGGATAGCTGAAACAAACATATTAAATCTTGAAAATTACTATTATTATTTAAACTTGATTATTTATTACATTGCACTGCGCATGGTCATAAATTTCGCATTGACGTCACAGGCGCGGTCCCAGGGGGGGGGTCACAGGGGACATGACCCCCCCCAAAATCGTACATGTCACATAGAAAAAGCTTCTAAAACTTACGAAAAAAAATGGTATTATTATTAGTGACCCCCCCCAAAATTTTGGGCTGCGACCGCGCCTGTGACGTCATAGCTAAACATTATCTTTACGACATTATAAACTTTGTTATGAAAACAGAATAAATAAAATATGTATTATGTAAGTGTAGAAGCATGCGCAGTAGGAATTTGTTATTAAAAATTAATACCGCGCGAGGTGTACGCATCTCAGAAGTAAATAACTTATAAATACCATAAATGATGTAGTACATCTAACAGAGTTAATGGCTAACCAGGGGCCATACCGGCTAACTTACATGGCTATATCAATCGCTTTCATTTGACAGATGGATGGACAGATGGACATTGCTACTTTTCTTTGGTAAGATTTTTGTGCAAAAAAGAAGTAGCTATGTGTCACATCCATCTGTCGAATGAAAGCAATTAAAGCTTCTATTAGGCACAAATAAAAACTTACCATATAAAAGTTACAATGTATCATATCCATCTGTCAAATGAAAGCGATTACGATAGCCATGTAAGTTAGCCGGTACGGCCCCAGAATATTGTATATAGGGATCATCAAACTGAACAACTGTTACTATGGGACCAAGTCTGAAATCGCGAAAAAAGAATCAGCTTTTTTTTCACGATTTCAGAGTTAGTCCAATAGTAAAAGTTGTTTAGTTCGATGGACTGAAGAAACAGGTTTCCCATTTTTGGTTCATTCATTAACAAGTTGTATTATATAGAACAGATAATGGACCTAGCAACCCACCTTGTGGCAGTCTTTACAGAGGATTGTGGTCTTGTAATCTGCGTACTCTGGAGGCATCGGTGTTGCTGCTACTTCCGAGTCCAAATATTGCCATAACTAGAAAAATATATTGACGAATTGTTTACTACGAGTTCGTTATTTCATTAAACTATCCATTTTATTGTTGCAGTAACACATTTAGCTAGTTGGTACAGTCAACAACGAAAAACGCTTAACACGTTAGTTCTTTGTCATAGTAACTTTTCTGACAGATGTCTCACAGTAATTTTAAGCATTAGTCAAATAAGTTACTATGACAAAGTACTATAGTGTTAAGCAACTTTCTTTGCTGACCGTCTTAAAGTTCTTTACGTGTACAATGCCTTGTATTGCTGGAAGTCCAACTGAAAATCTGGGTGCATATTTATTGATACACCTCATATAATCTAATATTACTAAATCAAAATTCCATGTGTATGACGTAGATGGCATTTACTAGTGTTGTCTAAATTCCCAAAACACGGTAAAGTACCCAATTCTACAAGGTTTTGTATTAACTAAAAATAACCTTGTATCAGTGGCGAGGGGTGAAATTCTTGCAAAGGTAAGCCGGTCTACAAAAATGTTATGATCTGCATAGAATATCGCTGGGGTGGGATTTCTAAAAGGTAAGCCGATGGGAATCGGCTTGTATGGACCCTTCGCCACTGCCTTGTATGTATATCTATTTCAGCCCTTATCGTGTCCGTGTTCAGACTTAGGCCTTCTCTCTGCATCTGTACTCTTGGACAGTCTGCCACACATCCAGTTGGTACCATAATTCTAAATGTTTTTTTATAAAAAATAGTAGATTATTGCATCGAGCACAAAGTAATTTATTATTGCACCGAGTGCCTGATTTAGAGCTCGAGCGTCAGCGAGGGCTCTAATCTAATAGGCACGAGGGCAATATAAATTACTTAAGGCGAGGTGCATAATCTGCTTTTCTTTCAACTACCTATAGGAATAGTAGATAAAAGAAACTCATATCAAACAGTCCAAATAGAAGTTTAATAGGGTATTTGACTGTTGTTGAAATGTAGATATTTAATTGTGACATTCAGAAATATAACATTATTAAATAACAAATTTGAAAACAAATTCAATCTTTTTTTTTTTTTTTATTCTTTATTTAATTTAGGGACTTTTACAGAGTACGTCAGTCCCATCATACCCTAAGTACCTATTCTACAACACATCAAGCACGTGATTTCACCATGTCACATATAAGCCTGGCTGCATCCGATGCGGGATCCGCCAAAATACTTTGAAAAGCTCCCACATCAGATGCCTTCAGGTCTAAATGAAGAATTAGTTGCCATCTCTCCCTTGTATAAAAAATAAAATAGAAGTTTAATAGGGTATTTGACTGTTGTTGAAATGTAGATATTTAATTGTGACATTCAGAAATATAACATTATTATGAAAACAAATTCAATCTGTATTATAACAAGCGAATTATGAGCTACTTAATTGTGACTCTAGCTATCTCTTTCTAAAATGAAATTTTCTACGGCGAGAGTATGGCGGTACAAGCATGTGACGTCACTTGCTTATAGCGCTCTCCTTGTCTAATTAGAAAGTTTGAAGCTCTATATCGCTGAAAATATGCAAGATATTTGAAAATAAATACCTATGTTGTGTTGCTAATATTTCAATAAACATGTTTAGTCAATAATAAAAATTCAGTCAAATACCCTATTATTGAAATTAAAAGTTATGCTTGAACAATTATTAAACGTAAGGTTAAGAGTTTTGTTGGGCAAATTTATATTTTTGTTTGTTACATTTGTTGTTAGATAGTATCACACTTTATCGTTTCCAAAAATATTGTCAAGCAAAATTAACAAATTTCCCGCCACATCACTTTTTTAAATTTCTTTCATTTTTAAATCAGAGTTAGCAGCAATTATTTTTTAAAGGAGGTCGCTAATCACTCATACATTTCAGCCCATTGTATGTACCTGAGGTACATGTACACCAAAATGTAGGAAAAAATTCGAGGATTCCGAAAATAATGTTATTTTAGTACAATATTTACTTAAAACTAAGAAATAAATCATTAAAAGTGTAAACTACCCACTTGAAAAACAACTAAATTATATGGCAATACTGGATATTCACCTTCAGTTTAATAACGCAAATGGTTATTAAACTGAAGGTGAATATCTATATAGGTATATACATTTATATTAGTTTAACATGAAAAAAAAATCATTAACATCGGAATTAATAATTAACTTAAAGGCAAAAAAATCTAACCTCTCAAATCAACTGTTAGAACAGTATGTTTATGCCTGCAAGTAACAAAACGTCAAAAGAACTGTCAAACTAAACGTAATAAGAGAAACGTCATTTCGACTTCCGAGTTTAAATAAAAATCAACTTCAACTGACAATGACACTTGTCAACTTGACAGTTTTTTCGAGTATCAAAGAGCGTACTGTTATGATATAATCTGTGTAATAGGTCCTTATACCGAGTGCATTTTTCAATTTTTTTTTGTTGATTCTAAATAACCAGAAAAAAATTTTTTATTGGTAAATTACTCAGAGTATTATAGGGTATTTTTTTCCGCAGAGTGTACCTTGGTACATCATTTGGGCCATTTTTGGTGACATCCTTTGGAACAAGTAGGATAGAAATGAATAATACGTATGTAAAAAAAAAGTATTGATATCGGCTGGCTGAATAGAGCTAATCCATTGAGATTGGCACCTTATGGTGCGATAAAAAAAAAACTGTGCAATAATGAAATTTCATACATTTTTATTACTCTAGCTAGAGCATTAAAGACTCGCTTTGTACTGAGTTTAGCATAGTCTTGGAAGAAAAATATATTTAACTCACATTAGTCATGTCAATCATGCTAGTCTGACAGGTGGGGCAGGCGTAGTGGCCCGAGTGCAGCAGCTGCTCGAAGCAGGGCCGGTGCAGCAGGTGGCCACAATCTGGGATGTGGCACGGTATGCGGGATGTGTGGATATCTTCCAGGCACACCGGGCAGTTTGACCGGGACACATTCTCTACGCACTGGTTGATTCAAAGTTTCATATCAAAATAATTTATTTACACATTGAATGCCAGTACTAGGCACGTATCTTGAAATTTTTTCGACGGAGTGGGGATAAGTTCGCGCATGTGCTCTTGTGAGCGACCAATAGCGCGCGCCCCTCACCGCTACGCATACCCAAAATACGCGTTTCGCGCAATCCCCCCTTGTTTTCAAGTTATATGCCTCGTACTGTACGCAATATTGCATAGGTAAGGTCAGCCACGAAATTAGCTTAATACTGTAGTATTTTGTCAAATCAACTTTTTTGTTTAATGTTTCAAACTGTGAGGCTGTCAAAAAAGTTGCTATGACAAAGTTCTTAAGTATTAAGCAACTTTAATTGCTGACTGTACCAACATTCAATTGATTAAGTTTTACCCTCAGATCCAAGAATCAACTTACAGATAGGGATATGCTTAATCCAGATTAGTTGCTAAGCAACCGTCGTCAATTTTATATATCAACTGTACAGTTACATAACAACTAATCTGGATTAGGCCTAGCCATATCTGTGGATTGATTATTAGGCCTGGCCAACAGTGGATTCCAATTCAAGTTATGCTATTGGTTTGTAATTGTATGAACAAGAATAAAAAATAAACAAGCAGCAAACATGGTTTCCGTTAATGATTATGAACATAAAAATTTATTGAACAAAGCCAATAGGTTATCATTTTTCACAACTGTGATTGTCAAAGGCAAGAAGATAATGGAAAGGCTAAACCACAATTTGTATTGTCTTATTGATTCAATATAGTATTGAGTTGATCTATTGACAATACAGAACAGAAGATCTTGAGGAGTAATAAATAAATATTTGTGTAACATACATTTTTAAAACATTGTATTGCTAAACAAACATTCTTACCCTATGCCCCACTCGCTGCAGTTGCACCGGCAAACACATGTTGCAACGTTCACAGTGGAAGAAGCGGTCACGGCCTCCCACACGACAAATACCACATCCGTCACAGTGGTATTGCCTTTTATCCTCATCGTCAAACAGGTTGCATATCAGACATGTGTACTGTGGGCATAGTGTATTGCAATTACAAAATAATATAATGCAAGGTTTGGAACCACTAATAGTTGTCTGTCACTATAGTAGTGTGATTAAAAATAAAGACTAGTAAATCATTTCTTACAGGAATCTTTGATTTAAAGAGAAAATATGTACATTACTTAATAATAAAATGACTGTAGATATAATTTATTGTATCTACAAACATTTATACTCCAGTCATCTTACAGAAAGAATGTTAATCAAAACTTTGCACATTTTTCACAATAATTATTCCACAAATACGTTAAGGCGCTAAGAAGGGTCAAATCCCAATATTCATTTCAAATTATTGAAAGAATCCGCGCGTGAAGCTATCATGGAAAAAATATATAATGTACTTGGAATAATACACAATAGATTTAATTAAAAGCATTTTCAAAAAAATTCAAAATTCAAAATATTTTATTCAGTCTAGGCTGTTACAAGCACTTGTGAATGTCATAGAAGCTACGCCATCGGTTCGCAAACCCTAAGCGGGAGACCTTGTAACGAGAAGAACCGGCATTTGTAAAAATGTTACCACCTTTGATGTAAAAAAATATTCCGTGGACCCTGTTTCTGGTCCTATTTGCAAAATTTCTCAGAAACAGAACATTCGTTTATGTTAAAACCAACACATAAAAATCGGCGATGTTGATACCTTCAATTTTAATTGAACAGATTTTTTTTAACTAACTTGAAAGCGAAGAAATTTAATAAAAACATGTAAAAATTGAGAATTCGGTGCTAGCTCTCGACGCAACCGCCGCGTTGGAACGTGCACTGATTTGAACAAGTGAGTAGAATTACGTTCGATTTCACACCATCACGGATCGACCCGCTCGGATTGAGGCATGTTAATGCCTTAAGTTTCAGTAAATTAACACCATAAACACAACTAAGACAACATAGCCAAGCTATTAATGTATTCACATAGTTATAACATGTAATAAAAAAGTACTTTTGAGGTTAAGTATGGGTGGTTTACCAATCCGCATTGGGCCCGCGTGGTGGGTTAATGGCCCGTCCTTCTTATCCACCCATAAGGAAGGCCTGTGCCCCAGCAGTGGGGACATTAAAATGGCTGATGATGATGATGGGTGGTTTATTTGTAAACATTCTATCCCTACATTGGCTGGAGTATAGAGATAAGTCAGCAATCATTAACTGAAGGACAAACTAGGATTTCTATGAACAACAAACCTTTCCAAATGTAACACCGCAGTTCTCACATTCAGCCTGCACCTTTTGCCTAGTGTCGCACTCTGTACATATCAACTCTGTGACAGACTTTCTGTTGAAGTAGTGCTGTTCGTTCTCATCGTGGCAGTACCGACACATGTAAAACTTATTGCAGCATGGTGTCTGAAACCAAAACCAAGCATAGAAATTTTTTTTTATCAAGAGTGCGTAAGTGATAAGAAAAAAATAATAGAATTTGTTATGCCATGTTATTACCAAAATGAAGAAGTCTTTAGATTACATGCATAAACATTTCCCAAAAATGGCACATAGACATTTTAGACAAGGTCAACATAATGAAAATGGAATTTCAAATGAAGAAAACAACTGCAGAATAGATTAGAGTACATAAAGACTGCCTTTGTCTTTCAGTCTTTAAATTATGTCTTTGTTCACAGTCGCCTAAATAAGAAATCGTAACATGCGCTGAAAATTGCGGTTCATTGACATGCGTAGCGTTGTTTTCAAAACGCAGTGGCATACCTATTTTGAAACTAATTCTGCGTCGTGTTTGGTATAAATATAGAAAAAACAGGAAATGTCAGATCCATGTACTGGCGCTAAATAATCAATTGGTTATGAATTGATTCATGTTCAATAACAATAACTCACCACGAATTTGGCTCGGCGCTTGTAATGAGCACAACCAACTCGTTTTTCGCTGTTCACGTCAGCTGGAGAGCCGCTATCACCATTAATTTCTTCGTTCTCTGTAGACATCTTGTACGACCTCAGATATTGTTGAAGCAAAATGGAAAAGATATCACTGTAAGATTTCCGATGGCCAAATTTGTTAGAATATCTTTATTAGGTCGTATTTTCTTGAAAAACAATAAATAACTTGACAGCAGATTGCTCTGCTGATTTACATTTTTTTTAATTAGGGATGCGCCGAACCGATCCGATCTTTTGAAATATCGGATCGGCGGGCATACGATCCGGCGATTTTCGGATCGGATCGAGGCCATACAATTTTTTGCCGGATCGATACAAAACTTGGAAGATCGGATCGCTTGGATCGTATGAACGAAAATGCGGTTTGTTTACGAAAAAATGGGCACTTTGGTTTATTTGTTACGAAATTTATCTTTGTCTACATTTAGAACTTGGCCGAAAACTGGCGCCTATTAAAATTGTACTTAACTATTAGTAGTTAGGCGCGTCTTCAAGTATAAACTTTTGAGAGAAATTCGTCTTTAAGTTCTCTGAGTACAATATTACTATACCACATTATTTTATACATTGTTTTGCATGGGTTTACTAAATAAAGATATAAAATTAATTGTGTCTTACTTATTTGCATCTGATCCGGATCGATTTCCTGAAAATCCGATCCGACGATCCGCGGATCGGATCGTGGAATTACGATCCATTACGATCCGAAAAATCGGATCGACAACCCCGGATCGCGCATCCCTATTTTTAATCATGAATGAAAACATGGAGATTTTTTTTTCATAGATTAGATTTTCCATCCACAGATTACTAATTTTTAGCAAGCTATTTCCATCATAGACTAATTTTCCATTGTTTATTGCACGCTTTCGTTGCTTTCGTTGCACAAACTGATTTGTCTATGGTAAGGTAATCGAGTAGAGTGATGTTCTTTCGTTGATTGAACTATTCGATCGTTTAATCGAAAATACCGATTAAATTCATAAAAAAACTTTTTATTGACCTCAAGTTACAGTACGAGGCATATATCTTGAAACCGGGTGGAGAATACGCGAAACGCGTATTTTGGGCATACGTAGCGGTGAGGTCGCGGGTGGCGGGAGAGGGGCGCGCGCTTTTGGTGGCTCACAAGAGCACATGCGCGAACTTATCCCCACTCTGTCGAAAAAATTTCAAGATATATGCCTCGTACCGTACTGTACAAATAATATTAAATATGCTGTAGGGTGACCATAAATACTGCAGCATTTCAGATTTCCGAAAACCGGAATTGTTGTATTGAAATGGCTGGAGGTCGCACATAATAGTACCAAAACAAAGTTTTATTGAAATCGGCCCTCAAGAAAAAATTGGCCGCCATCTTGGATTTTTATATGTTTAACATTGCGTTGCTGTTTTCTTGTCAAAATAGTACCAAAAACCGAGTTTTTTCGAAATCAGTCCACAAAAAAAATTTGACTCCCATCTTGGATTTTATAAATATTTTTTTACATATAGCGTTGCTATTTTCTTGTCAAAAAGTACCAAAATCATGCCATCTTGGTTTTTAATTTATTTTTAACACTGAGTCGTCGAAAATCTCTTGATCCCACTTTTTTAACGTCACTATTAAAAAATTCGTGCAAGCGATTTTCGACCTTATTGACACTTAACAAAATAACGATTTTTAATGAGGGAGCGTTCAAGTATTACGTAACGCATTTTTTGGAGATTTTTAACTCCCCCTCCCCCATGTAATGTTACGCGCCGTAAAGTTTTTCTGTACTTCCCCCCCCTAGTAAAACGTTACGTAACCACCAAGTGACTATTTTTACCTAAAAATCACAAAATCACAAAGAAAGTTGCGACTTTTCTGAAGGGTTAAAAAATAATAATGTTGCGTAAGGCGTAGTTCAAACACCCCCTCCCGCCCCTGTAACGCATCGTAACGTTTTACAAAACCCCCCCTTCCCCCCCAAATTCGTTACGTAATACTTGAACGCTCCCTGGAACGGGAAAGTTAATGAACAAGCATATGAGAAAAAGCAATCGAATTTCAAACGTCAATCAAGTCGAAAATCGTTTGCACCTGTTTTTAACTACAGATCACTAGACAATGTTTTCTTACCTTCACTTGTTTTCCCGACATTAATTTGGTTTTCCGAAATTCAAGAACATTGTACTTTTATTAAAATTGGCATAAACTTTACTGTTGTGTAATTAATTTACACTTGAACTTAAATTGAATAAACTAGATTTTTCAGATATTGGTTGATTTACCTTAATTATATCTAAATAAAAACAATAAGGCAACCTAATAAAAACGTGATAAAAACTAGTCAACTGGCAACTGTATGTTCAAAACGTATAAAGCAAGGTAATCTTCGCTTCGCTGCGCTCCCAGCTTGAATTGACCCTTAGTAAAGTATGTGTCTCCGATCAACCATACGGTTTGGTCCATAGAAATAGAATGTCAAAGAACAACAATGTCAATAAACAGATGATCCGAAAACGAACGCATACATTTTATATGAGATACATAAAATATGACTTAGATTCATAAAATATTACTATATATGGCAAAAGAAATTAATAAACTATGTTCCATACTGTTTTCTTCGTCGATAAACGAATAAATGTAGCGAAATTTGGTTTTAGAGAAATATGTGGCAATATCGTATTTACCTGTGAAAAGTGTGATTACTTGGATTGTTTCTTTTTGTCACATCACAGTTATTTATAGCACAAGACACCATGGCTCCACGATACTTTTATTTTAAATTCTAATTAAGATTGACAAATATTTTAAACAAACTGTGATTGCTCATTTGCATAGCGGGACGCTAGGGGCTCTTACTGTAAAAAATGTTGGCACATGTCACTTGATCATTTGTCTCTTTTTTACATAGACCGTGTCCGTATGATGTTAACTTCTCTTTTCCACGCTTTGTTGGTCTTCTTGAGCGCAGCGAAAATTTTTCTATGTCTATGGTTTGGTCACACTAATAAGAAAAGGATACATTATGTACTTGACCTTTCTGTCGCCGGCTTTGGGGCAAGCGCACTATCCGGTTCATACTGAAGGAAGTACTAAATCCATGGGTAGTTCATAAACTAAAAAAAAACATAGAGAAAGGTAAAAAGTACAGACAAAATTTTTTATCATTCGTTGAACTTGGCGGAAAATTTCAAAATTATTTTGTAATGTTTATCAAATACCTACTCATTTAAAATGAAATGAGTAAAAATGAATGAACATGAAAGTCTTCTTGATTATAACTTGTTTGTTCTGTTTCGTACATCGGACAGTTCCTTTGATTCCACCTAAATTTCAGTGGAAGACAATAGATTTTGCCTGGGATGCAGACTATAAAAAAACAGTCTTGACTTGTTCAGGCGATTACGTAGCTGAAAATGTTATGCCCACAGGAATAGCGAGATGGAAGGACAAGTTATTTATCGCCATTCCTCGGTGGAAAAAAGGTTTGTTGTAGTTCGCTCTTTTATGAGACTTTAAAGAAGGAGGAAGTTTTTTTATACCTAGGTATACTTAATAATTTTTTTCTGGACAGGCGGCTACAAACGCAAGACTTAGGTAGGCTGCGTTTCCACCAGACGATGCGTAGCGAAGGATGTGTTTGTAAAGGACCAATAGAATCACTTCATTTACCTACCTCGTGGTAAATGAAGAAATGTGGGCGAGGGATGTGTGTGTGCTATGGATGGAGGCGAGAGACACTGTAAGGCACCTCACCCCGTTCGCTCGCATCTGAAAAGAGACTGTTAAACATCTTCGCACCGCTCATCTTTCTAGCACATCCCTGGTGGAAACACCTACACCGTTTCACAGTTATACCACAGACAGAATACATAATATGTAGTACAAGCTATACATCCTCACTCCGCTCATCTTCCTAGCACATCTCTGGTGGAAACTCTGCCTTATTGCTTATTTATTTACTGACTGATGCACTGTTTTTGAGCTTATTTATAAGCAGTAGGTAAATTAAAATTTGACGGAAATAAGCTGCTAAAAATTAGTAGTAGGTAGTATAGGAGTCGGCACGAATCGTGAGCGGTGTGAGAAATTGGAGGGGATTACTGCGGATGTTTGCTGTCGCCCGCATCACGTCTCCCGCCAATGAGACCTAAAAATGACGTCACTGATCAAGATCTCTGCCAAGGTCTGTCAGTACTACCTTGTACTATTAAGTAGTTATTCTGTGGTACTACTCTGTACGTACTTACCTGCTATTTACTTCCATTAGAGAGGGGTTACACGATCATTCAGATTGACACCTGACTGATATGCTATTTGTTCTACTTTTTCTAAGAAATTCTAAGAATAAATCGTACAGTAAACGACACGCTGGGCTTCCAAAAAGTGTCAAATTTTCATAATCAATTTTAAACTTAAAAACAAGCAGTCTAAGGATCAAAATTCATTGGAGATTTTTGACAGTTTTGTATAGCTTGATGTACTGCTGACCGTACACATGGCAGCCCTGTATCAGTCTGAGTCTGATGTCAGTCTGCATGATCGTATAATCCCTCTCATAAACCACCTGTTTTTGACCCAGGAGTCCCAGCCTCTCTGAATTACGTGTCCCTCAACGGTGCTCAAAGTGAGCCCCTACAGCCGTACCCGAGCTGGAAGGCCGCGTTTGTTCCGCACGACTGAAGGTCATAAACAGCAACGCTACGGTGGTGTCTGCGTTCAGGATGCACGTCGACCGCTGCGACCGGCTGTGGGTCGTCGATAATGGGGTTGCTGATATGTCTGAGCGTAAGCTGACTTAAGATCTCTGACCCCGATACACCGTACCGTATCATGACCGTGCTAGTAACGTATCAGGCGTATAAATATTATTTAAGTAGGTCATACACGCTAGGTTATGCAAAATGGTTTAACCGAGCTGCAAAACCTTAATGCAAAACCGAGTTCAATAGAGGACACACACGCTAGGTTATGCATGACGGTTTGACCACAGGCATAACCGAGCGGCAAGGTTGCATGAACAGGCATGGATAACTGCACAGTTTTGTCGCATACGCGCTACACGCTAGGATATGCGTGACGGTTTTGACCACATGACAGACATAACCGAGCGGCTTGCATGAACAGGCATGACAATCATGCATAACCTAGCGTGTATGGCCGGCTTTATATTGAATATGACACTATTCCCACTAGACGTTACCGTCATCCGGCCAGGCACTTGTCATACTTTGCAATGCAAATGATATTTTTTTGCCTGACACGTTCCTAGCACGGCCATGGTATGGTACGGTGTAGTGGGCAGAGACCATGCGATTACTACAATGTACGACAGATTTGACCTACTTCAGAGCGCTTGCGGTAAAAAACGACGTATATCGCGCGACCCGCGACCCATATACCGCCTAACTCAAAGCTTTTAGCCACAGCGATAGCAATGCTCTATCCGTCCTTGTTATATCATAACACGATGACAAGGACGGACAGTGCACTGACGTCATAAATCAAAGCCAGAGTCAAAGCGATAGAGTTAGGCGGTCCGGGGGCTGGCCGAAGGGTGCGCGACCAAACACGCGGCCAAAACCATTCGCTACAAACTCGTTGGCCGCCGCGGCCCGGTGTGGCCGCTGGCCGCTGGCCGCAGGTGCGCGCGCTCTACGGCGATTTCATACTAATGTACCGATCTCGCTGGCCGCCGCGACCTTGCCACTGCGGCCAGGCAGCAAGTGCGCTATTGCTCTTAAACTTGGAATCTACGCAAAACACCACTTTTACGTAATACGCCATATACCCAATATACCTGCCACTTATGCAAAATACCAACTAAGCAGAACACAAACTTTGATTTACGCAAAATACCAACTATACTCATAACACCAACTTTTTCGTAATTGACTGATTGAACATAACGACTTTCTGTACTTTCTCCTGCAGTTAGGAGTCCCGTTGAGGGATTTTATAAATATACTCCATCATTTAAAAATCAGGGACAGTAAACATTACTTATGCAAATACCAATTAAACTTAGGCCTATAAACAGAAAGGAAAAGGTGCCAGAAGTCAGAACAGATCCTTATGGGAGTCCGATTGTTTTTTGTGTTAACTAGAAGGAAAATGGTCCAAGTATAGAACCTTGTGGCAGCCCATTTTATTTATTACTGTTTGTTGTTATTCCATCATAATTGAATAGCAACAAACAGTTAATAAATGAAATAGACTGCCGCAAGGTTCTATACTTGAACCATTTTCTTATACGATACGATAATATGTCGTATTGTAGAAATCCATTATAAAGCAATGTTACTATTTTATTAGCGGAAGTGAGACACATCTCAGACCCAGCAGTGGTAGTATTCGACCTCAAAACTGACTCTGTGGTGCGACGCCTCGACTTGATGGGCGAGGTGTTGCAGGACTCCTCTGTGCTTACCAGCGTGGTGAGTCCTAATGTGATGACAACCTTCGTGGTGCAGTGGCTTGTACACCTCAACCCTACTGCCTCTATGGTCTCTAGTGGTTCTACCGCCTCTGTGGTCTAGTGGTTCGACCACCCGTGTAAGACGCAGGGGTCCCGGGTTCGATTCCCAGGGGATGTACAATTTAATACTCGGTTTGGTTGGTGTTGGGGCTTATTTCAAGTCCGTCTGGTTAGCCACCACCAACTTAACCTAAGTCTGACGCCATAACTAATAACATAATTTAGAAATTGTTGTTCCGGCAGTTAGAGGTACGATAGCCAGTTCCTCAGTGATGAGGATTCCGGGTGTAGTGAACTGTAGTGCGTTTCCACCTACGGCCTTATCGTCACTTAACATCAGGGGCCGTACCGGCTAACGAATCGATTATCGAAAAGTCTGTCGGGTTTCAAATTAAAACAAATAAATCGAGCCCCAATAGGGGCCAAAATGGCGAACCCCGATTCACGATGTCACACGACACGAACATCGATATCTTCCAAATTACGTCAACAGAAAGTACAAGACGAAATTCCTTACTTTCGATTTTTCTGTTTTAAGTTGAAACCCAGCAGAATTTTCGATAATCGATGCGTTAGCCGGTACGGCCCCAGGTGAGGTGAAGGTTGTGTGCATAAAAAAAATACCTACTGGTTTTCATGGTGTCGCTAAGTCAGCTCCACTCCACGCATTGACACGAGCCTCGGCAAATCTATCGTACATTGCCGGTTTTGCAAATGTGTCAAAGAGGTTTATTTAAAAGTTTGATACTTATAAAAAAACTAACGATTGATTTGCCGAAGTTTGGGCCGATATGTGGATACTTGGCCGGGTCCGGGTCAGTGTTATAACGTTATAAGTAAGTAATAAATAACTTACTTTTCTTATTATCTTGGGTGTGGGTGTTTGTGGTTGTCATGCTATTGTCATTTTCGATTTCTTTAACACAACTGCATACATACTTTTAGATCAGAGCATAATAATATGATGTTGGTAAAGAAAGGCCGCCGAGAAGGTGGACCGACGATCTGGCGCGTGGTCGCGGTGCGCCGCTGGATGCGGGCAGCGCAGGACCGTTCGTCGTGGAGATCCTTGGGGGAGGCTTATACCCAGCAGTGGGTGTCGTGCGGCTGATAAGATGAAAGAATATCACCCTGGATGAATTTATGGGATGAACCCACTAAGGTTCGCGAATCTCCACGCTCTACGAACTTGCAGTAGTGTGTACCTACGTGTGCGATCCGATACGAACGAACACAAAGAGGGAGCAAGTAGAATTTCGCGATAACGTCCACATTGAGCTACGCGAACCTGCAACATTCGCGAAGCACAAGTTTCGCGAACCTAAGTGGGTAAACCCACCCTATTGATTTTATTATAAATCAACGATTGGTCTTTTGAAATACTTTATTGTTTTAAAATACATTAAAGATCGATTTGAGTTAGATCCAGCGACCGGAAACCCCCTTATTTGGATAAGCCAATTATTAAAGAAACCCTATTAAAAAGCTTACCAAATGATAGGGTTTCCATCTCGATAGGGTTAGACGACGATATGCTTACCGTATTGATAGGGTTTTTGAAAACAAGTCTATGAAATACCCAATCAAAAACCCTTTTTGACGGTAAGCGGTTCATGAAATACTCAATCAAAACCCCTTTAACGTTAAGTGGTTCCGGTCCTTCGGCCCAGGTGGGACTAGGTATAAATTGCTTGAACACGTTTTAAAACTCCTTCATAAAGCGTCTAAAGGGTTTCCCCGTTAGGGTTATAAGATTCGGTAAGTGCTTACCTGGGTTACCCTTCGATAGGGTTACCGTATTGATAGGGTTTTGAAAACAAGTCAAATCAAAAACCCTTTTAACAGTAAGCGGTTCCGGTCCTTGGTTAGATCGAGCTGTTCAGATAGTAGTCTGTTCTGTATCACGTAGACGGCGAGGCTCGACTGGGCTGGACCGGAGCTGGTTCATAGCCAGACATTGGCGTCGCGTCAATAAGGTCTTGCTTCGGGTCAGCTTCGGTCTTGTCAGCCCTGAGGGCCTATTACAAAGGAGAATCGCGTGACAGTCGGACGATTTACTTGATTTTGAACCTTTAAATGAGTTAATTTATAGTGACTCGGAGAGGGATGACCATCGTCCGATTTTCATGTAAATACGGAGTAAAACGGAGCCGCCATTTTTAAAACCTCATGATTCCCGACAGGTGGCCGACGTCAGCCGCAAAGACTGCAACGATGCGTACGCATACATAACGGACAGTGGATCCAACGCTATCATAGTGTACAGTATGAAGAGAAACGAGGCGTGGCGAGTGGAAAACCACAATTTCCAGTCCGACCCGCTCGCTAGCGCGTACAGCGTGGGGGGAATCGAATTCTGCGGCAACGAGGGGGTATCGGCCGCCGCGCTGTCACCACAAGTTAATGGGTAATGAATAGAGACCGGATTATATGCAAATGCATAATGCATATTTAACCCCTTTTCAGTGGTAGTTGCATATTTTGGCAAAGAACATAAAATCATGCATATTTACGCTTGATCTTGTTCATCGTTCAGATGTCTAACATATCCAAACAATGGTACAGTGCATGCCTCACTCAGTGGACATAGAACGGTCCTTTCCACTTACAAAAATATATTAAGCCATCATAGACACAATTTGTCTTCAGAACGTTTGGAACAGTACTTAGTCGTATACATTTTTAAAGGTAAATTTCAATGTCAAATAAATTTTGTAATTGATATTTTCGCTAATACGATTAGCTAACGATCGCTACCGATATTATCGTTGAGTAATAATACCTTTGAAAATAAAAAAAACCTTAAAAACCTATTTTTTATTATTTAATGTTGCATATTTTGGCCCTTTTTATGGATTTTCGTGCATATTTTAGCTGCATATTGTGGGCTTTTTATGTTGCATATAATCCGGTCTCCTAGTAATGAAATTTACCTACTACTAAGGTACTAGCTTTCCACCCTCAGCTTAGCCCGAGTGGACTACAGCTTATATCGTGCGGGCGGAGACCCGTGCCCAGAAGTGGGATAAAAAGTAGCCTATGCCCTTCCCCAAGGTCCCATCTATATCCGTACGTCAAAAATTGGTCTAGGAGTGAAAATGTAACAGACAGACACGAGTTACTTTCTTTTTACAGTGGCGGTCACATAATTAAAAACACCAGTCGATTTTCATACAAACGAGGTAACTTTGAAGCCTTGGTTTTCCGCCAAGGACCTAGCTGTGATCTGAAGATGGCCATCCAGGGAGTGAATAGAGGAGATTCAGATCGCTATACACACCCAATTGATCTAATCAGCATTTAAAGAGGTAGGATATGTTTATAAATTCGCGAAATTAGCATAAAAATGTAGGGAAACCCTGAGTCCGTTACGCCAGCAAGAAAGTAGCTTCTAGAGGGAAGCGAGTTTGATGAATAATTTGTGCGCAATTCAGTGTAAATGTGCGCCAAATAAAAAAATTGTAAGCCTTATAGTTTTGGAATAAAACGGGAAAAACGAATTCTGCTGGGGTAACGGTACTCCAGCAAGAAGATTCTACACTAATGATCGCAGAGAAATAAAAGATATACGGGCGGGTAGCTTGATACTAGCAAGAAATGTGCGCCAAATATATAATTTGTGGGCCTTATAGTTTTGGAGATATTTGATTTCCTGCTGGCGTAACGTTTTGCCGGATCCCAGATCTCGGAAACTACTAAATGTGCGATCTTACAGTAAACATATATAAGTAGCCCCTGATTTGTGCTATATGTGCGGTAGAAAACATTTCAAAATAATTCACAAATTTTGAAGTAATCGGGTATTTTCTGAAAACAGAAAAAAAAATCTAGCGCCTAAACTACCACATAAATAAAGAAACCAAAAACGGTGTTCTATTCTTCTTATTATTTCGCATTACCATAAAAATTTTGAGAACCGCACATTTACACGTTTTTGAATAATACCCACATGAAGGTGAGACTCACCATGTCATGACTTTGACAGTCAGCAGGATAAAAATATCAGAGATTATTTAGATCCTGGCCCAATGAATAATCTGTGCGGTTACTGAAGTACATGCTCTGAAAATTTCAGCTTCAAATTCTTCGTATTAAAGGAAATATCAGTTAAAATCCAAAACAACTGTCAGTATTCCGATTAACCGACCAAATTCGATAGACCACAAAAAAGCGACGCGTTCATACATATTAATGACCTCCTTAACTTTGTTGTCGAACAGGTTTGTACACGTCACGTCTACGTACATTTAAGTGAAAAAGTGATTTGAATGATGCTTTTATTTAAATATAGAATGAAGTTATTTCTGTTTCATTTCATTTTTACTTGAATTGAAAGAATTTTAACATTATTTTAGCAAAAAATAAAGGATGTTTTGTAATTTTATTTCGTTTCTTTTTGTCATACCTAACTAGGTACTTAATGTATCTACAATGCGATTAATTAAATTGACAATAGACAGTGATCCCTTGCATGCAACTTCTACATGGATGTAGGTCTCTTCACAGAGGGCCTAGCACGAGTTGGTTTTTGTTCTCACTTCACTTTGCGAATAGTTAACTATCGTTTTCATTCTTTCACTCGTTCACTCACTCGCATGATTTCCTCTCTTTCACTCGATACTATTCGTAAAGTGAGGTGAAAAACAACTCGTACTAGGCCCTCTGACGTCCATTATACAAGTTGTATAATGGACGTCAGTGGTCTCTATGGAAAATAGAAAATGTTACAGATTAAAAAACGTCGTTTTATAGCACAAGCACTATGAAGTTGGTCACTCACTTCTGTTGTAAAATTTATTGCATTTTAAGTAAGTACTTAGGTATTACACTTCAATAAAATATTATTACAAATACCTACTTGTTACACCAAAACTAAATACCTACCTTAATAATAATACGCGAGTGAAGTGCCCGTTTAACTGATTTTAGTGCTTCTTCTTTCCGGTTCGAATGAAGTTATAAACACATACCTACCTAAGACAGATAGGTAGTAGTTTTCAGTTATTGAAAATAAAAACAGCTATGCTATTGATGTTTAGACAACAATGATTCTGGTATATTTCACTAAGAAGTAAACAGATCTTCTAGTAACTTAAGAAATTTAGCTGGTTTCACAGTCACGTGTTCGAAGAGTGCCGTCCGCAAAATATATAATCTGGGTGTAATGTAACAGATCAACGCCGCATTGTATTGGTATAAATACAGGCTCAAACTAACTATTTCAATGTTAAAACACTATTTACCCACATTTGCCAATAAGAAGTTATGAACGCGACTGTACAAACAATTTTTCTGCATAATACGACACATTAAAGAAGGTCATCAATATGTATGAACGCGTCGCTTTTTTGTGGTCTATCCAATTTGGTCGGTTAATCGGAATACTGACAGTTGTTTTGGATTTTAACTGATATTTCCTTTAATACGAAGAATTTGAAGCTGAAATTTTCAGAGCATGTACTTCAGTAACCGCACAGATTATTCATTGGGCCAGGATCTAAATAATCTCTGATATTTTTATCCTGCTGACCGTCAAAGTTATGACATGGTCGGTCTCACCTTCATGTGGGTATTATTCAAAAACGTGTAAATGTGCGGTTTTCAAAATTTTTATGGTAATGAGAAATAATAAGAAGAATAGAACACCGCTTTTGGTTTCTTTATTTATGTGGTAGTTTAGGCGCTAGATTTTTTTTTCTGTTTTCAGAAAATGCCCGATTACTTCAAAATTTGTGAATATTTTTGAAATGTTTTCTACCGCACAAATCAGGGGCTACTTATATATGTTTACTGTAAGATCGCACATTTAGTAGTTTCCGAGATCTGGGATCCGGCAAAACGTTACGCCAGCAGGAAATCAAATATCTCTTAAAACTATAAGGCCCACAAATTATATATTTGGCGCACATTTCTTGCTAGTATCAAGCTACCCGCCCGTATATCTTTTATTTCTCTCCGATCATTAGTTTAGAATCTTCTTGCTGGAGTACCGTTACCCCAGCAGAATCCGTTTTTCCCGTTTTACTCCAAAACTATAAGGCCCACAATTTTTTTATTTGGCGCACATTTACACTGAATTGCGCACAAATTATTCATCAAACTCGCTTCCCTCTAGAAGCTACTTTCTTGCTGGCGTAACGGACTCGGAAACCCTGAAACTGAAAACTCTCATCCATAAATCTCTTAGAGTGCTTAGCAGATCAGTTGAATAGCGAGCTGAATCTCCTCCATTCACTCCCTGGATATCCATCATCGTATCACAGCCTGGACATAAGAATAATTTATTCTTATGGTATGGATTCAAAGACCAGCAAAAGGTGGCACATAAAGGACTGTGGCATTCTCTAATAGTGTATCAGCGAGGTGCCAGATAGCTAAACTAAAAGATAAACTAAAAGATTAATGGGTCAGAGTTCTCAGTTTGAGGATTTCCATACATTTTCATGCTATTTTCGCGGTTTTTTTAAACATGTCTATTACGTTTTTAGAATGCTGGTCAGATCAGTTAGGTGTATTTAGCGATCTGAATCTCCTCCATTCACTCCCTGGATAGCCGTCATCAGATCACGGCACAGTACATCCCTGGCAGGAAACCAAGGCTTCAAAGTTACCTCGTTTGTATAATAGCACCTGTATCCGTAGACAAAGTTGATGTGTGTATTATGTGCCTTTACTATGAATATTTTTTGTTTGTAGTATCCGGAACTTGTACCTACACCCCATGTCGAGCACGAAGCAGTTCAAAATGTCCACCAAACTGCTGAGGGATAAAGACGCGCCGAAGGAACACATATTCAATGGAGTTATGGTAATGTCTATCCTCAATCAGCCTGTAGAATTTTATAAACGGTCAGTATTACCACAGAATAGATAATAGTACTAACGTACAGAAGTTGCACTCCGCAAAATCGTTTAAATAAATTGCGACTCTTGCCCCGACACAATAAAGTGCAATTCAGATCGCACAGCGCTCCCTTCGCTCCAAAACTCTTTTTCTCGTAGATCTTATCTTTTTTGTCGTATGAAATTTGTCCTCTCAGAGGACGCCGAGCGCTTAATACTCGCGCGCGGAGTGACAGAGCTCTGGTATTACACCTTTTTCTGTTTTGTTTTTTATTTGTATGGAAAACTACAAATTGACAACCCTAGACGCAAATAGACTATTGTATTTGCAAGCAAACCACAATTTAGATATAGGGTTGCCACTATGCAGTATTTTTTTTAAAAAGGGGTTATAATCATTTTACGGGGTTGTATGCATGGAATCATGTTTACCATAATATATTTTGTAACACGTAGGTACTAAAACTAAAGGAAAAATCCTTTAGTCAACATCTTTTAGCAAATAATAATTGTGTTTTTTGGTTTAGTCGACAAATGCCAACTTAATTTAAAACGCCAGATTCTACAAAATGTCAAATTCTATAAACACCAACTTCTACAAATGCCAAATTCTACAAATGCCAACATCTACAAATGCCAACACTTTGCTAACAATACTTAGTTGTAATATTTTCAATCACTTTTTGACATATATTTTTGCGTTTACTTAATTTTGGTATTTGGATATTTTTTTTGTTATTTTCTTTCCTTCGTTATAAAAAGTACCAGGGTCACATAAATATGGAGAAGGTAAATAAATAAATATAAAAAAACATGGAAACGCGAAACTATATACCTGATCGATGATCAATAAGTGATTGAAAATATTACAACTAAATGTTGGCATTTGTAGAAGCTGGCATTTGTAGAAGTGGGCATTTGTAGAAGTTGTCATTTGTCGACTAAACCTGTTTTTTAGGTGGTAGGAGAGAAAGGTCCTTTGTCACAAGCGTCTGCTTGCGATTTTGACTCCAAAACAAATGTTCTTTTCTTCACTCAGGTATGTTATTGTTTTTAATCTCTTTAAATTATTAAACAAATGTCAAATGTTTGTGAATAAATGATTATCAATTATTTATATACTTAAAATTTTTATTATATTTTGCATTTTGCCATTTTATAGCAAAACCAGTGAGTTTATTCAAGAAGCATTTAATACTTAAAACTAAGATGTTCTAAAGATTCGTAGCATTTTGCGTAACATCGTAACATCTACAGATTTATAATATTTACAGTTAATATTTTTTTGCATTTCACAATGTTATTTGCATATTAAGATTAATAAATACTAGAAAAAATCGACTCACCCGTAGCACCTCAGACAGGACTCGAACCCTTGGGATTCAGGCCCAATGCACTGACCAATTATGCCGCTAGCAAAGAAAGAAAAAGAAATAAATTTTGAAGAAATAACGCTATCTTGCAGCGAAAAATTAGTAAAAAGTATTAGAAAATTTCGCCAAGTGTACTAGCGACTCGACAGCATAATGGGGAATGTCTTTCGATCATTTATTGCTGGGAATGTCCGAAAAATATCTAATTGGCTGAATATTTTTTTACAGGTAGGAATAAGCTACAATAAGTTTTGACATTTTGTTTGAAACTTTTTTTAATACCATGTTGAATGAATGAATGAATAAAACTTTTTTACTTTGTTGTGGTTGTGGCAGGTGGTGGCAAAGGTATAAACTCCATTCTGCTGTTACTATTATACATTTGTGAAGTCGTAAGGACTTTTTTTTACGCAAACGAAAATTCTGAAACTTTTTCTATTACTAAGGGATTATTCCTACCTATAAAAAATATTTAGCCATTTTGTTTTTTTCGGAGATTTCCCATTGGTCAGTGTATTGGGCCGGAATTCCAGGGGTGCGAGTTCGCGTCCCGTCTGAGGTGCTACGGGTGAGTCGATTTTTTCTAGTATTTATTATCTTAATATACATCTATTTACAGGTTTGCAAAAACGCCATTTCCTGTTGGAACATCGACAAACCGTACACCCCTGAAAACACTCCCATTATAGTGAGAGACTGTAACTTATTGGAGTATCCCAATGATGTGAAGGTAAAAAATCATCCTTGTTTCAATAGACATAGGGTTTAATTTCTCTTGCGATGCGACGCGTTTACATTTTCCAGCAGGTTATCTTAATAGTTTTAAAAGCCTTGTAGTGAACTGGATTATTTACTTACTTATTTTTTATAAAACACCTCGGCAGATAACATAATATTTCAACTGAATATCCAAAATGCTAGGTATGAAAGAGAGTTTTGGATAAGGTGATTTTATATATTAATAATAACTAAATTAGCATAAACATTTTTTCTCTCGAATCCATGATCTTTTAGATCCTACTAATATTATAAATGGATTGGATATTTGTTACTCAATCACGCAAAAGCGGCGTTACGGAATCGGATGAAATTTGGCACACAAATAGTTTAATATAGCCTGCTCCCTTAGCATGACCATCGAATCGCGATATGATTTTTGACTGTCAAAAAGACAATGGATTTTGATAGTTGAGTGTCGATAAAACGCTATATCACGCCACGCAATATACAGGGTGGATTTTTGAGACGGTACATCAAGGGCAGGCACCTTAACCGTTATAGTTACAGGAAAACAATCTTATGAAACCATCCATAACTTTTCAAGATATTCTGAACTGTATTCATAGATTTTGAAAAAAAATTACCGTTAGCAAAAAATGTATATCGTGTTTCGGGTCACGCTAGGGGGATTAAAACATAGGATACTTTATATCCGGATCAAAGGTTCCCTAAAGATTTTCCGAATGTCCACGCGGACGAAGTCGCAGGCGGAAGCTAGTAAATGTTACTTCTTTGTAGGTCGACAGCGATAGCAACCTCTGGATCCTAAGCAACAAGCAAGCTCGCTTCCTGAAATGTTGCCTGGATCCGACGCAAGTGAATTTCCGCATATTGACGGCGCCCGTGGCCACACTAATTGAAGGCTCCGCGTGCGAGAAATCCTCGCTCTCTAGTCGCGCGTGGAGTGCACTTGGCATGAAGAGCAATAAAAAGCAATAAGAACATTAATGCAGTAGGTACAACTTTCTAAAATGTCAATAAAGTAGCTCAAACTTCTCTAAAAATAAACACTGTGTCTATCTAAAACTGTTTTATGACGTCGTTGTCGAAAAGACGTTGCTAGACGAAATAGCTGAAACCTCCTTGTAGAAAAGATGATGAAGTAACTCCGACCTTTTAAAAAATATATTTTATATGTATAATATAAAATATATATAACTAATGTTAGTAACTTAAAATGTGTATCATAAATTCAGCGTTGCCAGTTTGCCATTTAAAACGAGTTAATTATTGCTCTAACCCAGGGATTCCCAAAGTGGTCGATATCGACCCCTTGGGGTCGGTATCGGTTTCCCAGGGGTCGACATAAACGAATAATTATAATAATAATTATTAATTACACTTGATATTCGATAGCATTTCTAAAGTAATTTGACTATGGGGGTCTGAGATATCAGTTCATTTTTGAAAAAAAGGTTTCTTGCCTAAAAAGTTTGGGAATCCCTGCTCTTACCTATAACGAATAAAATGAAATACATAAATAAATAATTTAAAATTTTATTTAAATATACAACATGGTAGTTACAATAACTATTTAATTAAAAATTCTATGTGATCGAATAACCATAATTATGTTGCACGTGTCTCGCCACAGAGTTCTATCGTTATTTTTCGTTCAGAATACAGTCAGTCTTTTGATAACATTACGTTTATTCATTGATTACTGAACAACCCTCTCTGTCATCAATTTTGTATCGAAATGGACATGTCCATACAGTTGATTCTATTTATTGTCTATTTAATTCTAATATCTTTAGTTGCTAACATGATATCTAAGAATTGCAACAATAAATTATTATCTATTTCTTTGTCTTTTATCCCTTAATGTTATAGCAGTAATACTTAGGCTCTTATTAATAAAATGTGTGAGTATACTAAAGATAGTTTAGTGTGTTGTTTTGGTCGAATTTAACAAAACGTTCGATCAAAACGAAACACTGTATTGTTTGTTACTCGAAACTTTTGCTCGAATTTAATATATACCTACTTTTCGAGTGAATGTCCCTAATATATAATTTAGAATCAAAGTAAAGGTTAAATATTTATCTGATAAAATTTACAATTTTGTATTATCAAAGTCAATAAAACTTTTAATAACCACTTTTACAAAACATACACAGATATCTGTGTAGTTACAATGAATAGTTTTAATAATGAAAACATAATTTGAAACCAGTTAGTGAAAAGTTGATATTATGATAAAAACGAGCCCTCGCACCGAAATTCTAAAGGTTTTCCTAATCTTACAATAGAATTAGAATATGAGAGAGTTTTTTTGTATTTGACACGTACGGTGTTAATACAAAAGATTTTAAACCATGTTTAATTAAAATACCCTTCGTAGCATAATGTTAAATTCGAAAAATATGCACCTGTTATTTAAAAGAGACAGCATCACATTTAAAAAAGAGTTTAAACTAAGTTTAAAATCTTTTATATTAACACGGATATGTGTCTGTTTACAAAGCGGTCCGTTTTATCGGATACGATTTTATTTGACGATGGCGGATCTAGTTGTATTAGCGTGTTCACACACAACTCAGTATACCGGGTGTAACAAAGACCCTCTACGAAGCCGAGGTCTACGTATTCTGCTCATCATCACGACCATTTCTGTTCAAAATTATTGCTTGGTAACGGTTTTAATTTTTGGTGTTAAAAAAGCATTGCATACATTACCACGCAATGTAAAGCGTACAACAGACCGCGCCTGCGAGTGTATGCTACGTATAGCTGCGTGCGGCCGAGTTGAAAGGCAGCGTTTATGTGCGTGCTCATGAGATACATAGAGTGATGACGTTTTGAAGTCCTTGTTTGTTACGAAATACTAAAAATTTTGATAATGTTTATTTGGACGAAAATTAAGAAATAACGAATAAATTAAGATTTCATTAAAAAAAAATGAGATTTTTTTTGACTTTGACATTAAATAACTTCGTAGCTATAGGTTTAACAGGTATAGTCTAAAAGACAAAGATGATCCTGATAAGGGGTGGAATGCGTGGACTTCGGCTTTGTTGAGGGTCTTGTAACATCCGTTATAAGGATCCAGTAAAAATACCGATCCGTTTAATCGGATACGTATACGTCGGCAATGGCGTATGTAGTTGTATTAGCGTGTTCACACACAATATATTCCGGATCCAGTAAACACAATCTGATGCGATTTTGTTACTGTAATCCGTTACGCATCCGTTAAAACCGTCCTGTAAATGCAATGTGAACATTACGTCCAGTACCTAAAGACGGATCCGTTAAAAACAGTCCTGTAAAACGGATCGCTGTGTGAATGCACGGTAATCTCTAACGATTATATGTGGGACATGTCCATTTTGTATCTATACCAGTTTTATGTTATGTGCTACGCGAATATTAACCGATAACTGAAGCGTTGCGATAGTTAAAGAGATCTTAATATTTACAAGTATTTATTGCTCGACTTCATCATAGGCCAAAAGAAGAATTTGTAAAAAAAAGATTCCATACAAAACAAAAGTAATTTCTACGCGACAATTTGGGAATCGGTGACGTTTAAACTAAAAAAGCAGCTTGTCAAAACCAAGCTGCTATTTACATTTTAAAACTAACGAACGAACAAACTCTAAATATAAGTTAAAGATTTATCAATCACAAATTTCAGAAATCTCATTTCTTATGAGTATTTACAATAATTAGAAAATTGGGGCATACTTATCCGTGCAAGTTTTAAGTACAAAATGTTAAAATAAAAAGTGAAGTCCAGTTTTAGGAGTCCGGCAAACCGTGAGCTTGCCATATAAACGTAATACCAAAATGATTTGCAATTTGAGCATATGTATGTTTAGTTAATTAACTCTTTTTGTGATGTTATTCAGATTAAGACAGTATTTGTCTAGGGTTCTATTAAAAGAAACAAAACACTTACCCAATTCAAAAAAAATTACTTACATTTTTTCATACAAAACTGTAAATCGCAATAATTTTTATTTGGTTTGGTAATTCGGATATTTTATTTAATAGAAACCTAGACAAATACTGTTTAATTCCGATTATCATCACTAGAAGAGTTAATTATGCTCAAATTGCAAATCATTTTGGTATTACGTTTGTATAGGAAGCTCACTGTTCGCCAGCCAAGCCTTAAGAGGTACTTATGGGGCCTTCACAAAATAATAAGCTATCGAAATCGCGTGGGACTTTGAATCTTATGCGTAACAATTTAGGGAATACTTTTGTATGAATAAATTTTCACATCGTTAGATATTAAATTGCTTCAGAGCGTTTGAACTTGCCTAAAATCGAAACAAAAACGTGTAATCAAAGCAGGGGTTACACAAGTATGTAGTCAACTCCACCTTTCACAGTTTAAATTTAGCAATTTTTTATACCTAGTTCATTATTCAATCTCATTCCTTATCCCGTAACTGTATAAAAACTCCCCTCAATTTAGGTTGACCAATATCACTACGAATAGTTAAAATTCGTGCTACCATTTCCATGATATATGGCATTGGAAAACATCTGTATAGTCAAACGTGACCGACTCCCGAGCGTAGATCAACAATTTAAGGTATCTGCCCACTACACCGTACCATACAATGACCGTTCTAAGAACGTATCAGGCAAAAAAATATTCTTTCTATTGGATAGTATGGAAAGTGCATGGCCAGTGCTCAGATCAAATAAAAAAGGAAGATGGAGCGTTGCGCAGTGGTTGCGAATAACTGAGGCCGGTTTTTGATGGTACATGTCTGCGTACTAGAGGGCGGGCGGAGGCCGGGCGGCAGGGTTCGCCCAATGACGAACGAAAGCCAAGGCGTAGTTTCGTTACATATGTGTGCGTAAACTGTGTATGTACACAGCCAAGGCGTAGTTTTACTGGCTTCACCGCTTTGTCGGAAGACTCCGTCTTTACTTTTTTATTTGGTCTGAGGGCCAGTGGGAATAGTGTCATACTTTTCAATACAAAGAATATTTTTTTGCCTGATACGTTCCTAGCACGTTCATGGTATGGTACGGTGTAGTGGGTAGAAACCTTTATGGCAATAGACTTAAGTCCTAAACCAGTACCTAAGCGATAAACAACAGTGCGTGATGCGTCACGAAGTAAACTGTCTATATCCTACAAGGTTCGTTTGCTGTGGGATTGTCTACCTTAGGGGGTTAACATTAGAGTCCATGCACGGAGTTTGGCGCATTATCTGACGTCCACGCTCTCCGCCGGATTGTGTTGCGGGGTGGTTTTAGGTTCTAGTCTTTTCTTTAGCGACGTGTTGTATTCCCAGCCGTCTTCGCCTTTCGGACTGAATAGCTGTAACAAAAATAAAAAAGGTTAGGTGTAAAGAACTTGCTTTAAGTCATGATTGACCGTGCAATGGTGTTGAACGATCGTAACGTGACAGGTGAAGAGGGAGACAAGCTAAGTGAAAAGTTAAAAATATCACAAACACGCAAAAAAAATGCTAACTTTTGAGGACGAATTATGTTTCTAAACCATGGCTAGTGTGTTGTGTGCTGTGTGCCGTCTGTGTATTGTCTGTGTATCCTTAATTGTCCTATTTAGTAAACAGCTTTTGACAGTTGTCATACGTCTTTTAAGTTTAAATTGTTATTTAATAACATGTTGTCTTACTAAATCAAATTGTCACTATAATTGGTAATTTTCTTCGCAATCTATGAGTGGAAAAAACGGTTTGTTGTATTTTATTTAGAAATTGATTTTGTCAATAAAGAGTTGGGTGAAGATTATTTACCAAATAAGGCAAGTTAACTATACACATCGAAATGTTAATCATATGGTTCCCGCCGTGGAGTGGTTCCACTCATGATTACAAGCAATTACTATGGGGCCAACTCTGATATCGCAAAAAAAAAACTGTTGTTCAATACAAAAGCGCAATACCTTCTTTACATTAATGTATTGATATCAGAGAGTTGGCCCCATAGTAAAAGTTGCTGTTAATCATGAGTGGAACCACCCCACTACGGAAAACAAATGATTAAAATTTCACGCTGTATATACCTGCGTGGGCCACTTGTCCCCCGCCACGTCCCGCTTCTTGGCGGCGTCCCGCTGCGTCTGCTCGACGGCGCGCTTGGCGGCGGTGGCGCGCTGTGTCCCGTGTACATACCTGCGTGGGCCACTTGTCCCCCGCCACGTCCCGCTGCGTCTGCTCGACGGCGCGCTTGGCGGCGGTGGCGCGCCGTGTCCCGTGTACATACCTGCGTGGGCCACTTGTCCCCCGCCACGTCCCGCTGCGTCTGCTCGACGGCGCGCTTGGCGGCGGTGGCGCGCCGTGTCCCGTGTACATACCTGCGTGGGCCACTTGTCCCCCGCCACGTCCCGCTGCGTCTGCTCGACGGCGCGCTTGGCGGCGGTGGCGCGCCGTGTCCCGTGTACATACCTGCGTGGGCCACTTGTCCCCCGCCACGTCCCGCTTCTTGGCGGCGTCCCGCTGCGTCTGCTCGACGGCGCGCTTGGCGGCGGTGGCGCGCCGTGTCCCGTGTACATACCTGCGTGGGCCACTTGTCCCCCGCCACGTCCCGCTGCGTCTGCTCGACGGCGCGCTTGGCGGCGGTGGCGCGCCGTGTCCCGTGTACATACCTGCGTGGGCCACTTGTCCCCCGCCACGTCCCGCTGCGTCTGCTCGACGGCGCGCTTGGCGGCGGTGGCGCGCCGTGTCCCGTGTACATACCTGCGTGGGCCACTTGTCCCCCGCCACGTCCCGCTGCGTCTGCTCGACGGCGCGCTTGGCGGCGGTGGCGCGCCGTGTCCCGTGTACATACCTGCGTGGGCCACTTGTCCCCCGCCACGTCCCGCTGCGTCTGCTCGACGGCGCGCTTGGCGGCGGTGGCGCGCCGTGTCCCGTGTACATACCTGCGTGGGCCACTTGTCCCCCGCCACGTCCCGCTTCTTGGCGGCGTCCCGCTGCGTCTGCTCGACGGCGCGCTTGGCGGCGGTGGCGCGCCGTGTCCCGTGTACATACCTGCGTGGGCCACTTGTCCCCCGCCACGTCCCGCTGCGTCTGCTCGACGGCGCGCTTGGCGGCGGTGGCGCGCCGTGTCCCGTGTACATACCTGCGTGGGCCACTTGTCCCCCGCCACGTCCCGCTGCGTCTGCTCGACGGCGCGCTTGGCGGCGGTGGCGCGCCGTGTCCCGTGTACATACCTGCGTGGGCCACTTGTCCCCCGCCACGTCCCGCTGCGTCTGCTCGACGGCGCGCTTGGCGGCGGTGGCGCGCCGTGTCCCGTGTACATACCTGCGTGGGCCACTTGTCCCCCGCCACGTCCCGCTGCGTCTGCTCGACGGCGCGCTTGGCGGCGGTGGCGCGCCGTGTCCCGTGTACATACCTGCGTGGGCCACTTGTCCCCCGCCACGTCCCGCTGCGTCTGCTCGACGGCGCGCTTGGCGGCGGTGGCGCGCCGTGTCCCGTGTACATACCTGCGTGGGCCACTTGTCCCCCGCCACGTCCCGCTGCGTCTGCTCGACGGCGCGCTTGGCGGCGGTGGCGCGCCGTGTCCCGTGTACATACCTGCGTGGGCCACTTGTCCCCCGCCACGTCCCGCTGCGTCTGCTCGACGGCGCGCTTGGCGGCGGTGGCGCGCCGTGTCCCGTGTACATACCTGCGTGGGCCACTTGTCCCCCGCCACGTCCCGCTGCGTCTGCTCGACGGCGCGCTTGGCGGCGGTGGCGCGCCGTGTCCCGTGTACATACCTGCGTGGGCCACTTGTCCCCCGCCACGTCCCGCTGCGTCTGCTCGACGGCGCGCTTGGCGGCGGTGGCGCGCCGTGTCCCGTGTACATACCTGCGTGGGCCACTTGTCCCCCGCCACGTCCCGCTGCGTCTGCTCGACGGCGCGCTTGGCGGCGGTGGCGCGCCGTGTCCCGTGTACATACCTGCGTGGGCCACTTGTCCCCCGCCACGTCCCGCTGCGTCTGCTCGACGGCGCGCTTGGCGGCGGTGGCGCGCCGTGTCCCGTGTACATACCTGCGTGGGCCACTTGTCCCCCGCCACGTCCCGCTGCGTCTGCTCGACGGCGCGCTTGGCGGCGGTGGCGCGCCGTGTCCCGTGTACATACCTGCGTGGGCCACTTGTCCCCCGCCACGTCCCGCTTCTTGGCGGCGTCCCGCTGCGTCTGCTCGACGGCGCGCTTGGCGGCGGTGGCGGCGTCCGTGTCCTGCGCCCGCAGCGCGCACGTCACGTGGCGCCACACGCGCCGGGACTCGTTGCCGGCCTGCCGCGACACGGGCGCGACGCGCTTGCGACGCGGCTTCATGCTGCTCACTTCGAATAACACCTCCGTTCGCTGCGGCCGAATAAAATAATACAAATTTAGTACAGTCAGCAACACGTCGGGTTATATAAGACTGACAAAACATTCATACAATCCTAACAGATTACTCCAACAAGTGCTGTGATTGAATAGAGCATGCACTCCTGCTGCAAAAGCTTCTTTTTGCAGGAGTGCAAGGTGACTTATTCAGATGGTTCACTTCCTACATAGAAAACCGCCCCCAATCAGTGGCCATAAATGGTTTTTTCTCGACATGGAATGTGGTGCCCTCAGGAGTCCCTCAGGGTTCCATATTGGGACCTCTTCTATTTGTAATTTTTATTAATGACATTCCTTTAACATTCAAAAATTCTATTATTCGCCGACGTAATGAAATTTTTTAAAGAAATTAAAAGTGAAACTGATAACCTTTTACTGCAGGATGATCTATAAGTATTGAAAACTATTGTCACTCGAACAGACTTGATCTAAACATAAGTAAATGTTATTTGATGGTTTTTTCAAGAAAACGTAACAAACTTAATTTTAACCATAAATTGAAAAATACTATTCTATCTAGTGTCAACCAAACTCAAGATCTTGGAATTATCCAAGACTCAAGAGTTAATCTTTGATGAACAAATAGAAAACATCGCAAAAAAAGCCTCAAAAGCATTAGGCTTTCTGATGAGAACTTGCTCGCAGTTTAAAAAAGCTAAAACAATAAAAGTCTTATATTGTTCTCTTGTGCAGAGTATTCTCGAATATAACTCGCAAGTATGGAAGCCGCGTTATTCCATATACAATACATAAATCGGTTGTTGGAATCAGTCAGAAAAAGTTCTTGAAATATTTAGAATTTAAAACATGGACTTACGACACGAGCTACAAGGAAAGATGTGTAAGACATCACTTGCTCCCTCTAAAAGTTCGCAGAGATATTACATATCTGGTTTATTTATCAAAACTGTTAAAGGGCAAAATAAACTCGACTGAACTACTTGACCGTATAAAGCTTACTGTACCTTGTAGCTCCAGTACTCGTAAGAAGTTGAGACTGCATGTTCCATGGGTGCGAACCAACTACCGACGTGACAGTTACCTGATGCGCTCGTGTCACTTGTTCAATTCTATTAGCGATGACACGGATACTGACTTATTCTTTGACGCCGTTCTTTCAATCGTGTAACTACTAGTTTTGACAGCAACTATTCTAGTGATAGTGACCTATTTACGGCGGGTAAGGGTTACTTTGCGAGTGATGAATGAAATTTTTTTCAAACAATAATATTATATCTTTTTAGGTTGATATGGCTTTATTGATTTATATTTTATTTCATTCTTTGCAATCATGGCTTATCATAACATTTTATATGTATTTAAGTACCGTTACAATACTGTTACTTTATAAAAAGTATAAATGTGATTGTAATACAAATAATTTCTTCTAATTGTGAAAACTGTTTAAGGCTTTTTGTTTTTTGTGAAACACTGTAGGTACGTAAAATAGCCGTTTGTTTTCCATGAAAAAAAAGTCAGCAATTTATTTTGAACCTTCATATCTTAGTTGTAAAGAATAAAATTTATTGTATTTGATTATTCTGTCGTAGTAACTCAGCGTGCTCTTACTGTGTGTAAATAAATATGTTAATATTGGACAACATCACATATTCCATTGTTCCGATTCCAAAGTAACTAAAGCACTTGTGTTATGGAAATCAGACGCAACAGTTGGACTACAAACACCCAGACCTGAAATAAAACACCACGGCCGGCAGCTGCAAAGGTGTCGAAACGTCGGGAAAATCAAAAAATCAAACCAAATGCCAACTAATTACCAAACTACTTTCAATAAAAACGGTGGGCAACTGTTATACCAAGTAGGTAACTATATAACTGACTTAAGCTGCCCAACATTGTATTTTTGTCATCTCAATTAGGTTAATAGTTGCCTTTTTTAAATAAAATATATGCCAAATTTTAATCATCCATCCTCGGGTTCCACTCCCCTAGCGCGTTATAGTAAGGTTTCTTGTTAGCTCTGGCCAACACTTCGCAAGTGACCCTACATTTCTTGTTACCGGCGAATATTTCGTATAACCCGTCTTTACTACAGATAAATTATCTCTAATTAAAAGATTCTCAACTCACCCCAGTATCAGTCCATCGTCCATCCATCCTCGTGTTCCACTCTCCTAGCGCGTTATAGTAAGGTTTCTTGTCAGCTCTGGCCAACACTTCACAAGTGACTCTGCATTTCTTGTCACTGGCGAATATTTCGCATAACCCGTCTTTACTACAGATAATATCTATAATTTAAATATTCTTAACTCACCCCAGTATCAGTCCATCGTCCATCCATCCTCGTGTTCCACTCTCCTAGCGCGTTATAGTAAGGTTTCTTGTCAGCTCTGGCCAACACTTCACAAGTGACTCTGCATTTCTTGTCACTGGCGAATATTTCGCATAATCCGTCTTTACTACAGATAATATCTATAATTTAAATATTCTTAACTCACCCCAGTATCAGTCCATCGTCCATCCATCCTCGTATTCCACTCTCCTAGCGCGTTATAGTAAGGTTTCTTGTCAGCTCCGGCGAACACCTCGCAAGTGACCCTGTGTTTCTTCCCGCCGTAGAATGGCTTCGTGAGAAACTCAACGTTGGCGCGGTGGCCGGTCTGCAGGCACTCTATCACTACGGAACCTCCGAGCTCGATCCATGGCACGGTCAGAATTGATCTGGGAAGGAAATGTTATGGAATTTACTTCTATTATCTTTGTTACCTGTTTTATAGTCGAATAAGGATTTTTGTGAATCTCTGTGAGGAGCTCGATGGCGCAGTGGTTTAGCGCCTGGCCCAGCGATTGCGTAAGTTAAGCAACGTTCGCAAGGGTTGGTCATGGGATGGGTAACCAAAAATTTACTATCGCGAACTCCTCCGTGCTTCGGAAGGCACGTTAAGCCGTTGGTCCCGGCTGCATTTGCAGTCGTTAATACCCACCAATCCGCATTGGGGCCGCGTGGTGGGTTATGGCCCTTCCTCCTTATCCACCCATAAGGAAGGCCTGTGCCCCAGCAGTGGGGACATCAAAAATGGCTGATGGACAAGGATTTTTGTATTAAGGGAAAAATTAGGATCAGTAACAGATTGGAATCCTATAGTTTTATTGATATAATATAACAACATATTCTAATCTATGAAAACTAGTGAAAGATTGTTTGAAATACGTTTAGAAATGGTTAAGTTATAAGGGTTTGAAGAAAATGCCAAGCTCAATGCAAATATGTGCTTTATCACGTACGACCGACGTAAGGTTCGCGTACGTGGGGGATGACGTCATTAGGACCCCCAAAATAACAATGTTCTAGCTCATATAACTTGTCAGGTTCCAGAGATATCGTGAAAATTTCTTCACAGTCAATCAGGTGGTGGTAAAAGCTTTCTGATAAGCCACTAAACAAAAATAGTTATTGATACTATATTTTACCTTATTTCGAGAAAATTAGATTCTTACCTAGAACCTATATGACCTTCATCGATATTCATCATTTTTCGCAATTTTTTACCGTTATTTTAAAGGACATTCATTGTTTTTAGCCTGTCTCTCAAAACAGCTAGTAACTTGGAGAAGAAAAGCATTTTTTCTGTGTATTTTGATGAAAACGAAACTATTTTCGATGGACTTTCAAATGATGCCCATAAAAAAAATTACATACATTATTATTCCCTAGCTAGTACCTTTCTTAATATGGTTCATTAAAAAAAAATTAAGAATTTCTAACCGTCTTTGTTATCTAGTCGATCACCTTCCGTTGTCAGACATAGAGTTCTATACCGAGTTCTGTACCTACCCGAGTTCTATACCCAGCACATTTAGTTTGCTTTGGGGCTTGTTTTAAATCTACCAAGCTAGCTGCCACCGTCTTACCTGAATCCTTCGCCTAAAGAACTATACCAATGTTGTGTTAACATGATGACACGGCCAGTTCTTCGGTAGTTGATATGAGAAAAAGATCAACAACTTACCTTTGGCATATGTACATTTTGGGTATTGATTATTTTGCGTATTGTACAATTTGCTGATTGTACATTTAGCGTATTATAATTTTACGAATATACATATATATATACATTTTATGAATTGTACGTGATGCTACGATGAGCTTTATGCTGTAAAGAAATATACCTAGAAAAAAGACAGCTCACCTGCCGTATCCATTGGGGAATGTGAGCGTATACTCCTCTCCGTGGTCCAGCAAGGTGACGGTCCCCTTGCCGATGTTGTGCACGCCGATGGAGAGCCCCAGGAACTTGCTCTTGGTCCACACCCACGCCTCGAACTGTATGCGCTTGTTCACGTGCTCCGCGTAGAAGGCGGATATGGGCGGGTGGTGGGAGACCTGCTCCGCGACGAAGGACAGCTGGTCTGTGGTGCACCATGGTACGGGGCCTTCGCCGACTTCCTATGAAATGAAAGAGTTTTTAACCGAAGTAATTGGTTTAAAAACCAATAAAGTCAAACTGATTTATCTCGAAACAACACCTGCCCATACCCATACTCAAATGGCCGACATTCTATTGGTTCGCTAACTTATAGCTTAATTAAAAATAAGCAATTAGACAATCAAGTCAGATGTCGCCACCTTATGTAAATCACAGACATTGTTGTATGGAATTGACAAGATTGCGACACATAATTTTAGAGTTAATGGCTTAGTTTTATTTGGCGTTGTAAATGGTAGTGTTTTATTTCAATGAATAGTGCGCGCAAATATCACAAGTGTATATTAATTTATATTGCACTAAAGCCATTCATATGACATGACTAAAATTCGGGAAGCTAGCATTTGGGAAAGGTACTTTGGGTGGCATGGAAAACTCTTAAACAGTACTAGCAAATAAGAGTGCTTCCAATATTTCGTTACTATCATTCTTCTTTAAAAAATCAATGTAAATTCCCATACGAACTTTTCGTCATTTGGTCTATTATTTTTCCTTCTTGCTGAAGTCTTCTCTTTTGCAATTTGCAACCAGTTTAAAACGAGCTTAGGTACTAAAAAACTATATTCAATTCACCAACACTAAACCACAAAATAACTAATAGTACAAGTACAGAAGCAGCATTCCGCAAAGTCATTTAAACAAATAGCAACTTTTGCTCCGACACAATAAAGTGCAAATCAGGTCGCGCAGCGCTAATGGCCTACAGTTATAATCACCTAGTAGTTACCTCTTTTTCTATCGCATGCTCTTACTTTTTCTGATGATGCAACGTTAGGGTCGTATTCTTATAAATGAACTGCGTAGCATATATCATAATGTGAAAAACGACAATTGTTTATTGGTTTTTTGATTTTGACATCCGTACATGGCACAGTAAAGTCGATTCGACACTGTTACTATTATAAAGAGACAATACCTACGCAGGCAGTAAGATGCCGCGCGACTACACAGGCGGTCGTGTGGTGGCCCGCTGCTCACTTGTGCCTCCGTAGGCACGGCTAGCGGTAGGTGCTTATCGCGCGACCGACGAGCGAGTGAAGGAGGCCTGACTAAACCTTGAAATTTAGATACTTTTCTTACCTTCTCGCTGGTAACGGACGGCGTTTGTCCTTCAGGCGCGTCCAGTTCCCAGTGGCAACGGAACACTTCACCCAATATCGGGTTGTAAGGTTTCTTGGCCACTTGCGACTTCCGGCCAGCGTGGTACGAGCTTAAGTACCACCGGACCACTTGCACCATTCGTTCCCGGGGGGTGGGTTGGTCTACTATTCTGGTAAAAGCAAATGTATTGAGTTAGTTTTATGTGTAATAGCATTTATCGTCGGAGCTAGGGTTATGAGCGCCCCCGGCAAGATTTGAATTTTGCGCCACAAAACCAAAGAATAGATATAAGTACTACCGTACAGAAAGGACACTCCGCCCCGCCCCGGAATCAATAGGGAACATGCATAAGTCACCGATTTTGATAAATTTGAGCTTGATCGCTGCGGACACGTATAAAAACATGATGGAACAGAAAAATAAATAATAAAATGTATTACTTTAGTTTTATCACACAAGGGAAAATAACGAATTTTTTTTTCGTTTTCGGATATAATGCACTTAACAGTCGGATAGAACATCAAATAAGAAATAATATTTTGTATGACACATATGTACTTAAACGCAATATTTAGGGAGATATTTAAAAATTCTTGGCTAACTCCATACTAATGCACTGAAACGTGACACGAGTGACGTCACAAATGTTGACCTTTTTGTATAGAGCGTTTTCGGCGGGTGCTGCTGCGTGCTAACTTCAAGTAACTATATCACGAGAAAAAAACACAAGAGAAAAGTTTTAATTTTACAGTTGATTTTCTCACGCATTATACTTTTGATTTTGATAGAAAAAAAATTTGATGCATGTTCCCTATTACCTTATCTCACACCACCCCGCGAGTTCGTGTGCCGAATCGTATGCTCTTTTAGTCGTGTTTGTCAAATGTCAACTTATTTTGATATTCTAATCTAAACAATGCGTCGTCGTAACTTTTTAGTCGTGTTTGTCAATTGTCATCTTATTTTGATGTGTCATAACGTAACTTTATTTACCAAAAAGTTCGAATTAATAATTGAACGCCGCTCATACAGTACAAACTGTACGGTAGCCCTAGACTTAAGACACACACAGTTGCGCGTGTACAAAAACATCAACTGACGTCATCTGTTTATAATAGCGCGGTTGTATGGAGTGTCCGGGGTGTGCCAAGACTTAGTTCTACGATCATGAGCGCCCCTGGCAAGATTTGAATTTTGCGCTCCAAGAGTCATAGATTTATTTTCTAGCTATGGGTCAGCGAATTGCGCCACCCTGAGGGTTGCGCCCCTGGTAGCCACCCTCTTTGCCATCCTCTAGCTACGACGCTGAGTATTCTTATTGTGGAACAGACTTAAAGTAGAGATCCCATATTATTATTTCTTAGACGTATTCATTTCTATCACACAAAAACGTCGAATTAGTATTATAGAGTTTACGCCAGCTTAATATAACGCTCCGTACGCATTCTCTTGTTCAAGGGGCAAAAGTTTTTATGCTGTGGAAAGGAAAAATGACTACTAGAAAGATGTGGTCACTCACTCTCACTAAAGTCAAATATTTAATTCGGTAATGATAAAGAGTAACTTAGTTTGACCAATAACTTCTCAGTATACCAATAAATCTCGCACAAATATTAAAACTTATAATTTAAAAAAAAAAAAATTTTTTTTGTTATCAGAATATTTAAAACCAACCCCAGAGATACCAAATAAAGCTTTTGAAACAAATAAACATCCGCTCCAACCGATAACACATTTTTGTTATAGCCTCATACTATAGCAGGCGTTTGCGAGATCTGTGTGGCGCAGCTGTAGAGACGTCTCTACAGCTGAGCCACATGTATCTCCTAAACGGAAGACCGACAAACTCTGGTTTTTGGCGACAAACTCCGAAAAACTATAGACTTCATCATGGCATAGTCAAAATGTCAGATTTCCAACTTTTTTTTTGTGGCGCAGCTGTAGTCCGGCACGTGTCAAGTTGGGTTTAGGAAAAGAAACGTTTTGAAAGAATAATTTACTGTCAATCACGAGTAAAAATATTTTTCCAAAGTGTGGTTAAGTGTCGTTATGACGAGAAACACTGACTTTGATATTTTTTTACTTAGGAAATATAGCTTTTTGAGATGTAAAAGGTCTAGGCATGAATTTCAGTGTTGCCGTTGTGAAAAAAAAAAATTAAGGCCAGTATATTCCAAAAACTCTGTCTCTGTCTTTTTCTTTACATGTGAAGAGTAATGTAAAAAACCTCACTTTTTCATTTTTTCAATGTTTTTGTAGATATTTTGAGCATAAAGTCACTTTTTGAAAAAGTAACCGTTGAATATTCTTCTATATGTCATTACCTATCTTTCTATATATTTTTAGAGAATGAGGGATTAATAGACTTTAAGTATTATCCGATAAATATAAAATTAATGAAAATTTTCTTAGTCTTTGCATATTTTTTTAGTCGAGTGAAGAAACGAATATCGTATTTTTAACCGTAAATTAATCAAGATCGTTTATGAAACTTCAACATATATTTTTATCTGCTCAAAATAAAGAATATTTGATTGTTTATTGTTGAATCAAAAATAGGCCAAATTCGATAATTTCGAATATACTGGCCTTAATACCCAAACTGGAAAAGTGCCTTTTTGATCGCCTACTCCTCGTATAGCAACAAACAAGGTGAATGCGGGCAGCGCAGGATCGGTCGTCGTGGAGATCCTTGGGGGAGGCCTATACCCAGCGGTGGGTGTCGTGCGGTTGACATGATGATGAAGATAGCTACAAAAGCGTTACAAAAGTAATTCAACTTACTTTACAAACTGGTCAGGATGTGCAAATGAGTCCGCATACATTTCAAGAAGCGATCGCCTTTCTAAAATAAATGTGGGCAGCACAACCTGTGAAAAGCCGAAAAAAATTTATACCTACTTTTATTTTTTTACCAAAAGATTCAGACCAAAAAAATAGTTAAAAAAACCTTGATAGATGGCGTTTTATGAAAGCCGAGTCGTCGTAATCATAAGCCGTCTATCGCCGCTTTAACTCCCCCGCCTCAGATATCACTCTCCAATGCGGAGGGGTTCCTACCTACAGCATTTTCGATCAAAATTTTCAAAAAATTGTATGCGATAAATAGGGTATTTTCCAAATTTTCGAAAACTGATTATATTAAACAATAAGAATAAGAAAACAATTTTAACACCTATGTAGTCTCTGTTATAATTTACTCTATGGTTTACAGAAAGTTGACGTCACACAGCGGTAAATTCAAAACCATTAAAAATAAATTGGTTTAATGGAGAAAAAAAAACATTAATTAATTTATTTTTTTGTTAAATTGATCGTCCCACCCTCCCAATCCCAGTTTTAAGAAAATTGGAAAATACCCTATTGCTTAGTGTGAAGGGGTTTTAGCTTTATGGCTGGGTTTTCATAAAACGCCATGATTTGGTGTAGTTGCATGCTGACCTTGGTGAGATCCATTCCAATCTTGACCTGCGACAGGAGGTGGGTGACCACTGACCCGTGGTTCTCCATCGAGCCGAGGTCACTGTCCGATTCATCCTCGTATAGGGCTGAGGACAAAATATCACTTTGATTTGTTTTTGTAGTCAGCGACAGTGTTGCAAAAATACCCCTAATGACGAATATTGTAGATAGGGACCACAAAACTGAACAACTTTTACTATGGGACCAACTCTGAAATTGCGAAAAAAAATCAGCCGTTTCCATACATTTTAATATTTTCGCTATAATTTTTTGTATGAAACAGCTGTTTTTTTTTGCGGTTTCAGAATGCTTATTAGATCAGTTGGGTGTGTATAGCGATCTCAATCTCCTCCATTCATTTCCTGGATAGCCATCATTAGATCACAGCTAGGTTTTCCTAGCCGGAGAACCAAGACTTTAAAGTTATCTCGTTTGTATGAAACTCGACTGGTGTCTTCAATTATGTGATCGCCACTGTATGTAGGTATGCATAGTAGCATAGTAGGCATTTTTAATGTCCCCACTGCTGGGGCACAGGCCTTCCTTATGGGTGGATTAAGAGGATTGGCCATAACCCACCATGCAGTGCAGGTCCAATGCGGATTGGTGGATGTTAACGAATGCAAATGCAGCCGGGACCAACGGCTTTACATGCTTCCGAAGCACGGAGGAGCTCAAGGTAAATTTAAATTTTTAGTCACCCATCCCATGACCAAACCTTGCGAAAGGTGCTTAACCTCCGCAATCGTCGGGCCAGGCACTAAACCACTGCGCTATCGAGCTCCAAAGTTAGAAACATAAGTAATCAAAATTAAAGAAACAGTTAACGTGTTCCCTATATAAATATGAAAATACCATGTATGTAGAGTTTTGAGACAATGTCAAATATTAGGACATTGTGGCTGTGTGTTCTATATCTTTGTAAACATTACTCTGTATGTTTACAAAGATAAAGAAAATTTCGACTGTTTGCTACCTCTTTGATGCTGACTGTACTTTATAACAATTAAATGCGCATAATCTTGATGCTGACTGTGTACTTCTGTGCATAATCGAATTTTATTGATATCTTTCCGTGAGCTCTTATTATAGATACATAAAAATATATTCAAACGAAAATGTTTCTGATTCGTAAGCGATCTTCATTTGACACCAAGTTTCATTGATACAGTTCATTGCGCATTTTCTATTGCAGTCGACGGCGAGCGTGAAAAGCGAAACATAATGAATGTCTCAGCCGTCATTAGGATAGAATTTATGAGTAATTAAATTATTAGGATCTGTAACTGTTCTATATATCTGTAACTATCTGTTTGTAGAGTAAAATTATCAAGAATTTAAAGTTGCCGCGTCGAGTCTATTAAGTGTGAAATTACCCCAAAAACTTATAAAGTTATTATAAGAAAATTAAGAGTAAGGAAAAATACATTCCATCCACAGTCAACAACCCTTACATCCATGTCATCCATTGATAAAAGTTTAATCCATAACAGCATTAATAGTTTTATAAGAGTATTGTTTGTTCTCTTTATCGGTTATTTATTATGTCTGCAGTCATATTGTTTTACTTATGGCTATAACGGCATTGTATGCTAATGCTGGATAGTGAGTCATGAAGTCCAGAGGCAGACGTGCAGGGATTTGGGCGGGACTTAAAGAGTCAAGGTTGCCTCTTTTTTACCCTACTACGGCGCCAAAAACGGAGGGTATAATGATTTTGGTCCGTATGTATGTATGTTTTATTGTTCTGTCTGTTCTATTCCCTCATAACATCGTCCAAAATTCAATAAAAAGGATAACCGTAGTCGATGCCTGTTGTTCGTGTCGTGCGTGTCTAAGACGCAAGTGGCATGCGACTACGGTTATCCTTTTTTAGACGACTGCCCAAAAAGGAGTGTATATGTGTTTAGGATTCATGTATGTTTGTGGGTATGTGAGTTTGACTTATTCCGCCATAAGTTCTGAATGGCTCAACAGATTTGGATGTATGGAGTATCGTTAGAATCCTTACATCGTTCCGAGTGACACTGGCTATATTTTTTTGTTAAAAAGTTAATATGGCGACGGCACGACGCCATTTTCAAATGTGAAAAAAATTATTTTTTTCTTTAATTATTACAATATGTGCATCAAATGAAAGGCCACAATGAGCACATTTCAAAACTATATAATTTGCCACTAAAATGTGTGAAATAAAAATAAATAAATTTAAAAAAAGATTAAAAACACGACTGCCCTGCCAAAAACGAACTAAAAAGTTAAATAGCAAGTGTCATTGCAGTCGGGGGACCTCTTTGATGAAAAATTGTACTATAACACGGTCCCCCGACTGCAATGACACTTTTTATTTAACTTTTTAGTTCGTTTTTGGCAGGGCAGTCGTGTTTTTAATTATTTTTTTTATTGAATTATGGACTCGACTCCAAAAAGTACGAAACAAGAAAATAATATTTTCTTGTTTCGTACTTTTTAGCGCGATTTTTCCGTTGTCGAGTTTTAGTTATTAAGCTTTTTTTATTATAAAATTATTGGAGCTACCATATTGAAATTCTTACTTAGATAAACTCTAATATCTTAGAAGTGGAGTAGTTTGTATGACGTTATTTATTTGAATATTTCGTTTTGAGTGCCGGACGGGCCGTGAATCTTGCTAAAATAAATATTATTTAAAATCACCACCGTTTAAGTAATCATAATGCAAAATTGATATAAACGAAAATGTTTATAAACGACATAAACGCAGATGTTTCAAATTGACTATTACAGGCCTCAGAAAAAAGACAGGAGCTTTTGCCAATTATAACAGATACCTAGAAGTGGTTAAAATGCGTGACCCAATTTGAGTATCGGTATCAACCCTAAATGGACGTGAGTTTAAAGTGCCTATTGTTTTAGACTTCATGATGCTATTGTGAATTAGTTCTTGATTAATCAAGCCGTAGAAGTACCGTACAGTCATGGCTTGCGTGACTAAAGGGGCATAGAATAGGAAATTGTACTTGTAAATATAGGTTTCGATTCCCCGATGTGTTAAAATTTGGTTTTCTTTACCTTTCATCCCTCGTCCGAACGAGCATACAAAAGGTTGAAGTTAAATCTATATCAACGTATAAAGTCCAGGCGAATTAGTTAATCTGACTGACTGAACTCAAACGTAGTTCCCTCATAAATTATGTAACGTATTCCGTTCCGAATGTGTCTTATTCGAGTTCGGCAAAGTTTAAAATATAAAGTAACTTCTGCGGTATTGTTTAGACTGTCTCTAGTGAATTTATAGTATCCTTACTAGTAGTTTTATAAATGCGAAAATAAGTTTGTTTGTTACGCCTTCACGTCTTAACTACTCAACCGATCATAATTAAATTTTGCATACACGTCGTCAGGAATACGGAGAAGGACATAGGAACGGACATGAGAACGGAGGGAAGGACATTTCACTCAGAAAAAAGTACTGTTCCCAAGGGATGGCAACTTTTATTAACGGTTATGCCTTTCTGCAATGATTTGTATGTTGATAGATTAGTCAGGTGCTCATTTTTAGGGTTCCGTACCAAAATGGTAAAAAAGGAACCCTTATGGTGTGACTCAGTCTGTCTGTCTGTTACAGCTGGATATCTCGAGAGCTACTAATGGTATCAACTTGAAATTTGGAATAGTTTAAGATGACATTTGCCCAACTATTCTGCAAATAAGAAAGAAATAAAAAAAATTTTTTTTTACAACAGGGACTGAAAAGGGGTCTTAAAATTTTGAAGTGAGGTGACTAGGGCATGTGGGGTATCATATGAAAGAGCGCTGTTTGCACATTTTAAAACATTTTTTCCTTTTTTCTTAGACCGCATAGTTTTCGACTTATGATGAAAAAAGTAAAAAAATACCGTCCCCCCCCTTAACTCCGAAGTTTGCAAAGAGAAAAATCTGAAATAATTCTATGTGATAGTAGTTTATGTAAATATTACAGGAAAAATAAAACGATGTCTCAATATAACACACTTTTTTAGAAATTCAAAACACAAACAAAAATTCTTTAGTTTCACTACCAGTCAACAGATGGCGCTGTCCTAAGAATGCTAACCTAAGAAAAAAAAATAGTTCCACTATCGGTCAAGAGATGGCGCAACCTAATTCTACAATAATAATTGGTGGCTGGTTCTAATATAATTACCTACTATTTGCCGTACCAATAAACGAAGAATAAGTTCCTAGGTACTTAGTAATATAAACAGTTTGCAATGTGGAGTGGCTGAAACGTTTTTCAGTCACCATAAGCAGCTGTGGTTAAGATTTGTAAATTAACTGTCCGCCTGTTCGCCCTTCCACCTGTCGGCCGTTTATCCTACTTTTTTAAAGACTGTACTAAAGTAACATATCCAAATATATTTATGATTGTACGGAACCCTCGGTGCGCGAGTCCGACTCGCTCTTGGCCGGTTTTATTTTAATAAGAATGTCGAATATGTGTAGACGCCTCAAATTTATTCAAAAAGAGGAAAAGGTAAACCATATTTCTGGTTTCATACAATGATATATAGTATTAAAATTATGCATTGCTTTACTACATTTTTGGCGAAATTCAGAGATGTCTATGCTTATTTGACATTCTTATTCGAAAAACGAGCACCTTCCTAATCTATCAACATACAAACCATTGCAGAGATGCGTAAAATTTTATATTTATGAAACTGTGAAGTGAGCATGTTTGTATGAAAATAACGGCGTGGGTGGTTAGATGTGCCGGTGAGTGTCAATGTTTCAAGCATCATATCTCAAAAACTATTAGACATACGGAGCTGTAGGTTAGCTTTAATTGTTTAAAATTTAATACAATTTTCAAAATGATAAAATTGCAAAAACTGAAAATTTTTGCAGTTTTTCACGCATAACGCAGCTAGCACAACTTTTTTTTGCTTGCAAAACATGGTTCCACACTCCCTTAAGGGGTCCAAATAATATACCGAAAATGCAGCTTTACATCGCGTTTTGCGTTTTAAATGTAGAATTTTACTATGCTATTATATATTATATTTACTAGGCTATGTGGCAATTTCTATAAAAAAATGGTGCGCAACGTACCGTCATAGTCTATCTCTCCGTCGCGCGTGCGCGGCAGGTCGACGGGCTGCGCCGAGTCCTGCTCGGGCGCGCCTTCCGCCGGGCACGTTCGGCTTGCGCTGTAACAAACAAACATATTTTGATATAAACATTTGCCTTTTGGAAACAATATCATAGCGTAAGCCCCGCGCAATTATTTCTAACCGACCTTACGCCTCTGTCCCCATGAGCAGGAGAGCAGGGTTCCGTCACTACGCGCGCGAGTATGAAGCGCTCGGCGTCCTCTGAGAGGACAAATTTCATACGTCAGAAAAGATAAGACCTACGCAATAGAAAGAGAGCCAACTACTAAGTGAATGTTTTGGAGCAAAGGGAGCGCTGTGCGACCTGAATTGCACTTTATTGTGTCGTGGCTAGAGTCGCTATTTATTTAAACGATTCTGCGGAGTGCAACTTCTGTACGCTAGTACTATTCTGTGCCATGAGGACTGTCCAACATGGGGACGTTTGACATGTTATTTGCAAGGGATAGGTTGGGCCAGTTTTTTTTAAATCCCAACGGTCCCAGAGGCGTGGGGTCTGTTGGGAATAATCCGACAGAAAGAGTTCAGCCGTTCGAGTTCTGCGTTCTCAGGGCCCTATTTCACCAAGTCGACATTTTGTCAGTGACATATTATGTCAGTTAATTTTACAATTGTCGTTACTTTAATTAGGGACAAGTACCTATGTTGTGAAACAGGGTATTTTTTTACAAGTCGACATATTTGTAGATTTTTCAGTGATTCTTGACATGAGATTGGAGCTGAGTCAATGGGTAACAATTGTGGACTTGTAAAAATTATCCACTATTTATTTCACAATATAATTAATGATTAAACGAACTTACCTGTAAGTGAAGTTCTATCATAATTATACGAAGGATTCGTCCGAAGATATTAGTATATTAACACATGTAGTATCGCTTGCATGTATCACCACTTAGCACGTTATTTTAAAGTAATAACCTAAAAAAACCTAAAAAAGAGAAGGTTTTTGACTTAAAATTGACAGATATTTTGACATTTCCGGTCCAAGCTCGCCCCGTCACTACTACACGCCAACCGCTTCATTTAGTTTAAAGTCCAAATCCTATGATATTTCCTCAGTTTCTTCAGTGGGTAAATAGGTAGTTATTGTAATTTACAATAATGAGTAGGGAGGGTGGGATTCTATACTAATATCTTCGGACGAATCCTTCGTATAATTATGATAGAACTTCACTTACAGGTAAGTTCGTTTAATCATTAATTATACTTCAGATTCGTCCTTCGATATTAGTATATTAACACATGTAGATGTTGAAAGCATTAAAATAAGAAAATGGAAATATCATCTCTTATGTAATTAATTACTCTTTTAAATTCAAAAAAGAAAACCAGACAAATTTAACATAATTCTTAATGTTTTGGTAGCAAAGATGATACCTACAGATGGTTGGTACCAAAAAAAAAACAATAAGCAAGATTGGTTTGGAAAATTCAGTTTAATTATCATTAATCAATGATATCTTGCAAAGATAGTGAAATCATCTACCATCTGTTACGTGGAACGTCTATAATAAAAAAAAATGTAATGGCTATATAGGTATCGGCGTACGTCAAGTGCTAAACCTGGTTACCATGGACTTGAATCTACTCTACTATCATTGAATTTTAAATTTCAGCAATCCATTATCTATATTACATAATTTTTTTTTTTTTTTTTTTTTTTTTTTGGTATTATTATATTTATTTTATATTTATAATTAAAAAGAAGTGATTATACAAAGTTTATTATAATAATAATATGTAGCATTCTCGAAAAAGAAGGTAATTATTAAATGGTTTACTTGTGTCAAATTAAGAAGAATTAATGTTTCATACTTGAACTAAACAGATAATTAATTGATTATATTGTTTGCATTCTATTTGCAATAGGAAAGGTACCTAATCAATGTGAAACTTTCTTTTTCTTTTTAAAATCAAAAAGTTGAAAAGTTGAAGAGCTAAATTGGTAAATATTTAATAAATAGTAATAAATCTAAGATATCCATTGTATTTGAGCAATGTAAGTCTACGCAAAGGCGTAGTTAAATTCTTTACTGAACCTTGAGATTAGCTCATATTGTGCAATCAATAATGAATTCAATATTAAATAATACTAATAATTGTGTTACACACTTCTGTAAGAAAATTTGTGTTTATTTTGTCTATATTATTGTTTTGTAAATAATGGATCCATTTTTATAACCAAACTCTGTACTTTCTGATAGTATCAGCAGACAGAGAAACTTCAATAACATGTATTGCTATGTTATTGAAGTCCCTCCGTCTGGAATTTTACAGGTAAACACCTGTAAAATAATATCACCTTGATAATGTTGTACAAACCAGTCTAATTGTGCATAAATTTCCGTCCCTGGAATTGGAAGTTATAGGATGTAAGTATTTTAAATTAGACACTATATTACATGTGAACTATGGGTACCAAGGCTTAAAGTTGTGGCGTCATGATGGCATAATTGTAACAACTCGTGCCTAAGAAACTGGTGAAGAAGAATAAAAACAATAGCTTGTCCGATTGATAGTGACAGAATTGTCTTTGTAAAATACTAAACAAAAATAGCGTTGTGAAATAGAATCTAAAATTCGAAATAATCATCTTTGGGATCCAAATGCTAAGAATAAAGAAAAAATATTTCTTATTTCTTTTTTTTTTTTCTCTACTACCTAATTCGACTTGCATTCGAATTTACTCAATTTTAATCCGAGGTGATTTAGGTACCAAAACTGGTGATAATTTTTTGAATGAGTGAATCGAATAATTTCTATTTAGTATCAGATTAATAACGTCTAGAATACTTTACACTGAACACAATAAAAAAAAATCAATGAATAATAAGCTACATGTTCTAGCTAGATAATTTATATGCAATCATTTATCAATTTTTTGATTCCTGGGCCACCCGTGTCCCCCAGTCTACCCCGTTGTTGAGAGGTACCAGAGAAAATAGCCCACAACTATGTCATCTCTAATTCGGTGTAAGTATCGATGACATTTAACCATATAAAGTAAAATATAATACTATACCGGTATCTACAGGTTTAATCAATTCATGAAATAGTCATAATTTAAGCTATTTTGCATTTTTGTGAACGTTGTTCTTGTGGAAGACCTTAATGTAAAGTTGTGAAGGTAGTTGCATAAAAAAAAAATTAAATGTATTGTGTATTTAAATTTTTTTAAAAATGTTCTGAGACACATTGTTAGAGTAAATATAATATCCAATATAACAGGGAAATAATGCTGTCTAAGAAGTCATAGCCGGCGGCAGTAATTTTGTAAAAATATGGGCACTACAATACCCAAAAGAAAAGTATATTTCTATCACTTTTCATATCAATATTAGAACCATAAAGTTGATGGGATTTCTAAAATGTGTTTTCTTACAAACAATTACCATTTTTAATATTGGTTAACTTTTGTACTGTTTTTGTACTGGCATTTCTAGAAAGTGTTTTGTTACAAACAATAAGTTTTTATTTTTATTATACCTATAGTATAACTTACACAGTTCATAATAATATGACTTCTGTCAGATTTTAACTTAACCTGATATGACAACCTGATAAAACATTTTTTCTCGAACAGAGATGTTGAACATTCAACTAAATGTGTAGTTGACAAATTATTGTCTGTCACTAAAATAAATACGTATTATGTGGTTGTTATGCATTCCGCCCGAATTTTAGTCATATTAATATTAGAATCCTTACTAATATTATAAATGCGAAAGTCCGTTTGTTTGTTTGTTTGTTTGTTTGTTTGTTTGTTTGTTACGCCTTCACGTCTTAACTACTGAACCGATCATCATGAAATTTTGCATACACGTTGTCAGGGGTACAGAGAAGGACATAGGGTACCTTTCATCCCGAAAAAAGTTATGTTCCCGAGGGATATCAAAAAACTTTCCACGCAGACGAAGTCGCGGGCGGAAGCTAGTTTAATATATATCTGAAGATTGTACAAGTGAGTACGAGTGAGTATAAAAGAAAATAATAATAATCTAAGTGTCCTTCGTAGCGCAGTGAAAATATTATTGCCACACATGCCGAATTTAGACGATTACCGGCTCAAACAACTATGTGGACGCCTATGTGACTGTAGTTGGCGACCACTGCCTGTATTCTCTGAATACAGATAAATTCCGCACCAGATTCCTTACGAGTGTCCTTACCCCGTGTACGATGATCGAATGTGAATGTTGACGAATGCATCATCAGCAAGTTTCAATGGACCGTAACGGCCGCCTGCGGGTCTGCTGCGATGACGAAACAAATCTTTGATGGAGCTTCCTCGCCGCGTCTCGCTGTTCGTTTGCCGTCGGAGATGAAGCATATGTCATACCTGGCTGCATGTTTCATTTGTTGTTTTCAAGTTTAAATTGTTTTAAACAAAATGTACCAGCATATAAATATATGAATCAGTTTTAAAATTTGTTTTATTAAAGTACTGCGCCCGGTTTACTTACAGTTTTTTCGTTGATCAATATCGTTAACCTCAGGCCTGTGACCAATGCATCATTCATATTCGACTCAACTGTTGGTGGCCTTTTAAGTCAACAGCATCAATTACACTAGAGTTGACCGTATATTGTCTATAATAGAATGTATATTGTGCACAACAAATGAATGTTGCAATGCCCCATTGTATAATGTAAAATAAAAAGTGTAAGACACTGTCTTAAATTACTGTTATAAAAAAGGTGTTCTATACTGGAAAGCTGCTCCTTAAGCTTCATTATTACTATAATATATACTTGGCTAATAATTTCTGCACATCAGAATAATTATCATTAAGATCAATCAATTTATGTTTTATACACACAAAGTCAATTTGAAAATTAATAGACAGATAATTTGTACATTGTACAAGGGCATAGCTTAGAAATAAATATACTAATTAGTTAGTGATTAAATATAAATAATAAGCCTGAAACATAGGATCTCCTAGTTAAGGCAAATGTTTAAAGTTTTTGCTTATTAAAACTGTGTACCAATAAACACTAACTGCATTTATGGAAATGTAAGGATTCTATTATTCAATTTCTTATTGAAATTTCTATCAGCAGGCCCATGTTAGGCTTACCTATATTAATAGAAGCTATTTCACATGAAAATTGTGAAATATCAGGTATCAGCTAGTTGCTGTATAACTTATTATCTGGTTCCATGAAGTTGATAAATTTTAGCATATATTTATAGCTCTGCTTATATGCTCGTTATACTGGCAGTTTTTCGTTACAGTTGTAACAATGTGTATAATAAAATCATACATATGTAATTAAATTATATTAATTTTGCAATTTCAGTACCGATGGTACTCTATTATTTCGTTGAGATCAACTCAACACCAAGGATATCTATGATATCAAAATTCATACCTGATGAACTAAGCTGCTGTCAGGGCTGCTGTTGCAGCTCCAGCAGAGCAGCCGCCTGACTGGAAGGTGGATGGCGGCAAATTCGGCGGACGGCGGAGTCACCCGATTGGTGCTCGGCAACGGTTCCAACGTGGTAACCTTTAAGGGCAGCCTGCTTTTTACACTGTCGCGTCATCAGGGGCACTTTGAGTTGCAGAACTTGTTGCAGTTGCGTTGTCTGACCTATCTATGCGGTGAAATAGTCCAGTGTGACTATTTCGAGTGCAATAGATATTTGGTTCATGCCTTATTAGACACATGCCTTATGACAGAAAGTACCCAGTATGGTAAGTTCGTGTCAGACAAATAATTAAATGGTAAAAGCCCAGTGTGGCAGTTACGCATTTTTAAATCTCAGCAAACAATGTTGTCTGGGAGAGAATGCTTTTAGCATTAAGTCCGCTCTTTTTGTACCCATGTACATTAAAGTAAAATAAATATATATGGTAAAAGCCCAGTATGGCAGTTACGCATATGCAGTTATTCATAAAGGTAAGCAAACATTTATGCAGTTAAGCCAAGTAAACGGTAAAAGCCCAGTCTGGCAGTTACGCGTTCAAGCCAAATAAACGGTAAAAGCCCAAAATGGCAGTTACGCATTTAATAGTGTTTCTCCATCTGGTATTTTTCTTCTTGTCTTCTTCCGTCTTGAAAACATTTTTCCTTTCTGCACGAAGCATTTTAATTTAACTAAGTATAATTAAATTTTCACTGTATAAACTATAATTCTGAAATATTCTCACTTTGAGATTGTATACGTGCGTCCGTGGCGAAGCACGAAAAGCGAATGAAGCGGTTGGCGTGTAGTAGTGACGGGGCGAGCTTGGACCGGAAATGTCAAAATATCTGTCAATTTTAAGTCAAAAACCTTCTCTTTTTTAGGTTTTTTTAGGTTATTACTTTAAAATAACGTGCTAAGTGGTGATACATGCAAGCGATACTACATGTGTTAATATACTAATATCGAAGGACGAATCTGAAGTATAATTATCCCTTATTAAAGTAAAAAAGACTGTAAAAATTGCCGACATATGTCACTGCCAAATGTCAATTTGGTGAAATAGGGGCCTGATGGCGCGTTCTGTCTGTCTGACTGTCTGTCGTCTGCGCGGCTATACAAAGGTTACAAATAACGCGGAACGGAAAACGCAGAACTCGGAACGACTGAACTCTCTCTGTCTATGTCTATGCGAGGCCTATAATTACTAGAGTAGAGCACGTTACCACGTTAGTACTATTATGTATTATGTGGTAGAGTGGAGTAATTCGGCCGTCGACAAACTATTCAGTAAAAACAGTGATTAGTAGTTAGGTATTAGTAAGCTCTGCATAATATGTTTAATGGCATATAATTTACTATTATTTGTATATCAAGGTCAAGGCTAAGTAGTATTTATCGTGATTCTTACATCAGTGATGAAATCTAAGCAGTTTACGTGAACGTGACACGCTACGGGTAAACTCATATTTATTAAATAATTTTCTTTTAATTCCGCTAAAATAAATTCATTGAAATAAGTCAACGTTTTCCTTCCGTGCTGTTTGGAACTAATCTCGAAATACCCATTGCTTAATACAACCTAAGATCTAAAAGAACTTTTCTCATAAGGGATGAAACCCGGATGGACTTGCTACCAAAAAGAGCGGTTCTCGATATATACTAATGTCAATAAGACTCAATTTCAAATGAACCGAGTCTCATTTAAACTTATTCCCAACACGTCTCATTCCCAAAATACACTAAATTTTAGTATCAAAGTACTCGATTATCATAAAAACTGATTTTCAAAACGTCCTAGTCCCTAAACACACTCAATTCCGTCGGAATGGGCATCATCGGCTAGCTTCGTATTTTTGCCTTTCTTAGAAATGGATATTTCATTGTAATAAAGTTGAAATTGTAAAAATTTCAGTTATACAGGATGCTACAGGGTGTTCCAGTTTGTATTGGGAATTTGTATAGGGCAGTAGAGCTGAAGATTGATACACCATTTTTGGAGGGTAGAATCCTTTCATGGTGTAAGTGAGCACTAAGAAAGGGTTTTGGAAAATTCCCGTTATACAGGGTGCTAAAGAGTGTTCCAGTTTTTACATGGAATTTTTATGGGAAAATATAAATACCTAGGTATGTAATATTATATAGCTATGTAATAGCATGAGAAGTGAAAAATAAAAAATGTTTTAAAAAACAGAAAACCGACTTCAAAGGCCTATGCTACCTCTAAAACAGTGATTTTTAACCTCGGGTCGCGACCCAAATTCGGGTCGCGAGAGGTATTGGGTTGGGTCGCAGGCCCCCAAACGACTTTAAAAACTGATAAAATTTTACGTTTATAATTGCGAATATTTTTATTTTTTTATTGATAGGTCGATCGATGTCATAACACGAAAGTATACTAGTCCTACTTACTATCGTGGATTCCCTTTTTGCGACAAAATCGTTATGGTGGCAACACATCACATCACAACAACTTGGCAATATCTTGCCGAAATTTCATCGCTCGCTACCATGCTCCTTTTAAAATTGGGCAATTAAAATCCAGGGGCGGCCCTAGGACGGTGCAATAGCGGTGCGACTGCACTGCAGAATTTTGACAGATTTTGGCTTGTCAGAATTTTGATATACACTCTTAAAGCTATGCAATATTCAACCTTATTCTAAAGACATAGTGAAAGAAGAGTACATTTCGTTAACTGCCTGGCCTTAAAAACTAAAAACAGCCGAATCAAACATTTAGTGTATTTCGGGCCTAAGACGTTTTGAAAATTAGTCATAATGAGAATCGTGTGTTATGATATTTTCATGTGTATATATTTTAGTGTATTTTGGGAATGAGACGTTTTGGGAATAAGTTTAAATGAGACTCGGTTCATTCGAAATTGACACTTATTGACAATAGTATATATCGAGAACCGCTCTTTTTGGTAGCAAGTCCATCCGGGTTTCATCCCCTATGAGCAAAGTTCTTTTAGATCTTAGGTTGTATTAAGCAATGGGTATTTCGAGATAAGTTCCAAACAGCACGGAAGGAACGTTTTGTAGATGCGAAAATTACGTGATTTTAATTATGATAATTTTTATTGGTAACTTTATTAGAAACTAATTTTGTAGAAAATAAATTTTATTTAAATTTTGATGGTGCATTTTAATCACTACATAGTCTACATAAAAAAAAGTCGCTTTCTCTGTCCCTATATCCCTATGTATGCTTAAATCTTTAAAACTATGCAACGGATTTTGATGCGGTTTTTTTAATAGATAGAGTGATTTAAGAGGAAGGTTTATATGTACAATACATAGTGTCAAATTCCACACTACACCGAAGCGAAGCGAGGGTGGGTCGCTAGTTTTGGTATATTTGAAAGTGAAAGTGAAATATTCTTTATTTAAATAAGCTCACATAATAAGCGTTTTTAAATCATCAATTCTTTTACCCTACCACCCATTATGACGTCTTTTAGCTGACAAGAAAAATGGGCGCAAAAAACTTATCAGCTTTATCAAAAAACAAAACAAGGTAAGTTATTATGATATTGTTTTGAGTAAGAAGTGCCATACATACAGATAATATAAAACAGATTTTGATTATACGACGCCTTTAATAAAAGCAGACAGAAGCAGACCCATTCCCACTGGCAGCACCCATTCACGAGCATGACGCATGAACCAGCCATCGTTTCGCTCAACCATATTTGAGGGAACGTAACGACCCGCCTCACACGACACCACCGCAGAAAGGTTTAAAGTGAGCATGACATACTAAAGCTTTGTCGAGTCAAGAAGCCAGTAGTACGTTTTTAAGTAGGCAGGACACTTCTCACAATTCATACTTAGAAAAGGAAATCAACTATTTTAATTACTTGGAGTTGAACTATTTATCTAGACCTATGAAAGAACCACGGACTTTTTTAATCTATACTGAGGCATTAGTAATAATTAACAATACAAAAGCAATGCCCATGCGTTATTATCCTTCAAATAATCATCAACAGTGTAATAGCCTTTACTCATAAGATTGGATTTAACAATATTTTTAAATTTTTCCAGAGGCAGATCTGTGACTTTTTGTGGAATCTTTTTATAAAAGGTAATACATCTACACAAAAAAGAGCTGAGAGAAAAGACAAACAATCAGACATTTTCGAGTAGAAGTAAGTAGCAGAGCATACTTAATTGTACTAAGTGAGCCAAATAAGAAATAGTACTGTCAAAACGCCCATATTTGTTTGTCTTTCGCTTCCACACATGACATTTTCGGGTGTATGTAGGACGTGCAAGAAAAGGAACAAATAACAAGATTGCCGTTTGACAGTAGGTACTATTCTTATTTGGCTCGCATAGTATGAATGAATTTTAAAAACATTATTTCTGCTGTTTGAAATTACCTATCCTAATTAATTTCAAGATGACGACGCACGCGCAGGTTTCAATCTTGCGCCGAATTTCAATTGTTCAAAGTTGCCAAAACGGCGCGGAAGTGGGTCGGCCGTGATGCAATGAGCAATGTGCATTGCACGCAAACGGAACGCGAATGAGAAAGTAAAATTAAATTGGTAGGTATTAAATTTAAAAATTTCATGATCAGTTTTTATTTCCAAAATAATCAATTATATAATTTCAACGAAGTTTCAGTGCAACTTTAACTCACGACCGGAAATGAGGGCTTTTCAAAGTGACATTTAAAAAATAAAATAGTTACAATTTCCCTCACTAGATGGCGTTGATGGAAGGAGAAATGTCAAAATTGGCTTTTAAAAATAAACGGCTTGTAACAAAGAGGCAAGTAAGCGCTCGCTGGCTGACATCTGCCCAAAGAGAAACTTTTAGGGTTACATCTGCCTGCCCACCTGAGTACTCTTCGGAGCTTAGTAAAAAAAACCACATTGACACATACATTTTTATCAACGCCATCTATCGAGCCTACAGTTTCTTGTCATTTTGAAAAACGCTCATTAAGATTCTATGGTTGATTTTTACTGTCATAAACTCATCATAATTCATAACACCTTTAGGCACAGAACTCTAAAAGCGCAAAATGACAAATCGCAAAAAGTCAAAAGATCAGAATGCCAAAGGGCCATCATCCTATTAAGGGCCCTATATACCTCAAAGTTGCGCCGTCATCGTTGCTCGCTATCACTTTAGGCACTTTTGCCTACTACTCCTACAATGAACTATATTTTATTGAGGTCATTGTTTGTAAATAAACTATAGAACTTTAAATCTATACATGTGAATTTTCGATACATTATGTACCTACTTACTTAGCGAGTAATTTTAATTAAAATGAGAACGCCACTTGGTCGTTGAGTTTTAAGGCAACCATATCATTCAGATATGGTTGCCTTAAAACACAATAACGAAAAGGTCCTCGACCGATAATGCAGGGTTCGGAGAAATGGTGGTTGGTTACCTGCTGATTCGTTGCGTGTTCTTTTGACCTTTCGACAACCGTATCGGTGAATCATGTTGATAAATGAGTAAACACAGCCAAACTATACACATCAAAAAAACTTTGTCTAGGGATACACAACTTTGACGCCTTGGTTTTCTGCCAGGGATGTACCGTGCTGTAATCTGATGATGGCGATCCAGGGAGTGAATGGAGTAGATTCAGATCGCTATACACACCCAACTGATCTGATTCTAAAAGATTAATGGGTCAGACTTCTCAGTTTGAGGATTTCCATACATTTTCATGCTATTTTCGCGGTATTTTTAAACATGTCCATTACGTTTTAAGAATGCTGGTCAGATCAGTTGGGTGTGTATAGCGATCTGAATCTCCTCCATTCACTCCCTGAATAGCCGTCATCAGATCACAGCACAGTACATCCCTGGCAGGAAACCAAGGCTTCAAAGTTACCTCGTTTGTATGAAAATAACACCTGTATCCCTAGACAAAGTTGATGTGTGTATTACACTATTTTATTTATAGTGAATGCTGTGTTTGGAAGATTATTGATAATTTGTAAGACTTTGTTATGCTTATTGTGTAGACGTTCAAATGTATAAAGGCGATGAGTTCCGGATTAAGGTTTACAAAAAACCGTTTTATAAGTTTCTTTAAAGTAAGACAAACATGTTTTTTTAAGTAATAAAAAAATATAATGTACATCACATACATTAATAATTCCACAACTAACACCGAACATGTTAGGGATAAGTTAAGCAGAGCCTGATGAACCTTGCAAATAGATAAACTTAAATAGGACATAATTAAATGATAGCATATACACATCCATATCACGGGAACAAATGCTTTTAGAAGTATTAGAAGCCGACTCCTACTCCGATTCAACAAATCAACTACTACAATAAATTATACGTTCGATTTGTGTGGTGTCAATCAAATAAACAACTGACGGGTGTCTATGGGAACTGTCAGTTGTATGTGGCTTATGGAGTCGTTTGCCGAGGCCAAGGGCCAAGGTCGCGGCCTTGGGGTGTCTTTCGTATCTACAACGTGGGCTACACGGTCACCACCACCAGCCAGTCCTTCGACCAAAAGTGTTAGTTGCCAACCATAAACCTACATATATAGCAACCGCGGTTGCCGACCGTGTAGATTTCAACAATACCACACCCCGGGCACTCCATACAAGCGTCGCGTTTCAACTACCTATTACCATAGACGCTACACAGTGACGTTTTTGCACACGCGCAACTGTGTGCGAGCTATTGAATGAGCACACGGATCGGCACACGAAACTCGCGCCGTGGGCACCGGTGGGGTGAGGTAATTGATTTTCGGGCGGGGCGGAGAGTATCCTTTCTGTACGGTAGTACTTATATCTATTCTCTGTGACAATAGTTAACACTATTGTTGACTTTATTAGAAAAGATTGAAATTAATTAGTAGGCAGGGTGGGATGTTAAGTAAACGCCGTATGTGGCATCTTGTTTATTATGCCAATTGAGGAAGAGCATAGTGGATTTTTCCGGTCAAATGGGGGAAAATTTGCTAAAAACAGTTGTCAACAATATCAAGGGCTCCATACAGACCTTAATCTAACTTGTTGTTAGTGTGTAGTGCTCTAACAGTACAGAGTAAAAACATACTCGGTTTTATTACAAAAGATTTTTAAAACCTATTTAACTGTCACTTTGCCTATTTTTGCCTATTCACTTTTTGGCAATATGGCTTAAAAGAGACTCATCACATTTAATAAATAGTGTCAAACTTAAATAGGCGTTTAAAAATCTTTTGTAATAACATCGACTGTGTCGTCGATCATGGCAATCATCACATACTTAACAAATTTTTTGTCGTTTTTCTGATATTCGTGTTGAGTTTACAATGTAATCCAATATGATTACCAATTTTTAATCAAGAAATTTATATATATTTGGGACAGGACGTCTACCACAGTATTTTTATCCATCAAAAACCTTACTATTTTTATTTATTTATTACACTATAAGTCTTACAGTAAATTTTGATCTTTGTTCATTTGAACACTAATTATTCCGATAACTCGTGATAAAATGTTTCTATACCATACAAAATTGCAATTAATAAAATGAAAGTTAAGGGCGTTGCTTGACGAAAACGACATCCTCACACTTTCATTTTTCGAAATGAACGCATCAGCATGTACTTAAAAGTTATTAAAAACATTTTTGAAATGACATATTTCAAAAAAAGATATTTGTTTGTTTCTATGGAAAATTCTTAATGATATGACACAAATCTGCGAAGAATTTACTGAACAAACGAGATCTAGGTATCCAAGTATTATTGTATTCTAGTCGTAGTTCGAATGGCTTATTCGCAAAACGTCTCTTTCGCAAAATGACGCTCGTCGCAAAATGTCGCTTTCTCATAATGCCTCTTTCGCAAGTGGTCGCTTTCGCACAATGTCTCTTTCGCAGAATATCGCTTTCGCAAAATGTCGCGATAGGGACTTAGAATAATTACGTGTTTTTAATAAAAATCATTAAAGTTTATTACAATTAACTACTATGATTTTCAAAAAACTTTTTTTATACTAGGTAGGTATATATTTTTTTTACGTGATCAATATAAAATCAGCTCAGGAGCTCGGTGGCGCAGTGGTTTAGCGCTTGGCCCAGCGATTGCGGAGGTAAAGCAACGTTCGCAAGGGTCGGTCATGGGATGGGTGACCAAAAATTTATTAACTCAAGCTCCTCCGTGCTTCGGAAGGCACGTTAAGCCGTTGGTCCCAGCTGCATTTGCAGTCTGCATTGGTGGGTGTTAACACACCCACCAATCCGCATTGGGCCCGCGTGGTGGGTTATGGCCCGTCCTCCTTATCCACCCATAAGGAAGGCCTGTGCCCCAGCAGTGGGGACTACTGGGGACTTTAAAATGGCTGATGGACATATAAAAAAAACAACGAAAGTTACTGAAAATTAGTTAAGTTTACCTTCTTCATATTTATATGATCCTGGTACTTTAGAGATGTTATTATTACGAAAAAAAATATTTTATCAAAATTCAAAAGTGATTAAATATTATAAAAAAGGTTTTATCATAGAAGTTAACCCTCTCCATATTTATGTGATCCTGGTACTTTGTGAGACGTCTTTATTACGAAGAATGAAAAAAAATTTTTTATTGATTTTTTATTAAAATCACGTAATTTTTATTCTAAGATATCGCGACATTTTGCGACGGGCGACATTCTGCGAAAGAGACGTTTTGCGAAAAAGCCGTTCGAATCTGCTGTAACTGTATACAAAATCGTATTAATAAATAACAGTACCTATCAAAGATTTTGAACTCTTTAAGCCCCAGCTCAATATAAAGTTCCTCATTGTTTAACAGCACAAAGGGGTGGGAAACGAGCACTTGCTTCAAGTTGAGCCCTGGACTTCCTCAGGGGCAGTAGGGCCTTGACACTTCCAACAAGTATTGATTTAGTAACCCCAACACGAGTTACAATAATTATCAAGCGGATCTTAAGTTAGGTTTATACCGAGTTCAACCTTGAAAGTACCATCATTATCGCAAAACTAAGAGTAGGTACCCATATTTTAGGATTACTGCGTTGTTATTTAATAGGAAAGGTTTTAATAGCACCTTACCAAGGTTAGGTTACCAAGTAGGTTACCAATTCGTAGCATTACCGAAGCCGCGGATTCTTAGGTGTTTATTGACTACTTACATTAATAATATACATATTTTACTATTGCAATACAAAAACTCTCCGCTTTCTTCTTACATATTTGGGTGCAGAATAAAGTTGATTAGGAGAATGAAGGATCCTGTATCGATATTAAAAATAATATAATACGAATAGATAGAGAAATAGAAAACGGATTTAACACAAAAAACAGCAGATCACAAATAATTTTAGTTTCAACCAAAGAACAAAAATAACAGGAAAACCCTGAAAGTTGTAAAAACTTTTGCAGAAAAAAGAACCGTTTGTTTAAATTGGGATTGGAAATAGATTTGTTTTTTTAGTATAAAAATAAAAGTAAGTTTTTGTAAGCGAATCCGTACGAAACTTGTCTCAAAGGTCCAACAGAGCTGTAAAAAGGACGCCTACTCGTAAAGGCCTTTAATCAAATAAAAAGAGCCTTTTATCCATCCATCTATTTGTCCCTGCTACATTATGTACTTCACGTTGTGAAACATTATATCACGCCCACAAGGGTCTTACTAATAGCAATTTTTTGACCACTGAAAAAAGCGTTAGAACATTTTCACTGACCTTAAAATACTCTTCATGTTATATGAATTTCAACAAATTAGTGTTATTTTCCTACTGTAAGGTAAATTTCCAAATAACAGTGGACAGCGACAACATTCTAATGATAAATCGAATACAAAATGTATTTATAAACATAATACTGAAGCATACAGTAGGCACTGTTCAAATTATTTACTTACAAGTTAACAATTATATCTGGCAACATTATTTTGAATATCCAATCTAACTTAAATGCTAACGGTACGTTGGTCACACACCGTTTGGTGAAATTGGCACAATCACAAGACTGAAATTTGGAAGTAATCTAGATGTAGGTCAATGGTACCGATAAAACAATGGTGTTATGAAAGGAGTGTGATGTAAGGGGATATTTCTCTAACAGTTATTACGTAACTTCCACATATTATTCTGTTTTGAAAAGCCCGGAAGGTTGCAAGCTCTTGGGATTAGATGTACGTAGACATTAGATTAGAGTAACAAGCAATAAAAGGCCAATTTAGCGCCGCTGTGAAGTTATGATATAGGCACGATGTAGACCTGCTCTTGGCAATGACCGACTGTTCTGACCAATACAGGGTTACGATTACAAATTTGCGATACATGTAAAGGATCTGAGAACAAATTGTCAATATTCTAGACATAGTGAATATTATCTACTCTACTCTATTTACTATCGCGCGTAGTAATATTTATTTAATGCAAACTAATCTCGCTATAACTTGTAATAGTCTTATTTCCTCGCGATGTACAATATAGATCACAATTTTTGTTTGCTCAAGAAAAAATATAAGAGCCTAATTTTCCACTAAAATCAATATCAAATAGAACTCTACTACACAAATTAATGTGAATACAACTAACATTTGTATTTAGTTATTGATTAATGTTATAAGAGAGAACTTACGAAATAAATTAAAGCAAGTTGATTCTGCATTCGCTTCGCTTTAACTTTTTCCGACATAAAACAAACCATGGCATAAACAAACGCAACACTGCATTTTCCTATCTTGGCTCCCGATTTCCACGTTAATGGGCAAACTTCCTCTGCTTTCTGAACAAACTACGCCATTTCCAGTTGATCGGTATACGTTGGCAGCCCTGCAAACAAGACGCGTTATCGTGGGCAAACCGGGACTAGCGCCAAGTAATGAAACGAATTGTCTTATAAAAATCGTCTGGCCGGCTTTTATCATATTTTATCGAAGAAAACCGAATGGGAGAAAGTCTGCTCAAGAAATTATGAAAATAAAAAAGAAACTGTATTTCTTTTAGAAGCATTTATTCTATCTTACTATAGTGAGGGGCCAAATTAGCGTTGTTTCAATGGTTATCTAAGCTAAGCCGTTACAATTTCGATAAGGTTTACCAAGAAATCTGTTAGCAAAAAACAGAAATAAGAATCATCGTTAAGGTTATTATATCTTATAACCTTTAACTCGGGAAAATGAGACACAATAGATTTTTCATTGTTATCCGGGCACATGTGCACGCGACCTGGGTTCAAGGCTATAGAGAAATTGCCAGTGAAGAATGGAGATCACGTTAAAAAGCTTAACTCGACGTATAATATGTCAATGGTACATAATAAATGTTTGGTCTTTATCGTGCTGCAGCAGTAAATCAACAGAATACAGATGAGACGGCACCACTGGCCCGTGAAATACGGCGAGGCGGGACTCGGGTCGGGATGGTTTTACGGCGCGTGACCGAAATTAAACTCTTCCTAGGAATAAACTGTTAAGTCTATGGGTCTAAGCGAGTAAACAACCCTGGAATACAGTACGAGGCAATCATCTTGACACTTTTTCGACGGAGTTTGAGTATATATTCTGTGACGGAGTGGGGATAAATTCGCGCATCGTGTACTTGTGAGCGATTAATAGCGCGCGCCCCTCTCCCGCCGCCCGCGTATCTCACCGCTACTACACTACGCATACCCAAAATACGCGTTCCGCGCAATCCCCACCCGATTTCAAGATGTTTGCCTCGTAACTGTACTCAACAAAATTTTAGGATATTGAACAAAACTTGGCTTCCATTTAACTATTTAGCGTCCAGCGTCCTCCCTTATTATGTATGACTTTTGGCAAACTTTTCCCTTTGACATAATTCCGGTTAAGTGCTGAAAAGGAATTGGTAAGGGGTCTGACTCAGTTTTAAGAATGAATAATTAAGGAGTTAATTATGCTAATAAGCTTGTTTTTCTCTAAGCTCTGCACTTTTTTAGGAAACATTAGTAAATTGACAGCTCTCATTCAAAACTTAAAGATTTAGGATATAAATTAAACTTTAAGTTATGATAATTTAAACTTTAGGATGATGTTAACCAATCAACCGTAATGATCAATACAAAAAGAATACTTGGCTACTTCAACCGACAACTTGTATGAAAAAATATTAAAAACACGACTGCCCTGCCAAAGACGAACTAAAAAGTTAAACAAGAAGTGTCATTGCAGTCGGGGGACCTTATTATGGATCAATTTTTGATCAAAGAGGTCCCCCGACTGCAATGACACTTGTTGTTTAACTTTTAGTTCGTTTTTGGCAGGGCAGTCGTGTTTTTAATATTTTTTTAATTTATTTATTTTTATTTCACACATTTTAGTGACATATTTGGAATGTGCTCATCAAGGCCTTTTATTTGATGCCCATATTGTAATAATAGCAAAAAAACATTTTTATTTTCACATTTGAAAATGGCGTCGTACAGTCGCCATATTGATTTATTCTAAAAAAATATAGCCAGTGTCACTCGGGATGCTGTAAGGCGATACCCCATTTATCCAAATCAGTTCAGGCATTTAGAAGTTATGGTGGAATAAAGAAATTCACATACCCACAAACATACATGAATCCTGAACATATACACTCTTTTTGCTTTGGGCAGTCGTGTAAAAAATAAAAACGTGTTAAAATACTCTGCATTAGAAAGATGAAAGAAAAGTAACATGAAGATTGGTTCAGCGATTTCTCTTAGATATAGGAATTGCTGTAATTCTCATGTTGCTGAGTAATTGGTTTTTCGTTTCCAGTGTAAGTTGAGTTACTCTTAAAAGATTGAATGATCTCAAGAAGGCATATATCAGTAACTGGACTCGAGATCCATAATCAATTATAGTATAAAGTCGCCTGTGATAATTTAATTGTTACTTCGATTTCAATTCTACCGCTGTGAGGATTTATAGCGAAAATTAGACATAAATAGATTCAATAAAATGTGAATTTTGATGAGTTAAATGAAAAGTTATAAAGATGGGGATGGTGACTTTGACAAGACTACACATTTAGTACAAATTATTACTAATACTTTTATGCGCGAATTCTAGGTAATGATGATATTTTAATTGTAACTTCGATTTAATTTCTACCGCTGTGAGGATTTATAGAAAAATTGACAAAAATAGATTAAATAAAATGTGAAGTTTGTTGAGCCAAATAAAAAGTTATAAAGATGGGGATGGTGACATCGATAAGACTACACATTTAGTAGAAATTATTACTAACACTGTTAATACTGTTATGCGTGAATTCTAAGTAATGATATTTTAATTGTAACTTCGATTTAATTTCTACCGCTGTGAGGATATAACGAAAATAGATTCAAGAAAAGTCAATTTTGATGAGCTAAATAAAAAGCTAATAAAGATGGGGATGGTGACTTTGATAAGACTGCACATTTAGTAGAAATTATTACTAATACTATTATGCGTGAATTCTAGGTAATACCGCAAAGTAGTACTTTTGGTCCTACACTAAATAATGACTGTAATTTTAATATTATGATGCCATTATTTTAATTGTGATGATTATTTTAATATTAGTCTTAGAAGTGTATAATTTTATTATTATGATGCCATTTTACAGGTGATACCATTTTCATTCAAAAGTCGTCGTATATTGCGTTCTGTCTCAAATAAATGTGCCGTGACTCAGTACAGTTAACGAGCGAACATTAACGCTCTATCTACGAGTTTAACTGTAACGATGGTGCTAAGTATTAAAGAGTAGAGACAGAGAATTGTAACAGACTAGTGAATTATTGAGAGATGATGTTGAGATCATTCTAATTTTACTTACGATCAGCAAATGACCCAACATGCAAAAACTAGACAAGCAAGCTTTTATAAAATGTGGGTGAAGACGTACAAACACATTAAAACAATGTTGCAATAACGTGGACAAAATATCGCAATTAAACGTTCATTCTTTATTAATTTGTAATAATATTACAGAAAAATAAATAATACATGTTACATAAGTACTATTAGAAGAGAAAAGAGATACGAGTGGTCAAGATCATACAAATGGAAGCATAATGAGAAAACGAGGAAAAAAACTGAAAACATATCCCAGTCAACTTCGATGTTCGAAAATTGCCGCAGATCAGTCTATTGTTAGATTTAATCACATTGTATGGAAGCTTTCTTTTACTGATGATTTTTGGGAGAAAAGCCAGGTTAAATATCCCAAGGACTGCTGATTTTATCAGAATATATATTATGTTATCTAGGATGTTGATCACAAAATGTCAACTTGTATTCAATAAGAAAAATATTTCATATATGTACAAATAGATTGATAAAAAAAGGCTTGTTTCCCAAACACATCTATTAATGAAATGATAAATAGTAACATATCAAAGTAAATTGCCATTAATGCTGTCTAAGATAGCCACAACAAACAAACGAACGAAATTTTACTTATCAACCTCATACTAACAAAGATTCTACGTACACATCAGTTGCCTGTAGTTTTCTTGGATACCGCTCTCGGCACAAACACTCTGATTTAATATTCTAAAAATAATTAATTTTTCGCGGCATCCAGCCTGTTTCTCACCTCACCTCTGACATTTGGCTACAAAGCCGTCTGTAGGAGCCGTTTGACCCGGGTCCCGCGGGCACCTGAGCGTTTTAATGGCACGCCTGGGGCCGGATCTTTGTCGGATGAAAGTTCACTAATTAGGGAGATTCTGGGATTCTTTGTGAGGACTAAAGTTGTATGTTATTTGTGCCGTTAGCTTTACATAATTGGGATGATGTCAATTTTTTTAATTTTACATAAATTACCTCTCAAAAAAAGAAACATTGGTATAAGAATTATTTCGCTAGCACGATAACTTCCCGAGATATCACAGTTTGAAATGCACACAAATGGACTCACCAAAACGCTCCATACTAACGACTACTCAGTTATGACGTCACGCTTGAGTAGTTTGTATGCAACGCGTAGGAAATTTGTTCGGCAGCTATATTAAATATTGTGTTTATCAAAATGGTTTCTTAGACAAATTTGCTATACATTTTACGGACTAATTAAAGGTATCATTTATTTTAATAAATTTTATACTTTTTAAATGGACTTGTCCACCCAACTTTGAAGGGTCATAAAACAAATAATATGCAATTATATAAAACCAAGAGGTATACAAGCTACTCTAAAAGTTTAATATGTTTACGATTTTTATTAGTATTTCGTTATTTTATTCATTAGTCATCATCCTAATTGAAACATTTAATTTGGATGCCTAATGCTATATCCTGATTGTGAAAACTATTTACTGAGGCAAATAATGATGTATTTTTGTAATAAATGTGATGCTGATGGTCATTCCATGTCATGGTGATGGCAACCTTTAAATTTAAGGTGACACTGCTAGACTAAGCAAGTGTATTTTATCATGTAGGTAAGTATTTAGTATGAGGAGCTCGGTGGCGTAGTGGTTTAGCGCCTGGCCCAGCGATTGCGTAAGTTAAGCAACGTTCGCAAGGGGCACGTCATGGGATGGGTGACCAAAAATTTACTATCGCGAACTCCTCCGTGCTTCGGAAGGCACGTTAAGCCGATGGTCCCGGCTGCATTTGCAGTCGTTAATACCCGCCAATCCGCATTGGGCCTGCGTGGTGGGTTATGGCCCGCCCTCCTTATCCACCCATAAGGAAGGCCTGTGCCCCAGCAGTGGGGACATCAAAAATGGCTGATGGACAAGTATTTAGTGTGTGGCTTACTAGTTGTTCTAAAATAAATAAATAAAAAAACCGGCCAAGTGCGAGTCGGACTCGCGCACGAAGGGTTCCGTACCAAAAAACGGCAAAAAATTACGTTTGTTGTATGGGAGCCCCCCTTAAATATTAATTTTATTCTATTTTTAGTATTTGTTAATATAGCGGCAACATAAATACATCATCTGTGAAAATTTCAACTGTCTACCTGTTGTCGTTATTAATATCGAGCAAAAAACGGCAAAAAATCACGTCTGTTGTATGGGAGCCCCCCTTAAATATTACTTTTACTCTGTTTTTAGTATTTGTTGTTATAGCGGCAACAGAACTACATCATTTGTGGAAATTTCAACTTTCTAGCTATCACGGTTCATGAGATACAGCCTGGTGACAGACAGACGGACAGCGGAGTCTTAGTAATAGGGTCCCGTTTTTACCCTTTGGGTACGGAACCCTAAAAAAGATACAACTATGAAATATAAAAAATCTTTCCCAGGTATTTGGTACTATTGAGTGTCATAATAACATTTAATTTAAGAATCACATGCCTGATTGTTTTTCAAGTATACCTAGTACTTATTTTTTAAGAAAATTTTTGCAAGACAAGTATCCATTTTATAAGTACTTGATAGCCTTACGGATTTTTACAGATAATTGATACACTTGTATAGGCTATAAAAAAAAACATACTCTTTTAAGTTTACATGAGAATTTATTTTTTTCTTCTTAGAACACACACGCGGCTCGTACGTCAGACATTATCTCTAAATAAAATATATCACAGTACCTTAAGTACCTTTTAATGTTACAAACATAACTCATATAAATGTAGATATATGGATGACCTTTACACTTTATCGCTAAGCTCATAAAGGGAAAGAAGATAATGGGGAACATTTGGATAACATATTTAGTTATATTTTCTGTGACATTTTGTATGAAAAACGTTACTTACACATCTATGTGTGGACCGTCAGGTCCACATAATAATTTGTTAGATTTTAGGGAAATGTAGTGAAAATTTGCAGTAAAAAGGTGTACAATCAAAAAGTTTCAGAAGTAAAATAAGTCTTATTACTCTTGGTTTCATAATTTCAACAACTTGTCTGAAGTAGATTATTATTATTATTATTATGTAATACGCTTACCATGTATTTTGACATTATTATCTATGACTCTATGAGGTAATGGTGATGATGATGATACCATTATTAAATTCCTCACCTTTCGCTCTCGCGTCGTAGCGACCATCTCCTGCTAGTCAGAGCTCGAAACATTTTATATACTCAACAATTGTCACTAAATTGTCATCACTTAACACCACTTGTCTACTTTATAATCCACTTACATTTTCACATTGGAATTTCACGAACTTAGTACGTAAATAATCATTTCTGGGATGTTGAGATCGAAATTTGAGGTCATTCGAGACTATCTGAAAATTAAAGACGAAGACTCTTATCGTTTTTTTAAAGCACAGCCTTCTTGGCAGCGAAATGTTTCATTGTTACGTATAAGAATGTTTTTGATGTTGAGCTTTTTGGCAGAGATATTGCATAGGTAATTCAAAATAAATATATCTTTAAACAACGAAGAACCAGAAGAGTGTGTTAACATACTCGTAAGTTATACAAACGCAATAAAATAATGAGGTAGTACTGATGATATTAGATATAAATGAAAATTCAAGAATAAAGACGATAGGTCGAAGACAAAAGATGAAGTTAGAAGAAAACATAGACCGTTAATTATAGTTAACGCATGAAATGGCTGCGAGAAGAAAATAGACGATAGATGTGAGGAATTCACAATACAATGAATAAGAAGGATGGAATGAAGAATATAAACGTTCCATCGCAAAGGATTCCATAGATAATTTCTCACGTTGTACTAACAAAAATGTTTATACGGTTTGCGTTGCGACACGCTTCGTGTTTCACATAAAGGAATGAATATATACCCCCAAGGTACATTAAGTTATGTTGACTTATAGCTAACTTATATGAAAATCTACATATTGTATGAACTATTTCAGAAGAAAGGTCAGTAGGTAGGCGTAGGCGTACTGAATAGTGAAGAATTGGCAAGTCAGCGAAACAATCTATGAATTACAAAACGACCTTGGCAATTTGTGATGTTATGAATGAGTAATGACGTCATGCTGTATATTGATAAGTATGAATTACCTATTAAAAAGCGATAGATATTATTGTATTCTGTTGTTTACACTTCTAATCGTAGAAAAAGCAGTAAATGTTAAATAGATATTAAACTAAAGTAAAATAATTTAATCAAAAAAGTACTTTAAGGGGCCATAATAGGAAAACATGGTTTGCGCGGGCCATATTTTTGGCGTAAATAATAGCGGAAACTTATTGAATTCTACATCAAGATATACTTTAACGTACTATGCAGTTGCTCCAATAACTTTTTTTTCAAGAAAGATAATTGTACTAAAGATAATGATGAAAAAACAACGAAAAACATCCAAAAAATGCAGAAGTGGGGTTATTTTTCATACTCTTTACACGTAAAGAAAAAGACAGAGATAAATGATTTCGCATAACGGAGCCTTAACACGAAAAATTACGGTTCGGACAAAAGCACGATATGTATGTATGATAGGAGTTACCACCAGAGTATTGATTTAATTTGTTATCTGTCAACAATAGTGTTGAAAAGAAATATTATTTATTATTCGATATATAAGACAAATGTTGGTATATTGAAAGGAGAGATCATAAAACGATTTTGCGGGGCGCAATTCCAATTAAATGGAAGTTTAATATTTATAGCTTCATATCATATGAGGTTAACCTCATTCCAACTAATAACGTTGAAGTGGAAATAGAATATCCAATCAAAAGCGAATTTGATAGCTTTAAAATCGTTAATTTTATGCAATAAGGTAGCATCGACCAAAAATTATATAATCAACCAAATCGGCTTTATTTTGAAGGAAAACATAAGCGATGTAATGAAGATTTTGTAGCAAGTTGAAATATGGGATAATATAGGAGGCGGAGGGTTTCGGTAAATTTACCGCTTGGGGCTGTTACAATCACAAAGGGTGCTTGTAACGGTGTGTTCTGATTATTTCGCGACGTTTTAAACCTCTTTGTCAGCCCACGCGATGTTATTAGGTAACTGGCTTGTCTGTTTAATGAAATAATAATGTAATTATTACAAAGTAGTTTTAGGCCGCTTTCAAACTGGATAATTATAAGCTTGGATTAGTTCTAGTTTGTTCACCTCACTCAAACGTTAATTTGGATTTGATGAAAATACACTGAATGAACTGAAATGAAAAACTCTTCTAAGCTAACACTTTGTTTCTTGTAAGCCCGTTGAATTTTATGAAACAGCCAATTTCAAAACATAAGAACAAATTGGTAAAATAAAACAATTTCCATCAATCAAACCATCAGTCGATCTATCAGATACGGTGATGCTTTTTCTTTAGCTTAACTTCGGGCTTATTTTGTTCGGAGTCGGCGAATTTGCTTTTCTATTAAATTGCATATTTTATATGCAATAAATTATTGTTTGAGTTTTTACCAAGCACTCTGTGTAATTAGCCCATTTTAAGGGTCTGTGAACTTTTTAGTGGGGCTTAGAATTTATGTCATGGGCGTGCGTGTTTAATGATAAAGAAGGTTAGGCCATTTTTAGGAAGGGTGGATTAAATACAGTAGTATTTTTACTAGAGAATAACATAAATGAACCTGGTCATCAATTTGTAGTCTATGAAATTGCATTTGGCCTGAAAAATGAATTCATAGAAGAAAAAGAAAAGCTAATTTTCTAAAGCATATAAAAATGTTAAAAAAAAAGATAGAGAGAATGCCAAGACGAAAAGAAAATTGACTACATATTATTTGTTTCAAAGTACCGTTTTGAACAGTATTGACTAGTTAAAGAGTGAATACTATCCAAAACCTGTAAGTACTAAAGTTATTTAAAAATAAGACCACAGAAATGCGGTGAGAATATTTATGGCACCTATAAAACCGGTTCCCAAATTCTGGTGCATGTTTCATGAATGATGAATCACATGTTTATGCCATAAATTAGATAAAACTGAAAACAATAATTTATGGAACTAGTAGATCTTAAAAGGTAAGGAAATAGTGTATTCCCAGTAAAATATTTGTTGCCAAGATATTTCTGTTAAAACTATCTCTTGAGTATGGACCTAAGAATTCTTATCATGTGAAACTACCCTGGAGCAGGTGCAGATTTTGAAAAAGACATGATGTCTATAAAAAGGTAAGACATAACAAATAATTAACAGAGATGCAATCATTGTTTCGTAGTCTTTCAGTATTTCAGAGAAAAGAGTGTCACAGGGTTGTATTTTTGGACCCCATTTATTTACTAACAAGCAAGATAGTTTTGATGAATTGATAGATAATGTAAAGCTCCAATTTCGACTGCAAAATCTACAATCGAAATTTAAATGCAATCCATTGTAGAATGAGTACCAATTTAGTACCCACTAAATTAACTTGTTTTTGTTTCCTTATTCATTTAAGTAAGGTTAAATATAAATTAAATTAGAGAGGCGAATATTAGCTTAATTAAGCAATTGTTGATATTGTTACACTGGTTCAAAGTAAATGTTTAAATTTAGAAAACCTAAACTACATCAATGTCTAAGAAAGAAACATCTAGGTATAGTTATTGAAAGGAAGTAGTTTGAAAACTAATGAGACTGTATCAACACACCAAAAGCACTCTAACACTCATGCAATAGAGTCCAAACTTCTGCACAAAACATCCAACAAAGTGCTCAACCCTCACGGATCATTAGCAAGAGCAAAGAGAAGTTTCAAATCCCTCTAACTACTCAATGTATTTTTTATAACACACAACTACCTAAGCACTAAACAATACTTTCTTGCAATTAAACTATTGCATTTCGTTCTACATGATTTGAGATCTAGATACGTCACACTGAAACGTAAACATTCGAATGGGGGCACTGAAAAACAAAACACTGCCGAGAAAGCCGGGCATGCGTTTCAAAATTTAAATTCGAAAAAAATATCACAACAATTCTTCACTTCGTAAACACGTACGTAATTTTGGCGTGCTATTCTTTTCCACTTGTTTTAGCGAGGCGTTGGGATTTGCCGGGGTTCCTGTGCAACGTACGATTGGTTCGTATTGATCGCGGTTGCTGCCGCAGAGCGGTCGACTAGCGGCCCGCGGCACGGAACGACGTGCACTGAAGTGCGGCCAAGCGGGCGCTCATAGAATATGCACAGACAGCTCGATAATAATCGTTAGGTAAATCGCCTTTATGGGCATTATTATATGACTTTCTGATGTTGTTAACACCGTGAAAGAAATAATAATTAATAAAGGTTATTGCTCCTTCTAACTTACCGAAGACTTTGAATATGGGTACTGGAACTTCCCTTACAATTAACGCTCTGATACCACGATAAGTTTCATAATAATGAAAGAAATAGAGAAAGCTCAATATCTAATGCCAAAGGACAATAAAGGCAACTATTAGAATAAGAAGAAAGGTAACTAATAGAACTATTGGAAGAAGGCAACTGTCGAATGTAAGAATAAGATTTCTTTGTACTTGTACTTAAATAAAAATAAAGTGATTAATAGCTGAAGCTTTCATTTTGATTTCACTGAGTGACTCAAAGTCTAGATCAAAAAAGATTGCTAATCTCCAAAAGACCACTTCTTAAATAGCCTTAGTCAAGTCTTGTAATTTTAATCGTAGTGTCTCGTCTGCGTGTATTGTCGATTCTTTGTTGTGCGCCGCAGAGTCGGCGCGATGCGGGCTGCGACAGATCGACGCACCGGCTTGTTTATAAATAAACTGTATTAGATCAAATTAGATAATGTTTACCACCACGGTGACAACAATAAGAAGCGAGGCAAAGTACTTGTTACGCACAAACAAACAAATCAGGTATAGATTGAATCTTATTTCATTGGTATAAGAGATAAGAGTGGTGATTTTTATGCCTGAAAACAGGCAAATGTAAAGTTTCGATGCCAGAAAACTCAAGACTATGAGAACTAAAGATTATGACGCCGTTTTAGCAACATGCAGGTGGAATTTATCAGAAAGTCATAGGTATTATATAAATGATGATTATGAGTTTAAAAAAGATTCGCGAAATCGCGATATCATAACAACGAAGGAAAAAGATTCAAATGTAAAAAGCTGATTTGTTAGAGACGATTCGATGTTGAAAATGGTAATCAAGTCTTAGTCTAGATTGCTATTGTGGCTATTGTCCATAATATTTAATGCAATGTGAGATTAGTTATTATTAAAAAGTCTTACTTACATAATTTAATTCAAGAGCTACATGGCAAATAATGAATTCTCGACAAAGAATTTAAACTAAAAACAATTGTTTTGATTTACAAATCAGAAATCAATGTTTATAAATAACGATTTTATTGTCATCGACTGCCAAGGGACTCAAAAACAATGGATTTCATTAGTGGAGCACTAATGGTGAAAACGTACAACAACGTACACAACGTGTGGTGAAAACAATATTTATAATATCCGCGTAAATGCAAAGTGCACCCATACTGTTATCTAACACAAACACACATAGTTTAATTCTTCCGTTTCTATTCAGTCAATAAATAAAACGCGGCTACATGTGGCCGTAAAACGATAAATTATCTATTTGTCTCATTTTCCTGTACCTGAGAGTTTAAGCACAAAAAGATTTTTAACCGCCTCTGTGGTCTAGTGGTTCGCCCACACGTGTAAGACGCAGGGGTCCCGGTTCCCACGGGGGTACAATTTGTACTCGGTTTGGTTAGTGGTAAGGCTTATTTCAAGTCCGCCTGACTAGCTATCACCACCAAAAAAATTTGTGTTCCGGCAGTAAGATAGCGAGTTCCTCAGTGATGAGGATTCCGGGAGTAGTGCGCTTGCACCTTCGGCCTTATCGTTACTTAACATCAGGTGAGATAAAGGCCAAGCACTATTCCCTTGTGCATAAAAAATACACTATTGGTGAAAATTGCATATGCTGTTTGGTTTTATTTAGCAGACTTTAACAAATTTCTGAGTATTGCGAATGGCATGCTTTTACGATATCACTATATCAGACACAATATGATCATCAAAGAGCCTTTAAAGATTTCTGTCTTTTGTACAACACAATGTGAGACAAAAGATGAAGTCATGATGGGGAGAAAACTTGTCAAGACATTGCGGAAGTGAATGAGCAAACAATAGCTGCCTTCTCAGGGAAACAGCTGTCTTTGGTTACATTATGTTTTGTGACACTTTTGGTTGATCAAGTTAAATGGAAAGGTAAACGATTAACTTGTAATCTTTGGATAGCGCCACGAGCACAGGGTAACGAAATTGTGCCATGAGTATGATGACCTACATAAACATAGTGATATGACCGCGCGGTTCTTATGTCCGAGAGACTCAGTCAGTTTTATAAATTATTCATTATAAACACACAGAAATAAAAAAAGTCCTAAATATAAGGTTAAAAATCAAATAAGTAGTTTTCTTACTACGTTCATTAAAATTCCTAAAAACAATATCGGACATACAAGTTAAAAACCGGTCATAAACGAAACTATGTTCATAAAAATTCCTAAAAACAACGCTGACACATAAGTTAAAAACAGGTTAATTTTTATTTAGATCCCACAAATGCGCAAATTTATATCAACCCAAGGTCATGCTGATAAACCAATTTTGCGAGAGTTGCGCAAAAAGACCCACTTTCATAAAACTGGACACAAACTCTAATTTTTGTTCCAACAGGCATAACGAACAATTTCGACCTTGATAACATTTGAAATTACTACCAGCCTGTTAAATTAAATTAGATAACAAGAAGGGTAAAGGTTCACTTTGAGATACGCGTCTTAATTCAGAATAAGGTTACACTGAATTTCAGTGGATTTCCAATTTCATGCTGTTTTATGTAAGTCACGTAATTTTTAAATTTGAGATTTTTGCATTTACAATGCTATTTTTAAACAATACTGAATAATATATTAGAAAAAATACGACTCGCACCAGATCAATACTCAGACGGGAATCGAACCCGCGACCTTTGGATATCCGGTCCAATGCTCTGACCGCTGAGCTACCGAGTCACTAGTGACATCGTCGAATTTTTCCTAGTATATCCTAAACTCTTACGCTGTAAGCCAGCGTTATTTCACCAATGTGAGGAATTACCTCGACATTCAATTGAAATATCTTTCCAGATATTTTAACAATTGATTAAGATGAAATAGCTATATAATTTTTAAATTTGAGATTTTTGCATTTACAATGCTATTTTTAAACAATACTGAATAATATACTAGAAAAAATACGACTCGCACCAGATCAATACTCAGACGGGAATCGAACCCGCGACCTTTGGATATCCGGTCCAATGCTCTGACCGCTGAGCTACCGAGTCACTAGTGATATCGTCGAATTTTTCCTAGTATATCCTAAACTCTTACGCTGTAAGCCAGCGTTATTTCACCAATGTGAGGAATTACCTCGACATTCAATTGAAATATCTTTCCAGATATTTTAACAATTGATTAAGATGAAATAGCTATATAATTTTTAAATTTGAGATTTTTGCATTTACAGTGCTATTTTTAAACAATACTGAATAATATACTAGAAAAAATACGACTCGCACCAGATCAATACTCAGACGGGAATCGAACCCGCGACCTTTGGATATCCGGTCCAATGCTCTGACCGCTGAGCTACCGAGTCACTAGTGACATCGTCGAATTTTTCCTAGTATATCCTAAACTCTTACGCTGTAAGCCAGCGTTATTTCACCAATGTGAGGAATTACCTCGACATTCAATTGAAATATCTTTCCAGATATTTTAACAATTGATTAAGATGAAATAGCTATATAATTTTTAAATTTGAGATTTTTGCATTTACAATGCTATTTTATGAGTATTGATCTGGTGCGAGTCGTATTTTTTCTAGTATATTATTCAGTATTGTTTAAGTCACGTAATTCAGGGTTAGGTAATTAATCGATGTGAACGTTTTCATTATAATAATTGGAAAGTTAATTAATAGATACAGTGATACTAAGGAGTTACAATCAATTAGGTTGAGATTTGGCCAAAAGATTTTAACGACCTACTTTGATGGAAGTTGGTGTATGTACACAGACCAAAAGTATTTTTTTATGAACCGACCGGCAGAAAATAAGTTATTTTACAGTAGGTATGTGAGTATATGTTTACTTTTGATAAAAAAGTTTTTACTTTCAGCATTGTGAAAATGTGTGGTAGTAGCATAATAAACGTTTGTATTGTCTTTATTTATTTTATAATAATTGAAAAGTTAATTACTAGATTCTACTAGATTTTCTTTCTTGTCTGTAACTCGTTCCAATGTATACTTTTTTCCTCTGTGTTGTTTAATAAACGTTTTCTATTCTATTCTATTCTATTCTACTAAAAAGTTACCATCAATAAGGTTGAGAGGATTTTTGACATAAAGGTCATTGGGCATATTTGACCTACTTTGATGAAAGTTGGCGTACAGAGACCAAACCCGGGGGCTAATTGTCTAATTTCAAAATCTATCGCAATCGCTTTCAGGATGTGATAAATTGATGCTTCTTTTTGGCACAAATAAAAACTTACCAAAGAAATGCAGCAGCGTATCACATCCGTTTGTCAAACGAAAGCGATTGCGATAGATTTTGAAAATTAGACAAAAGGGCAGTTTTAAATTGACGAACTCAATCCCACTTTTCAAAATATGGTATTTTTTTATGTACCGACCCGCAGAAAAAAGTTATTTTACAGTACGTGTGTGAGTAAGTGAGTGATATGTTTACTTTTATACCTATCCCTATTTCGTTTATGTAAGCCGTAGGTCAAATGTCCGAACAAAATTCTCAATGACCTTCACGTTAACTACTCCATCCGTTTCCAATGCCAACTTTGGCCCAACCAAAAGGAAAACTTTGAACCAAGTATTATAATAATCTTCAGACGTGGGCAAAGACCACCGAGTTAACGTTTCAGAATACAGTAATATGAATTTTAGATGAGAGAAAAACGAAAAGAAGCCTTTTTATTGGCCTCTTATCTAAAACCCTCTTAAGATGACGATAAGCGATGGACAATGAAAGGTCCTATGAGAAAGCTATCTTGAAAAGAAGACAGTATTAAATGACTTGCAACCGAAATAGGTCAGCATACTCTTTATGCGAATTTCGCGGAAAGGTGATCTGCAGTGGTTGACGCCAAGAAGGCTTCCATGCAAGAGTTCACAGGTCAACGACCGGCCACTCTGGCGCGTGCCGTGACCCAGAAATACGCGCATCGATCTACAAATGCTGCGTTTACATCTCGGGATTGAGAGCAAAGGGTATATTTTGGCAGATTACGTCATCAATTATTGATAAGACAAATGACGATCGGTGGAAAAATCAGTCAGGAAATAGAACATCGAGAAATGATATCAGAAGCGGAAAACTAACTTCGGAATATGAAGAGGAGATGGGATATTAGGTATAGATAGATATATAGATGGAAAGTTTATTCATTTAGATAACGTTAAATTAAAGACTAAAAAGAAAAGGACAAACAAAAATTGACATTTAGACACATGAAGAGACAAGAAGGGTTAGGCAGAACAAGTTTATAAAGCCAAGTACAATAAACTATTATGGTAGAAAAGATGTTCAGGATACTTAGTGCCTGACATAATATGTAACGATGGATTTACTAAGAGAGGATAATAAAGTTAGTAAACCCATTTTTAAGAGAAAATTAAAAGATCATTTCATGCAAATAGTTTAAAATAACGTAAAGTGTTTAGTAGTATATTATAGCACGGTTTATAATACTGTGATTATAATACACAATCAATTTAATTGTTAATGAGTGCTTTTCTTTTCTTCGCCAACAAACTGCCAGTTCGGCGAATACTTGTGTTTTGTTCAACCTGCTTTATAAATGTTGTTTAAATAAATAAATAAAAAGATTATTAGAAGAAGGCATGTATGTGCAGCAGCAAGGATCCAGACTCTAGGCTCGGTGTATGAATTTTGCTCGATGGCGCAGTGGTTTAGCCCCTGGCCCAGCGATTGCGGAGGTTAAGCAACTTTCACAAGGGTCGGTCATGGGATGGGTGACCAAAAATTTATTATCTCGAGTCTCTCCGTGCTTTGGAAGGCACTTTAAGCTGTTGGTCTCGGCTGCATTTGCAGTCTTTAACACTCACCAACTCGCATTGGGCCCGCGTGGTTATGGCTCATCCTCCTTATCCACCCAAAAGGAAGGCCTGTGCCCCAGCAGTGGGGACAGTACAACGCCACTTGTCTAGGCCCTCGAGCTAGATGTTCATGTAGTAAAATCGCCCTTTACGACACCCCTGAGTGTTAAAGGTTGTTGCTATTTGTTACTAAATATGTGTCACTTATCGAACCTGGGAATCGACCTAGCTTCGTTATTGGTGTACTATCGAGCCAGTTCGATAGGATTAGCTGTGCGGTTGACCAATTTACCATTGGTTTGAGATTTACGAGCCGATTGCTTTCGGCATTCACGCCTAATCGAAAAGCTAGGGTACCAATTACTTGGGACTTTCATAGTCATTCATTAGTAAGTAATACGTATCAACTACGTTCATCAACTAGTTCGAGTAGATTGATAGAAGTAAAGAGAAAAGGGTAAAATCGAGGCTTTGTAAAATTTTTTTTTTATTTCCTGCAGAAAATATAGTGTCTGTTTGGTATATAGCACAGAATAAGTACAAGTATAGAAGATGCACTCCGCAAAATCATTTAAATAATACCGACTTTGCTCCGACACAATAAAGTGCAATTCAGGTCGCACAGCGCTGCCTTCCTTTCAAAAATAAAACTGACTATTCTTATGCCTATGGTTGCTTCTCTTCCTATCGCGTATCTTTTCTGACATATGAAACCGGCTACTTGTAGCTTCATACCTAAGGCGGTGGTCTGTAACAAACGCCGGTAGCGACGCTGGAAGCCGCGTCCAGCGTCCCAGACGTCGTACGCGGCTTCCAGCGTCACTGCGATGGTCACTCGGAACTGTCTTTAAGTTTCGCATACGTTTCGCATAAACGGACGTTAGCGATTAAAATAGGTATGGATGACCTGTGTATACCCACTTTAGGTACTTACCAAAGTGAAGATAGTCATGAATGTCAGTACCTACTTAAATATTAAGTTGATTTTTATCGCATAGTACCTACGCAAAGTAAATAAATACAAAACCTTAAAACAAAGTACCTAGGTACCTACACAATACAAAAACAAAATAGGTGAATAAAGTAAATAAAACGGATTCTCACCGAGTTGACCAACAACCAAGCTTATTTCTTCCCAACGTTTGTGTTTCAACACATTGTTTTTATTGCTGGCATCATAATAATATGAAACTATGTTTCATTTAACTAATTCTATTAGTACCTACTCCGTCTTTTTTCTACCTAAATTGCCTAAATTTCACCATTTACAGAGTGACGCGCGACAAAAACGCGGCGTCTCGTACGCCAGAATGCTCCGAAATGACTGCGTAGGCGCTAGGCGGCGTACGACCTACGGACGCGGCGCACGGCGTTCGTCCGCCGCGTCAGGCGTGTGAGAGAGACCACTCTAGTACATTTCTATAGTAAGCATTCGTAGGCCGCGTACAGCGTTACGCCGGACGCGACCTACGGCGTTTGTTGCAGACCACCGCCTAAAGCGCGGAGTGCGCCTGCCCAGGGGCCATGTAGCCATGTCAGGCTATCGTAATCGTTTTCATTTGAGAGATGGATGTGACGCATTGCTATTCTATTTGGCATAAATAAAAACTTACCAAAGAAAAGTAGAAATGTATCACATCCATCTGTCAAATGAAAGTGATTACGATAGCCATGTAAGTTAGCCGGTAGCCCCTGTTAATAGCCCTATAAAGCCGAATATGGTAGATAGGGTCCCGGAAAGTTATAATAAACCCTGAAAACCGCCACATGGCTGAGAAATTTTGGTTTTTTATTTGTATGGATTTATTAATTGTATGGAAAAATAGAATATAATAACAAATAGAATATTGTTTTCGATAGTTAATCCAAAAAGCAAAATACAATTCAGTCTTGGGTTGCCGCTATGCAGTTTATCATAATAAGAAAAACAATTATTAAAAAAAGAAATGGTTTTCAGGGTTTATAATAATTTTCCAGGGTTGTATTCATGGTACCATAATCTACCATAATCGACTTTATAAGGCTATTACCAAACACCTTGTATAAAAGCCAAGCAGTTTGAACATACCGATTGTAGGGCACGCCTTACAATACCTTACTAATGAATGTGGCCATAGTAAGAATTCAATTCTGTTTACATACGTACGTAGCATAATTAAGTTTTCATCACACTTGCTCGTAAAGTGAGCCCTAATACATCGCTTTTAGGGCCATAAACCGAACTATAACAAACGCATGCAATAATATATAAAACACTAGGTTGTTATAGAATTATCCCTACAAAGTTAAATTAGTACCTTACTGCAAGTTCTATGCGAGTAAACAGAGCATTCCCAATTTAACCGGGTAATACAGTTATTTTTTTTTAGTTACAACAAAGAGGTTTTATGCCCCTGAAAATTCATATTCATTTTTGAAATAAATAATGTTTAAGTCCTTAATTAAGTCAAACAAATATTAATTATTATCAAATTATTTATAATTCATAATATTTTGTTATAAAATATTAAAATATTTGCATTTTTTCACTTAAAATTATAATTTTGAAGTAAGCTGTATGCTCACTCATCCCTTTGTTCGCAAAATATTCTTGCATTTGGCGTGTGAAACAAACAAAAAAAAACCTACGCGCCTTTTCCCATTATTGTCATATTTTGTTTTTGTCGTATTTGTTGCTGTGTGGTAAATTACTTTGTATTTTCCTTGCACATGTGTTGAAAAACGTCGTATGAAACTCGTGAGCTTTTGCTCATTGCACACTTGGCTGAGTTACGCCCTCGCCTACGGCTCGGGCTGCAACCCACAGACTTGTGTGCAATGAGCAACCTAAGCTAACTTGTCTCATAATGTACTGTTGTATTGGAGTGATAGCTAATTACGAACAATACCATTATCAGTACATAACTTCGCCTTCATAGGTAAGTTATTGGTCCTATTTGTCGGTCATTTACTTCCCATTCCACGTCCCTACGGTACGACCGCTCCGTAATTTTTACGAGCTTAATACCAGAAAATATAAGGTATGGGTATTTTGGACAGAAGCGCCACTTTCGGTCGAAAACTCTCGAAAACAGACAGTACTGACTATCGCTCGGTTTGTCCCGAGATTGACCATACGTAAAGGTACACGTACCCACTTAGGTTCGCGAACCACCAAAACATTTTGAAACCTGTGCTGCAACCAGCGAAATAAAATCTACGGAACAAGCATTGCGCTCAATAAATGGCACCACACGAAAAGTACAACTAAGTGGATGGAGCTAATAATGCTGGCATTTAATTATGCAGCACAAAGCGTCTGAGCACAGGTTGCTTATTAGCGACCATAATTTACTCATTGATATTTTCTAAACTTAAACGAAAAAATATGATACGTTATTTCTGCATATTTTTACTGCCTTCTTTGCGTCTTTTACACCGTTTGACTACACAGGACGTCATTTCTAATACTTTTTCTTTCTCTCTTTTCTCTAAAATTTAAACTGCAATTATTGTAAAGAACGTTAACGTCAGTAACCGGACCCCGAATTACGTAACTCTGTTGCTAACAATTCTCGATTGAAATCGCAGTTGCATTGCTGCTTTAAGTAAAGTAGTCGTCACATTGGTTCTAACTAAAGCAGCTAACTGCGATATCTGTCACAGTTAATTGCAACAAAATCAGCCCACGGGTACGCGGCTGGCCCGACTAAAGCTGAGCGGGTTGTAACTTTTCAGCCCTGTGGCACAGAATACATAATAGTACAAGTGGCATTTTTTATGAAATATTTGTTTGCAGTTACACTTCCATGGATTTTAGTTCCCTGGCTGCAACGTGCAAACACGCGTGTGCCTCTTCTGTCATTATATTTTGTGGTAACACTAACACCGTCCGTCAAGACACTACGCCACTATACTCACAAGTTAGATATAACATATGGACCAATAAAACTGTGGATGGGGATACTAATAGAGGAGGGGCCAGGCCTTCAAAATTGAAATCCCGTCGGACAAGCGAGTGCTCTACCGACAACTGGTATCATTGTCTTCAGCATGATCTCCTGAACAATAATATAGCGGTTGTCGCATTATAAAGTGGTGGAGGGGGGAGGGGGGGGGAGGAAAAAGGTGCAAAACTCGGTTATCAGAGTTTGGCTAATTTCTCAATAACCACTTGTTCGATTTAAACAAATAAACTGTCATATGATAGGTAATATTCTTAACAACAGATTTTATCAAACAATGGTTTTTGTAGGTACTATAGTTTATGAAATAATTAGATAAAATATGAATTTCAAATAAATATTTTTTTTGTTTTGTAGAATTGAAGCAGTAAATTGAAATAAACTACTATGTAATTAAAAATATGAAGATTTGCTCCAGAAAAAAAATATCGGTGAACAGCCCAGTCATTCCTTTATATAGAATAATAAACTTGTTAGACATTTTTGTCTAGAAACTAGCTAAAAAAAATTTTTTTGTGTCGCGTGGCGAAATTTTTTCTTCCATTTTTTTTTCTTAAATCCTCAACAGAATTAAAAGTATGAAGATTTGCCTCAGAAAAAAATAACGGTAAATAGCCCAGTTATCCCATTATATAGAATGATAAACTTATCAAACATCTTTGTCTGGTAATTATGTTAAAAAAATGTTTTTATTGCGTGGCGAATTTTCTTTATCTCTTTTTTTTTCGAAAATCCTCTACAGAATTAAGACTATCAAAATATGCCCCATAAAAAAATAATAGTGAATAGTCCAGTTATTTTTCTATATAGAATAATAAATTTGTAAAACATTTTTGTCTAATAACTGTGTTACAAAATGTTTTGTGGTGCGTGGCGAAATTTTCTTTACAATTTTTTTTTCGAAAATCCTCTATAAAATTAAATCTATGATGATTTGCCTCAGAAAAAAATGCTGGTGAGTAGCTTAGTTATTGCACTATACAGAAAAATAAACTTATCAAATTTTTTTGTCTAGAAATTATGTTAAAAAAAATATTTCTGTCACGCAGCGAAATTTTCTCTAACATATAATTTTTCCAAAAATCTTCTACAGAATTAAAACTATGAGGATTTTCTCCAGAAAAAAATATAGTAAATAGATCAACTATCCCACTATATAGATAAATAAACTTATTAAACATTTTGGTCTAGTAACTGTGTTAAAAATTGTGTTGTGTCACATAACACGGTGGACCTGCAAAGTTATGTTTAAATGAGTTTGCACGGCACAAAATATTTTTTAACACAGTTACTAGACAAAAATATTTGACAAGTTTATTATTCTATATAGTGAAATAACTGGGCTATTCACAATTATTTTTTTTCTGGGGCAAAGCGTCATAGTTTTAATTCTGTAGAGGATTTTCGAACAAATGGTAGAAAAAATTTCACCTCGTGAACAAATAAACATTTTTTTAACATAGTTACTAGACAAAAATGTTTATCATGTTTATAATTTTATATATAGTGGAATAACTGGGCTATTCACCAGTATTTTTTTTTGAGGATATTCTTCATAGTTTTAATTCTGTAGAGGATTTTCGAAAAAAATGGTAGAAAACATTTCGCCACGTGACCCAAAAAATGTTTTAAGCATAGTTACTAGATAAAAATGTTTAACAAGTTTATTACTCCATATAGTGAAACAACTGTGCTATGTACAAATATTTTTTTTCTATGGCAAATCCTCATAGTTTTAATTTCATAGTACTTTCTTTCAATTTACTGCTTCAATTCTGCAAAACTAAAAAAGCCTTTGTTTGAAATTTATCTTTTTTCAATTTTTGTAATAAACTTTAGTATTTACAAAAACCATTGTTAGATAAAATTTGTTGTTACGGGTATTATCTACCATATGACACCTTATTTGTTTTAATCGGACAAGCGGTTACTGAAAAATTATCCAAACCCTGATACCCGATTTCCGCATCTTTTCCCTCCCCTCCCTCCCCCCTCAACCACTTTATAATGCGACAACCGCTATATTCTTGTTCAAGAGATCATGCTGAAGACAATGATACCAGTTGTCGGTAGAGAACTCTCTGGTTCGACGGGAATCGTCATTAGACGACTTTCGTTAAAGCGGTTTCCATATTATTCGGACAGTGACCTCCCGCACTATATCGATGATAATTTTGCTGTCTTCCAGCCAAATTTCAAAACTAAAAAACAAACAGCAAGCTAATGACTGTGGCAATTTTACGTAGTACTTTATACTATATGTACATCTGTACTTTATTTTAATTTACTGCTTCAAATCTACAAAACCAAAAATGATTTTGTTTGAAATTCGACTTTTTCCTAATTATTTAATAAACTATAGTATTTACAAAAACCATTGCTAAATAAAATATGTTGTCAAGGATATTACCTACCCTAAAAAACCTTATTTGTTTAAATCGGACAAGTGGTTGTTGAGAAAATTAACCAATTTCCGATACTCGACTTCCGCATCTTTTCCCTCCCCCCCTCCCCTCTCCACCACTTTATAATGCGACAACCGCTGTATTCTTGTTCAGGAGATCATGCTGAAGACAATGATACCGGTTGTCGGTGGAGCACTCTCTTGTCCAGCCGGAATCGTAATTAGACGACTTTCGTAAATGTGGCATCTCCTCTATAACATAACATTAATATTATACAAGGATTTTACAAGTTAAAGTCTCGTTTAGGTTAGGAGAGCAATATACGTGAAAAGACGTCTAGCGTAATAAGCTATTTTGAATCGTTCACGACGAAATAATGAAACAATTATAATAAACATGATGTGTCAAAAGAGGTTAAACACTTGTGTAACAGAAATTACAATTTAATATACATATTAACGTAAGTATGATGGTATTAACGGTTGGAGAGACAACTAAAATAATCGAATCTTCATATTTTTTAGTACTTTAAAAAAAACCGACATCCTTAATAATTAAGTAAATGTAACTATATCTTCAAGTAAAGTTTAAGAACATTAAATGGAAAACATTAAGTGCGTGGGAAGATCATAATCTCTCTGTAGGTTTGTTTGAAAACCTAATAACAGCGTGGGTGTTAATATCAAATGTTCAATTACAACAGTATTAAATATGTAAACAGCAACGCGAAATCACATTTCACAAATAAAGCTGTTCTAAAACGAATATTGCATTATGTAGAGCGTATTGAGTCGATAGCATTTCGCACGGAGCATGCATACAAATCAGATTAATGTCGACCTGTGAGGTCAATGCGACTGTACCGAGTCATGAACTTTTTAGGTCAACTAATTCAATTCTTATTTTAGCACCAATGCCAGGCCTCCTTCACTCGCTCAAGGTCGCGTGATAAGCACCTACCGCTAACCGTTCGTTCGAACGAACAAGTGAGCATAGGGCCGCCACACGCCCGCCTGCGTAGTCGCGCGGCACCTTACTGCCCAAGTAGGTATAGTCCCTTTATAATAGTAACAATGTCGAATCGACATTACTGTGCCGTGTATTGGTGTCAAAATCAAAAAACCAATAAATAATTGACGTTTTTCACATTATGATATTGCTACGAAGTTCACTTAAAAGAAGACAACCCTAACGTTGCGTCGTCAGAAAAGGTAAGAGCACGCGATAGAAAGAGAGGCAACTACTAGGTGAATATAACTGTAAGCCATTAGCGCCGCGCGACCTGAATTGCACTTTATTGTGACGGTGCAAAAGTCGCTATTTATTTAAATGACTTTGCGGAGTGCTGCTTCTGTACTTGTACTATTAGTTATTCTGTGCCAATGCAAAGAAACAATTCAACCGCCAAATAATACTAATTATACAATGCCTTTGGTCTTGAACTAGCGATAATTTAAAGGCGTGAAATACACCTAATTTTATCAAGAAAAACACCCACATAACGGGGTCTATCCCCACTCCTGTTGGAATGGGCCGCCATTTTAAATTTGACTTTTTATTTTAGATGGTACTGCGGAAAAATATTAATTTCTCCGGATTTAGAAGTCCTATAGTTATAACAAAAACACTGTTCGAAAGCTAATAATATCACCTATCAATTTAAAAATAAAATGTGTCCTAGTTTTTGAGAAATGTAATAAAAGCTCAAAAATCACACAAATTTCGTATAAAATTTTACTCCAGTAATTTTTATGAGGTATTTAAACTAAAAGTTTACATATTTTATTTTTTTAAATCGATAGGTGATATTATTAGCTTCCGAATAGTATTTTTGTTATAACTGTAGAACTTTTATATCCGGAGAAATTAATATTTTTCCGCAGGGTCATCTAAAATAAAAAGTCAAATTTAAAATGGCGGCCATTCCAACAGGAGTGAGGATAGACCCCAACATGTGGGTGTTTTTGTCAATAAAATTAGGTATATTTCACGCCTTTAAATTATCGCTAGTTCAAGACCAAAGGCACTGAATAAAAATGGAATGAGGGCTTTTCAAAATGTCTAGAAACTGTAGGCGCGATAGATAGCGTTGATAAAAATGTATGTGTCAATATTTTTTTTATTAAACTTCGAAGAGTACACAAGTAGGCAGGCAATGTAACCCTAAAATGTTTCTCTTAGGGCAGATATCAGCCAGCGAGCGCTTACTTTTCTCTTTGGTACAGGCAGTTTATTTTTAAAAGCCAATTTTGACACTTCTCTTTCAATCAACGTCATCTAGTGAAGCAAATAGTTACTATTTTTATTCTTTAAATGTCACTGAAAAGCCCTAACTGTGGATGCTAAAATCTCAAAATCAAAAATTCAACCGCCTCTGTCTGTGGTCTAGTGGTTCTACCACACAGATGTAAGACACAGGGGGTACAAGGTTCGATTCTCAGGAGGAAGGTACAATTTTTACTCGGTTTGGTTGGTAGTAGGGCTGATTTCAAGTCCGCCTAGCTAGCTAGCGCTAGCTAGCGCTAGCTAGCGCCATCTTACCTAAGTCTGACGCCACTCTACATTTTGGTAATTGTTGTGTTCCGTCCAGCAGGTTGATGTAAGCTAGCCAGTTCCTGAGCGATGAGGATTCCGGGTGTAGTGCGCTTACATTTTCGGACTTACTTAGATCAAATAAAAAAGGAAGATGGAGCGTTGCGCAGTGGTTGCGAACAACTAAGTGAGGCCGGTTTTTGATTGTACATGTGTGCGTACTAGGGGGCGGGCGGGGGCCGGGCGGCAGGGTTCGATATGGAACGCCCAATGATCAACGAAAACCAAGGCGTTGTTTCGTTAAATGTGTGTGCGTATACTGTGTATGTACTATGGGCAACAGCGTCGCTTAACCAGTTTGTAACAAAATTCGTGTGCGCGCGTATCGCCCCTGCACGAACTAGACGTATGTGACAGCGGGCGCGACGTGCAAGCGATTTTAACCTTAGCAATGGTTAAGCGACGCTGTTGCCCATGGTACACAGCCAAGGCGTAGTTTGACATGCCTCACCGCTTTGTCGGAAGACTCCGTCTTTACTTTTTTATTTGGTCTGAGCGGACTTATCGCCACTTAACATCAGTGAGATGAAAAGGTCAAGCACTATCCCATTGTCGAAAAAAAAAACACGACTGAACTTTAGAAGTTGCTTTTGTGCGTGGCAGGAAAGGTGAGGCGTTGCTGAAGTACATGATATATTTACTAGATGGCGCTCTTCAAGTTTTCAAGGTAAACTGAACATCTGTTTAAGGTAGCGGGAAGCCGCTGGGTGCGGGTTTGAATTATATACACCCAATTGCACTAAACTTAAGAATCGCCCAAGTCTTTTCTTAACTACAACTCGACCAAGTTAAGTAGGCGAATGACAGCTAACATGACCGCTAAGTTTGACACCGTTTTAATTTGGTCGTGTTGTAGTTAGGAACAGACTTAGGCGATCCTTAAGTTTAGTGCAATCGGCGGATAGTGTATTATCTATGGGTGCGGGCAGCGCAGGACCGATGGAGTAGAGGGTTATGGCATCAGGTATGTACCTAATTATGTACAGTTGCATACAGGGTGGATTTTTGAGACGGTACATTAAGGGCAGGTACCTTAACCGTTATAGTTACAGGAAATTGTTCCTGGGAGACCTTCCGTAACTTTTTGAGATATTTTGAACTGCATTCACAGATTTTTGAAAAAAGTTACCGTTAGCAAAAAAATGCTAAAATACCAAAAAAAATTTTTTATGCCTATCGATCCTATTTTATGTGGGGATCATAAGATTTTATAGGACCATTTAAGGTATGAGTACTAGAAACGACAGAAATCGCCAAAAACTTTTCCCATACATTTTGTACGGAAAAACGATAAATCAAGTAGAAATATTTTTTATTGCCAAACGATCTTATTTCTTACTGTGATCAAAATAATCTTTTAGGCTAGCTGAAATTTGAGTACAGAAACTACAGTACCTACCCAAGTAGCATTTTACTCCATTTAAGAGTACACATTTACTTCCCAGGTGTACTTGAAGCATTATATTTCCTTCCTCTCCTCGTTATTTTATCATTCGAACGAGTGTTATAATGTTGTTCTGAATTTCATAATGTAACTCGTCGGGCGGATATTGTGGTTACTTACTATGACACTAGTAGTTATAATGTTGGCAGTAAGCTAAATTTTTCAGAACCCTATACAGAGGATTTAAAGCATAGGTGTGGATGAAGAAATATAATAGTGGTTACAGTCAGCGGGCGCTCGCTGTCGGTCTATTGTGGGGGGTACAAGGGACGGGTTCCCTATGTATTTGCATAAAATTTTAAGGCATAATATGTCATAGCATAATATGATTTCGCCGAATGATGTTTACGCATAATATTATTTAGTCATAACAGCTTATGCATAATTTTTTTAAGCATAACTACTTTAAGCATAATCATGTTTAAGCATAATATTCTTTAGCATAAATTTAAACACGCATAATGTTATTTACGCATATTTTTATAAACAAAAAAATCATGACGTTTAAAATCACGAAAGAACATTTTACCTAAAATACAAAATCCCGAAGCTTAAAAAACCGAAGGTTAATTGAGGGTTACATGCCAGCAAGTCGGTTCTGGCACTTCGCCGGCCGCTGCCGCGGCACGCTCGCTTCGCTCGCTCGACTCGTGCGTTGTTGGTCGCAATGGAACCTTATCTCCTCCTCGCTCGCTACGCTCGCTCGTCGTCGCACCTAATGGATCTAACAGATTTTCGGGATTTTTAACTATCGGAATTTTAACTTTCAGGGTTTCGAACTATCATCAGTCATTTAATAATCGATCTTTCAAGTTTCGGTCTATTGGATATCGACATTAAGGATTTTCGGTATTTTAAAAATAGGTGTTTTATGAGTCGATATTTAGGTCGTATGTGTTATGAGTTTTTAGCATTTTAATACAATACTTACACCTTTTGCATGAAAATAAATGAGTGCGTAAAATATTTATTCTTATTGTTTTTTAATTTTATGTCTAAATAATATTAGGCGAATAGACAATATGCCTAATAACATTATGCGAAAACAAATTAGTCTAAATGATAATTATGCGAATATAAATAGTATGCCAAAAAACAATTATGCAAAAGTATTATTATGACAAAAAAGATTATGCCAAATCTGTTATGCCAAATCAAATTAGGAATAAAACAATTATGCGAAAACAAGGGATCCCCAAGGGACGCGCGGTAAACGCCCCCCTACCCGCGCTGCCAGATACTTCGCATTGAGGGACATATGCTGCATTGCGCGGTCGCGATGACGAGCTGAAAGGCCGACATCGAGACAGTACGCAGTGGTTACCGCGAGGGTCGCGACGGACGCGCGCTCTTCGGTGATTCACCACTATTATTTCTTTACACTATGATCAGGAGGTCTCACTTCGGGCCTTAACCTTTTATATTAGCCTACTGCTCGCGGCTGATTCAATCGAGCCAGTGCACAAAGGTTGTCATGTGTCGGTTGAGTCTTGAGACAGAGCTACGCGATAGATAGAGAAGCTCTTCGGAGGTGCTTAAAATAATAGGCACGCAGCGTTATGCAATTTGAAATTTAAACTTTATTACCATGCAGCGAGAGTAGCTTATCATTAGATTGTCCTCGCGCAGATGGGCTTCTGTACTATTATATATTCTGTGTTATGGTTATACTCGAGAGTGGGCGCCGTGTTGCTGACATGATATGAATGTGTCATATTCTCACCTGGGCCCCGGTAGCGGCATGTCAGCAGGCCCGTCGTCGGCGTCGTAGAAGTCGTCCTCGCCCTCCGACGACGAGTACGACGTGTCGGGGACTAGGAGGGACATCGGTTGTCCTGCAACAAGAATGTTCGTTATGCCATCTGTAAATGTTGATGACGGACAAACTTTTGGTCATCATAAAAACATATTTTTTGATAGAGTTGACTTTATCAAATAATTTTTACAGGCCAAAGGCCTCCGCGTGTTCCTGCAAAAAAGGCGCACAATACGCGCCCTGATCGGGTGCCTGTACGCATGATGAGTTCGTATGCCAACTATGTTCTTGAGAGCTTTCACACGCTTGGCCGGCAGCACAGAATAGATATAAATACTACCGAACAGAAAGGACACTCTTCGCCCCGCCCCAGAATCGATTACATCACCCCACCCCGCGAGTTCATGTGCCGAATCGTGTGCTCATTTAGTCGTGTGTCTGTCAACGTTCCGTTCGTACGGCGCTTGATGTGATTTTTGTTATCAAAATAATGTTTTATGTATAGGTAGAAGGTATCTACTATAGTTGTGCGTGTTAAATGTGAATAAATAATGACTTTATTGAGTGAATTCGTCAGTGGAGTGTCAACTGTCAGTATATTGTACAAATGAGTAGGTACCTATTGTGTTGTGACTTTATAAAACCCAATCACGAAAAAAGTGGCTTCGGAATACAGTGCGTGACTTAACCATTATTATAACCAAAGTTTCTGGGTAAGAACCTACCTACTAACCAATAAGACTGTCCACGGTAGTCAGTAGCCCAAGACTTCACGCACACAGTTGCGCGTGTGCAAAAACGTCATCTGTGTAGCGTCTGTGTAATAGGAAGTTGAAACGCGGCGCTTGTATGGAGTGTCCGGGGTATGCCGGCAGGTAAGATGAAGGCTAAGTCGCGGTAAAGAAATCTATCAGTATTCTAACTTCACACAAATAGTCGAAAAGCGAACCATACCTACGCACCTCGAGTTCGGTCTGCACTCGGTATACATCAGTCGCTAATGCGCCGCAGTGACGAACGAAAGATTTAAGTAGTATTGATTGAAATACAAGTACTTACTATGACAAAGTACAGATTGTGCTGTTTTTATTACATTTAATTAACCAATTAATCCAGACATAACATTTTTAAATACCTGGACAGTCCAAAAAATAAGATTAAAGTAAATATACTTATTTCTTTATTATAACGGGTGTAACAAGACCTTCAACGAAGCCGAAGTCCACGTATTCCGCCCATCATCAGGATCATTTTTGTCTTTTAGACTATACCTGGGAAACCAATAGCTACAAAGTTATTGAAGGTCAAAGACAAAAATTTTTTTTCAAATTTTTTATGTAATCTTATTTTATTCGTTATTGCCCACTTTTTTTCCAATGAAACATTATCAAAATTTTGTATTTCGTAACAAACAATGGCTTCAAAACGTCGTTACTCGATGTATCTCATGAGCACGCACATAAACCTAGCCTTTCAACTCGGCCGCACGCAGCTGTGTAGCATACACTCGCAGGCGCAGTCTGTTGTACGCGTTACATTGCGTGGTAAAGTATGCAATGCTTTTTTAACACCAAAAACCAAAATCGTTTCCCAGCAATAATTTTGAACAGAAATGGTCCTGATGATGGGCAGAATACGTAGACCTCGGCTTCGTTGAAGGTCTTGTTACACCCGGTATAGGTATTACCTACCTACTAACTACGTCCAGAAAGATTTGAAGCTAATGTATCCCTTTAATATCTTGGTATTTCTCTTTTTTTAGTTTTTTGTTTTTATCATTCGTGTTGTTAACCTAGGCAATAATTTCTAAGCAATAAAATATTATTGCTTAGAAATTGATTTCTCGGCGAAGGTAGACCCTATAATATGGACTTTAAAATATTACGCACAATCACAAAACTGGAAAGATACGAAAGTACTTAGATAACATTAAAATGCTGTAACCGGGCGGCTGTATCGCGTGTTGATGTACCGCGCGGCTCTTGGTAATGATTTCAAGGACAGGGCCGTGTTAGAATACTGATAGATTTCTTTACCGTGGCTAAGTTCTTAGCAGTTGTAGATAAATAAAAAGTACAAAGGCCTATAGTACATACTGGGCGCATCGAGGTCCTCCAGCGGCGGGCACTCGAGCGCGGGCGACGGCAGCTCGCGGCACTCCGCGCCCAGCTCCACGCGCGCGCCGCCCTCTGCACACACCATACTCAACCTTATGCCATTGCTTATTAAGAGCCCGCACACATTTTGCCGCTGACCGCCGCTCTCTCGCTCGCACATTTCTAGTTTCCTTAAGATTTCTTAAATCTGAGTGCGTAATTGAAAAATGTACCTCGGCCACTTTCCGCAATATAAGATTACGGACATTTTAAAATATATTTCAGTTTTTTGTTGCTAAATCACAAAAAATGTCGTGTCTAACAGTTATTTGAACAAGCAAACACGTTAACTTTTTGTACTTCAGCAACTTGAAACTGAAATATACTGAAATATAATGTCCGTAATCTTATATTAAGAAAAGTGGCCGAGAAACATTTTTCAATTACGCATTCAGATTTAAGAAATCTTGAGAAAGCATAAATTTTTGCGAGCGAGAGAGCAGCAGTCAGCGGTAAAATGTGTACGGACTCTTAAACCTTCGAACAGGAATACCTTAGATAATAGATATTGCAAACTAAGGCCCTTAACTCATGTGTCAGCGCAGCATCGGTACGACATCAGCATGCTCGGTGTACGAGGTACCGAAAGATTTTAATAGAGCATTACTCATTTGTCGGCGTATCAGCGGCGCGACACAGCACGGGCGTACTGCGCCGACAAAATGAGTAACGCTTTATTGAAATATAGGGTATGGGGTTGCCCTAACTCGCTTCGAGACTCCTTCTAAAACGTTCCGTATTCCAAAATTCTAGCACAAATTGAAATGAAAAAAAAATGACCAAATATTTTACAAACAAAATTTGACTTACAGAAACAAAATATCTTTGCGTTTCCTGACTATAAAACTTTTGGAAAAAACACAAAGAACTGTCAATCGACGCTTCAGTTAGTAAAAGGGTGTTTGCGCGTAATTTCAACAAAGATGTCACGTAGAAGAGCGTGACACGAAATTGGCAACACCGTAGCTCTAAATCTGCTTTCCTATTGGGTGTTGTTGCTATTGGTTGAAATCATCACGTGTCGTACGCGCCATCTTTTATCCTCAAGTTTCCTGCAAAACTAAAGTGAAATTTGAGAGACTCTGTTTTGATTTTCCATATTTAATAATTTCAAAACCCTATGCAAATAATTAAAAATTCGAAGACATTTATTTAAGTTGCGGCTGCTACAAAAAACCGCCAATGACGTTAAGGGGCGGTACTAATTTCTGTAAAATACTGAAAACTACTATTGCGCTTCCACGCCAAAATTTAAACTTGTGGATTGTCAGAACACTACGTTACAGCGCCCAGTATGCTTTCGGAACCGGGTATACCGAGCGTGCTGATGTCGTACCGATGCTGCGCCAACGTATGAGTAAAGGCTCTAAAACAGCACGCAAATATGGCAACGAATGACAAAACGAGTAAAAGTAGTCACCTATATCGTTTATAAGTTTAAACTAATTTATGCCTTATCTGCTCAAACTAAAGCACAGTTTTGATTGTGTCAATATGCTCTCAGTTTGAAAGTATGGCGTTATTTTGAGGTGCCGTTTTTGGGACTCTGACCGCGCGGACATCTAGTTCTAGGGTATTATTAATAGAAGATAAAAACAAGAATCATGTTACAGCATTAGTTTATATTAGGGGTTTAATTTTGTTTGGAGAATTTTAAAGAATTTGCATTTTCCACACTAACATTGTTTCAATGCATTTAACAACCATGAACGCTAATGTTTTAAAACTTTTAGGCACAAATGATTAAACACTCAGCTAACTAATGCCACAAGTATTAAGTGAAAAAAAAGTATCGACTAAGTAACAACGAATTAAGTGGTCATTTCTGCTAACAAAAAAACAAAAAACCGACTTCAAAAAGCCTACCTCTAAAAAGCAAGAAATAATATTCGTAATAATAAAAACACGTCTATTGAAGTCGGGTGTGGCTGGGGTACAAATTCCTTTTTTTTTATTCTAAAAGCCACACCCAACTTCAATAGACGTGTTTTTATTATTACGAATATTATTTCTTGCTTTTTAGAGGTAGGCTTTTTGAAGTCGGTTTTTTTGTTTTTTTAAACAACTTTTTATTCTTTTTATTTTTAGTGTAGGTACCTTTTGTATTAGGTAGTGTAGGTATATTATTTATTTAGGTAGAAAACTCGGGTCAGCCAAACGTGAGTAAATCGCGGAGAAACATACATACATGCGGGTCAAACTGAGAACCTCCTTTTTTAAGTCGGTTAAAGAACTACACATAAGATATCCCTTTTCCAACAAAAAAAAATAATTATCTTATTCAGTTCATAAACAAAGAAGTTATACGACTGATCATCGAGGTAGTTCACACAAAATCATACTATTTTCGTGCTTTTTTCAAGATTACTTGAAAAGTACTGAACCGATTTCAAAATTTTAAAAAATGGGACCGACTTGAATTTTTACTTAATGTAATAACGTTTGAATCATTTCAATCGGTTCAGCCGTCTTCGAGTAATCGGTGTACATACAAAAAAAAAAACAGGTCGAATTGAGTACCTCCCTCATTTTGAAGTCGGTAAAAATAGAGTCACTTTTAAGATACTTTTTTAACGTTAAGGAAAAAAAATCAAAAATATTTTATTGCTGATAGTGGGCCGTCATGATCACAATTCAAAATAATAACAAGTATGTAACTGAAGTATCTTTATCATCATAGAATATATGAGAGTCTCTGTGAGTGAGAAAAAAATCGACAATTTCATACTTTAACTTCTATTATGATCGACACCTTATGCTAGGGCAATAGGGCTCAAAATAGTTCTGGATAAAATAGTTAATAGGCATATAAACTAAACATACATACCTTGTTTGATATGTGTTTGCGGAAGATTCGTTGGTCCTTGGTATATACCGTTTACCGGGTTAACTGTATTCTGTAAGTAAAACAAAACATTAAGGGGCGATAATAGGAAAACATGGTTTGCGCGGGCCATATTTTTATATAGAAAACGTAAACTTGTAGCTACCAAAAAAATCATACGACAAGCTAAAGACTTTATCTAGTTGCTACAAACATTAAATTTCATATAAACCTCACAGATGATTGTAAAAAAAAAATCACAATATCATCAAAAGCGCTTGTCGCGTGCCATATTTTTGGCGTAAATAATAGCGTAAACGTATTGAATTCTACACCAAAATACACTTTAACGTACTGTGCAGTTACTCCAATAACTTTTTTCAAGAAAGATAATTGTGCTAAAGATAATGATGAGAAAACAACGAAAAATATCGAAAAAGTAGAGAAGTGAGGTTATTTTCCATACTCTTTACACGTAAAGAAAAAGACAGAGACAAATGATTTCGCATAACGGAGATAACGCATCGTAAGAAATTCGGTGTTATTTAAACACCTGTTCAACTTAGACATTGTTTAAATGTGTTGCTGTATCTTTCAAACAATATTGTCAAACAGTACGGTATGTTTGCAACTTACAGAAGAAGCCTCATAGTTGGTGTGTAAAGGTACTGAAGTGGTCAGGTAGTTCTGTCTGAAGCAGACTTTACAATAAGAAACAGCTTACAAAAATATTTCTCTTCTTTTAAAGTAACAATAATAGAGGCAAAATCTATGTTATTTTGATAGTACAGTCTGTAATGTAAATGTATATTATGTTTATAAAAGTAAAGGCATTAAGTCTAGGCGTAAATAAAATATAATAAATAGTATGTACCTTAGCTATTTGAAGAAGCACTATGGAATGTTTAATGTTATCCAACATTGCCTGCAAAGAAAAAATACTGTAAAAGCTCAGAATTTAATAGCAAAATCGAGAGCCGGACACATTCTAATGTCACTGAATATTGGAATTTACGGTTCTCAAAATAAAGTGCAAAATCGTATGCGTTTTTAGTGCGGAATTGTTTGTAGTAAGGGTTGGGAAATAATTGAATGATTCAATTATTCAGTGTAATTAGAATTGAAACAGCATTACGAAAATAAACTAAATATTTATTAAAGCTGATTTTAATTATATCAAATAACTTAGGGAGGCTAGCACCATTATTAAAATATTTTTTAAGTATGTACCATTTAAACACAATTTTCGTGTGTTGATTGGCTGAATTGTGTTTAAGTGGTACTTATAAAATATTTAAATAGTGGTGCAAGTCGGGGTTAGAGACCTTTTTGTTCGGCATTTAATGTATGTTTGTGGATATTGTTTTCAATGTTATAATATTTTCATAGTCCAGAATAGGGAATATAGCTTAAATATAGCTGCCGAGCAAATTTCCTACGCGTTGCATACAAACTACCTAGGCGTGACGTCATAACTAGGTAGCCGTTAGTATGCAGCGTTTTTGGGTGAGTCCAATTTGTGTGCATTTTAAACTGTGATATCTCGGGCAGTTTTCATGCTAGCGAAACAATTCTTTTACCAATGTTTATTTTTTGGAGAGGTAATTTATGTAACATAAAATAGAAAAAAATATTCGTCATGCCTATTGGAGAACTAATTTTCAGGTAAGGACGGGATACCTCCAACGACTTTTAATAATTTAATTAATAAACGTGACAAATTGTCCCTTTCATACCAATTTCATATCCATTGATTCAACCAATTTATAAAAAGAACAAACTACTCATAGCTACACCGCAACGTAAACCAAATTGTCATAACAATTGAAAAATTGTACGTTACTAAATAGGGTTAATATAGATCAGTCAATAGGTAATTTTTAATATTTTTCTGTCATTTAGCAGAAATATCTAAGCTAATCTTTAGTAGGTCTATCTTATACTGAGGACAGATATAGGTATGAAGAATTAGAGTAAAACAGGGTAACTGTCAGTAATATTTCAAGAGGCACTTCAACGTTTATGTTCATCTTTTTTAAACAAAGAAAATAAAATGCAACTGTTCACAAGTTTTCGCTTGAACTGAACAGCTGATTATTTGATGAACTCAAGTTCTCATAAAAAAATACAAAATTTGACTTACATTGGAATGATCTAATATGACTTGCCCTTTACTTTTTTCTTGGGGATCTGCTAGCTCCGACACTCGCGTGCTCATTTTCTGTAACAAAATAATACTTATTAGATTGGTTAAGGCAAGCTGTTTCTGCTCTGACTTTTAATTCTAGTTGTCAATACCAGCAGAAGATTTAAAGTTGAAGTATAGTATAGCAGAGGTGCAACTTGTCTATGGCTGCGATCTACTTCAAAATTTCCTGGCCTAATGAGATCGACTTAAAGTGGGTAATTCGTCCAAGACTTAAAGCATTTTCGTTTTAGACGTTCTGAACCGGACTGCCAACGCATGTTAGGCGGACCGCACATGCAAAAATGTACAAAAACTTCGTTGTCATTTATGACAGGGGTATGCAAACTGCGGCCCGCGGGCCACCTCCGGCACGCGAAAGCAGGCCGGATTGCACTAACAATACTGTAATCTACAGTATGTTGGCCCTTGGGACTTCGTGGAGGAATTAGTCTGGTCCTAATGCTAAAAAGTTTGAAGACCCATGATTTATGATAACCACCCACCACCGTTCTGTTGCTAATTGTTTTCCTCCACGCGCGAAGCATTTTTTTGTTATGCCTCTCGAGATCGACTGCGCTGTCTCTAGATATCAACTTGTTGGCCATGACTGTAGAATAGGAAAGGACCGATTTAAAAAAAATATGGGTGAGAGGCAAAGAGAGCTTGGAACACGATTCCGTGGCCAGGCTCCCGACACGATGGATCAACGATTTGGTGCGCAGTCGCGGTGCGCCGCTGGATGCGGGCCAAGCAGGACCAATCGTTGTGGAGATCTTAGGGTGAGGCCTATACACAGCAGAGGACGTCGTGCGGCTGATATGATGACAAGTGGGCACTACACCGTCTGTGGTCTAGTAGTTTTGCCCACCCATTTAAGACGCAGGAATCCCGAGTTCGATTTCCAAGAAACCAACCAAACCCAGTACAAATGTACACCCTTTACATTTGTATTCGGTTTGGTTGGTGATAGGGTTTTATCAAGCCTGTCTAGCTGGCTAGCTACCGCACCATTTTACCTAAGTTTGACGCCATAACAACAATGTAACATTGTTGTGTTCCGCCAGTATCTTACCTAGATAGCCAGTTCTTCAGTGGTTGAGGATTCCAGGTGTAGTGCGCCTCCACCTTCGGCCTTATCATTACTTAACATCAGGTAAGATGAAGGCCAAACACTTATCCGTTGTGAATAAAAAAAATAAGACTTACCGACACTAGCTCGATCATGATCTGCAGGTACGCGTCCGCCTCGGAGAGGCGTCGCTCCAGGTCCCCGTGGCGGTGGCGCGGCGCGGGCATTGACCGGGACCAGCGCTCGCTACGTAGGTTTTAGATCAGACTCACCGACACTAGCTCGATCATGATCTGCAGGTACGCGTCCGCCTCGGAGATGCGTCGCTCCAGGTCCCCGTGGCGGTGGCGCGGCGCGGGCATGGACCGGGACCAGCGCTCGCGGCGCCCGTGCCGCGCTATCGTGTCCTCTAGCGCGCGTACCCAGCGTTCCCGTTCTGAACCATCTCTTGCCTGGAACAAGAGAGTTTAACATTTTTGTCAACAAATTCACATCTTTATTAAACCATTTTTGATTTAAATTGGGTATTCTACTGTTTCAATTTCAGATGTTCACAGGATCATTGGATTAGGATGACAGTGTCTCGGTGTTTGACGAAGAGCCGAAAATATCACACTTGATTTTTATCTTCATTCATAACATAACATAAACAGTATTATTTTTGGAGTACATTTATATTTTGTGCTCCGCCGATTTTCTAAATAGCAGGTACTATATATTTTAAGATTCTGGTAACAACTACACTAGTTTCACTCAGTGTAGTTACCTTGTCCGAGGCCTCCCTTGTACCTTGTTTTTTTACGAGAACATAAAAATTACTGCTCTTATTTGCAATTTAAACAAAAAGGGAAACATAACTTACATTTTCTTCACACATCAATGTAGAAAGGCTTGTATAAAAAACCCTTATAATGATTGTATAAATCGTTCGCGTATGCGCTAACGCAACTTAGCGGCTACCGAGCTACACTGATAAGCAGCACATGACACTAATGATGTTCGACCGCCATTAATGCTCTATAAAATGTTGTGACGATTAATTAAATTGCCTAAATGAAGTGACACGAGCGATTGTATGACAAATCAATGCAAAATACTTTTCTATACGACCTGTGCTGTGTGCAATTTTTTGATGCCTGCGCTGGCTAAAACTCCTATAAAGCAGTTATAGCTTGTCTGAATCTGTGATCTATACGTGCCGGACTACAGCTGCGCCACAAAAAAAAAGTTGGAAATCTGACTTTTTGACTATGCCATGATGAAGTCGATAATTTGTCGGAATTTGTCGCACAAAAACCAGAATTTGTCGGTCTTGCGTTCAGGAGATACGTGTGGCCCAGCTGTAGAGACGTCTCTACAGCTGCGCCACACAGATCTCGAAAACGGAAGGTCGTAGCGAAAATCTGATTACTCGTGTGTGCAGCCGTTAATTTGTCGGAATTTGTCGCACAAAAACCAGAGTTTGTCGGTCTTGCGTTTAGGAGATCTGTGTGGCGCAGCTGTAGAGACGTCTCTACAGCTGAGCCACACAGATCTCGAAAACGGAAGGTCGTAGCGAAAATCTGATTACTCCTGTGTGCAGCCGTTAATTTGTCGGAATTTGTCGCACAAAAACCAGATTTTGTCGGTCTTGCGTTTAGGAGATATGTGAGGATACGCTGTGGAGACTTTTCTACCTGGATCTTGAGAAAGGAAGGTCGTAGCGAAAATCTGATAACTCGAGTGTGTAGCCGTTAGTTTGTCAGAATTTGTCACCAAGAATCAGAGTTTGTCGATCTTGCGTTTAGGAGATATGTGAGGATACGCTTCCGACCTTTCGTTCTCGAGATCCAGGTAAAAACGTCTCCACAGCGTATCCTCACATATCTCCTAAACGCAAGATCGACAAACTCTGATTCTTGGTGACAAATTCCGACAAACTAACGGCTACACACTCGAGTTATCAGATTTTCGCTACGACCTTCCGTTTTCGAGATCTGTGTGGCTCAGCTGTAGAGACGTCTCTACAGCTGCGCCACACAGATCTCCTAAACGCAAGACCGACAAACTCTGGTTTTTGTGCGACAAATTCCGACAAATTAACGGCTGCACACACGAGTAATCAGATTTTCGCTACGACCTTCCGTTTTCGAGATCTGTGTGGCGCAGCTGTAGAGACGTCTCTACAGCTGGGCCACACGTATCTCCTGAACGCAAGACCGACAAATTCTGGTTTTTGTGCGACAAATTCCGACAAATTATCGACTTCATCATGGCATAGTCAAAAAGTCAGATTTCCAACTTTTTTTTTTGTGGCGCAGCTGAAGTCCGGCACGTGTGATCTATTTCCAAAGAAAAAATAATATAATTAGTAGAAAAATGATGTAAAAAAATCGACATACCCGTAGCGTTTCTCTTATATATCAGGCATTGGGCCGGAATCCTAAGGGTGCGGGTTTGAGTCCCGTCTGAAGTGCTACGGGTGAGTCAATTTTTTCTTGTATATTATTCATCTTTCGAGCGAGCGCGAATCGTCTCTGCTTCAGCTTCGGCAAAAATGCATCCGTATGTCTGCCTGTATGCTCCTCTACAGGTCGCATTTCTCAACCGATTCTCGTGAAATTTTGTGAACAGTTTCGAGAATTTATATAGTTTTTTTGTCGAGCCAGTTTTCGAAATATTTCCAATAAAAAAACACATTTTAGCCAATTCGAAAATTATTCAAAAATGTCACAAACGTGAGGTCTGCAGATCACAGAGCTGTAGCTAATAAAAATAGCGAAAAATCTAAAAATTATTGATCATAGAAAAGTAAAGGAAACTGACCTGAAAGTGGAAAGCCTTGTGGTCGACGGTAATTGTGAAGGTGGAGACGTCCTCGAAGCCGATGAGGGCCGCCCGCAGCCGCGCGTCATCTTCTCTTTCGGTCTGGGTACCGCCGCGCCTCAAGTCTATACGTCTGATTCTGTGATCTGTTTCCAAAGATAGGTCAACTAAAGGAAAGTTCAGGAACTGACCTGAAAGTGGAAAGTCTTGTGGTCGACGGTGATGGTGAAGGTGGAGTCGTCCTCGTCGTCGATGCCGATGACGGCCGCCCGCAGCCGCACGCAGCCGCGCCGCACGCCGCGCGTCATCTTCTCTTTTGACTGAAAACGTTTTAATAAAGGCTTTTACAATAAAAAATTTTACTACAGGGTAATCTGGGGGCTACTCAAATGGCCACTTTTCTATTCGTTCGCTAACTTAAAAATTAAAAATAAGCCATACACTCCAAAATTACGTGTAGTAGGCATGTCAATTCCATACAATACAAAAATGGCTGTGATTTCCATAAACTTGCGACGTCTGACTTGATCGTTTAATTGCTTATTTTTAAGCTTTAAGTTAGCGAACGAATAGGTAGAAAAGTGGCCACTTGTGCAGGGGGGCTGAGCTACAATGGGTGAGTGCTTCATTTCGTGTGATGACAATGCTGCTGGAGATAGCACTTCACTTTAGGTGTTTTTTGTATTTGTCATCACTCGTCTTGATGTCAGTCTTGACATCAGCATGAGCGACACAGACAAACATCGCGTTAAAGCGAGAAAAACGTTGAATTTTACCATTGAAAATGGTTATCAGAAGCAAATCGCCTGAGATGTATTTTTGGTCATAGCTCCGAGAATTTTGGGAGGATCGAGATGATGAACGTCAAAATGGCGGGATACCGCCTGGTTTTTGCAATATTTCTTGCCTTGGGAATAGTACCAAGAGTTGAGGAATTTATCGAGACACTCACACGTGTCATTTCAGTTGGTAACTTTGCGGGGACTGCGAAATCTGTGTTTATTTTGTCATTGTGCATACGAATAACTAGGCTAGGCCCGTGATATCCTGTACCCCTGTACCAATGTCTGGAGAGCTTATACTTCAAAATTCCGCAATTGGCCCTAGAAGATAAATTCTTAGTTTGAGCAGTTGAGTATAAATTCAATACGCAGATAATGATTCGTGACACTGCTCGAATAATGTAATGAACTGATCGACTGTTAATGAATTCATTTAATTTCATGCCATTTTACATACCTACAAGGTGTATCATCATTGCATTGTCCTTAGGTTTCAAAGTTTACTCTTATTCGAATTATTAATAAAATAAATATTTATAAAACCCGACTTGGATAGTTCTAGAAAATAGGAAAAATTAACCAAATCCACCGCATCTGTCATCCCAATTTTTGATGTTTCGCATTCGACGCTAAGCAGATTCTCTAATGATTTAGCTAATTTTCTTTCTGGTAGCCGCTTTGATCAAGAATATTCTAGATAACGCTTCAAGAACTAAAACAGTAGGTACGCAAAAATGGCACCTCAAATAGCGTCCCACTCACAAACTTGGCGCTTATTTTGTACATAATCACCTCTTATTTTGTACAAACTCACATTTTATATCACTTATTTTGTACAAAAGCACACCTTTTATCACTTACTTTCTGCAAAATAAGCGCCCAGTTTGTAAGTGGGACGCTATTTGAGGTGCCATTTTTGCGTACCTACTGTTTTAGTTCGTGAAGCGTTCTCTAGGATATTCTTGATCGAAGCGGCTACCAGAAAGAAAATAAGCTAAATCATTAGAGAATCTGCTTAGCGTCGAATGCGAACGAAACATCAAAAATTGGGATGACAGATGCGGTGAGACAGATGAGACTGACCTGGGGGTCAAGCAGGGGCGTGCATACCATATAGGCAGTTAGGCAGTGCTTACCTCATCACGAACCTAATAAATATAGGTACCACTAGTCACTAGTGTTAAAGTAAAAAATAATAATTTGGTTGCGTTAATATTCCATAATAACCAAACTTCTATTGAACACTCAGTTAGTTAGCAAATTTTTCTTGTGCATCATTCCTACCTACGATGCGGTAAGCAGTCTCCAGAATGCATATTCGAAGCAAGGAGCGTTTCATACAAAACTCATTTAAAAATTTTCGGTAAAAGTTATACGACCACGGAAAAAAGTGCGCTATTTGCACGTGTAACGTTCTAAAGCATGACCTTCGCAAAAAACAGCGCTAAGCCTACTCGGGCTACCTCGGGCCACGTCGGGCGGCCGCGGTCGAACGAATTTTGTCGAGAAGCTGACGACATTATTTGTCTCACTCGCTCCTATGCACAAATCGCTCGCTCCCAGTCCGAGTTTTATTATCTCACGAGTGCGGGTGAATTTAACAAGTTTCAACCTTGTTACGTTGTCCTAAGAGTATTGATACCCGCGCTTAATAGAATGTTTGTTTTCGGATATAAAGATGCCAGCAATGCATTTGTAATATTTGTTTTTAGTTCCGTTAGTTTCAGCAGAAAAAGCAATAACTTCTCTGTTTTTTTTGTCTTCTTAAATTGACACCACGCGCGAGTTAATGAGAGATATTTTTATTGTTTTGTAAATTTTGTTTTTGTGTACTTAACTATTTAGTGTTTTTTTTCTGGGAAAACAAAAAGAAATTGCTCAGTTTTGTGATTAAAATATTACCTAATTAAATAATGTAGAAATTAGAGTGTGCCGATTGTGGTGAGAATTCGATTTGTTTACAAAAATTATGTATCCTTTCGCACAGTTTTCGTTCATAAAAAAAGTGATGGCCGCTTTTGGACGCTAATGGGTAATTTATACCTAGGAAGCAACTTCACATAACATAAGTTTACAACGTGAAGAAAACGCAATATAAAAGTGGTAGGTAAGCTATTTAATATCCTTATTACCTACTAATAGTATCAATTTCAAAATGATAAGAGCAATTACAACTGTTTAGATCTAGAGTGCCTACCTAGCTTGAAAACCAATGCACGCCCCTGGGGTCAAGTCTGCTAATGTTTTCGTCAAAATCTTAGTTGAATGGTGTTCTAATGGTAATGCTTTTTGACACAGTTCTTGTTTCTTAAACCCAAAATCAAGACATAATATGTTTCCGTTTTGGGTTTAAGAAACACAATGTGTTTCAGTTTTGGGTTTAAGAAACAAGAACTGTGTCAAAAAGCATTACCATTCAAACACCATTGAACTACGATTTTGACGAAAACATTAGCAGACTTGACCCCCGGACATCTAGGGTATTCTTGATCTAGGGGAAGCCATTATGTTTCTAAGGTGATCACTATAGATAATAATTATGTGCTGAGGGTGTCAGATGATGAGTGTGCACAAATGCAAGCTAGATAGAGGGAAAAATGCAGCGAAATGGCGCGATAAGGACAGATTTACGATTTTATGAATTCTTTCCTCGAGGCAACTCCTACCTTCTCGGAATCGTGTCGGTATCAACTTTTGTCTATCCGCTATCTTGGACGTAACTTGCGGCAACATCGCATAGTCATTGGTGAAAATCTTATTCAAATCGATTTAAGTTTATTTCCGGAATAAATTCCATTCAGTTATTTATTCGACAATTATTTTGGGACAAAGTTGACAGAAAGCCCAACTCAAATTTTCGATGATTAGTCAGCAGGGTCAAAGTACCATGGTACAGTCAGCAACGAAAGTCGGTTAGCACTTTAGTACTTTGTCATAGCAATTTTTCTGAATGATATTTTAAACTAGGAGATATCCTGTAAATTTAAGTTGCTTTGACAAAGTATTAAAGCGTTCAGCGACTTTCGTTGCTCACCTTACCACTAGTACTGAGAGGTGGTGCCAAGCCTTCAATTTTATTTTATTTGAATATTTTTCTATAAGAAAGTATTTCAGTAAATCCTGAAACATAACATTCTGAACAAAAAGTCCTCATCCTTTACACTTATTAGAATAAAGATTACATCCGATTAATGCGCATATTGTAATTTTATATCCAGTTCGGTGTTCAACGCTGATGTATAATGTAATGTAAGCAAAGTAGGTCTTGAAATGATGGAATATATTAAACAAGCTTATTACACGGTGTTCTACGAGAAGGCAGGTCAGTACTATGTTTGTATTATTTTTTGCAATGAATACACACATATACATATTTCTTGACATAAAAATAAAATAGCTCGCAAACTATTTAGAAAATCCAGTGAAAACACATATTTTTTTTTTGGGTTTTGATAGAAGCAACGTGATCTTTTTTTGGGTTCCGTACCCAAAGGGTAAAAACGGGACCCTATTACTAAGCCTCCGCTGTCTGTCTGTCTGTCACCAGGCTGTATCTCATGAACCGTAATAGCTAGACAGCTGAAATTTTCACAGATGATGTATTTCTGTTGCCGCTACAACAACAAATACTAAAAACAGAATAAAATTAATATTTAAAGGGGGCTCCCATACAACAAACGTGATTTTTTTTGCCGTTTTTTGCTTGATATTAATAACGACAACAGGTAGACAGTTGAAATTTTCACAGATGATGAATTATTTTGCTGCTATAACAACAAATAATAAAAACAGAATAAAATTAATATTTAAGGGGGGCTCCCATACAACAAACGTATTTTTTTTTTTTGCTGTTTTTTGGTACGGAACCCTTCGTGCGCGAGTCCGACTCGTACTTGGCCGGTTTTTATATAACATGGGTTCCGATTTGTTAACTATATCATAATATAGAAATAACAAAGAGTCATGGTCAATAATTGACCCTAATGCTAGATTTCAAGCGTGGTAACGAAAGACTCACAAAACAAGTATAGAACCATTGAGATAATTAAATATATCAATGTATAGAACCGACACAGTGGGACCGACCTACTAAAACTGTCATATCCTCCTAATTCCACTTAAGATTCTCAGATTTGCCTGAAATTTACAAAGGCTACTATACTAAGTACTAACTGCGCGGCATTTCACTACATACATACTCTGGGAAATATCATGAGAATTCTTAGTTAAACCAATTCAGTCAGATATACAGGTAACCATAGTAACATTCTTAATGCGAAAGAATTTCTTTCAGACTTTACTTTTGTTTGTTACGTTTCCACACCTAAGCTTTCCAACTTTGTTAATTTTCGTATAGAGTTAGATTGGAACTTGGAATAAGACATAAGCTAATATTATTTCGTAAATGAAATTACACGAGGCTGAAAACGTCAACTTCTTATTGCGTATTTAATAAAACCTTTACATTTAAAGGTGTTTCAAATAAGAATGGATATCTAAAAGCTATTGAATCAATGACGGATAAGTTTAACAATTTTAGAATGTCTATCCATTCTAATTTTATCTTAATAGAGCGCACCTCTAACATAACATTGCATCAAATCACTCGAATGGGTTTTTTAATAGTGACGATCAAAGGCATGGCTGATAGGCGATAAGATGAAGTGATAAATACTGAATCACGATTAAGCCATTTATTATCTGTAACAATAGTGAACTTATCACTAGAACTATGCATTTCAATGACCTGAGATAACATCATATATCATTCAATCACGAAGTTTTTAATAGAGGCAACTGAGGACATAATCAATTTTGCAAACCTATTTTTTAAACACCATATGCCATTTCGATGTAAAACTTTCCAATAAGAAAAAGACAAATATTGTGTAAGTATGAGAACCTTGAGAACAATCAATCAATCAATATCTTTATTTGCAAAAATATGGTTACATTAGTTGTTACATACATACAAATCCAGCATATTTTGTTGTTATTGTCAACGTGCAAAAGTTTACAAAATAAAATATTATTAATAATTGTCAAAACTGTAAATATAATGTATTAAATAATTATTACTTGTTTAAAATTGTCAGATTTAAAAGAGGTTAAATACATAATTACAAATTATTCAATCAGTTATCATTATCTAAAAAAATGTCAATTACAATTTACAATCATTATACTTATTATCAAAATGTCAGTCATTATTTATTGTAGTTGATAAGTTATGATGAGATATGATAGACAAAGTCGGTAAATTAAAGACTGTTATCCTTACTAATATTATAAATGCGAAAGTCCGTTTGTTTATTTGTTTGTTACGCCTTCACGTCTTAACTACTGAACCGATCATCATGAAATTTCGCATACACGTGATCAGGGGTACAGAGAAGGACATAGGGTACTTTTCATCCCGAAAAAAAGTATTGTTCCCGAGGGATAGCAAAAAAACCCTTCCACGCAGACGAAGTCGCGGGCGTCCGCTAGTTAATTATAAATGTAGGTACGAGTAAAGAACCTACAGAAAAGGGGCTACCAATATTTTTCTTTAATTCCCAAGCCAAAAAGGAAAATTGATAAAAACATTTGTGTGCACGTTACCAATTACTTTGCGCGGTCTGGAAAAAAATCTGTTTGAAATAACAATGGTCTTATTCGATAAAGACCTGCAGTACCTATTTTTGTAGTCTCCAAATAGACATTACGATATGATGCTGATATGATTACTTAGAATAAATTAATAATATCAGCATCATATCCTGATTCAGGAATGGTTAATATTTTCTCTTTGTCTTTGCCATCAAACGCACATTACCATTAACGATATTAAATTCTGTTCAACAAACTGTATGAAAATATTATCACTGGCAAAAGCAAAACGTTCTTATCTTAAGGCTGTATATTTGCATTTCAACGAAATTAGTGTTTTTCCAATGAAGTTTTCTAAAGAATGAAAGTATTATTATTGATGTAAACTTTAGTTTTAGGAAGGAAAATTCTTAAATTAGTGCCGTATAGAGAGAAAAACACAATAAGTTATCAGGTATTTTAAAACGAAGACAATCTGTTCAAGTGAAATTTCAAATTTGCTTGTCAGAGGTATTTTTCAAAAACGTTTCAGCTGTAACAAATAAGAATACGACTCATATTTATTTTTTCACTTATTGTTTGTATTGTCAAGGAGTTCCCTATAGAGAGAAAATTTAAAAAAGTGCTTTAATCACAGAGAAATAAAATATTAAAAAATGCTCAAATTGGTACACTTTGACATGTTTTTTTAATGGTATTTACAGAATCTAATTTTTAATTTTTCTTAATAATAATGAGGTATTTGTCTAATGTATTGCGTGTTTTGTATATACTTATATCTATTTAATAATTTAATAGGAATTTTCAAAGTTCGCCCTCATTACGGCTCGCGTTGTTTTGATCATTTGTATTGAAAATTTAAAAATGGAACGTGATGCGACTCTACAGCCTTAATGATATACTACATTTTATGAACAAGTTTAAATTACAAGAAAATTCAAGACTTAGAGAATTAAATCAGATACATAAATAATGATTCGCAACATATTTTTTATTCGCGCATGGCCAAATTTTAATAACGCATTGTGCAATCTGAAAAATCTAGGCCAATCTCAACGAGCCTGCAGTTTGTCTGAACAATAATTTAAATATGATTTGTCTAATGACCGCAATGTTAGATTATATCTACGCACGAATTGAAGGTACTTAGCGAACACTTTTTAAACAGAAATATCACAATGATAATATATCTAAAGAATGTATTAAAAGCTATAGGATGTGACAAGGACATTGTTGAAAAAAATATTAATAATAGCAATTGCGCACTAGATTTGAAGAAACAGATAAAAATCCGAGGAGATATTTTATTAGATTCAAGGTTTTATAACGGAAATAAAGTAATACACAAGAACATGAACGATGTTGAAAGTAAAATAATGATAATATTATTTTTTCTTTAACATGAAGAATGTAAATACTGTCATATGATAGACAGACTATATAGTCTGCTTCAATTACTGAATTGTTATGAACAAACTAACCACCAAATTATTTATATTTGCTCAACTGAATCATAAATACAAACGTTTATATTTACTCTTCTTTCAGATCAGAGAGTTAAGGATTGGCTTCTGATGACGTCACCGTGGCCTCTCGTTTCCATCATTGCAGTGTACCTGACCATCATCAAGATAATTCTTCCAAAGATAATGAATAATAGAAGAGCTGTCGATCTAAGAGTCATTATAAAATGGTACAATGTCGTCCAGATAGTCGCGAACGCCATAGTCACTTGGGGGGTAAGTAGTTGTAACTTGTAGCTTGATAAGTCTTTATAAAGTCCTTTACTCCAAAGATCCACATTGAGCCATCAAGCCGATATCGTATCAAAAAGTTGAAAGAAACGAGCATCCGACATTTGGAATAATACGAAGCAAAAAAAGAATGAATAATAGCCAGCCGTTGTATATTGACCTGTCGGATTTTTATTAAATTTTTTAACTGGACAATTTAGTGTCAGAACAGCACATACATCACGCACATTTTTACCCATCTCATATTTGAACTAGATATACAAATCTGTCAACATGCAGCTCTTTTGAATTTCCAGTTTTGGTAGCATCTACCATACATGAGTTATATCAACACTATTGTTTGAAGCAATCAGGAGGCATTGTTACCCAAATGGTGGTTCATCAAGCAATAATAGATAAAATACTTAATATTTAAGGTCTATTATCAATCAATCATGCGAGTGAAAGGAGCAGACTTGGCTGGACAGATTTAGGCAACATTGCATGCTAATTGGAATTCATTATCGTCTGCATAACAATGGTAATGGTGCAAAGCGAATCTTTTTAAAATATTTATAATATAGATATTGCCGTCCTTTGCACGCAAACCGAGTAAATGGTTAAGAAGACTAATTACACCACAGTATTGTGGTATTATGCAATTTCGGTACTGAAATTTCAACAACTTTTGAGTTCTGAATAAATATACGAATAATAAGCATAAAATTAGGAAAACGTATTACAGTATAAAAGAGATCAAGGTTTTTACATAGGCTTTTAACAAGTTACCGAAATGAAACAAAACGGTATAAGGGCTTTCACTTCAAGTTCAAGGACCTGTCCTGGATATAATGGGCCCTAAGATCCCATTATATCTCCATACAACTACAATATTACAATAAAAGACTTGCAATAAAACGTTTACTACATAGTTTATCACTTTAATGACAAACACTAAGCTCACCTCAGACTAAAAAAAACCGGTCAAGAGCGAGTCGGACTCGCGCACCGAGGGTTCCGTACAATCGTAAATATATTTGGATATGTTATTTTAGGACAGTCTTTAAAAAAGTAGGATAAACGGCAGACAGGTGGAAGGGCGAACAGGCGGACAGTTAATTTACAAATGCTGCTTATGGTGACTGAAAAACGTTTCAGCCACTCCACATTGCAAAATGTTTATATTACTAGTCCATCAGCCATTTTAATGTCCCCACTGCTGGGGCACAGGAGTTATGGGTGGATAAGGAGGACGGGCCATAACCCACCACGCGGGCCCAATGCGGATTGGTGGGTGTTAACGACTGCAAATGCAGCTGGGACCAACGGCTTAACGTGCCTTCCGAAGCATGAAGGAGCTCGAGATAATAAATTTTTGGTCACCCATCCCATGACCGAACCTTGCGAAAGTTGCTTAACATCCGCAATCGCTGGTCCAGGCGCTAAACCACTGCGCCACCGAGCTCCTCGTTATTATTATATTACTATATAGTAATATATATAATTACTTAGTAAAGTATGAACTTATTCTTCGTTTATTCGTACGGCAAATAGTAGGTAATTATATTTGAACCAGCCACCAATTTATTATTGTAGTGTTAGGTTGCGCCATCTCTTGACCCATAGTGGAACTACTTTTTGCCCTTAGGCATGGACGAAATATAGGCATGCTTAGGACAGCGCCATCTGTTGACTGGTAGTGAAACTAAAAAAAATATGTTTGTTTTTTGAATTTCTAAAAAAGTGTGTTATATTGAGACATCGTTTTATTTTTCCTGTAATCTTTACATAAACTACTATCACATAGAATTATTTCAGATTTTTCTCTTTGCAAACTTCGGAGATAAGGGGGGGGGAACGGTATTTTTTTTTACATTTTTCATCGTAAGTCGAAAACTATGCGGCCTAAGAAAAAAGAAAAAAATGTTTTAAAATGTGCAAACAGCGCTCTTTCATATGATACCCCACATGCCCTAATCACCTCACTTAAAATTTTTAAGACCCCTTTTCAGTCCCTGTTGTAAAAAAAATATTAATTTTATTATTTCTTTCTTATTTGCAAAATAGTTAGGCAAATGTCATCTAAAACTATTCCAAATTTCAAGTTGATACCATTAGTAGTTCTCGAGATATCCAGCTGTGACAGACAGACAGACAGACAGACAGACAGACTGAGTCACACCATAAGGGTTCCTTTTTACCATTTTGGTACGGAACCCTAAAAAGCATTGAAAAGTTTGGTGACTGAAGAGCTTTTATGGAAAAGATGTTGTGTTTTTTAAAATAGTATGTGAATAGATATCTGAACTATAGTAGTAACATTGAACATAATAATATGCCCTAGCTACATGCTTCAGTTATTATTCGACATTCGTTTACGTTTTTAACGTTTTAGAAAATGAAAATCAAAGAAGTCAAGAAATATAAAATTAAATAGAAAAAACCTGCCCATCTCATCTTAATGGGGACGTTATATCTACTCTAAAATATGCAAAGCAATAAGCAAATATTGTAGGCCCACATAACGAATTAAATCTCCATAAATTATTCAAATTCGCTATTATGTTCGTGAGAATAGAAATTAACATGACCAACATTACCAATAATTCGACCAAACGGCAACTTTCATTTATAATATTTCGCATAATGATCTAGCTAGGGAAGGTATTCGGAGAATGTTATGATGGCCAAGAAGACACAGTGTCGGTCGGTGCCACACCCGCCGCTTTCATCGGCTGGAATTACAAGTACACGGAAATATTGAGTCAGTTGTATGATTCGAAATGGCTCGACAGACAGATCTTCTTGAAAATTATGTAACTTTTGACAAAAAGCGAGAGAAATGGACAGTAATAAAAATTGCAGCGAGTAGATTTTCATTGCGAAGTTTAGTTACTTACCTGTTTGGTCAACATGATGAATATCATTTGCGGAAGTCACTTCTGCAATTTCTATCGCGCGTCTAATCTTCGCTTAAAAGGAGTTCTAAGTCCAGTCGAATCAGTTGCGAGATTCCCAATCCCTGGTTTAAGTTTGTGAGATTTTATTGTAGATACCTACCGTAAATGGCATTGTATTAAAAGGTCATACGCTCACCTCATCAGATAAATTTTCATTATGATAGAAGTAGATTTGAACCTATTTGAATATAGATTTCGAAAGTAACGCCGTTTTATTACAGACATCAAGAATGGCAGTTCTTTTGTTGTTAATTAATGCCTTTTACGGTTAGCAGGAACTTATATTTCAAAGTATACGAAATAAATGTAATTATTTTTGACACAAATCTTTTATCAAGTATACTATATTGACGTTTACATCCACCGATCACGGGTATCATTTAGGAAACGTACAATTTCGTTAATGCATTGTGCTCGTATCGATTGATCTCAGTATCATCTGTCTTCGATTTAAAAATGGGTTCTGTAGCCTTTATAGGAATAATAGCTTTGTTGCATCACTCCAGTTATGGGTGAAGATTGCTCATATCATGTCACAATCATCGGGATTAATTTCAGAGACGCACCATGACGGTATAGAAATTGAAGCAATGGGTTGACAGATTATCTACAATAATGATAGTATTGGTAACGTTAACGTATCATCAATTTGGGGTAATGAAACATGACTATATTGGCCATTATTATGTCATGATGAAATTACCTATAGTGAAATTCGTTTAAATCGGTGTGGTGTAGCGTCTGTTTTCCTTGGGTTAACGGTCTCGTGATATCACGACGAGGCAATTTATTCGCGATGTCACAGGTTGGTGTGATAGATAACATCATAGTTATAGGTACATCGTTTTAAATCTTACGTAGTATTGTTGCATGGTCTGTGTTATTGCAGCAACAAGTTAAAAGAAATCCTAAAATTTATATAAATTTATTCCTTGCATTTAGGATCGGAGGTTTTTTAAAATATGTTTTATGTTTTTATTACATAGATGATTTGAATTAAACTGTGATCTTTGTGGAAGGTTGTAATAGTATAAATAAAATGTTTTAGAATGTCAAGTACAATTTCTATCGTTGAATAAACAAAACGTTGTTCTGAAACATTAAACAAACCGTTCCAAATGTCGACATCAGTCAAACGTTCACGGATAGTCAGTAAAAGCTTTGTCGTTCCAACAAATTGCCAGATTCACAGCTCGTTGGGTAGGTAATCGCTCAATAAGGGAAGTCAGAGACAGCCTACACCATTTCACAGGATTAGGGGAATTTAATCGTAAATTCGTAATAGAGAGTGTAAGCAATAAGTCGCAAGAAATTTGTTAAAAGTATAAAAAGTTTTGTATTTGATATTAGCTTAGCACTCTTGATATTTTCAAACAAGACTGAAGCCAACAAGGACGGTTTTATTTTCAAAGAAATAAAACGTACTTCGTTATGTCCTTACTTGACGACTAGGGGAGTAACTTTTAAATTTGTGTCGAAGGGTCGCTTTGTAATTCCCAAATGTCCTTGAAGTTTAAAGAAACTTCAAGGATGCAATGTCGCTTTTCTTTTCTCAGTCCTCTTTTTAAATCTATATACAGGGTTATTTGTAAAACACCAAAAACCTCGCAGGAGTAGATTACTAACATCATCAACAACAACATTTGTTCTACAACTTTTCCGAAAACAGACAAAAAATATCGACTTTTCATACAAAACTCGATCAGCTGTTCAGGACATTTGTATGGAGAGTCAAATTTTTTGCCAGTTTCGGAAAAGTCGTAGAACAAAAGTTGTTGTTTATGATGTTAGTAATCTACTCCTGCGAGGTTATTGGTGTTTTACAAATAACCCTGTATATAAAAATGAATCCCTATTTCCCTTGGTCGCGCATCACGCGTGAACGGTTGGACCGATTTCACTAATTTTTTTTTTTGTGTTTGTTATTATCAGGAGAAGGTTCTTATGAATGAAAAAATTAAGAAAATTGCGCGGAAAATTTGAAAATTTAAGAATTCCTAACCACTATATAAAATTATTTTGGACGATATAAACTTTTTTAATGTAACCTTATGACGTTTGACATAGAATTGACAGAATGCGTGCTGCAAATATCGTCAAGAGGGTGTAAAAAAACTGAATATCGTTTAAAACAGATGCTTCGGTCGGAGTTATTTTATTGATTAAATACATGTAAAATAATTAATAATATTCATCACTAAGACAGGACAACGTCTGTTGGGTCAGCTAGTTACATTATACTTTGTATAATCTTTAAAGTTTGGTTAATTACTAGATCATGACATCGGGTTGGACAACCACCTATCACTTCGGCTGTATGTTGCCGGACTACTCGATGAAGCCGGAACCTCTGAGGATGCTGCGGTTTCTATGGTGGACGCTTATACTGAAGATCTTGGAGCTGTTTGAGACGGTCTTCTTCATCTTGAGGAAGAAGGAGCAACAGGCATCGTTCCTACATGTTTATCACCACGTCAGCACTTTCATCATCGTTTGGGCTGCCGTTAAATATATTGGGGGTAAGTATTATTTATTACTAAGATGTATAAAACAATAACCGGGCCAAGAATGTCAAGATACCCTGGTTCCATAATTTCATAAAAAAAATTGTTCTATTTTTTATTAGACAAAAAGATAAGTGCTATCCGAAGTAGGTGAAAAAGGCTATCAATATAAGTAACCTTAAAAACCAAGCTCTAATCCTTATGATACAATTAGTCGTAAGTATTTATTAGGTAGTCTTTTATTATAATATTCTGTAGGTTTTACTTGAAAAACTCTCAGTTATTCATGTGTAATAAACATTTTAAAGATTATCTCTATTTTTACTTTAAGATTACCAGAGATCTTTGATACACTGCGTATCAAAGATTCTGATTTAACCTAGACCGCATCTGCATCCCACCTTCATAAATCAGAAAAGTACGTACAGAAAGGTTTTATGCAAGCAAAGGGAATGAAAGGCAAAGGGAAACTTAAAAGGTTTGACGTCAGAAAGAGTTCTCTTTAATCTTGCTTGAAGTAAGTATATATATGTATTTATTTTCAAGAAAACGAAGACTTCATTTTGAACTATTGAAAGGATACTTAGATTCAAACCGAACCAACGCAATGACTAATATGCGAAATCTAACTATTTTTAGAAACGTTGCAGCCCATCAATTAGCTAACGAGCTATTCAAAGCAAACACTGTATCGATTACTACCCGCCTTTTGGTGACGTAAAACACAGCCTTAATTCTGAAATATTGAAAGAACAACCTTTCAATTCGTACCAAAGAATGACTAATACAAATTTAGCTATCCTGAGAAATGTTGCAGCTTGCAGCCCATCAATTAGCTAACGAGCTATTCCAAGCAAACACTGCATCAATTGCTGCCCGCCTCTTGGTGACGTAAGACACATTCACCATACAACTGGGTCAGTACTGCTGCAGCTCGATTAATCTATGTTTTCAATATATTATGTCAATCATTTCTGCGTGGAGTAGTAAATCACATTCTCTTTAGAGGCAGTGCTCACTATAGGTGAAGTGACTAGGTTTAGCGTTTAAAATTGGCGGTTTTTTAAATACTTGATTCATTATTTGTATGATGATGAAGCATACTGTTTTACAAACTGTTGACGTTAAAATATTCTAATGAATCTGCTTCTGCTTCCAGTCAATCTCATCCGGGAAAACTGTGTAAGTATATTTTATAAACGAAGAATGCCTCATCATCATCATCTCAGCAGCACGACACCCACTGCTGGGAGAAGTCTCCCCCAAGGATCTCCGTAACGATCGGTCCTGCGCTGCCCGCATTCAGTGGCTTCCCGTTATCTTTCGGTCCACCTTGTCGGGGGCCTACCCACGGAACGTCGTCCGGTGCGCGGTCGCCATTTCAGAACCTTTTCGCCCCAACGGCCATCGGCTCTTCTCGCTATGTGTCCTCCCGCCCACTGCCACTTCAGCTGAGCAATCCTTCGAGCGATGTCGGTCACTTTAGATCTTAACTTCTCCTTCGGATATCCTCATTCCTAATTCGATCATGTAGGGAAACGCCGAGCTATCTCCATTGAACGCGCGCTGGGTGACCTTGAGCCTTCTTATGAGACCCATAGTTAGCGTTTCAGAAGAATGTTTGTACAAGATTATTAGTAATGTCAAGAAAATTATAATCATTACCACAGTCATTACTTTGAAATAGCTCTACAAAGAAACGTAGTGGCCGTGTTTTTATGCGTATAGGTAATTAATAGTACGAGTAGAACAGTTACATTGTCAAGAACAACTTGCATTGGACTACCCAATGCAAGTTGTTCTTGACAATGTAATGTAACCCAATTTGGGTAGGTCAGGTCTAATCTAAACCGTCTGATTTTTTTTTCTAAGTATTAGACTTGCTTTGCCCCAATCTGTATAGTCAGTACTCAGCCTTAATGCATGTAGTTGATTGAGCTATAGTCTGATTGGCCGATTTTGTGTTACACAGTATTTGTGGACGGTCCACTTTGATGAGTCATTCGATTTCAAATTCGAATAATCGACATTAATTGTTGAATAATCGACTCAATTTGTATCGTAACTCGGGCTTCTTATATTCTTTATATCGTGTTTTGTTACATCTGAAGTTGCTTATCAATTAAAAAGCATTTGATTGAGTAAGGCTCGTTTTCAAATATCTGATATTTATAAAGTAACAAAATTAAGCCGTTCAACTTACGAGAAGCAAATTTCAAACGAAAGGTCCATAATTAGAAGGCTGTAAATCTTTTCTTAGACAGATAAGCTACTTGACACTTTAACAATAAAGTAGGTACTTAAAGTCCTCAAACTGGAAACGGCTTTTATCTTGTTTCCGAAACATAAAGTTTAAGACGATAAATTTAACAATTGAAATGTTTCATCTATTAGATAATATAATTCAAGTATCTGCCGTTTACAAAGCACTAATAAACAGTTACATAACTAAGCTTATTACAGCTGTTACAAGTTTAGCACTAATCCCTGTTACATAAAAACAACAGTGTTATCTGCTGCTCTGAAACTGTCACAACCGGAGGTTATCCGGTATAGATTTAGGCGATAGCTCAACTACAATAGACTGTTATTAGTAAACAAGAGCTTGGGTAGAAATGAGATGAATAGAACTACGCGTGTTAAAATTAAACACTTTTACCTACCGATCTTTGGGCGTTGTTCATTCCACAGACAGACTATTGTAATTTTAGTAAGAATTTTCTTAATCAGAATTTTTCGTTTTCATACCTACCTTTATTGAAATAGGAAAGTCGTTTACGAAGGTTCGTGTCGTCGTGGGAGATATTTTTAAGGAAATCTTTTGTTTAGAAACTTAAACAATTCATAGTCAAGATGAGGGACAAGGTTTTCTAATTAATTAAAAATAAACAAATCAAAATAAAATTTTAACATGAAAGGTGTTGCGTAGTTATCAACAAGCATCATATAAGTATTTGATAAGTGATGAGAAACGTGCAAACCTTAACGTACAGTCGCCCTCAAAAGTAGGTGAACAGAATACTACCTCTCGTCTACGAATTCATCCGCGTGCAATTTCGTTTTCCTTAAGAATATAAGAAAAATAGTAGAATTAGTTATTTAAAAAAAAAATAACTCGTGTCGTTTGAGTGTTGTTTGTGAAGACACAATTGAATACACGAACATAATGCGTTGAATTTAAGCTCGTGAATGGTTCGTTTGTTTTACGTATGTGTGGTTGGTTTGTGGGACTCTGTGCGTCTGCGGGCACTGTGAGACCTCATAGTAATGTCTGTGAATACGGGTGTAGCTTACTAAACTGTTCAGAGCTACTTTTGAGGACGACTGTACGTATCGGCGATTGGATTTCAAACATTTCCACCTCACGTAGCCAATTAGTCCGGATTGCTCTGCCCGCTAATTGCACCGTATTTAGTAATTACACGTAAATTAAACGAAATCAGTCGTTAATATACCTAATACAATCCACATTATGTAAGCAAGCGAAGATTAATAAAGATCATTATAAATTAAGAAATAAAAGTCATAAAACCTTTAAGAGGCATATTACGTTTCGACTGTGATTTTAGCATAAAATGGCCAATTTTGGGGTTCTCGATCTCAGAAACAAAAATACACTAACAATTTTGACTTATTGAATAGTGTAGAATAGCTATTGGGATAGTTCGTAGCGGCCACGCTTTTTAGAAAATTTGTTTAACTTTATAATTAAACAAAAAATTGCAGAGAAAGATTTTCATAAAATTCGCGAAGGCACTTTTTTCAGCTCATGGAATTAACTACTGTGCTAAACAAATGAAATAAAAAAAAATTGAATATTATCTCTAATATAGGCGAATAGTTCATAGCGGCCTCGGAATTTTGAAATTATGTATGGAATATGTGAAAAAAAATCCCAATCAAAAACCATAAAACTACTAAAAACGCTCAAAATTAACTGTGAATTTCTCCTAGATACATAATTATTATTACGTAAAATTTATATCAGAATAATCTTTACTTCATAAGAAAATCAAATTTTATACTTTTATTTGTTGTTTGTACTTGTTTTTCTTTCTGTGTATGTTCAAAGTTGACTCAAAGAAATCGTTCACCAACTTTAATTTTCCTTTCTAACCCTTTAACTTTCCAGTGTATCATCATATTACTTTTTGCCGCGAACACATATTAAATGTATTTAGTAGACCCAAAGGTTTCTCTAGGTTGTAGCGTTAAAATCCGTCAAAATCGAAATTTCGACGAAAAAATGTGATATAATAGTTTTGGATGGCGTAAAAGTTATTATTTTCGCTCAGTTATAAATAGCCTACAGTTTGCTCGGTAGTCAAACTATGACCATTATTTATCGAAAAGTTAAAATAAATAATATTAGATTGACAAAAAGTGGACCAACGTTTTGCCTTTGCATATTTAAGTATAATTATTTAGATTTTCCAGAAAGTTATAGGCAAAGTGCAAAGCACCCTTCTTTCTATAGTTATTTTTTTCCTTTATCGTACCAAGTTTTGGATCGTCTAGCATCCAACAACAAAGTAATCCAACAATGGATTAAAGGGCATAGTGGATCACACGGGAACGACGCCGCCGATGAGCTGGCTAGAAGGGGATCTTCCACAATAGTGGCAGGACCCATACCCATCCTGCCACTCCCGTTCAGCCAACTGCGCTCATGGGTAAGACAACGTACTCGTGCTGCACATAATATTCGTTGGGTAGATCTAACAAGCTGTAGACAGTCCAAGTTGGCGATGACCGCAGTCTCGCCGCGGTTGACCTGTAGACTGCTCAGCCTTAATCGTCCAGACCTCCGAATAGTTGTAGGTACACTTACAGGTCACCTAGCTTTAAACCTTGGAGAGGAATTCTCGAAAAACTAGCATTCAAATAAGGAATGTCCCGAAACAAAAGGGAGAAACTAAAGATAAACTATTTGATATGCTATTGAAGTTATCATCGTCCCTGGGAATCAACATAGAAAAAACGGAACTTCGAGATGTTTATCGTATTCCTTCAAAAGCCGACCAGGCAAATTCCATGATTATTGCGGAGTTTTCGTCTACTCTAACTAAGATTAACTTTTTGACGGCAAGTAAGAAACATACTTCTACAGCCATCAGACTAAAAACAGAACAACTCAACTCTGGGCATTTAGGCCTTGAAGGGCCTAAAACTGAAATTTACTTGTCTGAGCATCTTACTACCCAGGCATCACGCTTACATTTTCTAGCCCGCGAATTCCGTAAAGATATGGGCTATGATTACTGTTGGATTTCAAATGGACTAATCTACTTGCGTAAGAAACAAGGTGACCCCTACATATTGGTAAAAAACGAAGGACAACTACATTTACTTAGAAATAAGTGACTAGTTACTTTAATTAGATACTCTGCTGTTTTAACTCTTATGTACAATTGTAACTTACTCCTCAGTGCGTTTCCTATACTTAATTTAAGCTCACAAACTTACACTAAACATACTCACTATATATACTACAAAAACTTTAATCAACATCTCATTCAAGCACACTTCACAACTTATCTTTATATCAATAAACACCATCATACCCCACCACTCACCTGTAAACCCATAGTTGAATCCTGTTCGAAATCTACGTCTGACATTAAGTTCCACAGTCAAAAATTTTTGTGTGCACTCCTTACAGTATTTCTCACTTTAAATGTGTATAAATAAGATGGATGGTCAAAATAATATTCAAGATGATTTAGACAACTTAGGTAATCCGACTTGCACTCGTGTTACCGATCCATTCGAGTTTGCACAACAAGTTAAAGTAAATCCGAATTCTTTGACTATAATCACAGCGAATATAAGAAGTATTCAGCACAATCTTGACAAGTTTCTTGTATTTGTTACGTCTCTGAACACAGATATAGATCTAATTATTTTAACAGAATGTTGGACAAACGAAAACAAACCACCCCCATCATTAACAAATTTTCAAGTATATTACACAAAAAGAACCATAAACCAAAACGATGGGGTGGTTGCCTATGTGCGCGAAGGAATTGCCACCTTAGCTAGTGAACCAGTTGTACAAGATGGTAACTGCTTGGTTTTGAATATTCAGGACAGTTATACAGTCATTTGCTCATACAGACCTCCTTGTTTTCAGAACCCCTCCAAATATCTCGACTCTATTGAGCAGGTTTTACAAAATGCAAAATCTAAAACTATCATATTTACCGGTGACATAAATATAAATACTATTCCGAATCAAATAACTGTTCATGGCGCAAGCTACTTAAGCCTCATGGCATACCATGGTCTACTACAGGGCATTGATAAACCAACGCGGGAAAATTCGTGTATTGATCATTTCATGGTTAAGACACTACATAACTGGCAAACATTCATTTTTGACCCTCTGACAGACCATTCTCCCTTACTTCTAGTTTTAAACGATGTAGACATTACGAAGCAGATAGGCAACTCCAAAAAAATTGTAATTGATTACACTTCCATGAGACAACGCTTAGCAGAGATAAACTGGACTGAATACTATCAACTAAGTAATGTCAACGAGGTAGCATGCTGTTTAGTGGCTACACTGCAGTCAGTAGTAGACTTAAGCAGTAATATTGTTAAAATACCCCACAGAAAACAATGTCTGAAGCCTTGGATTACGACAGGCATTCTTAAATACTGCAATTATCGGAACAGGTGCAATAATTTGATAAAACAAATAAAAATACAATATTATCGTAAACAATTTATTAAAAATAAAGGTGACTACAAAAAAACCTGGGATCTCATTAAGGACGTTTGTAATTCTAGTAAGAATAATTGCAGTATTTTGATTTTAGTGCTGCATCGTCTGATTTCATCTTACACTGGTTTTGCAGCTTATTCCTAATTCTTATTGAACAAATACAAAAGCTGATGCACTTCTTAATACCAAAGCAACTCCCACACAATCTTTGGATATGGTTAACGACTACTTCACTTCAATAGGGCAGGAACTAGCAGACAAAACCCTGAAAAAACTGGGTCTAACTGAGGAATACCTAGCAAAAGAGGCATCATCTGCCAGCTCACCATCTGAGTCCCTTCTACTATTACCCACCAACTGTGATGAGGTAAAGAAAATTATAGCAAATATGAAAAATAACTGTGCTCCAGGACATGACAATATAACGACGAGAGTCCTTAAAAATGCTTGTCATTATATATTGGAACCGCTCACTCATTTGATAAACCTCAGCCTTGAAACTGGAACTTTTCCAGACGCATTCAAAACAGCCATAGTCTCTCCAATATATAAGTCGGGGCAAAAAGATCTGCCGTCTAATTACAGACCAATATCATTGATACCGACACTATCTAAAATTATCGAAAAAATTGTTAATAACAGACTAGTAGCATATTTGGAGAAGTACAGACTACTAAGTTCATGCCAATTTGGGTTTAGAAGAGGAAGATCGACTGAGGATGCTGTTCTTCAGTTGACCTCATCAATACGACGGAACCTAGACAACAACAAGAGATGCCTAGGTATATTTCTTGACCTACAAAAGGCGTTTGACACTGTATCGATACCTATTCTTATAAAAAGATTGGAAAACGTAGGTGTTAGGGGCTTACCTCTCGAATGGTTCCGGTCTTATCTGACTGGCAGGTCTCAATACGTCAGAATAAACGAGCATACGAGTAATAATGCTGACTGCTCATTTGGTGTGCCACAGGGTAGTACCCTAGGCCCAACCCTTTTTTTAGTTTATATCAACCAACTTTGTAACCTAGAAATATCGGGAGCTGAAATTTTCATGTTTGCAGACGATACCGTACTTCTCTTTAACGAAACTTCCTGGGATGGTATACGTAGTCTTGCTGAAAAGGGCTTGGGCAGGGTGGTAGCATGGTTGGAGGATAATCTACTTACCCTTAACACTGCTAAAACAGATTACATCTGCTTTAATATCTCATCACAGACTAGTCCTAATGATGACTTCAAACTACAGATCCACACATATCCCTGTAATAGGAAACCTTTAATTGCTCCAGCTACCTGTTGTTGTCCATATCAAACACAAGTAAAATCTACCAAATACTTGGGCGTCATAGTGGACAATAATATTAATTGGGGCCCACAGTTAACAGCTGTCGCTAACAGAACGCGAAAGATGATTTATATATTCAAAAACCTACGAGATGTGGCTGGTAATGACATACTTACTTTAACATATAAATCACTGTCTGAAAGCGTGTTGTCTTATTGTATCTGTGCTTGGGGTACTGCATCAAAATCACACCTGATTGAAGTAGAACGGGCCCAAGGGGCAACATTAAAAGTTATGATGAGGCTACCCTTCCGCTTTCCGACCACTGAACTTTATAAACAGTGTGGTATGCTTTCGGTGAGGAAACTGTTCGTGTATCAGTCCCAGCGACGATACCACCGATACTCAGTACCATTGCTTCCCCCTAGCGACAAACGAATTATTAAAGTCCCCTTGCCTAGATGCAGAACGGCATTTGCAAAGAAAAGCTATGAATACTATGGCCCAATGCTTTACAATAAATTACACAAAAACGATATAAAAACAGTCATGAAGTACAGCAACCATAAATTTAAGTGCATGTTGGTGAATAAATTGTTAAATTTGGATTATGATGAAACTGAAAATCTTTTTGAAGAAATACGATGATAAATAACACTACACAACACTAACACTTACGCACACATCTCATTCACATACTCACTCACTCACACACACTTATCCACACATCTACTCACCCTTACATACACAAACGCACTGAACTATTAATAAGTGTAAGGTAAAAAAAAAGCCAACCTACCTCTTTTTATTTTTTTATTTTTATTACTTTGTATTTTTTTTTACTTTTAAGAAAGACACAATGTTATAGTGCCATTCTCTGGGAGAATCCGGGGCCTGCAGCACAGTTTTAAACTACCGTGGGCTCCGGCGTCTTATCTTTATTTGTGTAAAAATTATTGTGTTTAAATAAATAATTTGTTATTGTTGTTATTGAAACCGACAACTATTCATCATGAATGCGACAGACAGTCCCCTATGTAGAGGATCCCCTATGTGGAGAAAAGAGCCCATCACCAATACCAATACCAATACCATTCCTTTATCGTAAAAGAAGCGTAAAAGTTATACGAAGTCTGCTACGAGTACCACAGAATAAATTAAATATGCTACTGTAACTCTTTGCCCCATCTAGTGAGGCAAAGAATAAATTAAATATGCTACTGTAACTCTTTGCCCCATCTAGTGAGGCAAAGAGTTACAGTAGCATATTTAATTTATTCTGTGGTACTCGTAGCAGACTTTGTATAACTTTTACGCTTCTTTTACGATAAAGGAATGGTATTGGTATTGGTATTGGTGATGGGCTCTTTTCTCCGCATTTAGACTCCCATTTGGTCCGTTATGCGTGAACACAGCATGGTGTGGCTAGTCAAGCCATCCCAGCTCCTTCCAGAAGCGCAGAAGCCTCCTGGGGCGTTCACAGGCTTCTAGGAGCGACCTCACGTCTTTGAGGATTTCTGCCCGGTGTGTGGCCAAACCCACGCACTCCAGGATCACGTGGGCAGCTGTTTCCTCTGCGTCCAGGCATCCTCTACATAGGGGACTGTCTGTCGCATTCATGATGAATAGTTGTCGGTTTAAAGCTAGGTGACCTGTAAGTGTACCTACAACTATTCGGAGGTCTGGACGGTTAAGGCTGAGCAGTCTACAGGTCAACCGCGGCGAGACTGCGGTCATCGCCAACTTGGACTGTCTACAGCTTGTTAGATCTACCCAACGAATATTATGTGCAGCACGAGTACGTTGTCTTACCCATGAGCGCAGTTGGCTGAACGGGAGTGGCAGGATGGGTATGGGTCCTGCCACTATTGTGGAAGATCCCCTTCTAGCCAGCTCATCGGCGGCGTCGTTCCCGTGTGATCCACTATGCTCTTTAATCCATTGTTGGATTACTTTGTTGTTGGATGCTAGACGATCCAAAACTTGGTACGATAAAGGAAAAAAATAACTATAGAAAGAAGGGTGCTTTGCACTTTGCCTATAACTTTCTGGAAAATCTAAATAATTATACTTAAATATGCAAAGGCAAAACGTTGGTCCACTTTTTGTCAATCTAATATTATTTATTTTAACTTTTCGATAAATAATGGTCATAGTTTGACTACCGAGCAAACTGTAGGCTATTTATAACTGAGCGAAAATAATAACTTTTACGCCATCCAAAACTATTATATCACATTTTTTCGTCGAAATTTCGATTTTGACGGATTTTAACGCTACAACCTAGAGAAACCTTTGGGTCTACTAAATACATTTAATATGTGTTCGCGGCAAAAAGTAATATGATGATACACTGGAAAGTTAAAGGGTTAGAAAGGAAAATTAAAGTTGGTGAACGATTTCTTTGAGTCAACTTTGAACATACACAGAAAGAAAAACAAGTACAAACAACAAATAAAAGTATAAAATTTGATTTTCTTATGAAGTAAAGATTATTCTGATATAAATTTTACGTAATAATAATTATGTATCTAGGAGAAATTCACAGTTAATTTTGAGCGTTTTTAGTAGTTTTATGGTTTTTGATTGGGATTTTTTTTACATATTCCATACATAATTTCAAAATTCCGAGGCCGCTATGAACTATTCGCCTATATAAGAGATAATATTCAATTTTTTTTTTATTTCATTTGTTTAGCACAGTAGTTAATTCCATGAGCTGAAAAAAGTGCCTTCGCGAATTTTATGAAAATCTTTCTCTGCAATTTTGGGTTTAATTATAAACTTAAACAAATTTTCTAAAAAGCGTGGCCGCTACGAACTATCCCAATAGCTATTCTACACTATTCAATAAGTCAAAATTGTTAATGTATTTTTGTTTCTGAGATCGAGAACCCCAAAATTGGCCATTTTATGCTAAAATCACAGTCGAAACGTAATATGCCTCTTAAAGGTTTTATGACTTTTATTTCTTAATTTATAATGATCTTTATTAATCTTCGCTTGCTTACATAATGTGGATTGTATTAGGTATATTAACGACTGATTTCGTTTAATTTACGTGTAATTACTAAATACGGTGCAATTAGCGGGCAGAGCAATCCGGACTAATTGGCTACGTGAGGTGGAAATGTTTGAAATCCAATCGCCGATACGTACAGTCGTCCTCAAAAGTAGCTCTGAACAGTTTAGTAAGCTACACCCGTATTCACAGACATTACTATGAGGTCTCACAGTGCCCGCAGACGCACAGAGTCCCACAAACCAACCACACATACGTAAAACGAACCATTCACGAGCTTAAATTCAACGCATTATGTTCGCGTATTCAAGTGTCGTTTGAGTGTTCTATTTTTCGAATGACAACTCGTCTTGTCTCAAACGACACGAGTTCTTTTTTTTAAATAACTAATTCTACATTTTTCTTATATTCTTAAGGAAAACGAAATTGCACGCGGATGAATTCGTCGACGAGAGGTAGTATTCTGTTCACCTACTTTTGAGGGCGACTGTACGTTAAGGTTTGCACGTTTCTCATCACATAACGGACCAAATGGGAGTCTAAATGCGGAGAAAAGAGCCCATCACCAATACCAATACCAATACCATTCCTTTATCGTAAAAGAAGCGTAAAAGTTATACGAAGTCTGCTACGAGTACCACAGAATAAATTAAATATGCTACTGTAACTCTTTGCCCCATCTAGTGAGGCAAAGAGTTACAGTAGCATATTTAATTTATTCTGTGGTACTCGTAGCAGACTTCGTATAACTTTTACGCTTCTTTAATGACGTTAATGGACAAGTCAAATGGACAAGTGAAGTGTCAAAATTGGCTTTGTCAAAGTTTCTTTTTCCTAAGTTTTCTACAGTTGACACCAAGGAAATTATAAGTAATTCGTACGAAGTACTTATAATTTCCTACAACTTATAACTTATAAGTACGATGTACGTACGAAGTACTTATAATTTCCTTGGTGTCAACTGTAGAAAACGTAGGAAAAAGAAACTTTGGCAAAGCCAATTTTGACACTTCACTTGTCCATTTAACTTGTCCATTAACGCCATCTAGTGAGGCAAAGAGTTACAGTAGCATATTTAATTTATTCTGTGGTACTCGTAGCAGACTTCTGGTATTAAGGTATGATTCCGATGTCAGCAGCACTGCTGCGCGACACTGCTGCGCGACAGTGCTGCGCAGGACTGCTGCCGAGCTCGGAATGTAGTCTCATATAAACCTATAGAGAATGTATGGGGACCGGTGGTGTTGCGGCAGCAGTGTCGCGCAGCAGTGTTGCGCAGCAGTGTCGCGTCGCTTCTCCGCTCACATCAAATTGAGCCTTTCAAACGTAACATTAGGGTTCAATTTGGAGTGCACTGCTGCGGCAACACTGCTGCTGCTGCCGAGATCGGAATCATACCTTAACTTTGTGTCAACCAAGGAAGTTATAAGTTATAACTTCCTTGGTTGACACTTGCCTGTTTATCAACGTCATATGTCGAGCCTACAGTTTTTTGTCATTTTGAAAATCACTCACTATCATTATATTAAAATCAAGGATTTAAATCTTTGATTAAAATAGGTAAAGACATCACAACTTTGAAAAAAAAACCCATAAGTAATATCAAAGGTTCAAAGCAGCTGGTCTGTGGAAAAAGTTTGTCGTTTTAAAAACAGCAAACAGTGTTGTTTGTCCAAGGTTCGGTTACGAGCAAACAAGCTGGCTTTGTCGCCACCGTAATGGGTCGCAAACCCATAACGCGAATCCCCAACGAGACGGTTTTGTGGACAAAGATCGCCATTTTAGATCTAAAGGATTACGGAAACAACTTTCTAGGTTTAGCGCGGTAATATTAATTGTAAAAGTTAAAAGAAAATTGACTAAAAATGATAATGAAATAACCGACCACGCAGACGAAATCGCGGGTGGTCGCTAGTGAGTTATAAATGATACTTGATAATATGAGCACTTTAGTGGGGTTTTGAGGGAGCCGGTAAGTTCAGTAGTCCACTAATGGGCCAATAACTCTCACGCCAGTGGCCTGACAAAACTCATTAATCTGATTACCCGTAGCAAGTACAGTGTACATTTTGTTATGACAATGCGTGTACACGCATGACTAACTTTAAATTAATATTTTAGTGAATTGGTTCTTTAACGTCTTTTCTGATAGTTGTATTTGGATGTTGTTTTCGAGTAGGCTTGGGCTTAGACAAAAAACCGGTCAAGAGCGAGTCGGACTCGCGCACCGAGGGTTCCGTACCATCATAATTGCACCATTAAACCACACTACACAGTAGAATAATAAAATTAGTATTGCAGTTTTAGGTCAGCGCCATCTCTTGATCGATAGTGGAACTAATGTTAACTTTTTTAGAAATTTGATCATTTCAAAAAAAGTGTGCTTTGAGATATCGTTATATTTTTCCTGTAATCTTTATATAAACTGCTATCACATAGAATTATTTCAGATTTTTCTCTTTGCAAACTTCGGAGATAAGGGGGGGAACGGTATTTTTTTTACATTTTTCATCATAAGTCGAAAACTATGCGGTCTAGAAAAAAAAGAAAAAATGATTAAAAACGTGCGAACGGAGCTCTTTCATATGATACCCCACATGCCCTAGTAGCCCCACTTCAAATTTTTAAGACCCTTTTTCAGGCCCTGCTGTAAAAAAGATATTTATTTTTTTATTTATTTCTTATTTGCAAAATAGTTGGGCAAATGTCATCTTAAACTATTCCAAATTTCAAGTTGATACCATTAGTTCTCGAGATATCCAGCTGTGACAGACAGACAGACAGACTGAGTCACACCATAAGGGTTCCTTTTTTACCATTTTGGTACGGAACCCTAAAAAGGGAAAACTTATTATAGTTATTTAGTATTTCATCATATCAGCCCCAACTAGGGTTACCAGATAGTACCTATATCTAAAAATTCTGACAAAAAGCCTGATTTTTACTAAAAAAGTCTCGACATTTTGCTAAAGCACCCACACCGAGCGACGTAATTACGATAACACAATTTATCTTTTAATAAATAATTTATTGTTGTTTCTTGTTATAATGACGTGTCAAATAATATTTCAAGTACTTAGACAAAAAAGTATTCGTTTTTTTTAAGCTTTAGTTATTTTAAAATTGATTATTTATTGCAAAATTAGTTGATTGTTTTACATACTGAAAAGGTTCTAGTTAATGGGGTTGGCAACGCAAAGCTAATTGTAGATGTCGCTGCGTACGCTTGTTCCTAAGACTGTAGACGTTCAGAACAAAATGTATGGTAAAATCGGTATTTATTTTGTGGTATTTTGTACCGAAAAAGACCCATTGACCCAAAATGGATATAAGAGACTATTCTACAATGCAAATGCCGGAATTGAAGCCAAATTAAGACGTTTTTATTCTTACAGTATTTATCAATTTTTCCTATGTCCAGATTTTTCGGAAATTTGTAAGTGCCAACATTTTTAAAGCCTATTACACAGAATTTAATCATTTTAAAGCTAAAAACACGATTTTTTAAAGTAAAAGTCCTTTGTTTTCATAGCTCTCGTGGAACAAGCGTACGCAGCGCCATTTTGACAGTTGCCTTCCCCATTGTTGGGTACAAAAAAAGAAAAATAAATTAAGTTAATTTCTAAGGTTCGTTTTCTATCATATTGTGAATTATCCAAAAAAGGCCGACATTTTCTAAGACCGGCCGGAATCCTGACAGTGACCCAAAAAGCCTGACTTATCAGGACAAATCCTGACGTTTGGTAACCCTAAAATTCAATTATATTATCTAATCAGATGCTCCTTGCTAACACATACATCACTTGACACATATTGATATTAATATGCGAACAAGCATTATGTTAATAGTGCAATATATCTTCTCTCTGAAGACCAAGAACTCCTGCCACACAGATGGATTAAACCGCCTAAGGCAACTAGAGCAGGGTAATGATAATGAAATAGATAAAATAAAAATAGATTTAAGGGCTATTTAGCCCTGGGTGAAGTTTTTAAGCATTTATCACTCTAAATATAGAATCCCCCTGGATAAACTGGTCATTTTCTCTTTTAACGTAAATGTAGGGAGCTATTTTTGGTTTTAATGAGTTTTTTGAATAGGTATTGATGTTTTTTTCATATAGTATTAGGTAATGCGGAATGTGCGAAAAAAATCAATTTGGCTGAATATTTTTTCATAGGTAGGAATAAGCTCTCTTAGTAATAGAAAAAAGTTTCAGAATTTTCGGTTGCGTATAAATAAAAATAAAAAATAAAGTCACTTCGACTTCACAAATATACGAAAGTAACAGCAGAATGGAGATTATTCCTTTGCCACCACCTGTCATAACCACAACATGCTATTAAAAAAAAGTTTCCACGCAAAATGACAATTTTTTTTTAATAGGTACTTGCTGTGGTTGTGGCGGCAAAGGTATTATCGCCATTCTGCTGTTACTTTCGTACATTTGTGACGTCGAAGAGACTTTAATTTATTAAAAAATTTTGACGCAACCGAAAATTCTGAAACTTTTTTCTAAAACTAAGGGAGCTTATTCTTACATATAAAAAAAATATTCAGCCATTTTTATTTTTTTTGGACATTCCCCATTGTTAATTTATAAGTACCTAAGTAAGTATAATGTTTTGTAACAATAAAAATAAATTTCAAAAATTTAAAAACACGACTGCCCTGCTAAAAACAAACTAAAAAGTTAAATAACAAGTGTCATTGCAGTCGGGGGACCATTTTGTGGAACAATTTTTAATCGAGGTCCCCCGACTACAGTGACACATGTTATTTAACTTTTTAGTTTGTTTTTAGCAGGGCAGTCGTGTTTTTATATTTATTTATTTTTATTTTACATATTTTAGTGACAAATTATACAGGGTTATTTTTAAAATACCAACAACCTCGCAGGAGTAGATTACTAACATCATATACAACAACATTTGTTCTACGACTTTTCTGAAAACAGACAAAAAAAAAACGATTCTCCATACAAAATGTCCGAACAGCTGATCGAGTTTTGTACGAAAAGTCGATTTTTTTGTCTGTTTTCGGAAAAGTCGTAGAACAAATGTTGTTGTTTATGATGTTAGTAATCTACTCCTGCAGGTTGTTGGTGTATTACAAATAACCCTGTATATTTTTGAAATGTGATCATTAAGGCCTTTCATTTGATGCCCATATTGTAATAATTGAAGAAAAACATTTTTTTTTCAAATTTGAAAATGGCGTCATACAGTCGCCATATTAACTTTTTTCAAAAAAAATATAGCCAGTGTCACTCAGAATGATGTAAGGATTCTAACAATACCCCAGACATCCAAATTTGTTGAGCCATTTGGAAGTAATGGTGGAATAAAGAAACTCACATACCCACAAACATACATTAACCCTGAACACATATACACTCTTTTTGCTTTAGGCAGTTATGTAAAAAAGACACACCAAACATTAAAACGTGATAGAAGTGTCTCGAGAGCTGAGAATTCGCGATACGAAATTATATTTTTTATCGATATGTCGCGTTATGTTCCAACTGATAAAACACATGATATTGAAAATATACATTTTATGCATATGTTACTACGTTTTTATCAGTTACTTATCCATAACACACAACTACACTACACGCGACCTGCCATAAATCATAGACAAATAATAAAAAGTTAGATAAGTATTTACTTAATGATTTTTATTTTATTGCATAGTAAATGGGAATTAATTAGGGATGACCTTCAAAAGATATTGAAATATATAATTACTTAATTGAAAAAAGAATAATACTTACATAAATCAAAATAACTATTGAACATGAAAAATCTGTTATTTAAACTGAATCGGTTTCCTTGTTAGGAAAAGTTTGTGTACTTACTTATACTTACAAGTATCTTGGAATACAATACAAATCCTTTATACTTAAGTGTTTGTAGTATCTTATCGTATTAAAACAAAAGCTTTACATTACAATAACAATTTTAGGATGGTTAAGCCTTTAATGCTGTAAGTAACTTAAACAGATCCCTAGAAGGCTACCAGTAATATTTCAACTCTTTATCGAAGCAACAAGCAAGATAATACGATAAGTAGGATGGAAAACATTTTCTTTTCTTGCAATATGCATCTTGGATCTAATCATCAGTCCCTTTTATAAAGCAGTAGCTTCCGCCCGCGACTTCATCCGCGTGGACCTTCGGAAAATCCCTAGGGAACCTTTGACCGGGATAAAAAGTATCCTATATTTTAATCCAGGCGATAAACTAATTGTGTTTCAAATTTCATCCAAATCTGTTCAGCCGTTTTTGCGTGATTGAGGAACAAACCCACAAACTTTTACTTATAATATTATAAGTAGGAAGTATGGATTATTGATTTTGTATTTATTAATTTTAATTTTCGTCCTGTCAATTTAACTCATGTTAATCGATTAAACAACATAATCTCGTAGTGTAAATGTATGTAAGTACCTAATAAATATGCGATAGTAGTATAACTTCTGTAGTCCTTCTATTCTGTGGTACAATCAAACCCTTATCCCCTATTTCAACCCATCCAACCCTGATTTCACAATAAAAAGATAGCCTATGTCCTTTCTCGAGCTCTACTTTATCTCTGTACCGAATTTCATCAAAATTGGTTCAGTAGTTTAGGCGTGAAAGCGTAACAGACAGAGTTACTTTCGCATTAAGTATATCCTTACTAAATTATAAAGTACTAGCTTCCGCCCGCGACTTCGTCTTCGTGGATATTATTTTGTCTATCCCTCGGGAAAAGTTCCTTTTTTCGGGATGAAAGGTACCCTATGTCCTTCTCTGTACCCCTGACAACGTGTGTGTAAAATTTCATGATGATCGGTTCAGTAGTTAAGACGTGAAGGCGTAACAAACAAACAAACAAACAAACAAACGGACTTTCGCATTTATAATATTAGTAAGGATGGAAGTATGGATATGGATTGTTTAATTATTTTCAGCTTTTTTCAGACCGGATATTCCGAAGTAGAGCATTTTTATGAGGGCATAGTTTGCTTTTACGATTCATTAGAATACCCGCAGCAAAATTTGCGAACCAACAGAACAGAATTCACACAGATATGCTAAGAAAAGAACTAGTAAACTGTGTTAAATTACATTACGAAGTTAGTAAATTGTGTGTAATTAATAACATTAAACATAAATAAAACGTTACCGAGCCGTGACCTATGTTGATCCTACGTAGGATTTTATTTCGGCACCGCAAAAATGTATGTAGATACATTTTCGCGTGTCACACTGAGCTTTCAATTTACATGCTAAAACATCGCAATATGACAAAAGACCTAACCACCCAAAACGTTAATTCCGCTATCTTTTTGAAACAAAACACATTTTACACGAAACATGGAATTCGTATATTGCATTTGTTTTAAATTAAATCGATAATTTTTTTAGCCTAGCATATATACCGCGAAAAAGGTTAGTAATCGAATAGAAGTATTTTTGGATCGAGAGTCAACACGATATTATGTCAAATTCAGGAATCCAAGTCATCTGACATTTCCAGAATTACATTATGAAAGCATTTTACTTCTCCACGGAGGATAACTGGATGTCTGAGCCGACATTTCATTTTAATCCATGCTAAAAATAAAACAAAATGCAAACAGGAATAAATAAACGCTCCTCGTATTTGTTATTGCTTCCAGACCAATAATATGTTGATTGTATCAGATACGCTGTTGAAAGTTATTTTTAACTTGATTATAAACAGATCAATAATATTATTATCTACATTTCTACCTTCGTTTAATAGTATGGCTTCTCTTCTACTAGCGCTTCTTTAATTATTTAACCTCCTTTTAACTTCATCTTAAGGCGATTTCTAAGGCGCAATAGCTCTACTTTTTCAAGATTCCGGGACATTTTTGGAAATTCCAGGACCAGAAACATACACTGAAATTCCAGGACAATCTCAATGGGTCCCGGCCACCTGGCAACCCTACTCCTAATTGAGGTCTCGGCTTCATTCTCGGAAACTTTTAGTTCATCATTTTATCTCAGGTTTGTTTTTGGTGGTAATTCTATATTCAAGTACTTTATCTTCGTCGTGTGGCTTCAGGCATAGTAGAATAGAATCCCACCTACCCTTCACTCAGGGGTGTCAAAAAGACCAATCAATCAAATTATCGGTCGATAGTTTGGTCGGGCCTTCAAACAGTATGAAGAAGTATGCAAGTGCACACATTACAGCGATTTGGTATCGGCCGATTCTTTACATTAAAAACAGTCCGACCCAACTATCGGCCCATAGAAAGTCTGTAGTTTGCAGGGACTCTAACACCTCTATGAACCAGATAATGGGCAATAGTGTTTTCCGAAGAAAACAGTCCAACACTGAAATCATTACCAGTTCGGTATCGGTACCGGTTTCATTGTTTAAAGTTCAGTTTTCCAAAAATCTAAATGTCAAAACTGACCACAGATCAGGGGCCCAATCGCGCTGATTCTGAATGATAAAACCAAAACCGTTACGTTGTCATTTAAGTTATATTGACCTAAAAATCTTTGGTTTAGCCTTAGAATTCTCATTTAAATTTTATAAGATTGTCATCACAGGCTACCTAGGCATAGCTTTCAATATTTTTAATAAAATTAAAGCGAGTATCTTTTTGTAAACGAAACTGAAACGGTACGGATTTAGTTTTGGTTTTATCGTTCAAAATTAGCCAGATTGGGCCCCAGACCACAGAATACATAATAGTACAACCCAGACAGAGAACTGACTGACAATGACAGCATAATAACATCAAAATGAATGATATTTTCCGCCATGATGTATTTTGTTGTGTTTGCATTTTTAATGCACAAGTTATTGTTAATACCAAAAACAAAACTATTTTAGAGAAATAATTGTGTGATTAGAATTTTATCCTTTATCTTTACCTTCTTACTTTTTGGTAAGTATACAGTACATAGACGTCAATAATTTTGGTACATTTCTAAACATTCGAAATTGACCCCGTGTTAATCTAAAAATAAAACCAGAGAAAGGGGATTAAGACTTGAATTACAATAGCACATTATATCCTCAGTCGGGACACATACCAATTTATTGCTATTTAATAATTCACAGGGAACTCTATCTATACCGCTGGAGAAAGCCTCGGAGTGAAATATCTGCCTAATAAATAATGCAGTGGCGAGCTAAAATAAAGCTTTAGTTGTTGGAAACCAAATGACCTACTTAATTTGGAGATATGCTGCTGGATTCACATTTACCAATATTACAGTGAAAAACAACGGAACGTATCTTTTTGGGAAACTACACAATAGTACAACTACAACTTAAAAATTGTTGTGTTCAGGGCCCTATTTCACCAAGTCGACATTTGTCAGTGACATATGTCGGTTAATTTTACAATTGTCATTACTTTAATTAGGGACAAGTATGTTGTGAAACAGCGATATTTTTTACAATTCGACATATTTGTAGATCTGTCAGTAATTCTTGATATGAGATTGGAGCTGAGTCAAGTTTGCGTGACAATTGTCGACTTGTAAAAAATATCCCCTGTTTCACAACACAAATTGTCCCCTATTAAAATGAGGAAAGTACTGTAAAAATTGCCGACATATGTCACTGACAAATGTCAATTTGGTGAAATAGGGGCCTGGCAGTTACGAGGGCAGTTTGATATGTCCGTGACTTTAAGGTTGAATACAATATTTTTTCATAATTCAATTTTCCTGTCTTAATTTAGAACTCTTTGCTGAGCTTATGCTGTTGCATTTTTTAAATTGGCGCGAAATTAAAAAAAAATGGAAGGATTTATGCAAGTGAGGTCGGGATATTCTTTTATAACGGAGAAAAACGAATTTTGCGTATTGATAAAATACTACTTTTTACGTGGTAAAACCATTAAGCAGACGGAGGATAAACTGAAAAAATATTATGGGGACTCTGCTGCCATCTCATGGAATGGTTCATAAGTGGTTTACTGAATTTCGTTGTGGTCGTACCACCACAACTGTCGCCGACGGCCCAGGAAGGCCGATTGAGGTCACCACTGAAGATATTGTTAGCAAATCCACGACATTGTTATGACAGACCGTCAAAAGAAGATACGCGAGATAGCTAATGCTATTCACATCTCTATTGAACGAATTTTTCATATTTTGCTCGATATTCTCGGCATGAAAAACCTTTTTGCAAGATGGGTGCCGGGTTTGCTGACAGTCGGCCAAAAACGAACTCGTGTAACAACTTCTAAACAATGCTAGGTTTGTAGGTATAACCGCAATCCAAGTGATTTTTTTTGTCGGTACGTAACACTTGACGAAACGTGGGTCCACCATATACGCCAAAGACGAAGCAACAGTCAAAACAGTGAACTTCTACCGGTGAACGTGCCACGGAGAAGGCAAAAACTGTTTGTTCGGCTGGTAAAGAGACGGCCACTGTCTTTTAGGACAGCAAAGGTGTTATTTACATCGATTTTTTGGAGAAAGGCAAGACAATTACCGGAGCTTACCATGTTGCTTTGTTGGATAGATTCAATATAGAGCTGCTGAAGAAAAGACCGCATCTAGCAAAGAAAAAAGTTTTATTTCATCACGACAATGCTCCGGCCTACTCGTCGGCAATCGCAATATCAAAACTTGTGGAATTGCGATACGGCCTATTGCCACACCCCGTTTTCACCAGATTTGGCCCCGTGTGACTTTTTCCTCTTCCCAAACATGAAGAAATGGCTTGGTGGATAAAGATTTTCATCCAATGAAGAAGTGATAGCTAAAACAGGAGCCTATTTTTCAGGGTTTGATAAAAACTATTTTTTGGATGGGTTGAAGAAGTTGGAACATCGTTGGTCGAAGTGTATAGAGCTGAAAGGAGATTATGTAGAAAAATAAAACAAAATATTCTTTAAAATTTTTTTTCTTTTTCACAAAGTCACGGACTTATCAAACCACCCTCGTAGAGGTGAGATAGCCGGTTCCTCAGTGGTGAAGATTCCGGGTGTATATTGCGCTTACATTTTCGGTCTTATCGTCACTTAACATCAGGTGAGATGAAGGCCAAGCTAGTGCTTGGTCTACAACCTGATAGTTCAGGTTGTGGATAAAAAAGAACTAGTCAGTTTTATAGTAGAGCATCTCCTAATGCTAGTCATTTCGAACTCACCCTAAGCGGTTTTCGCAGTTCAATGTGGTTCAACTTGATGTGCTGTCGTGTGTACAGCTGAATAAATAATAAAAGCTAAAGCTGTTACTGCTGTTACGTCAACACCCGCCGTCGCATGAAACTATGTAACCCCAAATAAAACTCGCCCGTCAAACGTAGAGGCCGAAAATAAAGGCCCTGCTTTTTCAGAGGCCCAGTCCAGACATTTCATTTTTCATGAAATGTGGAATTTATGTATGTTATGTGGGTTGGTTTGTGATCTGAAATATGCGTGTTTTATCTAAGCTACATGAAAGGATGGTATCAAAATTGACCCAGAAAACGATACGAACAAACTATATGCCATCGATTGCCGATTGATTGCGTAGAACGAGCAAAATAACCCTACCCAAGTTGCAGGCCCTAATATGGGATATCGGAGCTATCGGCTGACAAAGTATGAGCAAAGGGTGAATTTATGGCGAAGATAAGCCGTTCTACGAAAATGTTATGTATGATCTGCATAGTGCATCGCTGAGGTCCGATTTCTAAAAGGTAAGACGATGGGAATCGGCTTGTATGGAATGGACCCTTCGCCACTGAGTATATTAATCAGGAGAAATCAGTAACTAAGTCAATAACTGGAAAGGAGTGCTTTGCGACCTGAATTGCACTTCGGAGTTCAAGCTTCGGGAGTTTCGAGGAGACATTGTGTCGGAGCAAGAGTCGCTACGCTATTCATTTAAATGATTTTGCGGAGAGTACTTCTGTACTTGACACTTGTACTATTATGTTTTTTTTTTTTTAAGTGAAAACTTCTTTAGCGGCGTTGTACGCTTTTTTGTAATGGGGAAAAAAATCTTAAACTCGCGTCAGTCAGTCAGGATCACGTGACCCTGATCGAAAATTCGTAAGACGGATGTGACGGATGGAGTAGACAGCCGGCGGCGGAAGTATCCCCCTCTCTTGAAAATGGCGGCGCGTCATTTCAAGACGTAAACACTTGTAGTGTCACCATAGTAACGCGCTATTTTTTTAATTCAATGTCAAAACTCTAGATTTTCTGACAAGCTATGGATAAGACTTTCGTACAATACTGTTCTGTATTCGTAAATTCAAATGCAGAGTAAATTCGTAAGACGGCAATTCGTGCAAAATTATTCTCTAACCATTCCAAAATATCAAAAATGCACAACCTTAATATTCAAGTTTTTACTTCTGCCGGCACTCCCGGAGTGCTACCCGATTTTTTGTGACTAAGCTACATATCCTCGTTATTTTTCGATTGCCATTTGTTACAATGGAAATTGTTCTACAATTCAAAATGTCACTCCCACGCTATTATCGAACGAGTAATTTCAATACAGTCCATCCTGAAGATGTGGAGACATATCTGGCAATACTAAGTGAAAGCAAATCATCATTCAAATCAACAAAAAACATCTTTATTTCGACGACACAAAACAGATATTCTATTGTTAACGAGATCTCGTTACCGATACGATGATACCGTATACGTCATTACATTATAAAATAAAGAAAATGGTAATATTGCCGTAATTCAATACTGTGTTGGTTGTTGTTTCACCTGTATTCGATTGCAAAAAGTACGTAAGTAATAGAAAGGAGGTTGCATCGCGTTATGAAATAGTGATGACAAGACTTAGAGCATCGCGGAAGGGAGCAGCCTTAGCGATTATTACTCTATTCAATTTTTTCTGGCATTTTTTGCGGGGGGGGGAAAGTGCACACAAGTGCAGTTCCGCATACTCACATACAAAAACAACACTGTAAAGACGACACCAACACATAAAAAATAAAACAAAACAGCAAAAATTTGTGTACGGATGAGTCACACATCAAAATATGACACGTTTTTGACATAAAGGGCTGGGCTCAACTGTCGTTGCAGCAATATCGATACGGAAAAAGGAATAAAGGTAACAAACTCAAACATTTTACATGGGGTGATTAACAACAAAGAGCCCCTTCTCCTTATTTATATGATCCTGGTACTTTGGAGACGTAAGTAATTAAAAATATATAAAAAAAACTGAAACTCCCTGTCAGCAGAAGTCAGATTTGAATATTTTATAAATATAATAATTTTTGGTTTGGTCACCACACCAGTGGTGAAATGGGAGTAAGATGGTGTTATTTGGTCACGGGTAGTCAGTTGAGAAATTGGAGTTCCAACCAACCACTGGTGGTAGGATTTGGTGGTCAGATGGTCTGGAAGGAGCAAAAAAGTCTCAGGATGCGCACGTTATTAGAGTGGTAGGCTTACAGGGCTCTTATAATTGTTTTGTGACATGTCATCGTTCTTAAATTAGTCTTAAACAAGTTAATACGGACTCAAGAACACTCAGCCTTATTGCCTAGTCTCATATACGTATTAAGAGCATTTTATGACGTTTTTCTTTTATAGGGATCTTATTCCATTCATTTTTATATAATAATATAAGATGTATCAAAAAGATTATTTATTCTGTGAGAGAACCAATAAATTTATGCTGTGATGTTATTTTACTCTTTGACGCAGAATGTGACAGTGCAAAACTGCAAAGACCAAATTGAGTCTGTCAGAAGTTAAAAAGAATTAATAAATATTTAAGGATTTTTCAGGTATATTTTTATGAGACTGCCTGGAGCAGGACCAGGCCATGTCCTTTATCGACAAACATTGTGATACGGTAACATCACTAAGTTGCTCATCGGCGAGATCTCGGATTTATCTAGCGACAGATCTGAAATTTGTACGGTCGAGCCATGGACGAGCAGACCCGATGTCACTGAACAAATTTGACAACTAATCAAGAATAAAATGTACGAATTTAATGTTTAAATGTAAACAAATAGCAATAATACGACAAAAAATTACTTTCATGTGAAATGTAACACCGACTTTTTGTAAACTTTGATGTTCCAGACCTCTTTTAACAGTAAAAAACTCATCAATTCGGCATTTTAAACACTGCAGCGTTCACATGCGCGACTGGACTCGGTCTAGAAAGAAATCCGGGCGCAACTGGTTTTATCAACTGCATATGCCCATTTGGGCTTGTACTTCGGCAGAGGGGAAAGCTTCGTATGGCTTCTCTTTCTGGGACAGAAGCGCGTCTTACTCTAAGTGACAAGATAATGGCTGATATGACTTCCTAACATTTTGTTTTTAACATTTTTAGGTCACTGTAATGACCCTAAGCTGGCCATTTAAGAGTGCGTTAGGTATACAGTGTTAGTTAAGTGACCATTAATTTCTATTTATTTTTCTGTCTTTCTTCCTTTTAAAAGGAGCGAATGTAGTACCTAGGCCGGCACATTAATGTACAGGTAGTCGGATTAATTACATTTATCTATGTTTGTTGCTTAGCCATAAATAAGAATAATCTCTCGTAGCTTATTTACTATAAAATCCTTATCTAATTGACATCAAAACCGCCCTTGAATCGAAGGCACAGATTTTTTCAAATCATCTATTAATTTATTTTTAGCACCGGAAAAATCCACGTAAATGTCAATAAGGACGCGTCTTTCTTCGAATAAAAACATGATATTTAATTATATTGGACTCCCCGCTCTTAAAGGAAGATAGGCTTTCCGCCCACAGTTCAAGATTCTTAACCAAAGTTGACTGTGAGGCCTTGGTCTCCTATTTTATGTTACACGCGACGTCAGACGTCAGCGTAAATATTTCTATACATTTGCGTATGAAATGTATAGGAACACTTTACACTGACGTCAGACAGCCGTCGCGAATAGCGTAAAATGGGAGAACCAAGTCTGAATAGCGAGAGATCTAGCAAAACAAAAAAAAATTGTAGACTAATTTGGCAAAAAAAAAACATAGTGAGCCATTACTGAGGCACAGGCCCTCCTTATAGATGATTAAGGGGGATGGGCCATAACCAACAACGAGGGCCAAATGCGAAATGGCGGATGGGTAGAAACATCACCATAATTTATTGAAGGACAGAGGCGCACGCGAGTCCGCACTAATTATAAATAACTTCACGAAATAAAGAGGCGGGTTAAACAGTCATACCCTGGGCTCGGCAAAACATCTTCTGTCGAAATAACATTAAGATCCAACGGGTTGCTTTAATTAAATTTCGCTTTACCCATCCCGTCCGAGTGAAAATTTCAGCACCTTTTTCAGCCTACCTTTGAACTTTTAAAGCCCCTTCATGAGCTTTATTGCCTATTTTATTCCACAAAAAGGGATCATTCTGAAAAAATGCTTTAAGATATTATTTTGTTTAACATTGTTTTACTACTTTTATGTAGAAACAACAAGTTTATTTGCAACATAGGTAACATGCTCATGACGACATAATTTATTTGTTTGTTCTTACATGGGTTAGTTATTCTATGGTAATTTAATAATTTCTTTGGAATTTATTCGCGTATTTTGTAAATTCACTACCAAATCGATTTTACTCGGTTTTCGCTTCGCCTGAATCAGATAGGTAATTGAGCGATTAAGTAGATTACAAAGACGAAGCAATAAACTATTTTCAGTCTTTCATTACGGACTTCTTTCTGCCAGTTATATTTAGTTCAAAGAAATCTGCAAACAGTAAAATGATGAAGATAAAGAAAGTTTTGGCAGCAAATGTATGATATATGATTTGATTACAGTTTCTATGCAAATTTGTCAAGGAGTAACCAAAACAATGTTTTAATATTAGCTTTTGCCCGTGATTTTTTCTGCGTGAGATGACATTTCCCGTAGGATTTTCGCAAATAACCGCAGCCTATGTTCGTCTCTGTGGTCTCCAAATTACAATTTATTTATGCGTGAAATCCTAACAAAGGGACTGAGATTAGTTTCGGTATGGGTTTTGATGAAAATTAAGTACCTACCTACCATTGGATAGGAAGAAAATAAACAACATTATGCGATTAGCAATTATTAAGGAGCTCGGTGGCGCAGTGGTTTAGCGCCTGGCCCAGCAATTGCGGAGGTTAAGCAACTTTCGTAAGGGTCGGTCATGGGATGGGTGACCAAAAATTTATTTATTCGAGCTCCTCCGTGCTTCGGAATGCATGTTAAGACGTTGGGCCCGGCTGCATTTGCAGTCGTTAACACCCACCAATCCGCATTGGGCCCGCGTGGTGGGTTATGGGCCTGTCCTCCTTATCCACCCATAGGGAAGGCCTGTGCCCCAACAGTGGGGACATTAAAAATGGCTGATGGACATGCGATTAGCAGCGAGCTAACATTGACAATTTCATAAAAAATAGTGTCAAAACGCTACCAAAAATAGCTGTTGTAGACAAAAACAGCTTTTCCTACTTTATTCCTAATTTGTCATTGCCCAATTTTAGCAACTGAATCAGGGTTACTAACGTTTTTCTTGAAACCCTTAAAACAGTAGTTTTTTTTTAATTAAAATTTAAAGAAAGTATTTGACTGTGTTCCTATGTTTTCCCCTTTTTTCGTAAATGAATTATTAAAAGAGATATTCATCTTCAAAAACCTAAAAAAATTGCCATTGTTTAGACATCCATCCAATCAAAGACGAGATTATATAAAAAAGCAAAACATGGGAACACAGACAGCCAAAGCATTTCTTTATTTTTTGATGAAAAAAGTCTTTTAATCGGTCTAGTTTTGGAGGAGGAAACAGGTTGATTTTGTCTACTTTTCAATTACGCAATTACTTATGTGCATATAAGTAATATTTACTGCTTCTTTTCTTTAAGTTGCAATCGTGTTTTGAGTTGTTATGCTTTTTGACACAGTAAAGTTCTTGTTTCTCTAAACCAAAACCGAAACACAATTGAAACACGATTATGACTTTTATTATTTTTATCGTGATGTATTTATGTACAATAAGTATTGTTGTTCCACAGGTGGCATAACATCGTTCTCGCCGATGATAAACAACGGAGTGCACGTCATCATGTATAGCTACTACCTACTGTCGGCCGAGGGGAGCCAGAAAATTAAGGCTTGTCTGCGCAAGCATAAAAAATGGCTGACTCTTATGCAAATGGTTGGTATTTTAAGTACGAGTAGAGTAACCTATAATCATCATCATCCTGTTCTTAGGTATTCTAATTTATTTGGGGTCGGCGCTACATGTCATTTTTTCCGTACATTTCTATTACTCATATCAAACAAGTCAGTGCATAAATTATATAGTCTATTCATCCTTACTTGTCCTTTTGGTAAATCTTCACCCAACTCTTTATTAAAAAAAAGCAATGGTAAGGTTTTCCACACATAGATTACGAAATAAATTACTAATTATTAGTGAAGATTTGATTTAATAACCTTTCTTTTAATGTTTTCATTTTTTATACGGGGAAGGGACCTAGGTTTCACGACATAGGGAATCCTAGTGTGGAATCCAGGGCTAAATGCATGGTTCTTTAATTCCCTGTACTAAGTGTTATTATACAACTCAGTAAGTATATTAGACAAACTGTACTAAAAAATGTAAAATTCTGCAACTTTCTGGCATATTTTTATTTATTTTATGTAATAAGACATTAATTTAAAAAAAAGATATACAAGTGTCAAAAGCTGTTTACTAAATATGACAAGTAAGGTTAACGGACAAGTGGATAAACAGACTATTCAGATGGCTAGGTAATTAAATTATTAGTAGTATTTGATACTATACAAAATAGCAAACTGTATGTATTATCTCCTCCTTGTTTTTGAAATCCGTTAAAAAATATATTTTTTTCTCATTTCAGATACAATTTACAATCATGCTGATATACTCTTCACAAGTGTTTTTACCTAGCTGTCCAGCTCCACTTGGTGTCACAATAATGTACTTCCCAAATGTTATATTTGTGTATTACATGTTCTATGACTTTTTCAAGAAGAATTATATAAAGGATGGTAAAACATTGGCAATGAAGAACAGAAAAAACAATAAATAGTATTGAATAATATAGACATTTAATTTTGATCTTATAAGACCTAAGGCAGTGGTGGGCAAACTTTTTTCGTGGGGGGCGAGGTTTAAAAAAATTCAGAGGAGGACCAGAACAGAATCATAGCAAAAATGGATATTGTTTTGAAATCGTTTAATCAAAGAAATGATGATGAGGTGGCACCGTACCTCTCACTATTTCTTTTGAAAAACCGTTGGCGGGCTGTATTAAATGCTTTTGTGGGCCGGAGCTGGCCCGCAGGCCGTACTTTGCTCATCACTGACCTAAGGTAATATACCTAATAATTTTGATGGCCTCCATGGTCGAGTCACAGTGGTTTTCATGGTATTGCTATCTCTGAGGTCTGGGAATAGGAGCAATTAAAAGATTTTCTATACTATTAATACATATTTACATTAAATATTCGACAACATTACATACATTGCTCCTAGAATAGGTTCTCAGACCTCAGAGATGGCAACACCATGAAAGCCTATGTGCAAGCTACTACCACAAAATAAAGAGAGGACAGAAGTTAAGCTTGATACTACGCGCACTAGAGCAACCCACACACATAGATTGCTCACTGACTGACGACACTGTGTCACACTCTTCAACTGTTTTGAGCTTAGCAGAGATTCCCTGTCTGTGAGAGGTGTATATGTGTGCGTTGCTCAAGCACACTAAGATTAACTTCTGTCTTCTCTCTATTTTGTGCTCCTACTTAAAGGGTGAAAGTAATGCTAAGAATCTATTTCGTTTAATTGAAATTTTATAGATAGATTTTTTGTAGAACACTAATAGGTAAGTGAAATATATTATAATTTTGAAATAGAAGATATTTACTAATAAGGTAAGAATTAAAAGTGTTTAATTTCAAAGTACTTATGTGAATCTTAAGTTTCCTAAACATATTAAAAAAGTTAACTCACAATAAAGACAGAAAGAGGTAATATTCAATGCAGTTCAAGCAGTAAACATAATATTATAATTTGAGACTTACAGTGGCTCAGAGTTTTCAGTTTCAGGATTTCCATACATTTTTATGCTAATTTTGCATTTTTTAAACATATCCTTATATCTCAGAATGCTGATCACATCAGTTGGGAGTGTATAGCGATCTGAATCTCCTTCATTTACTTACTGGATACATCATCAGATCACAGCTTGGTCAATCCTTGGCGGAGAACCAAGGCTTCAAAGTTACCTTGTTTGTATGAAAACAAGTGTCTTTAATTATGTGACCGCCACTGCATGTGTAATCAGTTTATTTTCTTTATCAGGCAATGACATTTGTTTCTTATCAAATCGCATTATGCTATCAACGGACATTAGTTAAAGTCATCAGTTATACATGAGTTTCATAAAGTTGCCTGACCAATTTATTTGTATGATAGAGTGGGGCCAAAGATTTTTATGATAATCCTAGTGAGATGGTTATTTATGTACCTACACATAGGTACTGCAACATTTAGGGTTTTGTACACACTACTTGGAAACAAATATTTAAATCCTAAACATACGAAAATAATAGTTTTTACGAATGTCTTACTTAGCAGATAGTCGGCAAAAGTTGAAGTCTAGTATGATAAACATAGGTAAGTAGGTACAAAATTATTATGAATTGATGATGGTAAGGTGGAATTCCGTACTCTGGCTAATCAGTTAACTTTGTACTACTAGTTTATCAACTATTAATTCCAACGTTCAATACATAGTAGGTATGTTAAATAATGTTTTGATCACGGTTTTGCCGCATCAAAAGGTGTAAATGCGAACGTCACTTACGGTATAGTAAGACAGCAGGCCAGCATTCTCGTCCAACACGAACCACCGATATTGCCACCCTTTCATCACATTTGTCCATTTGCTTAGAGAACCTTCCATCATGTTTACAACTCAAAAATTAATATCAAAAGTCTTAAAAAATAAAACAACGAATTTTCACACTGCGACAAGGCAGGCTCCTTCCACCATAAATCCATACGTTTGACAGTGACATGCATGACAGCATTGACAGACAGCCTGACAGTACTGAACTGACAGTTCACCCCGGTGTTGCAAATCTTGAAAATAGTAGAATTCGAAATGTCATCGGAACAGATTATCGATTTTATTCGATTAATTCTTCGATTAATTTGAACACTTTTCAAGCTATTTCTTTTAACAACTAATTTTAAAGAAGAAAGAAGTACTAAAATCAAGTTAAACTCAATAGATACTGGCAACTAGGTAAGAAGATTAAAATTTGGATTATGAATAACGGTGTGACGATTCTAATATCATATTAGTAATATGTAATCCTTGGACATGTAATCTAATCATTATGATTTGTTAAAAGGAGCTTTGTTCCTGTATACCTACTATTTACATATACATTTACATCAAGCGGGAATCGAACCCGCGTCTTTTGACAAGTTGGTCAGTCTTTTTTCGCAAAGAATTTTAACTTTTGTTTTTGTGAGCATTTATTTATTATTGCTAGCGTGATCATTGTGTTGTGAGTGAACTTCATGTTTATCTTTAACTTCAAAATTATTAGTAGGTAGCTGTACTTAGTGTTACCTACATTTTACATTTATTACAGTGTTTACGTGCCCTGTTGTTAGGGTTGATTTAATAGTACCTACTTACCTTCTATGAAACATCTTGAAAATGTTTGGTTGGCCCAAATGAGTTTGCATTAAATGTAATTTTTTTACATACCGGTATACACGGTTAATTTTTAAGTATATAAAATAGAAAAGTACAACATCGACTACTATAATGTATGGAACAGCTGATTTTTTTTTCGCGATTTCGTGGTTGGCCCCATAGTAAAAGTTGTTCATTTACGTGGTCTGAAATCCCCATTTAATTTTTAGATATATTTAAAAATTAACCGTGTATAATAGCATACAATAGCGACTGTAGTTGATATTTGTGTGACAACTTTCAGTTTAGTCACAGAATGTTATACTGTGCAAAGTACCCATAAACATAAAATACATTTTCATTTCACTCAATGGTTTTTTCTAGTTGTTCAATTTTATTATTATTATACCTACCTAGTACATAGTGAACCAGCCACTAAGCAAAAGCACGTAATTTGATAAACACCTATCTACCTACGTACGTTATTCTTTTAATGTTCTTAATTAATATAAAAAAAACACGAACACATTTGTAAAAAAAAGGTACTTTATTTGTACAAAATGATTATCACTGCAATAATCGACTATAATACACATCGTCACGCCCGCCTTATTAATTTAGTTTTCCTTAACTAAGTACTATTTACAGGAATTGGCCTTTCGGCTTCTTTTCATCAATGTCTTCTTAAAGATCTGCCGAGTTTTGTTTTGCTATATCCTGAGGATATAGACACTTGATTGCTATTTTCCTGATTTAGACTCAAACCGGATAAATCTAAGAATAATGGCACGTTCTCCGATCCTTCTGCGATTTCACCTTTGTTGAAATCTTCTGGTGTTCCTTCTCCTTCTATGGCTAACTTCCCTATATCTTTGCTCAACGAATTGTTTTCTGCTGCTTCTACGAAAGCATTGGATAGCTCCCCATTAAGTTTGTTGACATTTCCCGATGCAATGTCGTACATGAAGATTTCTCGATCTTCAGATGGTTCGTCGCTCCTGTAATTAAAGAAATAAATATTATGAGAAACCGTAGGTAGTAGCTTTAAAATTGTGGGTAAACAGGGTATCCCAAAACTTTGCCACAAGGAGGGAAAGTACCTTAAATATATTGAAAATAGGAAATTGTACTGAAAGAAGACTTCATTTTGATTTTAAAAATAATTGGAACTGCATTTAAAGATTTTCTAAAAAATCGCATGCCTTGACTAGGAATCGAACCCACCAAATTAGAAAAAAATTACAATCTTTTATTTTTATGATACCAATCGAAAGGGTTAGGTACTCATTAGGATATTTTTTTGTTAAGTAACAAAGCATCTTAAACAAAAGGAAGACCATGAAATATACAAGGGCGTCGCCAGCCCATGACCCAGGGGGGGGGGGGGCAAGTTAATATTAAAGAGGATGAGAAAAATATGAATTGTAGGTACAGTCAAGAGCACCTAGTGAATTTATTCTAGTTTTGAGATGGGGCAGGATTTATCGGAAAAGCAAGTCAATTGCACGGCCTTAGGACTTTGGTTATTTACAGTTGGCTACATTTTTTAACCTCTAGGGGGGGGGGGGGGGGGGCAGCGGTCCCTCCCTGGCCACCCCTGGCGACGCCCTTGGAAATATATAATAATAACATTTACATTTTAATTATTACGTATTGTATCAATTTGTATAGGAATGAATGGATTTAAAGAAATATCTTTTAATGCAGTTATTTTTTAAAACAAAATGAAGTCTTCTTTCAGTAAAATTTCCTATCTTCAATATTCCCTCCACGTGGCAAAGTTTTGGGACACCTGTCTGTATATTATGATATCATTACAAAGAAGGGCAAGTCTGTGAAAATATGGAAAAGATTTTTTTATCAATTTGAAATAAGATGATTGTGCAATAAACGATTTTTTTTTCTAGAAGTCATCTGAAACATTCTTAAGTCTAAATAGGAACCAGGTAATTATATACTTTGATATCTTCCAAAATAAATTTATAATTTAGGCATTATTGTAGTAGCTCAGATTATAACCAGAAAGAACTTTATTTAATTAAACTTAAGATATTTAATAAAATTAATACTTTACCCCGTTACAAGTAAAATGACTGACTGTAAATCTGTAGCAGTTTTCTTTTCGACATCAAGCCATTTCTGAAAGTTATCTTTCGTTGGTTTCTTCAGTAAATCCTGTAAACTATCTCCAGCTACAAACTTTATTCCTTTTAGTGTGGTGCTTGCCGCTCGTTCTGATCTCGGGTGATCCCCACTTATTGCTTCAGTCTCAACTGGTGCTAGTACTACAACAGAAGTTACTTTTCTTCCTTTCAATATATCTGGCAGAGGGAATTGGTTACCACTCACTTTCAACGGCAAGTATCTGTTGTATTTTTTGTCATTTAAAGCTACAGGATCTACTTGAGTAGCGTCGTCTTTCACGTATTCTTTAGCAATGTTCTGGCCTTCAACAGTCTTAGGGTCAAAATGAACAACTTTCATTTCGACTGCTTGCTTGCTTGTCGTAGGAGGAGCGACATAAGTTGCTAAATTTTCCGACGCTGCTATTTCTTGATCATCGCTTATATCTTCGTCTATTCTAGATTCAATACTATCACCATTGGGTTTTACAACAATGGGTCTATGTTCACTAGCTGCTATCTGTTGAGCTCCACCTGCACTGAAAAAGTTTGCCAACTGATCCGGAGGTAGTGAGTCTAACGACGTGTCTCCTACTTTGTCGTAGTCTAGGACACTGATGTCAGCGTTATCCAAGATGCCTGAAGATAGCAACTGTTGACGCAAATCATCAGGAACTTCATCAGGAAGTTCTATGGCAGGCCTATTCTTTTTCTCTTCTTTCTTATTTTCAGGTGTAGAGCTAATGGAATTGAGTGTAGAAGAAAGATATTTCTGAGTGGTAGGTGTTATTTCAACTGTTCGGGAAGTAGACTGGTAATATTTAGGTGAAGGAGTGCTTACTGAGAATGATTGCTGCTCTTGTCTATGATAAGTCTGAGAATACTGAGACCTCGGTGTAGAAGCTTGAATTTGTTGTTGGTTGTAATTTCTCAGTTGATTATATTCATTTTCATATTGGTTATTTTGTTGTTGTTCCTTTTGTTGTTGTTGAGCAATAATTAGTTGGTTTTGAAGACGTTGTATTTCCTGTTGCTGTTTATGCACATTTTGCGCTAGTTGCAGTCTGACTTGTTCTTGTTCAGCATCAATATATTGCTGCTGTTGCTGTTGCTGTTCATGAAGCTGTTGTTGTTGCTGTTGACGAAGTTGTTGCTGCTGCTGTTGTTGTTGATGTTGCTGCTGTTCCTGTTGATGCTGCTGCTGCTGGTGATGTTGCTGCTGCTGCTGTTGCTGCTGCTGCTGTTGATGTTGCTGCTGCTGCTGCTGTTGTTGTTGTTGCTGCTGTTGATGTTGATGTTGCTTCTGTTCATGTTGCTGCTGTTCATGTCGCTGCTGCTGCTGTTCATGTTGTTTTTGGTTCTGTTGTTGTTGTTGATGCTGTTCATTTTGCGATTGTTGAAACTGTTGATTTTGCGATTGTTGGAACTGTTGACTTTGTTTCTGCTGTTCCTGCTGTTGCTGTAGTTGTTGATATTTGTGATATTTTGCCTCAGGGCTTTGAGAAGGAGACGGTTGAAAGGGTTCACTGAAACCATTATAATTTGGCTGCGAGTTTAGTCCATTAACGGTTATGTGCTGTTCATATTTAGGTATAGCAGCTACTAATTCACCACCATTAGGTACAAACTGCCCAACGTTTTGTTGGTGATGAATGTTAGACTGGTCTTGGAAGCTGCTCGGTCTTTCTGACGGTCCGAATGATTGTTGGAACTGTGGCCTTTCTGAAGTGAATGTTGGTTGATGGAAGAACTGTTGTTGTTCAGGAATTTGCGATGGCTGTGGATGGAAGTTGAACAGAGTAGGTGCTGACGGTTGGGGTAGGAATTGAGTTTGTGGGATGGGAGAAGGGGATGGAGAAACTGAAATAGGGCTGGTAAAGGAATGTTGGCTATGTAAATTTGTTTGGACTTGAACAGAGGGACGAGCTAGTGGCAACAGAGGTTGTGGTCCTTGGTGGAAACTGAATTGTTGCTGAGGTTGTTGTTGTAAGAAAGGAGGTCGATTATTATCTATTTGAGGTGGTGACGGCTTTAGGTTAAAGAACGGAGATCGACTGGGAGCAACGGAAAATGATGGTTTACTAGGAACGTTGTCCGTAAAATGTTGAGGAGGTCTCTGTTGTGGTAATTGTTGACTTACTGGAATTATAGGTGATTGGTCTTGGAAATGGGCAGGAGCTGGACTAGGACCGGGACGAGAACCAAAGTTGAAGTTCTGAGAGTGTCTACTTGGTATTTGCTGTTCCTTAGCTGGTTCTATATGATCTGTGGTTATAGTGTGATAGTTTTCTTGTAAATATTTAGGTTCATCAAAGAACGGTTTCTGTTGAGGGTGTGGTTGATGGAAAGGCCTCTGAGGTCCTGCATGGAAACTTGTTCTAGGTGGTGGTCCATTAAAATGTGGTCGAGGAGCAAAGGTTGGGGGACTATTTGGTCGGGAATGGAAAGATGGGGGGCCACTTGGTCTTGGGAATGGCCCAGGGAACGGTGCACTTGAAGGCCCAGGATTGAAGTGTGAGGGAGGGCCTGGGGGGCTGGCAGCAAATGGTGGATGAGGACTGGGCTGAGGGCTTAGAGATGGCAAAGGACCAAAAGAGTTTTGGCGAGAAATATGACCTTGAGCTCTGAAGGGAGCTACAGATGGACCTTGTCTTGGAAGTTGTTGTTCATTGGCAAGGTAAGGTGATTGGAATTGAATTCTACTTTGGGCCTGGGGAGGTCCAGGTCTATGAGTTTGACTGGATTGATGACCGGCCACCGGTCGTTGTTCATGAAGTTGTTGTGGTTTAGGTGACACAGAACGTTCCAACGGGGGATGATTTGAAGGTTGATTAGGATACGCGATAGCAGGTTGCGGTGCAGTTTCTTCATGGCCCTCGGTATTTCCTTCACGTCGATCACCGTAGTGACGGCCTTCACTTCCAAAAGTGACTCTGACACTGCTATCACTATGGTAGACTTCAGATTCTGGTTTGATTATCGCTCTAAGAGTTGTAGTTTGAGTAGGTAAATAAATCGGTTCCGGAGTGACAGTGACGTAATCATGATGGTGTTCATCTTCATCGTTAGAAGGTGGAGTTATAGCGGGGATAGGTTTCTCATAAATAACTTTATCTTTTGAATGAGGATCTTTGCTGTATTTTACGTAGAAAACTTGAACAGGTTCCTTCTTCTTCTTTAGAATCAGTTGAGGGGGCGGTGCAGGTAGCGTTTCATTGGACTCTTTTATAATGATTTCAATAATAGGTTCGGGTGTTTCGTAATAATGAGGATGTGGTTCTTGGCTGTATAACGGTGCAGTAGGTAAAGTGCCAAAAGGTGGTCCGTAAGAACCTTCAGAGGAGTCGATATTCAGGATTTTTGGCTGGGCATAAATTTGATTTTGGTTTACGACTACGTCATCCAAGCTGTCAAGACTTGGGTCGTATAGAGGATCTTTCTGCGAGTATTGTACAACTGGTTCCATTTGTACAGCGTATGGTGGAAGCTTGCCGCCCTTCGGAGTTCCATTTGAGATCCTTCTGCTGCTAGTAAGCGATCTGAAGTGGGCTACCCTCGAGTGGGGGAGGACCAATGAGTACTGAAGATTCTGCGGCGTTCGTATGTTGTCTAGTTGTCGTTTCGGTTTCGTTTTCGCTGTGGCATTTTTGGCGTGCGCTAAGCTGAGCACAGCCAAGGCTGTGGCCTGAAACAATGAGAGAAAACAAAATTAGTTTTATATTGTACTCAAACCTATTCGAATAAGGGTTCTTTTTTTTAGATATCAATGCACAGATAGGGGTAGGCCTAATCCAGACTATTTAGTTGCTATTAACGGTTGATATTAATAAAATATTAACGACAGTTGCTTAGCAACTAATCTGGATTAGGCATATTTATCCCTATCTTTGGACTGATTATTGGATCTGGGGGTTATGGCTATTGATGATTTTTAAATCACTATATTTGGCACATATTATTACGGTCGTTTATTTTCCTACCTATTCCTGAATACTACCTATCACCAAGTAGTAGAATTTGCATAACTTTCCTTAAACAAACAATATTTAATGCATTTCGGATATCACAATGATGGCTTTGCTTATGCAACAATCTTGCATGGACAGTATTTGCCTATTTAAGAAGGGAAAGTGCTTTATCGTGGAAAGTACTAAGTGTGTGCAAGTTAATGTTTGCATACATGCTTTGTGTCGCTCATGCACTGGCCACTCTTTGCATGGCTAATGCATAAGCAGCAGCGATTAGGGATAAACGTAAGAGTATAATATATAATATCCATATAATAAAGGACATGGGCGCCGCGATAATTTTTATCAGGGAGACGCAGATGTCTACACATTATACTATTAACTTACTTAATATTTAGAGGAGGATACTACATTTATTGACGAGGTGTTGATCAAATTTGGACAGCAACCTAAACGCCTTCAGTTTTTATTCAAATAAAAAAATATCGATGTATTTCTTTCCTAACAGGGGGGGCAAGTGCACCCCTTGCACCCTGCTGCCGGCGCCTATGATGAAAGAAATGGAAATATCATGGCTTTTTCTATTGAAATTTATCTTGACCTGAGCTTCTACGTGTGATAAGATAACATACCTTACCCTAATAAAAGCACATTTTGGTAAGTGGTTGAGTAGAGTATCGATCGATACAATTAATAAAGCACATAAAAAATAAAAATAAACAATCTTTGTAGACAAGATTAAATCTTTTTTATTGAAACTAATACAAGTTATGCACAGAGTCACTTTATTGCACAACCGGAGAAAGGTCAATAAATTACAAAAATAAAGTCGTATTAATTACATAGTGAAAAAAAAAACAATAATTTGGAACCTCTTTTCTCTTTCAACTTGAGGCCTCGGCTAAAGGAAATTTCGTCTGACTAGTCAGACGGCATTCCAATAAAAATAAAAGTAGAACGTCCCCACGCGTGCAGGTATTCCACCGGGGTTTTGGATGTCCCGCTTTGCCCTTTCGCCCCGAATCAAAAATCTGACGAGACAATTTACAGATGGCCATTTAAAAATAAAATTTGGTATGATATTACCTCTTTGCTGTCAAATTAAATTAATTTATTATCTTACAACAAAAATTCTTAATATCATTGCTTACAACGGAAACATTTTGATTCTTTAGTTAAGTTAAAATTGATAGCTTTTTAAAGCTTTTGATTTACAAGATACGTGTATCATACCGAAGATTATGTTTAACTAGGCAGGTAACAAGGAAACAGTATCAGTATGGTTATCTACCTTAAAATATACAGGGTGATTTATAAAAATTGTAAAACAAAAACACCAACAACTTCGCAGGAATAGATTAGGTACTTAGATCTTATACAACAGTTCTACGACTTTTCCGAAAGCAAACAAAAAAAATTACTTTCCATACAAATATCCGAACAACTGATCGAGATTTTGTATGAACATTCGTTTTTAGGGTTCCGTACCAAAATGGTAAAAAAGGAATCCTTATGGTGTAACTCAGTCTGTCTGTCTGTCTGTCTGTCACAGCTGGATATCTCGAGAACTACTAATGGTATCAACTTGAAATTTGGAATAGTTTAAAATGACATTTGCCCAACTATTTTGCAAATAAGAAATAAATAAAAAATAAATAATTTTTTTACAACAGGGACTGAAAAGGGGTCTTAAAAATTTGAAGTGGGGCTACTAGGGCATGTGGGGTACCATATGAAAGAGCGCTGTTTGCACGTTTTCAATCATTTTTTCTTTTTGTTTTAGGCCGCATAGTTTTCGACTTATGATGAAAAATGTAAAAAGAAAACTTTGGAGATAAGGGGGGGCCCTTATCTCCGAAGTTTGCAAAGCGAAAAATCTGAAATAATTCTGTGTGATAGTAGTTTATTCAAAGATTACAGGAAAAATAAAACGATGTCTCAATATAGCACACTTTTTTAAAAATTCATAAAACAAACAAAAAATCATTAGTTCCACTACCAGTCAACAGATGGCGCTGATTAAATTAGTTCCACTATCGGCCCAGAGATGGTAATGACCTAAGAAAAAAAATAGTTCCACTATCGGTCAAGAGATGGCGCTGTCCCTGGTTCTAATATAATTACCTATACCTACTATTTGCCGTACGAATAAACGAAGAATAAGTTCCTACATAATATAAACAGTTTGCAATGTGGAGTGGCTGAAACGTTTTTCAGTCACTATAAGCAGCTGTGGTTAAGATTTGTAAATTAACTGGCCGCTCTTCCACCTGTCCGCCGTTTATCCTACTTTTTTAAAGACTGTACTAAAGTAACATATCCAAATATATTTATGATTGTACGGAACCCTCGGTGCGCGAGTCCGACTCGCTCTTGACCGGTTTTATTTTTTTGTCTGTTATCGGAAAAGTCGTAGAACAAACGTTGTTGTTTATGAAGTTAGTATCTACTCCTGCGAAGTTGTTAGTGTTTTACAAATAAATAAATGCTTGGACAATTTACACACAGCGCCATTTGGCCCCAAACTAAGCAAAGCTTTTGATATGGGTGCTAGTCAACTGATATATTAATTATATACTTTTTAAAATAAATACTTGTTATACATAATAACACCCAGACAGGTCACAGAAATTAAAAATTATCATTTCAATTTCTGCCCGGCCATGAATCGAACCCAGGACCTTTTGCGTGGTAGACCGGCATTTTAAACACTGCACCACTCAGGTCGTCAAATAACCCTGTATATTTGCCGACACATGTAGTAACATGATTTTTGGTTGCAAAGTATAAGTATTTCTTAAACCGAGAACGCATTAGCGAATGTTAAGCAATGCCACACTTCAAGTTTTCAACAGATCCCTGTCACAATACCACAGCTCACTTGCTAAATCAAAAGTAAAAGTATTATACATTCATACGGTAACCTTTTAAATCAGTAATAATATTAAAAATAAAGGCACATAAGTATTAATCGAGAGATTTAATTCATGTCCGCCACTTAGGTTAAAAGCTCAAATAATAATTAGTTCCTTTAAGTAAGATATTATCAATCAAAAATTATGATTTAATGGCCTCAAATTTGACCTCCGACAAGGTACCGACGATCTGAGGAAGGTCGCGAGTCGCAGGAAGCAGCTGGATGCGGGCAGCGCAGGACCGATCGTCGCGTCGTGTAGATCCTTGGGGGAACTATACCCAGCAGTGGGTGTCATGTGATGATGATATTTTGATTTTTATTTATAAATGGAACAGAATTTCTGTCAAATTATACTTATCTGTCAAAATTAAAGTATCCAGAATTTATCTACAACTTATGAAACTATATGTGATTTGGTTTTTTGACCGCGGTTCAGACAAAAAATGCTTCGTTAAGGCTTTAAAATGCCTCAATCCTAGCGGGTCGATCCATGATGATGTGAAATCGAACGTAACTCTACTCACTATCGGTTCAAATCAGTGCACGTTCCAACGCGGCGGTTGCGTTGAGAACTAGCACCGAATTCTCAATTTTTACATGTTTTTATTAAATTTCTTCGCTTTCAAGTTAGTTAAAAAAAAAATGGTTAAATTAAGATTGAGGGTATTAACATCGCCAATTTTTATGTGTTGGTTTTAACATAAACGAATGTTCTGTTTCCGAGAAATTTTAAATAGGACCAGAAACAGGGTCCACGGAATATTTTTTTACATCAAAGGTGGTAACATTTTCACAAATGCTTTCAATTGAATCTATTGTGTATTATTCCAAGTACATTATATATTTTTTCCATGATAGCTTCACGCGCGTAATCTTTCAATAATTTGAATTGAATATTGGGATTTGACCCTTCTTAGCGCCTTAATCTATGAAATCAGTAATAATTTTCTCATAACTGCAGGTTATTTAATCAATGAACGCCTTTTGCGTGAGAATTTGACTACTTGTTAGAAACAATGCAAAATACGTCTGGAAACGCTTATTTGCATATCAAGTGAAATGCAATTTAGTTTTTATTGCGCAACTTGGAGATACGATCATTATTTTCTACTATTTCAGTAGTTTATCATCTTAATAGACGATACTTCTTTTGAGAAGTAATTTCAAATGTCTCATGACAATGGGAAGAAAATAATCTTCAAATGAATTTCGATTAATGCTTTTCTTGATACTGCTGGGGCACAGACCTTATGGATAAGAAGGATGCAGCCGGGACCTACGGCTTAAAGTGCCTTCCGAAGCACGAAGGAACTCGAGATAATAAACTTTTGGTCACCCATCCCATGACCGACCCTTGCTAAAGTTGCTTAACCTCCGCAATCGCATGGCCAGGCGCTAAGCCACTGCGCCTCCGAGCTTCTCAATGATACCTATTATTTATAACTGCCGGGCAATATATTGGCAAGATTAAAAAGAGACAAAAGATGCGCAGTAGCCATAAACTTTAGTGTTTGTGGCTACTGCGCATCTTTTGTCTCATCTTTCTTTTGCCAATATATATGCCGGCATCTGTACCTATCTGGAATATTCGTATTTTTTGTGAAATGCCATTGTATCTCGCGGCTTCAGTTTAAAGAATAGGAGTTGGTGTGGTTTGGCTTTTACGAAACGAATAATGCATTTCAAAAAGTGAGGTAACTCTATTGTGATTTGCTTTCTCACGATGAAGAAGATAGCTTGTTTAATGTGCTTCGTTTGAGACCGAGTTTTTGACTTTGCAATGGGAATTGCGACGGTCAATGCCTAGATTGCATATGCCTTTCCTTTTAGTTGAAAATACTAACGTTTAAAATAAAAAATAGATGATTAAACTAAAGGTTCAAAGACCTATGTCAATTACAGACGTGGACTAGACAAATTTTTACTTTACACCCTTAAAAAGATAAGTTAAAAAAGCAGACTGTCATCAGGGTTGCGTTTCTTTGCTACAATGGGCTAAACTACAGGGTTATTCGTAAAACACCAACAACCTCGTAGGAGTAGATTACTAACATCATAATCAACATTTGTTCTACGATTTTTCCGAAAAAAAATCGATTTTCCATACAAATGACCGAACAGCTGATCGAGTTTTGTATAAAAAGTCAAATATTACTTGTCTGTTTTTGGAAGAGTCGTAGAGTCGTAGAACAAAAATGTTGTTGTTTATGATGTTAGAAATCTACTCCTGCGAGGTTGTTGGTGTCTTACAATAACCTTGTATAATGGAGCCATGGACTCACATTAGAAGAAAAAAAGATTAGAAGAAGAAGAAAGACAATCTTTCACAAGATTTAGTAATACTATCTAGCTAGAATATGGGGTAATTTTGTGAACATTTAAAAAGAAGGAAGTAAATACCTAGATTCGATAGATCGAACATAAGCTATACCCGAACCAAATACTAGTGGCTCTGTAGAACTCGCATTTTTAGAAATGGCTGAAATATGATATTCCCTTGATATTCCCTATCTCCGCCATTTTGAAAAATTTTGAAATACTGAATAAACGAAAAAATTCTACAAGGTGACTTTTTGAACAGTTTACAAATGTGGTGGGGCTTAGACCGTCAAACTGAACAACTTTGTCTGAAATCTTTGAGCAAAAAAATAATGCTGTTCCATAGAAAACGTCAATATTTACTCGACCCAAATGTATGGAAGAGCTGATTATTTTTTTACAAGAAAGAAAGAAAGAAAATAAATTTTATTTTGAACAACACACAACGATAGTCGATACACAACATTACAAAGACAGTACAAAGAACTAAACACAAACATTGCTCTGATTAAGTACGGTTGAAGGAGATTAATAAAAAGCTGAGATGATCCTTGTTATTATGGAGGTGTCGACGCGACGGGGGTCATTACTTACATTTTTTTTCGATTTGGTCTCACTGTGAGGTCGGCCTTGTTGGAGGTCTACCTATAAACCCCCCGTAGTAATATTTTTATACTTTATGACCATACAAAATAGTTTATAATGAACGATTGGATATGGTTTTAAAGATGGATAAATCATCCATCTCTAAGTTTCCTGCGCCCGTTCTTCTTGTCAGTTAAAAAAGTCTGGAATGGGTGGTAGGAAAATACATTATAGACGATTCAAAAGTGCTTAATTATTAAGTTTAAGCATTAGAGAATTCGAATAAATCAATTTTTGACTTTGACCTTTATATTGAGAACAGATGAGTGACCAATAACTTACTAATAGTGAGCCTGTTTCACAGGTTTAAAATTGGAACAGAATTAACTGTATGAACTGATAAGAAGATCGATACCATGACGCAGGCGGCGCATCACTATTTACCGATACTGTGCGTCCCCGCACTATGGTTGGGGGCTCGCGCGGTCGTCATCGGAGCATGTAGACGTGTTTAGTAAATTTGTAATTTTATAATTAAATAGTTTTGTGTGAGACAAATAATCTTTCAATAATAAGATCCTTTTCAACTAAAAGATTCAGAAGTGGGATAAAAAATCCACTTGCTCACAACTATGTGTGGACAACAATAAATAAGTTTTGTGTAGTGCTATATACTGTGATGTGAAGAACAATTACCAGAACTAAGTAATTTATATTTTTAAAAGTGCATAGGACTATTTTAAATTTTGGTAAGCTCAATGTTAAATATAAAAGTGCTTTGTAAGTAATTTCATTCTGTTTTGGATTACAAAAAAAAAAACGATTACTGTGTAATGATAAATTTTTGATAACCAAAGAATTAATAATCTTGAACATTTACTAAAATTAATAAAATTGAACAATTGGTGCATATTAGTGTAGACAAAAACTTTTCGAGAACAAAGACTCTTTCATCCCGCAACGTAACATAAACCATTTACTCAAGTTGGAGCCCGGAGCCCAGGGATCTACCGAGTTATCGAGGAAACACTTAAAATACCGCACCGATAAGCGCCTCGCCAACGTACCTGCGACGAACTTGCGGAGTCGGGTAGCGGGACCCGAACGAATAGTTTTTGCTATAATAAACAAGCGTGAGAGTGGGACCCGTCAAAAAAAAAAAAGCTTGGTGAGATCTATCCATACTTCACACAATATTTTAGTGACTTTGACTCTTTCTTTTATTGTTTATTTACTGGGTATGTGAGAGACATTAATGGTACTATATTGGTGACAAAATATAAATAGATATTATTATAAATCAGTGATAGACATAGACTAAAAGTGAATTGAAGACAATAAAACTTTTTTTAATTATTTTGATTTCATATGTGAAACGTTTTCAAAGGTCATTTTTTGAAACGACGACTAAGTTTTAGTATTACAAATAAGGACTTAGTGCTTAAACTACCACATTCATAGTTCGATTTTATTTAAATTTTTAACATGGTCCGGTCCATAAGAAGAGACGTAGGTCAAACAGTTCATCCTCCTCTAGCTCAAGCGGGACAATAAGTCATTCTAAAGTGTCTAAAAGTAAGAAGCTAAAGAAAGATCTGAAAAGAAAAGATTGTAGGATTGAAGCTTTAGAAGGGTTGATAAGAGAATTAAGAGAGAAACATGCCTATCACACGGAAACTCCACCTGAGTCATCAACGCCTAGGCCACAGTCAGTGGTTCGGTATGTGGGCCGTAATGATTTTATACCCGAGTTCGATCCACAGACAACATCTGTATCGATAGAGCATTGGATTCGGAATCTGGAAGGTGTTGCAAGTATGCATGGTTGGGATGAACGCACTCTGATCTGCAACTGCACAGCAAAGCTTGGTGGTTATGCCAAAGGCTGGTATGAGCATCAAGATTCATATGAGATCAGCTGGTATCAATGGAAGGAAAAGTTGATCAGAGCCTTCCCATTCACAAAAAATAAGCTTTCACAGATTAGAGAACTTGTGAATCGCGTCAAGTCGAAAGATGAAGATCCGATCAAGTTTTATTATGATAAACTGGGTATTGGTATGACGTGTGATATGAGCGATGAAGTTATTGCTCAGGCAATTATAGGAACGCTTGGGGATAAACTGCTTGAGGTTGGCGCCTTATCTGCTGGTTGCCGTGATACAAATTCTTTACTTAAGTACCTGGCAAGCATGAAAACATCAACTGACCGTGCTGTAGTACAGTACACAGGGACATCGTATAATGAAAATTCAGGCAAGGCAGTCAAGTGTTTCACTTGTGGCAAGGTCGGTCACAAGGCCAAAGTATGTGGTAAACTTAGACCGAGGAAGCAAGATGACAGAAAATGCAACTTCTGTCACCGCCTCGGGCATTTAGAAGAGAATTGTTTTAAGAAGAAGAATGAAAGCAAGAACTGCTCTCATTGTAAAATTAAGGGACATTCAATAGATGAGTGTAGAAAACAGAAAACGAGACAAGACAAAAATGTAAGGAAAATTCAAACAGCGAACGGTGATGTTTCTGACAAGAAATATTTCAAAACAGTTCTTGTAAATGAGTTTCCTGCCGAAGCCTTTATAGATTTTGGTAGTTTTTGCAACACAATGAAGCAAAGCTTTTGTGAAAAATTACAATTGGACTCTACAGTCAGTGACAACACTATCATCAAAGGATATGGAGATGCCCTGACACTACCGTTAGGTGTTACTAATGCATCACTGAATGTTGATGGCGTGGAAGTAGAAACAAAATTTTATATAGTCCCAAATGAAATCCAGGAAGTTGATATCTTAATTGGTCAACCATATACAGAATCACCTGATATACTTGTTATTAAAACATCAACACAGCTTAATGTGTTCAACAAGGAAATGATATCAGATGTTACAGAGTTATGTGAGAAATTGGAAAAAATCCGTTTATATCCTCAAGAAAACACAACTTTATGCCCTGGAATGAATAAAGTCACTGTGAGAACAGAACCCATTACAAGTGGTCTTATAAAAGTAAATCACAGTGAACAAAGGGAACCTCGATATGAGAAGGATGTACTGGAAGAAGAAGTGGAAGGTCACGATGGTACAACTGTGATTAAACTTATCAATAAAACAAAAGCACCGGTTGAATTAAAAAGTGATGAATGTATTGCCCGAGCTCAATTGCTAGAATCGGAAACGAAACCAAGTGCACTTAAAATTGGTGAAAACTTAACTACGGCTCAGAGAGACTCTCTTATCTCTCTCCTCGACGAGTTTGATAGCTGCTTTTCAGGAAATAGTATGGAGTTAGGTAATTGTGATATTGAGATGACTATCACATTGTCAGAAAATAAAGTGATCAATTACAAACCTTATAGAATGTCATTCCACGAAAAAGAAATAGTAAGACAAATTGTAGCAGAGTTACTCGAAGCTGGCATCATTGAAGAGTCGACATCATCCTACGCCAGTCCGATTCTGTTAATCAAGAAGAAAGATGGTGGTTATCGACTAGTTGTTGACTACCGGGCATTAAATAAAATCACTGTAAAGGAAAGGTATCCCCTGCCTCTTATACAGGACCTACTGGACAGACTGGTGAATAAGTCGGTATTCTGTAGTTTAGATCTTGCAAATGGATACCATCAAATCAAAATATCACCACAATCAAGACCACTTACAGCATTTGTCACCCCTGATGGTCAGTACCAGTACAGAATGATGAGTTTCGGATTATCCAACGCGCCAGCTGTTTTCCAGAGGGCAATGAATAAGATTCTTACTCCTGTTATACACAAGTGCGCAGAGGTCTACATTGATGACGTGATTATATGGGGAGATGATGCCGATGACTGCTTAAATAATCTACGAATGGTTCTCGAGCTGATAAAAAGGGCCTGGTGTAAAACTAAAGCGAAACAAGTGTTCTTTTCTGACTAAAACAGTAGAATATTTGGGTCATGACATTACCTGTGGTGAAATTAGACCATCTCCACACAAGCTGACAGCAGTTGCTGATTTCAAAACACCCGAGAATGTACATGAGGTTAGACAGTTTCTAGGGCTGGCCTCTTACTTCCGCAAGTTTATCAAAGGATTTGCTACAATAGCTAGACCACTTACTTTACTGACCAAGAAGAATGTAGTTTGGTGTTGGGGTACTGAGCAATCCAATGCTATGAAGACCTTACAAAGGCTGTTAACATCCGATCCAGTTCTCGCAATTTATAATCACGAGTGTGAGACACAAATCCACACCGACGCTTCTAAGGCTGGGTTAGGTGGTGTACTTTTACAGTGTCAAGAGAATGGCGAGTGGAAGGCTGTTGCATATGCAAGTAGACAAACATCGGCGACTGAAGCGAAGTATCACAGCTTCGAACTTGAGGCATTGGCTGTTGTATTCAGCATTCAGAAGTTCAAAGTCTATGTTTCGGGACTCAAGTTTCGTGTTGTGACAGATTGCTCTGCATTGCGTCTGGCATGGTCAAAGAGAGATCTATCACCACGTATAGCACGTTGGTGGCTTGATCTTCAGGAATACGACTTCGACGTTGAGCACAGACCGGGAAGTTCGATGTCCCACGTTGACGCTCTTAGTCGGAATCCGATTGCAATTCAGCGCATTGAAGAGAAGGATTTTATTGAAACGCTTCAAGAGGGTGATGAAGAGATTCAATCACTTATCAAAAACCTTCAGCTGGAACTAGAGGCTGGCAAAAACAAAAAGAGCGGTCTTGCTAAAGATTATAAAATCGTAAACGGCTTGTTGTGTCGTGTTGTTAATGAGGGGACCAGACCCGTTCTGCCCAAAAGTGCAAGGTGGCACATAATGAAAATATATCATGATGATCATGGACATCTAGGAACAGCAAAATGCTTAGAAGCGATTCAGGCAAAATACTGGTATCCAAAAATGAGAAGAAGAGTGGAAAAATATGTGACCAGTTGTATAGGATGTCAGTTCACCAAGAAGCCCACGGGTAAGCAGCCAGGACTGTTGCACCCGATCCCAAAGAACTCTGCTCCGTTTCACACACTGCACGTGGATCATCTAGGGCCATTTTGTAAAAGCGGTGGTAAAACCTATATTTTCGCCATAATTGATGGGTTTACTAAGTTTGTATGGTTGGAGGCAGTAACTAGCGCTAATGCTAAGGGAGCAATTGGGGCCTTAACTAGATTGGGTCAAGTATTTGGATACCCAATACGCATAATCAGTGACCGTGGTAGTGCCTTCACAGGAAAGGAATTCCAGGAATATTGTAAAAGACTAGGCATAAAACATGTACTTAATGCTGTTGCGACGCCACGAGCCAATGGACAAGTAGAGCGATTGAATAGAACCGTTTTGTCCGCTTTAACTGCTCATGTAGGGGAAGAACAAAGGGGATGGGATGCTTATTTACCTAAAGTGCAGTTGGGAATAAACTCAACTGTGAGCCAAGGGACTGGTAAATCTCCCCTTGAATTACTTTGTGGCCTAAGACCCCGACTGGCGGGTGAATTACAAGGTGCACAGCATGCTGGTAATCTCAAAGAACTAAGAGAGGGTGCAGCAGAACGAATTGAGCAGAATGCAATTGCCATGAAAACCCGTTTTGATAAAAGTCGACGAGCAACAAAGCCTATACCGTTAGGCAAGCTGGTCATGGTGGAGCGGAAAATTCTACGGCCCGGACTTTCAAGCGGGAAGCTTATTCCAAAATACGCAGGGCCATACAAAGTGACCGCAGTTTTGCCTAACGACCGATATGAAGTCACATCAGCCGCCAAGGGCAGAAGGACATACAAAAATGTTGTCGCTCGTGACAAAGTCAAGCTTTGGTGCTCAAGACAAGAAAGCTCGTCAGATGAGGATTAAACTATATTATTTTATTACATACGAGGCTGTTATATAACATAATCGCACACACGCATCATTATAATGATGCCTACGGGCTTATATTTTGTTGCCTATGTGGCTGTGTTATTCGTAGCCTACGGGGCTGTAATATGATGATGCCTGCAGGGCTGTAATACGATGCTGCCTACGGGGCTGTAATATAAAGATGCCTATGAGCTTATGTTTAGTTGCCTACGTGGCTATGTTATTTCTTTGCCTACAGGGCTATATTGCTGCCTGCGGGGCTACAGCGCTGCCTACAGGACAATATCTTGCCTACGGGGCTATATCGCTGCCTGCGGGGCTACACTACAGCGCTGCCTACTGGGCAATATCTTTGCCTACGGAGCTAACTTATATTATTGCCTCCAGGGCTAACTTATATCGTTGCCTACGGGGCTATATAAATGCCTGCGGGGCTTTCTAACTGCCTACGGGGCTATATCAATGCCTACGGGGCTATCTTTTTGCCTACGGGGCTAACTAATACTACTGCTTACGGGGCTTTATCACTGCCTACGGGGCTATATCACTGCCTACGGGGCTATATCACTGCCTACGGGGCTATTTCACTGCCTACGGGGCTATATCACTGCCTACGGGGCTATATCCACTGCCTACGGGGCTATTTTAATGACAACGGAGCTACGTCACTGCCTTCGGGGCCACACTACTGCCGTCTCGCAATGAAGACTGATGGGACTCCTTCGAGGACGAAGGAATGCAGGATGGCCGAACTGATAAGAAGATCGATACCATGACGCAGGCGGCGCATCACTATTTACCGATACTGTGCGTCCCCGCACTATGGTTGGGGGCTCGCGCGGTCGTCATCGGAGCATGTAGACGTGTTTAGTAAATTTGTAATTTTATAATTAAATAGTTTTGTGTGAGACAAATAATCTTTCAATAATAAGATCCTTTTCAACTAAAAGTATACTGTAGTTACTTATCTTTCAGGTAAGTTAACCGTAACTTAACCGGAACCTGTAATACTAAGAAAGGTAAGGTAATTAAAAGGGGAAGCCTGATTATAAGATTTTTTTACTTTTAGACAAGTCTTTCTTTTCAAGTAAGTAAAATTGATTCTAAATTTTTTGGTGAATACGCCAGCGTTATATTTTTCTGAGAGCTTTGTTGCTCTCAGATCATGAAGTTCTATATATATCATGCTACCATTATAAAAGTCCATTCCGTTCCGTATTCAACCAGCATTGCACCATTGTTATCAAAACAATTGACGACTTCTCTCTAATCGCGACGTTTTGTTGCATAAACGCTTCCTATATGCAACCGGCCGGCGCAGGCGCAGAGAAGCCGCCTCATTATAGTTTGAAGTGGCGAACACGCGAGCCGCTCTGCAATTTAGATGTCGTGGGAACTACAGGTAGACTGATGGTAGTAGCCGTGTGGAAATAGACGAGCTAATGTTTACAAAAACATTTAAAAAAAATATTAAAATTATTTGCTTCGAAAAAAGGCATCCTGGCAGGGTCGCCATGCAAGGATGCGACCAGGAGACGTCAAATAAAAGACCTATGAGGACAGATGAGTGTGTGATGTATATGTTGTTGTACACACACTACAGTTGGGTTACTTATATGACATCATCTGGTTAAGTTCCAGATGAGCAGGCGCAAATAAAAGTTGGACTATGAGACCGGTAGGACATTATTGGTGCGACAACGAGTCAAAAATGTTTACGATAAATGCTCGCACTTTCTCGCGTCGCATATCGCAAAACAACAAAAGGGTGTTTAATAAGAAGAGTCCACACAGAAGCAAGGAATGAAATAAGATATACAAACTCATTACGGGATGAACAAGCATTTCTGCAATGAGGGCTTTTCAAAATAACAAAAAACTGAAGACTCGATAGATGGCGTTGATAAAAATGTATGTGTCAATGTATTTTTTTTACTTAATTTCGAAGAGTACTCAGGTAGGCAGGCAGATGTAACCCTAAAATGTTTTTCTTTGGGCAGATGTCAGCCAGCGAGCGCTTACTTTCCTCTTTAGCTATGTTTACATTACGCCAGCAGCTCGGCCCAGCAAACATTCCAGTAGAAGTACATTACGTGGTGTGTATAACGTTCTTTTAAAATCTACGAACATGCCAGGCAATGTACTTCTACTCGCTACTCGACTCGGTCTACTTGGCGTAATGTACTTGGCGTAATGTAAACATAGCCTTAGGTACAGCCAATTTTGACACTTCTCTTTCCATCAACGCCATCTAGTCAGGGAAATAGTTAATAATTTTATTTTTTAAATGTCACTTTCAAAAGCCCTCATTGCATCAGGCCGTGGGAAGCTGATGGGACGGAAAGGGGGCAGTGGGTGTTGGTGTTACCGTTATTATTGCGAATTGTGGGAAGTGTTCCGAATTGGTTGAACACTTTGTGTCGCAAAATGTGAAGGTGGGCGAGATGGCGTGATAGCTGAAGGAAATAAAATGGATTATATTTTAAAGAATTTGATGAGTAGAGGTTGTACCTTGGATTTCTATACTTTAAAAATATAATTACACTATACATACACTATCTGTCACTGTGATTTTGACTTTTTATATAATAAATTATTACTTACTTCTTCTATACTGCAAATAAGTTGTTTCTGTTTTTTCCTTAATTACCTATTATTATATTTTAAGTGTATGTATGTTTATGTAAGTTCATCTATCATATATTATTTTATGTGTGTTTATGTCTTTGACATTTTAATAAATTACTTTGTTCCGTCCGAGCTATTTTAGACCTCCCTCTTTATTCATCTCAGTCAATATCTCCCTGCTTCCGGTTGCCTGGAAGACATTTTTTAGCGATAAGGCCGCCATATTTAGCACTGTGAGTTTTATTGTATTTTTTATTATATGTAGGTATGTGTCTCTTGGTGTTAAAATAAAGTATCTAAGTAGTAATCTAATAATTAAGAAACCTGGTGCCTGAAGGATCACGGACTCCTATTATTTATATTCATGGGTCACTCTGATAACCTTCGATAGGGATTTTAATCTAATTTGGTAAAAATGACATTCCTGATAAAAGTCACAAAAAAGGACAAATCCAAACCATAACTTTTCAGAAATGAAAAATAGACCGAGTTTGGTAATCTGTATTATGGTTTAGTTCGTTACCACACGATATTAAGCTACGTGAAATTTTGATTTACTTATGTTATTTAAGTACCAAATATCTGGGCGACCGAGCTTTGCTCGGTTATTACTATTTATTGTAATATGGTGGTGTTTAGGTGATAATCTACATTGTTATCTCAAACATTAACTACATTTTTTTTTTAATTGTCTAAATACAATAAAAATAATATAAACTTGAACACCCGTAACACTCGTTTCTTGCCGTCCGCGTCTTAACCCGCTGGACCAGACGGACAGTGGCCAGCAGGACGAAATTAGCGACCATATTCTGCGTAGAAAGAAAAACGCGTGAAAAACGCATGAAAACTCGAAAACACGCGTTTTCCCAAACATAAGACTATCTAGGTCGATTGTTTACCCCCGAAAATCCCCATATACCAAATTTCAGAGAAATCGTTAGAGCCGTTTCCGAGATCACAGAAATAAATTTACCTATATATAAATAAGTATACAAGAATTGCTCGTTTAAAGGTATAAGATTATCGGCCGGTTTCTGAATTGAGAAATTGGAGTTGAGCACTACTTAAGTACAAATTTTGTATGGGTGAGTAAGATTTGAGTAGTGCTCAACTTCAATTTCTCAATTCAGAAACCAGCCGTAAATACAAATTATTAAGTCCCTTCTGTATGTTTGATATTATATTATCCCCGTCAATTGATAATGCGCCTGGCGGCCAAGATTTTAACCTCAAAAACGAAAAACAATTGTATTTTTTTTATATACATAGACCCTATCTTATTAAAAATAATAATTAAATAATTAATATTATATTAGAGTACCTTTTAGAATTTTCTTGTTTCATGACATTTTTAGTTGCGGATCACGTCAACGTGGATGTTAATGTGACAAGGTTCCAGCGCATTACCAATTGACGGGGATAATAAAGAACAATTCTACTAAAAAGTGATTTGGGTCAGTTACGGCACCATTGCGATCACATTTATTGCACATGTAAATAAATATTATCTGAGGTGAAATAATAAGTGAGCGCACAGTGCATTCACTTTTACCAAGTTACGGCTTAGGAGATTGGCATGTGTATTATCTAAGTTACATGATTCTAGATCCAAAATAAGTAAAAGAACTAAGTTGATCTGTGTTTCCTATATAATTAATGCATATGAAGACGTGGGTGCATACAAATCTTTTGTAACAACTTGTATTATTATGTATTCTGTGTAACAATAAAAGAAGATGGATGAAAGGAAATTACATGTAGCAGAGATGGAAATGATGAGGTGGATGAGTGGTGTGTCGCGAATGGATAAAATTAGGAATGAGTATGTCAGAAGAAGTCTGAAAGTAGCACCAGTAACAGAGAAATTGAAAGGGAATCGTCTGGCTTGGTTTGGGCATGTTATGAAAAGAGATGAAAGGCATGTTACTAGAAGAGTAATGGATATGGATGTTGAGGGCTGGAAAAGTGGAAAGTAAGAGGAAGACCGCAGAAAAGATGGATGGATTGTGTGCGGAATGATATGAATGTGAAGGGAGTGGATGAGGAGATGACGAGTGACACGAAGGATGGAAGAGAAGGACGCACTGCAGCGACCTTAAATAAATTGGGATAAGGGTAGGGGATAAATGAAGGAAATAAATTTAGTTAGAACATAAACAGCTTTGGTTAAATATTGTAAATTAATTGCATTAATTATTTTAATTTGTTGTCCGAACCAGGAACCAAACTCGAGAATTCAGAAACATCGAATACATTTCTGCTTTCCAAACAATCAGCCATAACAAAATATTTATATGGGATTATTTTACACAATCTAAAGCGAAAATTGAGTAGGAAGTACAAATTTAGATGAGATCTGGATTCACATAAAACTCGCATCAACAACTGTAAGAATAGCATTTCCCACCATCTAATTAGTAGTTACAGCATTCAATACAAAATTAATTCAAATGTAAACAATGGTTAATCTAATTTGTTAAACTTGTTAATGTCTGTTAATTAGTAAGGCGATACCTATACTTTGGTTTGTAAATAGTTAACCAAAACATACTAGTATTAATGCATCTTACATTATTGATAGTAAGTAGTAAAGTTTTTATAGAGCATAGGTACTTGTTAATAGGGGAAAAAATACTTAAGAGCGAAAATATTTTTTTCTAAGAATTGTGTTGTATCTTCGTATCGTGAAAATTTAGCCACACTCACAGAATAGTTCAGTTATAGACTAAGGGCTGGTTTAATCTAACTTCTGGTAAATTCTTAAAGTGGATCAATTTGTATGATGGAACATTAACCCAAGCCTAAACTAGCCCTAAGAATTCGCGCAAATAACTACGCGTTTAATAGATTATTTTAACGTAACGTATCTAAATATCATAAATAGCAAGTTTGATGGCACAAAAAGTGTTATGTATTCGCGATGCTTTGTGAAACAGCTGAATGAATAAGCCAATTTATTGAAAAAATAACGAAACAACTTAAACAAACACTTGGTTATGACACATGAAGCACTTGTCATGAAACTCCTCAAAGTTTGCACCATCTCAGTTCGTGAGTCAGTTAGGTACCTATTATAAGCGGATGTTACAACATTTCATGTAATTTGAAGTTTTCTTATTTTCTCAAATTATACCTACCATCGTCATCACGTTTCGAGATAGTAATAGTTAAAATTATTGTTCTATTATCTATCAATTTGTAAAAATCAGCGTCATGCTACGTTTCATTATGCGAATAAATCGTTAAAGAGTGAGAGAAACATTGTTTTTATAAGTTTCCAAAAGTTTTACCTAAAAACTGACGTAAGTCTTTAGAGGAAAATTTTAGTAACTTTTTATAAGAATAAAGAATACCATTGTAAGTAACTGTTCATTGCTTACATTAGTGCCATTATTATAAAGAAATCAAAATTTTTCTTCATTGTCATCAAGGAAACCCAGTACTTAAGCAGACTTTTTGTAGAAAACGAAGTTTTTTTATAGGTTAAGTAAGTAAATATCTTTCGTAAGCAGGAAACACAAGAATAAAAAGAAAACTAATTAAAATTCCACAATTTCCAAGCTTTTTAACAGCCGCAAGAGCTTTTCTCAAAGTTGCAACCTCAGTTAACTCATCTTCTTAATAGTTTTGGTGACGTAACAAGAGTGAAATGAGAGTGGCAACTTTACTTGCAGCTTACGGTCTGAGTATGATGCAATACTCGTACACAAATTACTGCGGCCAAAGGTTATACAATTAAAACTAATTGTAATTAACTTTTGTCAAAGAACTTAGTTTAGCGTAAACCTCTCATGACTTTCTTTGGAATACCATCTAATGTATTTTCGTTTTAAAAAACTTTTTTTTAATAAATATATTAGTGTCCACTTTCATCTTTAAAGACGCTATGATTAGCTTTGTTACTGAAAAATATTAGAATAAGTAACACTTATTAAGATAAAATATTAGATGCTGGTTAATTTGTTTTTCGGTTACAATAATTCTTTAAAGTGTTTTGGCAGCAAAGAAGAACCTTAAAAAATAAAGTGAGAATCTTTGAAAAAGAAAACTTTGTGCTTTAAATGTTACGTTTTTTTGCACCTCGCCCTTAATATAAATTATGTAGGGGTACATATATTTATTGCTCTTCAGTTACCCACTAAGAAAAGGTAGCTACAAATGCAGTAACATTACTTCGTGGCCTTGAATGAAAGCGCATATTACCACACATCGGTGTCATATAACATTACTACATCGAAAGCAATCCCCAAATTACATGCGCCTATGGGCCCAGCATGGGTTCCGTTACCGCTCTGTAATTATGTAGTCAGCTGTCCATCAATCTAACGCTATCTCTATGGAACAATTGTTTTATATTATGGCCGCTTCCGTCTGATATAATGTCCATATTGTCTTGATGAGAAAGTGTTATTGTGAGTCAATTTGAAAAGCTTCGCTGTGTCTAGAATTTAGCGTGTTAGGCTTAGAATAATAACAACCTAGAACGATAGTCCCTTATAAAGCGCACTGTCAAAACTGAGCCAAAATGGCTCAGTTTTCAAATTTTATCCTTCATACTAAGGCATAAGGCTTCCAATACTGTATTGTTTGCAATTTTCCTACTTATAAGGAATTAGTTATTATTTTATTGCATTTTAGTTACGATCAAGTATTGTATGAAGGATATATCTGAAAACTGAGCCATTTTGGCTCAGTTTTTTTGCCTTACTTTACATACAAGGACTCGGCTTCTAAGGTGTTATTTTCTAAGATGTCAGATTACTAACGTAAGCAACTTAAAATAATATTTTCTTGAATAATAAGAATAATAAATGAATATAGTGGATTTAATTTTTTTTTGAGGTTAAGCAATGTATTCTATGGTTTTAGTTCCACAAACCGATTAAAAAACGAAATCACCACAAATGGATGACAAACGAACGTAACTTTAAGCATTTAAGTGATTCAACCTCGGAAAATACCCCCATTGCAACTCTTTTAAGTCCTCGTAGAATTCTTTAATTGCCACTATTTATTTAGGTGACAATGAATTAACCACGTTTAACTTGACTTGTATTTAGGAGAACTTAGACTTTTTAACGATCTTTGACGGTTATTTAATGATTGTAAGGTCAGATGTCAGGACTTCAGGGGGTCCAAAAAGTCCAGATTGTTACACATGAAATGATTTGAAAAGCCTTTAAAATATCTGCAAGTCATTTCATATAGGAAATATATTTGATATCGATTTAAGTTTTGTATGAATTTCATGATACTTAAAATCGCTTTAGCCTAGACTGAATAAATTAATTAGAATTTTAAGATTAGAGAAATAACACAAATCAAGTCTTGCCACAATTTCGGAGGCGTCCAAAAACCAAATCACGATCAAATTACTTTTGTTTTATTAGCTTGGATGAAGGTTCTAAGCTAAAAACAACGATTGCGATTTTCAAAGAATATCTTTTCCTAGACTAGATCTTTTTGTGGGATTCTATATTTTATATCTCTACGACTACATCAAAGACTGGGTTTGTCTGTAGGTATCATAGAAATAGAATGTCAAAGAACAACAAAGTCAATAAACAGGTGATCCGAAAACGAATCAATACATTTTATATGTGATACGTAAAATATGACTTAGATTCATAAAATATGACTATATTATGGCAAAGGAAGTTAATAAACTATGTTCCATACTGTTTTCTTTGTCGATAAACGAATAAATGTAGCGAAATTTGGTTTTAGAGAAATGTGTGGCAATATCTTATTTACCTTTGAAAAGTGTGATTACTTGGATTGTTTCTTTTTGTTATATCACAATTACTTAGAGCAGAAGACACCATAGCTTCACGATACCTTTATTTTAAATTCTAATTAAGATTAAAAAATATTTTAAACAAACTGTGATTGCTCATTTGCTAGGCGGGACGCTAGGGGCTCTTACTGTAAAAAATGTTGGCACTCCTTCTCAATCCAATCCTTTGTCTCTTTTTTACATAGACCGTGTCCGTATGATGTTAACTTCTCTTTTCCACGCTTTGTTGGTCTTCTTGAGCGCAGCGAAAATTTTTCTATGTCTATGGTAGGTATATTTTTAACCGTTTCCCAGCTTAGTTCGCTGCCGTTTCCAAACAAGAAGTTTGGTTAATGACATACATATTATTTTTAAGTATATTTATAACATTTAGTTAATATTCATACAACACCTTTGAAAATTAATAAAATTTACACATATTAACACATTATAATTGTGCAAATTGTCATAGTAAACAAAATATCTTAAAAAGTTAGGTCTATTGGCAAACTGAAGGTTAAATTAATGAATTTTGTGCAATGTGTGTTTTAACTTACCGCAAATTAATACTGACTTTACGAACAACTTTAGGCCAAATAGGTGTTATGTTGTAACATTTGATATATGAATAATGTTTGTGTATATATTCAATGATATTATTATTCAATTTTGAAAGGTTGTTTCGTTATTTGATATTTCTTAACTGTAGATAATTTTGTATCGTGTTGGCTGTATGGGTACATTCTTAGTATAGTATTAAAATTCGTTATTCATTGTGGATATCCATTTATAGTTTTTATATCAATTTTGTTTTTAAATTAAATCTTTTGATGATTTTCTAATAAATTGATTGTAAAATTTTTCATTCATTAAATTTTTTCATAACCACCATTTTTCCTAGAACTCCAATGAGTTCAAAAATTGTAGAGAGAAGAAGAAAAAAACAATAGAGAAAAGAAACAATTTCTTAGCTGTATTTACAAAAAAATATCTTGAGGTTCTTCTCAATTTTAGATGTAACAACTGAATAAATTATGCATGCTATGTTATTATCTTAAGATATTCTTAAAAGTATTAGATAATAGGCTTGTAAGTGTAACCTTGACACTCACTCTTACATTATATTTTGGTCTTATTTAGGTACAGTACAGTCATAAATATGTGATAAATAAAGCGTGAATTTATTAAAATAGGTAAGTAATTAATATTAGACAACATATTTAGGTATTAATCACAAATCACTTGTGTTATGGAAATCTAAGACGATGGTAGACCACAAACAACCAGACATGAGGCCATATGGAAAACCCAGCCGGGAATCAAACTTGGGACCTTAATGGTAGGGACAGAAAAGCAGTGTACAAACCATTCGCCACGGAATTCGCCTCTGAAGTTTAAAATAATCATTTGAATTGTTTACTGTAACATGAGGATGTCGCAGTGGGATTGCGATTGTGGTGGTTAAGCAACTTTAGCTAGAGTCAGTCATGGGATGGGTGATCAATAATTTACTATCTCGAACTCCTTTGTGCTTTGAAAGGTACGTTGAGCCGTTATTTCTGGCTACACTTGCAGTTTTCAATACCCATCAAACCGTTTTGGGCCCTTTCATAAAGAAGGCTTGTACCTCCAGCAGTTTTACATTAAAATGGTTTCGTACTATGTTGGCAATTCAAAGAATCCATTAAGTATTAGCGAAATTGCTTCGTCATGACACGACACGACGACACCTACCGACACGCGAAGGTGCAATGACTGAAGGTCGATAGGGAACTTTCTTGCTTTCAACTAATAGTCAGGTAAAAGCGATGAGCAATAATGGGTATCGAGCCATCGATACAATCGCTTTTGATTCGATTAGAAAACAATCGAGCAATTTGTTCAATGTTTTTGTTGTTCGTATCGTAAAATTTTGATGATTGATATTTTGATAGTTATTAGATTGGTTTAAAAACACGTTTGGGTTGTTATAAGACGATGCGATGGTAGCTTGTGTAATACACCTATTCTGTATACAACACATCTTTTTTATTAGCTATTTACCTATTAGCTGTTTACCTACCTTATTAGTTTTCGCACGCGAAAACGTGTCCGCGTGGACATTCAGAAATTCCCTAAGGAACCTTTGGCAGGGATAAAAAGTATGTTATGTTTTAATCAAGACTATAAACAATCTGTGTGCCAATTCATCTAAACCCTTTCAGCTATTTTTACATATAAACATCAGAACCTTTACATTTATAATATAATACCTATTAATAGTACGATCAGCGAAATTCGTTGTTGCCAATTGAATGTAATTTTCAGACTATGCTCTAATAGCATTGATTCTATTTTTTCAGTCTTAGGTTTTTACAAATTCCATGAGATTGCCAAGATCTGCTTTTGTCTCCCTGTCTTATTTCGTACGAACGAATTAGAATTATGATTACGACCGTGTTACTGTGATTTATTAATAAAATAAAATAGTAAACATAACAATAGTAATGAGTAGTATTATATAATAATAATAATTTAACCCATACATATTCCAACGAGAACGTGTCTGGCTTAGTAACAGACGGACGACGTTACATTATTAATAAACTTTCACACAATACATTATTTCATAGTGTAGATGTAATAATAAATGCATAATACCTAATACATAGTAGAGTGGGTTGGACGAGAGAGGTTTAGTGAAGGCCTTAAGTTCGATCCTGGACAGATCATTGTACCTATTAAAAATAAACATAATCTATTCATATTGATTTGATAAATTAACAAACGACTTAAAATTGTTTGACAAATATTACATTACATTTTTTGGTGGTTCGTTTATTTATACTGCACATGTACTATGCGCGCCAAATAAGAATAGTATCGACAACTTCACGGCACTGGACCATTTTGTTATTGCTTGGTAGAATTGATAACTTTATAATGTATAGGATGTGCATAAAATTCTTTTTATAAAAAACAAAAAACAAAATATACGAAAATATGATTTTTATTATTGCTGGCATCGATCAGCATGGCAAACGATCATTGGATTTTTTGCTAGCAGTACAAAATTGACCAGTGACGTAAAGTTGTCGATACTTTTCTTATTTGGCACGCATAGTACATACCTTTATTAAAATTTGTTATTAAACACATTTAATATTAGGTTTGGTAGAACCTTGTCTCTTTTTCCATAATTTATGTGATTTACCTGCCCATCTTTGAATCAATGTATTTGCACAATATTAAATAATAAACGTGGCATTTAGGAATCTATTGCAATAGCTTAATTTGAATATAGAATAGCTGTTATATTAAATTAACGACGTGAAATTCACTTTTAAACGCCAAACTTTCATCCTTTCCTTTCTGTCTGAGAATACTAATTAATGTATAAACATTGACTTTTCAATTAATGTAATTTTAGACTTACTTAATTCTTGGTAAAATAGCTAATGTATTTTAAATGATTACCTATGGACTTGTTCCGAAGGTGTCAGTAAGGTAGGTAGGTAATAAATGAGTTAAAATAATAATTTTCATCATAATTTCTGTTCCATATTTTTTTCTTTGTCTTGTGAATTAAACCAAAAGAGAGTGCTATTTGAAACCTAGCTATTATATGTGATAACTTAATTGTTAATTAAGAACATACGAAACAATCAAATGTGATTTAAAGTTTTATACGAGTATGTTTCTAACTAAAGATACTTTAACTTTCGCTAATTTTTTTAAACTGAACAGTCAACACAATGCTGATTAGTTTGATGTGATTACAACTGGTGTTATTATCACACAACTTATGAAGATGGCATCTTTTTAACTGGATGATGGTTCTGCATACCTATTGTTATTTTTGAGTGGGAAATAGTATGTAATTTTAAATACTTTTTTAGACTAACTACCAGCTACGTTAAACAAAGTTAATATGAGTAACATAAGTATTGAGTTTTAATGCAATATTCCGCATATAAAAACATCCATGTTATTAAAAAAAATATTATAAATGCAAAAATTAGTCTGATTTGTTTGTAAGGTACGATCAGCAACTCACGTGATATACCACTGGTAAAGCGGAAGTGTTGTCGCTGAGCTGGCTAAGCCAAATTTGAGTAGATTGATCCTCGGAGAAATATTTAATACTATCATGCTTGAAATCTACTTACCACGGAAAACGAACGTGGTTTGGTAAAAATACTTATATTTTTTGTAATAGGTGCTGAATATAAAATTAAAAACCCTAACACCTTTCTAATAAAAAATCCGGACAAACCCTTTTAAAAGCCGGAAAAAGAACGGATGGTAGCCCAAAAGTCAAATCCGCTTTATATTAATTTAATGACCCGTTAGTTAATGAAGGCACCTCACACCTGACGATGATCAAACGCATAACAATGGCTCCTTTATCCTCATTACGTGACGGCCGATCGGATGCGATCGAGATCGGATCGAGATCAGTGGCACGACACTTTCTCTACACAATGGCCGGTTATCAACGCATTGTTTTACATCCGTATGATAGTGACGATCGATCTAGTTGGCGTCAGGGGCCGATGCTATCGAAATGTAGTTAGAGAGGTGTGTTTGTTTTAAAATAATTTGCAGGCTTTTGTTTATATGTCGTAGGATAATCGTATAAACCGGATCTTTACAAAAATCCTAGGATGATTGTAAAGAACCGGATAATTGAAATCTAAGATAAATTTTCACAATAGTTCGAGCAATTTTTAGGATCTTTGTAAAAATCCTTGTTTGTCTCGGAAAATCGTAAACTTGAATGCTGATTGGATAATCTAAGAGACGATTTATAACAACTTCAGTCTGATTGGATAGAACATATTGTTGATGGGTTTTGGGGTTATTTCGTAATTTTGCCGAATTTAATTCTTCAATTGAAGTTTTAAGAACATTACCTAATTCGCACGAAAGTTCATTTAGGTTTTGCACTACCACATTGACAAGTGCTGTAGAACTTTCTTAGCTCTGTGTAGAAAAGTTCTGTTTAGGATATAGCCTCTAAATTGTCTGCACAGTACCCTTAGCACGAACAGCTATCGAGAAATCTTACGCGCGTAAATAAATACTACTCGAAAACGTACTCGATACGAAAGCTAGCAAAATCGGCAGCATGAACTTTACAGAGCTGGCTAACGTCAACTTGATAGTAGCGATAAATAAAGCTAACGTGACACAATCCAATTATCAATCCAATTGAAGCAAGGTGCGTTCAAAAACCATGTTTATTATCTATGTAAATCATAAATATGTATAAATTAAAATTTAATCAAATTTTTTATCATCATAATTTTACGTTTATTATTCTTATTATTAATAATAAATTTGTGTGCAATATTTATTTCATTTAATAACTTTAATTAATTTGCAAATTATTATTATAATTTTTTAACTTGTGCATGATTTTGTCCATGGTTTTGAACGGTAATTGCACCTTGCCCGTGATTGGTTTGAAAAAGAAGAGTGTGTCTATTCCTTCTCTCTTTCTTTCTCATCATGTGATTTAATAAAAAATATAACCTAAATTAGAAAGCCGTAAAGCCATTTCTTTATTTAGTTTTTGTCTAAATTGATTTATCTGTGTCGGCTAACAAATAATACAATCGCGAGGAAATAATGTTATGACCTAGGTAGGAGTAAACTACAATGTGTCATAATTTCATCAAATTGTTCTACCTAATTGAAGATTTTTTAAGAACTTGAAGAATAACATTAGATTATCGTCAATGAATAAGAAATTGTTTACACATAAACAATAAAACATTTGAACGTGCTATGAAAATATGTGAATTTCATCGGAATTAGTGCTTAGGTATAGTGTTTGAAGATTCGACAAATTAAAGACTTATGTTTTTATTATGTTTGCATTGTTATATTTAGTGTTTTCGTCATAGTTTTAAGGTCTTATTTTTTTAATACCTACCTAAATGAAACATAATTTACTGTGTGCAAACTGTATGATGTTGTTGCTGAAAACAAATATAAAACGTATAACACCGTATCCTCTGGTTTTATTTGAGTTTTGTAGGTAAGTTTAAAATATTGCTAAAATATAGGTATGGTGGATGTGGGGGATACCGTGGATAGCATAAAATTACGAGATTTTTATTTTACAAATTTCTTTGTATAATGAGGACAATTTAAGTAATATTGCCTGTGTATAATTCAGCGGACATGCCATAGTTCTCAAACTTAATATTTGTTACTACATATATGCTTTTAATTTTAATAATAAATAATACAAAGTCGCTCGAAATGACTCTCACTGAAAAAATGACAGTGAGTAAGTTGTCGATAGCCAGCTTGCGAGTTTCTCGATACCGTATGTCAAAAGTGGGTTCGTGCTACCGATTTCCATACAAGTTGTAACTTTACTATTCGAATTCGATTCGAAGGCTGCTCGATAGCTTATGTCAAAATGTTTCGTGCTTCGAAATTTTAGTTCCGTTTACGGACGTAGTGGCGCTGTACCAATTTCCATACAAAATTATGAGATTCGAGTAATTTTACGCGCGTTATTTTTCTCGATAGCTGTTCGTGCTAAGGGTACTGATCGAGCCCAGCACTTGTATAACATCCAATTCACTCATTTCAGTCATCATACTTCAATGTCTCTTGATTGATGAGACCACTCAGATTTTTTGAAAAATAAAAGACGTAAAATTCGTACAAAACAATAGAGAAGTATTAGACAATAATCACAAAAATAACAAATAGCCAATCAGAGCATCCGTCAGTCCATAACGATGACGTTAGCCAATCAGTGCGCGCAAAAAGATGGTAATTCACGATTTACTTAAGATGCGCTGGATTTTTGTAAAAATCCTAAACATTACTCGGACGATTGCAAAAATCTGACTTAGATACTAATTATCCGGTATTTTACAATCATACTAGGATTTTTGTAAAAATCCTGTTTGTACAATTATCCTACGACATATACATTCAACCCATAATATTACCACAGACATTACCTTGACTTGACCCTTGTTGATAAACAAAAAGTATTGTTACGACACGTCCCCACTGCTGGGGCACAGGCCTTCCTTATGGGTGGATAGGATAAGGAGGATGGGCCATAACATAACCCACCACGCGGGCCCAATGTGGATTGGTGGGTGTTAACGACTGCAAATGCAGCCGGGACCAACGGCTTTACGTGCCTTCCGAAGCACGGAGGAGCTCGAGATAATAAATTTTTTGTTCACCCACCCCATGACCGACCCTTGCGAAAGTTGCTTAACCTAACGGGTATGTTACTTAAATACATTTCAGCGCTAAAAAAGTATGTCACTAAACAAAACACTATTGGCAAAAGCAACCTATATCTAAGCATAGTGTAAGTATTTGACATTTAAAATCCCTATGGGTTTCCTACAATTTTCATTTGCTTAGGCACCTACCTCGTTATTACTTACATATTATTATAATAGCATTATCTACTGAGCCTTTGTAGTTTGAGGTTGCTGATAGTATGCCGATAGCACCCGATAGTATTATTATAGCACCTTGAGTTGATTTTCGACATCTTCAAGATTCTTCCAAAAAATCGAGGAAAACTCAAATGACATTAGGGCCCGTATTTATAAACGCTCACAACGTTTGAGAGCTAATTTGAGATCATACCTGAGATGCTGTTACTATAAGAAGAGCATTTCATTTATGATCTCAAGATATCTCGCAACGTTGTGATGAGAGCTGTTTTTATTTTTTTATTAATTAGCCCTCATATCATTGCCATCAATATTAGTTATTACGACTAGGTAAATTATCACATTAATTATTAACAAAATAAAGTAGATAAAAATATTTATTCCATAAACAATAATGTAGTAAAGAAGGTTTAAGACCCATAAAGAAGATCTATAAAGATTAAAATTATTATCGGAATAGTTTTATACCTAATCGTTTTATCTGTGGTTTTATAGGCTGTGTTATTATTATTGTCATTCTATTCAAACTGGTACAATTTGTCCGTTGCCGTTGGTTGGCCCACTGGCCTGCGATCCTAGATTACTTATGCAACTGGGCTTATAGGCTGAAGTTTGCGAAAGTATTGTGGAAAAGTTCCGTTTAGGCTTTAGGTGGGCGAGATCCGTTTATTTTTATAGTTGTTGAATCGTTTTTGAACAACTTTTTTTCATTAAGATTTTATTTATTTAAATTAAGTGACGGAGACGTTAGATTCAGTTCACATTTTCTTTATTGAACTATTTAGTCAAACGTATTACCGCTACTTTGTATGTAGGTAGGTCCTAAAAATAACATCAATAAAAGAAAATATTAAAATAGAGGCACTGAATCATGCCATTAATAGTGTTTAACCTATCGTTACATCTTATAGGATCTACTATAAGATTAGGTCGGAAATATTTTCACAAACATATTTTCGATATAACCTTTATCAGTAGGTAATTAAGAATTTTCTCTTTACTTGACCCAATTCACGACGGAAGTGTATTTTAAAATGTTATCAAGCTTTGCTATTTGGCATTAAAATTTACGTACCTATACTGAAAATTTACGTAAACCTATGGCGTACATACAACAAGTAAAAATGTATTAAGTTTTGTATACAAACGTGCTTACTTCTTTCAATGAGTTGTAGTTACCTACTTTTAATTTTAGTGAGAATCGACGCATGCGGTTATTTATTCCGATCTGTCGGCCCAAAGAATTAGCCTTAAGGTGAATTCTAGGCAACTTAGATCCGAGAATTTACTTTAAGCTAGTACGCTTCCACCTTCGGCCTTATCGTCACTTAACATCAGGTGAGGTGAAGGCCAAGAACTATCCCATTGTGCATAAAAAAAAGCTCGGACATAGGTTCCCCAGAATTCACCACAGGATGGATTCTTTGTTGGGGTAGCAGATCGGAATAACCGGACGCATGTGCAATACTCATCTTTTGCGGTGTATGGGTATGCGGTGAAACGTCGTGACGACGAAGGGTCTGCGATTTCTAATGACGTAAGAAGATGAGCCGGCGGCCATGCGGTGGCTATCTGTCATTATTTTATTGTTTACTCGTTAAACTTTCATCGCTTTTTTTCATGCGGTAATAGTTAAATAAGCGGAAAGATGCGTTCAGAAAATTTAATATAGTGACTATTAAAGGTAGGTAACATATTTATTATGTATGACGTTCGGTGGTCGATAGCTGGTTTATTCTGAACGTCCGGTCCGTTTAATAATTTGTAAAGGTAAAAAAATACTATAGGTAGTTCTATCATTCTTTTAAGAAAACATATAATTATTTTGTTAATGTTTAGAGAAAACTTGATTAATTCATGCCTTCACATTTTAGTATTACCATTATTATTTATTAAAATAAATATTATTGGATTCTTAATACTCTCACACACTTCCAGGCCAATCAACAATAAACTTTATTCCTTCCGGATAAAGTGTAAAAATCTCTAAAATTCAAATGAGTTTTGTCTCGCCACAAACACGGCTGGACTTGTCTTGCGCGCGCGCCGTGAAAGCTATCGAACTCGTTTGATTTAGGGAAACTTAGTTGTATGTAGCGCTTATGTCAATGGGATAATGTATGATATTGTCTGATTATACTAGTACTTGAAAAAATCGGGACATTTTCCTTTGCGACCAAATAGATTCAGTACCTGGGTATGTTTAGAATGCAATTATAAATCATTTTTTTAACGAAATTTATGTTAAACATATTTTTTTTTTGGTAGGGAGAGCAATAATCAACATATTTTTCGTGTCGCGGCATTTATTTCTTACAAAATAAAATCTGCTCACATTTCCGATGTTAAGAAGATAGTACCTACCTACCAGTGGCGAGGGGTGAAATTATGGCGAAGGTAAGCCGCTCTACAAAAATGATGAAAAATGTAGTGATCTGCATAGTGGATCAGTGGGGTGGGATTTCCAAAAGGTAAGCCGATGGGAATCGGCTTGTATGGACCCTTCGCCACTGCTACCTACCTAGAAGAGTAAAAAAATTCCCTAATTAGTTAGGCAGCCAAAAATACTCAAGCATTTATTTTATTTTCGATCTGAGTCCTTACTAATATTAAATTATAATTATTTTATTATTATCCTTACTAATATTATAAATGCGAAAGTCTGTTTGTTTGTTTATTACGCCTTCACGTCTTTATTACTCAAACGATCATCGTGAAATTTTGTACACGTTGTCAGGGGTACAGAGACATGGGCACCTTTCATCCCGAAAAAAGTACTGTTCCCGAGAGATAGAGAAATAACTGACCTGACCACGCATACGAAGTCGCGGGCGTTTGCTAGTTACCCATAAACGTAAATTGCACTCATAATCTTTTTAATTAATTAATTAATTGTGGCATCTTATACCGTTCATGATCATGAGGCAATTAAGCAGTACTTCTCATAATATAAACCTACATCGTTTTCTAAGCAATCGCATCGATTACAGTTTCATATCATCTGTATTTACTTATCTCATCAAGCAAGGAAAGTAATACCTATGAATTATCGCAAGTGTGTCAGCGATAGCTTAGCGATTAAGTCGTGGTATGGGGGTTTCACTGCTGGCTTACCGTGGGAAGCAAGGATGCTGATTAGCCAGAGAAACCGCTTCGGACCCTGTAATTAGCTGGTTTACAACTTCTAGAATGTTGTAGTGGTCGGAACTTACGATTTATTACAGGCAGTCAATGTCATGACCACAGATTTCTGAATTAAGTAGGTACCTGATGTTACTATCAGACAACGATAGTCTTTTTTTTTACCATTGAAAATGGTAATCAGATGCAAATCGCACGAGACGTATTTTTGGCCACATCTCCGAGGATTTTGGGAGGATCGAAATGGAAATAGGGATGTTGACTTATGAATAAAATAACGAAATACTAATAAAAATCGTAAACATATCAAACTTTTGGAGTAGCTTGTATACCTCTTGGTTTTATATATTGCGTATTATTTGTTTTATGACCCTTCAAAGTTGGGTGGACAAGTCCATTTAAAAAGTATAAAATTTGTTAAAATAAATAATACATTTAATTAGTCCGTAAAATTTATAGCAAATTTGTCAAAGAAACCATTTTGATAAACACAATATTTGTTAAACACTGCCGAACAAATTTCCTACGCGTTGCATACAACGTAGGAAGGCGTGACGTCATAACTTGGTAGCCGTTAGTATGGAGCGTTTTCGGGTAAGTCCAATTTTGTGCATTTCAAACTGTGATATCTCGGGCAGTTTTCATGCTAGCGTTATAATTCTTATACAAATGTTCCTTTTTTTTAGGGGTAATTTATGTAACATAAAATAAAAAAATAGTCAACATGCCTATAGCACCAAAGTTGAGGAATTTATCGGGACACGTATGAACGTTTATATTTTGAAAATCTACTGGTAACATTTTTTTAAATTTTGCAAAATTCGGGTTTTTTTTACTAAATTGTAAATTTTTCGGAACAAACCTCCTTAAGAAGAAATCACAGACCATACAACAAGTACTTACGTAAGGCCTGTGGAAGAAATAAAAAAAGGTCCTAGGGTATTAGTTTAGCTACAAAATGGCGAAAAAATTTTGAAAATCGGTTAATAATTGTGACTTGTAGGTGGTCCCTTTAAATTTGGAATTGTAGAAAACGGGCGTTTCCGTACATAAAAAGTGATGTAGCTTCTATGATTACTGACCGATCGTCATGGTAATAGTGTTAAAAGATGCAGAAGCAGACGAGAAGTGCATGGAATTTTGAAAATGGGTTAAAAATATTTTGGCCTCGTCAAGGCAGTCAGCGGGCGCTTCACAATCGTAATAAATAAATAGGTCTACCTAGGTAACTTTCAAAATATAATAGGATTTTGCATATTTTGATTTGATTTTGGTTTTTTGTAAATTTTTCTATACATTTTCAATGCTCCGATTCTTGCGGGACTGCAAAATCTTTGATTTTTTTTTCATGCAAATGGCATAAAGTTGTGTTTTCGGTTTAGTATATTGGGATCTTCTGTAGTTAACAGTCAAAAGACCATCAGACCACATTTTCATACTTACTTACTTTTTTATCGGGTGATGTTAGCTTCCGATTTCTATAATACAGTGGCATTATGATTTTAAAGCAATATTTAATCAATTTCTGTTTATCACTGAACACAACTTTCAGATTTCATTTTTATTTGTGACTTACAATAATACGTTTGTCTGTCTATCTTTACAATTCTAATGTTCATTAGCTGGTGGTTTCATTACTAATTTGTTAACCAGAGAAGGAAAGTCGAGATCATGCGGATAGCTCACGACCGGTGAGAGGGCAGCTGTTATAAAATAATGTATTCGCTTAAGCTTTTAGAAACGAGGAAGACCAATGAATGTTATTCAAATATTATAAAATGTATATTACTATTCTGTTTATCGTTACTTGTTCTACCACAGAATAGATAATAGTACTAGCGTACAGAAGTTGCACTCCGCAAAATCATTTAAATGAATTGCGACTCTTGCTCCGACACAATAAAGTACAATTCAAGACGCACAGCGCTCCCTTCGCTCCAAAATATTCACTTAGTAGTTGCCTCTTTTTCTATCGCGTAGGTCTTATCTTTTCTGATGTATGAAATTTGTCCTCTCAGAGGACGCCGAGCGTTTCAGACTCGCGCGTGGAGTGACAGAGCCCTGGTTCTGGTTCATTCTTGGTAAACAATCTTCACCCAATTCTTTATTGAAATAATCATACAAGTGGTTTTCCACACATAGATAACAAAACTACCTACATATATATTAATTATTAATGACAATTTTATATCAGCATATTTCAAAAAAACGATTTAGATTTAAACCAGCAACGTTCGGAAAATGAGACAGAATAGATTTTCTATTGTTGTCCGGACGCCGGCGCGCGGGCATCAATGAATTAAAAGACCTGTCAAATTATAAGAACTGTCAAAAACTGTTACTAAATAGCAAAATACGAATATAAGATTCTTGCTATACTTATAGATAGGTAAGGACCAGGAACAGATTTATAATAACAAGCAGTGCTCCAAAAAGTCTCGAGTTAAGCCTTGCCCACATTTACAAGCCTAAAATAAAAAAGTAATTAAAGTTTTTAAGCTTTGTTTTAACACTTTTTTATTATGCAATAGAGACGAGGCATAAAAGGAATAATTATATGTACTAAAGTCTTTGGAACACCTATTAGCAATTTATTTCTAAGCGATATTATTTATTTATTTATATTTATTTATTTATAATTATTAATTAACAAGGTATACAACATTCTGGTACAACATCAGTCCCACAAAACTATTTAGGATAGTTTGACTGAGGGATCGAGTCTCGAAAGTATCTTATGTTAAATTATGTACTTAGGTAATTTAAATTTAAACAATAATAGTTTGGTTATGCTAATATTTTAGTTAAAGTATTGTGTAATAGTTTAGTTAAAGTATAGTGTAAGTATTGTAATGATACAAATTATATGAATAATAGTCGAGACTATTAGGTTGTCTCCACTTTGGCATAATAAAATGGGAACTTCAATGTCAAAATAAGCCTGAACCTCATGTCCATATAGTTACGCGAGACCCAAATAGCGGGCGGCGCGTTCCTATCTAGACTAGAACGTGCTTGAATTATATCACGAAGGAAATAATCACTACGTTTTTATATGTTGACTCTATATGTTTTGTGCTATTGAAGTGTGATTTGAAAGATCAACCGCAATGGTAGTACGCGGTTGATATTATGATATTATCGTTCCTTTGTGGTTTCTGATTACCCTTCATCTTCAAATAATGTTTTCCGGTTTAGTGATTTTAGTGTAAAATTGTATCGATACTCAAAATGGAGGTCTGTCTCTCTCTGATGATCTGTTTCCGTTGGTTTTTATTATTATCTTATCTGAGATTTAAATGATATAATTAAAGAAATATGTAATTTTATGAAATCAAAATAATTTGGAGCTTTTGCGTTAAAAACGTTAAAGGTTTTATGGATTATTACAATTAATTATAAAGTTTTTATCAATTAACAAGAGGCCGCCCGCAACTTCGTCTGCGTGGAATGTTTTTTCGCTATCCCTCGGGAACAATACTTCAGTAGTTAATACGTGAAGGCGTAACAAAAAACAAACAAACGGACTATCGCATTTATAATATTAGTAAGGATTCTAAAGCATTCTTTAAGGATTTTTGTAAAATAATTTGAACTGTAGAATATCTCTACCATCGTAAAAACATAAGTACGTTATTAGCACCTTTGTTTGTTTAAGTTGTGTTGTGAATACCTAACATTATGTACATAGGTTTCGTACAAAAAAGTAAACACAAAAAAGCTCGTATTTTTTGTTACGAAATTACTCAAAACTACCATGATCTACGAAAACCAAACCCAATTCAGAAAAAAAGAATCGATTACAAAAACCCGTACACGATTAAAAAAAAAAACACAATGACCATTGTTCAAGATTGTTTGTCATCTGTTTTTATGTCTATAAATAGTTTCTTTACATGAACTTACTTCAATATAAGTTGTATGACAGAATGCGTTGATGTCTTTTATACTAGGAACTTGTTATTCTTATGATAAAGCTTATCATAATCTAGTAGCATTAATTTATTGTTATAATAAATATACTCATCAACTTTGTATGAGGATCAAGGTGTTTTTTTTTGTACAAACGAGGTAACTTTGAAGCCTTGGTTTCCTGCCAGTGAGGTACGGTGCTTTGATCTGATAATGGCTATCCAGGGAGTAAAAGGAGGAGATTTAGATCGCTATACACACCCTACTGATCTGATCAGCATTCTTAAAGATAGAAGGTTCATAGTTCTTAGTTGAAGGATTCCCAAACATTTTAATGCTATTTTCACAGTTTTTTTAAACAGCCTTTCTATTGTCTAATTTCAAAATCTATCGCAATCGCTTCCAGGATGTAACACATTGAAGCTTCTTTTTGGCACAAATAAAAACTTACCAAAGAAATGCAGCAATGTGTCACATCCATCTGTCAACCGAAAGCGATTGCGATAGATTTTTTAAACTTTATGCTAAACAGATCAGTTGGAAGTGTATGGCGATCTGATTCTCCTCCATTCACTCCTTGGATAGCCATTATTAGATCACAGCATGTGTGTATATTGCAGACAAGTCATCGCTAAAAGTACTAATGATCTATTATTAAATCGCTATGCGCCATATGCGATAGCGTAGCTTCTTTGTAACAGCCTAGACGGACTGACGGAATAAATGATTTGTATATATCCATACTTTTCTTTAAACCCACTTTAATCCTTCTTATAATCGCAGTTATCTACAAGAAATACCAAGATTTTTTTGCCATATTTATGTTAAACCGCTTTCTCTATCCTAACACGAGTGCATAATATAATATGTCAACGGTTTTCCGTTTGGGATGTTTATTTATTTCATTATAGCTTACTGCGCTGCCGCAGAGCTTTCCCAACCAATTATTCAAAGTAGCCATGCTTATAAACAGCGATTATGCCCTACAGCTTACGATTATGAACGTTAGATATAAGATATTAGTAAATTAGTTTCTATTATCTCCTGTATTAGATTCAAATACTGTTATGATACTTTATAGACATTAAGGTACGACCAAGACTTTTCCTTTAATATTTAGACTTCTTAAAACATACGGAAAGTGTTTTTAAATTTGAGATTTTTGCATTTACAATGCTATTTTTAAACAATACTAAATAATATACTAGAAAAAATACGACTCGCACTAGATCAATACTCAGACGGGAATAGAACCCGCGACCTTTGGATATCCGGTCCAATGCTCTGACCGCTGAGCTACCGAGTCACTCGGTAGTTAGTGACTCGGTAGCTCAGCGGTCAGAGCATTGGACCGGATATCCAAAGGTCGCGGGTTCGATTCCCGTCTGAGTATTGATCTGGTGCGAGTCGTATTTTTTCTAGTATATTATTTAGTATACGGAAAGTGCTTTTAAAATAGCTATATAATGATAATAATAATATTTTTTATTTTTGACATAGTCCATAAAAGGTAGAATAGAATGGAGATTATAATCAGCTTATTCTCTACTTAGAGCATTTGTGGTTTTATTAAAAAAAGTATTTTGTAGGTAATGCAAACAATTATTTATTGTAATAGAAATAATAATGAAATCTTTACTTATATTTTTGTGTAATTAATCAAGCTGCAATAACTCCATCAATCTGTCTGTAGAAGTAAGAAAACTAATAGCATTTTCAAATATTTCTGCTGTTATCTTTCAAATAACTATCTCTTACGTAATATGACTCTTTGACACAAGCAATGTTGGAAAAAGTTTTAAATTAATGTCCACAGAGGTCAATTAAGATAAACCCAGAATACCGATTCTGTAACCAAACTCGCATCTCACTTCGAAGATCACTTCACTTCGACTATCGATTGCAAAATTAAAAAAAAATATTAATAATCTTAAAAAAGACAGCCTATTATTATCTTATTTAAGATTTAAAATTCCCGCGCAGTAAAGTGAGATTCGAAGTGAAGTTCGAGTTAGTACTATTATACATATATTCTTTGGTTTGGTTACAGAATAGACAGGCTGAGCATGTATAAAATCCTTCAATTTGTCGGTTTTAAAGATAAGTGTTATAAAATGGAGATACTTTTAATGTCCACAATCACTTTTATATGACTGCGTTAACATTGCTTCATACTTCGACCATCTGTGGTTTTATAAAAAAAAATTTGTTTAATGCAATCAACTATTTATTTTAACAAGCGTGGAAAGAATTTGGGATTATGAAACTGTAATTTGTTATTTATGACGGTTTATTAATCAAATACTAGATTTTATAATTTTAAACTTTGCTCGTTAGAACCTTTAAATAGAAACGAAAAGTAGACACATAATTTTAACCTCATCATAAGATTAATAGCGAGGAGCTCGGTGGCACAGTGGTTAAGCGCCTGGACCAGCGATTGCGGAGGTTAAGCAACGTTCACAAGGGTCGGTCATGGGATGGGTGACCAAAATTTTATTATCTAGAGCTCCTCCGTGCTTCAAAAGGCACATTAAGTCATTGGTCCCGGCTGCATTTGCAGTCGTTAACACCCACCAATCCGCATTGGGCCCGCGTGGTGGGTTTTGGCCCATCCTCCTTGTCTATCTATAAGGAAGGCCTGTGCCCCAGCAGTGACATTGAAATGGCTGATGGACACGGACCAGCTATGAATGTTGTGTTTATGGAAATCAGGCACATGGCAAACCTTTAGATCCGAGATAACACGTATTTTTTTTACGTTGATCCAGCTGAAATCCATCAATCAGGGTTGTCAAAGATGGTGTGCGAACTACCTACTCGACTGTTTACATAATATAATATGACATTATACAATATAATTGACCACTCAAAGTATAATACCAAACTAAAGCCAACAATACAGTGTAATAAAAAAAAACGAAAATCCAACATCAACTTTGTAGTTCCAACAATATCATAAAAGCTATGCGTAATTCACAAAATCACAAAACACGCGGCTGAAAGTGAATCTTCTTCGCCAGTTAGCGTTATAAAAAAGTAAAAGTTCGCCAACATAACTGGTGCGGATTACATGATCCTTATCACAATAAACGTAAGGTTGAAAGTGTGTGACGTGGAACGTTAAGGTATTTGCTTAATTTACGATTACGTATGTGTCAAATACTTTTACTGATATGCGCCGTGACTATGAACTTTCTAGGAAGGTCGTGCTATGAAGAAATGTGTGGAGTCGCTGTGATGCGTATGTGATTATTATTTTTTGTATTTTTTTACTAGGTAGTAGGTACTTAAAGTAGGGCCACTTTAATAGATCACATTTGACACTTCATCAAAACTCAACAACGTAATGACTATAAAACAAAATTGCTGTTACTTTATTGTTACAGTCACAGTCATAGAAAATATAATTGTTTTTGTTTCTCCTGTAAAGTTAGGAAATCGCATATTCGCGGTGTTGTAATATAAGCGACAAAATGTCAAATGTGATCTATTAAATTGGCCCTACTTTAATCTTTTTTGATTATAAGTATCATATTTTTGCGTCAAAGTGTGAATAAATAGTAATGGTAGCCTCGCTGTTCGATTGATCTAACCACAAAAAAAATATTCCGCGTGGTTCGATCAATCGGACAACGCGATCAGACTTCGCGGCTGGAAGGAATTCTGTTCTATAAATGGAAAACAAAAGGAAAACAATTCTATAAATATGTTGGCTTAGTCTACGATCATTAAATACTGTGTAATTAAATAACTCAAAGTAAGTATAACTTTAAATAGTAAATTTTCAGAAATATGCAAAGGATCATCAGAATACTGTGTAATGAAATTAAAGTAAGTATTTTAATGGTAAAATATACGAAATTGATTAAAAATAAATAAATAGCAAAATTCTCGATTTTTTCCAAAGAAAAACAACGAAAGATATTTCACTCATGGGAAGTCTCTACCTCCGTCGCTGTTCCGTGAGAGTACGCTCTATTGATGGCTTTGCTCGATGTGAACTCTCCCATGTAAGTGCAGAAACTGCTGTCATCAACCAATTTGTTAATCACCAACGAGGTAGCATTTTATAAGCCATTATGTTATGTATTTTTATAGGCCTGGTCTAGACTCTAGCGGTGTTATTAATTACACAAGATTTTTAAACATCTTTCTTTTCTTTCTTATCGAATGAGGATTAGTGCCACCTCTGGTGTTAGAGTTTATCAAACCGCTTAACGGGACCGACGGTTTAACGTGCCCTCCGAAGCACGGAAGCGCTCAGTTGTAATGCCACTGTAACGGTCACCCATCCGACACCTGACCGGACCGAGCGTTGCTTAACAAACGTGATCGAGTACCGTCTGTCTGTCAAGTTCTGCCATGAGCGCTTTAAACACCTGTCTAACGTAGACGCTGTTTAAAATGCGATGCTGTTTCTTTCAAACTAGTATTGTCAAAAAAGTGACAGCATCAGATTTAAACAGTGTCTAAGTTGAACAGGTGTTTGAAAATATTTTGTTATAACACCGCTAGAAGTCTTAACAATCACTTATACAAACGAGCGATTAGCGAAAAAATTATGTCAATCTCTATTATGTTCATTCATTATTGCCTATGTTTCACTAACTAACTAAGAGCAAGCTATGCCTGTTTAAGATTTTTATTTTAATTGATATTAACAAGCATAATATTACACAACTCTACAGGTTGGAAAAACAGAAATTGTTGCTAAAATTAGAACAAATTGAGTTCTAATACGATTTTGTACCAGGTAAAAAACCAAAATAATATAACAATCAAAATATCAACAATCAAAATGTCAACACCATGCAATCAACATTTAAAATTTCAAAGAATTATAAACAAGCCACATACCTAATTAATGACTTATAATAACATTATTTATTCCAAGATCCACAATAATTAAATAAATCGACATCCAAAATAAATCATTAATCAATAACAAATTAATGATAATTAATTAATACGTCAATTATATACAATTTTGATTAAAGTAATTGATTATGTGAGTTGATAATCGAAACTGTTGACATTTTGAGCCGTTTATGTTTAGATTCTTTGAAAATATTACAGAATAGATTATTTCTAAAAGGGCACTTGTCCATATCCAAGACATTTTCTTTAATAGTATGGTGTCTTTTAAAGATTATGTATGTTTGTTTTCATTTTGTGTAAAAAGGCCACATATCACTTCCTTTTCCATTCGAAATATTCGTTTAGAACATAGACATAGAAATTTTTCCGCTACGCTGCTGTTTAGAACTAAAGAGCCACTTGTCTTTGTTTTTTTCGTCTCCTGCCAAATTTTCAACTAGAGAATAAATGAGAATACAAGTACCCTTTTAGAAATCATCGATCTATTGATTTGTTGATTAAGTAGATGGTGTTGACATTTTGATTGTTGATACCTAACGGAAATCTTAAGAAGAGAAAAATAGCATTTTGTTTTTGCTTTGATAACAAGGGCAAAAGAGAATGCACCTTTTATTATCAAAGACATAATGATTTCCATAAGTTACGCAAGCACCTATAATAAACCAAACAGGTGTATTATTTAATCTTCAACTAAAAATCAACTACGTTTTATACGGTTATTCTTCAAATTTCACGCTATTTTCAACGCACGCGTCTATTTTGTACATGACAAAGAATTCGCTACGTTTGCATACGATTATCATCGGCACCGTGAAAAACACATTGAAATAACACTTACTTACACCTTATACGAGTATTATACACTTGTTGAGTATTTTCAGTCAAACTTTAGATTTTTAGGATTCCGTACCCAAAGGGTAAAAAATAAATTAATTTAAAAATACGAAAAACACGACTGTCCTGCCAAAAACGCATTAAAAAGTAAAGTAACAAGTGTCATTGCAGTCGGGGGACCGTTTTAAGGAACAACTTTTGATCAAAGAGGTCCCCCGACTGCAATGACACTTGTTACTTTACTTTTTAGTACGTTTTTGGCAGGGCAGTCGTGTTTTTAATATTTTTTTAATTTATTTATTTTTATTTCACACATTTTTGTAACAAATTATATAGTTTTGGAATGTGCTTATCAATGTGCCTTTCATTTGATGCCCATATTGTAATAATAGAAGAAAAACAATTTTGTTTTTACATTTGAAAAAACAGAATAAAATAAATATTAAAGTAAAGCTCCCATACAACAAACGTGATTTTTTTTACGGAACACTTCATGCGCGAGTCAGACTCGAACTTGGCCGGTTTATTACTGACTGTATACTTATTGATTAGTTCCATTTGTATAACAAATAGGTATTGTATAGTAAAACTTGTTTAAGTAATTAAATACAGTAGGTACCTAATGTATGAAAATGTTTTATTCTTTACCGTTACATAATATTACAATATGTAGATATATTTTGATGTAATTTAAAGTTCAACTAAACGTCACAGAATAAACAGAATAAACTACTTAACTAGGTAAGTATATAATTTCTTTTAGTAATAATTTATTTCTTTAAGCAAAAAATTCAGAATATAAATAATAGCTGGTGGTTTTGATTCTCGTTAGTTTTTAATTCATAGACAACACACGAATTCATAGCAAGTATTCCTCAATTACTGACAATACTATAAAAATTATCTTGGAACAAACTCGCGATAAGATATTAGTATCGCGTGTACATTGAAATACTTCCCATTGAGTATAGGTAGTATCGATAGTATCGATACTTCATTGATCGAGTATCAAAGTCAAGGCCGTGGTCGGCGACGCGGCGCGACCTGCCTCCGGCCACAGTCATTTACTCCCAATAAGCTTTGAAAATTGCTTGCTATTGGATTTTGAATCTTATTCCATTGGACTTTCTATGTTTTCTGAGCAAGATTTCTTTAGTTTAGTTTATCTTCCAGTGCGCTACTAAATTATCTATACTACTTTCCTTCAAGAGATCGTGAAATTTTGCTGGAGCTTGTGTTTCAGTGCGCTTACCATTTCTGTTTGTAACTTCGGGAGTGCCTAAAATTAATATGTTTCTTCAAATTCTTTTATATTAATATAAAAGGACGATTAAACCTTTAACAATAGGTTTTTTATACTGTATACTTATGCATGTTTCTAATTTTGATTTATATAACCTGAAACTAACAATAACAAGCATACATTAATTGTAATAAATTAATTATTGTGTTTAATTGCTAATTGATTTAAAAACATCTTTTACATTTTTTGATGAATTAGATGTAATATTTTAATGGCAAAGAGCGTGTTTTGTTTTGATATTTGCAGTTAAAAGTAGACTTTTAACATGTTTTTATCTCTTTATCATTAATTATTTAGAGCAATAAAATTAGTAAACAGACCACTGTTTACTAATTTTATTGCTTTAAGTACCAACTTACCTAACTATGTTACGTTAAATAAATTATAATTGCATAATAAATTGCATTATAAATTAAAATAAAAAGAATCATATGGGATACTTATCTTTTTTTTTTGAGGCTACAAAAACCACAGAACAAAGAAAAAAATTTTCCCCCCAGCAAAAAACTAAAACAATCTAACTAATTTGTCAAAATTTCTGTCAAACTAGTTGAGAAACCTACATCTCATTACTGGTAAAGTACTCCAGGGCATTCAAATTGTTTGTTCTTAAGTAAACACGAAGTAAGCATAAGCAGTCAACAGCACGTAAGGTTATAAAACTGACCCTTTAAAATAGATTTTAAGCCGTAACATAAGAAAGTTAAGTCTAAAATCTATAACGTAAATTTTTAAGTTGGTGGTTAACCCCAAAATGCTGCTTGCATAAAAACTATGAAAATAAACTGTTTTGCGTGACTGACCACTACTTATATGTCATGTAGAAAAACATGGAGTTGTCTAATGTCACTCAAATTGCCTGATGGCACACGGATCGATTTTCCAAGCACTCCTACAGAGCTTTTTTACTTTTTAGGGTTCCGTAGCCAAAATGGCAAAAAACGGAACCCTTATAGATTCGTCATGTCTGTCTGTCTGTCTGTCTGTCTGTCTGTCTGTCTGTCTGTCTGTCTGTCTGTCCGTCCGTATGTCACAGCCACTTTATTCCAAAAGTATTAGAATTACATAGTTGAAACTTGGTAGGTAGGTGTATTCTGTAAACCGCTTTACGATTTTTACACAAAAATAAAAAAAATAAAAGATTAAGGGGGGGCTCCCCATACATGGAACTGAAACTGAAAATATATTTTTTCATCAAACCAATACTTGTGGGGTGTCTATAGATAGGTCTTTAAAAATGTTATTGAAGTTCTTAAGACTATTTTTTTTCAAAGTCAACCGTTTGAAAGATATATGCCTCCAAAGTGGTAAAATGTGTGTCCCCCCCCCTTTAACTTTTAAAGTAAGAGGGTGAAAAATCTAAAAAAAATATAAGCTATAGATCTTAATAAACACTTACAACGAAAATTGGTTTGAACAAGATATAGTAATTAGTTTTCAAGATATAGTACATTTTCCAAAACCGCAAATATAACTTTGTCATTCATACAAACACTGTGAAAAACAAAGTTATTTTTTCAGACGAAAAATGATAGCGGTATTAAAATATGGTATGGTATAATGTACCTACGGAACCCTACTGCACGTGGCCCGACACGCACTTGGCCGGTTTTTTTGCTTGATTGCTTGTAAAATCGAATCGCGAACCTAATTTCAATGAGGTGGCGATTCGATTATACAAGTATTTGTCGATAAAAAGCCCTAGTCGATTAAAGTCACCTAAAAAGTCGATCCGTGTAAATGCCCCATATGTTGAAATATCAACATCAAAACGTTTCAAATCGTGGTGACACGTTTTTTGTCAAACAAATTACCGCTACCTGCCTGACGCAGGAAGCAATCTTTAACCCTGACAGGTGGGTGTGTGACCGGGTGTCAAAATTGACAGTTAAAAATGTTCAAAATGACACTTAACGTGAAGGAATAAAGATGATGATTGAACAAAAACGCTGCATATCCTGTTGCATGTTGCCTACTTTCTTTTTTGTGCAAGTAAATTATGCGTAGGCAGTGCTAATTTTAAGTTGGGTGTCCTTAAAGTGCTTTCCTCAATAAGCCAAAGTAGTGACTTTCTGAAATACTTCAAATAGTGTAGTGCGACAAAAGTCAATAAGTAATACTTAATTGAAAAAAAACTATTAGGGTCAAATTAAGGTACGTAGGTATTTTTCATCGCACAAACGGACGTAAAATTTAATTTTGATGACAAATTCAGCACCTGTTTATTTATCATGTCATGTCGTTTATATTTTACAAGAAAATAACGGCAAGATAGTTGGACATCATACATTTCTGAGTTTGAAATTACCTGCTTTAATAAATATTACGTTTGCACAAGTATGATATGGCCAACACTTCCTGATGTGTCTCATCATGATCATTCTAAAATAGGGTCAAACACCTCGTTTGCTATTACAGCTCATCGCCGACAACATTTTGTAAAATATAATTAATGGCACACATTATGTCAGAATTATGCAAAAGTCGCGAGACAGCCTAGTGAATTAGCTGTGCTGTGACATAATACAGGTAGACTTTAATAGCTGTAGGTAAGTACTTAGGCTAAAATGCTTATTAGTTTTTAAGAGGAGAGAGGAGAGATCAACCGTGGTATTGAGAGAATTGAAAAAATCCTATAGAAAGTTGTCAAAATTAACGTTTCGTAGTCCCCCTGTTTCCTCCTTCAAAACTACACCGATTTAAATACTTTTTTCAACAAAAAATAAAGAAAAATGATTTTGCTTTGAATCTCTTCAGATTGCTGGATGTCTAAACAATGGCATTTTTTTAGGTTTCTGAAGATTAAATTATCTCTTTTAATAATTAATTTATAAAAAAAAGAAAACATAGGAGCACAGTCGAATTCATTCTTTCAATTTCAATGAAAAAGGTATTAAAATTGATCTAGTTTTGGAGGAGGAAACAGGAGACTACGAAACGTTGATTTTGTAAACTTTCTATGAGAATTTTTAAATTCTCTCGGCTGTGGTGTTTCCTCTTAAGAATCAGTAAACAACACCATCAGTAAAACTCTTCTATGCATTACACCCAGAAGTACAAACAATAAACTCTTCATCATCAGCATAACAGCCCAATTGTATTAGTCCACAGGACGCCACAATTTACACGAAAGTCGAATTATTTTCGTCTGTTTTCGGAAAAGTCGTAGAACAAATGTTGTTGCTTATGATGTTTGTAATCTACTCCTGCGAGGTTGTTGGTGTTTTACAAATAACCCTGTATAGGTGAAATTCATCGGCGTATAGGTTACTTCTAGACAAACGCGTTTCATCATGGCGTGATAGCGGTCAAGCTCTTGACTATCTAAGTAAAAGATAACGCTGCTGCCCGTGTTTTGTTCTACGAAGGTGTTAGATGTACCTACTGTAGAAATAGGATGTAGCCCCTTAGTCATTAAATCGCCGACCACGCTTCGTTTACCGCAACCACGAACGGTCGCGGTCACCTGTCGCTCGGGGAAGCTGGTCGACTGTTGTGTATGAAGCCTCAACGCAAGCGACTGCTTCGCGCAACCGCATTTGTTTAGGGCTCTAAACAAATGCACACTTTAGTATGAAGGGGTGATGCTATTCCACTTTGCTGGAAGCTAGCCAACTCCCCAGCAAGCGGGGTTTTTAAGTATCTTATTTTTCTGCTTCAGAGATCTCAAAAAAATCTCAAATTAGCAATTGTTTTTGAAGTAACCTTTCCTATTATTACGTGACATGTACTAAACTAAGTTCTATTTTTGTTCGTCGCTTGCCAATCTCGGCGTCTATTTAGATAGTTTCGCACTTGTTATGAAATCGGCGAATGCTTTAAGCGCTATTTATGCAAAAGGAAACGCTGAAATTTGCATGTCTGTATTGCAATAGTTGCATAAACTATGAAGGAATCGGTCGATTGTTTAATTTATTGAGATAATTTATAATGGTCGTGCTGAGTTGAGTACCTAGCACCCCTCACACTAAGTTTTGTTAAAATCCGACTAATGTTTCAGAGTTTATTTCATTTTAATTTAACCGCTTCTGTGGTCTAGTGATTCGCCCACCCGTGTAAGACGCAAGGGTCCCGGGTTCGATTTCCAGGAGGGGGGTATAATTTGCACTCGGTTTGGTCAATGGTAGGGCTCACGTAGGGCTTATTTACTACCTTACCATTTTACCTAAGTCGGACGCCTAGACAACAATAAAAAATGCTGTGTTTTGGCAGATAGCCAGTTCCTCAGTGGTGAGGATTCTGGGTGAACTGACTTACACTTTAGACCTTATCGTTATATAACATCAGGTGAGGTGAAGGTCAAGTGCTATCCTGTTGTGAATAAAAAGAGAGGAAGTGCATCTCTGGAGCCTCATCGTCATGGACCAGAAAATAAAGGAAGTATAGCATAGTATAGATTTCCGATGAAAAATTTCCAACACTGATTTTCAACCCTTACCAAGCGTGAAGATTATGGCAAATCTCCTAAGGGTGACCAAGTAACATCGAAGACTGTAAGTACCATAAAAATTAATAACAAAAATAAAACATTTTTTCTTCAAAGGATGTCAGAGGACAGGCCACAAAAAAGTAGATTAAGAGGAAAAAAAAACGATTAATATTTTTTTGATAATTAATAACTTCAACATTATTAAGAAATTGTGTTTTTAAAGTAAAAATCAGCATTTAAATCGCAGACTGTAGTAACTGAAAACTTAAGGTATTTTTTAATTAATTAATATATTTTTAATTTACTAAATTTTGTATGTAGGTATTAGGCCGGCCACACACAGACGGAATCTCGTTACGGGATTCCGTACGTACGTGATTCCGAACGCAGCAGCTGCATACAAAATCTATAGGCTGCCACACACAAGCGTGTTTTTTCCGTACGGAATCTTCATACATTGTCGAAATTACGTTCGGAATTCCGTTACGTGATTACGTCTGTGTGTGGCCGGCCTTATAGAGGGCCAATTGGGCCAATTAGAGGGTGGGTACCTAAAGGTTTATCCTACTTTACATCGTATCGTGTTAAGTAGGTATATACCTACGATGTAATTACCTACCTACTTACCTATATTTTTATTAAATATTATGTGCATAGGTCTTGCTTTGAACTTATGGCCTTTAACAGAGCAGTAAAGATATAATCACTGCACAAATGTGAAAGGGAACTATTTATATTAAACTTCTCGTTTTGCAAATTACATAATTGAACACGTTTACATGTGAAAGCACTATAATTTAAATTATACAATAAACACTAATTAATTAATTATTCGAAGAGATACTTAGCAACTTAATTAATATATTATTTTAAAAGTTTCTCGTTGTTACAATAAGTATTCATTTTAATTTTGATCCTATCAATCATTCATAAAAATCTATTTTCAAACAAATTCAAATCAATTGGGTCAAGCGACCTAGTTTTCATATTTTTATAAATAAGTTGAAAGACGAAAACTACAGAAACATAATATTATATTAGGTAGTTCTTTAATAGCTTTAGATAAATATATTTTAGTTTATTAATAAAAATCGCTTAGTGCACGAAGTTTCAAAAAGCAATGTCTGCTCTCAAAATAATTTTATATATAAGAAAGTGCTTTCGATAAAATTAAAATTCAAATCACTACTCCACGATCATAAGAATTAGTCAAAAACATGCAAATTCACTCTCTAATCTCTACATTTATGTAAAATTGGCATGTGATGAGACTGATTAATTCACTTTGGTTTGTTATAAATTATTTTAAAATAATTGCGTGTATTTTTGCATTTATAAATAGATAAATTATCTTAAAATTAATTATTAGCAAGATTTTAGTCTTTCAATAGAGTAAAAACTAATTGTCTTTCGAACACACTAACGTAAAAATATGTGCCAAACGAACCCTTTTTAATGATAGGAAGCAACAGAGACTTAGAAATTTTTATAATTTCCTTAAAGAAAAAACAAGATCGCCCGTAACGGTAACCAGAATCGATAAAAACAAGCCCTCTTCCGATGATGAATCGATGATCACTCGACTTTCACTAAAGAAAGTGGACTCGCCGCCGGCGATATATCCGCACCATCGATCGATCGACCTCGAAAAAATTTTTTTACAGCACCATAAACTCGACTCACCCAAAAAATCAGCCTCATGATATCCGAACACAGCACTTCAAAAAATAAATTAAAAAATAAACTGTCACAACACCTGCGCGAGCGCGCGCGCTTCACTAGCAACTGAGGCAAAGGCACCGCTGCATACAGCCTCCCCGCTAAAGAAAGTGACCAACCTTCACATTTGTGGATTATGTAAACTTGAGCAAAAAGACCGCAAGTGCATTATGACTGTAATGGTGTTCAAGAAATGTTGAGAGGTTAACAATGGATGGGATGGCCGACACTAGCTTGTTGTACTTATTTATTTGCCAGATACAGTTAATGTAACACAAATTCTATTGTTTTAGTTTTTGAACGCGGGCTTTGTTTGTAAATGTGTTGCTATTGATCGTTAATTTAGCCGTAATATTATATAAGCGATTGTGTAATATTGGTTTTAATAGATACATTTTTAAAAAGACCAAAATAAGCTTTCTTGATGGTCAATCTTTCATTTTGTAAATGGAAGTAAAATATTAAGTATGTCCTTTCGAGTCAAGAATTAAAAACAATTCAAAAGTAATTAAAATAATTTTAAAAACTGTGTATGAAAGGCTACCTACGGCCTATAAAAAAAAAACTTCGAATTATAATAAAAATCGGGTAAATTAAATTAAAAAGACCATACCTCGGTGACATGATTTGTTGACCCAATAATAAAAACCAGCGGTGCGATTGTGTAAGGTAATCGTATACATTTGACAGTTCATATCGTATTCCATCGGCTGTAATTTGTATGGGATGACATATATTATGATACAATATGAACTGTCATATGAATACGATTGACTTTACACAATCACCTAACAGGACCTTCAAAGCAGACAGGATCACAAGAACCAAGATAATAGATAATGACAAGACATTTTTAAACTGCCCGAAGTCAGTTATTAATGATTGAAGCAACAAAAAAATTCACACATACACTTGATGAACCTCATTCAATGGAGAGGTCATACAAACTACAAATTGGACAATAAAATAAAAGGCTCGTAATGGATGGATGTAGAGCAATTCTTTGAGCACAATAATTAGGTGTGAGGTCGTACGTTCTACCATTTATCAATAATGATTCAAAACCTTGAATCGTTTTTGAGATATTATAAAGATATTTTGGCCTTACTGTATTGCATATGTTCGCACGCAAAAAAAGGTACACACTTTAAAGCTCACCGCGCGACATAAGTTTTAAGAAAGCCAATAATTACAACAATAATGCTTGTATTCATTTCTCTGATTTCAGTGCATACAAGCTATTTATTAAGATAACAGTAGTAGCAATTAAATTAATTAAATTTTATCGTTATTCAATAGAGTTTTGCATTCCTTCAGTGTGTAATGTGGTTAATCATCTCTGAGTTGAGTAAAATTAAACTCGAGTGAACCAACATTAAAACTCAGACTTATTATTTATTTTATTACTGGCTTTTGATAATATTTCTGGGTGGTAAAAAAATAGTACTTACCTAGGTACAGCCAGCAACGAAAGTCACTTAACACTTTAGTAACTATGTCATAGCAACGTTCTTGACAGATGTCTCACATTTTGAAACATAAATAAAAGAAATTGCTACGACAAAGTACTAAAGCGTTAAGAGAGCATTGTGCGTTTACTAGCGCCACCAATAAAGAAAAAATCATTACCACGAAATAACTACTTATATTTTGAAAAATATAAAAACAAGTATTAGATAAATCTTTTTTTGTATGCGTTAATTCCTAGTTTAAAAGTATGCGTCTAGTTATAATCTGGATTAACGCCTTTAGTCGCCACTTTAGGCATTAATCCAGATTGTAACTTCACGAACACATTTAAACCAGGAAAATATGAATCCTAAAATAGTTTATAAACTAAAGTTTTTATATTTTCCAGAATTTAATTAAACAAAGTTATTTCTAATGATTTTTTCTTGATTGGCGGCGCAAGTGGAGGCTCAGTGCGCCCTTAAACGACTTTAGTTGCTGACCGTACCTACATGTCATCGTCGTTTCCAATTTCCATGCTATTACAAGTGACTTAACTATTTACACATAACAAAGTTTATTTTAGGATAAAAGCAATGTTTGTCAAGCATGTCTTATCCATCACATTGACATTAATAGATTCTTGTCTATATTTGTTTAAGTCTATGGATCATACATTTAGACCTTGATTTAGTCTGATGTTTATTTATTCATTCAATTTGTTTTTATTAGGCGTTACTAAGGGTACCATCTATATCATGTACAGTGTGGGCGGTTCCAGTACTTGACATCAATTGGCCAACACCACTGCCCACTCTTGGGCTGGTCATGGTGTACCGATGACCAAAAATGGGTGGAAGATGATTTTCGTTTGATTAACAACATTTCGGAGATGGAGCAATTGTATGTTTCGCTGGGCAAATGAATTTGATCTTCTTAAAATGGGCGGGTCGAGGTAAAGCGGTTGGTGGGTTCATTTCACAATAATACTTATCCTTACTAATATTATAAATGCGAAAGTCGGTCTGTTTGTTTGTTACGCCTTCACGTCTTAACTTGTGAACCGATCATCATGAAATTTTACATACACGTTGTCAGGAATATAGAGAAGGACATAGGCTACCTTTCATCCCGAAAAATCAAAAAATCCACGCAGACGAAGTCGCGGGCGGCCGCTAGTATCACATAATTTTTGGATCAAAATCGGAAAGCTCTGCCTTGGCCCAGGTAACATGTTTCATCTGCAACTTTTTATCACTGAGGAATTTGATTTTATATAATTATACAGGGTCTAGGATAGTGGAGCTCGGTGGCGCAGTGGTTTAGCGCCTGGCCCAGCGATTGCGGAGGTTAAGCAACTTTCGCAAGGGTCGGTCATGGGATGGGTGACCAAAAATTTATTATCTCAAGCACGGAAGACCGTGCTTCGGAAGGCACGTTAAGCCGTTGGTCCCGGCTGCATTTGCTGTCGTTTACGTCCACCAATATGGCCCGTCCTCCTTTTCTACCCATAAGGAAGGCCTGTGTCCCCGCAGTGGGGACATCAAAAATGGCCGATGGACATACAGGGTCTATATCTTTTTGCGTTTATCACAGGTATAAATGATCAAAGTTTATCACACTACTAGCTGCCGCCCTCGACTTCGTCTGCGTAGAAAGTTTTTTTGCTATCCCTCGGGAACAATACTTTTTTCGGGATGAAAGGTATCCTATGTTCTTCTCTGTGCCCCTGACAATGTGTGTGCATAATTTCATTATGATCGGTTGAGTAGTTAAGGGTGTAGATACGCATCACGTTACATTTTTAAATTTTCAATACAAATGATCAAAGCAACTACGCGCGAGCCGTAATGAGGAAGAACTTTGAAAATTCCTATTAAATTATTAAATAGATATATGGATATACAAAACACGCAATACATTAGACAAATACCTCATTATTCCTAAACAAATAAAATCGGTCAAGAGCGAGTCGGACTCGCGCACCGAGGGTTCCGTACAATCATAAATATATTTGGATATGCTACTTTAGTACAGTCTTTAAAAAAGTAGGATAAACGGCAGACAGGTGGAAGGGCGAACAGGCGGACAGTTAATTTACAAATCTTAACCACAGCTGCTTATGGTAACTGAAAAACGTTTCAGCCACTCCACATTGCAAACTGTTTATATTACTAAGTAGAACACTAATTCTTCGTTTATTCGTACGGCAAATAGTACCAGCCACCAATTTATTATTGTAGTATTAGGTTGCGCCATTTCTTGACCGATAGTGGAACTATTTTTTTTTCTTAGGTTAGCATGCTTAGGACGGCGCCATCTGTTGACTGGTAGTGAAACTAAAGAATTTTTGTTTGTTTTTGAATTTCTATAAAAGTGTGAAAAAGTGTGTTATATTGAGACATCGTTTTATTTTTCCTGTAATCTTTACATAAACTACTATCACATAGAATTATTTCAGATTTTTTTCTTTGCAAACTTCGGAGATAAGGGGGGGAACTGTATTTTTTTTTTTACATTTTTCATCATAAGTCGAAAACTATGTGGCCTAAGAAAAAAGGAAAAAATGTTTTAAAATGTGCAAACAGCGTTCTTTCATATGATACCCCACATGCCCTAGTCACCTCACTTTTAATTTTTAAGAACCCTTTTCAGTCCCCGTTGTAAAAATTTTTTTTTTTATTTCTTTCTTATTTGCAAAATAGTTGGGCAAATGTCATCTTAAACTATTCCAAGTTTCAAGTTGATACCATTAGTAGTTCTCGAGATATCCAGCTGTGACAGACAGACAGAAAGACTGAGTCACACCATAAGGGTTCCTTTTTTACCATTTTGGTACGGAACCCTAAAAATATGACTTGAGAATCTTTAAATACCAGTGAAAAACATGTTAAAGTGTACCGAGAGCACATTTTAATATTTTATTTTCTCTGTGATTGAAATCATTTTTTTTAATTTTCTCTCTATTAGTGCACTCCAAACAATTGACAATACAAACAATATGTGAAAAAATAAATATGAGTCTTATTCTTATTTGTTACAGCTTCAATTTTTGTGAAAAATACCTCTAACAAGCAAATTTGAAATTCCACTTGAACAGATTGTTTTCGTTTTAAAATACCTGATAATTTTTATGTTTTTCTCTCAATACGGCACTAATTTAAGAATTATGATTCCTAAAACTAAAGTTTACATCAATGGTAATGCTTTCATTTGATAATTTCCGAATGGATACATTAAAGATCTCGTCCTCGATCACATTAGTCTCTCTGATTTAGAATTATAGTGTAAGTGTATACTTAACATACTAATTATATAAATTCAATCGGAAATCATAGAGTGAAATAGTGGGTTCCGTACCAAAAAATGCAAAAAATTACCTTTGTTGTATGGGAGCCCCCCTTAAATATGAATTTTATTCTGTTTTTAGTATTTGTTGCTGTAGCGGCAACAAAAATACATAATCTGTAAAAATTTCAACTGTCTACCTGTTGTCGTTATTAATATCGAGCTAAAAACGGCAAAAATATCAAGTTTGTTGTATGGGAGACCCCTTAAATATTAATTTTATTCTGTTTTTAGTATTTGTTGTTATAGCGGCAACAAATTACATTATCTGTGAAAATTTCAATTTGTGAGATACAAAAACGGTTCATGAGATACAGCCTGGTGACAGACAGACAGACAGACGGACAGCGGAGTCTTAGTAATAGGGTCCCGTTTTTACTCTTTGGGTACGGAACCCTAAAAAAGAAGTTGTCCTATTATTCGTCGACGATTTCAATTGTATTTAACAGTAGTGCATATACCCCAGAACACAGAAATCTATGGCGCATACTATATATCTTTAAAAAATAACTAGAAACAAAAACAACACCATACTTTCTCGAGCCCTAAGCTAACGTTGGTAATGGTTAAACCGCCATACTTTACCGTCTTTTAAACCGTCGTTAACCATAATGGAGACGTTAACGCTAAGGTTTATGTTTGTGGTTATTTTAATATGGGGAACATAAAAATAGGTATTAGAAAATAAAAGGTTGTGTGTCTTTGTCGACTTTTTACCTGAGTAATAAAGTAGGTTTTTGTATGTCACGATTATTCCTTTCTACCCCAAACGTGTACCTATACATAGGTACAACGTGGTACAAAATAACCGCTAATGCTGAATATGTAGCTAGGGACCATCAAACTGAACAACTTTTACTAGGGACCAACTAGCAACTCTAAAATCGCAAAAAATAACATCTGATTTTTAGGGTTCCGTACCAAAATGGTAAAAAAGGAACCCTTATGGTGTGACTCAGTCTGTCTGTCTGTCTGTCACAGCTGGATATCTCGAGAACTACTAATGGTATCAACTATTATGCAAATAAGAAATAAATAAAAAAATAAATGCCTTTTTTACAACAGGGACTGAAAAGGAGTCTTAAAAATTTGAAGTGGAGCTACTAGGGCTTGTGGGGTATCATATGAAAGAGCGCCGTTTGCACGTTTTCAATCATTTTTAAGGTTCCGTACCTCAAAAGAAAAACGGAACCCTTATAGGATCACTTTGTTGTCCGTCTGTCTGTCTGTCCGTCCGTCCGTCTGTCTGTCAAGACCCTTTATCTCGGAAACGCGTGGAGGTATCGAGTTGAAATTTAAACCATATACTAAGGTCTACGGGCCCTTGAAGCTGTAAAAAAATCAAACTTCTAAGTTAACGTAAAAAAAAGATACTGCCGTTTAGGGCGCAAAAAACGCATTTTCGATACTCTCAAAGGAATCAAAATTCATAGGGTACTTCCCGTTGACCTAGGACTATGAAATTTGGCAGGTAATAGCGTCTTATACTACACTTACAGGAATAAATCTGAAAACTGTATATTTGTAATTAAATCATAAAAAATATGGTCATTAAAATACGTAATTATTAATCATCTTGGTGAAACAACGGTATGCGCGGTCATAGTTTAACATCTAATTACTTTTGTGATAATCGCGCCACTAATTCTTTTTAAAATATCAATATTTATTATTATTAATTATTTAGATCCTTTCAAATATTGTTATAGTTAATTACTTTTAAAAATAAAATAAAAGGTAATAAATTTGGCTCTAAATATTTTCGCAACATGGCGGTATGTCACGCTGCATGACAGGGGGTCAAAGAGTAAAACAATCAACGGAGTGCATTCCAGCAGACCAATTGCTATCACCACAGAGTAAGTATATAACAATCAGCGCGTTTTTCACACCGATATGACGTGACTCGAACGGGATGGAAACAGACTTTCGGAGCAAGGGTCTTGTTGGAATACACCCATTTTCTCTAATAACATTGCGATAGATAACACCATTTCACAGAACATTATACAGTGTACTATTGATATACAGCGCCATCTGTTGACAATTACCAGTACTTGTATTTTATACAGGTGCGGTGGGTTTGTAATTATTTAATTTTTTCTCAAACATGCTTGGAAATTCGAACATTATTTTGACAAACTTCTTCGTGCTAAATCGGAGTTTACGGACAGACCTAAACCGCGTCGTCAATATTTGTATGAGAATCCATTACTAACGTGTAATAATGGATTTTCATACAAAAATTGCCGGCGTCTGTCCAGCAATGTTTCTATTAAAACTCATCACACACGTGTAATTTAGATATGGAGCGAACTTTTCAATGAAACACAAATACTTATAGGTATCAAATGTCGCCTTGATGAGCGAGCACATTCCAAAAAAAAAATTTTTTTAATATTCGGTATACTGGTGTCACGTGAAAGGCCTTGATGAGCACATTCCAAAAAACTGAAAAAAAAACGAAAAACAAAAATGTTTTGGTGCAATATGGGTATCAAATGAAAGGCCTTGATGAGCGCATTCCAAAAAGATGAAAAAAAATTTAAAAACGTAAAAAAATTTTTTTTCAATATGGTATCAAATGAAAGGACTTGATGAGCATATTCCAAAAAACTAAAAAAAAAATAAAAACGAAAGAAAATTTTTTTTTGCAGTATGGGTATCAAATGAAAGGCCTTGATGAGCACTTTCCAAAAAACTGAAAAAAAAATAAAAACTGGAAATAAATGAAAAAAACCAGAATTTTTTTTTTTTCAATATGGGTATCAAATGAAAGGCCTTTATGTGCACATTACAAAAAGATTAAAAAAAAATCTTTCCATTTTCTTTTTTCAATTACTGTAATTTAAAATAAAAATAAAAAGCTTAAAACTTTTAAAACTAAAAAGTTAAAAGTTTATAAGCTACTTGGTTTGAATTTCCGCGCATTATTTGAGAAAAGTATACTACTACTACTATACAAGCCTTGGCCGCAACTAGGCATTGATGGACTCACGTATGTTCTTCAATGCCTGTCTTGAGTGCCGCTGCAGTAATGTACTATTCCATTTCAAACCTTCGCCCGTGGTAAATTCTTTGTCGTAATCCCTGGAAGGGACCACGGATGTTATTTTCTACGTGGCGACAAAGGATTTCAATCTATATATAGCAGTCAATTCTAAATGTTTTTGCGCGAATCAATTAAAAACTGCTGAACGGATTTTGATGGTATTTTTTTACAGTTTGGTAGCTTGGAGTCCAACTTATAATCTAAGCAATTTTTCACATAATTCCGGTAGGTAGAACCTGGGATGAAGCTTGAACTCTCCGTAGTACAGTTTTCATATAAAAAAAACTAATAACTACCAACCACTTTTTTTCAAAATATTTCCTTTGAACCGACACAACTTTTCTATAGCTTTATTTTATGTATAGATGTAGGTCTGTACGGAACCCTCGGTGGGCGAGCCCGACTCGCACTTGTCCGGTTTTTTTTCTTTTTGTTTTAGGCCGCATAGTTTTCGATTTATAATGAAAAATGTAAAAAATACCGTTCCCCCCGAGGACGTCGCCAGCCCATGGCCCAGAGGGGGGCAAGTTAATATTAATAAGGATGAGAAAAATAAGAATTGTAGGCACCTACAGTCAACGAGCACCTAGTGAATTTATTTCAGGTTTGAAATGCGGGATTTATCGGAAAAGACTTGGTTACTTTGCAGTTGACTACATTTTTTAACCTCTAGGGGATGGGGGGGGGGAGGGCAGCGGTCCCCCCCTGCCCACCCTTGGCGACGCCCTTGGTTCCTCCCTTTTATCTCCTAAGTTTGCAAAGGGAAAAATCTGAAATAATTCTATGTGATAGCAGTTATAAAGATTACAGGAAAAATAAAACGATGTCTCAATATAGCACACTTTTTTAGAAATTATCAAATTTCTAAAAAAGTTAACATTAGTTCCACTATCGGTCAAGAGATGGCGTTGACCTAAAACTGCAATACTAATTTTATTATTCTACTCTGCAGTGTGGTTTAATGGTGCAATTATGATGGAACCCCCGGTGCGCGAGTCCGACTCGCTCTTGACCGGTTTTGTTTTTTCGCGATTTCAGTGTATAGTAGTAAAACTTGTTTAGTTTGATGCTTTATCTAAGAGTTTGATAGTCCCTACCATAGACATAGAAAAATTTTCGCTGTTCTGTGGTCCCTACCATAGACATAGAAAAGTCCCTGCCCACTATATTCGGCATTAGGGGTTATTTTGTAAGTAACACGTTGTGTTAAGGCTAAGGAGGTTGTGTTATGCAAAATCATTTGTCTCTGTCTTTTTCTTTACGTGTAAAGAGTATGGAAAATAACCTCACTTCTGCACTTTTTCGATGTTTTTGCTTGTTTTTTTATCATTATCTTCAGCACAATTATCTTTCTTGAAAAAAAATATTGGAGTAACTGCACAGTACGTTAAAGTATATTTGATGTAGAATTTAATGTGTTTCCGCTATTATTTACGCCAAAAATATGGCCCGTCACAATCGCTTTTGATGATATTCTGATTTTTTTACAATTATCTGTGAGGTTTATACGCAAATTAATACTTGTAGCAACTAGATAATCTCTTTAGCTTGTCCTATGTTTTTTTTGTGTCTACAACTTTACATTTTCTATTTAAAAATATGGCCCGCGCAAACCATGTTATCCTATTATGGACCCTTAAGGCCTACTCAAATCTGACCGGTATCCTGTGCCGGTGGCGGTAACGATATCCCGACGGGTATGCTTTAACGCGCTGTTCGAAGGTGTTCCGCAATACCTGCGGTAATGCCATGCAAAATACCGGTAGGGACATCGGTTAGGTATACCTACCGTTACCACCACCGGTACAGGATACCGGTCAGCTTTGAGTAGACCTTAATAGTGTCATGCTGTGGACATAATACATACGAGTATTTGCATTTTAACAGTAAAAAGCTTTTCAACAAGAAATTTAAGCATTCTGTAAAGTGGATTTACATTTGAAGTTAAAGTTATTTATTGTAACAGTAAGATCAAACGAACAAAAAAAAATATTTTTTAAATGTTTGTAAGTACTATGGGCAACAGCGTCGCTTAACCAGTTTGCAACAAAATTCGTGTGCGCGCGTATCGCCCCTGCATGAACTAAACGTATGTGACAGCGGGCGCGGCGTGCAAGCGATTTTAACCTTAGCAGTGGTTAAGAGACGCTGTTGCCCATGGTTTATACTATTATGTATTCTGTGCCCATGGTACATAATTTGACTCTAAGGTTGATCCATAGCAACTTAAAAAAAAACCGACTACAGTCAAATGACTAATCGAAAGTCCTATTCCCTCCCATCTTGCGTTATCCAGCACGCCGCCATAACAACAATAAAAAAAGGTGTTCCAGCAATTAGAGGAAAGATAGCCGATTCCTCAGTGATGAGGATTCCGGGTGTAGTGCTCTTCCACCTTCGGCCTTATCGTCACTTAAGAACAGGTGAGGTGAAGATCAAGCACTATTTGTGTGCATAAAAAAATCCAAAAACTACCAGATTGGTGACATATTTTTAGGTAAGTAAGTAATTTCGAAATATACACAATTTAACAATTACAATGTACAAAACGTAATTGCAACTGCAGCTAATTGGTTGCAATAAAATGTGTGGCATGTACGTACAATGCAACTGCGCTGCGCCTGCGCCGCTCTCCGCTGTCGAAATTGTCTGGCCGTCTGTCGTTTGTGCAATGGAAGAATGAAATGAAGAGCGGCTGTTAGCAGGGTTGTCAACGCCAATATAAATAAATAAATAAATATTGGACAACAGACATTTCTATGGAAATCAGAGACAACGGTGGTTCAATAACATCCCAGTTATAATAAAGGAAATCGGGTTGCACTCCGGGAGTGCCGGCAGAAGTGAAAACTTGAATATTAACGTTGTGCATTTTTGATATTTTGAAATTAGCGGCAAACGATTAAAATTATTTCTTTCCTATTACTATACAGTCACACAATTCAATCAGTTTGTAGTTAGAGAAAAATTCTATAGATTTCGCGCCAGTGTGGCCTTTTTAATTTCTACATGCACGCATTCTACGATTTAAACTTATATTAGTCACAGAGTATAAGTCTATGATTTCATCAAAGAGATCGCTGCTATTAGTTCCATTTTAAAAATTAGCGCGTTGCTGGTGACACAAGTGTTTACGTCTTAAAATGACGCGCCGCCATTTTTAACGCGCCCCGTAGAAAGAGAGGGGGATACTTCCGCCGCCAGCTGTCTACTCTCTATCCGTCACATCCGCCTTACGCATTTTCGATCAGCCACGTGATTCTTACTGACGCGAGTTAGCATTTTTTCCCCATTACAAAAAAGCGTACAACACCGCTAAAGAGGTTTTCACTTCAAAAAAAGTTTTATAAATTGACCCAACCGGGATCGAATCCAAAACCTCAGAGATGCCGATACCTACCATGAAAACGGGTGTAGTGTATAACTACCGGCACGTAACTTGGCAAGAAAAGAATGAGACAAAAGATGCGCAGTATCTACGAACACTAAACTTGGCGCATCTTTTGTCTCATCTTTGCCTTGCCTAGTTATATTAGTAGGTATGAACCTCTATACAAAAAAAGTTGGGAGTTACAAGTCGTGATAAAGTTTGGCCACATGATAGAAACTGATCTGTAGGCTGTTTCTAACTAATATTGAGCTGGGCCAAACTATCCTTACATACAGTTCCATACGGCGGCGGGTTGAATAGCGCACTTTTCCCGGCTCCATTCTAAAAACTATAACAATTCGGGTTTAGCTAGTAGGTCAAATGTGGTATCATTTTCGGATAAATCAATAACGTAGAACTTATTTCTGATATAAAAAAAATCAATTTATTAAGCAGTTTCTGAAAAATTACACAATAACCTACATTTTTAAACTTCATTTTTTTAGTTTAGGTATTGGCACTTGTTTCAGTATTTTCAAAAAAACTACTTTAAAGAAGCGTTTTTCAGGTTAATTTGTTATATGCTTTTGTTATGTTAACTATATTTTATACAATTTGCGCCTAACCCAAGTAGTTGAGGTCCATTGTTTGCGGAGACACAGCTAGTCAAAAATATGCATTTTTTCACGAAATAAAAGGGGCTTCCGTTTCGTTCGGAAACATTTCTCAGTTTTTTTGTTTATATATCTGTAAAGTTAATAAAATTTTCTACAATTTGAGCCTAACTTGAGTAGTCTAGGTTTACTAGTTACAAAGACATAGCTAGTCAAAATAAGATTTTTTCAATTAATTTCAATAAAAAGCCCATTTTTAACCAGCTATGTCTCTGCAACCAATAGACCTAGACTACTCAAATTAAGCTCAAATTGTAGAAAATTTAATTAACTTTACAGAAATATAAACAAAAAAAACTGAGAAATGTTTCCGAACGAAACGGAAGCCCCTTTTATTTCGTGAAAACATGCATATTTTTGACTAGCTGTGTCTCCGCAAACAATGGACCTCAACTACTTGGGTTAGGCGCAAATTATATAAAATATAGTTAACATAACAAAAGTATATAACAAATTAACCTGAAAAACGCTTCTTTAAAGTAGTTTTTTTGAAAATACTGAAACAAGTGTCAATACCTAAACTAAAAAAAAGAAGTTTAAAAATGTTGGTTATTGTGTAATTTTACAGAAACTGCTTAATAAATTGATTTTTTCAATATCAGAAATAAGTTCTACGTTATTGATTTATCCGAAAATGATACCACATTTGACGTATTAGCTAAACCTGAATTGTTATAGATTTTAGAATGAAGCCGGGAAAAGTGCGCTATTCAACCCGCCGCCGTATGGAACTGTATGTAAGGATAGCTTGGCCCAGCTCAATATTAGTTAGAAACAGCCTACAGATCAGTTTCTATCATGTGGCCAAACTTTATCACGACTTGTAACTCCCAACTTTTTTTAGTATAGAGGTTCATACCTACTATATGCCGGCACCTATACGTACTACGAGAAGGTTGTCAATATCTTTTATTGATAGTAAGGTAGAGCAAATAACAAAAACGATTTTATGAGAATCGAATTTGGACTGGAGATATTCAAACCAAGTAACTCCAGCATATTAGAAAAAGCTCGGCGGTGGTGTATTTCCTAAATCCGTGAGGGTCTTCTCAATCAAATCACCATTCTACTAAAATAACGCTAGTAGAATAGAATAAGTAACAATGTATTGGAATGACAGGAGCTAAGCGTTATACTTTATGTCATTCCCATACATTGTTATTCTATTCTACTAGCGTTATTATTAGTCTAAGTACTTTAAGTTGTGCTTACCCTGATATTAAATTAAAGATAAAAATGTAAAAAAACGTCTAATTTTTTTCATAATAAAAAGATAAGCTAACGATATGTAGTCGCGATTGTGTTGTAATTTAAATTAAGTATTTAATTTACTTTAAAATACGGATTACAGAACTACATTTTTGCAAACACTTTTTGAGCGACTAAAATAAGTGTAATAATTAAGTGATTAATTTTGATGAAAATTAAACGTACGTTTAATTTTCTTCCCATAATGTTTAAAAAAACTTATACTGCTTCAGAGAATGCTCATATTACCTTATGTGTTGCGGCAATTAAATTAATTGCTTTTCAAAACATTATTATAGAATTTGCGCAGGTTTATTGCGACATAATAAGAACTAGGTATTGATCATTCCAAGTGATGAATTATTTCAAAACTGTGAAGTAATGTTTATGAAAGTATTAAGCTTTTACGTTTTAACTATTGCCCCCAAAGGTTAAGTGAGAGACACACGGATCCATTTTGCAGTTTAAAACGTTTGATAAAATAATCAAACGGACTCGATTTTTTTGTATTTTAGTGATAAAATGTGTAAAATTAAGGCCTTTTGTAAATGTAAATGTAATTTTAATCCTTTGCCGCTAATTTCAAAATATCAAAAATGCACAACGTTAATATTAAAGTTTTCACTTTTGCCGGCACTTCCGGAGTGCCAACCAATTTTTTTTAGCTAGCAATTTGTCTGAAAATATAATTTAGTTATTCATATTGCCTACAGCTACAGCTGCAATTCAATTTTAATATAGAATATTTCTAAATTGTAAAGTAAATTAATAAAACATGCTTATTTAGGCACTCAGTTCACAAATAAGCCATTTATAAAGTTTTCCTATAGGTACCGTTATTAAGGTATTGCTTTAATACCCAGATATAATGATATCATCCGCACGACACCCACTGCTAGCCAGCAGTGGGATGATATCATGATGATTAAGTTTTCGATATGTCTTGTCAATTATTTATTGCTGGTTCAGATAATTTTGAAACTTTGTTGTGTTTTAATGTTGCCGACAGAAATACTCTTTGAATATAGCGCATGAAAGAATAAGAAGTAAGTATAAATATAGGTAATATACAGTGTATCATAGTATCACAGTTCGAAATACCGTACCGTATGTTTCTATTCGATAACAGCAAATTATTCAGTGGTTGCACAGGGCCGACCTGCGCATCTACAATTAATTAATAAATTTTGATTCGACATCTTTCAATCATTATTAATCAATATGATGCTTATCATGTTATTCGTAACATGTCTGCGATGTAGCAAGTATGTTTATAGTAATTTTATAATGATTTGTCTTGTTATACTTTGTCGATACGTATTTACTTATTCCACCAAAAGTGGCACCCTCAAAAGTTGTTAGATTTTAATAAAAAAATTCCTGGAATTTTAGGGCTCATAGTCTAGTATTTTTAAAAAATATCACTATATTTCCTCGCAGTCATATTTCGTAGAAGTAGATAGCAGATGTTTCAAAAACGGCAAGTTTTAGCAGTTTTGCTATCTACTTCTAGCAGTGACTACGAGGGAATGTAATAATGATACCGTCAAAAATAATAGATTATGGGCCCTAAAAATTCCACGAGAAGTTTTATTAAAATTGTGTATTAGAATTACAATATTAAATAAAATTCACCGCGGCGCCACTTTCGGTCAGGGAAGCGACTCATTGTATGTTTTTTGTTTCTAGGTTTTACGAATCTCAAATTGGACAGCGGATAGACAAATAAAAATATCCAATAAGTAGGTATTTGTTGTTAGAAACTTGATGTCCTTAAACTAGACCTTCCTTCCTTCTTCGTGTTTACTGCCCTTTTTCATAAAAATAAGAAAGAAATAAACTTTTCTCTCGAAGAGTGAACAAAACATTTGGTCCCTTTTTGAAAAGTTTGATATAGATATAATATTGAAATAGACGACTGACTTTAGAGTTACAAGATTACATTATTATGTTGTGGTGATGATATATGGGTGATAGAGGTGAGCTAACACTATTGCAATAGACACATTTTAACAAGAGTAATCATAGGTAACGTTTGGCCCACTAATGAACGTGCAGAACGTCCCCGATGCTCTATGGTTACTCAACACGGCAGATGTTTGCTTATTAGTTTGAGAAATAACCACAAACAAACATTGAGCCTTTTACAAAACTCTAATTATAATACGTATTAAAAGACAGAGGTGTTCTATGCAAAGCACATAATTATTTGAATCACCGCCATACTTACAAGATACCAATATATTGCATGGTAATACCACAGAGTAAACAGAAGCATGGGCGTAGCGAGGTGTAGGCAGGGAGGGGCAGCTGCCCTCCCTTAGAAGAATGTGAAATCCAACAATACGAGATGTGATCTCTATATTATAATCTAGGATTTTCTTTGCCTGCTCCACCCCCCCCCCCCCCCCCCCACATTCTCCAAAGAGCATAGGTCGAAAAACTATATTTTTTTTTCGCCTTTCCATTAAGTCGGTCAGCTGACCAATACATTTTCTATGGTAGTATGATTTTTTTTCATTTTCGATATGTTCCTGTTTCGGTATCATCACATCACAGTTTAACAATATTTGGTTCCACATTATATACCAAAGCGCTCATGGCGGAACTTGACAGACTGATCGTACTCGATCACGTTTGTTAAGCAACGCTCGGTCCAGCCAGGTGTCGGATGGGTGACTGTTAAAGTGGTATTACAACTGAGCGCTTCCGTCGTTCGGAGGGCACGTTAAACCGTCGGTCCCGGCTGTTGTCATCGGATAACAGTCGTTAAGCCAAGTAAGATGCCTTAGAGGTGGCTTTATAAACTCTAACACCAGAGGATATTGCCACTAATCCTCAATAGTCCAATAAAACTAGCTTTATCTGGACATAAATAATAAACTCGTTGTTTTTATTAGTTTATCGGATATTGATATTAAGTGTCAAATATTAATTAGATATGTGATGTAAGAAATCCGGGGTGGTAACCGTTTCATACAAAAATCATGAGATTTCGTACATTGCCTAGCTTTTTCCTAAAAGCAAAATAGTTAACCATATACCTTGTTAATATAATTTTATGGTACATTAAAATGCTATCACCTAATAGCAAAATTAAACTAAATCCAATTTCGCATGTTCGTCGTCACATTATATACCATTCAGTATGACTTATTAAATTACCAGTTACCTATAATTTCTGGTAAGATAAGCCAAAATATCTGCCACTTACTGAACCTTCTTTATTAACAATAGTTCTGATTGATCAATTAGTTTAATTTTGATTTATTTACCTGAAATGCAAGCGTCATAGCATAATACATGTACATTTACTAAGTTATTTATTATACTGTAATAATGAAATCAAAATATGTTGAAATTTTAGTTTTTATTTTTTTTTAGTTTTATGCGAAGTTTCGATAAATTTTATTCCTTTTATTTTATCTATAACTAACACTAATTTATGACATAGAAAAAGAAAATTTCAGTTATCTAATTATGTCCAGATAAAGCTAGTTTTATTGGACTACATTCGATAAGAAAGAAAAACCTAAGTTACTTAGGTAGCTAATCAATTAATTAAAAACAATTTAGTGCGCTCGCTCTAGTGCAACAAAAGCTCCGTAAAAGTTGAATGTGTATTCTAAAGTGTTTGATTGTAAATAATGTGTTTTTTTAATAAGTATATGAAGATTGAAGAACGAATAAGAAGTGATCTGACCAAGTCTCATTTCTGACAGATGTAAGGTGTTTTCCGTGTGTGGCAATACTGGCAAAACGGCCAATTCACCATGCTTTCGAATCCAAAGGTTAATGCTTTAAGACGATCAGTAATTTGGGTACAGAGACATTTGCACTGGCGTGCGGTGCGTGTGTACATTACTGGTAGGGTGACCAGAATTTAGGATAAAATAAATAAAAAAATGTATGCAACCTGGAGACGACTTAACGACAATAAATGACAAACAAATAAACATTGGTGACATTAGTTCATAGGAGTATTATTTGAATCTAACAAATAACTCCTAGGATGGTATCGAAATAAAATAATAATAATAAATAATTCATTTGCTAGAATATGATTACTTTGCGGTCTTATTGTATAAACTAGTCCAACATATTCTATCGAGTAATTCGATGTGCAAATAAAAAAAAAAACAAACAAAGTACTTAAATATCATGGAAAGAGATTGTACTGAAAACAACTGAAAAATATTCCCTGCGACGGATATTTTTATTTGCTATTTTATGCAGACTGGGAGCGTTATTATCTATAATACGACATTTTTTTACTGTCTTATTGTCGTCTCCAGATTGATTATTCGAAAGCTTTACGTTGAAGAAGCACTACTGATACAAAGTTGGAAAATTTTTAGCTATGAAAATGTATGAGAAACAAGCCCTATATTGTAAAAGCTCTAATTAAGCTACGTTAATATGAAATGGTGGAATAGATAGAACAGTAATTATTAATGAAAATAATATTTTATTTTTATGTTAATTTATGTAAGTTAAGTAATACGTGTTATGTGGAAATGAAGATGACGAAATGTCTATTTCTATATCATTATTCCTGTTTAAGTATATAAAACTAGCGACCCGCCCTCGTTTCGGTTCCTTCCTTTTTTGCCGATGCGAAAATGACGCGAAACGCGAAATGCGATCTTCCAACAACAAATTGGTCTATCTTACAGTCGTCACCCATTTGCCTACATCCTCAATAATTATCGTCATATTTCTACCAATATACATAAAACCTCAACTTATTGTACACTTAAACCTTCCTCAGGAATCACTCTATCATTTGGTAAAAAGCGCATCCGTAAAAAAATCCGTTCAGACAGACAGACTCGGCGAGGGACTTTGTTTTATAATATGTTGTGTTGTAGTGATATTATCTCCTTGCTTTTTTAACTTATGGTCTTCCTACTGAACTGATTTATCATGTGGTTGGAGGTGAAAAGTTACTTATGTGTAATTTGCGTTTAGAGTTTGTTTAGGTAATTTTAGGTTTTTGTAGTTACGTCACAGTTTGGTCTGGTAATGATACCTTTTACCTTTGTATTATGGTATAACTACTCGTAAACCATGCTTTTACAATCGCTTGCCAGCAGATTAAATGGAGAAAAACATTGACAAAGTTGTACGCTTAGGTAGTGTCTGAAGTAAACTTAAAAGAAGTTTCGAATACTATCCCCGCAACTTGCTAATGCGCCTGACCCTGACGGCTATAGGCTCTTATCAATATCAATGACCTTGCTGAATGACCTTGAGATGCCTTACTGATGCCTGAGCTTACACGCATAGAGGAAATAATCACTACGCCTCCTCCCCCACTGATTTTTTAGACGAGAAAATGGCGCGACGACATTTGACCGTGCGCGAAATGGAATATAACAATATTGAAATTATTTTTGCCTACTAATCAAAAATCTAAAACTACCATGCCCTGCGTCTTTTTTGTAGAATATTAACAAAGAAAAAATAACAATTTTCGACTTATATTAACCGAGCGAAATGGATTTAAAAATTGCAATGGATGTAGGTTTAGGATTTTTTTTCCAATACATATAAAAAAATAAAAATTTAAAACGACAGTGCCCTCTGATATATAATGTAGTTTTACATATATTTTTTTGAAAGCCATATCTGTAATATTGATGGAGAAAAACGCATTTAAAAAAGGTGGATATTCATGTTTTGAGATATATATGAGCTTTACAATTGTTAAATTATAAAGTATAATTTTCATAGATACACGAAGCATTAAATCAAATAAATGCAGCAGGCCAGCAGGTAAATACTTAATCTGTTAAAATCTAAAAAAGCGCGAGATTTAGCGCTATTCGCCTAAAACGCGCTTCGAGACAAAAAAAACGTTAAATCTGGCGCGAAACGCCCTAAGTTGGCAGCACTGATTCAACGAATGAGTGACTTAAAATACCTAGTGGCGAGGGTTGAAATTTTGTCGAAGATAAGCTGTTCTACAAAAATGTCTTGATCTGCGTACGTAGTGGATCGGTGGAGTGGGATTTCTAAAAGGTAAGCCGATAGGAGTTGGCTTGTATAGATAAAAAAATAAGTATAATGAATACTTACATTTTAGAAGCTCAAACCACAGTGTAAGCAGCACAGGGCGAGCGAGCTGAAACTTATTTGCCGCCTCGAACTTCTAAAAGGTAAAATAAGTAATTTTATTCCCATGGTAAGTGAAGTTTCACGTGAAGGAAGTCGAAGATGGACGCTATTGAATAAATATACTTATGAAAAACCATTGGCGTTACTTAAAACAAAAAGAAAATGTAACTGAAGCAGCTAGTCTGTCCTAGATATCTTGGTGATTTTGACAGATACTTTTCTTTGTTAATTTCGCCTTAGGAGTGCTTGATTGCCACCAATATCGATATAAAAATAGCTGGAGATGTGGAAGCCTGCTATGACAGATAGGAACTTTTTTGTAAGTAAATATGTATTAGATTAGAATAAATTTTTATTAACAAAGAAAAAGCATCTGTGAAAATCACCAAACTATCTTGGTCAGACTATAGCATAAGAACTATAGTTTAATTTAATATACTCGTATTTATGCAAATTTATATTTACCCACTTGTTTTTTGGTCAAGGCGTTGTCAAGGGCGCAGAAGAAAGTTGTTTCGAGCGATAAAGCTCTGCTCGATATGGCAACTTGAAAAGCGCTAATAAGCTTTAGGAGTTTTCAACATAATTGTTTGAAAAATGAGAAAGTTAATACATTAAAGTAGGTATATAAGCTTTTGCTACGGCGGCTAGTTTTGGTTAGTTGTAAAATTAACATTTTTGATTTTCACGTTAGATTGTTGGGTTGAAGAAAAAACAAATAGGTACCTATTGTACCTACGTAACGGAATTTGTAAAACTTGAATAGGAGAGAACAGGTAATAACATCTTTGTTATTATAATTTTTATAAACTAATGTCAGCAATTTCAAAAGTTTATATTTTTTTCGTAGGTTTCACAAGATCTCTAACTCTACAGAGATTAAAAGTGAATGCCATTAGTACCTTTTTAGGTACATAAGTATAGAATCTGTATAAGGGGTCATCTATTTATCTTCACTTAAGCATACAACCTTCTTTAAGTTACGCAATATTTATGAACTAGCCTCGAGTAACCTAACACGGTATTGAGATTATCTTGGAAGAAATCCGACTCGTTAAAATAGCTCTAGGATTTATGTCATCCTATCCACATGTGTTATGTAAACGTGTTACTTACACTACACCTACTGTGTATTTTTTCCAGGGGCCTTACTTGCGCTCCATACATACCTACACACGGACGGACACCAACTGCTAATTGGGATGTTGACTAATGAATAAAATAACGAAATACTAATAAAAATCGTAAACATATTAAACTTTTAGAGTAGCTTGTATACCTCTTGGTTTTATATATTGCATATTATTTGTTTTATGACCCTTCAAAGTTGGGTGGACAAGTCCATTTAAAAAGTATAAAATTTATTAAAATAAATAATACCTTTAATTAGTTTGTAAAATGTATTGCAAATTTGTCTAAGAAACCATTTTGATAAACACAATATTTAATATGGCTGCCGAACAAATTTCCTACGCGTTGCATACAAACTACTGAGGCGTGACGCCATAACTCAGTAGCCGTTAGTTTGGAGCGTTTTTGGGCGAGTCCATTTGTGTGCATTTCACACTGTGATATCTCGGGCAGTTTTCAAGCTAGCGAAATAATTATTTTACCAATGTTTCTTTTTTTTGAGAGGTAATTTATGTAATATAAAATAAAAAAAGTTGTCAACATCCCAATTACCTCCTTTTTAATTTTTATTAAAACCACGCCATAGACGTAATTTTATTTGTAAAACGGCTATTAAATCAGCCTCCTATGTACTACAGTCACAGAATAACTAATCCTCCTATCTACAATATTGTCTTTTGTTTTAGATCTTGAGCTGTGGCTTTGGTGCTAACAACATTTGTTGTATCTTTTTTTACCATTATTTGTGAAATTGTGGATAACGTTTTTGGCCTAATCAGCATTGGTCTTTGTACTTATTTATATACTTTATTGTATACTAGTAATTATGTTCTTGGCTGTTGTTGTCCCTGAACCAATAAAATAAAATAAAAAAATAGTGCTACAGTCCACTAGTTTTATTTATTCTTTCCCGAAGGACCATTTTCATTGGTACTACGCACCTACGCCTAAGTAAGTACCTACTGTGACAAACTAATTTACAGTCATACTTACATGGAATTTGCCTCCACCGAGATTGGAAGCCCACGTCACAACCATTTAACAGTTAGACCGTGATATAAATCCGATTTCGAAACATTAAAATTATATCTCGAGGAGTTCGAAGGCGCAGTGGTTTAGCGCCTGGCCCAGCGATTGCGAAGGTTAAACAACTTTCGCAAGGGTCAGTCATGGGATGGGTGACCAAAAATTGATTATCTCGAGCTTCTCCGTGCTTCGGAAGGCACGTGAAGCCGTTGGTCCCGGGTGCATTTGCAGTCGTTAACACCCCACCAATCCGCATTAGGCCCGCGTGGTGGGTTATGGTCCATCCTCCTTATCTAACCATAAAGAAGGCCTGTGCCCCAGCAGTGGGGACATCAGAAATGGTTGATGGTCAAATAATATCGAAGCTTCTAATAACAAGGATCCATCCATCCATACCTTATCCCTCGAGGTCACAGCGGTCAGTGAAAGGATGCCACCAGCATTTGACTTTTTGCAACAATTTTATAGGCCTTATTATCAAGTGTTTAAGGTTGTCTATCACTTCAATTAACACCAGACCAAGTCATAAGAAAATCGGTTAACATTAATGACTTATGCTTAGGACACTATACAAACTATACATTTTAATACTTACTAACAATTTTATTATACATACATCTGTGCGCTGTTGAGCAATTTTATTTCCTGTGTATTTAATGCATTGCAGCATTAAGTATAATAAATTAAGTAGTTTGGAGCTTTAGTAGGTAATGGAATACTAATCATGGCGAATGAGTTATTAATATTAATAACTCAAAGGTTAAGTTTTTGCTTACTGTTTTTTAGATTGCGTAATTTTCAGGAGGTTTTTGACTTTACATGTAAAATATTACTTTATGCACGTATAAATTTGCCCAGAATATAGTGAAAATTTACTTAGATAAATTATTTTATGGGTATCTATTACCTATATACCGCAGCAACTTATTCTCATATTTCAATTTTATGAAATGAAAACTGTGTTAGAAAAACAATTTATTATTTATGTATATTCTAAGTGAAGATTATATTGACAGAGCGTTTTTCCTCAGGAAGCAAATTCATTCATATTCATAGACAGACAGACAGACACGCCTATTCTGAGTCAATTGAAGCTCAACTCGTATACATAATCTTAGACTATTTACATAATTTATTACTTAGCCACTTTCTTGCAACTTTTTTAAATTGCTTTAGACGAACATGTTTTTATACAAAAATTACATGTTTTAACTAATGTTTCATATCCTGAATGGTCGGTATTCTCGGTAACATAGTCAATTCTTATTATAATACATTGTTATCTAGTTTAAATTAATTTAAGAGAGTGTTCTACCAATGACACTAAACATTTTTTCCAAAGAAACGTGAGTACAAAAGGACAAAAAATGTTGGTCCTCCCATTAGAATAATAATACCTAGAACAATACCTAGTTCTCTACAAAGCGCACTGTCAAAAGTGAGGCACCTAAAACAGCCAAAATGGCCCCGTTTTCAGATTGTTATTCTACATTATTACCTAATCATACCGATTAAGTACAAAACAGTTTAAATTTTCCCACATTTATAAGACTAGTTACTATATTATTGGGTTTCAGTTACGATTAGTTAACGTATGAAGGAAATAAATTTGAAAACTAAGCCATTGTGGCTTGGTATTAGTTGCCTCACTTTGCATACGAGGACACGGCTTATAGGTGTTATTATTCTAAGGTCCTCCCATATTAAGTAACTAGACAGCTAAAACATTGTTTTAGTAGTATTTAGTAGGTACTCGTCTAGTATGTAGTCAAGGGAAAGTAAAAAAAAATATATCCATGTTTCTTTGGCAAAAATGTTGTTTAGTTCCATTGGTAGAACACTCCTTCAAGTTAATTAAAACGACCACAAAATGACGGTGTATAAAGTAGGTAACCCACTTTTCTTAAGACGAAAATGAATATTTTTCATGAGTCATAGTTAAATTCATTACACGTGGAGTCAGGAATGTCGGAATTGTCGAAAATTACGACAAGCGGTCGAATCGTCATTCTAATTTGTATTATGTAATCCTTACTAATACTATAAATGCGACAGTCCGTTTGTTTGTTTGTTACGCCTTCATTCACGTCTTTACTACTGAACCGATCATCATGAAAACATACACGCGTGGGGTACAGAAAGGACATATATAAGGTACCTTTCATTCCGAAAAAAGTATTGTTCCCGATCCCGAGGGACAACAAAAAACCTTTCACGCAGACGAAGTCGCAGGGGGCCACTAGTACGAAATATGCACAGAAAAGGCTGTCTATCCAGTTGTTTATTATAAATTACGAACAAAGTATGTCAAAATTAATCAATCACTATCTTATTAGAGTGAATCGCAGTGAATGGTCTAACAAAACCGTTGAGTCACACTACATTTCGTAAACATTGAGCTGTCATAGCATGTAAAGAATTTGTTCTGCCGAGTTGGTTTTTACCGACTTCAAAAGGAGGGAGGTACTCAATTCGACCCGTTTTTTTTGTTTTTTTTTTTTGTTTTTTGTATGTACACCGTTTACTCGAAGACGGCTGAACCGATTGAAATGATTTAAACGTTATTACATTAGGTAAACTCCCAAGTTGGTCCCATTTTTTAAATTTTTAAAATCGGTTCAGTACTTTTCAAGTAATCTTGAAAAAAGCACGAAAATAGTATGGTTTTGTGTGAACTACCTCGATGATCAGTCGTATAACTTCTTTGTTTATGAACTGAATAAGATGATATTTTTTTTTTGTTGGAATAGGGATATCTTAAGTGTAGTTCTTTAACCGACTTAAAAAGAGGTTCTCAGTTTGACCCGCATGTATGTATGTTTCTCCGCGATTAACTCACGTTTGGCTGAGCCGATTTTAATTTCTACCTAAATAATATACCTACACTACCTAATACAAAAGGTACCTACACTAAAAATAAAAAAATAAAAAATTGTTTAAAAAAACAAAAAACCGACTTCAAAAAACCTACCTCTAAAAAGCAAGAAATAATATTCGTAATAATAAAACACGTCTATTGAAGTCGGGTGGGGCTCTTAGAATAAAAAAAGGGATTTGTACTCCAGCCCCACCCGACTTCAATAGACGTGTTTTATTATTACGAATATTATTTCTTGCTTTTTAGAGGTAGGTTTTTTGAAGTCGGTTTTTTGTTTTTTGGTTTGACGTTAACGCTGCAACCCGAGAAATTAAAACACGCAGCTGAATGTATTTTTTCTATATTGATGATAATGAACCGGGACTTTGGCACCGGGTGAAGATAGGCCATATTTCATCGAAATCGCGGACGATAGGTACACTCGGGGTCAGAAAAATCGCACCTTTTGAAAAATTTCTTCAAAGTTAATTTAATCCAATCTAATTTAATGGTAAGTGTTGTTATATACTTCTTCACCTTCGGACATAGCCAACAGTGTCTAGAAACCGTTGGAATACTCGTTGAACGGAATCAATTATTGAGATTCAGTTTCCAAGCAACATTACACTGGCTCATTTTTTTTGCAATATTTGTGCAACTTCATGGGCAATAATAGTATCCATCTTGGGTATTCATTTTTTTAATTGAACTGTTGAAGTATGTTTCCTGCATTATCTCGATAGCGAATTTACCCGAATTTACTGAATTGACCCCTTTTATTTCCCTTTTATGGCGGCGCAAGCAATAACGCTTTAAGCGTTTAATTATGGTAACTGTTATGTTAAATAAGTCAAACAATTATTAATTGAAAGCTCATTAAATGTACTTTCAATAGATATCAACATTTATACAATAAAAAGTTAGCTAGCAATAGCAGGTGGCCAAGTCTAAACTTATTTTCAAAGAGGAGCGATTTTTCTGACATCAAGTGTAGTTAAAGTGGGATTCTTTGTTTTATTTGTTTGCTTGTACGCCTACACGTCTTGTTATAGGTACAGAAAAGGACTTATGGTACCTTTCATCTAGAAAAAAAGTACTGTTCACGAGGGATAGAAAAATAAATGTCCACGCAGTCCGGCAGATTTATATTTTGATATATTTGTAAGCACCCAAAAAACGATATTTTTATAAGTATATCGGCACAAGTGGTTAGCGGATCTCACAGGTGGAGTGTCGACGCGTCGCGCGAATTCGGAATGCGCGCGCCCAATAGAAAGGCGAGTGAAAGCGCATGTCCTTGTAATAAATTCGTGTTCCTGCGCACGCGCATGCGAATAGCTTAGGACTGGGCTACTCAAACTTTATCATGACTGCAATACGAACCATTTTCTTATCTGAACACAAACACTCCACTCCAATATGTCATTACGCCTACTTTAAGCATATACTTAGTGCACATGTAGTTTCTTACAAAGGTAATTACATTCATATAAGATATTCTTGGAATGGAATGAATTGTCTATCTAACGCCGCCATAACGTAAGTATTATATACAGGGTCACTGGAAATATGACGTATTCCTGCTAAGGGGTTATAGATGAGGTCAAAACAAATATTTTTTGTCAGATAACTTTTTCTCAAAAAGTTAGTAGTTTTTGAGTTAATTGAAATTAAGTATTTTTTTACCAAAAGTACGTTTTCAGACACAAAAATTTAAAATAAAAGATAACTACTCATTCGATTCCGGATTTTTTATTACTTTGGGATAGAAAACACTCTAAGTGTTGATAATGAATAAAAAAAATTACAAAAAGTACAGGTGTTTATAAAAACTTCAATCCTTAAATGCATTTTTTATTTTTATTTTTTCAGCGTTTTTAGAAACGGCAGCAAATATCTTCAAAAAAATTCCAAGTAACTAAGCGTGCATAATATTTTAAAAACATCACCATCTATTCAGCTTTCAGTTGAGGTATAAAACTAAATAATAACTTAAATAAAAAATGAGAAATTAAGACATCAAGGAAAAAAATCGAACATTAAAATTACATATGAGAATAAGACGCTAAAAGAGACTAGTAATGTAAAATTTTTGGGTATTACTCTAGACGAACACTTGACATGGTATAAAAATTTAGACAATATATAGGTATGTAACAAAATCTACCCATTCTCTTATGCTCTATGGAGACTGGCAAAAACTGCTGGAAAGAAAACAGCTCTTCAAGCCTATCATGGTTATGTTAATTCAGTTCTAAGATACGGTATTCTTTTGTGGGGAAATTCTTGCAATATAAATAAGGTGCTCATTGCACAAAAAGCTTGCATCAGAGCCATATGTGATGTAGACAATATGGTATCATGCAGGCCATTGTTTAAAAATCTAAATCTTCTTACTGTCCCTTGTTTATACATCTTAGAAATATGTATTTTTGTTAAAAGTCATCCGGATTTATTTACAAGAAATGATGAAATAGTTCGTAAATTCCCTACAAGGTATCCAAATAAATTAATATTACCAAGGATGAGAACTAAACTCAGATCAGGGAGCTGTTATTCCATGGCTATCAAAATATTTAACAAGATTCCTAATAATATTAGAGATCTGCCTGTTAATAAATTCAAATCTATATTAAAGACATGGTTAGTAAAAAACTGTTTCTATACGATGACTGAATTTTTTAATTTTAAATGCTAATAATTTTATCTATAAGATTATGACTTGTAATTTTGAATGATATTAATGTTGACATAGTTACTATATTTTCCACTATTATATTTTGCATGCCAGCTCCTGGTGAATGTGATGTGACAATATGAAATAAATTAAGACCTTTATGTACCGCATTCTAGCAAATAAATTCTTGATTCTTGATTCTTGACTTAAGTAAATGGCAGTCCCATTTCATGTAGCAAAAATTTCCTACTTCGAGCGCTTCGGAGGTGGCCGTATTATCTTACTTATATCATAAATGTGAAAATTTGCTTGTTTGGATGATTGTTAATCAATCATGCAAAACGGCTGAACGAATTTGGATGAAATATGGCACACAGATAGTTTAAAATCCGGATTAAAGCAAAGGAGGATACTATTATCTTGGTTAATTTTATCCGCATTTACATTCGAGAAAATCCCTAGGGAACCTTCCCTAGGGATTTTCTCGAATGTAAATGCGGATGAAGTCGCGGGCGGAAGCTAGTTTGTCATAAATGGTCGTGCTTACCAAAAAATACTTTCGCCAGAATGAGTTGCACGACAGGATTTTTTTCCGCCAATGAGTCAAAATTTTATACAGACGGCATCAAAAATAACCATGCATATTAGCCATTTTTAATGCCTTTATGCCAGGCCTTCCTTTTGGCTTGTGGATGAATAAAGTGGACGGGCCACAACCCACCACGTGGGTCCAATGCAGATTGGTCGGTGTTAACTCAATGTACCTTACATTGAGCCGTTGGTCCTGGATACATTTACAGTTAAAACTGACCAATACACATTGGGCCCACGTGGTGGGTTATGGCCCGTCCGCTCTATACATCCACAAGCCAAAAGGAAGGCCTGTTCCCCAGCAGCTTGGCATTAAAAATTGCTGATAATTAATGTATGGTTATTTTTGATGCCGTCTGTAAAAATTTTGACTCATCAGCGGAAAATAATCCTGTCCCGAAACTCACTCGGACGAAAGTATTTTTAGTAAGCACGACCATTTCTGGCAAACTAGCTTCCGCCCGCGACTTCATCCGCATTTACATTTGAGATCCCTTCGGAACCTTTAACCAAGATAATAGTATCCTCCTATGTATTAATCCGGTTTTTAAACTATCTGTGTGTCATATTTCATTCAAATACGTTCAGCCGTTTTGCGTGATTTATTAACAATCATCCAAACAAGCAAACATTCACATTTATGATATAAGTGGGATAATAAGACCACCACCGAAGCGCTCGAAGTAGGAAATTTTTGCTACATGAAATGGGACTGCCATTTACTTAAGTCTTATTTTCTCATTTTTTATTTAAGTTATTATTTAGTTTTATACCTCATCTGAAAGCTGAATAAATGGTGATGTTTTTAAAATATTATGCACGCTTAGTTACTAGAAATTTTTTTAAGATATTTGCTGCCGTTTCTAAAAACGCTGAAAAAATAAAAATAAAAATTGCATTTAAGGATTGAAGTTTTTATAAACACCTGTACTTTATGTAATTTTTTTTATTCATTATCAACACTTAGAGTGTTTTCTATCCCAAAGTAATAAAAAATCCGGAATCGAATGAGTACCTAGTTATCTTTTATTTTAAATTTTTGTGTCTGAAAACGTACTTTTGGTAAAAAAATACTTAATTTCAATTAACTCAAAAACTACTAACTTTTTGAGAAAAAGTTATCTAACAAAAAATATTTGTTTTGACCTCATCTATAACCCCTTAGCAGGAATACGTCATATTTCCAGTGACCCTGTATATTATAGCGAACCCCTAGACAACACTTTGAGTAGCTTTGGCTTAGGAAATGCAAACGCCGCGGTCATGTGGTCAAAAATAGGTGCTGTTGCAAACGTTGACCACTAATCTGGCAATGTTGGTTTAAAAATGTCAATTGAAATTAACGATTTGGAAATTCATATTTTAAGACAAAAATATTAAGAAACACATGCAAAAGCATAAAAAATTAATGAAATAATAAAAAAGTTTGTAAGTTGTACAGACCAATTGTGTATATGATTAACCATAAACGCTATAAATTGTAAAAAATATATAATTATCTCGTAAAATTACATACTTTTAACACACAAACACAAAGCGGTACACTGACCGAAAGAAGTGACGCGGTGAATTTTCTTTGATATTGTAATTATACACAATTTAAATAAAACTTTACGTTGAATTTTTAAGACCCAATCTAGTATTTTCAAAACAGTGTCATTACATTCCCTCGTAGTCATTGCAAGAACTAGATAGCAAAACTGCTAAAAGTAGCTGTTTTTGACACATTTGCTGTCTACTTCTACGAATGACTACGAGGGAATGTAGTGATACCTTCTAAAAATACTAGACTATGAGCCCTAAAAATTCCATGTAAAGTTTTATTAAAATCCATTTCTAATAACAACCTATTAAATAAAAACCTCTGAGCGTGCCACTTTCGGTGGGCTCTCCACCTTGAAGCTGTTATAATTCACAAACATGATTAATAATTACGTTTAAACTTTATATTATTACAAAATTCAATAATTTTCAATAAAATTATGCCTATGCCGAATTGCCGAGCCGAGAAGCTGCTACAGAATCCTATCTCATAAATTACGTTGATTACGTAGCAAAAGGGCCAGTAAGTAGGAAACACCATAACAACATGGCATTGTAAAGAATCAAGCGGAAGATATACATGTCACATTGTCAGATGTTATCCATTGAGATGAGAATGATGTCAGACACTCTTTACGTAACTTGCCGGTCACTCTTGTTTGTAAGACAGGTTCAAATGTTGAGATCTGCCGAACTTAGAATGGTATCTGCCACATGTCTCGAAAGATGGCTGCATGGACAATTTGAATGTCATTATTTTTTGAAAAGCATTTCTGATCTTTTTTTTAAATGATTCTTTTATCAATCGAGGGGTGTATGGCGAAGGTAAGCCGCTCTACAAAACTGTTATGATCTGCATAGTGCAGGGCCCATACTTTTTCTTAAGGAGATCGACCTAGCAAAAATTTATGACTAAAGACAGAGATCGACATTTTGACCGTTTAACCTACCAAATATTTATTACTCATAATTTTAGCTATCGCGTTCGACCGTATGGGCACCTCTGGCATAGTGGATCGGTGGTGTGGGATTTCTAAAAGGTAAGCCGATGAGAGTCAGCTTGTATCAACCCTTTGAGTACCTTTTTAACGGTATCACAGAATGTTTACGAAACAATGTTTTCTATCTATCTAAGTACTAAGTATGACGATTTCCTCAACTCTTTTATTATTAACATCAATAAATTAAGTAGGTTGGGTATCATCTAAGCTACATTTCCTCTTGCCTTCATCTCTGTAGGTGAATGTCCATCTGACATAACTGACACGTAATAAGTAATAACTGAAATAAAACGCGGATGCTTCGGATTATTTACTTCGTCTCATTTTAGTGTAACGATTGCTATCTTGATTATCCGGTTAGTAGTAGACTACTACTAATAGTAGGACTCATTTTGTAGGCTACTTTAGTTATTTGATACGTCTAGGGCTGTCTAAAGATTCTTTTAAAGAAAGTAAAAATGTATTAGATACCTCAATTTGAAGTTTACTCAAAGTCGAATCTAAACTCACATTCGTACTTACCGTCTTACTTATAAAAAAATTTTTTTTTGGTGACGATATTTTAATAGTTGATTGTTGTTTCGAACAATAAGAATCTTTAAATGTGTTGCTTGTGTTCGTTTGTTAAATTGTAAAAAAAACTGAATTTAGTAATTTTGTTAATGCTTTTTTTAGTGATTCGAGGATGACGTTTTTGGCTTTGCTCTTTGTAAATTTCGTGTAGTTATTTAAGTGGTTTTAAACTGTTGTCAACCCAAATATCTCAAATAAATAAATAAGTTTTCTTAGGTCTTTCCCAGATGCAAAACACGATTAATATTCCCGATTTAGTGGTAACAGTCAGTAAATAAAAATGTTGTTTACAACTTTTATTTCCCCATGCTTATTTAATTACTTAATTAACAACTTAATTAGAGTAGTAAAACTCTAGTTGACACAAATTCCCACTCGTAAAATATTAGAAGGAAAATTGAGAAATATTGTAGGAATTGTATTTTTTTAAATACTTACGTACCTACTAGAATATGTTGAGAAACTTAAAAATGATAAAGAATGCATCATAAAAAAGAGTTATAGTTCGCAGATGATCACCTTGGTGAGATAAATTCAAGTTTTAATTGTGAGAATTCTAATAGATCTCACCCTCAATATCTATGTCAATACTAAATTGGGTATATTGAGAGCCTGTTATTATGATAAATCTAGAATGATACGAGGTTTCGAGGAATAAAATTTTAATTTTTTTTATTGGATTTGTTAGCGCACCTAAATGGCGCGTTTCTATGATAGTTTAGGTGCGCTTCATTAGGTGTGTTTGAAAATGGGTGCGCTTCGAGGAATAATTACCTCATATTTTATTTATAAAGCTGCTTTTCCACAAAAGCGATATATACTTATGTAGGTACCTAATAGGATTGGTATTGGTATATACCAATCTAAGTAACACATGTAACAAAGGATAGTTTCAAATATTCTCACACCAATTTGGCTCAATATAGTTTCTATTCTTTGTAAATGTTTCACTTGTTAAATACTTATTTAACTCGAGTCTCGTATGGATGGTGACTTTGCTTTTTGATGTGAGTAGGTATAATTAATTCAATTCAATTAGAAAAATTGCAAAACACATAATCTAAACGTGCCCGCAGACTACAGACTTTCTATTGGCCGATAGTTGGCCGATAGTTGGTTTTTATATGAAGAATCGGCCGATACCAAATCGTTGTAGTGTGCGCACTTGCATACTTCTTTCTACTGATTCCAACTATTGGCTGACAGTTTGGTCTATAGTTTGCGGGGACTCTAAATGCTTCTACGTCTTTTTAGGGTTCCGTATCCAAAGGGTAGGTAAAAACGGGACCGTATTACTAAGACTCCACTGTCTGTCTGTGTATCTGTCACCAGGCTGTATCTCATGAACCGTGATAGCTAGAAAGATAGCTAGAAATTTTCACAGATGATGTATTTCTGTAGCCGCTATAACAACAAATACTAAAAACAGAATAAAATTAACATTTAAGGGGGGCTCCCATACAACAAAAGTGTTTCTTTTGCCGATTTTTGCTCGATATTAATAACGACAACAGGTAGACAGTCAAAATTTTCACAGATGATGTATTTTTGTCGCCGCTATAACAAACAAATACTAAAAACAGAATAAAATAAATATTTAAGGCGGGCTCCCATACAAAAAACATATTTTTTTGCCGTTTTTTAGTACGGAACCCTTCGTGCGCGAGTCCGACTCGCACTTGGCCGGTTTTTTATATTCTGTGGTTATACAATTGAAAAAAGAGGCCAGCTGACTCCTTTTGGAAAGTCTGAATAACAGAATAAAAAAGCTCTCAAATTACAGATAGAAAGACAGACACTAATTAATATAAGTGCACAACTAAGAAGACGAACCAGTATCTAGATCTAGGCCATCACATTATACAACTCAATTGAAGGTTTACCGGAACACCGGATGACAATGGTGACGGGCACGAGACGATTCCGAGACGATTGCGAGACGATTACGCAACGACCACGCGCGACCACTGTTCGGTTAGGCAATTTGTTTCCTGTATTGTTGTTTGGTGCTAAGCTGGGGATGCTTGTAGGTTGAAGTTTTGTATGGAGAATTTTAAAGAAGTTGCATTTTTCATACTTAAGTAAGTACTATAACATTTTCATAATTTATTCAACAACCATAAAGACATGTGTTTAGTCACAAAAAATATTATGCAATTTCTTGTGCATATACGTATTTTTTTGTTGCTTTTAATTTTTTCACTTGAATAAATGTAGTAGTTTTGCCTACTATATATTTTTTCAAAAAATATAGTAGGCGAGCCCTCAATATAGTAGGATACTATATTATATAGTAGGGTTGGCAACCCTAGTGTCTGGCCACACGTGCCACAAACACAACTAGGGTAGCCAGATTAAAAAATCAAAATTTCCGGACAATATTCTAAAATATCTGGTCAGTACGATTTTTTGGCTGTACAAAATAAAACTCAGCAGGCCGCGGGGCTGGTCGGGTTAAAGTTCTAAGCAAAAATCGAGTGAAAGGCGGGGCGGTGCGTGCATAAATTTTTAGCTGGACATTTTGCCTAAAACTTGGACACTGGACAACATGTGGAATAGCTGGGCAATCCAGCCAAGTCCAGCCCATGTGACAACCCAAAACATGTAAACTGAAAAAAATATAAGTAGGTAGGTAGGTACTTCTTACGGTTAGCAATGACACTCGCTTGATGGCCCATTTATATGAATGAGGCCAATATAGGGTTGCCTGATCGGAAATCCAAAATGTCTGGAGAAAATTTGAAAATGTCGGGATTTTGCGGTTGTTGTCGGGAGAAATAAATATTTAAAATAAAAATGTAACTTAAATGCATGTACATACATAGTAAGAAAACGGCCGCACAGCGCAATTTTCTGTCAGTTTAATCCACTAATCTTGTAAGTTTTAATCTTATCTGTCAATTTTGAAAAAAACGGCCGCGCATCGCGATTTTTATTTAGTTTCATCCACTAATCTTGTACTCTTGCTTTTCTATAACAAGAAAACGGCCGCACAGCGCGATTTATAATGAGTTTCATCCTTAGATGAAATTTAATTTCATCTAAGGTTTCATCCACTACTTAAGCTTGTAATCTTGACTGTATTGTAGAAAAACGGCCGCGCAGCGCGATTTTTAGTCAGTTTTATCCACTAATCTTGTAATCTGTGGTTTCATTCGCGAAAATTATTGCTTTCTAGAGAACTTTCAGAACAGCTGATTTTCCGGGAGATTTTTAGATTTTTCGAGAGTCGGGAGATCACTTGAAATTCCGAGAGAATCCAGGCGAACCCCGACCATCTGGCAACCCTAGGCCAATAGTCGAGATAATCCACTGAGCCAGGACAGCAAGCCAGTCGAATTTACTTGAGAGGACAATCCAATGCAGTAGACTGTCTCTATTTATACGATGTCAATATTGGATGACTGGCTTAGTGGAAGTCAAGTATTAAGCTCCGTGTAAATGATGCATAACACCTTAGTTGGTACTTGGTCATAGCATTATTTTGACAGATGTCTTCATATCTCACAGTTTGGCGTTAGTCAAAAAACTTACTATGACAAAGTAAGTACTAGGCGTTGAGCAACTTTCATTCCAGTTCAGTTCAACTTACGCACTTTTGATAGTTCATCAACCTTATGCATTTGTAAGAAAAGGTCGACTTCTGTCAAAAGTGCTTACCTACATACTTATTTATGAACTCGACTGTACCTAGAGTTAATATTCACGGATGGACCACCTAACGCAACCAGTTTATTGGATCCATAACACAAAACCGATGCCAAACCTATGTAAGTCACAAGTGTCGACTAAAATCGTTGAAAATTCCGTGCTTTTCCTTAAGGTGGAATAAGTATTTGTACCTCATTGTCTAGTATTTTTTAGAAGGCATTTACATTCCCTCGTAGTTATTAGATAGATAGCAATATGTGTCAAAAACGGCCACTTTTAGCAGAAATGGCTACGAGGGACGTGCCGGACTACAGCTGCGCCACAAAAAAAAAGTTGGAAATCTGACTTTTTGACTATGCCAAGATGAAGTCTATAGTTTGTCGGAGTTTGTCGCCAAAAACCAGAGTTTGTCGGTCTTCCGTTTAGGAGATACATGTGGCTCAGCTGTAGAGACGTCTCTACAGCTGCGCCACACAGATCTCGAAAACGGAAGGTCGTAGCGAAAATCTGATTACTTGTATGTATAGCCGTTAGTTTGTCGAAGTTTGTCGCACAAAAACCAGAGTTTGTCGGTCTTGCGTTTAGGAGATACGTGTGGCGCAGCTGTAGGAGACGTCTCTACAGCTGAGCCACACAGATCTCGAAAACGGAAGGTCGTAACAGAAATCTGATTACTCGTGTGTGTAGCCGGTAGTTTGTCGGAGTTTGTCACCAAGAACCAGAGTTTGTCGGTCTTGCGTTTAGGAGATATGTGAGGATACGCTGTGGAGACCTTTCTACCTGGATCTTGAGAACGGAAGGTCGTAGCAAAAATCTGATAACTCGAGTGTGTAGCCATTAGTTTGTCGGAGTTTGTCACCAAAAATCAGAGTTTGTCAATCTTACGTTTAGAAGATATGTGGGGATATGCTATAGAGATATTTCTACCTGGATCTCGAGAACGGAAGGTCGTAGCGAAAATCTCACATATCTCCTAAACGCAAGACCGACAAACTCTGATATTTGGCGACAAACTCGGTCGAACTACCGACTATAGATATGACTAATCTGATTATCGCTACGACCTTCCGTTCTCAAGATCCAGGTAGAAAGGTCTCCACAGCGTATCCTCACATATCTCCTAAACGCAAGACCGACAAACTCTGGTTCTTGGTGACAAACTCCGACAAACTACCGGCTACACACACAAGTAATCAGATTTCTGTTACAACCTTCCGTTTTCGAGATCTGTGTGGCTCAGCTGTAGAGACGTCTCTACAGCTGCGCCACACGTATCTCCTAAACGCAAGACCGACAAACTCTGGTTTTTGTGTGACAAACTTCGACAAACTAACGGCTATACATACAAGTAATCAGATTTTCGCTACGACCTTCCGTTTTCGAGATCTGTGTGGCGCAGCTGTAGAGACGTCTCTACAGCTGAGCCACATGTATCTCCTAAACGGAAGACCGACAAACTCTGGTTTTTGGCGACAAACTCCGACAAACTATAGACTTCATCATGGCATATTCAAAATGTCAGATTTCCAACTTTTTTTTTTGTGGCGCAGCTGTAGTCCGGCACGTCTACGAGGGAATGTAATGATACCTTATAAAAAAATATACTAGACTATGGGATTTGTACTATTTCACTTAAGTGTAATTCCACTTTTAACTGCGGCGCCTCATCGCATAATATATTTATAGTTTCATGCCACGCTACGTGTTTAATTAACTTAGAGCTATAAGTTTATGTTAATACAATTATTATTAAATATTAAATTATTATTTTTACACCGCCGTTGATAGATGTTGATTGAAATTGGCAAGCAAAAGCTATTAATATAATTAATGTAGACGTACAAGTCACTAATCATTAAAGTTAAATTAAATTTCTCTGATCACACCGGTTTAATTTGTCTACTTTTTGACCTTACCTTCACTTAGCTCTGCAAAGCTAAATGCAATAAGTAAGTTTTATGTAAAATTCAGGATTCTGTAAATCTTTAGGTATTACCGACTCAATTTTTTTTAACTTTTCGCAACTGAGCTTAAAATTGTCGATATGATATTGGATACCTAGTTAACTATGATATAACGTTATGTAATTATGTAGTTACTTACCGAAACAATTTACAAATATAGGTAGGTACACGATGTAAATGCATTGAGACACCTACCCATGTGATGTTGAAAACAATTTTTAATTTTAACAAATTGTCTATTAAACATTGAATTTTGAAGAATTTTGACTTGTAGGCAAGTTTTGAAATAAATTTATAGGTGTGTAAGTAAAGTTGTTAGTTTAGTAAGTAAATAAAATTTCATCCAAGATAAAATATAATGGGGAATGTCTGAAAAAAATCATATAACTGAATATTTTTTTATATTTAGGTAGAAATAAGCTCCCTTAGTAATAGAAGTTTCAAATCACGTTTGGTGTATGGGAGCCCCAAATATTTAATTTATTCTGTAGTATTTGTTGTTATAGCGGCAACAGAAATACATCATTTGTGAAAATTTCAACTGTCTAGCTACCACGGTTCATGAGATCACAGCCTGGTGCAAACAGACAGACAGACACAGACAGACGGACAGCGGAGTCTTAGTAATAGGGTCTGTTTTTACCCTTTGGGTACGGAACCCTATAAAAAGTCACGTTTCGTCTACACAAATGTACGGAATAACAGCAGAATGGAGAAGACGAAAATTTTTTTTTTTTTAATTTTTTTACGCAATCGTTAATTCAGTTTCTTTTTCTATTGCTAAGGGAGCTTATAAAAAATATTCAGCCAATTTTTTTCAGACATTTCCCAAACCTATTGAATTATCTGAAAGTTATAGATATAGCCGAATTTTTTGGTTTATCAGATCATCTCCAAAAACAACGTGTAAACAATGTGTGGGTGAGATTTTCAATGATACTTACTTGCCCAATTGGATAAATATACGCCTGTACGAATACCAAACATATTTCACTAACTTGTGAAAATTGCGTTGTTCTTATGACTATGTTTCGTAACATGTTTCACAGGTCTTGGTGGGCAGTATTGGATGAACATAAAAGTGATTTACCGGCATAAGGATACTTTATTTATGTAGGTAAGTATCTAATGTTGAAATAAAATTAATGATACCTAATGTAATTACATTCTTATCTCATCAGCTTATTTTAATATTACAGCAACAAAACGTAGCTGTGTGTACAGCGCAGAAGTAAAGCACTGTGTCAACTAGGGTTGCCAAAACTACTATTATATACAAGGGTGCATTTGAAATCACTCTCCAAATTTTAAGGATGTGTTCAGTCCATGAAACTGAACAACTTTCTCTAAGAAACATAGGGTCAAATATGTAAAAAAAAATACTTTTCATACAAAACAAAGAGATCACGTGATCAGTTTAGTATGGGATGACCAAAATTTTTTGGCGTATTTCGACACATGTTTCATGGAGAAAGTTGTTCAGTTTTATGGACTGAACACATCCTTAAAATTTGGAGAGTGATTACAAATGCACCCTGTATAGTAGTCTACTATATTTTGGGCCATTCTACTAGACTATATACTTACTGTTGGAAAAATATATAGTAGCTAAATCTACTAGATTTTGACCATGATTATACGGACATCACCAGTCGGTCGTTTCATTCGTGTGGGTGAAAAAAAAAAAAACCGGTTACAAACCTCCAACAATTTACAATATTAAAGGCAATATATAGTATCCATAATAATGGATACTATATTTTTAGACAGCCTAAATGAAAATCTATTATGATAACGTTTATTTAATAGAAATATGCATTACAATAACAAAATTAGGTATAATAAATTACAAATTTTAAAATCTAAATATAAACTGATTTACCTGAACTAGGTTATAATAATAACCGGTATTTCAGGCGGTTTATATTCTTCTTGAAATTTTTTAGCAACCCTAGTGTCAACTGTGCTGTCTATCAAACAAATCTATCTAAGCATTTTGTTACCGAGTCATGGATGAGTTTAATTTAGATTCTTCAACTTAGCTTTGTTCTAATAAAGACGAACAGAAGCTTTCGGTTAGCCGGCCGGCGTATGGCCTTACACCACTTTGCAGACCATTTGTCATTTAGTATCAAAATACACCACTGTAACAATGGAGGGAGGTCAAATGGAACACTTTGGAAGCTGATAAATGGATGAGTTCTCGTTACCGATTACGAAACGGCTCGCATACAATATGCGATGAGAAAATTACAACATTGTTAAGTTCTCATGATGTTAACACCTATTTTGATCGAACTTCACAATCACAATATTTCTAAGTGGTCTATGATTATAAATAATTTGTTTGTTGGCAGCCCTAGACCAAAATGATTTTTAGCTTTTGACTATTTATTGAAAACTACAGTTTAACTGCGTTTAGGGTTGTCACTAACAGTTTGCCATTCAAAGAAAAAACGTATTATGTAGTATTTATTACTTGTATGCGTGGTACGGTCAGCAATAAAAGTAGCTTAGCACTTTAGTACTACCTATGTCATAGCAACTTTTTTAAATAATGTTTCATACTTTAAGAGATCTGTCAAGAAAATTCCTATGACAAAGTACTAAAGTGTACTTTCGTTGCCGACTGTATCCTATCGACCACATTTGTTCCTGAGCTGAGTCATGGACCATTTACATTCTATACTATCTGTTAATTTATAGTTGTCCTATGAGCAAAGTTATGAACAAAAAATAAATTAAGTACCTACTCAACATTCTATAAATAATGAATAATTTTCAGGATCGTAGGTTCTTCAAAAGTGAAATATATAACAATAAAATAAAACAACAAAATATCACAATAAAAAATTTATTATCTATATAACATAACATCGGACCATAACCGTAGAATGAAACGACTGTATAATACATTGTGTATAATAATGTATAGGCTATACATGGCTTCAAATAAGATGCCGGGCGTCCTAACATAATGCCTTAAGACATTCAAATAATTTGAAAAAACCTAAATAATTTAAAGAAAAAAACACACCCTTTTTATATACCTAACCATAAAAAATTACAGTTAAAAGATAAATAAAGAAAACTTACAGAAGCGTTTACAGATATTGAGAAATAATAATAGGTTAAAATTGTAACATTTGTGCATTAAAATGGTGATAAGTATAAGAGATATTAGCTAAACTAACTGTTTACCTAAGTACGATACTTAATTAAGGAGTATTGATAAAATGTAAGTTAATTATATTGATAGAAAACATACTGATTATTTTATTATGCATAATTATGATTAAATTTTACACTTTCAACCAACACATTCAGATAGATCCCTGTTAATTTTATTTTCCGTTACATTTCTAATAACAATGATAAATATATCGATCAGAAACTATGAAATCTTTCTTACAACACACAATAATGGATGAACTGGACGATTCGATCATACAGATTCATATTACTATTCTATACAAATCATCAGAGTAAAATATTCTTTATTACATACACTTAAAGTCGTTTGTAGAATAGACACTCTATTTGCTTAGCAGATATTTATAAGTGCCTATAGAATAAATCTATGTATAGATAGAAAAAAAGATTCAATTCATTGGAGGTCCATAAAGGCCCTACTAAACATTAAATTTCACATACAATCTGTTGATTCAATTTGTTGATCAAATTGGCCATAATAGGCAAATTAAGTCTAACTTCACTACTCGACGATTTGTCAAATCTCAACAAATTGGATCAATTGATTGAATCAACAAATTGAATCAACAGATTGAATCAACAAATTGAATCAATAGATTGAATCAACAGATTGAATCAACAAATTGAATAATCTAATTGAATCAACAGATTGAATCAACTAATTGAATGAACAAATTTAATCAACAGATTGAATATGAAATTTAATGGTAAATAAGGACTTATACAATGGCTAAGTGTTAAAGGAATTTCATCCGTATAAAAAGGGCGGTAAGAGTCATCGCCGGGACGCCGGGCACCAGTTTCCGTATATGTACATGGTTTACATGAAGTCGTCGAAATCGTCATCGAAGTTTCCGTAAGAGTCGTATTGGTTGAGGTGAGCCTGTAAGAGAAAAATGTGTAGGTTAATAGGAATATAAATATCAGGGTTGGAAAAATCATGATTTATTGCAAATAAACAAAAAAAAAAGAACCGTTTTTTTCCATTTTACACAAGTAAAGATCATTAAATAAATAGTTGAAAATGCCTGGTGGAAGATATAGGGATTTGGCAGTATTTTGCGGTAATTCAAACACAAAGTTAATTTTAAAATCACTTGATTTAAATCTAAGTGATTTAATCACGCCAACCCTGATAAACATATCATAAAAAAACTGGATAAGTGCGTGTCGGACCTATCCAACGATACCCCACCTATAGTACCTCGGAAATAGGGGGGTTTTTTAAGTAATCAAAAGAACTGGGCTGCAATTTTTTATTTTCCAAAGCTAAAATCAAAGTTGCTAAAGTACTTGGTGTTATGGAAATCACACAAAGTACGTTCGCTTAGATAGTGTCGCCCTTTTAAAGCGCCGCCTTTGCACGTGCCGCTTCTTGTCAAAGGATGCCGCCGCATAAACAAAGGATACCGCGTGTGGCGTACACCTGCAAGTCAATTTGGATTTTGGCAGTTTACAAAAAAAGAAGTGCCTTGTGTTTGTTACCGGGTGAATCAACTTTTTGTTGTTTTGTGGCATTTCTTAAAATATCTATGTATTAATAATACGTGAACCATTTTTATATGAAATTAATCTGTAGTTGCAAATACTCTCAGCTAATTATCTTATAAGAAAACTTAAAAGACCCCCTGGGTCACCCATGTTTTTCTTTAAACTATTGATTATTTTTGTACAAAACTAAGTATGTTTTATTGGCTATGAATCTTAATATCGTAAAATAGATACTTTTAAGAGTTATCTAGTTTTGTTTTAATTTATAAAAAAAACAACATGGGTCGATTTTTTCCTTACATTAAAAAGTTGAATCACCCACCAGTATTCCTGTCTCTGAACACAAGTGCTTGAGGGTGTACCGACACAACTAAGCGAACAAGCTTTAACTGTGGGAACACACACACCCAGACCTGAGATGATATAGAACAGTTCGTTTTCTAAATTTGACCCAGTCGGGGATTGAATCCGGAACCTCGGTGATAGCGACACCATCAAAACCGGGGAGCAAATAACTCAAGCACGGTAATTACCCTATTATTAATATAAATCGAAAAGTATGAATGTTTGTTTGTTTAGTTAGGTTAGATGATTGGATGTTTGTTACTCAATCTGGCAAAAAACGGCTGAACGTATTTGCATGAAATTTGGCACACAAATAATATCCTGGATTTTAATCCAGGATATTATTAAAAATATAGAATAATTTTTATCCCAGTCAATGGTTCCCTAAGGATTTTTTCGATTGTCTACGCGGACGAAGTCGCAGGCGGAAGCTAGTCAAAGAATATAATACAAACTACTTACATTACGTTAAGAACACAGGTATTAAACGCGTTTAAACTAAAAGATAGGTGTTGAACACATCTTTAACCGACATTTCGACTGAGTTGCATAGGCCATTATCACGGGTTGACTGACTGAGTCAGCCCGTGACTACGGCACCTATGTTTAGTTTAAAAGCGTTTAATACCCTGTGTTCTTAAGGATTTGCCACATTGGATGCGTTCTGCATTCCGGTCAATCCATACATAGGGTGAACGCAATGTATGGGTTGACGGGAGTGTGGCAAAATGTTTTTAAAAAAACGTAAAAAACGGCAAATTTAATGTAATAAAATGCATCTCGAAAGTTTAAAAGTAATAACTACTTACATTGTCTCCCTCCACTTTTAATTTGGCCTTGCCCTTCCCTTTAGTTGGTTTCCTTGCCTTATCATTCTTCTCCGCCTTTTGCTTTTCAATGTAAATATTGTCTACAGTCATCTTTATCCTTTTAATGTCGCCCGATGACACTGGAAAGAAATATTAAAATATTTTTACAGTGTAACACCTCTGAATCTAGATAAAACACCATAGTTCAGTATCCTTACTATATATCACAGAATAGATATAGTACTAGCGTACAGAAGTTGCACTCCGCAAAATCGTTTAAATGAATTGTGACTCTTGCTCTGACACAATAAAGTGCAATTCAGGTCGCTCAGCGCTTTCAGGGTGTCCTCTGGTAAACTCCAAATAAATTCCCTGACTTTTCCCAGACTTTACCTGACCATTTTTTCAAATTTCCCTGAATATTTTATCAAATTTCTCTGACCATTTTTTTAAAGTGCGATAAAAGTAGCGGAATCATGCAGTGAATTTGTACGGTGCAACCGTACAAATTCACTGCATGATTCCGCTTTTAGATCTGTAAGCATATTTTGTAACTCTGACAACTTTGTAATAACAGGGTTGCGAACGATAGTTTTCAATACAGTTGCTCAAAAATGGTGTGATACTCTGCCGCGGAGCCACCTCTTTAGAAATCGATCATTTATATCTTAAAATAATGTATGTTAAACGTACAATACGTACGTATGCCGTTTATAGATGTACGTGCATTATGTAATAATAAAATAAACATTGTTTGTGGCTCCGCTGCGGAGCATACTCTCTAGCGGAGCCACTAAGAACATGTACACCGGACAGATAAACGCTACTGTTTTTTGATGAAAACTGATGTACGAATCGTGTTTATTGCGTACGTGTCGAAAAATATCATTTAAAGACAGTGGTTTTATTAAATTTTACTAGAATAAAATTTTCATAAAAAGCGCCTGGTTATTTAATGTAAGCAAAATTTTCTGTAGCCGTTACCTTATTTTAAGATTAGGCGAAGAACTATAAATAGGTATTATTACCGAAGAAAATTAGCGGGTTATTTAACTATCTCTTATTCTACAAATACCACATTCTACAAATGTCAACTTCTGCAAATGCCACATTCTACAAATGCCACCGTCTTCAAATGCCGACTTCAACAAATGCCACATTTTAGTTAATATGAAGAAGTAATATTTTCAATCACTTCGTTTCAGTCCAACTGCTTGTTTTGAATTAAGCGTGTCTAAATATAGAGCACTGACTTTAGCCAAATTTAAACGAGGTAACTACTTAATAGTTTGGAAAGTGTTCAAAATAAACAGATAATTTATGTATTTGTTTTTTGTCAGTTATGTTAAATAACAAATGTGTAAACACATTTTTAGTGTATTGATGCAATAGCGTACAGGTACTATGGGCAATAGCGTCGCTGAATCAGTTTGCAACAAAATTCGTGTGCGCGCGTATCGCCCCTGCACGAACTAAACGTATGTGACAGCGGGCGCGGCGTGCAAGCGATTTTAACCTTAGCAGTGGTTAAGCGACGCTGTTGCCCATGGTACATGTCTAACTTTTATGGCGTAATACTTGCTGTCTTGGGATAGAAACATATTGTTTTAGGTTTGTTGAAGTTCTCTAGTTCTACGTTAGTACTATTATACGGAGTGTTTGGTAATAAACTTATAAATATATACTCTCAAATCGCGAATAAAACCAGCTGTTTCATACAAAAATTTATGACGCAAATATCAAAATGTATGAAACAGCTTTTTCGCGATTTCAGAGTTGGTCCCATAGTAAAAGTAGTTTCAGTTTGGTGGTCTCTATCTACCATATTCAGCATTATAAGGCTATTACCAAACACCCTGTATATTCTGTGGTTCTACTCGTGAATGATTAACTGAACATAAGTTAAACATTGCAGTCTACTATACCCTTTATTCTGATCTAGGTTGTAATTAAACAAGAATGCAAGAATTAAACAGTATGTATATTTTTTTTACCTACTTAGTTTTTGTTTTTAAGTGAAACACCTTTGTAATAAATAAAACACCCCTTTATTGAAGTAATTAATAGTGTGTAATACTATTACCCAAAGTGTGTTCATAGAATAAAGCTTTTATTTAAAAGTAAAACTTGTATAGTGAGATACCAACATTGTGTTTATACAATAAAACGTTGCTTGATGTGAAAACTAGTGATTGATTTATTGTTTGTTTCGATCCATGGACACTTTCCTTTATATTTAACAAAATAAATAATGAATAGCATAGTTAAAAAGAACGCTAATTTTCTTCAGTAATAATATTTATATTTATGCACTTAATCATAAAAAAAATCTGTTTTTAAAAACACAAAAAAAAATCGGACTAAAAACATGAAAACGGACTAGTAAAAACAGACTAAAAATTAAAAATATATTCTTCTGTAAATATTTATACTGTAAATATTTATAACGTTTTTAGGTTAACCTAAAAACGTGGGGCGCATTTTGTAAAATTTATCATCCATATTGTCTTTAGCATGCGCTCCAGATTTTAGGTTTAAAATTTCTGTAGGTATAAGGTTATAAATATTTACTGAAGAATTATTTTTTTACTTTTTAGTCTGTTTATACTAGTCCGTTTTAATGTTTTTAGTCCGTTTTTTTGTAATAATTTAGTCCGTTTTAAATCGTGTTTTAAAAAAGTTCTTTTTTCAGTAAATTATTATTTTCTGCTTTTTAGTTAACGAGCTAAGACTAAAAAAATATACCATCTCCTACTCTCGTACTCGCACTCGTCAAGACGATTCAAACGAGCCCAAACTCGATGGGGTTGCATGGTTTTATTACAGAGTCCCAGTGGCCTTCTTCCGGCTCCATCTACAGACCCTGGAAACTATTTCCCAACAAATTACTCGTCAAGACGATTCAAATGAGTCCAAACTCGATGGGGTAACATGGTTTTATTAAAGAATTCCTGTGTCCTTCTTCCAGTTCTATCATCAAATCCTGAAAACTGTTTCCCAACAAAGAACTCGTCAAGACGATTCAAACAAGCCCAAACTCGATGGGGTTGCATGGTTTTATCATAGAGTTCCTGTGGCCTTCCTCCGGCTCTATCATCAGATCCTCGGACACTATTTCCCAACAAAGTACTCGTCGAGACGATTCAAACGAGACCAATCTCGATGGAGTAGCATGGTTTTATTAAAGAGTTCCTGTGTCCTTCTTTCGGCTCTATCATCAGACCCCGGAAACTATTTCCCAACAAAGAACTCGTCAAGACGATTCAAACAAGCCCAAATTTGATGGGGTTGCATGGTTTCAATATTGAGTTCCTATGGCATGGCCTTTCAGTTTCATGATCAGACCCTGGATCGTAAAGAGCCCAAAAACGATGGGGTTGTATGGTTTCATCATAGAGATCCTATGGACTTCTTCCGGATCCATCATCAGATCAGTTCAATGACACCATAATATTCAATGAAATATTATGGTCCAGTTTTGACCTATGTTCAAAGTTTCAAGTTTTTAGCTCATCGGGAAGCTAGTACAAAATCGTTCACAAACATTTCGCGAAGAAACAAACAAACGAACGAAGGAACACACAAACGAGAAAGCAACCTAATAAAAACGTGTTTATTAACGGCTGCAGAACATTTTGCTGACAAAAAATAACCAGGCGCTTTCTATGAAAATTCTAGTCAAGTTAAAATAAATAAAACCACTGTCTTTAAATGATATTTTTCGACACGTACGCAATAAACACGATTCGTACATCAGTTTTCATCAAAAAACAGTAGCGTTTATCTTTCCGGTGTACATGTTCTTAGTGGCTCCGCTAGAGAGTATGCTCCGCAGCGGAGCCACAAACAATGTTTATTTTATTATTACATAATGCACGTACATCTATAAACGGCATACGTACGTATTGTACGTTTAACATACATTATTTTAAGATATAAATGATCGATTTCTAAAGAGGTGGCTCCGCGGCAGAGTATCACACCAAAAATGTGAGCTTACGATGACAGTCCAGCGTGCGGTAAGTTGATTTTACCGCACGCCGTGCGTTTTTGTTTACGGATGAGTACAGCGTGCGGTAAGTTGATTTTACCGCACGCTCGCGTCGTGCGATTTTGTTTACGTACATTTTTTTTAATTTCTACTAGTTTCCGCCCGCGACTTCATCCGCGTGGACAGTAGAAAAATATTGGGACCAGTTTAATGTATAAAAGCTCGTACTACGGAGAGTTCAAGCTGTTTCCCTGGTTCCACCCACCTGAATTTGATGAAACATGGCTTAGATTTTAAGTTGGACCTCAATCTACTAAACTGTAAAAAGCCCATCAAAATTCTTTTAGCGGTTTTGCGTTATTCGCGCACAAATATTTAGAATTTACAGTTTTTATTATATGTTATAGATTACAATTTCAGTAGTACCTATAATGTTTTCTCGCAAATGTATTGAAAAATGTAGTATGGCACACGGTTGTTAAGGTTTTTTAAAACTCGTGACGATTATAAACCCTCGCCTGCTGCGGCTCAGGCTTATAAAACGTCAACTCGTTTTAAAAACCTCCTTACCAACCTTGTATCATAAACTACTATTTACATTGATTCTTGAACCGGCAATGTCAAAACCAGTGCCGTAAATAGCCCTTTCTGCGCCCTTGGTTGGTACCCTAGACTAGAGCAGGGGTGTCAAACAGATTTTTCTAAAGGGTCATTTTATAGATTTAGGGTGCGTTAGCAGGCCAGACTCAAAATTAAAATCCTTAGTTTTAAGTAAATTTTCATACAAAGGTAATAAAAAGGAGTCATCTTGAGCTTGAGGATCCAGATACGTAAGCTTTTAATGGTAAAAGCTTACGTATCTGGATCCTCAAGGTATGGACCTTTTATTATTATTACCTAATGTAATAACGTTTGAATCATTTCAATCGGTTCAGCCGTCTTCGAGTAATCGGTGTACATACAAAAAATAAAAAAAAAAAAACGAGTCGAATTGAGTACCTCCCTCCTTTTGAAGTCGGTAAAAACGGCCGCACAGCGCGATTTTCAGCCAGTTTCATCCAGTACCTAACCTTGCAATCATGACTGATTATAGTAAAAAAACTGCAGCGCAGCGCGATTTTTAGTCAGTTTCATCCACTAGTAAAAAAAAACCGCGCAGCGCATTTTTCAACAGAAGTCCGATTTCTCTCGATTTCCGAAAGATACGGTCTCCCAATAAACCAATTGCTTTTGTTCCAGCTGTTTCTCAAATAATACGAGCTTCGTAGTGAAAGCTTGAACATGTTCATATACCTAACTGAAATAAAACTACGTATTACATAACATAGTTCATTTTACAAAATGTAAAATAATACACTAATACGGAGTAAATCAAATTATGATCAAAAGTATCTGATAATGTAATTCAGTCCATAAAAAGGAAAAAAAACAGTAATTTATAAATAAAAGCTGGAAAAAAGATGCTACAGTCAACAATAGTCTGGATTATGGGTCGGACTAGAGCATGAATCGCTCATTTTTAACAATCACTGGGAAATTTTAGGTCGAAAATATAAATATAAAATATAAATCAAGAAAGTGGACACCCTGGCTTTCTTCGCTCCAAAACATGCACTCAGTAGTTGCCTCGCTTTCTATCGCGTAGGTCTTATCTTTTCTGACGTATAAAATTTGTCCTCTCAGAGGACGCCGAGCGCTTCATACTCGCGCGCGGAGTGACAGAGCCCTGCTAATATTATAAATGCGAAAGTCCGTTTGTTTGTTTGTTAAGCTTTCACGTTGTCAGGGGTACGGAGAAGTACCTTTCATCCCGAAAAAAAGTGTCATTCCCAAGGGATCGCAAAAAAATTTCCACGCAGACGAAGTCGCGGGCGGCCTCTAGTCCTTACTTAATATTATAAATGCGAGAGTCCGTTCGTTTGTTTGTTACGGCTTCACGGCTTAACTACTGAACTGCTCATCATGAAATTTTACATACACGTTGTCAGGGGTACAGAGAAGGACATAAGGTAACTTTAATTCCGAAAAAAGTATTGTTCCCGAACCAAAGTACAGCAAAAAACTTTCCACGCAGACGAAGCCGCGGGCGGCCGCTAGTAATATTATAAATGCGATAGTCTGTTGTTACGCCTTCACGTCTTAACTACTCAACCGATCACCATGCAATTTTGCACACACATTCCCAGGGGTACAGAAAAGGACATATGGTACCTTTCATCCAGAAAAAGGTACTGTTTACGAGGGATATTAAAAAAACTTTAAAAAAAGTACAATATAATAATTTATGTAGGTTTTTTATGGGTCATAAACTCATTTTATTATGCAGCCCTGTAGCATGACCACTGATATGGAATTATAACAATTTCTGGATACTTAGCTGTCAAAACCCTTATATTTTTATATCAATAAATTTAACCCTAGCTAAATACACAAATGTTTTCACATACACACAATAATTTTACCCCCATTGGCTCCATCAGAAAATATGTTTATAATATAATAATGCTGTGAAAGTAAACTCACTTTGTACAATAATGTTCCTAATGAGATCATCAGCGAAGGCGGGAAATTCCTCCCTGGCCTTGTACAGGGTGATCTTCTTGCAGAGCAGCTCGCCGAACTCCGTGAACTCCTCCTTAGTGGTCGGGTCGAAGTTGTCCAGTTTACCACCGCCTTCGGTTGTCACACCTGTGTATGTAATGTAATACTTAAAATTAACAATTTGTACTAAGCAACAATATGGTGGTGGATACTGTCCGTATGGTAGGGTCCAAGTTCTTCAAGACCCGCCGTCCCAAGCTAAAGAAACTCTCCGACCACACACTCCTACTCATAGATCAGAGACGTGAAATGAGGCTCCAGAGTTCAGTAGATGCTAATCGTTATCGGCAGCTTAATAGACAGATATCTAAGTCTTTGACGAGCGACCTTCGCCAATTTAATACGAATCGTATTAAAGAGGCCATCGAGCGGAACAAAGGCTCCAAAGTGTTCGCGAGAGATCTGTCTATTGGGCAAAGCCAGATGACGAAGCTGAAAACTGACGACGGACGCAACATCTCAGCAAAGCCTGAAATCCTTAGGGAGATCGAGAGTTTCTATGGGCAGTTATATTCCACGCAGACACCCGTTGAAAGCAAGGCTAAAGACCCCAGAGCCAAGCTTACCCGACACTATACCCAAGATATCCCGGACGTCAGCATGTACGAGATTAGTATGGCTCTCAAACAGCTGAAAAACAACAAGGCGGCGGGCGACGACGAAATCACTACAGAACTTCTGAGAGCGGGCGGTAAGCCGATACTTAAAGTCCTCCAGAAGCTTTTCAATTCTGTCATCGTCGAGGGCAGAACGCCGAAGACATGGAACATAAGTGAGGTGATTTTGTTCTTTAAAAAGGGTGACAAGTCCCTCTTAAAGAACTATAGACCCATCTCGCTTCTGAGTCATGTCTATAAGCTGTTTTCGAGAGTCCTTACGAACCGTCTCGCTCGCAAGTTCGACGACTTCCAACCTCCCGAACAAGCCGGGTTCCGAAAAGGCTTTAGCACCATAGACCACATCCATACGCTGTGGCAGGTCATACAGAAGACCGAGGAGTATAATCTGCCACTTTGCTTGGCGTTCGTGGATTATGAAAAAGCCTTTGATTCGATTGAAACCTGGGCGGTGCTGCAGTCTCTCCAAAGGTGCCAAGTGGACTACAGGTATATCGAGGTGTTGAGGTATTTATACAAAAATGCCACCATGTCGGTCCGAGTACAGAACCAGAGAACAAATCCTATCCAACTGCAGCAGGGTGTGAGACAGGGAGATGTTATTTCTCCGAAACTGTTCACAGCTGCATTGGAGGATATCTTTAAACTCTTAGACTGGAAAGGACTCGGCATCAACATTAATAGCCAATACCTAACACACCTTCGTTTTGCCGATGATATAATTCTTATGGCTGAGACCTTGGAGGACCTGAACACAATGCTCGAAGATCTCCGTAGTGCTTCCCAAAGAGTGGGTCTTAAAATGAACATGGATAAGACGACAATCATGTCGAATGCCCATGTTGTGCCCGCTCCAGTTCATGTTGGGAACACTACACTTGAAGCTGTTGACCATTATGTATACCTAGGACAGGCAGTCCAGTTAGGTAGGTCCAACTTTGAGAAGGAGATCTCTCGTCGAATTTAACTCGGATGGGCAGCATTCGGGAAGCTCCGAAAAATCTTCGTGTCCGATTTACCTCAGTGTCTCAAGAAAGTCTATGACCAGTGTGTGTTGCCAGTGATGACTTACGGCAGTGAAACGTGGTCGCTAACTATGGGTCTCATAAGGAGGCTCAAGGTCACCCAGCGTGCAATGGAGAGAGCCATGCTCGGCGTTTCCCTGCGTGATCGAATCAGAAATGAGGAGATCCGCAGGCGAACTAAAGTAACCGACATCGCTCGAAGGATTGCTCAGCTAAAGTGGCAGTGGGCTGGACACATAGCGAGAAGAACCGATGGCCGTTGGGGCGGAAAGGTTCTTGAATGGCAACCGCGCATCGGACGACGCTCCGTGGGTAGGCCCCCGACAAGGTGGACCGACGATCTGGTGAAGATTGCCGGAAGCCACTGGATGTGGGTAGCGCAGGACCGATCGTCGTGGAAATCCTTGGGGGAGGCCTATACCCAGCAGTGGGTGTCGTGCGGCTGATATGATGATGATGATGATGACTAAGCAACATGCGCTAAAAAACAGAGAGATCACAATTTTCAATTTTTAATAAATTAACTTGGTAACAAAAAATTACTCTTCCGAGGAGAAATTATTGCCAGTGTCAAGTTTCTTTGATAAAATTCAGACTATAATGTGGTTTATGTCTATAAAGCTAATGTATCGCATTCCAATGTATTTTGGAAAGTTTGACATCAACATTTACCAAATGTAAGTCAGCAAAATCACACATAAATGTAAAATTCAAATCAACTTCCACAACCACCACAACTCATAAACATTATTCAGAAGCGGATCTAATTTCCTTTATTTTCATCTGCCCCTTCGAGCATTGCCACCAGGGTGGTGGTTGGCACTAATAGGTGGCGTTTACCTGCTGGGGTTGTAAACGCTTTCTTTATTCAAATAAACATAATAATTAAGCACTTTTAAATCATCTTTATTTTCCCATTACCTGTTCAAGACTTTTTAACTAGACAAGAACGAGTACAAGAAACTTTTCAGCTTTAACAGAAATAAGTAATGATATTACTTAATTCACTCCCTCACTGTCTTAGAAAGAAATTCTGCAGGTTTACTTCGTAAAGTGAATCCAGCCACCCTAGCCAAAGTACATTTGTATGTGAGTATTTCTCAAAAAATATGTACGTAACGAAAAAGTTGTAACGAAATATTGTTACGAAATAGGTGTGTACACTCAGTGTTAGAGGATGTAAGGTTATTATATTAAAACTATAGTATAGTATTTGAACATTTATTCATATTAAATCAAATAATTAAAGGAAAAGCAACAAAAAAAATTTTTTGTCATATACAATACTATTTCGTTACGTAACGAAACGTAACGAAAAAGTAAGAGAAATATAACTTTAAAATGTTTTAGAAGTAGATTTTTGTTTAAAATGTGATTAACGAATATAATATCATTAAACCACTATACTTACACTATATGTTTATTTACTTGATATAGAAATTCAGAAGTACTTACCCAGAAAAACTTTAATAATATTTCCTGTCACGAAAAAGTAGTCCCATTAAACAGCACACGTTTTTACCGATTTTCACAACATGTCATGGCGGAGACGTCAGATCAACAACTAATCAGAATGCAGCTAGTGTTGCCCGTGTAAAAAAATAACGGATGTGTTCAGAAATTACGTAGAAGTAGAAATATAACTGTTGCAGCCGCGCATTTCTTATTTTATAATTTTATTTGTAATTTTATATCGATATTTTGATTGTCGTTGCATAAAACGAAACGCTTTATAGTGACAGTTTTCGCGGGTAGTCGATCACAAAATATAGTCAAAATTATTATTCCAGTGAGGGTACTTTCGTGATTGGGTTGATGCCACTCACTTGGTTGGACGGATCCGCGCTGTCGACACATATTTATCGATTGCCTATTACAAACCCACTTTGAACGTTTTCGTTGTGTATTGTTGTTGTGCTCATATAGTGAGAAGACCAAAAGGATTGCCAAAGGTCGGCGCCGACAGGCAATGCAGCAGGAGAATACCGGTGAGTAGGCTTGAGACCTCTTTTTCGAATATCCTCACTGGATCGTTTTTGTTACCTAGATCAAATTAGTGTCGCTATTTAAAAAATCCCAAGGACGCCTTTTCGGCTCGCGGGAGCGCGTCCATTTTGGTCCTTCGAGCCGGATCATTAATTTCGAACTGTCGCTATTCGTTTTTCGTTATATTGTCGTATTGTAATTAGTTAAATAATCATTCGGATAATTTTAGCTACATTTTGTCGTTTCGTACCTATGATAATTGATATAATCGCTCGGATTATAACAGTGTCATACATACTACACCATTCGGTAGCCATATTTGTCGTACACAATCAAATTCGTATTTTGTAGCCATTTTAATCTCGTAAATTATGCAACATTTCGTTAAGCAAAATCGTGCATTTTAGGTCTTAGTCTCGATACGTTTGAATTATATTTTAATTTGAGAAAAATAATTACACATAAAAATAATTAGTTAATTAATGTCGTGGCCACGTTGTGTGACTAAATTAAAGGTTTGAGTTGTTTGCTTAATGGATTGATTAATGTAAAATAACACGGCAATCGGTCGCGTTATCACTTGTTACGTTTGATAAATGCAAATTTTCATATCGAGCGGTTGCATATTAATCACTTTGTAAAATTTTGTTGGAACATAGTCGTAACGTAACGGGAAGTAATAACACTTCACAGTTATTTATATACGTTGGGGTTATTTAATTGTACTTTTTGTTATTCACAATTAATGGTAGAAAATAAACAATAAATTCGATTGATTTAGTTGATACAGTCCATTGCATTGCTTTGAATAGTCGTTTCGTTATACAAATTAACAATGTCGAAGGCTGCCTCTCGGCGTAGTTTAGAATTAAAACGCGACATTTGTATCAAACGTATCGATGAGTGTTTGTCAGCGGCCTTAGAGGCAAAAGAGAATAAGTCACATTTACCAATTTTTTTGTCGCGGTAAAGTCGACTTGAAAGTTATTGTACTAGTTTCGAAAGTCATCATTTTAAAATTTGTTCGGAAATAACAGAAGTGTCAGCGTTAGATACAGAAGATATTATTCGTCAAGAAGTAGATAATAAATATTTTCAAATACTTGAAATTCATACGAATTTAATATCCACTCCGGATTTAAACAGTACTAATTTTACGTCTAGTTCAGATTTATCTGTCAAGCTACCTAGGTTGAATTTGTTACACTTTAACGGTGATATTACAACATGGGGTACCTTTTTCGATATGTACAACACCATGGTTCACCAGAACAAAAAATTATCGAATTTCGAAAGATTTTCAATTTTGATTTCACTTCTTTCCGGTGAACCCTTGCAGCTATTAAAAGGTTTTCCACTTTCGGAAAACAATTATTTAGATGCATACGCGGCCTTAATTGATCGTTACCAATGTAAGCGAAAGTTAGCATTCCGACATTGGGATGAGTTACAGAAGGTATCGTTAAAATCGAACTCGCCTCGTGAATTACGTCGTTTAGTGGATACCTTTAAAGAAAATATTGCTGTTCTTCGAAATTTAAAATTGCCAGTTAAAGGTTGGGATTTTCCATTGTTTTATTTGCTGATAAACAAACTCGATATTGATACTCGTCGTCGTTTTGAGTTGCAAAATGAGGATAATGATATTCCTTCGTTTGACTCCCTTCTGGAGTACTTGAATAAGGCCGGTCAAGCACTCGAGCTTGCCGAGCCCGATACAAGCGCCTCGCGCGCTAGGCCTGCGAACGCGCCTTCAGCGCGCGCTGCGCCCCGCGCTCATGCAGCGGAGCCGTCTTATTATCGTCCCCGTAATTATGCGCCGGTGCCGCCGCCTAATAATACTAAGTCGTTGTTAGTTAATTCTCAGTGGAAACCTGCTGACTTTTGTCTTTTGTGTAAATCGAATCACAGTTTATCGAACTGTCCTATTTATCGTAATTATTCTCCTAATGATAGATTTGTTGTTGTTAAAGAAAATAATCTTTGCATAAATTGCCTTAATAAAGGCCACTCAATTAAATCGTGTCCGTCTAAAGGACGTTGTTTAAAATGTAACGTCGCCCATCACACAACCTTACACTTTGAATCGAATTTGAATCCTCGTGGGCCCATTTACAATAATGTTGTAAATGACGCAAACGGTGCTCCGTCCCCTCATTATGTCACTTCGCATAATCGTGTCGCTTCCCCTAATCGTGGCATTTCGCATAATCGTGTCGCTTCGCCTAATCATGTCGTTTCGCATAATCTTCTCATTTCGCATAATCGTATCGCTTCGCCTAATCGTGTCATTTCGCAAAATCGTGTTGCTTCGCCGAATCGTGGTGTCGTTTCGCCTAATTCTAATTTTGTTTCGTCAAATAATCGTGTCGTTTTGGCAGGTGATTCCGCATCACCCATCGCATCACCTTCATCATCCAATGAACATTCAACTGTCGCTCTTGTGGCGGGATCGGATCCAACCACACAAGTTTCGCTTCTCGCTACCGCCTTAGTCGAAGTTATTGACAACTTCGGCACTCATCGTCGTATTCGTGTCGTTATCGATAGTGGCAGTCAATCGAACTTTATTACTCAAAGATGTGCCAATCGTCTTGGACTCGTTTTAAAGAAAACTACAGCCTCCGTAGAGGGCATTTGTCAATCGTCATCCCTAGCAACGAATGCTACTGAGTTTCGTATGCGTTGTGGCGACCATTGTCCAGACATAAATGTTTCATCTCTCGTCGTACCCAAGATCTGTAGTCAAATGCCAGCTGATAGGATTGACATCGCTCAGCTGTCGCATCTTCGTAAAATAAAATTAGCCGATCCTCATTTCAACGTGCCTGCGCAAATCGATGCGTTAGTAGGCGTTGATATATTTTGCAAAATCTTTTTAGGTGAACGCGTCAACTACGGACCTGACGGACCTGTGGCGTTCAATACTAAGCTTGGTTGGGTAGTGATGGGAACTGTTTCGTGTACACCATCGCTTCCAACTTCGTCGTTGCTTTGCACCCTCGATAGTTTAGACCTTCAAATTCGCAAGTTCTGGGAAATAGATGAGCTCCCTAAGCCTTCCCCACTCAGCGAAGATGAGGCTCGGTGCGAACATATTTTTGCTACCACCCATACTCGTAATGTCGACGGGAGGTATGTTGTCCGACTACCTTTCAAATCACCAAAGCCAGCCTTTGGTGATTCACACACTCTTGCATATCGTCGTTTGTTGTCTTTGGAAAAACGTCTTGCTCGTAATCCTCAACTTCGCGAGGAATACAATGATTTCATGCTGGACTACCTAAACGCTGGCCACATGGAGGCAGTCGGACTACCCCGCACAGAACTTACTTACTACATCCCGCACCACTGCGTTGTCAACCCAAGTAGCACAACCACAAAGCTTCGCGTGGTTTTCGATGCCACAGCGAAGCCGGCCAACGGTGTTTCACTCAACGAACAATTGTTGATTGGTCCGAAATTGCAATCGGACATAACTTCAATTCTTCTTCGATTTCGGTTGCACGCTTTCGTTTTCACCGCCGATATAAGGCAAATGTATCGCCAAATTTTAATTGCGATTCCTGATCGTAATTATCAGCGAATATTGTTTCGCTTTTCGCCCGACGAGTCTGTACAGGAATTTCGTCTCAATACCGTTACCTACGGCATGTCGTCGTCCAGTTATCTAGCGCCTCGAACCATCTTGCAGGTGGCGCGAGACGAGGGAGACAATTGTCCTCTCGCCGTCGCGGCGCTCTCCAATGATATTTACGTAGATGACGTAGTCAGTGGTTCGGATTCATTGGACTCGGCTCGCGAGTTAATGCGTCAGATCACACACGTCTTACAAAAGGGCTGCTTCGAACTTAGGAAGTGGTCCAGCAATTGCCAATCACTACTAAAAGACATACCACTTGAACATTGTTATGATAAATCGCTCTCGTTCGATTCCGAATCTTGCGTCGCAGTCAAGGTTCTTGGTCTGGAGTGGAATCCTGTCAAAGATGGATTCTCGTTCACTGCTCGTTCCTTGCATCAGCAGTGCACCAAGCGAAACATCCTATCGGAGTTGGCTCGCATCTTCGATCCCTTGGGATTCTTAACACCTATCACTTTCGCTTTCAAGTGTATTATCCAAACACTTTGGAGTTTGGGATTGAATTGGGATGAAGTCGCACCCGATTCAATCGTTCAAAGTTGGTCTCGATATCAGTCAGAATTTAATTATTTGTCGTCAATTGTCGTTCCTCGTTTTGTTCCTGCACCAAGTTCTACTGATCTTGAGTTGCATGGCTTCTGCGATGCCTCGGAATCAGGCTACGCTGCCGTTATATATTTTCGCATTCGTCACAGTGACAATCGTGTCACTTCACATTTTGTTATCGCTCGTTCTAAAGTCGCTCCGGTTCGGAAAATTTCGATTCCGCGCCTGGAATTATGTGCCGCTGTATTGTTAGCGGATCTCGTTGCCCATGTCCAACGAGTTTATGCCGACAAACTTCACTTCAACAACATCTATTGTTGGTCAGACTCAACAGTTACATTGGCTTGGTTGAAATCGCCTTCGTCTCGTTGGAAAACCTACGTCGGCAACCGCGTCAGTCGCATTCAAGAGAAGGTTCCTCCTCATCATTGGCATCACGTTCGCTCGCAAAGTAACCCAGCGGACTGTGCTTCACGTGGCCTCACGGTCCGTGAGCTTGTCGACCATCCGCTATGGTGGGCGGGCCCGCCTTGGCTTCTCGACGAAATTAGCAACTGGCCTCTTGCCTCCAATATCATTGAAGAACCGTCCGATGCAGTCGTAGAGCAGCGTGCCAACTCAATATCGCTTTTCGTCACCACAAATAAATTCGATCAATTCTTGAACAGGTATTCGAGCCTAAACAAGATTCAACGAATAGTCGCCTATATCCATCGTTTTGTTTACAATTGTCGTCATCCGGAAAATCGTAGATCCGGACATCTCGTCGCATTTGAATTAAAGTTGTCGTTACTCTCGCTCGTCCGACTCGCTCAACATTCGGAATTTTCTACGGAATTTCAAATTTTAGAAAGTGGGAAAGGAGGACCGCTTCCCAAGCATCTCCAAAATCAGGGTGGGCGGTCGATTGTCGTATTCAGACCTCGATTATGATTGCAAGCATCCTTTGCTATTGCCTCGTCAACATCGTCTTACATCGCTCATAATCAATCAAGCTCATAAAGACAATCTCCATCCCGGACTTCGAACGCTTAGTTTCTTGTTAGCACAGAACTTCTGGATACTCTCATCTCGTCGTGCTATTCGCCGCCTATTCCACCTATCCTACCTGGCCATCCCACCTGGGAGGGAAATATGGAATATTTTTTCCACTCTTCCCACCTAGGTGGGATAAGAGGAACATTTAAATTTCCTCTTTTCCACCTATCCCACCTGGGCGGGATAAACTAATATTCGGGTTACTAATCTAAACGACAAACGTTAGGGCTGGTTTACATTATCTTAGTCTTTAGTAGAGTGTTTTAGGAGAGTAGAAGTTCATTGCGTGGTGTGTTTGACGTTCTTTTAAAATCGACGAACATGCCAAGCAATGTATTTCTACTCGCTACTCGACTCGGTCGTCTACTTGCCTAATGTAAACCAGGCCTTAAGTGACTATAATTTTGAAAATGCTTGGTTAAAAACAAAAAAAATGTGGTGGTACAGAAGGACATTTACAAAATTAATAAATGTTCAATAAAGTTGATCTCCTCTAAATCTATGCTACCCTGGTACTTACTTTGGTTCAATAACCAAGGTTTTATTCAATAAAATGAAAGCAAAATAAATATTTAAAAAAGAGGTCTGATCGCTCATTCATTTCTGACCATTTTATTGCTGTTACCGTGTTCTATCATTCCACTATCATATTGCCTATATAATCTAACCCATTAGTTACAAAGCTATTAAAGTATCAGACCATAAAGTCGTCCCGTGTGGGAAAAACATTCGAGCCAGGTGCTGCCGGTTTGACCTGTATGTATGTATGTTTGTCCGCGATTATCTCGCGTTTGGCTGAACAGATTTTGATGCGGTTTTCAGAAAAGTATTTGTTACCCTTAGGAGAAGGTTTTCAAACTGTACTGAAGGTACTGTACAGAAGGTTACACTAAAAAGAAAAAATAAAAAAAATGTTTTGAAAAACTAAAAACCGACTTCAAAACCCCACTCTGCCTCTAAAAAGCAATAAATAATATTGAAATCACTAGATACGCATTATCACTGTAATAAAACATGTCTACTGAAGTTGTTTTGCCCCACCCGAATTACCAATTTACCAAAACGTTGGTAAAATATTATTTAATTTTGTAAATGTCCATCTGTACCACCACATTTTTTTTGTTTTTAACCTAGCATTTTCAAAATTATAGTCACTTAACGTTTGTTGTAGGGAATTGTCGTTTAGATTAGTAATATTAGTTTATCCCGCCCAGGTGGGATAGGTGGAAAAGAGGAAATTTAAATGTTCCTCTTATCCCACCTGGGTGGGAAGAGTGGAAAAAATATTCCACTTTTCCCTCCCAGGTGGGATGGCCAGGTGGGATAGGTGGAATAGGCGCTATTCCTCGCCACGAATTATCCAAGTGCATAACGTGTTATCGAACTAACCCAAGGCCTGTCGTACCTCGAATGGCAGACCTACCTAAGTTTCGTGTCTCGCAAATAAAGCCGTTCTCATGTGTCGGAATCGATTTTGCGGGTTTCTTTCCTACGTACGTTCTTCGTCATCGCGGCGCTAGGATGTTCAAAACATACATTTGTTTGTTCATATGCTTCGCCACGAAGGCAGTGCATATTGAAGTTGTTATTGGCCTTACCGCTGATGCTTTTCTCGGTGCTCTTCGGCGATTTATCGCTCGTCGCGGTCGGTGTTCGCGTATCCACTGCGATCAAGGCACAAATTTTGTCGGTGCCCATAACATTTTAGTCCCTCTTGTCAAACAAGCGGCCGCCACTGAGGCAATAGAATTCTCGTTCAATCCCCCAGCAGCCCCCCACTTTGGCGGGCTCTGGGAGGCCAATATTAAATCGTTCAAAACACATCTCTCTCGTGTCGTAGGAAATCAAATCTTAACATATGAAGAGTTTATGACTGTGGCTGCTCAAATTGAAGCTTTGTTGAACTCGCGTCCGTTATGCGAGCTAAGTTCGGACCCTAATGATTTATCGGTATTAACTCCCGGTCATTTTCTCACCCTTGAGCCCCTGACATCGCTCCCAGAATATGATGTCTCTAATGCCAAACTCACCTGCTTGAATCGTTGGCAGCTAGTACAAAGGGTACATCATGACTTCTGGAAGCGCTGGCATGTGGAGTATTTGCATACTTTGAGTCAACGCGCGAAGTGGCATTGCGATGTCACAGAACCTAAATTAGGAACGCTAGTTCTCATCAAAGATGAACAGCTCAAACCACTTAATTGGTTGCTCGGTCGTATTGTTGAATTGCATCGTGGTAGGGACGGCGTTTTTCGTGTCGCGACCGTTAAAACGCAGACGGGTTTTCTAAAGAGACCTTTAGCAAAGCTTTGTCCGCTCCCTATTGTAGATTAGTACTCGTTGTTTTAGATACCATGCAATCGAGTGTGGTCCTTAGTTTAGTTAAGTAGATAGTAGCTTTGTTTATAGTAAAATGCTGCGCATTTTGGTGGGCGGAATGTTGCAGCCGCGCATTTCTTATTTTATAATTTTATTTGTAATTTTATATCGATATTTTGATTGTCGTTGCATAAAACGAAACGCTTTATAGTGACAGTTTTCGCGGGTAGTTGATCACAAAATATAGTCAAAATTATTATTCCAGTGAGGGTACTTTCGTGATTGGGTTGATGCCACTCACTTGGTTGGACGGATCCGCGCTGTCGACACATATTTATCGATTGCCTATTACAAACCCACTTTGAACGTTTTCGTTGTGTATTGTTGTTGTGCTCATATAGTGAGAAGACCAAAAGGATTGCCAAAGGTCGGCGCCGACAGGCAATGCAGCAGGAGAATACCGGTGAGTAGGCTTGAGACCTCTTTTTCGAATATCCTCACTGGATCGTTTTTGTTACCTAGATCAAATTAGTGTCGCTATTTAAAAAATCCCAAGGACGCCTTTTCGGCTCGCGGGAGCGCGTCCAATAACGTTACTAAAGAGTAATTACGAAAAAGTAAATGAATATGACTCATTTTTATTTTTGCATTAAATTATTAATTTAGTATGAAACCCCATAGATAATCACTTTGGAATTGAGACTACAATTAATTTAAACTAAAAATATACAAAAATGTATAATAATTAAACGAATTATCGCATTTTATGAAGTAAAATTTCATGAGGTATGCAGGGTGGCAAATTTATTTTGTATGAAAGATATGGAACGCTATTTTGAAAAAAATCTAAATAATTGGTAATTAATACGATTCTACTAGTAGTTTTTCGTTATTTTAAAAGAATGATATTTTTCCTTGGTAATTGTATTGTTTTCTTTAAATTAAAACGTTTAATTTTTTCACCATTTCCTGGTACACTTTTTTTTCAAAGAATGTACACTTATTTTGAGAAATACTCATGTAATCGCTTTGATTTGAATCAAAGCGATGGATAGCAAACATGTATGGATTTCACATTTTAAAATTTGAATATTAACTAAATCTTACGCCAAAAATTTTAATGTCTCGCACATTTGTGATTTGAATCACTAGCTGTACTGAGCCAATATTGTGTCAGTCATTGAGTGAATTAATTATGATCTGTATTGAAAGGTCAGTGTCAACTTTATCTAAATTATTTAATCTGCTAATGTGCACTCACTAACTCAAGAAAAAGATTTTTGTCAAAATTGTAATAAAATTCAAAATTGTTTGCGATAGACATTGGATTGAAGAGTAATGTGGATGTCGCAGATCTGTGTAAAAAAAACAGCCATACCATGATTTAATGCAAGCTGTTTTCGCTACTGTAAGCTATCGGATATACTGCTCACAGCCAATGCGAGTGAAAGAGAAACAATAGTGTCCATACACTATCGTGAGTCCTACCATGAAAACAGTTTGCATCAACTCATGGTAGGGCGGCAGATGGATATAGTATACGCAAAATAACGGTGCGCGGGCGGAAGCACTCAGAGCTATGGAACTCGAGATGTACCCTGCACGAAATACCACTTGCAGTTAACCTCCAAGCCACCAAGTTATTTTGTGCATACTGCACACATTTCTTTAGCTCACCAAATGTTTCCATAGCAAGCCGCAAGTCAGACTCTTCTTGGAGTTTCTGCTGGCGGAGTTTCTCAGCGATCTTCTGCTCTGGGGTCAGCTCTTCAGGCTTCTCGATGGGGATTTCTCGTTCTCGTTCTGCTTTTTCACGTTCAAGACGCTGTAATTTTTTTTTTTACTTTACTATATTAAAAAGAATAAGACAGGTAACAAAAATAGAGGATGTGGTGGCCAAAACCAAAAAACCAAAATGGAAATGGGTGGGTCGCATGTTAAGGGTAAAGAAAAGCAAATGGACAAGAGATATAACAGAGAGGACCCCTAGATTCAAAACAAAACAAAGAAGAGGAAGGCAAAGGAAACACTCGTACAACAAAATAAAAAAGATTGCGGGCCCATTATGGAGTAGAAGGGCTAACTTAAGAGAAGAATGGAAAATGCTGGAGGAGGCCTTTGTGTTTCGAAACACACCGACATCAGAAATAATTAGGTTTTGTATTATATTTTAGATTGTGTAAATTAGTTGGCAATAAGGGTTAATAAAAAAAAATTAAAGGAAATAAGTTGTGCTGACAATTTTATAGCCGTTAAATGCAGCTATTACAAGACTTTTTAACGGTTTTCTCAAGTTGTGATAATTAGAAAATTGATTTATTTGATACAAGTAATAATACTCGGTGATATTACAAATGATTATTGAACACCTGCGGCCCTACCATGAGTTGATGCAAACTGTTTACGTTACAGTAAACTGTCGGATATACTGCTCACAGTCAATACGAGTGAAAGAGAGAAAACGATAGTTTACTGTAACGTAAACAGTTTGCATCAACTCATGGTAGGGCCACTGACCCCGAATTACGTAAAGCTGTTGCTAACAATTCTCGATTGAAATCGCAGTTGCATTGCTGCTTTAATTAAGATAGTTGTCACATTGGTTCTTACTAAAGCAGCAATGTCACTGCGATTTCTGTCAAAGTTGATTGCAACAAAGTTAGACAATCAGCCTTCCGATTAACTTAGACACTGTTTAAACGTGATACTCTCTTTCAAACAATATTGCCAAAAAAGTGACAGCATCACATCACATTTATTTTAAACATTGTCTAAGTTAAACAAGTGTTTAATCTTTTGTAATAACACTGACCATGTTTTTCTAGAAATAAAACACCTTTTACCGATTACAGTGCATGTATTATTAATCCAGGTGTTACTTTAGGATTATTTAGTTTTGATTTCCCAATGTTTCGACACCTTTCCATGAGCCGTGGTCACAGGATGACTAAAGCAAAAAGGCTGCTCATAATTTTATGAAATTACCTGCTCATCATTTGATACAGTGATCAAAAAACCGATAAATCGAAATAGTTCTATAATAACATCTGAATTATTAATATAGGTACTAGCTGCAATCCGTAAAAAGTTATTTCTAATGAACTGTATGTGTAGAAGTCCTGGCAAGTTATAGAATAAAATGATAGTCATAAATGTGTTTTATCCTTTCAATTGGGTTATATTATAATAGTAGGTGAATTGGTAAATTAAATACTAACAGTGTCTAATGATAAATACAACAACCTTGACAAAACTATAAATATCTGAGTTGCAACAACTTGATTATGGAAAAAGAAAGTGCCCTGAAGCAATAGCATGAGCAAGTTGAGAGTGATTCTGTTCTAGGTACTTTTCGTTTCTCGATTTACAGTGAAAAGTGGAACATATGTTTTTAATGGACATACCTCTTTTTCGGCGATTTTGTCGTGAATTTTCTTTTTAGGTTTAGCAGGTGGAGGGGCTACAACCTGTTCCTTTTTCTCTTCATCCTTTTTCTCCTCTTCTTCATCTTCCCAGCTATCCTGGAAGATAAACGAAACGTCAACACGTAGGCAAAAATTTAGAGGTTATCCCCTTTACGAAACGAAATTCAAGGTTTCAAACATCGGCAACGCTAGAAATAAAAAATATTGGCAATAACATGTCACCTTGACAATTTCTTCTTCATCCTCGCCCTCCCATCTATTCGAAGTTGTCAACGTGGTCGGAAGTTTTGGCTCAAAGCTATCTGCGTCTGGAAAATACCATGAAATGACATCACAATGACACCAAATGAAAAATCGATAATTTGTACGCAGTAAGAGACACTTACCCCACGACACTTCCATGATTGAAGACCTTAGATAGCACCAATCTAATTTTGTTACCGTTTCGCGCGAGGACAAATTCAGATGGTAAAGTTACCTCGCCTGCAATAATGCTTTTCGATCACAAGATGTCTCCACTCCAGGATCGACAGACTACAAACAACACTCTCAGGCGAATTTTGTCAAACGACCGAAGCTTTTCTGCAATGATCGTAACCGAACTGAGAAACGATGAACAAATTGCATAATTCTGGTAGATCTCCAACGAAAATATCAAAATTTGATAAGCGAAAATAAGACTCCATTGCAGACGATAATTTACCGAATCACTAAAATTTTCCAATATGGCGGGCACATAAGTTGCCATGCCTAAAATATTTTTCTACCACCCACTATTTTAATTAATCGATGTTCATGCGATGACGTTTTAATCGATTATCTAATTTTAATGATAGGATTTTGAATAGGTAATTATTGTAGATAGTGTAGTCAAATTAGGTCGAATTTGCAAAAAGATCGGAAGTAATTCGTGTAGTAATATAAATAAATAAATAAACTTGACCCTGAGTTTCGGGAATCACTAAATATAAAAAATATAAGAAACAAACTAAAGATTTTGATCGGTGATGACATGGATAACAGCTATCGAACTGGATTTTATTATAAGTAAGCAAGATAATGTAAAATAGTAACAATAATGTAAAAACCTACGACGTCACAAAGGTGGCGCCTCCTAGGTTTAGATTTTGTCAATTATCTCGGTAACTTTTTATCTGATTTAAGCAAACTAGGTAGGTATGCAATGATAGGTAAAAAAAATTGTAATAAAACATGGAAAGAAACTATTATTGTAGGTATTATATTTAAAAAGATATAGGGACTTTAATTTTAATACCTAACATTAAATGATGTTCTGTCTATACATAGCAGGAATGGTGCAAACTCGGAGGAAACTTATACACGCTGAAATTTTAATCATTTGGTTCCCGCCGTGGGGTGGTTCCACTCATGATTACAAGCAACTTTTACTATGGAGCCAAATCTCCTGCTCGCAAAAAAAAACCAGCTGTTCCATACAAAAGTGCAGTACCTACTCGACCTTAATGTATGGAACAGCTGATTTTTTTTGCGAGCAGGAGAGTTGGCCCCATAGTAAAAGTTGCTTGTAATCATGAGTGGAACCACCCGACGGCGGGAACCAAATAAATAAAATTTCAGCGTGTATTCATGTCTTCTAATGATTCCATAAAAAGTTACAACTATCCGAATTACTTCCAACCTTTTTGCTAATTTGACTATACTAAGAGTAATTACACTGCAAAATATTATTATTTTATTGCGATTTCAGTGTGTTCAGTACCTGTAGCATGAATGATCCCGGCGCGGGTACACGGTGCGGGAGCCCGTCACGGGGGCCCGAGCTTTGCTCCGTCGCGTGACTCGCGAGGCGGGCACTCAGCCTCCTTCACTCGCTCAAGGTCGCACGATAAGCTGGCGCGGTCGCAGCCTGGAATTTTGGGGGGGTCACTAATAATAATAATTGCTTTTCTATAAATTTTTAGAAGCTTTTTCTATGTGACGTGTACGATTTTGGAGGGGGTCATGTCCCCTGTGACCCCCCCCCCCCCCTTCGGACCGCGCCTGGCGATAAGCACCTACCGCTAGCCGTGCTTACGAGGGCACAAGTGAGCAGCGGGCTGCCACACGCCTGCCTGTGTAGTCGCGCGGCATCTTAATGCCTACATAGGTATTGTCTCTTTATAATAGTAACAATGTCGAATCGCCATTACTATGCCGTGTACAGATGTCAAAATCAAAAAACCAATAAACTTTTCACATTATGATATTATATGCTACACAGTTCATTTAAAGGAAGACAACCCTAACGTTGCGTCGTCCGTCAGAAAAGGTAAGAGCACGCGATAGAAAGAGAGGCAACTACCATTAGCGCTGCGCGACCTGAATTGCACTTTATTGTGTTGGAGCAAAAGTTGCTATATATTTAAATGACTTTGCGGAATGCTGCTTCTGTACTTGTACTATTAGCTATTCTGTGGCCACACGCAGCACTGCTCTAGAATATTGAAGAAACAGCCCCGCTCGCGTGACCCGCCGTTGCGCGGGACCCGCAAGCGTGGTCTCCTGCCCCGCGAGGCGGGCTCGCCGCCCGCGCCGCGTGCGGCGGGCAATCCGTCACACCATAGTAGAACCAAATAAGTAGGCCAACTCGAGCCTCGAGCGAGCGATACAGCTTAAACACGAAGGGCTGTCACATCGCTAGTTTATTCGGTCGTCAACTTAGAATAGGTCGTCAAAAAATGCATAGTCAATCTCTATACAAAATGTTTTTTCCTTCCTTGTTGCATCAGGGATCTATAATACAAAGTTTTTTTTTAATATTTTTTTGTAGGTAGACCAGCGCGTCTATCGATCGACTAAAATAATGAAGTTAATGTTAATTGTAATTTGACTGATGTATGTGATACATTGGGACTGGCATGGAACCTGAAACTTCTAAAAATTTTGAAATGCTTCTGGACGAACGTGAACGCCCAGAACCTTCTAGCAGTCTAACTGCTTCAATTCCCGACTTGTCGGAATTACTTCTTGAATCCGGGTCGGATTCAGAAGCTGCCTCTTACGGGCCGGCTCCTAAAGACGATGACGTGAGGCCGATTAAAGCGGACTCAATTACGCCATCTGACTCAGGAGAGACGAACCAGAAGGGGCAACAGCTTTCTGGAGCTGTCTCTTCCGGGACGACTCCTGACAACGATGGCGCGAGGCCGATTAAAACGGACTCAGAAACGCCATCGACTCTAGAAGAAACGAACCGGAAGAGGCAACAATCCTCTGGAGCTACCTCTCCCGGGACGACTCCTGATGACGACATCACGAGGCCGATTAATGCGGACTCAAAAATGCCGTCGACATCAGGAAAGACGAACCAGAAGAGGAAGCAGCTCTCTGGGGCATCGCGGAAAATCCTCAAGCGGCTCAAGGCGGGAGGTATGGACCCTAATGAGGCCTATAAGCTCGTCCTTGGGCGGCTTGAGGCTAACGCCGCAATAAGTGGTGCCATTGCTGCTTCATCTTCGAACCGCAAACCGTGTAAACGGGTTCGGTCCGAGGATGAATCACCAAAGGACCATGTTAAAAAGACTTCGCGGGTGGACGCGGACTCGAAATCAAGGACGCCTCAACCGTCCGTTGTCGAGCCCTCCGTTGCTCCGATGTCAGTGGACGAACCGTCGACCTCGACATCGGAACCCGTAAAGTCTTTCAAAGACGCCCTTACGAACGTCCGCGTGGGAATCTTTAACAAGGAACCCATGTCGGACGAGCAAGCAGGTCTGGTGAGGCGTGCCATCATCCAAGCTGTCATCAACAAAGGCAGGGATGAGACATGCCCAGGCCTCGTAGGGTGCTCATACAAATCCGGCTGGCTGCAGATCATCCTCAAGGATGAAAGCAGCCGAACGTGGCTGGAAAAGAAAATGAGCGGCATCAAACCCTGGCCGGAGGCAGAACTCTCACTCAAGAGTGAGAGCGAAATCCCCAAAGCAAGGATAGGTGTCGTCTTCATTCCGAAGTCGGAAGTCGAATCTCCCAAGGACGCAATGGCGCTCCTTGAGACACAAAATGGCCTGAGAACGGACTTGTGGAGGATTCTGCACGTCAATCCAGGAAAGGACGGATTCACACTCGCCCTTTCAATTGACGGTGCCGCCGTAGAATCTTTGCGCAAGCTGAATTTCAGGCCACAATTTGGGTTTAAAAGTGTTCACATCCGAATCCGAGGGGAAAATACCCCAGCGGATGCGGATGAGAAGGCTAAAGCAGGGCCTACTCCCTCTGGAGAAAAGAACCTGCCTAAGGCAGGATCTGGCTCCACTGGAGCGAACGAACTGCCTAAGGCAGGGCCTGTCTCCACTGGAGCAAAGAACCTGCCACCCAAATCGGCCCCTAAGGCGGGACCGAAAGCAGAGAACACCCGTGCCTTAGCGAAGCGGAAATCCGCGAAGCAAAAGCCCGGGAACCCTACTGCGAGGAACCGCCCTCAAGGGATCATGCCACCGAAAGGAGCCCATGGCCCCCAACGGTCGGTAGGTGGAAGGCGCCCCAGTGCTGAAGCGGACAAATCTAATGCCCCTAAGCCTGGGACGAAAGCCACCTAACACTACATCATCCACTACACACACACACACACATTCGCGCACACAGACACACACACAACGACACAAACACAAAAAAACACACACAACACACACGTGGTCCAGATCAATCTGCACCACGCTAGAGCTGCCACGGCAGTTCTAGAAAAACTCTTCAAAGAAGAAAACCTTCACATCGCTCTAATCCAGGAGCCGTGGCTGGGCAACAACAACACGGTATTTGGACTCGGTCCCGCAGGCAAGTTAGTTTGCCATACCGATGGGATCAAACCGAGAGCATGTATCTTATTCAATAAAAATTTTGATTTTCTATGTATTCCAGGACTTTGTACGATGACCTGGTTGCAGCATTTGTTAATGTCAAGAGCGGAAGTGGACGCCTCATTGTGTGCTCTGCATACCTTCATGGCGACAGGAACGACCCGTCTAAGGAGCTGGCAAAAGTGGTCGAATATGCTAACGAACACAATGCTGAGCTACTGATCGGGTGTGACGCCAACGCCCATCACACCAACTGGGGCAGCACTGACATTAACGACAGGGGTGAGTTACTTCATGAATTAATCCTCGCAAACTGCTTACAGGTAGTCAACAAAGGGTGTAAACCGACATTTGTAACTAAATCCAGGCAGGAGGTTCTTGATGTAACTTTTTCCACTAATAACCTAGCCAAAAAGGTTAGCGGCTGGCACGTTAGTGACGAACCATCTATGTCAGATCATAGACTTATTAGATTTGCACTAAACACAACCAATATGTGTGAAACAGTCACTTTTAGGGATGCAAAAGCCGCGGACTGGAGTCTGTACAGAGAAAAACTACAGGAAAGGCTTCAGGACCTTCCTAAAAGTATACGTTCCCTTGCGATACTGGAATATGCTGTTGACCAAGTCACTGAAGCCATTACAACCTCTTACGAGGAGAGCTGTACTCTTAAGACCTTGAGGAACAGCAGCATACCATGGTGGAACAAACAGCTCAGTGGACTAAGGGAAGATGCACGTAGGCTGTTCAACAAGGCTAAATCGACCGGTAATTGGGATCGGTATGCAAAAGCCTTGACAGACTACAACAGGGAAATACGAAAGGCGAGGCGACTCTCGTGGAGAAAGTTCTGTGAGGGCATCATTGGTGCGCCCCAAGAAGCCAGAATCCACAAAGTCTTGGCCAAATCGCCTTCGAAACAACTGGGACTATTAAAGAAACCAGATGGGACTTTCACTGAAACAGCGGAAGAAACCATAGAACTCTTAGCGTCAACGCAGTTTCCTGGGTCAGTGCCAGACGCCAATGGAATGAATGTTCCTCAAAGCCGCCTCGCTAGGCCCAACAATGAGGACTGGAGAAGAGCAGCAAGGAACTTCAGACCAAACAAAGTCGAATGGGCCATTGACTCGTTCAAGCCATTCAAATCAGCTGGGGAGGATGATATCTTTCCAGCTCTCTTGCAGCAGGGAAAGGAAATCCTCATCCCCATCTTAGTGAAAATCTTCAGGGCAAGTTATGCCTGGGGATATATACCAAGCAAATGGACTACAATAAAAGTCCGCTTTATTCCAAAGGCTGGAAAGAAGGATTTTTCACAACCAAAATCCTTCAGACCCATAAGCCTCACCTCGTTCCTACTCAAGAGTATGGAAAAGGTCATTGACGTGTATTTAAGGGATGAGCCACTGCGTGAACGCCCCCTACATACAAAGCAACACGCTTATCGTAAAGGAAAGTCCACAGAAACTGCTCTGCTAGAACTAACAGACAGGATCGAAAGGGCCCTAGAAGATAAACAGATAGCCTTATGTGCTTTTCTCGATATTGAAGGAGCCTTCGATAACGTCACTATCGAAACCCTTTCCAGGGGAATGAGTGACAAGAACATTGACAGCACAACCATCCGCTGGATCGAAAGCATGCTTCTTCATAGAACTGTAAACGTTAGTTTACACGGAACTACTAGAGGTTTCAAGATAACTAGGGGATGCCCACAGGGAGGCGTACTATCGCCCCTTTTGTGGTCACTTGTTGTCGATCAATTACTGATTGAAGCCTCTAAAAAGGACCTGCCTTTCTATTGTCTAACTTCAAAATCTATCGCAATCGCTTTCAGGATGTAATCCAATGATGTTTCTTTTTGGCACAAATGAAAATTTACCAAAGAAATGCAGCAATGTGTCACATCCAACTGTCAAACGAAAGCGATTGCGATAGATTTTTAAAATTAGACAATTAGCTCCCTGGATATACAGGGCTATGCTGACGATGTGGTAGCCTGTGTGATAGGCCCGTGTCAGAGCACTGTATCATCCATACTTCAAAGGTCTCTCAATGTCATCAATAAGTGGTGCACTGAGAACAATTTGTCGGTAAACCCGAACAAAACAACAATAGTACCTTTTACTAGGAAGCGTAAGTTGGACAAACTTAAAGCGCCTACCATAAAGGGGACTCCCGTACCATTTTCTACGGAAGCCAAATATCTGGGCGTTACAATCGACCAAAAGCTGACGTGGAATACACACATAGATAATGTGATCCAAAAGGCCAAAATTGCCTTAGGAATTTGCTGTCGTTTAGCAGGTGCAAGGTGGGGCCTAAACCCCAAAATTGCTCTGTGGATGTATACTGCCATAGTCAGGCCGATGATAACGTATGCCTGTGTAGTATGGTGGAAAAAAGCTACTCAAACGACAGTCATAAATAAGCTAACTAGCCTGCAAAGACTAGCGTGCCTTATGGCAACGGGGGCCATGTCTACAACACCAGGAGCAGCACTAAATGCTCTGCTTAACTTACCACCACTTCACCTGTTCATTGTGAAGGAGGCGAAAGCAGGGATCTATAGAGTGGGCAACACCGGTAAAGTAGGTTGGCACTCTCAAGCACTGAGATCTTTACATGAATCAGTGCTTGAACTCAAACCACTTGCAATGACATCTGATGTCATGCTTCCACTCTGTAATTTCACTAGAAATTACTCTGTGGAACTACCTAGCAGAGAGATGTGGTCCGATGACCAAAGCTCCTGTAAGGCTGGAAGCCTAGTCTGGTACACAGACGGCTCCAAAATGGGTCTTGACGTAGGGTGTGGTATATATGGCGTGAGACCAAGAGTCAACCTTAGTGTTAACCTTGGTAAGTACGCCACAATATTCCAGGCAGAAGTCTATGCCATTATAAAATGTGCAGAAACTAACCGCCAACGAAACTACACAAATCAGACCATCTATATCTTTTCAGACAGCCAAGCAGCACTTAAAGCCATAAACTCGAACGTGATACGATCGAAACTGGTAAAAGACTGCGTAGACAAACTGAATGAACTGGGACAAAAGAATAAAATTATTCTGAAATGGGTACCAGGGCATTCAGGCATCATCGGCAATGAAAAAGCCGACGACCTTGCTAAAACTGGGGCGCGAGACCAACAGATCGGCCCAGAACCTTTCTGCGGCATCTCAAAAAACCAGGCTATGCAACTCCTTAAAGATAAGCTTTTGGACGAGTCGAGAAAATTCTGGCTAAAACAGCCAGGATTAAGACATGCCAAATCCTTGGTGGAAGGCTACTCACAAAGACGGACGAATGAACTTATACAGTTCAGCAGATCGAACGTCAGCGCGACTGTTAGAGCCTTAACCGGACACTGCAAACTAAACAGACACCTATTTCATATGAAATTGAGTGATACTGACGTCTGCAGATATTGTAATGAGGAGCAAGAAACACCCAAGCACCTCTTATGTGACTGTGGACCCTTAATCCACAAGCGTAGTATCCATCTGGGGCGACACGTAATCGACCCGGAGTAGACGTGTGCGCCGATCGGCGTGGCGCACGCCGCCGGTCATTTTAGCCACGCCGCCGCCGCCGAATTTTTCATCGGCGTCGTCGGCGTCAAAATCCAAGTGTAACATGTGTAAGAAACAAGTACAAGAGCATGCATATATTGTGCATTGCATTGTATCTATATATTATATAATATATTTCATAAAAATTTATTATTTTTGTACTAGCGGCCACCCGCGGTTTCACCCGCGTGGTTCCCCTTTCCCTGGAAATATCGAGATAAAAAGTATCTTATATTTTAATCTAGGATATCTGTGTGCCAAATTTCAACCAAATCTGTTCAGTAGTTTTTGCGTGATTGAGGAACAAACATCTAAACATCCAAACCCACAAACTTTCACATTTATAATATTAGTAGGATTATTTTGATTGTTGCCATGGAGGTCTTTTATTATTGTGATTTTATAATCGTATTTATAACCCGGTCGAGTTAACTCGGCACCTGCAACGCGATAGACCCCCTCGTTTTCTCCTTGTCTCACGCCACTGTCGTCATGCCAGTAGCGTTAGTACATTTGTAAGCGATAATTTATCGATAATCTATCGAAAACCGGTGGCGTGAGGAAAGGAGAAAACGAGAGGGGTCTATCGCGCTTCAGGTGCCGAGTTAACTTGACCGGGTTGTAGTCATCATCATCACATCAGCCGCACGACGTCCACTGCTGCGCTGGGTATAGGCCTCCCCCAAGGATCTCCACGACAATCGGTCCTGCGCTGCCCGCGTCTATCGCCTTCCCGCGACCTTAACCAGATCATCCGTCGGTCTACCTTGTCGGGTGCCTACCCACGGAGCGTGGTCCGGTGTGCGGTCGCCATTCCAACCTTTCCGCCCCAACCACCATTGGTTCTTCTCGCTAATGTGTCCCGCCCGCTGCCACTTCAGCTGAACAATTCTCCGAGCGATGTCGGTTACTTTAGTTATCTTACGCATCTCCTCATTTCTGGTTCGATCACCATGCCATGACCATGCCTCTCCATTGCACAGTGGATGAGAGCCTTCTTATGCGGCCCGTAGTTATTAGCGACCACGTTTTACTGCGGTAAGTCAACACTGGTCATAGACTTTTGTCTTGACACACTGAGGTAATTTGGACACGAAGATTTGTCGAAGCTTCCCGAATGCTGCCCATCCAAGCTGGATTCGACGAGAGATCTCTTTTTCAAAGTTGGACTTACCTAACTGGACTGTCTGTCCTAGGTTTAGGTATGTAATGGTCAACAACTTCGAGTGTAGTGTTAACATGAGCTGGAGTGGGTACAACATGGGCACTCGACATGATTTTCATCTTATCCATCTTCAATTCTAAGACCCACTTTTTGGGAGGCACTACGGATATCTTCGAGCATTGTGTTCAAGCCTTCAATGGTCTCAGCCATAATAAGAACTATATCATCGGCAAAACGAAGGTGTTTTAGGCCAGGCCAGAAGTTAGGCCAGAAGGTGTGTCAACATTAATGGCCAGTAGGCCATTAATATTGATACCGAGTCCTTTTCAGACCAAGAGCTTAAAGATGTCCTTCATCGCAGCCGTGAACAGTTTCGGAGAAATGACGTCTCCCTGTCTCACACTCATACCTCGCTATAGTTGGATGGGATCTGTGCTGTGATTCTGTACTCGGGCCGACATGGTGGCATTTTCTTATAGGTGCCTCAACACCTCGATATACCTAGTCCACTTGGTGCACCTCTGAAGACTGCAGCACTGCCCAGGTCTCAATCGAATTAAAGACTTTCTCATAGTCCACGAACGCCAAGCAAAGTGGCAGATTATACTCCTCGGTCTTCTGTATAACCTGCCGCAGCGAATAGATGTGGTCTATGGTGCCAAAGCCTTTTCAAAACGCGGCTTGTTCGGAAGGTTGGAAGTCGTCGAAATTGCGAGCGCGACGATTCGTGAGATTCGTATTCTTCAAGAGGGTCTTGTCACCCTTTTTAAAGAACAGAATCACCTCACTTATGTTCCGTGTCTTCGGCGTTCTGCCCTCGGCGATGACGGAATTGAAAAGCTTCTAAAAATCTTCCATTCTACTTATTTTGACCATTCTCGCCTATTACGCCGATGACGCCGCCGCCGCCGACCATTTAGACGTCAGACGCCGCCGCCGGTCAAATGACCATCGGCGCACATGTCTAACCCGGAGGAAATAAAAACTCTGAAAACCTAAAGATATTAGACTTCTTGGAAGCCACTGGGCTTAAAGAGTTGCTATAAATAGGTGGCGAGTTACAACAGATCTTTTAGGTCGCAGTGACTACAGCTTTATCTGAGCTGCATAGCCCCTCACAATCAAATAATAATAATACATTGGCACTTTCGTTTTGACACCAATAAAAACTTACTAACGAAAAGTAGCAATGTATCACATATCACATCTATCTGTCAAATTACAGTTTACATTAACCTAACTGTTTTCAGGAATTGACTACAATTTTTCATTGCGTACCGTACGTCATGTTATGTGATTTGAAAACTTAAGGTCGAAATAGGTTTTATTTAAAACGTGGCTTTACTAAAAATAATGTATTTATTCAAATAAAAAATATCTTATAAAAAACAAAAATCAAACCATATACCAACTAAATACCAAAGTACATTCAATAAAACCGCGCTAGTGTGCGTAAAACAGTGTTTTATTTCATATTATTAAAAAATATTTTTTACACTATTAACTGTTTTTTCTTTTTTATTTACTAAAAATAATGTATTTATTCAAATAAAAAATATATTATAAAAAACAAAAATCAAACCAAATACCAACTAAATACCAAAGTACATTCAATAAAACCGCGCTAGTATCCGTAAAAAAGTGTTTTATTTCATATTATTAAAAAATATTTTTTACACTATTAACTGTTTTTTTCTTTTTTATTTACCTACTCTTCTCAAAATAATAATCTTTAAATTCTAAAATTGAATACTTTCCATAACGTATTACAAGTACCTTTTCCTGTAGGAATTTGTGATTTTTTTAACAAAATTACACAATTGACATAAAAAAAAATTCGTCTGTTTCGACAAGTACGAAATGCCTTATAATTTAAAGTTAATGTAAAATATATCCTCATTCTTACAAATCTTTTTTGCAATAATATCTTTGGAAAGCATGGTATGTACTGTAGGGTCTGTAGGTAGGTAAACGTTCAAATTATTACGAGCGGCAGCACAGCGGGGCGTGAAGCGTGCGTCCCGCCCGCGCTGGATTACGTACAGCGCAGCCACGACTGGCGCACCTTTATCACCTTTAAATTTTATCAGTGTGTGCGTGCGACGACGCATACATACGGGCGCGATCACATACAAACCGCGTTCGTGCGTATAATGAGTAAGATGACTTACTTATTTGGTTCTACTATGACGCTGATCTTCCGTGATTGCCTAAATATTATTATATCTTTTTTTTTTGTTTTACAAATAACCCTGTATACTATCATCATTGTCGGGCAGGACCCAGACGCCCTGCGCAACAGCGCGGGCGAGCGCGCACTGCGCAGTGTGCTGACCTCCGCGCAGCGCGCCGCCGACCACCTGCCCGCGCTGCACGCGGACGCCGTGCGCGCGCGCGTCAGGTATTATACAGGGTCATTTTGAACTTACCATCCAAATTTTAAGGATGTGTCCAGTCCGTGAAACTAAACAACTTTCTCTAAGAAAAATGTGTCAGATTTCGCCAAATAATCTTGGTCATCCCATACTAAATTGATCATGCTCATTTGATCATAATGCCCATTTCCTATTACTAAATTATTTGAAATTTATCAATATTACGGTACCGTATAAATAAATTAATGACACATATTGTTTTAATCTTTTAATCTTTTAAAATTTTTATTTTTATAGAATATTTGTTCACACGCTCAACATGCACACATCCCAGAAACACACGCACGCAGACACACGCACACACACATACACACGAACACGCACACACAGACACCCACACACGCATATACACACATACACATACACATGCTCACCTAACAGCGCAGTTACTGGTTTCCGCGTTTCATCTATAGGTGACGGCTGAAAATCGGTGTTTTGCTATCAGGCATTTGCCTGTGATACACCGAGCCTAAACCTTGCTGCTGCACACACGTGCATTCCATCTTCTCACTGTTTTTGTCATCTTTTTTTGTTTTTTCTTTCTCTCATACTTATCACAAATGTATTTTTTATCGTTGTTTTTCAGACATTTTTGTATTTTGTATTGATGAATGTATGTGTGTGTGTCGTAGTGAATAAAACGTTTTATCTATCCTTAGAGCATACAGAACGGGAGTAAGCAAGAGCGCTCTCCTACACTAGATTTTGTTCACCGATTTTGGGGGGAGACGAGGTACACACGCACAGCACACAACTTCATATTCACGCACACTCTTGAAGCTTAAAGTCATATTGTTACACACGCACACAAAAACAAAATGATCACAAAGTTATATTGGCAGGTGGTCAAATTCGGAACTAACCATTTTAGTACAAATTCTGACAGATCACGTAGACGGCAGCGCCAAACTTACCGACATAAATAAGTTTGCCCTTGCGTTAAGCTTAGTGATGGGACATAAAAAGACCGATGAAATTGAATGATTAGAAGCGTTGATTTGAAGATGAGTGATTGATTATGATTACGAACAAAAAAAAGTTTTCATTTGATTTTGTGATTTGCACCAACAATCACTAAAATAGCTTCTCTAATCTAAAAAAAATCTAAAAAAAAATATGCTATAGATCTTAATTAACACTTTCAACGAAAATTTGTTTGAACGAGATATAGTAATCAGTTGTTTGAGATATAGTACATTTTCCATAACCGCACATATAACTTTGTCATTCATACAAACACTGCGAAAAACAAAGTTATTATTGCAGACGAAAAATAGTGGTATTCAATATGGTATGGGATAAGGTAACTACGGAACCCTACTGCGCGTGGCCCGACACGCACTTGGCTGTTTTTTTTTTATTTAAAATTGATCAAGCTAATTTTACACTTTTTTTTTAATTTTACGCGCTTGAAAATTCAGCGCATGAACAATCTTTATCATAAAAATTTGAGGGAATCATCATGAGTATGACCATTATTTAAATTCTACATAAAGAGTGTTAAGGCTCGGTTATACGAAAACATTTGTTTCTGTTTTTAGGGTTCCGTACCCAAAGGGTAAAAACGAGACCCTATTACTAAGTCTCCGCTGTCCGTCTGTCTATCTGTCACCAGGCTGTATCTCATGAACTGTGATAGCTAGACAGTTGAAATTTTCACAGATGATGTATTCCTGTTGCCGCTATCACAACAAATACTAAAAACAGAATAAAATAAATATTTAAAGGGGGCTCCCATGCAACAAACGTGGTTTTTTGCCGTTTTTTGGTACAGAACCCTTCGTGCGCGAGTCCGACTCGCACTTGGCCGGTTTTTTTTCTTTAGACTTTTAGAGTATGGAAAAAACCTCACTTCTGCACTTTGAGGGAATCATCATGAGTATGACCATTATTTAAATTCTACATAAAGAGTGTTAAGGCTCGGTTATACGAAAACATTTGTTTCTGTTTTTAGGGTTCTGTACCCAAAGGGTAAAAACGAGAACCTATAACTAAGTCTCCGCTGTCCGTCTGTCTGTCTATCTGTCTGTCTGTCACCAGGCTGTATCTCATGAACTGTGATAGCTAGACAGTTGAAATTTTCACAGATGATGTATTTCTGTTGCCGCTATCACAACAAATACTAAAAACAGAATAAAATAAATATTGAAGGGGGGCTCCCATGCAACAAACGTGGTTTTTTGCCGTTTTTTGGTACGGAACCCTTGATGCGTGAGTCCGACTCGCACTTGGCCGGTTTTTTTTTCTTTAGTTTTAGTTAGAGTATGGAAAAAACCTTACTTCTGCACTTTCTAGATGTTTTTTCGTCATTTTCTTTTGCACAATTATCTTTCTTGAAAAAAGTTATTGGAGCTAATTTACAGTACGTTAAAGTGTATTTGGATGTAGAATTTAAAACGTTTCCGCTATTATTAACACCAAAAATATGACCCTACAAGCAAGCGCTTTTGATGATATACTTTTTTTACAATCATCTGTGAGGTTTATTACGCAATTTAAAACTTGTAGCTACTAGAGAATCTCTTTAGCTTGCCGTATGTTTTTTTGTGGCAACAACTTTACGTTTTCTATACAGGGTGCATTTAAGGATGTGTTCAGTCTATGAAACTGAACAACTTTCTCTAAGAAACATAGGGTCAAATATGTAAAAAAATTACTTTTCAAATAAAACAAAGAGATCACGTAATCAGTTTAGTATGGGATGATCAAAATTTTTTTGCATATTTCGACACATGTTTCATGGAAAAAGTTATTCAGTTTCATGGACTGAACACATCCTTAAAATTTGGAGAGTGATTACAAATGCACCCTGTATAAAAGTATGACCCGCGCAAACCATGTTTTCCTATCATGGACCCTTAACGGCAAACTACATTTTATACAAACTTTGAAGTCCTTATTTTTCGAAATGGATGAACCGATTTTAATGAATCTTCATATACTTAGGCAGAATATATCTGTCCAAATAGTTGAAATTCTTAGAGGATAGTACAAATAAACCCTATTAAATTCCAAATCGTGGTTTTTAGAGAAGAAGAGATGTGGACAAACAGTCGAAAAAGTGTCCTTTATACTAGAGTTTGGTTAACGAAAGATGAGAGTCTGTTGGAAAAACTAATTTTGCACCACATTTTAGGGGTCAATTTCCAGTAACTTAACCTCCAAATGTTAAAACATAGTGGCGCCTCCATTTCAGTCACATCTTTCGTTGACCAGACTATGTAAGTATAGATTTTGCAAGAAAAGTATACAATTATTACATAATATTTATTATAAAAAACTAATCATTGATAATATAGGTCCTGATCAAATCACATCAAAATAATAGTTAAAATTCATTTGATCTTTCATTCGTTCAAAGCGAACGCGAGCACACACATTTGTTCACAGTGTCACAGCTCTAGACTTGTACCATGATGTTTGTTTCATAGAATAGTATTATGTTTGGTATCGTTTTGCTATCGCAATATCTGTCGTTAGCTTACTTAACAAATTGCGTTTTCTTCGTGATTATATCACAGTTTGTTAATAAAATTAGTTTAGGTGTGATAGGAAATACCGTATTTAGTAAAATTTGAACTTTCGGATCGTCTTTTGCACAAAATCACTGCGTAATACATCATTTTAGCGGAGCTGCGTTCCGCGATATGTAGTATTACAAAATGGCGAGTGTTCGTGACCAACTAGTTTTTATAAACTGACACGACCAAATTGGTCATTACTTTGGTGAAAGGGGGACGCGTGTTTTGCCTACTCCCGTTCTGTATGCTCTAAGTATCTATCTATCATCACGTGATCTCTTTGATTTCTATGGAAAGTCGATTTTTATTTTAGATATATGACCATGTGTTTCTTAGAGAAAGTTGTTCAGTTTCATGGACTGAACACATCCTCAAAATTTGGATGGTGAATACAAAATGACATTGTATATGTATTAAATGTAAAAAATATAATATTATAAATGTGAAAGTTTGTGGGTTTGGATATTTGTTCCTCAATCACGTAAAAATTACTGAACGGATTTGGTTGGAATTTGGCACACAGACAGTACGTATGAAACCCGTATGGTGCCCGTATACAACCCGTATGGTGCCCGTATACAACCCGTATGGTTGAAACCCGTATGGTGTCCGTATGAAACCCGTATGGTGCCCGTATACAACCCGTATGGTGCCCGTATGAAACCCGTATGGTGCCCGTATACAACCCGTATGATGCCCGTATACAACCCGTATGGTGCCCGTATACAACCCGTATGGTGCCCGTATACAACCCGTATGAAACCCGTATGGTGCCCGTATACAACCCGTATGGTGCCGGTATGAAACCCGTATGGTGCCCGTATACAACCCGTATGGTGCCCGTATACAACCCGTATGGTGCCCGTATACAACCCGTATGGTGCCCGTATACAACCCGTATGGTGCCCGTATGAAACCCGTATGGTGCCCGTATACAACCCGTATGGTGCACGTATGAAACCAGTATGGTGCACGTGTGAAACCCGTATGGTGCCCGTATACAACCCATATGGTGCTCGTATACAACCCGTATGGTGCCCGTATACAACCCATATGGTGCCCGTATACCTTCATTTTGATTTTCGGTCATCATACGCGGTTACAACCCGTATAGCATAGTAGAACCAAATAAGTAGGCCAACTCGAGCCTCGAGCGAGCGATACAGCTTAAACACGAAGGGCTGTCACATCGCTAGTTTATTCGGTCGTCAAAAAATGCATAGTCAATCTCTATACAAAATGTTTTTCCTTGTAGGGTTTGCTAACCCTACAAGGAAAAAACATTTTACCTGGTCTACCTGGTATAAACATTTACAACTGGTATACCTACAAAAAATATTAAAAAAAAACTTTGTATTATAGATCCCTGATGCTTCAGGGATCTATAATACAAAGTTTTTTTTTTATATTTTTTTGTAGGTAGACCAGCGCGTCTATCGATCGACTAAAATAATGAAGTTAATGTTAATTGTAATTTGACTGATGTATGTGATACATTGGCACTTTCGTTTTGACACCAATAAAAACTTACTAACGAAAAGTAGCAATGTATCACATATCCCATCTATCTGTCAAATTACAGTTTACATTAACCTAACTGTTTTCAGGAATTGACTACAATTTTTCATTGCGTACGTCATGTTATGTGATTTGAAAACTTAAGGTCGAAATAGGTTTTATTTAAAACGTGGCTTTACTAAAAATAATGTATTTATTCAAATAAAAAATATATTATAAAAAACAAAAATCAAACCAAATACCAACTAAATACCAAAGTACATTCAATAAAACCGCGCTAGTGTGCGTAAAACAGTGTTTTATTTCATATTATTAAAAAATATTTTTTACACTATTAACTGTTTTTTTCTTTTTTATTTACTAAAAATAATGTATTTATTCAAATAAAAAATATATTATAAAAAACAAAAATCAAACCAAATACCAACTAAATACCAAAGTACATTCAATAAAACCGCGCTAGTATCCGTAAAAAAGTGTTTTATTTCATATTATTAAAAAAAATTTTTTACACTATTAACTGTTTTTTTCTTTTTTATTTACCTACACTTCTCAAAATAATAATATTTAAATTCTAAAATTGAATACTTTCCATAACGTATTACAATAATCTTTAACTCTTGCCTGTCTACAGTAAAAACTAACAGCCGCGAAGCGCGATTTTTAGTCAGTTTCATCCACTATTCTTGTACTCTTGCCTATCTACAGTAAAAATTAACAGCCGTGCAGCGTGATTTTTTGTCGCTGAAGGTCGAGGCCTAAGTTACATGCGTGTTAAGTTTATACTTAATAGCAGAAATATTTTGGTGGTAGAAGAGGTTAAAAGGGATGATGCTATTCTATTATCACAGGAAAGAATGACAAGAAGTTAATATGAGAGAGAACCTCTGGATAAAATCACACCACTAAACCCATAATTTATACAATTATATAATTATAAATAAAATGATCTTAGACCGGGCGGATTTAATAATAAAAAAAGTGTAAGTAATAGAAAAGAAAGTAGGTTGCTAAAAAATAAAAAATTGATTAAAAAAACAAAAAACCGACTTCAAAAAACCTACCGCTAAAAAGCAAGAAATAATATTCGTAATAATAAAACACTTCTATTGAAGTCGGGTGGGGCTGGAGTACAAATCCCTTTTTTTTATTCTAAAAGCCCCACCCGACTTCAATAGACGTGTTTTATTATTACGAATATTATTTCTTGCTTTTTAGCGGTAGGTTTTTTGAAGTCGGTTTTTTGTTTTTTTAAACAATTTTTATTTTTTATTTTTAGTGTAGGTACCTTTTGTATTAGGTAGTGTAGGTATATTATTTAGGTAGAAATTAAAATCGGCTCAGCCATACGTGAGTTAATCGCGGAGAAACATACATACATGCGGGTCAAACTGAAAACCTCCTTTTTTAAGTCGGTTAAAGAACTACACTTAAGATATCCCTTTTCCAACAAAAAAAATATTATCTTATTCAGTTCATAAACAAAGAAGTTTACGACTGATCATCGAGGTAGTTCACACAAAATCATGCTATTTTCGTGCTTTTTTCAAGATTACTTGAAAAGTACTGAACCGATTTCAAAATTTAAAAAAATGGGACCAACTTGGGAGTTTACCTAATGTAATAACGTTTGAATCATTTCAATCGGTTCAGCCGTCTTCGAGTAATCGGTGTACATACAAAAAACAAAAAAAAAAAAACGGGTCGAATTGAGTACCTACCTCCTTTTGAAGTCGGTAAAAAATTGACTTTTACTGATTTTACTGACCATTTTTGACCCCTGCTTTGTAATACTGCTCTACAGATTCAAAGGGAACCTTACTTTCTCCCCCAAATTTTTCCCCTTCTTGGCAACTCTGCTGCTCTAAATAGTATATTAAATGTAGGAAGCTACGTTCTGGAGTCTCTAACATTCTCGGGGGGCAAAATACTGGGTTGGACAAATCTGGGGGGACAACTGCCACCCCTTGCCCCCCCAAATTACACCCATGCCTGGTCCCTACTTCCGGGGTAAATATCAGGTTTTTTCTGGGGCACCAGACTGTTCTAGGGTGGGCATGGAAACACGACTGAACGGAATTGAATGGAACTTGGCACACAGATAGTTTACAGCCTGGACTAAAATATAGGACACTTTTTTTATTCCGGTAAAAGCCTAAAATGTTCCCTCGGGATTTTCCAATGTTCACGCGGATGAAGTCGCGGGCGGAAGCTAGTTATTAAATATTATTAAGTTACGACTATACCTAGTCTGGCCATAAGTTCTGTTACTTAGGTAAAATTTCAAATTTAGAATGCAAGCCGAAAAAAATATTGTGGGTATTCGAAATTTGAACATTTAAAGAAAATAAAAACATATAGTTTCTGGATTTTTTTTCATTTTCTAAAATGGAGGGGACGCTCAAAGAAGACAAAGTCGTAGTAATTTCATTGCATCGTTGCGGTCTAGCGCCAACTGAGATTTTCACACTGCTGAAAAGTTTGACAATTCCACTGCGATTTATTTATCGTACTATCAAACGATTCAGAGAAGATTCAAGACTAGAAGATAATCAGAGGAGAGAGATAATAATCGGTCAACCTCATTCTGTTCGAACTCCAGCGGTCATCAAAGCACTGAAAGCGCAAATCTAACGAAATCCTGTCCGTAAGCAAAAAATTTTGGCTCTGCAGATGGGACTAAGCAAAATCACTGTTAAAATGGTGTTGAATGAAGACTTAGGACTGCATGCTTACAGAAAAAAACAGCACAATATCTTCTTAACGCATGACTGAAGAAAATCATATTCGAAAGATGCCGGGTTTTGTTAATGTGGTACGCGGGAAAAAAAATCGTGAAATTTATTTTTTGGGCGAAAAATTTTTTAATGTTTTGGAGAGTTACAAGAAACTAAATGATAAAGTGTATACACACTCTAGTGAAGAAGCAAGCACACGTGTGCCACGTGTTCAGCGTGGTCATCACCCTTCAGAATTCATGGTTTGGTTTGGGGTCTCCTATTTGGGTCCAACGGAGGTGTTTCTTTGTGAAAAAGGAGTGAAAACCAGTGCCCTCATATACCAAAACACAATCCTAACAAACATTGTGGAACCTCTTTCACAAACAAGGTTCGAAAACGGACACTGGGTTTTCCAGCAAGATTCTGCGCTCGCTCATAAGGCGAAAAGTACCCAAAACTTGCTCAGGTCAGGACCCGAGAAATCGACTTTATCAGGCATGAGGATTGGCCCTCCTCCAGTCCAGACTTGAATCCCTTGGATTACAAAATATGGCAGTACTTAGAGAAGAAGGTCTGCGCTAAACCCCATCGCAACTTGGCTTCACTTAAAACATCCCTGATTCTTTAATCACAGTCGCCACTATTGACATGAACGTCGTGCGTGTTTCGATTGATGACTGGCCTCTCAGATTGAAGGCTTGTATCCAAGCAAGAGGAGGACATTTCGAATAATTTTAATGTGGTTTAAATCTGTATTTAATACCCTTTCATTTGATACATTTATGGTTGTAGTGTGTAACTCACTGAGTCACTTATTTAATTTTCCATATGTAACAAAATTTATGGCCAGACTAGGTATTAAGGGTCCATGATAGGAAAACATGGTTTGCGGGGGCCATATTTTAATATAGAAAACGTAAGTTGTAGCCATAAAAATACAAAATACGACAAGCTAAAGAGATTCTCTAGTAGCTACAAGTATTAAATTTTATTGCGTATAAACTTCACAGATGATTGTAAAAAAAAAACCATCAAAAGCGCTTGCGTAGGGTCATATTTTTAAATAATAGCGGAAACGTATTAAATTCTACATCAAAATACATTTTAACATACTGTGAAGTATCTCCAATAACTTTTTTTCAAGAAAGAAAATTGTGCTAAAGATAATAATGAAAAACACCGAAAAACATCGAAAAAGTACAGAAGTAAGGTTATTTTCCATACTCTTTACACGTAAAGAAAAAGACAGAGACAAATGTTTCCACATAACCGAGCCTTAAATGACCATAATATTGTTTTTAAAAAAATGGTATGTAGGTAGGTACCTACTTAGAGTGATCCAGTGGTAGAAAATGCAAAAAACCGGCCAAGTGCGTGACGGGCCACGCGCAGTAGGGTTCCGTAGGTACATTATACCATATCATATTTTAATACCGCTATCATTTTTCGTCTGAAAAAATAACTTTGTTTTTCACAGTGTTTGTATAAATGACAAAGTTATATTTGCGGTTTTGGAAAATGTACTATATCTTGAAAACTAATTACTATATCTCGTTCAAACCAATTTTCGTTGAAAGTGTTTATTAAGATCTATGGCTTATATTTTTTTTAGATTTTTCACGCTCTTACTTTAAAAGTTAAAGGGGGGGGGGGACACACATTTTACCACTTTGGCGGCATACATCTTTCAAACGGTTGACTTTGAAAAAAAAATAGTCTTAGGAACTTCAATGTCATTTTTAAAGACCTATCTATAGACACCCCACAAGTATTGGTTTGATGAAAAAAAATATTTTCAGTTTCAGTTCCATGTATGGGGAGCCCCCCCTTAATCTTTTATTTTTTTATTTTTGTGTAAAAATCGTAAAGCGGTTCACAGAATACACCTACCTACCAAGTTTCAACTATGTAGTCCTAATACTTTTGGAATAAAGTGGCTGTGACATACGGACGGACAGACAGACAGACAGACAGACAGACAGACAGACAGACAGACAGACATGACGAATCTATAAGGGTTCCGTTTTTTGCCATTTTGGCTACGGAACCCTAAAAATGACAAGTGACAACCTTCGTGGCCGAGTGACTATGGCTAGCTAGACTGTACATAAACGAACATAACAGGTTTGATTTTCAGACAAAGCAAATCTTTCTGCCTGGGTGGTGTTTTTTATACTTTCCAAATTTTCACATGCGATTTTCTTTTTGGATGCACAGGATGCAAACCACAAAATAAAAGATTACTAATCTATTATTTTGTTGATAAATTCGACGACGTTATTTACATGCCTTTTGTAAGTAGGTACTTACAAAAGGCATGTAAATAACGTCGTCGAATTAGTAGGTAGGTACCTACTTGCATTATTGCATTTATTGAATTAATGAATTTTAAATACATTATTTACAGTGCCGTATTAAGACTACTTGGTCTACTTGGCCCTAAGCAATCCACGCCTGCGGGCCCCCTATAGGATTACCATCTACGTAAGGGAAGATCCTGTTTAGGATATGCACAAAATTCCTGATTTTTCAGAATAATACCAGTTTATAGTTAAAAAAACCGGCTGCGCAACCCGATTTTTAACACGTTTTTATTGTAAGTTTCATCTACTAATCTTGTACTCTTGTCTTGCCCAATGATCTTGCCTGTCAATAGTTGAAAAACGGCCGAGCAGCCCGCGGTCCAAGGGGGGGGGGGGGGGGTCGTACACGTCACATAGAAAAAGCTTCTAAAAATTTACAGAAAAGCAATTATTATTATTAGTGACCCCCCCAAAATTTCAGGCCAATTTTTGTGTCAGCTTCATCCACTAATCTTGTAGTAAGTCGTTTTACATGGCCACACAAATGAATTTGAAATAAAACTTTTATTTAATCCTTACAAAAAAAAAATGATTTTCGGTGCCGACTATGGTGCCCCCCAGACGTGATGCCCTAAGCAATTGCTTAATTTGTTTAAGGGTTAATTCGGCACTGATTATTTAATAAGGAATGTTCAAAGTCCACTAAACCTCTATTTTGTGACTAAACAGCAAGTTCAATAACATAACGGGGGTTCCCCGAACATTGTAAAATCAGCATTCATTGTGTCACGTTATCTAACACACTACAAGGCATGTTCATCCATTAAAACTCTAAGTGAACTACACAGATCACAAATTGCAATGGAGAAGCAAAATAAGTATTAGCAGCGGAGCTATTTAGAACAATAGCCACGATATGTTATCAAGGTCGGTAGTTGGAATGATAAGTAAACAATGTGACACATTGTAAAAATAATTGTGTACCTATTGATATTATTCTAAGCGATTCTTGTATTGATGTAAAACAACATGATACTAAATTATAGCCGTGGCGAAGGGTTCATTCAAGCCGATTTCCATCGGCTTACCTACCTTTTCGAAATTCCTCCCCAACCCCACCGATCCATAGAGATCGTAACATTTTTGTAGTACGACTTACCTCGCCATAATTTCATTCCTCGCCACTGCTAGATATATAGGTACCTACCTTACAATGTGTTACATAAATACGAGTACCTATCTAAAGGCTGGTTTACATTATCTTAGTATTTAGTAGAGTGCTTAGTAGCGTGCGAGTAGATTCGAATGCGAGTGCTTTAGTAGTTTTGGTGCCTTTCCAGTGACCGTTTACACGCTTCCAGTAGAGTGTCATTTTCGTCATACCTAATACCTATTATTTAATTCAATTACACGTCACGCGTTCACCGGCAAATGCTCTCTACTAAAGACGCTACTAAAATGTCGATTTACATGCTTCCAGTGCGAGTGCGAGTAAAATATCGCGCGGGAGGTGAGCGGGCGCGCAGAGGGTGCTACTGGAAAGCGAGTAGAAAGGCTACTAGAACGTTACTCTCTTTAGTCATAAGACGAAAGTTTACATGTTTCCACTAAAGCACTCTCCTAAAGCACTCTACTAAAGACTAAGATAATGTAAACCAGCCTTAAGTAATATCGAATATCGTTGACAGGGACCATCAAACTGAACAACTTTTACTATGGGACCAATTCTGAAAATTCGAAAACAAAAATTTGCCGTTCCATATAAAAACGCAATACCTACTCGACCGTAATGTATGGAACAGCTGATTTTTTCGCGATATCAGGGTTGGCCCCATAGTAAAAGTTTCTTGTAATCGTGAGTGGAACCACCCCACTGCGGGAACCAAATGATTAAAATTTCAGCGTGTATAAAAAACTGTTCCCGAGGGATAGAAAAGTAACTGTCCACGCAGACGATGTCGCGGGCGATTACTACTAAAAAGAAATGCTTATAGCGCTCATCACACAAACATCTGCCCCTACCGGTATACAAACCTTTGGCTCAAGAGCCGGGATCCCACTGCCACTGCGCCGATCAGTCGTCAAAATCCTACTAAAATTATAAAAGTAAATTAACTGTATTATAAATATCTAAGTTCAATTTAATTTGGCAGTACTAAATCTCTTCGTAGGGACCACGAAGAAAAAACCTTTAAAAGGTTTTTTTCTTCCCTGGAAGGGTCCAGGGACTACGAGAAGGGACCACGGAAGGAAAGTTTGTAATGTTTGTTACTCAAAATCACGCAAAAACGACTGAACGGATATGGATGAAATTTGGCACACAGGGAAACCTACTTTTTAGCTTGGCCAAAGGATCTCTACTTCCTAGGGATTTTTCAAATGTCCACCCACATTATATTATTCATCTCTCAAGCTTACGCGCTCACTAGATATGAAATAAAACCCCTTTTAATGCGGTTTTGTTGAAAAACCTGCTTTGGTAATTGTTGGTATTTGGTTTGATTTTTAATTTTCCCGACTTATAAGCTGTAATCTGTCGGATCATGACCATATTGAAACACAAAAATTGTATGATATTCGCATTAAATATCTTGACAATGGCAGCGCGTAAGAAAATTGAAATCTTTACTGAAATTCACAATGAAAAAGAGTTTGAACACACATTGAAAGGAAACTTAGATAAGTTAATATGTAAGTAATGAAATCTTCAAATAAAGAGATCGTAGACTAGACGCCGTAGGTCGTAGGTAGGTAGATAACATAATATGGATGTTGACAGGGTGTAGGTAGGTGTTGAGGAGATTGTCCCCACTCATACAGCCCTACGGCTGTCGACATTTGGCGGCCAGTGGGCAGGTGCCGGGGTTTTTTTAGTAGGTATTCCCTCCTCCTGGGATTCCACCGAGCTTTGACTTGGTGGAATTACGGGAGGCAGTCGTGGAGGGAGCTGCAACGCCGAAGTTGCGGTCCCCTCCTGGCGAGTCCCACATACCCCCCTCTCGCTCGCCTGCGGGAGGGGAAGCGCGTAAATGCGTTTTTCCTCGGCATATAAAAAAAAAAGGTTGTAGGTAGGTACTTGTTTGAGCTGTAAAAAACTGATCTCGTCATAAAAAATATACGCGTACAAAAGTAAACTTATTTTCTGCGACAAACTTACTGAAAACTACGCAGATACATTAATAGTTTATAAAATAATGTGCAAACTTAAAAAAGGGTTAAGTAAATTAATTAGTCTAGGAATTACTTATAGGAAAGCAGAATGCCAATGCAGATTGCAGAATGACCAATACGCCGTAAAAGCTACTTTTGTACCCTAATTTGGGCCAAAATATAGCCCAGAACTTTGGCCTAAAAATAGTGACCCAGGACCCAGCACCTTTTAGCCCAATTAATGTGTAAAGCGGGCTTTAAAAAAAAATAACGGCCATTAAGATAATGTCAGGAAAATATTTCAGGTGCAGAAGTATACAGCTATTGCTTCGGCTCCTGTACAGCATTGGACCGTCTGTTTACCACCATCAAGTTGGACTGGAGTGATGGAAAAATGATTTTACTTAAGGTATCATATATTCTTTATTGCACTGATAATAACTGTTACATAAGTCATTATGATAATTGTAAGCAAAGGTGGACTTATCTCTAAAGAGATCTCTTCCAGCCAACCTAAGAGGTGTCAGAGATTTATAGTAAGCGGGTACGGTACATAAAGTGCAAGACATAAAGTAATAATAACTAAATAATAAGATAATAATACAAAACCTACACTTGTTCATAATATATAAAATACATATGTATCATCGAACTCCGAAAACTGATGTCCACATTTTTAGTTTTTCGACCCATGTTTCTTTGGAAAAAATGTTTAGTTTACTTGGCAGAAAGAAAATTCCCTAAGGGCGCACGAGTGGACGGAGCGGACGGCATTGTTGTTTTGTATGGATTTCTATGGCACTGCGTGCACTGCATCGCTATTTCCGCGCCATAGAAATCCATACATAGTGACAAAATACGCTTCGTCCGTGCCGTGCGGTTTGTGCCCGATCATCAAAGGGGATACGCAATGCCGCTACACGATTTTGACAAGTTTGTATGTACGTGTTTATAAACATTTTCGCACTCTCCTCCGCTGGTTGATGACATTAATTTTTGTTGCTCGCGTTTTTTTGTTGACTAGGGAAAGATACGAGGAAACTGTACGCGTCTACATTCACGACACGCGTTGTTGATACGCTGACAAGATACAGTATCCTAAGTGTGGACGTGGTTATTAAGCCCATTTTGGGCTAATGGAGATAGTGATACGATGCATCATTTCGAATGAGCGTCCACACTTAGGATACGAATACTTGATACGATACAGCTGATTTTGATCGTCAAGATGATACAAGTCTGGACAAAGCTTAACATTGCTTCCAGGTGCCAGCAGATGAAATTGAAGCACTACAGAGATTTCGTTACCAAAGCGAACCAGTTTATTTATTTATTCACGTAAGCAAACAACTTATTACTGAATTAATTACAATTATTTTGCTAAAACTCCGAACAACCATCCGCCACAAATGATGTCCGTAATATTTGGAGAATATAATAGATTGACGTTAGCACGAGGTTTTGCTACAAATCTATAAATCTGTAATAATTTAATGTAGGAGCGTTACTGCTTGGCAATGGCAGTTAGAGATACCTACCTAGGTGGGTCAGTAATCAACTAATTAGCTTTACTCAGGGTAAAAAAGGTAATATCATGGGAGTTTATAATTTAAGTTAATAGTTTACAACTTAAGTAAAAAGAACTACTACTACTTTTAATATCGTCATTTTTATTGATGTTTTTGAAATTGATATTATTGTTGGACACTTTTCCATGGTAGGTACCTAAGTAAGTTACATAAGTGTCGTCCATACAAGCCGATTCCCATCGGCTTACCTTATAGAAATCCCACCCATCCACTATGCAGATCATAACATTTTTGTAGAACAGCTTACCTTTGCTATAATTTTACTGAATTTCACAAACTGTTCATTGAAAAGTGTTCAACAATATTAACAATGACTCGACTTCGTCTGCGTGCGTCTGCATGGAAAGTTTTCCCTCGGGAACAGTGTTTTTTTCCTGGATGAAATTCTATGTCCTTCTCTGTACCCCTAAGAACGTGTATGCAAAATTTCATTATGATCGGTTCAGTAGTTAAGACGTGAAGGCGTAACAAATAAACAAACTTACTTTCGCTTTTATAATATTAGTAAGGATATTATTAGTAAGAATATTAGTAAGGATATTAATAGGGATATTAGTAAGGATATTAGTAAGGATATTAATAAGGATATTAGTAAGGATATTAGTAAGGATTTAAATGTTTAGGAGCCCTGCAGCTCTGATAGAACTGTAGTCACTGCGACTTAAAACATCTATTGTGACTCGCCACCTAATTATAAGTATAGTAACTCTTTAAACCCTGCGGTGTCCAGGAAGTCTAGGTAACTTTCTGGCTTTAAGAGTTTTTAATCCTCCCCAGATGCTACGCTTGTGTGTGTACTCTACTTACTTGATTTTCTATATCTATCATAGAAAGAAAGAGTGACGAAGGTGTTTCGAGGAGTGGATGCTATCAAACTGGCGCAGGTAGCGAAAGCTGAGATCTACCACCATGAAATGGAGCAAGGAGGTTCCGAAAGTTATAGACCCACCTACAGCTTGGACCAGCCTACGCCAGATGAAATGGTATGGTACTAAATAAACAATAAAATGAAGGATTTTTTCTGTCACACTCATTTCATAATTATTATAGTGCGTTTTAATTGTCATTTGTTTCTCTTAGCAAACGAAATAGTTGAAATAAAAATTGATAGGTAAACGTTATTTTCAATACCGATAGCGGAGATGACGTATGCCTGAACCCACGTCACTTCCTCTGTTTCGAAGTGCTATTACCTGGCGCGGTATATTATTTTATTGTACCTTGGTAAAAAGTAAATCGAATTAATTTTCCAGAGTTCAAAGGTTAACATTACACTAAATTAAGTATAGATAGATACTTACTCAATGATTTTTGTGACTCATATCCATAACTATAACATAAGTCATCATAATCAGCGCTTGGAAGAAGGCATAGATAATAATTTGTAAGATTAGTACCTACCTACATTCTTTGCAAAGAGTTAAATTGCTGACGGCAGGTATGTTTAAATAATTATTAGGTAGGTAGGTAGGTACATGGAGATAATGTTTTATATCGACGTAAAGTTATTCCTGCGATTGCGTCACAATATTGATGTAGGTCATACAATGGTTTTTGCAATATGATCTTCCATGATATGTACTTACGTACATCATACTTGATAAGTACTTATACTAACTAGGTCCTAGTTATAGTTACCAATAGGGGCCGTACCTAATAGGAAAGAAATAATTTTAATCCTTTGCCGCTAATTTCAAAATATCAAAAATGCACAACGTTAGTATTCAAGTTTTCACTTCTGCTGGCACTTCCGGAGTGCCAACCGATTTTTTTTTTCTAGAACGTAAGTTAGGTATACTTACGTTCTAGAAAAAAAAATCAAGGTATCAAGTATAAAAAAAAAACATAACTCATCAAACAGGAAGCCCCGAAGCAGGAGCGTCGCCGCTACGTACTTTAAGGGAGTAGTTTCTAATTGCTCAACAGAAACGCGAGATAAAATAGGAAAAACGTGAAGGGGGTTGGCGGAATGGCGTTTTTTGGTTCTGATTTTTTTACTTTGTGCTAGGTATAAGTTTGCAATTAAGAGGATTGTTAATTAAAAAACAACAAAAGAGATACCAAATAGCGTAGGTAAATATAAATATCCTCTGATTAAGTATTAGAAAGGACAGAAGAGTATTTTTTTTAAAGAAGTGAGAGATTTGTAAAAATCGAAAAATCCGTTAGACACAATTAGGTGGAGTTATAACTTTCTCTGTCTTATCGAGGAGAACGAGAGAACTGAAACCACATCATTAGCCTCAAGCATATAGCTTTAGCTGCTTTAACAGCCTTATCATATCACTTAACATAACACCCATTGCTGGGTATAGGTCACAGCCTTAACTATTCTCCCTTTCTTTCCAACAAGGAGTGGATAAACACAAGATCAGCTGAGAAGAAGCAGGAAAGCACATCGCTAGCTGCTCGCCAAGCGGCGCGGCAAGCTGCCCGCAAGCGGCACCGAGCAGAGCTCATGGTGCCTCATCTAAGGCACTTGAACTTTGTGCTGTACTGGCCCCATGCCACACACGCTCACCCGGAGTTGTATGAGAGATGGGATATGAATAGTAATTTTTGTAGTTTTAACTTCTTGCGTTATTTGTAAGGAATTCAGGTTTAGCTAACCTCTTTAGCTTTTGTATAAGAGGAGCTAAAAAAGCTGAAAAAAGACTAGGATTAAAGAGTAAACCACATCCGGATCACCCAGAAGATGGTTGGGATGACGAATGTTAGACTAAGAGTAAAAAAACTCAAAAATATAGGTTTTATACCTACACTCTAATGAACCATTTTCGAGTGACAGAAACAGATAAAGGTACGAAAAATGCATAACCGAACGTACTTTTCTCCCTTTTAGTCTAAATTCTTTGTCTAAAATCTATCTTCTGTGTGCTGAATGAAGTACTAAAAGAAATTAAAATCTAATTGATCTAAAATTTTTAGATATTGTAATGGTCGGTCGTGAAGAATTGCAACTAACAGAAGAGAAGGCTCGAGACATTCTATACGCTGGAGATGCTCCTATTAACGAGGCTTCAATGCACATGCTGCTGTCTGCACCAGCCCTCGCCATCTGCTTCAGGTTACTTGACACAGACAAACACTTTGTCTGTGAGTATAAATATGTTTTTCATTTTATTTTTCCAACAGACTCACCTCTAGATGATGCCGAAACTTCATCAGCATCATCAGCCTTTTTATAATTTCCACTGCTGAGGAAAAGGTATTTTATAGGGATAGATAATGGGGGTCTAACCCACACGGGTCCAGTAAAAGTTGAATGTAAATTCAACATGGACCAACGACCTCCATTGATGAACCACGGAGGAGAATAAAATTGTTGTGGTTAACTATGCGATGAACAATCAATTCTAGCGAAGACTACCGAGACTACCTATAAAATATCCGAGAGCGTGCTGATTATTAGTATTTGCATAAGAATAAAATAAAACTTGGGATATTTGTTAAAATACATGTCAAGGCCACTTTAGTTACTTATATTTTTATATTAAAAGGTCGCTTAGAATTAGCGTGGGCTTCTTCAGTCTTCTATTAATTTTATTGCAGCATTGGTGCGATCAATATTATATCAAGAAATACCATTGTTGGATGAAGATAAGCCGATGAGTGAGCAGAAACCTAGGAAGACTGCCTTCGATTCATACAAGTCCTTTAGCCCTACGAAGGAACAAGTGCTGCAGAAACGAAAAGAGGAAAAATTAAGGCGTAAGGTGCTGAAAATATAATCTGACTAAAATTATTGGTATTTCATCACCATTTTATCAGACAAGACAAGCCATTATTATATCCTACCATAATATTTAGGGGATATTGCTATTTCTACGCTTGGCAGATGGATTGGAAAATTTGGAGACGATAGATCAGTGGTGGTTGGCCCGTTTTCAACTAAAACACTTCTCCCCATTTTCTACTCCAAGAAGGTGTTTACATGCCTTTCGATTTGACACCTATAGCTGGATTGGTCTAATTTGTTTTTGCCGGACGATACACGGCCAAATCGGTCAATAATCTTCGTAGCCATTTCGATTCAGATTTATAATTAAAATCAAAAGACGAATTTTAACTAAAGTATAATAAACATTAGCTCGGTTAAAAAAAGAGATCTTCTTAAGCAATAATTTATTGACAACTGTATATAATTTTATGTACAGGAAGAAGAAATGGAAAAACGTGCTAGACGCCTAAGTGAGATGCAGAGACTTGCGCGTCAAGCCAGGGAGGATGCGATCGAAGCCAAGAGATTACAGAAAGAACAGAAGAAGATGGAATTATTGAAAGCCGGTGTCAGTTCTTATTTAATTTTTAGCACCGTAATCACCTGATCCTATTATTTGAAGAGAATAAAATGAACATGCCAGATGTCAACTATGTACACCATTCTTGCGATAGTAATAAAATAAGTGGTATATTTAAAAAAGTTTCCATCATACCAGACAAATATATTTAAAGATAAATCTAGGATCGTACTTAATATTCTATTATTTTAAGTGTTTATTTTATTATTTTACAGAATTTAGCGGCATTAAATGAAATGACAAATGAAATAGAAGATGTTGACATAGTTATACCAGAAGTTAGTAAAATTTTAATAAAACTTTTTTAATATAAAGTATAATCTCCTTTGCGTAAAGTATTAAGTTTGGTATTATGTATGAATTAACAGGAACTTCCAGAAGAAGATACTGAAAGAGTGAGTGATGATGAAGAAGAAGATGAGAACGAATATTTTCCTCCATCAGGTCTTTTGATACCAGGGTTCTACGCTCCACCTAGTGATATCGCCAAAGCAAATGGATTGGCAATATTATTTCCAAAGGTAAACAATGAATAATATGTTACGTACTAAAACGACTAATATTTAATGCTCAGTTTCACCTATTAACGTATAGAAAAAAAATGTTTTATCCAAAAATGTTGGAAGTGAAAAAGTACTGACCCTTTATCTAGTTTTGCGTTGCTGTGTGCAAAATTATCTTCAACATACATCAAAGAGTCTGTTTTTTAGCGTCTTCATTTTGTGTTCTTATCGACAGTTGGTGATGGAGTGCGTCACTCCTCAACCTGAGTTTCTGTCGCCTCATGTCCTGGTTATACTGAACATAACGCAACGCTATATGGCCACTGACCTGATGCGGCCACACAAGTCTTCTGTTATACATGTTAGTGCTATTTATATTTCATGCACAACGGGAAAGCCCTTAGCCTACTCATCAGAATCAGCCATTTTTTAAATGTCCGAGTCTCCACTATTGGGGCTTCTGTGCATTGGAGGGGAGTTACATTACACCGGTGGTCGCCGCTGCTACATTTGCAGTCGACCACCCCGATCCTCATTGCACTTGCTGGGTTATGTTATGACCTGTAGCGCTATTCACTATTGTCGGAATTCTACTCGAAAGCATTCGATTCGTATCCGTATCCTCCGATAATACAAAACTAGGTTCACAAATACATTCGACTGGCATTCGAATTTCGATTCACTTTCCGACGGGAAAGCGCAATGCATTTACAAAGTTTGGTAGCATAGAGTAGAAAATAAGATCGAAGACTATTCTTTCCAATTCGATTCGGAAAGTTGGTTTCCGACAATCGTGAATAACCGCCCTGTCCTCCTTATCCGTAACAAAGGCCGGATCCAGCTCACGTCCAGCAGTAGGGGCGTTTAAAAACGCTGCTGATGAAGAGGGTTTCTTCTTGATTCTCATAAGTTAAAATGTGTGTTTTAAACTGTTTTCTATTTTTCAGATGGGTATTTTCAGAGCTCCTACGCTATATAACGCAGAACATATCGCATATAGCGTTCGTCAATATGATCACATGAAATTAGAAGACGAGTAAGAATTATTATAAGTACTTGGTTTCCACCGCCTAATATAACCTTCGATCCAAAATACCACAAGAGATAATGTTATTCTTTAAAGTTCAGAGAATGGGATGGAGTCATACTATGACGAAGTTCTAAAGCACTGGGTTTTTACCCAGTTGTTGTTTCTGATTGTTCGTAATGGAAGAAATAAATAATATTACTCAAACCCTTTTCAGGGTTGGAGTGAAATTGGCTTTCATGCTGTCCATTCAGGTGGACATCCCACTGTTGGAGCTGATGGATTTGAAACCGGAGCACGTGAGCCGTGACCCCACGCGTGGGGAGGAAGAGTGTGCCGCCATGTTTCCAGTAGACTACGCCGATTCTTATCCGCAGTTCGAGGACTTCGGAGACATGACAGTACTCAAAGAGGCATGATGGAAAAAGAAAGAATAAAGAAAGAAAATATATGAGACAAATTGCTAAAGATAGAAGAAAAAACAGGCTTTCAAAACACTTAATTGTCACATCATAGCTACTGAAAATAAACATACATTGTAATCTGTGATTGTAATAATATAATGCATGGTCTGTGTCTGTAACCAGCGCTGATAATATAAATATGAAGCATGTTTGAATGAAATACAAAATGCTTTTTACTTAGACAAAATCAACTGTGTTATTCAAGAAAAATCTTTAAATTAGATTGGGCATTATTATTCTTTATTTTGTGGTGTGTATTGCAATCCTACGAATTAACTGCTAAAACAAGTGCCTCCTTAGAAATAGAAATATTTTTTTATTTAAATAGACTTATTTAAAAGTACTTTAAAATCGTCCAGTTTTTTTTGCTCTACCACCAATTCGGGAAGTCTTTTTGCTTACAAGAAGAATGGGCGCAAGAAATTTATCAGCTTCATCAAAAGTAACGATATTTACAATTTATTATATCGTTACCTACCAAACACAATCAATATAAAAAAAACAGATTTCAAAGGCCATATCTAAGTAAACATATAAATACAAAAGCAATTTACTCCCATGCTTTTTTGTCATCTAAATAATCAACAATTTTGTAATAGCCCTTGCTCATAAGAAAAGAACAGATTTGAAAAGTGTCTAAATTTTTTCTTGCAAACATTATATTTTCGTAGATGTACTGAGATGCAATGGTTATTAAATTGATTTCTTTAAACAGATCTCGAAGTGAGTCTCTAGAGTCTAGAGACTCACGCGCCATTTACAATCTACGGTCTAGAGTCTAGACCGTAGATTGTAAATGGCGCGCACTGCTATTTTTTGAAGAATAAAAATGTTATCAATACTTGCAGCTGAGCCTCACAACAACAAACCATAGGTCATAATACTATGAAAATAGCTAACCTTACCTTACCTTACTTACAAAAGAAAATAATCGCGATCATTCGGTTTCAGGATTTACTTACACGAGATGTGACGTCATCCTGCGAAACTTGAATGACGACGTCACACGGCACACCTAGAGTACATACATTGTCAAATTAATCGGATCGCATAGTGTTAGGGTCCCCCCAGACCTACCGGTTTCTTTTCTTTGCTTTGCTGTTTTACCTTGCTGTTTAGACCGCCAGCCGACAGGGTCATTTTCAATCTATCGCATATTGGGACCAGACCAAATTGGCAAAATAGCCATTAGCTTGGTGTTATCAAATATAATCGTCTGGGTTGCGAAGTAGGAAGCTTCTGGGAGATATGCCACCCTGAACATGGTCTCCGATTGCTAAAAATAAATCGATCGCATATTTATATAAATTGTGAACAGGGTCGTGGGTGGCATCATTACCTACCTGAACTATTTTTTTGTGTTTTCATAGCGATCGTTTAAGGAACAAAGCTCACATATGTGAAATGTACTTAGATTGAATATATGCGATAGATTGAAAATGAGCCTCTTGGCCGGCGCTCCATTGCCGAACAGCAAAGCAAAGAAAAGAAGGTCTTTGGAAGGAATTGTTGTGTACTTTGCACTTTGCACACATCCATTCCATTTGAAACGTGAAACTAATATTATATGGCACCGTATAGACACACAAACGTAGTAAGTAGTACTTACTTAGGTACTTACTAAGTAACTATACTAAGTTAATTATCAGAATTTATCACACTATTGACGTTCTGTAATCGAAGGATTATTTACCTGTGACTCTTGCAAGCCTGTCTTTCTGGAAGAGTTTTTAAGGTAATTTTTTTTAAAGGTACTTAACGCTCACTAACGAGTTTAAGAGATAAACACAGTTTGCTGGTATGTAATGTCTATTATGTGCGTGTGTCTACGAAAAATCATGATTTATTTCCAACGGCCCGATATCGACCCGACTGCTAGGTTTAAGCCCAGTTAACGCCCATATTATAGTTGAACTAAATAAAATCTTTGTTTCTTTGCTATTAGGTTTGGTATCCCCCGATACGAAGTTATTTACTAATAATATATGCTACGAATTACCATAATGTTGTAATTAATAATACCATATTGGATATTATATTTGTATTTGTTTGAATCACGATTTGGTCAACTGAATCTCAACTAAAACATATAAGGTGGTGTAACTACGTACAACATAATAATTATAATACGGAGGATGGCAAAGAATAATTTTGATACCTTTATAAAAAAGCAAAAATCCATTTTTACGACATTTTTTAGTTGACAAGAAGAACGAGACCAAGAAACTCAGCGGGGTTATCAAATCCAGTAACGACATGCAAATCATAATTATATCATATAAAAAGTCTTATACCTACAAGGTTATTTTTATTATATATGAAACCTGAAAACTGGTTGTTCAGAATCAGTAATACTATCGATTGCAAATTTTTTTATATCATGTTATATTCTGACTAAATAATATACACAACAAAAAGCTTGTAATTTCGTGAGTTTTTAAGGTAAATATCATTTTTTTATACTGATTCTGAAAATGAAAGTATATGACCCGTGTTTCGCCTTTCGTATATATGTTACCGTTAGAGTACGGAATCCGTTAATCTGCAAATTAACTAGTGAATCTGCAGATTAACTGGTCGAGTCAGTTAAAGTGAGGATTTTTTCTTAAAGTAGACGATTTCCGCACTTTAACTAGTTAATTTGCAGATTAACGAATGCAACACCGTTAAAGTGCAGAATACAGTGTGTGAAATAGCCAAAGCTTAAGGAAATTGAAGTAAAAGACCTACATTGAAAGTTTATTTTACAAAAACTTCGTTTCTGGCGCTACGCCGGCCGCTCTCGCGGCACGCTCGCTCCGCTCGCTCGGTTCGTCGCTATACTAACCTAACCTAACCTAATGAACACTTTAAGACTTTTTCCATGGCGGGGGGGCTACGCCACCCCGTCTCCCCGCTTTTGTGTCTAGCCCCTTTTATGCTATTACACATTTTCTTCAATAATAGAACCAGTTTCCGTACTTTAACTGATCTTTGGTCGTTAATCTGCAAATTAGCTAGGGAATCTGCAGATTACCTAGTTAATGTACGAAATAAAACAATTTTTCGCACTTTAACTGATTCGACCAGTGAATCTGCAGATTCACTGATTTCCGCACTTTAACGGTGACATAATACAAAAAATAATGTTGTATAACTACCTAATGTAGGCATTTTCTGACACAGTTTGATTGAGCCATTCCTTAATATTAATAGCTTGTTCTATGATAAAGTATAGGGTAACAGAGTTCCGATTTCTTTTGGTCAGCAAATTGGCGTAGTATTAGCTATTGGTTTATGAACTTTGAGCTCATGCAGTCAGTGCTGTAGTTATTAATAATAAATTCTTAATTTTTTTTTGTTATGTTCAGGTAAGTTTTTTTATTATTTAAAATTGTATACTTCTTGATTTCTAATACGTTTAAGGTTTCTAATTCGTTTAAGATTTCCAATGGTAACCTAATTAGAAATGTATTTATAAGTAGGTAGTAAAATACAAGCAGTAGTTGATAATTCCAATATTTTTTTAACTAAAGTACGAAACTTAAAAAAATGGTTTTCTATATTATATTAAAGAATATTCTAGAGTTTATAATAAGTAGTGCTCGAAGAAAAAGTTTTTTTCTTAAAATTTACAAAAAGAGGTTCCCTAAAATCGGGATATTTAAGTTGTCTGTTGGTGGTTGTGTTTGGAGCTAATCAATAAATTTTACTATCTTTTTATAGAGTCTTTGTTACTTGTACCAATAAATAAATTAAATTAAATATAGAACTATAGTTTCATATTTTCAAAATAATTAGCTTAAATTAACTTGATAAAAATATTCTGAAGCATTTTTAATAAAATCAAACCATTACGTATCATATCCTTGTGTTAGGTACTTCGTAAACTAATAAACTGAAAATTTGTTTTCGACGAAAACAAAAATTAATTGCATTTAAGTTATTTTTAACGCCTCTGTGGTCTAGTGGTTCGCCCACCCTCGTAAGACACAGGGGTCCCGGGTTCGATTCCCAGGGGGGTACAATTTGTACTTTGGTTGGTGGTAGAGCTTATTTCAAGTCCGCCTGGCTAGCTACCACAATCATAACAACAATTTATAAATTGTTGTGTTCCGGCAGTTAGAGGTAAGATAGCCAGTTCCTCAGTGATGAGGATTCCGGGAGTAGTGCGCTACCACCCAACAAGCAAAAACGTCATATAAGTTCTGACTTGTACGACTTTAAGTCGGATAGCAGTCTTACAATAGTAATGGGATGACTGCTAGGTCATATAGACGTCTTAAATCTAACTTTTTAGTCGTGCGACAAATATGTCATAATAAACTGGTCATAGTAACGTCGGCACGACTTAAACTCTGCGACGTTATATTAAAGTTTTAGCCAAAACGTCTGTACGACTTGTAGTCGCATTGGAGTCAAGTTTCGACTTTTAAACGACGTTTAACAAAATGGCGGCTTAACTTGGTCTTCAAATAACCTTAAAATGACTTTTTGTCTTTAAAACGTCATATAAAGATTAGTGTGCGACAAAATTAACATGGCTGCCATTTAAAGAAAAAACAAAATTTTATTAATAAAAAAAATATGTTTCAAACGCAAAACTACGAAGGGGCATGAAAATATGAATTGTATTTACATAGGTATATTATCATAAAACTTTAATTCCCAGACGAACTAATCGGTATAAGAGACAGACACAGTTAGCAAGATATGAAAGTTATGTAATACTCACCTTTTATATCATTGTAATAGATTTATTTTGCACTCAGATCTCGAAACATACCACAAACACGAGTCACTGACAAACATTAAAAATCAGTCGTACAAGTGTTGTTACTTGACTCATATACAACGTTTTCGTCATTAAAAAACATCTGTATGACCACAATATAACGAAAGAGTCGTTGTAAAGTTTTGATGCGACTACTGTACGATGAAAGTGGTAATCTTGTGACTTTTGTATGACCATTAAACGACAATGTTGGTCGTATAAATGGGGCCCTTTTAGCGTTGAGCAAACGTTATTATAACGTAAGTGTGACCTATCTTTTGCGACCAGTGGTAATAAGATAACGTTTGTACGACCATTGTACGACGCAAAATTGTTAGTTGGGCACCTTCGGCCTCATCGTCCCACTGAAAAAAATGATTAGTTAACAGTAACCAAAATTTGGTTACTAGTTGGCCCTAACCTACGGACTTGCGAACTACAGGTTAGCAGTAACAAAATTAGATTCGTTTAACTGGGGTTTGTAACCTGTAACCAAACTTTTTTCGTTTAAATTAACCTATCAATTTGACTTTTTTAATCTAACAATTAGTCTAAAAATTGCAATGCTATTTGTAATAGAGTCTAAGAATAGAAACTTAAGTATTTTATCGATATCTGTACTATTTGCTTGCTGGCAACCAAACTGTTAATTCAATTTTACTTTACTGTTTACAAAACTAGTTGTGGACTGATTACTGAAACGACTGTTTAAATTTAATTAAAGTTTATTTCCCTTTAACAAAACTTACAAATAATACAACTACTTTGGTTGATAATTTTTTTTCAGTGCACTTAATATCAGGTTAGATGAAGGCCAAGCACTGTCCCGTTGTGTATAAAAAAATAGCTTATTTTTAGTCGATCGATCGATGATAATTACACACATCAACTTAGTCTAGGGATACAAGGTGTTATTTTCATACAAACGAGGTAACTTTGAAGCCTTGGTTTCCTGCCAGGGATGTACTGTCTGGGTGTGGCGAGGGACAGGGTATGACCGAGTCCAACATGCCGTTTGGTATGCGTAAAGCTTGCATTCTCCTCTTGATACAACAAAAAAAACCGGCCAAGTGCGTGTCGGGCCACGCGCCATAGGGTTCCGTAGTTACCTTATACCATACCATAATTAGTACCACCTATAAATTTTTCGTCTGTAAAAATAACTTTGTTTTTCACAGTGTTGGTATGAATGACAAAGTTATATTTGCGGTTTTGGAAAATGTGCTATATCTCGAAAACTAATTACTATATCTCGTTCAAATTAATTTTGGTTGAAAGTGTTTATTAAGATCTACAGCATATATTTTTTTTAGATTTTTCACTCTCTTATTTCAAAAGTTAAAGGGGGGGGGACACACATTTTACCACTTTGGCGGTGAATATCTTTCAAACGGTTGACTTTGAGAAAAAGTTGTCTTAGGAACCTTAATGTCATTTTTAAAGACCTATCTATAAACACCCAACACGTGTTGGTTTGAAGAAAAAAATTTTTTTCAGTTTCAGTTCCATGTATGGGGAGCCCCCCCTTAATCTTTTATTTTTCTTATTTTTGTATTAAATTCGTTAAGCGGTTAACAGAATACATCTACCTACCAAGTTTCAACTGTGTAGTCTTAATACTTTCGGAATAAAGTGGCTGTGACATACGGACAGACAGACAGACAGACAGACAGACAGACAGACAGACAGACAGACAGACAGACAGACAGACAGACAGACAGACAGACATGACGAAACTATAAGGGTTCCGTTTTTTGCCATTTAGGCTACGGAACCCTAAAAAAAGGGATGTACTGTGCTGTGATCTGATGGCGGGTATCCAGGGAGTGAATGGAGGAGATTCAGATCGCTATACACACCCAACTGATCTGACCAGCATTCTAAAAACGTAATGGACATGTTTAAAAAAAACCGCGAAAATAGCATGAAAATGTATGGAAATCCTCAAACTGAGAACTCTGACCCATGCTGATCAGGTGAGTTGGGTGTGTATGGTGATCTGAATTTATTCCATTCAGTCCCTGGATGGCCACCATCAGATTACAGCACGGTACATCCCTGGCAGAAAACCAAGGCTTCAAAGTTACCTCGTTTGTATGAAAATAACACCTGTATCCCTAGACAAAGTTGATGTGTATATAATTTAAATAAAAAATAAAACGCGAGGTTTCAATGTTTTGTTTCGGTTCTAATTGATATTTTTAAGTTTCGAATTTTCAGCACCTATGTAGCTGCCGTGGTTACGGATGATTAAAGTCCCGTCGGGAAACCCAAAAATGAAATAAAAAACCTTATATAAAAAACGCCTGAAAGACAACCGTGCTAGAATCCATGCAAAGGGTTTTATTTCATAGGTAGGCTGTGAATATACAATATGTTCATTCTGTTAAACAGAATTAATGGCTAAACCAGAATATGGTAGATATGGATCAAACTGAACAACTTTTACTTTGGGACCAAGTGAAATCTCGAAAAAAAATCAGCTGTTTCATACATTTTCATTATTAGTTTTTGTATAACACAGCTTTTTTCGCGATTTTAGAGATGTTCCCTTAATAAAAGTTGTTCAATTTGATGGTCTCTCGTTTTGTTAATTACAAAATTGTTTTAAAAAACAAAAAACCGACTTCAAAACCCCACTCTACCTCTAAAAAGCAATAAATAATATTGAAATCACTAGATACGCATTATCATTGTAATAAAACACGTCTATTGAAGTCGGGTGGGGCTGGAGGACAACTTTTTTTATTCTAACAGCCCCACCTGACTTCAATAGACGTGTTTTATTACAATGATAATGCGTATCTAGTGATTTCAATATTATTTATTGCTTTTTAGAGGTAGAGTGGGGTTTTGAAGTCGGTTTTTTGTTTTTTAAATCAATTTTTTCTTTTTTTCTTTTTAGTGTAAGTACCTTCTGTATTAGATATCTGTATGAGAACTAGGTAGATAAAAAAATCGGTTTGGCCAAACGTGAGATAATCGCGGACACCCATGCATACGGGTCGAACTGATAAGAGAACATCCTTTTTTGAAGTCGGTTAAAATACCAAAACCTTGTCCTAAGTGTAACAAATACTTTTCTGAAAACCACATCAAAATTGGTTCAGCTAAACGCGAGATAATCGCGGACAAACATACGAGTCAAACTCAGAACCTTCTTTTTTTGAAGTCGGTTAAAACACTAAAACCTTCTCCTAAGTATAACAAATACTTTTCTGAAAACCGTATTAAAATCGGTTCAGTCAAACGCAAGATAATCGCGGACAAACTTACCTACATAATACGAGTCAAACTCAGAACCTTTTTTTTCGAAGTCGGTTAAAATACTAAAACCTTTTCCTATGTGTAATAAATACTTTTCTGAAAACCGCATTAAAATCGGTTCAGCCAAACGCGAGATAATCGCGGACAAATATACATACATACAGGTCAAACTGAGAACCTCCTTTTTTTGTTTTTTTAAGTCGGTTAAAAATAGTTTGAAATTTTTTTAAACAAGAATTATGTTAAAATATTAAAAAAACCTCTTTTTCTTTCAGGATCTAGTATCAGTTGACAATCATGGCGAAAGGTAAGAACGACTCTATAAATTAATATTATTGGAATAAGATAGTTTAGATTAGAAAATACCTCGTATCTACATATACAGGGTTCTTTGTAAAACTCCACAACCTCGTAAGACTAGATTATTAACATCATAAATAACAAAGTTTGTTCTACCACTTTCTTACGAGGAAAAATGAAAAGAAAAGGACTTTTCTTTCATGCAAAATTCAATCAGCTGTTTGGACTTTTAATTGAAAGTCAAATATTTTTTTCTTTTTCGGAAAATTCGTAGAACAAACGTTGTCGTTTAAGATGTTAGTAATCTACTCCTACGAGGTTGTTGGTGTTTTACAAATAACCTTGTATTACGATGACCACTTGGCTCAGTGGCAATTCTGTCTCTTAGACCAAGGGTCTTGGGTTCGAATCCATTTGTCAGAGTGATGGACATTAGAAGAAACTTAATTATAATTATATCCAATACTAAATCACTGTTGGCCTTATTAATAAGCGAACATGACGCCTTGACATATCCATTTGATTAAACTACGTGTAAAATTTGTCTTCGTTTGTTAAAAAGGTCATGTAAGTATTATCTTTGGTTAGTTTGGTGTGATTTTGGGGTTGGTGTGATTTGCCAAGAATATCCATTTTATATACGCTCCTCCACTATTTTTTTCTTAAATATCTCGCATGTGTAGACATGCGGCTAGTGACAGTTTTATTATGTAGAGATAGGTACCCATATAAATAGTTGGATTTAAATTTAAAACAAGAACAACTACAAAATATTCCCTCAGGCGATACTCTGAAAATCTGCAACAGACGTGTTAGATCAATGATGATGTTAGTGGAAATTGAAATGTTATGCCTTTATGTTTTTTTCAGGTTTAATATTTCTGCTCGTCGCGATGACGGCATCATCCATCTATTGCTACTGTCCAGAGGACAAGATTCGTAGCTTTGGACAGTGCGCGTTCCATATCGTGTGCAGATGGAACATAAGCGACGTGAACCTATCTCCTCAGTGCCTGGGATCCATCAACTACCATGTTACCATCGACCTGGTTCTCAACGACGCAACCGAGAGGTTTGACGAGCGCTTCATCGATGAGGAATTCCTTGCCACCATCACCTCCTTCCGAGCGTCCGCTGTCTGGAAACAAACCAACTTATCCATGCTTATGTACATGCCTCGACTTCAAAACCTTTACTTAGTCGGAAATCAAATCGAAAATATCACTGGCAGTCCCTTTTTCAATCTTAGCCGCTTAGAACACCTAGATCTATCGCGCAACAACTTATCTGACATAGAAGATTTATTTCAATTCGAAACATACCCGAATAAACTGCGGAAGCTCTTATTGTCACATAATGCTATTGTAGATATTCCTGGTGACGCTTTCGGTGAATTAACATCTCTTACTGAGCTAGATCTGTCGTATAATAAAATTTCAGATTTAACTGAGGAACCATTCTTAAATTTAACTATATTAGAAATTCTGAGACTTGATAACAATAGAATCATAGATTTGAACGGTGCTGTTAATAATTTACATAATTTGAAACATTTGTTTTTAAGGGGTAACCAAATACAAAACATTAATGAACAGTCTTTAAGAATCATTAAAGATTTGGAAACTTTTGATATTTCGATGAATCAGTTAGAGAATCTTGGAGCAGCTGTTTTTGTTAGACATTGGCAGCATTTTGGCATGAATTCTGTGTGTAAGATAATACTCTCAGACAATCAAATCACATTTGTTCCTAATGCTACATTAAGAGAACTAGTTGAACGATATACCAGATCTTTGAGAGGATGGAATCCCAACAAATTCGATGTTACCACTGAGCTCGATTTATCTAAAAACGCCATATCAACCATTGGGTATGACGCATTCCACCCTCTTATCCGTCTCGTATCACTCGATTTATCCCACAACAAAATAATAAATTTTGACGTAGATCCTAGTGATATGACTCACATAAAATATTTGAATCTTAGTTCAAACTACATTATACAAATTCATTTTGGTAGTTTTGGATCTATGAGTAACTTACAGAATTTAGATCTCTCACACAACTACTTACAAAATATTCCAGATCAGACTTTTATAAACAACTACAATTTAAGGTACGTTAATATGACGCACAATGAGATTGAAAAGCTTGAGAATTTTAGAATAGCAATGTTTCATCCGGAAGGAGGCGTGTTAGATTTGTCCCAAAACAATATTTCTAAGCTGAACATTCCATTCGGAGAGGATCTGACTATGTTGATTTTGCATACTAACAACATCTACAATACTTCTTTTATTTATCTATGTAATCTAAATGAGCTACAAACTTTAGACATGAGAAGAAATTATATTACGGAATTAAATGACCGTTCTTTAAACCTGCCAGTTAAATTAACTTCTTTAGATCTTAGTTACAACAACATTGAAATTATACACCCAGCAACTTTCAATGGCGTAAAAAAATTGAGATCTTTATATTTGAGTAACAACAAACTGACTAAAATAGGATTTGGAGTGTTCCAAGGCCTGTCTTTTTTATCGAATTTAGATTTGTCTCATAACTTTATAAGTAATCTAGACTCCAATGTTATGATGGATATGAAATCGTTGCGTGTGCTTTCGTTGAAGTTTAACAAGTTATCAACTCTCGATTATAAAGAATGGCTAGGGCATAAGTATGTGTTAACTGTCTATTTAGAAGGCAATAATATTACTTGCGAATGGCTCGCAGACGCTCTGAGTGATTTTAACAATGGTTTTTCAAAGATGAAACCTTCTGTTCTAGTAAGTTCTGTCGCAGGGAGTTCACTTGAAGGAATAGCTTGCGTAAACAGTGAAAATATTATGGGTCAACTAGTAGACAGGTTTAATACTGCAAACGATGATAGATTGTTAGTTATAGTTCAAAAGATCTTAAGAGCTATTGAAGAACAGAATTTCTATATGAAAAAATATGTGTACGGTACAAAGAGAATTGAGGATGAAACGAATCGTAACTCTGTAATACATATTAATCAAGTGGGTTACGCTTGAACTTATTTCCGAGATAGAAATAGATAGTATAACATTCCTTATTTTATGTTGTTCTTAATTATTATTGATACTGTACGAACATTGATTAGATTTGTCTTGAAGTTTTGATATTAGTTTTGTATTTTTTTGAAGATAAAAATTATTTCATGCAGTTTTATAGCCCAGTGTAAATTAAAAAGTAAGCGAAAAACGTACTTAAAACTCTTTGAGATGAGACTTTTGAATGGTGAAATACTGATTTACTTTTAATAATAATAATTTCTATAGACAAGTTAATTTCTCATATTATATTTTTAAAGTTATTTTAAGCTTTTTTTGTATTTTATAGGAACGACGTCTTAAATAATTTTCAAGGAACATTTGGTTAATCGGGTATAATCTTGTAAAGTTTAAGTTGCAAAAACATATGTATTGTTTTTTAAAAAAATCTAATATCTTTGGTTATAAATTATTATCATTGGTTTTGGATAATTATTATGAAGTGCTCACTGTTATTGGTTAATCCACTTTTATTGACTGTAATGAGCAGTGTTTATGTTTTTTTAATTAGTAGTTAGTACCTACCTATTAGGGTCAAGCTACATTGTTTCGCACAGAACCGCATTTTTCCATAACTAGATCTCTTTTCATCCCTCAGAAATTTGTCAACTAGATTATCCACCTTTTTCTGCTTCGGTCAGTATCGGTGAGCCGAAAGAAAATAGACCCTATGATAATTGCAGAGCCGGACGGAGGAATGTAGCTTTACCCTTAATAGAACAATTCTTACCTATCCATCTGTGTAATTGCCTTTAACTAAATAGAAATACATTATTATTTTTTAAGAATCGAATTTTATTTTTCATCGTAATATAATATGCAATGAGATGTGGTAAGGAAACAAGCCTTGTAGGTTCGAGTCCGCTTGGAGCAAATTGTTGTGTGATATGAATACAATACACAACATTATTTTTTGTATATAAATGAAAGCAGAAACCCGGGTCACATATGTATTTTCATTTTTATAAAAAAAGATAATGATACCTTGAAAACTCGCACGAAGTTAAGGCTCCGTTATGCGAAATCATTTGTCTCTGTCTATTTCTTTACTTGTAAAGAGTATGGAAAATAACCTCACTTCTGCACTTTTTCAATGTTTTTCGTTGTTTTTTCATCATTATCTTTAGCACAATTATCTTTCTTGAAAAAAAGTTATTGGAGCAACTGCACAGTACGTTAAAGTGTATTTTGATGTAGAATTCAATACGTTTACGCTATTATTTACGGCAAAAATATGGCCCGCGACAAGCGCTTTTGATGATATTCTGATTTTTTTTACAATCATCTGTGAGGTATATACGCAATTTAATGTTTGTAGCAACTAGATAAACTCTTTAGCTTGTCGTATGATTTTTTTGGTGGCTACAAGTTTACGTTTTCTATATAAAGATATGGCCCGCGCTAACCATGTTTTCCTATTACCGCCCCTTAAAGCCTTTTGTGTTGTGCGCGCGAGACATTTTAGTAGTTAGTTAATATAATGTAGTCAAAATATAACATGATATAAAAATATTGCTTGCAAAAAAAACTTGGTTTTCATAGTGTTTGTATGAATGACAAAGTTATATTTGCGGTTTTGGAAAATTTTGGAAAATGTGATATACTTATCTCCTAATTTTCGCTGAAATTATTTATTAGGACCTACAGCATATATTTTTTTAGATTTTTCACTTTCTTATTTTAAAAGTTAAAGGGGGGGGGGGGGGCGGCACTCATTTTACCACTTTGGCAGTGTATATCTTTCAAACGGTTAACTTTGAGAAAAAATAGTCTTAGGAACCTCAATGTCATTTTAAAGACCTATCTATACATATAAACACTCGGCACGTATAGGTTTGATAAAAAAAAATCAGTTTCAGTTCCATGTATAGGGAGCCCCCTTAATCTTTTATTTTTAACCGACTTCAAAAAAAGGAGGAGGTTCTCAAGTCGTCGGTATTTTTTTTTTTATGTATGTTTTACCATAACTTCGTCAGTTGTTAACCGATTTATACAATTCTTTTTTATCTTAAAGAACATAGTTCGTGTGTGGTCCCATAAAAAAATTACAGAGATTTGGCTGGTAGTTTTTTCATAATCCTGAAAAATGTCAATTGTTTAGCTTGCCATCGCACGTGTTTTTACGGATTTTCGAACATAACATCTTTGTTTATGTACCGATTTAGATGATTATTTTTTTGTTTGAAAGGGTATACTTCAAGAGTGGTCACATTTTAATTTCATCGGTATTGGACTTTGAACTTCGAAGATACACAAGGGAACTCCTCAAATTCAAATAGTATATGTAAAGTGATTTGGATTTTGGTAGGTTTATGACAATCCAAAACAAACCAAACCATGGTCTGCGATGCAAGGTTCTGGACTAGACTTGGACTACGAAGACACAACGGAACTCCTCAAAAACAAACAGCGTAAATTTGGAATTTGAGTTGTGGGCATTTTACCATTGAAAATATTTTATAAAGTTAAAAAATATTTACATGCTTACAAACCTACCACTAAAAAGTTGAAAATAAAAAACTTTTTTAACAAAAAAGAAAAACCTCCTTCAAAAAACCTGAAACAAAAACAGCTTCAAAATTGAATACCTCTAAAAAAGCGAGAAATAATATTCAAATCATTAGTTACGCAAAACATTATTAATAAAACACGTCTAATGAAGTCGGGTGGGGCTTTCAGATATATAAAAAAATAACTTGTCTTCCAGCCCCACCCGACTTCAATAGACGTGTTTTATTAATAATGTTTTGCGTAACTAATGATTTGAATATTATTTCTCGCTTTCTTAGAGGTATTTAATTTTGAAGCTGTTTTTGTTTCAGGTTTTTTGAAGGAGGTTTTTCTTTTTTGTTAAAAAGTTTTTATTTTTATGTAAAAACCTTTGAGCGGTTTACAGAATACATCTACCTACCAAGTTTCAACTGTGTAATCTTATTAGTTTCGGAATAAAGTGGCTGTGACATACGTAATGTAAAGGGGGGGGGGGGGGACACACACTCATTTTACCACTTTGGCAGTGTATATCTTTCAAACGGTTAACTTTGAGAAAAAATAGTCTTAGGAACCTCAATGTCATTTTTAAAGACCTATCTATACCTATAGACACTCGGCACGTATAGGTTTAATAAAAAAAAAACAGTTTCAGTTCCATGTATGGGGAGCCCCCCTTAATCTATTTTTATTTTTTTATTTTTATGTAAAAACCTTTGAGCGGTTTACAGAATACATCTACCTACCAAGTTTCAACTGTGTAATCTTATTAGTTTCGGAATAAAGTGGCTGTGACATACGGACAGACAGACAGACATGACGAAACTATAAGGGTTCCGTTTTTTGCCATTCAAAAAAATTCAAAAAAAATTCAAAAAAAATTCAAAATAATTTATTCAGTCTAGGCTGTTACAAGCACTTGTGAATGTCATAGAAGCTACGCCATCGGTTCGCAAACCCTAAGCGGGAGACCTTGTAACGAGAAGAACCGGCAAGAAACTCGTCAAGGGCTGCTTTTTTCTCCCTGTATATTTCATACAGAGTCGTCAAGATTGAAAAATGAGCTCCACATTTAAAGTGAGGTCATTTTCCATCACAATAATTATCGAAAGGTTACACACAATGGGTAGGTAGGTTAAAAATTTAATATCTACTACATTCAGATAGGTAATCGTGAAAGTAAATAACTTTCAACTAGTTTAGAGATCACTCCGTCTGCTACTCTAACCAAAAAACACTTGATACAAGACATAAAAATAAAAACGCAATTCTTACAATTCAATATGCGTTAAGATAGGTACTCAGAAGCAGACCCATTCCCACTGGCAGCACCCGTTCACGAGCATGACGCATGGACCAGCCATCGCTTCGCTCAACCATATTTGAGGGAACGTAACGACCCGCCCCACACGACACCACCGCAGAAATGATTAAAGAGAGCATGACATACTTAGGCTACCCATCCTAAGGCACTGAATTGAAAACTAATATCCAAAAGCTTTTCATAGGCCTTTACTTACAAAACTATAGACAAAAAAATACGAAAACATCGTGATAACGAAAGCCAAATAATCATTTTGGTCATTAGCAATAAAAAAGTGAGAAATCAAAACAAGGATTAGTTATTAATTCTATGTTTTGAGTAAGAAGTGCCATACTGATTGATAATCTTAAACAGAAAAAAAATATATATATGCGACGCCCTTAGTACAAGCAGACAGAAGCAGACCCATTCCCACAGGCAGCACCCGTTCACGAGCATGACGCATGAACCAGCTATCGTTTCGCTCAACCATATTTGAGGGAACGTAACGACCCGCCTCACACGACACCACCGCAGAAATGTTTAAAGTGAGCATGACATACTAAAGCTTACATTAGGCTACGGAACCCTAAAAATAAAATATAAATATATATAAAATATAATATAAAAATAAAAATATCTAGATATTACCTATACAAGGTATATAGGTGGAGCTCATTTTTCAAAGTTGACGACTCTGTATGAAATATACAGGGAGAAAAAAGCAGCCCTTGACGAGTTTCTTGCCGGTTCTTCTCGTTACAAGGTCTCCCGCTTAGGGTTTGCGAACCGATGGCGTAGCTTCTATGACATTCACAAGTGCTTGTAACAGTCTAGACTGAATAAATTATTTTTGAATTTTGAATTTTGAAAAATTCATGGTTATTTGTAAAACACCAACAATCTCACAGCAGGCGCGGTTGCAGCCTGAAATTTTGGGGGGGGGGGGGTCACTAATAATAATAATTGCTATTCTGTAAATTTTTAGAAGCTTTTTCTATGTGACGTGTACGATTTTGGGGGGGGGGGGGGGGGGGTTATGTCCCCTGTGACCCCCCCCCCCCCCTCGGACCGCGCCTGCCTCACAGGAGTGGATTATTTATTAAGGTTGTTTCTATATGCAGGAAAATGAAGTTAGTTAAAACGCGTTTTCCTTAGTAAAAACTTGTTTTAACTACTAAATGCCTTTGTTAGAACTAAGTAGTTTTCCCTAGTTTTGCGTATATTTAAATACCTACTTAAAACAAGTTCTAATATTCAAACTTTAGTTAACCTCAGTATTAGAGAATCTTGTTTATATATGAATGACTCAAAAACTTTGCAGTTTTGATTCCGGATGGATCGTTAGTCAAAATATCAGTGGCGATTTATTTATTTTTGAATTTGATTAAAAGACATTTGCTGGTATTGCTTTTTAATTAGATTTTTCTTTAAAAGTAATACCAATAAATGTTTTTTTTAATAAAAAATTAAAGCTATGCAGATCTTGAACGATCTATCCTCAAATTCACATTGTTTTTATTTGCGTCATTTCTCCAAACGAAGATTTTCTAATACCTACTAGTTTTACAAAGGTTCACAGTAAGAACTAGTTTTAACTATCACTAAAATACTTCTAGGTACGTAAAAAAAGTAATTCTTGTTTTTGACTAGGAAGAATTAGTTCTAACAATGACATTTAGTTAAAACGCGTTTTAAATAAAAACGGCTTTTAATTGTAACACCTCCGTTCCATCGTGGGTGAAAAGGGAGGCAGAAGACACTCAATACTCCCCCCCCCCTTCCTCCAGGATCAACTTAAGCCCCTCCTAAACACTTGTACTATTATGTGTTCTGTGCCTAAACTGTAATGGAAAATGTCCGAAAAAAACAAATTGGCTGAATATTTTTATATAGGTAGGAATAAGATCCCTTAGTAATAGAAAAAAAAACTGAACTTACGGTTGCGTGAAAAAAAAGTTTCTTCGACTTCACAAATGTATGAAAGTAACAGCAGAATGGAGATTATACCTTTGCCGCTAACTTCCACAACCACTACACTTATTAAAAAAAGTTTTGAAATTTTGTATTGAAACTTTTTTTTAATGCCATGTTATGGTTGTGGCAGGTATAATCTCCATTTTGCTGTTACTTTCCTACATTTGTGAGGTCGAAGAGACTTTTTTTTCACGCAACCGAAAATTCTGAATTATTTTTTATTGCTAAGGGAGCTTATTCCTACATGAAAAAATATTCAGCCAATTTGATAATTACGAGTGACAGAGAGAAAACGATATTTTTCGATAGCGAAAAGTGAAAACATCAACTTACACTAGGGCCTCTGATTATAATCACCTTACATTATACAGGGTTATTTGTGAAACACATAGAAAAATTTTCGCTGAAAACACCAACAACAGATAACAGGGTTGCGTTCAGAGGCTTAGTGTGCGGTTGCTTGGTTGTTTTTTAACTCACTGTAAGGTTAGGAACGACCAAGAACTTTAAATGTCAATACAAAGTATTTATTTTCTATTTGGAATACGAATAATATAAACTTTCCTTTATTCAAAATCAAATAAAAACTGTTTTTTTGCGAAGCTACCATGATTTATTTGAAAATTAGACACAAAAACATAAAAATACAAAATAATGTCAAATGACATTGACATTTTTTCTATAGACAAACGTCAGAGCGTTTTACAACCGTCAATTTTGATGGTTGTTTGGTTGCAATGCTCTGACGTTTGGAACGGGAAAGTTGTAACTAAATGTTGTAACTAATGGGTAACAACATTAGTTACAACTTTCTTCTTCTTCTTTCTTCTTCTTCTTGTATGTTGTAACTAATGGGTATCTAATGTTTGGAACGGCGTTAGAGCTTCCGGTTGCACTCGGAGCGTACGTTCGGAACGCAACCCAGGAGTAGATATTACTAACATCATAAACAACAACGTTTGTTCTACGACTTTCCGAAAAAGGCAAATAAATAAGCTACTTTTAATACAATACTCGATCAACTGTTTTGTATCGAAAGTCGATTTTTTTTTTGTCTTTTTTTAACAAATGTTGTTGTTTATGATGTTAGTAATCTACTCCTGCGAGGTTGTTGGTGTTTTACAAATAACCCTGTATACCAAGTAAAAAAATATGCGTACAGAAATGTAGCCGACTTATAGCCGACTCCTTTGAAATAATAGGCTATTCATTCTGAATGTATGGGAAATTCGGCAAAATTAATTGATAAGTTTTTATGCGGCTATGTTATATCTTAGGGTGAGTACATTGTAAAAACCAACTCTCCCCACTTTATAAACCCATCTTAGGAACACAAAGATCAACTCTGCCGAAGGGAAACTTTAGTTCAGCAATAGCCATATTCTTCCTATTTTTGTCGTGTACAGTCACCACCATTAGCGATGCAACGGAAGTGTCTTAGCGGGACCAGAAACGGAAACAGACGTCAAAAGTAAATTTTAGCAGAAACGGAAACGGATTCAGAAACGGAAGTGTAAATAATATGAAAAAAAAAATTTCAAATATAATTCTTTATTGAGTATGATATACACCAAATCTAGATTAGAATGAAATCAATTATAGAAAACAATATTGCAACTCACACGCACCTCGCGCCGCGCATGCGTAACTCTCAGCCGTCGGTTGTAAACTTCTGTTTAAATCTCCGTTATAAAAGTTGCGGAAACAGAAGCAGAAACGGATGTTGAAAATCGCGCGGAACTTCCGCACTTGCGGAAACAGAAATAGAGATCCGTTGCATCACTAACCACCATAAACTTTGCCGCACCAGCATAGCTTGGAAACTATAATTCGAATGAATGGGAAATGAATGGGAGTATTTATTTGTAGATTTTTGAACATTTTGTACTAGCTTGTTTTTCTTGAAAATTAAGAAAATCTGTAAATCGGGACACTTTTCAAGGGGGGGAGGGTAGACGCGGTAGAGGTAGAGGGGAGGGAGAGTTGCTTTTTATAAGGTACTCACCTAAATTATTAATAAATTTTGCCGCTCAAAAATCTAGAATGAATATACTATAGGCATGACCAAAATAAAACTCCAAATTTATGTTATGAATTTATTTTTTAAAATATTTATTATCAAATTCAATACCTAACAGTAGATAGGTTAGTACCTACGCATCAACCACCCTAAATGAAAAAAAATATTTTGGTACCTACATCAAAATATAATACTTATGTGTTAAAAGTTAATAAATCTATAAGAAATTACTACAACATAATTCCTGAACAAGTACCATTGGCAACAGCGTCGCTTAACCACTGCTAAGGTTGAAATCGCTTGCACGCCGCGCCCGCTGTCACATACGTTTAGTTCGTGCAGGGGCGAAACGCGCGCACACGAATTTTGTTGCAAACTGGTTAAGCGACGCTGTTGCCCATAGTACATACAATACAATAATATATAAATTACTAACATATTTTTTTTTATTTTACATCAGTAATTTTCAATTAGTACAATCAGTAAACTTAATATGTAATAACGTTGGTAATATTATGTATAATTGATAATGAAACAAAAAGTAACGTTAATAACTATATGTATGGCAAACATTACAAAGTTATATATTATAATAAAATCAATAAAACAATAATTATGTTCTAACATTATATTCCATTTCACTTTTTTAATATCTAGGTTTATCATCAAAGGGTGGATCAAGATCAGTCAAATTACAATTCTGGAGTTTCCATAGAAGTAGGTAACTCCCTTGTACTACAAGAGCTCCTTCCGCGGCGAATAGATATTCTTGATTTGTAAACTTTATACAAAATAAAACATACCATAATCATAAGAATTAACCCTAGACATATGTTGCTAAATATTGCTGGTCTAGTTTCCTCAACAGATTTGTCATCATTGTAAGTTGACCGCTCAGCAACAATATTATCCTGTATGTCCCTAGAAGTGGATGTAGCAACATATGAATTAGCAATACCAACTTTCTTCTCAATTTCATCTATTTTTCTATACACGTTATGTTCAATGTCATTTCTAATATTATCAATATATCGGATTATTTCATCAAAATCACTAACGTTTTTAACAGGAGGTTTCTGATTTAGACTCATTAAGATTTTTTCCAACAATTTGTTGGTACTGTTCACACTTTCTTTTATATCAACCAACTGATCTCGACTATTATCCCTGTCTTTAATAACCATTGAGCTATGATTGATTAATGCGGACAATTTGTTATCATAATCTTTAGTTAGTATTTGAACGTCTTGTGATATGTTGCTTAATATGTGAGCATAACTGTCAGCTGACTGAGCAGGTTGGACGTTTTTACTTTCTATTTTATATAATGCCTCCCTAATATCGGATAATATTTCGCGTTCACTTTGTAAAACACCTTGATTCCGGACAGTTTTATATAATTTTTCAGTTGTGCAGGTAATACCGTCAACGTTTTCATTATTACTGTAATATTTATTAATAGCTGATATTTTGTATGGAACACTTTTCTTGAAATTAACTAATATTTCGCATGGAATAAAATTTCCACCTATACTCAACTTTTCTAAATTTGTACCAGCAAATTCTTCAGTACTAATGGAATTGATGTTGTTATTATCAATTATCAGTACTCGAAGGGAGGGAACTTCATAAAATCGTTCACTGTCGAGAACTTTTATATTATTGTATGATAAATCTAATTCATATAAATTAAGGAGGCCACTAAGCGCTCCGTATGAAACAGTGGTAAGAGAATTATGAGAAATATTTAATTTCTCTAGATACTCATTATCCTTGAATACTCCTGGTTGAATAAAACTTATATTATTGAAGCTAAGGTCAACTGTTTCTAAGATTTTTAATTTTGAAAATGCGCTGTACTCTAATCTTCCTATGTTATTATTATTCAAATTGAGAAACTGTAAATTAATAACCGATTTCAAATTTACTGAAGTAACATTTGTAATATTAGAATTCGACATTACCAAGTGTGAAAGTGAAGTAGCGCTGATGGCCATAAGTTGAATTCCACATCTAAGCCCTGATAAATTTATTTCTTTTAAATCTTTATTCTGACGAATGAAAGAAACATTAAAAGCCATATCTTCATTGTCTGAAATGTCTAAATAACGTAGGTGTCTCAGATTTTCAAAAGCTTCGTCATGTATACTTTTGACATTGTTATGCGAAAGATCTAGTTTTGTTAAGCCTGCTAGACCAACGAATGTGTTACTCGTGATAGCTTTTAAAAAATTATGGTTAATCAATATTTCCTTAAGATTTATTAAATCATTCCAATTTATTTCTAAAGTTTGGAGTCGGTTGTGCGATAAATCGATAGTGTCAACATTATTTAAACCAATAAAAGAGTTAAAATGTAACTCAACTAGTTTGTTTCGAGAAATTTTAAGTATTTTTAGTTTTACCATTCCCGAGAAGGAGCCATTTTGAACAGTGATTAGTTGGGTATCACAAATATCCAATGTAGGAAGAGAGATTAGACCATCGAAAGTATTCTTTTCTAATGTTTCGTTTAACGGATTACCAGACACATTTAGATTAGTCAGTTCGTGAAGTGATTTAAATATCTTAGGGTCTAATTTCCTTATTTTGTTATTTGACAAATCCAAAAAATGTAATGCATTTAATCCCTGGAAGTTGGCATTGTGTGTTTGATTAATCATATTATTTCGCAATATTAGTAAATGTAGTTTAACCAAATCTGTTGTATCAAAATGCAAGTCTATAATTTGGTTATCTGATAAGTCCAATATGGTTAAACTTATTAAGTTAGTAAAAGTTTTGTTAGAAATTGATCGCAATTTATTTTTATTAAGTAACAGCTCGTTTATAACATCAAGGCCAAAAAACGCTGAGTCTTCTAAAGCTGTCAGTTGCTGTTTACTTAAATCTAATTTAGTAACTCTTCCCAAACCTTCAAAGATTCCTTTTGAAAGAGCGCCTTCTAAATTATTTTCCATAATATCGAAAAAAATAATATTCTTACCCTTAAACATATATAGTGGTAAACATTTTAATTTGTTTTGAGAGATGTCAATATGTTCCAAATTGCTGTTATTTGCAAAATTAATTTTGCTTATGTCCTGCAAGTTATTCTTGCAAAGTTCGAGGAATTGTAATGAATTCATGTTTCTAAACGCTGAGCTTTCAATGGATACGATTGAGTTGTCACTTAAGTTTAAGTCAGTAATTTCTTGGAGAATCTCAAAATCGTGATATTTAATTTCCCCGAGTTTATTATGACTTAAGTCAAGTTTCTGTAGTTTATTAAATCTGAATAAAGCTCCATTTATTTCAGGTAATTGATTATATGACAGATACAAAGAGGTCAACTTTTTCAGACCTTCAAACGAAGGTACTCCCAGAATATTTATAAAATTGTGTGACAAATCTAAAGTAAGTAATTCAGTTATATCACTAAAAATGGCATTTGGTATAGTGACGAGATAATTGTGAGATAAATTCAATGTGCGTAGTTTGTGGAAGACATTAAAGTGGCCAACTTGAATGGTGTTTATCTTATTGTATGACAAATCTAGTTGTTCAAGGTTTGATAATTCATAAACGTTGTAAAGTTTAGCAGTTGTCAAATAGTTTCGTGATAAATTAAGATAGGTCAAATGATTCATGGCTTTTAAATTTGGTGCAACATTATATTCATTACTACTAAGATCTAACCTCTCAATTAAATTTAAAATTTTGTCATTTCCTTTGGGGACTTCGTCACCTTGACCTTTATAAGTAACGTGTAGCCTGTAATAACCATTTGAAATCGAGCAATCACTATAACTACCGTAGTATCGCCTATTATAGTTATTATTATGATTATAATATAGATCCCTTTCATCATTTATTTCTTCTATACAATACAGGTTGTAGATGCAATTTTCAGTTTTTTCTCTGTTGCAACCATTTGAGTCGGGGGCATTTACTGAACTGCTGGAATGTATCAGGAACAGTAAAATCCATATTCCTAAAACAAAGTATATTATTATTGTAACATTTTTTACTCCATGAAACCTAATGTTTAGCATTAGGTCCGCTATTTTCTATATTTTTTTTATAGAACAATAAAGGTTAAATCAATGAATGCTATAAAGATTAGGGTTTGAATTGATTGTGATGTAGATAGGTACACTGCGGTGAAAGGTTTATTCTTAATCAATGAATTATTACTGTAAAAGCTCGTATATTGGTATACGAGTATCTTAGGTTTCACTAAAAATCTTTGAATTTACCAACATGAGTTGGTTTGGTTAATGTAAGGATATTTTTCGGGCTTTCAGATTTGGAGTTTGGCACATGCAGGTTCAAGCAATGACTTCGTTCAGTATGCTATCAGTAAAATTTATAAATATGTTTTATTATCATTTTGATATGTTCTTCACTATAATTGTTTTTATTTATCTTAGGAGTACTTCTTACTTGGTCATTTTAATATACTGAATGACTTAAAAGATCTAAGTCATTCATTACAATAGAATTACCCATAAGTCAAACCGTTAAATAATTTATATTATTACAATTTGGTATATTAATTAGTGATATGTAAAAGATAAATTTAAAACACCTTCAAAATTAACTTTTTACAGCTTTTACCGTATCTCTGAGGTAAACCTAAGATGTACTGAGTTAATGGTGATAAAAAATCGAAATTAACGATGGTCACCAAACAGTTAGGACTTTTACCATTAAAAGTTGGTAAATCTTAGGTTTTATTGGAAACTCTTAGGCTTTACATTAGTTATAGGTTTTACAGTATAATAAAGGAAATGTACTTTGTGAGTGCTGCCAAAATTCAGAAACGAGTCGCAGTACGATCAAGGGAGTTATATGGTGTGATGGTTATCCCCTCTAAGGTTATCCCCCATCCATGAAAAAGGTTTTCGATTTTTTTTAAAGGGCGTGCTTATAAAGATTTATAAAGAGAGAAAGAGGCAGAAATTAAGTGACGGCCGTGACGTCATATCACATGACGTAGATGAAACAAACACCAAGCGATGACCAAATTATTTAACCGTTAGCTGTCAAGCCTCTGTGGTATAGTAGCGAGAACATTTACCTCATACGCGAGGGGCGATGGTTTGAACCCCAGTCGAACCCAAAATATTTTGATGGTTTTTAAGATGTTTCAAGAAGAATTATATATGTTACCGTTAGAGTACGGAATCCGTTAAGTAACCTAACCTAATTAGCTTAGCCCCCCGAGCCCCTCTTGCAGGGGCGCTGCGCCCATCCCCCGTCCCCCCGCTTTTGTGTCTACCCCCTTTCGTGTTATTACACATTTTGTTCAATAATAGAACCGTTTCCGTACTTTAACTGATCCTTGGTCGTTAATCTGCAGATTAGCTAGGGAATCTGCAGATTACCTAGTTAAAGTACGAAATAAAATATTTTTTCACGCTTTAGCTGATTCACTGATTTTCGCACTTTAACGGTAACATATACATATATATTCTAAGTTCTAAGAAAAATGTTGTCTGACGATAATTATTATTTCTAGTTACTAACTGGTATGAGTACCAAAACGTGAATGAGGCAATATTTTTGTAATATGATGGAAAATCGAAAATGTTTTTTTTAAATAATATCTAACGAATAGTTAACTCCAATACTCACCAATAGCGTTTTCCATTTTTGATCATCAAATCAACATAGATATTTCACTTATTTACCGCTTTGAAAACCTGCAACTGTGCAATATGAAATAAGTAATTTAATTTAGAATAGAAGCTGAAGGTAAATAATTTAACCATCTCACTTTAATAATAATTTTAGGGGATTTACCCTATAAAGCCGGCTCCACACTCGCGCGTGAACCGCGGCTGCGAATCACGGGCGCGGTTCGCGCATGAAAACGGTGCGAAAAATATAGCCCTCCAGACTCGCGCGTGAACCGCGGCTGCGAATCACGGCAACCTAAGTTCGGCACACAAGTCTTTTGACGCGGACCAAAAAACCGCCACCGGACGGGGAACGCCGCGAAGCGCGAACGCGAAGCCCATACGCGAAGCCGCGAAACCCTCCACACTCGCGGTTCGCGGCCTTCGCGGGCTTTCGCGGCGCGAATGTGGAGCCCACTTAAGGGGTCTACAGCTGGTCGTCCACTAGTACCGCAAATATAGGTACAGTAATTTCAAGATGAAGAATGGGGCATCGTAAGTCGTTTATATCCAAATACGCAGAAAAAAGTTCTATCATATCATTATTCTAACGAATATTTTAACATAAATGTTTTGATTGTATTTTCGGCCCACTGATTCTACGGTCAATATAGGACAACGATAGAATATCTATCATGTCTCGTTTTCCGGGCGTTGACGAGTTAAAATAATCTTGCTTTTCAGTATGCAAAAAATCATGTATAGTAGGTAAGTATATAAAGTTTGACATACATGCTGATCTACAGAAACCATTAAGTATCAAACATTTTTTCATGTCAGTGTCATTATCGCTTTGTCTTCTTTTTTTATAAAAAAACACTTTTAAAGATTTAATTAGAATACTATTTACCTGGTTCTGTAATTAACCAAATCTTTGTCGAACAAGGCACTGATACCTTTATTAAAATAAATATAATTCCTAATTAGGTCAGTATTACACTATAACACGGCAAGAAAAAATCCGCTGTACTGTGCACTTTAAAATACTGTTACTTATTTATATTATAATATTTCATTGCAAACCGTCCAATATGACTGTCAAAAGAGGAATGTACGTAATTATTTATATTAATTGACGATCTATTGAATTTTATCAAGTTTTAGGGTTCAGCACTGTTTTAACTTTCTAATAGTTGAGCGCCTACAAAAATAATCAAAAATCTACATGCACCAATCGGAGTTATTAATATTATAACTATTAATAAATGGGGCTCCACTTTTTTCTGCACAGCGGGATAGTTCTTGGACTTCACCTCACCTGATGTTAAGTGATGATAAGGCCGAAGGTGGAAGCGCACTACAGCCGGAATCCTCATCACTGAGGAAGTGACTATTTTACCTCAAAATGCCGGAACACAACAATTTTTAAATTGTTGTTATGGCGTCAGACTTAGGTAAGATGGTGGTAGCTAGCCAGGCAAACTTGAAATAAGCCCTACCACCAACCAAACCAATTACAAACTGTACCCCCCCTGGGAATCGAACCCGGGACCCCTGCGCCTTAGGGCAAACCACTAGACCACAGAGCGGTTTCAGAGGCCAAATACTAAAACCCTTTAAATACCTACTAAAAATCATTAGGTTTGAACTTTGACAGAAACACTGTGAAACTAAAGCCTAAGATTTTAACCTATCTAAGAAGCGTTTGATTTGAATATTCTCACCCATTCAAATCTTTAGGTACTCACTATAAAGTAAACGCCATTGGAGTCGAAATACAATTTATTAAAAGTCACATTTCTCAATTTCAAAAATCATTTGCTGGTTTTCAAGATTGGATAGTCACGAACGTCATCGCTACTGTATCGCAATCGAATGATCCAAAGTTATTTAGTAGGTTCGGTTCCCAAAATAATGTAAAGTCTACTAACTTGAATAAATAAAATTCTGTTTTCTACGGAACCTCAATATGATTTTGTTCGTTAAAGTGCGTGCCTTATCTTTGACTGACTACGGGACGTTTATGATAGTGCTCTTTTATACTCTGTCCATGTCAATATAAATAAGATGTAAGACAATACAAATAGGTTTTTTCACTCACCAAGAGAGTGTGAAAATGACTCCGTTGATATAAACAAAGGACATGTCCCATTGCGCCTATGTCATTTGCCTCACCATTCTCAAAAAATTAAAGTCTATCGCGTCTTAATCAAAGCAGTATATAAGAGGAGGTATTTTACTCTAGAATCAGATTAATAATTATTTTCTGCATTAAAAAGTGGGATTTTTAAGTTAAAACGCTTTTAAATCACAATTTTTTAACATGATAGTACTATTTACTTACATTTTTTCACAAAATACTTCAAAAAATAACTTAAATGTTTTTGTAATTGTTTTTCTTAATATAAAACAATTCTTGACTGATACTGTACCTAAATAAAATGTAATTAGCAATTTTTTAATTATGAAAGTAATTAAATAAACTGAAATTAGGGCAACGCTGGGACATCTTCTTTATATCAATTAATCATTGGCAGGATCTAATTTATTTTTTTATGAATTTTAGTTTTTTATTATTATAATCAAATTAGATAGGTACGTCTCATATCAGCAGTAGATAGGTACGTTACGTACTAGGAAGTAAATAAATAAAAAATATTTTGTAAGTAAATCAAGATTTTTTTTAAAGTATTCTAAAACTACATAGGTACTTAAATCAGATATGACTACAACATAATTTATAATTTCGGAACAAGTACAATACAATAATAATACCTAATTATTTTTTGCAAAAGTATAGTCAAGATATTAATATCCGCAATTTTACAATTAGAGGCATGAAATAATTTAAAAATAACTTAAAGCAGGAAGTTATTATTTAAACGTATTAGGCACAATATAATTTTAACATTACGCAGCATTAATGGGGTATTTACATGGAGCGACATGTCAATTAGCGCTTTTTAGCGACAATCGCTTGTAAAATCTAATCGCAAACCTAATGTCAATGTGGTAGCGATTTGATTTTACAAGCGATTGTCGATAAAAAGCGCTAATTGATTATAGTCGCCTGCCAAGTTGAGTGGTGTAAATCCCACATAAAAATACGTGTTAAATTAAATCATTCCATATGTCGTGGGCTAATCGTTCAACTGGGCCCTTCGAGATCTGCCTGGGTAGATTACGATGTGCCGGCATTTCATGATCTGGGGCCCTATTTTTGAATCGCTCGTCTGACTTAGTTTTGTCGTATGCGAGTTAAGTCACACTCGTCTTCCAAGTCGCATGATGCCGATTTTCCGTATTTTTGAATCGTTCGTTTTCGGTGCTGCCAATATAAACAAAATGTTGGATTTTATCCGTTCCACTCAGAATCTAGAGAAAACTAGTAATTACCGCAACGAAAACAAAACGTTATATCCATATTTCTATTGGCTGTTACATAAATATCTTTGTTTTTAGTACAAAAGAATGTCGCTCGCCATGCCATATCGCTCGACTGCAAACGAGTGCCCTCACCCACTCGTTGCGGTCGAGCGATTCAAAAATATGGAAAGTCAAATGTCGAACGAAAATCAGTAGAAACAAAGCGCTCGACGCCAGTCGAGTGATTCAAAAATAGGGCCCCTGGCCAATAATTTCATGATGTGCCCAATCAAAAATTAGGCAGATCGATAAAAGCATCATATTCGTCGATTTGCCTTACTGGTACTTGACCACATTGAGATATGGCTGGGCGCATCGTAATATACTTCCGCTCGCGACGCTTGTGGCGCTGTAACGCTGTTTGCGCTCTGTCAGCTGGGTTGCGTTTAGAACCTACGCTCCGAGTGCAACGCTCTATCTAACGGCGTTCCAAACATTAGAGCGAACGTGACGTTCGGTTGACACAACTTTCCCATTCCAAACGTCAGAGCGTTGCAACTTTTTAACCATCAAAATCGCCAAAAAAAGTGGTTGAAAATCGCTCTGACATTTGTCCATAGAAAAAAATGACAATGTCGTTTGGCATTATTCTGTATTTTGATGTTTTTGTGTCTAAGTTTCAAATAGTAAGTAGAACAAATAGTACAGTAGCCCGTAGAACATTTAAATCACGAAAAAGGTTACCGTTTGCCGTTGTGATATAGTTATTTATTACGAAATTATAGATACTATAACCCAAGTTTTAGAGATCGCAACCCGCCGTAACCTATATTTGTATATCTCCAAAATTGATTTTTTTTTATTTTTCGAGGTTTACCACATAGTTTAGCTATTGTCGTGTTCTACTCCTACAGCTTGGTTTGATTGCCACAGATAAAAGTAAGACTATAAAAAGTAGCCATACACAGATTTAAGACCTGATGAAAATGGTTGGACTTTATCTGGTCTTAAATCTGTGTATGATCACTTTCCATAGTCTTACTATTCGCAGTGACAATCAAACAAAGCTGTAGAACACGACAATAGCTAAACCATGTGGTAAACCTTGAAAAATAAAAAAATATCATTTTTAGAGATATACAAATATAGGTTACGGCGGGTTTCGATATGTAAAACTTGGGTTAAGTATCTATAATTTCGTAATAAATAACTATATCACAACGGCAAACGGTAAACTTTTTGGTGATTTAAATGTTCTACGGGCTACTGTACTAAAAGGAAAGTTTAAATTATTAGTATTCCAAATGGAAAACGAAGACTTTGTACTATTAATGACATTTAAAGTTCTTGGTCGTTCCGAACCTTAGAGTGAGTTAGAGTTAAAATTGTGATAAAAAAAAAACAATAACAGTGAGTTAGTTGAAGAAAAAAGTTTTACTAATACTTTGGTCACCCTAGAGTCTGTAGTGTCTAAAAAGTCAGTTTACCTGAGAAATTATTAAATTATTTAAAAAACTCATACTGGTAACCCTGTTGGTGCTGTCAAAATTTTAATTGTAAACATTGAATTTTGAAATACAACACAGAATTTTTACAGCACCAACAGGGTTACCAGTATAAGTTTTTTTTAATAATTTAATAATTTTTCAGGTAAACTGACTTTTTAGACAGACTCTACATACTATTTATCCCATCATGGCTGGTTATACCTTTATTATTACCTCTCTAAAGTTTCATACTGGTTTAATAGTAATAATTTAGCACTTAACCCCAAAAAAACTAAATGTGTTAAATTCTCATTACCTAATGTTGAGCAAACAAAATTAAATATTAATTTGAATGACGATGAAGTCGAGTTTATTGAGAGTACAAAATTTCTAGGTATCACACTAGATTCTCGACTGCAATGGGATCCACATATTGAGGCCTTGTCAAGTAGACTTAGTTCAGCGGCATTCGCTGTTAAGAAAATAAGGCTTTTAACTGATATTGAAACGGCAAGGTTAGTATACTTTAGTTATTTTCATATTGTAATGTCATATGGACTGCTATTGTGGGGCTCAGCTGCCAGTATTGAAAATATTTTTGTACTCCAAAAAAGAGCTGTTCGCGCCATATACAATCTACGGCGAAGAGATACCTTGAGAGAATTGTTCAAAGAAATAAATATTTTAACTTTGGCAGGCCAATACATTTATGAAAATTTAGTTTATGTAAGGAAACACTATGATTCATTTGCTAAGAACAGCAATATTCACCAGTTTAATACAAGAAATAAAGATAAACTTGCCGTTCCAAGATTTAGGCTTGCAAAAACTAGAGGTTCATTTATGGGGAAAGGCATAGCCTTTATTAATAAAGTTCCACAACAAGTGATTGATCTTCCTTTGCATGAATTTAAAAACCATGTTAAAAAAACGCTCATGGGTAAAGGTTATTATAAAGTAGACGATTATCTTAAAGATCAAAATGCGTGGAAATGATGTAACACATAACTTGCTACTATAAGTACTTTGTTGAAGTAATATAACAATAAGTCTATGTTGTTGCCAATAATCCTGTCACCCTGTTGTAATTATTTGGTAACGATATATTAAAGTTTGTAAATATCGTTACTTATGGCTGTTACAGCTGATAAGTTTCTTGCGCCCGTTCTTCTTGTCAGCTAAAAAAGTCTGGAACGGGTGGTAGGAAAATATAGACGATTCAAAAGTACTTAATAATTAAGTTTATTTGAATAAAGCTTATTTGACTTTGACTTATTTGACTTTGACATTATCTAATAGAATAATTATTATCTTAACTTCATTTTATTTGCTTGTACTTTCGCCACCCTACAGAATCGATTTGCCCAAGCATGGCCGGGCAAATCGTCAAACGTATGCTTTGAACGATATGGCGGGTTTTGAAAAGGCAAATCAAGAAATGCCGGCGTATCGTGATATGCCCAGGCAGATCTCGATCGGCCCAGTTCAACGATTGGCCCACGACACATATATACGGTTCACCCGAGCCTGTCTAAAAACTCAGTTGCAATGAGAAATTATTAAATTATTTATAAAAACTTATACTGGTAACCCTGTTGGTGTTGTCAAAATTCTAATACATAGCTTTACTCAATGGGGTTGGCAACGCAAAGCTAATCGCAGATGGCGCCAGCGGCGATCTAACCGCTATCAATACTTTGATTGGTTAAAATATTTCACAAATGACATTTGATATTTGAAACATCCAATAAAATGTATTGGTACAACCGCTTGTGTCGCCATTAGTTCCTCAGTTTCCATCCCCATTTTATTTAGATGTGTATTGGTGGGGTTGGGGTGGTTGGGGAGGTTGGGGATTTAGGTGGGTATAAAAATTACCTACCCTTGAAATTACCCATGTAAACTGACTTTTTAGACAGACTCTAGAGTGCGTTTCATCGGTTATTACCTATGTTGGTACCCCTGAAATTTATTATTATTGCGATGGAATAAGGTTCAAAATTGAATAAATTTCAGGGGTACCAACATAACGCCATAGGTAATAACCGATGAAATGCACTCTACCGCGACATCAGTATTCAATGCGTTTACTAATAAACAATACTTGCATCATACAAAGTCATAATAGTGAATCCTATCCTATCCTATTTTAAATAGTGTCTAAGCAACTGTTTAAGTGTAAACATTCAATAATAAAGTGAAATCTCAAATCGTGGGTTTTCTTCAAGACACTCCATCTAACTACTAAACTTCAATTTATTGGTGTATTGAGTACGTGGTCAACTAAGCGGCTTATACACCATAAATAATATGAATATGTCAAAAATAATGGAAATTGGTAGGTACCTAATAGTAGAGATTTTCATTGATTTCACCATGCACCATTAACAACGGTGAATATTATATAAAATTGTCAACTAAACAAAAACTAACGTAAATATATAAATATATGGCAAACTTTACAATTTAAATACTAAAATCAAAAAAAGTTTTATCTTATTACAATCTCATATTACAGTTCTGGAGTTTCCATAGAAGTAGGTAACTCCCCCGTACTATATGACCTCCTTCCACGGTGAATAGATTTTCTTGATTTGTAAAATGTATACAAAATGAAACATACCAAAATCACAAGAATTAACCCTAGACAAATGTTGGTTAATATTGCTGGTATAAATTCCATGACAGATTTGTCATCATCGTAAGTTGACCGCTCAGCAACAATATTATCCTGTATGGCCCTAGAAGTGGATGTAGCAACATATGTATTGGCAATACCAATTTTCTTCTCTATGTCATCTATTTTCCTATATATATTATTTTCAATATTGAATAAATCATCAAAATTACTAACGTTTTTGGGAGGTATTTTCAGATTTAAACTCATTAAGATTTTTTCTAGCAAATGGTTAGTACTTTTTAATTGATTTTGAATATTATCTCTTTGTTTTATAAGCAGTGAGCTATGATTGATTAGTGCGGACAATTTGTTATCATAATCATTAGTTAGTATTTGAATTTCTCGTGAAATGTTGATTAATATATGAGAATAACTGTCAGTCGACTGAGCGGGGTAGACGTTTTTATTTTCTATTTTATGTAACGCCTCCCTAATATCGGATAATATTTCGCGGTCATTTTGTAAAACACCTTGTCTCTGATCGTTTTTATATAAAACTTCAGATAAACAGCTAATACCGTCGACATTTTCTTTATTACTGTCATATTTATTAATAGCGGTTATGTTAAACGCAACACTTTTCTTAAAATTCACTAATATTTCGCATGGAATAAAATTTCCACCTATACTCAACTCCTCTAAATTCGTACCAGCAAATTCTTCAGTACTTATAGAATTGATGTTGTTATTATCAATCATTAGTACTCGAAGGGAGGTAACTTCATAAAACCGTTCACTGTCTATAATTTTTATATTATTGTATGATAAATCTAATTCATATAATTTAAGAAGGCCACTAAGCGCTCCGTATGAAACAGCCGTGAGAGAATTATGGGAAATATTTAACTTCTGTAGATACTCATTATCCTTGAATGCTCCTGGTTGAATTAAACTTATATTATTGAAGCTAAAGTCAATTATTTCTAAGTTTTTTAAATTTGAAAATGCGCTGTACTCTATTCTTCCTATGTTATTGTTACTCAAAATGAGAAACTGTAAATTAATAACCGATCTAAAATTAAGTGATGTAACATTTGTAATATTAGAATTCGACATTACCAAGTGTGAAAGTGAAGTAGCCCTGATGGCCTGCATTTGAATCCTACATCTAAGCCCTGATAAATTTATTTCTTTTAAATCTTTATTCTGTGCAATAGAAGAAACGTTAAAAGCCATATCTTCATTGTCTGAAATGTCTAAAAAACGTAGATGTCTCAGATTTTCAAAAGCTTCGTCGTGAATACTTTTAATAATGTTATGCGAAAGATCTAGTTTTGTTAAGCCTGCTAGACCAAAGAATGTGTTACTCATGATAGCCTTTAAAAAATTATGATTAATCAATATTTCTTTAAGATTTATTAAATCATTCCAATTTATTTCTACAGTTTTAAGTTGGTTGTATGATAAATCAAGGGAGTCAACATTACTTATACCAATAAAAGAGTTAAATTGCAACTCCACTAGTTTGCTTCGAGAAATTTTAAGTATTTTTAGTTCTACCATTCCCGCGAAGGAGCCATTTTGAACAGTGTTTAGTTGGGTATCAGAAATATCCAATGTAGGAAGAGAGATTAGACCATCGAAAGTATTCTTTTCTAATGTTTCGTTTGACGGATTACCAGACATATTTAGATTAGTCAGTTCGTGAAGTGATTTAAATATCTTAGGGTCTAATTTCCTTATTTTGTTATTTGACAAATCCAAAAAATGTAATGCATTTAATCCCTGGAAGTTGGCATTGTGTGTTTGATTAATCATATTATTTCGCAATATTAGTAAATGTAGTTTAACCAAATCTGTTGTATCAAAATGCAAGTCTATAATTTGGTTGTCGGATAAGTCCAATATGGTTAAACTTATTAAGTTAGTAAAAGTTTTGTCAGATATTGTCCGCAATTTATTTTTATTAAGTAACAGCTCGTTTATAAAGTCAAGGCCATGAAACGCAGAATTTTCTAAAACTGTCAATTGCTGTTTACTTAAATCTAATTTAGTAACTCTTCCCAGACCTTCAAAGATTCCTTTTGAAAGAGCGCCTTCTAAATTATTTCCCATAATATCGAAAAATTGAATATTCTTACCCTTAAACATATATAGTGGTAAACATTTTAAATTATTTTGTGAGATGTCAATATGCTCTAAATTGCTGTTATTTGCAAAATTAATTTTGCTTATGTCCTGCAAGTTGTTCTTGCAAAGTTTGAGGAATTGTAATGAATTCATGTTTCTAAACGCTGAGCTTTCAATGGATACGATTGAGTTGTCACTTAAGTTTAAGTCAGTAATTTCTTGGAGAATCTCAAAATCGTGATATTTAATTTCCTCGAGTTTATTATGACTTAAATCAAGTTTCTGTAGTTTAGCGAATCTGAATAAAGCTCCATTTACTTCAGTTAATTGATTATATGACAGATACAAAGAGGTCAACTTTTTTAGACCTTCAAATGAAGGTACTCCCAGAATATTTATAAAATTGTGTGACAAATCTAAAGTAAGTAATTCAGTTATATCACTAAAAATGGCATTTGGTATAGTGACGAGATAATTGTGAGACAAATTCAATGTGCGTAGTTTGTGGAAGACATTAAAGTTGCCAACATGAATGGTGTTTATCTTATTGTATGACAAATCTAGTTGTTCAAGGTTTGACAATTCATAAACGTTGTAAAGTTTAGCAGTTGTCAAATAGTTTCGTGATAAATTAAGATTGGTCAAATGATTCATGGCTTTTAAATTTGGTGTAACATTATATTCATTACTACTAAGATCTAAACTTTTAATTAAATTTATAATTTGGCCATTTGCTTTGGGCACTTCGTCACCTTGACCTTTATAAGTAACGAATAAAGCGTAATAATAGTAACCGTCATTATATATGCTGAAGCAAAACATATTTCCGTTGAATCCCCTTCCATACTGACTAAAATCGTTATTAATTTCATTCAAACAATTCAGGTCGTAGATGCAGTGTGAATACTGCCCTTGGTTTTCCGTTGCAACCATTTGAGCCGGATGGATCTAATGAACTGCTGAAACTGAATGTATCAGGAATAGCAAAATCCATATTCCTTAAACGAAAAATAAAATTTATTAATATTTGTTAGTTAAAAAAAACTTTACAAAATAATATACCTAATTGAGCTTCTCATGTTACTATCACAGTCAGTAGTCAGTACATCTTTAGCTGTGTTTTATTCTGTTTATTCAACTCTACGAAGAAAATGCAAAATTTTATTTCTGTCTCAAAAAGCAAGAAGTTAGAAAATTAATAGTACCTACCTATCTATCTGATAAGATTCTAATATGATTGAAAATGTTTCATAAATTCTCGAATAACATAAATACAAACCAAAATCTTTTTATTTAAGACATTGCCGGTAAATCAGACAATTTACGACCTCTCCGTCGTGTTATGGTTGCACCAACTAGTGCTCAGAACGCGTCATGGCTTTTCTTCATTTCCACAACGCGTTGTGGCCGTTTGGTATGTTGACCACGATGCGAATTTTGCTTTGTGGTATTTCTATGATTACCACAACGCGTTCTGGGCGTTTTTATAAGAGCCATGACCCGAATTTCGCGTTGTGGTATTTTGGCAGTGACCAGAACGCGTTGCGAGCATTTTTTCGCTCAAAGATCGAAATCGGTCTTTGAGCCTAACATATACATTGCCTAGGTAAAGTATGAAATAGACAATAATATTCATACTATTTCATATATTACCTGGAAGGTCCAGGTATTGTATATAATGCCTAGGCATTTATGCATGTATAAAAGCACGTGCTTTTACACATTGCCAACTTTTCAAAGAATTTTTGATACAAATCAGTAATGTTTTATTTAGAAAAGTTTCATACAAAATTGCCTTTTCAGGAAAATTACTATGTTGTCTGATGGTATTTATTGTTTCTAGTTACTAACCGACATGAGTAAACTGTGCATAGTTGTATGCAATTTATGTAGAATCAAAGATTTATATTTTCAAATAATATCTAATGAATAGTTACTCACCTATTGCGTTTTTCATTTTCAAACATCAAAGCAACATAGAATTACCGCTTCAAAAACCTGCAACTGTAAAATATTCAATTAGTAATTAGGTAATTTACGTTATTATTCATTAATAGAAGCTAAGATAGTACAATAAGAAAAAATAAATCTTATGATAGTACCTAGAACCATTATCACTTTGATAAACCACATCCTTAAGGAATGGGGAATGTCCGAAAAACATCAAATAGGCTGAATATTTTTTTATAGGTAGGAATAAGGTTCTTTAGTAAAAGAAAAAAGTTTCAGTATATTCGGTTGCGTGAAAAAAATTGAAAAATTGAAGTCTTCTCGACTTCACAAATGTACGAAAGTAACAGCAGAATGGAGATTATACCTTTGCCACCACCTGCCACAACCACAACATGGTATTAAAAGAAAGTTTCAATACAAAATGTGAAAACTTTTTTTTTAATACGTGTTGTGGTTGTAGCAGTGAGCGGCAAAAGTATAATCTCCATTCTGCTGTTACTTTGTACATTCGTGAAGTTGAAGAGACTTTAATTTTTTAACACTTTTTCACGCAACCGAAAATTCTGAAACTTTTTCTATTACTAAGGGACGTTATTCCTATTTATAAAAAAATATTCAGCTGATTTCATTTTTTCGGACATTCCCTATTCCCCTATAAGTACAATGTGTTTATGAATTAATGCAAAATGAGAAAACTGTTTCTTTGGACCATCAAACTCATTTTGCGTTAATTCATTACCACCTTGTATATCCACTAGCGCCGCCAATATATTTTTCAACACACTTGCTCGTAAAGTGAGCCCTAATACATAGCTTTTAGGGCCATAAACCGAACTATAACAAACGCGTGCAATAATATATAAAACACTAGTTGTTTATAGAATTATCCCTACAAAGTTAAATAGGTACCTTACTGCAAGTTCTATGCGAGTAAACAGAGCATTCCCAATTTAACCGGGTAAATAGTAATTTTTTTTAAGTAACAACAAAGAGGTTTTATGCCGCTGAAAATTCATTTGCATTTTTGGAATAAATAAATGTGTAGGTCCTTAATTAAGTCAAACAAATATTTATTATTTTCAAATTATTCCTAATTTATAATATTTTGTTATAAAATATTAAAATATTAGCATTTTATCACCTAAATTTATAATTTTGAAGTAGGCTGTATGCTCACTAACCTCTTTGTTCGCAAAATATTTTTGCATTGGTCGCGTGAAAAAAATAAAAAAAAAACCAACGCGCCTTTTCTCATCATGATTATCATTTTGTTTTTGTCGTATTTGTTGCTGTGTGGTAAATTACTTAAGTTTTTTCCTCGCAAATGTGTTGAAAAACGTCGTATGAAACTCGTGAGCTTTTACTCATTGCACACTCGGCTGAGTTACGCCCTCGCCTGCGGCTCGGGCTGCAACCCACAGCCTTGTGTGCAATGACCAACCTAAGCTAACTTGTATCATAATGTACTATAATTTTATAAATACATGAATAAAGACAAAATTATACATTACTAGCGGCCGCCCGTGACTTCGTCTGCGTGGAAAGTTTTTTATCTATCCATCGGGAATCATACTTTTTCGGAATGAAAGATATCCTATTGTCCTTCTCTGTACCCCTGACAAAGTGTATGTTAAATTTCATGATGATCGGTTCAGTAGTTAAGATGCGAAGGCGTAACAAACAAACAAAATAATAAACAAACAAACGGACTTTCGCATATTAATATATTTCATGCATTTAATAAGGATGAGCCTCCTTTTAAATAAAAAAAAACTTTTCAAGATTTAAATAAATAATAAATATTTACTTACCTGGTTCTTTATTTTTAACCAAATCTTTGTCGAACACAGCAGCACTGTTTAATTTATAAATAAAATAATAAAGATAAGAAAGAAAAGTAAAAATGATTTTATATAATTAAGACTTAAGTAAGTATAATATTGTATTGCGAACCGTCCAATATGACTGTCAAACAAGGAATGTAGGGCTTATTTATATTTCGACTAAGACGGGATAATTAGGATCGAATTTCACTTAGTTTAAGTTCGTTTGAACATTTAATAATGATCTATTGAATTTTATCGAGTTTAGGGTTCAGTATTGTTTAATGCGGTATTTACACGGGTTGACTTGGCTGGCAGGCGACTTGCTGGTAGATTTTGGCCAATGAGCTTTTTTATCGACAAATAGCTTGTAAAATCTAATCGCAAACCTGATTTCAATGAGGTGGCGATTCGATTTTACAACCGATTGTCGATAAAAAGCGCCAGTTGACGTGAATTGACCAGCAAGTCGCCTGCCAAGTTGACCCGTGTAAATGCCGTTTTAGGTTTTTTAATAGTTTAGTGCTAACACAATTAATCAAACATCCACATTCACCGATTGCAGTAAATGGTGCCACTTGGCCAAATACTAAAATGCTTCAAATACTAAATATCCTAAATATAGTTCCTATGTGGATATTTAGGATTTTAAGATTTCAATGTACCTTATTTTATGCAAATAAAATTATCTTTATCTGATTATCTATCTTTTCAAGGGTTGAAAGAAACATTATGAAACTAACAGCTCCCTAAAAAAACCGGCCAAGTGCGAGTCGGACTCGCGCAAGAAGGGTTCCGTACCAAAAAACCGCAAAAAATAATAATCACGTTTGTTGTATGGGAGGGAGCCCCCCTTAAATATTTATTTTATACTGTTTTTAGTATTTGTTGTTATAGCGGAAACATATATAGATATTTCTTAAACATGAAGATATATTTATTATATAATATTATATTAAATAATATTTTGTCTTAAGTCTATTCTTCATGAGTTATGATGCAAAGATGGGCGCCATTTGTGGTCATCTTTCGTGATTCGAACTATAAGGGTCCCGTTTTTAACCTTTGGGTACGGAACCCTAAAAAGGGAACTTAGCCTAAGATTGCACCTAGCTAAGAAGCGTTTTAGTATTCAGTCACACAACTATACTCACTAAAATGTAAACGCTATTGGAGTCGAAATACAACTAATAAGTCTCATTTTGGAATTTTACTAATTTATTTGCGGTTTTTCACGATTGCTTTGTCACGAACGTCAGCGCTACTGAATTGGGATCGAACGAGATACATTATTTAGTGGGATTGGTTCCCATAATAATATAGACAGGGTGTCCCAAAACTTTGCCACACGGAGGGAAAGTACTTAGGTACCTTAAATATTGAAGATACGAAATTTTACTGAAAGAAGACTTCATTTTCTTTTTAAAAAGAAACGGAACTGCATTCAAAGATTTTTTTTTAAATCGCATACGATTCGATACAAATTGAGACAATCCGTAATAATCAAAATTTAAATGTTGAATTTCATGGTCTTCCTTTTGATAAAGATGCTGTGTCTCTTAACAAAAAATAATCTCTATGACCCTTTCGATTGGTATCGTAAAAATGAATATTTTTTTTCGTTTTTGGTGGGTTTGATTCCTGGTTAAGACAGGTGATTTTTCAAAAATCTTTGAATGCAGTTCCAATTATTTTTAAAAATAAAATGAAGTCTTCTTGCAGCTAAATTGTCCATCTTCAATATTTAAAGTACTTTTCCTCCATGTGGCAAAGTTTTGGGACACCAGTACATAGGTACTGTGTAACTTGTATAAATAAAAATCCGTCCAGTCTACGGAACCTCAATATGATTTTGTTCGTTAAAATGTGTGCTTATGTATCTATGACAGATGAGACATTCATGTTAGTTATACTTTGTCCGTGTGAATATAAATAAAATTTAAGAGAATAAGTACAACAAAATGCATGCAAAATGCAATGGTTTTTGAAGTGAAAATTTCTTTAGCGGAGTTGTACGCTTTTTTGTAATGGGGAAAAAATGGTAAACTTGCGTCAGTAAGAATCACGTGACCCTGGTCAAAAATTCGTAAGACGGATGTGACGGATGGAGAGTAGACAGCCAGCGGCGGAAGTATCCCCCTCTCTTTCTATGGGGCGCGATGAAAATAGCGGCGCGTTATTTTAAGACGTAAACACTTGTGTCACCATAGAAATGCGCTAATTTTTTAATTCAATGTCAAAACTCTAGATTTTTTATCAAGCTATGGATAAGACTTTCGTACAATACTGTTCTGTATTCGTAAATTCGTAAGACGGCGATTCGTGCAAAATTATTCCCTAACCATTCCAAAATATCAAAAATGCACAACGTTAATATTCAAGTTTCACTTCTGCCGGCACTCCCGGAGTGCAACCCGATTTTTTCCCCACCAAGAGAGGGTAGATAATATTGAGAAAATAGTGGCTAATGGATTTGAAAAGTATCCGAATTGGGCACTTACTTGCCTACTATCTGTTTTGAAAAAAAAAACCCTTTAGTCTACTAAAGGTGCGCGTCCTAGTATCGGAATTGAAGCAGACGGAGCGGACGGATTTGTTGCTTTGTATGGATTTCTATGGCACTGCGTCACCTGCGTGCACTGCATCGGAATTTCAGCGCTATAGAAATCCATACAAAAAATGACAAATGTCGACGCTCCGTTCCGCGCCGTGAGTTCGTTCCGATTCCGGTGTAGTGAACGCGCAACTTTAATGACATCCATGGGAGGATGATTCCTACGCTTTGGAGAATGTAGTGTTTTATCTAAAAACATTACTGCCTATTTTCTGGTCTATCAGCGGTGCTGATAGAATTGTACACCTCGTACTTACTCATCTATAAGGTGGAACAATATTATAACTACCGGCACGTAACTTGGCAAGAAAAGAACGAGACAAAAGATGCGCAGTAGCTACAAACACTAAACTCGGCGCATGTTTTGTCTCATATTTGTGTTGCCAAGTTATATGCCGGCACCTATATCTAACAGTACTGAAACAGGTGATTATGTACCTAGCTTACTTCCGCAAACAACACATGCAAGATGCACCACTCGCCCGCAAAAAATGCACATGCATGCACACCACAATATATACAGTGCACAAACCTGCATTTAGCCAGACAGCAACACATCTTCACCAATTAGACTACTCTACACGTGTTTCGCCCCAACCCGGAGCATCCTCAGGAGTTAGATCGTGCGTAAACCAACACCGTAGTTGGTGTAGGAGCAAGGTGTGTTGCTGTCTGGCTAAATGCAGGTATTGTGCACTGTATATTTGGCTTTGTATCTTGCACGTATTGTTTTCGGAAGTAAGCTACATAATATTTCTTTTTTCAAAATAGTTTGGGACTTCTGCCAAGTGACGCCTGATTCAAACTGAAGTTGCTTAAACTGAACAACTTTCTTCAAGCAACATAAGTCGAAGGACGAAATAAAATTCATACTCCGTGCTTAGAATAATAACACCTAGAACGATAGTTCTTTACAAAACGCACTGTCAAAAGTGAGGCAACTAAAACAGCCAAAATGGCGCCGTTTTCAGATTGTTATTCTACATTATTACCTAATCATACCGATTAAGTACAAAACAGTTTCAATTTTCTTACATTTATAAGACTAGTTACTATATTATTGGGTTTCAGTTACGATTAGTTAACGTATGAAGGGTGTAAATTTGAAAACTAAGCCATTCTGGCTTGGTATTAGTTGCCTCACTTTGCATACGAGGACACGGCTTCTAGGTGTTATTATTCTAAGACTCCGTGTCGCTTCGTGTGCGCGCTTCCATATAAACCCGTGGACTTGATGTGAGAGACAAAACAGTTGCTGGGCGACTAAGTTGCCCGTGTGCGATAGCGCTTAGTAAGACGAGCAACTTTTGTCGCCGCAACTATTTTGTCTCTTACGTGGTTTGTATGAAAAGTTGCCGACGATCGCGTCGTTTCGTGTGCGTGCTTTCATATAAACCAGTGGACTTGATATGAGAGATAAAATAGTTGCGGATACAAAAATTACTCGTGTGCGGTGGCGCTTACCTACTATGGAAAGGCGAAAAAAAATATAGTTTTTCTTCTGGAGTTCTTTGGAGAAAGTTATCACCTGTTTCAGTTCTGTTAGATAATTTTGTTCTATTATAAAAGTCAGTAGTCGCCTCTAACGTTACCATAGGCGTCGGCATAATCAGGCCAGTTTTTCGGAGAAGTCATGATATTATGAAATTCTATTCACTTCTCAAGCTTACGCGCTCACTAGACATGAAATAAAACAATTTTTAACGGATACTAGCGCGGTTTTATTGAAAGCACTTTGGTAATTAGTTGGTATTTGGTTTGATTTTTGGTTTTCCCGACGTTTCGGCAACTTTGCAGCTGCCGTGGGTGGTCACGGGGGACTGAAGCCACCCGTGAGTCTACCCTCAAGCGATGAATTTTTTTAGACGTTCAGAAATTAAAATTTTAACAAAATTTTTGAATGTTTTATGTTGGTTTATAATTTAATTTTATGAATTATTTAGTGCTAAAAAGAGAGAGAATCTACTGAAGCTACCACCATTTCATAAAATTGGGAGGCCCCTCCAAGAAAGAAATGGCGAAAGAAAACTTGGAGAGGAAAACCGACCTCCGTCTTTTATATTAATTTATTTATTTGCAAAAGGAACTAACTGTATCATTAGATCTTACAGTGTGTGTGAGGGGCTTAAGCTTGTGAATGATGGGGTCCCAAGCTGGTGGAATTTTCCAACCATCATCTCTATTGAAATTAGGGTATTTATTTATTTCAATAGCCTCGCGGAGCATTCTAGGAATAAATCTACGTTCCCTAGCAAGGATTTGGGGTTTGTCAAATCTAATATAATGGTTGGGCCCATCAAAGGCGTGTTCACTCACTGCAGACTTGTTATCGCGCCTATGTTTCATGTCAGCTATATGCTCTTTGACGCGGGTCCCTATGCTTCTCTTTGTTTGCCCGATATAGGAGAGCCCACAGTCACAATCTAGTTTGTAGACGCCTGCGGCTTGAAGGGGGATATTACACTTGACAGGTCGTAAGAATTGGTTGATCTTCTTCGGCGGCTTGAAGTAAGTTTTGATTGACGCTCGCTTCAGAATTCCTATTCCTATATCGGGCAAACAAAGAGAAGCATAGGGACCCGCGTCAAAGAGCATATAGCTGACATGAAACATAGGCGCGATAACAAGTCTGCAGTGAGTGAACACGCCTTTGAGGGGCCTAACCATTATATTAGATTTGACAAACCCCAAATCCTTGCTAGGGAACGTAGATTTATTCCTAGAATGCTCCGCGAGGCTATCGAAATAAATAAATACCCTAATTTCAATAGAGATGATGGTTGGAAAATTCCACTAGCTTGGGACCCCATCATTCACAAGCTTAAGCCCCTCACACACACTGTAAGATCTAATGATACAGTTAGTTCCTTTTGCAAATAAATAAATTAATAAAAAAGACGGAGGTCGGTTTTCCTCTCCAAGTTTTCTTTCGCCATTTCTTTCTTGGAGGGGCCTCCCAATTTTATGAAATGGTGGTAGCTTCAGTAGATTCTCTCTCTTTTTAGCACTAAATAATTCATAAAATTAAATTATAAATCAACATAAAACATTTAAAAATTTTGTTAAAATTTTAATTTCTGAACGTCTAAAAAAATTCATCGCTTGAGGGTAGACTCACGGGTGGCTTCAGTCCCCCGTGACCACCCACGGCAGCTGCAAAGTTGCTGAAACGTCGGGAAAACCAAAAATCAAACCAAATACCAACTAATTACCAAAGTGCTTTCAATAAAACCGCGCTAGTATCCGTTAAAAATTGTTTTATTTCATGTCTAGTGAGCGCGTAAGCTTGAGAAGTGAATATGTCAACCAGTACGGACTGGATGTTGCAAACAAATTCCGTCGGTTGGAAGATCTTATGACGAAGCGCGCAAGAAGAATAACATCATTAAACTTCTTGAAGAGATGTCGTGATCAAGATCTCATACCGCACTGTGTCAGAATTTCTCCAAAACATGACATACGAGGGAGCGCCAAGATCTTACAACAGGCAAGCAAAAAGTTACTCGTGAGTCTTATCCACCAACATCGCTCCGATTTAGTAACATTAAATCAACAAATAGATCGCTTGTCCAATGACTTAAAAATACAACTTGCCACGGAGGACTTTAACCATTACATTCTGGTGCTTAATAAATGTGAAACAGCCGCATACAACGAATGTAAGCATAGACAAATTTCTAAATATGAGAAGTTGCACAAACTTCATCATGCATTTCCGAACCATAGAGTAGAAAATGACACCCGTCAATATCAAACCCGTGCTGTTGTCAATTTATCAAAACAAATATTGGATGAACCGACTTTAAAAGTATTAAATAAGGGTCTAAATTTCGCGGTAACACCTCGCAGAATACCGTATGAGAATATTATCTGCAACGTAGAGGATTGTCAAGTTAAAAACCAAATCAAAAAAGACGACAGTGAAGCTATTCGTCAAGATATTTCATCCGTTTTACGACGTAGTAAACTGCCCAAACACAATCTTCCATATGATGAACACGTCGCGTTAAAGAACTTACGCACTAGACCAGAATTAACTATCCTCCGAGCTGATAAAGGTAACGCAACGGTAGTTATGGATACGTCGGATTATAACACAAAAATTAAAGAACTTTTAAGCGATGAGAAAACATACAAACATGTCAATTGTGATCAAACCACCAAAATCCTTAATAAAACGAAAGAACTCATCAAAAACCATTCAGAAAAGTTAGATCTGGACGTCGATTATCTTATTCCATCCTGCCCTACACCGCCGAAACTGTATGGGTTACCAAAAATACACAAAGACAACGCTCCGCTACGTCCCATAGTAAGTCAAATTGACTCACCAACCTACAAATTGGCTAAACACGTAGCGAAAACACTCACTCCACTGAGAGGTAACACATCAGCCTTTGTAAAAGATTCCTACCATTTTGTCAGTGAGATACAACATCTACATCTCGCTGATGATGAAACTATGGTTAGTTTTGATGTTCAGTCCTTATTCACATGCTTACCAGTACAGGACTGTATTGATATCATCAGGAAAAAGCTAGTTGATAACAACATGCCAATTGAATATGCAGAACTACTAGAATTATGCCTAACATCTGGCTATCTGTTATGGAACGAGGAGTTCTACGTGCAAGTGGATGGCGTAGCAATGGGCTCTCCTGTATCCCCCATTGTTGCTGACATTTTCATGGAGGATTTTGAGGAGAAAGCACTAGCCACAGCACCTGTGACTCCCCGGTTCTACAAACGGTACGTAGATGACACTTTCACAATACTACCTAGAGACAGTGTCCCTGCATTTCTCAACCATCTTAACTCCATAAACCCCAACATACAATTTACTATGGAGTTAGAAGCAGATAGTAAACTAGCTTTCCTAGACATTCTCATTATCAGGAATCCGAACCAAACCTTGAGCCATACAGTGTATCGTAAAGCAACCCATACAGAGAGATACCTTAATGGTGACTCTCACCATCATCCTATACAGTTAGCTACCGTAGGGAAATCTTTGTTTCAGAGAGCCCGCGGCATCTGTGATAAACAACACCTGACTGCTGAGCTTCAGCATGTCAAACAAGTACTGCGTAACAACAAATTGCAAGTACCACGCCTTCATCACAAAAAACGCGCCAAACCAGCCACAGTAGAGCGTCAACCTGCCGTCCTACCATACGTGAAGGGTGTCACTGACAAGATTGGAAACATTCTGAAGCGAGCGTCAATCAAAACTCACCTCAAGCCGCCGAAGAAGATCAACCAATTCTTACGACCTGTCAAGTGTAATATCCCCCTTCAAGCCGCAGGCGTCTACAAACTAGATTGTGACTGTGGGCTCTCCTATATCGGGCAAACAAAGAGAAGCATAGGGACCCGCGTCAAAGAGCATATAGCTGACATGAAACATAGGCGCGATAACAAGTCTGCAGTGAGTGAACACGCCTTTGAGGGGCCCAACCATTATGTTTATTATGTGAAGAAGACTGTATTAGTTATTATAATTAAACATTGTAATATCAGAGTAAAAAAGAAAAGAGTCAATGATATACAGCTTTTAAAGCTACAGTAAAAAAGAGAAAATAAGAAATAAAAGAACGAAAAATGGCAAAAAAAAGTCCTGCCAAAAAGCGGGGAGAAAGTAAAAAAAAAAAAAAAAAAAAAACCATTATGTTAGATTTGACAAACCCCAAATCCTTGCTAGGGAACGTAGATTTATTCCTAGAATGCTCCGCGAGGCTATCGAAATAAATAAATACCCTAATTTCAATAGAGATGATGGTTGGAAAATTCCACCAGCTTGGGACCCCATCATTCACAAGCTTAAGCCCCTCACACACACTGTAAGATCTAATGATACAGTTAGTTCCTTTTGCAAATAAATAAATTAATATAAAAGACGGAGGTCGGTTTTCCTCTCCAAGTTTTCTTTCGCCATTTCTTTCTTGGAGGGGCCTCCCAATTTTATGAAATGGTGGTAGCTTCAGTAGATTCTCTCTCTTTTTAGCACTAAATAATTCATAAAATTAAATTATAAATCAACATAAAATATTTAAAAATTTTGTTAAAATTTTAATTTCTGAACGTCTAAAAAAATTCATCGCTTGAGGGTAGACTCACGGGTGGCTTCAGTCCCCCGTGACCACGGCAGCTGCAAAGTTGCCGAAACGTCGGGAAAACCAAAAATCAAACCAAATACCAACTAATTATGAAATTCATCAGATCAGAGGCAAGAACCGGAACCGCTTACCGTCAAAGGGGTTTTTGATTGGGTATTTCATAGGCTTGTTTTCAAAAACCCTACCAATACGGTAACCCTATCGAAAGGGTAACCCAAGTAAACTTACCGAATACGAAAACCCTGTCAGGGAAGCATATAAGCAAAATCTAACTCTCGAGTTTTGATGGTGATCTCTGATTGGTCAAGAAACTCAGTAGTTAGGTTTTGCGCGCAAAGTCTAACTCCCCTGTTTCGCGCTAGTTCGATAGTGATCTCTGATTGGTCAAAAAACTCAGTAGTTAGGTTTTGCCCGCAAACTCTACCTACTGAGTTCCCATCCACCAATGAGCGGGCTTCAAAATTCAGTTGTCAACTGTCTGAACACGACTGTGGTAGCGTATTTTTTCTTCTACTCTTCCAAGTGTTTACGAATATAATCCAGTAACCCAGATCTGTACGCAAAGGTTCATTTTTCTGCTAAACTAAATAGTTCGGAGGACTGTGGTGTGTAGATACAAACTGACTGTACCGTATTGCGACCTTCGGTACTAAGGTTTGATGACTGTCGTGGTCTAATTTCGGAAATTACTTCAGGACTTGGAAATAAAAGATACTCTTGCGTTGAAAACCATTTGGCGTCTATATTATTTGAATTTTGAAAAAGGTACAACGATCGAGGAGAGAAGGGTGAGGAACAATGTATTGCTACCAATGGCAGCGCCGGTTCGATTCCCGCGTCATGTAGCGCGACGGTGATTGGGTGAAGACGATTTGCGTTCCGTTCCTCGCTTCTAAGCCTCAACATGCCCCCGGCCTTGAAAGCAGTCGCTTTCGAAGTCTTCTAACGCGTAGGCTCCTCCTCGTGAATGAGAGGGCAGATCTTGGCGAATGCATGTCAAACATCGCCCGAAGTCGTCTGTCTCGCATTCTTGAAACGCCATCCTTGCCCGGGATGGTTCTGTGCACTCGCCCCAAGCTCCACTTCAGAGGTGACAGGTTGTTCTCCATCTCATGTCGTCTCAAACGTTGAGCTGGAACATCAGTAAGGTCGTCGCAAGTTGGCGCTGCTAGTGATCGACCAACCAGAAAGTGGAATGGAGTTAAATGAGAAAGGATTTTAGGATCTATGGATAGTGGAGACGGTCTGGAGCTTAGGACAGTTTCAATTTGTGATAGCAATGTGCTAAACTCTTCAAATATAAGTTGCGCTTTACCTACAACACGACAAGTAGGTTGCAAGAATTTACTCCTGCCTCCCACAGACCACCAAAGTGAAGCGAATAGTATAAAAGAAAAAAGTAGTATAAACGAAAATTTATATTATTGTTAGTGGCAAATTCTTCAATGTCGTAATTACATGCGTATATATAAAAAAAAACTATTCATCAAAGATATTGCGACCACGTCGCAAAAACATCCTATAAGCGCTAGTAAATATGCCTCAGTAGTGAGGCCAGTCACTAATTCTAAATAAACCGCGCGAGTTACAAAGTACACAAACAAGCAAACGTATGCCTTTGAAGATCGAGCCCCCTTACCTTTACGGTTAAGTATGAGCACTGGCCCGCACCGCAACCCACTCCGCATCGAATATAATATGGAAAAACTAGGCGACAAGTTGCCCATCAGAGGCGTTAGTGTTTTACACGTTATAAAATTAGCAACAACCTTCCTAGCGTAGCTTCCACCACCAAGAGGCCACCAGGTTTCGCGTAAACCATATAAGGCCTGGGGTCCAACGTGGAGAAGCCGAAGGTGCCCAACGCGAAACAACAACAACAAGGAAAAGTAATGTTTACAAGATATTGAAATTGCGTATATTTTATTATAGGAAAATTCATTTGATTTTCTACGAATGATTTTATCGGCATCGATTAAACAAATTTTATTTTTAATATGCGAACCATTGAGTAGTAGCGTATATTCGGCAGGAAAACCTTCCGTCCGAGACCAACGAATTAAAGATGTTTCTAATTTATCCACACCAATAACGCCTATGCCTGTCCGCCTGCCATTTATGTTTCGTTCTTCATTTATAGTGCGTAAATAAATCGACGCGCTCTGCGATGCATCGCTCATAACATGCAGCTGAATAGACGTAGTGATAACATGGCCCGGCACACGAATCGTACCGAGGAGCGCTTGCAAAGAAACAACAAACCGGTTTCGCGTCCGCGCGACGCTCGCCGGCGGAACAACGTCGTCCCAACAGATTTTCATAAGCCATTGTTGCAGTAATACTTTAGCGTTATTTATTATAGTAGGGCTCAACAAACCACGAGGGTCAAAGATTTGCTCTAAATTAAATAGAATTGATCTCTTAGTAACTGGCGTATCGTCAGTATGGACCTGCGTTTTGAAATGAAAATTATTAAAGTTATTCCTGGAACTATGCTCACTAAGAATGCCGCCGTAATGCGTCAGGGAATGACAAGGATGGTCATAGCTAGCTATCGGACTTATGTGACTCAAACCCAGGTATTCCCGCATAAAATTCCCGTATGATAATTTATAATCATCAGGCGAGCGCTGCAACCGTTTATCTAAAGCGTAAAGTTGGCGCTCGGCTCGCGTAAGAGAAGATTCGCCTATGAAATCAGGTGACTGTTTAAACGGAATGCGTTTAGTAAACCTTCCTTCACTATTGCGCCTTGTAGTATGAAGGAAACGTTCCTCGCATGAACGCTCTTCCTTAGTCCGCGTATCGCTGACCTTAGGGAGTTCTTCGTGCTCCCGTGCGCGTAGTCGAGAGTCTAAACAAATACTATAATTGCAATAGATTTGCTTTGTATTTCGCGTATTATTAAGAACTGGACCGGAAATGATCCACCCTAAACAAGTATTCTGTAAGTAAGGGCCGTTGGGAAGTCGCATTTTCCCTTCGCGTAACAGGTCCCAAAACTTATCAGCGCCTATTAATATGTCTATGGTTTCCGCGTCTAGAAATTGCGGATCTGCCAGCACTATGTTGTCTGGAATACAGAACTGTGCGCTTGATTGACATAAAGCAGGCAGCGCAGACGATATTTGTGACAAAACAAAACAAGAAATTCGCGTGGTGTAGGTTTTATCAACGCGCGATTTTATTTCAATGTTACATGTTTCCGAACATTGTATCACTGAATCACCTACCCCTCTAACTTCGTGAGTGGACTGTATCATTGGAATTTGTAAAAGATTGCAAAAAGATTTTGTTATGAAAGATCGCTGGCTTCCATTGTCCAGCAGTATGCGCGCCGGGTGATAAGCACCGTGGATATCGGCTACCTGTACAATAGCTGTTGACAATAGAACAGTGTGCGTGTCAGTATCTATTGATTGAGCGCATCGTAATTGCATGTGTGCATTGTTAACGTGAATTGGGAACGAGTTCGCGGCGGCCGAGGTGGAGGGGTCACCTGCCGATGGCTGTGGCGGCGCTGCGTCTGCACTCACCTCGGAGCTCCCGGGAGCGACACTTGAATGAAGTGCAACTAAACTATCCGCGTTATCATTATGGATTAATGAGTTGTGTTTGCGGTTACACTTCTTACAAGGCCCAAACCTACAATCGTCTAGTGCGTGACCCGAACGTAAACAATTCTCGCATAGTTTGTGCTCGCGAATTAACTTTAATTTCGATTCCAAGTTACTATCGATAAATTTTTGGCATGAATAAAGTGGATGATTACCGTCGCATTTAACGCAAGATTTAGTGACGCGAGGTTGGCGGTCGGTTGGCATTTGTGTGGAAACATTGCAGTGGGGCGTGTAATGTGACTGTGAACTAAGTTTTTTAGTCTCAGTTTGCGGAGTGAACCCTTTATGCGACAGTTGCAATGTTTCGAGCATATCGGCCCGGTTTTTCAAGAAGCCAATCAATTCATCCACCTTAATTATGTGCTTAGAATTGTTATCGTTCGGAATCGACGTACACTTGTAGGTTTCCCATTCGCGTTCGGTCGTTTTGTCTAATTTAGACACTATAATATAATTAATTAGCGTGTCCCAAGAATCGGTGGGTTCGCCTAGCATTTTTAAAGCGCGTAAATTCTTTAAAATAGTGTCAATAAGGTTTCTAATGTGCGCGGGTGACTCTTTAGACAACGAATTAATAGTAAACAAAGCTTTAACGTGATTGTGCACTAAAAGTCTGTTGTTATTGTATCGGTTGAGCAATAATTCCCAAGCGACGTTATAATTATCGGTTGAGAATTCTACCGAGTTCACTACTAGTTCCGCGTTACCTTTAAGCGAAGATTTTAAATAGTGGAACTTTTGTATGTTGCTGATTCGCTTAGAGTTGTGTACCAAAGATATAAACGTGTCTCTGAATTCAAGCCAGTGCTCATAACGACCGCTGAAGGTCGGAAGCGAAATAATGGGAAGCTTAACTGACTGTGCTTGTTCGCTACAGCAATGCTTATCACCAGAATCATCACTGACCTCGAAACTGGTCAAAATGTGCTCCGCGCGCGCTAATGTGCTATAATAGGAGTTTTCGAACGATTCTCTATTATCTAACTGCTCAGATATATCAGATTCGGAAACACATTCTTCGATTTTACTCTGTATATCGTTGAATTCGGTATATAAACTAGCGGCACCCTTAATGCGTAATTTTAAATCGATACGATTACGAGATGAATTTAAGAGGGTATCGCTCTCCTCTAATGAAAGTAAATAAGATGCAAATTTAGTAAGTCTGCCTTTAATGACTCCGCGCTTTTTTACAAGATCGCGGATAAAAATAGAACCTGTACTTTGATCGACGGGAGATCTATCGCGAGATTTCGAACTAGCGCTAGTGGTAGTCAGTAAGGCGGGAGATTTATCGTGAGATTTAACACTTTCAGTAGTTTCTGTAGACATTTTGGTGGTCAGTGAGAACAGGAGTACTTACAGTTTGGATGCTCGAACACAGGTCAGCAGTGATAGCAACGTCACAAGCTGGACAATTTGTCGATTGCGCACTATCCAATATGCTCCTACGCGTACTTCTCACTGAAATTAGTTTAACACAGGTATCACAAAGAGAACTAGGAGATGATAGGGAAAAGAAAGGATGGTTGGTCCCACCAGATGCGTGATGATCAGCAGAATGCCACTCCAGCTTCGATTCCTTAATGCGCTTAGCCTCCCAGTAGTCCTCCAGGTCCAGAGTATGCGTTTCTTCCAGGATTTTCAGTAGCAGGAACCAAGACAGCGTACTCCACAGGATGCTGAATTTGATATCCGGCTCGAAGGACCACATGTACCGTATTGCGACCTTCGGTACTAAGGTTTGATGACTGTCGTGGTCTAATTTCGGAAATTACTTCAGGACTTGGAAATAAAAGATACTCTTGCGTTGAAAACCATTTGGCGTCTATATTATTTGAATTTTGAAAAAGGTACAACGATCGAGGAGAGAAGGGTGAGGAACAATGTATTGCTACCAATGGCAGCGCCGGTTCGATTCCCGCGTCATGTAGCGCGACGGTGATTGGGTGAAGACGATTTGCGTTCCGTTCCTCGCTTCTAAGCCTCAACACTGACAGATATTCATTTCTAATTGGACAGACAAAAAAATTATTTTATACAAAACTTGATCAGGTGCTCGCAGTGTTCGCACATTTGTATGACAAAACTTTTTTTTCTGTTTTCGGAAAAGTTGTGAAACAAAATGTTGTTATTTATGATGTTAGTTATCTAATCTTTCGAGGTTGTCCTCAACAATTTTTTATTTAACATGTCGGCGAACAATAATAGTAGTTTGTTACACAAGGGATGTAAGTGAGCTATTACAGAACAAGATCCAATTTGGTGCCCGTGCGAGCGCAGCTCGCAAAGGGCGCTAATGGATCGAGTGCACCCGAGATATTTAGACGCACGAGCGAGCGAAGCGAGCGAGGGCGAATATAGTTCGAGGGTGTAATAGCTACTTACAACCGAGGTAAGCATACTATTTTACATCATTCATGCGAGGTAAATTTAAAACGTTAAAGGGTTATTTCATTTGAAAACTCGTAGGGTTGATCGGACCATTAAACTGAACAACTTTCATTATGAGACCAACCTCGAAATCACGAAAATAAATCAGCTGTTTTTGCATTGCAGAATTTTGCATACCTAGCTTCAACTGAAATATAATGCCGCCATTTTCATTGTTTTTTTTTTCAGCCAAAAGTTTCGTCAGTTTATAATAAAAGAAATGAGATTGGTTCACTAAGGAGTTTTAAATGCTTGAATTGTAAAGTAACTTTACAGTTAAAGCATTCACCATCCTTGAATTGTAAAGTGATTTGAAAATGGAACGTTCTATCTAAACAATGCACTGTGTTGCACATGCCAACTTACACAGCCTCATACTATATAAGTAAATCCTAGTTACCGAGCAAGTATGATGTAAACTTCCTTTACTAATACCAAAATTATTTGCAATTTTAACATAATTAACTCTTGTGATGTTATTCGAATTATGACAGTAGGTCTTTGTAGAGGGTTCTATTTAATAAAAAATCCAATACCTTTACAAACCAAATAAAAATTAACGCGATTTACACTTTTGTCTGAAGAAAATGTAGTTGGCATTTATTTTGAATTGAGTAGGTAAGTATTTTGGATTTAAAGTTCATAAATTACGGAGTTCTACGGTAACAGATATAATAAAAATACGTTTTTACCTACCCACAAGCCACAATTAAGAATCGTTATTTGATATTACTCCACTTTTATGGCTTTCTGCTTTCCAACGGACAAATATTCTTAACCGTTTTCAAAAAGGGAGAGGTTTTCATTTTGGTTGTATGTTTGTTACCGGAAGTAGAACTGGGTCATTTTTATGAACCGATTTGGAAAACTTTTTTGCATTGGATTCGGAATAGTTGTCGTGTCGTGTGGTCCTATAGATATTAATTTCATATTTTTTGACGTTTATTTGTAATAATAAAATAAATAAATAAATATAAAACTGGATTATATTCACAAAATCTTGTAAGATTAGAAGTCATTTTAAAAAATAAAACATTCTACCACAGCCGTGTTCAAAGACGATTGACAACTGAATTTTGAAGCGCGCTCATTGGTAGATGGCTCATTGGTACGGGGCCGGGACGAGGACGAGACGATGCCGACACGGGGCCAGGACGGGGACGAGACGAGGCCGACACGGGGCCGGGACGGGAACGAGACGAGGCCGACATGGGGGGCCGTGACGGGGACGAGACGATGCCGACACGGGGCCGGGAAGGGGACGAGACGAGGCCGACACGGGGACGAGACGAGGCCGACAGGGGGCCGGGACGGGGACGGGACGAGGCCGACACGGGGCCGGGACGGGGACGAGACGAGGCCAACACGGGGCCGGGACGAGGCCGACACGGGGCCGTGACGGGGACGAGACGATGCCGACACGGGGACGAGACGAGGCCGACACGGGGACGAGACGAGGCCGACACGGGGACGAGACGAGGCCGACACGGGGACGAGACGAGGCCGACACGGGGACGAGACGAGGCCGACACGGGGACGAGACGAGGCCGACACGGGGACGAGACGAGGCCGACACGGGGCCGGGACGGGGACGAGACGAGGCCGACACGGGGACGAGACGAGGCCGACACGGGGCCGTGACGAGGACGAGACAAGGCTGACACGGGGCCGGGACGGGGACGAGACGAGGCCGACACGGGGCCGGGACGGGGACGAGACGACTCCGACACGGGGACGAGACGAGGCCGACAAGGGGGCCGGGACGGGGACGGGACGAGGCCGACACGGGGCCGTGACGGGGACGAGACGATGCCGACACGGGGCCGGGACGGGAACGAGACGAGGCCGACACGGGGCCGGGACGAGGCCGTGACGAGGCCGACACGGGGCCGGGACGGGGACGAGACGAGTCCGACACGGGGACAAGACGAGGCCGACACGGGGCCGACACGAGGACGAGACAAGGCCGACACGGGGCCGGGACGGGGCCGAGACGAGACGAGGCCGACAAGGGGGCCGGGACGGGGCCGGGACGGGGACGAGACGAGGCCGACACGGGGACGAGACGAGGCCGACACGGGGCCGTGACGAGGACGAGACAAGGCTGACACGGGGCCGGGACGGGGACGAGACGAGGCCGACACGGGGCCGGGACGGGGACGAGACGACTCCGACACGGGGACGAGACGAGGCCGACAAGGGGGCCGGGACGGGGACGGGACGAGGCCGACACGGGGCCGTGACGGGGACGAGACGAGGCCGACACGGGGCCGGGACGGGAACGAGACGAGGCCGACACGGGGCCGGGACGAGGCCGTGACGAGGCCGACACGGGGCCGGGACGGGGACGAGACGAGTCCGACACGGGGACAAGACGAGGCCGACACGGGGCCGACACGAGGACGAGACAAGGCCGACACGGGGCCGGGACGGGGCCGAGACGAGACGGGGCCGACAAGGGGGCCGGGACGGGGACGGGACGAGGCCGACACGGGGCCGTGACGGGGACGAGACGATGCCGACACGGGGCCGGGACGGGAACGAGACGAGGTCGACACGGGGCCGGGACGAGGCCGTGACGAGGCCGACACGGGGCCGGGACGGGGACGAGACGAGTCCGACACGGGGACGAGACGAGGCCGACACGGGGCCGGGACGAGGACGAGACAAGGCCGACACGGGGCCGGGACGGGGACGAGACGAGGCCGACACGGGGCCGGGACGGGGACGAGACGAGTCCGACACGGGGACGAGACGAGGCCGTGACGGGGACGAGACGATGCCGACACGGGGCCGTGACGGGGACGAGACGATGCCGACACGGGGCCGGGACGGGGACGAGACGAGGCCGACACGGGGCCGGGACGAGGCCGTGACGGGGACGAGACGATGCCGACACGGGGCCGGGACGGGGACGAGACGATGCCGACACGGGGACGAGACGAGGCCGTGACGGGGACGAGACGATGCCGACACGGGGCCGTGACGGGGACGAGACGATGCCGACACGGGGCCGGGACGGGGACGAGACGAGGCCGACACGGGGCCGGGACGAGGCCGTGACGGGGACGAGACGATGCCGACACGGGGCCGGGACGGGGACGAGACGATGCCGACACGGGGCCGGGACGGGGACGAGACGAGGCCGGGATGGGGACGAGACGAGGCCGACACGGGGCCGGGACGAGTCCGTGACGGGGACGAGACGATGCCGACACGAGTCCGTGACGGGGACGAGACGATGCCGACACGGGGCCGGGACGGGGACGAGACGAGGCCGACACGGGGCCAGGACGGGGACGAGACGAGGCCGACACGGGGCCGGGACGGGGACGAGACGAGGCCGACACGGGGACGAGACGAGGCCGACACGGGGACGGGACGAGGCCGACACGGGGACGAGACGAGGCCGACACGGGGCCGGGACGGGGGACGAGACGAGGCCGAGAAGAGGCCGACACGGGGTCGGCCCCGTGAAATCCCCCCCCTCTCGTCCCCTGACGAGACGGGGCCGGGACGGGGACGAGACGATCCCGACGACGAAATGCAAAGTCATCTAAAAATACATTGAAAGTGACTTCTTTTTTTTGGCAAAAATAACCACTTAATCTGTTGTAATTGTAACTTAGCCTAAACTTATTTTTTTCGAGTAAGTTATGTTGTAGGCAAGGTTGTTGTAACTAAATTATCTTAATGTTCAAACACTTACAGAAAAGTTTTGTTGCAATAGCGTTCACAGATGTTAAATAAATTGTAAAAAATGTTAAAATAGAAAATGCAACTTGTTAAAAATTCTCCATACAAAACGTAAATTTCATAGGCAAGGAATATTTAGTTTAGCAGAAATAAAGCTTTTGCGTTCAGATCTGGGTATACTGGATTATATTCGCAAAAACTTGGAAGATTAGAAATCATTTTTAAAAAATAAAATATTTTACCACAGTTGTTTTCAAAGACAATTGACAACTGAATTTTGAAGCTCGCTCATTGGTGGATGCGCACTCAGTAGTTAGAGTTTGCGGGCAAAACCTAACTACTGAGTTTGTTGACCAATCAGAGATCACTATCGAACTAGCGCGAAACTGGGGAGTTAGAGTTTGCGCGCAAAACCTAACTACTGAGTTTCTTGACCAATCAGAGATCACCATCAAAACTCGAGAGTTAGATTTTGCTTATATGCGTCAGGGAAACCCTATGAAGGCTTTATGAAGGGGTTTTAAAACGTGTTCAAGCAATTTATACCTAGAGTCCGTTTCATCGGTTATTATCTATGGCGTTATGTTAGTACCCCTGAAATTTATATTATTATTGCGATGGAATAAGGTTCAAAATTGAATAAATTTCAGGGGTACCAACATAACGCCATAGGTAATAACCGATGAAACGCACTCTAGTTCCACCTGGGCTGAAGGACCGGAACCGCTTACCGTTAAAGGGGTTTTGATTGGGTATTTTATGAACCGCTTACCGTTAAAAGGGTTTTTATTGGGTATTTCATAGCCTTGTTTTCAAAAACCCTATCAATACGGTAAACATGACGTTGACTAACCCTATCGAAAGGGAAACCCTATCATTTGGTAAGCTTTTTAATAGGGTTTCCCTATCAATTGGGTTAACCAAAAAGGGGGTTTAAGGTCAGAGGTTACTCTTAAGGTGTTCATAACGGATAAACCGCAGTCAAATAATTACTTTATGATAATGCGCATATTGTTGTCCTTAATATAATATATGATAGCTCCTGTGTTCATTTATATAATATTTCTATTGAAGACTGCTATCATATAACGTCCTGTCGGCAAAACAGATAAGGCGTACAAATTACACATTTAAATTTAACTCAGAGGTTCCGTATATATTTGAGGCCTAATAATAATATTATAGAAAGCAGTATTCCTCGAAGCGCACCCATTTTCAAGCGCACCTAAACTATTCCACGATGCGCACCGTGCGCACCTAAATAAGTGCACAATCAAAACAAATTACCTATTTAGGTGCGCATCGAGGAATAGTTTAGGTGCGTTCAATTAGGTGCGTTTGAAATGGGTGCGCTTCGAGGAATACCTCAAAAAGAACTGTGCGTTCGCGTTCTTGAATGTTGTTATTTTTATTTGTTTGTTTATTTGTTAAGGGACAACAAAGGTCAGATTTATAACGCTAGTTATTTTTATTTTTTTCTAAAAGTAGAAAAGCTATTTTTCCTAAAAGTATAAACGATTACTTCTTAATTTTTTTTTATGTTATTGATATACCTACCTTTTACGAAGAAAGATTTATTATTAATGTACTAAAAATATTTTGTTTCGAAAAACCTTTAGCTGATTCTTAAGACAGAATTATAGAAGTTTTTCCAAGAAGAAGAAAGACCAAATTAATATACAGGGTGTCCCAAAACTTTGCCACACGGGGGAAAAGTACCTTAAATAATCGCATACGATTCCATACAAATTGATACAATTGTTAATAATTAAAATTTAAATGTTGAATTTCATGGTCTTCCCACGTCTTCCTTTTGTTTAAGATGCTGTGTTACTTAAGAAAAAATAATCCGTATAAGTAACCCTTTCGATTAATATCGTAAAAATAAGTAAAAAAAACTTTTCGTTTTTGGTGGGTTCGATTCCTGGTTAAGGCAGGCGATTTTTCAAAGAGTTTGGAGGCAATATTCCATGCGTCTGACGCAAGTTGACTTCAAAGTTGAAACGCCTCGGTGAAGAGAGACCATTAGAAACATAATTAAATCAGCCCCCCTCCCCCTACCCATGACCACCAAAATACGAAATGATATAGCAATTTATCAACACACTAGCAGCCGCCCGTGACTTCGTCTGCGTAGAATGTTTTTTGCTATCCCTCGGGAACAGTACTTTTTTCAGGGTGAAAGCTTAGATTATTTATATGTCAAGATAGACAGTCGAAGCTACGACAGCGTCGAAAAAAATATCACCCAACAGTTGGGTGACCAAAACACGCACACATTGTTAGTAGTGTGAGCCGGCCATAGTTTTTATTACAATACTCTTTGGACGCGATGATGCTAAAAATGCACACCACCTTAAAAAAGTTGGCCTGTTTTGTTTAATACGTCAAAAGCCTAAGACTCTATCTAGACATATAAATAATCTAAGGGTGAAAGGTATCCTTTGTCCTTCTCTGTGCCCCTGAAAACGTCTATGTAAAATTTAGTAATGATCGTTTTAGTAGTTAAGACGTTTAGGCGTAACAAACAAACAAACGGATTTTCGCATTTATAATATTTAATTACTATCTGACCCGACAGACGTTGTCCTGTCTTAGTTATGAATATTGAATTAAAATTGGTATAAGTAATTAATGAAAAGTTGGGTTCAGAGATATTAGTAGGTACCGTTCCCGTTCTCGTTTCCATTTACTTTATAACCCAACAGCTTATAACCAAGTATACATATATCACTTGCTATGTTAGTAACATGTCTGTTACATGTCTGTCTCTGAACTGAACTAACCGTGATGAGCACTAAAAAAATCAGTTTTCTTAGATTCTTTTTGTAAGAAATAATAAATAACTATTTTACATGTATTTCATCAATAAAATAACTCCGACCGAAGCATCTGTTTTAAATGACATTCAGTTTTTTTTTGACGAATTTGCAGCACGCGTCCTTTCAAATGTCAAACGTAAGGTTTAATTAAAAAAGTTTAAATTGTCCAAAGTAATTATTCTTTAGAGGAACAGAGTTCGCTTGGCTGCGACACCAAAAGTGACATGAGCCAGTGTGTGAAAATTTGTAAACGTGTGCGTGAACTTTAGGGATGCCCTGAAGTCCATTTTAGATTGTCGATAACCATAATGTATTATTGCTCTAATAAATAAGACACAAACAAGATTTTGAACAATTTTATTTAAATAATTCATACAGCAGTCGGACGGGAACAGCTCTCCAGGTATAGATAACATTGGTAACCGGTTACTCAAAGCGATAGGACCAACAATAGCACAACCTCTTTCAGATATTTTCAACCTCAGTATTGAAACAGGAACCTTCCCCAAGGCATTGAAAACAGCAGTCGTTATTCCCATACATAAAGGTGGCCCTAAGGGCGATCCTGGCAACTATCGTCCCATCTTTCTCTTGAATAACATCTCAAAGTTACTGGAGCGCATTGTAAATAAGAGATTGGTTAGTTTTCTGGAGTCAAACAGTCTTATATCGGAAAAACAGTTCGGCTTCCAAAAGGGAAAATCGAGCGAGGATGCTGTGACCTTGTTGACAGATATTGTCTCCTCTCACCTTGACAACGGACGAGCCTGTGTCGGAGTGTTCTTGGACCTAGCCAAGGCATTCGACACAGTCTCAATCCCAATTCTCTTAAGGAAACTGCAAGCCTTCGGAGTACGTGGTATGGCGCTCAACTGGTTTACCAGTTACTTAGAAGACCGAATCCAGTCCACAAAGATCGGAAATTTCGTGAGTGCCTTAGCGCCTGTTACTTTTGGCGTGCCGCAGGGCAGTATTCTGGGGCCCACGCTTTTTGTTCTGTACATCAATGACATTACATCACTTCCCATACAAAATGCTGACGTCTTGTGTTATGCTGATGACACAGCTATCATTTTCCACGACGAATCTTGGGAACAGGTCATACAAAAAACGGAAGGAGGCATGAGGCAGGTACTGCAGTGGTTAAACGGAAACATACTGACTCTCAACACAACCAAAACAAAATTCCTCTGTTTCCATAAGACAGCCGCCTCAGTGCCTAAGAACACGAGTAAAATCAAAATCCATAAGTGCGCTCTTCAGAATCCTACTCTCCCTTGCAACTGTGAGCATATTGCCAGAAGTGACTCTGTGAGGTATCTGGGGGTAGTAATCGACGAAAGACTGACTTTTCAAGAGCATTTAACGACAACGGCTTGCAGAGTGAGAAAAGTTATACACGTCATGAAAAATCTTCGGGAAGTGGTTGACGCAAAAACTCTAAAACTGGTCTACCTAGCTCTGTGCCAATCAATATTAAATTATTGCATCCTTGCCTGGGGAGGTGCTTCTAAAACCGCATTTCTTACTCTAGAAAGAGCCCAAAGGGGTGTTTTAAAGACGGCCCTTTTTAAATCTTACCGATTTCCCACTGCCGCGCTATATGACGAATCAGAGGTACTTAGTGTGAGAAAACTGTTTGTTTTTAGAGTTGTGGTCTCGACTCATCGGGCTGTAGTCGCATCCAGTGAATATATTTCCATGTTGGAAAAGAGAGTTTTCAAAGTTCCAATCCTTCCATCGAAAACCGCTTTTGTCCACCGTTTCAGACCTCACCTTTTCCCCCACATATATAATAAGGTAGTGAACTGCTTCAAACTCAAAACCAAGTCTGTCCAGGAAATAAAAGCCATTTTGCCAGGATTGCTCTTAAAGCTTACTTATGAGGAAACAGAGAACTTGCTAAAAATTGTCAAGTAACACACAACACACCATATTTCACTTCATCTACTACAGCGCTTCCTTTACGTAAATAAAATTGAAATAATTATTTGTTTGTAAAATAAATGTGCCAAAATGTGTAAATGGTAAACGACCCCTAACCTCCACAGGACAGGCTTAGCCTAGTGTGGAGGCTAGATAACTTATGCCTTGTAATTATGTTTTTTGGAAATAAATATATTTGTATTTGTATATGTATATTTGTATAATTTCTTACAAGTCTCCTTGAGGCTCCTAGCCTATTCTATTTATGACATTTATCCAGTAACTTAATCACTGGATTTACAGGAAACCTGGAAATATTGTTAAATTAGTACTTAAGTAGGTATAATTTACCATTTGAAAACTGTCGGTTAAAAGCAGCTTTAGATAAAGCTATCAGTGTTCACAAAGACAAATAAGGTTATATTGGAAATCATCGACATGAGTATCGATAATATAATAATTTTTGATCAATCTCTACGCCTTATTTTCTCAAATTCACGGATATAATATCTTTTTATCTAACACATAATGTTTAGAAATCAGCCTTTATTTAGAAAATAGGCGGTTAATAGCATGATATTAGTGTATTACTTAGTGTGTTTAGGAATATATTCAACTAAAATATGAAATATGAAAATGGTACTTGTACAATCTTATTTACCTGTGAAATGAGTGTTTATTTGGGTTGTTGTCGTAAGTAACATTACAATTCAGTACAGAACACGACACCATTATTGATTTATATAGCTTTATGAGCCAAACCGATCAGATCGCAGTCAAAATTACAAAATAATCGTGTGGACGCTTTACACCAAGATGATAACAGACGATAAATGAAGTCAAACTAGGTTCTGCTGTCATTTTCTTTTAACTCTTTCTCGCACATCGAATAAGCCGTAAGAATCGGTTTCTCACTCGCATCATTGTCCGTCTACTTGAGCGTAGCGAAATTTTTCTAGTAGCGAAATTTTTCTATGTCTATGTTATTCTTACTCTTAATTTTTTTAAAGTAACATAAGGTTACATTAAAAAAGTTTTTATGTACAAAATAATTTCATATGGTGGTAAGTGGTTAATTCATCCAAGGGTGGTAAGTATGGTTACCTATCTTAAGATCGAATTTTGTGTTGGTCGAATTTCATTTTACCGACAACTTTTCGACTATTTTCGTTTCGCATTTTTTTACTTCGTCGAAATCACGTTTCCCACTGTATCAGTTGCCCTAATATTAATTCGATTTTTTTCGTTACTCCGTCGTCTCATTTAGCCGAAAAACTTTTTACCGAGGTAATGCTCGGTCGAAAAAACGTTTCGTCGAAGTATTATATGCCTGAACATTCATTATTCCACTGATTTATTTGCCATAATTTCAGTTCACCAAACGCCTTAAAAACTAGTAGCACACTATTTCCGATTCCTAATCTTCGTAGCGAGTCGTATTTTTTTTAGTATAATATTTAATATTCTAATTTATTAGTTGATTTCCAAAATCGTTTTAAACTGGAATCGGATACAAAAATTATTTTACTTTTACTCAATAAATATGCATGCACAATAGCTACCAACACTCGATTCTAGGTTAACTAATATTTTCCCAAATTTTATACGCATGCAACAAGCAAGCAGGCATGCAGCATGCAAGCAAGCATGCAGCATGCAAGCAGGCATGCAGCATGCAAGCAGGCATGCAGCATGCAAGTAGGCATGCAGCATGCAAGCAGGCATGCAGCATGCATGCAAGCATTTTGGAGAGCTGCGAGTGGTCAAAACACTAACCTAACCTAACCTACTGGTAGGTGTATTAAAAGTTTTTCTTTATAGCGGGGGGCCTCAGGCCCCCCGACCCCCCCGAGCAGGGGGGCCAGCCCCCCTGCACCCCCCGGCAAGCATTTTGCAAGCAAGCACCCAACATGCACAAAACAAGCAAGCATGCGTGCAAGCGTGCATCAAAGCGAGCAAGCAAACAAGCAAGCACGGAACATGCATGCAAGCATTATTAAGCTCCACCCGCTTTACTCGTTCTGCTACGAGTGGTCAAAAAACTGACCTAACCTAACCCACAATGTCAAAGTCAAAGGTAAAGTAAAAGTAACAAATATCTTTATTCAAATAAACTTGCGGCCAAATGATATTCGGTAAAATGTTGTTCTGGTGAAGTGAAAGTATGGCAAATAAGTTATCTGGCAAATGAAAAAAAGCTAAAAGAGACTTCGGCCAATAGTAAAAAGTTATTTTGAAAATCGGTGAAACGTAGTTCGGTAAAATGAGACATATGCCAAATGATATTTCGATGATTTAAAAATATGGCAAACAAAACATATATCAACAAAGACGTCGGTCAACAGTTTTCGGTCAAATGAAATTAGGACAAGTAAATTTCGGACATGTGATCGGTTACCGGTAAGTATTCTTAGGCTGAGTTGCACCATCTTACTTTAACAATAACAAGCTTGTTATAGTACCGGTTAAGCATAAGTTAGCCAAAAAAAGAGATTGCCAGCCAGCATGATGTCCTTTGACAAGTCTGACGTGACAAATAGGTAGCATTATCATTTGACGATAACTTTAACTTTGACAGCGTTTTGGTGCAACTCACACTTAAATAATACTAAATAATATACTAGAAAAAATACGACTCGCACCAGATCAATACTCAGACGGGAATCGAACCCGCAAAATCTGGTGCGAGTCGTATTTTTTCTAGTATATTATTTAGTATTGTTTAAAAATAGCATTGTAAATGCAAAAATCTCAAATTTAAAAATTATATAGCTATTTCATCTTAATCAATTGTTAAAATATCTGGAAAGATATTTCAATTGAATGTCGAGGTAATTGGCTTTGATAACTTTTTGAACATGACTGGAAATCTCAAAACCATTTCGAGGAATAAGCTTTCGGTACAGTGTCTACTAATTAAATTTAAAAATAAGTCTATATTTTTAAAGATATTTATAATATTCAATAAAAAGCTTTAACCTTCAAATGACCTTCATATGACGTCATCACATACAGATCTCCCAGCCATAATAAAAAAAAGAAAAAAGTGCAAAGACAATTTTGACAATGAACTTGGCATTAGGGATGGTGAAAGGTGGAAGTGAAAAAATATCGATATAGGTAATATTTCTCAGAAAAAAATGGGATGAAATGGGACGATGACTAAGTAATGGATTCTAATTTTAAGGTATTGTAAAACATAAAAAATAGCAAAATAAACCCCTACGCGAAATTTTGGCTCGATTTGACGAATTTTACGATGATTTTTAAGACTCAGTTGGAAAAAATCAAAATGCTCCAGTGACAAAATAGTGTCGACTATTAGAATCCATACGTAATTACCAAAAAAATGTTTTGGAAAAATTATTGTAAAAACATCTATCGATATATCAGAGTATTTAATATCGCCCGAAAAATATCGATGAACTTATCTCGTAATTTTTTCCACATCCCTACTATTAAATGTTTGTAAATAGAAATAAAGTATGCACATATTTTCACAATGTTTATTATGTTATCCTGCAAATTTATTAGTCCACAAGCAATCGTTACAATTTCATCCATGTAGCCTACATCCAAAATAGACACAATACATACAATACATTTCGCAATTTGGGTAGATTGGGCGTGTCAGTTTTTACAAAGTTTTTCAGCAGAGTTTCCACTGGTAAGCATTTTTATTATAATTTTACCACCTCAAAAATTATTGCGGCAAATTAAGAAGGTAGGCTAGAACCGTCCCAACTGGATTAAATGAATAAAATAGAAGAAATATTAACTAAAACTTATTTGTTTACAAACAACCATAAAGTCATTATGACAGTTAATGACACTTGGCCTTTCTTTTTCTATAAGTAGATGGCAAAGGTTTTCTTCTTAAACTTTCATGCTACTAATGACGTCATTCCGGTTGACCATATCCGCTCGACAAATATATTTATAAAAAAATAAATACGGGACCAAATATTAAAATATTCAAATTAGTTTCTTAAATTGGCCTAATCTGTAGTAAAAAAATATAAAAAAAATACCTTTTATTTTTTAACCAAAGCCAATTCCTCACATTGGTGAAATAACGCTGGCTTACAGTGTAAGAGTTTAGGATATACTAGGAAAAATTCGACGATGTCACTAGTGACTCGGTAGCTCAGCGGTCAGAGCATTGGATCGTATATCCAAAGGTCGCGAGTTCGATTCCCGTCTGAGTATTGATCTGGTGCGAGTCGTATTTTTTCTAGTATATTATTTAGTATTGTTTAAAAATAGCATTGTAAATGCAAAAATCTCAAATTTAAAAATTATATAGCTATTTCATCTTAATCAATTGTTAAAATATCTGGAAAGATATTTCAATTGAATGTCGAGGTAATTCCTCACATTGGTGAAATAACGCTGGCTTACAGCGTAAGAGTTTAGGATATACTAGGAAAAATTCGACGATGTCACTAGTGACTCGGTAGCTCAGCGGTCAGAGCATTGGACCGGATATCCAAAGGTCGCGGGTTCGATTCCCGTCTGAGTATTGATCTGGTGCGAGTCGTATTTTTTCTAGTATATTATTTAGTATTGTTTAAAAATAGCATTGTAAATGCAAAAATCTCAAATTTAAAAATCACACTTAAATTTTCAAATTTTTCGCTCAATTTGCTCATTTTTTTCTTTCATAACAACCATCTCTTGATAATAACAAACACAACAAAAAAAAGAATTAGTGAAATCGGTCCAGCCGTTCACGCGTGATGGCTTGCCCACGCGAAATTGGATTCATTTTTATATATAGATAACGATTATCTGTTAAATACACAATCGATATAAAATATTTTGTATAAATTAATAAATCTTAACTATTAGGGTTCCACCACGGATCCCAAAAAAACTATCTGTTTGGTACAATGAGACGTTTACACGATATCGCCAATAATAATTAGTTATAATTACATTACTCTTCGAGCGGCCATTTTGATTGGTTTATTGGAAAAAAAGATAATCTATTGTTTGTATGTTTGTTTGCATATTTACTCGTGTAGTGCCAGTGTGTCATTGAACAGGTAAATAGTATGATAAGTTGTCCATAATTACTTACCTAAAGCAAGCCTAAAGCTTAAATCAAAAATGTCCTAAACTAGTGTCACACTAGAAAATAATCTAACGCTACTGCTCCACCTGCGTTAACGTTAATGGTAATGTCCAACTACGCTCTAGCTGAGGCGTTAATTTAGTATTGTCTTTGTAAATTAAGGGCAATATATTCGAGCGTCGTAGGCATTTAAGGCTGGTTTACATTATCTTAGTATTTAGTACAGTGCTTAGTAGCGTGCGAGTAGATTCGAATGCGAGTGCTTTAGTAGTTTTGGTGCCTTTCCAGTGACCGTTTACACGCTTCCAGTAGAGTGTCATTTTCGCCATACCTAAAGGCTGGTTTACCTTATTTTAGTCTTTAGAAGAGTGCTTTAGGAGAGTGCTTTAGTGGAAACATGTAAACGGTCGTCTTATGACTAAAGAGAGTAACGTTCTAGTAGCCTTTCTACTCGCTTTCCAGTAGCACCCCCGCGCGCCCGCTCACCCCCCGCGCGATATTTTACTCGCACTCGCACTGGAAGCATGTAAATTGACATTTTAGTAGCGTCTTTAGTAGAGTGCATTTGCCGGTGAACGCGTGACGTGTGATTGAATTAAATAATAGGTATTAGGTATGGCGAAAATGACACTCTACTGGAAGCGTGTAAACGGTCAATGGAAAGGCACCAAAACTACTAAAGCACTCGCATTCGAATCTACTCGCTACTAAGCACTCTACTAAATACTAAGATAATGTAAACCAGCCTTAATACCTATTATTTAATTCAATTACCCGTCACGCGTTCACCGGCCAATGCACTCTACTAAAGACGCTACTAAAATGTCGATTTACATGCTTCCAGTGCGAGTGCGAGTAAAATATCGCGCGGGGGTGAGCGGGCGCGCAGGGGGTGCTACTGGAAAGCGAGTAGAAAGGCTACTAGAACGTTACTCTCTTTAGTCATAAGACGACCGTTTACATGTAAAGCACTCTCCTAAAGCACTCTACTAAAGACTAAGATAATGTAAACCAGCCTTTAGCGCTACCTCCCTCCCTCCGGAGCGAGCCGCGCGAACGCATATTCAAGTGAACTCTCTGACCCCACGGACCAAACCACAGAATAGATATTTACTACGTACAGAAAGGACACTCCCCGCCTGCGATTTCATGTGCCGAATCGATTGCTCTGTCAACTCTCATGCAAAACGTGAACGCGCGATATTTATTTTGATAATTCGAACTTAATAATTATGTTTCTTTTTGTTTATGTATTGTTATTAATAATGTCAAAATAAGTTATAATAAGTCAATAAATAAGTATGGGTACCTATACCTACTAGGTAAATAGATAAGTAATAAATATATTTATCTACTCTCATATCGTAAAATTTGAATTATGAATTTCAAATCGAATTTATATTGACATACTTTATGTGTATAAATAGGTATTGCGTGTGCAATACCGAAAAAAAAAAGTTATTTTATAACGTACCTTCGCAATACTAAGCAATGTTATAAAATAACTTTTTTTCTCATTACGATACAGGGCAAATCCAAGAAGAAGACAGTGCCGTGATATTATAAAGAAACAACGATATTTCCACATACTTTCCATGATTAAAATGTACTCTATGGTGATCGATGACTCATCGTAGCGATTAGCCTTCTGGAATACACTCATCTCATTATTTATTTTTTCTAATGAGGGATTTTCCAGGCAACGTTCCTTAAAAATTTACTAGATGGCGCTGTCCAATTCCTGGCAGTTGAGTATAGTATGAATGAACGTGGCACAAATAGTCTAACCAAAGAGAAGCATCGTAAAAAAATACGTATATGATTTTGACAGTATCAACTGTGTTTTTTCTTTATAATCGTTTTGCGGCGAAAAAAATGATGTTGAAGATAATATTAATGTAATATGGTTAGCTTAGCTTATATGTAGTGTATTGTGCAGTTGTACTTGCCTTTGAATGACTGCTTTTTTAGGGTTCGTAGTAAAACAAGGAAATGTAACTTATACGATTATCCATAAGATCATTCAGTCCATCCATCCGTCCGTCAGTCCCTGTCTGTCTTTACTTTATTTTATTGGATAAGGGAAAATACAACTCAATAAACCTAATAAGTACGTATTAGTGAACAGTATCTACCTATAAAGCTTCGTACAGATGAGGCGTATTCCGCGCGCGATGCGGTATATTTTGACGGATTTCGACCACCTAACTCAAAGCGATAGCCTTAGCCAAAACAATTGCTAGAGCATTGCTATGGCTATCGCTTTGAGTTCGGTGGTCAAAATGCCGCATCGCGCGGCGAATTCGCCTCAGTCTGTCCGAAACATTCTGAGTTGGATCAGAGACAGGAGACTACGGACGGAACCTTATTCTCTATACGTGGCTCGACATGCAGTTAGCCGATTTTTTTCCGGTTCGTTGCGCTCATAGACATAGAAAAATTTTCGCTGCGCTCAATTTCTATGGTTGCGCTTCTTCAACTCCTTCCGTCGCAGAATGACCCTTTCGCTATATGTCCCCAGGTCACAAAACGTCCCTTTCGCAGACTGACCCTTTCGCAAAATATCCCTTTCGTAAAACGTCCCTTTCGCAAAATATCACTTTCGCAGAATGTCCCCCTGCCTAGCATGACCATCGAAACGATATGATATAGTGATCACGTTTAACTGCCAAAAGACCAAGAATCTTATATTCATATTCTAAAGACAATGGATTTTGACAGTTGGGTGCCGATAAAACGCTATATCACGCGATATATATTGTGTTTCGTCGGTCATGCTAGGGGGGCTGGTAATAAAAAAAATATCACAACAAAAAGTTGTCTTTTATGCGATTTTCAGAGGGGTACAAGGGGGACATTCTACGAAAGGGACATTTTGCGAAAGGTACACTCTGCGAAAAGGATATTTTGAGAAAGAGACGTTTTGTGAAAGGGGCTATTTGCGAAAGGGACGTTCTGCGACCAGGGGACATTTTGCGAAAGGAACATTCTGCGACGGAGCCTCCTTCCTGCATGTACGCGACGGTCAGGCATAGCTTGTCAAGCACGTAAATTGTTCGGCAGTTCAATCAAATTTTGATCGTCTAGGGGCGATGCTTGATGGCTTGACATCAAGCACGTAGGTATCACGTGATTACGGTGGCCTAGATTCCGGCAAACATCTTGACGCTCTTCCGACGGAGTGGGGATGAGTTCGCGCATGTGCACTTACGAACGGCCCAAAGCGCGCGCGCGCCCACCACCCGCGTACCTCACCGCTACGCATAAAGTCCATTCATTTAGATAGTGTCGGTACACCCGCAAGCACTTGTGTTCAGAGACATATACCGGTAAGTTTTTGGTAACGTTATACAAATAACGTTACTGATAACGGTAAAAAATAGCGATGATTCAAGCAATAGTTTTAGCTTATTAAGTGTTTTGTACTTAAATCCAAGTTTTAGAAATGTATTGACATTTCGCAGAGTCGTACGTTTATACGGAAAGTCCGTATTATTAGCTTGTAAATTTTCCAGAATCGTGTCTAGTGTCGGAAGTTTTTTATTAGCATAAAATCTGTATACTTACCGTTCGGACGTACTACATCACATTTAAAGTCGTCCGTTTTCGATAGTGGGATTCTTCAGTTTTTACGTTTTTTGGTGTTAATGGGCCTATTTTTAATATTATTCCGACGCTAGTTCTTGGTATCCCCACTACTTTTGAAGTTTCTCTGATAGGTGCAGACAAACTGATTTCAACGCAATGCCGATGGACATTGATCATAAGTTGTTTACATGTTTTACAAAACACCCGTATTTTTTTGTTGGTTCACTTAAAGTTTCATCTTGAGCCACTTAACTGTCCTTCCAAGGATGAAAAAAATATATTTTCAGTATACGTAGCAGAGTCAACAAACACAAGCTTTCACTACGGCGCCGGCGAAGCTTCGATGAAAACTGCCAAAATACAAATTGACTTGCGGGTGTACGCCGCACGCGGTATCCTTTGTTTATGCGGCGGCATCCTTTGACAAGAAGCGGCACATGCAAAGGCGGCGCGATAAAAGGGCGACACTATCTAAGTGAATGCGCTTTACACAAAATACGTGTCCTGCGCAACCCTTACCCGATTTCAAGATGTTTGCCGGCTACTGTATCAAAGGTAGGCCACGCCCCCAAATAGTAGAGGTGGTGGTAATTACGTGTACATGCTAAAAGCCATGCTTGACCGTTTAAGGGGTACATTATAGCGCTGCTAGAGTCCAAGAACCGTAGTCTTGATTCATTGGTCGACGGTTATCGGAGTCCAAAAAAGTTACAAGGTCTTCACGCATAGTAATAATACATAGATACCTCAAAGCAAAATATACTTAGGTACTAGTGAATGATATTATAATAAATTAATATTATAGTCATTTTCAATAATATTCCATATTCACAACAATATTACAGAATGATTACAATGAAAACAAATTGTCAAAATCATATGTTTTTACGATGGTACTCTTTATAACTATAGATAGTACATTCATATACCATAGTATCAAGTAAGGTTGTTGGGAATTGGACAGCGCCATCTAGTAGATTTTTGAGGAACGTTGCCTGGAAAGTCTCTCATTGATTACGGTACGCGCCATTTTTAGATTTTAATTTTTACTTATGCTTAAAAATGTCATAGTAGTGAGTGAAAATTTGACTCCACCCGATATTTTAGATGCGGCGACGGAAAAAGTAAGTAGTGCCGACCTACCGATAAACTCCAAACTTACTCTTTTTACCGACTTCAAAAGGACCGATTGAATCTACAAAACTTCTACAAAATAAAATATCAATGATAATAATCGGTGTACATACAAAAAAAAACGGGTCGAATTGAGTACGGGAGGTACTCAATTCGACCCGTTTTTTTTTTGTATGTACACCGATTATTATCATTGATATTTTATTTTGTAGAAGTTTTGTAGATTCAATCGGTTCAATCACAAATTATATGAGAGTAGATAAGGTAGTGTATGAAACTGCACATAACTATTTATTTAAAACACTTGTGTGATGCTATTAAAAACCTCGCCTACGGCTCGGTTTTTAAAAACACACTCATGTTTTAATACCCCTCATTATGCGCCAGTTTCATAATAGTACATTATGAGACAAGTTAGCTAAGGTTGCTCATTGCACACAAGGCTGTGGGTTGCAGCCCGAGCCGCAGGCGAGGGCGTAACTCAGCCGAGTGTGCAATGAGTAAGATCTCACGAGTTTCATACGACGTTTTTCAACACATTTGCGAGGAAAATACAAAGTAATTTACCACACAGCAACAAATACGACAAAAACAAAATATGTCAATTATGGGAAAAGGCGCGTAGGTTTTTTTTTGTTTTTTTCACACGCCCAAAATGCATGAATATTTTGCGAACAAAGGGGTGAGCGAGCATACAGCCAACTCATAAATTATAATTTTAAGTGATAAAATGCAAATATTTTAATACTTTAAAACAAAATATTGTGAATTATGAATAATTTGATGATAATAAATATTTGTTTGACTTAATTAAGGACTTACACATTTATTTAGTTCAAAAATAAATATGAATTTACAGCGGCATAAAACCTCTTTGTCTTGTACTATTACTTATTCTGTGTCTTTGTTGTCACTATAAAAAAATAACTGCATTACCCGGATAAATTGGGAATGCTCTCTTTACTCGCATAGAACTTGCAGTAAGGTACTAATTTAACTTTGTAGGGATAATTCTATAACAACCTAGTGTTTTATATATTATTGCACGCGTTTGTTATAGCTCGGTTTATGGCCCTAAAAGCGATGTATTAGGGCTCACTTTACGAGCAAGTGTGTTGAAAACTACTATTATTACACACAATAAAATTATAGGTAGTAGGTAGCTACGTCAATCAAAAATAGATTAATTCCAGATATACTGGCCTTAACACGTTAAAGTCTTGGCCACATCTGCGTAACGCCTAGACAGGGGTGGCGAACCTTTTTGTATCAACATGCCATTTTCTAAAGAAATGTTAAAGAGGTACATAGACGTGCCATCAAATAATTTTGACTTTGTGATTATTGGGAAAATAATAATAAAATAATAAATACTATCAACTCTTAACTTTTTATTTACTAAAAAAAAATGTTTCAATAATACGTCTTATTTAAATTAATGAATTCGTAATTTTTTCGTAGTGTATAATGAATTTCGTGATTGGTGACGTGCCCAAAATACTGTGTCGCGTGCCATAAATGGCACGCGTGCCATTGGTTCGCCATCCCTGCTAGAGATAGATATACGCTTTAAGCTATGCGTTAAGACGCAGGTGGAGCCGTAGCATATTATGTTTAACTTCATAACATATATACATATCGTCTTAATGCATAGCTTAAAGCGTTAATCTAGGCGTGACGCAGATTTGGCCAAGACCTAGCGTCTTTAATTTATAAACGACATTACAAATGTCACTAAAAGTTAAGCGATACTTCACTAGAAATTAACTTTAGCGGCGTTAAAACCTTAATGTAGCCAACACGCATTTTTAACGCTTTAATTAAAGCGTAGTTGGATATTTTCACTAAAGTTAGCGTTAACGCAGGTGGAACCGTAGCATTATAAATGTTGACAAGAGCATTTAAAAGCCCACACTACTGTTTGGTATATTATTTGGTGTAGGTATTCGCAGCTAGATGGCACTTTTACATTTTTTTTTCTGTTTAATAATGTCTGTTATTTTTTTCTAAACTACTTATTTAGGAACTTGAAATTGTCCACAAGGCTTTTTTATTCAAATGAATATGAATATTCGAGAACTTAAGGAAAATTAAATTTAAATAAAAAAAAGGTTTTGCATGAAAAGCTTAAACTTCCCAATCATCCTAAATCCACGTAAACGAAGCCGCGGACGACCGCTAGTAAAGTACAAGCCTCGGCACTCCTATATCTTTAGGATGCCTGTCCATTGACGCGGAGCGAGGCGGCGCGGTAGAGCGGAGGATTGCGGAGCGGAGATTTTATACAATCCTATCCTTACTAATACTATAAATATGAAAGTCCGTTTGTTTGTTTGTTACGCCTTCACGTCCTAACTACTGAACCGATCATCATGAAATTTTGTATACACGTTGTCAGGGGTAGGTACAGAAAAGGACATAGGGTACCTTTCATCCAGAAAAAACGTAGTTCCCGAGGGATAGCAAATAAACTGTCCACGCAGACGAAGTCGCGGGCGGCCGCTAGTTGGTTAATATTTCCTCGTTTCTCCGCTCCGCCGCCTCTCTCGGATTATTCCACTTTTTTTTATTTAACCATTTATTTCAGGCATCAATGGACCATACAATAAATACCTTATAGACTAACATACATACATAATATAAAACAATTTTATATATTACACTTTATCACGTATTGGCGGCGACGTGTTGCGCAACGCAGTGTCCGGTAACCGGCCGCGGAATCGACGGAAAAGGACACCCTTCGGGCAAAAATCTTCATTCATGAAGGTCTTCAGATGTTCGGTCAGTACCCTCACCACGAATGAGTTGAAGTTCACATTGTGGCGAGACTCCAATCGTTAGTCCCTCAGAGTATATTTTGACTTGATTCGGATGTACTCCACGAGATCGTCTGGTTTAGTGGAGTAATGCAGGTCTCACTTTGCCCCACCAAGCGTCCCCACTGGTGCCCTTGTTCGCTTCTTTAAGACAGTTTAAATAGCTTTACGACAAATTCGCTTTACGGCAGATTCGCTTTAAGGCAGAAATTGTACAGTCGATGGAGAATGTTACTTTTATATTTTCACTTTTTAATACTTATATATACTTATATTCACCAGTACCCCCACTTGGTGGGGCACAGTGGAATAATTCCCTCGCTTCGTGTTAATGGATAGGTAGCCTTAGTGGTGACACTTTATGCACAGAAGTAATTTTTGGGTCTCATTGGCGGGGGATGTGGTGCGGGGCGACTGCAAACATGCGCACTTGCGCAGTAATCCCCTCCAATTTCTCTCACTGCTAAAGTTACGTGCCGAGGCTTGTATTAAAAGTTTTTTTTTTAATTTACAGATGATAAATGCTGGACAATGGATTTATTCAAAGGTACGTTATTATTTTAACTAGGTACCTACCCACCCAGTCTGTTTATCACTGGTTGTCCTATTTTGTAAACAACTTTTGACATTTAATTTTGTCACACGTCTTTTAAAGGTCATTGGGCATATTTGTTCTGCTTGATGAAAGTTCGCGTACATAAACCAAACCAGTTTTAATTTGAAGAATTCAATCTCACTTTTTAAAATATGTATTGTTTTTTTATTTACTGACCGCCAGAAAAAAGTTGTTTCACTTAATGTGTGTGAGTATAATTATGTTAATGTTATTAAACTTTTGTTAATAAAACAGAAGTTTTTACTTTCAGCATTGTGAAAATGTGCCGTACAAGCATAATAAACATTTGTATTGTCTTCATTTATTTATTTTATTTTATTTGTTATTGGAATACTATGATATAATGATAAAAAATGAAACATGTCCTGCAAGAATGCGACCCAATACTACCCACTGCGTAGCAGATACATTTATCTACATACCTAGCCCTATTTCGTTTATGTACGCCGTAGGTCAAATGTTTGAACAAAATGCCCAATTACCTTTAAATTGTTATGTTGTCTTATTACATCAAATTGTCAATTACAATTAGTAAATTTCTCACGTGTGGAAAATAATTTGTTTTATTTTATAACTTAATTGATTTTTCAATAAAGTGTTGGATGAAGATTGTACCTATACTAAATAGGACAAGTAAGGAAGGCTAGTATAAATAAGTCTATGGGATGGTGATCAAAAATGTATTATTTCGAGATCCTCCGTGCATTTAACAATAACATTTACGATTTACGATGAAACATAAATATATAATACATAAAAAGGTTACCGTTTGCCGTTGTGATATAATTTATTACGAATTTATACTTTAACCCAAGTCTTACAGATCGCAACCAGCCGAAACCTATTTTTGTATATCTCCAAATTTTTTTTTTGTGATCCTATCTGCAATCAGTATTCTACTTTAATCAGATTTGGTGTTAGATCATTGTCATTCAGAGCGTAACTCCAGCGAGCCATCTACTCGAAGTTAATTATTACTATTGGACCCGATTCGACTATAGTATGTCTTTTCTTTTTAGGCGTTTGGAGTAAGATCTCGTCTTTAGTGCTGCGGCCAGATCATTAGGATGCTTTTCCAGTCTCTCTTGGTATTTGCTTTTGTGCTTCTGGATTTCTTCATGGATGGTACTGATCATCAACTCTTTGTGAATTTCTGCGTTAGTGACGAACCAAGGAACCCCACTTATTGTACGTAAGATAGAATTTTGCATTCTTTGTATTTTAATTACACTGGACTTGCAGGCGCTACCCCAGAGTTGAATGCCGTAAAGCCATATTGGCTTCAGAATGGTCTTGTAGATCAGGAGTTTGTTATCGATACTTAATTTGCTGTTGCGTCCCATAATCCAATGAAGGTTTTTGTATCGTAAATTAAGCTCTTGTCTCTTGGTTTTAATATGGTGAGACCAAGTCAGGCGGCGATCAAGGTGAAGCCCCAGGTATCTTACATGTGGTGGGCAGTTGCCTTTCCGAAGCGTAAAGGTGACATGAACTGATTTGCTCGTACTTGCTTTTATCCGCCATTGTTGAAGCCATGATGTCACTTTATCCAGACCCTTCTGTAGTACCTTTGTTGCTAATTCTGGGTCGCTATTGCTTGCGAGTATCGCAGTATCATCGGCAAAAGTCGCTGTAGTGACACCGTCAATCTGCGGTAAGTCTGCAGTGTATACTGTGTACAAGATTGGACCTAAGACAGACCCTTGCGGAACTCCAGCCAATATATCGTGAAATTTAGATTTATTATCTCCATCTTTGACTTGAAATATTCTTTCAGTAAGATATGACTTCAGAAGGGAGTAGTACCGATGAGGAAGGTTGATTTTCAATTTATACAGGAGCCCTTTGTGCCAGACCTTGTCGAACGCCTGTTGGATATCCAGAAACACCGATGAGCAATATTGCTTCTCTTCCAAGCTTTTTCTGATCTTCTCATAGACTCTATGGACCTGTTCAGTGGTGGAATGTTCTTGTCTGAAACCGACCTGATGATCTGGTATTACTTTAGCACTATTCAGAATAGGTAGTAAATGGTATATCTCCGGTATATCTCCAAATATAATATTTTTTATTTCTCGAGGTTTACCACATGATTTAACTATTGTCGTGTTCTACAGCTTTGTTTGATTGTCACAGATAAAAGTAAGACTGTGAAAAGTAGCCATACACAGATTTAAGACCAGATGAAAATGGTTGGACTTTATCTGGTCTTAAATCTGTGTATAGTCACTTTCCATAGTCTTACTATTATCAGTGGCAATCAAACAGAGCTGCAGAACACGACCATAGCTAAACCATGTGGTAAACCTCAAAAAATAAAAAATAAAATTTTTTTGGAGATATACAAATATAGGTTACGCTGGGTTGCGATCTGTAAGACTTGGGTTAAAGTATCTATAATTTCGTAATAAATAACTATATCACAACGGCAAACGGTAACCTTTTTGGTAATTTAAATGTACTACGGGCTACTGTACGTATGTATTTCAATAAAACTTTACGTGAAATTTGTGAGGCCCATTACTATTATTTTTTATAAAATATCATGACATTCCCTCGTAGTCATTTGTAGAAGTCATTGACAAAAAAAATTTTCATGTCAGTGGTAGAAGAAGATAGCAAATGTGTCAAAATCAGTTACTTTTAGCAGAACGAGGGAAGTATAGGTCTTTTAGATAAAATTAAGCGCAGCGCCACTTTCGGTCTGGGTAATTTCTAGGTAAAAACATGCCAAAGCTACTAGCGGTCGCACTTCGATATCGATGCTCGCTATTTTACATAGATGGCTGACGATGCAATGTAAAAACGAAATATTTTCTGTTTTCACAAAATCATCCATCTACAGTAAAACAGCAAGCATCGACATTGAGATGCGACCGCGATATACTCGCTTCGGCATGTACTATACCCGTCAATTGGTAATGCGCCTGGCGGCCATGATTTTAACCTCAAAAACGAAAAACAATTGTGAAATTTTCATATACCTAGACCCTATCTTATTGAAAATAATAATTCAATAAATATGATATTAGATTACCCATTAGAATTTTCTTGTTTCATGACATTTTTAGTTGCGGATCGCGTCAACGGGGATATTAATGTGACAAGGTTCCAGCGCATTACCAATTGACGGGGATAATATCGCGGTGGCACTGTGCTATCTCCAAGCACACGTGTTCAATTCCCAAATGAGTCGAAAAAACTTCCAGAAACAATTTCTTAATTATCTATTGTTGGTTATTTCTTATCTCTAAGAAAAATTGGTGCTTTAGCTACAATGATTCGTAGTTTCTTAGATTTTCTTTACCCATTAGTAAGGTTAAAAAACCGGCCAAGTACGTGTCGGGCCACGCGCCATAGGGTTCCGTAGTTACCTTATACCATACCATATTTAATACCACCTATCATTTTTCGTTTGCAAAAATAACTTTGTTTTTCAGTGTTGGTATGAATGACAAAGTTATATTTGCGGTTTTGGAAAATGTGCTATATCTCAAAAACTAATTACTATATCTCGTTTAAACCAATTTTGGTTGAAAGTGTTTATTAAGATCTACAGCATATATTTTTTTTAGATTTTTCACTCTCTTATTTCAAAAGTTAAAGGGGGGGGGGGGGGACACACATTTTACCACTTTGGCGGTGAATATCTTTCAAACGATTGACTTTGAGAAAAAGTTGTCTTAGGAACCTCAATGTCATTTTTAACGACCTACCTACCTACCTACCTAACCTATCTATAGACACCCAACACGTGTTGGTTTGAAGAAAACATTTTTTTTCAGTTTCAGTTCCATGTATGGGGAGCCCCTCCTTAATCTTTTATTTTTCTTATTTTTTTTTGTATTAAATTCGTTAAGCGGTTAACAGAATACATCTACCTACCAAGTTTCAACTGTGTAGTCTTAATACTTTCGGAATAAAGTGGCTGTGACATACGGACAGACAGACAGACAGACATGACGAATCTATAAGGGTTCCGTTTTTTGCCATTTAGGCTACGGAACCCTAAAAAGCACCTAAAGAGTTCCTTTCTTTAAAAGGTTTTCTTTTATTTCAGGATTATGGTCTTCAATGCTTTTGATGAATTTCTGCAGTGGCCTTATTCCACCAACGACCGACGGCTGTACCAGAAACTTAAATATAGAAGAATGCTTCTTTGAAGTATACTGTTTAAACATAATTACCGATCACCGCAGTTATTACGTTAACAACCGAGACAATCCTATTTATGACATTATATATGATGAATATCACCGCGATGATCGTCGTTCTTGCTATAAATTTACAAGACTCGGTAATGAAGACTACTCTTCTGTTCAATATTTTTTAATACGTATGAAATTTAAGAACCAAAACACATATCCTCTTTCTTCCACTTTTGAGATTCCTAAAAGTAATGACGACGCCATCTATGAATTAATATACAACTTGGATCTTACTAATAATGATTACACAGTTTTTCCAACTCTAAAATCTATGCCAATGTTGTTTTCTTTAGATTTGTCAAAAAACTCTTTGACTGTTGCCAAACTTTCAAACATTCACCCATTGGATGGCCTTAGAGAGTTAAATTTATCTTACAATACTATAAATACAATTGAAAGAGGTCTATGGACTTTTACAAGATTGCACACTTTGAATTTGTCGCACAATTATCTTGTTGCTTTACCAGATGGTATATTTGATGACCTTTCTCAATTGAAGACTCTAGATTTATCACATAACTTCATAGACATACTAGGAATATTAACATTTGAAGGCTTAAAATACTTGTATACTTTATTATTGTCTCATAATAGACTGACTGATATAAACGATTCTTTGGTCAGATTTAGTCATCTTGAAACTTTAGATCTGAGTCACAACAGGCTCAAATACATTAAATTTCGCGATTTCGATAAACTTCATGACATGAAATATTTAAATTTAAGCTACAACTCAATTTTGTCTGTTGAAGAAAATGTGTTCTATAATATGGTTGCACTACAATCAATACGGCTCGACAATAATAGCTTGCAAAATATAGGTCAGATGAGTTTTACAAATAATAGCAATTTAGAATATGTAGACTTTTCCAAAAATAGTTTTAAAAGTATACCAAGAAATATATTTAAAGGGAAGAGCATACAATACTTTGATTTAAGCCAAAATTTTTTAGAAGGTTCACTTACGAAAGGGACTTTTGAAGGATTGAGTAGAATTGTTAAATTAGATCTCAGTTATCAACAACTTACGGCTATAGAAGATTGTGCATTCTCTGGGCTTGACATCTTAGATAATTTGTTGCTAAACAACAACAAACTCCAAACACTATCTCATAAAAGCTTTAAAAACCTAACAAGTTTAACGATGTTGGATTTATCGGCTAACTTGATATCAAACTTAAATTTCGATACATCAGATCTAATAAATCTTCGTTTATTTTTAGTCCATAACAATATAATTACTCAAATATCAAACGGTTATTTTCAAGGACTAAATACACTGAATTTTTTGGATTTGTCGAATAATAAAATATCAAAATTGGGTTCTAACTCATTTATTTCACTCCGTGAATTGGTGAATTTTGATGTCTCTAGTAATTTATTAAATGGAACTTTAGAAGCTAGTACGTTTGAAGGGCTTGTCTCTCTTCCTGTATTGGATATTTCTTTTAATAAGCTGACTATCGTTCAGAATGAGACTTTTACAGGAATGACAAACCTGAGGACACTTAACATTTCTCACGGCAACTTACTAGAATTACAATACAATGCTTTTATTGGCATTCGGAATGTAGAAATAATTGATATATCTTATAACAGCATGACTACATTAGAGATAAATATAACAGATTTGGTTAATCTCAAGGAATTGTTTCTTAGACATAATCTTTTAAGGGTTCTCAACGTTAGTACATTTATAGATACTATTAGCTTAACAAGATTAGATTTATCTTATAATAATATTGAATATATACATGAAGAGACCTTTAAAAATTTGAGAGATCTACGTTATTTAGATATTTCATACAATTCAAATATGGATTTTAATGTGTCTGCAATCTGTCATAGCAAAGAATTCGAAGAATTGAATTTATCAGGCCTTAGGCATGAAATTAAATTTATGACGGTCACCGAAACTTCGGTATCAAAGTTAGATTTATCGAATTCAAGTATCACAAATATAATTACACTTAATTTGAAAATGTTAACGAATCTTCGCAATCTAATTTTAAGTCACAATACCGTTCAAAGGGTGGAAGTTGGTGCATTTTCTAAAAATGTGGAAGTGCTTGACCTAAGTTTTAATCAGATTACGTTTGTACAGCCAGGCGTATTTAAGAATGTTACATACTTACGTTTCTTAAATGTTTCTCATAATTTTCTCACAACCATTTCCTACGGAGTATTTAGTCGCCTTTTCTATTTAGAAACGTTAGATTTATCTTACAATAACTTAAAAAGCTTAGAAACTGAACGATTTTATGAAGTGCGCTCCCTTCGAGAGCTGATAGTTGATTATAACAATATAGATTTTGTTAGTAATGAAGAGTTTGCAGGCACCAGTTTAATCAAACTAAGTATTGGTGGCAATCCTATTCCTTGTGGAATAATTTCTAGTTTTAAGAAACAACAAATGTCGTACGAAATTACCGCATTAAATAAAGATGTAAGTTTTAGCGAAAACGTTGATGGTATTGCATGCGTTAATGAAGACTATCATAAACCTATACAAAATGTTAGTATCTCACATGATAGCAATGAAGTTTTAAGTGATATTAGAGCTATTTTATCTAAAATAGCATTGAAGAATATAACTCATGAGCGCTTTGATAATATCAATGGTAATTATTCTATTTATTTTGATAATATCACACGAGAAGTTGGAAGGTTATCAAACCTTTACAACAATACACTGTCTACATTGACACATTCCAATCGCGAAGAAAGCTCAAATATCACGAATGAGTTGCTAGCAAATATCTTAAAGACCTTAAACCGAATAAATCCTGTGATAACACCGATATCGAAACCGACAAATAATGTAACTCAATTCGATAATTTAATTCGCTATATAAATTCTGTTAAACGAGAACTGGAAGACACAATTTTGGCTGAAAAGACAAATATTTTAGCTGAAGTTGAAAGGAAAATGAATTTCACGACCACACCTATAATTTTAACGATGTCTACACATAAAGCAAATACTGAAAAAATTTTTGCTGATGAAAGCAAAAAAATTGTCACTGAAAATAGAGGTACCAAATTCAATGATATTTGTGTAGGGCTAATTCTTTTGATCTTGGTGTGTTTTATTTTGTACAAGTTTTACAAGTCGAGAATGTTCGTTCGTACAAGACGCTCCTATAGCACGAGAGAATTGCCTGGTGCTATGGAAAGTCCAGATCTGTAAGACGGATCTCACACTCATATAATGAGTGAGTGTAAGCAGAATTTATGTTAAGTACCAACGAACTTTGTTAAGTACCAAGTTTGTGTAAACTTCAAAGGGTGCTGAAAACCTTCGCGTAGTCAGTCTCCCACACATTTGTGCTTGCGACCAGCCGGGCTATTCCATAACGAAACCCGCAACTCATTTCCAAAGTCACCTCACTTTGCATGAATTTGTTTATTACCTTATTATATTTCATATCCAACTCGTGCGAAGTGAGGTGACTTTCGAAGTGAGTTGTAAATTTCGTTCCAGAATAGCACGGCAGTTATGCACACAATTACAAAAGTAACGACTGAACACACACGCCCGCATGTGATTTTTTGTGATTTCTCTACTAAAATCTGTATGGTGCAGCGAAAGTGCGGGTTATTGTAAACTCGCCACCTATGTACGGTCCGTTCACTTAGATAGTGTCGGTATTGGGAGGGTGCGAAGGTATAATAATCGATCGCAGCGCTCATGGTGGCAAAAAGTAGAAATAATGAAGGCTCTGTAATCTGCTTGAAAACGATATTTAATTTATTACTAGCGATACAGGAATAATTATATAAGTATATTATCAGTTAGTAAAATTATTAAAGTAGCTTTATCCTCTTGTTTTACAAAATCTACAACTAAAAAAGTAGTAAACAAACCCTGATATAACCAAAATAAAACACTCTTTTTGAATAGATCTTACTTGCCATATTTAATTTAAATGACCAAAAATGATTTCACAACACTTTGTCCACCCAAATCATAGTAATTTTGAAATTTACATTAACATATGTATAGTATTTTTTAACATTTTGTCACAATGCCGCCATTACATATCAAAACGTCAAAACGGTCAGGTCAGAGCCAACAAAGTTGCAACACGCTAGGTGGCGCTAAAAGCGTGCACGGAGCTAATACCCGCAAGCACTTGTGTTCAGAGACAGAAATACAGGTAACAAACACAATCATTCACTACGGCACTTCTATGTAAACTGTCAAAATCCAAATTGACTTGCGGGTGTACGCCGCACGCGGTATCTTTTGTTTATGCGGCGGCATCTTTTGACAAGAAGCGGCACGTGCAAAGGCGGTGATATAAAAGGGCGACACTATCTGAGCGAACGGACTTTAAACTCGTCCTGTCTTGTAAAGTTCCATACATTGAAAGTAAATTTTCCACTCTGTGCGTAGCAGTGTGTTATCCGCCTTACCTACTTATAATTGGTTAATTAATTTTAAGTTTTGTTGATTTCATATTGTATATTTATTTTTAATAATGATTGTTAGGATAGTGAAACAATAATGTAACACTTTTTTCTCATAAAAACTTTGAATAATTGTATCTAGTTGTTTTATTGAACCCCTTGATCAAACTTACAACGTTATTTGTCTCATTTCCAAAGACAAAATATTTAAAAAAAATGTATTTTCCATGGATTTTTTGTACTTTTTTGTTTTGACCATCGTACTACTTTACTATACTTTACTATTTACTAAAACGTAAATAATATTTCGGTCTTCGATGTGTCTTCCTAATGTATGGAACAAAATAAGGTTTTGGATTTTTAGGAAAACCATAATAAATTGCTACATAATTGCTCTGTATAGAATAGAGATTTATTACTAGCTTTTCGCCCGCAGCTTCGCCCACGTGGACTACAGGTACACCCCGGGCACTCCATACAAGCGTCAAGCGTCGCGTTTCAACTACCTATTACACAGACGCTACACAGTGACGTTTTTGCACACGCGCAACTGTGTGCGAGCTATTGAATGAGCACACGGATCGGCACACGGAACTCGCGCGGTGGGCGCCGGTGGGGTGAGGTAATTGATTGTGGGGCGGGGCGGAGAGTTTCCTTTCTGTACGGTAGTACCTATTCTGTGCTACAGGTTATATCGTGCGAGCGGACCCGTGCCCAGCAGTGGGATAAAAAGTAGCCTATGCCCTTTCCCAAGATCTCATCTATCTCCGTACCAAATATCATTAAAATCAGCTTAGTAGTTTAGTTCGTGAAAGCGTTACAGACAGAGTTACTTTCGCATTTATAATATTAGTATTAGTAAGGATTATTCTAATAACAAAAATACCAGTTTACTTAAAACTATGACTTATTTATCCGTGGTCAAGTGGCTTGTGTTTCTCAAGGTGTCGCCATCTCTGAGGTCCTTCCCGAGGGTTCGATTCCCGGTTAGGTCAACTTAGAAAACTTTTCTACTTATATTCGCTCAGGTCTAAGTGTTTGTATACACATCAAATTTGTCTAGAGATACAGGTGTTATTTTCATACAAACGAGGTAACTTTGAAGCCTTGGTTTTCTGCCAGGGTTGTACCGTGCTGTAATCTGATGATGGCCATCCAGGGACTGAATGGTTGAATCTAAAAGTTTAAAAATTTTATAGCTATGTCTGGCATCTGTAAAGGTGTTGCATTCGAATGTCGAAGTTAATTCTTCACATTGACGAGATAACGCTGGCTTACAGCGGAAAAACGTAAAAAGTATTAGAAAATTTCGTCACTCCCACTAGCGACTCGGTAGCATAATTGGTTAGTGCATTGGGCCGGAATCCTAAGGGTGCGGGTTCGAGTCCCGTCTGAGCTGCTACGGTGATTCGATTTTTTCTAATATTTTTTCAATTATATTAATAATCTTAATTTCGAAGATTAAACAAAGCACTAAATTAAAGACTCATTTTAAGAAAAACTTCCCTGCACCAGTTAATAAAATGACTAAAATGACACTAGAATACAGACACACAAACTTTATTGACGACGCTAGTTACCTCCTGTCACAAGAGTGTTTAACATCAATCGATGTAATAACACGTAAATTCGAAGCAAGAAATCTCGACAAAATGAGTTATTCTCATCGGATCCTCTACAACCGATCCCCTGGTGGATCGGTTTTATTTTTAATTATTTTCTATTCCCATCTGATACCCTAATACTTATTAGCTTATTGTTTGTAGGTGTAGTGGTACAGTCTACAAAAAAATGCATTTTTGTATTATTATAGGTATCGATAATTTAGTAAGATTTAAAAAAAAAAAAATTTTCAATTTCGAAGTATAAAATGTTATATTCAGTCAAAAGTACCAGGGCAACATAACTTACCAGGAGTTATTTTGATTTCGTACTGCGAAGATTATGTCTTAATTCCTTTTAGCTATTTATTTTTTCAAAAACATATATCGAAATAACTCCTCGTAGGTTATGTTGCCCTGGTACTTTTGAATGAATATTATTTTGTAATTGAAAAATGAATTAATAAAAAAAAAAAAAAAACACGACTGCCCTGAGTGCCCTGTCAAAAACGAACTAAAAAGTTAAACAACAAGTGTCATTGCAGTCAGGGGACCTCATTATGAAACAATTTTTGATCAAAGAGGTCCCCCGACTGCAATGAAACTTGTTGTTTAACTTTTTAGTTCGTTTCTGACTGGGCAGTCGTGTTTTTAATATTTTTTAATTTATTCATTTTCGTTTCACACATTTTGGTGACATATTATATATTTTTGGAATGTGCTCATCAAGGCCTTTCATTTGATACCCATATTGTAATAATAGAAGAGAAAAAACGTTTTATTCACATTTGAAAATGGCGTGGTACAGTCGCCATATTGATTTTTTTCTAAAAAAATATAGCCAGTGTCACTTAAGATGCTGTAAGGATTCTAACCATACCCCATTTATCCAAATCAGCTCAGGCATTTAGAAGTTATGGTGGTATAAAGAAACTCACATACCCACAAACATACATGAACCCTGAACACATATACCCTTTTTGCTTTGGGCAGTCGTGTAATAAAAATAAATATAGGATTTCGGGTTAGGTTCGGAATAATCGTTCTTTATTAGGTACTTATCTTATCTTATCTTATCTTTATAGGTTTTACTTTTTTTAAGCTTTTTTATTTTATTTATATTTGAGTTTAGCCTAATATCTGATTCTGTGATATTTGTTTATTAAATCCTTACTGATATTATAAATGCAAAAGTCCGGTTTTTTGTTTGTTTATTTGTTACGCCTTCACGTCGTAACTACTCAACCGATCATCATAAAATTTTACATACACGTTGTCATGGGTACAGAGAAGGACATAGAGAAATTTTCACCCCGTAAAAAATGGTTGTTCCCGAGGGATAGCAAAAAACTTTCCACGCAGACGAAGTCGCGGGTGGCAGCTAGTTAAAAATAATTGCTCAATAAATGAATATTTGATTTTAATACTTCTTTTTCATCTGACTGTACTCACCTATCTTTTCTTGCTTAGAAATACAATGAGGGGATCCGTTGGGAATTGAAAACTATAAGTAAGGGGATCGGTTGGGATTTTTAATTCTCGGTGGATCAGTAACAGTGGATCGGATGGGAATAACTCGACCAAATGCCTTCTTCTCCACGACATACACTACCAAAGCGCACTACTATTAGTGTCGTGGGTACTTTTTTCCCTTCTACACTACCAGCCCTGTAGTGTCGTAGGTACATGAAAAATTCTATACACATGCATTCCCCACGACACTACCAATCGTTTTTTCGTGTCAACTTGTAAATAAATAACTATTTGTATTTCACCAAAGGACCAGGATCTCATCAAAATAAGGAAGGTTAAAAAACTTCTGTATTTTTATCATAGTAATTATGTTTGTAATAGTAGCCTTAATTAATTTTGTTGGCGTTATTTTAAAGTTTGAACCGATAGGCTGCAGAGACCGATCAAATCGTATAAAATAATCCGTATCCAGGTAATTAAAAACAGTTGAGGAAAATTTAAGTATTAAGTATTATCGCAACTTGTGGTGGGACTGGAACTGGTGGGATTGATACTATTCCCTAATTATTTGCACTAATTAGTTATAGTAGGTAAACTCATGTTATCAAAATTTGTCATTTGTTTTTCTTATGAAAATACTAGAGTTTGTCCGCGTCTTCGCTCGCGCAGACTTTAGGATTTAGTACACAGAGATTCCTTCACAGTCAGTTAGTTTCTTCTTCTATATTTAAATATAGCACAGTAAACCCACCAAAACTTTCTGCTTTTAGAGCTCTATAGCCTAAAGTGGCCATTTTTTGCATTTTGCATTGGCAAAATGCAAAAAACAAATCAGTATGTGGGTATGTGAGTAGTATTGACTACTCACATACCCACAAACATACTGATCCCTGAACACATACGAGTATATACTCCTTTTTGGACAGTCGTGTAAGAACACAAATTTAAAACAGTTTTTTTTTATTTAGTTTGAAATTTGTGTTATTTGAACATAATGGAAAACAAAAAAACCGGCCAAGTACGAGTTGGACTCGCGCTCGAAAAAAACGGCAAAAAAAACATTATTGTTGTATGGGAGCCCCCTTAAATATTTATTTTAATTCTGTTTTTAGTATTTGTCGTTATAGTCGCAACAGAAATACATCATCTGTGAACATTTAAACTGTCTACCTGTTGTCGTTATTAATATCGAGCAAAAAACGGCAAACCCTTACATATTTATTTTACTCTGTTATTAGTATTTGTTGTTATAGCGGCAACAGAAATACATCATCTGTGAAAATTTCAACTGGCTAGCTATCACGGTTCAAGAGATACAGCCTGGTGCCAGACAGATAGACAGACAAACGGACAGCAGAGTCTTAGTAATAGGGTCCCGTTTTTACTCTTTGGGTACGGAACCCTAAAAACAAAAAACCTAAATGAATGTTTATGCTTTTTTCTGTTTTGTGTAATTCAGAGTTTTCTGCCCAAAATCTTGTTCTTTTGAAAAGTTCAGCATGTTTGCGATTTTTTACGCAAAACAGGGGCCCTTGACGCTTGTAGCACACCTCCGCCACGAAACCGTACCAGCGGCACCGCGGTAGTTCCGTCATAGTTCCGCTATGAGTTGTCTTCTATCGACGACGTATATGAGGATCACATCTACGTAGCGGTTTCACGTCATTACTTTTTGCGTCAACGATAGGAGGCGATCGGGTGTAATCGCGCGTGAAATATCTATGCATTATAGCAGGGGGTCAAGTCTGCTAATGTTCACGTCAAAATCGTGATTCAATGGTGTTTGAATGGTAATGATTTTTGACACAATTCTTGTTTCTTAAACCCAAAATCGAGACGCAATGTGTTCCCGTTTTGGGTTTAAGAAACACATTGTGTCTCTATAACAAGAACTGTGTCAGAAAGTTACCATTCAGACACCATTGAAAGGTGATTTTGACGATAAAATTAACAGACTTGACCCCCAGGCTGTTCACATTTTGTTTTGCTTGTCGAACTCATGGTGGAACCTACTGTGGTGTTCCGCGGGGGGAGGTGTGCTACAGGCGTAACAGGCGGCGACTGCTTTTCACTACTTATTTTCATCGCATGCTTTATATTGTCACTAGTATCAGTTTCAGTTTCTCGGGTCTCGAGAATTCTCGAGGCTAATTTCTCGGGTTTTCTCGGGTTGTCGAGAAATTTACATTTACGTATATATTTTTGCATACCTATTCGCTTCAAAGTTCAAATAATGAAAAAGTCGTCATAATATTAAAATTGTGTATCATAAAAAATATCTTATTTTAAATCAGTAAATTAAGTGGTCTTCCTATCAAATAAAAGTATCAAAATAATCATAAAACTTTTTACAGTTTTCAATAATCTCGTTAATTCTCTCAAACAAAAATAAAAAAATGAACATTAAAACGTTAATACAACGCTGACTTCTAATTACAATTACAACATTCCATTTTAGGCAGGTCGTTACGAAAAAAAATAAGAAAACTTTTCAAGATCAATAAAAAAAAATCTGAAATCACACACAACACAACTCAGTGGCAAGATTCGACCCACACGTTCTTAATAACATACTTATTAATTTCATTTAACATGCTAACATAAGAAAAAACATACAAATTAAGTTAGAAAACAAACGCTTGAAAAATATAAACTGTATATTTTTTACGCAAATAAGCTCGCGTCATCGCGTGTTGTACTAGAAAAATAGGAAATATATAACCTGAGTAGTATATGTATCATTAGTTAGGTATTGTAAGTGTATAAAATTTTAAAAAAATTAAGAGAAGAGAACGACAGTAAGATTCAAAAGACTAAATCTCAATTTTGATAAATATAAAACACAAAAGAACAACTGATACCTCGATATGACAATTTCCCGGGAACAAAACCCAACGATTTCCCAGGAATTCGCGGCTCGAGAATTCCCGGGAATAAACCCTAATTGTCACCATTGACAACACGCACTTGAAAAACACAATCTTACGATCCTGTGACTTGACCCCCAGGCGAAACATAAGTAACATTATCTTATACCTTTAAACGAGCAATTCTTGTATATTTATTTATATGTATGTATATTTCTGTGATCTCGGGAACGGCTCTAACGATTTCGCTGAAAATTGGTATATGAGGGTTTTCGGGAGTAAACAATCGAAGTCTTATGAAAAACGCGTGTTTTCGAGTTGCGTTTATAATGCGTTTTTCTTTCGACGCAGAATATGGTTGCTATATAATTCCATCCTGCCGGCCACTGTCCATCTGGTCCAACGAAAGACGCGGACGGCAAGAAACGAGTGTTACGGTTTCGAATCCCGCTCGGTGACTTACTTTTGTTTTTTTATATATTCAAGTTTATATATTTTTTATTTTTATTGTTTTTAGGCAAGTTTAAAAAATGTAGTTAATGTTTTAGATAACAATGTTAATTATCACCTAAACACCACCATATTACAATGAATAATAGTCGCCTAGATATTGTACTTAATATACATAGTTTTAGTTTTGGTTACCGTGCGGCCGCGTTATAAGTTTGTGTTACTGTACTACACTGACAAATACTGCTTATTTTTATTAGACAGCCATGATGACGAATCAAAAAGATAAAGAGCGCTCGCCGCTTTTCGAAAAATAGCGCCCCAGAAGTATTGGTATAGAAAACAGAAACCGTCAACTTCGTTGGTCTTTGTAGTCTACTAATCAACAAAATTCATTCAGCATTTACGAATGTAACGATATCCCGAATCCCGATGCGTATGCGGTAACGCGCTGTTCAAAGGTGTTCCGCCACAGCTGCGGTAATGCACTTGTACTATTATGTATTCTGTGGTAATGCCATACGAAATACTGGTCGGGATATTGGTCGGGTATACCTTTACCGCACCGGTACCGGTCAGGTTTGATAAGGCCTTAAAACCAGAAAAAATATCAAATCGGATTTAATTCCTACAAAAAGTTTTATTGATTCCAACTTTGAAATATATTTACATAGGGTAACCTCTATCTGGCAGAAATTTGATACTCCGAAATTTATTTGGCAGAACACACTTGGCAGAAACTTCTTTAAACGAATATTTTTAAGGCATAAAAATTGTATAATATAATTATTGTTTGGCAGAATGTTTACATGTCCGAATTAACAATGGCATACTATTCAGATGGCAGAATTTCATTAGGCATAAATACCTTTGGCAAAATTTTTATTCGCAGAATTTCGTTTGGCATAACGTTTATTTAGTCGACAATTATTTGGCATAATTTTCACATGGTATACTACGAATATGGCAGAATTTCATTAAGAATAATGTCATTAGGCATATTGTGATTTCAAAAAATTGCATTTTAACCTTAAATTCAATTAAATATTTGTCTTAAAAAGTCAATTATGTTGAATTTTTGTGCTACAATCATGTTGTGCTACAAAAGTCAACAACAGAACGAATCGCTGCAAAACCGACATGCATGCTGCTTGCTCGCATGCATGCTTGCTTGCTTGCATGCATGCATGCTTGAATGCTTGTTTATGCTGCTTGCATGCTTGCCGGGGGGTGCAGGGGGGCTGGCCCCCCTGCTCGGGGGGGTTGGGGGGCCTGAGGCCCCCCGCTATAAAGAAAAACTTTAATTGCACCTACCAGTAGGTTAGGTTAGGTTAGTGTTTTGACCCCTCGCAGCGGAGCGAGCGAAGCGAGCGGAGCTCCACAATGCTTGCATGCATGTTGCATGCTTGCTTGCATGCTGCATGCTTGCATGCATGCTGCATGCTTGCTTGCTGCATACTTGCTTGCATGCTGCATGTTTGCTTGCATGCTGCATGCTTGCTTCTTGCTTGCATACTGCATGCTTGCTTGCATGCAATGAATGTTTATTTGTCTGCATGTAAGGATGCATGCAGCATGAAACATGCGTGTAAGAAATACAAAATTATTCTAGATATGAATTTTCTATTAAATGTATGTATGCCAAAAGATGATTCTGACTATAAACTGTCTGCGATATGATGGTTCTGACTGTGAACTTTCTGCGATATGATGGTTCTACTATTTAATTATTATGGATATGAAATGTATGCCAAAAGATGATTCTGGCTTACAAAATTATGCGTTTTAAGTGTATGATAAATGAGTGTATGACAAACGATTTTCTGCGACATGAAGGTTATGCCAATAGTTGGTATGCATAGTAAAATTATGACATAAAAAGTTCTGCCATAAAAGGTAGACTCATTTACATAATCTTGTGAAAAACGAGATTATTACCAAAAACCCGCAAAAATACCCCTTTTGGGGTACATTTTTACCCCACACCACTTAAGCACAACTCCGCCGGGGGAGGGGGGAAACCTAAGACAGTTATATTTGGCAGCAAATGAAGCTATTAAAATACTTACTAAAACCTTTTGTAGGAATTAAATCCGATATCAGTTCTAACCCTTACTACTACTATTCAGTTTATAAATGATATAAACTTTAGTACACTGTAAGTGATTATTTCCACTGTCTGTGGTACAGTCATAGACATAGAAAAATTTTCGCTGCGCTCAAGAAGACCAACAAAGCGTGGAAAAGAGAAGTTAACATCATACGGACACGGTCTATGTAAAAAAGAGACAAAGGAGCAAGTGACATGTGCCAACATTTTTTACAGTAAGAGCCCCTAGCGTCCCGCCTAGCAAATGAACAATCACAGTTTGTTTAAATTATTTGTTAATCTTAATTAGAATTTAAAATAAAGGTATCGTGGAGCCATGGTGTCTTGTGTTCTAAGTAATTGTGATGTGACAAAAAGAAACAATCCAAGTAATCACACTTTTCACAGGTAAATAAGATATTCCCACACATTTCTTTAAAAACCAAATTTCGCTACATTTATTCGTTTATCGACGAAGAAAACAGTATGGAACATAGTTTATTAATTTCCTTTGCCATGTATAGTCATATTTTATGAATCTAAGTCATATTTTATGTATCCCATATAAAATGTATGCATTCGTTTTCAGATCACCTGTTTATTGACTTTGTTGTTCTTTGACATTCTATTTCTATGGGTACAGTAGTACTAAAGGTTTACATCATAAACCTAATTTTCAACACACTTGCTCGTAAAGTGAGCCCTAATACATCGCTTTTAGGGCCACAAACCGAGCTATAACAAACGCGTGAAATTATTATATAAAACACTAGTTGGTTATAGAATTATCCCTACAAAGTTAAATTAGTACCTTAGTGCAAGTTCTATGCGAGTATAGAGCATTCCCAATCTAACCGGGTTATACAGTAATTTTTTTAGTAACAACAAAGAGGTTTTAAGCTACTGAAAATTCATATTCATTTTTGAAATAAATAAAGTCAAACAAATATTTATTATAATCAAATATTCATAATTTTTGTTTTTGTCGTATTTGTTGCTGTGTGTGATAAATCACTTTGTTTTTTCCTCGCAAATACCTATGTTGAAAAACGTCCGTGGAATATGAAGTTTATGGTTTAAATTTAATTCGTAGGTCGACTAGTCAAACTCTTTAGCTGGCCAGATATATTTTTTCGTTACGTTTTCTTATATAAAATTATGACATTCCCACAACACTTTACCTACTACACTACCGACCCATATAAAATTCTTATTATAAAATCTTTTGAATTATAAAAAAAAACCGTTAAATTATTACATTGACTTTAAAAAAAGACCAATAATAATATGCATTATTATGTACGGAACCAAGGCAACTAATCAAACTCATGCTTCATCGGGTTTTTCTTATCAGCTTTTGATAACTATAGGTGCGGCCTTGACTGAAAGTATAAAGCGAGAGGTGTTTTAACTTTAAAGCTCAATTTCGCTGTGCATTTGAGGGCGATGCAGAAAATACTAGTACTTATTTAAGTGAAATTATAATTAGTCAGGTTCCTGCTCAAAACCAATATGGGTGAGTCTTGTTTTTAATTTATTAATTTTGCAATGCCTACTTAATCCTATTTTTAACCCCCGATAGGGTGTTATAATGTGTTTAAATACGTATAATTTACGAACGATTTGAAAATGCTTATTAAGTGAGCTTATTTGGATAAATATTTTTTTTCATTTAATTTAATTTAATTTATGGCTGCCCTACGCAAAACTCAATTCAAAGTAGTTAGTATTTAGTTTCCAAAAAATATTTAATTTTTAGTTTAAGCAAAGAAAATAGCATCTATAATTTTTTATTTTATTAAAATTCAGTTTAATTATGAAAATGTAGCCAATTATTTGTTTCAAGTAGGTATCTTTCTTCTTCTTCTTATTTTAGTTTGTCAATCTACTCTCCTCTTTAGGGAGTAATTTTTGCCAGTGTCAAGTGTTGAATAGTTCAGTGGTAGATTGTTTCAGTTTACAATTTTACATTAAAATGCGGGTGTATCGCATTCTAATGCTTCTTGGAGCATTTGGCACTAAGTATATCAAGACAGTTTACTTGGTAAGGTCAGCCGAGGTAGCTACCACTACAATAAAAGTCTTAGCTTCACACAACCAAGATCGCGCCTATTTCAATTATCCCACATATTGTTCAGTTGCATAGACACTTGTACCACAAAACTGCACCAATTTTAAGACACAATATCCACTATGAATCAATTTGCGAATAATTAAAATAGTCACCAAACCAAACCCGACGAAATGGCGCCAAAAACTCTAGGTATCTTTTTCCGTTTGCAAAATCTACGTTAAAACAAAGTATATTTCCCGTTTCTAACTTAAAAACAAGTAAGTCAAATCAAAATACTTGTATTTGTAATAGATTAGCTGATACTTGATTTCTATGTGTTTATTTTTAGTGGTAAGTAAAATATTCTATGGCTCTATGCAAAGTTGAAAACAAAGGACATCATCCATGTTTCATACATTTTTGGTCCAAATATGAAAGTGCCGGCCAAAAGACAAAAGTACTTACTTTAATCTGATAGATTTTGTCCATCTAAGCATTTTTTATTATGGCACTGAAGTTGTAGCACCGCTTCACATTTGTATCAAAATAAATGAAAAGAGAGACTTTTTGAACTAAATTAAAACCAAGTACAGCGGTCCTACAGCTTCGGTGCCATAATAAGAAATGCTTAGGCGGACAAAATCTATCAGAATTTGCTTTTTGGCCGACTATTTTTTACATTTGTGCCAAAATGTATGAAAAGACAGACTTTTTGAACTTATTTAAAATCAACTATAGCGGTGCTACAACTTCGGTGCCATAATCAGAAATGCTTAGGTGGACAAAATCTATCAGAATAAAGCACTTTTGCTTTTTGGCCGACACTTTCACATTTGGACCAAAATGGATGATGTCCTTTCTACGGGGATATACTAATTGTTTCCAACCGTATAAGTAAATATCAATAAGTAAACCATATAAATCATTGTTTGTACCGTAAAGTATTAATATTTATAAGAAATTTGATTAAAACCTACAAGTATCCATATTTTAACCAAAAACTATCCATAATTTCATCCCTTATTTTGTCGCTTAAAGGATGAATTTTGAAAGATGCTACTATAAAGTACGCTACCTTAGTATTTCATTATCTGTATTGGAAAGTATCTGTGCTGAATTTTTAATTATTCGAGTAATAAAAGTAATGTTTCGCCATCATTCCTTATTTCACACTCTCATTCAGGGTGATATTTTTAAAATGCTGAAAAAGTTATTTGTTATACAAGTGACGAAAATCAATTTGTGCTGCGAGTGCAGACTTTAAATCACGAACTAGCGAAGTAGTTTAGAATTGAATCACGAGCGTAGCGAGTGATTCTAATATGGACTACTGAGCACAGTCAGTAATTTAAAGTCACGAGGCAGAACAACATTTTGGTCTCGTGTAAAACATACAACTTTTCACCTCTACCAGCGAGAAATTTTTTACGTGAGTTTCCTGGTAAAAAGCTAAATTTCAGCATTAGAAACTTGTTCACTCAACTTTTTTGAGTTAGGCAACTATCTTCATCGTTGGAAGCACTCATTTTTTGTAATTTATCACAAAAAAAGTTCGATCAAACCTATGCTGATAAATTTTATTAAAAAAGTAAATTCTCGCCGTTTTGTTTTACATTATTACGTTGTGCTTTTCTCTTATTCCATAATGTCCCATGTTATTCATTTATTTATCATCATAAAACACTAATTTGTTAATAAATTTAATAAATTTTTCTTATTTTATATTTATTTCATACATGCGACCTCATTTCGTCCATACTTTATTTCGAATTATCAACCTTCTTTTTTAACAATCCTTATTTAAAACTCCTTGGTATGTCCGTGCATTTTATTTTTTTTACTTTTTAATCCATGTATGACACCATAAAGCACTCTATCTATCCTTTTCTCACATATCAATTTTACAATTGTCACCCTTGTCACTTTATTTCTTTTTTCTTTATTATTTTAAAAGTTGGTGTTAGAAATTAAAAAAGCACTTTGCCTCACGCTCGCAGCAAAAATCGATTTTGCTGGGAGTTTTTACGCGCCAAAAGTGCCTAGAGAGGTGAAAAACTTATTTTATAGTTTGTTTCCATAAAGTTAATATAATTTTTCTATGTCTATGTTTGTTTCATAGAGCATTTGTGCCCAAAAAACAGATCTTTCTCCATTATAAAGAGGAATGGTTTGATTTATGTGTGTTTGTTTGTCTGAAATAAATAAACTGAAAGTTGCTTTACCAATCTTACAATTATTTGTCATGGACAAATCTACAAAGCTTACGCTATAATGTACCTAATCATCTGCTATAAAAGGAATTTCGGTAAAATATGACTTTCTTTCTACATAATACAACATTTTTAATTTTCCTACAAAACCACTGTAACTTACTAAGTTTTCTGGTACTAAATAAACGTTAGATGGGAGAATCAACTTTTTAATGTAAGGAAAAAATTGATCCATGTGTAAATTTTCATAAATGAAAACAAAACTAGATAACTCTTTTGTAAATAATCTCTATTTTACGATATTTAGATTCATAGCCAATAAAATATACTTAGTTTTGTACAAAAAAAATCAATAATTTAAAGAAAGACATGGGTGACCCAGGGGACAATTTTGTCCCCAGCTTCTATATGAAAAATAGGAGTTGTCTCCTGGGTCAACTATGTTTTTCTTTAAACTCACGAAAACATTTTCATGTCTTTTAAGTTTTCTTATAAGATAATAAGCTGAGAGTATTTTCAACTAAAGTCGCATTACTCATTTCCCAGCAAAAATGTAAACAAAGGTGTTGCCAGAACAAAACAACACAAAAAGAAATAGTATATTGCTAAGTCAAGAAATAAACACACTTACATGTTTTTTCATCACAAACCTAACAAAAATAGATTAGATAAATATTCTGAATCATGAGTTTTGCAGCAAAAACAGTAATATAATTTAATATTTCATAATAACAGTTTTATAGTAGAAAACATTTTTATGATGCTGTGCACACATCAACTGCAAACCGTACACATCAACCTTTGGTCATTTTATAAAATTTCATAAAAAATATATTACGAGTAGTAGCTGTACTGTAGTAGTAAAGTAACATTTTTGTCTTTTGGTGTTGGGGGGGAACTGGCGAAGATGCTACGTATTTTTGATAGTTTACATACAGTCAATATCTAAGTAAAGTTTTCTTATCAGTTCGTTTCAAGAACTTTTAACATCAAAAATTATGATAGGTTATAAAGTTAAAATTTCTAATTACCATCCTACTTTAAAATTACCCTGGATGGCATTATATTTATCATGACTCAAAATATAATAAACAAATTAAAAAGTTATAAAAGTGACCAAAGGTTTTCAATATCTGAAAATGTCACTATCAGGGTCAGTTTGTCAATTTGACAGTGACGTTTCTTTGTTTACATTTTTGCTGGGAGATGAGTAATGCGACTTTACAGATTAACTTCATATAAAAATGGTTCACATAGATATTTTAAGAAACGCCACAAAACAACAAAAAGTTGATTCACCCAGATCCAATCGGTCTACTAAAGTATAATAGAGAATCTCAAGATATTACTTGTTATTGACAAATCAGTAAATATTTCTACGCAGAACACTATTTTCTTTCGACAAAATATAAGTAGGTATAATAACTTATTTTTTTACATATAGACTTGTAATTCAAATTCGAATTTTCAAGTTCAACGGCATTTTGTGAGCCATATTGGCAATATGACTTTTCCGAAGTAAAAAAGCCTGCTGAATTCAGTTCTGAATATTGCCAAGCCCAATTTTGGCTCCTTTGCCCAAAATTCAAGATGGCGGCCAAAATGGAGCCTAATTTTATTAGAATTCGATTCTGGTCGTGTGAGGTATCCTGGCATAGGTTTTGGGGGTCGCTAAACTCAATTTTGATAACCGGAAATCCGTCCGGGTACCGGAAGTATGAGATGTGGCTGGAAGAGAGAAAATTCCGCCACGCGACACAATTTTTTTTAACACAGTTACTAGATAAAAATGTTTAACAAGTTTATTATTCTATATAGTGATATAACTGGGCTATTTACCAGTATTTTTTTTCTGAGACAAATATTTACAGTTTTAAAGCGGTAGAGGATATTCGAAAAAAAAATTTGAGAAAATTCCGCCGTGTGACACAAAATTTTTTTTGAACACAGTTACTAGACAAAAATGTTTAACAAGTTTATTACGCTATATAGTGAAATAACTGGGATATTTACCAGTATTTTTTTCTGGGACAAATTTTCATAGTATTAATTCTGTAGAGGATTAAAAAAAAAAATCGTCGCGCGCCAGCAGGCGCGGAAATCGCGGGGTACAACACGCTGAGCTCCATAGTATCATGCCAGTTTTTGTACGTCAGCGCGGGGCCGTCGCACACTGGGGCCGCTCCAAAGAATTAGTGATCAAAACTTGTTACTAATGATGATGATGAGCTAGAAACTTGAAACTTTGAACATAGATCGGAACTGAAAGAAAATGCAATATTATTGTGTCATTGAGCTGATGTGACGATTGAGCCGGAAGAAGGCCACGGGAACGCTATGATGAAACCATACAACCCCATCGTGTTTGGGCTCGTTAGAATTGTCTTTACAAGTAGGTACTCTGATGGGAGATGAGGTCCCCAGGGTCTGATGATGAAGCCGGTAGGCCATGCCATAAGAACTCAATATTGAAACCATGCAACTCCATCGAGTTTGGACTAGCGATTTTTATAGACTATCTCTTGTAAAATCAAATCGCCACTCTCTTTCAAATTAGGTGTATGTACGTATTTAAAAAAAATCTATATACACGGAGGTAGCTACACAGATTTTCTTGAGTGGTATTATGGTAGGTAGGTGGTAGGCAACAGCGTCGCTTAACCAGTTAGCAACAAAATTTGTGTGCACGCGTATCGCCCCTGCACGAACTAAACGTAATGTGCTGATGTGGCAGCGTGGCGTGCAAGCGATTTAAGCGACGCTGTTGCCTATGGTACGTAAAGGTGTAGATACATTACCAGATATCTGAAGTAATTTTAAGCTATTCTGAAAAGTACACCCACGATAATGACGGCTCAAAGAAAATGTTTAGAGTTAAGTATCGACCGAGTAATGAAGCCTTTATAGTTTTTCTTTGATGACGCAAAACATTGATTTATTTTCCTGTCTTGTTTCAGATAAAATAATCGGCGTATTAATATTGGTTTTCGTTTCGTCGTCAGCGTCGGATTTAGAAGAACCATGCTCGGTAACTCCCGACGACACCCAACCGGATAACTGTATTATATCTGTGAGATGTTTGGACATCGTATCAACAGATATTAGTGCGAGAATAAAGGCCACAATATGTTTTAGAGAAAAACCGAATAATTACAAAATAATATTTGAAGCGAACAAAATTAAGAAAGATAAACTTCAAAATATTGATGCAATAGATGACATATTGCTGGATAAAGTTAAATCCATAACAATTATAGAATCGGAGACTACTGAGGTACTCAATAAAATACTAAATAAAATGACAGCTGCTGAAAAAATAATATTGTCAGGAAACAGTATTTCTGAATTTAACTTAAACACACGGGATACATTGAAATATATTGACGCGTCTAATAATGTAATCACAAAATTAATTTGTCCATCCGATGACAGATATAACAAGTTACAATCAATAAATTTAAGTAATAACAATATCACAGATATACCTGGAAGCTGCTTTAAATATTTTGACGAGTTGCGGGAATTGAATCTATCCCATAATAACATTAACAAAATGGATGACTTAGCATTCCAAGGTCTGGAAAAATTGGAACGCCTTTCACTGGGAAACAATTATTTACAACAGATTGATGAAATTTTTTTGAGATTAGGAAATATTTTGGAGTTGTCGCTTGCTTATAATAATATAAATGAAATTTTTCCTAACGGTCTAAAAGCAATGACTAAATTACAAAAATTAGATTTGAAGGGAAATCAGCTTAGCATACTTGAAGAAAATATCTTTAAAACTTTAAAATATATGAAAATTTTGGACTTATCTGAAAATAAACTAACAACAATACCTTTGTTAGATAACAACATTTCATTGGAGGAACTTTACTTGCAAAATAATATCATATATAACATCCCAATAGGACGTTTTGGCCATAATAAAATAAATAAACTATATTTAAAGAATAATGAAATCTCAGGAGCACTAGACAAAGATGCTTTTGAAGGTTTGCTTATCAGCGAGATTGATTTAAGTAGTAATAACATATCACAATTGGGTCCTAAATGTTTTTCGAGTATGAAGTCGTTAAAAAAAGTAAGTTTAAATAATAATAGGCTCGATAAGGTGTCAGAAACAGCTTTTCAGGATTTAGGACTTTCCGAGTTAGATTTATCTTATAACGAATTAAAAAATATACAATTTCAAAAAAATGACTTGCCAGATCTTAAGTCTCTGAAAGTAAGTCACAACAAATTAAGTTCTCTTGAATTTGGATTTAAAAACTTAGAATTATTAGACATGTCTTACAACAACATAGCACTATTTGATTTTCCAAAATTTGACTTCACAAAATTAGAAAAAATTTTTTTGAAAAATAATCCGCTTGATGGACAAATGAAAGAAACAGATTTAGTTCAACTCGAAAAAGTAACAGAAATGGATATTTCATATACAAAAATAAAAGGCTTTAAACCTAATGCATTTAAAAAGATGAAAAACCTTAAGAAGTTGATATCACATCACTGTGAAATCAAAGAAATTCAAAACGCCTTTGACGACGTGCACTCTCTTGAAGAATTAGATTTATCTTACAATCACTTGACAGCTGAAGTGGAATTAAATATAAATACTTTAAAAATGCTAAATCTAAGCCATAATGAAATAGTAAAAGCCACTATAAATAATTGCAATAAATTAGAAACATTGAGTTTAATAAATAATAATGTTAACTCAATAGATTTGTCGTCCCTGAGTGACTTAAAAAACATTTATTTGTCTGACAACCCTAATTTGCCAATCAAAGCTAACGAACTCGATAACATTAAATTGATCGAGAATGCAATTTTAAACAACATCAGCACAATTTCTTTTCAAAACGCTATAAATGTTAATATTAAACATTTAGAATTATCCAACTGCAATATACAAAACATTGACTCAGTATATTTAAATAATATAAAAAGTTTGGAAACACTTGTATTAAGCCACAATCAAATCAAAAACATCTCGCCAAACAGCTTCAGAGACGTGTCACTTACAGCACTTGATTTAAGTTATAACGACATAATAAACGTAGAACCAAATACCTTTGAGAATAATAATGGAATAAAAAGCCTGAATCTCGCACATAATGGATTACAATATTTACATATCAAGAGTCTTAACGGCCTCACAGGCTTGAATTCACTAGATGTTTCATACAATAAATTAGACAGCTTTGAAATCAGTCGTGTAAATAACCTTCCTTCCTTAAAAAAAATCTATATTGATAACAATCAGTTGACCAGTATGCAATTCTCAGATTTTTCTTACACGGATCTTGAACTGATGAGTATCGGCGACAATAAAATTCCGTGTACTGATATCAAATATGCACTTAATGACACTACTAATACAAAATTAAAAATAACAACCAAAGAATTTTCGAGCGATTATAATGAAACAAAAGGCATTAAATGCTCATCTTACGATTCTAAAGATAATATTACCGCAATTGAGATTTTAGAGTATTTAAAAAATATACTTAATTATGTTTCAGGCAAAGTTAATAGTAAAAACGATGAAGGTTTACTGAATAATATACTAAATCTGAATAAAATATTAAATAAAAATAAAAAGGAAACACTTCCCCTGGGTACAGATCTGAAAAAAATTCTGGATGAATTTAATAGTTTCAAAAATGTGCGACAAGATATTGACATCAAATTGGAGCAAATCTTACCTTTATTGAATGAAACCATTAAAAATTTAAAAAAATGGGATGGGTTAAACAAATCTAAAAATGTGTTACAAGGCCTACAAGATATTGATGAACTGATAAATATCGTACCTGCATTGAATGAAACCATTGCAAAAATAAATTCTTCGTTTGTTTATTATAAAAATCAAAATGAAACACTTTCACAGATTTCAGATCTAAAAAAATATATGGATGAATTAAATAATCCTGAAAATGTGCGACAAGATATTGACAAACTGATAAAATTCTTACCTGTATTGAATGAAACCATTTCAAAAATAAATTCTTCGTATGTTTATTATAAAAATCAAAATGAAACACTTTCACAGATTTCAGATATAAAAAAATATATGGATGAATTAGATAATCCTCAAAATGTGCGACAAGATATTGACAAACTGATAAAATTCTTACCTGTATTGAATGAAACCATTTCAAAAATAAATTCTTCGTTTGTTTATAATGCAAGTGCGTTAACAAATGGATCAGTAAAATACTTACTAAATTTTAGGTTGCTTGCATTTATTGTGCTATTTTTATATTATGTTAAATAATACCTATACTAGAAATATATAGGTGAGTCACTTTTCAGTGAAATACGTCAATTTGTTGTAACTTGTAAAATTTAATGTTTCAATTTGTAAAGTTAAACTTGCAAATTATAATAATTAAACTATAACGTTATAGTTAAAACAAAACTATTGCGTTATAGTTTAGTTTAGATAAAACTGAAAACGTAATAAAATGGGGACCCAAGTAATGTATGCTGTGGTGATTTTAATACTCGGTAGTTCCTTAAAACAATTAATACTGTATTAATTGTTTTAAGAAATCATACGCAAGAAGAAAGTACATAAAAATTACAGATTTTTCACAACACAACATAAATAATCAACAGTAGAATACCTACCTAGTATAAGTACGTATAGTTATATTTTTCGATTCTATAGAGTTTCTCTAGAAATTCATGCCAATAAAAAGAATTTATTTATTATACTTACATTATTTTCAACTTTATTGGCAAGGCATTAAACAACTTAATAGCTTGGTATAACAGATATTTTTATAATTTGTGGGTTCTTGTATAAAAGACTCTTCATTATTGTATTAAGTATGTTCGTAATTAGATTACCCAAATAGTAATAAAATAGGTATGTATTTTATAATATTTATGTAGTTTCTTTTAAAACCTGTACAACTTCGCCGTACCTACTTGTTAGTGGATAAGTTCGATGGCATGGCACATGGCACAGCCATACGTAGTTGTTGTATGGTCTGTGGTGGAAAGTAAAAGTTGACGCATCGCCCTGCGATTGCAAAGTAACATTGCAAAATTATCGCTTTGCTTTGAAACATTGTATGGATTTGGTGTTTTAAAATTACATTGTTAACAAAATCTTATATCAATCCCTTACTTAAGTGCAAGCGCACATTGGGCCACTCAGCCCACCGCCAGGAAGAAGCCGGCTACTGTAGCCGAGTGTGCCGCGCGATGCGAGCGACAATCGCGGCCATAAGTAGCGAGCGCGGGCGACTCCCGCAGCTTGTGGCTCGAACGCAGCCACTCGAACGCCCGGTTTGCGCCGATAGTCGATACCTTACAAAATGTATTAAGAAACTTATCGGCAGCTTATGGTCGCGCTTATTTTTTTCGTCAATTTTCACGGATTGTTAGAAATTCATGGTTTTGTTTAGAAAAATGAGTTGATTCTTCAAGTGATAGTGAAAGTATAGAATTAACTCCTGAAAGAACCTATTAAAACTGATCAACTGACGCAAGAAATGTGATGAATAATCTATTACAATGTCTCAAATGTATACCTATATAAGTTTTTAGTAGTTTTATTTTTAGATACTATTTAATTTCAATTTAGTTGTTACTCTATGTTTTATTAAATAATAATATTAAAATAAAATATGAGGCGCCTTTTATTTTCTCATAGAGGGTGATGAAAAGTAGAGTGTATCACTCGGGCGCAAATATATTTTTTGCTCGGGCGATGTAGGTACTTTGAATTTCTCGCTACGTTCAGGATTCTACTAAAGAACTCTAGAATCCCTCACTTTGCTCTGGATTAAAAATAACGCCCTCGCCGTAAAAATATTATTTTGCTCCCTTATGGTACAATCTACTATTTTAGGGTCAGTGGGCGTTAACAATACCTTAGTTAGAGGAGTAAAGGCGCACTCACACTGCGCTTCTTAAAATAATGCTACCATATAAAGTCACATTACTCATTTCCCAGCAAAAATGTAAACAAAGAAACGTCACTGTCAAATTGACAAGCTGACCCTGACAGTGACATTTTCAGATATTCAAAACCTTTGGTCATTATTATAACTTTTTAATTTGTTTATTATATTTTGAGTCATAATAAATGTAATGCCATTCCAGGGTAATTTTTAAGTAGGATGATAATAAGAACTTTTATTTTAACCTATCATAATTTTTGATGTTAAAAGTTCTTGAAACGAACTGATAAGAAAACTTTACTTAGATATTAACTGTATGTAAACTATCAAAAATACGTTGCAACTCCGCCAGTTCCACGCAATACCAAAAGACAAATGTTACTATTACAGCTACTACTCGTAATACTAATTTTCATGATTTTTTTAATTTTATAAAATGAAATGAACCAAAGGTTGTGATGTGTATGGTTTGCAGTTGATGTGTGCACAGCATCATAAAATGTTTTCTACTATAAAACTCTTACTATGAAATATTAAATTATATTACTGCTTTTTCCGCAAAACTCATGATTCATAATTTTTATCTATTCTATTTTTATTAGGTTTGTGATGAAAAAACATGTATGTGTGTTTATTTCTTGACTTAGCAATATAACTATTTCCTTTTGTGTTGTTTTGTTCTGACGACACCTTTATTTACATTTTTTGCTGGGAAATGAGTAATGCGACTTTAGTAGAAAATACTTTTAAGGCAACCAACGACACCAATAGATTATCTCTCATCTCATATCTATCACCAATAGCTTAAAACTCAAACTAACTCAAAAATATGACCAATAACTCCGAGTTAGCGGAGGTGAATTGGAATTTCATCAAAGTTAGATCAGCCGTTTTTACGTGATTAGGCGGGTCCCCAACAAGTGAGCAGCCTCGTGGAAGGCCCGCCCCGCGCCGAGACAACCCGCTTGGTGGGGATGCCTAGACGTAAAAATAGCTAATCGAATTTTGATGAAATTAAAACATAGAATACTATTTTTATACTGGTTAAACGGTTCCCTAAGGATTTTCTCGATTTCTGGATATTCATCCAGGCAGACGAAGTCGCGGGCGGAAGCTAGTATTCAATAAAATTCAATATGGAGCCTTTTTCGATCTGGCTTAAATATATATTTTTATAAATTCTTTTTGTCATACCCTATCAACCTTTGTAATTATGTTCAAATGAGCCACCGATTTACAAGTATGAAGCAACCAAAATGCCTTCAATCTAATGGAAGTTAGAGTGCTTTCGTAATCCCACTAAGAAAGTACTAGAAGTGGCATTCACAAAAAAAGTTTTACATACAAAATAGTTAAATTCAGTCAGTAACCAATCAGTAAGTATAAGTACATGATAATACTAGTGGCTCTATACACGATGACATTTTAATCATTTGGTTTCCACAGTGGGGTGGTTTCACTCATGATTACAAGCAACTTTTACTATGGGTCCAACTCCGATATCGCGAAAGAAAAAACAGCTGTTCCATAGAAAAGCGCAATACCTACTCGACCTTAATGTATCGAACAGCTGTTTTTTTACGTGATGTCAGAGTTGTCCCCATTGTAAAAGTTGCTTGTAATCATGAGTGGAACCCACTGCGGGAACCAAATGATTAAAATTTCACGCTGTATAGCAGCTGTAGACCTCGCTTTTGTGATAATTTTGAACATGTTTTGAAATGGCTGAAATATGATTTTCTCCATATTCCTTCGTCATTTTACTAAATGACGAAGGAATATGGAGAAAATCATATTTCAGCCATATCGCCTATGTACTCATATAGGTACTATTCATTGAAATAGAACACTTTTACGGATTAAAACGCGGATTTTATTACTATTGGTGTTGTTTAAGGCTCGTTTTATAAAATTAAACTCAAACTCCAATCTCTGCTTGAGTATAGTTAAATAGGGATAGTTAATACGAGGGCTTTTTTAAATTGTTTTTCATTTTTATTTGCGACATTACGGCAACTTTCCAGGGGTTATGTGTCCCTAATTGTTGATAAGTTTATGCATATAAATTAAATTCGTAAACTTATAAGCAGTGGTTATAGTCAAATAAAATAATGAAATAGGTACGCGTTGTAGTACTTACTTGTATTTAATCAATATTTCAGCCAGATACGCCCAATGGTTTAAGCAGTGTAATGATGAATCAATCAGTCAGTTCATCTTATTATGTAGGTTCTATAATAGTTATTTATGCAACTGTACTATAATACCTAATTATATACAGTTGCATACAAAACTTTATCTACACCGATATTTTTTTATTAATTTTTATTTTTATTTGGGAAACAAGCACTATTTTAATACAAATGGATTAAAAACACTGATGACATTAATTTATCTACACCCACGATAATTGTTTCCTCTATAAAAGTATTGACTTTGGCTTTCCTCCCCCTCCTCGTCATTTAAAACTCGTCATCAAAGAGTGTTATATTATAATGTTGTACTGAATTTCATAATGCAACGCTTCACGGCGCAGCAGGACCCAGGGGCCCTATTTTTGAATCGCTCGGCAGGCGTCGAGCGCTCTTTTCGACTGATTTTCGTTCGACATCTCATTGTGTTGAGTCATATGTCGAACGAAAATCACTCGAAAAGACCGCTCGACTCCTGCCGAGCGATTCAAAAATAGGGCCGACCCAGCTCTCGCTCGGGATATTGTGTATCTTGGCAGTAAGCTAACTGTTTCAGAACCCTTTACAGACGATTTAAAGCATGGGTGTGGATAAATAATATTGTGTAATGGTTGAAAGTTGGCTTTAACAGAAGAGAAACTGTCTTTTTGTTTCTAGCTCTACATTCTCCGAGCTGTTTTTGCAGACCCTCCTTGGTGTTTGGCGACGGTACCCGCTTTTTTCTGTAAAACGACCCCCAATAATTGTACAATTCGCGTTCTACCCGACAAATTACTCAAAGTATTCATGAGGCGTCGAATTTTTTTTATGTTACCGTGATAAACTGGATGGAAGCTCCTAACAATGTAGATTTCTTTATGAAAATAGGTAATATTTTTTTAAGAGATTATGAAACCAGTACAAGCAGATCTATGATATAGTTATTACTAGTGGCAGCCCGCGACTTTGCCTGCTTGGACAGTTATTTTTATTTTTTATATCTTTTCGGAACGATCAATTATTTTTAGGGACGAAAGGTACTTTATGTCCTTTTCTATACCCCTGACAACGTGTATGCATTTCATGATGAGCGATTGAGTAACAATTAACAAACAAATAAACTTATTTCGCATTAATTATATTAAGGTGCATCCCATACCGAAAGTTCTCAGAGGTTTTTATTTAATAAGTTGTTAATAAAAAAAGATTTTAAATACGTAACGGGAAAACCCCTGACAGGATAGGGGATGGGATACAAACTTACCTCCTCAAAATCCTCGCGGCACGTTCCCGCCCCGTGCGTGCCCAGTCCCGTCCGGGTTCCGCTGGGTATGTATTGAAACTCCGTTCTCTCCGCACGCGTAGTGATGTTGCGATGCAAAGCATCTTGGTGAAAAATGGAACTACGTTTCAGCCATCGATTTTAACACTAATGACATTTTGATATTCAATAATGTTCTGTGATGCGTGCATTGTATCATAATTATTACCTGTTCCATATAAAAAAGCGCAATACCTACTCGACCTTAATGTATAGAAAAGCTGATTTTTGAAGCGAAAACTTCTTTAGCGGCGTTGTAACCTTTTTTGTAATGGGGAAAAAATCTTAAACTCACGTCAGTCAGTCAGGATCGCGTGACCCTGATCGAAAATTCGTAAGACGGATGGAGAGTAGACAGCCGGCGGCGGAAGTATCCCCCTCTCTTGAAAATGGCGGCACGTCATTTTAAGACGTAAATACTTGTGTCACCATAGCAACGCGCTAATTTTGTAATTCAATGTCAAAACTCTAGATTTTCTGTCAAGCATGGATAAGACTTTCGTACATACTGTTCTGTATTCGTAAATTCAAATGCAGTGTAAATTCGTAAGACATCAATTCGTGTAAAATTATTTCCTAACCATTCCAAAATATCAAAAATGCACAACGTTAATATTCAAGTTTTCACTTCTGCCGGCACTTCCGGAGTGCAACCCGATTTTTTTTCTCTCGCGATGTCAGAGTTGGCTCCATAGTAAAAGTTGCTTGTAATCATGGGTGGAACCACCCCACTGTGGGAACCAAAATGTTTAAAATTTCAGCGTGTATTTTAATGTAACCTTATTTAGGTCTTTCGCATAGATCAAAACGGAAAAAAGTTCGTATTTAAAATAATACCTCTGAGGTGCTATGCTGTTATATTATATCCTTGTATAATTTACGTAGCAGGGTCTCAATGTGTAAGTAAACGCTAGTTTTTTACATTCTCTTTGGTGTAAGCTCACATAATTATTTTACGTAGGTAAGTACTAATTAACACTAAAAAAATGTTTTTTTTTTACATTACTAATTTAGTACATACCTACCTAGGTACTTTGTATTTATATTTCATTAAATTTAACATCATGTCCCATGAAGCTGTGTTATGAATACTCTATAATAAAATAATAATTATTTGATTAATGCAAAAAACTAGTTTTTTTTTTACAAGATTTTACAAGATTTTGGTGAATGCATAATTGTTATTGTTCCATTGGTGAATGCAATGTTTGACGTTATAAATAGGAATTCATGAGGAATTCAACAAAGAAAATAATGGCAAGATTTCACAAGATTTTGGTGAATGCATATTATTATTGTTCCATTGGTGAATGCAATGTTTGACGTTATAAATAGGAATTCATGAGGAATTCAACAAAGAAAATAATGGCAAGATTTTACAAGATTTTGGTGAATGCATATTATTATTGTTCCATGGGTGAATGCAATGTTTGACGTTATAAATAGGAATTCATGAGGAATTCAACAAAGAAAATAATGGCGGGATGCTTAGAGTAAGACGCGCTTCTGTCCCAGATGCTCTAAGGCGGGATGTCACAAAATTTATCCCGCTTGGTGGCACTACTCCTGCTTTGTAGGGGCATTTATCCCCGATTTTCCAATTTATTTTAAATTATACCTTATAAGAGAGTTTGATACTAATAAATAATTATTATGGAAGTCAGACAGTAAACGAATTAAAGATTGAAGAAAACCAAAATATGTTTACAAAAATCGAGAGCAAACACATAAAAACAAGTATCTTATATTCATCATAGAAAACACATAGAAAACAACAAAATGACAGGTCTATATCTACATTAGCGCCAAGTTAAGGCTGTATATTTGCATTTCAACGAAGTTAGTGTTTTTCCAATGAAGTTTTCTAAAGAATGAAAGTATTATTATTGATGTAAACTTTAGTTTTAGGAAGGAAAATTCTTAAATTAGTGCCGTATAGAGAGAAAAACACAATAAGTATTTTAAAACGAAGACAATCTGTTCAAGTGAAATTTCAAATTTGCTTGTCAGAGGTATTTTTCAAAAACGTTTCAGCTGTAACAAATAAGAATAAGACTCATATTTATTTTTCACTTATTGTTTGTATTGTCAAGGAGTTCCATATAGAGAGAAAATTTAAAAAAAGTGCTTTTAATCACAGAGAAATTAAATATTAAAAAATGTTCAAATTGGTACACTTTGACATGTTTTTTAATGGTATTTACAGAATATAAAGTAGTTTTTAATTTTTCTTAATAATAATGAAGTATTTGTCTAATGTATTGCGTGTTTTGTATATACTTATATCTATTTAATAATTTAATAGGAATTTTCAAAGTTCGCCCTCATTACGGCTCGCGCAGAGTTGTTTTGATCATTTGTATTGAAAATTTAAAAATGGAACGTGATGCGACTCTACATAGCCTTAATGGTAGTGCGCCGACTGGTGGACGCATAGAAATAGAATGTCAAAGAACAACAAAGTCAATAAACAGGTGATCCGAAAACGAATCAATACATTTTATATGAGATACGTAAAATATGACTTAGATTCATAAAATATGACTATATTATGGCAAAGGAAATTAATAAACTATGTTCCATACTATTTTCTTTGTCGATAAACGAATAAATGTAGCGAAATTTAGTTTTAGAGAAATGTGTGGCAATATCTTATTTACCTGTAAAAAGTGTGATTACTTGGATTGTTTCTTTTAGTCACATCACAATTACTTAGAGTACAAGACACCATAGCTCCACGATACCTTTATTTTAAATTCAAATTAAGATTAAAAAATATTTTAAACAAACTGTGATTGCTCATTTGCTAAGCGGGACGCTAGGGGCTCTTACTGTAAAAAATGTTGGCACATGTCACTTGATCCTTTGTCTCTTTTTTACATAGACCGTGTCCGTATGATGTTAACTTCTCTTTTCCACGCTTTGTTGGTCTTCTTGAGCGCAGCGAAAATTTTTCTATGTCTATGGGTGGACGATTTAAATATGAATCAGAAAAAATATCCTGCCATTACTAAATTCCATCCAGCCTTATTTTAACTATGTCATCTGTCAACGCGACAGACGTCATCGTAATAATCAATGACAGAATAATGTCCCGTTCAATCACTTATTCGGGCTTCCGATGATAAATCAATTTATATTGGTGTTTGCACACATTCCGTCGCCCGCCCGTACAGTGTCATTAATTATAAAAAAACGTTATAGGCTTTGATTTTATAGGTAATATATATAATATAAGATAGTATAAGTACCTGAATTTATAATGATACTGCTCAAAAATAAAAATAAAATAAAAATCCCCCGACACAAAAAAGTTAACTCTTAATAAAAAACCTCCCACACAAAAAGCACTCTTAAAAAGTTAAAAATAATTACATCAAGACATATACACGCTGAAATTTTAATCATTTGGTTCCCGCCGTGGGGTGGTTCCACTCATGATTACAAGCAACTTTTATTATGGGGCCAACTCTCCTGCTCGCAAAAATATGTATATACCAGTGGCGAAGGGTCCATATAAGTCGATTCCCATCGGCTTACCTTTTAGAAATCCCACCCCACCTATCTACTACGCAGATCATAGAATTTTTGTAGAACGGCTTACCTTTGCCATCACCCCTCGCCACTGGTATATACATATATGCGCTGGATTCGTTGAGGCACTACGAATATACGTATAGATTGACAGACATAAACTTCAAACTTATAACACCTCTCTTTGCGCTGCGTCGGGGGTAGGGTTACCATCTGACCGGATAAATCTTATCATCTTTAAGAGCTCCGGGGCCCTATTTTTGAATCGCTCGGCAGGCGTCGAGCGCTCTTTTCGACTGATTTTCGTTCGACATATGACTCAAAACAATGAGATGTCGAACGAAAATCAGTAGAAACGAGCGCTCGACGCCAGTCGAGTGATTCAAAAATAGGGTCGCAGACCGGACTCCGCCCAGATTTCATTCGAGACCGGATTTTTAATTGTACTTGGTCAAAATCATTACACCATTATTGATTGTAATGATTTTATCTGAACCATCTTAGTTGCACAGCTCGGAGCACGCGGCGCGCTCTGCACGCCGCGATTAGGTTCTATGAGTAGGTGATTTCCTGAAAGATGCACATAATTTTCTTTAAGGCGTTTAGTAGCAATAAGTTCTAAATTGTTTTTAAAACCTATCACGACAATTTTATGTCGAGTACAATGACGGCGTACAAAACGCCCGTTACTTCTGTAAAAATTTCCAAAAAAATATTAAGCACTACTGATCATATTTTAAGTTGTGCCTAATGTAAATGTAAGTTTTTTTTAATTTTTTCCAAAGACTGGACTTTTGTCCAAAAATCAAGATTTTCAACCCCTTGCGACCGGATTTCCGAATTTCGGTCCTGGTAACCCTAGTAGGGGGAGATGCCACTAAATGGTTTTCCATACAAACGAGCTAACTTTGGAGAGATTTTTTTAATATTGAAAATGTTTCTGTTTTCGTGATCGAGTTATTCGTGCGTGCAAATATGTGCGTCTGCTAGAGTGCTTCAAAATGCAGTTTGAATTTTCGAATTGGTTGTTAAGTTTTTGAGATTTTCCTTTGTCAAAATTTCAGTTTTTTCGCCGACTTGGATCGAGAATTTCCCAATAACTATTTCAAGCTCGCTTTTCAAGAAACGGAAAAAATTGGATCTCAGGATTGAGTTTGAGCCATCTTAGGAGGCGGATGGACCAAAACTGTTGGCTGTAGCGGGTCCTTTACACGCCAGGTCAATCTGCGTGACCGCTGAGCTACCGAGTCAGCGGTCAGAGCATTGGATCGAACATCCAAAAGTCGCGGGTTCGATTTCCGTCCGATTATTTAGTATTGTGAAAAGCTTATCAAAATCCGTTTTGCGCATTTAGTGCGTGATGCACGTACACACATTTAGAATTTACAGTTTTATTCTCTGTATAGATAGATTTACAGAAACCTCGCACGGAACTAAAGCATGTTCCAGACGAATGTAATCACGCCCCCCATCAGAGGTGACCTTGCTTGATGCCATGCCATCCATCTAGAACTATATAGACGGTAGATGTAATCCAAATTTCTCCATCCAATCAAAATGACCTTCAACGTCCTTGGAGGAAGAGCGCGAGTTCGAACCGAAGATGGAGTAATCCACTTTCGTTTCTATTTTGCTTGGACGAATATTCGTCCAAGCTTTTTTGTTTTCTGCCGTTAGTTAGAGACAAAAGCGCTAAAGAAACGCCCATATTTTGAAATTTCGACATATTAGGAGTATTTTTATTTTTACAATACGGTAGGTGATTTTGCTACGCAAGCGCGATTCACGATGAAGAGCGACCATGTTGGCGCTTGGATGGAAACTCGTGTAGACACAATACAACACAATCCACGGATGGAAATCACGCCCCAATCAAGCTTCCACCAAGGTGACCTCATGATGGTCGTGGTTACAGGCGAGGCGTGGGAGGCGTGATTACATCCGTCTGGAACATGCTTAAAGTAGCGTCGTGTATACGAGGTTTGTAAATCACTGACTTGTTCAGTAGGTATTTACTAAACTACCTCGTTATTTTTCTACTAAAAAAGCTCCATGTGAGAAGGGGCACTTTTATTCAACTTTAGACCGCCTCTGTGGTCTAGTGGTTCGCCCGGCTTCAATTCCCAGGGGGGGTACAATTTGTACTCGGTTTGGTTGCTGATATTATTATATTATTTCAAGTCCACCTGGCAAACTACCATCTTACCTAAGTCTGACGCCATAACAAAAAAAAGAAAAATTATTGTGTTCCGGCAGTTAGAGGTAAGATAGCCAGTTCCTCAGTATGAGGATTCCGGGTGTAGTGCGCTTCCACACCTTCGGCCTTATCGTCACTTAACATCACGTGAGGTAAATGCCAAGCACTACCCCGTTGTGCATAAAAAAACATCACAAACGAGATAAGCCTCAGAAACAGCATTCCTTTCAAAGACCACAAAATTGCATTAAAATTTTGCACCACGGAAACCGTCGACAGAAAATTAGCAGATAACGGTACAAATCCATATAATCCTATTGCTTTAAGAGATCGGCGTTGACGGGCTAAGCTGTTTGCTGGGCCCTTGTCAACTGGTATTAGATGCGGTTTACCGGTACCCCTGAACACGGTACCGGTAACTGCGAAACTATTTCAATATTCTCATCCTTGTTTCGGGGTGTCAGTTTGGCAGTTTGTGGATACATTTCCTTACTACACTAATTATTGCTTTTATTTAGTAAAAAGAAAAAAGAAAAAATTGTTTTAAAATGTGCAAACAGCGTTCTTTTATATGATACCCCACATGCCCTAGTCACCTCACTTCAAATTTTTAAGACCCCTTTTACAGTCCCTGTTGTAAAAAAAATATTAATATTTTTATTTCTTTCTTATTTGCAAAATAGTTGGGCAAATGTCATCTTAAACTGTTCCAAATTTCAAGTTGATACCAGTTAGTTCTCGAGATATCTAGCTGTGACAGACAGACAGACAGACTGAGTCATACCATGAGGGTTCCTTTTTTACCATTTTGGTACGGAACCCTAAAAATGGCATATTATTGCACTGTCAATGGAACTATTCAACTAGTACCCGGCAAAAAGTAGAAGTTTGTTAGCTTTTGAAAATAGTATACTTTCGAAAACTACTTAATAGTTTACTGAAGTCATATTTTTATATAGAAAACGTAAAGTTGTAGTCACAAAAAAACATACGACAAGCTAAAAAGATTCTCAAGTAGCTACAAGTATTAAATTGCGTAGAAACCTTACAGATGATTGTTAAAAACTCAGAATATCATCAAAAGCGCTTGCTTAGGTTCATATTTTTGTCGTAATAGCGGAAACGTATTGAATTATACACTTTAAAGTATTGCGAAGTAGCTCCAATAACTTTTATTTAAGAAATATAATTGTGCTAAAGATGATGAAAAAACAACGAAAAACATCGAAAAACTGCAGAAGTGAGGTTTTTTTTTCCATACTCTTTACACGTAAAGTTCTTTTCTTTGTAATAAAAACATAATTGTAGAATCTGGCATTTTAAAGAAAGTTGGCATTTTGAGAAGTTGGCATTTGTCGACTAAACCAGAAAAAGGTAGAGACAAATGTTTCCGCATTGCTTAAAAATGAGTCTTCTGACAGCAATAAAATAAACGAAATGGTACCTACAGGTTAAAATACGAGTAAAAGTGTTAACCCTGTAGTGACTCTGGCCAGACAAATACCAGATCCTACGCAGAAAATAATGAATAGGTCCAATTAGCGACAGTCGCTGCCACACGAACAGCCCTCGTCTGTCGACGTCTATGTCCACTGCCATCCGTCGTTTCGTGCCGTCAAAGGGAAAAAAATCGTCAATTGTTACGTTAGTACCCTTAGTACGAACCGCTATCGAGAAAAAAGGAGCGCGTAAAAGTACTCGATAGTAATTATGTATAGAAAATTTAATTTCGCTTTACGGCGATCGATGGCACTATACAAATTTCCCATACAAAATTACTCTATCAAATGTTTTTACGCGCGTTATTTTTCTCGATAGCTGTTCATGCTAAGGGTACAGAACTCTAAGTTAGCAATAAAATACGTTTTCATGACTTGGGTATAAAATAATTTGCCTAATTATAGTGTCGACGACAACTTCATGGTAGATTTAAATTATTTTTCACTAATAATTAAATTGTACAATTAAATTAGTACAATTAAATTGTACTGAGTTTGAAAAACGAAATTCCTCTATCTATACACGGTTAATTTTTAAGTATGTCTAAAAATGAAATGGGGATTTCAGACCACGTAAATGAACAACTTTTACTATGAGGCCAAACACGAAATCGGGAAAAAAAATCAGCTGTTCCATAGAAAAGTAGAACATTGACTCGACTATAATGTAGAATGCTGGTCAGATCAGTTGAGTATGTATAGCGATCTAAATCTCCTCAATACTTAAAAATATGTAAAAAGACCATATTATAAATGATATACCGTTGAAATCGTCATTGAATAACCAAAAATTATGCCAACTGCTTTTTGTCGAGGCGTCATCGTCATATAGTTTCGTAAATTGCCGATTTGTATAGATCTTTTAAAAAGTTGTATTTTCCTTTATTAATATACACATCAACTTCTTCTAGGGATACAGGTGTTATTTTCACACAAACGAGATAACTTTGAAGCCTTGGTTTTCTGCCAGGGGTGTACCGTGCTGTGATCTGATGTTGGCCATCCAGGGAGTGAATGGAGTAGATTCAGATCGCTATACACACCCAACTGATCTGATCAGCATTCTAAATGATTAGTGGGTCAGAGTTCTCAGTTTAAGGATTTCCATACATTTTCATGCTATTTTCGCGGTTTTTTTAAACATGTCCATTACGTTTTTAGAATGCTGGTCAGATCAGTTGGGTGTGTACAGCGATCTAAATCTCCTCCATTCACTCCCTGGATAGCCGTCATCAGATCACAGCACAGTAGATCCCTGGCAGGAAACCAAGGCTTCAAAGTTACCTCGTTTGTATGAAAATAGCACCTGTATCCCTAGACAAAGTTGATGTGTATATTTATTCACCCTTTGTTACATTTACAATAATTTAATGAAAAGTTGCAATTCATTAAAAAACACGTTCTATTTGTCTAAAATTACAATATCACTTTTAAAAAAATCATTCTAGGTAAAATTAATTAAATAACAGCATTTAATGTTAGTTGAAGTACCTACCTATTTTTTTTATGAAGTGTCTAAATCTAAAAGAATGGGGCTTTACAGAAATTTGATTTCTCTTAAAAAGGGCCAATGGAAACAAACCCATTTTCATGTCTGATGATGACGAGATGGGAAGTACGTTCTCCATTATCTTTGCAGTGCAGACGCACAACTAGGTACTTTTTTTTAGTTTTTAGCGAAAAAGGTTTTTATTATACTTTTTTAAATTTGTGGGACAAAATAGTCAATAAATAAAAAAAGAAAAGTGACCCAATAAAAACGTGGTAAAAAGGAAGTTTCTTTACACCTCTTTTTATTTCATATTAATAAGACATATAAGTAAGGTTGGTTTCGTACCGCTGGCGAACTACAAAAGTACAATGCCTACTACATCGAAATGTATGAAACAGCAGATTTTTTTTCGCGATTTCAATGTTTGACCCATAATGAAAGTTGTTTAGTTTGATGGTCTGATTAACCCCACGAGAGGTTTTCAATTAACTAAAAATAACATTGTATCTAGTGCAGCTTCAATCCGCCCACTGATGGAAAATTAGGCCCCTCCCAAGGAACTTCACGAGGATTTTCATGTCATCAATCCACCCAAAGAGGGCATAATTATCTCTGGCCCGCGGTAGCAACTACCATTAGCACGAACAGCTATCAAAAAAATTCACAGATCTCGTGCCTTTCACGACCTTCTGGTACATTGAAATTGAATTTAATTAATTACCTAAAACAAAATTTATTCGTAAACATTTTTTATTATTATTAAATATACATATGTAAGTACTATAACTAAAAAATTTTAGAATTTATACAAAAAAATACCTAATTAAAAATTCTAATCAAAATCAAATGCAGTCTCGCGCTGACTTCATCATCATTTGAATATGTGCGATAACAAACTATGTTTATCTAGGCATCCTCTTCACATTCTCATTTAGAGACCGTTGTAAAAATTCATTTAGAATCGTAGCGTACTAAGAAAAACATGAGACATGCCCGATCGAGTAATTTTAAATCTCGAAATTGAAATAACAGCAACCCACGAATATACAGCAACATCTTTAACATTAACATAGGTACCTATTTATTTCCTTTTTTACACGTTTTGAGTGTAATTTATCTTAAAAATTCTAACCAATTAGTGCAAATGCTTTTCTGTATCTACTCCTAAGTATGGAGGCTCAAACTACAAACTCTCTTCTATTCAACTTTCACTCAAGATTCGTTTATTCGTTTGCCTATACAAAAAAGTGCCGGGTATCACGAAATCCCACGGTGCAGGCAATGGTCAGGAAATATATCCAAAACAATAGAAACAGATGCGCCGAAATAGTTTTTTTCGATGCTCACGTGCAACTGCAAGGCAAAGCCCGGCCTTTTGCCTAAGTATAGAAACGCGTTATTAACCAAAATAGGGTTAATAAATAAATGATATCTTGTTCTTCGTATGGGTAATACTAATGGTGTTTATTTAACTTAGTTGTTTTACGTTAGATTTGACACCTAACCATTAAAAAGACATCAATAAATAAATTATTAAAAAATCACATTAACAAAATTTAATACAAACATAATCTCAATTAATCTAATTTTACTTGATTTATGAATTTTACATAAGTATTAATAAATTAAAAATATATTTTTGTTTTGCTTTAAAAAACACTTTCATTAGGTACCTATCCGATATTTTTATATTTAGAAAATAACATTTTATTACATTTACAACTCAAAATATAACTAACAATAAACAAACATTTGTCTTTCAGACCATTGGCGTTGATACGACTAGGTACGTACGTACACTACTGCGCTCAGCGCTCACTCATACGCTCCGCGCAAACTTCACTTCATAAAGGTTAAGCTTAAATATATTTTTTAAAGTAGACCAAAGTCATATCTCGAGGTGTTTTTAAAATCGACCCGATATCGCGTTTCGTTTACCAGATATGATTTTTTGCTCGCCGAAACCGGGCGAAAATCGATTGCATTTTTCACATTTTTGCGATTTTCAAATAAAGATTTTGAGATTTTTCAAAAAAATTTTTTTTCAGCTTATAGCCCTTGATTATCATATTTGATATCTCAATCATTTACATAGCTCTAATATCTACGGCGCTAGGATGATGTCGCACTTTGGCTGAAAATCGGGCCTATACTAATTTTGTGCGAGTAATTTGTATAGCGTTATCTACCGCCGAAAAGCGAAATGAAATTTCTCAAAGAAAATACTCTATCGAGGACTTTCACACGCGTTTTTATTTTTCGATAGATGTTAGAAAGAATTACTACGTGCAGAAATTACACTCCCCGCCCCGCCCTAGAATCAATTAAGTACCTCACTCCACCCCGAGAGTTTGTATGCCGAATCGTACGCTCATTTAGTCGTTTTTGTCAAATATCAATTATTATGTTATTTTTGAACTAAAAAGTTACAACGCTTTGCTTTGGCAAAGCGTTGTAACTTTTAAGTTGTGTTTGTCAATTGTCAACTTATTTTGATAGACAGGTATTCAAAGCAATGCGTCGTAACCACTGACGTCCATCCATTATACAAGTACGCTGGACAGGCGAACGTCACCAGTCGTTTGTTCCGATTTGAAAATCGCCATATTGACGCTGAGAGCAGTAGATTCTATACACATTCTATACTATGGCAGTAGTGAGTGTACTTGGAACTAATTAGTTCCGAGTACACTCGCGCCTAATCGCCCGCGAAATGACACGACAAAGGTTTTATTTTGCCAGCGATAAAAAAGCGCCGCGATTATCGCCGCGTTTATCGCAGCTACAAAAAGTAGCTCGTGGGCGTTTACGTATAGAACTCCGTATGTTCTGTTCTCTGCGACAAAAAAATCGTTTAGCGATTTATCGCCTGTGAGCGGGGACGCTTATGAATTGAACGCCGCTCATACCAATCTTTGGCTCGTACAGTACAAACTGCACGGTAGCCTGACTTAACATACACAGTTAGTTGCGCATGTAAAAACGTCATCTGTTTATCTTAGCGGCCGCGGTTGATGCAGTGTCCAGGGTGTGGTTCCGCCACAACAGAAATCGGTTCTTCTCGCTGTGTGTCCCACCCACTGCCACTTCAACTGAGCAATCTTTCAAGTAACTGTACCAACCATATTGTGTAAAATAATGTCTATCATCAGGGACCAAACCTCCATTGTAAGTCCATGACCTAATTCGGCAAATAGCGAACAACAAAACAATACACTTTGATGGTCTCATTACAATCTGAAACAGACAAAGGCCCCAAGAAAAACCGGATTTACACCGCGCAGAAATTATGACAAGGCCTATTTTGTACAAAAACTTTATGAAACCATAACAAGGGGCTTTGAAACAAAGACGGTGTTATAAATAGGGTTTTAGGATGCCTTCAGATTGACAAAATACGTGAGGAACTTAAATTTCCAAACCTGGCGAGGCGTGCTTTAGCATACATTGCTTACGCCTATATTATTATATAAAAAAAACATCGGTTCAAATGTCACCCTAAGCCCCATCTTACACGGCGCGACTGAAAATAAACTGGTTGAAAACTCTAATCACCAATGAGTTGCTAAACAGTCACAGTACTAGTATTTCAATGGCGGTTCGTACACGACGCCACCAATTGGCTTTGCTAACTTTTTGAACATGACCGGAAATCTCAAAACCATTTCGAGAAATAAGCTTTCTGTACAATGTCTATTAATTAGATTTCAAAATAAATCTTTATTTTTAAAGATATTCAATAAAAAGCTTTAACCTTCAAATGACCTTTCTATGACGTCATCACAAGCAGATCCCCCAGCTATAATAAAAAAAAGAAAAAAAAGGGCAAAGACAATTTTGACAATGAACTTGGCATTAGAGATGGTAGAAGGTGGAAGTGAAAAAATATCGATGACGATACGATCGACGATAATATATTATCGGTAATATTTTTGAGAAAAATTGGGATGATGACTAGGTAATGGTTTCTAATTTTAAGGTATAGTAGAGCAAAAAGAGAAGCAAAATAAACCCCTACGCGAAATTTTGGCTCGATTTTACGAATTTCACTATGATTTCTAAAACTCTAAAGTTGGAAAAATAAAAAAAATCAAAATGCTCCAGTGACAAAATAGTGTAGACTATTAGAATCCATACGTAATACAAAAAAATTGTTATGGAAACATTATTGTAAAAACATCTATCGATATATCAAAGTATTTAATATCGCCCGAAAATTATAGGTGTGCCTACTTATCGCAAAAAAAAACGTATTTTTTTCGACATCCCTACTATGAAATGTTTGTAAATAAAATAGAAATAAAAGTATGCACATATTTTCACAATTTTTATTATGTCAGCCTGCAAATTTATCAGTCCACAAGCAATCATTACAATTTGATCCAAGTAGCCTACCTCCAAAATAGACACATTTCGCAAAATTTGGGTAGATTACGCGTGTTAGCCTTTACAAAGTTTTTCAACTGAGTTTCCACTGGTAAGCATTTTTATTATAATTATACCACCTCAAAAATTATTGCGGAAAATTAAGAAGGTAGGTTAGAACCGTCACAACTGGATTAAATCAATAAAATATAAGAAATATTAACTTTAACTTAGTTGTTTACAAACAATCAATATGTCATTGACAGTTATTATGACAGATAATGACACTTGGCCGTTTATTTTTCTAAAAGTAGATGAGATGGCAAAGGTATTCCTTCTTAAACTTTCGTGCCACTAATGACGTATTTCCGGCTGACCATATCCACTAGACAAATATATTTATAAAAAAATAAATACGCAACCAAATGTTAAAATATTCAAATCAGTTTCTTAAATTGGCCTAATCTGTAATAAAAAAATATAAAAAAAATACCTTTTATTTTTTAACCAAAGCCAATTGCCAACCGGTCATGCTGGTCGCGCGCAACTGATTGCCAACTGCAACTGGAAACTGAGGTCTATTAACAAAAAAGAATTACGATAGTCGGACGATCTTTTGATCGATTTATTTGATTTTGAACCAATACATGAGAAAATAATGCCAAGGAGTGGGACCGAACATCGTACGTTTATCGCGATACTTTATCGTAAAGCCCACCGGTAACGATCAATTGCGATTGTCAATTTTTCCGCAATTGACGCCCATTGACGGAAAAATTGATCGTTTACGCGTGCAATTGAAGCGATTGTCAATTGCTCCAACAATGGCATTGACGGAAAAATTGACAATCGCAATTGATCGTTACCGGCGGGCTTTATAGGCGCTTTGTGTAGGTTTTTCAACTAAATTTGGTAGCGCCGTGTACGAATCTTTGTCACTAATTAGTTTGCAACTATAGTTTCAAACTGGTTTCGTCAGTTTTGAGTCGCGTCGTGTAAGAAGGGGCTAACAGTAACTTAAAAGGACGCAAACACTTAAAAGAGAAAATTGGTGTGCCTTCCAAGACCGGCATAAATTCATAACTTTACATCATCATTTAAAAAAGAGAAAAAATCGCCCTCGCACAAGTCCTGATGGCCTGTCAACCCCGATTTGACCGGCCAAGCCAAAAAGACCCTTACAAGATTACCTTTAGAGTTATTATCGTTTATGAGATAAAAGTGGCTTACCCGCCGACTACAGTTCGCAAAAACTTCTCAAATCTGGATCAGTGAGATTAGGGGATATTATGACAAATACATTGTGGTAATTTCCTTTTGAAACATGGTTTCGGGGAGTCTTTTCGACTTAGGATTATGGAGGAATAAGGATCTTTGTAGTGGCAATGATTTATTTATACTTCAGAAACGTAGTATTCTCGTAGGAATAAAAAAACATTTACATAACTGACATAAGGCTTTTGATTTAAATTGTCCAGAAAACTGAAACCCAATCGTTAAAAAGTACACTACTAGTACTACTACTAGGAACTACATATTTTTATATGTAAGTAAATATAAAGTACCGATTTACTATTATGGAATAAAGTGTATTCTCGTTACTCGTTGTTAAAAGCAAGTTTAAAAAGATAATGTAAATGACATAATGTCATATTTTTAGGCTTCCGTACCAAAATGGTAAAAAAAACCGGCCAAGTGCGAGTCGGACTCGCGCACGAACGGTTCCGTACCAAAAAACGGCAAAAAATTACGTTTATTGTATGGGAGCCCCCCTTAAATATTAATGTTATTCTGTTTTTAGTATTTGTTGTTATAGCGGCAACAGAAATACATCATCTGTGAAAATTTCAACTTTCTAGCTATCACGGTTCATGAGATACAGCCTGGTGACAGACAGACAGACAGACAGACGGACAGCGGAGTCTTAGTAATAGGGTCCCGTTTTTACCCTTTGGGTACGGAACCCTAAAAGGAACCCTTACCTATGGTGTGACTCAGTCTGTCTGTCTGTCTGTCACAGCTGGATATCTCGAGAACGGTATCAACTTGAAATTTGGAACAGTTTAAGATGACATTTGTCCAACTACACTCGCGAGCTAAAGTATGGAATCATAGGCCTATTTTCATACAAACGAGGTAACCTTGAAGCCTTGGTTCTCCGCTAGGGATTGACCTAGCTGTGATCTGATCATGGCTATCTAGGGAGTGAATAGAGGAGATTCAGATCGCTATACACACCCAACAGATATGATCAGCATTCTGTGAGATATTAGGATATGTTTAAAAAAAACACGAAATTAGCATAAAAATGTATGAAAACCCTGAAACTGAGAACTCTGATCCTTATATCTCTTAGAATGCTGATTACATCAGTAGGGTGTGTGTATAGCAATCTGAATCTCCTCCATTTACTCCCTGGATGGCCATCATTAGATAACAGCTAGGTCAATCCTTAGCGGAGAACCAAGGCTTCAAAGTTACCTCGTTTGTATGAAAATAGGCATGTGATTCTATACATTTGCGAGTGTGTTTTGCAAATATGAAATAAATGAAAAAATAAATATCTTTTTTACAACAGGGACTGAAAAGGGGTCTTAAGAATTTGAAGTGGGGCTACTAGGCCATGTGGGATATCATATGAAAGAGCGCCGTTTGCACGTTTTCAATAATTTTTTTCTTTTTGTTTTAGGCCGCATAGTATTTGACTTATGATGAAAAATGTAAAAAAAGCCGTTCCCCCCCTTATCTCCGAAGTTTGCAAAGAGAAAAATCTGAAATAATTCTATGTGATAGCAGTTTATATAAAGATAACAGGAAAAATAAAACGATGTCTCAATATAGCACACTTTTTTAGAATTTATCAAATTTCTAATAAAGTTAACATTATCGGTCCACTCCACTATCGGTCAAGAGATGGCGCTGACCTAAAACTGCAATACTAATTTTATTATTCTACTCTGCAGTGTGGTTTGATGGTGCAATTATGATGGTACGGAACCCTCGGTGCACGAGTCCGACTCGCTCTTGACCGGTTTTTTTATTTCGGTGAGGTGAGGGTATTTGTATAGTTCAATAAAATTCATTTCACAGTAACGCGTCAAACGCATCGGTTCGGAATTTCGGATAGCGCAAAGCTCCAAAGAATTTAATGACTTATAATTTAGTTTTGGTCGTAATTCGGATGTAGGAATTATTAATCTAATTTTTTGATCGTGTATCATGAAATATAATGTGGTGGTTTGTGTTTATGTAACATCGATAATTGGCCGTCTCGAGAATAATATTTCACGAACAATTATTTGGATGTGATTCAAGAAGATCAGTTGGTATGGCTCTTAAGTAATCAAAACTCATTTTCTGCTAAAATAATTTTTGATTAAAAACTTTTGTTTACAACTTTGTATCAAGAAAAGCCTTTTTAATTTAAATATAAAGAAACACTTCACTACAATAACAGATTTATAAGGGGCTATAACTTTTATTTACAGCTTTAATTTCAGCAGGAAGGATATAAAATTGTGAACGAAATAAATTTTGCGTAAACAGAACTAAATTATATTTCGTTCTGAGTACAATAATCGTAACACTAACTTTTATTAAGGCCCATACATAATATCTAAGGAACGCCGGGGTATTGTAGGTTGTGGTATATTTTATAAGCAGAGCGACATTTTATTTATAACAAAGGTGAAATTAAAGGAGATGATCTATAACAAAAAAAATACACCTCAATTGTGTTGTATTAAAAAAATTATATGAAAAATACACGTAAAAATATTGTCTACCTTTTTGACAGTTCTACCAAACTTTTTTTAAATTATATAACTCAGACTGTGTGTTGGCATTATTGTTATACTGAATTTCTTAAAGTTTCATAAAGCTATGTTTTATTATAAAAACGATACTGCTATCACAGACCTGGGGCCCAATCGCTGTAATTAGAAAGGTTTTTACGTTCATAACGGAACGTATTTGGTTTTGGTTTAGCTTTGGTTTGGTTTTGGTAATATCATTAGAAATTACCGCGATTGGGGCCCTGGAAACTGAGTTAAGGTCTGTGGTAGCAGTATCGCCTTTATAATAAAACATGTAGTTTTATGAAACTTGATGAAATACAGTATCAGAATCAAGCAACACAGAGTCTGTTTTACATAAAAAAAAAATATTGGTAGAACTGTTAAAAAGGTAAGCAATATTTATTTTTTAAAAGTCATTGCTTTAGTCAGAATCTTAAATGATTTAACTTGAATTTTCGAATCACATATGAAGCCAATAAGATAGAGTATCGTCTTTAATATAGTTCAGTAAAATCGATGCCTATATTCCGGCAATCTCGTGCGCGACCGCCCCGCGGGGTGACAGACGGTGGCGGGGACGATGTATCCAAGATGTCAGCGGGTAGCTAAGAGAAACTCGTGCCCTCCGTGTTGCTACCTCGTCCCCGCCACCGTCTCTCACCCCGCGGGACGGTAGCGCACGAAATTGCCGGACTATATCAATTTCGTTAAAACTTTATTAAATAAACATAAAACCGCTTCAGCTTATGCATTACGGCGCAGAAAACGCGTTAGGGCAGTTATACCTGGGCAGTTTTAATGTAACGATCATACCCAACGACTCGTGCCTAAATTATACTTATTTCGGATGTGTACACTCCTCATTTTTTTGGAAGATTAGATCTTTTTCTTTGATCCCTTCACGAGATTGCAGTTGAGGAAAACACAACACATTTCATTGTAATTTCATGAACTTACTTTCAACATTCTTTATTTAAATATTTTACTGAAACTGAGAATTACTCTCAGAACAAAAAATAGTTATTTGTTATACAAGAGAGCAAAGTCATTTTTTGCTGCGAGTGCTTACTTTTAAATCACGAACTAGCGAAGTAGTCTAGAATTGAATCACGAGCGTAGCGAGTGATTCTAATATAGACTACTGAGCACAGTGAGTGATTTAAAGGCACGAGACATCAAAAAATTTGCTCTCGTGTTAAACATACAACTTTTCACCTCTACCAGCGAGAAAAGGTGTTAGAAATTAAAAAAATCGGCCAAGTGCGTGTCGGGCCACGCGCCGTAGGGTTCCGTAGTTACCTTATACCATACCATATTTAATACCACCCATAATTTTTCGTCTGTAAAAATAACTTTGTTTTTTACAGTGTTGGTATGAATGACAAAGTTATATTTGCGGTTTTGGAAAATGTGCTATATCTCAAAAACTAATTACTATATCTCGTTCAAACCAATTTTGGTTGAAAGTGTATATTAAGATCTACAGCATATATTTTTTTTAGATTTTTCACTTTCTTATTTCAAAAGTTAAAGGGGGGGGACACACATTTTACCACTTTGGCGGTGAATATCTTTCAAACGGTTGACTTTGAGAAAAAGTTGTCTTAGAAACCTTAATGTCATTTTTAAAGACCTATCTATAGACACGTGTTGGTTTGAAGAAAAAATTTTTTTTCAGTTTTAGTTCCATGTATGGGGAGCCCCCCCTTAATCTTTTATTTTTCTTATTTTTGTATTAAATTCGTTAAGCGGTTAACAGAATACATCTACCTACCAAGTTTCAACTGTGTAGTCTTAATACTTTCGGAATAAAGTGGCTGTGACATACGGACAGACAGACAGACAGACAGACAGACATGACGAATCTATAAGGGTTCCGTTTTTTGCCATTTAGGCTACGGAACCCTAAAAAGCACTTTGCCTCACGCTCGCAGCAAAAGTCGATTTTGCTGCGAGTTTTTACGCGCCAAAAGCACCCTTTTCGTGCTGGAGAGGTGAAAAATTTTTTTTTAAAATTACTATTCTATCTTATTTATATCTTATTAGATACTGTCTATTTGTATTCAGTCAACAAAAATTGAAAAAGAAACGGTTTAAAAAATAAATAAAAAGAAAAATGTTGCGATAGTTACATAGTCGTAATTTCAGTTTAATGCGTCATGTATATGTATGTTTTCACTCTTTTTACTTCCTGTGCAAATACCTTATTTTATGACGAATAAAAGTACACATACAGCGAAAAGTACTTATTACGCAGACGAGACGTCGCAGTACGTTAAGCTAATATCGAGACAAAAATGTATGAGACCTGGGGCCCTATTTTTGAATCGCTCGGCAGGCGTCGAGCGCTCTATTGTACTGATTTTCGTTCGACATTTTATTTATTTTATATATACATAATTATACGGGATAGACCCAATTACATAATTCTTCTCCTCTTCTTTTTTCTCTCTTTATAAATTCTATCACACAGTCTATCTCTAGTTCCTATCACCTCTACGCTGACGATCTACAAATATACACTCAGGCACCACTATCAGAACTTTCACACGCAATATCGGTGACTAACTCGGATCTCGCACTAATAAGTCTTTGGAGTAAGTCTTATGGTCTGACCGTCAATCCAGCCAAGACACAGTGCATTATTATTGGCAGTCGTTATTTCGTCTCGAGGATCGATTTTGAACAGCTTCCTGTAGTGTCCTTTGACGGCACTATCATTCCGTTCTCTAATACCGTCAGAAACCTCGGTGTAGTGTTTGACCAGCATCTTTCATGGAGACCTCATGTGGAAATTTTAAGAAAAAAGGTATTCGCTGCGTATGGTTCCCTCAACCGGCTTCGTAATTTTCTGCCGACCAGTACCAAAATCACTCTGGCGCAATCTCTTTTACTATCCATTATCGACTACGCTGATGTCTGCTACACTGATTTGTCAGAGGAACTACTTAACAAAATGGAACGTCTACAGAATGTTTGTATCCGCTTCATTTTCAATCTTCGTAAATTTGACCACGTGTCACACTTCCGTAATAAGCTCAACTGGCTCCCTATTCGCCGGCGCAGGGACTTGCATACTCTTACGCTTCTCTACTCCATACTTTTCCTACCAACTACCCCACCTTACCTTAAAGCTCTTTTCACCTTTCGTTCTTCTATTACACTTTCCTCTTTGCGCTCTGCCTCTAACCTTACCCTTAATATGCCTCGCCACGCTACCGATTTCGCTTCTTACTCCTTTACCGTTCACGCAGTTCGTTTGTGGAACTCTCTGCCGGAGAGCATCAGAAAGGCTCAGACTCCAAGGTCATTTAGAGAGCAAGTTAGGAGTCATTTTCTCTCCTCTTCCCGCGACTAATATTATTTGTTTATATTTATCCATACCATGGAATTATGTATTTATCCTTTCGTATTTTTGTATATTCATATTTTGTCCTCTAAAGTGCACCTATTCCCCTATTATCCTATTTATCTTATTTTTATTTCGCCCAAGGTTGCCTGGAAGAAATTGCTATTTAGCAATAAGGCCGCCTATTGTATGTTTTCTTGTATTTTTTCTCTGATTGTATCGTTTGTTCTGTCCTGTGCAATAAAGTCTTATATTATTATTATTATTATTATTAATTATGTGGTAGGTACTACAAACATAACTCAAGTTGGTTAACAAGAGATTTCGAATTGTCAACAAATACATCAAAGTCAGGGTAGGTAACCAGGAGCGCGTTGAGTGCCTCATGCATGCGACACAGCGGCGACTGCCTACGCGCCACCGTGCGACATGGTGGACGCGCAAACAGTCGATGCCTACGACTGGAGCGAATGCGTAAATAATTCTCAGGCACATATAGCCGAAATAATTGTTCCACACATTCAGGCGAGTCCATACTCCCACGCAAAATCGCTATAGCGGTTGAAATCTCCAATCGAGCTCGCCTGACTTCCAAAGAGTTCATCCCCAGCATTCCCAGCAAGAACTTAGTAGGGTACATAAAAGGATAATAACCATATATCCGCTTATAGTAGTAGCGTAGAAAAGCCTTTTGAACCTTTTCCAACATAAGTCTGTACTTGGCCTCATGAGGATTCCAGATACACGAGCTAGACTCCAAAGAGCTTCTCACAAGACTCGTAAATAAGAGTTTGATGACGTGCGGATTATGGAAATCGCGTAAGTTGCGCAAGACAAACCCCAAACGGCTGAAGCAACTACGAGAGAGAGCGGAAATGTGTTCGTTAAACGTCAGCGAGGAATCGAAGGTTACACCTAGGTCTTTCATAGTGCTTTTCCGATCGATAATATCACTACCTAGAGTATAGCTATATTTGGTAGGATTGTGACGGCGACTGAAAGTCATAACAGAACACTTACTGATGTTAAATTCCAAATCATTCTGCTCACTCCATTTAAGTAATACATCGATATCCTTTTGAATGAGTTCACAATCCGCTTCGTCATTGACCACCGCGTACAATTTCAGGTCGTCGGCATAGAGAAGACAGTTCGTATATTTAAGAACATCTACCACGTCGTTAATCATTAATAGAAAGAGCAGAGGCCCAAGTATGGATCCCTGGGTTACACCAGAGGGTGTTGAATAAAGTTGCGAGACATAGCAACCATGGCGTACATACTGTTGCCTATCCCTGAAGTAATCAGAAAGCAAATCGATAAGCTTAGAAGAGAAACCAAAAGCGTCCAGCTTCGATAGAAGGATTCTACAATTGACCCTATCGAAGGCTTTACGATAATCAAAGTACAGTACATCTACTTGTTTGCCTTCATCCATCGCCCTTGAGATATATTCGACCAACGTTAACAAATTAGTATTTACCGATCTACCTGGCCTAAATCCGTGTTGCTCATTACAAATGTATGGCTGCACTTGTTTGAGAAGAACATTATACAAGAGAATCTCAAAGATTTTTGCAGGTGCTGAAAGAATGGCAATTGGCCGATGCTCTTCGACAAGCGATTTGTTACTGCTTTTGGGGATAGGTGTAACACGAGTCACTTTCCATGTTGATGGGTAGACACCATGACGAAGAATGAGGTTCATCAAGTGGCAGAGAGGAATAGCAATAGCTTTTTTGCACAGCTTCAAGAGATCTGCTGGCACACCATCAGGACCCGGGGACCAACTAGACTTTAAGCTATTAATGGAATTCTCAACGTCTGTAACAGAGAAATCACCGACATCTATGTGCGCATACGTCGGAACAGAAATAGGTGGTGATTCCAGAGTCTGATTGTCCTGGGTGTAGATGCTCGAAAAATGACTTGCAAAAGCGTTCGCCGCATCAGCGCCGGAGCACTGAAGACCCTGGAACATAACACTTGGCTCAAAGCCACCTATGGACCTTAAACTGTTCATGTGACGCCAAAAATCTCGAGGATTGCTGTGCAGATTACATTCCAAGTTTCTGATGTAGGATTTGTATGCCAATGGGATTCTTATCTTAAGAGAGGCCCGAAGATTCGAAAAGCGAACGTAACTCTCATGACAATTAGATTGTTTCCACGTGCGATGAAGAGAAGTTTTCATTCGAATATCCCTGATAATATCCGCAGTAAACCAAACTGGATATCGTCCTGTAGAAGACTTAAATCTGTGTTTTTTTGGAACATGTTGTTCGAAAACGTTATAAAGGGACTCATAAAACAATTCTAAAGCGGAGGGTAAATTTTGTGATTGGAGTACAGAGGTCCAGTCTAATTCGTTAATGTGATAGCGCAGAGCAGTTCGATCGACCCTATTAAAGTTCCAGTCCTTACTATTGTCAATGTTGCTGGGTTGCATGGAGCCGCGCTGAGTGGTAGTCTCGAACGTAATTTCAATGACAAGTGGAGGGTGATATAAATCTGTACGAGGTACTAAACTTTCACACTCAGATACATTTACTGCACTAACGCACTCCTGTGTTAATACAATATCCAGTTTACCATCGTGAGAATTAACAATTTGATTTCTATCCACTAAGTTGCAAAAAGATAAAAAATAACAATAATAATTTGTAACATTCAATGAGGCACTATTCATATTAATGTCTCCTGTTATAATGACGGGTCTATTTAAAGTATGAATAAAACTTTCAACCTTAGTGAACCAATCCAAGTAAACATTATCAGAAGAAGAGGGGGGTATGTATACGACACAAAAGAACACAGATTGAGAATGCACAGTAACAGATGCCCAAAGGTCTTCTCCAGATGAAGTTTCAAGATCCTCTAGACGGCACATCAGAAGACCAGGCCGGGCAAGCAACATTATACCTCCGCCCCTGGAGCCACGATCACGACGAAGAATGCTCCAGCCATTATTCACCACTTCAGCATCATTTACAGAGTGATCCAGAAAAGATTCAGCGACAGCCACGATATCACATTCAAGTAGTGTTAAGTTCGTATTCCAGGCGTGGAGTTTTGTCTTTAGGCCCCGTACATTTTGATAGACTATGTTAACGGTGGATGATGATCCGGTGATGTTTCGGGGGTTAGGTAAATTACAGTGAGATATTTTGTCACTTCCTGCAGCATCCAGTATATCAAATAGATATCCAGTGTCATTACGAACCTCCGTCGTTGCGTGAAACTGGGCGAAAGGGACGTTTCCAAGGCTTAATACATACATTTTCTGGCCAATTATCTGGAGCTAACACGCGTTCAGAGGCAGCCGACGGGACGCATATTTTGAAAGATGCATACGGACCACGAGCTTTGAGACCTTCTACCTTGCAATCTGTACATCCAGTGATGTTCATAATGTGTGCCTTCACTTGAACTTCGGTAGTACCCAGCCTGAGGTAATAAAGATGAAAACTACTCTGTTTCTCAGAGGCCTGGAGTTCAGTACTACCTGGTGCAGCGGTGCCACGCAACAGACCAACAGGAACTCGAGCACGACGTGGTCCACCCCTAGTATCACTTTGTGTTTCGCCACTTGCAGATGTATTACCAGCCAGATCACACGGTGTGGTCTTATTGCGACGAGGACGGCTACGTACTTCATTCCAACCTTCCTTGGAGTTTGCTTCAGTGTTACTGGGACCCTGAACCGGCAGCGCGCGTGGCGGTGGTATGGATTTTCTCTGCTCGCTAACATCGGTATTTAAAATATTCAGAGGCAGAGCATGAGGTGCAGTGGTGGGCGCAGTTTTGTCTGGTACTCGGGGTGCAGCGGGAGGAACTACATTGCTTACACGGTCCATACGTGTTCCCAATGCAGCGACCCTATTAGTCAATTGGGTGAGCGATTCTGAGAATACTGTCATGGCTGTCTCAGTGATAGACTTAGTAATTAAATCATGCATGCGTTCAGAGAAAAAGAGATGTAACTCCTCGCGTATGATGGATCTTATTTGATCAAGAGTAGGAAAAAAGTCGCATTCACTCGGTAAGGATTCATTAATAAGTTGCGATGGTCCTGGCCCACGTCGGAGTGTAATATTATCCGGACTATCTCCAGTTGAGCGGGCAGGGGTGTTGGTATTGTCCTTTTTAGGTGCTTTGCTTATACATGCCTCACACTTCCACGCTGCTTTATGATCTTTAGTCATTGTGTTTAGAAAGCGCTTTTCGGAGACATTGGCACACGTGAGATCGTAGTGATCGTGACAGAGACTGCATTGCAGATATTGCCTTCCTTGGACAGCACTACGACATCCGGCACAAAAAATATTAGGCATGTTAAATAATCAAGACTCACTTGTACTATGAAGAATTTGCAGTAGCGAGTAGTATCGCTCGTTGGTCGTAGCGTATCGTGGTAGCGGTAATGATTCACGCTCGGTGGGTCGGGTCGCATAGATAGTACGTGCTAATTTCAACTGCGTCGCTGCAATAGGCCGTAGCCGAGTGGATAGGGAGCTCGCTACTCACGCCAGAGGTCCGAAGATCGAATCCCAGTAGATTGCAAGTTTTTCGATTTCTAGGCCTCCTCGGATGACAAGTGGCGGATTCTTGAGCACTGAAGGGGCAAAGCCCGGGGACTTCCAAAAGGTTTTAAAATTAAATATTTAATTATTTCGAATTGGCTCCGACACGTCTGCTCACAACTAAGAAAGGCCGCAGTATTGACTTGAATTTGACTCAAATGTATGAGATGTAATCGGTGTACATGTACATACAAATGTACACCGATTACTCGAAGACGGCTGAACCGATTGAAATGATTCAAACGTTATTACATTAAGTAAAAATTCAAGTTGGGCCCATTTTTTAAAATTTTGAAATCGGTTCAGTACTTTTCAAGTAATCTTGAAAAAAGCACGAAAATAGTGAGATTTTGTGTAAACTACCTCGATGATCAGTTGTATAACTTCTTTGTTTATGAACTGAATAAGATAATTATTTTTTTGTTGGAAAAGGGATATCTTATGTGTAGTTCTTTAACCGACTTTAAAAAAGGAGGTTCTCAGTTTGACCCGCATGTATGTATGTTTCTCTGCGATTAACTCACGTTTGGCTGACCCGAGTTTTCTACCTAAATAATATACCTACACTACCTAATACAAAAGGTACCAACACAAAAAATTAAAAATTGTTTAAAAAACAAAAAACCGACTTCAAAAAACCTACTCCTAAAAAGCAAGAAATAATATTCGTAATAATAAAAACACGTCTATTGAAGTCGGGTGTGGCTTTTAGAATATAAAAAAAACCGGTCAAGAGCGAGTCGGACTCGCGCACCGAGGGTTCCGTACAATCATAAATATATTTGGATATGTTACTTTAGTAGTCTTTAAAAAAGTAGGATAAACGGCAGACAGGTGGAAGGGCGAAGAGGCGGACAGTTAATTTACAAATCTTAGCCACAGCTGCTTATGTGACTGAAAAACGTTTCAGCCACTCCACATTGCAAACTGTTTATATTACTAAGTAGGAACTTATTCTTCGTTTATTCGTACGGCAAATAGTAGGTAATTATATTAGAACCAGCCACCAATTTATTATTGTAGTATTATTAGGGCGCGCCATCTCTTGACCGATAGTGGAACTATTTTATGTTTCTTAGGTTAGCATGCTTAGGACAGCGCCATCTGTTGACTGGTAGTGAAACTAAAGAATTTATGTTTGTTTTTTTGAATTTCTAAAAAAGTGTGTTATATTGAGACATCGTTTTATTTTTCCTGTAATCTTTACATAAACTACTATCACATAGAAATATTTCAGATTTTTCTCTTTGCAAACTTCGGAGATAAGGGGGGGGGAACGGTATTTTTTTTTACATTTTTCATCATGTGGCGAAAACTATGCGGCCTAAGAAAAAAGGAAAAAATGTTTTAAAATGTGCAAACAGCGCTCTTTCATATGATACCCCACATGCCCTAGTCACCTCACTTCAAATTTTGAAGACCCCTTTTCAGTCCCTGTTGTAAAAAAAAATATTATTTTTTTTATTTCTTTCTTATTTGCAAAATAGTTGGGCAAATGTCATCTTAAACTATTCCAAATTTCAAGTTGATACCATCAGTAGTTCTCGAGATATCCAGCTGTGACAGACAGACAGACTGAGTCACACCATAAGGGTTCCTTTTTTACCATTTTGGTACGGAACCCTAAAAAGGAATTTGTACTCCAGCCCCACCCGACTTCAATTGACGTGTTTTTATTATTACGAATTATTTCTTGCTTTTTAGGGGTAGGTTTTTTGAAGTCGGTTTTTTGTTTTTTTAAACAATTTTTTAACAAGTTGCATTTTCCATTTTAACATTTTTCACAATTGGACCCCTAATTGGACGCTGTATAGATGTTTTTACGGAAATGGATGTTAAATTTATTTATTTATTGTTACAAATAAACGTAAAAAAATATGAAAATAATATTTACGAGGGCAGTTTGATATGTCCGTGACTTTAAGGTTGAATACAATATTTTTTCATAATTCAATTTTCCTGTCTTAATTTAGAACTCTTTGCTGAGCTTATGCTGTTGCATTTTTTAAATTGGCGCGAAATTAAAAAAAAATGGAAGGATTTATGCAAGTGAGGTCGGGATATTCTTTTATAACGGAGAAAAACGAATTTTGCGTATTGATAAAATACTACTTTTTACGTGGTAAAACCATTAAGCAGACGGAGGATAAACTGAAAAAATATTATGGGGACTCTGCTCTATCTCATGGAATGGTTCATAAGTGGTTTACTGAATTTCGTTGTGGTCGTACTACCACAACTGTCGCCGACGGCCCAGGAAGGCCGATTGAGGTCACCACTGAAGATATTGTTAGCAAATCCACGACATTGTTATGGCAGACCGTCAAGTGAAGATACGCGAGATAGCTGATGCTATTCACATCTCTACCGAACGAATTTTTCATGTTTTGCTCGATATTCTCGGCATGAAAAACCTTTTTGCAAGATGGGTGCCGCGTTTGCTGACAGTCGGCCAAAAACGAACTCGTGTAAAAACTTCTAAACAATGCTAGGTTTGTATAACCGCAATCCAAGTGATTTTTTTCGTCGGTACGTAACACTTGACGAAACGAGGGTCCACCATATACGCCAAAGACGAAGCAACAGTCAAAACAGTGGACTTCTACCGGTGAACGTGCCACGGAGAAGGCAAAAACTGTTTGTTCGGCTGGTAAAGAGACGGCCACTGTCTTTTAGGACAGTAAAGGTGTTATTTACATCGATTTTTTGGAGAAAGGCAAGACAATTACCGGAGCTTACCATGTTGCTTTGTTGGATAGATTCAATATAGAGCTGCTGAAGAAAAGACCGCATCTAGCAAAGAAAAAAGTTTTATTTCATCACGACAATGCTCCGGCCTACTCGTCGGCAACCGCAACATCAAAACTTGTGGAATTGCGATACGACCTATTGCCACACCCCCCGTTTTCACCAGATTTGGCCCCGTGTGACTTTTTCCTCTTCCCAAACATGAAGAAATGGCTTGGTGGATAAAGATTTTCATCCAATGAAGAAGTGATAGCTAAAACAGGAGCCTATTTTTCAGGGTTTGATAAAAACTATTTTTTGGATGGGTTGAAGAAGTTGGAACATCGTTGGTCGAAGTGTATAGAGCTGAAAGGAGATTATGTAGAAAAATAAAACAAAATATTCTTTAAAAAATTTTTTCTTCTTCACAAAGTCACGGACTTATCAAACCACCCTCGTATAAGACCACACGACAACTATTCCGAATCCAATGCAAAAAAGTTTTCCAAATCGGTTCATAAAAAAGACGGAGTTCTACTTACGGTGATAAGCAGAAACGTCATAAAAGTGGAGAAATATCAAATAACAATTCTTAATTGTGGCTTGTGGGTAGGTAAAAACGTATTTTTATTATATTTGTTACCGTAAAACTCCGTAATTTATGAACTTTATATCCAAAATACTTACCTACCCAATACAAAATAAATGCCAACTACATTTTTCAGACAAAACTGTAAATCGCATTAATTTTTATTTAGTTTGCTATAGGTATTGGATTTTTTATTTAATAGAACCCTCGACAAAGACCTATTGTCATAATTCGATTAACATCGCAAGAGTTAATTATGTTAAAATTGCAAATTATTGTGGTATTATGTTTGTAAGGGAAGTTTATTGTTCGACGACCTCTATTTTTTGAATTAGGTTTTTGGTGAAACACTAACAACCTCGCAGGATTAGATAACTAACATCATAAACAACAACAGGGAGGAGGGAACAGGGAGGGTTCGCCGATGTACCAACTGCGGTCGTTCTCGGATGTTGATCGAGTGTTCGGCGCCCAGAAGGAATGACTCGAAATCTGTATTGTTAAACTTTTTTTAATATGTATTCATGTTTGCGGTTTTTTATTCTTTTTATGTTTTGTAAAAGGGCTGTGCTTGTCTATAAATTATAATTATATTTTTTATGTAGCTATTTCTAAAACGTATCTTGGGACAGTCGAGGTTTTTAAAAATCAAACACCAAAGATAATATTTAGGCATTATATTTCCAATTACTTGTTATATAAAATTACAAAACTTAGTTTGGATATTTTCAATGTTACTTTTCTTAAACTAATTTATATGTTAATTATTATACTGGCAATTTTATTTTTTACAATATGTTTGTTAAAATATCTCTTAGTTTCTGTGACAATGGTGCGGAATTATGTAGGAAATTTCTACTCATTGGTCACACACTTTCTATGGCTTTGTTTATATCATACATTATCATTTGACTTTTTATACCATGGTAATAATTTACCTCTTGTCATATATAAACTAAAGTTTCACAGATTTTATGTTTCAATTTTAGGATGTACAAATAGAAGGTTATATTTCTTGCCTAATTTGAGTGATTTACATAATTTTACTTGTTATGGCTAGCAAATTTCTACGAGTTGGTTTATTTAATGCTGGTTCTCTGGGTACAAAACATGATGAGTTTTATCATATGATGGATAGTTTAGCTGTTGACATTATGGCCATTAATGAGACCTGGCTCAGGGAGGGCGAAGAGGGTCGTGCCCCCACTGTGCCTGGTTATCGTCTGAGACACATCCCTCGACCTACGGCGGTTTGTCATGGTAGAGGCGGAGGGGTGGGATTTTATATCAGAAAGGGAGTCTATGTGCGTACCTGTCCTTTTCCGGTTTCTCCTACTGTGGAGCAGATGTGGCTGACCCTTAAGATAAACTCCCTCCAAGTTGCGATAGGCACTGCCTACAGACCACCGTGGATGGACATGAACACTTTTATTGATGCACTGTCACAGTCGGTCTGCTCACTCACTCACCATGAATATGTTATCCTGTTGGGAGATTTTAATGTTGACATGTCAAAAGGTAATGATAACAAAACTAAATTAATGCTGAATTTTCTGAAAACCTTTAACTTACATATAAAAGTTAATTCCCCAACTCATTTTACGGATCAAAGTGAATCTTTGATTGATTTGATATGTTCAGATGCTAGTGTTAGAAATGTAAATGTTCTGCATATTCCCGAATTGGGAAAACATGCTGTTGTCTCAGCGGAGGTGTGCATCAGGAAAGAGAAGCCTGCTCCTCATTACATAACTTATAGGCCATACAGAGACATTGTTCCTGAGCTTTTTGAGAGAGATTTGGATCAAATTGATTGGAATTATTTAGAAAAGCTACCTGATATTGATTCCATGGTTACAGCTTTCAATTCACTTGTACTGCAACTCTTTGAACTTCATGCTCCTCTCAAATCCATCATTGTTAAGGAGCAATCATATCCATGGATTACTGACACTGTCAAGCAAATGATGCTCACCAGAGATGTTGCACATGCTAAGTGGAAGAAAACCAAATCTGAGTCACATAAAATATTTTATAAGGACATGAAAAATGTTGTTATATCAGCACTGTTTCAGGAGAAAAGTTGTTATTTTAAACAGGACATAAATAAAAATATTAATAATCCAAAAACTTTGTGGAAAAACTTAAAGAAGCATGTTGTAATAAAAAATAAAAAAGATTTATCTATACCTGGTCTCGATCCTGACACTATAAATGATCATTTTCTAAATGTCCCTGGTACCTCTTTCACTAGTATCTCTGAGTTGACGTACTATGAGTATCACAGGCATGGAACAACAACATTTTCTCTCTCCCCAATTTCAGAAAAATCTGTTGCTGATATTATTCATGGTCTTCACTCTGATGCAGTTGGCATTGATGGTATCTCTTTGCATATGATTATTATGACCCTGCCTAACTCTCTTAGTGCTATCACAGCTATAGTCAATAAATCTCTGACTGATTCCAAATTCTCTGACTTCTGGAAGACGGCTCTTATCAAGCCTATACCTAAAAAACCAAACCCGGTAAATGTTCATGATCTGCGGCCAATTAGCATACTTCCTTGTCTCTCTAAGATCGTTGAAAAGGCAGTGAGTATACAGATGATCAAATACTTGGAATCAAATTCCTTGCTTCCCCAGGCGCAGTCTGGCTTTCGGAAGAAACGCAGTACATCTACAGCACTCCTCAATGTAGTTGACGATATACTCTCTGCACAGGACAGTGGAATGGGTACAATTCTCGTCCTCCTTGATTATTCACGCGCTTTTGATTGTTTGGATGTACCGCTACTTCTTTCTAAGCTTGTATATTATGGGTTTGACGCTGCAGCAGTTCGGTGGTTCCATAGTTATCTTCTAAACCGCTCCCAGATCGTGGAGGTTAAGGGAAGTGATGGTGGGTTCGCCTACTCTCAATGCAAGGCCTTGTCTAGAGGTGTTCCACAGGGTTCAATACTGGGTCCTCTTCTTTTCATTTTGTTCACTGCAGATATAACTGAAAGTGTAAAACATTGTCATTACCATCTTTACGCTGATGATGTCCAGCTGTATCTCAGTTTCCATCCTAATGAGACATCTAGTGCAGTGGGGAGGATAAATGAAGATCTACAGCACTTGTCTGAATGGTCAAAAAGAAATAGTCTGGTATTGAACCCAAACAAGACCAAATTTATGATTCTCGGTTCAGCCAAACAAGTTTCTTGTATCTCTGACCACCAGCCACAAATCTGTATCGGTGGACAGCCGGTTGAGATCGTCTATGAAGCGAGAAACCTAGGAGTGATCTTTGAGTCCAACATGCGCTTTGAAAAGTACACTCTTGAAGTTGTACGTAACTGTTTCTACCGACTCAAGGTCCTCTACAGGTATCGCCCTTTTCTTTCAGAGGATCTCAGGGTTAGATTATGTGAGTCGTTAGTACTCTCTAAACTTAACTATGCCGATACAGTCTCTGGCCTCTGTCTGTTATCAAGAACAAAGCAACTACTACAGCGTGTACAGAATGCATGTGCACGCTTCTGCTTCTCTATCCCTCCGAGATCACATGTTACTCCTTTTCTCAACGAATCTAGCTTGCTCAAGATGAACTCTCGTAGAGAACTGCATTTTGCCAGCTTACTTTTTGATATCGTTCATACTAAAAGTTAAGTGGGCAAGAGATAATCATACTTACAAGACCAGAGCGGCTTCCTATATGATTCTTACGCCTGCACACAGGACTGCTGCCTTTCGGGGGTCTTTCAGATATTCGGCCTCCAAGTGCTGGAACAACCTGCCACCCCCTCTACGCACACTTAAAACACGTAAGGCCTTTAGTAAAGCATATAAGGACTTTTTACTAAAATCGCAGCAGTTTAACTAAAAACAAGTACTTACTTAGCTGCAACACATGCTGTTATTATGGGAGGCTTACTGAGTTGTTTGAGCACTTCGAGGTGCGAGATAAAGTTGGTTGGTTGCATCGGAATGTATGGTTGGTTGTTTCTTGAGCCAGTCCTGTCCTTTTTTATTTTATATTAGTTTCGTGAAACACTTTTGTTTTCTTTTTGTTTGTCATTATTTGCCTGCCACCACGTTTTTTGGCTGATGACGTATACCAGTCCATATTTAAAATTTGGAAAACCGTTGGAGTGTAGGTAAAATGCAAGAACCTTGGTAAAATGTGTAATTAAATATTTTCGATTTCGTTCGTTCTACTTTGCTTGTCATCCATCACAATGTTAAACTGTCAAAGTCAAAGTTTGTCAAACCTAAGAGTAGGTTGACTTTCACAGATTAGAAATAGTACAACATGCCACAGACTACTACATTACGCACTTTAATCAATGGGAAGGTTTATTTGTTTTTTGTTAAACTTTGTGTTAATAAATGTGTTTTTCGTTTATCGCCCCTGATGTCATTGCTGTGCTCGGCAGAATATCAGTGCAGCAGGCCTAGCCTGCTGCTTATACTGAGCCGAGTACAGTTTTGGCATCACGCGACGATGCGCAATGTTAGTGTCTATCTTTGCTTGTGTTTAGTTTATTGTCTTTGTAATGTTGTGTATCGTTGTGTGTTGTCAAAATAAATGTATTTTCTTTCTTTCTTTCTTTCTTTCTAACATTTTCTTTTACAACTTTTCCGAAAACAGGAAAAAAGTCTTATTATTCAAATGTACTAACACTGTTAACACCTGATCGAGTTTTGTATGAAAGCCCATTCTCCTTTAAGGTTTAGTTAGGTGCAATCCCACACTTGAGGGATCATCAGATTAAGTATTAATCAAATACCTATACTTAAGTACCTATTGTGTGTATACTGAGCTTAGTCAGTTTATCCTTAGTAGGGATCTACTGGTCACCTACGTTACCTGCGTAAAAAGTTTTTGACATCAATAGTACAAACTTACCTAAGTACCTACGTATTTTAAACTAAGGTGCCTAAGTAGGTATAATCAATAGAATAGAGTTTGGTGAGATCAGTTTTACAAAAACTGTGGTGAAGATTGTTTACCAAATAGGACAAGTAAGAATAAATGGACTTGCACACGATTCGTTGCGACGCTGCACTGGTTTTCTCAACAATCCATTTTGTCAAAGTGAGGGTTCCATATTATTGTATGTGGATGTGGTGTGTGGACACCACAGGCCTCCGAACTATTTAGTTTAGCAGAAAAAGGAACTTTTGCGGTCAGATCTGGGTTTACTGGATTATATTCGCAAAAACTTGGAAGATTAGAAGTCATTTTTAAAACATAAAATACGCTACCACAATCGTGTTCAAAAACAGTTGACAACTGAATTTTGAAGCGCGCTCATCGGTGGATGCGAACTCAGTAGTATAAGAGTTTGCGGGCAAAACCTAACTACTGAGTTTTCTGACCAATCAGAGATCACCATCAAAACTCGAGAGTTAGATTTTGCTTATATGCCGCCCGGTGGTAAGCGGTGATGCGATCTACCTATCGTAGCGATCTACGATGAAACGCGCTTGCGACTTGAAGGCCCCCCTAGATTTTGTACCTATCAGGAAACACAAACTCAGGCAAGGAGTTCCATTCTCTAGCGTTACGGATAATAAAATTAGAATCAAAACGATTAGTGCGAGCTAAGAGCAAAGAGTGCGAGTCTTTGAGATAGAGATACCCACCTAAAAACGGTTGCACAGATTTTTACGACTGGTTGTCCGCTGGAAAAAGGGAGATGGCGGAATTAGGTTGTGTAATTCCGTTGTGTCCATCAGCCATTTTAATGTCCCCACTGCTGGGGCACAGGCCTTCCTTTTGGGTGGATAAGGAGGACGAGCCATAACCCACCACGCGGGCCCAATGCTGATTGGTGGGTGTTAACGACTGCAAATGCAGCCGGTACCAACGGCTTAACGTGCCTTCCAAAGCACGGAGGAGCTCGAGATAGTAAATTTTTGGTCACCCATCCCATGACCGACCCTTGCGAACGTTGCTTAACCTCCGCAATCGCTGGGCCAGGCGCTAAACCACTGCGCCACAGAGCTCCTCCACTTTTAGAGAGTGTACAATTCCGTTGTACACTCTCCGAAATGTATCCGATAAAAAACCAATAAGCTTGTGCAACCTTGCGTCTATGCTCGAGGTTTTTAAGCCTAACCTAGTTGAAAGTGATTGATTATCATCATTGATGATGCTTTAAATGAAACAATAAGTCTTTCAAGGTTCATCCAATTCGCCAGTCTTAGTTTTAAACTAATATTTATCCAGCAATATGTAGGTACCTACACTTGAAACTGTGACGGAGGTAAAAATGTATACTAAGTGAGAATGATTACTTCGTGCAGCGGTATGCTGCGTTTAGTAACGCCTAACACAAATGCTCTTTCAAAGAGGGTTTTTCGAAAAGACATAAAAAAGAAAAAAAAATAGTAACTATTTGCCTCACTAGATGGCGTTGATGGAAAGAGAAGTGTCGAAATTGGATTTTAAAAATAAACGGCCTGTACCAAAGAGGAAAGTAAGCGCTCGCTGGCTGACGTCCGCCCAAAGTAGGGTTACCATATGACAGGCATTTGCCGCATTTGACAGGCATTTTAAGCTTTAGACAGGCGTGCGGCCGGCATTGGTCTGAGACAGGCATTTTCAAATTTGGCGCCCGCGCGTGTGCAGCGCACTTGCATTTGTTTGAATGACACGATTGACACCGGCAGCGCGCGGGTCGCGACTGGCGCATGGCGCGCGGCGCATTGCGCGGCGCGAGAATGAGAGGGAGGATAAGGTACGGTGCGTGGGTGGGAGCGAGCGGCAATAGCGGGAAGCGGCTTCGGTGATTTCACTTCACCAATGAGAGCGTTTTAACTATGATTTGTTTACTGCATGAACGAAAACAATATCTAATTAGTCTGCATGATTAGTGCAATCAGTTTGCTTCGAAGGTAATCTTTGTTATGTTATACTGTTATTTAAAATATCAGTGTTAGATTGTTGTGATTGTGATTTTCAAGTTGTTTTATTGTTTTACAATGGATAATAAAAAGAGAAAGCTTTGCAAGTTTTCGGAGGTTATAGCAAGTAAATTTCCCTGTCTCGTGGAAGGCCGCAATGAGTCAGAAGCTAAGTGTAAGGTATGCGACTGTTATTTCAGTTTTGGTTATAGAGGCATCAAAGATGTGGAAAGACATATGGAATCTGAAAAACATAAGAAAATGTCTAAAGCAGTGTCTTCCAATAGTAAGATGAACACATTTTTCAAACCAACCCTTAACATTGTTTCGGAAAGAAAATCCGCTGCAGAAGCTACGCTTGCTTACCATACTATAAAACATCACCAGTCATATAAGTCTATGGATTGCACAGGAGGATTATTGAGGAAATTATTTTTTGACTCAGAGGTGGGAAAGACGATAACCTGCGCCCGGACAAAAACCGAAGCAATTGTTAACAATGTTATTTCCCCCCATGTAATGGAAGGTCTTGTGGAAACATTAAAATCCGATTCAGTATTATATTTTGGTGTAGCAACTGATGCCAGCAATCACGGAGCTCAAAAAATGTTTCCAATAATAATACAATATTTTGATTATCGCGATGGCGGAATTAAGACTAAAATTTTAGAACTCGATGTATTGCCAAACGAAACTTCCGAAACAATCACACAATATATTGTCAACACCTTGAGAAAACACGGCATTGAACAAAAATTAGTTTCTTTTACAGCTGATAATGCCAACATCAATTTTGGTGGCATTAATAGGCCAACAGGTGGACAAAATGTTTTTGTATTATTGAAAAAGGAACTCCAGAAGCAAATTGTAGGCATTGGATGCCCTGCCCACATATTGCATAATTGTATCAGACACGGTGCAGATAAATTGCAAATAGATATCGAATCCATAGTGATGAAAATTTATAATTATTTCTCAGTCTACACAGTTCGCACAGAGAAGTTGAAAACATTTTGTGAAGTTGTTGAAATACAATACCAACAACTGCTTTCCCACAGCAAAACACGATGGCTGAGTTTATTTCCAGCAATAGAAAGGATCCTGAAATTATTTCCAGCATTAAAAGAGTATTTTTTATCTGTCGAAGGAACTCCAACAGTGATCAAACGATTTTTTGAGGACCCGTTCTCAGAGATTTATTTATGGCATATTCACTCATTAATGCCCCTGTTTCAATCCAAAATTCAAGCTATTGAGAAAGAAGATGTAACTGTTGTAGAAATTAACTGTATATTAAACGCAACTTTGAATACTCTCAAATCTCGTAAAGATGAACATTTTAAATCATTGACAGTTATTCGACTACTGAACACTCTGGAAAATAACGGAATTAGTACCGATAATTTTAAAACGGAGATTCAGGGCTTGTATGTGGATTTAACAGCTTATTTGGAAAAATGGATGAAAAATATCGAAGATTTCTCTTCCTTCCGGTGGATGATTTTACAAAAAGAAATGAAAAGTTTCTCAAGTTCTGATATAACTTCATCTGTAGAATTTCTCTCTAAGCTGAATATCAGTGTTGACGACGTGAAACTGTTTGACGAATACGAAGTTCTAAAAGAATATTGCAGAAGTTCCGATGACATATTTTTTTCCGAAAGCTTAACTACACAGTGGTGCAATTTTCTCAAAAGTAGGGAAGTGAATGGTGACATTACAGAATTCGTGAAAATCTGCCAGTTTGTGTTCTCTATTTTGGCACACAATGCGAACGTAGAACGTATGTTTTCTCTCGTCAACGCCCAGTGGAGTAAAGAAAGAAATCGGCTTACAATTGAATCTGTAAAAGCAATATTGATTACTCAGGAAAATTACAAAACTGTATCTTGTGAAGATTTTTACGTTTATGTATTACAAAAGAAAGAACTTTTGAAAAAATAATGTCCTCTAACAAATATCAGCAATAAACATCCTTCTTCATTATTATCTGTTGGCTTTTACTTATTACCTATACAGCGTTTTGCTTTAGACAGGCATTTTTCTGAAAAATCAGGCATTTTAGGTACCACAGACAGGCGTCCCTCTATTTACATATGGTAACCCTAGCCCAAAGAGAAACATTTTAGGGATACATCTGTCTGCCTGCCTGTGTATTATTCGAAGCTTAGTAAAAAAAATACATTGACCCATACATTTTTATCAACGCCATCTATCGAGCCTACAGTTTTTTGTAATTTTGAAAAGCCCTCATTTAATCTTTTTCTTTCGCTAGAGACGCACTGGCCTCTGCGCCGTCCACCAGGTTACTTTATCCATACTAATATTTTAAATGCGAAAGTAACTCTGTCTGTTACGTTTTTACGCCTAAACCGCTGGACCGATTTTGACAAAATTTGGTGAGGATATAGATAAGATCTTGGGAAAGGACATAGGCTACTTTTTTTCCTAATGGACACGAGTCTCCGCCTGCACGATATAACCTGTAGTCTACGCGGGAAAAGCTGCAAGTCCTTACTAATATTATAAATGCAAAAGTCCGTTTGTTTGTTTGTTTGTTACGCCTTCACGTCTTAACTACAGAACCGATCATCATGAAATTTTGCATACACGTTGTCAGGGGTACAGAGAAGGACATAGGGTACCTTTCATCCTGAAAAAAGTATTGTTCCCGAGGGATAGCAAAAAACCTTTCCAAGCAGACGAAGTCGCGGGCGGCCGCTAGTACTGTATAAATCTTTCAGTTCATTCAAATCGAGGCATTTGGTGCGTCTCGTGCTGTCCACGTAATATCCAATAATCTTAAACGCATCAATAAGGGCTTTTCAAAATGACACTTAAAAAATATGTAGTAACTATTTACCTCACTTGATAGCGTTGATGGTCAAGTGAAGTGACAATATTGGCTTTACGGCTAAACATACAGTTGACACTCACCTTTTTACCAACGCCATCTATCGAGCCTACAGTTTTTTGTCATTTTGAAAAGCCCTCAGCCTTATTCTGCTTCGCGCCTTTATCATGTGTTCGAGAGCCTAAACCGAGTGCAGTGTAAACGGAGCATGAAAATATAAAAGGTTTCTCTGATATAGCATAAATCTCACGGGAGTCGCTATTACATGAGAAATTAATTTATATTCAGCGGTGTCCGGTTCATTTCACGACTCTCGCGTTTGCGTTTTATAATTTATCTCGTTGGTTTTTCAGTTTATTATCAGTACAGGTGAAAATGATGATAAATTCTTTTTAGCACTCATTTTAGGACGAACACCATTGCATTTAGAATCACTGGTGATGACCTCCGTCGTGGTCGAATGGTTTGGACGCCAGTTTTCAAGGCGTCATCATCTCTTGATGTCCCGTGTTCGATCCTTGGCTGGGTCAATGTAGAAAATGATCTTTTCTATATTGGCTCAGGTCTGGGTGTTTGTGATACCCGGAGCATGTATGTACATTATGTGTGTGTTAAATATGTATATTAACAGGTAGAAATAACCATTAGATGTACGTTATTTATGTATTGATTCGCAATAGATTCTGCAGTGCTAGCATCCAGTCCTTGTATGTAAGTATTTACTTTCACAATTTTCTCTGACTTTTTGACACGACTGCCCAAAAAAGAGCGTGACGGCTTCGCGCCCGGCGACCGGGCTGTGGTGCACATCCCTACATGCAACACACATCACTATGCTACCACGCGCCAGTCGCCCGCGGGTCGCGGGAGCGGCGTGGGGGCAGCCTATAAAAGCTACGAACGACGTCAGCGGAGCCCCTTGCCTGCTTGCCACCATCTTGTCGTGCCGTTCGAAGACAGATCCCTATACGCCGCGCATTGCTTTGTCCGATTGAATTTAATTACAAGTCTGTGTTTAAAGTATTAAATAATATTGTATCCGAGGTCCGTATCTTTCATTCCAAGGTCCCATAGGGCAATAAAATGTATGAAATAAAAATAAATTATTTCAAAATATTAAAAACACGACTGCGCTGCCAAAAACGAACTAAAAAGTAAGATAACAAGTGTCATTGTAGTCAGGCAGGGGACTTTTTTTATTAAAAAATGTCCCGTAAAACGGTTCCCCGTCTCCAATGACATTGTTATTTATATTTTAGTTCGTTTTTGGCAGCGCAATCGTGGTATCAATATACATAAACATTCATCATAAACATTGTTAAACTAGATAACAAAAATATACCTAAGTAATTAAAAAACTTTTTAAGATCAGCACCACATTAAAAGTTATTTATGCAACTGTACTATAACGAGGGGTATTAAAACACAAATGTGGGTATCACACGAGGCGAAGCCGAGTGCGATAATAGTATCACATGAGTGTTTTAATACCTAATTATGTACAGTTGCATACAAGACTTTATCTACACCCATTTTTTTATTTTTTCTTATTTTTATTAGGGAAACAAACAATATTTTAATACATATTGATTAAAAACACCCATGATATTTATCTAAACCCATGATATGTATCCTCTATAAAGGTTTTGACTTTGATTTTGTCTTTGACTTTGACTTTCCTCTCCCTCCTCGTCATTATGTCTTCCGCAAGAGTGTTATAATGTTGTACTGAATTTCATAATGCGTTGCTCGCGCGTGGGCGCGCGGCGCTGCAGGACCAGCTCTCGCTCGGGATATTGTAATGATGGCAGTAAGCTAACTGTTTCAGAACCCCTTACAGAGGATTTAAAGCATGGGTGTAGATAAAATTATTTTACTAAATAGTAAGATACCTCCTTACAATATTTTTATAATCTTAAAAGCTCAGACCAAATAAAAAAGTAAAGACGGAGTCTTCCGACAAAGCGGTGAAGCCAGTAAAACTACGCCTTGGCTGTGTACATACACAGTTTACGCACACATATGTAACGAAACTACGCCTTGGCTTTCGTTCGTCATTGGGCGAACCCTGCCGCCCGGCCCCCGCCCGCCCCCTAGTACACACACATGTACCATCAAAAACCGGCTTCACTTAGTTGTTCGCAACCACTGCGCAACGCTCCATCTTCCTTTTTAGGGTTCCGTAGCCTAAATGGCAAAAAACGGAACCCTTATAGATTCGTCATGTCTGTCTGTCTGTCCGTCTGTCTGTCTGTCTGTCTGTCTGTCCGTATGTCACAGCCACTTTATTCCGAAAGTATTAAGACTACACAGTTGAAACTTGGTACGTAGATGTATTCTGTTAACCGCTTAACGAATTTAAAACAAAAATAAGAAAAATAAAAGATTAAGGGGGGGCTCCCCATACATGGAACTGAAACTGAAAAAAATTTTTTTCTTCAAACCAACACATGTTGGATGTCTATAGATAGGTCTTTAAAAATGACATTAAGGTTCCTAAGACAACTTTTTCTCAAAGTCAACCGGTTGAAAGATATTCACCGCCAAAGTGGTAAAATGTGTGTCCCCCCCCCCTTTAACTTTTGAAATAAGAGAGTGAAAAATCTAAAAAAAATATATGCTGTAGATCTTAATAAACACTTTCAACCAAAATTGGTTTGAACGAGATACAGTAATTAGTTTTTGAGATATAGTTCATTTTCCAAAACCGCAAATATAACTTTGTCATTCATACAAACACTGAAAAACAGTTATTTTTTCAGACGAAAAATGATAGCGGTATTAAAATATGGTATGGTATAATGTACCTACGGAACCCTACTGCGCGTGGCCCGACACGCACTTGGCCGGTTTTTTTATTTTTTCTTATTTTTATTAGGGAAACAAACAATATTTTAATACATATTGATTAAAAACACCCATGATATTTATCTAAACCCATGATATGTATCCTCTATAAAGGTTTTGACTTTGACTTTGTCTTTGAGTTTGACTTTCCTCTCCCTCCTCGTCATTATGTTTTCCGCAAGAGTGTTATAATGTTGTACTGAATTTCATAATGCAACGCTCGCGCGTGGGTGCGCGGCGCTACAGGACCAGCTCTCGCTCGGGATATTGTAATGATGGCAGTAAGCTAACTGTTTCAGAACCCCTTACAGAGGATTTAAAGCATGGGTGTAGATAAAATTATTTTACTAAATAGTAAGATACCTACTTACAATATTTTTATAATCTTAAAAGCTCAGACCAAATAAAAAAGTAAAGACGGAGTCTTCCGACAAAGCGGTGAAGCCAGTAAAACTACGCCTTGGCTGTGTACATACACAGTTTACGCACACATATGTAACGAAACTACGCCTTGGCTTTCGTTCGCCCCCGCCCGCCCCCTAGTACGCACACAGTCATGTACCATCAAAAACCGGCTTCACTTAGTTGTTCGCAACCACTGTGCAACGCTCCATCTTCCTTTTTTATTTGATCTGAGCTTAAAAGTATCAAAGCAGCAATATTTGCTGCTACTTCTGTAACCTTGTAGATATTAGATAATTTTTTGCTCACCAGCTTCCATCTTTGTTTGTCGCAACATAATTAACAGACCCGGTAACATTGTCTGTGCCCCCAAAACAGCCGGTCGAATGATAAATTAGACTTTTCCCTTCATAAAAAAGCTACTTGGCTCTGCCTTTTTCTGTGGCGAAGTACCTATTGTCCCCTTTTGTCTTTCATATTGAGGCTTTGTTTCATTGACGCCAATTATACCGCTTTTGTGTGAATAGAGCATGAATTTTTCAAATATTTTTATGAATTACCGCGCTGAAAGACTGGATTTAACGTCAAAGGATCAGGAGAATTGTTTAGTGAAAATCTTAACTTTAAGCTACGCAATACTACTTACAAAATATTAACGTGTTACAAAAATAGGTAAGTGCCGAATATGATAGGTAGAGAGAGATCGTCAAATTGAATACTTTTATGGAGTTAAACTGTGCTTTTACTATGGGACCAACTCTGAAATTGAAAACAACTATCAGCTGTTAAAACAAAAATTAATAACAAAAATATCAAAATGTATGAAACATTTTGATATTTTTTTACCGACTTCAAAAGGAGGGAGGTACTCAATTCGACCCGTTTTGTTTTTGTTTTTTGTATGTACACCGATTACTCAAAGACGGCTGGACCGATTGAAATGATTCAAACGTTATTACATTAGGTAAACTCCCAAGTTGGTCCCATTTTTTAAAATTTTGAAATCGGTTCAGTACTTTTCAAGTAATCTTGAAAAAAGCACGAAAATAGTATGATTTTGTGTGAACTACCTCGATGATCAGTCGTATAACTTCTTTGTTTATGAACTGAATAAGATAATTATTTTTTTGTTTGAAAAGGGATATCTTATGTGTAGTTCTTTAACCGACTTAAATAAGGAGGTTTTCAGTTTGACCCGCATGTATGTATGTTTCTCCGCGATTAACTCACATTTGGCTGAGCCGATTTTAATTTCTACCTAAATAATATACCTACACTACCTAATACAAAAGGTACCTACACTAAAAATAAAAAAATAAAAAATTGTTTAAAAAAACAAAAAACCGACTTCAAAAAACCTACCTCTAAAAAGCAAGAAATAATATTCGTAATAATAAAACACGTCTATTGAAGTCGGGTGGGGCTTTTAGAATAAAAAAATAAAGGGATTTGTACCCCAGCCCCACCCGACTTCAATAGACGTGTTATTATTACGAATATTATTTCTTGCTTTTCAGAGTTAGGTTTTTTGAAGTCGGTTTTTTGTTGTTTGAAACAGCAGATTTTTTTTTCGTGATTTCAGAGTTGGTCCCATAGCAAAAATTGTTCAGTTTGATAGTCCCTATCTACCATATTCAGCATTAGGGGTTATTTTTAACACGTTGTATACTTAGAATAATAACACCTAGAACGATAGTTCTCTACAAAGCACACTGTCAAAAGTGAAGCAACTAAAACAGCCAAAATGGCTCCGTTTTCAGATTGTTATTCTTCATTATTCCCTAATCATACCGATTAAGTACAAAACAGTTTCAATTTTCTTACATTTATAAGACTAATTACTATATTATTGGGTTTCACTTACGATTAGTTAACGTATGAAGGATATAAATTTGAAAACTAAGCCATTCTGGCTTGGTATTAGTTGCATCACTTTGCATACGCGGACACGGCTTCTAGGTGTTATTATTCTAAGGTTGTATAATGCTACACGCAATAGGAAATTTCTTGCAAACGAAATAAAAAATACAAATTCATAAATAAATAATGAAAAATAGATAAATAATCGGAGCTCGGTGGTGTAATGGTTTAGCGCCTGGCCCAGCGATTGTGGAGGTTAAGCAACTGTCGCAAGAGTCGGTCATGGGATGGATGACCAAAAATTTATTATTTCGAGCCCCTCCGTGCTTCGGAAGGCACGTTAAGCCGTTGGTCCCGGCTGCATTTGCAGTCGTTAACACCCACCAATCCGCATTGGGCCCGCGTGGTGGGTTATGGCACCTTCCTCCTTATACACCCATAAGGTAGGCCTGTGCCCCAGCAGTGGGGACATTAAAAGGGCTGATGGACGGGTAAATAATTATAAAGACTACAACATTCGTTAGGGCGACCTAAAAACTTTCCACCCCAAAACTAATGCTGCAAGCGTTTTAAACGAGAAAAATTACTGAATCTCCACTAAAAGGGTCTACAAGGAAAAAGTAATACAAAATTAAAATTCCTCTCCACCCAAATAATTCCACGAACAGTTACGTACGCGCTCCATAAGATGCTTTCAAAATTTATTCTAATTTATATTTTTCTTTAATTAAATAAGACACGGCCGATGTAGCGCGAACGTGACTCAACGATGGCGAACCATTAGCCGATGGGGTTGAGCTTCACTGTCAGCGGGTGAAAGGGATTAGGATTATAATGTCCATCGGCCATTTTTAATGTCCTCACTTGACTGCTGGGGCACAGGCCTTCCTTATGGGTGTGGATAAGGAGGACGGGCCTAATGCGGATTGGTGGGTGTTAACGACTACAAATGCAGTCTGGACCAATGGCTTAACGTGCCTTTCGAAGCACGGAGGAGCCTGAGATAATACATTTTTGGTCACTCATCCCATGACCGACCCTTGCGAAAGTTACTTAACCTCCGCAATCGCTGGGCCAGGCGCTAAACCACTGCGCCACCAAGCTCCTCAGGATTAGATAAGAAGGCCCATATCATCGTCATGGGCCACTTTAATATCCTCACTGCTGTGCTCCATCATAATCACCAAGAGTCCAAGGTCTGTATCTTCACTGTTGAGGGTTCATAAGCCTTTTTTGGATGGATAAGAAGGATGTGTCTAAAACGAATATTAATGATTGCAAATGCAGCCGAAACTAAAGACGTAAAGAGCATACCAAAGCATGGTGGAGCTCGCAAAAGTAATTTTTGGAGAGACCTTAGCAAAAGTAAATGTAAAAATTATGACGTTATTTTTAGGACTCTGTATCTCAAAAGGAAAAAACAGAACCCTTATAGGATCGCTTGTATATGTCTGTCTATCAATAAGACCCTTTATCCCGGAAACGCTAGGAGATATCGAGTTGAAATTAAAACCATATACATACCTACTTACTCAAGTCTACAGAGTCACTTGAAGCTGTGAAAAAAAACAAAGTTCTAGTTAACCTAAAAAAGACACGGCCGTTTGTTTGCTGCAACACTTTTGCAGCAAACAAACGGCCGTATCTTTTTTGGCCTACGTCCTATTTCGACACTCTTAAGGGAATCAAAATTTATAGGGTACTTCCCGTTGACCTACAAAATTTGGCAAGTAATACTACTTATACTAAATTACTAGTACAGCGAATAGTCTGTAAACTATACATTTGTAATTGAATCATAAAAAATATAGTCTTTAAGTACCTATAAATTACGGAACCCTTGGTTCGACGAGTCCGACTCATACTTATACGGTTTTTTATTCGATGATTAAATAATTACAGTTACTGTAATATACAGAAAACAGACGATTGCAAACTTTTAGTTTTAACCTCGTTCGTAGTGAAGTTCTACAACTATAACTACATCGATTTATTTTATTATTAACCTGCATAAAAGTATAAAACGCCTTCGTTTGACGACACAGCGGCAATCGTTTAATCCAGGGGTCTCCAAACTACGGCCCGCGGGCCAGATCCGGCCCGCGAGCACCAACAATCCGGCCCGCGAAAGCAAGCCGGATCGTCCAACAATACTGTAATTTACAGTATGTTGGTACAATGAGCTAGCTAGATCCTGGCCCTTGGGACTTTGCGGAGGAGTTAGTCTGGCCCTTAGGTTAAAAAGTTTGGAGACCCATGGTTTAATCTATGAACTTTAAGCTGGCTCAACCTAAGAGATTTTAACTCACCTACGTGATGCTCCGCCCTTATCGTTCCTTCTAAACAGAGGGTGAAAGCTAGCAGACTGCTTCAAAATAATAAGATAAGTAGATAAGTGTAAATATTAAGTGAACATGAAAAAAGCTCGGTCGTAGTGAAGTTCTACACCCATAACTCCTTTTAATGTTAATTAATATCTCAATTTATTTTATTATTAACCTGTATAAAAGTATAAAACGCCTTCGTTTGACGGCACAGTGGCAACCATTCAATCTAAGAGCTTTAAGCTCGCTCTTAGTGAGGCTCCACCCTTATCGTTCCTTCTAAACAGAGGGTGAAAGCTAGCAGAGTGCTTCAAAATAGCCCGTAGATAAGTGTAAATATTAGGTGTCTTATTTAATTTTTCTGAGCGAGAGTGCTTTGCTGTGGGCGTCTTAGATATCTGTTTTCATGTTTACTTACAATTAAGTGTAAATACCGGCTGCAAAATCTAATTTAAGACTTAATTTAGTAAAGTAAAGAAATGGAAAAATCTATTTAAAAATTGTTCTATCAATGTTTTGACATTTGAAATTGTAAAAACGTAAAACTACAATTTATTATGTTAAGGCGGTTGTATGACCGAAAGTAGCGCCCTCAGAGGTTTTTATTTAATAAGTTATTAATAGAAAAAGATTTTAATAATGTTTATCGTGGAGATTTTAGGGCCCATGGTCATGGCCCATATCTTCTAAAAATACTAGAGTATTTAGAAGGTATCACTACATGCCCTCGTAGTCATTCGTAGAAGTAGATAGCAAATGTGTCAAAAACGGCCACTTTTAGCAGTTTTTTTATCTACTTCTAGCAGTGACTACTAGGGAATGTGACGATACCGTCTAAAAATACTAGACTGTGGGCCCTAAAATCTCCACGATAAACATTATTAAAATTGTGTATCAGAATTTTAATCCTTACTAATCCTACTAATATTATAAATGTGAAAGTTTGTGAGTTTGGATGTTTGTTCCTCAATCACGCAAAAACTACTGAACGGATTTGGTTGAAATTTGGCACACAGATAGTAGATAGCCTAGATTAAAACATAGAATACTTTTTATCCCGATATTCTTGCGGGAACGGGAACCACGTGGGTGAAACCGCGGGCGGCCGCTAGTATTATAAATGCGAAAGTCCGTTTATTTGTTTGTTTGTTACGCCTTCACGTCTTAACTACTGAACCAATCATCAGGAAATTTTGCATATACGTTGTCAGGGTTATAGAGAAGGACATAGGCTACCTTTCATCCCGAGAAAAGGGATGGTTCCCGAGGGATAGCAAAAAAACTTTCCACGCAGACGAAGTCGCGGGCGGCCGCTAGTATTCAATAAAATTCACCGCGGCGCCACTTTCGCTCAAGGTACCACCTTAAACATATTGATTGTAATCATTGTGATCTGTGTGGTTTTTAAATAAATACAATAATAAATTTGTAACTTTAATCAAAGCCCAAGTAACTGACTATTTGACCGTCACTCACGTCACTCATATTTAACCATTTCAAAATGATATGGCGATAAGTTTCTGTCAAAAATTTAATATTTGGTACAAGCTTCTATTGCCGACTGCACTTTCCGCCATATTGGATTTAAAATGACGTCATTAAATTTTTGGAGTTATTCTCAGATAGTTCTTTCATTTAGTACCCATTTTGTAGGACTGCATTAAAATTAACACGTACGCCATTTTGGGTGTTTCACCATATTGGATTTAGAATGACGTCACACAGCTAACCATGCATTGTCTTCCAAACTAAACGTGTATAGGTACATTGCAAGTTAAATAAAAGCTTGTAGAAATTCTCTTTATTTTTAAAATTCTTTACAGAACTTGGCAAAGAGCAAATGTTACATAATGGTCTCGTCATTATACCGCCTGTGTAATGCAGAGACCCTCAAAATAAGAAATTACGAAGCATTCGACGCAATGGCCGAATTTTCTTCTCACTTTGGTGCGTTTATTTACAGTCATAATAAAGTAGGTACACAGTTTTGTTACGACTACGCGATCATCGCAAGTTCGCACGAATTCGTAAGTACTTTTACGACTAAAAAGTTGTACTTACGAACCCGCAATTAAACATACTGATGTCAAATAAGTGTTCTGTAACTGGCATTCACGCGATGCGGTAGCGCGACTAAAATGTTTGAAATCTATTCGCGCGAATTAAGTTCGTACAAATTTAGCGATCAAACTTATTGATGTTGAATAGGTGTCTTCATTGACATTCGCGCGATATTCGCGTCGTCAATTCACGCGATGGTCGTTCGCGTTCCGTTAGGAGGGATCGAACGCGACTACGCCATCATCGCAGGTTCGCTATTTTTGACAGTTGTATTATACTGTGTCCTGTGTTTTATATTTAAAATAATATTAAGTACCTTAAATGTAAAGGGTTTCTATTTTCGACGTGATATCCGTAGATCCGTTAGTAAGGTTATCAGTATCAGATAGCAGAACGGATATTGAGTCCGTAAAACTCGGTTTTACGCTCCTCTCTTATCATATCGCTCGCTTAAAATATATACAGGAGCTATAAAATGTTACAAAGTAGTAGAAGAGCATTGATAGATGAGGGATAAAACATGTTCATTGAGTTTATAAACACGACACAGCACTACAAAATAGTTATCAAAAGCATATTTCAGATGTCTCCCATTTTGTCCTCTACTAGGGGATATCGGCAAAAAAATTTTTTCATACAGTTTTTTTCTTCTTTTGCCCTATATTCTTAGTGGGAAACAAAAGTGGGAAAATAGATTAATCCACGGCCATAAATATTTGGCTGAGCAATTAATATTTATTAAAAGAGTTACGCCCGTTTTCAACAAACATAGGAATCGCCCAAGTCTTTTCCTAACTACAACTCGCCCAAATTGAAACGTCATAAACTTAGCTATCATGCAGCTGTCATGTGCCTATTTTAATTGCCAACATTTCATTTTTTTTTAATTACTGATGAAAGCAAGAGACGATTTTTTCTTTTCCAAAATGTTTATTTTAAGTCGTCTTATTCATTCTAAAAGAGCGTAAGTGCAGTTTGAAGGAATGTCGACTGTCTGCCATCAAAAATCCTTCAGAAAACTTGATATTATATTTCGAGAGATGTTAAAATTGACTAAAATACTAATTCCAGTTAAAAATATAATTAAAACATTCAAAACAAAACGAGCAAAAGTGAAAAATATTTTGATACTTGATACAGACTTTGACATACATTGTTAACCTTGACAGCGACAGTTTTTATGATTATTTTTTTAAAGATAAAATCACACAACATTTTTTGCTCAAAGGAGTGTAATGTTTAATATTCCTTCATTCCTTCATCTCAATGATACAGGGTTTTTTCCACATATTATTTCGATAATTAACTATATCACGACGGCAAACGGTAACCTTTTTGGTGATTTAAATGTTCTACGGGCTAGTGTACTAGAACAAGATAATTGACATGTTTTTATTTTTTACAAGGTACCTTAAATCGAAAACCATTTCGAGGTTTTTCAATTTATGACACCGTACATATTTTTTCGGGGTTTTTGATGAATTATTTAATACGAAATTATAAATACTTTAACCCAAGTTTTACAGATCGCAACTAGGGCATGGAACCGATTTTAACCGATTCCAAAATAACCGGGAAAAACCGATTCTTTTTTGTCCTGTGAGAATCGATTCTTAAATTAGTAAGAATCGATTCTCGATTCTTTTCGATTCTCTTAAAAAAAACCAAATTCCCAATCTTACTGGCGCGCACAATTGAGGAGCGACGGAACAAAAATAGTTAACTACTTAAGAGGCAGAAAATAATGTGAAACTTGTTAAAAGGCCTTTTATTTTTTTAAATCCTACCTAATACTGATATTAAGTCGAAACAAAATTGGGTTATTTTCGATACCAAAATCACTTCAATACAGACTGACGGAACAAAAATAGTTAAAAATGTATTTTTTGTAAGTATTTTAACAAAACTAGTTAATTTCTATACAAAGTACCTATGCATCTTGATATTAGTACCAAACAAACACATGTTTGTAACAAAATTAGTTAATTACTTTAAGGTTGGATCAAAATTGGTTAACTGCATTAAGGTTGGATCAAAATTAGTTAACTGTATTAAAAAAAAAACTATATCTCCTGATTTAAAAAGCAATTTTTTGGGATCTGGCATCTCATACAATGATTTTTTCTACTTTTTTCCCCTATCAAAAGTAAAATTCATTATTATTGTGGTAGGTAGGTACGTAATAAATAGCTTTCTGCTTTTTTTTCCTTGATTCCTTCCTTTTATGTTTGACTGTTATTGTTCCTATCGTTAATTCCTGTGCAATTTATTGTTACTTTATTTATTGTAAGAGAAGACTATAAGAAATGAAACAGTACCTACTAGTGCTACTAGTAATAGTAACACACAGTAGGAGTCCTACTCCTACCTATCCTACTATAGACCCTATATAGGGTTACCATATCTCAGGATTTGTCCGGAGATCTCAGGATTTTTGAACTTTGCTCAGGATTGCGGGCGGATTTTGAAAATCTGAGGATTGATTTCAATAAAATTTAGTACATTTAATAAAAAGTATATTTAAGAGAAGGATAAATAAGCTTTCTATTATTTAATCAGTTCGCCACTGCCAACTACCCCCCCCCCCCCCCCACGTTATTCTCAAAGTGCTACAAATCTCAGGATTTTTCAATGGATATCGGACCTTTTCTCCGGACTTTTGACCTTTTCATCTGGTAACCCTAACCCTATAAGAATTAAGTAGCTGTTTCTTTTATGTTTTCGTGTTTTATTTTAAGTAAATAATTAGATATTAATAAAAAAATGTTAAAAAAACGCGTTTTTTTCTTTCTTAACATGAAACAAAATTGTAAACAAAAAACCAAAAAAGAATCGAAAAGAATCGAAAAAAACCGGGTACCCGATTCCGATTAAGGAATCGGAATCGAAATTTTCGATTCTTCAAAGAGGTCCGATTCTGCATGCCCTAATCGCAACCCACCGTAACCTATATTTTTATATCTCCAAAATTGATATTTTTTTTATTTTTCGAGGTTTATCACATAGTTTAGCTATTGTCATGTTCTAAAGCTTGGTTTGATTGCCATAGATAAAAGTAAGACTATAAAAAGTAGCCATACACAGATTTAAGACCTGATGAAAATGGTTGAATTTTATCTGGTCTTAAATCTGTGTATGATCACTTTCCATAGTCTTACTATTATCTGTGGCAATCAAACCAAGCTGTAGAACACGACAATAGCTAAACCTTGAAAAATAAAAAAATATCATTTTTGGAGATAATTATACAAATATAGGTTACGGCGGGTTGCGATCTGTAAAACTTAGGTTAAAGTATCTATAATTTCGTAATAAATAACTATATCACGACGGCAAACGGTAACCTTTTTGGTGATTTAAATGTTCTACGGGCTACTGTACTATTCGAGTTGTAGTTAGGAAAAGACTTAAGCTTCGTACAGACTGAGGCGAATTCCGCGCGAAATTCGCGAGTGCGATCACGTAACTCAAAGCGATAGCCATAGCCATAGCCACTGTCAAAGAAATTGCTATGGCAATGGCTATGGCTATTGCTTTGAGTTACGTGATCAAAATCTGTCAAAATGAGCGACGCGCGCGATTCGCTCGCGTCGGTTTGTCCGGAGCTTTAATTCATAAGTTTTATGAAATCGGGCGTTAATGGTTTACCTGAAATTGATTTGTGCTTTCAATTCATTAATTAAGCCTCTATTTTGAAAGTAATAATCGTATGTCAATTTGTATATCGTTGTGTTTCAATAGTATTGCTTGTACACTAAAATCTATATTAATGAAGCACTATTAAGACATGCATGATAATAGCGATATTAATTAGCAATTCATTTCCTTCATCAATTAACTGTAGATAAAAGGTCTATAGGGTTGTCACCGAGAGCTTTTGAGGTGATAAAATTTCATTAATATTTGACTGAAAATTCGATAGTAGGGAGGGAGATATTTGACTGAAAATTCGATTTTTTGTACAATTGATAAGTTTTTGCGCTGCTCGTTCTACTTATCAGCTAAAAAAGTCTCGAACGGGCTTTTTGTAGGAAAATAGATAATTCAAAAGCAATTATTTATAATTATAACTAATCCCCTTAATGTAGGAAAATTGAAACTTTTTTGTTCTTATAGGTACGATCTTAGAATAATAATCGTACCTATGAGAACAAAAAATGTTTCAATTTTCTTACATTTCGTACCTAGAACGATAATTCGAGGCATCTAAAACAGCCATACCTAAAGGCGCCGTTTTCAGATTTTTATTGACCATTATTACATAATCATCCATCTTACCTAATAAGTACAAAACAGTTTTAATTTCCCTACCTTCAGGAGATTAGTTAATATATTATTGGATTTTGGTTACGATTAGGTAACGTATGAAGGATATAAATCTGAAAACTAAGCCATTTTGGCTCAGTATTAGTTGCCTCACTTTGCATACGAGGATACGGCTTCTAGGTGTTATTACTAGGTAACGTATGAAATGAAGGATACAAATCTGAGCCTTTTTGTCACATTACAATTACTTAGGGCACAAGACACCATGGCTCCACGATACCTTTATTTTAAATTCTAATTAAGATTATCAAATATTTTAAGCAAATCGTGATTGCTCCTTTGCAAGGCGGGCCGCTAGGGCCTCTTACTGTAAAAAATATTGGCACATGTCACTTGATCCTATTTGTCTCTTTTTTACATTGACCATGTCCGTATGATGTTAACTTCTCTTTTCCACGCTCTGTTGGTCTTCTTGAGCGCAGCGAACATTTTTCTATGTCTATGCTTTTGATAGTACGCTTTGAAGGAATTTTCGTTCTAGATTGTTTTTATTCCAAGTAAGTAGGTACTTACCTAATTTACATTGTTGATTCGCAGATACCCTAAATAAGCATTTAGGTAGGTAGATACAATTTTCTTAATTACATTTTTGTGGGACACAAACCTGTATGATACGTGTTCACTGTTACTAAATTAATAGCACTTATAATTTTTAAAAGCAAATAAATAGATAAGAAATAGATAATACCTACTAAATTTGTAATAACATTACTTAGAACATTCTTTAATGCGCAATAGGTACTTGACTTAAAATTTTATAGTTTTGTAGCAATGTTCGCAAGATAGATCTCAAAAGTCTCGTATCTTTTAGAACTTGTGATTCCGCCTTCGTTTACATATTGCGAATTGATAAATCCCCCTGGATTCCAAGATGGCGGCTGTGACGTCACTTTATGCCTTTGTTTGTATGCCGACCAGGTTTCAAATAACAGACTCACCCCATTCCCTATTCTTCACAAGAAAACTGTATAAAACTGATTTCGTAACGAATACGCAGGTGCAAATAACAGACTAGGTTTCACCTTGACAACTTTTTTGGGGTCAAGTGAGAAAGTTATTGGTTCTGAAAAAGCGTTGATTGATTATAACGGTATTTTTTTAATAAATATCTTAAAGTTGAGTGAAAAGTATAAAAATAACATAATTTCAGAAAACTCCATCCTCTCTTTATCTAATTAAGTGTTACCTATATTTTGTGCGTAAGTATTTAATTTTGTACGTGTAAGTATTTAATTGTTTATACATAATTTGGTAAGTTATTTGAATTTTGATACCAAGAAATTACATTTTGGTGAAAACAAATCTCATTTTGGTGTCTCAAACTATATGGTATGCTTGAAAAGCCACTGCATGTATGTATTTAATAATCAACCTACCGTTTGCATGCATCAGTTATCAAAATTAACTAAACAGAAAAAATGCCACCAAAATGAGAAGAAAACAGCTCATGTTGAAAATCACCCATTCAGTTTATCTCGGTTTAGTTACAGTAAATAATAAAAAACCGGTCAAGAGCGAGTCGGACTCGCGCACCGAGGGTTCCAAAGTCAAAGTCAAAGTCAAAATTAGCTTTATTCAAATAAACTTAATTATTAAGTACTTTTGAATCGTCTATATTTTCCTACCACCCGTTCAAGACTTTTTTAACTGACAAGAAGAACGGGCGCAAGAAACTTATCAGCTTTAATAGCAATAAGTAACGATATTTACAAACTTAAATATATCGTTACCAGATAATTACAACAGGGTGACAGGATTATTGGCAACAAACATAATTGCACCGACAAACCACACTGCAGAGTAGAATAATAAAATTAATATTGCAGTTTTATGTCAGCGCCATCTCTTGACCTTCTACTTCTTCTTTGTGAAAAACGTGAAAACGGCGCTCTTTCATATGATACCCCACATGTCCTAGTAGCCCCACTTCAAATTTTTCAGACCCCTTTACAGTCCCTGTTGTAAAAAAGATATTTATTTTTTTATTTATTTCTTATTTGCAAAATAGTTGGGCAAATGTCATCTTAAACTATTCCAAATTTCAAGTTGATACCATTAGTAGTTCTCGAGATATCCAGCTGTGACAGACAGACAGACAGTCTGAGTCACACCATAAGGGTTCATTTTTTACCATTTTGGTACGGAATCCTAAAATCATAATTAAAGTAGGCAATCCAAAAAATATTTTCATTCACAAAAACGTTTAAAAACTATTTATAAGTAGGTAAGACCTAATAGATTAACAGAACAATTTAATATTCAATGAAAATTCCGTTTTATTTCGTGTTCACCACAAGTTAATTTGCTGTTTCATTATTTCCAAATAAATGAACATATTTCAATTGGATGTAATGGGAGCCGTAATCTCATTTCCAATTGAAACGTAATCCCGACGGACGTGGACAGAATACAAGATGAAGCGATAGCGTTTTTGAACCCGCTCTATTAAAGAGGGATAAAGCAAACTTAAATCGGGGATAATTTTGTATTCGTTTGATCATTAACACTAACTTAAACGTTATGTATTTTTTTTCTATTTGAACGAGCGAGTGTGAAACGCGAGCGAAGCGTCTCTTATAGGTACAGCTTGGGCAAAAATATTTTGGTACGTTGTCTAGCTAGCACCATCCCGCTGTCCCTGTGTCTGGCTGTCCGGCTGCGAGGTCATCTAAAATAAAAAGTCAAATTTAAAATAGCGGCCATTCCAACAGGAGTGGGGATAGAACCCAACATGTGGGTGCTTTTGTCGATAAAATTAGGTGTATTTCACGCCTTTTAATTATCGCTAGTTCAAGACCAAAGGCACTGTATAGAGGTCAGTGGTCTAATTAAAATGATTAGATTATTAACGAATTTTGCACGCCTAGTAAGGTTGAATATGGAGAGCCAACATTTTCTTTACATCACATTTATTGTAATCCACCCATAATCATCAAGGCGTCAACATATCTACAAGGCGAAATCCCCGAATACCTAACAAAACATTTTACTTACAAACGTATCAAAATAACACGTCATTTTATAACCCCCTTGTAAGAATGTGTCGGCTTTACAACGAGATATCTGTGAAGAATCCGTGCATGGATATTTTTAATCCGAGACCCAGAATATTTATAAAGTCGGTTAAACAACTAACTCTTTCCTAAATTTGTACATGCCCATATCGCTCAAGTATTTATTACATACTAGCGGTCGCCCGCGCCCACTTCGTCCGCGTTGAAAGTTTTTTGCTATCCCTCGGGAACAATAACTTTTTTCGGGATGAAAAGTACCCTTATGTCCTTTTCTGTACCCCTGAGAACGTGTACGCAAAATTTCATGATGATCGGTTCAGTAGTTAAGACGTAAAGACGTAACAAACAAACAAACAAATAAACAAACAAACGGACTTTCGCATTTATAATATTAGTAAGGATTAACTAATTTTTACTATATTTAGATAAGGTTACAATTTAATTCATTTATTAAGTATTTAAATCTATTTGTTTTTGAAGAGTAGATCTTACTTGCTCAACACTGTGAAAATGATGTGTCAACATAGTTAGGGTTACGATCTAGCATACAACTGAAATATTTTAGCATGTCGTTATTTATTTTTCGATTGTAATCTGTTTTGTTGTCCATATGTATAATAAAATAAAATAATGCAAATAAATGATTTGATTTGATTTGAGTGGTGGAGACCCAATACGTTTATTTATATTCGCTTCCGCTTATGACTTCAAACATGCGCCTAGTAGGACCTACACTGGCCTCATATACGTTAAAAATTAATCGAGTACGAACACGGCTCATTAATTTTTATTATTTCATAAATGCAGTCATAAATACCTTTAATACGGGTACCAACATACCCGCGGTTAGTCATAAATAGGTACTAAGTATTAAGTTTTTCAGATATTTACCAATGAAAAAACATCGTAACCTTTATTGGAAACATTTTTTTTTACCTATTTGGATGAGTATTTCTTTGTATACAAATATGTACCTACTTACATCTTCGATCATCTCGAAGACAAACATTAGGTCAAAATCATAACCCTCCTTTTTGCTTCGCCGTAGGTAATCAGGTAAAAAGGGGTAAGTATTATTTAGAAAGTAGACAGGTCTACGGGATCCGGGATTACGTTTATTTTTAGTTGGTGATTCGATAATTTAATCAAAACTAGTCAGTCGCCCGCGACTTCGTCCGTGGACCCTAGGGAACCTTTGTCTGGAAAAAAAGGAGCTTGAATCACAGAATACATAATAAAACAAGCCTATAATATGTTAATCCAGCTCCTAATCTATTAGTCCGTGAGCCCGCGACAGTATTGCCTACGTCGACATCCCGATGAAATGCATGGCACACGGTCGGAAAAGTTGTGCTGAGCGAGGATCAGAAGATTATCGCAAATAAAATTGGCCGGAAGCTTGAGAAAATCTTCCATTTCCGGTCAAAATTTTAAGATTATATTTACGTCATGTGACATCAGTAAGAGACCCGTGTCATCATTTAGTTTTCATATCTACCAACCAAATTTCACGCAAATCTGTCCAGCCGTTCTTGAAAAACTAGTAACGTTGTAACATTATTGCAAATGTTATTTACTTTAAAACGCCCTAAATGAGATTTTTTTTTACTCGCCAAGTTTTCTCGTTAACGCTTACAGAATTATACAGCCAGGAAAAAAGTTTTGCCTCGCCGGCTACTAATTATCCACAAAATAACTCGGTTGTTCCACTTAAGTCTGCTTTTAATAATTTGTTGTGACTAAATTAATTAATTATTTTCACTCTAAATATCAATTTCAACCACTGACTGAGAGAAGTTGCTGAGGAGTGGAGACTGTTATTAGCTTTCCTACAATTACTTAATTAACCTACTTTTGCTTACAAAAGGTTAGTTTATAACATTTTGTAAGCGAAAATAATCATGAATAAAAACCGGCCAAGTGCGAGTCGGACTCGCGCATGAAGGGTTCCGTCAAAAAAATCACGTTTGTTGTATGGGAGCGCCCCTTAAATTATTCTATATTATATTATTCTAATTTTAGTATTTGTTGTTATAGCGGCAACATAAATACATCACCAGTGACAAATTTCAACTGTCTAGCTATCACGGTTCATGAGATAAAGCCTGGTAACAGACAGAAAGACATACAGTGGAGTTTTAATAATGGGGTCCCATTTTTACCCTTTGGATACGGAACCATAAAAACTAGAGAAATAAGTACAGATTTGACTTTATTTGTATGCTTATCCAATTACCTACATGTTTTGAATGAATGAATCAGGCAATACCTTGCGGAAGTCAATTATAATTTTATAATGGATGCAAAATAGTACATTATGAGACAAGTTAGCTTAGGTTGATCATTGCACACGAAGCTATCGAGCCGCAGGCACACTCAGCCGAGTGTGCAATGAGCAAAAGCTCACGAGTTTCATACGACGTTTTTCAACACATTTGCGAGCAAAATACAAAGTAATTTGCCACACAGCAGCAAATATGACAAAAACAAAATATGACAATTATTATGTGAAAAGGCGCGTAGGTTTTTTTTTGTTTTTGTTACACGCCCAATGCAAGAATATTTTGCGAACAAAGGGGTGAGTGAGCATACAGCCTACTTCAAAACTATAATTTTAAGTGATAAAGTGCAAATATTTTAATATTTTATAACAAAATATTTTGAATTATGAATTATTTGATAATAATAAATATTTGTTTGACTTAATTAAGGACTTACACATTTATTTATTTCAAAAATAAATATGAATTTTCAGCGGCATAAAACCTCTTAGTTGTTACTAAAAAAAATAACTGTATTATCCGGTTAAATTGGGAATGCTCTGCTTACTCGCATAGAATTTGCAGAAGGTACTAATTTAACTTTGTAGGGATAATTCTATAACAACCTAGTGTTTTATATATTATTGCACGCGTTTGTTATAGCTCGGTTTATAGACCTAAAAGCGATGTATTAGGGCTCACTTTACGAGCAAGTGTGTTAAAAATAATATTTAGCTATTTTCTCCACACAATAGATGCCAAATAAATACTTATGCAATAGTTCTATGCATCGCCCATTCCACCAATTGCTAGGCTCGGTGCATTTGTGATATTTTTAGTATAGAATTACTATTTTCAAGTTTTTTGAGTTTGAAGTGATCATAGATATAATCATCATCAGCAATTTTTATTATCTCCGTAACGATTTTGTAGATAACTGCTTATTCTTTGCTGCCGTTGAAACGGTTAAGTTGGTTTTTTGAAGCACGAAGGAGCTCAACATAATACATTTTTTTGATCCCTCACCACACCTTAGCAAAAATTGCTTGACCTCCGCAATCGCAGCCACCCAGCTCCTCCATTGAAAAAAAACACAAACCTGGGTCAAGTCTGCTAATGTTAACGACAAAATCGTGTCTCAATGGCATTTGAATGGTAATGCTTTTTGACACAGTTCTTGTTTCATAAACCCAAAACCGAAACTCATTGTGTTTATTAAACCCAAAACGGTATCACATAATGTCTGGATTTTATTTACATTATCAGATTTGACCCCCAAATTTTCCGTATCGCCAAAACAGTGCAATCACATTAAACAGCTACATTTAATAACGTACCTATCAGATCCAGTAATGCGATTATAATGCGAGGATATTTAAGCCAACTAATCAGCTCAGAATTAACTGCACGAACGGTATGTTAGCAGTAGTATATCTCATCTTTATACAGGATGATTTTAGTAGTTTTTTATCCAGGATAGTCTTGTCCTTTACCACACCTGCCCCCCTACTCAAATGGCCAACATTCTATTCGTTTGTACGCTACGCTTACTATTAAAACTTTAAAATAAGCAGTAAACTATAAAATTACGTGCCGTAAGCTTGACAATTCCATACAATACATCGAACTTCGTGATTTACATAAGTTTGCGACATGTGATTTAATCATCTATTGCTCATATTTAAGCTTTAAAGGTAAGCGTAGCGTTCAAAGGAATAGAAACTTGGCCATTTCAGTAGGGGGGCTTATGTTATGTGACGATAAGGCTGAAGGTGGAAACGCACTACACCCGAAAATCCTCATCACTGAGGAACTGGCTATCTTACCTCTAACTGCCGGAACACATCTTTAAATTGTTGTAATGGCGTCAGACTTAGGTAAGATGGTGGTAGGTAGATAGCCAGGCGGACTTGAAATAAGCCCTACCACCAACCAAACCGAGTACAAATTGTACCCCCGTGGGGATCGAACCCGGGACGTCGTCTTACACGGGTGGGCGAACCACTATACCACAGAGGCGGTTAAAGTTAAATTATTAAAAGTTAGCAGTTAATGAGTAGCTGATAATTTTAAAAGATTACATCACAATCATTACACAATATGCTTTGATCTCAAAGCAAAGTAAAAAAAGTTTTAATGCGATACGAGGTGTTAATAAATGAACCAAAAATGGAAAACGGACCATCAAACTGAACAACTTTTATTAGTAGACCTACTCTGAAAACAGCTGTTGCTACATTTTGATATTTTCGTTATTAATTTTTGTATAAAACAGCTGATTTTTTTTCGCGACTTCAGAGTTGGCCTCATAGTAAAAGTTGTCCAGTTTGATGGTCAGAAGAAACGGTTTCCCTATTTTCCGTTCATTTATTAACATGTTGTATAAATGAGCACAACTGTAATTACAGTGGTTATTAAAGTATACATATGAAAAAACATTCAGGTTCAAAATGTACATACACTTCCCAAAATGCACTCTTTAGAACAGATAGGAATAACTAATTGGAAATATTTTAAGGAGGATCACATAAATATGGAGAAGGTAAGTTCTATTATAAAAAAAAAACATTTTTTTTATTTTTTTTAATAAAAAAAACATTTTGAAACCGGTGTACATTTTGGGAAGTGTACATTTTGAATCTAAACGATAAAAATGTTTAGTAAATATTTGGCCCAGTCGTTTATAACTTTTGATACTATTCGACACATCCTGTAATAGTAAGTTTTAGCTGTTTATATCTATTGCAATAAATCTTATATTGACTTATGGCCGTTCCTTTATAACCTGTCGTAAGAAAAGATAGGCTATTTTTCCAGCTGAGCAACTGTCATTTTGCTGCCTACTATATATGGAAGTACTGAAGTCCTAGTTTTATATAATTTTTGATAAAGAAGGATTTATACATTTTTCGTTGCAAGCTTAAAAATTGTAAACGATTCCTTTTTTTTTATATATGTTACGGCTAATACCCGAAGTGCGGCTAAACCTAGTTTTAGCCGGCTAAAGCTAGGTGTAACCGATAGCTGTTGGCTAAAACTAGGTGTAGCCGATTTACTCTTAAAAAAGTTATTTCTGTTGTTTGTTAAAAAAAAATAACCTCGAAATTTAAGGCTCACGCTACGCTGCGCTTCGCGCTCGCCTTAAATTTCTAACCTATATTCGGGACCTACAGCGGTAAAGCAAATCGTTTCACCTAGTTTTAGCCAACAGCTATCGGCTACACCTAGTTTTAGCCGGCTAAAACTAGGTTTAGCCGCACTTCGGGTATTAGCCGTGACATATACACAACTAAAAGTAATAAAATTGTAACTTAAACTTTAAGAGTAAATTAATCGCTGCCCGCGACTTCGTCCGCGTGGATATTGTTCTGCACCAGATATTAAGTTAGACTTTCAGAAATATCTTGTTAAAACCGCATTTTTGGTGCAGTAGTTTTTGCGTGATGCGTCTAGAAAAATACAGACAGACAAAAATTATGAAAATAATTGCTTTGGCTTCTAATACCCTTTTAATAATAATAATAAAGACACTTATTTGACTTTTTATTAAATATATTATCTTATATGTAGAGACATCGCCCATTTACTATTTTATTATATCCTTACTAATATTATAAATGCCAAAGTTAGTTTGTTTGTTTGTTTGTTACGCCTTCACGTCTTAACTACTGAACCGATCATCATGAAATTTTGCATACACGTTGTCAAGGTTATAGAGAAGGACATAGGGTACCTTTTCTTCCCGAGAAAAGGGATGGTTCCCGAGGGATAGCAAAAAAACTTTCCACGCAGACGAAGTCGCAGGCGGCCGCTAGTTAGTTATACGTGGTTATACTTACATAGTTATCACTGTTGAAATTTTAATACCTGTGTTAGTTAATAAGTGGTTCTACTGCATCGAATGTATACTATTTGATGTCACCGGGATATATACTGTAATACTCAGAAGTGCATTTGGTTTCAGATTCATATTTAAGCTTCATAGAATCCAATTGAATACATACCACTAAATTCTATTCTAATAAACTGTTAATGTTAAAACATCACTTGCTTTACTGCTGGCATGTTTATATTGTATATGGTTTCGGATTGTATTTATTTAAAGACTTTACAGGGAAACCTATAATTGGTTTTTCATATTAATAGTACTTGATGTAATAATATATTGTAAACGCTGTTGGTTTTCTTAAGATCGAATAAATAAAAAAATAATAAGTAAACGAATTTTTTTTAATGATTAATATGTTCGCCCCCTCGTTAAGCCCATGAAAAATATGTAAGCTTCTCTATTTCCTATACTTTGCAGCACATAAGCTACTGTTTATACAGCGTGTTACAAAAATACCCCTTATGCTTAATATGGTAGGTAGGGACCATTAAACTGAACAACTTTTACTATGGGACCAACTCTGAAATCGCGAAAAAAAAAACAGCTATTTCATACAAAAAATAATAACGAAAATATCAAAGTGTGTAAAGCTGATTTTTTTTTGTGATTTCAGAGTTGGTCCAATAGTAAAAGTTGTTCAGTTTGATGGTCCCTATCTACCATATTCAGCATTAGGGGTTATTTCGTAACACGTTGTATGGGTGATTTGTAAATCACCAACAACTTCGCAGGAGAAGATTGTTGTTTAGCTAATCGCTTGCGTTTGCCCTCAACCATCTGAAATTCGGTGAGGGTGGATGAGGAGGAATTGGAATCGGGATGGTTAGGGTCGAGAGGGATGAGTGTGGGCTCAGAGGGTGGTGAGAGGGAAGTTTGAGAGGCGGACCTCTTTAGGAAAGGGTTTGGAGCGAGAAGGTCGCACTCCATCTCGAAAGATGGGGTGGGCGAATTTGGCGACAACATTGGAGTCGTAGGGGGTTGAGTCTGGGAGAGGGAGGGCCGGTACAAAGCCGACTTCTCCGCTAGCAGCTGGAGTATGGACTCCATGCTGCCCTCCGGCAGGTATGGTAAGATCGGCGGGGGTGAGACTGTAGGGTTGCCAACCCTACTATATAATATAGTATCGTACTATATTGAGGGCTCACCCTCACCTACTATATTTTTTGAAAAAATATAAAGTAGGCAAAACCACTATATTTTTTCAAGTGAAAAAATTAAACAAAAGCAACAAAAAATATTACTTATGTGCATATAAGTAATTTTTGTGATTAAACTAGGTATGAAAATGTTAGCACTTAAGTATGAAAAATGCAACTTACTTACAATCCTCCATAAAAAACGGCAACCTACTATATTTTTTTGGATATTTTCGCAATCTACTATATTTTTATACTAAAAATCTTGAAAATACTATATTTGATGCAAAAAAAGTTGGCAACCCTAGGAGAGAGATACAAATGTCTCAATAAACAACAACATTTGTTAAACTTACAACTTTTTCGAAAAAAAAAACGACTTTACATACAAATATCCGAACAGCTGATCGAGTTTTGTATAAAAATAGGACTTTTCGTCTGTTTTCGGAGAAGCCGTTAAAAATGTTGTTGTTTATGATAAGTAATCTCCTCCTACAAGGTTATTGGTGTTTAATAACCCTGTATACTTATGTACGTTTGCACTTTACAGCATTGATGTCACAGATAAGAATAGGATAAAAATAAAAATAAAAAGTGGAGCGTGGCGGGTTTTAAGCCGGCATCCAATAAGAGCGGAGTGAGTTACTGCTGAACGAACAACTTCCACAAAGCCTATTAGACTGGTTGCACACTGCAAGAGAGGAGATAAACAAGATGGTTATCTTGTATATGGTATGATCTTAGGCCCTACCTGCCTCTGTGGTCTAGTGGTTCGTCCACCCGTGTAATACGCAGGGGTCCCGGGTTCGATTCCCAATTTGTACTCGGTTTGGTTGGTGGTAGGGCTTATTTCAAGTCCGCCTGGCTATCTACCTACCACCATCTTACCTAAGTCTGATGCCGTAATAACAATTTCAAAATTGTGTGTTCCGGCAGTTAGAAGTTTCCTCAGTGATAAGGATTCTGGGTGTAGTACGTTTCCACCTTCGACCTTATCGTCACTTATCATCAGGTGAGGTGAAGGCCAAGCATTATCCCGTTGTGCATAAAAAAAGATTATTGCAATCTCCGTGATTCAAAGCTATTCATGGTGTCGCCATCTCTGAATTCTCAGCCCCTCGAAGTCACATATTGCGAGCTTTGTTTTAAAATTCCTAGATGTCGTTGAAATAAGAAAGTTATAAAGATAGAACATTCCCCTGAAAAACTAGGTCTAGTGGTTTAGTCGACAAATGTCAACTTCTACAAATGACAACCTAGTTTAAAACGCCAAATTCTACAAATGTCCAATTCTACAAATGCCAACTTCTACAAATGCCCACTTCTACAAATGCCAAATTCTACAAATGTCAACTTCTACAAATGCCAACTTCTACAAATGCCAACATTTAGTTGGAATATTTTCAATCACTTTTAGATTTTTGATGTTATATTTTTTTGCGTTTTTATAGTGTATTTTCAATCATTTTTGGATTTTGGATATGTTTTGGTTTGTTTATAACGGGTGGCGCAAAAGTACTGGCACTAAAGAAAATACTTTTATTTTTTTTATATGACATTTTCTGTCATTCTGTTGTTGAAAATTGTGTAGTGAACAAATATAAAATACACTGAAAATAAACATGGACCGTTTTACTCCCCAAGAACGTGGAATAATTGTGTCAATGTTCTTACGGAATAATTCATCAGTGATAAGAACACAACGTGAATTTCGTCGACGATTTCCCCACCGTCCGGCACCGATTGGTCGCACAATTCGACGCTTTGCCACACGCCTTGAAGCAACTGGCTCAACATTGGATAGACCTAAGTCTGGGAGACTCTCGCAGCTCTAAAAGAAAACATTCGTCAAGAAATAACGAACATATCGCAGGAAGTGTTACGGCAAGTTATGCAAAATGTCATAAATAGGGCTCAAATGTGTATCAACTATGGAGGTCACCATTTAAAAGACATCATCTTTAAATCCTAATGGTACGAAATTTAATGGCACAAATATACATTTAAAAAAACCTAAATCTAGTTTTCTAATTTAGAAAAAATGTTATAGCTGAACCAAATAGGGTCTTTACTTTTGCGCCACCCGTTAGTGTATTTTTTTTCAATCATATTTGGAATTTGGATTTTTTTTCATCAATTCGTAAAATAAAAATGTCTCCAAAGTCCCAGGATCACATAGATATGGAAAAAGTTAACTTCTTTGATTAAAATAAAGCCTTTTTTATACTAATTCAATAAAAAAAAATAAAAAAAAAATCTATGGAACTCAACCCTCTCCATATTAATGTGATCCTGGTACTTTGGAGACGTTTTTATTACGAAGCAAAAATAGTTTTTTTTTTAAAGTAATCACTATAAAAAAAAGTTATTGAAAATTATTGAAGTTAACCTCCTCCATTATTATGTAACCCGGTACTTTGAGACATGTTTATTACGAAGAAAAGAAAAAAAACAAAAAACAAATTTCGAATGTAATAAATAAGATGATACAAAAAAAAAACAAAAAAGATATTAAAAGTTATTGAACTTAACCTTCTCCATATTTATATGATCCTGGTACTTTGGAGACGTTTTTATTCAACGAATTGATGCAAAAAAAAAAAACAAATTCCAAATATGATTGAAAAAAAAAATAACACTTACTTAAACAAACCAAAACATATCCAAAATCCAAAAATGATTGAAAATACACTCTATAAAAACGCAAAAAAATATAACATCAAAAATAAAAAAGTGATTGAAAATATTCCAACTAAATGTTGGCATTTGTAGAAGTTGGCATTTGTAGAAGTTGACATTTGTAGAATTTGGCATTTGTAGAAGTGGGCATTTGTAGAAGTTGGCATTTGTAGAATTGGACATTTGTAGAATTTGGCGTTTTAAACTAGGTTGTCATTTGTAGAAGTTGACATTTGTCGACTAAGCCGGTCTAGTGTATATGTCACCGTTAAACTGCGGAAATCAGTGAATCTGCAGATTAACTAGTTAACGACGACGACCGACGACCACGGACCAAGGATCAGTTAAAGTACGGAAACAGGTTCTTTAATTTGAAAAAAATATGTTATAACATAAAAGCGGGTTGACACAAAAGAGCGGGACGGGAGGGCGCAGCCCCCCTACAGGGGGGGCTCAGGTGGCGAAGCCCCTTGCCATGGATAAGTCTAAAAGAAGTCATTAGGTTAGGTTAGTATTCTGACCAAAAACGCGCGAGCCGAGCGAGCGGAGCGAGCGTGCCGCGGCAGCGGCCGGCAAAGCGCCAGAAACAAAGTTTTTATATAATAAACTTTATATACTTAGGTTTTTTACTTAAATTTTCTGAAGCCTTGCCTATTTCACTCACTGTATTCCGCACTTTAACGGTGTAGCATTATCCGTTATTGTGCAGAATAACTAGTTAAAGTGTGGAAATCGTCTACCTTAAGATAAATTTCGGACTTTAACTGACTCGACCAGTTAATCTGCAGATGCTCTAGTCTAGTTAATTTGCAGATTAACGGATTCCGTCCTTAAACGGTAACATATATACGCTCCTTTTACTTCTGCTAGATAGGCGGAATTGCACTAAATTCCCGACCATAGTGGTTCGGTGGGGTGGGATTTTTAAATGGGAATCGGCTTGTATGGACCCTTCGCCACTAATGGCAAGACTGACTAGAGAGAACAATGTTATTTTTTATTATCATGAACACTTTTAAATCAACTTTGAATAATTATAACTTACGTACAAGATAGTTCAGTAGATTTTTGAGAAGTTTAACTTGAGGGTCTTTTTCAGCGTATAGAAAAAGAGTATGTAATTAAGTAGTACTCAAAGAAATCGAAACTTCAAGTGTCAAAAATCTTGGATATGAGAATCATAGAAAAAAATTAATGAGAATCGTCAACCAGCATTTCGTGTGTAAATTTGTTTGTTTCAGAGAAAAGCTATAGGTTTCTTATAGCTTAACATAATCATAGCTTTCGATACACTTATACCTCGCGCCTTGGGGATCTGCAGAGGATTGTCTTTAAGAGGCATTGCTTCAGTGATTCCAACTCACTGGGCCGGAATCGGCATTTACTATGTACGCACATTAAACTCACTTTCAGATGGTAATGAGAAGGTGAAATTTTAGACATTACCCCTACCTAGTGAACTGGTCAAAATGGAATTATGAACTCATGGTAATCACAGAGTTGAATTATTTATAAGATAGGTGGTGCTAATGTTATGAATGTTATGATGGTCGTAAATGTAAAAATACAGATAGAATGAGTCGTCAAATTATCTATATATATAAAAGAGTAAATCACTCACTGACTCATCACGAAATCTCAGAAACTACAAGTGCTAGGAGTCTCAAATTTTGCATAAGGTTTCCTTTTAGGGTGTAGGTGCTCACTAAGACGGGATTTTGCGAAATTCAATCCCTAAGGGGGTGAAACAGGGTGGCAAAGTTTGTATGGGAGAATGCGATTCCTTGGCCCGATTAACTTGAAATTTGGCATAGACATTTTTTCACAAAATTAATTGAACACGTGTTTCGCATTTTTTTGAAATGTATCCCCTAACAGGGTTGAAAAGGGGTAGAAAGCTATTTTTAGGGTGATTGATTTCGATATCGGAATCAAAACTTCTTAGTGCATTTGAATGATTAAGAAAAATAAATGTCAGTTGTCAGGTTGTCACCTCCCCTGAGACTGTAATTATGTCACCGCACGAGCTGACATTTCATGTTGTATAAGATTTTATCCTGATTTTCACTATTTTACGAAATATTTGTCTACTTATAAAATGTGGAAAAATCTGGCAAATATCAGATATCTAACGTGACAAGGAATGTGGTGTAAAGTGTTGGAATTGAGAGCCGGATAATAATGCACAACATTAGTTGCACCCGACATAATTTGCAATGTCACGTTATTTTAGCCAGGAACCTTTTCAGTAATAAGCAGAAATTCAACAAATATTTATTATAAGAAGATTATAAGCGGATTCATCATAATCGGATGTGAATGGTTTAGGAGTGCATAGGAAACAAAATACTAAACATAGGTACATAGATTTTTATTTAAAAAGAAGATATCTACCAAACTATTAAGTATGAGTATTAAATGTTATATAATATTATTATACTTATTTTGTTATATTACTGCTAAGAAATTTTATTAAGTACCTACCTACCTAATACAAAATCGTGAACAGTAGGGCGTCTCGGTTCTGTAACCAAACTCGAACCCCACTTCGAATCTCACTTCACTGCACGGGACGGGAACTTTAAATAAGATAATGATAAGATTTTTTTTTCATCACAAAATATTTTAGATAGCTACCTAAAATTTTTGTAATCGGTAAAATTGCTCATTAAGTTAGCTAATTTCTAATAATTAATTCACGCGAAGTGAAGTGAAGTGTAGTGAGATGCGCGCGTTTGGTTACAGAATCAACAGATTGCGCAGGTAAAACCGCGGGGTGCAGCTATTACCTATATATCACAAAATTGTAAGAATGTGAAAGTTTTGATGTTTGGATGTTGTTCATTTTGTTACTCAATCACGTCTGAACGGGTGAACGGATTTAGACGAAATTTGGCACAGGGATAGATTATAGTCTGGAATACTTAACACAGGCTTCTTTTCATGCCGATCATTGGTTTCCAAGGGAAGACTTACAACGATTACCGACTCCCACGCGGGCGGAGCCACGGGCAAAAGCTAAACATAGGATAAAACAAAGTCGCTTCCCGCCGTCTGTATGCTTCTCTTAAACTATACATAAAAATCGCAATAAAATCGATCTTTAAGTTTGGGAGCTAGGTTGCCTCAGAGTCCTCAGACAGATAGACACACACACTTCAATTTTATTTTAACACCCCTTGCGTACGTCGTATATATGTAGATATCCTGTAGTATTATCAAATAACTTCACACTGACACCACATTAGCACAGTTTTACATTAGTAACTACATTGCACTGCACCCGTGCGAAGCCGGGGCGGGCCGCTAGTATTATATAAAAAAGTATATAGGTTGGTACCAAATGACGTGATGATACTTAAACAGGTAAGGTACAGGTGTTGTTTAAACTGAATAACTTTCTCCAAGGAACATAGGTTGAAAAACTAATTTTTTCGCCCTTCCAATGATAGTCATTTTGTATGGGACTATGTTTCTTTTTATTTTTCGACCTATGTTCCTTGGAGGAATTTGTTCAGTTTAGGCAACACGATCACCTGTTTATGTATCATCACATCCTTTGGTTCTTAGCACTCTATATTTGTCATGTTTCATTTCAATTTCATGAAGTAAATTTATTGTGCTTGGATGTGCATTAGAATACTAGTTTAAAGTTTTGATCACTCTAAAATGTTATTTAAGTTTAAATAAATAATTTAAAACTATGAACTTGGCAGTAGCCTTAATCTAAATAATAAATAATGTAAGGTGAACGTGAGCTCACGTAAAAATGGCGCATTGCAGAATTTCCGAAGCACGTGAACAGGAAGTAAGTAATAATAAAGTTTTAAAAGAATAAAGCTTATAGTGCAATAGTTCGTAATTAGGTCGTATTCAAACTTTTCGTTCTTACCAACGTGACAAACGAAAATAATCACTACATATTCTTTAGACGTGTTACTCTACCAGTCACCCTTGAAAAACCCTTTTTCTTTGTTTTGAGGGTATACAAGGTTATTTTTAGTTAACATACTACTACATAATACAAAACCTCTCGTGGGGTTGATCAGACCATCAAACTTAACAATTTTCATTATGGGACCAAACTCGAAATCACGAAAAAAAACAGCTGTTCCATACAAAAGTATAATCCTACTCCATCGAAATGTATGGAACAGCTGATTTTTTTTCGCGGTTTCAAGATTGGTCCCTTAATGAAAGTTGTTCAGTTTGATGGTCTGATCATGATCAACCCCACGAGAGGTTTTGTATTAGCTAAAAAGAACCTTGTATATCTGGGTTGTATCTCTAGTTCTACCTTAGAGAGTATTAAACACAGTCCACCTCATAAGTCGTATAAGACAAGTGCCACGTCAAGATAATGATTGCTGTCATATAAGAGGTTACAGCTTCTTGAACAAGACTTGTTCAAAAAGCTGCACCCTTAGTTTTCATATTTGGGTTGGTATGATAACCTCTGATGCTACGAGTATTTCCTCATCACAGAGAGTTTAAGTATGTGCAATATTTGGTATCGAGCTAAAACACAATTATTTTTCTCAAAATACCCTACTGTCTAATAATGTTCTCAGCCAAATCTTTCTACTTACAACGACTTACTTATTAACTTATCATCATTCAATTTTGTAGTAATTTTGTCTACGAAATCTAAGAATTTTCAATTTTCATTTGCTAATGTCCTACATGTAAATTCATAGCCACTACAAAGGGAAGTGAACTACAAAATTTCCCACATTATTTAACACCAAAAAAGATATGGTAATTACTCCAGAACGGCGTTATGCTGCGCTAAAAATCTTTCAACTGCAAAATTCTACGTTACATAATCCGGAAAGGAGCTACCCACTTAATTCAAATTAAAGACGCATTTTGCCTGGTCGTTAAAAATTCTCCTCTCATTTCCATCGCAAAATTTTCAACCAACTGCACTTAAGCGTCATTACCTTATACCTTTGTCTTTTATAGCTCCAAAATTAACAGTCGTCTTGATTAAACTCCAGTCGCCAGTTAATTTTCATGTTTCTTTTTGGCACTTCCTTTCCTCAAAAGTTTCTAGCAGACATTTGGTTACCTACAAACCATTGCTTTTTTGAAATAAACGTTCACTGTTTTAAGCTTTCCTAGGAAATCCCATAGTTACTTGCTGCTTTCTCAGTATAAAATGAATGAAATATTGTGAGAATCGTGCAGAATATAAATGAAGGAATTTCTTGAGTATTATTTATATTTTTCACATGTTATATCAAGTATTCTGTGCAATTGATAGACTGTTTAGTTCTGCCCAAACTCCATAACTATAGCTTCACCAAATTTTCATTAAACTGCACTTGAACATCATTAACTGTACGTACCTTTTATAGGCTCAAAATTAACAGCCAGCCAGATTAAAGTAGTCCCATTCTGTCGTATGGAGCAATATCCTCGGATCGTGTGCAATGGGAGCGTGTGTGTTAATTTATATTCAAATGAGACGCAATCTCAACCGGGGAATGACATGAGATTCGAGTATAATGAATTTTATCATTACACTGCTTCAAGATTTGCGAAGCTTGATCATTCGTGATTAATTTGTGTCGTTGGTGGGCGCATGCTGTGTCGTCAATTTGATTATGAAGAAATGGTGACGTCACTTTAATTGAGCATGCTAAAATTACGGTAATGAGGTCGTAACATTTTATAAATTTTGCCTTTTGCTCTGTTTTCGTTTGTGAGGTTTCACATTGGTTCTAAAAAGGATTTCGATACAGTCAATATTTATCAAGCATTTTGATAAAGGTACAGGTAAATTAATATACTTACAGTTTTCATATTATACCATATCTTTAATGCATTATGCATTTTTTTGCAACAGTACATCCTCCAAGCGTTTATGACATCCCTTTTTATACGACTGCCCAAAAAAGGAGTGTAATGTGTTTACTGTGAGATTTGTGTTTCTTTACCCAACATAATTTATGAGGTAGGTAGGTATTGAATGTGGCTCAAATAAGAATTTGTTTGACACGTTATTACGTGGAATTTTATTTTGACCTTTTATAGTCAATCAATTATTGTACTAGTTCAATATTTTATGAGAATCTATTTTGCATTATTATTGTAAAGTTATATTGTTGATGATGCTTTAATTTGTTAAGTATTTGTAAATAAAGTTCTGTTTATCTAAAATTGATTCATTATAAAATGCAATTAAGTATGTTTGTCAGTTAAGTAATTGTTTTAAGCTAACAAAAGTCATTTTGAATTCATCAAACGAAAACAAATACAGACAACATTTTAATGAATAAACAAGTGTTTCATTTTGGTGAGATAATTAGAAATAATTTACAAAGTCTATTTAAATAAACAAGTTAAAGTAATACTTACCCATTTCTTCAAACTTCATCTAATTAAAGACACAAACGGTATAAAAGACGCCTTTGTAAATACTTATAAGGTTGGAAAAATTATTTATATTGATATATATTACTATTTTTATTATTAGTCACATAGCAGCGCGTCTAATTCAGAAATTAATGTCTTGATACAGAATTACAGATCTACCACAAAACAGCGAAAACTTTTCCATAAAATATTTCAGTAAATGTACCTACTATTATGTATTCTGTGGTATAGGTAGGTAGTAAGTAGTGTTGTAGTAAGTTTTTTTATTTTATTTTAAAATGAATAGCCGGGTTCACACCAGACGATCCAGATTGGATCGGCGATCCCGCGATCCGCGATCCAAGATCGTGATGCGTGGAGCGTGGATCGTACTAGGCCGATCCAGTTTGTTGAAACTGCGATCCTGACTACGCTCCAAGCGCTCCATAGGCGATTCGTGATATTGTCTTGTCGAACTCTTGCTGGAGATGGAGTCACACGTACAGCGGCGGCGTCGAATTGGGATGTTGACAACTTTTTTTATTTTATATTACATAAATTACCTCTCAAAAAAAGAAACATTGGTAAAATAATTATTTCGCTAGCTTAAAAACTGCCCGAGATATCACAGTGTGAAATGCACACAAATGGACTCGCCCAAAAACGCTCCATACTAACGGCTACTGAATTATGACGTCACGCCTCGGTAGTTTGTATGCAACGCGTAGGAAATTTGTTCGGCAGCTATATTAAATATTGTGTTTATCAAAATGGTTTCATAGAGAAATTTGCTATACATTTTACGAACTAATTAAATGTATCATTTATTTTAATAAATTTTATACTTTTTAAATGGACTTGTCCACCCAACTTTGAAGGGTCATAAAACAAATAATATGCAATATATAAAACCAAGAGGTATACAAGCTACTCTAAAAGTTTAATATGTTTACGATTTTTATTAGTATTAGTATTTCGTTATTTTATTCATTAGTGAACATCCCAATTGCCGTGGCAGCAGTAACCTTATTTATTTCGCTTAAATATTTGCTTAAAAGATCACAGAAACAAAAAACCCACGACGGCTAAAATTGTTACTCTTAATTTAAAAAGAATAAAATAAGTTTTACGAAAATCCCCCGACTAAAGGTGATGTAGGTACTATACATATTTATCTACCTATTCATAAATTACAAACGCAAGAAAAATCCGTTGGGGCTGCCATTACCTGCCCCCAAATTAACTAATATTTTGCTTTAGAGAGATGGCAGCCCCCAACGGATTTTTCTTGCATTTGTAATTTATGAATAGGTAGGGAAATATATATAGTACACACACAGCCTGGTGACAGACGAACAGACAGCGGAGTCTTAATAATAGGGTCCCGTTTTTACCCTTTGGGTACGGAACCCAAAAAAAGCAAAACCTCCTTCTGAGAATACACAATACACATTGTTTCGTTTGTATTACTTATTGGGAGGGTGCGAAGGTATAATAATCGATCGCAGCGCTCATGGTGGCAAAAAGTAGTAATAATGAAGGCTCTGTAATCTGTTTGAAAACGATATTTAATTTATTATTAGCGATACAGGAATAATTATATATGTTTATTATCACTTAGTAAAATTATTAAAGTAGCTTTATCCTCTTGTTTTACAAAATCTACAACTAAAAAAGAAGTAAACAAACCCTGATATAACCAAAATAAAACACTCTTTTTGAATAGATCTTACTTGTTATATTTAATTTAAATGACCAAAAATGATTTCACAACACTTTGTCCACCCAAATAACAGTAATTTAGAAATTTACATTAATAACACAATATGTATAGTATTTTTCAACATTTTGTCACAATGCCATTACATATCAAAACGTCAAAACGGTCAGGTCAGAGCCAACAAAGTTGCAACACGCTAGGTGGCGCTAAAAGCGTGCACGGTGCCAATAGAACATTAAATATGACGAAAAAATCGTGAAGTTAGAATACACGAAATAAAATAAAATTTTACAGCCGAAAGAAACGTAATATTTTTTTTGCGCTATTATTCGGCTAGCATACTCAAACATTTATTGAAGTAACATTTAATTATTAATTTATTCAACTATTTTCAAACCACATTTTTTCGGAAGTAAAAAGACGTCCACAGTTAAAACAACAATGAACAGTAATAAATTTATGGAAAAAAATTACATAATGTAATAGCATCTCTAGATAGCGAATCTGCGATATTATGAAAAGTCATGTAATAGTACCTAAATTATGAGACAACTTAGCTTAGGTTGCTCATTGCACACAAGGCTGTGGGTTGCAGCCCGAGCCGCAGGCGAGGGAGTAACTCAGCCGAGTGTGCAATAAGCAAGAGCTCACAAGTTTTATACGACGTTTTTCAACACATTTGGGAGGAAAAAACAAAGTAATTTACCACACAGTAACAAATACGACAAAAACAAAATATTACCCCAGTCATCTTAAACATTCTAGGTCGCAAAAAATTGCAAGGTTCTGCATTTTTGGGATGTTGTTAGGATAGATACCAGTAGTGTAAATCCAAATTTGCAACCCTGAAAGACCTGTGCTAACTTCGTAGTGCTCGAAAAACCTTGACTTTTTTTTGGTTTTTGGCTTACAACTTCTAAAAAATGAATTCTACGGCAACATTGTCTATGACACTTTTAAAGAAGATAAAATTACCAACAATTTGAATCTAACTTCAGCTCTGAGTGTCATATATATCTCGAGATACACACTTCAAATATGGTCCATTTTTGACAAAAAGTTATTCAAGCTAGTCTTTCGAACAAAACAACGTCTAAAATACACATTCTACGAGGAAAAGCTTAAGAAATAAAGTTACATAACAGCTATAGATTTAATTTAAGATTAAGAAAAACGCTTTAGTACCAATAATAGTTCTCTTGATATCAGGTAAAAAAAAATAGATAATTGGAAATTTCAAAAAAAGAAGTCTGACTCATTGTAGGACTCTTTTAAATGGTAAAAAGACATCAATCAGCGTAAAATTGCTTATCCTGTAAAATAAAATCAAACTCAATTAATATTATTGTGTTATTTCATAATAATGTCACAGTGGCGAAGTGATGGAGAGACCTCAGCTTACATCTGCGATAGAAACACGCAACACGTCAATTACCTACTATGTATTAATCAATTACAACAAAAAGGTACATAAATAGATAATAAATTAACAATAAATAGATAAGTGTGCAATGTTGATAACAATTTACATTCAAAGCTCAACTTCTTGAAAAATCAGATTTTCTAATATATTTTTTTACTTGATAACAAGAAAATTATTGGTCTTTAAGCATTTTTCTTAATCTTAAATTAAAGCTAAATAACTGGTCTACAACTTTATTTCTTATGTTTTTCCTCGTAGAATCAGTATTTTAGACGGTATTTTGTTCGAAAGACTAGCTTTACTACAAATTTACAACTTTTTGTCAAAAATGGACCGTTTTTGAAGTGTGTATCTCGAGGTATATATGACACTCAGAGCTGAAATTAGATTCAAATTGTTGGTTATTTTATCTTCTTTAAAAGTGTCATAGACAACTTTGCCGTATAATGCATTTTTTTAGAAGTTGTAAGCCAAAAACTGAAAAACGCCGAGGTTTTTCGAGCACTACGAAGTTAGCGCTGGTCTTTCAGGTTTGCAAATTTGGATTTACACTATTACCCCCTTACTAATAAAGATTGCATAGCAGCTGCATAGTTACACAGTGTTTTGTCACTTTCTTTTTAATGTCAAATTCAAATAGTTTGACAGAGAGTAACCATTGTGTAACTATACATCTGCTATTCAATCTTTATTAGTAAGGGGGTTAGTATCTATCCTATTTTTTGCGACCTAACGCTATTTTTGTGTCTAAGACGACTGGCCTATATGATAATTATGATAAGAAAAGGTGCGCAGTTTTTTTTTAATTCGTTTGGGCCGTTGATATGGTGGGCTATGGTAACCCTCTATTCCCTCCATGAAGGTTTCGGTTTTTTCTTATATGGCATGCTTTGATTGATCATTATCAGACAAAATAAAACTACATCACCCAGTAGAAGTACTTGTCTCCTATTCATTTAAATTAAACGAACGGTAATGTACGTAACTAGCCAACAACAACATATCGCAATTCCCAAAACTGCCTACTACATGAAGCATATATACTTAAAACCCATTACAAAATCAAGGCGAGATAACGGGTCACTCACACTCCCACAGCAGGGTGTTGTGTGAAAGCGCCTGAAAGGATCCCTAGGGACGCCACAAAATAAAATGAGTGCCTTTTCCAAACTAATTACTACAATGTAATTTTATACATAAGCGGAGTAGACATTGTTCTCTTTCACGTGCTGATGTTTGATAAGGTTGTAGTCAAACTATGAATTTTGGGTAAGTACTGTCATTATCTTAACTACTTATAAATTAGGTAGGTAGGTACGTAGTTACAAAATATTTAATTCTTATATTTTAGTAAATAGTTTTTTGTCTTTTAACTGCAATACTGGTAAATGTTTTTGTACTGTAACATTTAGTTCTTTTTAATGTCCGATTAATACGAGCCTTGAAACAAAAATAAAAATAGCAGGTAAAGAAATATAAACCATCCTTAGCAAAATAGGTAACTAGTGAAATTATTGAATGTCACGGAGATATGTTTTCCTTAATCAAATTCACGTAAACAAAACAAAAGACGAATTGAAACTCACTGTCAAACTAAACAAAACCTCTCCAACAATGACCGATAAAGCCGTTACCTACTTAGCGAACTCGAGGAGCGAAAAATCCTATTATGGCAACACATGACGGAAATTCCCGAGTCGAGCAAATTAATTAGTCGAGGCATGCCTCAAACTGCCGCACTGAACACGACCCGCCTTGTTTTGCCATTAGTGGGGGAGTTAAGCGCGGTACAGACAGACTCAGAGATATCTGATATGTACCACAAAATAGAGAGAGGATAGAAGTCAAGCTTAGTACATAACGAGGCAAATATCTTGAAATCGGGTGGGGATTGCGCGGATCGCGTATTTTGGGCGTGCGTAGCGGTGTGCGCGCGCTATTAGTCGCTCACAAGAGCACATGCGCGAACTTATCCCCACTCCATCGAAAACATTTCAAGATATTTGCCTCTTAGTACTGTACTACGTGCGCTCGAGTAACGCACACATAGACACCTCTCACCGACAACACACTGACACGCAATCTCTGCTACGCTCAAAACAGCCCCTCTACTCTCGATGGGAATTATAGGGATCGAGTTTACATCAGGATCGAATGAACGCAAAAATCTGTTATTTTGGTACATTGAAAACGGTTGCCATGGTTTCCACTGTACCGTTTTGACGTTTACTCGATACCATTTCCATCTCAGATTCTCGTTCGCGTTTGGGGTAGGTACCTAACCTTCCAGTTCGAGCACGTGACGCAGTGAGTGTCGTCGGTCGAGCTGTACGATTGGCCAATCACGTGTCCTTATGACTTTGCAGGAAATTTCGTGTCTGCACCTCTGAATAAGGAAACTAATGAAACTGTACCTACCTGCAAAAATCCAAAGCATTCGTGATGTCAGGCGCTGCCATGTCCACCATATTGTGTGTGACGCTGTTTAATGTTACAATTTCTACTCTATGCTGTTTACATAAGGTGTACGTACAATAAGCTAAGCCGCCATGTTTAGCTGTGTTTGTATAGAGGAGAAATAGGAAAAAGGTATGCAGGTTTTTTTCGTAGGCATGGCACTAGCATTAGTTTCCTAACTAAAGATGTACTTACTTAGTCATTTGTGTTGGAGGTGGCCTTCATATTGCCTCCTTAATTAGTAATACGAATAAATTCCGTCACTTACAGATTTTATGCAGTGTGTACCAGCCTTTTTGCATTCCGCGCCTCCACAACCCTCGTGAACGCGAATTTATTCCACACACTGTTGGCTCTTAAAATTGATACTGTTTGAGTTGCCAGGTTATCGGCCATGCAATATTCGCCTTTTGTGTACTTACCTCACCAATTTCCTAATAAAGAATATAAACATAGCTATACTACCCATACTTTTTGAATGTTGCAGTGTTTTGTTAAATATTAAAATATGATAATCAGGGTCCATTTTAAGCAGAACAATCTTCCTCAAAATGAAACACAATAAGTACATAAAAACTTATTTTTATTAGAACACAATCAATTAGAGATAGAACAAAATAAAGTAGGTTATTAGAGAACTCTGTACTTAGTCGAACTTATTCTTAATTAGAGATATGAAAACTTACCCATCCTTTCTGATGGATCTGATGTAATGGCATTTGTACTTGTTTCGGGCGTATGTGTCTACAATTTGTTTTAATTTTTACATGTTTCATAATTATCATGAACAAATATGATTTTGTTCACCATACTTGGGTTTAGTCGAGATCTTTTCGCTGTAATCTTTAATCCCGCATCCGAGAACATTCTTTCACTTGATATGGTTGTAGCAGGTATACAGAGTAATGCTCTAGCAAGACTAGAAAGGTAAGGGAAAGCTTCTTTTTTACTGTTCCAATAGGATAAGAGATCTCCGTCCTTAGGCTCCGTTGGGTCAGCTGCAGCAATGTAACGCCAACATTCCTGCTCTACTGGGTCATCTTGTGTACCTTGACAAGGACTAATGCTATGTTTCTTTGATAACTTTTGCAATAACGATGTATTTTCTTTTCTATAGCCACTGGTTGTAGTTGTAGCTTTACTTGTCTCCGGCATATCGTTAACGCTCAGCACTTCTCTTATGTACGAAGAAAGAAATGAAGCTCGGGTCATGTTCTGCTTTTCCAAGAATAGGTCAACTTCTCTTAACCCCATAAATCTGCAATCTATAAGAGCCGCTGCTACTAATGTATTGTTGACTGGTAACCTTTTGTCTATGTTTGCCAACATGTTGCGTTTTAGACTTGACATAAGGAATGATTCGTCGTCTTGGACAGTATTTAAAACGTCAATAATCTCAGAACGAAATACAAGAGCGACATTAATTGTGCATGTCTGCTGTGACAACATAATTTCGACAGCTTCACGAAAACTTTTTAAAAAATTAACAAGGCTTTCTAAAATAATCCACTCGCGTTGAGTTATCATAAGATTGTATTGATTAATTTGGCCCAAAATATTATATAAAGTATCCCGATCACAATTATTGAGTACACTTTCTAGCATGGATAGAACAATGTGCCAGCGTGTAGGTGTTGCGGTTTTGTTTGTAGGGATGTATCTGAAATAATCGGATTCTGAGGCAGATAGCAAAGTGTGTTCTTCAAAGTCTTCATTATTTTCAAGTTTCATCAATTTAAATTCAGATATAGGATCGTTTTCATCATTTTCCATCATTTCGACTTCTTTTTCAAGAGATCTTAAAAACTCTGATTGCTGCTGATCGGCGTTGGCTTGTAATTCTGGCGCGCGATATGACACTGCCTTTACTATTTGCTTCAGTTTTACTACAAGTGTTGCTATTTCAGGCACTGCATTTATGCCATCGATTGTCACTAGATTATGCAGTCCATGACCAAGACATAGGTGGTGAGGCATATTCCCCAGTAAAACTGCTCGTTGTACATTTTCGTCAGTATTAGTAACGGCTACAACATTTTTATCTTCTAAATCAAACCTCTCCTTTATGTCCTCAATCGTTTCCCTAATTTTTTCTTCGGCATTATTCTCAATTAATATTTCTGTATTTAGAGTTAAAGCTTTTAAGACAAAATCTGTAAAGAAAAAAAATGACAGCTTCTAAGATATAATTATTTAGTTCCACGTGCAGAGTTAATAATAAAATAATTATAGCAGGTGTAAACATATTGAAAAGAAAATGAAAAAAAAAACTTATTAAATAAACTTTGCAGTGTCTAAAACCTGAAACCTATACAGCAGAATTCTGTATTACAAACACTAATATAATTACATTGAAAACCACTTTACCTGAAGTTAAATAGTATAGAGTAAAAGTTATATAACGGAGTTTTCGGCACTGATCTTTCCACGAGTCAAAAGTTATGGCAAAGTGCATAGCAGCATCGATGGAAATGTTTTCTTTCACTTTTTCCAAAATAGATTCATACACTTCTGACAAAGCAGTGACATTTACAGTGTATGGTGATGGCATATCCTCTTCATTTGCAATAATGTTATATTTCTGAAAACATAACGATATTTTTTCAGAATCATACAAAATATTACTTTGCAATTGCATCTTAAGCACCAAATAGGGGCCAATGTCTAAGTAATCTTATTGCACGTCAAATTGAAAGCTATCGAGATAGATTTTGGGTAAGACAATAGGCAATAAATAACTGTATAAAAACTTCTTCTACCTGAAAGAAATCCACCATGCCTTCATCAGAAATGGAATCGAACGGAAGTAAAGATTTGCAGAACCATAAAGCCAAATCTCTTGCTAGACTCCTTTTGATAGTCTTCGATGTTCCTTTTCCGGGGCTTGCGGATGCATTCCTGGATTTAGCTGGCCGTGTTGCAGTGAATAACTCCTTAACTTCTTTTTTCATTTTGGCTTTTACATCCCTGTCATCTTCTTCGCGTATTTGGTGGTCATCACGCAAATGACGTGTCAAGTTACCGGTGCTGACTGTTCTATTGTAGGATTTTATTTTGACTCTGAAATAAATCAGAACAGTGTGTTATGTACGTACACACTACATCACATCAAGTTAAACAGATGATTTGCGATAACAGCTTTTATTGCGCATATTTAGACATTCTCAAAGGAATCAAAAAAACCGACTTCAAAAAACCTACCTCTAAAAAGCAAGAAATAATATTCGTAATAATAAAACACGTCTATTGAAGTCGGGTGGGGCTGGAGTACAAATCTCTTTTTTTATTCTAAAAGCCCCACCCGACTTCAATAGACGTGTTTTATTATTACGAATTTTATTTCTTGCTTTTTAGAGGTAGGTTTTTTGAAGTCGGTTTTTTGTTTTTTTAAACAATTTTTTATTTTTTTATTTTTAGTATAGGTACCTTTTGTATTAGGTAGTGTAGGTATATTATTTAGGTAGAAATTAAAGTCGGCTCAGCCAAACGTGAGTTAATCGCGGAGAAACATACATACATGCGGGTCAAACTGAGAACCTCCTTTTTTAAGTCGGTTAAAGAACTACACTTAAGATATCCCTTTTCCAACAAAAAAATAATTATCTTATTCAGTTCATAAACAAAGAAGTTATACGACTGATCATCGAGGTAGTTCACACAAAATCATACTATTTTCGTGCTTTTTTCAAGATTACTTGAAAAGTACTGAACCGATTTCAAAATTTTAAAAAATGGGACCAACTTGGGAGTTTACCTAATGTAATAACGTTTGAATCATTTCAATCGGTCCAGCCGTCTTCGAGTAATCGGTGTACATACAAAAAAAAAAAAAAAAAAAACGGGTCGAATTGAGTACCTCCCTCCTTTTGAAGTCGGTAAAAATAGGGTAGGTGTACTTCCCGTTGACCTAGAACTATGCAAGTAATACCGTCTTATACTACAAGTACAGGGAAACGTCTGAAAACTATACATTTGTAATTAAATCATAAAAATATAGTCTTTATAAGTACCTACGTACGGAGCCATCTGTGGGCGAGTCCGACTCGCAAGAATAAAAATAGGCAGGCCAATTTAGTTACTTAATTTATTTGAAATCCCATGTATCTTCTTACTTGACATTACAAAAGTGAAACTTTGCGTGTTTGGATAATTTATTTATTTATTAAACCAGGGCAAACGGGAGTTTTCGGCATTGCTCAGTCTAACAGCTCGCCCTCTTGTTGTGGACTGAAAGGTGCGCTTCATGAAACCAGCGGCATATTGTAGTATGTAGGCATGGTATTCTGAGTCTGACTAAAAGACCATCGGGAGACAGTTCTTAATGTGGTTGGTTCTCCCGTTATCAAAATTGCCGCTGCCGCGTTCAGAATATGGCGTATACAACAGAAAGTATGTAACATGTAAGCTTGTGTGGGGTATCATAAAAAAACCGGCCAAGTGCGTGTCCGTGTTCCGTAGTTACCTTATACCATACCATATTTAATACCACCTATCATTTTTCGTATGCAAAAATAACTTTGATTTTCACAGTGTTGGTATGAATGACAAAGTTATATTTGCGGTTTTGGAAAATGTGTTATATCTCAAAAACTAATTACTATATCCCGTTCAAACCAATTTTGGTTGAAAGTGTTTATTAAGATCTACAGCATATATTTTTTTTAGATTTTTCACTCTCTTATTTCAAAAGTTAAAGGGGGGGGGGACACACATTTTACCACTTTGGCGGTGTATATCTTTCAAACGGTTGACTTTGAGAAAAAGTTGTCTTAGGAACCTCAATGTCATTTTAAAAGACCTATCTAGAGACACCCAACACATGTTGGTTTGAAGAAAAAAATTTTTTTCAGTTTCAGTTCCATGTATGGGGAGCCCCCCCTTTATCTTATATTTTTCTTATTTTTGTATTAAATTCGTTAAGCGGTTAACAGAATACATCTACCTACCAAGTTTCAACTGTGTAGTCTTAATACTTTCGGAATAAAGTGGCTGTGACATACGGACGGACAGACAGACAGACAGACAGACAGACAGACAGACAGACAGACATGACGAATCTATAAGGGTTCCGTTTTTTGCCATTTAGGCTACGGAACCCTAAAAAAGCAAAATTAAATGCGCTACAATATTGTTCCTACATTTGACCTTGTAAATACCATAGTTTACGAGAAATTTTAAGTTTTATTAAAATTTTCCAAAAAAACTTTTTTTTTTACTTTAAATCACCGTAAATATTAAAATAATGTTATAATTTGTATACAAAAAATATTCTAACAAAGCCATTTAATGCAAACTTATTTTTTAACAATAAGTAGTGAAAAACAATTTTTAACGTCGCGCCCCGTAAATTTATTCTATATGTGGAATAAAAAAAAACAAATATATTTATAAGTACATTATGATACTTTTATGTTATTGTTTTTACAGAAAATTAAATAAACTTTAACTAACTGGAAAAACTTAGCATTTTTTTTACTTGGTTTGGTACTTTTACAAAGCTTACTAAATAAGCTGCAGTTTAAGCTTAACTGCTTGGTTTAGGCTTAAATTGTAGCAAATGTAGTTAGCTTAATACAAAAGTTCATTACAATAAAACCTGAAAACGCTAGGTAGTGTTTTTGAAGTAATTGAAAAAAAAATGCTAAGTTTTTCGAGCAGCACAGGATTTCAGGGTTGCTTACTTGAGTATAAACTAGGTAGGTATCTCTCAACTACTTAGAGCTCAACTCAAGAGACCTAACAAAAGATAAAAAAACGTAGTTACATGCCCGTTTGCGATTTTTGCTATTTTTGTGTAGATATAGAGTGGATTTTTTTTTTTTGGGGCTCTCCACCTTAGGGGCTTTGAGCCACCCTCCCCCGCGGGGGGGAAGGTGGCGGGAAATCCTCATTGGATCCGACCTAGCCGGTTGCTACCGGACTAATCTGGTTATGTCAGACTCGTACTGACTAAAAACCGCCTTAATCTGGTTACGTGACCGGACAGTCAACGAACCTTCATCCGGAAGCGACTGCCCTCCCTCAGGGAAGAGGACAGCGCAGTTTTTTTATTTTCTAATAATCAATTAAGATTTCATATTTCTGAGTTATGGTTTTTTCTGTCATAACAATAACATAAAAGCATCATAATGTATATAATATATTTGAAATTGACTTTTAGTTTTCACTTGATGCCTATATTGCTACTTATACCTAAAACATTTTTTTACTCCACCATTTCCACCTATAGAATAAATTAACGGCGCACAACATCCAAAATTTTTTTTCGCTGTATTTTATTGCTTTAAAATAAGCAATAAGTACCTACCTACCGGACTAAATAAAAAAAAATTAGGTACGTGCCAATTCCATACAATACCTAACCTACATCAAAGTCTGTGATTTAAATTAGTTCGCAACATGTGATTTAAAAGTATATTATCTACTCATATATTTATTTAACCTTTATAAGTAAGCGTACAGTTACAGAATACATAATTGGTACAGTACAGTGTCATAGTAGAACCAAATAAGTAAGTCATCTTACTCATTATACGCACGAACGCGGTTTGTATGTGGGCGCGCCCGTACGTATGCGTCGTCGCACGCACACACTGACAAAATTTAAAGGTGATAAAGGTGCAACAGTCATGGCTGCGCTGTACGTAATCCCGCTCGCGCTCACGCACCTTGTCGAAACAGACGAATTTTTTTTTTATAACAATTGTGTAATTTTGTTAAAAAATCATAAATTCCTACAGGAAAAAGTACTTTTAATGCCTATTATGGAAAATTTTCAATTTCCGAATTTAAAGATTAGTGTAGGTAAATGAAAAAGTAAGAAACAGTTAATAGTGTAAAAAATAAAATTTCATAAGCATTTTATTTTATTTGAATAAACATTATTTAGTAAAGCCACGTTTTAATTAATCCTATTTCGACTTTAAGTTTTCAAATCACATAACATGACGTAGGCAATGAAAACATCGTAGTCAGTTCCTGAAAACAATGAATTTAATGTAAACTGTAATTTGACAGATAGATGTGATACATTGCTACTTTTCTTTAGTAAGTTTTTATTGGTGTCAAAACGAAAGTGCCAATGTATCACATACATCTGTCAAATTACAATTAACATTAACTTCATTATTTTAGTCAATAGATCCGCTGGTTTACGTACAAAAAAACAAAAATAAAACTTTGTTTTATAGTTCCCTGATGCTTACCCTACAAGGAAAAAATATTTTGTATAGAGATTCACTATGCATTTTTTGACGATTGAATAAACTAGCGATGTGACAGCCCTACGTGTTTAAGCTGTATCGCTCGCTCGAGGCTCGAGTTGGCCTACTTATTTGGTTCTACTATGACAGTGTTCTATTAAAACGTTTAGAATTTTGGTCAATTCAATAGATTCGTATAGGGGCGAAACACGGTGTAGAGTAGGGCAATAATGGTTGACGAGGAACACAGATAGTTTATGACCATCAGCCATTTTAATGTCCCCACTGCTGGGGCACAGGCCTTACTTATGGGTAGGAAGATGGGCCATAACCCACCACGCGGGCCCAGTGCGGACGGGGTGGTTGACTGTTGACGAACTACAAATGCAGCCGGGACCAACGGTATAACGTGCCTTCCGAAGCATGGAGGAGCTCGAGATAATAAATTTTTGGTCACCCATCCCATGACCACGACCCTTGCGAAAGTTGCTTTAACTTCGGCAATCGCTGGGCCAGGCGCTATGCTATACCACTGCGTTACCGAACAGGTTAAATAGTTTAGGAATAACCAGCCTTTCTATTGTGTAACTTCAAAATCTATCGCAATCGCTTTCAGGATGTAGGTAATCCATTGAAGTTTCTTTTTGGCACAAATAAAAACTTACCAAAAAATGCAGCAATGTCTCATAACATCCATCTATCAAACGAAAGCGATTGCGATAGATTTTTAAAATTAGACTATTAGCCCCCTGGATTGAAACATCTAGGATACCTAGCTACTAGGTACTTTTTATTCTGGTCTGGTCAAAGGTTTCCTAGGGTTTTCAAATGTCCATGCAGATGAAGTCGCGGGCAAAAGCTAGTAAAAAACATCACTTACAATAATTCACAGCTTCATAAATAAATCATCAAGTTATGTTCAAAATAAACAACATAGGTACACCTACCTACTAACTAGGTAGGCACCTACCTAATTTGTTAAGTTATTAAATAGGGTACCTACTTAAAACAAAGAAAGATGATAGGTACATAAACAGACCCCGAATTACGAAGTCTGTAGCTAACAATTCTCGATTGAAATCGATTGAAAGCGCAGTTACATTGCTGCTTTAAGTAAGATAGTTGTCACATTGGTTCTTACTAAAGCAGCAATGTCACTGCGATTTCTGTCAGAGTTGATTGCAACAAAATTACAAAATCAGCCCACTGATCAGTGACGGCACGCCCGACAGGAAGTACTGCAAAAACAATCTTTATTACGTAGCGCATAAAGGCGGACTCAAGGTCAACATGTTACGTCCGACGTGCCGTCCTCTGTACTTTGATAAGAAGAAAAATACTTACGATCCAAAACTAATATCTTCGCTTTCTTTCTTCACGTCATTCAGGCATGCCAAGCAATAAACTTTATCAGAATTCAGAATTCTCTTTTTGTTGCCTTCAAGAACAATCAAGTTTCCAAAATACTTCCAACAGAAACTGCAACGCGTTTTAGCATCGTAAAACGTGCTAACGGTGAGTTTGTGAACATAAATTTTAGATAAATCACTCATTTTGCTCAAAACTTTCGATAAAAAACTGGGTTTGTAAATACGTATTGACGTTTGTTTTGGTGGCCACGCCGCGCGGTAATGGCGGCGCGCGGCGCGCGCGGCCGGCGGCGGGGCGACGGCGCGGCGTGGTGCGGGGGGTGCACGGCGGCGGGGCGACGGCGCGGCGTGGTGCGGGGGGTGCACAGCGGCGTCACGCCGGCGGCGCTCGGAGCGGCGCTACAGATTAAAATAGTCTTTATGGCGCATATATCACGTGGTCGGTCGCATTGAATGAATGAATACGAATAATGTCTACTAAAACTCAACCTTGAATTAACATGCAGGTGCAGGCATCGGTGTGTTGACTTTTTTGTGGCATGTGGGTAAGTAGTAGGTACCTAGTATAAGAATAGATATTTATTCTTATGGTAGTAGTAGGTAAAAGTTCCTTTAATGTAAGGTGAAAAGTAAAGAAAGGAGTCTTTTTTAGGGTTCCGTACCCAAAGGGTAAAAACAGGACCCTATACTAAGACTCCGCTGTCCGTCCGTCTTTCTGACTCTGTCTGTTACCAGGCTGTTCTCATGAACCGTGATAGCTAGACAGTTGAAATTTTCACAGATGATGTATTTCTGTTGCCGCTATAACAACAAATACTAAAAACAGAATAAAATAAATATTTTAGGGGGGCTCCCATACAAGAAACGTGTTGTTTTGCCGTTATTTGGTACGGAACTCTTCGTGCGCCAGTCCGACTCGCACTTGGCCGGTTTTTTAATTATTACACCTACCTATTTAGAAAATTGCAATAATCAATAATTAGGCGTGAATAGTACCACAAAATAAATTAAATACTAGTGGCTCCGTCTTAAGTTCCGTGAGCTGTGGACCTCGCGTTAAACAAATTGTATGTTTTTTAATAACAAATAACCATAAAAAAAAATTTTCATGACAGTGCAAATAACACAGAAAGATATTAGATTTCTCAAATAATATACGCAGTCTTTGGTTCTGTCACAAAGTCACAACCTTATTTATTTTCAAATATTGAATGGCCAGAAATGTTATGATTGTTAGTTTTCTAAAATTAAAAAAATCAAATTTTGCTTTGCACCGCTACCAAAAAAGTTTTTTAAATTTTTGATAAAGTTTATTTTTTACGCCATTTAAAAAAAATCGAAAAACTGTCTCCACTTAAAAATCAACCAAACAACCAAAATAAGAGCGGGATCGCGCTTCGCGCTGGCTCTGTCAAATATAATATTTAAAATTACACAATTTTATCGAATTTTCTTAAACACCAGCTTCAATTTCCAAGAGATTTATTCTACAAACTAGAACAGGCGTTATCATTATTGACTCAGCCACAAACTAATTACCCGAGGCGGGGCTCGAACCCGCGACGCTTGTTTACCAATTTACCGTTGCAGCTTGCAGGCAGACGACATGCTAAAATGAAGGTAATAAGATGTGTAACTGGGTTTATTTTGCGTTGAGATTTTCAATTTATTTACTTACAGGAAAAAGTGACGTAGAAAATAGGTATGACAACATTACACCTTCATATTTTTTCATAATTCAAAAAGCCATTTCAAATTTAGTACCTATTTTATTTATTGTGATATTATAGATTTCTTTGATTAACCAAGTTGTGTCATGTGTTTAGTCATCGTAAAAATTGGTTAGGTTCCTATGTGTTTCTATTATTTGTTGAAATTAGTAGTAAGTAGGTACTTAGTAGGCAAAAGTGCCTAAAGTTATCACTTTCTACTTTTTTCCTTTGGGTCATATTCAAACAACAATTACTTACTCTCGAAATATGCAACTCGGAGCATTTATTTTAATGTCGTTTTGTAGATTATAAAAAAAATGACCTATTTTTGTGATATTTATAAGAAAAACTAAAAAGAAGGACACAAACGGCATAACGTTTTAGTAAGGAGAACGGAAAACAGAAATTCATCGCAACTGATGAAACTAGTATTAATCGATAGAAAACATCAAAATAAACATGAATTATTGATTTTAAACTGTCATCAAATGTATACTTTCGGAGATATTGGGACTTAAAAAATTATTGTCATAGAAAGAAACACTTCAATTTGCAACTCCAAACTATTTTGCTCCGAATATCTCAGAAAGTATACATTTTACGACAGTATGACAATGAATAATTTGTGTTTATTTTGACGTTTCCTATCGATTGACATTGATAGTTTTATCAGTTGCGAATAATTTCCATTTTTTTCAAAATGGCGGGTATGCCAAAAAGGTTACTTACTCATGGTCTTTAGGATTAAAATTAATTTTTGTTCAATTCAAGTTTGATTTTTTATGACGTACATAAGTATGCCATTAATTAAAAGATAACACATATTTTTACTGGATATATAGTATGTGGTAGGTATTATTACTCGAAAAATATTTTTTATAGACTTCTTGATCCAGAGAAATTAATATATATATTTACTCAAAAATGCTTGTAATATGATCATTATTTCGACAACCTTCTTTGAACAAAGTCAAGGTTGCCGGACTTCTCCGATGGTGACGCAACAAAGTTGTATGGGATTTCATTATTGTCAAAAGTCAAAAGTAAATAATGACAAAATGTCAAAAATGGTCATTATGGTATTTTTGGTATTTTTTGTAATTTTTGACATTTTTGTCATTTTTTACTTATTTGACATTTTTGAGTAAAGCACTATACAAGACTTGGTCCACAATGACTGCACTGCTGGCCACGCTATGATGGCCTCAAGCTGAGCTTAACTATGGTCTCGGCCTTCAAGCTTGGTCATCATTGCTGCCCTTGCTGTCCGCGCTATAAAGGCCTCGACCTCCGGTCTCGGCCTTTATTCCAGCTTGGCCATCAAGGGCTGCAACGCTGACCGCGCTGTGACGGCCTGGACCTGCGTTAAGTTACGCTATCGGCCATCATCATCGCGCTGCCAGCAATGCAGTAATTATTGACCGCGTCAGTAATGTACTATTGATTCGTCCAAGAAACAAAAAGAAAAAAAATGGCAGTTATTCCAACAGGAGAGGAGATGGACAACATAGTGGACAACCCAACTCAACATGTGGGTATTTTTGTCAATAAAATTTGTTGTACTTATTTCACGCCATTAAATTATAGCTAGCACAGGACCAAATATATTTTAAATTCGTTTTGTATGTATTTTATGTTTGAATATCCCAAATAGGAACCAACCGTTCCTAAATCTTACCATATTACTACCTACAGATTTTTCTTTTTTGTAAATTTTTCAAAACATGAAATTGCACAAGAACATTTTCTAAACGACGAAACCATTTTGCTTTAGACAATAACGTGCAACACCAAATAGACGTGAACAATATTGTAATTCAATACATCAGACATTGCGGTATGCAGTTCTGCCAAGACACGAAAATGACACATCACCTCAAAGCAGTGCACGCCAATAACACCTTTATTACATATCAATAAAGGCGATAAGGAAAGTAAGGCGGAAACTACAATCATAGATGTAACATGAAGTTAAAGAAAAAAGAATTGTCACTCGCAATGAGGGTTTTTCACAACAATGCCAAAAAAAACTGTAGGCTTGATAGATGGCGTTGATAAAAAACCGGCCAAGTGCGAGTCGGACTCGCGCACGAAGGGTTCCGTTTCCGTACCAAAAAACGGCAAAAAAATTACGTTTGTTGCATGGGAGCCCCCCTTAAATATTAGTTTTATTCTGTCTTTAGTATTTGTTGTTATAGCCGCAACATAAATACATCATCTGTGAAAATTTCAACTATCTACCTGTTGTCGTTATTAATATCGAGCAAAAAACGACAAAAAAAAATCACGTTTGTTGTATGGGAGCCCCCTTTAAATATTAATTTTATTCTATTTTTAGTATTTGTTGTTATAGCGGCAGCGGCAACAGAAATACATCATCTGTGAAAAGTTCAACTGTCTAGCTATCAAGGACCTTTCTCACGACCTGCCTGTAGACAGGCCGCGCCGAGCCGAGCCCGTCTGTCTACCCGCAGGTCGTGGGAATCGACAACGTCTGGCGCGCCGGGGCGCGCCGGGGCTCGCCGGGGCCTGTGCAGAGCATTCCCACGACGCGCTGGCGCCTGTCGCGGCGCGCGCCCTGCGCGGCGTCACAGTTTAATAAAATTGTGGAATACAGTAGGTTTAGGTATGATAAAAGTCAAGTTTTAAATGGCGGCCATTCCAACATAGACATAGACACCCCAACATGTGGGTGTTTTTGTCGATAAAATTAGATGTATTTCACGCCTTTAAATTATCGCTACTTCAAGACCAAAGGCACTGTACATTCAGAAGGAATTGAAACTAATTTGTTTCTTCTTTTAATATGTGTAGGTAGGTTTTTCGCATTTTTTTGGTTTTTTGTTTTCATCGTTAGTTTTGGTTACCAAGGTATTTGATTGCTTAGAAATTGATTTCGCGGTGAAGATAGACCGTATAATAATATGGATTCTAAAATATTACGATACACGACAGCACTTCAATCAAGTTATACAATTAAACTGCGAAAACAAAATTTATTACTCAGGGCATAAAGGCGGTCTCAAGGTCAACATAGACCAAAAAAGAACGGCCTGAGGTGCCTCATGTGTACAGTGAACTGCACGTCAGACTATACATGTTGACCTTGAGACCGCCTTCATTCCGTGCGTAATAAAAGCTGTTTTCGTAGTTCAACTGTTTAACCTGACGTGCTGTCGTGCGTACAATACAATCACAAAACTAGAAAGATACGATAGTACTTTAATGAAATGAAATTAGGGGAGGCCGGGGTTCAAAGTGCCGATTTTCAAAAAACACGTAAAAATTATGTCAAAAATGTGACTGGGGTTTAATACTTAGGCATATATAGATGTAGAATTTATTGTAGTTTTAAATTATGTAGACGTATTTATTAAATTATTAATACCTTTTGGATCACGATACTTTTTTTGAGAAGAGATCCTAAGGAACAACCCACCCCGTCATGGGGCTGGTTGTTCCAACGTTGGGGTAAATAGTTCCAGTAGTATTTTTAATAATTACTGTTACAATAGTAGTTTATGGTTATGTATAAATCAAACACAAAAGTACTTAACTCAAATATCTATGTATCATTTATTTACAAATATGAGAATTTCAAGTCATATAAACTGACAAAAGGTTATCAAGCAATAATGGTCCTGGAATTTTGGAAGTTGGCTTAGTATGCTTTAAATAAAGTGGTCCTGAAAGATTTTAAACTCTGTCGCCGTCATCCACCTAGCACTCTTTCTGATTTTGATGCCAGGAATGATAGACATGTCAATTTTCAAAGCACTGTTAGATACCAACTTTTTCAGTTCTTCTGGTAGAAGACCAAAATAAACCAACGAATCTTTTAATCAATATACATCCAATGCCCTTTCGCAGTCTGGGTTAAACATTTGTCTTACATAAGCATTATACTACCCTTTAATTTTTTTACATAAGAGTAAATAATGTCATAATATGGCATATTTCTAATTTCCGAGCGTTTTGAGTCTCTGACCAACTTTAGTTCACTTGAAGTCATACTAAGTTCCATTTTTCTTATATAAATTCTCACCCTAAAACAATATTTGTTTAAATTAATCAGTTTCTGTATCATAAGGCATGTTTTTACGCGGCACAACCAGCCCCAAGTCAGGGGAACTTTGAACCCCAAATTCTATTTTCTAGATTATATAAAATATTTTTAAATAAGTATCATATGATCAAAAGTAATATATGTAAAAACAATCTCTATAGATTTACCAATAAATGAATCCAATTCACACATTAATCAATTTTAAGTTGATCGAAATATACCAAAAAGTTTCAATACAAAAATATTTACAAATGTACCATTTATGTACCTCTGAGCGACTGCCACACATTCTGCCCGTCATGGCGTCACTAAAATAGCTGCCAAATATGCGCTATGGCATGACGTTTTAAAACATGCTTCACACTTATACCTATCACTTTTTTTGGCAAAGCTATTTGCATCGGAACAACTTACCCCCGGCACTTTGAACCCCGGCCTCCCCTACCTGCCTGGAAAGTCCGAAAAAAAGATTAAGTATTAGTAGGTACCTTAAATATTTTTTATACAGTTCCTTTGGTCTTAAATTAGTTAGTTATTTTTCTATAATTCGAATGCACAAGGATGTTATCTGCAAAACGAATCTAAAATTTTATTGCTGTGTTGTATATTTCGAGAGTTATTGTTGTTTGAATATGACCCTAAGCACTAAATGTTAATTTTCGAAAATGAATAAAAAACAAAACTCATAAAAATTGGATTTAATCGTTTGATGATATTTGTATTCATTCATATTTGTCCATTTTCAAAAATAATAATTTTTGGTTAGGTACGTAAGATGGTAAGGGTCATATTCAAACAACAATAACTCTCGAAATATGAACCGACTTATGGTGTAATTAGGTATTTCAAGGACGGCCGAGTTACAATACTGATAGATATCATTACTGTGACGCACGGCAGATGCCGACAGGCGGCAGGCGCCGGCAGGCCACGCTCCGCGCCGCGCCGCGCCGATCCTTTGAAGTTACCGACACCCGATGGATCGGGCAGACGACGGCGCGCCACGGCAGACGTCAACGGACGCGTCGATTCCCACGACGTGCTGGCTCGGCCTGGCGCGGCCTGATCTGTGACACCACAGGTCGTAGGAAGGTACTAGTACTAGGTACTTAATTCCTTAAAAAACTGCCCAAGTGCGAGTCGGACTCGCGCACGATGGGTTCCGTATCAAAAAACGGCAAAAAAAAAAAATACGTTTGTTGTATGGGAGCCCCCCTTAAATATTAATTTTATTCTGTTTTTAGTATTTGTTGTTATAGCGGCAACAGAAATACATCATCTGTGAATTTTCAACATTCTAGCTATTACGCTTCATGAGATACAGCCTGGTGACAGACAGACAGACAGACAGACGGACAGCGGAGTCTTAGTAATAGGGTCCCGTTTTTACCCTTTGGGTACGGAACCCTAAAAATGGGTGTCAATGTGTTTTTTACTAAGCTTCGAAGAGTATCAACACTATCTAGTGAGTCAAATAGTTACTATTTTTAGGCTTCTAAGAGTATTAACACCATCCAGTGAATAATAATATTTTTGCGAATAGTTACTATTTTTATTTTTTAAATGTCATTTTGAAAAGCCCTCATTAGGGTTACTAGATCTAACAATGAGATTTCTTGACTTTTCAGTAAATTTCCTAACACTTTGTACACCTACATCTACATTCTTAATTTGATTGACGTTTGATAATTTTATCTCATCAAAATTTTTAACAAATGATGTGTTTTCATCAAGTACTTACAGTTTTTGGGATTTCAAAAATCCCTGACAACTACAGTTTTTCGCTGTTTTCCTGATAGATTCCTGTTTTAAATTCCTGACATGTCCGGAAAATTCCAGACATCTGTTAACCCTTCTCGCAATGACATGTGAAATAAGCTGTAAAATAAGTTTTGATAAATTCATCACGATAAGATAAATAATTATAATATACTCGTAATACAGACATTTAATTCATTTAGTTTCTTACTTTATTGACTAACTTTTCCGCATATTCCTACCATGTCAAGCATCAAATTCGCTAAAATATCGTAAAAGTTTCGATATCTTAAAATCATGAATTAAAAAATAAATAAATTTAAAAAATATTAAAAACACGACTGCCCTGCCAAAAAGAACTAAAGTGTTAAATAACAAGTGTCATTGCAGTCGGGGGACTATTTTGTGGAACAATTTTTAATAAAAGAGGTCCCCCGACTGCAATGACACTTGTTATTTAACTTTTTAGTTCGTTTTTGGCAGGGCAGTCGTGTTTTTAATATTTTTTAAATTTATTTATTTATATTTCACACATGTTAGTGACAAATTATATAGTTTTGGAATGTGCTCATTAAGGTCTTTCATTTGATGCCCATATTGTAATAATAAATGAAAAAAATATTTTTTTCACATTTGAAAATTGCGTCGTACAGTCGCAATATTTACTTTTTTCAAAAAAAATATAGCCGGCGGTGTCATTTGGAATGATGTAAGGATTCTAACGATACCCCATACATCCAAATCCGTTGAGCCATTTAGAGGTTATGGTGGAATAAAGAAACTCACATACCCACAATATACACTCCTTTTTAGGCAGTCGTGTAAAAAACACTAAGCTAATAGATAAAATATTATACGACGTGTTACAAAACAACCCTAATGCTGATTGCCGAATATGGTAGATAGGAACCATCAAACTGAACAACTTTTACTATGGGACCAACTCTGAAATCGTGAAAATATGCTGTTTCATACATTTTGATATTTTTATTATTATTTTTTGTATGAAACAGCTGTTTTCTTTTCCATGATTTACAAAATTGGTCTTTTAGTAAAAGTTGTTCAGTTTGATTGTCTTTATCCACCATAATTCGGCAATTGGCATAAAGTTTTTTTTGTAACATGTTGTATAATGTACCTAGATTGATATCATATCAGCATGGGAATAAGAGAACAACATAGACTATTTGACCGAGAGAGCGCGAAACGCGAGCGAGGCGTCTCCGTTTTAGCTTGAGCAAAAATGCTTCACTATCCGTCCGGCTATTCTCCGTGATGCCGGCGTTACATATTCGCCGAGCATCGGCAAAATTCATCATACATTGCCGGTTTTGAAAGAACCTCTTTTAAGCATTTGTTACGAAACCGGCAACGTACGATGAATTGTGCCGATTCTCGGCGAATATGTAATGCCGGCATGAAATTTTATGAGCATGTTCAATAATTATTATCGATTCAGTTTTTCGATTTTTTTCGAAAAAGAAAATACATATTTCAGTCATTCCGAAAAATTATCAAAATATCACAAAGGCTAGGACTACAGCTAAAAGTATTAGATTTGTTATATTTTATATTGTACCTATTACCATTTTGCTTTTTATAACTTCCAAAAGAGTACGTAGCTTTAATCGGTATTATTTCAGAATTTAAATGACCCGTATAATTGTATTCAATTTTACTAATTGAGTCTCATTATCGTAAACAAAGCGATCACATTATATTCAAATTAATACCAAATGCAATTGGAGCAGATGTATTAAATACACAAACGACCGCTCCGCTCACAATGGCGTTCATTTTATTAAAAAAATTTAGTTTACAATAAAAAGGATCTGATATAAAATTACCGAATCCCTTTTAATAAAAGCAAAAATTAAAAATTTAGTTGGAGTAAGTTTGGTACCTATTATAAACCAATACCAGAGGGTGTTTTATTCCGACGGTTTCGCGGTTGGATATTGGATACTACGTTGCGCAACACGTCGCCGCCATATGTGGAAAATAGTTTATAAAATGTCATTTAAATATATGTATGTTAGTCTGTAAGGTATATTTTGTATGGGCCTAGTTGTCTGAATTAAATAAATAAATAAATATTTTTAGTTTACTCGTAATAAAGATGACCATAGTGATATTAAAAATGCTATCCCTTTAAACAAAAGAAAAATTTTAAACAAAAGAAAGGCATATCCAGGTATTTCTTTACCATCTCTAGATCTTGGTCGGGAATATTAAATTTACTTCAGATCTGGTTCCCGCAGGAAGGTTAGACGTCACTCTTTGATGCATTCGGAATGCTGATACAATATCATTATGGGGTACTGACGTGGGTGCGGGAATAAGGGATCTTCTTTCCGGTTGCCGGGTCACGTAGAATTGCAGCTGAACAACTCATCGTGAGAAGACACATTTCCATCTCCATTGGGATTAGAATTGTTATATTATATTACGCCTGGGTAGCTTAACTCTTTATAAAGCTCAAGTCCGATCTTGCATGGAGTACTGCTGCCACGTTTGGGACGGCTCGGAGAAATATCAACTTGCTGCACTGGACTCGTGGAATGCAGAGCCAAGAGATTAATAGGCGATTGAAAACTGGTAGCAGCAAAGCTTCACAGTTTGGCTCGCCGCCGAAAAGTTGCTTGCCGATCGGTCTTCTATAGATTGAACTTCTGCGAGTGTGCTCAAGAGTTGCATGAGCTCATTCGACCTTCTCATTTCTACCATCGGACATCTAGATGCACTGCGGGTTACCACCCGTTCTTGGTTGATATACCTCTTCTGCGTACCAAACGCTACTCAACATCGTTTATAATGCGCACATCTAAGGAATAGAATTCCCTGCCGGCGTCTGTGTTTCCGAGCGCATACAACCTAGCTCTTTTCAAGGCCAGAGTGAATAGGCACCTTTTGGACAAGATCGCTCCATGGTAGACCCTGTCTTGGTTTTCGGGCTAGACTGGGGTCAAAAAAGCGATTTTGGGGTTAAAGAGGTACTTAACTATCTTCTTAAAAAGTCATGGTGTCAAGATTCTATTCTCATTACCGTAATCATATAGGAGTTGTAATAAAGTGGGTTTATCAATATTAGGCCACTTTTTCAAGATTTTGGGAATAGTAAAGGTACATTCATTCATATGAAGTTGTTAGCTAATTAAACTTTTAGATTTAGAATAATAGAATTGAGAAGAATAGACCTTTTCATTAATCTAATAATAATTAATAGATTAATGAAAATTGTAAACAAGATTCACCAATTTTGACCAGAAACTACGTACATTCCTCAGTAAACTTGAATCTAAAATTAATAATCAAAATTACTATACAAATGCCATTCTCTATTTAGCAGATTGCCCTTCACCTTTGCATTCCTGGCGTGTTCCAAATATCTAGGTCATATCTCAAACTGAATCCCCCTACTACGAGCCGCAACATCGTAACATAAATCTCGCATCGCATACAATCCGTAGTGTCTATACGAACCTTCAAAACATTTACCATATCAGAAGGCATTGGATGACAAAGAAGGTTCGTTTTTTGTTTTTATTTAGGTTTCATAGTAGAAGGTCTAAGGTCTTAGCTGTCAGTTTATATCACTAAGTCGACACTATATTAGTACATACAGTACATAAAGCAGAGTTGAAGTGATTTAGGGGTTGCTAAAGAAACAAACATCTTGGCAGTGCTGTCCTATGTCTTGGGTTTTGGGACTCGAAAGTCTTGATAAAGATTCGTACTGGGTATAATGTACTTCTGAAATTGAGCAAACTAATGGGCTGAAGCAGTTACCTGGTAAAATGAATGAGCGGACGATGTTAGTTGAACGGGGATTATTTGGTTAAAAATATTGGATGGAAAGGAACACAAATTACATTCGCAAGAAAAGCAAAAGCACTTGTTGTATGGTCTGTGGGGAAAAAATACAAAGTACAAAAACAAGAAGAAAATAGGTAGGTACCTATGTCATAGTATAATAAAGAACATAAAAGAACATTCAAAAATTATAAATAAAAGAAAAATAACATATAGCAGTTAAAAGAGGACCGGGTTTTATAGGTACTTGGACTATTGTAGTTATTAAAGAAAATCTTACTCAGGCCTACTCAAATCTGACCGGTATCCTGTACCGGTGGTGGTAACGATATCTTGATGGGTATGCGGATAACGCGCTGTTCAAACCATAACGGAACTTTACCGTTATCGGAGGCGGTAACGGTACTGGCGCGCGACGCGAGCACTGGGTTGCGTTCAGAGGCTTAGTGTGCGGTTGTTTGGTTGTTTTTACCGACTTCAAAAGGAGGGAGGTACTCAATTCGAGCCGTTTTTTTTTTTTTTTCTTTTTTTTTTGTTTTTTGTATGTACACCGATTACTCGAAGACGGCTGGACCGATTGAAATGATTCAAACATTATTACATTAGGTAAACTCCCAAGTTGGTCCCATTTTTTAAAATTTTGAAATCGGTTCAGTACTTTTCAAGTAATCTTGAAAAAAAGCACGAAAATAGTATGATTTTGTGTGAACTACCGCGATGATCAGTCGTATAACTTCTTTGTTTATGAACTGAATAAGATAATTATGTTTTTGTTGGAAAAGGGATATCTTAAGTGTAGTTCTTTAACCGACTTAAAAAAGGAGGTTCTCAGTTTGACCCGCATGTATGTATGTTTCTCCGCGATTAACTCACGTTTGGCTGAGCCGATTTTAATTTCTACCTAAATAATATACCTACACTACCTAATACAAAAGGTACCTACACTAAAAATAAAAAAATAAAAAATTGTTTAAAAAAACAAAAAACCGACTTCAAAAAACCTACCTCTAAAAAGCAAGAAATAATATTCGTAATAATAAAACACGTCTATTGAAGTCGGGTGGGGCTTTTAGAATAAAAAAAAAGACATTTGTACTCCAGCCCCACCCGACTTCAATAGACGTGTTTTATTATTACGAATATTATTTCTTGCTTTTTAGAGGTAGGTTTTTTGAAGTCGGTTTTTTGTTTTTTTAAACAATTTTTTTAACTCACTCTAAAATTAGGAACGACCAAGAACTTTAAATGTCAATGTCAATACAAAGTCTTTATTTTCCATTTGGAATACGAATAATATAAACTTTCCTTTATTCAAAATCAAATAAAAACTGTTTTTTTTGCGAAGTTACCATGATTTATTTGAAAATTAGACACAAAAACATCAAAATACAAAATAATGTCAAATGACATTGACATTTTTTCTATAGACAAACGTCAGAGCGTTATACAACCATCAATTTTGATGGTTGTTTGGTTGCAAACGCTCTGACGTTTGGAACGGGAAAGTTGTAACAACCGAACGTCACGCTCTAATGTTTGGAATGGCGTTAGAGCCAAAGAGAATATAAAAAAACTAGCGTTAGAGCTTCCGGTTGCACTCGGAGCGTACGTTCGGAACGCAACCCTGCGGGCGGGCGGCGCGGCCTGCAGCGGGGGGAGGAAAAGTTTCGGCCGAACACGCAGTACGTACCGCGTAAACATCCGGTATGAGGTTCCAGTTTCGCAACAGCTGCGGTGATGCCATACAAAATACCGGTCGGGATATCGGTCGGGTCCGTTACCGGCACCGGTACAGAATACCGGTCAGATTTGAGTAGGCCTTTGCTTATGTTCTGCCTCTGTTTTGCGAAAAGCATGCCATCAAGAAAGCAGTAGGTTTTCATTTACATCCAAAATCTATTTTGAAGATGATGAAAAATTGTACAAACAAAATAAATTTAGAGTGCTTAAAAAAGGACTTTAAACGCAGTCTTTAATCACTAATTCACTCATTTAAGATAAAGCACGTCTCACATTTCAATTTCAACCTCATATTATTTCCCCGCATATAATTTCAATTCGGGCCTAACCAACCCAACCCTTGCCTAACCCTTGCAATGTCAAGTCCCATAATTCACACAACTCTGAGTATGTCAGGTGTTACGTTCTTATAGGGTCAACTAATATATCACCCTCTTCAACATTAATTAAGCTCTTCAGACTACGGATTACGGAAGTGTATTTTTTTTTACTGTAGATAATTCTAATCTTTTCTAGTGAGCTGTAGTACATTACAGAATTTAGTTATTACATTACATTCACTAATAAATCGCCTGTTCGAGGCATACCTACCTAGTAGTACCTACCGAATAAACTCTAATTGGTATACAAGGTGTTTGGTAATAATAAAGCCTTATAAAGCCGAATATGGTAGATAGAGACAATCAGACTCAAAAACTTTTACTATGGGGCCAACTCTGAAATCGCGATAAAAATCAGCTGTTTCATATATTTTGATATTTTCGTTATTAATTTTTGTATGAAATACTTAGCTGTATTTTTTCGCGATTTCAGAGTTGGTCCCATAGTAAAAGTTGTTCAGTTTGGTGGTCCCTGTCTACCATATTCGGCGTTATAAGGCTATTGCCGAACACCCTGTATATAAAATAAACTAATTAATAGTAGTAATAGTAGTAATAACGTTTATTGCGTCATGTGGTACATAAGATCTTAAGGTTATACATGAAACCAATACACATGAGCCCCGTAGGGGCACTGCAAAATTATATTACATAACAATTTACACTATCTAGATATAAATATACTTATTATAATGCATTTTAATAAATGGGATAGTAGTTCATAAGAGGTAAGTAAGTGATACATAGCGTGAAATTCAGCCATCGTAGAACTCTTGTAGGCAATACAGACATACACAATAGTATTCCTTTAACTTTATATAAAACAATGAATTTTTATTAATCTCTCTTAGATAAGTGGGAAGTTTATTATATACAATTCTGCCCTGCTAATTGCACTTGCAGTAATCGACACTTTTGGGATTTTCACTTTTTTGCAAAAATGACATCTTGAGGGCTTAATCTATATATAAAAAAATAATTTTCATTATTTTTTTTATTGTAACTATGTTTTTTATTTAACGCAAAACACAGTACTTGCACAAAAGTATTGCTCATGCTAACAAGATCTGCAGTATTCAGCATGTACTAAAAGGTTGTGCAGTACTTGATACGTTTACTGCAGTTTCATTTAGCATACAATTCTTTAAAAGTAATAGAAACTAAAGATAAACGCAGTATTCGACAGTACTGTTTTTCAATAATTTGTTTATTCAATGTTCAAATGGTTTTGGTAAGTTTTATTATTTTCTTTATTTAAGTAGGTACCTATCTAGTTCTGGTGTAGGTCGCATATTCAACTCACTATGGAGTTAGAGGCAGATAATAAACTAGCCTTCCTTGGCATTCTTTTCATCAGTAACTCTGATCAAATCTTGAGCCACACTGTGTATATCGAAAAGCAACACTTACAGACAGATACCTCAATGGTGAATCCCACCACCATATTTTACAGTTAGCTACCTACCGTAGGGAAACTTTGTTTCAGAGGGTAAGCGGGATCTGTGACCAACAATTACACCTGACACAGCTGTCAGGCTCAGCAGCTTCAGCATGTCAAGCAAGTTCTGCAAAGTAACAAACTGCCAGTACCACGCCTCCATCACAAAAACCTTATCTAGCCAGCCACAGTAGAACGACAACCTGCCATTCTACCTTACATGAAAGGTGTCACTGACAAGATTAAATGTATTCTGAAGAGTGCTATCAAGATCTACTTCGAGCCGCCGAGGAAGATAAACCAATTCTTACGACCTGTCAAGTGTAACATCTCTTTTCAAGGTGCAGGCGTCTATAAACTAGATTGCGACTGTGGGCTCTCTTACATCAGGCAAACAAAGAGAAGTATAGGGACGCGCATTTAACAACATGTAGTTGACATGAAGAACAAGCGTGATAGCAAGACTGCAGAGTGTGAACATGCCTCAAAAAGACCCATCCATTACATTAAAAATGATAAACCACAAATCCTTGCCAAAGACCAAAGACTCATTCCCAGAATGCTACGCGAGGCTATGAAATCAACAAGTATCCAAATTTCAATAGAGAATATGGTTGGAGAGTACCACCAGCTTGGGACCTCATAATTCATTAAACTAAAATCCCGTACTGAATCACAACTGCGGGATCTAAAGATACAGTTAGTTCCTTTTGAACATAGGGATCAAAAGAGAGATCGACACAACCTCTATGAGTTTTCTTCCACCAGTTCTTTCTCTGAGAGTAACTGGCGGTAGATTCAGTAGCTAGTTCTTGTTTTCTGATTAACTTTATATGAACAACTTTTTTACTTTAGTCCTCCCGTGACCCTGGATAGGTCTTGAAATGTCAGGAAGGTACTAATTAATTCTAAAATAACATCTGAATTAATACCAATAATATACTCATTGTAATTCGTAAAAAATGTCTGTACGCGCAGATGTCTTAGAAGTGTATAAAACTACTTTTCTGGTAATAATTTGTTTTATTTTGTTAACCTACCAAAAATTTGTTTTATTTTGTTTCTTCACTACTTAAGTATCTGAAGCTAACACTTTTAACTAGTGCCATGCATGAAAATAGTACATAATTGCTAGTTAGAAACGCAGTTTTGAACACGTGCTAGGTAATTTTGCAGTAATAAACACAGATACTGCATTTGGCCTTAGTGATAGTAATGCCCACAATCCCAAAATGGTAGATAAAAATGCAGTATTCCGCATTTTATTTAGAGGACACCGTTAGAGTAAAAGAAAAAATATGTCAATAGAAAGCTTGATTTTTTTCTTAATTTTTAGGTAGACTTTAAATGTTGTATAACATAGACTTGTTGCATAGATATCAAAAAATAGGTTTCCCGCGTTTATCTCGAAACCGCCAAATTGCAAGTACTGCATTTGCAATAAGGAGGGCAGAATTATAGACAGGTAATAAGCGCTAGTACGCACTATTTCTAATTTATTAACTGGTAAAGCTAACTTATTTTTATTTTGTATTTTACGTCGAGCTGAGTAAGGGTCTTAGGCTGGTGAATATAAGTCCTTGTGCTCTCTTACAAACTTACACAAATGAAAAACATAAATTGATGTTAAAGTTAATATTTTCTGAGATTTAAAATAGGGTCTACAGCTGTCAGTTACTTTTATATTTACCAGTATTCTAAGGCACCTCTTTTGGAGCACGAAAAGTTGTTTAGCATGGGTGCTATTACCCCAAAGAATTACACCATAAGACAACCATGCATGAGCATATGCAAAATAAGCAGCAGAGGCCGTTTTTAGATCAGTACACTTTTTGAGTTCGTAGAGCGCATATACAAATTTAGACATTTTACTTACAAGTTTTTCTACATGAGATTTCCAATTAATATTAGAGTCAATGTTTACACCTAAAAGCGAGTATGATTTTACTAATTCTACGTTATTACCCTCATAAGTTATATTTATTTCATACGTCTTAAAAAAAAGAAAATTAAAGTTTTAATACGTCTTAAAGTCATCAGATTATTTGTCAATCAACAAGTTTGGATGTCATTATTTTCTTTGTTGCAAAATTACGACGAATAACTTTTATTTATTTAAAATTCACTGTGCAGCGTTCATTTATAATAATTATAAAAATATTACTAATAATATTTATGGCTATGTCATTTTTAGTGGCCTTGCGTAAGTCTGCTCGGCAAAGTTGTCAGCCATTAATTTTCCAAATTAAATTAATTGTTTCCAACTTTGGATATTCATTGTTTTGTTTGTATTTCCTTAAGAACCTAATTCAAAGTGTGATACTTGTTTCAGGATAGCAACGAGTCCTTTTAATATTGTATTTAATTTCCTTTCTCATTTGAAATCAGCCCACACTTGTCTAAAAATTAAGTTTGCATTGCGTTCAAGTTTTACCGCATTCTAGCAAATAGGCATATTCAATGTAAAAAATGCGATGTTAATATCTTTGTGTTTAGTTTTAGTATGTATTTTCAAATTTGAGATTTTCAATGCTATTTTTAAACAACATAATACTAAATAATATACCAGAAAAAAATCGTCTCTCCATCTCCACCAGATCATTTTCTCAGGCGGGAATTGAACCCGCAACCATTGGAAGTCGGTCCAATGCTCTTCCAGTGGCATCTCGTCGATTTTTTTCTAGTATATTCTACTCTTTCGCTGCAAGCCAGCGTTATTTCATCAATGTGAGGAATCACCTCGACATCCAATTGAAATATCTTTCCAGACATATCGGGTCATTTTGAACTTACCATCCAAATTTTAAGGATGTGTTCAGTCCATGAAACTAAACAACTTTCTCTAAGAAACATGTGTCAGATTTCGCCACAAAATTTTGGTCATCCCATACTAAATTGATCACGTGATCTCTTTGATTTGTATGAAAAGTCGATTTATATTTTACATATTTGACCATGAAAGTTGTTCAGTTTCATGGACTGAACACATCCTCAAAATTTGGATGGTGAATACAAAATGACCTTGTATGACAATCGATGAAAGTGTAAGTATGTGAAATACCCAGCTGAAGGGGCAGTGAAATGTCCGTTGAGGTTTAACTGTTGGTTGGAAGTGAACCATGATCCGGTTAAGAGGTAAAAGTTTTCTTTTTAATTAGGTAATATTTGTATATTTTTGTCCTTTGTGCCTTGGTCTTGTGGCTTCTTTAAATCCACTTTTAAGCCCCAAGTTATGACCAAGTTAAACTCTTTTAGGTTTACTCTAACTCCGAACTCGCAGCTAAAAAGGACTTGAAGAAAAGTTCCAACTAATGACGAAAGTTTCTTCACCTTACTTGAAATTCATGTCTTTTGGAAGAATTAAGATTAATACGTAAGCAAAACTAAGTTAACACGTAAAGTAAGTTTAACTTGGTAATGCGACTTTAAACAGCTTAGTCGGAAGTCGTTGGCACATTTCCAAGTTGTCTACAGAGTGAGTCGTGTAAAGTCAAATATGACTTTGTTGAAAGCCAGACTAGCCTTAGGATGAAGTACTTACTTCTTAAGAACTGCAGACAGTCAAAGTCTTGAGGGAGGTTTTAGTGATACCAACTTGTAATTACGTCACGTTTGAGTTAAGTCCTAGTCAGTTCCTATTAGAAGTGATCACCTATAAGATTGCAGGGCGTACTATGCATTAAGATTAATCATTTTTAGGGTTCCGTACCCAAAGGGTAAAAACGGGACCCTATTACTAAGACTCCGCTGTCTGTCTGTCACCAGGCTGTATCTCATGAACCGTGATAGCTAGACAGTTGAAATTAATTTTCACAGATGATGTATTTCTGTTGCCGCTACAATAACCAATACTAAAAACAGAATAAAATAAATATTAAAGGGGGCTCCCATACAACAAACGTGTTATTTTTTGGTACGGAACCCTTCGTGCGCGACTCGCACTTGGCCGGTTTTTTTATGGATATAAAGTGAATTACTTATAAGCCTTTCTATTTTTGATTGAGTTTTTTAATTTATTATTTGAAATTTCTAGAATATGAATAGTCAGAGTGCAGGTTTAATGGTATTGTTAAACATAACACATTTTCCTGTATTCACAATTATTGCACAAAAATAAAATTCTGAAAAAAAATTGACAATCACAAACATCACATTTGACGCTATAAATATTTGACAACAGTTTGTCGAAGAAAAATACATGAAAATCTTTCTGCGAGCTAAAACAGTAATGCATTTTCACATTACATACTTACATAAACAAAGGGAGGAAAATAATGCATATTATCATTCTAACTATATACTAATTCTATTGAAAATAGGTTTTAATTAGCCCAATCTTCATATACACAAGTCATTACAAAATAACCAAAGTCCCTCGGTCCCAAAGGAAAAAGTATCACATTGGTATCAGTTGGCGAAGGTCCAAAACCGGAATGGAACCTTCCAAAACCTGATCGCGGGTGCCTATACCGAGATCTTTATGCTTTGAAATTTACATGGTATTTGGGAACACAGGCTTCAGGCGACATACTTGATCATGCATTTTCGATAATAATATTATGTAAGGTTTTTAAAAAAAAAATCTAGGTGGTATGACTGTAACGTATGTATGGATAGAAAAAATGCTGTATTTACCTTTTTCTCCACTGTATTTGAACTGATTTTCTTTTGTGTTTAGTAGCTACTGACGAGCTATTGTTATCATTAAAAAAGTAGTCAAATGCTTAAAGGACAAATAATCATTATGTTTTCCAGGGGATTCTGATGAACAAATGAGTTCACGAGGACCCCCTGGGGATCAGGCTGGGGGATCCTGGTGGACGAAAGGGATTCTTCTTGTATAGTTTGTTAGCTAGCTCCAACGATTTCGATACCCCAAGGATTTGGAAAATTGGGGATTGGTAGGGTTTTAATAACTCATTACTGATTATTGATAATATTATTATTACTGATTTTATTATTGATGAGCTTGATGGAGCAGTGGTTTATCTCCTGGCCCAACCGCAGGTCGGTCATGGGATGGGTGGCCAAAAATGTATTATCTTGAGCTCCTCCGTGCTTTGAAAGGCACGTTAGGCCATTGGCTCCGGGTGTATTTGCAGTCGTTTACATCCACCAATCCTTTTTGGGCCAGCGTGGTGGGTTATGGCTAATACTCCTTATCCACCCATAACGAAGACCTGTGCCCCAGCAGCGGGAATATTAAAATGGCTGATCGTCATTGATTATTGAAAAAAAAGTGGAAAATTTATGTTCTAATCGTTACTCCTTGCATTGTCGTTCTACATTATCTTCGTGCTTTTACTAAATCGTACATTTAAACAGCAGTATCTTTATAAAAGACACTTACATTACATTATCTATCCCTTCTCCTTGAACTCCCAGACATTGACGGGATACAGGCTTCGCTTGGCTCGTCTCCAGACACGATAAGGCTCCTAGGACACTCTATTTAGGATAAACCTCGGGGAATATTCGTCGTTGTCTTGAAAAACCATTTTTTATTCGTCAAAATTGAATCTTTACAAGTGATTTATTTTTTTATTTTGTTTATTTAAGGGCAACCAACAAGTACATTCACCTTACACAAGTCAAAATGTATATAGGGTTACAATCTTAAGTGATGACTTAATTAAAGGCTGCCACAGCGTGCGTTATAAGTATGCAAAGAATTATAAAAAAGAAGAGAATGTATGATTCAAAGTTAACCATGATAAATTTATTATTTACTTATATACTTAACTAACTATGATTTTTTATTCCTACCTTCGTAGGCGTTATAGATTTTAATTTATTTTATTTTATTATATAAGGTGGAAAAAAAATGTGACAATACTGAAACTTTCTTCAAGGAATAGGTCGAAAAACGGTTTTTTTTGCCATAGTAAGTCTTTCAGTTGACCAAATACGTTTTTATGGGAGTATGCTATTGTTTCGTTTTTAAACCTATGTTTCTTAGAGAAAGATGGTCACTTTAAGCAGCACTATCACCTGTTTCAGTAATGTTAGATAATTTATTTTGTCAGCGCAATATATCACAGTGTATTTACACTCAATGCAATATGGGTCTTAAAATCCCAGGAATTCTTGCCACAGAGTAAAATTTAACTTCCAACCCAAAGGTGACGCGCGAAATCGTTTGTTACGCTACCAATTCAGAAATCTTGTTAGGGCTGTCAAAGGAAAAGGTATGACTTATTTTCGATTGCATTGTTACTACTTTTTTAAGAGATCTAGAAGAAAAGTACAACCGAACATAGTAAGAATATGAAGAAGCTACCTATCTTACCATTAAAAACTATTTTGTTGCTAGCAACAATAAAAGTTTTTGATTCGCGGTCTGTTAGGGTTTATAGGGTTTATCGACCTATACACGGAAGAACCTTCATTATATTAAGCAGTCAATGATTGACTGCTTAATATAATGAAGGTTTACTTTATAGGTACACTAAACGATTATCGTATAACTAGCTTCCGCCCGCGACTTCATCTGCGTGGAAAGTTTTTTTGCTATCCCTCGGGAACATACATTTTTTTCGGGATGAATGGTACCCTATGTCCTTCTCTGTACCCATGACAACGTGTATGCAAAATTTCATGAATGATCCGTTCAGTAGTTAAGACGTGAAGGCGTAACAAACAAACAAACAAACAAACAAACAAACGGACTTTCGCATTTATAATATTAGTAAGGATGTACCTATAAAGTTGTTGATAAAAGATTGTTGCATAGCAATAATAAATAAGGCCTTAGAGCCGCGTTGCTCTAAAAATAACGCCATCATTACTATTATTAACTTCTCACATTCTAGCCAGTACTTACGATGTTGATATAATAAATAATAATGAACGATTTTGCAGTACATTATCATATGAGCCATTCTTAATGTTCGCATGCGTTGCTCAAAGAATAAGGCCATAGTTCTAAAAATAAGACCATCATCTTAATATATAAAATCGTAAACTGAATGACTGACTGACTGACTGATCTATCAACGCACAGCCCAAACCGCTGGACCTAGAGACTTGAAATTTTGCACACAGATACCTCATACAGTGTAGGCATCCACTAAGGAAGGATTTTTGAAAATTCCATCCCTAAGGGGGTGAAATAAGGGATGAAAGTTTGTATGAAAATCCCTCAGTTTTGAAGCTAGGATCTTAAAATTTTGTGTTTTGGCTGACGATTGAAAATTAATAAATACGGGTCTCAGAGTTTTTCAAAATTCTACCCCCGAAGGGGTGAAAAGGGGTATGAAGTTGTGTACAGAAGAAAATCCTTCATTTTCGAAGTAAAAATCGCTTAATTTATAATATAGGCTTACGGAAGAAAATCTAACGCAACGTATATTGTTATTGTTAGTACTTTACCCCCTATGGCGATGAAATAGGGGTGAAATGGGTAAATAAATCTAAAAAATAGATATGGATGTCGTTACGGGGGTTTTCTGGTATGACGATTGCGAAAATGACATTTATTTTGAAGTCCAACACGGTGGACATGATTTAACCCCCTAAAGGGGTGAAAATGGGGTTCAAATTATGTATGGAAAAAGAATATAAAATAGACATTACAACTTTTAACTTCGTAGGAGCACGTCTGAAAATAAATAGGAAAACATATATTTTGTGATTTTGAAAATCAACCCCTTAGAGGGTAAATGGGGTAAGTTAACATAAAAATCGATATGGATGTCGTTCTTGAGGTTTTATGGGACGGTGATTGCGAAAATGACATTTATTTTAAAGTCCAACACGATGTACGTGATTTATCCACTGGACCGTCCCGAGACGGCCTTCAAACCGCGACGAAACATGGGGTTCAAATTTTGTATGGAAAAAGAATATGAAATAGACATTACAACTTTAAGCTTCGTAGGAGCACGTCTAAAAATAAATACGCAAACATATATTTTGTGATTACCCCTTAGGGGGTAAATGGGGTAAGTAAACATAAAAATCTATATATGGATGTCGTTCTTGAGGTTTTATGGGATAGTGATTGCGAAAATGACATTCATTTTGAAGTCCAACTCGGTGGACATGAATCAGCCCCAGGGGACGGGGAGAAAGGGAACGGGAACGGGATCTGGACGGGGCGGAAGAGAACGGGAATGGGGACGGGAACGGAACGGGACGGGAACGGGAACCGGACGGGACGGGAACGGGAGCAGGAACGAGAGCGGGAACGGGAGCGGGAACGGGAATGGAACGGGATGGGATGGGTCGGGAACGGAACGAGAGCGGGAACGGGAATGAAATGGGATGGGACGGGACGGGAACGGAACGGGACGGGATGGCAACGTGGACAGGAACCGGACGGGACGGGAAGGAGAACGGGAACGGGATGGGATGGGACGGGAACGGAATGGGATGGGACGGGAACAGAACAAGAGCGGGAACGAAGCGGAATGGGACGGGATGGGAACGGGACGGGAACGGGACGGAATGGGAACGAAACGGAACGGAACGGGACGGGACGGGACGGGACGGGACGGGACGGGACGGGACGGGACGGGACGGGACGGGACGGGACGGGTCGGGTCGGGTCGGGAACGGAACGGTATGGGACTGAACGGCAATGGGACGGGACGGGAACGGCCCGTCCCATTCCCGGAGCGGGAGCGGGACGCAACGAAAACGGGAACGACCAGTCGTTTTTACGCGATTAGGCGGGTCCCCACCAAGCGAGCGAGCCTCGTGCTAGGTCCGCCACATGCGGCAAACGTCTTGCCACGCGAGGCAGCGCGCTTGGTGGGGACCTGCCTAATCACGTAAAAACGGCTGGTCGGATCTTGGTTAAAGGTTCCCTAAGGATTTTCTCTAATATCCACGCGGACGAAGTCGCGGGCGGAAGCTAGTTCTAAGAATAAGGCCATTTTTAAACTTGAGATTTTTGCATTTACAATGCTATTTTTAAACAATACTAAATAATATACTAGAAAAAATACGACTCGCACCAGATCAATACTGGAAAGATATTTCAATTGAATGTCGAGGTAATTCCTCACATTGGTGAAATAACGCTGGCTTACAGCGTAAGAGTTTAGGATATACTAGGAAAAATTCGACGATGTCACTAGTGACTCGGTAGCTCAGCGGTCAGAGCATTGGACCGGATATCCAAAGGTCGCGGGTTCGATTCCCGTCTGAGTATTGATCTGGTGCGAGTCGTATTTTTTCTAATAAGGCCATTATTATTATTAATATTATTAACTCCTCACATTCGAGCCAGTACCTACGATGTTAATATAATATAATTAACGATATTTGCAGTATATTATCATATGAGTAATTTTTAATGTCCACATTGATGTCCGATAAATAAGATGGGCCATAACCCACTACGTGGGCATAATACGGATTAGCAGTACATGACAAGTGAAAAAATAAAAACAAACTAAAAACAAAATAGCATTTCACATTTTCACAGCCCTACGGAAAACGCTCAGTCCACAGGTGTGGAAATGTAAAGGGTTCTCCTAATATATCATTAGTCTGTGACAATATTGCGCGGGCCGCAACGCACGACCTTTTTATACGTTGTTAGGCACATTACGTGGAAGTGTGTGAAAGGTGCGACTTCTGGGACCATTGTCGAGATTGATTTGGATGGGGTTCAGAAAGGAACTGTTTTTAGGACTAGAATAAGATAAGTGAAGTGAATCTATATGAAGATTTAGGTATACTATTTGTCAAGGTTTTGCGTAATTTGGTGGAAATATTAACATAAGCGAAGATCGTCGCAAAGTGGCTGGCATGTTGGCTGGATGAGAGTATCCACGGATCGTGGTCGGTGGCGTGCACTTGGCCTATGTTTATCAGTGGACGATGATAGGCTGATGATGATGATAACATAAGTCGAGCGATAACGCGCTCGTACTTTTATAATAAAGAGACTTTTGAAGTGAATGGAGGTGACGACTGGAAGGTATTTGTTTTCATTTTGGATGTTGATGGAAGATTGGAATTGGCAATAAAGGGGAAGGAACCGAAGCGAAGTAAGGGCGGGTCACTACGTTAGTACTAGGTAAGAGAATTCAATGTAACTTCTGTCCCCCTTAACTTTGATTGGAATATTACCTACACGAAAAAAATTGGATTGGAGTTAGGGATAAAATTTAAAGCCCAAGTCGACTTTTCTCGAGGAGCTCGGTGGCGTAGTGGTTTAGCGTCTGGCCCAGCGATTGCGTAAATTAAGCAACGTTCGCAAGGGTTGGTCATGGGATGGGTGACCAAAAATTTACTATCGCGAACTCCTCCGTAATTCGGAAGGCACGTTAAGCCGTTGGTCCCGGCTGCATTTGCAGTCGTTAATACCCATCAATCCGCATTGGGCCCGCGTGGTGGGTTATGGCCCATCCTCCTTATCCACCCATAAGGAAGGCCTTTGCCCTAGCAGTGGGGACATCAAAAAATGGCTGGTGGACAGTCAACTTTTCTCGTATTCGAAGAACTCACGAGAATTCCCACCGAGTCATTCCGTAGCTCAGTTGGTAAGAGCATTGGACCGGGCTTCCAAAAGTGGCTGGTTTGATTCCCGCCTGAGACAATCCTGGTGACGATTTGAACTTTTTCTAGTATATTTTTTAGTATTGTTTAGAAATAGCATTGTGAATGAAAAAAATCTGAAATTTAAAAACTCACGAGAAATTCTAACTTACAAGTTTTATTTCAAATCCCAATAGTTATACAAGCCCCCCTACTCAAATGACCACATTTCTATTCGTTCGCTAACTTAAAAATTAAAAATAAGCCATAAACTCTAAAATTACGTGTCGTGGGATTGTCAGTTTCATACATTACAACAATGTCTGTGATTTAAAACTTGACTAGACATGTGACTTGATAATCTAATTGCTAATTTTTATTAAGGCTCGGTTATGCAAAATCATTTGTCTCTGTCTTTTTCTTTACGTGTAAAGAGTATGGAAAATAACCTCACTTCTGCACTTTTTCGATGTTTTTGGTTGTTTTTTCATCATAATCTTAAGCACAATAATCTTTCTTGAAAAAAAATTATTGGAGCAACTGCACAGTACGTTAAAGTATATTTTGATGTAGAATTTAATCCGTTTCCGCTATTATTTACGCCAAAAATATGGCCCGCGACAAGTGCTTTTGATGATATTCTGTTTTTTTTTACAATCATCTGTGATCTTTATACGCAAATTAATACTTGTAGCAACTAGATGATCTCTTTAGCTTGTCGTATGTTTTTTTTTGTGCCTACTACTTTACGTTTTCTATATAAAAATATGGCCCGCGCAAACCATGTTATCGTATTATGGACCCTTAAGCTTCAAGTTAGCGAACGAATAGAAAATTAGCCATTTGAGTAGTGGGACAGGTCAATTAGGTACCTACCTATACTTACTTACAACATAATTAACTTGGACCAATGGTAACAGCAACAGTTAAGTAACTCATAATGCTATGTTTATCCATAAAGTTATATACTGCAAGACTTGTCCCAACAAAAGAATGCATTTTCCTACCACTTATCTCCCGAAATTCGTTTTTTAAAGCCGTCTCGTCTCACACAATGGCTTCTATGAACGACAAAGGAAGAAAAAAGGCAAAGTGCATTGTAGTGCGGTTTTCCTTACACAGAATTTAAAACACAAAAGTACGTAAGTTCTGAAGAAATATTAACCGCACTTGGTGCTTTCAAGACTTTATATTGCAGATGTCGAAATGTATTTTTATCTTTTAGTATCTGAACTTTAGGAGATATGATAGCTTTCCATATTGAAAGAAATTTAAAACGAACTCATATTATTATTGTAGAATAATTATTTTGCAGTATTAAGTCCATTTTCGAGTTTAACCTTATGTCGATCATGAAATTAGAAACTGCTGAATAAGTTTATTTGGCACATCGAGATATGATGTTATGCCAAACTACGGCGTTCATATTTCGTGGCCCAATATTGACAATATCTATAGATGTAATTTGTATTATTATATTTTTTTATATACTTATATATTGAAGCGCTCATCGCGGAACTTGACAGACTGATCGTACTCAATCACGTTTGTTAAGCAACGCTCGATCCGGTCAGGTGTCGGATGGGTGACCGTTAAAGTGGCATTACAACTGAGCATTTCCGTGCTTCGGAGGGCATGTTTAACCGTCGGTCCCGGCTGTTGTCATCTGATAACAGTCGTTAAGCTAAGTTAGAGGCTTTACAGGCGGCTTGATAAACTCTAACACCAGAGGTGGCCACTAATCCTCATTCAATAAGAAAGAATATACTTATATGACGTCTTATCTAACTGCAAATAATGTTTATGCTGTGTCTTTTTATTGATAAGTAAAACATTTAGATTATTGTTTAAAAAATGTAACAGAGATTTCAATTAAGTACAGTGCAATAATAAGAATAATAAATGCAACACGAAAGTTTAAAAAGTATAGAGATTCTCTGATGTTATCTTTTAAGTTTTATTTATGCACAAAAGGATAGGAAGTGCTTGGCCTTCATCTCACCTGATGTTAAGTGACGATAAAGGTTGAAGATGGAATAGCACTACACCCGGAATCCTCACCACTGAGGATTCCGGGTGAGTTCGAAGTTGAAACTCAGAAACCTATGAAATAGGCAAATAATAATAAAGAAGTGGGTATTAAAACCCACTAAATCAAAATTTAAAAATTAAACATATTTTGGATATATCGTGGCAACTGAAACTATAAAAGCTAAGTTGTAAGTGTACATTTAGCACCAACAGGTTTGAGCTTTCAAACCAACCTGCATTTGTCATAAATCAACCTTATCTTAATACATTAAGGTGCACTTTCCTTTGTTCCCAGACAACTAATGAAAGTGCACCATAATGTTTTGAGGTAAGGTTTTTTGAATGCTCAGATCGCTGATCTTTTGGCGCTGACTGTACTGTAAAGAAGCAACATTTCAGCTTTTTACTCAAATGGTCAAGTGATGTCACTTTAATCTCCAGTTTCTAACTGCAAAGGAAATCGTGAGAACGACACAGTTCCAGGAAATCAAAAGCTATAAACCACTATGAAGTTTCACGAAACCATCTCCAATCCGACTGCATCTAGATTTCATTTGAATGCGCAACATATTGGCGTGTATTGGGCCAATATATCCTAACATGAATATTCATTAATATTGAGTCTGCAGACGAATCTATGCTATATTGCAGCGAACTAAAATCTATGGAATCCGCTCAAAAAATGACAACCACACGTGTATGGTTTCTTGCTACCACACAACCTTTTTTACTGAAGTTGAATCTTGATTTAAGATGAATTTGAAATCCTTGAAATTATAACTCCGAACTGTTTACTTTACGTTTATTGAAATAGTGAGTCACACAACATATACCTATCGATACATAATGCGAACTAAAAATTGATAAAATATCTGTAATTTATTTATTGAAACTGCTGATATAGCACTAGGTACATAAATGTGCGGTTATTGACAGTACAACACGAACTACACGAAAATGACAACTAAGTGGATGGAGCTAAAATGCTGGCATTTAATTATGCAGTACGAAGCGTCTGAACACTGTTTGCTTATTAATTAGGGACCATAATTTGTATGATCATAGATATTTTTACACGACTGCCCAAAAAGGAGTGTTTACACGACTGCCCAAAACGGAGTGTATATGTGTATGTGAGTTTCTTTATTCCACCATAACTTCTAAATGCCTGAACTGATTTGGATGTTTGGGGTATCGTTAGAATCCTTACATCATCCCGAGTGACACTGGCTATATATTTTTGAAAAAAATAAAATATGGCGACTGTACGACACCACTTAACACTTTCAAATGTGAAAATTTTTTTCCTTCTATTATTACAATATGGGCATCAAATGAAAGGCCTTGATGAGCACATTCCAAAACTATATGATTTGTCACTAAAATGTGTAAAATAAAAACAAATAAATTTAAAAAATATTAAAAACACGACTGCCCTGTCAAAAACGAACTAAAAACTTAATTAAAAAGACTAAGTGTCATTGCAGTCGGGGGACCTCTTTGATAAAAAATTCACAGATCTCGTGCTCTACACGACTTGAAAGAGCATTGAAAATGAATCTACCTATTATAGATTATTGAATTTATTGAATTTTATAAAAATTATTCCTTTGTTTGAATTAGTACTTACAATACTTTGAAATCATAGCAAAGCCATGAACAATTTTGGATCTACTTTTCTGCGATTCGTGTGTATGAAATTCATACAAAAATATTTCATTGTTATAAACATTACCTACAGTAGTAATAAATATATTGATTTACTTTATATTTATTACTATCTAAAAAATATAAAAACTTCTAAGATTTGTTTCAAACCAAACCTGAGAGTTCAAACTGAGACGCAATTGCTGCGACTGATAGGCACGAAATTTTAGTTTAGTAATGACTTTAAGCGATCTTTTATTCAAAATTAAAAAGTGCGCGATACCCGACTGACTCGCGCACCGCCGCTAAGACACCTCCCGCCGCCTCCTATCGTGATACCTTCACGTCGCCCTACACCGGGCCTCTGTAATGTCTATAGAGAACGTCATTGTTCCTTGTGTTACCTACCTAGCAATTTTCCAAATCTGATGTGTGCTAGCTATGTACTTATTAGAATTTGTTTCCAAAAAAAAAAGCATCGACTTTTCCAAAATTTGTTTATATACTATCCTAAAGCTTAACTTTCCGCGCCTATTAAGTCCTAATAGATCTTAGTACAAAAATAGATTTTTTGTTTTATTTTTAAAAGAAATAATCGATTTTTTAAACTTTTAGATTTTTTATGCATTCACAATGCTATTTTTATATTAAGATTATTAATACAATTGAAAAATATTAGAAAAAAAGTCCCGTCTGAGCTGCTATTGGTGGGTCGACTTTTTCTAATATTTTTCAATTGTATTAATAATCTTAATAGAAATAATCGACTTTTCCAAAATTTTTTTAAAGCCCTTAATTTTCCGCGTCTATTAAATCCTAATAGATCTTCGTATCTCAAAGCTGCGAAGTTCCACAGGGCTATGACGCCCGAGTAATACCGCATGGTGACGCTCCACGCGCCGCTAAGGGACTCCATACCGCCCCCCTTATCACTCCCACAAAAAAAGTATAAAACATGAAATGTTCCCCGTCTCAATATCTCTAGGCGTCACTCTCAGTTTTTCGGTTTTGGACCTCCTTCACGAAATAGCGAAGATATTCCGAGGGAAGGTGTTAAAAAATCAAGGTATTTTTTAGGTTTTCTTCAATTTTCGAAAAAAGTTTTAGACTTTTACAAAAAAGTTTTTCACCATCTGAAAGCCATTTAAATTTTGCGTCTTTTGAGCTCTCATACGTCTTCATGGCCCTAAACCACTATATACCACGGGGCAAACACACTTTCAGCGAAAATGGGGCCCTACCGGAGCGATCGAAAAAACATTTTCAATGTTAAAATTGTTGCATAAAATGGTCCCCCGACTGCAATGACACTTAGTCTTTTTTATGTTTCTATTTCCTTTTTGGCAGGGCAGTCGTGTTTTTAATATTTTTTTATTTTAATTTATTTATCTATACTTAAACGAAAAAATATGATACGTTATTTCTGCATCTGTATACTGCCATTTTTGCGTCTTTTACACCATTTGACTACAAAGGACGTCATTTCTTTTCTTTTTTTCAGGAAAGAGAGAATTTATTAGAATAAACTCTCTCTTACTTTCTTTTCTTTAAAATACAAACTACAATAAAGGACGCTAACGTAAGTCATCGAGTGCGTGGCCGACTAAGCTGTGCGGGTTGTATTTTTTTGCCTCGTGGTGCCATTTTTTAAGCAGTATTACACTTACACTTAATAATGCAATTACACTTCCATATATTGGATGTGAATTCACTGAACTATCAGGTTTTATTAGAATAAGTTGAATGACGATTCTATTCTTGCCGATCTCTCTGGCAGGTTGTTCGAAAATATGATTAGAAGAAATTATTTTTATTGTGATTATAGTGATAGTTAAAAGCCAATTGAAAAGTGTTGTTCTTAATTTCAATTCGCATTTGTTATGAATTTGTTTTAGTATAGAATTTGTTTAAGAAAGTTTATTTCAGACAAAATGTTTCGTCCTTGTTATTATTATTATGTTAGTCAGATATTTTTTTAATATCGGTTCGTAGTTTAGCAGAATTTTCTTAATAATAAAATTGCGGTACATACTGGTTTTTGTTCCCCTAGACTAGATCCACTAAAATACATTGTAAAAATCCATTGATGGATCTTTTTGCACTCTTATGTCCACTTTAATCCGTGATGCACAAAAACCCGCCCTTGATTCAGTATTCTGACGCTCTGTGTAGGTGATTGTGTGTGCAATTAGATTTTCTGGGATATGTCCGTCCCAACATCAAATACAATGTTACATACGTCGTCAAAATTAATGTTCTAAAGGTTTTCGTGTAAATTTTGCCAACATAACGTGATTCTGGCATCGGTTAACGGTTTTGGCAATGTCTATCCATCCACAAGTCTCTGGTTTAACTGCGGTTTGTTTAATCCTGGATTTATTTAATATGCCTTCCATTGTTCCTTTGCTAAATATTTCAATGAACAATTTACGTTTCGCCAAGATTTGGATTTCGAGTAAGCGTTTCTTAGAAAGTGAATTACGAAAAGCTTAGTTGCGTTTCAAGTTTGGTTTAAAATAATTAATATCATTCATAATCGCTTTCAAATTGAGTTTGAATTAGTTATGATTTAAAAATATCAAAACAGCATTGAAATGTAATGAAAATATTGTTGTTGTTTTATAAGTAGAAAGATTATATCGTGGATCTAGTTTTATTGTACAAATAAAACCGGTCAAGAGCGAGTCGGACTCGCACACCGAGGGTTCTGTACCATCATAATAGAATAATGCAGAGTAGAATAATAACAACCATTATTATTGCAGTTTTAAGTCAGCGCCATCTCTTGACCGATAGTGGAACGAATGTTAACTTTTTAAGAAATTTGATTATTTCTAAAAAAGTGTGCTATATTGAGACATCGTTTTAATTTTCCTGTAATCTTTATATAAACTGCTATCAGATAAAATTATTTCAGATTTTTCTTTTTGCAAACTTCGGAGATAAGGGGGGGGGGAACTCTAATTTTTTTACATTTTACATCATAAGTAGAAAACTATGCGGCCTAAATAAAAAAGAAAATGATTGAAAACGTGCAAACGGCGCTCTTTCTTATGATACATGCCCTTGTAGCCCCACTTCAAATTTTTAAGACCCCTTTTCAGTCCCTGTTGTAAAAAATATATTTATTTTTGTATTTCTTTCATATTTGTAAAATAGTTGGGTAAATGTCGTCTCAAACTGTTCCAAATTTGAAGTTGATATAATTAGTAGTTCTCGAGATATCCAGCTGTGACAGACAGACAGACTGAGTCACACCATAAGGGTTCCTTTTTTACCATTTTGGTACGGAACCCTAAAAAAGGATAAATAGATAAAGTTATAGTTAGTTATCATTTTATGAAATGAAATGAAAATGAAATGAAATGAAAAAAATCTTTATTCAAATAAGCTCACATAATGAGCGTTTTTAAATCGTCAAATAATTTTTTTGCCCTACCACCCATTATGACGTCTTTTAGCTGACAAGAAAAACGGGCGCAAAAAACTTACCAGCTTTATCAAATGGAACGTACGCTAGATGGGTGCCCTTCGCATCGCATAATTTCGATTGTCCTAAAGTCACTTGGCATAACTCGATTGGCATAATAATCACAAAGCATACTATTAATTTAGCATAAATTTCAATACGCATAACCATCGAATTGCATAACTTTTAAAAAGCATAATATTTCAAAGCATAATAGTTACAATTCCTAATTCCAATTGGCATATTGTTAGTAAGCATATTTTGAAAGGCATAATTTTGTTATGTCTAATATACATAACTACTAATGTTTTATGGCATAATATAAAAGGAAACATAACTAATTTGAATACTAATTTATGAAAAAAAAACTTAAATTGTGACCACCATTGGTGGGTTAGTTAGGTCAGTGTTTAGAGTTTAGACCACTCTAAGCTAAGCAGGTGGAGCTTAATAATGCTTGTATACATGTTGCACGCTGCATGCTTGCTTGCATGCTGTGCTTCCTTGCATGCATGCATGCTTGCTTGCATTGTGGATGCTTGCTTGCAAAATGCTTGCCGGGGGGTGCAGGGGGGCTGGCCCCCCTGCTCGGGGGGGTCGGGGGGCCTGAGGCCCCCCGCTATGAAGAAAAACTTTTTGTGTACTAGGTAGGTTAGGTTAGGTTAGTGTTTTAACTAATTTGAATACTAATTTATGAAAAAAAAACTTAAATTGTGACCACCATTGGTGGGTTAGGTTAGGTCAGTGTTTAGAGTTTAGATCACTCTAAGCTAAGCAGGTGGAGCTTAATAATGCTTGTATGCATGTTGCACGCTGCATGCTTGCTTGCATGCTGTGCTTCCTTGCATGCATGCATGCTTGCTTGCATTGTGGATGCTTGCTTGCAAAATGCTTGCCGGGGGGGTCGGGGGGCCTGAGGCCCCCCGCTATGAAGAAAAACTTTTTGTGTACTAGGTAGGTTAGGTTAGGTTAGTGTTTTGACCACTTGCAGCGGAGCTCTATAGTGCTTGCATGCATGCTGCATTTTGCATGCTTTCCTGCATGCTGCATGCTTGCCTGCATGCTGCATGCTTGCCTGCATGCTGCATGCTTGCCTGCATGCTGCATGCTTGCATACTGCATGCTTGCCTGCATGCTTGTTTGCATGCTTGCCTGCATGCTGCATGCTTGCCTGCATGCTGCATGCTTGCCTGCATGCTTGCCTGCATGCTTGCTTGCATATTGCCTGCTTGTCTGCATGCTTGCTTGCGTGTTGGGTGCTTGCTCGCACGGATGCTGCAGGCTGGGTTTTTGCTTGCAGAGTGCTAGCCGGGAGGTGCAGGGAGCAGAAGTGTTCATATTTTTAATGAATTCTTATTCATAAAATAATTATGAGTTTTAAAAAATACGCCTAAAGAAATTAGGTCTCTTATTACAATGCGTAATAAGATTATGTCTTTTGATGATTATGCTTTTTAGACAATATGCCAATTAAAAAATATGCGTTTTGACATTTATGCTTTTTGAAAATATGCCATTGAATATTTATGCTTTACAAAATTAAGCCTTATGATATTATGCGTTTTGAAATTGTGCTATAAAATATTATGCTAAATGATGATTATGCCATTTAACAGTATGCGTTTCATGTTTAGGACAAATAAAGTTATGCGTTCCATTAGGTAATCACGCTAGATTCAATGAACATTTATCATCATAAGCCAAAATGAGTTATGTTGTCAAGTAGTTCGATCCCGGGTTCGATTTCCGGGAGGAGGGTAGATTATTGTACTGGGTTTGGTTGGTGGTAGGGCTTATTTCAGGAAAAATCTGCTGTTCCATACATTAAGGTCGAGTAGGTATTGCACTTTTGTATGGAACAGCTGATTTTTTTTCGCCATATCAGAGTTGGCCCCATAGTAAAAGTTGCTTGTAATCAAGAGTGGAACCTTACTGCGGGAACCAAATGATTAAAATTACAGCGTGTTTAAACCTTAAGTCCTGGCTACAACGAGGGGGGTTTTATTTTATTTTATTGATTTGGGATAACAAACAGTCGGCTTAATTAATACTATCTTTAAACTATTACCTACTTTTTTATATTTTTTTATTCTTTATTTAATTTAGGGACTTTTACAGAGTACGTCAGTCCCATCATACCCTAAGTACCTATTCTACAACACATCAAGCACGTGATTGCACCATGTCACATACAAGCCTGGCTGCATCCGATGAGGGATCTGCCAAAAGTACTTACTTAAAAATACTTTGAAAAGTCCCACATCAGATGCCTTCAGGTCTAAATGAAGAGTTAGTTGCCGTCTCTCCCTTTGGTTCTTAACACATTCCGTCAACAAGTGTTGCACATCCTCTACTTTACCACACGCATCACAGTTCGGCGATTCAGTTTTTCTTGTTACACGGAAAGTGTCCGGACCGTAGTCTATGTAAAACTACAACATATTTCCTACACAAATCAATATTTGCACACCAGGGTATACGAGGAGGCTCACTCTGCATTGTTTTGTACCATATTCCTTTTATTAGAGAGGTTTCGTCAAAGTACTCTTTCCATAAGTTATAACATTCTTTTTTGAATTTTGAGAAAAATTCTGAACGATAAGGTTTAACTTGAATTTCTACACCATTTGTTATTGCAAGTTTAGCGTGTCGGTCAGCCTCCTCGTTACCCTTAATGCCAATGTGGGAGTGAACCCACTGCAACCTTATCTGATGGCTCCTGATGTTACTCTCATGAACAAGTTGCAGCACATTGCTCTACTTTTTTACATTGACAATCGTGCAACCCACACCGCTATCCACGCCACCACATTAGTAAGTTAATTTACTACCATGACATTAATCTATGACTCTTGCTAGGGTAGCAGATGAAACAGTACGAATGAAACACAAACACTACAAGATAATGTTCACAGTCGCCATAGTGTGTTTCTCCCAATAAAAACGAAACGGGAAAAAGCTGAACACGCGTTTGTAAAAATGTAAATTTTATTGCCTAAAAGCGCGCCGAGTTCCAACATGTATAAATATTTGAGTTTAAAGCGGAGTGCACACTAGGCATGCGCATAACGCCCTAAAGGCCGTCACTCACACCGTACGTATTAATTTTTTATGACGAACGCGTCGCGAGCACTCCCCGATCTGGATTAATTTACACGTTTATCCGATCTCCGGTTAATATTTAATCGTTCGTGAAATGAGCGGTTCGTTTTATCGGACGGTTAAATACAACGGTAAACAGTCATTGGTTATTCAGATATGTTTCATTGAATTGTGTTTCGTCCGCACTGAATTTAAATAATGCTTTCTGTCTAATTATCAGTCTTTTGTTTCGAATACGAATGCATTCTTATTTAAAATCCAATGTTAAAAAAATGTTTCCGGAAATAAAAGAGTTTTTATACCAAAATTCATGGAAACACCTTGACAGTTTTATGAAATACTATAGTTTGTTTAATAAATATTAAGGAACATGCGGAATAGAGAATCAGATGACTCGGTTTTGTACTGACATACTTACAACTCAAACAATGCTGAAAATACACAAGTTCTTAAATAGACTGATTTCCGACTATCAAAAGCACTAGCGCTACCAATCCAATGAGGGCTTTTCAAAATGAAAAAAAAAACTGGCGTTGATAAAAAACGTATGTGTCAATGTATTTTTTTTTACTAAGCTTCGAAGAGTACTCAGATGTTACCCCGCTTCTTGTGTTACCCTAAAATGTTTTTCTTTGGGCAGATGTCAGCCAGCGAGCGCTTACTTTCCTCTTTGGTACTGGCCGTTTATTTTTAAAAGCCAATTTTGACACTTCTTTTTCATTCAACGCCATTTAGTGAGGCAAATAGTTACTTTTTTTTTTATGTCACTTTAAAAACCCTCATTGTTACCGACCAGCAACGTTACAGCCTCTTTGGATTTCTCTTTGGTCTACCTTCCAAATACAAAATTTCAGTGTCATCTTTTTATAAAACAAATGTATATACTTAAGCTGAAGCAGTTGACAATACACTTCAATATCGAAAACACGTGGTTTTAGTTGCTCGTTCCTTATTCTCAACACCAATACTAAATATTATAAGCACTAAACTCACAACGGTGTAATAAACGCCCTTTCCTATGTGCATCTATATCACTGTCCTAGAAACGTGCCTCCTTATGCGTCGTTAATCTAGTTTATTATACTATTTATTATCTCTATACGGGCTCGGATGCGGTTCGGAGACAACACAAATTTTAAAATTACAGTGCACATAATAAAGTGCCATCTAGCAGTGAAACTTATGACATATGAGTATGGACTCTAAGAACACACCACTTCCTGAAATTGGTTCATTTATTTTTGTAATGTATTGTTCAAGAAGTTTGTTATGGCTTATTAAACATACCTTTGGTTCTACTGTTAAGTCAAGGGCATAAAAAAATCAGAACTAAAGAATATTTTTCATTAACAAAAAGACCTACAAAGATTCGAATAGATGAAACTAATGAGAGTTACAAAGTTTGTACTGTAGTTATGTAAAACATGTTACAAAATTACGCGTCAGTTTCCCTAAGTTACTCTATGACTTACTGTGGGGAGGTACCTTGGAGCTGAAGGCACTCGGGTTTCCCGAGTGTGACCGAGTCCAACATGCCGTTTGGTATGCGTAAAGACTGTATTATCCTCTTGATACAACAAAAACAAAGGAGCTGAAGGCACTAGGGGACAAGCCTTGTCTTTTACACGCGTTCAAAGATTGAACATGGGTCCACTTGACCCACGACTACAGTTAAGGGTTAACGATGTCCGTGACAATTGTCTCATCAGCAGCAGATGTAGCAGAAGAATTGTTTTTTAATCTTTACTAAATAGTGGTTTTCTCTGTCAATAAGCTGCCGTGGTAGGTGATAGACCGTCTCTCAGGTTCTTATTTGAATCAAAAATTCAAAAAGTTTAAATTCAGGCTGCCGCAATAAGAGTGGTATAACCCTAATAACGCTTTCATTACCACATAACAGTTACAAACCCATAGGCCACGCAAATTTAATAAGTCGCGACTCGTAACGAAATTTATTGTTGTTGTGAATGACAAAACAAACATTTATTTGCAGCCCGATTCCGTAGAGGCGTACCGTAGGAAGCCGCAAATAGCAATATTTAATTCATGCGCTAGTAATTTATTTAGTGGTGACACGGGCGCTGGGGAGAGTCAGCTACAAATAAAATAGCAAATACCTATACGAAAACTTTGATATATAAACAGTCTAGACCTGTTCTCCTTGATTTATCGCTTGAAAAAAGTTTGAGCACAGAGCGGCTTTCTATAAGGTATTACCTCAGTGCAGCTGGCTGATAAGCATTTGAAGTCTAGCGTCAACATATCTGATTCTAAGGCTCTGAGTTTAGTGTCTACATCACCTAACTCAGTCCAAAGGACTGCAATCTATAATTAAAAAAGAAGAGGAGATTTAGGGCTCAAAAGAGAAGGTTAAGGTAATACATACTCAGATCATATTATGAAAATTTAAAGTTAGTTCAACATTACGCTACGCTTCTATGCCCCATAGACACATCCATTTACTTTACACCCTCGACAAAAGTAACCAAATGAAACTGCAAATAAAATTGTCGTAAATGTCCAAATATTGTAGGAGTTTCAGTGTTACGTAGTTTTGCGGCATACAAAATTCGAAATGTGGTCACCTATAATAATACCGCATCGTTCATATTGCTTTCACAGCCAAATGTGGACCGTAGCACACATAGCATTGACAGGTTGTGATTTATTAAAAGTCACATGAGGCTATTAATCAAAGCCTACTTCATTCTTTTATTAAGTAAGAGGAGAAATCTTGAATGAACGTCATAAAGTCTAGATCCTTAGGGAATGGAGTGAAACCTTGACAGAGTACTGCAAAGGTGTAGTAGACGACAACGAAGAACGGGGAATGTCTGAACAAAATCAAATTAAATGATATTTTCTTAGTAAGAATAAGCTCCCATATTGCTATGGGATATATGCTGTGGGATTTTCCAAAATTCTGAAATAGTTTCAGAATTTTTGGTTGTGTGAAAAAAAAAACAAATCTTAGCAAAAGTACGGGAGTAACAACAGAATTGAGATTATTCCTTAGCCACCACCTGCCACAACCACAACATGTATAAAACAAAATTTCTACAGAATAAAATTTAGTCTATGGTTATGCAGAAATCAAACAGAAACACTGACGTCCATTATACAAACGTCAGTGAACAGAAATGTTAAAATTGTGTCAAAACTTTTTTAAACAATGTTGTGGTCGTGGCAGGTGGTGACTAATAATCTCCATTCTGCTGTTACTCCCGTACTTTTGCGAAGAAAAAGTTATTTTATTATTTTAGAATTTTTCACGCACCAAAAAATTCTGAAACGTTTTCCTATTAATAAATACCTACCTATAAAAATGTTTAGCTACTTTGATTTTTTTTCGGACATTCTCCATTGTCGTGATCTTCGTCTGCATGCAGCTTTATGTTTAACTTATGAATACTTGAGCGACAAAATTTTATTGACTCTACAATTCTTTGATTATATACCTGTATAGGTATATAATCAAAGTCTACAATCCTAGCAAGAATTCATCAGCTTCCGATACCGTTATTTCCATAAAGCTCAAAACTTTCTAATTACTTTCAACAAAAATATATTGGGCGAGACTGCAGCCACACGTTTATACAGCCTTATTTATCCCTCGTTAATGGATGGTATTGTTTTGCCCCGGGCCTTTGGGGCCTGGCGACTGACACGTTAATAACACTAAATCAAGTATCCGCACTCAATGTACCCATTCAAGGGTTAATAACGTTCAAAAATGAAACTTTATTGTTGTACTGTTAAAAAGAGTTATTGATTCATATAATAATAACTTTTAAATTAAACTGTTTTGGAACGGACTTATTGGTTTGACTTTGTTTGATAAGTCTTGTTGTAGTAGCATTTTCGTCGAATCTTTTTCTTCGTAAATATAAAACGTTATACAAAAATCCCCTTAATGCCGAATAGGGCAGATAGGGACCATCAAATTGAACTACTTTTACTATGGGACCAACTTGATTTATTCGTTATTATTTTTTGTATGAAACAGCTGGTATTTTTTTTTCGCTTTCAGATTTGGTCTCATAGAAAAAGTTGTTCAGTTTGATGGTCCCTATCTACCATATTTGGCATCAGGGTTATTTTTGTAACACTTTGTATTTATTTTCAAATAAATATTGTTTGTTCTTTAGGAAACAAACTCTAATAACATTCAAAAGAGAGTTTTCGTATTAAGAATCCCCTCAAAATCACAGAATTAAATACCTACCAACTCATATATTTGGCATACTTGCCCATAATACATAAAAAACCATTTATTTATTTATTATCACAAAATCCACAGCACATGAATATTATTAATAATAAGTAGGTATCTTCCAAACTTAGTATAATGCCAATTATGGATTTATATTTTGTTAAATAAATTTTGAGATAGGTATGCAGGGTTGTTTGTAAAACACCAACAACCTAGCACGACAAGATTACTAACATTGTTAACAACAACATATTTTGTTCTATGACTTTTCCCAAAACAGACAAATAAAAATCGACTTGCCATACAAATGTCTCGAACAACTGATCGAGCTTTGTACAAAAAGACGATTTTATAGTCTGTTTTCGGAAAAGTAGTACAACAAAATATTGTTATTTATAATGTTAGTTAGTAATCTACTCATTGGTGGTGTTACAAATAGCCCTGTATAAATAAAGGTTGAAAATTAAAATAAATAGAGTTATGTAAAAAAAAAGAAAAAAAAGATCATCAAAATAAACAATTTTGTTTTTAACTACCGAAAGTTAGTAAAAAATGGTTTTCACTAAAGAAACTAGTTTTCATTTATCTTATAGCATCCATTTGGTTTTCAAGAGTTCGATTTAACATTTCTGGAAACTTTAAAGTGCTCTATTAATTAGAGGATTGAACTTTCCTGGCTAGTATTCTTAGACGTCCCAATAAAATAGGGGCTATTATTATTAATATTAATCTCCTAATATAATAGGGAATAAACAAACTGTTTTCACTACAATAACTTTTGGATCTTTCCCACTCTACTTTTGTTTGCTGGCAATAGGGGACATTCCCGATGCATGAGATTCTCTTCGATCAAAGTTTCGTATATTTTCGCGAACATAGAAGTAAAAATATAGACATACCTATAAATATTTTGTTTAAAAATATTTGATAGTTTACAAATTGTAATACTTACAGATATAATTCTTTTAATCTAAATATACCTATCTTCAAAATAAAAATAAAATTAACATTAGAACTTGTCTATGTCTTATGAAATTTATCATATCCTACTAATATTATAAATGTGAAAGTTTGTGGGTTTGGATGCTTGGATGTTTGTTCCTCAATCACGCAAAAACTACTAAATGGATTTGGTTGAAATTTGGCACACAGATAGTAGATAGCCTGGATTAAAACATAAAATACTTTTTATCCCGATATTCCCACGGGAACGGGAACCACGTGGGTGAAACCGCGGGCGGCCGCTAGTTCACAATAATTGTAGAAAACAAATTATTTATTTTCTACAGCAGATTCATGATACTAATATATCTTAGTTTTAGTTAGCGTAGGTTGTATGTAAAATTTAGTAAAGAAACGTTAGCGTTTGCTGTTGTTTTAAATAAAATAAGATAATATTAGCAAGGAAAATGCAACTTCTTTGAGAGTCTACACAATAAGTGGCAAATTAAAAACAGCACAGAAGATTAAAGGCATACTCAAATCTGACCGGTATCCTGTACCGGCGGCGGTAACGATATCCCGATTGGTATGCGGATAATGCACTTTTCAAATCATAGCGTTACTTTACCGCTACCGGAGGCGGTAGCGGTACTGGCGCGTGACGCGAGCACTGCGGGGGTAAAAGTTTCGCCGAACACGCGGTCCATTCCGCGTACCCATCACTTCGAAATTCCATACAAATTACCGGGGTATCGCTCGGGTATTACCGCTGCCCACGGCGGTAACGGACACCGCTCCGGTTTGAGTAGGCCTTTAATTGTTTCCTAGTGCTTATAATAGTCAAAAACAATCGATAGTGAATCGATAGTGCACCTATTTTAAAGCTTAGAGAGTCGTTATTCTTCGTTCTACAACCAGGATCACCCTTCCCTAAACCAGGCTGAAAGATTTCCTGAAAACGAGCGGTCGATTAATTTCAGGATTCAATTCCGGCGCCAGTGTTTTCACATCTCTCGTAAAATATTGACTCGCATGGTTTATCTCCAAAAATAGAGTGGAGCGCAAGCGTTTTGCGGACAGGGAATATTTTTGCTCTGGCAACCCCATTCATTGGTTTCGGTCGGACGTATTGAGAGATTGCAGATGTCCATATTTTTGCGGATGGAAAGATTTTTTTTGTATTGTATTTTTTTTCAAACGTTCTGAATACATACTATGCTGTAAATAAAGTTACATGTTACTATAATTTTATGTTTGTAGTTTATGTCTTTTTTAGGGTCCCGTACCCAAAGGGTAAAAACGGGACCCTATTATTAAGACTCCGCTGTCCGTCTGTCTGTCTGTCTGTCACCAGGCTGTATCTCATGAACCATGATAGCTAAAAAGTTGGAATTTTCACAGATGATGTATTTTTATTGCCGCTATAACAATAAATACTAAAAACAGAATAAAATTAATATTTAAGGGGGGCTCCCATACAACAACGTATTTTTTTGCCGTTTTTTGGTACGGAACCCTTCGTGCGTGAGTCTGACTCGCACTTGGCCGGTTTTTTTATTAATGCTTTGTTAGCCGCATGTTACCTAACAGTGTTGCTGTGACAATGAAATTCAGTTTAAATACTTAATCGGTATTACAAGAGAGGAGACTTAGAAACCATACAAAAATAAAACAATATGTTTTTATCGACCAAAAAAAAATTACTCATACATCTTACGTAGTTTAACTCAATTTGGTATGTAATATAGAAACAATTCAATCTCCATTTCAATTTCATAACCACATAATAGTAGAAAATCTTCTTAAGTTCTTTGACATAACTATTTATCTACAGAACTATAGTAGTTTTAGATAACGAAGTGATTTAACTATCCTAGTTAAACCATTCATTAAAACATCAGCTTTATCTTAACAGTTATTCTTAGAATTATCTCAGTACTTTTTCTCCCTTGAATAAACTTAAAGATTGCGCTAGAGAAAGCGAATAATTTCCTGTATCTTAAGCAATATTTAATTACTTTGAACAGCTACTGTTAATAAAAGGAAGTTATTGTAGATTTAAAAAAATATCTGTAATGTTAAATTCCCTAGAATCTCACTGCAATATTATTATTGCTTGCTATTGTTATATTTCACTAGCTTCCCGCGACTTCGTCTACCTGGACACTTTGAAAAATTGACCTTTAATCAGAATAAAAAGTACATATCCAATGTTTTAATGTAGGTAAGTTATCAACCATACGTGTGACTGAGGAACCAATAACCAATATCCAATTATTTATTCCAAACATGTGACAAAACATATAAAATTTCACATTATGATAATTATTATGCTAGGATTATGTTTGTAAAAGGTAGATAAAATTCTTCGTTCATTCGCAAAATTATGTTTTTTTTAACATAGTATGTAGCTCCTAAGAAAACTTTAGTATGTTTATAATATTGTAATAAAATAATTATTTACACCAAAATATTTTAACAAAAAAACATTCTGAAATTCTTAAATCTCATGAAAGACTCTTGTACGCTTTAAATAAAAAAAAATATTTTTTATAAATTGCGACCTCCATCCAATCAGGGGACACCCGGATTTGAACCGGGGACCTATCGATCTGCAGTCGATTGCTCTGCCACTGAGCTATATCCCCTAGTTTACATTTGACAAAATTTGTTATAACAATGCAACCATGCAGTTTTTGAAGTAAAAAGTTCATCGTAAGAACTGTCACAGTACAACCTTGCAAGATGAAAGAAGTTTGATTGTGAATCATGCAAGGAAATTGTAAGTACTTCGTTGTACGAAGTACTTACAATTTCCTTGGTATCATGGGATCTTTTCATATTTTTAGGGTTCCGTAGCCAAAATGGCAAAAAACGGAACCCTTATAGATTCGTCATGTCTGTCTGTCTGTCTGTCTGTCTGTCTGTCCGTCCGTATGTCACAGCCACTTTATTTCAAAAGCATTAGGACTACATAGTTGAAACTTAGTAGGTAGGTGTATTCTGTAAACCGCTTTACGATTTTTACACAAAAATAAAAAAAATAAAAGATTAAGGGGGGCTCCCCATACATGGAACTGAAACTGAAAATATTTTTTTTCATCAAACCAATACTTGTGGGGTGTCTATAGATAGGTCTTTAAAAATGACATTGAGATTTCTAAGACTATTTTTTTTAAAGTCAACCGTTTGAAAGATATATGCCGCCAAAGTGGTAAAATGTGTGTCCCCCTCCCTTTAACTTTTAAAGTAAGAGGGTGAAAAATCTAAAAAAAATACAAACTATAGATCTTAATAAACACTTTCAACGAAAATTGTTTTGAACGAGATACAGTAATTAGTTTTCGAGATATAGTACATTTTCCAAAACCGCAAATATAACTTTGTCATTCATACAAACACTGTGAAAAACAAAGTTATTTTTTCAGACGAAAAATTATAGCGGTATTAAAATATGGTATGGTATAATGTACCTACGGAACCCTACTGCGCGTGGCCCGACACGCACTTGGCCGGTTTTTTTTACTCTATATTTAATATTGTTTTGATTAGTTTTTTTAAACAAGCATTCTTCTGCAATGGGTACGTATCAGAATGTAAAAAATTAGAATGTCTAAACTTAAAATCGCTAAGTCCAAAATGTAAATAATTGAATGTCTAACGAATAAAATGTCGAAAGTTTAAAATGTCAAAAACGAAAATGGCGAACGATCAGATTCCTAAATAAAAATGTCTAAGTTCAGATGATCAAAACTTAAAATGTCTAATATTCCAAATACATATAATGACTTTTAGAATTTACTTATGCCTTTCTTTCATTTAGGTACCTAATTAATTAGGTTAACCTCTGTGTCTCCGCCGCATATTACTAAAGCCGCGCATCTCCCTGATTCGGTAGCCGGTGCCAGTCAATTATTCAGTAGCCAGCGAACAAAATCCACCGATTGAATTTGAAATAGTTTTTTTTCTTTAAAGAAGGCGATTCGTTTTAAGTTCCAACCCAATTCAAATAAATCATTGTAAACTTCTATTTAATGACCATTGATATTTTAACTCGTCAAGTATTTAATACGTTTGATACTTTGAATTTTGTTATTTTTAAGTTATACATAATGATTTTTGACGTTTTAAACCATTTGAATTTTAATTTTTGCCATTTTAAGTTTAGACATTCTAACTTTAGACATTCTGATACGTACCCTCTGCAATGTTTATATTTTTCAGAATTATATTATACATAGTTGTTTTATTGTTGAAGGCGGTGCTAGTTGAAGCTCTGATCTCTGTATTTTTCTCCATTCCATTTCTATTCTGTTTTAACTCTATTAAAGTTGTCGCATTGATTTATTTCTCAAAGTTACTTTTTTTCGTTAAATAATCAAAAGTCTTAAACATCGAAGAAGTCGTACGAATAAAAATAACCATTGATAATACCTCTAAGTTTTCGGCCATTAATTGGAATACCTAGAACCTAGAAAACTAAAAAAGTACTAGAAAACTAGCGAAACCAACTCAAAAACCTTTTTGAGTGGCAACCTTGCCACATTGAAGAGGCAATCGGCTTTCGCAAGCGAACGCTTCGAAGCTTTAAAAATATTTTACGGACTAGCTTTTTGATGCCACGATCGAGCCTAGTTAGCGCTTTTTAGGGTTCTTTCTGAACAATGAGGGCTTTTCAGAATGACAAAAAACTGTAAGCTCGATAGATGGCGATAAAAAAAATGTATGTATCAATGTAATTTTTTTACTAAGTTTCGAAGAGTACTCAGGCAGATGTAACCCTAAAATGTTTCTCTTTGGAGAGATGTCAGCCAGCAAGCGCTTACTTTTCTCTGTGGTACTGGCCGTTTTTTTAAAGCCAATTTTAACACTTTTCTTATCATCAACGCCATCTAGTGTGGCAAATAGTTACTATTTTTATTTTTTAAATATCACTCTGATATATATTTCGTAATAAAAATAGTGATTCAGGAACAAGTACTTGATGAAACACAATTTCTTTTAGCACCAGCGGGATTACAACTTATGACATGAATGCACTTTTCTTTAGTTCCGTGTAAAGCTTTTTCTAGTAATTTAACGTTGGTTTATTTGTATTAGTTGTGTTACCTAATCAGTTATTCGAATTGCGTGCCGTTTTCTCTTAACCGTGGCCATGTTATATGTCATATGGCTGTGATACTATTGATTTAATTTAATGATAAACACTAATTTCCGGTGCGCGTTACTTTCTGTTGCTTAATAACTGAATCAAAGTAAAACTTCATTTTTTTCTGTCATGCTACATGGACCGACCCCTCAAAAAACTGGCCTTGACCCCTCCTGAAAAACTGGCCTTGCTACGCATATGCCAAATGGAGTGGTTACTATATTGATAGCAATAAATACCTACGGAACCTTCACGTCGTAAAGCAACTCGCTCGGCCACTACATATCGTGACCACATGTTCTGAAATACGTTAGTACACATTGAAACGGAGTGTAGTCTACTACTGTATAAAATCATACGTAGCTTTTATTTAACTTTGATTTGAATAGTATTGTTTAGTATGTGTAAAACCAACTATTTCTGGACTAGCATAAGATCGGATCTGTAGATTGAAGCTTAAGCTCTGTCAAAACATTGTCTCTAAAAGAATAGTTGTTTATTTTTTATTTGTTCGTAAAATGGAATTAGTTGATTTTTAGGGTTCCGTGCCAAAATGGCAAAAAACGGAACCCTTATAGATTCGTCATGTCTGTCTGTCTGTCTGTCTGTCTGTCCGTCCGTATGTCACAGCCACTTTATTCCAAAAGTATTAAGACTACATAGTTGAAACTTGGTAAGTAGGTGTATTCTGTGAACCGCTTTACGATTTTTACACAAAAATAAATAAAATAAAAGATTAAGGGGGGGCTCCCCATACATGGAACTGAAACTGAAAATATTTTTTTTCATCAAACCAATACTTGTGGGATGTCTATAGATAGGTCTTTAAAAATGACATTGAGGTTCCTAAGACTATTTTTTTTCAAAGTCAACCGTTTGAAAGATATCTGCCGCCAAAGTGGTAAAATGTGTGTCCCCCCCCCTTTAACTTTTAAAGTAAGAGGGTGAAAAATCTAAAAAAAATATATGCTATAGATCTTAATAAACACTTTCAACGAAAATTGGTTTGAACGAGATACAGTAATTAGTTTTTGAGATATAGCATTTTCCAAAACCGCAAATATAACTTTGTCATTCATACAAACACTGTAAAAAACAAAGTTATTTTTTTAGACGAAAAATGATAGCGGTATTAAAATATGGTATGGTATATAATGTACCTACGGAACCCTACTGCGCGTGGCCCGACACGCACTTGGCCGGTTTTTTTTAAAACTTAACGAACTTACCACATGCATTCTAAATATATTCTGATGACCTCCATGGTCGAGTTGGTTGCACGCCGGTTTTCAAGGCGTTACCATATCTGAGGCCCCGGGTTCAATTCCCGGCTGGGTCAATGTTATAGAAAATGAACTTTTCTAAATTCTCTCGGGGCTGGGTGTTTGCGATACCACCGTTGTCTCTGATTTTCATACACAAGTGACTTTGGAATTTTTTATTTTTATTTATTTATATGAAAAATTTAGGTCCGCAGGCCAATAACCATTTTAAAAAATCTTATATTATAAACTGTGCTATTATATAAGTAAAAAAAAAATCGCGATATTCGGACGCAATTTGTCGTTCAATTTATTTGTTGTTGAATATTCGTGTGTTAATAGTGTCACGGAGTCGGACGAACATCTTCTGCTTATCGCGATTCTTTTTATGTAATAGGCCTCTGATCTTCAGATCTGGAAAAAAAGTTGTATTGATAAAAAGTACGAGTAGGGAAAAAATTACAAAACCTCAAAACATTTTCGCGGCGCAAAGTAACTGTATGGTGTTCCACACAACTCTTTGAAAATAATAAAGTAATTGATTTGAATAGTTTATTGCTAAGTGATAATAAATGATTTTACAAGAATGAGTACGCGCGACGAATGTTGTTTGCAAATTAAAAATATTTGCTTACACACAAAATTATAAAATAAAATACATTTCTCGAGGAAACGCTGATTGGGCGAATTGTACGATCATTCACCGTGCCCATAATCAAACGAAATATTCATAATTCATAACTGAAAAATATGACACACATTTGGAAACAAACAAAACTCTTTAGGTATATAGAGGTAGATTTTATCCACAGGCTTTTTACAAAAATCATTTGTGTGCCGACCTACCTGTGCTTGAACTGTAAAGTGGAAACACATCTTAAATATTATGTCTTGAAACAAATGTGTTTCATCAACACGCATTTGTCTCTCTCGGAATCGATCCCAACACCCCAAGTTAGGGTCACATAAGCATACATCCTGATTTATGTACCGATTGCAATCTTAATAGGCGTCCCTAAACGGTTGGCTACTCCGCTAAGTTATTCTGCATATCGATCTAAGAAGACCTAGTTTCCATCTTAATATTGAGATGCTTAATACAGATATGAACAAATGCTTTCTTTTGAACTCAATAATATAGGTACTCATCAACTATGTCTAGGGATACAGGTGTTATTTTCATACAAAAGGTAACTTTGAAGCCTTGGTTTACTGCCAGGGAGGTACTGTGCTGTGATCTGATGATGGCTATCCAGGGAGTGAATGGAGGAGATTCAGACTGCTATACACACCCGTCTGATCTAATCAGCATTCTAAAAGATTTCCATACATTTTCATGCTATTTTCGCGGTTTTTTTATCAGTAAGGTGTGTATAGCGATCTGAATCTCCTCCATTCACTCCCTGGATAGCCATCATCAGATTACAGCACAATACATCCCTGGCTGTAAACCAAGGCTTCAAAGGTACCTCATTTGTATGAAAATAACACCTGTATCCCTAGACAAAGTTGATTGGTGTATAATGTACGTATTATGTCCGATTTATATTAGGACAGTGTTTTAGCGAAGTGGAGGGTAGCGTGGCGAGCGGCGCGGGCGACACGGACAGTGACAGTTTACACTACAGACAATCAAGTGACATTTCGCGATCGACATGAGTCAAAGACGCGAAATTTACCAAATTCTGCAAAAAATATACATATTATTTAGGCAAAAATTGCGGCGTAAAATTTAATTTCATAACATGGATATTTAACATTGCATAAACATTCGTAGCAATGCACTCTTGCACATACTTTACCGCCATGTTCGAGGACCACTTCGCCATTTTTAAACTATTGGCATACTATTGACAGCTGTGTAGTGCACGAGGTTACTAAAAAACTAAATGTTGTCTTTCGCAACAGCGACACTAACAAAGTGTCCCCCAAAAAGGCATTATTTGTTGTCTCTAGATCCCCTATTGATATCGAAACCTATAGGTACACGGGTTTTAATCGTGCGCTGCTATATTTCCCAAATTCCCGTCGAAAATCAAAAAGTATGGTTACCACTATGCCAGCCTCTCATACTAAGGGGTTCAAACCCTTTTGTTTTGCATTATTTAAAAACCAATTTTCTTTTAAAATAAAACACACGTGTTATCATTTTATCTGCCTCCACCGACTAGTTACTAGTCTACTAATACCAGCGAACTAAAGCTATGGAATAAGCATTCCGCTCAAAAAATGGCACCACACGAAAAGTACAACTAAGTGGATAGAGCTAAAAATGCTGGCATTTAATTATGCATCACAAAGCGTCTGAACACTGGTTGCTTATTAGCGACCATAATTTGTATACTTATAGATCTTTTCTGTACTAAAACGAAAAAATAAGATACGTTATTTCTGCATCTTTTTACTGCCTTCTTTGCATCTTTTACACCATTTTGACTATATAGGACGTCATTTTTAATAAACTCTCCCTTTCTATTTTTCTCTACAATATAAACTCCAATATATAGAAACACTAACGTCACGTCAGTCACCGGGTGCGTGGATGGCCTGACTAAAGCTGAGCGGGTTGTACTTTTTCGGCCCCGTGGTGCCATTTTTTAAGCAATATTTGTTTGCAATTACACCTCCATAGATTTTAGTTCGCTGACTAATACTACAAAACATTGTTTGTTTTCTGTACGCTCCAGATAAGGCAGTGTACAGACATGCCATGCGAGGGCTGTCGATTTACATTAGAAAATTTGCTAAACATTTGCATATTAATTGAAAATAAACATGGTTACAAACGAATTATTTGCGGTTATGTACACAATAATCTGTTACGACGTTAAAACAAAATTAAATGGAGTAGAAATTAAAATATTAATAAATAGTTACGGGTATTTATTTGCAAATCAAATGTGGTTTCTGGATACTTTTGAATACTTAATGCATGCATTATTAAGGTTATTAAGGTCACGGGTTCGATCCCCAGCTGGGTCAATGTTGTATAAAATGAACTTTTCTATATTGTCTCAGGTCTGGGTGTTTGTGATACCACCGTCTGCCTGTAATTTCCATCACACAAGTGCTTTAGCTACTTTGGAATCGGAGTTATGTATGTGTTGTTGTAAAATATTTATTTATTTTTTTTATATGAAAAGCTTAAGGTCCGCAGAGATATTACCATTTTTTTTCAAAAAACTTATATTATTATTATACTGTGCTATTATATAAGTAAAAAGAATAGCGATATTCGGACGCAATTCGTCGTTCAATTAACTGGATGTTGAATGTATTAATAGTATCACGGAGTCGGACGAACATCGTCTGCTTATCGCGATTCTTTTTTTGTAATAGGCCTCTGATCTTCAGATCTGGAAAAACAATTGTATTAATAAAAAGTACGAGTAGGGAAAAAATTACAAAACCTCAAAACATTTTCGCGGCCCAAAGTAACTGTATGGTGTTCCACACAACTCTTTGAAATTGATAAAGTAATTGATTTGAATAGTTTATTGATAAGTGATAATAAATGATTTTACAAGAATGAGTACGCGCGACGAATGTTACATTGCGAACTAAAAATATTTGCTTACATACAAAATTATAAAATAAAATACATTTCTCGAGAAAACGCTGATTGAGCGAATTGTACGGTCATTCACCGTACACTAACAAATCATTGATTTGCCCATAATCAAACGAAATATTCATAATTCATAACTGGATGTGACACACATCTGGAAACTAACAAAACTCTTTAGGTATATTGAGATTTTATCCATAGGCTTTCTACAAAAATCATTTGTGTACCGACCTACCTGTGCTTGAACTGTAAAGTGGAAACACACCTTAAAAATTATGTCTTGAAACAAATGTGTTTCATCAACACGCATTTGTCTCTCTCGGAATCGATCCCAACACTCCAAGTTAGGGTCACATAAGCATACATCCTGATTTATGTAGCGATTGCAATCTTAATAGGCGTCCCTAAACGGTTGGCTACTCCGCTAAGTTATTCTGCATATCGATCTAAGTAGACCTAGTTTCCATCTTAATATTGAGATGCTTAATACAGATATGAGCAATTATGTATTCTTTTGAACTCAATAATATAATGTACGTATTATGCCTGATTTATATTAGGACAGTGTTTAGCGAAGTGGAGAGTAGGGTGGCGAACGGCGCGGGCGACCGGGACAGTGACCGTTCACACTACAGACAATCAAGTGGCATTTCCCGATCGACATGAGTCAAAGACGCGAAATTTACCAAATTCTGCAAAAAATATACATATTATTTAGGCAAAAATTGCGGCGAAAAATTTAATTTTATAGCATGGATATTTATCATTGCATAAACATTCAAAGTCAAAGTCGAAATTAGCTTTATTCAAATAAACTTAATTATTAAGTACTTTTGAATCGTCTATATTTTCCTACCACCCGTTCAAGACTTTTTTAACTGACAAGAAGAAACTTATCAGCTTTAATAGCAATAAGTAACGATATTTACAAACTTAAATAATATATCGTTACCAGATAATTACAACAGGGTGACAGGATTATTGGCAACAAACATAGACTTATTACATTACTATCAATGGCAACAAAGTACTTATAGTAGTTATGTGTTTCATCATTTCCACGCATTTTGATCTTTAAGATAATCGTCTACTTTATAATCTACTAACCTTTACCCACGAGCGTTTTTTTAACATGGTTTTTAAATTCATACAAAGGAAGATCAATTACTTGTTGTGGAACTTTATTAATAAAGGCTATGCCCTTCCCCATAAATGAACCTCTAGTTTTTGCAAGCCTAAATCTTGGAACGGCAAGTTTATCTTTATTTCTTGTATTAAACTGGTGATTATTGCTGTTCTTAGCAAATGAATCATAGTGTTTTCTTACATAAACTAAAATTTCATATATGTATTGGCCTGCCAAAGTTAAAATATTTATTTCTTTAAACAGTTCTCTCAACGTATCTCTCCACCGAAGATTGTATATGCCGCGAACAGCTCTTTTTTGGAGTACAAAAATATCTTCAATACTGGCAGCTGAGCCCTACAATAGCAGTCCATAAGACATTACACTATGAAAATAACTAAAATAAACTAACCTTGCCGTTTCAATATCAGTTAAAAGCCTTATTTTCTTAACAGCGAATGCCGCTGAACTAAGTCTACTTGACAAGGCTTCGATATGTGGATCCCATTGCAGTCGATAATCTAGTGTAATACCTAGAAATTTTGTACTTTCAATAAACTCGACTTCATCGTCATTCAAATTAATATTTAATTCTGTCTGCTCAACATTAGGCAATGAAAATTTTACACATTTAGTTTTTTTGGGGTTAAGTGCTAAATTATTACTATTAAACCAGTATGAAACTTTAGAGAGGGCACTATTTACTTCGTTCGAACAGTTACTACCTCTATTTACTTTGAAAACTAAAGAAGTATCATCCGCAAATAGGATGATTCATCGTTGGGTACCCTTACAATTTATCACGTTTAAGTATTTGTCCGCATAATAAATTTAAATTTACTAGTAAAATTTCAAAATACAGTGTGTTCTTGCTAAAATCTAAAATATTAAGTGACAAGAGTTATTAATTTGACTCTCTAGTGCCTAACAAGTGTGTATAAAAGCCTAGAATCCAGTGCTTAAGTCTATAATAGTGCTAAATTACTAAATACCGTCGTGATCACGGTGCGAATCGTTAAGACGCGTAAGTAACGCATATCACACGGCGCTTGCGTCCTTTTTCTCGCGGGCTCGCACTACAAACCGAGGACTGGGGCTGGAGGCGGCACAAGCTTGGAGTTACTAGCTACACAAAAATAATAGAAGCGGTGGCGCAGAGTGGCGGCTTTAGGTATATTGGATTATTGTGACTATTTTGTTGCTTCGCTCGATCATCAAATATGAGTAAGTGGGGATGCTGCAATAACATAATCGGGCAAGAGGAGGAATCTATTATATGTGGTAAATGTAAAAAAGCATTTCATTATGCATGTCTCTCTTTGCCCATCATATCCGATAAGGATACAAAGCAGAATTGGAAATGCTCCCAATGCTCAACATTATGCTCAACACCTAAAACGACAAAAAAGGACTCTACTCCAATTCATAATGTCAACGTCGGAAGAGGAAGTAAAAGACCGGCATACAACTCGCCGCCTTCTGTAACGCCAGTGTCTAGAGATGATGTACGTGAAATAGTTCAAGAAGTTATTAAAAAGGAGATCAATGATATGATGAAGAGTTTAAGTGAAAATATGATTGGTATCATCCATAGAGAAATACAACCTGTTAAGACAGAGTTAAGAGAAATAAAAGATTCGATGAGCTTCATGAACAACAGATTTGATGACATAGAAAAGGAACAGGAAAAAATCACTAAAACAGCTAAAGAACTGCAAGAGGAAAACCAAAAAATGAAAAGTACTGTACTGGATCTCAAAAATCGATTGGCATCAACTGAACATCACATTAACACAATGGAACAACAACTAAGGGCCAACAACTTAGAACTGCAATATATTCCAGAGAACAGGAATGAGAATCTAAACAGTATTGTTAAGCAGCTAGGCTCTGTGGTAGGCTTAGCCATTAAAGAAAATGACATCCTTCGTTGCACTCGAATTGCTAAGATGATTCCTGCTAACTCTCGTCCACGTTCTATAGTGGTTCAGTTTGCTTCGCTTACAATTCGTGACCATTTCCTAGCCGCTGTTATTAATTATAATAAAACCAACAATCTTGATAAGCTAAATAGCTCTCATCTTGGATTTTCTGGAAGTAAAAATCCCATATTTGTGTCTGAACATCTTTCCCCAAACAATAAATCTCTGCATGCCGCTACCCGGATCAAGGCCAAGGAGAAGGAGTACAGATATGTGTGGATTCGATCTGGAAAAATATTCGTTAGGAAGAACGATGAAAGTGCTTGTATTCACATAAAAAATTTGGACTCGCTTAACAAACTGTAACTTTAATAATTAGTTAATAGTTGTTTCTTTCTCATTTTACACATAATGCATGTATTTGAATTATTTTGTTAAAATTCACTCTTTCAATATACTACCAGAACTGCAAAGGTCTGCGAACAAAAACACATAATTTTTATAAAAATGTTTGTAGTAACAACTATGATGTGATTGTTCTTGTTGAAACCTGGTTAAATAGCTCAGTATTTAATGAAGAGTTGTTCGATAATAGATACGATGTCCATCGTAGGGATAGGGAACATACTTGTTTTGATAGTGGCAAGGAGGGAGGGGGCGTGTTGATAGCAGTGCTAAAAAAATATAGATCTAATCGTGTGAAGTCTTGGCAGAGCATGTGTGAAGACATATGGGTTACTATTGGCACACTTCGGCTTGCTCTCTGCGCAGTTTATCTTCCACCACCTGTAAGTCGTAGATCAATTGATAATTTTGTATCCAACTGTAATTCAGTTTTCGACCAGATAGAAACAAATGTCTGCATGATTGGTGACTTCAATTTGGGAGATATTAGCTGGAAATTACCGGAGGATAAAAACACAGTTAGTGTCTTACCTTATACAAGTCAAGCTCTCATAGATTTCATTAATATTAATAAGTTATATCAATGTAACAGTATCACTGATACAGGTCGAATTCTCGATCTTGTTTTAAGTACGCTACATACATGTACAGTAACTCACACCACGGACTCACTTAGTAAAATCGAACTTATTCATCCACCATTAGAAGTAACTTTGTCGTCAACTGAAAAAACATCTCTTCCATATAACTTGTCTTGTTCAAAACGAAATTATTTTAAAGCCAATTATGAAGCAATTAATGAACATTTAAACAAAATAGACTGGTCACAAAGATTAGGGGATCTAAACAATGTCAATGAAATGGTAAAAGAATTCTATGATGTATTACAGAAATTGATATATGACTATGTACCTCTTTGCAAACCTAAAAATAGTCACTTTCCAGTATGGTTTAGTAATAATCTCAAGCGACGATTAAATGAAAAATATAAATTAAGATTACGTTACAAAAAATACGGTAATCCCATAGATCATATAGAATTAAAAACACTGAGTAAGCGTTGTGAAAAACTTGCATCTGACTGTTATAACACCTACAATGATAAAATAGAAAATCAAATACATGATGACCCCAAATGCTTTTGGTCTTATGTTAAAGGCAAACGTGGCGGGACTAGCTCTTATCCAGTACCCATGTCCAATGGTGTAACTTCTACGTCGGAAGGGCCTGACATATGCGAGCTTTTTGCCTCACACTTTTCTTCTGTCTTCACGTCTGATTCGTCTCCATGTACTGACCAACTTGATAACAAGAGTTTTCTTAGGACTAACAGCCAGTATTTCACTGTACCTTTGGTTACTGGGGACGCTTTACTAGAGAAATTAAAGGCATTGGATTGTAAAAAAGGGGCGGGTCCCGACGGGATTCCTCCGATATTTGTAATCACGTGTGCCTCAGCCTTAGTTTTACCTCTGTCTATTATATACAACGCCTCCTTGTCCTCCGGCATTTTTCCTACCTTGTGGAAAGTGGCTAAAGTAACTCCAATTTTTAAGTCGGAAGATAAAACCATGGTTTCTAACTATAGACCTATCTCTATATTATCGGTTTTTGCCAAAATTCTCGAAAAATTAGTTTCTGATCCACTACGGGAACACATAAAACTGTATCTCAGTACTCACCAGCACGGTTTTGTGAGTGCAAGATCCACTAGCACCAACCTAGTGACATTCACAGAAACTTTGATTAGGGCTGTCGATGCAGGAAAACAGTTCGATGTGGTGTACACAGATTTTTCCAAGGCCTTCGACAAAGTTTCTCACGAAATCTTGCTGAAGAAATTGTCAGTATATGGCATCTGTGGGCCTTTGTTACTCTGGCTGAATTCTTATCTGAGTGGGCGGTCTTTCTATGTGGCATTAAATGGTTTTAATTCCTCATCACGTAACATCACATCCGGAGTACCACAGGGGTCTCATTTAGGTCCTGTCTTATTTAATTTATTTATAAACGATCTTCCCGACTGTTTCCATCACTCAACGCCATACATGTATGCCGATGATCTTAAGTTTGGAAAAATTATTGATTCCAGAGCAGATTCCGTACTGTTGCAGACTGACATAGATAGGCTTGTGAAATGGTGTACTCAAAACCAGATGTTTCTCAACAAGAAAAAATGTTTTCTGGTAACATTTACAAGAAAACATGAAAAAACTATATTTAATTATCTTATAGATGACAGTACAATTGAAGAGAGGGAAACAATTAAAGACCTTGGTGTTATATACGATCAGAAGTTGACATTTGTGCCACACATGGAGAACGTAATGAAAAGGGGATCCAGACTACTGGGCTTCGTGATGAGAAACAGCAAACCTTTTCGCAACCCAAAAACTAAACTGATCTTGTATTGCAGTCTCGTTCGAAGTATTTTAGAGTACTGTAGTGTAGTCTGGCGACCTCACTACGCCACTCACTCGCTTCGTATAGAAAGGCTTCAAAAAAGATTTGTAAGATATCTGGCATTTTCTATCGGCAAAGCCAAAGAACTTCGTTCTTACACTGATCGCCTCAGTTTTTTTGGTATGTTGTCGTTATCGGATAGACGTGATTTACTAGATATGATGTTCTTAATCAAAATAGTAAGAAACATGTCAGATTGCCCACAGCTATTAGCCTTTTTCAACTTCCGAGCACCCGCCAGAATCCCACGTAATCCAATTACACCACTTTGCCCTCCGTTGAGGAGAACAGTACTTGGATCCAGCTCCCCCGTCGCGAGGTTATGCCTAACTCTAAACAAATTCAGTGACATTGTTGACATCCATCATGATTCGGTGAGTTCGATGCGAAAAAAAATACTCGATCTCTCTTAGTCATAATTTCATACTCATATGATTCTGACTTGCTCGTTCATCTCATTCCACTCACACTCACGCGCATACACATACACAAACATTCCAACACATAAACTCACACACACTTACATACCATTAATTTAATAAGGCGCTAAGTACTTAAACTTTAGTATATTGCATGCTAAACACTAGTTTTTTTTTTTTTTCATTCTCTTGTTGCATGCTGTGTTCACCTATAAGTAGTTGTACATTAAGTTTAGTATTTGTTATAATATGTTTTTGCAAAAGTATAAATGTATCAACTGTTGGTGATCCAAATAATAAAAAAAAATAAAAATAAAAATAAAAAAAAATAAATAGTACTGTCTCACATAAATTATTCGCGTAGTTGGGAAGGTCATTTATATAAATTAGTAACAGCAATGGGCCCAATATTGATCCCTGCGGCACACCCATATTGATGGGGGCTCCATTAGATTCAGTTTTATTTATCACTACTTTCTGAGTTCTATTGAACAAATACGATTTCATAAGGCTAACTAATTTATCAGAGACACCATAATGTTCTAGCTTCTTTAATAGTGTTTGGTGATCAACGCAATCGAATGCCTTAGAAAGGTCACAGAAAATACCAATTACATCTTGCTTTTCTTCGCAAGCGTCAAGAATATGTTTGAGAAGTGCAATTCCAGCATCAGTAGTATTTTTACCCTTGGAAAATCCAAACTGATTTTTATGAAGTACATGATTGTATTTGAAGTAATCTAATAATTAGGAATATATAATTTTTTCAAACATTTTACTAAGTGCTGGAAGTATTGATATTGGCCTAAAGTTAGCTGGGTCACTTTTATCCCCAGATTTAAAAAGAGGAATCAATTTACTATTTTTCATTAAGTCAGGAAAGACCCCTTCATCAATACATTTGTTAAAAATAAAAGCCAAGTAAGGGGCTAGTATATCAATAATTGATTTAATAATGCTTGTTAACTTGCCCCAAAGATCTTCTGTTTTTTAACATTAATTGTTTTAAAAGCTTTAATGATATCTGCACTATTTATATATTTAAAGGAAAAAGCTTAATTGCACTTATCAACACTAGACTCCAGGAGGGAGACAGCGATGTTGGGACAAGCACTAAGAGTACTGGTAGTTTCTGCTGGTATCCTAGCAAAGAAATCTTCAAAAACTTTAGCGACCTCATTGTCAGACTCAAAAGTTTGATTACCAGATTTTAAACGGAAGGAATTTATATTGGATTTTGATTTGCCCGTTTCTTTATTAATAATATTCCAAGTAGCCTTAATTTTATTATCAGCTCATTTTATTTTATTTGCAAAGTACTTGGACTTTGCTAGGATACAAACCTGTCTGAATGTTTGTGAATACTTCTTGACAAATTCAATGAAGTTAGGATCACAGGAAGTAACTTTTTCTGCATAAAGTTCGTATAATTTCCTTCTGCTCTTATATATACCGGGTGTGGCCCAGTCACTAAATTTCGTACTATCGTTACATTTGATGACTTTTTGCTTAAAAGTTTCACTAAATTCAGTTTGAACTACGCTAAATAAATTATTATATAAGTTCTTCTTCTTCTTATCGAATGAGGATTAGTGGCCACCTCTAGTGTTAGAGTTTATCAAGCCGCCTGTAGGGCCTCTAACTTGGCTTAACGACTGTTATCAGATGACAACAGCCGGGACCGACGGTTTAACGTGCCCTCCGAAGCACGGAAGCGCTCAGTTGTAATGCCACTTTAACGGTCACCCATCCGAAACCTGACCGGACCGAGCATTGCTTAACAAACGTGACCGAGTACGATCAGTCTGTCAAGTTCCGCCATGAGCGCTTCATTATATAAGTTATTGGCTTTAAAATTTGGTTCTGGTAATGTTTCAATTTTACTTGTGACATTGGTTCTGAATTTTTCAATACAGTGTTTTTTTATTGGTCTACACATTATTTCCCGTTTAGGCGGAACATGATGGTGCTCAATAGAGGCTAATTGTCCACTGTGGTCGGATTTAATACAATTCAAAATTGATTTTTCAAGAACCATACAGTTACAAAAAATATTATCTAAGCAGGTTGCCGATGTGGGTGTGATTCGCGTTCGTTCATTAAAAGTATGTAGTAAATTAAATGATTTAAATAGGTTTATGAACCTACTCGATAGCTTGACTAATTTAGCATCTAAGATGTCGACATTAAAATCTCCACATATCACGACTGTTTTATTCTTCCTACAAGTTATTTTTAAGAATTCCTCCATAGTGGACTCAAACTCAGAGTAATTCGCGGTGGGGGGTCTATATACACATACTATAATTATTTGATCCAGTTCCACACAAGACAACTCAATGGTTCGTTCAATTGAGAGGGATACTACATCTTTGCGCTCTTTACAATGTAAACTGTTATGTAGAATAATAAGTGAACCCCCTCTTATAGCAGATTTCCTATTAAACGAGCTAGCAACTTTATAATTATCCAAACTTAAAATTAATTCGTGCTTTTTCAACCAATACTCTGTAACACATAAGTCATTACCCCGTTATCGCGGGTGCACGAATGATTGAAGCCAAAGACAAAGTACGAAAGAAGGTCCATTTTTGATTAATTTGATAATTCTGCCTAATCCCACTCAACCTCTAAGAGAATATATCTGTAATACATATTTATCTAAAATTCTAATTCAAGTGAAGGCTTTCTGCAAATACGGAAGGGTTGTCACAAATTTAAAATTTGGAAGGTGGTCTTTTACGACCCCCGGGTACATATTGGTATTAAAATAATGAATTAAGGGTGGCAGGGTGGCAGTAGTGAATTAAGGTTTTTTCAAACGATTTTCTTTATACGCTGCCGCCTGCCGATGTTACCGCACTCGCTCGTAGTTTCATGAATCTTACTTGATTGCCACAGTCACACGCATGGTTCGGAAACCAGGTTAATGTCGTAAAAAATTCAAGATGGCGGCCAACTTTTTTGTTTCTGGGCCGACTTCGATTAAACAGTTTCTTGCTGTTTTCTTGTTAAAATAGTACCAATAACCGAGTTTCATTGAAATTGGCCCACAAACAAATAAGTTGGCCGCCATCTCGAATTTTTTAATATTTTCAACATTGGGTTGTTATTTTCTTGTCAAAATAGTAACAAAAACCGAGTTTCATCGAAATCAGCCCACAAACAAAAAATATGGCCGCCGTCTTAGATTTTCACATATTTTCAACATTGCGTTGTTATAATCTAAAATTTTATAATATGCAGTTGTTTTTTGAGTAGCAAAAACGTAGGCAGGAGGTAAATAGAGGAGGAGGAGGACCTAAAGGTCTTTCGCTTCTGTTTTTTTATTCTGTGTATCGTTCGTGCACCCGCGATAACGGGGTATGCACATAACACATCAATATCTTCAGAATTTAAGAATAAGCTAATTTCTAAATCTTTGCGAGAAAAGCCTTGTATATTTTGATGGACAATTCTTAAATAGTTTGGCTTTCCTATTGTCGGTTTAGCGCTAGAGGACGCCTCTATTGTCTCAAATGGTAATTTAAATGTAATAAATTATTACTAAAATTATTTACAGAATTATTTGGAACGGATTCCAAAGTTGAATTACACATGTCAGACGTTAACTGCTCAATAGAAGCAGATGTTTGTCTAGCCAAATTATTGGCTAGTTGTTTTAAATAAAAAGAGAAAAAAAGAGAAGAGAAAGAGCGATAATGCTATTTGTCTCGTAAAAGAAGAAGGCAGATAATATTTATCTTTTGTCAAGTAAAAATAATATATTGTAAAATAATTTATTAATGTCAATTAAATGCAGCTGTTGGCTATTATAAAATGCCACTGTATTCAAAGATAGATTCAAATGAAATCTTACATTATTTTCCACCTGTGACAGACTTCGTAGTAATGAACTCTTGCACATACTTTACCGCCATGTTCTCGGACCACTTCGCCATTTTTAAACTATTGGCATACTATTGACAGCTGTGTAGTGCACGAGGTTACTAAAAAACTAAATTTTGTATTTCGCAACAGCGACACTTAACAACCCCAAAAAGGCATTATTTGTTGTCTATAGGATCGATACATACACTATATATCGCAAATTCCCCTCAAAAATCAAAAAGTATGGTAACTACTATGCCAGCCTCTCATACTAAGGGGTTCAAACCCTTTTGTTTTGCATTATTTAAAAACCAATTTTCTTTTAAAATAAAATACACGTGTTATCATTTTATCGGCCTCCATCGACTAGTTACTAGTCTACTAATACCAGCGAACTAAAGCTATGGAATAAGCACTCCGCTCAAAAAATGGCACCAAACGAAAAGTACAACTAAGTGGATAGAGCTAAAAATGCTGGCATTTAATTATGCATCACAAAGCGTCTGAACACTGGTTGCTTATTAGCGACCATCATTTGTATACTTATAGATCTTTTCGGTACTAAAACGAAAAAATAAGATACGTTATTTCTGCATCTTTTTACTGCCTTTTTTGCATCTTTTACAACATTTTGACTATAAAGGACGTCATTTTTAATAAACTCTCCCTTCCTATTTTTCTCTACAATATAAACTCCAATATATAGAAACACTAACGTCACGTCAGTCACCGGGTGCGTGGATGGCCTGACTAAAGCTGAGCGGGTTGTACTTTTTCGGCCCCGTGGTGCCATTTTTTAAGCAATATTTGTTTGCAATTACACCTCCATAGATTTTAGTTCGCTGACTAATACTACAAAACATTGTTTGTTTTCTGTACGCTCCAGATAAGGCAGTGTACAGACATGCCATGCGAGGGCTGTCGATTTACATTAGAAAATTTGCTAAACATTTGCATATTAATTGAAAATAAACATGGTTACAAACGAATTATTTGCGGTTATGTACACAATAATCTGTTACGACGTTAAAACAAAATTAAATGGAGTAGAAATTAAAATATAAAAAATTGTTACGTGTATTTATTTGCAAATCAAATGTGGTTTCTGGATACTTTTGAATACTTAATGCATGCATATTTCGAAACACCTTATTAATAAGACTATTGGCTCAATGGAGTTGAAGACCTCGCGTTTGTGACATTTTTGAAAATGACTGAAATGTTTTTTCCCCGTATCTTCGCCATTTTGAAAATTTTCTATTAACTTTGTCGATTGGCAAAAAAACCATCTCAATTAAGGTTCTCACAAAATTTCACGCGAGTCGGTTGAAATGCGACCTGTAGAGGAGAACAGATGGACAGCCGGACAGCGGGACAGCTGGACGGGAAGCATTTTTGCCCAAGCTGAGAAGGAGATGCTTCGCACGTGCTTCGCCCTCGCTCGGTCAAAAAATATACTTACAAAAGACTATTAATATCTTTCTTATTTTGACATCAATTTGTCATATTTTATCATTTAACTTCTCAACTTAAGATATGCAGGTACTTACTAACATTTTAAGTCATTTTTATAGGTTTGCGCAGTATGTGTATGTAATATTTCATTTCTCACATAAAAATTGTGCAAGCGTGCGATGCCCATAAAAGTGTGTTGTAAAATAATAAAATAAATCATTTGACGACCTTCGTAGTCCAGTGGCTTGTACATATCTGTGGTCGCAGGTTTGATCCTCGGTTAGGTCAATGTAGAAAAACTACTTTTCATATTGTATAAGCTTCCGCCCGCGACTTCATCCGCGTGGACATTCGGAATATCCCTAGGGAACATTTGACTGGGTTAAAAAGTATTCTGTTTTAATCCAGACTATAAACTATCTGTGTGTCAAATTTCATCCAAATCTGTTTAGCCGTTTTGCGTGATTGGGCAACAAACATCCGAACCCACAACTTTCACATTTATAGTATTAGTAGGATACCTAGGTGTTAGTGTTTCAAAAGTGCTTTAGTTACTCATTTTGGGATCAAAGCAACGGATGTGATATTAAAAAAAAAGAAAAAAAACTTATAAGTGACAACCCTACCATGTATCCTTTGTTTGTGCACGTAAACAATGGAGTCACGGAAGTATTTTTTAACACTTTTTTTGTTGAAACGAAACTTCTGACAGGTGTGTATGATACGCTTGTTTTTGCGAGAAAAAAAGCTTTTATAACAAGTGATTTTCATGTTATTGTATACGAAAAACTCGTGAACAAATCTCGAATACAAAAAGTATAGGTAGTACGTAAAGTAAACACTGGATGTAAATAAAATAAAAAAAAATGCTTGGACAATTTCACACAGCACCATCTAGCCCCAAACTAAGCAAAAATTGTAAATGTGGATGCTAGAAAACTGATATACTACTTACATACTTTTTTAATATATACTTATTTATTATACATAGTAACACCCAGACCCGTCACAGAAATTAAAATTCATCATTTCAATTTCTGCCCGGCCGGGCAACGAACCCGGGACCTCTTGCGTGGTAGGCGGCATGTTGACCACTGCACTACTCAGGTCGTCATATAATTGTGTTCAAAGTTAGTATTAAAGTATTCACTTCTCAACTTAATCTTACGCGCTCACTAGATATGAAATAAATTAGTTTTTAACGGATACTAGCGCGGTTTTACTGAAAAATTTCATTCAATACTAAATAATTATACTAGAAAAAATACGACCCGCACCAGATCAATACTCAGACGGGAATCGAACCCGCGACCTTTGGATATCCGGTCCAATGCTCTGACCGCTGAGCTACCGAGTCACTAGTGACATCGTCGAATTTTTCCAGCTTGGGTTGGGACCCCATCATTCACAAGCTAAAGCCACAAACACACACTGCAAGATCTAATAATACGGTTAATTCCAAAGATATTAGAATTTAGTTCCTTTTGCAAATAAATTAATAAATATAAAAGACGGATGTCGGCTTTCCTCTCCAAGTTTTCTTTCGCCATTTTTTTTTGGGGCCTCCCAATTTCGTGAATTAACTTTAAACCAATTAATTCTTTTTGTCAAATATTAATTTCTGAACGTCTTAAAAAATTCATCGCTTGAGGATAGGCTCACGAGCGGCTTCAGTCCCCCATGACCACGGCAGCTGCAAAGGTGCCGAAACATCGGGAAAATAAAAATAAAAATGTCAACTGTCTACCTGTTGTCGTTATTAATATCGAGCATAAAACGGCAAAAAAATCACGTTTGTTGTATAGGAGCCCACCTTAAATATTAATTTTACTCTGTTTTTAGTATTTGTCGTTATAGCGGCAACAGAAATACATCATCTGTGAAAATTTCAACTTTCTAGCTATCACGGTTCATGAGATACAGCCTGGTGACAGACAGACAGACAGACAGACGGACAGCGGAGTCTTAGTAATAGGGTCCCGTTTTTACCCTTTGGGTACGGAACCCTAAAAATCAAACCAAATATCAACTTTAAATAATTACCAAAGTACTTTCAATAAAACCGCGCTATTATCCGTTAAAAAGCGCTTTATTTCATTATTAGTAACGTACTCCATTTTTAGGGTTCCGTACCCAAAGGGTAAAAACGGGACCCTATTACTAAGACTCCGCTGTCCGTCTGTCTGTCTGTCTGTCTGTCACCAGGCTGTATCTCATGAACCGTGATTATAATTTATGCAAGGAAATTGTAAGTACTTCTACTTCGTTGTACGAAGTACTTACAATTTCCTTGGATTTATGATTTAAATAAGTGAAATAGAATTCACAGCTAAAAATAGACATTAAAAAAGTCAAAGTCTACTGAATATCTGACTTTTGTTTAATCTCAAAATGTAAATCGACTGCTATTGAGAAATCGGGAAAGGACACTCAAATGGAATATTAAAAATTTCCAATATCTTCCTGAAATTGTGGGAATGCACCGTCAACTATTCAGCAAGCATTTTATACAATTTTGTTGTAGCTTTCTGTATTATTTCTTTACGCCTTTTTTGCTTGAAACTTCGCTTCTTGAAGTCTATTTTCAGACAATTTTGTGAAATAAAAGAGATGATTTCTATAAATATTAACTACATTGCTACAATACTAGATTAATAAAATGACAGAAAGCTAGATAGTTAGACCGTAATAGGAGTTCGTTGTAGTAGTAGTAAGCGAAAGAGCAAAAAGTGCACTTTTTGCTCTTTTGCGTAATTCAACGAACTATATTTTACTGAGGTTTTGTTCGTAAATAAACTATAAGAAGCGATACACACCGGATGCGTAAGCGTAAGCGTGCACGTATGCGTAGACGTACCATGACGTTATAATGTCTGAAACTTTATGAGACATGGCATACCGCTTGCGTAACGTACGCGTGCACGTAGACCGATGCGTAACCCTACGCATTGCAGCTCCCATGAGACAAACAGGCTGCGTACCTACGCAGAGCGGAACGCATTGATGACGTTGTAGTCGATGGCATTCCCTATTGGACGGCACACCGAACAAATTCGAACACGCACGTATCTTTGCTGCTCGTCACTACGCGCGTAACCACGCGCGTGACTACGCATTCAGTTGTATTTGTTTAGAAATAGTACCGGTACTACCGGTAAGTGGTGTTTTATTTTGTTTTAAATAATGAATAAGAAAAACTAATTGAATTAGTGCAAAAAAAATTGTCACATTACTCAATCTTCGTCTGACATCGCGCACTAGAGTCGCAATGATGGCTGCCGCAGCGGCTGGGTACGCAAGGGACAGGTTGCGTTGCGTGCCGCGGAGACGTATGCGTAACCCGGTGTGTCAGGGAGTTACGTGCGTAACTACGCACGTGACAACGCGCGTGTTCACGCAGCCGGTGTGCCCAGGCTTTTAAGGCCAAACTTTAACTTCAATCTGTACGTATAAATTTTTAGCGAGCAACAAATTTAATTAAGATGAGGGCACCACTTGAGGGATATAGTCACCTTAAGATTCGAAACAGTTTAACCTGGGCTTTAAGGTACCACGGTTATTCCAACTTCTGACTAACAAACCGCCCGCACATGCCTGAATATTCCGCAAAACAAACCCAGTGAAGTGTCGTGCGACTCTGCGACTGCATGAAAAAAAATGTTTATATGAAATTATCTTTAAAAACTAGTTAGTCTCATTTTTGCTCTTTTTCCTTACAAATAACAAAGGCATCGAATATGCCCGTTACTTGCAAAAAAATATTTCAGATCCAACCTTTTTTTCGATCACAATAGCGTTTCTTGTTGAAAAACCTCAGTGCGCCGTTCCAGTTACATTTTCCAACGGAAAGTTATTGGAGTAAAAAAAATCTGGTCGGTCACTCTTGTGGGTTGACCCCGTTTTATTGCTCAGTCACGGAGCGTTTCTGGTAAAGTTAAATAAGTTAGTGAATATGAAATACTGATATTAAACTAGACATTTGGGGTTGACAACGCAAAGCTAATTGTAGATGTCGCTGCGTACGCTTGTTCCTAAGACAGTAGATGTTCAGAACAAATCTTTTGGAAAATAGGTATTTATTTTGTGGTATTTTTTTACCGATAAAGACCCATTGACCCAAAATGGATATAAAAGAAAAAGACTATTCTACAATGCAAACGCCAGAATTGAAAGTCAAATTTAAACGTTTTTATTCTTACAGAATTTATAATTTTTTTCTATATCCAGATTTTTCGGAAATTTGTATGTGCCAACATGTTTAATGCCTATTAGGTACACAGAATTTAATAATTTTAAAGCTAAAAAACTATTTTTAAGGTAAAAGTCTTTTGTTTTCATAGCTCTCGTGGAACAAGCGTACTACGCAGCGCCATTTTTACCGACTTCAAAAGGAGGGAGGTACTCAATTCGACCAGTTTTTTTTTTGTTTTTTTTTTGTTTTTTGTATGTACACCGATTACTCGAAGACGGCTGGACCGATTGAAATGATTCAAACGTTATTACATTAGGTAAACTTTCAAGTTGGTCCCATTTTTTAAAATTTTGAAATCGGTTCAGTACTTTTCAAGTAATCTTGAAAAAAGCACGAAAATAGTATGATTTTGTGTGAACTACCTCGATGATCAGTCGTATAACTTCTTTGTTTATGAACTGAATAAGATAATTATTTTTTTGTTGGAAAAGGGATATCTTAAGTGTAGTTCTTTAACCGACTTAAAAAAGGAGGTTTTCAGTTTGACCCGCATGGTATGTATGTTTCTCCGCGATTAACTCACGTTTGGCTGAGCCGATTTTAATTTCTACCTAATAATATACCTACACTATCTAATACAAAAAGTACCTACACTAAAAATAAAAAAATAGTTTAAAAAAACAAAAAACCGACTTCAAAAACCCTACCTCTAAAAAGCAAGAAATAATATTCGTAATAATAAAACACGTCTATTGAAGTCGGGTGGGGCTTTTAGAATAAAAAAAAAAGGATTTGTACTCCAGCCCCACCCGACTTCAATAGACGTGTTTTATTATTACGAATATTATTTCTTGCTTTTTAGAGGTAGGGTTTTTGAAGTCGGTTTTTTGTTTTTTTTAAACTATTTTTTTTGACAGTTGTCTTCCCCTAACGCTTTTTATGGAACAGAATTCGATTTTTTACAGGATTGCCCAAAAAATAAAAGTGTATTGTGTTCAGGGTTCATGTATGTTTGTATATAATGTAAGTTTTTCTATTCCACCATAACTTCTAAATGCCTGAACAGATTTGGATGTGTGACGTAGAATCCTTGTTTCACAGAACGATCTCCCGACTGCAATGACACTTATTAGTTAGTTTTTGTAAGGGCAGTCGTGTTTTTATTATTAAAAAAAAAGTTTTTTCACATTATGATATCTTTTCAGGGGCCTCTAATCTAAAGGTATGCGCACAGTTTGCAGAATTGTATGCGTCCAATCATCCGCACTATACGCACGCCGCATTAAAAAAAATTCTGCGCACACTGGTGCGCAGAAATATATTATTTACCTACTTGTAACGTACTGACTGCAGTACGTTACAAGTAGGTAAATAATATATTTTAAATGATTTTTTTACAAAAAAAAATTAAGCGTAAGTTTGTACGACGACAGACAAAAAGTTGTAACACAATAGATATAAAATTAGATGGTGAAATTTATCTTATTTTTTCCAATTTACATACATAACCAATATCGATTTCACTAAAAGAGTCCATGCACCCCAAAGAGTCCATGCAAAATTCAATTTTTCAATATCTCTACCGCTGACAAAAGACGCTTTGTGAATTTGAATCCTATTAAGGAACATTTCCTTTGCATCAGCAAACAGATTTCAGTCAAATGGAAGCACTGAAGAGTATTATTTTGAGCAAAAATATTTGATATTATTTAGTTTTATGAAAGAAACTTTATAAATGCTTTTTTGCTTTAATCTAATAAGCAGAATGAAGTTTTCATTTTACGAAATTTTTAGCCTATTTTCATTTCTTGAAATATAAGTTATTAAATTTATAAACGTAATTGAATTTTAAATGTCATAATTTTTTATCAGTGAAATTAATGGATCTCTTAAAATGGTATCAACTTGCCAAAATAAAAGAAAAACCTGAGATGAATGTACAGTTACCATTATTGTTTTTAAGGTCTTGTAATGGGACAATCTCTTTTTCTGCTTCCCAAAACACAAATGTGCACTATTTGGTGTATACCTATCAATACTTTACGCGTAAAATTAGTTTACTAATATAACTATGATTATACAAATAAGCAATAACCATTAATAGCTACAAAGCTATATAGCCTCATTAGCCTCATTACAGAATATTGCCTTTGCTTCAAGCGCTTGGCATTGGGTTTCAAATGCACCCGGCGTTCAACGTGGATTAAAAGGGATAAGGTGCTATTCTGAAAATTAAATGAATTCGCTTTTGCTAAAATTAAATGTATTGGGTTATTTGCAAAAGACCATCAACCTCGTAGAAATAGGTTGACCAAGATTCTTGAAATTAACTATAACACCATAAACAACAAAGTCATTAGAATGAGGGCTTTTGAAAGTGACATTTAAAAATTAAAAATAGTAATTTGGCTCACTAGATGGCGTTGTTGGAAAGAGAAGTGTGATTTTTAATTTTTAAAAGACAAAATTGGCTTTTAAAAATAAAAGCCCTGTACCAAAGAGGCAAGTGAGCGTTCGCTAGCTGACATCTGCCCAAAGAGAAACATTTTAGGATTACATCTGCCTGCCTACCCAAGTACTAAAAAAAACACATTGACACATACATTTTTATCAACGCCATCTATCGAGCCTGCAGTTTTTTGTCATTTTGAAAAGCCCTCATTACCATTAATATAAAAAAATATAATCAACTTAAGGGCTACTTGCTTATTCCTGCTTTAATAATAAGGGCCGCCATTTCGCCCTCGTTATTAATTCAAACTCATAAAGTAATGCAACCCATACGTCGTCCTTATACGAAAATACGGGGCACTTTATCCCGGATTATGGAAATCAAAGGAGCCACAAACACCCCTCTCCAATATAAATATATATGTTTACTCACAAAGACTTACCCCGCCACCTGAACAAGGAATACACACCTTTGTCCTAAATATACATTACAAATTAATTATTACAACTTAGTAACAATATTTATAACTAACAACTAACTAGATAGTTTTTAATGAAAACTACCTATACCTACCGGTATTAGGTATACCGGTATACCTAATAAGTTGTTGAAACAAAGAGTTTCCGGAACCATTGTCCCTGAAAAGACGCTGAAAACGTCAAGAAATTATTAATAAACTTAGATTTATTAATCATATTTCTTAATTAGTTAACGAAATTAATTAAACGAAACCTATAAAATAAATATTATACTTACGAAATTTAATCATTTATGAGTTGAAAAAAAAAACTAAATACTTAGAAATGAAATATATAATAAAAAAAAATTAATTAAATTCATAAAAATGTGAGGTGATGTGAGAATTTAATAAGTCTGGTGGTCAATGCACATGCACTAGAATGCAAATAGAAACATCTTCTCTTCTTCTTCTTAACTTAAGAGCAGCGCTCTTGTCTGTGCAGCTTCCTCCACGCGTCTCTGTCTAAAGCCAATTCCTTGGTTTCTTGATAAGACACGACGTTCACCTTCTCTTTTATCTGTTCCATGTAGGCTCTTCTTGGTCTTCCTCTTCCTCTCTTTCCTTCTATTTTTCCTTCTAATTTGTTTGTAATGAATTTGTCGTGTCTTATCAAGTGACCGATCATTCTACCTCTTCTGTTCTCTATGATTTTCAATATTTGGCGTTTTTCATTTACCCTTTTCAATACTTCCCCATTCGTAACCATCTCAGTCCAGCATATCTTCTCCATCCTTCTCCAACACCACATCTCGAATGCTTCCAATCTTTCTCTATCTTTTTGCGTCATTGTCCAAGTTTCACATCCATAGAGGGCTATACTCCATATGAAAGTTTTGATGCACCGTCTTCTTACGTTTTTAGCGATTTTTGTCTTGAATAAACATCAGTTAAAGTTAATTCTAAGATACGATATCGTTTTTGTTTATTTCCTACAAAACAGAGGTGGTTTCAAACGAACATGGGTAAATCCATTAAATACTTGGACGAATTAACCACTTCAATACCAACCACTAGCTTTGGCAAAGTGTTACGAGTATTTTTCGTATCTTCTGATGACCTCAAATATTCAAATAAAATGTGTGATTCTTTTGTGACTTAGCTAATAAATAAGATAGTAAAAGTTCGTTAGAACTGCAGTTATTAGAAATATTTTATTATACTTCGGTGTAAAACGATAAAAAAAAATTTTTACTTAATAATAGATTTTCTTGATGACTGATGAAAAAGTAAGACGTGGAGTCATTTCAGAACATGATACGAAAGCTGAGCTTTTTCAGTCGAGTCAACAAAATGTGTCTACAAGAACCTAATTGCATAGATAAGACAACAAAAACTAGACTAAAGTCTGATTATCAGTCTCGCCTTGCTGTCATTTTAGACTAGATAGCCTAGAATCTTTATCTAGGAGATAGATAACAATGGCAGGCAGGCTGAGCCATTTAACCTATCTGGAGTTAGTGGAGTTAGGGTGTAATCGCGTTAATTTTCAACGATAATACCGAAACTAAATTGTTACCTTTTCAGTTTCGTTAACAGGAAAATAATACCCCCTTTACTTTTGTTAAAATTATTAAAAGCTATTTCTAGGGAGCCTAGAATGCAATCTTGGGCAATTGAATGAGAATTCTAAAGCTAAATTAAAGACTTTTAGTTAAATTGTAAATGTAATATGGTAAATGTAACCTAAATGACAACATTCAGTACGTCATGATAAAGAATGGGCATCGTGTTTTTGCTTTTCTTAGAAATTACGTTGACATTTATTTCATCGCAATAAAGTTGAAATTGAAAATGACTTTTAGGGTCAAACTACTTTTTAGGGTTCCGTACCCAAAGGGTAAAAACGGAACCATAATACTAAGACTCCGCTGTCTGTCTGTCTGTCACCAGGCTGTATCTCATGAACCGTGATAGCTAGACAGTTGAAATTTTTACAGATGGTGTATTTCTGTTGCCGCTATAACAAAAAATACTAAAAACAGAATAAAATAAATATTTGAGGGGGGCTCCCATACAACAAACCTGATCTTTTTGACGTTTTTTTTGCTCAATCTTAATAACGACAACAGATAGACAGTTGAAATTTTCATAGATGATGTATTTCTGTTGCCTCTATAACAAAAAATACTAAAAACAGAATAAAATTAATATTTAAGGGGGGCTCCCATACAACAAACGTGATTGTTTTGCTGCTTTTTGCTCGATATTAATAACAACAAAAGGTAGACATATGAAATTTTCACAGATGATGTATTTTTGTTGCCGCTATAACAACAAGTACTAAAAACAGAATAAAATTAGTATTTAAGGGGGCTCCCATACAACAAACGTTTTTTTGCCGTTTTTTGGTACGGAACCCTACGTGCGCGAGTCCGACTCGCACTTGGCAGGTTTTAGTTTTATTGTTTAGAATTAGCGTGATTGGGCCCCGAGGCGTACGCGGACTATATAATAAGTTTGATTATTTGATATTGCTGTCTCTTTCTAAAATATAGATAGATACCAAACTAACGGCAGCTAGTTCCTCTCGCCATGGAGTTTGAAATGAAACAAAATGAAAAATTATTTATTCAAATAAACTTAGAAATTAAGTGTTTTTGAACTTCCTACCGAGACTTTTTTAGCTGACAAGAAGAATGGGCGCATGAAACTTATCGTTTATCTTAGATAGTAGGTAGAATTTATTTGTTTCACTCAAAATTAATGCGAAATCCAACCCACTCAAGAAAATCATAAAGAAAATTTACATGAAATACCATTGAATAACAAAATACAGATTGATATTAATAGTGGTCGATTAACCTAACTTCTGTAACAATAATATTCCCTTGAGCTTAGACCCTACCCTGAAACAACAAACAATGATGGGTTTTAACAACTTGTTCGACATTTTGTACAAATAAAACAATCTGATATTGAACTGTATATTTTGCAGCGAATCTGTAGAACGAAACAATCTAAGTTACTAGTATCCTACACGGGAAAGAGAATGTTATGTTACATGTACAACCCCGAACTTAAGTAAAGCCTAAGATTTTCCATTAAAATCTAAGATTTACCAATTCTTAATGGTAAAGTCCGAAGAGTTCTGTTATTATCGCTAATTTCAAACTTTTACCACCATTTACACGGTAAATGGTGTAAAAACATGGACTTATTATATAACTAGCGGCCGCCCGCGACTTCGTCTGCGTGGAAAGGCTATTTACTATCCCTCGGGAACAATACTTTTTTCGGGATGAAAGGTACCCTATGTCCTTCTCTATACCCATGACAACGTGTATGCAAAATTTCATGATGATCGGTTCAGTAGTTAGAACGTGAAGGCGTAACAAACAAACAAACAAATAAACAAACAAACGGACTTTCGCATTTATAATATTAGTAAGGACTAGCGTATGTAAAAAGCTTTTTTAAAAAAAAGAAAAACCACCTTCAAAACCTAAAAATTAAAACAAAAACAGCTTCAAATCTAAAAAAAGCACTAAAAAGCAATTAATAATATTCAAATCACCCATACGCATATCAGTTTTAATAAAAAACGGCAAAATATTAAAAAGGCGGTACCTTCTCACACTAACACGCTCATGCCCCTACGGCGTATTTATTGAAAATACTTTAACACATACATGTTTAGCAACAACTTATTAAATTAATTTACATTTTGGGGTTAATAGGTATCGCGTCGTCTACACATATCCTATTTGAGTTTGAGGAGTTCCCTTGAATATCTTCGAGGTCCAAAGTTCAATGTCAATTAAATCAAAAGAACTACAATAAAGGTATCCCTTTTCCAACAAAAAAAAAACAGCTAATTCGGTTCATAAATAAAGTCATCAAGGTAGTTAATGCAAAATCATAGTATTTTCAGGATTACTTGAAAACTACTGAACCGATTTGAAAAAAGTTAATTGGGACCATTTCGCAAGAAAATTCACTCAAACAAAGAAAGAATCATCAAAATCGGTATATAAATAACGAAGATATGCGCGAACAACTATAAAAAAGTCTTCAAGATAGTTAATGCAAAATCATAGTATTTTCAGGATTACTTGAAAACTACAGAACCGATCTGAAGAAAAATTAAATGAAGCCCTCTCGCAAGAAAATTTAATCAAACAAAAAAATAATCATCAAAATCTATCCATTAATAACGAAGATATGCGCGAACAAGTCCTTTTTTTGAAGTCGGTTAAAAAGGTTTATTCTGAAAGAGTTATATAATTATTATCTTTTGCTTATTACCAAATTACTGGGTAGGTACTACTGGGTTCGACTGATGAGTAATTTTATTGCCGAGATACGTAGGTACTGTGGTGGTCCCCGCGGCTGCGTGGCGCTTGTCTGCTGCTAATGACCAATCGGTATGTGATGTGATACTTATTGTATCAGCTTTGATCGTCTAGTAATTTTATTTGATTATTTTATCCCAAAATATAGCTCAGTTTAAACAAATGTACCTTTTAACAAACTCGTCTGGAAAGGATGATATTGTATATCTCTCAGATAATGGCTTGAGGTGCGATAATAATTATTCGGTTAATAAATGAGAACAATGATTTTGATACGCGTTTGGATTCAATCAGAGCATCTATTCAGATGAGATCCTGCCAGTGCTAACTGATTTTTGACAATTCTCGTTAGACGGATGTCAATAATTCGCTGTCCTTATCACCCTTTTTATTATTTGATTGGAGGAGATTAACTGACTCCTCTTCTTTTTAAAACAGGTGGCCACCTTAGGGTTGATGGACTAGCGCGAGCTCTTAAATTCTTCCTATGCTATTTCTACGTTGACCCCAATGAAAGTCACACTCTGTACCATTTGAATCCAAACAGCGTGTCCACTCTGATTTAAAACAAAACTAAATGAATACTAATTATTACTTTATGAATCACAACCTCTAGCCTAAATTCAATTATAGTGTCAAAGATTTATGACAACTTCATAAATAATTCATGTTGAATGAATGACATTTCATCTAGATATATAATGTGCTCTAAAGGAGAGTCTTATTTAAGCTGAATTTGGTATCAATTAACAGGGCTATCAATTTAAAACCCATAAAATTCTAAGTTCTGTTCGAAAGAACTGTGATAGCTTTTACTCTATCTATAAACATGTACCAAGTATTTTTCAAGTGTCATGACACTGTAAATCAAATTCAAAGTAAGGAATCTAATTTTGTCCATTACCCAACAGACAAAATAAAGTATCAATCATCGAAGACGACACTAGTATATTAATTTAATGATATCTACAAAAGGTATTAAACTCTATCTCTGGAAAATAGTTATTGCAAATAATTCTTCAGTGAAAAAGGGGTGCCTATAATTGGGAAAATAAATATGAATACAGATTAATTGTTTAGAGTCATTTATTATTGGCAATGTTTGATTTTGGTATTTGTTTGTTCAAGAAAATTACTTTAATTGGTTTTGATTTAGTTGATTTGACTGTTAAGTTATTTTAATTATTTAATAAAAGGGTTTAATTTAGAGGTTTTGATTATTTTTGGAATTATCTGATGATTATGGATTATTATAAATATGTTTTAATTTGAAATTGTTTTGATTGTCTGGTCAATTTAAAAGGAATGATTTAGTTATTTGAACAATTAATAAAATGGCTCTAATAAAAACTTTTATCGAAACTGAATTTGTTTAATTCCCACGCTAGTAGGTAATTAAACCTTCGCACTGCTCACTACAGCTTTTGAATCGAGGAAAGCGCGCGAAGTCACAAAAAACCTCGTTTCGGCTGATAAAACTACTAATTTAAACAATAAACATGAGTACAAAGAGTGAAATATAACCTAGCGTATCTATTTTAGACCTTTAGCTATGTGAGATCGATGCACATCAATTAATTAATTTATTTACTTAACACAATTTATAAATGAGAAGTCTAAAATAGATATGTGTTTTATACATAATTCTTATTTCTATTTACTTAACTTATCCTTCTGCAGTAAGGAGCTCCTTCACTACTATTCATAAATAGGTAATATAAGTTTTTAATACTTCATAATTGAAACCAAAGAAAGGGACACCAATTTTAGGTAAGCAAAATTTTACAACACAACGTCTACATTTCACCGTGTCCCCAACGCTAATCCTCCGCCTTTTCAAATATCTCTATACAATTGTTAACAACAATAGAATTACATCTACTTTATCCTAATACGCTCTTCCTGTTATGAAGATAGAGTCCAATTTCTTCTTAACTCGCTTTCGATGCACATTTGTAAACCACATCCTTTCAATGCGCCAGAGCAAATATCATATCGTCTTTCGTCGTATTCTGCATTTGTTCCCGTTTCAGTTTCCACCCAATAGATAGCGTTGCTTGTCCAAAATATGCCTCGAATTGTTTCCAACATTCAATTTAGAATGTCTTCAGTCATCATCTGATTAAACCTGAAAACTAAAAGGTATTTGCGTAGAAACTGCATTTTTAGGTTTCGAAAATAACTAAGGAGATGTGGAATTATCTCCGTAGTCTTTATCCATCAGAACTGAAGGTCCAAGTTTGCTCAGCAAACGAAGTTCAGTTATCACATTTCATTTCCGTGTAAATATTCCTTTTTTTATATTCGTTTGGGTCAGCGATGCGCGTCAGCAAATGTTGCAAAAACTATACTCGCAGAAAAAAACTCATCTTCAATTTCAAAGATGTGGAATATTTTTTTAACGATATTTACGAGCTAAAATGTCATACTTGAAGAAAATTTATTGTCCCTTTTCAAGTGTCAAAAAAAAAAAAAAGATTTGAGTAACATTACTTTGGCAACGAATTTCTAAGACGTTTTTTTAATGGTAGCCACATGTTGAAATGTTTGGCGATGTTTTCAGTACTATAGATTTTTTTCTTGTCGTGTATGGCCTATGGTCCATTACAGTACTCCTAGGAAAAAAAACAATGATACCAAAGAATGTATAAAAAATATAAAAATATTTAAAGTTTTTACTGGTGAGTAGGTAATTGAAATATATGTATTTAGGTCAGTTATGTTAGCTAATTCAGTATGTTCTAAGTATTTGAAAAAAACCGGCCAAGTGCGTGTCGGGCCACGCGCCATAGGGTTCCGTAGTTACCTTATACCATACCATATTTAATACCACCTATCATTTTTCGTCTGCAAAAATTACTTTGTTTTTCACAGTATTGGTATGAATGACAAAGGTATTTGCGGTTTTGGAAAATGTGCTATATCTCGAAAACTATTTACTATATCTCGTTCAAATTAATTTTGGTTGAAAGTGTTTATTAAGATCTACAGCATATATTTTTTTTAGATTTTTCACTCTCTTATTTCAAAAGTTAAAGGGGGGGGGGGGGGACACACATTTTCCCACTTTGGCGGTGAATATCATTCAAACGGTCGACTTTGAGAAAAAGTTGTTTGAGAAACCTCAATGTCATTTTTGAAGACCTATCTATAAACACCCAACACGTGTTGGTTTGAAGAAAAAATTTTTTTTCAGTTTCAGTTCCATGTATGGGGAGCCCCCCCTTAATCTTTTATTTTTCTTATTTTTGTATTAAATTCGTTAAGCGGTTAACAGAATACATCTACCTACCAAGTTTCAACTGTGTAGTCTTAATAGTTTCGGAATAAAGTGGCTGTGACATACGGACAGACAGACAGACAGACAGACATGACGAATCTATAAGGGTTCCGTTTTTTGCCATTTAGGCTACGGAACCCTAAAAATCCACAATTCACCAACTGTCAAGGTAATACCTTTTTTTACATTTCGAAAACTATGGTTCTCGAATGGGGCCAAGAGTAAGCCCATGAGCCTTATGAGGCTAAGAAGAAGCCGTAGATGAATACAGCTTGCCCAGAAGAAGCCTATTCACTCGGGCTTTAAATATCGCTGGGTTAGCAATGTTCCAAACTCTAATGGTAAAGTACGATATTTTTCTTTTTTTTTTATAAAATTCTTACATTTACCAACTCATGTCGGTAACTTTTTTAATCATGTTGGTAAATTCTGTTTTTTTAGTAAAACATAAGATTTTCTAACATACGGGCTTTTAGAGTAACATTATATTACTGTTTTATAAGACCCAAATATTTGTTTTTAAGTACTTTTTTCCTTTTCCTAGTCTTTCAACGTCATTGTAAAAAAATAATTCAGAGTTATCTGTCAATCAATATAATTATCAATCATCATTATCATTCACTAAAAATCTGTACTTACTTAAATAAATCAAACCTAAACAACATCACATCCGTTGTTTTATCACAAAGTAAGTACAATGCGATTAAATTGACAATATACAGTGATCAGCTGCAACTTTACTAGAGAATGTATGGCAAAGAGAATATTTTACAGATTAAAATACGTCGTTTTGTACCGTAAGCGCTCTGAAGTTAATCACACCACATAGTGAAAGTGAAAAAATTTATTCAGCGCACTTGTTTACAGTACATTTGATTACAAAAAGTACATAATACTATTTATAACACAATTTATTTAAAAAAGTAGTTAGCCGAAATGGTCTCCAACCTCAGCTATTGCCACAGCCTGTGCGACACTGATTTTCAGGTGGAGCCAAATGCATCAATATGGATAAGGCATCAATATGGATACATAATTCTTATGAAAATGGATCTTCTAATTGCTTCACTTATGTAATCTTTTGTCAGCTGTTTCATACAGTGGCGGTCACATAATTAAAGACACCACTCAATTTTCATAGAAACGAGATAACTTTGAAGCCTTGGTTCTCCGCCGGGGATATTATACCATCTGTGATCTGATGATGGCCATCCAGTAACTGAATAGAGAAGATTCAGACCGCTATACACACCCAACTGATCTGATCAGCATTCTAAGAGATATAAGGATATCTTTAAAAAACCGCGAAATTAGCATAAAAATGTATGAAAATTCTGAAACTAAAAATTCTGAAACTTATATCTCTGAGAATGCTGATCGTATCAGTTGGGTGTGTATAGCGATCTGAATTTCATTCCATACGGTCCCTTGATGGCCATCATCAGATCACAGCTAGATCAACCCTCGGCGGAGAACCAAGGCGAAGTTACCTCGTTTATATGAAAATCTACTGGTGTCTTTAATTATGTGACCGCCACTGTATGAAACAGCTGACAAAAGATTACATAAGTGAAGCAATTAGAAGATCCATTTTCATAAGAATTATGTATCCATATTTATGCCTTATATTTTATTTATAACCCATACCTAATAACTTTTTTTTACCTTTCCTTCGTTACGATACAAGATAAGGTACAATATATTTCTTATTTCCCATGAGAGGCAATTATTTATATCGAAAAAGGTATAATCTGACTTAAAGTAGGGTAAGGTCACTGTTTCAAATTAAACGTGATCTGTGAAATCATATAAAAAAGACGTTTAACGGAAAACTTTGAAAAGAAAATAATATGAAAGTACGCTTATTTTACACTAGAAAATGTTCGCAATCCAGGCTAATGCCACAGTTTAACAATAAAGCTGTGCTAAGGAATCGTCAGATTATTTTATTATAGCGAAAAAGTAAAAATAAAATCTTCTAACCTCTTTCGGTAGGTCAGTTGATCCGACGTTCGCCCAGATTAAAAAAAAAAAACAAAACGAAATACAGTTCAATTTGCAAAATCGAACAAACCTATTTCAAGTTCTATTTTCAAATTCCAACAAGACTGCCAGTCACCGAAAAGAGAAAGTGAGACAATTACTTTCTAGATACATTAGTAAGACCGCGGGCGTCACTTGCAATGAAAAGGGTAAACCGGCATATGTCTACCCGTATAAGCGTAGGCCAGACTTAATTAAAGGTCGTTTCATTTCGACTGGGGTCGCGAATCCCCCAAGCCTGCTATTACTTTTTAATTAGCAACAAATATAGATACTCTTTGCTCTTCATACTGTGTTATTAGGAATACAGTATTTACATTGAATGCGTGTGTAGGGTTGTGCGTGTTTCGTTAACGAGTGTTTTGTAATTTCACTTTGGGTTGTTGATACATGTTGAAATTTTTTAAATTAAAAACGTCAACATGTTGCGAGAGCCCATTGCAAAACCCAGGGCAAAGGAATTATCTATAAGAATTGAATTTGTTTTTTTATTTTTATTTTTACCTTGCAGAAGACAATAATTAAACGTCATAGCCATTTTAATGTCTTAGGTACAGGCCTTCCTTATTGTATATGTATGAAAAGGTTAAACCATAACCCACCCTGCAGGCCCAATGCGGATTAGTAGATGTTACAGTCCGCAAATGCCGGAAAGGCGTTTATCGTACGCAGGCGAATAGGTACGACCCAAGTAACAAAATTTGGTACTATAAAAGTCCTGAGAACGCTTTGGGACGTGCTAATTAGTTTCAGGATAAGCACTATAATGGTATTGTAAACTTTTCCAGAACCCCAAATAGGCCCTAGTTTTATCACTGATTAATTCTATAAACATTACATAAAGCCTCTCACGGTAATAAATCAGCTCTATACATGAAAACCAAAACATGTTTATAGTGCTATTTTGATCTTTTAATCACACTATTGTTCGCCAGTTTGTTTGTGCTGTGCTCATGTCATCGTGAGTGTTCCCCAAGAAAACAAAATGTCATTCGCTATTACAATTTGTAATACAAAGGACATTCTACAAAACATCACCTTTGATCGACCATTGACCGTAACTCCACCGTAACTTGCACTTGCGAAAATAATTGTATCGATAAAATCACTGTGCTGATTTCAAATTTGACACTGCGCCCTCATAATTTTCGTGATTTAATTAAATTTGAATTAATAAAATAAGGACTCGTCCCGACTATGGCTGCTATAGTACACATTGGCTCCAGCCGTGCTACTTATGTGCTATCATGGCATAAACAGCGGCCATATTTTTATCGAAAACGGATTAGTGCATTAATTATTCATTTTAGTGCTTTTATCGCACGCTTTAGTCAGGTAGCAGTAACACAAAAAGTTTAAGTTATTTAGCAACTGCACCAGAAGTCCCTATGATACTATTTAGTACCATAGAAGAGTTTTCATGACTTTTACAGAACTAGCCCCATAGCGATGTTGAGGGAGCATTTAAGAAGCTAAACCGTGACATAATGGTTGTGTAAGGTACTTTTATAGTGCAGATTGATTCTGTAATAGTGTTTTCGATACTGCTATAATACTAGTACTGTAAAAGATATTTTGACGCAATATTAGTGCATAAAATAGATACATAAAAGTGACAATAAAGTCGTCTATAGTACTAAATAGTACTATAATTGCTTTTTTCTTATCTATTACAGTGCAACACTTTAAAGATTCTTTTGTATGTCCTGTAAGTGTTCTAAGAACTGCACCATAGAACTTAAATGCTCTTTAATATTATAGAACCAAAACGCCCTGTGGAAAACCTTTATAGCACAAGCAGTCACAACGGTTACCATTTAAGGCCTACTATATCACTGTTTGGTGATAAAACCCCTTGGTTATAGAAACTTTTGTTACTTGGGGAAGGACCTCAGAAATCAGTTTTTTTTTTTGTCAAAAACCTTTGTCAGAAATAACATTCTAATTCTAAAATAAATAAATTAGTGTCGTTTAATAAAAGTCTCGTAACAAAAACTTCGATATTCGCAGTAATATGGTTTTTTAACATTGAAAATGTTTTTTTTGAGGCATCTGTATAGGCCCGATTTTCAGCCAAAGTGAGATTTCACCCTGGTGTCGTAAATATTAGAGCTACGTAAATTATTGAGATATCCAATGACGCGTCTAATCCAGGGCTATTAACTGACAAATTTTTTTTTTCAAAAATCTCAAATTCTTTTTTCGAAAATCGCAAAAATGTGAAAAATTTGGTCGATTTTCGACCGGTTTCGGCGAGAAAAAAATCATATCTCGTAAACGAAACGCGATATCGGGTCGATTTTAAAAACACCTCGAGATATGACATTGGTCTTATTTAAAAAATATATTTGAGGTAAATAACATAAAAGGATAATTCTGTAGCTTAACCTTTATGAAGTAAAGTTTGCGCGGAGCGTGTGAGTGAGCGCTGAGCGCAGTAGTGTACATACGTACGTACCTAGTATCAACGCAATGGTCTGAACGACAAATGTTTGTTTATAGTTATATTTTGAGCTGTAAATGTAATAAAATGTTATTTTCTTATTATAAAAATATCGGATAGGTACCTAATGAAAGTGTTTATAAAAGCAAAACAAAAATATATTTTTAATTTATTAATACTTATGTAAAATTTTTTAATCAAGTAAAATGAGATTATATTTGTATTAAATTTTGTTAATGTGATTTTTTAATAATTATTTATTTATGACTTTTTAATGGTTAGGTGTCAAATCTAATGTAAAACAACTAAGTTAAATAAACACCATTAATATTACCCATACGAAGAACAAGATATCATTTATTTATTAACCCTATTATACTTATGCAAAAGGCCGGGCTTTGCCTTGCAGTTGCACGTGAGCATCGAAAAACTATTTCGGCGCATCTGTTTCTATTGTTTTGGCCTATATTTCCTCACCATTGCCTGCACCGCACCGTTGGATTTCGTGATACCCGGCACTTTTTTGTATAAGCAAACGAATAAACGAATCTTGAGCGAAGTAGTAACTAAGTAGGTATTTTTTTGTAGAAATTGGGATGTTGACAACTTTTTTTATTTTATATTACATAAACTAACTCTCAAAAAAAGAAACATTGGTAAAATAATTATTTCGCTAGCTTGAAAACTGCCCGAGATATCACAGTGTGAAATGCACACAAATGGACTCGCCCAAAAACGCTCCATACTAACGGCTACTGAGTTATGACGTCACGCCTCAGTAGTTTGTATGCAACGCGTAGGAAATTTGTTCGGCAGCTATATTAAATATTGTGTTTATCAAAGTGGTTTCTTAGACAAATTTGCTATACATTTTACGACCTAATTAAAGGTATAATTTATTTTAATAAATTTTATACTTTTTCAAAGGACTTGTCCACCCAACTTTGAAGGGTCATAAAACAAATAATATGCAATTTATAAAACCAAGAGTTTTACAAGCTACTCTAAAAGTTTAATATGTTTACGATTTTTATTAGTATTTCGTTATTTTATTCATTAGTCAACATCCCAATTCTAAGATGTTTTTAGTTATAGTACTTACATAGGTATATTTAATAATAATAAGAAATGTTTACGCATAAATTTTGTTTTAGTTAATTCATTAAATTCATTTTCAATGTACCAGAAGGTCGTGAAAGGCACGAGATCTGTGAATTTTTTTCTATAAAACACGATTACATTAATGCTATGTAAAGATACCAAGCAAATGTACTGAACTGCGGAAGATATAGGAACGCAAACTGAATTCTCGTCATTTGAATATTAATTTGCACTTAAGCGACATCTGTGTGAACCTAGTGGCATCAATAACTGAGCACTTTGCCACAAAATATAAAATATACAGTAGAGACACTCTGAACAAACGCGGGATTTTTATGCACACATGTATAAACATTCCGTACAGGCAATTTTAGGCCGACCCAAGCTATATTCAGTACTATTATAACAAAACAAATGACGGTAGCGTTTTAAAATACGACCAGGGGCCTATTTTTACACGACTGCCCAAAAAAGAAAAGTGTATTGTGTTCGGGGTTCATGTATGTTTGTTTATAATATGCGAGTTTCTTTATTCTACCATAACTTATTAATGCCTGAACATATTTGGATGTGTGAGGTATCGTCAGAATCCTTACGTTACCCCGAGTGACACTGGCTATAGTTTTTTTAAGTCAATTATGTCGTAGAATTGCAGTTGGAGGACCGTTCTAATCAAAGACCGACTGCAATGATACTGGTTAAGTATTTAACTTTTTAACTCTTTTTTGGCAGTGCAGTCGTGTTTTTAATATCTTTTAAGATTATTTATTCAAATCATTCATTTGGAATCGTTCATGTGACTTGCACACATGCGACGTAATTTCACAAACATTGCCACTAGAATTGTTAAACACACTAACAACTGGCCAACGAGCTATTAAAAAACACGGACTTTGTTGAATGAAAATGTGTAGTAAAGTGCACTTGACGCCATTCGACGGATTTAAAAAAATACGCAATATAAATAAATATCGACGTGTTAAAAAAACCCTCAATGTCAAATATTCTGAATGGGAACCATCAAACTGATCCACTTTTACTATGGGGCCAACTCTGAAATCGCGAAAAAAATCTGCTGTTTCATACATTTTGATATTTTCGTTATTCATTTTTGTATGAAACCAGCTGATTTTTTTTCGTGATTTCAGAGTTGGTCCCATAGTAAAAGTTATTCAGTTTGATGGTCACTATCTACCATATTCGGCATTAGGAGTTTTTTGCATCACGTACAGTCGTAAATTAATAGGGCAGACAAGAATGGACCTTCTGTCTAAAACATCATACTTTTTATCTTCTAACTTTACTAAGGAGGATCTAACGAAATTGGTGTATTCTTAGATTTATCACCTTTGCGTTTTTTGGTTAGTGATTTAGAAAACATGTGAATCAGAAAATATAGACAACCGTGAACTCAACACGGCCCGGGTCCCGGGTGCAAGTTTAATAAAACATAATATTCCAGGCTCTAGAAGTGTAAATATTGTACTTTACAGGTTGTATTCAAAGAAAATTGTTCACTTTCAAATTAATATGCGCATGCCGCCGCGCGGGCATTTTAAAATGGGTATTTAGTATTTAATCGGGTAACAATAAATTCCCATTTTAGGTACCAAAAACACTGAATATAGGGCACTGAAAGACTAAGTGGGCGACGGACTGAGGGCGACCGCATATATTGAAAATGGGTGACTTTAAAATAAAAATTGAGTAACTATTTATTCAAAACGGGCGATCAAATTACTATTTGGGCAACAACTTTACGTTTAAAATTTGGCATATATTTTATTTCAAAAAGGTGACTATTATCCTAATCGAAATGACAAAAATACCACGTTGGGCAGCTTAAATCAGTTATATAGTTACCTACTTGGTATAATAGTTGCCCACTCAGTATTTTTGTCACTCATTTAAATCTATAAGTGTCTGGAGAAAGATAAAGAAATATTATATACTAGCGGCCGACGGCGGTTTCACCCGCGTGGTTTATGTTCCCGTGGGAATATCGGGGTTAAAAGTATTCTATGTTTTAATCCAGGCTATCTACTATCTGTGTGCCAAATTTCAACCAAATCCGTACAGTAGTTTTTGCGTGATTGAGGAACAAACATCCAAACATCCAAACCCACAAACTTTCACATTTATAATATAGTAGGATTAATTTCAGATCATTCCGCGACCTATGGCATTACATCAAAAAGTGTTAATTTTTGGACGTATCCCCTTAAAAGTATGTGCAATACGCCAGTTTCATCATAACAACTCTGTCCGACCGAGCTATATTGTATATCAGTCCATTCGTACTTGAGTTTAGTCTTAACATTTGCATTCTGTGAATAGCTTTGTTTCCAAGCGTATTACGTGTGATGGAAAACTTTCTGTTTGGTGCAAATTGCATTATTACATTTGGGATATACCTAACTTCTCGTTAATTTGAGTTTTGTAATAGGGATGACGACTAATGAATAAAATAACGAAATAGTAATAAAAATCGTAAACATATTAAACTTTTAGAGTAGCTTGTATACCTCTTGGTTTTATATATTGCATATCATTTGTTTTATGACCCTTCAAAGTTGGGTGGACAAGTCCATTTAAAAAGTATCTGGGAGCACGGTAGTGCTCCCGCCAAGACGAACAAGCGAAGCGCAAGGGCACTACCTACCTTTTCTCGAAGCGCTTCGTCGTTTTTTTGAACCCTCATATCTTGGGTTTGGAATATACTAGATAAACAAAATTCTCAGAATATGATGTCAGTAGTAAATTTATTAAATATATAAAGTTTCAATTGTATAGCTTTTATAATATAGATTTTATTGATATCTAAAAAAACCCCGATTTCGTCACTGACTCACTCATGATCATCAAAATTCATAGGGTACTTCCTGAAGTTCTAGAAGCTGAAATTTGGTATGTAAGCTAGTATTAGGACACATACAACAAAAAATTATAAAATTGGACTTTAACCTTCCAACCGCTTAACCCTCATAACTTGGGTTTGGATAACACCAGAAAAACAAAATTTTCAGAATATGATGTCAGTAGTAGACTTATTAAACATACAAAGTTTCAATTGCATAGCTCATAAACTTTGGATTTTATTGAGATCTAAAAAATCCCGATTTCGTCAAAACTTACTGATAATCATCAAAATTCTTAGGGCACTTGCTGAAGTCCTAGAAAGCTGAAATTTGGTATGTAAGCTAGTTTAAGTACACAAACAACAAAAACATTATAAAACTTGTAACTTTTACCCCCCAACCCCTTAACCTAGGGGATGGAAGTTTGTGTGCCGCAAATTTTGATGCTAGAGGTCTGAAAAAATTAGACATAAATATCTGATAAACCATTAAATATTTAGTAATTATTTTTAAGACTTAGTAAATCACTGTTAAAGTAACGGAAAAAAATAATTCATAAAAAAGAAATTGTGTTCATTTCAAAACTACTTCTTTCGTGGCGACCAAGAACCTTATATTCATATTCGTGTCATAGAATATGAATATAAGGTTCTTGGTGGCGACCTCACGCAGACTTTATTTTGGTCTTTACACTGTCACATTCTACGTCAAAGAGTAAAATAATATCACAGCATAAATGAATTAGTTTTACCACAGAATAAAATAAATAATAGTACAAGTACGCACAAGTACGTTGATGTTGATCGAATTTTACACGATTTTAGACCACAACCCCTGACCCCACCTTGCTTTTCCGGTTTATGGAAAGTTACCTACAAAAAGAAATGAAATCCCACCAAAAACATTTTCATGTATAGTGTTGCCAAGACTCCATATGGCTTGCACTGTCAAAAAGTTATCAGACCTCATGTAGAGCCAAGCTTCTAACTCTACGCGCCCTAACTCTGCAAGCCCTACCTTCAAAAATCTTCACCTTAGTCAAAATATGTGGCCATTTAGCTACATGGAAAAATGTATTCACTCTTCAACAATAATAGTTCTTGTAGTAACGAAACGGCCAAGCCACATATTTTGACTAAAGTGAAGATTTTTGAAGGTAGGGCTTGTAGAGTTAGGGCGCGTAGAGTTAGAAGCTTGGCTCTACATGAGGTCTGATAACTTTTTGACAGTGCAAGCCATATGGAGTCTTGGCAACACTATACATGAAAATGTTTATGGTGGGTAAAATTTATTAAAATAAATAATACCTTTAATTAGTCCGTAAAATGTATGGCAAATTTGTCTAAGAAACCATTTTGATAAACACAATATTTAATATAGCTGCCGAGCTAATTTCCTACGCGTTGCATACAAACTAACTAGGCGTGACGTCATAACTAGGTAGCCTATCTAGGCGTGACGTCATAACTAGGTTTTTTATCATAATCATAATCATAATCTTTATTTGCATAAAAACATGGTATTAAAAGATGTAAATAACAGATAATAAGCACTTAACATGTTTAGCCAAAATTATTAGCATGCAAAATTCAAAATTTTAATACTAATTGCCTTATTTTAATAGTAATATTGATGTTATTGTTCATTAATACATGATATTCAAAATAATATTATAACACACAATGAAACACACAAATTGTGTACCTACACACAACAAAATTTATAGATACACAAACACAACACAATAAATTAATCTTTGATTTCAAAATATTCTTTTAAATCATACAGGGTATGTGAGCCTAACCATGTCCCCAAGTGCATTTTAAAATTATTGATGTTCAAAGTCTAAAATTCCTTGGGTATTTTATTAATGATTTTTATACACATAATCAAACAGCTTTTTTTGTACTGAATTGTTCTAGGAGTTACATGAAGTACCAACCTATTCGAATCTCTAGTATTTCTTGGATAGATATCACATGCTCTTTTAAATAAATGCTTATTCTGCATCACAAATACACATGCATCAAAAATATAAAGTGATCAATTATCAAGTCAGTAACTGCATTTGATAAAATAGAAAACGGCAAGAAGTCCGTGGTGGAATACCATATAATGCTCTTAAACATTTTTTTTGAGCAACAAAAGCTCTGTTAATATGAGAACTATTGCCCCATATCAGTAGCCCATATCGTAAAATGGACCCCACATAAGCGTGGTAAGCAGAAATCGCAGTATTTAAGTTTGTTACAACTCTGACACACTTAAGTGCGTATACAAATTTGTTAATTCGTGTACAAACATTATCTATATGTACTTTCCAATTTATGTCACTATCTATTGTTATTCCTAGAAATTTGATTTGCGTTACTTTGTCAATTTTAATGTCTTTATACTTAATGTCAAGTTTTACGTTTTTATATTTATTAAATTGTATGTACTTAGTTTAAGTCAAATTAATTTTTAAATTGTGCATGTCAAGAAATTCAATCAAATTAAAAATAGTCTTATTTATGTCATTTTCGTGTTCTGTCACTGTTTTGTTTGAGGTTACTACTACAGAAATATCATCAGCAAATGCGATGCATTGATAAGCGGTTGCGCTAAAAATGTCATTAATATAAATAATAAATAATATTGGGCCCAATACGCTACCTTGCGGCACACCACATTGATTGTGTTTATATTGTGATGAATACGGTACAACTTCATGTCTGTTATTTATTCCTTCTATAACTACACACTAATTTCTGTTGCTTATGAATGACTTTATCCACTCCAGTGCATGACTTCGTACACCAATCATTTCTAGTTTTCTTAAAAGCAATTGGTGTGAAACATGATCAAATGCTTTTGATAGGTCCACAAATATACCAGTTGTCAATTTTTTGTCATTAATACCTGTCAAAATAGTATCCATAAGTTTATGTATCGCCAAAGTGGTCGATTTGTGTTTTTGGAACCCAAATTTTTCTTTATGTAATAAATTGAACTTCTGAATTAGATAGATTAGATTCTATCGGCCGGTTTCTGAATTGAGAAATTGAAGTTGAGCACTACTCAAATCTTACTCACCCATACAAAATTTGTACTTAAGTAGTGCTCAACTTTAATTTCTCAATTCAGAAACCGGCCGTAAGAGTATATTTGGCCGTCATAAATATTTACATTAACATGATCGATTTCAAACATGATTATTTTATTATTTCTCATGAATAGCAGATGCCATTTTAGGGTTCTCTAAAAATATTAGTTACGAATCAGCAAATGTGACATCTACGAGGGGAATTCAAAGGATTCTCGGTATGGATATGAAGGAAAAGGCAGAAAAATCTGGAATAATTTTACTTTTTTATATAGTCCCCTGGAACCCCAATACACTTCTTACAACGCGAAACCAACTTTTCAGGCCCTCTGAAAAATTATAGTGGCCTTAAGATCTTCATAGTCGGAAAATCACTTTCAACGAAACTCTTTTTTCAGCTTCAGGAACAAAAAATAGTTACTATATGTGCCAAATCTTGGCTTTAAGGTGGTTGATGGATCTCTTTGAAACCACACTCCCGAACTGAAGCCTTGGCAATGCGCGCCGAGTGAATCGAGCACCATCGTGGCCGATTTTGGTCAACATTTCGCGTCAGACATTTTGTTTTACTCGAAGCACGATTGTGAAAAAAACCGGCCAAGTGCGTGTCGGGCCACGCGCCATAGGGTTCCGTAGTTACCTTATACCATACCATATTTAATACCACCTATCATTTTATGTCTGCAAAAATAACTTTGTTTTTCACAGTGTTGGTATGAATGACAAAGTTATATTTGCGGTTTTGGAAAATGTGCAATATCTCAAAAACTAATTACTATATCTCGTTCAAACCAATTTTGGTTGAAAGTGTTTATTAAGATCTACAGCATATATTTTTTTTAGATTTTTCACTCTCTTATTTCAAAAGTTAAAGGGGGGGGGGGGGGACACATTTTACCACTTTGGCGGTGAATATCTTTCAAACGGTTGACTTTGAGAAAAAGTTGTCTTAGGAACCTCAATGTCATTTTTAAAGACCTATCTATAAACACCCAACACGTGTTGGTTTGAAGAAAAAAATTTTTTTCAGTTTCAGTTCCATGTATGGGGAGCCCCCCCTTAATCTTTTATTTTTCTTATTTTTGTATTAAATTCGTTAAGCGGTTAACAGAATACATCTATCTACCAAGTTTCAACTGTGTAGTCTTAATACTTTCGGAATAAAGTGGCTGTGACATACGGACAGACAGACAGACAGACAGACAGACAGACAGACATGACGAATCTATAAGGGTTCCGTTTTTTGCCATTTAGGCTACGGAACCCTAAAAACGAACGAGGGTAACCTGACGAAATTTTCTAATTGTCACCTTGGATAATGTCGTAAGAGAACCATAAACAAAAACTACCCTCATTACCAACCAGAAAATCCCGATACCGAGAATGCTGTGAGTATTAACATCATTAATGTACCTATGTTTATGAATAAATGAATTCTATTCTATTCTATTCCCCTCGTATATACAGCCTTGCCTTTTTAGAACTTTAATCTTATTCCCTACTTGCGACGGTAGCTATGAGAATACCTAGTCCGTTGGAATTATAATATCAAAGAGTTTCCAGCTCTGACTAAAAAGTATGAGACGTATGCGGAAACATAAATAATGCAAAGAGCAGACGGTATTCCGTATTACGTTACGACTGCTTAGGGAGAATAATAATAATATTGGAGATGATGATATTCATGTACCTCACTAATATTCTAATATAAATTTATATTCTAATACCATGGTGTGAATTTATGTTTATCTTTTTATCATCTTTTAGGTCTCCCGAGAACCATTAATAATTTTGTAAAATGTCTAAATAATTATTTCATTGATAAATGGAATGCAATAAAGTATAGCGATTGATTTCCTATTGAATTGGCTTTGGTTAAAAAATAAAAGGTACTTTTTATATTTTTTTTATTACAGATTAGGCCAATTTAAGAAACTAATTTGAATATTTTAACATTTGGTTGTTAAAGCTTTTTATTGAATATCTTTAAAAATATAGACTTATTTTGAAATCTAATTAGTAGACATTGTACAGAAAGCTTATTTCTCGAAAAGGTTTTGATATTTCCGGTCATGTTCAAAAAGTTAGCAAAGCCAATTCCATGTAAACATTTATACAATGATATTCATATAATGCACAATAATATAATTTAATTAAAATAAAATTTTCCTAGCGCCTAGAATTAATAAAGTTAAACACATCGGAGGGAGGGCACTGTAAGCCGAAATGCAGTTTCGACTAGTTCGGCTACAAATGCTAACAAGCACAATGTGACTTAGCCATAATGTTATTTTTTAGTTAAGATAATATCTGTGAAAGGTTATTTTGAAATAAATAAATATTATTATTAATAATGTTATGGTTTGGGTTCTTTTTTCCGTTAGGTGTTTTTAGATAATAAGTCTGAATTTAATTTTATTTAAGTACCAATACTGTTATGTCCTTACAGGGCTATGTGTAGGGAAAGTACGTACAAAATGGCATACATGGGTAAAATGACACACTGCGGTTTATTCAAAACTGGCGGCCAGAAACGAGGTGTTTGACATCGTATCACGTGAATTAAGCTAAGTATTTTAGCAATCCTGTCAAAATTTTATCGCCCTGGGGTCAGTCGCGCCCATAGAAATAGAATGTCAAAGAACAACAGTGTCAATAAACAGGTGATCCGAAAAACAATTCATACATTTTATATGAAATACGTAAAATATGACTTAGATTCATAAAATATGACTATAATATGGCAAAGGAAATTAATAAACTATGTTCCATACTGTTTTCTTCGTCGATAAACGAATAAATGTAGCAAAATTTGGTTTTAAAGAAATTTGTGGCAATATCTTATTTACCTGTGAAAAGTGTGATTACTTGGATTGTTTCTTTTTGTCACATCACAATTACTTAGAGCACAAGACCCCATGGCTCCACGATACCTTTATTTTATATTCTAATTAAGATTAACAAATATTTTAAACAAACTGTGATTGCTCATTTGCTAGGCGGGACGCTAGGGGCTCTTACTGTAAAAAATGTTGGCACATGTCACTTGGTCCTTTGTCTCTTTTTTACATAGACCATGTCCGTATGATGTTAACTTTTCTTTTCCACGCTTTGTTGGTCTTCTTGAGCGCAGCGAAAATTTTTCTATGTCTATGGTCGCGCCCGAGTGACTGTACAAATGTACTATCTTTTGCCTTTAACAACTTCTGTTCTTCTTTCAATATTGTAACTTAAATCGATGCGTTGTAGCTTTATGTTGCGATGTCTATTAAATTAATATTCAGTAATAGTTGTTCTCAGTTAATTCTTAACTCTTTATTCATCTCACGTATTTGTACAAAATGACATACTTTTACTCCGGACAAAATGACCTATATTTTGTCCCTACAGATTTATGAAGTTTAAATTTTCATTTAAAAATATTGAATATGCTGCGCTAAAAAAAATGAAATCTGAAAGTCAAACGAAGTCATGAATCTATACAAAAAGCAAACGACGATGTTTGTGCTTGTATTTATTGTATGACGGTGACATATGCACCAAAATTATTTAAAGGTCTTTAATGTACCACATGAAATGCAATAAATATATTCTAATTCTAAATCATAATAATTATTGTTATCATTTATTTATTTATACAAAATGTTACGTTCGCAAAGAATTTACAGTTATCTATGCAGATTTTTTGTATATTTTCTATAATAACACTGCCTCCACTAAAATAAGTTTGGGCATAAATAAATAAATACTTAATTTAAGCATTTATTAAACATGTTTTAATACCACCAACGCTAATCATTATTAATGGATGTAGATACTCATATTAAAACACCAATACAGTACTAATATTATATTCTGTGCCAATACATCAAAACCTAATTCTACTTTATGTGATTTCGAATAGTCGACAACACTTCGTAAGTATTCAACTACAAAGGCCATATTCTGTAAGATAAACAGTTTACTTATTCAGCTAAGCTATAAAAAATACTTAGATTACACCGCGGTGGAATGGATGCGTCAATACAAGATTGGAAGATAATTTGATGTACTATGGGCAACAGCATCGCTTAACCAGTTTGCAACAAAATTCGTGTGCGTGCGTATCGCCCCTGCACGAACTAAACGTATGTGACAGCGGGCGCGGCATGCAAGCGATTTTAACCTTAGCAGTGGTTAAGCGACGCTGTTGCCCACGGTACATACTATAAAGAGTATTGTTATAATATTATCAATTTCTTACTTATGCCCATTGTGTGTCCAAGTGCAAACTGTCTGCCATGAATGAGCATGATGAGCCAAAAAAAGTCTTGTGTCTTTTCGCGCGTAGAAAAATATATTTTTTATAAGGATGAAACAAATAATAAATTGTATAAACTATAGTAAGTATTTTTTTAAAGTTTGTCACAATAACATCAAGACATTTGTTTAAAAAGTGAGGAATGTGTACAATAATCAAGAAACACCAGTTTTTAGTTGTTATAATTATGAGAATATTTTCTATTATACTAACACGCGCATTCTCGAGCAATCTAGCTGCTCTGTTTCTTTATAGAACGGACTTATGACTTAATAAGTTCTATAAAATTATCTTTCATTCTATCACGGTGTAAATTAAGCCTAAGGCGTTTAGTACTATTATATATTCTGTGCCTAAGGGTCGAACTACATTCTGTACAGAATGGAGGTGACACGGGTCTTTCATTCCCGCCTTACATAGAGTGTTGTCTGTGTTTACGCACTGATTTACGGGTTTTAATATATTCACATATTCTATGGCTGACATTCATGAGATACGAGGTAAGTCTTTAGGCTTCTATTGATAGGGAATATTGGCAAACCCATAAATAATTTGAGTTTTTTTATAGAATACCGGACAAGTGAGAGTCGGACACGCGCACGAAGGGTTCTATAACAAAAAACCAGTCAAGAGCGAGTCGGACTCGCGCACCGAGGGTTCCGTACCATCCATACCATAATTGCACCATTAGACCACACTGCAGGGTAAAATAATAAAATTAGTATTGCAGTTTTAGGTCAGTGCCATCTCTTGACCGATAGTGGAACTAATGTTAACTTTTTTAGAAATTTGATAATATCTAAAAAAGTGTGCGATATTAAGACATCGTTTTATTTTTCCTGTAATCTTTATAAAAACTGCTATCACATAGAATTATTTCAGATTTTTTTCTTTGCAAACTTCGGAGATAAGGGGGGGGGGGGGGGAACGGTATTTTTTTTTTAATTTTTCATCATAAATAAAAAACTATGCGGTCTAGAAAAAAAAGAAAAAATGATTAAAAACGTGCAAGCGGCGTTCTTTCATATGATACCCCACATGCCCTAGTAGCCCCACTTAAAATTTTTAAGACCCCTTTTCAGGCCCTGCGGTAAAAAAGATATTTTATTTTTTTATTTATTTCTTATTTGCAAAATAGTTGGGCAAATGTCATCTTAAACTATTCCAAATTTCAAGTTGATACCTTTAGTAGTTCTCGAGATATTCAGCTGTGACAGACAGACAGACAGACAGACAGACTGAGTCACACCATAAGGGTTCCTTTTTTACCATTTTGGTACGGAACCCTAAAAACAAAAAGAACGTTTGTTTTATATGTTCAAAAGAAGTGAAAATTTCAACTGTCTAGCTATCATGGTTCATGAGATACAGCATGGTGACAGACAGATAGACAGTCAGACGGACGGACAGTGGAGTCTTAGTAATAGGGTCCCATTTTTGCCATTTGGGTACGGAACCCTAAAAAGGACTGAAGTAAGGTTACAAACGTTTTAACCTCATTTCGTCGAAATATAAATTTAAAACTTTTAAAAGCGAAGTGGCGGGCCAAAATTAGACCCTTTTCAGCCGCAACACGGGCCACAGTATACAAACTTAAACAGAACCGAGTTTCAAACGGCTAAATCTGGTAGCGAGGAATTTCACGGACGTATGCGTTTATGATGTGCATTTCGTAGGGCTGCCAATAACTTTTAAATTATTACTACCTTGAAATCGGTGAGCATGTATTTGTGATTAAATAAGATGAAACGAAAAATGAGAAAGGCGTGAGCGTGACTGACATGCCCTTTATACACAGACCATACAACAAGGTGCCTTTATAGAATAGAACTGTTTATGTGTACCTGGTCGGTAATCTATTACTTACTTACTTAATGAAGCTAAATTATATTTTGTAGCCAACACAAATGACTACTTGCCTAGGTACTTTACTATTTAAGGCGAGGGTAGTATACGATCTGACAAAAAGATTAAATGTTTAAGGTTCCAGTGTGTGACGAAATTATGTAGAATTTCTACTACACAAAAATGACTGAAGACTAAAAAAGAAACAAAAAAAACAACAATAACCGAAATAGAATAATGAAAAATAGCCGTCAGATTTTGTAATGTTCAACGACAGTGACATTATTATCACAGATCACTAAAATACTGTTATTTTTACAAAAAGGCTAGCTTTTTTTATTCTTCTAACACAATAGCCGGTTAGATTTTTTTAATTAAATGATTCAGTCTTACAAAAGTCAATTAAAATTTACCTGGCGAAAGCTATGCAATAATCAACCATATTGTAAAGAGATAATGAAAGAGTAGATTTCGAACTGCCTCACCTTAAAGTTATTTGTTTCAGGTATACCTTACAGCATAATAATATCTGTTTGTCACGGGGTGAATAAAGGTACGTATTTTCTTTATTTCGCTTCTGAAATTCGAATTTAAAAAATCTTTTAAGAACTCTAATAGCTCTGTTTTTATCAGTTATATTCTAATATATATTATCATAGGTATTTCATATTTGGCAATAAATCAAGGCTGACAACCCTGCAGTACAAAGCCTTTTGTGGACAATACTCGGACGAATGATTTCGTGCGACGGCGTACGGTGGGCTATGAACGTAACTCATCTACGATAATTAGGACACGGAGGCGGCCGAATGCAGCCCAACACTCCATTTACATGCTTTGCAAAACAACGCATGCTCCTACGATAGGTCTGTATAATTTGCGGTAAAGTTGTTTCCCATTGATATACCTTATTGATAAGTATGTATAAAACATTTTGTCGTAACGTATCTTAAACTTTATTGTCCAGGACTCTATTTATTTACTCACTTTGTTCTAGGGTCCTGGCTGTGTGTCATGTTATGGATATGAACTCTCTGATCTGGATACGGTAACTTGTTACGATCTCAAAACCGAAATTCTATTTGGCGTCCGGGTGTGGTCCGGGCACCGGTCTCGCACACTCTAATTAACCCCTAATGCCGAATATAGTAGGTAAAAGATAAAATATAAAGAAATATTTATTGGCCTCAAAGAAAACATGAACATAAATATAAAAAATCAGAAAAAACAGAAAAGAGATTACTAAATTATAATAAGGTACTTAAAGATTAAGGGTGAGACCAAAGGGTAGCTGTCTCAGCTGTGCTTTTGCGGCATTGCGCAGAATGCCGCAGAAGCGCTGGTTTTCAGCCAGCTCCCTGGACGAGATGTGGTGCGGTGACACAGTAAAAGAAGGAAGAAGCGGATTAAATAGACATAAATACTTTAGAAACAGGAGCACAACATAAAATTAAAATTGAATCAACTAAATAAAAAACATAAAAAAGTATCCCTTTAGGTAGGGAAAAAATACTGCTGTTTCATACATTTTGATTTTTTCGTTATTAATGTTTGTATGGTATGAAACAGCTGATTTTTTTCGCGATTTTAGAGTTCAGTTTTTTCTACCATATTCGGCATTAGGGGTCATTTTGAAACACGTTGTAGAAATAATTTTATACCTGTTTCGGGTACGGTTAGAGATATGAAATTATTTCGGATTATCTGTTAGTTCATTATCATCATCATATCAGCCGTACGACACCCACTGCTGGGTATAGGCCTGCCCCAAGGATCTCCACGACGCTCGGTCCCGCGCTGCCCGCATCCAGCGGCTTCCCGCGACCTTCGCCAGATCGTCGGATCACCTGGGTCGGGGGCCTACCCACGGAACGTCGTCCGGTGCGGTCGTCTGTTTGTTCCGTTACGGATATTTGATTTTTAAGAAATTGTTATAGTAAAACAAGTGTGTTGGCCATCCGAGCCAACACACTAGTTTTACTATATAACAATTCATATTCATAGGTAAGAAAATCTGTCACAATGTGTCTCATTTAGATTCCGCCCTTACCCAAAATTTTCCACAACTTTTATATCGGATTCGGTTACTGTTACGGATACATTTTTATTTCGGTTATCCGATAGTTTCGGTTACAGTTACGGAGCTCTTTAACATCCCTGTCTAAGATCTTCATGACATAAAACGTGCGTAATTGCTATAATTTTTATGTGATATTGTTTATTCAGAATATTTTTTTTAAGTTAGAAATAACAGTTTTGACCATAACTCAAACACAGACACGTTAAGCAAAGGACATGTCCCATCGCGCCTATGTCATTTGCCTCACAATTCTCAAAAAATGAAAGTCTATCGCGTCTTAATCAAAGTAGTATGTCAAAGTAGGTGTTTTACTCTAGAATCAGATTAATAATTATTTTCTGCATTAAAAAGTGGGATTTTTAAGTTAAAACGCTATTAAATCACAATTTTTTATCATGATAATACTATTTACTTACATTTTTTCACAAAATACTTCAGAAAACAACTTAATGTTTTTGTAATTTTTTTTTAATATAAAACAATTCTTGACTGATACTATACCTAAATGTAATTAGCATTTTTTATTATGAAAGTAATGAAATAAAATGAAACTGGGGCAACGCTGGGACATCTCCTTTCTTTAACAGGTTAAAAAATGGTTTTTTTTTCGCAAATATGCAAAGGTTACGTTTACGACCGTAAAAAGTTTTACTGACATGACATGCAAAAGCACTTTGCAGCCTGAAAACGAAAGTTTGTATGGCTTCCGCTTAGAGGAACAAAAACGTATGGTAAATACCTCCACTAAAGTTAAACGTAAGGCGTTGGAAAGTAAAATGTTTGTATTTAATGGAATTTTTGTAGTAAGTAGCTTTGATATCCAAAGAAGGTATAAAGACAATTAATGTTAATGAGACACAATGTTCTTATAAAGTCACAGTTTTAATTTAATTATAATAATTCTAAACGCAAAATGAACATTTTGCAATGTAAAGTATTCTCAGTACATAGAAAGTAACATATATAGTAATACGCTGCGGGTAGTTAGTTGCCCGTGATCTCTGTCAGACGCATCAGTTTGGGTTTCGCTTCGGTGAATCGAATTAATTAATAGCCATGTTATTATTATATTTAAAGTAAATCCCTTATATTAATTTAATGCGGAGTGTTCAGTGACAAACAAAATTGTATGAGGTGGTTTATGCAACATCAAGAGCTATGTACGTGGTCGCCTCAAGAGGTTTTCCAGACATCCATGCATGAATAAATTATTTGGATTGCTGTGAACTCGTGGACCTCAGGTATATTTATGTCGTATTTAGAAACATAATTTTCTGGGAATTTATAATAATACTCGAAGTGCTTCGGCTACACCTAGATTTAGCCCGCTAAAACTAGGCGTAGCTGATAGCTCTTGGTTAAGCCTAGGTGTAGCCGATTTGCTTGCGGCAAATACTAGGTGTAGCCAGTTAAAACTAGGTCTAGCCTACTTTGTGCTTCTACTTAAGGGAAGTAATTTATGGGGTATTAAGAAATAGTTATTTCTATTGTCCGTTAAAAATAAATAATCACGAAATTTAAGGCTAACGCTTCGCTCTCGTTTCACATTTTTAACATATATTCGAGAAATGAGTAAAACAAGTTATAAAAGTCTGAAACGGGTGGTAGTAAAATATAGATGATTCAAAAGTACTTAATTATTAAGTTGATTCGAATAAAGCAATTTTTGTCTATGACTTTGACTAAATCGGTTATACCTAGTTAAAACTGTTGGTTAAAACCAACAGAAATCGGCTACACCTAGTTTTAGCCGGCTAAAACTAGGTCTAGCCGCACTTTAGATATAAAGCGTTTCGTAAATGCACGTAGATTATAGACTAATTTCTCATTATCATTAGTCAATACAATCGAAATGTATATTGGTCGATGGTCAATACATTACTTTTATTTAAATAAGTTTATTTAAATAAAAGTAATGTATTGACCATCGACCAATATAAATAAGTTTATTTAAATAAAAGTAATGTATTGACCATCTACCAATATACATTTCGATTGTATTGACTAATGATAATGAGAAATTAGTCTATAATCTACGTGCATTTACGAAACGCTTTATATCTAAAGTGCGGCTAGACCTAGTTTTAGCCGGCTAAAACTAGGTGTAGCCGATTGCTGTTGGTTTTAACCAACAGTTTTAACTAGGTATGACCGATTTAGTTCTTCTTAAACAGAAATACACCAATAAAGAAAAATCTCTGAAAAAGTGTCCTATAAGTGTACTATCAGTCCAACACAACTGTAGACTAAAAGTGGTATCGAGCTGTTTCATTCCACTTTCAATTAACTTGCGCTTGCAAAGGAATCAATTTGCGTTCAACTAACAGCTTGCCGTCGTTATTCGATTACGTTCTTTACGCTGTTTAACCTCATTTGTTTTACTTTACTTGTACCTAATAGAGGTACATAATTGATACTCTATCAGTACTCTACTAAAGTTTGCAGAGTTTGTTTTTCTTTGCAATGTCTTAATAGTTAAAGGTAAGATGGTAGTTTAAATTGATATTCTTATACTATCAAAATATTTGTTTTTCTTTAGTTTTCCTAAATGTGGGGATAAGTAAAAATCAAATAAATGAAGAGATAGACAAAAAATAAGACAAATGTTTAAAAAAAAGTTTTAGGTAACTAAATAATTCATTTGTTTTGGCCTAATAAAAGCCTATATTTGGCCATTTTAATTTCAAATCGGCTGCAGTAGCTTTTATAATAAGTCTTTACCAATGAAATTGCCGATTTGTAAGGAGAATTTTCAAGAAGTTGCATTTTTCATACTAGCATTTACTTTGTTTATGAACAACATGAATACTCATGTAACAAAACTTTTATGTACTTACTAATGTTTGAACACTATGTTACGTAACTTATTTCATTTACAATAAACGAATAAAAATTAGTTTTGGTTAAGTTACAACCCCACTGGTCACCCTTTTTTGCTCATAAAAAAATGGTCACTTTTAAGATCTTTTTAGGGTTCCGTACCCAAAGGGTAAAAGGGGACCCTGTTACTGAGATTCCGCTGTCTGTCTGTCTGTCTGTATGTCTGTCACCAGGCTGTATCTCATGAACCGTGATAGCTAGACAGTTGAAATTTTCACAGATGATGTATTTATGTTGCCGCTATAACAACAAATACTAAAAAGATAATAAAATACATATTTAAGGGGGGCTCCCATACAACAAACGTGTTTTTTTGGCGTTTTTTGGTACGGAACCCTTCGTGCGCGAGTTCGACTCACACTTGGCCGGTTTTTTAATGTTAAGAAAGCTAAAATAAAGGACTTTATTTTTACTAATGACTATCATGGTCATAATTCGATATAATATCAAGATATTGTTGAATATTTTAAATCATAAAAGTTTTTATCTACACTCACAACGTAATGTTCCAAATATGATTTCAAAAAAGATTGTATAAACACGTACTTTATTTTCGAAATAAAAAATAGTAGTTTGTTACACAAGGGATGTAAGTGAGCTATTACAGAACAAGATCCAATTTGGCGCCCGTGCGAGCGCAGCTCGCAAAGGGCGCTAATAGTTCGAGGGTGTAATAGCTACTTACAACCGAGGTAAGCATACTATTTTACATCATTCATGCGAGGTAATAAAAATAAAAACATTAAAACAAAAATAAAAATAAAACGTTAAAGGGTTATTACATTAAAAACTCGTGGGGTTGATCAGACCATTAAACTGAACAACTTTCATTATGGGACTAAGCTCTAAATCACGAAAAAAAATCAGCTGTTTTTGCATTGCAGAATTTTGCATACCTAGTTTGAACTGAAATTAAATGCCGCCATTTTCATTGTTTTTTTTTTTTTCAGCCAAAAGTTTCGTCAGTTTATAATAAAAGAAAAGAGATTGGTTCACTAAGGAGTTTTAAATGCTTGAATTGTAAAGTAACTTTACAGTTAAAGCATTCACCATCCTTGAATTGTAAAGTGATTTGAAAATGGAACGTTCTATCTAAACAATGCACTGTGTTGCACATGCCAACTTACACAGCCTCATACTATATAAGTAAATCCTAGTTACCGAGCAAGTATGATGTAAAAACTCATTACAGTGCAGCACAGTGCAGTCATCTGCATCATAAAATAACTTTTTAATTTTTTACAGCACACTTTTACTTTTTAATTTATTGGCGCGTATAGGCTTATTGTAATATCTATAGAGGGCTCCACACTCGCGCCGCGAAAGCCCGCGAAGGCCGCGAACCGCGAGTGTGGAGGGTTTCGCGGCTTCGCGTATGGGCTTCGCGGCTTCGCGTTCGCGCTTCGCGGCGTCCCCGTCCGGTGGCGGTTTTTTGGTCCGCGTCAAAGAACTTGTGTGCCGAACTAATGTTGCCGTGATTCACGGCCGCGGTTCACGCGCGAGTCTGGAGCGCTATATTTTTCGCACCGTTTTCATGCGCAAACCGCGCCCGTGATTCGCGGCCGCGGTTCGCAGCGCGAGTGTAGAGCCCTCTTGGTCTGTGGTGCGGGGCCGCAAAACAAAAAAGTTATGGTTTAAATTTTCACTTTTTGTTGTAGGTTCTGAATTTCGTAGGACTTTTTTATTCTTGCTTTAAAATATCTGATAGCAGTGAATGTGATAAAAAATTGACTCCGCCCGACATTTTAGATGCAGCACGGAAATTACTATTATATCAAGGTAGTACGGTAATATCAGCAAAGTCTCTCTCTTTTTTTAACTCTGATCTTTTATTTAAGTAGTAGGTTCAATCCCGAATTGTATGAGTGTAGATATAGTAGTGTATGAAAGTGCACATAACTAGGTATTAAAACACTCGTGTGATACTATTAAAAACCTCGCTTACGGCTCGGTTTTTAAACACACACTCGTGTTTTAATACCCCTCTTTATACAGGGTCATTTTGAACTTACCATCCAAATTTTGAGGATATGTTCAGTCCATGAAACTGAACAACTTTCTCTAAGGAACACATGGTCAAATATGTAAAATAAAAATCGACTTTCCATACAAATCAAAGAGATCACGTGATCAATTTAGTATGGGAAGACCAAAATTTTCTGGCGAAATTTGACACATGTTTCTTAAAGAAAGTTGTTTAGTTTCACGGACTGGACACATCCTTAAAATTTGGATGGTAAGTTCAAAATGACCCGATATATCAATTTCATAAACTACTATTATTTTCTCTGTATGTTCAAAAATATCGGCAATTTAGGTAAAGACCTAATTATCATTCGAAATAATTTTGTAATAATTTTCATTCTAAGGTTTACACCAGTGTCTAATTTTCCACCCTTTAGTTGTATGACTCCCCGCTTCTACATACAAAACGTAAGACCAATCAGTCTTCTAGATCACATTGAATTTCAATGATAAATTGCTGCGCCAGTAAACAGAGTAGGCGTGGAATAATGACGTCAGCCAAAAAGTAATTTCGCCCGTGACGTCGCAAGTTTCTGGCCAGTCACCCAGATGATAATTAACTGTTTTGTTCATTTGACCTTTGAGGTGGTGATAAAACCATTTGTTTTAGTGCTCCAGAAACCTTGTTTGGGTTTCGGTTTCTTTCCCTTCATACGCATCTCACTAGGATACCAACGGTGACGAAACCAGTGATACCAATATTTATTATACAGATGTATGGAGGGTTATACGACAGTATAAAGTACAGTAGTTAAGCTTAGCACTTGCACGCTCAAGCAACGCACACATAGACACCTCTCACCGACACTGTATAACTGGAATCTCAAACCAATCTCAAACCAGGGGTGCGATTGCGTAAGTTAATCGTATTCATTTTACAGTTCATATTGTATTCCATCGGCTGCAATTTGTATGGGATGACATAATTTACGATCAATATGAACTGTCAAATTAATACGATTGACTTTACGTAATCACCTAGCTGTTCGAGTATGTTACGCAGCAGTGAGAGCTGTCTTTGTGTGTGTGCGATGCTCGAGCGCCCGTAGTACTAAGCTTAACTTGTGTTAGTCTATTTTATGGCTATACCCTCTACGATTCAGGTGAGGTGTCCACTTGGTTGCGCAACCAATTTGAGGACGGCAAGCGAATCATTCTCACTGGTGGTGCGAGCGTGGCCATGATGTCCTAGTGAGATAGGGCCCTTAGCCACAGGGGGTCAATTACGAAAAGTTTAATGCGATACATGCAGCTGCGTCCGCGCTTCGTTTTGATTGTTTCCTTAATAGGAATCGCGTATGCAATATCGCAAAGTTCGACAGTATTTCTCTAGCGGATCTGACATCAATTTCGGTCAACTGGCTACGATAGCCAAATTCAAAATGTTTGTAATTGCTACAACCGACGAACTGCGGACAACTTTCGTAGCTAAGTCACTGCGTTACGCAATTGCGTACGTTATTTTTGTAATAGGCCCCAAGATTACTAAATAGTTACTACGTCCATATTAGCTTTGAGGATTAGTGATTTGCCATTGCATCGATGCTGCATCACGTTTTGGTGACTCTGCATTCAATCTCTGCGATTTAAGGGATTTTGCGTTACGTTTTTGCAATTTATTTCGTTCGGTAGAGATATAAAAAACCGGCCAAGTGCGAGTCGGACTCGCGCACAAAGGGTTCCGTACCAAAAAACGGCAAAAACATCACGTTTGTTTGATGGGAGCCCCCCTTAAATATTTATTTTATTCTGATTTTAGTATTTATTATTATAGCGGCATCAGAATTACATCATCTGTGAAAATTTCAACTGTCTACCTGTTGTCGTTATTAATATCGAGCAAAAAACGGCAAAAAAACACGTTTGTTGTATGGGAGCCCCCCTTAAATATTAATTTTATTCTGTTTTTAGTATTTATTATTGTAGCGGCAACAGAAATACATCACCTGTGAAAATTTCAGCTGTCTAGCTATCATGGTTCATGAGATACAGCCTGGTGACAGACAGACAGACAGACAGACAGACAGACAGACAGACAGACAGACAGACAGTCAGACAGACAGACAGACAGACAGACGGACAGCGGAGGCTTAGTAATAGGGTCCCGTTTTTACCCTTTTGGTACGGAACCCTGAAAGCCAAAATCGAGACACAATATGTGTCCGTTTTGGGTTTAAGAAAACACATGTGTTTTGGTTGGGTTTAAGAAACAAGAACTGTGTACAAAATCATTACCATTCAAATACCATTGAACCACGATTTTGGCGTTAACATTAGCAGACTTGATCCCCTGTCTGGGTGGGACAACGGGAGGCGGTCGTAGAGGGAGCCGTAACGTGAAACCTTTTCGGTCCCCTCCTGGCGAGCGCACGATCCCAAAAAATCTGATGATGATGTTTTTTATTTGTTTTTAAACAACGGGATAGTGCTTGACCTTCACCACAGCTGATGATAAGTGACGATAAAGCCGACGGTGGAAGCGCACTACACCAAGAATCCTCATCACTGCGGAACTGGCTATCTTACCTCTAACTGCCGAAACACAACAATATTTAAATTGTTGTTATGGCGTCAGATGTAGGTAAGATGGAAATAGCTAGCCAGGCGGACTTGAATAAGCCCTACCATCGAGTTTAAATTGTACCCTGGGAATCGAATAACAATAACCCGGGATTCCTGTGTCTTACACGGATGGGCGACCCACTAGACCACAGAGGCGGTGTACAGAATACTTTATTTTTATTGATTTTCCCTTAAAGCTGTACTGGATAAATATTTATCAAACATCGGAACAAATATCCACCCTACAATTAAACGTAGGTAACTGTTGATACCGGCTCATTAGCAATAACGAACTATTTAGCTTGTTTAAACATTGAATTAATTACGCGAGCGTTGTCTGCGAATAACAATGAAGCTCATTAAGAATGTTGCGATGATCTAGGACAGGGCGAGGTGAGCGAAAGATATGACATTGCTATTTTATATCACTTTGTAATGTGAAGAAAGTAGATTACAGATGAATTTTTGCTTGATTTGAAACTCGGCATGGCGTGAACGAGTCTAAACGGCGTAGCTCTTCATAACACTTAGTAATTTTGTATGTCATTTTTGTTTTGTTTTGATAGTGTTTTGTTATTGCACCGATTGAAAGTGTGACGTGGCGCAGCGCGATAAATAGATAGAATGTGGTGTGCAATATGCATATACAAAATTTGACAGCGCCGGCGGCACGGCTAGGGTTACCACGGCTAGGATGGTATACCTATAAAATCCAGGGGGTCTATTTATTACGAAAATGACGTACATAACTGCGTAATGTAGTCACTTGGTCACGATAGTCGTCCGCAGGTCGTCGGTTGTAGTAATTACAAACATTTTTAATTTAGCTATCTTAGCTTATAGACTAAGATAGCTAAATTAAAAAATAAACGAATAATGACGGATCCACTAGAGAGAAACTGTCAAATTTACGCAATCACTTTGCAATATCGTATAGGTACGCAAGTGCTTTGTAATAGAAAACAATCAGAACGAAGCACGGACGCAGCTCTTTGCGTGTATCGCAATAGTAATAGACCCCCTGACATAAAGCTCGTGTCGAAACGTAAACAAATTAGTTCAAGCTTGTTATCTGATTCTAGGGATCTAATTCACAATTTTTCTAGGAAACCCTAACCACCTAATTAGTGGACAAAAAACAGTAGTAAATTACTTTAAATGCAAAGGTATCATGAATCCTAAGTCCAGTTATGCACTATAATCATTTGCTATTATTCTGATTAGCATTACCTACTAGCATTCTCGGTCAAACAAGTGTCATTCCACCCAGTCAGGTACGAGGTACCCATTAGCTAAAACAGTCACTTATGGGTGTGGACATATTGATAGGGGACACGTACTTTGTATTTCTAAGGAAATCGCTCCAGAAGTAAGGGTAATTAGTGTAGGAAAAGAAGGTAGGTGGACCCCCACAGTAAATCCCCAGTAGACGAAACTTTACAGTATGATAAAGTATCATAAATGAAACATATTTTTTAAATTATCCAAATCATTTTTTTTATATTTGTACATAGGTTTTGGTTCATACCATATTACATCCCTGCAAAGTTTCATCGACTGTGGATTTAATGTTGAGGTCTCCATACAAAAGATCGCTTAATTTCCTACACTAAATGTGGTATTTACTTATACGGGTCTTGGCAGGTGACTTCCTGGTCGATTTAGTTAACAAATTAGCGCTTTTTATCGACAATCGCTTGCAGAATCTAAACGCAAACATAATATGCTAGCAATTCTATTTTCCAAGCGATCGTCGACAAAAAGCGGTAATTGACCAAAATTGACCAGCAAGTTGCCTGCCAAGTCGACCAGTGTAAATCCACAAAACTTTATTTGCCGTGGTACCATCAGACAGTACCATTGATGATACGATGAAGGGTTTTAAGTTGACAACTTACTCGTAACTTTTACGAGTTCCGTGCTATTTTCTAAAGTATAAATATGCAGTATCAAATTCGTCGCTGCGGCAGCGTTTGCAGACAAGTGTCTCATATTTATCAATGGTTAGTCAAGAACTCAATAAAGCTGAAATCGACATTGTTGCAACGATATTAAAAGCAAAGATGAGTTATACGCCAACATCATTGCTATTTAAAACAGCGCAAAGGTACTATAGATACACACATTGACCGCTGCATGCGCATTGGCCGTGAATTGAAAGCGCGTCAGCCTGTCTCCTTCACTCACACACGCAAAGCAGACAGCGCGCTCTTTGTACAATATGGCTGGATAAAGTAATAGAAAATACATATTTTTATTAAATACAGTACTTACATGTGAAATTAAGCATTTTTCCGATCTCTGACTGTTACTGTATAATTTGTACATCGTCTAAAGACGCAAGGAGACATATTTTTTAATGGAATTTCACAATTTGATCGCGTCTGTCTGACGAGAGCCGCGTGTGTTTCCGTGTCGCGAGCCTGTGCCTGACTAATTGAAAGTCGGGCATTTACCTGACTTTCGTCTTGCCATTTTGGAGTGCGCGTAACGTATCCATACCTTTAATATCATTGCATTGTTGACGTTTTTTTGGTCACGTTTGACGATGGAGTACATATTACGAATCATATACTCCTTGCATCCTCTGTGTCATGCAGAATTTAGTACAAAAATCACTCACGTTGATCTATACATATTTTACTTACGGAGTTATTATATTTGATTGAACTAGTCATATTTTTTTTAAGAAACTCTCGTATTTTTGTACGATAGTCTGATTTTCAATTTATTTTTATGATAGGTACCTTTTTAGAAATATCTCCTCTTATAACACTAAGTCCATGCTCTTATTTGCTGCGTCTCATCAAGTTGAATAGCTCGTAAACATCTGACGATGCAGGATCACCTCATATTTTGCCCCTAGGGAGTTAGGGACGACAATTACCTACCCACACCGGAGACCTTATCTCAACTACACACAGACTATATTTGCGTACACACCTGTCTTGAACTGAAAGACCAAGCTTGCATTGATATGAAACTTTCTCGCAGACGAAGTTTATAAGAGAAGTTTCTGGATTTTTAATTTGGCTTCAATTACATTGCAAATAATATGGACGCAACGATAGCAAAAAATATGTTGCTTACGTCTTATAAAGTTCTACGAATTCGAAATAGTAATGTAACTAGTCTAGACATGTTACGCTTTGTCCAGACTTGTATCATTTTGGCGTATCAGATCACAGTATCTTTACCATACATCGCTAGTTTGGTTGGGCGTGTGTTGATATTACTTCAACGCATGCCCAACCAAACTAGCGATGTATGATAAAGATACGGTGATCTGATACGCCAAAATGGACTAGTCTGGACAAAGCTTTAGGTTGGATGTATATTTCTTGGAAACTATCCTTGGTGTAGGTTACGGTGAAAATTAATTTTAGTAATAAGTTTAGAACTTCATAACAAGTATCCATTTGCTCATTTCGTGTAGGTATTTAAGGTGTCTGTTAGTCAGTGTTGAGCTATGCTGTATTATTTTATTTACTTAAACTATCTAATTATGCAGCAAATGGGGACTTCAGTTAATGCCCTTAGGGCATTCTCTCCCAGTCAAATTCTGTAAATAAACTGACTGCTATGATTTAACAGCACGTGTAAGATTCTGCAGGCCTATTACATAAAAAGAATCGTGATAATCGGATGCAATTCGTTTTTTACACGACTGCTCAAAGCAAAAAGAGTGTATATGTGTTCAGGGTTCATGTATGTGGGTATGTGAGTTTCTTTATTCCACCATAACTTCTAAATGCCTGAACTGATTTGGATAAATGGGGTATCGTTAGAATCCTTACAGCATCCCAAGTGACACTGGTTATATTTTTTTTAGAAAAAATCAATATGGCAACTGTACGACGCCATTTTCAAATGTAAAAAAAAAATTCTTCTATTATTACAATATGGGCATCAAATGAAAGGCCTTGATGAGCACATTCCAAAACTATATAATATATGTCACTAAAATGTGTAAAATAAAAATAAATTAATTTAAAAAATATTAAAAACACGACTGCCCTGCCAAAAACGAACTAAAAAGTTAAACAACAAGTGTCATTCGTGGTTTCATTCGTGTTCGACGAACAGCAGCGTCCGAATAGTGTTTTTATGCAATAGGTCAGCAGATTAGTTTTCACCGTATTCGGTAAAACAAGTAGATATTATGTGCGCATATATTGAACGAATAGTAAACACAATGTGTTCACTATTCGTTCAAAATCTAGCTTTCTACCTTTTAATTAATGCGAATATTCCAAAATCAAATATTTCCGCCGCCTATCTGAGTGGTTGTTTGTCGCAAACAGTGCAAGGCTCTCATATGAGCATATCCACCGATCCTGACCGCTGATTGGCTAGCAAAAACATAAGAAATTTTGCCGGCTTCCGTGCACAATGCACATTGCGGTGTTGAATATTATCCAAAACCAAATAAATTCGGAGTGTGTGATTTCAAAATCGTTTTATTACTGTTTATTGTGTGTGCTAGCATATATATAATCGTTTTCAAAACAATCGAGTGCCCGAAAGTGCCAGCTGGACTTGCTGTTCCATTAACCACGCGGTGGGACTACCATCATTCCCCACCCTTGAAGAAACACAACTGCTGCTGAGCTGAAGGATACGCAAGAGACTCCAAGGTAGGTGGATATCTACTTACGTTGGTGTTAGCTTAAACGAGCCTATCGCTTTTCTGAACGGCGGGAGTATTCTATCAAAATTCGTATCTTCCCGAACCAGATGAGATCTATAGCAAATGGCTATTACTATAATCGTTCGGCTGGGTTGCGTTGTCACAATGTGAGAATATGCCTTGCAATAATAACATATGATAGTGAAAATAAACCTATTAATATTGCACATAGCGTAGCGCAGCAGCAGCATGTTAGAATCGAGCTCGGTGGCCCTAAAAACATGAAGTGGCGACCATGGTCGTGTGGAAGACGCGTGAAAGAGGTCGCCCACGTGACGTCAGCATAGTTTACACTGTGACGTCAGGCACCACGCTGGCATGCGTGTGGTGCGGGAGAGACAAATATGGAAGAATATGGAGGAGGCCTATGTTATGTCCAAAGGTGGCTAATTTAAAGGCTGCGATGATAAAGTTAGATATAGGCTACCCCTAAGTAGTAATAAATATGCTGGTATAACAGTTGGTGCCATTACCTGATTAATTGTCAACATAATTATTTATACCTATATCTGTTGCTGTCTATTTAATTAGATTGCATCATAACACTAATCATCTCTGTTTGTCAGGTTGATTACCAATCGAATGTGATCCAATCATAACAATCAAATTATCAGATATACACACATTATTATCGTCATTATAATGAGGATTTCGATAATAAAGTGTCATTTTTAGGGTTCCGTACCACGAAAGGAAAAAACGGAACCCTTATAAGATAATTTTGTTGTGCGTCTGTTTAGTCTGTCAAGACCCTTTATCTCGGAATCGCGTGGAGGTTTCGAGTTAAAATTAAAACTATATAAACTCAGTTCAAATCAAACTTCGTTAGTTAATTAAAGTTAAAAAAAGATACGGTGGTTTATGCCGCAAAAAATGCATATATCGACTCTTAAGGGAACCAACATTTATAAGGTACTTCCCGTTGACCTAGAACTACGAAATTTGGCAAGTAATATCTTAAAATGTCTTGAAAAGTCTTAAAACTATACATTTGAAATTAAATAATAAAATACATACTTAACCTCGTATCTATAGACGAGAAAGTAATGAATTGAGTAAAACTTGCAACATTCAAATGCTTCTAATATTATAATAGTAAGTATAATTTAATCTTAAAGCACCAAAACTGCACCAATCCTATAAAATAACATGTGAATATTATAATATTAGAAGCATTTGAAAATTGCAAGTTTTTCTCAAGTCATTACTAACTCTTCTATACAGGGTTATTTTGTATTCACCGCCCCAATTTTGAGTTTGTGTTCAGTCCAAGAAACTAAACTACTTTCTCTAGAAACACAGATAAGTATGTAAAAAAATAACCGACTACCCCATACAAGAGATCACGTGATCAATTTAATATGGGATGACCAAAATCTTGTGGCGAAATTCGCACAATGTTTCTTGGAAAAAGTTGTCTAGTTTCATGAACTGGACACATCCTTGAAATTTGGATAGTAAGTTTAGAATGACCTGTAGTAGATACGAGGGTTAGTCGTTATTTTTAATGATTAAACGAACTTACCTGTAAGTGAAGTTCTATCATAGTTATACGAAAGATTCGTCCGAAGATATTAGTATATTAACACATGTAGTACCGCTTGCATGTATCACCACTTAGCACGTTATTTTAAAGCAATAACCTAAAAAACCTAAAAAGAGAAGGTTTTTGACCTAAAATTGACAGATATTTTGACATTTCCGGTCCAAGTTCGCCCTGTCACTGCTACACGCCAACCACTTCATTTAGTTTAAAGTCCAAATCCTATGATATTTCCTCATTTTCTTCAGTGGGTAAACAGTTATTGTAATTTACAATAATGAGTAGGGAGGGTGGGATTCTATACTAATATCTTCGGACGAATCTTTCGTATAACTATGATAGAACTTCACTTACAGGTAAGTTCGTTTAATCATTAATTATACTTCAGATTCGTCCTCGATATTAGTATATTAACACATGTAGATGTTAAAAGCATTATAATAAGAAAATGGAAATATCATTTCTTGCGTATTAGTCTTTTTAAAAAAGAAAAGAATACCATTTAACATCATTCTGAACGTTTTACATGATTACATATACTAAAAACGGTACCTACAGATGGCTGGTACAATATATATAGGTATATATATACACGCACATATATACATATAAAATATACAAGGTTGGTTTGGAAATCTCAATTTGATTATCGGTGATAATATGTTTTAATATTTTGCAAATATAGCGGAGTCATTGACCATTTCACCGTGTTACCTGTAACATCTATAGTAACATTTTTTGTTAGGGCTATAAAGGTATCGGCATACGTCGAGTACTAAAACTGGTTGGACACAACACAACACAAGTCTACTTCATTTCATTAAATGTTTCATTTCAGCAATCTATTACTTACATTACATATAGAATTTAATTTCTTTCTAAATAAGAAGTGATTATGAACTGTTTATTTAATATAAATATGTATGATCCATTCTTGATTTTTTTTTTGTATTGTTTGCATTATTTGTGCAATAGGCAAGGTAATCAAAGTTAAACTTTTAAGATAAAAATGATGAAAAAAGAATAAAATTGGAAAATATGTAATAAAATGTCTTAAGTAATCTAATCTAAGATATCCATTGTTAAGTTAAATTCTTTACCAAACCTTGAGATTAGCTCAATTTTGTCCATTCAATAATAAACGCAATATTATGTAATACTGATAATAGTATTATACACATCTGTAAAAAAAATTGTTTATTATGTCTATATTAATATTTGTTAAATAATCGAACCGTTTCTGTTACCAAACTCTGTACTTCCTGATAGTATTAACAGACAGCAGCTTCAATAATAACATAAATAATATACCTGTAAAATGATACCACCTTGATAATGTTATGAAAACCAATTTATTTGTGCGATTAATTTCCGTCCCTGAAATTTAAAGTTACTGAATGTTAATACTTTATATTAGAATAAGATATACGAAGAAGTACCTTACATGTGAATAAGAGGTGCCAAACCGAGGCTCAAGATTGTGACGATTATGAGGGCACAACCGTTACACCTTCGTTTAAAAAACTGGTGGAAAAGAATTGAAATAATAGGTTTCTTAGAGTCAGAATAGTCTTTGTACAATACTAAACCAAAATAGCATTGTGAATGCTATAATCTCAAATTAAAAAATATTTTTGAAATCAAATGCTAGAAATAGAGAAAAAGAAAATCTACTGCATTTTATCTCCACTGCTTAATTCAACTTGCATTGCATTTGAATTTACTCAATCTCAATCTGGAAAAAAAAAAAACAAAACTGGTGATTAGTTTTTGAATTTATGAATTGAATAATTTCTATTTAGCATCAGAATAATAATATCTAGAATACTTAACACCCCGCACTGAATACAATAAGAAAAATTGCAATGAAAGCATATTGAATTACATGTTCTAGATAATTGATATGCAAATATTTTGCAATTTGTGATTCCTGATGTGACCACTAGGTGTTTCCTAGTCCACCCCGTTGTTGAAAGGCCCAAAAGAAAATATGTCGTCTCTAATTAGACTTATGCGGAATTTTGTGTAAGTATCGATGACATTCAACTAAGTGATTTCTGCAGTTTTGTGAACGTTTGTCTTGTAAAGATCATAATTGCTAATACATCTGTAATATAATGGAAAGTTGTGACGGTAGCTGTATATAAAAAAAAAAAAATAACATTGTATATAAAAAGATGAACTTCATTTCTTTAAAAAATGTTCTGAGACCCTTATAAATAGTAAATATTGTCCAATAACAGGGAAATCATGCTATTTAAAAAACTTGATAGCCGGCGGCGGTAGTTTTGTAATAAAAATATGGGCACTAAAATGCCCAAAATTTATGATTTTAAATTCGTATATTACTATCAATTTCCTTATCAATATTAAAACCATTAAGGTGATGGGATGTCTAGACTGTGTTTTTAAAAACAATAAGTTACATTTTTAATCGTGATAAAATTATTTTTAAGTACTTAGAGTACGTAATTTTTTATAAAACCTAAATTAAATTTTAAACAGTTCTTAACTAAATCTGATATGACAACCTGTATTTTTTTTTTTTACTCATGTCACCTTCTGTTGAACCTTCAACAAATTGTAACAAAACTATTATGTGTATGTATTATAACTGTTATGCATTCTGCTCGACTGGAAATGATATACTATAGAATATATTATATATTATAGAAAAATATAATAATAATCTGGGTGACCTGTGTAGCGCGGCTAAATGGTATATTCACACAGACGATTACCGGCGCAAACGATTAAGTGGACCTTTGCGCCTGTAGTCAGTGACCACTACCTGTATTCGCTGAATACAGACAGATGTCACACCAGCACGCACCCTCACGAATACATTATCTTAACGGGTGTCCTTACCTCACGTATGATGATTGAAGGCAAAAATTGATGATGCATCATCGACAACTATTTGGATGGGCCGTAATGCCCGTCTGCGAGTCTGCTGTGACTGACGAAACAAACAGCTGATGGGGCTTCCTCGCCGCGTCTCGCTGTTCGCTTGCCGTCGGAGATGAAACATGTGACATACCTGCCTACGTCTTTTGTTGTCGTTTTTAAGGCAAATAAATATATAAATCAGTTTTAAAATTGTTTTATTGAGTACTGCGCCCGATTTACTTACAGTTTTTTTTTTTTTGTTGATGGATATGGTTCACATCAGGCCTGTGGCCAATGCATCATTCATATTCGACTGAACTGTCGGTGGCCTTTTAAGTGAGCAGCCTCAGCTACACTAGAGTTGATCGTGTTCGGTATAATGGAACGTCGTAATGCCTCACATTATGTAAAAAATTCGAAATACTGTCACAAAAAGGTGTATATAGTTTTGTATTGGAAAGCTGCCTAAAACTTCACTGACACTTGTAGCTAATAATTTTCCCACATCAGAAACATTATTTTGTATTGTACACACTCACACAAATTAAATTTGAAAAGTAATAGAGATAATTTGTACAAGGCCATAGCTTAGAAAGAAACATACTAAATAGTTAGTAATGAACAAGTTCAACATGTTAGGTCTACCCGCCTGAAATACAAGGTTTCCTAGTTAAGGCAAATGATTAATTTTTTTACTGTATTCCAACAAACATAAATTGCATTTATGATTTACTAGCGGCCACCCGGGTTTTCACCCGTGTGGTTCCCGTTCCCGTGGGAATATCAGGATTAAAAGCATTCTATGTTTTAATCTAGGCTACTTACCATATGTGTGCCAAATTTCAACCAAATCCGTTCAGTAGTTTTGGTGTGATTGAGGAAAAAACATCCAAACCCACAAACTTTCACATTTATAATATTAGTAGGATAATTGCATTGCAATTATTATTCATTTATAGATAATAAAATGTACGGATTCTGTTATTCCATTTTTAGTTGAAATTTCTATCAGCATGCCAGCAGCTAGCTATTTCAGCAGCTAAGCTATTTCACATAATAGGTGTGTGAAGTATCAGGTATGAGCTATTTGCTGTATAACTCAATATCTGGTTCCATTAAGTTATTAAGTTTTATCATTTATAGCTAACTCTGTCAGTTTTGTAAACTATAAATTTATCTTAGTACCGATGCTACACTATAATGCCGTTGAGATTAACTCAACACCAAGGATATCATGATGTCAAAATTCATACCTGATGAGCAACGCTGTTGTCAGGGCTGCTCTTGCAGCTCCAGCACAGCGGCCGCCTGCCTCGAAGGTGGATGGCGGCGATTCAGCGGACGACGGAGTCACCCGATTGGTGCTCGGCAGCGGTTCCAACAACGTGGCAACCTTTGAGGGTAGTCTGCTTTTTTACAATGTCGCGTCGTCAACGGCACTTTGAGTTGCTGCAGTAGCGTTGTTTGACGTATCTATGCGGTGAAATAGTCCAGTATGACTATCTCGAGTGCAATAGATATTTAATTGTGTCATAAACACAATGCTTTGACAGAAAGTACCCAGTATGGTAAATTCGCATCAGACAAATAAATAAACTGACAGAAAGTACCCAGTATGGTAAGTTCGCATCAGATAAACAAAAACTGACAGAAAGTACCCAGTATGGTAAGTTCGCATCAGATAAATAGCAGACAATTATGCTGTTTAACCAAATAAACCGCATTTAAAAGTGTTCCTCCGTCTTGACTTTTCTTCTTGTCCTCTTCCGTCTTGAAAACTTTTTTCTTTCTTCACGAAGTAAATGCTTAACTATAATTTAATTTTCACTGTAAAAATATAATTCTAAAGAAGTCTCACTTTGAGACTGTATACGTGCGTCCGTGGCGAAGCACGAAAAGCGAATGAAGTGGTTGGCGTGTAGCAGTGACAGGGCGAACTTGGACCGGAAATGTCAAAATATCTGTCAATTTTAGGTCAAAAACCTTCTCTTTTTAGGTTTTTTAGGTTATTGCTTTAAAATAACGTGCTAAGTGGTGATACATGCAAGCGGTACTACATGTGTTAATATACTAATATCGAGGACGAATCTGAAGTATAATAGTACCTGTACGGAACCCTCGGTGGCGAGTCCAACTCGCAATTGTACGGTTTCTATTTGAGAACTGGATTTTATTTTTCATCAAGTGAGTCTTAAATCTAGGGTTTATTCCAAAAAAAACTAATATATCGGGTCATTTTGAACTTACCACCCAAATTTTAAGGACGCGTGTCCAGTCCATGAAACAAAACAACTTTCTCTAAGAAACATGTGTCAAATTTCGCCAAGAAATTTTGGTCATCCCATACTAAATTCATCACGTGATCTCTTTGATTTCTATGGAAAGTCGATTTTTATTTTATATATTTGACTATGTGTTCCTTAGAGAAAGTTCACCCTCAACATTTGGATGGTGAGTACAAAATGACCCTGTATGTTATTACATAAAAAGTGTAATTATTTATCTATTACGTTAATTTAAAGTTCTCATAAAATTGAAATAACAAAACGACCTCCCCAAATTGTGCGGCTATTGAGTTCGCATAATACAGCGCTCCGCTAAATCATGTCGTTAAAAATTCATTGAGATAAACAAAGGAGTCTTTGAATTATAAAACATGACTCGAGTCGTGTTTCCAGACCTTTGTGGACGGGCCCGAGTTTTCACCTGAAATTTGCCCTTTTAATAATGATTTAGTGATGGGACAGACAGAGCTTTTTCACTCCTCTTGCTTTAAAATCCGTCATTGTAACGTACAAAAGCTGGGATAAAATTGCATAATTACCCCTAGGGGAAAAAGTTTTTTCTTTTTTCATATTTGTCTATCTCCACCAGCGTCTTAACGCGTAAGTAGCTTAAAGCGTTAATCTAGGCGTTACGCAGGTGTGGCCAAGAATTAACGGCGTTAATTTACAAACGACAGTACTAAATACTTATAATGCCTTAACTAAAGCGTAGTTGGACATTACCACTAACATTAACGTTAACGCAGGTGGAGCCGTAGCATAACTATAAGTTTAAATCGAAGTGTTGCTTATCTGTTACAGTAGAAAAAAAAAGACACTGGCGCGAAATCTTTAGAATTTTCATTTATTTAAATACTGTACAAAAAGTCTATGAAGTAGAGGATAGAAAAACGAGTGGATCTGTTTACGGAAGTATAAACTATTTAATATTGAATTTTATATTCTCGCAATCGCAGAGAAAAGTAGAGTGAAACACACGACGCTAAAAACCCATTGTAACTCGGTTTCTATTTATTCCCTCGCTAAAGCTCGGGAATACCTACCTCGTATGCAATGGCTCATTTTAGCGTCTTGTAAAACAATCTACTGTTTACACTTACTTTTTATATAAAAATAAAAGAGAAAATTGTAATTATTAAGAAAACTTCCTCATACCAAAACTTAAACTAAAATATTGTTTTTCAAAATTGCCGGGTCAAATTTTGTTCATAGACCACTTCCCACGCAAAGAAAACAGTCTCCTTTAGAAACTTAACATAAAGCTATTTATAGGTGTGGTGGTGTGGTGCGTGGTGTGTTATGGCCCATTCTCCTTATCCTTATCCTGATGGGTATAAATGAAGGCCTGTGTTTCAGCAGTGGGGATATTAAAATGACTGATGACGATACCTAAAAAACAATTTAATTGAAAAAAATCTAAACAACAAAGAACGTTGCCCATCACTGGAAAACTAGGAAGTTGGCCCAGAAAATAAACTGCCTTGGGCAATCATGCGCAAAGATGCCTCCACAATGATAATTCAGCGGGTCAAAAGTTAACTTCAATTTAAAATTAACTCTCTCGTGGTGGGGTTGGAACTCATTTCCTAATGATGACATGCCTTTCCATTTTATGTTATTTTGTCTTGAAACATTTCGTTAACTGTGGGAGTATTTTATTAATGTAGGTAAATGAAGTATTTACGAAGCTTGTTGAATTGTTATGAGGTAATTTGCGATTACAAAATAGCGCGATATAATATTCGAAAAGATACTAAAATGATCAAGATGATGAAATGTTAAGCGCTGAATCGTTAGTTTTTAAGTTTTCTTAATATTTATTATTCCTAGGTCTATAGGTAAGTATATAACATTATTAATTTTGTATTTACCTTGTTTTATACCTTAATTATGTAGGTAAGTATTACAAAAGATGAAGGAAAGAGAAAAAATATATAAATTTACTGTACAGTGCTTGTTTCTTTTGACATTTTTGTACTCATGCATTGCAGTTGCTGAAATCCCTTTTTAATTAAAAAATAAATGTTTAATAACATCGTAATAGTAATAATAGGCTTTGTATAATATTTATAATATGAATTAATTAATTCGTATAATATACATTTACCTTAATCACTACCTTAGAATACATGAGTAATGACGCAATTGCCTAACGTAACGGGGTATTTACACGGAGCGATTTGGCAGGCAACTTGGCAGGTAATTTTAGTTTTAATTTTGGCAGTGGTATTTACATGGGTGACTAAAGCCGCTTGGCAGGCAACTTGGCAGGTGATTTTAGTCAATTATGGGGTATTTATATTGGTGACTAAAGCCGCACAACTTTCACCACACGGCGAAAACCGACCGTGTAAATGGCAATTTGGCCTAGGCCATAGGTGACTGAACAAAATTATCTGATCCGGTGGCTAAAACTTGCACTACGTAAACGACGTTATTACAATATACTGTTTCAGGTTACGCCATCAACTACATAGACGACATTTGGAAGCGACTTGCTAGGTGATTAAAGTCGACCGTCACAGGTGACTAAAATCGACTCATGTAAATAGTCCATTGGCGGTTTTTATCGACAATCGCTTGTAAAATCTAATCGCAAGCCTAATTCAATGAGGTGGCGATTCGATTTCAAGCAATTTTTGATAAAAAGCGCTCACTGAGCTAGTGTAAATACGCCCTTAGGAGATTGTCGGCTTGACAATGTAATCAAGCAGAGGATACACAACAGCGACAAACAGTGTCTAATCTGTGTCTGGATACCCACAGAGGAATGATATAACGTGTTAAGACGTAAGATTTGCCTGAAGTATTACGTCATCATCACAGTGAGATTGCGGTAGTTACTTACGTAAGGGTCTGTCATGTGATGAGTGACCAAAAATGTATTGAAGCCCGTTCGTCTAGCTAGATCATAGAAATAAAATGTCAAAGAATAACAATGTCAATAAACAGGTGATCCGAAAAACGAATGCATACATTTTATATGAGATACGTAAAATATTACTTAGATACATAAAATATGACTATATATGGCAAAGGAAATTAATAAACTATGTTCCATACTGTTTTCTTCGTCTATAAACGAATAAATGTCGCGAAATTTGGTTTTAGAGAAATGTGTGGCAATATCTTATTTACCTGTGAAAAGTGTGATTACTTGGATTGTTTCTTTTTGTCACATCAAGACACCATGGCTCTACGATACCTTTATTTAAAATTCTAATTAAAATTATCAAATATTTTAAGCAAATTGTGATTGCTCCTTTGCAAGGCGGGCCGCTAGGGCCTCTTACTGTAAAAAATATTGGCACATGTCACTTGATCCTATTTGTCTCTTTTTTACATAGACCGTGTCCGTATGATGTTAACTTCTCTTTTCCACGCTCTGTTGGTCTTCTTCGAGTCGTCTTCGAGTCGGACTCGCACACGAAGGGTTCCGTACCAAAAAACGGCAAAATAATTACGTTTTTTGTATGGGAGCCCCACTTAAATATTAATTTTATTCTGTTTTTAGTATTTGTTGTTATAGCGGCAACAAAAATACATCATTTGTGAAAATTTCAACTTTCTACGTGTTGTTGTTATTAATATCGAGCAAAAAAATCACGTTTGCTATATGGGAGCCCCCCTTAAATATTAATTTTATTCTGTTTTTAGTATTTGTTATTATAGCGGCAACAGAAATACAACATCTGTGAAAATTTCAACTTTCTAGCTATCATGGTTCATGAGATACAGCCTGGTGACAGACAGACAGACAGACAGACATGCAGACATACAGACAGACAGACGGACAGACAGACAGACAGACAGACAGACAGACAGACGGACAGCGGAGTCTTAGTAACAGGGTCCCGTTTTTACCCTTTGGGTACGGAACCCTAATAAAACAGCTTTTTACTGATAATTAAAAAGTAGAAGCAGTTTATTCTAAAAAAAGATTAAAAAAGGATTTAAAAATAGACTTGACGCTTTTTTGTGTTTTTCCTTGTTACGAACAGCGTAATCGTCAGTTTTCGTGATATCAAAGGCGAGAATCGCGTCAATCGGGAATAAAATAAATAATAAAATAAAAATCTTTTATTTGCGATTTTCCACAAGTAGGACTTAAACTTATGATTAAATAGTAGGTACATTTTGTATGTAATACAATACTTGTGGAGTCTGGTGCCTAGGATAAGCAAAAGCCTGTGTTCCAGGATCACCAGAACCCCAGATGTACAACCCGGATGTATCATTAAAGTAAATTATAGCAGTCCTATATCTAAGTAAATATGAATTACAAAAAAAATATTTCAAACTTGTTAACATTAATGTTATAGTAAGTGTGTGTGTGTGTGTGTGTGTGTGTGTGTGTGTGTGTGTGTGTGTGTGTGTGTGTGTGTGTGTGTGTGTGTGTGTGTGTGTGTGTGTGTGTGTGTGTGTGTGTGTGTGTGTGCGCGCGTGTGAGCGCGTGTGCGAGTGGTGGGTGTACGTGTGTGCTGTGCTCAGCCCTACGACAGTGTCTTGGGATCGATTTACATTCAAAACACTGAGCACAGCACAGTCACAGTATATAAATATTTGTACACAAAGTGTTTATTACGAACAAATTAGGAACTAAAAGGCACAATGAATAACTAACCAACGGGTTGCATTAGAATTTCAGTTTCATCATATGACTTCTGTTGGAGCCAAGCTACTAATTTCAATTTGCAGTTGTGTCTATTAAGGGGATAAATATCAATGTGTTTGTTTATTAAGTTATAAGGGTAGGGTCCCAAGAAGCTAAAAAATCTGTGGCTGAACTTTGTATTGAAGCAAGTGGTGGGAACGATAGCTTTGTTTCTTTTCTGGAGTAGAACAGGACATAGGGGTACGGACTTGTGTTGATGTAAAATAGTATATAATATGAACAGCTGGCGGACTGTCAAGACTTCGCAGAATTCGTACAGTAGTTTTGTTGGGTAGTGCATTGTTTTAAAAGTAGCTAACTTAAGGACAGCTCTCTGAGCTGTTTCCAGTCTATACAAATGGGTCTTAGCCGCACCACCCCAGGAGGTTATACAATAAGTAAGGACCGATTGGCATAGGGCCAAATAAACCATTTTAAGAACATGAGGATCTGAAACACATCTAAGGTTTTTAAAGATAAAAATCAATTTTCTAATTTTACCTGTAAGATATTGGATGTGATCTGTGAATCGTAGATTCCCGTCAATGTGGACACCCAGATATTTGAACACATCCGTTTTAAGTAGTTTAGGGCAGGTGCAAGACGATGCATCACAATCGTGATTATTGTGAGCTAGGATGGTCAGGGATTCACTGATATGTTCCGGGATACTACGAATACAGAAAGTCATATATTGCGTTTTGCTAACGTTCAGGAATCAACCTTTTGTAAAAGGAGAACGAATTAAATTTGGCCTATCATGAATATCAAAGGCGAAACATGTTCGAGTAACTCACTCTGTTGAAATAGATAAAGATAAGTACTTTCTATTCTAGCTACTGTTTAGAACTGCCTTAAAAAATGCCTGGGTTAAAAAAACGTTGGTAGTAACAATTCGTGAAATGATAAAAAAAATTATAGATCTCGTGCTCTACACGACTTGAAAGGGCATTGAAAATGAATCTACATATATATTGAATTTTATAAAAATATATTCCTTTGTCTGAATTAGTATTTACAATACTTTGAAATCACAGTAAAGCCATGAACAATTTTTGATCTACTTTTCTGTGATTAGTTTGTATGAAATTCATATAAAAATATTTCATTGGTGAAAACATAACCTACTATTTGATTTAAAGGTAAGAAGTATTAGTACCCAAAAAATATAAAAAATATAAGATTTGTTTTGAAGCCCTCGGCACATCTAAGGAGCGCGCTACCCGAAATTACGCGCACATTATCTTGAAACCCGTCGATTTAAATTTTTTGTAAGAAAGAACGCGTCATTTAACGGTCGAAAATTAAAAAAAAAAAAATTCATAACCAAAATTTTTTTTTCAAAACCAATTTTTCCAAAATATTTTTACATCATCTTAAAGCCTATTCGAATTCCGCGTTTTTTGAGCTCTCATACGTTCACGTGGCCGCACGCGAGTCGCACGCCACGTGATATCGCACCTCGCGCCGCGCAAAACTCGCGGCTAAGGGCACCTCTACAGCCTCAACCGTCACCAATATCGAAGAAAATGTAATGACCTAAAATGTTCCTTGGTTCAATGCCAATGTATTTTTTCTCATATTTTTGAAATTCGGCCCCGTTCTCAAGATATCTGATATTTTCTGTAAAATCACACGATTCTTCGGTTGAAAAAAGTCTAGGTATCACTGGTGAATCTCACTTTCAGCGAAAATGGAGCCTACTGGAGCGAACGAAAAAACATTTTCAATGTTAAAATACACTAATACAGACTGATATTAATAACAAGTAAATTATTTGACGTAACTCGTCTAGGTAAATTTGTATCATCAGCACTATTTTCATTGCTTGTTTTCCAAAATTACTTTATTTTTATCATTATCAAACTAAAAGTACTTAACGCACTATTATGTACAACTGAAGTGTGTCTAACTTCAGACTTCAGAGCGCTTGCGGTACAAAATGACGTATTTTAATCTTTAAGGATCATGCCGCCTTAGATTATTTATATAAATTTACATTTATATTAATATTTATATAAATAATCTAAGCATGCCGCATTCTGGGCCATTATGCGCATTAACCATACATATGCGATGCCCTCAGTTGCACGCAAACTTCACACTGGCCTATCATGCGTTCCAAAGCCCCATCAATACCTGGGAACCAGAACCGGGAGCGGGCTTGGGCTTTCGTTTTCACAATACCTAAATGTGACGTATGGAGTTCTGACATGACGCGCTCGCGCAACGACTCTGGTATCACCACTTTGTGACCGCGCATGAGACACCCGTTTTCATATGACAACTCCAACCTACACAAATGATATGGTTTTAAATTAAAATCTTTAATCGATCGCGGCCAGCCATTAAGCACGTACTCGATTACTTTTTTTTAATATTTTATCCATGTTTGTGGCGTTGCGTAGTTCTTCAGTCGTTACCGGGGACGAACCATCTACCACAAAACAAACGTAAGCAGCCCTATCATAGTCGCCATCACCATCGGTCCTCGTATTTGTAGCCAATAAGCTTGCTCGCGACAAATAATCTGCGCTATTGTCTGCACTTTTAATATACTCTATAGAGTAATTGTAGCCCCCCAGAAATAAAGCGTAACGTTGCAAACGATTTGCCGAGACTTCCGGTACGCCTTTTTGTGGACCAAATATAGAAAGTAGGGGCTTGTGGTCGGTTCGTAAGATGAACGGCACTGACCTCCCATATAAATATTGGTGAAACCGCCTCACACCGAATATTATTGCAGTAGCCTCCTTCTGTATCTGAGAATAGCGACGTTCAGCATTATTAAGCGTACGCGATGCAAAAGCAATTGGTTTTTCGTAACCATCTTCCCCGATTTGAGACAATATTGCCCCTAACCCGGTAGGCGACGCGTCTACTGTAAGAATAATCTTTGCATCCGGATTAAAGTGCGCTAAAACTTGCTCAGACGCTAATTTTTTTTTTATTTCATTAAATGCTTTCTCTTCTCCACTAGACCAGACCCATTTACAACCTTTTTTTAAAAGCTCGTATAGTGGACTTAAAACACTAGATGCATTCGGAACGAAACACCTGTAATAATTTACTAGCCCTAAAAACGACTGCAATTGACTCACATTTTTAGGTACTGGTGCATTTACTATGGCTTTTACTTTTTCTGGTGATTTTTTTAACCCTTCCTTATTAATAACATAGCCCAAATAACTTATTTCGTCGCAAAAGAAAACACATTTCTCTTTCTGTAAAGTCAATCCGGCACCCTGTAATCTTTCCAGCACTTGATTAAGTCTGTTTAGATGTTCGTCTCGATTAGAACCGGTGATTAAAACATCGTCTAAAAGTACAAGGACGCCGCTAATGCCCGCGAGCAGATTTTCCATAGCGCGCTGGAAGATAGCCGGCGTGCTTGCGAGGCCGAACACGAGCCGCGTATACGCAAATAAGCCACGATGCGTATTGATACAAGTAAGTTTTTGTGACTCTTCATTTAAACAAAATTGGTTATAAGCCATAGATAAATCTAATTTAGTAAATTGGTTCCCGCCATATAATTTAGAAAATAACTCGTTAACTGTAGGTAACGGATACTGATCAATTACTAACTGCTTATTAATACTCACTGAGAAATCTGCACAAATTCGTATAGAACCGGTTCGCTTTAATACCGGCACGATGGGCGAAGCATAATCGGAATGTTCAACTGGACGAAGCACCCCTAACTCAACTAATCGATCAATCTCATTTTCGACTTTATCTTTTAAGGCGAAAGCCACAGGTCGCGCTTTACAGAATACGGGTTTCGAGCCCTCCTTCAAAGTTAATTTCACTTCATATTTAGTGAATTTTCCTAATTTTCCTGAGAACAAATCGGGGTAACGAATTTGCAAAGATTTTATTAAATCATTTTCTTCGCAATAGTGGACCGGGACCCGGCTTAATTGTAACTCGAACTGAGCAATAAAATCGCGACCCAGCAATGACGGTCCGTTTCCGCGTACCACATAAACACTAAGTTGGCGGGTACGGTCTGCCCACTGCAACGATAGCCGCACACAACCCACACAACCTAACACTTCACCAGTGTAGCTCACAAGTCTTTTGTTAGTTGTTGTTAACGGCATGTTTTTAAAGTGTGTCCTAAATGTTCTTTCCGACATGACAGTAACCGCCGACCCGCTATCAATTTCAAAACGAAAATTTTGTCCGTTAATTATCACCGTCTCAACCAATGGCTCACCCTTAATTGTACGAATATTAAACAACTCACCGTCGTCGTCTTCGCCCTCGTTCACCTCCTCGACGTAATTCACTTTTTTATTACACATGCGGCGCAAATGGCCTTTTGTATTACACTTTCTACATATATAATTAGCAAAACGACACGATTCCGCTTTATGGTTTGAATAGCCGCAAACCGTACACTTCACTTTTGGACTTCGTCGATTTCCAGTGCTAGGTTGATTAATCTTGAACAGCTGTTCGTGTGACGCTGTCGACGCAGGCGCTCCCGTCGCGCTAATAGCGGCCGCGCGAGCGCTTCGCAGACTTTCCGCTAAATCAACGGCCTTGGCCAGCGTGAGCCCGGCTAAATCCTGCACGTACATCTTCTCCTTTTCAGCTCCCGGCAGCATGCCCATAATAAAACGATCCCGTAATGCTTCTTCCACGTTGCTGAAGTTGCATTGTGCAGTTAGACCGCGTAATCTGGCCGCCCACTGTGAAGGTGACTCCGTTTCCAGTTGAATAGCGGCATAAAACTGGTGGCGCTCACTAAATCCAACCTGCTTCGGAGTGAAATGGGAATCTAGAATTCCTACGATTTCTTCAAAGGGTACATCCTGCAGATCCTTGGGCAACGCGAGATCCGATGCGAGCTTATACGTGGCCTCGCTGAGTGCGCTGAGGAGGATGGCACGTTTCTTCACCCCTTTAGAACCTGCCGCTTGCTCCACGTCGTTCGCAATGAAATATTGCGTTAATCTACACTTGAAAGTTTTCCAGTTATGCAAACTGTGATCGAAATTACACAAATTTCCTATATTTAAAATCGACATTTTTACAAACGCGGGTAGGTATCGTCGCCACTAGTAGGTTTGCGAACGGAGCGAGGGGCGACAAGTAATGCACAAGACGGCTGTCAACGCACTGATCTTTATTTCAAAGATGGACGCGGGCGCAGCCGCGTTTATACCTATAGCTAGGTACATACATAACACATATCTGTGACAGACTCATGTCATGTCAAAAAGGGGCAGATAACAAAATGTCATATAATATGAAAATGTAACCCCAAACGGCTCCTTGAGATTGAGATTTCTCTTTTTTCCCGGATTATATTTTAATTATATTCTTCCCACGCAATCACTGTAAAATTACTATAGTATTTTGGTAATTTCATCAAAGCGCATCATGGCCTAGCTTATATAGTAAAATTGGCATAATCCTTTTCTCTTTCCATTCTTGAGTGAAGTTGCAGCGGATCACTGTCTAATTGTCAATTTAATCGCATAGTATTTATTACAGCACATTATCAGCAGATTTGAAGTACTATAATATTATTGTAGGAGCTTGGTGGCGCAGTGGTTTAGACCCTGGACCAGCGATTGCGGAGGTAAAGCAGCTTTCGCAAGGGTCGATCATGGGATGGGTGACCAAAAATTTAGTATCTTGAGTTCCTTCGTGCTTCGGAAGCCACGTTAAGCCGTTGGTCCCGGGTGCATTTATAGTCATTTACACCCACCAATCCGCATTGGGCTCGCGGGGTGGATTATGGCCCATCCTCCTTATCCACCCATAAGGAAGGCCTGTGCCCCAGCAGTGGGGACATTAAAATGGCTGATAATTAAAAGACAGCTAATTTCTTACTTTGTAAGGCTGTACAATCGGGAAATATTTAAGAACTAGCGGCTGCCCGCGGTTTCACCCGCGTGGTTCCTGTTCCCGTGGGAATATTGGGATAAAAAGTATTCTATGTTTTAATCTAGGCTATCTACTATCTGTGTGCCAAATTTCAATCAAATCCGTTCAGTAGTTTTTGCGTGATTGAGGAACAAACATCCAAACACCCAAACCCACAAACTTTCACATTTATAATATTAGTAGGATTGCACTGTCATCGTTTTTATAAATTAACGAAAGCTGCGCGATTTTATACTACGGCTAATGCTAAAAATAGGTAAGAAATCTGTCAGGTACAGATAGGCATTTAGCTTAACTTCTGTGACCTTTACATACTCGTAGGTATAAAATTAATACGACGACGTTCGTTCCTGAATTTGATTAAAAAGTTCTGATTGAAGTTGACGAAAAAAATTGTTAAGGTTTTATACGCAATATGCGCAATAAATTAGGTGGGCTTGCTTGCTTATCATTATTTATTTATTTATTCCTGACAAAACTTTTGTCGTACGCTAATACAACCAAAAAAAATTTGTGCGGGAAGAGAACCGTCATGGAATTTATGCTTGATTACCGGTTTTGTCATGTTGACAAGACTGTTACGTCACTATAATACGACTGTAATATCTTGATATCTATCAAGTCAAAACAATCGCACCATAATGACGTAACAATGCCGTCAACATGACGAAAACGATAATCAAGCACAAATCCTATGACGGTTCTCTTTCCACATAGACTCTAGAATTGTTTTTTTCATATTTAAGTCTTCGTTATGCGTCAAACTTTGGATACTTTTCATGTCACAAGTATATCAGTTATACAAAATGTACAGACTCTGTAAGTTTCAGACCAAAAATGCCACCGTCTTCGACCTTATCAAATCAGAACACAGCTCTTCATTGTTTGAATTTCTTTTTTTATTATATTTTTTGCAAAGAAGAAAAAAGGTAATCTTGTAAGGTAAGTAAGTACCTACCTCTACTATTAGATATATATGAGGAAATATCGTATGCAACCCTAGAACACGACGTGACTGGAATGATGAATAACGACGTCATATTAGAAATGTTTTAGTATACCGCAAGGTGGATCTCTCGGGCACAATGGTTGCGGAAAAGCCTTTAGGTACTATGGGCAACAACATCGCTTAACCAGTTATCGTATCGCCCCTAGACAAACTAAACGTCTGTTGTGACAGCGCGGCGTACAAGCGATTTTAATCTTTGGGGTAGTTAAGCGACGCTGTTGATCTCACGAAGGCGGTTCGGCTATAATAAGGAAATTAATGTTGTTGCACATTACTTTAGTGTGAGTAATACGAGAGTGTGCAGACGTACACATAACAATGATTGTAGGCGAACCGTCTTTGTGGGATAAGTTAGTGGTTGGGTTATATTTTTATTTATATAGGTGACAACCATTGTTATCGTTTGTAGGAGAAAATAACAAATGATAATAATGTATTAGGTACTTTATTGTTTCCTTATTTTACAGATAATAAATACGTTCTTAATGTGATAGCTAGAGATAATTACGTTCATTAAAGTTATTAAGGTACCTAGTCAAAATGCAAAAATGGAAATTAATTCACTAGTCAATCAAAAATAAATAAATATCAAGACACCCTTTTTGGTACCAAAAAGAAGGCAACGTGGCGTCCCGCTTTTACCAGTTTTTATTAAAAATATTGGACTTTTCTTTTCACGGACCTCGTAAAACTGCTATAAGTGACGAACGGTCTTTTGATGCCAGTTTCATTAAATTCTTTACTGTTTATAATTTTGTATGCTTTTCATGAAGTCTCGATTACCATGAAATGATGGAGTCAAATTTTATATTTTTTTATATTTTTTGTTTCAGCTTGGGCAAAAATGCTTTCGTATGTCTGTTCACTTTTACAAGGGCCCTACTTTTGAAACAAAAGTACTTAATAATAAAGTTTATTTGAATAAAGCTTATTTGACATTGACTTTGAAAGGCGTCAAGCACTCTTTACTGCTCATTTTCATTCGACAGCCTAACGTGAAATTTTGTGAGCAATTTTGATAATTATGTTTTATGTCAATTCAGTTTTTCAAAGTTTTTCGTAATTTTCAGCCATCTCGAAAAATGTTCAAAAATGTCACAGACGCGCGTCTGCAGTTTTAAAGAAGGTGTATTTATTTAAATTATCCTTATCAATTGCGAACAAATAACTTTATGAATCCATGTCCTATCGTTTTCATTCCGGTATATAATCCTGCGGGCTTCTGGCTTCTGGTGTGAGTAGACTGCAGTTTGTTACACATCTGTGGTTCGCCCATCCGTGTAAGCCGCAGAAGTCCTGGGTTACTCCTAGCTACCACCATCTTACTTAAGTTTGACGCCATAATAAAAAAAATGTGTTCTGGCAGTTAGAGGTAAGACAGCCAGTTCCTCAGTGGTAAAGATTCCGGGTGTAGTTCGCTGCTTTCAGCCTTATCGTCACTTAACATCAGGTGAAGTGAAGGTTAAGCAATATCCGTTGAGGATAAAAAAAATCCCGAGTTTGTTTAGATGGATGATTTTTTATAATTTACGCATCCTCTCCGTTATTTAATTTTCATTGTACAACACTGCTTATTTCAGGGCTAAAATAATATGTGCAGCAAAAAACAAGAACAAGAAAACACAAATCAAAGTGCCACAAACACCCACAGCCGAAACAAAACGTCACTTAGCATTCACGTCCTCACGCCCCAGTATTTTCCAAACGTAATGACGCAGCCTAGCTTTTAATATACTTAACCTTTAAGGTAGAATAAATCTGCGTGGATTCCAACTGGGCCTTATTGTAAGGCTCCTCAGGTACGAGTTCACGTGCCGTCTTATGTAAATGATATCGTTACGGTGACAAAACTGGTTCAGTTCTTTTTGCTTCATGTAAGAGGAGTTTTATAACTCCCGAGATGAAAAATTTGGACTGACATTGATAGGATAGCTTGGAAAAAAATGGGATACTAAGTCCGGTTTTGTTATTAAAGCTTTTTGCGGTTTCCTCCCCTAAAATGACCACTGGGACATGATATTATATCTCGTGATAAAGCATTTTATTGACCCTCAACTGTCAAAATAAATTGCTATATCATGCCCCCTAGCATGACGACTGACTCAATATGGTATAGCTATTTGTCACGTTTAACTGTCAAAAGACAATGGAGTTTGGCAGTTGATAAAATGCTATATCATGCGATATGTATCGTATTTCGGTGGTCCGGTCATGCTAGAGGGCCGTTTCAGTGGTCCCTAGTTAAATCTTGGCCATAAATAGCACAATCCTATCTCGTCCCGTGAGTGTCATCAATAACATCATCATCATTTGTTACCACTGCTGGGACACAGGTCTTCTTTATGTACGATAAGAGTTTAATGCTACAAGAGAGTAAGTCCAATGCTGATTGGTGCGGACGACTGCAAATGAAACTAGGGCTAACGAATTCACCTTTAAATATGGACGTCATTTTTTTTAACACTTCTATGGAAGTGAGGTCTCACAGACCGGTGGCCCTACCATGAGTTGATGCAAACTGTTTACGTTACCGTAAACTATCGGATGTACTGCTCATATTCAATGCGAATGAAAGAGAGAAAACGATAGTTTACGGTAACGTAAACAGTTCGCATCAACTCATGGTAGGGCCACTGGACCCCTGAATTTTAAGCTCACAGTTAAAACAAAATGCTAGTGACTATACTTACTATTTTGTAAGGATATCAAACTTAATGATTGTATAATGTTTTCAATTAATTTTTGTTTATTTCTGTTTTATTTATATTTTAACTAGCGGCCGCCCGCGACTTCGTCTGCGTGGACATTTTTTTCCCTATCCCTCGGGAACAGTATCTTTTTTCGGGATGAAAGGTACCCTATGTCCTTCTCTGTACCCTTGACAACGTGTGTGCAAAATTTCATGATGATCGGTTGAGTAGTTAAGACGTGAAGGCTAACAAACAAACAAACCAACTTTCGCATTTATAATATTATATATAGTAAGGATACCAATTGATGCTGTTTTCAATCTTTATTTACCTGAGATCAGTTTGAGGCAAAGACTTCAATATAGAAGTCTTTGATTTGAGGAACAATTTATGAAAAATAGGTAACTTATTCGGAAAAAAATTAAGCAAATAACTTTTCCGGTGGCGATTCAATATCCCACTTCAGTAATTTTTTGGCACTAAAACTATTAAAGCTACTGAACGTCTCAGACATGGAAAGTGCGGGGAAAAGGCTAAACTCGAGCGGTCTGTCAGATCCCACGTCCCTAGTTAAAGGGGACGTGGCGTTAATGTGCCTTCTGAGCTTGGATACTGACTGACCTAAGCGCGATGGTTGCTGAATTACCGCGATCACAGACTATTCAGATCTGCTGTTTCATACATTTTGATATTTTCGTTATTCAGCAGATTTTTATTCGCGATTTCAAAATATTCCCAAGTAAATAATGTTTATTTGATGGTCCCTATCTACCGCTTTTGGCTTTAAAAGGTTTTTTTCCAAAGACCTTGTATAAAGAAGAAGAAGAAAAGTGGACAAAGTGAGAAAATGCGTTGAAACAAAATACAAAATGATGAGGTTGAAGCGATTTAATTTTTTGTATAAGCAGCATATAAACTCAGATATTATTTAACTTGTGAATAAAAAATGTACCTGCAAGAATAATCGCTACTACTTTACAATTATAGTTTTAGCAATACTAAAACTATAAGGTGTTCAAATTAATATTTCGAATTTCGTAAAAATAAGTTTAATTATTGTACATAAAATATGTTCACTTCTCAAGCTTACGCGCTCACTAAAGCTGCATTCAAACGATAACACACGACCCGACCTCAACTCGAACTCAACTCAAACTCACGTCAACCGCAGCCCACCTTGAAATACACCAATTTTGAGTCTTATGACACATCAATAAGCTCTTGTGTAATGTTCAGGTGAGTTTAAGGTGAGTTTTGGTTGAGTTTGAGTTGAGTTCAGGTTGTGTTCGGATTGAGTTTGAGTTGAGTACGGGTTGAGGGCGAGGCGTGTGCAGTTGCATCGACAAAATATAACGGAGCTTATTAATGTGTTATAAAACTCAAAATTGTAAGCGCTGTATTTCAAGGAGTGGGCTACGGTTGAGTTGAGTTCGAGTTGAGTTTGAGTTGAGTTCGGGTTGAGGGCGAGTCGTGCGTCATCGTTTGAATGCAGCCTCAACGTGAAATAAAACACTTTTTAACGGATGACGTTTCGGCACCTTTGCAGCTGCCGTGGTCTCGGGGAACTGCAGCTGCAAAGATGCCGAAACGTCGGGAAAATAAAAAAATTGTTTTAAAAAACAAAAAACCGACTTCAAAACCCCACTCTACCTCTAAAAAGCAATAAATAATATTGAAATCACTAGATACGCATTATCATTGTAATAAAACACGTCTATTGAAGTCGGGTGGGGCTAGAGGATAACTTTTTTTTTATTCTAACAGCCCCACCCGACTTCAATAGACGTTTTTTATTACAATGATAATGCGTATCTAGTGATTTCAATCTTATTTATTGCTTTTTAGAGGTAGAGTGGGGTTTTGAAGTCGGTTTTTTGTTTTCTAAAACAATTTTTTATTTTTTTCTTTTTAGTGTAAGTACCTTCTGCATTAGAAATATTATCTAGGTCGATAGAAAAATTGGTTTGGCCAAACGTGAGATAAACGCGGACAATCACGCATACGGGTCAAACTGAGAAGTGAACCTCCTTTTTTGAAGTCGGTTAAAATACCAAAATCTTGTCCTAAGTGTAACAAATACTTTTCTGAAAACCGCATCAAAATTGGTTCAGCTAAACGCGAGATAATCGCGGACAAACATACATACATACGAGTCAAACTCAGAACCTTCTTTTTTGAAGTCGGTTAAAATACTAAAACCTTCTCCTAAGTATAACAAATACTTTTCTGAAAACCGTATTAAAATCGGTTCAGCCAAACGCGAGATAATCGCGGACAAACATATCTACATAATATGAGTCAAACTCAGAACCTTCTTTTTTTTGAAGTCGGTTAAAATACTAAAACCTTCTCCTAAGTGTAACAAATACTTTTCTGAAAACCGCATCAAAATAAGCCAAACGCGAGATAATCGCGGACAAACATACATACATACATACATACATACAGGTCAAACTGAGAACCTCCTTTTTTTTGTTTTTTGAAGTTGGTTAAAAATCAAACCAAATACCAACTAAATACTAAAGTACTTTCAATAAAACCGCGCTAGTATCCGTTAAAAAGTGTTTTATTTCATAAAATATGTTGATGAAATAAAGTTAAAGGTTATTTATCAATTTATAGATACACCTAAAAGTAATTAAATTCTCAATTTCGTCATTCATTATGTTTTAATAATTAAAAGTTGATACGTCTCATTTTGGTGACATGGCGTGAAAGATAATTATTTCACATGAGATTTATGTTGAGCCTGAAATTTGAACGTGAAAGTTACATTTTATTTTATTATTATGAAAAATATTTTGTTCAATATCGATAAAACTCTTGATATGTTTTAATATTAACACATTAAGTGTTCAAGTTGTTAAATTGAAATTTGAAAATTATTAATGAATATCTAATAGAAAGGACATCATCCATTTTGGTCCAAATGTGAAAGTGCTGGCCAAAAAGCAAAAGTGCTTTATTCTGATAGATTTTATCCACCTTAGCATTTCTTATTATGGCACCGAAGCTGTAGCACCGCTATACTTGATTTTAAATAAGTTCAAAAATTCTGACGTTTCATACATTTTGGCACAAATGTAAAAAAGTCTCCCAAAAAGCAAATTCTGATAGATTTTGTCCACCTAAGCATTTCTTATTATTGCACCGAAGCTGTAGCACCGCTGTACTTGATTTTAATTGAGTTCAAAAAATCTGTCTTTTTATACATTTTGACACAAATCTGAAGTGCTGCTACAATTTCGGTGCCATAATAAAAAATGCTTAGGTGGACAAAATCTATCAGAATAAAGCACTTTTGTCTTTTGGCCGGCACTTTCTTATTTGGACCAAAAATGTATAAAACATGGATGATGTCCTTTAGTGAAGACCTTCTTGTTTTATCATATTTTAATTATTACATATTAGTTCAGAAAGATAAGTATTCAAGGTAAATCTTAAGAGCTGTGAATAACCCAATTTGATAACATAACTAAAAAATAATCAAGAAAAATGACGGGTGGAGTTGTAAATTTATAATGTGAAATCAATAGGTATTCATCCGAAAAATGCCATAAGTCAAATCGGCAACAAAAAACGGATTAGTAATATCATGGCTAATCAAGAAACACTTTATTTCATGTAACATTTGTCACTATTAAAAAATCTTTTCTTAATCAAAAGATCATCTGTTTTTGTAACATTAATCATTAATTTTAATAGACATTGAATAATTAACACGTCAAATATATTGTAACATCTTAATCACCATAACCTAATTAAATATCTTGATAAAGATCAAATTAGATGATTTAGTAGTCACATTAATCATTATACCTACTAATTGGTTGTATGTAAAATGATTTTAAAAATAAAATAGCATTACAATTGAAAAAATAAAAATGTGAAATAAAATTACTTGAATTATAATAGTAGTTTATGAAACTGATGCATAATGAGGGGTATTAAAACATGAGTGTGTGTTTAAAAACATAGCCGTAGGCGAGGTTTTTAATAGTATCACACGAGTGTTTTAATACCTAGTTATGTACAGTTTCATACACTACTTTATCTACTCTCATACCATTTGTGATTGAACCTACAAAATAAAATATCAATAGTAAAAAGAGTAAGTAGTTTCTCGACTTTGAATGGGAATCGGCTTGTATGGACCCTTCGCCACTGGTAGGTAGGTAGGTTACTTACCTAGGTAAAGTAAGACGTTTTTCCGTCGCCGCATCTAAAATATCGGGGAGTCTTTTTTCACACTCACTACCTACTATCAGAAATTTTTAAGCGAAATAAAAATTAAAATAAAAAATGGCGCGTATTCTATTAGAAAAAAATAATAATGATATGAGTGAATTCCAGCAGACGAATCGTTACGCTAAGTCATCGATCACCATAGAGTACATTTTAATCATGGAAAGTATATGGGAATATCATTGTTTTTTTTTTAATATCGCGGCACCTGCTCTTCTTGGATTTGCCCTGTATCGTAATGAGAAAAAAAGTTATTTTATAACATTGCTTAGTATAGCGAAGGTATGTTATAAAATAACTTTTTTTTTTTTTTCGGTATTGCGTGTATAAAGTATGTCAATATAAATTCGTTTTGAAATTCATAATTCGAATTTTACGATATGAGAGTAGATAAATACATTTATCTACTCTCATATCGTAAAATCGTAAAATTCGAATTTATATTGGCATACTTTATACACGCAATAACGAAAAAAAATTAAAAAGTTATTTTATAACATACCTTCGCTATACTAAAGAAGGCAGTGCCGCGATATTAAAAAAAAACAATGATATTCCCATATACTTTCCATGATTAAAACGTACTCTATGGTGATCGATGACTAAGCGTAACGATTAGTCTACTGGAATGCACTTATTTAATTATTTTTTTTTCTAATAGAATACGCGTTATACGCGCCATTTTTAGATTTTAATTTTTACTTTTGCTTAAAATATCATAGTAGTGAGTGTAGTGAGTGAAAATTTGACTCCACCCGATATTTTAGATGCGGCGACGGAAAAAACGTTTTACTTAACCTTGGTAAGTACTGCCCACCTACCGAACTCTTTTTAATCATTGATATTTTATTTTGTTGGTTTAATCACAAATTGTATGAGAGTAGATAAAGTAGTGTATGAAACTGTACATAACTAGGTATTAAAACACTCGTGTGATACTATTAAAAACCTCGCCTACGGCTCGGTTTTTAAACACACACTCATGTTTTAATACCCCTCTTTATGCATCAGTTTCATAAACTACTATTATTTACTTCAATCGAAGTTCGACGATATTTCGATAGATTGTGGTTTACGTGAGGGCTACTGAGGAAATACATATATTTAGTATGTAGAAAAGTTTGTTTTCTAAATTGACTTAGACTGGCATCGAACCTGAAATCTCAGAGATGAATGTTGTTGTCATGAAAACCTGATGCCACTCGACAACGAAGTCGAGGGATGATATCCTCCTGGCGCATAATGTCTCGTTCACAAAAGGTCACTTTATGTATTTTATTTTTTATATTTACGTACTTAAATCTCAACAACTATACATTTGCGACAAGAGGTTAGGTAGAGAAAGTTGCTTATTTCTAAGGGTAGAATCATCCCTTAAAGTTTTCTCTAAGGTGCTACTAACACCTTGTATCTTACGTACAGTATAAAATATTGGCTACGTTACCCAACCTTTAAAATTCAAAGTCTTTGAAATTCAAGCACCCTCTATTCTATCGAACCTTATTCCAAATACAATTTGTGGTGCAGACGATCTCGGGGAGTGTTCTTGCCTTTTGTCGGTAGCTTCAGGAAAACTCTTTAAAAACGCTATCGATATCAGTTTGGACGAATTTCCTTTTTGCTATAGCACGAAAATGCATTCTTTGCCGTTTATTTGCAGGATCTATGACAAAAGAAAAAAAAATCGAAATAAATCGATATGTAGATAATTTCTATTTTGGTTTAAATCGGTCATCAACGCTACTTTATTGCTCCGATTCGGGTAAATATATTGATATAAGCTTACGATATGTGCTTTTTAGGGTTCCGTACCCAAAGGGTAAAAACGGGACCCTATTACTAAGACTCCGCTGTCCGTCTGTCTGTCTGTCTGTCTGTCACCAGGCTGTATCTCATGAACCGTGATCGCTAGAAAGTTGAAATTTTCACAGATGATGTATTACTGTTGCCGCTATAACAACAAATACTAAAAACAGAATAAAATTATTATTTAAGGGGATCTCCCATACAACAAACGTGATTTTTTTGCCGTTTTTTGCTCGATATTAATAACGACAACAGGTAGACAGTTGAAATTTTCACAAATGATGTATTTTTATTGCCGCTATAACAATAAATACTAAAAACAGAATAAAATTTATATTTAAGGGGGTCTCCCATACAACAAACGTGATTTTTTTGCCGTTTTTTGCTCGATATTAATAACGACAACAAGTAGACAGTTGAAATTTTCACAAATGATGTATTTTTATTGCCGCTATAACAATAAATACTAAAAACAGAATAAAATTTATATTTAAGGGGGTCTCCCATACAACAAACGTTTTTTTTTTTGCCGTTTTTTGGTACGGAACCCTTCGTGCGCGAGTCCGACTCGCACTTGGCCGGTTTTTTAGGATTCCGTACCCAAAGAGTAAAAACAAGAGCCTATAAGACTCTACTGTCCATCTGTCTGTCTGTCACCATGCTGTATCTTATGAACCATGAAAGCACAGTTTAAATTTTCACAGACGATGTATTTCTGTTGCCGCTATACCAACAAATACTAAAAACAGAATAAAATAAGTATTTAAGTGGGGCTTCCATACAACAAACGTGTTTTTTTTTGCCGTTTCTAGGTACGAAACCATTCGTGCGCGGGTCCGACTCGTATTTGGCCGATTTTTAGGGTTCCGTACCCAAAGGGTAAAAACGGGACCCTATTACTAAGACTCCGCTGTCCGTCTGTCTGTCTGTCACCAGGCTGTATCTCATGAACCATGATAGCTAGAAAGTTGAAATTTTCACAGATGATGTATTTCTGTTGCCGCTATAACAACAAATACTAAAAACAGAATAAAATTAATATTTAAGGGGGGCTCCCATACAACAAACGTAATTTTTTTGCTGTTTTTTGCTCGATATTAATAACGGCAACATGTAGACAGTTTAAATTTTCACAGATGATGTATTTTTGTTGCCGCTATAACAAAAAATACTAAAAACAGAATAAAATTAATATTAAAGGGGGGCTCCCATACAACAAACGTATTTTTTTTGCCGTTTTTTGGTACGGAACCCTTCGTGCGCGAGTCAAACTCGCACTTTTTAGCATTTTTTAGCATTATTTCATTAGATCGCGGGTAGCTGCTGGATGCGGATAGCACAGTTCCGATCGTTTTGGAGATCCTTTGGGAGGACTATACCCAGCAGTGGGTATCGTGCGGCTGAATAATGATAATGATGATGCATTAGCGTTCATTCGAATAGAAAAGAGGCCATTTAAATAGGAAGCAAGTCTGTTACGTTACGTCCAACCTGACCCAGATCACGTCTTGCCCATAGATCTAAGAGAATATTTTACGAGCCATAGATTTAACTGCACTGCTTTAAAATGAGATCATGATCTCGGATTTACATACTATCGGCTGGTAGTCTATGTTCAGGCTTGAGCTGTCATAATAATGATGTTACAGGTTGTAATGGGCTATTTACATGAATCAATTTTAGTCATCTGTGACGGTTGACTTTTGTCACCTAGCAAGTAGCTTCCAAAATTGAAGTAGCCTATGCTCAGGCTTGCACTGTCATAATAATGATGTTACAGGTTGTAATGGGCTATTTGCATGGGTAAATTTTAGTCACCGGTCACGGTCGATTCTAGTCAACTAGGAAGTCGCTTCCAAAATTGAATCGCAGGTGATTGCGTCGCTGTCGTCTATGACTTAGTTGATGGCGTAGGTAACAATATGTAACAGCGTAGTTCCAGTTTTGGTCGCAGGATAAAATAATTTTGTTCAGTCACCTGCGGCCATTTACACGTTTGATTTTCGCCGTGCGGCTTTAGTCGCCCATGTAAATACCCCATAAGCTTGAATGGGTCCCGTTTAACTTTCAGAAAAAAAGAATAACTTAAATTTTGGTAAAATGGCGATGCGTGTGTTCGAAGTATTTATTCACTTCGGATTTTGAAGAGCAACTTAATTGATTGAGTGATTAGTATGATTTATTTATTTTAATCACCCCTAATAAAATTCGAACCCACTTCCTTTGATTTCACAGTAAAGTTTACCAACCACTAGACCGCCTCGGCCGTCGACACTTAATTAACTTCAATCCATAAAAGAAGTGAAACAAAATCCGTTCTCTCTTGGCTCTTAAAAGGGGATTAAGTGGGGATGGTTTGACAGTTTCATCCGTCCCGTGGCTTTCAACAAAAAGTTCTGGAAAGGGGATCATATCGGCTATAACTAGATTTAGCTAAGCATAGACAAAAAAGGAAGTAAAAATTTATGAAAATTCTAGAAAATAATTTTGTAGTCAAACAATGCTACGAAAGATATTTAAAAACTCTACAAAATTAAGAGAATAATAGGTAATAAGTACTTATTTTTTTTTTAAGTGAAAACTTCTTTAGCGGCTTTGTACGCTTTTTTGTAATGGGGAAAAAATCTTAAACTCTCGTCAGTCAGTCAGGATCACGTGACCCTGATCGAAAATTCGTAAGACGGATGTGACGGATGGAGAGTAGACAGCCGGCGGCGGAAGTATCCCCCTCTCTTGAAAATGGCGGCGCGTCATTTCAAGACGTAAACACTTGTGTCACCATAGCAACGTGCTAATTTTTTAATTCAATGTCAAAACCCTAGATTTTCTGTCAAGCTATGGATAAGACTTTCGTAAAATACTGTTTTGTATTCGTAAATTCAAATGCAGAGTAAATTCGTAAGACGGCAATTCGAGCAAAATTATTCCCTAACCATTCCAAAATACTAAAAATGCACAAGGTTAAAATTCAAGTTTTCACTTCTGCCGGCACTCCGATAGACCGGAGTGCAACCCGATTTTTTTATTGTATGGTAATTTTAAGCCTAAAATTTTTCTGTGATCTGTGATGTAAGAGCTGCGTTTTAGGTCCCGGGTTCGGTTCCGAGGAAGGGTACAATTTGTATTCGGTTTGGTTGGTGGTAGGGCTTATTTCAAGTCCGCCTGCCCAGCGACCACCATCTTAACTAAGTCTGACGCCCTAACAACAATTTAAAAATTGTTGTGTTCCGGCAGATAGAGGTAAGATAGCCAGTTCGTCAGTGATGCGGCTTCCGGGTGTAGTGCGCTTTCTTCACTTCGGCCTTATCGTCACTTAACATCAGGTGAGGTGAAGGCCAACTACTATCCCGTTGTGCATAAAAAAATACTAGGTCGGTCATATCTTACACTAGAAATCGCTAAAATCGCAAACTAACGTCTTTAAGAACGTGTATATTTTTCAACACATAGTTTAGGGCTTACAATATTGAATATACCAAAAAAAGTGCGAAAATTTCGCGGTTTTTCGAGTGCCGCAAAGTTAGCACAGGTCTTTCGAAGCTGCAAACTTGGATTTACGCTACTGGTAGTGGTCCTAACAACATATTAAAAAACCAGAACTAGCCGTTAGTTTGCAATTTTAATGTTTGATATGACGGGCCTATACAGATAACTCACAAAATAAACTAAAATACGTCACGCTGTTGGAACGTCAAACACGAACGTATAAATCTCAACGGGCCGCTTTCGATGCGGCCATCATTTGTCTGTCCGGCCAAATTTACATGTAAAACAGCTTTACCGAAGCCTTTGACTATAACGGCAGAGCTGAAAGCCCCACAGATATTGTTTGATCCACGAATTTTATAGCTGTCTTGATAGGTAAGATTTATTCGGAAAATTTACGAAAAAATGAACGGAAAATTTACGAAAAACAATATTTTAATTCTACTTCTACTTTGAAAATTTTTTTTTTTAATTTTGTCATAATTTTAAAACGTAAAAGTACTCTGACTTTATTCGTTAACTAAGAAATATTATGTGGATTTCAGTCAGTATTTCTGCAAAAAATCGGAAAGTTCATACTAGTCTATTAAGTATTTTATTAGTTTTAAAAACATTGTTACTTATTAAAAGTTTCAATCACATGAAATTAGTACAAACGAAACATTTTTTTCAACCATGCTGGTTTTATTAAAGTAGGTACTTACTTCTAGAAATTTTTCACTTCTACGAATTTGATATTAACAGAACCTTTTTACTTTTACTATATTTTTTTCCATTTTCCTTTAATTGGCTTCTCAACTGGTTGTATAATGATTTTTTTTATAAACTTTTATTTCATAGTTTGCTGCTGGCTAGTAACAACATTTCAAATTGCCATCTCATATACATACAATCATCATACATATCATTAGAACAGATGCAATATCCCACAAAGTCTCGAGCATAGAATACATGAGTGGCAGTAGGTATTTTTAACTCCCTAATATCTTTGATACCTACGCCTACTCGGTACTTAACATGCTCACTGACATTCTGACATTTTGACATACTCATCAACAATGAAATATATATAAATCTTATAAAATAATTTTATTAAGAGAGTATTATTTTAATTAAACTAATGTGTCGTCATTAGTCTCAAATAATAATTAAAAATAAGAAGAGTGATGGACTCAGATAAATGAATGAAATAGAACAAATAGTTCCTAACTTTATAATATTGCGAACAAGTTCACAACTCGCTTTAAAAAAATGCAGTATCTAACTATACGTTAAATAAGTTACCTTACACACCGTACGTATAAATGGTGGCGCTATCGCAACTGTTGTGTACCGAAGTATACCGTGATTGCTTCCTCCCTCGACAAATTCAAATAAAAAAATACAAAAATGCTTTGCTTGCAAAATATATATGAATTTGAAGTTTTAAAAGTTGACGTTTTTTGAAAACTTATGTCAAACTCAAACAAACCCATAATAGTGCTGTATTAGCTAATTTTTGCTATCGAAATAGTAAAAAATAAAAGCGCCCGTGGCGGAAATTGGCAGACTGATCGTACTCGTTTGTTAAGCAACGCCAGGTGTCGGATGGGTGACCGTTAAAGAGGCATTACAACTGAGCGCTTCCGTGCTTCGGAGGGTACGTTAAACCGTTGGGCTTGGCTGTTGTCATCTGATAACAGTCGTTAAGCCAAGTCAGAGGCCTTCCAGGCGGCTTGATAAACTCTAACACCAGAGGTGGCCACTATGAGGATTCTCATTCGATAAGAAGAAGAAGCTATCGAAATGTGTGGTAGAAAATATATATCAATACACAAGTTTTTACTAACCATCGCTTTTGAAATATTGAATTAATACGAAAGCGAAGCGATAGCAAACATTCACCGATGTGATTTTGTTTTAGTGCACCATATCGTCGCAGTTTTGACCGTTTTCTATAAAGAAACAATACTGTTACTTATTTATACTATGCCTAGAGACGAACAGTATAATTCTGCTTGATCGAATGCTGAACGGGGAAACACAACGAGGGAGTAATTCCTTGCACGTGATGTATGTTTCGAGCGATATATCGCTCGATTCGACCCAGTCTTGGCTTGTCTTCGAGTCAGATGTTCAATTCACGGCTCGTTGGAAAACGCCGTAGGGGTATACTGTCTATACTTACGGTCGGTTTCACGTTATCATTACATTAAAGTGTAAAATACATGGTATTAAATGACGATGCCTAATTTGCAATCGGTATCATTATGTTGTGTGATAATATGGATGAAATAAACCGATAGCACTTGGGGGAAATCCTTGGAAGAGAATATGACATTAATGATGAAAATTAGAAGGTTTCTCCCTGAGATGTATGATTTTGACGATGCTTCGAAGTCAGTCAACAATTTAAAACTGGACCAAATGGTCTAGTTTTAAATTGTTATAGCCATAGATTTTACACAAAACAGTAGTTTATTTTTTGTGATTTCAGGGTTTATTCAGACAAATAGCTACCAGTAAGACATCGATATAACTAGTGGCTCAGTGAGCTGCAGACATCGCATTTGTGCGTTAAGAAGTAGCTCAAATTTTATGTTGTTTAAAAAATAATCTAATAGATGTCGCCACGAGATTTTTCAAAAGCAGTACTGAGTACTATTTTTTAAGTATTCTTTTATAATAACTATTCGATACGCTTCTCATTTTAAACATATTTTGAAAACTGTCTCGACAAAAGATTCTGTATAATTATCAAACCTGCTAACAAAATTTCACGAGAATCGGTTGAGAAATGCTGCCTGTAGAGAATAACACACGGACATACGAAAGCATTTTTGCCTAAGCGGAAGCAGTAACGCTTCGCTCTCGCTTGGTCAATGATTATTTATCTCAACAAATAGTTTTTAGGTTTTATGCAAACAGAAAATAACAATGCATAGATTGGCACAGAGGAATAAAAATGTTATTTTTACTGTAAGAACATTTTGTAGCAGATCCCATTGTATAAAAACAATAGTATAATTACAATGCTTCGTGTCGCGTCGTATGTTGCCAGTTAACACTCTCATTGCCTGTTTTGCATGCGTAATGCGTCGGCCGCGGGTGGTGTGCACCCGTAAATTTGTCCAAATAATTTATTGCGGATTTACGCAAATTAACTTTTGGAATTTTTGTTTAGCTTTAGACTTGACACGGCGAAAATTATAGCAATTGGGAATTTGAAATAAGTTGAACATATTTATTAAAATAAAGACCACGTTAGAAGGAATATCAGTTTTTTTTTTCAGATATTTAGTTTGAAAAAACTGGGTCATAACAAGGAATGTCTGAGTGTGAAAATCATTTTTCGCATAAAATGTAAAATTACTGACATTTCTTATTCTTCCCGCGTGGTCTTCAAATGCAGTGTTTGGTTTAATGATCCGAGTTGTATTTCGATACTATTAAACGTTATTGCCATTTTATAATAAAGTCGTGTTGTCACAATCCCCGACAACCTGTTAAAACGAAAGCTTTAAAATAAAAAATTAGAGTGAGTAGGATTTACCAAAGAAAGCTTTTTTCTTTGATCGAGTTAAAGTTAAATGTCAGGCGATATTAATTCTTATTTATGTTGTAAGATACCCACACAAAAGTCCAAATATGACCTTTAAATTACGTAAATTAGACCCAAATTATTAGAAATAAAACCTACACAACACCATACATTTACCGAATTCCTTGCAAAGGTCGCCTGAGGGTTTACTGCCTTACTAACTGCCCTAAGGTCGCAAATATTTTAGTTATTTATAAATCTACTTTGTATTAAGACCTACAAGTACCCCGTTAGAATGTTATTAGATATTTAGACGGGTCGATTTTCCGGGCGACTTACTAGGCAACTTTAATTGGGCTCGTGTTGACAATCGGTTGTAAAATCGAATCACCACATCATTGAAATCAGGTTTGCGATTCGATTTTAAAAGCGATTGTCGAAAAAAAGCGCTAATTGACTAAAATTGACCAGCAAGTCGCCTCGTGTAAATACCACATTAGATTATGAATGTAATATATTAAAACGCGTAGGTAGATTTCAATTGAATACATTAATTGTTGTGTTACGTAGTACTAATATGTATTCTGTGATTGTGTATAAAAATTATATTGGACGACTAGACGACATAAGCACAAAATAGATATTAATACATAAGCTCCGATATATAATTGGATATAGCCAAGAATTTTAATAGAAAATGCTTAGAGCAACGGCAGCATTGCTCTTAGAGAAAATGAATATAAAATTCTTGGTTATAGCCAATGATCGTACGAGATGGTAGAAGGTGAGTGACAAGCAAAAACAAAAAAAAATGTAGTAACTCGAGTGCGTGCTAGTGGTCCATTCGCAAACGTACATACCTATAATGTAACGAGTAGCTGTAAACTGACTGTTTTGGTGCTAAATAAAACAAGCGGACTGTAGGTATTTGATGGTATTTGGGACAGTAACCTATATTGTACCGACCAGTACCGGCGTTAGGGGGGGGGCGAGCACGGGCGACCGCCCGGGGCGCCGGATATAAAGGGGCGCCGCAGGCGTCCCTTTATACACACTCGCTCATCGTAAATTCCCTTTTAGCGACAAAATCGTTATGTTGGCATTCTCGCCGAAATTTCATCGCTCGCTACCATGTGGTGTTTAGGATTTGGCCACTGTGAAATCCAGGAGCGGCCTTAGGGTGGTGCAAGCGGTGCGACTACACTGGGCGCCCTAGTATGTGAGACGCTGGAAATGCCCGACTACCGGTCGATGAAACTGACCAAATATCGCACTGCGTAGCCTTTTTAGTATAAACAAGCAAGATTATTGGATTAACTGACTAAAAATCGCTGTTTTTATACTATAAACAAGCAATTTTAGTAGATGAAATTGACTAAAAATCGCACTGCGCGGCCGTTTATTACTATAAACAAGCAAAGTACAAGATTAATATATGAAAGTGACTAAAAATCGCGCTGTACGGGGGTTTATTACTATAAACAAGCAAAGTACAAGATTAATATATGAAAGTGACTAAAAATCGCGCTGCGCGGCGGTTTTTTATTTTAATAAGCAAAATTAGAAGATTAGTAGGTGAAACTGATTAAAAAATCGCGCTGCGCGGCCATTTTTAGCTAACAGGCAAAATTTAAAATTTTGGAATCACAGATAGGGGCGCCCCGTAGAAATGTCGCCCAGGGGCGCTGGTAGTGCTAAAACCGGCACTGGTACCGACTCCTAAATTGTACCACCTTCTCCGACTTAACGGTGCCATTATTCTACACTGGCAACACAAATCGAGACGACTATAGCGCCACTGTCACTGCGCCATTTTGTTTCTTCTTATGGCACCGTTAAGTCGGAAATTTGAAGGTGGTACAATTTAGGAGTCGCTACAATATAGGTTACTCTCTTCTACTTTAGGTATACGTTCAATGGCAAAAACAAGGGACAATGATTTAGACGCGTATGCGTGGCCGCTCGAATGTGGAGAGTGATTCTGGTTGGCGGACCCGCCGCCGCCCCCGCTTCACGCTCCGCTAGGGTTGGAATGGCTGTTCTCTCGTTTGCGCGTGAACATGACTATACTTCAGAGTGTAAAACTTAGGTTAGGGGTAACATAGACAGGGCTACTTTTACTTCAGCTAATCCTACTAAAGGCCTACTCAAATCTGACCGGTATCCTGTACGGGTGGCGGTAACGATATCCCGATGGGTATGCGGATAACGCGCTGTTCAAACCATAACGGAACTTTACCGTTACCGTTCGCGCGACGCGAGCACTGCGGGCGAGCGGCGCGAGGTGCGTCCGCGGGGTGAGGAAAAGTTTCGGTTGACCACGCGATACATACCGTGTACCGATACTACCGATCCGGTATGCGGTTCTGGTTTCGCAACAGCTGCTGTAATGCCATACAAAATACCGGTTGGGATAACAGTCGGGTATACCGCTACCGACGTCGGTACGATATCGGCCTTAATACTATGATATAAATGTGAAAGTTGGATATTTAGATTTTTATTACACAAAAACGGTAGAACCGATTTGAATGAAATTTGGCACACATATAGTTTATAGCCTAGATTAAACCAAAGGATACCTTTAATCTCAGTCAAAGGTTCCCTAGAGATTCTGAATGTCAACGCGAACGGAAGGTAGTAAACAGATAAATTTTATACACCCATGATTTATAAAAAGCTTACGTAAAGCATAATCACCTCATCAAATACTTATCGTCCTTCATCAAAGACAAGAACTTTATAAGGCTCGGTGAGAGCCCATAAATTCTTTTTACGATGTTTCAGAGTTAATGTGTGATCTCGTTAAATGGACCGATAATACGGGTTGCGATAACATGACATTATTTTATAAAGTATGGTTAACATTTTTAAACGTACTTGAAGTTAATAAGGCGGATAATGTGTCCTTAGAATCTTAATGTGTAAGTTGCGGCAATTTGTAGAAAACATACAGACCTATAAAAAAAACTTATATTGAACAATAAAAGATTTTTGAATGAAGAGGAGATGGTGAGTTTCCGCCATTTATTATTTCTAAGTATGAAAGAATACTAATAAATGTAAGTAGGTACCTACTTGGTTCACTGAGAAAGTGCTCAGTTTTGGTGTCAGGTCTGCAATGTTTTTTTTCAATCAAATGCCGAATTAAGTATTTTTTTTTCAATTAAGGTTTTTTAATGCACCACGGGCACAGAATACATAATAGTACAAGTACAGAAGATCCACTTCTCAAAGTCATTTAAATAAATAGCGACTCTATTCTAGACACAATAAAGTGCAATTCAGGTCGCACACCGCTCCCTTCGCTACAGTTATATTCACCTACAAGTTACCTCTCTTTCTATCGCGTAGCTCTTATCTCTTCTAACGACATTAGGGTTTCTTCTTTTAAATAATAATGAAATAATAGCTTACAATACTTTATTACAAGTTATGTGTTTGTGAAATAAAATGTGTACTTAAATACAGTCAACGCCACATCACACTATACATACTGATTTGAGGCAATTTGCTTTCTTACGAAATCAAATTGTCATTAATAATTAAGTTTATTTCGAAAGTGCGATGCAATATGCCTTCATTTGGGTTAAATATCATAAATGTACGAACGAACGACGCGACAATACGCAAATGCGGTGCATGAGTGAGTATCGAAATCGAATTGCTAACGTGCGTCCCAGCCGGCACGCGGCGGCCCTCTGAAATTAGTCCGTCCTGACGGACCCGCCGGCTACTTGTAGCTTCGTACCTAAAGCGCGGAGTGCGCCTAGCCTGCCACGGGGTATAACCCTTACATAGGTATAGCGCTTGGCCTTCACCTCATCTGATGTTAAGTGACGATAAGGCCAAAGGTGGAAGCGCACTAAACCTGGAAGCCTAATCGCTGAGGAACTGGCTATCTTACCTTTAACTGTATGAACACAACAATTGTTAAATTTTTTCTATGGCGTCAGACTTAGGTACGATGGTGGTAGCTTACCAGGCGGACTTGAAATAAGCCCTACCACCAACCAATCATCATCATCATATCAGCCGCACGACACCCAGTGCTGGGTATATAGGCCTCCCCCAAGGATCTCCACGCGTGGAGATCCGACGATCGATCCTGCGCTGACCGCATCCAGTGGCTTCCCGCGACCTTCACCAGATCGTCGGCCCACCTTGTCGGGGGCCTACCCACGGAGCGTTGTCCGGTGTCACAAATTGATGATCGATGCCGGGACCCTTGCGTTTTATACGGTTGGGCGAACCACTAGACCATAGAGGCGGTTGAATTTAAAGACTGACAGTGAAAATTGCATTTTAGAGAAACGCCCCGTTTTTAATCTCAAAAAACCTTTATCTTTGAAGTAAAATGTCTTAGAAAACTCAAAATATATGTTTTATATCCGTTGCCCCAAGATGCAAATGCAATACACTCTTAGAACTTGAAGTCTAAATTAAACTTATGAATGACATGAATTTAAAAAAAAATGCAATGAAATCAACGGAAACAGCTAGCTAGTACATTTCTCTACATTGTCATTTGGCATGAAAGAGCCTACGCGAATCCACTTAGAGTTTTTCCGGAAGGATTTGCATAATAGGGTCCTATTCCGAACCATGGAACAGGTGGTACGTTCAAGCGAGTTTCTCACGGAATTTATCCAACTAACATTTCCGTGCATTAGGTCTCGTTGAAGCTAAATTTATCGCATGACGTGAGCCCGTGGGACGTGTATCGATGCGTCACTGTTGTTCGCCAGTTCGTACCGTCTTGTTTGAATAAACCTTATTTGGAGCTTAAAAGTATTTCTACGAACATTGTTTTAGAATTGAATTTTAATTTAAGTCTTTTGACTTTATAACTACGGACTGTTTGGTTTTGAAAATTGTAAGTCTCCTGTTTATTTTTTCATGTAAATGATTTAATTATGAATCGCATTTACTAACGACAATAATTTTACTAATTAAAACGTATTATTAGAATGAAGTAGCGATATTTATGAAGAATTAAATTTTCACTTACTTTATTCGTTTCGCCTTACAAGTATTGTTCCGTTTTATTGATATGATAATAAATTACAAAGTAGTAGTTATTATTTTGACGTACATTTTCTACGGCAAAATTATTCCAACATTGTACTAGGAGTATAATAATATTTTTAGGAACATTTTGGTAGCAACATTGTTGGTCCAGAATGAGTTTTATTCTACAATATTAAGTATACTTTTTATGTCTTATAAAATAAAAAAAAACTGTCGATTAATTTAATACAAGGTTTGATTTAAACTGCAAATATTCAATAAGTTTGATAACATATAAGCCAAATACACATTCCAAGAGTTATATATATCTTCAGCTAACCACATCAAATGTGTTCACATTTATTTGGTCCTAAGACGAGGTCCTCGATTTATCTTGACTGGAATGATGGAAAGGACCATTGACACAACTCGTGAATGGATCGTTTGTCATATATAATGAACGATTTATTCATTGCAAAAACAAATGAATGCGACGTTTCTTAAACGTATTTATTTTATTTTATTCGTAAGTTCTGTTTTTTCTGAAGAAAACAACTTACTAAAGAGCTTTCAAGTTAAGTGACAGCCAGTCCCAAATAAAAAAGTTGATAATATCAAATAATCCTAATACCTACATGTAAAAGCTTGCCTGTAATATGTTTCGATGTTTAAATGTTCCTTTTTAGGGTTCCGTAGCCAAAATGGCAAAAATCGGAACCCTTATAGATTCGTCATGTCTGTCTGTCTGTCTGTCCGTCTGTCTGTCCGTCCGTATGACACAGCCACTTTATTCCGAAAGTATTAAGACTACATAGTTGAAACTTGGTAGGTAGATGTATTCTGTGAACCGCTTTACGATTTTCTCACAAAAATAAAAAAAAAAATAAAAGATTAAGGGGGGGCTCCTCATACATGGAACTGAAACAGAAAATATTTTTTTTCATCAAACCAATGCTTGTGGGGTGTCTATAGATAGGTCTTTAAAAATGACATTGAGGTTTTTAAGATTATTTTTCTCAAAGTCAACCGTTTGAAAGATATATACTGCCAAAGTGGTAAAATGTGTGTCCCCCCCCCCCCCTCTTTAACTTTTAAAGTAAGAAAGTGAAAAATCTAAAAAAAATATATGCTATAGATCTTAACAAACACTTTCAACGAAAATTGGTTTGAACGAAATACAGTAATAAGTTTTCGAAATATAGTACATTTTCCAAAACCGCAAATATAACTTTGTTGTTCATACAAACACTGTGAAAAACAAAGTTATTTTTTCAGGTGAAAAATAATAGCGGTATTAAAATATGGTATGGTATAATGTAACTATGGAACCCTACTGCGCGTGGCCCGACACGCACTTGGCCAGTTTTTTTTGTTAAGGAATTCTTTTTTATTGGATCCATAGTTATCTTTTATTAAAAAAAACTTTACTGTCAATCATGATTCGAATAAAAAAGCTTCGTTTTTAATCGACAACTCTATTCGCCGACTTTTTGATAAAAATATTTTTCTTGCTCATAACTTTAGACAGTCATTTTACCTGAGTACCTAGGTCGGTTACAGCGGGAAGACATTTTTATCCCGATAAAATCTGATGTTATGATAGTACTTACGCCTGGCAAAAGAAAAATACTCGCCTACTGGAATTTATTCATATAACATGTTGTTTTTGTAGCTTATAGCGTCTTCAGGGTGATAATTTGGAAATAAAATTTATAAGAGAGTCAATACAAGATAGATAATGTGAAAAAAAAATCGAATAAGTATTATAAAAAAAGTAATATAGTCAATAACGTTTTAGCAAGGCTTTTTTTTCATTTTGTTTTAGCAATATAATTTGACAATCAAGTTTACAACTAATCCGTCCTATTAAAAGAAAAATACAGGGTGCATTTGAAATCACTCTCCAAATTTAAAGGATCTGTTCAGTCCATGAAACTGAACAACTTCCTCTAAGAAACATAGGGTCAAATATGTAAAAAAAAAAGACTTTTCATACAAAACAAAGAGATCACGTGATCAGTTTAGTATGGGATGGCCAAAATTTTTTGGCGTATTTCGACACATGTTTCATGGAGAAAGTTGTTCAGTTTCATGGACTGAACACATCCTTAAAATTTGGAGAGTGATTACAAATGCACCCTGTATAATAAGGGCTGATTTTTCAATGCTCAGATAAAGCATTATTCGTTTGATAACGTATTATGCCGCCAAATTTAAAATGATTGTCAAGTTTGTCAATTTTTTTTAATGACTTTTATGTTGGGAGTTTTTGGCGCCTTTTTGCGAGTTTAGTTCGGTGTCTATTTTAATTATTTGCAAATTGATTCATAGTGGATATTGTGTCTTAAAATTGGTGCAGTTTTGTAGTACAAGTGTCTACGCAACTGAACAATATGTGGGATAATTGAAATAGTCGCGACCTTGGTCGTGTGAAGCTGAGACTCTTACTGTAGTGGTGACTACCTCGGCTGACCTTACCGAGTAAACTGTCTTGATATACTTGGTACCAAATGCTCCAAGCATCATTGAAATGCGATGCACCCGCATTTTAATGTAAACTTAAACAATCTACCACTGAACTATTCAACACTTAACACTGGCAAAAAATACTTCCTAAATAGGAGAGTAGATTGCCAAACTAAAAATAAGAAGAAGAAGACTTATGTTAATCGGATTCTAATTTAACTGACAGATATCTGTTATCTGGGGATTGAAAAATCAGCCCTAAATCAAGTAAAGGCGTAAAAAAATGAGTTTAGAAATAAGTTTATAGCCGGCACATAACTTGGCAAGATAAAGATGGGACAAAAGATGCGCAGCAGCTACCAACACTACACTCGGTGCATCTTTTTACACGACTGCCCAAAAAGGAGTGTATATATGTTCAGGGTTCATGTATGTTTGTGGGTATGTGAGTTTCTTTATTCCACCATAACTACTAAATGGCTCAACGGATTTAGATGTATGGGGTATCGTTAGAATCCTTACATCATTCCAAGTGACACTGGCTATATTTTCTTTGGAAAAAGTCAATATGGCGACTGTACGATGCCATTTTCAAATGTGAAGATTTTTTTTATTATTATTATTACAATATGGGCATCAAATGAAAGGCCTTGATGAGCACATTCTAAAACTATATAATTTGTCACTAAAATGTGTAAAATAAAAATGAATAAATTTAAAAAATATTAAAAACACGACTGCCCTGCCAAAAACGAGCTAAAAAGTTAAATAACAAGTGTCATTGGAGTCGGGGGACCTCTTTGATTCAAAATTATTCCACAAAACAGTCCCCCGACTGCAATGACACTTGTTATTGAACTTTTTAGCTCGTATTTGGCATTATATTATATATTTGTATCATTTACTTTTTTTATTTATTAGAAACTTAACTTTAAATCAAGTGATGTCGGTTTTATTGTGATAAATTGACAAAATGTGTTTTTCTATTATAATATCGTATTTCGTATTTCAACAACAGCTGTCTACGCAATCAAAGATCCAAGGACTTTAATTCACAATTTGATATTAAAACAAATATGTTTTCTTTTCATCTTCACTCTATATATTTTCCATCAAAATTCTCAATAATAAAATATATTGCTTGTATTCCAATCTTATCTGAGCTTTAGATTAGAGGAGCTTTTCAAAGCTTCGTTTCGCCTATAAGGAGTCATTCAGCTTGAAAATTCAGTCAGATAATCTTTATCTATCTATGTTTCAATAGGAATTCTTGTACTGGCATTACATAATAATATTAAGATGGATCGCTGGCCGAATAAGTATTGATATGATTTAATTTTCTTGCCTGTGTTGTGTACTTGTGTTTCTAAGTTAATATTGTACGGTAATTAATAAATAAATGTTTCAGAAGTTACATATCGGACGGAAAGGTATAAATAAGATACCTTTTTTCTCGTTTCCAAAAAAAACCTAAATATTAATTAAAAACAACTCACCTATTTTGTGATTATGAAAATTCTACTTTGCTGTTACTTTCAATTTAAACTATAGATTATTAACTAAAAACACCAAAAAAATATACTTTCCATACAAAACTTGATAAGCTATTTGGACCTTTGCATAGAAAGTGTTTTTGAAATGAAAACTTCTTGAGCGGCGTTGTACGCTATTTTGTATGGGGAAAAAATGCTAAACTCGCGTCAGTAAGAATCACGTGGCTGATCGAAAACGCGTAAGACGGGTGTGACGGATGGAGAGTAGACAGCTGGCGGCGGAAGTATCGCACTCTCTTTCTACGGGGCGCGTTGAAAATGGCGGCGCTTCATTTTATGACGTAAACACTTGTGTCATCAGCGACGCCTTGATTTTGAAAATGGAACTAATAGCAGCGATCTCTTCGGTGAAATCATAGACTTATTTATACTCTGTGACTATAAGTTTAAATCGTAGAATGCGTGCATGTAGAAATTAAAAAGGCCACTGGCGCGAAATTTTTAGAATTTTTCTCTAGTTACAAACTGATTGAATTGTGTGGCTGTAAAGTAATAGGAAAGAAATAATTTTAATCCTTTGCCGCTAATTTCAAAATATCAAAAATGCACAACGTTAATATTCAAGTTTTCACTTCTGCCCGGAGTGCAACTCGATTTTTTTTCTTTTTTGGAAGTCGTAGTACAAACTTTGTTGATTATGATGTTAGTAATCTATCTCCTGCGAGATTGTTAGTGTTTTACAAATAACCCGCTGTATTATCTGTTTCAGTGGTTATGCTACAGGAAGAGAGAGGCATTTAGGTTAAGTTACTAATATTGTTATTTTATTACACCTATAGGTTTTGTAAATCAGCTTATTAACAACCTTTATCTACACCCATGCTGTAAATCCTCTGTAAGAGATTCTGAAACAGCTTACTGCCATCATTACAATATCCCGAGCGAGAGCTGGTCCTGCAGCGCCGCGCGCCCACGCGCGAGCGTTGCATTATGAAATTCAGTACAGCATTATAACACTCTTGCGGAAGACATAATGACGAGGAGGGAGAGGAAAGTCAAAGTCAAAGACAAAGTCAAAGTCAAAACCTTTATAGAGGATACATATCATAGGTTTAGATAAATATCATGGGTGTTTTTAATCCATATGTATTAAAATATTGTATGTTTCCCTAATAAAAATAAGAAAAAATAAAAAAATGGGTGTAGATAAAGTCTTGTATGCAACTGTACATAATTAGGTATTAAAACACTCATGTGATACTATTATCACATAAACCCACATTCGTGTTTTAATACCCCTCGTCATAGTACAGTTGCATAAATAACTATAACGAATACCATAGTCTGGGCTTTTATCGATTTTTCAACACACTTGCTCGTAAAGTGAGCCCTAATACATCGCTTTTAGGGCCAAAACCGAGCTATAACAAACGCGTGCAATAATATATAAAACCATAGAAATAGAATGTCAAAGAACAACAATGTCAATAAACAGGTGATCCGAAAAACGATTCATACATTTTATATGAGATACGTAAAATATGACTTAGATTCATAAAATATGACTATAATATGGCAAAGGAAATTAATAAACTATGTTCCATACTGTTTTTTTCGTCAGTAAACGAATAAATGTAGCGAAATTTGGTTTTAAAGAAATGTGTGGCAATATCTTATTTACCTGTGAAAAGTGTGATTACTACGATTGTTTCTTTTTGTCACATCACAATTACTTAGAGCACAAGACCCCATGGCTCCTCGATACCTTTATTTTATATTCTAATTAAGATTAACAAATATTTTAAACAAACTGTGATTGCTCATTTGCTAGGCGGGACGCTAGGGGCTCTTACTGTAAAAAATGTTGGCACATGTCACTTAATCCTTTGTCTCTTTTTTACATAGACCATGTCCGTATGATGTTAACTTCTCTTTTCCACGCTTTGTTGGTCTTCTTGAGCGCAGCGAAAATTTTTCTATGTCTATGTATAAAACACTAGGTTGTTATAGAATTATCCCGACAAAGTTAAATTAGTACCTTACTGCAAGTTCTATGCGAGTAAACAGAGCATTCCCAATTTAACCGGGTAATACAGTTATTTTTTTTAGTAACAACTAAAAGGTTTTATGCCGCTGGAAATTCATATTCATTTTTGAAATAAATAAATGTGTAAGTCCTTTATTAAGTCAAACAAATATTTATTATTATCAAATTATTCATAAATTCACAATATTTTGTTATAAAATATTAAAATATTTGCATTTTATCATTTAAAATTATAAATTTTAGTAGGCTGTATGCTCACTCACCCCTTTGTTCGCAAAATATTCTTGCATTGGACGTGTGAAAAAAAACAAAAAAAAACCTGTGCGGCTTTTCAAATGATTGTCATATTTTGTTTTTATCGTATATATGTATTTGTTTCTGTGTGGTAAATTACTTTGTATTTTCCTCGCAAATGTGTTGAAAAACGTCGCATGAAACTCGTGAGCTTTTGCTCATTGCACACTTGGCTGAGTTACGCCCTCGCCTGCGGCTCGGGCTGCAACCCACAGACTTGTGTGCAATGAGCAACCTAAGCTAACTTGTCTCATAATGTACTATTACTTTTGTATGTTATACATATAAGCGCGTCCATCAGCCATTTTAGTCCCCACTGCTGGGGCACAGGCTTTCCTTATAGATGGATAAAGAGGACGGGCCATAACCCACCACGCGGGCCCAATGCGGATTGGTGGGTGTTAACGACTGCAAATGCAGCCAGGATCAACGGCTTAACGTGCCTTCTGAAGCACGGAGGAGCTCAAGATAGTAAATTTTTGGTCACCCATCCCATGACCGACCCTTGCGAACGTTGCTTAACCTGCGCAATCGCTGGGCCAGGCGCTAGACCACGCCACCGAGCTCTTCTATACATATAAGCTTATTATCTATCATTTCAAGATCTTAAGACGTCTAGCTACGTGTCTAGAACACAAATTGAGAGATCAAATAAATACACGTCATTTTCACAATAAAGCTCTTTATAAAGAAATGTTGAGATTGTTTCTTAGAAACTTATTTTGTACCAATATTGTATACAAATAAGTAATCAGAGTAGAATGATATAAAGGCAGTTATCGGATTAATTACGTTGGCAAAGCGGGATTTGCGTGCGGTATTCAGTTAAAGACTTTGATTAATTATTAAATTGGTTTTAATTTACAACATTTTTTTCTTGGTTATCTTAAAAAATAAAATACTTGGTTTACAAGTCAGCCTCAATCCATAAATGATGAAAAATATTTTTTTTAAGTGAAAACTTCTTTAGCGGCATGTCAAAGCTCTAGATTTTCTGTCAAGCTATAGATAAGACTTTCGTACAATACTGTTCTGTATTCGTAAATTTAAATGCAGAGTAAATTCCTAAGATGTCAATTCGTCAAAATTATTCCCTAACCATTCCAAAATATCAAAAATGTACAACGTTAATATTCAAGTTTTCACTTCTGCCGGCACTCCCGGAGTGCAATTTTTTGAATATGGTTTTGGTACGGCCCTTCTGATGACGTGTATCCACACCGCGAGGCTGCCTCGCGAGTGATTGCCTCGCTTTGTGATGTGGAGATGCGTTTGCTTCCCAAGCTAACTTGTTTTTTTTCCGTAAGCAGGGGTCCAATCGCGCTAATTCTGAACGATAAAACTAAATCCATAGAATTTTTAGATTTTAGGCATTCGCAATGCTATTTTTGTATTAAGGTAATTAATATATTAGAAAAAATACTAAAAAAATCTACTCACTTCAGACGGGATTCGAACCCGCACCCTAGGGATTCCGGCCTAATGCACTGACCAATTACCACAGACTGACCAAGCGACTCGGTAGCATAAATTGATCAGTGCATTGGGCCGGAATCCCATGGGTGCGGGTTTGAGTCCCGTCTGAGGTGCTACGGGTGAGTCGATTTTTTCTAATATGTTAATTATTTACCTTAAAACTAAAACCGTAGCGTTGTCATATTTAAGGTTAAATTTACTAAAAAGTCTTTGGTAAAGCTATAATTCTAATTAAAATTGTCCAATATTTGCACCCTAGGCTCCCTAGGCATAACTTTCAACAATTAAAATAAATCTAAACCAAGTATTTTTTTTTTAAACGAAACTGAAACAGTAATGATTTGGTTTTGGTTTTATCATGTACATTTTACTTTTTTGTGACGCAATAGGCGAGATTGCTTTTACACAAAAAAGGCAGTCATTTTCCATACTAAATACTTTCTGTATGTAATTTTTGTACCATTTTCACTATTAAAATTACTTACAACTAACAATAGCTCACGCCATTCACAATTAAAACCCAGTAGTTCGTAAACGGAAAACTTTCTATTCGCAAACTGCAATTGAAGCGTGTAAATAAAAAATTGTTCTTACTAAGAAACTTACTGCGAGTTCTTAACTTAAGTCATTAGGACTTAAATTTGGCATGCTCTCAATGTTTTTGTGACCTAAATAAAAGAGGTCTCCTATGAGGCTAAGGCGCTGGATTTTAAGAGAACTTTTCATTTCAGAATGCATCTTTTTCATTACGAAATAAATTATCAATGTTTTGAAATAATACGATAGATTCCTAAAATGATTTCATACTGTTGAAAGAAATAACCTCAAATTAATCTTATTAAATACTACAGACGTGAAATAACTTTAAATATAAGCAAGTACATGATTGAAATCTATGTAGAATATATCGATGATCATTTGAATGTTTTTTTACGCATTTACATCGGTACATAGAGGCACCTAGTTAAATCTGAACACGCCTTTACACTGAATGTCTTTATACCGGGAACAATTTTAGTCTAGTCAGAACACTAAGTTCATTGAAATTCTGCTGAATTTGCCCTCATATGATTACAACGTACCTTATGCTATGTCTGAGGTCATTCAACTATAAGATACTAAGTTCCATAAGACGAAGTTAGCAGTACTGAGCTTACACGTTAAACAAGACCGCATAAATTCAAAATTGAACTATATCCCGAGGTGCTTGGAGTTGCTTTTGATTGGGGTTTGGTAACTTGCTTTAGGGTTATAAGGTGCCGGACATAGTTGATTTTGGGTAGGAATAATGTGAACGCGTTGTTGCAAAACCGGTTCATAGAGATTTTGAACGTGGCTGTTTTGGTTTATGATGTAGATGCGTCTCTATTAACTCTTTATTTCTGCACTAGCTGCCGCCCGCGACTTCGTCTGCGTGGAAAGGTTTTTTGCTATCCCTCGGGAACAATACTTTTTTTCTGGATGAAAGGTACCCTATGTCATTCTCTGTGCCTCTGACAACGTGTATGCAAAATTTCATGATGATCCGTTCAGTAGTTAGGACGTGAAGGCGTAACAAACAAACAAACAAACAAACATACAAACGGACTTTCGCATTTATAATATTAGTAAGGATTAGGTTTATATATTTGAAAAGCGGCAATGAGGTAATTATAACAGTTTTTATCTCAATTTTAAATCAGTAATTGACATTTACCGACAGTCACTCCACACAACGCCGCTGCAATAATTATAACTCTTACAATGTCATTTGTAATCAGTTGCGGGAACATAAAATATGAAGCATTCTCTTTATCTTATTTTTTAATCCCTAAATCTAAGTTTCGACACGTACGATAAGTTACGAAATCTAAGATGGTTTTAGACAACTCATTTATTTCACATAGGCACCTAATATCTTAAAAAATGGCGCTAGCCTGGAGGGAACTGACACTTTCTTATGACGAAAAAAATAATTTCTTTATTATATAATTATTGCTGCGATCTTTACAACATACCATACCTAACCTACCCCTCTACTGAAATGGCCAACATTCTATGCGTTTATTCACGCTATTTCTAACGCTACGCTTACTAGGTATTAAATCTTTTAAAATAAGCAATAAACTATAAAATTACGCGTCGTAAGCTTGTCAATTCCATCAAAGTCTGTGATTTATATAAGTTTGCGACATATGATTTCCTCATCTATTGCTCATATTTAAGCTTTAAAAGTAAGCGTAGCGTTCAAACTAACGAAGCATTTTCAGTGATCAAAAAATACTTATTTTATAACAAATATTCAAGCTAATAACGACCCTCGCTAAGATGAAATAAGTGATTTTTATCTCAAAGACAAGCTTATAAAACTCACCTAGGGTTGTACAAACTCACTTACATCGACAGTCCTGCGATAAAAACTCGAATGTAACATAAATTATTCATAAAAACCTCGACTTGAAACCGCGTCGTGAAGTTAAGAACTCCGAAGAATCTGACTGAGTGTGGCTTATAATTAATGAACTTATTTCGCTTTTTGTTCGCGCGTGGCTTTCTTGCTAAAAGTCATTGTTAGAAAAATCGTTGGAGCAACTTGTTTTATCAAGTTACATTATATTTGGCTGTTTCAAAAATTATTTTTAGTAATTACGTTTTTACACAATTTAGTTTTTACACAATGCCAATAAAGCGTTAGTGTTCAAAGTTTAACTTCAAAGACTTATAAATGAGCTTGCCTAAATTAATTATCTCCAGAATATTTGTTTTTAATATCATTTTTGTTTTTGGGCTTTTATTGTAAGTTATTTAGTAAAACAAGTGTGTGGGTATAGAATAAAGACCCTTAAATTAACTCAATAGTAATGTTAATAAAATATGAATAAAATAGGTAATGAATACTTTTCTGCAAATTTTATGATGTTACTTTACTTTGAAAATATTTAAAAATTATTATAACTTGCGAAATAAAGTTATTTTACCACACTTATCTTGTCAAGTAAAATATGGATTTTCTTTCCTGTTGAGATAAACATTGCTAAAAATTCACAGATCTCGTGCCTTTCACGACGTTGTGGCACATTGAAAATGAATTTATTCAATTTCATAAAAAATATTCCTGTGTTTGAATTTAGTACTTACAATACTTGCAAAGCCATGAACATATTTTGGATCTACTTTATTGTGACTCCTGTATATGAAATTCATATAAAAATATTTCATAACTTACAATACTTTGAAATCACAGCAAAGCCATGAACATATTTTGGATCTACTTTTATGTGATTCGTGTGTATGAAATTCATATAAATATATTTCATTGTTATAAATATTACTGTTTTATTGAAAGGTGAGTACTATTATAACCTAAAACTCTTTCGACGCATAGTGCCAGAATTGCATATCATACACGCTAATGATCATAATTTCAAATTCGCAACTTACCAGACGTGCAAATGACCTGATACGCAAATGAATTGGCAATCGACCATGTACGCAAACGACCTGAAATTAATCCACAATTGACCAGGTACGCAAACGACCTGAAAATGTTTTTGGTGTTCAGGATATTTTTTTGGTAAAAGAGCTTAGGGTATCAAAGTATTCTTTGGTAGTCAAAGACCAAGTCTCTAGCAGTTAGGTTTCCCGTTGAGGGCTGTGGGGAATATGCTGATCGGATCTAGTAAACAGGTATGATAACCTCCTTTACATTCATGATAGCCTGGTACTTTTCAATAAACTGATTGCCATTGTCAGACCAAGTCTCCAGCAGTTAGGACTCCTGCGTTGAGAGCTGGTAGGGAAAATGCTGACTCTTATGAATCTGATGAAGAGGTACTTTGATTAGCTCCTTTACATTAATGCTAGCCTGGTACTTTTCGTTTCAATCGTAGTTCAAGGTCATCAATGCCGGAATTCAGATAAAGTGAAACTGGTCATTTGCAGAAAAATAACTGGTCGTTTTTATATCTGGTACTTTGCTGTTGAAAACATGGTCGTAAGCGTGCACGGTACATAAAAAAAACTAAGATTTGTTTTGAAGCCCTAGGCACGTCAAACCTCAATAGCAACTCAGCGATGCAACCGGCATCTAAGTAATGCGGTTTGCGATTTTCAAAAACAGTATTTGGATTTTTCGATATTTTTACGTGTCTTTCGAGGCTTCAACCATTCATATAGCCTTAAAACTTACGACACCAAGGCGAAAATGGGGGCGATCGTAAAATTATTTTCAATGTAAAAAGGTTAAGCTACAGGGCAAACCCTTAACCCGATCATCTTTGTTTTAGGCTCAAATTGTAGCTGACTAAATTGTTCAGAGGAATTTTGTTCCATTTTTTGATATCATTCTTTGTTTCCAAAATATTGAGCGCCAAAATCAAAAATTCGGAAAAATATTAATTATTTTTTCACTATTTTGGCCAAAACCTTTTTCGTTTGTTATTTTCTCGAATAATTCTTTTTGCATCTTACATCTCTCGTAAATACGCGTCTTTTGGGTCTTTTTTAAATATCATATCTTCACAACTCTCTAAGATATAACGGGATCGCACTTTTTAGTGAAATCGGAGCCTATACTGGAGCGAACGAAAAGACATTTTCAATGTCAAAAAATCAATACCAAGTTGTAAACAAAAACAATAACCAATTATACTTTAATAGAGTGTAACCTTGGAATAACCAATGGAGTATTTTGTTCCTGTCACTCAGACGTCTATTTTAATTTCGAGTGAAAAGACAAAACACTGCCATGAAAACAAACAGTCCATGCTGTGTTTTTTTCTGTGAAAAAATCGTCCTTGTCACCGCGTAAATTATGTAAACCATTTTTAAATTATTTTTAGCTTAGTTACCTATTATAATATATTAAAACTCATGAAATTGCCGGCTCTTTCTCACATACTGTTCATAACTTATTTTTATTAGAGGCACCAGTTGTTTAATGGTCGTAACAATAAACTTTTGTTAAAATGCAATACTTAATAGAAAATTACTAAGGTGTCTTCTATGCAATACTTAATTTTTTCTTGATAGAAAATTACTTAAGTGTCTCTTTTTTACATAGCTGAGGCTTTTATTCTTAACACATATGGCACAAATATTTATGTAGCTTTAAGTAACATTCGCAATTTTATATAGAATATACTGTATGGAAAATACAGTTTTTAAATGAATTTTTGACGTGAATACGATGTTTATAACTTGTAAAATTTACACACTTTTAGGTTGTCTCAAAGTTCATCTTAACAAAGAAATAAATAAGCATTATTACTTCAAATTTAACCTCGCCTAATTTAAAATGTGCGACTAAAACTACATGAGAGCCGATACCAATAACTTTAAAGTTCACGTTTTGAATAAATTATAGGTATTTTTACGCGTTTAGTTTAAGGTACACAAGTTGCCATTTATAAATGTCAAGTGTCGAGTCCATAAAAATAGAATGTCAAAGAACAACAATGTCAATAAACAGGTGATCCGAAAAACGAATGCATACATTTTATATGAGATACATAAAATATGACTTATATACATAAAATATGACTATATATGGCAAAGGAAATTAATAAACTATGTTCCATACTGTTTTCTTCGTCGATAAACGAATAAATGTAGCGAAATTTGGTTTTAGAGAAATGTGTGGCAATATCTTATTTCTCTGTAAAAAGTGTGATTACTTGGATTGTTTCTTTTTGTCACATCACAATTACTTTGAGCACAAGACACCATGGCTCCACGATACCTTTATTTTAAATTCTAATTAAGATTATCAAATATTTTAAGCAAATCGTGATTGCTGCTTTGCAAGGCGGGCCGCTGGGGCCTCTTACTGTAAAAAATATTGGCACATGTCACTTGATCCCATTTGTCTATTTTTACATAGACCATGTCTGTATGATGTTAACTTCTCTTTTCCACGCTCTGTTGGTCTTCTTGAGGGCAACGAAAATTTTTCTATGCCTATGGTCGAGTCTGATCCCCGTTTATTCCAAATCAAAACCACCAGCTCTTTAATAAAATTTAAACAGATTTTTTCAAGTCACTGTTTATTATACATCGTGAAATTTTAATCCTTTGGTTCCCGCAGTGGGGTGGTTCCACTCATGATTATAAGCAGCTTTTACTATAGGGCCAACTCTAATATTGCGAAAAAAAACAGCTGTTCCATACATCACGATATCGGAGCTGGCCCCATAGTAAAAGTTGCTGGTAATCATGAGTGGAACCACCTCACTGAGGGAATCAAGTTATTAAAATTTCAGCGTGTATATGTTAGGCTCAAACGTTCTTTGAGCATATTGTCTTTGAAAAATAAATGCAATTACCTACATTTAACACACAATGCTTATCGATTTGTGCACTCAACCATCCTTGTCGTTCGACCTTTTGACTTTATATGAAAAATGGTTAACAAAAACTGTTAACAAATTACTGATTAAAGCAAAAACTAGTAAAAAATATTAAAAAAAACAATATGTTAAGTGTTTGCTGCCCCAACTTGACTAACAGTTAAATTGATCGGTACATTTTGTAATTCCAGTTTCACAATTATTCTAAAGTATCAATTTGGGTGGTCGCATCTGGTGGCTCTGAAACTGTTAAGTATAATTACAAACTAAGTTCCAAGTTAGATCTTCAACGCTGCTTAATAGAAATCTGATCGATCAATTATGACAACATTTTGTGTAAAGTAGCTAGATAGTCTGCCTGTCTGGAATCTGCTGGAACGGAAAAAAATTGCGTCTTGAAACTCGCGGGGGTCGATTAAAACACACTGTAATAATATTTTTTTCTTCTAGTTAAGTAACTCCTGTTCTGAATGCAGATAAATGATGAGTACTATTTACAGTACAGTACTTGCAGTAGGTACAGTATAAAGTTAGGTACCTACCTACTTGTTGCCTGAACATGTGCAATCTGTGCGTGCTCGGAAAATCTCGATTTGTTCCGAGTAGCTCTTCTATATCGAAATACGTATGTGACGACCATAGACATAGAAAAATTTCGCTACGCTCAAGTAGACGGACAATGGTGCGAATGAGAAACCGATTCTTACGGCTTATGCGATGTGCGAGAAAGAGTTAAAAGAAAATGACAGCAGAACCTAGTTTGACTTCATTTATCGTCTGTTATCATCTTGGTGAAAAGCGTCCACACGATTATTTTGTAATTTTGACTGCGATCTGATCGGTTTGGCTCATAAAGCTATATAAATCAATAATGGTGTCGTGTTCTGTACTGAATTGTAATGTTACTTACGACAACAACCCAAATAAATACTCATTTCACAGGTAAATAAGATTGTACAAGTACCATTTTCATATTTCATATTTTAGTTGAATATATTCCTAAACACACTAAATAATACACTAATATAATGCTATTAACCTCCTTTTTTCTAAATAAAGGCTGATTTCTAAACATTATGTGTTAGATAAAAAGATAATATATCCGTGAATTTGAGAAAATAAGGCGTAGAGATTGATCAAAAATTATTATATTATCGATACTCATGTCGATGATTTCCAATATAAACTTATTTGTCTTTGTGAACACTGATAGCTTTATCTAAAGCTGCTTTTAACCGACAGTTTTCAAATGGTAAATTATACCTATTTAAGTACTAATTTAACAATATTTCCAGGTTTCCTGTAAATCCAGTGATTAAGTTACTGGATAAATGTCATAAATAGAATAGGCTGGGAGCCTCAAGGAGACTTGTAAGAAATTATTTAAATAAAATTGTTCAAAATCTTGTTTGTGTTTTATTTATTAGAGCAATAATACGTTATGGTTATCGACAATCTAAAATGGACTTCAGGGCATCCCTAAAGTTCACGCACACGTTTACAAATTTTCACACACTGGCTCATGTCACTTTTGGTGTCGCAGCCAAGCGAACTCTGTTCCTCTATTCCAGTGGAATATTAACTTTATGGTGACGACATGCGTTTCTGAGAAATGTGTTTAAAGCAAACTGCGTTTGTGCAAATTTTCGTGACAAATAGTGATTGTATCAAATCGCGCATTATGACGAGCTGCGTGTGTGACCTAAGGCAGTGTGTAATTCTTTTCCGATACACGTGTCAAAATGTATTTTTACATTTTATCGTTAAACCTACAAAAAATATTATTTACAGGTCACTAACTTCAGAAAAGGCACCTTGATCTTGCTATTGTCTTAAGAGGGCTTTTAATATCAAACAATAGCCAGATCTGTCATAGTCGAAATTTAATGATGTCCAAAGAACTTGTTATTCAAAGCAGCATTACATTAGTTTACTTTTGTATTCGAAGTGAATATAAATAAAGTTGAGCTTAAATATTTGTATGACTTTATTTAATGTGGCAATATCCTTTACAAAATACTGTTAAAGAATAAAGTTCGTAACAAGCCCGGCTTTTTACGATATGAATCAATCCAAAATTTTAATAATAATAATGTATTATCGTTTTATTCAAAATGTCATTGAGTGGATATTGCCACCCTTGATATTTTAATGATTCATTTATTAGAGCGACTGAAACCAGTTATGGACAGACCATACAACAAATACTTTGTGTCCCAGTACCTATGTTACAAGCAAGATAATTTTATTATCTTAAACTAGGAATACAGCGTGTAATTTTGATCATTTGGTTCCCTCAGTGGGGTGGTTCCACTCATGATTACAAGCAACTTTTACTATGGGGCCAACACTGATATCGCGAGAAATAAATCAGTTGTTCCATACATACAGCGAAATTTTTTCTATGTCTATGGTTCCATATATTTAGGCTGAGTATGTATCGTGCTTTAGTATGGAACAGCAACAGCTGATTTTTTTTCGCGATTTCAGAGTTGGCCCCATTGTAAAAGTTGCTTGTAATCATGAGTGAAACCATCCCCTTGCGGGAACCAAATGACTAAAATATTATTATCCAGCGTGTATGTAGTAGCAAAAATACTTGCTAGTTCTTCAATACAAGATCTCCTATCTTAGGAGTTTTTCTGAACCAATGGCGTAGCTTCAGACCTCTAAAAATGCTAGTAGGTATTCAGTTACATAGTTTTTGACTTTTCAAGTTAAAGATTGTTATTTTTAAGTTTGTTGATTAAATATATTTTACAAAAGTATAAATATTGCTTGACTAGTTTTTACTCTAATTTGGGTAAAGGTCGCTTGAAGATTAAAGTGTAGTTGATACTTGTATTAAAATTATAAACCTGTATTATTTGATCCAAAGTTCAAGGGTCAAGCTAAAAACTAATTTATAAAAGTAGTTACCTACTTTAATCTAGCAGGATTTTAGAAAAAACAACATTTTCAATATTCTATTAGCGAAATTCAGCAAAAGCGCAAAATAAACTAAGTAACTTTGATATTATATTTTAGAGCTTTTATAAACTTTTAAAGCGTATAACTTTCGTGGAACGATCTCGGGCTTAGTTGGAGCATTCAAGCGGATTTTCTAAAGCCTCTGTGTGTTCAGAATAGATTATGCTACAAACATCTTCAAAAAATGTTTGTAAAATCCGGCTAGGTTCCCAAATATTTTATCTAGCCGGAAAAATATTACAAGGCGGTTATAGAAAGCTGAATAATAGTATGCTATTTTAATGTTTACGTTTTCTATTTTGAGTTTTGACTAAGCTACATGTGCTATTAAAAAAACTAAGCAAATCAAGTTTAGTTAAAATAATTCTGTTTTTATTACATATTTGTTCTGTTAAAACCCAAGTGAGTACTTGCATATGAGTGTCAGATCAATAACAACTTATGAAACAATTAATACAGTTATCATATTTTATTATTAATTAAAAAAAACTAAAAGTTTATTTTTTTATTGGTAACTATAGGTAAATCATGTTGTAAGTATGGTCACCAATAAAAGTCGTTTAACATTTTAGTACTTTGCCATATTTAATATTTTGAAAGATCTCACAGTTTGAAGTATTTAGTCAATACAAACAAAGTTTAACAGACAAAGTATTAAAATTCTAATAAACTTTTGTTGCTTATTGTACTGTCGTTAGCTTGAAAAAAATAATTTTCCGTAGAAAATAAATAAAACACGGTAAACGACAGATTAAGTGCTACAAAGCATTTCTACAAGGCAACAAGAAAACTAATTCTAGACTAAGTAATGGTAATCCTTGTCTGAGACATTATTCTAAAAATACTTTTTTAAGCCGGCGATATTTCGAATCCGTCGTGTATTTGTTTGAACAAACCATTTTGTTCGCAAGTTATAGTTGTTTATAATATACTTATTTTGCCTTTATAATAAAATCAATTGTAAGTTAATACCTAACTCCTGACCCCTCAGAGCGTCATAATACTAAACACTCTTTTAGGGTTCCGTACCAAAATGGTAAAAAAGGAACCCTTATGGTGTGACTCAGTCTGTCTGTGTGTCTGTCTGTCTGTCACAGCTGAGTATCTCGAGAACTACTAATGATATCAACTTAAAATTTGGAATAGTTTAAGATGACATTTGCCCAACTATTTTTAAAATAAGAAAGAAATAATATCTTTTTCACAACAGGGACTAAAAAGGGGTCTTAAAAATTTGAAGTGGGGCTACTAGGGCATGTGGGGTATCATATGAAAGAACGCCGTTTGCACGTTTTCATTAATTTTTTCTTTTTTTAGGCAGCATAATTTTTGACTTATGATATAAAATGTAAAAAACATAGCCCCCCCCTGTGTGTTGCGCTGCCACCCGGCCACAATCGATTTCATAATAAATGAGCATATCAATTAAATGTTCTTTAATTGTTCTTGCTGTACCCGTGAGTAGATTAATTGTACCTTATATATATCTTGTGGAAAAAGCATTTGTTTTTGGCCGGGCGGCGCCGTATACGCTGCAGCCCGGCCACGCATGTTTTCTATGGTAGGATGCTCAGAATGTTTCCCAAATATAAGCCAAACAAATGTTCCTTTTGTGTTCTTTATTTAACAATTAAATAAACCAAGATAAACGCACAAATAAACAGAAAGTGATGTAAATCTAAATATATAAAAGAAGAAACTGATTGCCAAAACCGCTTGAAACCGTTGAGCCCAAACCGCTGGGTTTAGAGACTCCAAATTTGACACATAGGTTCCTTATAAGGTCTAGGGGTGCACTAAGAAAGGATTTTTCAAAACTCACCCCTTAAAGGGGTGAAACGGGGGCCCAATGTTTGTATGAAACTCCGTCAGTTTTGTAGCTAGGATATTAAAATTTTGTTTTTAGGCTGACAATTGAAAATTAATATACATATATTTCTGCATTTTTTAAAATACTACTCCCGAAGGGGTGAAAAGGGAGATGAAGTTGTGTATAGAAAATACTTATTTTCGAAGTAAAAATCGCTAAATTTATTATTTAGGCTTATGGGTGTAAATCTAATGCAACGTATATCGTTATTGTTAGTATGGAGATGAAATGGGGTAAATAAACCTAAAAATCGATATGGATGTCGTTATCTGGGTTTACTGGGATGACGATTGCGGAAATAACATTTATTTTGAAGTCCAGGTGGACTTGATTCATTCAACCCCTATAGGGGAAGGGTGAAGTTGGGGTTCAATTCTTGTATGGAAAAAGAATATAAAATAGACATTACAACGTTAAACTTCATAGGAGCACGTCTAAAAATAAATACGCAAACATATATTTTGTGATTTTGAAAATCAACGCCTTAGAGGGTAAATGGGGTAAGTAAACATAAAAATCGATATAGATGTCGTTCTTCAGCTTTTATGGGATGGTGATTGCGAAAATGACATTTGTTTTAAAGCCCAACATGGTGGACATGATTTAACTCCTAAAGGGGAGAAATGGGGTTCACATTTTTAATGGAAAAAATATAAAATAGACTTTACAACTTTAAAATTCGAAGAAGCACGTCTAAAACTAAGTAGGCTAAACACATATTTTGTTATTTCGAAAATCATTCCTTGAGGGGTTTTTACCCCCTTTAATATCATTTTTATAACACATATATGTTTGCCTCTTTATTTTTAGACGTGCTGTTATAAAGTTTAAAGTTGTTTATATTCTTTTTTCATACAAAATTTGAACCCCAACTTCACCCCTCCCCTATAGAAATTGTATGAATCATGTCCACCGTGTTGGACTTCAAAATAAATGTTATTTCCGCAATCGTCATCCCAGTAAACCCCAATAATGAAATCCATATCGATTTTTAGGTTTATTTACCCCATTTCACCCCCATTTAATCTACATAGGGATCGAAATACTAACAATAACGATATACGTTGCGTTAGATTTACACCCATAAGCCTAAATAATAAATTTAGCGATTTTTACTTCGAATATTATGTATTTTCTATACACAACTTCATCCCCCTTGTCACCTCTTCGGGAGTAGAATTTTCAAAAACACTAAGACACGTGTATATTAGTTTTCAATTGTCAGCCCAAAAACAAAATTTTAAGATCCTACCTACAAAACTGACGGACTTTCATACAAACTTTGGGCCCCCCTTTAACCCCTTTAAGGGGTGAGTTTTGAAAAATCCTCTCTTAGTGCACCCCTAGACTTTATAAAGAACCGATGTGTCAAATTTGGAGTCTCTAGACCCAGCAGTTTGGGCTGTGCGTTGATACGTGAATCACCAAACTGTCTCTTCTTTTATATATTTAGATTTAGATATCTTTCTGTTTATTTGTGCGTTTCTCTTGGTTTATTTAATTGTAAAATAAAGAACACAAAAGGAACATTTGTTTGGCTTATATATGGGAAACATTCTTAGCATCCTATCATAGAAAACATGCGTGGCCGGGCTGCAGCGTATACGGCGCCGCCCGGCCAAAAATAAATGCTTTTACCACAAGATATATTTGTGGTACAATTAATCTACTCACGGGTACAGCAAGAACAATTAAAGAACATTTAATTGATATGCTCATTTATTATGAAATCGACTGTGGCCGGGTGGCAGCGCAACACACCCCCCCCCCCCCCCTTATCTCCGAAGTTTGTAAAGAGAAAAATCTGAAATAATTCTATGTGATAGCAGTTTATATAAAGATTCCAGGGAAAATAAAACGATATCTCAACATAGCAAACTTTTTTAGAAATTATCAAATTAAAAAAAGTTAACATTAGTTTCACTATCGGTCAAGAGATGGCGATGACCTAAAACTGCAATAATAATTTTATTATTCTACTCTGCAGTGCATTTATTATGATGGTACGGAACCCTCGGTGCGCGCGTCCAACTCGCTCTTGACCGGTTTTTTGGTTATTCAAGGTGTAAACCTATTCTTCATTTGTTAGTAAAGCCGTTAACATTTCTTATCGCAAATAATAAAATAAAAAACTCATACAATTAAAAATCATTTGCTATTTTGAATTATTTTTTTTAGTCACAGCTTTGAAGCCCCAAGTTACCATTTCATTTTTACTTCTAATACTGACAGCCTTGGAAAAGATTTGATTTGGTTAGGTTATAGATATAACTGTGACAAGTAAAAGAGCTAAAGTTTGGGACTAAATCATTAGAGTGAGTTGTCCAGATTTTATAACTATATAATTATTATGTAACCATAATAATAGGTCTTTATCTATGAAATTGCCGATTTGTATGGAGATTTTTCAAGAAGTTGCATTTTTCATAATAACATTTTCTTTGTTCATTTAACAACCATGAACACTCATGTAACAAAACTTTTATGTACTAATGTTTGAACACTATGCTAACTTATTTCCATTTAAGATAAGCGAAAAAATAAGTTTTGGTTAAGTTACAACCCCTTCGGTCACCCTTTTTTTTGCTCACAAAAAAGAGTCACTTTCAAGATCATTTTTTTAATGTCACGAAAGCTAAAATATGGACTTTATTTTTACTGATAGTTAACTATCATGATCATAATTCAATGTAATATTCGCGATTTCGTTAAAATTTTAAATTATAGAAGTTATTATTTTCTCTGTATGTGACAAAATATCGGCAATTTCATAGGTAAAGACCTTACATATAATAGCCTTTACAGACTTTACTTCTTTCCATGTACTTTGTAAGTAAACAAAACACAATTATTGTTCAATGAAATTTCGCAAGTTCGATGTCTCGACCTTTGTCTGGTTAGTCCTCAAAGCTTTCATCTGATCCAACAGTAGCCTTTTAGCTAAACTTAGTTCGTTAGAGTTCTGAAGAGCGAGAACAAATGTGCAAAACATTTAAGTCCTTTTACTTACACTATATTTTACAAAGGACTGATTTTGTCACCGTATAAACATGTAAAAGAATAGGTATCTAATGATAGAAGAGTTATAACTCTTATTTTGATAAGCCAAATCATCATTGGTAAACAGAAAGCACAAATGTAGCTTAAAACCATGTCGCCTTTTTGCGATGACAACGTGACATTTCCAAAACCGCAACCTTTCAGGAGGCTACTTCCAAATAATAATATAAACGTTTTCAAAGAGTAGTAACGTCGTTATCGCATCGCATAGAAGCGACGCTTTTTTGCGATGATATTGTGACATCTCATTGAAAACGTTTTTTTATTATGTAAGTAGCCTCCTAGAAGGTTGCGGTTTTGGAAATGTCACGTTGTCATCGCAAAGAGGCGATGTGGTCTAGTGATTCATAGACCTGTGTAATCAGTGGTATCTGGTTCGAGTCACAGGTAGGAGTATATAATAGTATAATAATATTGCGCTAGGCCAGATGAAATTAAACTTCGTATAACTTTCCACTTCACTTCAAATTTATTACCAAGTAGCATAAAAACTTCACAGAATTTCTTATAATCGTTCGCACAATGTTACTTCGATCGGAGCTCAACTCAGACTGCCGGTCGAATCGAATACCTCGCGCCATCACACCACGGAACTCCCCACCACAGTGGCGAGGCGGTGGATTGTGATTGGTCGACACATCCGATCGGCTGACGTCTCGTGTTGGCGAACGTAAATCTAGTCAACTTAACAACTAACGGAAGTGCTAGACAAATTTATGAGTTGCCAAGATAAATGGTAAAATATTAAACGCATTGCACTAAAAAAATAGTTAATTAATCAACTTGTAAATAAAAAGAATTAATATTATTTAAAAAAATATAACTAACAAAATTAGACATAACCGGAAGTTCTAGACAATTAATGAATGTCTCTTAACAGACAAAATAAATAAAACAAATGTTAACTACATTTCAGTAAAAAGTGTAATTAATTAATCAACGTGTGAATCATCTAAAAATAATTAATAATTTAAATAATATACCTTTCAAAACCTAACAATAATAATAATAACTCGGTTTTATTGGTGGTAGGGCTTGTTTCAAGTCCACCTGGCCAGCTACCACCATTTACCTAATAGCCCAGGACTTTTAGCAAAAAATTCAAAGAAACCTAGGACTAATTCCGGCGGAAGGTTTTTTTGTTTTTAAAGTGTTCCTTAGGTTGCCCTGAATATATCTGGAAAGTTCCCCGTGAATCCCATGTACGCTCCCCCCTCCCCCCTCAAACGTCTCCCTGATTTTAGTTTTTTCTATTTATCTCAGAAACGGTTGAAGATAGAAGAAAGTTGTCAACGTATGATATAATTGTTATAAAATATCCAACCCATCGACACTTCAATCATTTCGATGTGAGCTGTAGTCTCTGAAATATACCTACAGACATTTCACCAAAATTTTTTTTTTGCCCAGAAATCATTCTTTGTACTAGTTTTTAAGAAAAGTGAGTGGAGATGTGGCAAAATTATGTAAGGTCATATGAATCTTGATACATTGAGGAATAAAACAAGGTATAATACATTGTTATAGCAGCATCTGTTCTCGATTCACACCGAATGGTGTCAACGCCACGATGTAATTTTTAGCCCAATACTTTTTGATAAAAGTTTTTCGATACCTAGGACTAATTCCGGTGGTAAGTTTTTGTCTTTTAAAGTGTTCCTTAGGCCCCTTTGAACATATCTGGAAAGTTCCCCGTGGATCCCATGTCCGCTACCCCTCCCCCCTCAAACGTCTCCCTGATTTAAGTTTTTCCCATTCATCTCAGAAATGGTTGAAGATAGAAGAAAGCTATTGAATATAATATAATTGTTATAAAATATCCTACCCGTCGACTTTTAAATTGTTTCGATGTGAGCTATAGTCTCTGAAATATACCTATAGACATTTCACCAAAAAAAATGTTTTACCCAAAAATCATTATTTGCACTAATTTTAAAGAAAAATTAGTAGAGTTGAGGCAAAATAATCTGAGTTCATATGAATTGTGATACATTGAGAAATAAAACGTAGTACAATACATTGTCTTAGCAGCATTGGTTCCCGATTTATAGCGAGTGGTGTCAAACGCCAAATACATTTATTGTAGTATTAGCTTTAGTAATTTCTGAGTTAATTCATGACATACAAATTTTTCATATGTACGACGCGGGTGAGTGAGGGAGCATGATCATAAATTATTAAACGAACTAACCTGTAAGTGAAGTTACACGAAGGATTCGTCCAAAGATATTAGTACTATTAATTACATGTAGTATCGCTTGATACCTACCGTTTGACCCATCATGTATTAAAATCGGAGCAACCATTTTGATGATGATGGATGATGACGATAAAGTGGCGCCATATTATAAAAGCATAAATCTTGAGTGTTCCAGTAAAATAAATTTCAATTTAATTTCGTTTAATAATATAATTGCTATACTAAATAATATACTAGAAAAAATACGACTCGCACCAGATCAATACTCAGACGGGAATCGAACCCGCGACCTTTGGATATCCGGTCCAATGCTCTGACCGCTGAGCTACCGAGTCACTAGTGACATCGTCGAATTTTTCCTAGTATATCCTTAACTCTTACGCTGTAAGCCAGCGTTATTTCACCAATGTGAGGAATTACCTCGACATTCAATTGAAATATCTTTCCAGATATTTTAACAATTGATTAAGATGAAATAGCTATATAATTTTTAAATTTGAGATTTTTGCATTCATCTTAATCAATTGTTAAAATATCTGGAAAGATATTTCAATTGAATGTCGAGGTAATTCCTCACATTGGTGAAATAACGCTGGCTTACAGCGTAAGAGTTAAGGATATACTAGGAAAAATTCGACGATGTCACTAGTGACTCGGTAGCTCAGCGGTCAGAGCATTGGACCGGATATCCAAAGGTCGCGGGTTCGATTCCCGTCTGAGTATTGATCTGGTGCGAGTCGTATTTTTTCTAGTATATTATTTAGTATTGTTTAAAAATAGCATTGTAAATGCAAAAATCTCAAATTTAAAAATTATATAGCTATTTCATCTTAATCAATTGTTAAAATATCTGGAAAGATATTTCAATTGAATGTCGAGGTAATTCCTCACATTGGTGAAATAACGCTGGCTTACAGCGTAAGAGTTAAGGATATACTAGGAAAAATTCGACGATGTCACTAGTGACTCGGTAGCTCAGCGGTCAGAGCATTGGACCGGATATCCAAAGGTCGCGGGTTCGATTCCCGTCTGAGTATTGATCTGGTGCGAGTCGTATTTTTTCTAGTATATTATTTAGTATTGTTTAAAAATAGCATTGTAAATGCAAAAATCTCAAATTTAAAAATTATATAGCTATTTCATCTTAATCAATTGTTAAAATATCTGGAAAGATATTTCAATTGAATGTCGAGGTAATTCCTCACATTGGTGAAATAACGCTGGCTTACAGCGTAAGAGTTAAGGATATACTAGGAAAAATTCGACGATGTCACTAGTGACTCGGTAGCTCAGCGGTCAGAGCATTGGACCGGATATCCAAAGGTCGCGGGTTCGATTCCCGTCTGAGTATTGATCTGGTGCGAGTCGTATTTTTTCTAGTATATTATTTAGTATTGTTTAAAAATAGCATTGTAAATGCAAAAATCTCAAATTTAAAAATTATATAGCTATTTCATCTTAATCAATTGTTAAAATATCTGGAAAGATATTTCAATTGAATGTCGAGGTAATTCCTCACATTGGTGAAATAACGCTGGCTTACAGCGTAAGAGTTAAGGATATACTAGGAAAAATTCGACGATGTCACTAGTGACTCGGTAGCTCAGCGGTCAGAGCATTGGACCGGATATCCAAAGGTCGCGGGTTCGATTCCCGTCTGAGTATTGATCTGGTGCGAGTCGTATTTTTTCTAGTATATTATTTAGTATTGTTTAAAAATAGCATTGTAAATGCAAAAATCTCAAATTTAAAAATTATATAGCTATTTCATCTTAATCAATTGTTAAAATATCTGGAAAGATATTTCAATTGAATGTCGAGGTAATTCCTCACATTGGTGAAATAACGCTGGCTTACAGCGTAAGAGTTAAGGATATACTAGGAAAAATTCGACGATGTCACTAGTGACTCGGTAGCTCAGCGGTCAGAGCATTGGACCGGATATCCAAAGGTCGCGGGTTCGATTCCCGTCTGAGTATTGATCTGGTGCGAGTCGTATTTTTTCTAGTATATTATTTAGTATTGTTTAAAAATAGCATTGTAAATGCAAAAATCTCAAATTTAAAAATTATATAGCTATTTCATCTTAATCAATTGTTAAAATATCTGGAAAGATATTTCAATTGAATGTCGAGGTAATTCCTCACATTGGTGAAATAACGCTGGCTTACAGCGTAAGAGTTAAGGATATACTAGGAAAAATTCGACGATGTCACTAGTGACTCGGTAGCTCAGCGGTCAGAGCATTGGACCGGATATCCAAAGGTCGCGGGTTCGATTCCCGTCTGAGTATTGATCTGGTGCGAGTCGTATTTTTTCTAGTATATTATTTAGTATTGTTTAAAAATAGCATTGTAAATGCAAAAATCTCAAATTTAAAAATTATATAGCTATTTCATCTTAATCAATTGTTAAAATATCTGGAAAGATATTTCAATTGAATGTCGAGGTAATTCCTCACATTGGTGAAATAACGCTGGCTTACAGCGTAAGAGTTAAGGATATACTAGGAAAAATTCGACGATGTCACTAGTGACTCGGTAGCTCAGCGGTCAGAGCATTGGACCGGATATCCAAAGGTCGCGGGTTCGATTCCCGTCTGAGTATTGATCTGGTGCGAGTCGTATTTTTTCTAGTATATTATTTAGTATTGTTTAAAAATAGCATTGTAAATGCAAAAATCTCAAATTTAAAAATTATATAGCTATTTCATCTTAATCATTTGTTAAAATATCTGGAAAGATATTTCAATTGAATGTCGAGGTAATTCCTCACATTGGTGAAATAACGCTGGCTTACAGCGTAAGAGTTAAGGATATACTAGGAAAAATTCGACGATGTCACTAGTGACTCGGTAGCTCAGCGGTCAGAGCATTGGACCGGATATCCAAAGGTCGCGGGTTCGATTCCCGTCTGAGTATTGATCTGGTGCGAGTCGTATTTTTTCTAGTATATTATTTAGTATTGTTTAAAAATAGCATTGTAAATGCAAAAATCTCAAATTTAAAAATTATATAGCTATTTCATCTTAATCAATTGTTAAAATATCTGGAAAGATATTTCAATTGAATGTCGAGGTAATTCCTCACATTGGTGAAATAACGCTGGCTTACAGCGTAAGAGTTAAGGATATACTAGGAAAAATTCGACGATGTCACTAGTGACTCGGTAGCTCAGCGGTCAGAGCATTGGACCGGATATCCAAAGGTCGCGGGTTCGATTCCCGTCTGAGTATTGATCTGGTGCGAGTCGTATTTTTTCTAGTATATTATTTAGTATTGTTTAAAAATAGCATTGTAAATGCAAAAATCTCAAATTTAAAAATTATATAGCTATTTCATCTTAATCAATTGTTAAAATATCTGGAAAGATATTTCAATTGAATGTCGAGGTAATTCCTCACATTGGTGAAATAACGCTGGCTTACAGCGTAAGAGTTAAGGATATACTAGGAAAAATTCGACGATGTCACTAGTGACTCGGTAGCTCAGCGGTCAGAGCATTGGACCGGATATCCAAAGGTCGCGGGTTCGATTCCCGTCTGAGTATTGATCTGGTGCGAGTCGTATTTTTTCTAGTATATTATTTAGTATTGTTTAAAAATAGCATTGTAAATGCAAAAATCTCAAATTTAAAAATTATATAGCTATTTCATCTTAATCAATTGTTAAAATATCTGGAAAGATATTTCAATTGAATGTCGAGGTAATTCCTCACATTGGTGAAATAACGCTGGCTTACAGCGTAAGAGTTAAGGATATACTAGGAAAAATTCGACGATGTCACTAGTGACTCGGTAGCTCAGCGGTCAGAGCATTGGACCGGATATCCAAAGGTCGCGGGTTCGATTCCCGTCTGAGTATTGATCTGGTGCGAGTCGTATTTTTTCTAGTATATTATTTAGTATTGTTTAAAAATAGCATTGTAAATGCAAAAATCTCAAATTTAAAAATATAATTGCTATAACTTAATCCTAAAAGGCAACGTCATTTGCATAGTTCCTGCTGTCTTCATACTATAAAATTATACCGTGGTGTTTGGCACTCGCTGTAAATCGAGAACCAATGCTGCTAAAACAATGTTTTATACCTCGTTTTATTCCTCAATGTATCAAAATTCAAATGAACCCAGATTATTTTGCCACAACTCCACTAATGTTTCTTAAAACTAGTACAAATGATGATTTTTGGGCAAAACAATTTTTTTGGTGAAATGTCTTTAGGTATATTTCAGAGACTACAGCTCACATCGAAACAATTGAAGTGTCGACAATTTGGATATTTTATAGCAATTATATCATACTTCTATAGCTTTCTTCTATCTTCAGCCATTTCTGAGATAAATGGGAAAAACTTAAATCAAGGAGACGTTTGAGGGGGAGGGGGGAGCGGACATGGGATCCACGGGGAACTTTCCAGATATGTTCAAAGGGACCTAAGGAACACTTTAAAAGACAAAAACTTACCACCGGAATTAGTCCTAGGTTTTTTGCTAAAAGTCCTGGGCTATAAGTTTGACGCCACAACATTAATATAATCATTGTTGTGTTCCGTCAGTTTAAAGTTCAAACGCTACTCCACATCGTTTATAATGCGCATAGCTATGTAATGGAATTCCCTACCGGCTTCTGTGATTTCGAGCGCATACAACCTGACTCTATTCAAGGCCAGAGTGAATAAGCACTTTCTGGGCAAGCTCGCTCCATCGTAGGCCCTGTCTTTGATTTTGGGCAAGACTGGGGTCAAGAGCAAACCCATTTAAGATTAAAAAAAAATTAAAGAAGCCAGTACCTCAGTAGTTGAGGACTCCGGGTGTAGTGCGTTTCCACCTTCAGCCTTATCGTCATTTTAACATCAGATGAGAGTACACTGACCAGTTACTAATAAAGAATGAATAGTACAACCATACATCCATCCATGACAGAATCCATATTGCAAAAAGAGGAGCTGCTCGAGATAACAAATTTTTGACCATCCAAGCGATTGAAGACCTAACACAAAATTATCACGTATGAAACGAAATAGCTTTCAAAATCCAAAGTATATTTCTATCCCAAAATTTAAAAGTCTCTTTGGGTACTCGTTGCAAACAGTTTGCGATTTTCGAACATTCACCATTTGCCTATTTTTATGTTTGAGCAAAACTTACCTGTGAAAGAGAACGGTTTGTTCGCTCCGAGAAATTTTCCAGATTGTAATTTCAAATTCGAAACATAAGAAAGTGTTTGGAACTTGGAAACGTATTTTCGCGTTCAATTTTCTCGGAGTATACTAATACCCACAGTTTTCCTTTGTTTGGAAAAGGTGTAACTTATTCTATAAACTTAGAGCATTTTCAATGAAATTAGCCACGTTTTACATAAACGGTTAATTAGGCAGCTTTCCTTTGAGAGAAGAAAATTGGTAAATTTGATACAACTCAAAAGCTGGAAGTTCATTCAATTAGGTATTCTATTAAAATACGTACTCCACTTGTTGTAAATCAACCATATACCTTAGAATAATAAGACCAAGAAGCCGTGTCCTCGTAAGCAAAGTGAGGCAATTAATACTGAGCCAAAATGGCTCAGTTTTCAGATTTATATCCTTCATACGTTACCTAATCGTAACCAAAATCCAATAATATAGTAACTTATCTCCTAAATGTAGGAAAATTTAAACAGTTTTGTAATTATTCGGTATGATTAGGTAATAATGAAAAATAAGAATCTGAAAATGGCGCCATTTTGGCTGTTTTAGTTGCCTCACTTTTGACAGTGCACTTTGTAGAGAACTATCGTTTTAGGTGTTATTATTCTAAGCCATATACTTACTCTGTTATGCAGAGTAAACAATTATTGTTATTAAATGATATTACTGCACATGACTTTTAGTAACATTTTGATCAAATCAATAATTGTTATGTTTTGACATATTATTTATTATCTAATCATATCTTGTAATTCAAAGATCATGATCTCTAGTATTTCAAAGTGCGTAGCGTTTATTCCACATATTTTCTAAAAAAAGTAAAATGAATAATATTTATAAGAATATCAGAGTCGATTCCAAAAGGCTACCTCATTTCTAGGGAATATTGAACGGTAAGAAATTATACTTTTTAGAAAAAAATATAAAAATATTAAGTGATACATCGTCTTATCATTTCATATTTGCCCTTTCACTTTATTTTACCTAAGCAATGCTTCAATAACTTTATTCACAGCTCACTTCCATCTGAATTTACGTTAAAAACAAGGCATTTATTATTCATTCCGCGAACTTTACGAATTTTCAAGATCATCGCCTCCTTAATTGAAATTTTAACTTTGTAAAATCAGGTCTGGAAAATTAATAGTTGTTTTAATTAACGTCAAAGGCGAAGGAGGAAAAGCAGAGGTGATCGATCGGAAAAGTTACGAAACGAAAGGTCAAGGATTAGACAAACTTTTATTTTTACTGTAATGTTAAGAAACAATGTAATTGGGTCACGAAAAATTGGCACCACTTTTATTGAAGTTTTGTGGTTTTCTGCCAAAATTAAGTATATTTTATTTCAGAAGAATTAAAATAGTTTTGTTTGTTATTGTGGTTTATCTTTGAAAGTTTAAAATGGCCCCACATGGGCATTGGGAATATACCACAGAAAGATGAAAAACTGATACTTTGATTATGTAATTGTAAAAAAGTAGCTAGAAGCTATTACATGAAACAAATAAATACGAAGGCAACTGTAATCCAATTGTCTGCTTGTCTGGAGAATTGAACTCGATGCTTGCTATAATTATTATAGTCAAAAGCCTGCGCAGAATTAACAATGGGATTGAAAATGGCGGCTAACCGTATTTTAACACAATGAGTGTGAGGGAGAGAACGATAGGTGTGGTCATAGTACATTAATATACTGAGCCAGGTATAGCATTCCAAGACAGTTAAACTGTTTCGTTTGAAACAGTAATAATCTCGTAAAAAATATTGATTCTGTATTATGCCTAGCAAGTATAAATGTCGTAATGCAAGTTCTTTGTTGGGAAATAGTTTCCAGGGTCTGATGATGGAGCCGTAATTTGTAATGAAAAAGCATTAGGAGAATGAAATTATTTCTTAACCTAATTTGAGGAAGTACAACTTTCTGTCATATTTGTGTACCGTTTCGAACACATGCTAATTTGTCAATCATTTTGCACTCTTGTCTAGATGGTATTCAAGTAAAACAAGATTTCCAAAATGAATATTATTTTGTTTAGCCTTAAGTTTTTTTCTTGCAATCATTTTATTTTATTTTATTTATTAGCTACACCATCAACAATATCACATAACTTACGAACTAAAAAATACATAATTTATGAGACTGTGTGAATTATTTTTACAGGCGTATACAACACTTAAGACTTAATCAATGGTATGTGCAAGCAAAGTGATAAGATAAAATTAACCTTCTACATTAAAAATGAAAAATTATTAAAAAAATAATAATTTGAACATAAAATCTAACAATACACAAAAGAAAACTTATAACAATAATGAAAAAAAAAATCAATTACAAAATGTTAGTATGGATGGACTATCATTGATTTAGTTCGACCTTAAAATGTTTTTCAATGCACTGGATGAATGGTGATAGATGTCAATGTCATCAGAGACTTCGTTACAGGCTTACATGAGACGATTTAAGGGTGCTACTAATTTAGTACGACATACTGCTTTTGCGAAGGGCATTGTAATGGGTTGACGGGGGATCCTCCTTGGTACTCTAAAGTTTATTTCGGCTAACAAGTCAGATGCTTCTATATTTCCATGCAAAAGCTTATGAAGCATTAAGATGTCAGAACATTTTCTCCTATCCCATCATAGATAATATTGATGAGATTGTCAGAAGAAATTCAAATCAGATAAATGATTTGTAATGTGTCTAGAATAAGTCATGCCAAGCAAATATGATCCTTAACTCCTAGTGTACAGGTCTCAATTATGCATAAACACGGGTATAGTGTACTATGGGCAACAGCGTCGCTTAACCAGTTTGCAACAAAATTCGTGTGCGCGCGTATCGCCCCTGCACGAACTAAACGTATGTGACAGCGGGCGCGGCGTGCAAGCGATTTTAACCATAGCAGTGGTTAAGCGACGCTGTTGCCCATGGTACATGCACAGATTCTACGCGTTCCAAGTACAAGTTTTGCTCTAATCTGAAATTAAGTTTCTATATACCTACTTATTACGGCTAGGCTCAATAATCAATCTACTGACAGGGGTAGGTATAATCGAGATTAGTTGCTATGTAACGGTTGATATTAATAAAAAAATAACTACAGTTGTTTGCAACTAATCTAGATTAGGCGTATACTGTGGATTGATTATTGGATCTGGGTAATTGACGTTTTATTTCAATTCAAGAGGGAAATTCCATACCATTGGGATTTCAAAGATCAAAATATCCCTTGGATAATTTATAATAAAAAACGATGTACTCAACACCGTTCACTAATAACATTATTAATACATATTGTATTAAGTCAGTCGGCAACACAATTAGGAAGTGGACAAGTCCAGTGCGTGACTGAGAGAGTGTAAGGTCGGACAGTACAAGTTGTAAGCACATTACGTACAGATTTCTCTGATAATCTTTAGCCGCAGCTAACGAGCGACTCCATTAAGGATGTTGTGTGGCGTAAGCAAAGGCGAGTAGCGATTCTGTGATAAAAAAAAAATCGTTATCGACCTAATTTAATACGCACTTGAAATCACTAGCAGGAGCAGTGAAATGTGTTGGTGCTTCTCCTAATACTGTATTATGTAATACGTACCGGTCGTTTTTTGATTTATCGACGCAGCAGCGGTACGACATCACCTTACCATTGTAATTCACCTCGGTAACCGTAGCAACACACTCGTTTACTATGGTGAGGCAATGTCAGAAAACGGCCAATACACATTACATAATACAGTATCAGAAAAAACCTCTATAAAAATGTTTTTTTATGATTTTTTTCGTCAACACTGTCTTCTATCATAGCTTTTTAATGAAATTTTAATGAAAATACTTAAAAACGTAGACGTATTCTTTTGTTTAGATAACTGTTATAAAAAGTTGGTGTTACTTATATATTGAAAGTGTCATAAAAAATAATATGTAAGTAATTACTCTCACAAAAACGTTTAAAGGAAAGGAGAATGAGCATTGATAATTTTAGACCCTGTGCCTCAACAAAATAAAATCCAATAATATTATATTCTTTTTTATTCTTATCGATATGTTTGAAACTATCTTTTGTTTCCTGAGAATGAAGATAGTTTTAGGTTCCCCGCTGACGGGCGATTAATCGCTGAGCGATTTTTTGTCGCTGAGAATAAATAGAACATACGGAGTTCTAAACGTAAACGCCCACGAGCTACTTTTTGTAGCTGCGATAAACGCGGCGTTAATCGCGGCGATAATCGCGCCGCTTTTTTGACGCTGGCTAAGTAAAACCTTTGTCGTGTCATTTCGCGGGCGACTATCGCCGCGATTAACGCCGCGATTATCGCAGCTACAAAATGTCACCCGTGAGCAGTTGCGCTTATTGAGTAGCTAATTGATTTGACTTTACTCAGTCAACGTTCTTCATATTTTTTTTACAGTACTTTTCTTTTATTTAATGCGTTTTAGGGCACTGTTTTTTCGTAAGCCGTTGTTGGATTTTAGTCCAATAATATTGAATTTTTTTTTTATTCCTTATGATATTATTTAAAACTATCTTTCGTTTTCTGAGATTGAAGACAGTTTGATTATGTGGCTAATTAATTTGACTGACCTCAGTCAATATTCTCCATTTTGTCTAGTATCTAACCTTAAAACACTACAGAAAATGTAATATATAATTATACCAGAAAAAGAAAAGAAACACTAATTACTGATAATAACTTAAGGCCTTTCCAGCTACTAAATTCAATTACAACTAAACGCTAATATCTTTTGCAACTTGTACCACACACGACCCCGGTATCGTTCGAAGACAAGTCACTAACGAGTTTTATAAGTGAACAACGATTAACACAATTATTTTAAGAGAATTATCGTGCTTTTATGCCCGGATTGTGCAAGGGTAAGTTATATTTATAGCTATGACAAAAACATGTCCTATAGTATAGTTTACTGACATGAGTGTTTTACATTAATTTATCAATGCCCACGCGGCTTCTGGCGTCCGGACAACAATACAAAATCTATTGTGTCTCATTTGTGTTAAAGTTTACCGTCAATTTAACCTATCTGACTTTGTCTATAGTTTTTAAAATAACACTACTTGCTAATAAAAAAGATAAAAACATTCATGAATAAACATAATTTAGGAGGTCAATAAAATTCATTGCAACCTAAATTTATCAAAATTAAATGACATTTTGAGCTTGAAGATTTTTTTAAGAAAACTATTGCACGTTCTCCAACTCTTAGGCACGTATAAATTTTTGAATTTTTAAATTTTAGGCATTCACAATGCTATATTTATATTAAGATAATTATTTTAATAGAAAAAATATACTCGAAAAAATCGACTCACCCGTAGCAGCTCAGACGGGACGGGTATGTCGATTTTTTCTTGTATATTATATTCTATTAAAATAATTATCTTAATATAAAAATAGCATTGTGAATGCCTAAAATCTTAGAGTAAGTCGCGCTTCTGTCCCAGAAACAGAAGCCATACGAAGCGTTCCCCTCTGCCGAAGTACAAGCCCAAATGGGCATACGCGGTTAATAAAACCAGTTGCGCCCGGATTTCTTTCTAGACCAAGTCCAGTCGCGCATGTGAACGCTGCAGTGTTTAAAATGCCGAATTGATGAGTTTTTTGCTGTTAAAAGAGGTCTGGAACATCAAGTTTACAAAAAGACGGTGTTACATTTAACATGAAAGTAATTTTTTGTCGTATTATTGCTATTTGTTTACATTTAAACATTAAATTCGTATATTTTATTCTTGATTAGTTGTCAAATTTGTTCAGTGACATCGGGTCTGCTCGTCCATGACTCGTCCGTACAAATTTCATATCTGTCGCTAGATAAATCCGAGTTCTCGCCGATGAGCAACTTAGTGATGTTACCGTATCACAATGTTTGTCGATAAAGGACATGGCCTGGTCCTGCTCCAGGCAGTCTCATAAATGTGATATACCTGAAATATTCCTTAAATATTTATAAATTCTTTTTAACTTCTGACAGACTCACACTCAATTGCAAGAATGATTTTTATCTTTTTAATGCCACATTAAACCCTAATGTTTCATTAAAGTATTGTAGGAAGGAAAATTAGATGCATTTTAAAGCTCCTTTAAAATTTAAATATGGAAATGTCAAATTTATCTAATGAACTCTGAGGAGTAAGGCCATTAGTGGTCTTATCTAGCTTCTGATCTGTTTGCGGTTCTTCGCGACAGGCTCCTTCCAGATGGTACTAGCTGATCTGGCGAACATAGACAGCTCTACCTACTGTCCCCTTACATTACATCACATCAAAATGAAACATCTGTTCGATCAGCCCTTGTAAACACAAGAGCACGCAAGAGTGTATGAGACTAGACAATAAGACTGAGTGTTCTTGAGTCCGTATTAACTTGTTTAAGACTAATTTAAGAACGATGACAAGGTACAAAATAATTATAAGAGCCCTGGGGCCCTATTTTTGAATCGCTCGGCTGGCGTCGAGCGCTCGTTTCTGCTAATTTTCGTTCGACATCTCATTGTTTTGAGTCATATGTACGAAACGAACATCAGACGAAAATCAGTCGAAAAGAGCGCTCAACGCAGCCGAGCGATTCAAAAATAGGGCCCCTGTAAGCCTACCACTCTAATAACGTGCACATCCTGAGACTTTTTTGCTTGTTGGGTCTTTGTTGTTATTCACCCCATGTAAAATATTTGAGTTTGTTACCTTTATTCCTTTTTCCGTATCGATATTGCTGCAACGACAGTTGGGCCCAGCCCTTTATGTCAAAAACGTGTCATATTTTGATGTGTGACTCATCCGTACACAAATTTTTACTGTTTTGTTTTATTTTTTATGTGTTGGTGTCGTCTTTACAGTGTTCTTTTTGTATGTGAGTATGCGGAACTGCACTTGTATGCACTTCCCCTCCCCGCAAAAAATGCCAGAATAATTTGAATAGAGTAATAATCGCTAAGGCTGCTCCCTTCCGCGATGCTCTAAGCCTAAAATCTAAAAATTCAAAAATTATATAGCTGTTTCATCTTAATCGATTGTCTGACATCTGTAAAGGTGTTGCATTCGAATGTTGAAGGTATTTCTTCACATTGATGAAATAACGCTGGCTTACAGCGTGAACGTAAAAAGTAATAGAAAATTTCGCCGCTCCCACTAGCGACTCGGTAGCATAATTGGTCAGTGCATTGGACCGGAATCCCAAAGGGTGCGGGTTCGTGTCCCGTCTGAGCTGCTACGGGTGAGTAAATTTTTTTTAGTATATTTTTTCTATTAAAATAATTATCTTAACGTATACACTTATAAACCGTTCTCAACGTTGAGAGCTATCTTGAGATTATACTTGAGATGCTCTTCTTATAGAAACAGGTTGTGATCTCAAGACAGCTCTGTGAGAGCGGTTTATAAATACCGGCCTTAGAACAACGCGGCTTCCGTTCCGGCACGGAAGCCACGTTTCTATAAGTCCTAACTCAGTGCCAGAAATATAATCAACTTAGAAGTACAACAAATGCAGCATTATCTTACACGTTAAAAGCACCATTAAACAAGGTAATGCATTACTTGCTTATTCTATGCCAAGTGGAACAATGGCAATGATTCAAACCGTAGCAATGAATTGTTAATCTTACTACGACCGTTTATCTACAGAGCTACGACGCTACGGCGCTACGGCGTAGCACTTGGAGCGTTTTGCGATATTATAATAATATATGTTAGTGAAACGTTATTAGATAATTATGAAAAATATGCATCTAGCTTTTACTCCAAAAGTTATCTGAGAAGTATTTCATCTGTCTTGGGAATTTCGAAAATAATAGGTCCAATCTATCTTTACACAAATAAAATTCGGTTTAAGTGTAAATAGATATAATAAACTGACAGACAATGTTATTGTAAAACGACTTGTTTTTCGTAGAATAGTATTAAGGGTCTGATTTGACAGGGGTCAAAGAATAATATTTAGAAAAGAAAACAAACCTTAAATTAAAAAGTCATATTTATTGGTAGTTTTATTACTAGAAGGGTTCTAAGGACCCCTTGTGATACACATGCTACAAACCCTTAATGGGTTTATGGACCCCACATAAAGAAACCCTGGTTTATCATAGGTATAAAGTATCACCAAAAAGTCCGTCAGGCTGTATTTTTTTTTACCCTCAAAACAAAACTATAATACGAGTATGTAATCCTCACTAAATTTCATTCGAGAAACAATCGACGTTGTATCAAACTGAACCGTAGCCGAAACCAAATAAATAAATGGCTTGTTTTGCTACGATCATTAAGTCCCGCTCCGCTGCTACGCCGTAGCGGAAACCGTAGCATTGTAATTTCAGTAATTGCTCGCAGAGTGTGTATTATTTGATTGATGTAATGTGTTTGTGTGTGTGTGAAATTGTAATGTACAGCTGTTGCCATTTAAAGATTTGAAGCATATCTTAAAGGATGGAGAAGACATTTATTGTAAAAATATAAATCTAAAATACTTTTTAAAGTAACACCTTGTATAATGCTTTTATAATTTAATACTTAACTAAAGTTTTAATTAGCGCTGTTATGATTTGCATACAAGTGCTAATTTATAATTATAATTTATAAAAAAGCGTGTGAGAAAATAAATACAGGAGAAAATTGGAGAAAAAAAAATAACATCACTTTTTAATTTTCGCATTAACAATTTTTTTTTATACCCTAAGCTTAAACAAAAAATACAGTTATCTCTTATAACTAAAGAGGGAATGGATTCCACCTCTAATTAAATTCACGTTCTAAAACAAAAAATATAATTATCAATGTCGTTAAATCTTCTAAAATCTAGAATTTAAACGATCTTAAGGATCAGTTTAAAAACAGATTTTCCGTCGTATATTAAAGGAGCTTCAGTTAAATAGCCGCATTCCGATGCACTAAAGCCTGCAAAGCCTGAATTCTGCCAACGAGAATTTCAGAGCTTCAAAAAAGTCAGTTCAGTCTTAAACTCTTAAGGAAAAAAGCAAAAAGTGGCAGCGCAATCTCCGCTCTTACTTTATCTCATTTGAAAGCTTATTACTGATTCGAGATAGTCTCCTTGTCTCATTTATGTTTTATTTTTAGCAACTTTTGACTGATGATAATCATAAATTTATATCAAACAATTTGTGCCTTTACGGCGTAATACATTTTGTGTAGTGTAAATAAGATGATAATATTTTTCTTGTTTTTTTTACTTAGAATAGTTTTAAGCACATCACTTAAATATCAGATAAATTCAGATAAAAGCAAAAATAAACGTCTTCTTGAGCTTATTTCATGTATTTTATAAGGTTTAACAATTTTATAGCATTATATTCATTGACCGTGCGAGCGCGAAGCGCAAAGGAAGCGTTTCCTTTTCAGATTGGCCAGAACTGCTTTCGTGAAGTTTCGTGTGTCTTCCTGTTCAGCTGTTCTTCTACAAGTCGCATTTCTCAACGGATTCTCGTGAAATTTTGTCACTCAGGTTTCGATAATTATGTAGAATTTATTTATAATCGATTCAGTTGTTCGATTTTTTTCAAAATGACGGAGATGTTAAAGTGAGGTCTAACAGCTCACAGTCACAGAGCTACTAGTAATAACATTTTGTGGACTTTTTATACTCACACAGATAAGTAATAACTACATTTAAATTGTTTGTATAGTTCAAAATAATATTTGTCAATAAAATTACTAAGCGAAAATTTTCGCCTGCCGCCTTTTTGAACTGTAAACTTGAAAATACCAGACATTCCGAGTAACTTGTACCTACCACTTAGGTTTCAGAGCTATGAAACGCTTTTACTTCAGTTGCTTAGCAGAGTTCCCTCCTTTTGATTGGAGTTCAATCCACATTGTATTTTATTTTGAAATTAAGGCATTAGTAATTGTCACGCTCGACTGAATATGTTCGAAATTCTTTTCAAGCAAGCTATGTCAAATCAACAGAAATTAATGACAGAAAAATATCTGTCTACTACAACGAACTTAGTTCGTTGCTCTACTATGCTATGACTGAAATTTCCACGGCAAAAGCATCGGCGCAGTACTATCGGCAGGTGTAGCAATACATTCAAAATATACACTGTGATTACGTCATGCATGTGACTGTGACATCCGAAGATCCAAATAACAAATTGATATTTTCTACGCACTCATCACGGACTGCCAATCTTGGGTCAAACTCAGTAAATACTGCAGCAGTTCATAAGAAACTAAAAGTATAACAGAGAGTTTAATATTGAAATAACGAAACCTAAGCATGCAAACTCATTAAAAACAAAAGCGGAAAATGCAATGAAACAGATTAATTGGAACGGAACGGTGCATTACCAAGCAGCGAGCAAGCGGCCCTCGCCAGCCTTTTTTCAACCGATCGCTTGCCGAGCACTGTGGCCGTCCAGCTTTCGTCTATTTCTGTAATGGGTTTAGTTCCCACGGCTGTTTATTTTAGATGCAACTTGGAATGGGATATCTAGCCAGTGTTTATTGATGAAAATTTCTATTTTAAAATGTAACTTTTAAAAATTGGAAAACTTTGCACTGGTGACTTTGTTTCAGAGTGTGAATTAACATTCAGATGAGAGTATTCATTATTATAACATTTAGATAATTTAAATCTTTAGCACTTTTGTGGTACGGTACGGTGATATGAAAAAGAGTAAAAAGTGTATTTAACGTTTTTAGTATTCCACAAAATGTTTCGCTTAAACTTTTAAAATTAACAAATTCCTTGAAATAAAAGAACCCTCACAAAGCATCAAATTAAATAATAAAACTCGTTCTCAACAATCCCTTTTTCTTGTAAAGATACTTAATTCACCAACTTTTTTCTTTCATTAATTAAATTCCAAGCCTTCTGCTCAACCTCAATGTGAGTATAATGCCACCAATTTGCTCTGAACTTAACGAAATAGTTGCTATTTAAACTATTTTCTTGTAAAACAGAGATCAAACTAAATTGGTTGGACGATTTTCTTTTAAAAAGCTCAGTTTTTCCACTACAATCTTGATAGGTTGTTCATAACAAAGCTGTTTACAGTTTAGCCAATGTTGGAATGTTTTAGCAAATCTGTTTGTGTTCTGAAGTGATAAAACGACAATTTAGCAATTCTCTTACATTATTCAGTTTTTTTTTCTAGAACGGTCGGTATAAACAATGAATATTCAGTATTTATGAAACAACTGCTTGCGAAGAGCGAGTTTTTATACTTTTTTGCTATATATATATTTATATTAGACGATAATAAACCATCGGTGGATTCAAATACAGATTTAATTTCGCGTATACGAAAAAAGCTCCACATAATAGTATTTTTTGCACACTTGGAACGAGCGCGTAACTAATCGGCTCGTATAGTTTGATCGTTTTAAGAATGAGTACAATACGTGGCTGTTTGGCAGTGAATGCATTTGCCGATTAAAATCGACGAATAAAACTATCGAATCCCTATTAAATATTAATAAAATAATAGGACCATTAAGTAACTTTTTTATAGTTTTTAATTATTTGATTTGTTTCCTATTACAATAGTTTCATTTAGAAAAGGCAAAGTAGCACGACCAAAAGAAATAAAGATTCTTTGCAGTTTTTGACAGTTTATTAGTGAACTTCGATAACTCACCGCTTCTCAATAGCAGGGGCTTCTATTACACAGACACGGCCAGTGACTCCCAAAATGCAGTGCTTGCAATCCTAGGCGTCATTTGATTCTGTCGACGGTAGAACCAATTATCAAGTTTGGATAGTGCTTACTATTGCATGAAATTTCCCTGTGAATTTGGTTTCAATTGAAATAGAATACCTAGATAGTATTTTTTTTTATTAAGTGGGGATTAAAAACAGATTTTGCTTTATATAAATACTTTCCTCCATATCAATCCATAAGAAGCTTGTACCGCAGCAGTGGGGGATTGATTTTAGTTCAATTTCATAGTCATGACCGGCATTTTTATATTGAAAATAAATAATGATGAATAAAAAATGAATATTGGGTTAAAATATATTAAAGTTAATTTAATAAAAAAAATATATAAATGTTAGCAGATTTTTTTTTACAAAAACACATCGTGGCAGTATTTGTCTTTCTGCGTGTCACATTAACTCAATTTTCCGGTTCAAAATCAAGTAAATTGATCAACGAACATCGTCCGACTATCGTAATTATTCTCTTTTGTAAAAGGCCCTCTATTCTTACAACTCCCCACGACATAAACACATGGGTGTTGTTTGTAAATATGGATTTACAAACAACAGTCATACGGCCCTTGACTACGCAAACGCACTGCGTTGTAATCAGCGAACTAAAATCTATGGAAGTGTAATTGCAATTGTTTGCAATTACACTTCCATAGATTTTAGCAATATTTGTATATTGCTTAAAAAATGGCACCACGGGGCCGAAAAAGCACAACCCGCTCAGCTTTAGTCGGGCCATCCACGCACCCGGTGACAGTGTTTTTTTCAATAAATTGCAGTTTATATTGTGGAGAAAAGATACAAAGGGAGAGTTTATTAGAAATGACGTCCTTTATAGTCAAATGGTGTAAAAGATACAAAGAAGGCAGTAAAAATAATGTATCTTATTTTTTCGTTTAAGTACAGAAAAGATCTATAAGTATACAAATTATGGTCGCTAATAAGCAACCAGTGTTCAGACGCTTTGTGCTGCATAATTAAATGCCAGCATTTTAGCTCTATCCACTTAGTTGTACTTTTCGTGTGGTGCCATTTTTTGAGCGGAATGCTTATTCCATAGCTTTAGTTCGCTGGTTGTAATAGAGTTCTGTATTTGATTCGTTTATTTTACGTATTACATATGATTGTTTCGTGGAACGCTGTGCATCTGCAAGCACTGTGATACCTCATAGTTTGTGAATACAGATGAAATACAGATGAGATACAGTATTACTGTTAATTTAAGGGAAACCTATTTTTGGCCAAACTAACTATCATGTACTATGTTAGGCAAGCGGCAAGCGGCAACACGCGCGTCTTTCCCCTGCACGAACTAAATGTATGTTGTGACGGCGCGGCGTGTAAGCGATTTTAGCCCTAGGAGTGCTTAAGCGACGCTGTTGCTCATAGTAATTGATTTCTCAATAAAGTAAATAAGTAAAGGAAAATAATTAAGGTATCTGTTTTGACATGATAAGCCTTAAGTCTCAAATTGAACAAAAGCGGTAGTGTATCTACTATGTAAATAAATAGCTATGTACACTCAAGGAGGGTGGCGCTCTCTCACCCTTAAGGGCCCTATATAAGGTGGTACCAAATTATCTAATGATACTTAAACAGGTGACAGTGTTGCTTAAACTGAACAACTTTCTCCATAGAACATAAGGCGAAAAATGTTTTTTTTTAACGCATTTCCATAGTAAGTCGGTCAGCCTGACCAGTACATTTTGTATGGGAGTATGAAAATTGGAGAAAGTTATTCAGTTTAAGCAACACTATCACCTATTTAAGTATCATCAGATCATTTGGTACCACCTTATATATCTAAAAGTGGCGCCCTCATCTTAATTAAATTTATTGCTCGCTAAGTACATAATGTATCGAAAATTCACATGTACAGATTGAAGTTAAGGTTCTATAGTTTATTTACAAACAATAAACTCAGTTAAATATAGTTCGTTGTAGCAGTAGTAGGCAAAATAGCAAAAAAGTGGCCGTTTAGTCACCTGAGGCTATTGGAGATTTAAGGTCAAAATTGGTTTAGTGGACATAGTAACCTACGCCAACCTACCAACCGACAAAAAAAGTGCAAAGTTTGTTTGCAAAGTGGCAGAATGCCAACCACCACGATTGTACATATACTTTTCAGACTGTATTATCTTTAGTTTTTTATTAAACGATACTCCCACTCTTTTTATCACATTTAAAATTACTTGAAGATATTTCCAACGTTGACATAACGAGGCCATTGCTTATCCTGGTAACTAACTTTGATTGATTAGCGTTGTTTTTCATATTTCATATTTTCTCTAACTTTATTTGTACCTCGGGAATAGTAAGAAGAACTTTTAGTTGTTCTCTGCATCAGCTTGTTTATGTTATTCTTTTAATTAATTAATCATGGCTTTGGATAACATCAAATGGATGATATTCAGTTTAGTAGCATTAGAAGCTAAATTCCCTCCGATTATGTCATGATAATTATAAAATAACATAAAAAAGTTTTTAATCAGAGAAGACAAACAAATTTGTGACAACTTGTTCAAATAAAAGATAGATCTCAGAAAGCTACCGACTGAATTAAAAAAAAATAACAATATACTTCTGAAATAAATGTAGATAAATTTTCAAGTAGAGTGGTTACGAGTTTAATCTAACCCGAAAATATTTTAAACCAGAGTTATCATGTAACCAATGATGTAAAACAAGTTATCGATTTAACCCGAAGTTTATTAGTTAGCTCGGAGTTAAGAACGCTACTGAGAATCGCAAGTGGGCATAAGTGCTTACTTTATTTTAAGTACTGTGTTGATACCTACAGTCATAAACCTATTTATTACAATTTTGCTACGCAATCATTTCCGTGTAAGACTAACAAGTAATCAGATTCTGTTGACGCCAGAAGCAATTACGAAGTTCGGACAGTGCTTACAGTAGCACGTAAATGCTTACACTGCGGAATCAAGTTTAAATTGAAATGCATTGATTGGAGAAATCGATGCTTACATAGATTTCGATGTATAAAATTGGAGTAAGATTTACTGCTATAGACATCAATAGACAGTAAAGCTCTTACATAAATGGTAAGCAAAAGTAACAAGACGCAGTGTACTAAACATTAGCCAAACATATTGATATACTCAATAAAATTATAAATTGATTTACTGTGGATTTAAGCTGATGAAACTATTATGGGGAAATGAGTAAAATACGAGTATTTATTTTATATTACTATGAATAAATTCTCATAATGATATTAGATTCATTAAAAATGTTATTCAAAACAAATAAAAGTTCAGACTTATCTATGGAAAAGTTTTTTGTCCACTAGTTAGTAGGGTTTCCTAGATATAGTATGGTAAGTTAAATTCCTAGAATCATTGTAACGACCTTTAAATGTTTGTTTACATACGTTTATTAAATTTTTGGTATTCTTCAAATAAAGTTTTAGGTACTAAGAAATGACTAAGAACTTTGAATTCAATAAAAATACTTACTTTAATGTAATTTTAAACATCCCAGCCACGTTTTCTCAGATATTTGTAATGGAAGGCGGAAAATACTTTTAATCCTCGATAGTTGCCTGAAGTATTGTCATACCAGAGCCAAAGGAATTCTTTCACGGTGCAAGGTGCAGCTTATTACATGTAGGGATCTGGTGCGAAGAACTAAAGTAAAAAATACTGGATACACCACACAGTCATATTCAATTATAAGTAGTAGTGTAGTAGGGCGTAAGTCACGATCAGTTTAACAATTTCTATCTGTCAGTGTGATATGGCATGTAAGTAATTGAATAGTGTAATGTGAAAGTTCTTTCATCATATCATCATCTCACACCTCACATGACCAGCGTTTTCCGATGAAAATAGACTCACACTGTGAACTTTAATTCACCTGCCAAGCATGTAAATAATTCAAAATTCAAATTCATTTATTCAGTCTAGGCTGTTACAAGCACTTGTGAATGTCATAGAAGCTACGCCATCGGTTCGCAAACCCTAAGCGGGAGACCTTGTAACGAGAAGAACCAGCAAGAAACTCGTCAAGGGCTGCTTTTTTCTTCCTGTATATTTCATACAGAGTCGTCAACATTGAAAAATGACCTCCACATTTAAAGTGAGGTCATTATCCATCACAATAATAATTATCAGAAGTTTACACGCAATGGGTAGGTTGAAATTAATTACCAACTACATAACGGATAGGTAATTGTAAGAGTAAATAACTTTCAACTATGTAGTTGAGAAATCACTTCTATCTGCTACTCGAAAGTGCACCTCAGTATGCAATATTTACCAAAAACACTTGATACAATATATAAAAAATAAAAATAAAAACGCAATTCTTACAATTCAATATGCGTTAAGATAGGTATTCAGAGGCAGACCCATTACCACTGGCAGCACCCGTTCACGAGCATGACGCATGAACCAGCCATCGCTTCGCTCAACCATATTTGAGGGAACGTAACGACCCGCCTCACACGGCACCACAGCAGAAATGATTAAAGAGAGCATGACATACTAAAGTATTACAGTAATGGTTGCAGTCCCTTTTTTCTGAATAGGGAGAATGCTTTTTAAGCATACCCAGTTTCTGGCAAGCAACGGGGTTTAAGTGGGGCTCGCCCCGATTGGAGCCATAACCACTAAACTCCATAGTATGCCCTCTGGGGCAAAGCAGGCAAAGCAGGATCCTGATCTGACGCTCACGCTGTTACCAGGACCTGCCTGGCTAGCCGGGCATAACTTGCCCTTGGGAGATGGCTGAGTGCATCTGGCCATCCCCCCATTCAGGTCAACCACTAGGTACCATGCGTCTTGCAGTGGATTATAATAGCATGAATTGAAATGATGATGAAATGTAGATCGGTTTAAGGTGTATGAAAAAAATCCTTCCTTTAACATGATACCATTGCAGTATGTCGCAGTTCATTTTTTTTGTACCATTACATTGATGTTACCACGGCAAATATATACTGGTAAGATTACATGGTGGTAAGACTACGACGTAAAAAAATAATTGCCACCATACCGCCAATGGTACTGTCTAATGGTACCACGGCAAAGGAATAAAAAAATACTTTGAGCTCGTCTAGTATTATGACTCCTTGTGAGAATCCTTTACTCCGATCCGGCGTGAAAATACAGTCTTTCGTTTCTAGAGGCGCATTCAGACGCCGCAAGCTTTTTAGCGGCGGCGGGCACGTACTACGAGACGTTCTCCTGCAAATTGCTTTACAAGCCTTTTTTCTGTTTTCGCAGAGTATTCGAACGGTCGCTATTTCTGCAGTGTATAGGGGGTTTTATTGCAAAGATGTGTGAATGCCCTTAATGGGAGGATTCATTTGTTTCGTTTATAACTTTGTAAACATGTTTTTTCAGAGGATCGTAAGAAAAAAGTAATAGAAAAAATACTTAACATATTCTTTGCCAGAAACTCTCGCAAAATGTATAACATTTAAGGGTAAATTGTAAAGTTAGCAAAGTTGAAAATGTGTCTGAGTGAAATCATAAAAAAACATATTTTTTCATAACTATATATTTCTATATCGACTCTTATCTTAGTAGGAAATACTTATTATAAAGTACCTACATTCACAAGAGTCGGTCATCAATAAAAAATAATCTGAGAAATAAATTCGAAAGAAGGATAATTGTTAAATATTGGTATAGTTAATTACTCAGATTCTTTTAAAACAGAATAAGAATAATAAATCTTGTCCGATTATCGTAATTCACTTTCAGGGTAAACTCATAATTTAATTAAAAAGGTAACAATAACGTAGCGTCCTTAAAATTTTCAGAATTAATTGGATATTTGACACCATCTATTTACTGTAAAATTTTGTAGTTCAAAATACTCAGTCGATTTTTAATAAATACTTATCGAGTTAACAAGATTAACAAAATAAGTCTGGAACGGCTGGTATGAAAATACAGACGATATTCAAAAGTGCTTAATTATTAAGTTTATTTATTGATTTAAGAAATTTTGTCTTTGACTTGAGTTTGAATAACTTTTTACTGATTTCAAAGCAACCAAAAAACTCATCTTTTCAGACCTAAAATTACTTAAGTATTTTTTTAAGTTGTATCTTATAATTGTCGGTAAACAGTGTTAACTGTTTACCACAAATAGTAATTTACATGAACAGTGTTTTCTAAATCGTCAATATTTCCAATCCAGTTACCGTATAAGTATTTTTGTCATTACGAAAGAATCATAATATAAGTAAGTTATAAATTACGAAGAATGCCGAATAATACATTTGTACGTGATTGATGATGCTCCCACGTTTATTTATGGTTTTTTTTATATGTTTTATTTACTGTTAAGGAGACCTCCTTCTCGTCGGAGCAGGCTATAAATAAGACTATATTCGAAAATAGACGACATCTTTTCGACATCCAAATTTATTTTAGGTATCTACAACCTTAACTTTTACTAACTTAATATTACATTGTGTTTGTTCCAAATAGTACATTAAAATATAATATTTTTGGTGGGCATGTCGTAATTATTTTATTACTTGATCAAATTCTTTCCAAACACCCTTGTTAAGAATTTTTACTACTTCAGACCAAATAATAGAAAAGATTTCCAGAAGTACATGTTATTGCTAGCTTTAAAATTTAACTGAATCGTAACAAATTTCAATAAAAGCGTTTATTAACAAGATTCAAATTAATTTTATTAGAAGAAGTGGATCCTGACTTAATTTGAATATTATTTACTACTAAGCTACGGCTTTTCAATTCAACGAGTTTAATAAAATAAGACAGGGAGAGAAAACAAGGATTATCTGGTTTCTTGGCGTTTTTTTCGGTTGATTTCACGATGTAAAACGAACTTATTAATGTTTCTTGACGTTCGCATTATTGTTTGAATAAATAATTTTGTTTGGAGAAGTATTTGAACTTTAATTGTTGATTTCTTGATTTTAGCCTTTTGTAGATACCTATTATCGATCAAGTAAATGAAACATCATTTTCTATTCATTCATTTTGAACACAAAATTGATATTATTTTGCAGTTTTTTTTGTGTTCTTGATCCGAAGGTATGATTAGTTAGTGAATAAGTATTTATTCATAAATAGATAAGTAGCAAATTTTATTCGGTTCGTCAAATTTTGACAATTGGTAACACAAAATATTAGAACTTCATTTTTGACTTGATTGCATACTTACTATAAATAGTGTAACAAAGCTTTTATTGACATAAAGTATATTTTAAATATGAAAAAAGAACACTGAATAGAATAAACTGGAAGACAAGACAAGAGTTTCAATTAAAACTTTGAAAATTCACAATAGCAGAACAACTGAAGTTTGTATTCACGAAAGTTTCATACTTAAGCTCCAGCAATTGAAGATATAATACTGTTGTTTATGGCTTAAACTTTATTGTAAATTATACTATAATCGACCTAGTTATTATATTATCATGTTTCCTACAATAATCAAAATGTGAAAATTTGGATGTTTATTACTGAATTATGTAAAAACGGCTGAAAGGATTTGGATGAAATTTCGCATACGGATGGTTTATATGGCCTAGATAAAACAGAGAAATTTTTCAAAAAAATAATAGTATTGCAGACGTTTCGAAAAAAATAAAAAATGCCACAAACGCGAAACTCCTCACAGAGCCACTTTTCTATATATTTAATAAATTATTTTTTTTGGTCACGTCATATTTTCCAAAATACTATGTACATAATGGTGGAGATTAATCAGGCTAAACGTCAAAATAGATTATGTCTTGGTCTACCCATCAATCATACACGGACCTAATCATCTGAGAATAATCCGCCAAAGGTGCACTCTGAATAGTAATGGCGTTATTAGTAATCTAATGACCAAATTATACTGTCAATACCGACTGACGGTTCTCTCGGAATGTTAATCGATCGTCGAGTCCAATCGAGCTATGTGGATTGTAATATTTTCTACAAATGTCTTTGTTTATAAGGTGTTTTTACTCGATATGTGGGTAATACATATTGACAAAAATAAAAAGTCTTACGGCATTATTAATTAATAATGCTTAGCATATTAATCTTTACGTTTCACGTCTCAAGGCGTCATATTTTTATAAGTATTTTTATTGTTTTACGAGGTATATACCTACTTAGGTACTCCGCACATGGCTCGTAAGCGTAGTCGTCTCGTAAGCGTATCGTCAAGACACGACGAGTACGATACGAGCAGAGTTCTACACACGAATCGTAGCGTAGGCGTAGATATTGTTCCAGAATATAAACTAGAGAGAGTTTCACGTTGACGGAAATTCATCACATACAGAAAGAACATATAGAAAGTATTGTCTACGCTTGCTTTTTTACGCCAGTACGCTACGACTATCGTATTGACAATAAAATCTCATACGATAAGCTTACGATACGACGCCGTGTGTGAGCTTCTATGAACATGTACGTGCTCGTATTGCTCTCGTATGACGCGCGTATGATAAAGCGTATCGTATGAGATTTTATTGTCAATACGACAGTCGTAGGCGTCATAGCGTACTGGTGTAAAAAGGCAAGTGTAGAAAATACTTTCTATGTTTGGTGATGAATTTCCGTCAATGTGCAGCTCTAGTTTATATTCTGGAACAATATCTACGCCTACGCTACGATTCGTGTGTAGAACTCTGCTCGTATTGTACTTGTCGCGGCTTGATGATACGCTTACAAGACGACTACGCTTACGAACCATGTGTGGAGGGCCTTATTCTTCGCTAATAACACTTTAGTGGGCGCAAGGTGCAAGAACTACGTGGTGTAGCGAGTTTGTAAAATGCAATTAAAAATTCCATATCTACATTTTCCAAACAACTCACAACGTCATAACATAAGACGTAGTGTCACTTTTCAAACCATTCGATACTCCGCCTATTGACGTAGTATCCACGAAGGTTATTAATATTATAGTATGCTACGAACTCTTAAGCATTTTATATTACGTCCTTAGTAACTGCTACAGTACTGAAAATAGTATGGATTGGCCTGACATTGCCAATATAAAATGTGTATGTGTGCGTGCATGCCGTGCACACGTTGCTCCGAGTGGCTCTTCTGTCAATTATATTTTGTGTCGCTAGTTCGTCCTTGAGAAAATCCACATCCTATGGTAATAGAAACGGATGATTTTCATATTACGGGTACGGTTGAAACTTGGTATACAGATAGTAATTATGAATGACTTAGACATCCGCTAAGAAAGTAATTATCAAATTCTCACAGGGTGTATAATTTCACTCGCTCAAAATCGCAAATTAGTCTATAATACAAGTACACCTACATATTATACTATATAATAAAACAATGAAATGTTGTATTTAATTCAACGTTTAAACATCATTATTTAAAAGTCCTTGAACAAAATTAACGACCCAGATATTAAATTGTAAGAAATATGATATTAACCGTTAAGTATGTAACTGCAAAGACCCTTATAATGTTTTCAGCGCAGAAACCTTCTATAAATCCTTCGAAAAATATACCATTTTGAACAGTAACCGCTACTTAACTTAATATATTGCAATCTTTGTAATAGCCACATTGAAATATTATATGGCATTTAAAATGGTTTTGATCCTAGAGTTTAAGAAAACGGCTGCTACCATTGTCTTGCAGATTTTAATTTAATGTCTGTGCGGTTAGGTACTTTTTAATATTTTCTACATTTACTGTGCTATACTACAAAGGGTGTAGATCTGTTATGGGTACAGTCCTTTTATGTTTTTTTAGTGATTAAACATAATTATGTTCTTTGCTTGTAGTAATTGCGTTGTAAAACATAATGATTTTTTGTAATACATAACAAGTTGAGATTGGAAGTTCCTAATTTTATGGCCTGAAAACCACCTTTATAAAACTCGGCTTAAATGCGTTTTAAGAATAAAAACAGTTTAATATTTTGATAAATGTAAGCAATGGAAGACTATATCTAAATATCTTCCGACGACGAAGTTCTGTTCTGTCACGTTACGAATTACCGAGATGTATTAGAGATTTTCAATTATACGGGTGACTAACACAAAGTGTAAAACTATGTGGCACAAAGTGAAAAATATCAAAAACAAAGTAACAAATACGTAGATATAAGCCAGACTTATTATTTTTAGCCGTAGCCCTAAAGTTTGTAGGTCAAGTTCAGAAGTTATTGATTGTAAGAGTTTTTAGAGGTATTATACAACCATTTTGTTTGTGAGGGCGATGTAACTAGGCTGTATTAAATAGTTAACGACATGTTAATTTTCTTTAACAAACAAAGAAATAAAATGCCAAAATCTTAATGTTAATATAAGCACGTGACTCGGTATTGTAGGCACATAACGTAGTTTTCCAGGATTTTAGCTTTTACACAATATATTTTAGTGTGTCTCGACAACAAACGACAATTGTTCACTATGAACTATGTTATCAAAGCAATTATCTTATTAACTGCAATATGTCTGTAGTGTTTGGTGAATACAACTTTAGTGTGAACAAATAAGTGTATAGTATACACTAAAGGATTATGCCGATTTTACTATACAAGCTAGGCCATGATGCGCTTTGATGAAATTACCAAAATACTACAGTAATTTTATAGTAATTGCGTGGGAAGAATATCATTAAAATATAATGCGGGAAAAAAGAGAAATCTCAATCTCAAGGAGCCGTTTGGGGTTACATTTTCCTATTATACTTCATGATTCTTCCTCAATATTAGTACTATTAACACATGTAGTATCGCTTGCATGTATCACCACTTAGCACGTTATTTTAGAGTAATAACCTAAAAAACCTAAAAAGAGAAGGTATTTGATTTAGAATTGACAGATATTTTGACATTTCCGGCTCGAACTCTCCCCGCCGCTATTACGCGCCAACCCTTTTTTCGCTTTTCGTGCTTCGCCACGGACGCACGCATACAATCTCAAAGTGAGAATTCTTCAGAATTCTTCAGAATTATATTTTATACAGTGAAAATTTAATTATACTTAGTTAAAATGCTTCGTGCAGAAAGGAAAAAGTTTTCAAGACGGAAGAGGACAAGAAGAAGAATACAAGATGGAGAAACACTATTAAATGCGTAACTGCCATTTTGGGCTTTTACCGTTTACTTGATTTGAACGCGTAACTGCCAGACTGGGCTTTTACCGTTTACTTAGCTTAACTGCATAATTGTTTGCTTACCTTTATGAATGCGTAACTGCCATACTGGGCTTTTACCATATATATTTATTTTACTTTAATGTACATGAGTACAAAAAGAGCGGACTTGATGCTAATAGCATTCCTTCCCAGACAACATTGTTTGCTGAGATTTAAAAATGCGTAACTGCTACACTGGGCTTTTACCATTTAATTATTTAATTTTGTCTGACACGAACTTACCATACTGGGTACTTTCTGTCATAAGGCATGTGTCTAATAAGGCATGAACCAAATATCTATTGCACTCGAAATATTCACACTGGACTATTTCACCGCATAGATAGGTCAGACAACGCAACTGCAACAAGTGCAGCAACACAAAGTGCCCCTGATGACGCGACAGTGTAAAAAGCAAGCTGCCCTCTAAGGTTACCATCTTGGAACCATTGCCGAGCACCAATCGGGTGACTCCGCCGTCCGCCGAATTCGCCGCCATCCGCCTTCCAGCCAGGCGGCTGCTCTGCTGGAGCTGCAACAGCAGCCCTGACAACAGCTTAGTTCATCAGGTATGAATTTTGATATCATAGATATCCTTGGTGCTGCGTTGATCCCAACGGAATAATAGAGTACCATCGGTACTGAGATAAATTTCTGGCTTGCAAATTTATATAATATAATTATGTATGATTTTATTATACACATTGTTACAACTGTAACGCAAAACTGCCAGTATAACGTTCATAAGCAGAGCTATAAATAAATGCTAAAATTTATCAACTTCATGGAACCAGATAATAAGTTATACAGCAACTAGCTGATACCTGATATTTCACAATTTTAATGTGAAATAGCTTATATTAATATGGGTACGCCTAACATGGGCCTGCTGATAGAAATTTCAATAAGAAATTGAATAATAGAATCCATACATTTTGTTATCCATAAATGCAGTAAGTGTTTATTACTGTGTACCACAGTTTTAATAAGTAAAAACTTTAAACATTTGCCTTAACTAGGAGATCCTATGTTTCAGGCTTATTATTTATATTTAATCACTAACTAATAAGTATGTTTATTTCTAAGCTATGCCCTTGTAAAATGTAAAAATTACCTGTCTATTAATTTTCAAATTGAATTTGTGTGTGTAAAACATAAATTGATTGATCTTAATGATAATGATTCTGATGTGCAGAAATTATTAGCCAAGTAGATATATTATAGTAATAATGAAGCTTAAGGAGCAGCTTTCCAATATAGAACACCTTTTTATGACAGTAATTTAAGACAGTGTTTTGCACTTATACATTATACAATGGGGCATTGCAACATTCATTTGTTGTGCACAACATACATTTTATTATAAACAGAAGGTATATGGTCAATTCAAGTGTAATTGATGCTGTCCACTTAAAAGGCCACCAACAGTTGAGTCAAATATGAATGATGCATTGGCCATAGGGCTGAGGTTAACGATATTGATCAACGAAAAAACTGTAAGTAAACCAGGCGCAGTACTTAAATAAAACATAAATTTTAAAACTGATTTATATATTTATTTGCTGGTACATTTTGTATTAAAACAATTTAAACTTGAAAACAACAAACGAAACATGCAGCCAGGTATACCATATGCTTAATTCCGACGGCAAACGAATATCGAGACGCGGCGACGAAGCCCCATCAACGATTTCTTTCGTCGATAGCAGCAGACCCGCAGGCGGCCGTTACGGTCCATCGAAACAGTTGCCGAGGATACATTCGTCAACATTCACATTCGATCATCGTACGCGGGGTAAGGATACTCGTAAGGATCTGGTGCAGCATTTATCTGTATTCAGCGAATACAGGCAGTGGTCGCCAACTATAGGCACATAGGCGTCCACATAGTTGTTTGGTCTGAATTCGACATGTGTGAAAATACTATTTTCACTGCGCTAGGAGGGCCTAAGATTATTATTATTTTCTTTTATACTCACTCGTACTCACTTGTGCCATCTTCAGAGATATATATTAAATTCTAATATTAATTTGACTAAAATTCGGGCGAAATATATAACAGCCACATCATACGTATGTATTTTAGTCACAGACAATAATTTGTCAACTACACATTAAGTTGAAGGTTCAACATCTCTGTTCGAGAAAAAATGTTTTATCAGGTTGTCATATCAGGTTTAGTAAAAATCTAACAGAAGTCATATTATTATAAACTGTAAAAATGTTATCCTATAATAACAATAAAAAATTCTTATTGTTTATAACAAAACACATTCTAGAAATCCCAGAAGTCGCATTATTATAAACAGTATAAAAGTTAACCTATATTAAAAATAAAAAATGGTTATTGTTTGTAAGAAAACAAGAATACAATATTGAAGTCTTTGCATTTTAGAAATCCCATCAACTTTATGGTTTTAATATTGGAAAAGTAATTGAAATATACGAATTTAAATTCTTAGCCTTTGGGTATTGTAGTGCCCATATTTTTACAAAATTACTGCCGCCGGCTACGACATCTTATACAGCATTATCTCCCTGTTATATTGGACATTGTAACCGACGACCTAACTACAATGGGTCTAGATGATCACAGCCTATGCAAAAGACTAAAACCTAAGTGGAAACCTAATAACCTACAGGACAGGAGGACAATCAAAATCCGCTTACTACTTACCGTTGATTATAACTGAACTATTGAACCTAATTTTACTGGATTAAATAACCTCCAAAATACAATTTACTAAGTTTACTTTATCCAACCTTAACTAACCTACAAGGAACCTTACTAACAAGCTTTGTGTGATCTGAGAGGGCCTGTGAAAGTCTAATGGAGGAACCCTGGATGTGATAATTAGTGAACCCAAATTCTTTTAAAAGTGTGATTAGTATTGATTTTCATTTTCCAATAGAAGTATTCGCTTTCATTACTAGGTCTTAATTATTCCTGCTATTACATTTATTTCTAAAAGAAAATACCACTAAACGAAAGATATTGCTCTATTGATATAACCAGAGAAATAAAAATTAAGTCTGTATTTTTCTTAAGTGAGTTTACTTTACTTTCATATTAATTCTTAATATTTGTCATACTACCAAGGGAAATTCCATAGTTCTTTAGTGTCAAAAAATGGGAATACTATAAATAAAGAGGAAAGCGTTCCCAATTACGTTCCGTAGATGAAGTAAGTATAAGCGAAATAAACCTACGTTGATAGGAAATGATCAAAGTGAATTTATGAGTTAAATGGAGTATTGTTATAAGGTAAAAGAGGGTATGTTCAACCATAATAGACTGCAAGGTAAAAAGAGGTAAGTCGGGTTATAGAGAAAAGTTAAATTTGAGCAATTCTCTTCCGCTGCCAAGTGTCAAATTATATGCCATGTATGACGTTATTCCAAATAATGTAAATTATCTATTGTCAACTTAGTTCATTAAAATAAGAGAGATTATTTCAGGTAAGTTAAGAAGTTTTAGTCGCCTGAGATCAAAGTATAATAAAATTTTCAACGCTATTAAATAAGAATTCTTTTACTTTCTGAAGTTATTATACAAGTAATGAATATGCAATTGTGTTTTTGCCAGCTAAGGTATGGGCCCGCTCCCCGCCCGATACAATGAGTCTCGTCTCCGTACTTGGTCAACTCCCTTCTGGCCAGCCATATTCTTTCATGACAAATTTAATTAATGAATATTTTTAAGTTATAGTACTTAGTCTTTGTCAGTCAGTTTTAATAAAAGAAGGCAAGCAGAGTGCTTTCAAGCGAACTACCAGTTTCTCACAATGAAGAATTCTCCTTCAATTGCGATGGCTGAATTATGAATTTAAATTTAGAATAATTAAATAATTAGTTCTAGTATGACTGTTTAACATTATAACAGATGGACACAACATTACTATCCATATACTTGGGACACTGATAGTTCTCAAATTCTGAAGGAAAGACAATTCTAAACAAGGTAAAATTCTATGATGGGATTTCCATACTTTAATCTCAACTAAATTATAAATATGCAACCATAAACTGAATTGACTTCAGGTCATTTACTAAAGGTTAAAGCAGTATTTCGATTTAATAGTGAGTAGACTTGGCAATATTTGTTCTCAACTGTAAACTAGATTCTATTTCTAACATCTTTCAATTGAGTTGGCTGGTGGAACATAGTTTAAATATTTGAACTCAGATAAAAGATATGTTGTCATTATTATTTGTGAATTTTATATATTCACTAAATAATATGATACTTTCATAGTTGGTAGATACTTTTCAAAGTATTATTTCTCGGTTAATCATAAACATCATTCTGTCAATTTGAAAGGTTTACTCAAAGCATTGATCTAGTGACCTAGAAGTTGTGAATCGACCTTAACTTACTAGAGACACGAGCTTATTCCATACACTCAGATCTTGTTTCAGCACTCCTCTCAAAATTACCAAAATAGTTTATTCTATCTATAAACAATCGGTTCAACCATAGCTCCCTTCAACCAATCCAATTCAAAGATAAATAATCTATTCTTTATTTATGATTCTACTCCATCTATTAAATCATTATTCAATATTAACTGAAAAAGATATCTAAATTAAATTAAGAGTAAATTAATTTGTGGGTACTTACTGAAGCTTGCAAAGTTTACACAATTTAGCACACTGTAGTAATCATTCACAACACTGATTCTTTGGAAGATTGATACTATCCTATTGGATTATAACCAGTAATTCCACATAAACTTTCGTCCATTATATTGTACACTTCCGCATTCGCCATGTTCCATTCCTAAGTCATCCTACCTCTTCACCGCCTATATAAATTCGAATGTTCCACTTGGTGACCCACGGCGGCCATTTTGTCGACCCGATTCTCAACACCGCCTACCTAAATTTCGAATCACTACCTATTGACCTCGGCGGCCATCTTGACGACGCCTACCTATTTGCGGCCTACCTAAATCCGATACACTACGAAGTGATCTACCTCTCCACCGCCTACCTAAAAGCTCCTAGATTGTCTACCGTTCCTGCTGTTACCTTGCTGACAACACGACCTTCTTGAGGATGTCTAACCTTTTACCAGCATCCAAGTTTCCCTCCCGCCTTGAGATGCTAACCTAAGCTACTGTTCCTACGCGCCTAACAATGAATTTATAAACCTAATGAATTTACCTGCCTACCAACGACTAAATTCCGATTTCCTATGCAATATTTGGGAAGCTTACCATCATCCCCGACGCCCCGATCCTGTACAGCGTGAGCAAGCATGACTCCCCTAAACTCCCCTAACAGCTTGGACGTGCTCAGCGCTGGTGGGACGGGACAGCGCTGAGTCCTGACAGAAGAGGATTAACATTACCAAGCCATATCCTCCACGTTCAAACGGGATTACATCCACACACCGTTCGGACCGTTGGTTGATGAGCGAGTTGGCTAGCTTGGTAACCTTAAGTGACTAAACTAGGTATCTTTCAACAGAAACCCGCATTGCACGCCACAGAGCAATGCTATTTTACCTACCCCTTTGAGGATTGACCGAACGCCCAATAAAGACACAAAACTAAAGAGAAATCTACCCCCCCCTTTATTTCCCCCTGAATGCTTAAACAAATTTCGAACAACCTTAAACCATGAAAATTCTTGAAACTATTGGGAAATTTACTTTACTTCATGAAAATTCGCAAGCAAAATCTACATACTTTAATTTCAAGCTCACTTATACCATATAAGCCCTAATTAAAGCATATAAGCAAAAGACTCGCACCCGGTTGCGGACCTATACGTCAAAACCTCAATTAAAAACACTATCTTCCTGACTTCTTGATGTTTCTTGCGTTAAAATAAAATACTACTTGATTGAAGTTTCTTACAGAGGGTATCGACGGCTTCTTCTGAGTTCCACTTGATGCTTCGCTGAGGTCGGAGAAAGTAAAGAGAGCGATTTCTCCCCAACTTCGCCTTTTATAATCCCCCAGAATCATTCACTCTCTGCAGGAAACTCACCCCACACGATCTAAGCATCTTTTTTTTCTACCTTCATTTCCCTACTTTACATAAATTATTCCTAAAATTTTCCCTTCTCCTTCAAAAATGGGGAGAATTCAGTTTTGTCTTACTCAACTTATAAATATAATATTTAAGTTACTAATCTTACAAAATGAACCCCTATACTAATCAATAATTTCAACGTACAATTCAACTAACCAATAACCTCCTATGTTCAAGATTCTCTATACTCAAGCGCACAATGCCACTCAATTTGTAACCAAATTAAAATTAATCTGTTACCTAAATATTTCTCTATACTGACATTTCAGCTACATTTGATTTAAGTAATTCATACAATTGTATGAAACAACGTTTTAATCATAAATAAATCAACAAGTTTTCCCCCTTACATCATTTCTAACAAAACTAACAACTTTGAATAATATTCAGCATATTTATCCAGAATCATATGAAATTATTGTACTATAATCATAGAACTCTGATTAATACGAATTTTATATTCACAACAAATTGAACCTCCCATATGCTACAATTTGAATCCAACCTTTTTCAATCTTTTTATCTCGCCTTCCCCAAAATATCATAACCTCTAGAGTCAATTTGCTAAAATACGTATTACAACATTTTCCATTAAGTATTCGATCCAATTAAACCTAAAATTTCCGATCAATTTAGCATCACAATGTTGGTACTTTAAAAACCCTAACTGGCAACACCCATCCGACTACTTTTACATTTTTTTTAAATGCCTACCCTCATTTGAGTTATAAACCTGCAGCATAAAATCTCGCTTTCGAAGAAACTTCATTTCAATCTTTCTTCGTACTTTAGCTAAAACACATCACGTGGTGTGACACTACTGACAACTTACAGAAATAATTAACACCGAATTCAATCCTTTTTTTAAGTAGTCTTCTAAAATAAATTATTATAATAATATTCGAGAGGCTCTAATAAAATTTGATAAATAAACAATAATAAATATAAATAAATTTTAAGCCTATTAGCGTCGTTACCTACACAGAGACTAATATTTGAATTTTAGCGCCGTGAAAGATTAAAAGAACTTCCTGCATTATTGCTAACTCAAAACCTGAACTACTCTTTATTATAATAACTTGTTCGATAGTTAAATAATATTATGCTCAATATGAAACAAAATTCGAAAAATATTTGAGATAAAATAGCATGTTCAGTTTTGAACCGTTACAGCTCGACCCCAAAATCCTGCACAGGTGACAAGACTACGTATTGGATCCGGAGTAGGATTTTCCTTCTCAATTCTCAAATATTTATTCCGCCTCTACTCTTAATCCTCAATTTTTACTCATACATCCCTTTTGTATAATAAAAAAAAACCTTCCCCTTAATAACCCTAACCATTATTATTTCTCCAAGATCAAAGAATTGTTGGGTGAAACCTAATGTAAATGAGATTTAGATTGTAGAGTGTATTTAAACCAAGACAATATTAAAAAGTTATCAAGCGAGTTTTAAGTTTTATGTGACTTTTGCCAATTCCGTCTTATGCATATTCAACACCAGAGTCGTACAAGATCACAGTAAGGTGTGGGTTGTGAATCCACAACTTCTAGCAAGTCTACATGCGACAAATAAGTCTTTTTCTAACCTTATGAAAAAGTTTGCGTATGACGCTACATATTTGTGCATTGAACCCTTCCACAATCAAGTATTACTCCTTTCTTGCCAACAGGGCCTACTCCGTCGGTTCGAAGTGAGCCTATACAATGACCCTATATTTCCAAAAGCTTACTTAAGACTCTAGAACAACCCTAATATCGCCTTGGAGAGTGTGCAGTTGTCGAGTTCATATTCATAGCTCTTAGCTTCTTGTGTAGTATGAATTTCAGACAGTTGTTCACACCAGGACAATTTACAAACGTCAATAGTGTTTGTTTTCTCTCTTTTTTTTTTCTCTAACCTAACACCAAAAGTCCTACTGTACAAAATTCAAGTTTGTCAACCCTAAACGCCGGTCCGGCCGCAAGCACAAACCAAACGCTAGAGCAGTGTGGTGGTCCTATCTCTTGGAAAAATAATAAGTCTGCATTCAGGTTTCACATATGTTATAATCCAAAGCCCTCCATATAGAATCTATATTTTAATTCCAATTCCTAATCCACATTAACTCTCATTCTATGCAATCTTTTAAATTAACATCCCATTCATACTCATAAACTAGATTAGATTCTCATTCTATTCATCTGTTCTCTTCATGCAGCATTCACTGTCTTCATTCACTAGCCTACATTCACGCCACCTAAGATTATACCATAGCTACACCCTGAATGCAAATATAAATAACTAAATTGGGTAGAGATTAATCATACAATGTTAGGATTCAATACGCCGATTGTCACCAAACATAATTATATGCAAAATTTACAATAAAGTATTATCTCAAATTCGTTACGAAAAATTAATCTTATGTTACGCACTTTCTACACTACGCGACACACTATAATAATACACGCCTCACACATTAAACACGATCAACTCTATCAAAACGCATTTCAAACTTACGTTAACGTAAAACTTTAAACTACCCCTTTATATATGAACTTATTTCATGTAACTGACTCATTATCAATTTTAATTATGGTGTATTTAACTGTATATGCCTTTTCCTCTTCATAACCCTGCCTAAACACAGTCGGACCTTCTGCCAACTACCTAGATCTCTATCATCTTAACGATTGCCTAGATCTATATTTAATCAAAAAAAAAATTCCCCCCCCCCCGGAAAAGAAAAGCCACCGACACACCCCTCTATCTGACCCTACAATTTCAACCAACTCGAACAACGAAATATGTTTTAATTAACTTGGACAATTAACTAATTTTTGTCCAACCCGTAACGTACCAAGTGAATAACACTCCATCAGAGAATTATAATTTTTTTTTAATTAGACTTTGACCTTTCTCCTTTTTTTTTCATCAGACTAACAATCGAGTTGTTAAAATTTTGTAAGCTCAGACAGGCTTTTCCCTTGCCCAACAGACTCTATACAAAGTTACCCCTTTTACCATTTATTAGTCAACTTAAGAAAAAAAAAACAATTGATATTTGATACTTATACAAGATACTATCTATTATTTACAAAGCTTATTTATAATACCTAGACAAATGTATAGTGTTAAACCTTCCTCGTTCCTTGCCAGACTTAGTGTCTACAAGTAAATACACATTCTTAAACGGATTAGCGCCAACCACATACGGACCCTCATACAATGGTTCGAACTTTTTCGTAATTTTTAATTTAGCATCAGACTTATTTAATTTCCTTATCTTAACCAAATCACCTATTTGATATTGAATGATACGATATTTCTCATTAAATTTGTTCTGTCGTAATTGCCCTGCCTTCCTTAAATTCTCACGAGCTTTCTCCCTAATTTCGTCTACAGGTAGAGATACCACACCATTCGGCAAATTGTCATCAAAAGATAGTCTCGTAGGTTCACTATATAAAATCTCACAAGGAGTAAAACCCGTACTTTCATGGTAAGTGTTATTATATAGAACTTCTAATTTGGGCAATATATCAACCCAACCTTTATGATTTGTCCTACAATAAGTTCGGAATAATCGTCCTAACTCCTTATTTACTCTTTCCGTAGTATTAGGCCTAGGATTTCTAACTGTGGTATAAATAACTCTCACCCCTTCTTCTTTCATAACTTCCTTCCACATCCTACTAGCAAATTGCGACCCATTATCCGTCATTATAGCTCTGGGTTTGATTATGCGAAAGAATTTTCTCACCTTAGTTAGTACCGAAATTGCAGTTGCTTTTCTAAGATCATAAAATTTCACAAACTTACTAAAAGAGTCTTGCACAACCAAAATATAATTCATACCGAACTTCCCCGACGGAAGTGGACCATACAAATCTGCCATAACGATAGCTCCTACATTCTCAGTTATGATTGAGCGACAAGGACCTACATACTTAGCTGTATCGCTCTTAGTTATCTGACAATCGTGACACCCCTTTAATAGACGTTTGACCTGTTTAGTTAATCCTTTCCAAAAAAATCTATCCCTAATGTACTTAATGATTTTGTAAGCCCCTTGATGTCCCATTTCGAAATGTACCTGCCAAATAACTTCCTCTCTAATTGATTCCGGTAAGAATAACACCTTTCTACTTCCCTCGCCGGGTAAATAATATAATATTCCATCACCTAATACACACCTTTTAGAAATTTGACTTACTCTACCATTTATTCCAACCCCACTGATTAGAATTCTAATTATTTCTCCTATCTCCACATCTTCCCGTTGTAGTCTAGCTAAATCCTTTAATTTTTCAAGTAACTCTTTATTAATTCCTCTCTCAGTGTAAAATATTCTAGGCGAATTAGTTTTATCCTCCTGTAATAAATCCCCTTCTGGTTGATATCTTGATAACACATCAGCTACTACATTATCTCTACCTTTTACATGTTGAACTACATATTGAAACTGTTCTAAATAATTTATCCATCTAGTTACTCGCGCATTGTATAATTTACTATTCTTTACAAATGTTAATGCTTTATGGTCCGTTCGTATTATTACTTTAGCCCCTCTTAAATAAGTCTCAAATTTTTCCAAACAACAAATTATCGAATAGAGCTCTTGTTCAGTAACTGTCCAATTTAGTTGTGCTCCTCTTAGTAATTTACTATGAAACCCTAAAATTTTTATCTCCCCTTGATTATCCTTTTGATACAAAAACCCCGCTAGCCCTATTCCCGAACTATCTGTCTGTAAATAATACGGCTTAGTAAAATCTGGATGATTCAATTCGACAGTGTTAATAAAGAGTGACTTTATTTTATCAAAGGCTTCCTGCTCCGATTCTCCCCATTTCCATTTCTTTTCCTTTTTTAGAAGTTCACATAAAGGTCCCGTATGAAAACTATAATTAGGTATAAATTTGCGATAAAAATTACAAGGTCCTAAAAATGCCCTCACCTGTTTCAACTTTTTTGGTGTAGGAAATAATTGAATTGCTCTAACTTTTTTCGGGATCTGTACGAATTCCGTCAGTTGAAATAATATAGCCTAGCATCTTTACTTCAGTACTCAAAAATTCACACTTTTCTAGATTACAAGTTAACCCTGCCTGTGATAATTTCCCTAATACTATATCTATGTGTTCTAAATGCTGAGATAGTGTTCCCGTTGTTATGATCGCTAAATCGTCAAGATAGTTTATACAGAAATCTCTAACCTCGTGACCTAGTATAATTATCCTTAAGATCTAAACCTATTGGTATCCTAACACCGGTTTTATTTCTTCCTAAAGATTCACCTGGACACCAATTCATCCTAACCATCATATTATAATTTGGGTCCCCTGTGGCTGAAGCTGATCCGAGGACTAAAGACTCAACTTCCACTAGTTTAACATTTCACTATCTACTACATTTGACTTATCATTTAAATTAATTGCTTGTACTTCAGCCTCCTTCGGTCTCTGCCACTGCCTATAATTCTGTTGGTATCCCCTTTTCTTCTTCTCCCATTCTTTCAGAAAATCTACTTTAAAGTCAGCTAAACCTGTCCATCTCCCCTTATAGATCCGGGACCAATCCTTTACACTTCCAGTTAAACATTCTCGTATTAAATCTAGTTCATTGCCCGATGTTCCTAACTTCTTCAAATAGGTCTTTAAATCTTCTATAAAATCAACCGGATGAATCGACGATTCTCCGAATTTTGGTCTATCTAAGTTTATGTTCTTGACATTACACATCACGTACTTATGAATATCTGCGCCCGGACTAGTTTCTTTAATTACATTCCCATGCACCTCATCACAATCCATTCCTTCATTATTCAATGACGTTACCTCAACTATTGGCGATTCCTTTTCCCCTCCGGTAGTCTCCTGGATAGTTCGCTGCGTTTTCTTAACTTCCCCACTCAGAGCATTTACTCTTCTAGTAAGCACCCCTATGGTACGACTCAACATACGCTGTATGGTCACCAATTCCCGTGAACGTGTCGACTTCGGTCGCCTTATAGTTCTAACTATCGGATGGGGTTCATCAAGCACTCTAGAATCTCTAACTTCCACCTCTTCCGGTTGAACAGGCCGATTAGAGTCACTATTGATTTCTTCTATGTTTCCTAATTCGTCATCTGGCTCATATCGTTTGGGCACTCGTCGAACACGAGATGGTTTTCCCATTTTGATATTTAATCTCTACAATAGCTTTTGAAACTCTCCTTGTTTTTTTTTTTTTTTTTTGTTGTAAGGTCAGATCTTCAAATAATTAAAATATAGTACCCGTACTAATTTGGTTTAAAAAAATCCACCGCTTTGGATTCCACAAAACCACGCTCCCTAATATTCGACTAATGTAAATGTTGAAACTAATCATTTCGAATTAAATATCTAATTCTCAGAAAAACGTCAATCACATTCTTTGCTACCATCACTATTCTACATGATTTAAATATTTTAAACTTTCCTTTTATCATTAAATCCCAACACATTATACCTCCCTAGCCAACTTCCTCAACGTTGTTTCCACAACTAAAACGTCTTAGTAACTAATTCTACAACGACCCCCAGTTAGATAATTTTCGAAAGTCACGACGATTAGTTACAAAATTAATTCACCTCGGATAAATATTTCAAAATGATAATCTATAAATGACTAACTCAAATCTTAAACGATCATGATCCCTTCAATAGCACAATCTCAAAGGTAGGTTACTAAGTTAAACTAAAATCTAATCACCACATACTAAGTTTTCTAGTTTCAATTTAAAAGTTTATTAAAATATTTCACGACCCCATCATTTTATGCTGCTAATATCCCTCTAACTTCACTATTACTATTCAGAAATTAGCGATAACACACAAACTCTAAAACTATTTATTACATTATACGCTAATATTTTTTTTTTGTAACTTTGTAAGTTGAATCTAGAATTATCTTACAACACTCACTAACCCTAAATTCATCCACGACTTCAGTATTACTAAACGTTACTGCCGTTCCTATTATCTAACGCATCAATCGTATAATATTAAGTTAACCACAAACGTGATAAAGGCAACGACAGAATTCATCTCTCAACCTGCCAATGACAAAACGTCAATCCTTCTTAAATGATTAGAGTTAATCGTTTATCGTATACCTATAAAGTAATTATGGACAAAACTTTCTGCATGTCTACTTCCATAGTTAATTTTCCATTGGCATATGCCACCATTACGTAATCTTACAAAATATAATTTAACCTTATTGGCATAAACAAAAACTTATTATATATGTCATTAAAATCAAGGAGTAGGAATCTGTCAAGTTGACGTTTCGTTCGGAAATCGATAACATGTAATTTCTTTGGCCGCGTTCCTGACCTTATTCACATTCAGCCATTTACGTAACAACACGCTATTACTAAAAGTTACACAGACAATGTTACGCACACGTGCGTATACATTTAATAAAATTACTACAAATCTCGTGTCCTATCAACCACAATTTTGAACAATTAATTCGATTTTACGAATGATAAAAAATAAATAAAAGAGTGCACACGTGTGACCATACATTTTTTTTTCTTTAAGAATCATAGCTTTGACACAACAAAGCACCTATGATTTCGCTATAGCCGTAAATTCAATTGACAGTCCACCTATCACCGTCATCCTACTTCGCAATCATCAAATTAACAAGACTAGAATTTTATAATCGTACATATCCTATGATCTGCTTTATTTCTTAGGTATAAACAAAAGAAGAACAAAAGTTTTTTTTTTTTTTATAACGTGTCTTTAAAAATAACGTTGAAGTTTCTTATTTTACTTTCCCTCAAGGTCAATAGTTGGGAAGTATTGATCCCCAAAGTGACTTATGCTATTATTTTGTCAAATCTCTTTGACACCGCACGACAATATTAATGCGTATTGACATATGATTGATAAAAACCCGCCAGGCACTCGTTGTCCTTAGTTATACATTTAAAATCGTATATGTGGTTACCTATAAAAATGTCCTTTTTTTTTCTAACTTAATCATATCAGTGAATAAAATCCAAGTCAGAATTCAATTTTTAAATCGGTCTCGGTCCATGGCCGAAAAGTGGATTCGGTCGGACCTTGATGCGGACCTTTGAACAGAGTAAAATAAATTTGACTTAAGTAGATAAACCGGAACTGGGAAAATAATTATATCGATTATCGATAGTGTATATCAATAAAAAAACTATCGCGATACGATTTGCTTAACTACGCAATTTACCTTAAACGAGACTATACTGTATGAACAAGTAATAATTTAACTGCATAATTGTATCATTGTAACCAAACGTAGTGTGTAAAATGACTATAGAACCAAATGCAATACAGTTAACCTAAGTGTCGATAATTTACGTAAATATCGATAAGGTATCAGAGACGTCGATAGTCTTGGCAGCACTATAATGACAATGAAAACATTAAGTGTATCGAAATATTTTACAAGATTTGTCTTATAACAGTGGTTATTTGTATATTTGTTTTCAGAGATATTTAACTAAGATCTTACAAATGATTCGCAAAACAAAAGTTTCAAGGACCAGCCAAAGTGACAAGTTAAACGCCATAACCCGTACCAGAATGATAACTTAACAACCATTGGAAAAGAAAATCAGTGTTTCAACATATCAAACCTTTATACCCACTTCACCGCAACAAAATGTGACTGTCACAATCTCACTTGTTAACAGTCACTCACTCCCAAACCACACAAAACCTGAAGATTCGCAATAATAATATGAAATCCTGGTCACGGCACCAAAATGTAACCGACGACCTAACTACAATGGGTCTAGATGATCACAGCCTATGCAAAAGACTAAAACCTAAGTGGAAACCTAATAACCTACAGGACAGGAGGACAATCAAAATCCGCTTACTACTTACCGTTGATTATAACTGAACTATTGAACCTAATTTTACTGGATTAAATAACCTCCAAAATACAATTTACTAAGTTTACTTTATCCAACCTTAACTAACCTACAAGGAACCTTACTAACAAGCTTTGTGTGATCTGAGAGGGCCTGTGAAAGTCTAATGGAGGAACCCTGGATGTGATAATTAGTGAACCCAAATTCTTTTAAAAGTGTGATTAGTATTGATTTTCATTTTCCAATAGAAGTATTCGCTTTCATTACTAGGTCTTAATTATTCCTGCTATTACATTTATTTCTAAAAGAAAATACCACTAAACGAAAGATATTGCTCTATTGATATAACCAGAGAAATAAAAATTAAGTCTGTATTTTTCTTAAGTGAGTTTACTTTACTTTCATATTAATTCTTAATATTTGTCATACTACCAAGGGAAATTCCATAGTTCTTTAGTGTCAAAAAATGGGAATACTATAAATAAAGAGGAAAGCGTTCCCAATTACGTTCCGTAGATGAAGTAAGTATAAGCGAAATAAACCTACGTTGATAGGAAATGATCAAAGTGAATTTATGAGTTAAATGGAGTATTGTTATAAGGTAAAAGAGGGTATGTTCAACCATAATAGACTGCAAGGTAAAAAGAGGTAAGTCGGGTTATAGAGAAAAGTTAAATTTGAGCAATTCTCTTCCGCTGCCAAGTGTCAAATTATATGCCATGTATGACGTTATTCCAAATAATGTAAATTATCTATTGTCAACTTAGTTCATTAAAATAAGAGAGATTATTTCAGGTAAGTTAAGAAGTTTTAGTCGCCTGAGATCAAAGTATAATAAAATTTTCAACGCTATTAAATAAGAATTCTTTTACTTTCTGAAGTTATTATACAAGTAATGAATATGCAATTGTGTTTTTGCCAGCTAAGGTATGGGCCCGCTCCCCGCCCGATACAATGAGTCTCGTCTCCGTACTTGGTCAACTCCCTTCTGGCCAGCCATATTCTTTCATGACAAATTTAATTAATGAATATTTTTAAGTTATAGTACTTAGTCTTTGTCAGTCAGTTTTAATAAAAGAAGGCAAGCAGAGTGCTTTCAAGCGAACTACCAGTTTCTCACAATGAAGAATTCTCCTTCAATTGCGATGGCTGAATTATGAATTTAAATTTAGAATAATTAAAGAATTAGTTCTAGTATGACTGTTTAACATTATAACAGATGGACACAACATTACTATCCATATACTTGGGACACTGATAGTTCTCAAATTCTGAAGGAAAGACAATTCTAAACAAGGTAAAATTCTATGATGGGATTTCCATACTTTAATCTCAACTAAATTATAAATATGCAACCATAAACTGAATTGACTTCAGGTCATTTACTAAAGGTTAAAGCAGTATTTCGATTTAATAGTGAGTAGACTTGGCAATATTTGTTCTCAACTGTAAACTAGATTCTATTTCTAACATCTTTCAATTGAGTTGGCTGGTGGAACATAGTTTAAATATTTGAACTCAGATAAAAGATATGTTGTCATTATTATTTGTGAATTTTATATATTCACTAAATAATATGATACTTTCATAGTTGGTAGATACTTTTCAAAGTATTATTTCTCGGTTAATCATAAACATCATTCTGTCAATTTGAAAGGTTTACTCAAAGCATTGATCTAGTGACCTAGAAGTTGTGAATCGACCTTAACTTACTAGAGACACGAGCTTATTCCATACACTCAGATCTTGTTTCAGCACTCCTCTCAAAATTACCAAAATAGTTTATTCTATCTATAAACAATCGGTTCAACCATAGCTCCCTTCAACCAATCCAATTCAAAGATAAATAATCTATTCTTTATTTATGATTCTACTCCATCTATTAAATCATTATTCAATATTAACTGAAAAAGATATCTAAATTAAATTAAGAGTAAATTAATTTGTGGGTACTTACTGAAGCTTGCAAAGTTTACACAATTTAGCACACTGTAGTAATCATTCACAACACTGATTCTTTGGAAGATTGATACTATCCTATTGGATTATAACCAGTAATTCCACATAAACTTTCGTCCATTATATTGTACACTTCCGCATTCGCCATGTTCCATTCCTAAGTCATCCTACCTCTTCACCGCCTATATAAATTCGAATGTTCCACTTGGTGACCCACGGCGGCCATTTTGTCGACCCGATTCTCAACACCGCCTACCTAAATTTCGAATCACTACCTATTGACCTCGGCGGCCATCTTGACGACGCCTACCTATTTGCGGCCTACCTAAATCCGATACACTACGAAGTGATCTACCTCTCCACCGCCTACCTAAAAGCTCCTAGATTGTCTACCGTTCCTGCTGTTACCTTGCTGACAACACGACCTTCTTGAGGATGTCTAACCTTTTACCAGCATCCAAGTTTCCCTCCCGCCTTGAGATGCTAACCTAAGCTACTGTTCCTACGCGCCTAACAATGAATTTATAAACCTAATGAATTTACCTGCCTACCAACGACTAAATTCCGATTTCCTATGCAATATTTGGGATGCTTACCATCATCCCCGACGCCCCGATCCTGTACAGCGTGAGCAAGCATGACTCCCCTAAACTCCCCTAACAGCTTGGACGTGCTCAGCGCTGGTGGGACGGGACAGCGCTGAGTCCTGACAGAAGAGGATTAACATTACCAAGCCATATCCTCCACGTTCAAACGGGATTACATCCACACACCGTTCGGACCGTTGGTTGATGAGCGAGTTGGCTAGCTTGGTAACCTTAAGTGACTAAACTAGGTATCTTTCAACAGAAACCCGCATTGCACGCCACAGAGCAATGCTATTTTACCTACCCCTTTGAGGATTGACCGAACGCCCAATAAAGACACAAAACTAAAGAGAAATCTACCCCCCCCTTTATTTCCCCCTGAATGCTTAAACAAATTTCGAACAACCTTAAACCATGAAAATTCTTGAAACTATTGGGAAATTTACTTTACTTCATGAAAATTCGCAAGCAAAATCTACATACTTTAATTTCAAGCTCACTTATACCATATAAGCCCTAATTAAAGCATATAAGCAAAAGACTCGCACCCGGTTGCGGACCTATACGTCAAAACCTCAATTAAAAACACTATCTTCCTGACTTCTTGATGTTTCTTGCGTTAAAATAAAATACTACTTGATTGAAGTTTCTTACAGAGGGTATCGACGGCTTCTTCTGAGTTCCACTTGATGCTTCGCTGAGGTCGGAGAAAGTAAAGAGAGCGATTTCTCCCCAACTTCGCCTTTTATAATCCCCCAGAATCATTCACTCTCTGCAGGAAACTCACCCCACACGATCTAAGCATCTTTTTTTTCTACCTTCATTTCCCTACTTTACATAAATTATTCCTAAAATTTTCCCTTCTCCTTCAAAAATGGGGAGAATTCAGTTTTGTCTTACTCAACTTATAAATATAATATTTAAGTTACTAATCTTACAAAATGAACCCCTATACTAATCAATAATTTCAACGTACAATTCAACTAACCAATAACCTCCTATGTTCAAGATTCTCTATACTCAAGCGCACAATGCCACTCAATTTGTAACCAAATTAAAATTAATCTGTTACCTAAATATTTCTCTATACTGACATTTCAGCTACATTTGATTTAAGTAATTCATACAATTGTATGAAACAACGTTTTAATCATAAATAAATCAACAAGTTTTCCCCCTTACATCATTTCTAACAAAACTAACAACTTTGAATAATATTCAGCATATTTATCCAGAATCATATGAAATTATTGTACTATAATCATAGAACTCTGATTAATACGAATTTTATATTCACAACAAATTGAACCTCCCATATGCTACAATTTGAATCCAACCTTTTTCAATCTTTTTATCTCGCCTTCCCCAAAATATCATAACCTCTAGAGTCAATTTGCTAAAATACGTATTACAACATTTTCCATTAAGTATTCGATCCAATTAAACCTAAAATTTCCGATCAATTTAGCATCACAATGTTGGTACTTTAAAAACCCTAACTGGCAACACCCATCCGACTACTTTTACATTTTTTTTAAATGCCTACCCTCATTTGAGTTATAAACCTGCAGCATAAAATCTCGCTTTCGAAGAAACTTCATTTCAATCTTTCTTCGTACTTTAGCTAAAACACATCACGTGGTGTGACACTACTGACAACTTACAGAAATAATTAACACCGAATTCAATCCTTTTTTTAAGTAGTCTTCTAAAATAAATTATTATAATAATATTCGAGAGGCTCTAATAAAATTTGATAAATAAACAATAATAAATATAAATAAATTTTAAGCCTATTAGCGTCGTTACCTACACAGAGACTAATATTTGAATTTTAGCGCCGTGAAAGATTAAAAGAACTTCCTGCATTATTGCTAACTCAAAACCTGAACTACTCTTTATTATAATAACTTGTTCGATAGTTAAATAATATTATGCTCAATATGAAACAAAATTCGAAAAATATTTGAGATAAAATAGCATGTTCAGTTTTGAACCGTTACAACATAATATTTACTCTAACAATGTGTCTCAGAACATTTTTTAAAGAATTGAGATATAAACACAATTTTTTTATACAGCTACCTTCACAACTTTCCAATACGATCTTTTACAAGAAAAACATTCACAAAACTGCAAAATAAATTATGTCTATTTTATGAATGGATTAAACCTGTAGATACCGGTATAATATTATATTTTACTTTATATAGTTGAATGTCATCGATACTTACACCGAACTAGAGAAGACATAGTTGTGGAATATTTTCCTATGGTACCTCTCAACAACGGGGTAGACTGGGAGACACTTGTGGCCAGGAATCAAAACATTGAAAAATAATTGCATAAAAATTATCTAGCTAGAACATGTAACTTATTATATTTTCATTGCCTTTTTTATTATTGTATTCGGTGTAAAGTATTCTAGTCGTTATTATTTGATTCACTTATTCAAAAAATTATTACCAGTTTTGGTATTTTCCGATTGAAATTGAGTAAATTCGAATGCAAGTCGAATTAGGTAGTAGAAATAAAATATAGTAGAAATATTTTTCTTGATTCCTAGCATTTGGATTCCAAAGACGATTATTTTTTAATTTTAGATTTTAGCATTCACAACGCTATTTTTGTTTAGTGCCTATTTTATTTACAAAGACAATTCTGTCACAATCAACCGGACAAGCTACTATTTTTATTCTTTTGTACCAGTTTCTTAGTGTTACAATTCTGCCATCATGATCGTCACAATTTTAAGCCTTGATACCCATTGTTTACATGTAATATAGTGTCTATTAAAGTACTAACATCCTATAACTTCCAATTCCAGGGACGGAAATTCATCGCACAAATAGACTGGTTTGTACAACATTATCAAGGTGATATTATTTTACAGGTATATTACTATGTTATTTAAGCTTGTATGTCTGCTGATACTATCAGAAAGTACAGAGCTTGGTTATAAAAATGGTTCGATTATTCACCAAATAACAATACATAATAAACACAGAAGTGTGTAACAGAATTATTAGTATTATTTAATATTGGATTTGGATTGGATTCATTATTGATTGCACAATATGAGCTAATCTCAAGGTTTGGTATCGAATTTAACTACGCCTTGGCGTAGACTTTTATTGCTCAAATACAATGGAAATCTTAGATTTCTTATTACTATTTATTAAATGTTTTCCAATTAGTTTTTTTTCTAACTTTTCTAACTTAAAAAAAAAAAAAAGTTTCACATTGAGGTACCTTGCCTATTGCACATAGAATGAAAACAATATATTCAATTAATTATTTGTTTAGTTCAAGTATGAAACATGAATTCTTCTTACTTTGACACAAACCATTCTATAATTGCCTTCTTTTTCGAGAATGCTACATATTATTATTATAATAAATATTGCATAATCACTTCTTTTTATTTATAAATATAAAATAAAAATAGTAATACATATAAAAAAAAAATATTCTTATATGTAGAATAGATAATGGATTACTGAAATGTAAAATTCAATGATAGTGGAGTAGACTCAAGTCCATGGTAAACAGTTTTAGCACTCGACGTACGCCGATACCTATATAGGTATGTTATGGCTAAATAGCCATAACATTTATTTTTTATTATAGAAATTCCACGTAACATGGCGGAATGGTAGATGATTTCACTATCTTTGCAAGATATCATCGATTAATGATAATTAAACTAAACAAGATTCGTTTTCCTAACGAATCTCGCTTATTTATTTTTTGGTACCAACCATCTGTAGGTACCATCTTTGCTTCCAAAACTTTAAGAATTATGTTAAATGTAACTGATTTTCTCTTTTAAATTTAAAAGACTAATTACACAAGTGATGATATTTCCATTTTCTTATATAATGCTTTAAACATCTACATGTGTTAATAGTACTAATATTGAGGAAGAATCATGAAGTATAATTAATGATTAAACGAACTTACCTGTAAGTGAAGTTCTATCATAATTATACGAAGGATTCTTCCGAAGATATTAGTATAGAGTCCCACCCTCCCTACTGCTTATTGTTAATTACAATAAGTGTTCACCCACTGAAGAAAATGAGGAAATATCATACGATTTGGACTTTAAACTAAATGAAGGGTTGGCGCGTAATAGCGGCGGGGAGAGTTCGAGCCGGAAATGTCAAAATATCTGTCAATTCTAAATCAAATACCTTCTCTTTTTAGGTTTTTTAGGTTATTACTCTAAAATAACGTGCTAAGTGGTGATACATGCAAGCGATACTACATGTGTTAATAGTACTAATATCTTCGGAAGAATCCTTCGTATAATTATGATAGAACTTCACTTACAGGTAAGTTCGTTTAATCATTAATTATATGACATTTTGTTATCTATCCCTTTTTGACATGACATGAGTCTGTCACAGATTTATATGGTTAATGCGCATCATGGCCCAGAATGCGGCATGATCCTTTGTATTCGCCAAAACCACGCTATGTGCCCTACAGTCCCCCGGACACTCCATACAACCGCGCTATTAACAGATGACGTCACATGACGTTTTTGTATACGCGCAAATGTGTGTGTAAATTTAGAGCTACCCTGCAGTTTGTACTGTATGAGCGGCGTTCGATTTATAACTCAAACTTTTTGAGTTACGACGCATTGCTTTGAATATCAGAATAAGTTGACAGTTGACAAACACAACTTAAAAGTTACGACACATTGCTTTGAACATAAAAATAAGTTTACATTTGACAATCACGACTAAACGAGCATACGATTCGGCATACGAACTCGCAGGGTGGGTGAGGTAATTAATTTTGGGGCGGGGAGGAGTGTCCTTTCTGTACGGTAGTACTTATATCTAGTCTGTGCTACAGTCGAGTCACGTGCTTAGGTAAGTTAACCTATAACGCAATAAATCTTTAAGAGATGAATGAAAATGCAAGTCTGTATTAAATTCAGTTAAGTAATAAACTTTTAAAATACACACGAAAAAGGAATAACATAAAAGTACTCTCTGCATTTCTAAGCACCACTCTTAGCTTTCTCGATGCATCACAAGAGATTTATGGCACATTCACACTCCACATTTTTGAAATAGTCTAGTTTGTGCAAACAAATTGCTTTAGGATGCGGTCGTCGGTGGAGCGACGAAATGGAAGGTATATTTCTCTCCTAGTTGTGTATTTTTAATGTTACGTAAACTTGAATGAATTTAATTTACATTATAATTTTGTTCCTATTGCTTGAGCCACAATTACCCTTGTTATTTAACTTATTAGTTCGTTTTTGGCCGGCAGTCGTGTTTTCAATATTTTTTAAGAGTATTTATTTTTATTTTATACATTTTGGTGACAAATTATATAGTTTTAAAATGTACTCAACAAGCCCTTTCATTAGATACCTATAACAATACTAAAAAAAACCAGTTTTTTTTTTCATTTTACAAAATGGCGTCATGATGCCGACATTTTGCCTTTTCCAAAAAATCAACAGACGGCTTCACCTGCGTTAACGTTAATGTTAATGGTAATGTCCAAGAACGGGCATTATAAATATTCAGTACTATCGTTTGTAAATTAACGCTGTTTAGTCTTGGCCACATCTGCGTAACGCCTAGATTAACGCTTTAAGCTACGCGTTAAGACGCAGGTGGAGCCGTAGCAGATAGTGTCACTCGAGGTAATGTAAAAATTCTAACGATACCCCACACATCCAAATATGTTTGGTATTTAGAAGTTATTGTGAAATAAATAAACTCACAAACATACATACAAGAACCCTGAATACAATACACCCTTCTTTTTTGGGCAGTCGTGTAAAAATACACATCATTAAGATGCCAACGATATTTGTTCTTAATGCCGTTTAAGCTCCGCTGGGCCACAAATGGCCTTTTAAACATTTTCCAAACAATCAAATCGAGATAAGTCTCCAATACAACTATCCAAATTCGACTATATTCGACTATCGGAGCTCAATAGTCGATTCAAATCCACGCACATTCAAGACACAGTACATGAAGGTCGAGCAGCAACTCAACTAAGCCCTTTGCTTGTTCCACCCCGCGACGCCGTCTCGGACGGATCGCTAGGATTGACATATTATTAGCGCACTGTGACGAGCGATCTTCTGTATGAAATGATCGACATCTGTGACTAGGTACCTGTGGCCCAATCGAGCAAATTTTCAATGATAAAACCAAAGCTAAGTCCTTACCGATTCAGTTTCATTTACAAAAAAATAATCGCTTTAGTATTGTAAAAAATGTTGAAAGCTGCATAGCTCCAAAATTGGCATCCTAGGCTACCTAGATTTGAATGAAATTTCCAAAGCTAAGCCATTTTTCGGTAAATATAAACTAAATAACAACGTAATGGTTTTGGTTTTATCGTTCAGAGGTTTTCAATTAAAAAAAATCAACCAACCGACCAGGTTATCGGTTAAGAAAAATAAATATCAACCGACAATCATACCAACCGTCCTACCAAGTGGACAGAGTGGTTTGTCAGTTAGTAATAGAGGGTGCGATCTGGTTTCAAGCATTTGTTCCCAACGAGTCACACCATCAACTGTCACACTGTGACTGGTTGGGAAATTTTTATTAAAAAGTTCCCAAGGAGTCACACCTGTTACAGAGGAAAATAACCTGTAACAGTGTGACGACTGGTTGGGAAATTTCTAATAAAAAGTTCCCATTGAGTAACAGGTGTGACTGGTTGGGAATATTAAAAAGTTCCCAACCAGTCACAGTCTGAAAGTTGTTGGTGTGCCTCGTTGGGAACAAATGGTTTCAAGCATTATTGCGAACCTTGCTTAGCTCTCATAACGACGTGTGTCTATGTGAATGCGCTGATTCAGACGTTTGCATGTATTAGCGTTACTGCTTGAGCTATATATTATTTATTCTGTGCTCGAGATCTGGGTCAGCAGCATTATCCTAGTACCTTCAGATAACAGTGAGCGTAATGGTCTATAAAATTTCACAGTCGCATTCTAGTGAGATTTCAATTAAAACTTGAGCTTCATCTTCGATGTGTAGGGTGGCCATGATCGTCTCCTTAGTTTGTATTTGCGGTTCCCTTGAGGATTTCGTTTATGTCCTGTGTTTTGCTGAGGAGATGAATCAAATAGCCAGTGTAGCGTATAGAACTAAGAAGCTAAGAACGATGTTTATTATTTTACTAATCTCTAAATTATTACAGATTATTGTATGTGCGTCAGCTGGATATATTAACACAGTGTGAGTGAGTTTGCTCTATACAAAGTCTGAGCTTGATGCTTTAGCTTTCTTATCCGTATGCGGCTTAGCTGTAAATAACAATATTTTATAACTATACTGCATATTATAGTTTATAATAATTTTGTGAAGAAGGGATAAATTAGTTTTCTTAAGGTGTCTCTTAAAACAGTGAAGGTTGCTTGGCAGTGAGTTATCACGTATGTTCGAACTTGATCGCTAGCAAAAGCAGATACAGTTTTTATAATGCAACTTTATCAAGAAATAGTGTCTATTGAATATCTTTTAAAATAAAAATACACTTTTTGAAATTAAAAAAAAATTCCTTTGTAAAAAAATATGTTTTATAAAGTACTAAACTAGTCAGTAGTTTATTAGTTAGTGTTCCGTATTGTGCTACCAACTATAGAAAAAACTCGTTTCTTATCCAATCAGTTGTTACTTTTAATAAAATGGTTGACGTATCTGTGCTTGACATTTTTGACTCTAAACCGGAACAATTTAGAAATGTTTTGAGTAAGAACCGGTTTGATGTGCATTCTTAAGACTTTCTTTTTTTTGTTAATGATTTTTTGTTATTTTTTAAGTATAATAAAAATTTTTTTTAACTACACCAAATTTCTTTTAGCGATTCAAAGATGATTATTATTCAAATCTATACTTTGTGAATACGAATAAGCTTCTTGGTAATAATGCGAAAACAAATAAAATGAGTATATTTGTACCAAATTTAGTTATGCTAATAGTTAATAAATACTGTATGTTCAAACAAAATAATAATTAAAATAAAAAATAAAATAAAAAAGATTTCGATTTTTCAAACCACTCGCAAATTTTTTAATCACAATGTATAAATAGCTTTGGATTAAAACTTACTTTCATCAGTGTGGCGCCGTAGCACGTAGCAAAAATTGTAGCATTCATAGTGTTTCAATCTTGCACAGAAAATAATGTTTTTTCACTTCACTTTTTATGCTTTATTTAAAGCACCATATATTTGTTTGATTGACGAAATGCCTACAAGACCTTTAAATTGACAATAGACTACAAACACAATTGCCAAATAGGTAGGTTCTGCCTCTGATAGCAGAACAAATGAACAATGCAAGAGTAAGTCTATTAAAGCTGTTATTTAAATGAAGGTAAGTTAATTATTATCTTAATTGTTAGTTGAACAGTTTCAATAGTTTACAGTGCTATCAAATTATTGGGGTCATTCAGGAACTATAATCTACGTCACAAGCAAATTTACTAAAACTGACGGCATCAAATTGTTTGGGTTATTAGGTATTGGAACTTTTTGTCATAAAAATTAGGTATTGATAATGTTGGGTTAAGAAATAGCTGTTTTTTACAGGACTGCCCAAAGCAAAAAGAGTGTATATGTGTTCAGAGTTAATGTATGTGGGTATGTGAGTTTCTTTATTCCACCGTAACTTTTAAATGCCTGAACTGATTTGGATAAATAGGGTATCGTTAGAATCCTTACAGCATCCCGAGTGACACTGGCTATATTTTTTTTAGAAAAAACTAATATGGCGACTGTACGACGACGCCATTTTCAAATGTGAAAATATTTTTTTCTTCTATTATTACAATATGGGCATCAAATGAAAGGCCTTGATGAGCACATTCCAAAACTATATAATATGTCACTAAAATGTTTGAAATAAAATTAAATAAATTTAAAACATATTAAAAACACGACTGCCCTGCCAAAAACGAACTAAAAAGTTAAACAACAAGTGTCATTGCAGTCAGGGGACCTCTTTCATCAAAAATGGTTCCATAATAAGGTCCCCCGACTGCAATGACACTTGTTGTTTAACTTTTTAGTTCGTTTTTGGCAGGGCAGTCGTGTTTTTATTTTTTTATTTTTTATTTTACACACCATCTTCTGCTGTTAATTAAAAACAATGAAATTTTAATTAAACAGCAATAATTGGTCGACCTTACAACAAATATTATGAACCTATTAAAGGTTCATAACACAGTTATTTATTTATATTTTTTTTAATTTAAAACAGGAATATTATATGTCCATATTATAAAAACAAAACTTATTATATTCTTTTGCAAAATAAAATATTTTTTTTACAAACGAATGTCATGAATTAAAACATATCACTATTTTCAAAAACTAGTAACATCGCTTTTTCTGATTTTAATGATAGGCCAATCTGAAAAATGATACCTCAGGTACTTGCAAAAAATCAAAGACAAAAATGATGCAAAAACATCTCGTAAAAAAACACGTCAAAAAAGATCCCAAAGAGTTATCCTGTTTCATTTTAGCAATTATGGTCACCCAACCATAACCTAAGGATTCCGATAGTTAGTTAGTACTAACCTAAGTTCGTCGGTGCGGTTTATTACAAATAGCTGAGTTTATACCGATAATCTAACTTGTTTTATGTTCACATAAACCAACTGCAGTTTTGGATGTTTCAAGGTCATGACTGCGAAGTAAACTAACAAGGGATTCTGTTTTGAATAGCATAAAGGTCAAGCCACACAGCGGGCGTGGCGTGACGGGGCGCGACGGGGCGCGGCGTGACGGGGCGCGACGGGGCGCGGCTTGACGGGACGGCCGGCGCGACGGTAGAGTTCACACTGCGGGCGTGATCACGTCCCGTCCCGTCGCGCCCCGTCACGCCGCGCCCCGTCACGCCGCGCTCCGTCACGCCGCACCGCCGACCGTACCGTATCACCACAGTTTAACAATCCTTACAGTTGTTAAACGCCTTTGATGTCACACGATGCCGCCACCCGGTTAGTACTTATGCAATCAGTCCCGCATGTGCAAGGGTTGTCAAAAAAGAAAAAGGAAACGAATTTGATTAATAAGTAATTATTAATTTACAAGTACTTGTTTGTTACGCCTTCATGTCTTAACTACTCAACCATCATCATGAAATTTTGCATACACATTGTCAGGGGTAAAGAAAAGGAGGTAGGTACTTTATATCTTGAAAAAAAAATGCGGTTCCCGAGGGGTAGAAAAATAGCTGTCCACGCAGACGAAGTCGGGGGTGTTCGCTAGTTGTTTATCTTATAATGCCGCCCGCCGTCCACCCACCACAAAACTTTGACCAGGATAAAAAGAATCTTATGTTTTAATATCTATGTGCCAAATTGCATCCAAATGCCAAATTTCGCCAACATAAAAGGCGATGACTGACTGTAATTGAGTTCATACTGCGGGCGTGATCACGTCCCGTCCCGCCGCGCCCCGTCGCGCCACGCCGCCGTCGCGCCGGGCCTCGTCCCGTCCCGCCCCGCCCCGCTTCCAATATGCATTCACGCTCGGCGCGACGGGACGCGACACGTCGTGCCACGCCGGCCTGTGTGACGTCGTCCATAGTATCTAGTACATTACAACTGCTCAGCGTCGCGTCGTCGCCGTCCCGTCCCGTCACGCCACGCCCGCTGTGTGGCTTGGCCTTAATCTATTGAATCTATTTAACTTTATGAACTTGATAAAGATAATATTTCAACTTCAAGCACCTTCAAGTCAATATTTTAGATATTTATGCATAAGTTTATACAAAATGTATAATCCAGCACAGTTTGAGTCTCTTCCCTAAATAATTATCCTATCTATTTTTGGTCTATTTTAGTTGGAGCTACCATTGACTTTAGTGGGTTAGTATCTACGACTTTACCAACTCACGTATGTAAGTACATACAGAATTTATCATTATTGTAAGAAAGACCCGTTTACGTGATTTGAAAGCTAAATCAGAAGTGAAATTCTAACGTATCGCTGATAATTGATATTGCACTAAAGGCGCTGTTGGACCAATATAATTGAAATGGAGAGTTGAGTGAGCTTACAATAATATTATATTTTAATAGCAGTCAATTAAACCCAGCGAAATAAAATCTACGGAAGTGTAATCACAAAGAATTATATTTCGTCGCTTCATACTCAGATATAAATAAATATATAATTATTTATGGTTTATTTGTAGTACCTTCCAGGTACTCGGCAGATTCGCACTATTTTAAAGAGTATGAAAACTACTAGTTTTAGGAAAGTGTCTCATCACTTCCGGTAATTACGTCACCTACACCCCACCCCAGCTTACTTGGTTACCGGTCTTGCGATCGTACCTCATTCTTTTTTGGTGCGCGGCAGTGTTCGCACGTCTCACTCACCACGCCAAAGTGTTGTATTTCTACAGTCTACTTAAATAAAAATAAAAAAAGTATTTTTATGAATTTAAAATACAACGAAAAGAAAAATTATTATCATGAAGAAAGTTCGGTAATATGAGAACTTACGTAGAAGGTAAGTGAAACTTTACTTTATAATGAGTGTCTATCCTAAGGGTTAACCGTGAGTTAACACAAATAGCATAATTCTGCCTCTGTGTTGACTGCGGGTCAACACAAAATGGCGTTTATTAAACACCGTGGCATATGCGCGTTAGGGCCCTTGTTTTGCTATAAAAGTATCCATGCTCGGGGTTGAAGCTACAGTTGAAACGTTTAGTTAACACAAGGGGTTATCTGCGGCCTAATACAATGGCTCAAATACCACCAGGGGTTGACTACGGGTAAACCCAATATGGCGTTTAATTAAACACCGCGACATTTGCGCGGTAGGGCCCCCGTTTTGCTTTATAAGTATCCATGCTCGGGGTTAACCGTGAGTTAACACAAGTAGCAAATTTTGTCTAGGGGTTAGCCGCGAGCTAACACAATGGCTAAAATATCGCCTAGGGGTTGACTGCGAGTCAACATGTGGCGATTAAACACTGATCTGCTTGACAGATTTGAATTAGGTGCCTTCACTTCATGTACGACAAACGGCTATTTTGAGCACTCCGATTTAGAGGAGCTTGTCTTACTTAATTTCCAACCGGACCAGTTACGATAACATTTTAACTGTGACTTCGACCCCGTCACTCGACACTCGAACAACTTTCGCAAAAGCCTTCATCTCCTCAGGTAGATAGAGCGAGATCCATAGCTGCAAAGAGCTATTAATTACGCACCTGTATTAGAATTTGTAGAGGGTATCGTAGCTAACCTCGCTAATCTTTAAATTAAGTCATGCCAGTTCTGTGTTGTCATGCCAGGGTTTTACCTAGCCAACAACAACTGGGCATTGATATTCCCGTGATAAGCCAAGCGATGACCGCCTTAAGAAAAAACGAGCAAAGTTACTGCCATTAAATGTCGCCTCTTGAGCGACCTCCATTGTAAAACATGGAATGCCTAACCTGGATAAATCAGTTTCGCAATTTATCCAACATTTATAGAAAATTCAAACTTTTTCGGTAGCATGTTGTTCGATATAACTAAAACTAAAGCCAGCAAAACACGGGGTTACAATCCGAAGCCACATAAATGTGAATGCCTCGACTCACTTCATGCCGTGCCATGAATAGCAACCAGGTCAACTGGGCCAGCCACTGCCTGTTTCTCGCTCGACGAAAAAGGGGGGGGCGAGGAGGCGTTCAGAGACCCCTAGCAAACCGCTACAACAACCGGAGCAGACAGAGGCTTGCTCGAGTAACTCTACAGCCTCTACAGCCTCCGCCATCACATCGTCGATAGAGTGCATCCAAGGGTGCCCCTTAGACACATCATCCTAAATAAGGTACATGCTGGCTGCATTCAATACTTTAATACTTATTGACTTATTTAAAGTAACCAATATTAGTAGTAATGATTGAATTAGAATGGGTTTTTGCCCTTTGCTGATAGTTACCAAAATTGTTTATATAGTGTTCTATCGACGGAACATGATTATAACTATTTATTATATAAAATCTTATTTGATTAGAATTGGGAGTAATTTAAAAAATTACAACTGTCTAAAGATCAGTTTTTTTTAATATTTTGTCCTTTACTAAGTAAGTTCAATGGTGACAAAATAATTTTGAATTTAAAGCATCTGACCAGTTTATTACTTGAGACTAGTTTAAACTAAGTAAAACTTTACTTTTAACATCTTAAACATCATTTTAAGATGGAAAATTATCAAACTGCAGTAAACTGCTTACTAATAAGCTGATAACACAACATATAATCTGTAACATTGATTGGAAATAAACTTATTTATTTATTTGTCCCTGTGAGTATTAAAAAATAATGAGATTTTTTAAGATTGTTTTTGGGATTTTAGTATTTTATAATGCTATTTTTTGCTAGTTATTATTTAAAAATTAAAAGTTTTTATGATTTGAATTATCTTAATACAAGTTCTTACTTTGACCGTCATACATGTCATCGGGTTTTCAATACCTTCGTGTCTTAGTAAGATAAACTTCCCTGAGAGATAAATGTTAATATAATATTTAGAGAACATTTTATGTACTCGTGTGGTATTGTATTAAGTTTAGGTATCAAAAATGCTTTGACTTTCTAATTAATAATTCTTAGTTGAGTGTCTTAGAGCCTGCATTATGCAGATGTGTAAATTCTTAGGCTTTGATTTTAATATCAATAACATGACATTATTTCTACTGATCATAAAATTTAATTGCATAATCATACCTACCCATGTCGGTATCATCTCTTGAAGAAATTCAAATTACAATGTAGCATAAAGATTCTCAAATAATTTTGGACCATTACAGCTGCTTGCCCAGCTTATGGAGTATTATGATTGGCAACACACATGTTTAAGATAGACAAAGTTCTTAACTTTGCAATGACATACTGAAATAGTGATCATGATACCGTAGTAACTATTCCTGAGGTAATTTAAAAATATATAACCTGGTGGTTACAAAACATTTTCACAATATTCAATGTAATAATTATAAGAATATTACTATTTAAATATAAATTTTCAGTTAACTAGAAATTTCAGCAGTCTTTTTGACACCAAAAACATTTGCCAACATGTAGTCTAATTGTTTAGTATTATTAGGCTTAAATAACACAACAGCCATTCATTTTATGATTCATTTAATTGTGTTGAGTGCATTACCCTCATTTTAATGATTAATCTACAATAATTTGGTAGTGGTGCGACAACCGTGATCATATGGTTAAGCATACGTCTCCTATCCGTACATATTTTTTCTCAAATAACCACAGTATTAATTGATGTTTCAAATTAGGTTGATTTCTTTGCGTCTCGCACCATGAGACCTCCAAATTGTAGATTAGGTACCTCCATGTCATGGAAACAAGATCAAAGTATGTTTATGTGTGTGTGTGTGTGTATATATATATATATGTATGTATATATATATATATATATATATTTTTTCTTCCTCCGCTTATCTATTTTACCTACGTGGCCGATACAACTCTGGCCCTTTCTCAAATATATCTTAGTTAAGAACCTAAGTATATAATTCAGTTTAAAACCTGAAATAAACTTAATATTTTCAATACAGGCACCATCAGTAGTTTTACAACCGCACATTCTGCGTGCGGCCTTCATGTAGAAGGCGACACTAGCGGCGCGGCGGCCAAAGATAGAACTGATGACGGTCTCACGTTCAGCGAGCTTTAACTTTGAAAGCAGGTCCTTTTTTCAGGCAAAAATTTGTTCCATATCATAAATTCAGTTCAAGATGATATAACTTTTATAAGTGAACAATTTGATAAGGGTTTGTTAAACACATATATCTGCCTTGTCCCTATTAAGAACTGACGGAAACGGAACTTGACTGGAGCTGATGAAAAGGTAAAACGCTTACAAAAAGAGTTTTCAGAAGAACTCTTAGACCTAGATATTAGGTTATATATAATAGATTTCAAATTGGTATAAAAATCTATAATTAGGTAGGTAAATCTAGCTTAATGCCTACCGAAGACACCTACTTCTGAATTTGTTGGTTCTTTGTACCACCCACAAAATCCAAAATACTTTTCATTAATACTTAAAATAGGTACTTATAAACTAAACATAAAAAATACTGCTATTTTAGATATTATTAAAACCTCAAGTCGTGAACAATACCATTGTTATATACTCTTACCTATTTCCCTTTCTTGGTGACTATAGAAATATAATTATGTCCTGCTGTAATGCTACAGGGCTATTTGTCAGTGACCGGGACACAAGGCCCGAATAACATGAATAATCTCATTTCTGTGTAGTTTATTATTTCACGTAAATTATCTTTTACTTACACATAAAACCAATCAAATTGATCGGTAGATCATGCAAAGGTTGTCCGACGAGAGTGGGATTGACGCATCAGTTCTCAATTGTTAACTAGTTTTCAGTGCTCATGGCCGGCGACAAGCAGCCAGGTCTGCCATCTTGCTTCTGCGGGTCTCTATAGATAGAGAGCCACCATCGGAGGAACAGCGGACTGGATGGACAGGTCTTATGTATTTGCTCGAGTTTATAATTGATAAATTTTGAGAAACAATAGTTTTTATTCCTAAAAATAATCTAATTATAATAATAATCAATTCACTTTTCCAAATAACAAACTTTTATTATTGTAATTTTGAGATAATTAATAATTATCTACATTATAGTTGAATAATAACGCTTTGAATTGATTACATTACATTCTAAGAATCTTTTGTTTAGCAAAACTTTTCTTATATCTCTCTAAACATCTACAAGTAAACCATAAATAATTATATATTTATTTATATCTGAGTATGAAGCGACGAAATATAATATAAGATCAAACGAACTTCTAAAAGTGAAGTTCGATCGATATTATATGAGTCGTTTCATACGAAAGATATAAGCTTCCCACCCACCCTTTGTACCCTTTAGTCAGTTTTGCTAATTTATTAGTATCTTTAAAAGAATCAGGTGCGATCGCAAGACCGGTAACCAAGTAAGCTGGGGTGGGGTGTTAGTGACGTAATTACCGGAAGTGGTGAGACACTTTCCTAAAACTAGTAGTTTTCATACTCTTTAAAATAGTGCGAATCTGCCGAGTACCTGGAAGGTACTACAAGTAAACCATAAATAATTATATATTTATTTATATCTTTCGTATGAAGCGACTCGTATAACATCGATCGAACTTCACTTCTAAAAGTTCGTTTGATCTTATAATATTGCTTAAAAAATGGCACCACGGGGCTAAAAAATTACAACTCGTACAGCATTTAGTCGAGCCAGCCACGCGCCCGGTGACAGACGTTTGCGTTCTTTACAATAATGGCAGTTTGTTTTAAAAATTATTATTTATAAATAAATTAATTTCTAACAAACTCTCCCTCTATTGAGAGAGTTTATTAGAAATTACTGTGTAATCAATAGTACTGTGCAATCAAATGATATAAAAGACGCAAAGAAGACAAAAAAAAACAGAGAAATCCTATCATAAGTAATAAATATTTTATAGTTTAAGAATAGAAAATATCTATGAATATTCATTATGGTCGATTATTCAACCAATGTTCAGTCACTTTGAGCTGCATAACTAGATGCCAGCATTTTTAGCCTCGCCCGCTTGGTTATCATTTTTGTGAGGTGCTATTTTTTGAGCGGAATGTTTGTTCCATAGATTTTATTTCGCTGTTAAATTCACAACTACAATAAAATAAGAGCTTGTTGTTTGGTATTGTTTAAAAAAAATGAATTAAAAAGTATGATTAATTCTTTTTTTTTAAATACATAAAAGCTAGGACGTAATCGTGAAAAATAAAAATTGAACATTCTAGTTAGAGAGGTAAGTAACCAACTTTTAATTAACTTTGGAAAAGTTCGTTTTTATAAATATCCATTCAAATAACCAAACTAGTGCTTATTAAGGTTTATTAGTAAGTACGTACTTTACTTTTTATAATTGTACACACTTATGTATTACAGCTTCCGTCCGCGACTTCGTCCGCGTGGACATTTAAAATCCCTAGGAAATCTTAAACCAGGATAAAAAGTATCTGTCTTTTAATCCAGTTATACTTATCTGTGTGCTATTTGTTCGAGACTTTAGCGTGTTTGAGTGACAAATATCCTAATATACAAACTTTTTCATTTTATAATGTAGGAAGTAATTTTTAGAGTTTAGTCAGCATTTTACGGAGTTTGTTTCGTCTCTTCAAATTACTTCTTGTTTTGACTCATTTATTGCGGTGTATTTTTGTGGCTTGAGTGTTTATCCTCCTAAAAATATGGGGAACCGTGAATACGACTAACTTTGATTATTTAAATATGATTCTACTGACACAATACATTTGACTCCAAAAACACGCGCGTTGTAATTATCCTCATGTCAAACCTTGTTAAATAAATAAAAACATTAGAACGCGTTTCGTCCAGTTTTTAACGACACGCCTCATTTAAGTACACGGCTAATTTTTAATAATAAATAATAAAAAAGTATATCTAAAAATGAAATGGGGTTTTTAGACCACGTAAATGAACAACTTTAAGGCTGCGTTCAAACGATAACGCATAACTCGCCCTCAACCCGAACTCAACTCAAACTCAACTCGAACTCAACTCAACCGGAAACCACTCCTTGAAATACAACGCTTACAATTTTGAGTTTTATAACATATTAATAAGCTCCGTTATATTTTGTCCATGCAACTGCACACAGCTCGCCCTCAACCCGAACTCAGCTCAAACTCAACCCGAACTCACCTGAAACTCACCTGAACATAACACAAGAGCTTATTAATGTGTCATAAGACTCAAAATTGTAAGCGATGTATTTCAAGGTGGGCTGCGGTTGAGGTGAGTTTGAGTTGAGTTCGGATTGAGGTCGGGTCGTGTGTTATCGTTTGAACGCAGCTTTACTATGGGGCCAACCGCGAAATCGCGAAAAAAAAAATCAGCTATTCCATACATCGAAGGTCGCGGGAAGCCACTGGATGCGGACAGCGCAGGACCGATCGTCGTGGAGATCCTTAGGGGAGGCCTATACCCAGCAGTGGGTGTCGTGCGGCTGATATGATGATGATGATGTTGATTCCATACATTATAGTCAAGTCAATGTTTTCTAAGGAACAGCTGATTTTTTTTTCGCGAGTTCGTGGTTGGCTCCATCGTAAAAGTTGTTCATTTATGTGGTCTGAAATCCCCATTTCATTTTTAGATATAGTTAAAAATAAACCGTATATATTTATTTTATTTTATAAAAGAAACTTGGAACTGGCACACATACGTCCACTTTATGAGCAGTGAATTGCCGTAAAAGTTTCGCGTAGTTTAAAGTGTGTGTCAGTTGTTAATGATTATTTACCTACATACTTAGTACATCGATGCCACATTCAGCTTTCAAATTTTAAATAAAAATTTCTCTTGTAAAAAATAAACCGATGCTTATTTTCTTACAATCCAATATCCGGATGAGATTGCTAGCGCTAATTACGAAATATCTTTCCCATTTTATTAAAAATATCTTTCAATTTTTTGCATTAATGAAATTTGGCCAATGACGGCCTAAACGGTTTCAAATTAACATCTTGGATGCTTTCCGCATTTTAAATGAATACATACCGAGTTTTGAGGAAAAATATTAGAATTCTTTGTTCGGAAATGAGTAAAAGTCAGGCATCCTATATACTTTTTGTAGTATGTATAAACTGTTTCTGAAGCGATGTAACTACAAAATAAATATGTTTCTATATATTTGTTTCTATTCATGTACTGTTAAAGCATCTAACAATTTTATATTTTTTTATTCTAGATCAACGGGAAAGACCAAAGGTTTTAATTTATTCCCCACAACAATACGGGATATAATCCACAGTTTTACGCCTCCAATTGTGTTGGGAAAATCTCAAATTTTTCAACTATTTACCTCGCTTTATTGCAATAAGTACCGATGTGTGCACACCACTATATCGTAAAGAAGAAAAAAATATTCTGTGGATCTGAGTATGAATCTCGTATGCATGTTGTAGTGGTACTAATAGGGACCATACACAGAGAGAAAAAAAAACTAATGAGAAACAAAACTGTAACTTCCTAGAATCCAACAGACGCTTAAACAAATAAATGTCACATGTGGTAAAAATCAAGAGTTTTAGAAATCTGATATTCAGGCAAATTCTACAGATAAAATATCCTTTTTAACACTTGAAGGGGTCATAAATTTCTTTTAAACATGACGTTGGTCTCAAATTTACTTATTACAAAAAAACAAAACCCACTTTTCGAAAGTCATAAATTTGGTCATATTGACAAAGGACAACAGGATAGCGTCATAGCTGATGTGCAGAAAAAAAAAAATGCAATGTAATAATAAACGACAACTGCGACAAAATGGACCTTATGACATTAAGCTTAAAGCCTAGGGGGACTCACTAGGTCTCTCTAGATTGCTAAGCTTTAGAAAAACGCAGATATTATGCGTTGAAATGTTTTGTGTTACAGATCTAGACAAATGTTGACCACAATCCTGGATCTAGCGATTTTAGAAGTTCAATCTTCAACCATTTCCTGAACCCATAGTGACATCTATCGGGAAACCAAACATGATGCAAGGAACAGACCAATCAAATTGATGGAAGGAGGGGCGTTTCTGCATCGTTGAAGAATGTGCGAGACACCGGGGCCAAGGAATTGTGAACCGAAACCGAATAGACTTTAAAAACTAAGTTAGAGTAAAATAGCTATAAGTTAGGTTTGTGTAACTGTTAAAAGTTTTCTTGTGAACAAAACATGCGACAGGAGGCATTCCGATTCTATCAGCGTCTTTGTATAGTCGTTTCATTTAACGAATGTAAAGTTTAGATGTGCAAAGTTGCTTGTAATAATTGTTCATTCAACGATTCAAGTCTATTCAATTTAAATTTGTATCTCTAGTAAATAGTTATAACTGTATAAATTCAGTGAGGCGAACCGGCAGGGCGCTAAACAGCTGAGTATTTTAGTATCATTTCAGTGTATTTAATTTGACCTTACCTTATAATTGAAATAAATTGATTGCTTTTGAGTGGTATTGACACCGATTAGTATTCAGAATAAATCTAAAGATTTAGCGATATTCATTCTCACGTTTATCAAGGTCAAATAAGTACTCTATTATTTTATGTTTCATTCTTTTGTGTTTTGATTTATTGTTAGATTTACTTTAAAGGCTGGAGGGAGTTTTTTATTTGTCCGTGGCTTTTTCTTCCTACCTATAAAATAGCCTTTTTAGAAAGAAACGGAAGACTAACTAATCATTAACGTGAAAGTTAGCCAAAATAAACAAAGAGATTCTTTAACTTCATTTTAATGAATAAATGAATTAAAATTTTATCGTTGCATTCATATTTCTCTCCATTACATATAGGCACCTTTTTCTTTGAAATCGATGTTCTGAATTGAAACTAGAGTATTATTAAATTTTTGTGATTGGGTCACTTTCGAGCAGTGGCATTTCTGTTGAATAATAAAGCCGAATTTAGATCTCCTTTTTTTTCTAGAGTTTGAAGTTTCAGATCAATTGATATTTTCAGATAAATTACTATCCTCAGATAACTTGACCAAGTAGATAAATTAGTAAATTCGTATAAATATATAATTTGAGTGAATTCAGAGTTTCAGTTGGCTAGATAAAATTTAGAATTTTAGATAAATAGAAAATTGATTTAGTTCATCCTTCCTTTAGATTTCAATTATTTCAGTCAAATAGAAGATTTAGTTTAGTTTACCTTCCTTCTAAAATTCGATTATTCTAGACAAATAGGAAATTTAGTTTTGTTTATCTCTTTCTAGACTTCTATAATTTCAGATAAATAGATAAATTTAATTTAGTTATCTCCTTGCTAATACGATAAATTTTAGATAAATAAGAATTTGTTCTAGTTTATCTCCTTCTTGGCTTCGATAATTCAGACATAAAGATAATTTAACTTTTTTATCTTTTCTAGAGATTTAGTACCTATAGTTTCAAAGTAAATTGATCGTCCTAAATAATTGATTTGAACTCAGTTAAAATAAGACCAAAGCTAGAGCTCAGTTAAATAACTAACTGAAATGTTATGCGTTCAAAACGGACGGTTATGACGCTTATATCTTGACCTTATATAATAGAATTTAGTCTAGAGGTTGTGGTTCATAAAGTAATAATTAGTATTCATTTAGTTTTGTTTTAAATCAGAGTGGACACGCTGTTTGGATTCAAATGGTACAGAGCGTGACTTTCATTGGGGTCAACGTAGAAATAGCATAGGAAGAATTTAAGAGCTCGCGCTAGTCCATCAACCCTAAGGTGGCCACCTGTTTTAAAAAGAAGAGGAGTCAGTTAATCTCCTCCAATCAAATAATAAAAAGGGTGATAAGGACAGCGAATTATTGACATCCGTCTAACGAGAATTGTCAAAAATCAGTTAGCATTGGCAGGATCCCATCTGAATAGATGCTCTGATTGAATCCAAACGCGTATCAAAATCATTGTTCTCATTTATTAACCGAATAATTATTATCGCACCTCAAGCCATTATCTGAGAGATATACAATATCATCCTTTCCAGACGAGTTTGTTAAAAGGTACGTTTGTTTAAACTGAGCTATATTTTGGGATAAAATAATCAAATAAAATTACTAGACGATCAAAATAGATACAATAAGTATCACAGGTAACTAGGTCATTCTCAGCCGATAAAGAGGTGAGCTCAAAGGGTCCACCACACATGGCGCTCGGTGACCAGGATTCTTAGATTTTGTGTTCATTTAAAGTAGACACAACTAGAAATCGAATCTTAAAAATATTACACAACGTAGAATATTGATTACTTATCCCAATATTGTATTTCAGCAGAATTATGTTATAAATTCGCCAACTAAAGCAAACTGAAACTTTGAATAATAACTCTAAAACTTTATTCATCTTTATGGTTTATATTGTAAATTCATCAAACAAAACAAAGTGAAACTTTAAATATTAACTCTATAATTCTAGATATCTTGACGGATATCTTTTGCAACAAGAAATTATATACGTTCATGTTTGATCTTGAAAGCGGGGGAAGGAAAATTAACTGACTATCTTTTGTAGTAAATTAACACTATAATATCCATATTACCTATATAACAGTTGACGAATTTCACTTTGTATTGCTTTGAAAGTGAGAATTGCGTGCTATTGTGTTTTTTTGTGTGTACCCTTTTTTTTTACAGGAAGCGTTGTTCATTGTTACATTGTGTTTTCATTAGGCGCGTTAAATAATAACAATAACGGTTTAGGAATTCTTTTATTACAGTTGTAGGTTAACGATAAAATAAATAAATTTATAATGTCGGAACGAGTAATTACGCGACGTGGTAGAAAGAGGACCCTAGTAGAGGATACAGATTCTCATGTAGTTACGACAAATGTGGATAGGCGTAGGAAACCTAGGTCACAAACGGTTGGGAAAACATCTCAAGCTACTAATGACGGATATCAACTATTAGCAGGAAAGTTTGAAGAGCTTTTCGAGCGAATTGAAGCATTAGAGTCTCGAACTACGAGTTCGCAAAACAGCGGATCTGCGAATAATTACTCTTTAGTAGGCGATAGTACAATAAATCAACCAGATCGGGTTATGGTCGCGTCTGGAAGCGATTGTTGTGAGAGAAGGGCTAACAATATTTACGTCATGCGGCCTGCTATAGAAAAACCGGTATTTAGCGGTAGAGGGGACTTAAATCCCATGAGATTTATAAAACGATTAAGGAAATATATAAATTCTTTAGGCGCACACGAGAGGGCGATTGATGTAGCTACGGAATGCTTAACCGGGCCAGCACTTAAGGTATTAGAACTGCATAGTAGGAATTGGGCGACATTAGAAGATTTTGAAGCAGACTTTCGTCGTAATTATTGGGGAGATCAACATCAGGAGGCGGCTAAATATAGATTAATGAATACAACGTACGACAATAGAGGGAAATTTAATATGTGTGAACATTTTGCGGACCAAATTGACTCAGTTAGTTCATTAACAATACCTTTGAGCGAAAGGGATTTAGTAAACTGTGTAATGCGACACTTCCCAACAGATGTCCAACAACTGTGGTTTACTAGAGTAGGGGAGGTAACTATATTGACGGCTTCCGAGTTCCTTAGAAATTTAGAGCATAATGTAGTGCATAGAACATTGAACAATACGATTAGTCATAGTAACCGCGGGAGAGACATTGAACGTGGGCGTTCACAATACGGCAGAGGTGCAAACTATTTACGAGGGAATGCAAGGACTTTGGCTATAGAAGCTAGGCCGTATTTTTCTAATAGAGGGTCAACGCGAGGTAGAGGTAGAGGTCGTGGTAGGACGATGACAAGAGGAGTATATAATAGACACAATTACCCGGCTATCAAATATGAACCCGCTTCGACATCGGGAACTAGTAACAGCAGCACTAGTTTAGATAGGGGTGTAAATACAAGAGCGAGTGGATCAAATTCTAATATGAATATTTGTAATGAGATCAGTCAGGGAAACGGGACACAATCGAACAAATAAGTCCTGTTTGTGAGATTGGGAACGATAGGGACAATTCTATACGGTTAAGTAGAGATGGATGCGTCAGTGTTATTGAGAGGAAGAATGATGTGGCATATAATATTATGGTTGGTACCGGATGGGTCCCAGGAAAAGGGTTGGGAAAGTTAGAGAATGGACGGCGGACGCTAGTTAGTTGCGGAATAAAGTTTATTGACAGCGGTGTGGTTGAGTTGGCAGGCAGATTGTTAGGAGAAATGAGTGACAGAACAGAAATGTGTGTAGAGAGAGGAAGACCTCGTCTAATTCGTGATGTGCGACAGAGAGAGGTATATACGATTTTTAATGATGTGGAAGATAGTATGAGTGATGAGGAAACGATTCCCGCTTTACCTAAGTTACCTGTAGTATCAGTATGGGTTTACGGACGAGAGATACAGGCGTTGGTAGACACAGGAAGTCAAATCACAGGTATTACGACTGAGTTATGTGATTATATAGAATCTCAGGTAGGGAAATTACCGGAGGTTCCAATACCTACAATACAAGTACAAGGGGCATTTGGATCTAGGAGTGAGAGCGTAAAACGATTAATTCTAATAGAAATAGGGTTAGGGAGTACACAGATTGAGACACCTGTCATGGTTTTACGCAAATTACCTAAGTCTATTTTGTTAGGTTTCGATTGGCTAGAAAGGGTCAAAGGAATAATTAAATGCGGACCAGAAAAGGGGTTAACTATCGAACATTTGGGCGTAAAGACGGAAATTAAAATCGGTTCCCAAGATGAAATAAAAATGTTAGGGGGCGTCGTGAGTTCTATTGAAATTGAAAGTGCATTAGGGCGACAGGACACTGAAAGTACAAGTAAATTAATGAGTACCAAACAAAGTAAAGGTAATACATTGTCGGTCGAAGAGTATGTAGCTTCGTTGGAAATGCAGGCGGATCATAAAACTTTATTATTGCCAATTTTACAAAATAATAGAGAAGAGAAGTATTTACTCAGAAGTTAGGTTTAACAAATAAATACATTCATGAAATTAAAATGGCTGATAAGACACCTTTCATAAAACGTAGTTATCCAGTACCGTTTGCTCATCGCGAGCAGGTAAAGGAAAAAATCGAAGAGCTTGAACAATTAGGAGTAATAAAACGGGAGGCAACGCCGTATTGTAGTCCATTGACGTATACAAAGAAAAGGGATGGGTCCGTAAGACTATTGTTAGACGCGCGCGAACTAAATAAACGAATGGTTGGTGACTCCGAGGCTCCACCTGTTACGTCGGAGATTTTACAATCGTTTCATGGGGTTAATTATATAAGTTTAATTGACCTAAATAATGCGTATTTTCAAATTCCTTTAGATGAACGATCGACAAAGTATACCGGCTTTACCTTTTTGGGAAAAACGTACACGTATGCAGTTTTACCTCAAGGATTAAAGACATCAGTCGCTAGCTTCTCGCGTGCTATGGATATAATCCTCGGAGGAGATGTTAGAGCTTTTTGCACGAATTACCTTGATGATTTAATTGTATATACTAGTGGTGAATTAAAGTTACATCTGGAACATCTAAATCAGGTATTGGGACGGCTGCGTGAAGCAAATTTGACGTGTAACTTAGAGAAATGTAATTTTTTGCAAGTCGAAGTGAAGCTGTTAGGGCATATAGTAAACACAAAAGGCATTCGTATGGACCCAGATAAGACAAAAGCTATTCAGGATTTCCCTGTTCCTAAAACGGTAAAGCAAGTACGGGCTTTTTTGGGACTTATTAATTATTTCCGAAGATTCATATTGAAGTATGGGGAGGAGACGAAACCGTTATGTGAGTTATTACGTAAAGATGTAAAGTGGAGATGGACAATGGTAGAGAGTGATTGTTTTGAACGAGTGAAAGGATTATTCTTAGAGACGGTGATGTTGATACACCCTGATCCACATAAGACTTATTACCTACAAACGGATAGTAGCGCGATAGGAATTTCTGGGTGTGTTTATCAGTTGTCTGAAGAGGGAGAGGAGCAGGTTATAGGATTTTGCAGCAAAGGATTGACGGATGCAGAGATGAAATGGACAGTTACAGAACAAGAGTTGTGGGCAATCGTATATAGTTTAACTAAATTTGAGACTTATTTAAGGGGGTCGAAGTTAATCATACGAACGGATCATAAAAGTCTTACGTTTTTACATTCATGCCGATTATTAAGCGCACGTATGATAAGATGGGTACATTACATAGGACGATTTGATTTTCACATACAATACGTGGAGGGTAAAAGGAATGTTGTAGCTGACGTATTATCACGACACATAAAGGGGGTAACCGACATACAAACTTCGCGGAATCAAAATCCTCAGATGAATTTGTTTAAAGCCACTAATTTGCAATTAGTTCGGGAACAATTTAAGACATTAATTGCACAACAGAACGAGGATGATAGATTAAAAGGAATCATAAAGACATTACGCGAGTTAGGTCTTACGGATGTAAACATGGGTTGTAGGAACTACGTACTAAAGGACGAAGTTTTGTATTACGTAAATCCTAAGAGTGGGATCCGAGTTTTAGTCGTTCCGGAAACGATGCAGAGAGATTTGATAATCAGTGTTCATGAGGAGATAGGTCATTTCGGGAGGTTCAAGGTCCTTGCTTTGCTAAAGAATAGGTACTATTTCACGAAAATGTCGCGAACAATAGCTAGAGTGTTGAGAGAATGCGCAGTTTGTCAAAAATCTAAACATGAGAAAGTAATTCATTCGGGACCTAGCAAACCGGTTATAGCTAAACAAATAGGCGAAATAGTTTTCGCAGATTTATATGGACCATTGCCCATTGGACAGTTTGGAAATAAATATATATTGGTGATACAGGATTCCTTTAGTAAATTTATAAAATTGTACCCATTGAGGAAAGCGACCGGGCGAAGTACTGTAGCTTGCATAAGAAGGTTTCATGAGATAATGCACATCGAACACGTTATAACCGATAACGGGTCTCAATTCATATCCCGGGTGTGGGAAGATGGTTTAGCAAAATTAGGCATACAGCTGTCACATACATCTATACGAAATCCAAGGCCGAATTCGACTGAGCGCGTAAACAAAGAATTAGGACGAATGTTTAGGACTTATTGCGATAAGTCACATAGATCTTGGGTATCGTTAATACCACAGATAGAGGATTGTTATAATAATGTGATACATACTTCGACGGGGTTTTCGCCGACAGAAGTTATCTGGGGGAAGAGTACCGGACTTATGACAGACAGACTATTGAATAAATATAACGTAGTAGGGATAACGGGTGGTAATATTGACGAGATTAGACGGAAAGTTCGTGAAAATATTTTAAAAGCAGCTAAGTCAAGGGAAATTACATATAATAAAAACCACCGACTAGTACGGTATAACATAGGAGATTACGTTAAACTAAAAACATTTCCCAAGTCGGAAGCAGAAAAAAAACTAACGAGGAAATTTGCGCGACTTTACATAGGACCTTATAAGGTCGGGGCAATACCTTACGATAACGTATACACATTAGTATGCCCAACCACGAATAAAATCAAAGGCAATTATAACGCTATCCATTTATTTAGATATTACGTTAACACCGACGAAAGGAAACAATAAGCTAACAAAATAATTAAATTATTGTCAGACAGATGTTTGAACAAAACTAAGGCACGAGCGGCCGTGGGAATATTTTTTTTTTGCGGTTCGAAATTTTATGACACCCTTCTAAAACAAAGGCTATTGTGTAAGTAGGAATAAACGTCACCGGGGGGGGGCGGTTTAAAGGCAAGCTTACAATTAGTCGTGGGAATATTTTTTTTTCTTTCATTTGAGATTTTACGACACCCTGCAATAACAAAGGGCATATTGTCAATAAGATTAGGCGCCATCAGGTACAGTGAGAAGGCGAGTTGAGAGTAGTTTTTTTTCATATAGAGGTTTAGTAAGAATATAATCAGAAAATCAAGTGAAGTTTGCGCAAATGCGCCTAGCTCCATTTACTCAACTGGGGAAGGCGTGTAGTGGTACTAATAGGGACCATACACAGAGAGAAAAAAAAACTAATGAGAAACAAAACTGTAACTTCCTAGAATCCAACAGACGCTTAAACAAATAAATGTCACATGTGGTAAAAATCAAGAGTTTTAGAAATCTGATATTCAGGCAAATTCTACAGATAAAATATCCTTTTTAACACTTGAAGGGGTCATAAATTTCTTTTAAACATGACGTTGGTCTCAAATTTACTTATTACAAAAAAACAAAACCCACTTTTCGAAAGTCATAAATTTGGTCATATTGACAAAGGACAACAGGATAGCGTCATAGCTGATGTGCAGAAAAAAAAATGCAATGTAATAATAAACGACAACTGCGACAAAATGGACCTTATGACATTAAGCTTAAAGCCTAGGGGGACTCACTAGGTCTCTCTAGATTGCTAAGCTTTAGAAAAACGCAGATATTATGCGTTGAAATGTTTTGTGTTACAGATCTAGACAAATGTTGACCACAATCCTGGATCTAGCGATTTTAGAAGTTCAATCTTCAACCATTTCCTGAACCCATAGTGACATCTATCGGGAAACCAAACATGATGCAAGGAACAGACCAATCAAATTGATGGAAGGAGGGGCGTTTCTGCATCGTTGAAGAATGTGCGAGACACCGGGGCCAAGGAATTGTGAACCGAAACCGAATAGACTTTAAAAACTAAGTTAGAGTAAAATAGCTATAAGTTAGGTTTGTGTAACTGTTAAAAGTTTTCTTGTGAACAAAACATGCGACAGGAGGCATTCCGATTCTATCAGCGTCTTTGTATAGTCGTTTCATTTAACGAATGTAAAGTTTAGATGTGCAAAGTTGCTTGTAATAATTGTTCATTCAACGATTCAAGTCTATTCAATTTAAATTTGTATCTCTAGTAAATAGTTATAACTGTATAAATTCAGTGAGGCGAACCGGCAGGGCGCTAAACAGCTGAGTATTTTAGTATCATTTCAGTGTATTTAATTTGACCTTACCTTATAATTGAAATAAATTGATTGCTTTTGAGTGGTATTGACACCGATTAGTATTCAGAATAAATCTAAAGATTTAGCGATATTCATTCTCACGTTTATCAAGGTCAAATAAGTACTCTATTATTTTATGTTTCATTCTTTTGTGTTTTGATTTATTGTTAGATTTACTTTAAAGGCTGGAGGGAGTTTTTTATTTGTCCGTGGCTTTTTCTTCCTACCTATAAAATAGCCTTTTTAGAAAGAAACGGAAGACTAACTAATCATTAACGTGAAAGTTAGCCAAAATAAACAAAGAGATTCTTTAACTTCATTTTAATGAATAAATGAATTAAAATTTTATCGTTGCATTCATATTTCTCTCCATTACATATAGGCACCTTTTTCTTTGAAATCGATGTTCTGAATTGAAACTAGAGTATTATTAAATTTTTGTGATTGGGTCACTTTCGAGCAGTGGCATTTCTGTTGAATAATAAAGCCGAATTTAGATCTCCTTTTTTTTCTAGAGTTTGAAGTTTCAGATCAATTGATATTTTCAGATAAATTACTATCCTCAGATAACTTGACCAAGTAGATAAATTAGTAAATTCGTATAAATATATAATTTGAGTGAATTCAGAGTTTCAGTTGGCTAGATAAAATTTAGAATTTTAGATAAATAGAAAATTGATTTAGTTCATCCTTCCTTTAGATTTCAATTATTTCAGTCAAATAGAAGATTTAGTTGAGTTTACCTTCCTTCTAAAATTCGATTATTCTAGACAAATAGGAAATTTAGTTTTGTTTATCTCTTTCTAGACTTCTATAATTTCAGATAAATAGATAAATTTAATTTAGTTATCTCCTTGCTAATACGATAAATTTTAGATAAATAAGAATTTGTTCTAGTTTATCTCCTTCTTGGCTTCGATAATTCAGACATAAAGATAATTTAACTTTTTTATCTTTTCTAGAGATTTAGTACCTATAGTTTCAAAGTAAATTGATCGTCCTAAATAATTGATTTGAACTCAGTTAAAATAAGACCAAAGCTAGAGCTCAGTTAAATAACTAACTGAAATGTTATGCGTTCAAAACGGACGGTTATGACGCTTATATCTTGACCTTATATAATAGAATTTAGTCTAGAGGTTGTGGTTCATAAAGTAATAATTAGTATTCATTTAGTTTTGTTTTAAATCAGAGTGGACACGCTGTTTGGATTCAAATGGTACAGAGCGTGACTTTCATTGGGGTCAACGTAGAAATAGCATAGGAAGAATTTAAGAGCTCGCGCTAGTCCATCAACCCTAAGGTGGCCACCTGTTTTAAAAAGAAGAGGAGTCAGTTAATCTCCTCCAATCAAATAATAAAAAGGGTGATAAGGACAGCGAATTATTGACATCCGTCTAACGAGAATTGTCAAAAATCAGTTAGCATTGGCAGGATCCCATCTGAATAGATGCTCTGATTGAATCCAAACGCGTATCAAAATCATTGTTCTCATTTATTAACCGAATAATTATTATCGCACCTCAAGCCATTATCTGAGAGATATACAATATCATCCTTTCCAGACGAGTTTGTTAAAAGGTACGTTTGTTTAAACTGAGCTATATTTTGGGATAAAATAATCAAATAAAATTACTAGACGATCAAAATAGATACAATAAGTATCACAGGTAACTAGGTCATTCTCAGCCGATAAAGAGGTGAGCTCAAAGGGTCCACCACAATGTACGTATTGTCTTAGTGTGTGTGCGTACGCGAAAAACTGCGATTTGTTACAAGAAGTTCTATTCTGCTTTTTGAATTACCTATTCTTATTTCAGACAATAACACACGACCCGACTTCAACCCTAAACTCGAATCAAACTCATCTCAACTACAGCCCACCCTGAAAAACATCGCTTATAATTTGAGTCTTATGACACATTAATTAGCTCCTGCTTAGTCTCCTGTACAGATGAGTTTGAGGTGAGTTCGGGTTGAGTTTGAGTTAAGTTCGGGTTGAGCGCGGGACGTGTGCAGTTACATCGACAAAATAAAACGGAGCTTATTATGTGTCATAAAGCTCAAAACAATAAAAAAATCTGCATTATATAAAAGTGTATCTTGAAACAAAAACTTTTTCAAACGTGTATCTACGAGGAAAAGAGATTTGAAAAACTTTGTTCAGCCAACTACGTCCGTATTTGTGTTTTTTAGTCACACGCCTTAGAGTCAAAGCAGTATGCAGTTGATTAATCAAACAACCATAACGCAATTTCTTACTATTGTCAAGGTCAAAGATATAAGGTCAATTTAAATTGTCGCACGTTGACCAATTAACAAGCAATTATTGAATAATTCATTAACTCCGAGTCCTTTCGGTAATCACTTAAATTGGAGTCCATAGAACCCCTATAAATTTATGAATCCCTATCTATAATGAATTAGTAGGAGACCCGCAGTAATAGTTATTTTCACTTGTGGAATTGGCTAGTAATTGGTGTTCGAGAATATCGATTAATCCTTTTTGAAACTTTAGATCGTTTGAATGGGGTTGAAATAGAGATGGATAACAGAGACCCCGTTGATAAATTTAAGCGATAAAACCAAAACTGAATTGTTGTCATTTGGATACAAGCATTAAGTGCATACTGGGCCTAAAGTTTCAGCAGTATTTACAAGTTAAAAAGAGTTTTCTTTTACTAACTTCACTTGGATTTTTGAGCGTACTATTGACAACTATCCCTAATACAAGTGTTTTAGAATTACTTACTAGGGTTGTTTCAATAATAGTACATTACTGCCGCGGTCAATAATGACTGCGTTGCTGATGGCCGAGAGCGGAGCTTAGCGCAGGTCCAGGCTGTCACAGCGCGGTCAGCATTGCAGCCCTTAATGGACAAGCTAGAATAAAGGCCGAGACCGGAGGTCGAGTCCTTTATAGCGCGGACAGCAAGGGCTGCAATGATGACCAAGCTTGAAGGCCGAGAGCGTAGTTAAGCCCACCAATAACGATCAATTGCGATTGTCAATTTTTCCGCAATTGACGCCCATTGACGGAAAAATTGATCGTTTACGCGTGCAATTGAAGCGATTGTCAATTGCTCCAAAATTGAACAAACAATCTAGGTACAACAATACAACACCCGCGCAGATATAGAATGGGATTCAAAATGGCGGCTCACTGCGCTTACCACAACGATTGTGACTGAGATAGCGATAGGTGTGGCGTTAAGTGTGCGAGCGAGAAGTGAATATAAACGACGCCATTTCTAATCCCATTCTTTATCTGCGCGGGTTGTACAGTGTATTTTTCACCTAACTATGTTTGAAAGAAAACTCGACAATAATGGATTCTCAAAGGAAATTGCTGGTGGCTAAAACTCGACAATAATGAAATCCCATATAACTTTGTTGCGTCACCATCGGAGGACACCGGCAAGCTCGACTTTGTTCAAAGAAGGTTGTCAAAATAATGACCATATTACAAGCTTTTTTGAGTAAAAGAATGTTAATAGTGTATGATTTATGTTAATAAAACATTTTTATTATTTATTATTGAAATAAAACACTTTTATGGTTGACATTAATAAAAAAACTTTATTTTTTTCATTTAAAGGTTTACAAAATAACTTCAAATTAGGGACACTAAAATATGGTTTTAAAAATGTTTAATAAATTGGTAATGCTGTAGTCATTACTAGGGCAATAAAATGATTTGTATGAAGGACATCCAGACTAGTTAAAAAAACCGGCCAAGTGCGTGTCGGGCCACGCGCCATAGGGTTCCGTAGTTACCTTATTCCATACCATATTTAATACCACCTATAATTTTTCGTCTGTAAAAATAACTTTGTTTTTCACAGTGTTTGTATGAATGACAAAGTTATATTTGCGGTTTTGGAAAATGTACTATATCTCAAAAACTAACTACTGTATCTCGTTCAAACCAATTTTCGTTGAAAGTGTTTATTAAGATCTATAGCATATATTTTTTTATAATTTTTCACCCTCTTACTTTAAAAGTTAAAGGGGGGGGGGACACACATTTTACCACTTTGGCGGCAGATATCTTTCAAACGGTTGACTTTGAAAAAAAATAGTCTTAAAAACCTCAATGTCATTTTTAAAGACCTATCTATAAACACCCCACAAGTATTGGTTTGATGAAAAAAAATATTTTCAGTTTCAGTTCCATGTATGGGGAGCCCCCCCTTAATCTTTTATTTTTTTTATTTTTGTGTAAAAATCGTAAAGCGGTTCACAGAATACACCTACTTACCAAGTTTCAACTATGTAGTCTTAATACTTTTGGAATAAAGTGGCTGTGACATACGGACGGACAGACAGACAGACATGACGAATCTATAAGGGTTCCGTTTTTTGCCATTTTGGCTACGGAACCCTAAAAAGGGACTAATAAAGTAGTTGAATAGAAACAAAAGTATTTTTTTTACTAGGTTACTACATACTAGCACTATTACAAAATTAGAAATTTAGGATTTTGTAGAAATTTTAATGTTTTCTAACTTAAGGTTAAACATTAGCACGTGACAATATATTTTAGCGTGTTCCGCCAATTAACAGCAATTGTTTACTATGAACTATGTTATCAAAGCAAGATTATCACATTAAATGCAATATGTTTGTAGTATTTGCGAACACAACTTTAGTGTGTACAAATAAGTGTATTAGTGTATTCGCCAAATACTGCAAACATATTGCATTTAATGAGATGAATTTTGTTTTGATAACATAGTTCATAGTAAACAATTGCCGTTAGTTGTCAGAACGCTAAAAATATTGTGTGAAACAACATTATGTACCTACAATAGCGAGTCACGTGCTAATGTACCCTTAAAGATAATATTATTTTATATTACCTGTCAAAGTGGAATTAATTATCGATATTAGTCCAGTGTCGCTATCTCCAATCGATATCGACACCGTACACTCTGGAATTAGGGCAGATGTATTACCCGTCACTAGAGACGTGCGGTGATCGAACGTTGTAGGATAATCAACTAAAAGCATGCTCATTTGAACTTTGAAATATTTGATTCAGATTTTTGGAAAGTAAGGGGCTATTTATAAGGGGCGATTATGTGGTACCTACACGAGTGACTAAATCCGCACAACTTTTGCCGCACGGCTGTAATCGACTGTGTAAATGGCAATTTGGCCTAGGCCGCAGGTGACTGAACCAACTTACCTGCCCCCCTACTCAAATGGCCACTTTTCTATTCGTTCGCTAACTTAAAGCTTAAAAATAAGCAATTAAACGATCAAGTCACATGTCTCAAGTTTATGTAAATCACAGATATTGTTGTATTGTATGGAATTGACAAGCCTACCACACGTAATTTTGGAGTTTATGGCTTATTTTAAATTTTTAAGTTAGCGAACGAATAGAAAAGTGTTCTTACATATAGTAACCTAGGTTACGCCATCGACTACATAGACGACAGCACGGTGTCGTCGATGTCTCTGGCGTCCAGATCAAAATGGAAGCTATTTTTTTTACTTTACCTCCATAAAAGATTGTTTTTTTTTGTGTGTGTTGAAGCGTGAAACAATGAACAACTTTTGTTTCATAATTTCATAGTTTTTTAAGCTGTTCTTTTTTTTAAGTAAAACAAAACCAAAGATATCGAATGCTTTTTACGAAATTAGTCGTTGTTAAAATTAAATTATTTTGGTTTAATTACCTATTATATTATACTCTGATTAATGAGCTATTTATTTTATGTAGAAAAACCTAAAAACGTCATTATTTTCTATTCTAAAAACCTATTCAAAAATATGAAACAACCACTAGCCAAAAAAATGTGTCCATAGACCAATAAAAGCATCACCCAATAAAGTAAGGGAACCGCGTAATTACCAAAAGAGTGCAGGGGCGAATATTTACGGGACAATTTGGCAACAATACGCGTATTATGTTCGATGGAATGGGATGCCGGTTACGAGCTGCGAACTGGCTAACGATGCAGACACGATAGGCCGTGGTGTACATCGCAGCGAAAATGGTAGCGAGCGAGAGGCGGCTCAGAATTAAATAAAAAACTGGCATATGATACAGACATACGAGTAATTATGATTTAGCTTGGACGGGCGATAAGTAATAAATAGACTGCGTTATTGATCAAGCGTATGTAAACAGCAGGCCTATTACATATAATGCACCATATACTGAGCTCAAGTGGCAGTGGGCTGGACACATAGTGAAAAGAACTGATGGCCGTTGGGGTGGAAAGGTTCTTGAATGGCGACTGCGCATCGGACGACGCTCCGTGGATAGGCCCCCGACAAGGTGGACCGACGATCTGTCGGTCGCGGGAAGTCGCTGGATGCGGGCAGCGCAGGACCGATCGTCATGGAGATCCTTGGGGGAGGCTTATAGCCATCAGTGGGTGTCGTGCGGCTGATATGATGTTGATGATGATGATTAGATAAAAACGGTTGATAAGCAAACGAAGTTTGTCCCACTCCGTGACACTATTAACTCATGACATGAATAGGTTCAATATCAAGTAAATTAAACGACGAATAGGGAACATGCATAAGTCACCGATTTTGATAAATTTGAGCTTGATCGCTGCGGACACGTATAAAAACATGATGAAACAGAAAAATAAAAAATAAAATGTATTACTTTCGTTTTATCACACAAGGGAAAATAATGAATTTTTTTTTCGTTTTCGGATATAATGCACTTAACAGTCGGATAGAACATAAAATAAGAAATAATATTTTGTATGACACATATGTTAACCGCAATATTTAGGAATATATTTGAAAATTCTTGGCTAACTCCATACTAATGCACTGAAACGTGACATGAGTGACGTCACAAATGTTGACCTTTTTGTATAGAGCGTTTTCGGCGGGTGCTGCTGCGTGCTAACTTCAAGTAACTATATCACGAGAAAAAAACACAAGAGAAAAGTTTTAATATTACAGTTGATTTTCTCACGCATTATAATTTTGATTTTGATACAGAAAAAAATTGATGCATGTTCCCTATTGCATCCGATTATTGCGATTCTCTTCATGTAATAGGACCTGTTGCACACATGCAAGCTCTAGTTAATAGCACATAGTGATTACATTCTCTTTGGCTAATAGAAGGTTGACGTAGCATAGTAGGTCATCGTAGCACTGTGCGTCACAGAGAAATTGTCGCACCGTAGAGAGTTATGCGTAGTGTACTAGGTTAGGATCATGTAAAGTGAAAAAAACATGACCATTAGTACTATTATTTATTCTAAAAATATTATTTCTGCCATTGCCTCATAAGTTTGCTTCAGTCAACTTCTTAAGCCGCAAAGAGAGCTAACGCTCAACGCTTCCTTAAGCACCGTATCTTTTCTTGATGTACAACTTGCCTGTTATTATTATCTGATAAAAAGACGTAAAAATTGGCCTGGGGAAGTTATTTCCCTAGCAACCACTTTAAAGCTGCCTCCCAATGTTGCCCGGGGCATTCTGGATATTGCAGTCATCCCGATATTTGCTCAAACGAGCTAATAATACCGAAGCGAAAATCAACTTTATAACTTGCCTCATTAAGTAGACTTTTCATTAATGTTTATGAAATAAATAATAAGCGAATTCAGTAGCTATAATAGGTTTCAATACAAACAAACGTTTTCGTAGAAGTTTGGGAAAATTCCTTCTAGTTTGCTTGGAATTAAAGAACGTTCCGAGAAAACTTGTAAAACGCTGGTAATTAAATTAAAGATAGCTGAATCTTCGTAACAAAATAGATCTCTTTAACGATGTCAGACAAAATTTTATTATGCGTTAAAAAAATAAAGGCACAAAAGAAATTGGTTTAACATTCAAAAACTTTATTGGACTAAAATAATAATAAAAAATAAAAGAAAGGTAAATTCGTTTTAATTTTTAATACCTACATGAAAGGGGTTTTTATTACAATAGAACTTTTTGTACTGATGACTCACAATCAGACTGTTTTCATTTGAATATTTTTTAACCTGAATACTATAGTCGACTAACTTTACATAATTATAGTAGTTGACAATTTCAAACGATTTAAAATAATTCTTTGCTTTTCCATTCTTCCAACAATTCAGTGTAAATGTTGACACGAACGTGTATAGAAAACCATTTTTAAAGGTCACTTAATTGCTATAAGTTAATGCTTTATTATTTTTAATACCTACTTATAACGAGTTATAAATATTTAGATAAGCAATTAAAGAAAATAGCAAAAGCATAAAGAATGACGAAACTTATACGTAAAGCATTACTAATGATGATGAGACAAGAAAACCTGAATCACGCTTGTGAAGTTTGACGCCTTCTATTACCTACCTACATATATATATATATACAGGGTCACTGGAAATATGACGTATTCCTGCTAAGGGGTTATAGATGAGGTCAAAATAAATATTTTTTGTGATATAACTTTTTCCCAAAAAATTAATAGTTTTTGAGTTAATTGAAGTTAAGTATTTTTTTACCAAAAGTACGTTTTCTGGCACAAAAATTTAAAATAAAAGATAACTACTCATTCGATTCCGGTTTTTTGATTATTTTGGGATAGAAAACAATCTAAGTGTTGATAATGAATAAAAAAAAAAATACAAAAAGTACAGGTGTTTATAAAAAAATCAACCTTCAATGCATTTATTTTATTATTTTTTTCAGGTTTTTTAGAAATAGCATCATATATCTTTAAAAAAATCCTAGTAACTAAGCGTGCATAATATTTTAAAAACATCACCATCTATTCAGCTTTCAGTTGAGGTATAAAACTTAATAATAACTTAAATAAAAAATGAGAAATTAAGACTTAACTAAATAGCAGTCCCATTTTATGTAGCAAAAATTTCCTACTTCAAGCGCTTCGAAGGTGGCCGTATTATCCTACTTATATCATAAATGTGAAAGTTTGCTTGTTTGGATGATTGTTAATCAATCACGCAAAACAACTGAACGGATTTGGATGAAATTTGGGACACAGACAGTTTATAAACAAGATTTAAACATAGGAGGATACTATTATCTTGGTTAAAGGTTCCCTAGGGATTTTCTCGAATGTAATTGCGGACAAAGTCGCGGGCGGAAGCTAGTTTGCCATAAATGGTCGTACTTACTAAAAATACTTTCGTCCGAGTGAGTTTGAAACAGATTTATTTTCCGCCGCTGAGTCAAAATTTTATACAGACAGGATCAAAAATAACCATGCATATCAGCCATTTTTAATGACCCGCTGCTGGTGAACAGGCCTTCCATTCCTTTTGGGATAAAGCGGACGGGCCATAACCAACCACGTGGGCCCAATGCGGATTGGTCGGTGTTAATTCAATGTACCTTACATTGAGCCCTTGGTTCTGGCTGCATTAACAGTCGTTAACACTGACCAATCCACATTGGGTCCACGTGGTGGGTATGGCCCGTCTGCTTTATCCATCCACAAGCCAAAAGGTAGGCCAGTTCCCCAGCAGCTGGCATTAAAAATAGCTGATATGCATGGTTATTTGTGACACAATTTGTATAAAATTTTGACTCATCGGCGGAAAATAATCCTGTCTCAAACTCACTCGGACGAAAGTATTTTTAGTAAGTACGACCATTTATGGCAAACTAGTTTCCGCCCGCGACTGCATTCGCATTTACATTCGAGAAAATCTCTAGGGAACCCTTAACCAAGATAATAGTATCCTCATATGTTTTATTCCGGCTTATAAACTATCTGTGTGCCAAATTTCATCCAAATTCATTCAGCCGTTTTGCGTGATTGATTAACAATCATCCAAACAAGCAATCTTTCACATTTATGGAATAAGTAGGATAATACGGCCACCTCCGAAGAGCTTGATGTAGGAAATTTTTGCTACACGAAATGGGACTGCTATTTAGTTAAGTCTTAATTTCTCATTTTTTATTTAAGTTATAATAAAGTTTTATACCTCAACTGAAAGCTGAATAGATGGTCATGTTTTTAAAATATTATGCACGCTTAGTTACTAGGATTTTTTTAAAGATATTTGATGCTATTTCTAAATAACCTAAAAAAAATTAAAAAATGAATGCATTTAAGGATTGATTTTTTTGTAAACATCTGTATTTTTTGTATTTTTTTTTATTCATTATCAACTTTCAGATTGTTTTCTATCCCAAAATAGTAAAAAATCCGGAATCGAATGAGTAGTTATCTTTTATTTTAAATTTTTGTGTCTGAAAACGTACTTTTGGTAAAAATGGACTTAATTTCAATTAACTCGAAAACTATTAATTTTTTGAGAAAAAGTTATATAACAAAAAATATTTGTTTTGACCTCATCTATAACCCCTTAGCAGGAATACGTCATATTTCCAGTGACCCTGTATATATACCTACCTTAATACATTTTTTTCTTGTTGTGAATAAAGTTAGTCCACGATTCACGAGCTTGGATGGAAAAGTTGTTTTCGCTAAGGTTCGTAGTTTAGTAATCATCACTAATTATTTTCACACAGCACTTGCAACTAAAAAAAAAATACTTTGAAAATTACTTTGTTAAGGTTTATCAGTCTTAACATTGAACTCAAAATAAGTTAGAAGATTAATTATTGTTTATAATTTACATTATTTATCATTAACAATAATTATAATAAGGAAGACATTATGGCGGCTCGAAATTCATACGCATAATGTTGATCTGGTTTGTGCAAGATCGACCCGCTCTAAAACCACTCTGTTTTTCTCTTACTGTCTTATTCAGAGTGCGTTCGTTAAACTAAGGCCAAAGTTAACACGGCGTTAGACCGCGGACTAACGCCATTTTAGCGCAAATCGTATTCAGAGTGACTAGTACTAGTACCAGAATAATAATACGTCGCAGTAAAACTTTTCGAACAAATTGTTCATCACAAAAATGTTATTTCACACTAACTTTCGCCGTACAAGCATTTAATTGATCTTTTGGTAACAACTTTTTTTTTATTACGCAATACCGATATCGGACATTTTTGTCAATGTTGGCCTTTTAACTAGGTACAGCTTGCAAAAAAAGTCTGGAACGGGTGGTAGGAAAATATAGACGATTCAAAAGTACTCAATTATTAAGTTTATTTCAATAAAGCTTATTTGACTTTGACTTTGACATTGAAAATTAATGGGACAGGAATAGCGCTTGGCCTTTACCTCATCTGATCAAGTGACAATAAGGCCCAAGACGTGGAAGTGCACTAACCCGGAATCCTCATCGCTGAGGAACTGGCTATCTTACCTCTTGTTAATGCCGGAACACAACTATTTAAAAAAAATGTTATAGCGTCAAACCACCAATTAAACCAAGTAAAAATTGTACCCCTTTCCCCCCTAAGAATCGAACCCGGGACTCCTGCGTCTTACACGGGTGTGCGGACCACTAGACAACAGATGCAGTTAAATAGTAAAAGAAAATTGCACGTTTTACTTAAAATCCAATACCTATTCTATTTATGTATCATAGTTTCATGTTTTCACCAGTAGTCACGTTTAAGTTAAGTACTTACAACAAAGCATGTATTAAGCTGGCTTTGACCTTTGAACAATCAAATTAAGGGCACACCAAAGGTCGAAAAGAATCTTTAGGAAAATAGCTCATTGCAGCATTGTAATATTTCTTATTCAAAAGTGTAATTTATCAAAGGATTAACGCACTGCGATTTTCAACGTAGTATTATATAAGGTCCTTCTTAAATAGTGCACAAAATTTTAAGGGGTCAATATACTCATGCGTACAAACAACTTTTACTATGGTACCAACATTGAAATCGCGGAAAAAAAATCAGCTGTTCCATAGAAAATTTAAAATCGAATAGATCAAAATATATGGAACAGCTGTTTTTTTTCGCGATTTCAATATTTGTACCATAATAAAAGTTGTTTGTATGCATGAGTATATTAACCCCTTAAAATTTTGTGCGCTATTTAAAAAGGAAGGAAGGTTTTATAGAGATCATTTTACCCGAATTCAGGTAAGACATACTCAGGCATCCGATGATAATTTATTTTCACTAACACTAATTAACACTAACATACATATAATTATTATCATCCTACGTTCGTGCTCTAAATATTTATTTAGCTACCTATTTGACATTTAAGTTTTAACTAGTTACTTTTTAACTTTTAACTAGTAATTTAGAGGAATTTGGCCCAGTCGTTTTAAGTTCCAGATGTCTACATTCGAGGTGATGGGATAGAAGTTTTGACTTATTAATAGCGAAGCGACTGACTAATTTATATAACACCTGTCGATTTCAAAGCCTGAGGACTATTTATATGAAAGTGATACGTATTTATGTTATTTTATTTTGACGTCAATAAAGTACTTGGAAGTATTTACCTAATTAATTTATTATTTAATGTTGACGTCAATAAGCAGCCGGAATCAGTCTTGTCTTTATCGAATGAACTTCTTTTTTACCCGACTACGGCGAAGCCAAAACGGAGGGTATATGATTTTGACTTGTATGTATGTATGTTTGTAAATTCATCTGTTCCCTAATAACTTCTAAACTACTTGTTATAATTTGACAAATGAGGTATCACTAGAAGCGTCTTAATTGTCCAATAAACATAAGCTATATGACGTCACATTAAATTAAATGTGGCGCCTTCTAGAGGAGTTAAAGACATGAACTAAAAAACATATTTTTTAATAATGCCATGTTGGGTACCAAATAAAAGGGCTTAATGAGCACTTTTCAAATATGTATATATTGTTAGATTTTTCCCGTGGCTTTGCTTGCTTTCACCCTATTGACAACTCCAAAATATTTAAAATAAAAAAGAAGTTTTAAAACTAAAACCCGAAAGCATGCACCCCACGTTTTTAGGTTAAAAATTTCTGTAGATATAGGGTTATAAATATTTACAGAACATTACAGAAGAATTTATTTTTTACTTTTTAGGCAGATTTTACTAGTTCGTTTTAATGTTTTTAGTCCGATTTTTTTTGTAATAATTTAGTCCGTTTTAAAACGCGTTTTAAAAAAATATTTTTTCAGTAAAATATTATTTTCTGCTTTTTAGTTAACGAGCTAAGACTAATAAGAATATACCATCTCCTATCGGAGCACTCGTCAAGACGATTTAAACGAGCCCAAACCCGATGGGGTTGCATGGTTTTATTACAGAGTCCCAGTGGCCTTCCTCCGGCTCCATTATCAGTACCTCGGACACTATTTCCCATTAAAGTACTCGTCAATATGATTCAAACGAGCCCAAACTCGATGGAATTGCATGGTTTTATTACTTCGTTCCAATGGCCTTCTTCCGGCTCCATCATCAGACGCTGGAAACTATTTCCCAACAAAGAACTCTTCAAGACGATTCAAACGAGCCAAAATTTGATGAGGTTGCACGGTTTTAATATTGAGTTATTATGCCCATCAGACCCTGAACCTCATCTCGTTTCTCGTCAGAGTACTCGTCAAGACGATTCTAACGAGACAAACACGATGGGGTTGTATGGTTTCATCATAGAGTTCCTGTGGCCTTCTTCCGGCTTCATCATCAGATCAGCTCAATGACCCCATGATATTGCATTGCCTTCCATTTCTGACCTATGATTAAAGTTTCAAGTCTCTAGCTCATCGGAAAGCTAGTATAAAATCGTTCTCAAACTTTGTGGAGAAACAAACAAACAAAAAAACGAACACAACCTAATAAAAACGTATTAAAAACGCAAAGATTTTTTCACGAGTAAAATACGAGTAGGTATTTTAAAATATTATTATTGAGATTGGCTTTGTATTTATTTATAAATAAATAAGCAAGTAATAAAACTAGTTTATAACAAGAAATAACTTCTCTCGACAGCGGTTTTAGCAGACAGATAAGCTAAAGGCATAAAGGCAAGATTTGTCTAAATTCAATAAAACAAATATTAATATTAGTACTATTTACGTTGTTATAAAGAAACACAAATTGGTATTCTAGTGAAAGAAAAGAAAAACAATACCACTAATATATTATTGTGATACTTGGTAAAGAAACATAAAAGAATTTAGCTATTTCATAGCATTGTATTTTCGAACAAATATCTACGTGAATAAAGTATGTTTTCAATTACATTTTATGGAGGCTTGGCATAATTAAAATTTGATATTTCTTGCTCTACAAACACGCCTAAGTATAAGCAATAAGCGATTTACATTGCTTCGAAGCAGAAAATAAATCTAAAGTGTTTGCATTTTATTTTTAGACTTGATTTAAAAAGAGTCGGGGCCGATTTTTTTGTTTTGCATTTTAACAAATTGGAATGAAGTCATAGATCTTGCTACATTGTTAGAAAGATTGCTTAATTTATGAACAAAATAAAAATATTTGTATGTTTGTCTTCTAAGCGTTCCTAGGTTAATAACGAAATAGCGACTTTTGTCAAATGTCGACGATTAAGTACCTAACACTGCTATCTAATTTTTTTTGGATTTTTTAATTATAGTATCTATAGTTTGACTTGTCTGGAGACACTTCACCATTTAGCAAAAACATATATTTCGAATTACTGATTGAGATAAGTACGAATACCAACAGCTGCTAAATTAAGACGTTGAAAGAAATGCTGAACGGTTCTGGTAATACCAACCAACTTCTTAATGGAAAAATTGTAGAATATAGCAGTATTTGGTACTTAATTGTCGATATATGAAATGCAAAAAAAAGCATTACTAGTTGTGAATAAATAAGTACAGATAGTGGTAAGTATACAACCGAAAAAAGTTTCGTGTCAAATTAAAATTAAATTTTGATACGTACAATTTTTAATTACTTACGTAAAGTTATTTCATATGGCTCAGCCGCATTTGCTAATTAATTCGAAATGAGAATGTTCCTGGATATCAGTATAAATTCGGTATATTTCATAAACTGTATTTGTCTGAATGGACAGTATTTTTATTCTATTTGAAATTGACCTATTTTGTACCCCTGACAACGTGTATGACCAAAATATCATGATGATTATCTGAAAGCGTAACAAACAAACAGATTCACATTCACATTTACAATTTTTAATAAAATAGTTATTACTATTAATACTTTAATATTATCTAAATCTTAGGTACATACTGTAGGTATAACCCGATTCAAAGTTTATGACTTATGTGAAGTCAGCCACTTTGCGAAGAGCCGTGCCCCACCATACGTCTCTCTCACACACTTACATCGAATTTGTGTTCTTCTCAGTCAGCGTCTTGTGCGATGTTCAAAGAAGTCATAAAGTTTGGATCGGGCTATATCTGATGTTTTCAAATATCCCAGATAGATTAAGTAGAAATACAACTATATTGTTTCGAATTTGGCAAAAAGTTGTTCGGTTTTTTTTCAAATTTTAATGCACTGAATAACTATTACTTCTAAAATGTTTAGTATCTTCTTACTTTTTAGTTTTACTTCAAATATTCCTAAGCATCATTCCTTTTATTCAAGAAAGCGTTGTCACAAAAAGTTTTTTTTTTCTGTATGTTTTTCATATCCATCTGTTTTTACCATGTCAGGTTGAAGTAGTCACACCGAAATACATTTCATATTTTAACGAGCAGAATTTCCACAAGTTTTTGTTAGTGGAAACCACGGACAACGGACTACCCACCACTACTACGGACATTCATTCAATGACTTCAATAAAAATATGAAAAATAAAAAGCACACACCAAGTTGCTAAAAAAAGAACGAACTACGATTTCCAGTAACGAACAGTATGATCTCTAAAAAAATTACTCACATTTCACGAAGCGCGTTGAATGCAATCTGCCAGTTCAAAAAGAGCATTGAGAAAGAGCTTGAATAGAACGCGTTGTTAAATAAAAAAAGAAAAAAAAACAATCTCTAGTATGAATAACGCATAGACATAGAAAAATTTCGCTACGCTCAAGTAGACGGACAATGGTTCGAGTGAGAAACCGATTCTTACGGCTTATGCGATGTGCGAGAAAGAGTTAAAAGAAAATGACAGCAGAACCTAGTTTGACTTCATTTATCGTCTGTTATCATCTTGGTGAAAAGCGTCCACACGAATATTTTGTAATTTTGACTGCGATCTGATCGGTTAGGCTCATAAAGCTATATAAATCAATAATGGTGTCGTGTTCTGTACTGAATTGTAATGTTATTTACGACAACAACCCAAATAAACACTCATTTCACAGGTAAATAAGATTGTACAAGTACCATTTTCATATTTCATATTTTAGTTGAATATATTCCTAAATACACTAAGTAATACACTAATATCATGCTATTAACCACCTATTTTCTAAATAAAGGCTGATTTCTAAACATTATGTGTTAGATAAAAAGATATTATGTCCGTGAACTTGAGAAAATAAGGCGTAGAGATTGATCAAAAATTATTATATTATCGATACTCATGTCGATGATTTCCAATATAAACTTATTTGTCTTTGTGAACACTGATAGCTTTATCTAAAGCTGCTTTTAACCGACAGTTTTCAAATGGTAAATTATACCTACTTAAGTACTAATTTAACAATATTTCCAGGTTTCCTGTAAATCCAGTGATTAAGTTACTGAATAAATGTCATAAATAGAATAGGCTGGGAGCCTCAAGGAGACTTGTAAGAAATTATTTAAATAAAACTGTTCATAATCTTGTTTGTGTTTTATTTATTAGAGCAATAATACATTATGGTTATCGACAATCTAAAATGGACTTCAGGGCATCTCTAAAGTTCACGCACACGTTTACAAATTTTCACACACTGGCTCATGTCACTTTTGGTGTCGCAGCCAAGCGAACTCTGTTCCTCTATTCCAGTGGAATATTAACTTTATGGAATAACGCTAGCAATTTTTGTAATTTATATTCCACATTCAAATATGTGTAAAACCTTTTTTATTGTTTATTTTTAATATTTTAATCGATTGGTCAGCAAGATTCTGCACCCTTTTTTAATTTCATATTTCGAACGCTTTCTAACTTTCTGGTGCATGAATCTGACCGAGTTTCGGAAACAATGGGTTTAAATTTAATTTAATTATGTAAATGTGTGTGTACACATAAAAATCGCAAAGTCAAACAATCCACGGTTTTTTCCGCAAACTTTTTTCGCCGTGGAAAGTTGTTTCGTTCTCTCCAAATGAACGGGTATTCGTTAATTAATTTCAACAACTCCAAACGTTGCTTTGAGAAGACATATTTTATGTCCGTGGAGGCGAAAGGTAGTAAATAACTCTTTCGTGGATTTATTTAAAATAAATGTAATTGCATTGTTGTGCGAATCTAATAAATAACTTATTTCTAGAAAATATTTATTGTTGAATGTAAGAGAACATGTTTCGATTGAATAAAGAAATCAAATCAATTGTAGTTAAGCCAAGTTAAGCTGCAGCTGGTAAAACACTATTTCTTGTTAAAGTTTTCTTCCTGAAGTTATTTCATTATTTGCTGTCACGAGTTGTAGTGTTGCTATAAGTTACCACAAAAGCTAGGTAATAGATGATACTATTATGATGACACAAACACATTAGGAAAAAATCAGAAGAATAATAGGTAGGTAAGTGGTTATAAAAAATATATATATGATAATGGTCTACATGACTTGTGCATTAATTGCCTCTGAATAATACAAGTCAGCTTACTTTAAAAGTTTATGCCTACGTTTCTATTAATATATCAGCAGGCCAATTACATGAAAAGAATAGGTATGACGATTAATAATTAAAATAACGAAAAGTATTTCGTTATTTATTCATTCGATGAGATTAGTAAATCAAAATCGTAAACATATCAAACTTTTAGAGTAGCTTGTATACCTTTTGGTTTTAGATAATGCGTAATATTTGTTTAAAAGTAAAAAAAATATTAATGTATAGAAAATTTGTCTAAGAAACCATTTTGATAAACACAATATTTAATATAGCTGCCGAGTAAACCTACGCGTTGTATACAAACTACTTTGGCGTGACGTCATAACTAGGTAGCCGTTAGTATGGAAGGAGCATTTTTGGTGAGTCCAATTTGTGTGCATTTTCTAACTGTGATATCTCGGGCAGTTTTCATGCCATCGAAATAATTCTTTTACCGTGTTATACTCCGTCGCAGTACCACGACGCCAAATAAGTGCAAATCCCACTTAAAATAAATGTACATTAATTGTTCGTAATTTGTACGCCATTAAAAAAATTGTATGTTACGTATTTTTTAGTCTCAAAAAAATGCCGGTGTGGTACTGCCAGGGAGTATGCTCTGCCGCAGTACCACTCGTTTTTCTCACGAACCAGAGACAGTTTGCATGTTTTTTTTTCAGCTGAAAAAAATGTACATTAATTGTACGTTCTAGTATCGTACAAGAAAATGGCCAAGTGCGAGTCGAATTTGAGCTACAGGGCATTTACAATTTTCCAAATACAACTTAATAAATCGTCAACAAAAAAATAAGTTGGGGAGGAAAAGTTGTTGGATGGAGTAGATTACACGAATTGTATAAGCCTTACCGTCTTATACAATACAAATACAAAATTTATGGAAAAAATTTTTTAATCAAAACACTTTTTAAACGGACTAAAAAGTATAAAATAATTTCTCGCGTAAAGATTTATGAACCTATACAGAACTTTAAAACCTAAAAACGTGGGGCGCATTTTGTAAGATTTATCATCAACTAGCGGCCGCCCGCGACTTCGTCTGCGTGGAAAGTTTTTTGCTATCCCTTGGGAACAATACTTTTTTTTCGGAATGAAAGGTAACCTATTACGTCCTTCTCTGTACCTCTAACAACGTGTATATAAAATTTTATGATGATGACATGAAGGCGTAACAAACAAATAAACGGACTTTCGCATTTATAATATTAAAAAAAATGGTTTTTGCATGTGCCCCACATTTTTAGGTTTAAATTTGTAAAGGATTATAAATCTTTACGAGAGATTTATACCTCCTTTTTAGCTGTTTCAAAAACGTGTTTTTATAAAAATATTTTTTCAGTAAATTATGAAGTACTTATTTTCTGCTTTTTAGTCAACGAGCTAAAACTTAAAAAATGCACCATCTACCCAATGCGTGTGGTACTGGCATTGGTCATTATCGAGCGCACTGCAAGAGAAACGGTAAATGGGAATGCTCTGATGATTTGGCAAAAAAAGTGACGAGATCAAAATTAAATCAACAAATTCAATGTCATCTTCTAATGTATATTGTTATGTGAAGTTGTTGTTATTAAATAATTGAATGCAGTGTACTTTTTGTATTTGCATGATTTATATACCTACCTACGTCTAGGGTAGCTAGGTCAAACACTTAAATCTCATGCAATCCAAGCCAACAACTCTCCCATCTCCCCACAATAATGATAACGATCGAGGTGTATTTGAAAAACTGTAAATGCCCTGTAGCTCGAATTCGACTCACACTTGGCCATTTTCTTGTATGATACTAGAACGTATAATTAATGTACATTTTTTTCACCCAAAAAAACCATGCAAACTGTCTCTGGTTCGTGAGAAAAACGTAGTGGTACTGCGGCAGAGCATACTCCCTGGCAGTACCACACCGACATTTTTTTGAGACTAAAATACGTAACGTACAATTTTTTTAATGGCGTACAAATTACGAACAATTAATGTACATTTATTTTAAGTAGGATTTGCACTTATTTGGCGTCGTGGTACTGCGACGGAGTATAACACCTTTTACCAATTTTTCGAGAGGTATTTTATGTAACGTAAACAAAATGTTTTGACATGCCTATTGCGATAATCAGATGCAATTCGTCGTTCCACTGACTTGATATTGAACCTTATTCTCATGATTTAATAGTGTCACGGAGTGGAGTGAACATCGGCTGAATATCGCCATTGTTCTTATGTAAAAGTGGATGGATTATTGAAAACTACCATTATAATTATTATTAGAGTTGTCCTTCATAAGTTCTCTGCATCGGTTTCCCGGGTACTAAGACTAACCTTAGTGTCAGAAGTTGCTTAAAGTTAATATTTAACTTAGATAGTTTCAGAGTTAATAGTTTGCTTTAATTATTCCGACGCATTCTCGTTTGAGAAAACCAGGCCAAGTGGGTGAATGAACTTTGAAGTCTAGTGTTTTGTTCATAAACATCAAGTAAAGGTAGATTGAGGAGCTTGATGGCGCAGTGGTTTAGCGCCTGGTCCAGCGATTGCGGAGATTAAGCAACTTTAGCAAGGGTCGGTCATAGGATGGGTGACCAAAAATGTATTATCTGCAGCTCCTCTGTGCTTCGTAAGGCACGTTAAGCCGTTGGTCCGGGGTGCATTTGCAGTCGTTAACACCCACCAATCCACATTGGGTGGGTTATGGCCCATCCTTACGTAGCGTGTTGCCGTAATCTTTATGCCTGGCAGGAGGGCTAGGAATTGCAGTGTTGATATAATGACATCACCAAAAAAAACTGTAGCTTATTTTTTGTTCTTAGATGTTATAATATAGGTTTATAACTTAGAATAATAACGCCTAGAAGCCGCGTCTGAACCAAAACATAAGAATAAACGCGTGCCATTTTCATTATGCTTGTGTGCGTAAGGTGTATGTATCTACGCTCTTCTAACGCTATGTATTAGAAGAGGGAAGATATACAAAACTTAGCCATATCTGGCTAAGTTTTATTTGCGCGTTTTTCGTGCTTGCAATAGGTTTCTAGGCGTTATTAATTTAAGGTTTATAAGTTACTAGTTTCCGCCCGCGACTTCGTCCACGTGGATATAAGAGAAAATCTTTAGGGAACCTTCAACCAGGATCCGACCAGCCGTTTTTACGCGATTAGGCGGGTCACCACCAAGCGCGCTGCCTCGCGAGGCAAGACGTTTGCTAAGACGCAAGACGCAAGGCGTTTGTCACACGAGGCTCGCTCGCTCGGTGGGGACCCGCCTAATCGCGTAAAAACGACTGGTCGTTCCCATTCCCGTTCCCGTTTCGTCCCGCTCCCGTTCTCATTCCCGTTACCGTCCCGTTCCGTTGTCGTCCCATCCCGTTGCCGTCCCGTCCCGACCCGTCCCGTTTCCATTCCCATTCCCGTTCCCATCCCCGTCCCGTTCCATTCTCGTCCCCGCTCTCATTCCGTTCCCGTCCCATCCCATCCCGTTCCCGTTCCCGCTCTCGTTCTCGCTCCCGTTGCCGTCCCGTCCCGTCCCCGTTCCCGTTCCCATCCCCGTCCTGTCCCGTTCCCGTCCCGTCCGGTTCCCGTCCCGCTCCCGTTCCCGTTCCCATTCCCACCCCGTCCCATTCCCGGCCCGTCCCATTCCCGTTCCCGTTCTCTTCCGCTGCGTCCAGTTCCCATTCCCGTTCCCTTTCACCCCGTCCCCTGGGGCTGAATCATGCATGTCCACCGAGTTGGACTTCAAAATGAATGTCATTTTCGCAATCACCATCCCATAAAACCTCAAGAACGTCATCCATATATAGTATTTTATGATTACTTACCCCATTTACCACATAAGGTGTTGATTTTCAAAACCACAAAATATATGTTTGACTATTTATTTTTAGACGTAGGTACTCCTACGAAGTTTAAAATTGTAATGTCTATTTTATATTCTTTTTCCATACAAAATTTGAACCCCATTTTCACTCTTTTAGGGGTTAAATCATGTACACAGTGTTGGACTTTAAAATAAATGTCATTTTCGCAATCACCATCCCATAAAACCTCAAGAACGATATCCATATCGATTTTTATGTTTACATACCCCATTTACCCACTAAGGGGTTGATTTTCAAAATTACCAAATAATATATGTTTGCCAATTTATTTTTAGACGTGCTCCTACGAAGTTTAAAGTGGTAATATCTATTTTATATTCTTTTTCCATACAAAATTTGAAAACCCATTTTCACCCCTTTAGGGGGTTAAATCATGTCCACCGTGTTGGACTTCAAAATAAATGTCATTTTCGCAATCGTCATACCAGAAAACCCCAATAACGACATCCATCTCTATTTTTAGGTTTATTTACACATTTCACCCCTATTTCATCGCCATAGGGGTTGAAGTACTAACAATATCAATATACGTTGCGTTAGATTTTATTCCATAAGCCTTTACTATAAATTAAGTCATTTTTTACTTCGAAAATGAAGGATTTTTTCCATACACAACTTCATACCCCTTTTCACCCCTTCGGGGGTAGAATTTTGAAAAACGCTGAGACCCGTATTTATTAATTTTCAATCTTCAGCCTAAACACAAAATTTGAAAATCCTAGCTTCAAAACTGAGGGACTTTCATACAAACTTTCATCCCTTATTTCACCCCCTTAGGGATGGAATTTTCAAAAATCCTTCCTTAGTGGATGCCTACACTGTATGAGGTATCTGTGTGCAAAATTTCAAGTCTCTAGGTCCAGCGGTTTGGGCTGTGCGTTGATAGATCAGTCAGTCAGTCAGTCAGTCAGTCATTCAGTTTACGATTTTATATATTAAGATTAGTCGCCTATAAAAACACCCATAGAGTAAAGGTTGATGCTATGCTTATCTGCCGGAAGCCACTTCCTGGAAACTACAGTCTAGCATAATCGACTGTAAACAGTATGTTAAGTTTGCAGTCCTATCAAAATATTATCTCGTAAATACTGGGATACAATGAGCTTTAGAATAATAACAGCTAGAAGCAGAGTCTTTGTATGTAAAATGAGGCGAAAAATACTAAACCAAAACGACTCAGTTTCCAGATTTATATATTTCATACGTTACCTAATCTTAACTTTAAATCTTATAAAATAGTAACGAATCCCCTTAAAGGTAGGGAAATAGAAACTTTTTAGTTCTTATAACTACAATTAGGTAACGTATGAAGGATAATAATCTGAAAACTAAGCCGTTTTGACTCAGTTTTCACAGTGCACTTTGTAAGAAACTATCGTTTTAGGTTGTTATTGTTATAAGCAATGAACGAATTACTAATGGCTTTATGGATAAACTATTTCCAGTTGAGGGATAAGGGATTGTCCATTATAAGAGTAATTAGTTACTGTTGTTATTTCCTATTACTAGCGCTGTTTCGAATCGCTCTATAGCTGCTCCATAGGAAAAGCGTTAACTCAGAAATAAAGACGATGTCCCAGCGTTGCCCCAGTTTCATTTTATTTAATTACTTTCATAATTAAAAATGCTAATTACATTTTATTTAGGTATAGTATCAGTCAAGAATTGTTTTATATTAAGAAAAACAATTACAAAAACATTAAGTTGTTTTCTGAAGTATTTTGTGAAAAATATGTAAGTAAATAGTACTATCATGGTAAAAAATTGTGATTTAAAAGCGTTTTAACTTAAAAATCCCACTTTTTAATGCAGAAAATAATTACTAATCTGATTCTAGAGTAAAATACCTACTCTGATATACTACTTTGATTAAGACGCGATAGACTTTCATTTTTTGAGAATGGTGAGGCAAATGACATAGGCGCGATGGGACATGTCCTTTTTTGCACCCGTTCTTCCTGTCAGCTTAAAAAGTCTGGAATGATATAGACGATTAAAAAGCCCTTAATTTTTAAGTTTATTTAAATAAATTTATTTTGACTTTAATAAGGTACAAAATCCTTAAGTAATATAGGTCCTTAAGTAGTTTAGTATAGGTACCTACATCAAAAACAAGTACCTATTTACTTATCTTATTCATAGTTGGTCCTTTGACCTAACGACAAAAAGATACATTTCTGTAGAAAACAGAAAACATCACTTTATCTGAATCTTTCACAGAACTACGGATTGAAACCACGGTATAACTTGAATTATAATATTTTTACGATTTAATCTCAATTTTGTTAATTAACTTAGCATTAATTTAATTAAATTACTAAGTCTATCGTTTAAAGATTAGAAGTTGCTTCTAAGAAATACTGGTGACAGAAACTTGGAGAGGATTCCCAATCTGTCTCTTCGTTTATGTTCGCTGATAAAAAAAACCGGCCAAGTGCGAGTCGGACTCGCGTACGAAGGGTTCCGTACCAAAAAACGGCAAAAAAAATCAAGTTTGTTGTATGGGAGCCCCCCTTAAATATTTATTTTACTCTGTTTTTAGTATTTATTGTTATAGCGGCAACAAAAATACATCATCTGTGAAAATTTCAACTGTCTACCTGTTTTCGTTATTAATATCGAGCAAAAAACGGCAAAAAAAACACGTCTGTTGTATGGGAGCCCCCCTTAAATATTAATTTTATTCTGTTTTTAGTATTTGTTGTTATAGCGGCAACAGAAATACATCATCTGTGAAAATTTCAACTCTCTACCTATCACGGTTCATGAGATACAGCCTGGTGACAGACAGACAGACAGACAGATATACAGACAGACAGCGGAGGTTTAGTAATAGGGTCCCGTTTTTACCCTTTGGGAACGGAACCCTAATTAAATTGCCAATGTATTCTCATACACAGAGGCTCTCATATCTTCTATGATGATAAAGATACTTCAGTTACTTGTTATTATTTAAATTATGCTCTTGACGGCCAACTATAGGCAATAAAAATATTTATGACCAACAAAAAACAAAAATAACAAAACAAATTAAAAAAAAAACAACAATTAAGTCATTAGGAAGGAAACTGATACTTATAATACAGGCTCGGCCTAGTTTAGGTATCAGTACATTGTATACTACCTACTCGTTAATAAGTAATAATCAACATCATACTTACCAAACTATAATTTTAAGTTCCAAGTTTATGGTTCATGTATCCTGTCAATCACTGCCGCACACTATTATGACCAGTACGATGCAAATTAGCGCTCACTTTTCTGCGTACCAACAGCGTTGTGTGAGTTTTTTTTTATTTTTTTTTATGTATGGACTGTCTGCGCGTTTGTCCTCACTTTCACCTGATGGGAAGTGATAAGGAGGACTAAGATGGAGCACGCACAGTCAGTAAATGCCTATTTACCCTGGCTTTAAAGACGCCCAAGTTATATTGTTCGGGGAATACAGACGCAGGGAGGTCATTCCACATCTTAGCTGTTCGAATTAAAAAGTTGGAACCGAAGCGTTTCGTGCGGGTATGTGGAATGTCAACAACATAGGGATGGTAAGCCGCCCTGCGCCTGGTAGTCCGAAGATGAAACGGGGAAGGAGGTATGAGGTTGTGTAACTCCTGAGCACACTCCCCGAAATGTAACCTATAGAAGACCGATAGGCAGGCTACCCTTCGTCGGTGCTCTAAACTTTGAAGCCTTCGGTGGACTGTGAGTGTGCCCGTGGCGTGTTGTAGTAACAAGTTTGCGGCAGCGAGCGACCGATATTATTGTAAAAATTGTCAGATTACCCCCTGTTCCACATCATTTTGCTGATAATTTAATAAGTTTGTTCTATGGTATGCAAATTATATTTTCATTATTTATATTCAATAAACTATTTGATTTGATTTATGATTTTCTTGGACGTTAAAAAAAGTATCTTAAAAGTTACTTTTTTTTCGTTAACAGAAATGATCGCTTAAATCGTCGTAATTTAGCCGATTCTTATTATTTTCACTAAACACATGTGGCATTAGTTTATTCAGTAGTTTAAGTAGTAGTTAAATAGTTAGTATTTTAGTGTTTAAACATTTGTGCATATACAGTTTTAATACAATCATTAGCATTCATGGTTGTGAAATAAATTAAAAAAACCGGCCAAGTGCGAGTCAGACTCGCGCACGAAGGTTTCCGTACCAAAAAAACTGCAAAAAAATACGTTGTTGAATTTGAGCCCCCTTAAATATTAATTTTATTCTGTTTTTAGTATTTATTGTTATAGCGGCAATAGAAATACATCATCTGTGAAAATTTCAACATTCTAGCTATCACGGTTCGTGAGATCAGATACAGCCTGGTGACAGACAGACAGACAGACAGACGGACAGCGGAGTCTTAGTAATAGGGTCCCGTTTTTACCCTTTGGGTACGGAACCCTAACAATATTAGTATGAAAAATTAAAAAAAAAAATCTCCATACAATACGGCAATTTCAAACTTAAACCCCTAATAATATGTACTTAATGTAACTAAAATAGAAAGTAAACAAACAAAAAAGACACATACTATTTCTTCTCACTATTATCAAAAATCTATATCTTAAGATAAAGAAGAGTGTTAAAAGGACGAGAAATGTTGCTGCATCAGCTGGATTCGAGCCAGCGACCTCTCAGAGTTCCGGTGAGTGCTCAAGCAACTCAGCTACCGGGACATTTGTTGAAATCATGAAATGTTTACGAGTTTTTACTTCGTTTATTACTTGTAGTATCTTCTTCCTCTATTATTTATCTTCCTTAAGGCCCCTATAAAGGGTGCATTTGAAATCACTCACCAAATTTTAAGGATGTGTTCAGTCCATGAAACTGAACAACTTTCTCTTAGAAACATAGGGTCAAATATGTAAAATAAAAATTGACTATTCATACAAATCAAAGAGATCACGTGATCAGTTTAGTATGGGATGACCAACATTTTTTGGCGTATTTCGACCCATGTTTCATGGAGAAAGTTGTTCAGTTTCATGGACAGAACACATCCTTAAAATTTGGAGAGTGATTACAAATGCTCCCTGTATACCTTAAAGTGGCACCCTCATTTTAATTAAATTTATTACTCGCTAAATACAAAATATATTGAAAATTCCCATGTACTGATTGAAGTTAAGGTTTTATAGTTCAAACAATAACCTGAGTAAAATATATTTAGTTGTAGTAGTAGGCAAAAGTGCCTAAAGTGGTCACTTTTTTTCTCTTTTGCGTACTACTACTACAACGAATTATATTTAGAACCTTAGCTTCAATCTATACATGTGAATTTTCAATACACTATGTACTTGGCGAGCAATAAATTTAATTAAGATGAGGGCACCACTTGAGGGATATAGTCGCCTTAAATGAATAGTGGCACAAAAGGACAAATTTAAAAGTTTACACAATGATAATTGTTTGATTAAGAATTCACGTTTTATTATATGCAAGCTTGTATCCGATAAAAAAACATAACATCCGAGTCATTGTAGAGGTGTGCTAAATGTCGAACCATGACAAACAAAAAATTAAAACACTATTGAAGGAAAAGCACTGTAGTTTATTTACAAGCCTTTTTGCTTTTGTCATAATAGGCTATTTGACTAATTTTAGAAAACCATTTTAAATTATGCCTTATTATATAATAAGCGCACCACATTGATATTTTAGGAAAAATCTATGTATTTAATAAAAAAAAACAGTAAAGTTTAAAATTTTAAAACCGGGCCAAAAAAGCTATGGCGCTGGACACGTGACTTGTTGACGTCACAAGCCTGTAAACATTTTAATATCCTTAGCCATTTGACAGCCATCAATCGCGGATCCTTAGTCTATGGTCGTGTCAAACGCCTGAAGCCTTATATATTTACAGGCAAGTGACGTCATCAGTCATCTTAGAGCGTTTTCGCCACAGAAAAAAATTCATAAATTATTGCATTTTTCTAGGTGAAATTTATTAGTTAATAGACTTAATTTGGTCTTTGAAATAGTTAAATATGTTTTTTACGCCAATATCTGTAAGAATGACCACAATTTGTAGTATATTTTCAGTGTTGTCAAAAACCCTATTATGCTAATTTACAAAGTAACAGTTATCTAAATAATTACACCTGAACTTTAATCAAGCAGATTTTTGGTCAATTACCGGCTTATCATCCATGACATGACAACTGCAAAAGATTTTACTATAGTAGGTAATATTCTTTTTCCTTTACAATGTTTACAATAACAATCTTATTCAAACTAATAACATGGCAAATTCCTTCCTCTTCCCATTACATACCTATCTCTTTCTACTGAGTTATTTATGAGTATTCACAGTTAATGTGCCTCCTGGTGTTAGTTGATTTATGATTCTTGTTTAGTTTATGACTAGTTTAGCGGGAAACTTGAAATTTGTGTTGTATTAAAATTCATTAGCACTGTTGAACGGTAACGTGGTCTCGTGGGCGTATGTAAGGTTCGATGGATGTACGTATGTTTAAAGTAAGGTAGAATTAGCAATTATAGTTGTTAATGGTTTACCATTTAAAAAAGTTGTTCATTGTCATCTTGTTCGAAAAATGTGTGTGAACTATCGGCATTTTAACTTTAGGGATTTCGAACTAACGGATATTTAATAATCGATCTTTCAAGTTTCAGTTTATCAGATATCGACATTTAGGATTTTCAGTATTTTGAAAATTGGTGCATTATATGTCGATATTTCGGTCGTATGCATAGAAATAGAATGCAGCGAAAATTTTTCTATGTCTATGGTCGTATGTGTTATCAATTTTCAGTATTTTAATATATACCCAAATCGACGCGTTGTTTTGGCATTGGCAGGTCTATTAAGGTGCGTCCAGATATGTTCTTTTGCCCGTTCCGTACCTCCGTTCCGATCGGCGTCGCGATTAAAGAACGCTAGTCTGGACGCATGTTCGGGACGGTGCGGAGGTACGCCGTCTCGATCGCCGACAGGTACGCTCCGATCCATCGCGTGTCGGTTTTTTCGCCCCGTTCAAAGGAAAAACGGAACGGAGGTACGGTACGGTGGTAGTCTGGACGTGATCGCGGCGTCCGCAGGTCGTGACTATAAATAGTGAATAGTATAGTCAAATTAGATAGAATTTGCAAAAAGATTAAATTTAATTCGTGTATTTTTTTTATGAAATCATTAAAAGACATGAATACACATATCATAGGGGATTCTCAGAAATCGTGAAAAAATCTTTAGGGACAATAATTATTCAAGCTGGGAGAGTGCAGTGAATTTTCGTTCTTAGAAATTTTCTTTCTTTCTTCTTGAAAAAAAAATTACAAAAATTCCAATATGGCGGCCAACTTTTTTTTTGAGGGCCGATTTGGATGAAACTCGGTTTTTGGTACTATTTTGACAACAAAACAGCAACGCAATGCTAAAAATATAAAAAATCCAAGATGGCGGTCAACTTTTTGTTTGTGGGTCGATTTCGATGAAACTCGGTTTTAAGTACTATTTTGACAAGAAAACAGCAACACTATGTAAAAAATATAAAAAATCCAAGATGGCGGCCATCTTTTTTGTTTGTGAACCGATTTCGATAAAACTCTGTTTTTGGTACAATTTTGACAAGAAACAAAAAGGTTGGCCGCCATCTTGGATTTTTTATATTCTTCACAAAGTGTTGCTGTTTTCTTGTCAAAATAGTACTAAACACCGAGTTTCATCCAAATCGGCCCTCAAACAAAAAAATTAGCCGCCATCTTGGATTTTTTATATTTTTCACAAAGTGTTGCTGTTTTCTTGTTAAAATAGTAACAAAAACCGAGGTTCATGAAAATCGTCCCACAAACAAACAAATTGCCGCCATCTTGGATTTTTTATATTTTTAACATTGCGTTGCTGTTTTCTTGTCAAAATAATACAAAAAAATCGAGTTTCATCTAAATCGGACCTTGAACAAAAAAGTTGGCCGCCATCTTGGATTTTTTATATTTTTTACATTGCGTAGCTGTTTTCTTGTCAAATAGTACCAAAACTCGAATTTCATCGAAATTGGCCCACAAACAAAAAAGTTGAAATCGGCCCAAAATTATCGCGGCAACATTTTATCTGATTTAAGCAAGCTAGTTATGAAATGATAGGTAATTAAAATTGTAACAAAACGGAAAGAAACTGTTGTTTTAGGTATTATATTTAAACGTTAACTTGACTTAATAATAATAATAATAATAATAATAATAATAATAATAATAATAATAATAAAATAAAAAAAAAACAAATAATAATAATAGTTTATTTATTAGATAACAAACATATACACATAATTTATGAATCTCTGCGTCTGTTGTAGTAAAAACTGTATTACAGACCGCAGTGACTTCCCCAATTATGACGACTTCAATGTTAATACCTAACAGGAATGGTGCTAACTCGGAGGAAACTTATATTCATGTCTTCTAATGATTCCAAAAAAAATTACAATTACACGAAATACTTCCAATCCTTTTGCTAATTTGACTGGACTACAAGCGTAATATCTGAACGCACCTTAGATAAAAACAATTGCGATAAGAGGACGATGTTCGTCACACTGCGTGACACTATTAACTCGCGAATAAGGTTCAATATCAAGTTAATTGAATAACGAATTGCATTTGTATTGTTGCGTGAAACTACTCGCAAACTGGCTACAATGCTGACTAGCTCGGTTTATCCCGAGATTGCCTGAACATAATGTTAATGTGTGCATGGGGGGTACGTATCAGAATGTCTAAAGTTAGAATGTCTAAAGTTAAAATGACAAAGTTCAAAATGTCAAAAATTAAAATTCAAATGGTTCTAAATGTCGAAAATCATTATGTCTAACTTCAAAATAGCAAAATTCAAAGTATCAAACGTATCAAATACTTGAAAGTTAAAATATCAATGGTCATTAAGTCTAAGTTCACGATGATTTATTTGAATGGGGAATGTCTGAAAAAAATCAAATTAGCTGAATATTTTTCTATGGGTAGGAATAAGTTTCAGAATTTTCGGTTGCGAGAAAATTTTTAAAAAATGAATGTCTCTTCGTCTTCACAAATGTACGAAAGTAACAGCAGAATGGAAATTATACCTTTGCCACAACTTGTCACAACCACAAAGTTTTGACATTTTGTATTGAAACTTTTTTTAATACCATGTTGTGGTTGGGACAGGTGGTGGCAAAAGTATAATTTCCATTCTGCTGTTACTTTCGTACATTTGTGAAGTCGAAGAGACATTCATTTTTTTAATTTTTTCACGCAACCGAAAATTGTGGATCTTTTTCCTATTACTATGGGAGCTTATTCCTACTTATAGAAAAATATTAAGCCAATTTGATTTTTTTCGGACATTCCCCATTGGGTTGGATCTTAAAACGAATTGCCTACTTTGAGGTTAATTGAGTCTGTGGAGGTGTCTTTAGGCTTCGCCTAAAATGCTTTATGGCAAATTTAGCTGCCGGAAACGAGTCTAAACTAGTCTACTGGGACTTAGAAACCGTAGACCGCAGGTCACGAGATAGGTGCGAGGAGCGCAGCGACGAGCATGTGAGGTTGACATGAACCTAGTGCGCGAGCCGAGCAAGCGAAGCGAGTGTGCCACGGTAGCGGCCGTCGAAGCGCCAGAAAAAAATCTATTTCAAAGTCAATTGGTGGGTTTTGTTTGCTGGCTACTGAATCAGTGACTGGCACCGGCTACCGAATCAGGGAGTGGCGCGGCTATGTTGATGTGCGGCGGAGGCACAGAGGTTAACACGCGGTTATTTAACCTAATTAACAAGATACCTAAATGAAAGAAAATAAGTAAATTCTATACGTCATTATATGTATTTGGACTATTAGATATTTTAAGTTTTGATCATTTGAACTTAGACATTTTAATTTAGGACTATCTGACCGTTTGACATTTTCCTTTTTGACATTTTGAACTTTTTACATTTTAATCGTTAGACATTCAAAATTTTGACATTTTGAACTTTGCCATTTTAAGTTTAGACATTCTAACTTTAGACATTCTGATACGTACCCGCATGGGTAATGGCAAAATGTAAAAAATTTGAATGTCTAACGATTAAAATGTAAAAAATTCAAAATGTCAAACGGTCAGATAGTCCTAAATTAAAATGTCTAAGTTCAAATGATCAAAACTTAAAATGTCTAATAGTCCAAATACATATAATGACGTATAGAATTTAATTATTTTCTTTCATTTATCTTCCGCCGCACATCAACATAGCCGCGCCACTCCCTGATTTGGTAGCCGGTGCCAGTCACTGATTTAGTAAAAATCCACCAATTGACTTTGAAATATATTTTTTTCTGGCGCTTCGCCGGCCGCTGCCGCGATACGCTCACTTTGCTCGCTCGGCTCGCGCGCTGGGTTCATGTCAACCTAACATGCTCGTCGCTACGCTCCTCGCACCTATCTCGTGACCTGCGGTCTACGGTTTCTAAGTCCCAGTAGACTAGTTTAGACTCGTTTCCGACAGCTAAATTTGTTATAAAGCATTTTAGGCGAAGCCCAAAGACACCTCCACAGACTCAATTAACCTCAAAGAAGGAGATTCGTTTTAAGATCCAACCCAATTCTAATAAATCATTGTGAACTTAGACTTAATGACCATTTGATATTTTAACTTTCAAGTATTTGATACGTTTGAAACTTTGAATTTTGCTATTCTGAATTTAGACATAATGATTTTCGACATTTTAAACCATTTAAATTTAAATTTTTGACATTTTTAACTTTTTCATTTTAACTTTAGACATTCTAACTTTAGACATTCTGATACGTACCCGTGTGCATGCATGGAAAACTGCGATTAGTTCTAGTCTACTTTGTATTTTATTTTATAGTTTTACAGGAAACTTACAGCTATATTATTAATAAATTAATATATAGATACAGAAGGCCATTTACAAGTTTCCACATATAGTTCATTGATTAATCATAAGTAGACGGGAAAAAAGAGATGGTAACAATTTAGGTCCTAACTTCAATTACTTTAGTTTGACTCGAAAAAACATTTAGCACGTTCGCGCCTTAGACGATTTTAGGCGATGAAAGTGGAAAATTATTATTGACATTGACATCTATCATAGACAATATTTTTTTATTGACATTTGTAAACTCTTTTTTTAAGGCGAAGGAAATAAAATCATAAAGCCTTTGTATTTGTGATTGCCTTTATTTTTTTGGTTTTAATTCTGTGTCTTTTTGTTTTTTGTAACTTTATGTAATTTAAAATAGCTTATTGTACCTAATAATATATAGAATCATTTTAATAATTGTTGGCTGAATGGGAGGAGATGTTACTAATTAAGACCTATAAATGTACCCCAATCATAAGCAAATAAATTATTTCTATTTCTGTTTCTATTTCTAGACGTAAGGCTGATGTAAAAAAAGGTCAAGGTATTTTATGACAGTAACAAATTCATGATTAAAGAAAGATACTAGAGTTCGCTTCTTATATTTCAAGACAAAATAGTAACACCTGTATTCACAATTACTACAACGCGATTAAATTGACTATTAAATAGACAGTGATCCGCTGCTGCAACTACAATGGAGAATGTATGGCAAATTATATTCTTACAGGTTTAAAATTGTTTAAAAAACAAAAAACCGACTTCAAAAAACCTACCTCTAAAAAGCAAGAAATAATATTCGTAATAAGAAAAACACGTCTATTGAAGTCGGGTGGGGCTGGAGTACAAATTCCTTTTTTTTATTCTAAAAGCCACACCCGACTTCAATAGACGTGTTTTTCTTATTACGAATATTATTTCTTGCTTTTTAGAGGTAGGTTTTTTGAAGTCGGTTTTTTGTTTTTTTAAACAATTTTTTATTTTTTTATTTTTAGTGAATGTAACTTTTGTATTAGGTAGTGGTAGTAGTAGTAGTAGAAAAATCGGCTCAGCCAAACGTGAGTTAATCGCAGAGAAACATACATACATGCGGGTCAAACTGAGAACCTCCTTTTTTTAAGTCGGTTAAAGAACTACACTTAAGATATCCCTTTTCCAACAAAAAAATAATTATCTTATTCAGTTCATAAACAAAGAAGTTATACGACTGCTCATCGAGGTAGTTCACACAAAATCATACTATTTTCGTACTTTTTTCAAGATTACATGAAAAGTACTGAACCGATTTCAAAATTTTAAAAAATGGGACCAACTTGGGAGTTTACCTAATGTAATAACGTTTGAATCATTTCAATCGGTTCAGCCGTCTTCGAGTAATCGGTGTACATACAAAAAACAAAAAAAAAAAAAAAAAAACGAGTCGAATTGAGTACCTCCCTCCTTTTGAAGTCGGTAAAAATAGTATTACACGCTGAAATTTTAATCATTTGGTTCCCACCGTGGGGTGGTTCCACTCATGATTACAAGCAACTTTTACTATGGGGCCAACTCTCCTGCTCGCAAAAAAAATCAGCTGTTCCTTACAAAAGTGCAGTGCGTTCGCATAGTCAAGAATCATTTGAGTATTGTTCTTAAATATATTATGGGTGTAAGTCTGTGTGTATAGTGCCGTTGCACTAATCAAATAATTCCAATACTTATTCACTTCTCAAGCTTACGCGCTCACTAGACATGAAATAAAACACTTTTTAACGGATACTAGCGCGGTTTTATTGAATGTACTTTGGTATTTAGTTGGTATTTGGTTTGATTTTTGGTTTTTCCCGACGTTTCGGCACCTTTGCAGCTGCCGTGGTCACGGGGGACTGAAGCTACCCGTGAGCCTACCCTCAACTCAATAAAACCGCGCTAGTATCCGTTAAAAAGTGTTTTATTTCAATTCCAATACTTACTAAAATCCAATACTTACTAAAATCAAATAATTCCAATATTCTATGAATTTTCATCACAAAGAGATTTTAGAACAATCAAATGTGAACAAAAACACAGACTGATAGTTTGACTTCCGTCAAAGTTCGTGTGTACTTTACGAGCGTATTGAAGGCGATTAAACTTTGAAACCAACAATGGCGAATTGTAATACGAAAGTCTAAATATAGGATTTAGTTCGGTCCATAACATTCACTGGAAGCGAACATTGTGCGCAAACTTTTGAAAGGATCAAATAGCAAAAGTAATGTAAGTATAACTGTAACATATTTGATTGAATCAGGCGTCACTTGGGGGAAGTCCCAAACCATTTTGAAAAAAAATATATGTAGCTTACTTCCGCAAACAATATATGCAAGATGCACCGCCTGCCCGCCCGCAAAAATATGCACATGCACACAACAAAATATCAGTGCACAAACCTACATTTAGCAAGACAGCAACACACCAACACACCTTGCACATTCACCAATTAGGCTACTCTACACGTGTTTCGCCCCAACCCGGAGCATCCTCAGGAGTTAGATTGTGCGTAAACCAACACCGAATGAATAACTACCGCCTCCGACACCGTATACTTATTTTTATAAGAATAATTCTTAAAAATAAGTATCTTATTAATAAAACACATTATTTAATGTATACCAATTTATAGTACACAATTTAAATTAAAAATCATTTTTTCTTTCTTTTTTCTTTTTTATTTTATACTGGCAACATTCTTCAAACGTTGTCTCACTCGGTGTGGAGTGGGGAGGACAATAAATACGGGCGGTGCATCTTGCATATATTGTTTGCGGAAGTAAGTTACATATATTTTTTTTTTCAAAATAACTGTAACAATTTTACGGCGTTGACATAATATATAGAATTCTAGATATTCATGGCTACATGGTTAATTATATTTTCTCTAATTCTTAATAATTTTATCTATATCTCTTAAATCAATTTTCTTAAAAAACTAGGCATTTAAAATGATATTGACCCTCCGTCGCAAATTCAATGAAAGATTCTACAAATATAATCAACTGCCTAAAACTAGGCGATAATCCACACGGTTCTTCGCCGTAAAAATCTACTGTTATAGTTATAGACAATCGCCTTTGAAAAAATAAATTTGTAAGAAGTGCCTGCGTATGTGTGTGTGTGTCTCTGTGTGTGTGTCTCTGTGTGTGTGTTTGTGTGTGTGTGTGTGTGTGTGTGTGTTTGTGTGTGTGTGTGTGTGTGTGTGTGTGTGTGTGTGTGTGTGTGTGTGTGTGTGTGTGTGTGTGTGTGTGTGTGTGTGTGTGTGTGTGTGCGTGTCAACTACTAAAATTCTCAAACTTGTTGAAGTACTTTATACAAGGTGCATTTGTAACCACTCTCCAAATTATAAGGATGTGTTCAATCCATGAAACTGAACAACTTTCTCCATGAAACATGGGTCGAAATACGCTAAAAAGTTTTAGTCATCCCATACTAAACTGATCACGTGATCTCTTTGATTTATATGAATTTTTTTTTTTTTACATATTTGACCATGTGTTTCTGAGAGAAAGTTGTTCAGTTTCATGGACTGAACACATTCGAAAATTTGGAGAGTGGTTATAAATACAACTTGTATAGGCCGTTAGAAATAGACAAAAACGAGGCTAAATTCGCAAAGCGTGATGTAATTCTGTATTTTTGGTATGTTGTATCGATCTGTTAGGGTAGTGTGAATTCAAATTTGCAATTTCGAAAAACTTGTGGAAACTGAGAAAATCGAGAAAAACTTGGACTTTTTTCACTATCTGCTCTCCAGAGCCAAAATTATGCGTTTTTTGCGAATGATGTTGTCTTATAAATTGTATTAAATTCCCTACAATTTGAGCCTAATTGCAGCTTTATTGACTCCATAGAAGCCAAGCTATGGAACTTCAAAGATGATCAATTTTTGACAACAATTGAAATTTTCAGGTTTTACTCAAGTATTTCGCAAAATATTAGCAAAACCACTTGCCTAATGAAGAAAAGCTACGAAAATATTTTGTTGTAAGTACATTTATATCTCTTTTATTGGAGCCCAAACGATAAGTTTTGGGCTCTAATAAATGTACTGCAAAATGTTTTCGTAACTTTTCTTCATAGGGCAAGCGGTTTTGCAAATATTTTGGGAAATACTTTAATAAAACCTGATATTTTCAAATGTTGAGAAAAAATTGTCATTTTTGAAGTGTCATTGCTTGGCTCCTATGGGGTCAATAGAACTGCAATGAGGCTCAAATTGTAGGTAATTTAATTCAATTTATAAATGTAGTTAATATTGTTTGCAAAAAATTCATAGTTTTGGCCCTGGAGAGCGGATAGTGAAAAAAATCCAAGTTTCTACAAGTTTATCGAAGTTGCAAATTTTAATTCACACTACCCTAACAGACCCATACAACATACCAAAAATGCAGAACTACATCACGCATTGCGAATTTAATGTCTATTTCCAACGGCCTAATATTTAAAAATGCCATTTGAAAATATTGAAACAATATTGTCTAAGGTAAGCGACTGTGATATAAGATTGGCGATCGCCCAAAAAGTTACCTACCTAGCATATTATCTGGAGTCTCAAATTTATAAGGCATACTTGCTATATAACAGACTTCGTTTGGAATCTTAACTAGGTACAGAAAAGCCAATAATTTAGGTAACTCCCAAAAGCACAGCAATGGTAACTAACAAAACATTGAAAACTAAATCTGCAAACAATAAAAAAACAGCATGCATCAAAAACCAATAGTATTGAAAATGTATATTTGTTTCCACAGAATTTCAAAACGAACACAAAACATTTAAAATTAATAACGTTAGTGTCGACATTAATGGCACAAAAGCCTTTTATTGAAAACAGGTTTCAAGGGATCATTTCATACCAATCCAATGACCTGAAAAAGCCAACGGCATAACAGTTTTCGTCCGCAAAGATATTACTTTTGATTCAGCGCGTGCCAAAAACCGTTTTCAACGCAAAAAGTGATACGAGAGAAAATTATTGTTATAAAAAAAATTACGTATCCGTATACTGCTGAGGTGTCCAGCAGCATTAGTTTCGTGAAAACCAACCCTGTTACTGAGTGATAAAATTGAAAATTGTTTGCGCACGCAAATTGACACATCATGGGTTATGTGCTAGTTGCTCAACAACTATTGTGGAGTTTGGGGAAACCATTTTGGACCCTATAGCATATAGAATAAAGTTGATATAAAATATTTTACGGATGTTTCTGTTTTATGGAAAGTTTGATACTCTATTTTACGTTTGAATAATCTACTTTCAGGCGTTGAAGTACGAGATTTAAGAATAATACGAGCGTCAAAGAATTTTGCAACCATTTAAAATTTTATAGATGCATTCAAGTTTTTTGGTTGCCTCTTCGACGTTTGTGAAAACATATAATAGATACCTAATCCTTACAAAAAATGGCACCACAATGTACAGTTTTTATGAACAGCTTCATATTATTTTTTGTAATTCTAATTTTTCGATACAATAGCTCTTTCTTAATTTAAATTAGATGTCAAATTGGAGTAAGACAGTATATTTTATAATGTGTAGTGTAGGTAAGAATAATGTAAAGTACGCAACTAATCCTAAGTAGTACTGAATTAATTAAAACCAGCTTAAGTGGCAGGCGATGTCGCGGTGAAACTGTGAAAGTAAAATTCTACTAAGGTAGAAAATCTAAAAAAATACATAGTATTTAGAACCATGTGTGCGTGTCATTAAAAGAATAAAATCATAGAATAGTTGTTTAGATTTTGTTTTATTTCTTTAAAAAGACACTAGCGATAGCAAAACGCTTCGATTACTCTATTTATTAATGAAAAATGTGAGTGCAGAAATTATGCTCCGCCAAGCATTCTGATTAAGGGTCCGTAATAGAAAAACATGGTTTGGCCCCCATTTTTTGTTTAGAAAACGTAAAATTGTAGCCACAAAAAACATACGACAAGCTAAAGTGATTTTATCACAATAGTCGTAGCCATCCGCGACTTCGTCTTCGTGGACACTAGGGAACCTTTGACCAGGATAAAGTAGCCTTTATGTTATTCCAGGTCCTAATCTGTCTGCCAACCAAATTTCATCCAAATCCGTTCAGCCGTTTTTCCGTGATTAAGTAACAAACATCCAAACATCTAAACATGATGCATAATCACCATTGTCTTTATGGTAGTTAATTACCGACTTCAAAAGGAGGGAGGTACTCAATTCGACCCGTTTTTTTTTTTTTTTTTGTTTTTTGTATGTACACCGATTACTCGAAGACGGCTGGACCGATTGAAATGATTCAAACGTTATTACATTAGGTAAACTCCCAAGTTGGTCCCATTTTTTAAAATTTTGAAATCGGTTCAGTACTTTTCTAGTAATCTAGAAAAAAGCTCGAAAATAGTATGATTTTGTGTGAACTACCTCGATGATCAGTCGTATAACTTCTTTGTTTATGAACTGAATAAGATAATTATTTTTTTGTTGGAAAAGGGATATCTTAAGTGTAGTTCTTTAACCGACTTAAAAAAGGAGGTTCTCAGTTTGACCCGCATGTATGTATGTTTCTCCGCGATTAACTCACGTTTGGCTGAGCCGATTTTTCTACCTAAATAATATACCTACATTACCTAATACAAAAGGTACCTACACTAAAAATCAAAAAATAAAAAATTGTTTAAAAAAACAAAAAACCGACTTCAAAAAACCTACCCCTAAAAAGCAAGAAATAATATTCGTAATAATAAAACACGTCTATTGAAGTCGGGTGGGGCTTTTAGAATAAAAAAACCGGCCAAGTGCGTGTCGGGCCACGCGCAGTAGGGTTCCGTAGGTACATTATACCATACAATATTTTAATACTGCTATCATTTTTCGTCTGAAAAAATAACTTTGTTTTTCACAGTGTTTGTATGAATGACAAAGTTATATTTGCGGTTTTGGAAAATGTGCTATATCTCAAAAACTGATTACTGTATCTCGTTCAAATCAATTTTCGTTGAAAGTGTTTATTAAGATCTATAACTCATATTTTTTTTAGATTTTTCACCCTCTTACTTTAAAAGTTAAAGGGGGGGGGGGACACACATTTTACCACTTTGGCGGCATATATCTTTCAAACGGTTGACTTTGAAAAAAAATAGTCTAAGAAACCTTAATGTCATTTTTAAAGACCTATCTATAGACACCCCACAAGTATTGGTTTGATGAAAAAAAATATTTTCAGTTTCAGTTCCATGTATGGGGAGCCCCCCTTAATATTTTTATTTTTTTATTTTTGTGTAAAAATCGTAAAGCGGTTCACAGAATACACCTGCCTACCAAGTTTCAACTATGTAGTCCTAATACTTTTGGAATAAAGTGGCTGTGACATACGGACGGACAGACAGACAGACAGACAGACAGACAGACAGACAGACAGACAGACAGACATGACGAATCTATAAGGGTTCCGTTTTTTGCCATTTTGGCTACGGAACCCTAAAAAGGGATTTGTACTCCAGCCCCACCCGACTTCAATAGACGTGTTTTATTATTACGAATATTATTTCTTGCTTTTTAGGGGTAGGTTTTTTGAAGTCGGTTTTTTGTTTTTTTAAACAATTTTTCATTCGCATACTAGTTGATTCATTAATTTAATTCTTATTCACTAGTTCAACTAAAAATAAGACAAAATAAAGTTTTTACTCTATTACTTATCTCAAAAGCTCGAGTTTTAATCGATTTTCAATCAATGCGAAATTAAAGTACACACGATATCAAATCATTAATAAGCAGTTGAACTGCGAAAATCGCTTTTATTAAGAAGGGCATAAATATGGTCTCAAGGTCAACATGTATTGTATAGACTAGTACGCTGATTATTTGTTACAAAATCAGTACAAGAAATATTCTGAGGCTGGAACCAACCAAGTAGGTATTATAAAACCTGTATTGGGCGGCACCGCTTTTCCTTAGCGAGAGGTACATATGCAATTAGACAAATAAAAAGAATTAACAAATATGCCTACAAACTATTGAATTTATTAGGCCTACTTACATATATTTATTTGTGTGTGTGTGTGTGTGTGTGTGTGTGTGTGTGTGTGTGTGTGTGTGTGTGTGTGTGTGTGTGTGTGTGTGTGTGTGAGTGTGTGTGTGTGTGTGTGTGTGTGTACTGCATGTATGTTTAAGTGCATTTATGAGAGGGTGTACCTAGATTTTACAAGTAAAAACCAGAAACCAGTAATTATGTTCAGACAACGTTTGCCTAACCCTACGATAAAATATGATCTTGGGATCGGTTATTTTAACCATTAGACACCATACCTTACAAATAAAGATTTATTTCATTTTATTTTTTATTTTTATACCAAACTAGAAGATCGATTTTGGAAAATCTTCTGTTTCTTTATATCCTAAACTTTTTAGAGCCTTAAGTTATGTTTTTTTACATTCTATAAATTGCATGCTGTAAATATTATATTTCGTTTGCATTTTCTTATAAAGGCGAGCATTGGGCTTGGAATTGTCGCTTAGCAAGAGCGGTTCTACAGACATGGATCGGAACTACTCTGTCCTGTCTTCTCCCCGACAGTAAATTCGGATTATATGGTAAAGTTTTAGGCAGCTTAAGAACTGAGGTTAATGTATATGTTAGGTATTGGAGTAAAATACGTCCAAAACCCTTATCGTTGTAAATATCGCGTTCAATATTTGATATATCGCTGCACTCGTGTGTCAGTCTGAAGTCTGAACTGAAGTAAATGAGGTAAAACTTGTACCAGCAATAGAGATAGTTCTTTTTAAAGTACCTCCACAAATTATTAGTCTAGCCTGTGGTTTAGCTAGTAGTTGTATCTTATATGGAATTATAATTTTATATGAACACAAACGTTTGAGACATGATATCAAAATTGCCCCTTTTTTCGCTTTAAGTAAAACAAATGTGAATTTAAGGTAGTATGTAAAGATTTATTAAAATCAAAAAGTCAAACAATTATAAAATGACATTGTCTTTTTTTAGCATTAGATAAAAACCTGTGAATATGTTAAAGTATGTAAAAAGTAAAAAAATATATATATATAATAAAAATTTATCATCGTTTAAAATTGAATAATATGCTTCAAAACTACATTTAAGTCTTAAGGGTGCACCGAGCCTCAACTAGTGCCACCAATCAAGAAAAAATAATACAATGAAATAACAATGGTTAACAAAATTCCGAAAAATATAAAAACTAGTATTAATTAAAAACTATTTTTGTATGCGTTAATTTTTAGATTAAATTATTCGTGTAGTAGTAAGTAAATAAATAATTAATCCAGAAATGTAACTTCAAAAACACATTTAAAACATAAAAAAACGCATACAAAATAGTTTATAACTAATACTAGTTTTTACACTTTTCAGAATTTTACTAAACATAGTTATTTCGTTGTAATCATAGAAAAATTTTCGCTGCGCATTATTTTTTTCTTGATTGGCGGCGCTGGTGGACGCACGATGCACTGCACCCTTAATAAGACTCCACTGTAAAGAATAAAAGCCTACTCAAACCTGACCGGTATCCTGTGCCGGTGGTGGTAACGGTATACCCGACCGATATCCCAACCGGTATTTTGTATGGCATTACCGCAGCTGTTGCGGAACACCTTTGAACAGCACGTTACCGCATACCCAAGGGGATATCGTTACGCGCCACCGGTACAGGATACCGGTCAGATTTGAGTAGGCCTTTAGAAACTGAGATATCAGCCGGGTGATTCCGAAACGAAACTCGCAACGCACTTCGAAAGTCACTTCAATATGCATGAGTTTGATATTTAAAATAAAATAAAATGTAGGTTATAATTTATCAATTGAAAATTAAAATTAGGCAACTACAGCAGCAACCTGAAATCTATTGCAATTAATAAATAGGTCTATTGTTATCTTATTTCTAACATCAAACTCGTGTGAAGTTACGTGAGTTTCGAAGTGAGTTTCGTTTCGAAATAGCACGGCTGTAACATTTCACTCATCACTAATTATAAACGTAAGAGAAACAGCGTTTAATTAAAAGCATGTTTTTCTTTAACTAATGCGAGCAATGTGAGTGCGACGACCGACTGAGACTGTTGCATATTTTAGTAACTTAGTATTTTCATCAGATCCCTTTATGAAAGAAAAGTGGAAAGCAAGAAAAAGAGGGGTGGGGGCTCGAAGAACTTATATGGAGCAAATTAAAGAGCTTGATGGCGCGGTGGTTTAGCGATTACAGAGGTTAAGCAACTTTCGCAAGGTTCGGTCATGGGATGGGTGACCAAAAATTTTTTATCTCGAGCCCCTTCGTTTTTCAGAAGGCATGTTAAGCCGTTGGTCCAGACTGCATTCAGCAATACGCATTGCATCCTCCTTATAGCCATGTTTTTTAATTGATTGCGATTATTGCTCTGAAAAATTTAATTTAATTTAAGTAAATTTTCAAAATTATATTAATACCTAATATTATTTTATCATGCATGATCAATTTGTACTATCATTAATATTTTAATTGTTATATATTTAATTCAACCGTTCATTGTATGCTATCATGGCAGGACATAGCCGAACAATATTGTGTTATGACATCTGTTTGTACCTATGTTTCACAATAAATGATTATGATTATAAAAAAAACACCCTTAATTATTTAAATGGCCTTCTGTATTATTTATACCTACCTTTTATTACTTACGTATCTCGAATGAAAGGAACGCGTTAAACCAAATAAAATGTTTATAGGTTTGTACGTAACGACTTGGTTCGAGGAATGTTGATGAATGCCAACGCGTAAAATACTGTTGCTAATACAACGAAACACGGCATACACAACCTTTCCTACAGACCATTAAAATCACACGAGTTACAAGTACGGCCAAAGTAAACAATGAAAAATTTCGCGCGCAAAAAATACCTCTGAAATAGAACGGGTGCGCTGCTGCTATAAAAACCTACCCGAGCAAACTCTGTAACGCTCCTGCCCAACGATATAAAATATGAAAGACTGGGCAAAATCCGCCCGAAACTCTCGAGCGCCTACTCGTCTACGCTCGTAGCTGCTCGGCAGGTTCCGTAGCGCCGTAGCGGCAGTTACAACCGCTACGCCGCGCGTCCCTTACGTAAAACGTGCTACTAGTCGCAGCAAAATCGGTGGCAGTGATCTAAATGTGTGTTTAAGTGATTTATTTTAAAGTGGGATAATCATCTAGTGACGTAATCATATGATGTGCGAAGTGACGTATCGGAGCAGTCGTGCCGCTGCGTCAGTTTGATGGTGTGGAAAAATGGTAAATGATGCTTCTTTGAAGGTTTGATTACTAGCCATATTTTAATTTTTCATAGTCATCGCGGATTTCGCTCGAGAATTTGGGCGAATTAGGCTATTTACTTTCGGCGTAATGAGTTTTTAATTCGCTTTTTAATGACTGTATAAGTAAGAACGGCGGTGAAATAATCGCGTGCTGTTTCGCAGCAAATAAATTTGAATTTATTACCCGGTTGAATTCGGATGTTGTAAATGCAGGCGATTGAAATGGCCATTTATATTCATAATATTTAAATGTCTAGGGTGTTGCATAACGAATGGGTTTATCGCGGTTCTCATGAACATTTCGTTGGTTTTCCAAAACCATAACATAAAACCTAACGGGATATTGTAATTCTTAAATATAAGGTAACATGTGAATGTTATTGAAATGGTAACGAAAAGTGTGTTACCAAAATATAACCGACTTTAAATGCTTTTTGATGAATTACAATAAGAAGTGATGTATTTACATTTTTTTTAATGGTTAGTATTAATAAGTTCACGTATTTAAGTTGTAAGTGATTTCTTAAATTCATCGAAGAATGAATTGTTCCTATATTTGGCATCTGATTTGGATAATAAATATTTAGTGCAAATAAATTAGTATTTAATATTTACTAGTGAAACATTTTAGCCAGTTCTTTAGTGATGAGGATTCCGGCTGTAGTGCGCTTCCACCTTCGTGGCCAAGCGTTATCCCGTTGTTCGTAAAAAAACGTAATAATGTTTCAAATCATCAGTGACGAAGTACCCACCTTTTACTAACATTTTAAAATTATTACTTACGTATACATATGTTTTGAGAATGTCCAGCACATGTCCAGCTTGAGAATCTTCCTGGTGGAGGGCTATAGAATGTAATATAAAATTAAACTATGGGTATTCATCAACATTCCCTGAACAATTATTTTACCGAGTCACCAATGAGATCGGCGAAATATTCTAGTACTTTTTACGTTTTCGCTGTAAGTCAGCGTTTTTAATCAATGTGAGGAAATACCATCGACATTCGAATGCAACAATTTTACAGATGTCTGTCAATCGATTAGAGAAATGTATGAAATGGAAGGGTTCAAATTATCTGGTTTAAAGCTATAAAATTAAAATTTAACTAGATAATGTGGACCCTGCCGATAAAGTTAAACCACTGATAGGGACCTACCTCAGAAACCCGGGGTAAGAGGTTTTTTGAAAATTCAATACTATTGACGAAAAGGCGGAATCCATGTAAATAAGGACGCAGGCGGTTGTTAGTGAATATTGTGTACACAACGACAACAATATATTGTATTGTTGACCTTTCAGGGTAATTTGAAAGTTACCTACTAGAATTACAGTGATTCACTTCTCTGATTATATCTTTTTCATGCTAAAAGTTGAATTGAAAAAAAATGACATTATTTTCTGTTCTAACTAAAGAATGAGTCATTTTAATAAATAGAACATTACATTAATTTGCTTAGAAAATGTTCAACTGTTCTGACCGAGAAAGTGTTCAATACAATATAGAAAGTGGATATATGAAAATCTAGCAATATGTAACGTATATACGTATGAGATGTATTTTTAAGTGAATATTAATGTATGTCATCCCAAGATGTCATCATTTGCGAATTCCTAGAACCTTTCAGGAGATTGCTTGATGAATATATTACTCGTGAAATTTGCAATTATTTGCACAATTGTCACGGTTTGGTTTTGTAAAAGCTCGTGATAATACATCCACTGTTTATTTCCGGTATTTTAGAAAATAACGGCATTTCATTCATGTGTCATCATAAACTTAAATATAAATTTGCATTGATACCCACTATTTGCCGATTGAATTTTTCAAAATCAACGTCTGAAGCCCCATATGACTCTTCTTTTGCCGATTTCATGGTTGGTTTGTCAATGATATTACCACCAAATACAAAAAATAACTAGATTTATGAACAACAAAAACTAAAAAAAAATATATAAAAATGTGTCACGAAAACATTACGCCATCGATGACGATTGGTAATATTACCCGTTTTGACTTACGCACGTTTGTTATGCAGGTAACGTTGTAATGAGTACATCGGTGGTTTTGGTAGAGAGGGGCTGTATCTCCAGCTACATGAGAAAGCGATAGGCGTAAAATAAAAACTTATTATGTTTTTAAAATCACGTTGGGTAAATATGACCCAGCGTCATTGGTGCCGTGGAAAGTGTTATTTTTCTTTATAGGTTTATAACATCAAATTGCAAACTGACTGTATTTAAAAATATTAAAACCAATGCATTTTCAACTTATGGACGGCATTTATTCGAAAAAGTTAATCTTAATTACGATCCATGGAGTAAAATAAAAAACTGCGCTCCAAATTGCCTTCGTATGAAGTAGATTAATGGATATGGATTACGATATTAGACTTTTACGTTTTGGGAACATTTTTTCACCTTTTTTATGTTCAACTTAAAGAACTTCCTTTGAGGAAAACACCCTATGAGTAATAAGATGTTAAACACAGATACATGATATCAAATCTGCTCCCACTTGCAGTCAATAAGTCTAATCCAACCGGTTGAGTCATCAATACCTTTCAAGTGATTAGAAATATAAGCTGCAAGCAGGTTTCGACACTAAGACCTAACTCCCAAGGTTCATTATAATGATTTAAATCAAAACGACTTTTGCCAGCTATTGGGTATGAACGCCTAATGAATTCAGGAAGGTTTTGCCTCACTGTGTTTGGCCAATCATGCGTGTACGTCAAAGGTCTTGTTATTATTAAAGTTATACCAACTGGTTTTACAATGAGAATTGTGAGAACTTTGGTGAACGAGCACTTCTCAGTTGTTTCGATACAAATGACAAAATGTATGGATAAAGTTAGGGATCGCGGATAAAAGTTTGCAGTGCTGTTTGTAAATTGAATACAAATGTATGACGAAGAATCTTGGCAATTTGTGTGTTTTGACAATATTTAGCTTTCGTCTTATAATTATTTTTGAGTAACTTTAAAAAAAAGGTGCTCGATGGCGCAGTGGTTTAGCGCCTGGTCCAGCGGAGGTTAAGCAACTTTCACTAGGGTCGGTCAAAGGATGGGTGACCAAAAATATACTATTTCGAGCTCCTCCGTGTTCCGGAAAGCACGTTAAGGCGTTGGTCGTTAACACCCACCAATCCGCATTGGGCCCGCATGGTGGGTTATGGCCCATCCTCCTTATCCACCCATAAGGAAGGCCTGTGCCCCAGCAGTGGGGACATTAAATTTGGCTGATGGTCACGGTCAACTTTAAAAAAACTTTAAATCATAGGAAAACGAATTCAAAATGCAAATTAATATTCTGTTCCACCAAAGAAATAAAACTACAATTCCTTAAAAAAAATTATATCCATTTCCGATGCATTAAAAAATCGATAAAAAACTTAGCCCGTATTATTAAAAATAACTTCCTCAAGAAAATTAATTTCACAAGTATAATGTTTCCCTGGGAAGTCGGCCGTGTGTCATTATCATTAGTGCTCATGACCCGCAGCACGGAAAGCGGAAATTGTATCGGAACCTATAATAGTATCGCAATTGAATTGGAGGCGGGCCCTTACTATTGTGGAGCGATTTTTCTTCGGAATTTTGTTGGAATTGAAATTTTATGTACCCAAAAAAAATTGGGATCTCAATCTGATCGAGTGACTTATCATGGTTTCACCATCTCTGAGATATCCGTATAGATATTTTAGTTGAAAATGATCTTTCTATAAAGGGTGTTAGTAGCACCCCAACGAAAACTTTCAGGCCATAGTAGACTCATGATTTTGATTTGAATCTATCGAAGGGGAATTTCCCGTCGCAAATTTTATGAAAATTTAAATGGTTTTTTATTCTTTTTTATCATGAGAATCTGTCTCAGTTCCATAGAACCTAAATTTACAGAAAACTAATTTAAAATATCAAAATTTTATGAACCCGCAATGAACTACTGTTTACCCGCGATATTATCAAGTTGTTACAAGTACATTGCTTCTCAACGAAAAATCAAAATCTCAATAACTATGCATTTGCGACAATTAGTTCCACAGCGAAAGTTGCTTATTTCTAAGGGTAGAATCATCCCTTAAAGTTTTCGCTAAGGTGCAACTAACATCCTGTATAGTCTTAGGTCTAGGTGTATGTGATACCTGCGTTTTTTCCGATTTCTATAACTCAAATGTTTAGTTATACACTTTAAAATCGGAGCGATATAAGGTGGAAACAATAGTACATTATGAAACAAGTTAGCTTAGGTTGCTCATTGCACACAGGCTGTGGGTTGCAGCTCGAGCCGCAGGCGAGGGCGTAACTCAGCCGAGTCTGAATGAGCAAAAGCTTACGAGTTTCATACGACGTTTTTTAACACATTTGCGAGAAAAATACATAGTAATTTACCACACAGCAACATATTCGACAAAAACAAAATATGTTAATTACGGGAAAAGGCGCGTAGGTTTTTTTTTTGTTTTTTTTTTCCACGCCCAATGCAAGAATATTTTGCGAACAAAGGAGTGAGTGAGCATACAGCCTACTTCAAAATTATAAATTTTAAATGATAAAATGTAATTTTTTTCATATTTTATAACAAAATATTGTCAACTATGAATAATTTGATAATAATAAATATTTGTTTGACTTTATTAAGGACTTACACATTTATTTATTTCAAAAATGAATATGAATTTTCAGCGGCATAAAACCTCTTTGTTGTTACTAAAAAAATAACTGTATTACCCGGTTAAATTGGGAATGCTCTGTTTACTCGCATAGAACTTGCAGTAAGGCACTAATTTAACTTTGTAGGGATAATTCATAACAACCTAGAGTATTATACATATATTATTGCACGCATTTGTTATAGCTCGGTTTATAGCCCTAAAAGCGATGTCTTAGGGCTCACTTTTACGAGCAAGTGTGTTGAAAATTATGTAATAATATACTGAAACAGGTTATAGTGTTGCTTAAACTGAACAATTTTCTCCAAGGAACATAGATCAAAAATCGAAAGAAAATTTGTACACCTATTTATACAAAATGTATTGGTCAGCTGACCGACTTACTATGGAAAGGCCAAAAAAAAGAAGAAGAAGATCACCTGTTTCAGTATTATTAAATAATTTGGTTCCATAATAAAAAATAAAAAAAATTCAGACCAAATTTCCATAGATTGTTGTCCATTGGCCAATTTTAATGTCCCCACTGTTGGAGCACAGGAAAGCACAGGCCTTCCTTATAGGTGGATAAGGAGGACGGGCCTTAACCCACCACTCGGGCCCAATGCGGATTGGTGGGTGTTAACGACTGTAAATGCAGCCGAGACCAATGGCTTAGCGTGCCTTCCGAAGCACGGAGGAGCTCGAGATAATAAATTTTTGGTCACCCATCCCATGACCGACCCTTGCGAAAGTTGCTTAACCTCCGCAATCGCTGGGCCAGGCGCTAAACCACTGCGCCACCGAGCTCCGCTTTGGACATTTGCGTTCAAAACAATTTTCTCACTGACCAAAAAAGTTGGTGTGCTTTTTTGCGTGTGGTAAAATTTGAGCAGTGAATTTATGCGAATTGCTGCGTCAGTTTGCGGTTTGCATTCCTGATTTTTTTTTATCATCAACAACGTGAAAATTTTATTGGGTGGGCAGTGCTTTTATATTATGTGTGGTTCACTGACATGATTTTTTTTTTTTATTTAACTGGACTGGCTGTCTGTATGATTTGACAGCTAAGTTTTTGTGCCTATTTGAAACGCCACTAGCGTGCGTCTAAAGAACTAATTTTGACGTACAATATGAAAATGGTTGCCGTGATGGTCTCTCCAGACTTCAAACTTTAGTACCATGTCCCTCACGCTATGCTCACGCTACGTCCTACAGCGCTAAAATGGCGGAAATCAAATAGGCACAAAAACAGTTTGACATATGCCTGTCCAGTGTAAATATATGCGGGTCAGTGGTGTGGTTTCATTTATAACAGGGATGCTAAAGAGCTCCATAGTAGGTATGAACCTCTATACAAAAAAAAGTTGGGAGTTACAAGTCGTGATAAAGTTTGGCCACATGATAGAAACTGATCTGTAGGCTGTTTCTAACTAATATTGAGCTGGGCCAAACTATCCTTACATACGGTTCCATACGGCGGCGGGTTGAATAGCGCAATTTTCCCGGCTCCATTCTAAAAACTATAACAATTCAGGATTAGCTAATAGGTCAAATGTGATATCATTTACGGATAAATCAATAATGTAGAATTTATTTCTGGTATAAAAAATGCAATTTATTACGCAGTTTCTGAAAAATTACACAATAACCAACATTTTTAAACTTTTTTATTTTATTTTAGGTATTGGCACTTGTTTCAGTATTAAAAAAAAAACTACCTTAAAGAAGCATTTTTCAGGTTAATTTGTTATATGCTTTTGTTATGCTAACTATATTTTATACAATTTGCGCCTAACCCAAGTAGTTGAGGTCCATTGTTTGCGGAGACACAGCTAGTCAAAAATATGCATTTTTTCACGAAATAAAAGGGGTTTCCGTTTCGTTCGGAAGCATTTCTCAGTTTTTTTGTTTATATTTCTGTAAAGTTAATAAAATTTTCTACAATTTGAGCCTAATTTAAGTAATCTAGGTTAACTGGTTGCAAAGACACAGCTAGTCAAAGATAAGATTTTTTCAATTAATTTCAATAAAAGGCCCATATTTAACCAGCTATGTCTCTGCAACCAATAGACTTAGACTACTAAAATTAAGCTCAAATTGTAGAAAATTTAATTAACTTTACAGAAATATAAACAAAAAACCTTAAAAATGTTTCTAAACGAAACGGAACCCTTTTTTATTTCGTGAAAAAATGCATATTTTTGACTAGCTGTATGTCCGCAAGCAATGGACCTAAACTACTTGAGTTAGACTCAAATTGTATAAAATATAGTTAGCATAACAAAAGAATATTACAAATTAACCCGAAAAACGCTTCTTTAAAGTAGTTTTTTTGAAAATACTGAAACAAGTGCCAATACCTAAAATAAAAAAACCAGCCAAGTGCGAGTCGGACTCGCGCACGAAGGGTTCCGTACCAAAAAACGGCAAAAAAAACACGTTTGTTCTATGGGAGCCCCCCTTAAATATTTATTTTATTCTGATTTTAGTATTTATTATTATAGCGGCATCAGAAATACATCATCTGTGAAAATTTCAACTGTCTACCTGTTGTCGTTATTAATATCGAGCAAAAAACGGCAAAAAAAACACCTTTGTTGTATGGGAGCCCCCCTTAAATATTTATTTTATTCTGTTTTTAGTATTTGTAGTTGTAGCGGCAACAAAAATACATCATCTGTGAAAATTTCAGCTGTCTAGCTATCACGGTTCATGAGATACAGCCTGGTGACAGACAGACAGACAGACAGACGGACAGCGGAGGCTTAGTAATAGGGTCCCGTTTTTACCCTTTGGGTACGGAACCCTAAAAATGAAGTTTAAAAATGTTGGTTATTGTGTAATTTTTCAGAAACTGCTTTTGAAAGTTAAATTTTTTGAAAGTTAAACTTTCAGAAACTTAAATTGCATTTTTTTATTTCAGAAATGAGTTCTACGTTATTGATTTATCCGAAAATGATACCATATTTGACTTATTAGCTAAACCTGAATTGTTATAGTTTTTAGAATGAAGCCGGGAAAAGTGCGCTATTCAACCCGCCGCCGTATGGAACTGTATGTAAGGATAGTTTGGCCCAGCTCAATATTAGTTAGGAACAGCCTACAGATCAGTTTCTATCATGTGGCCAAACTTTATCACGACTTGTAACTCCCAACTTTTTTTAGTATAGAGGTTCATACCTACTACCATAATCGTAACCGAAACTATCGGATATCCGAAATAAAAACTATCCGTAACCGTAAATGAATCAGATATAAAAGTTTTGGATAATTTCGGAGAGGGGCGGAGTAAAAATAAGAGTTATGACAAGTTTTTCTGCCCGGCCGAGCCAACACACTAGTTTTACTTTTACAATTAGTTAAAAATCTAATATTCGTTACCGAAAATATCCGAAACTAACGGATAATCTGTAACGTGTAAGTGCTTGTTACGAAATTTTTAACACTAGGATAAAAAATCAGTTTACCATTGTAGAACATTTTTGCATACGCTGCTCACGCTGTTGTAACTAAAGTTTTAAAAAAAAAAGATAGAATTATTGGTAGTTATAGTACTATTAATTAAAATGTTAATTTATGCAATCAAAGATATTCGTTCTGAATACATTTTTTAATATGCCATAGTAATTCCCAATATATAAAAATTATTACAGATCTGAAGTATCTACATAATAATAATAATATAATATTTTACAAAAGATATTGCAAAAAGCTGATTGTTAAATCCTATTACCTATAATAAAAAAAAATTGTTTATTATAGTCGAGGTAGGTAGGGTAGGTACCTACAATGCGATTATGCGACAGTAATTCGCTGCAACTTCACTTGAGAATATGTGGCAAAGAGTAGATACGTCGGTTTTTACCGCAAGCGCCCTGAAGTTAGCAATTTCAGTTATACATTGTTAAATTAATTTCAGCATAGGTAGTAAAAAAAAATAAGAATTAGATTTGAATAAAGTACTCTTTAAATCCCATTTATTCTGGTAAAAATCTTCTAAAAGGGTCTTGTTTCATTCAAAAACTTTGTTTCTTATTTAAAGGGCACAAGGCTAGAATGATGGGAGACCAAAAAAAATTTTTTTTTAATTGTATATGGTAGTACTCCACGAGCTTTATCTTTTTGTCAAAGAACCAAATGCTTAAAAGATGAGAGTCACGAGTTTTTTGAAGAATACACCAACGTATTGCAGAGCTATAGAGCGGTTGAGCGAAACGATGGCTGGTTCATGCGTCATGCTCGTGAACGGGTGCTGCCAGTGGGAATGGGTCTGCTTCTGTCTGCTTGTACTAAGGGCGTCGCATATATTTTTTTTTCTTCATGTTTAATATGATCATTCTGTATGGCACTTCTTACTCAAAACATAAAATTAATAACTAATCCTTGTTTTGATCTCTCACTTTTTTTATTGCAAATGACTTAAATGATTATTTTGCTTTCGTAATATTTTTTCGTATTTTTTCGTCTATAGTTTTGTAAGAAAAGGCCTATGAAAAGCTTTTGGATATTAGTTTTCAATTCAGTGCCTTAGGATGGGTAGCCTAAGTATGTCATGCTCTCTTTAATCATTTCTGCGGTGGTGTCGTGTGGGGCGGGTCGTTACGTTCCCTCAAATATGGTTGAGCGAAGCGATGGCTGGTCCATGCGTCATGCTCGTGAACGGGTGCTGCCAGTGGGAATGGGTCTGCTTCTGAGTACATATCTTAACGCATATTGAATTGTAAGAATTGCGTTTTTACTTTTTATGTCTTGCATCAAGTGTTTTTTGGTTCGAGTAGCAGACAGAGTGATTTCTCAACTAGTTGAAAGTTATTTACTATATCATTTACCTATCTGAACGTAATAGATATTTAATTTTAACTTACCTACCCATTGTGTGCAAACTTTTGTTAATTATTCTGATGGAAAATGACCTCACTTTAAACGAGGAGCTCATTTTTCAATGTTGACGACTCTGTATGAAATATACAGGGAGAAAAAAGCAGCCCTTGACGAGTTTCTTGCCGGTTCTTCTCGTTACAAGGTCTCCCGCTTAGGGTTTGCGAACCGATGGCGTAGCTTCTATGACATTCACAAGTGCTTGTAACAGCCTAGACTGAATAAATTATTTTAAATTGAATTGAATTGAATATAAAATACCTACTGAGATTTTAAATTTTCAATTCAGCTAATCTCAAAAATCTTAAGAATGGACGCTCATCATTCTAGCCTTGTGCTCTTCATTTGTCATATATTTTAGCAAACAGGGGGATTACTTTCGAAACACGAACGAGGTTCTGAGATCGAATTGGTATCGAATAAACGTCAAAATTCTGTTATTTTAGTACATTGAAAACCGTTGTCATGGTTTCCATTGTACTGTTTTGACATTTACTCGATAACAATTCGATCTCAGAACCTCGTTCGTGTTTCGAAAGTAATCCCCCTGTTTGCTAAAATATATGACAAATGAAGAGCACAAGGCTAGAATAATGAGCGTCCATTCTTAAGGTTTTTGAGATTAGCTGAATTTAAAATTTAAAATCTCAGTAGATATTTTATTGCACTGAAATACGTTGGTCAAAGTCACCCCACAGTTTTGTGGAAACGACTCTACAAAACAACGCCAAAAAAAAGAAAAATAGAGACCGTCAATAATCAAGCGTTTATCGCGATATAAAAATAGTTAAAAACTCCGGAAGTCATAAATACTAGTTTATGATTTCCCATGTTTGACTTGCCACACTGACACCGAAGGAATACAACATAAAACGAACGACCGTGAAACAATAAAAGCTGAAGGGAAATTGAATGGAGTTCACTTCTACTAGGGACACTGGGCCGAATTATGGCAGCGTATGGTGTATGCGAACCATAGAGTTAAGGAGCGAAATGAAAAAATGGTTAAAATCTTAATGTCAGAGGGCTTTTCCAAGTGACATTTAAAAAAATAGTTACTATTTGCTTTACTATAATTATGGCGTTGATGGAAAGAGAAGTCAAAATTGGCTTTTAAAAATAAACGGCCTGTACCAAAGAGGAAAGTAAGTGCTCACTGGCTAAACTTTGTTCAAAAAGAAACATTTTAGGTTACATCTGCCTGCCTATCTGAGTACTCTTCGAAGCGTAGTGAAAAAAAATTACATTGTCACATACATTTTTATCAACGCCATCTATCGAGCTTACAGTTTTTTGTCATTTTGAAAAGCCCTCGTCTAAGACAGAATTAAAATTCGCAACTAGTCAATTGCTTTGTAGCGATGAAGGATTTCCTGCCGATCTACATACGAAATAAAGTCCAATTTGATTTGACATCACAGGCCGACTAACAAATTAACAGACTTGTTTTGTTAACATCATCGGTGTAAATTTTTTGAGTGTAGTAGAAACGACGTAATAAACACGTCACAAATAGGTGCCGAAACGTCGGGAAAATCAAAAATCAATCCAAATACCAACAAATTTCCAAAGTACTTTCAATAAAACCGCACTAGTATCCGTTAAAAGTGTTTTATTTCATGTCTAGTGAGGGCGTAATCTTGAGAGGTGAACACAATATATTTCACTTAATGTCAGATATAACTTTGCAGAGAAAATAAAGATTTGTTAATTCTAATATTATATTCGGTAAACTAGGCTATAGTAATCGTGCTAAGCGAGCGGAGCGGCTGTCAAAGGCAACGAATGAAATATTTTGTCACTTATTTTGGATTTTCTATCTATACTTCAGTCTGTGGTAGGAACAAAGTGGACAATATCATCGGAAAATCAACTTTAAGTCAAGCATATAAAGTTGTAGTTTGGATAACATCAAAGGGCTATGAATGATGACGTGTGACATGTATCCGAATTTCCATTGGAACCTTTTACGTATTGCGATATGACTCATTCACGATCGCGTGAAAAACTGCTAAAAATTCCTGTGTTATTACTACACGCTTGGAGTTTTTTATTTCTCATATTAAGTGTAATAGGTGGTATTTCATTATGATTGTTTTTAAAAGTTATGTTTCATATTTACTAAAGAATGATGTGCAAAAAGCCTAGAATTGTAGCATCATAAACTACCAAATTAATTGTTGTCCATCAGCCATTTTTGATGTCCCCACTGCTGGGGCACAGGCCTTCCTTATGGGTGGATAAAGAGGATAATTGATTGTTGAATCCTTACTTAATTGAAATCTGTAGGCTTTCGTTTGTAAGTTTGTGACATTTTTGAAAATTTTTCAAATTGGCTGAAATATATTTTATTAGTAATAATTTCGAAAAAATTGCATCTATATATATATCAAACCTGGTCACAAAATTTCACGACAATCGGTTGACAAATGCGACGTGTAGAGGAGAACAGACGGACAGTTGGACAATGGAGATCCGAAATCATTTTTGCCCAAGCGGAATCGGAGACGCTTCGTGTTCGCTTGGCCAACTATTTACGAGTTGATTTGTATAAGAAATAGTGGCACATGCCGCCTGTACAGTGTCGTTGTGTAGTGTAGGAAATGAAGCGATCTTTTGTACGGAGACCCCAACATTAAATCCTCAGACGATGAAACTTTGCAGGGATGTAAAAACAAAGAAAAAGTCGATTTGGATAATTTAAAAATTATGTTTCATTTATGATACTTTATCATACTGTAAAGTTTCGTCTACTGAGGATTTACTGTGGGGGTCCACTATCTTCCTTTCCTACACAATAGGCTATTTGACTTATTTTGGAAAACCATTTTAAATTATTCCTTATTACGTAATAAGCGCACCACATTGATATTTCAGGAAAAATCAACGTATTTTATTAAAAAATCAATGTTAAAATTTAGAATTTTAAAACCGCGCCAAAAGCGCTTTGGCGCTGGAAACGTCACTTGTTGACGTCACAAGCCTGTAAACATTGTAATATCCTTAGCCATTTGACAGCCATCAATCGCGGATCCTAAGTCTATGGTCGTGTCAAATGCCTGAAGCCATATTTATTTACAGGCTAGTGACGTCATCAGTAATCTTAGAGCGTTTTCGCCACAGAAAAAAAATCAAAAATTATTGCATTTTTCTAGGTGAAATTCATCAATCAATAGACTTAGTTTAGTCTATATAATAGTTGAATATGTTTTTTACGCCATTATCTGTTAGGATGACCACAATTTGCAGTATATTTTCAATGTTGTCAAATACCCTATTGTGTCAGCGAATCGTGTTTCAATTGTATTGAGTATCACATTTTTAGGGTTCCGTACCTCAAAAGGAAAAAACGGAACCCTTATAGGATCACTTTGTTGTCCGTCTGTCTGTCTGTCCGTCCGTCCGTCTGTCTGTCAAGACCCTTTATCTCGGGAACGCGTGGAGGTATCGAGTTGAAATTTAAACCATATACTAAGGTCTACGGGCCCTTGAAGCTGTAAAAAAATCAAACTTCTAAGTTAACGTAAAAAAAAGATACTGCCGTTTAGGGCGAAAAAAACGCATTTTCGATACTCTCAAAGGAATCAAAATTCATAGGGTACTTCCCGTTGACCTAGAACTATGAAATTTGGCAGGTAATAGCGTCTTATACTACACTTACAGGAATAAATCTGAAAACTGTATATTTGTAATTAAATCATAATAAAATATGGTCATTAAAATACGTAATTAATAATCATCTTGGTGAAACAACGGTATGCGCGGTCATAGTTTAACTTCTAATTACTTTTGGATTAATCGCGCCACTAATTCTTTTTAAAATATCAATATTTATTATTATTAATTATTCAGATCCTTTCAAATATTGTTATAGTTAATTACTTTTAAAAATAAAATTAAAAAGTAATAAATTTGGCTCTAAATATTTTCGCAACATGGCGGTATGTCACGCTGTATGACATGGGGTCTTCTTCTTCTTATTTTTGTTTTGGCAATCTACTTTCTTCTTGGAAGTAATTTTTGCCAGTGTCAAGTGTTGAATAGTTCAGTGGTAGATTGTGTCAGTTTACATTAAAATGCGGGTGCATCGCATTCCAATGTTGCTTGGAGCATTTGGCACCAAGTATAAACAAAACAGTTTACTCGGTAAGGTCATCCGAGGTAGCCACCACTACATTAAAAGTCTCGGCTTCACACAACCAAAATCAACGGAGTGCATTCCAGCAGACCAATAGCTATCACCACAGAGTAAGTATATAACAATCAGCGCGTTTTTAACAATATGACGTGACTCGAACGGGATGGAAACAGACTTTCGGAGCAAGGGTCCTGTTGGAATACACCCATTTTCTCTAATAACATTGCGATAGATAAAACCATTTCACAGAACATTATACAGTGTACTATTGATATACAGCGCCATCTGTTGGCAATCAACAGTACTTGTATTTTATACAGGTGCGGTGGGTTTGTAATTATTTTATTTTTTCTCAAATATGCTTGGAAATTCGAACATTATTTTGACAACCTTCTTTGTGCTAAATCGGAGTTTACGGACGGATCTAAACCGCGCCGTCAATATTTGTATGAGAATCCATTACTAACGTGTAATAATGGATTTTCATACAAAAATTGCCGGCGCCTGTCCAGCAATGTTTCTATTAAAACTCATTACACACGTGTAATTCAGAAATGGAGCGAACTTTTCAATGAAACACAAATATAGGTATCAAATGTCGCCTTGATGAGCGAGCACATTCCAAAAATATTTTTTTTAATATTCGGTATACTGGTATCACGTGAAAGGCCTTGATGAGCATGTGCTCATTGGAATGTTCCAAAAAATTGAAAAAAAAAAAAAAAAACGAATAAAAACTGTTTTGGTGCAATATGGGTATCAAATGAAAGGCCTTGATGAGCGCATTCCAAAAAGATAAAAAAAAAAACGAAAAAAATTTTTTTTTCAATACCTATTGGGTATCAAATGAAAGTTTTTTGAAAAGTTTTTTGGAATATGCTCATCAAGGAGCATATTCCAAAAAACTGAAAAAAAAATAAAAACGAAAGGTAAATTTTTTTTGCAATATGGGTATCAAATGAAAGGCCTTGATGAGCACATTCCAAAAAACTGAAAAAAAAAAAAACGAAAAAATAATATTTTTTTTGCAATATGGGTATCAAATGAAAGGCCTTGATGAGCACTTTCCAAAAAACTAAAAAAAAAAAACTGGAAATAAATGAAAAAAAAACCGGATTTTTTTTTTCAATATGTGTATCAAATGAAAGGTTTTTATGTGCACATTCCACTTTCCATTTTCTTTTTTCAATTACTGTAAGTAATTTAAAATTAAAATAAAAAGCTTAAAACTTTTAAAACTAAAAAGTTAAAAGTTTAAAAGTACTACACAAGCCTTGGCCGCAACTAGGCATTGATGGACTCACGTATGTTCTTCAATGCCTGTATTGAGTGCCGCTGCAGTAATGTACTATTCCATTTCAAACCTTCGCCCGTGGTCAATTCTTTGTCGTAATCCCTGGAAGGGTTAATTTATACGTGGCGACAAAGGATTTCAAATGGTTATCTATATATATATATAGCAGTCTGCTGAACGGATTTTGATGGTATTTTTTTACAGTTTGGTAGCTTGGAGTCCAACTTATAATCTAAGCAATTTTTCACATAATTCCGGTAGGTAGAACCTGGGATAAAGCTTGAACTCTCCGTAGTACAGTTTTCATATAAAAAACTAATAACTACCAACCACTTTTTTCAAAATATTTCCTTTGTACCGACACAACTTTTCTATAGCTTTATTTTATGTATAGATGTAGGTCTGTACGGAACCCTCGGTGGGCGAGCCCGACTCGCACTTGTCCGGTTTTTTTTTAAATGCTCTAACTTTTACATTTGATTACCTACAGACATGCGTCTAAACCATACAATAAAATTTTGTGCTATGTATAGTTCAAAATTTTCAATAGGTAGAAAAGTGATAATTGGGCTGTGTCCATTATTTTTTTTTATTATTATGTTCTCAGTATTTCAGAATAATTGATTGAAACGACAACAATATTAAGTCTATGGTCATCTGAGCTAATATTTTAAGTAAAGTGTAAGTAATATTATTTTTATTATTTTAAATGTAAGACATTCTGTGTATGTACCTATACTTATTATCGCCTTGGGTAAACCTGTAATGATAGCTGTAACGTATTTAATAATGATAAACAAACAGCTGTATTGGCGTACCGGGTATATATTTTATTATTAATTCAACGAAATAAATAGTTTTGTGACACTAAGTTCTCATGACATCAAAAGTCGTTTATTGTAAACAAAATGTTACTATGAAAACTAAACTATGTAGTAAAAAACCATTAAAAGAACTTTATTCCGTTTTCAAGGGACCAGATTGTATATTTTCACAGTGAAATGAAATTGGAAAATTCACTTATAAAGAATTGGGAACGAAAAAAGTTTCAAATGGATTTTTTTTTTGGCTCGCCAAAAGGAGAGTATTTTAATTTGCCTCCAGAAATGAAAAATGTTTGGAGGCTCCGCGTCTAGATTAATTTTTATTTGTCTACTTTCGAACAGATTATATTTCGAAGGCTTTTTGATTAATTAATACTGTAAGCTTTATTAATAACCCATTAGTCTGGGAACTTTTCGATTCGTATTGGTACTCATTTCGTACATATTATCATACATATTATGAAAACTAAATAAATAAACAATTTTGTGTTATTTACACCATTTATAACTCAAAAACAGCTGGACGGATTTGTATTAAATTTAGTTTGTGGACAGATTAGGTCTTTCTAATTAGGACCTAGATTAAAATAAAGGCTACAATATATACTATATGTTACTAGGCCACTTTTTATCTTGGTCAAAAATAATAAATAATACAAAGGAAATTAAATTACTAATCATGAAGGTTACCTACAAAAAATTCAATTATAAAATTTTGATGAAAACCTATATTGTTTAACCTTTATTGAAAAATATATTGTTTTAATTTGCGCAGCGAATTTTTATTATATTTATGCTTAATAAAATTAAAGTATTTTAACTTAATAGTCGAATATAATCCAAATTTTCTGAACTCAAATATTCGTTGTCAAACTTTAGAGGCTAGGAATTTTTAATACACCCAAGTTCATTATGTAATGATAAAATAAAAGTTGAGGTAAGGTTATATCTCTCGATCATCGATAGAATAATATACGAAATTTCACACATGACAACACTATCTTGTTTCACTTTTGCTACTAAATTACATAATTGTTGGTAGTATACACAGATATTTCATTGGTCAATACACTTAATCCGCAGCGAGAGCAGCAATTTCCTTTACTTGAGTACAGCAGTCTCTCTTGTCAGCAAATTCTAAGATGCGTAACGCATCGTCGGATTTCTATTGAACAATTAAGTGGATTAGTGTTGTGTCAATGAAAATCGATATATCGATATAACACAATACTAAATAGAAGAAGATATAAAAACCTACTTACAACAAAAAAAAATGTTTCTGAAACACAACTATCATTGACACAATATCTGAAAGTATCAGGATATCATAAACGGTATGAAAAAAAAGCAGTACCTAACTTAAATGTAAATAAAACACCTTTTTATGCAAAACTAATATTTGCTCTTCTTTCAACTTTTCGTGCAGAAGATCAATACCACAAATATCGATATCACGTTTTTAGCGGCAACGACAAAGATCACGTTTGTCCCAATGGCATTGGGAAGGTTCAGGAAAAGGTTTATTGGATTCCTAAGGTACGTGCAACCACTATGGGCATGCAGGTTTTTAATCACGTACCCACGTTAGAATAGTAAATAAAATGTTATTGTTTGTAATATAATTGTAATGTTGAGCATCAGTTGTTCTATGTTTTTAATATTTTTAATGGACTTGCCGTTATTACTGAACAGGATTAGTTCTTTTAAGATAGGTAGGTAGGTACCAACTTTGTTGCCGCAATATTTATAATAGTTGTTTTTTTTTTCAATTTTATCTTATGGATATTTTACCTTTGTTGTTTAAGGCTAATACGGGCAAATGTGGAGTAAAAAACTTCTTAATTATGTTTCTTCAAAAATTAAAATATTATGCATCCAAAGGTTGTAGAATCAAATTAAATTAAGAACATAATTAAAAACTTCTTTAGCGGCGTTGTACGCTTTTTTGTAATGGGGAAAAAATGCTAAACTCGCGTCAGTAAGAATCACGTGCCTGATAGAAAATACGTAAGATGGATGTGACGGATGGAGAGTAGACATCTGGTGGCGGAAGTATCCCCCTCTCTTTCTACGGGGCGCTTTGAAAATGGCGGCGCGTCTTTTTAAGACGTAAACACTTGTGTCACCAGCAACTCGCTAATTTTGAAAATGGAACTAATAGCAGCGATCCCTTTGGTGAAATCATAGACTTACTTATTTATACTCTGTGACTATAAGTTTAAATCGTAGAATGCATGCATGTAAAAATTAAAAAGGCCACTGGCGCGAAATCTTTAGAATTTTTCTCTAATTATAATCTGATTGAATTGTGTGACTGTATAGTAATTGGAAAGAAATAATTTTAATCCTTTGCCGCTAATTTCAAAATATCAAAAATGCCCAACGTTAATTAATATTCAAGTTTTCACTTCTGCCGGTACTCCCGGAGTGCAACCCGATTTTTTACTATGTTAAGTCATATTATACCCAAATAATAAAAGTTTTATTAGTTTAATAACATTATGAGTGTGTTTATGCTTTAGCAACTTACAATTTTATCGACAACTTTCAAAGTGTCCCATCTCTACGTATCGATATCTCGTTACCGTGGTACAGAGCAAGAGTCACGTACAGTCGCAGTGGGCGGCTGGGCAGGGTTTATTGGATTCCCAGCTGTTATGTTTTAGCACCTCGCCATGATGGCTTTCAATTCCCAAACCTTCAATTTCAACGACTCTCGTGTTTTTAGTACTTTTTGAAAAAAAGAACTATTTCAATAGTTCAGTTTTAAGTTCCAATATGTTCGGCTACTGTGTTTTGTAGTGACATAACAGTGAAATGGCCTCTCTATTTTTTGTTATTAACTGAATTTATGTTGTGTTTTATAGTAGTGAAAATAGTCAAAAGAATATCTTCTCTATTTTTTGTTGTTGAATGTAAATTCCGCATTCCAATAATAAGAAGAGTACCATTTGACGGTATCGTGATTTTATCTTTATTTCAAAACTAGCTGCCGCCCGCGACTTCGTCTGCGTGGAAAGGTTTTTTTGCTATCCCTCGGGAACAATATATTTTTTCGGGATAAATGGTACCCTATGTCCTTCTCTGTACCCCTGACAACGTGTATACAAAATTTCATGATGATCGGTTCAGTAGTTGAGACGTGAAGGCGTAACAAACAAACAAACAAACGGACTTTCGCATTTATAATAGTATATAATAAATAATATAATAAGGATAAGGATGTGATCGATGATGCTATCTTCCTCATTTTTGTGAATTTACTAGTGCCAACCGCTAAAAACTAATTGGCATCTTCAGCGATATACAGAATTATAAAGGTACTGGCTTCTACCCACGACTTCGTCCACGTGGATATACGAGAAAATCCTTGGGGAACCTTTTACCAGGATAAATAGTATCCTATGTTTTATTTCCATCAAAATCAGATCAGTCCTTTTTACATGATGAGGCTTGTCCCCACCAAGAGCGCTGCCCCCTTTTCCTCTCCCTCTCCCCCTCCCCCATCCCTTACCTCTCACTCTTCCCATCCCTCCCCCCTCTCACTCTCCCTATTCCGCCCCCTCTCACTTTCCCTATTCCCTCCCCTTCCTCTCACCCTCCCTTCTTCCTCCCCCTCAATGTCCTCTTCCCTTTCCCCCCCTTAAGGCTTGAAGTTGAAATTCCAAAAATACCTATATACGTTGCGTTAATTTTGATGAAATTTGATACAGAGATAGAGTAGAGAGTAGGGATGGGTCCAGTAAAAATTTCAATGAAATGAACTATTGTTGTTTTGCGGTCGGGATTCTTCAAAAGCACCCTTGTACACGAGGCGGTACTTACTTTTCTTTATATTTTTATTATAATTTCCGTTATTGTTCAAATTTGAGTCAAAGTACAGTTTTATTATTGAACTGTTTGTCTCTCGAACTTCACTGAATATTTTGGTATTAAAAGTTGTAAAATAGCCAAAGTTATTCGTAATTTAAGTTAACTTACTTGTTTATTGTTTTATTCTATAATTATGTTGATTACTTTAGGTCAAATGAAATTTAAAAATAAATTTCACTCTAAACTGAAATATTTCAAACCAAAATGAAACTTATTCTAAATATTTCACAGACTGAAATATTTCGTGAAATTTACCCAACGCTAGTAGAGAGTAATTTTTTATTTAGGCTTATGGTTGGTTCAGTAGTTTAAGCGTGAAAACGAATAGACAGAGTTACTTTCGCATTTATAATATTGTTATACATAAAATATATTATAATATTATTAGTAAATATAAGTAATATTAGTAATCAAATCAGTGTGGATTCTTGTTGTCATACACCATCGAGTTTCCAGGTGTTCACTTCGACGTAATTCTCATTTCATTACATATGTACCGAGAAGCTTTAATTTTTGTGGGGTGTGTGTGTTTTCCGTTTTTCTTCGTTTCCAATGAACAAAGTTAGGTTTGTGAAATTGCATTGTGAATTGGATAGGACTTTGTACGGCAACCTAATTTTTGGCACGGTTCTTTTGCCGCCAGTGTAATTATTAATTGGGTTTGGAATTTCATATTTAACCTCTGTGAAGTTACACAGAGGCCAAGGATTGTGAAAGGTAACCAAACCCATAAATTATGTGTGTCCTGTTTGGTTTACAGTGAAACACTCCATTTGAAGTAGGTACACAGCTCAAGGAGACGTCCGCTCATTACGGATGCCAGATTATGACAGAATATTCCTAGTTTATTTTTTTAATATATTATTTACCGTATATATTTATTATTAATATACCATACAATATTTTTCCAATCAATCTCCTTAATAAAAGTAAACGTAAAATCGAGCGCATTGACGAATTTTAGAGTCGATATGTTGCTTCGACAGGAAACCGTTAATTCAGCTGAATGGCTGAGAAGTTTAAAAATACCAATCGGTTCTATTTTCCTTTATGGGCATCTTTTTTATGGGTGCCATTTCGCTCGCATACAATTTTAAGTCATAATATGGTTTGGCATAACAGAAACGGCTTAAAGTGTTTTCTTATAATATTAGCATAATGTTATATTCGCAGAATAATTTCTAATTGGCATAACAATTACTTACTTGTACTTATTTCATTTGGCATAAATTTGGTGTGCATAAATGTTAAACGCATAATTTTAACACGCATTATAGTGATTAAACATTATAATACTAATGGCGTAATTTATTACTATTAGCTTTATAGTCCTTCATAGCTAGGACCTTTGGTAATCAGACGATTAGGTGCAACGAGGAGCGAGTGTAGCGAGCAAGGAGAAGGTTAGGTTCCATTGCGAGTAACACACGAGCCGAGCAAGTGATGCATGAGTGTTGAGGTAGCGGCCGACGAAGTGCCAGAACCTACCTGCTGACATGTATGCATTTTATTTTATTTAAATAAAGGTTATGGTTAGTAATGGTTAGTATGCAAATAAAATGCTTTTTAATCAATATGATAATAATATTTATGCGTAATGAAAGTACCTATGCGTTAAAAAATATTCAGCATTAATGTTATGCGAATCGATCATTCTACAAAAAAAAATGGACACAAAGGGACCCCTTATTATTTAAGTATTATTTATTATATTGTTTCTCTTTCTCAACAATGGAATACTATTAGTTTACTTTTTTTGCCCTTAAGTGTTTCATTTTTTTGAGGTGTGCGTAGTAAGTCATCTACGTCTTTTTTTATTAGCTGTCAACCTTTATCTCATTTATTATAAACTGATTTTCATTCATTAGGAATTCTTTCACAATCTTTCCATGGTCTTCTTTCGGCAAAAGAAAATAAAATATCTCAACGACAAATTCAATTCTAAAGTATCAAACATAATATAAAATTCAATATCTCAACAAGATTTTGACATAAAAGTTGGTAATGTGAAATCGAAGAGAGAAAAATTTTAGAGTTCAACGACAAAAAATCTACAATCGAATTATAGTGAATGAAAATACAGTTAAGTTAAATGATACCCATCTTAAATACATATTTCATCCAAGCAACAAAATGGGCCGGCAAATAAAACACATTTAAACAACCCCAGAGGACTCCGAATTTCCTTCTATTTCATCTAAAGCCTTATGAATATTTCTCTCGCTTCCATTTTATATCAAGCTTATCTTGATTCACGGCCCAGTGTCATATTTATGCATTTTAATATCTCCGGGAACTAATTAACAACTGTAATTATAGAGACACTATTCAACGCCTTGATGTTATGAAATACAGCTTTGAAACTTGTAACCGAGGGAATTGAGTTGAATTTTAAATGTACCTATTAAAAGTTGGTTCCCTCTTTAACTTTGTACTATTACGTTGTTTTAGGGAAAGTATTAGTGATCGTTAGGGGAGTCTATTAAAACGTGTCTCTACTGGTGGTGAATATGACTATTGTATGTCATTAGGTACACAGATTTGGGGGTCCATTAGGCCTCTAATTGCGTTTAAAAGTTGTTTCATTAGACGACTATTAATCGCAATTAGAAAACTACTAGGCAATCATTTTTTTGTTTAAATCAGTGTTTTTAGGGTTCCGTACCAAAATGGTAAAAAAGAACCCTTATGGTGTGACTCAGTCTGTCTGTCTGTCTGTCTGTCACAGCTGGATATCTCGAGAACTACTAATGGTATCAGCTTGAAATTTGGAATAGTTTAAGATGATATTTTTCCAACGTTTTGCAAATAAGAAATAAATAAAAAAATAAATATCTTTGGGACTGAAAAGGGATCTTAAAAATTTGAAGTGGGGTTACTAGGGCATGTGGGGTATCATATGAAAGAACGCCGTTTGCACGTTTTTAATCTTTTTTTATGTTTTAGGGCGCATAGTTTTCGACTTATGATGAAAAATGTTAAAAAATTACCGTTCCCTCCCCCCTTATCTTCGAAGTTTGCAAAGAGAAAAATCTGAAATAATTCTATGTGATAGCAGTTTATATAAAGATTACAGGAAAAATAAAACGATGTCTCAGTATAGCTTAATTTTTATAGAAATCAAAAAATTTCTAAAAAAAGTTACATTAATTCCACTATCGGTCAAGAGATGGCGCTGACCTAAAATTGCGATACTATTTTTTACTTTAACTGTCTGGTCAACGAAAGATGAGATTGAAATGGCGACGCGCGACGTGACTTTCCCTGTTAAGGGCAATATATTCGGGCGTCGTAGGCATTTAGCGCTACCTCCCTCCCCCCGGAGCGAGCCGCGCGAACGCATATCCTCCTGAGACCCAGACTCCAAAAAGTTTTCAGATTTTCATAAATTTTGCAAATCATGTTAAGTGTGATACGTATTACTTTAAAAAAATACAAAATAAAATCTCCCCCCCTTACATACCCTAAAAAAGGGGGTGTCACCAGTGACACTCCGGGTTTCAAAGACAATAAAAAGAGTTTGAATGATTGAATAATATTTTAATTAAATTAAACTGAGGTAAATTCGGTGTTTCTTAATTTTTATTGGAATTACAACTTTTTATTTCAGTGATATGTAAGTGTAAGGTTTAGTTTCGATTATTGATTAGTATGAAATTTAAAAAAAAATCAATTCACATTGAAATATAAAAATATGTTGCAACGTGAACATTTAACAAAGGTCTGGTGGTTGCATGAGCTAAGCCGACATTTTGACCGACCGCCCTTCAGAAATACGGGTAGGTGCTGTGCTTTTTTGGTCTCTTTGCAACGTGAGTAATAGGTTCAAAAGGTATACACTGTCGCTGGGAAGGCAGAGTTTAATGTTTCATTCTTCTTGTTCTTCAGTGGGACTATCATGGTTCTCCCTCCTTGGTACAAATACAAGTCTGAAGGAAGTCCATTAGGATTAGCTAATAAGACCTTGATCCATTCTGGATTGGGTTTCCCTGTCACGACCTGCTTCATTTTCCATTTCCCTGCAAGTAAATGGAATAATCTGCTCATCAATTGCCACAGTCTGGCTTATTTGATTTTGTCTACAACCGTGTTCGATCGTTGAAACCAGAGGGTGAATTTTCCGAAATCGGTCAATATCTTTCATAGAAGGAGATACTAACTGATCGTCAACGACTAATGGTGCTTCTCAAATGGAAATATCTATTGACGACACATGGCGTTAGCTACTAGTGCTGCCATGGTTTCAGCTGCCCAGAAAATGCGCATTCGAGGAAGCCCTAGTATAAACAATGGACACTCCTATGAAAGTTTGCATTTCTTCTGGATTTGTATTAAAAGACCTTCCAGCTCTATGGGTTGCTGCAAATATTAGTACAATGCGACATTTGCTCAAAGAATTCTGCTTTGATGTATTGGCAAAAGAGCAAAAGTATTAATAAAAAGGTTTTGCACTGGCTGTTGGTTCAACTAATAATGAATACTTATGAAGATGCCTCATTAAAGTGTTCTCGAAGTATCTTACACGATCCCATCGCAAGGGACGGTTTTTTGATCTTCTTACAATGTACAGAAACGAGTGCCTCTTCATCTGAAGAACCCAACTCACTACCATAGGGTGACCTAAGGACTACCTCTTCATGGATGTCTTCCTGCACTGAAATCTGACATCTTCATCAATGTCTTCATAATCAGACTCGTCAAAGTTAAACAACCTCGACTTGATGTTACCATCTTTTAGTTCTGTAAAAGTTCATATTTAAAGTCATAAGTGCCCAAAGTGTCACCTATGACACCCGAAGAAATCGTCACAAATACTTATCAAAATGGAAACATTTTGAAAGTTTTATTGCAATATCTGAGAGATCAATGAACGTAGCACACAAAAAACACAAAACAATAATAAAAACGCATTTCAAATAATATTTAGCTCTCGGGAATCCGCCATTTTGGTACTTGCACTAATTGAAAACTTTAATTAATATTTATGAAAACAAAAACACTGATTTACGATCCGAAACCACCTGTTGAACGTGCTACGTATTACAAAGTTTCATAATATTTGTCGTAGTTTTCACAAATACCCACAAATGGAGCAGTAAAAAAATAAAAACCGCAAGTGTCACGAGTGACACCGGGGGTCTCAAGAGGATATTCTAGTGAACTCTCTAACCCCACGGACCATACCACAGAATAGATATTTACTACGTACAGAAAGGACACTCCCCGCCCGCGATTTCATGTGCCGAATCGAGTGCTCTGTCAACTCTCATGCAAAACGTGAACGCGAGATATTTATTTTGATAATTCGAACTACCCGTAAATAATTATGTTTCTTTTTGTTTATGTATTTAATAAGGTCATAATAAGTCAATAAATAAGTATGGGTACCTACTAGGTAAATAGGTAAGTAATAATTTATTACACACAATAAAATTATAGGTAGTTGGTAGCTACGTACGTAGTTAATTTGAAGTTAATAATTGTTTGTTTTTTTGTTTTTTCGAATATTATAGTTCGAATAGGTACTTGTAGTATGGTCTGCAAATTTGAATTAACTAATTAAATGTGAATAAACACTGAATTCATTGATTAAATTCGTTATTGGAGTGTTAACTTAACTGTCAGTATAATATTCTACAACTAAGTACCTACCTAAACATATTTGAGCACTCACAACAAGCTTTTTTTTGTGTAACCGATTTTTATTTTAACTTTTTTTATAATTTGCCGATTAAAAGGGACCCCCAAAAACGAGTAATCACATATTAGGGTCAATTCATGCTGGAACAGAATCGAAGCGCATTGAATTGTTTGATGCAAAGCAAATTCACTCTTATTATCAATTACGTAAAGTTCAAATTTCTTCGGAGATAAACACATCGCGCGCATTCAGTGGCGAACATTTGTCGGTCGTTGTCGTCCGTCAGTCGCATCAGTGACACAAGTGTTGCCAGAATGTTAACTTTTGTACATTTTACGTTAGTTTGACCCTCTTATGTTCAGTTACACGACTTAAAATATTATAAGTACCTACGTTACTTTTAGGACTCAATAAAAAATCTAATTTTCTAGCAAATTAGGGAAAAAATAATCGTGAAACGAAACACATTAAAAGAAGTTGTCGTTCGTAGGTAAAGTAGTGATTGGTTGACACTTGATTTTGAGCCGTGCATCCTCACCGGCCATCCTTACTAATATCATAAATGCGAAAGTCCGTTTGTTTGTTTGTTTGTTTGTTACGCCTTCAAGTCTTAACTACTAAACCGATGATCATGAAATTTCGTATACACGTTGTCAGGGGTACAGAGCAGGACATAGGTTACCTTTCATCCCGAAAAAAAGTGTTTTCCCGAGGGATAGCAAAAAAACCTTTCCACGCAGACGAAGTCGCGGGCGGCAGCTAGTTGTATATAATTATTTTTCTCCCTTCAGTAGACAGATTCACCCAGGTAATTTAAGTGTACTCTTAAGTAGATTAAAGCACCCAGTGACCCAGGTTAAAGCAACCTCATCATCACCAGCCTATTAATGTCTCAACTGCTGGGGCATAGGCAATAGGCCAGAAGAACAAATAATATCGGGGAAAAAGTGAAGTTCGTTAAATATTTGTAGTGATTACTAGTAAAAAACAGGTGCAAGCAATTTTCGACCTTATTAACATTTATCAAAATAACAGTTTTTAATGAAACAACAAAGTTAGTGAACGAAAATATGGAGAAAAAAACAACCGAATTTCAAAGTTAATAAGGTCGAATATCACTTGCATCTGTTTTTAATGACATATTACTAAACAATGTTTTTCTACCTTTGCTTGTTTTCTCGACATTCATTTTTTTCGTGCAAAGTTGCAGCAGTCTACGGTACTTAGTTTTCTTCTTCAACTTCCGATATAAGTAAAATCATTGCAAAATCTAAGTCAACCATTTTATTTCAAATTATACGATAGGTATATATTTTTTATTTTATACAAGTATTATCACAATTCTATTCAAGTGGCAACTGATGTTCAAAACGTAGCAAGGTAAACACGCGCAAATGCGCTGTATGGCTAAAATGATTTTAATATGATACGTCAATCCAAGTTGGCTCCGAATTGAAGCGCATCGAAGCGCTTCCATTCAGAGCCAAATTGAATTGACCCTTATGGTTCCGTTTTTTTCCGGATGTGTGAAACCCTAAAAATCACAATTGTTGGACATTGGACATTATTATCTTTAAATTCTCAATACTAACTCGGTAACTGGACTAAAAAAATAAAATTGATTCAATTTATTGATAAGTATTTATTTCTTAAAAGTCATTAAAATTAATTACGCATTTGCTTGTACTCGGTTGCTGTATCCAAATACCTACCTACCTACTCTATGCATTTACAACAAACTAAATTGATTATTTACACTAAATAAAATTTTTCACTTAAATTACCTACTGCGTTTCCAAGTCTTACTCTTTGAGTATCTAAAAGATTCTCAATCGATCGATCGATCGAGGGGGAACACAGCGAGGCAGCTAAAACGACACAGGTCCTACTCCGACGACGCCTCGCAGGCTACTAAACTAAGACGCGGCGAGCATTTTATTATATATTAATGTTTAAATAAACATAAAGTCATTTTTTGAAAAAGTAGCCGTTGAATGTTTTACTATATTTCATTACCTTTTTTTCTATATATTATTTGTGCGTAAGAGATTAATAATCTCTAAGTACCATCCAAAAAACAATGAAATTTTTCAATGTCTTTGCATATTTTTATAGTCGAGTGAAAATAAAAAATCGAATTTTTAACCGTAAATTAATCAAGTTCGTTTATTAAACTACAACATATATTTTTATCTGTTCAAAATAAATAATATTTCATTGTTTACCATTGAATCAAAAATAGGTTAATTTTGGATATACTGGCCTTAAATTAACGTTTAGAGGTTAAGTTATTGGAAACTGAATCTTAAAATAAGGCGCAAAATAAGTTCCATTTCCGAACGAGTCTTATCTTTCATTTACCAAACTATACAATCCTCTTGCAATCATTCTTGTAAATAACTGCTTTTTACGTTTACTACAATACTCTTCGCACTGTTTATCAGTTTGTTAAATACAACTTTTACTATTCAAACGAGATTTTTAATTTTCTTCTTCTTGTCAGTTAAAAAAGTCTGTAACGGGTGGTAGGAAAATATAGACGATTCAAAAGTGCTGAATTATTCAGTTTATTTGCATAAATTCACTTTGACTTTGAATGTGCAAATCAGGGCATAGTGTGTCTACAAGAGAAAAATCACATTCTGTGAATTTGGCAACATTGTGCAGTTTGCAACCACAGACAAAGGTATAACTCAGTCAGTACATCAACTAATAGTCAGCTTGCAGTCGTTGGTAGTACCTCTATTTCAAAACATGCTCCAGAGATGACGGTACGCCAACATAGCAATCTGACACAATCTAATCAAGTGACGTTGCCTGCGGTCACAATTTCAGTTTTCACCTCGTTCATTTTGTCTGTACTTTTGGACGCTACTGAACATTGAAAATGTTTTTTAGAAAATTTTCAACTATGTTATATGCTGCCTTAATCTTTATTTTGTTTTCATTCTACTAATATTATAAATGTGAAAGTTTGTGGGTTTGGATGTTTAGATGTTTGTTCCTCAATCACGCAAAAACTACTGAACGGATTTGGTTGAAATTTGGCACACAGATAGAAGATAGCCTAGATTAAAACAAAGAATACTTTTTATCCCGATTTTCCCACGGGAACGGGAACCACGCGGGTGAAACCGCGGGCGGCCGCTAGTAGGACATATTTTTAATCTAAACTTTGTTCCCGGAATCACATATAGGTACACCAATGTTAATTTTCCTATTTTGTTAAAAGTTTATAATTATCAGAAATGGTGAAAATTTGCTCGCATAAATTGCGTTGTTAACTAAAGTAAATGATATATTAGAAAAGTTGCGCTTTAACAAATGGTGGCAAACAATCACCTCCCTCATTGTGGTCACCGTTTGCGACATATTAAGCCTAGTAAGTAGTATATATTAGTTAGATCACTTGCATGTTGTAAAACCTTACCTTCTTCCTCTAATTGACACAAAAGTTCTAACATTCACAAAAACGTTCTTTCGCAGGAACATCCATCGCACAAATAAAAATTGCAAAAACACTCTTTTCGAAAACATCTATCGTTAAGATGTTCATAGCTAATTCATAGTTCGACCTTGATTTTACGAACTTAATCAAATGCTATAGGCCCTACAGTTATGGCTTTTACTAAGGCTCTTCAGTTTAGGGCCTTAGTAAAATCCATACCCACAGCATCCAAGATTTTTGTTTACAGTTTTCTCTTTAAGTTTACCTAACTTAATCAAAGCTGCAAATTAAATTTTACACTTAATACTTCCAGGTACTAAGTCTGTTAAATATTTTCTGCCACCAAATAGTACATGGCTACTTTATTATGTTTATACCATAGCCAAGGACGGCTAAGTGAAAGGGGCTGGTCAAAATGGCCTCTTAGCATAAATTAACACTCAGGCAACCGTCAAAATAATTTCTAAGAGTCAGTTAGTAGTGTGAATGTTCAAATTCATTTTTTTTCTCTCATTAACCTGTAACATGCGACGTTCGAAGTAACTTTCGTGTTTTCCTAAATGTTTATTTTCATGTGTGGTTTTTGCCGAAGTCGAGGCTAATCGTCCTGATTTCCCTAAAGCTAAAAGCAAAGAGAACTTCCACGATTTGTTTGTGTTATGTTCTTGTTTGTTGAAAGATTTATTAAATCGATTCGCTAAACTCGGTTGAATGTTACTTTATTTTACCATTTTTACGAGTATATTCGTTTTGTCAGTACCTACCTGAAACATTTTTTTATTACCTTACTTGATATTTAAGAGTAATAATTTATATTTCTTTTTTACGCAGTGGTCTGTGTGTGTAAACTATTGTTATGGAACGGATGGTAGGAAAATATAGACGATTCAAAAGAGTTTGATTAATTTTTGACTTTAACTTTGATTTTTACTTTACCCTCATCAAAATTTATATTTTCAAATTACTTTCTTACCATATTATTTTGAACGTTAGGGTATACCTTTTCTACTATGGTAAATCTATACATAACAAATTAACTTTACTTCTATAATAAGTGTTGCATAAAGGACTTCCACAAAATAATGCCTGATTCTGTTAAACAGATAATATTTTTTGTCTAACAGTTTATTTTTAGTCTTCCTATTTCTCAGAACTTAATTTATCTGTAGAACTAGTTGCAACTTTTCCAGGGCAGCCTCTTGGCAAGTTTCCGTCGACTCACTTAAATAATGAGGGTTGTCACTTCGGAACAGGTTCAAACTGAATTATTTATTTCGGCTGCCACTTTCCACATTCCACGAATATCTTTGTTTGTTTACGTAAATAGTGACTTTGTCCATTTTCCGACTCCGAAACTAAGCGTAATAGTTTTTACCTTAACTATCTAAGAAAAGTTTGTAAAACCTAGAGCCTGTCTTTTTTATTAGATAGACATAAATTACTGCATTATCTGTCAAATTAAAAATTGTTTCTATAATAAAAACTATTGGTAGTATTTTACAATTTTTTGTGCCATGACAGACATGACATTCATCTTACTCCAAAATCGTGAATAGAACACTATTTTTACACTAGAATTAGAACACAATCAGAACACAATAGAATTATTCCGCTATTTTTCGCTATTTTTGACCCATCACTATATCGAAAGGCATCAAAATGTATCATTAACATAAAGGATGATGATAAAAGTAGTATCGTATTCTTATTAACGACTAGCACTTGACCGATTTTCGTATTTCCTTGTCACGAAGACGTCCGATGACACTGTTTGATTTATGTGTTTCAGCGACTCCGTTTCGTGTGCGTACTCAAAGAATGTTTTTTTGTTTAAACGTCTTTCTTTTGTTTCACTCATGGAATTGGCATGACAAAGCGTTTGCTTTTAGTTCGGTTTCTTTCTTTGTGATGTCAAACGGAGTGCAGACTTATCAAAAATTTGCTGAAGTACCGGGGTTTCTTTGTATTATTTTTGTAGTAACGAATGAGTAAAACACTTGTCGTTGATATGTGAAAAGTATTTGTAAAATTTTAAATACAATGTAACCTACCTAAGTACATACGTACAACGAAAAACACATAACTTTACACATATTTTCTTAGATTATTAGATATTCCATTGATATAAACTGAGATGTCTGGCGTTCATTGTTAAGTCTGCTGTTTCAAGCCCTTGTTGATGTCAAAAAGTATTTTTTTTTAATTATAATGGATTTGCTCCTGACCCTAGTCTAGCCCGAAAGTATAGACAGGATCTACGATGGAGCGAGCTTGCCCAGAAGGTGCCTATTCACTCTGGCCTTGAAAAGAGTCAGGTTGTTTGCGCTCGGAAACACAGACGCCGGCAGGGAATCCCATTCTTTGGCTGTGCGCATTATAAACGATGATGAGTAGCGTTTAGTACGCATAAGAGGTATATCAACCAGGAACGGATGGTAGCCTGCAGTGCATCAGCATGTCCGATGGAAGAAAGGAGAAAGTGGAATGAGCTCATGCAGCTCTTGAGCACACTCACCGAAGCTACGCCATACTAACTCATTAGACAAAAGAACAGTCATGAAAATGCACTATTACCTTTATCAAAAAGTTTAAGAATGCCAGTAAAACGAGGTGCTGTAACTTTGATGTTTCAAGCACTTGTTGATCTTAAAAGGCTTATTGACTTTTAACTTTTACAGTTTCTGAAAAATATTGAAGTGGACACAAAGAGGCAGTAACCTCATAGTATCATTATAAAAAGGCAGAGGCATGAAATGCAAAGAGGTATTAGGCAAAAAAAAACAGGTTACAAAGCCGTATCAACGCAGGTAAAAAATCACACACCTCCGCCGCCGGAGTCATCTCACCAGGAAATGTCACACAGTAAATAAAACCCAGATGACGCCGACGAAATATCGTCGTAGATTATTCACAGATTCACAAATTGGGCCTGAAGACACTACATAAACTGAGACATTTGAAGTACTCATCGTCGTTTCGCGTGGTGGTGTAGCTTTAATATCCATTTGGCAAATATATGTGGCACCCGGTGCCATTACTCGGCAACTTTTAAAGTGCTTTCGCAATAGCGTGATAACTTGATGGCGCGTTTGTTTACTTTTTACGTGTTACAGTTGTCGCGCTGATGTTTATTAGCTTTGTACGATGAGTTTGCTGTTTTTTTCATGTTCACTTAATAACAATTAGTCTAACATTTTATTATTAGGGTACCGTAGTCAAGTCAACAAGGAACCCTTATAGTTTCGCCATGTCTGTCTGTCTGTCTGCGGCATGGCTCAGAGGCCCTTAGTACTAGATAGCTGTAATTTAGCACGATTGTGTATATATTAATCACGCTGAGACAGTGCCCATCAGCCATTTTTAACCGACTTCAAAAAAAGGAGGAGGTTCTTTTTTTATCGTTGTTCACGCATATCTTCGTTATTTATGTACCGATTTTAATGATTCTTTCTTTGTTTGATTTAATTTTATTGCAAAATGGGCCCATTTAATTTTTTTTCAGATCGGTTCAGTAGTTTTCAAGTAATCCTGAAAATACTATGATTTTGCATTAATTACCTTGACGACTTTGTTATTTATGAACCGAATTAGCTGATTTTTTTTTGTTGGAAAAGGGATACCTTAACTGTAGTTCTTTTAATTTCACCACGCGGGCCCAATGCGGATTGGTGGGTGTTAACGACTGCAAATGTAGCAACGGCTTAATGTGCCTTCTGAAGCACGGAGAAGCTCGGGATGATAAATTTTTGGTCACCCATCCCATGACTGACCCTTGCGAAAGTTGCTTATACTCCGCAATCGCTGGGCCAGGCGCTAAACCACTGCGCCATCGAGACCCTCGCGCTAAGACAGTGGTAGAATAAAATTATATAAAAAAATCCTTACATGTAAAGTGAGGATGAAAAAATTTTTTCTCGTCAATCTCATAGTGTGGAGTGTCGTTAGATAGGTATTTTAAAAATATTGTTTGTAAAGACTACTCTTCGATTAAGGGATCAGTTTTAAACTGCCTGGTGATTAATACTTTAGTATTCCTTAAAACTGCATTATCTATTAATGCATGCTTTAAATTTTACAAAAATTTAAAGTGCCAATGCTGACAATCCTAAAACTACAAAAGAGCGTAGGTAATTCAATCAAAATAGAGGATTTGACACACTGATTTAACTATAAAACGTAGTTATCTATTCCGTGCTATAAATTTACTGTGACAATAGTACATCGTAAACAATCTACTGGCTGCATAATTAAGAATCAAACGAACTTACCTTGTGAAGTTTGATTCCAATTATGCGAGGGTCTCAACCGAAGACGATTTATTTATTACAAGCAGCAGTACATGAAATGGTGCTATCTTCCTCACACTTTTAGATCTGTAATATCTTTAAAAGACAAAACTTGATTTCCTGTCTCGCTCCCTCCCCGCCCGGCTGTCCCCCCGGCGCCAGCACGGGCAGCGCCGCCATTTTAACTTCATTATTTAGAGTATTTTTTGTGTTATATGTTATTATAATTTTTTATGTTTGACCTGTGGGTGGGCGGGATGGGACGACTAATCGTCTTCGGTTGAGACCCTCGCATAATTGGAATCAAACTTCACAAGGTAAGTTCGTTTGATTCTTAATTATACTTCGGGTCTCAACCGAAGACGATTTATTTATTACAAGCAGATGTTTAGAGCATTATTGTAATATTCATAGAAATAAAAAATTTTAATAACGGAATTAAATTTTCTATATTTAATTTAGCAACAATATTGTAGGAATAATAATTTAAGGATAATACTACATTTATCGTACTCTTAACATGTTAATAAAATAAATGCAATTAACCTTTACCGAAGATGGCATTAACAAAAACATTATTATTTGTATCCACAATGTCTCTATGATAATATTTGAGAAATACATTTGAAGAATCAGACCAGCCCGCGGCCTTGCGAACCACTTCTAGATTCACTCCAGATCTGTGAGCGGCAGATGTAGATGCCGAGCGAGTGCTGTGAGCTCCAAACACAGAAGTATCTACACCGCTGTCGTGCAATGCCTTTTTTACCCAGTGTGCTAATGTTTGAGAACCTACACTTTTGTGAGGTTTTTTCAATCCAATAAAAAGGTGCCTTTCAGGGAGGTCGCATTGTAAGTTTTTTGTTTTGTTTATATAAGTTTCAACAGCCAATGCTGGACAAATACTGGGATTCTCACGAATATACGGCAATCTTATAAGTGGTTGGCAAGCTCCGGGCCTTGATGTTTTTATCAAATCAGTGATTTTAATAATAATCGAATCATCTTGTTTGGATATGTTATTTAGTTTAATTAAACTAATAGTCTGCATTCTTTGAGCAGTAGCTATGGCCAATAGAGTACAAGTCTTATGTGACAAATCAACTAATGGAATATTATCATAAGGATACAATTTAGAAAGATGGTTCAACACAATATTTGTGTCCCAAGTTGAATTGTATTTCGGATGAGGTGGAGCTAATCTGTAAATACCTTTAAGGAAACGATTAATGCAATCATTCACAGCAATAGTAGTACCTAAAATGATTGAGAGTGCGGACCTATGTGTGTTCAAACTACTATAGCTAGAACCTTCCTCAAATTTTTTTGTAAGAAATGATAAAATTTTAAAATTGTTAGTCTCATAAATATCGAAATTATTTTCTTTGCAATAGATCCACCAAGATTTTATAGAGCTATTGTATTGATTTAACGTTTTTGGAGCAAGCGAGGCCATCATTATGTCTAAGGACGTCTGTGGTACACCACGTCTCATCATCGCTTCCCTGATAATTTGGCTGCCACCAGGATAAGGCTCGCGTGAAGTGGATGGCAGACTCTGAAAGGAGAAGACAACAAAGATTCGTCAGGGCCAAAGAAAAGCTTTTCTGATATGACAAGCCTGGACCATAACGGGTACCAAGGCTGAGATGGCCAGTAAGGTACCACGACAATACCTGTCGCTTTGTCAGATATAATTTTTTCTAGGACTCTGGTAATAAGGCAGAATGGTGGAAATGCGAAAAAGAAAATTTTTTCCCAGCAAAATGTAAATGCATCGACAACTTCAGAAAACGGGTCAAGTTTCCATGATGCGTATCTACGACATTTGTAATTTTGAGCGCTAGCGAAAAGATCAAATTCGGGTATTCCTATTGATTTAGTAATTTGAGAAAACACATAGTCTGAAATTTCCCACTCAGTATCTATATTAATTCGCCGAGACTCTCGATCTGCGATTATGTTATCAGCAGACTTGACGTAGGATGCAAAAATATAGATATTTCTGACCTCACACCACTGCCAGATTTTTCGTGCAAGTTCATTTAAATGTGGATGTTGAACACCGCCCATCCGGTTTATGTAAGATATGGCAGTGGTGTTATCGATACGTAATAAAATATTACAATCTCGTAAATCCCTAGAAAAAATTTTTAAACCATAAAACGCAGCCGTTAACTCGAGTGTGTTTATGTGAAGGACTTGTTCTTGCTCTGTCCAATTACCATTTGCATTTTGACCACCGCATGTTGCACCCCAGCCAGTCATTGAGGCATCACTAAAAATTTCCAGTGAATAATAATTATTTTTATTGATTATGGAGAATGATGTTAATATATTATCTCGCCACCATAAAAAATCTTGTTTAAGATGATTTCCAACTATCATTTGTTTATTATAATTATCTGAGTAATTTAAGGCTAAGAACTTCTCCCTTTCAAACAGTTTTGTGTAAATCCATCCGTAACTAACAGCTGGACATGCAGAGGTCAAAAGGCCTATGAATTCGGCAAAGAACCTTATTGTACATTTATTTTTGGTCATAAGCTCTATGGTTCGATTCTGTATTTTTTCTTTCTTTTCGTCTGGTAATGACATAATCATATTTTCTGTATTGAAGATAAACCCCAAAAACTTACAAACCTTGCTCGGTATCATAACACTTTTATTAATGTTTATGATGAATCCTAATGATTCTAAAATTTTACAGGTAGTGTTAACATTAGCTAAACACTCATCGTATGAGCTACCGATACATAAAAAATCGTCTAGGTAGTTAACAGACAATAAACCCGATTCACGCAAGTATTCTAGAACGGGTTTAAGTAATTTTGTGAAAACAAATGGTGCAGTGCAAAGTCCGAACGGGAGGACATTGAATTCATATAACTGAGACCTCCACCGAAACCGCAACTTTTTACGATCACTCTCATTTATAGAAATTAAAAAATATGCGTCCTGAATATCTAATGTTGCCATAAAGTAATTATGATTTAATAATTTAAGTGCAGTGCGATAATCCTCCATTTTAAAATGTTGAACTTTTACAAATTTATTAAGTTCTTTTAAATTTAATATGAATCTATGTGTTCCGTTCGGCTTAGGAACTGTAAAAATAGGTGAGACAAATTGTCCTTCACAAAATGTACAAGCTGATATGAACTCACAATGTATCAGTTCTGAAATACAATCATCAATAATTTTTATTTGAGATTGTGTGTTGCACGCATTATTTTGGGGTTCAGTTATTTGAACTGGTTCATCCTTAAACGGGATTTTATATCCTTGTACCCAATCCAGAATAGTTGGATCATTTGTGAGTTCACACCATTTTCCATAAAAATAAGATAATCGCCCAGCGACTGGTACCTGATCGTCTTCTATCGCCTCCTCGTCTGATGCCGTGCGTGGTTGGTGGGGCGACGGCCCCGCGGCGCCTCCTGACGGCGGTCCCTCGGTGGTCGGCGAGGTGCAGGGGTCGGCCGCGGCTCCACCGTTGACGCTACGCGCGGCGCCCCCCTCGAGTTTAAAGCTCCCCGGATTTGCGATGCTGCTGGGAACCTATATGCAGGACGTTGTGCCTTTTGTTTAATTTCTGAACCAGTCCTGGTTATTGCTTTCGATGACTTGATATGATCAGATAAGGCGGACCCAAAGAGATTCTCATCTATATTTGTATTCTTGACAGTATCTCTAATGTTTCTGTCTAAGGTGCTCAGAGCTGCATAACGTCGTGACTGAGACTCCTTGTGATGGTTGTCACATATTAGTCTGCCAGCATCGCTTAATGATTTAATTATATCCGGAGGTACAATATTTTTCGTTGACAGTGCCCAATTCAAGGCTCGTCCCATCGCAGCAAGACTACTTGCAAGTTGATTTTGTTTGCTTTGATTATATAAATCTTTCTTGACATTTATCTCCAAAAGGGCAGCTTTTATCTCCAGATTAAGTTTGGGTGCCTTCATAGTCGGGCAATTTTCCGGAATTAAGTATGTTTTTAGAAGTTCCGACTGGGTGTCCTTAGATAAGCCGTTGGCTAAGATATGTGTCCACCTCGAAGCTATATCCTTATGAAGGCTTTCTCCATACGCCTTTTGGTTCGTAGGGTCTTCGCCAAGTAATTCTAAAAGATCTGGATCCAATAATGGTACATTATCTTCAGCAAGAGGTTTTTTCTGGGCGTCATCTCCATTGTCGGTCGACAAAGCAGGTGGCAAAGGCGGTACAGGTGCAGGTGCTACCAGCGATGTGGATGGAGCAGCGACCGGCTCTGCAGGTAGTGTTGATGGCTCAGCAACTGGCTCCGCTGACTCGGGTTGGCCTTCATAAGTATCAGTAATTTTATCAGATAACTGTTCATCTGCAAAGATACATTAAACATAGAATACCACTAGGGCATATTTATATGTTGCAATAGTACCTATTAATAGTCATCATAAGTATCATGAAGTACTGGCCTCAACACTATTAAAGTGGAGTATTTCCTCGACACGATGAACGTGGAGTATTTGTATTTCCTCGACACGATGAACGTGGAGTAGAAAAGCCTCAACACTGTTAAGTGGAGTTTACATATCCTCGACACAATTTACGTGGAGTAAAAGAAGCCCTCAACACTATTAAAGTGGAGTATTATATCCTCAACACGATTTACATGGAGTACTAATTGATCACAACACGTGAGTAGAAACAGTCATATCAACACCTAACCTCAATATTTTATAGTTATTTGTAATAACTCCATACTGTTTGTGTTTATATGAAGCAAACATATTACCTCGTTGCCTTTACAGTAGCTTCTATAATACCTTCTTTATCCGTTTATTGGAGCAAACAAAAGTATGGAAAATTTTCGTACAAAAATTGTCTCAAATAAAAAACAGTTAAAAGGAGGGTAAGTTAACGTTATACGATATTTCACTTTTGTACAGAAAGGAATAAACCTTAAACTACGATATGATGTTTATTAAATTGGTAGGCTTTACCTGATAAATCCTCATATTCCTGGGTATTATAATATGGCACATAATGTGAATTGTCACTATCAGACACCGGCGAAGATGAACGCCGACATTTTCGTAATTTTGTTTCCAGTTTCCTTATTTTTCTTAAAACATTTTGGTAATCACTTTCCTTTGACTTAGAGCGCTTGCGTTTTCCCATTTTTGCTCACAATATCAATAATTTCAAGTATTTTCACTAAATTTGCAAATAAAGTGTGATTCCGATAACACAAAAACACGTAATGAAGTTAAAATGACGGCGCTGCCCGTGCTGGCGCCGGGGGGACAGCCGGGCGGGGAGGGAGCGAGACAGGAAATCAAGTTTTGTCTTTTAAAGATATTACAGATCTAAAAGTGTGAGGAAGATAGCACCATTTCATGTACTGCTGCTTGTAATAAATAAATCGTCTTCGGTTGAGACCCGAAGTATAATTGACAAGAGCACTGCGGTTCGAGACATTAAGGCTCCGTTATGCGAAATCATTTGTCATTGTCTTTTTCTTTACGTGTAAAAAGTATGGAAAATAACATCACTTCTGCACTTTTTCGATGTTTTTCGTTGTTTTTTCATCATTATCTTTAGCACAATTATCTTTCTTGAAAAAAAGTTATTGGAGCAACTGCACAGTACGTTAAAGCGTATTTTGATGTAGAATTCAATACGTTTCCGCTATTTTTTACGTCAAAAATATGGCCCGCGACAAGCGCTTTTGATGATATTCTGATTTTTTTTTACGTTCATCTGTGAGGTTTATACGCAATTTAATACTTGTAGCTACTACATAATCTCTTTAGCTTGTAGTATGTTTTTTTTTTGCGGCTACAACTTTACGTTTTCTATATAAAAATATGGCCCGCGCAAACCATGTTTTCCTATTGTGGCCCCTTAAGGTCCACTAATTTTACACTAAATTGATCAATCACCACGTTTTAAGTATAATTTATATATTTATGTATTTTAGCCATTAAGTACAAGCTAAACTCACTAAGTTTATCCAAGGATTCTGGGTTTGAATCCAGAAGGAATTGGTTGTGTGAATAATTACGTAGTTTTATTAATTCTTATATCTCAGAATTATTCTCAGGTTTTAATGATTTATTTCTCAAAAAGCCTTTTATAATTTGTGGCCCACAAAATATATTCTGAGAGAACTTTTTAAGTGCTCTATCAAGACAACTTGTTAAAACATTTTTGTGTTTAAGTTGCGAACAAACAACTAAGTGATCACACAAAACCTTTTATCCCACAGTTAAAAATTTCTTCGTCATTTTGGAAAAAAAAAATCAATTTAGTCATTCAGGAGACTCATGAATTTGCTAAATAGTCTGTGTCCGGGAGTAAGACAATTATAATTTCGTTTAAATTTGGTGGAGCTCGATAATGCAGTGGTTTAGCGCCTGGCCCAGCGATTGCGGAGGTTAAGCAACTTTCGCAAAGGTCGGTCATGGGATGGGTGACCAAACATTTATTCGTCCACACTCTAAGCCGTTAGTCCTGGGTGCATTTGCAGTCGTTAATACCCACAATTCCGCATTGGGCCCGCGTGGTGGGTTCTTATGGTCCATCCTCTTTATCCATCCGGGACCTATGCCCCAGCAGTGGGAACACCGCCTCTGTGGTCTAGTGGTTCGCTCACCCGTGTAAGACGCAGGGGTACAATTTGTACTCGGTTTGGTTGGTGATAAGGCTTATTTCAAGTCCGCCTGGCTAGCTACCACCATCTTACCTAAGTCTGGCGCCATAACAACAATTTAATAATTGTTGTGTTCCGGCAGTTAGAGGTAAGATAGCCAGTTCCTCAGTGATGAGGATTCCGGGAGTAGTGCGCTTCCACCTTCGGCCTTATCGTCACTTAACATCAAGTGAGATGAAGGCCAAGCACTATCCCTTAGTACATAAAAAAAAACATAAAAATGGCTGATGGTCATTCGACAACATTACAAACATTGCTCTGATTCCAAAGTATATAAGTAGCTAAAGTACTTGTGAGGAAATCAGAGCCAACAATGAAACTACAAACATCCAGACCTGAGACAATATAGAAAAGTTCATTTTTAAATTGGCCCAGCTTGGAATCTAAACCGGAACCTCAGAAATGGCAACACCTTGAAAACCGGTGTACAAACTACTCGACCATGGAAGTCGTCTCCTGGATTATGAAAGTCATCATGTACAAAAGTTCAAGATTTTAGTCCCCATAGCTAAAGTTGTGTGCTGAAATTATCAGTTAGTTAGATTCAGTGCCAATTCCTGGTTAATTTAGAAAATGACCTTCTGATATTGCATGTCCCAGGTCTAGTGTAGTCAAATTAGGTCGAATTTGCAAAAAGATCGAAAGTAATTCGTGTAGTTGTAATTTTTTATGGAATCATTAGAAGACATGAATATAATTTTCCTCTTAGTTTGCTTCATTCCTGCTGTGAACGGAACATCGTTTAATGTTAGGTATTCAAATTAAAGCCCTAATATTTTTTAAATATAATGCCTAAAATAACAGTTTCTTTCCATGTTTTGTTACAATTTTAATTACCTATCATTGCATACCTAGCTTGCTTAATTCAGATAAAAAGTTACTGAGATAATTGACAAAATCTAAACCTAGGAGCGCCACCTTTGTGACGTCGTAGGCACTTGTTCCACTACTTTAGCGAGTGACAAAAAGTGATTTGATGATCAGTAACGCATGCGCAACGCGAAAGTAGTAAAACAAGTACCTACGACGTCACAAAGATGGCGCCTCCTAGGTTAAGATTTTGTCAATTATCTCGGTAACTTTTTATTTGATTTAAGCAAGCTGGGTAATACTGGGTATGCAATGATAGGTAATTAAAATTGTAACAAAACATGGAAAGAACCTGTTATTGTAGATATTATATTTAAAAAATATTGGGACTTTAATTTTAATACCTAACATTAAACAATGTTCCGTACATAGCAGGAATGGGGCAAACTCAGAGGAAACTTATATTCATTATTAGTTCTAATGATTCCATAAAAAAATACAACTACACGAATTACTTCCAACCTTTTTGCTAATTTGACTACACTAGTCTGGGTATTTGTGATACCACCGTTGATATTTAGAAAGTTTATCCTTACTTATATCACAAATGTGAAAATGTTTGTTTGTTACAATTTCACGTCTTAACTACTGTACCGAACTTCATGAATTTTTACATACACTTGTCAGGTGTACAGAAAAGGACATAATAGGGTACATTTCAACCAGAAAGAGTGTTGTCCCCACGGGATAAAAAAATAATTGTCCATTCAGAGGAAGTCGCTGGCGACTGCTAGTATTTTATCGCTAGCATTGGTGCAACATAGGCGTTTTATCTGTCATATCCGTTTTTTTACAATTTCACACTGCTGCCATGCTGACGCCGCGACTAAAACGTCTAAATATGTGAAAACGCTCTTAGCAGGTCAAGTTTGATAATTAATTTGCGCTTGTTTGGAAACGTCTCCCGGCTCGGTAGACTAATTATTGTTTCATTAAGTAAAGAGGGACGTATCGTATTGCGTCCAGTCACGAACAGAATTTTCGCAATAATTATGTGCTTTTAGACAATTCAATAACGATACTTGGATGGTTTTGTTTGTTTTTGATAGCAGAAACGTGGTTTATTTAAATTATAATTTTGTTTAAGGGTCAAATTTTGATTAAACAGAGTTCTTTATTTGGGTTCTGTTTTCTACAAGTTATCTTTTATACTTTTTGTGAAATTAGGTAGGTACCTGTATTAAAATCAGTCTTTCCCACCGCCGTGAAATAGCTTGTCTGGGGTTGTTCTACAAATTATTTTTAAATTATTTATAATTATATTTATTTATTATATTTGCGAGAGTGTGCTCTTGAGCTACATGAGCTCATTCCGCCATCCCAGTTCTACCATCGGTCGTCCAGAGGCAAGGCGGGGTTTCACCACTAATTGGTTGACATTCCATGGATGCGCACGAAGCGTCTTTTCCTTTCATCTTCCTTTTTAATGCGCACAGCCAAGGAGTGGAATACCTGCCTGCGATATTTTTTTTTTTAATATCGGGCTTTAGCCCGAGTGAATAGGCTTCTTCTGGGTAAGCTCGCTTTATAGCCTGGCCTTATGGTTCTCGAATGTGGCCAAGAGTAAATGTATAAAAAAAATAGACCACTATACTTTTTACCTGTATAACATTTCGCTTTTTTTAGTATCCGCCTGAAGCATTTTAGACAATACAGTAAATTAATAAAAAATATTATTTTTTCATATAGAGAAAGATAATATTCGATCATATAGAATGAAACACATGTTTCAAATACCACAAAGTTAAACAAAAACATTCATAAACTACCTAAATAAAGTAACCAATTTTCAAACTTTATTTGCTAATTAAATTTCAACATAAAGGTGGACAGTGAGATCTAGAAACTTCTAATTTGGAAACGGACAGACACAGCTAATAATCCTCGGCAGTTAAACAAAATGAATTGCCTTCGTTTGTTTTGTTATTTTCGTAATTATCTCTTTTATTATATTTGCCCCGAGTTTGGGCACCTTCAAAATGTAAATACATTTATGTGATTATTTTATTTATTTAGGATTCAACGAAATAATGCCGACCAGCTGCGCAAACTTTTGTTCGATTCTCTGGTCTTTTATTGATATGAGTGAAGGTAATTAAATTAAAACTCTCTTTGATGGCAGTAGGTTACATACATATTCTGTGTGTTTTGGACTTAATTATAATTTCCCAGTGTTTGATTATACCTTTTTAATTACTTGTTTCTTTATTCAAAACCTGATGACCTTCATATCACCTGATGATAAGCTAAAAGTGGAAATACCACTACACTCGGAATTCTCAACCACTGAGAAATACCTTGGCGATTTTCTTATTCTTCGGTACAGCATCGGTACGTCATCAGCATGCTTAGTATACTCATCAACTTTGTCTAGGGATACAGGTGTTATTTTCATACAAACGAGGTAACTTTGAAGCCTTGGTTTTTTTGCCAGGGATGTACCGTGCTGTGATCTGATGATGGCCATCCAGGGAGTTAATGGAGGAGATTCAAATCGCTATACACACCCAACTGATCTGATCAGTATCTAAAAGATTAATGGGTCAGAGTTCTCAGTTTCAGGATTTCCATACATTTTCATGCTATTTTCGCGGTTTTTTTTAACATGTCCTTTAATCTTTTAGAATGCTGGTCAGATCAGTTGGGTGTGTATAGCGATCTGAATCTCCTCCATTCACTCCCTGGATATCCATCATCAGATCACAGCACAGTACATCCCTGGCAGGAAACCAAGGCTTCAAAGTTACCTCGTTTGTATGAAAATAACACCTGTATCCCTAGACAAAGTTGATGTGTGTATACGCGATACCGAAAGTGTACCGAAAGCATACCGAAACTTTACTGTACGCCTACATTTCAATGAAGCGATCCTGATTTGTCAGTTCAGTTTAAAAAAAACCGGCCAAGTGCATGTCGGGCCACGCGCAGTAGGGTTCCGTAGTTATCTTATACCATACCATATTAAATACCACTGAAAGTTTTCGTTTGCAAATATAACTTTGTTTTTCATAGTGTTTACATCAATGACAAAATTATATTGGCGGTTTTGGAAAATGTGATATATCTCTAAAAGTTATCACTATATCTCGTTCAAACCAATTTTCGTTGAAAGAATTTATTAGGATCAACAGCATATATTTTTTTTAGATTTTTCACTCTCTTATTTTAAAAGTTAGGGGGGGGGACACTCATTTTACCACTTTGGCAGTGTATATCTTTCAAACGGACTGACTGGAATAGACTTTGAGAAAAATTAGTCTTAAAAACCTCAATGTCATTTTTAAAGACCTGTAGACACCCCGCACGTATAGGTTTGATGAAAAAAAAAAAACAGTTTTAGTTCCATGTATGGGGAGCCCCCCCTTAATCTTTTATTTTTTAATTTTTATGTAAAAACCTTAGGGCAGTTTATAGAATACATCTACCTACCAAGTTTCAACAGTGTGATCTTAATAGTTTCGGAATAAAGTGGCTGTGACATACGGACAGACAGACAGACATGACGAAACTATAAGGGTTCCGTCTTTTGCAATTAGGCTACGGAACCCTAAAAAGGTTGAAAATATGCAAATAGGGCTCTCTCATATGCTCTTAGCCCCACAAATTCTTAAACCCCCTTTTCAGTTCCTATTGTTAAAAAAAAATCGGGTTTCACTCCGGGAGTGCCGGCAGAAGTGAAAACTTGAATTTTAACGTTGTGCATTTTTGATATTTTGGAATGGTTAGGGAATAATTTTGCACGAATTGCCGTCTTACGAATTTACTTAGCATTTGAATTTACGAATACAGAACAGTATTCTACGAAAGTCTTATCCATAGCTTGACAGAAAATCTAGAGTTTTGTCATTGAATTAAAAAATTTGCGCTTTGCTATGGTGACACAAGTGTTTACGTCTTGAAATGACGCGCCGCCATTTTCAAGAGAGGGGGATACTTCCGCCGACTGTCTACTCTCCATCCGTCACATCCGCCTTACCAATTTTCCATCAGGGTCACGTGATCCTGACTGACTGACGCGAGTTTAAGATTTTTTCCCTATTACAAAAAAGCGTACAACGCCGCTAAAGAAGTTTTCACTTCAAAAATATTTGGCACATCATCTTGAACTAAATATATTATATATATTAGGTCTTTACCTATGAAATTGCCGATATTTTGTCACATACAGAGAAAATAATAACTTCTATAATTCAAAATTTTACAAAATCGTGAATATTACATCGAATTATGATCATGATAGAAAAGTAGTATCAGTAAAAATAAAGTCCATATTTTAGCTTTCGTGACATTAAAAAAAAGATCTTTAAAGTGGCTCTTTTTTTGTGAGCAAAAAAAAGGGTGACCGAAGGGGTTGTAACTTAACCAAAACTTATTTTTTCGCTTATCTTAAATGGAAATAAGTTAGCATAGTTTTCAAACATTAGTACATAAAAGTTTTGTTACATGAGTGTTCATGGTTGTTAAATGAACAAAGAAAATGCTATTATGAAAAATGCAACTTCTTGAAAAATCTCCATACAAATCGGCAATTTCATAGGTAAAGACCTATTATATATATATACATATAGATACCATTAGTAGTTCTCGAGATATCCAGCTGTGACAGATAGACAGACTGTCACACCATAAGGGTTCCTTTTTACCATTTTGCTACGGAACCCTAAAAATGTATGGAACAGCTGATTTTTTTTTCGCGATTTCAGAGTTGATCCCATAGTAAAAGTTGTTCAGTTTGATGTTTAAATAAAGAATATTTCACTTTCACTTCACTTTCACTTTGAGCATATTCGGCATAAGGGGTTATATGTAACACGTCGTATAATGCTTACTTTGAAATGTTTTATGTTACATAAGCTTAAGGTTTGATGTACCAGAGCCATGCTATCTATCTTTGTGAAACCAGAAGCAACAAATATTTACCTTCTTCTTGCTACATGTAGGTCACCGTAAAATCAATTTTCCAATTGAAATTCACGATTTGCATAGAAAACGTTTGAATATTGTTTATTTCGTCAATACTGATTGTAAAGTAACGTAAAACATAAAGGAAAATTTGCGACACGAACGTTTTGCAATTTAAACCTTTTTAATCCTTAGACAAAACTTTTTAGTCATTCTGCGTTTTTACTTAGTAGACATTTTGCTCTTTAGATATGAATTTCAGGCAATTTGCTTTGTACTTAGACATTTTGATTTTTAGGCAGCGTGATCCGAAAGGGCCAAGTAAACTTTTCGATTTAGTGTCAGGGAGTTAAGTTCTAAGTCCTTATTCTCAGGGGCCGTACCGGCTAACGAATCGAGCTTCGAAAAAGTTTTTAATAAAAACAAAACCTCCTTCAAAAACCTTGAAAATAATCTAACAAAAACCAGTTTCAAAAATAAATTAATGGCTCTAAAAAGCAAGAAATAAAATATTGAAATCTGTATAATAACTAACTCGAAAGTTTGTATGCATATCTTATATTAAACAACGCCTTTTGAAGTCGGGTGGGGGGGGGGGGGACGAACGATATTTTTTATCTAAACTAATATATCTCAACTTTAATCATGGGTTTAAACCCCACCCGACTTTATTAGACGTTGTTTAATATAAGATATGCATACAAACTTTCGAGTTAGTTATTATACAGATTTCAATATTTTATTTCTTGCTTTTTAGAGCCATTAATTTATTTTTGAAACTGGTATTTGTTAGATTATTTTCAAGGTTTTTGAAGGAGGTTTTGTTTTTATTAAAAACTTTTTATTTTAAACTTTTTTGTGGTAAGTATATTTGGTGATGATATTATCTAAGTTACAATAGCCTTATGTCATCACCTTTTACATAGTACTGCTTTTCCCGACGCAGGGGCGTTTATTGTTGAGGAGTTCTCCTGGTACTTCACTATCAGCTCTTCTTCACCATACGAATTATGATGAGCATAAATAGCCTAGCAACTATATGAAAGTAATCGTATCGTACCAGTGAACTGCTTAGTATTGAATAGTTCCGATGATCATCTATGCTGGTCTTCATCATCAGTTCTACTTCACCGAAATGGTACTTTTCGTAAGCAAATGCACAAGTTACTTAAAAAAAACCTAAAATCGCTATAGATGTGCCTATAATATTTGAAGAGTTCCCTCGATTTCTCCAGGATCCCATCATCAGATCCTGATTTCATGACAATGGGACCAACTTGAAAGTATTTACTTTCAAACAAAAAAAGAATTTTTCAAATCGGTCCAGCCGTCTTCGAGTAATCGAGTAACATACATAAAAAAAAAAAAAAAAAAAGATTCCGACGAATTGAGAACCTCCTCCTTTTTTTGAAGTCGGTTAAAAAGTCTGCCGGGTTTCAAATTAAAACAGATAAATCGAGCCCCAATTGGGCGAAAATGGCGAACCCCATTTCATGATGTCACACGAACATCGTTATCTTCCAAATTAGGTCAACAAAAAGTACAAGACGAAATTCCTTACTTTGATTTTTCAGTTCTAAGTTGAAACCGATTCAGATTTTTCGATAATCGATTCGCTAGCCGGTACGGCCCCAGGTTATTGTTTATAATTGAACTATGGAACCTTAACTTCAATCTACATAGGTAGTAGTAGTAGTAGTAGTAGTAGTAGTAGGTAGATACATGTGAATTTTCGATACATTATGGGCTATGGGAACCTTAGATGCTTATTTTTTACAGTTCAAAATCTGTATAGCGGAGGTTGCTAGTGGTGAACAAAAATAAACATCAAAATGTAATTATTGTCAAAAATATATGGCTGCAATCGTAGTTTCATTTTTCACCATTTCACAGATAGGTTGGTCAAACTGTACTTTGGCATCGGAGCAATGGACCTTGTGTGATATTGTTAAATGTTTTATTATATCGATTGCTAATCATACTACCCTTGTTTCAAAGGAAACCTTGGTCTCAATACCTCACGGACACACATCGATATCTATATAAACCAGCGTACACACGGACCACTTGATTGATCACACAATTTCCTTTAAGTAGTTCGTTGGAGAAGTGCGAGGCTTATCGCTTTCCTCTGAAACCTTTTGTTGTAATAGTCCATTGTGATAGTTGCGGTTATATTGTTAATCGCTCATGTGTTAATTAGTTCGTTCGATAGTGTGTCCTATGCTTAGTTTAGAGCAAGTAAACAATTGTCTTCTGTTACTTATTCATTTGGTTATAAATAGTCTTATAGTTACTTCGATTTTAGACTGATAATTTCAGTCGAGTAACCTATATCCAAAGTTTCTTTTAAGTGTTAAGTGTACTTTTAAGTGTACCGCATGATAATAATTTGCACATCCGCGAGGGTATGATATGGCGTACGTGGTTAATTTTAAGTCATCTTTGTTTTTCGTGAATAGTTCCAACTGATTTTATATCTATTATTATTTCTTTTTGTCTGGCAATACGGAGAGTTTTCGCTTATTTTGCGTCAGGAGTGTTCTGCCTAGCTCTATTAAAAACACTTAAAGTATTTCTGGTAGAGCAGAGCTATGCTGATTTTATACTTATTTGGAAGTGTTTTTGTGCACTTTATTCGATTATGGAGATTTAAATATTTTAATTCTTACCATAATGCTGCCTAAGAAATTGTTAAAGAAAATATCGTTATCTATATTTAAAACGAAAGGTAACCTAGCAGCTTTAGCGTTCCCGCTGACGGGCGATTAATCGCTGAGCGATTTTTTGTCGCTGAGAATAGAATATATGGAGTTCTATAAGTAAACGCCCACGAGCTACTTTTTGTAGCTGCGATTAACGCGGCGATAATCGCGGCGCTTTTTTGTCGCTGGCTAAGTAAAACCTTTGTCGTGTCATTTCATGGACGATTATCGCCGCGTTTAACGCCGCGATTATCGCAGCTACAAAAAGTCGTCCGTGAGCGGTTACGCTAAATCTAAACATTAAAAAATTAAGATATGGCCATCAAGTTTTAACTTTTTAATGTAAGTATCGTCAATAAGTGCTTATTAAACTTATTATAAGTATGACTCTATTCAAACACAAGTTTATTAACCTCTTAAAATAATACTAAACAAGTTTTACTTCAACAATATTATGCCATCGTTTTTATTACATCGATTCTAGTAAAAACCGTAATAGTAGCTATTCACCTAATTATGTAACGTGACATATCGGGTGTCACGCAACCGGTGTGTACCGTGTAAATAAATTGGTGTCACTTCAAAATGGATTGATCTTTTGTGTGATAACTGAAGGGGTAATTATGCCTTCCTGGTTGGAAAAAATGAAAATAAACCATTTGAATAGATTAAAAAATATTCTGTATTTGTTTTTAATTTTCTGTTGGGGAACAAATGTCTCATGGTAAACGACGCAAATTATATTGTGTTTGTTGTGACGCAATCTTACTTAAGCCGTCTACAAATAACGAATAATATAGGATCCGCGAAAAGGACGATTTCAATCATGAATTACGTTTATCTTTTGATCTATTACTTTTACCTTTGATGACGTTATTAAACAGCTGACTTACCTCACGTCACGATAGTCAAAATTTTCAAAAAAACTGAGAGAAGAAAAAAAAACATAATTAATAAATAAATATTAGACAACATTACATACATTGCTCCGATTCCAAACCAAGCTGAAGCACTGAAGTTATTGAAATCAAAGACAACTGTGGTATCACAAACACCCAGACCTGAGCCAATATACAACGTGTTAATGAAAAAGCGCAAAACCCCTTAGGTGATGATAGTGCTCATGAATATGAACAACTTTTACTATGGGGCCAACCTTGAAATCGAGAAAAATAAATCAGCTGTTTCATACAAGTTGTCAATACCTACTCGACCAGAATGTTGTAGAAAAGTTCACATTCTATATTGTAACAGCCGGGGATCGAACCCAGGACATCAAGAGATGGTGACGCCTTGAAAACCAGCGTGCAAACCACTCGCCTACTGACGTCGTCAAAACTTTGAAAAACTCAAGCAAAACTTTGAAAGAGCGTACATTCTCACATCAAACTCGAACAGACATAAGAATCAATGTTTTCTCAGCAAACAGATTCGGATAGTGAAGTTTATCAATAAAAGTTCCCATGCGGACCATTAAGAGGACAGGAAACGATAAAACTAAATTGTCAACGAATAAAGCCTACTGTATTTCTTGCGTCGGGTGATAATGCTTCTCGCAAAGTGCTGCGGAAAACACATTATTTTCTGAACAATCTGGTCACAGTTCAACTTTATTTTATGATATGTGTGATGGAAATATTCACAATACAATATATTATTACAATTGGCGATTTGAACGTAATTCCCACAATTTATTTCAATAAAAACTTGAGACATCAATTTTGACTGTGACTTAAACTAGCCAGTGGCTGCCTACATCATATCAGCTAGTCAGGTTCTCGCATCCTCCAATTGATCCGTCTTCACAGAGTCGCATCAACTTACGTCAAACGCATGCTATATTGATTGCCTCCAAACAGTGCGGTTTCACGTTCAACTTTCTGCCATACAAATTTGACTTTATTTTTTGAGAAGATAGGGCATACGCTCTTGCGTGCCCTGAGGCATGCCTCTGTTGAAAGCACAAGAAGAAAAAGAAAGCGCACGGTCAGCGAGCGCTATTAAATGCCTTGAGGCATGCGTCAGATGAAAGTGAAAGGGAACGGGAAAGCGACTGTGAACTATACTTGACTTGAGAGCAGAGAAATTGACTCAGCTATGTTTCTTTTAAGTTCTTTCCGGGATAAAGTCAGTTTTTTTTAATGCACAAAGCGAAAGTGTTTGGCGTTCACCTCACCTGATGTTAAGTGACGATAAGGCCGAAGGTGGGAGCGCACTACACCCAGCATCCTCATTGCTGGGGAACTGGCTATCTCACCTCTAACTGCTGGAACACAACAATTTTAAATTTTTGTTATGGCGTCAGACTTAGGTAAGATGGTGGTAGCTAGCCAGGCGGTCTTGAAATAAGCCCTACCACCAACCAAACCGAGTAGAAATTGTACCCCCCTGGAAATCGAACCCTTGCGTCCTAAACGGGTGGGCGAACCACTAAACCACAGAGGCGGTTGTGATAATTCAATGAAACTAACACATTTCAAGGAAATGGTACTATGGGCAACAGCGTCGCTTAACCAGTTTGCAACAAAATTCGTGAGCGCGCGTATCGCCCCTGCACGAACTAAATGTATGTGACAGCGGGCGCGGCGTGCAAGCAATTTTAACCTTAGCAGTGGTTAAGCGACGCTGTTGCCCATGGTACCTACTTACAAGTTTTAATTCTTTACGTGAATTGATTATATGCTGCGAAAAGGTTGTAAGAAGTCTTAGCTGAGTCTATATCTTTGCTCTAAAATGTATTATGTTTAGGATTTGCGATGGCAGGAATACAAACTTGCTAGTAATTACCAAATTATCGTAAATGTTTCAATATATATATCGATGTTTTGAAAATAGTTTTGAAGTGGAAGTTCTTTGATAGCGTCTGTATTTATTTTTTGTATTTTACCAAGGAGGATGTATTTCTTAAAAATTTGACATTCTACTTCACTCACTTTGACTTTGCTATCTTTGCATCAAGAAAAACTGCAGTGAATTTTATTAATTGATTTCAAAAGAAAGGATGCGCCCATCCGAATGTTTTGCTTTATAATTCCTTCATACCAGCAAAATCAGCGACATCTTTTAGAACCTACTCGACCTACTGCGGTATTAGGGGTGGGCAAAAAAGATTACTGAAGTGAACGATTTAGTTCAGTTGGAGTTAAGAACTAGATCTCATCTTTAGATCGCTAGAACTTTTAACTATTTTTTAAATATTTTTATTATGGTAATAATATCAGATTTTCGATGGTATTAAGGCCATAAATAAAAAGTAAACATAAAAAAATCTCAATCATGTTTATTTCAAATTAGGTGTTTTTGTGCTTTTTCTCAGCTATACTAAACTAATATTATAAACTATAAATAATTTAATATAAAGAGATATATTATTAAATATAAAGAGGAAAGATTTGTCTGTTATTTTGATTGTTTGTAATGCATAAACTTAAAACTGATCAGATTTTAAAATTCTTTCACATATTGAAAGCTTTTATCAGCGAGTAACATTAGCAGTATTTTATTAAAAAAAATAGAGATCCTTATGAAAATTGGAATAATGAATCGAACCCACAGTATGTATATTTTTTTCTATAAAAGTGATAATTATTGATTGAAAGATGATGACATTCGTATCACAATCCTTTTCCAACTAAATAATGACATTGTCAAAATTGATTATTTACATGCAAATTTCTCTTAAAATTTAAGCATCAATACAGGTACCTACCTAAGGTTTTTTAAAGGTATGTATAAAAAACTTTTTATTTATTAATCTTTATGTATAAAATCTATAAATTACACCGAAGCGAAGCGAGGGCGGGTCGCTAGTTGATTATATAAATATAGGCTGTTTAATATGTCAGAGATACAACAGTGATTATTTTATCCTAGGTTTATAGACAAGGAATAAATCTTAAAGCAAAGCTGCGGCCGGTCACTATACTGCATATTCTTACTATATTATAATTGTGAAAGTCTGTTTGTTTGATTGTTACGCCTCCACGCCTTAACTACTGAACCGATCATCATAAAATTTTACATACACATTGTCAGGGGTATAGAGAAAGACGATACATTTCATCCCAAAAAAAGTATTTTCCCGAGGGAAAGTAAAAAAACTTTCCACGCAGACGGATTCGCGGGCGGCTGCTAGTACTCCGTAATTATGGGAGGCAGGAGTTTCGTTTTCTGAGTTTAGTTATTTTGTTATACGCGTGAATGCAGTAAATATTTCAATCTCAATTCGCGGTATTGCCATTGCTTTCAGCCTTCGTAGTCCAGCTTTTGACATCTGTGTCATAAAAATTAGCAGAGCATATTCTTGCGTTTTTAGGAGGCTTGAAATAGGACTCTTTTCGTTATTTTGGAATAATGCGTCTCCATATTTCTTTACACACTAGATCATTAGGCAATCTGTAATTATTTGAATTGAAATGTAATGTAGTGTAGATACTTAATAAAAATATTTTTGCAGCGAATATGTTTCATAGGAGACATTTCTGTACGTAGTGTTCGTAATCTATCCTTACCGTTTACTTTCGTTTTTGGAGTTAATTAGCTATGGAACTAAATGAACTAAAGATCTTATATGGACTCAAGTGGATTAGTTCATTTGAGTCATGATGACCCATCTCTAGTGCCTCGAACAATAACTAGTAATAGTAAAAACTTTAATTCTTTATTAAAATTGTTAGACACGTAATAAAAATAATGTAAAGCTACTAACCGATGATACGATATTCCATGAAACTTTTTAACCTTTGCATCATATTTTTTGCAATCTACAAATGCACAATTCGGCATTTTTATGTCACGTCAATCACCATCTGTCTACCATAGTCTCCCGCGGATGACTGAAACGCGTTGGCCCTAAAACTGTATTTTTAGGGCCAACCAACTGGCGTCATTTCATAGTGACTTTGACCGGGTCCTTACGCTAGTAATATAATAAATGTATGATTTTATTATTTATACATTTCACGATTTTCACTTTTCTTAATGTAGGTAGGTAATTTCTACTATTTCCGACAGTAAGTCTATATATATATCACGTTACATAATTATATTTTTTTATCGATAAATTACACAAATAGATAATCAAGTTGTCCACGCACTATTACACGTCATTTTATTCGTGCTACCGCAAATCCGGGATCTGAATGTCATTTCAATAAAATTTGTCAAGATAATAATCGTTCCTTTTTTTGCCCAAAACTGCGTTAACTACGTCATATTTTAATACTTAGTTTATTGTTTTTTATTTTATTTTTTCATTTTGTCTCAAATAATGTTCGCATGACTTTTTTCTCTAAAATATTTCTAAAAACATAACTATGTAATAAAAGATAATCTTAATAAAATAACATAATAGTACTTAGTCTGTGGAATTCATATATAACATAAAGAGATCTCTTGTGGTGAAGTATAACGTCGGCAAAATTACTTTTGGAGTTACTATTTTGTGAAGGACTACAAAATTGGAAGCACAGAGGTTGAAAGTACATCTGTAGGTTATATAATAGTATATTTAATACCTAAATTGCGTGCTTCGCGTATATCAAATTCTCGTACCTACACCTACCTCAATCGTGTAAGAATATATATTCTTACACGATTGCCCGAAAAAAAAGAGTGTTCTACGTTCAGATTTGGATGTGTGAGGAGGTATTGTTAGAATCCTTACATCACCCGAGTGACACTATCTCTGTGAATAGATTAAAAGAAAGTCAAAATGTCAGCTACGTGAAGCCATTTTGTTATGTGAAAAAAAAATACAATTATTAATCACATTATGGAAATCAAATGAAAGGCCTTAATGAGAATATTGCAAAATTGTATATGTTTTTGAAGTGAAAACTTCTTTAGCGGCGTTGTACGCTTTTTTGCAATGGGGAAAAAATGCTAAACTCGCGTCAGTAAGAATCACGTGGCTGATCGAAAATGCGTAAGACGGATGTGACGGATGGAGAGTAGACAGCTGGCGGCGGAAGTATCCCCCTCTCTTTCTACGGGGCGCGTTGAAAATGGTGGTGCGTCTTTTTAAGACGTAAACTCTTGTGTCACCAGCAACGCGCAAATTTTGAAAATGGAACTAATAGCAGCGATCTCTTCGGTGAAATCATAGACTTATTTATACTGTGACTATAAGTTTAAATCGTAGAATGCGTGCATGTAGAAATTAAAAGGCCACTGGCGCGAAATCTTTACGATTTTTCTCTAATTACAAACTGATTGAATTGTGTGACTGTATAGTAATAGGAAAGAAATAATTTTAATCCTTTACCGCTAATTCCAAAATATCAAAAATGCACTACGTTAATATTCAAGTTTTTACTTCTGCTGGCACTCCCGGAGTGCAACCCGATTTTTTTGTAAAGTTTGTTTTTGGCATGGGGTCATGTTTTGAATTTTTTGTGAATTTCATTATTTTTTATTTGATTAGAATGATATAAACGGGTGATCCCTTCAATCATCTATCTGAAGATGATCGATGGGTGCTCCCCATAAATTGTGTATTTTTTATTACAATGATTAGGAATGAATATTTTTAATTTGTTTTATTAGGTAATGTCACAGAATAACTAATAGTACGTAATGTTTACAATGTTTTTCAATGTCCTTATTTAAAAAATATGTTTTATCTGAAACCTGTAAATAGGCCCTTATATTATTAATTAGTATAGCAGCGGAATTATTAATAATATCCAATAACGTGTCTAGTATTCTACATCTATAGTATTCTTATATATAATAGCGATATATAAAGCAAATTATTTAATCATGTGTATAAATACAACGTTCATAATAAACTTGTATAAGTACTTGTAGTGTAACATAAAGTTCGTTTCCTAAATATTCTTCCCTAAAAAGAGTCCAATTTTCTTTAAGAAAATCTTTACCCTTGCAGAAAGCAATACAATAATAATACACCTCATTATAACCTTAAAGGAGATTTTTCCACCTTAACGTTCCCTTTCAAGCGTACTCGAATAACAGCCTTAAAATCACATATAAGTCACACGACGCTAAAAACGATTTATAAGAGAACGTACGTGCAAATTCACACCCCAAAATTCGACATTAACCTCATTCAATGTACTGAAAAAACTCTTTAAGAAGCTTATCGTATAATCGCCTACGTCGTGCGGTATCAGATAATTCTCACCGAGGACTGCATAAAACACCTCGGAGAAGTAGTATATATATCATCCCCACCCCAACGACATTACGAGGGGGAAATATCGAGAATGTGGTATTGTTCCTTATGTGTCTGTGGAAGCTATTGTATTCAAAATCAGACTGAAAATACAATATAACACATTTCAAAGAGACATGAAGGTGTTATAATAAAATGGTGGTAGGTATTAATGATGTATTTTGTATGTTGTTTTATGATTTCTCAATACTTTTTATTACTTTCGTACTATTTATTATAAACAAGTTTTTCAAAGCTATATCAAAGCTATTGTTTTATTCTTTGGTACACTGTACTTGTAAATAGATTTGAAGGTTAAAGGCCAAGCCACACAGCCGGCGGGTCGGGACGGGACGGGACGGGTCGAGACGGGGGTTCACACTACGGGCGTGATCACGCCCCGTTCCGTCGCGCCGCGCTTCGATCTGTATTCACGCTCGGCGGGTCAGCGGCGGAGCGGGACGGGACGTGACCCATCGCGTCCCGCCGGTCTGTGTTACGTCGTCCATAGTATCTAGTACATTACAACTGCTCAGCGTCGCGTCACCGTCCCGACCCGACCCGTCCCGCCGGCTGTGTGGCTTGGCCTTTAAAGTTTTAGTTTTGTTTAATTAATGTTACGTTCACAAAATAATATCGGACATTATGGAATTCAGCGATCAATATCCACAATCTGTTGTGACGTCAAAACCATGTTTTTACTGTTATGACGTCAGAACCATAATTTTACTTTTGTGTCGTCAGAACCATTATCACCAACATATTTATAATCCACTAGCGGCCCGCCCCGGCTTCGCACGGGTGCAATGTAGTTACTAAATGTAAAACTGAGCTAATGTGGTGTCAGTGTAAAGTTATTAGATTATACTACAGGATACATATACCTAGGAGGACGACATATACCTATACGACGTACGCAAGGGGTTTTATAATATAATTGACGTGTGTGTGTGTCTGTCTGTCTGAGGCAACCAACCTAGCTCCCAAACTTATTGATCGATTTTAATGAGGTTTTTATGCATAGTTTAAGAGAAGCGTATAGACGGCGGGAAGCGACTTTGTTTTATACTATGTATAGCTTTTGCCCGTGGCTCCGCCCGCGTGGCAGTCGGTAATCGTTGTAAGTCTTCCCTTGGAAACCAATGATCGGGATGAAAAGAAGCCTGTGTTAAGTATTCCAGACTTAATCTATATCTGTGCCAAATTTCTCCTAAATCCGTTCACCCGTTCAGACGTGATTGAGTATGATATGATTGAGTAGGTACCTAACAGAACAACATCCAAACATCAAAACTTTCACATTTATACAATTTTGTGATTATATAGGTAATAGCTGCACCCCGCGGTTTTGCCCGCGCAGTCTGTCGATTCAAACTCGCATCTCACTTTACTTCGCGTGAATTTGTTATTAGACATTTGTTTACTAAATGAGCTATTTTACTGATTGCAAAAAATTTTGGTAGCCTGCGTAGCTATCTAAAATCTTTTGTGATAAAAAAATTTTCTTATCATTATCTTATTTATGATTTAAAATTCCCGTGCAGTGAAGTGAGATTCGAAGTGGGGTTTGAGTTTGGTTACAGAATCGACGCCCTGTTAACGATTCTGTATTAGTTAGGTAGGTACTTAACAAAATTTATTAGCGGTAATTTAACAAAATAAGTATAAAATATTATGTTACATTTAGATATTAGAATTGTTAACTATAAGGTAAGTATTACTTACCTTATAGTTAAAAATTCTAATATCTTTGCTTAATAGTTATCTTCTTTATAAATAAAAATCGATGTATGTGTATTTGTTTCCTTTGCACTCCTAAACCATTCATCCACATCCGATTATGATGAAACTTTGGTGAATGTTTGGTGAATTGTTCTGCTTACTACTGAAAAGGTTTCTGGCTAAAAAAAACGTGACATTGCAACGCATGCCGGGCAAAGATTTATGCCGGATGCAACTAATGTTGTGCATTATTATCAGGCTCTCCATCGAAACACTTCTCTAAATACCACATTCCTTGTCACGTTATCTGATATTTGCCAGATGTTGCCGTTTTATTTGACTAATATTTCGTAAAGTAGTTAAAATGGGAATAAAATCTTATACAACATTATATGAATCAAAGCTTGTCTTAAAAATCGGGAAAATTAGAGATTAAACGTCAGCCCGTGCAGTGACAACTGACATTTATTTTTCTTAATCATTCAAATGCACTAAGAAGTTTGATTCCAAAATCGAAGTCAACCACCCTAAAAATAGCTTTCTACCCCTTTTCAACCCTGTTAAGGGATACATTTCAAAAAAATACGAAACACGTGTTCAATTAATTTTGTAAAAGAATGTCTATGCCAAATTTCAAGTCAATCGGGCCAAGAAATCGCGTTCTCTCATACAAACTTTGCCACCCTGTTTCACCCTCTTAGGGATTGAATTTCGCAAAATCCCGTCTTAGTGAGCACCTACACCCTAAAAGGGACCCCCATGCAAAATTTGAGACTCCTAGCACTTGTAGTTTCTGATATTTCGTGATGAGTCAGTGAGTGATTTACGCTTTTATATATATAGATCAGTTGTTTATGCGATTCTAAATAAAATCAGACAGGTTGTGGAAGTAACACAATTTTATACATATTTTAAAGAAGTATTTACGGCCACCTTTTAATACCAGCATGTATTTCTTGACGTTTAATTTACTTACTGTAGAACAGATAGCTAACATCTTAAAATTCATTAAAAACCAAGCGGCCGTATGAGGCCGCACAACAAAGGAAAAATTGTTGTGTCTCATTTTGTTGGGTCCCATGAACGAATAGTGCGTTTCGCGCATGTTAGAAGAGTGTATTCGCGCATTCAAGTGTGCTTCGCGAGCGGTTGTGTAAGGTACAATCAGCAGCATATCAAGCTATTCAAACTGTCAAAATCTACAATGAATTATGAAACTTAAACTGCTCGACTTAAAGTTTAAAAATGATTGAAGAAACTTGACAGTTTGTGGAAATCCAGCGTGCCGTCTACCGTACGTATTTTGCGCGGTTCATACTCGAGTGTAGATGTGTGAACACAAAACCTAGATAAATCTCATCTAGACCTCCTTGACAGATGAAATATTACAGGCACCAAATCTTTGACAGACACTACTCTAAGATCACCTAATAAACATGAATCACAACACAATAAACAAAGAAACAAATATTAATAAAATTATCTAATAAAACAACCAAAAAGAAACAATATACAACTTTTATGATAAAACGGAACTTGTGAAAAACAACTTTACAAACGATAGGTCATACATCTTTGGAACAAAACGGCTCAATTCTCATTTACTGGGAGAGGTCGAAAATATTTCATCTGAGAATACATTTGGTAGGTATATACGTCGTGACAACGCAACGTAGCAAGCGTGTATTCTGATTGATTGCGAGGAGCTATGAAGCTCGTTCAATAGGTCTTGAACCTACCTTGTATATGGCACCCATTACACACACAATCTGATCACGCCAGATCGCGCCAGATTGACAGAGATTGATTGTGTAACGTTGTACGTCAATCTGGCTTAGGGTTGACACCTTTTTTTTCGAATAGTATTATATTCAAAACATTAAAAAATTATAGTATGTAGGTACTTACTTTTGGGATATTTATAAAAATGTAGTCCACATTTAATTTTAACTAGCTTCCGCCCGCGACTTCATCCGCGTGGGTGGACATTCGAAAAATCACTAAAAAACAATATACAGACGAACAGAGAACTTGCAGTCTGTTCATCGCAATCTACTGCTGTGCTGTCCGATACATGATTTTTTTGAAGGCTAAATTGATTTAGATGAAATTTTGCGCACAGTTTATTAGCCAAGATTAAAACATAGGATACTTTTTATCTCGGTCAAAGGTATCCTAGGTATTTGTTTTTAACATAGAAATTGATATGTAGTAAGTATTTCTTACTTCTGATAAATTTATAAAAAATATAAGTCCACATTTATTTTTAACTACCTAGCTTCCGCCCGCGACTAAAATACATCTGCATGGACATTCGACAAATCTCATAAAAAAAACAATTAATACCAGTCAAATCTTTCAAATGTCCACGTGGACGAAGTCGCGTGCGTAAGCTAGGTAGGTAGGTGGTAATTAAAAATAAAATAGGACTAAACATTTTCATAAATTTCCCAAAAGTAGGTGTAAGCCTACAAAATTTTTATTTTTTTAAATATTGAAATTAATTTGTAGTACTTTTGGGAAATTGATAAAAATATAGCCCATATTTATTTTTAACTAGCTTCCGCCCGCGACTACATCCGGGTGGATATTTGAAAAATATCCTAAAAAACATACAGACGGACAGAAAAACAACCTCCTGCTTTTTTGAAGTCGGTTAAAAATATTGAATCGCAGTAGGTTGTGGTAGATTGTCAATCTACCATGGTAGACTGACAATCTAGCACGATCTACTGCGATCCGATGTTATTAACCGACTTCAAAAAAAGAGGAGGTTATCTGTTCGGTATATTTGTTTTTTATGGAAGCTGAACTGATTTGGATGAAATTTGGCAAACAGTTTATAGTCTGGATTATAACTTATATTTTTCATCTCGATCAAAGGTACCCTAGGGATTTTTATTATTTTAAACAATGAAACTAATTTGTAGTACTTTAGGGGAATTTATACAAATATAGCCCATATTTATTTTTAACTAGCTTCCGCCCGCGACTACATCCGGGTGGATATTTGAAAAATATCCTAAAAAACATACAGACGGACAGAAAAACAACCTCCTGCTTTTTTGAAGTCGGTTAAAAATATTGAATCGCAGTATATTGTGGTAGATTGTCAATCTACTACAATCTGCTTGTATCGGATCGCGGTAGATTGTGGTAGATTGTCAATCTACCATGGTAGACTGACAATCTAGCACGATCTACTGCGATCCGATGTTTTTAACCGACTTCAAAAAAGAGGAGGTTATCTGTTCGGTATATTTGTTTTTTATGGAAGCTGAACTGATTTGGATGAAATTTGGCAAACAGTTTATAGTCTGGATTATAACTTATATTTTTCATCTCGATCAAAGGTACCCTAGGGATTTTTATTATTTTAAACAATGAAACTAATTTGTAGTACTTTAGGGGAATTTATACAAATATAGCCCATATTTATTTTTAACTAGCTTCCGGCCGTGACTAAATCCGGGTGGAAATTTGAAAAATACCCTAAAAAAACATACAGACGAACAGAAAAACAATCTTCTGCTTTTTTGAAATCGGTTAAAAATATTGAATCGCAGTATATTGTGGTAGATTGTCAATCTACCACGATCTGCTTGTATCGGATCGCGGAAGATTGTGGTAGATTGTCAATCTACCACGGATGACCACGGTAGATTGACAATCTAGCACAATATACTGCGATCCAATATTTTAACCGACTTCAAAAAAGCAGGACCTTGTTTCTCTGTATATTAGTTTTTAAGGCTTGTCATTGTCAATATACCATGGTAGACTGACAATCTAGCACAGCACAATCTTCTGCGATCCGATGTTTTTAACCGACTTCAAAAAAGGAGGAGGTTCTCTGTTCGTCTGTATATTTGTTTTTCCTGAAGGCTGAACTGATTTAGATGAAATTTGGCAAACAGTTTATAGTCTGGATTAAAACTTATGATATTTTTGATCTCGGTCAAAGATACCCTAGGGATTTTTTTTTAAAACATCGAAATTACTTTGTAGTACTTTTGGTAAATTTATAAAAAATATAGCCCATATTTATTTTTAACTAGCTTCCGGCCGTGATTACATCCGGGGGGACATTTGAAAAATACCCTAAAAAAACATACAGACGAACAGGAAAACAACCTCCTGCTTTTTTGAAGTCGGTTAAAAATATCGAATCGCATTAGATTGTGGTAGATTGTCAATCTACCACAATCTGCTTGTATCGGATCGCGGTAGATTGTCAATCTACCACGGTAAATTGACAATCTAGCACAATATACTGCGATCCAATATTTTTAACCGACTTCAAAAAAGTAGGAGCTTGTTTCTCTGTTCGTCTGTAGTTATATTAGTTTTTAAGGCTGAACTGATTTGAATGGAGTTTGACACACAGTTTGTAGCCTGGATTAAATTATAGGATTTGTTTTATCCTGGTCAATCAAAGGTACCCTAGGGTAAAATACTTTAGTAAGTTCTTTTGAGAAATTTATAAAAAATATAGCCCATATTTATTTTTAACTTGCTTTCCGGCCGTGACTAATGCGCGTGGGCATTTGAAGAATCCCTTAAAAAATACACAGATGAAAAGAGAACCTCCTCCTTTCTTTAAGTCGGTTAAAATATTGGATTGCAGTAAAAGATGATGAAATTTGGCACACAGTTAGTTTGGTACCCTAGGAAGTACCTACCCTATGTACCCTATTTTTAATTTTTAAAGGAAGCTAGTTAAAAAAAATGAGGACTATATTTTTTCATAAATTTCCCATAAACCTACCTACTATATTTTTTGCAATGTTTTGAAAAATACTATTTACCTCGATGTTATTACTATACCAGGCCATAAACTATATAATATGATGTGTGCCAAATTTCATCAAAATCAGTTCAGTTGAATACTGCACCACTCAGGACATCGATCGATATCACGCAAAAATTAATGCAAAAAGTTGGCAACCCTACCAAAGATCACCGTGGATCGTGGTAGATTGTCAATCTACCAAGATCTACTGCGATCCAGATCTGGCTGGATTGACCGTGTAACGTCGCAAACTAACCGCATCAAATTCCATCAATCTGCGGTTTTGATCAGATTGAAACCAGATTGACGTGTGTAATGGCTGCCTATGAGTTGTATTGATCTGACATCAGTAATTACTGGATAGGAAAATTTTACAAATAATTCAATGTCTTTTACTTAGGCTACGTTGGGGTAATACGAAGATTTTTTTTACAAAATAGCATTGCAATAAGCACAAAAAAAAGTAATTATCAAACGAGCAAAGACAGACCCCGATTTTTGGAATAAACTATTTCAATATATTATTTTAAATACCTAATTGTTCTTCAATGTACTAAAATAGTCAAGTGGCTATTTACGGTAGGTACTCGGTGGCGCAGTGGTTTAACATCTGGCCCAGCAATTGCGGAGGTCAAGTAACTTTCGCAAGGGTTGGTCATGGGATGGGTGACCAAAAATTTATTATCTCGAGCTCCTTCGTGTTTTGAAAGACACGTTAAGCTGTTGGTCCCGGGTGCATTTTCAGTCGTCAACACCCACCAATCCGCATTGGGCCCGCGTAATGGGTTATGACCCGTCCTCCTTGTCCACCCTTAAGGAAGGCCTGTGCCCCAGGTGTGGGGACATAAAAAAATGGCTGATGGACAAGTAAAGTACTTACGTATTTACTTGTAGAAACAGAAATAAAAATACATAGACAAACGATACCTAGCCAACAAACCAATTATACAGATTAAATTATCTAATATCCTACGCCATATAAATGATAATTAGTTTCAGAATCGACTGCAGAGTTTGTGGAGGCGCCCTTTTTAATTAAAGTCCCTACGAGCCGACAGTCAATGACTTCGCTAACGAAGGTTTAGCACACAGTAAATAAGACCACCAGTATTATATCTCGCTGTATCCTTGAAATAATACCTACGCTACTCATTTCCCTATGTAACAACTAGCGGCCGCCCGCGATTTCACCCGCGTGGTTCCCGTTCCCGTCGTAATATCAGGATAAAAAGTATTCTATCTTTTAATCCAGGCTATCTACTATCTGTTTGCCAAATTTCAATCAAAACCATTCTGTAGTTTTTGCGTGATTGAGGAACAAACATCCAAACCCACACACTTTCACATTTATAATATTAGTAGGATAGCATACATGTACAGTAATGTACACTCTATGGCCGCTCGCTTCCAAAATATTAAGTACCCAAAAGAGCTACATGGAAAGAAATGCGTTTTTTCCATATATGCTTATGTACACGTCATAGACATTAGTATAGTAGTCCTTATGTCAGTGATTTTTTGAAATGGTTGAAATATGTTTGTTTCGTAAAATTTTGAAAAAATGAGTCAACAATAAATTATATCTTAAATTCCCCTTGTTATCCGTTTTTCCCCTATCAAAGATCGCGATCGACCAAAGAACTTTAATAAATTTAGAAACTTGTGTGTATTTTTTTGTCAAATCGGTTAAAAATGCGACCTGTAGGTGAGAATAGACGGACGGACAAAAGCATTTTTGGCCAATCTTGAAACTGAATACACTTTGCACGAGAAAGTAATTACTTGGTAAGGGTTGGAAAATGTTGAGGAACAATAAGCTATTTTTGAGTTTATTTCAATAGTATAATTTGAAGTGAGTGTTTTTTTTTTGTCGTCATTAAAATCATGTAAAGGCTTTCATTGAATGAATATCAAAATTATCTTTATTAGAAGTTAAAGTCTCTGCCGTTGCCGTCCTCATGAAATCGTGATTATTATGTACCTACCGAGATTCCTTAGCGCGTCATTTCGGTGCACTTTCAGCCAGTTTGTATGAAGGTGGGATACTGTACCTAATTTATACTGTGACTATTACGTTACCCTTTCTAGACATCCTCTAATCGCAATTAGATAGTCCAATACTGTCACATGTCTGGGCTGTGGTTACGTAGCTAAGACCATTTAAGTAAATTAGTATTAGGTAGAATCATGTTGCAGTTGCAAAAAGTAACGTGATTTTTTTTTATTCGGATACGAAGATTAGTAATCTACTGCGCGCATTATTTTCTAAATAAAAGGCTAGTGTGCATTCTAAAAAGACAAATATAAAAAACCGGCCAAGTGCGAGTCACGCACGAAGGGTTCCGTACCAAAAAATGTCAAAAAATCACGTTTGTTGTATGGGAGCCCCCTTTAAATATATATTTTATTAAACTTTTAGTATTTGTTGTTATAGCGGCAATACAAATACATCATCTGTGAAAATTTCAACTGTCTAGCTATCACGGTTCATGAGATACAGCCTGGTGACAGACAGACAGACGGACAGCGGAGTCTTAGTAATAGGGTCCCGTTTTTACCCTTTGGGTATGGAACCCTAAAAAGATAACGTATTAAACTTGATCATCAATCAGTAGTGAGTTTTATTGATGGGCTTACAACTTATAACCTATCGTAATAAAAAATCAACCCAACAAAACAACGTTAATTATTTTTTGATTCTTAATGACACAGCAATTTCTATGACCCAGAAACCAATTAACCTTTCGCAAACTTCATTTTCGAAGTGACTCATAAACGTATTTCGCAAACAATTCACAGGCCAATATCCAACCAGCGCAAACCTATCAAGACAATTAGTCATGACAAGGAAATCACTCGCAAATCCATAGCGACCGCAAATACACTCTTGGCCAAGGAAAAAGCAATTCAAAGACAATCGAGGGTGACGGGCGAATCTTTTTTCGTACGAAATCGAGTTAGCCTACAAGCCTACATGTATAATGCAATAAGAGAGACTACCATTTTTCATAATTCCCCCCGGCGACCGGTGGCTGGGTTCCCATAATTTACTTTTGTTTCAATTGTTACGACTTTAAGGAGAGAATAAAAGATTTATTCGGAAAGCCACCACCTCTTTGTTGCCAAAATGGCGACTCAATTTTGATGAGATTTCGTATTCTATCTGAAAGCATTTCATTTTTACTTGTACGTTGGGTTTTGAAGACTAATTTAAGAGGACAATAATTGTCTAATAATTATAAGGTGTTATAGGTTGGTATTTAAATACTTTTAGATGTCAGTAAACAAAAGTGAGTTCATAATTTTTCTATCCTATTACCGGAAGGTATTGTTTGTTTACCTTCTTACTTACCTATATCTTTGTCGTCTGTATATTTTGTGTAGTCTTTGGTGTGAATAAAATCCTACTTTAACCTAACCAGTATCCTGTACCGGTGGCGGTAACGGTATACCCGACCGCGACGGGTTTTTATGTGGCATTACCGCAGCTGTTGCGGAACACCTTTGAACAGCGCGTCACCGCATACCCATCGGGATATCGTTACTGCCACCGGTACAGGATACCGGTCAGATTTGAGTAGGCCTTTAATAATCTATCTTTCTCTCTCTTTCCATCTCTCTCTCTCTCTCTCTCTATTAAATTTACTCCTAAATCGAAATAATGTTACTGTTACATTTCTCGAAATAAAAAAGTTTGGCCGCAGACTTTTTTGTTAAAATGAATATCATTTGTATAGAATTAAATATATAATAGACTAGCAGCCGCCCGTGACTTCGTCAGAGTGGAATTTTTATTGCTATCCCTCGGGAACAGTACTTTTTTCAGGATGAAACGTACAATGTCCTTTTCTTTACCCCTGACAACGTGTATTAAAAATTTCATGATGATCGGTTGAGAAGTTTAAACATGAAGGCGGAACAACAAACAAATAAACAAAATGACTTGCGCATTTATAATATTAGTAGGTAAGTACCTAATAAGTACCTACCTAATGATGAATTATGAACTACCCATAAACCAGTTTTCCGTTTATTCGTAATCTATACTGTAGGTAGGTGTTAACGGCGAACTTCGGACTTGATAACTCTCATTATTGAGGTACGCAATTCGGTCAAATTTAACTAACGAACAGCAATTCGAATATTATGCCGTCTTTGAAAATTAAGAAAATTGTGTTATGTTCCGACAAAGACGCTCCTTTGAGAATAGATTATTCCGAGTTTTAGAAGCTAGCTGGTTTCATTTAGAGATAATTTGGTAAAATAAGAATTCTGTTGTGATTTTGGAAAGATTTTGGATGTTTATTTTATGTAACCGGCCAAAGTGGTTTTTCGTACGAGTTTCAGGATTCCAGGGTATCAGTGCCACATCGTCTTGGGCTTTCCAAAGCCCTACCTACTAAACCCCCTACTGTTTCTTGCAAGCCTTTTACAAAAAAGAATCTTAAGGCGGTCGTATAACCGAAAGTGGCACCCTCAGAGGTTTTTATTTAATAAGTTATTAAATAGAAAAGGATTTTAATGATGTTTTACGTGAAGTTTTTAGGGCCCATAATCTGGTATTTTTAGAAGGTATCACTACATGCCCTCGTAATCATTCGTAGAAGTAGATAGCAAATGTGTCAAAAACGGCCACTTTTAGCAGTTTTGCTATCTACTTCTAGCAGTGACTACGAGGGAATGTAACGATACCGTCTAAAAATGCTGTGGACCCTAAATATACCACGTAAAACATTATTAAAATTGTGTACATTACAATTATAATATAAAATAAAATTCACCGCGGCGCCACTTTAGCTCTTAGCACTTTAGCTTATTACCTTAATAATCGGATGCAATTCGTTGTTCAATTTACTTGAAGGTAGGTCAGTATTTGGATCTAGGATACGAGACAAATAAACTTGCCTCATAGAACTCCCTATTATTTTATTGTGCTGATTGTGCGTCTTCTTCCTAATAAGGGATTTTGGATGAACCTTACCTATTCATGAGGACGAATATCGTTCGCTTATCGCGATTGTTGTTATGTAATAGGCCTGCTGTACTCACACACACAGGTCCTACAGAACCGTGATATTAAGCACTGTGTGGTCGTGGTGTAGATGCCCCTATTGGGCCCGGCACTTGGAGGATTACTGGGTAACAGTCATCCCGTTACCGAGGACTAGGGAGGAACGTGGAGCACGTAGCGCCTCCTCCTTGCTCCAGGTCGTCTCCGTAGGAGCGGATCTGAGCATCCGCCTCTTGGACTCGCTCTGCGACCTCCTTCTGTGACACCATGTCCTCACAGAAACAGACCACCGCCAGACAAGACCTGTGACCCCCCCAACATGGCGACTGTCTCCTCCACTGTGTTTTTTTTTACAAAATGAATGCAGATTCTTGAGAACTTCAAACGAACGAACTTCACAGGTTTCCGCTCATAGGAATAAAACACTTTTTACGGATTACAGTGCGTATATTGGTTAATTCAGATGTTATTTAAGAATTATAATATAGACGGAGGATAGAACGATTCGTCTGCCAATAACATCTACCTGCACGCAACAATCGACAATTCTTCCGTGATCATGGCGCATGCAACTGCGCCGAAATATCGGGGTCTCAAAAATAAACAGCTACGTGGTGTAAATTCCGACATAGTTTATTCTAATTGAATTATTTAGTTATGATTTATTGGTTATTTGGGTTTATTTCTAATGAACTTCAAACGAATCAAAAATTACACTCTTGCTTTCGTTTAATTCAAAAATCTTTCAATCATATAAAATAGCTTATTAAAATACCATAATCTCTTTCTTGTAATTTCTAAAGAAATTCTGAAATTCAATAAAATAATAGAATAATATTTATTGAAAGTGAGCTTTTGTCAAAAAAATATTTTCTTCGATACGCATTTTGTTAATATGTATTTTGAAACACATTTAGATTGAAAATACGTTTATCAAATATACACGTACCTACTAAATCTTATTATTAACCACGTCTTTGCATATTTTAACTGATCGAACCGTATAAACAGGACAGTAATATGTATGTTAAAATTAACTAACATTTACACGTATAAGCGTGTAACAAAGCCTCAGTGTAAATTAAGCTTTATTTCCTTTCTGTAAAAGTGATATCCAAAAATACTTATCGCCCCTAAAGGTTAAGTAACATTTTTATTCGAAAAGGCGTTACACTGTAACCTTCAAATGTAGTAAACTCTTTCTAAATATACCTTTACCTCTTTAATTCCATCGTTCTACCTAAATACCTCAAAAGCAAGTGCTTTCCCGTGTTGACAACGTACACACATGGATATTTGGGCGGTAAATACGAAAGGGGACGGAAAGACCCTAATTGTGAACCTTTAAGTATATTTTCCAGTCTTTGCGCTCCAGTAAAGTTTGAGGGTTTAATCCCCGGTTGGTATATTGCCCCAGTTTGTAATTGGCCACCAATAATACTCCTTTTTATTCTATTGTCGAGTTTTAGGTTTTGTGTCGGCATATGTAAAACGATCTGTGTGAATGGAAGACAACTTTTTAACACGCAATAGAGGTGTTGTTTCGTTTCGGTCTATATTAGGCTGTATAACTTATATCAAGTTTTATGTTAAGGACACCTTCTACATTTTGTTGTTTATTGTATACGTGTTCACTTAAAAAAGACTGCGTATCGTAATCATATTGAAATCATACCATCTGCTGCGTATTGGATCGCAAATGATAATGCATAAGTAGCTACTCAGCTAGTGTGAATCAATGTAAGTACTGGTACGATAAATAGTCAAATGATTTTCTGTTTCTATATCAAGAATTTTGATAGTTTTGGTAATTTTTTATTTTTATTTATTTAGAAATGCTATTGTGCTCACGTGTTCTGATCAATCAGAACATACTAAAATGTTAAAATATGCTCATAAATAATGGGGCATTTCGACTTTAGTCGAATAGGGCTTTTTATCTACAATCGCTTGTAAAAACGAATCGCAAATTTGATTTCAATATGGCGTCAGCGATTCGATTTTACTAGCAATTGTCTTTAAACAGCCCTAGTCAACTAAAGTAGCGTAGCAAGTCGCCTGGAAAATCGACCCGCGTAAATTCCCCATTAAGTGTGTTTGGTAGTCAGTTTAAGTTTTAGCACTTATAGTGGACTATAAGTGCTTTAGCCTACTATACTACTTAGAGCATTAATGCGAGCATTTCCATCCTAGTTTAACATTTAGGTACGAATACAGTATCTGGGGGCGCGGTAGTGCCCCCGCCAAGACTTCCAAGCGAAGCTCAAGGGCACATTTTCTCGAGGCACTTTTTTTAAACCCTCATATCTTGGATTTGACGTATACCAGATAAACAAAATTCTCGGTATATGATGTCAGTAGTCAATTTATTAAACATACAAAGTTTAAATTGCATAGCTCTTATAATATAGATTTTATTGATATCTAAAAACCTCGATTTCGTCACTGACTCACTCACGATCATCAAATTTCAAAGGGTACTTCCTGAAGTCGAAGAACTTAGGGCTTATAGAGTTAGGGCGTGTAGAGTCAGAAGCTTGGCTCTACATGAGGTCTGATAACTTTTTGACAGTGTGGACTTGTGTCTTGGCTACGTTTTAGATGAAAATGTTTTTGGTTGGATAATAATATCTTAGTTAGGAGCTTATCATACTATGACATAAATTGGTTATACAATTTGAGTAAAGCGTTATAAAGCGATAAAAAAACGAATATCTAATTTTAGAATATCTCAATAGTGAGATATTTAATTTAATTTGTAGCCAGCCTCATGGATTGTTTATTTGAAATTGGCTGGATACTATTATGATTTCTAAATCTAATCTATATCTTAATATTTGGTATGAAATTGTAATAAAAATATGTATTTAATGTTTTTCATTTCAGGTAATTTCATCAACATTCCTCAAAAGGTGTTAAGGTATTTAAATAGCTACGTAATATTTTATCAGCTATTATTAGTAGTCATTTGCAGATTCATATTCAGTAAGTCTCCTTTAAAGGTATCCTAATTAGTTTAATTAAACTATTTTTATACCTATTTTAAAAAAGAATTTACATTGAATATTGATTATTGATGATTCTATCAAAGTAAAAGATAAGTGATAAAACTTTTAAGGTAGCTTAATTGCAAAGTTGTTTTAGACTAGAAAATTCAAGTCTGAACTTAGAAACTAAACTTAGATTTTTAAATTAAACTTCTGAAAGTAATTAAAGATTTTATAATAATGTTTTATACTTTTAATAAACGTCTATCGATTAAGCAATGCAAAGGCAGCGTTATTTGAAACTCGTTGTTATAAATTATTTATGTAATAAGCTAAAAATCTTTTTACTATTAAAAAATTTGACCTATGTCAAAATGTTAAGATTTAAAAGACCTTTACTATTGGGACAATACATTTTTGCATAGTATAGGTACTGTTTTTTAAATTCGAACGAATCAAATAATACTATCTGTCCGGAATTTGTTATGCAAACATCATTATATTTAAGTAGTACGCTAGTAATATAATAAGTCTATGAAAGAAATAGATAGTGTCGTTATTAGCAATGGCTTTCAGGAAAAGGCTATTGATTTATACCTATACATTGCACTTTAAAACAACTTTCAACTGACAAAGGTAAAAAAACTCCCCACTCGGTGGCGAAATTAAAAAGTTTAGGCTATAATTAATCATAGTCGCAGCGTTCTCAAAATAAACCGATGAAGTAAGTTTTTTTTGCCCTAATAATTGGCAACCTTTTTCACAGAGTTGCATAGATCGATATTTCATCTTATTTAATAAGAGCACGTGATTTTTTATTAGATCAGCATGTTGACTGTTTCAACGCAATGAGTGGCAGTGTGTTATCCGGTTAACAGTATATTATATATTTTTAAACTTATTTTATACAGGGTGTAAGTAGTTGCACCCTAGCGAAAACATTAAGGGATTCTACCCTTAGAAATAAGTAACTTTCTCTATGGAAACACTTGTCGCAAATGCATATAGTTGTTGAGATTTTGATTGTTGTTGAGAAGCAATGTACGCGTGACGGGTTACCTCTATCTGGCAGAAACTTGATACTCCGAAATTTATTTGGCAGAACACACTTGGCAGAATCTTCTTTAAACTAATATTTTTAAGGCATAAAAATTGTTTAATATAATTATTGTTTGGCAGAATGTTTACATGTCCGAATTAACAATGGCATACTATTCAGATGGCAGAATTTTATTAGGCATAAAAATACCTTTGGCAAAATTTTTATTCGCAGAATTTCGTTTGGCATAACGTTTATTTAGTCGACAATTATTTGGCTTAATTTTCACATGGTATACTACGAATATGGCAGAATTTCATTAAGAATAATGTCATTAGGCATATTGTGATTTCAAAAAAATTGCATTTAACCTTAAATTCAATTGAATATTTGTCTTAAAAAGTCAATATGTTGAATTTTTGTGCAATACAATCATGTTGTGCTACAAAAGTCAACAACAGAACGAATCGCTGCAAAACCGACATGCATGCTGCTTGCTCCCATGCATGCTTGCTTGCTTGCATGCATGCATGCTTGAATGCTTGTTTATGCTGCTTGCATGCTTGCCGGGGGGTGCAGGGGGGCTGGCCCCCCTGCTCGAGGCGGTCGGGGGGCCTGAGGCCCCCCGCTATAAGGAAAACCTTTAATTGCACCTACCAGTAGGTTAGGTTAGGTTAGTGTTTTGACCACTCGCAGCGGAGCGAGCGAAGCGAGCGGAGCTCCACAATGCTTGCATGCATGTTGCATGCTTGCTTGCATGCTGCATGCTTGCTTGCATGCTGCATGCTTGCTTGCATGCTGCATGCTTGCTTGCCTGCTGCATACTTGTTTGCATGCTGCATGTTTGCTTGCATGCTGCATGCTTGCTTGCATGCTGCATGCTTGCTTGCATGCTGCATGCTTGCTTGCATGCGCATGCTTGCTTGCAAGCTGCATGCTTGCTTGCATGCTGCATGCTTGCTTGCATGCATGTTTATTTGTCTACATGTAAGGATGCATGCAGCATGAAACATGCGTGTAAGAAATACAAAATTATTCTAGATATGAATTTTCTATTAAATGTATGTGTGCCAAAAGATGATTCTGACTATAAACTGTCTGCGATATGATGGTTCTGACTGTGAACTTTCTGCGATATGATGGTTCTACTATTTAATTATTATGGATATGAAATGTATGCCAAAAGATGATTCTGGCTTACAAAATTATGCGTTTTAAGTGTATGATAAATGAGTGTATGCCAAACGATTTTCTGCGACATGAAGTTTATGCCAATAGTTGTTATGCATAGTAAAATTATGACATAAAAGGTTCTGCCATAAAAGGTAGACTCACGCGTGACAACTCGATAATTTCGCGGTTAAAAAGTTGTACATTGCAGATTTATAAAATTTTGATATTTTAATCATTTTTCTGTAAATTTAGGCTTTATGCAACTTAGATAGACTCTGTGTGATAAAAAAATATAAAAAAACGCTAAAAATAAAAAAAAATAAAAAAGGGTCTTACTAACACCCTGTATATTATGATTTAACTATGCTTATGAGATCGTAGATGCTACGCATCTTCACGAGTCTATACTACGATCACAGCTGTGCTACGGATGGATGCTGCGACATTTGTAGCAAGCCGCAGAAAAGCAGAGCAAATAATTTGAACGATTAACGAAAACTGGGACGTTAATCCTTAGTTTATATTTACAAAAAGCTATATCGTGCACTACTAAACAAAAATAATGCATGCAAAATAATTTGTTTTCACAAACACCAAAATGACAACGCAATTTATGTAAAAAAACTCTGTTCTGTGGGTTAAGTTTTGCATTTATCATGATCAAGCTACCAATGAAACATCCAACTCAAAAATATTTTGTAGGCAAACTACAATCAAATTGAAATAATACTTGGATTATAGTCATCGTAATAGATTTGCTACCTCATATTAAATTTATCAAATCCCCCGTGATCCCTTCTAAATACACCAGATGGGATTTCTCATACTCCCAGCTTGGAAGTACACACAGCACCACATCAGGTTTACATCTATTCTGTGCCAATTACCTAGAAAGTGATTTTATGATCTTCAAAATCTATCAAGGTATTTGGTTGGTAGTAGGTCTTTTTTCAAGTCCTGGCTAACTACCACCATCTTACCTAAGTCTGACGCCATAACTACAACTTAAAAAAATTGTGTTCCAACAATCAGAGGTAAGATAACCAGTTCCTCAGTAGTGAGGATTCCTGGTGTGGTGTGCTTACTTTCGGCCTTATCGTCACTTGACATCAGGTGAGGTGAAGGTCAAGTAGTACTAGAGTTCTAGACAGACAAATTATCTGTCAAACTATTGTCATCTCACAATTTGCTTTTGCAAGTCCTAACTGACAAAGTGATTATTGAAACGTTTTTAACTAAGTAGGTATCTAAAATATATCTATGATGAAATATTTAATTTCCAATATCAGTTAAAAAAAAGAGTTTTTTGTTGACTGCCAATTAGTAAATAATAGCACTAATAATAACAAATGCATGTACAATTTCACAGCGCCATCCAGCTCCAAACTAAGCAAAGCTTGTGCTATGGGTGCTAGACAACTGATATACTACTTATATACTTTTTTTGAATATATGTACATAGTAACACCCAGACCCGTCACAGAAAATTTCAATTACTGCCCGGCCGGGAATCGAACCCGAGACCTCTTGCGTGGTAGGCGGCATGTTGACCACTGCACTACTCAGGTCGTCAAATAGAAAAAATACTTTATTTGTGTACAAAAAAATACTAGCTTCGTTTTAATAACCAAAACCCAGCTACGAGTATATTTTTCCAGAAAGTTCTTCGCGGTATGTGTTTCCGTGTGTACCTATATAAACACTTGCCTCCGATGGGACCAAAGTTATAGCAAACTACCAACTATAGCTTCATTACCTATGAAGTAAATAGGGTTACATGAAGTTACTGAAGAATATTTGATCCGTTTTGATGGAAATGTTATGTTATAACATAAGTCCCTAATGTAGAATTTGAAAGTAAGTCTCTAGTAAAAACTTATATCAAGAGCCCCTAAAGTAGAGATTACCCTACAACGACCCTAGCGATTCAATAGCGATGGAGTTTCTATCGCAGGCCGAATACAATACGCTACTCCGCTATAATGATGTTTAAATTCGACAAATGACCAAAATTAGCATAGCGTAATGATTACTAATAGTGGTTGACAGGGCAACGATGAGGGGGGCAGAGAGGCGTCCCTCCACGCTGCCGCGCAGGCTAGCTGGACCTTACTTTTCCCTACTGACCGTGTTGTACGTGGTGGTAACGTTAGTTTTTTTTCAACACACTTGCTCGTAAAGTGAGCCCTAATACATCGCTTTTAGGGCCATAAACCGAGCTATAACAAACGCGTGCAATAATATATAAAACACTAGTACGTAATATAATTATCCCTACCAAGTTAAATTAGTTCCTTACTGCAAGTTCTATGCGATTAAACAGAGAATTCCCAATTTAACCGGGTAATACCGTTATTTTTTTTAGTTACAACAATGAGGTTTATGCCGCTGAAAATTCATATTCATTATTGCAATAAATAAATGTGTAAGTCCTTAATTAAGTCAAACAAATATTTATTATTATAAAAATTATTCATAATTCATAATATTTTGTTATAAAATATTAAAATACTTGCATTTTATCACTTAAAATTATAATTTTGAAGTAGGCTGTATGCTCACTCACCCCTTTGTTCGCAAAATATTCTTGCATTGGGCATGTGAAAAAAAAACCTACGCGCCTTTTCCTATTGCATAAATGTCATATTTTGTTTTTGTCGTATTTGTTGCTGTGTGGTAAATTACTTAGTATTTTCCTCGCAATTGTGTTGAAAAACGTCGTATGAAACTCGTGAGCTTTTGCTCATTGCACACTCGGCTGAGTTACGTCCTCGCCTACGGCTCGGGCTGCAATCCACAGCCTTGTGTGCGATGAGCAACCTAAGCTAACTTGTCTCATAATGTACTATTTATACACAACAGGGTAGTGCTTGGCCTTCATCTCACCCGATGTTAAGTGACGATAAGGCCGAAGAAAGAATCACGCTACACCCGGAATCCTCATCCTCAGTCGTACTTACAATAGGGATGACGACTAATGAGTAAAATAACGAAATACTAATAAAAAACGTAAACATATTAAACTTTTAGAGTAGCTTGTATACCTCTTGGTTTTGTATATACATACATAATGGGATCCACATATCGAAGCCTTGTCAAGTAGACTTAGTTCAGCGGCATTCGCTGTTAAGAAAATAAGGCTTTTAACTGATATTGAAACGGCAAGGTTAGTATATTTTAGTTATTTTCATAGTGTAATGTCTTATGGACTGCTATTGTGGGGCTCAGCTGCCAGTATTGAAAATATTTTTGTACTTCAAAAAAGAGCTGTTCGCGGCATATACAATCTTCGGCGGAGAGATACCTTGAGAGAACTGTTTAAAGAAATAAATATTTTAACTTTGGCAGGCCAATACATATATGAAAATTTAGTTTATGTAAGAAAACACTATGATTCATTTGCTAAGAACAGCAATAATCACCAGTTTAATACAAGAAATAAAGATAAACTTGCCGTTCCAAGATTTAGGCTTGCAAAAACTAGAGGTTCATTTATGGGGAAAGTGGGAAAGGCATAGCCTTCATTAATAAAGTTCCACAACAAGTAATTGATCTTCCTTTGCATGAATTTAAAATCCATGTTAAAAAAACGCTCATGGGTAAAGGTTATTATAAAGTAGACGATTATCTTAAAGATCAAAATGCGTGGAAATGATGTAACACAAAAAAAAATACAAAATACAAAATATTTATTCAAAACTAGAAAATACATTTACACTGCCATTTATGAGACCCTCTTTTAGATATAAAAATATCTGTGCCAGAAGACCCCGCTCCTCCATAGCCATACAATTACAATTTCTAGTTTAGGACTAAACAAAATATAGAATTACCTAAATAGAAAGAAAAATATGTTCTTAAGCTAGTAAGGTAATATTTAATTTTATTAACCACTCAGTAACTTACTAATTGAATTTGAGGTGTGCTAGTGTGTGTGTGTGTGTGTGTGTGTGTGTGTGTGTGCGTGTGTGTGGTGGGTGTGTGGTGTGTGTGTGGTATGTGTGGTGTGTGTGTATGTGTCTGTGCGTCGTGCGTTTCTGAGTAAACGAAACTTTATACTATTTTAGAATATAAGTGATATTGTTTTAAACATGATTATTACACAATATATAACAGGTCTTCTGTCTCACTATAAGACAGCGTATTTAGCAAATCAGTTAGAATATTTTTAGCATTATATAAAGTTTTAGAGTAAATGTTAGTTAATTTATCTAATTTATTGTACAAGAGTGCTGATAATTTATCAAATTGACGTCTAGCAAACACATAACTACTATAAGTACTTTGTTGCCAATATAATAAGTCTATGTTTGTTGCCAATAATCCTGTCACCCTGTTGTAATTATCTGGTAACGATATATTTAAGTTTGTAAATATCGTAACTTATTGCTATTAAAGCTGATAAGTTTCTTGCGCCCGTTCTTCTTGTCAGTTAAAAAAGTCTTGAACGGGTGGTAGGAAAATATAGACGATTCAAAAGTACTTAATAATTAAGTTTATTTGAATAAAGCTATTTTTGACTTTGACTTTGACTACATATAATGCGTATTATTTGTTTTATGACCCTTCAAAGTTGGGTGGACAAGTCCATTTAAAAAGTATATTTTTTTTTTTAATAAATGATGCTTTTAACTACTCCGTAAAATGTATAGCCAATTTGTCTAAGAATCTGTTTTGATAAACATTCAATTAATAACAAATATTTAATATAGGTAGCTGCCGAGCAAATTTCCTACGCGTTGCATACAAACTAGCTATAAGTGATGTCATAAAAAGGTAGCCATTAGTATGGAGCGTTTTTAGGTGAGTCCAATTTGTGTGCATTTCAAACTGTGATATCTCGGGCAGTTTTCATGCTAGCGAAATAATGCTTTTATATCAATGTTTTTTTTTTGAGAGGTAATTTATGTAACATAAAATAAAAAAAATATTCGTCATGGCTATTATAGGTAGTGTAACGTAACAATATAATATTTAGACCGCAAGTGCAGTGCCGCACGTTGGGTAAGTGCGGTAAGTGCGGGGGCAGAGCAGCCTATATCCCGCACTTAAGCTAGGGTTTCCTAAGATGACAGTGCCGTCATATTACGGCCGTAATTTAGCGGCGTAGAACGTTGTCTATGTAAATAATACGGCGCGGTTTCTGACGTTACGGTGTCGCCGTATTGTTTACATATACAACATTCAACGCCGCTATATTACGGCCGTAGTATGACGGCACCGCTATTCTACGAAACCCTAGCTTTAAGGGTACGTCTCGGTTCTTTCACACCCCCGCCACGTCACGCCACGTCTATCACCACTATCCAAGGCGTGGTACTTGAGGGCAACTATAGTCATCATTTATCGGAATTTGTGACGAGATAAATGACTTTCCCTTCTATTAAAAAAGACAATTATTGTTAAACTATGATAATAATAAAACTTTATTTCAGACATTATAGGTCCATATTATGAATAAAATATAAAATTCATCTTAAAATCTAGCCACAGGTTTTCACGAGCTGTCTGATTATAGGGCAGTCGTTTGTTAGGGCTATTACACCTAGGATACTGTTGGTGCTGCTCCTCGTTCTGGCTAGGAGTGAAGCAGCCTTTTTACGCATTATCGCGTCAAATCAGTCCGTGCGCGCCTCGCAGAACATGCCTGAGGCGCTGCAGTAAAGGGGCAGCCCCAACAGTACCCTAAATGCATTATTATATTGCACTTTTAATGCTTTTAGCGCCCTTTGAGTATAGCTGAACCAGAGGGAGCACGAGTAGAGGGATTGACAGAATGATTTGAACAGAGTTATCTTAACGTTACTACTACATTGTGCAAACCTCCTAGCCAGCATATTACTCCTGGTCGCCAAAGCTCTCCGCTCCCTCTCTATGTCCATTTCATCACACAGATCATTCGTAACAAAATGCCCCAGGTATATAATGATATAATGATATTGACACAAGCAGATAAAATAAGGGCGAAATGCGCGCAGATCGATCGCTTGTAACTTTCCCAGATAACTTGCAACTTTCGCTTTGATTCACCGACCAGCTGCGGATCAAAGGGCAGTTTGGCTTAATTTGTAACTAATTAATCACGCACTTGCGATCTTTGGTAACTGTTCAAGTTGCCAACTTTCTAGAGTGTTCTTAGAAGTATCTAAGAAGATACTTATTGTGCTGAATAAACAAATGACAACTCTTTGGTGCGTTAACACAAATTAAAGACAACTTTCCTATAAACTTTAGTCAAATGTTTCGTGTTTATTTATAGATGGATAAATCAGACTTTACTATGATATAAATGTTTTCATTAAGTAATGAGCTAATTAAATAATGTTATTTATTTGTAAATCTTTGTTAATATAAAGTCTGGAAACGATACATATTTGTAAATATCGTTCCATCTGATAAAGCTGACAAGTTTTTTGCGCCCATTTTTCCTGTGAGCTAAAAGACGTCATAATGTTACTGGTAGGGTAAAAGAATTGACGATTCAAAAATGCTTTGTATCTGAGCTTATAAAGAATATTTCACTTTCTATTTCACGTTCACTATGGACTATTTAATTCATGAAGTCTGTGTAATGTGGTAAGCTTATGAAAACCACCGATCGATCAATTTTATAATTTTTAAGTGCTATAAATGCTCTTAATTCTGGTATTGTAACGTCCAATATAATATTAAAAAATAAGATTATTTAATCATCACTAGTTACATAATTATTATTTAACTACAGATTTTTTGTGATAACCTTATTTTTCTACTTCCTTATCAAGCAAATCAGCATAAACATTTCCCAATTTCACAAGACGCGCCTGAAACCAACTGAAATTTCAATCCTTAAATACGATCCCAGATTTGCTGTCACGTGTACACCCGAACCTCGCTCCAACGAACACAGATCAAAGCTCCGTTGAAGGTGATGTTCGTTTGTTTACGCGCTTTGAAGACGGTAACAAAGATTCTATAAATAGATATAGGTCTGAGTGCACAGTAGAAGCGTCTTGTTTGATAGCTCCAGCTCCCCTAAGGAGGTTGTTAATACGTTTCTTACGACTAAGTACGTTCAATAGATCATTTTAATCCCATTTATGGGCTATTTACATGGGTTGATTTTAGCCACCTGTGCCGGATGACTTTAGCCACCTAGCAAGTCGCTTCCAAAATTGAATCGCAGATTATGGCGTCGCTGTCGTCACCTAAGTAACAATATCTAATGAAATGAAATAACGTTGTTCCAGTTTTGGCCACCGGATCAGATAATTTTGTTCAGTCACCTGCGGCCTAGGCCGATTTGCCATTTACACGGTCGATTTTCGCCGTGCGGCGAAAGTTGTGCTGCTTTAGTCGCCCATATAAATACCCCATTAGAACCGATCCATATGGGGCGCTTTGTGTTGCATTTAGCGTGTGTGAGAAAATAGAAATTAAGATAGTCTAGGCAATAAAGTGAAAGCTAAAAGTTATCAGTTAACTCTTTATGTCTGAAAATCTAGGTTATAAAATAATATAGATGAGAAATAAAAATATAAAATTATCAGATAATCTATGTAAGAAATACCGGGTGTAACAAGACCCTCAACAAAGCCGAAGTCTACGTATTCTGCCCATCATCAGGACCATTTCTGTTCAAAATTATTGCTGGGAAACGATTTTGATTTTTGGTGTTAAAAAAGCATTGCATACTTTACCACGCAATGTAACGCGTACAATAGACCGCGCCTGCGAGTGTATGCTACACAGCTGCGTGCGGCCGAGTTGAAAGGCAACGTTTATGTGCGTACTCATGACGTACATCGAGTGACGACGTTTTGAAGCCATTGTTTGTTACGAAATACTTATATAAAATTTTGATAATGTTTCATTGGACAAAAAGTACGAAATAACGAATAAAGTAAGATTTCATAAAAATTTTGAAAAAAAATTTTTGACTTTGACCTTCAATAACTTCGTAGCTATTGGTTTCCCAGGTATAGTCTAAAAGACAAAAATGATCCTGATGATAGGCGGAATATGTGGACTTCGGATTCGTTGAAGGTCTTGTTACACCCGTTATTTACAGTCTAAGCAATAAAGTAAAAGATAAAAGTTATCAGTTAACTCAAAAATCTGGGGTAGAAAAGAATCTAGGTGAGAAAGAAAAGATAAAATCGTCAGATAATTCTCATTATTATTTTCAGTAATAAAAGTTTCCATTACATTAATCAAAGATAAACCATATTTTGAAAACACACATCGAGGATTTTAATTTAACATCCAAGTCAAAATTAGGAACACAAGTGATCACAGAAATACAGCATAAATACAAAGCAGTTTTTAAAATAAGAATAATGTACTTAACTTACGTGTATTGTTGATTCTCCAAACTTAAAGTGAGTATATTCTAAATTTTACATTTCTTTTATACCCTCCAAATTTAGATACAAAATGTTTACCCATTCCACCATTTTTCAATCAATCATAATCTACTATTTTATTTGTACGAAAAAAAGAATCTTAGAGATAATATTTTATAAAACATTTATGTTGTAATCTTGTTGAAACTTAATCCTAATGAATTACATTAATTGTTATATGTATTACTGTAGTCTTACTTGCTTAAAATCTCAAAAATACGTTCATCCAATGAGAAGAGTTACAACTAACTATCGTGATATTATTAAATATAATAAATGGTAACTCTTTTAAAACTTGCTAAGATATTTATAAAATATTTACATAATTTTTATAAGAACTGAATCAAAATTAAATGTTAAACAATACATGATTTGATTATATTAATACCAAACATTAATTGTCTGAAGTGTAAGCAAAGATAATGTTCATACAGCCAAAAATACAATTATTAGAAAATAACACCGAAAGCTTTACTTAAAATCCGTCACGTGCGTTAGTGGCTAGATACAGTCAGCGCATAAAAATGTTGACAACTTTAGTACTGTGTCAAATTAAATAACAGGTAAGGCAATAACAGTGACATGTTAGTATAGCAGAAATTTCATTACGACAAAGCTTCTAAGTACTCTTAACATTTTCATGGGCTGCTGTATTACACCAGCTATGGTAGCGCGCGTTTGAGAGAGTATGTATCAGATATGGTTTCAAAAATCCACCAATTTTCATTCAAGCACCATAGTGTGTACCGGCTCTTAAATTTCCCCTCCGGACATTATGCTCTTATGACACCGCTTCTATGAGATCTACAGATAATCCCTGATATTAGAAATATATCACTGTTACATCACATAACAACCTATATTGCCGTCAAGGCCTCTGTCAAACGTATGAATATTTTTTCTTATATTCCTAATACGTACGTTACGTAATAAATAAACGCTCTTATTATTTTCACAAAATCCTTCTTTTTCTTGTAAATGTCACATATTGTTCCCATTCCATTTATCGAATGACACTCTAGAGTCAAATCTCGACTCAACATTTTCCAATAAAGCTTTTACTAAGCAACGTTATAAATTCTACATTAATAGGTATTATTAAAGTCTAAAATCGCGTTATTTTATTAAACTTGTTTTTTGGTGTGAAAGAGAAAATGAGAGAAAATACAAAGATGATTTCGAAAAGGCTTACTTTTAAAATAATCGACCGAGTGAGTGCGAAACGCGAGCGAAGTATCTTTTTTTGAAGTGAAAACTTCTTTAGCGGCGTTGTGCGCTTTTTGTAATGGGAAAAACTCGCGTCAGGAATCACGTAGCTGATCGAAAATGCGTAATCTAATTCGACGCGCCCGTAGAAAGAGAGGGGGATACTTCCGCCGCCGGCTATCTACTCTCCATCCGTCACATCTGTCTTACGAATTTTCGATCAGGGTCTCGTCATCCTGACTGACGCGAGTTTAAATTTTTTTCCCCATTACAAAAAAGCGAACAACGCCGCTAAAGAAGTTTTCACTTCAATAATCACCTTTGTTGTTTGGGAGCCCCCTTAAATACTTATTTTATTATACTTTTAGTATTTTTTAATATAGCGGCAACAGAAACATCATCTGTGAAAATTTCAACTGTCTAGCTATCACGGTTTATGAGATACAGCCTGGTGTTAGACAGACAGACGGCGGAGTCTTAGTAATAGGGTTCCGTTTTTACCCTGGGGGTATGGAACCCTAAAAACTAGTATTTTTTTTTGGATAAAAACTCAATCAAATAAAGAAAGAAAAATCCTTTACATGGATAACTCTTGCCACCACACATTTTTTTCCCATAGAAAATGTTGATAACCCTAAAACTTTAGTGGGACAAGAGGTACCCGTATAAAAAAACATTAACACTTGTTACTCCTACCATCACTTCAGTAAACAATTTATTCCAAGCGCTCTACCTAAAGTAAATATACTCGTACTTACCCATTAATTTACTAAACAAATATTATTCTAACCTCCGTGTATTTACAGTTTACTTTACCTTGATAACTTCCACTCTCTAATTTTGCAACATTACAAACTACGTAACGTCCATAGTTTAGAAATTTTCATCAACGAAACTACTGTTAGTAACTTTCGGTAAAGTAATTTGAAAAGCTTAGTTTTAACGTCTCGTTGGAGATAACGATGTCATCTACACTACACTACACGTAATTAGAAGAAGAACAAATCAAGACTAATTTAGGCACAGAGGTTCTTTTTCGTTTCGTTCTTTTACTATTAAAAAAAATTGGGTTGCACTCCGGGAGTGCCGGCAGAAGTGAAAACTTGAATATTAACGTTGTGCATTTTTGATATTTTGAAATTAGCGGCAAAGGATTAAAATTATTTCTTTCCTATTACTATACAGTCACACAATTCAATCAGTTTGTAATTAGAGAAAAATTCTAAAGATTTTGCGCCAGTGGCCTTTTTAATTTCTACATGCACGCATTCTACGATTTAAACTTATAGTCACAGAGTATAAATAAGTCTATGATTTCACCGAAGAGATTGCTGCTATTAGTTCCATTTTCAAAATTAGCGCGTTGCTGGTGACACAAGTGTTTACGTCTTAAAATGACACGCCGCCATTTTCAACGCGCCCCGTAGAAAGAGAGGGGGATACTTTCGCCGCCAGCTGTCTACTCTCCATCCGTCACATCCGTCTTACGCATTTTCGATCAGCCACGTGATTCTTACTGAAGCGAGTTTAGAATTTTTTCCCCATTACAAAAAAGCGTACAACGCCGCTAAAGAAGTTTTCACTTCAAAAATAATTGCAGTTCTTGTTAAAGTACCCCTAATAACAAAGATTTGCTAAAACTCACTCTCCAATAAAATTTAAATAAGTATAGCTTAGCTTATATTAATATGAGGCATAAGTTTACACAATTTCGTGTTCGTGTAGGTACGCAGGCGGTACCGAAAATAATTAGTGAAACGAAAAATAATAAGTAAGTACCTATCTGAAAAACCCTGCCTAGATGTAGATATGCATTTAGGTGCACTAGCTTTTAAACATATTAAAAAACTCATCTTGCGGAAGGTCAAATGCTCTTAGGGATCGCCTAAATTCTTCGACGGCCTCCCTTGAGTTGTTAATTTTTAGGCAAATTAAAAATTGCACGTGAGCCTGTATGAGGGTCGTGGTGGCAATATATCATCCCCAAAAAAAAAGACAAAAAGTTGATAATTTCAGCAGCGATGAGAGAAGTTTTCCGCGTTTCGTCCATTAGTGCAAAGAAAAAAGAATAGCTATGTACGTATACTAATCATCTTTAAAAAAATATGAAAAATAACCACGCGTGAATGGTTTCAGTAGAGACTTTTTTAGAAATTATCCGCTTCATATTTTTTCTTCTAAAAAATACTATTACGTGGCCAATAATTTACGGAATAGCATAGGTATTTGGCCAAATATTTGTGTAATGCCCAACCTTCACAAAGCATCCTCCAACCTTGGATACCAACAACGCGTGTTTTGATTATGTTCTTGTTCATGCGAATACCACAAAAATATAAACAAATTATATATGTAAGGTATATCCACTTCACACGGTGTTTAGCAAATAGGTATGGCTAATACATACGAACACGAATATTCATTTGAAGTGCGATCATTATAATTAAATGTGAAATGCCTTTTCAGATTATTGCTTATAACCGAAAAAGAACCCCAGGTTCTTCAAACATAATAATAATACGTCTGAAATGGCACTCATCTCTTCTGTTGAAAGACGCCTCGTTACGAGAAAATCTTGACAGAATCGTGTCTCCATTAAAAATAATGGCAATTTTTCGCCATTATATATAACAACGGTTTTATTTTGCAATGAAAACGAAATTATTTAGTCAACGCGCTACCTGACAATCAAGTTGTTTGCGTAGAATATTCAGGATCGTTCGAATATTTTCATATTTAGAATTCTCGTCAACAAATTGCGTAATAAAAGATCGGTAGGCGGAAATTCAGCCAAATATAAGTAACTAGCGGCCCGCCCCGGCTTCGCACGGGTGCAGTGCAATGTAGTTACTAATGTAAAACTGTGCTAATGTGGTGTCAGTGTGAAGTTATTTGATTATACTACAGGATATCTACATAATTATATACGACGTACGCAAGGGGTGTTAAAATATAATTGAAGTGTGTGTGTGTCTGTCTGAGGACTCTGAGGCAACCTAGCTCCCAAACTTAAAGATCGATTTTATTGCGATTTTTATGTATAGTTTAAGAGAAGCGTACAGACGGCGGGAAGCGACTTTGTTTTATACTATGTTTAGCTTTTGCCCGTGGCTCCGCCCGCGTGGGAGTCGGTAATCGTTGTAAGTCTTCCCTTGGAAACCAATGATCGGCATGAAAAGAAGCCTGTGTTAAGTATTCCAGACTAAAATCTATCCCTGTGCCAAATTTCGTCTAAATCCGTTCACCCGTTCAGACGCGATTGAGTAACAAAATGAACAACATCCAAACATCAAAACTTTCACATTCTTACAATTTTGTGATATATAGGTAATAGCTGCACCAAGGCTGCACCCCGCGGTTTTACCTGCGCAATCTGTTGATTCTGTAACCAAACGCGCATCTCACTACACTTCACTTCACTTCGCGTGAATTAGTTATTAGAAATTAGCTAACTTATGAGCAATTTTACCGATTACAAAAATTTTAGGTAGCTATCTAAAATATTTTGTGATGGAAAAAAAATCTTATCATTATCCTATTTATGATTTAAAGTTCCCGTCCCGTGCAGTGAAGTGAGATTCGAAGTGGGGTTCGAGTTTGATTACAGAACCGAGACGCCGTACTGTTCACGATTTTGTATTAGGTAGGTAGGTACTTAATAAAATTTCTTAGCAGTAATATAACAAAATAAGTATAATAATATTATGTAACATTTAATACTCATACTTAATAGTTTGGTAGGTATCTTCTTTTTAAATAAAAATCTATGTATGTTTATTATTTTGTTTCCTATGCACTCCTAAACCATTCACATCCGATTATCTATGATGAAACTTTGGTACGCTTATAATCTTCTTATAATAAATATTTGTTGAATTTCTGCTTATGACTGAAAAGGTTCCCGGCTAAAATAACGTGACATTGCAAATTATGTCGGGTCACTGACATGAACAAAATTTTTTTATGTGTCGGGTGCAACTAATTTTGTGCATTATTATCCGGCTCTCAATTTCAACACTTTACACCACATTCCTTGTCACGTTAGATATCTGATATTTGCCAGATTTTTCCACATTTTATAAGAAGACTAATATTTCGTAAAATAGTGAAAATCAGGATAAAATCTTATACAACATGAAATGTCAGCTCGTGCGTGACATAATTACAGTCTCAGGGGAGGTGACAACCTGACAACTGACATTTATTTTTCTTAATCATTCAAATGCACTAAGAAGTTTTGATTCCGATATCGAAATCAATCACCCTAAAAATAGCTTTCTACCCTTTTTCAACCCTGTTAGGGGATACATTTCAAAAAAATGCGAAACACGTGTTCAATTAATTTTGTGATAAAATGTCTATGCCAAATTTCAAGTCAATCGGGCCAAGAAATCGCATTCTCCCATACAAACTTTGCCACCCTGTTTCACCCCCTTAGGGATTGAATTTCGCAAAATCCCGTCTTAGTGAGCACCTACACCCTAAAAGAAAACCTTATGCAAAATTTGAGACTCCTAGCACTTGTAGTTTCTGAGATTTCGTGATGAGTCAGTGAGTGATTTTCCCTTTTATATATATAGATGAAAGCTTTTTATACGATGTCACACTAAAATAACAGTTGTAATAAAAGTTACCTACCTATATTACTGCCCACTATCAGCAATAATAGTACATTATGAGACAAGTTAGCTTAGGTTGCTGATTGCACACAAGGCTGTGGGTTGCAGCCCGAGCCGCAGGCGAGGGCGTGCAATGAGTAAAAGCTCACGAGTTTCATACGACGTTTTTCAACACATTTGCGAGGAAAATACAAAGTAATTTACCACACAGCAACAAATACGACAAAAACAAAATATGACAAACATGAGAAAAGTCGCGTAGGTTTTTTTTGTTTTTTTTTTACACGCCCAACGCAAGAATATTTTACGAACAAAGAAGTGAGTGAGCATACAGCCTATTTCAAAATTATAATTTTAAGTAATGAAATGCAAATATTTTAATATTTTATAACAAAATATTGTGAATTATGAATAATTTGATAACAATAAATATTTGTTTGACTTAATTAAGGACTTATACATTTATTTATTTCAAAAATGAATAATGAATTTTCAGCGGCATAAAACCTCTTTGTTGTTACTAAAAAAATAACTGTATTACCCGGTTAAATTGGGAATGCTGTGTTTACTCGCATAGAACTTGCAGTAAGGTACTAATTTAACTTTGTAGGGATAATTCTATAACAACCTAGTGTTTTATATATTACTAGCGGCCGCCCGCGACTTCGTCTGCGTGGAAAGATTTTTGCTATCTCTCGGGAACAATAGTTTTTTTCGGGATGAAAGGTAACCCTATGTCCTTCTCTGTACCCCTGACAACGTGTATGCAAAATTTCATGATGATCGGTTCAGTAGTTAAGACGTGAAGGCGTAACAAACAAACAAACAAATAAACAAACAAACGGACTTTCGCATTTATAATATTAGTAAGGATTGCACGCGTTTGTTATCGCTCGGTTTATGGCCCTAAAAGCGATGTATGGCTCACTTTACGAGCAAGTGTGTTGAAAAATATTTCTTTATTTTTTTTCTTAAACGTTAAAAAAAGTATGTTAAAAGTGACTCCTTTTTTTGTTAGCTGAAATGACCACATGATTTCATTGTAACTTTGCCCATTATTTTTCAATCAACACATGAGGCATTAGTCAGCTGAGTGCTTTAACATTTGTGTATTAACTTCTCCATACAAAACGAAAATTTCATACTTAAACCCCTAATAATAACCGTTTCTTTGTGGACACGCCCGAGCCGGTCAGTGTTTGGAATTTCTTATATGGCAGTGTGGCAGTATATTAACCCCTCAACGTCAACCTTTTATTTCAGGAGACATTTCAATGTCATTGGCCAGTGTCATGAAAATCTTGAAAAATTTCTTCTCTCGGGGAGAAAACATCAACCTAAATAAAAAAAGCTACTAAAATGTCAACCAACAACACAGCTTGAATAAGAAGAATAACGCCAGTATAAATAATACATGAGGTAGGTCGTTTATCACTTAGTTGCGAGTTATATGGCCATAGAAAGAGAAAAATATACGTAAACGAGTCTGTCCAGTTTGAGATATAAATAAATTTAAGTGAGCTTTGAATATGGAGGCTCATTAATCATACGTTATTACCCTAATCTGGGCAAAGTTGTCGCTTTTGAATGGATGGAAACAACATTGTAATAGAACTATCCGAGTTGTATATGTGATTATTTACAATATTGGATTTTTAACTTCAAATGTATTTATTTTGGCCTAAAAACGAGCTTTTTATTAAAAAAATCCATTTCAGTATGTACTACTGTAATGTAATTAATGTAGTAGATATAGGTAGATGATCGGAGAGTAGACACAATAAATCAAAGAGTAACTCGTTTTCATTTTTACTTACAAAATCTATTGATCCAAAATAGGTCAATGTTTGCTTTTCCATCTGACTCGATGTCCTATATGCAACCAGTTAATTGGATCTCTCATAACTGACCTCATCGTTAACTAAACCACAATATCCATTAACTGCTCGGCGTTCAATCGTGTTTTACTGTAGTTCAGTGGTTCTCAATTAGTAATTTCTACGTAACCCCTCCAAGAAAGACCTCAAGCTCGCGTACCCCTTATTGCACCTAGCAAGAATGCTATATAAATAGGTTACTGATAAAATAGCGAACTTAGATAAGATATTGCCCCGCATACTCTTTGATGCTACCTCGCGTACCCCTTTGGGTACGTGTACCACTAATTGGGAAACACTGCTCTAGTTCATCTAATGATGAATTTCGTTTTATCTTTTTGATTGTAAAGAGTCCATTCCTGTCCATTCCTTGGACAAATAGCATAATGTGTCCAAGTCCAAGTACCCAGCCGAGTTCAACAGGCTTTTGTAGTCTCGCTTTTTCAAAAACATTACTTTAATAACCTGTTGACTTCGGCGAGGTACCTACCTACTTGGCATTTGTAGTAAAAAAGACAATACAACTTACTGTCCCGGTTTTTTTTTAAGTTTGGTACAGGAATGAAACTTATTTGGGTTGATTTGGCACCAAAAAAATCTATCCTGGTGAAAAAAGTTATGATGCACTAAAGCCACGCCGAGTACAAATTGTCTTATGAACTACAACCCGATAAAGCAACATCGCCGCATGCAACACAGAACTGTGTTTTTTTTACTTTACGTAGTGTGCACTAAGATTTGTAAGGCGCGAGGGCCGCCAACGCCCTGTCGGGTCTGGTGGGTATAAAATATCTGTGGTGCAGCCGTGATTGTTATACTTTATTCATACATACGCGGCTGCGTTATAGAGCTGTTACGTTCTGTGTTGCAGCCGTCTTTGTATATACGCGCCCGGTTCACGGGTATCCGTTCTATGAAAATAAATAGTGGGGCGTAATTTGAAATGAGTTTAGTAACCCTGAATTTTTTTTCAATTCTCCTCTAAAAGATCTATAGGTTTTTGTATATAAAAAAACCGGCCAAGTGCGTGTCGGGCCACGCGCAGTAGGGTTCCGTAGGTACATTATACCATACCATATTTTAATACCGCTATCATTTTTCGTCTGAAAAAATAACTTTGTTTTTCACAGTGTTTGTATGAATGACAAAGTTATATTTGCGGTTTTGGAAAATGTACTACATCTCGAAAACTAATTACTGTATCTCATTCAAACCAATTTTCGTTGAAAGTGTTTATTAAGATCTATAGCTTATATATTTTTTTTATTTTTCACCCTCTTACTTTAAAAGTTAAAGGGGGGGGGACACACATTTTACCACTTTGGCGGCATATATCTTTCAAACGGTTGACTTTGAAAAAAAATGGTCTTAGAAACCTCAATGGTATTTTTAAAGACCTATCTATAGACACCCCACAAGTATTGGTTTGATGAAGAAAAATATTTTCAGTTTCAGTTCCATGTATGGGGAGCCCCCCCTTAATCTTTCATTTTTTATATTTTTATGTTTAAATCGTAAAGCGGTTCACAGAATACACCTACCTACTAAGTTTCAACTATGTAGTCCTAATACTTTTGGAATAAAGTGGCTGTGACATACGGACGGACAGACAGACAGACAGACAGACAGACATGACGAATCTATAAGGGTTCCGTTTTTTGCCATTTTGGCTACGGAACCCTAAAAAGATTGAACTTGTTATATCGTTCTCGTCTGATTAGGTCTTCATTACAGGTCCCGCTCTGTCGGGCAGATAACTGAGGGCTAACAAGCTTAAACGTAATTGAGAGATTTTACTTTAACTAGAATGTTTCTCAACTTTGGCGGAGCAGCGTTGCGAACATTTCTAACTCTAAACATCTGTATGTAGTAAGTGTTCCGTGTAGGTTAAACTCATATACTTCATTATTTCACGAATAGTAAAATAATGACATCAACGACAATATTCTCTGTCCGTAATCAATTTGAACTTTAAAGGACATCATACATTTTGGTCCAAATGTGAAAGTGCCGGCCAGCAAAAGTACTTTATTCTGATAGATCTTGTCCACCTAAGCATTTCTTATTATGGCACCGAAGTTGTAGCACCGCTGTACTTGATTTTAATTGAATTCAAAACATTGTTTTTTCCAGCGAACTAGAATCTATGGAAGTGTAATTGCAACCAAATATTGCTTAAAAAATGGGACCACGGGGCCGAAAAAGTACAACCCGCTCAGCTTTAGTCGGGCCAGCCATTAACCCGGTGACTGACGTTAGTGTTTTTTTCAATAAATTGCAGTTTATATTGTAGAGAAAAGATAGAAAGGGAGAGTTTATTAGAAATGACGTCCTTTATAGTCAAATGGTGTAAAAGATGCAAAGAAGGCAGTAAAAAGATGCAGAAATAACGTATCTTATTTTTTCATTTAAGTACAGAAAAGATCTATAAGTATACAAATTATGGTCGCTAATAAGCAACCAGTGTCCAGACGCTTTGTGCTGCATAATTAAATGCCAGCATTTTTAGCTCTATCCACTTAGTTGTACTTTTCGTGTGGTGCCATTTTTTGAGCGGAATGCTTATTCCATAGCTTTAGTTCGCTGGTCTTTTCATACATTTTGACACAAATGTGAAGCGGTGCAGCTTCGGTGTAATAAGAAATGCTTATATGGACAAAATCTATCAGAATAAAGCAATTTTGTCTTTTGACCGGTACTTTCATATTTGGACCAAAATGTATGAAACTTGGATGATTGCTTTTTTTTAAAAGGAAGGACGGTACACACGACGGCACATCAGACAGTACATGTTGACTTTGAGACTGCGTCTTTATGTCTTTCGTAATAAAAGCTGTTTTTGCAGTTCAATTGTTTAACTTGATGTGCTTTCGTCATCGAGAATCTATCAAAATAAAAAGAGTAAAAGCAAAAGACTTCACTTTCATTTGTATAGAAGGGAAATATTTGTTATATATTTTTATTTTAAAATCAGATTTAAAGGAGGGATTATAACCTCTCGGTAGCTCAATGATCAGAGAGGTATTTTCTCTGTAATTAAAACATTATTTTGATAAAAATTAAGTAGGTACACCTATTTAGTACGGGTCCTTGTCCGAACAAAGAACTTTTTTATGGTCCCATCCGGAAGAAAGAATGAAACTTGGCATGAATGTAGCTTTCTTATATGTGCTTCAATGTCGATATAGAAACACGCTGAGATCTCCCTCGTTCTGGTTTTCTTCATTTTCTACAAAAACTGTAGGACCAAGGAGTTTACTCTTTAGGGACCAAATCATCGTCGATAAATTACCTACAAAACGATAGTAAATTTATATTTGTTTAAATAACAAATATTAATTTACCACTAAATATATTTAGCAGTGTTTACGTCGAAAATGAAGGATTTTCTATACACAACTTCATCCCCTTTTTCGCCCCTTCGAGAACAGAATTTTCAAAAACCCTGAGACACATATATGTTAATTTTCCATTGTCAGCCTTAACACAAAATTTGAAGATCCTAGCTTCGAATTTAAGGGACTTTCATACAAAATTTGGACTCCCGTTTCACTCCCTTTGGGGGGTGAGTTAAAAAAAAAAATCTTTCTTAGTGCACCCTTAGACCTTATAAGAAACCTATGTGCCAAATTTGGAGTCTCTAGACCCAGCGGTTTGGGCTATGCGTTGATATGTCAGTTACCAATCAGTTTCTTCTTTTATATGTTTAGATACTTAGAATAATAACACCTAGAAGCCGTGTCCTCGTATGCAAAGTGAAGCAACTAATACCAAGCCATGAATGGCTTAGTTTTCAAATTTATTTCCATCATACGTTAACTAATCGTAACTGAAACCCAATAATATAGTAACTAGTCTTATAAATGTGGAAAAAAATGAAACTGTTTTGTAATTAATCGGTATGATCAGGTAATAATGTAGGACAACAATCTGAAAACGGAGCCATTTTTACCGACTTCAAAAGGAGGGAGGTACTCAATTCGACCCGTTTTTTTTTTTGTTTTTTGTATGTACACCGATTACTCGAAGAAGGCTGGACCGATAGAAATGATTCAAACGTTATTACATTAGGTAAACTGCCAAGTTGGTCCCATTTTTTAAAATTTTGAAATCGGTTCAGTACTTTTCAAGTAATCTTGAAAAAAGCACGAAAATAGTATGATTTTTTGTGTGAACTATTTCGATGATCAGTCGTATAACTTCTTTGTTTATGAACTGAATAAGATAATTATTTTTTTGTTGGAAAAGGGATATCTTAAGTGTAGTTCTTTAACCGACTTAAAAAAGGAGGTTCTCAGTTTGACCCGCATGTATGTATGTTTCTCCGCGATTAACTCACGTTTGGCTGAGCCGATTTTAATTTCTACCTAAATAACCTAATACAAAAGGTACCTACACTAAAAATAAAAAATTGTTTAAAAAAACAAAAAACCGACTTCAAAAAACCTACCTCTAAAAAGCAAGAAATAATATTCGTAATAATAAAACACGTCTATTGAAGTCGGGTGGGGCTTTTAGAATAAAAAAACCGGCCAAGTGTGAGTCGGACTCGCGCACGAAGGGTTCCGTACCAATAAAACGGCAAAAAAATCACGTTTGTTGTATGGGAGCCACCCTTAAATATTTATTCAATTCTATTTTTAGTATTTGTTGTTATAGCGGCAACAGAAATACATCATCTGTGAAATTTTTTACCTTCTACCTGTTGTGGTTATTAATATAAAGCAAAAAACGGTAAAAGAATCACGTTTGTTGTATTGTATGGGAGCTCCTCTTAATTATTTATTTTATTATACTCTTAGTATTTGTTGTTATAGCGTTAGTGGCAACAGAAATACATTATCTGTGAAAATTTCAACTGTCTAGCTATCACGGTTCATGCGATACAGCCTGGTAACAGACAGACAGCGGAGTCTTAGTAATAGGGTTCCGTTTTTACCCTTTGGGTACGGAACCCTAAAAAAGTATATGTATTTGTTAATTTAGAATCGATTTTTGAAGTTAGTAGTTAGTCAGTGTCATGCAAGCGGCAAACATCTTGATTTTGCATCAAGATCATTCATCAATATCACTCACAAAATACGGTCAACGGCACGCTGGGCTTCCACAAGGTGTCAAATTTCTTCAATCATTTTTAAATTTTAAGTCGAGCAGTTTAAGTTCAAAATTCATTGTTGATTTTTGACAGTTTTGTATAGCTTGATATGCTGCTGAGTATACAAAATTAGTAGTATGTAGTGGGCAGTTTAGTTTTAAAAAACCGGCCAAGTGCGTGTCGGGCCACGCGCCATAGGGTTCCGTAGTTACCTTATACCATACCATATTTAATACCACCTATCATTTTTCGTCTGCAAAAATAACTTTGTTTTTCACAGTGTTGGTATGAATGACAAAGTTATATTTGCGGTTTTGGAAAATGTGCTATATCTCGAAAACTAATTACTATATCTCGTTCAAACCAATTTTGGTTGAAAGTGTTTATTAAGATCTACAGCATATATTTTTTTTAGATTTTTCACTCTCTTATTTCAAAAGTTAAAGGGGGGGGGGACACACATTTTACCACTTTGGCGGTGAATATATTTCAAACGGTCGACTTTGAGAAAAAGTTGTCTTAGGAACCTCGATGTCATTTTTAAAGACCTATCTATAGACACCCAACACGTGTTGGTTTGAAGAAAAAAAATTTTTTCAGTTTCAGTTCCATGTATGGGGAGCCCCCCCTTAATCTTTTATTTTTCTTATTTTTGTATTAAATTCGTTAAGCGGTTAACAGAATACATCTACCTACCAAGTTTCAACTGTGTAGTCTTAATACTTTTGGAATAAAGTGGCTGTGACATACGGACAGACAGACAGACAGACAGACAGACAGACAGACAGACAGACAGACAGACAGACAGACAGACATGACGAATCTATAAGGGTTCCGTTTTTTGCCATTTTGGCTACGGAACCCTAAAAAAGGGATTAGTACTCCAGCCCCACCCGACTTCAATAGACGTGTTTTATTATTACGAATATTATTTCTTGCTTTTTAGAGGTAGGTTTTTTGAAGTCGGTTTTTTGTTTTTGCTGTTTTAGTTGTCTCACTTTTGACAGCGCGCTTTGTAGGGAATTGGGATGTTGACAACTTTTTTTATTTTATATTACATAAATAACCTCTCAAAAAAAGAAACATTGGTAAAATAATTATTTCGCTAGCTTGAAAACTGCCCAACATATCCCAGTGTGAAATGCACACAAATGGACTCGCCCAAAAACGCTCCATACTAACGGCTAGCAAGTTATGACGTCACGCCTTCCTACGTTGTATGCAACGTGTAGGAAATTTGTTCGGCAGCTATATTAAATATTGTGTTTATCAAAATGGTTTCTTCGACAAATTTGCTACAAATTTTACGGACTAATTAAATGTATTATTTATTTTAACAAATTTTATACTTTTTAAATGGACTTGTCCACCCAACTTTGAAGGGTCATAAAACAAATAATACGCAATATATAAAACCAAGAGGTATACAAGCTACTCCAAAAGTTTGATATGTTTACGATTTTTATTAGTATTTCGTTATTTTATTCATTAGTCAACATCCGTATTATCGTTCTAGGTGTAATTATTCTAAGTTTAGATAATATGTTGGAGGCTGTATAAAAAAATAATATTAATCTTACCACTATAAATTTAGAATCGTTTTGTAGGTAATTTATCGACAATTATATGGTCCTGGAAGAGTAAACTCCTTGGCTCTACCGTTTTTGTAGAAAACGAAAAAAACCAGAACGAGGGAAATAAAAGGAGGAGAAGGGGAAGAAACAATCATTTCTCAACGTGTTTCCATATCGACATTGAAGCACATATATGGAAGCTACATTCATGCCAAGTTTCATTCTTTCTTCGGGATGGGACCGTATTTCAAGTTACGTACTATTACTTAAACATCCATAATATTTCCGTTCGATATCAAGTTGTATGTTCATAAAAAGCTCTACATAACATTGCCTGGTTAAACCTTTAATGATATTCATTGAAGGCTAACTAAACATGCTATCTTCAAAGGCGGAACAAAGTACTCCAACGTTTTAAAATCGTTCCAACCCCCAAGAATCTTTCGTTGGAATCTTTAAAATTGTCACGTTCCCAACATTACATGCCTGAATCGGCTACCGTTGGAAAAAGGGTCCAATCCACATTCTTCACTTCAGGGATAAGTCACAAAGTACCTTCAGCTACCTGTCTGACCGCAATTCGTTATATAAAGTATTCTCAGAAATAATGAGCGGCATTTCGTATTTTCAGAATGTATCTGATGTGGTTTCAGGTCGGCGGCTGTAGTAATATCTATTTCCGTTGCGCAAAAGATCCGTTTTGCTTCTACACTATAAGTGTGAAGCAAAACGATTTTTTCTTGAAGTTCGTAATATCACTTTCAACAATAGTACATTATGTGACAAGTTAGCTTACCTCGCCTGCCTTGCCTCGCCTGCGGCTCGGGCTGCAACCTACAGCCTTGTGTGCAATGAGCAAAAGCTCACGAGTTTCATACGACGTTTTTCAACACATTTGCGAGGAAAATACAAAGTAATTTACCACACAGCAACAAATACGACAAAAACAAAATATTACAATTATGGGAAAAAGCGCGTAGGTTTTTTTTTGCTTTTTTGCAAGAATATTTTGCGAACAAAGGGGTGAGTGAGCATACAGCCTACTTCATAATTATAATTTTAAGTGAAAAAATGCAAATATTTTAATATTTTTTAACAAAATATTGCGAATTATATCTAATTTGATAATAATAAATATTTGATTGACTTAATTAAGGACTTACACATTTATTTATTTCATAAATGAATATGAATTTTCAGTGGCGTAAAACTTTTTTGTTGTTACTAGAAAAATAACTGTATTACCCAATTAAATTGGGAATGCTCTATTTACTTGCATAGTTTGTGTGTCTATTAACTTGCAGTAAAGGTACTAATTTTAATTTGTAGGGATGATTCTATAACAACCTAGTGTTTTATATATTATTGCACGCGTTTGTTATAGCTCGGTATATGACCCTAAAAGCGATGTATTAGGGCTGACTTTACGAGCAAGTGTGTTGAAAACATAATTATTGTCAAAATTATATTAATTTAAGATAATATAAGAAATGTTCTACTTTTTAAATGTGTAGATAATCTAATCATTTGGCAGCAAATTATGTTCACGCAATTTCAACTGAATTTAGTATTAAACCGGTCTATCGAATCGATAATATATGGTAAAAACATGATTTGTGATGATACTAAAACAGGTGATAGTGTTGCTAAAATTGACTAAATAAACTAAACAACATTCTTCAATTAACATAGGTCAAAAATCGATATTTTTTTGCCTTTTTTATTGTAAATTGGTTAGCTGACCAAAATTGTATGAGAGTATGATTTTTTTTCGTTTTTCGACCATGGTTTTCCATGGAGAAAGTATCACCAGTTTCAGTATTATCACATCATTTGGTTCCACCCTTAGACGCTCCGTTAGGCCTAGCCGCTATTTACTTATTTTAGACTTGGTTATTTTTACAATGGTAGAATATAGAACGTAGAGTAGAAATAGGGCGGCAGCTATAGTGTATCCAGACAAACTCGTGGAAAGACTGAATCATCTGAGCTGCCGACCGCGCTAGAACTGACTAAATAAACTAAACAACATTCTTCAAGGAACATAGGTCAAAAAACGATATTTTTTCGCCTTTTCATTGTAAGTTAGTTAGCTGACCAAAGCATTTTGTATGGGAGTATGTTTTTTTTTTCGTTTTTCGACCGATCCATAGAGAATTGGAGAAAGTATCACCAGTTTCAGTATTATCACATCATTTGGTTCCACCCTTAAAATAATAACACCTATTTTAGAACAATAGGTACTTCCCTACAAAGTGCGCTGTCAAAAGTGAGGCAACTAAAACAGCCAAAATGGCGCCGTTTTCTGATTTTTATTGTCCATTATTACATAATCATACCTAATAAGTACAAAACAGTTTCAATTTCTCTACCTTTAGGAGTTACAGTTGGATTGGCTTTTAGAATGGCTGAGAACTGAGCCAAAATGGCTCAGTATTAGTTGCCTCACTTTGCATACAAGGACACGACTTCTAGGTGTTATTATTCTAAGGTTCCACCTTATATAGACTGGTCTAGTAAGATTAGGTATTATATAAGATATGAGCTAAACCCAACTTAGCTTGATAGTATCTGGCTTGACAGGGTAATCTCCCTTTACTGTCGGAGGGAATATTTTCCTGTTTGCTCACTCAGATACGTTATTAAACATCGTAACAATGTAGTTACGGTAATAAAGGAATCGGAAAGTTAATAAAGACCCAAGACGGTGATTCGGTAAAATAAATGATTATTCGGGGAATAGAAAGATGGTTGTTTCTTATTTGCTGTGTTTCGGTAACAAGCTTGTTAATCGGGTAATGATCAAGTTGTTATAATGTTAGTATTTTCTGCTATAAATCTTTCTAGAGATACTACGGTCTGTAAGGTTTTTGGCAAAAAAAAAGTCTAAAAGCTATCTCATTTATTTTTTCCAACAACCAGGTAAAATATGTTATTGCCACTATAATGATTTTCTGTTCACATACCTATTTAAGGTATGTTTTTTCGATTTTTGTGTGTTTTATTCGTGGGTATTTTTATAGTTCTTGGTTCCAAACCTGATATTATTTAAGGTTCCATTTTATCGATTGCCCATACAAGTTTGAAATGAAATGAAAATCGTCTTGTACCTACTTACTGAATTAAGGCAATTTTAGCATATCATAAGAAGTAAAAACAGTTTATTTACAATGTAAAATTACGATGGAATGCATTGGAAGAATTGTGAATTAAACTAATTAAATAAAAATAATTACAATGCCTACTAGTTCCTTGCACTAATTTAAATTAAGTCATATCTCTAAGCGTATTAACAGTTTAAAAACCTTAAAAACTTGCGAAATTTTTTGCGTCCGAACTTTGCACAACGCACAATGACGACAATTTTTAACATAGCATATTTCGGCTTAACTTATCGTGCTGTGTCATACAGATCCTATATATCCTTTAATAAGAACCTTCCCGACCCAACCCGGCATATTTCCTCCTTACCCATCACGCTGTTATATTATCTGTGTTATATAACGCCATAGACTAGAAATTCTCAGTAAACCCATTGCGAAACAGCTATACCATTTTTGCAGCTAACTTAGGTACCTACCTATTCTTTATTAAGTAAATAGTCAATAGTGAATTACATTTTAAAAAATATTTACAAATCCTTATCATTTTTTCACAAAAATACTATTAATATTAACGGCTTTTTTTTCAGATCCGATAAGAAGTTAATGGTAAAACTAAAACAATAAGTAGCCACTTTGTTTTTTTTTTCTAAAGAAGCCTAAATCTTTGAGGCTTTAGACTAAATACAATTTGGCTCCCTGTTAACAGCTGATAGCATTGACTGGAGTAAGCAGCTAGGATCAACAGCTTAACCTGTCTTCTGAAGTACACAGCTCGACACAGTAATTGATCTTCCATTGTATGACATTCCTAAAGTTAAATAAGACAGCGTGATAATATAAGCACACATAGCGAGCTGAAATGCTTACATTCACACTTAGTCTGTGACATGTCCAATATCTGCGGACCCATCTAAATATGCAATGTCGTACGTCACGAAAGGTCACGTTAAACAGGTTAGGAGCGGTAGTTTATTTTCCAAACACAAGGTTTTGTTATGTAAATTGACATATTTGTTAGAGTCCACGGCGGGAAAGCTCGAGTTTTGTTTGACGTTTTTCTTTGTGTAGATTCCGTTCATTTTTGGTGTGTCGTAATATTTTGTAAGTATAACAAAGGTGGTTTGCAGAATATTGATTATAGATAGCATTGTTAGGAGTTCTTTGTGGAAATTGATAATGAGTAAGTTTTTGGAAGACATTTTGATGTTTTCAATTTCTGTATTGACTTGGGTCACTGACATGAAAAATTTTTTTTTATATGCAGGTCAGTGACTTGGGTCTAGGTTATAGACAAGTACCTAAACTACCTAATAAAGGATTTGTTCCGGATTCGTCGTTTTTCATTTTCGCCATATTCCACATTCGTCGTAATACATACAACCCGGTCAAGTTAGCTCAGCACCTGAAACGAAAGCGACCCCACTCCTTTATTTTTTCTTGGCTTACGCCGCCGTCGTCACGCCAGACGCCAGTAGCTTGTTAGCGATAATTTATTGATAATCTATCGAAAAATTTCAAGAAGTTGGCGTGAGGCAGGGAGAAAAGGAGCTCCGTTTTCGCTATAATATTACCACAATACAATATAATTAATGATTAAACGAACTTACCTGTAAGTGAAGTTCTATCATAATTATGCGAAGGATTCTTCCGAAGATATTAGTATATTAACACATGTAGTATCGCTTGCATGTATCACCACTTAGCACGTTATTTTAGAGTAATAACCTAAAAAACCTAAAAAGAGAAGGTATTTGATTTAGAATTGACAGATATTTTGACATTTCCGGCTCGAATTCTCCCCGCCGTCTCCGGCGCCAACTATTTCATTTAGTTTAAAGTCCAAATCGTATGATAGGTATTTCCTTATTTTCTTCAGTGGGTGAACACTTATTGTAATTAACAATAAGCAGTAGGGAGGGTGGGACTCTATACTAATATCTTCGGAAGAATCCTTCGCATAATTATGATAGAACTTCACTTACAGGTAAGTTCGTTTAATCATTAATTATGCTTCAGGATTCTTCCTCAATATTAGTATATTAACACATGTAGATGTTTAAAGCATTATGTAAGAAAATGGAAATATCATCTCTTGTGTAATTAGTCTTTTAAATTTAAAATAGAAAATCAGTCACATTTAACATAATTCTTAATGTTTTGGTAGCAAAGACGGTACCTACAGATGGTTGGTACCAAGAAAAAAATAAGCAAGATTCGTTAGGAAAATTCAGTTTAATTATGATTAATCGATGATATCTTGCAAAGATAGTGAAATCATCTACCATTCCACCGTGTTACGTGGAATTTCTATAATAAAAATAAATGTTATGGCTATATAGCCATAACATACCTATATAGGTATCGGCGTACGTCGAGTGCTAAAACTGGTTACTATGGACTTGAGTCTACTCTACTATCATTGAATTTTACATTTCAGCAATCCTCTATCTACTCTACATATAAGATTTTTTTTTTTTTTTTTATTTTTTTTTTTTTAGTCTGTATTGCTATTTTTATTTTTTATTTATAAATAAAAAGAAGTGATTATGAAATGTTTATTATAATAATAGCATTCTCAAAAAAGAAGGTCATTATAGAATGGTTTGTGTCAAAGTAAGAAGAATTCATGTTTCATACTTGAACTAAACAAATAATTAATTGATTATATTGTTTTCATTCTATGTGCAATAGGCAAGGTACCTCAATAAGAAACTTTTTTTTTTTTTTTTTTTAAGTTAGAAAAGAAACTAATTGGAAAATATTTAAGAAATAGTAATAAGAAATCTAAGATATCCATTGTATTTGAGCAATGTAAGTCTACGCCAAGGCGTAGTTAAATTCAATACCAAACCTTGAGATTAGCTCATATTGTGCAATCAATAATGAATCCAATATTAAATAATACTAATAATTGTGTTACACACTTCTGTGTTTATTCTGTCTATATTGTTATTTGGTGAATAATCGAACCATTTTTATTACCAAGCTCTGTACTTTCTGATAGTATCAGCAAATATCCAAGCTTAAATAACATAGTAATATACCTGTAAAATAATATCACCTTGATAATGTTGTACAAACCAGTCTATTTGTGCGATGAATTTCCGTCCCTGGAATTGGAAGTTAAAGGATGTTAGTACTTTAATAGACACTATATTACATGTAAACAATGGGTATCAAGGCTTAAAATTATGACGATCATGATGGCAGAATTGTAACAATAAGAAACTGTTACAAAAGAATAAAAATAATAGCTTGTCCGATTGACAGTGACAGAATTGTCTTTTTAAATAAAATAGGCACTAAACAAAAATAGCATTGTGAATGCGAAAATCTAAAATTAAAAAAATAATCGTCTTTGGGATCCAAATGCTAGGAATCAAGAAAAATATTTCTGTTATATTTTATTTCTACTACCTTATTCGACTTGCATTCGAATTTACTCAATTTCAATCCGAAAATACCAAAACTGGTAATAATTTTTTGAATAAGTGAATCGAGTTATAACGTCTACAATACTTTACACTGAATACAATAATAAGAAAGGCAATGAAAATATAATAAGCTACATGTTCTAGCTAGATAATTTATATGCAATTCTTTTTCAATGTTTTGATTCCTGGCCACAAGTGCCCCCAGTCTACCCCGTTGTTGAGAGGTACCAGAGAAAATAGTCCACAACTATGTCATTTTTAATTCGGTGTAACTATCGATGACATTCAACTATATAAAGTAAAATATAATATTATACCGGTATCTACAGGTTTAATCCATTAATAAAATAGTCATAATTTATTTTGCAGTTTTGTGAATGTTTTTCTTGTGAAAGACCTTGTGAAGGTAGCTAGAAAATTGTGAAGGTAGCTGTATAAAAAAAATTGTATTTAAATTTATTGTGTATCTCAATTCTTTAAAAAATGTTCAGAGACACATTGTTAGAGTAAATATTATGTCCAATATAACAGGGAGATAATGTTGTCTAAGATGTCGTAGGCGGCGGCAGTAATTTTGTAAAAATACGGGCACTACAATACCTAAAAGTTAAAAATTTAAATTCGTATATTTCTATTACTTTTCATATCAATATTAAAACCATAAAGTTGATGGGATTTCTAAAATGCAAAGACTTCTATGTTGTATTCTTAGAATAATTACTTGTTTTCTTACAAACAATAACCATTTTTTATTTTTAATGTAGGTTAAACTTTTATACTGTTTATAATAATGCGACTTCTGGGATTTCTAGAATGTGTTTTGTTATAAACAATAAGCATTTTATAGGATAACGTTTTTACAGTTTATAATAATATGACTTCTGTTAGATTTTTACTAAACCTGATATGACAACCTGATAAAACATTTTTTCTCGAACAGAGATGTTGAACCTTCATCTTAATGTGTAGTTGACAAATTATTGTCTGTCACCAAAACACAAACGTATTATGTGGCTGTTATGCATTTCGCCCGAAATTTAGTCAAATTAATGTTAGAATTTAATATATATCTCTGGAGATGGCACAAGTGAGTACGAGTGAGTATAAAAGAAAATAATAATAATCTTGGTGCCCTCCTAGCGCAGTGAAAATAGTATTTTCACACATGTCGAATTTAGACCAAACAACTATGTGGACGCCTATGTGCCTACAGTTGGCGACCACTGCCTGCACTCGCCGAATACAGATAAATGCTGCACTAGATCCTTACGAGTATCCTTACCCCGCGTACGATGATCGAATGTGAATGTTGACGAATGTATCCTCGGCAACCGTTTCGATGGACCGTAACGGCCGCCTGCGGGTCTGCTGCTATCGACGAAAGAAATCGTTGATGGGGCCTCGTCGCCGCGTCTCGATATTCGTTTGCCGTCGGAACTAAGCATATGGTATACCTGGCTGCATGTTTCGTTTGTTGTTTTCAAGTTTAAATTGTTTTGAAACAAAATGTACCAGCAAATAAATATATAAATCAGCCCCAAAAGTTATGTTTTATTTAAGCACTGCGCCCGGTTTACTTACAGTTTTTTCGTTAATCAATATCGTTAACCTCAGGCCTGTAGCAATTGCATCATTCATTTTCGACTCAACTGTTGGTGGCCTTTTAAGTGAACAGCATCAATTACACTTGAGTTGACCATATACCTACTGTTTATAATAAAATGTATGTTGTGCACAACAAATAAATGTTGCAATGCCCCATTGTATAATGTAAAAAGTGCAAAACACCGTCTTAAATTACTGTCATAAAAAAGATGTTCTATATTGGAAAGCTGCTCCTTAAGCTTCATTATTACTATAATATCAGTGGCGTGCCTAGGCCTACAGAGTATAGCAAGCCCGAACTCTAAAATCAAGCAAATTTTTTTACCAGCTCAATATAAGCAAGAAAAACAATGCATCTCACAGTTTTTCTTGACTAATTTAAGATTTTTTTCATACCAAAATATCGATGCGACGCCGCCCAGCGCCATCTAGACTAATTAATAGATAAGTCGCAAAAAAGCACCAAAAGCACAACCCTTAAGCATACATAATTATTCATAAATTAGTTCGACACAAAATGTGAGATGGCGTGACTTTATCGAATTTAATTATTGTGTAATCAAAACTAAATTTCTTGTTTAAAATGTGTAACTCATAATAAATATTTAAATCATTTCACAAAATAATAGCGTTCCTGAGTTTTTACTAGACAATTCCAATCCTATCCCCTTGTCGTTCAAATGAAAGACGCAAAACTAACCTTACTTATTTATTTTTATAAGAAGAACCAACAATGTAAACCACGACGAAATTAGGTACGTACGATACATTGAAGAATTGTATTTCTTTGAAAATACTGAAATGAAGAGGTATTATTACCGGACTGCAAGTGCAAGGCAAGGGTCATTTTTTGTATTTCTCTTGGATCGATTCAACTCGTGGACACTTTCACAGATCACACGAAAAAACATTATCAATCATTAGACTGCAATTTAGACATATTTTTAACACAAAAACACTAATAAAGGCAAAACACTTGTTGTTTCAAAACAGCTGTCGTCAGGTCGTCACAGATTATTGGCGTTGGCGTTATGTTGGTACCCCGTAAATTTATTCTCATTGCGATGGAATAAGGTTCAAAATTGAATAAATTTCCGGGGTACCAACATAACGCCATGGGTAAAATAACCGCACTCTACGCGGCGGCCTCGTATTATGGCCATTTGTGGCTAACTTCAATAGCAAGCATGCTTTGGCTCGGATTGGGCATTTTTCATAGAATCTATACATACCTACAGTAGTATGTATGTAGTGGAGTACCAGTTTCGCTAACGTTAGAAGAGTGCGTATGTATGGATTTGCGAAGCCCGGTTGCAAGCCAACGAGTGCGAGAGAGATGCAGTGTATTGTTCGATTAATACGCTATATTATGCAATGCAGTTTAATTAACGACTTGACTATCGATCAGTTGTTTTTGAAAAATTGAATCTTTGGTTGATTTTGATTGAAAACTTACGTTCGTGAATAATATTTTGCTGTTGTCATTAATTGAGTTTCATTAGTAGTGTAAATAAGATTTTGTTAGGGCAAGCCGGGCTTTTGGGCTTCTATGAAGGTACCGCCACTGTATAATATATCTACTTGGCTAACAACCTCTGCACATCAGAATCATTATCATTAAGATCAATCAATTTATGTTTTACACACACAAATTCAATTTGAAAATTAATAGACAGGTAATTTGTACATATGTACATTTTACAAGGGCATAGCTTAGAAATAAACATACTAATTAGTTAGTGATAAAACATAAATAATAAGCCTGAAACATAGGATCTCCTAGTTAAAGCAAATGTTTAAAGTTTTTACTTATTAAAACTGTGGTACACAGTAATAAACACTTTGCATTTATGGATAACAAAATGTAAGGATTCTATTATTCAATTTCTTATTGAAATTTCTATCAGCAGGCCCATGTTAGGCGTACCTATATTAATAGAAGCTATTTCACATAAAAATTGTGAAATATCAGGTATCAGCTAGTTGCTGCATAACTTATTATCTGGTTCCATGAAGTAGATAAATTTTAGCATTTATTTATAGCTCTGCTTATGAACGTTATACTGGCAGTTTTTCGTTACAGTTGCAACAATGTGTATAATAAAATCATACATAATTATATTATATAAATTTTGCAAGCCAGAAATTTATCTCAGTACCGATGGCACTCTATTATTCCGTTGGGATCAACTCAACACCAGGGATATCTATGATATCGAAATTCATACCTGATGAACTAAGCTGTTGTCAGGGCTGCTGTTGCAGCTCCAGCAGAGCAGCCGCCTGGCTGGAAGGCGGATGGCGGCGAATTCGGCGGACGGCGGAGTCACCCGATTGGTGCTCGGCAACGGTTCCAACGTGGTAACCTTTGAGGGCAGCTTGCTTTTTATCCTGTCGCGTCATCAGGGTCACTTTGAGTTGCTGCACTTGTTGCAGTTGCGTTGTCTGACCTATCTATGCGGTGAAATAGTCCAGTGTGACTATTTCGAGTGCAATAGATATTTGGTTCATGCCTTATTAGACACATGCCTTATGACAGAAAGTACCCAGTATGGTAAGTTCGTGTCAGACAAAATTAAATAAATAAATGTTAAAAGCCCAGGGTAGCAGTTACGCATTTTTAAATCTCAGCAAACAATGTTGTCTGGGAGGGAATGCTATTAGCATTAAGTCCGCTCTTTTTGTACTCATGTACATTAAAGTAAAATAAATAAATATGGTAAAAGCCCAGTATGGCAGTTACGCATTCATAAAGGGAGGCAAAAAAGCCAAGTAAACGGTAAAAGCCCAGTCTGGCAGTTACGCGTTCAAGCCAAGTAAACGGTAAAAGCCCAAAATGGCAGTTACGCATTTAATAGTGTTTCTCCATCTTGTATTATTCTTCTTGTCCTCTTCCGTCTTGAAAACTTTTTTCCTTTCTGCACGAAGCATTTTAACTAAGTATAATTAAATTTTCACTGTATAAAATATAATTCTGAAGAATTCTCACTTTGAGATTGTATGCGTGCGTCCGTGGCGAAGCACGAAAAGCGAATGAAATAGTTGGCGCCGGAGACGGCGGGGAGAATTCGAGCCGGAAATGTCAAAATATCTGTCAATTCTAAATCAAATACCTTCTCTTTTTAGGTTTTTTAGGTTATTACTCTAAAATAACGTGCTAAGTGGTGATACATGCAAGCGATACTACATGTGTTAATATACTAATATTGAGGAAGAATCCTGAAGCATAATAGATATAAGTATTACCGTCTTCAGGTGCCGAGTTAACTGGGCCGGGTTAGACCTATACAATCCCCTGCTTAGTTTACCAACTCTACAAAAATTCCAGCAAATCTTTAAAAAATATTTGGCTTTGTATATTAAAAGTTGTAAGTAAATAAAATAAAATTTTTGGTTGCAGTGGGGGTCTATTACGAAAAGTTTAATGCGATACACGCAGCTGCGTCCGTGCTTCGTTTTGATTGTTTCCTATTACAAATCACTTTCGTATACGATATTGTGAAGTGATTGCGTGAGTTTGACAGTTTCTCCCTTACGTATCCGACATCGTTCGTTTAGTAGTCTATGGACTACGATAAAAAAATTCAAAATGTTTGATATAACTACAACTAACGAACTGCAGACGACTATCGTCGCCAAGTGACTGCGTTACGCAATTGCGTACGTTATTTTCGTAATAGGCCCCCTGTACAGATATTTTTTTATTTTATTCTTTCATTTTAGACTTAGTGACAAACTGATTTTGGATTTACCGCGAAAAATTTTTGTTCCATTGTTTTAATTTAGCTATTCATCAAAGTAACAATTTTTAAATCTGGAATACGACGAATCTGTAACAAATTATTGGAATCACCTCAAATACTTTTTGATTTTTTTCTTATTTCCGTAGCACAATACTTTAATTACTTTCATATAAAACAAAGAGAGTAAAATTTCTTCTTATCTTTTTAATTGACGAAGAAATTGATATGTATATTTATACCTATTCATATTGTGAAAATTTTCCTTTGACCTAGTTATATATAAAATATAATGTAAACAATTGGATCAAAGAATTGCCATTTGAACTCATAACAAAAGGCAAAATTAATTCTAAATAGGCAAACAGTCTCATTATAACAACCTTTTAAAAGTAATCATAGAAGCTTTCCTTTCCAAATACTTATTCACTTTGATTAATTCTTAACTTCAAAGTCAGAGCAAATAAATAATCCCATGTCGAGTTTGATTTGAACCTTGGTACGACAAAGTTGTTCGAATCTCATCATTACTAAGCCCCTTCTTTGAGGCGGAATTAAACGGAGACGGACTTGGAACTTTGTCTTCCGTTTGATTGTGTTTGAAACGGGGCGCATTAAGTTTCGTTTGTTATTTCGAATTACAAACCAAATGTTTTCTGGTGCTCGTCTTCAGTGTTTCGTGTTTAAGGACAGGTTTCCCTTGAGTTACGTTTTCATTTAAATTAATTTTGCAAATTGTCTTACTTTGCTTTTCTTAGCTTCTGCTCTGCATACAAGGTTTTGACGATCTTTAACATAAGTTGTGTGTTTTGACCTGTGCCCTAAGAGTAAGAATACTAATTAGCTACTATTTTAGACTTGTTTAATATTCATGCTGGCCTACTGGCGACCGGCGACGTGACTCGCGAATTCGTAATACATGTCGTGTGATGCCGGTGAGTAAGTGTCTCCGCACACGGGCCACTAACTACAGCCACAAACGCCGCAACTTAAGCTAGAAGCGGCTACTAAAGTAGCTGAAGCACAAGTAGTCAGTGGCCGACACAAATGGCCGGCAGCCGCTACATTTTTTTAACCCAAAGAGGGTTGCAGCATCATAATGGAATCTGACGAAGAAGATTTAGAAGGTTTAATTACGCTGCTGCTGATAAAAAAATGTTGGTTAACTGAAGCGAAGGGAGAGAAGGAGTGGGATATCGCGCGAGTGGCGTGTGTCGGCGTTTAATGGCCTCTGACATCCACAAAGAGCGAGCAGCAACGATTTGTAGCGTGTGGCGACTACCGGTGGCGGCGTCAACCATGTGCGTCGATGTATGAAAACTACAGGAATAGGTCAGTGGTGGCATTTTGAAGTTGTGGTCAGTAGCCCGTATGCGGGAACCCTAATGCAAGAGACAGTTCGCGCGTCGCGTCGTCGTCGTCGTCGCCGGTTCGCGTGGCCAAGCGTTTTTCAACCAGAAACTAATTCAAAACTCTGAGAACACTAGTGACGACAACATTGTTTTTCTTTAATAGTAAAAGGTTTAGGCAAAACCTTTTCCACTTTCTATCTTTTGTCGCACCGTCGTCATCGTTGTGTTGGGCCCTAACAGACGAGGGGGGTCCAAATTGAAATAAAATGTTGAGTAACTTTTTGGAAAGCTACAAATGAACTTTCCGCTAACTTAGTTCTTAGCGAAATAAGAAACTGGTTTTGGCAAAATTGCAGTGCACAAACACTCAAAAGCATGCTGCAATGCAGCATCAATTTCATGCTGACATTTATAAGATTACAAACTAACATCCACAATAACATACGAGGACAAAGTTGAACAACGAATGCGCGGCAAACCGAACAAACTTGACATTTAACACCCTTAATCCATTGTTAACTTTGTACTATGTGTCGAGCGTAACTTTTCCAATGAAAGATGGCGCTACTTCCATCGTACTGTCATTATTTAGTCTGTGGTTAGCAAGGTACTATGGGCAACAGCGTCGCTTAACCAGTTAGCAACTTAGAGCATACAGAACTCTAAGGTTAGCAACAAAATTCGTGTGCGCGTCGTGTATCGCCCCTGCACGAACTAAACGTATGTAATGACGGCGCGGCGTGAAAGCGATTTTAACCTTAGAAGTGGTTAAGCGATGCTGTTGCCCATTCCATTGTACAGTCAGCCTCAGAACTAGATAATCACTTTTACTGTACTTTCGTACTGATGTGTTTACTTGTTGCCTCCGTTGGGTGTTACTTCTGTAACTTCGATCCATATTTTCATTATTAAGCTATTCTTTTGTAGTATTGATTAGACTTAGAGTATGCTGAGTGGTGCACCCAGTAGTAAACCGAAAGATTCTTATTGATTTCTGTCAACCAATGAACGGTGATGAAGCAAACTTTACGTACCCTGTGTTGTAGTTTGAGTTGTAGTTTTTCTAAAAAAAAATCCCATTTGCCACCCCCTATAAAGTTAGCATAAAAACCGTAAGTCATAATTTAACAATACACAATTCTACGAATAAATTGTGTGCGTTTAAATAGGCAGGTATTGTGTCTTTTGTATAACTATAACTGTCTATCATTTGAAATAAAAAGACATAGATTTTTGTTTTAACTTTTATATAAATCCCCATCGCCACCGGGGAGGGGGTTGGCTGGGGGTGGTGACTGGGAATAACTGCCTATATTGAAAGTCAAAAAAAATATGTTATTTATTGTTAATGATTTCTATAAAAATACTAGATAGATACCTACGACGTCAGTGTCCATTTGAGATTTTATTTCCTACTTACTCATCATAAATCTTTTTTACAATATCAGATTCTTCGTAAGCTATTATATGTTATTTATAACTAAGACTACATGTTGAAGGCTAATCCCGGCATACCTACTTTAAGTGGAGGTACTAAAGACTATTTTCGCACAAGCAACTGTGTTGTCATCGTAGGTTTACAAAGCAACGTTTAACTCTGAAACACGTTAACGTTCTGACACATCTTTGTTAGCGCTAGTTCACTGTGGTAGAATTTAATACGAATTTCGCTTTGGACGCAACTAAATGAGTAGTGAAGTTCGCGCTACTACTCTATAAAGCTTTTACGGTAGATGTTTAGAATATACATACCTATTATTATAGTGTACATCATTTACCAGTGACGACTTACGACAGTGAAACATGGTCGCTAACTATGGGTCTCATAAGGAGGAAGGTCACCCAGCTTGCGATGGAGAAAGCCATGCTCGTTTCCCTGCGTGATCGAATCAGAAATGAGGAGATTAATATAAAACTGGTATAAATGAAAATGCAGGTTTGCTCGATCACAACGGAAGTAAAAAGTATCTTTTATTTACCACAGACCATACACACAGGGAAAAGCAGATTAGGTAATACAGCTTACTATAGAGGGCACACTGGGTGAATATTTTGATTAACAACACCCCCACTATCAAAATATGTATTACTACAAACAATTTTAAATATTTTCAATACCTAACATATTCATAAATTTATGATGCTTTACCGAGCTTAAACTCTTTGTCAACATATCTGCAGGCATGTCTGCCGTTGGCAAATACTCAATTTGAACAACATTATTTGCAATTACTTCTCTACAAAAATGAAAACGAACATCAATGTGTTTTGTCCTGTTGTGGAACACAGGGTTTAAAGACAATTTTTGTGCACCTTGATTATCATTACAAATAACAATACTATATTTATTTTCAGTTATTTCATACTGTAAATTGTACAAATATACAGCTTCCTTACATGCTTCCGAAATGGCAATATACTCGGCTTCGGTGCTAGACAAGGCAATTGATGTTTGTTTTCTACAAGTCCATGAAATTACCGAACCAGACAACATAAAACAAAAACCTGAATATGACTTTCTATCAATACAATTGTTTGCCCAATCAGCATCAACATAACCTTTAATTTCTAAATTTTTATTTTTACAAAATTTCAAACCATGTTTCTTAGTTCCTTTTAAATATTTTAAAATTCTTTTGGCATATGACCAATGTTGGTTAGTATAACAATTGTTAAATTGACTTAGGTATCCTACTGAATAAGCTATGTCTGGCCGTGTAAGGACTGCCAAGTACATTAGGCTACCTATGAGTTCCTGATAGGGATTTGAACTTTTTACATTCTGATTCTGACTAACCTCAATATTTAATTTTGACTCCATAGGTGTCTCTACAATTTTACACTCAGCCATGTTAAATTTACACAATAACTGATCGATATATTTTTCTTGACTTAAAGCTATGACATCATTATTCTTACTTATATTGACAGACATGCCAAGACACTGTTTTATTTTTCCTAGATCCTTAATTTTAAACTGACGACTTAAAGTTTCTTTTAAAAACTTCATCTCAACTTGGTCATTTGAAAAAACAAAAAAATCATCAACATATAAGGCAATGATGGTCCTCTGACCATTAACTATTTTAGTATATAGACATGGTTCAATTTTAGACTTATTATAACCATTAGATAACAAGCAAGTATCTATTTTTGTGTACCAAGCTCTCGAGGATTGTTTGAGACCATATATAGCTTTCTTTAATTTAAGAACTTTATTTTTATTATTACTGTCAGAACAAGGAAAACCATCTGGCTGATGCATATATATAGTCTCATTCAAATCGCCATTTAAAAAGGCGGTTTTCACATCTAAGTGTGACGTTTCTAAGTTTAGTTGGACAGATAGCGCAAATAACAGTCTTAGAGTAGTATGTCTAACTACTGGAGAAAATGTTTCGTTATAGTCTATGCCACATTTTTGATTAAATCCTTTAGCAACTAATCTCGCACGATATCTCACATTGTTTTCGTTGTCACACTTTTTCTTTAAAACCCACTTACACTTTACTATAGTACCACTTTCTGGTGCATCGACAAGTTCCCAGGCATCATTTTCATCAAAACACTGTAACTCTTCTTGCACAGCTCGCTGCCAATGCTCCCTCTCGGGTCCTTCCAGTGCTTCTTCTAGCGAAGGCTCATTGATGGAAATGTTGCCATCTGTACACATGTTTGAAAAACCATACTTGTTAGGCTTCCTTCTTTGTCTTTCGGATGGTTTATGCACAACAGTATCATCGCTTGGAACCGAATCGTCCGAGTCTTCATCTTCACTTGGTACATAGGTTACATCATTAGATTCTAAATCATTTGTGGATACAAATGTATCATCAGATTCACAATAATTATCCCCCACTGAATCTGTACATTCACTCTCAGCACCTGTAGCTTGCTGCTGTATTTCATCCACAATAATATTAATTTCAGTTTCTTTTTCTAAAATAATAACATCTCGGCTAGTAATAATTGATCGGGTAACCGGGTTATATATTCTGTATCCTTTAACATCATCGGAATATCCTACTAAAATACACTTATCTGACTTTTTGTCCCATTTAAGCCGTTTCTCCTTGGGCACATGAACCATAGCAGTACTACCAAATACTTTAAGATGACTTACATTGGGCTTAGTATTTGTCCATACTTCATAAGGCGTTCTGTTGTTCAATCCGCTTGTTACTGTTCGATTCTGCAAATAAACAGCAGTATTAGTGGCTTCAGCCCAAAACTTCTTTTCAAGACCTGCTTCAAACAAAAGACATCTGGCCTTTTCAACTATGCTTCGGTTCATTCTTTCGCTGAGCCCATTTTGTTCTGGAGTGTAGGTATTAGACTTTTGATGTATTATTCCACTTTTCTTTAAGAAATTTTCAAATTCATGGTTGCAATACTCACGGCCATTGTCACTACGCAGTATTTTAATTGTTTTTCCTACTAAGTTCTCAACTTTAGCCTTATACTCTTTAAAACAGGAAAAAGCTTCACTTTTATTTTTCATAAAGAATATATATGTCATGCGACTGTAATCATCAACAAAGATAATAAAGTACCTTGATCCTCCCAGAGAAACAGTTTCCATTGGTCCAGAAACATCTGTATGCACTATATTCAATAGTTCAGTACTTCTATGGCCACTACTGGGAAAAGGCAAGCGGCTTTGCTTTCCCTCGCAACACGTAACACAGGATGACTTGCTTATATCGGCCTTGTTGTCAATCATTAATCCTTCAACAGCATTCTGCATTTTGTTCAAATAGCCACTATTCACATGACCTAATCTACGATGCCAAACTTCACTGGACACCATTGCTGCTGCTGTCTTTTGAACTGGAGTATTCAACTTATACACCCCGTTCACCAACAAGGCCGTAGCTACCAGTACTCCTTCTCTGTTGTAAACGTTGCAACTGCCTTTTGTGAAGGAAACACTATTTCCTTTGCTAATCAGCTGGCTTACTGATAAGAGGTTTGTTGTGAGACTTGGGACACACAACACACCCTCGACTGTCACATCATATTCACATTTGTCGGTACAAGTGGTGATTTCTATATCGCCAGAACACAATACGGGCACTTTGTTTTCATTTGCTACAATTATTTCTTTAATGCAATGTTTATTTGTCGGATTTTTTATCCAATGTTCATTCGTTGTCAGATGCACGCTGGCACCGCTGTCGATATACCAGTCATTTTTACTGTAGACACCACTTAGAAATACTGCACTAAATGCGTTTGTTTGTTTACGTTCATAATTATTATTTGTGCACTGACTTCTGTAATGGCCAATCTGTTTGCATCCATAACATTTTATCTGCTTCACTTTTGACTTTGACACATGCTCGCCATCGCTATCGACTTTGTTGTTTCTCACCATAGATTTTTTATTTTTCTTATAATGGTAATTCCGGAAACTAGCGAGAGCGCTGTCAACTTCACCTACTTCCGTGTCCATGTCAAGTAATTTTGACTTAATGGCGTCGGTCGAAATGCTCAAACCTGAATGCTCGATCGCCATTATCATCGGCGAATATTTTTCTGTTAAACCGGCTAACAACAACGACCCAATCCACTCATCATTGATGTTAAACCCCGTTCTAGACAATTTTTGGCCAGTTTCGACGATCTGAGTGACATATGAACTCATGGAACTACAATTCTCTAGCCGAACAGATATAAGATTTCTCAATAAGCTTATTTTTCTCGTAAAACCAGAATCATCGTACAATGACTGTAACTTGTCCCAAAGCTCCTTGCTGGTAGTCACATCCTTTATATGTACGTATATTGCAGGATCTATCGTCAAAATCAATTTTGCTTTGCACTTTGCATCTTCAGCAGCTCCTCCTTTACCAGGGTCGCCCTTGATGCATCCAAGAGTGCCCTCCAACACGAGGAAATTCTCTGCCGCAAAGCACCACTCGCTGTAGTTCTCGCGTCCTCTTAGTTTAGGTACACTAATCGAATAGTTCGAACTGGACGCCATTACGAGACCACAATGTGCACACGTGCACACGACACAAAATTACTGACTTTGAGATTTTTATTCTCCTACAGCACTTCTACTGTTGCACACTGTACGATTGCAAAAAAAAAACTGTCGCGAGAATTGAATTACTGGGACTGGGCCCATAACCTGTTACAGAGATCCGCAGGATAAATAAAGTAACCGACATCGCTCGAAGGATTGCTCAGCTGAAGTGGCAGTGGGCTGGACACATAGCGAGAAGAACCGATGGCCGTTGGGGCGGAAAGGTTCAAGAATGGCGACCGCGCACCGGACGACGCGACGCTCCGTGAGTAGGTCCCCCCCGATAAGGTGGACCGACGATCTGGTGAAGGTCGCAGGAAGCCGCTGCCGCTGGATACGGACAGCGCAGGACCGATCGACCTGGAGATCCTTGGGGGAGATGACATCATTTACTTCTACCTAATTGTACCTACGAATACTTACTTAGGTACAAAATGTTTGCGAAAAGTGGAAGAAAAAATTGTATCTAATATATTTGTCATTTAATTAGTGGCACACAAAAACAGAAGAGACGTCGTTCCGAACAAATCACATCGTGTTTTTCGTGCACACATAGAGACTACTACAACCAATCTCAGGCCAAACCATGCTATATGTAGTTATAGCTGTCAAAACCTTAGACTTTAGTTAGAGCATACAAGCAAAAAATGGAAGTGTTTTCAAATATAATACAGCGGCCTTTCAGCGTTTCGTATAGAACAATTAGAACACATTATACTCTATACATACAGGGTTATTTGTAAAATACCAACAACCTCGCAGGACTATTATTACAAACATCATAAACAACAATGTTTGTTCTACGACTTTTCCGAAAAAGACATATAATTACTTTCCATACAAATATCCAAACAGCTGATCGAGTTTTGTATGAAAATCCTTTTTTCGGAAAAGTCGTAGAAAAAACTTTGTTGTTCATGATGTTGTAATCTAGTCCTGCGAGGTTGTTGGTGTTTTACAAATAACCCTGTAAGTTATACATTATTCACACTTGGTCGGATTCTTATTTTGCCATTACATACATTATTTGTACTGGATTGGATTCGCAAAAGCTCGGAATCTCATATATCGAAGATAGCCAAAAAGAAAAAGTGACACTAGACTAGTGCAAGTAGCTTGATCACGGAGGTGGTTTTATATAAGGTTTTATGCAAAATTTTGAATACAATCAAACAAGACAAAAGCACTCCATCTATTGTCTTGTAGAGATACCTTTAACAAAGGCTCTAGAAATATCGATGCAAACCTTAACCAAGGAACAAAGATGATATACGATGTAGGTACACTGATTTCGTTAGGCCAATAAATATACAAAATTAACCGGCTCTGTGGTGTAGTGGTTCGCCCACACGTGTAAGACGCAGGGGTACCGGGTTCGATTCCCAGGAGGGGTGTACATTTGTACTTGGTTTAGTTTGGTAGGGCTTATTTCAAGTCCTGGCTAGCTACCACCATCTCACCTAAGTATGCCTCCATAACAACAATTTAAAAATTGTTATGTTCCGGCGGTTAAAAGTAAAATAGCCAGTTTCTCAGTGGTGGTTGCAGGTTTAGTGCACCTTAACTTTTTTCATATTTTATAATGAACTGCATAATGGCAACTCTAGACCGAAATTATGTTTTGCTTTGGCCCATTAATGGAATTGATTATGAAATGAAATGAAATGAAAAATTATTTATTCAAATAAGCTCACATAATGAGCGTTTTTAAGTCGTCAAATATTTGTTTTACCCTACCACCCATTATGACATCTTTAAGCTGACAATAAAAATGGGCGCAAAAAACTTATCAGCTTTATCAAATGGAACGATATTTACAAATAGGTATATCGTTTCCAGACTTTATATTAACAAAGATTAACAAATAAATAAAATTATAATTAGATCATTACTTAATGAATTACAAATTTTCTTAATCAATTAATCAAGCTAAATTCAAAGTTTGAAGTTATTATTCAGTCTAGGCTGTTACAAGAAAAAAAACTTTACAATTCAATATGCGTTAAGATAGGTAGTCAGAAGCAGACCCATTTCCACTGGCAGCACCCGTTCACGAGCATGACGCATGAACCAGCCATCGCTTCGCTCAACCATATTTGAGGGAACGTAACGACCTGCCTCACGCGACTTCACCGCAGAAATGATTAAAGAGAGCATGACATACTAAGGCATACTGAAAACAATAGTCTATCTCCATCTAGGGTTGTCACATAGCAGTTTTTCAAACAAAAAAAAAATTCTCAGTCATGTGGTGGCTTTCCGATTTTATACAAATTTTACGGAATTTAATAAATTGTGTCCTATCTACTGTGATGGCATTCGTATTATTAGCATATGTGCGGGCTCGTAAAACAAAACTAGGAATAAAAAAAAAAATTCAAAAATGTTTCGAATATTCCTTCTAATAGATTAAGAGAAACAAGTTTTATTAGCGCACAGCGGGGACTAAGACAAATGAAGTCATGGGTAGGCCGTAAATTACGCTCAACTGTCAGACAAACTATTCAAACTGGTGAATGATGGACAATTTTAGTTTAAATGCACAGACTTCTAAGAGTTTGGTAGATATTAAATGTGTTGCAGATGGATGAAGTAGGCGAAGGAAGAAAAAAAAACTTGAGTTCTCAGAATTGTTAGGGCGGACCGTGAGAAGTTGTGCATAGGCGTCACCATGGAGATTGCAAGCAACAAGCTGACCAATGAGGGGTCGAGATGGGCGTAGAGCGGGAGGAGAAACTTCAGTAGAGATGGAAGATATAAACGGGGATGCAACTAGCATCCGGGGTGGACTCTATTTGATATTTTAGGACAGTGATAGATTGGAAGTTGTCGTGACTCCATTTCGATCGTTTCGGGATTCATTCTAGTGCTAACTGTGTGAGAAATAAAGACTAATGAGTTAACTATTAATTAGATACTAACTTTGTTAAGTAAATTGTAGATTTGAATATTAAAACAAGTGTAACTACTTTACAAGGTGAATTTAAACAACGTCGAGAGGGGTATGTAATTGTGTACATTGTGGCTTATTTTGTGTGTCATTAAAGGTACAGTCTCTAGAATAACGAGCAGTATAACACATACAACGTAGAAATGTATCAATACGAAGAACAACACCATTCTGGGGGTTTCGCTGTAATAACCGAATGGAACCCGATAGAACACCTCATTTTTGTGTTGGCTTTAATATGCTATATAGTTTCTTTTTGCTATTTCGAAGATAAACAAAACACATTTAAGTTAAATAAATAATATTTTTTTCATAATTATAAGTTTTACTGCTTAGATATAAGATTCCTAAGAGGAAGCACAGTGTGAGGCATAGTCAAATCCGTGTTAAATACTAAGAAATACTTAGAAGAACCATTGAGCTAGTTTGTTTGACTTCGCTTAACACCTTGCGTTCTCACATATACACCTTTCAGTTGAATCACGATTTCTATGAGCTAAATTCGTTAGATTTCAGTCTAGGTCTAGGTAGATTTCTATACATATACCTAAATAAATAAACATGGGATAGTAGGGAGTGATTAAAGACTTTAAGGGGGAGACTACATTAAATTCAAACAACATACGTAATAAATATTTTCACCTGAGACGGTATAAGGCTGAAGGCAAAGACTTCAATAAAGAATTATTTAAATATTATAGGTGGCACGTAAAACCGTTAATTGACAGTGCATATGCACAGCACTTACATTTGACTCAACAAAATATAATTAATGATCCGGCCAAATTTTGGGACTTCGTAAAAGATAGAAAGAGTGATAGGCAGTCTAAGAATGTTTATTCAGTTGGTGATGATAAAGTTGTTGGTCAAGCCGCAGCCGATGCTTTTGCAAACTATTTCAGCTCTGTATTTCAAAACGAAGTACCTGTATTAAACTCCAGTGAGGCGATGCGAGCGGCCCATAGCCAATGCGATGCCACCTGCATTTCTGTGAATGCTGTTGATGATACAGACCTCAAGAAGGCAATTAGGCGGCTTAAACCAAGATCATCGGGGGGGCCTGATGGTGTTCCCGTTTTTTTGGCAAAGGACTGCATATCAGCTCTCGAGAGTCCTCTTCTTTATCTTTTTAACCTGTCTCTTGCTCAGTCAAGGTATCCAGATGTTTGGAAAGTTTCTAGGGTCACTCCAGTTCCTAAAGCTGATGGTGGGACTGACGTTTCATCTTTTAGACCAATTGCGGTTTTATCAGTATTTGCAAAAATATTCGAGATTATACTATGTCAGCAAATTAATAGTCAAACTGCAAATCTATTACATGATAGCCAACACGGTTTTAGAAAAGAACGTTCTACCACAACTAACCTTGTGTCTCATCTTGATTATATTCATGCGGAGTTTGACGCTGGTAGGCAGGTGGATGCTGCCTACTTTGATTTTAAAAAAGCATTTGATCTGGTGGACAATGACATTTTGCTGCGCAAATTGGCTATAATGGGCTTTGTACCTAAACTAGTCGAGTTCTTTTCAAATTACCTACGTGATCGACGTCAATTTGTGAAAGTTAGTGGATTTGTATCAGAAGACTATTACACAAGATCCGGGGTAAGCCAGGGAAGTACGTTGGGACCATTGCTTTTTATAATTTTCATTAACGACCTGCCGCAAAGCGTTAACACTTCTCACTGCTTACTATTCGCGGATGACCTCAAATTAAGCTTAGGTATTGGCAGCCCACTTGATCGCGAGGCTTTGCAAAAAGATATTGACTCGGTGTCGGATTGGAGTTCATCAAACCGTCTTCCATTTAATAGTAGCAAATGTAAATCCATCACTTTCACGCGTAAACGTTGTCCACTAAATTCAGTTTACAAACTACCTGACGCTCCCTTAGAAAGGGTAAGTGATATTCGTGACTTGGGATTAATTTTGGATTCGAAACTGGACTTTCATAATCATGTGACCACAATGTGTAAAAGGGCTAATCAAATTCTTGGCTTTGTGTTACGCACTGCATCTCAGTTTGATGGGTTTAGAGTTGCTTTGGTACTTTATAACGCATATGTACGAAGTAGACTGGAATACGGTGCCATTGTGTGGGATCCATATGAAGATAAATATATTGTTATGGTAGAAAGAATACAGCGGAAGTTTGCACGCTGGTTATACCGGAACAAATATGGTTATTACCCTTATCTGTATCCGTCCTTATTTGTATCTGGTATGGTCGGATTGGAAACTCTTCAACTTCGAAGAGTCATGCAGATCTTGATACATTATCTCTCAATTATACGCAATAAGATGGATAGTCCAGCCATATTAAGTAAGATGAGACTACTGGTTCCCAAGCGCCTGGGTTGGGACGCGGAGGGGACGGTTGCACCGCGGCGGAGGCCGCGCCTTCTGCAGCGGCCCTCCACGCGAACTAGGTATGCTGCGCACGCGCCTACCACTCGTGCTCTACGCCTGATCGGAGATATGCTCGCTCACGATTCCGAGACCGATCTATTTGCTGACAGATTTGGACAATTATGTAACACAGCTTTATTATATATTAGTAATTTAATTTTTAATCAATAATGACCTGATAAATTGTTGACATGGATTTATAATATTTTGACATTTGTATATTTTCATATGACCAAAATTTGACATTTGTATATTTTCATGACTAAATTTTGACATTTGTATATTTTCATGACTAAATTTTGACATTTGTACATTTCATATGACTAAATTTTGACATTTTGTAGAGTATTGACATTTAAGATAGAATTTGACACATCTTGCTTTCTATATCTGGACAATTTATAGGTATTCAATTTTAACAATTTTCCCCATATTGACATCTTTGCAAATTTAAAATTATGTAATGTGCATGAAATTATGTGTAATGTATTTATTTTTAATTTGTAATATTTAACTTGTTGGCGATTTGGGCTTTACTGTAAGTCAGCATGTAAACTTTTAATAAATAAATAAATAAATAAAAACCGTTGAGGTTACTTGTGTATAGGTAGTTTATTTAAACGTGTTAGTAAAGGAGTCTAGCTGCTGAATTTGGACGAGAGAGGCAACAGGAGCTGAGCAGAAGGAAGTATAATGTATTAGTGTTGAATAGGTATAAGGTGTAAGTTCATTTTGCCTCTACACAGGACATAGACACTGTTAGGTGCACTTATATACTTGTATTTAGGATAGAGAATAGATATAGGTATACTAGGTGATCTGTGATGAAATAGGACTTGCACAGGGTGTTTAAATCCTGGGGTGTTTGACCGCTTGAGGCTGCGAGCTAGTCATTCCACCCACTGACTTTAATCGAATGAGGGCCCTTGACTATAACAGATTATTCTCTTAGACTTCTGAACGGGATGCTCTGGCCGGCACTTGCGAGCTCAGCCTTACTGAGCCTAAAGGCTATCTGCGTGTGGGTTTCAGTGAACGGGTAGCAGCATTTCTGGGTCGTGGTCACACTTGCACTTCCATAGCGTTCAGCCATCGCCCGATTTGGCCAAATCGAACTATCTCAAACTAATACAAATATGAATAAATAAAGTATACCATGGTATTGTGGGGAAAGGTGTCTAGCGAACACCTTATAAAATAAAGTAAATAAACGTCCACATCCTGGAGATGTCTGACATATGCTTCGCAGCGTAACAAAGATGGCTGACGTTCCCCAAATAATAAACCCCAGAAGGGTTTTTCCTAGAAGGTTTTGTAGGCGCTACTGAACGACCAGAGTGAAATCCACCACGTGAGCAGGCATCTATTGGTTATAGCTTAGGTATTAGAGTAGAAGAGAGGCGAAAGTCGCGATCAGATTAAAACAATTCGCATTTTAATATTAACAAGCTTCGCAATGTTATTTAAAACCATAGGCCTGCGGAATGATGGATTTATCTCGATGAGCTTCCGTTCTATTCACACGCAGCTACTAAATAGTACAAACATAAACACGATTCGCAGATCACTTAGATGCCAGTAACATCGACTTTCACCAAGACCACCAAATACATAGAAAAACATTATAACTAGACGATCACATACACAAATCAGGGTTTGAGCCATTACACTACCATAATCGGATTTATAAGGCTATTTCCAAACACCTCATATAAAGTAGATACCGGCTAAAAGCTATGCCAAGGACACAATCGCTTTACGGGAAAACTGTTTTTATTACCCAGGTTAAACACACTTAGTACCAGGATCACAGAAACTGTGAGAAGTTGTTTGCTTCTATAAGCTGGTCGGATTACCACCTTGGATGAAAGGATAAAACCGCGACGGGTTTTATAGTGGAAAACTATCTACTTGGTTTTAATAAAACACCGTCTGTACAAAATAATATTCTCTTGACTAGCACAATAATCTCAGTTACAAAACCCAAATAGGCTATCAAAATTATTTTTTCCATAATTTTTAATTAAATTTTCTACACTTTGCTTTAGTACGAAGCGGTCGGTAATCGGTTAGTTGTACGTAAAGTCAATTTGTTGATAATAGACTTTGTGGCTAAAAAAACAAACCAATAAGGACAAATAGATATTAAAATGTCAGTACACAACTGTTCAGGTTTTTTTATGTGGGATTTCCACTGGTCGATTTTCCGGAAGATCTTCTGATCGATTTTATATCTGATTCTAGCGCTTTTTTATCGACATCTATCACTACTAAAATTAGTCACAAAGTATCATCATCATATCAGCCGCACGACACCCACTGCTGGGTATAGGCCTCCCCCAAGGATTTCCACGACGATCGGTCCTGCGCTTCCCACATCCAGTGGCTTCCGGCAATCTTCACCAGATCGTCGGTCCACCTTGTCGGGGGCCTACCCACGGAGCGTCGTCCGGTGCACGGTCGCCATTCCAGAACCTTTCCGCCCCAACGGCCATCGGTTCTTCTCGCTATGTGTCCAGCCCACTGCCACTTTAGCTGAGCAATCCTTCGAGCGATGTCGGTTACTTTAGTTCGCCTGCGGATCTCCTCATTTCTGATTCGATCACGCAGGGAAACGCCGAGCATGGCTCTCTCCATTGCACGCTGGGTGACCTTGAGCCTCCTTATGAAACCCATAGTTAGCGACCACGTTTCACTGCCGCAAGTCATCACTGGCAACACACACTGGTCATAGACTTTCGTCTTGAGACACTGAGGTAAATCGGACACGAAGATTTTTCGGAGCTTCCCGAATGCTGCCCATCCGAGTTGGATTCGACTAGAGATCTCCTTCTCAAAGTATACATAATGGTCACTTTTTTATCGACATCTATCACTACTAAAATTAGTCACAAAGTAAGTACCTAGTAATTTAAATAAAGTTGGCGATTCATACGATTGTCGATATTTGTTTAAAATCGACCGGAAAAATCGTCCTATGTCCCTCTTATACAATGTGAAACTTTAACAAGCAATATCAAGCCATTATTAACTAATCCAAATACTCGATTACATTTCCTCCTTGATACAGACAGCAGCTGCTATACTATAGTTTATACCTAGTACCTAAGTTGTATTGTATATTCAGAAAGCTTCTGAGTTAGAGCCCTGAGGGAAATAACTAATAGGTTGGGTCTCAAGAGAATTTAATCAAAACCAAGAAAGCTGACAGTTCATTTAGAATTACAATAGTGGTCACTAATGTAACTAATACCTAACTATAATTAAACAGACGGATGTAGACAAGATAATTATAATTTAATTTGTATGTGTATTTATTTACATTGCTCGAACCTTTAAACATTTATTTCTAAATAATTAAGGAACATTTTAGTTCTTAAATTCAATTAATTTCATTTTAATAATACCCATGGCTATCGTCAGTCAAAAGATGCTACATGAGATCGCAAAAACTAATGTCTACTGACCGCTAAATTTCAGTATGAAGATGGCACGAGATGATAATGATACCCAACTAAATTATATCGATCAACTCAAGATATGTTATTATAATGTACTCATATAGTCCGAGCGAGGCTCAGAACAAATGAGGGTGAAGCGTGTTTTAGCGTCCGCATTAGATTTTATTTTTATTATCATGATATTTCGACACTACTGAACAAGATTAGAAAGTGTGTCGCGCTGACACCCTTGAGCGTTTCGTAAAAAACGCATAATTTTGCCAAGAAGCTACCGCCATTAGATAGACCTCTAATTTAAAGATTTTATGAACCCTATTTAGAAGTGTGGGGTGTATAATGAAAGGGAATTAAGTGTTCTATAATGTTATAATACACAACATCGGCTGAGTAGTATAGTTCCGAAATATTTTTAATTAAGCAGGAGTAATACTATATTCTTCTTTTTCAGGTAAGAACTGGAAATCGCTATCGACGTTTATCAAGAAAAGTTAAGGTATTTGTTTCTAACACAAGCACATTTTGCACCATAATAAAACGCGTTTTTTACACGACTGCCCAAAAAGGAGTGTATATGTGTTTAGGGTTCATGTATGTTTGTGGGTATGTGAGTTTCTTTATTCCACCATAACTTCTAAATGCCTGAACTGATTTGGATGAATGGGGTATCGTTAGAATTCCTGTGCAGTATTCCGAGTGACTCTGGCTATATATATTTTTTTAATTCATTATTGCGACTGTACGACGCCACTTTCAAATGTGAAAAAAATGTTTTTTCTTCTATTATTACAATATGGGCATCAAATGAAAGGCCTTAATGAACACATTTCAAAACTATATAATTTGTTACTAAAATGTGTGAAATAAAAATAATAAAATTAAAAAATATTAAAAACACGACTGCCCTACCAAAAATGAACTAAAAGGTTAAATAACAAGTGTAATTTGCAGTCGGGGGACATCTTTGATCAAAAATTGTTCCATAAAACGGTCCCCCGACTGCAAATTACACTTGTTTATTTAACCTTTTAGATTTTAGTTCGTTTTTGGTAGGGCAGTCGTGTTTTTAATATTTTTTTATTTTATTATTTTAATAAGATACGTCAGTACTTGTTTTTCTAAAATATACATTATTAATCTTTAAAATATGAAAGAAACGTGAATAGTGGAACCACATACATACATCACAACCTTGATGGGAAGTGGTACACATTTTGGAATTGAGTACGTCACGTCAAAAAATGTGTAGGTTTAATTACAGTTCAAAACATCATTGATTTCCGTTTTGTAATAGAGTATCTGTTGATTGTTTAATCTATGGTTATTTTTTCTTGGGATCTGAGCTTCAGTCATGGAATGAATGATCGAAAGATCTGTGACGTTGGCAGCCCGCCTCGTTTTCTACCGATCTGCACCACGTTAAGTGGATGCTATGTATGTGATTATTGTTTTTGTGATGATTCTATAAGAATACAACTTTTATAAGAGTAGCTTTATAGAGTGACAAAGTTCTAAACTACGTGACTGTATCTTTTATATATTTTTTTTATAGCAGGGAGAATGCATTTACGCATGTCCTGGTTAGTAACGGGGACGTGACTGTACCTATTAAGTCGACGGCAAACCGATAAATTAACAAAAAAACAAAACAGCAACATTTCTTTACCCTGACGGCACCACAGTTTAACAAAATGGATTGTTAAACTGTGACAGCTCCGTGTTCTAATCTTTAGTACCCACTTGTGAATTCCAAGGCGTAGTTCACACTGTTCTGCATGCCGGAAAGAAACAAGATACGACCAAGTGTTGTTCGCAGGTGAGAAATAAACCGTGAAAGAATGTCTGGTATTCTACCGCTCAGTTTCAAATACACGCTGGTGTATTCCCATGAATGTTGCTCTGAATTTGCATTTTTAGAAAATTCAAACGAAATGTGAATGTATTATATTCTACACTAACAAAAAATTTAAATTATATTCACCTCTCAAGCTCGCTCACTTGACATGAAATAAAACACTTTGAACGGAAACTAGCGCGGTTTTATTGAAAGTTCTTTGATTTTTATTTTCCCGTCGTTTCGCCACTTTTGCAGCAGACCGCTAATAAAGTTTTATTATGTTTTGGGTCGTATTGTTAATGATGCAAGATTATACATACTTTGATTTAAAAATATTACATACCCACTTCATGATTAATCATAATGAAGTTAAATTATTAGTATTATAATAATACTTGGTACTTAATACATAAGTTGTTACAGTGATTAGTGCAAAGAAAAGTAGTCTCTTTAATAACAAAGCAGGCTGATATTAAACATTCAATAGTCATAATGTGTCTTTTATTCAAATGTAATATGCCGATCAATAAGCATTATTCTAAAGCCATCCATTTTCTCTAACACATCTTCACAAATATAGCTGTCTTTCAAATAATATTCGAGATAAAAACGTAAACCTTGGCAATTCTTGAAATGTTCAGAATTTCTGATCAATCCGTCTGACATTCAGTACAAAAAAACATTAGGCGACATCGAAGGGTGAAAAACAATAAATCAAAAGATGTCAACCTTTTTTTGATCGACAGCCAATATCACTAATGGAACGAAACAGGGGAGTGCGTCGAAAGCGAATCCAAGAAAAAAACTAATACAACTCGCATTGGTAAAATTGAGATGCAATGGTTAAAATCTCTACAAAATGTTTTTCGGCAGAATTTACTCGTTCTAATTGGTAGAAAGATCTTTTCTTTCAACTTTTATATGTGGCAAAAATATTACAAATTTATATTTAAAACAATTTCAATTTCAATTTATTTATTTGCAAATTAAGTGTACAATTATTTCTTAAAGATAATACAGTACTTATGACTTAATTACTCTTCCCGAGTATAGCAAATGTAAATGTAAAAGTAAGAGGGCATTTAAATCTAAAGAAGCTGTTATTTCAAAAGTTAAAGTTAAATAAAATCTCAGAATAATTTCTAGGTAAGTAAATTAAATCAAGTTAAACGAATTTGCAGATTGTGATATCCAATGTCATTTTTATTTTCATATTATTATTCTTTTACGTATTTTTAACAAGCAAGCATTTTAACAAGTATTCATAAAATACTTAATAATATACCTACAAGAAAAATACGACTCGCACCAGATCAATTCTCGGACGGGAATCGAACCCGGACCTCTGGATGTCCGGTCCAATGCTCTGACCACTGAGCTACTGAGTCACTAGTGGCATCGTTGAACTTCTTCTAGTATTATCCCATTCTTACGCTGCAAGCCAGCGTTATTTCACCAATGTGAGTAATTACCTCAACATTTAATTGAAATATATTTCCAGATATTTTGACAATATCTGTATTCATAAACATAAAAGATGTGCCTTAAAAGATAGGTATTAAAACAATATGATATACCAAAATTTAAATATAAAATTTAATAGTATCGCGTAACATCAGGTTGTTACATAATATTACTTATACATAATATTTTTTCTATAAGCATTAAATACTTGGCTGCCATATTTCTATTTTCTTTTAAAACAACTAACTACATATAATAAAACTCATTTCTAGGATAGTGAGTCCACGTTATTACGGTGTTTTCACTTTTTTGCACCTCCCTGCGCGACTTTTTCCATTTAGCCGACACGCGGATTTATTATTTTATTTTTAATGGCGAACAGTGGGAGTGGAATATAAAAATGACTGCATTTTCCTAATCAGAAATGTTTCGCGCTAAAAATGCAGTTCCATTCAAAATTAGACTGTAAGCCAAGTAGATAAAATATTTATAAAGAAGTTGTCGTGAAAAATTCATAAACAAATGGTGGTGAAAAAATTAACGTTGATTTGAAAGTTAAAATAAAAATCTTACTAGTTATTACACAGCTTTTAATATTTTCGATTAAAATAAATAACTTCGATAATTTAGTAACTTAAAGAAAAAATCACAGATTAAAATTCCATCATGTTTATAAGATTGTAACATGCCACGATTATATCAAACTGCATTTTTACCATCTCTACAACCTTTAGCTTAGTGAAATTATTATTTGAAAATATAAAAGGATTAGAATATTAATTAGATCGTAACTGATACTTACTCAAATACCTTTTATTATACGATCACAAAAGCTTTTCTTGAAGACTTAGCTTGTAATATTAGAAAGCATTGTGTTCAAAATCTAATATTGAATGTATTTCATAACAATACAATGAGTTATTTTGATCTCGTATCAAATTATTTCAATTTAATCAAAACGCAGGTCAATTTTAGTGAGCTACGTTACTTTGAAAGACTTGTATTATACTTATGTAATAATAGGTTTAAAGATTTTAAGCAAAAAGTAATTTGAAAATGGTTAAAAATTTGTTCACACCTAGCATACCTAGCTGCTGCAGCAAAACGCTGCGTTAGTACTTAAATTATGTAGTATCTAGTAATTCAATTATCTTAAGTCATCGTTTTTAGGGTTCCGTACCAAAATGGTAAAAAAGGAACCCTTATGGTGTGACTCAGTCTGTCTGTCTGTCACAGCTGGATATCTCGAGAACTACTAATGGTATCAACTTGAAATTTGGAATAGTTTTAGATGACATTTGCCCAACTATTTTGCAAATAAGAAAGAAATAATAAAATTAATATTTTTTTTACAACAGGGACTGAAAAGGGGTTTAAAAATTTTAAGTGAGGTGATTAGGGCATGTGGGAAATCATATGAAAGAGCGCTGTTTGCACATTTTAAAACAATTTTTTTTTTATTCTTAGGCCGCATAGTTTTCGACTTATGATGAAAAATGTAAAAAAAAATACCGTTCCCCCCCCCTTATCTCCGAAGTTTGCAAAGAGAAAAATCTGAAATAATTCTATGTAATAGTAGTTTATGTAAAGATTACAGGAAAAATAAAACGATGTCTCAATATAACACACTTTTTTAGAAATTCAAAAAACAAACAAATTTTTTTTTAGTTACACTACCAGTCAACAGATGGCGCTGTCCTAAGCATGCTAACCTAAGGGAAAAAACTAGTTCCACTATGGGTCAAGAGATGGCGCAACCTAACACTACAATAATAAATTGGTGGCTGGTTCAAATATAATTACCTACTATTTGCCGTACGAATAAACGAAGAATAAGTTCATACTTTACTAAGTAATTATATATATTACTATATAGTAATATAATAATAACGAGGAGCTCGGTGGCGCAGTGGTTTAGTGCCTGGACCAGCGATTGCGGATGTTAAGCAACGTTCGCAAGGTTCGGTCATGGGATGGGTGACAAAAAATTAATTATCTCGAGCTCCTCCGTTGAAGCACGGAGGAGCTCGAGATAATAAATTTTGGACCGGGACCAAAGGCACGTTAAGCCGTTGGTCCCGGCTGCATTTGCAGTCGTTAACACCCACCAATCCGCATTGGGCCCGCGTGGTGGGTTATGGCCCGTCCTCCTTATCCACCCATAAGGAAGGCCTGTGCCCCAGCAGTGGGGACATTAAAATGGCTGATGGACTAGTAATATAAACATTTTGCAATGTGGAGTGGCTGAAACGTTTTTCAGTCACCATAAGCAGCATTTGTAAATTAACTGTCCGCCTGTTCGCCCTTCCACCTGTCTGCCGTTTATCCTACTTTTTTAAAGACTGTCCTAAAATAACATATCCAAGTATACTTATGATTGTACGGAACCCTCGGTGCGCGAGTCCGACTCGCTCTTGACCGGTTTTATTTTATGCACGTGTTAGTTTTTGGCCTTCACCTCGCCTGATGTTAAGTGACGATAAGGCCGAAGGTGGAAGTACACTACACCCGGAATCCTCATCACTAAGGAACTGCTTACCTTACCTCTAACTGCCGGAACACAACAAGTTAAAAATTTTTGTTATAGCGATTGGCGTCAGACTTTGGCAAGATGGGGCCAGATAGCCAGGCAGACTTGAAATAAGCCCTACCACCAACCAAACCAAGCACAATTGTACCCCGTCCTGGAAATCGAACCCGGGACCCCTGCATCTTACAGGAGTGGGCAAACCACTAGACCAGCGGTTCCCGAATGGTGTTCCGCGGAACCCTGGAGCTTGCGGAAGACGCTCTCAGGTGTTCCGCAAAAATTCAAGAGTTAAGTTATTATCTTTTTGTTCTAACTAAATAAATATTTTTATCTTAAAAAGTCCTTCTGTCAAACTATACCTACTTATAATATGCGAACACCATGCCAAAAAGCGTCAGTCGGCCATACTTATGTTGTGTTACAGAATTATTATTGTCAAAGGAACTTCAGAATACATTTTAACTTTCACATGCTCGGTGCAAGTCTGCAAATATGTTCTTTACTGTGAGAGTGCTGTGTGTGAGCTTTTAGCCGATTTATTCATATGAACGGAGCGCACCTCAGTGGCGAGGGGGGGGGGGGGGGTGTCAATTGATGGCATGTTGTGATCTGCATAGTAGATCGGTTGGGTGGGAGTTTTAAAAGCCGATTCCCGTCTTGTATCGGCTTGTAGGGACCTTTCACCACTGGCACCTATTTGTAGCAATTAAGGGCTGGTTTATACAGGGTCAGTGAGTGGACCCAGTGACTCGGAATTTCGGACGCAGTAACTGGGCACATGTAGACAAGATCGACATTAGGTCGTACTGTACCCGAAAATAGAACGGGTGGCTAGTCAGCTGGACTGACACGAGCGAGAAGTCAGCATCTAGTATAATAATGTACTCTATGGTCAGCATTGGACTGGGTTGAAACTAGTGTCTACGCGAGCCCAGTAGCAAGACAGTGCTGGACTTGATTACTGTACTGCCATATTACTGACCCCGAATAAACGAGGCATAAGAATTGATTAAATGGCATATAAAGATATTAAATATTTCAAAGTAAAATCAATGTAATATTTGATTTTTATTACTTAAACGTATTTACAATTTAAATTAAGTGTAATAAACTACTTTTTCTTCGACGCCGGTAAAAACAGCGACATAGTCACGACACCTGAAAAAGAAATATTTAATTAGAAAAACCCACTCTTTTGGCCGCTTTGCCTTTTGATTAGCTTTTTTTATACTTAATGGGATAGAGTTTGGCCTTCACTTCATCTGATGTTAAGTGACTATAAGGCCGAATGTGGAAGTGCACTACACCCGCAATTCTCACATCACTAAGGAACTGCCTATCTTACCTCTAACTGCCGGAACTAGGGATGCAAACGATACATCGATATTTAAAAACATCGATGTATCGTTCATAAACATCGATGTTTTATCATCGATGTTGAAACTGTTAACATCGATGAAATATCGTTCTTCAAGAACGATGTTTTATGAACAATATTTTTTCAGTGCCATCGATATATTGGTTCATAAAATAACCAAAATTCGTAACGGATATACGAAGGTTTAAATAAATTACGTTACTCTATTGTTCAAATCTGGGTAATTATTGTCTAATTTCAAAATCAATCGCAACGCAATCGCTTTCATTTGACGGATGGATGTGATACATTGAAACTCCTTTTTGGCACAAATAAAAACTTTCCGTACGGTGTATTTGCATAGTGCAGTTCGTCGCGTCGGTTAGTAAAAGATGATAATTCGTTTTCAAAAATTGAAGTAAATACGTTAATTTCTTCATCTGATTTTGTGAATAATAAGTGTTAATTGATTCAGAATTTAATGTGTTCTACTCCTGATTCCTAGTTAAGTCAATATCCATATTAAATTGGTGTATAAATATTGATACATTGAAAAAATGCGTTATTTCCGTGTTTCAAAGCAGTGCCCGGTAGCCTAGAAAAACATCGAAAAAACATCGACATATCGTTCATAAACACCGATGTTTTCAACATCGATGTTACACTTTCAAAAACATCGATGTTTTAATATCGATGTTTTTTATGAACGATGTTGCATCCCTAGCCGGAACATAATTTTAAATTGTTAAGGCGTCAGATTTATATAGGTAAGATGGTGGTAGCTAGCAAGGCGGACTTGAAATAAGACCCACCACAAACCAAAAGCTTTAATTATGATAGCGAGGAGCTCGATGACGCAGTGGTTTAGTGTCTGGCCCAGCGATTGCGGAGGTTAACAATATTCGCAAGTGTCGGTCATGGGATGGGTGACCAAAAATGTATTATCTTGAGCTCCTTCGTGCTTTAGAAGGTACGTTAAGCCGTTGGTCCCAGCTGCATTTGCAGTCGTTAACACCCAACAATTTGCATTGGGCTCGCCTAGTAAATTGTGACCCATCCTCTTTGTCCTTTCATAAGGAAGACTTGTGCCCCAGCAGTGGGACATTACAATGGCTGATGGACAATCGTCTTTTGAAAAATTTGAATAGACTTACACAGCATCATTGCAGCTAGCGTGTAGAAGGGTATCACACATCCCATTTTGAGCAACACTGGGAAAGAGATATTGCCAACCAAAGTCCCAATCCTTCCTATCATCATTACCATGGAAATTGATAAAGTTCTGAAACAAGTTTAAGTGCTTGAGTAAGATTTTTCTATTGACATAAATCATAATTTTTCTGACACGGAACTTTTACATCTAACATTCATATTATACTGTTATTATTATCTAACCGGTTTATGGACTTGCTTTAAATATTTATGTTCCTATTAAGAGAGATTCTCCTGTTTGATGAAATCGATTGTTATTAGCGTCAATTCGAACCCCGTATGTGACAAGTGTATTTTCAAAAATTATTGAATTTCGCTTCTTTTAGGAAATCAAGGAATGTATATTTTGAGTTCATTATGCTATCTTCAGTAATTTAGAGCATTCTCTCTCTTACAGCCACAAGCAGTTCTTAAAAAATCCATTTTATTGATTAAAAAATATGTTATCTCAGTATAAAAGGTCTGTTTGTGATCAGCACCCGTAGCACAAACATCTATCGAGAAACTAAAAGCGCGTAAAAAAAAAAGTCGATAGTGTAGTTTTGTATAGGAAATATGTAAATCGCCATCTACCACCGCAAATCGAAATTATATTTCTCATAGACAATAACTCTATCGAGTACTATTACGCCCGTTATTTAGGGTTCTAGCTAGAAAGGGTAATAGCTAGAAAGTTGAAATTTTCACAGATGATGTATTTCTGTTGCCTCTATAACAACAAATACTAAAAACATAAAATTAATATTTAAGGGGGGCTCCCATACAACAGATGTGATTTTTTTGCCGTATTTTGTTCGTTATTAATAACGACAACAGGCAGACAGTTGAAATTCTTACAGATGATGTATTTTTGTTGCCGCTATAACAACAAAGACTAAAAACAGAATAAAATTAATATTTAAGGGGGGCTCCCATACAACAAACATATTTTTTCCGGATTTTGGTACGGAACCCCACGTGCGCGAGTCCGATTCGCACTTGGCCGGTTTTTTTCTCGACAGGTGTTCGTGCTAGGGGTACTGTTCAAAAAATTTCAGCATGAACATAAGCTAAAATCCTTACTAATATTATAAATGCGAAAGTCCGTTTGTTTGTTTGTTTGTTACGCCTTCACGTCTTAACTACTGAACCGATCATCATGAAATTTTGCATACACGTTCTTAGGGGTACAGAGAAGGACATAGGATACCTTTCATCCCGAAAAAAAAATATTATTCCCGAGGGATAGCAAAAAATATTTCCACGCAGACGAAGTCGCGGGCGGCCGCTAGTTTACTATATTCCCCAAAACAAGCCTTTGCAATTTGTGCTAACTCCTAGGTATTAAATTGCAGTATTTACTTACAGTTGAAAAACTAAACAATGAAACCTAGTGGATCACGCGATAGGAGGAGCATCTAGCAATAAATTTCACAAAACGTGCATTAAAATTGCGGAGTTAATTTCAACGAGCAATTCACAAAATGCTTCTAGTGAAAAGGTTTTTAAAAATAAAACTTGTACTTTTCTTTCATAATAATAATCTTTTTAAGCAACCAATTTGAAGAGAAATAAATAAACAACTTAACCATTACCATAAAACCAATGATCATAGTACAGTAGCCCGTAGAACATTTAAATCACCAAAAAGGTTACCGTTTGCCGTTGTAATATAGTTTTTTATTACGAAATTATAGATACTTTAACCTAAGTTTTACAGATCGAAACCCGCCGTAACCTATATTTGTATATCTCCAAAAATGATATTTTTTTATTTTTCGAAGTTTACCACATAGTTTAGCTATTGTCGTGTTCTACAGCTTGGTTTGATTGCCACAGATAAAAGTAAGACTATAAAAAGTAGCCATACACAGATTTAAGACCCGATGAAAATGGTTGGACTTTATCTGGTCTTAAATCTGTGTATGATCACTTTCCATAGTCTTACTATTATCAGTGGCAATCAAACAAAGCTGTAGAACACGACAATAGTTAAATTATGTGGTAAACCTTGAAAAATTAAAAAATATCATTTTTGGAGATATACAAATATAGGTTACGGAGGGTTGCGATCTGTAAAACTTGAGTTAAAGTATATATAATTTGGTAATAAATAACTATATCACAACGGCAAATGGTAACCTTTTTGGTGATTTAAATGTTCTACGGGCTACTGTACTATCAAACAAAGTAACTACATTTCATTTACAAGCTTTTTCGTGGCAAAATTAGATTAAGAATCAGCGTAAGTAATAGACAAAGTAAAAAAAGTTAACGTTTAAGATATCGCAAAGTATAAAAAGAATATCAAAAATAAGAAAAATATTACTAACCTTGTAGTTGTCGGAAATAATTCTATAACTGTAGCTTGATTCAAACTCATTATCATTTGCGAAATAGCCTGGGCCACAGCGAAAAGTGAAACGACAGCAATCTTCGAGTTGGCAAATCTCAAACTTATGGTAGCGCCTAATGTAATCAAACTTGCCGCTATAAGAAGTGGCTTCTTTCCAACTTTGTTGACCAGCACTCCACTGATGAAGTAGGGGATGATGCTGACGCAACCAATGATCATACTGTTGGTATAAGTTTCAGGCCCGCTTTTTACCTAAAAAGAAACATTTGATATTTGATATTTTTTTTTCTATTCATACCTTAGAATATCCATTCTATATTTTTATTCAATCAATAACAAAAAATACATTATGAATTCGTCAAACTATACCACTACTAGCCTTTGCGTCTATTGCAGACGATTTATATTCAGTGCTTATTCAAACAATAGATATTACGAGTAATTAAAAAGGGAAAATAATGAGTAGCGTTTCTGGCGATACCGACTCTGAATCATTGAATGAATAAATGATGTGATATATGTACATGTATTTGCATTAATTTTGAGTACAAGATATGGTATTCTTAAGGTAATAGAGTCCGTCAAAATCTACTTATTGAAAATAGTTAATGATAGGTACAAATTCACAAGTATTTACGAAAACCAAAAAGCTTCGCCATAAGTTATCGGTTCAAAAATCTACTTCTGGATACCTTGCAAAAAGAACGCGAGAAATATGGATTGATCCAATGATTCATCCATATTTCGCAGGTTCTTCTCGCAAGGTAGCAATTCAGTAGTAGTAGTCGGTTATCGATATTAGCTATAAATAATCGAGATCCAAATTATGTAGCGATCGATTTCCATGCAATGCAATCAACAACCAGTGGAGATAATACAGTTGATGAATATAATCAACGATAATAAAATAATACGTACAGGAATACAGACGTCTATTGTCGTGACATTCTTAGCTATTAGTTGACCAGTGTACTTATCGAGCATGCCGCATAGATCTTGACTGGCTCCCTCGGGCGTTATGAAACTGTTGTGCTCGACGATAGTTGACACTTGGGGGTACCACAACCGCAGGACATTGTAGCTGGAAGTAAATTAACACTTATTGAATCTAATTTATATGTAATGCAAACTTGCAAACTCTGTCTTTTGTTTTCTTAAATCTCTCTCACTCTCTCTAATATTTTTTGTGGAATGAAATAAAGTACCTCTTTCTTTGCTGCTAAAAGTAAGTATGAACTTATATCAAATTATTAATGTAATAGAATCACGAAAGCTTATTTTTATTCTTCATACTGAGTTTGTTATTTTCGATTGCTTGAAACTATTGAAAGTAAAGCATTGTGCTCATAATCCAATATTGCGAGTATTTTATAACAATAATAACTTATTTTGATCTAGTACCAAATGATTATAATAGGGACGACGAATAAAACCAACATGTTAATACGATTAGTGGTATTACGAGTATGATTTGAAAAAAATGGTAATAAATCTGAAATACAAAATTATGTGTGTCGATGTCTTTATTTGTGTAGATTTTGAGATAAGAAGGTTTCATCAGCGGTATAGGGTCATCAAAATAACTAATGATGAAAATCTATTAATATTTGATGGTACTTATTGGATGCAGTAACCTACATTATGCAGATAAGTACCTACATTTATCTAGTTCATTTTAAAATTGACCACGTTTGGTATTCCAAGGTCTGCAAGGTGCAAGATAAAGTTATTGTCGATAATAATAAAATCGTAAGTAGGAAAAAATAATTAACTGACTAGGATCATATTATAAATATATACCTATTATTAAATCCATACCTAATGAGATACTGCTCCAAATCTACCATTCAGAAAAACCACAGACTTAATTCACCAGGAAAATCCGATATTCAGATATCCAAATTTCTAAATCCGGACCTTATAATGTCGAATTTAATCCGCGAAATCCTTATTTCTTACGAATTGGATAAATGAAAAGAGAAGATAACGATGCTTAAAATAAAGTATCTAATGTTAGGTAATATCAAAATCGTACATAAAAATAAAATAATATTTAGTCTGGCCAATTCAGATTCAGACCAAATCATTTTGCCCGAAACATGGAAAGCTCTTCTTTTTTATGGTTAGAATAGGTACATAAATAAGAATAAACATTTATGACTCGAGAACTAATGCTATGCTTATCATACAAACATATTACAAGGTTCGAACCCAGAGCCCTTGGCGTAGTAGGCATGCTAATCTTGCACCGAACTTTTTGTCAAAAGTAGGACAATTAAATAAAACGCAAGGTGTTTTGTTTTCTATTTGTGTCTATAGGTACAGGCATATATTAGCCGTTTGTTCATGTACATTAACGTTTATTTTCGGCCAGATGGTGTATGGGAATCTTGCATGTTCCACCGTCTTTTGACAGTAGTGTGTTTGCATCCATTGATTCAAATGGCGTTATAATGCTTACAGTGCCATAGTAAAGAAGTTCATCGTACATGTCAGTAGCAGGTATATCACTAGTGGCTTTTGAAACATCGGCTTCGTATTGCGAAGTCCAACAACCAGGCTATTAGCGAAACTGGTCTTGACTTTGTTCTCCTCTTCAGATATTGTTGCTTTAGAATTTTTCCATAAATCTTTGTACTAAAACAAAAAATGTTCTATGATTTAATTTGTAAAAAATGTTCTTGCTCTAACATCAAAGCCTACCCTATTTAAATACAAAAGGTGTTTTTTGCGTTAACTTTTGTGCATTGCGTGAAATTAGTGAAACATATTGTGGCGAATAGTATGTCAATCAATATACTGTCAGAGATTAGATCTTTTACAAAGACGTGGCAACATGACATGGCTTGACATTTGATCATCAAATTCATGAATAATTAGATTTTAAGATATCACATTTAGACCAACTACATGAAAACATTGAAAATGTTATTCGAGTATTGCGGAGACTTTAAAATACATATTATGAGAACGATACCAAAAAGATAAAAAACTTGAATGCACCGGAATGGAAAAAAGGAGTAGAGCTGATTGTTGGGGTTCCATTGTGTAGAACCGATACTGAGGACCTCTTACAAAAAAGAATCACAATAATTGGACGATTTTCGTTGATCGATTTACTTGATTTAGGACCTTATACATGAGTCAATAATGAGTGTGAGTAATTACGGAGTGGGACAAACATTGTATCTTATCGCGATGCTTTTTTGTAATAGGCCCTCTGATTTTGAGTTACACCCTGAGAGTTTAGGTATACTAAAAATTAAACCACGCATGAATATGCGAACGATATGGAAGGAATGTTCCACTGTGTGAAAAACTATTCTAAGGTTAAAGAATAAGGTCCAAATAAATGTCCCAAATTGTACTATAAACGATTGAATATTGCGACTTTCTTTTCGTAGTTTGCTCGCTCGTTGTCATTATTGTTCGCAAAACATATTGCAATACAATATTATGCACGATATAACGTAAACCGTCGAAAATAAGCTCTTTTACAGGAACAATTTAAAAAAGGCCGTTTCGCATTTAAAATATCACCTACCTTCTTGATTCTTTATTTGTTTTTATCCATTTCATTCTGAAACTTTCCTGGAAATGGTAAGCCTCTTATCGACCTGTCACAAATGTAGGAAGATTAGCCACAATCTCTTTAAAAGTATCAACTTACCCGAAATTGATCCTCTGATTTCCTTGTATTTGTTTTGTATATTTTGATTATTATGGCCCTTGCTTCGTCAAACTTTTTTTGGGTCACCAAATACTTAGGGCTTTCCGGTATAAACACGTATAGGATACAAGCGGTTAACGACCATAAAGACATGATATATAAGTAGAAATTCCACGTGCCCAAAACTGAAAAGAATTGTATTAAATATTTCAATATTGTATGTGTGGTGAAGTAAGCTGGGTTACCATCTATTTGCTCAATTGAATGAATTGAACTAGCTCAATTGAAATTAACACCAAATACTCTAATATTTATAATTATTAGAAGAAAAGAAAGAAAATTTTTAGACACAGACATGAGATGAGAATAACATGCTATAGTTATGTACATTAATGAGAAAAAAACAGTTTTTTTATATTAACCAAAAATAAAAGAAAATAGAAAAGAAATAAATCTCACGGCTGCATTAAATTCAGCATGTGTCGTGTTTAAAAGACCCGACTTGATTTGGAAAAACAAATGGTGGTAATATAAAATTACCGAAAAGAAACAGTTCGTGTTGAATAATTACTCATTTAAATTTTAATGTTACATATTTAACTTTTACTTTATCTGAACTTACCTATTCCACCATTAAAAAGGCTGAGGTGCCAGTCGTTAATAAGTATTGCCCAAGATATACCAGCTATAATCACATGGGATAAAGATATAAATGAAGACTGGAATATCAAAACTCTGTCTCTGATATCGTTGTGACAAAACTCTGCAGTTAGCGTCACAGCAGCACTAAATGACGAGGCAAATCTAAAATAATACAATGTAGCTTATAATGTGAATGATCATATCAATTGGTATCAAAGAGATAATAAAGTGGTTCGAAAACACATCTTAGCAAGACGTTGTACATTAGGGTTGACGTATTAGTAAGCATATTGCAGAACTATCTTCATTAATTTAACCTAGTTATTTATAATTATTTAACCTAATATTTTATTTATACTTATTTTGCAAAAGAATCATCATCATTATATCAGCCGCACGACACCCACTGCTGGGTATAGGCCTCCCCCAAGGATCTCTACGACGATCGGTTCTGCGCTGCCCGCACCCAGCGGCTTCCCGCGACCTTCACCAGATCGTCGGTCCACCTTGTCGGGGGCCTACCCACGGAGCGTCATCCGGTGCGCGGTCGCCATTCTAAAACCTTTCCGCCCCAACGGCCATCGGTTCTTCTCGCTATGTGTCCAGCCCACTGCCACTTTAGCTGAGCAATCATTCGAGCGATGTCGGTTAATTTACTTTGCAAAAGAATGCCAAGCTTCAAAAAGATGCCAGCCCCCCTAGCATGACCACTGAAACGCGATATGATACAGCGATTTATCACGCAAAGAGAATGTAAATCTGTTATCACGTTTAACTGCTGAAAGACAATAGATGTTGTCAGTTGAGTGTTGATAAAACGCTATATCGTCGATGGTTATGCTAGAGGGGGTAGGTATTTAAGAAGACACACTGTCAAATATACTAGTAAGCACGTGTGTAGTCGTTGGTGAAAAAAGACTTCATATAGAAACCACAGACATATATCTGTGATAGAAACCCTTGATTGAAATTAAGAATTTCATCATACTTACAGTAAACCTTCGAAAAATTTTGCAGTTATCAATACTTCGTATGATTGACTAGTTGCTGCTATAATCATTACTAGAAATATGCCACCATAGCCGGATAAGATGAATATTTTTCTTCCAAAAGTATCCGTTAAGAAACCAGCTATAACTGATGAAAATAACATGCCTGGAAACAATGTAAAAGTTAATAAAGATGCCTTTAGAAGATATGATTTTGATACCGATAGAACTACTCTTAGTTTATAATATTTTTATAACAACAAAACTAATTTAGTTTTGTACCCTCTGGTTTTATATAAAAAACAAAACAAAATTAGTTTTATCATCATCAAGTTGGAAATGCTCTTCAAGTACCTACTCAAATATGATATACTAGAAAAAATACAAGAAAAAAACAATTATTCCGAACCTAACCCAGTCGACTCACCCGTAGAACCTCGGGACGGGACGGTACGGCTACGGGTGAGTCGATTTTATCTAGTACCTATATCATTTATCATAATATAAATCGAATAGATGCGAAAAATCTAAAAGGTAATACCCTCAAATGCTAAATTTCTTAACTGTACTTATACAAGGTAATTTTGCGACCACTGTACATAATCAAATATTAGTAATAAATTCCGTCCGTAGTAAGTAGTCTATTCAAGTAATTAAAAAAAAATTGGTGAGATAATTATGAATGATTTCTTTTTAAATTCACAGTTTTCAGCCACTTTATATCCTAAAAATCTGGGCGCGCACGCTCACCCTCGAGAGGGGCTCGCGCGGGTCGACCGGACGTGCCTGACAAAGGACATCAGGCAGAGTCCCATAGAAAAAAACCAAAGAATGTATAACGTTTCTGTGTTTTTCAAAATGTAGGCATGTAATTAGTAAGTCATAGAAAATATTCAGATTTTTACGAAGATTTATGTTTTAAGAGTTATTTACGTATGAAAGTTTTTTTTGGTAACCCCGACAATAAATAGCAACACCAGTTTCACGACAATTCGTTTCGTTAGCTGCGTTAGTGATACAGATTAGCACCACAATGTACGAGTTGGAACCAGATCAAACGGAAAATCTGTGCATATGTCGCACGTAACAAAACGCTTTTGACAGTTGAGTTGATTGACATCCGGCAGACTTTTTTTTTTTAATGCGCAATCACTTGTGCCACAGACATACTCAGGGGAGACTTGTGAAATCGCTAACAAAGATGTCCGTTTCATTGATATGCTTTTGTTTTTTTCAATAATTAATTAAAGCTAAATGAAGGAGTTAAAAAATAATGTTGCTACTGTTTTATGATTCTAGTAACATAAAGTGTTTATAGATAACAGAATTATGTTTATACACTTTTGGGTCTCATGTGCCTGATGTCCTTTGTAAAGGGATATCCAAAAATTACCCTATAATATAATAATCAATAAATATTTTTAGGTACTCTAGAGTCGAGTCAGATTTATCTTTGAGGATAACATTAGCCCAAAGTGGGAAACGTTTTGAACTTTCCGTTTGAGTAAGTTCGATTCTGAACGTATGCATGTGACTAGGGCATGCACTCGGTTCTGTTTTTTCATACAAAGAACAGGGTGTACCCGGTTCTTTGTATGAATGTGTGAATAAACAAAACCGGAACCGGGTGCATGCCCTACACGTGACAGAAGTTCACACCAATTAGTATTTTTTCGAACTTTTTCAAAGTTTGGGCAAAAATGTTTTCTTCTAGCTAGAACCTGTATTTAGCTGGTTAATTTTCATTACACCCAACTACCATAAGATCTAAATTACCATTAACTTTCATAAAATCAGTATTTTATACAATCAGCTTACCCAAGTAAGGCATAGCATTTAAAAGTCCTTTCTTTACTAAATCCATTTGAAGATCACATTCAGCGCTTGGCAGTAAGTATGATGTGGTGGTACTAACTATCACACCAGCAACGAATCCAATAAAAACCGTAGTTAGAAGTATCACGTGGAATATTCCGAAACCACATTCTTTTAGAGCAGCATTCACTTCTTGCATAGGAGTTAATGTCTTGGATTCTTCTCTGTCTTTGCCTGAAAAAAAATAAAGATCCAATATGTTTCCAAGAATTTTATTTACACGAAATGATGTCACAAATAGGTTAAACTATTTATACTTTTGCTGTGGGAATTTAGTCTCAAGATAGTACAAGACGCAAATGTCTGGAAGACGTCAAACAATGCACTAGACTTATGGCTATCATCGGTTATAATATAATGCTACTTGGAGAACTGTCTACTGGTCTCTAAACTTCAGTATATAGGTATAGAGGCAGTAAATGATGATGATAGTACAATATTAAGTTTTCTGTTCACAAAAAGCAATACGTTTGAGTATTGTTTTGAGTTCAAAAATTGTTTCGCAAAATATTTCTTAGAAACATTCACTTAAGAATCTCAAATGTACCATAATAAGTCTATGAATGTACCCAAGAGGAAGTCAAAAAACTTTTTGATGGAATTAAAATAACATCATCTTAAGCAGAATAAAAATTGGAGTAAGTAGCTGTTTTCTAATAAACAAAGATATTTCAAACAAGTTGTTTTTATGCAAATAAAATATCGGAATATAGTATTTTAAATTCATGAAGACTATGAACATTTTGATATGTCATTGTGTTTCAAACACATAGACTTCAATACATGTACACCTATTTGTTTTACTCATAGACATAGAACAACTTCGCTAGTTTTACTTTCCTACTCACGTCCATTATACAAAGTACGCTGGACAGGCTAATGTCATGAAATGACAGCAATTTTTGTGCCGATTTGAAAATCGCCATATTGGCGCTGAGAGCAGTAGATTCTATACTATGGACAAACTATGGCAGTAGTGAGTGTACTTGGTACTAATTAGTTCCACGTACACTCACTACTGCCATAGAATCTATCGGAACAAACGACTGGTGACATTCGTATGTCCAGCGTACTGAGGGATTTTCCAGGCAGCGTTCCTTAAAAATTTACTAGATGGCGCTGTCCAATTCCTGGCAATTGAGTATAGTATGAATGAACGTGGTACAAATAGTCTAACCAAAGAGAAGCATCGTAAAAGAAATACGTCTAGGATTTTGACAGTATCAACTATTTTTTCTTTATAATCGTTTGAGTCCGTATATAAGGTTCTTGGTTTTGCGGCGACAAAAATGATGTTGAAGATAATATTAATAAATGTAAGCTTAGCTTATAATATGTAGTGTATTGTGCAGTTGTACTTGCCTTTGAATGACCGCTTTTTTAGGGTTCCGTAGTAAAAAAAGGAACCCATGTAACTTATACGATTACCTATAAGATCGTTCAGTCCATCCGTCCGTCTGTCAGTCCCTGTCTGTCTTTATTTTATTGGATAAGGGAAAATACAGCTCGCTCAATAAACCTAATTAGTACGTATTAATGAACAGGGGCCCTACCGCCCAAATGACGTCGACTTCGCCGTCGGCTTCATTTGACAGATGGATGTAATACATTGCTACTTTTTTTGGTAAGTTTTTATTTGTACCAAAAAGAAGTAGCAATGTATATCATCCATCTGTCAAATGAAGCCGATGGCGAAGTCGACGACACTTGGGCGGTAGGGCCCCAGTACGGTCATGCTAGGCAGGCTGGTAATTAAAAAATATATCACATCAAAAAGTTGTCTTTTATGCGATTTTCAGAGGGGTACAAGGGGGACATTCTGCGAAAGGGACATATTGCGAAAGGGATACTCTGCGAAAAAGACATTTTGAGAAAGTGACGTTTTGTGAAAGGGGCTATTTGCGAAAGGGACGTTCTGCGACCAGGGGACATTTTGCGAAAGGGATATTCTGCGACGGAGCCTCCTTCCTGCATGTACGCGACGGTCAGGCATAGCTTGTCAAACACGTAAATTTTTCGGCAGTTCAATCAAATTTTGATCGTCTAGGGGCGATGCTTGATGGCTTGACATCAAGCACGTAGGTATCACGTGATTACTGTGGCCTAGATTCCGGCAAACATCTTGACGCTCTTTCGACGGAGTGGGGATGAGTTCGCGTATGTGCACTTACGAACGGCCCATAGCGCGCGCGCGCCCACCTCTCGCGTACCTCACCGCTACGCATACCCAAAACACGTGTTCTGCGCAACCCTTACCCGATTTCAAGATGTTTGCCGGCTACTGTATCAAAGGTAGGCCACGCCCCCAAAATAGTAGTGGTAGTGGTAATTACGTGTAAGTACATGCTAAAAGCCATGCTTGACCGTTTAAGGGGTACCTACATTATAGCGCTGCTAGAGTCCAAGAACCGTAGTCTTGATTCATTGTTCGATGGTTATCGGAGTCCAAGGAAGTTACAAGGTCTTCACGCATAGTAATAATACTGAGATACCACAAAGCAAAATATACTTAGGTACAGTGAATAATATTATAATAAAATAATATTTGTCATTTTCAATATTCACAACAATTAAGATTATTAATATAATTGAAAAATATTAGAAAAAATCGACTCACCCGTAGCAGCTCAGACGGGCTACTGCTACGGGTGAGTCGATTTTTTCTAATATTTTTCAATTATATTAATAATCTTAATATTAAAATAGCATTGTGAATGCATAAAATCTAAAAGTTTAAAAATTCACAACAATATTACAATGAAAACAAACTGTCATTGGTTTTTACGATGGTACTCTTTATTACTATAGATAGCACATTCATATACCATAGTATCAAATTAAGGTTGTTGGGAATTGGACAGCGCCATCTAGTAGATTTTTAAGGAACGTTGCCTGGAAAGTCTCTCACTTTCCTCTATGATACACACACAGAGGAAATAACACAGACTTTATTGCTGTATGGTATGTGAGAAATAATCACTACGTTTTACATGCACCATAGAATATGAATATAAGATTCTTGACATGCAAAAACATGACGTCAAAGAGAATATCGTAATCACTACATGCTTAAAGCCACTGACGTCTATTACACAAGTACGCTGGACAGGCGAACGTCACCAATCGTTTGATCCGATTTGAAAATCGCCATATTGGCGCTGAGAGCCGTAGATTCTACTATGGCAGTAGTGAGTGTACCTTCTTGGAACTTATTAGTTCCATTATTAGCCATTTCACTTATTACTCATTTCATGACAATAGCCTGTCCAGCGTACTTGTATAGATAATGGACGTCAGGGCTTAGAACATTTAACCAAGAAAACATGTTTCATTTACCTAAGTTATTTTCTTGTGTGCATGTTTCGCATGATGTTTTGTATATTTTTCACTTTCCTCTAAGCATGTTTAAATAATTTTTCTTTGTTCTGTGGTTTCAAACATAGAGGAAAGGACACTGACGTCCATTATACAAGTATTGTATTGTATTATGGACGTCAGTGGGAAAGGAGGACAGCAATTGAAAATGACTTTGACTTAGCTTTGACTAAATTTATTTTGATTAAAAATCAATAAAGCTGTATTGTCTATGTATAATGGATCTTCTTTGTGGACTTGTTCAAGGTTGAAGGCAAGATTTGAATATAAAATTCTTGGTTGAAGGCAAGAACTTAAAATTCATTCTGAATTAATTTAAAGTTCTTTGTTGAAGATTTACCATAGAGCAAAAACCATAGCAAAAAGAACACAGAAAAGTATGACACGGTTTGAACACTAAGGGCGGCCACGTGTGGTAAGAAATTCCTGACACAAAAATTCTGACGCTCGCCAGACGCACCACCATAGACTTATTGCGCACCACGCATACTATCAGATATTTTGATCCAGCATTTTTTGAGCCCAGTCCTGTTTCATACGCACATTGAAACACTGAACAACATGGATGAAGATACGGTATTGGTCTTAGCAATAATGTTTTGTATTAATAAAAAGAAACCTCGACCCCATAAAAGTCAACCTATACATAAAATGATAATGTTCATCAACAAGATTCAACACAGACACGCGAGCAGCGTGCGGCGGCATGCCCGAACTAACGCGAATATCTGATAGTGTGCGGGGCTTAGTATAAAATGTATGGCAAACACGCCTTCCGCCATTTCCATTAGAAAAATTCTATAGTCCGGCAGAGGTGCTATCCGGCGTGCATCAGAAGCGTACAATTAGTTAGAATTTTTCTAACAGTATGCGGGATCTAATACAAAATGTATGCACCGATAGAATTTCTTACAATATGGAGCCGCCCTAATAGTACAGTAGCCCGTAGAACATTTAAATCACCAAAAAGGTTACCGTTTGCCATTGTGATATAGTTATTTATTACAAAATTATAGATATTTCAACCTAAGTTTTACAAATCGCAACCCGCCGTAACCTATATTTGTATATCTCCAAAAATGTTATTTTTTTTTATTTTTCAAGGTTTACACACATGGTTTTTTTGACGAGAGTCTTTGACGAGCGACCCTCGCCAATTTATACGAATCGTATTAAAGAGGCCATCGAGCGGAATAAAGGCTCCAAAGTGTTCGCGAGAGATCTGTCTATTGGGCAAAGCCAGATGACGAAACTGAAAACTGACGACGGACGCATCATCTCTTCGAAACCTGAAATCCTGAGGGGGATCGAGAGTTTCTATGGGCAGTTATATTCCACGCAGACACCTGTTGAAAGCAAGGCTAAAGACCCCAGAGCCAAGCTTACCCGACACTTTACCCAAGATATCCCGGACGTCAGCATGTACGAGATTAGTATGGCTCTCAAACAGCTGAAAAACAACAAGGCGGCGGGTGACGACAGAATCACTACAGAACTTCTGAGAGCGGGCGGTAAGCCGATACTTAAAGTCCTCCAGAAGCTTTTCAATTCCGTCATCGTCGAGGGCAGAACGCCGAAGGCATGGAACATAAGTGAGGTGATTTTGTTCTTTAAAAAGGGTGATAAGTCCCTCTTAAAGAACTACAGACCCATCTCACTTCTGAGCCATGTCTATAAGTTGTTTTCGAGAGTCCTTACGAATCGTCTCGTTCGCAAGTTCGACGACTTCCAACCTCCCGAACAAGCCGGATTTCGAAAAGGCTTTAGCACCATAGACCACATCCATACGCTGCGGCAGGTTATACAGAAGACCGAAGAGTATAATCTGCCATTATGAGAAAGCCTTTGATTCGATTGAAACCTGGGCGGTGCTGCAGTCTCTCCAAAGGTGCTAAGTGGACTATAGGTATATCGAGGTGTTGAGGTACTTATACAAAAATGCCACCATGTCGATCCCAATACAGAACGAGAGCACACGTCCTATCCAACTGCAGCGTGGTGTGAGACAGGGAGACGTTATTTCTCCGAAACTGTTCACAGCTGCTTTGGAGGACATCTTTAAGCTCTTGGACTGGAAAGGACTCGGCATCAACATTAATGGCCAGTACCTAACACACCTTCGTTTTGCCGATGATATAGTCCTTATGGCTGAGACCATGGAAGACCTGAACATAATGCTCGAAGATCTCCGTAGTGCTTCCCAAAGAGTGGGTGTCAAGATGAACATGGATAAGACGAAAATTATGTCAAATGGCCATGTTGTACCCTCTCCAGTTCATGTTGGGAACACTACTCTTGAAGTTGTTGACCACTACGTATACCTAGGACAGGCAGTCCAGTTAGGTAAGTCCAACTTTGAGAAAGAGATCTCTCGTCGAATCCAACTCGGGTGGGCAGCATTCGGGAAGCTTCGAAAAATCTTCGCGTCCGATTTACCTCAGTGTCTCAAGACGAAAGTCTATGAACAGTGTGTGTTGCCAGTGATGACTTACGGCAGTGAATCGTGATCGCTAACTATGGGTCTCATAAGGAGGCTCAAGGTCAGCCAGCGTGCAATGGAGAGAGCCATGCTCGGCGTTTCCCTGCGTGATCGAATCAGAAACGAGGAGATCCGCAGGAGAACTAAAGTAACCGACATCGCTCGAAGGATTGCTCAGCTGAAGTTGCAATGGGCAGGACACATAGCGAGAAGAACTGATGGCCGTTGGGGCGGAAAGGTTCTGGAATGACGACCGCGCACCGGAAGACGCTCCGTGGGTAGGCCCCCGACGAGGTGGACCGACGATCTGGTGAAGGTCGCGGGAAGCCACTGGATGCGGGCAGCGCAGGACCGATCGTCGTGGAGATCCTTAGGGGAGGCCTATATCCGGCAGTGGGTGTCGTGCGGCTGATATGATGACACACATGGTTTAGCTATTGTCGTGTTCTACAGCTTTGTTTGATTGCCACTGATAATAGTAAGACTATGGAAAGTGATCATACACAGGTTTAAGACCAGATAAAGTCCAACCATTTTCATCAGTTCTTAAATCTGTGTATGGCTACTTTTTATGGTCTTCCTTTTATCTGTGGCAGTCAAACCAAGCTGTAGAACACGACAATAGCTAAACTATGTGGTAAATCTCGAAAAATAAAAAATATCAATTTTGGAGATATACAAATATAGGTTACGGCGGGTAGCGATTAGTAAAACTTGGGTTAAAGTATCTGTAATTTTGTAATAAATAACTATATCACAACGGCGAACGGTAACCTTGTAGGTGATTTAAATGTTCTACGGGCTACTGTACTATAAAAAAGTAAAGACGGATCCGTTAAAAACAGTCCTTTACGTATCGCTCAGTATCGCTGTGTGAACGGCACTGACATGAAAAAAAAACATTTTTATGGTGAACGGTCAACCATAGATAGAATCAAAGAGAGTAACATTATCAAGTCATAGTCATCATCTATTACAAAATTTGTCAGATATTGGCGGATTCCTTAACGTACCTGTCAAAAAAACAAATCATATAATCTAAAATACAAAAAATAATCTTCAAAACAACAGTCAATGTAATGGAAGGAAAATACACAACGGGGATTACGAATAAGGAGGCACCGCCCCAGTTCCGCCAGACACTAAGTACGATAATAGATGCCTTAATCAAACCAGAATGTTTGAAATGGGACCTATTCGTTACTTTGCTGCTTCTAATAATGAAGGAAAATAATTTCCTCTTATTGAAAGCAACCGAAGACGGGCCCTTAACTATAGAAGACTACATACTACGCCGAAAAAAAACTACTCCAACTCGTGTAGCTGTTTTTGTTCTGAATGGATTCGAAGACATGCCTTTGAAAATAATAGTTTGTCCTATGAACGACGCGGTTTTAATAATAGCTACAGTACCTAAAATGCAAGAAGAAACTTATTCGATCTGCTTCGACGTAAGCAATTATATATCCACATCGAAGCTTGGTATACCGTCAGATTACATAAATTTGAAGGAATTAATTACGGTACTGAAAGACAGAATCGTTAATCCTGTAAAAGGGAGTATACTGAATTACCACAAATACCCGAGTCCAAATTTATTCGGCCTACCGAACGATATTGTTCAGAAAATACTCCTACTTTTGTCTGTAAAAGATATTTTGAGTGTCGGAGAAAGTTGTAAGAAGCTGTACAGAATTATTAGAGAGGAACCGTTGTGGTACAGGCTTTGTAATAGGGATTTTCCGGATAAAAATAAAAGTGAGGAGGATAGTTGGTTCGAGATGTATGTGAAATGGTATAGGTTAGAGCAAGATGAGAGATCAAAGGCCAGGTATTTTGGCACGGCAGGGTTTCGGGAATGTTATCACTTATCCCAGTACATGAGACGGGTATCAGATTCGCGGTGGGAAGTAATTTTATAAGTATCTTATTACAAGTACAGTAGGCAGCAAATCGAGTGTGACACTTTTATTGTTATCCATTTCTTTAGTTTCTAAATTAAAAGTGCAATATCGAAATGTTTCATGTTAATTTATGGATCTAATAAATTAAATATTTCAAAAGTTTTGGTTTCACTTTTTTTGTGTATATATTATTTCGTAATCAATTTAGGCTTCACTTAGGTACATAATCATATCACTACTACCGTGTTACTTAACAAAGAAATGAAAAAATGATAAGTTCATTTGTTTGATGATAAGATGGTGACTTGACTGTTCTACTAGACTAGAACATAATTCTATTTACCAACATTAAAATTCTCTAATTAAAATAAATTCAAGATTTTCTATGAGTGGTACAATATTTTGAAGGCAAAAAAAGCTAATCACAGAGAAAGCAATAACTACGTAAAAGCTAATGATATACTGGCAAAAAGTAATAGATTGCAAAATTAAACCTATCAAAACATTGTGTCGAATAAGCGTCATACTATGTATCTCGTTTAGTATCTCAAAGAAGCGGTTGTAATCTGAACCGACGGCCGCCGTTCAGGCGAAAAGACGGTGACTACACACCGGACGACGTGATAGGTGGTGCACCACCAGTGGTTTAACAAGGATAACTGACGATCTGGTGAATCCGCTGAATATGGATAGCTCAAGACCGATTGTCGTGGAGATCTTTGGCGGAACCCTATGTCCAGCAGTGGGCTTTATATGATTATGGTTCTCCTCAAAAATAGGGCAAAAATATTTTCCGTGGACCACCCAGGTGAACCGTACTCCACCCAGGTGTACTATGGCCAAAAATAATTTTCCCGTGGTACACCCAGGTGAACTAGGCGGGTTGACCGCGGAACGTAAAATTTGATGAGACATCAAAATTTAGTTGAAAATAACTGACCACTTTGGGCTAAAGCTGTTAAATCCACTTCACTCATATTTTCTTTTTATCACTTCAGTTATTCATTAATTTAAATTCACACAACACTTCATAATGAATTCATTTCAGCACTAACATAGGCGTAAGATGATTTTAAAAATATATTTATCTTCACTAACGGTAGCTTAACCTTGAGTACAAAATACCAGAATATCTTAAACCTTTAGTCATTAACACTTTCATAATATATAGAGCTCTTTCTAAAATGGTTTTTATAGTTGAGAAAACATCATAATTAAGATAATTTTATCTCATTAAGTAAACTCCACTTTCTGAATAAATCGCAACGCTTTAGCGTATTCAGTCATATAGTTTTATCTTGTATCAATAAAGAGACATACATTTCCTCACGTGATCTGTTTTATTGTTCTTTCTTGACCTTTATTTATTATTGATTCTTGTCAATTACTTACTTTTTTATCTGTTTTTTTAATAATTCCCCAAAAATGTATGGTCGATTGTTTTGTTCAAATCATTTGCTTCGATCAAATAGAGTCTGTCTAAAAAGTCTGCTTACATGAGAAATTATTAAATTATTTATAAAAACTTATACTGGTAACCCTGTTGGTACGTCAAGATTTTAATAGTAAACATAGCTTTACTCAATTTTATTTAGATGGGTATTGGTGGGGTGGTTGGGGATTTAGGTGGGTAATAAAATTACCTTTGAAATTACCCATGTAAACAGACTTTTTAGACAGACTCTAATGCCATTTAGCCAAATATTAGATTTTTTTAAAAAGATTTTTAAATTCTAATATTATTCATTCAGCATATTGAAAAAAAGTGACAATTATATAAAATGTAACCTAAAATCATTGATACTACCCTAATCATAACATCTGCTAACAAAATCACATACAAAATAATGTATTCCCTTTTATTTAAGTATTAAAATGACGTTGTAAATTTTTCTGATTCCAATCATGATTACAGACAATTTTTTATTTTTAAATTGGAGATTTTTGCATTTACAATGCTATTTTTAAACAATACTAAATAATATACTAGAAAAAATACGACTCGCACCAGATCAATACTCAGACGGGAATCGAACCCGCGACCTTTGGATATCCGGTCCAATGCTCTGACCGCTGAGCTACCGAGTCACTAGTGACATCGTCGAATTTTTCCTAGTATATCCTAAACTCTTACGCTGTAAGCCAGCGTTATTTCACCAATGTGAAATAACGCTGGCTCAGCGGTCAGAGCATTGGACCGGATATCCAAAGGTCGCGGGTTCGATTCCCGTCTGAGTATTGATCTGGTGCGAGTCGTATTTTTTCTAGTATATTATTTAGTATTGTTTAAAAATAGCATTGTAAATGCAAAAATCTCCAATTTAAAAATTATATAGCTATTTCATCTTAATCAATTGTTAAAATATCTGGAAAGATATTTCAATTGAATGTCGAGGTAATTCCTCACATTGGTGAAATAACGCTGGCTTACAGCGTAAGAGTTTAGGATATACTAGGAAAAATTCGACGATGTCACTAGTGACTCGGTAGCTCAGCGGTCAGAGCATTGGACCGGATATCCAAAGGTCGCGGGTTCGATTCCCGTCTGAGTATTGATCTGGTGCGAGTCGTATTTTTTCTAGTATATTATTTAGTATTGTTTAAAAATAGCATTGTAAATGCAAAAATCTCAAATTTAAAAATTATATAGCTATTTCATCTTAATCAATTGTTAAAATATCTGGAAAGATATTTCAATTGAAAGTCGAGGTAATTCCTCACATTGGTGAAATAACGCTGGCTTACAGCGTAAGAGTTTAAGATATACTAGGAAAAATTCGACGATGTCACTAGTGACTCGGTAGCTCAGCGGTCAGAGCATTGGACCGGATATCCAAAGGTCGCGGGTTCGATTCCCGTCTGAGTATTGATCTGGTGCGAGTCGTATTTTTTCTAGTATATTATTTAGTATTGTTTAAAAATAGCATTGTAAATGCAAAAATCTCAAATTTAAAAATTATATAGCTATTTCATCTTAATCAATTGTTAAAATATCTGGAAAGATATTTCAATTGAATGTCGAGGTAATTCCTCACATTGGTGAAATAACGCTGGCTTACAGCGTAAGAGTTTAGGATATACTAGGAAAAATTCGACGATGTCACTAGTGACTCGGTAGCTCAGCGGTCAGAGCATTGGACCGGATATCCAAAGGTCGCGGGTTCGATTCCCGTCTGAGTATTGATCTGGTGCGAGTCGTATTTTTCTAGTATATTATTTAGTATTGTTAAAAATAGCATTGTAAATGCAAAAATCTCAAATTTAAAAATTATATAGCTATTTCATCTTAATCAATTTTTTATTATTAATATCATTTTACTAGGAGTAAGTGATTATATAAGCAAATTGGTCTTTATTACCAATACTTTATAATCAATTAACCACTGAAAAAGACCACTGAACAATTCACCGAAGAAGAAAGAAAGAAAATAAATAGATTTACTTGCATTAAATAAATGTTTGCTTTAATAAACAGTGAAATTATTAAAATAAAAATTGGGATGACAAAAAAACAATAGGTAACAAACTTATAAGTAACTAATTAGGGGCCGCCAACTATGCCCCATCATCAGCAATGCCACAGCGGTATGCCATGCAATGCTGGTATTCTGGGGGACCCAAAGTAACTCATTTTACATCATTCGTCACCACAGAACATAATATTTTCTTTGTTCAACGTTTCGTTGGTCACGAGTTTAAAAAAAACGGTCAAGCGAGTCGGACTCGCGCACCGAGGGTTCCGTACCATCATAATAAATACACTGCAAAGTAGAATAACAAGGTTATTATTGCAGTATTAGGTCAGCGCCATCTCATGACCGATAGTGGAACATTTTTTTCTTAGGTCGGCACCATCTCTTGACCAATAGTGGAACTAAGGAAATATTTCTAAGGTCAGCGCCATCTGTTGACTGGTAGTAGAACTAATGAATTCTTTGTTAGTTTTTTTTTAATTTCTAAAAAGTGTACTATATTGAGACATCGTTATATTTTTCCTGTAATCTTTACATAAATTACTATCACATAGAATGATTTCAGATTTTTTTATTTGCAAACTTTGGAGATAAGGGGGGGGGAATGGTATTTTTTTACATTTTTCATCATAAGTCGAAAACTGTGCAACATAAAAAAAAGAAAAAAAAAGGATTTAAAATGGGGTCACCTCTATCTGGCAGAAACTTGATGCTCCGAAATTTATTTGGCAGAACACACTTGGCAGAATCTTCTTTAAACGAATATTTTTAAGGCATAAAAATTGTTTAATATAATTATTGTTTGGCAGAATGTTTGCATGTCCGAATTTACAATGGTATACTTTTCAGATGGCAGAATTTCATTAGGCATAAATACCTTTAGCAAAATTTTTATTCGCAGAATTTCGTTTGGCATAACGTTTATTTAGTCGACAATTAATTGGTATAATTTTCACATGGTATACTACGAATATGGCAGAATTTCATTAAGAATAATGTCATTAGGCATATTGTTATTTTCTAAAAAATTGCATTTAACCTTAAATTGAATTAAATTTTTGTCTTAAAAAGTCAATATGTTGAATTTTTGTAAATGTTGTGCTACAAAAGTCAACAACAGAACGAATCGCTGCAAAACCGACATGCATGCTGCTTGCTTGCATGCTTGAATGCTTGTTTGCATGCATGCTGCTTGCATGCTTGCCGGGGAGTGCAGGGGGGCTGGCCCCCCTGCTCGGGGGGGTCGGGGGGCCTGAGGCCCCCCGCTATAAAGAAAATCTTTTAATGCACCTACCAGTAGGTTAGGTTAGGTTAGTGTTTTGACCACTCGCAGCGGAGCGAGCGAAGCGAGCGGAGCTCCACAATGCCTGCATGCATGCTGCATGCTTGCCTGCATGCTCCATGCTTGCTTGCATGCTGCATGCTTGCCTGCATGCTGCATGCTTGCTTGCTTGCATGCATGCTGCATGCTTGCTTGCTTGCATGCTGCATGTTTACTTGCTTGCATGCATGTTTATTTTCCTGCATGTAAGGATGCATATAGCATGAAACATGCGTGTAAGAAATCCTTACTTAATATTATAAATGCGAAAGTCCGTTTGTTTGTTTGTTACGCCTTCACGTCCTAACCTAAGAACCTTCATCATGAAATTTTGCATACACGTTGTCAGGGGTACAGAAAAGGACATAGGGTACCTTTCATCCCGAAAAAAAGTATTGTTCCCGAGGGATAGTAAAAACCCTTTCCACGCAGACGAAGTCGCGGGCGGCCGCTAGTACAAAATAATTCTAGATATGAATTTTCTATTAAATGTATGCCAAAAGATACTATAAACTGTCTGCGATATGATAGTTCTGCCTTTTAATGACTATAGATTATGAAATGTATGCCAAAAGATGATTCTGACTATAAACTGTCTGCGATATGATGGTTCTGACTGTGAACTTTCTGCGATATGATGGTTCTACTATTTAATTATTATGGATATGAAATGTATGCCAAAAGATGATTCTGGCATACAAAATTATGCGTTTCAAGTGTATGATAAATGAGTATATGCCAAAAGATTTTCTGCGACATGAAGTTTATGCCATTAGTTGTTATGCATAATGAAAATATGACATAAAAAGTTCTGCCATAAAGGGTAGACCCTTTAAAATGTGCAAACAGCGCTCTTTTATATATGATACCCTACATGTCCTAGTCACTCTACTTTAAAATTTAAGACCCCTTTTCAGTCACTGTTGTAAAAAAATATTTAAAATTTTATTTCTTTCTTATTTTCAAAATAGTTGGGCAAGCGTCATTCATCTTAAACTATTCCGAATTTCAAGTTGATACCATTAGTAGTTCTCGAGATATCTAGTTGTGACAGACAGACAGACAGACTGAGTCACACCATAAGGGTTCCTTTTTACCATTTTGGTCCGGAACCCTAAAAACCTTAACAACCGTGTACCATACGACGTTTATCAATACGTTTGCGAGAAAACATTTTACCCAAACAAAAACGCATGGCGTGCCGTAGAATCAACTTTATGTACTGTATTGACATCGAAAGCACACATTTTCGAGTAACTGTATTGAAAGGCTAGTCTACCTTGATAATGTATTTAAAATGTCCATAATTTTTACTTAAACATGCACATACAAATTTCTACATTATATATTCCCTTAATGCAGTAAGCTTTGAGTATGCGATTTAGCCGAAATTTTCATATGAATGGGGCTTCCAACTTTATAATATTAATAGTTTTGGAATATGTAGTATAAAACACAGCTACAGTACGAGGCATATAACTTGAAATCCGGTGGGAATTGCGCGAAACGCGTATTTTGGGTATGCGTAGCGGTGAGGGGCGCGGGCGGCGTAAGAGGGGCGCGCGCTATTGGTCGCTCACAAGAGCACATGCGCGAACTTATCCCCACTCCGTCGAAAAAATTTCAAGATACGTGCCTAGTACTGTACGTTGCTATTATAAAAGTGTTTTAACCATTAACTAGAATTTTTAGACCTCACGACGACGATGCCCCTCTTTAATAATCTGTAAAACAAGTAGTAAAGTAAAAGAGATGGACTGCTTAGTAAAAAGCAGAGCATGCGTTTAACAAAAAAAAACAGTCAAGAGCGAGTCGGACTTGCGCATCGAGGGTTGCGTACCATCATAATTGCACCATCAAACCACACTTCAGAGTATTTGCAAACTTCGGAGATAAGGGGGGGGGGACAGTATTTTTTTTTACATTTTTCATCATAAGTCGAAATTATTTATTTCTTATTTGCAAAATAGACCAAATAAAACGACCAGCTGTGACAGACAGACAGACTGAGTCACGCCATAAGGGTTCCTTTTTTACCATTTTGGTACGGAACCCTAAAAATACCGCATCAGTCAACATTGAATTCATCAAACACGTTAAGTTTTTAAATTGTACTCGCACTGAAAGTTAGTTTTGGATAACCTCATGGACGACTAAAATCACTATTATATTTAATTGAAAGTAATGATACCTACTAAACCATCGACAAAATTAGCATTGAACCTGCGTGGAAGGCTATGCTATGGCCCATCCTCGATCTTTTTAAGTAAAGCCTGTTCCATAACTGATGAATACTAACATTTTAAAATACGTTTCGATCAAATTATTAGGTAATTATTTGATTTCAAGAGGAACGCTTCAAAATGACAGATAGTCAAATAATTTCAACGGCTGTTAATTCCGTCAGCTGACCTGTATTCATCTATAAGGGACCACAAACTTCGGCGACAGAACAAATTAGTTGACTAAATTAATTCACCGCTGTCACTGACACCCCACCTTTAGCTCGCAAATGCTACTTCGGAATGAATCATTTGTTAATGGCCTCAACATTATAGAGTATTCTAGAAACACCTGAGTCTAGCTTGTTTTGAATTTACTCGCTTTCACGAAATAAACTTTGTTAATGTCAAGACAAAGAAACTTAATTGTAACATGTTTGTAACTTAGTAATGGAAGACCGGTTCTTTTATTTTACGACTCGTCACTTGTTACTTACTGTTGGTGAAGTTAATTGTAACGAGACGTAAGTTAATTGAAAGTCGGTTAACTATTTCTGTTGTGTACCAGACTCTAATAATACGATTATGAATACTTATATATAACTTAATTTACCTTGCCTTGATCTTAGCAACATTTCTATCAAGGTTATGAAGCACGTAGCTGCCTTAGATTTGTAGCTGTATGCTTCATTAACGTCTATTTTTCTTAAGCTTACGCGGTCACAAGTCATTAAATAAACGGTTTAAACAGATACAAGAAAATAAAATAAAAACGAACTAAATACTTATTACCCAAACTTTTTTAACCGCCTCTGTGGTCTAGTGGTTCACCCATCTTAGTAAAACGCTGGGGTCTCGGTTTCGATTCCCAGGGGATACAATCTGTATTCAATATGGTTGGTGGTAGGGCTTATTTAGAGTCCACCTGGCTATCTACCACCATCTTACCTACCTAAGTCTGACGCCATCACAACAATTTAAAAATTGATGTGTTCCAGCAGTTAGATGTAAGATAGCCAGTTCCTCATTGATGAGGATTCCGGGTGTAGTTCGCGTCCACCTTCGGCCTCATCGTCACTTAACATTAGGCGAGGTGAAGGCCAAGCACTACTCTTTGTGCTTAAAAAATACTTTTAATAAAACCGCGCTAGTGTCCGTTAAATGTGTTTTATTACATGTATGTTTTTGACGTAAGTGACTGCAGCACCATGGCCTTGTAAAAATTAGACATTTAACCAACTTAGTAATTTTATATTCCGTATTTACTTTTTTAAATGTAGCATTGCGTTGTGCCTGGTTGGTTCTATTTTTACTCGAGATTTTATGAGTTAAGTTGAGTAAATATTATTAATTATGTCGTATAAATAACGGCTCGTTATACGAATATAATATACAGGCGCACCATGAATTAAGGCTTTTACTTTATTAAAGAAGGACCACTTAGACCAAATTAAGGAGCTGTAATTATAATATATATTTAGCTATGAATAAGAAAGAATGGAAATAGTAATTTACTTACATAATTTAGACCTATATACAGTTACTATACTAGTAACATTTTAATTATAGGTATATAATTATCCTTAGAGATATGAATTATTCACTTGTACTATTATTTATTCTGTGATTGTACTAGGTCTTAGAGTAAGACGCGCTTCTGTACGAAGCCGCGATGCTCTAAGGTACTAAGGTCTTAGAATAAGACGCGCTTCTGACGAAGCCACGATGCTCTAAGTACTAGGTAGTTCAATCATTATAATACTTAGGGGTCCAAGTGTAACAACAAGTTTTCGTGGACACCCAAGGGTGTTCAAGTGGAATAGTGAGTTTCCATGGACACCCCGGGGTGTTCAAGTGGAATAGTGAGTTTCCATGGAGACCCCGGGGTGTTCAAATGGGGATAACAAGTGGAAAGCACGATATAAATAAAAGCAAAATGTTACTACAGGTACCGAATTTAAAAAATAATATTTTATTTATTTCATTGAGCAATTCCGTCAAAAAATATGAGAAATATTGCCCATGTTCATGGAGGTCCATATTTTGAAATATTTTTAGAACAAAAATGTTATTGCTAAAAAAATATATTTTGAGTAAAACATACAAATGCCTCTAAAAATTAAGTTTACACATTATTATGTTAAGGTAACTATTACATTTTGAAAATCACTTGTAAACTTTCAAGTTCGATGGCTAAGTTACTCATAAGTTTCACTCAAGCTGCCAGCTAAGTTTCGAACTTAGGATACAGACTAGACTTTATCAGATTTAAAAAAATTCAACTAACCGAAAACTTCTTCTTGCTTTTATAATAACTTCGCAACCATAAAATCCGTGTAAACCACAGAACATAGAATTTCTTCTTTGTTCTGTGGTGTAAACCGAAAATAACCGAAAAATTCAGTGTTTAAAAGTTATTTATGTCACAAAAAGAAAGTTTCCATCTGAGTAAGTATATTTTTCTTAGCTTACCTTACCTACCTAGGTATATAAAATTCAAATTACGCCTTTTTAATCGTATAATGTAAATTGGCCAAGATTTTACCTTTATTTACTTCTAAAACTTGCATCATACATTTATTGAAAAAAAAATCAATGAAAGGAATACACTTTCGTATGTCCGTCTGTCCGTTTCTTCTCATCTACAGATTGCATTTCTCAACCGATTCTCGTAAAATTTTGTGAGTATTGTTCTATAATTCAAAATGGTGGAGATATGAGGAAAATATATAATACATATTTCAGCCATGAAAATGATCAAAAATGTCACAAACGCGAGTTTATAGTTCTACAGAGCCAGTAGTATTGACCATCAGCTATTTTTAATGTTCCCATTGCTGGGGCCATCGGTTCTTCTCGCTATGTGTTCTGCCCATTGCCACTTCAGCTGAGCAATCCTTCGAGCGATGTTGGTTACTTTAGTTGAGGTTCCGTTGGGGCGGAAAGGTTCTGGTTCTGGAATGGCGACCGCGCACCGGACGACGCTCCGTAGGTAGGCCCCCGACAATGTGGACCGACGATCTGGTGAAGGTCGCGGGAAGCCACTGGATGCGGGCAGCGCAGGCCCGATCGTCGTGGAGATCCTTAGGGGAGGCCTATACCCAACAGTAGGTGTCGTGCGGCTGATTTGATGATGATGATTGCTGGGGCACAGGCCTTCCTTATGGGTGGATAAGGAGGATGTGCCTGACCCACCACAATACATTTTTGGCCACCCATCCCATGACCAACCCTTGCGACAGTTGCTTAACCTCCGCAATCGCTGTACCAAGCAAGTTAATGAATTATAATTTAATAATATGTGTATAAATCACTACAGCTGTCTGTACGGTATGCAGAATACCGCTAAATGGTATGGTACCAAAATTAACTGTCAACGGCAGATTGTGGAAAACAAGACTAGGAATTCTATTTATTCATTGTGAAACAATGAATAAAGCTATTGTTTTCTCTGAAATAGAATTTAACGATGACAAAATGAACGTACCTAATACTGAACAAAAACAAGTGTAGGTATACAAGAGACAATCATCACATTAAAAAGGCAAAAACGCAATCTCTTTGGAATTGTAATGCCGAACACGTATCATTAACTTTTGTTCCCGATCCCAGATTGATATCATCCGACCCAATGTTATAGAACGTTTCCATTGCTCAAAAGCCGTGCCGGTTATTTCAGAAAATATCGCTGCTTTTTATTATGTAAGCTTCACTCCGATTTGTGATGGTACTATGGTATAGTATTATCAACTCAGCAACTGTAAAAGAGCGAGCACAAATCTATGAATCCAAGATTAAGCTTAGTTTAGAACTGTAAGCTTAAAGGTTTCCTGATAAAGCTGCGTTTGCTCATAAATTGTGGTTATAATTCATGTCAGGTTGTAAAAACACATTTATCCTCGGATAAACCTCTCAAGGTTAAGGTAGTTGTGCCACAAAGGTCCCCCGGTAGGCCGCAACGGCGCGGGCGGAGCGAGGGCAAGTGCCGCGTTTTTAGTGGGTACCGTCTCGGGGTCCCATCGAACGATAAGTGGTCATGGAGAGTAGCCGCAGGCACTGACTGCAATAGCTGAACGATGCTGCGGTCCCCTCCTGACTCCACATAGAATTATCCTGCTAATTTGCAGGCGGTGGATGTATAAATAACATTTTTCTCACCATAAAAAGTTCCCTTGGCTGGCTGAATCCAGTTATCCATTGTAATGTACATACAGTTCAACACAGCTATCCTGGTTAAAGGACGAAATAAAGAACATGTGATTTTTATTTAGGTATTAACATAGAAACCATGGGCGACAGCGTCGCTTCACAACCGACGTTGCGAGCGACTCCCGCGCTGCTACTGACCTGCTCTGCTTCTGACCTGCGTTTGGTTTGCCGAAGCCTATAGTTCGTGCAGGGGCGAAACGGGCGCACACGAATTTTGTTGCTAACTGGTTAAGCGACGTTGTTGCCCATATTATTATGATAATACTTATTTTATTGGAACGCACGTGTGACATTGGAAGCGAGCACTGACTGAACTGAGATATGATAACGTAGAAAGAGGGTGAGGAGGGGAGGTCCAATCGGTATTTTTAACCTTAATGGTAAATCTAATTACACATTATGCCCGGGACATATCACAGATGGACTTGGGAAAGTAATTTAAAGATACGAGAGAAATATACCAGATTGTGCGCGAATTACCAATGAGTTCCACAGATATTAAACGTCACTTTATATTTTATAGGATTGATGATTAGGAAAATGAAATGAATATCAAAATTGATTTGAAATTTGGATTTATTACATAAAGGCTTGTGATGTCTTTATTTAATTTTAATAGACTTACAGCATAATTAACGAGCTTCGTACACAGTAATAGTAATTTATGATACAAGGGGAGTTTTTAGAACAAGGTGATTTTGTATAATATTAGCTTAAAATTGTCAAATATTAAAAGTCAATAAGAAAACAATATAGAACGTGGCGCCACGATTAATTTTTTTTAACATTTTAATTCCAATAAACTTCTTGTGTAATTTTTAGGGCCCATAGCCTAGTATTTTTAGACGGTATCAATACATTCTCTCGTAGTCACTGCTAGAAGTAGATAGCAAAAATTTATTATTAATATAGCTGTTAGTTTCGTGTAAAACTATAAAATAAAAATAAAACTGCAAAAAGCGGCCGTTTTTGACACATTTGCTATCTATTTATACGAATGACTGCGAGCTAATGTAGTGATAACTTCTAAAAATACAAGACTATGAGCCTTAAAAATTCCACGAAAAGTTTTATTAAAATATTTTTCTATTAACAACTTATTAAATGAAAACCGCTGAGGGCGCTACTTTCGGTCATGGAATCGTCTTAAGCCAGATCCATGGTGTTGCCATTTGTAATTACTTCGCTTGGCAGCGAAAACGACGTAAGTCAAAGTTTGCGAAATTCGCCGCAGCACTAATAACAATTTGAAAGTTATTTGGTAGTAAGCCTTGGGCTCACATAAGTTGTAACAAGCCGGTCCGAGCCCTGTTCCAAGTTATTAAGTAATTAAGCACGCACATAAGCAGAGAAGGCGCACTTTGAAGAACATTTTGAATGCAATACTTAACTACACTGGCCTGCAAAAGTAAGTACTACAGAGGCCTATTTTTATACAAACGAGGTAACTTTGATGCTTTGGTTCTCCGTCCAGGATTAAACGGGGTGTGATTTGATAATGGCCATTCAAAGAGTAAATGGAGGAGGCCCAGATCGCTAAAGAAACCTAACGGATTAGAAGAGTCGTTTAGGTCAGGGTTGAACTTAAAAAAATAACAAGTTAAAATTACATCAAAAGTATGTAAAATTTAACACTAAAAAGTCCGTTCGGTCTCTGGTGTAAACGACTCTTCTAATCCGTTGGGTTTCTTTAGCGATCTGGGCCTCCTCCATTTACTCTTTGAATGGCCATTATCAAATCACACCCCGTTTAATCCTGGACGGAGAACCAAAGCATCAAAGTCACCTCGTTTGTATGAAAATAGGCCTCTGTAGTCATAGGCGTCAGGTGAGTTTTAGATATTCTACAGTGAGTCCGTCTGATGTTGAAAAAATTATAAATACGTTGTCATGCGAAAAAGCCCCAGGTTTAGATGGAATAAAGGTCAAAGATATTAAATACTTATGCAGGCAGATAAGTCCTATTTTAGCTCATTTTATGAATTTATGTGTAATGAACGGTATTTATCCTGAACAACTAAAAAATGCAATTATAAGGCCTATTTATAAGTCCGGGAGTCATCTAGAATATGTTAACTACCGCCCTATTGCCATATTGTCCGTTATTGACAAAATTGTTGAAAAACTCATTGTTGGACAAATGTCAAAGTTTTTAGAACGTCATAATATATTAACGAATACTCAGCATGGTTTTCGGAAAGGGCGTAGCACCGTCTCGGCTCTCATTTCTTTTTCAGATTATGTTAATCAATGTCTAGATTCTGGTAAGCAATTAATAGCACTTTTTATAGATTATAAAAAAGCTTTCGACACATTAGACCACGATATTTTACTACAGGCGATGGATGAATGTGGAATACGCGGCCCAACAAAGAGATGGTTTGAAAGCTACTTATCTAACAGAAAAATACGCACGGTAATAGGTGGAGTGTCTGGCGACGAAGCTATAGCCGACCTCGGAGTGCCGACCGGGTCGGTGTTTGGGCCAGTAGGATATGTCATGCACGTTAACAGTGTCTCGAATGTAGTAAAAAACTGCGAGGTGTTTATGTATGCCGATGACATGTGTCTACTTTATGCCTCAAAGGATATATCGGAGATACAAAAGTACATACAAAAAGATTTTGAAGGTATTACAAAATGGGCACATGACAATGGTATCATTTTGAATTTCTCAAAAACAAAATGTATTCACATACATTCGCCTTATAACCACCAAGCTAAAGCTGTCAACAGTGAAGATCTTGCGATAATAGGACACACATTTGAATGTTTGCACAGGAACAAACTTAACTGTACTTGTGTCAAACTAGAATATGTTGATACTTTTAAATACCTAGGTCTGGTTGTAGACACACACTTTAATTGGAAAACTCACGTAAATGTTATCTGTAATAGGTTAAGATCCGTACTAGGGAAGTTCTTTCAATTGAAGTGTGTGTTGCATAAAGATACACTACTGATGGTTTATTATGCACTGGCGGACTCGCTTATCAGTTACGGACTTGTTGTGTACGGGCGAACGTTTATGACGTACCTGCAAAATATTAAGAATTTACAAATAAGACTACTTAAGTTCTTAGTAAGTAAAAATGTAAAAAAAAGTGTAACAAAGAATATCACAAGTTATTTAAACTGTGTAAAATATTACCTATAGATAAAAAGGTTGATTTTTTGATAGGATTAGAACACTACTACGGTGACCAATAAAGTCAGTGTTGAAAATAGATATAATACAAAAAGTGTACGACAGAAGAAATTCGTTATTCCTAGGGTTAATAACTATTATGGAAAAAGATTGTCAAAATTTTTAGTACCAAAATTATTTAATAAGATAGATTTACTGAGACAGGATCATAAATTAAGTAAAAATTTGTTAAAGACAAGATTGAAGGGTGTGTTTCTCGATAGATTAGATTAACATTATTATTTATTGTTACAAATTCCTTGTAAAAGAACTGTGGAGAAGGGTAGGTTAAGATTGTTTTAAAAAAAGAGCGCATCTCGCCATCAAACTTTAAAGTTTGGCGAGTGATTTTTAAATTGTATTTTTTTTGTATCTTTTTTGACAACAATAAAAAAAAAAAAAAGTACTTACTTTTGCAGGCCAGTGTATATCCTATAGAACAAAAAAAGGTCTGCGATCGTTGAGGTTAAGCAACTTTTACAAAGGCCGATCATTGGATGGGTAGCCAAAACCTCTCTCTTTTCAATCATTTGGTAGGAACATTAGGCAACCTTTCACTTATTTACACTGTCTCTATAAAGCTTTTTTTAAACAATATGTTCAAGATTGAAATCCATAAAATCAAATAAATCAAAAGTCCTCTTTGATGGCTTATCATGGATACGTGGCTTCAAATCTTAGATACGGTTTACTAATTTGGGGTAATTCTTACGACCTAAACAAAGCTTTTATATCTCAAAAACAATGTGTCAGAGCAATCTGTAACGCTCCACCTATGACATCGTGTAAGCAATTGTTTCCAAAGCTCAACTTTGGAGAAGAAAATATTTTGGAAACTCCTGCACACATATTCTCTCTCTCTCTCTCTCACACACACACACACACACACACACACACACACACACACACACACACACACACACACACACACACACACACACACACACACACACACACACACACACACACACACACACACACACACACACACACACACACACACAACACACACACACACACACACACAACACACACACACACAACACACACACACAGGTGGGCGCTAATAACTGTAACACAGTCTTATGACTACAACGGTTGTTAACGCTAATATGTTATTGTATACATGTCATGATTTAAATAAACTTTTATTTATTTATTATTTATTTACTTCTTTCATTACGTAAGATAGGTAGTTCATCTTTTCGTATTTTGTCTCAATTTTGGCGTTTCGATTGGCTGAATATATAACTACCTGAATTTGGTTAACATTTTATATCAAAGTCTTAAAGTGGCTAATATCTTACGCGGTCCACTTCAACCTTAGAGTTTTATTATATTATAATGTCGCCAAAGTGATCTTCAATGTATGCTTGGGTCGATGGCTACACGAAACTTTACTTGTTGAAACCAAAGTTACTTTTGGGGCACACAGTCCATCACAAAATATGATTTTATTTATTTGTTTATTTAAGAATTTCCAACAAAGAATACACCTTACATTCTTTAACACTAGATTAATGGCCACAGTTGTGCGTGCTTCTCCAACTCCAACCAGGGATTGAAATACCGTTAAAAAAAATAACGATATAAAAAAATAACGTTAAAAATGCCGTTAAAACATTTTATCGGTAAATTTACCGGTAAAAATAACATTAAAAATATTTTACCGGTAAAATTAATAAAAATTAATAAAATATAACTTTAAATTTAGTACCGGTAAAATTATCGGTAAAAAATTAACGTTATTAATTGGAATAACGTTAATTTTTAAGTAACGGTAAAAAAAGGAAGAAATAACGTTAAATTTAACGTTATTTCTCAAATTAACGTTAAAATTAACGTTATTTATGGACATAACGTTAATGTTAAAATTAACGGTAAAAACGTTAACATTCCCTGACTCCAACTGTAGGAGAGGAACAGGTTGCCTGAATATTACTTAATTTACTCATACAATACTTAAAAATAAGCAGTGAATTCAATAATAAAATACAATTAGGGAATTCCAAGGTACCTATTTAAGTTAGGGAATCACGATGCTTAATTAAACGTATTACAAAAAAAATCGGGTCGCACTTCGGGACTGCCGGCAGAAGTGAAAACTTGAATATTAACGATGTGCATTTTTGATATTTTGAAATTAGCGGCAAAGGATTAAAATTATTTCTTTCCAATTACTATACAGTCACACAATTCAATCAGTTTGTAATTAGAGAAAAATTCTAAAGATTTCGCGCCAGTGGCCTTTTTATTTCTACATGCACACATTCTACGATTTAAACTTAGTCACAGAGTATAAATAAGTCTATGATTTGTAAAATCATAGAAAAGATCGCTGCTATTAGTTCCATTTTCAAAATTAGCGCGTTGCTGGTGACACAAGTGTTTACGTCTTAAAAGGACGCGGCGCCATTTTCAACGCGCCTCGTAGAAACAGAGGGGGATACTTCCGCCGCCAGCTGTCTACTCTCCATCGTCACACCCGTCTTACGCATTTTTGATCAGCTACGTGATTCTTACTGACGTGAGTTTAGCATTTTTCCCCATTACAAAAAAGCGTACAACGCCGCTAATAAAGTTTTCACTTCAAAATAATCTTAATATATAAAATCGTAAACTGAATGACTGAATGACTGACTGACTGACTGACTGACTGACTGATCTATCAACGCACAGCCCAAACCGCTGGACCTAGAGACTTGAAATTTTGCACACAGATACCTTATACAGTGTAGGCATCCACTAAGGAAGGATTTTTGAAAATACTATCCCTAAGGGGATGAAATAAGGGATGAAAGTTTATATGAAAGTCCCTCAGTTTTGAAGCTAGGATCGTCAAATTTTGTGTTTAGGCTGACAATTGAAAATTATTAAATACGGGTCTCAGCGTTTTTCAAAATTCTAACACCGAAGGGGTCAAAAGGGGGATGAAGTTGTGTAATGAAGAAAATCCTTTATTTTCGAAGTCAAAATTGCTAAATATATAATTTAGGCTTATGGATGAAAATCTAACGCAAAGTATATTGTTATTATTAGTATTTCAACCCCTACGGGGATGAAATGGGGGTGAAAAGGTGTAAATAAACCTAAAAATAGATATGGATGTCGTTATTGGGGTTTTCTGGGATGACGATTGCAATAATGACATTTATTTTGAAGTCCAACACGGTGGACATGATTTAACCCTCAAGGGGTGAAAATGGGGTTCAAATTTTGTATGGAAAAAAATATTAAATGGCCATCACAACTTTAAACTTCGTAGGAGCACATCTAAAAATAAATAAGCAGACAAATATTTTGTGATTTTGAAAATAAACCCCTTAGGGGGTAAATGGGGTGTGTAAACCTAAAAATAGATACGGATGTCGTTATTGGGGTTTTCTGGGATGACGATTGCAAAAATGACATTTATTTTGAAGTCCAACACGGTGGACATGATTTAACCCTCAAGGGGTGAAAATGGGGTTCAAATTTTGTATGGAAAAAAATATTAAATGGCCATTACAACTTTAAACTTCGTAGGAGCACATCTAAAAATAAATAAGCAGACATATATTTTGTGATTTTGAAAATCAACCCCTTAGGGGGTAAATGGGGTGAGTAAACATAAAAATCGATGTGGAGGTCGTTCTTGAGGTTTTATGGGATGGTGATTGTGAAAATGAGATTTATTTTGAAGTCCAACACGGTGGATATGATTTAACCCCTAAAGGGTTGAAAATGAGGTTCAAATGTATGGAAAAAGAATATAAAATAGACATTACAACTTTAAAATTCGTAGGAGCATGTCTAAAAATAAATAGGCAAACACATATTTTGTTATTTTGAAAATTATCCCTTAGGGTGTAAATGGGGTAAGTAAACATGAAAATCGATGTGGATGTCGTTCTTGAGGTTTCATGGGATGGTGATTGCGAAAATGACATTTATTTTGAAGTCCAACACGGTGGACATGACACATCATGGACCTGTACCTGGACATGCACATCCAGGTAACGAGAACGAGAACAGGCACGGGCACGGGCACGGGCACGGGCACGGGCACGGGCACGGGCACGGGCACGGGCACGGGCACGGGCACGGGCACGGGCACGGGCACAGGAACGGGAACGGGAACAGGACGAGAACGGGACGGGAACGGAACGGGCTGGAACGGAAACGGCACGGGAAGGGAACGGGAATGAAACGGGAACGGAAAGGGAACGGAATGGGAACGGGATCGGAACGGGAAAGAAACGGGAATGGAACGGGAAAGAGAAAGGGACAGGAACGGGACGGGAACGGTACCGGGAAAAGGAACGGAAGGAGTACGGGAGGGGAACGGGACGCAAACGGGAATTGGGAATGGAAAGGGATGGAACGGAATGGGAATGGAACGGGAGCGAAACGGGAACGAAGCGGAAACGAAACGGGAACGATACAGGAACGGAACGGGAACGAAAATGGGACGGGAACTAAGGGGAAAGGATCGGGAACGGAACGGAACGGGAACGGAACGGGAACGGGAATGGGACGGGGCGGGAACGGGAACGGAAACCGGACGGGAACGGGAACGGGAACGGGACGGGGACGGGACGGGAACGGGAACGGGAACGGGAACGGGAACGGGAACGGGAACGGGAACGGGAACGGGAACGGGAACGGGAACGGGAACGGGAACGGGAACGGGAACGGGAACGGGAACGGGAACGGGAACGGGAACGGGAACGGGAACGGGAACGGGAACGGGAACGGGAACGGGAACGGGAACGGGAACGGGAACGGGAACGGGAACGGGAACGGGAACGGGAACGGGAACGGGAACGGGAACGGGAACGGGAACGGGAACGGGAACGGGAACGGGAACGGGAACGGGAACGGGAACGGGAACGGGAACGGGAACGGGAACGGGAACGGGAACGGGAACGGGAACGGGAACGGGAACGGGAACGGGAACGGGAACGGGAACGGGAACGGGAACGGGAACGGGAACGGGAACGGGAACGGGAACGGGAACGGGAACGGGAACGGGAACGGGAACGGGAACGGGAACGGGAACGGGAACGGGAACGGGAACGGGAACGGGAACGGGAACGGGAACGGGAACGGGAACGGGAACGGGAACGGGAACGGGAACGGGAACGGGAACGGGAACGGGAACGGGAACGGGAACGGGAACAAGAACGGAATGGGAACGGAACGGGAATGAAACGGGAATGGAATGGGACGAGAACGGTACGGGAACGAGAACGGGACGGGAACGGCAACGGAAGGGGTACGAGAACGGGAACGGGAACCGGAACCGGAAACGTAATGACTGGTCAGATCCTGGTTGAAGGTTCTCTAAGGATTATCTCTAACATCCACGCGGACGAAGTCGCGGGCAGAAGCTAGTCTAATTACAAAAAGCAACGAAAATTAGGAACACGATATCGAGGTTAGGAAAAATGTTTTTTTTTATGCACAATGGGATAGTGCTTGGCCTTCACCTCATCTAAAGTTCGTTAAGTGACGATAAGGCCGAAGGTCGAAGCTCACTACCTACTCACTGAATCCTCACCAATGAAGAACTGGCTATCTTACCTCTAACTGCCGGAACACAACAATTTTCAAATTGTTGTTATGGCGTCAGACTTAGGTAAGATGGTGGTAGCTAGCCAGGCGGACTTGAAATAAGCCCTACCACCAACCGACAGACTTGAGTAAGATGGTGGTAGCTAGCCAGTTAATGTATTCTATCAGCCTTGTCTTGAGTTAAGTGTCTTTCATCACCAGTCAGTTAACATTTGACATCTTTAATCTTAACTGACTGATGCTACAAATTATCAACATGATATTTTAGAACTAATTTATTTTTCATCGTTATACGCAGTGCAACCATGTTCATTTTTGTTACCAATTTTAATTGGAATGTTTCTGTAAATAACTGAATTTCATTTTTACCCGTTAAATTTTAACATGTCAATAAAATGTTATCTTTCTTCAATTTGATATTGGTTTCGTTTCGTTTCGAAATTTTCACCAGTATATTTCGTATTGAAGTAAACATCAAAATATCCGATACAAACAAATTTCATGCCGGTTTATTAATCTTTGCTGTATCCGATTTATTACGGTATGCGGGCTGGTAATTGAATGGTAACTGATATTAAGCGATAGTATTAAATTTAGACAATATTGTTGTTCTTTTGAAAAGCAACCGAGAAATGAATATTTATGATTGTACAGTACTGTTACTTTTAAGTTTATTTGCATAAAACAATATTTCTTTCTTTCTTTTAGAACTACAGACATGGTTTTGCAAGTATCCGTAGTCAAAAGACAACAGTTTTTATTACCCAGTGCTAAAAATAGAAAAAAAATTAAAGGCTTACAATTAGCAGCCTGTAGGAGGGATTTTCTAAGCCTATTATAATATTCCAAGTATTGCTTCAAAGTTTCCATTATTCACCGCAACCAGTTCAATTATTCAATTTAAAGTTACCAAAGTTCTTAACAATGCTTGAAAGGCGTTTATCAAGATTTAATTAACAAGCACAAACCCCAGGTGTGCCGCGCAGAATGCTAAAGAAAATAACAATTTGCTTTAAACCACCTCTGGTGAACTACAAACTGGCACGATAGTTTCCAAATCTGAAATTCAAATTTCCAATAAGGTTACTTCAGCCCGTTAAAATTTCACTGATTATTCATCATTTCAGGATCTGAGCCAACTTGGGGTAGCTTAAAAGCTTCATGTTAAGTCAGCACGTTCTGATCGATATGGTTTAGACTTTAAGTTTTAGCCACGATCTTTGTTTTTGCAGATAGTGCTGAAAATTTTGTTAGTAGCTTTATATATTTTAGGGACTAAAGCAAAGTTTAAATTGTATCAACAACATTTTGAACTTTGCTTTGAGGCTGAAGCACTAAATTATCTCAAACTTATATTAGTGTCTCTGTGAGCTGTTAGATACATAAGTTTATTGACTCATGTGCTGCAGACCTCGCGTTTGTGACATTTTTAAACCTTTTTCATGACGGCTGGATTATTTTTGTCATTTTAATTTTTTTTTTAAAGTGAATTGGCAATAAAATCTATTTAATTATCGAATCAGCTGTTCACAATTTTTCACACGAATTGGTTGAGGAATGCGACCTATAGAGGAAAACAGCCGGACAGTTGGACATAAAAAAAACATTTTTGCCCTAGATGAAACAGGCACGCTTCGTTCGCGCTTCGCGCTTACTCAGTCGAATACAACAAACGACGCTCGTGTTCTTTTCTCTAAATAATTTTCAAATAAAACTGAATCTCCCTTTTAACTGTCGTAAAACTGAGCTTCACAACTTATATGCGAATACAAAGTATACCAAAATCAATAAACCTTTGAACACACATCTAAAAAAATATCACCCAAAATTCGTCCCGAAACCATTCCACGGTTTCGTTTCCACATGAAAATTGATTTCCAACTCTCAAGAGTGTTCAGTTGGAATTTTTACACGTACAAACACACGAATGGAATATTTGTGAAGCCGCCAAATTCTTTTGCAGAGCAAACAACTCTACCCTATTTGCATGTATATGGAGGCGTCATTTCTGAGAACCCTATGCACTAAAAGAGTTTGCTTGGAAGTCGGACATTTTTATTAAGTTTTGAAATGACTGTTCGGAGCTCATTTAAATATGTTAAGTAGGTAGATATAGATGTCATAAATGATCATTCCGTTCTGTCTGTTTCAAGAAAGAAGTTTACGTAACTGATGATGTAAGTTAGTACATATTTAACCGCCTCTGTGGTCTAGTGGTTTGCCTACCCGGGTCCCGGCTTCGATTCCCAGGGGTACAATTTGTACTTGGTTTGGTTGGTGGTAGGGCTTATTTAAGTCCGCCTGGCTAGCTACCACCATCTTACCTAAGTCTGACGCCATAACAACAATTTAAAAATTGTTGTGTTCCGGCAGTTACAGGTAAGATAGCCAGCTCCTCAGTGATGCGGATTCCGGGTGTAGTGCGCTTCGACCTTCACCCTTATCGTCACTTAACATCAGGTGAGGTGAAGGTCCCCCGTGACCACAGCAGCTGCAAAGTTGCCGAAACGTCGGGAAAACCAAACCAAATACCAACTAATTACCAAACTACTTTCAATAAAACCAAGCTAGTATCCGTTAAAAATTGTTTTATTTCATGTCTAGTGAGCGCGTAAGCTTGAGAAGTGAATAATGTTGTACTATTCTCAGAAGCTTTTAAGTTATTTATTTAATTTGTTTTACGCACAACAGGATAGTGCTTAGCCTTCACCTCACCTGATGTTAAGTGACTATAAGGGTGAAGGTGGAAGCGCACTACACCGGGAATCCGCATCATTGAGGAACGGCTATCTTACCTCTAACTCCGGCAGTTAACACAACAATTTTTAAATTGTTGTTATGGCGTCAGACTTAGCTAAGATGGTGGTAGCTAGCTAGCTAGCTAGCTACCACCATCTTACCTAAGTCTGACGACGACTAGCTAGTCCCCCGTGACCACGGCATCTGCAAAGTTGCCGAAACGTCGGGAAAACCAAAAATCAAACCAAATACCAACTAATTACCAAAGTACTTTCAATAAAACCGCGCTAGTATCCGTTAAAAATTGTTTTATTTCATGTTCAGTACAACATTCTTTAAATATCTGATTGTTCACGTTATTTCAAGAAACTATTCCTTACGTAGTATATAAAATTAGGTACGTAATAAATATTTGATAAAAATAAAAGATTATGATGATGATTTCCATAAATTTTGAAACTAGGTCATCATTACCTGTATTATTTATTCGTTCTTCAGATTGATGACAATGTAGGTATTTCAAGTTTTGTTCACTCAATTTAGATAGGATTTTTCATCAGATGTTAAGCTTTAACTATTACTAGCAAATACAACACTGAAATCCTCTCACAGTAGAACTCATGAAATATACGAGTAACAAATAGATTAATAATAGTTCCAATGGATCTTTACTAGTTCCAAGAAAAATACATTAATTCAATAGCAAAATGTACATGAAAGTAGGTTGTATTTCATATGCTTGAATTAATATTTGCTTTATAATATTGATAATATTATAGATAGCAATATCAACTTACCTTTTTGATCCATTTCAAGCTTTTTTAACGAGAGCTTTTATGTCCATAATAATTTTCGTTGGCCTCAAGTAATTCTGTATTTTATACTCGTCTGGCTACATCATTCAGAAGGAGTTACTGAAAATGTGAATTAAAAACAACCCTTTAGTATATTATTATTATGTTAACCTAACCTTTACACCTCTGATACAAAATTTGACTTTTTCAATGTCAAATCCCTTTTTACTAAATTTACAATTAGAAAATCAAGGAAACACGTGGAGAACACAGGCTTTTGTTTTCTAATTATAATAAATTCAACTATTTATGACTTAAACGTAACTTACTAAATACGTACTTCCGTATGTATGTACGTAGGTTATTGACGCAAAATATTTTGTACCCGTCCATAGTCAGTTTGCCAGAACTCCATTCTTTATTGGTTATTTTCTTTTGGCCTAATTTAAAGTCATAAATCCTATTTAACTGCAGTGGCTTGCATTTTTCCGCTCCACATTTTCAGTTTGAAGCCAGTAGTCAGGGCTAATTAAAAACCCAAATAAGCTGCAAACTGATTAATGTGCTATTCCAATCTGCAGGGTTAAATCTACAATCTGCACTTTAGGATGTTACCTATTAAAAGGTATTGTTTCTATGCTAATACTTAAGATATTTTAAAGAAGTGGCATTTTCCATACTAGTATTTATTTAAGTGACAAATTACGAACGCCACCTTATATGTAAGTAGGTACATATTGAACACGATGCTACATATTTTTATAAAAGCAAACAAACTTAAGTCTCGGTTTTATGACTCAGTACGAATTAGTACACTTAAATTGAACACTGCTACAGTAGGACTCATATTATTTTTAGAATCATAAATATTTTTTAATCTCTACATATTCATTGCTTACAAAATAAAGGAGTAGGTACCTTTGAAAATACTTTTTAAATATTTAATAAATAACACAAACGAAAAAGTTATACTTTTAGATATCTGTTTCGATGGTTGAACGATGGAAAAAAAGAACTTCCAGGTTTATTTTAACTTCTTAGCAAGAACAAAAGCCCCAAAAATGCTATATACAAAAAGAGAATTCTCATTTTCACGCCGCGTCCCTCCTTTCCTTTGCAGCTTTATATAGCTTGGGAACAGTCGGGAATCCAGGCCAAACTGCCGCGTCCCAGATTCGTTATTTACGGATTTACTTACGAGTTAAATTACACACTTCACTGTCAGCAATTTTTGATAAGTCTCTAGTTGAATTTATAAATAGTACAGTATTCTTTGGTTTTTTCATCTTGTGCGAACTAGTGGCTCTGTGAGCTGAAGACCTCGCGTTTGTGACACATATGTTTTGATCATTTTTTGAACTAGCTGAAATATGTTTTTTACGTTTCCAAACCCCATATTACCGTAATTTTGAAAAAATCGAAACACTGAATAAAAAATCTATATAATTATCGAACCTGCCTAAAAAAAATCACGAGAAAAATGTGACCTGTAGAGGAGGACATTCGCCGATCGGTCAAATATACTGAACTGACTATCATAATTATTAGATTCGACATAATTATGTGAAATAAAATACTAACTTTTTAGTGGTTTCTGCAGTACTTTATTGATTAGAACCCACTCGTGGGCGTAGAATACGTTAGTACCATACAAATTATTGTAATATTAACTTTATTTTTGGATTTAGACAACGTCTGACGTCTGATTCATCTGACGTCATTTGTTTATAATAGCGCAATTTTATGGAGTGCCCGGGGTGTATTAATGCTCTAAAGGGACTGTAATAATAATAAGCAATTTTTGTATGCAATTTGCACAACGCTTCTGGCGGTAACTACATTAAACTGAAACTACAAATGTTAACTACTTTCGTTATCGAGTATACTAAGTGTAAACTCATAATATGTTCAAAGGCATGTTTTCGTGATCCAGTATAGTGCCCCGATTTATGAAATTATGAAAATGCGTGTAAAACGCAAATATTAAAGGTACACGAATAAACTATGTGTCAAAATGTGCGTCTGTCAGAGGGCTTCAAAATCGGTCAGTCAGTAACTTTTAGATATTCTAAAATTTGTCGATATTTAAATTTTTTTTGTTGACTTGGATCGAGAATTTCCATACAATTTTTTGAGCTCTTTGTTCAAGAAACGGAAAAAATGGATCTCAGTAATGAATTAAGCTACAATATGAGCCATCCTAGGAGGTGTCCGGACAAAAACTGTAGCGGGTCCCCTACGCGCGAGGTCAGTCTGCGCTCCGTCCACTTTATCGTCAGTACGATAAATAATGAATTCCTATTAACTATGTATGGAGCCTATGCGGCATTGATAACAGCGCCGTGTGCATTATTTCTAAATTACATTTTCAATGCCTTTGATAGTTGCGCGTAGTGTGAGATCTGGAGATGTTTTTTACTTTTTAACCGACTTCAAAAAAAGGAGGAGGTTCTCAAGTCGTCTGTATTTTTTATTTTTTTTTTATGTATGTTTTATCATAACTTCGTCAGTTGTTAACCGATTTATACAATTCTTTTTTTATCTTAAAGAACATAGTTTGTGTGTGGTCCCATAAAAAAAATACAGAGATTTGGCTGGTAGTTTTTTCATAATCCTGAAAAATGACAATTATTTAGCTTGCCATCACACGTGTTTTTTTTTACGGATTTTCGAACATAACATCTTTGTTTATGTACCGATTTAGATGATTCTTTTTTTGTTTGAAAGGGTATACTTCAAGAGTGGTCACATTTTAATTTCATTGGTATTGGACTTTGAACTTCGAAGATACACAAGGGAACTCTTCAAATTCAAATAGTATATGTAAAGTGATTTGGATTTTGGTAGGTTTATGAAAATCCAAAACAAACCAAACCATGGTCTGCAATGCAAAGTTCTGGACTAGACTTGGACTACGAAGACACAATGGAACTCCTCAAAAACAAACAGCGTAAATTGGAAATTTGAGTTGTGGGCATTTTACCATTGAAAATATTTTATAAAGTTAAAAAATATTTACAAGCTTACATACCTGCCACTAAAAAGTTGAAAATAAAAAACTTTTTTAACAAAAAAGAAAAACCTCCTTCAAAAAACCTGAAACAAAAACAGCTTCGAAATTAAATACCTCTATAAAAGCGAGAAATAATATTCAAATCATTAGTTACGCATAACATTATTAATAAAACACGTCTAATGAAGTCGGGTGGGGCTTTCACAAATATAAAAAAATTTACTTGTCTTCCAGCCCCACCCGACTTCAATAGACGTGTTTTATTAATAATGTTATGCGTAACTAATGATTTGAATATTATTTCTCGCTTTTTTAGAGGTATTTAATTTTGAAGCTGTTTTTGTTTCAGGTTTTTTGAAGGAGGTTTTTCTTTTTTGTTAAAAAAAGTTTTCTACTACCGCAATATTTCATGCTGACGTTATACTACCATTCCAATGCCTTCGCCAGTCAATAAAATTGGGTTACTCAGAATTAGGACGTCGAGTGCCTCCACATCTGCAGTCGTCCGTGCGTATGAATCGAACATTCCCAATCTTTTCACGCAGCCCGATCCCTTTCCCTTATTACGCTAACGACTAAGGTAAAGTCCTTATGCCTATATACTTAAGGCACAGGTTTCCCCATTAATAACTTACAATAGAGATGACGCAAGGTCCCAGACAGCTATGCAAACTAATCGATATTTCAAGTTCTGACAGGTACAATACTCGATGATAAAAGAACAGGGGAAATGTAGGTATAATAATAATTGTATTGTATAATAATAACTTAATAAGAGCCATTCTCTTGTAAACTTATAAACTGAAAATTGTGCCATACACTTAGAAATATAGTTTATTTTCTTCAGACATCATGTCAATTATAATAATAATTGAATTTAGAATACTAAATTACGTTTGAATTAATTATAATACCTGATTGTTAGTTTATTATACACGTCTTAACCGTACCGATTTTCAGAGTATTTTTTTTAACTCGTATAAATACCGCATGGTTGTTAAAAGGTGACATGCGGGGTCGAGAGAATTTAGTCGAGTCTTAAAATTTATTAGTTTTGATTAGTAACCTTAAGTAGATTTAGTACCTAGCTAGTAGTAAAACGGTGGCATCGAATAGGCTAGTTGACAAAATTTGGAAAATAGTTTAAAAATAAAGTTTGGTATCTATTTTACCCCAAAAATATATTATTTTAAGAAAAAAAAGGCATTTTACCTATGAATTTTGCGTTTTAAGAAATGAACTCAAAATGACATCGAAAAAGGCTGAAACTGTCATGGCGTCTTGAATGACGTCACGCCTCGCGAAACATTCGTGTTTGTTTATGACCGTCAATTGTTTTTATTCGAAAACGTCGTCGTCGTCGTTATCGAAAATAACAGCAACAACAAATGTTTCGCGAGGCGTGACGTCACGCGTCTCTGATTGGTGTTCATTGTCACGTGATTAAATGGCCAATTTTGCCGATTTTATTTTCCGTAAATATTGGTAATCTTTATTTATTTTAATGAAAAAAGTGTTTTTTTGGTTACTAATTAACATTATTAATCATTAGAAACCTTATGCTAGCCGATTTATTCTTAGTGGAAACAAGCCTATTGTGATTGTATGACCCTTTGAATAAAAAGGAATGTAAGGACTAAAGAATCGTGGTAACTAGATTTGGCTAGCTGAATGCTCTGTAACATATTAATTCAGTTGTGATGGAAACAAATTCACAAATTAAAAAACATTGTCCAGCTCTAATCAAACATACGATTTAAATTTACTTCATAAACGAATTTAATACCACAAGACTCAAACGAATTTCCATTTCCACTAAATGAGCCACGAAAACGCTTACAACAAAATTTGAAACCTCAAATTCAACAACCATTAACCTTTTAGAATTTAATAAATTGCTGAGTATATTTATTATACCGTGTAACCACTCTGACCAGAGGAAATGGGGCTGTGTGACCTATTTACAGTAAAGGGTTAATTTACTATTGAAAAGGTTTATAAACAAATGAATTAACTTTTAGGAATACGAAAATAATTCTACCCTTCATTTCATTACAACCACTTGGCGCATTAGCAAAGCTAGTCAAGTTAAAACCTAAAATAGCCTAAAATTGATTGAAGTCAAAACAAATTTGTTTTCTTATACAAATTGATTCAGAGATATTATTGAGTGGAGACATCGTGATTGTTTTTAGGGTTCCGTACCCAAAGGGTAAAAACGGGACCCTATTACTAAGACTCCGCTGGCCGTCTGTCTGTCTGTCTGTCACCAGGCTATATCTCATGAAATTTTCACAGGATGATGCATTTCTGTTGCCGCTATAACAAAAAATACTAAAAACAGAATAAAACAAATATCTAAGGGGGACTCCCAAACAACAAACGTATTTTTTTTGCCGTTTTTTGCTCGATATTAATAAGTTACATACAGTTATAATACAGTTTACCTAACAGTTGAAATTTTCACAAATTATGCATTTCTGTTGCCGCTATAACAAAAAATACTAAAAACAGAATAAAACAAATATCTAAGGGGGACTCCCAAACAACAAACGTATTTTTTTTGCCGTTTTTTGCTCGATATTAATAACGACAACAGTTTACCTAACAGTTGAAATTTTCACAAATTATGTATTTCTGTTGCCGTTATAACTAAAAATACTAAAAACAGTATAAAATTAATATTTAAAGGGTCTCCCATACAACAAACGTGATTTTTTTGCCGTTTTTGGGACGGAACCCTTCGTGCGTAAGTCCAACTCGTACTTGGCCGGTTTTTTTTAGAAAGCAAAACGGATTTTTAAATAAGTTTTACTTTTTTCAAGTAGCTTTGTCCTTACTTTTTTACGTAACACATAAAATACTAATATGATTAGAAAATCAACCACACCCTAGATTTAGCCGAGCGAGCGCGAAGTGCAAGCGAAGCGTCTCTGTTTCAGCTTGGGCAAAAATGCTTTCATATTAATATGTCCGGCTGTCCCGCTGTCCGGCTGTCCGTTTGTTCTCCTCTACAGGTCGCATTTCTCAACCAAGTCTCGTGTAATTTTGTTCTATTATATAGATTTGTTCTATTATATCAGTATTTCGAATATTTGCAAAATGTTGGTTATATGGGTAAAATCATATTTCAGCAATTACGAAAAATTTAAAAAAAATTTACAAACGCGAGGTCTATAGCTTTACTAGTTAATATTTTTCGTTTTTCGATTTTTGACATAGTTGCGTTCGGCTCTCGAGGTCACAAACTTGGATTATTCATTCGGCCAACATCATAAACAAGTCTGCAAAAAATCAGAACTACCGGATTTGACGCAAGGTACCCCGTACTTTCAGACGACAATTTTACTGGACCTCTAATTTACCAATCTACCAAAGCAGACTAACGAAAACCTAACTCATTGAACACAGGAAAACAAAAGAAGAAATAAAATGATAATAAAAACAGGATTTCCTCCCGAAAAAGTGGGGAGCGCATCTTAACTTTTCTCTTTTTACTGTTTTTGTTTTAAACCGCAAAAAGGCTCGCTTGGCAACTTTTATAATTATGTTAGGCCTATTTTTGCTCCGGTACTGATCCCAAACTTAATGTAGTGTAAAATGGGTTCCGTCGGCGGTTCGTGCCCAGTGTCCACTTCAACCCTTAAATTAGCCGACGAGATATATTCGACTTTATATCCTTGTGAGAGGGATCAAATTTGACAGGAAAATTGGTACATTTAAAAAGCTAATTTAATTTTAGCCTTCGAATATACTTAGCGAGGTCATACCGTACCCTGAGCACGTGTGTTCCGAAGTATTTTAATTAATGAAGTAGAATTTTCATGAAAGATTTATAGTAACAAGGAAACTTTGAAACTTAACCAGATAATAAGTTATGAAACAAATTACTGATACAAGTAAGATGAAGAAAATTAAAACTGTTGAACTGATGTAACCTACTTATAGTAGTGATGCCTTTTATATAGCAAAGAAGGCTGTTGGTCTGTCAGCCGCCATGTAAAATTACATTGTATTTTACCACAAAAGTTATTTTTTTTCGATCCATTTCTAATTTACAGCATTTACTCCTATTTTAGTCACAGAAAGACAAAATAAATGCTAAATTAAAATGTTGAACGTCAGCCATTTAAAAAGTTACTAAATACCTAAGTTTATTCTTCAATTTCATGTATAATGTTGCCAAGACTTCCATATATGGCTTATCTGACCTCATATAGAGCCAAACTTCTAACTCTACGCGCCTTCTCTACAAGCCCTAACTTCAAAAACTCTACACCTTAGTCAAAATAGGTGGCTTAGCCGTTTCGTTACTACAAGAAAAAAGGTTTCCATGTAGCAAAATGGCCAAGCCACATATTTTGACTAAAAATGTTACTAAATAAGTAATGTCAAAGTCAAAGTCAAATAAGCTTTATTCAAATAAACTTAATTATTAAGTACTTTTGAATCGTCTATATTTTCCTACTACCCGTTCCAGACTTTTTTAGCTGACAAGAAGAACGGGCGCAAGAAACTTATCAGCTGTAACAGCCATAAGTAACGATATTTACAAACTTGAATATATCGTTACCAAATAATTACAACAGGGTGACAGGATTATTGGCAACAACATAGACTTATTACATTATATTACTTCAACAAAGTACTTATAGTAGCAAGTTATGTGTTACATCATTTCCACGCATTTTGATCTTTAAGATAATCATCTACTTTATAATAACCTTTACTCATGAGCGTTTTTATAACATGGTTTTTAAATTCATGCAAAGGAAGATCAATCACTTGTTGCGGAACTTTATTAATAAAGGCTATGCTTTTCCCCATAAATGAACCTCTAGTTTTTGCAAGCCTAAATCTTGGAACGGCAAGTTTATCTTTATTTCTTGTATTAAACTGGTGAATATTTCTGTTTTTAGCAAATGTGAATAGAGAGCAAGGATAAAAAAATATCTGCAAGAATAATGATTATTTTGTAAAAATGTAAAAGTTACCTTGAACATAGGTATCCATTTAATCTGGAAAAAACTTTGTCGCACTAAAACCACAAAAAGGTCAGTAATTTAAAAACCACACGTTTACTAAAATCTTTAATTTTATACTGAGTTATAAAAATTTTCGCACTAAGATGATTAACAATTGGTTTAATTAAATTATGTTTGTACAGGTTGCTGCTTAAGGAGACAATAACTTCGACGTGATAATAATGAAGTTCGTGCGATTATCGCTTTAAATTTAAGTAGTTAAATGAAATGATCAATGAGTTAACGGAAAAACTTGCCATAAATAATTTTCTATAATCCTACTTCCTACTAATATTATAAATGTAAATGTTTGCGGGTTTGGATGTTTGTTCTACAATCACGTAAAAACAGCTGAACAGATTTGGATGAAATTTGACACACAGTTAGTTTACAGCCTGGATTAAAACATAGGATACTTTATATCCCAGTCAAAGGTTCCTTAGGGATTTTCTGAATGTCCACGCGGACGAAGTCGCGGGTGAAAGCTAGTTATCCATGAATTAGTACTTTCTAAAATGATAACATAACCAAGCACTTTTTCTCTAATAATAGCGATTCCTAACAATAATTATTACTTTAGTACAAAGTTGGATGGAAAGTAACCTTAATATTGATGACGGTAAATTAAAAAGAATGGAAACATTCTTAATTTTTTAAATTATATACGTGTAACACGTATCTCACCTATCTCAAAAAAGACTACTTTTGGGAAAATGGCTTAGAAGTATTTTTCCTAGTTTTTTTTCATATTGGATGAATTTATCAGAATTTTGTATTTATCTTTTATATAGTAGTTTTTTTTTTTTTTTTTTATTTGGCTCACAAAACTGATTACAATCTGGGAACTTACACAACTTAACAGTTAAAAACACGTTTAAGATTGTAATCTTCTCGATGCAAGCACAACATGCATATAAACTAAAAAACACAAATTTGGACTACCTTAGAGATTTTAACTAAGAATCAGTCTAAAGTGATCGAAAAATTAAAAAAGAAATATTTTATGTTAAAAAAATACAAAAACACGAAGGAAACGAAAACATTTACCTATAAGAGGATTGATCTAAGACAAAGTTTAGCTGAAGCTACAGAACCATTGAATATATCAAAATCAAATCGTATAGAATTGTAGTAATTACACATGCGATATAATGGAGAATGGTGACCGAGACGAGCCCCACATAATGGCAAAGCAAAAGTTTTTCTGTTATGCAGGCGACTACCAATTCGTGGAATCGTAAATTTTATTTGTTCCAGAATATCAGAGGAACAAATATGTCCATGGAGTAATTTAAACAAAAACAGAATATCAGAAATTTTTCTTCGAATGTGCAGTGGAATTATTTCATAATGAGAGATACGGGACTCATACGATAGAAGTTCACGACATTTAAAGTCTGTAAAAGCTAGATGATATAAAAACCGCCTCTGTACAAGCTCTAACCTGTTCGAATACACTTGATAGCATGGATTCCACACTGGACTGCAGTATTCAAGGATACTTCGAACAATACAGTTAAATATAAGAATAGTAAGTTTAGGTTCTCTCAGTATTTTCATCTGTCGCGTTATAAAACCTGATAGCATCGATGCTTTTTTTACTATAGCGTCTATATGATATTTAAAATTTAGAGAACTGTCTACAATAACGCCCAAATCTCGAACGCAGGAAACCTCCTTCAGGGGTTTGTTGTCAATATGGTAAGTAGCATTAAATGGATTTAACTTTTTGGTAAATTTTATATGAGTAGTTGTTGATATCCATCTCTACAGAAGGTTTTTTTTGTTAATGTTACATTAATTTTACAATATTTTTTTTACAATATTGACAATTATTATAACCATTTAATAAATGTACTGCAAAATGCAGCTAAACTATGTTCCTCTCCTTGTGGACCGATGAAACGTAAACAAATAGTGGGGTGGAATTTTCATGTCAAAAAAAGCCATGAAAATGCCAGATTATATTTTAAATGTTGGGTAGAGGCAGGGAAACCTTTGGTTGGGGATATTTACACTAAAATGAAAAACAGTAGGTCTGAATTTAAAAACAAGCTTAGTTGGTGTCAAAAAAATGAAGAAACTATAAAAATGAATGTTTTGACAATAAGTAAACAAAATAAAAACTTTTCAAAATTTTGGAATTCCACAAAGCAAATTAATTGTAAAAACTCAAAAAACTTACCTAGTTCCATGGATGGCATCCAGAATGCCCCAGATATAGCTGAATTATTTGCGAATAAATTCAAAATTAGTCCTCTGCCAGTAAATAACGATTTGACTGAGAATGACACCCCTAACTCGGAGGCATGTCCGAGCTTCTCAAGTGCAGATGTCGCTCAGGTGATAAAGTCGATGAAAAGGGGCAAGTCACCAGGTTTTGATGGGCTGAGCATAGAACATTTGTTCTGGGGTAGCTACAAATTGCATGACCATTTAAGTACCTTTTTTAACTTGTGCATTAAATATGGTTACTTACCTCATGAATTAATGAAGACGGTTGTGGTACCCATAGTCAAAAACAGAACTGGTGACTTGTCCATCTCATCAAACTATCGTCCTATATCACTGGGAACAATAATTGGGAAAGTCCTAGAACGTCTCTTGCGTCCTTCACTACTGAAATCTGTCAATATAAGTGATGCTCAGTTTGGTTTCCGTGCCGGTGTCTCGACGGATTCTGCGATTTTCTGTCTGAAAAACACCGTGCAATACTATACCAGTCGGAATACTTCAGTGTACGCGTGTTTTTTGGACTTGAGCCGCGCATTTGACCTGGTCAATTATGATATTCTCTGGGCCAAACTGCAAGCAAGAGCCCCGAGCGGAGTCGTGGGTCTGTTGAGATATTGGTATGGCAACCAAACAAATTTTGTTAAATGGGGCGACGCAACCTCTAGTGAGTATATGCTAGAATGTGGGGTACGCCAGGGATCCCTGACTTCTCCCGATCTGTTTAATCTTTACATTAACGACTTGATAGAGGAGCTGAGGAGCACCGGAATCGGCTGCCATGTTGGTAACGTGTGCGTTAACAACTTGAGCTATGCGGATGACATGGTGCTCCTGAGCCCGTCTATCAAGGGTTTGAGAAAGTTACTGTCGGTTTGTGAGCAATATGCCGCTGCTCACGGACTGAAGTATAATGTCTCAAAGACAGAGGTTATGATATTCAGATCGGGAAAAGGTCCAGAGAAAGTGCCTAGTGTTTATTTGAACGGTGGACAGATTTCAGTAGTGAACCGTTTTAAGTATTTGGGACATTGGCTGACGGAACAACTGACTGATGACTTTGACATGGAACGCGAGCGGAGATGCTTATCTGTGCGAGGGAATATGCTGGCTCGAAGGTTCGCGCGTTGCAGCCGGGATGTCAAGGACATTCTTTTCAAAACTTTTTGCCTGGGCATGTACACCTGCCAACTGTGGGTTGACTACACAAGAAAGTCCTTTGACACCATAAGAGTCCAGTATAATAATGCATACCGTGCTCTTATGCGATATCCCAGATTTTGCAGCGCGTCGACGATGTTTGCTGAAGCAGGTATTCCAGATTTCTATGCTATAGTGAGGTCTCGTGTGGCTGCCTTTTGGGAACGTATCAAAGAATGCGATAATACTATTGTGAAAGCTGTCGCTGACAACCTCCAGAGTCCCTTGTATAAACACTGGATATCGGTGCACACGGAGAGGAATAAAAAATAATAATGTGACTAGGTATATAAGGTACCTACTTAATTATGTAATTTAATTAATTAATTTTACTGTCTTTATTTTGATTTTTGATTTTTATTTTGTATTTTTGAATAATGGGTCTGTGCCTGAAATAAATGTTTATTATTATTATTATTATTATTATTATTTACCCTATTTATAACCTGTTTTTGTTTTAATGCGGTTCCGAATCCCATACAAATCCTGTAACGCATTGCACGTATTTTGATATAAGAGAGCCTGCCCGTTTCTAGCTGCATAGAAGGTAAATCATTTATTGTAACGGCCATCTCTTGTATCTTTAAATACGGGAAATTAGCTTTACTAAACAGGCTACAGAATTGACATGTTGTTTTAAAAAATATAGTAGTATTTATTTATCTTTAGATACCTAGGTGATTATCCAATTACTAAATGTAGGTACTACTAATTTAAAAATAGAAATAAAATAAAATGAATAAGTAAACAATTAACTTTTAATCATAAAAAATACTCAGTATAACTCAATAGTAAGTACTTAATACAGTTACTACAAAAAAAATCATAGCATAGTCATTTTCGAAAACATAATCATGGATCACATTTCCAGTAGGTACAGAATAAAAATCAATATAAACAAGAACTCACGATTAGTAGACAATATCAAAGATCAAATTAAAAATTGTTTCTAGTATTCGTTTCAAATACAAATTAAAAATCAACATACAAAAGTACTAACGATCAGCAGAAAACATCATCGATCAGTATCATTTCTAATACATACAAAATAAATATTAACGTAAAATCGACAAAAAAACTCACAAACAGTAGAAAACGTATAATGCCAATCTCACTTTACTAAAGTTGCGAGAGATGTACGTTTGCAGTAAGTTATTGCTTGTAAGCTGCTTGTAATGCCAATCTATTTTATCTAAAGACTAGCTTCTGCCCGCGACTTCGTCCACGTGGATGTTAGAGAAAATCCTTAGAGAACCTTCAACCAGGATCTGACCAGTCATTTTTACGTTTCCGGTTCCGGTTCCCATTTCCGTTCTGTTCCCGTCCGTTCCCGTCCCTTTCCTGTCCCGTTCTCGTACCCCTTCCGTTGCCATTCCCGTTCCCGTCCCGTTACCGTTCCGTTCTCGTTCCCGTACCGTTCTCGTCCCGTTCCGATCCCGTTTCATTCGCGTTCTGTTCCGGTTTCCATTCCGTTTCGGTTCCGTTCCCATTCCGTCCCGTTCCGTTCTTGTTCCCGTTCCGGACCCGTCCCGTACCCCTTCAGTTCCGATTCCCATTCCCGTCCCGTTCTCGTTCCCGTGCCGTTCTCGTTCCCATTCCATTCCCGTTTCATTTTATCATTTTATCACTTAATCATTTATTTCCCAGAATATGGTAGTGTACATTGATGGTATATGAAGATAAGATCTGCACAATCTGCCTCCGTTAGGCGTGGAAATCTGTTAGTACTTAATTACAAAAAATTATAATTTAGAAATCAATATTTAAAACATTAATCATAAATTAATACAATAACTATTCATTACCCATCATTTTAAATATCCGTTCCGTTCTTATTCCGTCCCGTACCCCTTCCGTTCCCATTCCCATTCCCGTCTCGTTTTCGTTCCCGTTCTCATCCCGTCCTCGTCCCTTTTCCGTTCCCGTATCGTTCCCGTTCCGTTCCGTTCCCGATCTTTTCCCCTCCGTTCCCGTCCCGTTCCCGGGCCGTTCCTTTACCGTTCCCATCCCATTCTTGTTCCCGTTCCCGTCCCGTACTCCTTCCATTCCTTTTCCCGCTACCGTTCCCGTCCCGTTCCTGTCCCTTTCTCTTTCCCGTTCCATTCCCGTTTCGTTCCCGTCTCGTTCCCGTTCTGTTCTCTTTCCCATTCCGTTCCCATGCCGTTCCCGTTTCATTACCTTTCCCTTCCCGTTCCGTTTCCTTTCCGGCCCGTTCAGTTCCCGTCCCGTTGTCGTCCTGTTCCCGTCCCCGTTCCCGTTTCATTTCCTTTCCCTTCCCGTTCCATTTCCGTTCCGGCCCGTTCCGTTCCCGTCCCGTTCTCGTCCTGTTCCCGTTCCCGTTCTCATGCCCGTGCCCGTGCCCGTGCCCGTGCCCGTACCCGTGCCCGTGCCCGTGCCCGTGCCCGTGCCCGTTCCCGTTCCCGTTACCTGAATGTGCATGTCCAGGTCCAGCTCCATGATGTGTCATGTCCACCGTGTTGGACTTCAAAATAAATGTCATTTTCGCAATCACCATCCCTTGAAACCTCAAGAACGACATCCACATCCATTTTCATGTTTACTTACCCCATTTACACCCTAAAGGGATGATTTTCAAAATAACAAAATATGTGTTTGCCTATTTATTTTTAGACATGCTCCTACGAATTTTAAAGTTTTAATGTCTATTTTATATTCTTTTTCCATACATTTGAACCTCATTTTCACCCCTTTAGGGGTTAAATCATGTCCACCGTGTTGGACTTCAAAATAAATCTCATTTTCGCACTCACCATCCCATGAAACCTTAAGAGCGACATCCACATCCATTTTCATGTTTACTTACCCCATTTACACCCTAAAGGGTTGATTTTCAAAATCACAACATATATGTTTGCTTATTTATTTTTAGACGTGCTCCTACGAAGTTTAAAGTTGTAATGTCCATTTAATATTATTTTTCCATGCAAAATTTGAACCCCATTTTCACCCCTTGAGGGGTCAAATCATGTCCACCGTGTTGGACTTCAAAATAATTTTTGCAATCGTCATCCCAGAAAACCCCAATAACGACATCCATATCAATTTTTAGGTATTTTACCCCTTTTCACCCCCATTTCATCCCCGTAGGGATTGAAATACTAACAATAACAATATAGGTTACGTTAGATTTCCATTCATAAGCCTAAATTATATATTTAGCAATTTTGACTTCGAAAATAAAGGATTTTCTTCATTACACAACTTCATCCCCCTTTTGACCCCTTCGGGGGTAGAATTTTGAAAAACGCCGAGACCCGTATTTATTAATTTTCAATCGTCAGCCTAAACACAAAATTTGAAGATCCTAACTTCAAAATTGAGGGACTTTCATACAAACTTTCATCCCTTATTTCATCCCCTAAGGGATAGAATTTTCAAAAATCCTTCCTTAGTGGATGTCTACACTGTATAAGGTATCTGTGTGCAAAATTTCAAGTCTCTAGGTCCAGCGGTTTGGGCTGTGGGTTGATAGATCAGTCAGTCAGTCAGTCAGTCAGTCAGTCAGTCAGTCAGTCATTCAGTTTACGATTTTATATATTAAGATAAAGTAAGCCCCTGTCAAAAATACGAGTTACGTGTATATGCCATATCCAATATTATTATGAAAAACCATTAAAAAAATATAAATGATAGTGTTCCATATAAATAATACCCCAATAATTCAATTTAGCTTTGTTACGCGTAACTCACCTATCTCAAGATAAGTGAGATAAGTGTGACACGGCAGTGCTTTTAAATTTAAGTCATTATTCAGAAGAAATTGACCATTATCTTTGACCCTTATCGATTGGTATCATAATAGTACAGAATTATATTTTTTCGAATTTTAGCCCGTTCAATTGCCGGCTGAGATAAGCGATTTATCCATCCCAAAGGGTAAAAACGGGACCCTATTACTAAGACTCCGCTGTCCGTCTGCCTGTCTGTCTGTGACCAGGCTGTATCTCATGAACCGTGATAGCTAGAAAGTTGAAATTTTCACAGATGATGTATTTCTGTTGCCGCTAGAACAACAAATACTAAAAACAGAATAAAATTAACATTTAATGGGGGGCTCCCATACAACAAACGTGATGTTTTTGCTGTTTTTTGCTCGATATTAATAACAACAACAGGTAGACAGTTGAAATTTTCACAGATGATGTATTTTTGTTGCCGCTATAACAACAAATACTAAAAACAGAATAAAATTAATATTTAAGGGGGGCTCTCATACAACAAACGTATTTTTTTTGCCGTTTTTTGGTACGGAACCCTTCGTGCGCGAGTCCGACTCGCACTTGGCCGGTTTTTTTAAATAAAATAATGTTTCATTCGAAGGGAATTTGAGATCTTTCACTCATTTTTTAAAATAAAGGAATGTTTCCTTTGAAAGAAATTTGAGATCATCAATATCTAGGGTACTTTCCCTCAACTACCGTTTTTTTTTTTACCCTGCATTGTATGCAAACAGCAAAAAATTTTAATAATTTGTTAAAAGTGTATCAAATTATGTTAGTTTGTCAAAATGGTGTCAGAAATTATTGTAGACTAGCGGCCGCCCGCGGTTTTACCCGCGTGGTTCCCGTTCCCATGGGAATATCAGGATAAAAAGTATTCTATGTTTTAATCTAGGCTATCTACTATCTGTGTGCCAAATTCCAACCAAATCCGTTTAGTAGTTTTTGCGTGATTGAGGAGCAAACATCCAAACATCTAAACATCCAAACCCACAAACTTTCACATTTATAATATTTGTAGGATGTAGGATAGTAGGATAATAAAATAATGTAGCAGCGTAGTAGTAGAATCTTCAATCATTTAACATTTGACCCACTGACATTCCAAACAAAAGTATAAAGAAAATTTTATTAGCATTACTTTTCCATGAAACATAGCTAGTTCAATTTGCTATAATGCTCAAAAATGTTCACAGAAAACGTTAAAATTTGGGTTATGTTATTGCATGCTTCATAACGTTATTTTCCTTTGATCCTTAAGCGAACACGTAATGTTTGCCAGCGCAGAAACTGGCTTACAAATCTGTAACGAAGGGAGTGACTTGCATGGTGTCTTTCATAAAAATCTTTTAGTCATATTGAAAGTATTCATAAAGGCGTAACATATTATGAGAACATTAGCGGAGACACATCCTTGCCTTAAGGCGAGGCACTTGAAACTCGTTAGAAAGCTCTTTTTAAACCATTTCTTAAGCTAACAAAAAATAATTAGAAAAGATTCTTTCACTGTAGAATAGATTGGCATACTTAACTAGATCAAAATTATAAAGATAAGATAAAAAAATAAGAAATAGAGTATAAATAATTCTCTTGTTCCCATATTTTCATGTTATTTCTTAATGTATACAGATTGATTCGTCCAGCGAACTAAAATCTATTGAACAAGCATTCCGCTCAAAAGATAGCACCACACAAAAATGACAACCAAGTGGGCGGAGCTAAAAATGCTGGCATTTAGCTATGCAGCACAAAGCGACAGAACACTGGTTGCACAATAGCGACCTAAATAAAATAAATAATCTGTATACTCATGGATATTTTCTAACGAAAAAATATTTATACTTATGATACGTTATCTCTCTATTTATTAGTTTGCTGGATCCATCCAGTGCTTTGAGCTGCGTGAAGATGTAATCATTCACTGTGATTCAGTGTATTTTATAATACAGTAAGGCGTCGAAGCGTGAATGAGGATGTAAAAAACTTCGAAGAAGTGCATCTCTAAGATGGACGCAAAACACCTTAAAAACACCCGACCGAAGCTAACTTATAACTATACATAAAACGCAACTGGGCTGCAACGAGCTGCGACCGTAGATTCAAAACTAAGTTTGACTTGGCAAGTCATATGCGGGCTCATGCAAGAAAATAGCAAGTGTGTCGCCGTCGACGGATTCGTCAAGGCGGACATCATTATTTTATAAAAAATATATTATCCAAAAAATTGTGCTTATCAAAATTAACACTTTTATTTCGTGCTACGAAACACTGAAATTATGAAAGTACCTTGCCTTAACATGGGCTCTTTAAATGGCGGCAATCAATCATTGGTTGGCAACTTCGGTTGAATCAGACAGGGTCGAGAAAGGACGATGTCATATTTTTATATAGATGTTTGTCTTCTATGGACATCTATCATCATAATCTTGAAAAGCAGTTTTTAAAGTTTTTTTGGTTGAAACATTTACAAAGGTAGTTCAATGTAATAAATAAGTAGAGCTTTTGGAAACTTTCAAAATATTTATTCATTTTGAATTTTATTTAGTTAGGTACTTCTTTTTTAAAACGATTGCTTGATTGAGTTAGAAATATACAAAATCCCACCAAAAACATTTTCATTTATAGTGATGCCAAGACCTCATATGGCTTGCACTGTCAAAAAGTTATCAGAACTCATGTAGAGCCAAACTTCTAACTCTACGCGCCCTAACTTTTACAAGCCCCAACTTCAAAAAGGCTACACCTTAGTGAAACCATGTAAGCTAGTGCTTACATACCAAATTTCAGCTTTCTAGGACTTCAGCAAGTACCCTAAGAATTTTGATGATTATCAGTAAGTTTTGACGAAATCGGGGTTTTTTGGATCTCAATAAAATCCAAAGCGTAACAGCTATGCAACTGAAACTTTGTATGTTTAATAAGTTTACTACTGACATCATATTCCGAAAATTTTGTTTTTCTGGTGTAATCAAAACCCAAGTTATGAGAGTTAAGCGGTTGGAGGGTTAAAGTCCAATTTTATATTTTTTTTGTAGTGTGTGTCCTAATACTAGCTTACATACCAAATTTCAGCTTTCTAGGACTTCAGGAAGTACCCTATGAGTTTTGATGATCATGAGTGAGTCAGTGACGAAATCGGGGTTTTTAGATATCAATAAAATCTATATTATAAAAGCTATACAATTGAAACTTTATATATTTAACTAGCGGCCCGCCCCGGCTTCGCACGGCTGCAGTGCAATGTAGTTACTAATGTAAAACTGTGCTAATGTGGTGTCAGTGTGAAGTTATTTGATTATACTACAGGATATAGAATAGAATAGAATAGAATATCGTTTTATTGGCAGCACATATCACATACACAAAGCATAACAATAATTTATATATTTATATATACATATATACTTAACTTACTAAAAATTAACAGAGTTACTATGTTACACTGTGCAGCGCTATGTGATGCCAAGACTGACCTCAACTCAGTGTAAGCAGTAGACGTTAAAACATATCGACATATATACGACGTACGCAAGGGGTGTTAAAATATAATTGAAGTGTGTGTGTGTGTCTGTCTGAGGAATCTGAGGCAACCTAGCTCCCAAACTTAAAGATCGATTTTATTGCGATTTTTATGTATAGTTTAAGAGAAGCGTACAGACGGCGGGAAGCGACTTTGTTTTATACTATGTTTAGCTTTTGCCCGTGGCTCCGCCCGCGTGGGAGTCGGTAATCGTTGTAAGTCTTCCCTTGGAAACCAATGATCGGCATAAAAAGAAGCCTGTGTTAAGTATTCCAGACTATAATCTATCCCTGTGCCAAATTTCGTCAAAATCCGTTCACCCGGGTAAGACGTGATTGAGTAACAAAATGAACAACATCCAAACATCAAAAATTTCACATTTTTACAACTTTGTGATATGTAGGTAATGGCTGCACCCCGCGGTTTTACCTGCGCAATCTGTTGATTCTGTAACCAAACTCGCATCTCACTTCGAACCTCACTTCACTTCGCGTGAATTGTTATTAGAAATTAGCTAACTAAATGAGCAATTTTACCGATTACAATAAATTTTCTAAAATATTTTGTGATGAAAAAAAAAATCTTATCATTATCTTATTTATGATTTAAAGTTCCCGTCCCGTGCAGTGAAGTGAGATTCGAAGTGGGGTTCGAGTTTGGTTACAGAACCAACGCCCTACTGTTCACGATTTTGTATTAGGTAGGTACAAAATAAATATAATAATATTATGTAACATTTAATACTCATACTTAATAGTTTGGTAGGTATCTTCTTTTTAAATAAAAATCTATGTATGTTTATTTGTTCCTGGTTCCTGGCTAAAATAACGTGACATTGCAAATTATGTCGGGTGCAACTTATGTTGTGCATTATTATCCGGCTCTCAATTTTAACACTTTACACCACATTCCTTGCCACGTTAGATATCTGATAGATTTTGCCACGATTTATAAGTAGACTAATATTTCGTAAAATAGGTAGTGAAAATCAGGATTAAATCTTATACAACATGAAATGTCAGCTCGTGCGGTGACATCAAGAACCTTATATTCATATTCTATGGTGACATAATTACAATCTCAGGGGAGGTGACAACCTGACAACTGACATTTATTTTTCTTAATCGTACAAATGCACTAAGAAGTTTTGATTCCGATATCGAAGTCAACCACCCTAAAAATAGCTTTCTACCCCTTTTCAACCCTGTTAGGGGATACATTTCAAGAAAATACGAAACACATATTCAATTAATTTTGTTAAAGAATGTCTATGCCAAATTTCAAGTCAATCGGACCAAGGAATCGCTTTCTCCCATACAAACTTTGCCACCCTGTTTTACCCCCTTAGGGGTTGAATTTCGCAAAATCCCGTCTCAGTGAGCACCTTCATCCTAAAAGGAACCCCCATGCAAAATTTGAGACTCCTAGCACTTGTAGTTTCTGAGATTTCGTGATGAGTCAGTGAGTGATTTTCTCTTTTATATATATAGATAAGTCTACTACTGACATCACATTCAGAGAATTTTGTTTATCTAGTATACTCCAAACCAAAGATCATATCTTTCAAGGTTCAAAAAAACGACGAAGCACTTCGAGAAAAGGTAGGTAGGTAGTGCCCTTTGCGCTTCGCTTCCTCTTCTTGGCGGGAGCACTGCCGTGCTCCCAGATATTAGTAAGATTTCTAGAACTATGTGCGCAATAGATGGCAATATTATGATTTATGATTAACGTAAAAAATTGGTTGGTGATAGGGCTTATTTTAAGTTCGCCTGGCTAGCTATCACCATTTTACCTAAGTCTGACGCCGTAACAACGATTTAAAAATTTGTATTCCGGCAATATAAGTTAGATAGCCAGTTCCTCATTGATGAGGATTCTGGGTGTAGTGCGCTTCCACCTTGGGCCTTATCGTCACTTGACATGGTGAGGTAAAGGCCAAGTACTTTTCCGTTACACATAAAACCATAAAAAAACCGGCCAAGTGCGAGTCGGACTCGCGCACGAAGGGTTCCGTATCAAAAAATGGCAAAAAAACACGTTTGTTGTATAGGAGAGGAGCCCCCTTAAATATTTATTTTATTCTGTTTTTAGTATTTGTTGTTACAGCGGCAACAGAAATACATCATCTGTGAAAATGCTATCACGGTTCATGAGATACAGCCTGGGGTCTATTGCATAACAAAATACAAGCTAATATTATTAGTGATTTTCCATAGAAATTCACTAATAATATTAGCTTGTAATTTGTTATGCAATAGGCCCCTGGTGTCAGACAGACAGACAGACGGACAGCGGAGTCTTAATAATAGGGTCTCGTTTTTACCCTTTGGGTACGGAACCCTAAAAAATGAAAACTTTGTATTGAACTGAGCCTCGATTCTGCTAATATTAGCGTAACAATCTAATAGTATTTCTGTTCACAGTAATTGTTGTAATAAAAAAAACAAAAAGTACTATTGAAACACCATTGAGATACTATTAAGTTAACATTAGCATAAATTATTGTCCTTTCCTGAATGAAACAAATTATACGTAAGTGCTACAAGTACACGAAACGCGAAACACGCCTCATTACTATGCAAAAGCATTCATCGCAGGGTACTAGCAAGCCACTCCATCAAATATGGAATATTTTGAATTTCAAAGGCGAACACACGTAAATTATGACGAAAACATTACTTTTGCGAGAGTGGGAGTTGCAAACAAACAGAACTATAGAACAAAATATTTAAACCGAAGCGCAACTCTGGCGGTTTTCGAAAACAACTACGGTCTTTTGTTACTGCCCAAAAAAACAGAGACTTAAAAATCTGTTTTATTAAAAAAAAAAAATCTATTAAACATCTCTAAAGGTAGGTTTACACTTGTTCAACAATTAGTTGAAGCAACGGATTGTCGTACGCAACAGTTTTCAACAGTGTCGTACGGTCAACAATGTTCAACGTCTGTTGCAGCAACATATTCGATAGTTTAATTTTAGATACGTTCTACAGTTGTGTACCTACATCTACAGTCATGTCTGTCAAACAAGTCATTGCTGCTGCGCGGCTGTCTTAATTTTTAAAGTAGTTATTCGGAAAAAAAGGAAAATAAAACGGTGGTGAAAACGGGCAATGTTTAGAAGTGGATGCCGAAATAGTTTACTAAAGAACATAGTTACTATCAGAGGACACACATACGTACCGATTGGCTAGTATTAAGTAGGCATCTTTTTCTTTTTACTGTTTTTACATTCACTTAGGGTTATACACCAGATAACTTTTTAATTTCTATAATCCTAAATAAATTGAATAACTTTTTCATTACTCCACTGAATTTCCATTTGTCACAAGACAAACAAGTAAAAGATATTATTTGTTAAAACAATATTGTTGAATGAATGCATCTACTGTTGGTACAAATGCAACATGTTTCAACAAGACATATTTTGTTGAACGGTCGACGTTCTGTTGCAAGACTCTTTTCACAATCGGCAACAGTGTTGCTTTCAACATGTTGCTTTCCACAAAATTGCCAGTTGTTGAACAGATGACAAACGCACTAACACATTGTTTTAATATCATTGTTTAATTCTTTTCAGGTTACAAAAACAGAGCAGATTTCATGAAGACTTCACGTCTCTTTCGTAATCAAGGTAAATATTGATGAATAATTAAAATTATCATACTTTTTTATCAAAGTGTGACGGGAAATACTTCGCAAACGCAATTTATTTAACAATTAATTTTATTTGAGTTTTACAAGGGCAAACAATAGCAAGTATTACGAAGTGTCATTGTTGATATAACAAGTGGGTAGTTATATTGCGTAAAGATTTTTAGTTTCGTAATTTATTTCTCGGTTCTGAGTCTTTAAAAAATTTCATCCTGTGTGTACCCTAAAACACCGTTGATAGTTGGAAATAAAACATTTTTTTCGGATTACATCACGTATATTATTAATTTAGGTGTTATTTTAGTTTAGATTCGATTTATTGGTTTTTTTGATTTCCAAATTTCGACAACTTTTCAGGAGTTGTAATCACGGGATGACTAATTATAAATTTCCTTAGAGTAATAACACTTAGAAGCCGAGTCCTTGTGTGTAGAGTAAGGCAAAAAAACTCAGTTTTCAGATTTATATCCTACATACGTTGCCTAATCGTACCTTATATGGAGTTAATGATTCAAATGGAAATGCTTCAAATAAGATAATAAGTAATTCGTATCAAACAATTATCTTTTACGTCAATTTCATTTGCGCAATGATATCAAACATGACATCATTAGGCGTCAGGCTGCGTTAGGTGACTTTAGTTATTATTCTAAGTTAAAAACAGTTCAATGTAATAAATGCTGGAAAAAATATAATTAGTGTCAAACACAAGAGGAGACCCGAGTTGACCCGACACATCCCACAGAAAAAAATGCTAAACTTGTATACTATTGAATATGGTCTTAAAATGTAACCAATAAATATCCTATACCTATGAATAAAGTTCTTTCTTAAGCGTATGCAGAAAAAGAGTTATTAATGAGGGCTTTTCAAAATAATAAAAAACTGTAGGCTTGATAGATGGCGTTGATTAAAATGTGTGTGTCAATGTGTTTTTTTTACTAAGCTTCGAAAAGTACTTAGGTAGGCAGGCATATGTAGGTAACCCTAAAATCTTTCTCTTTGGCCAGATGTCAGCCAAGAAACTTTCCTCTTTGGTACAGGCCGTTTATTTTTTAAAGCCAATTTTGATACTACTCTTTTCATCAACGCTATCTAGTGAGGTAAATAGTAATTTTTATTTTTTAAATGTTGTTTTGAAAAGCCGACATTGACGAAATTTTTTTTATATGGAAATACTACGGAAACAGCTGGTCATCGAAAAACGTTCGGTTACCCACATTAAATCTTCAAAAGGCAGAAAAGTCACTATGAAAAATGTATACAAAATTGGCTGCATAAACCGTGATTCCTTTGCCTTTTTTGAAATCAAGAAAGCGAAGTGTACACTTGACTTTAATTTAGGAGTTTTTGACGCCATTTTGTCGAGCACGGGTTGGTGTCTACTTTAATTATTTGCAAATTGATTCATAGTGGATATTGTGTCTTAAAATTGGTGCAGTTTTGTGGTACAAGTGTCTACGCAACTGAACAATATGTGGGACAATCGAAATAGGCGCGATCGTGGTTGTGTGAAGCTGAGACTTTTATTGTAGTGGTGGCTACCTCGGCAGAACTTACCGAGTAAACTGTCTTGATATACTTGGTGCCAAATGCTCCAAGCAGCATTGGAATGCGATGCACCCGCATTTTAATGTAAACTGAAACAATCTACCACTGAACTATTCAACACTTGAAACTGGAAAAAATTACTTCCAAGAGGAAAGTAGATTGCCAAAACAAAAATGAGAAGAAGAAGACTTCAATTTGGCATAGACAGCTGACATTTGTTTGACAGCTACCACAGATTAATAAGTGAACAAGTTAAAACAAGTTAATCAACAAAAGCTGATTCTGGATCAGATTAAAAAAATACAACTTTAGCATGAAATGACCCGTCATTTCATGCTGAAGTTGTATGAGGATAAGGATACCAGTATTCTTTCCTAACTCAAATAAGGAAAAATAAATATGTATAACATTAATTCTGGTCAAGAATAAGTCATTTATAATCTCAGAATCATGAGTCGAAAGCCATTTATTTGTTACTTGACAAATAACCTGCAATTTTTGTTGAAAAGTAAAAAAAGTTGTACGACTCCCTTGAGTCACTCTCCCTGCTATATTTTTTTACTTTCATGGCTTAGGGAGACATCCTTCAGGCCCCTTAAAGTTGTGGTTTTACTCTTAGCGACTTGAAAAAATATTTCTAAATAAACTAATAAACTGTAAAAATTATCAATAAATTGGCGGACAGGTAGGTATGCCAGTCTTCATACATAAATGTCCGATGGTATTTTCGGTGGCCACAAACCACTTTTTTTAATTTTTTTATCCAAAGACAATTATAGGCAGGCAGATGACAATGACACTGACAGAGTTATGACTGACAGGACAGACTAGACAGACAGAACATATAAAATAAAAAAAACTAAAGAACTAAAACCATAGACTGACTTTCTTTTTTTTCTTCTTTTTCCTTTTCTCCTTCTAAAAAGCACGGACACCTTTTTTTTTATTTATTTATTTAATGGCATATTTATTTGCATAATTATAATATTATCGCAAAAGTCACCACCTTACCTAGGGAGCTGCCTGAAAATCAGCGTTTCTGTGGCATTCTGCGCAATACTGCAGAAGCACAGCTGAGGCAGTTACCCATTGGCCCTCGCACCTATCTCTTTTCATTATTTTTCTTTATTATATAAGTATCTGTTTTTATTCTGTGTTTTAGTTGTAGAAGATTTTTGTTAAGTTTAAGGTGCAGAGACCAATAAATGTATTTTCTTTCTTTCTTTCTTTCAAGAAAACAATTTATCAACAATAGATCAATACCAGTTATTTTTTTTATTTGACAAAATACATACTTACCTAGAAAACCTAGAATTACTAGTTTGATAGAATATTTTATTTGTTTTTTAGGGTTCCTTACCCAAAGGGTAAAAACGAGACCCTATTACTAAGACTCCGCTGTCCGTCTGTCTGTCTGTCTGTCATCAGGCTGTAACTCATGAACCGTGATAGCTAGAAAGTTAAAATTTTCACAGATGATGTATTTCTGTTGCCGCTATAAGAACAAATACTAAAAACAGAATAAAATTAATATTTAAAATACTAAAAACAGAATAAAATTAATATTTAAGGGGGGCTCCCATACAACAAACGTGATTTTTTTGCCGTTTTATGCTCGATATTAATAACGACAACCGGTAAACAGTTGAAATTTTCACAGATGATGTATTTTTGCTGCCGCTATATCAACAAATACTTAAAACAGAATAAAATTAATATTTAAGGGGGAACCCCATACTACAAACGTAATTTTTTTGCCGTTTTTTGGTATGGAACCCTCCGTGCGCGAGTCCGACTCGCACTTGGCCGGTTTTTTTTACTAATTGATGCCAAGCTGGTATACTCTCTAAACTATTACCTACCTACCTATTTCAAAAGGCTTTTTTTGTCCCACTTGACTAAACTGAAGACAATTTGAATTTACCTGAGTGGTGCAGTGGTCAACATACCCACAGAACATATAGACCGGGCGGCCACCGCACGGTTACCTACCCCATCGAGTTACTGAATATCATCACCTTCCACGAAAAGTAGACTTTAAATAGGTAGGAAAAATGTTGGTCTGCCGGGGCTCAGCCTGGAGGAACCTTGGTGGTGCAAAGCTGTGCTACCTACTTTTGACCATCATTTTACCTCATGTGGTTACTGAACAAAACCTTTTCGTTGCTTTTAGTCTCTATTAGTAGAGTCTAAATAATTATGTCTGCCGACCGAATTCTTGGAGGGTTCCGCAGTCCAACCATTTTTAGGGGCCGCATGGGGGTGCTATTTTACCTCATCGAGTTACTGGATGAAACCAAGTTCTCCTAGTAGCTAAAATGGTCCCCTTTAAATATTAATTGGTCTGCCAGTTCGCAACCTGGCAGTTTTTGCAGTCCAACCAAATAACTACTTAGTATAAAACAAAACGCTTCCCGCTGTCTGTCCCTATGTATGCTTAGATCTTTAAAACTACGCAACGGATTTCGATGCGGTTTTTTTTAATAGATAGAGTGATTCAAGAGAAAGGTTTATATGTATAATACATGCATAACATAGCAGAGAAACACTGATAATTTTAAAAGTTTCTAATGTGTGTCGTAAATAAACACTTTTTTTGCACTTACATTGCAAACGCTGGCTGAATCCTACGAGATAGATCAAAAAATGTACTACAGTATTTTTCACCTTAAAAAGGTTCACATAAAACTATTTGGTGGAATATGTCTGTCTCTTAGGGATAACCCACAAAATACCAGTTTTATCCTTTCTTTTTATGAGAAATAATGGCTTATTTACGAAGCGTTAATCCTTATTCAATTAAGTACCTTAAATACATTGTGCATGCATATGATATAGATTAATATGGCCTTAGTATCAGCATTGTACCCCTGCAAAGCCGGGGCGAGTCGCTAGTTTAATATAGTTTGAAAATTAAATTTTCTGTCTATAGACGAAATTTTATTTTTTATTTATTTGGTTGCTTTCTGTTTACCTATTTATTTTCAAACTGAAATATTAAATACAATTAGTTTATTATATGCGAAAAACTATTCATTATGTACTTACCGTAAAATGGGGGTACTTTGACATTACTGGGTTACATTGATAACAACTCTTATTTCTTGGTTTCTGAACATATCCGAACAGTTTTTTATGACGTTTGCAGCACTGATACTACGAAAAGCAAATGGCGCCCATATATACCATTAAATGTGTTTTTGTTAAAACATTTTTTTAGCAGTGCACAGGTGAAAAGCTATTTTACCACAAACAGAAAAACTCTTAGTACCACAGAGCAACCCCCAGTAGAAGTCGCATGTTGGCGGTACCCATGTGATATCAAGTATGCGTAGCTCCGCATACTTTGAATATTGCTCCGTCAGGAGTGTATTTCATGACTGCGACATGACTGCGATAGACAAAACTGCGCATAACACGATTGCGACAGTTTGTTACTGCCGCTAACGTGATTGCGATAGAAGACTTCTGCGCATATCGTCATAGCGACTGAACTCCACTGCGGCGCACCCTACTCCGATATAACGCTACTGCGACAAGTCGTATATGCAACGGCTCGACTCTGCGACAAACATTTTATCCTATGGAATTAAGCTATGGTTTAGTAAGCAAATTAATTTTTTGTTAAATTTTTTGGAATGTGCTCATCACGGCATTTCATTTGATACCCATATAATTATTTTTTTTCGTTAAAAACGGGACCCTATTACTAAGACTCCGCTGTCTGTCTGTCTGTCACCAGGCTGTATCTCATGAACCGTGATAGCTAGACAGTTGAAATTTTCACAGATGATGTATTTCTGTTGCCGCTACAATAACAAATACTAAAAGTAGAATAAAATAAATATTTAAGGGGGCTCCCATACAACAAACGTGATTTTGTTGACGATTTTTGCTGGATATTAATAACGACAACAGGTAGACAGCTGAAATTTTCACAGATGCTGTATTTCCGTTGCCGCTGTAATAAAAAATACTAAGAACAGAATAAAATAAATATTCAAGGGGGGCTCCCATACAACAAACGTGTTTTTTAGGGTTCCGTACCCAAAGGGCAAAAACGGGACCCTATTACTAAGACTCCGCTGTCCGTCTGTCTGTCTGTCTGTCACCAGGCTGTATCTCATGAACCGTGATAGCTAGAAAGTTGAAATTTTCACAGATGATTTATTTCTATTGCCGCTATAACAACAAATACTAAAAACAAAATAAAATTAATATTTAAGGGGGGCTCCCCCTTAAATATTTTTGCGGTTTTTTGATACGGAACCCTTCGTGCGCGAGTCCGACTCGCACTTGGCCGGTTTTTTTTTTAGTTTTTGGAATGTGCTCATGAATGGCTTTTCATTTGATACCCATATTGAAAAAAAAATTTTTTTTTTTATTTGTTACATTTGATACTCATATAACTATCTAATATTTAAAAAAAAGTTTTTTTGTTATGTGCTCGCTCATCAAGGCCTTTTATTAGATACCCATATTCGTGTTTCATTGAAAAGTTCGCTCCAATTTTGAATTACACGTGTGTAATGAGTTTTAATAAAAACATATACGGTCAGACGCCGGAAATATTTATATCATCATCATCATATCAGCCGCACGACACCCACTGCTGGGTATAGGCCTCCCCCAAGGATCTCCACGACGATCGGTCCTGCGCTGCCCGCAGCCAGTGGCTTCCCGCGACCAGTGGGGGTATTAAAACCTCTTAAAACCTGCCAGGTTTATGAATTGCTATAGTTACATCTCTTTCTCGCTGTATAGCGAATAAAAGAGATAGATTGATATCCAGTCAGAAAACTGCCAGGAATTAAGAGGTCATAATACGGCCCCAGGCCTCCTTCACTCGCTCAAAGTCGCGCGATAAGCACCTACCGCTAGCCGTGCCTACGAAAGCACAAGTGAACAGAGGGCCGCCACACGCCCGCCTGTTTAGCGCGCGGCATCTTACTGCCTTCGTAGGTATTGTCTCTATTATAATAGTCACAACGTCGAATCGATATTACTGTGCCGTGTACGGATGTCTAAATCAAAAAACCAATAAACAATTGTCGTTTTTCACATTATGATATATGCTACGTAGTTAATTTAAAAGAAGTCAACCCTAACGTTGCGTCGTCAGAAAAGGTAAGTAAGGTAAGGTAAGGTAAGCGATAGAAAGAGAGGCAACTACTAGGTGAATATAACTGTAGGCCATTAGCGCTGCGCGACCTGAATTGCACTTTATTGTGTCGGTGCAAAAGTCGCTATTTATTTAAATGACTTTTCGGCGTGCTGCTTCTGTACTTGTACTATTATTTATTCTGTGCTGCGACCTTCACCAGATCGTCGGTCCTACCCACGGAGCGTCGTCCGGTGCGCGGTCGCCATTCAAGAACCTTTCCGCCCCAACGGCCATCGGTTCTTCTCGCTAAATGTCCAGCCCACTACCACTTTAACTGAGCAATCCTTCGAGCGATGTCGGATACTTTAGTTTGCCTTCGGATCACCTCATTTCTGATTCAATCATGCAGGGAAACGCCAAGCATGGCTCATTCCACTGCACGCTAGGTGACCTTGAGCCTCTTTATGAGACCCATAGTTAGCGACCACGTTTCACTGCCGTAAGTCATCACTAGTAACAAACACTGTTCATAGACTTTTGTCTTGAGACACTGAGGTAAATCGGACACGAAGATTTTTCGGAGCTTCCCGAATGCTGCCCATCCGAGTTGGATTCGACGAGAGATCTCTTTCTCGAAGTTGGACTTACCCAACTGGACTGCCTGTCCTAGGTATACATAATGGTCAACAACTTCAAATGTAGTGTTCCTGAAATGAACTGGAGCGGGCACAACATGGGCATTCGACATGATTTTCGTCTTATCCATGTTCATCCTAAGACCCATTCTTTGGGTAGCACTTCGGAGATCTTCGAACATTGTGTTCAGGTCTTCCAAGGTCTCAGCCATAAGACCTATATCATCGGCAAAACGAAGGTGTGTTAGGTACTGGCCTGGCCATCAATGTTGATGCCGAGTCCTTTCCAGCCTAAGAGTTTAAAGATATCCTCCAATGTGGCTGTAAACAGTTTCAGAAAAATAACGTCTCCCTGTCTCACATCACGCTGCAGTTGGATAGGATTTGTGCTCTGGTTCTGTACTCGGACCGACATGGTGTCATTTATGTATAAATACCTCAACACCTCAATATACCTGTAGTCCTGGCACCTTTGAGAGACTGCAGCACCGCCCAGGTTTCAATCGAATCAAATCATAATCCACGAACGCCAAGCAAAGTGGCAGATTATTCTCCTCGGTCTTCTGTATAACCTGCCGCAGCGTATGGATGTGGTCTATGGTGGTCAAGCCTTTTCGGAACCCGGCTTGTTCGGAACCCGGGGGCTAATTGTCTAATTTTAAAAACCTATTGCAATCGCTTTCGTTTGACAGATGGATGTGACACATTGCTGCATTTCTTTGCTAAGTTTTTATTTGTGCCAAAAAGAAACTTCAATGGATTACATCCTGAAAGCGATTGCAATAGATTTTGAAGTTAGAAAACAGAAAGGCAGGCTTGTAATATTTATATGAAAAGCCATTATCATACGTTAGTAATGGATTCTCATACAAAAATTGCCGGAACGGTTTAGGTCTGTCCAGTGACACTGATTTAGCACTAAGAAAATGTCAAAATAATGTTCGAATTTCCAAGCATGTTTGAGAAAATAAATATACCTACATAAATTAATACAAAGAAACAAGCAAGCAAGTAAAATATTGTCTGTAGACTGAAAATGTAACATTGAAATTATAATAAATTTAGTTGCGACTGCAAAAACTGCCAGGTTGCAAACTGGAAAATCAATTAATATTTAAAGGGCATCATTTTAGCTACTAGGAGAACTTCCAAACTATATTAAACTAGCGACTCGCTTCGGCTTCGCATGGGACATGGGTGCAGTGCTGATACCAAGGCCTTAATAATCTATATCAATGCATGCAAAATGTATTTAAGGTACTTAATTGAATAAGGAATAATGCTGTATTGTTTAAAATCGCTTCGTAAATAAGCCATTATCTATATATATAAAAATGAATCCAGTTTCGCGTGGTCAAGCCATCACGCGTGAACGGACCGACCGATTTCACTAATTCTTTTTTTGTTGTGTTTGTTATTATCATTTGTGATGGTTGTTATGAAAGAAAAAAATAAGAAAATTTAAGAATACTTAAGTGAGTATAAATGTTCCTTGATACTTAACCACCATATAAAATTATTTTGGACATATAAACTTTTTTAATATGAAGTTTGACATAGAATTAAAATAATGCGTGCTGCAAATATCGTCAAAAAGGGTGTAAAAAAACAAACAGATGCTTCAGTCGGAGTTATTTTATTACGGAAATAAATGTAAAATAATTAATATATTATTTCTTACAAAAAGGATCTAAGAAAACTGAATTTCTTAGTGCTCATCACGGTTAGTTCAGAGCCACCACACCTAATATTAAATTGGTAAGTTTGGATAGACTAACATACACGTTACTAACATAACAAGTGATATATACTTGGTTATAAAGTTGTTGGGCTATAAGGTAAACGGGAACGTGACAGGAAAGGGGAAGGGGAACGGTAACGGGAATGGGACCTATAATATCTCTGAACCCAACTTTTCATTAATTATACAAATTCGAATTCAATATTCATAATTAAGACAGGACAACGTCTGTTGGGTCAGCTAGTTTCTCATAAAAAGAAAGGATAAAACTGGTATTTTGTGGGTTATCCCTAAGAGATAAACACATACCACCAAGAAGTTTTATGTGGACCTTTTTAAGGTGAAAAATACTGTAGTACATTTTTTGATTTATCTTGTAGGATTCAGCCAGCGTTTGCAATGTAAGCGAAAAAAAAGTGTTTATTTACGACACACATTAGAAACCTTTAAAATTATCAGTGTTTCTCTGCTATGTTATGCATGTATTATACATATAAACCTTTTTCTTGAATTACTCTATCTATTAAAAAAAACCGCATCAAAATCCGTTGCGTAGTTTTAAAGAACTAAGCATACATAGGGACAGACAGCGGGAAGCGTTTTGTTTTATACTAAGTAGTTATTTGGTTGGACTGCAAAAACTGCCAGGTTGCGAACTGGCAGACCAATTAATATTTAAAGGGGACCATTTTAGCTACTAGGAAAACTTGGTTTCATCCAGTAACTCGATGAGGTAAAATAGCACCCCCATGCGGCCCCTAAAAATGGTTGGACTGCGGAACCCTCCAAGAATTCGGTCGGCAGACATAATTATTTAGACTCTACTAATAGAGACTAAAAGCAACGAAAAGGTTTTGTTCAGTAACCACATGAGGTAAAATGATGGTCAAAAGTAGGTAGCACAGCTTTGCACCACCAAGGTTCCTCCAGGCTGAGCCCCGGCAGACCAACATTTTTCCTACCTATTTAAAGTCTACTTTTCGTGGAAGGTGATGATATTCAGTAACTCGATGGGGTAGGTAACCGTGCGGTGGCCGCCCGGTCTAATAGAAGGAAAATGTTTTTCTTTGTTCTGTGAACATTTCGGTCTACCACGCTAAGAGGTCTGGGGTTCGATTCCCGGCCAGGTAGAAATTGAAGTGATGAATTTTGATTTCATCACTTCGTGACGGGTCTATAAGTAGTAACATCAGTTATTAAGTACTACTGACTTCTACTTGTATACACGCTGAAATTTTAATCATTTGGTTCCCGCCGTGGGGTGGTTCCACTCATAATTACAAGCAACTTTTATTATGGGGCCAACTCTCTTGCTCGCAAAAAAAAATCAGCTGTTCCATACAAAAGTGCAGTACCTACTCGGCCTTAATGTATGGAACAGCTGATTTTTTTTGCAAGCAGGAGAGTTGGCCCCATAGTAAAAGTTGCTTGTAATCATGAGTGGAACCACCTCACGGCGGGAACCAAATGATTAAAATTTCAGCGTGTATAGAGGGCAGTGTTTAGCGCCTATATTACAAGCTTTGCTTAGTTTGGGGCTAGATGGCGCTGTGTGAAATTATCCAAGTATTTATTGTTATTTAATTCTCTGTTTAAAAGAGATCTCGCTTGCATTCGAACCACAACTCCCTCATCCACTGACTTGAATAGGGGAATCAAACGATTTTATTGAAATCCATGCGAGAAGTACCAGGTGCAACTCGCACCCTAATGATTTACGGTTTAAAATGAATCGGCTTACGGGTTACAATGGTGTAAAAAGAACATTATTTTAAAACATATAAAATTATCAAAAAAAAAACTAATTTAGGTATTGTATTGACAAAAATATACACTACTGAAGCTGTTTTATTATGTAGAGTAGAATTAAGTTGGGATATTTTAAATTGGGCGACTTGAAATAATAAGGGGATAATAAGGGAGATAAGAAGATCGGCCACGTTTTACGTGAATACTCTGTACCGACAGTTTACACTCCTGGCATAAAGGTCAACAACATATTGGGTACGCCGAAGGATGTCATACCATTACAAACACCTGGCGTGTACAAAATAGACTGCAGCTGTGGTAGGTGTTACATTGGTCAGACGAAACGAACTATCACTGAAAGAGTCCGTGAACACATCACAGCTGTAAAAAACCGCCAAATTAATAAATCAGCGATTGCAGAACATTTGCTGGAAAGTGGCACAAACCACTGGATCGAGTTTCATCGCACGCAGGTTCTTTCCACTGATCGCCATTTTTATTCACGAGTCGTACGTGCGATTGAAATTAAAAAACATCCAAATAACTTCAATCGGGAAGATGGCCACAAATTATCTGCAGTGTGGAATCCAGTAATTGCAAACGCACTACCTCTTTGTTCGCGCTCGGCTAACTACCAGAATACGGCTATGATACAGAATAGGGACACCGTTAGTATTGTGTGCGGCGGTAGTTGGAAAAACTGTTCGACGGTGGATGAAGATTCCACCGCAGAGGAGGAGGCGTAACACCGCAGCTCCAGTCAGCCCGTGACCACGGCCGATGCAACTCGGTTGAAACGTCGGGAAAAGGTTAGTTAAAAACGCGTTTATAACCTGTGTTTACTAATGTAATAAAATGCAACGCGAAAGTTTAAAAGTGTATAAAAATAATTTAGGTTAACAATGAAAATTCTAAATTAGTGACAAAAATACTGAGTTATATAGTTACCTACTATACCAAGTAGGTAACTATTTAACTGATTTAAGCTGTCCAACATGGTATTTTGTCATCTCGATTCATTTTTAAATAAAATATACACATCAACTTTGTCTAGGGATACAGGTGTTATTTTCATACAAACGAGGTAACTTTGAAGCCTTGGTTTTCTGCCAGGGATGTACCGTGCTGTAATCTGATGATGGCCATCCAAGGACTAAATGGAGTAGATTCAGATCGCTATACACACCCAACTGATCTGATCAGCATTCTAAAATATTAATGGGTCAGAGTTCTTAGTTTGAGGATTTCCATACATTTTCATGCTATTTTCGCGGTTTTTTTAAACATGTCCATTACGTTTTTAGAATGCTGGTCAAATCAATTGGGTGTGTATAGCGATCGGAATCTCCTCTATTCACTCCCTGGATAGCCGTCATCAGATCACAGCACAGTACATCCCTGGCAGAAAACCAAGGCTTCGAAGTTACCTCGTTTGTACGAAAATAACACCTGGTATCCCTAGACAAAGTTGATGTGTGTATCAGGGATTGGTTGCGGTTGTTAAATTTCGGTATGTTTTACGGTTAATATAGCGGTACCGAAATATTCTACCCTTACTTAGGATACCGATAAATTAAATTTCGGTATAAAACCACCGAAATATAGAGGTACCGAAATTACGGAACCTATGTTGAAGTACCGAAAAATTAAGGTATCGAAATATAAAGGAATAGTTTTAAATAGGTATGACGTCATACCGATATAAAAAGGTACCGCAATTTTCCGGTATATCTGTTTTTCGGTACCTCATCAAAGCGGTACCGCAATTTTTCATTACTCAACCCAAACCCAAATATAACGGTACCGTTATATTTGGGTTAGCTTAACCTCTTATAAAGGTTTCTATTATAAAGTGGAAAGCTGCGCAGAATAATGATCAGTAAGTAATTATTAAACCTGTTTGTAATACGCAGCGCTAGTGGACGGTCAACCAATCTGTGCCTGTGCTTTAAATAACGTTAAATATAAGTAATTTATCGCTGTATTAATAATTATGTATTAATCGCTGTATTAATAGCAGTAACAAAAATTGAACGCTAAAATTAAAGAAAAAAATTAAAAAAATTAAAAAAAGCTTTTTGGTTAAAGGTACTTACAAAATAAAAAACCGGTCACGAGCGAGTCGGACTCGCGCACCGAGGGTTCCGTACAATCATAAATATATTTGGATATGTTATTTTAGGACAGTCTTTAAAAAAGTAGGATAAACGGCAGACAGGTGGAAGGGCGAACAGGCGGACAGTTAATTTACAAATGCTGCTTATGGTGACTGAAAAACGTTTCAGCCACTCCACATTGCAAAATGTTTATATTACTAGTCCATCAGCTATTTTAATGTCCCCACTGCTGGGGCACAGGCCTTCCTTATGGGTGGATAAGGAGGACGGGCCATAACCCACCACGCGGGCCCAATGCGGATTGGTGGGTGTTAACGACTGCAAATGCAGCCGGGACCAACGGCTTAACGTGCCTTCCGAAGCACGGAGGAGCTCGAGATAATAAATTTTTGGTCACCCATCCCATGACCGAACCTTGCGAACGTTGCTTAACCTCCGCAATCGCTGGTCCAGGCGCTAAACCACTGCGCCACCGAGCTTCTCGTTATTATTATATTACTATATTACTAAGTAGGAACTTATTCTTCGTTTATTCGTACGGCAAATAGTAGGTAATTATATATTAGAACCAGCCACCAATTTATTATTGTAGTGTTAGGTTGCGCCATCTCTTGACCAATAGTGGAACTATTTTTGTCCCTTAGGTTAGCATGCTTAGGACAGCGCCATCTGTTGAGTGGTAGTGAAAATAAAAAAAAATTGTTTGTTTTTTGAATTTCTAAAAAAGTGTGTTATATTGAGACATCGTTTTATTTTTCCTGTAATCTTTACATAAACTACTATCACATAGAATTATTTCAGATTTTTCTCTTTGCAAACTTCGGAGATAAGGGGGGGGGGGGGAACGGTATTTTTTTTTACATTTTTCATCATAAGTCGAAAACTATGCAGCCTAAGAAAAAAGGAAAAATTGTTTTAAAATGTGCAAACAGCGCTCTTTTATATGATACCCCACATGCCCTAGTCACCTCACTTACAATTTTTTTTACCCTTTTCACTTTCAGTCCCTGTTGTAAAAAAATATTAATTTTATTATTTCTTTCTTATTTGCAAAATAGTTGGGCTAATGTCATCTTAAACTATCGCAAATTTCAAGTTGATACCATTAGTAGTTCTCGAGATATCCAGCTGTGACAGACAGACAGACTGAGTCACACCATAAGGGTTCCTTTTTTACCATTTTGGTACGGAACCCTAAAAACATAAATAATAATCAACAATGTTTTTAATAATTATAACAATCATATCTTCAGATAATATAGAGAATTAAAATTATTAATAATAGTAATAAGTCTTCTTGATTTTTTTATTACACATGTTAGTATTAAATTAATAGGTCTTTCTTATGCTAATAATAAAGCGGAATTCAATTATTATTGTCACATTTCAGAGCAGTATTTTGTCGAAGGTATGTTCCGTCGAAATAGAGATCCGTCGAACAAGTGCATTTCGAAGAAGGGTTCTGTCGAAGTAGTGTTATTCGAAATTGTGTGTCGAAATATCGTCCCCGTCGTGTCAAAATTAAATAACTAACACTTTTGGCAAAATTCATTTTTTCCGTTTTTTGTAAAGTAGAAAGTGTTACCTATATTTTGGTTTTTATCTCGTTGCGATATGATTGATATCTGCAAAGATATCTTCAGTTTAGTGAAACTATTGACCATATATTACAACAGTGTTTGTTGTAAAATTAACGTGGAAAAACTGAATAACTTTTAAATGAATTAAATAACTACAGCTAAGTGCGTCGCTAATACAAGAAAAAGTTAATAAGTAACATTATTTAATTCTTCCACAACTGCAGTGAGTTGTGGAGGAAACATTGCTACAAATTTTGGCTGTGGCAAAATTAAATAAATGCTCTTATTTAATTCTATATTAAATACGTTGTGATTGGACATAATTTTAATATCTATAAGTGCATTTAGTTCGTTTTGCCTATTTGGTACCGTGAATAAAAATAAAACAAGCAGAGTAAAAATTCATCATCATATCAGCCGCACGACACCCACTTCTGGGAATAGGCCTCCCCCAAGGATCTCCACGACGATCGGTCCTGCATTGCCTGCATCCAGCGGCTTCCCGCGAACTTCACCAGATCGTCGGTCCAACTTATGGGGGGCCTACCCATGGAGAGTCGTCCGGTGCGCGGTCACCATTAAATAACCTTTCCGCCCCAACGGCCATCGGTTCTTCTCGCTATGTGTCCCGCCCATTGCCGCTTCAGCTGAGCAATCCTTCGAGCGATGTCGGTTACGTTAGTTCTCCTGCGGATCACCTCATTTCTGATTCGACCACGCAGGGAAACGCCGACCATGGCTCTCTCCATTGCACGCTGGGTGACCTTGAGCCTCCTTATGAGACCCATAGTTAGCGACCACGTTTCACTGCCGTAAGTCTTCACTGCCGTAAGTCATCACTGGCAACACACACTGGTCATAGACTTTCGTCTTGAGACACTGAGGTAAATCGGACACGAAGATTTTTCAAAGCTTCCTGAATGCTGCCCATCCGAGTTGGATTCAACGAGAGATCTCTTTATCGAAGTTGGACTTACCTAACTGGACTGTCGGTCTTAAGTATACATAATGGTCAACAACTTCAAGTGTAGTGTTCCCAACATGAACTGGAGCAGGCACAAAATGGGCATTCGACATGGTTTTCGTCTTATCCATGTTCATCCTGAGAACCACTCTTTGGGAAGCACTACGGAGATCTTCGAGCATTGTGTTCAGGTCTTCCAAGGTTTCTGTCATAAGAACTATATCATTGGCAAAACGAAGGTACTGGCCATCAATTTTGATGCTGAGTCCTTTCCAGTCTAAGAGTTTAAAGTCCTCCAACGCAGCTGCGAACAGTTTCGGAGAAATAACATCTTCCTGTCTCACAACTCGGTGCAGTTGGATAGGATTTGTGCTCTAGTTTTGTACTCGGACCGACATGGTGGCATTTTTGTATAAATACCTCAACACCTCGATATACCTGTAGTCCACTTGACACCTTTGGAGAGACTGCAGCACCGCCCAGGTTTCAATCGAATCAAAGGCTTTCTCGTAGTCCACGAACGCCAAGCAAAGTGGCAGATTATACTCCTCGGTCTTCTGTATAACCTGCCGTAGCGTATGAATGTGGTCTATAGTGCTAAAGCCTTCTCGGAACCCGGCTTGTTCGGGAGGTTGGAAGTCGTCAAACCTGCGAGCGAGACGTTTCGTAAGGACTCTCGAAAACGACTTATAGACATGACTGAGAAGTGAGATGGGTCTGTAGTTCTTTAAGAGGGACTTGTAACCCCTTTCAAAGAACAAAATCACCTCACTTATGTTCCATGTCTTCAGCTTCTGCCCTCGACGATGACGGAATTGAAAAGCTTCCGGAGTTTTTAAGTATCGGCTTACCGCCCGCTCTCAGAAGTTCTTTAGTGATTCCGTCGTCACCCGCGGACTTGTTGTTTTTCCGCTATATAAGAGCCATACTAATCTCGTACAGGCTGACTTCTGAGATATCTTGGGTATAGTGTCGGGTATGCTTAGCTCTGGGGTCTTTAGCCTTGCTTTCAACAGGTGTCTGCGTGGAATATAACTGCCTATAGAAACTCTCGATCTCCCTCAGAACTTCAGGCTTTAATGAGATTATGCGTCCGTCGTCAGTTTTCAGCTTCATCATCTGGCTTTGCTCAATAGACAGATCTCTCGCAATCACTTTGGAGCTTTTATACCGCTCGATGGCCTCTTTAATACGATTCGTATTAAATTGGCGAAGGTAGCTCGTCAAAGACTTAGATATCTGCCTATTAAGCTGCCGATAACGATGAGCATCCGCTGAAATCTGGAGCCTCATTTCACGTCTCTGATCCATGAGTAGGAGTGTGTGGTCGGAGAGTTTCTTTAGCTTGGGACGACGGGTCTTAAAGAATTTGGACCCTACCGTACGGACAGTATCCACCACCATATTGTTTAGATCGTCCACATCTATGCTGTTCTCAAGGGCTTCGAAGCGGTTTTGGAGTTGGAGTTGAAAGCTCTCGGAGTTTTGAATATGGGCCGGCAATGGTCGGAGTGTTGATTTTATCAGTCGAGATCTTTCCAGCTTTATGCTGATGTTCAATGTGCCACGTACCAATCGGTGATTGCTCCCCGTCTTGACGGCGTTTATCACAGTGGCATCATTGAATATTTGGTTTTTCGTCGACATGATAAAATCTATCTCATTTCTGACCATACCGTCCGGACTGACCCAGGTCCACATCCGGCTTTCCAGGTTTCTGAAGAAGGAGTTCATCATAAAGAGGTTCTCCTTCTCCATAAAGTCGGCCAGCATCTGGCCTCTGGCATTACGTTGCCCAACTCCAAATTGCCCCACTCTCAGCTCATTACCGCATTGTTTCTCCAACTTTGCATTGAAGTCCCTATCACAACGGTGTAGTGGGTTTTGTAGCTATGCATGGCTTTAGTGATTTCCTCATACATAGCCTCCACTTCGTCATCTTGGTGCCTCGAGGTCGGTGCGTAAACCTGAATAACATTCAACGAATAGGTACCTTTTGGATATTCTGAGTTAGGTACGCCACCCTGATCGACACACTTCCGATGGTAATTGCGTTGTTGACAAGGGACTTGTGGATGATGAACCCGACACCACCTAGGTACTAGAGACCGTTGGTTGCCCTCCCGGTAGTATATAAAGTTACCGGAATTGAGGATTTTCGAGTCCTCTCCCTCTCTTCGGACTTCAGATAACCTAATATCGTCCCAGTGTAACTTACTTATAACTTCTTCCAACTCGACTAACTTCGTGTCGGTCCTCAGTGTGCGCATGTTATAGGTTGGGTGGTGCAGTTTTCATAATTGGTGTTAGCCGAGCCGCACCCAGGGATTCTTAGCACCCCCTGCCCCACCTTTACCATAGCCGCTACTGTAGCTAGGAATAGCGAGGCTGCCGGGGACTTGGGGCCGATTTAAGTAAAGCTATTTATATACATAGTTAGTAAATAATAAATAAATATAAATGTAGCTAGTAATTATTAAATAAAGCTATTTATTTAAACTTTAATTTTAATTATGTGGAAACCATACTTACCCATAAGCATGGCCATAAGTTTTATTTGCGTTGAATAAACATTTATTAAACAAGTACATTCTAGTATTATTAAACTTAATTTCTTGGTTGTGGCAAAACTTACTAAGTGACATACAAAAGCATTATAACTGCAACTTGTTTGTAAAATACGTTTGTGGCAAAACTAAATCATTACATTTTTATTTTTTTAATTTAAATTAATAGAAAGTAACATCATTGCAAAATATTTAATTAATAAAGATAAGTCTGTTGAATAACATATCAAAAGACCGACACTAAATCATCTTCACCTTAAAATTTTTATTTAAACTTATGATAAATGTATTTTTTGTAATAAAAACGAACTGTAATTTTAGCCTCGGTATAACATTAAAAATGAAACGAACATAAAAAATTTATTCAGAGCCCAAAGTGCACATGCGCGAACTTTCCCCCACTCCGTCGAAAAAAATCAAGATTAATGAAATGCCTCGTACTGTACTAAAATTATTTAACCTTTTTAGGGTTCCGTACCAAAATGGAGTCCGTTACGCCAGCAAGAAAGTAGCTTCTAGAGGGAAGCGAGTTTGATGAATAATTTGTGCGCAATTCGGTGTAAATGTGCGCCAAATAAAAAAATTGTGGGCCTTATAGTTTTGGAATAAAACGGGAAAAACGAATTCTGCTGGGGTAACGGTACTCCAGCAAGAAGATTCTAAACTAATGATCGGAGAGAAATAAAAGATATATGGGCGGGTAGCTTGATACTAGCAAGAAATGTGCGCCAAATATATAATTTGTGGGCCTTATAGTTTTGGAGATATTTGATTTCCTGCTGGCGTAACGTTTTGCCAGATCCCAGATCTCGGAAACTACTAAATGTGCGATCTTACAGTAAACATATAGAAGTAGCCCCTAATTTGTGCTATTGGTGCGGTAGAAAACATTTCAAAAATATTCACAAATTTTGAAGTAATCGGGCATTTTCTGAAAACAGAAAAAAATATCTAGCGCCTAAACTACCACATAAATAAAGAAACTAAAAACGGTGTTCTATTTTTCTTATTATTTCTCATTATCATAAAAATTTTGAAAACCGCACACATACACGTTTTTGAATAATACCCACATGGAGGTGAGACCGACCATGTCATGACTTTGACGGTCAGCAGGATAAAAATATCAGAGATTATTTAGATCTTGGCCCAATGAATAATCTGTGCGGTTAATGAAGTACATGCTCTGAAATTTTCAGCTTCAAATTCTTCGTATTAAAGGAAATATCAATTAAAATCCAAAACAACTCTCAGTATTCCGATTAACCGACCAAATTCGATAGACCACAAAAAAGCGACGCGTTCATACATATTGATGACCTTCTTTAATGTGTCGTATTATACAGAAAAATTGTTTGTACAGTCGCGTTCATAACTTCTTATTGGCAAATGTGGGTAAATAGTGTTTTAACATTTAAATGGTTAGTTAGAGCCTGCATTTATACCAATACAATGTGGCGTTGATCTGTTACATTACACCTAGATTATATATTTTGCGGACGGCACTCTTCGAACACGTGACTTTGAAACCAGCTAAATTTCTTAAGTAGTAACTTAAGAAATTTAGCTGGTTTCAAAGTCACGTGTTCGACTATCTGTGTGTCGTATCGTGTACTAGAAGATCTGTTTACTTCTTAGTAAAATATACCAGAATCATTGTTGTCTAAACATCAATAGCATAGCTGTTTTTATTTTCAATAACAGAAAACAACTACCTAGCTGTCTTAGGTAGGTATATGTTTATAACTTCATTCGAACCGGAAAGAAGTACTAAAATCAGTTAAACGGGCACTTCACTCGCGTATTATTATTAAGGTAGGTATTTAGTTTTGGTGTAACAAGTAGGTATTTATTGTAATAACATTTTATTAAGGTACCTAAGTACTTATTTAAAATGCAATTAATTTTACAACAGAAGATAGTGACCAACTTCATAGCGCTTGTGCTATAAAACGACGTTTTTTAATTTGTAACATTTTATCTTTTCCATAGAGACCACTGACGTCCATTATACAACTTGTATAATGGACGTCAGAGGGCCTAGTACTAGTTGTGTTTCTCACCTCACTTTACGAATAGTATCGAGTGAAAGAGAGGAAATCATGCGAGTGAGTGAACGAGTGAAAGAATGAAAACGATAGTTAACTATTCGTAAAGTGAAGTGAGAACAAAAAACCAACTCGTACTAGGCCCTCTGTGAAGAGACCTACATCCATGTAGAAGTTGCATGCAAGGGATCACTGTCTATTGTCAATTTAATGGCATTGTAGGTACATTAAGTACCTAGTTAGGTATAACAAAAAAAAAACGAAATAAAATTACAAAACATCCTTTATTTTTTTACTAAAATAATGTTAAAATGGTTAAAATTCTTTCAATTCAAGTAAAAAATGAAATGTAACAGAAATAACTTCATTCGTTATTTAAATAAAAGCACTCACTCAAATCACTTTTTCACTTAAATGTACGTAGACGTGACGTGTACAATCCTGTTCGACAACAAAGTTAAGGAGGTCATCAATATGTATGAACGCGTCGCTTTTTTGTGGTCTATCGAATTTGGTCGGTTAATAGGAATACTGACAGTTGTTTTGGATTTTAATTGATATTTCCTTTAATACGAAGAATTTGAAGCTGAAAATTTCAGAGCATGTACTTCATTAACCGCACAGATTATTCATTGGGCCAGGATCTAAATAATCTCTCATATTTTTATCCTGCTGACAGTCAAAGTCATGACATGGTCGGTCTCACCTTCATGTGGGTATTATTCAAAAACGTGTATGTGTGCGGTTTTCAAAATTTTTATGGTAATAAGAAATAATAAGAAGAATAGAACACCGTTTTTAGTTTCTTTATTTATGTGGTAGTTTAGGCGCTAGAATTTTTTTGCTGTTTTCAGAAAATGCCCGATTACTTCAAAATTTGTGAATATTTTTGAAATGTTTTCTACCGCACAAATAGCACAAATTAGGGGCTACTTCTATAGGTTTACTGTACGATCGCACATTTAGTAGTTTCCGATATCTGGGATCCGGCAAAACATTACGCCAGCAGGAAATCAAATATCTCCAAAACTATAAGGCCCACAAATTATATATTTGGCGCACATTTCTTGCTAGTATCAAGCTACCCGCCCATATATCTTTTATTTCTCTCCGATCATTAGTTTAGAATCTTCCTGCTGGAGTACCGTTACCCCAGCAGAATTCGTTTTTCCCGTTTTATTCCAAAACTATAAGGCCCACAAATTGCGCACAAATTATTCATCAAACTCGCTTCCCTCTAGAAGCTACTTTCTTGCTGGCGTAACGGACTCACCAAAATGGTAAAAAAAAGGAACCCTTATGGTGTGACTCAGTCTGTCTGTCTGTCACAGCTGGATATCTCGAAAACTACTAATGGTATCAACTTGAAATTTAGAATAGTTTAAGATGATATTTGTCCAACTATTTTGCAAATAAGAAAGAAAAAAAAATAATTTTTTTTGAAGTGAGGTGGCTAGGTAATGTGGGGTATCATATGAAAGAGCGCTGTTTGCACATTATAAAACATTTTTTTCCTTTTTTTTTAGGACGCATAGTTTTCGACTTATGATGAAAAATGTAAAAAAAAACCGTCCCTCCCCTTATCTCCGAAGTTTGCAAAGAGAAAAATCTGAAATAATTCTATGTGATAGTAGTTTATGTAAAGATTACAGGAAAAACAAAACGATGCCTCAATATAACACAATTTTTTAGAAATTCAAAAAACAAACATAAAAAATATTAGTGCCACTACCAGTCAACAGATGGCGCTGACCTAAGAAGAAAAAAATAGTTCCACTATTGGTCAAGAGATGACCTAATACTACAATAATAATTGGTGGCTGGTTCTAAAATTATTACCTACGACTGTCATTCTGAATTTCGACAGTCAATTATTTCGACAGGGTCTGAATTTCTAAAAACAATAGTGCAACTACTCACTGCTTTGACAGAACATATTTCGACACACACTACTTCGAATAACACTACTTCGACGGAACATACCTTCGAAAAAATACTACTCTGAAATGTGACTTTTTGGTTTAAGGTACTTACAAAATAAAAACATAAATAATAATCAACTATGTTTTTAATAATTATAACAATCATATCTTCAGATAATATAGAGAATTTAAATTATTAATAACAGTAATAAGTCTTCTTGATTTTTTTATTACACATGTTAGTATTAATAGGTTTTTCTTATGCTAATAATAAAGTGGAATTCAATTAATATTGTCACATTTCAGAGCAGTATTTTGTCGAAGGTATGTTCCGTCGAAATAGAGATCCGTCGAACAAGTGCATTTCGAAGAAGGGTTCTGTCGAAGTAGTGTTATTCGAAGTTGTGTGTGTCGAAATCGAAATATGTTCTGACGAAGCAGTGAGTAGTCGCACTATTGTTTTTTCGAAATTCACCCTGTCGAAAATTCGAAATAATTGATTGTCGAAATTCAGAATGGTCATTACCTACTATCTGCCGTACGAATAAAGAAAAATAAGTTCCTACTTAGAATAACCAATAATATTGCTTAGCAATATTATTCCTTACGTTTAATTCATGAACGCCCGAGCGGCCTCCTGGTCCCGGATAACAATGGAATATCTATTGTGTCTCTTTTTCCGGGCGTTGAAAGGTTAAATCGATAACATTTCATCAGTTTGTGGAGTGGCTGAAACGTTTTTCAGTCACCATAAGCAGCTGTGGTTAAGATTTGTAAATTAACTGTCCGCCTGTTCGCCCTTCCACCTGTCCGCCGTCTATCCTACTTTTTAAAGACTATAGGTACTAAAGTAACATATCAAAATATATTCATGATTGTACGGAACCCTCGGTGCGCGAGTCCGACTCACTCTTGACCGCTTTTTTTAATTAAGAATACCTACCTATTCCCGGAAAATTAGAGTGGTGAGACACAAAAGATTTCCCATTATAGAGCGGCCCGATCGGGCCGCTCAGGGATTGAAAGATTAAGAATAACTATTTTAAGTGACGTGGGTTTTTTTTATTTTTTTATTTTGCTTTTTATTTTAAACTTTTTAAATAATTCATACTTTATCTATTTAATAACCGCTTCCAAATCGGTCAAACCGATTTATATACATAGGTATAGATAAACATACAGATTTGTTTCCATAATATTTTTTTTCTTTCTTACATTAATTTTTATTTAAACTTATGATAAATGTATTTTTTGTAATAAAAACGAACTGTAATTTTAGCCTCGGTATAACATTAAAAATGAAAAGAACATAAAAAAATTATTCAGAGCCCAAAGTGCACATACGCGAACTTTCCCCCACTCCGTCGAAAAAAATTCAAGATTAATAAAATGCCTCGTACTGTACTTAAGTGTACACTGTACACCGGAGTCTCTCTCTACCGTCTGTACCTACTCGCGAAATGCACGGAACTTGTCGGTTCGTGTTCAATACAGTGCATTTCGGTACCGAAATAAAATAACGGTTAAATAGCGGTACCTCAAAATAAGGGTTGTCATATTTCGGTACCAATATTGAGGTACCGAAAAATTAAGGTATCAAAATTCGAAGGAATAGTTTTTAATGGGTATGACGTCATACCGATAAATAAAGGTACCGAAAAATTAAGGTATCAAAATATGAAGGGACAGTTGTTTTAATAGGTATGACGTCATACCGATAAATAAAGGTACCGAAAAATTAAGGTATCAAAATAATGAAGGAACCGTTTTTAATAGGTATGACGTCATACCGATAAATAAAAGTACCGTAATTTTCCGGTAAACCAGTCCCTGGTGTGTATATGCCAAATTTTAAATGTTTTGTGTGCCCTAAAGTTGTTGCCCAAATGGTAATTTGGTCGCCCGTTCTGAATAACTAGTTACTCAATTTGTATTTTATAGTCACCCATTTTCTTAATTTTTATTCGCCCTCAGTCCGTCGCCCACTGCCCATTTGCGAGAATATCCACGACGACGGTCGATCAGTTGACATACATATTATTTTTTCTCATTCTTGTCTTACATAAGTTTCAGTGGTCTTGAATTTGTATGTATCGGTACTCCATCGTTTAATAGTATTTCAGTACGCTATATTCAGTATTTTTGATACCCAAATTGGGAATTTATTGTTACCTGATTAAATACTACCCAATAAGTTTATGCTTGCCGTTTGGCCACCGTCATCACCGAGAAAGAGATAATTGCACGTGATTGCGACGGCGGACAACTAACAGGTTGGCCCTGCTCTAACAAAAAAAATATCTAAATACATGTACTATGGGCAACAGCGTCGCTTAACCAGTTTGCAACAAAATTCGTGTGCGCGCGTATCGCCTCTGCACGAACTAATCGTATGTGACAGCGGGCGCGGCGTGCAAGCGATTTTAACCTTATGCGACGCTGTTGCCCATGGTACATGTCTAAGTCATTTCTAAAGTGTATCTACACGAGTGGCGACTCTAAATAGTCTTGTGCCAATCTTGAGGTTGAAACCTAAGTATGATAACAATGGCCACGTCTAATGTACGCCCATCACGTCATCTTGAACTCAATAAAAATCTCGGAACGGTGACGTGACGGTGACGACAGCGGTGGACAAACGGCTTGATCCAAACTAACTTTTAGCAAAACTCAATAGAACACCCATTTTGGGCTAATAAGCAAGAGTTTCGTACCCAAGACATCAATTTGGTCCACGTAAAGCCCTCAATTGCAATCACAGTGGTCGTTAACGCCCACCTATTCACGTTTGGTCAATGTGTCGGTTTTACGACACTTACTTCTAATGTTATTGGGACTTAGAGTAAGGACATGGGTGTAAACAGAAAACGACTAAGTAATAGAGATGATTATTACATGTGAAAGAACAAGTTCTTGTTATATCCTTAAAGTTTATTTGTTTTTTTTTCTTTGTTACGCCTTCACATCTTAAGTATTGTATCGTTTCATTTGAATCCGAACTTCTAGATCCAGAATTAGTCGTAGATTGAATCCTCACATTAACTGACATAATGAATAATCCTTAGGTTTCACAAAAAGCTGATTTGTTGCTATTGTGTTTCTTTTGTAAGACTATATATTTTTATTTTTATTTATTATTGTATATTTAGTTAAAAAAGCAAGATTGTATATTTGACAATCATATTGGTCAGAATAGTAGTTTCACTTCAAATAATTTATAATAATTAATTTACTACCATAAAAAATCTCCTTATTATGATTCCAATATAAAATAAAGTGCAAAATGTTTCATAACCTATTGTCACCGTCTTAGGGGTTTTTCTAAGAATTTCTGTGTATCTTTATTTATATCTTTATCATGAGGTATGGTTATGGTTGCCTAGTGGTTGCCTAAATAATTATTCTTCTGAACACGAATTTCTTTATACATAATTATTTCTTGGAGTTAGTAACAAAGTTAAAGTCAAAATATCTTTATTCAAATAAGTTTAATAATTCAGCACTTTTGAATCGTCTATCTATACACACTGATTGAACACCAATTGAAACCCCTGATTTAATAAAGGCTAATCTCAGTTTATTCGATAAATGGACATTTAAAACTTTTCAACCAAGAAAGAAAGAACCACCAAATCTTTTCTCGCAAAGGTAGTCAAAGCCCCGAAAAAATATTAATCAAACGACAGGACTCAAATACTTCTTGAAATACTTTCAAGACAGGCCTTCCCTAATGGACGAGACGAGGTTAAATAAAAATAGTAGGAAAAAACTTGATAAAAGGCCGAAGGGTTGCCCCTTATAAACGTGAGATCAAAGAAAAAAACTGTCCAACCGTAGAAACTCGAAAGAAAGGTCTAAACTCATAAGGAATTCGACGTCCGTATAAATTGTATTAAGTTTAGTGAGAGTTGGAAACGGACAAGCGTGAGTTTCACAGTTTGCACATTATCTGTATTGAAGAAAATGAAGTTTAGGTACTGCCAAATTTTGAAGTTGATTTTATATGATTGTAACCGTCAAATGCTACCAACACCTAGAAAAATTTCGTGGGCGTATTTTTATTATATACAGGGTCATTCTAAACTTACTATCCAAATACCAAGAATGTGTCCAGTCCATGAAACTAAACAACTTTCTTCAAGAAACATGTGTTGAATTTCGCCACAAAATGTTGATCACCTACACTAAATTGATCACGTGATCTCTTTGATTTTTATGGATAGTCGTTTTTTTTACATATTTGGCCCTGTGTTCCTTAGAGAAAGTTGTTCAGTTTTATCCTCAAAATTTGAATGGTGCATACAAAATAACCCTGTATACGTAATGTGAATCGCTGATCTGCTGATATGATATAGGTATTACAAGTATATTACATTAATTTATTACCAAATCATAAGATAAAATTAAACAAACAATTTCTTAGATAAGATAAATAATTAATTTTTAGTAAAATAAATGAGTTCGATGCCTTTTATAGTATATTGTTTTAAATAAATTTAAAAATAAAAAGGTACATGGTGAAAATCCCGATATAGTATATTTTAATAGCCTTTTATAGTGTATAACATACGTAAAAAAGTGAAACTAGGTCCTATACTTAAGAAATAATTTGATAATGTTCTCACTAAATGATTTACTATCGCACAGCTCAAACCACTGGGCGGATTGGCATGAAATTTATAAAAAGGATTATTTTTTCAAAGTTCCCACGGGTTTAGAGATTTCACGCGAGCTAAGTCTTGGGTGGAAGCAAGTGCAATTGTTATATTTTTGTATGTTTATTAAAACCGGACAATATCAAACAGTTATTAAGTCATGAAAAAACTCATGAGTAGTACGTTCAGAACAATAAAATATTATTTAGAAAATAGTTCCTAATCATTTATCCACTTGAGTGAATACATTTGGAAGTTTTATTGAATAGCTGCTGGTCTCGTTTATAATATCGACATATTGTGGAGATTTTCTTCAACCCGTTTTATGTGAGAATCGTATTCAATATCGGTAAATGCGGGAAAATCCTTCTCAAAACGTCTTATTTTACCTGTTGGTTTCACGAGTTAGGACCGGAGAGGGATCGCCTAAGTAGGGTCTAAGCTAGGAATTAAGTTTTATATGACAACTTGAGCCGGAGACGTTTAACTTTACGGATTCAGTAAGTAATTGATTTCATATCTTTCCGATAAATTCTACCTTTCAAGACCTAACAGGAATATAAAGCAAACACTCAGTTACCATATAAAGACAAGTCAAATAAATTTCCTCAATCGAATTTGAACGAAATAGTTTAATAAAACACTTTTAACGGGTAATAACGTGGTTTTATTGAAAGTACTTTGGTAATTGGTATTTGGTTTGACTTTTGATTTTCCCGACGTTTCGGCATCTTTGCAGCTGCCGTGGTCAGAATTATTAAAGTACTTTCAATAAAACCGCGCTAGTATCCGCTAAAAGTGTTTTATTTTCATGTCTAGTGAGCGCGTAAGCTTGTGAGCTGAATAAATAGTTTAATATCCTATTGGTTTAATCAAAATTTGAGATACGAGTAGTTTCGGATAACCCAATGTTTGACTTATAATTATTACATAATGTTAAATTGCATGTTAACAACAAATAATTTTTCATTCAAATTATTGTAAGTATTTGAAAGACTGATTTAGAATTGTGCCAATTTATTCCACTCACTGCGACACTAGCTAGCCTAACTGTTTATGTATTAACAAAAGAATTTTATGTTCGAAAATTTGATATTGTAGTACCTACCTACTCATTTTACGAGTATATTCCGTCGATTTTAGGGAATCACTATGCTAAAATATGTAACGCTTACTCCACTAAGTTTCGTGTGATAAATGATCGTTTTAGCCTTAAAATCAGGAAAATCTGTGTTCCACAAAATGGCAGTGTTCATTTCCTTTAATATTATCACCAGCTCGGATCTTAGCTGTCTCATTTGCGTATCTGGAGTTTTTCGCCGAAACGTCTCTTTTGAATTTATTGGATTTCAACGCTTTCATTTGAAAGTGCTCCAGTTACAGAAAATGAATGGAAACTCAACTTTTGAATAATCTGCTGAAATTTTTATGATGAACTTTTATATCACATGTGACCAAAAGCATAAATTACACGCAATAATTCGTAATGACTCCATACAGCTCACAAATGCACAATACAAAATTATAATCATCTTTTGCTGTCTGTCATCTTCTCCAAATGTTGAGACTGGGTTTTTATCATATCTGAATCTTTATAAACATTTTGTACATTGTAATTTTTACTTATTTCTTATGAGCACGTTTTTTTGAGAATTCTCAATCACTACATAGTATAAAACAAAGTCGCTTCCCGCTGTCTGTCCCTATGTATGCTTAGATTTTTAAAACTACGCAACAGATTTTGATGCGGTTTTTTTTAATAGTTATAATGATTCAAGAGTAAGGTTTAATAATACATGGTGTCAAATTCCACACTACACCGAAGCGAAGCGAGGGCGAGTCGCTAGTATGTGTTAAATCACAAATGTAAGTAGAATGTTTTAAGTCGATAGCATACACAAGAGGGATTGTAATCGGATTCTCTACAGAATAAGACGTGTGTGAAACCATATGGGGTCTACACAAAGGATTCTTGCAAGCATACATGAAGAAACATGTCTGAGGATTTTCTTCGGCGAATGTAAATTAAGCCCCGTTAAAAATAAAATGTAATTGTTTCAAAATGTTGTACAGAAATGTTACTAAAATCTGATTACGAGAATTGTGTTTTGTTAAGGTTGTAGGTAAGTCAGTTAAAACATTTTAATTAAGACCATTAATTCACGCCAAAAATTGCATTCAAGTTACTGAACAAGTGTTGTAGTTGTTTTGTTAACAAAGTATTAAAATGTTGAACCATTATTAAGAGACTGTTTAAATTAAATTAAATGAAATCGGGTTAACGCATCTGTCAGTGCCTTTATAAAATTGGTTGTTAAAAAATTAAAAATTAATCTTGCTTTGCGCAAAGAATTCGTCATTATGTCAACGTAGGCACGGCTTAATCTGGCGCAACACGTTTTTAAGCAACTTAAAACTGTCAGCTTAATCCCTTGATGATCCAGTTTCCCGAATATTTTGTATTACAGAATATAAACTACGTTGAAGCCATAAAAGCAGCGGCACTGACAGTTGTATAATAATGAGGGCTTTTCAAAATGACGAAAAACTGTAGGCTCGATAGATGGCGTTGATAAAAATGTAAGTGTCAATGTCATTTTTTTACTAAATTTCGAAGAGTACTTAGGTAGGCAGGCAGATGGAACCAGCCAGCGAGCGCTTACTTGCCTTTTTGGTACAGGCCGTTTATTTTTATAAACCCAATTTTGACACTTCTTTTTCTATCAACATCCATTTATTGAGGCAAATAGTTAATATTTTAATTTTTTAAATGTCACTTTGAAAAGACCTCATTTGAAGTTGACGTTTGAGTAGTGTTACGAAAATTTAACATGCGCCTACAAAATTTGTTCCCAGTAGTTGGGTAGGTTAGTTACCTATACATACTGGAATCAAATGGTGTAGGCGCATCGCATATTCGTAACTCCTCAAACGTCAACTTCATACCTATGCATTTTTTCTAAACTTTGAATGCATAACGAATTATTTTCAAAAACAAAATGAAGTCTTCCTTCAATAAAATTTCCTATCTTCAATATTTAAGGTACTTTCCCTCCGTGTGGCAAAGTTTTGGGCTACTCAGTGTATTCGTTTGGTCAAACAGACTAAAAAACAAACTTCGCTAGCTAAAAATATAATAATATAACTGTGGTAGGTATTGCTTTCCGCCGTGCTCGTGGCCACACTTCGTGGATTATTCGGCCATCGTCGGCTCGTCCACGAGCTCATAATATATTGTTCCTTTTCCTCGAAACTTAATCCTCGGCGTAAAAAACGTTCCTTCTGAGTTGTTACGTCATAATTTCTGCGAAACAACGGCCCGGAAATTATGCAGAAGAACATTTTTGGCGCTCTTTATTATAAAATTGCCGCTTTGTATGATGATTTTTATAGAAGTTGCATTTTCTAAACGATAATGTAACAAAACCTTTATATTCACTTAAGTGTGGAGAATACACACACAGGCTGTCTGGTAACTGGTGTCTGGCCCTTATAAAGCCAAAATATCTGGGCGACCGAGCTTTGCTCCGTTATTTTTATCACCTAAACACCACCATATTACAATAAATAGTAATTTCTTGTAATATGGTGGTGTTTAGGTGATAAAAGTGATAAGATTATTAAAAGATTATGTTGATACATTGTTATCTCAAACATTAACTACTTTTTTTTAAACTTGTCTAAAAACAATAAAAATTTAAAAATTATATACAAACTTGAACATATAAAAAAAAACAAAATTAAGTCACCGAGTGGGATTCGAACCCGTAACACTCGTTTCTTGCCGTCCGCCGCTGCCTTAACCCACTAGACCAGACGGACAGTGCCCGGCAGAACGAAATGACTCGAAAACACGCGTTTTTCCAAACATAAGACTAATCTAGATCGATTGTTTACCCCCAAAAACCCCCATAAACCAAATTTCAGCGAAATCGTCAGAGCCGTTTTCGAGATCACATAAATAAATTTATATATAAATATTATACAAGAATTGGTCGTTTAATTATAGGTATAAGATAAGGTAGATCTATAAAGTATCATGCATACAACCCCAGAAAATGAGCGATTTTCTGACAGCTGATAATTTTAGTATAATTATTTTAGGTCGATAGATGCCGCTATTCAACTAGGTAGTATTTTTTTAAATTATAGGGTCAGAGAAAAGTTCTTCGGAACACGCCAACGGACAACCAAAGCACAACGCAACAAACCACATACTTACAAACGTGTGATAAAAATGTAATAGGGATGATGACTAATGAATAAAATAACGAAATACTAATAAAAATCGTAAACATATTAAACTTTTAGAGTAGCTTGTATACCTCTTGGTTTTATATATTGCGTATTATTTGTTTTATGACACTTCAAAGTGGATTTAATTATTCCGTAAAATGTATAGCAAATTTGTCTAAGAAACCATCATTTAAATAGGTATTGTGTTTATCAAAATGGTTTCAGCTGCCGAACAAATTTCTTCCGCGTTGCATACAAACGCCTGTCCACGAACAATGTGGTCAACACTTTGATGACAAACTAGACAAGAAAACAACAAAAACAACTTAACTTTGTAATAACATTACATTTTTAGGGTTCCGTACCTTAAAAGGAAAAAACGGAACCCTTATAGGATCACTTTGTTGTCCGTCTGTCTGTCCGTCCGTCCGTCTGTCTGTCAAGACCCTTTATCTCGAGAACGCGCGGAGGTGTCTAGTTGAAATTTAAACTATACTAAGTTCTACGGTCCCTTGAAGCTGTAAAAATATCAAACTTCTAAATTTACGTGAAAAAAAGATACTGCCGTTTAGGGCGCAAAAAACGCATTTTCGATACTCTCAAAGGAATCAAAATTCAAATCCCGTTGACCTAGAACTATGAAATTTGGCAAGTAATAGCGTCATAAACTACACTTACAGGAATAAATCTGAAAACTGTATATTTGTAATTAAATCATAAAAAATATAGTCATTAAAATACGTAATTAAATCATCGAGTGAAACAACGGTATGCGCGGTCATAGTTTACCTTCTTATTGACGTTTGTGATAATAGCGCCACTAATTATTTTTAAAATATCAATATTTATTATTTTTTATTAATTAGACCCTTTTAAATATTGTTACAGTTAATTACTTTTAAAAATATGTATAGATATATATAATGTTAATGTTTGTATAGATTATACATTTTTTTTATGATTTCATTATTATTATATTGCTTGGGATAGCCTGGACGGCCAAACGCATAAATATATCTATCCTAACTCAATTAAATGTCAAGACTCGGCTTTACACTATTTGATTACATCGCGTACTTTCATACTTTGGCCACATAATGCGAAGAGGAGATAAAAGTTTCGAAAGGCTTGTCGTAGTTGGTGGAATAGAAGGCAAGAGAGCCCGAGGTTGTTCGCCAACCAGATGGTCTGACCAAGTAAGAGTAGCAACCTCAAGCAAATTCTATCAAGCAGTGAGAGCAACCATGGACCGAGACCGATAGAGGCAAATCGTAAAAGCAGCCGATGATCACAATCCTCAGTTATGAGGGAACGATTAAGAGAGAGATTATTATGTTAAACCTGTTAACATTCCTTGTTGTGAGTAATATATTATTGAAAAATTTAAAAATGTCGTATGCAGCACTCAACTTGCTATTTGAATTTGTTATTGTTATATTTTTTCAATGATTGTACATCAAGTTGTTAACTAGTTATCGTTCATACTTAGTTTAATATAAGTATTAGATTAGGACCTGTTTCACAGAATCCGATTAAGTTAAAATTAAAATAAGTACGAATAATTCTTAAAAATGTTATTCCATCTTAAAATTAAACCAGAAGTTATTAGTGCCTAACCACAGACTGTGAAACAGAATATCAATGTAATATCGTCTAGTCCTGAGAGTGGCTCATTAAGTAACAAAATATGATATAATAGATTATTTTCAGGCACTATAGGTCTATATCTGTAATCACATTTACAATGTTATTATCATGTATACATGACTGTTTGTTGCCTTGAATAAATAAAAAAAAAAAAAAACCTCTTTTGTAACGAATCGTAATAAAAGATAAACGGTCCATCGGCTGTTACTGAATTAAAACATAAATTACACAATGGCGACATCCACTGATTGCACCGCTTGTTAAATGTTTTTATACAAAAGTTCTTCAATATGTCGCTTGTTGCATACGTTTGTATCATTTTACTTTGTCAGTGTATTTTTAAAGTAGGTGTTTATCGGTGCCTCATTTAAAAATATGTTGTTAAATGAGCTTAAAGAAGTCGAGCTATCTCACTTAAAATATGAACAAGCTCAATTTGTTTCCTTTAAAAATATAAAAAGTCGTGACGAAAAAAATGTATGTGCTCACACATAACACAAGTACTTTAGCTACTTATTACTTTGGGATCGGAGCAATGTTTGTGGTGTTTTCTAATAAGTACCTATAAAAAGCAGTTTAAAAACTAAAACCCAACTAAAAATTGCGTTTTAAAAAGTACGAAACAAGAAAAATATCGTTTCCGAAATTAAAAAAAAAAGGATAACCGTGTCGCATACCACTTTGTCCTAGACACGTACGACTATAGTCAGTAGGTGGCATGCGATTACAGTTATCCTTTGTATTATATTCCGAACTCAAATATTTTCTTGTTTCGTACTTTTTAGACCACGATTTTTCCGTCGTTGGGCTTTAGTTTTTAAACTTCTTTTTTATTTTAATTATTTTGGGTAAAGATGAACAGACGAACATTCAAACATATATTACCGGTTAAAATCACAACACTCTTTTTTGCTTCGCCATAGTCGGGTAAAAATGGCTATGAACTAAATTATATCAACAATGTCTCAGCGCTGTATTCTGTATGGACGCAATTAATATATCAAAGTTCAACATGAAATAAACGTACCCTTTCAAAGCAAAGTATCGCATTAACGAAATGTAGGTCACACGAAATACACTATAACATGGAATATGAAAAGGGTTCATTAGCTATGCATTCAGATATTCCAAAATGGTTCCATTGGTAATCACGAATGACCTCGAGATTGAAAAGTAGTACAAACTATTTCCTTTTAATAATTTTGCGTATGAAAATTGTTATTGGAATATGAGGGCTTTTTATATTGGTGGTCGATTTTGTACCTTTATTAAATGTAAGTTTATGGTGGTCATGTTGTTTATTTTACACGTTTTTGCCTTTATATGACAGTTTATTAATGTTTTTTATTTTAACATTTTAATATTAATACCAAAGTCATATTGAACGGGTGACTAATATTAACAGATATTAATATCCCACCAAAATCATTTTCATGAATAATGTTGCCAAGACCTCGCACTGTCAAAAAGTTATCAGACCTCATGTAGAGCCAAGCTTCTAACTCTACGCGCCTTAACTCTGCACTGCAAGCCCTAACTCCAAAACCTCTACACCTTAGTCAAAATATGTGGCTTGGCCGTTTCGTTACTACAAGAACTATTGTTTATTAGAAAGGTTTCCATGTAGCAAAATGGCCAAGCCACATATTTTGACTAAGGTGTAGAGTTTTTGAAGTGAGGGCTTGCAAAATTAAGGCGTGTAGAGTTAGATGCTTGGCTCTACATGAGGTCTGATAACTTTTTGACAGTGCGAGGTCTTGGCAACATTATTCATGAAAATGATTTTGGTGAGATTTCTCTTCTTTTTGTAAGTAACTATCCTTAAAGCGAAAAAGCAAGGTGGGGTCAGAATTGTGTTCTAAAATCGTGTGAAATTCGATCACCATCAACCAGCGTACTTGTACTGTTATTTATTTTACGCTGTGGTAGAACTCATTAATTTATGCTGTGATATTATTTTACTCTTTAACGCAGAATGTGACAGTACAAAAAACAAAATAGAGTCTGCGCGAATTTTGCGCCATGAAAGAAGTAGTTTTGATATGAACACAAATTCTATTTTATGACTCCTTTTTTTCATTACTTTAACAGTGATTTACTAAAGCTTAAAAATAATTACTAAATATTTTAAGATTTTCAGATTCATATGTCTCATTTTTTTAGACCTCCAGCATCAAAATTTGCTGAAGTCGCATACATACTTCCATCCCCTAGTTTAAGGGGTTAGGGGGTAAAAGTCTCAAGTTTTATATATTTTTTGCAGTTTGTGTACTAATACTAGCTTACATACCAAATTTCAGCTTTTCTAGGACTTTAGGAAGTACTCTAGGAATTTTGATGATTATCAGTAAGTTTTGACGAAATCGAGGTTTTTTAGATATCAATAAAATCCAAAGTTTAAGAGCTATGCGATTAAAACTTTATATGTTTAATAAGTCTATTACAGACATCATATCCTGAGAATTTTGTGCTTCTGGTATAATCCAAACCAATTTATGAGGGTTAAGCTTTATATATTTAATAAGTCTACTACTGACATCACATTCCGATAATTTTGTTTATCTAGTATACTCCAAACCCAAGATATGAGGGTTCAAATAAACGACGAAGCGCTTCGAGAAAAGGTAGGTAGTGCCCTTGCGCTTCGCTTCCTCGTCTTGGCGGGGGCACTACCGTGCCCCCAGATCAATGACATTTTGTACTTTGGGTTGTTCCATATTCATCCCGTGACGTCACATCTCACGCATTATTTTTTTCTTAACTTACCCCATTTATATTCCTAGCTCATCCCATGGCAAATGCATATTTTTATCTTAATCCTATTAGTATTCCTAATACAATCCCATATAGAATAAATAAATACAAAGGTTGTTGTACGGTTTGACGCAAACTATACTTGACCATCAGCCATTTTAATATTCCCACCGCTGGGGCACAGGCCTCCCTTATGGGTAGATAAGGAGAATGGACCATCATAACCCACCACGCGGGCCCAATGCAGATTGGTACGTGGTAACAACTGCAAATGCAGCCGGGACCAACAGCTTGAACTACCTTCCGAAGCACGGAGAAGCTTAAGGTAATACATTTTTGGTCACCCATCCTATGACTGACCCTTGCGAAAGTTGCTTAAGCTCCGCAATCGCTGGGTCAGGCGCGAAACCACTGCGCCATTGAGCTCTTCAAATAGTCCGTAAACCCGCGACAGTATTAACATGAGTCAGTCAATTCTTAAATTACTAAATAATAAAACCGGTCAAGAGCGAGTCGGACTTGCGCACCGAGGGTTCCGTACCATCATAATTGGTTTTAGGTCAGCGCCATCTCTTGAGCAATAGTGGATAATGTTAACTTTTTTTAGAATTTGATAATTTCTAAAGAAGTGTGCTATATTGAGTCATCGTTTTATGTTTCCTGTAATCTTTATATAAACTGCTATCACATAGAATTATTTCATATTTTTGTCAAACTTCGGAGATAAGGGGGGGGGGGGGGGACGGTATTTTTTTTACATTTATCATCATAAGTCGAAAACTATGCAGTCTAGAAAAAAAATTATTGAAAACGTGCAAACGGTGCTCTTTCATATGATACCCCACATGCCCTAGTAGCCCGACTTCAAATTTTTAAGACCCCTTTTCAGGCCCTGTTGTAAGAAATATATTTATTTTTTTATTTATTTCTTATTTGCAAAATAGTTGGGCAAATGTCATCTTAAACTATTCCAAATTTCAAGTTGATACCATTAGTAGTTCTCGAGATATCCAGCTGTGACAGACAGACAGACAGACAGACTGAGTCACACCATAAGGGTTCCTTTTTTACCATTTTGGTACGGAACCCTAAAAACGAAAAAAAATAAGTTTAAGGTATTCCGGCTATTTCAGAACTGACAGACTTATATTAATTTACTCTCTCCACGATTGAAAACTAAATGATGCCACGGGTCTCGTACTGATGTCACATGACGTAAATATAACCTTAAAATTATGACCGGAAGTCAATAATATAATAAGTCTATGCCGGAAGTGGAGGATTTTCTTAAACTTCCGGTCAATAATATTTGCGATAATCTTCTGATCCTCGCTCAGCACGACATTTCCGACCGTGTGCCATGCATTTCATCACGATGTCATATGACGTAGGCAATATTGTCGCGGGCTTACGGACTCAAACTGCCGTACTAGAAATTTATTGTGAAGCATACCTACACTCAAAATGGATTTTAATCCTCTTTACACAAGCATTTCACAAACCATCTGATAAAATCTATAAGGTATCAGGTAATTTATTGGTTACGTACCGAACCGTTAGCTTGCAAGCTTTGGGCCTAATTCATTTGCATAATACGATCGTCAGCCTTTCAGGATAAACGGCCTATGTTTATTTATCGATTTTACTGCGAATAAATCATTAAAGGTAAATGGTGTGTTCTGCACCCTCCAAAAGCTCAGGTATGTACTAAGGACTTATACATGGCCTCCGCTTGCTTCTCAATACTGAGCTTGACACATTTTGGCATCACGCGAAGATTTATTTTTTATTTTTTATTTTTTTATTTTATTTTCATGGAAGATTTACAGACAAATAACATCTTTTAATAGAACTTATAAGTAAATACTATGCTATTAACAAATCTTCACAATTGAGTGTACAATAGTGTTTTTTACCATAAGGGCGTAGTGGTATTTAGATTTTAGAAAAATTATTTAAAACAGAGAGTTGCTAAGCTTATTATATTTATCTAATATGTTGAAGTTTTGAACAGTAAAGATGGAAAGTAGATAAGAAGCATCCATGTGAAACTTAATTTTAAACTATAACTTATTTATTTTTACTTATTAATTAATTAAGATCCTTAAAAAAATCAGTGCATACAAGATTTTTAACTGACGAAGTGCTGGAGCAAAACAAGTCTATATCATAAGGGAGGTGATTAAATGATTTACAAGCCCGTATCACAAATGTATTTGATCTATACTTGGTATTTGCTGGAGGGATACTTAAAAGTGATCTTTGTCGTAGTCGGAGTGTGTTAGTTCTTAGGTGGATTTGGGACAACAATTCAGGACAATCTACCTTTCCATTAGCGACATTCATGAGGTAACAGACATCGTTAATCATTCTTCTTGTTTCCAGAGGTAAAAAATGATATTTTTTACACCTATGATTATAGTCAATGTTGTATTGGCGAAACTTGAAATCTAAGTATTTTAAAAATTTTCTTTGAACACTCTCAATCCGCAATCAAGATGCGCAATATGTATAACCTTTGTGTTATATTATTGTGTATCGTTATGTTCTTTCTTTCTTTACGTAGTGTTTGGAAGTACCCCTATTATCTTGACTAGATAGGGTACCATACAACAACCCCAGATATTTGTTTTATATTAAAGTTAAATATCGCACTGGAGCGCCATCTATTTGGTCTATAGTCACAGAATAGATATAAGTACTACCGTACAGAAAGGAAACTCTCCGCCCCGCCCCACAATCAATTACCTCACCCCACCGGCGCCCACCGCGCGAGTTCCGTGTGCCGATCCGTGTGCTCATTCAATAGCTCGCACACAGTTGCGCGTGTGCAAAAACGTCACTGTGTAGCGTCTGTGTAATAGGTAGTTGAAACGCGACGCTTGTATGGAGTGCCCGGGGTGTGCTATAATTAGAGTCGAGTGCTGATTTTAGAGTATGAGTGGAACCACCTCACTACGGTAACGTAGTGAGGTGGTTCCACTCATGATTACAAGCGATCCATACATTAAGGTCGAGTAGGTATTGCGCTTTTGTATGGAACAGCGGATTTTTTTTTCGCGATATTAGAGTTGGCCACATAGTAAAAGTTGCTTGTAATCATAAATGGAACCACCGCACTGCGGAAACGAAATGATTAAAATTTCACGCTGTATAATATTATATGAAAGTGCAAATAAACTCTCTATCTATCTATATTAATTTGACCAATGAGATGTTGTCCTATATAATAAAATTTTACTCCTGGATCCGGGTAAGCGACCAAAAGTAATCACGCCATTAAGGTTTAGTCCTAATCAAACATAGAATCGTTCAGTTTGTATAATTTTAAATTAAGTACCTACCTGATGGGTTTGCTAAATTGATTAAGGTTTAGTAAGGATTCCCTTAATTGCTTTTGAATCGTCCTTGTAAATCATTGTAAAATCCTGATTGCTCACTATTGTCAACATGGTTTCACACACAATGTGATACTTCAACATACAGACAAGATTTGTTATTGATACAATAGTACATTATGAGAAAGTTAGCTTAAGTTGCTCATTGCACACGAGGCTGTGGGTTGCAGCCCGAGCCGTACGCGAGGGCGTAACTCAGCTAAGTGTGCAATAAGCAAGAGCTCAGAATTTCATAATTGACGTTTTTCAACACAATTGCGAGGAAAAATCAAAGTAATTTACCACACAGCAACAAATACGACAAAAACAAAATATGAATTAATTATAATAAAATTTTACTCCTGGATTATGGGAAAAGGCGCTCAGGTTTTTATTCACACGCCCAATGCAAGAATATTTTGCGAACAAAGGGGTGAGTGAGCATACAGCCTACTTCAAAGTTGTAATTTTAGGTGATAAAATGCAAACATTTTAATATTTTATTACAAAATATTGTGAATTATTAATAATAATAAATATTTGTTTGACTTAATTAAGGACCCACACATTTATTTATTTCCAAAAATGTATATAAATTTTCAGCGGCATAAAACCTCTGTGTTGTTACAAAAAAATAGCTGTATTACCCGGTTAAATTGGGAATTTATTTATTTTATTTATTTGATTAGGTACACTTACAGCAATACATATAAAACATTAACAAATTAGTAATTAAAAAAAACACTTATTATATGCTTGCCACTTATGAGTGTACACAGCGTTGAATACAAAGTTTAATGTAAGTAGCAAAAAAATGGAATGCTCTGTTTACTCGCCTGTAACTTGCAGTAAGATACAAATTTAACATTGTAGTAATAATTCTATAACGTACAAGTGTTTCATATATTATTGCACGGTGTTTGTAATAGCTAGGTTTATGGCCCTAAAAGCGATGTAATAGGGCTCACTTTACGAGCAAGTGTGTTGAAAAATAATAAACGCAATCAATGTTTGAAGTATCGAAATAATGAGGACTATTTTGTATGCGTTGGCTCACGTCAGCTCTTTAATCCAAAGTGGCCACTTTAGATGTTAATAAAAAAATTAGAGACACACTTTATTTTCCGATTCATACATTGTTTAATCTACTAAGTACTGCCCTGCTCGATAGAATAGTGTAATAATGTTTATTTATCACTCCAATACCTTTTATGTTACGGCTGGTTCGACTGTTATGCTAAGTATTCCTTTGTTTATTTTGTAGAAGGATGTTATGAGGCCCTCGTAGAATACGTGGCGTAAACCGCTACTGCTCTATTTGAAATATTCGGGTAAAGTGGTTGGGTACAATCTTTCCCAAGTGGCGTTAAAGTTGAGGCATAATATATGTCGTGGCCTTTTCGTGAAATTGGCCATATGACGAAATGCTCAACTATATCATGAAATAGTGAAACTACAAATATTCGATTATCTTTAGGCCAAATCATGATGTGGTTTGATCAGACCAATAAACCACTTTAGTTTACTAATTATAATCACGAACATAATGATGTGGACAAAATCGTCTGGTCATAAACATTTAATAGTATTAGGTACTTACATTACTCACTGCTATAATTATAAAAACACCTATAATCATTATATATCTAGAAGAGCTAATAATTTGCTGAAAATTATGCGGATTTAACATTACTTACTTACTTACTTAGTACGCTAGCTCAGCGACCCAAAGTGGATCTTGGCCTCCGACATTAAAGTGCGCCATTCTTTCCTGCGTTTTGAGCCAAGTGAGACCAATCGGGCACTTCCAGCTCTTTCAGGTCTTTGGCAACTTCATCTTTCCAGCGGTATCTTGGACGACCCACTGGACGTCGTCCAGATGGTTGGCCAAGATACGCTCTTTTGGCAGCTCGATCTTCACCCATTCTTTATACGTTATTTTTTAACATTACTTAATAAAAACAAATGTTGAAACAAAAAGAACGACTACTTTCGTGAAGTTTAATCAGTCCCATATAATCAAATGTTCGTTTCCACCGATATACTAGGTAATACCACCATGGATAGAGTTCAAATATAGATGCAGATCGTAAAACCAACTTCCGTTGGCAAGTGGGAACATAAAATTTGGGAATCTGCTCTACCTACCATAAAAGAGGAATTTTCGACAAATAACTTCGACCTATAAAATGGGGCACGTATATAACAACCCATGTGTTTTACAACGTATTTTGCGCTCGCATAAAATTTTCATACTTGATTATGTAATTTATGTGAGAATTCTAGGTTGATAGCCAACTTAACTAGCTTTAGCGGGCTTATTAAGATTTTCATGGTCATACGTTGACGTCAGTTGCTTTTCCTTGTGGAAGTTCAAAGAAAGAACGAAATGAAATATTATTTCATGTGTATGAACAAATTAAGTATACATTACAAAATATTAAATAGAACTTGTACACTGCTCAAACAATAAATTAGGAAGATACTTTGAAAATAAAAGCAACGAAATAATTACATCAATTTGTTACGCTTGTTAGTGAATATGTTACGGCTAATACCCGAAGTGCGGCTAAATCTAGTTTTAGCCGGCTAAACTAGGCGTAGCCGATAGCTGTTGCTTAAAACTAGATGTAGCCGATCTGTTTTACTTCTGTAGGTCCCGAATATAGGTGAGATATTTAAGGCAAGCGCGAAGCGCAGCGGAGCGTGAGCCTTGAATTTCGTGGTTATTTTTTTAACTGACAACAGAAATAACTTTCTTCTAGTTTTAGCCAGCTACATCTAGTATTAGATGCGAACAACCTATAGGTTCTAGGTTATTTAACCTATATTCGGAACCTACAGGTAAAACACATCGGTTACACCTAGTTTTAACCAACAGCTATCTGCTACGCCTAGTTTTAGATGGCTAAAACTAGGTTTAGCTGCACTTCGGGTATTAGCCGTAACAACGAAACTAAAATTATTAAGTGTTAACTAACGAACATAATCAATTTCATATTTGTAAATTATTGTTAATTATAAAGTTACAGAAACGGAAGTAGATACTTACTTAGCTTTTATATCAATATCTCTCAACTATTACTCTGTGGTCTCAAAGTCTATTGAAGTAGAAAAATCAAGTTACGCCAACCGAAAACTTTCTCCCAAAGAAAGTAAAATTGTCTACTCTCAAACGTCGAGTACGTCATTCCCGTAGAAAAAAACTTGTTCAAACTCACAAATTGTCCACATTTATATTACGGCTGTATCTCTCTTCCTGCTCAAGTGATAAAGTTTAAAATTGGGCGTAACTTATGAAACTTCTTTCTGAGAGTGTAAAACTCGAGACGTTAGGAGGGAATTTCCTCCTTAGGGATATAACTCCTGGACTTGAAGTCGTATTTTAGTTTTAATTAGGTCATCTCTTTGTTTGTATCATCTAAGGTCTCATCACTATTTTATATGGAGTATACATAATGAAATAGAGATACAAAGGAGTATATCCTGTTAGAGGAACTAGTTTCACCTAAGAGTAAAAAATTTGAATTCTTATATTGTAGTCCGTTAGCTTAGTTAGATAGTGTCGGAACACCCACAAGTACTTGTGTTCAGAGACAGGAATACCGGTAACAAACACAAAATTCACTACGGCACTTGTATGTAAACTGCCAAAATCCAAATTCACTTGCGAGTGTACGCCGCACGCGGAATCCTTTGTTTATGCGGCGGCATCCTTTGACAAGAAGCGGCACGTGCAATGGCGGTGCGATAAAAGGCGACACTGTCTAAGCGAACGGACTTTACTTATTTTATTATCTTTGTGAAATATTTTAAGTATGGGATGATGCTGGAGCAAAGCACTCTTGAGCGAAAAAATATTAGCATGGTATGCTGATGGAGCGAAAATCTAATAAAACCCAACGTTGTTACGAAAATCATTTACTAATAAATTAAACTCAAAGGCAAGTTAAAAAGGGTAAAACACAGTAATACTTATAAAACACATGAAAATATACACTCCAAACCGTTTTCAACTTGCTTTTCAGTTTTAGATTTTCGCCACAACGTTCGTCGCTTCAATAGCTTTTCACTCCAGCAGCGTAGGTACCTACTAATATTTCTTCGCTCCAGCTAGCGTCATTCACTCCAAGTACTACTCCCACGTGGATTGAAATTCTAGATAATTATACACTTCTAAGGCTTCCGCGCGTACAGTTCATTAGAAATAAAGCACTTTTTACGGATCACAGCGCGTATTTTGGTTAATTCAGGTGTTATTTTAGAATTATTTAGTTTTGATTTGTTGGTTTTTTGGGTTTCCTGACGTTTCGACATCTTTCCCAGGGGCAGTGGTCACGGGACGACTGAAGTATAAAGCTGCTCATATTTTTATGAATTTTCCCGGGAAGGCCTCCCAATTTGTGGACTGGTGGTAGATTATGTGGCTAGATCGTGTTTTCTAATTAATTTTAATCAATTTAATTCAAAATAATCAAAATAATTATTAAAATCAGAACGCAGCTATAATAGTAGATTATACACCAAGGGGATAAAGCACTGTTTTATGTCACGGGCGTTAGATTGAATCCTGAACGTAACGAAGGACTCCAAATTTAACTCCCGAGCGCAGCGAGAGTGTTATAAGTTAATTCCCGAGCAAAGCGAGGGAATTCAGATTGAGTCCTGAGTGCAGTGAGGGATTCAAGCGCCCAAGAAAAAAACAGTTTTATCCCGGTGGTGTATACTCTACTTTTCTCACTTTATGCGAGACAATAAAAAACCAGGCTTAATAGATAGTGTTTATTACAGCATATCAAAAGTGCAAATTGATATTGGAGACATTAGTCCAATTATGGAAAGATAACGTTATATTTTTATTTGTTTATCGAGGTTGAGCTAGAGTTTATTTGAGTTGTAGCTGCTTGACTTCTTTGTAGCTGATAAATATTCAAAATAGACCAGAAGCACTGATTCAGACACAGACTTTGCGCCTTTTGCAGTTTTCCGTGTGTCAAAATCTTTATAGGCTTTCAGGTATTTTTCCTTTGACTTTTCTGGGAGTAGATTATTGACAATGCCTATGCCTAATACTTTCATCACTCGACATTTTTTATTTTTTCTTTGAAATATTTTTATGAATTTAGAATCTTCTAAAGCTAGTAGTACTACTAGCTACGGCTATAGCAACTTCTTTCAGCTGGCGTGGCCTACTCGATTTGACAAACAAATGAAGTTCGTTTCAGTGCAAATCTAGTGGGCCACTGCCTCGGTCTTCGAAAATCGAGTTGGCCGCGCCCGCTGAGGACACATTCTGTTTAGTGAAATTAGACTTTATGGACATTGCAATAAGAATGATGAAAGTAAAAATCACATTATTGACCAGCGGATTATAATAGAACATTATAACCCGGCTAAAGCCAAGAGATATAATCTCTTGCTTTCGGTAAGGTTTACATGACATATAATTCGGCATTGTCGAGCATGTGGTGTGAAAAATAATTTAATAAACTTGAATGCATTTTCATAAGTAAAGTTTCGAGCGGGTAATTTCATAAAAATATGAACAGCTTTTTACTTCACTCATTCCGTGACCACGGCCCCTGGAAAGGTGTTTCTGAACTAACCAATATACGCGCTGTAATCCGTAAAGTGTTTTATTTCTATATAATTAGTTTATGGTCACCCATCCCATTAGCCACCCTGGCGATTGTTGCGCCTTTTAATACAAAACGAATAACAAAATGTTGAATTATATGCCCAAATTGTCTATTGATTTGAAATTATTTAGTTAAAACTCGAATTCTAATTTTGAAACACTTTTAAAAGAGAGACGTCAAGTTTTAAAACCTGAATGGACTATGGTTGATATGACTGTTTAGTTTTTGTCTAGTAGTTTTGTATATGTAGTTTACACAATGCGTAGTGTGATATCCTGAAATATTATGATGACCTTAACCCTAATTTTCGCAACGGAAAAGAAATGGGGCCAGATAAGCCGCTACGAAAATGAATACCTAACAAATACCGCAATATTTAGGGCGCTTTGTAAACAAGCGGTTCTATTATCAAACAATGGCCGTTATTATTTTAACTAAATTTTTGTTTATTTTCAACTTTTTTGCGTTGATAAAGCGAGCTCCTGAAATTAAATCGTGTTGATATTTATTAAAATTCAATAATACAACCAGAAGAGTCTTTCTTAAAATTGACTCTGTGAGTTGTCTAAATTGCTATAACAGTACGCCTTTGACGTAGATTAGGGACTTAGCGCGAAGCCGTTGATAAGCTCGAAGGAAACAATTAAGTCTACAAAACGGCCAAAAGCATCTCAAGATAAAACGGAATAAATTCAAGCAATAATACGCAAGGTTCGGCCTTAGTTCGGCCAAATTACTCTTTTGGGGGATCTGAGAGTACGCGTGCCTGTTAAAGTGTTGGGATTTATTTACGGCTACTGACAACAAGGGAGTAATTTATTCCTGACAATATCTAGGGATGCGGTGTTTGATTCAACGCCCAAAATGGCGGTAGAAGTATTTATTTTACTAATGCAGACAGTTTTCAGTCTTAGCAAAGTCTATAACCACTGTATTGAATATTTTTTTGTAAAGATTACCAGACACGAGAAAAGTGTTGTCAAAATTTTGCCATAGTTCACATGCATGATAGGACCCATCAACGGGTTTGTTTTATTTATTTTTATTTATTTATTTGCAGACTACATGGACGGTCATTTTATGGGGCACTGGCTATCCTATACATGGACCACACTCTAAAAAATGAAGGCCAACTAAGAGCAATTTTCTCTTAGTAGATCTTGAATTGAATGAAACAATTATGATAATATTTAATTGAATCAAAGCTGAATAGTTAAATCAACATGTTAGCCTGTGATTGAACTAAACACGTAGTGTGTTTATTAATTCTAAGAAGCTTATACATAGTTTCAACTATTATTGACTTTTCTTGCGTGATTCGATCATTTTTATTAGTTATCATAAACAAATAAATAGTAGAATCAATTAATAATAAAGTATCAATATTATTAAGTAAATAATGAATTTGACAATTCTCATTGTTAGATGAATAACTTCGTCATCATTGATTTAACTAAGACCTATTGCTAAATCAACTAAAACTGTAATCTTTAAAACAACAAATAAAAATATTCAAACCAATAATGTCAAGTAATCATTTTTATCATTTAACATTGTTGAATTAACTATGAATTAAATGGTAAATTCTACTAAGATTATGTTGTTTAAATATTTCATATTACTTAGTTGGAATAAACACTTACAATAGTTTTCATAAACAAATAGGTAGATAATGTTGAAACAATTTATTAATAAAGAATCAAAATCTAACTAGGTTTAGCCGCACTTCGGGTATTAGCCGTAACATACATGAAATTATCACTAGTTTAAATATTTTACTTTCGTTATGTAAATAATAGACAAAAAGCTTTTCTTAATGTTTTTTTATTTGAGGTAATGCAACGGAGCTGCTCGGCATGGTTTGTGGCATAGTGCATGCCATCCTGATTGCGCATGCATGCCATCCTGATTGCGCAGCGCGCTAATACGCATGCGCCCCGAAAGATGTCACTGTGCTGTCTACATTATTTTCTAGACGGCAGTGTTAAATTTTTTTCCGATTTCATGACTTTCTTTAGATTACTTTGGTTCGACATCGCTTTTCGGCCTTTTGGCTAAGACCAAAGTGTATAGTTCTGTACTTTTCAGCTTAATATCTAAAAGTTCCCTCACTGAGGGACCAGTATATTAAACTGATTTTTATAACTCGACGGGATGTTCGGGATGTTCGCTCTTAGTTGAACTCACTAGGTGAAATTAGTTCTAACAAACATCTTTCTTGTTAATATGGACCAATCTCTTAGTTGAACTCACTAGGTGAATTTGTTCTAACAAACATCTTTCTTGTTAATATTGACCAAGCTCTTAGTTGAACTCACTAAGTGAATTAGTTCTAAAAGTCATCTTTCTTGTCAATATTGACCAAGCTCTTAGTTGAACTCACTAGGTGAATTAGTTCTAATAGTCATCTTTCTTGTCAATATTGACCAAGCTCTTAGTTGAACTCACTAGGTGAATTAGTTCTAATAGTCATCTTTCTTGTCAATATTAACCAAGCTCATAGTTGAATGTACTATGTGAATTTGTGAGTACAACCATTTTTCGTATTAATATTGAATAAGATCTTAATTGCTTTAGCTAAGTAACAATAGTAAGACCAATTTGTATCATCTTATTTGAAGCATCTAACGTGTTGTTAGGCTCGTATGGAATCAAGATGCTTGATCGCAACTATCACAATGTTGTTAGGAGCAACCAAATTTTTTTTAGAGTGCACTGCCTCATATTCAATGACAATTGAAATATTAACTTTAATTTGTAATAATTGGTTACTTTTGACTAAAATAGGATAAGTATAACTAACACAATGTGAGCCTTTGGTTGCCTAAATAAATGAATTGATTATAATTATTATTAATGGTTTGTCAACATCGCAAGAATAAATCTTGCTTTCTAAATACTGAAATAAATTTGATCTGATTGCACAATCCATTATAGACAAACACAACATGCAATAAATAAAGGCTAATAGGTACTTCAAATCTACATATACAACCTATTACCACAGCCTAGAGAATAGTCTTATGAAGACTACTCTCTATAGGCTGTGCTATTACTATATAATAGAGAAAATTATAACTAGAAAAAGAAATCAATTTAAACTAAAATATGGATCCAATTACGTGTTCTGGTGCAGGGTTAAACCATATGTATTCTGTGTTTATAATTCAAACGTAATACACTCAAACTTGTTGTCTACGGATTATCGAGAGACTTTCCAAGCAACGTTCCTATAAAACCAACTAGATGGCGTTGTCCAATTTCCATGGCAATAGTATGAAATACTTTGGTGAAATCATAATGTTTCTTACGATGGTACGGATGGTAGGTATTCTCTTTGATCAGACCTTAATACTAATGCCATGGAAATTGGACAGCGCCATCTAGGTGGTTTTAAAGGAACGTTGTCTGGAAAATCTCTCGATAACTCTGTGTTACAAACATAGACTTATTATATTGGTTACAGAGTATTTACCACAGAACATAGAACTAGATTTTTTCTTTGTTCTGTGCTATTTACAGCGCTGCAATTTTCTATTTGATTTGAGTTTATTACCCCATTCAACTTCAGACCATCTTCTGTGAGCAATAAAATGTTGACTATAAAATTACGCTCATGTATTTTCTTTTCTCTTGTTGTCGATTTTGTATGTAGTTAACCTTATTTGATTATGGCTTTAAGAGAATATTGATGTACGTAAGTGTTGTAAAAGAAATATACCTACTTGGATAAGAAAACATTTCAAACTACTATACTTGAAAAAAATAATTTAATCATTTAGAAACCATAATTGACGCTCGCTCGGATTTAGCTTGGGAAAAAATGCTTTTGCATGTCTGTCTGGTGGTTCTTCTCTACAGATCGCATTTCTCAACCGATTCTCGTGAAATTTTGTGAGCAGACTCGATAAATATATAAATATATATATTTTGTCGATTCATTTTTGAGGCAAGGTGCACAGTTACAGCTCACAAAATCGGTTTTTTGTGGCACTCGCTTGTAAAACCTAATCGCCACCTTATTGCAATTAGGATTGCGATTTGATTTTACAAGCGAGTGTCGATAAAAAGCGCTAATTGACTAAAATCGACCAGAAAGTTACCCGCCAAGTTGACCCATTTAAATACTACTGGCGATATAAGTGAATCAAATTAAACTGTTAGTCACATCCATTATTGTTACAATTCTGTCATTGCAGCTCTTACCCTACTATGAACTCTGAAAGCAATATGACTGCTACTGTGAAAGTGTGGTGCTCCTATGCATATCGTTTTCACAACGGATTGAATACTACTATCTAGTTTAGGAACCTAAGAAGACTTCTGACTTTCCATATTACTGCCTGATTTATGCCTGACCTCACGAAACGGGGAACGCCACTTGTACTGTTTTATGTGGAACGGCAACGTGACGCTCTTTATATCGCGCTCGATTCGATCATCGTTATTCGCTCAGTTCGTTCGTTGCATTGCCGCCGTTTGCTGAGGAGCGGTGAAACAAGGTTTGAGGATAGTTTTCGCAAAAGTCATCACGGATATATGAAAATGTGGTATCAATGCATTCACTACGATGTCCTGATCACAAATTTATAAGATGATAAGCGCGAAAATGTTGGGGGTAGAAACTGTGACGTCAGATTTCAGTACTTACAAATAAAAAAAAATAAACATACCATGTGGTATATCAAATGAAAAGGCTTTGTAACTAGAATGCAAATATATAACACACTCTAACATTTTCACTACTTGCTCTAACAAATTATTAGAAAACGTCGAAAAATTAATTCAAAGTTATTTTTACTAAGAACCCCTACAGATTATGATGAGATTTCCTGAGCGTAATGTCTGTGCATGAAAAAAACACGATTTTCTATCTTGTTACTATTTTGTGCTGCATCGACACTTTACAAGTTCGTGGTAGGGTCCATGGAATGTCCATTTGCGTAATGGACTGTTATCGCGCCGTTCCAGCACTTGCGTCGTAATTTGTTGCTGCTGAAGTTAATTTTGTATGTTAATTATAACTGTTGTTGTTCATTGTTCTTTGGATTGAATACATTACATTATCAGATAGTCTTTTCAATTACAGTTCATCAACTTTACGACTGATTCGGTTAAGATTTTTAATTTACAATTATCAGTGTATGTTTTTATTTAAACTATTGGATATATCTACTTCGGACCGTGAATTATTTAGACTTTTTGGTAGAATATGAATTATCGACCGAACGAGCGCGAAGCGTCTTTGCTTCAGCTTGGCTGAAAATTCTTTCGTATGTCCTTCCTTCCGGCTATCCGTTGGCTTCCCGTTTGTTCTCCTCCACAGGTCGCATTTCTCAACCGATTCTCGTGAAATTTTGTGAGTAGGTTCGATCATTATATAGAATTTTTCAGACGAGCCAATTTTTCGAAATTTATTAATATTCAAAAGATTATCAAAAATATAACATTTTTTTTGTTAGCGGTGCAAAACACATTTTGTTTTTTATTTTTAGAAGACTTAAAAGTTCATCAATCAAAATATTTTTGCCCAATATTATTATCCCTAATGATCAATAAGGCACATTTATTCCCTTTTTCATGTAGTCAAAAGAAAACCTCATGTCAACTGGTTAATTTAACGAAAATCTTTAACCTTTATCCAACTTTAACGGTTTTTACAGAAACAGTTTCAAAACATCCAGTTCACTGTATCGTTTTCTGTTATCACTACAATGGGTTCCTGAAATGGGCTCATAAAAAGAGGAGAACTGCCCAAAAGGATCATTATGGTTGTTCCCGAACATTTGTTAAGGAATGTTAAACATTCAACAGTTTGGGATCCGAAAATACAGGAGTTTGGGTGTTAAAATAAAGTTGCTTTTATCAGCTCGATCAAATTACCAGCAATTTAGATTTGTATTTACAAACGTATAGTACATTTAGGGTTAAACTTCATTTTCCTCTGGCACTGCATTTGCCGTAGCTTTAGCTCTTTTCCTCACAGAGGAACATTGTCCACTAGAACGAGAAAGTCACTCGACCGATTCCCCGCTCTTTAACATTGTCAGTAAGCTAGCAAACCATAGTTTACAAGGGCGGAAAGAGACAGATTTCTGCTCTTATATCCAAATGGCCAACTTTAAACTAAAAAAAATTTAATCTGGGCTCTGAAATAATGTGAAGATGAGTGACCCAATGATTACTATATCCCTATATAATTTGGACCTACAAGTATTGAGCACAACATTATGCAATAATGCTCAACACCTGCTTCACCTAATACAATACACAATTTTAGGGTATAAAAAAATAATGCTAAACACCTGTCAACTGGATGGATTTTTTTTATTGACACCGATATTTTAGTAATTTTAAGTTTTCTAGTATAATTAAATAGTGAATAATTCAGCTGCATTGTAAGCAACACAAAAAATTCTTCAATTTCTATCAAAACAGACAGTGGTACTCTAGAAAAAAAATCGGGTTGCACTCCGGGAGTGCCGGCAGAAGTGAAAACTTTTTGCACGAATTGCCGTCTTACGAATTTAATCTGCATTTGAATTTACGAATACAGAACAGTATTGTACGAAAGTCTTATCCATAGCTTGACAGAAAATCTATATTTAGTATTGTTTAGAAAATCTCATAAAGTTAATATTCCACTGGAATAGAGGAACAGAGTTCGCTTGGCTGCGACACCAAAAGTGACATGAGCCAGTGTGTGAAAATTTGTAAACGTGTGCGTGAACTTTAGAGATGCCCTGAAGTCCATTTTAGATTGTCGATAACCATAATGTATTATTGCTCTAATAAATATAACACAAACAAGATTTTGAACAATTTTATTTAAATAATTTATTAAAGTCTCCTTGAGGCTCCCAGCCTATTCTATTTATGACATTTATCCAGTAACTTAATCACTGGATTTACAGGAAACCTGGAAATATTGTTAAATTAGTACTTAAGTAGGTATAATTTACCATTTGAAAACTGTCGGTTAAAAGCAGCTTTAGATAAAACTATCAGTGTTCACAAAGATAAACAAGGTTATATTGGAAATCATCGACATGAGTATCGATAATATAATAATTTTTGATCAATCTCTACGCCTTATTTTCTCAAGTTCACGGACATAATATCTTTTTATCTAACACATAATGTTTAGAAATCAGCCTTTATTTAGAAAATAGGCGGTTAATAGCAAGATATTAGTGTATTACATAGTGTGTTTAGGAATATGTTCAACTAAAATATGAAATATGAAAATGGTACTTGTACAATCTTATTTACCTGTGAAATGAGTGTTTATTTGGGTTGTTGTCGTAAGTAACATTACAATTCAGTACAGAACACGACACCATTATTGATTTATATAGCTTTATGAGCCAAACCGATCAGATCGCGGTCAAAATAACAAAATAATCGTGTAGACGCTTTTCACTAAGATGATAACAGACGATAAATGAAGTCAAACTAGGTTCTACTGACATTTTCTTTTAACTCTTTCTCGCACATCGCATAAGCCGTAAGAATCGGTTTCTCACTCGCACCACTGTCCGTCTACTTGAGCGTAGCGAAATTTTTCTATGTCTATGGAAAATCTATAGTTTTGACCATAGACTTAGAAAAATTTCGCTACGCTCAAGTAGACGGACAATGGTCGAGTGAGAAACCGATTCTTACGGCTTATTCGATGTGCGAGAAAGAGTTAAAAGAAAATGACAGCAGAACCTAGTTTGACTTCATTTATCGTCTGTTATCATCTTGGTGAAAAGCGTCCACACGATTATTTTGTAATTTTGACTGCGATCTGATCGGTTTGGCTCATAAAGCTATATAAAACAATAATGGTGTCGTGTTCTGTACTGAATTGTAATGTTACTTACGACAACAATCCAAATAAACACTCATTTCACAGGTAAATAAGATTGTACAAGTACCATTTTCATATTTCATAATTTAGTTGAATATATTCCTAAACACACTAAGTAATACACTAATATCATGCTATTAACCGCCTATTTTCTAAATAAAGGCTGATTTCTAAACATTATGTGTTAGATAAAAAGATATTATATCCGTGAATTTGAGAAAATAAGGCGTAGAGATTGATCAAAAATTATTATATTATCGATACTCATGTCGATGATTTCCAATATAACCTTATTTGTCTTTGTGAACACTGATAGCTTTATCTTAAGCTGCTTTTAACCGACAGTTTTCAAATGGTAAATTATACCTACTTAAGTACTAATTTAACAATATTTCCAGGTTTCCTGTAAATCCAGTGATTAAGTTACTGGATAAATGTCATAAATAGAATAGGCTGGGAGCCTCAAGGAGACTTGTAAGAAATTATTTAAATAAAATTGTTCAAAATCTTGTTTGTGTTTTATTTATTAGAGCAATAATACATTATGGTTATCGACAATCTAAAATGGACTTCAGGGCATCCCTAAAGTTCACGCACACGTTTACAAATTTTCACACACTGGCTCATGTCACTTTTGGTGTCGCAGCCAAGCGAACTCTGTTCCTCTATTCCAGTGGAATATTAACTTTATGGTTTTGACATTGAATTAAAAAATTAGCGCGTTGCTATGGTGACACAAGTGTTTACATAATTATTCTTACGAATTTTCGATCAGGGTCACGTCACGTGATCCTAACTGACTGACGCGAGTTCAATATTTTTTCCCCATACAAAAAAGCGTACAACGCCGCTAAAGAAGTTTTCACTTCAAAAAAATGAGAATCCAACCTGCAAAAGCCCAATCAACGCTCATTCAAATGTCTGTAATTCGTGTGAGCTTAAAATGACTGCACCCTTTGAACACCAAGTGCTCAATAGAGGTCGTTACTATCGGATGTACGCAGTTTTTTGTTAGTAGATAGTTGAAAAATTACAGAAGGTTGAACAAGAGAAAAAAACACTTATAAATACATACATAGTAAAATCTCATAAGTATTCACTTCTGAGTTTCCGCATGAGCTGTACTTATATTACGGATATGAACTGATTCAGTTTTTTTTTACTTTTCAAAACTGCCGTGGTCACGAAAAGTCTACTATTAGTGGCAGAACTTTTATGTCATAATCATAGACTTATTATATTACTGTCATAATATTATTATGCATAACAATGTATGCTTTAATCATTTATTCCTGAGCGTATGGCATAAACTTCATTTCGCAGAAAATCGTTTATGGCGGCATCTCTACGCCGCATATATTACATATTGGCATTTATCATAAATTGTAAAAAAAATCCCAATCAAAAATCGTAAAACGCTCAAAATTTAATATAAGTTACTCCTAGATATGTATATTAATATTATTAAGAGCCCGTAGCGATTTTGCCGCTGACTGCAGCTTTCTCGCTCGCACATTTCATGTTTTCTCAAGATTTCCTACAACTGAGTGCGTAGGTATTTGAAAAATGTGTCTCAGTCACTTTTCGCAATATAAGATTACAGACATTTTAAAATATATTTTAGTTTTTTGTTGCTAAAGTACAAAAAGTTGTCGTAAATCTAACAGTTATTTGAACTGGCAAATACGATAACTTTTTGTACTTCAGCAACTCAAACTGAAATATATGTTTAAATGTAACGGACATTTCAACATATATTTCAGTTTCGATCTTGTATTGCGAAAAGTAGCCGAGACACATTTTTCAATTACATACTCAGATTTAAAAAATCTTGAGAAAACATGAAGCGAGAGAGCGGCAGTTAGCGGCAAAATCATTACGGGCTTTTAAATAATTACGTAAATTTTTATCAGAATAATTGTTGAGATGCCAGTCCTTCGAAATTGAATTCCCGTCGGACCGGAGAGTGCTCTACCGACAACTGGTATCATTGTCTTCAGCATGATCTCCTGAACATTCACATTATAAAGTATAGTATTTACAAAAAACATTGTTATACAAATTATAATAAACATTGTTATACCTACCATATGACGTATTATTTGTTTAAATCGGATACTCGATTACCGCAGCTTTTTCCCTCCCCCCTCCCCCTCCAAAACTTTAAAATGCGACAACCGCTCTATTCTTGTACAGGAAATCATGCTAAAAACAATGATACCAGTTGTTTCGGTGGAGCACTCTCCGGTCCGACGGGAATCGTAATTAGACAACTTTGGTAAAAGTGGCATCTCCACATGAGAAAATCAAACGTCAAACTTTTAGTTGTTGTTAGGACTTATTTGTCTTTCTGTGTATGTTCAAAGTTGACACTTGATTAACTTTCATTTTAATTTCTAACACCATAACTTTCCATTGAATCATCATATTACTTTTCTTAGCGGACACATAATAAATGTATTAAGTAGATCCAAAGGTTTCTCTAGGTTGCTTCGCTAAAATCCGTCAAAATCTAAATTTCAACAAAAATGTAATAGGCCTCTTAAGGGATTCCTCATCAGTGTGACTATTTGAAAATACTGATTGTGACGATGAAAAAAACGACATAAAAATTGATCATCATTCAGGATATGCAATGTTGGGCATGTATCTGATATATTTATCAGTGAGTTTCCGGCGACAACATAAAAATGTTATGCTCAGTCATTATATATTTGTTCCCCAAATTATGCTATTGTGTCTGTATATAGAAACATTATAGTTTAGTATTCAAAATGTAAAAATAGTGTTGGGCCACTTGGAAATATAAGGGAAATATGGATTTTATAACTAAATGTTTCTTGAGTAAGTAAATTAATTATTCTCAGTATTCTAATATACAACTTGGAGAAAACAATAAATCATAATGAAGTGTAGTATTGTCTTATCCAATAAATTTCGTATATATCTAATAATGCTCCCAGTCTGCATAAAACATCAATTGAAATATCCAATGGATTAGTAACAGAATCTATTTTTTTAGTTTATGTTTTCAGTACAATATTTTCGTCTACTTTGTTTGAATTTTTTTTCGATCCTAGGAATCATTTGATAGTTTCAAAATATTCTTATGAACTAGTGTCACCAATGTTTTTCCATGTAAAAATGATAAAGAGAAAAGTCATTAACGATAAAAGTAAAGGTAAGGAAGAGCGGGGCAATTCCGTCACAAATAAAGAAGTCGAAAGTTTAAAACTCTGTAATCTCGTCTAGTTTAAAGCAACTGTAAATTCAATAACTGTATCTAAGAAAGTCGTTATCTGTTAATCGATCTATCATATTTTCAGTTCAGAAAACGCATGGCAAAATTGAAAAAATAGCAAATTTCTTGTGAAAACTGAATTCTGATGTAATAACTCCGCGTGGGGTTATTACGTCAAAGTAAGCGATTTCGGTAAAACTCGGAAATAGACAATACTGATGACAGTATTAATCAGAATTTGCACTTTATGGAGCGTTACTATGGTCCAGTTTCGAGAAAAACTACTCCAAAGTTTTCGTGGGGCTATTCCGTCATTTTCGACAATTTTTCATATATTTTAGGGATGGTTTCATAGTAATCGATAAACGAACCAAAGAATTATTATTATTTTTTTGTGTAGTTTATTATAAGAAAAACATTACATGGAATCATTTTCAGCAATTATGAACATTCAATCTTAGTAAGTAATATTTTTATAAATCTTAAAACAAATGTAATATTTTTTAACTACTTAGCATCAAACAAAATGGACCTATTAATAAAAATTTTTTTTTTCAATTAATAAAGCGAGAAATTAAAAATTTCTACGATAAACTCTTCAATAAACATTTTTTATCTCTTACTGGAATATAAATATCGACGTTTGAGCGAACCTTATGGACAAGAACAGATTACACGCTAACAGCGCTACCTAGCATTCGTCACGTGTATAAATAAATTCTTTATCTGTATATAGATGTCACTAGTGATTACGAGTATTTATTAGTAGTATTAAAGGCTAACAAGCCGTTTGGCGGAATTGCCCCGCTGAAGGAATGGCCCCACTCTTCCTTACTTTAGGTTCCTTATTCGAAATAATATAATCTTTTATTTTCGAGATTAACACCGTAAATATTAAATAATTTTAAGTCAGATTGTCATGGAGATCCTAGGGGGCAATCTGCAGTCATTAAATAAGGTGACTTCCCAATCCCAAGACCCAAAAATCTAACACCAACATAAAAAAAATATCAACATATAAATTTTAGACTAACAAAATATTTAGAAAAGTGATAACGGAAAATATTGTTAACTCCATAACATAAAAACGTTTATTGAATTTTTAGATTTCAGGCATTCACAATGCTATTTTGTATAATAAGATAATAAATATTATAGAAAAAATACTAGAAAAAATCTACTCACCCGTAGCATCATAGACTCAACCCGTCTGAGCTGCTATGTTTTTTAGTATGTTTTCTATAATATTTATTATCTTAGTATAAAACGTTTATTTTCTTCATTACAGGTATCAAAATAACCTTGATTTTTTTGACGGTGGGTTGTTACTGTACCTGCACGACGGATGTAGCTTACGATTGTACTTACACCATCACATGTGTGTCTCGTCCGAACTCCACCGAAATTGACTCCTGCTACCACCCAGCGAATGTCACTTTTATCATAAAAGATTCAGCACTTGAAACGTTAACCTCTGGATTCTTCAGTTCTACCAATTTTGATTATAAAGTCAAATATATAGTATCGCTTGATAATGATTGGAAAACTATAGAAACACATGCATTCAAATTCTATCCTAAGACTTTATCGCTAAACTTATCAGCTACAGGTATAATAAATATCAATGGTGATGCCTTTTTACAACTAACTATTCTTGAAAATTTAGATTTGTCAAATAATAAAATAGAAAAGTTAATTCAAAGGTCACTTTATATTGCAGCTGGTAACAAATTAGAAACTCTAGATTTGTCAGGCAATAAATTGACTTATTTACAAAAAAAAATATTTGCGTCAATGACAAAATTAATAAGATTGTATTTGCATAACAACGGAATAACATCAATGTCTATCGATTGTTTCAATAATTTGAAAAGCTTGACCGTCATGTTTCTTCAGAATAATAACCTAACGAACTTTAGTTCTGATGCCATACACCTAAGCGAATTAAAATTCCTAGATCTTTCAAATAATAAATTTAAGAAACTTACTGTTATTGAAACAAGTCGTTTAACTAGTTTAGTACATTTGAATATTTCCTACAATACTCTTGAAGAAGTAGACTTTAACTGTTTTTCATTGGCACAAAATTTAGAGTATCTTGATTTAAGTCACAATGTAATCAGCTCATCCATTGAAACTGGTATGTTTATAAACAATCGTTTGCTGCATTACCTTAATTTATTTGACAATAAAATTACATCTATTAAAGATCTATCTTTTCAATTTAATGCCATAGAATATATAAATCTAGAACGCAACAAACTATCAATTCAAATAAATAGAGACACTGTAAAAGGACTTTTTAATATAATTACACTTAATATAACACAGCAAAATATTACTTCTATCAAAGAGAGAGCATTCAAAGATATGCAAAATCTTCAGTACTTGAATTTAAGCAGAAATAACATAGAAACTGTAGATAACACAAGTTTTGAATTCGAAAATGAAAGCGCCTTAACAATAATAGACTTCTCGTTTAATTCTATTAGTGATTTGTATTTTCTACAAAATTTTACAAGCAACTTGAAAGAATTTTATATTAATAACAATAAATTAACAGTTATAAAAACAGATACTTTCAAAATGTTTAAAAAATTAATCAAGTTAGATATTTCTAAGAATGAAATAATACTGATAGAGCAACATTCTTTACCTTTAGCTAATCTGCAATATTTACACCTTAATAGGAATTATTTAACCGGCAACATAACGAGCAATGTGTTAAGCCCAGCCCCACTTTTGAGATATTTAGATGTCGATAATTTAAAGTTCCAAAAAATTAATGGAAAAGCTTTCGAAAACTTACAGATGCTGACAAAACTTAACTTATCTAACAATGAACTTGAATTCATAGATTCCAATAATTTCATGAATATGGAAAAAATGTACAGTTTAGATTTGTCACACAATAAACTATCAGAGTTTAGTGCTAAAACTTTGAATAAGCTAAAAGCTATTTATTTGAACAATAATTACTTCAAAAGTTTACCAAAATTGTTTTCTAACGTTTCCGAAGTTTTATACATTGATGTTTCTAATAATTTTATTTCTGATCTCGGTAATGCTGAATTTGAAAATTTGCGTAATGTCACAGTTTTAAAAATGTCAAATAATGGCATAAAAGTGTTCAATAGTGAACAAACGAATAAGTTTAGTAAGCTTTCTAACTTAATTCTTAGTTCAAACCACATAAGTAAAATTAATTTGTCTTATTTTAAAGGTTTATTAAGTTTAGATCTTAGTAATAATAGCTTTAGCTTCATCAGTGATACGATACTTGACAATCTTCAATCTCTGCAGTATCTTGATCTTAGTGTCAACAATTTAAGTATGGTCCCACCAGGCAGCTTTCAGTATTTGAATATTCTAAAATATTTAAACCTCTCAACTAATTACATAACTAATTTACATTACGGTTCTTTTAGAGGTTTAGCTAAAACTGAAGTGATAGACTTATCAAGTAATAAAATAACTTCTTTAGATGTAAGTATTTTTTACGAATGTAATGAACTAAAGAGGTTAATAATAGATTATAATTTCATCAAAACAATTGACGTAGATAAACTTATATATGTGTCGCCAAATGTGATGTCTTTAAGCCTCGGAGGTAATCCAATTTCATGCGAAGTGATAGTAAGAAATAATAGATTAAATGATTCAAGGAAGTTTGAAGTTACATCGATACATCAAATATTCCATGAAAACAATGTTCATGGTATAAAATGTGGTGACACAAGCTATAGCTCTTCTACAGAAAAATCTCTAACTACTAATGCAGATGCTGGAACTGATAACGGCCAAAACAAAGTTGTTACTACAATTTCTATTGTCTTGTTGACATTATGTTGGATTTTAACAATATTTGCAGTTTTGTCCATTGCATACTTTATATATTTGAAACGCGGTAATTCTCGTAATATAACAAGGGAGCCAGAGGTGTGTCAGAGTAATTTGTTGAATAGAATCAGTGGTGATTATAATAATGATTTGTTGAGTTGATATTTTGGAGTTGTCATTAATATATGTATTAATTCCTAATTGCTTTTTTCTTTTCATATTCACACTATTCCAACATCATATTTTCAATTTATATCATTACCAATCCCATACTTTATTTCTTATCAACCTTTAAGGAAGGGCTTGATGGCGCAGTGGTTTAGCGCCTGACCTGATTCCTCACAAGAGTCGGTCATGGCATAGGTGACCAAAAACTCATTACCTCCAGCTACTCCGTGCTCGTAAGGCATGCTAAGCCATTTGTCCCGGCTGCATTTGCTGTAGTTAGCATCCACCAATCTGCATTGGACCCACGTGGGGGGCTATGGCCTATCTACTAATTCATCCATAAGGAAGGCCTGTGCCTCATGTTCTCTGTGCTCTGTGTTCATTTGCTAAGAACAGCAATCATCACCAGTTTAATACAAGAAATAAAGATAAACTTGCCGTTCCAAGATTTAGGCTTGCAAAATCTAGAGGTTCATTTATGGGGAAAGGCATAGCCTTAATTAATAAAGTTCCACAACAAGTGATTGATTTTCCTTTGCATGAATTTAAAAACCATGTTAAGAAGACCATCATGGGTAAAGGTTATTATAAAGTAGACGATTATCTCAAAGATCAAAATGCATGGAAATGATGTAACACATAATTTCTATAAGTACTTTGTTGCCAATAATCCTGTCACCCTGTTGTAATTATCTGCTAACGATATATTTAAGTTTGTAAATATCAATATCGTTACTTATTGCCGTTAAAGCTGATAAGTTTCATGCGCACGTTTTTCTTGTCAGTCAAAAAAGTCTTGAACGGGTGGTAGGAAAATATAGACTATTCAAAAAGTTTATTTGAATAAAGCTATTTTTAATTTTGACTTTGACCCCGTCAATGGGAACATTAAATAGCTGATGAATCAAAATTATTTTTAATACATCTACCATGGTCCAAAAAACAATGTCTGGCATTCTGGGAGTAACACTTGCTTACGTCACTATCCAGTTGCGTGACTTTTATAGTAACAAGCAAAGGTTGAAGATTTTTTCTGTCACAATCATTACAAAATTAATATACTAGTTCATTTATTCTAACGACCTGAGTGGTGCAGTGGTCAACATGCTGGTCTACCACGCTGAGGTCCCGGGTTCGATTCCCGGCCGGGCAGAAATTGGAATAATGAATTTTAATTTCTGTGCCGGGTCTGGATGTTACTATGTATAATATGTACACTGAAGTTGTTATAAATAGTCTCTTAGATTATCCAATCAGCATTCAAGTTTACGATTTTCCGAAACAAAGTAGGATTTTTACAAAGATCCTAAAAATTGCTTTGACGATTGTAAAAATTAATCTTAGATTTCAATTATCCGGTTCTTTCTTGGACGAATCGTCCAAGGGTTCTTTACAATCGTCCTAGGATTTTTGTAAAGATCCGGTTTATACGATTATCCTACGACATATACATTTAAAAAAAGTAGTATAAGTAGTATATCAGTTGTCTAGCACCCATATCACAAGCTTTGCTTAGTTTAAGGCTAGATGGCGCTGTGTGAAATTGTCCAAGCATTATTTATTTATTTATTTATTAACAAACGAAACTGTTCAAGTTAAAGTTGAATGAACGTTATTAGGATTCGGAACCCTAAGGCTAAGTTCATAATGACCGCACGGTACCGCGCGATACAAGATTGTACTCAACTGTGATATCGTCTACATTACCACGCGGTGCCACGTGGCACAGCGCCCCGTGGCGTGACGTTACCCACGCGCCCGAATCGCGAACTACCGCGCGTTTCAAAATTCACAATTCTACGACCCGTTCAGTTGAGTTGCATGCAGTTTGACATGCAGAAACAGTTCACATAAAATGCGGCACTTATGACAAAACAAATAATTACATAATCCTACTAATATTATAAATGTGAAAGTTTGTGGGTTTAGATGTTTGTTCCTCAATCACGCAAAAACTACTGAACGGATTTGGTTGAAATTTGGCACACTGATAGTAGATAGCTTAGATTAAAACATAGGATACATTTTATCCCGATATTCCCACGGGAACGGGAAACACGCGGGTGAAACCGCGGGCGGCTTCACACTATTAAACATATAGTAGTAAATAAATGTAAATTAATGAACGAATAATTTAAGTTAATATTATAGATATGAGATTCCTGATTAGCTATAGGTTAAAATGTGGGTGAATGTGTCTTGTGCAATTTCTTTTTAGAATTAAGAATTCCATCTGTACCTATCACATTCTGGCATAATAAAAATGCAAGAGTTGCCTCCGCGTCTGTTCTCAATACCAGACTTCCGCACGTGCATTCGTTATCATGTAAATGCTATGCTTTTACCACGCGACGACGCTCGGCACCGCTCGATGGGTTACCTACGCTATATCGAATTCCAAATGGTCGAAAATCAAAACATCGAACACTATTTATAGAACGGTCATAAAATCGAACATTCAAAACATCGAATTTACAAATAATCGAACGTTCAAAATATCGAATGCGCTTCTCTACCATTCGGGGAACCGATATCATTAGTACGTCGTACGTATGTACTCAAATGGAAAACATTCTATACATTTGAACTCTACGCTTACTTTTAAAGCTTAAATATGAGCAATAGACGATTAAAATCACATGTCACAAACTTATGTAAATCACAGACGTTGATGTATTGTATGGAATTGACTAGCTTACGGCACATAATTTAATAGTTTACTGCTAATTTTAAAGCTTTAGTAAGCGTAGCATTTAAACGCATAGATTTTTTGCACAACTGAATAATGCTATTGTTAAGTAACGATAAGTCGCACTACATCCGGAATTCTCATCACTGAGGAACTGGCTTTCTATTCCAACTGCCGGAACACGACCATTTTTAGGGATCCGTACCAAAATGGTAAAAAAGGAACCCTTATGGTGTGACTCAGTCTGTCTGTCTGTCACAGCTGGATATCACGAGAACTACTAATAGTATCAACTTGAAATTTGGAATAGTTTAAGATGACATAAGAAATAAATATTTTTTTTTTTTACAACAGGGCCTGAAAAGGGGTCTTAAAAATTTGAAATGGGGCTACTAGGGCATGTGGGGTATCATATGAAAGAGCGCCGTTTGCACGTTTTCAATCATTTTTTCTTTTTTTTTCTAGACTGCATAGTTTTCGACTTAGGATGAAAAATGTAAAAAAATACCGTCCCCCCCTCCCCTTAACTCCTAAGTTTGCAAAGAGAAAAATCTGAAATAATTCTATGTGATAACAATTTATATAAAAATTACAGGAAAAATAAAACAATGTCTCAATATAGCACACTTCTCTAGAAATTATCAGATTTCTAAAAAGTTACCATTAGTTCCACTATCGGTCAAGAGATTTCGCTGACCTAAAAAGGCAATACTAATTTTATTATTCTACTCTGCACTTTGTTTTAGTGGTGCAATTGTTGTTATGGCGTCAAACTTATGTTAGATGATGGTAGCTAGCCAGGCGGACTATAAATAAGCACTACCACCAACCAATCCGAGTACAACAGAACAGAATGTTGGTCATTTGAGTAGACGGACAGTTCAATTTGAAAGGACATGGCTTGGTCGTCATACGTAATATGTCACCAAAGCAACAGGATCACATAAAATGGCGAAGGTTTACTTAAAGGTATGAACTTCAATCACTTTTTGATTATAGTTTTTTTTTTCTCAGAATTAGTATTAGAATTAGAATTATTGGAATTGGATTTTTTTGGGATTTTTTTGTATTATTTGCTGACTGTAAACTTTATCCGAAATCTGTGAATGCAGTTCAGAATATCTTAGAAAGGTTATGGATGGTCTCTTAGCAAGTTTTGCTGTAACGGTTAAGGTAACTGCCCTTAATGTACCGGCTCAAATATCCACCCTGTATAATCTATTATGTCTCATTTTCCGGGGCTTGAAGGATTAGCTATCACTATTTTTATCATATTTCCTGTTATTGTATGAAAAAATATTAGTCATTTAATGATTCACGCAATTTAAGCAATAATAGTAAAATTAATATTCCTTTAGAACTGAAACCAGTAATTTACTGATAATCTACTCTAACTATAAGAAAGGTAGGTAGGTTATTCATCCAATATGGGTACGTATCTTTTAATCTCATAAATCATATTGTGTACAAAGCAATTCTTTGCGAATTTGTTATTTCTTTAACTTTACTAGTAAAGATATTTTATATATATATATATTTTTTTATTTTAAAATATGAAAAATCTAGAAATCGTCTTCAATTTAGGTTATTCTGAATACTGAATTCGTTCACTGTTTTTTTCTGATGTAATTAAGAAAATAATACACCCTGTTCCAATAGCTCTAAAAGATACAATTAAATGGACGAATAAAACAATGATAGGACTAGTCAAGTTTGCCTTTTCGTTCGAAACATTTATCACAAATCTATATAAATAAAAATGAATCACCGAAATATGTAAGCGCATAGGCCCCATTTTCAACAAAAGTCCCTGTTGCCCTGGTGTCGTGAGTTTTAGAGCTACTGCAATGGTTAAGATCTCATAAGATGCGTATTGACAAGCACAATATAAGTAGTGAAAAAAAACTCGGGTTGCACTCCGGGAGTGCCGGCAGAAGTGAAAACTTGAATATTAACGTTGTGCATTTTTGATATTTTGGAATGGTTAGGGAATAATTTTGCACGAATTTCTTTAATTATCAGTATAAAAGTACTATCATTTATGAGGTAGAATACAATATTTATTTATTGCGCTAAAAGTTTATCTCTCAGAAAAATCAACCCGCCGAACGCCAAAACGACGCGACGCCATTTTCACCGCGCCGTAGAAAGAGAGGGGGATACTTCCGCCGCCGACCGTCCAGCTACATCCGTCTTACGAATTTTCGATCAGGGTCACGTGACCCTGACTGACGCGAGTTTAACATTGTTTACCCATTACAAAAAAGTGTACAACGCCGCTAAAGAAGTTTTGACTTCAGAAATGAAAAAGTCAAAAACTTTTTATTAAAATGCAAAAATGTCGAAAAATGTCGAAAAAAAAAATATTTTTCTCTGTAAATTGCCTAAGCGCATGTTTATAAGTGCCGTGTATGTTGTGTTGTGTTGGAGTTTTATTTTGAGGTTGATCGTGTAAGTTATGTAAAATATAAAAATATAGCTTACACAAGTATTATGGTACTACCATAGATTTACCCATTTAATAAAATAATAATGTTTACTACAGTGAAAATATATTTCCTTTTTTTTTGGAATTCATACACACATATGCGCATAGATACAAAAATTTCAATTTCAATGTTCATGGGTTTGCTGTGATTTCAATGTATTGTACTAATTCAATAAAAAATTCATGTTTTAACAACGTAATGTTTTTTTTTTACTCATTAAGTTCATTTGTGTTCACCAGAAGGTCGTGAAAGGCACGAGATCTGTGAATTATTTCTTGTATTTGTTAAAAAAATCAGGACAAAGTTATATAAAGAAATTTTTCAAAAAAATGTACGGAAACATGTAAAAAAAGACTTTTCTTGTTTCCGTCATTGAAAATTATTTTCTGAAACGTATGTCAACGCATAACTTGAGATCGACTGCACAAAATTAGATACTTAATTCTTTTTTTGTTGTGTTTGATAATATCAGGAAAAGGTTAGTATAAAATAATATTTTCAAAAATATTTACGGAAAGTCGTTACAAAATCTCTTTTCCGTCATTATAAAAAGGCAATATGACCAATAAATGGCGCCACCCGTGCGAAGCCGGGGCAGGGCAGCTAGTAGGTATTAAAAAAATCCATACTTCGCTCTACGTAAAAGATTTCTTCTAAAAGAAAAACGGCCAAAGTTAAAGCAAACTTATTTCAAAGCGGACCGAAGCGCAAAAGTTAGTTATAACTGTTGTCTTATTGTGTATCTTGGTTCTAAAAGGTTGATGGATGTGAGCAGTGCAATCTTTTTTCTCGGGAACGCGTAAAGGTATCGAGTTGATATTAAAACCATATACTCAGGTTTACAGTCTCTTAAAATCAGTGACAATATTAAAAAATAGACAGATTGTGATGATCAAAAACCAACATTCAAATTGAACACCACTATTATCCTTATTTCGTCCTCTTTCAGGATATGCAATGCTGGGCATGTATCCGATATTTATCAGTAAGTTTCCGGTGACGACATAAAAAACGTTATGCTCAGTCATTATATATTTAATCCCCAACTTATGCTATTGTCTCTGTAGATAGAAACATTAAAGATTAGTTTAAAAAAAAAGTGTTAGACCATTTGGAAATATAACCGGATTATGGATTTATTAACTAAAGGTTTCTTAAGTAAGTAAATCAATTATTCTCAGTATTCTAATTAACAACATGGAGAAGACAATACGACAATAAATTAAAATTTGCATATCTAATAACGATACCAGTCTGCATTAAAAAAATAAGTTTAAAATATCCAATAGTTTACTCACTAAACTTGTTTTCGTGCTATTGAGTTAGTTTGATGCTTTTCTTTATTTAAATCCTAGGAATAATTTGATAGTTTCAAAATAAACCTATGTACTAGTGTCACCAAAGTAATCATCGCCATATTGTATAATGTATTTTGTATAAACAAAATCCCTTTAGAAAAAGAGAAAAATTGTTGACTGAAAAACTAATATAATTTTATTTAGTTAGGTTCTTTAATCGACACCATTTGTCGTTTAATTTTTAGGGTTCCGTACCAAAATGGTAAAAAAGGAACCCTTATGGTGTGACTCGGTCTGTCTGTCTGTCTGTCACAGCTGGATATCTCGAGAACTACTATAATGGTATCAACTTGAAATTTGGAACAGTTTAAGATGACATTTGCCCAACTATTTTGCAAATAAGAAAGCAATAAAAAAATTTTTTTACAACAGGGACTAAAAAGGGGTCTTAAAAATTTAAAGTGAGGTGACTAGGGCATATGAGGTATCATATGAAAGAGCGCTGTTTGCACATTTTAAAACATTTTTATTTTTTTTTCTTAGGCCGCATAGTTTTTGACTTATGATGAAAAATGTAAAAAAAATACCGTTCCCCCCCATATCTCCGGTTATCTGCGGGTGGGGCCTAGTAACCTGTAGCTCAGGTTCCTCTGGAACCTATTTCGGGGACTAAGTCTCTTACTTTAAGTTATAAAACTTTATTCTAAGCCATTTATTGTAAAAAGAGAAAATAAATGCTTTTTGTTATTATTATTATATCCGAAGTTTGCAAAGAGAAAAATCTGAAATAATTCTATGTGATAGTAGTTTATGTAAAGATTACAGGAAAAATAAAACGATGTCTCAATATAACACACTTTTTTAGAAATTCAAAAAAAAACAATAATTCTTTAGTTTCACTACCAGTCAACAGATGGCGCTATCCTAAGAATGCTGACCTAAGAAAATAAATAGTTCCACTATCGGTCAAGAGATGGCGCAACCTAATACTACAATAATAATTGGTGGCTGGTTCTAATATAATTATCTACTATTTGCCGTACGAATAAACGAAGAATAAGTTCCTACTTAGTAATATATTATTATATTATATTTTATATTTATATTTTGACAACATCACATACATTGCTCCAATCCCAAAGTAAGTAGCTATAGCACTTGTGTTATGGAAATTAGAAACAACGGTGGTATGACACACACCCAGACCTGAGACAATATTGAAAAGTTCATTTTCTACATTGACCCAGCCGGGGATCGAACCCGGGACCTCAAGAGATGGTGACGCCTTGAAAACCGGCGTGCGAACCACTCGACCACGGAGGTCGTCAATATAAGTAAACAGTTTGCAATGTGGAGTGGCTGAAACGTTTTTCAGTCACCATGAGCAGCTGTGGTTAAGATTTGTAAACTAGCTGTCCGCCTGTTCGCCCTTCCACCTGTCTGCCGTTTATCCTACTTTTTTAAAGACTGTACTAAAGTAACATATCCAAATATATTTATTAATGTACGGAAACCTCGGTGCGCGACTCCAACTCGCTCTTGACCGGTTTTTTTTGTTAATAACACCATATTAAAACTCTAGACCAATCGTCGTGGCGTTCCTTGGGGCAATCTGACGAAAGTGACTTCCCATAGTGCAAAAATCCACCACCAAAATAAAATTCCTATCAGCATACATAGACGGAAGAAATAATCAGAAAAGATTTAATGTAAAAATTGTAAACTCCAATTCATAAAAATATTTATTTTCTTCATTACAGGTATCAAAATAATCTTGGTTTTTTTGACGGCGGATTGCTGCTGTACCTGCCAAACGGATCTAATTTACTATAATTGTACTTACACCATCACATGTTTGTCTCGTCCGACTTCCACCAACGTCGTCTCCTGCTCAGGCGCACCTAATGTCACTTTCATAGTAAAATATTCAGCCCTTGAAACATTAACCTCTGGATTCTTCAGTTCTACCAATTTTGATGCTAGAGTCAGATATATAGTATCTTTGGGTAATGACTGGAAAACTATAGAAACACATGCATTCCAATTTTATCAAAAGATTTTATCGTTAAATTTATCAGATACCGGTATAATAAATATTAATAATGATGCCTTTTTGCAACTACCAGTTCTTAAAAATTTAGATTTGTCAAACAACAAAATTGAAAAGTTGTTTCAAAGATCACTTTATATTGCAGCTGATAATGAATTAGAGATTCTTGATTTGTCACGCAACAAATTAACTAGTTTACAAAATGACGTATTTTCTTCATTGACGAAATTAATACGATTGAATTTACATAACAACGGGATACAAACAATGTCTATAGATTGTTTCAATAATTTGAAAAGCTTAACCATCATGTTTCTTCAGAATAATAACATAATGAGCTTTAGCTCTTATGCCATACACTTAAGGAAGTTAAAATTCCTGGATATTTCAAATAATAAATTTAAAAAGTTAACTTATTTTGAAACAAGTAATTTGACTAGTTTAGTACATTTTAATATTTCCTACAATACTCTTGAAGAAGTAGATTTGAACTGTTTTTCATTGGCACAAAATTTAGAGTACCTAGATTTAAGTCACAATGTGATCAGCACATCCATTGAACCTAGTATGTTTATAAAGAATCGTTTACTGCGTTACCTTAATTTATTTGACAATAAAATCACCTATATCAAAGATCTATCCTTTCAATTTAACGTCATAAAATATATAAATCTTGAACGCAACAAATTATCCATTACTATTACTAGAGAAACTGTAAAAGGACTTTTGAATATAGTAACACTCAATATTACACAGCAAAATATTACTGCCATCAAAAAGAGAGCATTCAAAGATATGCAAAATCTTCAGAACTTAAATTTAAGCAGAAATAATATTGAAATTGTAGATAACACAAGTTTTGAATTCGAAAATAAAAGCGCCTTAACTATAGTAGACTTTTCGTTTAATTCTATTAGTGATTTGTATTTTCTGCAAAATTTTACAAGCAACTTAAAAGAATTTTATATTAATAACAATAAGTTAACAGTAATAAGTAAAGATACTTTCAAAAAGCATAAAAAGTTAATCAAATTAGATATTTCTGAGAATAAAATAATAATGATAGAGCATCATTCCTTACCTTTGGATATTTTACAATATTTACACGTAAATAAGAATAAGTTAACTGGTAATATATCAAGCAATATGTTTAGCCCAGCCCCACTTTTGAAATATTTAGATATCAATAATTTAAACTTCCAAAGAATTAATGAAAACGCTTTTAAAGACTTAAAGCTGTTGACAAAACTTAACTTATCTAACAATGAACTTGAATTCATAGATTCCAATAACTTCATAAATATGGAAAAAATGTATAGTTTAGATCTGTCGCACAATAAACTATCAGAGTTTAGTGCTAATACATTAGATAAGCTGAAAGCTATTTATTTAAACAATAATTATTTTAAAAGATTACCAAAGTTGTTTTCTAATGTTTCCGAAGTTTTATACATTGATGTTTCTAATAATTTTATTTCTGATCTCGGTAATGCTGGATTTGAAAATGTGCGTAATGTCACAGTTTTAAAAATGACAAATAATGGCATTAAAGTTTTCAATAGTAAACAAACTAATATGCTTAATAAGCTCTTTAATTTAATTCTTAGTTCCAACCAAATAAATGAAATTAAATTGTCTTATTTTGAAGAATTAGTAAGTTTAGATCTTAGAAATAATAGCGTTAGCTTCATCAATGATTCGATACTTAACAATCTTCAATCTCTGCAGTATCTTGACCTTAGTGTCAACAATTTAAGTATAGTCCCATCAGGCAGCTTTCACCATTTAAAAATTCTAAAATTTTTAAACCTCTCATCTAACTACATAACTAATTTACATTACGGTTCTCTTGGAGGCTTAGCTAAAACTGAAACTATAGACTTATCAAGTAATAAAATTACTTCTTTGGATGTAAATATTTTTCACGAATGTAATAAACTAAAAAGTTTAATAATAGATTATAATTTCATCAAATTTGTTGACGTGGATAAACTTTTATATGTGTCGCCAAATGTGATGTCTTTAAGCCTCGGAGGTAATCCAATTTCATGCGAAGCAATAGTAAGAAATAATAGATTGAAAGATTCAAGGAAGTTTGAAGTTACATCGATACATAAAATATTCTATGAAGACAATGTTCATGGTATAAAATGTGGTGACACAAGCTATAGCTCTTCTACAGAAAAATCTCAAACCACGAGTGCAGATGTTGATACCGATAAGGGCCAAACCCAAGTTAGTATATTTTTTTATGTCTTGTTTATATTGTTATTTATTTTAGCACCATGTGCAGTTTGTGCCCTTGCATACTCTATATATTTGCTACGCGGCGGTAATACTCGTCATCATTTATCAGAGTAATTCGTTAATAAAGAAAGCAGTGGCGATTATAATAATATTAAGTTTATATTTCAGAGTTGTCATCAATAAATATGTTTGTTCCTAATTCCTTTTTTCTTTTAATTTTAAAATTTTAACCATTAACAATCCCATACTATATTTCTAATCAACCTATAAGGAAGGAGGAGCTCGATAGCGCAGTGGGTTAGCACCTGGCCCAGCCACTGTGGAGAGGTTTAGCAACTTTTACAAGTGTCAGTGACCATAAATATATTATCTCGAGTTACTCCGTGCTCGAACGGTAAGCCAAACCCGGCCGCATGTTAAGTGATAAGCATCCATCATTATCATCATCATTATCATCATTATCATCATCATCATCATCATAATCATGCCCATCCTCCTTACCACCCATAAGAAAGGCCTGTGTCCCAGCAGTATTAACATAGTTGATGAATTAAAAATATTTTTATGGCATCTAAAAAAAATAACAAGCAAAGAATGAAGGATTATTTCTTCTTTCACACTCCGTACAAAATTTTAGACGTAGAGCATTTTAATTGTGATTTGTTTCTCTTAGCAAACGAATGAAACTGTTCAAGTTAAAAATGAATGAACGTATTTAGGGTTCCAAAATGTTAAAAAGTCTGTCCGCCTGTCGCAGCTGGATATCTCAAGAACTGCTAATGCTATCAACATGATATTTGGGTGAACTGGGGTTACTAGTATATGTGGGGTGTCATATTGAAGAGCGCTATTTCCACATTCTTAAACAATTTTATTTTTTTATGCCGCATAATTGTAAAAAAATATCGTTTTCTCCTCTTATCACCGAAGTTTGAATAGAGAAAAATTATAAACTATCCTACGTGATAGAAGTTTATGCAGAGATTCCAAGAAAATAAATTGATATCTCTTAGCTTTTTAAGAAATCATCAACATAATATTCATTTAGTTCTACTGTCAGTCAAGAGGTGGCGCTGATATAAAACTACAATATTCTACACCGCAGTGTATTTAAATGTGATGGTACGAAACCCTCAGTGCGCGAGTCAAACTCAATCTTGACTGGTTTTTTTAACCGATAGCGGAAAAAACTTAAGCTAGTGCTAACAACCAAGAGACTTCCTCTGTCTCGGAATGCTATACCTAGCGCAGTATATTTTTGTACAATGGCAACTATTTAATTTAGGCACTGACAAATGTAAATAATAATGAATGAAGTAAGCAAGAAAATACGAAGTACTTACCATTTCCTTGGAAGTAAGTAAACCTTTATGTCATATTTTTCTAACGATCAAAATAACTTGTTACTAATTTGAAAACTACGTTTTAACTTTTTCTGAATTAAAACACCAAACAACATGGAGTAGCCAGTCAGATACCTTAATAAATTTCTCATATTTTGTAGAACCGCGGCCGCGAATCACGGCAACATTAGTTCGGCACACAAGTCCTTTGACGCGGACCAAAATACCGCCACCGGACAGGGAACGCCGCGAAGCGCGAACGCGAAGCCGCGAAACCCATACGCGTAGCCGCGAAACCCTCCACACTCGCGGTTCGCGGCCTTCGCGGGCTTTCGCGGCGCGAGTGTGGAGCCCTCTTAAGATATTCCTTTTTCAACAAAAAAATAATTATCTTATTCAGGTCATAAACAAAGAAGTTAAACGACTGATCATCGAGGTAGTTCACACAAAATCACACTATTATCGTGCTTTTTTTCAAGATTACTTGAAAAGTACTGAACCGATTTCAAAATTAAAAAAAAATGGGACCAACTTGGAAGTTTACCTAATGTAATAACGGTTGAATCATTTCAATATGTTAAGCCGTCTTCGAGTAATCGGTGTACATACATATAAATCAAAAAAATATACGCGATGAATAGATAACCTCCTCCTTTTCAAATTTTTGAAGTCGGTTAAAAAGTAGTTTCTGTACTCGAACAATTGGCCTTACAGAGTAATTTGATCACAGTAAGAAATAGGATCGTTTGGCAACAAATAATATTTCGAGTTGATTTATCGTTTTTCTGTACAAAAATTGTATAGTAATAGTATAGGCAAATTATATAGGTTGCAAGTATTTGTGTTGTTGTAATTTTTTATAGAATTAAAAACAATTACAACTACATGAATTACTTCCGAACTTTTTACAAATTCGACCTAATTTGACTACACTAGAAAAGGTTTTGGCGATTTCTGTCATTTCTAGTACTCATACATAAAATAGTCACATAGAGTTTTTTGATCCCCAAATGAAATAGGATCGATTGGCACAAAAAAAATTTTTTGGTATTGTAGCATTTTTTTTTTGCTGACTGTAAACTTTTTCCGAGGTCTTAGAAAAGTTATGGATGGTCTCTTAGCAACTTTTTCTGTAACTATAACGGTTAAGGTACCTGCCCTTAATGTAACGTCTCAAAAATCCACCCTGTATAATCTATTGTGTCTCATTTTCCGGGGCTTGAAGGATTAGCTATCACTATTTTTATCATATTTCCTGTTATTGTATGAAAAAAAAATTCGTCATTTAATGATTCACTGATTTAAGCAATAATAGTAAAATTAATATTGTTTTAGAGCTGAAATCAGTAGTTTACTGATAATCTGCTCTAACTATAAGAAGGTTAGGTAGGTATTTATCCAATATGAGTACGTATCTTTTAGTCTCATAAATCATATTGTGTACAAAGCAATCCTTTGAGAATTTGTTTTTTCGTTAATTTTATTAGTAAAGATATTAATTTATTAGTAAAGATTTTTCATATTTTGAAATATGAAAAATCTAGAAATCGTCTTCAATTTTATTTACAGGTTATTCTGAATAATGAATACGTTCACTGTTTTTTTTCTGATGTTACTTAGGAAAAATACACCCTATTCCAATAGCTCTAAAAGCTACAATTAAATGGACGAATAAAACAAAAAAACTACTTATCAAGTTTGCCTTTTTGTTCGAAACAATTATCGCAAATCTATGTTGTGTTTCTCAGATTGTGAAATTAGATCACCATTAATATGTGTAATTAGAAAGTAAGTTTTATTGTTGCAATTGTTGACAAACCATTAATAAATAAAAAAAATGTATAAATAAAAATTAATCGCCAAAATATTGTATGTAAGCGCATAGGCCCCATTTCCAACGAATGTGCGACATTGCCCTGTTGCCCTGGTGTCGCGAGTTTTAGGGCTACTTGAATGGTTAAGATCTCAAAAGATGCGTATTGTGAAAAGGACAATATAGTGAAAATATAGTGAAAAAAAAATGAAAAAGTCAAAAACTTTTTTATTAAAATGCAAAAATGTTAAAAAATTACGTATCTTTTAAGATTTTTTCTCTGTATTTAAATAGCCTAATGCTAGGGTTTCCTAAGAAAGCGGTGACGTCACATAGCAGCCGTAATTTTACGGACGTAAAAATATTAACTTTACGTTGTCCAGCACCGCTTTCTAGGAAACCGCGCCATATTGTTTACATAGACAACGTTCTACGCCGCTAAATTACGGCCGTAATATGACGGCACCGTCATCCTAGGAAGTGCCATGTATGTTGTGTTGTGTTGGAGTTTTATTTTGAGGTTGGTCGTGTAAGTTATGTAAAAAATAAAAATATAGGCTACACTAGTACAGTATAGTACTACCACAGTTTTACCCTTTCAATAAAATAGCAATATTTATAACAATGAAAATATATTTTCTTTTTTTGAAATTCATACACACATACGAATAGATACAAAAAAGTAGATCCAAAATGATAATGTTCATGGGTTGGCTGTGATTTCAGTGTATTGTACAAATTCAATAAAATATTAATGTTTTAACAACGGAATGTTTTTTTTTACTCGTTAAATTAATTTTCAACGCACCAGAAGGACGTGAAATGCACGAAATCTGTGAATTATTTCTTGTATTTGTTAAAAAATCAGAACAAGGTTTGTATAAAGAATTTTTACAAAAAATTGTACGGAAAGATTGTAATGTTATTACTTTTAGGAGGGAGGTCCTTTGCAAACGTTCCCAAGAACGTAAACCGAAGGAAACTATAAAACCATACGTATAAATAGGATAAATAGGTAATCTAGTGTAAATAAAGCTAAGAAACGGTGTGAGGAAGAATAGGTACCTTAAAGGGCTTGTATCATAGGAACAGCCCATTATAGGGCCGTGATATTTTTCCCGCGATAATTTCACATTGCATTTTGTATTCTTATGTCGGTTTGAATCTTATTTAACACCATTTTTATTCTTTGCTGAGAAAATTATTTATTTGTAAACATATGTCTGTCACTATAATTTTTATTTTATTTTTTATTTTATTTATTAAGGCATACCAACTAAGTACAATTCGGAAATTAACTTAAATCATATTAGTAAATAGCCTCTTAAATTAGAAATTGTACCTAAATTACAGGTAAGCACAACATTCACTTACAGGATTTTATAACAAAACAGTTAGTCGACTATGAATTTGGAAAACAATATCGCATGCAAAACATTTAAAGAATATACAGCACTTACACTAAAGGTTCTAAAATTTTCTTTTTAAACGACAGGTACCCATTACTATTAATGTCAATATCTGGGTTAAGGCGGAAAACATCGTTGTATGAATTTAACAAGGTATTCATGGGCGCATATTGCCCATATTTGTTTCTACTGAATTTCAATCGAAAGGGCTCAAAATTATGCAATCTGGCGGACATGCGCGGCACATTAATACTTAAAAGTGAGAGAAGATATGGGCAGTCGACTGAGTTATTCAAAAGCTTATAAAGAAATAGTAATCCTAATATATTTTTCCGCTCCTGCAAACTAGTTAACTTGAAATATTGCAATCTATCACTGTAATGTCTTACTGAGTAATATACATGTGCTACATAAGACAACCGCCGCAAAAATACTTTTTGAATTTTCTCTAGACGTTGAATACCATTCTGATAGTGTGGATACCATACTGCTGAGCAATAATCAACTTGGCTCCGTACCAGCGAAAAGTATAATGTAGTGAGAGCTGCTTGACATTTAAATTCTTTTGTATTGCGAAGAACAAAAGCTAACATTCGCAAACTTTTGTTTAAGACACTATTCGACTGATCCGCGAAATTCAATTCTGAGTCCAAGATTACCCCAAGATCCTTAATATTGCTAACGGATTTCAATACTGAGCCTTTGATATGATATGTAGTGTTAAAAGAATTTCTTTTCTTCCTAGTAAATTTAATATGGTAGCATTTACTTAAATTTAGTTCCATGTGGTTGATGTCACACCATCTGGCTACATTGTAAATGTCATTTTGCAGAAGATTTTGATCTGCACGGGATCCCACCACCCTAGAAACTTTTAAGTCATCTGCATAAAGTTCAAAATGAGAATTCTTGATACAGTGTTTGATATCGTCGATGAACATTATAAACAATACAGGACCCAAATGAGAGCCTTGTGGAACACCTGATGTGGCTCTGAAATTTCTAGACCTAAAACCATTAACTGTTACCATAACTTGTCTGTCTGTTAGATAGCTCTCTAACCATTTCAAAAGTGGCCCATGGATTCCAAAGTGTTGTTTTAATTTTTTTAGTAGGAGGTAATGGTCAACTTTATCGAAAGCCTTACTGAAATCACTATAGAAGGCATCAACTTCATTACCCTCACTCAAACTCACTCTGAAACAGTCCTATCAACAAAAGACATAAGATTAGACATAGTTGACTTTTTCTTAACAAACCCATGTTGATGTCCGTTAACGAATGTTTGATATGACTATAAAAAAGGGGACATAACAATGCTTCAAACACCTTAGCCATTATCGGTAAAATGCTGATTGGTCTGTAATTAGTCACATTACTTTTATCACCACCTTTAGGAATTGGTATTACCATGGCTTGTTTCCACTGATCGGGAAACTCTCCATCATTAAGAGATCTATTATAAATTATTGAGAGTGGCACCGATAGAGCCGAAGCACAGTTCTTAATAAAAATTGAAGGAATGCCATCACTTCCAGCTCCCTTATTGGAATCAATGCCCTTCATATATTTTTCTATACAAGGCTGAGTCAAGTTAACAGTCCCAAAGTCTAAGTGATTACTATTATCACCGTTATCAATATCTGTATTCGTTTTAACAGGATTATACACCGATTCAAAACTATCAGCAAAAAGATTAGCGATATCTGTTCCAGAGCTTACTACTTTATTATTTAGCCTCATGCACTCAGGAATTTGATTGGTACCTTTTTTTTTGTTTTTTATAAAGGTCCAAAAGTATTTTGGATCCTTTGTTACACTTTTTTCAATGCTTTTAATATAATTATTATATAAATCAGTAATCAATTTATTTGTCCTAGGCTTCAGTGTATTATATTCATATTCATCTAATTTATTTTTGAATTTAATCATTTTTGGCGATGCTTCTCTTTCTCCTTCAATAACTTTATGAGATTACTTGTATACCATGTTGGATAATTATTTGAACGAGGTTTCTAGAAAGGGATTGTATCACGAATAATATTATTTAGTAATTTATAGAAAGTGGAAACCATATCATTTACACCATTGCAGTTACCAAGAACTGTTGCCCAATCAACTTCATCTAGTTTTAAATTAACAGCTTCATAGTCCGCTTTATAAAAGTTATATCTCGCTTGTTGTATTGGTTTTAAGAGAGGAAGAGTCCCAGTAGTTAACATTACTTCTAAAGCAGGGTGGTATGAATCCAGTTGAGAAATTGGATCATTGGACTCAAAAATATTAATAGGCATATGGTCATTATTCATAACCAAATCAAGAATTTTACCATATTTATTTGTTACATGGTTCATCTGAGAAAGATCGTTACTTGACATAAAATCTACAAGTGCCGTTGAAACAGAACCAGAATAATTTAAGGGTGAAAATGTATCGTGGTTTTGATTTTTTGACCACTCAATATCACTCATATTAAAATCACCTAAAATCAGTGCCTGATCCAAACCACTTATAATAGCGGTAGCTTTGTCAGTAAAGACGTTTAAATGTTCCAATTTTACAGGAGAGGCCAAATATACTGCACAAATGTTTATAAGTTTTGTATTGTTCAACATAACAGTTACCCATAAATCCTCACACGCGCTTTCGTATAATTGATTTCGATAAGCTTTAATATTGTTATTTACAGCAACTAATACACCACCGCCGTCTTTGCGACCATAAATGTTGTTAGATTCTCTATCTCTTCTAAAAATTTGGTACCTGTTATCAAACAACTCAGCATCTAAGATAGAATCATTGAGCCAAGTTTCAGTAAGAACAATAATATCAAAATCATTAGCCAAAACGTTTCTATTAATATTAAGTAATTTAGAGCGCATGCCCCTAATATTCTGGTAGTAAATAAATAAGTAATTGCCATAGCAAGTGGTAGTAAATATATAAATAATTGCCATAGCAACGCGCTAATTTTTTCATTCAATGTCAAAGCCATAGATTTCCAGCTTGTCTTCAGCGTAGCTATAGATAAAAACCTTTGTACAATACTGTTCTGTGTTCTTATATTTGAATGTAGAGTAGAATTTTAAAAAATAAATACCGACGGTATAAAAGCGCGGTCGGCAGCTCAGGTGAGTCAATTCTTTCCACGAGCTTGTCTGGATATATTTATTATAGCTGCCGCCATATTTCTACCCTACATTCCATAATTGTAAAAAAAAAAAAATAAGTAAATAGCGGTTTCTTCGGGGCACGGTCCTCGACCTTCGACCTTCGGCACGAACCACTTCAATAAATCCCGGACGTGTCCTCGACCCACCTGGACGTCGTGCACCTTTCCGCCTGACCTGCAGAGGGAGCTCTCCCCTGGGCCCTTGCACTATCCGCGCCACCATCGACGTCGGTCTACACGGACACGCGCCCGTGCCCATCAGCGCGTCCCGCTGGTATTACGCTACGGCGCTACATCGGGGGTCTGACTGCGTGCCACCCCTGCGCCGTCACGCTGAACCACGTCCGTACTGAACCACGTGCCCTCCTGTGCTCCGCCGGGACTCCATATCTGCCTGCCTGCTTCGTGCCTGCTTCCTGTTACCCCTGCTACCTGGATCCACGTCTCTGCGTGCCTGTCCTGTTCCCGTCTACGTCCCACCCTAGTCATACTTTGTTAGTCCTACCTAGTTTTTAAATTATCCAAATTCCTGTGCTAGGACGTGTCATTATAGAATAAACTCTTGAACTTCAACTTTATTTTTTTATTTAGCTTTCTTCTAAATTCTGCTCCGTTACCTTCCGTAACGCGACAAGATGTAAAAAAACAAATTTTATTTCACCGTCATAGAAAATGATTTTCCGAAACGTATGTAAACACATAACTTTAGAACTTAAACGACTTCACCAAATTAGATATTTAATTCTTTTTTTTTGTTGTGTTTGATAATATCAGGACAAGGTTAGTATAAAATAATATTCTGAGCAGTGCTTGTGAACTTAACTTGCCACGTCAGATAATTAATTCAATTTGCCAATGTGGAAAATATTTTGTTAGGATTTGACATGAATCGGAGAAGTGGGAATAAAAAAGGACCAGCAAGCCATTTTTGTACCCCTCCTCCCCCTTCCCCTCTTTTTAGGGTTTACCTCAAAAGGAAAAACGATACCCTTATAGGATCACTTTATTGTCCTTCTGACCGTCTGTCTGTCAAGATCCCTTATCTCAGGAACGCGTTGAGGTATCGAGTTGAAATGAAAACCATAATATACTCGGGTCGACAGCCCTTTAAAATCCATTTGGAAAGCCTTCTTCATCACTGACAACATTTAAAAAACAGGCTGAATGTGACGATAAGAAAACAACATACTAATTGAACATAACTTTTATCCATAGTTTGTTCTCTTTCAGGATATGCAATGGTATGTATCTGATATATTTATCAGTGAGTTTCCGGTGACGACATGAAATGTTATGCTCAGTCATTATTTATTTGTTCCCCAACTTATGCTATTGTCTCTGTAAATAGAAACATTATAGTTCAGTATTAATAATGTAAAAATAGTGTTGGACCACTTGGAAATATAAGTGAACTATGGATTTATTAACTAAATGTTTCTTAAGTAAGTAAATCTATTATTCTCAGTATTATAATATACAACGTGGAGAAGACAATACGACAATAAATCAATTTAAAATATCCAATAAAATAGTTTAGTAACAGGAAATTTTTTTCAGTTACTGTTTTCAGTACAATCTGATTTCGTGCTATTTAGTTTGTTTAAATACAATTTTTTATTTAGATCCTAGAAATTATTTGATAGTTTTAAAATATTCCTATGAAATAGTGTCACCAATATATTCATTGATTGTCGCTTTTTCTTCCCCTGTAAAAACTAGTGGCTCCGTGAGCTGTAGACCTCGGGTTAAAAGGTTGCTAAAATTGTGCATATTTAAAAACAAAGAATATATCATTCCTAAGTTCTGTCACAAGCGTCACATCCTTATTACTTTCTTTCAAATATTGGCCAGAAATGTTTGAACTTTTGAGTCTTCTAAAAATGAAAAACAACATTTTACTTTGCACCACTAAAAAAAAGTTTTGTTATATTTTTTTATCATTTTTCGAAACGGCTGAAGTTTCTTTTCATATCTTCGCCATTTAAAAAAAATTCAAAACTGGCTGGACTAAAAAAATCAATAAAGGTAATTAATCCCCTTACTCAAATCACCAAAATTCTATTCGTTCGCTAATTTAAAGCTTAAAAATAAGCAATTTAACGATCAAGTTACATGTCGCAAGCTTATGTAACTCACAACCTTTTAATCATTTTGTGATGTATGGTTGTGCAAATAAACAATTCATTCATTCATTCATTCACAGATATTGTTTTATTGTATGGAATTGATAATGATAAGCCTACGACCCGTAATTTTAGAGTTTATGTTTATTTAGCGAACAAATAGAAAGTTGACCATTTAAGTAGGGGAGACTGCTCACAAAATTTCACAACAATGAGTTATAAACAAGCAGACGGAAGGACAAACGAAATAATTTTAGTCCAAGTTGAAGCAGAGACGCTTCGATCGGTCAATAAAAAAGAGAAAAATCATTGACTTTATTATACTTATTATGGTTCCTTATATGATACATTTGTCTTTTGTTTTTTTTATAATAACACCGTATTTAGTAAATACAAGTCCGATTGTCATGGAGAATACTTGGGGGCAATCAACCTTTTCCCATGATCCAAAAACCCATCACTAAAATAAATATTCAGAAAAGTAATAATTTAAAATATTGTAAACTCTTTACCATAAAAATATTTATTTTTTTCATTACAGGTATCAAAATAACCTTTATATTTTTGACGGCGAGTTGCTGCTGTACCTGCCATATCGATGTAGTCCACGTTTGTACTAACTACACCATCACATGTGTGTCTCGTCCGACCTCCGTCAACTTATTCTCCTGCTCATACGAACCTGATATCACTTTTATCATAAAAGATTCAACACTTGAAACATTAACCTCTGGATTCTTCAGTTCTACCAATTTTGATTATAAAGTCAAATATGTAGAATCGCTTGATAATGATTGGAAAACTATAGAAAAACATGCATTCAAATTTTATCCTAAGACTTTATCGTTAAACTTATCAGCAACCGGTATAATCAATATTAATAAAGAAGCCTTTTTGCAACTCACTAATCTGAAAAATTTAGATTTGTCAAATAACAAAATCGAAACGTTGTTTCGAAAGTCACTTTATATTGAAGCTGATAACGATTTAGAAATTCTTGATTTGTCACGCAACAAATTAACTAATCTAGACACTGACTTATTTTCGTCATTGACGAAATTAATACAATTGTATATACAAAACAACGAAATAACATCAATGTCTATCGATTGTTTCCATAATTTGAAAAGGTTGACCATATTGCTTCTTCAGAATAATAACCTAACGAGCTTTAGCTCTGATGCCATACACCTAAAGGAGTTAACATTTCTGGATCTATCAAATAATAAATTTAAAAAACTTAATGGTTTTGAAACAAGTCGTTTGACTAGTTTAGTATACTTTAATATCTCCAACAATACTCTTGAAGACGTAGATTTAAACTGTTTTTCATTGGTACAAAATTTAGAGTATCTTGATTTACGTCACAATGTAATCAGTTCATCCATTGAAGCTGTTATGTTTATAAACAATCGTTTACTGCGTTATCTTAATTTATTTGACAATAAAATTACTTCTATTAAGGATCTATCCTTTCAATTTAACTCCATACAATATATTAATCTTGAACATAACAAACTATCCATTAATATAACTAGAGACACTGTAAAAGGACTTTTTAATATAATAACACTTAATATAACACAGCAAAATATCACTGCCATCAAAGAGAGAGCATTCATCGACATGCAAAATCTTCAGTACTTGAATTTAAGTAAGAATAACATAGGAACTGTAGATAGCACAAGTTTTAAATTCGAAAATAAAAATGCCTTAATAATAATAGACTTCTCGTTTAATTCTATTAGTGATCTGTATTTTTTGCGAAATTTTACAAGCGACTTAAAAGAATTTTATATTAATAACAATAAGTTAACAGTAATAAGAACAGATACTTTCAAAACGCATAAAAAGTTAATCAAGTTAGATGTTTCTGAGAATGAAATAATACTGATAGAGCATCATTCTTTACCTTTAGCTAATCTGCAATATTTACACGTAAATAAGAATAATTTAACCGGTAATATAACGAGAAATATATTTAGCCCAGCCCCAGTTTTGAGATATTTAGATGTTGATAATTTAAAGTTCCAAAGAATTAATGAAAACGCCTTTGAAGACTTAAAGCTGTTGACAAAACTTAACTTATCTAACAATGAACTTGAATACATAGATTCCAATAACTTCATAAATATGGAAAAAATGTACAGTCTAGATTTATCGCACAATAAACTATCAGAGTTTAGTGCTAAAACTTTAAACAAGCTAAAAGCTATTTATTTAAACAATAATTATTTTAAAAGTTTACCAAAATTGTTTTCTAAGGTTTCTGAAGTTTCATACATTGATGTTTCTAATAATTTTATTTCTGATCTCGGTAATACTGAATTTGAAAATGTGCGTAATGTCACAGTTTTAAAAATGTCAAATAATGGCATAAAAGTGTTCAATAGCGAACAAACGAATAAGTTCAATAAGCTCTCTCAATTAATTCTTAGTTCAAACCAAATAAGTGAAATTAAATTGTCTTATTTTAAAGGATTATTAAGTTTAGATCTTAGTAATAATAGCTTAAGCTTCATCAGTGATACGATAGTTGACAATCTTCAATCTCTGCAGTATCTTGACTTTAGTGTCAACAATTTAAGTATGGTCTCACCAGGCAGCTTTCAGCATTTGAAAAATCTAAAATTTTTAAACCTCTCGTCTAATTACATAACAGATTTACATTACGGTTCTTTAAAAGGCTTAGCTAAAACTGAAGCTATCGACTTATCAAGAAATAAAATAATTTCTTTGGATGTAAATATTTTTCACGAATGTAATGAACTAAAGAGGTTAATAATAGATTATAATTTCATCAAAACAATTGACGTAGATAAACTTATATATGTGTCACCAAATATGATGTCTTTAAGTCTCGGCGGTAATCAAATTTCATGCGAAGCGATAGTAAGAAATAATAGATTGAAAGATTCAAGGAAGTTTGAAGTTACATCGATGCATCAAATATTCCATGAAGATAATGTTCATGGTATAAAATGTGGTGACACAAACTATAGCTCTTTTACAGAAAAATCTCTAACTACTAGTGCAGATGTTGATATTGATAAGGGCCAAAACAAAGTTGTTAATACAATTTCAATTGTCTCGTTGACTTTGTGTTTCATTTTAACAATATTTGCAATTTTGGCCATTGCATACTTTATATATTTGAAATGCGGCAATGCTCGTAATTTAATAAGGGAGCGAAGGGCTTATTCGAGTAATTCGTTGAACAGAAGCAGTGGCGATTATAATAATGATTTGTTGAGTTGATATTTCAGAGTTGACATAAATGAATGTATTTGTACCTAATTGCTTTTTACTTTTCATATTCACACTATTCCATAAAATTTTAGTTTTTACCATCACTAACTTCATTATATATTCTTAATCAACCTATAAAGAAGGAGGAGCTTTATAGCGCAGTGATTTAGCGCCTGGCCAATTGCAGAACTTAAGCAACTTTCACAAGAGTCCGTCATGGAATGGGTGACCAAAAATTCAGTATCTTAACTGTATGTTCACTCATCAACACTCACCATAAGGAAGGGTTGTGCCACAGCAATGGGTAGATATTAACATAGCTGACGAATTAAAATGATTTTAAGGTAAAGAAACAAATTCGGGCATTTCGGGAGTAAAACTTGCTTACGTCACTATCTAGTTGCGCGACTTTATAGTAACAAGCAAAGAATGAAGGACTTTTTTTCTGTCATATTTTTTTCTGTTATAAAATTATCATACTTAGTGCATTTTAATTATGATTTGTTTCTCTTGCGCCTTTACTAAATGTACCTTGTGGAGGCTCTTCATAGGGTTTTGATCGGGTATAGTTAGGAGTAAACTGAAAATAAAGCTTGACTACTAAACATACCCGATTTGGTTGGGGTGTCGTAATCGGGTATATTTAGGAGCTAACGTTTTGTTATTATTTATTACTAAATATATATGGACAGAGCGCCGACTGACTGATTTGCGTGTTTACAAAACGTACCTTATGGTGGCGTTCAATAGGGTTTTGGCCTAATATAGTTTGAACGATGCTCTCATTATTTTCAAAATACTAAATATACATCGTAATGATAAATTGATGGCGTTAATACCACAAATAATATAGCGATGTAATATTAAAATTAAAAGTCAAATAAATCAGACTTTTGAGTGTTTATTAACAACAAGTGCGTGTTGGGCCACGCGCAATATAGGGTTCTGCAGTGGGCTATTCCATACATCCCAACTGGCTATCCCAATCAGTTGAGATACATGGATATTTTGCCCATTCAACTTATGAGTGAAAAAAATTGGGAAGAGTGAAACAAATAGCTCTCTGCACTACTCTGCAGTAATTACCTCGGGACACTTGACTTTAATATTTTTTTAACTTTAAAACTGAATATTTAGCAAAGGGATCCCTAAATCAAAAAGTCGTATTTCTAAACCTAAATATTATTGAAAGACCTATTCAATGACACCCTATACTATGAGATTGATGAGAGAAAATTTTTTTTCGCATGTTATAAATAATATGCATGATAAATTGTACAAAACGCGCCCTACGTTTTTCGGTTTAATAAAACTTTTAGATTTAAAATTTCTGTAGATATAGGGTATCAGGGTTATAAATATTTACAGAAGAATTTATTTTTTACTTTTAAGTTTATTTTTACTAGTCCGTTTTAATGTTTTTAGTTCGATGTTTTCAACCCACAGCCTCTTGTGCAATGAGCAACCTAAGCTTATTTGTCTTATAATGTACTATTAATAATAGTTTCAGAGCATTGCACTTTTTTATCTCTTTCCGTTTTGACAAAGAGTACGAGGGCATTTAGGCATGTTAGGTCTTATTAATGCAATGCCCAGGTTCTTTAGGTCTATTTCACAGAACGTCCCCTTCCCTGAATGTCCACTTACCCGAACGTCCTTTTCCCTGAACGTCCACTTTCCTGAATGTCCACTAAGATGAGTTGTTACAACCTGCTTTAAAAAATGTGATAGTAGGACCATTCGACCCATAGAAATAGAATGTCAAAGAACAACAATGTCAATAAACAGGTGATCCGAAAAACGAATGTTATACATTTTATATGAGATACGAAAAATCACTTAGATACATAAAATATGACTATATTTGGCAAAGGAAATTAATAAACTATGTTCCATACTGTTTTCTTCGTCGATAAACGAATAATTGTAGCGAAATTTGGTTTTAGAGAAATGTGTGGCAATATCTTATTTACCTGTGAAAAGTGTGATTACTTGGATTGTTTCTTTTTGTCACATCACAATTACTTAGAGCACAAGACACCATGGCTCCAGGATACATTTATTTTAAATTCTAATTAAGATTATCAAATATTTTAAGCAAATCGTGATTGCTGATTTGCAAGGTGGGCCGCTAGGGCCTCTTACTGTAAAAAATATTGGCACATGTCATTTGATCCTATTGATTGTCTCTTTTTTACATAGACCGTGTCCGTATGATGTTAACTTCTCTTTTCCACGCTCTGTTGGTCTTCTTGAGCGCAGAAAAAAATTTTTCTATGTCTATGATTCGACCACTCCACAGAACAAAGAAAAAAAATTTTCCCCCTAGGACCACTCCCTAACCCAACTGAACCGAATATATTTGTAGCGCAAAAAGCTTCTTTACCATTATTCGGGGAACCGATATCATTACGACCAGCCCCCGTATACTCAAATGGAAAATATTCTATGCATTTGAACGCTACGCTTATTTTTAAAGCTTAAATATGAGCAATAGACGATTAAGTCACATATCACAAAGTTATGTAAATCACAGACGTTGATGTATTGTATGGAATAAACTAGCTTACGGCACGTAATTTTATAGTTTAATGCTTATTTTAAAGCTTTAGTAAGCGTAGCATTCAAATCCGTTGATCGTTGGCCATTTGAGTAGTGGGGGGCAGTTCGGTTGGAAAGGACATGGCCTGGTCGTCAAGGGCGTCGCCAAGGGTAGGCAGGGAGGGGCAACTGCCCCCCCCCCCCTAGAGGTTAAAAAAGGTAGTCAATTGCAAGGTAAAGTAACCAAAGTCCTAAGGCCGTGCAAGTTTTGAGCTGCGGAATTTATCGGAAAAGCAGGCATGCTTTTCCGATAAATTCCGCAGCTCAAAATAGCCATATAGAAATTTTAAATATTAATTGAATTTAATGTTTAATGATATTATTGAACAGGTGATTTATTTTGTGAACCAAATTAAAAGTTAAATTAATGCTTACTTGATACATTATACTCGTAGTACAAAACAGCCGAAATATTCCAGAACCTATATTTCATAGGATTTTCTCACTACAACTTTAATTTATAATGTAAATCTAGGTACTTAGATATGTTACTGTAAAATTAGAGTTCCGTGAATATTATAATTTTTTGGAATGAAATTATCCGATAAATTTAGTATGGGTATCGTTATATTTTAACGATTCATGATTTTCCGGTGACAGATATATAAGGTCCCTCTTAAATAGTGCACATAATTTTAAGGGGTCACTGTACTCATGCATACAAACAACTTTTACTATGGAACCAACATTGAAACGCGAAAAAAAAAATCAGCTGTTCCATACATTTTAATCTATTCGATTTTAAATTTTCTATGGAACAGCTGATTTTTTTTTTCTCGTTTCAATGTTGGTTCCATAATAAAAGTTGTTTGTATGCATGAGTACAGTGACCCCTTAAAATTATGTGCACTATTTAAGAAGGACCTTATATAAGATGGTGATGGTGTGAGACATTTAAGGTGTGAGTAAGTACTAAAAATTACAGAAATCGTCAAAAACTTTTCCAATACATTTTGTACGAAAAAACGATTAATCAACTCGAAATGTTATTTATTGCCAAACGACTCTTTAAGACCAACTGAAAGACGACAGAAACTACGGTATGTCACAACACTGGCTTCACACGCAGGCATAATCTTCTACAACTACTTTAAAAAGTATTTTTATCACAGTAAGAAATAGGATCGTTTGGAAATAAATTATATTTCGAGTTGATTTATCCTTTTTCCGTACAAAATTTATGGGAAATGTTTTTGGCGATTTCTGTCATTTCTGGTACTTGTACCTTAACTGGTCCCATAGAGTCTTTTGATCCCGAAATTAAATAGGGTCGATTAGCATAAAAAATGTTTTTGGTATTTTAGCATTTTTTGCTGACTGTAATTTTTTCCGAGATCTGTGAATGCAGTTCAAAATACCTTAAAAAGTTATGGGTGGTCTCCTTTCCTGTGAATATAACGATTAAGGTACCTGCCCCTAGTATACTATCTCAAAAATTCACCCTGTATAATCTATTATGTCTCATTTTCCGGGGCTTGAAGGATTAGCTATCACTATTTTTATCATATTTTCTGTTATAGTATGAAAAAAACACTCGTCATTTAATGATTCACTTAATTAGGCGTTAATAGTAAAATTTATATTCCTTTAGAACTGAAACCAGTAATTTACTGATAATCTACTACAACTATAAGAAGGTTAGGTAGGTAGGTATTTATTCAATATAGGTACGTATCTTTTAATCTCATAAATCATATTGTGTACAAAGCAATCCTTTGAGAATTTGTTATTTTGTTAATTTTATTAGTAAAGATATTATGTCTAAAATTTTTTTTTATTTTGATATATGAAAAATCTAGAAATCGTCTTCAATTTTATATACAGGTTATTCTGAATACTGAATTCGTTCACTATTATTTTCTGATGTAACTTAGAAAAAATACACCCTGTTCCACAATAGCTCTAAAAGCTACAATTAAAATGGACGAATAAAACAAAAAACCGGCCAAGTGCGTGTCGAGCCACGCGCAGTAGGTTATAACCATACCATATTGAATACCACTATAATTTTTTGTCTGCATAAAAAACTTTGTTTTTCATAGTGTTTGTATGAACGACAAAGTTATATTTGCGGTTTTGTAAAATGTGATATATCTCTAAAAATTATCACTATATCTCGTTCAAACCAATTTTCGTTGAAAATATTTATTAGGATCTACAGCATATATATTTTTTTGATTTTTCACTTTCTTATTTTAAAAGTTAAAGGGGGGGGGACACTCATTTTACCACTTTGGCAGTATATATCTTTGAAACGGTTGACATTGAGAAAAAAATGTGTTTGAAACATCAATATCATTTTTAAGACCTATCTATAGACACCCCGCATGTATAAGTTTAATGAAAAATTTTTTTTCAGCTTCAGTTTCATGTATGGAGAGCCCCCCTTAATCTTTTTTTTTTATACAAAAACCTTAGAGCGGTTTACAGAATACATCTACCTACCAAGTTTCAACTGTGTAATCTTAATAGTTTCGGAATAAAATGGCTGTGACATATGGACAGACAGACAGACAGACATGACGAAACTATAAGGGTTTCGTTTTTTGCCATTAGGCTACGGAACCCTAAAAACGACTAATCAAGTTTGCCTTTTCGTTCGAAATAATTATCGCAAATCTATGTTGTCTTTGTCTTTATTAGATTGTGCAATTAGATCACCATTAATTTGTGTAATTTGAAAGTAAGTTTTATTGTTGCAATTGTTGACGAACCAATAATAAATAAAAATGAATCGCCGAAATACTGTATGTAAGCGCATATGCCCCATTTCCAACAAAAGTGCGATATTGCCTGTTGCCCTGGTTTCGCGAGTTTTAAGGCTACTTAAATGGTTAAGATCTCAAAAGATGCGTATTGACAAAGACAATATAGTAAAAGAAAATGAAAAAGTCAAAAACTTTTTTATAATAATGCAAAAATTACAAAAAATGACGTATCTTTTAAGGTTTTTTCTCAGTATTTAAATCGCCTAATATAAGTGCCGTGTATGTTGTATTGTGTTGTAATTTTATTTTGAGGTTGGTCGTGTAATTTATGTAAAAAATAAAAATATAGGCTACACTAGTATTATGGTACTACCACAGTTTTACCCTTTCAATAAAATAGTAATATTTATAACAATGAAAATATATTTTCTTTTTTTTTTAATTCATACACACATACACGAATAGATACAAAAAAGTAGATCCAAAATGATTATGTTCATTGGTTGGCTGTGATTTCAGTGTATTGTAATAATTCAATAAAATATTAATGTTTTAACAACGGAATGCTTTTTTTTACTCATTAAATTAATTTTTGAATGCACCAGAAGGACGTGAAAGGCACGAAATCTGTGAATTATTTCTTGTGTTTGTTAAAAAATCAGGACAGGTTAGTACAAATATTTTTTTCAAAAATGTACGGAAAGATGTAAAAAAACAAATTTTATTTTTTCCGTCCTCGTAAATGATTTTCCAAAACGTATGTAAACGCATAACTTTATAACGACTACACGAAATTAGATAATTAATTCTTTTTTTGTTGTGTTTGATAATATCAGGACAAGGTTAGTATAAAATAATATTTTCAAAAATATTTACGGAAAGTCGTTAAAAAATCTCTTTTCCGTCATTTTAAATCGCAATATAACTAACAAATGGCACCACACAAAAGTTAGTTATAACAGTTGTCTTATTTCGTATCTTGGTTCTAAAAGGTGATGGATGTGAACTTACTTGCCACGTCAGATAATTAGTTCAATTTGCCAATGTGAAAAAGATTTGTTAGAATTTGACATAACTCGGAGAAGTTGAGATAAAAAAGGGCCAGTGAGCTATTTTAGTCCCCCCTTTTTTAGGGTTCCGTATCTCAAAAGGAAAAAAACGAAACCCTTATAGAATCACTTTGTTGTCCGTCCGTCTGTCTGTCAAGATATCTTGGGAACGCGTGGAGGTATCGTATTAAATTAAAACCAGGTACTCAGGCCGACAATCCTTTAAAATCCATTTGGAAGGCCTTTTTCATCAGTGTCAACATTTAAAAAACAGTCTGATTGTGTTGTGACGATAAAAACAACAACATACCAATTGAACATCACTCTTATCCTTAGTTTGTCCTCTTTCAGGATATGCAATGGTGGGCATGTATCTGATATATTTATCAGTGAGTTTCCGGCGACGACATAAAATGTAGTGCTCAGTCATTATTTATTTGTTCCCCAACTTATGCTATTGTCTCTGTAAATAGAAACATTATAGTTTAATATTAATGATGTAAAAAATAGTGTTGGACCACTTGGAAATATAAGTGAACTATGGATTTATTAACTAAAGGTTTCTTAAGTAAGTAAATCTATTATTCTCTATCATTGTTCTAAAGTGGAGAAGAAAATACGACAAAAAAAAATTCGTATATCAAATAACGCTCCCAGTCTACATAAAAAATCAATTTAAAATATCCAATAGTTAAGTTACAGGGAATATCTTTTTAGTAGTAACTTACACGACCAACCAGTTTTCAGTACGATCGGGTACTTACTAACCAATTTTCGAAATCCATCGCAATCGCTTTCATTTGACAGATGGATGTAACACATTGCTGCATTTCTTTGGTAAGTTTTTAGTTGTGCCAAAAGGAAGCATTAATGTTCCGTCAAATGAAAGCGATTGCGATAGATTTTGAAAATAGATAAGTAAGCTGTTTTCGTGCTATTAAGTTTGTTTGAATTTATTTTTTAATTTCGATCCTTGAAGTAATTTGATAGTTTCAAAATACTCCTATGAACTAGTGTCACCAATGTATTCATTGATTGTCACATTGTCTTCGCCACATTGTATCATGTAATTTGCATATCCAAAATTCCCTGTGAAATTGAAAAAAAGAAAAGTCATAACTTAAAAAGTAATATACTTTTATCAATACTTGGGTTCCTTAAGCGACACATTTGTCTTTTGTTTTGTTAGTAACACCGTATTTAATAAATAAATAAAATTCAAGGCCAACTTTCGTGGGGATTCTTAGGGGCAATCTGCCGTTATTAGTGACTTCACATGATGCAAAAATCTACCACCAAAATAAAATTCCTATCACTATATTCGTATATAGATGGACGAAATATTCAGAAAATTCTCCATACTCCTCCATACCATAACAATATTTATTTTCTTCATTACAGGTATCAAAATAACCTTGATTTTTTTGACGGCGGGTTGCTACTGTTCCTGCCAAACGGATGTAATTTACGATTGTACCTACACCATCACTTGTGTGTCTCGTCCGACTTCCACCAATGTCGTCTCCTGCTCACACGCATATAATGTCACTTTCATCGTAAAACATTCAGCACTTGAAACATTAACCTATGGATTCTTCAGTTCTACCAATTTTGATTCTAGAGTCAGATATATAGTATCGCTGAGTAATGATTGGAAAACTATAGAAACACACGCATTCAAATTCTATCCTAAGACTTTATCGTTAAACTTATCAGATACCGGTATAGTCAACATTAATAATGATGCCTTTTTGCAACTAACAGTTCTTAAAAAATTGGATTTGTCAAATAACAAAATTGAAAAGTTGTTTCAAAGGTCACTTTATATTGCAGCTGATAACGAATTAGAAATTCTTGATTTGTCACGCAACAAATTAACTACTTTACAAAATGACCTATTTGCTTCATTGACAAAATTAATACGATTGAATTTACATAACAACGGGATACAAACAATGTCTACCAATTGTTTCAATAATTTGAAAAGTTTAACCATTATGTTTCTTCAGGATAATAACCTAACGCACTTTAGCAATTATGCCATGCACATTAGAGAGTTAAAATTCCTGGATCTTTCAAATAATAAATTAAAAAAATTAAGTGCTTTTGATACAAGTCATTTGACTAGTATAGTATATTTGAATATTTCCTACAATACTCTTGAAGAAGTAGATTTTAACTGTTTTTCATTGGCACAAAATATCGAGTACCTTGATTTAAGTCACAATGAAATAATTTCGTCCATTGAACCTGTTATGTTTATGAACAATCGTTTACTGCGTTACCTTAATTTATTTGACAATAAAATCACCACCATTAAAGATCTGTCCTTTCAATTTAACTCCATAGAATATATAAATTTTGAACGTAACAAACTATCTATTTATATAACTAGAGACACTGTTAAAGGACTTTTTAATATAAAAACACTTAATATAACAGAGCAAAATATCACTGCCATCAAAGAGAGAGCATTCATAGATATTCAAAATCTTCAGTTCTTAAATTTAAGCAGGAATAACATTGGAATTGTAGATAGCACAAGTTTTGAATTTGAAAATGAAAGTGCCTTAACTATGATAGACTTTTCGTTTAATTCTATTAGTGATTTGTATTTTCTGCAAAATTTTACAAGCGAATTGAAAGAATTTTATATTAATAACAATAAGTTAACAGTTATAAAAACAGATACTTTCAAAACGCATAAAAAGTTAATGAAGTTAGATGTTTCTGAGAACGAAATAATATTGATAGAGCATCATTCATTACCTTTAGCTAATCTGCAATATTTACACGTAAATAAGAATAATTTAACCGGTAATATAACAAGCAATATGTTTAGCCCAGCCCCATTTTTGAGATATTTAGATGTTGATAATTTCATGTTCCAAAGAATTAATGAAAACGCTTTTGAAGACTTAAGGTTGTTGACAAAACTTAACTTATCTAACAATGAACTTGAATTCATAGACTCCAATAACTTCATAAATATGGAAAAAATGTACAGTTTAGACCTGTCGCACAATAAACTATCAGAGTTTAATGTTAAAACCTTAGACAAGCTGAAAGCTATTTATTTAAACCATAATTATTTCAAAAGATTACCAAAATTGTTTTCTAATGTTTCCGAAGTTTTATACATTGATGCTTCTAATAATCTTATTTCTGACGTCGGTAATGCTGGATTTGAAAATGTGCGTAATGTCACAGTTTTAAAAATGTCAAATAATGGCATAAAAATGTTCAATAGCGAACAAACGAATAAGCTTAATAAGCTCTCTAATTTAATTCTTAGTTCCAACCAAATAAGTGAAATTGAATTGTCTTATTTTGAAAGTTTAGTAAGTGTAGATCTTAGTAATAATAGCTTTAGCTTCATCAATGATTCGATACTTAACAATCTTCAATCGCTGCAGTATCTTGACCTTAGTGTCAACAATTTAAGTATGGTCCCACCAGGCAGCTTTCAGCATTTGAAAATTCTAAAATTTTTAAACCTCTCATCTAATTACATAACTAATTTACGTTACGGCACTTTTAGAGGCTTAGCTAAAACTGAAGCGATAGATTTATCAAGAAATAAAATTACTTCTTTGGATGTAAATATTTTTCACGAATGTAATGAATTAAAGAAGTTAATAATAGATTATAATTTTATTAAAAATGTTGACGTAGATAAACTTTTATATGTGTCTCCAAATGTGATGTCCTTAAGCCTCGGAGGTAATCCGATTTCATGCGAAGCGATAGTAAGAAATAATAGATTGAAAGATTCAAGGAAGTTTGAAGTTACATCGATACATCAAATATTCCATGAAGACAATGTTCATGGTATAAAATGCGGTGACATAAGCTATAGCCCTTCTACAGAAAAAACTCAAACCGCGATTGCAGATGATAATATTGATAAGGGCCAAAACAAAATTGTTAGTATAATTTCTACTGCCTTGTTTACATTGTGTTGGATTTTATCAATTTGTGCGGTTTTGGCCATTGCATACTGTATATATTTGAAACGCGGTAATACTGGTGCTTTAATGTTAAGAAGGGAGCCAAGGGCTTATCAGAATAATTCGTTGAATAGAAGCAGTGGCGATTATAATAATGATTTGTTGAGTTGATATTTCAGAGTTGTCATTAATAAATGTATTTATTCCTAATTGTTTTTCTTTTCTTTTTTATATTCACACTATTCTATCCAAAAATTTCAATGTTTACCATTGCAAATACCATCCCATCCCGCTAATCAAATCATAAGGAAGACCCTGCACCCTAGCAGTAGATAGCTGATGTGCAATTACAATTTAAAAAAATAAGTGTCTACTGAAGTATTAAGATACTGTTATAATTGTTCTAGCGATAAAAATGAATAAATTATTTTGTTTCCTGATTTAGAAAGCCGAAGAACGTCATGGATAGTCCAATCAAATCCCGTTTTAGATTTCTGAACCGCCTGATTTTTTTGACCATTGCAAGTTTGAACGAAACTGTAAGTGGAGTGACACATCACTTAAATTCTTTTTTACTCGGCGTAATACTTTGAGTACAAGGTTTGCTTTAACAAAATGGAAAGAGATAAAAAAGTGCATTGCTCCGAAACTATTTATAAAATGGTTATTGCGTTTTCAGATTTAATTTTGCGTGGGAGGATAACTTATTCCGGTGATAGTGCAATCTGTCTGTACTTATTACCAATTTATCAATGAAATTGGTACAATCTTTTATGGTAGTCAAAAAAGTTCGCGGCCTTTTTGTACTAAAAATAATAAAGCTACCACAGCGAGGAATATCTTTATCATCAAAATTGCAAGACCTAAATATATTGAACCATTTTTTTGCAGTAGTGTGCGAGAAAACATTTTTTCCATTTATAAACCTTACAAATCTTCCTTTGAGCACTAGCATCATTCATGTTGTTTTCCTTAAGGCTGTAGAGTCGCATCACATTCCATTTTTAAATTTTCAATGCAAAATGATCAAAACAACTCTGCGCTAGCCGTAATGAGGGCAACTTTGAAAATTCCTATTAAATTATTGAATAGATATAAGTATATACAAAACACGCAATACATTAGACAAATACCTCATTATTCGTAAGAAAAATAAAAAATTACTTTAGATTCTGTAAATACCAGTAAAAAAACAAGTCAAAGTGTACCAATTTGAGAATTTTTTAATATTTTATTTCTCTGTGATTAAAAGCTTGTTTTTAAATTTTCTCTCTATAGGGAACTCGTTGACAATACAAACAATAAGTGAAAAAATAAATATGAGTCGTATTCTTATTTGTTACAGCTGAAACGTTTTTGAAAATTACCTCTGACAAGCAAAATTTAAAACTACACTTGAACAGATTTTCTTCGTTTTAAAATACCTGACAATTTATTATGTTTTTCTCTCTATACGGCATAAATTTAAGAATTTTGCTTCCTATAACTAAAGTTTACATCAATAATAATGCTTTCATTCTTTAGATAACTTCATTGGAAAAACACTTATTTCGTTGAAATGCAAATATACAGCCTTAAGGGTCTGAGCCTTTATTGAAAAAAATGCAAAACGTATGTAATAAAAAAATATTTAAAATATGAAAAAACAAGACAAATTATCAATTTGTTTTAATTTTACCATTACCAGAAAGACAGCTGTCAAAAAAATATTATTATAAATATTCCCGCCGAAGTATAGAATATTTCCAAAAATAATAAGACGCAAAATTCATGCTTCGAAAAGGCCGCAAACTTTTCCGACTATCCAATACTACAAAACTGGATTTATCTGAACTAAACTGTCTTGCAATTTACCTACCAGCCGTATGTGTGTGGGGGGAGCGGGGTGTAGGTATGCGTTAATCACAACATTTCGAATTTGATGTTATAACAGAAGACTAAATAATTATATATTTCTTCCAAATATAATTTACCACAATAATCCCTATCTGATTGATCCTGTAACCATATTATTTTCCCCCTTTTCTTGTCACATATGTGAGATGTAGAATATCAACTTAAGCTTCTATAACGCAAAGTCCAATTTAGCTTGACAATAAAATGGCGGTCCTTTAACCCAATTTGGCAGACGTTTTATTGATATCTTAGTGATTGGCACTGAATCGCTATACGGATTTGATTTGTAATAAGATTGTGTATAAATGACATGTGATTTCTTATTAAGACTGGGTGTGTAATGCCTTATGTGTGTTATTTACACGGTTCGACTTGGCAGGCAACTTGCTGGTCGATTTCAGTCAATTAGCACTTTTTATCGACAATCGCTTGTAAAATCTAATCGCAAACGTAATTTCAATGAGCTGGCAGTTAAATTTTACAAACGATTGTTCAGCCAACTCGGAAAGAATGTTTGTAAACAAACCACACATTGCTTAACCCAAAAATTTGTCTTTTTGAAGTGAAAACTTCTTTAGCGGCGTTGTACACTTTTTTTTGTAATGGGAAAAATGTTAACTCTCTTCAGTCAGGGTCACGTGACCCTGATCGAAAATTCGTAAGACGGATGTAGAGTAGACAGCCGGCGGCGGAAGTATCCCCCTCTCTTTCTACGAAGCGCGGTGAAAATGGCGGCGCGTCATTTTAAGACGTAAACACTTGTGTCACTATAGCAACCCGCAAATTTTTTAATTCAATGTCAAAACTCTAGATTTTCTATCAAGCTATGGATAAGACCTTCATACAATACTGTTCTGTATTCGTAAATTCAAATGCAGAGTAAATTCGTAAGTCGGCAATTCGTGCAAAATTATTCCCTAACCATTCCAAAATATCAAAAATGCACAACGTTAATATTCAAATTTTCACTTCTGAATTTTTTTATTTACGTATGTTCTCCTAAGTTTGATAAAATATGGCGTTAATTTACTAAAACTCAACTTAAATTACTCTACGTTATTACATATTGTTACCTAGGTTACGCCATCAACTACATAGACGACAGCGACGCCATCACCTGTGACTCAATTTTGGAAGCGACTTGCTAGCTAACTAAAGTCGACCGTAACAAGTATCTATAATCGACCCATGTAAATAGCCCTTAAAACTCATCTTATTACAGTACGTCAATATAAAGAATGGACATCGTGTTCACCTCTTGTTTTTCTTAGAAATGACGTTTATTTCAATTTTAGGGCAAAACGACTTTTTGTTAATATGTTGTTTCCGATGTTTTCCGAAGCCCATTTTTAGGGTTCCGTACCAAAATGGTAAAAAAGGAACCCTTATGGTGTGACTCAGTCTGTCTGTCTGTCTGTCACAGCTGGATATCTCGAGAACTACTAATGGTATCAACTTGAAATTTGGAATAGTTTAAGATGACATTTGCCCAACTATTTTACAAATAAGAAAGAAATAAAAAAATAAATATCTTTTTGATAACAAGGACTGATAAGGCGTCTTAAATGGGGTTACTAGGGCATGTGAGGTATCATATGAAAAAGCGCCGTTTGCACGTTTTCAATATGTTTTCCTTTGTTTTAGGCCGCACAGTTTTCGACTTATGATAAAAAAAAATAAAAAATACCGTTCCCCCCCCCCCCTTATCTCCGAAGTTTGCAAAGAGAAAAATCTGAAATAATTATATGTGATAGCAGTTTATATAAAGATTACATAAAAAATAAAACGATGTCTCAATATAGCACACTTTTTTATAAATTATCAAATTTCTAAAAAAGTTAACTTTAGTTCCTCTATCGGCTAAAAGATGGCGCTGGCCCCAAAACTGCAATAATAATTTGATTATTCTACTCTGCAGTGTATTTATAATGATGGTACGGAACCATCGGTGCGCTAGTCCGACTCGCTCTTGACCGGTTTTTTATATTAAGTACTGTAAAAGTGGTTCAATGGTGTTTGAATGGTAATGTTTTTTGACACAGTTCTTGTCACTGAAACAAAAAATCGAGACACAATTTGTATCCGTTTTGGGCTTAAGAAACACAACCTGTTTTGGTTTTGGGTTTGGAGAAACAAGAACTGCGTCAAAAATCATTACCATTCAATCACCATTGATCCACGATTTGACGTTAACATTGGCAAACTTACGGCCAAATACTCAAACGAATCTTAAAGTTAAGGCCACCTTAAATTCAAAAAAATTGTCAGGTTTGACAGAAACTCTGTGAAACTGACAGCTTCCTTAAAGTTAAGGAGACCTTAACTGAAGATTTTAACTAAGAAGCCTTTGAATATTCGGCCATTAACCCCCTACACGTCTGCCTCTTTAATATTTTCATCATATTTGTGAGTAAGCAAAATAATAACATTGACTAAAGTAAAGGCGATCCTTATAAAGTTATCCATGGGGAAACGGTACCGTCAAGAAAAACATTCTGTAGCACCATTAATCATCTCGAGCACAGTAGAGAATACTTGAGATACGTCATTTGTGTGTAATAAATTTTTGTCCGAAACCGATCCTTAAGTACAGCCCCAGGCACAATATAAATCAAACAACCCTGAGCTTTATACGCTTTGTTTTTGGGCTTTTATTACAATAACTGGTTATTATTTCGCTTTTAACTACATTGATGTTCATTTAGATTGTTTTGTAAACAATGAAATGCATTAATTAACCATGATTAAAATTTCATTAAGTTTGATGTAATATTATAACTCATTTATCTACCTATACTCAAAGTTATATAAAAACCATTCATTGTGATTGGGAGAAGGATAAAATTATATAAGGTCCTTCTTAAATAAAGCACATAATTTTAAGGGGTCAATGTTCTCATGCATACAAACAACTTTTACTATGGTACCAACATTGAAATCGCGAAAAAAAAATCTGCTGTTCCATAGAAAATTTAAAATCGAATTGATCAAAATGTATAGAAAAGCTGATTTTTTTTTCGCGATTTCAATGTTAGTCCCATAGTAAAAGTTGTTTGTATGCATGAGTACATTGACCCCTTAAAATTATGTGCACCATTTAAGAAGGACCTTATATAGCTACCTAGGCCTGACCTAGGGGTCAGGTACTTATTATGCAATATATTAAGAACAGTCAGCGTCAGAAGTAATTGAACAATGTTGTAATTTGTAACACTAACCATACCTAAGCAACCAAAATAGTATATCCGAAGATATAAAGATAAGAAGAAAGAAATAAGGAAAGAAAACGAAAGAAATAATGAAAGACAGAAAGAAAGAAAAAAGAAAGGAAGAAATTATTAAATAAAGAAAGATTAATAATTTATTTTGTGAACCAAATGAAAAGTTAAACGCTTTTTTGATAGATTATATTCGTAGTGCAAAACAGCTGAATTATTCCTGAACCTACATTTTATAGGATCCTCTCGCTGCAACTAAAATTTGTAATAGGTAATTAGTAAAATCATGAAAACCGTAAATTTTACAATTTCATCATATCAGCCGTACGACACCCACTGCTGGGTATAGGCCTCCCCTAAGGATCTCCACGACACTTGGTCCTGCGCTGCCCGCATCCAGTGGCTTCCCGCGACCTTCACCAAATCGTCGGTCCACCTTGTCGGGGGCCTACCCACGGAGCGTCGTCCGGTGCGCGGTCGCCATTCCAGAACCTTTCCGCCCCAACGGCCATCAGTTCTTCTCGCCATGTGTCCTGCCCATTGCCACTTCAGCTGAGCAATCCTTCGAGCGATGTCGGTTACTTTAGTTCTCCAGCGGATATCCTCGTTTCTGATTCGATCACGCAGGGAAACGCCGAGCATGGCTCTCTCCATTGCACGCTGGGTGACCTTGAGCCTCCTTATGAGACCCATAGTTAGCGACCACGTTTCACAGCCGTAAGTAATTTTACAATTTATTGGAATTAAATTTTGCGATAAATAAAATAACGAGATAGGTATTATATATGTAGTATAGGTATCTAATTTAACGATTCACAAATTTCCGGTGACAGAGATGTAACTCATTGCAGATTTGCAAGTATTTAGCTATCACAGTTTTTATCGTATTTCCCGTTAGTGGATGGAAAAAAAACATTCGTCATTTAATGATTCACTCGTTTGGGAGTAAATATTCCTTTAGAACTGAAACCAGTAATTTACTGATAATGTACTCAAACTATAAGTAGGTAAATATAGGTATCCAATGCATCTATTAATCTCTTATTACTAACGGCGAAGTATCAATACTCTCTAAACTGTTATTTCTAGAGAAATTAATTTCTTTATCGTTTTGAATTAATTCTCTATTTATTAGCATTGCATGCGACTAAACTATACTAGATCTTAAAGTTCCTAATCATCGCATTCACCTTGACAGGCATAGTAAGGCATTTAAATGCGTTCGCATATTTTAGTGAAATCTCCTTGTTTCAGTGAAATTAACAGTTAGGAGTTATTGGCACTTCGCCGTTATCATATTGTGCACTTATATGAGTTCAATTTTAATGCAAACCATGCAATTAGATTATTTATTTTTTCTTTAATTTTATTGATACATAAGTACATATCGACGGTTAAGAACCAAATACTGCTATCAACAAATGTTTCCATAATGTAGTTAGTCGCTATCACCAGCAACATAAAGCGTTCGTTTCAATTATTGAACTTAGCAGTTATTGGTTTATCCTGATAATGTTAAAAGTAACGCGTTATCGATATTTTATGTCTTTGACAACAGCCCTCCTACTCAAATGGCCACTTTTCTATTCGTTCGCTAACTTAAAGCTTAAAAATAAGCAATTAAACGATAAAGTCACACCCCAACAAGCAAAAACGTCATATAAGTTCTGACTTGTACGACTTTAAGTCGGATAGCAACCTTACAATAGTAATGAGATGACTGCTAGGTCATATATACGTCTTAAATCTAACTTTTTAGTCTTGCGACTAATATGTCGTAATAAACTGGTCATAGTAACGTCGGCACGACTTAAACTATACGACGTTATATTAAAGTTTTAGCCAAAACGTCTGTACGACTTGTAGTCGCATTGGAGTCAAGTTTCGACTTTTAAACGACGTTTAACAAAATGGCGACTTAACTTAGTCTTCAAATAACCTTAAAATGACTTTTTGTCTTTAAAACGTCATATAGAGATTAGTGTGCGACAAAATTAACATGGCTGACATTTAAATAAAAGAACAAAATTTTATTCATAAGAAAAATATGTTTCAAACGCAAAACTACGAAGGGGCATGAAAATATGAATTGTATTTACATAGGTATATTATCATAAAACTTTAATTCCCAGACGAACTAAACGGTATAAGAGACTGACACAGTTAGCAAGATATGAAAGTTATGTAATACTCACCTTCTATGTCCTTGTAATAGATTTATTTTGCACTCAGATCTCGAAACATAACCACAAACACGAGTCACTGACAAACATTAAAAATCAGTCGTACAAGTGTTGTTACTTGACTCATATACGACGTTTTCGTCATTAAAAAACATCTGTATGACCACAATATAACGAAAGAGTCGTTGTAAAGTTTTGATGCGACTACTGTAGCTCTACCATGAGTTGGTATAGTAAACTACAATAGTTTACTATACTCGCTAGCGAGCATCGAGTAACGTTTTGGCCTTTTTCATAGCAATTCGGTACCATGAGTTACTAATTGACAGATGGTATCGAGAAATACCATAACGATAGTAGTAAAGTTACTCACTTGCGTTTTGAGGCGTGAAATCAATGAGTATACCTTTTACTATCCTCTATGGCATAGAGGAATGTAAAAAATAGGTACAACAAAAGAGAATGTAATCAAACCGCGGTACAACATAGTCATTGGCGTGAATACTTCTATTTTAATTTAATTTAGTATTTTTTGTGTCTAAAATAGTCTAAATAATGTCTTTCAGAGCTTATTTAGCATAAAATATATGCGCCACAGCTGCATAATGCGACGAAATCAAGGGCAAATTATCCTTACTTATAATATTATAAATGCGAAAGTCCGTTTGTTTGTTTGTTTGTTTGTTTGTTACGCCTTCACGTCTTAACTACTTAACCGATCATCATGAAATTTTACATACACGTTGCTAAGGGTACAGAGAAGGACATAGGGTACCTTTCATCCCGAAAAAAAACTGTTCCCGAGGGATAGCAAAAAACTTTCCACGCAGACGAAGTCGCGGGCGGCCGCTAGTAAAGCAATAAATATGAAAACCCGTGTTAGAAATCCTCTAGTCAGGGGGTGGGTCAGGTTGTGCCCAACGCTGAATAGTGGCCCTTCTAGGTGGGCCCTCCATTCAGTGGGCTTACTAAGGTCACCATTCAAATACGCCGTAACGTAATGCATTCCTCCACTTTGAAACTAATGTAAAAAAAAAATTAATTACTTTCCTATCAAGCATGTTATAAAATTAGAAAATATTGTGTTAAATCTAAATAATAATCTACTTAGTTGCAAATATGTTAATTCCGTCCATATCAACGTAATACTTGATACAAATAAGGCCTATCTAATTTTAAGTCTTTATATATTATTTAATTAATTATTTTACAGTAGGAATATAAGAAAACAGTTCTAACTAAATCTAATTTTCCGAAAACTTGACTTTGGCCGTAATAAATCGATTACACTTATTAAATTAAGGCCTATAACTTTTTTATTTGAAATTGAGGTTAAATATGAAACCATATTAAATAAAAACAACTTATCAATAAATTTGAATATTTATTATTACAAAGTAAAGATTTATGTTATATATTCCTAAAAAAAGATCTCACTTTAAATCGTAGATTTGTATCATTTGGGGGCCTTATTTGTTTATTTAATATCATATTTGAATAAGGCAATAAAAAACGTAGGTATCTGCCGCATGTCGCTCTGCCAGGTTGTATTTCGTCCAACTTGTACGTTTTTATTAATTTGGAAGGAAACTAGATATTTTTGTCGATTGTGGGATGATACACACATTATCTGTAATGAAATAAGTAAACCATAAGTTGTATAAGTTGTGGGATTCTCATAAAGCTCTATCGTGTTAAAATAAGACCTAGGCTATTATCGTAATCACGCTGTCCCCCTACTCAAATGGCCAACATTCTATGCGTTTGAACGCTACGTTATTACGTGTCGTAAGCTTGTCACACAATATCAAAGTCTGAGATTTACATAAGCTTACGACACGTTATTTAATCGTCTATTGCTCATATTTTAAGCTTTAAAAGTAAGGTTGGCAATTGGAGCATGGGGCAGGTCGTCTTTAAAAAATTGCAATTAATGCATCTATGGCCGATAGTAAAAACAAATCAAGGTCATGGATAGCTAATCATAAATATAAAGAAACAATTATTAAGAGAAACTTAAACTAAAACAGCGTAAGGTTTAATAAAAACTTTCATGAAAGTATTTTTCTGGTTGGATTTAGGTTTATCTGAGTTTTCTAATAATTTGTACTTGGACGAATCGTCCGAGGATTTGTATCAAGTGCCAACCTTTTATTTCACCTTTCCATAAACTCCTCTAATCGACTGCTTCTAATTTTATTCTTATTAATCTTAACAAGCTAGCTTTTACACAACAAAATACGCAAAGAAAACACAAAATAAATAATTATTAAAACGTGAAAATTACATTTGACATTTTCGATTTGACACAAGGAACATTTATACTCACAGGAAGATTTGACATAAATAGTAACCATAGAGGAAAGTAAAAAGATAGTAACCAACATAAATTCAAAATTCACTTACATTCGGTATACACGCACTAACTAATGATTTTTTACTTAGTCGGATTATAATTGCAAACTACAGCAACTAAGGTAAACGACCAATATTTCGTGTTAGTAAGTTATTTCGTTTAGTTTTTTTTTCTGTCACAAATTATTAATTATTACACCTACATTAGTACAAAATATAGCACATAAACTGTCTAAAAATCAAGTACCAACATTTTGGTGACTGAACTAAGACACGGTTACGGTATCTATACGTTACCGTGACTGAGGGCAATTCTACGTTCAAAACTCTCAGTCGTCGGCACAGACAGCTTTATGGCGTGTATTCCTTGTCACCACCATAAGATTAGCGCTCGTATGTACCTACTTTTTAAGCTCACAGAAAGTCAATTTGAATAAAACTTTAAATAGTTAAGTAGTAAAATGATCCCATATACTCGTAGTAACTTCCAAACGAAACGTCCGATTAGAATAATTTAAAGAAGACTATATTAAAATCTTTTATTTATTTATTTATTATCAATAGTTTTCACAGTTCACGCTAAATAATTTTATAGGATTTTTTTTGGTAGGTTTTCACTATTGCAATTACTATAGAGGTTATAGATATTTCTATTTTTTAAACAACTATAGCCTATATTTCTCGCTGATTATGCAGCTTTCTATTGTTACTCCTTATCCTTATTTCATCTGGTAAGAATTTTTGGCGTTTTTTCCGCCAATTTCGATTTTCCCAAAAAAAAATCAGAATTTTCAATACTAAAATATCTTTATTTGGTTCTAAATATGAAAACTTTTAATAGCCCATCCGCACATCTATCATATCTGCGATACTACAGGCAAATGACACAACACAATTTCATAAATCGGGGCACTATACTCGATCATGAAAACCTAAAATATTACAATTTTAAAATCTTGAAGTCATTAAGAGTCTTAACATGCCGAAATATGGGACATTTACCTTATCGAGTTCACATAAGCGAGGATGGTAAACTTGTGGATGGTGAGCACTCTTACTATAGATTTTAGTTCTTCGCGTATCCGCTAGAGGCTCTGCTTCAATTTCCCATACAAATTGCTAACGCGGTCGATATCGAGAATGGTTTTTGTAAACTCATGGTAGTGCTACTGTACGATGAAAGTGGTAATCTTGTGACTTTTGTATAACCATTAAACGACAATGTAGGTCGTATAAATGGGGCCCTTTTCGCGTTGAGCAAACGTTATTATAACGTAAGTGTGACCTATCTTTTGCGACCAGTGGTAATAAGATAACGTTTGTACGACCATTGTACGACGTAAAATTGTTAGTTGGGACATCGCATGTTTATGTAAATCACAGACATTGTTGTATTGTATGGAATTGACAAGCCTACGACACGTAATTTTGGAGTTTATGGCTTAATTTTAATTTTTAAGTTAGCGAACGAATAGAAAAGTGGCCATTTGAGTAGCCCCCCTGATAAGCAATTATTTTATTAGTAGACCTAAACAAAAAAACAATTATCGAAAAAAAGTAGATAGCAGTATTTGGTTCTTAAGCGTCGATATACAGGTTTACTTGTAAAATACCAACAACCTCGCAGGAGTAGATTACTATCATCATAAACAACAACATTGTTCTACAACTTTTTCAAAATCAGACAAAAAAATCCAACTTTTCATACACATTCGGACATTAATTGTATGGAAAGACGATTTTTTGGCTGTTTTCGGAAAAGTCGTAGAACAAATTTTAATGTTGTTATTTATATTGTTAGTAATCTACTCCTGCGAGGTTGTTGGTGTTTTACAAATAACCCTGTATAGATACATCTTTTTATATATATAATATTGAAAAAAATTATGAAAAAAATGTATACTTCATCTTCAATTCTATGTTAGGTTTATTCTGAGTACTGGTTTTGGGTCACTGTTTTTTTTTTCTGATATAACTTAGAAAAATACACCTTATTCAAATAGCTCTAAAAGCTACCATTAAATGGACGAATAAAACAAAGATACGACTAATCTAGTTTGCCTTTCGTTCGAAACGTTTAACACAAATAGGTATTAAAAATTCCTTACTTCGCTCTACGTAAAAGACCTCTTCTAAAAGGAAACGGCCAAAGTTGAAGAAAACTTCTTTCAAAGCGGACCGAAGCGGAAAAGTTAGTTATAACAGTTGCCTAATTTCGTATCTTGGATCTAAAAGGTTGATGGATGTGAGCTGCTTGTGAACTTAACTCGCCATGTCAGATAATCAGTTCAATTTGCCAATGTAGAAAAGATTTGTTAGTTTAGTATTACTGGACAAGTGCGAGTCTACTGATGGCTCCGTACAAACTCGATGACTGATGATTACTTACTTTAAATAAAGACTATGTCTTTTTATGATTTAATTACAAATGTATAGTTTTCAGATTTTTTCTTGTACTTGTAGTATGACGATATTATTTACCAAACATAGTTCTAGGTCAACGGAAAGTACCTTAAACATCTTGATTCCTTTGAGAGTGACGAAATATGCGTTTTTTGCGGCACTAACCGCCGCATCTTTTTAGGGTTCCGTACCAAAATGGTAAAAAAGGAACCCTTATGGTGTGATTCAGTCTGTCTGTCTGTCTGTTTGTCACAGCTAGATATCTCGAGAACTACTAATGGTATCAACTTGAAATTTGGAATAATTTAAGATGACATTTGCTCAACTATTTTGCAAATAAGAAATAATAAAAAAATAAATATCTTGTTTACAACAGGGACTGAAAAGGGGTCTTAAAAATTTGAAGTGAGGTGACTCGGGCATGTGGGGTATCATATGAAAGAGCGCTGTTTGCACATTTTAAAACATTTTTTCCTTTTTTCTTAGGCCGCATAGTTTTCGACTTATGGTGAAAAATGTAAAAAAAAATACCGTCCCCCCCCCCTTATCTCCAAAGTTTGCAAAGAGAAAAATCTGAAATAATTCTATGTGATAGTAGTTTATGTAAAGATTACAGGAAAAATAAAACGATGTCTCAATATAACTCACTTTTTTAGAAAATCAAAAAACAAACAAAAATTATTTAGTTTCACTACTAGTCAACAGATGGCGCTGTCCTAAGAATGCTAACCTAAGAAAAGAAAAATTGTTAAACTATCGGTCAAGAGATGGCGCAACCTAATACTACAAAAATAAATTGGTGGCTGGTTACTATTTGCCGTACGAATAAACGAAGAATAAGTTCCTACTTATTAATATAAACAGTTTGCAATGTGGAGTGGTGAAACGTTTTTCAGTCACCATAAGCAGCTGTGGTTAAGATTTGTAAATTAACTGTCCGCCTGTTCGCCTTTCCACCTGTCCGCCGTTTATTCTACTTTTTTAAAGACTGTACTAAAGTAACATATCCAAATATATCTATGATTGTACGGAACCCTCGGTGCGCGAGTCCGACTCGCTCTTGACCGGTTTTATTTTTTTACGTTAACTTAGATATTTTATTTTTCACAGCTTCAAGGGACTATAGATGGTTTTAATTTCAAATCGATACTTTTACACGTTCCCGAGATAAAGGGTCATGACTGACAGACAGACAGACAGACGGACAACAAAGTGATCCTATAGGGTTATGTTTTTTTCTTTTTAAGTACGGAACCCAAAAAGCGCCAATCAACATTCCAACAAAAGCTCAAAACTGCATCGATCTATTGATTGATTTTTAAGTTTTTACCCCTTTACTCGGATTAATGGATTAATTTTCGGAAAATTACGACATATGTGTTTGTATATTTCTTTTTAATTTCCAACCATAAACCATGTAATCATTAATTTAGTGATTTTTACTTAAAGAAATAAATAACATTCCATAAACAACTTTATCCCCCTTTTCACCCCTTGAGGGATGAAATTTTCAAAAACGCTGAGACACTTCAATATTTATTTTCAATCTTCAGCCCAAATACAAAATTTGAAGATCCTCAATTCAAAACTTACAAACTTTTATACCCTATTTAACCCTCTTAGGGGGTGGAATTTCCAAAAATCCTTTCTTAGTGGATGCCTACACTGAATGAAGTATCTATGTACAATATTTCAAGTCTAGTTCCAATGGTTTGGGCTTCGCGTTGATCTATCAGTCATTTAGTCAGTCAGGACTTTGAATTTTACATTTATAGATTTGAAAGACTAACAGTGTAGTCGTGTTTACCCAACTTTAAGCTATCCGCTTCAATTTTATTCCACTTAGCCCCAATCGCGTTTTAAGAAAACAATTTTGTCAGCATTTTTGTTGGGTTTACAAAAGCGGCGAGGCCTGACGGTAAAATTTCAATAAACCCACACCATCTCGGAATACTGATTTGGAGAGCCGTCGTTTCGAATCTGAAACTTTAATAGAATTAATTGTATGAATTAAAAGCTCGGTAGGAAATTCTATCGTTAATTTGAATTTACGTAATTATGTTAAATGCTGTTGCTTTCAACAAAGAATTGAAGCGCTCATGGCGGAACTTGACAGACTGATCGTACTCGATCACGTTTGTTAAGCAACGCTCGGTCCGGCCAGGTGTCGGATGGGTGACCGTAAAGTGGCACTACAACTGAGCGCTTCCGTGCTTCGGAGGGCACGTTAAACCGTCGGTCCCGGCTGTTGTCATCTGATAACAGTCGTTAAGCCGAGTAAGAGGCCTTACAGGCGGCTTGATAAACTCTAACACTAGAGGTGGCCACTAATCCTCATTCGATAAGAAAGAAAGAGAACAAAGAATCCTTACTAATATCCTTACTAATATTATAAATGTGGAAGTCCGTTTGTTTGTTTGTTTATTTGTTTGTTTGTTACGCCTTCACGTCTTAACTACTGAACCGATCATCATGAAATTTTGCATACACGTCGTCAGGGGTACAGAGGCACATAGGGTGCCTTTTATCCTGAAAAAAACTATTGTTCCCGAGGGATTGCAAAAAAACTTTCCACGCCGACGAAGTCGCGGGCGGCCGCTAGTTCAAATATAAAAGAAACAGTAGCCTGTTTCCTTTATATTTGAATCTTTGAGTATGTAGACATACTTAAAACCCAATCGCCTCTACATGTTTTGTGATATTATGGAGTTTTATTCTATTGACTATACAGGGTTATTTGTAAAACACCAACAACCTCGCAGGAGTAGATTACTAACACCATGAACAACACAGTTTGTTCTAAGACTTTTCCGAAAACAGACAAAAAATATTCGACTTTCCATACAAATGTCCGAACAGCTGTTCAAGTTTTGTATGTAAACTTTAATTTTTTTTTCTTTGTTTTCGGAAAAATCGTAGAACAAATGTTGTTGTTTATAATGTTAGTAATTTACTCCTGCGAGGTTGTTGGTGTTTTATAAATAACCCTGTATACTACACTACCTAATCTGTGTTACTACTATTGAAGAAAAAAAATAAGTACTTATGTACAGTACTTCAAGACAAAGAAAGGGCTTCGGAAAACATCGGAAACAATAATATAGCAAAGACACTTAACAAAAAGTATAGTTTTGCCCTAAAAATCATTTACAATTTCAACTTTATTTCAATGAAACAAATATCAACGTCAATTCAAAGAAAAGCAAAAACACGAAGTTAGCATCGGCTATTCTCAAGAATCTTATATAATTTAAGATTCTCTTGAAGTACTTTAGCATTGTCAGGAATCGAACATAGGTTCTTAAAAAAACACCCACTCGTCACGTCATTGATTAATAATTGTTGTAGATGATAACCAATTCAAAGGAAATGTGGTCGATAATTAAGTTATAGCCTTATAAAAAGGTACAAGATGGACACGGAGAGAGTCATGTTTGTTTTCCTTACTTCATTTGCAGAAGAGGAGATCCGTAGAGAACCAAAGAAATGATAATTTAATGTAAGTATTGCCACGTTGTGAGTGGGTTGTGTTCATGTAAGGCATTGGTTCCTAACCAGTGGGGGTATTACAACTTCTTAAAACTTGCCAGGTTAGTGAATTGCTATAGTTACATCTGTTTCTCGCTGTATAGCGAATAAAAGAGAAAGATTGATATCCAGTCAGAAAACTGCTAGGAAATAAGAGGTCATAATACGGCCCCTGGGGGTAATTACCCCCGCAGGGGTAAAACAACTATTCTATGGGGGTAACAGAGGTGGTACCAGTAAGAATTAGAATAGAGTAATAACATTTCTTCAATCTTCAATGACACTATTGTTTATATTGTTATATAATATAATAGCTGTTAAATAAAACATATTATATATGTTTTATTTAACAGCTATTTCTTTCAGTCAACCTGTGGGTACTTTACTTATGTAGTTTATTAGTTTATTTATTTATCCTAATAGAATACATATATATATATATTTTTTTGTAAGTACGTATATTATGAATCTGTCCTCAAATAGTATAACTGATCTCTTTTTATCTTGTTCCTCGTCTGATTCTTCTAACTCTAGCTTCCATAGCTTAGATCGCCCATTGGACGAGTTACTAAGCGATGCCTTCTCGGATGTTCCTAAAAACTTTAACGTTGTACACATAAATGCACAGAGTATCCCAGCCCACTTCGCGGATATGCTTGTATCTTTTGACAACAAAAATATACATGCCATCTTGGTGTCCGAAACGTTCCTTAACCCCTGTCTTGCCTCTTCCACCTATTCTTTACCTGGCTTTCATCTGATACGGAATGATCGTGTAAGTTCCTCACATGGAGGGGTGGCCATTTATCTTCGTTCTCACATCTCATTTTCTATCCTTAGTAGATCCTCTCAACCGCCACCTCCCAATAAAGTCAAAGTCAAAGTCAAATAAGCTTTATTCAAATAAACTTAATAATTAAGTACTTTTGAATCGTCTATATTTTCCTACCACCCGTTCCAGACTTTTTTAGCTGACAAGAAGAACGGGCGCAAGAAACTTATCAGCTGTAACAGCCATAAGTAACGATATTTACAAACTTGAATATATCGTTACCAAATAATTACAACAGGGTGACAGGATTATTGGCAACAACATAGACTTATTACATTATATTACTTCAACAAAGTACTTATAGTAGCAAGTTATGTGTTACATCATTTCCACGCATTTTGATCTTTAAGATAATCATCTACTTTATAATAACCTTTACTCATGAGCGTTTTTTTAACATGGTTTTTAAATTCATGCAAAGGAAGATCAATCACTTGTTGCGGAACTTTATTAATAAAGGCTATGCTTTTCCCCATAAATGAACCTCTAGTTTTTGCAAGCCTAAATCTTGGAACGGCAAGTTTATCTTTATTTCTTGTATTAAACTGGTGAATATTTCTGTTTTTAGCAAATGAATCATAGTGTTTCCTTACATAAACTAAATTTTCATATATGTATTGGCCTGCCAAAGTTAAGATATTTATTTCTTTAAACAATTCTCTCAAGCTATCTCTTCGCCGAAGATTGTATATGGCGCGAACAGCTCTTTTTTGGAGTACAAAAATATTTTCAATACTGGCAGCTGAGCCCCACAAAAGCAGTCCATAGGACATTACACTATGAAAATAACTAAAATATACTAACCTTGCCGTTTCAATATCAGTTAAAAGCCTTATTTTCTTAACAGCGAATGCCGCTGAACTAAGTCTACTTGACAAGGCTTCAATATGTGGATCCCATTGCAGTCGAGAATCTAGTGTAATACCTAGAAATTTTGTACTCTCAATAAACTCGACTTCATCGTTATTTAAATTAATATTTAATTTTGTCTGCTCAACATTAGGTAATGAAAATTTTACACATTTAGTTTTTTTGGGGTTAAGTGCTAAATTATTGCTATTAAACCAGTGTGAAACTTTAGAGAGGGCACTATTTACTTCGTCCGAACAGTTATTACCTCTGTTTACTTTGAAAACTAAAGAAGTATCATCCGCAAATAGTACTGTCTCACATAAATTATTCGCGTAGTTGGGAAGGTCATTTATATAAATTAGAAACAGCAATGGGCCCAATATTGATCCCTGCGGCACACCCATATTGGTGGGGGCTCCAGTAGATTCAGTTCTATTAATCACTACTTTCTGAGTTCTATTGTACAAATATGATTTCATAAGGCTAACTGATTTATCAGAGACACCATAATGTTCTAGCTTCTTTAATAGTGTTTGGTGATCAACGCAATCGAATGCCTTAGAAAGGTCACAGAAAATGCCAATTACATCTTGCTTTTCTTCCCAAGCGTCAAGAATATGTTTGAGAAGTGCAATTCCAGCATCAGTAGTATTTTTACCCTTGGAAAATCCAAACTGATTTTTATGAAGAATGTTATTGGATGTGAAATAATCTAATAATTGGGAATATATAATTTTTTCAAATATTTTGCTAAGTGCTGGTAGTATAGATATTGGCCTAAAGTTAGCTGGGTCACTTTTATCCCCAGATTTAAAAAGAGGAATCAATTTACTATTTTTCATTAGATCAGGAAAAACCCCTTCATCAATACATTTGTTAAAAATAAAAGCCAAGTAAGGGGCTAGTATATCAATTATTGATTTAATAATGCTTGTTGATATGCCCCAAAGATCTTCTGTTTTTTTGACATTTATTGTTTTAAAAGCTTTAATAATATCTTCACTATTTATATATTTAAAGAAAAAGGTTTCCTTGCACTTATCAACACTAGACTCTAGGAGGGAGACAGCGATGTTGGGACAAGCACTAAGAGTACTGGTAGTTTCTATTGGTATTCGAGCAAAGAAATCTTCAAAGACTTTAGCGACCTTATCGTCAGATTCAATAGTTTGATCACCAATTTTTAAACAGAAGGAATTTATATTGGATTTTGATTTGCCCGTTTCTTTGTTAATAATGTTCCAAGTAGCCTTAATTTTATTATCAGCTGATTTAATTTTTTTTGAAAAGTACTTCGACTTTGCTAGAATACACACTTCTCTGAATGTTTGTGAATACTTCTTGACAAATTCAATGAAGTTAGGATCACAGGAAGTAGCTTTCTCTGCATAAAGTTCGTATAATTTCCTTCTGCTTTTATATATACCGGGTGTGGCCCAGTCACTAAATTTCGTACTATCATTACTCATGATGACTTTTTGTTTAAAATTTTTACTAAATTCAGTTTTAACTACGCTAAATAAATGGTTATATAAGTTATTGGCTTCAAAATTTGGTTCTGGTAAAGTTTCAATTTTACTTGTGACATTGTTTCTGAATTTTTCAATACAGTTTTTTTTTATTGGCCTACACATTATTTTCCGTTTAGACGGAACATGATGGTGCTCAATAGAGGCTAATTGTCCACTATGGTCGGATTTAATACAATTCAAAATAATAATAATAATAATAATTTATTTATTCGTCTTTCACACAAAGGTTACATTACATCAATCAAATCAGATGATACAAATCAAGTATAGTTATAATGGCTTTATATACGATGAATGCAATAATAACCCCTAGTGTAAGAGACTGGCGCCGGAGATAGGTTTTTTTAAACCCGTAATACAGGTCACCAGTGCCTCCCACCTTGGATTAAAAAACATACTTAAGTAATTAGCAGATACTTGTGAATCATAACATAGTAACCAATATGCTGATGTGACGACTTAAAAATAAGAAATGAAAACAATGAATAACTAGTATTAAAACAATGAGGCAACAAAAGTAAAATGTAGTGTGTGAGTGTGAGTGTGTGCGTCGTGTATAGTGTGTGAGTGTGAGTGCGTGCATTTTGAGTATAATATTGTAGGTAATGTAAATATGTTTGATGGCATGACAGTCCATGAGGTAATACAATGCAATTAATTTAACAATGTAGTACAACTGGAATGTCACTTCAGAGCGCAAGCAGTGTGACATATTTAAAGCTGTATTTTTTTTACATATGATTTTACAGTTGCAGTGGGTCACTGTCCATCATCAACTCAGTCGCATTGCATTAGTAAATTTGATCAGTTCTAGATTATTGGATGAATGAGGGCTTCAGTGTCATCATAGTTTAATGTTTTGAGCCATTTAGTGATAACAGATTTGGAGGACGTTTTATGTAGGGGATATATATTTAGAATTTTGTTAATTTTATTGTAAAGAAAGGCGCCGAGGAATGTAAAAAATCTTTTTGAGTGGCTAGTGTTAACCGATTGGATATCGCAAACATGGTGCTTCCTACGCTTATCCCTGTTTAGTTCTGGGTCGTAAGGGAGTTGGGAGTGTTTTTTGAGTGTGATATTAAGAATAAAGGTTTGTCTTATAGTTAAAACATCCCACCTCCTGTAGAGCTCGGATGTGGGAAAGCGATAGGGGAGTCCACCACTCACCTTTAGAATGGCTCTCTGCACCCTTTCCAATTCGATGAGGTGAGTTTTTGCCGCTCCACCCCATGAAGTGATACAGTATTCTATTAATGAGTGGCAGAAGGCAAAATACACCATTCTTATTACATGTCTGTTGGCGGCATGTTTAAGATTTTTAAATATGTAAATAAGTTTACGCAGCCGAGTAACTAAGAGTTCAATGTGTTGTTTGAACGTCAATGTTTCATCAAGTGTGACACCGAGGTATTTTATAGTTTCTGTTCTTTGAAGGGAAGGACAGGCGCAGCTGAGAGAATTCGGAGGACACGAGTGTAGGCTGATTGACAATGTTTCCGGGGGTAGTAGATTCTTCTTGTGGGCAAATGCCATGTATTTAGTTTTAGTAATATTTAGAGATAGAGCATTACCCTGAAGCCACATACAGACATCCCTTAAACCATTTCGTGCGTAATTAAATACTTCATCCCAGCTATCGCCACTGAAGAACAGGGCAGTGTCATCAGCAAACGTGAAGATAGAGCCACCCGAAAGCTTCATGTTACATAAGCCATTTACATAAACCAAAAACAAGGTTGGACCATTTATACTTCCTTGCGGCAATCCACAGGATACGGTTTGCTCATTACTTATCCATTGGTCGATCTTAACTCTCTGCTTCCGGTCAGCAAGGTAACTCTCGTAGAGTTTAAGAGGAAGACCTCTAACACCCAAAAGTTCTAGTTTCCGTAACAAGTGGGGGATTGAGACTGTGTCAAAAGCCTTAGCTATATCGAGGAAAACTGTCAGACATTTCTTCTTGCAATCCAGATTCGAGATAATAAGGTCATTAAGATTTTGCACAGCTTCACTCGTCGATTTGCCAGAGCGAAAACCGTATTGTGAATCCGAAAGCAAGTTGTTGGTCTCTAGGAATTTTATCAACTAGATTTTTCAAGTACATTACAGTTACAGAAAATATTATCTAAGCAAGTTGCCGATGTGGGTGTGATTCGCGTTGGTTCATTAAAAGTATGTAGCAAATTAAATGATTTAAATAGGTTTATGAACCTACTCGACAACTTAGCTAATTTAGGATCTAAGATGTCGACGTTAAAATCTCCACAAATCGCGACTTTTTTATTTTTCCTACAAGTTATTTTTAAGACTTCCTCCATAGTGGACTCAAACTCAGAGTAATTCGCGCTGGGGGGTCTATATACACATACTATAATTATTTGATCAAGTTCCACACAAGACAACTCAATGGTTCGTTCAATTGAGAGGGATACTACATCTTTGCGCTCTTTACATTGCAAACTATTGTGTAGAATAATAAGTGAACCCCCTCTTATAGCAGATTTTCTATTAAGTGAGCTAACAACTTTATAATTATCCAAACTCAAAATTAATTCGTGCTTTTTCAACCAATGCTCAGTAACACATAACACATCAATATCTTCAGAGTTTAAGAATAAGCTTATTTCTAAATCTTTGCCTCAATAGCGCCGAGCATCTCTTGCTTGAAATATCCTTATCTCATACTAAACTCCTTCTCGGTGTCTTTTACAGCCCTTCGCTTCGTGTTGACTATTTTGAGTCACTCGAGCAGATCTTAGAAAATTTTGTCCCCTCTTATCCCCACTCTATTATTATGGGTGATTTTAACACATGTCTGAGAAAAGACGACTTTCGCGCTAAGAAACTACAGTCAGTGGTTAACTCATCTAATCTGCACATTCTCCCATTACAGGAAACTCACCATTTTCCCAATTGTACCCCATCACTTCTTGACCTCATAATCGTCTCCTCTCCGACCTTTGCTGCAAAGCACGGCCAATTTTCTGCAGACGGCTTTTCATATCACGACCTGGTGTATTTGTCATACCGAATTCGACCTCCGAAACTTAAACCTACCGTCAAACTTCAGCGTAGTTTCACTAAGATCAACCACGACCGCCTACTCGAAGACGCTGCGAACATTGACTGGGCTTCGACATTTGCCACAGAAGTTGTAGATGAGCAGGTTGCTCTGTTTAATGACCGCCTTACCGAATTATACGATGCACATGCTCCAATCCGGCCTGTGAAAATGAAACATCTTCCTGCACCCTGGTTGACTGACGAGTTACGTAAATTAATGGCTAGGAAAAACAGGGCAAAAGCCAAGTTCAAGTTCGATTCCTTGGAGCAAAATGAACGCAAATACAATCGTGTTAGAAACCGCTGCAACACGGCATTAAGGGACGCCCAAAGACGCCACACTCACAGTTCCATACAAAATGAAGAAGATCCTGCCAAAGTTTGGAAATTCTTAAAAACCCTTGGAGTAGGCAAATCTCAAAATGTCAACAGTCCCAATAATAATCTCGATTTAAATCAGCTTAATATGCACTTCTCCTCATCTGTGCCTATTGATGGCAACTCTAAAGCCAATACCTTATCCCATCTTTCAACTCTGCCAACCCAAGATTCACTCTTTACTCTTCGTCAATTTGCGGACTGTGATGTTAAGAGAACTATCCTGTCCATCAACTCAAATGCTGTGGGTGCTGATTCCATTAGTCGTAAAATGATCCTTCCCATAATAGATATCATTACTCCAGTCATTACCAAAATCCTAAACACTTCCATTTCAACTGGTATTTTTCCTACATCCTGGAAAGATGCTAATGTTATCCCGCTTCCTAAAAAACGTAACCCTACTATGTTATCTGATTATCGTCCCATATCTATCCTACCGTTCCTCTCCAAAGTCCTTGAAAAACTTGTCTATGGTCAGCTGACTGCCTATCTCAACCTCAATAAACTTTTTAATCCTTTGCAATCTGGTTTCCGTAGGGGCCACAGCACCTCCACAGCTTTGGTTAAGATCACAGACGACATACGCCAGGGCATGGAGAATCGCCAGCTAACACTGATGACGTTACTGGATTTCAGTAATGCTTTCAGTTCAGTTGACTTCGATATTCTCCTGGGCGTTTTACAGTCTCTTAACATATCTCCAGCCGCTATTGATTGGTTTCGAAGTTACCTGCTAGGGCGACGGCAACGCATTCGCCTAGGAGATTCGTCCTCTGGGTGGTGTGGTATCAATGCCGGAGTTCCTCAGGGTGGCGTTTTATCTCCTCTTCTCTTCTCTATTTTTATAAACTCAATTACTCACTCGCTTTCAAGTTCCTACCACCTTTATGCCGATGATCTTCAGATTTACACACAGGCTCCTCTATCTGAACTCTCTAGTGCCATAGCTACCACTAATTCTGATCTTGCACGTATCTATAACTGGAGTAAGTCTTATGGTCTTACTGTTAACCCATCTAAGACTCAGTCCATCATTATCGGTAGTCCGTATTTTGTTTCGAGGATCGACTTCGAGCGGTTACCTCCTGTGAAATTTGACAGCACTGTTATTCCTTACTCTAAAACCGTCAAAAATCTCGGTGTAGTCTTTGATGAACGTTTCTCATGGAGACCTCAGGTTGAGGCAGTTAGAAAGAAGGTTTTTGCTGCGTACGGCTCACTTAATCGCTTGCGGAACTTTTTACCAACCAGTACTAAAATCACTCTGGCTCAGTCACTTCTCCTATCCATCTTGGACTACGCTGACGTTTGTTACACGGATCTTTCCGAGGAATTGCTTGACAAATTAGAACGTCTGCAGAATATGTGCATCAAGTTCATTTTCAATTTACGTAAATTCGACCACGTATCTCACTTTCGCCAAAAGCTTAATTGGCTCCCTATTCGTCGGCGCAGGGACTTACACACTCTTACGCTCCTGTACTCTATCCTTTTTCTTCCAACTTCCCCACTTTATCTTAAAGAATCTTTCGACTTTCGATCCTCTTCCTCACTACGTACTCTGCGTTCTTCTTCTAATCTCACCCTCGATATGCCCCGTCATTCCACTGATTTCCTTTCTTATTCATTCTCTGTACATGCTGTCCGTTTGTGGAACGCACTTCCAGAGGACATCCGTAAAGCTCGTACCTTAAGATCTTTCAAGGATCAAGTTAGAAGACATTTCCTTTCTCCCACCTAATACCACCTTTTTCTCATATTTCCCTTTCAACTTTCATTTTATATACTTACACATTTTTCGCTCTCTTTTTTATTTATGTACATCTATATCTGTTGTCCTTCTAGTACTTTTGCACCCACTCCCCATCTGTCCTCTTCCCTTTAATATTTTTCTACTCAAGGTTGCCTGGAAGAGACTGCTACATAGCAGTAAGGCCGCCTTTTGTGTACTTGTCTATGTTTATTGTTTTCTTCTTTGTAATGTCTTTTTCTAGTGTGCAATAAAGCGTTTTATTATTATTATTATTACTATTTGCTATGCACAGTGAACGTGATACGGTGGCAACACCCCCCCCCCCCCCCCCCAAGCCCACGCTGGGGGTAAACTCTGCTTCCCTACTAGTGTAGTGATATGGGTAACAATATTGAAAAGGTTAGGAACCACTGATGTAAGGTCTATGATCAGCATTTAAAGTTACGATAAACAAATATACAAGGTTATTTGTTAAAAGTAGGAAAGATAAACCTAATACAAATGCTCCAATTATAGTCGAACTGTCGTCAACTATACTAAAAACTGAATTCCTGAAAATGGCTAAATCCTTTAACATAAGACACAAAGAGAAACTATGTGCTAAACACCTTGGCCTTACAGTCAACGAGTATGTACCGATCTATACCTCTGAACAACTGACTGCTAAAGGCTCGCGTTTACATTTCCTTGCACGTGACCTTCTCAAAAGCAAGGGATACAAGTTCTGCTGGACGGCCTATGGACGGGTCTATATAAGGAAAGATGAGAATTCTCCTATCATTATAATAAAGAATGAATCACAAGTAAACCTACTCCTGAATACTGAATGACTAGGCCACCCTAAAAATAGATTTTGCTTCTCTGTTGTATTTTTGTATGATTTGTCTCTTTAGACTCAGAACAAAATTTTGTAACTTGTTGTAGTTGTAACTCCCCAATGATAGCCCTCGCTTAATCATGTCACCCATGTATCCAAATAACTATACTAAACATAACTTCACCACAACTCACATATACTCTCACACAAAATACTTTTACTCTTTTACACGCTCATAAAATTTTATACCATACACACTACCACACTATTTTTATCTCTAAATCATGGATATATAAAAAAATATTTAATTTTATGTTACACAATTATATAGACACTACATTTAACTATTATAATCTAAATTATGGATAATCGACTAAAAGACAATATTAAAGTTGCAAATGTTCTTACAGGTGAAATCGAAAACATGGATCAATTACTGAATATTAAAAATACTGACTTTACTATAGTGTCTCAGAATATTCGAAGCGTTTACTCAAATCTCGATGATCTACAATTAAACCTAACACATTTAAAAACTGATATTGATTTAATCGTACTAAGTGAATGCAGACTTAATGAAAATAAAGTCATCCCCTCCTTGATTAACTACAACGCATTTCAAACAACTAACCACTTAAATCAGTCGGACGGTGTTGTCTTTTACCTTAAAAATACACATAAAGCAAAGGTTTCAGAAGTAAAACTACAGCACGCATCTTGCCTCCAAATATGTACGTCTGATCTCATCATAATTGAAGTATATCGCTCACCCTCAACTTCGAATGCTACAGACTTTATAAACTCCCTAAGTGATCATTTAGATAAAATAAGATCAAAACCAAATATCATAATAACCGGTGATATTAATATTAATCTAATATATAAACCTGATGAAAAGGCACATGAACGCTCAAATAGATTAAGTTATCTCAATATGTTAGCTCTGCACGGTCTCTTACCTGGACATTTCTTACCCACACGAGGTCCAAACTGTCTTGACCATACCATTCTGAAGCTACAATATGGTAACAAATCCGCCAATATAGCAATAGCTAACACCACAATTACAGATCACCTCATGACGTTTCTAAAAATAACTAATAACCAAAACAAAAACAAAATAATGAAAACTAAAACTACAATTGATATGGAAAGGGCAATAAAATGTCTTAAAGACATTGATCTAGAATATATCTTAAATATTAAAAACCCTAATACTGTTACAAATTGTTTAATCACACATCTTCAACAGTGCCTAAAAGTAAGTATTTTAACAACTGTCATACCCCGAAGAAATCAAATGATAAAACCATGGATGACTTTGGGCTTGCTACGTTGTATAAGAAACCGTAACAATATGCAGCACAAACTTAAACTTGATCCAAAAAACGACATATTAAAGATAACGTTTAAAAGATATCGAAATTATTGTAATTGCCTTATCATAAAATTAAAACGCAAATATAACAGAGACCAATTAACTGAAGCAAAAAAAGATCCCAAACTCTTGTGGAAAACCATTAATAGTGCAACTAATCGTAAACCTCAAAGATCACAGAACACTGAGTTACTGACTGCTGAATCCACTCCCCTTGATTCGATAAATAAAGTAAATAGTTATTTTGCTAACGTGGGAAGGCTTTTGGCAGGTGACATTACGTGTACTACTACGAATCAAGCTATTACAAATCCTACTAGACAACTTAGCTCATTTGTCTTATTAGACACAGATGTTTGTGAAGTTCATGATGTTTTAATGAGCCTAAAATCAGATAGCGCACCAGGATTTGATGATATTCCAACTAGTCTCCTAAAAGCTTCATATGAGCTTACTGTCCCTATACTTACACACTTGATCAACTTATGTTTTCAGCAGGGAGTTTTTCCTGCAGATTTAAAACAAGCTTTAATAACACCTGTGTATAAGAGTGGAGACAGATCAGATCCTGCAAATTACAGACCAATTTCTGTACTTACTGTTATATCTAAAATTCTTGAAAAACTTATAAACATTCGGCTTGTTAAATATTTAACACAATTCAAAATTTTATCACCCTCTCAATTTGGATTTCGCAAGGAAATGTCGACTGAGGATGCTGTTCTAGCTCTGACCTCAGTCGTCATTGACAAAATAGATAAAGGAGATAAATGTTTGGCTGTTTTCCTCGATTTAAAAAAGCTTTTGATACAGTATCTGTCCCCATTCTTAAAGACAGCCTTGAGAACATAGGCATTAGGGATCGAGCACTTGACTTACTTAAAGACTATCTCAATAATCGGAAACAAAGAGTGAAAATTGGCAAAATTGTTAGCTCGGAAGAAGATGTAACATATGGGGTCCCCCAAGGGAGCGTCTTGGGCCCAACACTGTTCCTCGTCTACATAAACAGTCTGTTACAGCTACCGATTGAGAATGGTTGTGTCTTTTCATATGCAGACGATACTGCGATTGTATTTGCTGGTAAAACTTGGGACAGTGTTCATAAATCCACTGAGATAGGATTGGCTCAAATAGCTACTTGGCTAGACTCCAATTTGCTAACTTTAAACACCCTGAAGACCAACTTTATTTGCTTCTCTATGACTAAACGTTCTCAACCTCCTAAGACTTTTGAAATCAAAATCCACAAGTGTGCAAGCTTAAACTCAACTCACTGTTCTTGCGCTCCCATAAGTAAAGTAGAATCTACAAAATATCTGGGCATAATGATGGACCAACGTCTCTCTTGGCATTCACACTCTGAACTGATCATGAATAGGATACGTAAATTATCTTGGACATTTAAAACACTAAGACACATTGCAAATAAAAACCTGTTGCGACAAATTTATATTGCTTTGGCTCAAACAGTTCTAACGTATTGCCTACCAGTTTGGGGCGGAGCCACTAAAACCAAATTCATTGACCTGGAAAGAGCTCAAAGATACCTCTTAAAAGTTATGTTCTTCAAACCTTTTAGATTCCCGACTGAGCTTCTCTATTCTAGTACTGACCTCCTAACTGTAAGGAAACTATATGTATTAAATGTAATACTTAAGAAGCACAAGACTCTGCCTTACGATCCTAGTTGCTATAATAAAAGAAGGAGTTACATGGTTGCTAAAACAGTTAATGTAAATACTAGCTTTGCTAAACATCAGTATCTCTGGCAATCAGCACATTTATATAATATAATTAATAAACACTTAAATATACAGGGTCACTGGAAATATGACGTATTCCTGCTAAGGGGTTATAGATGAGGTCAAAATAAATATTTTTTGTTAAATAACTTTTTCTCAAAAAATTAATAGTTTTTGAGTTAATTGAAATTAAGTACATTTTTACCAAAAGTACGTTTTCGGACACAAAAATTAAAAATAAAAGATAACTACTCATTCGATTCCGGATTTTTTACTATTTTGGGATAGAAAACAATCTGAGTGTTGATAATGAATAAAAAAAATTCATAAAATACTGGTGTTTATAAAAAAATCAATCCTTAAATGCATTTATATTTTATTTATTTTTTCAGATTTTTTAAAAATAGCATCAAATATCTTTAAAAAAATCCTAGTAACTAAGCGTGCATAATATTTTAAAAACATCACCATCTATTCAGCTTTCAGTTGAGGTATAAAACTTAATAATAACTTAGATAAAAAATGAGAAATTAAGACTTAAGTGAATTGCAGTCCCATTTCATGTAGCAAAAATTTCCTACTTCGAGCGCTTCGGAGGTGGCCGTATTATCCTACTTATACCATAAATGTGAAAATTTGCTTGTTTGTATGATTGTTAATCAATCACGCAAAACGGCTGAACGGATTTGGATGAAATTTGGCACACAGATAGTTTATAAGCCGGATTAAAACATATGAGGATACTATTATCTTGGTTAAGGGTTCCCTAGGGATTTTCTCGAATATAAATGTGAATGCAGTCACGGGCGGCAACTAGTTTGCCATAAATGGTCGTACTTACTAAAAATACTTTCGTCGGAGTGAGTTTGAGACAGGATTATTTTCCGCCGATGAGTCAAAATTTGTGTCACAAATAACCATGCATATCAGCTATATTTAATGCCCCGCTGCTGGGGAACTGGCCTACCTTTTGGCTTGTGGATGGATGAAGCGGACGGGTCATACCCACCACGTGGACCCAATGTGGATTGGTCAGTGTTAACGACTGTAAATGCAGCCAGAACCAAGGGCTCAATGTAAGGTACATTGAGTTAACACCGACCAATCCGCATTGGGCCCACGTGGTGGGTTATGGCCCGTCCGCTTTATCCCAAAAGGAAAGGAAGGCCTGTTCCTCAGCAGCGGGTCATTAAAAATGGCTGATATGCATGGTTATTTTTGATGCTGTCTGTATACCATTTTGACTCATCGGCGGAAAATAATTCTGTTTCAAACTCACTCGGACGAAAGTATTTTTAGTAAGCACGATCATTTATGGCAAACTAGCTTCCGCCCGCGACTTTGTCCGCAATTACATTCGCGAAAATCCCTAGGGAAAGTTTAACCAAGATAATAGTATCCTCCTATATTTAAATCCTGTTTATAAACTGTCTGTGTGCCAAATTTCATCCAAATCCGTTCAGTCGTTTTTGATGATGAATGTGATTGATTAACAATTATCCAAACAAGCAAACTTTCACATTTATGATATAAGTAGGATAATACGGCCACCTCCGAAGCGCTTGAAGTAGGAAATTTTTGCTACATAAAATGAGACTGCTATTTAGTTAAGTCTTAATTTCTTATTTTTTATTTAAGTTATTATTAAGTTTTATACCTCAACTGAAAGCTGAATAGATGGTGATGTTTTTAAAATATTATGCACGCTTAGTTACTAGGATTTTTTTAAAGATATTTGATGATATTTCTTAAAAATCTGAAAAAAAAATAAAAAATAAATGCATTTAAGGATTGATTTTTTTGTAAACACCTGTACATTTTCTATTTTTTTTATTCATTATCAACACTTAGATTGTTTTCTATCCCAAAATAATGAAAAAACCGGAATCGAATGAATAGTTATCTTTTATTTTAAATTTTTGTGTCTGAAAACGTACTTTTGGTAAAAAAATACTTAATTTCAATTAACTCAAAAACTATTAATTTTTTGAGAAAAAGTTATATCACAAAAAATATTTGTTTTGACCTCATCTATAACCCCTTAGCAGGAATACGTCATATTTCCAGTGACCCTGTATATCCACTCACATACCACGAATGCAAAAAAGTTGTCACCAACTGGCTTAAGACTAAAAACTACAACGATGTTGAAGCCTTGTTACAAATTCAAGAATAAACAGTATTATCACATAAAATAATACACTCACCTACACACTCACACACACACAAACATACACACACACACACACACACACACACACACACACACACACACACACACACACACACACACACACACACACACACACACACACATTATGAGACAAGTTAGCTTAGGTTGGTCATTGCACACAAGGCTGTGGGTTGCAGCCCGAGCCGCAGGCGAGGGCGTAACTCAGCCGAGTGTGCAATGAGTAAAAGCTCACGAGTTTCATACGACGTTTTTCAACACATTTGCGAGGAAAATACAAAGTAATTTACCACACAGCAACAAATACGACAAAAACAAAATATGATAATTATGGGAAAAGGCGCGTAAGTTTTTTTTTTTTTTTTCACACGCCCAATGCAAGAGTATTTTGCGAACAAAGGGGTGAGTGAACATACAGCCTACTTCAAAACTATAATTTTAAGTGATAAAATGCAAATATTTTAATATTTTATAACAAAATATTATGAATTATGAATAAGTTTATAATAATAAATATTTCTTTGACTTAATTAAAGACTTACACATTTATTTATTTCAAAAATGAATATGAACTTTCAGCGGCACAAAACCCCTTTGTTGTTACTAAAAAAAAAATAACTGTATAACCCAGTTAAATTGGGAATGCTCTGTTTACTCGCATAGAACTTGCAGTAAGGTACTAATTTAACTTTGTAGGGATAATTCTATAACAACCTAGTGTTTTATATATTATTGCACGCGTTTGTTATAGCTCGGTTTATGGCCCTAAAAGCGATGTATTAGGGCTCACTTTACGAGCAAGTGTGTTGAAAATTTATATATAACCATTTCTTTTGTATTTCGTAAAAGAAATGAGGATATTTTCAATAATCATTGTTAATTTTGATTTTGTATGTTTTTTATTTTTTATGATTAAGTAATATAGTTTATATTCTTGAAAAATTATATAACTAGTAAATAATATGTAAAACTCTGAATTCTAAGGTACTATTTATTATTTGTCAAAGCTATGAAGAGCGGGGCAAACTAACACAAGTATTTATTTACTTAAAAGGTTGCTCCATAACTGATATTGTTAATGTACCCACCAGCTATCACAATAAAATTATTTTATTTTTTATTTTTATTTTATTTTTATTTGTAAAACACCAACAACCTCGCAGGAGTAGATTACTAAAATCATAAACAACGACTTTTCCGAAAACTGACAAAAAATATTCGACTTTTCATACAAAACTCGATCAGCTGTTCGGACATTTACCTACAAATATTTGATATAGTATGGAAAATCGATTTTTTTTTGTCTGTTTTCGGGAAAGTCGTGGAACAAATGTTGTTGTTTATGATGTTAGTAATCTACTCCTACGAGGTTGTTGGTCTTTTACAAATGACGCTAAATAAATAAAACGGTATTTTTATTTTAATCAACAGTAGGTATCATTTCTTGTAGTCCTGCCAATGTAAGAAAGAAGTTCTTGTAAGAAAGATCTAAAACATCGTGAATTGTTATAAAGATTAACCTTTAAGCTAGGACGAATACACCACATAATAAGTATTATTTACTTTCTTAATTATTTAAAGGAGTCTTCAATTAATTGGGATTAAATCAGTACCTTCTCAAAATTTATCCATTCGTCCGACTAGCTCTAATATTCCAATCTTGCTAGAGGAGTCCGAATAGTCCAATCTTGCTAGAGTTTCCTATCCTAAGCAAACAATTTAAATGTCGGCTTTTATCAAATATTCCTTTGATATCTCTGAGTTCGTTGTAACTACTACAGTTACAAGGAAGTTCATAGTTTATTCCTCTGCTATGAAATCCTTGATAGTCCAGGGGATGTTCATTAATTTTACTTCGTCAATAGAATTATTCAGAACTAGCTTCCGCCCGTGACTTCGTCTGCGAGCATATTACAGAAAATTATCAAGCGAGTAGCCTCGCGAGGCAAAACCTTTGCCGCGTGCGGTGGGCCTCGCACGAGGCTGCTCGCTTGGTGGGGCCCCGCCTAATCGCGTAAAAACGGCTGGTCTATATGTTGATTATGTTAAGTTAGTGGTTATGTTAGTTATGTCTGTATGGTTATACTATGTTAGTACCCCTGCGCATTAGTAGAGTATGCTTTCCAGGAGCGCGTTTTGGCCTGATCGGAAACCATACTTCATTCAATGGCGTGCCCGCCATTTTGGAGAGAGTAGTCATATTTTATTAATTAAAGATGATTGTCATTTTCGGATCCAATTTCATTGACTAATAATTTCATAAGTTCATAATATTTCAGAAGTTCATAATATATCATCAGTTCATAATAATTACTTGACAATAACTTTTTATAATAAAGAGTTCTTAATAAAAAAAAACAGGTTTCACTCCGGGAGTGCCGGCAAAAGTGAAAACTTGAATATTAACGTTGTGCATTTTTGATATTTTGGAATGGTTAGGGAATAATTTTGCACGAATTGCTTTAATTATCAGTTTAAAAGTACTATCATTTATGAGGTATAATACAATATTTATTTATTGCGCTATCGTACACAAACATGATAATTTATATTACATTAAAAAGTTTATCTCAGAAAAATCAACCCGCTTAACGCCAAAATGACGCACCGCCATTTTCGCCGCGCCGTAGAAAAAGAGGGGGATACTTCCGCTGCCGGCTGTCTACGCTACATCAGTCTTACGAATTTTGGATCAGGGTCACGTGACCCTGAATGACTCGAGTTTAACATTTTTTACCTATTACAAAAAAAGTGTACAACGCCGCTAAAGAAGTTTTCACTTCAAAAATGATTGTCACATTCGAAGCTAATTTATTGACCTAAGTAGTATAACTTCTGAACTACTTTAAATTTCTGATGAGGCGTAAAGTATATCGCGCATAAATCGAGTATAGTTTCGACACATATTTTGTTTTCGCTCTTAAAAGTACACTGCGCTAATACAGTATGGGTGCGTATTGGCAAAGTATTTTTTCAATAAACGCTACTGCGCCATCGAGCTCCTCAGCACATCAACCCTAAGAGCGTGCAGTCTGCACACTAGCGCCGCCATTGGAAATAAAATCATAGTGTTTAAATAAAAAAGGAATTATGAATTATCTCTGGAGTGCACTGCGAACAAGCTTTGCGGTACTTTTTATCCCTTAAACAATATGTTCTAGCCTGTCGTTTTGTTATATGGACTTTTATTGCGAAAAGTGGCCACTTTTAACAATAAAAGTCCATTAAAGTAAACGGCAGGCTAGAATATATTGCTTAAGTGATAAAAAGTACCACCAAGCTTGTTCGGAGTGCACTCCAGAGAAATAATTTACAAATTTGTCTTATTTAAGCACTATGATTTTTTTCTAATGGCGGCGCTAGTGTGCAGACTGCGCAGCCTTAAATCGAAAATAAGTGATAAATAAGTAACGGAGCATTTGGTGAGGCTATCTCCAGGACTACATTGTTGGCTGGTTGCCGAGACTAGTGCTATACCGGGAAGTTTAAGGTCAAACTTGATATTTATTGTTTATTATATCAACACTGCGCTTCGCTGGCTGAATATTGAATCCGTACAATTTTATTGCATCCATTGTTCTTCTATTTCCAGTCAACGCTATCAATGAAGCTGTACGAAGGACGATTGGTTCAGTATGTGCATTCAGCTCAGTATTATATGGTATTTGAAAAGGTTTTTCATTGCCCAATATGACCTTTATTGGCATTCAGAGTTGTGCTTTTCAAATAAATTATCTATTTTTTTTACACGACTGCCCAAAGCAAAAAGAGTGTATTTGTGTTCAGGGTTCATGTATGTTTGTGGGTATGTGAGTTTCTTTATTCCACCATAACTTCCAAATAGCTTAACTGATTTGGATGTATGGGGTATTGTTAGAATCCCTACATCATTCCGAAAGACACTGGCTATATTTTTTTTGAAAAAAGTTAATATGGCGACTGTATGACGCCATTTTCAAATAAGAATTGTTACATCTAATTTAAAAAGAATAAAATAAGTTTTATGTAAATCCAAAAGTGATGTAGGTACTATACATATTAATCCACCTATTCATAAATTACAAACGCAAGAAAAATCCGTCGGGGCTGCCATTGCTATCTCGCTAAAGTACCTAACTATTATAGCAGGTAATGGCAGCCCCCAACGGATTTTTCTTGCGTTTGTAATTTATGAATAGGTGGATTAATATGTATAGTACCTACATCACTTTTAGTCGAAGATTTACATAAAACTTATTTTATTCTTTTTAAATTAATTGTAACAATTTTAGTCGTCGTGGGTTTCACGACATTTTTAATTTTGCTTTTTAACACCTAGAGTGCAAAGAGTAATAACTAAAAAACAGGAGTAAAAATAAACAAGCAAAACAGTAAAAACTCAAAATAACAATCAATTTTCTATAAAAGTTGACAGGCAATACAGTATCAAGTCACAGTTAATACGCTCACATTTGTAAAATAATTTTCTGATTTGGTGTGTTAACTCGAGATGCAGCACAAACTGATGTTTCGGTAGCCTCTGTTACAGGCAAGAAATACAATCCAAATGACTTAGAGTTATGACTGTTTTACCAGATTGTAGAGAAAAAAAATATTATTCTGAACTCAAATTCAACTTTTTTGAGTTAATACTATGTTGATTATCATGTGCGATTTGTCTTGTTGCGCTAGGAACTCTACTGAATATAGCTTGACATGATCTGAAACTGCCTGTACGAAATGTCTTTGTGTGTGTGCATGGATAACAGCGATTCCTTCTGACCGGCTTTTCTGCCTACCATGTTGAGGCACCACCTTGACTCAGGCATTTCATAAGGGAACCGACAGTTGTGTGCATCAGGTAACTTATGCGTGATTTGTCGACTAGAATAAGCGGTGTAGTCGAAGGGACAGCGACCGGCAAAATATTGTTTGAAAATCTATTTGCAATTTTTAAACTAAAAACCTTTAAATCGTATTGGGATTTGGATTCAATTTATGTGGAATATCATAGCATCAAATTAGGTACTTACCGTAAAAAATATTTCAACAACACGATGGTTTTTACCCAAAAAGTATATACAATTTATACTTACATAGTCGAAGTCAAAGTCAAAATTGTTTTATTCAGTATTTTCTTATTACCCAATTCAGACTTTTTTAACTGACAAGAAGAACGCGCGCAAGAAACTTATCAGCTTAAGGTCTCTGCCCATTATACCGTACCATACCATGACAGCGCTAGGAAAGTATCCGGCAAAAAAAACTTTGTATTGAAAAGTATGACACTTTTCCCACTAGACCGTTTCGTCACCAGCCATGCACTTGTCATACTTTTCAATACAAATAATATTTTTTGTCTGACACGTTCCTAGCATGGCCATAGTATGGTACGGTGGGCAGAGACCTTTAACAGAAATAAGTATTTCGTTACATAGGTAACGGCTTCTATTTTCGACGGTTCATTTGATAACCCGTCTTTAATATTTTTTTTTCCTCATTTTAAATTAATATAGCTTTTATACTAGTTTATTATCTTATTCATTCTATCTCTCCGAGTATAAGGAAAGGACACGATACCAATTTATTATTGACTTACTACGTCGACACACGCGACAATAAACAGCTCGATTTCGGGTTTTTTATCGCGGGTCTGTCTATCAAATGTTCCATCAGTAACATTTGTACCAAATAGGGAATGGTATATTGCGTACCATGTAGGTTGTGTGTCGTGTCTATAAAATTATCTACTCTGTGTTCCCGATAGAAGATAGAAAATAAATCAAACAAACGAATATCGCCAATAACATTTTCTTCTTTCTTATTTTTCTAGGTGGCTTGGCTATTGTAGTGAATAAAATGAGCTTTTTTTTCTTCAAGGCTTGTGTTATAGTAGAAATAAGAACTGAGAGGTTCTGGTATTAAATTACATTCTCAGAAGTGTCTCAGAAGTTAATCAAAGCAACTTTTTGTATTTATTTATAACAAAGTTATATACAAAAAGACTTAGATAATTGCAATCTCAATTCAGACAGCTGTTATTTTTACAAAGATCTAAAGGTAGTTAACTAAAAATAGGTAACAAGTTGATATAATAAATATATGGAATAGCATTGTGTTGCTAAAAAACAAGTTATAAAAAAGATATAAAAATAATAAAATACATATTTATTTTCGGTAGTGAAAAAGTCAGATCTTTATGCATTCAATACACTGCAGATACCATTGTAAACTTGCCAAACATAAAATTAAAATATATTAGAATTTTTGCAATAAAACTATTAAGTTATTGTGGTCAACGGATTTAATAAGAAGTTTATTACATTTATGAACTTCTGTACTTTATTGCAATGTGTAAAATCGTTGCCAAAATACATATAAACATGTGGAATGCATGAGCATAACAGCGTCGTTGAATTTTAAAAATATTCTTTTCCGCAAAATAACCATTATAAATTTTCTAAATCAATATTTATTAACATTACATCCGTACAAAGATAACTGCAATGCAAAAGTTTAAAGTTTATTGCATTGAAGTTATGTTTTTAAACTTGACAAGAACTAAAGTATAAGTACATAATAAAGACTACCGTCTCTTAAACTTTTGTTCATTAATGGTTTAATTTTGTTACAGGTAAGGAAATATCCGAAGTTCGTCTTTTGAAGGGTAGGTAAGTAAAATAAAAGTTGCAGTTATGAATGCCAGGAGTGAAATTAAAGTGAAGGATAATCTACATTTAGCGTCAAAATTAAGCTTTCTAAAACAGTCCTTATTAATGAGATGTATCGAAATCTTGAATTTTGCAGGAGTGTAATAAATTAAAAGAACAGGGCCCAATAATAACCCTTGAGGTACTCCAACCCAACTAGTTACGATGTTCAAAAACTAGTATCCACTTAATGTGCAGTTGATGGTGTATTTCTTTACAAACTATTTACAAAACGCTTAGGCGACGAAGAGCCAGAACTTTATAGGTTCAATGAAGGATCGCCTTATCTACCAAACGATACTTGTTTTGTGAAAACTTTGTTTTTACGGCCTACACAGCATCGTAATTTTTCGGCTGACGTACGAGGGGCGATCTTAAGAATATATTAGATACTTTAACTTGAGTGAGTTGACTTATATAAGCTGACCTTTTTTGTTGAGGCACAGTGTAGAAAGCTTTAATGCCAACAAGTTTTTTACATTGACTTCGATGTTTTTGTACCTACATAAATTGAAGCAATATGGCTTGTTATTGAAAACAATAAGCTCAGAGCAAACTTTGATTGTTCTTCTTGGTTTAACTGATACGGATAAAAACTAAATTATACCTGTTTTTAAAATATCATGAGCGTAAATGCTCCTAAAAATAAAGTTGATCAGTATTTAAACTACTGAAATATTTTTCCCAAAGTAAAAGCGTTCGCCGAGCTAAACCTACTTTCTAAGGTAAGTACTGTGCCCTCAAAATATAGCTGCCATAAAGTTACTTGAATCTTAAATAGTGGAATTTTATTTTCTTCCTGTTTAACATATAATAATAGCGAAGCATAATAAACGTCGGGTTTCCTCTGACCGGGTCAAGAAATCGCGTAAATATTCATTGGGAAACTTCTCCACGTCAAAGCCTATTAAAATATTGCATATTTCTTGGTCGTAAAGGAAACTGGAGGAAATGTTTCTGTAATATAAATTTTACTTATGATATTCAAAGATTTCTATTTGTATACTACAATATTATGAAATCTTGAAAAAGCGGTTTTATTGAAAGTACTTTGGTAATTAGTGGGTATTTCGTTTGATTTTTATTTTCCCGACGTTTCAGCACCTTTGCAGCTGCCGTGGTCACGGGGGACTGAAGCTGTTCGTGAACCTACCCTCAAGCTATGAATTTATAAAGACGTTCAGAAATTAATACTAAACAAAAAAAAATTGAAGTTATTGTTATAATTTAATGTTGTGAGTTAATAAATGCTAAAAAGAGAGATTCTGCTAAAACTACTAAATTATTATTTTCCTAAAATTAGCAATCCTACAATGAATGCTAAAGACGAAAGCAGAAGACGAGAAAGTGAATTCGATCATGACACCCTAAATCTTGATAATCCGAATGATTGCACTAAAGTCACAGCGTTTCGTCTGTGCCACCAACATAAACCCAAGTTAAGTAAGCCATGTTCAAGTTAACGATTGGACCTGAGTTGTAGCCAATAAATGGGCGAACAGTACCACTGCTCTCGATTTGCTATGGCTAGTTTCTTTCCGATAGTGCTTCAATTAAAAAAATATAAACTAACCTCTAAACAAATAATAAGGTTATCGAATAAGCTAAACAATTGATTCCAAAACTGCCCAGATCCATAAATCGGAGGTAAAGATAGATACCTACATAAAGAAGTGTAAATACTTACCTTGGTATACAATGCTTTTAAACTGACAATAGACACGTCATGATCTGCGGCAACTTCACTCGAGAATGTATAAAATCAATGATATTATAATATTTCACATCATTTTGTAACGCAAAGGCTCTGAAATTGGTCACTTCTGTTGTATAAAAAATTGTTTAAAAAAACAAAAAACCGACTTCAAAAAACCTACCTCTAAAAAGCAAGAAATAATATTCGTAATAATAAAAACACGTCTATTGAAGTCGGGTGGAGCTGGAGTACAAATTCCTTTTTTTTTATTCTAAAAGCCCCACCCGACTTCAATAGACGTGTTTTTATTATTACGAATATTATTTCTTGCTTTTTAGAGGTAGGTTTTTTGAAGTCGGTTTTTTGTTTTTTCAAACAATTTTTTATTTTTTTATTTTTAGTGTAGGTACCTTTTGTATTAAGTAGTGTAGGTATATTATTTAGGTAGAAAAATCGGCTCAGCCAAACGTGAGTTAATCGCGGAGAAAGATACATACATGCGGGTCAAACTACGAACCTCTTTTTTTAAGTCGGTTAAAGAACTACACTTAAGATATCCCTTTTCAAACAAAAAAATAATTATCTTATTCAGTTCATAAACAAAGAAGTTATACGACTGATCATCAAGGTGGTTCACACAAAAATCATACTATTTTCGTGCTTTTTTCAAGATTACTTGAAAAGTACTGAACCGATTTCAAAATTTTAAAAAATGGGACCAACTTGGAAGTTTACCTAATGTAATAACGTTTGAATTATTTCAATCGGTTCAGCCGTCTTCGAGTAATCGGTGTACATACAAAAAACAAAAAAAAAAAAAAACAAAAAAAAAAAAAAAAAAAAAAAGGCTTGAATTGAGTACCTCCCTCCTTTTGAAGTCGGTAAAAATTAAATAAATCGCATTGTTCATGTTCATATGTAAATTTTCAATTCGAGTTATATTTTATTAGCAGTAACAATTTGGTCAGTCCATTTCTATTTTTCGTAGTTTGCGTATTTAAAACATTCTTTTTCTCTGCCATGACCATCATCACCTCTTCAATGAGAGATTTTACGAAGATTTATTTTTTTGGTATCTGCATTATCGAACTTATGAATACGAACAAGGTTCTGAGAATGAATTGGTATCAAATAAACGTCAAAAATCTGATATTTCAGTACATTGAAAACGATTGCCATTGTTTCCATTGTACTGTTTTGACATTCACTCGATACCAATTCGATCTCAGAACCTCGTTCGTGTTCGAAAGTAACCCCCCTGTTTTTCGGAACGTTCCAGTAAATTTGTCAGTCGGACGTTCTGCAAGCGTCATTTACAGTCACTGCGGTAACCCATAAACCTACATTAACGGAATAAAAATCCAATAAAACTGCACCAATTAGTCATGGCTCGTTAGGGAGACAGTAAAATCTTTACTGGTGGATTCGTAAACTGTTTAGGTTTAATAAAATGTTGCTTTTCTTCTATGCGCGTTATTTATGACCTTGTTGATTTTGGATGCGTATTTTTGCTTATAATTAATGGCTGCTCGCTTAATGCTCACATTAAGCGTTGAGATAGGGAGGTTTACTCAGCGAGGAGCTCGGTGGCGCAGTGGTATAGCGCATTGCCCAGCGATTGCGGAGGTTAAGCAACTTTCACAAGGGTCAGTCATGGGATGGGTGACCAAAAATGTATTAACTCGAGCTCCTCCGTGCTTTGGGAGGCACGTTAAGCTGTTGGTCCCGGCTACATTTGCAGTCATTAACACCCGCCAATTCGCATTGGGCCTGCGTGGTAGGTTATGGCCATCCTCCTTGTCCACCCATAAGAAAGGCCAGGGGCTGTATTATGACCTCTTATTTCCAGTCAGTTTTCTGACTGGCTATCAATCTATCTCTTTTATTTGCTATACAGCGACAAAGAGACGTCAATACAGCAATTTATAAACCTGGCAGGATTTAAGAGCTCGTAATACGGCCTCTGTACCCCAGCAGTGGGGAAATCAAAAATGGCTGATGGTCACTCCGCGATCGAGAATCTGAGATCAAATTGGTATCGAGTAAAAATCAAAACGGTACAACGAAAACAATGGAAACCGTTTTCAATGTAGGTACCAAAATAACAGATTTTTGACGTTTATTCGATCCTGATGTGAACTCGATCTCGTTAATTCTCGTCGAGAATAGGGGAGCACATCATTAATTTAATAATCATAATAATTAATTATTCTCATTATTAAAGATGATAACTGAAAAGCTACTTTGAAAGTCATGATACAAAAACTTTTCAGTCATACCCAGCCACCATTTATCACTGCTTTTGATCGAATATTGCGTGTTAATGAAAGTGATAAAATCAGAAAGCAATCAAGATTCATTATAATAGACCTATAATTATTGTATCAAGCCGAGCCGGACTATTGGTTATTCCCTAGCCAAATAATGTCTTTTTTATAAAGCACGCGATCGTATGAATAATGGATATTAGCGAAAATAATATTATAATTTATGAAAGTTTTATAACAAGACTAAATACATAACATTGGTTTCATTTCGAGATATCTAGCTTTATAGCGCAGACTGCCCATCAGCCATTTTTGATGTCCCCACTGCTGGGGCACAAGCCTTCCTTATGGGTGGATAAGGAGGAAGGGCCATAACCCACCACGCGGGCCCAATGCGGATTAGTGGGTATTAACGACAGCAAATGCAGCCGGGACCAACAACGGCTTAACGTGCCTTCCGAAGCACGGAGGAGTTCGCGATAGTAAGTTTTTGGTCACCCATCCCATGACCAACCCTTGAGAACGTTGCTTAACTTACGCAATCGCTGGGCCAGACGCTAAACCGCTACGCCACCAAGCTCCTCAAAAAACGCAAATCAAAAGCAACCACATATACACTAGTCATCACAAAAATCGGCCTACCTACATTTTACACGAAAACTCATGTTTTAATATTTTGTATGAAACAAATCATTAAAGTCCTACTTATATTAAGTTCAACTCAAATCCTATAGTGGGGCATGTGGTACGATTATAATACAATGTTTCATTAACAATATTAAAACATGAGTTTTCGTGTAAAATTTAGGTGGGCCGATTTTTGTGATGACCAGCGTATTTATTTGCTGAACATGGGTGAAACTGAGCGAACCAATATTGTAAATGCGCAAGTATTTTTTTCTGTTTGTTACGCCATCGTCATGAAATTTTGAATACACGTTATACACGTTGTCAGAGGTACAGAAAATAACATAGGGTACCTTAACGAAATAAAACCGGTCAAGAGCGAGTCGAACTTGCGCACCGAAGGTTCCGTACCATCATAATTACACCATCAAACCACACTGCCAAGTAGAATATTAAAATTAGTATTGCAGTTTTAGGTCAGCGCCATCTCTTGACCGATAGTTGAACTAATGTTATTTTTTTTTTAAATTGTTAATTTCTAATCTTTTATATAAACTGCTATCACATAGAATTATTTCAGATTTTTCTCTTTGCAAACTTCGGAGATAAGGGGGAACGGTATTTTTTTTACATTTTTCATTATAAATCGAAAACTATGCGGCGTAAACAAAAAGAAAAAATTATTAAAAACGTGCAAACAGCGCTCTTTCATATGATACCCCACATGCCCTTTTTCAGTCCCTGTTGTAAAAAGATATTTATTTTTAATTTATTTCTTATTTGCAAAATAGTTGGGCAAATGTCATCTCAAACTATTCTAAATTTCAAGTTGATACCATTAGTAGTTCTCGAGATCTCCAGCTGTGACAGACAAAGTCACACCATAAGGGTTCCTTTTTTACTATTTTAGTACGGCACCCTAAAAAGAACTATTTCTGAGGAATAGAGAAGTAACTAACCACGCAGACGTAGTTGCGTCCGCTAGTTTTGAATATTTTAGACAGTACGAATATAACGATGACTACATCAAATATCGAACCAAATGGGACATCATTAGGGAACGTACCCATACTACGTGACCCGTTAAGGGGGGGAGGGGGTCTTTGAAATACCACGCTTGGTCACAGGGGGGGGAGGGGGGCCTATGTTTTGTCACGTAGTCAATATTGTCAATGGAAATCTGGTTCTTTTTTTTTCAAGTTGTATTCAAATATGGCACACAGCGAAATTTTTTTTCTTCTTGATACATTTTTTCACTTGTAATTGTATGTAAAATTTAATACACACTCTTGGCATTACGTGGCAAGCGCCTTACTAATGAAAAGACAAAAATGAGCAAATTTTTCAGGGGGGAGGGGGTGGGGGGGGGTCTTGACATATACTACGGGTGGTCACCAAGGGGGGGGAGGTGGGTCAAAAATGGTAAAATATGGGTCACGTAGTATGGGTACGTTCCCTTATCACCGGAAGCATCGAAATAATTACCGTAATTAAAAGGGATTTTAACAACGATGTCATGACTTTCATTACATTTCTTTTACAAAATGATAAGTAATTATCGAAAATCATGGTCTTTTACATTTTTAATTTGTATTTTAAAAGAACACTTTCTATTATCGCTAATTTGTATTTTAAAATAAGTACCTACAACGAAATTAAGAGGTAAGGTTTTAAGCTCGTATTGTAAAAGAGTTAGAATAGATGAACCTTTAACCGGGATAGAATATACCTATTCTATGTTTTATTTTATCCATAAACTATCCAAGTGTCAAATTTCATCCAAATCCATTCAGCCGTTTTTGCGTGATTGAGTTACAAGCATCCAAACATCCAAACTTACACATTAATCAAGTAGGCTAATATGATAGTTGGATTTTTAAACCTACAGGGAATTTATATAATGGCTGGACCTTTGTTGAAAAGCCTTATCGTACAGTACCCGTAGAACATTTAAATCACCATAAAGGTTACCGTTTGCCGTTGTGATATAGTTAATTGTGATATAGGTAGTTGTGATATAGTTAATTAAAGATACTTTAACCCAAGTTTTACAGATCGCAACCCGCCGTAACCTATATTTGTATATCTCCAAAATTGATATTTTTTTATTTTTCGAGGTTTACCACATAGTTTAGATATTGTCGTGTTCTACAGCTTGGTTTGTTTGCCATAAATAAAAGTAAGACTGTAAAAAGTAGCCATACACAGATTTAAGACCTGATGAAAATGGTTGGATTTTATCTGGTCTTAAATCTGTGTATGATCACTTTCTATAGTCTTACTATTATCAGCGGCAATCAAACAAAGCTGTAGAACACGACAATAGCTAAACCATGTGGTAAACCTTGAAAAATAAAAAAATATCATTTTTGGAGATATACAAATATAGGTTACGGCGGGTTGCGATCTGTAAAACTAGGGTTATAGTATCTATAATTTCGTAATAATTAACTATATCACAACGGCAAACGGTAACCTTTTTGGTGATTTAAATATTCTATGGGCTACTGTACTATTATTACAAAAGCGGATTTTCCTTGTTAGTTTGAATATTTACACAACACTGAACAAGTATTACCTCTTTGGACTATTTCCTCTTCCGTTAACAAGGTTTGCGCCCGCCGGATCCGCGCGTCCCTCAGCGGTCTGTTATTTTGTTAACATGGAAGCAGAAGCATTAACAACGCCTGCACCGAATAAACGTGTACTGAAAATAAGGAACAATAAGTATGTAAGTTAGTAATTAAACAACATTGCCAACTACCTTTTATACTACCTTACTTACAAATAATGTTAACAACTAAAGTTACACTTGTTTAGTGTTTGAAGATTTATGAAAAAGTTTTATATCAGCTGGACTATTGCAGACTTTATTACCTTCGATCAAGAATCATATCCTCATTCTCCGGTCATAGTCTCAAAAACGGCACCTCGAAATAATGCCCCACTTTTAAACTGGAAGCTTATTTTGTAAAAAGTATTCTCTTCATTCGTTATTATTTAAAATTATTACTATTTGAATTTGGACAAAATAGTCATTTATATGAAATAAAATACTTTCTAACGTATACTAGCGCGGTTTTATTGAAAGTACTTTGGTATTTAGTTGGCATTTGGTTTGATTTTTTATTTTCCCGACATTGTGGTACCTTCGTAGCTGTCGTGGTAATGTTTTATTTCATGTCTAGTGAACGCGTAAGCTTAAGAAGTGAATAGTCATTTATACCAAGATAAAAATATACATGTAGGAATTCAAATTTCATTTCGAATCGCTTTTTGTTTCTTCAGTCGGTGCCATATTCGTGAGCTGTTTTAGTTCGTGAAGCGTTATCTAGAATATTCTTGATCGAAGTTTATTACAAAATCGATAGTACATACACATTACTTTAAATAGTTACACAATACTGAACAAATTTATCCCTCTTTGGGCTATTTCCTTTCCCGTTAACAAGGTTTGCGTTGGAGCCACACGTCTCTCTGCGGTGGCTGTTAATTTTGAATCTGGGATTGAGTTAAAAGCATGATGACGCCAAAAATAATAAATTTTGAGTATTATGCTACAAAGCAACCTTTTTTAGGGTTCCGTACCCAAAAGGTAAAAACGGGACCCTGTTACTAAAGCCCACCGGTAACGATCAATTGCGATTGTCAATTTTTCCGCAATTGACGCCCATTGACGGAAAAATTGATCGTTTACGCGTGCAATTGAAGCGATTGTCAATTGCTCCAACAATGGCATTGACGGAAAAATTGACAATCGCAATTGATCGTTACCGGCGGGCTTAAGACTCCGCTGTCCGTCTGTCTGTCTGTTACCTGGCTGTATCTCATGAACCGTGATAGCTAGACAGTTGAAATTTTCACAGATGATGTATTTCTGTTGCCGCTATAACAACAAATACTAAAAACAAAATAAAATAAATATTTAAAGGGGGCTCCCATACAACAAACGTAATTTTTTCGCCTCAATAATGCAAAAAATACGAGTATATTAAACATGCGTTAAATTAAAACTACCGAAATAAAACCTCGTTTAAATTCGTTTCTAAACCACAGATTTTAATGTGCGGAAACACAAGTAGTCCACAGAGAAATGAGTTCTATTTAGTTGGCAAATATTAGTTGCGCCACATAGCACAGTTCATCCCATTGCGGTTGCTATGTAATATTCCAATCCACCTCGTGATATTTAGTTAACTCCTCTGCTCGGGGACCTTTGGTCTGTGCTGTTTGATATAATGCCAACGTTTCGTGCAACTAAAATGATGATGATAATTTATACTTACTTCACGTTAAGTAAGTATTCTGTCTTCATATAGGTAATTGCGTTTTACAGTGGTTTGGGCTGTGCGTTGATAGATCGGTCAGTCATTCAGTTTACGATTTTATATATTAAGATTTTCACGCTATTATCCATTCAAAAAACATCTTGTTTTTCTATATCCCATCCTTTTCATGATCTAAATCCGTCTGGTTTTTCCTGGTAGTCAACAACAGAAATGCTAATTAGTGAAACATTTGACTTTCTAAAGGGTCTTAAATGATGAATAAATAAGACACGTGTATAAAACCTTTGATATCTGGAGAAACAAATATTTCTCCTACGCAGAGGCAGAGAAATGACGCTTCCTGCTTCGGATTTATGATATAAGTAGCGATAAAATAAAAGAAAATATATTGCTTTCGCTTGTTATGCGATATGAGTATGCTATATATAACTGGAAAACAACGTTAATATGTATGTTATAACGTCTTTAATATTGCTTTCCTTACTTTCGTGTGGAATATTTACGTATTAATACTGTTATTAATTTATGGACATATGATATTACTTTTTGGACACAGAAAGTTGTTTCACTATTTCTATATTTTTTCTCAGTTTTACTTAAACAGCGAGTAAGTTCAGATTATACAGATAAGGCTATCTATGTCATTCAGCTAGAATTTTCTCAGTTTTACTTAAACAGCGAGTAAGTTCAGATTATACAGATAAGGCTATCTATGTCATTCAGCTAGTTCCAAATAGGTATTGGCTATTTCTAGACAGATTCCAAACTAAACAAAATTAAGGCCAACTATCTTGAAATAGGACCTAAATGGGAGATGACAGATTTCCGAGTCAGGTAGCAAAAATATACAGGCAAGAATAATAACCGAGGCAGACGGACACGTGAATGACATAACAAGGATTCTGTCCCTTTTAGACGTGGCTGAAAAAGGATGGAATCATAAGTCCATCATAATATGACCGCTAAAGCCTTAGATGAAGGTCAGCCGGAGCCTACGCATATTGTGAAAGCCTTCGGAACAACGATTTATTTCAAATGAAAAGTGTAATACGACCGGTTGCTTAATCGTGCTAATATTACCGAAAAATCTTTGGTTTAGCATAAGAATTCTCATCAAACTGTCCAAGATTGGTATCTTAAGCTCCCTAGGCAATAGCTTTTAACAATATATTGTTTTAAATTTCCATGGTTATTAACGTTATTAAAATATACTATATCGGGATTTTCACCATGTACCTGGGGAAGGTACATGGTGAAAATCCCGATATAGTATATTTTAATAAAGCTTTTAACAATTTCAACAAAACTCAAGGGTATATTTTTAGGGTTCCGTACCAAAATGGTAAAAAAGGAACCCTTATAGTGTGACAGTCTGTCTGTCTGTTTGTCACAGCTGGATATAACTACTAATGGTATCAACGTGAGATTTGGAATAGTTTAAGATGACATTTTCTCAACTATTTTGCAAATAAAAATAAATAAAATAATAAATATCTTTTTTACAACAGGGCCTGAAAAGGGGTCTTAAAAATTTGAAGTGGGGCTACAAGAGCATGTGAGGTATCATATGAAAGAACGCCGTTTGCACGTTTTCAATCTTTTTTTTCTCTAGACTGCATAGTTTTCGACTTATGAAAAAAAATGTAAAAAAAATACCGTTCCCTTATCTCAGAAGTTTGCAAAGAGAATAATCCGAAATAATTCTATGTCATAGCAGTATATATGTTACCGGCAATGTGTATAATCCGGCATTGTATACAATGCCTAGGCATTGTATACAATGCCTAAAACGATCAGGCAATGTATGAAATATAATTCATTTTATACTTTGCCTAGGCATTGTATACAATGCCTGCTGGTCCACCGGCAATGTGTAAAATAAGTATATTTCTGTTGTCTGTTATAAAAAAATAACCTCGAAATTTAAGGCTCACGCTCCGCTGCGCTTCGCGCTCGCCTTAAATTTCTAACCTATACGCGGGACCTACAGGAGTGAAGCAGGTTCGATTCCAAACTCAAATTTCTGTTGTCTGTTATAAAAAAATTACCTCGAAATTTAAGGCTCACGCTCCGCTGCGCTCCGCGCTCGCCTTAAATTTCTAACCTATACGCGGGACCTACAGGAGTAAAACAGGTTCGATTCCAAAGAGCTCCCCTCGAGCCCCCCTCGAGCCCTCCTCGAGCCCCCCTCGAGCCCCCTCGAGCCCCCTCGAGCCCCCCTCGAGCCCCCTCGAGCCCCCCTCGAGCCCCCCTCGAGCCCCCCTCGAGCCCCCCTCGAGCCCCTCTCGAGCCCCCCTTGGGCCGCCCTCGAGCCCCCTCGAGCCCCCCTCGAGCCCCCCTCGAGCCCCCCTCGAGCCCCCTCGAGCCCCCTCGAACCCCCTCGAGCCCCCCCTCGAGCCCCCCTCGAGCCCCCCTCGAGCCCCCCATCGAACCCTCCTCGAGCTTTCCCCGAGCCCCCCCCCTCGAGCTTTCCTCAAGCCCCCCCCCCCCCTCGAGCTTTCCCCAAGCCCCCCTCGATCCCCCCTCGAATCTATTCTCGAAAATCTTTTTATTATACACATTGCCGGTGGACCAGCAGGCATTCTATACAATGCCTAGTCATTGTATACACTGCCTAGGTAATGTGTGAAATAGATATCAATATTCATTATATTTCATACATTGCCTAAAAGGGCCAGGCATTGTATACAATGCCTAGGCATTGTATACAATGCCTGCATTTCATACATTGCCGGTAACATATATAAAGATTACAGGAAAAATAAAACGATGTCTCAATATAGCACACTTCTTTAGAATTTTTCAAATTTCTAAAAAAGTTAACATTAGTTCCGCTATCGGCCAAGAGATGGCGCTGACCTAAAACTGCAATTTTTATTTTATTATTCTACTCTGCAGTGTGGTTTAATGGTGCAATTATGATGGTACGGAACCCTCGGTGCGCGAGTCCGACTCGCTCTTGACCGGTTTTTTTTTATTTAGCTTCGGTTTTATCGTTGAAAATGAGCGTGATTGGGCCCTAGTAGGCCTATACTCTGTAAGCTAGCATCCAAAAAGCAGTGGAAAAAACAACTAAACTGAGTAAAACAATTAAACTGTACATTGCTGCTACATTAATAAATCAATGTGATGACTCCCTATTAAAAAGCAGCACTGCACTTACATCATAATATGCCAACCTCGGTTGTTCTTTGAAGCTCGGCGAAATATCAACTTGCTGCACTGGACTCGGTGGAACGCAGAGCCAAGAGATTAATAGGCGATGAAAAACTGGTAGCAGCTAAGCTTCACAGTTTGGCTCACCGCCGAAAAGTTGCTTGCCTATCGGTCTTTTATAGATTGTACTTCGGTGAGTGTGCCCAATAGCTGCATAAGCTCATTCCACCTTCTCCTTTCTACTATCGGACATCCAGACGCACTGCGGGCTATCACCTGTTCTTGGTTGATATACCTTTTCTGCGTACCAAGCGCTACTCCACATCGTTTATAATGCGCACAGCTATGGAATGGAATTCCCTGCCGGCGTCTGTGTTTCCGAGCGCATACAACCTGACTCTATTCAAGGCCAGAGTGAATAAGCACTTTCTGGGCAAGCTCGCTCCATCGTAGGCCCTGTCTTTGCTTTAGGGCTAGACTGGGGTCAAGAGCAAACCCATTTAAGATAAAAAAAAAGCTGTCTAGTTACAAAATAGACTTATTGAGTGGTGCTTCTGTTTACATCGAACACGCTGACTTTATACACACTGAAATAATCATTTTGGCTCCCCCAGTGGGGTGGTTCCACTCATGATTACAAGGCACTTTTACTATGAGGCCAACTCTGATATCGCGAATAAAAATCAGCTTTTCCATTCATTAAGGTCGAGTAGGTCGCTTTTGTATGTAACAGCAGATTTTTTTCGCGATATCAGAGTTGGCCCCATAGTAAAAGTTGCTTGTAATCGTGAGTGGAACAATCCAACTGCGGGAACCTCAGACCAAATAAAAAAGTAAAGACGGAGTCTTCCGACAAAGCGGTGAGGCCAGTAAAACTACGCCTTGGCTGTGTACATACACAGTTTACGCACACACATGTAACGAAACTACGCCTTGGCTTTCGTTCGTCATTGGGCGTTCCATATCGAACCCTGCCGCCCGGCCCCCGCCCGCCCCCTAGTACGCACACATGTACCATCAAAAACCGGCCTCAGTTGTTCGCAACCACTGCGCAACGCTCCAACTTCCTTTTTTATTTGATCTGAGGCGGGAACCAAATGATTAAAATTTATTCTATATTTTTTACATACAGCAATCTTTCACGTCACCGTTTCGCCATGTGACATACACACACACATGGTACCGTACTTAGCTGTAATAGTCACACGGTGATAAACTAGTGCCGTAATAGCATCCAAGGGTGTTCTCATCAATACTTATTTGCTCTTCGATATCCATTTATTAAGTTCAATCAACGGACAGCGCTCGGGGATATCAAACGGATTATCTTAGTCAAGTCATAAGCAGAAGCGGCAATAGGTTTTATTATTTAATTGAAAGGAAATTAATATCATGGAAAATAAATAAATAATGAAAAATACAACACAAACATAAAGCTTTTTTTAAACTAATTCGCGGTCGCGGTACATTATTCCGAGACGCCAAACCGAATTTCACCACATCGAAACTCAATAATTAAATTATATTCTATACGTATTTATTAATTTAATTACCAAAGGTTTTAATCACGAGCTCTCAATGAGCTAACGCTTCGGTCTTCATAAACTTTCATTCAATAATTTCATATGCTAGAACGATCGAACTCATGAACTTTCGATGTGGAATACGATCGATAATCTATCAATATATTATGACGTGATGTTTTCGATATATTGTAATTCGACAGCATTAGGACCATGATTTTTAGTAGTAGCAAGCACTGAGGTGCCTACCTATTTGTACTACGTTCTAGAGCAGTCATTGTGACGAAAATTTTTGGTACCTACCTACAATGGACCGCAAACGCCTCAGCCCTTAAATGAACCGCAGTCTTATAATATTAACCGCAGTCAAAATATGAATTGCAGTCGATGGTGGGTGCACAAAAATTTTCTTGCGGTGTCTGCTCTAGAACGTAGTACATTACTCAGTGATTGCAACATTATCTTTTCGATTAAGTTAACCGACTCTGTGGTGTTCGTCCACCTGTGTAAGACGCATGGGTCCCGGGTTCGATTTTCAGGGGGTACAATTTGCACTCGGTTTGGGTGGTGGTAGGGCTTATTTCAAGTCCACCTGGCTAGCTACCACCATCTTAGCTAAGACTGACACCGAAACAACAATTTAAAAAAATGTTGTGTTCCGGCAGTTAGAGGTAAGATACACTGAGAAAAAAATATTGCTATTGCAACAAAAAAACTTTGATGCTGGGGAGCCGTCAAAGGTACATAGTTACAAGAGCAACGTCTTTATTGTCATTTTTTTAAATTGCTAATGGAACTAAGTTGCCAATATTGATGTTATAGCAAAAAAAAATTGTCATACTAGCAAAGTGAAATTGATGCAGTCACAATGCTAAAATTGATCCTATCGCAATACTTGCTTTTACCTTTGTTCTGATGACATAGGACTTTGCTAAAATGACAAAAGCAAATTGTCCCTAGATCTACTTTTCTTTAGTTGGACTAGCAATCTTCCTTTGTTACTTTATCAACATCACTGTTGCTGCTCCAACAAAGTCACTTTTGTTATATATATTTTGCTACCCCAGCAAAGTAACATTGCCGGTCTCGATTCCTGCACTTTGTTAGTGGTACACCATGGAAAAATTGATACTCCCGAAGCTTCTGCATATTATTCCAGGGGTATGCGTACCCTGAACGGAGTTCATTGTACATCACATATTTGCATTGCAGCATTTGCACTTACATGGTGCCAGAGAACTCCGGTCAAGATACGCAATATGCATATCCTGTAATAATAAAGGCCGAAGATACGAGGAGTATCAGTTTTTCCATGGTGTACTACTAACAAGTGCAGGGATCGAGACCGGCAATGTTACTTTGCTGGGGTAGCAAAAAGCATAATGACAAAGAAAAATGATTATGAGAAGGTAAAAATGAAAATATATGAATATTCCAATCATTAAACTATTTATTTATGTTTCCACTACAATAAAATAAACGAAAAACTAATACTGTGAGCTTAAAGGTTCAAATCGCAACAATAGAATCAGGTGGTAAAAGTTTCTAGGTCCTCCATAGCTAGGCAACTTTTAATGCACTGTTCCAGGTTCTCCGTGGCTAGGCAACTTGTAATGCACTATTCCAGCCTCCATATGTTGGGCAACTTATAACGCACTGTTCCAGCCTCCATAGTTGGGCAATTTGTAACGCACTGTTCCAGCTCAATAGTTGGGCAACTTGTAACGCACTGTTCCAGTCTCCATAGTTGGGCAATTTGTAACGCACTGTTCCAGGTCCTCCATAACCAGGCAATTTGTATGTCCACCATAAGAAGTAGCGAGCGCGGGCCACTCCCTCAGCTTGTGGCTCGAAGGCGGCCACTCGGACGCTCGGTTTGCGCCAAAAATACTCGTCCGCAGCTTGTGTTCTCCTAATGGTTCAATGTGCGACAGCTCATAGTTTTTTGATTATAAGCACACACAGCACATATTTTTTTAAAAAAAACACTGCAGCCATCCCGCAACGACGGCACAACACGCGTCCTACTCTGTCCAACAACAAGAATAGACTAACTCGATTAATAAATAAATTGCCAGTTAAACAAAACAGGTTGCGATTGCGACAATGTCACTATTGTAATCTTATATAGGCTATTTTGTGCAGATGTCTAATTTGTATTTTGTTAGTTTAAAAGGTTGCTTAACTAACAACACTACCTAAACACAGTAACAACTGTTATTTTGATAGATTAGACTTTGCCATAGCATCACATCCCAACGTTGATAAATTAACAACGTGCCTTTGCTACCCCGTTTAAGTACATCATACATAGTTATAGTATCAATGTCTCTTTTGCTGAATTGACTAAAATCAGTTCAACAATAAAAAAGTTGTAATTGGCACAATAGCCATATAGCTGCAGCGACAATTCACTTAGATGCGGTGACAATAAAATTCTAACAAAGCGTTTATTGTCGCTTTGTTAGACGTTTTTTTTTCTGAGTGTAGCCAGTTCCTCAGTGATGAGGATTCCGGGTGTAGTGCGCTTTCACCTTCGGCCTTATCGTCACTTAACATCAGTTGAGGTGAAGGACAAGCACTATTTTATTAAGCATAAAAAAAAGGAACTGTGAATGCAAAAATCTCAAATTTAAAAATTATATATTTAGCTATCAGCTTTATCAATTGTCAAATATCTGTAGGCTGATTGTCTAACTTTGTTGCAATCAACTTTGACAGAAATCGCAGTGACATTGCTGCTTTAGTTAGAACTAATGTGACAACTATCTTATTGAAAGCAGCAATGCAACTGCGATTTCAATCGAGAATTGTTAGCAACAGAGATACGTAATCGGTGGTCTGGAAAGATATTTCAATTGAATGTCGAGGTAATTCCTCAGATTGGTGAAATAACGCTGGCTTACAGCGTAAGAGTTGGATATACTAGAAGAAATTCGACGATGTGACTAGTGACTCGGTAGCTTAGTGGTCAGAGCATTGGACCGGATATCCAAAGGTCGCGGGTTCGATTCCCGTCCGAGAATTGATCTGGTGCGAGTCGTAATTTTTTCTATTTAGTATTGTATAAAAATAGCATTGTGAATGCAAAAATCTCAAATTTAAAAATAAAAAGGTTTCTTTTTTGTTTCTTCTACTCTGTACCACACGGACGCTCGATATTTCTTCATAAAATATTAAGAAGCTATCTTTTGCGCCCAGCGTAATCTTCCCCATGATCATAGGGGAAATAAGGAACGCAGTAACTGGACCGTGAATAATATAAAAATATGTTAAAGAAAGTCTTTGTATTGAAAGACATCTTGAAAATTTAATCTTACGGGGCCGATAAGCTAGTAGAATGGAGTAGATTTTGGTTCATTACTTGAAAATTTGCGTATCACTTGAACTTGCATTATATTACGTAGGTATATCTATTCTGTCATATTACTTTGAAATCAGAGCAATTAATGAGATGGTGTCTAATGTTTATTGTCATTTTACTTAAGAGGATACCTCGTGGATTTCCATGGTTTTCAATTTAGCTTTAATCCTATTGATTTCTTTTCTTTTTGTATTAAAACATAGTAAATTACACTGATTTTTCAGTGCCTAGATAAAGCTTTTCCGTTTGATAGCGTATATTATACTGCCAAATTGAAAATATTTGTCATTCTTTTGTCTGTCACATTTCGAATTACTGTTATTATATTTGGTTAATATTTAAACTGACTGATATCTGTTAACTGAGGATTGAAAAATCAACCCTAAATCAATAAACTTAATCGTTTATTTGAATTCGTTATATAATCACTTCTCAAGCTTACGCGCTCACTAGACATGAAATAAAACAATTTTTTCAACACACTTGCTCGTAAAGTGAGCCCTAATACATCGCTTTTAGGGCCATAAACCGAGCAATAACAAACGCGTGCAATAATATATAGAACACTAGGTTGTTATAGAATTATCCCTACAAAGTTAAATTAGTACCTTACTGCAAGTTCTATGCGAGTAAACAGAGCATTCCCAATTTGACTGGGTAATACAGTTATTTTTTTTAGTATCAACAAAGGGGTTTTATGCCGCTGAAAGTTCATATTCATTTTTGAAATAAATAAATGTGTACGTCTTTAATTAAGTCAAACAAATATTTATTATTATAAAATTATTCATAATTCATAATATTTTGTTATAAAATATTAAAATATTTGCATTTTATCACTTAAAATTATAGTTTTGAAGAAGGCTGTATGCTCACTCACCCCTTTGTTCGCACAATATTCTTGCATTGGGCGTGTGAAAAAAACAAAAAAAAAAACTTACGCGCCTTTTCCCATAATTGTCTTATTTTGTTTTTGTCGGATTTGTTGCTGTGTGGTAAATTACTTTGTATTTTCCTCGCAAATGTGTTGAAAAACGTTGTATGAAACTCGTGAGCTTTTACTCATTGCACACTCGGCTGAGTTACGCCCTCGCCTGCGGCTCGGGCTGCAACCCATAGCCTTGTGTGCAATGACCAACCTAAGCTAACTTGTCTCATAATGTACTATTAACGGATACTAGCGCGGTTTTATTGAAAGCACATTGGTAATTAGTTGGTATTTGGTTTGATTTTTGGTTTTCCCGACGTTTCGGCAACTTTGCAGCTGCCGTGGTCACGGGGGGACTGTGAGTCCCGGCGGCGTCGGGAAAACCAAAAATCAAACCAAATACCAACTAATTACCAAAGTGCTTTCAATAAAACCGCGCTAGTATCCGTTGTTTCATTCGTTATATAAATCAAAATTCTATCTTCTTAGTTCCTCAGAATTTTAAATAAAACGCAAATCCTACGAACATATTCAATAAATTCGTGTATTTACAAAGAGAGTGCTCGTTAAAATCGGGAACTTGTATCCATTGTTACACGCTGAATGTTGGAAGAGCATCGGGGATTTACGTGATACCGTTTAGCTTTTAACAACCTTAATTCCAGTTGATTGTAGGAATGAGCTCTCTTTTATTCTGCAATAAAGAAGTGGAAAATTAAAGGGCTTAAATGGTTACCCAAATAATGATAGTGTGCCTCTAATGTACTTTTAAAAGGATTTCGCATCTTAACAGATTACGCATAGGATCTAAATTTGTAGAAACGTTTACTAATAATGATTATTTATTTATTTGGAACACCAATATTATATTTATTTCATTTACATGGGTTTATCTTATTCATTATGAAATGAATTTATCTCATTAAAAAAATCTACTTATAATATAAAAAAAAAAATCTCCTTATAATTAGTTAGATTTGGGTCGATGAAAAAGTTATGAAAATAATGAAATTTTTTCTAATGAAGTGTATATAGTTTCAGCATTTTAGAAAATGATTCGATTAGATGGTGAAAAATGTCTATTATGAAACTTATCACAAGTTTCATAATAGATCACCATCATCGGTTAATTGCGATTGCGTATTTACGTCAAAATTACTTAAACACAGAAGAAAGCCTAAATATAACTGATTAGTCAAAGTCAAAGTCAAAGTCAGTTTACATGTTTAGTTTACATTAACAAAATATTATCATTTTTATATTTTTCAAACATGTACCCACCTGGGAATTGCAATCAGTTCCACAAAAAACAAGATAATCAATAAACTATGGGACGTTTAAAAAAAGCTTTTAAATTATCATAAAATAATAACGTTTCTGAGCAAAATGAAAACAGATTCTAAGCTATTCAGTTAATTTTAGTGGTCTAGAGCAATTGGAGGGGAGCGTCATAATGAGATTATTATGAAACCTGTCATTGCTCGGCTCATAATTCGCGTTAAACAATAATTATTAACCTCTCTTCCTGTTTGGTTATCCTATAGTAAAATAGAATAAATATTTTAAGGATTTCAAAAACTTTGTCTAATGATAAAACTTTATTATGAATATATTGTTTAAAATTCATAAATAAAAAATCTATTTAAAATGAAAATAAAAAATACGTGTCCCCTAATTTTTTATCTACTTTCATTATACAAAGTAAAATCAACATATTATATTATTGAAAGTTTGTTCATTTTCGTAATGTTAATAAGAATATAAACAATAATATTTTTAACTATAACAAACCTATTACCTACATAACTAACTCCAACAGCCTCCTGGCGGCGATAGGGAGTCGCTATTGCTGTCCTATCTTGAGACACTGGAACAGCGTCCATATCGGCTCGAGGCCTGCGATTGTTAATGTTAAGTAGGTTGTCACATGCACGAACAGCCTACTTAATAATGACAAAGTTTATCTCACTGTTCCATTTTAAGTAGGTAACACTTACCAATTCACTAACCCTAGCTTATAAGTATTTTTTTGTAAACACTAACCCATTCTATGGAAAACATTTTTTCTGAAATAAAGATGTATTATTATTATTATTATAACACAAAATATCAGCTCGAACTTCTGGAATCGATTTAAAACCGTGCCAGGAGGCTCATCGGAAACTCAACATTAGTCACTGTCGCAATGTTGCTTGTTTATCTGTGTTTAATTCACTTTGGAGTGTGCGAGAGAACTGCACGACCTTGTTCCTCCAGCCCTTTTCCACCATCGGGGTACCAGACGCAGGTTATCACCTCTACATTTTAGATACCCCAAGGGTGCGTACTAAGCGCTTTGCCAGCACAAATCTTATGCGAACAGCTAAAAAATGAAATGCGCTGCTTGCTTATGTGTTCCTCGTTACAACCTTGGTTTCTTCAAGGCAAGAGTGAATAGGCATTTCCTGGGCAAGCGTGCTACACTTTAGGCCACATCCTGTTTATAAAGCAAGATTGTAGTCAAATGCCTGCCCAGTTACTAATAAAAAAGAAAAATGCCTACACACGACGGTACCTCTGGCTATTGAGACCGTTTTAAGCTCTACGTCATAAAGCAGTTTTGGCAGTGCAACTATTTAACTTATTGTGCTGTCGTTTGTACTTATTATTCTCAGTTTTTTTCAACACTATAAATTAACTGGTTTACTAATTATTGAATTTTCTACAATATCAAAATTTAAACAAATAAGTTTTCATCACTGTTGATTTATTTGCTGCAATACCATATTTGAATAAATAAGTTATAAGTGATCTGTTTTGTTTTTGTTATAATCAAATTTTTTTTATGTAATTATCGTATTCATTCCATCCACCTTAATATTAAAAATAAGTTCAGTAGATTCCAATAATTAGAATTAATTATTCCGTCTATTTTCATGACAATAAAATTAAGATTAATAATGAGAACACAAAGTTATTAATAGGCTATTAAGGCAATTTTGTAATTACGTTTACCTCTTCGAATCATCCTTAAACAATTAATACCTGTTCGTCTTTTACAAATATCTTATTTCTAAGAAAATTTAGATATTATCTGTGGCATTATAAAAGTACTAGAATTTTCCCACGTTTTCAGACGTTAAAAGTTTTCAGCCAAACATACTTCATGGATTAAGTTAGTACTTAATCCATAATGAATTATTAATTATTAATCCACTATTAGTTTCGGTCATAATTCGATGATAAAAAAGAGACCCAAATAATGAAACATTTTGAATGTTCGTATGTTTAGAATTTATATTTGTTACTCAATGACGCAAAAGTGACTGAACATTGCGGCGTACAGACAGTTTACAATTTGGATTAAAACATAGGATACTTTTTATCGTGGTTCCCGATGGATTTTCGGAATATCCACGCAGACGAAGTCGCTGGCGGAAGCTAGTAATATACAAACTTACAAAAGCTTTTACTATTACCTATTTATTATTAGCACAGTGTGTAAGCGTATCGTAATACATGCGTCGAGCGAGAGCAATACGAGCACGTACACTTTCAAAGAAGTCTGCAAACGAAGCAGTACTGCAGCGTATCGTATGAGATTTTTATTGTCATTACGATAGTCGTAGACTTGCATAAAAAGCAAGCGTAGAAAATACTTTCTATACTTTTGGTAATGAACTTCCGTCAACGTGAAGCTCTAACTTATAATCTGGAACAATATCTACGTCTACGCGACGACTCGTGCGTAGAACTCTGCTCATCTCGTACTCGTTGCGTCTTGACGTTGCGCTTAGGGAACGTACCCATACTACGTGACCCGTTAAGGGGGGAGGGGGGTCTTTGAAATACCACGCTTGGTCACAGGGGGGGGGGGAGGGGGGCCTATGTTTTGTCACGTAGTCAATATTGTCAATGGAAATCTGGTTCTTTTTTTACCGACTTCAAAAGGAGGGAGGTACTCAATTCGACCAGTTTTTTTTTTTTTTTTTTTGTATGTACACCGATTACTCGAAGACGGCTGGACCGATTTAAATGATTCAAACGTTATTACATTAGGTAAACTTCCAAATTGGTCCCATTTTTTAAAATTTTGAAATCAGTTCAGTACTTTTCAAGTAATATTGAAAAAAGCACGAAAATAGTATGATTTTGCGTGAACTACCTCGATGATCAGTCGTATAACTTTGTTCATGAACTGAATAAGATAATTATTTTTTTGTTGGAAAAGGGATATCTTAAGTGTAGTTCTTTAACCGACTTAAAAAAGGAGGTTCTCAGTTTGACCCGCATGTATGTATGTTTCTCCGCGATTAACTCACGTTTGGCTGAGCCGATTTTAATTGCCACCTAAATAATACACCTACACTACCTAATACAAAAGGTACCTACACTAAAAATAAAAAAATAAAAAATTGTTTAAAAAACAAAAAACCGACTTCAAAAAACCTACCTCTAAAAAGCAAGAAATAATATTCGTAATAATAAAAACACGTCTATTGAAGTCGGGTGGGGCTTTTAGAATAAAAAAAGGGATTTGTACTCCAGCCCCACCCGACTTCAATAGACGTGTTTTTATTATTACGAATATTATTTCTTGCTTTTTAGAGGTAGGTTTTTTGAAGTCGGTTTTTTGTTTTTTAAACAATTTTTTTTTCAAGTTGTATTCAAATATGGCACGCAGCGAAATTTTTTTTCTTCTTGATACATTTTTTCACTTGTAATTGTATGTAAAATTTAATACACACTCTTGGCATTACGTGGCAAGCGCCTTACTAATGAAAAGACAAAAATGAGCAAATTTTTCAGGGGGGAGGGGGTGGGGGGGGTCTTGACATATACTACGGGTCACCAAGGGGGGGGGAGGTGGGTCAAAAATGGTAAAATATGGGTCACGTAGTATGGGTACGTTCCCTTACGTGTCGACTACGCTTACGATCCGTGTGCAGAGGGCCTAGATCGATAGTGGAAATCACGTTGCTACCTACGCGTAGTTACTTGTAAGCAATTTTGCCGAACAAGCACCAAACATTGTGATTTGTATCCATACTAATGCATACTGTAGCAACATTAGTTAGTGCTGAATGGATACACTATTGATTTTAAGTTACCGAAGTTTATACTGATAACTGATACTGTAACTTTGAAGATGATACTGGTTAATAAACTTTGAAATATAGCTTGTCTTAGTGTTTCATAATGTATAACGAATATACACACTGAAATTTTAATCATTTGGTTCCCGCAGTGCAGTGGTTCCACTCATGATTACAAGCAACTTTTTCTATGGGGCCAACTCTGATATCGCGAAAAAAATCTACTAATATACTTTTGTGTGGAACAGGAATCGCGGAATACCTACTCGACCACAGATCAAATAAAAAAGTAAGATGGAGCATTGCGAACAATGAAGTGAGGCCGGTTTTTTATGGTGGTGGTTTTATACGGAAAGCCAAGGCGTAGTTTCGTTACACGTGTGTGGGTGAAATGTGTATGTTCACAGCCAAGGCGTAGTTTTACAGGCCTCACCGCTTTGTTCGGAAGACTCCGTCTTACTTTTTTTATTTGGTCTGAGTACTCGACCTTAATGTATAGAACAGCTGATTTTTTTTCGCGATATCAGAGTTGGCCCCGTAGTAAAAGTTGCTTGTAATCATGAGTGGAACCACCCCACTGCGGTAACCAAATGATTAAAATTTCACGATGTATAGTTACCCGGGCCTCGATTATTTTTATCAACGTAAAAGCACACTACATTTTGTAGCTGCGATAATGCGGCGATTTTTTTGTAGTTCGTAGGCATTTAAGTATCGAATTCTGTATGTTCTATACTCGGCGAAAAAAAACCGCTCAACGATTACAGTCTGCACACTAGCTTACTACACTCGGCTTTAGAAAAATCGCACATTTTCAAAAATTTCTTCAAAGTTAATTTATTCCTATCAAATTTAATGATATGTGTAGTTATATACTTCTTTTCGGACATAGCCAACAGAAGGCCAACAGTCTCTAGAAACCGTTGGAATACTCGTTGAACGGAATCAATTATACTGAGATTCAGTTTCCGAACAACATTACATTGCCTCATTTTTTGCAATATTTGAGTAACTTCATGGGGAATAGTATGCATCTTGGGTATTCCTTCTTTTAATTGAACTGTTGAAGTGTGTTTTCTTCATCATTTTCGAAAATCAGCGATTTTACCTGTCGTTTGTTTTATTTCTAAAAGTGGCCACTTTTCATCTGTCTCTTTCAAACAATATTGTTTAAAAAGTTTAAACATTTAAACAGTGTCTAAGTTAAACAGGTGTTTAAAAATCTTGTGTAATAACACTGATAAAATCTCTTAAAGTGGCCAAACTCGGGGCCCTTGCCCATTTGATCCAATAATTGTTTTTTTATTTTACCTAAAGTAGCCGTAAAACAAAATGATTTAGAAAACGATCAATCTTCTTTTGTCTATAGACGGCACCCTTAACAAACTTTCATGAATTTTTCAATAGTTACCAAATTGATTGATGCGACACATACGCCTGTGATGAATTAAAACAAAAACAAAAAACTAATGGAGCATCGATGAGACCACAGTACGCTATTACGAAAGCAGTAACTCTACTTCGAATACTAAGTATTGATTATTTAATTCTTAGTTTTTCACTTTAACTTACATTACAAGCGTTCTTAAAAGTCGGTTTTACGCCATTAATTCGTTAAAAGGCCTTCTACGGACAAGGAACTAAACTTCTCAAAGTGCTATTTATTTATAAGACGTGACCTATTTATGTCTTGTACTTTTTACATACCTACATGCATTTTCCTTATTGAAATAATTATTTGACAAATCTGTTTAACAAAACACGTTAAATTACAGACTAATTGTTAATTAACAAGTACATTTTCACACTTCTACTTATTCAAGATTTTGTTTATCAAAAAAACTTTTAAACTTTTTAAACTTTACACCTTGTAAAAAACCTCTCTGGAAAATCCTGAGGGTATCCGGCGACTCACCTTTCCGTCTTAAATTTTTACAAGTATCTATATTTGTATTTTAAATAGTCGTGTAACAGTCATAAGAACATGACCTACCAATTCTAATAAAGGATTAGACTTAAGGCGTATAAATTGGAACAGTTAATTTATTTATTTATCTACCTGTTTGAAAAAATCATAATTTACATGAACTTGTAGACTTGTAAGTTTTGATAAACAGGGCACAGACAGCGTATCTAACTTACACTGTGTATTGATTCCTCAAGATATACTACTTTATTCAGTGTTATTAATTTTGTTGTCTCCATCCAGCGCGACACAATTTCTGATATATCAGCGCATTCTATAACCGCATTTTCCGAACCAGCGCGCCCCAACGAGGCGCTACTCCGAGCGACACGTGAAAATGGAAAAATGAATAGAGATGTCTATACAATAGCCACGGAGAGTAATAAACTTTATGAAATACAATACTTGAAGTTGCTAATCTATACTTGACGTTACTGGAGGATTTTCTATATACTCGTAGTTTTTTAAAGTCTTATTTTATATACTGAAATCCAATTTTATGAAGTTCATGAAGAGATCGATTCGAATCAGTGTGTCGCCGAGTCGCTTACCCGTAATTCCCTTATCTTTCATCTTCAACTTTCAATTCTTCTTGCGTCAAATGCATGCCATACATATTTTGACTTTTTTCGGAGAAGATAAGGCATGCCAACGGGAAAGCGAAATATGTGAAGACTCACCTAACCTTATTCTATGATTATTGTCTTTTATACACATCATCTTTGTCTAGGGATACAAGTGTTATTTTCATACAAACGAGGTAACTTTCAAGCCTTGGTGTTCTGCCAGGGATGTACCGTGCTGTAATCTGATGATGGCCATCCAGGGACTGAATGGAGTAGATTCAGATCGCTATACACACCCAACTGATCAGCGCTCAGTAATACCACTTTAACGGTCACCCATCCGACACCTGGCCGGACCGAGCGTTGCTTAACAAACGTGATCGAGTACGATAAGTCTTGTCAAATTCCGCCATGAGCGCTTCCAACAAATTATGGATGTATATTAATACTGAAATAAATTATTATAACTTTTATAAAGCTTCATTGGTATTTTCGTTAGGATACCAGAATTTCCTCTAATTTTAACCAACTACAAGCCCTGTAAATGAGCAACGAACCTCAGACAACTACGTCGGGTAAATCGAGTTTGAGGTTGTCGGGAATTGAATAAAGTCCCGAGATTCTATTCGGGCATTCGTCCGCGTCCCAGCGGCCCTTACTTCTGGATCCCGCTTTCAGTGCCTTTATTCCTGAATTTCAGACCTCAAACAACAAAATAACAACAGAAAATACGTTGCTCTGACATTTCAAATAACGACGAACATGGGCCAATCCATAAAGTAATATAACTAGCGTACTGACATGAAAAAAAATATTGTGTAAATATATGCAGGTCGATGACCTAGCGGAATAGAGGAACAAAGGGCTGAGCAAGCGGTTTCGTTTGACAGCTCATGTTTGTTCCTCTATTCCGCTAGGTATATTAACTTTGTGGCCCAATCGCAGTAATTTTCAACTAAATCGTTACCTACCGTTTCAGTTTCATTTATAGATATAGAAAAATACTACGTTTTTGTTTTGTTAAAATTGTTGAAAGCTATGCTTAGGTAGCCTAGGCCAATCTTGGACAGTTTAAATGAGGATTTTTAAGCTAACTCACTGGAGTAAACTGACAGATTCTAATGTCACATTGTAAAATAATGTTGCCTTTATTTATTGTACAAGTGCTGTGTTTCGTTCATTGTGATTCAGTTCACTAACACAAAGTCAGTAGCCTTCAAGGTTACAACTGGGACATTTTTAAACAAGGCTGCGCAGTCTCCACACTAGCGCCGCCATTAGAAAAAAAGTCTTAGTGCTTAAATAAAGACGAATTTGTAAATGATATCTCTGGAGTGCACTCCGAACAAGCTGTGTGGCACTTTTGTTGTTAAAAGTGGCCATTTTTCGCAATAAAAGTTCATATAACTAAACGACAGGCTAGAAAATATTGTTTAAGTGATAAAAAGTACCGCAAAGCTTGTTCGGAGTGCACTCCAGAGAGATAATTCATAATCTATGATTTTATTTCCAATGGCGGCGCTAGTGTGCTGACTGCGCGCCCTTAAGGTGCTTACTCACCGGGAGCATTCACGTGTAATGTAACGTTACAGATTTGAGAATTACATCAGTGAAGGAGGAGAACCGAGCATTACAATGCGAAACGTAAACGTCAGATTACTGCAGTGATCATTGGCGGCCATTACACGCGTCAATCTGGTGTAATCTGATCAAAACCACAGATTGATGGAATTTGATGCGGTTGGTTTGCGACGTTACACGGTCAATCCAGCGAGATCTGGATCGCAGTAGATCTTGGTAGATTGACAATCTACCACGATCCACGGTGGTCTTTGTAGGGTTGCCCACTTTTTGCATTAATTTTCGCGTGATATCAATCGATGACCCGAGTGGTGCAGTATTCAACATGCCAGTCTACCACGCAAGAGATCCCGGGTTCGATGACCGGACGAAATTGAAATGAAATATTTTAATTTCTGTGACGGGTCTGCGTATTGTAACAGTTCAAAACTGAACATGTTTTTTTTTCTCAAATATTGATCCGGAAGCGGGCAAAATACAAACTTTAAGTATTCCTGCATAGGGTTAGTTTTCATGATTTCTGTAGGTCTTATTCCTTGTCGGATACCTTCTTTATCACATTCCAGAGGGTCCACAATTTATGGCTAGTTAGAAGTCTGTAAAAGTACAAAAAATCCAGGGTTGGAAAAAATAGTTGTAAACACAAATAAGTAAAGTTATGCGATTAATCAAATAATAAATTCTTTGAATAACTTACCATGAAGAGGGTGGTTATTCTCATTTTACTAAAAGAATGGTTGTTTATGCAATTTGTGAGGTTTTATTGCATTTCATTCTGCATTCAAAATATCATAGTTATACTAACGATAGAATGATGTTCTTGTAACACAAATCCATTGTTCATATGCACTTTATAAGTTATGATTGCAATATGCAAATACAACATTGACAAAATATCCGTATTTCTATATAAAAAACAGATAATTTTATGGTAATTCAATAACTTGAAAATATGTTTCAACAATAATAAACAGGTCGTCTGACACTTGGTATAGACAAATGTATTTGACATTTGGTGGACGGTTTTGGAACTAAAAACTGACATTCCATCGAGAAAGACTACTCTATAAAAAAAGTTAGGAGACGAAATAATCTTTGGAAATTTATATCATTAATAAATTATAAAGAGAAAAGGGACGAATGATTATAAAATAAATAAATGATAATTAAAGATAATCACTGTTTAGGTAGAATAACATTTAAATTTGGAAAAATCGAAGTTTTATAAGCATACTTGCTAGAGCAAATAAATGTGTCACATACTAGTGGGAAACGGAACGCAACGCACGGAACTGTAATTTAAGTTCTGGATTATAGATAAAGTAAAATCAGTTTAATATTAAAAGTAAAGAAAGAATATGAATGATTATATTTGTAATAAGAAAATAATTAAATAAAAACAATAACTAGTAAAAAGTTGTAAGAAAATTGGGAAAAAAAATATATATATGGAAAAACGGAACGTTCTACATTCTCTTTGTCCATAAACAAGAGATGAAGGGAGAGGTTCGTGGTAGCCAATCGTAAGCTTGCGAAGCGTTTTGTGACCATAAAAGGAGATGAATTGAGTTGATGTTTAGCCAATCGTAACGCGTGAATCTGGGGGGAGTTAACTTTAGAGTCAGCAAATAATAGCTCAGAATGGTGGCGCCAAGATTTAAAAAAATGATACCAGTATAAAATCATAAAATACCCATAGTAATGAAATTATATGAAAAAAAAAATAAGTTGGCCAGTAACGAAACGTTCTTTGGCAAATAGAATAAATAAATGGGTGGCGCAAAGAATAATTAATATTATGAATAGAGTCATGCATCAATCGTAAATAATAAAAGTAGGCTGATAGCGGATTTATTGATTATAAGGGGTCTTCTTTGAAGATTAGCGAAATTGATTAGACCAAAAGATTTATTCAAACATACAGGAAAGATTAAATTGCTTGTGTCATATAATATATATTTACTTGAGGATCTTTGTAAATTCTAGATTAACCAAAATTAGTTATTGGATACGGAGGTAATTACTAATCTTTGTATTCGTAAAATGTTCACGTAATTTAAATATTTGAGGGTGATTGTCAAAAAAAGAACATATATATTTATTTATTTATTTAAAGTATCTTACAGGTACTTAGGGGGACTAAATGCACTAGGCAATTTTTGTAAGTCAATTAGTGGAAAATTTCCCAGTATTTTGGGGAGATAGATTGTGACAGGGCACATTAAGGATACAAACAATAGAATACTAGGAATTATGTGTAGCTAGGGGACGCTTTGAAAAATAATGGGTGGGGGTTAGGTTATAAAAGCTTCGACGAGCTTATTCTCGATCTCATTTTTCCACCTGCCGAGAAGAAGACGAATCTCTGCCTCCCCTCTGTAAGAAGCGCCATAGAACAAGTTCTTTTTATACTCAAGCACATATGAAGAAGTCAGCAAATTAGTGAATTTAGGAAAGTCCATTGTTTAGGCCTTGCAATCGGGGCAAGTTTTCTTTGGGGAAATATTTCAAACAGGGTTTTAAAATGGTAAAAATTAAGCCTTGACTGAAATATATAATTCTATTTGCAAAGGTTACATCAAAATTAACGCTAGCTGTTCCAAGTAAATTCCAGAATTAGTAAAATCAGATTAAATTAATATCAATTTAAATGAAATAAAATGTGGGAAGGGAGATTCTATTTAGAATAATTACTAGAAAATTTGTGTCATATTGGGGCGATCCGTAATGGACTTTCTGGGGGGGCAATGAGGTAACTGATAGCTTATGAGTGTGACTTCATAAGCGGGCATCAACTCGTTGATTGCCTAGTTAAGTCACATAGTGTAATCATGTGTGACGTGGCTGATGACAGACGTCGTAGAAATGAGGTCGTTAGAATGTAATTCTGGTCCTTGGTCAAGTCCTTAAGTACATGATTATGCTATACCTCATGCTAGGGACCGAAGATGGCTCCTTCCCATCCATCTTCGGCACGGTCAAGCACTAGGTGGTCAGGGAGTATTGCTTGCTCAAACTGTCCAGGTAACGGGGCTCCGGATGACGAGGTAAGCGTCACACAATTTGCATAGGAAGTTCTCATTTAGTCTGGGTTAGGCAGGTAAAATCTTGTAGGATAGATGAAGGTTAGTATCGCGAAGGTTAAGTAGGCATCACAAAAATTGGGTGGGTTTTTGTGATGAAAGGTGGTTCGAGTTGACGTTAATAGAGCGAAATAGGTGTGTAAACGGTTAGGCGACCATGTTGATCAAACGAAAATATGATTAGGTCAAAACCTAGGCAAGAACATATTTTATATAGGAGAACGACTTTTGGAAATTTCTATACAGAAAAGTGTAGCATATAGGGTTTCGACGACAAAAGGCTGGTTTAGACGTCGCGAGCTGGCTAGGGGTAACGATTAGGCGTGATTCGACAAAATGGCCGAAATATTTTGTAGTTAGGAAAAATGCAATTCGGAGCGCACAAAATGGCTGCCGTAACTTGAGCTAGAAATAGGTATTTTTATGTAAGAATTAAATGTTAAATTTGTCATGGTCGAAATGGACGCTTGGTTTTCAAAATGGCGGATCAAAGATAATCACCTAAATAAAGAAAATCATGATTTTAGATCTCTCAGACAGGGTTTTTATCGGCAGATCAATAGATCTACTAAGGTATTTTAGCAAATCCACGATACTATTTGATTCTCAGTAAACCTTTTAAAATATCTGCAGTGTTGTGTTGAGTTTTGGTTGTACAAAATGGCGTCGATTGTGAAAATCAAGTGAGTGTTAATTAATTATTTTCATGCTAAAGCCAGCCAAGTAAACGATTTAATTAATCAGTAAATTACTAAAGTATGATAATAGTAAAATTTCTGAATTGGGTTGGTCATATGAACCACCAGATTTGAAATCAAGTAATCACAAGTGTCGTGTGAAGCCGCATTAATAGTGATTTATTTTGTCTTTGTGATAACTCAGCTATTTAATAATTTGTGAAGTGAAATAAATCTTTGGTCGTTAGGAAGGGCCGGTATGTATGATTTCTCCCAGGTTGATTCGTGGAGATCATATAAAAACCACTAAGATGAAATTTTATTTTACAAATGACGAAGTGGCTGAAAGAAAATGTCATTAAATTCTTACCACTAACAGTACCGTTATAATATAGTGAATACAGGCGAAAATACTTGTTTTTGGTGCTCAGTTGATGCGTCGACACAGGTGCGATCTGGAGGTTTTCTGATCATTTCAATTTGGAAGAAACTAACATCAAATTGTTTCCATCTTAAAACAAATCCTTCGATGCCATTTTAACAACACAGCGTCGAAGTATTTTAGCTAAACTTAGAATTTGCGAAAGTAAAGTGTAGGAGGGTTATTTATTGCTTAGTACATACATCTTGTCCCTTTTTCTAATAAATCTTTCCTTCAGAACAAAAAAGATTTACCAATTCCCATAATTTTGTCATGGATTGTAAGATTGAATTCGTGAGACATAAAGTAAGTCAACTTTAGAATTGGTTCAATATATGAAAAAAATAATTTAAATTTAATTTTATATCAGCCATCACATTGAAAAGGAAATATTTCAATTGTGAAAATTTGGTAAATCGCTTGAAAGCATTTTGCTTTGTCCTCTTTTTAGTTGGAAATATTACAAACTAACATGGACTATGGACTTTAATATATTTAATACATAATAAAGCTTGTAAGAAAGTAATTGGCTGTTCCGGGAGAAGGTTGTCCCAGTCTGGTGTCGAGACCTATCGTGATGGCGGGGTGGTGCCATTACCATTAGCCGGAAAAACACACTGGTTACTTTCTACCATAAATATAAACTCATTTAACTAAAAGATAGATAATGAACTGATATACCTTCCGATGGCAATAAATGATTTTCCACAACTGATTAATTATTCGACTGATATAACATTTGATACTTACTCATACTCACAATGAAACTGTAGTGTTGTTCTTATATCTTCTGCTTAACTCTTATAACATCCGCATATCAAGTTAAGGTTTAGCAATAATATTATCTCATAAAAATAAGAAATTAAGTTCCATAATAGAAAATTCAGTACTGGGTTTTACGCCATAATAGGAAATCATGAGTGGAATTCTGTCGGAATAAACCACTAGTATTAACTATTTATTGATAATCTTATTCTGAAGCTAGGTAAATGACTATTCTTTTTAGGGGTCGTTCAATCCAGCGTATAATGTAGTAATGAATAATAGTACAAGTTAAGCATAACCACAGAAATGAAAGCAATTAATATTCGGCATCGGTAAAAGGTCCTTTATAGCTAAATCTTTAGAAATCACGCAGTTCACATCGCACTTTCCCTTTATCACTTATAGCAACCAATTGCATATCTCCATTTAGTTCCTAATTAATTTTTAACTATCATATTGGTAGTAGGTTTAGCATAGTTCACACTTTTACTAGCAGTAGGTATAGAGCTGGTAGGCATAGCGCTCCTTATAATGGAATAGGCATTTATTTCAGCTGATAAGCAAACAAAGATACTTCACAAAGTTAAGAGAATTGTATAGGGTTCGGTTTAGTTAATGTAGAAAAATAATTTTATAAAATTCTATTTTATTTAATATCAAACGAAGTAATTCTCATTATTTTGTTATAGATTCTTAGGTTATTAATTAACAGAGCATAGATAATGTAAATTCAGCGTGTAGAGTTAGTATTTATTAGTAATCAGACAGCAGTACTCAAGAATATGGGTCTACGCTTACAACCGGGTCCTATCGCTAGAAGTCACGAGCCCTTTCACACATACAAAAGCCAAATCAGTAGCATATTCGGTCACACCATTAGATTAGGGTTATAGGAAGTAAAACCAAGCAGAACTTAGGTCAAACATTTAATCAATTCATAAATAGGCATTGTTAGGTTTAAAGCCGACGAGCGGTTAATCACCATAAGTAGAGATTATAGTTAGGTTTGTGTTAGGTTATATAAAAGCTAGGATTAAAAGATTATCAAACAACTTAGCAAATCGGTAGTAGGGTAGCGAGTCTTCAACTTTTTAACATCACCATCTTCAATATAAAATTTCGTATATATATCAATATATCATCATAACATAGGGGTAGTTACATTATGATATGCCGTTGACCAGGATAAGGTAATACCTTACTTTAGATCGTAGATTATAACTTGGGTGGTTCTGCAAATCCAGGGTTTTTGTAGTGTGAAAGCAGTGGTCGCATACAGTTTAAGATGGTGCGGCCACATTTTGCTGTCGTGGAGTGTATGAGGCTGCTGTTGATTGTCCATAATTTCAGTATATTAGCACTCATTTTAATCCATTACTTTGGACATGTAATTCATTTGGTTATAGCTGAAAGTAATAAAAAAAAATATTAAAATAGGTTATGTAATTTCACATTAATGATTATTGAGTTGTATGTTAGCGTTTGAGAGAGAGTTTTCTTAATGATTGAGGTAAAGTAACATTCAGTTCGATTGGGGGCATTAATTTTACTGACATTTTACATTAAATCGTGTTTCACAAAAGAAAAAATGCCAACTAATTTTTGATACTTACAAGGGAGGTTGTTGTAGTAATGAGTTGTTATAATAAACCATTGGTTTACGCCTTCTTTGATCATCACTACTAAAAATACAAATTATTTCTTGAGTAAAAGGAAAAAACATTAACATTGTGATATTTTTATTTAGTTAGGTTATGAAGAAAATTATGACAATGATTAGATTTCTTTGATAGAAAAAAAGGGGTCCTGTCAAATAAAGCAGACTAGGTTAAGGGGGTCCGATGACCTAGCGATGAGTTTGCTGAAATACTTTGTCAATAGGGCACAAATAGAAAAAAAATGTAGAAATATCGTATTTAGCATTCACATAACAAATGTTAGTTCAAAGTTCAAAAATTTCATTGCAACAATATAGAATCATTAGCGCAGCTATGTTAAAACTAGACGGAAAATGTTAGAATTTAAATTTTTAGATTTAACTTCATAGATAAAGCTTAGAAATATAAACTCAATAGCAATCAATAAAAGAAACAAATAAATTTAACTAACTTTAGAGTTATTTTGTTAGCGCAAACGTTATTGCTATTTTCTTTATGCTATTTCGGGAATTATTAGAATGAGCGTTTTTTTTTGACGAGCGTTTTTATTACCGCCCATCTTGATTATGATAAGTGAGGACGTAGAATTGAGGTTTAAAATCTTGAAGAAGTATTGGGATGGATGGAAGTAGGTAAATTAAATGTAATAGGTCTAATCTACTGTCAACTATATTAAATGAAAGAAGATCATAAACTCTAGAGAAAAAAAATATATTGTATTAGGCTTGTTCAGTTAGATCGGCAGCGGGGCATAAGTCGTGGGGTCGGACTTACGAACGATTATTAATTCTATAGACTTTTGCAGCCATTACATGGTCATGCAAGCGTTAGTCAGGTTCAGTTAGTCATAGCTTGTGTCTGTGGTTAAACTAACAACAAAACCTATTGTGTAATCTATGCCTTAGTTAGATTGAAGTAAACATAGTACATAGAAATGTCATAGATGGCGTTAGTGGTAATTAAAATTCGAAATCGGTGAAAATAAGAATTGCGTTTGCATTGAAAAATAAAATAGATTTGTGGGCTAATGAAATATAAACTAGTTGAGTCAATTGGTGGACTGTTCGTTTACGTTAAAAATACATTTAGGATCATTTATTTAAAGAAAAAAAATATAAAATAAGAACGAATGACGGATAGAAGAACGAATGATTAGTAAGCTAACGGCATAGATCCTTTTGATTGTCATTCATTGAGATTCGTTCGATAGTTCATTTTGACAGATGTCATTGTCAAAACTGGCAACCAAGTCGAAACTTGTAGGGTGACCAGATGCTGTTTTAGTACGGATTCTGTATAATTCGCGACTTTTTCCGAGTGTAAGTATATTGAAGTTAAATTGGCGACTACGTGTATTTTCGGTATATTTTGAATATAGAGTTTTGGGAACACACCGTTCTGTCCTCGCGAACGTTGTTGTTAATAGAGTGCCCGGATTTAACTTACATTTCTTCAGATTTAAAGTTCAGTAATTTGAAAAAAAAAAGGAAAAACTACGCCGTCATATTTACAAATAGTATTGATATCTTTAACCTATGTTAAAAAAATAAAAGATTTTTGATCTTGACTATTGTGTTGATGAATGTGTAAAAATTATCGCGAAGGTTGTTATTGTTGTAAATTCTCTCATGAAAAATTGGTAATTTTTATTTTTCTTTCGGGGTGCATTAGGCGGATTTGTGTAAAAAGTAGTTGGTCACCCTAGTATGTTTATCAACAAACAAAACGAAAGGTTATATTTAATTTTGTCGAAAATTAAAACCTTACAAATATGGATTTATGTGTTAGTTGTTCGTGAAAATGTTATCAAATAGTTAATGAACAGTATAAAAGAGAGTTAGCAGAAATGTGTGTGATTAAACAAGTTTTAAAAGCGTCAACTTTATAACAAGACTCGAGTTAGAATGTAATGAAATTTATAACTGAATGTAAGTAGATTTTGCCATAATACTTATAGATTTGACTAGAATTATAAGGTAATTTGATAAGAGGAGGGACGATATTGTTTATATTTCAGAAAACATGTTTGAGTACATAAAGGTTTTACAATGAACAAAACTTAGTAATATGGTTCAAAAATCTTTAGAGTATTTGTAGATTATGTGATATAAACGCACAATCCAAATGGGAAGCTAGAGCGATGGGTGACCGTATGTAAATAATGAGAACATTTGCTAATAGCATTTCTAATTAAACGAATATTTTTGGGAGTAAATAGGATAGAAACGGTAATGATAAAACGGCTTAAATTCTAAGGTTGGTGTTCAACGGAGCGGGTTTTAAGTAAGCTTAGATTAAGGATAGTATTTTGACCTTTGATGATGGGGGTCGGAGAATACTTAGGTAGCCTTTACAAGCGAATTAGAAGCAAATAGTTATTTACTGAATTAACCTTAAACTTATCGAACCGAACGTAGACACAACAGTCTTGGATGTTGGAATAGGCACGGTAGTTGTTAGTTAATAAATTTAGTGTATGAGCCAAAGGTTTAAAGTTGATTTTTAAATAAAGAAATACATAGGTATAATAAATATTTAGCGAAATAGTCAGGTTGCCATAGGATGTTTAATAGAATTTAACGATGCTTAGAGATAAAAATTCAAAGTTTATAATTTCAATAAAAATCGTGAAATAACGATGAAGATTCGGGTTTATTTTAAACAGCGACTATTAGCAGCCCGCGACTTCCCTTAAATTAGGATTTTGGAGTAATAATTTTTGTAGTAAATTTTTTTTAGTTATTGTTAACGGTTAGAGCGGAATGTTGAAGTATCAAGTTTGGTTGTGTGTTACAGCGCTACAATAGGCATTTGGTTTAAGTGATAATGACATTGAAAATGGTACAATTGAGAAAAGGCTTTGCTATTAAGTTTTTATTTAGTGTACAGTTTTAAAATCATTAAGTTAATCTTGTATTGGTTTATTACTAGAAATACTAGTAGGTAAATGAGGTCAATTATATTTATGGCATTTTTCGCTGGGTTCATTTGCGATCAAATGCGGATTAAATGTTTGATTTTATTTAAGAACTATCGTATATGTCGGACCAACCTAACTTTTAATTCTTGATTCGAAGTATATATGATGACGGTTTTATTGAGAGTTGACAAAGAATTCTACCTTTTTATAAGAAATAAAAATAACTTATCTATATAATTAATTACATCATAATTAATTTTTTGGGTAAAGCGTAGGGTGACAAAAGTTAACGGAACCAAAAATAAATAATTAAAAATGAAAAAATTAAGAAATGTAAATGAATTAATTAAAACTAAACAAATAAACTATTCGGTATAACATTAGAACTAACTCGCGTTGCTAAAACTAAAATAAATATTTTTTTTAATGAAACAAATTAAGATTTGGGAGCATGGTTTTATCGTATCCAAACTATTGGATATTATAAAATCAAGCTAATTAGGGACGTGTGCTAATATTTTATATAGATCTGACCTTACACTAAAGCAACAGACAATTAAGACTCGCCATGGGGAAACCGGTCCGAGTTCGTCGTGCACCAAAGCGATATGAATCATCTGAGGAGCCGGCAGAATTAGTGGAGGTTCCACGTAGTTCCCGCCAGTCAGAATCCGAGGTTATAGAAAATAGAGAGCCTCAACCGGTAGAGGCAAGACAGCGGATAGTAAAGACCATAATGAAACCGAAAGTAACGCGAGCGCGCGAATTAATGACAATACAAAGAATGCTGAATCGCACGGTAGGCGTGTTAACTAAGAGGATAGATGACCTAAGCGATGAAGTTAAAAGGACTCAAGGTTCTAATCAGGATACTAGTGAGGTCGAAAAATCGCCAGTAGTTGAAGCAACACCGATGAACGATGTGGAAATAGAAAGTAGGAACGTGATTAAGGAGCCTAACGCGATTGAAGATATTCAGAAGTACGTCATTTGTAACATCAAAAATATACATTTAGATAGACCTAAATTTGGGGATTCGTCGATACATCCGGTCGATTTCATTGAAGATTTAGAAACTTATTTGAAGAAGGCGGGGAAGGCTGAAAACGAATTAAGTTTAATACAAGACTGTTTAACTTCGAGTTCGAAAGACTGGTTTAGAGTATATAAAGGAAGATGGACAGGGTTGGCTGATTTTAAGGTAGATTTCTTAAAAGCATATTGGGGAGAGAATGAACAAAATGAGTTGAGAAGGAAGATAGTGCAAGGCGTATGGAATAGGACGGAGACGCCCACCATGGTGGAACATTTTTTGAAATTGACAGTCAAGGCGCAAATGTTAAGCTACAGCATTCCAGAAAAACAATTAATTAGCGATATCATTCGACACTATCCGAAATATATTCAACAAGCGTTCGTGACCAATAAGATAGGAAATATAATAGAAGCGGCGGAATTTTTAAGAAGTATGGACAACATACAGAAACAAGAAGTACCGAGCACTTCAACGTCTAAAAATTCTAAGGATTGGGAACAGAAGAAGAGAGGCATTCAGCAAAATTATAGGCAATGGCAGAAACCTAGAGAGAATCAAGTACAAGCGGTTAACTTAAATAGTAATAATACTAATGTAGATGGTAGCGGAGTGTTAAACTAGCGGAAGCTGAGACTCTAGTCTCCGGATCAGCTTCAGCCACGGGGGACCTAAATTATAGTATGATGGTTAAAATGAATTGGTGTCCGGGTGAATCCTTAGGCCGGAATAATATCGGAACTAAGATATCTATTTGTACGTATCCGAAGGAAATAAAAGAGTGTTATTTTTACCAAATTCACTTAGGGAAGAAGTTATTTGGCAGGTGCGTTTCGAAATGGGTCATCAAGGGGCGTACAAAGTAATAAAATATATTAGGGATAGATTTTTTTGGAAGGGATTAACTAAACAGGTCAAACGTTTATTAAGGGGGTGTCATGATTGTCAGGTCACTAAAAGTGATACAGCTAAGTATGTAGGACCTTGTCGTTCAATTATAACTGAAAATGTGGGGGACATCGTTATGGTAGATTTATATGGACCATTACCATCAGGGAAGTTTGGTATGAATTACATTTTAGTTATTCAGGACTCTTTTAGTAAATTTGTGAAATTTTATGATCTTAGAAGAGCAACTGCAATATCAGTATTAACTAAAATGAGGAAATTCTTTCGCATAATAAAACCTACGGCGATCATGTCAGATAATGGGTCACAATTTGCTAGTAACTTGTGGAAAGAAACTATGAAAGCAGAAGGGGTTAGAGTAATTTATACTACAGTTAGGAACCCTAGACCTAATACCACCGAAAGAGTAAATAAAGAGTTAGGACGGTTATTTCGGACTTACTGTAGGACCAATCACAAAAGTTGGGTAGATTTATTGCCGAAGTTAGAAATTCTTTATAATAATACTTATCACGAAAGTACAGGGTTTACACCTTGTGAGATTTTATACAGTGAACCTACTAGATTATCATTTGATAATGTCATACCGACTGATTTAGTACCACCGCCTATTAACGAAATTAGGGAAAAGGCACGGGAAAATTTAAAGAAAGCAGGACAACTACGTCAAAACAAATTTAATGAAAAATATAGAATTATCCATTTCCAGATAGGAGATTTAGTAAAATTAAGGAAATTAAATAAGTCTGACGCAAAATTAAAAATAACAAAAAAGTTTGAACCATTATATGAAGGTCCGTTTGTGATTGGAGCTAACCCGTTTAAAAATGTATATTTACTTGTTGATCCGGAGACTGGTAAAGAAAGAGGAAGGTTTAACGCTATACATTTGTCTAAGTATTATAAGTAAAATTTAATGTCATGTCTAATTTTAAGGAAAAGAAATGTTTAATGTTATGTTAACTACATGAAGATGTAAATTTAAGTTGATTAATAAATAATAATGGGGTATAATTGTATAAAGTCTGTTGGGAACGGGAAAAGCCTATCTGAACTTACAAGAAAATTAAGGACTCAATTTTAAGAAAAAAAAACCAGGCTAAGTAAAAGTCATTCATTACCCTATATAGTGTTGCTAATAAGGTAACCCATCTTGTCATATGAAAGTAATTTTCTACTAAATTAACCAAAGTCCGCATGAACCAAATGGACGTTTTAATTTTGAGTTGCTTAAAATTGTAAGGTCAGATAGAGGGGAGAGTTGGCGGCTTTTCTTCTCGGGGGGGAAATTTTTCATAAGTATTTAGAGATATTGAAAGGTTTTCTGCTAATATAACTAAAAAAAAAAAAAAAAAAAAAAAAAAAAAAAAAAAAAAAAAAAAAAATTAAAAATTTGCTTTAATTTAAAAATAAAAACTTAACGGATAAATTGGAATGTGAGGTATTTTTGTTAATAATATTTAAAATTAAAAGGATGGTTAAAGTAGTAATATAAAAAAAAAAGAGTATATATTTATATACACACTTGGGGTCGAGTATTATTTGAGAAACTTTAGAATAGGGAGGCATATTAAGGAAAGAAATAGCGTAGAGTGGCATAATAGGAAAGTTGCGTAATGTAGCGTAGATATGCGTACTAATGGGATGTTTAGGATAAAGTGGTTTTAAAGCGTAAAGCGTTACTATTGCGTAAATTAATTGCAATCTTTTGATGTAATTTTGCGTAGAATTCATATGGTGACAAGTCGACGTATTTGATTTTAACATTGAAATTATATTACAAAATCATTATCAATATTTGTATATATTTTGTATTCAGGTTATAGCTATGATATGATCTTGGGTGGCGTATACGTAGGCTAGTGAATGACGATAGTGGTTGCTGTGTAATGAGAAAAGATGAATAAAATGAGAATCTAAACTAGGATAGGAGTATGTATGAAATGATGATTTAAGAGAATGAATAGAATGAGAAGTTGACGAGAGAAAGGAACTGAAATTAAAATATAGATTCTATATGGAGGGCTTTGGATTATAACATATGTGAAACCTGAATGCAGACTTATTATTCTTCCAAGAGATAGGACCACCACACTGCTCTGGCGTTTGGTTTGTGCTTGCGGCCGGGCCGGCGTTTAGGGTTGACAAAATAGAATTTCGTACAGAAGGACTTTTGGTGTTAGGTTAGAGAAAAAAAAAAGAGAGAAAACAAACACTATTGACGTTTGTAACTTGTCCTGGTGTGAACGACTGTCTGAAATTCATACTACACAAGAAGCTGACAAGCTAATTTCAAATTCGGCAACTGCACACTCTCCAAGGTGATATTAAGGTTGTTCCAGAGTCTTAAGTGAGCTTTTGGAAATATATGGTCTGTGTATATGATCACCGCTAAACCTTTGGTTTGGAAGGAGGATTACAATGTTGTGGAGGGATACAACGAACGAATACGTTTAATCTTTTCATAAGGTAAGAAAAGAGCCTATTTTTTCGGGTAGGCCTAATCTGGGCTGTAGCCTCACAACCTACACCTTACCATAGTGTTGTACAACTCTGGTGCTGAATATGCATACGACGGAATTGGCAAAAGCAACAAATACTTAAAACTCGCTTAATAATCTCTGATATGGTCTTGGTTTAAATACACTCTACAGTCTTAACTTCATTTACACTAGGGCTCACCCAACAATTCTTTGATCTTGGAGAAGTAATATGATTAGGGTTATATAAAAAAAAAGGGGGGAAGATTGTGTATCTTTGGGGTAATATGAATATTTGAGATTCGAGGAGAAAATTTTACTTCGGATCCAATACGTTGTATTGTCACCTGTGTATAAATTTTGGGGTCGAGCTGTAACAGTTCAAAACTGAACATGTTTTTTTTTCTCAAATATTGATCCGGAAGCGGGCAAAATACAAACTTTAAGTATTCCTGCATAGGGTTAGTTTTCATGATTTCTGTAGGTCTTATTCCTTGTCGGATACCTTCTTTATCACATTCCAGAGGGTCCACAATTTATGGCTAGTTAGAAGTCTGTAAAAGTACAAAAAATCCAGGGTTGGAAAAAATAGTTGTAAACACAAATAAGTAAAGTTATGCGATTAATCAAATAATAAATTCTTTGAATAACTTACCATGAAGAGGGTGGTTATTCTCATTTTACTAAAAGAATGGTTGTTTATGCAATTTGTGAGGTTTTATTGCATTTCATTCTGCATTCAAAATATCATAGTTATACTAACGATAGAATGATGTTCTTGTAACACAAATCCATTGTTCATATGCACTTTATAAGTTATGATTGCAATATGCAAATACAACATTGACAAAATATCCGTATTTCTATATAAAAAACAGATAATTTTATGGTAATTCAATAACTTGAAAATATGTTTCAACAATAATAAACAGGTCGTCTGACACTTGGTATAGACAAATGTATTTGACATTTGGTGGACGGTTTTGGAACTAAAAACTGACATTCCATCGAGAAAGACTACTCTATAAAAAAAGTTAGGAGACGAAATAATCTTTGGAAATTTATATCATTAATAAATTATAAAGAGAAAAGGGACGAATGATTATAAAATAAATAAATGATAATTAAAGATAATCACTGTTTAGGTAGAATAACATTTAAATTTGGAAAAATCGAAGTTTTATAAGCATACTTGCTAGAGCAAATAAATGTGTCACATACTAGTGGGAAACGGAACGCAACGCACGGAACTGTAATTTAAGTTCTGGATTATAGATAAAGTAAAATCAGTTTAATATTAAAAGTAAAGAAAGAATATGAATGATTATATTTGTAATAAGAAAATAATTAAATAAAAACAATAACTAGTAAAAAGTTGTAAGAAAATTGGGAAAAAAAATATATATATGGAAAAACGGAACGTTCTACATTCTCTTTGTCCATAAACAAGAGATGAAGGGAGAGGTTCGTGGTAGCCAATCGTAAGCTTGCGAAGCGTTTTGTGACCATAAAAGGAGATGAATTGAGTTGATGTTTAGCCAATCGTAACGCGTGAATCTGGGGGGAGTTAACTTTAGAGTCAGCAAATAATAGCTCAGAATGGTGGCGCCAAGATTTAAAAAAATGATACCAGTATAAAATCATAAAATACCCATAGTAATGAAATTATATGAAAAAAAAAATAAGTTGGCCAGTAACGAAACGTTCTTTGGCAAATAGAATAAATAAATGGGTGGCGCAAAGAATAATTAATATTATGAATAGAGTCATGCATCAATCGTAAATAATAAAAGTAGGCTGATAGCGGATTTATTGATTATAAGGGGTCTTCTTTGAAGATTAGCGAAATTGATTAGACCAAAAGATTTATTCAAACATACAGGAAAGATTAAATTGCTTGTGTCATATAATATATATTTACTTGAGGATCTTTGTAAATTCTAGATTAACCAAAATTAGTTATTGGATACGGAGGTAATTACTAATCTTTGTATTCGTAAAATGTTCACGTAATTTAAATATTTGAGGGTGATTGTCAAAAAAAGAACATATATATTTATTTATTTATTTAAAGTATCTTACAGGTACTTAGGGGGACTAAATGCACTAGGCAATTTTTGTAAGTCAATTAGTGGAAAATTTCCCAGTATTTTGGGGAGATAGATTGTGACAGGGCACATTAAGGATACAAACAATAGAATACTAGGAATTATGTGTAGCTAGGGGACGCTTTGAAAAATAATGGGTGGGGGTTAGGTTATAAAAGCTTCGACGAGCTTATTCTCGATCTCATTTTTCCACCTGCCGAGAAGAAGACGAATCTCTGCCTCCCCTCTGTAAGAAGCGCCATAGAACAAGTTCTTTTTATACTCAAGCACATATGAAGAAGTCAGCAAATTAGTGAATTTAGGAAAGTCCATTGTTTAGGCCTTGCAATCGGGGCAAGTTTTCTTTGGGGAAATATTTCAAACAGGGTTTTAAAATGGTAAAAATTAAGCCTTGACTGAAATATATAATTCTATTTGCAAAGGTTACATCAAAATTAACGCTAGCTGTTCCAAGTAAATTCCAGAATTAGTAAAATCAGATTAAATTAATATCAATTTAAATGAAATAAAATGTGGGAAGGGAGATTCTATTTAGAATAATTACTAGAAAATTTGTGTCATATTGGGGCGATCCGTAATGGACTTTCTGGGGGGGCAATGAGGTAACTGATAGCTTATGAGTGTGACTTCATAAGCGGGCATCAACTCGTTGATTGCCTAGTTAAGTCACATAGTGTAATCATGTGTGACGTGGCTGATGACAGACGTCGTAGAAATGAGGTCGTTAGAATGTAATTCTGGTCCTTGGTCAAGTCCTTAAGTACATGATTATGCTATACCTCATGCTAGGGACCGAAGATGGCTCCTTCCCATCCATCTTCGGCACGGTCAAGCACTAGGTGGTCAGGGAGTATTGCTTGCTCAAACTGTCCAGGTAACGGGGCTCCGGATGACGAGGTAAGCGTCACACAATTTGCATAGGAAGTTCTCATTTAGTCTGGGTTAGGCAGGTAAAATCTTGTAGGATAGATGAAGGTTAGTATCGCGAAGGTTAAGTAGGCATCACAAAAATTGGGTGGGTTTTTGTGATGAAAGGTGGTTCGAGTTGACGTTAATAGAGCGAAATAGGTGTGTAAACGGTTAGGCGACCATGTTGATCAAACGAAAATATGATTAGGTCAAAACCTAGGCAAGAACATATTTTATATAGGAGAACGACTTTTGGAAATTTCTATACAGAAAAGTGTAGCATATAGGGTTTCGACGACAAAAGGCTGGTTTAGACGTCGCGAGCTGGCTAGGGGTAACGATTAGGCGTGATTCGACAAAATGGCCGAAATATTTTGTAGTTAGGAAAAATGCAATTCGGAGCGCACAAAATGGCTGCCGTAACTTGAGCTAGAAATAGGTATTTTTATGTAAGAATTAAATGTTAAATTTGTCATGGTCGAAATGGACGCTTGGTTTTCAAAATGGCGGATCAAAGATAATCACCTAAATAAAGAAAATCATGATTTTAGATCTCTCAGACAGGGTTTTTATCGGCAGATCAATAGATCTACTAAGGTATTTTAGCAAATCCACGATACTATTTGATTCTCAGTAAACCTTTTAAAATATCTGCAGTGTTGTGTTGAGTTTTGGTTGTACAAAATGGCGTCGATTGTGAAAATCAAGTGAGTGTTAATTAATTATTTTCATGCTAAAGCCAGCCAAGTAAACGATTTAATTAATCAGTAAATTACTAAAGTATGATAATAGTAAAATTTCTGAATTGGGTTGGTCATATGAACCACCAGATTTGAAATCAAGTAATCACAAGTGTCGTGTGAAGCCGCATTAATAGTGATTTATTTTGTCTTTGTGATAACTCAGCTATTTAATAATTTGTGAAGTGAAATAAATCTTTGGTCGTTAGGAAGGGCCGGTATGTATGATTTCTCCCAGGTTGATTCGTGGAGATCATATAAAAACCACTAAGATGAAATTTTATTTTACAAATGACGAAGTGGCTGAAAGAAAATGTCATTAAATTCTTACCACTAACAGTACCGTTATAATATAGTGAATACAGGCGAAAATACTTGTTTTTGGTGCTCAGTTGATGCGTCGACACAGGTGCGATCTGGAGGTTTTCTGATCATTTCAATTTGGAAGAAACTAACATCAAATTGTTTCCATCTTAAAACAAATCCTTCGATGCCATTTTAACAACACAGCGTCGAAGTATTTTAGCTAAACTTAGAATTTGCGAAAGTAAAGTGTAGGAGGGTTATTTATTGCTTAGTACATACATCTTGTCCCTTTTTCTAATAAATCTTTCCTTCAGAACAAAAAAGATTTACCAATTCCCATAATTTTGTCATGGATTGTAAGATTGAATTCGTGAGACATAAAGTAAGTCAACTTTAGAATTGGTTCAATATATGAAAAAAATAATTTAAATTTAATTTTATATCAGCCATCACATTGAAAAGGAAATATTTCAATTGTGAAAATTTGGTAAATCGCTTGAAAGCATTTTGCTTTGTCCTCTTTTTAGTTGGAAATATTACAAACTAACATGGACTATGGACTTTAATATATTTAATACATAATAAAGCTTGTAAGAAAGTAATTGGCTGTTCCGGGAGAAGGTTGTCCCAGTCTGGTGTCGAGACCTATCGTGATGGCGGGGTGGTGCCATTACCATTAGCCGGAAAAACACACTGGTTACTTTCTACCATAAATATAAACTCATTTAACTAAAAGATAGATAATGAACTGATATACCTTCCGATGGCAATAAATGATTTTCCACAACTGATTAATTATTCGACTGATATAACATTTGATACTTACTCATACTCACAATGAAACTGTAGTGTTGTTCTTATATCTTCTGCTTAACTCTTATAACATCCGCATATCAAGTTAAGGTTTAGCAATAATATTATCTCATAAAAATAAGAAATTAAGTTCCATAATAGAAAATTCAGTACTGGGTTTTACGCCATAATAGGAAATCATGAGTGGAATTCTGTCGGAATAAACCACTAGTATTAACTATTTATTGATAATCTTATTCTGAAGCTAGGTAAATGACTATTCTTTTTAGGGGTCGTTCAATCCAGCGTATAATGTAGTAATGAATAATAGTACAAGTTAAGCATAACCACAGAAATGAAAGCAATTAATATTCGGCATCGGTAAAAGGTCCTTTATAGCTAAATCTTTAGAAATCACGCAGTTCACATCGCACTTTCCCTTTATCACTTATAGCAACCAATTGCATATCTCCATTTAGTTCCTAATTAATTTTTAACTATCATATTGGTAGTAGGTTTAGCATAGTTCACACTTTTACTAGCAGTAGGTATAGAGCTGGTAGGCATAGCGCTCCTTATAATGGAATAGGCATTTATTTCAGCTGATAAGCAAACAAAGATACTTCACAAAGTTAAGAGAATTGTATAGGGTTCGGTTTAGTTAATGTAGAAAAATAATTTTATAAAATTCTATTTTATTTAATATCAAACGAAGTAATTCTCATTATTTTGTTATAGATTCTTAGGTTATTAATTAACAGAGCATAGATAATGTAAATTCAGCGTGTAGAGTTAGTATTTATTAGTAATCAGACAGCAGTACTCAAGAATATGGGTCTACGCTTAGAGCATCGCGGAAGGGAGCAGCCTTAGCGATTATTACTCTATTCAAATTATTCTGGCATTTTTTGCGGGGGGGGAAAGTGCACACAAGTGCAGTTCCGCATACCCACATACAAAAACAACACTGTAAAGACGACACCAACACATAAAAAATAAAACAAAACAGCAAAAGTTTGTGTACGGATGAGTCACACATCAAAATATGACACGTTTTTGACATAAAGGGCTGGGCTCAACTGTCGTTGCAGCAATATCGATACGGAAAAAGGAATAAAGGTAACAAACTCAAACATTTTACATGGGGTGAATAACAACAAAGAGCCCCTTCTCCTTATTTATAAGATCCTGGTACTTTGGAGACGTAAGTAATTAAAAAAATATAAAAAAAACTGAAACTCCCTGTCAGCAGAAGTCAGATTTGAATATTTTATAAATATAATAATTTTTGGTTTGGTCACCACACCAGTGGTGAAATGGGAGTAAGATGGTGTTATTTGGTCACGGGTAGTCAGTTGAGAAATTGGAGTTCCAACCAACCACTGGTGGTAGGATTTGGTGGTCAGATGGTCTGGAAGGAGCAAAAAATCTCAGGATGCGCACGTTATTAGAGTGGTAGGCTTTTTCAGGTATTTAATGTAAACAATTATATCACATTTATGAGACTGCCAGCACGCGTAGCATGACCAACATCGAGATAGGATTCAACTCAGAGAACAATGGCTTGTCTACACCGAAATGTCACTTTTGTCGGGTTGAGATCGAGATACTCATGCTCGCATTTACAACTAGTAGACTCGTATTGTTCTTTGTCGTGGCCTAATGTCAAAAGTCGACAAACATGAGCTTTTCTCTTCAACTGACATTAATTTGACAGTTGAATCAGAGAAACTTGTCTACCACCGTTTGAGTAGTCGAGAAGGTCGAGAGAGAATCACAGACTAATAAGAAGATTCGAAATAGTTTTCTACGTATTTTATTTTATATGAAACTTAATTTCGCAATAAAAATAAATCTAAATTATCCGTGCTTATATCTTATTCCTTAAAAACTTAAAATTAAAATTATTTTCATACGTTGATTTCAATATTTCGTAATTTTCTCGTCATTTTACACAGATTACTAAATTAACAATTTCGTTAGTAGTCTGTGTTATCTTTTCAAAATACTCTCAATAAAAGAAAGGCAAACGAATTTATATCCATACAGCTATATTTAATTAGTTTTAAGAGTTTAGCGTTGTGAAATCTATAGAAAGGAACGGTGCTTTATGAGAAATAAAGTAATTATTTTCTACTGGCAATATAATTCTTCTCGAGCTCGAGAGAGCTTGTCTACGGAAGAGAACGCTTTCTTGAGTGCCTCTTTATCTTAGAACATATAAAAAAAATGAGAATCATGTTTAAACTAAATTATTTCGGATCATTTTAGATAATTTTGACGTTTATTGGTGTTGAAATAAAAAGATTACCTTTAAAATTCACTTTTTTTATTAAGAGACATTAAAAGGTTTCGAAATTCTGAGAACGAGTCCCACCTGTCTGTCAAACTGTGCTCAGCAATCGAGAAGGTCGAGACGACAAGTCTTCGTAGACAAGAGTCCCGTGTGCTCATGCTACGCGTGCTGGAGCAGGACCAGGCCATGTCCTTTATCGACAAACATTGTGATACGGTAACATCACTAAGTTGCTCATCGGCGAGAACTCGGATTTATCTAGCGACAGATCTGAAATTTGTACGGACGAGCCATGGACGAGCAGACCCGATGTCACTGAACAAATTTGACAACTAATCAAGAATAAAATGTACGAATTTAATGTTTAAATGTAAACAAATAGCAATAATACGACAAAAAATTACTTTCATGTGAAATGTAATACCGTCTTTTTGTAAACATTGATGTTCCAGACCTCTGTTAACAGCAAAAAACTCATCAATTCAGCATTTTAAACACTGCAGCGTTCACATGCGCGACTGGACTCGGTCTAGAAAGAAATCCGGGCGCAACTGGTTTTATTAACCGCGTATGCCCATTTGGGCTTGTACTTCGGCAGAGGGGAAAGCTTCGTATGGCTTCTCTTTCTGGGACAGAAGCGCGTCTTACTCTAAGGGTCTACGCTTACAACCGGGTCCTATCGCTAGAAGTCACGAGCCCTTTCACACATACAAAAGCCAAATCAGTAGCATATTCGGTCACACCATTAGATTAGGGTTATAGGAAGTAAAACCAAGCAGAACTTAGGTCAAACATTTAATCAATTCATAAATAGGCATTGTTAGGTTTAAAGCCGACGAGCGGTTAATCACCATAAGTAGAGATTATAGTTAGGTTTGTGTTAGGTTATATAAAAGCTAGGATTAAAAGATTATCAAACAACTTAGCAAATCGGTAGTAGGGTAGCGAGTCTTCAACTTTTTAACATCACCATCTTCAATATAAAATTTCGTATATATATCAATATATCATCATAACATAGGGGTAGTTACAGTATAATAAGTTCCTGTCTATTGCGAAAAGTAAGTACCTACCTAGTAAAATCAGTTGTCTAGGGTTAGATGGCCCTGTGTGTGTAAAATCAAATATCAATATTTATAATACTATATTACTAAGCTATGAACTATCTGAGTGCCAAATTTCATCCAAATCAGTTCAGGAGGAGAAAAGCAGGAAGTTGTTTTTCTGTTCGTCTGCATGTTATTTTAGGGTATTTTTCAAATGTCCACCCGGATGTAGTCGCGAGCGGAAGCTAGTTAAAAATAAATATGGGCTATATTTTTTATAAATTTCTCAAAAGTACTTACTAAAGTATTTTACCCTAGGGTACCTTTGACTAGGATAAAAAGTATCTTATAATTTAATCCAGGCTATAAACTGTGTGTTAAACTGCATTCAAATCAGTTCAGCCTTGAAAACAACATACAGACGAACAGAGAAACAAACTCCTGCTTTTTTGAAGTCGGTTAAAAATATTAGATCGCAGTCGATCGCAGCTAGATTGTCAGTCTACCGTGGTAGATTGACAATCTACCACAATCTACCGCGATCCGATGCAAGCAGATTGTGGTAGATTGACAATCTACCACAATCTACTGGGATCTGATATTTTAACCGACTTCACAAAAGGAGGAGGTTCTCTGTTCGTCTTTATAATTGTTTTTTTTTATGAGGTTTTTCAAATGTCCACGCAGATGTAGTCGCGGGCGGAAGCTAGGTAGTTAAAAATAAATGTGGACTTATATTTTTTTATAAATTTCCTGAAAGTAAGTACTTACTACATATTAATTTCAATGTTTAAAAAAAACTAAAAATATCTAGGATACTTTTGACCGAGATAAAAAGTAGGTATCCTATGTTTTAATCTAGGCTAATAAACTGTGCCCTAAATTTCATCTTAATCAGTTCAGCCTTAAAAAATATGTATCGGATAGCAGTAGATTGCGATGAGCAGACTGCAAGTTCTCTATTCGTTTGTATGTTTGTTTTTTAATCATTTTTCGAATGTCCACCCACGCGGATGTAGTCGCGGGCGGAAGCTAGAAAAATAAATATGTACTACATTTTTATAAATATTCCTAAAGTAAGTACTATAATGTTTAAATGTTTTGAAAATAATACTATTACCCCGAAAAAAAGGTGCCAACCCTAAGACCAGACCAAGCCAGATTGACGTAGATTGACAATCCAGCACAATCTGATCACGCCAGACCGCGCCAGATTGAAACAGATCACGGACAACGTTACACAATCAATCTCTGTCAATCTGGCGCGATCTGGCGCGATCTGGCGTGATCAGATTGTGTGTGTAATGGGTGCCATTAGACTTTAAACCAAAGATTTTTAGGTAAATATAAACTAAATGACAACGTATAGCTTGACCATAAAGAGTTGACAAAATTTGAGGAGACCACTTTGTATGTAAACACATCAAAATCATGAATAATTTGTCAACACTAACTATATTTTATCCTGAAAAATGTTAGTTCCATTTTATTTAATTTCAACTCTTTATGGCCAAGCTGTAACGGTTTTGGTTATATCGTTCAGAGTTAGTGCGATTGGGATCGGATTCAGCTCTTTATAGCCCGGAACTAATTATTTCGCCATTCCCCATCCCACCGAGCTGCTTTTGAGACCCGAATTGCAATACGTCAGAACCATCGAAACCCGAGGTAAGTCTTTATGTTTCTCTAGTTTGTAGTGCACTAATACGATGCCGACCAAACTGCCAATTTTAAACACAGTTGTCCAAGAACCACAATGTTTGGTATCATTTGAAAGCTTTTTAAATTGTCTATGGTTTGGCATTCAATTTAAGCCAATATTATACCCATAAAAGTTTTTTACCGGCGCATTTTCACGTGTAGCCCTATATGCGCTTGTTTTTTCACTTTTTACCGCTGGCTCTCCCGAGAAGCACCGGGTTTCGAAAAACTGATTTAAATACTAGTCTTCTTCATAGTATCGATGATTCCATTCATTTATAACACTCTGTTGATCCGGTGTGTACCAGCTTTTTTAACATTAAGCCCGTGAACACCTAAACAAAACTAACTTCTACAGGGGCTCATACAGGTCCGGTCCTGATACGAGGGTGGTTTGATAAGTCCGTGTCTTTGTGAAGAAGAAAAATTTTTTAAAGAATATTTTGTTTTATTTTTCTACATAATTTCCTTTCAGCTCTATATACACTTCGACCAACGATGTTCCAACTTCTTCAACCCATCCAAAAAATAGTTTTTATCAAACCCTGAAAAATAGGCTCCTGTTTTAGCTATCACTTCTTCATTGGATGAAAATCTTTATCCACCAAGCCATTTCTTCATGTTTGGGAAGAGGAAAAAGTCACACGGGGCCAAATCTGGTGAAAACGGGGGTGTGGCAATAGGTCGTATCGCAATTCCACAAGTTTTTATGTTGCGGTTGCCGACGAGTAGGCCGGAGCATTGTCGTGATGAAATAAAACTTTTTTCTTTGCTAGATGCGGTCTTTTCTTCAGCAGCTCTATATTGAATCTATCCAACAAAGCAACATGGTAAGCTCCGCTAATTGTCTTGCTTTTCTCCAAAAAATCGATGTTAATAACACCTTTGCTGTCCTAAAAGACAGTGGCCGTCTCTTTACCAGCCGAACAAATAGTTTTTGCCTTCTCCGTGGCACGTTCACCGGTAGAAGTCCACTGTTTTGACTGTTGCTTCGTCTTTGGCGTATATGGTGGACCCACGTTTCGTCAAGTGTTACGTACCGACGAAAAAAATCACTTGGATTGCGGTTATACAAACCTAGCATTGTTTAGAAGTTGTTACACGAGTTCGTTTTTGGCCGATTGTCAGCAAACGCGGCACCCATCTTGCAAAAAGGTTTTTCATGCCGAGAATATCGAGCAAAATATGAAAAATTCGTTCGGTAGAGATGTGAATAGCATCAGCTATCTCGCGTATCTTCACTTGACGGTCTGCCATAACAATGTCATGGATTTGCTAACAATATCTTCAGTGGTGACCTCAATCGGCCTTCCTGGGCCGTCGGCGACAGTTGTGGTGGTACGACCACAACGAAATTCAGTAAACCACTTATGAACCATTCCATGAGATGGAGCAGAGTCCCCATAATATTTTTTCAGTTTATCCTCCGTCTGCTTAATGGTTTTACCACGTAAAAAGTAGTATTTTATCAATACGCAAAATTCGTTTTTCTCCGTTATAAAAGAATATCCCGACCTCACTTGCATAAATCCTTCCATTTTTTTTTAATTTCGCACCAATTTAAAAAATGCAACAGCATAAGCTCAGCAAAGAGTTCTAAATTAAGACAGGAAAATTGAATTATGAAAAAATATTGTATTCAACCTTAAAGTCACGAACATATCAAACTGCCCTCGTATGTACGATGCGTACGCATCCGCGGCGCAAACCGGTACCGACATACAAGTTTCAACCTGTTTTCTTTTTGCGGCCTCCCATAGAAAAGTATGGGGCTGCTTTACCTTTACCGATCGGTACAGACCTGTACCGACCCTTACCGATCGGTACTGACCTGTACTAACTAACCAGTACCGACCTGTAACCTGCTTTGTTATGCGGGCATCCATAGTTTAGACAGGCAAAAGGCGACACTTTAGGTGCAAAGCTCAGAGCAAGATGTCATCTAAGTAAATAAGTATTTTCTAAATAATTCTTAAACCTTATAAAGCCGCTGCGTTGAAAAATTAACCAATTTATAAACACGACCTTTTTAGCCCCAGATTTTAATTAACCAACAAAATTAACCTACGTTTATTCAACCTCTGCTACATTATATAAAAAAACTTGTAACCTAATTAAGTATTAAATGATACCGTTTGAAACAATGACGGTTGTTTGTAATATTAAAAAAACCGTAAAAATTAAACTCTTAAAACTTATTTAAGTTAAAGTCTTCTGACTTTATTGAGGGCTTTTCAAAGTGACATTTAGAAAATAAAAATAGTAACTATTCGTCTCACTACATGATGTTGATACTCTTAGAAGCCTAAAAATAGTAACTATTTGATTCACAAGATGGTGTTGATACTCTTCGAAACTTAGTAAAACAAACAACAACAACAAAACACAAATAGGTAGCGGTTATTTTTTTATGAATAAGATGGTTTGTTAATATCCTTGGAATTATGAATGACGAGCTAAAGCTTTTGTTCCTAAATACCTATTCAGTTATAAATTTTGAATGAAGATTGTAGACTTTTCATAATTAAATACACAATAAGTACCTAATTAAAGTTTTCCTTTTTGTTATAGATCATAAAGAATGATCACTTTTTAAACGTCAAATCGTACACCTACAAAAAAAAATACCTATCTATAAGTTCCTTCTTAAATAGTGCACATAATTGTAAGGGGTCAATGTACTCATGCATACAAACAACTTTTACTATGGAACCAACATTGAAATCGCAAAAAAAATATTTTTTTCCTGACCGTAGTTTTTTTCCAAAATCTGTGAATGCAGTTCATAATATCTTAAAAAATAATGGATGGTCTCCTAGGAACGTTTTCCTGTAACTATAACGGTTAAGGTACCTGCCCTTAATGTACCGTCATAAAAATCCATCCTGTATATGGAAATCTGATATTTTAGCAAAAAACACGTGTCTTAAGTCATATCTCATGACGCAGAAATCCAAACACCTGTTTTGCTCACAAAACCAGTAACCAGCCTGGCGCAACTCTCTCAGTAAAAAACGATCTATGAAACGGAGGCGAATTTTCAACCCGTCTAAGTTTGAAAGAACGTTGACAATCCACAAAGCAGTAGATAATTGACAACCTTCGAATTAAGGCGTATTGTACTTCGCCCCTTCAAAGAGTATTCTATCATCTTTGGCCGTTTGACGTTTCTCTTTTGTTTGTTTTCGTTGAATTCGCCTCCGTTTCATACTTACGCTTTTTGTATGACACTCCCGTCTCTTATAACGCTAGTTATTTTTACATTCTCTTTGCCAGTAACTATTACCTAATCTGTGACAGAACTATTCAATTTTGAACAACAGACAACTTTGAAAAACGAATAACCAAGCAGACTCCTCGGCAATAAATCTGAATGAAAACCAACCTTTTGTTTTAAGAAAAAAAAACAAATAAATCCGCCGAAACGAAACTCCGTGAAAATTTCTAAAAACCTTGACATCCGCTACATCACCGATGGACCGCCATTTTTCCTCCGGACGTTTCCAGCCAGTGAGCAGCCCATAATAAAGTTAGACCTCGAACCCACACTAAAGACACTTTCACATACAACGAACGAAACCGCGATGTATTTTAAAAAATGTATCACTAGTCCGTAGCCGTGCCGTCCTTAGGCACCTACTACACATCATTGGTACGATCAGGAAAAATAACTGTGGAATACCTATATTCCACAGTTGGTGCATTAATTTAGCAGCCATTACATGGTCATGCAAGCGTCAGTCAAATTCCATCAGTCATGAATTACGTTTGACTGATCAGTCAGATGAAAGAACAAATCACATCATGCAACCATCAGTCACTACCTTACACGGTAGGTTAATCGTCACCCAACTAGCACAAAACGTCTGCTTAAGACCTATATAGCGTATATAATTACAGTTATAAGCTGCAAGAGGCAGCTGCATAACGCGCTATGCAACCCTTTTGCAGCTGCTTTAGATCTAAAGGGGCGACTTTAGAACCTATTTTAATCTTATTTTAATAGATCCAGTAGAGTTTCATAATAGCGCATGTAATTTCTTACAACCGCTATTTTCACTCCTTAAGCACCCTATTGGCACTAATTGAATGAATGAACGTTAGATCGGCTCATTTATTTCATTCACTCCGAAGCGTAAATTACAGCTTTGAGTGCAAATTGCGGCTTTCTTTGGGAAGTTAATGTAAGCATTTAAATTCTATTACATGTAAGATGTTTTTATATAATTATGGCTGGCAGCGTGTAGTGAAATAATAAAATGGTGGAATTGTAGTGTAAATATACGATTTGAGTTACGCGGCTTGTTTGGGTGATAAACATCGGCAAATTTAATTTACTGTGAAACGTGTATGGTGTTTTTGGAATAAAACTAATGGGCCCTCAATTTACTGAAGATTTTACGAAAATTTAATTAATTTGTAACTGCGGGTCAAAAAATTGTATCTTTATTTTGATAAGTATTACACTGAATTATATTTATTTATGGATAATTAACAATAACATGTTGTTTGCGACCATACTAAACTATGCCGTGTGACTCGTGTTTAAACAAACAGAAATATGAAAACAAATGAAATAAATTGTCTCAGAAAATGGCGTCAATATTATTGCAGCCTTGGTTTCTAGTTTTCGCTACTGTAGCCCCCTTTTTCAGAAATGGGTGATAAAAATCACTGTTTAGAAACTCCTAGACCCAATTAAGCTGCTAAATTCTTTGTTCTAGAATTTATACCTCCATACAATGTCCAATAAAGTGGATATTATGACCTAGAGTGTGAATTTGATGTGATATAAAGTTCGCACCTGCACTACAGCACATACAATAAATATAATTTAGGGATCTGCAATAAATGCCGGAAACCCTTGCTTGAAATTGTTTGATTGATTAAAAAAAGTAGTATTATCACAGAATAGATAGGTAATAGTATTAACGGTATTATGCCAATAAATTCTTCTTTTATACTATTTATGATGTCTAAAAATCAACTTCGAGTGCAATTCCTATAGTTAGTAACTTTAAGAATTAAATCATCAAAAAAAAAACAAAATTTGTTAATATTAATTTTCAAGAAAATACGACGACGAGAAATAATTTAAATAAAAATGTTTAAATAAAAGCATATAACCAACTTCAATTAAGCCTTCGCTTTTGCAAGTAAACGAGGGCTCCGACTTTACTGAAGTCAGTTCTATTTTCTTTTTTAAACATTTTTATTTTAAACTTTTTCCAAAACCACAAACAAACACTGTGAAAAATAATACTATTTTTGCAGACGAAAAATGATAGTGGTATTAAATATGGAACGGTATAAGGTTACTACGGAACCATACTGCGCGTGGCCCGACACGCACTTAGCCGGGTTTTTTTGAAGTCGGTTTAAACACATATTGCTCAAGCTATTATTTTCTATCATGAAGCACTGCAGACTACATAATAGTTCCACAAAAAGGAATTTTACGAATTTAGGAGCTAATTTTACCTCACAGGCATAACAGAAACCATAAGAAGTAAATTAGTCACAATTTCCTATCCTATGCAGAACAGGGTGGTAAAGTATGCCACACGGGACCGTAATGCAACTAAAAGTGCTAATAAATATGCAATTATAACTACAATGCAGTCAATGGTGGTATGAAATGCTATGCGAAACCATTATGCGAGTAAAAGTGGCAAACAAGTTACAAATCTAACTGTTGTGCAGTTAATGGTGCTTTAAGGTGTTACAAAAATACCTAAGGTCTTTTCTGCGGTCATAGCTATAATTTTAGCTGTTATCGAACCTGTGCCTAATTCTGACTCCCTTATGCCCACCCTATAGACATTGGAGCTTTAAGGAAAGCTGCATTTTTCCCTTATGCCACCCCTATAGACATTGGAGCTTTAAGGAAAGCTGCATTTTTCACTAGTGTGCTAGTTGGGCAGTCACAACGCGTGACTGTGGTTAAACTGACAGCAAAACCTACCGTGTAATGAGTGCCTAACTTGCTATTTTCTATCTTATAGCGCGTAAAACAAATGTTTCACTTATAGTCCGAACTCGTCAAAGCCCGGAAAACGACACACATTAGATTTTCTATTGTTTCTCGGTCACCGGCGACCGCTCGGGCGTTGATGAATTAAGGAATGACTCAAAGGAAGGTATACAGTGCGTAAGTGGGAACCTAAGCGATTTCTTCAGAAACTTTATAAAAAGTCTTGACGTCTATAATGCACCATTTTTGAGATATTGGCGAAAAACCTTAAATTGAGACCTTTTTCCCCCCTCCCTCTCTTCACTTCGCCTCTTAGACTTTAAGATTTTTAGTATGTTTTCTCCCTAAGCATCCTAAATATGTTTCTGAAGAAATTGCTTAGGTTTCCGCTCACGAACTCTACAACGACTTTTTTGATTGGACTATTAAAGATTCAATATTTAGGAATTTCTCTCCTATTGTTGAAAATATATCAGTTGACATGACAGTTTTCGTGTGACTAGTCCCAAACCACAATTCTTCAAAGACAGACGGTTACTTCCGTAAACTTGCACCCGTTCCGATAGATGTAGCCCGATCCTTAGGGCATAAACAGTCGTAAGTGCGCGATGAGTCTTGGATAAAAGACGTAAAAGAGCGTAAGTGTTGGGTCAAATCGATGGACGAGGTGTATTGTGTGTATAAAACTTTAGCGACAAGTTTTATTTTCGTATACTACTTAATGTTGACGTTTGTTGAAAATCTACTTTAGTTTCTATGAAAAATTGGTTCATAAGTGAATAATCGTGTTTTATTTAGTAGTTTAGTAGGAATGTAACATTTATAAGCACTTTAAATAGTTATTGCTTTTATTCAATTTGAACTTGTGGTTTTTTCGAATGAGATGTTAATATAAATAGCCTTATAAAGCCGAATATGGTAAAACATTTAATATGGTAAAATAAAGTGCCACATGGCTGAAAAATTTTGTTTTTTTTTTTTATTAGTATAGAAAAATGCATAAGACAATTTTTGACGCAAATAGACTATTGTATTCGATAATCCCAATATAGGCCAAAGCAAAACACAATTTCTGTCTAGGGTTGCCACTATGTAGTTTATCATAAAAAGAAAAAAAGTTTTTTCATTAAAGTGGTGGTTTCCAGAGTTTATATTAGCTAACCGCACTCGACTCCGTTGAACTCAGATCCAGAAAAATCATTAGTGATAGTAAGCTATTAAAAAAAATCTTCACAGTCTTTCCCACCGCCGTAAAGTAGCTTGTCTGGCGGTGCTCTACAGGTTAAACTTCGGAGAGTGTGCTCTTGAGCTGTATGAGCTCATTCCGCCATCCCCGTTCTACCATCAGTCGTCCAGAGGCATGGCGGGGTTTCACCCCTATTTGGTTGACACTCCACGCATGTGCACGAAGCTTCTTATCTTTTCATCTTCCTTTCTAAAGCGCACAACTAAGGAGCGGAATCCCTGCCTGCGTCTTTATTCCCGCAAGCATACAACCCAGCAATATTTAAAGCCCGAGTGAATAGGCTTCTTCTGGGCAAGCTCGTCCATCTTCGGCCTCTTTTTAGCCTATGGTTCTCGAATGTGACCAAGAGTAAGCCCATTTAATGTAAAAAAACAGGGGTTGTTTTCATGGAACCCTACCTACCAATATTCAGCGTTTTTAAGGCTATTTATTAGTAAACACCCTGTTTATAGTTTTCCACTTCATCATCATCATATCAGCCGCACGACACCTACTGCTGGGTGTAGACCTCCCCCAAAGATCTCCACGACGATCGGTCCTGCGCTGCCCGCATCCAGTGGCTTCCCGCGACCTTCACCAAATCGTCGGTCCACCTTGTCGGGGGACTACCCACGGAGCGTCGTCCGGTGCGCGCGAGCCATTCAAGAACCATTCCTTTCCTACTTGTTTGACCTTTAATAAGTCTATCGAAACATTGACACTTAAAGAAAATTATACTAACGTTGCTCAAAAAATTACTCTATATCGATCTTCTCAACGTCTCACTGGCCAGTGTTAAGGTGATTTCATATGCCAGGACCTGCATATTTTATGCTCCCACTTTTATTTCGGTCACGTGTACCGTTTAAATGTTTAAGGCGGTACAACGTATGGTACGTACTGTGGCTACTAAAATATGAATGAATGAACAGAATTTGAAGTAATGAATACGTTTGCCGATACGCCTTTGGGAATAGGAGACCGGTTTTTGGTGAGGAATTTATTCGTATTCACTAAATATCTTACTGCTTCTTTCCTGATGAAGAAGGGGTAGGAAAGATTGGAATGTGGTGCATAAATTACACATATCTTGGGACATAATACAAGTAAATGGTAGTTTGATTTAAATAACAAAAATATTGTTAGGTAGGTTTTTATTATCAGTTAATACAAGGTTATTTTTAGTTCATTGAAAACATCTCATGGGGTTGATCAGATCATCAAACTAAACCACTTTTATTACAGGACCAGCCTTGAAATCGCGAAAAAAAATCAGCTGTTTCATACATTTCGATGGAGTAGGCATTGTACTTTTGTATGGAACAGCAGATTTTTTTTGTGATTTCGAGGTTGGTCCTATAATAAAAGTTGTTCAGTTTGATGGTCTGATCAACCCCACGAGAGGTTTTCAATGAAATAAAAATAGCCTTGTATATTATAATAATTTTATACACTTTGATAATGTAGTGTTCAATTATAAGAAATGGTTACAAGCTAAGTACATATTTTATCGAAAATCCTATCTATACGACGCTAACATGGCGTAGCTTATTCAAAATCTTTCAACTGTAAACATAGTGCAAATTAGCTAAAAGCTACTTTGACTTTTATTTACTTTGCCAGTGCTTAAATCTATCTAGGTATCTCATGGTATTGGTGTAGCTAAACATAAACGACCAGCGAACTAAAATCTATGGAAGAGTAATTGCAAACATATATTGCTTAAAAAATGGCACCACGGGGCCGAAAAAGTACAACCCGCTCAGCTTTAGTCGAACCAGCCACGCACCCGGTGGCTGACGTTAGTGTTCTTTTCAATAAATTGCAGTTTATATTGTAGAGAAAAGATAGTAAGGGAGAGTTTATTAGAAATGACGTCCTTTATAGTCAAATGGTGTAAGATGCAAAGAAGGCAGTAAAAAGATGCAGTAATAACGTATCTTATTTTTTCGTTTAAGTACAGAAAAGATCTATAAGTATACAAATTATGGTCGCTAATAAGCAACCAGTGTTCAGATGCTTTGTGCTGCATAACTACTTAGTTGTACTTTTCGTGTGGTGCCATTTTTTGAGCGGAATGCTTATTCCATATTTTTAGTTCGCTGTAAACGACACAGTAAGTGTGTAACTACATGAATTTACTACTTGCACGAAATGATTCCTCCTTGTCCAAAAATCCCAATGAGCTTCCCTAATAGGTATATTGTTTTGATACATAATTTAATGGCTTAGTTAATGGCTATAAATTAAAGCCAAAATGATATATATCCATTATTGTGTAACTTTGCAACACAAACTCCCATTATAGATAATAATTTCTTGTATTGTTTTGAAGTAGGTCATAAAACCAAATGACACTTTGTTCTTCTCTGTTAAAAGACATTTAACAATAACTTGATAACTTAACGAGGCCTGTTCGCGTTAATTTTAAAATTAAAATGACCAGGAATTATTTTATACGGGGTTATTTGTAAAACACTAACAACCTCATAGGAGTAGTTAGGTTAGGTAGACCTATGTTAATTTAACTGTATTTCTTGGCTCTTAATAAGTATTTGTTTTAATTTTCAATTCAAAACCTTACATATTTCTGAAAAATAATGGTCTTTATAGACCGAGAGACAGGAACCAAAAAAATAATACCCGACTCCGCATCGTTCCATAGTTCTCTTTCCATCGCTCAGAAACAACACGTGCTAGAGCGATAAAAGCACTCGGCGACGACCGGCACACTAAAGCCAAAGACCGCAAGCACAGTCAAATGATATTCTTAATCGTCTAAACGATATTTATCTGTGACAAAAAGAGAGAGGGCTATAAAAAATGTTTATGCCGGTCCATGTTATCATCATAACAGGCCATGGTCACAAAATAGAGAGAGGACAGAAGTTAAGCTTAGTACTACGCGCACTCGAGCAACCTCACACCAGGGTTGTCAACCCTACTATAAAATATAGTATCCTAGTATATAGAGGGCTCGCCACTATATTTTTTTACTATATTGTAGGCAAAAGTACCATAGTTTTTCAAAAGAAAAAAATTAAACAAACGAAGCTAAAAAAATATTACAATTTAAAAATAAATAGTATACGAGTTAAATGTATGAAATTGCCGATTTATTCACACAAAGTCTCATAACATCTTCTTGGGTGTTAGTTAAAGTTACTTTATCTATACCCATGCTTTAAATCCTGTGTAAGGGGTTCTGAAACAGTTAGCTTACTGCCATCATTACAATATCCCGAGCCAGAGCTGGGCCTGCAGCGCCGCGCGCCCACGCGCGAGCAACGCATTATGAAATTCAGTACAACATTATAACACTCTTGCGGAAGACATAATGACGAGGAGGGAGAGGAAAGTCAAAGTCAAAGACAAAGTCAAAGTCAAAACCTTTATAGAGGATACATATCATGGGTTTAGATAAATATCATGGGTGTTTTTAAACCATATGTATTAAAATATTGTTTGTTTCCCTAATAAAAATAAGAAAAGATAAAAAAAATGGGTGTAGATAAAGTCTTGTATGCAACTGTACATAGTTAGGTATTAAAACACTCATGTGATACTATTATCCACCATAAACCCACCTTCGTGTTTTAATACCCCTCGTTATAATACAGTTGCATAAATAACTATTAACTACTTGTTATTAAGTATTTTGAATTATTATCATGACGGCCAATTGTCATTAATAAAAATTGCACATAATTGTAGAATAATGTTTAAAGTGTTTATACGCTTGTCTTTTGGTTGTTGAATAAATTATGAAAGTGTTAGTATATGGAAAATGCAACTTTTTAAAATCGTCTATACAAAACTGCAATCTATTATTTATTTTTGGACTTTTTCGTCATCCTTATCCTTCCTAATATTATAAATGCGAAAGTCCGTTTGTTTGTTTATTTGTTTGATATGCCTTCACGTCTTAACTACTGAACCGATCATCATGAAATTTTACATACACGTTGTCAGGGGTACAGAGAAGGACATAGGATACTTTTCATCCCGAAAAAAAGTATTGTTCCCGCGGGATAGTAAAAAAACTTTCCGCGCAGACGAAGTAGCGGGCGGCCGCTAGTCTACTATATTTTTAACCGACTTCAAAAAAAGGAGGAGGTTATCAAGTCAACTGTATTTTTTTTGTGTAAAACCATAACTTGACCAGTTATTAACCGATTTAAATAATTCTTTTTTTTATCTGAAAGAACATAATTCAGGTGTGGTTCCATAAAAAAATTACAGAGATCAGGCGAATATATTTTTCATAATCCTGAAAAATATAAATTATTTAGCTTACCATCGCATGAGTTTTCCAGACATATCTTCTTTTTTTATGAACCGATTTAGATAATTCTTTTTTTCTTTGAAAGGTTATACTTTAAGAATGCTCACGTTTTAATTTCATTTGTATTGGACCTTGGACTTCGAAGATGCATAAAGGAACTCCTCAATGTCAAATAGGATGTGTATAGTGATTGAGATATTAGTAGGTTTATGACAATCCAAATCAAACTGAGCTATGGTCTGCGACGGTGACGTTCTGGACTAGTCTTGGACTACGAAGGCACAACGGAACCCCTGAAAAACAAACCACTTATTAGAAATTGAGTTATGGGCATAGTGTCATTGAAAATATTATAGAAAGTTAAAAAAAATAAGCTTACATACATACCACTAAAAAGTTGAAAATAAAAAAGCTTTTTAAAAAAAAGAAAAACCTCCTTCAAAAAACCTGAAAACAAAAACAGCTTTAAAATTAAATACCTCTGAAATAATATAACGCAAATCATTATTATATAAAAACACGTCTAATGAAGTCAGGTGGGGCTTTGAAAAATAAGAAGTTGTCTTCCAGCCCCACCCGACTTCAATAGACGTGTTTTTATATTATAATGATATGCGTAACTTATTTTTACACATAATAATCTTGAAAATACTATATTTGATGCAAAAACAGTTGGCAACCCTACGCCCTCCCTACACTGACACCATACCGACTCTCTGCTACTCGTGGCGACGACGACGCATGAACGCTCGAAAAGTTCAAGCGTGTGACGCAGTATCACCAGTGGGTAAGATCTGTCTGTGTGTGTGCATCGCTCGAGCGTGCGTAGCGGCCACGGCCGATGGAACTCTGTCGAAACATCGGGAATTCAGGTAGGTGTGTAAAGGTTCTAACGATTGCAAATGCAGCCAGAAGCAGAGAAGAGCTCGAGATAATAAACTTTTGGTCACCCATCCCATGACCGACCCTTGTGAAAGTTGCACTAACCCACTGCGCCATCGAGCTCCTCCTCTTTTAAGCTTTGAAAAGGTATTTTTACCTTTTTTTATTTTTTGGAACAGAGGTCTATTACGAAAAGTACGCAATTGCGTAACGCAGTCCTTGGGTCACGATAGTCGTCCGCAGTTCGTCGGTTGGGGATATTAAACACATTTGGCTATCGTAGCCCAAAGACTATTGAACGAATGATGTTGGATACGCTAGAGAGAAACTGTCAAACTTACGCAATCACTTTGCGATATCGCATACGCAAGTGCTTTGTAATAGGAAACAATCAGAATCACGGACGCAGCTGCGTGTGTCGCAAAACTTTTCATAATAGACCCCCTGAATCCGTAACATATTATTATTTAATTTTATTTCAATGAATACATAATGCTCCAATATAAGAACTACAACAAACGAATGTATACGGAAGTATACAACAAATGTGTTTCCAAACAATTCACACAATAAAAGTAGTTGTGACAAGTGCACAAAGAGTGATATATTACCCAGAGGCGTTGATGAAATATGGTGTCGTAGAAGTTTTCAAATTAATGTTAAACCTCACGCAGTTTGAAAATTGTTTGTTGCTTTGAAGATTGTCAGTTCTGTGCAACATATTGCAATTTAAAGCTTTGTACATACTTATTAATAAAATATGACGTTGCGCAACATCACGCAACATGACGCCAAGTAACTATGATTGCTTTTTCTTAAAAAACTTGGAATAGAGATACCTAGAAACTATCTGTTGAATGATATATTACGAGTCATGATAATATGGATCAATATTTTGTTGTGTGTTCACTCCAGTGAATACAAATTTTAAAGTTGGTATAACTTAATAGTTTCAAAATTACATAAAGATCTGAGAGCCTATTACAAAAAAAAACACGATAGTCGGACGCAATTCGTCGTTCAATTTACTAGATATTGAACCTTATTCGTCAGTCAATATTGCTAAGGAGTAGGACGAACATCGTAAGCTTATCGTGATGCTTTTATGTAATAGGCTCTCTGATTGAATTTATGCGCAAAAAAAAAAGTAAAAGAACAATAATTTAGTCTCCTCGTAACTCGTGCGATGCACCATTATTTTGAAGTTATTCTTTTCGAAGAAAATAATTTATTATCTGCCAATAAATCTGATAGTTAATCTTCTCTAACTGCCCTGGTTAAGTTCCTATAAGGAAAAAGGACAACGCATTAATACGTCCGAGGTCAAATTGAGAGGATTTGGTCAATGGTATTTCCAATACCTACTTTTATTTCGTAGGAAATGAGAGATATCATCATAATCTCAGTCAATTTATTTTCTTAGATATTTATTTTGCTTTATGAATGCCTTCGTTAACTTGATAAACAAAAGCATAATAAACGTTTTAGCAATTATATTATTTATACATACGTACTTTTAAATTTTAATACTTAAACTTTAGAATAATAACACCTAGAAACCGTGTCCTTATATGCAAAGTGAGGGAACTAATACCAGCCAGGCTTAGTATTCAGATTTATATCTTTCATACGTTACCTAATCCTAATTAAAATTAAATAATATAGTAACTAATCTAATAAATGTAGGAAAATTGAAACTGTTTTGTACTTATTCGGTATGATTAGGTAAAAATGGAGAATAAAAATCTGAAAACGGGGGCTGTTTTAGTTGCCTCACTTTTGACAGTGCGCTTTGTAAAGAACTATCGTTCTAGGTGTTATTATTCTAAGACTTAAACTTAAAGTAACTAGTGAAAATAAAATTGGTGTAATTCTTTGCGAAAATCTATCATTCACAATAATAATACGTTACACTCACCAGAGACAAACAATCGAATGCCCTAAAGCTAGGCTTTCCTAGGATGACGGTGCCCTCATATTACGGCCGTAGTTTAGCGGCGTAAAACGTGTCTATGTAAACAATACGGCGCACTGCGCGCGGCCAGCCTAGAACGGTGGCACGCCGTACTGTTTACATAGACAACGTTCTATGCCGCTAAATTACGGCCGTAATATGACGGCACCGTCATCCTAAGAAACTTTAGCTTAACCCACTGCGCCAACTTTATTAGCGCTGAAGCTTGATGACGCAAGGCACTGACGTCCATTATTCAAGTACGCTGGACAGGCGAACGTCACCAGTCGTTTGTTCCGATTTGAAAATCGCCATATTGGCGCTGAGAGCAGTAGATTCTATACAATGGCAGTAGTGAGTGTACTTAGAACGAATTAGTTCCTAATGGCACAAAAAATTGCTGTCATTTCTTGACGTTAGCCTGTCCAGCGTACTTTGTATAATATGGACGTCAGTGACGCAGGGACTTTATTTTTGAATTTTTCGGCGGGCATCCAGCGTTATTTAATACTCATTTTCATTCGACATAGGGAAATCCGTATTTTCTAATAGTTCGTTAGTCAATAGTTGTCAGTGTAGTACAGTAACTCAAACTTATCTGACCCAGTAGGCAAAAATGAAACTAAGTAATGTATTATACGCCAACATCATTGCTATTTAAAACAGCGTAAAAGTACTATAGATACACACATCGACTGCTGCATGCGCCGCCAATTGACAGCGCGTCAGCTGTCTCCTTCACTCACACACGCAAAGCAGACAGATCGCTCTTTGTACAATATGGCCAAAAAAGTAATAGAAAATACATATTTTTATTAAATACAGTACTTACGTGTGAAATTAAGCATTTTTCCGATCTCTGAAACACTCCGAAGACACAAGTAGACATTTTTTAATGGAATTTCACAATTTTATTGCGTCTAACTGACGAGAGCCGCGTGTGTTTCCGTGTCGCGAGACTATGCCTGAATACCTAATTGAAAGTCGGGCAATTACCTGACTTTCGTCTTGCCATTTTGGAGTGCGGGTAACGTATCTATCCTTTTTAATATCGTTGAGTATTGTAGTTACATTTTAAAAAGCTGATGATGATGAAATTCGCGTGAAAACTAAATTAATTCTTCACCAAATGAAGCCCAAATTAACAAAGACAAAATACTTGGCATACGGTAAGTATGTATATTCACAAGTATCTGATGTATGTGTTGGGTTAGTTCAACTTGCTGCATGTTGCGAAACTCAGAACACAAAAGCCAACCGCAAACTGAAATTCAGGGCAGAATATAATTTATTTAACGCTCAATTTTGCATCGGGTGGAACAAACACCTAAAATTTTATAACAACTGAGTCTTGTTGCAGAATTTATTCAATTTTATTTTATGTAGTCTTTTAAGCGATACTAATTTAATGAAAGGGTCTATTACAAAAACATATTACGATAATCGGAAGATATGTTCGTCGCTTAAAGTGTATTTTGATGTGGAATTCAATACGTTTTCGCTATTCGTCAAAAATACGAACCTATTCAAGTGCTTATGATGATATTCTTATTTTTTTTTACAACATCTGTGAGGTTTATACGCAATTGAATACTTGTAACTACTAGAGAATTTCTTTAGCTTGTCGTATGTTTTTTGTGGCGACAACTTTACATTTTCTATATGAAAAATGACCCCCGCAAATCATTTTTTTCTTAAAATTATCCCTTAAGTTTGACTCGGACAATATGGACATTGTCCGAGTCAAACTTAAGGGATATCACTTTTTTTTTATTTAGTAGGCCCTAAGTACCCCCATATTTATTAATGAACATAGTTATTTATCTAGTATGAAACAGATGCAATCCATTATCTCAATCTTCTCAATAATCCTCCTTTAACGTCTCTTTAATTCAATAATGAACTAATACTATTCCCAGTATCTGCAACTAACTGAATGTTTAGTTTATTGGTTTGTGCTTAATAGAACGTTAATTAAACGTAGTTGAACGATCAAAGCGTTTATATCGATTGTATCCAGAATAGAGATGAGCAAAAAACCCGGTTTAAACCCGAACACTGGGTTTAAACCCAATAAAGTCCTACATTGTATGTTTAAAAAACTTTTTGCAGCTCATTTATTTCTGTTGATAAGTCAAATGTGACGTTGCTATGGAAACAATTTCTTGCAATTTTACAAATTCCCAATTCTAAAAAAATGCAAGAACTCTTCATTATACCAATATGTTATGTAAAAATTAAACTATTTTATACCTAACAAATAAAATTGCAAACTGAATTCAAAACCTTCTGGATTAGAGATGGGCAACAGACCCATTTTGACCCGAATGCTGGGTTTAAACCCAGCCAACGCCCATAGACCATTTTGTTGAACTTAATAAAATCTTTAGAAATAAGAGATGTTTCATCTTTTGAATTTTTTCTGTATTAAACTAATACAGAAAAAAATTCAAAAGATGAAACATCTCTTATTTCTATGGGCGTTGGCTGGGTTTAAACCCAGCATTCGGGTCAAAATGGATCTTTAATCCAGAAGGTTTTGAATTCAGTTTGCAATTTTATTTGTTATATAGGTATAAAATAGTTTAATTTTTAATTTTTAAATAACATATTGGCATAATGAAGAGTTCTTGCATTTTTTTAGAATTGGGAATTTGTGAAATTGCAATGGAGAATTTATATAATCTAACATATTCGTCGACTATTGGAAATTCTTAAATAAAGGTTCATTTTAAAAATTCTAAAACTGGGTTTTTATGACTACATATTTTCAACTCAATTATAAATATTATGAACTTTAACTTCTACAAACTAAATCCATAAAGTATTGTGTAAAAAAAAGTTTTTTGTTCGAATTGCTATCATAAAAGGGCGCGACATTAATCAAAACTTACAGCAATAAATCATTTCGTGATACATAAATATTTTATAATCCAATATTGGAAAAGTTTATTAGAATAACTTTGTTTTTTTTACAAATTAATGTTGATCCGAGATCGTTCACTATTAAAATTAACCATCAAATGTGAACTGCTGTATCATATATATTTTTTTTCATTTATTTTTTTGTTCTATTTTAAGCATGTGGTTTTTAAGAGTGATTGAAACACTAACCCATGTGTTGGCTGAAACAATCTTGTTTTTTTTTATGTCGGTGAACCAAATAAAAAAAAACCGGCCAAGTGCATGTCGGGCCACGCGCCGTAGGGTTCCGTAGTTTCCTTATACCATTCCATATTTAATACCACCTATCATTTTTCGTCTGCAAAAATAACTTTGTTTTTCACAGTGTTGGTATGAATGACAAAGTCATATTTGCGGTTTTGGAAAATGTGCTATATCTCAAAAACTAATTACTATATCTCGTTCAAACATTTTCGTTGAAAGTGTTTATTAAGATCTACAGCATATATTTTTTTTAGATTTTTCACTCTCTTATTTCAAAAGTTAAAGGAGATGGACACACATTTTACCACTTTGGCGGTGTATATCTTTCAAACGGTTGACTTTGAGAAAAAGTTGTCTTAGGAACCTCAGTGTCATTTTTAAATACCTATCTATAGACACCCAACACGTGTTAGGTTAAAGAAAAAAATTTTTTTCAGTTTCAGTTCCATGTAGGTATGGGGAGCCCCCTTAATCTATTATTTTTCTTATTTTTGTATTACTCATAAATTCGTTAAGCGGTTAACAGAATACATTTACCTCCAAGTTTCAACTGTGTAGTCTTAATACTTTCGGAATAAAGTGGCTGTGACATACGGACAGACAGACAGACAGACATGACGAATCTATAAGGGTTTCGTTTTTTGCCATTTAGGCTACGGAACACTAAAAACACCTATACCGGAGTTATTTATACATCCCGCCACGTTCGAAAGATAAATGTTATAATAATACACTTATCTTTTCCCATCTCCACAACTTTTCTTTTTCGACCTATAAATAATATATAAGGAAATGATGACCTTTTCCTCCTTAAATACGTCTATTGTTGAATGACGTGGGTGTTCTGTTTTTATTTTGTCTTATTCATACAAAAATACAAAGATTATTATCAAATGACTGTATGTTGTTATTTTTTTAAATCATAATACTTATCATAATAGATCAAGTAGAGGAAGCTCTGTTAAGAGTAAATTTTTTCTATGAGAGGAAGTACGTAGAAAATGACATACATGGGTATAATGACACACTGCGGTTTATTCAAAACTGGCGGCCAGAAACGAGGTGTTTGACATCTTATCACGTGAAGTTAGCCATTTTAGCAATCCTGTCAAAATCTTATCGCCCTCGGCTCAGTCGCGCCGGAGTGACTGGTGTGTGGTGTAGTGACAAATTATGTTTTTGTACATTTGGAAATCACCGTTATATAAAAGCTTAAAGATCTCAAAATTCTATAATTTTGGTCACCACAATATACGGACGAGCATAACTTTTTTGTTTATGAACCGATATAAATAATTCTTTCTTTGTTAGAAAAGGTGCAAACCTCAAGTGTATATAGTTTTTTTTTTAGTTTTTTAGTTAGTGAACGAATAGAATGTTGGCCATTTGCCAAGGGTACTTTAAGTGAAAACTTTTCATAGTAGCTTTTTTGACACTTATACACAATTAATAAAAAGATAAGCTAATACGACACGACAAAGTACTAAATAGTACAACGAATTTCATTGCTGACTCTACAAAAATATACCTACTAATAAAATTGTTACTCAACTGGAATTGAAACCTTTGTTTTCGTAATCAGACTGACAAATCACTAGAGGGCTCATCTTTTAGCAATTGTATGTGTAATTTAGTCGCAGAGGTCCGAAACCGAGAGGCTAATCGACTTGTAAATTATATATTAGGTCATTAGTTGACCGAGCGACGTAATAGGGCCGTTTCGGACCGATTAACCACACTTTGATCATCCGTCGGTCGACTGTAAAAGCCCTATATATGTATAAAGGTTTAAAAGTGAGGAAAAGTTGGTAGTTTTTAAGTTAATATTAAATTTATATGCAAAGGCCGGATTTGCGGTAGCAGAATACAAACATGCTAGTGATTATCAAATTATCGTAAATGTTTACATATCGATGTTTTGAAAATATTTTTGAAGTAGGACTTCTTTGATTGCGTCTGTATATTTTTTTGTATTTAAACAAGGAGGATGTATTTAAAAAAATACATTGTATTTCAATCATTTTGACTTTGCTATCTTTGCATCAAGAAAAACTGCAGTGCATTTTATTTTTTCTACAATTCATGATTTTTACTTATTCAGTTCGTAATGCCTTGCTGGAAAAATCAACTTTCGATTTTCCTTGTTTTTCACGTTACTTAAGTAATTATATTTTTTATTGATACATTACACAAATAGATAATTAAGTTGTCCACGCACTATTAAACGTCATTTTATTCGTGCCACCGCAAGTCCGGTCTCTCTCTGCTTATATGTTACGGCTCATACCTGCAGTACGGCTACATCTAGTTTTAGCCGGCTAAAATTAGGTGTAGCCGGTAGCTGCTGGGTAAATCTGGCGTAACCGATCTGCTTTAATCCTATAGGACCCGAATATAGGTTAGAAATCGCGAAGCGCAGCGGAGCGTAACCCTTAAATTTCGTGGTAACAGACAACAGAAATGACTTCCTTAATACCCTAACAAAATACTCTCCCTTAGTATAAGCACAAAAGAAGGCTAGACCTAGTTTTAACCGAATGCAACCGGCTTACACCTAAGTTAAACCAACAGTTTCCGGCTACACCTTGTTTAAGACCCAAGTAGTCGGCTAAAACTAAACTACTCGTTTAGTCTGCCGCACTTCTTACAACATAAAAGTGAATGCTCGAATGAGATGTTAACTAAACTTTGCTATTTCAAATAGAGAGTTATATTCGGTCTAGACTGAGAATTTTAAGAAGCTTCGCTTTGCAAGTCTAAGGCGAGAATTCTTGTAATCAAAGCTCTGGGAAGAAACTCAGGATGGGCTTTTTGTCTATCCTAAAAGATAGACAAAAAAGCCCATCCTGAGTATTAAAATACACAGTTGTTACTAATTACATTCTTCCAATATTTAAAAACTAAAATCATAAGTTTTTGTACGCGTTTAACAATGAAAGACATTTAAATACCTACCTAAAATCGCGATTTATTATCCAGATATATTCTGTGCAAGTTACCTACATCAGCCGTGGTCTCGGGGTGACTAGTGACTCCAAATACACCCTGTGCTTTGTTTGTATACCCTGTGGTCGAAGTGAGAAAAAATCGGGTTGCACTCCGGGAGTGCCGGCAGAAGTGAAAACTTGAATATTAACGTTGTGCATTATTGATATTTTGAAATTAGCGTCAAAGGATTATTTCTTTCCTATTACTATACAGTCACACAATTGAATCAGTTTGTAATTATAAAGAAAAATTCTAAAGATTTCAAACCAGTGGCCTTTTTAATTTCTACATGCACGCATTCTACGATTTAAACTTATAGTCACAGAGTATAAATAAGTCTATGATTTCACCAAAGAGATCGCTGCTATTAGTTCCATTTTCAAAAATAGCGCGTTGCTGGTGACACAAGTGTTTACGTCTTAAAATGACGCGCCGCCATTTTCAACGCGCCCCGTAGAAAGAGAGGGGGATACTTCCGTCGCCAGCTGTCTACTCTCCATCCGTCACATCTGTCTTACGCATTTTCGATCAGCCACGTGATTCCTACTGACGCGAGTTTAGCATTTTTTCCCCATTACAAAAAGCGTACAACGCCGCTAAAGAAGTTTTCACTTCAAAAAATATAGAATTTAACTATAAAGCTTTCGCTTAGCATTAATATAATTAATAAAATAGTTTTGAGTAGTTGCAGTTTTAGAAAAATATTTATGTTTATTTTAAAATGCTGTCTCTTGCCCAATTAAATTAGGCATATCTAATCATCGCATCTACAGACTCATATTTTTTTAAACATATTCTAACTTTTTTTTCCTGTTCTTTTTTTTACACAATATTTACATGCCTACATTAATAAGGCAAATACTGTAGAACTGACAAAATAGTATTATTTTTGTACTTATGTAACAACTTGTATACTCAGTATTCGCAAATAAATGATTCTATTCTAAATTCGTGCAGCAATTTAATCCTTGCTGCTTTAGAAGGCTTTTCCTGCAAACGGTATATAATTCGTTTACAATCCTAAGCGATCGCAGTATCGGAAAACCAAACTACCGACATCCGAGGGTTCCGGAAAAATCGCAGATCCTTAGGGAGTACGGTCCGTGGGTCTGGGAGACCCTTTGATTCAATTCCGCTATGTAACGTTGGCACTTTTTGATACTAAAATTGCTTATAAGAGGTATTTATTCGGTATCTGTATTTACTATTGAGAATGAAAGGGTTTTCTTGCTTTAAAAATTATAGGTCGTATGTCGTATGTAATAAACTTTTTGAAAGAAACAAATCCTACATTTATATTAGAAGATGTAAAAGTTTGGATGTTTAGATGTCACGCAAAAACGGCTAAATAGATTTGGATGAAATATGGCACACATATAGTTCATGGGTGCCGGCAGCAAGGTCAGTCAGGCCCTGTCAGGAAAAATACATAGAATTTTTTTTTAATCTATTTACTGATTGAATAAAAATAAAATTGAAGGCGTCTAGGTTGCTGTCCAAATTTGTTCATCACCTTGTCAATAAATTCAGTATCCTCTTCTATAGTATAGTGTGGGTGGACTCAGATGAACCTCCCTGAAAAAAATCCTGGTGGCGCCCATGACACAGTTTATAAACTATGATAAATTAAAACGTTTAATTATGATAAATAAATTAAAAAACCTGGATTAAAACATAGCATACTTTTTATCCTGGTCAAAGGTTCCCTAGTGATTTTCCGAATGTCCACGCGGTTCTATAAATAAATAAATATAACACCACTATAGAACACCCGCATAAGATAACGACATGTGACACTGGCGTCGTCGTGGGTATCATTTCATACGCCAAACCTTATATACATAAATATTAATTATGCAGAAGAATTGTCAGTAGGTATTTTGATATCAATCGCGGTATGGTAATATTATTTAAGAATTATTTTTATATGGTAGGGTAGGGTGATCGATGATGAACCATGGGTACTGAATGAACCGGCCAAATTTCTCGAAAATGTGACGTTGCCAGTTGTTGCAAATCATAGTAGGCAAGCCTCTAATAGAATCGCCCCTAACTCCCCAGTCGCCAGCGAGCTAGCGCAAAAGACACGCATTCGCGTCTGTGGTTTGCATATTTTACGTAAAAAAGTAGAAAATAAAAGGTGAATATTATTTGGTTTTATTTGCGAATAGTAGCTTTAAAGTGGTTAATGTGATAGACTAAGTGTTGTTTGCGCTTTTTATCACAGTAATGAAAATAAGCTTCACGTGGTTGTACAAGCAGTTACATAACTTTAAACTCTATAAGTGCGGGGTGGTACAGGATAAACCAATTTAAAGGAGTACTTAATGAACCACTGGTTCATTAGGTATTTCATATAGTTCTATCCCTGGTAAATCAGTACTTACCTCCTTTTTTACCTATTAGAATGATTTACATGTGTTTGTTATATTTTTTATTTTAGAATGGGACGATCAAAATTTGATATAGATTAGACGATGACGAAAAATGTGACTTTTTTGTATCATACTTAAAATTAAAAAGTAAAATTCAACAAAAAAAGATATTGTGTCAAAAGAACCCAACACAGCAGGTGTTAACACTGCTGATATATAATTGAAGATGGCAATATTCGTAGATTGCCTATTTATAAATTTCCCGTTGATATGTCACTTTTGAATTTACGTTACTTAAGCTCATTTTTTCCGCTTAAATTTATACAAGAGAGAAAATGATATAGAGAAATGATAATTATGGTGATTATTAAGGTAATGTTGATTAAAAGACGATATTTAATTATTAGTTTATTAAGGTTTAGTTAACTAAACTGCTCTCAGATGTGATTATTATGTTTAAAACGCTCCTAGGGTTAACAAAGTAAAATATTGTATGGTTTTATTAAAGTACAGGGAACTTTATTATATACTTGATAATAAAACATAGTTTTATTTCATTTTTAAATAAGAAATATCAATATTATGCTTGTTGTAACAATCATGGTTCATAAAGCCCCCCTTGGTTCATTCGGTACCAGCCCCCGGTTCAATAAGTACCACCGGGTGCACTCAATGATCCATTTCTCATTTTACATAAAAGACAAGATTTCACAATACAGCCTAATGTTTGAACAAAAATAATGTACTTCTTCTACAGCCAATAAAATTCTTTATGATTGTAACCAAAAATCATATAAATCAGACTCGGAAAACCAGAGTTACAGCTCTTTAAAATTTAGGTGGTTCATTATCGACCACCCTACTCTACTTATATAAAAATAATTACCAAACAAATGTACTGATGTTACGTTAGCTATGATCGTATGATTAAAATAAGAAAATTAATTACTAAAATAATATTTACTTTTTATTTCTAAATTTTGCTTTTTAGCTTTATAGGTACTCGTACAAAGTTTGTGTTATTATCAACAAGAAAATGTTCACTTTGAAATTTCTACATTTGTAATGTTTAATAAAATAAAAAATACTTATACTTACTTACCAAAATGTTTTATAAAAATTCAAGTATCATTTCATTAACATAATTTTTACTTCTACGAAATTACGGCAGACAATTAAAATTAAACTTACATGAGCTTATTCAATGAACATATTCCAAGAATTTCATTCGCGCAAATTCTAAGAAAACTAATTTACACCACCCGTTTACATTTGCTACCTACTGCAGTACTTTAAAAAGTAATTGCATAAGAACTGTGATAATTTAGCACTATGTTGCTATTACATTGTTATGTACAAAAAAGTCTATTATGCACGCCACTTAGGTTCGAGGGTGACAACGATATATTTACAGGTTGGTTAAAATCATAGACATAGAAAAATTTTCGCTGCGCTCAAGAAGACAAAGCGTGGAAAAGAGAAGTTATCATTATACGGATACGGTCTGTGAAAAAAAGAGACAAAGAATCAAGTGACAATGTTCCAATATTTTTTACAGTAAGAGCCCCTAGCGTCCCGCCTTGCAAAGGAGCAATCACAGTTTGTTTAAAATATTTGTTAATCCTTATTAGAATTTCAAATAAAGGCATCGTGGAGCCATGGTGTCTTGTGCTCTAAGTAATTGTGATGTGATAAAAAGAAACAATCCAAGTAATCACACTATTCAAAGGTAAATAAGATTTTGCCACACATTTCTCTAAAACCAAATTTCGCTACATTTATTCGTTTATCGACGAAGAAAACAGTATGGAACATAGTTCATTAGTTTCCTTTGCCATAATATAGTCATATTTTATGTATGTAAGTCATATTTTTTTGTATCTCATATAAAATGTATACATTCGTTTTCGGATCACCCGTTTATTGACATTGTTGTTCTTTGGCATTCTATTTCTATGGTTAAAATCATGGTCCAAGAAAACAAGGTTTGGCATTCCGGGCGATGCACAGGCATACGTCACTATACAGTTGCGCGAGTTTATAGTAACGAGCAAAGAATGAAGAATTTTTTTACACGACTGCCCAAAAAGGAGTGTAGATGTGTTCAGGGTTCATGTATGTTTGTGGGTATGTGAGTTTCTTTATTCCACCATTACTTCTAAATGGCTCAACGGATTTGGATGTATGGGGTATTGTTAGAATCACTACATCATTCCAAGTGACACAGGCTATCATTTTTTTGAAAAAAGTTAATATGGCGACTGTGTGACGCCATTTTCAAATGTGAAAAAAAATTATTTTCTTTAATTATTACAATATGGGCATCAAATGAAAGGCCTCAATGAGCACCTTTTAAAACTATACAATTTGTCACTAAAATGTGTGAAATAAAATAAATAAATTTAAAAAATTTAAAAACACGACTGCCCTGCAAAAAACGAACTAAAAAGTTAAATAACAAATGTCATTGCAGTCGGGGGACCTCTTTGATTAAAAATTGTTCCACAAAACGGTCCCCCGACTGCAATGACACTTGTCATTTAACTTTTTAGTTCGTTTTTTGCAAGGCAGTCGTGTTTTTAATGTTTTTAATTTTCTTTTTTCTGTCTCACTCATCACAAAATGATAATAGTGTATTTAAATTGTGATTTGTTTCTTTTAACAAACGAAACAGTTCAATTAAAGATGAATGAACGTTATTTTCAATACCTGCGGAGATAACGTATGCCTGTGTAGACCCACGTCACTTCCTCTGTCTCGGAGTGCTATTATTATGGCGGAGTATATTATTGTACCATGGACAAAATAAAGTGCATTATCTGTGCTTATTCCAGCTTATTCCAACGGTTAATTTTCAGTAGCAAACCCAAATTCGAGTACGCAAATTTTATTATGGTAATGATCACGAAATTGTTTGAATTTGTACGAAAGCGGGCGAACTCAACTTCGCTCATTTACACTAGTCACCAGCCTGAATTACATAATGCATCCAAAGTCAGGTAAACGACTAAAATGTTACCGTGCTAATTAGCACGAAAAAATTATATCACTCGAACGTTTTAATTAAGATAAGATTTCAAAGAGTGAAAAAAAATCATATGTACTCGATTTGATTTCGATAGATTTTCCTGTAGTAATGAAAGGACATCCATATTTGTTGTAAGTAATTAAGAGAAAGATTAAAGTTTTAATAAAAGCCCTGCTTTCTAGCAATCTTTTATTAATAAGCTACGTAATTGAACAATAACCAGCTAAGAGTAAAAAACCAAAAAAAAAGTTGGTATTTTTATTGCATAAATAGCTCTTATTGAAATCACAAGCATTTTTCTTACCCATTAATATTTTTGTCATTTATGGTTTTGAACAATTTTTTTTACATGCAATTTAATAAGTCACTGTGGCAATGGGGTTGGCAACGCAAAGCTAATCGCAGATGGCGCCAGCGGCGATCTAACCGCTATCAATACTTCGATTGGTTAAAGTATGTCACAAATGACATTTGATATTTGAAACAACCAATCAAACGATTTTAGTACAAACGCTTGTGGCGCCATTAGTTCCTCAGTTTGCATCCCCTCGGTATTTTCTTCCTCTCACGGTAAAGTGTGGTCAACATCGTGAAAACGTCGTATTTACGTGACTACAACAACGTAAAACAATTTTGCGATTTGCGAGCAATTTTGTATTTCACTTGACATCTGTAGGTAAATAGCATGTCATGCAAACGTCGGTTGCATACCTACCTTTTTTGTGTGAATTTCAGTTTTACATTTGTTATTTTTGACTTGAAACACTGAAATTTTAGTAATTTGGTTCCCCCAGGTTCCACTTATTATTAAAAGCAATTTTTACTACGAGGCCAACTCTGATGTTCCGAAAAAAATGACAGCTGTTCCATATTTTTTTTTCACGATATCAGAGTTGGCCCCGTGGTATAAATTGCTTATAATTATGAGTGAAACCACCCCACTGCGGGAACCAAATGTTAAAAAATTTAGGCTGTAGATCTTAATTACCTTTTATATAGTTTGAAACTCAAACGACCACGTTTTGAGTTTAACCCAGTTACAGAAGAAAATTACTTATTACTACTACCAAGTAGGTAATATTTAAAAAAAAAATGCATTGATCAGAATATCCTAGCAATATCTCTCTCAATATACTTACCTAATCATATTTCTCCACATCAAAGAATATATTATGAGATTCTCAGACCATTCCTGATTGGTTGGAGTTGAAGCTAGCTTCATCACCATCATTCCTAATTTTCTTTGCATGAGATAGATGGCGCTGTTTTAGCATTTGTTTTCAGAAACGCGTTGCTAAAATCATAGCCCATTTTATGGCTATAAATAACAAGTTAAGCGCACCCCGCAATGCCTGTAAACCTGTTATTTATTTCAATGATTTTCTATTTTATGTTGGCAATAACGAGGCTCATTAATTTGATGGCTTATGAAGGTAATGAGGTTTTAGTTATGGCAAATGCTGTCTGGTGAAATGGATTTGAATTTAACCGTGATATTGTTCACAAATGTGAATGAAGACTATTTTGTTTTTGTTTATACTGGTATCGTCAGTGTTTCTTTCAGGTACTAATGCTCCTCCGGGGAGGCAGTCCCCCCCGGAGCAGCCTTGGTGCCCCCCCGGAGAAAAAAGTGTTGTGTGTAGGTAGACGGGTTAACTAGTGTAGTGATCGATGGACGAGCTCCCCCGAACCTCTTAATTGCCCCCCCGGAGAATTTCGTCTGAAAGAAACACTGGGTATCGTATATGCTGTTTGTAGTGGAGCGTGCGTTTAATAAAATTATCTAAAATTTAATTTTACTATCATTTTCTTAAATTCTCATTGTGATTTGAAACGGCCTCTGTCTGAATTAAAATCATAAATCATGTAAAAATTAAAAGAAATAAAGGAATGCGTTGTTTCAAAAAAAAATATGAAGAAATAACTCTAGACCGTGGGTTCTGCAGGGTTATGAACTAAACTAGTTTAGAATATCATGAAAATTAAATAGTACCTAATAGATCCTACTAATATTATTAATGTGAAAGTTTGTGGGTTTGGATGTTTGTTCCTCAATCACGCAAAAACTACTAATTGGATTTGGTTGAAATTTGGCACACAGATAGAAGATAGCCTAGATTAAAACATGAAATACTTTTTATCCCGATTTTTCCACGGGAACGGGAACCACGTGGGTGAAACCGCGGGCGGCCGCTAGTACTTATAATAAGTAAGTACAGATGACTACGCAATAATGCTGACTTCGAGACAGTCATTATACCCTAAAGTCTGTGATTGGTAGTAACACGGCAACAAAGGTGTTTTTTTATTAGAAAGCCAAAAATGACGTTTCTCATTTAAAGTGATTCCACATTTCGTTTGTTTGCTTATTATTCTTATGTAATTACATTATTCTTTAGGCAATTCAAGTTATTTTGGTCTGAACCAGAATCATAAAAACGTTGCAATAAAATGTCGATTTTCTCTCTCTAAAAATAGACTTTATGTACCTACCTAATAAAAGCTGTAGGTATTCGCAGTTCAGTTGAAAAAAATAACGCGAATAAAAACTGTCGAAAAAGTAATATTGTATAAGAGATTTGTATTACCATTTACCGCCGAAAATCAAAATGAGATTTTTCATAGACAATTCCTCTATCGTGTAGTTTTACGCGCTTTTTTTTCGACAGATGTTCATGCTAGGGGTAGGTACTGTACCGTCACAGTTTTAACAGTTTTGATACTACTAACAGTTGTCCGACTCCTGTACTTGCGCGGGGCAACGATGGGGGGTACGCGGGGAAGTGAGCGGCAGAGTTGGTGAGCGCAATCTCCTCTAGTTTGCGCTCTCTAACTTGAAGGGGTGTTACGTTTTAAGAAGCGTAACGTCATAATGGTTTACAGGATTTGTTCCGTATTTAATTGTAAATCCACGTCATGATTTGATAGGGACCATCAAACTGAACAACTTTTAATATAGGACAAACTTTGAAATCGCGAAAAAATATCAGCGGTTTCATGTTTGCTGTTTCTGTTTTGTCTGTTACGATGTTATTCTTGAAACGGCTCTATTGACTATTTTTATTCTTTCTATTTGAGTAGTTTTTGCTGTGACAACCCTGGCCCTTGACGAAGTTTCTGTGCGTATACCTACAGTAGCGGCATGCGTTTATCAACAAAAGAGTCGAATTACTGGTAGGTGCTTTATAATACTGTGGTACCGTTTAACTTGTTTTGATGTCGTGTGTGTATGTGCCTTATTTACATACATACTAATAAATAATGTTACATTTCAATTTCGTTATTAAAATTTATCGTGTAGGTGTCTTGAATCTCGATTGAGTTGAGACGCCTACGTATCGCACCAGGCTTGTTAACATCGATATAAAAGTTTCTCGAGTCGGGCTAATTGTGAATCGATAACTTCATTAGTCGCTCGAAAACTTTTGCCTGCCGAGCAATTTTAACTTTGATTATTGGAACGCAAATTAAAAAAGTTGTGACCACATTTCTTTAATGATAAGACTAATAAAAAAGTAAATTACTTAAAAATTGTTTAAAAAAACAAAAAACCGACTTCAAAAAACCAACCTCTAAAAAGCAAGAAATAATATTCGTAATAATAAAACACGTCTATTGAAGTCGGGTGGGGCTGGAGTACAAATCCCTTTTTTTTATTCTAAAAGCCCCACCCGACTTCAATAGACGTGTTTTATTATTACGAATATTATTTCTTGCTTTTTAGAGGTTGGTTTTTTGAAGTCGGTTTTTTGTTTTTTTAAACAATTTTTTATTTTTTTATTTTTAGTGTAGGTACCTTTTGTATTAGGTAGTGTAGGTATATTATTTAGGTAGAAATTAAAGTCGGCTCAGCCAAACGTGAGTTAATCGCGGAGAAACATACATATATGCGGGTCAAACTGAGAACCTCCTTTTTTAAGTCGGTTAAAGAACTACACTTAAGATATCCCTTTTCCAACAAAAAAATAATTATCTTATTCAGTTCATAAACAAAGAAGTTATACGACTGATCATCGAGGTAGTTCACACAAAATCATACTATTTTCGTGCTTTTTTCAAGATTAATTGAAAAGTACTGAACCGATTTCAAAATTTTAAAAAATGGGACCAACTTGGTAGTTTACCTAATGTAATGACGTTTGAATCATTTCAATCGGTCCAGCCGTCTTCGAGTAATCGGTGTACATACAAAAAACAAAAAAAAAAAAAAAAAAAAAAAAAAAAAACGGGTCGAATTGAGTACCTCCCTCCTTTTGAAGTCGGTAAAAAAGATAGTTTTTCATGACAAGTTTAATTTATTGTCATAGTACTTCAAATGATATTGTGTAGTCAAGCCATTGAGTTTTTGATAACACAAAATTCAATGCTTCTTATTTCATAAAAACATTTCAAAGAATAGAGAGAATACATAATTGAAAAGGTATTATTGTAATTTGACGCGCTAAAGTGGCTGCGAAAGTAACTTGTAAAACAAGGAATAACATTTTCCTTAACTTGCTTTGAAGTATAGAGAGAGAAAATGATCGATTTAGAGTAGAGTGTAGTCACCAAAACCCCTAGCTATAATATTATATTATCTGTGCTAGTACGAACATCGATTGGGAAAAGCAAACACGCGTTAAAAATTCGATAGTGTGTAAATTTGAACAGTGCCATCTACCGCCGAAAAGCGAAACGAAATTTCGCGTAGAGAATTTACTCTATCGAGTACGCGCGTTTTTTTCTAGATTGATGTTCGTGCTATATGGATACTGTTTCTGAAAAATGTTATGGTGTGTCCCCACTTAGGTTCGCGAACCTCCGCGCTCCGCGAACCTGCAACAGTGCGCCCTAGCAAACATTTTATTTTCACTTTGGTTATAGTGTGTACGTGTGTGAACCAGGTTCACATACATGTTCGCACACGTACACACTATGGCGCACTGTTGCAGCACAGCATAAACAAATTTTTTGGTGCAGGTTCGCGGAGCGCGGAGGTTCGCGAACCTAAATGGGTACCCACCCTTATACAAAACTACAAAAAATTGTTTTAAAAAAATGAACAGATTTAGGTATAAATAAAAAATATTTCATCATCATCATATCAGCCATACGACACTCTTTCCTGGGCATAGCCCTCCCCTAAAGATCTCCACGACGCTCGGTCCTGCGCTGCCCGCATCCAGTGGCTTCCCGCGACCTTCACCAGATCGTCGGTCCACCTTGTCGGGGGTCTACCCACGGAGCTTCGTAAAGCAATTTTTTTGGACTTTTTTTACAAATACTTTTGACACTTTACTTTACTTTACCTGACACATGCATACCTACTCTACTCACATCCAAGGAAACACAAATTTCAAATGAGTTTTACAACTCATTTGCTTAAGTATATGTCGCTTAAAGTAAGCTGTCAAGCTCATGTGCTGAGTTTGGAAACAGAGATAACTTTGCAAAACCAATTATGAGTGAATTTCCTCTTTATTTCCATTGTAGAAATGTGTTTCTTTTGAGGTTGCTCATCTTAAATTTTTCCTACTTACTGATAGAATTTTTGCTTTTTAAAGTTATTACAGCATATTTTGTCGGACGACATGTAATACGTTCATGGATACGTAGGTGATTCTAAACAAAAAATAACTAAAGAAAACTCCAATATAATAAGAAAGGAAAAGGTGGGCACCTTTTCCTTGCATTAGAAACACCATATTCACGAAGGTATCCAAATACTTATGAGTATATTTAATTCACCTAGGTGCATTAAGTGTACTAAAAACCAATACATGTGAATTAAGTATCCTAATAAGTATACTTAATTCATCTAGGTGAATTCGCCCAGGTGAATTAAGCCCCTCCGCACACGGCGTCGTAGCGTGCGTATCGTAATACGCGTGTTCTACGAGAGCAATACGAGCACGTACATGTTCTAAGAAGTCCGCACACGGCGTCTTAGCGTAAGCGTATCGTATGAGATTTTATTGTCAATACGAAAGTCGTAGCGTACTGGTGTAAAAAATCAAGCGTAGAAAATACTTTCTATATGTTTAGTGATGATTTTCCGTCAACGTGAAGCTCTAGTTTATATTCTGGAACAATATCTACGTCTCGTATCATACTCGTCGCATATTTACGATACGCTTACGAAAAGACTACGCTTACGAGCCATGTGCGGAGGGCCTTAATCTAGGACTGGCCAAATTCAAAGCCAAACAAGTATTTTTTTCATGTGAACCTTCATAAGGGCTTATTATTAGCGTCAAAAATAAGAAGCAGGTTAAAATAGATAGTAACTTGAGGTAATCCTTACTTAATATTATAAAAACGAAGTAAGTTTGTTTGTTTGTTTGTTACGCCTTGACGTCATAACTAGTCAACCGGTCACAGTGAAATTGCATACCAACACGTTGTCAGGAAAACAGTACAGAGAAGGACATAGGGTAGGTACCTTTTATCCCGAAAAAGTACTCTTCCCGAAGGATAGAGAAATAACTGACTACGCAGATGAAGTCGCGGGTGGTCGCTAGTTACTCCATACTGTTATATGTAGCAGTGTAGTCGTTGGTTTTCGTAGTACGCTGTGCTGTGCTACGACCACGCGATTCCATTAGGTGAATTAAGTGTACTGATTGATATACTTAATTCACCTAGGTGAATTAGCCTAGCCCAGATGAATTAAGTTTACGACGGGATGTCGGTCGGTCCATTTATTAAGCTTTTTTTTTCTGCGTATACATTTATGAGATTTTTTATTTAGTAAAGCATCCTGTATAAACATTTAAATATTTTTCTCGATTACTTGACTTGATTAACTCTATTTTTTAGACAAGGAAAGTTAAGTATTATGATATTGTAGTTTATTTGGCATTAATATACTCGAAGTATTTCGTTGATAAATAAAGGTTTACAAAGTATCAACTTTATTATCTTATCTTACAGCCAAAGCAGGCCAGTTAATTGTAAATCAATATTTTTTGATCGTTTTCGGAGAAGTTTTAATAATGTTTTTAAAAGAACGGTCAATGCTGGGCGCTTTTTATTAAAATTGTTATGATTAAAATCGCTGTTTAGTAAAAATCTTTATAGAAATTCACTCCTTTTCATGTCAGCGTTTAATTTCAATAATTAAATTTTGTATTTCATCAAAGTTTTTCATATTATTATACGAAGCTTTAAATTATACTTTTCTGAGTAAACCTTTTTTGTAATTAATATTTATTCTTCATGAAAAAAATATACAAAATATTAGTTTTACATGAGTGTTACTTAACAAAACTTTATTTTTAAAGCCTGAAAAGTATTAAATTAATAAGGGTATTATTTTGGCTATCGACAAATAAATGCACCTTCAATTAATAATTAAGAGCGGTCTACCAGTCGAAGAGTACACATTGTCTTTTTTATGGCTTTTCAAAGTATATATACTTTAAAAAGCCATAAAAAAGACAAAAATAAAGGTGTAAAATCATGAACATAAATAAGCAAGCAAGGTTTCATGACATGAAATAAATCTTACTTCCCAATATTGTCCATGTCCAAAATTAGAGACAGTAGTTTTTATTTTCTGTCTCCAAATATTAATTAACACCACGCACCACATTTATATTACCACAAGATGACAAACGCCCTCAATCAATGTTGTACTTATCATCCAATACAGTAAGGTTTAAAATCAATTGGAGGAATTTGTCAGTCCTGATTGTACTTTTACATTTTCCTTTAACTGAAGACAATTTCCTTTAACGCTCTTTAGTACACAAAAAGTCTTTAAAGTAAACAGAGTACAATGAACCGTCATTTACAAAGAATCGAGGGAGGAAAAATGTTTCTCTGTAACGATTGGGATGCGGAAAGTGTTTTGATATCACGTTCCACCGTCACTGTGACGTGACGGCGTACCTGTGATTTTGTTACGTTACGTTACGTTACGACGCTTGATGTGATGGAGTCGTTATGGTACCGAGCCGATTCTTTTGAATATATTTATGGTTGTGTTATTATGGTAATGTCTGTTTGGTTGGATAATGTTGTTTATCTGAAAAACACTTTTATGTGTAACATTCTAGAAGTTTTATGCGTGAATAACTATAGCTTAACAGTTATTATAAAACACATTGATAAATCTTGCAACTTAACACTTTAATGATAATATTTTAAAATGAGACAGGTAACTACTACGATTAACTTTTGTATACTAAATATTTGTATACAAATTAGTATTGGGGCGGAAAGGTTCCAGAATGGCGACCGCGCACCGGACAACGCTCCGTGGGTAGGCCCCCGACAAGGTGGACCTACGTGGGGGAGGTCGCAGGGCCACTGGATGCAGGCCAAGCTGGGCCGATCGTCGTGGAAATCCGAGGGGAGGCCTATACCCAGCAGTGGGTGTCGTGCGGCTGATATGATGATTATGATACTAAATAGTGATAAGTACTAATAATGTATTGAGTTTCTAAGAAACTCAAACTTTATAACTTTTATTGTTATATCCATTTTGTAATAACAATTACCAACAGCTAAATATAGATTTTCCAAGTTTTAAAATCACTTAAAAGTATTTCGTAAAATATCTCATGACATTTATCCCCGCCCTACTGCGTCGAAATTCGAGCGAAAAAAAAACAAGAACTCATCAAAGTTGTGATTTGTTTGCGATGGGCCTAACAACTGATTGGCAACAGCCAATGGGTCGGAACTGATTTTGTAGTTAGTTAAAGACGTCACCAGTGACGGATCCAGGGGGGTTTTAGGGGCTCTAGCCCCCACCCCCAAGCATCTTACCTGACTTCAATAAAGGAGACTTCAAGTGACGATTTCTTAAGAGGCCTTTTCCAATCTGCCCACTTTCTCAAATGGTAACATTTATCGAACGTTGGCAGAATAGTCACGTAAAGCGACGCAGTCATAGGACTCAAAAATTGAATAGAATAGGCAACATTAAATCACATGTCGCAAGCAAGCCTAAGTAAATTGCAGGCATTGTTGTATTGTATGAAATTGACACTCTTCGTCTCGTAATTTTAGAGTTTATGGCTTTAATTTTTAGGCTAACGAAAGAATAGAAAGTTAAGTTGAGTGAATTAAGGCTCTGAATGTCAAGGTCTGAAGACCCCGAGTTACATTACCTCCCGCCACCGCGCCGTCAACCTGAGCCCTCACAATTTATAATTCTAGTGCTTCTATGTTTGTTATCTATGAATTTTATTGTAATGCTTGGAAAAAATATACATTAATTGTAACAATCCTTTTAATAAAGTTGACAAGTTTCTTGCGCCCATTCTTCTCGTCAGCTAAAAGACATCTTGAATGGGTCGTCAAACTTAAAACGGCAATATCCTGAAACGTACTTATCCTATACTGATGGTGTCTTTCAAGATATGGAAGGTCTTAGTTACATCTTCATTTAGTATAGGTATATCACAGTGATATACCTATACTAAATATACCTATAAAAATTCTTTAAAATAAAACTACAGAGTTTTGAAAGAATAATGTTTTTCATGTTCAGTTTCATCTACACGGACGAAGTCGCGGGTATCAGCTAGTAAAAAATATCTGTCTTTGACTTTGATTAAAATCCTGGATCCGCCCCTGGACGTCACCTGAAGGGACGTCCTATACTTTATATTCAGAAGATGTACGAGGCTGGATTCAGAGTGTTTTGCCTTGTGGATATACTGTTACGTGATGTGGAAGAGAGTTACGTACCTACTGGAATATGTTATTTACGTATGATTATTATATTCTAGCTTCCGCCCGCCACTTCGCCTGCGTGGAACACTTGGGAATTAAAAAAATTGCGCATGCTAAGGAAAGATTTTTGATAATTTCCCATCTGTGTCCGTTTCTAATAACTGTCTAACTAATGACAGCTGATTCATTTATAACATAGCAATAGGTAAATGAATCAGCGGTCATCTTGTAGTCGTTTTAATTAACTCAAGACAGTGTTCTACCAATGAAACTAAACATATTTTCCAAAGAAACACGGGTCAAAACACGTCATTTTTTTTAAATTCTCCATACTAATACAATGTTTTAGATGTCTGGTAAGTATTTCAAAATTATAAAATCAAAATTAAAGAATAGGTCAAATTTTTTTGTCGTTTTTCGACCCATGTTTCTTGGGCAAAAATGTTTAGTTTCATCGGTAGAACACGCCCTTAAGTTAATTAAAATGACTACAAAATTACGGTGTATACTACTTAATTTCTAATTACCGTCTATTATAATTTAATATTCTTTCATTCTAAATAGATACGTATTTACCCTTTTCTCTATCAATTCATCGTGGAAGTATTTGATATTTACTTCAAAATCAGACTTATAAAATATTTCCTTTTTAAAACCATGTTGTATCGCTACTTCTAACCTAAGCTTCGTAAATTCTGTAGCATCAAACATTTCTATTCCGCGTTGTATTGTAGATAAGTAGTTACATTTTCAGGGGCCTGATTGCCTGAAGTCTATTTTTGCTGACTATCGTTCTGTAGCCTGAAAACGCCCCGCTGTGAGCGAATTTCCGTGCACGCAATACTTTGAATTGTTGAGACAAATGGTTTTCGCTGAAATCCTGAAAAAGACTTGCAAAAACATTGCTGGAAATGTGAGGGTTATCCATCATGAAAACATTTTTATATCATGATAGAGCGTGTATCATAATAGTTTGTCTTATTTAAAGACTAATAGCTTACCCTTCGTCTATTTCTATGAAAAAAACCATATCAATATTAAGTAGTTACTTACAAGAAAAAAACAAGGCTGTCATTTAAATTTCATTTTTTTTGTTTAACTGCCTCTGTGGTTCGGGTTTACCCGTGGTCTCACCAACTCACCCTTTAGAATAGAAATGACTTGTAATACCCATGTTTATGAACTAATAAATGAATTGATTCATTTAAATGTAGAACATAGAAGCGGCAACTTCACCCGAGAATGAACAGAATAAAGAAAAAAATGCTCCCTCTCGAGTATGTATTGCAAAGAATAAATGTTACATAAATATAAAAAAATGTACATCGCTTTGTACCATAAGCGCTATGAATTTGGTCACTTCTGTTGAAGATACATACATTGTAAGTAGGAAATTGACATGTCAAAACGTCGTGATTGTCTATATGGTCAATCATACAAAATTCTATTCTATTCAAATTGTCGAAAACTACTTGGCTATAGAGCGTGGTCCGCTCTTCGGTGTTCCTCCGAGCGACGTAGTCACCCAGGGCTGTTGCCTCAATGACATCTTCCTCTACTACTCCGTGCTACCACCAACTTCTGCTAGACCTCACCCCCGCTCTTATCTTCTTCACTTACTTTAAAAAAATGTTCACCATAATTTTCGGTTGTTCCAGATGAAATGGCGAGTAGCCAGCGGCATGGGCATGCCACTAGCTGCAGCCATATTCTGTATGCTGCCGCTGTTTACGTCATCCACCGGAGATATACGTAAGTATAGTATCCTAACAAACACAAAAAAGTCGACATATTTCGTGATTCTTTTCATCAGTTTCGAATGAATGTGTTGGGGTTGTTGAGAGATGTGTAGGTTACCTTATTCTCATAGTTATGTTCGTAAGTACTATAGTATTAATGTTTCATTTGGGTGCCTGTTTCGCAACTTCTAGTTGGGCACTGGTTTAATTGGGAACGGAGCAGAATTCATATGAAATTGCTCGTCATGTGTGTTAGTTTGAGCTTGGCCGGACTTTGTGAGACAGTCCCTTAGTTAAGTACTTGATATTTATATAGACAATTATACGTCCGTATTATAAGGCATGTTGTGGCCGCCTTCAATAGAATTTTTCATTCTCCATGTTATAATGTAAACACCTACTATGTAAGACTCAATGTAATTTTCTCTGGCGGTCCTAATAAATAATAAAATAAAACATAAATAAAAATAAAACATCTATCGAGAAAAAAACGCGCATAGAAATCACGAAGAAGTAATTTTGTATGGTTTTTCAAGCGCCACCTACCACCTTAAAGCGAACATAAGATTTTCCATTGTGATTTAATTTTTTACATGACTGCCCAAAGTGCCCGGAGTGTAAATGTGTTCAAGGTTCATGGATGTTTGTGGGTATGTGAGTTTCTTTATTCCACCATAACTTCTAAATGGCTCAACAGATTTAGATGTATGGGGTATCGTTAGAATCCTTACATCATTCCAAGTGACACTGGCTATATTTTTTTTTAAGAAAAGTCATTATGGCGATTGTACGACGCCACTTTGAAATGTGAAAAAAAATATTCTTCAATTATAACAATATGGGCATCAAATGAAGGGCCCTAAAGAGCACATTTAAAAACTATATAATTTGTCACTAATATGTGTGAAATAAAAATAATAACTTTAAAAAATATTAAAAACTAGACTGCCCTGCCAAAAACGAATTAAAAAGTTAAATAACAAGTGTCATTGCAGTCGGGGGACCTCTTTGATTAAAAACTATTCCACAAAACGGTACCCCGACTGCAATGACACTTGTTATTTAACTTTTTAATTCGTTTTTGGCAGGGCAGTCGTGTTTTTAATATTTTTTTTTTTTTTTTTTCTTATTATTTACTTACTTTAATTCATTCTCAAACCAAGTTCTGTTAAGGCGGTTGTATGACCGAAAGCGTCGCCCTCAGAGGTTTTTATTTAATAAGTTATTAATAGAAAAATTTTTAATAATGTTTATCGTGGAGATTTTAGGGCCTATGGTCTAGTATTTTTAGAAGGTATCACTACATGCCCTCGTAGTCATTTGTAGAAGTAGATAGCAAATGTGTCAAAAACGGCCACTTTTAGCAGTTTTTCTATCTACTTCTAGCAGTGACTACTAGGTAATGTAACGATACCGTCTAAAAATACTAGACCGTGGGCCCTAAAATCTCCACGATAAACATTATTAAAATTGTGTATTAGAATTATAATATTAAATAAAATTCACCGCGGCGCCACTTTCGCTCAGGGTACCACCTTAAGGTTTTTTTGATCTGCCGTTTTATGTTTATGACAGTGATTAATTTGATATTCACTTGGATATGATAAACGCCCAAGTAATTTTCATAATTATTATATTTGCCTTGAATAAACTTAAATGTTTTTAAATATGTAAGGTAAACTACAACAACATAGCGACTGGAATATTTCAATAACGCTTCAATAAAATAAATATTTATAAAATATGTAACAGAGTTCATAAATTCATGAAAGTTTAAGGTAATTCGCTCTCACAAACTTTTGGGTCACGTGAAAAATTTAGTGTTTTTATAATAACAAGTTCTCGGAGAAAGCTCTCCTTTTGAAGCATATTTATATAATGGTTGTATAAGCATATTTATACAACCATTATTTTCCATTTACATTTTTTATGAAACGTTACCTTAGGGACTAAAAAAACTACGCGCTGTGTTAGCTGAAATTTATTAAAAATAACAACTTCATATTTATTCAAAAGTATCGCTTTACGTGTTAGAATAACAAAGAGATTTTCGTTTGAAAATGTTAGGTATTATTTTTATCAAAAATACAATAATACATATATAATAAGCCTTTCTTGTCAGGTATTTAAAATGTATTTTTATTTAAAGTAAATACGCTTTGCCCGAATTTTTCCCAAAGCATCTACGGTTTGGAATAATAAATTTCGGAATCGGGCAAAAACTGTGGGCTGGATAGGTGCCCTTTTCAAAGTACCTAACATTTTACCTAGAATAATACCACAGAATAGATAATAGTACTAGCGTACAGAAGTTGCACTCCGCAAAATCGTTTAAATGAGTTGCGACTCTTGCTCCGACACAATAAAGTGCAATTCAGATCGCACAGCGCTCCCTTCGCTACAAAATAATGGACTAGTAGTTGCCTGTCTTTCTATCGCGTAGAAACTCTTACAGAAATTAAAAAACTATGGTATTAGAGGTACAGCCTTAAGATGGATAGAGACTTACTTGAAAAATAGGATGCAATCGGTTGAAATAAATCAACTCGATATTAATAACACTGTACAAAAACATAAGTCTCAGTTCAAAAAGAATACATTTGGAGTACCACAAGGGAGTGTACTTGGACCATTATTGTTTATAGTGTACATTAATGACCTGCCTAATAGTATTACACATAAAAGTATTCTCTTTGCTGATGACATATCAGTAGTAGTCACAACAGATAGCAAAAAAACTATAAAAGATCATGAAAATGACATAAATAAAGCAATAATGACAATAGTTATAATTTATTTGTAGATTATTATGATTGAGCCAGGTCTCAATCATAATAATCTACAAATAAATATCGATAAGACATGTTTCATTAATTTTAGTAATCTTAATCACGACTTTGACATTAATTATCAGGGAAACACTATCAATAATAAAAATAGTGTAAGATTCCTAGGTATAGAGATTGACAATAGATTGGACTGGAAACAACATTTAGATACCGTCTGTAATAAAATAAATAGTTTTTCTTTTGCATTATTTAAGTTAGCAAAAACAGCATCGAAGAACACAGCACTTACGGCATACTATGCATATGTTGAGTCTGTACTGCGCTACGAACTGATCATTTGGGGTAACAGTACTGATGTACAAAGGGCATTCATCTCCCAAAAAAAGTGTTTGAGAGCAATTTGTGGCATAGCACCAGATGAATCATGTAAGCCCCTTTTTAAATCTTTGGGTGTCCTACCGTTGCCTTGCTTATATATATTTGAGATTGCAAAATTTGTTAAGAAAAATCCATACAATTTTAAGAAAGCTAGTGATGTATATCCGAGAAACACTAGAAATCCAAATCTATTAGTTTTGGATTTTGTACCAAGAAGTGCCCGACTTCAAAAAAATTGTTTTTGCATGTGCAACAAAATCTATAACAAAATTCCATATGAAATTAAAGAGATGCCCTTTAATAAGTTTAAAACGTCATTACACAATTGGTTAATCGAACACACTTTTTACACAGTACAAGAATTCCTAAATTACAACGTTAATAAACATAGAAATTATTGATGGTACCTATATTCTTATCTTCATTCTTGACATTTATCATTTTGCGACATTTTGTATTCTTTAATTAATTTTAATAGTATTTAATTTGACATTACCTATATAATCTTATAATTTATTGACTGAAAATGTTTTACACTTCTATTCTGTGACTTTTGTATTTATTCGATAATTAATTTGTTAAATTCTCTTTGTTAATTTAGATTGAGACATAGGTAATTATTCTGACTCAACAATTTTGCGTGCTGTTTGTTAATAGCTGAATGAGAGGAGTTTAATATTATTACGAACATCTACAATGTAACCTTGTTCATGTGCAAAATAAATAAATTTCAAATTTCAAATTTCAAATAGGTCTTATCTTTTCTGACGTATGAAATTTGTCCTCTCGGAGGACACCGAGCGCTTCATACTTGTGCGCGTAGTGACAGAGCCCTCTGCGATAATTTTATTGTCTTGTTATTGACCATATTTTTTTTGGTACAGGTCACCACGGTACATCGAGAGCTAGGGGCTGGCGTGGCGGGGTCCAAGCGGGCGCTGACGTCACAGCTAACAATTCTATCAGTAACATCACAGCACAGCTGGGGGGCACAGCTTATCTACACTGCCTCGTGGGACATCTGAGCGAAAGAGGAGTAAGTGTGATATAGCCCTAATGGGACAGCTTATTATCTATGTGAGCGCGGTGCAGTCCACCGAGCGTTGATTGACGTCACAGCTAACAACTCTATCAGTAACATCACAGCACAGCTGGGGGGCACAGCTTATCTACACTGCCTCGTCGGACATCTGAGCGAAAGAGGAGTAAGTGTGATATAGCCCTAATGGGACAGCTTATTATCTATGTGAGAGAGGTGCAGTGCAAACCAAGCGAGCGTTGATTGACGTCACAGCTAACAACTCTATCAGTAACATCACAGCACAGCTGGGGGGCACAGCTTATCTACACTGCCTGATCGTCCTAATAGAATGCGACAAAGCAATCAACGCACGTTCATGCGAATTTTAGTCGTTCGAATGCCCGATCAAACTTGACTGATGCCAAATAGTTGTCCTAATTGGTATTCGCTCGCACGATGCGGTCGCGCGACTCAAATGTTTGAAAACTATACGCGCGAACTAAGTTCGTACGAATCTGTGATCGAATGGGGCAAATATCTTAGGCTCGGCGATGTACAAAAAAAAACACAAAAAAAAAGATTCTTGAAACAAAATATTTTTTGAATAGAAAAACGGGTTAAGGATTTTCTTTTTTTTTCAGCAAGTATCCTGGATTAGAAAAAGGGATTGGCACATACTGAGCTCTGGAAAGTTCACGTATACAAACGACGAGCGATTTCAGGTGAGTCCCTAAATTATTGAAATATACTTCTATTTATTGAAATATATCTACCGCATTATTAATAAACGCAGAGTAAAATTTACTCCTGATTTATCCAAAAAAATATTTGGTTATATACAATTTTAAAAAAGATAAAAGATCTAAAAGAGATATGTCGTGTTTCCGTGGTAATCCTACTGAGGCGGAGCAGCAACATAGAGATATTATCTACTTAAACAGAAAAAATCTAAAGAAACACTAAGTGGAGTGATAAAGTGCTAAAGTGCAGCCGACTGCAACGAATCATGGCCACGGAGATCTCAAAATCAAAACACAAACTTATCAGAACGGCTTTATTTTCAAGGCATTACTTTTTATTTTCATGGAACTATGATGTCACTGTGCCGTTCAATATCCACCAAGTGGTTCCCTGACGTCGCTTAGACGTCTCCTCGAATCTGGTGGGTCTTCTTGTCCAGCTGACAATGCAACCATTACAGCTATCAGCAAGATAAGAAACGGAAACTTCAAGTTTGAAAGAAGCATTTTAGTTTATGATTTGTTTGTCGTTTGTTGCGTTACTATTGAACGAATAATAAATGCGATCATATTTTCGGCTTTTATATGCAACTAACCATTAAATGACCATGAAATAGAGTAAAACATACACATTGGACACGTTCAGAAAAATAAAACTTTTTTGATTACGAGCCATTAATCTTTAATCGAAAACGCTTAAATTTCAAACTATTACGTACTTAAATACATATAACCGACTCTGTGGTCTAGTGGTTCGCCTACCCGTGGAAGACGCAGGGGTCCCCAGTTCAATCCCCAGTGGGGGGTACAATTTGTACTCGGTCTGGTTGGTTGTAGGGCTTATTTCAAGTCCGCCAGGCTAGCTACCACCATCTTACCTAAGTCTGACGCTATAACAACAATTTAAAAATTGTTGTGTTCAGGCAGTTCCTCACTGATGAGGATTCCGGGTGTAGTGCGCTTCCTCCTTCGGCCTTATCGTAACTTAACATCAAGTGAGGTAAAGGCCAAGCATTATCCCGTTGCGCATGAAAAATAAAAAAAGTGACAAGGAAAATTTTTAATTTTTCCAATCAATGCAGTTTTTCAAGCTTCAAGATGGCATTTTTTCCTCTCTACGAGGGCAGTTTGATATGTCCGTGACTTGAAGGTTGAATACAATATTTTTTCATAATTCAATTTTCTTGTCTTAATTTAGAACTCTTTGCTGAGCTTATGCTGTTGCATTTTTTAAATTGGCGCGAAATTAAAAAAAATGGAAGGATTTATGCAAGTGAGGTCGGGATATTCTTTTATAACGGGAAAAACGATATTTGCGTATTGATAAAATACTACTTTTTACGTGGTAAAACCATTAAGCAGATGGAGGATAAACTGAAAAAATATTATGGGGACTCTGCTCCATCTCATGGAATGGTTCATAAGTGGTTTACTGAATTTCGTTGTGGTCGTACTACCACAACTGTCGCCGACGGCCCAGGAAGGCCGATTGAGGTCACCACTGAAGATATTGTTAGCAAATCCACGACATTGTTATGGCAGACCGACAAGTGAAGATACGCGAGATAGCTGATGCTATTCACATCTCTACCGAACGAATTTTTCATATTTTGCTCGATATTATCGGCATGAAAAACCTTTTTGCAAGATGGGTGCCGCGTTTGCTGACAGTCGGCCAAAACTCGTGTAACAACTTCTAAACAATGCTAGGTTTGTATAACCGCAATCCAAGTAATTTTTTTCGTCGGTACGTAACACTTGACGAAACGTGGGTCCACCATATACGCCAAAGACGAAGCAACAGTCAAAACAGTGGACTTCTACCGGTGAACGTGCCACGGAGAAGGCAAAAACTGTTTGTTCGGCTGGTAAAGAGACGGCCACTGTCTTTTAGGACAGCAAAGGTGTTATTTACATCGATTTTTTGGAGAAAGGCAAGACAATTACCGGAGCTTACCATGTTGCTTTGTTGGATAGATTCAATATAAAGGTGCTGAAGAAAAGACCGCATCTAGCAAAGAAAAAAGTTTTATTTCATCACGACAATGCTCTGGCCTACTCGTCGGCAACCGCAACATCAAAACTTGCGGAATTGCGATACGACCTATTGCCACACCCCCCGTTTTCACCAGATTTGGCCCCGTGTGACTTTTTCCTCTTCCCAAACATGAAGAAATGGCTTGGTGGATAAAGATTTTCATCCAAAGAAGAAGTGATAGCTAAAACAGGAGCCTATTTTTCAGGGTTTGATAAAAACTATTTTTTGGATGGGTTGAAGAAGTTGGAACATCGTTGGTCGAAGTGTATAGAGCTGAAAGGAGATTATGTAGAAAAATAAAACAAAATATTCTTTAAAAAGTTTTTTCTTCTTCACAAAGTCACGGACTTATCAAACCACCCTCGTAAACAAAAACAAAGTGTCAAAATTATGATATTTTTGGCTCGGGCTTCAAACTATCTTCGACAATGTATACGCTAACTTCCCGCTCTTGGCTCTAATATGTATAACATTTTTTGTTAGCGATTCTTGAGCCCTCGATAGCATTACCGTGCGTCCGTGAAAATCTTTTAATGAAAAATTATGACTTTGTTTCTGTTTAAAAAATAAAATTCGAACTTTATTTTAATGTGCTAGAAGTGCCCAGTATAAAATTTACCCCAATTACTTATAAAACTTAATTATTGTCAATTGGTTGCACTAGAAAACAAAAGAAAAGAACCATTGTAAATTCGTCATAGAATTTTATCCGTGAGGAAAGTGGTAATAGTGGCGAAAAAAATTGGTAACAATATTATTTCTTACCGATTATTGGGCGTTTATGTATTGATTAGTTAAACCTTTATTTTCAATGTTTAATTGGGTGGTTTCATTTATCTTTGAAATACTAAAAATATTCCGATCACAAATAATTACAATGTAGGAAATATATAAACACCAATAATTTCATTTAATAACATTCATCGCATAGTAATCCAGAAACCGAGTAATTAATAACATAATAACATACAATTCCTGTAATTAAAAGTTTTACTTATAATTACAGGAATTTTCTTGTGATAATAGAATTGTATTTTTTCTCAAACATGCTTGGAAATTCAAACATAAGTAATTTTGACAATCGAGTTAGTAAGTAGGTCCTATTAGGAATTATAAAAACACCAAAAATAATTTTATTTGGAGAAGTACATCAAAAAGTTTGAAATATTCAGTAACGTTTTCATTCAACAAAGAAAAAACTTCCGTTACAATGTTTGGTCCGAAAGCGGATTTTTTAATAACACGAAAGTATGCGTCCTATTAGCGGGAACACTCTTTCTTTTTCCATTCCACTGGAAGAAAAAGCTAAAAAATGTGTGTCTAAAAGTCAGCGTTTCACTCGCCAATTAGCGATTGCTGACATTCATGTTTTAACCGATTGCGGAAAACGGAGAACGAAGCTCATTGGTTCCGAAGGTTCTCACAAATGACTTGCAATGAAAGCTTTAATGAGTTGAGCAACAGGCTCTATGCAAAAACTCCTTTGTTTGTTGTTAAAAAAAAATTGCTTTACCTTTCGTTAGCTACTGGAATTAGTTAACAAGGGGGTCGGTACTATACACTGACATGAAAAAAAAATTGTTTTTATTTAACTGGACTGGCTGTCTGTATGATTTGACAGTTAAGTTATTGTGCCTATTTGAAACGCCACTAGCGTGCGTCTAAAGAACTAATTTTGACGTACAATATGAAAATGGATGCCATGATGGTCTCTCCAGACTTCAAACTTTAGTACCATGTACGCACGCTATGCTCACGCTACGTCATACAGCGCCAAAATGGCGGTAATCAAATAGGCACAAAAACAGTTTGACATAAGCCTGTCCAGTGTAAATATATGCAGGTCAATGGTACTATACGATTAATATAACAATGTACAACTGTAGTGACTAACTTCAGAGCTCTTGCAGTTCAAATTGACGTATTTTAATCTGTAATTTTTTCACTTTGTCATACATTTTCGAATGAAGTTGCAGCGGATCACTGTCTATTGTCAATTTAATCGCACTTTATAGCGGTGTGTCAAAGACATAAATCAGACATCCTTAAATCGGTCGGTGCAGATTGGATTTTCGGAATGCGGTCATACAGGGTCATAATAAATGCATAGATAGGTATTTGTAAAATTATCATCTGTCCTTTGTCTCAAATATCAGGAAAAACGCTTACAAAATATATATTACAATATACGCTTACAGCATATTCCCTATATGCTTAAGTCACCGATTTTGACAAAGAGCTCGATCGCTTCGGACACGTATAAAAACACAATGTAACAGAAAAATACAAAAAAAATAGAATTATTTTAGTTTTATCACACGATAAAATCAGGGAAAAATAACGATTTTTTTCATATTCGGATATAATGCACTTACCTAACAGTCAGATAGAATATCGAATATGACACAATAATATGTATTTAAACGCAAAATTTAGGGAGATAATTGAAAATAATTGAAAATTCTTGGCTAACTTCATAATAAGCGCGCCTGAAACGTAACACGTGACGTCACAAATCATGACCGCTTTGTCTAGAGCGTTTTCGGCGGGTGCTGCTGCGTAAAAACCAAGATGCAAGCTAGTCTTAAAGTTTAATATGTTTACGATTTTTATTAATATTTCGTTATTTTATTCATTAGTCGTCATCCGTATTCACCCGTTCCACGGATCTGTTAGGTCACTAATCAATTTAGCGACATTTTGATGTGCACGGTGACTTGTTGAACTATGTTCGCAAAGCAGTAGCTCGATTTTATGAGAAATAATGGCCTAACATCAAGTTATACAAATTAATCACACCTTTTAAAAATAAAAATAAAAATTAAAAAATTTGTTAAGAGATATACCTAATTTTTGAATGTTGTATTTGCCTATATAATCGTTTGTTATATGTAGCTCATAATTTATAATCAAAGAAATTAAGTATTGTAATAATGTACTCAAACGTTGCTGAATCAGAAATAAATAAATATAAAATAACGGGTGTAACAAGACCTTTAACGAAGCCGGAGTCCACGCATTCCGCCCATCATCAGGATCATTTTTGTCTTTTAGACTGTACCTGGGAAACCAATAGCTACGAAGTTATTGAAGGTCAAATCCAAAACATTTTTTTATTTTTTTTTTATGAAATCTTATTTTATTCATTACTACACTTACAATTTTTGTCCAAAGAAACATTATCAAAATTTTAAGTATTTCGTAACAAACAATGACTTCAAAACGTCATCACTCAATGTATCTCATGAGCACGCACATAAACGCTGCCCTCCAACTCGGCCGCACGCAGCAGCAGCTGTGTAGCATACACTCGCAGGCGCGGTCTGTTGTACGGGTTACATTGCGTGGAAATGTATGCAATTATTTATTAACACCAAAAATTTAAATATATGATATTAATAATTTTGAACAGAAATGGTCTCGATGATGGGCAGAATACGTAGACCTCGGTTCCGTTGAGGGTCTTGTTACACCCGACCCCGAATTACGTAAGGCTGTTGCTAACAATTCTCGATTGAAATCGCAGTTGCATTGCTGCTTTAAGTAAGATAGTTGTCACATTGGTTCTTACTAAAGCAGCAATGTCACTGCGATTTCTGTCAAAGTTGATTGCAACAAAGTTAGACAATCAGCCTACAGTACAGGTATAATAAAAATTGTTTTGTACCAAACTTAATTTACGGTTTTTTCTTTAGGTTCTACACGGAGAAGGTTCCGAAGACTGGACATTGCAAATAAAGTTCGTGCAGAAAAGAGACAACGGCACGTATGAATGTCAGGTAAGAAATAACAACATTTTAATTTAGTATAATCAATAAAACAAATTGTCAAAGCCTAGTTGGCCTCACGTTCGAGTCCCTCATAGTAATTTCCTTTGATGGATTTTGGGCTAAATCGGAATCATCAATTTTTTCCAACGCTGTAAAAATCAGCTCGAAATAATGATTCAAAATAATCTACGAATTTTTCTTTTATGACAACTCACAAGATAAATACGTGAACTTACAAGAATAAAAATTTAAAAAAATGGGACTATTTTGGGAGTTTACCTAATGTAATAACGTCTGAATCATTTCAATCGGTTCAGCCGTCTTCGAGTAGTCGGTGTACATACAAAAAAAACGGGTCGAATTGAGTACCTCCCTCTTTTTGAAGTCGGTAAAAATACACAGAAGCGATGTAAGATTTCGGATACGATGCGGATGTGGATCGGATTCATTTGTCCGATCCGCGCCGCATCCTTTCTGTGTAATTTACGACGCATCTTTTGCCTACACTTTGTACGAACAACATTTGAAGAACAAACAACGAATCCGATCCACATGAGCATCGTATCCGAATCTCGTCGCTTCTGTGTATTTTGCGCCTTCACACGCACTAAAAATTGGTTATCGGTAAAGTAGGTTTACGGATAATTATTTTTAGTGATAACGTCATCTGAAAACATTGGTATTCACATTAAATACTCACTTTATAAAGCAAACAATTGACAATATAGTTGACAATGCATCACAAGCCAAACGCTTGCGGAACGTGACAATTTTTCGTGCATGCAGCCGGCGTTCATCGATTTATAAGATGTAAACACAAAATAAAAAGTCTGTTCTGCTTTAACTACAGAATAGATATTATTATACTCTTTATTGCACTATAAACATGGTTACAAAGATCATTACAATTATTGTGAGCAAAGGTGATATTAGTACTACCCTATTTAGTATCTGGGTCACCGTAAAATAAATAACCTATAAAATCACAGTGACGTACAGTCACAGTGAATTCGCATGAGGCTCGGATACGAAATAATTCTTGTCGTCGGTACCATGAATATTTTAGTGTAGGGGACCTGGCGTCTTAGCTCAATACCCTAAAGAGATACCTTTCTCTCATACATATTCATTACGTGTGTATAGTTTCAGTTAGGGTATCCAAATCATTTTTTACTTTTATTTCCTGAATGCTTTAATTTTTTTCTAAAATATCCATTTATTCTGATGGCAGATTTAAGAAAAATTCTTTTTTTTTTTTTTCATTTTATAAATTTATGAACGCCCGAGCGGCCCCATCGGGTCGCACAACGAAAAATCTATCGTGTCTAATATTCCAGAAGGATTAAAATCTTCTAGATCTATAACGTTGTACTTGTATGGGCTGTCTGTGCTTCTAGATCATCCATAATTGACAATGATATAAAGGCTGTCATCAACTGAGTAGGCTCGTTGAGTCGAATCGAATTAATTTACCTGCAGATACTCAAAATAATTGAATATCGGCATCGACTACCAACGAGAGTGCCAATGCTAAGGCGCCTGAAGATATTATGCGATACGAGGCGTTTCTGCTCTAATCGAAGATTGTTCCTGCAATCCAATACTTCTCCCACAGTCAGAAAATTGAGGCTAGGTAGATCATATATGGACGTCTCTCGAAGTCGGTAAAGTCGGTTTAGAATTTGCTTTATTTAAATAACTATTTTAAAACAGCTTAGCGTCGCTGTCAGTTGAAAAGGACGTGTGTATTTTTTCATATTTATTTTTTATCAGCTGTATGCGTAGTTTTTAACGGAATCTTCATTGTGTCAAAATGCCTTTAGTAGTTGTGTTGGACGATTCTGGACTTTAAAATAATATACAAAAAGTCTCTAGTTTTTGTAAAATTGCCTTAAGTCGGACATACGAAATTTTGAGTTACGTTTATATTTGCGGTTATACCAAAAAGTCGTAGGCATAGTTATAATATTCATTCTAAAAAATAGTTTTTTGACGTGTTTTCTGAAACAATCTGTTCTTACATACGACTTTCTGGAATGACAGCGTCAAAAAGGCGTATTGCGTTTTAAAAAGTTTTTAGGTGTTTCCTGAAAACAGTCTATTTTTACATACGTCCTTTTGAACTGACAGCGACGTTAGATATTCTTGACCCCCTGAAGTTGAAGTATTCCGACACTGACATTTACGAAATTTTCTTTTTTAAGTATCCCTAAAGCGGTAAATAGGGAAAAAGATGATTCTAGAAATGTTTTGAGCACTATTACATATTTACTTCTAAGGTTTGTTATTACAATCTCTACATACTTTTTTTCATATTCAAAGAGACTTAAACATAGTATTGGTCTTAAAAGATTTGTTTTAATAAAAAAAATTGCCTAGACACATTTCCGCACACATCTCTGTGTCAAAAAAATGTAGAATAGTATTGTAAAAATATCAAAATAAATAAGGTTTTAGCACTAGTATGTACATGTTTCTACGTAGACAATCTAAAGAGAATTTCTAAAAGGATTTGCTTTGTTCGCGAGTCTGCCGAGCGGAATGCGCCTACCTCGTAGAGAAACCTTTATATGTAAAAAAATAATATTTGTAAGGAAATCGTGACCTTTTTGGACTTGATTTACGAGTTCACTTCCTAGGGCTTAACCTGGTACCCAAATATTTATCTATGTTTATGAAGTTTTAAAGCAAAAGGTAGGAAAAGCAAAAAACTGAGCTACAAAAGCTATTTAATATATTGAAGATATTGAAGAGAGTTACGCAGTTTGTCTGCGATTTTAGCTTAATTTCAAATGTCTTCGTTTAAGATAAAAACCGGCCAAGTGCGAGTCGGACTCGCGCACGAAGGGTTCCGTACCAAAAAACGGCAAAAAAAAATACGTTTGTTGTATGGGAGCCCCCCTTAAATATTAATTTTATTCTGTTTTTAGTATTTTTTTGTTAGAGCGGCAACAAAAATACATCATCTGTGAAAATTTCAACTGTCTTCCTGTTGTCGTTATTAATATCGAGCATAAAACGGCAAAAAAATCACGTTTGTTGTATGGGAGCCCCCCTTAAATAATAATTTTATTCTGTTTTTAGTATTTGTTGTTATAGCGGCAACAGAAATACATCATCTGTGAAAGTTTCAACTTTCTAGCTATCACGGTTCATGAGATACAGCCTGGTGAAAGACAGACAGACAGACAGACAGACAGACAGACAGACGGATAGCGGAGTCTTAGTAATAGGGTCCCGTTTTTACCCTTTGGGTACGGAACCCTAAAAATGAGGTATAGAGCTTTTTTATGCTTCGGAAAGCTCGTTAAGACATTGGCCCAGCTGTATCATAGTCATGAAAACGTAGGAATTTTATTTTTTAGTTTAGTGCTTTTTTTTTGTTAAATATTATTATAATTTAATGCTTTTGCTTTTAATAATCCTTATAATAATCCTTAAATGATGAGTGAAAACAGTAATTTGCATACCTATGCATAATGCTACCTACTAATTAGTTGTTCAAAAACCAGTCAAAGTAAACCTTAAAAAAATGAGAAACATAAAAATGACATCTAAAACGCCATCTCAATGAGGAAAATCTTCGGAAATCCCAAGGAAAACAAGAAAAAAGCAATTGTCCCATACCCAGTGACGTTAATATTTCGTAGATTGCCTCTGATATTATTATAGGCGTCACAAAAACACAATATTTCGGCGGAATGTTACCGTAAGATTATGGGTGATCCGAGCCAGCACATGTGAAATGAAAAAAATCTCAGCCGCCGCTTTTTGGAATACGTAACATGATTTCGGCGTATCATTACTGGCACGTTGCGCGCTGTACGTATACGGACGCCACGACTTCGCGCGATTAGCAATTTTTAGAGCAATGAGCGGTTAACAAAATACTAAACCTGCTAAAACTTTATTCAAAGTGTGATGTAAAGTTTTATTAATAATACATTCTTATGCTTTCACCTGCGTTAAAATTTAACGTTGTTAGTAAGTTAAACAACTACGTGTTAGCTTAGACATTAGGTACATATATTTAGTACTGTCGTTTGTAAATTAACGTGTTAAAGTGTTGGCCACATCTGCGTAATGCCTAGATTAATGTTACCTATAAGCTACGCGTTAAGACGCAGGTGGAGCCGTAGCATTAGGAAAAACTGGACGTCAATAATATGCTTTTACATAAAATGACAATAAATCGATCAAATACCAACCTGACATAACATTATTAATAATTTTTTTTACTGTAACATACAGTTTAATTTTTGCCACCATTTTCATCTTCCTTTCCTATCTAAAGTGCAAATGATAACCTGTTAAAAATACTGAGGTGAGCGATAGTCGTTCGCCGATCCGCTGGCGAGTGATTTTCGAAGGTCGACACGCTCACCGTACTATTCGTAAATCGCGGCATCACAACGTATGGAAGTCGATCGCCGCGTCTCGCGCCGCCTTTCGCCGTTTCTCGTGGCCAGGCAGCCAGTCATAGCGTACCATATGTAAGCGTCGCGTTGGTTTTTAATACTGTGGTCGTGGTAAAAAGCTATGCATAAATAACAGACATTATTCAAATCGCATAAGGAACTTTGCGAAGATACGCTCAATCTTGTGTCAATTGTTGGCATGTTATCAGAAATTTCGTCTTTTGTTTTAACTAGCGGCCGCCCGCGACTTCGTCCGCGTGAAAAGTTATTTGCTAGCCTTCGGAAATAATACTTTTTTCAAGATGAAAACCCTATGTCCTTCTCTGTACCCCTGGCAACGCGTATGTAAAATTTCATGTTGATCGGTTCAGGGGGGCTACTCAAATGGCCACTTTTCTATTCGTTAACTATAAAATAAGCCATAAACTCCAAAATTACGTGACGTAGGCTTGTAAATTCCATACAATACAACATTGTCTATGATTTACATAAACTTGCGAACGTGTGACTTGATCATTTAATTGGTTATTTTTATAAGCTTTTAGTTAGCGAACGAATAGAAAAGTGGCCATTTGAGTGGGGGGAGGGCAGTAGTCAAGACGTGAAGACGTAACAAACAAACAAACGGTTTTTCGCATTTATAATACACACATCAACTTTATCTTATGTCACAATATTCTCACGTAATCTTTTTTGTATTTTGTGATCTTTTTTTCTTTTCTCAACCGCCTCTGTGGTCTAGTGGTTCGACCACCCGTGTAAGACGCAGGGGTCCCAGGGGGGTACAATTTGAACTCAGTTTGGTTGGTAGTAGGGCTTATTTCAAGTCCGCCTGGCTAGTTAACACCCTCTTACCTAAGTCTGACGCTATAACAACAATTTTAAAAAATGTTGTGTTCCGGCAGTTAGAGGTAAGATGGCCACTTCTTCAGTGATCAGGATTCTGGGAGTAGTACGCTTCCACCTTCGGCCTTATCGTCACTTAACATCAGGTGAGGTGAAGGCCAAGCACAATCCCGTTGTTCATAAATAAAAAGTATTTATGTGTCCTAGTATCAGTCAGAGTCAATCAAATGGACTATTTTAAGTGGAATAAATTCACGAACAGTATAAAAAAATTGCATTGATAAGGGAATGCCGTGAAGCTATAAAATTGAAATGAGTTCAAATAAATAACAATATGTTTTTGTAATAACTTCCATCGTAAGTTTAATCGATTTGTGATAAATACATTTTCAACACACTTGCTCGTAAATTGAGCCCTAATACGTCGCTTTTAGGGCCACAAACCGAGCTTAAACAAACACTGTACAATAATATATAGAACACTAGTGCGTTATAGAATTATCCCTACAAAGCTAAATTAGTACCGTACTGCAAGTTCTATGCGAGTTACCATGGCATTCCCAATTTAACCGGGTGGTAATACAGTAATTTTTATAGTGACAATAAAGAGGTTTCATGCCGCTGAAAATTCATACACATTTTTGGAATAAAAATAAATGTGTAAGTCCTTAATTAAGTCAAACAAATATTTATTATTATCAGATTATTAATAATTCATAATATTTTTACCGACTTCAAAAGGAGCTAGGTACTCAATTCGACCCGTTTTACATCGATTACTCGAAAACGGCTGAACCGATCGAAATGAGTAAAATTTTGAAATCGGTTCAGTACTTTTCAAGTAATCTTGAAAAAAGCACGAAAATAGTGTGCTTTTGTGTGAACTACCTCGATGAGCAGTCGTATAACTTCTTTTTTTACTTAGAATAATAACACCTAGAACGATAGTTCTCTACAAAGCGCACTGTCAAAAGTGAGGCAACTAAAACAGCCAAAATGGCTCCGTTTTCAGATTGTTATTCTACATTATTACCCAATCATACTGATTAAGTACAAAACAGGTTCAATTTTCCAACATTTATAAGACAAGTTACTATATTATTGGGTTTCAGTTACGATTAGTTAACGTAGGTACAAACAAGGGCGTCGCCAGCCCATGGCTCAGGAGGGGGGGGGGGGGGGCAAGTTAATATTAAAGAGTATGAGAAAAATATGAATTGTAGGTACAGTCAAGAGCACCTAGTGAATTTATTCAAGTTTTGAGATGGGGCAGGATTTAACAGAAAAGCAAGTCAATTGCACGGCCCTAGGACTTTGGTTATTTGCAGTTGGCTAAATTTTTAACCTCTAGGTCCCCCCTGGCGACGCCCTTGGGTACAAAGGATATAAATTTGAAAACTAAGCCATTCTGGCTTGGTATTAGTTGCCTCACTTTGCATACGAGAACACGGCTTCTAGGTGTTATTAATCTAAGTTTTTTTATGAACTGAATAAGATAATTATTTTTTTGTTGGAAAAGGGATATCTTTAGTGTAGTTCTTTAACCGACTTAAAAAGGAGGTGCTCAGTTTGACACGCATGTATGTATGTTTCTCCGCGATTAACTCACGTTTGGCTGAGCCGATTTTTCTACCCAAATAATATACCTATACTACCTACTACAAAAGGTACCTACACTAAAAATTAAAAAAATAAAAAAATCTTTAAATAAACAAAAAACCGACTTAAAAAAACCTACCTCTAAAAAGCAAGAAATAATATTCGTATTAATTAAAACACGTCTATTGAAGTCGGGTGTGACTTTAAGAATAAAAAAAGGAATTTGTACTCCAGCCCCACCCGACTTCAATAGACGTGTTTTTATTATTACGAATATTATTTCTTGCTTTTAAGAGGTAGGTTTTTTGAATTCGGTTTTTTGTTTATTAATGTTATAAAATAATTGCATTTTATCACTTAATATTATAATTTTGAAGTAGGCTGTGTGCTCAGTCACCCCTTTGTTCGTAAAATATTCTTGCATTAGGCGTGTGAGAAAAAACCTGGGCGCCTTTTCCCATAATTTTCATATTTTGTTTTTGTCGTATTTGTTGCTGTGTGGTAAATTACTTTGTTTTTCCTAACAAATGTGTTGAAAAACGTCGTATGAAACTCGTGAGCTCTTGCTTATTGCACACTTGGCTGAGTTACGCCCTCGCCTGCAGCTCGGGCTGGAATACACAGCCTCGTGTGCAATGAGCAACCTAAGCTAACTTGTCTCATAATGTACGAGTATTATTGTATTAAGACCACCGGTAACGATCAATTGCGATTGTCAATTTTTCCCCAATTGACGCCCATTGACGGAAAAATTGATCGTTTACGCGTGCAATTGAAGCGATTGTCAATTGCTCCAACAATGGCATTGACGGAAAAATTGACAATCGCAATTGATCGTTACCGGCGGGCTTTAATCACATTACATTAAAATACCAACATTATATAAAAATACCTATATTTAGATATTTTTATATCGCAATATCTTTAGCTGAAAGATTTTAAAATAAACGTTGGTTTTTTGAGTAAAATATGTGTCATGTCGTTTTTGGGAATTTAGTGCACTTTTGAACTATCAGAAAACCAGAAAGTCGTGAAAGATCGTTTCCCATTGTCAACTTTATACTCTTTTACAATTTATTGTGGCAACTGGATCTTTTGCAAGCAAATATCACAAAATTGACTTCCAGTGACCTCAATTAAGTTTTATAACAGATAGGTAGTGGAGGGCAACAGGTGACGATGTAAGGCAGCAAAATTAAATAAAAAAGTATAATTGTAGCCCTTGAAGAAGTTGTTCGTGATGATAAAAAAATGTTTGCTGTAATTTTTCTATACCTTTAATATAAGGGACCGGCTCATCGTATAACATGAAAAGCAGTGGTCCAAGAATGCTACCCTGGAACCCCTATCTTAATTGATACGAATAAGTTGGACATTTGTGGGTTTGGATTATTTGAGATTTGCTCCCATACAGCAGTTATGCATAACGATAAAGAAGTGTGCAAGGATCGTAGCAGGTGGCGATCCATAGTCTCTGCCTACCCCCATGGGAAACAGGCGTGAGTGTATATACATACATACGTACATATTTATTTAATCTCTTTTCTCTTTACAAAATGTAAGTTTGCTAATAATATAATATCCCCAAGAAATAATATTAGACATCATATTTATCAAAACTACAAAAAGTAGAAAGTCAATATAAATAATGTCAATAAGTATTTGAAATCCAATTTAATTATTTGATGATTGATATTATTTCCAAGTAATTATTAATTAATATTTAGCTAAGAGTTTTAATATTAATTGGTGATTAAATTAGGTAACAGATCTACTATTTTAGGAACAAATATTATTTATTAGGTCACTGAAAATGCATTATCTGCTGTGTGGGAGCACCCTGATTTAAATTATATTTTGAGATTTATCGTACGACGAAAATTCAATCTTTTAATGGTTTTGACCAGCTACTTTTCATTTAATGCAAGCTTATGAAAAAAAGCAATTAACAATTATATAAAGATAAATTCTTATAGAAGGGTCTGTAAACGAAATGTCAATGTCATTCATGTGGCAACACTGTTGCCTGCTCTGTGGTTCGCCTCTCGCTATTCGCCTGTTCTGTAAGCCTGCTCGTACCTAATTCACTGAAATTAAAATCGTTGTTAATCTACATAATATCTTCTTATTTTTCGCCCTAACCCATCAGGTTATGGGCCCATCAGGTTACTGCAGAGCAAAATTACAGCGTTTATTAGTATATTTTTGTTTATACGACATTTTCGAAAAGCCGAATTCCAAAATTGGTAGTCAGAGCTCTCTTTGAGATACAATGTTATCATTATTTTATGTAAATATCTTTTTTTTATATTTTCATAGGGCAGATAAAACCAAATAAGCTTACGATTGCAACTGGGAATAATAATGAAACAGCCACCACAATGTTCAGATCTGGCCTAGTTTTACTTGGAAACTGAGCTGTTGCAAACGAGAGAGTCCGTCTGGTAGTTCAATTTCCGGATAAGACAGAAAACCTATTAATAATGCTGTGTTGGTACACAGCATTATTAATAGGTTAAATGCCTAATAAATATTTAAAGGTTAAAAAAACATGATAAATAAAGTCAACAATGGCTGATTGCACATAGAGAAAGGAGAAAAAAAAACCGGCCAAGTGCGTGTCGGGCCACGCGCCATAGGGTTCCGTAGTTATCTTATACCATACCATATTTAATACCACCTATTTTTTTTCGTCTGCAAAAATAACTTTGTTTTTCACAATGTTGGTATGAATGACAAAGTTATATTTGCGGTTTTGGAAAATGTGCTATATCTCGAAAACTAATTACTATATCTCGTTCAAACCAATTTTGGTTGAAAGTGTTTATTAAGATCTACAGCATATATTTTTTTTAGATTTTTCACTCTCTTATTTCAAAAGTTAAAGGGGGGGGGACACACATTTTACCACTTTGGCGGTGAATATCTTTCAAACGGTCGACTTTGAGAAAAAGTTGTCTTAGGAACCTCAATGTCATTTTTAAAGACCTATCTATAGATACCCAACACGTGTTGGTTTGAAGAAAAAATTTTTTTTCAGTTTCAGTTCCATGTATGGGGAGCCCCCCCTTAATCTTTTATTTTTCTATTTTTGTATTAAATTCGTTAAGCGGTTAACAGAATACATCTACCTACCAAGTTTCAACTGTGTAGTCTTAATAATTTCGGAATAAAGTGGCTGTGACATACGGACAGACAGACAGACAGACAGACAGACAGACAGACAGACAGACAGACAGACATGACGAATCTATAAGGGTTCCGTTTTTTGCCATTTTGGCTACGGAACCCTAAAAAGAAAAAATTTGCTGCTGCTGCGTAACTAAAACGCATAATGTGAAGCTGCTCATAGAGTTAAAGTTTATCTTGCTAAGTAACTTTGTGTTCAAAGTTTTCATCCAAACTTTGAAAACTGCACGCCAATAAACTTTGAGAACTAAATTCGCTATTTGTAGGTATTTGGTGCAAATAGGTGACACAATAGCTAAGGCACTACTACTATTACTACTTAATTATCGTTGTGTGTATCACAACACAACAGTAGTTATTAAATACCTCTTGCTAAAACTGGGACATTTATATTACAATAATTATATTATTTATATTATTAGTTTTATGAAGTTCTTGTAGTAAATCACGTTACTTAACATTAAATAGGTATACTTACTTAAGTCTAAAAGAAGGTTACCCATTTCTGACCTTTCAAAATGTTGATTTTATTATTGTTTAGAGAGATATAAAATAAAAATCGGTAATGCAGAAATCGAGAAAATTAATAATAAAGATTAGCAATAATTAGGTACCTAAAACTAGAATATGTTCATATTATCATTTTATATTTTTCTGACTGCTAAATTAAAATTCAACAAATACTAGTGTTCTACGGTCATAGAAACTATTCAAATTAGTATAATTTTATTATCATTATAAATCCGGATAACAATAGAAATACTGGATCTCATTTTCCGGGCCTTCAAGTGTTAGAAAAAGCTATTTAACACGTGTATGGGAACCACGCGGTAATTAAACTGTATCCAAGCAAACAACCAAGTATGGAGAATGTGTAACAAATCACAAGCCACTCATAGGCACACTTTTTATACATCTTAAAATGCGTGCGTCATACAAAATTTTAAATAAAATAAAAAACAATGTCGATTATCTTTTTTAACTCAATATCAAACACCCCCATCAATAAATATTGCAAGCACATAATCACCTACAATTTAATGACGATAATACATCACAAGCAAAATATCGGATGACGAGACATATTCCAATATGTCCCTCCACAGAGACTGCGATCAAATTCCCTTACCCTTTTTCCTTTCTAAGGAAATGAAGCCTTATCTAGACAGAATAAGATTGTTATTCCCTTCGTAACAAATTAACAGACTGATTGATTGGTTGTAACAAAGAGACGGGAACATACATAATATCCTTTGGCTTTAATTATTTACTCCTTTTGTGTATGTAATGAAAGGATTCACACGTTGTTTGAAAGATTAGATGATTAAATGCATAGTACTTATACACTTTGATGTTCATTTCCGTATTTTTGTTTACCATTTATTAAATTAATAAAGACGATATGAAAATCCTAGCAAAATTATTTTCATGTAATGTTGCCAAGACTACCATATGACTCGCACTGTCAAAAAGTTATCAGACCTCATGTAGAGCCAAGCTTCTAACTCTACGCGCCCTAACTCTAATCTAACTCTAATGGAAAAATGTATTCACTGTTCATTAGTTTACTGTTCTTCTTCTTCTAATCGAATGAGGATTAATGGCCACCTCTGGTGTTAGAGTTTATCAAGCCGCCTGAAAGGCCTCTAACTTGGCTTAACGACTGTTATCAGATGACAACAGCCGGGACCGACGAATTAACGTGCCCTCCGAAGCACGGAAGCGCTCAGTTATAATGCCACTTTAACGGTCACCCATCCGACACCTGACCGGACCGAGCGTTGCTTAACAAACATGATCGAGTACGATCAGTCTGTCAAGTTCTGCCATGAGCGCTTCCTTTACTGTTATACTTACAATAGTTCTTGTAGTTACAAAGTGAGAGGTAAAAAAATCAGATCAGCCAAAGTCTGAATCTATTTGTCAACATCATAAATGTAACGATGTTATATTGATCTAAATGCAAAAGTTGCTTCTAATAACGACTCTGACTATGGTATGTTTATTTTAATTCCCTTTATTAAATACGTAATCTGCCTGGACCCGTGGCTATTTGTATCTAAATTTCCCCAGGGACGCTTTAGCGTCGTCAGAATGTATTTCGGTTTTTCCGAATTGGAAATTTCCGGTCTCCATAACGTTTTTGCCGAACCGGCTCGCGCCCAAACCGAATATGTAAAAACAACACTTTTTATTATAAAATACAGCTACCAGATTGAAATGTTATAGTGCATACAAATGGCAGATGAAAAGTAAAATGAACAAGCAGGCACATATAAATAACGTACTATCGGTATTTAGTGTTTTACTAACTAGCGTACTTGTGTAAATACGTCTATTTTGGTTCCTAAAAAGGTAAAAGGAACTCTTATAAAATCAACTTCGTCTTCCAAAAAACTCTTATAATAAGAATCACATGAAGTCGTCAAGTTGAATTAATAAATGAAAAGCCACGAAAATGTCATTTTCATTAAGTATTCACATAATCCTTAAATATTTAGTACCTATGGAATACTCAGTCCATGAGACAGACTCGGACTTCTAGGTTTTTCACTTTAATTGATGTTTCATTGTGTCATGATTGTGTCTAATAATGTGAATGTCAGAATTCCAAAGACTTTCTCAATAGGCTGCAATACGGTAATTATCAGCTGTATAATAAATGAGTGTATTTTGCTCGTAAATTTTCATGTAAAACTTAACCAAAATGGCTAAAATAAATCTCTTGTGTCTGCATAGATTGATTTGTCGAACTCTGTGATCAAGAAGTGGCTTGTACACTAATTTTCTTGGTGTCCACCATCTCTAAGGTCCCGAGAAAAACTTTTATATTATCTCTGATGTATCTAAGCATGTTTGTGGTACCATTTGTTGTCTCCGAATTCCATATTACACAAATATCAGACAACATTGCTCTAATTGTCGTGGGTAATGTTGTCCAATATTTAACTTCCATTTACTTATTATTTTATTGTTTTTTTATGCACAACGGGATTGTGTTTGGCCTTCATCTCACCTGATGTTAAGTGACGATAAGGCCGAAGGTGGAAGCTCACTACACCCGGAATTCTCAACACTATAGAACTGGCTATCTTACCTCTAACTGCCGGAAGACAACCATTTTTAAATTGATGTTATGGCGTCAGACTTAGGTAAGATGGTTTCTTTATGTTTCAATTGAAAGACGGGAAAAACTATAATTTAAGATCAAAGATATCTTAAGAAACCTTTCCAAACGTTTTATATTAACCTCAACAATGAGATAAAGGACAAAGGCGGAACTTTTAGTTCAAACGCAGACCAGATAATAATGGAACTACTTAATCAGACCAACTCCTACAAACTCTGACCCATTTCCTTACTCAATTCAAACACCCACTCCAGTAATTGCAATCAGAGTAATTTTCGTTTCATTTGAAACTAAGCTTGTAGATTAAGTAGAGATAAAATTAGTTGTAGACGGCAAATATAAAAGATACAAAAAGTTTTACAAATTATTAAGGACAGTTTTCGGAATCTTGTATTTTTTAATTTTCACTTGGTATTTTAGAAAAACCGCAGAAAAAAATACTATTCTTTGTTCTTTTGTACTAACAGTTGTTTTCCAATTATTATTTTACCCATTGAAAGAAACAGTTTTTAGTAGTACTGAGTCGTATTCAATAGTTCAACAAAAACTGACTAACTTGATTTTGTAATTCGTAATTTATTATTTCACGTTGCTCGATTCGGAGTTTAGTTTTGGTATTAAGGTGTGACCTACCTACCCATTAAAAACAACAAGCAATATGAAAGCTATCCCAGCAGAACTATTTGATACAGAAAAGAATATCACAAACATCAAACTTTTCTCATCATTCGATACAAAAGCACTGAACCTTAAATAATTTATAAGCACCGAAATCAAAGGGAAATCATTCGACCTACATATTACATATAAATAATTAACGACCCTGAACGAAACTCGCAGTAACCCATACATTCGCATTTTTGATCCGAACAACAAAATTTAATTACATTCCCGATCAAAGACAGCGGGCGGAATGTCCAATATTATACACAGTGAACGTGTCAAGCGAAAATGGTTTATTATTTACTCAACGAATCGAATTTATCGAGGCATCGCGCCATCGTTATCCAGACGAAAATCCAATACGAAATTTTTAATTAACGGCTAAATGAAAAAACGATCCTTGTGCCGTTCGCGCACAAATAAAAAATTATCGAGTGAAATCGAATTATTTGGACATAGGCGATTTTATGTCAAAGCGGCGTTTTAAAATAAATAGATGGTTTTTCAACTAGGGAATTAAATTCATTGCTACGAGTATGTTTGAAAAATGATGAAGCAACTTTAGCCCAATTTGGGTTGCAGTTTTTTATCGAAACCAATCCAAAAGTATTAACTAAGTACTTAGTTTCTGATGTTATAATGAAATTGGAACCAATTTTTTTTTTTGTTACCAATTACTTGTTGTATGGTCTGTGCCTACACATAATATACAGGAATATTTGTAAAACACCAACAATCTGACAGAGTAGATTACTACATCATAAACAATAACGTTTGTTACGACTTTTCCGAAAAAAGACAAAAAAAATACTTTCCACACAAACGTCAAACAGCTGATCGAGTTTTCAATGAAAAGTCGTTTTTTTGTGTTTTTCGCAAAGTCGTAAAACAAAATTTGTTTTTTATGATGTTAGTAAACCACTCCTGCAAAGTTATTTTACAAATAACTTGTATATTTTGATGAAACATTTCAAGACTAAAAGTTTTTTTCAAGACTAAACAATGGCAATGGATTTATCAATTTTGTTTTAAAATACGGTTCAATTTAAAACTAATAATAACACTATATTTATAACGTGTTTATGTATAAGAACAATATTGAAACATTAGTATGATTAACTTTACAGCAACTCAATCAAAACACTAACTCCCCTAAGAAAAACTTTTTAATTATAGGTTTTCTTGTGCAAGGAGGCGACTGCAAGGAGGCGACCAGGAGACGTGTTAATAAAAGATCTGACTGCGATTAATGACTGATTTATTATGCACTACATGTGCTTTTATATGAGGAGAGATGCGTGTGTGCATATAAGTTAGTACACACACTACACCTCCCCCCTAAAAGAAAAAAAATACATTTGGTTATTTTTTTCAATATTATAACTAAAATATATAAAAATACACCTTACCAACTAATAATGTTAGGAAAATTCACAAAAACATAAAAATGTCAATTGAATATTTTAATTTTACCAAAATGTTTTAGTACTTTAAACCAAATATGACTGTCATGAAAACGATATAATCACGATTCATAATACTTAAGTAATCCAATTTTACAAAAGAAAAAGTTTCACTGAACTTACTTTTAAACCGGTCATGCAATAACGTCGTTTCACTATCTCATCTAAAACCCATTGCTTTACCCAATGTTTACCTTCATATGTTGCCGCTAAGAAATTTTCTCGACAATGAAAATAAAATATGAGAGATACGATTTCCCTGCGAGCCACCCGCCCCATGCTGGGGTTTTTTATTGCCCTACATTTTGAGAATAAAGTGTTTGTTTAGCCTCCTACGTTTTTAGGAAACTGATCATTTTCTAGTAAATTTATTAACAAGGTGGACAGAAATTGGATGTTACGTTTTTCGGTTTCTCTACGAAGTCTTTCAGACAGTTAATTGAGTCTTTCATTCTCATCATAAACAATTAGGTAGCTACTTCGGGCGAAAACTGACAAGCGAGCACCCGTGTACTTTCTGGCTTAGTACATCGATCGCGTGTACCTTCTTTAGAACTAATAAGTACATCGATATTTCGTACTCCGAGATTAACTATCGGAGTCTTAAAGTATAGGTACAGTATGTATCGGTAAGTGATTGCAGCAATTTAAAAAAACATTCAAGTGCAAATTTGGTGGTACTTATTTAAGTACCACCAATTTTTTACGGAACCCTCTATATTTAAAGAATATATTTTATGGTTATCACATTTTTCCCTGTACATCAAAAACTCATATGTCGACACTCTCAAAAGAGTGTCGAAATATGATTTTTTATGGCAGAAACGGCCATCCCTTTTTTTACGTAAACTTGTTATTTCATTGTTTCTTCATTTTAATATCCATGTTTTTTTCGAAATGAATGTTTTTGTTAATCAATTTAACTTAATTGTTTGTAACGTAAACTTAAATGTTTGATTTTTTCACAGCTTCAAGGGACCATAGGCTTGAGTCTATTATGGTCCCTTGTCTATGGTCCTATGACTTTAATTTCAAATCAATACTCTACGCCAAGAAGCTTATACCCACAATGGAGATTGCACGCCTAGTATCATAGTGAAGATTGAAAAAAGACTCCTTAGTGACGTCACGGCTTATTGCTATCTCTTTCTTTTCGTTTTACAATACGTTTTCGTTTCTCACGAACGAACGAACGACGAACAACGAACACGTATTGTAACACTAAAGAAAGAGGTTGCAATAAGCCGTCACGTCACTCAAGGACATTTTTTCTATCTTCACTATGACACTGGCCGTGCAATCTCCATTAGAGGGAGGTATAAGCTTCTTGCTCTACGTGTTCCTGAGATAAAGGGTTTTGACACACCGTCGGACAGGCATAGAGACAATTTATGATTTAATTACAAATGTATAGTTTTCAGATTTTTCCCTGTACTCTAGACGATATAACTTGCAAAATTTCATAGTTCTAGGTCAACGGGAAGTACCCTATGTATTTTGATTCCCTTGAGAGTGTCGAAATATGCGTTATTTGCGACATAAACGGCCGTATATTTTTTTACTTAAACTTAGTAGTTTGATTTTTTCACAGCTTCAAGGGACCGTAGATTTGAGTATATGTGGTTTTAATTTCAACTCGATAACTCCACGCATTCCTGAGATAAAGGGTCTTGACAGACAGACGGTGAACAAAGTGATCCTATAAGGGTTCCGTTTTTTCCTTTTGAGGTACGGAACCCTAAAAATAAAGTGTTTTTCAGTGTTTAGGTACCTCTCTTTGCAATTCATTGCATCACAGATAGCATTATCACGAAGTGTAGTTTCACGCAACCGGTGTGTAGCATCGAGTGCGCGCTACGACGCTACGCGCTACGTAACTTTCGTAGTACGCGCTGTGCTACGAAGACGATACGGACAAGTACGGATGCGCATTTTCCGTGTCAGTCTATTTATGGAGTTATTATTTTTATATTATTGATACCATAACGTGAGAAAATTTTCAAATAGCTTCTTTAATTTCTTTTTATTTCTTACCTATAATGGTCAAAACAATACCTACAAAACATGCAATTTTTTTTCTTTAAAATATTTTTAGACGAAAATCTATGAAGCTGTTTCCTTCGAATAGTTAGATTATACCATTATACTTAATAATAACCTACATAATTATTAGCTGAGCACTACAATCCAAATTAAGTACCTAATGCTACCAATAACCTACTTCTTTCAATTCCCTCAAACCCTTTAGAACAAAAATGGCAGTGTTATCTGAATAAATGATTTTCTTTATGTAAATACGGAGACGGATCTGCATGCAAGGTGGCGCCCTCTCGAACGATGTTCAACTTACTTGTTTTATTTTTTCTATTCAATATTCTGTTTGTCGAAGTTCGAGATGAAAGCAATGGTTTGGAAGCAAAACAGATGAGAGTTTTTTGTGTAATAGACGAGTATATTTTACTATGGGGGAGGGTGTAAAGAGGTTGTAAATTGGTACGGAAAAGTTTGGACTTCTACATCTTTCACTATTAGTTCCGCGTCGTTGGAATCGTTAACTATTTTTGTGTATCAGGGTCCTTTATTATAAAAAGTGGACTAGCATGGACTTTGTTTCAGATCCTACTACAAACTTTCATGTTTTAACATCCGTAAATGTTCAAATTTGTGAATAAAGAAATATTGTAGCTTACTTCCGCAAAAAATATAGGCGCCCGCCCGCCTTCATAAAATCTTTTGGGTTGGTTTATGTACGCACGATCTAACTCCTGAGGATGCTCCGGGTTGGAGCGAAACACGTGTAGAGTAGCCTAATTGGTGAAGGTGCAAGGTGTGTGTATTGTGCAGTGATATTTTGTCATGTGCATGTGCATTTTTTTGCAGGCGGGCGGGCGGTGCATCTTGCATATATTTTTTGCGGAAATTATTATTTTTTTACAACTACTTGTGTATCAGGGTCTTTATTATTATAAAACCAGCGGACTTTGTTTCTGGACCTACAAACTTTCATGTTTTAACATTCATAAATGTTCAAAATCCTATTTCATTACTTCCAGGTGTCAACACGTACCGGCATCGTGTCTCACTACGTCAAGCTGCAGATAGTGGTTCCAGAGGCGTTCATCCTTGGTTCTGGAGAGCACCACGTGGATCTAGGCAGCGTAATACACCTCATATGTATCGTGGAGAAGGTATGTTAGAGCGCGTCTGTTTTGTAGGACCGATTATCGGATATAGAACATAATAATTAATAATTTCAATATCTGCACCTCCTCCGAACAATCGGTCCTACAATAGACAAAGTCTTTGATCCAACGATCGGAAAATCGCTTCTGTAGATTTGTATGCACAAACATTTTTGTTAAAACAAAACCTTTGATAAATCATGACCTGCGTTGTCGACTATTCAACAATCAGAGACATATCTGATATGATAAAAAGAAAACAAATTTCTCTTTGCATAGCACACGTTTCATTTCAATAAAGTAAAAAAAGAATCAAAAAAGAGGAAAATTTTAAAATATCTAAACTCCGCCACAAAAGTTTCAATTTTTCTGTATCTGATGAGAAAACTTTGCCTAGCCCTACACCATTCGATTTTCTTTCCAATTAAATGACTTCTGTAAAAGAAACTCTAACTTAATCTCTCCTAAATGTTCCTTTAAACGTTTTAAGCTCTATAAGCCCCGTTGCTCAACAATGCCAGCCTTGTATCGTTCCCGGAAAAATAAGTTTAATTGTAAGCACGCCTTAGAATTCCAAGTGCTATGGCAGCGTTCCAAATAGCGTTTACATAATCAACAAGTCAGCTTAAGGCTATTAAGGTTTATGTAATTATTGAGACTAAATTACCAAGAATTATGGAATGTTTTTGGAACTTTTAAGTGAAACCTTTTTGGTAATTTTTAGACGGTGAAAGAACTGATTAATTTATTCAGATAAAATCACTCAAGTTACCCAATTTACTTTGCCAGTGATATGAATATCAATTATTTGAAATAAAATACTGTAATGCTTAAGTATGCTTAGGAGCGTTGATTCGTCACGTAATTTCATACAAACTTTCAAGTTAAATGAATGAACCGATTTGAATGAAACTTCGTATACATAAGAAGAATACATTGGTCAAAGTTAGATATTTAATTGAAAACATTTTTGATAAATTTACAGTTTAATTAGACCGATTTTAAATTTTGCATAGAAAATATAAATTTCGAATATCATTTTTATAATACACTGGTCTGCAAAAGTAAGTACCTACTACAGAGGCCTATTTTCATACAAACGAGGTAACTTTGATGCTTTGGTTCTCCGTCCAGGATTAAACGGGGTGTGATTTGATAATGGCCATTCAAAGAGTAAATGGAGGAGGCCCAGATCGCTAAAGAAACCCAACGGATTAGAATCCGTTGGGTTTCAAAGCATGGCATCAAAGTTACCTCGTTTGTATGAAAATAGGCCTCTGTAGTACTTACTTTTGCAGGCCAGTGTAATAAGACATTTCAAAAATGTTCTTAACTCACATTTAAGACCTATGTATCCTGTATTAAGCGTATGAAGTTTAATTAAAATCGGTTCATTTATTTCGAAAAATAAGGACTTGAAAGTTTATATGAAATGTCGTGACGAATCCACGCTCTTAGGGCGTCCATACATTAAAGCTTAATCATGCACTGCAAGCATTAGTCCGTCAGAAAACCAGTAATCTATATTCCCGCGCCGTGTACCCGCGGCGGGATCCCTCGTAACGTAGCGGACGCCCTTAAGCCTCATTATTTCTTATAATTTCAGAGTCCGACCCCACCTCAATACGTGTTCTGGTACCACAATGACCGCATGATCAACTACGACGCGACTCGCGGGGGGATCACCGTGGAGACGGAGCCGGGTGCGCGCACGCAGTCGCGGCTTACGGTGCGCGGCGCGACGCTCAAAGACTCCGGCAATTACACCTGCAGCGCGAGCAATACTGAGCCAGCTTCTATTCATGTCTTCGTTTCGGAGGGCAGTAAGTATCTAGAAAACCCAACACCCGTCAACCTATCGAGTCGTACCTGTCGTCGAGACGGAGCCGGGCGCGCGCACGCAGTCGCGGCGCGGCGTGACGCTCAAAGACTCCGGCAATGAGGATCAGTAGGTACTAGGTCGACAAATCAACTCAAAACCAACATTAATGTGTTCCACTAAGCTTTTTCATCAATATAGTTTTTAAATTATCGGAATCGGTCCATCCGTTGCGATTTTATAACACATTTTATAAAGCAAATATTTATCGACGGCGGGCTGATTATCTAATTAGAAACCACCTAGCGACCGGTTGCAGTTCATAGGTGATAGTGATCCATTGCGTCTTCTTTTTGGATTAAAAAAAACATACCAAAGAAAAGTAGCAATGTATGTGGAATGAAACCGGTCGCTAAATAGTTTCTTTTTAGATAATCAGGGTGCGGGCTTCACGGGCGGCCGGTGCGTGTGACTGATCTCTTCCGCGGCACTCGAAGTTTATATGGCCCGCGCCGCATTATGGGGGCCAGCGTCCTAAGTTATTAAGATAGAGAAATGAAAATGGCACCAAAAGATGCGTTACTATAAAACCTACAATACTGCAAAAAAAATATACAGGTTGTCCCAAAACTTTGCCACACAGAGGGAAAGTACCTTAAATATTGAAGATAGGAAATTTTACTGAAAGAAGACTTCATTTTAATTTTTAAAATAATTCGAACTGCATTCAAAGATTTTTGAAAAATCGCATGCCAAGAATCGAACCCACCAAATTAGAAAAAAAAACAAATCTTTTATTTTTGCGATACCGATCGAAAGGGTTGCTCATTAATTATGATTGTTTTTTGTAACACAGCATCAGTCTGTGATTTACATGTTTGCGACATGTGATTTAATCGTCTATTGCTCATATTTACCCTTTAAAAGTAGGTAAGCGTAGCGTACAAGCTTGGATATTTACTGGATATTTACTTCAGCTTCAAGTTCATATTCAGACTTTTTGGGCTTCCCCCAAAATCTTGTACTAAATTTCACTTCTTATTTCACTTGAAGAGTTGGAAGTTCTGGAACCTACATCTCCTAAGTCACAGACCCATCTTTTTTGGTAGACGAGCTCTCGAAGAACTAGTTTTCCATAAAGCTGCAAATAATAGACAAGATGGCGCCACGGTCAGGGTGTCGACTGCTAATATCAACATCATAATCGTTTCAGTTTTGGGTTTATGAAACAAGAACTGTGTGTGAAAAAACATGACTAGAATGCGTTTCATCGGTTATTACCTATGGCGTTATGTTGGTACCCCGGAAATTTATTCAATGTTGAACCTTATTCCATCGCAATAAAAATAAATTTCCAGGGGTACCAACATAATGCCATAGGTGCATGTAACCGATGAAACGCACTTTACACAAAAACAATGGGGAAGGCTGGTCAGCTGGTCTGACTGTCAAAATAGCGCTGCGTACGCGTGTTCCACGAGAACTATCAAAACAAAGGACTTTTACTTTAAAAATCGTTTTTATAGCTTTAAAATAATCAAATTCTGTGTAATAAGCTGTAAAGATGTTGGCACTTACAAATTTCCGATAAAACTGGATATTTAAAAAAAAAATTGTAAGAATAAAAACGTCTTAAAATTTGGCTTTCAATACCGGCACTTGCATTGTAGAATAGTCTTTTATGTCCATTTTGGGTCAATGGGTCTTTTTCGGTAAAAAAATACCACAAAATAAATACCTATTTTCCCATACAGTTTATTCTGAACGTCTACTGTCTTAGGAGCGTACGCAGCGACATCTACAATTAGCTTTGCGTTGCCATCCCTATTGAAACACTATCATGACGTTAGAATCGACACCCAGCTGCAATCTTTTGCCATCGTATTTCAATGCAACTGTTTTACAGGTAATAAAATGGCGGCGATCCTGCGGCGGAACACGAGCGCCATCCACGGGATCACATCCAGCGCCACCTGCCTGCTGCTCTTCGCGTCCGTAGTGATGCACTTCGGTCTGCGATGACGGTGGGGCTGGGAAATTGGCGGCTAGACTAAGATGGCGCTGTGAACGGCGGGAAACGGTTTGAATTTAGAACGCACATACCTGGCGATAACAACCCTAGAGCACGGTAATGTTATCTCTTTACAGTATTCTTACTCGATCCTGTCGACAAAAGACGATCGTAATAAATAAAAACTAAATACAATAAATAAAGATTGCATACTCTCAGCTATGCTACCTCTACAGATTTTTCTTCTGTAACTTTAGGGTGCATCGCGCATCCACTAGCGCTGCCAATTAAGAAAAAAATCATTACAACGAAATAACTAGGTTAAATAAAATTCTGAAAAATATAAAAACTAGTATTTGCTATCAACTATTTTTGTATGCGTTATTTTTTTTGTTAAAATGTGTTCGCGTAGTTAAAATCTGGATTAACGCCCAAAGTGGCCACTTTAGGCGTTAATCCAGGTTGTGACTACACAAACATATTTAAACCAGAAAAAAAACGCACACAAAAATAGATTATAACTAATACTAGTTTTATATTTTTCAGAATTTTATTAAACACAGTAATTTGGTTGTAATGATTTTTTCTTCAGTGGCGGCTCTAGTGGAGGCTCTGTGGGCCCTTAAACATTGATCACAAAATAGGGCACACAAAACCACCGTTCGTTCGTCACTGCGGCGCATTCGCGATTGTTAGGTATGTGTACCGAGTGCAGACCGTACTCAAAGCGTGTAGGTTTGGTTCGCAGTTAGATTACTGAAAAATATCATTACCGTGCCTAGAGTATCTTCATCCTGAGACAATCAATACTATTAAAATTATAGTGATCTGAATAAATGCTATTATGAAGTATTCGCCGTTCACAAAAGCGTACAGTTTAGTTTTCCTTGTTTCATAAACTATAAGTTTATTGAACTGTTATATAAGTTGATTCTATTAGATAAAATGAAAATTTGTAATAACATAGTATACTTGGAAACTATAAAAGTACCTTTAGGTGTATTAAATAAGGTCAATCTATGCAGTGTTAGGGTAATAATGGAATTTAATAGTTATTGTTTTCATTGGTATAAGTAATTATTAATAAATTAATAATGTGTCACTCTAATCATAGCTCTGCAGGTTTAAGTGCTCTTGAATACAATCCCCCGATCAAGAATCTTATATTCATATTCTTTGCCCCCGATCGACCGACATTGGTATAATGCGACGCCAGCGCCAATTTAAGCCTGATGTGCGTTCATTAAGTGAACTAATCAATTAGTACGGTTTTGTCAACATTGAAATTGAATAAAATTGGTATTGAGATTCACTTGGGGGTTTTTTGGCGCCATTTTGTCGAGTTCGGTTCGGTGTCTATTTTAATTATTTGCAAATTGATTCATAGTAGATATTGTGTCTTAAAATTGGTGCAGTTTTGTGGTAGACACTTGGTCTACGCAACTGAACAATATGTGGGATAATTGAAATAGACGCGATGTTGGTTGTGTGAAGCTGAGACTTTTAGTGTAGTGGTGGCTACCTCGGCAGAACTTACCAGGTAAACTGTCTAGATATACTTGGTGTCAAATGCTCCAAGCAGCATTGGAATGCAATGCACCCGCATTCTAATGTAAACTGAAACAAATACAGCTACCACTGATCTATTCAACACTAGACACTGGCAAAAATTACTCCCTCTTTTAGGGAGTAATTTTTGCCAGTGTCTGAGAGTAGATTGCCAAACTAAAAATAAGAAGAAGAAGAGATTCACTTGGAATTAATATTGCATTCAAGACTAAGCCAGCAGATTTTAATGAATAGTAGTTACAGAAATTCAGCAGCCTGTTGTACCCCTAGCACGAACAGCTATCGAAAAAAAAACGCACGTAAAAGTACTCGATAGAGTATTGTCTATGAGAAATTTCATTTCGCTTTACGGCGATAGATGGCGCTGTACAAATTCGTCATACAAAATTACTCTATAGAATGTTTTTACGCCCGTTACTTATTTCGTTGATATTCGATACTGTCCAAGTTATGGCATAATACATGTGTAAATACTTAGGTCACTTTCTAATTCTAATACTGGTTTTTAATTTTCTAACTGGGTAATGTAAAATTCCTCCAGCTTATAAAAATAACACATCATAAAAAGCTGAGAAATCGTTTTTAGTCGAATACATAAAACACATAACGTAATTATTATAATTTCATCAATATAAAAAAATAAATAAAAAGAAGGTATTCATCGTACCCATTTACGATATTTTCATTTTACGAATGCTGTTTCGAAATAAGTCAATTAAATAATATACGTATACTTCGTTACTATAAATAAACTAACTAAAACTATAATCACTTTCTGAAAAAAACAATGAGAATTATATTATTATGAAATATTTTATTATGAAAATGTGACTTCCTCGGTTATCTTAATGCTTATTCATTTGGGCCTGAGAAAAATAAATAAATTATTAAATTATTTAAAAATAAATTCAGACACCTTCACGAGAAATACGTTTTAGGCTCAAGTGAATAGTGAAAGTTTTAAAACTTAATTAAGTATAATGGCCGTTTGATAAAGTAAACATAAGAAAACATTACCTTTAACATTATCAAATTGTTATAAAAGTAGACAAAGTTTTCTTTAAATAAATTGTTATTGTTATTATTTATAACTCGAATTATAAATTCAGCAATAGTTTTATGCTGTATTAAATGCTACGTTTTAGTTTATTGTTGTACATATAAATTAAATTAGATAAAATTAGTTTTAAGCGCGTATAGGCGGTTATACGATGTAATCTGATAATTTACATTCAAAGGAATTAACTTTAGAAATTGTATATACAATTATTAATTTAATCATCATAAAGTACTTACTTGTGGGTATCCTTCCTGATCACGCTGCCTAAAAAGCAAAAAGACTATGAGGGCAAAATGACCAAAATGCAGAATAACTAAAACGCAAAATGACTAAAATGCAGAATGACTAGAGTGCAAAATGACTAAAATGGAGAACTAAATAACTTCTTTTCAGAATGCCGTAAACAATAAGTTCAAATGGAAAGTAATTGTTTGATTAAAAATCTTGGAACATACGTATGTATTTCAAACAGACATAAAAGTTTAAACCAGGATAATTTGAGACTGAGACGTTTTGCAATTTAGACCTTTTTATTTTTAATGATTAGGCAAACTACTGTTTAGTAATTCTGCGTCTTAGACAATTTACTTAGTACACATATTGCTCTTGAGACATGAATTTTAGGCATTTTGCTTCGTAGACATTTTGATTTTTAGGCAGCGTGATCAGGAAGGGTGGGTATTAATTAAGGAGATATGACTCTTAATTGAATACGAAAGAGATGTTTTTGTTTAACCATGATCCAAGAAAACAAGATGGGCATTCCGAGAGTGACTATTTCTGTCACACTCATTATAGTGCGAATCACGAAAGATGACCACAAATGGCGCTCATCTTCGCATCATAACTCATGAAGAAAAGACTTAAGACAAAATAATATTTCTTAAACATAAAGATATATTTATTATATTATATTTTATGAAATAATATTTTGTCTTAAGTCTATGCTTCATGAGTTATGATGCGTACATGGGCGCAATTTGTGGTCATCTTTCGTGATTCGAACTATACAAAATTATAGTGCAATTTTTAAGGCCTTGGCCTTAAAAATTTGCCGCTGTGTGGCTTGCCACACAACGGGCGTGGCGTGACGGGACGGGACGGCGACGCGACGCTGAGCAGTTGTAATGTACTAGATACTATGGACGACGTCACACAGGCCAGCGTGGCGCGACGTGTCGCGTCCCGTCGCGCCACGCCGCCGTCACGCCGAGCGTGAATACAGATCGGAAGCGTAGCGGGGCGGAACGTAGGCGAGATCACGCTCGCAGTGTGAACTCTACCATCGCGCCGGCTCTCCCGTCACGCCGCGCCCCGTCGCACCACGCCCGCTGTGTGGCTTGAGCTTTATTATGATTTCGTCAGCACGCTCTCTCGTATTACGCACACTAAAAATAATGTGCATGTGCACGCCTAACAACATTGATAGCCGAACGGACTTTGTATGATAGAACATCTATACTTAACCCTCTTGATCGAAGGTATACCTACTTGAGAATAAGTATACTACCTATTCTAATCATAAAATTTGTTATTATGTAAATATAAAATTACCTACTGTAACAATAAAGTAGATAGTTACGATTAGTAATTGTAAATAATTTGTCAGTGTTATTGGAATTTACTGTACAAACATTTTGGTGATCCAGTATGCAATACTTAAATAAATTTCTTCGGAACAAACTGAGTTTATAATTATTTTTATTTTTAATACTAAATGATTTTAAGTTACTACAAGAAATCGCTTTATTGATCGAAAAGTTATGTTGTTAAAATAAAAAGCACCAATAAAATGTAACAATTTTATTCTACAAACACTCGTCAATATATTTTTTCATGTTATAAATACATTGCACACTTTAACTGACTTATTTACTGTGCAGACGAAGTTATTTCAGGGTAAGCTATTACGAGCGATAAGGCGATATATCGCCTTCGAACATTTTACATCGATGCACATTAATTTGAGAAAACAATATTTCTACTATAGTACTTGTACTATTATGTATTCTGTGCTTTAGTCTAAATTGATTCTGTAGATTTTTTAGAACTACTCAAAATATAACGTCTAACAAAATGCGCTCATTTCTAAATTAAAAAAATCTAACTACAGACAAAACGACAGTAAACCTCATAGTACAGCAGCCCGTAGAACATTTAAATCACCAAAAAGGTTACCGTTTGCCGTTGTGATACAGTTATTTATTACGAAACTAGCTGATGCCCGCGACTTCGTCTGCGTGGAAAGTTTTTTGCTATCCTTCGGGAACAGTACCTTTTTTCGGGATGAAATGTACCCTATGTCCTTCTCTGTCCCTTGGCAACGTGTATGTAAAATTTCATGAGGATCGGTTGAGTAGTTAAGACGTGAAGGCGTAACAAACAAACAAACAAACGGACTTTCGCATTTATAATATTAGTAAGGATTATAGATACTTTAACCCAAGTTTTACAGATCGCAACCCGCCGTAACCTATATTTGTATATCTCCAAAAAATATATTTTTTTATTTTTCAAGGTTTACCACATGGTTTAGCTATTGTCGTGTTCTACAGCTTTGTTTGATTGCCACTGATAATAGTAAGACTATGGAAAGTGATCATACACAAATTTAAGACCAGATAAAATCTAACCATTTTTAAATCTGTGTATGGCTACTTTTTATAGTCTTACTTTTATCTGTGGCAATCAAACCAAGTTGTAGAACACGACAATAGCTAAACTATGTGGTAAACCTCGAAAAATAAAAAAATGACAATTTTGGAGATATACAAATATAGGTTACTGCGGGTTGCGATCTGTAAAACTTGGGTTAAAGTATCTATAATTTCGTAATAATTAACTATATCACAACTGCAAACGGTAACCTTTTTGGTGATTTGAATGTTCTACGGGCTACTGTACTATCATACTAACGCCTGTATCACACCTTCGCCCGCGGAATGACACCATGAGTTCGACAAGCGAAACAAATGCGGACAGCCTGTTCTAATGCATCGATTTTCAGGCGCGATTCTGCCCGATCGGCTCCGATCGTTGACACACGCGAAAGCAATGACGCGAAATTGCTGCGTAGATGTGATCCTCATATATCGTCGTCTAAAGAAGACAACTCATAGCGGAACTATGGCGGAACTACCACGGTGCCGGTATGGTTTCGCGGTGGAGTTGTGCTACAGGCGATAAAGCCAACAAGTGTCCAAATGCGACTAGTAGCTTCTAAGAAGCTTCTAAGAATTGAATTGAATTATTTTATTATTAATTTCCGTGATTGTAGGAAATAATAACAAAAATGACTAATAGAAATTACTGATTTTAGCTTAACAATATGATATTTGCGCACTGATATCACTAGTGACTTTTTAACTTCTTTTATAAGCATAACGCGTATTGTGCTTTGCATAAGAACATTGAACTCCGACTATAACACTTTTTAACAACAATAAAAATAATTACTTACAATAGCAAAATGCTTGGTTAACATTTCATCTTAGACAATAAATAAATTACGTAATAAATTATCATGAATATTTTACATGCAAAAAATGCTATAAGCTGTTATTTTTTTATTTTACATGTCACTTAAACTTCATCAAATCCAAGGTTTCATAAGAATAGAGCACTTTAACCTTAAAGATCTACACACACAAATGACACCAACCCGTATATTTTCTTAAAATAAATATACAATATAAATTATTATAAAACAATATAATAAATGTCAGGTTTTGTAAGTACAGTCAATAGCAAAAGTGATGCATAGATTTTAAAATGAAATTATATCAGAAAAGCCAATCATCATTATTATACTTAAACTTGTAAGTTTTATTGACTTTTTGATATTTCTATTAAGAGCGCGTAGTCTGTGCACTAGCACCGCCATAAAAAAAACAAAGTGCTTAAATTAATACGAAATTGTAGAAGCTGAAGAAGCTTTGTGGTACTTTCTAACACTTAAAACAATATTTTCTAGCCTGTCGTTTAGTTTAATGGAGTTGTTTTTGCTAAAAGTGTCCAATTTTGCAAAAAAAAAACTCCATTGATATGGCGGCGCTAGTATAACGTAATATATGTATAGTATAAGTACGCGCTCTTAATTAAGTTTTAAAATTTTGAAACTTGACCAATCCATCAGTTACTTTTGTACTTGGCTGTACCGAAATTGCACAATATTAAAAATAATATAAAAATGGAGTGTAGACCAAAGTGTTTCTTACTTGTATAAAAATAAATACCTATTAGGTAATTCATAAATCACGTTTCAAAAATCATAATTATTTTACATTGTGTTTTCATTCATAAAAAAAGTTACTTTATCGCTTATTTACCCTTACTATATCGACTGGTAGAGAAGGCATTAATGCATTTAATCTATAATTCAATAAATAAAAAAAATTGCGATTATCACACGTAACATAGCGTACTAAGGTTGATTTTCCTTTGTCTATTAAATTGTTCTAACAGTTTAAAACTACCCTCATAACCTGTTATCTGGGTCTTGGTCTTGCTGCTTGATGAGGTTCCAGTAGAAACCTTTTTGCTTCTTCAATTGGTCATGAGTGCCCATCTGCAATAAATAATTTAAAAAAAAATGAAATTCTAAAATTTTTTAGTGGCATAATGTTGGGTCGTTACCCATGAATTTGGTGATTTTTTCTTACCACAGAGAATCTTATAACTTCTGTGATTTGAAATATTTATCAGTTACTGGATATTACATTAAATTATGACCATAGCCGTCAACTATCAGCATAATTAAAGTCTATTTATTTTGCTTTCTTAGCATTAAAAAATACCTTGAAAGTGACTCCCTTTTTGTTAGCTAAAATCATCACTTTATCCGTTGTAACTTAGCCTAAAGTTATTATTTTCGTTTAAATTATGTTGTCATAGTTAGCCTAATGTTCAAACATTTGTACATAAAAGTTTTGTTACAATATCGTTCACGGTTGTTAAATAAATTATGAAAATGCTGGTATATAAAATGCAATTTGCTTAAACTTTTATATTAGCCTACTGCTCGCGGCTCACTCAGTTGAGCCAGCGCACGAGGGATGTCGTGTGTCGGTTGAGACAGAGCTACGTAACTAACGCGACAGAAAGAGAAGGTGAATACAATAATAGGCACGCAGCGCTGTGCAATTTGAAATTGTACTTTATTGCCGTGCAGCTAGAGTAGCTTATTATTTGATTGTTCTCGCGCAGATGGGCTTCTGTACGTTTAGTCACAGAAAAGATAATAGTACTAGCGTACAGAAGTTGCACTCCGTAAAATCGTTTTCAACACACTTGCTCGTAAAGTGAGCCCTAATACATCGCTTTTAGGGCCATAAACCGAGCTATAACAAACGCGTGCAATAATATATAAAACACTAGGTTGTTATAGAATTATCCCTACAAAGTTAAATTAGTGCCTTACTGCAAGTTCTATGCATGTGAACAGAGCATTCCCAATTTAACCGGGTAATACAGTTATTTTTTAGTAACAACAAAGAGCTTTTATGCTGCTGAAAATTCATATTCATTTTTGAAATAAATAAATGTGTAAGTCCTTAATTAAGTCAAACAAATATTTATTATTATCAAATTATTCATAATTCACAATATTTTGTTATAAAATATTAAAATATTTGCATTTTATCACTTAAAATTATAATTTTGAAGTAGGCTGTATGCTCACTCACCCCTTTGTTCGCAAAATATTCTTGCATTGGGCGTATGAAAAAACAAAAAAAAACCTAGGCGCCTTTTCCCATAATTGTCATATTTTGGTTTTTTCGAATTTGTTGCTGTATGGTGAATTACTTTGTATTTTCCTCGCAAATGTGTTGAAAAACGTCGTATGAAACTCGTGAGCTTTTGCTCATTGCACACTCGGCTGAGTTACGCCCTCGCCTACGGCTCGGGCTGCAACCCACAGCCTTGTGTGCAATGAGCAACCTAAGCTAACTTGTCTCATAATGTACTATTAATTAACTTGCGACTCTTGCTCTGACACAATAAAGTGCAATTCAGGTTGAACAGCGCTCCGTTCGAAGCGCTCATGGCGGAACTTGAGACTGATCGTACTCGATCACGTTTATTAAGCAACGCTCGGTCCGGTCAGGTGTCGGATGGGTGACCGTTAAAGTGGCATTATAACTGAGCGCTTCCGTGCTTCGAAGGGCACGTTAAACCGTCGGTCCCGGCTGTTGTCATCTGATAACAGTCGTTAAGCCAAGTTAGAGGCCTTTTTAGGCGGCTTGATCAACTCTAAAACCAGAGGTGGCAACTAATCCTCATCCGATAAGAAAGAAAGCGCTCCGTTCGCTCCAAAACATTCACATAGTAGTTGCCTCTCTTTCTATCGCGAAGGTTTTTTTTTCTAACGTATGAAATTTTTCCCTTCAGAAGACGCCGAACGCTTCATACTCGCGCGCAGAGTGACAGAGCCCTGGTTTAGTACTATATATTTTGTGATACAAGTTTGTTCGTATCGATTTTAGGTTTTTCACTATTTTGGACCTTCTCTTTTAATCTATAAAATGAGCAAAACGAAATATACTTAATTTTTGTAATTGCAAAAAAAATCTTCATACTATTGCGACATTACTGGATAAATCGCGCCAAACTTCTTGCTCCGTCTGAACGACAGTACAGATATCTTATACAGGGTTATTTATAAAACACTAACAACCTCGCAGCAGAGGATTACTGACATCATAAACAACGTTTGTTCTACGACTTTCCAGAAAAAGACAAAAAACCGGCCAAGTGCGTGTCGGGCCACGCGCCGTAGGGTTCCGTAGGTACATTATATTTAATACCACCTATCATTTTTCGTCTGCAAATTAACTTTTTTTCACAGTGTTGGTATGAATGACAAAGTTATATTTGCGGTTTTGGAAAATGTGCTATATCTCGAAAACTAATTACTATATCTCGTTCAAACCAATTTTCGTTGAAAGTGTTTATTAAGATCTATTATATTTTTTTTAGATTTTTCACTCTCTTATTTCAAAAGTTAAAGGGGGGGGGACACACATTTTACCACTTTGGCGGTGTATATCTTTCAAACGGTTGACTTTGAGAAAAAGTTGTCTTAGGAACCTCAATGTCATTTTTAAAGAACACCCAACACGTGTTAGTTTGAAGAAAAAAATGTTTTTCAGTTTCAGTTCCATGTATGGGGAGCCCCCCCTTAATCTTTTACTTTTCTTATTTTTGTATTAAATTCGTTAAGCTGTTAACAGAACACGTTTCAAGTTTCAAGTTTCAACTGTGTAGTCTTAATACTTTCGGAATAAAGTGGCTGTGACATACGGACAGACAGACAGACAGACATGACGAATCTATAAGGGTTCCGTTTTTTGCCATTTAGGCTACGGAATCCTAAAAACGACTCTACTCGATAATGGCTGACGGTCATATCTTACCTCTACAATCTTCCCTCTATTGAGCACCACAATCAAGTCTGCGTTCATGACTGTGGAGAGGCGATGAGCTATAACGAGTACTGTGCGACCCTTCGCCGCAGTCTCTAATGTTGTTTGGACTACTTTCTCACTCGCAGAGTCTAAAGCACTGGAACAAAAAGGAATTCATATGAGCTTTCATGTCATTCAGATATCATAACAGGGTATTACAAGCTCTTAAAAGGTTTATGAATTGCTATACCGGGTGTAACAAGACACTCAACGAAGCCGAGGTCTACGTATTCTGCCCATCATCAGGGCCATTTCTGTTCCAAATTATTGCTGGGAAACGATTTTAATTTTTGGTGTTAAAAAAGCATTGCAAACATTACTGAACTACCACCCATTTGCACTAAACTTAAGAATCGCCTAAGTCTTTTCCTAACTAGCTTAAGACATTCTTAGCAAAAATTGGTTTGCACTAACCTTAGGACGTTCCTAAATGCACTTTAGGCTATTCTTAACTTACGGGCTCGATATCGAGCGCCCAAGGCTTAAGAAATTCCTATGTTATGAATTGTAAAACTGTGGTTATAGTCTGTGGCCGTCAATTGTGACAAAAAACAGAAATTTTTGCTGAAAAATGGAAGACAGCTGAGAATTCATTGAAATAATAAAATTACTAAACGACTCGGTGGAAAAATCGCAAAAATTGCCGTATTTCATTACAATCACTGCATTTATAAAAAAATAATAACGTATGAAATAACCGTACTTGTATGTAAACTTCTGGCAAAGGCTGCCGTGCCAAGGTTAATTTTTGACCCCAATTACCGTATAATTTGGCAATTACCATACCATTGGCAACACTGCCGCGATTTGATTTCTATTTTCTAAACTGACAGTTGATGACTTAACTTTTTCGATCACCCTACCAAATAAAATAAACCAACGCCTTATCTTTCGTCTCCTTTTAACTCACGAATGAATCAATAAGAAGTTTCAACTAAAATAATATCCCTATGACCTACTTTACTTCGCCAGTTTAAAAATCCATAAACAATTAATATTTACATTCATTCATTCATTCTTTTAGCAAGGCGATGCCCAAGTTACGACGTAGTCTGTTAGTGCAAACAAAAATTTCAGCTCGGCTGTTCTAGGCTGTTCCTAAGCTAAGATAATTCTTAACTAGGACACGCTTAACTTGAGTTTAGTGCAAACGGCTGAGTTTAGTGCAAACGGCTGTAAATTACAGTTCTGAATGAACATTTAAATGACGAAGAGGATATGGAAAGGGAACGTCGGGCACTTGCAGTGCGCTGCAATATGCTCTCAAGGCGCTTCGCCAGATGTGCGGGAGACGTCAAAATTATGTTATTTAGGGCCTATTGCCAAACGTTTTATACTTGCCAACTGTGGTTGAAATACACAAAACGATTTTTTAACATAATTAGAGTTCAATATAATGACGCCTTCCGCATTCTGATGAAGCTGCCGAGACATTGCAGCGCCAAGGAAATGTTTACCGAGGCAGGTGTTGCCAACTTATTTACCATTCTCCGATCGCGATCAGCATCGTTTTGGGAAAGAGTCCGTGAAAGCGACAATTCTATTCTTAAGAATATTAATTGTGATGTTGATAATGTGTTTTTTAAACACTAGTATAAAATTCACAGAGTTGCGAATGACAGCTTGACGTGAAGCAAATCATTTTAGTGTAGTTTAGTATAGGTTTGTATTTAGGTAAATATAATTTAATGTATGGGTTTATTGCCTGAAATAAAGATATTATTATTATATATTATTATTATTATTACCACGCAATTTAACGCGTACAAAAGACCGCGCCTGCGAGTGAATGCTACACAGCTGCGTGCGGCCGAGTAGAATGGCAACGTTTATGTGCGTGCTCATGAAATACATTGAGTGATGACGTTTTGAAGCCATTGTTTGTTACGAAAAACATACAATTTTGATAATGTTTCTGTATATCTGGAAAGATATTTCAATTGAATGTCGAGGTAATTCCTCACATTGGTGAAATAACGCTGGCTTACAGCGTAAGAGTTTAGGATATACTAGGAAAAATTCGACGATGTCACTAGTGACTCGGTAGCTCAGCGGTCAGAGCATTGGACCGGGATATCCAAAGGTCGCGGGTTCGATTCCCGTCTGAGTATTGATCTGGTGCGAGTCATATTTTTTCTAGTATATTATTTAGTAATGTTTCTGTAGTCAAAAATTAGAAATTAACGAAAAAACAAGATTTCATGAAAAATTTAAAAAAAAATGTCTTTGACCTCCAATAACTTCGTAGCTCTTGGTTTCCCAGGTATAGTCTAAAAGACAAAAATGATCCTAATGATAGGCGGAATGCGTGGACTCCGGCTTCGTTGAGTGTCTTGTTACACCCGTTATGTAGTTACATATCTTTCTTACTGTATAGCAAATTGATAGCCATTCGGAAAACTGGCAAGTTTTAAGACCCCAACCAACTTTATAATCTCGAAAAAAAAACTGTTTCATAATTTTGATATTTCGTTATTAATGTTTGTATGAAACAGCAGATTTTTTCGCGATTTCAGAGTTGGTCCCGTAGTAAAAGTTGTTCAGTTTGATGGTCCCTATCGACCATATTCAGCGTTAGGGGTTATTTTGTCGCACGTTTTATAAAATATGGATATTATGAAACATTTACCTAGTGGCTTCATCCAGTATGATAATGGGCGGGTTCTTGAGGACTGCTCTAGCGATGGCTATCCTCTGTTTCTGTCCCCCACTTAAGGCCATCCCCCTCTCTCCCACTAAAGTATCGTACCCATCCGGGAAGCCCGTTATGAACTCGTGCGCATTAGCTGTCATTGCTGCATTCATTATCTATAACACAATAGGGTATTTGACTGATTTTTTTTATTGACTAAACATGTTTATTGAAATATTAGCAACACAACATAGGTATATATTTTCAAATATCTTGCATATTTTCGGCGATATACAAACTTTCTAATTAGACAAGGAGAACGCTATAAGCAAGTGACGTCACATGCTTGTACCTACCGCCATACACTCGCCATAGAAAAATTCATTTTAGAAAGAGATAGCTAGAGTCACAATAGGCATGACGAATATTTTATGTTACTTAAATTACCTCTCAAAAAAAGAAACATTGGTAAAAGAATTATTTCGCTAGCATGAAAACTGCTCGAGATATTACAGTTTGAAATGCACACAAATTGGACTCATCCAAAAACGCTCCATACTAACGGCTACCTAGTAATGACGTCACGCGTAGGAAGTTTGTTCGGCAGCTATATTAAATATTGTGTTTATCAAAATGGTTTCTTAGACAAATTTGCTATACATTTTACGGACTAATTAAAGGTATTAGCTTAGCCAATGGCCATTGGTTTTTCTTAACCCCCAACGCAAAATGTGTTTGAAGTGTGTTTGTGTCTGTCTGTGGCAACGTAGCTCCCAAACTAATGGACCTATTTTGATGCTGTTTTTTTATTTGAAAGCTGGCAATGATCGAGATGGTACTCTCGGACGTGTCGAACCCTCGGATGTCGTTAATATTTTTTTTGTCACATATCAATCATTGTATGGCGAGTAATAAATAAAATAACGAAATACTAATAAAAAACGTAAACATATTAATCTTTTAGAGTAGCTTGTATACCTCTTGGTTTTATATATTGCGTATTATTTGTTTTATGACCCTTCAAAGTTGGGTTGGCAAGCCCATTTAAAAAGTATGAAATTTATAAAAATAATAATACCTTTAATTAGTCCGTAAAATGTATAGTAAATTTGTCTGAGAACCCATTTTGATAAACACAATATTTAATATAGCAGCCGAGCAAATTTCCTACGCGTTGCATACAAACTACCTAGGCATGACGTCATAACTAGGTAGCCGTTAGTATGGAGCGTTTTCGGGTGAGTCCAATTTGTGTGCATTTCAAACTGTGAATCTCGGGCAGTTTTCATGAAAGCGAAATAATTATTTTACCAATGTCTCTTTTTTTGAGAGGTAATTTATGTAACATAAAATAAAATAAAAATTCTGCATGCCTATTATGAGCTTCCTTAGGGGAGGCCTATACCCAGCAGTGGGTGTCGTGCGGCTGATATGATGATGATGATGATGATTATGATGATTATGAGCTTTACCTCAGCATCCGTAGCATCAGGTCTTCCATATCTGATATTTTCTCTGACGCTGGTGGCGAACAGCACCGGCTCCTGGCTGATCAGCCCCAGGGCTCTGCCCCGCAGCCACTTGCAGTCGAACTCTCGGACGTCTACGCCGTCTATGGTGACATGACCGTCGTTTACATCGTAGAATCTGGAATAAAATACATTCCTTTCAATAAAATAATGGGGTGGGTTAAGTCGTCCAACTTCCGCTAGTTATTTCGTGATTTAGATTACTTCCAAGGTGGTTTTTAAGAACTCCTATCTAGCGTACTAAAATCTATGGAAGTGTAATTGCAAACAAATATTGCTTAAAAAATGACACCACGGCGCCGAAAAAGTACAACCCGCTCAGCTTTAATCGTGCCAGCCACGCACCCGGTGGCTGGCACGATTTTGACGTGCTGGTTAAAAATATATTCTCAAGTGGCTTTATATAAAATTTCGTAAAATATCAGGGGCCCTATTTTTGAATCGTTCGGCTGGCGTCGAGCGATTGGTTTCTACTGATTTTCGTTCGACATCTCATTGTTTTAAGTCATATGTCGAACGAAAATCAGTAGAAACAAGCGTTCGACTGGAGTCGAGCGATTCAAAAATAGGGCCCCAGGGCAAACTCAACTCAAGGTTTACCTTTCTAAAAGAGCAGCGATGGTTGATTTCCCATTCCCAGATGTCCCAACTATGGCGACTGTTTTAGCTGCCGGAATCTTTAGATTGAAGTGCTTCAATACAACCTAAAGATATAAACAATATTTTTTATTCAAACAAAGTCAGTTAAATGGTAATCTTCATATATCGTGGTCGATAGAAGACAACTCATAGCGGAACTATGGCGGAACTAACACGGTGCCGCTGGTACGGTTTCACGGCGGAGGTGTGCTACAGGCGTTACTATCTTTTGTTTTAATATAATATGAAATTATCTGTCAGGCAATTTAATTGTTTAATTTAATTTTTGTTTAATGTTTAAACAAAAATGTTTAATTTAACTGAAACAAACCCTATAAACTTTTTAACCACAATAAATTGACTATTCTGTCTGTGTTAATTTTACGGTATCAAATGTTATATTCTATATTTTTTTTATGTAAGTAAGTATTATACTTACAGCTTCTGGTCTTGTCGGGTATGCGAACGTGACATCTTTAAATTCTATATCTCCGCGGAATTCGTGGTACTTGATAATTTTATTTCCCGATGTATCCATCTTGGGTTCCTTGTTAATATACTGCAATATAATGAAATGTCAAATTATTATTTTTCATCCAATCGATAAAATTGTAACTTTATAGTTTACTCCGGAACTTTATATGAGGTTTCGTAGTTTCAATCTGTTGATTTTTCAACATTTTGATGTTTTAAAGTGTCATTAAAGTGTCATTGAAGTATCATTTTTCACGCATACTCTTTATCTCATTACCGTCTCTTTCGCACAAACACTGTCTCTTTTTCTTCTCTTTCTTATAGTTATCTCAAACATTGTGCCACAGAATAACTAATAGTACAAGTACAGAAGCAGCATTCCGCAAAGTGATTTAAATAAATAGTGACTTTTGCTCCAACACAATAAAGTGCAATTCAGGTCGCGCAGCGCTAATAATAGTTGCCTCTCTTTCTATCGCGTGCTCTTACCTTTTCTGACGACGCAACGTTAGGGTCGTCTTCCTTTAAATGAACTGTGTAGCATATATCATAATGTGAAAAACGACAATTGTTTATTGGTTTTTTGATTCTGACATCCGTACACGGCATAGTAATAGCGATTCGACATTGTTACTATTATAAAAAGACAATACCTACGCAGGCAGTAAGATGCCGCGCGACTACACAGGCGGGCGTGTGGCGGCCCTCTGCTCACTTGTGCGTCCGTAGGCACGGCTAGCGGTAGGTGCTTATCGCGCGACCTTGCGCGAGTGAAGGAGGCATGATTGTGCGCTGTGTCACATCTCTTACCACTCTTTCTCGTGGACTTTCCCTGTCTTTCTATAGTTATCTCTCAAATACCCTGCCATTTTTTCATCTTTCACTAACGCCCTTTACCATGGCCCCGAACAGCAGCGATAGTTGCGCGACAGATCGCTGCACAGTCTGTGTCTTCACTAGAATAGATACTCTCATGATTTTTTCAACTATACTCGAAATTCTACATACCTCGACAGAAGAACATTATTTTCGTCGTAGTAAACAAGAACCTAAGCTCAAAAACTTTTCTCTCGCGCTAACGCACTTGACGGCTGTCCCGATAAGTTCTATCGCTCTTCATCTTTCCAACTTTTTGATCATCATCCTTCTCACACACTCTCAATCTCTTTCACACATACACTGCTATCTTTTTCTGTTTTTCTTATTCTTATCGAATGAGGATTAGTGGCCACCTATGGTGATAGTTTATAAAGCCGCCTGTAGGCCTCTTACTTGGCTTAACGATTATTATCAGATGACAACAGCCAACCGGTTTAACGTGCCCTCCGAAGCTCGGAAGCACTCAATTGTAATGCCACTTTACGGTCACCCATCCGACACCTGACCGGACCGAGCGTTGCTTAACAAACGTGATCGAGTACTTTTTCTAGTTACCTCAAACACCCTTCCCCCGCGCTGACCCCCTTCACCACAACCCCGAACAGCAGCGATAGTTGCGCGACAGATCGCTGCACAGCCTGTGTGTTCATATCGCGCGCATTTTACTATGAACGTATTTTTATGCTTATATCTATTTTTTCTTCTGTATAGCTAACCTAACTGCCGACTGCCACCAACAGATTTAGCGATTTTCTTTTCTTATCATAATTCATACACACTTTCCTTCACTCTTACACAAATGTGGCCCTATGTTTCTCACTCACTCTACTCTCTCTCTCTCTCTCTCTTAAAAAGAGTGTTTCAGTAACTTACCTCAATAATGATCGCTCGCTGCAGTCTGCGCGTACACTAGAAACGCCATCACATCACCCGTTGACATCTGCCTGATATCCTATTTACACGTAGGTACGTACTTTTATATCCATTTTTTCTTCTTCATATTAACTAACCTAACTAAACTTATTAACTGGGGGCACCACCATCTGAAACAGATCTTTCGATCTTATTTTATCATAATAACTCATAGACTATCCTTCTCTCTTACACATACAAAGCCCGCCTTTCTCACTCACTCTCTCTCTTAAAAGGAGAGACTAACCCCCTTCACCGTAGCTCCGAACAGCAGCGATAGTTGCGCGACAGATCGCTGCACAATCTGCGCGTTCACTAGGAATGTCATCTCATCGCCCGCTGACATCTGCCTGATATCCTATTTACTATGTAGGTAGGTACGTACTTTTATATCCATTTTTTTTCCTCATAGTATTTCATAGCATTTCAACCTAAGTTAACTTATTAACTACCACCCCTCACCACCATCTTAAACATATATTTCGATCTTATTGTCTTATCATAACTCATACATACTTTCCTTCTCTCTTATACACACAAAGTCCTCTCTTTCCCACTCACTCTCCTCCCTGTCTCAAAAAGTCTCTCGCTCTTTATTTATTTAGGTAAATATTGTAGAAAGTAACTTACCTCAAACACCCTCCCCCCCGCGCTGACCCCCTTCACCATGGCCCCGAACAGCAGCGATAGTTGCGCGACAGATCGCTGCACAGTCTGCGCGTTCACTAGAAACGCCATGACGTCACCCGCTGACATCTGCCCGTTCGCCATCAAATGACCGCCTAGGAACATAGTGGCTAACACCATGCTGGAAAAAACATAATGGTGGGATATCACAAAACTGTGGCGCTACTGTAGCTTGATTTTTGTCGCGAAAATTCGCTTCCAACATCCAAAAATTGATAGCAAACACATAGAAAACAACAAAAGGACAGGTCTACACTAGCGCCGAGTTAGCGGTAGTGTGCCGACTGGTGGACGATTTGTGAATCGGCCAAATTATCCTGCCATTATCTACGCCTTTATGAAAATGCTGGATTGTAGGCGCCTATCAACCATACCGTTTTATTTTTGTTGCTATTTATTTAAATAAATAAATTTTGTTTTTTGTTTCATTATTTTGAACTAAGAACACGAAGCTTAGGATGGCCACGCCAAAAGCAAAAGGCGCCATTTCAAAATAACCATGGGGTCTCATTGGGAACATCAGATGTGGCTTAGTTAGGAGGTACCGCCATCTAGTGTCTAATTCCAACATTAGTTTAAATTCACCTTACTAGATGGGGCGGTACCTGCTTCGATTTGTTTTTGTAGTATTCAAATACAGATAAAAAACCGGCCAAGTGCGTGTCGGGCCACGCGCCGTAGGGTTCCGTAGTTACCTTATACCATACCATATTTAATACCACCTATCATTTTTCGTCTGCAAAAATAACTTTGTTTTTCTCGGTGTTGGTATGAATGACAAAGTTATATTTGCGGTTTTGGAAAATGTACTATATCTCGAAAACTAATTACTATATCTCGTTCAAACTAATTTTGGTTGAAAGTGTTTATTAAGATCTACAGCATATATTTTTTTTAGATTTTTCACTCTCTTATTTCGAAAGTTAAAGGGGGGGGACACACATTTTACCAATTTGGCAGTGTATATCTTTCAAACGGTTGACTTTGAGAAAAAGTTGTCTTTGAAACCTTAATGTCATTTTTAAAGACCTATCTATAGACACCCAACACGTTTTGTTTTGAAGAAAAAAATTTTTTTCAGTTTCAGTTCCATGTATGGGGAGCCCCCTTTAATCTTTTATTTTTCTTATTTTTGCATTAAATTCGTTAAGCGGTTAACAGAATACATCTACTTAGCAAGTTTCAACTGTGTAGTGTTAATACTTTCGGAATAAAGTGGCTGTGACATACGGACAGACAGACAGACAGACATGACGAATCTATAAGGGTTCCGTTTTTTGCCATTTAGGCTACGGAACCCCAAAAAAGACATGAAACTTTTAAATTGTTTCTTAAAAACATCACCAAATGCAAAATTGCTGTGAATTCTTTGAAAATTTGGTAAAGTTTGTTGCTATCTGTGCTAGGCATGCTGCGACGATAGCGGCGCCATCTAGCAATCTACAAGAAAAACATTTTAAATCGCCCCGATAGTCGCCTTACGAGACGGGCCATTTCTTTAGTATGGTGTATATGTACTATTATGTATGTATGAGGTATCTGTACTATATAGGTAGTATTATGTAATCTGTGAAATATCTTACCCATTCAAAAACAAATTAGTCCCAGCTTGAAACAGGCCCACGCCGAGTCCGAGCTCCATGCTGAGTGCCGCGGCCGCGTCGCACTCCGCCGCGAACATTCGCGCCTCGTCCTCCTCGCCGGCGAATGCTCGCACCGTGCGCATGTTCGCTATCGCCTCCTCCGCCACTAACGTAGCTTTTTCTATCTAAAACATTTACCCACATGCACACCCCGGGCACTTCATACAAGCGCCGCGTTTCAACTACTTATTACACAGACGCTACACAGTGACGTTTTTGCACACGCGCAACTGCGTGCGTGAAGTCTAGGTCTATTGAATGAGCACACGATTCGGCACACGAACTCAAGCGGTGGGGTGAGGTAATTGATTGTGGGGCGGGGCGGAGAGTTTCCTTTCTGTACGGTAGTACTTATATCTATTCTGTGCCACATGCTAAGATTTTGAAAAATTGTTAACTTCAATTGACATTATCCATTTTTAATGTCCCACTGCTGGAGTACAGGCCTCCCTTTCGGGTGGATAAAGATGAACCATAACCTACCACAAGGGCCTTCAAGGCTTCTGCGCTTCTGGAAGGAGCTGGGATGGCTTGACTAGCCACACCAATGCTGTGTTCACGCATAACGGACCAAATGGGAGTTTAAATGCGGAGAAAAGAGCCCATCACCAATACCAATACCACAAGGGCCCAATGTGGATTGGTGGGTGTTAACGACTGCAAATAGCCGAGACTGACGGCTTAACGTGCCTTTCGAAGCATGGGGGAGCTCAATATTTCATTTTTTACATTTGGACTCGGTTTATTTGATGGTAGGGCTTATTTCAAGTCCGCCTGGCTACCACCGTCTTATCTAAGGCTGACGCCATAACAATTAAACATTTATTGTGTTCCGACAGTTAGAGGTAAGATAGCCAGTTACTCAGTGATGAGGATTCCGGGTTTAGTGCGCTTACACTTCCGGCCTTATCGTCACTTAAAATCAGTAGCGCTACCGTTGATGCAAACTGTTTTCGCTACCTATATACTGCTCAATATATCCGAGATTAATGTAATGTAATGAAAGACCGACCGACTGTAATGAAAGAGAGAAAACGATATTACGGTAGCGAAAACAGTTTATTTCAACTCATGGTAGGACCACAGGTAAGGTGAAAGAGCCCAGTTGTGGATTTAAAAATAATCGTTAGAGATTATAGAGTTTGGTCAACGAAAGATGAGACCTGATTATCTAAAAAGAAACTATTTAGCGACCGGTTTCATTCGACATACATTGCTACTTTTCTTTGGTACGTTTTTTTTCACCCCAAAAAGAAGTAGCAATGCATCACATTCATCTGTCAAAAGAGACCGGTCGCTAGGTGGTTTCTAATGGGGTTGGCAACGCAAAGCTAATTGTAGATGTCGCTGCGTACGCTTGTTCCTAAGACAGTAGACGTTCAGAACAAATCTATGGGAAAATAGGTATTTATTTTGTGGTATTTTTACCGAAAAAGACCCATATGACCCAAAATGGATATAAAAGACTATTCTACAATCCAAAGACCGGAATTGAAAGCCAAATTAAGACTTTTTTATTCTTACAGAATTTATCCATTTTTTTCTATATTCAGATTTTTCGGAAATTTGTAAGTGCCAATATTTTTAAACCTATTACACAGAAATTGATCATTTAAAAGCTAAAAAAAATGATTTTTTTAAGTAAAAGTCCTTTGTTTTCATAGCTCTCGTGGAACAAGCGTACGCAGCGCCATTTTGACAGTTGCCTTCCTCATTAGATAATCAGCCCGCCGATTGGAAATGGAACTAATTTTGCGCCTTATTTTAAGGTTCAGTTTCCAATAACTTAAGCTCTAAACGTTAATTGAACAGGGATGTGGCGCCGCCATTTCAATCTCATCTTTTGTTGAGCAAACTCTATCAGAGCTCCGTCACTCCGCGCGCGAGCACAGAATAACTAATAGTTCAAGTACAGAAGCAGCACTCCGCAAAGTCATTTAAATAAATAGCTACTTTAGCTCCAACACAATAAAGTGCAATTCAGGTCGCGCAGCGCTAATAGTCTACAGTTATATTCAGCTAGTAGTTGCCTCTTTCTATCGCGTGCTCTTACCTTTTCTGACGACGCAACGTTAGGGTTGTCTCTTTTAAATGAACTGCGTAGGATATATCATAATGTGAAAAACGACAATTTTTTATTGGTTTTTTTTATTTTGACATCTGTACACGGCAAAGTAATGTCGATTCGACATTGTTACTATTATAAAGAGACAATACCTACGCAAGCATAAGGCACTGAGCAAGTAATCACTACGTTTTAGCATAAGGTGCCGCGCGACTACACAGGCGGGCGTGTGGCGGCCCGCTGCTCACTTGTGCCCTCGTAGGCACGGCTAGCGGTAGGTGCTTATCGCGCGACCTTGCGCGAGTGAAGGAGGCCTGGGGCTTTATTTTTGAATCGCTCGTGTGACAGTTTTTTCGCATGCGACTTAAGTCACCATCGTCTTCCAAGTCGCATGACGCCGATTTTCCGCATTTTTGAATCGTTCGTTTCCGGTGCTGCCAATATAAAAGAAATGTTGGATTTTATTCGTTTCACGCAGAATTTAGAGAAAACTGGTAATTACCGCAACGAAAACGAACCTTAATATCCATGTTTCTATTGGCTGTTACATAAATATCTTTGTTTTTTAGTAGGAAAGAATATCGCTCACCATACCGTATCGCTCGACTGTTAACAGTGGGTAGGGGCACTCGTTACGGTCGAACGATTCAAAAATATGGAAAGTCAAATGTCGAACGAAAATCAGTAGAAACAAAGCGCTCTACGCCTGTCGAGTGATTCAAAAATAGGGCCCCTGGCGCGAGTATGAAGCGCTCGGCGTTCTCTGAGAGGACAAATTTCATACGTCAGAAAAGATAAAGACCTAAGCGATAGAAAGAGAGGCAACTACTAAGTGAATGTTTTGGAGCGAAAAGAGCGCTTAGCGACCTGAATTGCCCTTTATTGTGTCGCGGCTAGAGTCGCTATTTATTTAAACGATTCTGCGGAGTGCAACTTCTGTACGCTAGTACTATTATATATTCTGTGATTATACCTGCGCTTGCGCCTCCCTGGACAGCTTCCTCAGCAAAGAGCCAATGAACGTGCCTCCGATGACGACTGACGGCACGCACACCATCGTCAGGCCTGTCAGGTGCGGAGATATCACCAGCAAGCTGACAGCTGAACCGACCACCTAAAATATCACAGAAAACTTAGAATAATAACACCTATCTATTTAGAAACAGAGTCCTTGTATGTAAAGTAAGGCAACTAAAACTGAGCCAAAAAGACTTCAGTCAAATCAGTTTTCAGATTTATATCCTTCATACGTTACGTAATTGTAACTTAAATCTAATAAAATAGTAAGTAATTCCTTAAACGGTAGGAAAATTGCAACTTTTTCGTTCTTATAGGTATGATTAGGTAACGTAGTAAAATCTGAAAACTAAGCCAATTAGGCTCAGTTTTATTTGCCTCACTTTTCACAGCACGCTATGTAAGCAACTATCCTTCTAGGTTGTTATTATTCTTAGCCAGAAAATAAAAAAGTTCAATCTTGGTTATTCCGAGTTTCTCAGTCAATGAAATAATATAGGTATTGTAATTTACTGGTGTGATTTGACTTTACACCAATTTATAACATTATTTTGTAGACACATCAATTTATAAATAGTAGATACTTATACAAGAGTGACAAGAGGTAACAATTCCCAGCGAGGGCGGCTATATTTCGAGTATAGAATTGATGACTTTTACCCGTGTTAAACATTCTACATTTTATTTTGAATATAAGGAAAGTAATGTTTTGGAATGAGAAATTAATTTCAAAGGACTAAAACAGTTTAACAGCCTTTAAAATAATTTTTCTGTCAATGTTGGGTGACATATTATGTGATTCTGTGTTCATTTTTAACTGTACGTAGTCAATTTAGATAAATTAAGATACCTGAGTTATAGCTCTTAAGCCGCCAGAAATAGTCTGCTTAAAAGAGCTCTTGAAATCTTGAACATCTACTGTTAGTCTGAAAATACACAAAATATAATCAATTGTGAATGACAAAGCTTACAGGCATTATTGTTTGGGTAGTATTTAATAGGGTAACAATAAATTCCCATTTTGGGTATCAAAAATACTGAATACAGGGTACTGAATTACTAAGTGGGCGACGGAGCGAGCGAGGGCGACTACAGATATTGAAAATGGGTAACTTTAAAATACAAATTGAGTAACTAGTTATTCAGAACGGGCGACCAAATTACTATTTGGGCGACAACCTCAGGGCACACAAAACATTTAAAATTTGGCATATATTTTATTTATAAAAAGGCGACTATTATCCTAATCGAGTTGACAAAAAACAAACAAACAAGAAAGCAACCTAATAAAAACGTGTTAAAATACCATGTTGGGAAGCTTAAATCAATTATTTACCTACTTGGTGTAATAGTTGCACACTCAGTATTTTAGTCACCCATTTAGATCATTTGTCACCCACTTGTAGTCGCCCTTTAAACTTTATTAAACCAAAATTAAAATATGTAGATACCTATTAACTAGTTCTCCTGTCCTCTCCTGATCAAAAAACGCCATATCCTGACGGAGTATTGACACAAAGAGATCTTGTTTCATTTGCGCTGCAACTTTCTCTCCTACTTGAGACAATAAATGAATGTAAAAGAAGGTAAATGCTGCCTGAAATCAAATAATATTTGTTGACTGTATTGACGGAATACTCTTACTGCCTTACTAATAAATTAAGAATAAGTTTATACCTACTTTAACCAATACAACCAACCAATATTACAGTACGAGGCATATATCTTGAACTTTTTTCGACGGAGTGGGGATAAGTTCGCGCATGTGCTCTTGTGAGCGACCAATTAGGCCAATCAATAAGAAGTTATAGAGTGCGTGAGGAGGAACCTAAGCGATTTCTTCAGAAATGTATTCAGGGTGCTTAGGGAGAAAACATACTAAAAGTCCTGACGTCTAGGAGGTGAGGGGGAGGGAGGGGAGGGGGACAAAGGTCCCAATTTTAGGTTTTTCACCAATATCTCAAAAATGGCGCGTTGTAGCGAAAAATGTTCAAAGATATAATGAAAGCTTATCAAATTTTCTATAACTTTGGTTCTATTCACTTTTTCCTATTTCCCAATAATTGTTGAGCTACACACTCCAGAAAAGTGAATTCTACAACTCCTTTTTAGACAAATATTGAGAGCCTTATAAACAAAGTCAAGTTATTTACACAACTGATAACTCAAGAACGGTTGCCCGGATTTAAATTAAATTTAGCATACATATAGTTTATAACTTAAATTAAAACATAGAATACTTCTTATTCTGATCAAAGGTTCCCTAGGGTCCACGTGGACGAAGACGCGTGCGGAAGCTAATTGACCTTTAACTCCAAAAATACTAACAACTGATATAAAGTTTGTTTGCAGTAAATATTTGTCTAGAAAAGGCCTTTCTAATTATATATCATTCGTTGGTAGAGGGTGTGTAGAACAACTCTTTTGGCCATCTTGCCCATCATCCAAATTTTCACATTTCCTGAACGAGTAGCCCAAAAACGGTTGGAAATACGAACAAAGTGTATTGAACTAAAGTTATAGAGAATTTTATAAGCTTTAATTTCATTGTAAATCATTTTTTCCTACAACGCACCATTTTTGAGATATGGATGAAAAACCTAAAATTAGGACCTTTGTCCCCCCCCCCCCCCTCCTCCCTCCGCCTCACCTCCTAGACGTCAGGACTTTTAGGATGTTTTCTCCCTAAGCATCCTGAATAAGTTTCTGAAGAAATCGCTGAGGTTCCCGCTCACGCACTCTATACCCTCTTTTGGGCAATTTGTTAATCGGACTAAATAGCGCGCGCCCCTCTCCCGCCGCCCGCGCCCCTCACCGCTACTCACGCCCAAAATACGCGTTCCGCGCAATCCCCACCCGATTTCAAGATATATGCCTCGTACTGTACTCCTACGTTAAACGTCTCAAAGCATCATATCCCTAAACAAACTTTTTGGTTATTCTAAGTATAGACTTATTCTTCGTTTATAAGTACGGCAGTTATTCATATTATTGTCAGTTTCACGAGTTTGCATCTAATTTGGATTTAATTTTAAAATGGTAGAGAATTATTTGTATGAATATATACAGTACGATACGAGGTATGTATATCTTGCTCGACGGAGTAGGGATAAGTTCGAGCATGTGCTCTTGTGAGCGACCAATAGCGCGCGCCCCTCACCGCTACACATGCCCAAAATACACGGTCCGCGCAATCCCCACCAGATTTCAAAATATTTGCCTCGTACTGTACAGAATCTGGGAAATTTGTGATTTCGACGTGTTTGCATAGAAATGCAAACACGTCGAAATCACAAATAACATGGAAACACTGACTAATTTTGTACTGAATAATATTAGTTCAATTTTATGTTATTTTTACTCTTTCTAGCCAAGCTGTAACTTGACTGACATTGGTGTCAATTCGTTTGGCACAACGACTAACTAAATTGACAGGACTAAACTTAACTTTAGCATCCTATTCTTGTCTTTTCAATACAAAAAAAAAACCGGTCAAGAGCGAGTCGGACTCGCGCACCGAGGGTTCCGTACCATCATAATTGCACCATCAAACCACACTGCAAAGTAGAATAATAAAATTAAGTATTGCAGTTTTAGGTCAGCGCCATCTCTTAACCGATAGTGGAACTAATGCTAACTTTTTTAGAAATTTCATAGTTTCTAAAAAAGTGTGCTATATTGAGACATCGTTTTATTTTTCCTGTAATCTTTATACAGACTGCCATCACATAGAATTATTTCAGATTTTTCTCTTTGCAAACTTCAGAGATAAGGGGGAACGGTATTTTTTTTTACCGACTTCAAAAGGAGGGAGGTACTCAATTCGACCCGTTTTTTTTTTTTTTTTTTTTGTTTTTTGTATGTACACCGATTACTCGAAGACGGCTGAACCGATTGAAATGAATCAAACGTTATTACATTAGGTAAACTTTCAAGTTGGTCCCATTATTTAAAATTTTGAAATCGGTTCAGTACTTTTCAAGTAATCTTGAATAAAGCACGAAAATAGTATGATTTTGTGTGAACTAGGTACCTCGATGATCAGTCGTATAACTTCTTTGTTTATGAACTGAATAAGATAATATTTTTTTTGTTGGAAAAGGGATATCTTAAGTGTAGTTCTTTAACCGACTTAAAAAAGGAGGTTCTCAGTTTGACCCGTATGTATGAATTAACTCCACGATAAACTCACGTTTGGCTGAGCCGATTTTTCTACCTAAATAATTTACCTACACTACCTAATACAAAAGGTACCTACACTAAAAATTAAAAAATTGTTTAAAAAAACAAAAAACCGACTTCAAAAAACCTACCTCTTAAAAGCAAGAAATAATATTCGTAATGATAAAAACACGTCTATTGAAGTCGGGTGTGGCTTTTAGAATAAAAAAAAAGGAATTTGTAAGTACTCCAGCCCCACCCGACTTCAATAGACGTGTTTTTATTATTACGAATATTATTTCTTGCTTTTTAGAGGTAGGTTTTTTGAAGTCGGTTTTTTGTTTTTTAAACATTTTTTTTACATTTTGCGTCATAAGTCGAAAACTATGCGGCCTAAAACAAAAAGAAAAAATGATTGAAAACGTGCAAACGGCGCTTTTTCATATGATACTCCACATGCCCTAGTAGCCCCACTTAAAATTTTTAAGACCCCTTTTCAGTTCCTGTTGTAAAAAGGATATAATTTTTTTATTTATTTCTTATTTGAAATAAAACACTTTTTAACGGATACTAGCGCGGTTTTATTGAATGTACTTTGGTATTTAGTTGGTATTTGGTTTGATTTTTGGTTTTTCTCGACGTTTCGGCACCTTTGCAGCTGCCGTGGTCACGGGGGACTGAAGCTACCCGTGAGCCTACCCTCAAGCGATGAATTTTTTTTTTAGACGTTCAGAAATTAAAATTTAACAAATTTTTTTAATTATTTTATGTTGATTTATAATTTAATTTTATGAATTATTTAATGCTAAAAAGATAGAGAATCTACTGAAACTACCACCATTTCATAAAATTGGGAGGCCCCTCCAAGAAAGAAATGGCGAAAGAAAACTTGGAGATAGCCGACCTCCGTCTTTTGTATTAATTTATTTATTTGCAAAAGGAACTAACTGTATCATTAGATCTTACAGTGTGTGTGAGGGGCTTTAGCTTGTGAATGATGGGGTCCCAAGCTGGTGGAATTTTCCAACCATCATCTCTATTGAAATTAGGATATTTATTTATTTCGATAGCCTCGCGGAGCATTCTAGGGATAAATCTACGTTCCCTAGCAAGGATTTGGGGTTTGTCAAATCTAATATAATGGTTGGGCCCCTCAAAGGCGTGTTCACTCACTGCAGACTTGTTATCGCGCCTATGTTTCATGTCAGCTACATGCTCTTTGACGCGGGTCCCTATGCTTCTCTTTGTTTGCCCGATGTAGGAGAGTCCACAGTCACAATCTAGTTTGTAGACGCCTGCAGCTTGAAGGGGGATATTACACTTGACAGGTCGTAAGAATTGGTTGATCTTCTTCGGCGGCTTGAAGTAAGTTTTGATTGACGCTCGCTTCAGAATGTTTCCAATCTTGTCAGTGACACCCTTCAAGTATGGTAGGATGGCAGGTTGACGCTCTACTGTGGCTGGTTTGGCGCGTTTTCTGTGATTGAGGTGTGGTACTTGCAACTTGTTGCTACGCAGTACTTGTTGGACGTGCTGAAGCTCAGCAGTCAGGTGTTGTTTGTCACAGATTCCGCGGGCTCTCTGAAACAAAGATTTCCCTACGGTAGCTAACTGTATATGATGATGGTGAGAGTCACCATTAAGGTATCTGTCTGTATGGGTTGCTTTACGATACACTGTGTGGCTCAAGGTTTGGTTCGGATTCCTGATAATGAGAATGTCTAGGAAAGTTAGTTTATTGTCTGCCTCTAACTCCATAGTAAATTATATGTTGGGGTTTATGGAGTTAAGATGGTTAAGAAATGCAGGGACACTATCTCTAGGTAGTATTGTGAAAGTGTCATCTACGTACCGTTTGTAGAACCGGGGAGTCACTGGTGCTGTGGCTAGTGCTTTCTCCTCAAAATCCTCCATGAAAATGTCAGCAACGATGGGGGATACAGGAGAGCCCATTGCTACGCCGTCCACTTGCACGTAGAACTCCTCGTTCCATAACAGATAGCCAGATGTTAGGCATAATTCTAGTAGTTCTGCATATTCAATTGGCATGTTGTTGTCAACTAGCTTTTTCCTGATGATATCAATGCAGTCCTGTACTGGTAAGCATGTGAATAAGGACTGAACATCAAAACTAACCATAGTTTCATCATCAGCGAGATGTAGATATTGTATCTCACTGACAAACTGGTAGGAATCCTTTACAAAGGCTGATGTGTTACCTCTCAGTGATGTGAGTGTTTTTGCTACGTGTTTAGCCAATTTATAAGTTGGTGAGTCAATTTGGCTTACAATCGGACGCAGCGGAGCATTGTCTTTGTGTATTTTCGGTAACCCATATAGTTTCGGCGGTGTAGGGCAGGATGGAATAAGATAAAAATATTCAGAACAGTTAGATCTTGATGTCAATTATCTTATTCCATCCTGCCCTACACCGCCGAAACTGTATGGGTTACCGAAAATACACAAAGACAATGCTCCGCTGCGTCCGATTGTAAGCCAAATTGACTCACCAACTTATAAATTGGCTAAACACGTAGCAAAAACACTCACACCACTGAGAGGTAACACATCAGCCTTTGTAAAGGATTCCTACCAGTTTGTCAGTGAGATACAATATCTACATCTCGCTGATGATGAAACTATGGTTAGTTTTGATGTTCAGTCCTTATTCACATGCTTACCAGTACAGGACTGCATTGATATCATCAGGAAAAAGCTAGTTGACAACAACATGCCAATTGAATATGCAGAACTACTAGAATTATGCCTAACATCTGGCTATCTGTTATGGAACGAGGAGTTCTACGTGCAAGTGGACGGCGTAGCAATGGGCTCTCCTGTATCCCCCATCGTTGCTGACATTTTCATGGAGGATTTTGAGGAGAAAGCACTAGCCACAGCACCAGTGACTCCCCGGTTCTACAAACGGTACGTAGATGACACTTTCACAATACTACCTAGAGACAGTGTCCCTGCATTTCTTAACCATCTTAACTCCATAAACCCCAACATACAATTTACCATGGAGTTAGAGGCAGACAATAAACTAGCTTTCCTAGACATTCTCATTATCAGGAATCCGAACCAAACCTTGAGCCACACAGTGTATCGTAAAGCAACCCATACAGACAGATACCTTAATGGTGACTCTCACCATCATCCTATACAGTTAGCTACCGTAGGGAAATCTTTGTTTCAGAGAGCCCGCGGAATCTGTGACAAACAACACCTGACTGCTGAGCTTCAGCACGTCCAACAAGTACTGCGTAGCAACAAGTTGCAAGTACCACACCTCAATCACAGAAAACGCGCCAAACCAGCCACAGTAGAGCGTCAACCTGCCATCCTACCATACTTGAAGGGTGTCACTGACAAGATTGGAAACATTCTGAAGCGAGCGTCAATCAAAACTTACTTCAAGCCGCCGAAGAAGATCAACCAATTCTTACGACCTGTCAAGTGTAATATCCCCCTTCAAGCTGCAGGCGTCTACAAACTAGATTGTGACTGTGGACTCTCCTACATCGGGCAAACAAAGAGAAGCATAGGGACCCGCGTCAAAGAGCATGTAGCTGACATGAAACATAGGCGCGATAACAAGTCTGCAGTGAGTGAACACGCCTTTGAGGGGCCCAACCATTATATTAGATTTGACAAACCCCAAATCCTTGCTAGGGAACGTAGATTTATCCCTAGAATGCTCCGCGAGGCTATCGAAATAAATAAATATCCTAATTTCAATAGAGATGATGGTTGGAAAATTCCACCAGCTTGGGACCCCATCATTCACAAGCTAAAGCCCCTCACACACACTGTAAGATCTAATGATACAGTTAGTTCCTTTTGCAAATAAATAAATTAATACAAAAGACGGAGGTCGGCTCCCTCTCCAAGTTTTCTTTCGCCATTTCTTTCTTGGAGGGGCCTCCCAATTTTATGAAATGGTGGTAGTTTCAGTAGATTCTCTATCTTTTTAGCATTAAATAATTCATAAAATTAAATTATAAATCAACATAAAATAATTAAAAAATTTTGTTAAATTTTAATTTCTGAACGTCTAAAAAAAAAATTCATCGCTTGAGGGTAGGCTCACGGGTAGCTTCAGTCCCCCGTGACCACGGCAGCTGCAAAGGTGCCGAAACGTCGGGAAAAACCAAAAATCAAACCAAATACCAACTAAATACCAAAGTACATTCAATAAAACCGCGCTAGTATCCGTTAAAAAGTGTTTTATTTCATGTCTAGTGAGCGCGTAAGCTTGAGAAGTGAATATTATTTCTTATTTGCAAAATAGTTGGACAAATGTCATCTTAAACTATTCCAAATTTCAAGTTGATACCATTAGTAGTTCTCGAGATATCCAGCTGTGACAGACAGGCAGACTGAGTCACACCATAAGGGTTCCTTTTTACCATTTTGGTACGGAACCCTAAAAAGGATGAAAAACTAAATTTACTTTAGTCCTATAAATTTGTTTAAGTTGTTGCCAAGTGCCAACCCAATCAACACCATTATTAAAATGTAAAATTATTAATCCATTATGTAAAACAAAAATAAATTGTTTTCTTACTTGTCCAATATACAAAGAGATCAATTTAAGGGCAGGCATTTTGATGTCATCTATAAAATCAGCATTTGGATTAGCTTTCATACTCGCTAATACATTTACTATAGCACCCAACATGGCCGGAATGTATACATTTAGAAATGCTACCGCTAAAGCCGACTGAAACAAACAACATTACATATGGATTTGTTATAAAGGGAACACATTGTACAGTATAATCATTAATACAATTATTACAACATAATAATAGTAATATTAAAAATACTTTTCACACCACATGCTCGACAATGCCGAATTATATGTCATGTAAACCTTACCGAAAGCAAGACATTATATCTCTTGGCTTTAGCCGGGTTTTAATGTAATATTATAACCCGCTGGTCAATAATGTGATTTTCACTTTTCCATTTCACTAAACAGAATGTGTCCTCAGCGGGCTCGGCCAACTCATTTTTCGAAGACCGAGGCCGTGGCCCACTAGATTCGCTCTGAGACGAACTTCATTTGTTTGTCAAATCGAGTAGGCTACGCCAGCTGAAAGAAGTTGCTATAGCCGTAGCCAGTAGTACTACTAGCTTTAGAAGATTCTAACTATCTACTAAGCCTGGTTTTTTATTGTCTCGCATAAAGTGAGAAAAGTAGAGTATACACCACCGGGATAAAGCTGTTTTATTCGCTTATTTTTGGGCGCTTGAATGCCTCACTGCACTCAGGACTCAATCTTAATTCCCTCGCTTTGCTCGGGAATTAACTTATGAAATGAAGAAAATACCTACTACCTACCTATATTCATAATTGGGTTTTGAGACATCAAAGACCGAATACATTTCCTGGCAACCCTGGCAACACGCCTGGACAACAGCGGGGCGTAGCGACGTGAAGGGGGAAATGGCGGTGTTTGGGACTCTGACAAAGAGTCCGTTTTAGTGAGTTTTATTTATTCTTATGCCTTTGCTCTCATGCTCACGAGTAGAATTATGAAATCCAGTCCAACATTATAACACTAGTTTGGATGATATTATGATTCTTGGATATTACAGCTACTATGACACTGGTTGTTTTAATGTTGGCTTTAAGCTACTGTTTCAAAACCTTTTATAGAGGATTTATAATATCATCAGTGTACATAAAGCCTTTGTACATAATTAGGTATTAAATAAAACACTCATGTGGTACTATTATCACTAGAGGCCGTTATCGGGCGTGCATTTTCCAGCAGGGAGTTTCTAGAGATGTAGTAAAATCGATTGGTTATTTTTAAGGATATTGATGTACTATGTGAGACTTTTATGTGAAACTTGTGAGAAAACACGGTAATCATTTTAAAAGAGCATCTGACGTAAATAATAGACTTAAAAGAGACCCAACAGACTTGTATATACCGATATTCCCAGATCGGCTAAATATAGAAATAGCTGTTTGGGAATGTGTGTTAAAATATATAATAAATTACCTGTCAATATTAAAGAGATTAGTTCCAATATTGTATTTAAAAACAAGTTATATAAATGGTTAAATGAAAATAACTTTTATGATGTATGAGAATTGTTTGACCTAAAGACGTAATCAACATAAAATATTTTTTTTTTCAATAGTATGTGTTTAATGTGTTTGGTGACATTGTACGCCTTTAATAGGTTAATTGTGAGGGACTTTAATTTAATTAGTTTAATAAGACTGTTATGTAACCACAATTAGGACAATAAAGAGATTCTATTCTATCCTATTCTATTCTATGTCGGCAATAATTTTATGTTTACTTTTTCTCGCCATTTCTTCTTGAAACACTCTGTTGTACTTTCAATATTCTTTAAGTGTCAACATTTTGGACAATAACAACAAAATTCCTCTAAATAGTGAGAAAAACTATTTATTTATTTTCCATCATTTGTCAAGCTACAGTTTGTTTTTTTAATGTTTTTCATTTATCTAAATGTCTGTCATCCATTCGGTGACTTGACATTGTCACAAAAGATAGAAACTGCCCTGACTTGGTGTTTTGCTTATTTTTCTATGAACTTCGTGCTGCTTTGCAATTTTATCAAGAATTAATTTTTTTAATCAGTATTCAGCACTGAATATATTTTTATAGATATCTAAATAAAATAACCAATAAATTTTACCACATCTCTAGAGATTTGCTGCTCGCAAAATACACTCCCGATAACAGCCTATAATTATCACACTCGGCTGTGTTTTAATAACCCCCATTATACTACAGTTTCATGAATAACTATTATCACCATTACTTTACTAATAAAGTCAAGAGTCAATGCTAACATTGACTCTATTAAAACGTGGCTAAGCTGTGTTGACCAAGAATCTTGTAATTCATACACTTCCATATGACAGTTCAAGGAGAATAATAAAAGCTTTATAAGTGTCTGATAAATCTCTTTGTAAAATAAATACTTACAGCAACCGCTGCAGCCAAAAGCCACCGGTGCGGCTTTAAGTATTCAAATAATTTTTGCCAGTCAAACTTGGAACTGTCTTCATTAATATTTGGTCTACGCTGTATAACTCTCGTAGTCTGTGCAGCTTTACAGAACACTTCACTGTTTCTGAATAAAACTTGTGCCGCTAATCCTAAACTTACACCTGTGCAAAGCTTCCAAGGGCTGCATATTAAGAAAACATTACTTTTTACACTTTTCTCTGCAACTACTTTACCATCAGTTATCTGTCGTTTTATTGCCCCAGTTGATTTTGATTTTAAGAGGTTAACAAATATCCCATTACTTTTAGTAGACAGAAGCCTGAAAATCATAATAAGACCAAGTTTAGCAAGGGAAAACAACACGAAAATATATCACATAGGTTATAAACATTACCTCTGTCGTATTAATTGGCATGAATGCATTTGCATAAGTTGCCACATCTTGTAGTTTCAGTTTTTTTGCAATCTAATTTACTAATGAAAATAAATTAAATACATATTTATTAAATTAATATATGATTTTAAGTAATTTATAGAAAAATAAATAATTCGATGAAATTCAAGCAAGGCAAGGTAGTTGTTATGTCACTGTCAGTGTCTTCTTCTTCTTCTTCTTCTTCTTATTTTTGTTTTGGCAACCTACATTCCTCTTGGAAGTAACTTATGCCAGTGTCAAGTGTGGAATAGTTCAGAGCTAGATTGTTTCAGTTTACATTAAAATGCGGGTGCATCGCATTTTAATGCTGCTTGGAGCATGTGGCACCAAGCATATCAAGACAGTTTACTCGGTAAGTTCTGCCGAGGTAGCCACCACTACAATAAAAGTCTCAGCTTCACACAACCAAGATCGCGCCTATTTCAATCATCCCACATATTGTTCAGTTGCGTAGATACTTGTACCACAAAACTGCACCAATTTTAAAAAACAATATCCACTATGAATCAATTTGCGAATAATTAAAATAGTCACCAAACCGAACCCGACAAAATGGCGCCAAAAACTCCACTGTCAGTGTCAATGTCTTGTCTTCTTCTTCTTCTTATTTTTGTTTTGGTAATCTACATTCCTCTTGGAAGTAATTTTTGCCAGTGTCAAGTGTTGAATAGTTCAGTGGTAGATTGTTTCAGTTTACATTAGAATGCGGATGCATGGCATTCCAATGCAGCTTGGAGCATTTGGCACCAAGTATATCAAGACAGTTTACTCGGTAAGATCTGCCGAGGTAGCCACCACTACAATATAATTCTCGGCTTCACACAACCAAGATCGCGCCTATTTCAATTATCCCACATATTGTTCAGTTGCGTAGTCACTTGTACCACAAAACTGCACCAATTTTAAGACACAATATCCACTATGAATCAATTTGCGAATAATTAAAATAGTCACCTAACCGAACTTGAGTAAATGGCGCCAAAAAAAACTCCAATGTCTTGTCACTGCTGTGCATTCCAATTTCAAGCAGACCAATCACTAAGTCATCGACCACCACAGTTTACATCTTAATTTGATCTTAACCATTTCCAGTACAATCCTCGCAAATTGAGGAACGGCGGGCGATCAGAAAAAGGAGGCCGGAGCAAGGTTTCATTGAAATCGCCATCTATTGGAAAGTTAGTGCTCCGTGAAATAAAGCATGCAGTCAGGCGTTGCTAGCTTGTACTTAAGAGATGGTTTGCTTTGTTATGTTACTAATAGATGGCGCTGTGCGCTTTCAAACTTGTTTCAACCAAATTAAATTAGCGTGTTCCTTCCAAGGAGGTTCATATCATATAGGGAGTGAGTACTATACAAAAATTTTCACTATTCGTTTAAAAGAAATTCAACTGTATTGCCTTTATCATAGAGTTGAAATTCTATCGATGACATTGACTGAAGACTCTACTGTGTAAATGAAACAACACTAGGTGGAGGTCGGTGTCTCGTTCGCACAATTGCCATTACAAAACAATAATACCACGATAGTAGGAAAAAAAATTTACGTTACCAATCACGTAGTGTGTCAAAGTTAAGGATTCGGAGTGGAATATTGAAAATATACTACTTAAATATTAATTTAGAATAACACATAGTAATTGTAAAATAAAACTGAACTTACTCTTTTGATTTAATTAGATTTCTACAATAATGCTAATCAGCATTATTGTAGTTGTATAAATTCAAGTGTCAATCCTGGCAACTCCGATCTGATTTTGACTTTGGCGCCAAATTTCAATTTTAGAATTTCAATATTCGGGAAATATTCCTTTACAAAACTAGGGTGACCATAAATACTACACCATTTCTGATTTCCCAAAAACGAAATTGTTCTATCAATGGAAATAACTGGAAGTCGCAGGCGAGGGGTAAAGTTTATATTAATAATCAAATTCATGTTTATGCGCCGATTTCGATGAAACTCGGTTTTTGGCACTATTTTGATAAGAAAATAACAACGCATTTTTTAAATATTAAAAAATTCAAGATGGCGGCCAACTTTTTTGTTTATGGGCCGATTTCGATGAAACTCGGTTTTTGGCACTATTTTGATAAGAAAATAACAACGCATTTTTTAAATATTAAAAAATTCAAGATGGCGGCCAACTTTTTTGTTTATGGGCCGATTTCGATGAAACTCGGTTTTTGGCACTATTTTGATAAGAAAATAACAAAGCATTTTTAAAATATTAAAAATTCAAGATGGCGGCCAACTTTTTTGTTTATGGTCCGATTTCGATGAAACTCGGTTTTTGGCACTATTTTGATAAGAAAATAACAACGCATTTTTTAAATATTAAAAAATTGAAGATGGCGGCCAACTTTTTTGTTTATGGGCCGATTTCGATGAAACTCGGTTTTTGGCACTATTTTGATAAGAAAATAACAACGCATTTTTTAAATATAAAAAAATTCAAGATGGCGGCCAACTTTTTTGTTCTTGGGCTGATTTCAATGAAACTTGGTTTTTGGTACTATTTTGACAAGAAAATAACAATGCAATTTTATAAATACAAAAAATCCAAGATGGCGGCCAACTGTTTTGCTTGTGGGCTGATTTTGATGAAACTCGGGTTTTGGTACTATTTTGACAAGAAAACAGCAAATAGAGCGGCGGTAATCTTAAAAAAGACGCTTAGAAAACACTTTTCGTACAAGTCATCTCGGAAATATAAAAAGGTGGTATCGATGCATTCAGTACGATCCCCTGATCACAAATATATAAGATGACAAGTGCGAAAGTGGTGGGGGTAGAAACTGTGACATCATAAAGTTTTCAGTACGAAGAAATTTTTTTTTCATACCATGTGGTATATCAAATGAAAGGGCTTTGTGAGTAGATTGCGAATATATAATACACTATAACATTCTCACTACTTGGTCTAAAAAATTATTAGCAAACGTCGAAAAATTTCGCAATTCAGAGTCGCCATTGAACAGGTCTAGATTGAAAACGACTGAATATACTTCTACAAAATACATAACAAATAACTCTGCTCATATTTTTTTCGAATGTCTAAAGGTAATTGACCAAAGATATTTAAAAATAAGAAAAGTACATCAGTTTCACTATCAGCATAATTTTCTGCTTTTTCTAAATTCTCGGATTCCTTTAACAATTAATAAAAAAATAAATAAATAGACTTTCATATGTTTATCCTTACTTGTCCTATTTAGTAAACAGTATTTGACAGTTTCCATGCTTCTTTTAAATTTAAATCACTATTAAAAAATGTGTTAACAATTTCTTTGGTATTAAATGCGTGGAAAACCATTTGTTGAATTTTATACATGATTTTCAAAAAAGAATTGAGTAAAGTTTGTTTACCAAATAGGACAAGTAAGGATAACTAAAAATAATGACAAATACACATGGAAAACACACACAGTTGTTCGGAGACCTAAATAACCTGACGAAACTCAATAGGCAAAAGTTATTTACAATAAATCAAAACAGTACACAAAAATCACAGTCTTTCTAATGGGTGTAAAAGGGGCTAAGCGGGTGTAAATAATCATTCATAAAATACAACAAATGTTTTACCACGCATAGAATACCAAAAATATTGTAAATTGTAATTAATATTTGATTTAATAAGACAACATATTTTAAAATAGTGATTAAGTTTAAAAGAAGTATCTAAAGTGCCAAAATTTGGTTATTTAAACCTTCGTCTGTTTATCCTAACTTGTCCTGGTAAGCATAAACATACGAAAGTTTTTTTTTTTTTTTTTTATTAATTATTAAAGGAACCTGAGAATTTAGAAAAAGCAGAAAATTATGCTGATAGTGAAACTGATGTACTTTTCTTATTTTTAAATATCTTTGGTCAATTACCTTTAGACATTCGAAAAGAGTATGTGCAGAGTTATTTGTTATATATTTTGTAAAAATCGATTCAGTCGTTTTCAATCTAGACCTGTTCAATGGCGACTCTGAATTGCGAAATTTTTCGACGTTTGCTAATAATTTGTTAGACCAAGTAGTGAGAATGTTATAATGTGTTATATATTCGCAATCTACTCACAAAGACCTTTCATTTGATATACCACATGGTATGAAAAAAAAATTTCTTCGTACTGAAAACTTTATGACGTCACAGTTTCTACCCCCACCATTTTCACGCTTGTCATTTTTTTTTTTTTTTCTCTTTATTGGGGTCAACTAACAACCACATATTAATAAACTATAATATAAAACATTTTCTTAGGAAATTTAAACAAATATGCAGTCTTACCCGTTAACCACATGTTACTACAAAAAAAAAGAGTTAACAAAAGGCAAAGCAGTAGATACATTTTACTCAAAATAACATTAATTAAGTAATTTTAATACATTTCGGATGGAATGCTTGAATTGCACATCAGAGAGTGTAAATATGTCAGCGTTCAGAAAGAACGAGTTATAATTTTCAGTTATGCGTCGTAGAGGTGAACGTTTACCTGCATTAGTACGACAACTTCCAATGGCGAACAACTTACGGGTACGAACTTCTCGCACATGAATGGTTCTAGGAACAACATAACACAGTCTGTTAGTCAGCTCAGTACAGTCGAACTTGTTGTGAATAATACCATGAAGTACCATACATTCTAGAAGCTTACGTCTAGATTGCAAGGTAAGAAGATCATACTTATCTAACAGTTGGTCAGACGGTAGGTATGAACCATAACATCTGTAATGCATGGATCTCAAGTATTTGCGTTGCACAACTTCTATCATTTCGTTATACTTATTATATAAAGGATTCCATACCGGTACGGCAAATTCTAACTGAGAACGTACTAAAGTTTTATAAAGATACAGATATGTGTATGATTTCTTAAAGTCTTTAGAAGATCTCATAATAAATCCATACATTCTATAAGCCTTATTTATTATATTTTCGACATGAATGTCCAAATGCAATTTTTCATCCAGTGTGACACCAAGGTCACGTATAAAAGAAACTTTACTTAGAGCTACGTTACAAAGGGAGTAGTTAAAAAGAATATTTTGTTTTTTCTTTGAAAAGCTAATATAGCTACATTTTGGTAGACTTAACTGCAACTTATTAATAACACAGTAATCAGACAATCTATTTAAATCCTCTTGAATTAAAATACAATCCGAGATGTTCTTAATGGGTTTGAAAATTTTGAGGTCATCTGCGTAGAGTAAAAAGTTGCAGTTATGGAAACACCGACCAATATCATTGATAAACAATACAAACAGGAGTGGACCAAGTATGGACCCCTGAGGAACACCAGATGTTACACAAATACTCTGAGACTGAAACCCATTAATAACAACCTTTTGAGTTCTATTAGTTATGTATGAGGAGAACCAGCGCAGTAAATTGCCATGTATGCCGTTAAAGGATAATTTCTTTAAAAGGAGCTCGTGATCAACCTTGTCGAAGGCTTTTCGAAAATCTGTGTATATAGCACCTGTTTGAGTATTATTATCCATGCTTTCAAATAGTGATGAGACATAAATCATTAAGTTGGTAGTAGTAGACCTTCTTTTTACAAATCCGTGTTGTTCTTTGATAAAAGTACTATGCAAAACAGGGTAAATTTCATTATGAACAAGTCTTTCGAAAAGCTTCGCCAGGGCACACAAAATAGAAATGGGTCTGTAATTATCTACCTCATGCTTAGAGCCATTTTTATATACAGGTACTATATTTGCTCGTTTCCAAATCTCAGGGAAAACTCCCTCTGAGATACATTTATTATAAATTAGACTCAAGGGCTTAAAAAGGCCTTCAGCAGCATGAACCAGAAAGAATGCTGGAAGTCCATCAGGACCTGATCCTTTTGAAAGATCTAAAGCTTTCAGTTCGGTGAGTACTTTATTCTCGCTAAAATGTAAATCGTGCAAAATTACATCTCCAGCATCAGAGTCGGTAGAGGGGCTTCAATTGGGTTGAATCTTAAAACGAATCATCTTCTTTGAGGTTGATTGAGTCTGTGGAGGTGTCTTTGGGCTTCGCCTAAAATGCGTTATAGCAAATTTAGCTGCCGGAAACGAGTCTAAACTAGTCTACTGGGACTTAGAAACCGTAGATCGCAGGTCACGAGATAGGTGCGAGGAGCGTAGCGACGAGCATGCTAGGTTGACATGAACCCAAAAAAATCTATTTCAAAGTCAATTGGTGGATTTTGTTCGCCGGCTACTGAATCAGTGACTGGCACCGGCTACCGAATCAGGGAGTGGCGCGGCTATGTTGATGTGCGGCGGAGCTACAGAGGTTAACACACAGTTATTTAACCTTATTAGTAAGATACCTAAATGAAAGAAAATGAGTAAATTCTATTCGTCATTATATGTATTTGGACTATTAGACATTTTAAGTTTTAATCATTTGAACTTAGACATTTTAATTTTTGACTATCTGACCGTTTGACATTTTCGTTTTTGACATTTTGAACTTTTTACATTTTAATCGTTAGACATTCAAATTTTTGACATTTTGAACTTTGCCATTTTAAGTTTAGACATTCTGATACGTACCCATAAATATACCATCGCACAAGTTTCAATTTAATAGAAAAAACACTAGAGAAAAATAGACACCCGTATTTTTTCTAGTGTTTCTTCTATTAATTATCTTAATATAAAAATAGCATTGTGATTTGTTAATGCCTAAAATCTAAAAATGCCAATAAATCACTTGTGTTTTTGAAATCAACACAACATCAGAGAAACTAATGATTGAAAAATTTATGTACTGATCAGATCACATTCATTCTCTTTGACTTCGTTCATTCGTCTTCTTTAACTTTGTCACAGCACTAAGACTTCTACCATGGTGTTTGGTATCGTTTTGCTACCGCAATCTCTATCGTTGGCTTTACTAAACAAACTGGGTTTTCTTCGTGATTATATTATAGTTTGTTAATAAAATTATACTTACGTGTAAAAGGAAATCCCGTCCTTATTAAAATTTAAAGTTTCATATCGCTTTTTGCACAATATCACCGCACAATTCACCATTTTCGCGGAGCTGCGTTCGGCGATATGTAGTCTTTCAAAATGGCGAGTGTTCGCGACCAACTAGTTTTTATAAACTGACCCGACCAAATTGGTCATGTACTTTGGTGAAAGGGGGTGCCTGTATATGCCTACTCCCGTTCTGTATGCTCTAAGGAATTGAATAAACTAGATTTTAATTGGTTGAATTACCATATTTAAAAAATTAAAACAAAAAAGGAACTTAATAAAAACGTGATAAATAATTTGTTCTTAAAAAATATTTTTTTAAATAAATATTAATTTTATTTTTTTAGTTAACGAGCTAAACTAAAAATATACCACTGCCTATCAGAGTACTCGTCAAGACCATTCAAACGAGTCCAAACTCGATGGGGTTGAAAGGTTTTATTGCAGAGTTCCTGTGGCCTTCTTCCGGCTCCATCATCAGACTCTTGGATACTATTACCCAACAGAGCACTCGTCAAGACGATTCAAGCGAGCCCAAACTCAATGGGGTTGCATGATTTCAATATTGAGTTCCTATGGCATGGAATCCAGACTTCATCATCCGACCCTGAACCTCGTCTCCCGTCAGAGTACTTGTCAAGACAATTCTAATAAGCCCAAACACGATGGGGTTGTATAGTTTCATTCATCATAGAGTTCCTGTGGCGTTCTTCCGGCTCCATGATCAGATCACCTCAATGACACTGTAATATTGCATTTCCTTCCATTTCTGACCTGTGTTCAAAGTTTCAAGTCTCTAGCTCATCGGGAATTTAGTATAAAATCGTTTGCAAAATTTGTGCTCAAACAAACAAAAGAGCAAGCAACCTAATAAAAACGCGGTAAAACGTGTTAATTATAAATAAAGAACTACCTAGGTATTTAAGTTTATATTAAACAGTTTAAAGTATTATGTATGTCTCCGGCCAACCATACGGTTTGGTCACCCTAATGAAGAAAAGGACACATACATCTACTTGACCTCTCTGTCGGCTCGTTTTGAGGCGAAGCGCTCATTCCGGTTTATAGTACTATTTCCATGGTTCCTTCCAAAGAGTAAAATAATATATTGGGAAAAGAGCGCCCACTCGTGGCAATTTTTTGAAACACTGATTTGAAAGGCCATCAGCGCCTCTGGAGGTTTGAGCGGAACTAATGAAAAGAAATGCGTGAAATTATAATTGCTGAATATGTGTTTTTTCGTATATATATTTTGTCATTTTTGTAATAATTTCTTTATATAAAACAAAAATATTAATAAAAAAGAGTAAATCGAAACAAAAAACACAAAAAGCAAAAATGTGATCTTCGTGAGGATCGAACTTGGTATTTGTCGATCGATGGCAGTGTCTTCTATATAGAGGAGGGGCCAGGCCTTCAAAATTGAAATCCCGTCGGACAAGCGAGTGCTCTACCGACAACTGGTATCATTGTCTTCAGCATGATCTCCTGAACAATAATATAGCGGTTGTCGCATTATAAAGTGGTGGAGGGGGGAGGGGGGGGAGGAAAAAGGTGCATAACTCGGTTATCAGAGTTTGGCTAATTTCTCAATAACCACTTGTTCGATTTAAACAAATAAACTGTCATATGGTAGGTAATATTCTTAACAACAGATTTTATCAAACAATGGTTTTTGTAGATACTATAGTTTATGAAATAATTAGATAAAATATGAATTTCAAATAAATATATTTTTTGTTTTGTAGAATTGAAGCAGTAAATTGAAATAAACTACTATGTAATTAAAACTATGAAGATTTGCTCCAGAAAAAAAATATCGGTGAATAGCCCAGTCATTCCCTTATATAGAATAATAAACTTGTTAGACATTTTTGTCTAGTAACTAGCTAAAAAAATTTTTTTTGTGTCGCGCGGTGAAATTTTTTCTTCCATTTTTTTTTTCTTAAATCCTCTACAGAATTAGAAGTATGAAGATTTGCCTCAGGAAAAAAATAACGGTAAATAGCCCAGTTATCTCATTATATAGAATGATAAACTTATCAAACATCTTTGTCTGGTGATTATGTTAAAAAAAATGTTTTTATTGCGTGGCGAATTTTCTTTATCTCTTTTTTTTCGAAAATCCTCTACAGAATTAAGACTATCAAAATTTGCCCCATAAAACAATAATAGTGAATAGTCCAGTTATTTTTCTATATAGAATAATAAATTTGTAAAACATTTTTGTCTAATAACTGTGTTACAAAATGTTTTGTGGTGCGTGGCGAAATTTTCTTTACAATTTTTTTTTTCGAAAATCCTCTACAAAATTAAATCTATGAAGATTTGCCTCAGAAAAAAATGCTGATGAATAGCTTAGTTATTGCACTATACAGAAAAATAAACTTATCAAACATTTTTGTGTAGAAATTATGTTAGAAAAAAATATTTCTGTCACGCAGCGAAATTTTCTCCAACGTATAATTTTTCCAAAAATCTTCTACAGAATTAAAACTATGAGGATTTTCTCCAGAAAAATTATAGTAAATAGATCAATTATCCCACTATATAGATTAATAAACTTATCAAACATTTTGGTCTCGTAACTGTGTTAAAAATTGTTTTGTGTCACATAACACGGTGGACCTGCAAAGTTATGTTTAAATGAGTTTGCACGCCACAAAATATTTTTTAACACAGTTACTAGACAAAAATATTTGACAAATATATTATTCTATATAGTGAAATAACTGGGCTTTTCACAATTATTTTTTTCTGGGTCAAATCGTCATAGTTTTAATTCTGTAGAGGATTTTCGAACAATTGGTAGAAAAAATTTCACCTCGTGAACAAATAAACATTTTTTTAACATAGTTACTAGACAATTTTTTTATCATGTTTATTATTTTATATATAGTGGAATAACTGGGCTATTCACCAGTATTTTTTTTCCGAGGATAATTTTTATAGTTTTAATTCTGTAGAGGATTTTCGAAAAGAATGGTAGAAAACATTTCGCCACGCGACCCAAAAAAATTTTTAAGCATAGTTACTAGATAAAAATATTTAACAAGTTTATTACTCTATATAGTGAAACAACTGTGCTATGTACAAATATTTTTTTTCTAGGGCAAATCCTCATAGTTTTAATTTCATAGTACTTTCTTTCAATTTACTGCTTCAATTCTGCAAAACTAAAAAAGCCTTTGTTTGAAATTCATCTTTTTTCAATTTTTAACCGACTTCAAAAAAAGGAGGAGGTTCTCAAGTCGTCGGTATTTTTTTTTTTTATTTTTTTTTTTATGTATGTTTTACCATAACTTCGTCAGTTGTTAACCGATTTATACAATTCTTTTTTTATCTTAAAGAACATAGTTTGTGTGTGGTCCCATAAAAAAATTACAGAGATCTGGCTGGTAGTTTTTTCATAATCCTGAAAAATGTCAATTATTTAGCTTGCCATCACACGTGTTTTTACGGATTTTCGAACATTACATCTTTGTTTATGTACCGATTTAGATGATTCTTTTTTTGTTTGAAAGGGTATAACTTCAAGAATGGTCACATTTTAATTTCATCGGTATTGGACTTTGAACTTCGAAGATACACAAGAGAACTCCTCAAATTCAAATAGTATATGTAAAGTGATTTGGATTTTGGTAGGTTTATGACAATCCAAAACAAACCAAACCATGGTCAGCAATGCAAGGTTCTGGACTAGACTTGGACTATGAAGACACAATGGAACTCCTCAAAAACAAACAGCGTAAATTAGGAATTTGAGTTCTGGGCATTTTACCATTGAAAATATTTTATAAAGTTAAAAAATATTTACATGCTTACATACCTGCCACTAAAAAGTTGAAAATAAAAAACTTTTTTAACAAAAAAGAAAAACCTCCTTCAAAAAACTTGAAACAAAAACAGCTTCAAAATTTAATACCTCTAAAAAAGCGAGAAATAATATTCAAATCATTAGTTACGCATAACATTATTAATAAAACACGTCTAATGAAGTCGGGTGGGGCTTTCAGAAATATAAAAAAAAAATACTTGTCTTCCAGCCCCACCCGACTTCAATAGACGTGTTTTATTAATAATGTTATGCGTAACTAATGATTTGAATATTATTTCTCGCTTTTTTAGAGGTATTTAATTTTGAAGCTGTTTTTGTTTCAAGTTTTTTGAAGGAGGTTTTTCTTTTTTGTTAAAAAAGTTTTTGTAATAAACTTTAGTGTTTACAAAAACCATTGTTAGATAAAATTTGTTGTTACGGGTATTATCTACCATATGACACCTTATTTGTTTTAATCGGACAAGCGGTTACTGAAAAATTATCCAAACCCTGATACCCGATTTCCGCATCTTTTCCCTCCCCTACCTCCCCCCTCAACCACTTTATAATGCGACAACCGCTATATTCTTGTTCAAGAGATCATGCTGAAGACAATGATACCAGTTGTCGGTAGAGAACTCTCTGGTTCGACGGGAATCGTCATTAGACGACTTTCGTTAAAGCGGTTTCCATATTATTCGGACAGTGACCTCCCGCACTATATCGATGATAATTTTGCTGTCTTCCAGCCAAATTTCAAAACTAAAAAACAAACAGCAAGCTAATGACTGTGGCAATTTTACGTAGTACTTTATACTATATGTACTTCTGTACTTTATTTTAATTTACTGCTTCAAATCTACAAAACCAAAAATGATTTTGTTTGAAATTCGACTTTTTTCTAATTATTTAATAAACTACAGTATTTACAAAAACCATTGCTAAATAAAATATGTTGTCAAGGATATTACCTACCCTAGGACACCTTACTTGTTTAAATCGGACAAGTGGTTGTTGAGAAAATTAACCAATTTCCGATACTCGACTTCCGCATCTTTTCCCTCCCCCCCTCCCCCCTCCACCACTTTATAATGCGACAACCGCTGTATTCTTGTTCAGGAGATCATGCTGAAGATAATGATACCGGTTGTCGGTGGAGCACTCTCTTGTCCAGCCGGAATCGTAATTAGACGACTTTCGTAAATGTGGCATCTCCTCTAATACGTAAGTTGAGTAGATATCCGCTATGCCACTGAGACATTACTTCAAGTGACGAATTTACTAATTATATTGGTACTGTCTTCTTAATCAATTTATTTTATTTTGCATATTTTATAAGTCGGACTGCAGAGACATCTTTTGGCAATCTTGAAGACTTTTTTGTAAAAGTTGATGGTTAAAGTTTAGAGATGACGCTCCTTTTTTCTTCCACTTGGGTTGTTCTAAGAGTGCCCCCCCTGGTTCCTTCAGTGATAAAATATATCATAATTAATAGTACCTCAACAGATAAGGAAATATTTAACAAATAAAGTGGTCCGACCGCAGAGCAATGCTCTCTGGCCGCACCAACTCAAATTTTAAAAAGTGTGATACATTTTCAAGAAATTTATTTCGCAGTAAAACCTACCTAAATAGTACCTTCCACACGACAAGTTTCGTAAAATAAAACTCATTGGCTTAGAAGTTACAAGCCGTAATTTGTGGTCCGGCTGGGAAGCATTCTCTGCAGCAGGTCAAAATCGTAAGTATGATACATTTTCAAGAAAGTGATATCCCAATAACAGCTACCTAAATAGTACCTTCCATATGACAAGTTTCGTAAAATAAAACTCATTGGCTTAGAAGTTACAAGCCGTAGTTCGTGGTCCGGCTGGGAAGCATACTCTGCAGCAGGTCAATATCGTAAGTGTGATACATTTTCAAGAAAGTGATATCCCAATAAAAGCTACCTAAATAGTACCTTCCACACGACAAGTTTCGTAAAATAAAACTCATTGGCTTAGAAGTTACAAGCCGTAGTTCGTGGTCCGGCTGGGAAGCATTCTCTGCAGCAGGTCAATATCGTAAGTGTGATACATTTTCAAGAAACCGATATCCCAATAAAAGCTACCTAAATAGTACCTTCCACACGACAAGTTTCGTAAAATAAAACTCATTGGCTTAGAAGATACAAGCCCTAGTTTGTGCTCAGGCTAGAGAATATTGCTCTTTTATTTCATCAAACTAATAATTTGTATAATTAAGCTCAAAGTATTTAATCCGGCTAGGAAGGACTACTTTTCAGCGAATGGAAGCAACTTTCGCAAGGGTATATCATGGGATGGGTGACCAAAAAACTGCTTCGGAAGGAACGTTAAGCCGTTGGTCCTGGCTGCATTTGCAGTCGTTAACACATACCAATCCGCACAGGGCCCACATGGTGGGTTGTGGCCCATCTTCTTTACAGTTCTTTACAGCAGTGGGGACTTCATTCGCGTGGACATTCGAGCATGATATTACAATAATCTGAGTTTTCAAAGCGGGACGCGAAAAGAATACTAGTTTCCGCCCACAACTTCGTTCGCGTGGACATTCAAGAAAATCCTTAAGGAACCATTAACCAGGAAAAGAAGTATTCTATGTTTAAACGTCCACACTGTGCTCGCTGCCTTGCGAGGCAGGACATTAAAATATATAATACTTTTTATCCTGATTAAAGGTTTCCTAAGGATTTTCTCGAATGTCCACGCGAATGAAGTCCCCACTGCTGTAAAGAACTGTAAAGAAGATGGGCCACAACCCACCATGCGGGCCCTATGCGGATTGGTATGTGTTAACGACTGCAAATGCAGCCAGGACCAACGGCTTAACGTTCCTTCCGAAGCACAGTTTTTTGGTCACCCATCCCATGACCGACCCTTGCGAAAGTTGCTTCCATTCGCTGAAAAGTAGTCCTTCCTAGCCGAATTAAATACTTTGAGCTTAATTATACAAATTAATAGTTTGATGAAATATAAGAGCAATATTCTCTACAACAACAAAAACAACTAGGGCTACAAACAAGGGCTTGTATCTTCTAAGTCAATGAGTTTTATTTTACGAAACTTGTTGTGTGGAAGGTACTATTTAGGTAGCTTTTATTGGGATATCACTTTCTTGAAAATGTATCACACTTACGATATTGACCTGCTGCAGAGAATGCTTCCCAGCCTGACCACGAACTACGGCTTGTAACTTCTAAGCCAATGAGTTTTATTTTAGGAAACTTGTCGTGTGGAAGGTACTATTTAAGTAGCTTTTACTGGGATATCACTTTCTTGAAAATGTATCACACTTACGATATTGATCTGCTGCAGAGAATGCTTCCCAGCCGGACCACGAACTACGGCTTGTAACTTCTAAGCCAATGAGTTTTATTTTACGAAACTTGTCGTGTGTACTGATGGGGAAAATGCCGGGCATTTTTGGCAGATTGGGAATATTCCCAATAAACGCCCATAGATTCCCGCCCACTGGGCATTTATCTGGGCATTTATTTTTTGTTATAAAATTGATCCACAAAATTTATTTAAACATTAAAATATACTTAATTTTAATTAAATTAGTTTAGATTATCATTCATAAGTTTGTATTTTCATGAATTTGGATATCCTAATCAAAATATTTTATGTGAATCGTAGACGTAAGTATATATTTGTCACAAAATCTTCGAAAGTGGAAAAAAATATATTAAAGGAAAATAATCATATGAAAATACAAGTAGAGAAGGACACTCCCGATTTAAACTCGCTTGGCCACCCCGCACCACTCGGTGAGGTTAATGCTAGTAGATTGCCATTCATCGTTTATGCCGAGAAACAAAATTTTTGTCAAACAACGGCATTAGCGAGAGCACACGAGTGTAGCTCCCTACATTCCCGGTGTTCGCCGATGGGCAAAACTTTTGGCGAATAGCGAGATCGACGAGTTTGTGCGAAATGACGGAATAAACTTTGTTTATAAATCTGTATTATCTTATCATAAGTCTACCAGTAAACGAGTCGGTATAAATGGTTTATTAATCGAAGAAGTAAATTAATCATTTACTCTCATTGTGGGAACTATCCCCCGAATTGGAAATACGAAGAACATTGTTAACATTAACATCCACGTTAACGTCATCAACTTAATTATTTAATTATTATTTCCAATAAGATAGGGTCTAGGAAATAAAAAATATAAGAAATAAAATTGTTTTTCGTTTTTTGATTTAAAAAATGGCCGCCAGGTTTTTATGTAATTTACGGGGATACTAGGTATACCTATAGAAGTATAGATTATTTATCTGACATTTTGCTGACATCCGTAATGCAAGATACCTACCCTACTACTATTCTTATTAGGTAGGTAAAAAAGGTAGGGTATAATCGCAATAAAATTCTTTATGCCGAGTAGGTACCTAGGCATAAAATTTTACATTGCATTAATTCTTTATAACGTTAATTGAACCCAGCTATACACATCAAATTTGTCTAGGGATACAGGTGTTATTTTCATACAAACGAGGTAACTTTGAAGCCTTGGTTTTCTGCCAAGGATGTACCGTGCTGTAATCTGATGATGGCCATCCAGGGAGTAAATGGAGTAGATTCAGATTGCTATACACACCCAACTGATCTGATTAGCATTCTAAAAGAGTAATGGGTCAGAGTTCTCAGTTTGAAGATTTCCATACATTTTCATGCTATTTTCGCGGTTTTTTTAAACATGTCCATTACATTTTTAGAATGCTGGTCGAATCAGTTGGGTGTGTGTAGCGATCTGAATCTCTTTCATTCACTCCCTGGATAGCCGTCATCAGATCACAGCACAGTATATCCCTGGCAGGAAACCAAGGCTTCCAAGTTACCTCGTTTGTATGAAAATAGCACCTGTATCCCTAGACAAAGTTGATGTGTGTATATAGATAAACTAATGAATATAATAATGGTTCAAAATAATAATAATTAATAATAATATTGTAATAATGATCCGAAATAAAATAATAATAGTTCCTAACAAATACAATAATAGTTCGAGTGTCCAATTTACCGACACTTTTAAAAGTTTTTATTAGGCTCATTATTTACGGTGAATGTCGGCTAACTGGCACGAGGGACAGTGGGAATCTGGAGAGATAGTTCGCCTACTATACATAAAACTTGGCAAAACTACCCGCTTACCCGAGAACCCTTTAATGTACCGACAGCGACACGGAATGGATAAAAGGCGAATATAAGCGAGTTTTTAAAAATGTTGATTCTATTTAAATTTGTTTGCTTAGACTTATCATTAAAATATATACCTTAAAGTCAAATTATAATAAATATTTGTTAAATAACTAATATTTCGTTTTATTTCCTTAAAACTTTTTCATTTATTCGTTGTTGAACAATCGTTTTTTTCTGCCCACAGATTGGGCATTTATTTGGGCATAAAAGATTTATGCCCAATGTGTCTGGGTATTTTCCCAATTTTCCCGCCCGGGCAGAAACACTTTCCCATCTCTAGTTGAAGCCAAGTTGCGGCGTGCGCAGCGCGCCGCGCGCCTCGAGCCGTGTGTGTGGCAATTTACTTCTTTCCCGCGCAGTTTTTGAAAAATTCTTCATCATTCTAAATCATTGATGATTTCATTGGAATCCAGCTCAAATCTACTCTATCGTTGTGTAAGATTTTTTTATAAAATAAAATTATTTTCACATAAATATGTGGAGGCCCTTCTCTTGTGAAGGCCCCGGGCAGTTGCCATAGTTGCCGACCCTTAAATCCAGCCCTGGTGGGCCCGTAAACTTTTTGAAAGTTAGACACAAAAACATCAAAATACAAAATAATATCAAATGACAAAATCAAACAAACAAATGACAAATTCAGAGTAATATTTCACCGAGCCACGGAACGGTTAGAGCGCAGTGCACTCGAGCCAGGGGCGGCCCGAGGCAAGTTTTATGATGGTGTGAGATTCAATTATGGCGCCCCCCTTTCTTGCCCCTAATACCTATACAGGTTTATTTGTAAAACACCAATAATACCTCGCAGGAGTAGATTACTAACATTATAAACAACGTTTGTTCGATTTTTAGTCACTTGCATCCACTAATCTTGTAATCTTTTCTATTTACAGTAAAAAAAAACGGCCGCGTAGCGCAATTTTTAGTTAGTTTCATCCACGATCTTGCTTTTTTATAATAAAAAAACCGGTCAAGAGCGAGTCGGACTCGCGCACCGAGGGTTCCGTACCTGTGGCGGGCGCGGCGGGCAGACTAAACCACACACGTCACAAATAATAATACCAGTCGATAACTCTCAATTAGTGGACTGTGAACACTCAAAAGTCTTCATAGGATTATCGCCGGCTGGACGAGGAAGGCGGTTGAACACTCGGTCGGAAAAACACTATCACGGAACACACCAGTCAACAGTGTTCATAAACTAATGTCACTTCACATAAATGTCACACTAACGTATCACAAATTCTTTTCACCATTTTCACATTATTTTGTAGTCGGCGCAGTCAATGTTCGTAGCAAGACACGTAGCTCCGTAGCAAAGCACTAATTCACACTTATAACATAGTCAAAGTTACTAATTCACCACATTGAAGCACTTTGAAACATATTATTTGGAGCACTAAAATCTTAACATTGTCGCGCTCACTGCCAGGATGCACCTTATTACTGGGACCTTTACTTCATAATGAAACCACTATTTACTGTTTCTTCTTTTATTTCTTCCTTTTACAATGATATCTTCATTATTGGAAAACTATCAGAAAACTATGCGCTTACTTCGACCTCTCCGATTTTTATATCGATCGAAAATTAATCCTAGAAAATTCGGAACCAATCAGATTTCTTTGAATTTTCATGAAAATCAATTTAGAACTTTCTAGTTTTTCTAGAACTCGGACCTCTCTGTCGCACAGTATGTCTGTCTTGTTCGCATATAAGCAAAATCTAACTCTCGAGTTTTGATGGTGATCCCTGATTGGTCAAGAAACTCAGTAGTTAGGTTTTGCGCGAAAACTCTAACTCCCCAGTTTCGCGCTAGTTCGATAGTGATCTCTGATTGGTCAAAAAACTCAGTAGTTAGGGTTTGCCCGCAAACTCTAACTACTAAGTTCGCATCTTAATTTTTTTTGTCAGTAGTAATGTAAAGCGCTTAATTGTATAACTGATTTCAGGGACTTTGCTAGTTTAATTATAACAAGAAGTTTTGCAATATATTTTCATCAGTAATTTATGGCACTTAATTATAATTAGGAAAAAAATAATCAAATTTTGTTCAATAATTTCCGTTGCTGGCTGTACCTACTGAAATAAAAAGGTGTTTACAGATAAACGATAAACCAAAAAAAAATACGTTAATGTGTAAAGAAAGGCGAATACCTTCAAACCATTTAGCCTTATACTGTATTGAGATTAAGAATAAGAATGATGAATTGAAGAAAAATTTATTAAGAATGTTTCTGTGCAATAATAGTACATTATGAGACAAGTTAGCTTAGGTTGATCATTGCACACAAGGCTGTGGGTTGTAGCCCGAGCCGTAGGCGAGGGCGTAACTCAGCCGAGTGTGCAATGAGCAAAAGCTCACGAGTTTCATACGACGTTTTTCAACACATTTGCGAAGAAAATACAAAGTAATTTACCACACAGCAACAAATACGACATAAAGAAAATATGACAATTATTTGAACAGGCGCGCAGCTTTTTTTTTGTTTTTTCACACGCCCAATGCAAGAATATTTTGCGAACAAAGGGGTGAGTGAGCATACAGCCTACTAAAAAAATATAATTTTAAGTGATAAAATGCAAATATTTTAATATTTTATAACAAAATATTGTGAATTATGAATAATTTGATAATAATAAATATTTGTTTAATATTTGTTTTATAAAGGACTTACACATTTATTTATTTCAAAATGAATATGAATTTTCAGTGGCATAAAACCTTTTTGTTGTTACTAAAAAAAATAACTGTATTACCCGGTTAAATTGGGTATGCTCTGTTTACTCGCATAGAAATGCAGTAAGGTACTAATTTAACTTTGTAGGGATAATTCTATAACAACCTAGTGTTTTATATATTATTGCACGCGTTTGTTATAGCTCGGTTTATGGCCCTAAAAGCGATGTATTAGGGCTCACTTTACGAGCAAGTGTGTTGAAAATATTTATTTTGTTGTTTATTAAGTACCTATTGTTTTATTCTCAAAAGTTTTAACCCAAACACAGGAGAAATCTTCTTCTTCATCGTGTCGATGATTCTGGCGTCCACCAAAGCGTGTTGTCAGGCAAAATTCACAACGGCATAGCGCAACTAAATAGGACAAGTAAGAAAAAATGCATTTTAAGTAGATACTAACTTGCAATTATGATTCGTTGCGACGCAGGTTTGGTTTACTGGACAATCCATTTGGTCAATTTTATTCAGCATTCTTGTATCCATATGGATACGATACACTGGATAATATGGATACACTGGAAAACTTGGCATATGCCACAGTTCTCCAAACTATAATATTGGGTCCTTACCTATGAAATTGACGTTTTTTTTTCTCACACACAGAGAACCATATAACTCCAGCGATTTAAATTATTTATCAGTTGCTGGATATTACGGCTATGTAACTATCAAGTTGACGGCTATGCTTATAATTGGATGTAATTTGATTGTTCTGATGAATAATTAAAGTGACTTCTTTTTTTTTGGCAAAAATGACCACTTAATCTGTTGTAACGTAGCCTAAACTTATTTTTTTCGAGTAAGTTATGTTGCCTAGGTTATCTTAATGTTCAAACATTTGTACTTACAGAAAAGTTTCGTTGCAATAGCGTTCATAGTTGTTAAATAAATTGTGAAAAATGTTAAAATAGAAAATATAACTTGTTAAAAATTCTCCATACAAAACGTCAATTTCATTCATAGGCAAGGAATATTTAGTTTAGCAGAAAAAAAAGCTTTTGCGTTCAGATCTGGGTATACTGGATTATATTCGCAAAAACTTGGAAGATTAGAAATCATTTTAAAAAAATCAAATTGTGTTCAAAGACAATGGGGAATGTCCGAAAAAATCAAATTGGCTGAATATTTTTTTATAGATAGGAATAAGCTCTCTTAGTAATAAAAAAAAATTCAGAATTTTCGGTTGCGTAAAAAAATAAAAAAAAAATAAAGTCTCTTCGACTTCACAAATGTAGAAAAGTAACAGCAGAATGGAAATTATACCTTTGCCAACACCTGCTACTATAACAACACTATAACACGCAACCGAAAATTCATTTTTTTCTATTCCTAAGAGAGCTTATTCTTACCTAAAAAAATATTCAGCCAATTTGATTTTTTTCGGACATACCCCATTGACTGAATTTTGAAGCTCGCTCATTGGTGGATGCGCACTCAGTAGTTAGAGTTTGCGGGCAAAACCTAACTACTGAGTTTTTTGACCAATCAGAGATCACTATCGAACTAGCACGAAACTGGGGAGTTAGAGTTTGCGCGCAAAACCTAACTACTGAGTTTCTTGACCAATCAGAGATACCAATCAAAACTCGAGAGTTAGATTTTGCTTATATGCGTCCTGTTCACGCGCAACTGTCTTTGTCTAATTCTAAACAAAACTATCTCTATCTCTTTCTAATATCGAAATAAGCGGTTGTTTTTACAAACCTTTGATAAAACTAACTCAAACTTAATTTCTATAGATAGAACTATAAACATGTAATCGATTATTAACTATTTTATAACAAAATCTCAAAAATGTCAATTATTTCAAAAGATATTTACACAAAAACCTTCGGGGGCTTTCTATGTGGTATTGCCCCTTTGATATGCCTAATTTCCAAAATTGGGGCTTTGTCTTTAAGGTATTGCCCTGTTGGTATACCCTATTTTACATAGAAAAAAAAACTGAAAATTATTTACAAATAGCAAAAACCTAGATTCTAATAAGAACGTAAAGAACTAATACAAGGTCTAACTAACAAAGTTTTACATCTAAAGCGTAGATTCACTAAGTTAAAGTCCTTAATTTATTATTCATAAGTCTCACTTCACTAATTGCAATTCACTATTATAAGTTTAACACTCATCACTTTCAGTATTAATTTTATCACTTATAACGTGTCACTAACACTCATAATTCACTTGCGTCGCTAACAGTACCATCAAACCACACTGCAGAGTAGAATAATAAATTAGTATTGCAGTTTTAGGTCAGCGCCATCTCTTGACCGATAGTGGAACTAATGTTAACTTTTTTAGAAATTTGATAATTTCTAAAAAAGTGTGCTATATTGAGACATCGTTTTATTTTTCCTGTAATCTTTATATAAATTGCTATGACATAGAATTATTTGAGATTTTTCTCTTTGCAAACTTCGGAGATAAGGGGGGGGGAACGGTATTTTTTTACAATTTTCACCATAAGTCGAAAACTATGTGGCCCAAAAAAAAGAAAAAATTTTGAAAACGTGCAAACGACGCTCTTTCATATGATACCCCACATGCCCTAGTTGCCCCACTTCAAATTTTTAAGACCCCTTTTCAGTCCCTGTTGTAAAAAAGATATTTATTTTTTTATTTATTTCTTATTCGCAAAATAGTTGGACAGATGTCATCTTAAACTATTCCAAAGGACATCAGGCACATGAGACCCAAAAGTGTATAAACATAATTCGGTTATCTTTAAACATTTTATGTTACTAGAATCATAAAACAGTAGCAACATTATTTTTTAACTCCTTCATTTAGCGTTAATTAATTATTGAAAAAAAACAAAAGCATATCAATGTAACGGACATCTTTGTTAGCGATTTCACAAGTCTCCCCTGAGTAAACTTGTTCTGTGGCACAAGTGATTGCGCATTAAAAAAAAAAGTCTGCCGGATGTCAGTCAACTCAACTGTCAAAAGCGTTTTGTTACGTGCGACATATGCACAGATTTTCCGTTTGATCGGTTCCAACTCGTACATTGTGGTGCTAATCTGTATCACTAACGCAGCTAACGAAACGTGTTGTCGTGAAACTGGTGTTGCTATTTAGTGTCGGGGTTACCAAATAATAAAACTTTCAAACGTTAATAACTCTTAAAACATAAATCTTCGTAAAAATCTGAATATTTTCTATGACTTACTAATTACATGCCTACATTTTGAAAAAAACAGAAACGTTATACATTCTTTGGTTTTTTTCTATGGGACTCTGCCTGATGTCATTTCAAGTTGATACCATTAGTAGTTCTCGAGATATCCAGCTGTGACTGACAGACAGACAGACAGACAGACAGACTGAGTCACACCATAAGGGTTCCTTGTTTACCATTTTGGTACGGAACCCTAAAAACGGCCACGCAGCGCGATTTTGTTAGTCAGTTTCAATCGTAGCGTCGTCGCTCGTCACCAGGCAACAACATGATTGATATTCGATCGGTCGTCGGGCTTTTTGGCGTCCCACACAAGAGGGCGCCCAGTGCGGTCGCACCGCCCTAGGGCCGCCCCTGACTCGAGCGAAGCCACGGAATGCAAACCGGGCAGATGAGATGCGCCAGACCGCGAGTTGTTACAACGCACGTTGTCACCCCTTGGTGCTTGGTACCCGGGGCGGACCGCCCCCACCGCCCCCCCCCCCCCTTACGCCGCCAGCCTATTTCACCTTTTTAGGGGCTGAATCATGTTGGCCCCATGCGGGCCCTATGCGGATTGGTGTGTGTTAACGACTGCAAATGCAGCCAGGACCAACGGCTTAACGTTCCTTCCGAAGCACAGTTTTTTGGTCACCCATCCCATAACCGACCCTTGCGAAAGTTGCTTCCATTCGCTGAAAAGTAGTCCTTCCTTGCCGGATTAAATACTTTGAGTTTAATTATACAAATTAATAGTTTGATGAAATAAAAGAGCAATATTCTCTAGCCTGAGCACAAACTAGGGCTTGTATCTTCTAAGCCAATGAGTTTTATTTTACGAAACTTGTCGTGTGGAAGGTACTATTTAGGTAACTTTTATTGGGATATCACTTTCTTGAAAATGTATCACACTTACGATATTGACCTGCTGCATAGAATGCTCTCCAGCCGGACCACAAATTATGGCTAGTAACTTCTAAGCCAATGAGTTTTATTTTACGAAACTTGTCGTGTGGAAGGTACTATTGGTATTGGTGATGATATTGGTGATGGGCTCTTTTCTCCGCATTTAGACTCCCATTTGGTCCGTTATGCGTGAACACAGCATGGTGTGGCTAGTCAAGCCATCCCAGCTCCTTCCAGAAGCGCAGAAGCCTCCTGTGGCGTTCACAGGCTTCTAGGAGCGACCTCACGTCTTTGAGGATTTCTGCCCGGTGTGTGGCCAAACCCACGCACTCCAGGATCACGTGGGCGGCTGTTTCCTCTGCGTCCAGGCATCCCCTACATAGGGGACTGTCTGTCGCATTCATGATGAATTGTTGTCGGTTTAAAGCTAGGTGACCTGTAAGTGTACCTACAACTATTCGGAGGTCTGGACGATTAAGGCTGAGCAGTCTACAGGTCAACCATGGCGAGACTGCGGTCATCGCCAACTTGGACTGTCTACAGCTTGTTAGATCTACCCAACGAGTATTATGTGCAGCACGAGTACGTTGTCTTACCCATGAGCGCAGTTGGCTGAATGGGAGTGGCAGGATGGGTATGGGTCCTGCCACTATTGTGGAAGATCCCCTTCTAGCCAGCTCATCGGCGGCGTCGTTCCCGTGTGATCCACTATGCCCTTTAATCCATTGTAGGATTACTTTGTTGTTGGATGCTAGACGATCCAAAAGTTGGTGGCATTCGTAGACGATACTGGAGTTGATCGTGTTGGCCTCCAGTGCTGTTAGGACGGCCATACTGTCGGTCAGTATGCGGATGTTTAGTTCCTTCATACCTCTAGACAGGGCCGTGGTGGTGGCATTTATTATTGCAACACATTCGCATTGAAAAATCGAACAGTGTTGGCCTAATGCTTGTGATAGTTTGATATTTAGGTCTTGTGAGAATACTCCAGCTCCAGTACCAGTCCCCATCTTGGAGCCGTCCGTATAAATTCGGACTTCATGTATGCCGGAGTAATCTCGGTCACTTTCTACTAACTGTATCTGGTATTTCTTTTCGAAAATGTATTGTTTAGGGATCCTGTCGCATGGGGCAGCGATTAGTGGCTCATGTTTCACTAAATTATTCCACAATGTGGAGTGAGGACCCTCTCGGTTGTACCACAGACCCAGGTGTTTAAGCCTTATAGCAGCCAAGGAGGCTTCCTGTTGTATAAACAGGTCCAGGGGTGCCAAATCCAGAGCTACATCTAGGGCGGCTGTGGGGGTAGTTCGCATGCAACCGGTTATCGCAGAACATGCCAATCTTTGGAATTTCTGCAGCTTGTTGATGACGGTGCTTTGTTTTGTTTTGGACCACCAGGCAACGGCTCCGTATGTAATTATGGGACGTATAACAGTTTTATACAGCCACATCGTTATTTTCGGTGATAGCCCCCAGCTTTTGCCGAGTAGTCTTTTACATTGGCAAAAGATGATGGTGGCTTTGTTTAGCTTTCCTTCGAGATGTCTATTCCAGAGGAGTTTGTTGTCTAGTATCACTCCTAGATACTTGACTTCCTTGCTAAGGGACAGACTGGTATTGAAAAGTTTAGGAAGTTTAAGATTGCCTAGACTTCGTTTGTTTGTGAACATGATCAATTTCGTCTTTGTTGGGTTCACTGTTAGATTGTGTTTATTGCACCACTGTTCAACGACCTTCAATGCGGACCTCATTTGGTCACATATCACACTCTCAACGCGTCCGCTGATGAGTATGGTTAGGTCGTCTGCATAGCCTACTGTGAGGAAGTAGCGGTCGTTGAGCCAACTAATCAGCTCATTGACCACAATGTTCCATAAGAGAGGTGAGAGGACACCCCCTTGGGGACATCCTTTAGCTACTACCCCTTTGGTAGTACCATTCACAGTAAATTGTATAGCTCTGTCTCTTAACATGCTGTCAATCCACCCGGCAATAGTGGGATCGACACCATGTTTAGAGAGGGCCTGGCTTATGCTGGTAAAATTGGTTTTATCAAAGGCTCCTTCGATGTCGATGAAGGTGCCTAGTGTTAATATTTGGTGTTTGAGATTGCCTTCTATATAAGAAACCACCTTATGTAGGGCAGACTCTGTTGATTTGCCTGCAGAGTAGGCATGTTGGTTTGGATTTAAGGGATTCCTGACTAAAGCAGTGCTCCTTATCTCCTTGTCTATTAGTCTCTCCAACACCTTTAAAAGAAATGATGTGAGGCTAATTGGTCTGAATGATTTAGGTTGAGTGTAGTCTCCTTTGCCGGGCTTTTTTTTTTTTTTTTTTTTTTTTTTTTTTATTTTTTATTTGCGGCTGCTCCCCGCTTTTTGGCAGGACCTTTTTTGCTATTCATATTTTATTCTTGTGTTTTCTTTTTTTTTTTTTCTCAGCTTTATAGCTTTTGTCATATTCTTTTTTATTGTTTCTATTCTTTTTTCTTTTCTCAATGTTACAATTCTCTTAGTTGCTAATACAGTTTCATTCTTAATTATAATACATTTTTACTTTATTCTTATTTGTTAACATTATGTTTACACTGTGTGTAATATGCTTAATTTATTATATAATTATTGATACTTATCTATTGTTTATTACATTACATTTTTTTTTAACATATCCTTACATTATGCGCATATTATACTTATTACAATTCCTTATTATATTATTATCTATTGATTTTATACATACTGTTGCTTATATATATACAGGGTCACTGGAAATATGACGCACTCCTGCTAAGGAGTTATAGATGAGGTCAAAACAAATATTCCCTGTCATACAACTTTTTCTCAAAAAACTACTAGTTTTTGAGTTAATTGAAACCAAGTACTCTTTTACCAAAAGTACGCCTTCAGACACAAAAAATTAAAATAAAAAATAACTACTCATTCGATTCCGGACCCTTCATCATTTTGGGATAGAAAACAATCTGAGTATTGATAACGAATAAAATTTTTTTCATAAAATACAGGTATTCACAAAAAAATCAATCCTCAAAAGCATATTTCATTTTTACTTTTTCAGATCCCTTTGAAACAGCATCAAACATCTTTAAAAAAATCCCTGTAAGTAAGCGTGCATAATACTCCAAAAACATCACCATCCATTCAGCCTTCAGTTGAGGTACAAAACTTAATAATAACTTAAATAAAAAATGAGAAACCAAGACTTAACCAAACAGCAGTCCCATTTCATGTAGAAAAACTTCCTACTTCAAGCGCGTCGGAGGCGGCCGCATTATCCCACTCATTACATAAATTTGCAAGTTTGCTTGTTTGGATGATTGTCAATCAATCACGCAAAACGGCCGAACGGATATGAATGAAATTTGGCACACAGACACTTCATAAGCCGGACCAAAACATAGGAGGATACCACCATCTTGGCCAAAGGTTTCCTCGAAGTCACGGGCGGAAGCCAGCCTGCCACAAATGATCATGCTTACCAAAAATACCTTCGTCCGAGTGAGTCTGAAACAGGACTATTTTCCGCCGATGAGTCAAAACTCCACACAGACAGCATCAAAAACAACCATGCATATCAGCCATTTTTAATGACCCGCTGCTGGGGAACAAGCCTTCCTTTCCTTTTGGGATAAAGCGGATGGGCCACAACCCACCACGTGGGCCCAATGCGGATTGGTTGGTGTTAACTCAATGTACCTTACATTAAGCCCTTGGTTCTGGCTGCATTTACAGTCGTAAACACTGACCAATCCACATTGGGCCCACGTGGCGTGTATGGCCCGTCCGCTCCATCTATCTACAAGCCAAAAGGAAAGCCTGGCCGATATGCATGGTCACTTGTGATACAGCCTGCATAAAACTTTGACTCATCGGCAGAAAACAATCATGTCTCAAACTCACTTTGACGAAAGCATTTTTAATAAGTACGACCATTCACGGCAAACCAGCTTCCACCCGCGACTTTATCCGCATTTACATTCGAGAAAATTCCTAGGGGACCTTTTACCAAGACAATAGTATCCTCCCATGTTCCAATCCGGCTTAAAAAGCATTTGTGTGCCAGATTCCATCCAAATCGTTTCAGCCGTTTAGCGCGATTGACTAACAATCATCCAAACAAGCAGACTTTCACATTTATGGAATAAGTAGGATAATACGGCCACCTCCGAAGCCCTTGAAGAAGAAATTCCTCTACATGAAATGGGACTGCCATTTAGTTAAGTCTCAATTTCTCATGTTTTATCCAAGTTATTATTAAGCTTCACACCTCAACTGAAAGCTGAACAGATGGCGATGCCTTCAAAATATCATGCACGCTTAGTTACTAGGATTTTTTCAAAGACACCTGATGCTATCTCAAAAAAAATCTGAAAAAATAAAAATAAAATATGCCTCTAAGGATTGAATCCTTTATAAATACCTGCATTTTATGAATTTTTTTTTATCCATTATCAACACTCAGATTGCCTTCCATCCCAAAACGACAAAAAATCCGGAATCGAATGAGTAGTCACTCCTTATTTCAAATCCTTGTGTCCGAAAACGTACCTTTGGTAAAAAAATACCCAATTTCAATTAACTCAAAAAGTAGCAACTTTTTGAGAAAAAGCTATATGACAAAAAATATTTGCCTTGACCTCATCTATAACCCCCGAACAGGAACACGTCATATTTCCAGTGACCCTGTATATGAATTCCTTTGTATTTTTATGTTACTTTTTAATAAATGGCTTTTACATATCAGATGCCTGTCATTTGCGTAATTGGGTCTTGTATCTTGTCAGTCTTTGTTTCTTTTTATTACAATTTCAGCTGCTTTTTTAGCATACTTCATAAATAGGCTTCTCTCTTTCTTATTATTCATGATTTCCTTTAGGGTGTCTTTACTCAGTTTCGTGTCAATTTGCTGTTGCAGAGTGTGCCTATCGACATTGTGTACTGGACAGTCGAGTATGATGTGGAAAATGTCCTCGATCGCGACCGGGTCACAAATACAGGAAGGGCTGTCCCTGCATTTGAATCTGTGCAGGTATGCACAGAACCCTCCGTGGCCGGTCAGTATTTGCGACGCCAGTCGATCAATGGACATCTTCCTCACCACACTGTAAGCTGCCACCAAATCAGGGAATTGCCGGGCTTAGGAATAAAGACTACTTTGACTTCCCTCCATTTCATAGGAATATAGCGGTGTGCTAGGCAGCTTCTGTAGATAGCTACGAGGTGGTCAATAAGACCACCGTCGCTCCACCTCATCAGCCCTGGAAAAATTCCATCTAGTCCCGTTGATTTGAATGGGAGGAAGCTGTTAATAGCCCATCTTACTTTCTCCTGGTTGACGACCTTGTGGGCGGTGTGGAAGGTACTATTTAGGTAGCTTTTATTGGGATATCACTTTCTTGAAAGTGTATCACACTTACGATATTGACCTGCTGCAGAGAATGCTTCCCAGCCGGACCACGAACTACGGCTTGTAACTTCTAAAGTTCTAAGTCAATGAGTTTTATCTTACGAAACTTGTCGTGTGGAAAGTATATACTATTTAGGTAGCTTTTATTGGGATATCACTTTCTTGAAAATGTATCATAATTACGATATTGACCTGCTGCAGAGAATGCTTCCCAGCCGGACCACAAACTACGGCTTGTAACTTCTAAGCCAATGAGTTTTATTTTACGAAACTTGTTGTGTGGAAGGTACTATTTAGGTACCTAGGTTTAACTGCAATATAATCGTCATGCCAGTAGCGTTAGTACATTTGCTAAGGATAATTTATCGAAAACTTTCAAAAAATTGACGACGATAGCGTGAGGAAAGGAGAAAACGAGAGAGGTCTATCGAGCTTCAGGTGCCGAGTTAACTCGACCGGGATATACTTACGTAATGTATGACATGGCGCCCGTCGCCGCATCGGACTGTGAGTGAAACGGACAGTCAAATTCAGTGTAGTACACGCTAGTACTATTATTTATTCTGTGGTAGTACCTACTGAATATCAACATTCGGAAAATTCTGTACAGTGCACAAACGCCCTAAAGTAAAAAGGACGCTTGTGCACTTACTGTCGTCCGTTTCACAGCCCGATGCGGCATGCCAGTCATACATCTCTGCCGTGTCACACCTATCTCACCTATCTCAAAAAAAGACTATTTTTGGGAAAATGGCTTAGAAGTATTTTTCCTATATTTTTTCATATTGGATGAAATTAACAGAATTTTGTATTTATTTTTTATATAGTCGTTGTTGATATCCATCACTACAAAAGGTTTTTTTGTTAATGTAACATTAGTTTTATTCTATTTATAACCTGTTTTTGTTTTCATGCGGCTCAGAATCCTATACAAATCCTGTTACACAGTGCGCGTATCTTGCTTGACATAAGAGAGCCTGCCCCCGTTACTAGCTTCATAGAAGGAAAATCATTTATTGTAACGGCCATCTCTATTATCTAAAAATACGGGAAATTGGCTTTATTAAACAGACTACATAATTGCTATGTTGTTTTAAATATAATATAGTACTTTTAATTTATCTTTAGATACCTAGGTGATTATCAAAATACTAAAACGTAGGTACTACTAATTTAAAAATAGAAATAAACACTATTTATATGAAAACAATCAACTTTTAATCATAAAAATACTGTTATAGAAGTTTTTGATTAGGAAACATTGTTAAGTCAGTACCAGGGGCCCTATTTTTGAATCACTCGACTAACGTCGAGCGCTTTGTTACTACTGATTTTCGTTTGACATTTGACTTTCCATATTTTTGAATCGCTCGACCGCAACGAGTGGGTGAGGGCACTCGTTTGCAGTCGAGCGATATTGCATGGCGAGCGATATTCTTTTGTACTAAAATCAAAGATATTTATGTAACAACCAATAGAAACATGGATATTACGTTTCGTTTTCGTTGCGGTAACTACTAGTTTTCTCTAGATTCTGCGTGGAACGGATAAAATCCAACATTTCGTTTATATTGGCAGCATCGGAAACGAACGATTCAAAAATATGGAAAATCGGCGTCATGCGGCTTGGAAGACGAGTGTGACTTAAGTCGCATGCGACAAAACTAAGTCATACGAGCGATTCAAAAATAGAGCCCCAGGGGCCCTATTTTTGAATCGCTCGGCAGGCGTCGAGCGCTTGTTTCTACTGATTTTCGTTCGACATCCCATTGTTTTGAGTCATATGTCGAACGAAAATCATTCGAAAAGAGCGCTCGACGTCAGTCGAGCGATTCAAAAATAGGGCCGCTGGTCTACTTAATACAGATACTAAGACCGACAAAAAAAACATGCACATAGCATAGTATTTTATAAAAACATAATCATGGACCACATTTCCAATAAATCAATATAACTAGAACTCACGATTAGTAGACAATGTCAAAGATCAAATTAAAAAATAATTTCTAGTCTTCGTTTCTAGTACAAATTAAACATCAACATACAAAAGTACTAACAATCAGCAGAAAACGTCATCAATCAATATCATTTCTAGAACAAAATAAAAATTAACGTAAAATCGCCAAAAAAACTCACAATAAGTAGAAAACGAATAATGCCTATCTCACGTAAATACAGTTGCGAGCAGGGAATGTTAACGTTATTTTTGAATATAACGTTATTTAGATTACGTTTGCAGCAAGTTATTGCTTGTAAGCTGCTTGTAATGCCAATCTATTTTATCTAAACATAAAGCGAGCCGCCGTTACAAAACATTAAAAAATACGAGTTACGTGTATATGCCATATCCAACATTATTATGAAAAAGCATGAAAATAATCGGGTTGCACTCCGGGAGTGCCGGCAGAAGTGAAATTGAATATTAACGTTGTGCATTTTTGATATTTTGGAATGGTTAGGGAATAATTTTGCACGAATTGCCGTCTTACGAATTTACTCTGCATTTGAATTTACGAATACAGAACAGTATTGTACGAAAGTCTTATCCATAGCTTGACAGAAAATCTAGAGTTTTGACATTGAATAAAAAAATTAGCGCGTTGCTATGGTGACACAAGTGTTTACGTCTTGAAATGACGCGCCGCCATTTTCAAGAGAGAGGAATACTTCCGCCGCCGGCTGTCTACTCTCGATCCGTCACATCCGTCTTACGAATTTTCGATCAGAGTAACGTGATCCTGACTGACTGACGCGAGTTTAAGATTTTTCCCATTACAAAAAAGCGTACAACGCCGCTAAAGAAGTTTTTTTTGGTTGAAAGTGTTTATTAAGATCTACAGTATATATTTTTTTTAGCCTTTTCACTCTCTTATTTCAAAGGTTAAAGGGGGGGGACACACATTTTACCACTTGGCGGTGTATATCTTTCAAACGGTTGACTTTGAGAAAAAGTTGTCTTTGAAACCTCAATGTCATTTTTAAAGACCTATCTATAGACACCCCGCACGTATTGGTTGGAAGAAAAAAATTTTTTTCAGTATCAGTTCTTTGTATGGGGAGCCCCCCTTAACCTTCTATTTTTTTATTTTTGTGTTAAAATCGTTAAGCGGTTAACAGAATACACCTACCTACAAAGTTTGAACTGTGTACTCTCAATACTTTCGGAATAAAATGGCTGTGGCATACGGACAGACAGACAGACAGACAGACATGACGAATCTATAAGGGTTCCGTTTTTTGCCATTTAGGCTACGGAACCCTAAAAACCTGTTTCAGTCCGACTTTCCGGCGCTGTTTTTTCCTCTACAGGGGGGCTACTCAAATGGCCACTTTTCTATTCGTTCGCTAACTTAGAAATTAAAATTAAGCCAATAACTCCAAAGTTACGAGTCGTAGGCTTAACAATTCTGTTCAATACAATAATGTCTGTGATTTACATAAACTTGCAACGTGTGACTTGATCGTTTAATTGGTTGTTTTTAAGATTTAAGTTAGCGAACGAATAGAAAAGTGGCCATTTGAGTAGAGGGGCTGGTCGCATTTCTCAACCGATTCTCGTGAAAATTTGTGAGCAGCTTCAAAAATTATATAGATTTTTTTTATCAAGTCAATGTTTCCAATTTTTTCAAAATGGGGGAGATATGTAAAAAAATGTATTTCAGTCCGGTTTACCGGCGCTCGCTGGCTGTTCTCCTCTCTACAGGTCGCATTTCTCAACCGATTCTCGTGAAATTTTCTGAGCAGGTTTGATAATTATACAGGTGGATTTTTAAAACGGTAAATTAAGGGCAGGTACCTTAACCGTTATAGTTACAGGAAAACGTTCCTAGGAGACCATCCATAACTTTTTAAGATATTCTGAACTGTATTCACAGATTTTGGAAAAAAAACCGTTAGTAAAAAAAATGCTAAAATAGCAAAATTTTTTTGTGCCAATCGATCCTATTTCGTGTGGGGATCAAAAGACTCTATGGGACTATTTAGGTATGAGTTCATGAAACGACAGAAATCACCAAAAACTTTTCCCATACATTTTGTACTGAAAAACGATAAATCAACTCGAAATATTTTTTATTGCCAAACGATCCTATTTCTTATTGTGATCAAAATACTCTTTGAGGATAACTGAATTTTGAGTACAGAAACTGTTTTTTTTAGATCTAATGTTGTAGAAGATTGTGCTTACGTGTGAAGCCGGTGTTGTCACTTATTGTAGTTTCTGTAATCAAATTTCAGCTGGCCTTAAAGAGCATTTTGATCACAGTATGAAATAGGATCATTTGGCAATAAAAAATATTTCGAGTTGGTTTACCGTTTTTCAGTACAAAATGTATGGGAAAAGTTTTTGGCAATTTCTGTCGTTTCTAGTACTCATACCTTAAATGATCCCATAGAGTCTTTTGATCCCCACACGAAATAGGATCGATTGGCACAAAACATTTTTTTTTTGGTATTTTTGCATTTTTTTTTGCTAACGGTATTTTTATTCCAAAATCTGTGAATCCAGTTCAGAATATCTTAAAAAGTTATGGATGGTCTCCTAGGAACGTTTTCCTGTAACTATAACGGTTAAGGTACCTGCCCTTAATGTACCGTTTTAAAAATCCACCCTGTACAGAATTTTTCAGTCGGGCCAGTTTTTCAAAATTTTTCGAAATGACGGAGATATGTAAAAAAGACATATTCCAACAATTTCGAAAAATGATTAAAAGTATAACAAACCTCTTTTGTTAGCGGTGCAGTGCAAAGTATTTTTTTTTTTTTTTAATAGATTCAAAATTTGAAAATAAATAAGGTTGTGACTTTGTGACAGAACCTAGGACTGTTTATTTTATTTACACAGTATAGATACTTATTAGTTGCAAAACTAATATCTATACTGTGTTATTTGTTTTTAATAAACATACCATTTGAGCTACTTTCTAACGCGAGGTCTACAGCTCACGGAGCCACTAGTTTTAATCATTGTATAGACACACCAGTGGGAAATGCAAGGCAGTGGGTCCACGGGAATTCATCCACAGATGGTCAAGTAGCTAGCTCAGCTCAGCACCCCATGTTAAGCGCCAAATACACCCCATTGTTTAATTCAAGTGATGCGAGCTTTAACATAATTATTTGAATACTGATTTGTATTTATTCGATCTTGTGCTTTTTAGGGATAAAATTTGAAAATCTGACTATCGTTACGTTAACGTTTAGCACTATTAAACAACATGTTACAAAAAAAACCCTAATTCGAATATGGTAGATAGGAACCATCAAAATGAACAACTTTTACTAAGGGACCAACTCCGAAAACGTGAACAAAACAGATGTTTCATACAAAGATTAATAACGAAAATATCAAAATATATGAAACAGCTCTTTTTTTTCGCAATTTCAGAGATGGTTCAAACTAAAATAAGGATCAAGTCAAGTTGCGCGAGCTGTAAAAAAAGGGGTCTTAAAAATTCAAAGTGAGGCTATGTTGTTTGCACTTTCTCAATCATTCTTTTTTTAGGCCGCATAGTTTTTGACTTTTAATTAAAAAAAGCTCCGTATAGGTATTTCAACCAAGGAGGTTAATATAGGGAGTGAGTACTCTGCAAAAATTTTCACTTATCGTTTAAAAGAAATTCAACTTTATTGCATTTGACATAGAGTTGAAATTCTATCGACGACATTGACTGAAGGCACTACTGTGTGAATGAGACAACACCAGGTGGAGGTCGGTGTCTCGTTCGCACAATTGCCATTACTAAACAATAATACCACGATAGTAGGACCAAAAATATGTACGTTACCAATCAAGTTGTGTATTAAAATTAAGGATTCGGAGTGGGAAGTCGAATATATACTATTTAAATATTAATTTAGAATGACACATAATAATTGTAATTTAAAACAGAACTTACTCTTTTGATTTAATTAGATATCTACAATAATGCTAATCAGCTATCATCGGTGAGGTGGTAATAAATAGAAATAACAATCCTGGCAACTCCGATTTTGACCTTGGCGCCGAATTTCAATTTAAGAATTTCAATCTAAAGGAAATGTTACTTTACAAAACTAGTGTGACCATAAATACTGCACCATTTCAGATTTCCAAAAAAACGAAATTGTTCTATTGAAATGGCTAGAGGTCGCAGGCGAGACGGTAAAATTAATAATAATAATAATCAAATTCATGTTTGTGCGCCTATTTCGATGAAACTCGGTGTTTGGAACTATTTTGAAAAGAAAATAGCAAAGCAATTTTTAAAAAACTAAAAATCCAAGATGGCGGCTAACTTTTTTGTTATTGGGCCGATTTCGATGAAACTTGGTTTTTGGAACTATTTTGACAAGAAAATAACAATGCAATTTTTAAAAAACTAAAAATCTAAGATGGCGGCCAACTTTTTTGTTTTTGGGCCGATTTAGATGAAACTCGGTTTTTGGAACTATTTTGACAAGAAAATAACAACGCAATTTTTAAAAAACTTTTTTGTTTTTGGGCTGATTTCGATGAAACTCGGTTTTTGGAACTATTTTGACAAAAAATAACAACGCAATTTTTAAAAAACTAAAAATCCAAGATGGCGGCTAACTTTTTTGTTACTGGGCCGATTTCGATGAAACTTGGTTTTTGGAAATATTTTGACAAGAAAATAACAACGCAATTTTAAAAAAACTAAAAATCCAAGATGGCGGCCAACTTTTTGTTTTTGGGCCGATTTCGATGAAACTCGGTTTTTGGAACTATTTTGACCAAAAATAACAACGCACTCGCAATGGAGTTTCATCAAAATCGGCCCACGAACAATATAGTTGGCCGCCATCTTGGTTTTTTATATTTTTAATGTGGCAGCTGCATCTGAAACATAAAAACATAAAATTATATAAATAAGCAATTAAGATTGTATAAGTAAATACTTTTCTAAAAATATAAAATTACACATGTAAAAACAATAAAACATAAATATCATATTATATAACTTCATAGAAAATAAAATGATAATATTTAACTGTAATTTATATAACACTATTCAAAAATAATTATTTGAAAGTACATACACTGTGTAAAATAGTAAACTTATCAAAATTCATTAAAAGTTATAAATCTCAAATATTGTAAATACAAAATTGATTAATTTGTACTTACTACGCTGCGCCTCGGACGGTCTTTGCAAATTCCTGTTCTATTGTTCTACGAGCCAGCGACTGACTTACCTACCGTGTGTGCGAGTGCGACAGTGCTATTGCGAGACGCTTGCCGTAAACATTATAGATATTTGCTGATGTGAAAATTGGTGGAATAACATTGCTATTTAAAGTTTTTATATCGTAATATTGTGTAAACGGATGTTGTCTGGAAATATATTTTCGTAAGTAAACTGGAGTCAGAGTTATTATTGAAGTGAAGTACCTACCAACATCAGATAACCTAAAGAACTACCACTTCAATTGGTGACGCCGAAAGAGCTAAGCAACCTTCTTTTACATCAAGACTGAAAAGGATTCCTTCACCAAGATGCCTAAAGGTACCGAAAATGAAACTTTTGAAACACCGGTCGGAAATATAATGAGTGACCCGCAACCCTCCGGCACGTCGACAGCCGCCGGCAGGCAAAGTGCCATAACCCAAAATGTAGAAAATTCGGGCGAGTTATTTAAAGTGGGAGTTAGGATTCCACCCTTTTGGTCAGACCGCCCAGCCTTGTGGTTTGCCCAATTAGAGGGGCAATTTATACTGGCGGGGATAAATTCAGACAGTACCAAATTTTACTACGTGTGCGGAAACTTGGACCACCAATTTGCTATAGAGGTCGAGGACATTATTCAAAACCCACCGCGAGAAAATAAATATGAGACATTAAAAAACACTCTCATCAATAGAATATCGGCATCGCAGGAACAAAAAATTAAACAGCTCCTGGATTATGAAGAACTAGGTAGTAGAAAACCATCTCAATTCTTACGGCACTTACGTCATCTTGCAGGCCCCAAGACACCTGATGAATTTATAAAATCTATTTGGGCGAGTAGACTTCCTGCTAACATTCAACCTATCATAGCCTCGCATTCAGATATGGCACTAGACAAACTCGCGGAGCTCGCAGACAAGATAAACGCTATTGCATCGCACACTCCTAGTGTTTCAGAGGTAAATCCATCTACTTCCTTTGCGCCTTTAGCACAGACATCAGTAATGGAGGCGATGGCGTTACAGATAGCAGAGCTGACGAAGAAAGTGGATGCACTAACAACCCGTCAGTCAAGACCACTCTATAGAGGACGTAGTAACTATAGATCTCGTTCCCGTTCTCGTTCCCAATCTAAAACAAGAACTGATGGCGTCTGCTGGTACCATAATAGGTTTGGATCTAAAGCCACGCGCTGTACTATTCCCTGCTCGTTCAAGCAGGAAAACGGCAACGGCAGCCACTAGTGGCGGCTAACGACTGCCTTGCCTGTAATGGCCGCCTATTCATCACAGATAAACGCTCGAAGCTAAATTTTTTAATAGATACGGGATCAGAATTGTGTGTTTTTCCTAGAACAGCAACTAAGGGTAGACGCACTGCAACTAATTACGAATTATACGCAGCCAACAACACGGTTATCTCAACATATGGATACATTACCTTAGAGCTGAACCTTGGCTTGCGTCGTGATTTCACCTGGAAATTCGTGGTAGCAGATGTAACGAAGCCGATCATCGGAGCCGACTTTTTAAGTCACTTTAACTTATTAGTAGACTGCCGTCATCATCGACTTATTGACAACCTTACCACTCTCTCAGTTGCAGCAACCCATTGCAAGGATACTTCGAGTGAAACTGTGGCCATCAAAACTGTAATTGGAGATTCTGCGTATCATGAGCTACTGCGACAGTTCCCCGAGATCACCAGACCAGCAGGTACTCCCTCAAATGCCAAACATAACACCAAACACTTTATACGCACCACGCCAGGGCCTCCAGTCTCATCCCGTCCGCGTCGTTTGGATCCCGAACGCCTAAAAATAGCACGCAAAGAGTTCGAGAATATGCTCCTCGCTGGTACTGCTAGAAGGTCAGATAGTCCATGGTCCTCTCCACTCCACTTGGTCCGCAAGAACGATGATAGCTGGCGTCCTTGCGGAGACTACAGAGCACTGAACGCGAGAACAATACCAGACAGATATCCCATTCGACACCTCCAAGATTTTGCCTATCAGCTTGCTGGCGCAAAGGTCTTCTCTAAGATTGATTTGGTCAAAGCCTTCAATCAGTTGCCAGTACATGAAGAGGACATACCTAAAACTGCCATTACAACACCGTTCGGAATGTTTGAGTTCCCGTATATGACATTCGGATTGAGGAATGCGGCTCAAACCTTTCAACGGCTTATAGATGAGGTTTTACAGGGGTTAGATTTCACATACGCTTACTGTGATGATATATTGGTCTTTTCAGCGTCTGAAGAAGAAAACCTGAAACATCTAAAAATTGTTTTCGAACGCTTCAAACAGTATGGCTTATTAATCAACTCTGCAAAATGTGTTTGGGGTGCAGAGCAGGTAACTTTTCTGGGCTACAACGTTTCGGCCAATGGCACTCGCCCACTGCAAGAGAAAGTGACCGCTATAATAGAATACCCTTTCCCCAAAACTGCCAAAGACTTGAGACGTTTTCTTGGAATGCTTAATTATTATCGTCGTTTCATTCCACGTGCAGCTGAAATTCAAGGTCCACTCAACGCAGCTCTTACTGGTAAAGCAAAAGGCTCTGCACCTATAGAAAAGACAGAGGAATTGACAAAAAGTTTTGAAGAGAGTAAGAGAAGCCTTTCAGAAGCTACTTTACTCTCCCATCCAGATAGTAGCGCAGAACTTGCCTTATTCACTGACGCATCCGACCAAGCTATGGGTGCTGTCCTCCAGCAAAAGAAACATGACATATGGACACCATTGGGCTTTTTCTCCAGGAAACTTTCACCTTCCCAGAAGAAATATAGTCCCTATGATCGGGAACTTCTCGCAATTTATGAAGGGATAAAGTATTTCCGATATATGGTGGAAGCTAGGAATTTCACAGTTTTCACCGACCATAAGCCACTTACCTTCGCTTTCCAGACCAAGCGAGATAACTGCTCTCCACGCCAATTTCGATATTTAGATTATATATCACAGCACACCACAGACATAAGACACATATCAGATCAGAAGAATGTCGTAGCGGATGCTCTTTCCAGAATAGACGCTATAACTGCAGGAATTGATTATAATCTACTTTCTCAAGAGCAAGCTAAAGATACCGAATTACTAAACCTTCTGAAGAACGGAACAGGTTTGAAGCTGGAGAAAATTTCTCCTTACAATATCTACTGCGATTTTTCGGGAGCTAATCCTCGCCCTTATGTCACTCCAAACTTCAGAAAGCAAGTGTTTACTAGTCTACACAGTCTGAGCCACCCAGGATCCAGCGCTACAGCTAAACTAGTTAGTGACAGATTTGTGTGGCCTGGAATCAAAAAGGACTGCATAGCTTGGGTTCAGCAATGTGAAGATTGCCAACGCAACAAAATAACCCGACACTCTTCCTCTCCTTTTGCCCATTTTCCGGTTCCTAATTCCAGGTTTTCCCACGTCCACCTTGATTTAATCGGCCCATTGCCATACTCATCTGGTTACAGGTACTGCCTCACTGCCGTCGATCGGTTCACTCGATGGCCTGAAGCGTACCCTTTGGCTGACATCACCGCAGAGACGTGTGCCGCCGCTTTCATGTCCGGTTGGGTAGCTCGCTATGGATGCCCTCACACCATCACCACTGATCGAGGTCTACAATTTCAATCACACCTGTTCCAGACTATCTCCATGGTTATTGGCGCTAAACACAACTCGACGACAGCCTACCATCCTCAGTCAAATGGCATGGTCGAGAGAATGCATCGTCAATTGAAGACAGCCATCACATGTCACGGCGACACACAATGGACTGAATCTCTACCCATAGTACTCCTAGGTATGAGGAGTGCCTGGAAAGACGACATCAAAAGTTCTGCCGCCGAGTTAGTCTTCGGACAGCCTCTCCGACTGCCAGGTGAATTCTTCACTCCACTCTCAGACACTACTCTAGACGCAACAGACTTCGCAAATCGTCTTCGATGTCACATGGAGAAGTTATCACCAACCCCCGCATCATGTCACAACAGAAAGGCATTTTACTTACCTAAAGACATCTCTTCAGCGGAGTACGTCTTCTTGCGGCGGGGCCCTGCAAAGAAAACATTTGAATCACCATTTACCGGTCCATACAAAGTTGTATCGCGTGACAATAATTTGAAAACAATGAAAATTATCATTCAAGGCAAAGAGACTACAGTATCTGTGGACAGGCTGAAACCAGCTTATGTAGAACGCATACCTGATTCAGATGCACCTCCACTCGCTGTAGAACCACCGGCGCGAGAAGAAACTCCATCTGTAAAGAAGACCAGAAGTGGAAGAACGGTACATTTTCCAAACTACTATCGACCGTGAAACGGTCTCGGCAGGGGAGTATTGTGGCAGCTGCATCTGAAACATAAAAACATAAAATTATATAAATAAGCAATTAAGATTGTATAAGTAAATACTTTTCTAAAAATATAAAATTACACATGTAAAAACAATAAAACATAAATATCATATTATATAACTTCATAGAAAATAAAATGATAATATTTAACTGTAATTTATATAACACTATTCAAAAATAATTATTTGAAAGTACATACACTGTGTAAAATAGTAAACTTATCAAAATTCATTAAAAGTTATAAATCTCAAATATTGTAAATACAAAATTGATTAATTTGTACTTACTACGCTGCGCCTCGGACGGTCTTTGCAAATTCCTGTTCTATTGTTCTACGAGCCAGCGACTGACTTACCTACCGTGTGTGCGAGTGCGACAGTGCTATTGCGAGACGCTTGCCGTAAACATTATAGATATTTGCTGATGTGAAAATTGGTGGAATAACATTGCTATTTAAAGTTTTTATATCGTAATATTGTGTAAACGGATGTTGTCTGGAAATATATTTTCGTAAGTAAACTGGAGTCAGAGTTATTATTGAAGTGAAGTACCTACCAACATCAGATAACCTAAAGAACTACCACTTCATTAACATTGTGTCGTCGTAAATCTCTTGCACCCATTTTATTATCTTGACAAGTAAAGAATTTGGTGCAAGTATTTTAAACCTTATTGCAATATTTACCAAAATAACAGTTTTTAATGAAACAGCAAAGTAAATGAACAAGTATAATTATGGGAAAAAGCAATCGAATTTCAAACGTCAATAAAGTTGAAAATCGTTTGCATCTTTTTTTAACTACAGTATTTAAGGTTATATTAAACAGTTTAAAGTATTATGTATGTCTCCGGCCAACCATACGGTTTGGTCACCCTAATGAAGAAAAGGACACATACATCTACTTGACCTCTCTGTCGGCTCGTTTTGGGGCGAAGCACTCAATCCGGTTTATAGTACTAAATTCATGATTTCAACCAATTTACACAAAACCATGACAAATTACATACCTTACTTCTTAGAATAATAACACCAGGGGCCGTATTATGACCTCTTATTTCCTGGCAGTTTTCTGACTGGCTCTCAATCTATCTCTTTTATTTGCTATACAGCGAGAAAGAGATGTAACTATAGCAATTCATAAACCTGGCAAGTTTTAAGAGGTTGTAATACCCCCCCTGGAAGGCGTGTCCTCGTATGCAAAGTGAGGCAACTAATACCAAGCCAGAATGGCTTAGTTTTCAAATTTATACCCTTCATACGTTAACTAATCGTAACTGAAACCCAATAATATAGTAACTAGTCTTATAAATGTGGGAAAATTGAAACTGTTTTGTACTTAATCGGTATGATTAGGGAATAATGTAGAATAACAATCTGAAAACGGAACCATTTTGGCTATTTTAGTTGCCTCACGTTTGACAGTGCACTTTGTAGAGAACTATCGTTCTAGGTGTTATTTTTCTAAACCTGAATCACGCTATCTATTTGTGAAAACCGCATGAAAATCCGAATAGACAGACAGCCGCGGCAGAGGACTTTGTTTTATAAAATAAATAATAAAAACGTTTATTTCAGAATATTTAATATAAGTAGGTACCTATTTAACATAATTTTTATAATAAATGTAGTGCAATATCGAGCTACAAAACTTATAAACATAATTTTAATCGGCCATATGGCCAAATGACCTATTCCGAAATAGCAGTTATCATCAATACAAACAGATTCCCATAATCTCTTGGTATCGCTAATACCATAATTTATGGTTTCGTTTATTTGACACCAAAATTAAGCTGTTCTCCCGCCATATCCCGCCACAATATTTTACTCTCTGCTCCCCGCCTAAGATTGTTAGGGCGTGATGGCACTGAGTACTCGGGGATTAAGACAGTTTTATTAGCCTGTCCAAATGTTATGAGCAGTTTGTCATTATTTTTTCAATTTTAATACTAAAACATACAATGCAACTTTGTAAAAGTTTTAAAACGCTGTATTTATAGAACCGTATAATCTTAATTTCGGATGCTGAATTTGATAGATAAATGATCAAATGTAAGGATATCAAGCGCTATCCGTTTGATTAATGAATATTTAAGTACCTACCTAGTGAGGTACTTAGGTAAATTGATAAAATCATTTCGGATTACAGATAAAATAAACAGCATTATTTTTTCACATCAGTTTTATTATTATTTATTTTAATAAATTGAATTTTCAAATTCAAAAAAATCAGACTATCAATTTTAAATGTCCCCACTGCTGGAGCACACACAGGCCTTCCCTTGGGTAGATAAGGAGGATGAGCCATACCATAACCCAGCACACGGGCCCAATGCAGATTGATGGGTGTTAACAACAGCAAATGCAGTCGGGACCAACGGCTTAACTTGCCTTCCGAAACCGGAGGAGCTCGACATAATACATTTTTGGTCACCCATCCCATGACCGACATTTCACGAAAGTTGCTTAACCTCCGCAATCGCGCCATCGACCTCAAAAGAAACAGACTGTTAACTATTCGCAAAACCAAACCAGTGTCCCTACCGGTTAACTTTCCAAACTTCGGCAAATCTGCCGGGCTTCTACTTGAAACAGATAAATCGAGCTCTAATCAGGCCAAAATGGCTAACCTTGATTCATGATGTCACACGAACATCGATATCTTCCAAATCACGTCGGCAAATAATACTTACAATACGAAATTATATTCCTTACTTCGATTTAGGTATTTGTTTTAAGATGAAGCCGGGCAGACATGCCGAACTTCGAAAAGTTAGCCGCTAGTGCTAAGTGCTAAAGCTAGTGCCCCTGGGGCCGTACCGGCTAACTTACATGGCTATCGTAATCGCTTTCATTTGACAGATGGATGTGATACATTGCTACTTTTCTATGATAAGTTTTTAATTATGCCAAATAGAAGTAGTAATGTATCCCATCCATCTGTCAAATGAAAGCGACTACGATAGCCATGTAAGTTGGTTAACTTACATGGCTTGTACGTTGGCCGTACCGGTTGGTATGGCCCTTGATTAGGGCTCGAATTATCTGTATTAATTGGAAGCCCAGCAGAGTTGCCGAAGTTCGGAGCGTTAGCCGGTACGGCCCCAGTAGGTAATCAAAAACTCAGCTAGACCTATCATTGTGCATGGCATTTCCAATAAAGTCTATAATCCTATTACGGGACACTTGCTACGACGCAAGTGTTTAATGAATCCGATTATCATCGAATATTATTTCTAGTTAACGTGTGAGCGCCGCTAAAAAGTTGCTTTTGGCATTTTGTTTTAATCAAAGGCACTGAGTGCAAATTTTTAACTCAGCCGATTTCGTTTGTGTCGGTCTGTCTGTACGTCATGCATGACGGCTCAGTGAGGCTCTACCACAAAAAAGAGAGATATTAATTAAACATAAATTGCAATTATTGACGTGTATTTGTCAAGGGTTTTTTGAATATACATATACCTACTTATAACAAAGATTTAATAATTTAATACTTCAATAAATTAAAAAAAAACAATTTGTATAATTTTAAAAGTGTTGACCATAAATATTCTCTATTTTTAAACCTACTCATAACAAAGATTTAATACTTAAATATAAAAAAAACTATTTGTAAAATTTAGAAAGTGTTGATTATAAAGATTCTCACTCTATCGGTACCTACCTACTCAACCCATAACATACTATACAATCAAATGCTTTACTATGATCGTAATATTTTAACTGACGTACCAATAAACGATGAATAAGTTTATACCAAGTTTAAACAAAAATATTGCTTAGCAATATTATTCCTTACATTTAACGTCTCAAAACATCATATCCCCAAACAAACTTCTTGGTTATTCTAAGTATAAACTTATGCCGCCGTACAAAAAAACGAAGAATAAGTTTATACTTAGAATAACCAAAAAGTTCAGTGTAAGTTAAAAAATATTTCCCAAGCAGCATTTTAACACCCCCACATCATCGAGACCACCCGCTATACGATCCAAACGTACACCATTTTAACTTTAAAATTCACCAATATAACTGTACACTACATCACCCACCTTATCATTTAGCTAATAAGATTCAAAATCCATTACACATTTGGATGACCAAGGGTATTTTAATAGGCAAGTTTCGACAGATGGGGTATCGCAGTGTAATACCATTCTCATAACGCTTGAATGGGTATTGGTTATGGCAATGTGTATGCGTAAGCCTCTTTTATGAGAAGATTGTTTGTAAATATTGTTGGGTTTTATTGTTCCAACTCCGTAGTCAGTGAAGATTAAATGTTGTAGTACCATGGTATGGTAACAAAACCAAGTAGGTACCATGAGCAACAGCGGGTTAAAATCGCTTACACGACGCGTCCGCAGCCGACACAGAGCGTCCGGTCCGCTGCGGCGCGGAGCTATAGATTGCTGGTTTTCTGACGGACAGTTGCGTGCAGTGCATGAGTAAGCTCTAATCTATGTCGCCCCACGCCGGGATCCCGCTTAACACAGCGGACACCCTAATGCCGATTTACACATCCATAAGTAAGTAATCCACAACAGTAGATGATGTAGACTATAGCCCCCCAAATAAAAATAAAAACAAAAAGAGAGACCCGTCACAATATCTGTACATTGCAAGTCTGAATGTGAGAACATTAATGTCTGATTCGAGGATCGAAGAACTAGATTATGCTATACAAAAATTAAAATGGGACATAATTGGTTTATGTGAAATCCGGAGGAAAAACGAAGAAATACAAGAGTACCCAGAATACATACTTTATCACACTGAAAGTACGCATGGTCAATATGGAGTTGGATTTTTAATTAAGAAATATATAAAAAAGCATAGTTTCCTTCAAAATTTATGCTGATAGAGTAGCGACTCTACAAATAAACTTGCCTAACAAAAATGTGTTATCCATTATTCAGGCCTATGCGCCCACCGAAAAATGCAAGGACGATGAGTTAGATAAATTTTACAGAACGCTCGAGATAGCTATAGAAACAGCAAATACAAAAAAACTTATAGTAATGGGCGATTTCAACGCTCAAATTGGAAAGTCACTGCAAGGAGAATAAGTAGCATTCGGCAAATACACGTGTGGTAAAAGGTCAAAACATGGTCAAAACTTAGTAGAGTTTGCTTTAGAGAAGAACTTGAAGTTTACAAACAGTATGTTCAAAATAAGAGAAACTATAAAATGGACCTGGCAGTCACCAAATGGTTTATATCGCAATGAAATCGATTACATACTTACCGATCACAGCTTGGTAGTACATAACTTTAATATAATTCAAAACATAAATTTTAATACCGACCATAGAATGATACGATGCAAAGTGTTCATAAAGACTAAGAGGAAAAGGAAATGTATGAAACCTGTCAAACAAGTACTTAAAGAGCTACCAATACTGACAAGAGAAAGTGGAAAAAAATGGGAAGAGTTTACTGCTGCTATATTTAAGACATCTGACATACAAACACAATACAATAATTTTGAGGAGGAAATGAAGAACATTATTTTGCAAATGTCGAAAACAGAGAGGGCCCAAAAAGAGGAAGGTAAAACCTATTTAAAAACATTGTTCGAAGATAGAAAACAACTATACAGCCTAAAGCGAACCAAAGAAGTTAGAAAAAAGATCACAGAAATTAGTAAGAAAATAAACAGACAGATTTCAGATAAAAGGAAAGCCCACAGGAAAAGCATATTTGAGCAATTTATAAGTAAAACTGGTGCTATGAAAAAAGCCTATTAAGAGCTTCAAACATCTTCGAAATGGACCTCGAATATAACAGATAGAGCAGGAGGTAATATAACCAACAGACTTGATATACTTAAAGAAGCTACAGGATTCTATCAAGATTTATACTCTACACAAACAGTACGGAATTGGCTTTGATAACTTTTTGAACATGACTGGAAATCTCAAAACCATTACGAGGAATAAGCTTTCGGTACAGTGTCTACTAATTAAATTTAAAAATAAGTCTATATTTTTAAAGATATTTATAATATTCAATAAAAAGCTTTAACCTTCAAATGACCTTCATATGACGTCATCACATACAGATCTCCCAGCCATAATAAAAAAAAGAAAAAAGTGCAAAGACAATTTTGACAATGAACTTGGCATTAGGGATGGTGGAAGGTGGAAGTGAAAAAATATCGATATAGGTAATATTTCTCAGAAAAAAATGGGATGAAATGGGACGATGACTAAGTAATGGATTCTAATTTTAAGGTATTGTAAAACATAAAAAATAGCAAAATAAACCCCTACGCGAAATTTTGGCTCGATTTGACGAATTTTACGATGATTTTTAAGACTCAAAGTTGGGAAAAATCAAAATGCTCTAGTGACAAAATAGTGTCGACTATTAGAATCCATACGTAATTACCAAAAAAATGTTTTGGAAAAATTATTGTAAAAACATCTATCGATATATCAGAGTATTTAATATCGCCCGAAAAATATCGATGAACTTATCTCGTAATTTTTTCCACATCCCTACTATTAAATGTTTGTAAATAGAAATAAAGTATGCACATATTTTCACAATGTTTATTATGTTATCCTGCAAATTTATCAGTCCACAAGCAATCGTTACAATTTCATCCATGTAGCCTACATCCAAAATAGACACAATACATACAATACATTTCGCAATTTGGGTAGATTGGGCGTGTCAGTTTTTACAAAGTTTTTCAGCAGAGTTTCCACTGGTAAGCATTTTTATTATAATTTAACCACCTCAAAAATTATTGCGGCAAATTAAGAAGGTAGGCCAGAACCATCACAACTGGATTAAATGAATAAAATAGAAGAAATATTAACTATAACTTATTTGTTTACAAAAAACCATAAAGTCATTATGACAGTTAATGACACTTGGCCTTTCTTTTTCTATAAGTAGATGGCAAAGGTTTTCTTCTTAAACTTTCATGCCACTAATGACGTCATTCCGGTTGACCATATCCGCTCGACAAATATATTTATAAAAAAATAAATACGGGACCAAATGTTAAAATATTCAAATTAGTTTCTTAAATTGGCCTAATCTGTAGTAAAAAAATATAAAAAAATACCTTTTATTTTTTAACCAAAGCCAATTCTACAGAATATGTTTCGAAAAAATCTGAAAGTGATGAGACATTGCTTACAGTACTACTTTCTGAGATAGAACTAGCAATCAAGACACAAAAAAAGACAAATCACCTGGAGAAGACAAAATTACAAACGAGCTGCTAAAATCCTTATCAGATCCGATTCAGAGACCTCTACAAATTATGTTTAATAACATACTGCAAGAAAAAACAACTCCAAATCAGTGGTCTAAGTCTACAACAACTCTACTACATAAAAAGGGAGATAGAGCTAATTTAAAAAATTACAGACCAATAAGTATAATGCCCAATGTTTATAAAATTTTCGCAAAAATCATACTGAAAAGAATTTCCAAAATCTTAGATGAAAATTAGCCTCGGGAACAAGCTGGATTTCGAAAAAATTTTTCAAATATTGATCATATTCATGTTGTGACACAATTGATAGAAAAATGTATGGAATACGGAATGACTCTATACATATGTTTTATAGACTTCACTAAAGCTTTTGACTCTTTGGAACATTTCGCTATCTGGGAGGCTCTAATACAGCAAAATGTAGATGTAGAGTATATAAACCTTTTACACAGCCTCGAAGTGCTCTACAAAAATTCGACTGGGAAGAGACGGACCTGAATTTCGTATCGAAAAAGGTGTAAGACAGGGTGACCTACTCTCACCTAAAATATTTTCAGCTGTTCTTGAGATGGTTTTCAGAAACATCGCATGGGAAAACCAAGGGATAAAAATAGATGGGGAATACCTAAGTAATTTGCGATTCGCGGATGATATTGCCATATTTGCAGAAGAAAAGTACACAGTTAGAGAGCATGGTGAAACCAAAATAATCACTAATGGTGAAGAAAAAAGTATAAGAGTTCATGGAGAAGAAATAGAGTACTTATGTTACAGAATATATTTACCTGGGTCAATCAATTGCGTTCGAAGATCAGACAGAAAAAGAAATAAATAGAAGGATTGCAATCGCTTGGAAGAAATATTGGAGCTTAAAAGAAGTCATGATAAATAGAGATATAAACATAAAAATTAAAGGCAAACTTTTTAATACGGCAATTTTACCAAGCTTAACCTACGGCTGCCAAACATGGTCAGGTCATTGCGAAAAAAAGACGAAAGCAAATTAGCTATATACCAGCGGAAAATGGAAAGAAGCATGTTAGGTATAAAATTATCAGATAAAATTAAAAACGACATCATAAGAAAAGAAACTGAAAGTGAATTTCTATGGTAAATCACTAATATATTTTTTTTAATCAAAAATTAATTTATTTGTATGAAAAAGTACAAGGTTCTTAGAAAAATACAACCAATAATAATAATATTAGCTTGTATTTTGTTATGCAATAGGCTCCAGGGGGTTGATTACGTAACTTTGTTGCAATCAACTCTGACAGAAATCGCAGTTATATTGCTGCTTTTGTAAGAACCAATAGGACAACTATCTTACATAAAGCAGCAATGTAACTGCGATTTCAATCGAGAATTGTTAGCAACAGACTTACGTAATCTAGGGGGCCGGTCTATAATGCTGAAGTTATATACTTTTTTTTATAAATTTGTGATTCATGTAGTGTGCTGTACTTTTTCACTTATCCAATCCAATACGCTTAAGTGGCTATGTTAAAAAAAAAGCGTAAACAAAGCAAGATAGCAATAAGAAAACGACGCGCGCGGGAGCGAAACCGATTCGGCAGATTTGGCGCAAAAATCACTAATAATAATAATAATAATAAAATTTTATTTCGGAAAAACATCCATTTAATATCTAGTGTTAGTGATTAGACCTAAGACTTAACTATAAGATTTCGCTGGTAACTCGCCACCGGCGCTTGCAGGCGCACCCAGCGCATCAGCAAGGGCGAGTCCCAGCGCTCAGCTAACGCGCACAGGATACTGTTCGGGCTGGCGCGCACGCGCGATAGCAGCGACCAACTGCGCTTACGCATTTTTGCATAAAAGCAATCCGTTCGCGCCTCGGCAAACATTGTTGATTCGCTACAGTATGGCGCCAGCCCAAACAATATCCTAAAGTACACTACATCGAATCTACACTAAATCGATTCGTAGGTAAGTAATAATAAATAACTATAGCAATTAAAGGGAAATGCTTCTACACGATTCTGAATATTGATGATACAAATTATTTAAAGCCGACTTGAATAGGTATACTAATGTTGTTTCTAAATAATTTCGAACTTATGAATTTTTAAGAGGTATTTTCGAAATTAAAATGTATCGTTCCAAAATCATTGAATCGTGTTTCTGGTTCAATACGTGTCTAGAGAAAGATATATAGAAATATATATCCTTTTTTCATATCTCTAGGATCTTTCCGCGACCTATGGCATTACATCAAAAAGTGAAATTTTTTTGGCGTAATATTTCGAAATATTTTTCAACTCCAATTTTGGCAGGATTAATTGTTTGTTCAAAACAAACAAAACCAAGTTTTTTGCTTTCTAAGTTCAATAATAATTTGCATATTAATAAAGTATTTCATCAGATTTCTTCTTCGCATATTTTATGTCACAATAATTGTTTTTTATTTTTTTTATTTAACTTACAAAACTGGTTACAATAAAAAGTATATTTAGGAAAACTTACAAAATTGAAGAAAGCCATATTATAATATAACCTACTAGATGTGAGTACAACGTGCGTAATATAAAAAAAAACTCTGAAGTACCTAACTCAGCTCAGACTTACAATAATAACATTTTAATGTTTTTATTGAAAACAAGTTGGTAAATTTACCTATAACGATAAAAAAGTTGCAAAACAAATTATGAATACTTAGCTAAAAAAAAACTATATTAATAACTATAGAGTCTAGATACCTAGGTTGATTAATTGTGCTTGCATTTATAAATATTACAGCTGAACAAAGAAATAGTAACACAATAACCATAACCACCATATTAAACCCACATTTTCTCACCATAAAACGAAGAGTCTCCATAAAAATCATTCTTCAGTAATTAAGCTACTATAAATATTTACAATCATCTAAAGCTTCTCTGTCTTAGCCGAAATTATGTATGGGGTTAGTGTGAGAACTGACGGCTATTAACTAACAACTGTTTTTATTAAACAAACAACATTGTAAATGATAAATTACGTACAAAAAGTAATTTTTAACACTAAGTTCCTAATCGTTCGCCGTACCATTGGAAAAAACCTGATCTAACTATGGAAAATTTGTAAGGAAATAGAAAATAATAAGAAGCTTTTTCTGATCGGTGGGGAGGGCGGCGCTCTGCATAAAAAATATCGGGTTGCACACCGGGAGTGCCGACAGAAGTGAAAACTTGAATATTAACGTTGTGCATTTTTGATATTTTGAAATTAGCGGCAAAGGATTAAAATTATTTCTTTCCTAACTACACAGTCACACAATTCAATTAGTTTGTGATTCATTGACCTCTATATTATTACACTAGACTGGCTGCTGTCAAACTGCTCTTGTGCCTATTTGATTTCCGCCATTTTGGCGCTGTAGAACGTAGCGTGACCTGCGTGGCCATAGCGTGAGGGACATGGTACTAAAGTCTGAAGTCTGAATAGACCATCACGGCAACCATTTTCATTGTACACGTCAAAATTAGTTCTTTAGACTCATGCTAGTCGCGTTTCAAATAGGCACAAGAACTTTGCTGTCAAATCATACAGACAGCCAGTCTAGTTAATAAGAAAAAAAAATTTCATGTCAGTGTTGTAATTAGATAAAAATTCTAAAGATTTCGCTTTAATTTCTACATGCACGCATTCTACGATTTAAACTTATAGTCACAGTATAAATAAGTCTATGATTTCACCGAAGAGATCGCTGCTATTAGTTCCATTTTCAAAATTAGCGCGTTGCTGGTGACACAAGTGTTTACGTCTTAAAATGAAGCGCCGCCATTTTCAACGCGCACCGTAGAAAGAGAGGGGATACTTCCGCCACCAGCTGTCTACTCTCCATCCGTCATATCCGTCTTACGCATTTTCGATCAGCCACGTGATTCTTATTGAAGCGAGTTTAGCATTTTTTCCCCATTACAAAAAAGCGTACAACGCCGCTAAAGAAGTTTTTACTTCAAAAATATCCAATTAATAAGTAAAGGAAATATTTTCCAATTACTGCTTTCAGACTTTTCAGCACTTTTTCAACAATTTTCGTGCTATTTAGTTTGTTTGAAAAAAATTATTTCGTTTCTAAGAATTATTTAATATTTAGTTTTATGCATTCACAATGCTATTTTTATAATATTATATAAATTATACAGGGTGGATTTTTGAGACAATACATTAAGGGCAGGTAACTTAACCGTTTTATAGTTACAGGAAAACGTTCTTCGGAGACCTTCCATAACTTTTTAAGATATTCTGAACTGCAATCACAGATTTTGGAAAAAAGTTAGTAAAAAAAAATGTGAAATACCAAAAAAAGTTTTTTGTGCCAATCGATCCTATTTCATGTGGGGATCAAATAACTCTATGAGACCATTTAAAAACCTTTTCTCATACATTTTGTACAGAAAAATGAAAAATCTTCTCGAAATATTTTTTATTGCCAATGGATCCTATTTCTTACTGTGAACAAAATACTCTTTAAGGCCAACTGAAATTTGAGTACAGAAACTACGTAAGTCACACACAACATCGTCTTCAGACGCAGGCACAATCTTTTACAATATAGGATAAAAAAAGTAGTTTCTGTATTCAAATTTCATGCAAAGGTTAGTGCATGGGCCGGAATCCTAAGGGTGCGGGTTCGAGTCCCGTCTGAGCTGCTACGGGTGAGTCGATTTTTTCTAATATTTTTTCAATTATATTAATAATCTTAATATAAAAATAGCATTGAAAATGCATTTAAAATCTAAAAGTTTAAAAATTATATAGCTATTTCATCTCAATCGATTGTCTGGCATCTGTAAAGGTGTTGCATTCGAATGTCGAAGTAAATTCTTCACATTGATGAAATAACGCTGGCTTACAGCGGAAAACGTAAAAAGTATTAGAAGATTTCGTCACTCCCACTAGAGCGACTCGGTAGCATAATTGGTTGGGGTGCATTGGGCCGGAATCCTAAGCCCCATCTTACACGGCGCGACTGAAAATAAACTGGTTGCAAACTCTAATCACCAACAAGTTTCGAAATAGTCACAGCACTAGTATTTCAATGGCGGTTCGTACACGACGCTACTAATCACAAACTGGTTGGTAACTTGTCAGTAACGCGTTGGCAACTAATCACTGGCGACCTGTCATGCTGGTCGCGCGCGACTGATTAGTAACCGAAACTGGAAACACTGTTGCAGTTCAGTGAAATTGAATGACTATTAGTACATATACAATTCGTCTAAGAAGTGGAAAAGCATTCGTGTTTGTATAATTACACATTAAAAGAGTATTCGCGTTGGGATGTGACCGAGAAAGCTTGGAGTCAAGTGGGATGTAGTTTGATGTAGTATAGAAGTAATAACTCCTCATCGCTCGAATCGCTAGCCATTTCAATATTATTCCGAAACAACACACACACCGCGTTTCGTGTAGGTTTCAATAAAATTTGGTAGTGCCGTGTACGGCACCCTGATTATCTAAAAAGAAACTATTTAGCGACCGGTTTCATTCCACATACATTGCTACTTTTCTTTGGTATGTTTTTTTTTAATCCAAAAAGAAGTAGCAATGGATCACTATCATCTGTGAACTGCAACCGGTCGCTAGGTGGTTTCTAATTAGATAATCAGCCCGCGGATCTCAGTCACTAACCAGTTTGCAACTGTAGTTACTAACTGGTTTTGGTCAGGTTTCAGTAGCGCCGTGTAAGAAGGGGCTAAGGGTACGGGTTCGAGTCCCGTCTGAGCTGCTACGGGTGAGTCGATTTTTTCTAATATTTTTCAATTATATACATAATCTTAATTATTTGATAGTTTCAAAATACCTACTCCTGTGAAACTATGACCAATGCTTTTATTTACTGTCGCATTCTCGTCTCCACCGTGTATATGTCGTGGGCCAATCGTTAAACTGGGCCGATCGAGATCTGCCTGGGCAGATCACGATACGCCGTCATTTCTTGATTTGCCTTTTCAAAATCCGCAATATCGTTCAAAGCATAACGTTTGACGACGATTATGTAGGGTGACGAAAGTACAAGCAAAAAAATGAAGTTTAGAAAATAATTATTCTACAAGATAATAAAGATATAACCAGCCATGCTGGGATAAGTAGTCTGTAGGGTGACCAAAGTATTAGTAAAACTTTTTTCTTCAACTAAATCACTGTTATTGTTTTTATTATCACAATTTTAACTCTAACTCACTCTAAGGTTCGGAACGACCAAGAACTTTATATGTCATTAATAGTACAAAGTCTTCGTTTTCCATTTGGAATACGAATAATTTTAACTTTCCTTTATTCTAAATTAAATAAAAACTGTTTTTGAGAAACTACCATGTACTATTTGAAACTAAGACACAAAAACATCAAAATAAAAAATAGTGTCACATGACATTGACATTTTTTTCTATGGACAAATGCCAGAGCGTTTTTCAACCACCGATTTTATTGGTTAAAAAAGGGGAAAGTTGTGTCAATCGAACGTCACGCTCTAATCTTAGGAACACCCAAGAATCTTTATATTCATATGGAACGCCAGCCGTTAACGCATTTGGTTGCACTCGGAGCGTAGGTTCTGAACGCAACCCAGCTGACAGAGCGCAAACAGCGTTACAGCGCCACAAGCGTCGCGAAACGGAAGTATATTACGATGCGCCCAGCCATATCTCGATGTGGCCAAGTACTATTAGGGCAAATCGACGAATAGGATGCTTTTATCGATCTGCCTAATTTTTGATTGGGCACATCATGAAATTATTGGCCAGATCATGAAATGCCGGCACATCGTGATCTGCCAAGGCAGATCTCGATCGGCCCAAATTAACGATTAGCCCACGACATATACAACGTGTTACAAAAAAACCCCTAATGCCAAATATGGTAGATAGAAATGAATTTATACTATGGGACCAAATCTGAAATCGCGAAAAAAAAATCAGCTGTTTCATACATTTTGATATTTTCTTTATTAATTTTTGTATGAAACAGCTGTTTTTTTGCGATTTCAGAGTCGGTTCCATAGTAAAAGTTGTTCAGTTTGATGGACCCTATATACCATATTCATATGCGGCATTAAAGGTTTTTTTGTAACACGTAGTGGATTCGCCATCGGTCACTGTGTTTTGGTTGCGGTAGACTGCGACATGAAAGGTCATTGGGCATTTTGTTCGGACATTTTGACCTACGGCGTACACAAACTAAATAGGGCTAGGTAAGTAGACATATGTATCTGCTACGCAGTGGTATGGGTCGCATTCTTGCAGGACATGTTTCATTTTTAACACGTTTTTTATCATTATATCATGGCATATCAATAATAAATAAAATAAAATAAATAAATAAAGACAATACAAGCGTTTATTATGCTTGTATCACACATTTTCACAATGCTGAAAGTAAAAACTTCTGTTTTACTAACAAAAGTTTAATAATTTACTTCTCAAGCTTACGCGCTCACTAGACATGAAATAAAACAATTTTTAACGGATGAACACTAGCGCGGTTTTATTAAATGTACTTTGGTAATTAGTTGGTATTTGGTTTTATTTTTGGTTTTCCCGACGTTTCGGCAACTTTGCAGCTGCCGTGGTCACGGGGGACTGAAGCTGCCCTCAAGCGATGAATTTTTCAGACGTTCAGAAATTAAAATTTAACAATTTTTTTTTTATTGTATTTATTGTATTGGAAGAAAATTTCTTCCAGGATGTTAGATAAGTGTATATTAGAAGTTGTTTGGCGTATGTTTCATAAGAATTCATTTAGTGGTTTTCTTCCTGCAAGAGCCCAAACTTAGTATGTTTGGAAAATGTTTTTCCGATTTTTTTTAAACCAGTAGCTACAATGTAATAATCCTTACTTAATAATATTATAAATGCGAAAGTCTGTTTGTTTGTTTATTTGTTTGTTTGTTTGTTTGTTACGCCTTCACGTCTTACCTACTGAACCGATCATCATGAAATTTTGCATACACGTTGTCAGGGGTACAGAAAAGGACATAGGGTACCTTTCATCCAGAAAAAACGTATAGTTCCCGAGGGATAGCAAAAAAACTGTCCACGCGGACGAAGTCGCGGGCGGCCGCTAGTATTGTATATATATATTTGGAATCAGCTCAAAAATCCCTTTCATCCGATATTCCACACAATGGGTTTTGAAAAAAAAAAATTTTCAAATTCCATACAAAAAAATATTGTATTATATCTCCTTCCCATACAAAAATCCAAGATGGCTCCTCTTCTTAAAATTATCTAAGGGTTCAGAAAGTTCACCCTGCCAAACGATATCCCTCGATCACTAAACGCCGTATTTTTATTGAGCATACGCCACTATGTCTATTGTCAGTTTAATTGCACTGTAAAACAATGCACACTTCTTCAGCTGAAATTAAGAATCTTATACCTTTAAACGAGCAATTCTTGTATATTTATTTATAGGTATGTATATTTCTGTGATCTCGGAAACGGCTCTAACGATTTCGCTGAAATTTGGTAGATTTATGGGGATTTTCGGGGGTAAAAAATCGATTCAAATTATATAAATTACATAATGTTTGGGAAAACGCATGGTTTCAAGTTTCCAGGTGTTTTTCTTTCGACGCAGAATATGGTCGCTATTTCATCCTGCTGGCCACTGTCCGTCTGGTCCAGCGAGTTAAGACGCGGACGGCAAGAAACGAGTGTTACGGGTTCAAATCCCGCTCGATTACTTACTTTTGTTTTTTTTTTAATTTGTTCAAGTTTTTAATATAATATTTTAATTTTTATTGTTTTTAGATACGTTTAAAAAATGTAGTTAATGTTTGAGATAACAATGTAGATTATCACCTAAACACCACCATATTACAATAAATAGTAATAACCGAGCAAAGCTCGGTCGCCCATATATTAAATGTTTGAATTGATAGGTACATAACTTTTTTTGATTATCAGCAAAATCTCTAGCTTGAGCTATATCTTCTGTAAAATGTTTGCGTTTTTTCACTGTTTTAAATGGAAAAGATATTTTTTATAATAAAGAAGGCTGACTCATTAAACGTATTTCGTGTTTTTTTTAATCCATCCAACAACCTCGCAGGAGTAGATTACTAATATCATAAACAACAATGTTTGTTCTACAACTTTTCCGAAAACAGAAAAAAAACTACCTTACAAATGTCCGAACAGCTGTTTGAAATTTGTATGAAAAGTCGATTTTTTTGTCTGTTTTTTGGAAAAGTCGTAGAAAGATTTAAGTTATCTACTCCTGCGAAGTTGTTGGTGTTTTACAAATAACCCTGTATAATTATCGAGGCAGTGCGTTCCCAATTTCCCATAGGTAAGGGTCGTTTGAGTATAACACTTGAATACGGGCGTAAGTAGTTTGAGTTATAATTTTATCACAATATATTGATACGCTATAAAATACAAAGGAACATTGTCAATTCGCTACAGTTTAGTTTGCTATAGTCATGAATGTGAAACCGATTTTAGTAATTTGAAATCTTGATAAGAACAATTTAACGGATTAAAAAGCGGTACGTATGTCTATTTATATTAAATTTATTTCTAACTAGCTTCCGCCCGCGACTTCGTCGGCGTGGATATTGGCAAGACGTTTGCCGCGTGTGGCAGGCCTCGCACGAGCCTGCTTGCTTGGTGGGGACCCGCCTAATCGCGTAAAAACGACTGGTTGGATCCTGGTTGAAGGTTCCCTAAGGATGCTTTATTTTAAGTGTGTCGTTAGTAACCAGCCTGCCTAGCATGACCGATTTATATCGCGTGATACAGCCTTTTATCACGTTTAACTGTCAAAAAGACAAAGGAATTTGACAGTTGAGTGTCGATAAAATGATATTTTTTATATTTTCTTATTTTGTACTGTATACCGACCTACTGACCCGATGATCATATTGTGAAAAAGTGCCTCTCCATGGCTACCCAAAAGAGAGGAAGAGGTAGGCCACAAACCACGTGGATGACGAATGTCCAGGATGACATGAAGGTATTGGGCCTGTCTATTGACGACACTTACCAACGAAGCAAATGACGCCTTAGGATTAAGAAATCCGACCTCGCGTAACGGGAAAAAGGCAAGGACAAAGAAGAGGAGTACTGTGTATACCTACTGTTAGAAGACATATTTTCATGGCTGTGTGAACGGGCCATTTTAATAACAAAATAAAACCGGTCAAGAGCGAGTCGGACTCGCGCATCGAGGGTTCCGTACCATCATAATTGCACCATTAAACCACACTGCAGAGTAGAATAATAAAATTAGTATTACAGTTTTAGGTCATTGCCATCTCTTGACCGATAGTGGAACTAATCTTAACTTTTTTAGAAATTTAATAATTTCTAAAAAAAAGTGTACTATATTTTATTTTTCCTGTAATCTTTATATAAACTGCTATCACATAGAATTATTTCAGATTTTTCTCTTTGCAAACTTCGGAGATAAGGGGGGTATTTTTTTTACATTTTTCATTATAAATCAAAAACTATGCGGCCTAAAACAAAAAAAAAATTGAAAACGTGCAAACGGCGCTCTTTCATATGATACCCCACATTACCTAGTAGCTCCACTTCAAATTTTTAAGACCCCTTTTCAGTCCCTGTTGTAAAAAAAGATATTTATTTTTTTATTTATTTCTTATTTGCAAAATAGTTGGGCAAATGTCATCTCAAACTATTCTAAATTTCAAGTTGATACCATTAGTAGTTCTCGAGATATCCAGCTGTGACAGACAGACAGACATACTGAGTTACACCATAAGGGATCCTTATTTACCATTTTGGTACGGAACCCTAAAAATGACCAATCAACGGCCATCATCAATAACACGGAACACCATTCTATCTGAAATGGTTGAGAATGAAGTGGTAGGTTAGGTATACACATCAATGAACACTGTCGTAGATCAAGATGCAGCCCGACTAACGGCTTACGTGCATTTTGGAGCACGGAGGAGCTCGAGACAATACATTTTTGGTCACCCATCCCATGGCCGACCCTTGCGAAAGTTGATTAACCTCCGCCATCGCTGGGCAGGCGCTAAACCACTGCGCCACCGAGCTCCTCAATCAAGATGAGGCCACTAATTATCCGGTAGGATTCCTAAACTCCTTAAGTGCTAATGGTCTTCCTGCTAGCAAACTGGAGGGGAAAGTTGGAGCCGCCCTGACCTGTTGGGAAGGGCCGATTGAAACGTGTACCCGGAAGTTTAAGCTGGCGCCATACTGTACAGTCTTCCAAGCCGAGCTGTATGCCATCCTCCAAGCGACTGAAATTATTATTGGCAAAAAATTTAAGGAAACGGCCGTACTCAGCGACTCGAGATCTGCTCTCCAGACGCTACTTGATCCGGACTCTTCACACCCAATCACAAAGGCAATCCAGGGCAACCTTCAATACCTCAGAGACAACCAACAGCTCGTCTCACTATTTTGGATAAGGGCCCATGTCGGAGTGAAAGGGAACGAGAGGGCGGATCAACTGGCGAAGGAGGCGGCTCTCAAGTTGAAAACCAGATCGGACTATGACTGTAGTCCCATCTCGTTCATTAAACGTCACATCCGGGCGGAAACGATCGAGACATGGGACTGCAGGTATAGGTCTGAAAACACGGCCGAGACCACCAAGGTCTTTTTCCCTGATGGGGTGGCAGCTTACGGTATGGTGAGAGAGATGTCCATCGATCGATTGGCGTCGCAAATACTGACTGGTCACGGAGGGTTCTGTGCATACCTGCACAGATTTAAGCGCAGGGACAGCCCCTCCTGTATTTGCGACCCAGCAGCGATCGAGGACATCTTTCACATCATACTAGACTGTCCAATACACAGTACCGATAGGCACACTCTGCAACAAAAAATTGACACAAAATTGAGTAAAGACACCCTGAAGGAAATAATGAGCATCAAGAAAGAAAGAATGTTACTAATGCAGTATGCCAAAAAAGTAGTAGAAATCGTAATAAGGAGGAACAAGGATTGACTGGCACCAATTAGACCCAAATTTATAAACAGGCAGGCAATTATAATGTAAAGCCATCTATTTAGTAAATAAGAAATTGTAATACAGTTATGAAGAAAAATTACAACATTAGAAAATAAACAGGTAGAAACAAGATTGTACAAGAGTAAGAGATATACAATTAAAATATGTATGAAAAAATAGAAACTGTAAATTAATATATTATATGAATTGTACTAGAATCAATATACATTATACATAAGAAATAACATTGTAATAAAATAGAAAAAAAAACAATGTAATATATATAAGAAGAAGAAAACTGCAAAAGGTATAAAAACTGTAATATTGAGAAAGAAGAACAAAAAGAGAAAAAAGATACAAGTAAGCTCTTAGAGCATAGAAAAAAAGAAAAAAAGACAAGTAATAAAAGCATAAAATAGCAAAAAAGGTCCTGCCAAAAAGCGGGGAGCAGTTGTATAATAATAAAAAAAAAAAAAAAAAAATGGTCTTCCTGCTCATCAAATAAAATTAAAGGTTGGTGTTCCGATTGTGCTTTTACGCAATTTCCAATTCAAACGAATCTTATTTCCAAAGAGTGTTTATTTTGCAACTACTATAAATAAATCGCAGGGGCAGAAGCTCAAACCAGCAGGATATATAATTAAATATTTTTATTTTGGCACCGGAAACAAAGTTAGTAATATATAAATATTATGATACAATAAAATAATGCTGGCGGAGGAAACGTACTTTAATTTATGATTTTATTAAAAGGTAACTATGTAAAGTCTGTCCATCCTTACTTGTCTTATATGGTAAACAATCTTCACCCAACTCTTTATAGAAATAATCATTTATAAAATAAAACAAATGGTTTTCCACACATAGATTACGAAATAAATTGTTAATAAATTAACAATAATTTCATAAACTTACTAACATATTTTTAAATAACGATTTAAGTTTAAAAGACGTATGACAACTGTCAAAAACTGTTTACTAAATAAGACAAGTAAGGATGAACAGACTTTAGATATTATATTATGTTTTAATTGTCGTGTAAGAAATTAACTGTTTTCTGCACACTTATCTAAATATTGTGACTATGAATATTTTCTATAGAAAATTACAAATAAAGGTGTCCCTTTAATTTGTACATTATTATGTTTTAAAACCACAACGCGAACGAAGTCGCGGGCAACAGCTAGTATACAATATGTTTGGTTAGTGATATCGTAGTTTTAAAAGGCAGATAATATGATAAATTTTATTGACAAAACCCTTCACATGTTGGGGTCTATCCCCTCTCCTGTTGGAATGACCGGCATTTTAAATTTGACTTTTTATTTTAGTTGGCCCCGCCGAAAATTATTAATTTCTCCGGATTTAAAAGTTCTACGGTTATAGAAAAAACACTTTTAGAAAGCTAGTAATATCACCAGTCAAGTAAAAATAACTTTATTTTTCATACGTCATAAAAATTACTAAAATAAATTTTAATCCAAAATTAGTGTGCTTTTTTTTTAGTTTTTCTTACAGATCTCAAAAATTAGGTCATTAATGTGCAAATTTTTTACATTTTTATAATACACAGAAATATTATCTATAAAATGACATCAAAATCATTGTTCTGAATTGCATATTTAGAGAGTTATTGTTGTTTGAATATGACCCTCACAAGCACTAAATGTTGATAGTCGAAAATGGTCAAATTTCAAAACTCGTAATTACGTGCTTTTATGGTTCAATGACATTTATATTCAGTTACAATTATCAACTTAATTTAAAAACTGATAAAAATGTTTTTAAATTTGTCCATTTACGAAAACAATTTTTTTACCCTTACGTAACCAATAAAAAATCGCCTGCCTTAATTAACTAGGAATCGAACACACCAAAAACGAAAAAAAAAATATTTTAAAGATACCAATCGATTCGAAATGTAACATTAAAATTTTAATTATTACGGATTGTATCAATTTGTATTGAATCGTATGCGGTTTAACAAAAAATCTTTAAATGCAGTTCCGTTTCTTTTTAAATACAAAATGAAGTCTTCTTTCAGTAAAATTTCCCATCTTTAATATTTAAGGTCCTTTTCCTCCGTGTGGCAAAGTTTTGGGACACCCTGTATATTAGTCTTACGCTTACGACTGCGACATGAACTACGGCAGAAAGCTTTGCTAGGGATTTCACACGGACTACGAAGGTAATCTACGAGACTACGTAGTAGAGGTTGTGGTTACACTTGTTACATTTCTAATGAAGATGATGCCCATTTTTTTTTACAAGCTAAGCCATGATGCACTTTGATGAAATTACCAATATAGGTACTTTAGTAATTTTCTTGTGATCGTATGGTAAGAATATCAGAGAAAAGAGAATTACGAGGCAGTATAAGGCGTAAAATACATAGAAGCGACGTAAGGTGCGGATACGGCGCAGCTATAGACCAGTCAAGAATGGAAGAAAAGTGAAGTTCTAGAAGCAAATCATATTACTTATTGGGAACTGAAGTTTTTTTAACTAATTCGACCCCGCTGAATCAAAAAGTGGCCGCCATCTTCGCTACGTCACAGCCCTCCCCATACCCTTAGGAAGTGAAAACATGGTTACCAAAAACTAATATGATTTTATCCTAAACTCAAAACGGCTTTTTTGACTTGTCTATACGATACGGCAGCGATATCTGCGCCACGTCGTTCATCGGACGCGACGCTTATTCTTTATTATTTTTGAGGACATTATTTTGAAGTAGGTATTCTAGAAACAACTAATAATACATCACTGTATAAAGTACAATGTAGCTTTGCAAATTCGTAACAATAAAGTTATTTAAGAAGACATGTTTTTGGAACAAAATCAGCGTGTATTTCCTTTGCCGACCGTCTCAAATCTGCATCGTATCGCCGCCGTATCCGAGCCGCATCGCTTCTGTGTATTTCATGTCGCATCCGTCTCGCGTCTGCATCGTATCGCCGCCGTATCTGCGCCTTATCTCCGCCGCATCTCTTCTGTGTATTTCACACCTTAGTAAAGCTATGTTGTCCCGCCCGGTACTACATTTTTACATAGAAATTCTCCCCGACCGATCCGTGGTCACACCGACTTACCATCTGACTACGGGGTTTTTTTCCAGTAGTCACACCGACACACCCTTGACATGAAAAATTACAAAGAAAGTTTTAGACTTTTTTCGTAAAATAATACGTCACCCAAAGTACCAGGATCTCATAAATAGGGAGAAGGTTAACTTCTTTTTTTAATCAATATTGAATTTATTTTCTCCGTAATCTCTGATCTTCTCACGGTAACATCATTCATTGGAACGAGAAAATCAGCGTGGCACCAGCAGCAAAGAGAGAGCTATGAAAAAATACAGAATCAGTAGTCATAGCTTATCTTATAAGAAGATAACCTTATCAACAGAAAATTTACCAAAAACGGCTAAAACCATGTAGCCAGTTTGAAAAGCAGTCATCAAATTAAATCAAAACCAATTTACAACACACGGAACACTAAAATGCCACATGAAACCACTACAAAGGAAAGTTCACAGGCCGCGTAATTTCGCTTTGACTTTACTCTGTATCAAATTCATAATCATTTGAGGAACAATTAAGCTGGCTTTCATCTGGTACACCTTTGTGGCGGCCCATTGCGACCTATTTAAGTTGAGCGTTTAATAGAGAGTAACCTCAAAGAAAAATCTACTTACAAACAATTACACCTACGTATGTAACTATGAGGCACTTTGGAGGAAGCTGAGTCAGGAGGTAGGGAGGGGAAATTGCGTTTTTATCGATACTGTTTATCTTTCTTAAACAAAAGCTTCGTGAAGCCCAGGAATGTATTAGCTAGACTATATTACTATATACAAATATCTTTGCCGCACACTTTTTGAATTTGGAACATCTTAGCACAGCGTCAAAGAAATCGGACGCAAATATTGTTTGAATAATGAATAATCAATTACCTGCAAAATCACGGGAGAAATATGAAAGCCTATGGTAATTTTATTGAATGGAGAAATGCAATGCTTTCATAATTGCGAAAATGTCTCAAATGTATAGGTATACATTTGAGACATTTTCGCAATTATGAAAGCGCAATTATGAAAATATATTAAGAAAAATTATGAAAAAGAAAATAAAAGGCGCCTCATATTTTATTTTAATATTATTAAGTATTTAATAAAACATAGAGCAACAACTAAATTGAAATTAAATAGTATCTAATAATAAAACGACTAAAAACTTACATACCTATGTAAGTTTTTAGATAGAGGGTGATGAAAACTAGAGTGTATCACTCGGGCGCAAATATATTTTTGGCTCGGGCGACGTACTTTGTTTCCCTCGCTAAGTTCAGGATTCTACTAAAGAATCCCTCACTTCACTCTGGATTCAAAAAACGCCCTCGCCGTAAAAATATTATTTTGCTCCCTTATGGTACAATCTACTAAGTATTTAATCATTTGGTTCCCGCAGAGGAGTGGTTCCACTCAAGATTACAAGCAACTTTATAAAAATCTGCTGTTCCATACAAAAGCACAATACCTACTCGACCTTAATGTATGGAAGAGCTGATTTTTTTCGCGATATCAGAGTTAGCCCCACAGTAATAGTTGCTTGTAATCATAAGTGGTATCACCCCACTGCGGGAACCAAATAATTAAAATTTCAGTGTGTATATGTATTAAAGTTTATAAAAAATAAAGTGAAAATTCATATCTCTTCACCATCCTACTACTACCCAAAATAAAGACTATGAATTCGTTCATTAGCACAGTTCATAGTTTTCAAAGAAGTAAAAACGAAAAAAGTTGTAGATAAGTGTGAAAAACGAGGAATGAAAGTAAAAAGAGTAAAATCATCATCAGACCCTGAAAACTATTTCCCAACAGAGTAGTCGACAAATCAAACGAGCCCAAATTCAATGGGGTTGTATGGTTTTATCACAGTGTTCCTGTGGCCTTCTTCCGACTCCATCATCAGATCTGCTCAATAATATTGCATTGCCTTCAAAGTTAGATTGCTCCATCATCAGATCTGCTCAATGACACCATTAATTTCATTGCCTTCGAAGTTAGATTGCGTTCAAAATTTCAAGTCTCTAGCTCATCGGGAAGCTAAAAAATCGTTTGCAAACTTTGCGGAGACACAAAACAAGAAAGCAACCTAAAATGTGTTAAAAAAGAGAGAAATCGTCGACTGCTCTATCGATCATTCACAACACTACCGTTTCACCCACCGGGTGGCCTTTGTGGAGACTCTCGTATATTCGCTTTGTTACTCCGCAGCGGTCCCTCCGCCAGATCGTCTGTAATACCCCATAAAATGTTTGTCCTCGTATAAATACTCGCCGTTTTCTGAATTATAAGGGATTATCAAAGAGATTCGAAGAGTTTTTCCTTACGTTTATTAACCTAGATATAATTTTCTTTTTCCCGTTACAGAAATACGACATATTGTTATTGGTGGATAAGGAGGATGGGCCATAAACTACCACGCGGCCCCAATGAGGATTGGTAGGTGTTAACGACTGCAAATGCAGCCGGGACCAACGGCTTAACGTGCCTTCCGAAGCATGGAGGAGCTCGAGATAATAATTTTTTGGTCACCCATCCCATGACTGACCCTTGCGAAAGTTGCTTAACCTCCGCAATCGCTGGGCCAGGCGCCTTAGAGCAACGCATCTTTCGTCCGGTACGCGTATTCCCTCAACCATATTGAATTCGTCCCCTTATAGAGTCGAATACGATACAACGATCAATTAACACTTTATTGTTTACCATAATAAATACATTCAAGGACAATACAAAAGTGGAACAATATTGGCGGCCTTATCGCTGAAAAGCAATTTCTTCCAGGCAACCATTTATTTACACAGAACAGAAAGAAAAATAAGGAATGGGCAGTTTATGGTGCTTTAAAAGTAGGAACAAAAACGTTCATTAATATAATTTTAACCTAATTTAAGAATACAATATTTACACAAATCTACTTATATAATTTGTAATTATGCCCCGTAAGCGTATCGATTTCGGCTCCATCAGTAGACAAAATCAACACGGTTTTGTGCATTTATTTGTTTGAAAAGATATCTTTCAAAAACATATCGATTATGTCTACAGCTAGCGCGGTGATTAACAGAATACCTACGTTTTGGTAATAGTATATAAAAACTTTTGACAAAAACAATATTGAATTCGTCCTGAAATAAAACTAAGTAGGTATGGTAAATAATCGACATCAGGTAGGTATATTAAAGTTTAATATTAAAGATTAAAGTATGAAATTGCCGTTTAAAATTGCATTTTCCATACTTACTAACATTTTCTTAATTGATTAATTTATTTTTTCATAGTAATAAAATGCAGAATATCTGGAAGATCATCAATTCTTCGTAGCCCCCAAAGTGGTGTTCAGTATGTGGGCTGAAAATATTGTGTGGCCTTTTCTGTCGACGTCTGTCTTGTCTCGTAATTAGGTAGGTAGCCTACTATTGAAAAAGTTATTTTATGACAATGCGTTAGAGTTCATCATTAATAATTATTTAAGCGTGGAAGAGATAAAGTTGATTGAGCCATTTTGCAACTATTTGAAAATAAAAAAGTGTAATACACTTTTAGCTACAATGAGATAAAGATCATTTTCCTACAAGGAGCCTAATCAAGCTAGGAGACGACGAAATCCATACTTTTTTGGAAAAAAACTGTATTGGTAACCTACACATAAGCGTATTGATTTCGTCCCCTCCAGTTGACGAAACCGATTTTGGGGAATAATATATACGCCAAAGTTTACACCAAAACTGTGTTGATTTCGTCTACAGATGGGGTCGAAATCGATACGCTTACGGGGCATTTTTGATTCCCAAAACCGTATCGTATTCGTCGCGAGGAGGGGACGAATCCAATACGGTTGAGGGAATACGCGTCCGGTACGGAAGCCAGGTTAAGTATACTAAAACCAATACAGGTGAATTAAGTAAACATAAAAATAAGTATACTTAATTCACCCAGGTGATTTGGCTCAGGTAAATTAAGTCTACGACGGGGCTAAACCACTGAGCCACCGAGCTCCTCAACTATAATACATTACATTGTCACACCAACAATTTTGTAAATTCTCTATCTAATCGAATCGGCTAATCGAGATTTTTTCTGATAAGTACCTTTAATTCTAATATAATTCTAATCCTAATAAGTTCCTATAATTTTGCTGTTCTGGTTTATATTCTAGCAAGCAACATATTTACCCAGTTGATATACCACAGATTACAAGATTATTGGATAAAGTGACTTAAAATCGCGCTGCGCGGCCATTTTATTTTGCAATAGACAGGCAAAAGTACAAGATTAGTGGATGAAATTGACTAAAAATCGCGCTGCGCGGCCGTTTTTTTACTATATACCTACAGGCATTTATGTTACATTTTTATTTTAAATAATTATTTCTCCCGACAACAACCGCAAAATCCCGACATTTTCCAATTTTCAAATACAGACCACATACTATTAGTGAGCTTATTCCTTATTCCTACCAATAAAAATATAATGATATTCAGCCAATTTGATTTTTTTTCAGATATTATTGCGGACTATATTTCTATAAGGAATTTACATTTGCTTTGTTTTCTAATAGTGTAATTTGAATTATATAATTTGGGGAAATTTTATACTGGGCAGATTAAAATAAAGTTCGAATTTAATTTTTTAAGCAGAACTAAGTTTTACATCACAAAAATACATTAAAAATGACATTAAGTAAGTACCTACCATAACATTGATAATAGGGATAATACATAGTAACAGTTATATTAGATAATAATATATAATTTTCTTTTCCTTGAACAAAACAGTGAAGAAAAATAGATAAAAAAAAACAATTACTTAATTAGATTACGGTAAAGAGACAAACGTTCCGACTTGAAACTTTATGACACTGCACGCCGGGTTGGAAAAATGATCATAGTCATATACCTACTTACCTTACTATACAAAGGATTTTTCTTAAACATGCGCGGAAATATTGTCATTACTTTTGAATAAAGAACACGCGAAGTATCATATTTACGTAGACTGAAAAACCAAATCACTTCCCAGCGCGTTCTTAGAATTTAGAACGAAGAGCGCGCCGGCAATGTTGTATGAAACGGTGTGCTGTTTGAATTTAGAACTCTTTCATCTATCGTACACATTGCGTTCTCGTGGCTGTATAGCCGCAGATGCGTTTACCTTTCGGCACAAACTGTAGAATAAAATAAAAAATTGGCGGTAAAGCGGAGTTCGTTGTTATTTTGTTAATAAAAAATAATTAAAATGAGTTCCGATGATTCTGAAAGTAAAAATGAAATGAACATTGACTGCACTCCACCAGATTGAAGATCGGAAGCTAAATTAGCTATGGAAAACCTGCTTCCAGCGAAATCAAAAGAAAAATATATGAAAGGATATGAAAATTTCATGTTCTGGAAAAACGAGAAAAATACAAAATTGTTCTCCGAAACAGTGTTTTTAGTGTATTTGAATGAAATTGCTAAAACTAAAAAGCTGTCTACATTATGGGCGATTTATTCTATGCTGAAATGTACAGTTCATATTAAAAACGGCATTGACTTGAAAAACTACGGAAATTTATCGACTTTTCTAAAACGACAATCGTCTGGGTTTAAGAGCAAAAAATCGAAGATTTTGACTGGAAACATAAAGCAGTTTCTACTCAAAGCCCCAGATGATATATATTTAGCGACAAAGGCGAAGCGAAAATCGATAACATTTTCGATCAATAATTGTCCTAACATGAGCAATATAACTTTTAATATTAATTAAATTTATTATGTAAAAGGCCCTTTTTTTATTTCCTTGCATTTTTTAAGAAAAGCACTATATATGCCTCGGCCGAAATGGCAATTGCCTGTCTCGTATCATTGAAGTCCTCTACTCGACCTGCAATTGCCTATTTTGCTGCCTTTGCAATAATGTACTATTACTTAGATTTAGATCTGGGCTCATAATAGTATTCAAATATTTATTCTGGATTAAAGCTGATGCAATGTGTATGTTTTACTTTACTTCACAGTAATTTACTGGGTAACTTGCATAGACTTATTACATTAATTAGTAACTTGCATATAAAAGGCAAAAAATATGATCACATTTATTATTTGTTCAATAGTAACGAAACCATCGACAGTCAAATCATAAACTAAAATGCTGATTTCAAACTTGAAGTTTCTGTTTCTATTCTTGTTGTTAGCTGTGATGGCAGCATTGTCGGCTGATCTAGAAGATCCATTACCAGCAGGCGGGAGGAGAATTAAACGACAAAATGACTACGTAATGTTGGATTTGCCCCTAAATGGGCCTTTAAATCAATGCTAAAATTAAGGCCTTCAAAATAAAGCCGTTCTGACATAAGTGTTTGTGTTTTGATTTTGAGATGTGTCCAAGGTTTGATGATGATGATCGATAATTATAAATAGGTTATTTCCAAATTTAAAAAAAAATGTAAATAGCTCCTAAGTTCACGTAAATTTTGATGTCAATTAAATGTTTTTTTCGTTTCCTGTAAAAATCGATTTTTTTTTAGATAGGCGGTCATTAGGTACACTTCGCCGTCGATATAGGTGTTAAAATCAAAAATTTGGAAAATACCCTATTGTCACACCAACTAATTGCGTAAATTCTCTAGCCGCGGTGGGCTAATCGAGCTTTTTCCCCGTCGTATATACAGGGTTATTTGAAAAACACCAACAACCTCGCAGGAATAGATAGCTAACATCATAAACAACAACATTTTGTTCTACTACTTTGCGACAACAGCCAAAAAATAATCATTTTCCATACAAGATTGTCCGACAAGTTTGAAAATTTATATTAATTATTAAATGGAATATAATGGATGTTTAAAACACGCAATACTTTAGACAAATCATTGGATTTAGAATCTTCTAATACCAGTAAAAAAATAATGATAAAGTGTACCGATTAATTGAGCATTTCTTAATATTTAATTTTTTCTGTAATTAAAATTATTTTTGAAATTTTCCTCCATAGTGCACTTCTTGACAATACATATTTGCAATAAGTGAAAAAATATGAGGCGTATTTAAGAATACGTTTACAACAACAAATAAGTTTGTTACATACAGCATACAGCTGAAACTTTCGTGAAAAATGCCTCTGACAACTTATCAAAGTCTGACAAGCAAATTTGAAGTTCCACTTGGACAGATTGTCTTCAATTCAAAAACCTCATAATATAATTATATTTTTCTCTCTCTTTGCTTCCTAAAACTAAAAATTACATCAATAATAAAGCTATCATTCTTTAGATTTCGTCACAGATTAGATAATAGATTTCGTCTTTGGAAAAACTCTAATTTCTTTTGAAATGGGAAATAGGCTTGTTTCCACTAAGAATAAATCAGCTAGCATAAGGTTTCTAATGATTAATCATGTTAAATAGTAACCAAAAAAACACTTTTTTCATTAAAATAAATAAAGATTACCAATATTTACGGAAAATAAAATCGGCAAAATCAGCCATTTAATCACGTGACATTGAACACCAATCAGAGACGCGTGACGTCACGCCTCGCGAAACATTTGTTGTTGCTGTCATTTTCGATAACGACGACGACGACGTTTTCGAATAAAAACAATTGACGGTCATAAACAAACACGAATGTTTCGCGAGGCGTGACGTCATTCAAGACGCCATGGCAGTTTTGGCCTTTTTCGATGTCATTTTGAGGTCATTTCTTAAAACGCAAAATTCATAGGTAAAATGACTTATTTTTCTTAAAATTATATATTTTTGGGATAAAATTGATACCAAACTAAACTTTATTTTTAAACTATTTTCCAAATTTTGTCAACTAGCCTATTATAGAGCTTTGACAAAGCTTCCTAATACCAACAAATTAATACCGGCTAAAGGCCGAAAGAAAGTAAACTAAATGCCTAAATTCCACAGTTATGACCGAACAAAGCTCATCGAGCGTCGTAACACGAATATTTGCCGGGCACAAGACATTACCGACATCTATATGTACAAGCGTCCGGTACGTTATTGACTCGTCCAATAAGCGTGCGATCTCGCGCCTTTTGTCCGCTCCTTCTGTGACTAGAGTGGAGCGGGATTGTGGTGAAATAAAATGTGAAGAAAAAACTAGGTGTTTTCCTTCTTATGGAGGTTTTCAAAGAAGGAAAAACCAGCCAAGTGCCTGTCAGACCACGTGCAGTATCCCTATCGTAGTAACATATTATACCATATGGCTGTAATAGTAGATTTGACCATAAGGGAGCAAAATAATATTTTTACGGCGAGGGCGTTTTTTGAATCCAGAGCGAAGTGAGGGATTCTAGAGTAAAATCCCGAGCGTAGCGAGGGATTCTTTAGTAGAATCCTGAACGAAGCGAGGGATTCAAAGTACGTCGCCCGAGCCAAAAATATATTTTCACCTCTCCAGCACGAAAAGGGTGCTGTTGGCGCGTAAAAACTCGCAACAAAATCGACTTTTGCTGCGAGCGTGAGGCAAAGTGCTTTATTAATTTATAACACCTTTTCTCGCTGGTAGAGGTGAAAAGTTGTATGTTTAACACGAGAGCAAATTTTTTGATGTCTCGTGCCTTTAAATCACTCACTGTGCTCAGTAGTCTATATTAGAATCACTCGCTACGCTCGTGATTCAATTCTAGACTACTTCGCTAGTTCGTGATTTAAAAGTCAGCACTCGCAGCAAAAAATGACTTTGCTCTCTTGTATAACAAATAACTATTGCGCCCGAGTGATACACTCTACTTTTCATCACCCTCTATGAGAAAATAAAAGGCGGCTCATATTTTCTATTAATATTATTATTAAATAAAACATAGAGTAACAACTAAATTGAAATTAAATAGTATCTAAAATAATAAAACTACTAAAAACTTATATAGGTATACATTTGAGACATTTTCGCAAATGAAAGCTCCATTCAATAAAATTACCATAGGCTTTTATATTTCTCCCGCGATTTTGCAGATAATAGATTATTCATCACATTTCTTGCGTCAGTTGATCAGTTCTAATAGGTACTTTCAGGAGTTAATTCTATACTTTCACTGTCACTGGAAGAACTCATTTTTCTAAACAAAACCATGAATTTCTAACAATCCGTGAAAATTGACGAAAACGCGGGCCGTAGTTCGGGTGTTTTTTTATTCAGCTCATGTGACTATGGGGCCGTCGTACCAGCCAGTCTTTATTCAAACAATATTTGCGTCCGATTTCTTTGACACTGTGCTAAGATGTTCCAAATTAAAAAAGTGCGCGGAAAAGATATTTGCGGCGCACTTATAAAGAGGAATAAAAACTCATTACTACCCGCTAAAAGTTTCTGCACTTAAAGGCGAACCAAGTCGCCCTTTTCGAATAGATGGGTTGAAAACTTATATTTACTCCATGTTTTATACAACTAACGACAACCGAATAGATAGAAACAATATTGTGTAGACGATCGATTAATCCCTTATAACTAAGGGCTGATTTTTTAATGCCCAGATAAAGCTTTATTCGTTTGATATGATAACGTATAATGCCGCCAATTTGAAAATGATTGTCATATGTTTGTTTGTCAAATTTTTTGAATGACTTTTATGTTATTCGGATTATAATTTAACTGACAAATATCTGTTTTCTGAGGATTGAAAAATCAGCCCTTTGTATAATATCTGTATAGTAACTAAAAGGTAACTAAGTAGGTAGGTTTTCAATGTTTGTTTGTACCTATGATTTTTTTCCAATATTCATAAGCTGATCGACCATTACTCGTCAACTCGTAAAGCCTACTTAGCAGTGATAGTTTTTCTTTTAACTTCATTATACTACTGTCCTGAAATTATTCATGTTTCCAAAAGCAACCGTTTTTCTGGTAGAGGGGAGGAGGAGGGGGGACTACACTCGACGCTAACAAAATTTCGCAAACGGATACCTAAATCTAAAAGTGGTCTTCACAAACCTAAAATATTTTCAAAAGGCCTATCCAAACCACACACACTATTAGATTGACGAAAATTGTTCATCATCACTTTGCATGTTGGGAGAAGGTTGGGAGTTGGGACGCTTCACTAAAGGTGTAGTTACGCCCCTGTGCTCTGCGGGCGAGGACGCATTTAACCAGTCAATTTATAGCAGCTGTTGCTACTTTTCCAGTTTCTTCATGAGTAGAGACTGATATTTCTGTGGTAGAGACCACAGAAAAATCTAATCCTTTGTTCTGTGGTCTTTACTCGTATTAGTAACGACCACCCCGTGTGGTAGTGTAGTTTACACGCCGGTTTTCATGGTGTCACCAACTCTGAGGTCTTAAATTTGATCCCGGCTGGGTTAATTTAGGATTAACCTGAGACACCTAGACCTTTTCTATATTGCCTCAGATCTAGGCTTGTCTTGTGTCTCTAACATACTCAACACAAATGCTGTAGCTACTTACTATGGATGGTGTCCAATACTTATTCAATTCATCATCATCATCAGCCTATCATCGGCGACTGCTGGACATAGGCCTCTACGTACACGCCACCGAGCATCAACCGCGGCTACTCTCATTCAGCTTTTGCCAGTCACCTTCCGAAGATCGTCGCTCCACCTTGTCTGAGGGCGTTCCACACTACGTTTGCCTCATAATATAACATAATAAAACCTCATAATATAATTATATTTTTCTGTCTCTTTGCTTCCTAAAACTAAAAATTACATCAATAATAAAGCTATCATTCTTTAGATTTCGTCACAGATTAGATAATAGATTTCGTCTTTGGAAAAACTCTAATTTCTTTTGAAATGGGAAATAGGCTTGTTTCCACTAAGAATAAATCAGCTAGCATAAAGTTTCTAATGATTAATTATGTTAAATAGTAACCAAAAAAACACTTTTTTCATTAAAATAAATAAAGATTACCAATATTTACGGAAAATAAAATCGGCAAAATCAGCCATTTAATCACGTGACATTGAACACCAATCAGAGACGCGTGACGTCACGCCTCGCGAAACATTTGTTGTTGCTGTCATTTTCGATAACGACGACGACGACGTTTTCGAATAAAAACAATTGACGGTCATAAACAAACACGAATGTTTCGCGAGGCGTGACGTCATTCAAGACGCCATGGCAGTTTTGGCCTTTTTCGATGTCATTTTGAGGTCATTTCTTAAAACGCAAAATTCATAGGTAAAATGACTTATTTTTCTTAAAATTATATATTTTTGGGGTAAAATTGATACCAAACTAAACTTTATTTTTAAACTATTTTCCAAATTTTGTCAACTAGCCTATTATAGAGCTTTGACAAAGCTTCCTAATACCAACAAATTAATACCGGCTAAAGGCCGAAAGAAAGTAAACTAAATGCCTAAATTCCACAGTTATGACCGAACAAAGCTCATCGAGCGTCGTAACACGAATATTTGCCGGGCACAAGACATTACCGACATCTATATGTACAAGCGTCCGGTACGTTATTGACTCGTCCAATAAGCGTGCGATCTCGCGCCTTTTGTCCGCTCCTTCTGTGACTAGTGTGGAGCGGGATTGTGGTGAAATAAAATGTGAAGAAAAAACTAGGTGTTTTCCTTCTTATGGAGGTTTTCAAAGAAGGAAAAACCAGCCAAGTGCCTGTCAGACCACGTGCAGTATCCCTATCGTAGTAACATATTATACCATATGGCTGTAATAGTAGATTTGACCATAAGGGAGCAAAATAATATTTTTACGGCGAGGGCGTTTTTTGAATCCAGAGCGAAGTGAGGGATTCTAGAGTAAAATCCCGAGCGTAGCGAGGGATTCTTTAGTAGAATCCTGAACGAAGCGAGGGATTCAAAGTACGTCGCCCGAGCCAAAAATATATTTTCACCTCTCCAGCACGAAAAGGGTGCTGTTGGCGCGTAAAAACTCGCAACAAAATCGACTTTTGCTGCGAGCGTGAGGCAAAGTGCTTTTTTAATTTATAACACCTTTTCTCGCTGGTAGAGGTGAAAAGTTGTATGTTTAACACGAGAGCAAATTTTTTGATGTCTCGTGCCTTTAAATCACTCACTGTGCTCAGTAGTCTATATTAGAATCACTCGCTACGCTCGTGATTCAATTCTAGACTACTTCGCTAGTTCGTGATTTAAAAGTCAGCACTCGCAGCAAAAAATGACTTTGCTCTCTTGTATAACAAATAACTATTGCGCCCGAGTGATACACTCTACTTTTCATCACCCTCTATGAGAAAATAAAAGGCGGCTCATATTTTCTATTAATATTATTATTAAATAAAACATAGAGTAACAACTAAATTGAAATTAAATAGTATCTAAAATAATAAAACTACTAAAAACTTATATAGGTATACATTTGAGACATTTTCGCAAATGAAAGCTCCATTCAATAAAATTACCATAGGCTTTTATATTTCTCCCGCGATTTTGCAGATAATAGATTATTCATCACATTTCTTGCGTCAGTTGATCAGTTCTAATAGGTACTTTCAGGAGTTAATTCTATACTTTCACTGTCACTGGAAGAACTCATTTTTCTAAACAAAACCATGAATTTCTAACAATCCGTGAAAATTGACGAAAACGCGGGCCGTAGTTCGCGTGTTTTTTTATTCAGCTCATGTGACTATGGGGCCGTCGTACCAGCCAGTCTTTATTCAAACAATATTTGCGTCCGATTTCTTTGACACTGTGCTAAGATGTTCCAAATTAAAAAAGTGCGCGGAAAAGATATTTGCGGCGCACTTATAAAGAGGAATAAAAACTCATTACTGCCCGCTAAAAGTTTCTGCACTTAAAGGCGAACCAAGTCGCCCTTTTCGAATAGATGGGTTGAAAACTTATATTTACTCCATGTTTTATACAACTAACGACTACCGAATAGATAGAAAAAATATTGTGTAGACGATCGATTAATCCCTTATAACTAAGGGCTGATTTTTTAATGCCCAGATAAAGCTTTATTCGTTTGATATGATAACGTATAATGCCGCCAATTTGAAAATGATTGTCATATGTTTGTTTGTCAAATTTTTTGAATGACTTTTATGTTATTCGGATTATAATTTAACTGACAAATATCTGTTATCTGAGGATTGAAAAATCAGCCCTTTGTATAATATCTGTATAGTAACTAAAAGGTAACTAAGTAGGTAGGTTTTCAATGTTTGTTTGTACCTATGATTTTTTTCCAATATTCATAAGCTGATCGACCATTACTCGTCAACTCGTAAAGCCTACTTAGCAGTGATAGTTTTTCTTTTAACTTCATTATACTACTGTCCTGAAATTATTCATGTTTCCAAAAGCAACCGTTTTTCTGGTAGAGGGGAGGAGGAGGGGGGACGACACTCGACGCTAACAAAATTTCGCAAACGGATACCTAAATCTAAAAGTGGTCTTACAAACCTAAAATATTTTCAAAAGGCCTATCCAAACAACACACACTATTAGATTGACGAAAATTGTTCATCACCACTTTGCATGTTGGGAGAAGGTTGGGAGTTGGGACGCTTCACTAAAGGTGTAGTTACGCCCCTGTGCTCTGCGGGCGAGGACGCATTTAACCAGTCAATTTATAGCAGCTGTTGCTACTTTTCCAGTTTCTTCATGAGTAGAGACTGATATTTCTGTGGTAGAGACCACAAAAAAATCTAATTCTTTGTTCTGTGGTCTTTACTCTTATTAGTAACGACCACCCCGTGGTAGTGTAGTTTACACGCCGGTTTTCATGGTGTCACCAACTCTGAGGTCTTAAGTTTGATCCCGGCTGGTTTAATTTAGAATTAACCTGAGACACCTAGACCTTTTCTATATTGCCTCAGATCTAGGCTTGTCTTGTGTCTCTAACATACTCAACACAAATGCTGTAGCTACTTACTATGGATGGTGTCCAATACTTATTCATTTCATCATCATCATCAGCCTATCATCGGCGACTGCTGGACATAGGCCTCTACGTACACGCCACCGAGCATCAACCGCGGCTACTCTCATTCAGCTTTTGCCAGTCACCTTCCGAAGATCGTCGCTCCACCTTGTCTGAGGGCGTCCCACACTACGTTTGCCGATACGCGGTCTCGCCTCAAGGACTCGTCTGCTCCAGCGGGCATCATCAGTTCTACGGCTAATATGGCCGACCCATTGCCACGTCATGTCAGCTTGCTAATCCGGTGGGATTGTTGATCACCTTTAGTTCTCTGTTGGATCACCTCGTTCCGGAGCCGATCTCTCAGAGAAACTCCGAGCATTTATTAATATTTAAAAAATAAGTAGACTCCACTCTCTCAAAATTCCGTCGCGTGATTAAATGAGCCGTCGTCCATCGCCATATTGCCGGCCATCGCGGCGCGCGCAAATGTGGATTGCCTCTACACCGGCTGCGGAATCTGATAGGAGGCATTAACACGCGCCTTGTGTAGGCTTGGGCCCGCCATGATATTTCTTGATGTCGACTTTTGAATAACTTAGCGCATGTACTATTTCAACTTACGACTTTCCAACAAAAAGCTGACATTTCGCAATGCTTTTGTTTCTGTTGCACGAGATTTTGCACTAAGGGTATATGTAAATTGTAGAGTTGAAATTAAAAGAGCTCTTTAAAATCATTGTAATATAACCGAAAACGTTGCATTTTTAAATAAAAAATTGCAATTTGCAACGTTCTCAGTTAGCTACTACAAAATACACATTTAGAATAATAAGATACAACAACTACACTGGTCATCATAAAAATCGGCCTGTTTACTAAACAACGTAATTTTTGTGTGTGGGACATGTGGTGTGATACAATTTGTTTCATTCAAAATATTAAAACATGAGTTTTCGTGTAAAATGTAGGTGGGTCGATTTTTGTTATGACCAGTGTATGTGAATTGGAATCGCCAAAATAACAAATAAAAACGTAAAAAATAAGAAAACTCGAATCGGTATCAACATTCGAATTCTTAAAAGAATTTCTATTATTCGTCTAATACTAAAGTCTCGTAAAAAATTCGCGAGGTTCGTTTAAATATCACTCCCTCTATTGTCAGATTTCCCTTTGGAGAGCAAAATGTCTCACTTGGAACTGCCTAATCCTGGCAGGATCGTCACCATTGTTACTCGAACAGGCTAGCATTAATCCTGCCTTTCGAGACAAGAGACATCCATCAATTGTCAACACTGGACTGGTACATCCCTACTCACCCCCCTCGAAAGGGGGTGACGCCCTACGCACACAGAGGTATCGACAAAGATTATGAGTGAAGAAGCTCTACCTATTTATAAAGGTTGCATTTATAGATCTTGTTTATATATTTTCACAACAAAACTAAAACGAATTGTAGAGATCATTATTTTAATATAAAACCAATTTGTAGAGATCATTATTACAGTCAATTTTCTAAAGAAAACCTGAAATCTTTTAGCTGAGCTGATCTGCAGGCCTATTGTGTAACTCAACTGACAGCTTAAAATGATCATCACTGATCTAAGTTGTAAGTACATTGCTGTTACAGTAAAAATCAATTTTATGACTCTCTACAAAAACCCAGCATGTTAAGTACATGCTACATGCAACTTAGATCAGTGATGATCATTTTAAGCTGTCAGTTGAGTTACAAAATAGGCCTGCTGGCAGGGGTGTTCCGGCTAAAACCTACTGGCACAATAAGCGCAATAGACGTTGAGTAAAATAAAATCCTGGAATCAAGAAAAAGGATCAAATGTTGCAAAAAATTATTGAAACTTTTTCCGCGATTCAAGTTGTTAAACGTGCAAAAACATAATTTATGTAGAACATAGTCTCTTACTTACTACAAATGACAGAGGGATTTTAATTTACATGAAACGAATTTATCCATCGTTCCAGTTTGTTCTAGCTATAGCTGTATGCCCAATTGCTCATTCTAGATGTAGGTACAGCAATATTGTTGCGTCACATTTTGGGGCTAAAATAAAATTAGACCAGTTAATAACATTGAAACCATGCAAACTCATCGAGTTTGGGCTCGTTTGAGTAGTCGTGACGAGTACTCTGTAGAGAAATAGTTTCCAGTGTTTGATGATGGAGTCAGAAGAAGGCCACTGGTACTCTAAAATAAAACAATGCAACCCCATCGAGTTTGGCCTCGTTTGATTCGTCTTGTTGGAAAATAGTGTCCAGGGTCGAATGTCGTGCCGGAAGAAGCCCACAGGAATTCTATAATATACGACCACATAACCCCATCGAGCTTGAGCTCGTTTGTTTCGTCTTGACAAGTACACCAATAGAAGATGGTGTATTTTTAGTTTTAGCTCGTTAACTAAAAAGAAAAAAAAAATTTACAGAAAAGAAAACATTTTTTCATATGAAACACGTTTTTAAACCGAACTAAAAAGTATTTAAAAAATATCTCCTGAAAAGATTTGTAACCCTATACCTACCAGAAATTTTAAATTTAAAAACATGGGGGGCATAAATTTAAAAAGATGATAAATCTTACAAAATGCGCACCACGTGTAGGGTGGATATGCCTAACTCCAGCCCTCCCCCCCCTACCCCCGTAATACCAGCCCCCAAATCGATTTGCTTTGCTTTAATTAAAAAACAATAAAGAACGTAAAGGATTAACTGGGGAAGCCACATCCCCAGTTAATCCTTTACGTTGGAAAATCACCATTACCCCGTCACGTCACATACAATTCACATAACGAGCAATAATGTTCACCGAGACCGAGTAGAGGTGAGAGATGTTTGAAAAACAGTATAAAATATCGATCGATGTGAAGTTTGGGAAGTGTGTTTACGAAGGCAAGATTCAATTTTTTATGGTTTTAAGCTTTGATACTAGTAATAGATTAGATATGTAACTTTTTGAAATTACTAGTTTGTAATTAAATTTACTAATTTCGGAAAAAATAGGGGAGCTGGAGCTTGACTGGGTGATTTTCCATAACTTTCTATTATCAGCCGGGGGCTGATGTTGGATCTTTCGTTCAAGAAATCAAAATCATCTTAAATTGCTCGTCTTAAGGTTGGAATTTGTAGAATTACTAACTCTGCACCCAATGACCTAAATACAGCTGGGTGAATAATGTTCGATTCCTAAGTTATTTGTTCTGCAAATTAGGGGCTGATATTAGGAACTATATTAGAACCTAACTTCAGCCGGTCATCAAAACTCTCCGGCAATATACCTACACGGTGTTCTTAAATATTTTTTTCAATTTTCATCATAAGTCGAAAACTATGCGGCCTAAAAAAAAGAAAAAATGATTGAAGACGTGCAAACGACGCTCTTTCACATGATACCCCACATGCCCTAGTTGCCCCACTTCAAATTTTTAAGACCCCTTTTCAGTCCCTGTTGTAAAAAAGATATTTATTTTTTTATTTATTTCTTATTCGCAAAATAGTTGAACAAATGTCATCTTAAACTATTCCAAATTTCAAGTTGATACCATTAGTAGTTCTCGAGATATCCAGCTGTGACAGACAGACAGACAGACAGACTGAGTCACACCATAAGGGTTCCTTTTTTACCATTTTGGTACGGAACCCTAAAAATTGAATAACATTTCTTGGAAAACGCTTTAGAAGGTTTCAAATAATTAAAACAATTTCGTACTCGTTGATTATATATGTTTATTAAACCAAAGTTATTTTTTTGTTACGCCATTTTTTATATATTTATATTCTAAGTTGATTAATATCTTCAGTAGATGTGTAAGTTTCAATAACTTGTTATGGGAATCATAATTTTAAAGCCTTAAGTGTTTTATAATCATTTATTGAGAGTTACCAAATTGATATTTTTTATTTCATACAAACATGGTTGTTTTATTTTGTAACATTCTGTACCCGGCTGGAATTAGGGAACAAAGCGGCTGTATTAGGACAAAGACGACTGAAATCAGGGTTTTTTGGCCTTCGTGAATTTAAACGCTTCTCTATTTTTTTCCACAAAACAACGTAAAACTAAGTATTATTTTCGTAATAAAGAATAATCAATATTTAGGTAATATATATATAAAATTTTGTAAGAGAGATTATTTCATACTTTTTATTTCGTTTTAATAACGTGTTTTTAATAAATAACGTGTAAAAAAAGTTTTTGTATACCTACACAATGCCAATTTCACAATAATAAGTTGTTATAATGTTTGCGCCAAAGTAAGAACAAAACCTAGTTTTCTACCTACATCCTACTCTATGCCTTGCATCCGGTACGGTAGCTATAGAGGAGTAAGCTAGTGATTGTCAAAATTTGGCTTCATAGAACAAAGCGCTATTTACAGAGCGGGGAGGCTCTTTGTGTCGGCATTACAGCTCTCTACATAATATTGTGAAAGTTCAGACAATGCACTGTTTGCTGTGGGACGGTATCGGGATTTGGCGAAAAATGTAGCTGGTTATGTCGGACATTAGTTTACGTTATTGATAAGTTTATTCTAAGTAACTGGTTAATTTTAAAATGTTTAGTTATGAGAAATAAGTGGCATTACAGTTCTGTACATAATATTGTGAAAGTTCAGACAATGCAGTGTTTGCTGTAGGACGGTATGGGGATTTGGCGAAAAATGTAGCTGGTTATGTCGGACATTAGTTTACGTTATTGATAAGTTTATTCTAAGTAATTGGTTAATTTTAAAATGTTTAGTTATGAGAAATAAGTGGCATTACAGTTCTGTACATAATATTGTGAAAGTTCAGACAATGCAGTGTTTGCTGTAGGACGGTATCGGGATTTGGCGAAAAATGTAGATGGTTATGTCGGACATTAGTTAACATTATTGATAAGTTTATTCTAAGTAACTGGTTAATTTTAAAATGTTTAGTTATGAGAAATAAGTGGCATTACAGCTCTCTACATAATATTGTGAGTGAAAGTTCAGACAATGCAGTGTTTGCTGTAGGACGGTATGGGGATTTGACGAAAAATGTAGCTGGTTATGTCGGACATTAGTTTACGTTATTGATAAGTTTATTCTAAGTAACTGGTTAATTTTAAAATGTTTAGTTATGAGAAATAAGCGGCATTATAGCTCTCTACATAATATTGTAAAAGTTCAGACAATGCAGTGTTTGCTGTGGGACGGTATCGGGATTTGGCGAAAAATGTAGCTGTTATGTCGAACATTAGTTTACGTTATTGATAAGTTTATTCTAAGTAACTGGTAAATTTTTAAATGTTTAGTTATGAGAAATAAGTGGCATTACAGCTCTCTACATAATATTGTGAAAGTTCAGACAATGCAGTGTTTACTGTGGGACGGTATCGGGATTTGGCAAAAAATTTAGCTGGTTATGTCGGACATTAGTTTACGTTATTGATAAGTTTATTGTAAGTAACTGGTTAATTTTAAAATGTTTAGTTATGAGAAATAAGTGGCATTACAGCTCTCTACATAATATTGTGAAAGTTCAGACAATGCAGTGTTTACTGTGGGACGGTATCGGGATTATGATACGGATATATGATACGGTATCATCTCTACATGATTTGGCGAAAAATGTAGCTGGTTATGTCGGACATTAGTTTACGTTATTGATAAGTTTATTCTAAGTAACTGGTAAATTTTAAAATGTTTAGTTATGAGAAATAAGTGGTATTACAGCTCTCTATATAATATTGTGAAAGTTCAGACAATGCAGTGTTTGCTGTGAGACGGTTATGGGGATTTGGCGAAAAATATAGTTACGTTATTAGTTATTGATCAAGGTAGTATTATTGATAGGTATTATTGAACCAGATAAGTAACTAGTTAGTTGTTTTATTATAAAATGTTTAGTTATGAGAAATAAGTTATTACTGGTTTGGTTAAAGCTGTAAATTTATAGGTCATTTCATTTAGCTTATTTATAAATAAGTAATTAAATATAGGTATAATAATTATTATTATATTTCAAAAGCTTTTAATAATAATTTATACTGTCTACAATTAATATTGTTCTTTATTTATTTATTACACACATGAATTTGCTTAATATGCTACTTGTTGATAAATAATATAATTTTTCAGGGTTTCACATAACGTACATTTTTATTACAAAATGTAAAATCATAACATTATTATTATTTACTACTGTCTACAATTTTATTTAAATGCAAATAAATAACAACAGTCTGCTGAAACATCGTACGATAATAAAGATTAATTCACAAACGTGCAGTTGTAAAGCGCGGTACTCACGAGCGACAGCAATTAAACAACAATAAAGCCTAGTGCAGACAGTGCGTAACCAAATTATGCAAGGATTAATTGGTCGAAAACCCGTCCGTGTACCCACGTTCGGAAGCTGGCGTTCGAATTTCAAATGAGGCTGCACGCCCCACCCTCTGCCCCGCCCCGCCGCCATCTTGAATCCGGGTGGGGACGAGGGGGCTATTAAATTATTTCATTCCACATTGGGCCGCGCTTGGTATCGGATTAAAACAATTGCCGGCGAAACCGTAAATGGATAATGAATTTTGCGAAGAAAATAATACGGTGCACAATTTAATTTGGCGCGGTTCACTTCGCTCCAGTTTTTCGTGACTATAGATGATGGTTTTGTTCTATTGTTTACATACATTGAGGTATTTTTTATAAATATTGAAAAAATAAGCTGCCCTTGTAGCATGATACATATTTTGAGAGCAGTTTTGTTGACGTCAAAATGAAGATCAACCACTCCTTCAAAAATGGCATTTAGATGTAGGCAATACACGGTAAATTTTTAAGTATATCTAAAAATGAAAAGGGAATTTCAGACCACGTAAATGAACAACCTTTATCATGGGGCCAACCACGAAATCACGAAAAAAAAATCAGCTGTTCCATGCACGGGCGTAGCCAGAATTCTGTATCGGGGGGGGTTTTAAGAAAATAAAACTACAACAATGTACCTAAATGAAATGAAAAATGAAGTACCTAAATGACAAATAAATGAAATATTTTTATTAAATGAACCCATGGGCATTAGAGGACCGCTCGGAAAAATAAATATTTAAAATTAAAAATGTAACTGAAATGCCTGTATATAGTAAAAAAAACGGCCGGGCAGCGCGATTTTTAGTCAGTTTCATCCACTAATCTAGAAAGTTATGATCTTGCCCGTCTATTGAAAAAAAAACGGCCGCGCAGCGCGATTTTTCTTCAGTTTCATCCACTAATCTTGTAAGTTGTGATCTTGCCTGTCTATAAAAAAAAACTGCCGCGCAGCGCGATTTTTAGTCAATTTCATTCACTAATCTTGAAAGTTATGATCTTGCCTGTCTATTGAAAAAAAAACGACCGCGCAGCGCGATTTTTAGTCAGTTTCATCCACTAATCTTGAAAGTTATGATCTTGCCTGTCCATTGAAAAAAAACGGCCGCGCAGCGCGATTTTTCTTCAGTTTCATCCTCTAATCTTGTAAGTTGTGATCTTGCCTGTCTATAAAAAAAAACAGCCGCGCAGCGCGATTATTAGTTAGTTTCATCCACTAATCTTGTAAGTTATAATCTTATCTAACTATTGAGAAAAAAACGGCCGCGCAGCGTGATTTTTAGTCAGTTTTATCCATTAATCTTGTAAGTTGTGATCTTGCCTGTCTATTAAAAAAAAAACGGCCATGCAGCGCGATTTTTAGTCAGTTGCATCCACTAATCTTGAAAGTTATGATCTTGCCTGTCTATTGAAAAAAACGGCCGCGCAGCGCGATTTTTCTACAGTTTCATCCACTAATCTTGTAAGTTGTGATCTTGCCTGTCTATAAAAAAAACGGCCGCGCAGCGCGATTTTTAGTTAGTTTCATCCACTTATCTTGTAAGTTGTAATCTTGTCTAACTATTGAGAAAAAAAACGGCCGCGCAGCGTGATTTTTAGTCAGTTTTATCCATTAATCTTGTAAGTAGTGATCTTGCCTGTCTATTGAAAAAAAAACGGCCATGCAGCGCGATTTTTAGTTAGTTTCACCTGTTTCATCCATTAATCTTGTATTCTTGCCTGTCTATAGTAGAATAAAACGGCCGCGATTTTTAGTTAGTTTCATCCGCTAATCTTGTGGTAGTTTCTTACGCGAAAATTAATGTTTTCTAGAGAACTTTCAGAAAGTTATACTCCTCGCCTTGCATAACTTTATTTTAATGTTATAGATCAATAAATAGATGATGCCTATTGTATATTTCGGGGGGGGTTTGAACCCCCAAAACCCCCCCCCTGGCTACGCCCGTGGTTCCATGGAAAAGTACAACATCGACTCGACTATAATGTATGGAACAGCAGATTTTTTTTTTCGCGATTTCGTCGTTGGCCCCATAGTAAAAGTTGTTCATTTACGACAAAAAATTTTGGTCCAAGTTATATCAGGATTATAAACAACGTGTTACATAAAAACCACTAAAGCCGAATATGGTAGATAGGGACCATCAAAATGAACAACTTTTTCTATGGGACCAACTCTGAAATCACGACAAAAATTCAGTTGTGTCATATACATTACATTTTGATATTTACAGCTGACTTTCTTTCACGATTTCAGAGTTGGTCCCATAATAAAAGTTGTTCAGTTTGATGGTCTGTCTTTATAAGGAGTTTTTTTGTAATACGTTGTATAATGTAGATTAAGCATCAACAAACAATCAATTTGATAAAATCTAACAGCATGAAAAATCTTTTATCTACTCTCATATCGTAAAATTCGAATTATGAATTTCAAAACGAATTCATATTGACATACTTTATACACGCAATACCGAAAAAAAATTAAAAAATTATTTTATAACATACCTTCGTTAACTAAAGTATGCTATAAAATAACTTTTTTTGTCATTACGATACAGGGCAAATCCAAGAAGATGGCAATGCCGCGATATTAAAAAAAAAACAATAAAATTCTCATATACTTTCCATGATTAAAATGTACTCTATGGTGATCGATGACTTAGCGTAACGATTACTCTGCTGGAATGCAGTCATCTCATTATTATTTTTTCTAATAGAAAACGCGCCATTTTTTAGATTTGAATTTTTACTTTTGCTTAAAAATATCTGATAGTAGTTAGTGAGTGAGTAGATATTTTAGATGCGGCGACGGAAAAACGTAATATTTAACCAAGGTAAGTACGTAGAGTTTCTAAATATTTGGTACAACCTACCTACCTAAAGCAAACTACCTACTCTTTTTATCATTGATATTTTATTTTGTAGGTTCAATCACAATAATTGTATGAGAGTAGATAAAGTAGTGTATGAAACTGCACATAACTAGGTATCAAAACACTCGTGTGATACTATTAAAAACCTCGCCTACGGCTTGGTTTTTAAACACACACTCATGTTTTAATACCCCTCATTATGCATCAGTTTCATAAACTACTGTTCTATAATTACCAATTTTTGGAAAACTTCAGTAATTTTCTTCAGCCCCCAAAGCATGATCAGTTCACTCCAGCTTGAGCACGATACGTCATAAAAATGGGGAATGTCCGAAAAAAATCAAATTGGCTGAATATTTATTCATAGGTAGGAATAAGCTCCCTTAGTAATAGAAAAAAATCAGAATTTTCGGTTGCGTGAAAATATTTAAAAAAATTAAAGTCTCTTCGACTTCACAAATGTAGGGAAGTAACAGCAGAATGGAGATTATACCTTTGCCAACACCTGCCACTATGACAACAAGAATAAAAAAAAAAAGTTTCTACATTTTGTGTTGAATTTTTTTTAATACCATGTTGTGGTTGTGGCAGGTGTTGGCAAAGGTATAATTTCCATTCTGCTGTTACTTTCCTATATTTGTGAAGTCGAAGAGATTTTTTTTTTCACACAACCGAAAATTCTGTTTTTTTTCTATTACTAAGGGAGCTTATTCCTACATATAGAAAAATATTCAGCCAATTTGATTTTTTTCGGATATTCCCCATTATTGGTCATGCTACCACAGTAAAGCTGTGATGCTACGGTGGCTGGTCACAAAATGTGATAATTTGAAATCTATCTTTTTCTTTTAATCTTATTATCTTTTGCAGTATTATGTAGCAATTAATGTAGTTTAATGGAAATTATGCTTACATTAGTTACTAAGAAGAAAAGAAGCCTACGTTTTTTTAAGTTTTTACAGAGCTAAGTCAGCTCGCGCAACATAACTTGACCTAATTTTCACCACGTGACCTGCGCATTACAATTTTTGTACTGAAAATTGCTACTGCGCAAGCTTAATTGTCTATGGTTTGGTTCAAGTTATGTTGCACGAGCTGTACCTACACATCGATAGTAGGTGCAAATACAACTTGTTACAAAAAAAATCCGCAATGCTGAATATGGTAGATCGGGACCATCAAACTGAACAACTTTTACTATGGGACCAACTCTGAAATCACGAAAACATACAAAAATATAATGTATCACACAACAACCCACTTGTGCGCTTCTGTAGACTTTATAATTTGTTGAGTAAACAGCTTGATAATAAACAGTTTGCAATGTGGAGTGGCTGAAACGTTTTTCAGTCACAATAAGCAGCTGTGGTAATTTCTTAATGCCACCTGGAGGGAAAGTACTCTAAACAATGGAGATAGCTAATTTCACTCAAAGGAAACATTCCTTTATTTTTAAAAAGAAACAAAACTGCATTCAAAGTTTTTTAAAAATACGCTTCCCACACCCAGGAATCGAACCGGCTAAAATTCAAAAAAACAATACCCTGTACTTTTATGATATCAATCGTTAGGGTCAAACATAAGGATCAAATCTCTCTAACAAACATAGTATATTAAATGAAAGGAAAACCATGAAAGACAAGATAAAGCACTTTTACTTAAGGCTCCATTATGTTAGTTAGTTCACAATAAATTATCTGTGTAGAACTATTTCGATAAGATGTTCATAATGCAGACTATTACGCATCCATTGCATGCAAATGAGTTCCTTAAAATAATAAATTTATGTATCCAGCAACATGGGGCCAATTTCGAACAACTAATTAGTTAAGCTTTTTTCTCGTTCAATTAAAATAAGTTTAGATTTAATGATTTTCCTTTCATTTAATTTACCATGTTTGTTAGAGAGATTTGAACCTTATGTTTGACCCTAACGATTGATAACATAAAAGCACAGGGTGTTGTTTTTTCGTATTTTAGCTGGTTCGATTCCTGGGTGTGGGAAGCATATGTTTAAAAATCTTTAAATGCAGTTTGTTTTGTTTTCAGAAATAAAGGAATGTTTCCTTTGAAAGAAATTTGCTATCTCTATTATTTAGAGTACTTTCCCTCCAGGTGGCATTAAAAAATTCCATCCTGTATATAACGAAAATATCAAATCAAAATGTAGCACACAATGTAAAAACAGCTGTTTTATTTTCGCGGTTTCAGAGTTGGTCACATTGTAAAAATTGTTCAGTTTGATGGTCTTTATCTAAAGGTGCTCCCTCACCGGGAGCATTCACGTGTAATGTAACGTTACAGATTTGAGCATTACATCAGTGAAGGAGGAGAACCGAGCATTACAATGCGCACCTTGTAATCGAGTACTAGTCTAGTCTAGTAATGCACAGTGTAAGTCGAATCTATAATATTACATTACACGCGAATGCTCGTCAGTCAGGGAGGTATTATTGTAATGTAATGCTCAAAGACGAATCTATAATGTTACAGTACACGTGAATGCTCCCGGCGAGGGAGCACCTTAACATATTCGCCATTATAGGTTTTTTGTAACGCGTTGTTTATTATTTGATTTACCTACGTATCTCTTCTTGACAATGACTAACCTGCCTGTAAATAGTTAAACTTCCCCAGTGCGAAACTTAAAAACGAGTCGTCAACTTTGAGCGTTTGCGGTGTTTCCGAACGCGAACCTCACACGGCATTAAAATTGTGTTGGCGGCAAATTTTCCCGCCAACTCGCGACTGTGCACTGTTCCCGCCAACTCGCTGCTGTGACCTGCAACTTTCGAAAAACTCGCGTCCGGAAGTTCGCTTGGCAACTTACGAAGTTGGCCCACTGCGGCTGTTGCGAGGTGACGGTTTAGTGGCGAACATTTTGCGGTCCAATCGTTGTGTCGCAGTAAACTTGGCGAATAAAATTTTGAGAATGAAAGTTGCTCTACCAATTCCCCTACTCAAGTGGCCAATTTTCTATTAGTTCACTAACTTTAATTAACGCTTAAAAATAAGCAATTAAACGATCAAGTCACATATCGCAAGTTTATATAAATCACAGACATTGTTGTATTGTATGGAATTGACAAGCCAGTACATTGACGACACGTAATTTTACAGTTTATGGCTTATTTTTTTATTTTTAAGTTAGCGAACGTATAGAAAATTGGCCATTTGAGTTGGTTGGCTGGTCTTAAGAAAAGTGATATTTTTTAAAATGTTTTTTGCATCTAATTCAACGAATTCAAATGAATTAGAAATCTTTTCAACCACTTTTACAAATCATAACGATATTTAAACCTTGTCAAAAAAGGGCAAATTCGCCGCAATTTGACACGCGATTTTGCACACATTGCTGGACCTGTCGCTGGTTCTTAGCAAACATTGTTTAACGAAACGCGTCTAATTCGTGCGTAGCTCTGTATAGGGTCTTAGAGTTTTCACTTGACTGACATAGAAAAAGATTTCAGCGTTTTTTAGATCGTAAATGTAGGCAATTATAACAAATCCTTTTATAATGCAGTCAAATTGTTGGTGATTAAGACGTTTAAGACTCTCTCATTTTATATCATTCCATGAAGATAACTTCATAAGAAAATAGAGCATCATTTCCTTCAATTTACTAAACAAGTGGAGCAACATTCGACACCGAATTACTATTCAGGTGCGAATCGAACACGGTTTAGCCATCAGCGCGGCGTCGTCAGTCGCCCCCATTCCTCCCACCACCCGTCTTCACCCTCCCCATTCCATCCAATTCAATTTGAATCGAGTTGCACTGCTGAACTGCACGCAATTGGGTGGATATGGCTTTAGACAATGGGAAGCGGGGTTACTATGTGATTATCGATTTTACTTTTCAGTCGAGTTAGATGTGCGATGATGGATTGAAATATCGTCGCGATGTGAGCTCGAGATGAGATGAATGTGTAATACTATTTTGTCTACGAGATAAATATTCCCTTTCCTGACTTATAAATAACTATTAGGGAAAACGTTTTGTTAGAACGGCATAATGGCATAATTTCATGCTCGCGTCTTTTTCTTCTTAGTAACTAATGTTAGTGTTTTTTTCCATTCATCATCATCATATCAGCCGCACGACACCCACTGCTGGGTATGCCTTCCCCGCGGTTCTCCACGACGCTCGGTCCTGCTTGGCCCGCATCCACCGGCGCACAGCGACCGCGCACCAGATCGTCGGACCACCTTGTCGGGGGCCTCCACGGAGCCGAGTTCGGTGCACGCAAGCCATTCTAGAATCTTTCCGCTCCAACGGTCATCGGTTGTTCTCGCTATGTGTCCAGCCCACTGCTACTTTAGCTGAGCAATCCTTCGAGCGATCTCGGTTACTTTAGTTCTCCTGCGGATCTCCTCGTTTCTGATTCGATTACGCAGGGAAACGCCGAGCATGGCTCTCCATCGCACGCTGGGTGACCTTGAGCCTCCTTATAAGACCCATAGTTAGCGAGGGATCCCTTGTTTTCGCATAATTGTTTTATACCTAATTTGATTTGGCATAACGGATTTGGCACAATTTTTTTGTCATAATAATACTTTCGCATAATTGTTTTTGGCATACTATTTATATTAGCATAATTATCATTTAAACTAATTTGTTTTCGCATAATGTTATTAGGCATATTGTCTATTCGCCTAATATTATTTAGACATAAAAATCAAAAACAATAAGAATAAATATTTTTACACACTCATTTATTTTCATGCAAAAGGGGTAGGTATTGTAACAAAATGCCAAAAACTCATAACACATACGACCTAAATATCGACTCATAAAACATCTATTTTTAAAATACCGCAAATCCTTAATGTCGATATCCAATAGACCGAAACTTGAAAGATCGATTATTAAATGACTGATGATAGTTCGAAACCCTGAAAGTTAAAATGCCGATAGTTAAAAATCCCGAAAGTCTGTTTAGGTCTATTAGGTACGACGACGAGCGAGCCGAGCGAGCGAAGCGAGCGTGCCGCGGCAGCGGCCGGCGAAGTACCAGAACCGACCTGCTAGCATGTAACCCTCAATTAACCTTTCGTTTTTTTAAGCTTCGGGATTATGTATTTTAGGTAAAATGTTCTTTCGTGATTTTAAACGTCGTGATTTTTTGTTTATAAAAATATGCGTTAATAACACTATGCGTGTTTAAATTTATGCTAAAGAATATTATGCTTAAACATGATTATGCTTAAAGTAGTTATGCTTAAAAAAATTATGCATAAGCTGTTATGACTAAATAATATTATGCGTAAACATCATTCGGCGAAATCATCAAAAGAAAGAGATAGATTTAAATAATCACATTTTGTGACCAGCCACCGTAGCATGATCAATAAGTGCTGGAGCTGAAGTGATCACGCTTTGGGAGCTGAAGAAAATTACTAAAGTTTTCCGAAAATTGGTCATTATTCATAAGTTTTTTCAGCCGTTAGATTTCATGTAATATATTGTTTGTTGATGCTTAGGTAATCTAAATTATACAACGTGTTACAAAAAAAACTCCTGAAACCGACTATGGTAGACCAGGAAAAGATAGTAGGATTCTGTTCTCTGAACAGGACCGCAGTGAAAACTGTTTGCTGCAACATTGATAAACGAGAGGGAACGGCTGTGCATCAATAATGCAAGTGAACGGACACTGCACTCTCTCGCTGCACTGCAGATGTAGATGAGAAGGTAGTGAAACTATATTATATAGGTACTGATATCAGAGATCCAACTCACTTCGTCACAGTGTGACGTCATTTTAAGATTTTTATTAAAAAAAGTACAGGATCATTCTAAACTTACCATCCAAATTTCAAGGATGTGTATAGTCCATGAAACTAAACAACTTTCTCCAAGAAACATGTGTCGAATTTCGTCACAAAATTTTGGTCATCCCACACTAAATTGATCATGCGATCTTTTTGATTTGTATGGATAGTAGTTTTTTTTACGAAAAGTTAGAAAAAGTTGTTCAGCTTCATGGACTGAACACGTCCTTGAAATTTGGATGGTAAGTATAGAATGACCCTGTATACTGACAGTAACATACTGTTTTGTATTTGGGCTAGCAGCGGACATAAATCAAAAAAGTCGTATTCAAACTCAAAATCAATTCAATTTGTCGTTTAGGCTGTGTTCATTATGTATTAGAACTTATGTCTTGAAGAATCTTCCCATTTGGTTCGGTAACGGCAGGCAAGAGACTTATATTGGGGATAACCAGCGAAAAACTCAGCAAACGTTTTTATTAGGTCGCTTTTAAGGACATTTATTGGAAAAATCTATAGAAAAGAGGGATAAAGAATTTGCAAAATAAATTAGTTCTACTGGATTTACGTAGGTACAGAATACATTTTAATAGAGCTAAGACAAATCTCTCAGAGTTATATTCAAGCAAATTTTAAATACACGTACGTAAGTGAACGTAAAATAATAAAGAAGACAATTAAAATACTATAGTAACGTTAAAATACAAGGTTGTGACAAAAGCTTCCAACGCTCGCAAAATATAGTTCCGAGCCTAAAGCATTTTTTATAAAATAAAACGTTTTGGGAACAGCCAACTGTTTATAAATAATGCACGGGAGCGGGAAAAATCACTTAGCGAAGCGGCAACTTTATGTAGCAATACCTACATTGGGTATACAGACAGACTGATAGTCCACAATTTTATGTATCGTACACACTATGTGAATTATTCGAAAACGTCGTAAAGATATTTAATTTAGGATAAATATAACACCTTCACTTACTTTCTTTTTAGGATACAACTTGTTAAAGTACTTATATAAAACTTCCAATCTACAAAAAGTTGTTTTAAATATTCCTAAGGTTTTTTTGAGACGAACGACAAAATTATGAGCAAATAATACTATGAGTAAATTTGCTTTTCTGTGTTTGTGGTTAAATCTTAGTTTAATTTGCCCCAAAAAATGCAATGGAATGTAACCTTAAGGTTAGTACTGTTACAAATTACAATTCAGTTATTCCTGTTTTTGGTAATTATACTTACTTAATCTCAAGTTCAGAATTAATCATGTTTTGTTCCTACCTGCCCCCCTACTCAAATGGCCAACATTCTATGTGTTTGAACGCTACGCTTCAAAACTACATACCGTAAGCTTGTCAATTCTATAAAATACATCAAACTTTATGATTTACATAAGTTTACGACATGTGATTAAATCGTCTCTGGATCATATTAAGCTTTAAGGTAAGCCTAGCGTTCAAACGAATAGAATGTTGGCCATTTGAGTATGGGGGCTGATATCATTCTGTCATGCATTTACCTACACAACAAGGAAACTAACATGAATACAACAAAAACGCAAAGTTGTAGTGGTTATAGCTATTCCAATCCCTTCACTGATGAAACAAAAACGCGGAACGCGTCGACAAAATTAATCCGCCCGAACGCACCCAGCAAAATGTGATTTTTTTCATCAACTCCCAAGAAAAGAGCAAAAACAAAAGGCGCGAATGTTCTGGCCTTTTTAGATGGACATTCTTTATTACAAAAGTGGGGGCCTTCGAAGAATGTGAACCTTTCTTTCCTCGCACTTCGATGGATGAAGTCTTAATGAAATACCGTTTTGATGAAGCTCCAAGCCGCTTTTTTTAGAAAAAAATCCGCGCGATTGTCTATGGGTCGCAGCACGATGGCGGGAAATAAAAGATAATGATTGCTGAATGCAGCGGCTGAATGTCGTAAGTAAATTAATTCTAATAAAAACACTCACTCTTTGTTTCAAGTAAGTAAGTATAATGCTTTGTGATATTACAATAAAAAATATTATTTTAAACATTAAATGTGCAAAAAAATTAACTTTAAAGGATAAAAAAATATAGTTTTAAAAATTTATCCCACCAAAAACATTTTCATGTAATATGTTGCCAAGAGACCATAATATGACTCGCACTGTCAAAAAGTTATCAGACCTCACGTAGAGCCAAAGTTCTAACTCTACACGCCCTTACTCTACTTTACAAACTATACACTTTAGTCAAAATATTATGTGGCTTGGCCATTTCCCTACATTCACGTGGGCGTAAGGGGAAAAATTTCACTGTTCATTACGTTTCGAAGCTTTTCGGTTATAAAATAGTTCCTGTATTAGTAACGAAACGACTTAACACGCTTACCACAAGTAAATTGAAAATAAAAAGCTTTAAAAAAAGAAAAACCTTAACAAAAACAAAAACAGCTACAAAATTAAACACACCTCAAAAACAAAAAATAATAGGTACCTATTCATATCATTACATACGCATAAGAATTAGCTCTCAGTGGCCACTCTTGGCTAGAATAGATTTTAAAACTTACATAATGAATGAAAACTGTTGAAGAGTTACTTATTCAAAAAATATTAGAGACAATGAGATTATTAAATGAGCATTTTTAAATATTGACTTGTTTTACGAGTTATAAAAATAAATGTATTAGCGGCGCTAAGTAGACCTGCAGCACCTTAACGGATAAGGAGCGCGGTTTTATCAAAAGTACTTTGATAATAATTACCTAGTTGGTATTTGGTTAAATTTTGGATTTTTCCGTCGTATCGGCACCTTTGCAAGTAACTACCAAAGTACTTTCAATAAAACCGCGCTAGTATCCGTTAAAAGTGTTTTATTTCAAATAAATCGCTTTAAAACCAAATACACATTGATTCGTCTGTGAAATCGAAAGACAACAAAATCAATGCCTAATTCCATTTCTATGGGAACGAATCCAAAGGACATTATCAAATAGTTCTTCACTTGAACAACTAATATCCGTTGCGCAAACGCTTTATAACTCCATTGACAAACCTATAACATCACTATTAACCTCCTACATGACTTTTATTATATTTGTGGCAAAGTTGAATTTTGCTTAAATTACTTTTTTTCGATCGCAAAACTTTAGTATAAAGAAACATGTTGACAACTTTTCAAGGGGTGTTTAGGCAAATAAAAAAGCAATATACATCCAGGGCTGCCACGTGCCGTTAGGGTACTGATATCGAGATGGTGTGACGATAATAAAAATTGTTCAATTTGTTGTTCATGTTTGCAAGACTATTTTATTACCGCTTAGTATGTTGAACATGTTTGATAAGTGGGACTTAAATTATATGCAAAGTGAATAAGTAGGTTTCACTCGTTTATGGAGTATTTCAGCATTATTTTTTAATAAAATGGGTAGTAAAATAATCTAATATTGTTTTTATTCGTCATAATTCATAGTAAAATAAAGTATAATTAAACCCGATTATTGTAGACTTTACGAGACGTGATATTTTTGTTCTAATTTCCGTAAAGTATTATATTTTTTTTGAATTGAATAAAGGGTAAAACTCTAGGTTTCTGTGATTTTTTTACCTAAAATTTCCCAAGTTTGCCGAAAAGTCAAATCATTTCATACAATGTAAGTTTACAGTACTTAGTCTGAAATTCTGAAAGCAGAGACTATTTTATAATAAATTATTCAACTCTTAAAAAGATTCCATTTAAACTGAGACGTGGTAAAAACAATAATTACTTTACGCGCTGTTAAATTTCTCATGAGCGATGCGCCGTTTGGCGTCGCTCAATTATAAATATTTCAATTAAAAACCAGGAGGAATTCTGGATCCATTTCCATGGAGAATGTTCTAATTAGTATACCTGCCTTATTTACTACTGTAAAATAATAATAATAATTTGTGTAAATGTGAAGTTTTTATGTTTCTGCTAATATATTGTAATGATCAGACAAAACAAAAGTGGGTTTTGAAAATTTAAACTATTTTTTGCTTTTTCTCTTGTTGCATTAATCATTCAAAACAAAAGAAGATGTCCCAGCGTTGCCCCAGTTTCATTTTTACCGACTTCAAAAGGAGGGAGGTACTCAATTCGACCCTTTTTTTTGTATGTACACCGATTACTCGAAGACGGCTGAACCGATTGAAATGATTTAAACGTTATTACATTAGGTAAACTCCCAAGTAGGTCCCATTTTTCAAAATTTTGAAATCGGTTCAGTACTTTTCAAGTAATCTTGAAAAAAGCACGAAAATAGTATGATTTTGTGTGAACTACCTTGATAATCAGTCGTATAACTTCTTTGGTTATGAACTGAATAAGATAATTATTTTTAACATTGAAAATGTTTTTTTTGAGGCATCTGTATAGGCCCGATTTTCAGCCAAAGTGCGATATCACCCTGGTGTCGTAGATATTAAAGCTACGTAATGATTGAGATATCAAATGACGCGTCTAATCAAGGGCTATAAACTGAAAAAAAAAATTTCAAAAATCTCAAAATCTTTTTTTTTTAAATCGCAAAAATGTGAAAAATGTGGTCGATTTTCACCCAGTTTCGGCGAGAAAAAATCATATCTCGTAAACGAAACGCGATATCGGGTCGATTTTAAAAACACCTCGAGATGCGACATTGGTCTACTTTAAAAAAAATATTTGAGGTAAATTACATAAAAGGATAATTCTGTAGCTTAACCTTTATGAAGTAAAGTTTGCGCGGAGCGTGTGAGTGAGCGCTGAGCGCAATAGTGTACTCGTACGTACCAGTCGTATCAACGCTAATGGTCTGAAAGATAATTTTTGTTTATAGTTATATTTTAAGTTGTAAATGTAATAAAATGTTATTTTCTTATTATAAAAAAATCGGATAGGTACCTAATGAAAGTGTTTTTAAAAGCAAAACAAAAATATATTTTTAATTTATTGATACTTATGTAAAATTCTTAAATCAAGTAAAATTAGATTAAATGAGTTTATGTTTGTATTAAGTTTTGTTAATGTGATTTTTTAATAATTATTTATTTATGACTTTTTAATGGTTAGGTGTCAAATCTAACGTCAAACAACTAAGTTAAATAAACACCATTAGTATTACCCATACGAAGAACAAGATATCATTTATTTATTAACCATATTTTGGTTAATAACGCGTTTCTATACTTATGCAAAAGGCCGGGCTTTGCCTTGCAATTGCACGTGAGCATCGAAAAAAACTATTTCGGCGCATCTGTTTCTATTGTTTTGGCTATATTTCCTGACCATTGCCTGCACCGTGGGATTTCGTGATACCCGGTACTTTTTTGTATAGGCAAACGAATAAACGAATCTTGAGCGAAAGTTGAATAGAAGAGAGTTTGTAGTTTGAGCCTCCATACTTAGGAGTAGATACAGAAAAGCATTTGCACTAATTGGTTAGAATTATTAAGATAAATTACACTCAAAACGTGTAAAAAAGGAAATAAATAGGTATCTATGTTAATGTTAAGGATGTTGCTGTATATTCGTGGGTTGCTGTTATTTCAATTTCAAGATTTAAAATTACTCGATCGGGCATGTCTCATGTTTTTCTTAGTACGCTACGATTCCAAATAAATTTTTACAACGGTCTCTAAATGAGAATGTGAAGATGATGCCTAGATAGACATAATTTGTTATTGCACATATTCAAATGATGATGAAATCAGCGCGATACTGCAATTGATTTTGATTAGAATTTTTTATTAGGTATTTTTTTGTAGAAATTCTAAGATGTTTTAATTATAGTACTTACATACATACATACGAATAAATTTTGTTTTAGGTAATTAATTAAGTTCATTTTCAATGTACCAGAAGGTCGTGAAAGGCACGAGATCTGTGAATTTTTTGTTGGAAAAGGGATATCTTATGTGTAGTTCTTTAACCGACTTAAAAAAGGAGGTTCTCAGTTTGACCCACATGTATGTATGTTCCTCCGCGATTAACTCACGTTTGGCTGACCCGAGTTTTATACCTAAATAATATACCTACACTACCTAACACAAAAGGTACCTACACTAAAAATTAAAAAAATTAAAAACTGTTTAAAAAAACAAAAAACCGACTCGAAAAAACCTACCTCTAAAAAGCAAGAAATAATATTCGTAATAATAAAATCACGTCTATTGAAGTCGGGTGTGGCTTTTAGAATAAAAAAAAGGAATTTGTACTCCAGCCCCACCCGACTTCAATAGACGTGTTTTTATTATTACGAATATTATTTCTTGCTTTTTAGAGGTAGGTTTTTTGAAGTCGGTTTTTTGTTTTTTTAAACAATTTTTTATTTAATTACTTTCATAATTTTAAAATGCTAATTACATTTTGTTTAAGTATAGTATCAGTCAAGAATTGTTTTCTATTTTAAAAAACAATTCCAAAAACATTAAGTTGTTTTCTGAAGTATTTTGTGAAAAAAATGTAAGTAAATAGTACTATCATGATAAAAAAAACCGGTCAAGAGCGAGTCGGACTCGCGCACCGAGGGTTCCGTACAATCATAAATATATTTGGATATGTTACTTTAGTACAGTCTTTAAAAAAGTAGGATAAACGGCAGACAGTTGGAAGGGCGAACAGGCGGACAGTTAATTTACAAATCTTAACCACAGCTGCTTATGGTGACTGAAAAACGTTTCAGCCACTCCACATTGCAAACTGTTTATATTACTAAGTAGGAACTTATTCTTCGTTTATTCGTACGGCAAATAGTAGGTAATTATTTTAGAACCAGCCACCAATTTATTATTGTAGTGTTAGGTTGCGCCATCTCTTGACCGATAGTGGAACTATATTTTTCCTAAGGTTAGCATGCTTAGGACAGCGCCATCTGTTGACTGGAAATAAAACTAAAAAAAATTTGATTGTTTTTTGAATTTCTTAAAAAGTGTGTTATATTGAGACATCGTTTTATTTTTCCTGTAATCTTTACATAAACTACTATCACATAGAATTATTTCAGATTTTTCTCTCTGCAAACTTCGGAGATAAGGGGGGGGGAACGGTATTTTTTTTTACAATTTTCACCATAAGTCGAAAACTATGTGGCCTAAAAAAAAAAGAAAAAATGTTTAAAAACGTGCAAACGACGCTCTTTCATATGATACCCCACATGCCCTAGTTGCCCCACTTCAAATTTTTAAGACCCCTTTTCAGTCCCTGTTGTAAAAAAGATATTTATTTTTTTATTTATTTCTTATTCGCGAAATAGTTGGACAAATTTCATCTTAAACTATTCCAAATTTCAAGTTGATACCATTAGTAGTTCTCGAGATATCCAGCTGTGACAGACAGACAGACAGACAGACAGACAGACAGACAGACAGACTGAGTCACACCATAAGGGTTCCTTTTTTACCATTTTGGTACGGAACCCTAAAAATTGAGATTTAAAAGCGTTTTAACTTAAAAATCCCACTTTTTAATGCAGAAAATAATAATTAATCTGATTCTAGAGTAAAATACCTACTCTGACATACTACTTTGATTAAGACGCGATAGACTTTCATTTTTTGAGAATGGTGAGGCAAATGACATAGGCGCGATGGGACATATCCTTTTAATTTTGATTACTTTGCCAAATATTAAGAAGTATTCTTTTAAATGCGTACGTTTTTGACCTATTGCGGTCTTTTTCTCCATGAAACAATTACAACCCCACATAGTTTTCCATAACATAAAACAGAAGTGGGACTGAAAAAAAAACTCAGTAGTCGCAATATGAGTCCTACTTTTTGAATCACACTAAAATAGCTCACAAAACAGAAAATTACTTAAACAATAGGTCTACCTATGAAATTGTCGATTTGTATGGAGAATTTTCAAGAAGTTGCATGAACACTCATGTAACAAAACTTTTATATGCTAATGTTTGAACACTATGGTAACTTATTACATTTACGATAAACGAAAAAAAATAAGTGTTGGCTAAGTTACAACCCCTTCAGTCACCCTTATTTTGTTCACAAAAGAGTCGCTTTTAAAATCTTTTTTTAATGTTAAAAAGCTAAAATAAGGACTTTATTTTTACTGACAGTTGACTGCCGTGGTCATAATTCGACATAATATCAAGATATTGTTAAATATTTTAAATCATAGATGTTTTATTTTCACTGTATGTGACAAAAATACAAACAAATTTCATAGGTAAAGACCTAATATAAATGAAATATTAGTAAGAAGGTATTTATGTTTTTTTTACATTTTTAAGGAAAGTACCCTTGTGTGAACATCTCCCCAGGCTAGGGATGAATAATATTCATAATTCGAGAGTTAACACTTATTACTGGCGCGGTGGAGGCGACTCATTTGCCGACACCATTATTTCTGAGCTTTTATTTAGTACTAGCACAGATAATATAACACTATACTAGTGTACTAGCTTTCCTCCCGCAGCTTTCCGCCCGCATATTTTCCCGCGTGGACTACAGATTATTATACTGTGCAAGAAGACACCTGTACCCAGCGTTCGGATAAAAAAATAGCCTGTCTTTCAAAGTTTCATCTATATCCGTACCAAATTTCATCAAAATCGGACCCAGCGGTCTGTCTAGGCGTGAAAACCTGACAGACTCCGTGGCGCAGTGGATTAGGCAACTTTCGTATGGGTTGGTCATAGGATGGGTGATCAAAAATTTCTCATCTCGAGCTCCTCCGTGCTTCGGAACGCTGCAGTTGCAGTCGTTTATATAACATCCACCAATCCGCATTAGGCCCGCATAGTGGGCTATAGAATAAAATAGAATTTCATTTATTCAGGCAAATTACAATCATTTACAAAAATACATATTAAAATTACTAATTAATAACAAATTCAATAGAAATAAAATGATATTATAATAAAATTTTATTAATTTTAAAATTAATCAAATTAAAAAACACGAGGGTTAAATTAAAAATGTCACATTGAAAAATTTTATAAAAATACTCTATACTTTTCCTACTAACTTCCCCACCTTACCTTAAAGATCTTTTCACCTTTCGTTCTTCGATTTTACTTTCCTCTTTGCGCTCTTCCTATAACCTTACCCTTAATAATGCCTCGCCATGCTACCGACTTCACTTCCTACTCCTTTTCAGTTCACGCTGTTCGTTTGTGGAACTCTCTGCCGAGAGCATCAAGAAGGCTCAGACTCCAAGGTCATTTAGAGAACAAGTTAGGAGTCATTTTCTCTCCTCTTCCCGCGACTAATATTACTTGTTTATATTTATCTATACCATGGAATTATTTATTTATCCTTTAGTATTTTTGTATATTCGTATTCTGTCTTCTAAAGTGCACCTATTCCCCTATAATCCTATTTATCTTATTTTTATTTCGCCCAAGGTTGCCTGGAAGAAATTGCTATCTTGCAATAAGGCCGCCTATTGTATGTTTTCTTGTTTTTTTTTCTTTCTGATTGTATCGTTTTTTCTGTCTTGTGCAATAAAGTCTTTTATTATTATTATTAAAAATAATTATTCGCGAAATTTAAACACAATTAGATCAACAAATACCAAAAAATAATTGATTAAAATTATAATTAAATTGCATTACATTTAGACGTCCAAAATTAATTAAATAAAATAAAAATTAAATATTAAATTAATTCTTATCCTCCTTATCCACCCATAATAGATTTTTTTTTTCACCAGAATTTTTTAAGAAATCCTTAAAATAAAAACAACGGCAGAAAACTTTTTTTTTCTCTATTCTATTCACGATAAATTAAATTAATTTCTATTTTTAAGCCTTTTACGTTTAGGATTCTTGTTTTTGGTTTATAAATGTTTACATATTGACTTTTTTATTATTTTCATTAATCTTAATTACTTTAAAAATAAAACGAAATAGAGAAATTAGCCAAAATAACTCCCTAAAATTCTACACTTTTTTTAAACTTCTACCACTAGTTTTAATTACTACATTCAAGCTTACTCACCTTAGTACAACTTCAAAAAAAAGTTACTACTTAAGTTTGTATTTATTTGCAAACTTTTAATTTGTAACCTGAATAATGGCCCCAATACACTGTCATATCGACGCCGCCGCAGGCGTATGTGCGTTTCACACTAATGCCACGTGCATTTGAAGAGGGGTTGAATAATTGAAACGCATTTTGTTTGATACTATAGTTGCTATTAAACATACATGACAAATAATAAATAAAAATAAAAGTTCCTTTTAGAAACATTTAGAACACAATACCTCAGCTCAAAGTGAAGTTGATACTCATATTATTTTTTGAAAATGGTGTGTAGAAAAAATGTTAAGATTTTTAATTTGTAAAGTTGAAAATTTAACTTTGGGAGTTAAGAAAGAACTGAATCTTCATTGCCGCGCATTAAACAACTAATCTACATCATGATGAATGAGAACTGCTACTTAATTTTTTTTTACTTAAGATCTGACTCAAGTCGGTAGTCAATATGAATTGGGTACCTTCGTCATGTTTAAAGTATGTACATAGTGTAAGAAATAAGTATAGGGCGTACCAGCAACTTCATCATGTACAACTTGTATTTTATGAATTTTATTTTCCCCTGTTACCAGCTGGAATATCTCTCACAATAAGTAGGTGTAATTACAATCAGGACCACAACTAACCTCTACAAACAAAATTAAAACTTTTTACTGATCAATCTCAGTCAACAAACACTAGGTGTTCGTTGTAGTGTGAACCGGCACACTTCACACTTTGATGTCGACACGTGCCGTTGTAATGTGATGACGCCTTTATATTGGCACTTGCAGATAACGTGTCATTATCGGTACATCGAGATGTTATGAGACGTTTCAAGAGCGTTGGGATTTATTAAAAACTAGAAATAATTATGAGGAACGTGAATAAAAAATTTGAATAAAAACTCATTGGTCCATTTAGTTTTACTTTATACCAGACTAGCGGCCGCCCGCGACTTCGTCTGCGTGGAAAGGGTTTTTGCTATCCCTCGGGAACTATACTTTTTTCGGGATGAAAGGTACCCTATGTCCTTCTCTGTACCCCTGACAACGTGTATGCAAAATTTCATGATGATCGGTTCAGTAGTTAGGCCGTGAAGGCGTAACAAACAAACAAACGGACTTTCGCATTTATAATATTAGTAAGGATTGAAAAGAAAAATTAAAATTAGTTCTCGACCTAATTTGTAAACCTGACGGTGATGGTTTTAAGCACTATTACATTTTATTTACTTTCTAGTTAGAACCTCGAGATATCAAAATAATCAATAAACAGTTTTAACTATTGACCGCAAACATAAATGACTATAAGTATGACTATCATTATAGGTCACACACACAACTTTCAAAATCTCCGTTTTATCTTCTGAAATTAACTGTTTCAGTCATTTATCACCGAAAATCCTACTTAATATTATTAATGTGAAAGTTTGTGGGTTTGGATATTTGGATGTTTGTTTCTCAATCACCTGGACACGTAACGTTAGAAAACTGTATGAAATCACGATCGACCAATTTTTGCGGGTGAAGGGGGGAGGACACGAGTACACTTGTCAAATAATGACAATGTTATACCTACTTTGTTTACATACCAAATTTTATTTATTTTACAGAAAATAGCTACTATAATGGGTTGAAATTGTGCTTACGCGTGAAAAGAAACATTTCTTGATTGCCCGCTTTTTTTTTTTGCTGAAAAATACGGATCAATTTTCCAATTTTTGTACCAATGTTTCGCCACGAGCTCTGGCATCGCACTGACAACGCGATATCGTTTACTGAGGCTATCGGTCACAGTAAGTTGCAGAGGGGTAAAGGCGAATATGGCTGTCATTTCGCGTCCAGTGGTTAATTCGTCCAAGTCAATCACGCAAAAACTACTGAACGGATTTGGTTGAAATTTGGCACACAGATAGTAGATAGCCTAAATTAAATCATAAAATACTTTTTCCCGATATTCCCACGGGAACGGGAACCACGCGGGTAAAACCGCAAGCGGCCGCTAGTATAAAATAATATAAAAAGTCAAAAGTTTTTTTAAAGAAACCAATTGTCACAATAACAATTTTATTAGGACTTCAACATGAAGTTCTGTGTTTCAGCCATCCTGAAACGAGATTTCATTGTAAATCAAGAAAATAAAACAGTAATTACTCACTGTAATCCTCTCACTAGTTCAGCACCCGAGTCCGCTCAATACGTACGTACATATAATCAACATTCTATTGTTCCGCGTAGAATCCGCGTCAGACTTAATCTCGCTGGCTCTGTTCAAAGTGTGAGTACTTGAAAATGTGTCATCAGACTGAAAAGCACTATTTTCATACTAATGTAGTGAGGTTGAAGAATAGTGGCTGCTTTATTTATTTGAAAACGCACTGATAAAAAATTCATTTTGGTTATCGCACATTTAAATAACATACCGACCGATATAAGCAATTATCTTATTTTGAAAATTATGCCTAGTATAAAGTTATCGACAAATTTAGATAATTTTGTTTTTATTATAATTTAAATCTTTGTGATAAAAAACACACAAGTTCAGTCAGAAAAATATTGTGTTTAGATTTTATTATTATAGCGCATTTTTAAAACTTAAAATTGCTCTACGTTAGTAAATTCATATCGCATAACAATAAAACTTTTGCCAAAAGGAGAAGTGTCAGTTTGTTTGTACCTATCGATTTCTGGGTATTTGGTTCAACATTTTTGACCTTTATCAAGCTATGAAAATCCATATTACTAGTGGCTCTGTTATTTGTGACCTTTTGACCACTTTTCGAAATAGCTGAAACATGTTTATTCTCCATATCTCCGCCATTTCGAAAAATTTCGAAAAACTGACTCGACAAAAACATTCCATATCATTCTAGAGCCTAAATTTAACTAAAATTGGTTGAGAAATGCGACCTGTAGAGGAAACCGATAGACGGACAGCCGGATGGACATAAGAAAGCATTTTAGCCCAAGATGAAACGGAAACATTTCGCGCTCTATCGGTCAAAAAAATATTAGTGAAATACTTTTGGGTTTCAGTGCTATATGACACGACTACAGTCGCATCCGGGCTCCGCGAGAGATCCGGTTTATTTGCGCGCATATTGTGTGGACACAATACTTCAGGGGATCATGTCGCCGGCTGTACCGCTCTGTTTGCTAGCGCAGTATTCTTATATCGCCGTCGACTGCACTGGCTGTCTCTTTGTGACGTCACGGGATGTATTTTTTCTCAACCTAGGATGATTTTGGTGGGAGGGAATGCATATACAACGTGGAGAGGACAATGCGACAATAAATGATAAGACTGTAGACACTAGTTCATAGAAGTATTTTGAAACTATCAAATAATTCCTAAGAGCGAAATAAAAAAAAAAATTTTTCGAACAAACTAAATACCTCAAAAAAAATATGAAATTAAACACCCTTTGTAAATATTGGTTACTTACCTATGGTAAGAGCGGCAACAGCGCGGTGTCAGATCACAGAATAGTATTGACTTGTCGGCAATAGCTTAGTAATAGATACAGCATGTAGAAAATGTTAAAAATGAAAAAATACTTTCTGTGACTAAACTACTGGGTATTTTTAATTAATATTTTATAGGCAGACTGGGAGCGTTACTAGATATACGAAATTTAATTTATTGACGCATTGTCCTCTCCACGTTGTATATAGTTTGCTTCTTTGGACCAACACAAATTCAGAGCAGAAATCCAAAGTGCACTTGATTAAAACAGGCGTCAACATAAACCAGTTTGGGAAGACATTTACAAATTGTTAATTTAACATGCATGCTATAAGTACATTTGCGCATTTGAGCTTTCATTTATTTTATTTTGAATTTCCACTAACGTTACGAGTGTCTAAAAAAGTACGTAACTAAAGCAATAAAATCTTCTACAATCTTCTCAACTAAGTTGCTATTTAAAAATCTCAACGGCCAGTCTAAAAGAAAATTAACTAAAACCATAAACAAGTACTTTAGCGCATTTGACCTCTTATTTATTTTATTTGGGAATTAATACTTTAACATACAAAAAAATGTACTTCAGAATTAATAAATGATCACCAAATCACTGGGCGGTTTAGGACTTTGGTGATCATTTACTAATTCTGGTGGTTAGGTTAGGTTAGTATGGTGATCATTTAAGCATAAGCCATATTAATCACTCTGGCCCAGTCTCTTCTGCTTTCAATCATAGACTACGCTGACGTCTGTTAAACCGATCTGTCGGAGGTCATGCTTAACAAGTTAGAGCGTCTGCAAAATGTGTTCAACAGATTTATTTTCAATAAACGTAAATATGACCACGTATCCCACTTGCGTTCTAAGCTCAATTGGCTTCCCATTCTTCAGCCAGGGACTTACATACTTTTACGCTTCTTTTTTCCATCCTTTTCCATCCAACTACTCCAGTCTATCAAAAAATGTTTCTTCTTTTACTCCGCTTCCACACTGTCCTCACTACGCTCTTCTTCTAATCTTACTCTTGATATGCCTCTCCATTCAACTGATTTCCTCTCATATTCATTATCTGTGCATGCTGTACGGCTGTGGAATTCCCTCCCAGAGGGTATCAGGAAAGCTCAAACTCTGAGATCATTTCGCGATCAAGTCAGAAGACATTTCCTCTCCTCTACCTAATACAGTATCGTATGTCCTGATCTTTCTTTCACTTTAAAGTCTATTCATAATTCCTCTCTTTATATTTAATCTATCTATATCAAAAATAGAGATATCAGTATCTCTTCCCGTAATTGCACCCACTCCCCCTAAATCCTCCACTTCTCGTCTCTTTTACTACTCAAAGGTTGCCTGGAAGAGATTGCTATTTAGCAATATAGCCGCCTTTTGTGTGCTTTCTTTCTGTTTTTTGTGTCTGTTTGTAATTTTTTTCCTGTCTTGTGTGCAATAAAGTGTTTATTATTTTATTTTGCCTTTCCACTAACTCTACGAGTGTCTAATGCAGCAAATAGGTATATTAATAAAACCTACAAGCTTTACCACCAAGTTGCCATTTAAAAATCTCAACGGCTAGTCAAAGAGAAAATCTACTAAAACTATAAACAAGTAAAGTGTTGCATTGTTTGGCTACGGATTCCGCCCGCCCTGCGAACCGCGCATCTGCTAAGCTGGGCGGCAAACAAGGGGCTGCTCCGCTATGAATGTTTTATACAGCCTAAAAGCGCATTGGAGATAGTAGAGATAGAGAAGTTCCGAAGAAATCATTTTAAGTTAAAGACTGGTTCCTTTTTAAGAAAATTTTAAAGGATCCAGTTCCATGAGTCTGTTTGTGTTCTACAAAATGAATAGCAAACTGTGAACGTAGATCTCAAATAGTCAAGAGATACTTAAAGTTTGGTTTACCAACATTGATCGGACCTTATATTTCTTTTATTTATTAAACGTTAGCACAATATTCAATACAATGTCACATAACGCCATCGTGAAATTATTGTCGCGTAAACGTTATTGCTGCGAAATTGAACGGTAAAATTACAAAACTATTCAAATTAGGTCCTTAAACACAGAGGGACCCAAACTTAGCACTCTAGAACAAAAACTATAAAATATATTTCTTTTTAGGGTTCCGTACCAAAATGGTAAATAAAAACCCGCCTGCCTAAAAAGACAAGTCAACTGAAAAGATGGAAACAAGATTAAATATTAAAGGCAACATTATAACATGCAGTCGGAGGCATGCATAAAGAAAGTGACATTATGAATGATTTGAGTTATATGCCTCCGACTGCATGTTATAATGTTGCCTTTAATATTTAATCTTGTTTCCATCTTTTCAGTTGACTTGTCTTTTTTAGGCAGGCGGGTTTTTAATTTTTTTAAATTTATTTTTTTATTTATTTATTTTTAGTTATTATTTATATGATATAACTTTTTGAAATCCTTATAATAAGCCCTTTAATTTGACACCCATTTTGCAGTATTCTAAAAAAATTTTTTTTCCGCTACGTATAATAGCACCGTACAGCCGCCATGTTGGTTTTTTTATAACGCCACCTTCTTAAGAACACTTGGGCTGACAAGACAAATCTAACAATATGTTAATCATGGAAATCTGTTCAGCCGTTTGAAAGATATGAGGTAATAAAGAATATTACATACAAACTTACAAGATACGCGCGAAAAACATAACCCTCTTGCAGTCGGGTAAAAAGGAACCCTTATGGTGTGACTCAGTCTGTCTGTGTCTGTCTGTCTGTCTGTCTGTCACAGCTGGATCAACTTGAAATTTGGAATGGTTTAAGATGACATTTGCCCAACTATTTTGCAAATAAGAAATAAATAAAAATATTTTTTTACAACAGGGACTGAAAAAGGGTCTTAAAAATTTGAAGTGGCGCTACTAGGGCATGTGGGGTATCATATTAAAGAAAGCCGTTTGCACGTTTTGAATCTTTTTTTTTCTTTAGGCCGCAAAGTTTTCGACTTATGATAAAAATGTAAAAAAAATACCGTTTCCCCTTATCTCCGAAGTTTGCAAAGAGAAAAATCTCAAATAATTCTATGTCATAGCAGTTTATATAAAGATTACAGGAAAAATAAAACGATGTCTCAATATAGCACCCTTTTTTAGAAATCATCAAATTTCTAAAAAAGTTAACATTAGTTCCACTATCGGTTAAGAGATGGCGCTGACCTAAAACTGCAATACTAATTTTATTATTCTATTCTGCAGTGTGGTTTGATGGTGCAATTATGATGGACGGAACCCTCGGTGCGCGAGTCCGACTCGCTCTTAACCGGTTTTATTTCAATTTTTTTGGTTACCATGTTTTTAATAATTGTATGCCCTTCTAAAACTATATAAAAATAAAAAAAATCAACACAAAACTCAAGTTGATATCATAGTTGATCACGAAAGCAATAAATACGATCATTTCGGAATTTTAACCCTAATGATGACTTATCAAAACAAAACAGCAAAGTCATCTAATAATCAAAATTTCTAAACTAACGCGAACATTAACCACTGATAGCCCCATAATTCAACCGAACGCTCCAATTCATCGAATTTGACAAGTGTAATACCTCCCATTAGGATTTGTCAAACAACTCTACCCTACTTTTGCCGTAATGTCATTCAGTATTACACCCCTAGGCGCTCATTGAAATCTTATTTGCTCTTTAGTAGCCAGAGTCAACAGTTTAAATATTAGAGGGCGTCCGACTAGAAATTAAAACTTCATGGGAAAATCACATGTTGCGAAATTCAGAATGTTTGTGGAGCTGAACAAACGGTTGGGGGGTTAAATTAAGGTTTTAGTCATAAAGAAATCGCTCCCTGTCTTATTTCAACAGATTTCTAAAATCTGAATGTCTTGTACTGTGTTGCGTTTAAACAAAGAGACCCAGTATTGATGTGATGAGATTTTTTCTACAGGCGACAGGTGTGACAAACGACAGGCGATAAACGACACTTCTGTTTGCTATTTATTTTCTTTGATTTATGTTCGACATTCTAATAGTTACCTACGTTACGTTACGGCGTCAGTGTCGCGGTACTTAACATAAATTAATTGAAAATGTGCAAGAAAATATAAGGTACTTACAGACTTTGTTTTGTACGCAAAGTCTCATTTTGTAAAAGCTATAAAAACTTCGCAAAGTAAAAATAAGTATAGGTATTATGGGAATGAAAAGTTTTCTCCAGTCTTAAACTGATAAAATCGATAAAAAAGGTCAAACAATTTTGGCTTCTATTCACAAGATGTTATTAAAAATATTTCTATACTTACAAAGAAAAATAAAAAACAGACAAGATATTCAAGATCATGATCGTTAGCTACGAATATAAAAATACGGGTAGTTTATTTCTGCCCAATCTGCGCCGTAGGAAATGTTCATGGTGCTTACCCGCAAACAATCCGGACGTTTTGTGAAATGGCCAAATTGGGGGTTTGGCCAGTCAGGCGTTATCGAATTTGCCCCACCGGCAAAATATTTATTTCATTACTCCTATTCATGGGCTCTAATCTGTGTCATAGTGGAACTTTAAACGTCAGCATATTCATAAAAAGTCTAACGGAGAGGTAGCAAGGCGAGCCTGAGAAAAGTTTTGTCTACGTTGGTATTTATTTTTGACAGATTATATTGTTGATGTCGAAATGTAATTTTTGACGCTTCGATGCTAAACAAAACTATCATGCTATATGCAAAAATTATGTGCTAGGGAAGAAAGTTTGCAAAAAAATTTCCAAAAGTATTTTTTTGGGCCTATTTGTCACATTGTAAATTAGTAAAAATTCATAGCATATATAGCGTAAACATGAAGTAGGTATAATTATTTATTGAGAAAACTTGATATCTCATTTTGTTATAATTAAACAACATTGACTTTTATATATTATTTAAAACTGAAATTTAAAAAAAATGCCAAATAAGCAATAAATCAAAAGTTAATTCACAAAAAGAATTTCTTGTCTTTATTTAATTTAGGGACTTTTATACAGAGTACGTCCAGTCCAAACTTTAGGTATAATGATACCTAAAGTTTCACAAAAAAGTTGAAACTAAACACATCAGACATTACTAAAATTGCGTCTTTCTCCACCATGCCTACAACAAAACGCAGTAACTGATCATAGCTTACTACGCGGGGCGTCGCATTCGAGGGCTGGATTTTAAGACCCCTGCGGCGATATTGTCACAATAACACCCCCAAAACCAACCTTGCCCCCTTACAATACGGCGCACATCCGAATGACAACAATTTGTCAACGTGGCTTCAATGAGAAGCACTATTGAAGATAATACCACGATCAAACGCTCTATTGTGGGACTTTACTGATTAAAATTGCACCTTAAAGTTTGCAACTTAGAGTTGGTTTTAAAGTGGTGGGTAGGTGCATAGTAAAACATGATAAGGGGTAAGTGAGATTCGTTTAATTCGTATAAATTGTCACTGGGACACTTAATTTTGTCGTGTGGGGTGTCTGGGCTATGAAGAGTTAAGCCTAGCCTGGCTAAAGGAGCAAATTCATTTAATAGCCACTGCATATTGATATGCACATGCACCCGAGTCAATGATTAAAGTCATTTCTAATTTCACTGGATAAGGCGAAATAAATTAAAATAACCACTAAGTACACATTTTATCTTTTAATATTGTTGCATGGAACTTTTCATTCTTTAAACTTTAAGAATCATCTAGAAATCGTCATCCTAATTTCAAAACCCGCCATTTATTAAATTTTTGGGTAATTATATATAAAATGCATTGTTCATAGTGCCTACCTTATTTTTAACATGTATGTATCTTATGATGTTGATGACTGATGAAATTTCTAACTTTTAAGACAAAATTTAAAGGTGACGTGTCGGAAAATTCAGAAATATAATTAACATCAAGTCAAAACTTAAAAAATATACCTACTAAAATCGCGTTAAATCGCGTTGATTTTTACAGAATAATCCTTTCAAAAATGAGAATTTAGCATAAACGCAAATGGACTACTTTTTGTTGCTGCGATAATCCCGGCGATGTTTTCAGCCATACCTATATTTGTAAGCGAATTTGTGAGGCGACTTTTTGTAGCTCGTGGGCATTTAACTTGCGTTTAAGTATTGAACTCTAAATGTTCTATTCTCGGCGACAAATTCATCACTCAGCGATTAATCGCTCGTGGGTTCTGAAGCCAGGAATTTTACATTTAAGAGTATGTTTCCTTAAAATTTTGTTCTTTAATTCGAATTTTCTCTAGCAACATTAGGTAACATAACTACTTCATCCTGAAATAAAACAATTTTTAACGGATACTAGCGCGGTTTTATTGAAAGTACTTTGGTAATTAGTTGGTATTTAGATTCTCTCTCTTTTTAGCACTAAATAATTCATTAAATTAAATTATAAATCAACATAAAACAGTAAAAAGTTTTTGTTAAATTTTTATTTCTGAACGTCTAAAAAAAATTCATCGCTTGAGGGTACTCTCACGGGTAGCTTCAGTCCCCCGTGACCACGGCAGTTGCAAAGTTGCCGAAACGTTGGGAAAACCAAAAATCAAACCAAATACCAACTAACTACCAAAGTACTTTCAATAAAACCGCGCTAGTATCCGTTAAAAATTATTTTATTTCACGTCTAGTGAGCGCGTAAGCTTGAGAAGTGAATACTTCATCCTACATAAAACAATCTAACGCCACAGACGCGCATCCCATCCAATAGTCGTACGTAACACATACACATAATTACTACATATATACAAGGGCCTGTCCCTTGTCGGCCTTTTGTGAATCTAATAAACATCGTTCCCCGGACATTTGGAAAACAATTTGAGGACGCGTCCTGTCCTTCCAGAATTGTTTCAGACAAATCATTGGGACTGTACATTTGGTTGTCTGTTCGGACATTTCGATCGCCAATTTGGTTTTGATTAACTATTGAAAACTGCTGTTTGAGATAATGTTGGTATTATAGTTGGGAATGAAATTGAATTCCGTAGGAGATAACATACCTACCTACGTAGTGAAAAGTTCATACAAGCCAATTCCCATCGGTTTACCTTTTAGAAATCCCACCCCACCGATCCATTATGAAGATCATAACATTTTTGTAGAACAGCTTACCTTTGCCATAATTTTACCCCTCCTCGTCACTGCATTAGATATGCATTAGTAACCTACTAAATATTTCGGATTTGCTAATTAGGGTTATCTAACAAATCTCCTAAAATTGTTTCTTTGCTTGCTTTAATCACAGAATATCATAATAGTACTAATACTTTAAGTACGTTTACAGTACTATGTAAAATACTATGTCACATTTCAATATTGAATAACTTATGTGACGTATCACATTTTATTGCTCGTGACTGTACCCGCTAAACTTTGTGAAGAGAATTTAAACTGCTTAAATTTTTTTTTATTAAAAACTGCCCACAACAATTTAGTTTTACACTAAGTTGCATATAGTAAAGCTATTCATGAAAATATCAGACGAGATAACTATTTCAACATTATTTTGTAACAATGCATCTTCTGATTCTTGAAGCAACCAACTTTAAAAAGAAAATGAAAAACAAAATGCAAAATGATCCACTAAATATCGAATCAAATTTTTATGAAGTCGATAACATTCTTTTTTTTTAATTCTCCCACTTTGTAAATGTCATTGAATCAATTTTACATACACCACGCAACATACTGACAACTAGAGTAGAAAAAAATCACACAAAAGAACACAACTATTAAATCGCACTTAAAACTCGCCCTCGGCAAACACAAAAACATCTCGAGCAAACTCAATAAGAATCGAACCCACGACCCATGTGTTCGAGTGCGCACTCCACATGAATGCACCCGTCATAATATGAGATGCTACATTTGCGCATGAGTTGCGTAATTGGTATGGAAAAATTATGAGGGCGCACAGCGGGGGCTATTGTAACTCGTCAAAGAATATAAAATGTGCAGGATCAAGAATATCCTAGCTAGTTAACGCGTCACGAACTAAAACCACAAGCAAATATTGCACCGACTGACAAAATAAAAAGCTATTCGAAATTTTGAAATTAGAATCCCCACATGAATCTGGGTATCTGGGTACAAATACTATTCTGTCCAAATGTAATTTTTCAGACATACCCGTAGAAATATTCCATTAAATGTATTCAGTGCTTCCTAAAAAAACCAAAAATGACCTCATGAATTAGGGTTCGCCATTTTGGCCCAATTGTGGCTCGATTTATCTGTTTTAATTTGAAACCTAGCAGACTTTTCGAAGTTCGATTCGTTAGCCGGTACGGCCCCAGGTTAAGCCTTATAGTACAGTAGCCCGTAGAACATTTAAATCACAAAAAAGGTTACCGTTTGCCGTTGTGATATAGTTATTTATTACGAAATTATAGATACTTTAACCCAAGTTTTACAGACCGCAACCCGCCGTAACCTATATTTGTATATCTCCAAAATTGATATATTTTTATTTTTCGAGGTTTACCACATAGTTTAGCTATACAAATATAGGTTACGGCGGGTTGCGATCTGTAAAACTTGGGTTAAAGTATCTATAATTTCGTAATAAATAACTATATCACAACGGCAAACGGTAACCTTTTTGGTGATTTAAATGTTCTACGGGCTACTGTACTATTATTTCAGTTACAGCTACATTGTCAGTGTCCGTCTAACATTCGTAAATTGTCAAATCTATTACGAGAGAACGGAAGGTACAAATAAAATTAATAACATTTACAGCTAGTTTAGGTTAAGTTCTAAATAACTTAAGTCCTTGATACATAAAATGTCATAGAAATTCTATTCCATTTTTATTAACCCATAAAATAATTATCTGAGACCTCTGAAACAGTAGGTAGGAAACGTGGCAAAACTAGACCTTTCTACAATTCAAACACGAACTTACTCTATGTACATTTGGCGATTTGAATCGCTATTAAAATTAACCAAGGCGCATAATTCTAGGTGGTGACATCAATTGTGCGTGTAACATGCGCATTAACAAATGTTTCCTTACTTTTGTGAGGATATTTAACGATGAAAGAGAATACGGAAGTTGGCGATACAATTTTATTTTTTATTTTTGCGGTAAATTTATATGGCTCAAAGATCTCTGTGTTGAAAGTGATACCATGTTTATCACAATAGATCCGTGTTGAATATCTATCTACCTATAACATAATAATGTAATATCGTGTTCCTAATTTGAAATGTATTGTTCTAATTTAAGGCGGTTGTATGACCGAAAGTGGCGCCCTCAGAGGTTTTTATTTAATACGTTATTAATAGAAAAAGATTTTAAAAATATTTATCGTGGAGATTTTAGGGCCTATGGTCTAGTATTTTTAAAAGGTATCACTACATGCCCTCGTAGTCATACGTAGAAGTAGATAGCAAATGTGTCAAAACGGCCACCTTTATCAGTTTTTAGGGTTCCGTATTCTATCTACTTCTAGCAGTGACTACTAGGAAATGTAACGATACCGTCTAAAAACACTAGACTGTGGGCCCTAAAATCTCCACTTATTACACACTAAAATTGTCTATTAGAATTAAAATATTAAATAAAATTCACCGCGGCGCCACTTTCGCTCAGGGTACCACCTTAAAATAAAATCTTACTCTTCTTCTTCTTCTTATTTTTGTTTTGGCAATCTACTTTCCTCTTGGAAGTAATTTTTGCCAGTGTCAAGTGTTGAATAGTTCAGTGGTAGATTGTTTCAGTTTACATTAGAATGTGGGTGCATCGCATTCCAATGCTGCTTGGAGCATTTGGCACCAAGTATATCAAGACAGTTTACTCGGTAAGAGTTCTGCCGAGGTAGCCACCACTACACTAAAAGTCTCGGCTTCACATAACCAAGATCGCACCTATTTCAATTATCCCACATATTGTTCAGTTGCGTAGACACTTGTACCACAAAACTGCACCAATTTTAAGACACAATATCCACTATGAATCAATTTGCAAATAATTAAAATAGACACCAAACCGAACTTGACAAATGGCGCCAAAAAACTCCTCAAATCTTACTCTGTTACCAACTTTATTTTTCTGACTCAAAAACTTCCCTATAATTATGTTAGAGTGTGGGTCCTACACTATGGGATCAAAAAAAACTGAAGTTGCCAATCAAAATTACGTATTTATTTAATATAAAATTTCACCAAATACTAGACTGACACGAATACGTGACGACCGACCCGTGGTCACACTCACACCGTTTTACCACACCTGTGTGACTACGGGGATTTTTTTTTACCCGTGGTCACACCGACTCACCCTTGACATGAAAAATTACAAATAAAATTATAGACTTTTTTTCGTAAAACAATACGTCATCAAAGTACCAGGATCACATAAATATGGAGAAGGAGAATTTTTCTCATTTTTCGTAATACTACGTCTCGTTTGCCTCGTGCCTCGTGTCGTGTCAAGTCGGCCAGTGTGCAGTAACTGCCTCGACTATTCAAAATAGCTGACATGCAACATTCATGACCCTACAATAACTAACTATCCCTGAATAATAATGAAACTAAAAAATTATAGGTATTATAATTAAGTCAACAATTATACAGTTAATTTTTTCGACGTAGATTTAAGGGTCCGTGATATGAAAACATGGTTTGTACGGGCCATATTTTTTTATAGAAAATGTAAAGTTGTAACGAGCGCTCTTTTCGAGTGATTTTCGTTCGACATATGACTCAAAACAATGAGATGACGAACGAAAATCAGTAGAAACGAGCGCTCGACTCCTGCCGAGCGATTCAAAAATAGGGCCCCTGGTTTTTTTATCTCCAACAATTTAAATTAGGCTATAGTATAGCCTACTTTAAACTGCTAAAGATAAAAACAAGAAGCACGTGCATTTTTTGTCTGGGCTTATTTAGTTTATTAGTTTACGCTGTTTTAAAAACAATCGTCATTCATTTATTTAACATTTAAAAACTTTTATTAACTCTATGCTATGAAGTAAACGTTGCCTTAGGGTGGGGATTCACTTTCATTTTACGTGGTTATTTATAAATTATTCAATGATTATATGTTTTAAGAAATAGTTATAGCTCGTTAAATTAACATTTTGCTCCATATTCAAAAATCTTAGTTATGCTTTCAAAAGGTGAAATACTGCTAAAAAAAGATAGGGGCTAACCTTAAAATTTCCCATACAAAAGATCTTTGATTTCTGGAAGGTACTTTTCTGATAAATTCAATTTTATTTTATTTGAATTTGGTATTGTTAGAAAGATATAATAGTCAAATTGTTGGAAAAATTTTAAATTTCGCGTTTTTCTGTATGAAACTCCAATTTCTTTTTATTATAACTGACACACGGCGAATTGGAGATATTATACTTAAGTACAGTAAATCAACAGTAAAGTCGGCAAGTTGACTATTTCTGAAAATATCAAAGTCAAATAAAATCACATTGAATTTACCAGAAAAATACCTTTCAGAACTTAGTTCTTTTGTATGGGAAATCATATAGTGACCCCTTTTTTCTTTCAAGCAGTAAGTATAAGTCACTCTTTATTGAATTAAACATTTTATAACAATAGATTTGCAAGTCGGTTTGAGAGTAAGACGCTCGTTTTGTCGTCAGTCTGTCCGTACCTTTATTTAAAGTTTATGATGTAATGTAGTATGATTATCACTTTCAAAGTAGATAAGGTATAATAATAATTTCTCTTTTGCTTGTACTATTAATATTTGCATAGCACACAAGAACATATTGCTAACAAAACGTTATAAAATTATACACAACAATGTTGTAACAATAACTGAACTGTGTGATTAGAATTAAGATTTCTATTAATTATAAATCATTATTTATTAACCTTTACATTGTTGCTTTTTTGAAAGGACAGGTAACCTAAAAATCGTAAATGATATAAAAACTTTTATTACTTACTTACTTCCTAATATAAAATAGATTCACTAGATTTTTTAAAAACGTATTGAAAACGTTATTCGGTCATAATTATTATACTAACTGTAGTATTTTTACTAACGTGCAACATGATAGCAACGCACGATAAAATGACATAAAAGCCAGTTTTTATTTATACATAACAGTAATAAGGCATCTAAACCGGCAATAAGTATTTTGCAATGTCATGTTTATGTACGGCAGGTTTATATGACAAGATAAATTGGCATGCCCGGACATGGGTAGGTACGTATTAGAAAGTCTAAAGTTAAAATGGCGAAGTTCAAAATGTCGAAAATTTGAAAGTCTAACGATTAAAATGTCGAAAGTTCAAAATGTCGAAAACGAATATGTCTAACGGTCAGATGGTCATAGTTAAAAAAGTCTAAGTTCAAATGAACAGAATTTAAAATGGCTAATACTCCAAATACATAAAATTTATAGAATTTACTTATGCCTTTCTTTCATTTAGGTACCTAATTAATTAGGTTAAATAATTGCGTGCTAGCCTCTGTGTCTCCGCCGCACATTACCGTAGCCGCGCCGCTCCCTGATTCGGTAGCCGGTGGCGGTGCCGGTCACTGATTCGGTAGCCAGCGAACAAAATCCACCAATTCAGTCTGATATAGATTTTTTTCTGACGCTTCGCCGGCCGCTGCCCCGGCACGTTCGCTTCGCTCGCTCAGCTCGCGCGCTGGGTTCATATCAACCTAACATGCTCGTCACTACGCTTTTCGCACCTATCTCGTGACCTACGGTCTACGGTTTCTAAGTCCCAGTAGACTAGTTTAGACTCATTTCCGGCAGCTAGATTTGTTAGAAAGCATTTCAGGCGAAGCCCAAAGACACCTCCACAGCCTCAATTAACCTCAAAGAAGGCGACTTGTTTTAAGATCCAACCGAATTAAAATAAATCATTGTGAACTTAGACTTAATGACCATTGATATTTTAACTCGTCAAGGATTTGATACGTTTGATACTTTGAATTTTGCTATTTTAAAGTTATGCATTAAGATTTTCGACATTTTAAACCATTTTAATTTTCGACATTTTGAACTTCGCCATTTTAACGTTAGACATTCTAACTTTAGACTTTCTGATACGCACCTCCGGACATACATCGTGTATAAAAAAACCCTGTCAGATCCAGGTGCTAGTGTTGCTGAAACTGAACAACATTCTGCATGGAACATAGGTCGAAAAACGAAAAAAAAATGTCATACTCCCATACAAAATGTATTGGTCAGCTGACCAACTTACTATGGAATGGCGCAAAAAAAATCGTTGTTCAGTTTTAGCAACACTCACCTGTTTCGGGATCTGACAGGGTTTTTTGATACAGGATGTATAGGTGTACTCATTTTTGGTGTGTCCAATACATTTTGAAATCTTGCCTCCAAGTTGCAAAACAATCGGAATTAAATGAAGTCTACTCAGTGCAATTTTCAATATTTTCCCAAGTTGCTCTATGTATTTTATCATACGAAAAATATTTGAAGTTGCTCTAAGTGTAATACTCCAGTTGCCATTCATCCAGTAAGGTACCTACTTTTCGCTTGGTTGCTCTAAATGGAATACATCGATCTCATTAGCTTCTTTATAGTCAGAAGGATATCATAAAAAAGGTACAAGCTATGCCGACCAATAATATATGACCGAGCGAGCGCGAAGCCCGAGTGAAGCGTCTCTGTTTCAGCTTGGGCAAAAATGCTTTCGTATTTTCTGGCTGTCCGTCTGTTCTCCTCTACAAGCCGCATTTCTCAACCGATTCTCGTAAAATTTTGTGATCAGGTTCGAAAAATATCTTATTTAACCTATAATTTTTTGTCCATTCAGTTTTTAAATTTTTTTTAAAATCAAAAATATTTCAGCCATTTCTAAAAATGTTTCAAATTGTCACAAACGTACGATCTACTGTTCACAGAGCCAGTAGTTAATACAATGTAGAGGGAAGAACAACAAAAATAACCTTTCATGTCATTCAATCACTACAGACACTGTCAGTCTAGATAAACTATTATCTTAGCTCTTGGGTCTGACAATAGTCTATATTACATTACAAAGTAATTTGTTTAACAATTAGTATAAGTAACAATATATAAGGTCCTTCTTAAATAGTGCACATAATTTTAAGGGGTCAATGCACTTATGCATACAAACAACTTTTACTATGGTACCAACATTGTAATCGCGAAAAAAAAATCAGCTGTTCCATAGAAAATTTAAAATCGAATAGATCAAAATGTATGGAACAGCTGATTTTTTTTTCGCGATTTCAATGTTGGTTCCATAGTAAAAGTTGTTTGTTGCATGAGTACATTGACCCCTTAAAATTATGTGCACTATTTAAGAAGGTCCCAGGGCCGTTTTTGGTTATAAGTGCACAAAATGAAAAGGCGTTTCAATAATATTGGAATCTCTTACTTAAAACCAATCACTTAATATCTGCTTTGTATGAAGAAATGTAAAGAAATAACGTAGGTATTAAGGTGGTTATATCACCGAAAGTGGCGCCCTCAGAGGTTATTATTATTAAATAAGTTGTTAATAGAAATCCTTACTAATTTTATAAATGCGAAAGTCCGTTTGTTTGTTTGTTTGTTACGCCTTCACGTCCTAACTACTGAACCGATCATCATGAAATTTCGCATACACGTTGTCAGGGGTACAGAGAAGGACATAGGGTATCTTTCATCCCGAAAAAATGTATAGTTCCCGAGGGATAGCAAAAAAAACCTTTCCACGCAGACGAAGTCGCGGGCGGCCGCTAGTTATTTAAATAAAACTTTACGTGAAATTTTTAGGTCATGGTCTTGTGTTTTAGAAGGTCTATAATTGTAGTCATTTGTAGAAGTAGAGATAGCAAATGTTTCAAAAACTGCCACTTTTAGCAGCTTTCTTACTTCTATCAGTGACTACGAGGAAATGAAATGGTACCTACCGTTTAAATATACTAGACTATGGGCCCTAAAAAATCCACGATACATTTTGTTAAAATTGTGTATTACAATTACAATATTAAATAAAATTCACCGCGGCGTCTTTTTTGGTCAGACGTAAGAAAATATTTTTTCACCTTTTTTCATAATGTTGACATTATGAAAAAAGGTGAAATACCTATTCCAAAACAATTATGTTTACAGTTTGCTCTGGCTTGCCTCACACTATGATATTTTACGACCGGCATTATCAAAATCCAGTGACATTACAATGTTTTTAAACGAGAACACACTTGTTTGTCTGGCATAAATTACTCTTATTACGTATAGTCTGCCACAAAAGTGTTTCATTTAAGGGTCCATTATAGGAAGACATGGTTTGCGGGGTCATCCTTCCTTACTTCCTTTCCTTACTAATATTCCTTATTCCTTACTATACTATATACAATACTATATACTATATAATATTATAAATGCGAAAGTCCGTTTGTTTGTTTGTTTATTTGTTTATTACGCCTTCACGTCTAAACTACTCAACCGATCATCATGAAATTTTTCATATATGTTGTCAGGGGTACAGAAAAGGACATAGGGTGCCTTTCATCTAGAAAAAATAACAGTTCCCGAGAGATAGCAAAAAAAACTGTCCACGCAGACGAAGTCGCGGGCGTTTGCTCTTGATTGCAAAAACATGCTTGAGATTGGAAAAGGTAGACTTCTCTTTGAAAAAAAAATCAAATTTAAAAAAGTCATAATTCATGGATTTTCTAGGCGAAAGTATGAGGTTGCATGTGTATAATATTTCATCGAATCCATACAAAATTAAAGTCACAAGCCCAAAATTGTAGTATTATCATTACTTTGTTTGAAAAGTGATCTACTTTCACTCGAAACACTTTTCTTATCGCCTGGCCCTTCATCTCTAAGCAAACAATGCTTAGTATAGTTTGTTTTTTCAAGACAAAATTTGTGTTAGTTTCTATTTGCTCTTTTTCTAGTTTACTCGTTGCTAAATGTCATTTTTTTATTGTGCAATCACTGATAATGGATGTTATGATGAAATGTTGGGATGGATGAATGTCTGATTTCGAAATTAGTGTAAGTACAATAATGTTTTATGAAAAGGAAAATAGGTTCTTTTTTAGGGTTCCGTACCCAAAGGGTAAAAACGGGATTCTATTACTAAGACTTCGCTGTCCGTCTCTCTGTCTGTCTTTGCCGCTATAACAACAAATACTAAAAATAGCATAAAATAAATATTTAATGGGGGTTCCCATACAACAAACGTGATTTTTTTTGCCGTTTTTTGCTCGATATTAATAACGACAACAGGTAGACAGTTGAAATTTTCACAGATGATGTTTTTTTTGTTGCCGCTATAACAACAAATACTAAAAACAGAATAAAATTATTATTTAAGAGGGGCTCCCATACAACAAACGTGATTTTTTTGCCGTTTTATGGTACGGAACCTTTCGTGCGCGAGTCCAACTCGCACTTGGCCGGTTTTATAATTTGCAGTTAATATTGCTTTTAAAATGAACTCGCCCAAAACTATCTTACAAAACAAGATATTGTTATGATAAAAATATAGCTACGTATGAATATTTGTGTAAAACCCAAAAAATTAATTTAACATCATAACATTTAAAGTGCTGTTAAAATATTATTATGAAAAGAAAATTACCTACCATGTTTCGGTTGTTGCCACCTAAAGTATTTATTTAATATGGAATTTTGTCTGGAAAATGTCTGCGCAATTTTCGCTCACATAACAATAAAGAAACTTTAATAAATTAATATAATTTATTTAACATGTTTTCCAACAATGCATTTTTTATTTGTTTCCGTTAAATTTATGATGTTATTTTAGGCGCACAGGTGGCATAGGGTCACCTTAACACGCTGTTAAAGCAAATAAATTAATTTTTAATTGTGACCTGAACCAGATATGTTATGTAACCGTTAAAATACAGGATGGCTTGTAAAGCTTAACATTATTTACGTGAGAGAATAAGGGTCAGTTGAGACGATAATACGAAACCAATGCGAAGATATTCATATTTTTTTTGCTTTAGATTTTTGTAATATGGTCTTATCCTTACTATCCTATTATAGGGTTCCGTAGCCTAATGGCAAAAAACGGAACCCTTATAGTTTCGTCATGTCTGCCATACATGGAACTGAAACTGAAAAAAAATATGTCATCTAACCAATACGTGCGGAGTGTTTATAGATAGGTCTTTAAAAATGACACTGAGGTTCTTAAAACTATTTTTTCTTAAAGTCAACCGTTTGAACGATATACACCGCCAAAGTGGTAAAATGTGTCCCCCCCCCCCCCGCCCTTTAACTTTCGAAATAAGAGAGAGTAAAAAATCTAAAAAAAATCTAGATATTAATAAACACTTTCAACGAAAATTGGTTTGAACGAGATATAGTAATTAGTTTTTGAGATATAGCACATTTTCCAAAACCGCAAATATAACTTTGTCATTCATACCAACACTGTGAAAAACAAAGTTATTTTTGCAGACGAAAAATGATAGGTGGTATTAAATATGGTATGGTATAAGGTAACTACGGAACCCCGGCGCGTGGCCCGACACGCACTTGGCCGGTTTTTGTTTGTTTGTTACGCCTTCATCAACATCAACTACTAACTGAACCGAATACCAAGAAATATTATAAACACATTGCCAGGTGTACAGAAACATACAGAAACAGGAGTACGAAAAATAGTATTGTTCCCGGGGATATCAAAAACTTTCCACGCAGCAAAGTCGCGGGCGGCCGCTAGTTTTCAATGAAGCCAGAACATTGCTCGGACATTTTTCTTTTCTGTCTGAACTGACCCTAAGAGTTTCATCGGTCCATTTTGAAGGTGGGATATAGACAATCTGGTGAAGGTCGCGGGAAGCCGCTGGATGCGGGCAGCGCGGGACCGATCGTCGTGGAGATTCTTGAGGATGCATATGCTCAGCAGTTGGTGTCCGATCCTATGTTTGACAAAGAAGAAAATGTTGGCGATCCTTAGTGCCTCTCGCATATGCCCCAGCAGTAGGTGTTAAAAAAACTGAAAGGAATCGTAATGAAAACTCAATTCAATGAGAAAAACAAAAATGTACTTCCTTCCTACTAATATTATAAATGAGAATGTTTGGATCTTTGTTTGTGATGTTTGGATAATGTTTGTTACTCAATTACACAAAAAATTGCGTGACAGTTGGCACAGAGATAGTTTCCTAAAGATTTTTTGACTATACACGCAGACGAAGTCATGGGCGGAAGCTAGTGTAACATGTGACGAATCGCGAAAGGGACTTACATCGCACAAAAGATATAACTAGCAACATACGATAATAAAAATGGCTGATGGTTATTATAATTGTGATAGAGAAACAAGCAAACTTTTATTTTTGGAAGTCCTAATCTACATTTCGCTAAGGCCGACCAGTCGACCACCCATCTGGAGTGTGACGTAATTCGCGTCGCTTATCGCCGCGACAGGTCGCTTAAGCCCGGTTTAGCTGGAGACAAGATGTTTTCCCAGCCGCACACGATGTTTGCGCCGAAGCTTTCAGCTTTAACAGGCCTTAGTTAGCCTGTTTAAATTTCGAATTTGAGACGGTCAGTACATTTATGTAGCACAAAAAAACTTTCGAGTGCGAATCGAATTCGTGTTGAACGCACATCGTCCCTCGCATGACTAACTGTCGTAATTGCCCCCCTACTCAAATGGCAACTTTTCTATTCGTTCGCTAACTTAAAGCTTAAAAATAAGCAATTAAACGATCAAGTCACACGTCGCAAGTTTATGTAAATCACAGACATTGTTGTATTGTATGGAATTGAGAAGCCTACGACACGTAATTTTGGAGCTTATGGCTTATTTTTAAGTTAGCGAACGAATAGAAAAGTGGCCATTTGAGTAGCCCTCCTGACATATTTGTCAAAGCTGACTTGGATATATGAACTTATTTTAAAACTTGTTTTCAAACGTATTCCACCAATCGTCGTATCTCTATCTATCGCCGTACGATTGGTGGAATACGTTTGAAAATCAATTTTAAAATAAGTTCATATACCTATCCAAGTCAGCTTTAATAAAATCTCAGTTGGGTACGACAGTCATGCGAGGGACGACATCACATATTATCCCCACATAATATTATAAATGTGATAGCGTAAAACCTGGATTAAAATACTTTATCCCGAAGTTCCCAAAATTAAAATCACAAAGTCAAAGATAGGAATGTTTCGAACGTCTTCGTAATTTAAGTTAATATAATAGATATGAGATTTCTGATTAGCTATTGGGAGGATGCGAAGGTATAATAATCGATCGCAGCGCTCATGGTGGCAAAAAGTAGAAATAAAGAAGGCTCTGTAATCTGCTTGAAAATAATATTTAATTTATTACTAGCGATACAGGAATAATTATATATGTTTATTATCACTTAGTAAAATTATTAAAGTAGCTTTATCCTCTTGTTTTACAAAATCTACAACTAAAAAAGAAGTAAAAAAACCCTGATTTAACCAAAATAAAACACTCTTTTTGAATAGATCTTACTTGCCATATTTAATTTAAATGACCAAAAATGATTTCACAACACTTTGTCCACCCAAATCATAGTAATTTTGAAATTTACATTAATAATACAATATGTATAGTATTTTTTAACATTTTGTCACAATGCCGCCATTACATATCAAAACATCAAAACGGTCAGGTCAGAGCCAACAAAGTTGCAACATGCTAGGTGGCGCTAAAAGCGTGCACGGAGCCGGTTTAAATGTATTTTGCATGCCCAAAAGTGGGTGAATGCATCATGTGCAATATCTTTTTAGAATTAAGAACTCCATCTATACCTACCACATTCTGGCATAATAAAAATGTTTATGTTTTTATGTTTATACGTGGACGAAGTCGAGGACGGAAGCTAGTGTCAAATATTTGTGAGCGCGGCGCCAAAATCCAAAAAAGTAACTAATATTTCCAATCCATTCCTAAAAAAATGTATGCTGAAAATAAATAATAATTAGGTACTTACTTATTATAAAAAAAACCGGTCAAGAGCGAGTCGGACTCGCGCACCGAGGGTTCCATACAATCATACGTACAATATATTTGGATATGTTACTTTAGTACAGTTTTTAAAAAAGTAGGATAAACGGCAGACAGGTGGAAGGGCGAACAGGCGGACAGTTAATTTACAAATCTTAACCACAGCTGCTTATGGTGACTGAAAAACGTTTCAGCCACTCCACATTGCAAACTGTTTGTTGCAAACTAAGTAGGAACTTATTCTTCGTTCATTCCTACGGCAAATTAATTATATTAGAACCAGCCACCAATTATTATAGGTTGCGCCATCTCTTGACCGATAGTGGAACTATTTTTTTTTTCTTAGGTCAGCATTCTTAGGACAGCGCCATCTGTTGACTGGTAGTGAAACTAAAGAATTATTGTTTGTTTTTTGAATTTCTAAATAAGTGTGTTATATTGAGACATCGTTTTATTTTTCCTGTAATCTTTACATATACTACTATCACATGGAATTATTTCAGATTTTTCTCTTTGCAAACTTCGGAGATAAGGGGGGGGGGGGGAACGGTTTACATTTTTCATCATAAGTCGAAAACTAAGAAAAAAGAAAAAAATGATATAAAATGTGCAAACAGCGCTCTTTCATATGATACCCCACATGCCATAGTCACCTCACTTAAAATTTTTAAGACCCCCTTTCAGTCCCTGTTGTAAAACAATATTATTTTTTTTATTTGCAAAATAGTTGGGCAAATGTCATCTTAAACTATTCCAAATTTCAAGTTGATACCATTAGTAGTTCTCGAGATATCCAGCTGTGACAGACAGACAGACAGACTGAGTCACACCATAAGGGTTCCTTTTTTACCATTTTGGTACGGAACCCTAAAATACAGCAATTTGACATTAACGCGATACGTACGTATTTACGAATTCGATGTTTTTAGTGCTAAGGATACACAAGATAGTGCTAAGAGTACACAAGACCCTATACGTTGAATTATGAATTTGGTTGTTGAATAAGTAAGTACTTAAGAAATTCTAAAAAATATTGTATTTCAGTGAATGCTAATGTATATTTTTTTTTATTGAATCAGGCGTCACTTCATCACTTGGCGGAAGTCCCAAACCGTATGTAAACCGACACCATTCGGTGTTGGTTTACGCACGATCTAACTCCTGAGGATGCTCCGGGTTGGGGCGAAACACGTGTAGAGTAGCCCAATTGGTGAAGGTGCAAGGTGTGTTGCTGTCTTGCTAAATGCAGGTTTGTGCACTGATATTTTGTTGTGTGCATGTGCATATTTTTGCGGGCGGGCGGGCGGGCGGGCGGTGCATCTTGCATAATAATATATTGTTTGCGGGAGTAAGCTACATACGAGGGTGGTTTGATAAGTCCGTGACTTTGTGAAGAAGAAAAAATTTTTTTGAGAATATTTTGTTTTATTTTTCTACATAATCTCCTTTCAGCTCTATACACTTCAACTAACGATGTTTCAGTTTATTCTCCGTCTGCTTAATGGTTTTACCACGTAAAAAGTAGTGTTTTATCAATACGCGAAATTCGTTTTTCTTCATTATAAAAGAATATCCCGACCTCACTTGCATAAATGCTTCCAATTTTTTTACTTTCGCGCCAATTTCAAAAATGGAACAGCATAAGCTCAGCAATGAGTTCTAAATTAAGACAGGAAAATTGAATTATGAAAAAAATTGTATTCAACCTTAAAGTCACGGACTTATCAAACTGCCCTCGTATATTTCTTTTTAGGGTTTCGTACCCAAAGGGTAAAAACGGGACCCTATTACTAAGACTCCGCTGTCCGTCTGTCTGTCTGTCTGTCACCAGGCTGTATCTCATGAACCGTGATGGCTAGAAAGTTGAAATTTTCACAGATGAAGTATTTCTGTTGCCGCTATAACAACAAATACTAAAATCAGAATAAAATTATTATTTAAGGGGGGCTCCCATACAACAAACGTGATTTTTTGCCGTTTTTTGGTACGGAACCCTTAGTGCGCGAGTCCGACTCGCACTTGGCCGGTTTTTTCAAAATGCTAATGTATAACTAACTGTAAGTGCATAATGTTGAAATGCTGAAAATATTCCAGTGGATATTGTTCCATGGAACTACTGATACTTTTTATTCTCACTAGTTCCATTGGCAATAGAAATAGTGAGAACGAATACTGAGAATAAAAAGTATAAAAGTATCAGTAGTTCCATGGAACTATATCCACTGGAACTAGTGAGAATGAGTGCGAAAATATTGTCTTGATACGAGTATTTACGTAATTATTTAATTATTACCTACTATGATTTAAACCACAGAACAAAGAAAAAAAATATGTTCTGTGATTCAAACTATTTTTCAGTAGGTACCTAGTTACTAGTTACTGAAAGATAGTTTATTGTTTTGACAAAAAGTTTAAAGTATTCAGTAGGTTTGTATATTTCAAGCTTTTGAAATGATTCATGAAACAGAAAAATATATTATTAAGTTGTAGATTTTGCATTTACAATGCTATTTTAATATTTATTTGCTCGCACAAGCTCGTCGTACCTGAAAAACCATGTAGGCAAAGTCCGGTCAAAATAGTCATTTCAATTCACAAAAATATATCGAAATTATTGACAACAGTATCGTTTTAAATAAATAACTAATAAACTTTTTCTTATTTTGGAAAACTGAAAATCACAAAACAGTTATTCTTTAGTGTTCCGTACCAAAATAGTAAAAAAGGAACCCTTATGGTGTGACTCGGTCTGTCTGTCTGTCACAGCTGGATATCTCGAGAACTATTCTGTCTGTCTGTCTGTCACAGCTGGATATCTCGAGAACTACTAATGGTATCAACTTGAAATTTGGAATAGTTTAAGATGCCATTTGCCCAACTATTTTGCAAATAAGAAAGAAATAAAAAAATATTTTTTTACAACAGGGACTGAAAAGGGGTCTTAAAATTTTGAAGTGAGGTGACTAGGGCATGTGGGTTATCATATGAAAGAGCGCTGTTTGCACATTTTAAATCATTTTTTTCATTTTTCTTAGGCCGCATAGTTTTCGACTTATGATGAAAAATGTAAAAAAAAATACCGTTCCCCCCCTTATCTCCGAAATTTGCAAAGATAAAAATCTGAAATAATTCTATGTGATAGATGTTTATGTAAAGATTACAGAAAAAATAAAACAATGTCTCAATATAACACACTTTTTTAGAAATTCAAAAAACAAACAAAAATTCCTTAGTTTCACTACCAGTCAGATGGCGCTGTCCTAAGAATGCTAACCTAAGAAAAAAAATAGTTCCACTATCGTTCAAGAGATGGCGCAACTTAATACTACAATAATAAAAGTGTGGTAGTAAAAATGGTGGCTGGTTCTTATATAATTACTTACTATTTGCCGTACGAATAAACGAAGAATAAGTTCCTACTTAATAATATAAACAGTTTTCTATGTGGTGTGGCTGAAACGTTTTTCAGTCACCATAAGCAGCTGTGGTTAAGATTTGTAAATTAACTGTCCGCCTGTTCGCCCTTCCACCTGTCTGCCGTTTATCCTATTTTTTTAAAGACTGTGCTAAAGTAACATATCCAAATATATTTATGATTGTACGGAACCCTCGGTGCGCGAGTCCGACTCGCTCTTGACCGGTTTTTTTTATTTTATTATAGTTTGGCAAAGCTTTGAAAAAGCTACAAAATTTGAGGTCAATTTACATTTCTTTTTTCTATTGAGAAAAGTTTAAGCTATCATGTTTTTGTCTATCACATAAAGAGTACCTACTCGCTGTATTATATTTTTGGGACCGAGAAATCAAGTAATACTACCGTGTAAATTCGTTGTTCTAAAATATGTATTTGACGCTGTACGGCCCCTTAACAAAATACTAAAAGTCTCCAAGGACCTGCTAAAAAGATGTTGAAAGTCAAAGGTGAAAAAAAATCAATTATTCTGAATAACATACTTAACTTCCAGCACTCAGACTTGAAGGAAAGTGAGAAAGCTTTAACGTACACCTTGAGTACCACTAGCATGTACTACATCTAATCGAGAAAAATAAACGCGCGTAAAGTCCTCAATAGAGTAATTATCTATGGAAAATCTCATTTTGCTTACGATGGCGGTAGATGACGCTGTACAAATTTCCAATTTAAATATTACTCTATCGAATATTTTTATCTGTACTATTTTTTTTCGATAGCTGTTCGTGCTAAGAGTACTGGGGGCCTATTACGAAAATAACGTACGCAATTGCGTTACGTAGTCACTTGGCCACGATTATCGTCCGCAGTTCGTTGGTTGTAGTCATAACAAACATTTTGAATTTGGCTATCGTAGTCCATAGACTACTAAACGAACGATGTCGGATACACTAGAGAGAAACTGTCAAACTCACGCAATCACTTCGCAATATCGCATACAAAAGTGATTTGTAATAGGAAACAATCAAAACGAAGCACGGACGCAGCTGCGTGTATCGCATTAAACTTTTCGTAATAGACCCCCTGAATATTGGCCGTCGACCCAAGCTAGCAGTTTATAATACTGAGCTAGCAGTAGCAGGTAGAAGATTTTTGTTTACCCTGTGTAGCTAGCAGCCCACAGAATCATATGCATAGTATGTTGGCTATTTGAGTAGCGACTTAAATCGCCAACATTCTATTAATTTGAACGCTACGCTTACAAAAATTAGTCCAGTAAAATTGTCGTCTGAAAGTACGAGGTACCTTGGTAGACCCAATAGTTTCAGAAATAAAGCTTTTCAAAATTTATATAACGTTTTCGAACTTCGTAATTTTTTACATAAGTCTGTGATATACATAAGTTTGCGACTTGTGATTTAATAGTCTATTGCTGTTTGGTTGCTATTTATAAGCTTTAATAGTAAGCGTAGCGTTCAAACTATATATAATGTTGTCTAAAATGCTGAGATCTCTGACTGACGGGCTACAACTCGTATAGGTATTATTTTCAATTGGCAACAATATTTTCTAACACCAAATTTGATACATATTTATTTATAAATCTTGGTATTAGCAAATATTAGTATTATTATATATTTATAGAATTTATTCCCAACAAATATTTTTGTCATCATATTAATCAAAACGGTCTCCAAGTTCGTATTATCAAATTAAGCAAATAGGTATTTTTAATATTGTTTTAATATTATTTGGTTCGACGTAGCCGTATAATTCAAGGTATGCATTTTGAGAAAGGGTAATTTTATAAACTAAACTTATCAGCTTTTCCTCATTAGTCATCCCGTAACCACGGATGGAAAGGTGCCGAAACGTCTAGTGTAGGAAATGAAGCGATCTTTTGTATAGAGACCCCAAAATTAAATCCTCAGTCGATGAAACTTTGCAGGGATGTAATATATTATGAACTAAAACCTATGTACAAATATCCAAAAACAAAAAAACGATTTGGATAATTTAAAATATATATTTCATTCACGATACTTTATCAATTTTTTGTAAAGTTTCGTCTACTGAGGATTTACTGTGAGGGTCTACTACCTTCCCTTCCTACATTGTCGGTCGGGAGGAAAATATTTTTGCGGCTTCTCTTAAAAACTCAACTTTTTCAATATTTAAAAATTCCAAAGGAAAAAATAAACTCAAGAAATATAGTTGTGAATTACTTTTTATATTTAACTGTAGGTAGGCCTTAAAAATAAGTTATTAGTTTACACAAAAATATACTACAATCAAAATTTGGATACATTCTTCGGCTCATTTTCATTTGACGGTACAAAATTTTAGCATTTTTTTTTACATGAAATCACTTGATATTTATTCTTCAGCTAAAATGTTGATGTCGTTTCCATAAGATTATTATCTACTCATAAATTATTGCGTACCTATTACGGCTACTTACTTACAACAATTTTATTTACAGTATTAAAATTACAAATTACTACTACTTTGTACATAAAATGACTAGACTTTTCTATATCGCTTCTTTTTAATAAAATTACATACCGACGGCCGACATCAATAAACTGAATTAGGACAAAAACAAAAAAGAACATTAAAGACCGTTATTTTAATAAAAAGGAGCGATTAATGGCAAAACATATTTGGCACATTGACTTTGTATGTAAAATTACTTTTTAATAATTACGGACGCGACATTTTAATTACAATATTTTAAAACAAAACAAAGCCACAATTAAAACATGCGTAAACAAAGTAGTTACTTACTTTCCATCAGTAATACAACAAACCGAATGTTATTTCTATCTTTACAATGGCTTGGTCAATATTAGTACTAACACTATTTAATATTTGGTTGAAGCTTTATACCCGTCGAGTTTATTTAATATTTATACAATTATTATTGAATCACTAGGACACTTAACACATCAGTCATTCGGCGAGGTCATGAAATGTCCGTCATGGCGATCAAAACGGGGAAGGACTTGACACGCACCCGCCTAGATACATTCATCTCCAGTCGTCTGGAGGCCCGTTGGCTTGATGAAGCGGGGAAAACGCACTTCTCCTCGGTTCTGATGCCACTGAGCTATCCTGAGAACCGATTATGGACTCGATTGAGAAGCCGTTACGAGAACGTTTGCTTCTCGGCTCAGTTGTTTCCGTTACTCGAGGCGGGAGTGGTACCGGCCGAAGAGCCGCGGGCGGTGGACGGGGCAACGACAATAATGGCGTCGGGGGTAAATAGCACGGCAGCGGCAACAAAGGAGCGTAAGCCTCCCTCGCCAGCATCGCCACAACTGCATGCGCGTGCTGCAGAGAAGGAGCTGGCCTCTTATACCTCTTCCGCCGCCTCAAGAAGCTCCCATTATCAAACATATCCTCAGCCAAAGGATCAAGCGTCCAGTAATTCCCCTTCCCTGGATTCCCCGGCTCCCTCGGTATTTTGATGAAGCAATCGTTTAAACTCAGATTATGCCTTATCGAATTCTGCCAAGCGGGGAACTTTTCTCTGTAATATGGGAACCTGGTCATGATGAACTCACAAATTCCACTTAGAGTCAATTTCTTATGTGGAGATTGTAATATCGCCATTGTGATTAACGCGATGTAGGAGTAAGGCGGCTTTATGAGCTGTGATGAGGACTTTTGCTTCGATTTTTTAGGTGAATTAGATTTGGTGTCACAAGGGCTGGAGGCTTCGAACCTGTCGGAGTCACTGGATGGAGGTGGAACGTCTGGGGTATCCTCGTCTACGGATACGTAAGTATCGTCTTGAGGATACTCTGTGGCTTCGTCGCGCAAGTAGTGAGGTAGGTAAAGCCGAGGCGGTGGCCTCAAGTCCAGGGGTAGGTCTCCTTCGATGATCATGTCGCGGTATTGGGCGAGATCACAATCTTCCATGCTGTACCGTCACATGTCAGAGGTGCGTTGTGGCGCGTGGCGCGGCGCGGACTGCGGCGGCACCCCAGCAGGCCCGAGGCTCTGGCCCTCAGACTCCGCCTTTAGGGGGAAGGGGGGCGCGTTTACGTTCCAGTAAACACAACAATTGTCGTTATTATTACTGCGGGTCGGAGCTTTGTGCATGAATTTCAGGCCGTCGACTAATAATTATTAGTCCGCTCGGTGCTTATCGATTCAACTTTGCCGCGGTATTTATTTTGGATGGGACTCTTTTATTTTACTTTTGTTGTTAATTTTGTTTCGACGTTTCTTTTTGCGAGTTTTTCGACACTTTTGTTTGTGTGAGATGTTTTTGGGCTTTAGGGAAAGTAACAGCTATAAAAAGTATCGTGGCATTTTATCCTTCGCTTTTAGCAATTTGTTACAAAGAAATATCCTTTATCTTTCTTAATTTTTTAACGGACTTCAAAAAAATAAGGAGGATCTTTTCTTAAATTGACTATCATAGTTTTTAAGACTCCGTAATCTCAAAAGTTGATTTTGGTAAACCACTGATTTTTTGAATCTGTTGATTTTCGTATGTTAATGCCAGGTAACCTACCTAAATAGTTTTCCTTACCCCTTCATAAACATAAAAATAAAATCCTTATCTCCAAAAAAAGCTCATGAATGCTAAACGAAAATGTAATAAAAGCCCAAATCCCGTAAAGGCAACTGTTTGTAGAGGCGTGTGCGACTCGTGATCCTTTATTACCAAACGAGGGTCTCGTAGTTATTGAAAAAATCTCATAAAGCGAATTCTAGCACTCCATTCAGGTAGACATCTTCAAATAAAACTCGCGTAAAAAATATCCGAAAGATATCCATTGACAATGCGAGCAGGACTCTAGAAAACCTTCGTATATGTTGCGTACCAAAACATTTACCCCTCGGGCGTCGAGGAAAAAGCTACATGTGCGACAAGGATGGAGTACAAAGCAAACAGAGAGGGAAAGCGTCGGAAACCAATGGGAAGAGAGGCGCCGTTGGGCGGAGTCACGTAAAGCTGACATGTCAGGGCGTGGCATTAGATCCTATTATTGTCTGGCAAGGCAAATAATATTTTGCACAATGTACACATTGGGAAAGGGGGGTTTAGCGTCCCCCGCTAATTTATTCCCAACTTCGGTTACGGTTGTTTTTCAGCTTTGCGAGCCTGTTATTTAAATTGGACGCTGGAGTTATTTGTATGTTTCCGTCTGTAGGCATTGTTAAAAGTAATGAAGGAATTTTCCGCGTTTGTTTGTTGTAGCTTGAATTTTGCGATTGTGTAACGGTTTTCCGTTGCGATTCGTATTTTAAAAACGTATTCCGACTCGTTTTTTTATTGGCAACTCTTGCGTTTAGCTCTGTGAAGTTTTTTGTTTGTTTTTTTATTTACTGATGAGGTGGATGTGGTTCTTCTTTTGAGTTTAGAATTAACTTTTTTGTTGTGCGTAGGAGCGTATCTAGTTTAGAAGAAAAACATTTTTATTATTAAAAACGTTGCTCTAACGTAAAAACTGACTAGGTATACGTACTGCATTTTCTTTGTTTTATTTAATAAAAAAAAGATATATTTCGAGCAAAGTAAGTATTGGTTATTGACCGAGCGAGCGTGAAGCGCGAGCGATCTCTGCTTCAGCTTTGAAATACTTTCGTAAGTACTGGCTGTCTGTTCTCCTCTACAAGTCACATCACTCAACCGATTCTCGTGAATTTTCATCGAGCCCGTTTTTAGAAGTTTTTCAATATGGTGGAGATATGTTAGAAAATCATATAGCATTTCTCAACCGATTCTCGGGAAATTTTGTAAGCAGGTTGGAAAATGAAGTAGTTTTTTTTTGCCAAGCCATTTTGAAATTTTTCAAAATGACGAAGATATGTTAAAAAAACATACTTCAGTCTGGCTTTCCAGCGCTGTCTGTTCTCCTCTACAGCTCGCATTTCTTAACCGATTCTTGTGAAATTTTGTGAGCTGGTTTGAAAATGATATCGATTTTTTTTTGTCTCGCCAGTTTTTTTATTTTTTTCAAAATGGTGGAGATATGTAAAAAAACAATATTTCAGTCCGGCTTTCCGGCGGTTTGTTCTCCTCTACAGGTCGCATTTCTCAACCTATTCTTGTGAAATTTTGTGAGCTGGTTCAATAATTATACCTATATAATTTTACTTGCCACTTTTTATCGCGAGGTCTACAGCTCACGGAGCCACTCAAATCGGTCCATTTCAAAAAAGAAACTAACTAGGTACCTAGGTATTATACTTAGGAGTGTTAAAATTTTCCCTTTTTCCATTCCGATCAACGAAAACGATCAACTAGTTGTGCCGATTAAGATTCAGTTTCCAGTTGATCGGTTTAGTTGACCGGAATGAAAAAAGGGGAAAATTTTATTTAAAAAATCGGATTGTATATATAATTATTTAAAAACTGACGTACCTATTTTACGTAAGTAAGTAGGTCAGGTACCTTTTTTAAACTTTAAAATACTGAGAGCATTCTGTCGGGACCAAATGGAGACGCAAGTTAGACTCCCGCCGGAAGTAAGTATTCTTTCTTTTTGGGTTCTTTTTTATTAGTAATAAATTAGAACAATAAAAAAAGCGATTTATTCATGTTTGAAATCAAATTCTTTTGCGCAGATGTGTGAAAAATTCAGCAAAAATTTTGAAATGGGATGAAATCAAAGAAAATTTTATTTTAACTAAGTGATGATATTTTTTCCAAAAATATAAAATAAAATATGTAGGGTAAAAATATAATTTTCTTTGATTATATTTCATTTTGTGTCATCTATGGTTAATACACAGTACACTTGCGAACAAAAATATGTAGTACAGAGGCCTATTTTCATATGAGGTAACTTTGAAGCTTTGGTTCTCCGCCCAGGATTAAACGGGGTGTGATTTGATGATGGCCATTCAAAGAATAAAAGGAGGAGGCCCAGTTCGCCAAAAAAACCCAATGGATTAGAAGAGTCGTTTAGCTAGGGTTCAAGTTAAAAAATAAGAAGCTAAAATTACATAAAAATTTGAAACATGTAACATTAAAAGTCCGTACGGTCTCTGGTGTAAACAATTCTTCTAACCCATTTGGGTTTCTTTAGCGATCTGGGCCCCCTTTATTTATTCTTTAATGGCCATCATCAAACCACACCCCGTTTAATCCTGGGCGGAGAACCAAAGCTTCAAAGTTACCTCGTTTCGTTTGTATGAAAATAGGCCTTAGTACTACTGGACTAAAGCTAGCCCTGGATATAGGTGGACAAATTGCAGAGCGACGAAATCCCTCTTGTAGTTTGCCATACTATCATTATTAAAAGATCCGGGCACCTCGCAGACTTTCTGTGGAACGAAATCTCTCTAGTTAGTTAGCCATGCCATATTATCATTATTACCAGATCCGGGCACCTGGCAGATTTTCAGTGGTGGGGGTGGGAGTGGTTGAGCAACAAAGTGGCTGAAAAGCGATTGAAGGTATACAATTTACAGAGCTCTGGATTTGGTGTGGTATAATAGCAAGCCAATCATGGATCTAAATCGAATATATAATTACCAGGAATTTTGACTGATAGAAAAGTAGTGCCAGGCGGCATCAAAATGCGCAAAAAAGTGGTAAAGTTTGATGTTATATTCGATTAACATAGATGATTGGCTTGCTATTATACCACATCAAATCCAGTGTTCTGTAAATTATAAGAATAACTTCAATCACTTTTCAGCCCCTTTGTTGCTCAACCACTCCCACCCCCACAATCTGGTAATAATAATAATAATAATAATAATAATAATAATAAAAAGTTTATTGTTCACTCCATTTACAAATTCATATTTGGCTTATAAACAGGCTCAGCAATATTTTTAAACTTAGGTTAACGTTGGCAGCTGTATTGGTATTAACTGTGTCACAGCTGCCTTAAAATAATGATAATATGGCATTACTAACTAACTAGAGAGATTTCGTCGCTCTGTAAATTATCCACCTATTTGCGGGGCCAGCTCTTAGTATATAATTATTTTTGCTCGCGAATGTATTATGCTATGTCGATACAATACGATAAAGTACTTACGATCTTCCACGATAAAAAATATATTCTTATATGTTTTTAATTGGCGTTTTAATACGTTCCTATTAAGGTATTGTAAATGCCTACTTACTTAGCAAAATATTTGCGTAAATTGTCATACTTTCTTACGAAGAAAAGCTGCACATCTGACACGCTAAACCAGGCAAAATCCGCGGGTAAACATTTCAGTTCGCAAGATAAGCTGCCCGTAGAAGATTAGCTCGTTTAGTTCCAGCTTATGTGGATAAACTTCTAGGAAAACGGCATCAGTAGAGGAAAATGTGGTAAGTCTATTTTTGCGAATTTTATCCTACTATCCTACTAATATTATAAATGTGAAAGTTTGGATGTTTGTTACTTAATCACGCAAAACAGCTGAACGTATTTGGATGTTTGGCACAAAGATGATTTATGGCCTTGATTAAATAAATAACATATGATACTTTTTATCCCTGTCAAAGGTTTCCTTGAGACTGTTCGAATATCAATGTGGACGAAGTCGCGGGTGGAAGCTGGTTAATAAATATTACGCACAGGCTATAAAAGATTCATTGAATGGATTATTTGCTAAGGGCTAGTTTTTAAACATTCACTTTTTACTTTCACTTTTTAACTTTCAGTAAGTTTAAAAATATCTCACAATATATTAAAAAATGTGAAATTTCTTTTCAAGGAAATCAATTAAGAAAAAATAGAAGGAACGAAGGAATTTTATACGAGCTAAGTCAAAACAAATATTTTTTCTGTGTATATGTAGGTATGTACCATGGGCAACAGCGTCGCTTAACCACTGCTAAGGTTAAAATCGCTTGCACGCCGCGCTCGCTGTCACATACGTTTAGTTCGTGCAGTTGCAAACTGGGGCCTATTGCATAACAAATTACAAGCTAATATTTTATTTGTAAATTTATATGGAAAATCACTTATATTATTAGCTTTTTTTTTTATCTTAAATGGGTTTGCTCTTGACCCCAGTCTAGCCCAAAAGCAAAGACAGGGCCTACGATGGAGCGAGCTTGCCCAGAAAGTGCTTATTCACTCTGGCCTTGAATAGAGTTAGGTTGTATGCGCTCGGAAACACAGACGCCGGCAGGGAATTCCATTCCATAGCTGTGCGCATTATAAACGATGTGGAGTAGCGCTTGGTACGCAGAAAAGGTATATCAACCAAGAACGGGTGATAGCCCGCAGTGCGTCTGGATGTCCGATAGTAGAAAGGAGAAGGTGGAATGAGCTCATGCAGCTCTTGAGCACACTCACCGAAGTACAATCTATAAAAGACCGATAGGCAAGCAACTTTTCGGCGGTGAGCCAAACTGTGAAGCTTAGCTGTTACCAGTTTTTCATCGCCTATTAATCTCTTGGCTCTGCGTTCCACCGAGTCCAGTGCAGCAAGTTGATATTTCGCTGAGCCGTCCCAAAGGTGGCAACAGTACTCCATGCAGGATCGGACTTGAGCTTTATAAAGGGTTAAAAGCTGCCCAGGCTTAAAGTACCGCTTGACTTTATTTAGGATGCTCAGCTTCTTAGCTGCAGTTTGAACTTTGGATTCGATGGAGGTGCCGAAGTTAAGGTCAGAAGATAACTCCATGCCAAGAAGCTGGAGAGTATCGGTTACTTGGATAGATGTACCTCGGAAAGTAGGAGTTAAGTTGAATGGACTCCTTTTTGCGGTGAACAGACACGCCTGCGTTTTAGAAGCGTTGAAACTGACGAGATTTTCATCACCCCATTGGGAGACGAGACTTAACTTCAGGTTCAATCGCTCGACCATGGCCTCTCTCAATATTTTTACCTCATCTCTACCGACTTTCGCGCTGGACAGATATCTCTCCATGACAGTACTGTCATCTGCGTACCCAACAATGCCCGATATTAGTAGGTCATTGATGTGTAGCAGGAAAAGCGTCGCAGAGAGCACCGACCCCTGAGGAACTCCGGCATCAATCGCCATGAGGTCAGAGGAGCAGCCGTCAATGACTACTCTGATCGACCGTTCACTCAAGAAGTCGGCTACCCAGCTACAAAAGCCAGCGGGGATTCCGTACGCTGGGAGCTTGCTCAGCAGACTTGCGTGCCAAACCCTGTCGAAAGCCTTTGAGATGTCAAGCGAAACAGCAAGTGCTTCGCCGTGTTTCTCAATGGCCTCGCCCCAGCAGTGCGTCATATACACAAGAAGATCCCCAGTTGATCGTCCCCGGCGAAAACCATATTGACGATCACTGAGGAGATCGTTATCCTCTAGGTAAGTGAGCAGCTTGCCGTTCAGTACTCTCTCCATAACTTTACACAGTATGGAAGTGATGGCGATTGGTCGGTAATTTGGCAGGGTCGGCACGACTACCTTTTTTAGGTACTGGTTGCACATTGGCAAGCTTCCAAGACTTTGGTACGGTTTTGGTCTGAAGGGAAAGGCGGTACAGACGCGTCAATACAGGAGACAACTCAGGCGCACAACACCTCAGCACTCTTGCTGGTATGCCATCAGGGCAGTGGCGTAACTATAGGGTGGCAGAGCGGGCAAAATGCCACGGGCCCCTGGCCCGAAAGGGCCCCCCGGCTCGAGAGGCCGTGACCACAAGAGGAACCATACCATTTTTTACAAAATTTAGCAAAATAAAACTGCCAATAGGGTTCATTATCCTTGCCAAACTGATACAAACGTAAAGCGGAAATAAGAATGCATGGGATGGGAAACAAAAGCTCTCTAATAAATACGTCTAAACAAAAAAGGACTAAGTTAGGTGCGGAACGTGCGGCTCTAAAAAGTTGAAACATGAAAGTGCACAGATGGTCGGTCAATGGTCAAATTCCTTTGTTAACATAATGGGTAGCTAAAATATTTTTTTCCAAATCTCTGTATCCAAAAAGGATCCATTTATTACGCAACAGTCATAGTAAGTTTGAAAACACTGAAAAACAAATGTAATTTTTTCAGGTGAAAAATGATAGCGGTATTAAAATATGGTATGGCATAATGTAACTACGGAACCCTACTGCGCGTGGCCCGACACGCACTTGGCCGGTTTTTATTATGGGCAAGAGTACAAGATTAGTGGACGAAACTGACAAAAAAATCGCGCTGCGCGGCTTTTTCTTGCAGTAAGTAGGCAAGGTTAGTAGATAAAACGGACTAACTATAAATCGTGTTGCGCGGCCGTTTTCTTTTTCTATAGACAGCCCAGACAAGATTAATGGATGAAACTAAAAAAAATCGCGCTGCGCGGCCGTTTGAAAGGCAAAATTTTATTTATTTCAGGCATTAGTGGACAAAACTGAATAAAAAACGAGATGCGCGGCCGTTTTCTCCCTCATAAATTAAAATTACCTATTTAAGTTTGTTTATTTATTTGACTAGGCAAATGAAAAATGCTATTTGCCTCCCGGGGTATGCCCATGGGTAATTTATTTGACTAGGTGCGAATGAGGTAAGCTAAATAATTGTTATTTTTCAGAATTATAAAAAAGCTACTTGCCATAATATCTCTATAAAAATCGTAAAGCCCGCCGGTAACGATCAATTGCGATTGACAATTTTTGCTCCAACAATGGCATTGACGGAGCAATTGACAATCGCAAATGATCGTTACCGGGGGCCTTAAGGAACTACACCTGAACTATGTTCTTTCAGATAAAAAAGAATTATTAAAATCGGTTAACAACTGGCGAAGTTATCGTAAAACATACATTAAAACTATTGATTTGAGAACCTCCTCCTTTTTTTGAAGTCGGTTAAAAACTACTACTAAGACGTCAATTTTTTTTACATGGGAAGGCCCACAGACCACTTAAGAGAGGGCCCCGATCGATGAATTTGCCACGGGCCTCAGATGGTATAGTTACGCCACTGCATCAGGGCCACTGGCCTTATGCACGTCTAGATTAAGTAGGACTCTACGGACCTCTTTATTATGTAATGTAATCTCCTGCATCGAAGAATTACAGCGAGGTAGGGTTGGTGGTTGAGTAGAGCCAGTATCCAGACGCGAATTGCTCGCAAACAGAGTGGCAAATAGATTCGCCTTCTCAACTGCAGAGTGAGCCAGCGTCCCATCGGGCTTCTGCATGGGAGGCAATGTGGGACGGCAGAAGTTAGACTCGACCGACTTCGACAAGGACCAGAACTGCTTACTACCCGGTGGATAGGATGCAAGTTTCGCCCCTATGCGGCAGACATGGTCAAATCTAGCTTTACGCAACACCCTTTTGCATGATTTTGCGGCTAAATTAAATGCTCTCTTTTTTGCCCGTAAAGCTTGTATTTTGTTATGCAATAGACCCCTGGTTAAGCGACGCTGTTGCCCATAGTACATACGAACAGCACGCAAAAACTAATGCATGAAATTGGATGCGGTTTTCACAACTTTGTATTGCAGAAAATCTAACTCAAAATATGGTGCATATAACATATTTCACCTTAATATGCCTATGCCACACATATAATTATTGGTAAAAAAATGTTCGATTTAAAAGCGCTTATTTTTCAAGTTTATTTGAATAATGGTGTGATTCTTTTGAATTTGACTTTGATACCTAAGTACGCGGATGAAGTCGCGGACAGTTCCGGATAAAAATAATAATACACCAACCACATTGACTTTCAGAATTTGCTATAACATACACCATTGGTTGATATCAGTAGATTTTTTTAAGTTAAATAAGATATTTGTATTACCGCGCGTTTCCAGTACTAGTCATTTGACAATGTTGTAAACATTGTTTCGAAACAGTGAGAACAAAACTCTGTCTAAAATGATTATAATTTAATGCAGTGGAAACGCACTGTGATAATAATAGGTACCTTTTCTTGTTAATACCCGTACCCATAAACTCGTAGAAATGGTGGAGTGCTAAATGATGGAGTGCTACGGTTTTTGCTACGATGCACTACGCCGTAGCATTCTTCATTAATTTAAACAATTAATTTAAAAAAGTAACAACAAATTCCCATTTTGGGTATCAAAAATACTGAATATAGCGTACTGAAATACTAAGTGGGCGATGGACTGACTGAGGGCGACTACAAATGTTGAAAATGGGTAACTTTAAAACAAAATACAATATTTGAAATACGGGCGATCAAATTACTATTTGGGCACACAAAATATTTAAAATTCTACATATATTTTATTTAAAAAAGGTGACTATTCTACTAATTGAGATGACAAAAATACCATGTTGGGCAGCTTCAATGAATTATATATTACCTACTTGGTATAATAGTTGCCCACTCATCATTGTCAGTGTTATACTCCGTCGCAGTACCACGAGGCCAAATAAGTGCAAATCCTACTTAAAATAAATGTACATTAATTGTTCGTAATTTGTACGCCATTAAAAAAATTGTACGTTACGTATTTTAGTCTCAAAAAAACGTCGGTGTGGTACTGCCAGGGAGTATGCTCTGCCGCAGTACCACTCGTTTTTCTCACGAACCAGAGACAGTTTGCATGGTTTTTTTGGGTGAAAAAAATGTACATTAATTGTACGTTCTAGTATAATACAAGAAAATAGCCAAGTGCGAGTCGAATTCGAGCTACAGGGCATTTACAGTTTTTCAAAAACACCTCGATCGTTATCATTATTGTGGGGAGATGGGAGAGGAAGAGATTTAAGTGTTTGACCTAGCTACCCTAGACGTAGGTAGGTATACCAATCATGCAAATACAAAAAGTACACTGCATTTAAATATTTTAATAACAACAACTTCACATAACAATATACATTAGAAGATGACATTGAATTTGTTGATTTAATTTTGATCTCGTCACTTTTTTTGCCATATCATCATAGCATTCCCATTTACCGTTTCTCTTGCAGTGCGCTCGATAATGACCAATGCCAGTACCACACGCATTGGGTAGATGGTGCATTTTTTAAGTTTTAGCTCGTTGACTAAAAAGCAGAAAATAAGTACTTGATAATTTACTGAAAAAATATTTTTATAAAAACACGTTTTTGAAACAGCTAAAAAGGAGGTATAAATCTGCCGTAAAGATTTATAATCCTTTACAGATTTAAACCTAAAAATGTGGGGCACATGCAAAAACCATACTTATTAATATTATAAATGCGAAAGTCCGTTTATTTGTTTGTTACGCCTTCATGTCATCATCATTAAATTTTATATACACGTTGTTAGAGGTACAGAGAAGGACGTAATAGGTTACCTTTCATTCCGAAAAAAAGTATTGTTCCCAAGGGATAGCAAAAAACTTTCCACGCAGACGAAGTCATTTTATAGGTTCATAAATCTTTACGCGAGAAATTATTTTATACTTTTTAGTACGTTTAAAACGTGTTTTGCTTAAAAATTTTTTTTCCATACATTTTGTATTTGTATTGTATAAGACGGTAAGGCTTATACAATTCGTGTAATTCCATCCAACAACTTTTCCTCCCCAACTTATTTTTTTGTTGACGATTTATCAAGTTGTATTTGGAAAATTGTAAATGCCCTGTAGCTCGAATTCGACTCCCACTTGGCCATTTTCTTGTACGATACTAGAACGTACAATTAATGTACATTTTTTTCAGCTAAAAAAAAACATGCAAACTGTCTCTGGTTCGTGAGAAAAACGAGTGGTACTGCGGCAGAGCATACTCCCTGGCAGTACCACATCGACGTTTTTTTTAGGCTAAAATACGTAACGTACAATTTTTTTAATGGCGTACAAATTACGAACAATTAATGTACATTTATTTTAAGTAGGATTTGCACTTATTTGGCGTCGTGGTACTGCGACGGAGTATAACACCATTGTCAGTCTGCTAACTTAAATTATTTGTCTCCCACATGTAGTCGCCCGTTTGACGTGTTGTTTGTAACCCACAGTTTGTCGCCCGTTTAGTTATTTTGTCGCCCAAAAAATTGCATTAACAGTAGCCTTTAATTATTTCCAGTCACTCCATTAATTAATTCCTTTTTTATTTTATATGTGTTTAGATTTTTACATTCACTATGCTATTATTACTAGCTTTTAGCACCTTTTGCACTTACTTAATTTCACAAGCTCAGCGACACGAAGTGGTGGCACGTGGTGGGTGGGGTGAATCTTTGCCTTCGAAGTCAGAGTACGCAATTTTGCCTGGTCTTGTACCAGTTCAGACCATATGAGTATAATTTAGCTTAAGCTTAGGTACGTCTGTACTATTTTTAACCGACTTCAAAAATTTATTATATCAACCAACGTGTCACGCGCGGCATCGTGTGAACTCGAAGAGCCTGTATAAACTTGGGGCGAGGCAAAAAGCTTCGGAAGTAGGTACGGACTTTTTTGAACTTTCGCTATCTAATTTCGCTGTATGTCTTATATCTATTTAAATCATGAGTTTCTCGAGAAAAGTTGTAGAAAGTACACACCTGCATTAATTACAAACGAAATTAGCGTTTTTCCAAACACAAAATGTAAAGAAATTTATAGGAATAATGAGGTATTTGTCTAATGTATTGTGTATTTTAGATACCTACTTATATCTATTCTATCCATATACTTATAAAATTCTTGGTCTGCAGGTACCGTTTGTTTTTGAAGTTTTTACATAATGGAGAAAAGTTCAAAAACAAATAGTTTGATAATCAAGGCTGTATATTTGCATTTCAACGAAATTCGTGTTTTTTCAATGAAGTTATCTAAAGAATGAAAGCATTATTATTGATGTAAACTTTAGTTTTAGGAAGCAAAATTCTTAAATTAGTGCCGTATCGAGAGAAAAACATAATAAATTGTCAGGTATTTTAAAACGAAGACAATCTGTTCAAGTGGAATTTCAAATTTGCTTGTCAGAGGTATTTTTCAAAAACGTTTCAGCTGTAATAAATAAGAATACGACTCATATTTATTTTTTCACTTATTGTTTTATTGTCAAGGAGTTATATAGTTTCCCTATAGAGAGAAAAATTTAAAAAATGCTTTTAATCACAGAGAAATAAAATATAAAATAATGCTCAAATTGGTACATTTTGACATGTTTTTTTACTGGTATTTACAGAATCTAAAGTAATTTTTAATTTTTCTTAGGAATAATGATGTATTTGTCTAATGTATTGCGTGTTTTGTATATACTTTTATCTATTTAATAATTTAATAGGAATTTTCAAAGTTCGCCCCTTAGAGTAAGACGCGCTTCGAAGCCGCGATGCTCTAAGGTTCGCCCTCATTACGGCTCGCGCAGAGTTGTTTTGATCATTTGTATTGAAAATTTAAAAATGGAACGTGATGCGAGTCTACAGCCTTAATATAAAACTGATAAATAGACAATTCTATTAACTAAACACACTAAACTTCAATAACAAATGGTACGTACCTGCAGACCAAGAATTGTACTATTAGTTATACTGTGCCAAGAATTTTTATACATAGAATAAAATAATCTCTTATATAAAAGTGAAGGGGTGACTGACAGACTATTGCCCAGCCCAAACCACTGAACCTAGAGACTTAAATATCGTACATAGATACGTTATACAGTGTAAACACCCACTAAGAAGGGATTTTTGGAAATTCCACCCCTAAAGGGTTGAAATAGGGGTACAAAGTTTGTATAAAAAAAAATTAAATAGACATTTCAACTTTAAACTTCGTAGGAGTACTTGTAAAAACAAATAAGCAAACACGTGTTATGTGATTTTCTGAAACATAACCCTTTAGGGGGTAAATGGGGTAAAAAAAGCTTAACATCGATATGGGTGTCGTTATCGAGGTTTTATGGGATTTTGATTGCGAAAATGGCATTTATTTTTAAGTGGTAGACATTATTCAACCCCTAAAGGGGTTAATGGGGTTCAATCTTTGTATGGAAAAAATATAAAATAGATATTACGACTTGAATTTTCGTAGGGGTACTTCTATAAACAAATGATCAAATATGTATTTCGTAAATTTCTGAAAATCAACCCCTTAAGGGGTAAATGGGGTAAAAATCCCAAACTCGATATGGATTTCGTTATTGAGGTTTATAGGATGTTGATTGCGAAAATGGCATTTATTTTTAAGTCCAACATAGTGGCTATGTTTCAACCCCTAAAGGGGTAAAATGTTGTTCATGTTTTGTATGAAAAAATAATATTAAATAAACATTTTGACGTGAAACTCCGTAGGGTTATTTTTAAAAACTAACAAATTTTAAAAGCAAACACGTATTTTGCGATTTTCCGATAATTAACCCCAAGGGGTAGATGGGGTAAATAAACCCATAGAATAGAATTGAATAGAAAATAATTTATTTGCATTTGATAACTGTACACTGGAGGTCTTTAAAATATCTGCCTATTCAACTATTAACAATAGCATGCAAACATTAAATTTAATTAAAATTAACAAGTGCCTAATTATACTTTTTTTTTCATAAATCGATATGGATGTCGTTATTGAGGTTTCATGGGATGTTGATTACGAAAACGGTATTTATTTTGAAGTCCAACACGGTGGCCATGATTCAACCCCTAAAGGAATGAAATTGAGCTTAATTTGTATGTATTTTTTTATTAAAAGACATTTCGACTTGAAACTTCATAAGAGTACTTTTGAAAACTAGGCAAAAATAAATACTTCGTGATTTTTTGAAAATTTTATGGATGTCGTTAAACGGTTTTATGGGATGTTAATTGCTAAAATGGCATTTATTGATTTTTTGAAAATTATATGGATGTCGTTAAACGGTTTTATGGGATGTTAATTGCTAAAATGGCATTTATTTTAGAGTACAACACGACACGGTGGACATTATTTAACAATTTTAGTACTGAAACGGGGGTTTAAATTTTTAATGGAAAAATAATACGGGAACAGGAATGAGAACGAGAACGGAAACGGGATAGTATAATATTATAAATGTGAGAGTTGTTTGTTCCTCAATCACTTAAAACCGGCTGAATGGATTTGGAATAGCACACGTAACTTTAGTTATAGCCTGTGGTAAAACATTTTTATCTCAGTCAAAGGTTCCATAGCGATTTTCAGAATCCACGTGGACGAAGTCGCGGGCAAAAGCTAGTGAATAATAAAATCTTGCTTTGCTGCAGACTAACCAAAATTATGAAATAAAGTTCTTACCAGACCCATGACCGAAAGTAGCGCCGCGGTAGTGATTAGTACTAAACGTCGCGGTGAATTGTAGTGACATCTATCGAGTTAGCATATATATTAGCATAGGTACCCATTTTATTTATAGGAAACGCTTATAGATGGCGTTTGCTTGCTTCATTTGAACCATCATTGTTTTTTGAACATGTATGTAGATGGCGCTTAACATGCTTTTTAAAGCAAACTTCAGTTAATACTTTGATTCTGATAAAATAAAAAAGATGGCACTGTAGATTGAATAAGAAAGATGTAGAAAAAGATAATTATTATTTGCAATTTTATTTATAATATTTTAGGTATTTTATTAATTTTAATATTTCGGGATCCTACAGTAATGCCTTATTTTTTTAAGGCAAAGGTTTTATTAAATTAGATGCCAAATATTCTAGTAGTATATGGTTTAAAAGGTAATATTTTTGAGGTTTTTTTAGCAGATTAGTGTGACGAATTTATTGTTCAGTCAGGCAGGCTCCCAGTTTTTACTAAACGCAGTGATTATTTAATCTTTTTGGTTTTTACAATAAATAACTGTGGGCAGGCAGGCTGGACGTTTTCTTGTTTTCGGTTCAACTTTTTAACGTGCGCGTCTATTCGAAGCAAACTTTGTAAACGCACCGGTTCAATCAAAACAGTCTGCGCGCGCATGCGCTCTGCGTTTGACGTGTGTGTCAAATATCTTTTGTTGACTTTATTTCGTAACGTTTCGAAGTCGCGATTTCTGTGAAAAGTGATTAAATTACCGATAAAAAAAATCGAAAAAGGGACTAAAAATGGAGCGAGAACGAAAAACTAATTCTCGTAATCATTCTATTGCTGTTAAGTTTGATCGTGAAACTCAGTTTATTTTGCGGAAAGTAATTACCGATGCGGCGATACTGTTTTGCAGTAAGTATTGTTTTTTTTACTTCTTTTTAATTAATAACATTCTATGATATTCCAATATACCTAACTGCTCTCTATGATAGACGCCGTACAAAACATTATAACTCATTTTTGTTCATCATGGTTAAGTTTATTAAACCTCCAAAATAAACAAGTAAAAAACGCAATCTCTCTCTTAAGATTTTTGAGTTTTTCATTTCACATTTCACTAGTGAGTACCTAAAATTATACTTTTATGCTTTCCATTATGCATTTAATTCTGTCTTTATCAGAATTGTAGATTGACACAATCATGTCATGATTTTTATGGGAGATACCTACTAAAGTAAAGAATACATTAACTAGAATATTTCATAACTCAGCTATTTGAGGGCTACTGAAAGGTACACTTGTGTGTGTATGCAGCTACAAGTTTAGTGTGTGATAAAAGAACAAGATTTGAACATTTATTCATAGGTAAGTAAGTAATCATTTTTAATGGTACCTTCATCATATGTTATTGGTATTTTATTAAGATTTGTTGACATTAATTAAAATAACATACCAGGCTAATCATGTAAGGACAGTGACAAACCCTGACATTCAACAGTAAATTATTATTAAATTTGATAAGTAGTTTGTTGTGGTTTGAAATTGACGGAGACTGATTGTTGTGGAGGGAGGCATGTACGAGTGTTTCGCAGGTTGTCTGGTTAACAATTGTCTGTATTCTAGAATTCATCTGGTTTCTTTTTAAAATTCGTCTGCCAGACAAACTGCAAATTTTTTTATTCATAATAGATTGTCTGCCAGAAGAAGCAGTGGGTGTTGTGCGGCTGATATGATGTATTGAATTTATCTTGGTTTGGTACCTACCTACTGTTATTTTAATAATCAATGTTCTTTTTGGTATTCGAATAAAACTTATGTTCTTAGAGAAATTGACACATGCTAAATCCGTAAAAATTAAATATTATGCTGGATAAAATCCCTTTGTGGCATAATGTACAATACGCAAAATGTACATCTGTTGCAAAATGTACAATACGCAAAATGAACATACGATACAATACACTGTAAAAGTATGTTGTTTTTTTATTTTTTATTCTGCTGTTCAGTTCAAATAAGATATAGTCAGATAGTCTACACAGTCAAAATGAAACATGCATAGGAAAATATAAAAATCTATATTCACAAGCATGACAAGCCGTGTATGTATTGTGTAGTGTGATTAATATCAGTATTTTTAACAAATAACTCATGTTATATTTTTTTAAATACTGATAACGATTGCAATATTTCATTTCTGCTAAATAGAATTGCAAACATATCTTTGATAAGATTGTAAAACATATCAGTCACTTTCACACTATGCGTCACGCTCAGTAAATAAAAAAAAAATTTCATGTCAGTGCGCTCAGTCATGAAAATTTAAGTAGGTACTTAATTGATTACAAAAATCATTATAGAATTGTTAATGTGTTATGTATGATTTTATTGCCACTTATGATTAACTTTGAAATGATGCAGGATGAAGTTTGGTAGTGTGAGGTCTTAAAAAATTTTACCAACCCACTAAGACCCTATTTCACAGACGTGACAAACTGTAAATTACAGTGACAATTTGATATAGGTACGTTGCGGTGTCTGTGAGTAGTTTAATCAGTATATTTTCTAAATTCAAATTAGCTGATGCCATGGACACCAAATTGCCATTGTCATTTGTCACATCTATGAAATAGGGGCTAAGATGTCATTAAAATAGAATCATTTAAATATAATTAGAAACATACAACTAAATAAATAATTAGTAACAGGTCAACCCAGATTTTGCTATATTAATGACATACCTACTGCATTTTTAAAATATTTCATGAAAAAAACAGGAATTACAGCAGTTTCATTTATAAAAGTTAACAAATTCATCAATTGGCCAAAAATTGGCCATCGCCAATTTTAGCAAAGATTATAATTTTTGTGGCCGGTTCTCATGATATTAAACACACAATATTAATATTATCGCGGACTTACAAAGTTTACACTTGCGCATTAGCGCATCGTGCAACACTGCGCCGGCGGGCGCAAGCCCGGCTCCTAAACGCACACAGTGGACGCATTGTCTCGCCGACTGACCTCGCTCACAACCGTTCGTATCTTTACTTGGAACTTTGACATTTTTTGTTTGGCAGTTCAGTTACTTTGCAGAGTACTTTTCAGTCGGTTTGCAAATGCAATATATGAGGAGCTCGATACTATAGATTAGCGCATTCGGCGGCAGTCACGCAACTATCCATTAGGTCGGTCATCGCAAAAAAAATATATCGTGCTCTGTGATAGATGGCATTTTATGTCGTTGGACCCGTCCGCTATTGCAATTGTTACCTACGGCTACCACCAACCACCAAAGGTACCGCATTAAAGAGCCTGCGACGTGTGTTATGCTTATGACATGACTATGGTCCATGCTCCTTCCTCATCCATCCAAAGACAAAAAATGGTGATGAAAATTATTGAAATTGTACGTTAATTTGTCTATCAAGAGTTACTCTTATAACCATATTCTTCCGTTTTATTTTTTTATTTACTTCTCAGATTAAACCTCTATCTATAAGTACTGCGAGTATTCTCATTTTGACCTTGGGGCCGACACATTTCAATGTAGTGCAGTCTGCAGACTGGCCGAAGGCTTAATGCTATGTGAAACAAGAGGGATCGCCTCTCTCACGAACAACGTGAAGCGTATTTAGTTTATTTCTAGACTTTTTGAACCAGTTAAATAGGTAGTCTTTTCAAAGAAAACTTGTTTAAAAAAAATGTGTAGTTTCTTTTACCAACTCGCAGATTTAAAATATTCATGCTAAAACAATTTTAGTTCAAAAAGTTGTTGATTGATTTTATTTTGTGAATAAACTAAACGTAAAGTACTAAACAATAAATAATTTGAATAAATAAACAAAATAGGTAAGTAATAACATTCATAAATTAAATTCATTGCAATTTACAAATCTTTCGTCGCTCAAGCGAGTGAATTAAAACATTTAAAGAATGAAATTTATTTTATGAAATAATTATAAGACGATAAGTTAGCAGCTTTGTTCCATAGATTTATAAAGAGGTACTTCCGCTACCTTGCAGTCTTTACGAATTTATTATGATTCTAGAAATTCTAGATGTTATAAATCAAACCACAGAATAGTACCTACTAGCATCAAACTTTATATTATTATATAACTACTTACTGGTACTAAACCAGTACCCCAACTAGTCCCTTCAATTCTGCAATGGGATTTAATATAATAGAATATAGGTACATAGATATAGCACATAGTAGGGTCGTATAAGTACAATGAACGCAGGATGTGAACTGTGGGTACAGCCAGCCGCCAAACAAAGTGGCAGGTAATTGCTACGCTGTCAAAACATCCGACGAGCGCTCGCGACCTGTCAGATTACCAGTATCCGTTAAGGAGGCTGGCTCCACGCAGGACCGTCGCCTGCGGGGCTTAAAAAATAAAACGTCACGCACATTTTACAGCCTTTATTAAAGGTGCCGCTCTGATGACCGCAATTCAGTTGCGAATGCAATTCAGCAGGTCGTTACACCCGTTTAATCTGTCTGGCTGCACCCACGAAATGTCATTGTATTCGTTTAACAATTGACCAAGTTTGACATCTCATTTGGACATCGTTTTATGCATGACATGATGTATGACGAAGCTTTTTAAAGATCTTTTTTTCTCTACTCTTTTTTTTTCCTAAACTCAGCAAATTCCAATATCTGTAAAGTACCTATTCCTAATTTTACTGGAGAGTAAGTATTAATTTTATAATTAAAGTCAAGACAAGAGGTTTATAGTTTTCAATTGAAATCATTCAATTTCATACCAACGATTGTACAGAAAGTGGAAAAATGAATCTACAACTAAGGACCTATGTGTGTTCCTGAATATTGAAATGGTATTTTTAACAGCTTAGTTTCCCAAGACACCAATCAGTCATTATCTCGAGAGTTGATTGCACTTTAGGCGCCGAGTATTCTGAACGTCTTAAGTGGCCACGTTGTTCTGAACACTCCCCTTATCTTTATGTCTGAAACATGTTGCGTTTACAACAATTAGCGGAAGGGGACGTCTCCATACAAGACAAGCCGTCGACAAAGATTATTTGTCAAAGAGACAGGTTACTTCCTCTAAATCCTTAGTATGAGTTGGAGATAATGCTGAAGGTGTGGGTTGGGTTGCCTTTGAACAAACGCAATTACATTGACATATTCTTGAATATTGCTGCATCATTGTTTTGGAAATACCGCACCGCTCTGTTTTGCTAAATATGTTAATTTGTTTCTGTTACGTCAAGTCAGCTTATTACTTTTTCAATGTATGTAATACGAGGTCTCCAGCTATTGTATGGTCACGAGCTATTAAAGCATTTTTATTGCAGTTATGTTAATAGGATGTGACCATTGTAAAAGCATTTCCAACTTGCATTCCAGAAAAAGTTTACTATTCTACAATGTTTATTTATAATCTATGTTCTCGAGTTAAGTTCAGTCGGCGCCTTTGAAATCCCACGTGTTTCTCAATATTTACCTCCATATCAGTGAACCATAAGTGTCGTTCTGATCCTCTGATAGTGCGTCAAATGTTGCGTAACGTGTATTTTTCATTGCAGTAAAAGTTTGAATGAAAAGGGAGATAACGACGGATGTGTCGTAACGTAACGTAACAGATAATCGTCCTGGATTTGGTAACCTCAACACTGACAAGTGCATAATGCTATGCTATATTTATTCTGTGATAAAGTGATAATGCACTGGGTTTACTTATAGAAGAAAACTGACAGTTTACAAGTCCAAATTTGTCGTCAAAGTCAAACTAAAGTAACAGTTAGCAATCTCAATATTCTCCAAAATCCAAATATGTTTTTCAATCAGAAACATCATATTCATAATATCAACCGTAAGCCCATTGCTGGGCACAGGCTTCTCGCAAGGATCAGAAATATGACTTAAAATTTAATTACCCATATGATTTTAAACTGATCGTTGTCTTGAAGAACCTTGGGGGTCCTACAGTAGACGATTTGAGTGCGTCTGATATGATACGATAAAGAAATCAAATACCTAAACTAAAAATAATACAGGAAAAAAAGAAAATAATCAACGATAGCACCAATAATGTAATTTATATTGACGGTGACAATGAAATAAGATTATGAAAGGTTAAAAGACAATCTAAATATTAATTAAGCTAGAATGAGTTTTCCAAGCTACTGCCTTTTCCATAAAACCTTTGTTTATCACGAGACACGTCCATCATAGGGTGAAGATTTTTTTTTCCCATAAAATGAAATTAGATCTCAGCTACCAACATCTTAGCAGGATTCCGATATCAAATTACGTTTATGTTTGACTTAATCGATTAGAAAATAATTCTGAAATGAAGATTGGACACAAATTGGTTCAAATATGTGAAATTAGAGCTTTTGCTGACACCCGTATTTTGTTGCTGGAAGCTGGAAGCCTGCATCACTAAGTTATGAACATTTTCTTGACGTAACTAAGTCGCATTCAGTATTGTGTAATTCAAGAAATAAAATGGTCAAAGACATTTTCACCAAATTGACTTTCTACTACATGTGTATCATATACGTGGCGAAGGGTTCAAACAAGCCAATTCCCATCGGCTTACCTTTTAGAAATCCCACCCCACGGATCCACTATGCAGATCATAACATTCTTATAGAGCGGCTTACCTTCGCCATCATCGTCACCCCTCGCCAATCAATAAATCTTATCCAACTAAATTTTTTAATTAATATTACTTAAAAAATAAAGTTGGATAAGAATTTAATAATACAAAGGTACAAATTCTAAAATACTTTAATTTAATATCAAGTTGCAAAATTGGATACACTTAATTTATATAGCATGGCATGGCGATATAATTTTACACGCTACGAGACCGAACAATGTTATCGCATGTGTAGTAGATAAGAAAGTTGTACTATAATTTTATAACTATAGGTACTCCATAAAAGTTTTTAGTGGTTTAATTAAATTCAACATTACTTATTCATGTAATAACAGAATATAAAATGAGAAGAGAATGTCTGCAACTATACTTACATACACAATACAATACTTACTTACACAATACAATAACAAAACTTTTCCGTTCTTTTCAATCTATTTTATAAGTACTTTTATTTAATATTTGTTCATATGGCATACACAACAGATGACAATAGCACACAATAACAGCCAGACATGTTTTGAACCAAACTGACACCCAAACACGTGTGCACACACAGAAATTCATGCGATGCGAAAACATTTAAATTATTACAATTATTATAAATAGGTACTTTAAAAGTTGCCTTAATTATTATTGATTAGTTTACATAATTGTTATGGGGAAAATTTGAATTAATTATTGCACTTATTATAGTGATCAATTGAAATAAGCCAATTATTTCTAGCTAGCATTTATGAGGTTTTAGGCAATGTGTGCGACATAACCTATGTCCTCATTTCTCCATACGTTAAAATAAACAAGCTTAATCGATTGCGATTTCATTATACAATTGGTAGTTGAGTATTTCGTGCATGTGCAAGCAAATATATGCAACTGCTTAGATGTAGGTCAATTACTGTTGAGCTATTCTGTAATAGTCCCAACTCAAATTTAACTCGCACTAGTGAAAGTGTAGAAGTAGATAGAACATGAATGGAATACCTCAAAGTTTTACGTTAAACTGTATTGTACTAAATAATCTGAACACCGCTACCGTTGTCATCAATTTCTGTATTAAGTGTTTCTCAGGTCGCCACTTCTATCATTCCATTCACAGTAGCCTCTGAACCTACCTTCTTCGGACACAGGCTTTCTCCAAAGTCTTCCACGATCTCCAATCTTCCATCGACACGTCTTTCTGGTGGACTACCTCTATCCTGCATAGTCCCAGTATCCTTTTGATCCACTTTTAGACGTTCAGCGAGCAATATGTCCTGCCGATCTTCATTTCCCGCATTGCACGATATCTACAATATAAAAGCGTCACTATTTCAGCTTTCGAGTTGCAAAACATTAACGGAATAACAACCAGTCTAGACCATTCATTGCAATCTGGGATCAGATTTCTGTGGTTTATAGACCATTGTCTTAAATAACTACTACACAATCATGAAACGAAATTGTTTTGTAAGTAAGTACATGTACTTTAGTTTTTGGGTAACCAACGCAAAAATCCATCTTGCTCGCCAATTGAGTTGATGACCGACCAAATCTCCCATTATAAAATAAAACTATACATGAATCGAAAAGCTGCAACGATAGGAAAATAATATATTTAACAGCAGCTATGGAAAATATTCCATGCTCTAGGTTGAAATGTATTATTATTATAAAATAAATGTAGCAAGTTAAGTTTCCCACTAGACATTTCATGTCTTTCTTTATGATTTCTTGTTATCTGAATATTACTTAAATAACTTACCATTATTAGTAGAAAATATTCATACTTGATTAATATGTCATTGTTCGAATAGAATTGTCACAGTTAGTGATAAAATTTACGATTCAGCACATAAACTAGAACCAAAACATAATAATGAGGTAGATAAGTAATTTATTTAGTCTATTTTGCCTTTAAGAATTAGAATTTCAAATCTAAAACATATTTGTAGCAACTGAAATTGCAAACTTTACTATGGCCGGTCAATAGAATGGATGATTAGATTTCTTACCATTTCTTCTGGTATGGTGTGTAGTATTGGATACGTTGTCAAACACAATATTTGCATTTATCTTTTAGTTCTTAATTAAAATGAAAGATGCTATTTTGGCCATCCAGATCGTAAATCCCTGGAACATTTCGTTTTCCACAATGACATTTTTACCTTTGAACGATTCCTTAAAAATAATGACTCGGCATTATCAGATGCGTCCTTAATAGTGGACTTTCTATGTAATTTTCCTGCATCCCACTGATTGTCCTCAATTGGATATGGCCGGAGATGTCAGAACATGCGCACGCACATAAACTAGCATCCTGCGTCGTGTGGGCGAATTCGCGTTTCAGTCGACCGCCAATAAAACGCAACCACTTACAAGTTATTGCGAATAACTCACGTCTTGATGCATTTCTCTGCAACACGACTGTTAAACTCTAACATCATTCTATCTGCATGTTACAAAGCATGAAACTTTGTAACATTACATTTATGTCTTCAATTCAGAATTTATGAGGCAATTTGAATACCAGTCAGATGTTTGGATATCACATAACATATGTTGAAATCAAGATTCTACAATGAATTTTTAATAAGATATATTGCAACCCTTATGTACGATTCAAACAGACCGGCCAGAGTCGGCCCGCACCGAAACGCATTTTACAAACTGTTGAAGGAAATGTAACTTTCAATATAGGTAGTTAAGTTCTATATTTCTTTGAAATTTACGCAGCTTGGAACTCGACCGGCTCCGTCGGCACGCGTCGGCATGCGTCCGCATCCGTGCGCATCCGTACGGATGCGTAGGCAGCCGCTCGGCTCCGTCCTCACGCGTCGAAGCCGACCGGCTCCGCATGTACGTCGCGGCAGCCGACCCACTTGTACTATCATATATACTTCGGGCGTATTCACTTATGAAGATTGGTAACTGGCGCTTTGTCAAATACACCTTTAATGCCCAACAACACAACGTGATTTATAATACATGTCACGCCATCTATTGAAATGTCATCATCATCAGTTCAGTGTGTCTCATTTTAGCAGCTGTTAGTCCGACGGTCCACCCTCTCGTTCGTACGTTCGTATGTCACTCGCAATACCATACCAATGCCATCCATATAGCTATGGTAAACCCTTTTTTTAAACTTAAAATTCCTATATCTTTTGTTGGAGTAAACTGATTGCGATTAAATAAAGACTAAATGTTACTCCAAATTACAATTTTTTTATGTAATAAATTTTTATGTTAACGTCAACACGATTGAGTATTTTTGACGTTATTAGCGTATAAGCATACAAAGAAACAGATAAACAGAAAGAAAATGTTAAAATTAGTGATGCGCCGAATGTAGGTTTAACCGAATACGAATGTTCGGCCGAATATTCGGTCCAAAATGTACCGAACCGAATATTCGGCCGAATCATTCGGTTCAATTCTGCGCAGTAAACAGGTTTTACACGTGTCGGGCGGGCGTTTGCCACAGCAACTCCTTCTCCAGCACGGCTCGCTCAGTCGATGTACCGCTCTTTTGGTTACAAATAATTGCAATTCAGAACTGCATACTTTGAAATTTATCATTACGTTGATGAAAGTCTTTGAAGATGAGGCATACATTGACATTTATTAAAAATAACATAATTTGATTATACATTTTAATACTAGTGGTGGTTTCTAAAGATAGCAGTTTTTATTGATTAAAAAAAATAGACATGTTTTTGAAATGCCTAAAAACAAGAGGGCTGTAGCCTGTACGTTTTAATTTTTTTGAATATCTATCAAAGATTTTGAAATATTTTCATTTTAGTGATTTCATACAAAACAAAAAAGTGCCAATATTTTTAAATCTACAATATTTAAAAAATCAAAACATACAGCCCTAGTTTTTAGGCATTTCAAAAACATACCGAAAATTCATTGCTGTAGGATTATATAATCTGTTGCTGTAGGTCATGGTTTGAGAGGGTGGGAAACGTTATAGCCGTTTGTATGGAGACCGTTTGCTAGAGAATCCTCTTAATCTTTTTTATTTTGTTAATAAATAATTGGTGTTATTGGTACAGTTTGAACATTCGGCAATTATTCGGCAAATCAACCGAATATTCGGCCGAATACGAACATGAAAAAATATGCCGAATACGAATATTCGGCCGAACATTCGGCGCATCTCTATTAAAAATGAATTCGATTTGTAATCATACCACTTTTTGCAAAATATTTCCTTTCTACAGACACAACTATTCTTCAGATTTATTATATGTATAGATATAGATTGTCATGGCAAAATCGTACAACTCTGTTACTTTTTTAAATTTGGCATTACAACACTTTAAAAAAGGTATCTAACCTTCAACAACCCAATTTCTCATTTTTCTTTTTTTTTCTTTTATTATATTATTTTATCTACAATTTTACTCGTATAATATTAAAATTACGTCAACGCGGGCAAGCAGACACTGACTAACAGACTGCAATGTGCTCCTTCTATAAGAACGTACTGACGAATGCGAACGCGTGCCGACGGATGCGGACGGATCCGTACGCATGCCGACGGTTGCGTTCGGCTGCCGACGCATCCGTACGCATCCGTTCCGATGCGGGCCGATTCCGGCCGGTCTGTTTGAATCGTACATTAAGGTACGATTATATTTAGTACTAGCGGCCCGCCCCGGCTTCGCACGGGTGCAATGTAGTTACTAAATGTAAAACTGTGCTAATGTGGTGTCAGTGTAAAGTTATTAGATTATACTACAGGATACATATACCTATACGACGTACGCAAGGGGTGTTATAATATAATTGACGTGTGTGTGTGTCTGTCTGTCTGAGGCAACTAACCTAGCTCCCAAACTTATGGATCGATTTTAATTAGGGTTTTATGCATAGTTTAAGAGAAGCGTATAGACGGCGGGAAGCGACTTTGTTTTATACTATGTATAGCTTTTGCCCGTGGCTCCGCCCGCGTGGCAGTCGGTAATCGTTGTAAGTCTTCCCTTGGAAACCAATGAGCGGGATGAAAAGAAGCCTGTGTTAAGTATTCCAGACTTAATCTATATCTGTGCCAAATTTCTCCTAAATCCGTTCACCCGTTCAGACGTGATTGAGTATGATATGATTGAGTAGGTACCTAACAGAACAACATCCAAACATCAAAACTTTCACATTTATATAATTTTATTATATAGGTAATAGCTGCACCCCGCGGTTTTACCCGCGCAGTCCAAACTCGCATCTCACTTCACTTCGCGTGAATTTGTTATTAGACATTTGTTTACTAAATGAGCTATTTTACTGATTGCAAAAAAATTAGGTAGCCTGCGTAGCAATCTAAAATCTTTTGTGATAAAAAAAATTTCTTATCATTATCTTATTTATGATTTAAAATTCCCGTGCAGTGAAGTGAGATTCGAAGTGGGGTTCGAGTTTGGTTATAGAATCGACGCCCTGTTAACGATTCTGCATTGGTTAGGTAGGTACTTAATAAAATTTATTAGCGGTAATTTAACAAAATAAGTATAATAATATTATGTTACATTTAGTACTTACCTTATAGTTAAAATTTCTAATATCTTTGCTTAATAGTTATCTTCTTTATAAATAAAAATCGATGTATGTGTATTTGTTTCCTTTGCACTCCTAAACCATTCATCCACATCCGATTATGATGAAACTTTGGTGAATGTTTGGTAAATTGTTTTGCTTACTACTGAAAAGGTTTCTGGCTAAAAAAACGTGACATTGCAACGCATGCCGGGCAAAGATTATGCCGGGTGCAACTAATGTTGTGCATTATTATCAGGCTCTCCATCGAAAGACTTCTCTAAATACCACTTTCCTTGTCACGTTATCTGATATTTGCCAGATGTTGCCGTTTTATTTGACTATTATTTCGTAAAGTAGTGTAAATAGGGATAAAATCTTATACAACATTATAAGAATCAAAGCTTGTCTTGAAAATCGGGAAAATTAGAGATTAAACGTCAGCCCGTGCAGTGACAACTGACATTTATTTTTCCTAATCATTCAAATGCACTAAGTAGTTTTGATTCCGATATCGAAGTCAACCACCCTAAAAATAGCTTTCTAACCCTTTTCAACCCTGTTAAGGGATACATTTCAAAAAAATACGAAACACGTGTTCAATTAATTTTGTAAAAGAATGTCTATGCCAAATTTCAAGTCAATCGGCCCAAGGAATCGCGTTCTCCCATACAAACTTTGCCACCCTGTTTCACTCTCTTAGGGATTGAATTTCGCAAAATCCCGTCTTAGTGAGCACCTACACCCTAAAAGGGACCCCCATGCAAAATTTGAGACTCCTAGCACTTGTAGTTTCTGAGATTTCGTGATGAGTCAGTGAGTGATTTACGCTTTTATATATATAGATTTACACGTCGATCTTATGAGAAAACTTCTCGTAATGAAGTAATTTTCTTAAGAATATGATTCTACTTTAAGCGCCTTTGAGCTCCCAAGTAACACGTTTGACATTAGTGGAGTGCTAAAAATAAAATAGTAAACAAATCGCCAAGTACCGCAATCAAACTTCACGACTCGTTTACACAATCCACCGAAACAACACTTTCCACATCTAGGTATGCCTATTGTTAAGCTATTTTGCTACTATCCACCTCACTGAATTGGCTTGAATATCGTCCTGTTATTCAGTTGCTAAGAGGAAACGGTGAAATTATTGCATCCGCATCTCTAATTGCGAACAATTGTTGCATCAGCCGGGAGTGGGCTGAATTGCATTTCACCGGTAAGAGTATACCTAGTAAATACCAATTGAGATTAACATTATCTGCTACTTTCATTTCAATTTTATGTTCGTTGATTAGTATTATCACTTCCTGTTCACGGTTACTTTGTCGCAGTAGTTAAATCTTTTCGATTCAATGACGCTCTTCCCTGTAATATTATGAATCTTTGAGTAACAATGCACCAAGCAGTGGTACACAGACATTAGATTTACAATATACTCAGGAGAAAATTCATTTTATTTTCTTTTATGATTTGTTTATTCAAATGTAAAGAAAAATGAGCGTCCAATATACAACTTCAAATTAGCCCTGGGATTTTTTTTATTAAATGAAATACTCGTTCGTGTTGCTAAACAATAATCGCGTGTGATGAATGCATTAAATAAACAAACGCAACAAAAAGGATCAATTGTCTTAATGAATCCCGAGGGTGTTAATCAAGATCAATAAATCAACATCAAACGCTATCTTCTCGTCTCTAATGAAATAAAACTCATAATCTCCCATCCCAGATGGATAATAATTAATGCCCATAAAAGATTTATGTATTCTTAATGCTACACCCACGCTTTGAAACCCGATGTTATCATTACAAAGCATCTCATCCCATTGAAATAAAACCTTATATCCAAGCAGCGGGTTGAACAATTATGCAGTGCAGATCTTTAAATTTGCGATGCCGCCTTCGTATGAGATATGGGTTTTAATCTGCAAATAAACGATCAAGCATAAATACACCTTGGCAATTCTTCATTGCTGTCTGGGGAGCGGAATTAATTTGTGTTGACAATGATAAAGAAGGTGTAGGGTCGGTCAGTCAAGATTTACGGATAAATGCGGCGCTCTCTGAAGATTCGAAATCTGCATCGTTGGATTCATTATTCGAACTATCTCGTATCTGAATTATAGCATCGCAGAAATTATCAGTTACTGGTTCCTATTAAATAATGTAATAAAATTCAATTGCTGCACTGGTAAGGAATACAACTTCTGACTGTATCATTGTAATTAATGTTGAAGCAGATAAAACTCGCCCACGCTACCTCGGAGTCTCAAAGCCTATGATTATTAATGTAATAAATGAACAGTAATGAATTAGATTATGAGATAAATTAATAAATTTTGAAAAACCCTACGTATTTAATGTTACTTTTATGATTTTGAAGTTATGATAATTGTGTTTGTTTGTTCGGATGTTTAATTAATTTCATACGATAATATTAAACTCGTTAACAGTAACATATTATATTGTTTAAAATATTATTTGTGACGATCCACGCATCTTATGCCTCTGAACAGTGAAAACAGCGTAGCATATTAAACGATAATATATAATTAGGTATTTGACTTAAAAATTGATTCTACTTTTAAGGTAAATAAAGCAGAAAGGGAAGCAAAATAAACCGTTACGCGAAATTTTGGCTTGATTTGACGAATTTTATTATAAGAGTCCAAAAAAAAACAAAGTGCCCCAGTGACAAAATAGTGTTAATTATTAGAATCCATACGTAATTACAAAAAAATGTGTTATGGAAACATTATTGTAAAAACATTATTTTTATTTGCTTAGATAATTACTTTTGCGTGCCATACATTTCGGTCGCGCATTGTGAAATGTGCCGTCACATTCCACAATTCGCAGCCGAAATTCTCAAGTCAAATACCCAATTAACTATTGAATGAAATTCCAATTAGTTAACACAAGTAGAATTATGAGTAATTAAATAAGTTGGTAATAAAAAGCAGTAGATTTTTTTGCCGTTACTTACTAACATTACTGGTAGATTTTTATCGTCCATCGAACTGTAATACATCCAATCGAGAGACCAAATTGTATTCAATTTCTGAACATTACCTATGTTAATAGTATAAGTAGTTTGTTGACCGTACCATGGGTGGCGCAGGCATATGTTAAATAATGACTCATTAATGCCGGCTAGCCAATGTCAATGTCGTTACTACTTGTAGCACTGTTGGTATGCTTGTTTACTTAACCTTTTATGTAACTCTGCCTTACAACTGCAGCGGATTTGACTTCCTTTGCTTCTAATGTTTATTTTTCTTTTATACTAAACCTTAATAAATGTTATATTTGAACACTTTAGCTTGGTAGTTTGATGCTACCACTAAAATAGATATTTTTCACACCGAGATCAGAATAATTACTGAACTAGCTACGGCAGCAAAAATACACACTTACAATGTGTTTCAACATGAAAGGGGTTAATTTTGATACTATACTTTATCTTAAGTAACTTCTTTGTTTATAATGCTAACACCAACAACATTTCTTCCGTAATGTCCCAATTATAATCTGGATCAAAAGTATTTTTGAATTTTCGACGGGGATAAGATTAACTTCTTTGTTTATAATGCTATCACCAACAAACTTTCTTCTGTAATGTCCCAATTACAATCTGGATCAAAAGTATTTTTCAATTTTCAATAGGGAATATAGTTCTATATTAAATGGTATGTAAACCCCCTGCTCGATTTCATCGTCTTTTCATCCCGGATGCCTTGATGCATTTACTTTACTTTCTTTAATGGCGTCTTTTAACAACTTACCATAATCGGAGTATAAAGCCAGGGAAGATTTACGATGTTTTTTTATTATGGTGTGAATGGAAATGTCGAATTAGATCTCGTTATACTGTGTGGTATTTATGGTTGTGCTTGAAGTCTTAGTCTCTCGAATTACAGAGGGTTGGAATGGAATGAAGGAATGGCAGCAGTTAATGCAGACTTCATAAACATAAATTTTAAGGATTTGAATATTTGGAAATCTTCGTAGAAGATTAGGTTTATCGTCTCATCCGTAGGTTAATCCATAACATCGAATAGATATTAGTACTAAGTTCTATAATCTATTTTGTTATGAAGACGTTCATTTACGTTTTGAATCAGTAAAGTATTTTTCTTCTCTCAACTCATCTCATCATACTGATATGGTCGACGCAATTGCAATGTTAACTTATTTGTTCAACTCATTGGCAGTTGCTATTATTGGATTGTCGGCTTTTTCTCGCTGTTCACTTGAACAAGAGCCAATTGTTTCATTGAATGGTAATGCGTCGTTTTCACTTTTAAGCTTTTGCTAATTAAAGTTACTTATAAATATTTGATTCCAAATTGATAAAGTTGCCTAAAAAAATTACAAATGTTATGCACAATTAATTTGTAGGTACTCTACAAACAGTATATAAAACTCATTGAACATCTTCGCTAGGAAAGTTAAGTCTCTGAGATTTTGATTGACACTATCATTGGAATGACATGACATCTGTAGGCAATAATGTCTGATGGGATGATTAAATTATAAATTAGAATTTATTAACGACAAGTTAGGATAGATATCTACACATCCCCATGAATATTTCAATATTATTAATATGTCGTATTGCACTTAGACATAATCCGATTAACTTTTAAACGTCTGTTGACTTTCGAATCATTTTCTTTAATCCAGTGACAATTCATATTAATGTATATTATTATTTTTATGTAAACATTACAAATATTTTTGTGTCTATAGAATGGAGTCTAAAGGTTCTCTGTGTTACTCTCTTGGTTTAAGAGTAAATTCTGCAATTGCATTATAGCTATTTCCATTGTCTTATTTTTTTTTCATATTTGATTTCCCTAATCATAGAAATCTGTTTCTATGTCAAAGGCATGTTTGTAATCCTGAATGGAACATTTTCTGAAGACGAATGGTCGTCGTGTACGTGTAGCGAAGCAGTCGTGTTTGTTGTCTTGCTTAGCACATTGTTATTTTAATTTATGGTAAACTACTCACGCAAACTAAGTATTAAGCTTTGCTCGTTTACGTTCAATTTACGATTGAATTATATTTTGAGAAGCAATTTACTGTTAGCGATCTCCAGTTGTCCTTTTATTATTAATCTTGTAATTCTTGTGTAGTGATTTAAACTCTTTTATCAAAGCTTATATCTCCGGATGAGTAAGCTAGAATTATCTCTACCTTGAAACACAAGCCTTAAAACCAATTGCTGTTACAAGATGGCAGTTTCGTAAGATCCCCGTTGTGCAGCATGGGTTACATATTCCAATAAAGGGATAACATGAAAATTTAAATTGTGTGGAAATTACATCATAAATCTTGTTGAATAAATAATGTGAATGCGATAAACGTTTAGTAAAGGGTTTGCAGTCAGTGGCATATAATGTTTATAATAAAGTAATCTCAAATCAACTTCAAACGTACAGTTTAATTTAAAAACAAAACAGTTGGATAATTTTTAAACTGTTAGATTTTTTATGCATTCACAATGCTATTTTTATATGATATGACGACATTTTATATATATTTTATATGACGACCTGAGTGGTGCAGTTGTCAACATGCCGCTTACCACGCAAGAGGTCTCGGGCTCGATTCCCGGCCGGGCAGAAATTGAAATAATGAATTTTAATTTCTGTGACGGGTCTGGGTGTTACTATGTATAATAAGTATATATTTAAAAAGTATATAAGTAGTAAATCAGTTGTCTAGCACCCATATTACAAGCTTTGCTTAGTTCGGGGCTAGATAGTGCTGTGTGAAGTTGTCCAAGCATTTATAATTTATTATATTAAGATTATTAATACTAATTTATTAAGTCCCGGCTGAGCTGCTATGGGTGAGTCGATTTTTTCTAATATTTTTCAATTGTATTAATAAGCTGGATAATTTCCATTTTTATGGGTTTTCCTCATTTCAAGTCTGAATGATACTAGTCTATTTATCATACCATCTTGGTTGGTAATTGGTATCCACATTCTATGCAAAAGTACCGTTTCCAGGCCAGACCACTAAAATAAATTAATAAGTACGAGTGTTAAAACCGTAGTACCTACTTATATCTATTATGTGGTTAAAACACCAACTTTTTACACTTCCGCTTGCCACATTACGACTCGTGCTTTAAATGTTTACTTTAAACAATAGGTATTAACTGACCAGTAACTGGTTCCTCATCGAATAAAGCTTCGAAACTTTCTAATGTTTATTTATCTTTATTACTTTATTTTACTTCACCAATTTATGTTAAGTAACTTATTCAACAACGTTTTCCGGTATCCAGCTGTTGTAATACATACCTGTTGGTATGTTAGTGTGTCTGTCCACTATTCTTATTATATTGATAAAGTTTTTAATTTACAAGGTCTAATAAAGAAGAATGATGTCGATTAATCATGTTTCCTTTGGTTATGATAATGTCTAAATGATTACAGATGCCACTAAATTAGACTCTATTAGATTTTTTACAAACCTTATCATTGGTTAATCTATTTGGATTGCTCCGTTCGTTATAATATTTTCTTGTTAGTTTAACCGCTCCGCTATATTGTCACTAATAGGGAATATGCATAGGTCACCGATTTTGATGAATTTGAGCTTGATCGCTGCGGACACTTATAAAAACATGATGGAACAGAAAAAAAAGTGTATTATTTTAGTTTTATCACACCATGAAATCAGGGGAAAATAGCGCCTGAAACCCACCTGAAACGTGACAAGTGACGTCACCGTTTTGTACATAGTGTTTTCGGCGGGTGCTGCTGTGTGCTAACTTCAAGTAACTATATCACGAGAAAAAAACGCAAGAGAATGAACAGTTTTAATATTACAGTTGATTTTCTCACGCATTATACTTTTGAATTTGATTAAAAAAAATTGATGCATATTCCCTATTCCATATATCTTCAGCAATTAATCATCTATTTGTACCAAACCAAAAGCATCGTCAGTTGCGTCCCAAGGGGTCAATGCGCGACCACACCATTAAATGGCCTGCGCCTGCGCACTCATTACGTACCATGATGGTAATGCATGGTGCGTTATTGTCAATTAAACCCATTGACGCCTACAATCCGTCGAGGGCTCGGTATTTGATGCTATTGGAGTATGCAGTTGAATCTTCAAATGTATCAATAAAGACTTCGTTTTATGATCTTCCAGATATAAGAACGAAAGGGATGTAAGTAACGTGATTATCATTTCCATTGTCCACTGACTGAGACACTTGAACTGTTGTGTAAAAAGTTGCTAGGTTTGCCTCTTTTGCATAGCTTGGTACGGGACTAGGAATTCGTACTATTTGTAGTATATATATTTTGGATTTAGTAGTTAGTTTGTATTTCATTTTCTAATATCTACTTACTGCCTTACTTAATCGAAGTCAGGTAACTTAACAAGTTAAGAATTACTTTTAAAGGTAAGTCAGTATTTATGACAAACAGCAAAGATTGCCTAGGCGTATCTCGCGTGTATAAAACATTTAAAATTTTGCAAGCTTCACTGTTGACATTTAAAAATAACACGTCCTACGCTTTCATTTTTAAGCTAATGTGGAGATTACATCATACCGTCATACGGTCATGGTTACAAAATGTGTTAGACAATAACAATTTAAAATTTTATATTCTAGTATCTAATTTGGAACCCGAACGTGTGCTATTACGTATTTTTAGGATAAAACTGACTAAGGCGACCTTTAATTGTTAGTTAAGGTTTCATATGCTTTGTCGATCGATAACTACAAGATTGCGTCAATATCAATAGAGGTTATTTTATTAAAATGTAAAACTTCATTAGGTTAATATTTTTTGTTTATTTATTAAATGAACCTACTGCGCTACAATAATGATTTTGTGTTTACATAATTATTATAGGTAAGGTTAATGATAGGTCTCTCTGAATATACAAACAATAATAAAATAATACTACTAATATAATACTCAAATAATAATATTATGTATAATGCTTCAGGTGGAGTTTTACAGGATTTCTAGGTGCACTAATCATGAGCTACTCAAATATAACTTCTGTTGACTTTGACAGTTGCTATTGCTATCACGTTAGCTAATACAACAGCTAAGGATACAGCGAGGCTATTGAAATAATTCTTGTTTTTATTTGTGCACACAATACAACAAGCATTGTATGTAATATTCACAATGTTATATATTACAGTCCCACAGTGTTTTAAAAAGTTCTCGTCCTTTATCAGTAACAATTTCAGATATTTGCTTTTTAGCACTTTAAATCCTAACAGGATAAATTAAGAATTATTAGAGGATCTTAGCACAGATCTTAGAAGAGTAAATATTTGCAAAATTTATTGTAAAAAGGCTCCTCCACACACTTCCGCAGCTTCTCGCAGTTCGCACCCAAACAACAAAGTAAGATGACATTCAAACTCGATAAGAAAACTTCTTTCGCACACCCATTGAGAGGAAACAGATGCCCAACTTTGATATAATTGATATTGCAGCACTTCGCGAGACGTAAATGGAAGTTGAGAGTGGTCTTTACTGTATTGATAAGACATAAAATGTAAGAACAGATGACAGAATATAATTCCGTTTTCTTTTCTCCAAAACAATGAATGAATATAGTGTATATGTATACTTTGTCTTATTACTATTTGAATAACCAAAAGATGCAGTCGAATAAACGAATTTCTTTAGTAAGTAGTTCTTAATGTGGTTGCTTTGTGTCATCTGACTGTCCCTTGTTCTAGTATTTGATCAATGCTACTGGTACTATTTGTACAAGTGACACTTCAAGTTCTCGTGTGAACGAACGACACACTACTACTCTGTAAACACTCAAATACCAATATGCATATGCAAGCAACGTTACTGTAAAGAAATGCAATTTCTCTCACATTAATGGGAGCTTGTTCTTCAGAAATTGTGTGCATGTCATATGACTGATGATATCAAAATGACGCTAAATAGCACGATGAAAGCATTCAGTAGGAGTAATTACATTACAACTTCTTAAAACTTGCCAGCTTTATAAATTGCTATAGTTACATCTCTTTCTCGCTGTAATATATAACAAATAAAAGAGACACATTGATAGCCATTGAGAAAACTTTTAAGAAGTTGTATTCATATACTTACAACGTGCTATTCACTAGTTTTAAGATGATTTAAGATGTTGTAATTCGGGGCTGAGACTCCGGTCTCAGCCCCGAATAGCTATTTCCATTCAAAAGTCCGGTTTTCCTGCAAAAGTCGACATAACTAGAAATGGCGGTTATAATGTTATGGCTGGGCTGGTTTCACGATAGGTACCATTATCAAACATTCAATATTATGTAGTTTAAAAACAATACTGTGTCGTACTTAAGCAATAATAACCATACAAATCACACCAATACTGCAAAATTTCTTTGAAATTACTGAAAATCAAATCACGACCCAAGTACAGATGTTTATATAATTATTGTTATGCCAGCATTGCCACCTATTTTTTATGTTTTATGTAATTAATATGTAATTAAATATTTAATAAGTACCAAAAACTTTAAAATAACTTTAAAACGTAGTTTTCATCCAAAAACATCCTCAGAACCAGTTTCGTGGACCGGCTTTCAATAGTCTGTTTAACTTTTTCGTCCTACATTATTTCAAGTTTGTTGACCTTTTCGCAACACCTACTACTAACCGTAGTTTCATCACCAACATTAAAAAAATTGTCTCGCCTCTGAACACTTGAATCTGAATCTTAATAGTGGTTCAATAAAAGTAACTTTATCTTTTACATCTTCTGTATGTAATTTGAGACGGATGATATCATATGTTTTGATAGATAAAAAATGTTTTGAAACCCTCTGGTAAGCCAATTTATATCCTAAGTTTATCATCCTGTAACTGATATTGCTTTGAAGTTCTTATTTGGTGGTTTCCTGTTTGATCGAATGAATCGAAGTTACAAATGTATTAAAATAACCGAACATTTTGCAGTTTCGTTTTTTGGTTGCTGTTGGTAGATTAATATTATTTTATCATCTATAAATAGATTATTAATTAACATTTAGGCAGTACTAAAGTGTTTCCATTTTTAGTCCTTTCTCACAATTAGTACTGGATAAAATTAGTATAATAAGAATATTTATTTAATTTATTACAGAATTAAAATTAGGATTATGTTTTTCTCATCCATCCTTAAACAAACCCAGGGAATCAGGGATGGCTGAAATATCGCAATGTATGTCATACTCATGTTATTTAGATCGTGTCGTGATTGCTTGTCATTGTTGCGTTTATTTTTCAATATTTTATCACAATATAAATAAATTGTCACATTAGATTACTCAACACTAGATTACTTACTTAACTGCCACAGATGCACCGTTTATCAGAGATACGACATCTTGTTTGTACTAATGATCCTATTTTAACCATTACCGACCTATTAATTACAATTTTATTTGTATTAAATAGACAAGGAAGTAAACAATAGTAAACATACTTTTAATGTGAAGATTGCACTTGGGGAAATTTTTATGGTTCGTGTTAATGCATTTGAAATTATTTACTTTAACGCTGCTTATAGATATACGATACCCTTTGAAAAAAACACTGATTGATTCACGATTTTCTGTGTAGGATATTATGGGGTCTTTATTATTTTATACCTACTTAATTTTGTTTTCTCTCCCTCTCATCATTCCCTTAGATTAGACACCTTGGACCATGCATTAAGGCTCATATATATCTCAAAGCATGATTTTCCAGCTTTTTTAAATGCATTTTTCTCCATCAATATTATAATTACAGCAGTCAAAAAAATATATGTTAAACTACATTATATATCAAAGGGCATAGTTGTTTTACTTTTTTTATTATAAGTTATGGAAAAAAAATCCCTAACCTATCTCCATCCATTATAATTTTTAAATCCATTTCGCTCGGTTAATATCAGTCAAAAATCATGATTTTTTCTTTGTTAATATTCTACAAAAAAAACGCAGGGCATGGTTGTTTTAGATTTTTGATTAGTTGCCAAAAATAATTTCAATATTGTTATATTCCATTTCGCGCACGGTCACATGTCGTCGCGCCATTTTCTCGTCTAAAAAATCAGTGGGGGAGGAGGCGTATTGCTGAATGGACCTGTGTCGCGCTGACAAATATTACATTAAAGTGCCACAGAGTGCTCAATTCTCAAGTATGCCAATTAGATAGTACCCCTAATAACAGCCCTTGCGTTTTGTCGATTATAAGATTTATATTAGTCTAATAATCAAAATATTATTTATGTTAAAAAAACATGATATCGAGCAATTTGGCGCCAATGTTGCAGGAAGGGCGAGAACCCCTAATTTCGGCGTTCTTTGTTTTAACATTAGCCAATTTGTTCCCTAATTCCAACCAGGTACGTGATGTTAAAAAATAAAACAACCATGTTTGTATGAAATTAATTTTGTAACTATCAATAATGATAATAAAACACTTAAAGGCTCTAAAATTATGATTCCCTCAACAAGTCTTCACATTGATGAGATAACGCTGGCTTACAGCGAAAACGTAAAAAGTACTAGATAATTTCGCCACTCCCACTAGCGACTCGGTAGCATAATTGGTCAGTGCATTGGGCCGTAATCCCAAGGGTGCGGGTTCAAGTCCCGTCTGAGCTGCTACGGGTGAGTCGTTTTTTTCTAGTATTTTTTCTATTAAATTTATTAGCTTAAGTCTTATCTACCATATGCGGCATTTAGAGGTTATTTTGTAACACGTTGTATATTAAACCAAAGACTTTTTGCGGTATTTTTTTTTGTTATGCCATTTTTCATATATTTATATTCTAAGTTGTTTAATATTTTCAAGAGATGTATAAATTATACATCTCTTGTAAATATAAAGATGATGATACAAGAGATGTATAAATAATACATCTCTTGTAAATATTAAACAACTTAGAATATAAATATATGAAAAATGGCATAACAAAAAAAAAAATACCGCAAAAAGTCTTTGGTTTAATATACAACGTGTTACAAAATAACCTTTAAATGCCGCATATGGTAGATAAGGATCATCAAACTGAATAATTTTCTCTATGAAATCGCGAAAAAAAAAACGACTGTTTCATACATTTTAATATTTTCATTATTAATTTTTGTATGAAACAGCTGATCTTTTTTCGCGCATTAGTTAGGAGTTTTTAACATTGAAAATGTTTTTTCGTTCGCTCCAGTAGGTCCCTGAAATTTTCGCCGAAAGTGCGACTCCGCCGTGATACCCTGAGGTTTAGGGCCACGAGAACGTATAAGGGCTCAAAAGACGCGAAATTTAAAGTGCATAAGAAGATGTGAAAAATATTTTGAAAGAGTCAAAAACTTTTTTGGAATTCGAAAAAAACCGACTTTTTTCGACCGAAAAATTGTGTCTTTTCACAGAAAATTTCCGATATCTCGAAAACGGGGCCGACTTTCAAAAATATAAAAAAGCACCTTGCTATCGAACGAAGAAACATTTTAGGTCATTACACTTTTTAGGGTTCCGTACCCAAAGGGTAAAAACGGGACCCTATTACTAAGACTCCGCTGTCCGTCTGTCTGTCTGTCTGTCTGTCTGTCTGTCTGTCACCAGGCTGTATCTTATGAACCGTGATAGCTAGAAAGTTGAAATTTTCATAGATGATGTATTTCTGTTGCCGCTATAACGACAAATACTAAAAACAGAATTAAATTAATATTTAAGGGGGGCTCCCATACAACAAACGTGATTTCTTTGCCGTTTTTTGCTCGATATTAATAACGACAACAGGTAGACAGTTGAAATTTTCACAGATGATGTATTTTTGTTGTCGCTACAACAACAAATACTAAAAACACAATAAAATTATTATTTAAGGGGGGCTCCCATACAACAAACTTAATTTTTTTGCCGTGTTTTGGTACGGAACCCTTCGTGTGCGAGTCCGACTCGCACATGGTCTGGTTTTTTTCGATATTGGTGACGGTCGAGGCTGTCTGTAGAGGTACCCTTAGCCGCGAGTTTTGCACGGCGCGAGATGCGATATCACGCGGCGGGTGGTTCGCGTGCGGGCACGAGGACGTACGAGAGCTCCAAAGACGCGGAATTCGAAGGGTTTACGATGATGCAAAAATATTTTAGAAAAGTTGTTTTTGAAGACAAAATTTTTTGTTTATGAAAAAAAAATTAAAATTTTCGACCGAAAAATACGCGTTATGATTTTTATTTTTTTGAATAATCTATATAGGTCGATTCATTTTCAATGCCCTTTCAAGTCTTGTAGGTAAAGCACGAGATCTGTGATTTTTTGTAAGACGTTAACCTTAATACGAGCAAATTAAGATGAATTGAATTTGTTAAACGAAAGTTAAATACCCATCATATATCAGCCCGCGGCTGATTAAAGGAATTTATGGAAAATAACCCACCAAATTCCAGCCCCCCCCCCCCCCCCTAATTTTTCCGACATTACTAAATTTAATTACAAATAAGTAGATAATCTTAAAACGTTATGAATTTGATCTATTACTAGTTTTATTAAAACCATAAAAATAAAATCTTGCCTTCGTAAACAGACTTCCCAAAGTTCGCTTGCGTTGATCGTTCTCTAATGCTGTTTTTCGAACACAGCCACTCTGTACTCAGTCTTTGTGAAAAATAATGCTCGTTGAGTAAATTTTAGGTGGCGTGACGGGGTAATATTGATGATCAAACGTAGAGATTAACGTGAGACCAAGATGGCCGACACCTACACAGTTACACATTACCGGTTTTGGTTCACTATTACTGTTTTTTCATACCATTGTTTCCCATTTGGTAAAGTAGATTCTAGGCATGATGTCAAGATTTTATTAACATACCTACTCTACTCATATAAAATGTTTATGTTTTAGAATTTCTAAAGTTTAGGCCACAGACATAAGGGATGTATTATCCTGAATCAACGAAATAAGAACTATGGAAATGTAATTCTGCTCAATAAATAGCACCACGCAAACTACAACCTAGTGGGCGGGGCTAAAAAAGTACAACCGAAGCACTATTTAGTCACGTCTGCCAAGCGCTGGGTGACGGTCATTAGCGTTCTTACAAAAAAATTAGCATAAAAGTGGTAAAAAATGACGACATGTGTGGTCAAGTGGTGTAAAAGACCAACAGAAGGCAGCAAAAAAAAATACGGACATATCATATCATTGGTAAGTAAAATATTTTTCGTTATTTAGAAATATTTAGGAGCGTATAAATACAAACTATGGTCGCTATTATGCAACAAGTGTTCAGTCGCTTTGTGGGGCAGTCAAATCTTCACATTCACTGCTATCACACATTTTTAAACAAGTATAAAACTCTCCCATTAAAAATCGTCATATCATATCGTGTTTCGGTGTCAGCTAGGGGGCTGAGACACAGGCCACGTTCCGATTCACGCAAATAGTGCTCACGATAGGTACTAGGCATTGATTCGGACCGCTTGTGAGAGCACTAACGCCGCTAACGTTGGATGATTTTTGACAACGTTATTACGTTACCCCAAAAAGGGGTAATCTCAGTAAAGTAAATTTTTATGAATCAAGTTCCTACACTCTGACCAATTATTTACCTACCTACCAATTTATAAACCATCAAAGCTTAAAAATAGGTAGGTACTTAACTAAATAGGTAGGTTCAAAATTTTTATTGCTTTTATAAGTGAAAAATAAAAATAAAACCACGTATTAATACGTTGTTCTTTATCAGTCACACCACACCTCTAGAAGACATACTAAGACGTTGCTCGTACAAAAATGTTAATTATCTACATAATATGATATGTAGGTAGGTACTTACGTGTTTGAAACAATATCTATCTAGAATACATTGTCTTTTATTAAGCTTACCTATTTTATTTCAATAGCTTACCTAATTTAAATCCTTCTTGAAATGAAGTATCTTACCTATTTGTGACAAAATATATGATCATCATTTATCAATATCATCATTTTATATTTTTTATAAAATAATATACATAATAATAAAATCATCACAGCCGAAAGACGTCTACTGCTGACATAGGTCTCCTTTAGTTTTCCAGAGCGACTAATTATAATTACAGACGACTTGCAGCCAGCGTATTCGATCGGTCTTTACCAAGTTGTCTGTCTACCTAATAAAACAAACATTATACCTACCTAACTAATAATAATGAACTAGCCATCAGATTTCGTAAAAAAATAAATGATGCCACCCGCCGCCGGCCGTAGTGCCCGTAGTAGGTTCGGTGTACTGACTGGATTCTACATTACACCGTCCTTGATTCAATGACAAAGGCACGACAACGGCCCAATGAGCGACACGACGCGAGTCCAATATCCAATCATGTTTGATCTGCGTACAAACCCCAGCCAATAGAAAACAGTATATGCGTCAGAATACAACCTAATACCGATTATGCGTGCATATTAATAAGGTTTGTTTTTGCTTGTTTATTTTTAAGTTTGCGGCCTTTTGTGTTACAGAGTATGGTGAAGGTGCCATTTTTCAAGCAATATTTGTTAGGAGTTAGGCTTCCTTAGTTCTTATTTCGTTGTCCTGAATCGACTTTAGGTAAACCGCACATTATGCATTTCAACTTTATATATTATGAGCTTAGGTATTTTGTGCATTGTTTTTCAAATTAGGTTTTTCGTCCATAGGTATTTATGACCTTAGACCATTCTAATATGTAACCGATTAGACTTAGAAAAAAGAAATCTTATTTAAAAAAAATAAAAAGGCTGGTATTAAGGAAGAGGCTGTAATTAGATTACATAGTTCTTTATTTAGTAGGCCATCTGTACTAATTTTCTTTTCTGTGGCCGAGGCGCGCGATTATCCGCGATACGTGTAAGCTCAAGGCATCTAAGGTCATTCAGCAAGGTCATTGGTATTAATAAGAGCCTTAATCTATTGCAACACGGAAATCTTCAAAATTTTGATGACGTTAACCTATGTTTACAAAACTTGCCATATTTTGTAATGCCAGGGGCTTTAGTTTTGGGATTGCAAAAAAAATGCTTGGTGAAAAATCTGCCGGGATGTCCAGGCTTTAGTTTAGTTAAGCTGTATTGACCTAGGTAGGATTAATTTGCAAATAAATAAATTGAAATTGAATTGGATCATGGTATGAGACCTTGAGACATAAGACAATATTTGTTGCAAGAAAGGATCTTCAGAAATAGGCCCAAATAGATTAAATGGCATCTACATTCATTGGTATTATTATCAACCTCTATACTTGTATTGTAGATAATGCAACTCAAGTGTTAATATTCATATGTCTCGGTAACCGCACCTTGTGTTATCTCAGATTACAGTTGATTATGCAACAGAGGTTAATGGTCTAATTTGTGAGCCGACCGCAAGTGCTCTATGAATCATAGAGCTACGTGCCTTACTTTCATTAGGACAATTGAAGAATCGTGTTTGTATGTTGAAAAAGTAAGAAAACTGCTGGTTTTATAAACTTACTAAATCACATAAACTTTATTGCTCAAGTTAAACGAATTACATACGGTCATATTACGTAAGCATAAAATCTAGTTTTCTATAAGCCTTGAATAAAATTGATCCTTCGTCACGCCATTCTCAAATTGATAAGTTCTTGTGTTTGTGGTTATTATTAGTGAACAGGTTTGACTTTATAGTTTTCAATTATAATATTAATCATATCTTTTTCTGTTTTACCATTTCAAACATATTGCATACCATTATCAACTGTATTATCAAAGCCGTTGGAAACACGTGTGCTCCCTTTACTAACTAATACTATTATAAATGTATGATTACTCTGCGCTGGCGCTTGTTTATTGATGTTGTGAAGGATCTCTCATACATTTGGTTGGATCACTTCACTTGAATGGATCGCGATTTTTTTTGGTTTGGAAACATACCTCTAGTTCCTTTAAGATCGGTGTACCTAATGCGTAGATAGACTAATTTTGGGCAGTTGTAAATATTTCTGGTGATTAAAATTAGATTCAGTTTTGTTTCTGTCCGGTAAGAGATTAAGTAATTATTCCTTTTATTATAATTTAGCTTTGGTTCTTAAGATTCATTGAGGAAAGAGGAAAATGCTCAAAAGTAACCCGTATCTTTAATATCTATGGGTTGTTTACTTGTAAACTTAGCTTGTAAAGCTTGAGATGTGTGTGATGTAGGTATTTTATGCATTCTTAAATATTTAACCAGGCATTGTACCTATAGATGGGTCCAGGTCCAGGTAATTAGTTAATTATTTGGATACTATCATTTATTTATTGTTTTACTTACTATAATGGGTGATGTAGTATCGTATTTTTTAGAAATTCCAGAAGACTTCCAAGTTCTTTAGCAATCTATTGTATGATCAGAGCAAATGTAACAATTATTTTCCTCACCTCACAATCCTGAGTTCCTGACGATTCTTTCAAAAATGTAGATCCTACAACCAGTATTCTGTTTACCCGAATCACTGTTAATGGTGTTGACTATTGTCATTGAGCAATTTAGCCGCTTTAAAATGTTTGTCTTGTAATAAATACCACTTATCTCCAATGTGTGGTCCTCAATTATATGGTCGTGGTTCCACTTTCTCTATTAGTGATTAATGTACACATTACTTGCTACATAGGTTTTGGGAGTATTTTCAACAAAGCATCTGTATGACCATATTTATGTGAGCGAGCATATACATACATAGGCAGGCATGCATACCTATTTCATTTATTGTGATGGTATTTGTGAAGCTGCTTACTGTAGTTGTATTGTCTTGTCTTACAAGTTTTACAAGCTTCACAAATACCAACACAATAAATTAAATTAGAACATATACTTTATTTTCACTTTCTTTTTCTACTAACTCTTTAAACTGTGTCATTAAAATAAGTACGGGCACTTTTGGAACAAAATCTGTTTGATCAACAAATCTGATTTGTTGACTGAACAGCGTCTAATTAGGACTTCAATTGATTTTTCCATGGTTGTATAAACTAGGTACTTATATCTAAATCAGTTTATTTGTCTACTTCCCCTACAAACTAACTACACGTTGAGTATAGTTCCGTTCCACTTTATGTTCCGATGATATGAATGTTTCATGTAACACTGACCCGTTTGCATATTGACTCGCTCATACACGGACCATATGCTGTGTATTTTAATGTTATTGTGTATTTGAATGAAAGGACCTATATTTTGCAGATAATGGTATTGTTTCCAAACAAATATTTAGAGAAAGCAACATTAAACTTTCGATAATTCTAAAAAATTGACCTATACCTCTATTATTTTACTACTTATCTTTCTTTCTTTCTATTAGGTATGTTTCTTTTACCTATTTGTAGTTTGTAGTGTACTGTAAGTTGTATTATGGCTGCTACTTCCCTAGTTCAGAGGTATATTTACTATGTGCTTCAATCAAGCTTAATCTTCGCGTATCACCTAAAATACCAATAAGTTTCAAATGAATAGGTGACTTCACTTTTAAACTCTTATTGTTAACTTCGTTTACCTGCTCCAATTCATCCTCTCAAATATTTATTTAAAAAAATACTATAAACTATTTCTCAAGGATCACCTGTCAATCATGAATCGCATCTTTTTTAAAATTGGACTCGATCACAATCAGTTAATTATTAAAGAGCTCCTCAGACAAATGGATGCAACCACTCGAGTTAACTCGTAACCTCTCGTAACTCGATAATGCGTGCCATAAAACGATCCGTTTGTTATTTTTACCGAGATCCATAACAATAGGTTGCCCTTCCTGTGGGTTTACTAGAAGTGTCAATTTTTATTAATTTCTTTTATCTATAAGTAAATAACGATAGGTACAGTACGAGGCACGTATATTGAAATCGGGTGGGGATTGCGCGAAACGCGAATTTTGGGTATGCGGGCGGGAGATGGGCGCACGCTATTGGTCACTCACAAGAGCACATCCGCGATCTTATCCCCACTCCGTTGAAAAAATTTCAAGATACGTGCCTCGTACTATATTTACATTAGAAAAGTATCTGTGTATCCTTTAGGTTTGATTTTGATGTGAGTGTTAATTTTTATTCGCAGGCTTTTTTGCGATTTTTTTTCTGTTAATGCACAGAATGTATTAACGTGAAAATTGTTTACGAATGTCTGTTTTGGTTATTAATTTTAAGAACCAGTTCAAAGATTTAAATAATATAATAATCCAGTCTCGCAATGACTTGCAGTTGAGCTATTGCAAGACAGACATTACGAATTCGTAAATTATTAAAATTAGGTGTACTTCCATACATATAATATTACAGTTTTCCTCGAACAGGGTTACAGGGATATATTTTTACTAGCGACCGACTTGATGAAAAGTAGGTACCCTATGTCCATTTCTGTATCCCTGTTGACATATGCAATGATGATTGGTTGAGTAGTTTAGATGTGAAGGCGTATCAAACAAAATATTAATGTCTCTTCTAAATTTTTAAGGTCTATGAACATTTTGTAGGTACCTGCTGTTTTTTGTCTATCCCTGGTGTGTTTGGACAAGAACCAATCCGTGAAACAATACTTAATTTCGTCTTCTCAATGGGGTAGGTTTTTGTACAGTTGACATCGCATCGAGGCTGACACCTGCTTTTGGAATGTCAGACTTAATTCAAATGCAATAAGATACTTTTGAATGTGGCTTATAGATACTAGTTCAAATATGGACTAGTTCAGTTGTTTCGTATTCAAGTTTTTAATGTTCCCTGAAAGTTAATTGTGGGTTTGATTTATTATTTCGATGTAATAATGTGATTTGTCTTGTGCAAGGTGGTTTTGTTTCTTGTAATTAAGTATTATTTTTTTTACTTTTTTTTAAACCTACTATCGTAAATTTAAGTCACGCTCTGTTTTAATTCTTCGGTGTTGACTGTTGTGTTATTTTTAACTAGATAAATATCATTTGAATAGGGATATGTATATGTGTGGGATAGGGATACACATACATATTTTTTTGTTTGGTAAAGCCTAAAGGGATTATTTAATTAGAATTTACTGACGCAGTTTTTATGAAGACTAACCTTTCTGTTTTGGCTTTAACAAATCTTATAAGCATTGAATTTTTAGATTTTAGGCATCCACAATGCCTTAAATCTTATAAGTAAGTATTACAATTTGACCTTCTTTTTGTAAACTAATAATATTTATTTACACCATCACCGTGCTACAATTTTTATTCAATTATTTGATTTACCTACATTATTTTGACCAAACAGAATGTGGAGGTATTCATTCCTCGAAGCGCACCCATTTTCAAACACACCTAATGAAGCTAGATACCTTGAGAGAACTGTTTAAAGAAATAAATATTTTAACTTTGGCAGGCCAATACATATATGAAAATTTAGTTTTTGTAAGAAAACACTATGATTCATTTGCTAAGAACAGCAATAATCACCAGTTTAATACAAGAAATAAAGATAAACTTGCCGTTCCAAGATTTAGGCTTGCAAAAACTAGAGGTTCATTTATGGGGAAAGGCATAGCCTTTATTAATAAAGTTCCACAACAGGTAATTGATCTTCCTTTGCATGAATTTAAAAACCATGTTAAAAAAACGCTCATGGGTAAAGGTTATTATAAAGTAGACGATTATCTTAAAGATCAAAATGCGTGGAAATGATGTAACACATAACTACTATAAGTACTTTGTTGCCAATGATAGTAATATAATAAGTCTATGTTTGTTGCCAATAATCCTGTCACCCTGTTGTAATTATCTGGTAACGATATATTTAAGTTTGTAAATATCGTTACTTATTGCTATTAAAGCTGATAAGTTTCTTGCGCCCGTTATTCTTGTCAGTCTTAGAATAATTACACCTAGAAGGCGAGTCCGCGTCCGTATGGTGAGGCAATTCAAACTAAGCCAGAATGGCTTGGTATGACTATTCGGCCCGTTAGTGCTCAAGTGATATTCGTGTCGAAAACAACTCCCGAAAATTTCATTAAAAATGAGGGTTTGCGCAATAAACGGATGTCACAATCAGTTCACATTACATCGGAACAATACACGAAAGATTGTAGATTACATTTCACGTATTATTAATGCGTTTGAACTTAATTTTTTACGTAAAACATTCATCAAAATAAACCATAACTTGACACTTCACATTTTATGAAAATGTTGCCAGTACGGGGAAAAAATCTCCCGCATTTACTTAGAAGTCAGAAGTCCAAGACCATAGCGGTAGCGGATGGCGGCCAACTTTTTTGTTTGTGACCTGATTTCGATGAAACTCGGTTTGGGGTACTATTTTAACAAAAAAAACAGTAACGCAATGTTAAAAATGTAAAAAATCCATGATGGCCGCCAAGTTTGTTGTTTGTGGGCCGATTTCGATGAAACTCGGTTCGGGATACTATTTTAACAAGAAAACAGCGACGCAATGTTAAAAATATAAAAAATCCAAGATGGCGGCCAACTTTTTTGTTTGAGGGCCGATTTCGATGAAACTCGGTTCGGGATACTATTTTAACAAGAAAACAGCAACGCAATGTTAAAAATATAAAAAATCCAAGATGGCGGCCACCTTTTTTGTTTGTGGGCCGATTTGGATGATACTCGGTTCGGGATATTATTTTAACAATAAAACAGCAACGCAATGTTATTTTTTTTTAATCCAAGATGGCGGCCAACTTTGTTGTTTGTGGGCCGATTTCGATGAAACTCTGTTCGGGATACTATTTTAACAAGAAAACAGCGACGCAATGTTAAAAATATAAAAATCCAAGATGACGGCCAACTTTTTTGTTTGTGGGCCGATTTCGATGAAACTCGGTTCGGGATACTATTTTAACAAGAAAACAGCAACGCAATGTTAAAAATATAAGAAATCCAAGATGGCAGCCAACTTTTTTATTTGTGGGCCGATTTCGATGATACTCGGTTCGGGATATTATTTTAACAATAAAACAGCAACGCAATGTTATATTTTTTTTTAAATCCAAGATGGCGGCCAACTTTTTTGTTTGTGGGCCGATTTCGATGAAACTCGGTTCGGGGTACTATTTTAACAAAAAAACAGCAACGCAATGTTAAAAATATAAAAAAATCCAAGATGGCGGCCAAGTTTTTTGTTTGTGGGCCGATTTTGATGAAATTCGGTTCTAGATACTATTATGACAAGAAAACAGCAACGCAATGTTAAAAATAAAACAAAAGCAAAGATGGCGGCCAACTTTTTTGTTTGAGGGCCGATTTCGATGAAACTCGGTTCGGGATACTATTTTAACAAGAAAACAGCAACGCAATGTTAAAAATATAAAAAATCCAAGATGGCGGCCACCTTTTTTGTTTGTGGGCCGATTTGGATGATACTCGGTTCGGGATATTATTTTAACAATAAAACAGCAACGCAATGTTATTTTTTTTTAATCCAAGATGGCGGCCAACTTTGTTGTTTGTGGGCCGATTTCGATGAAACTCTGTTCGGGATACTATTTTAACAAGAAAACAGCGACGCAATGTTAAAAATATAAAAATCCAAGATGACGGCCAACTTTTTTGTTTGTGGGCCGATTTCGATGAAACTCGGTTCGGGATACTATTTTAACAAGAAAACAGCAACGCAATGTTAAAAATATAAGAAATCCAAGATGGCAGCCAACTTTTTTATTTGTGGGCCGATTTCGATGATACTCGGTTCGGGATATTATTTTAACAATAAATCAGCAACGCAATGTTATATTTTTTTTAAAATCCAAGATGGCGGCCAACTTTTTTGTTTGTGGGCCGATTTCGATGAAACTCGGTTCGGGGTACTATTTTAACAAAAAAACAGCAACGCAATGTTAAAAATATAAAAAAATCCAAGATGGCGGCCAAGTTTTTTGTTTGTGGGCCGATTTTGATGAAATTCGGTTCTAGATACTATTATGACAAGAAAACAGCAACGCAATGTTAAAAATAAAACAAAAGCAAAGATGGCGGCCAACTTTTTTGTTTGTAGGCCGATTTCGATGAAACTCGGTTCGGGATACTATTTTAACAAGAAAACAGCAACGCAGAGTTAAAAATTAAAAAAATCCAAGATGGCGGGCAATTTTTTTTGTGGGCCGATTTCGATGTAGCTCGGTTCGGGGTACTATTATAACAAGATAACAGCAACGCAATGTTAAAAATATAACAAAATCAAAGATGGCAGCCAAATCTTTTGTTTTTGGCCTGATTTCAATGAAATCCGGTTTTAGGTACTATTTATTATTAGGTTTTTCAAAAAAACAGCAACGCAATGTTTCAAAACATAAAAAATCCAAGATGGCGTCCACACTTTTTCTTTGTGGGCTGATATCGATGATACCCGGTTTCGGGTACTTTATTTTAAAATAACAGCAACGCAAAGTAAAAACAAAATCCAAAATGGCATCCGATTTCTTTATTTGTTTTTTTTTCAAGCAAGTTACATCGAAATAAATCCAATAACAAATCAAATCAAATCAGTCGTTTATTTGCAAACATGTGGTTAACAAAGGTCTTAAACATAAAATGTGCCGTTACATGCTGCCGTATGCAAACGGCGTGCAAATATTTGAAATATTAACTATGAATAATAGCTATTTGATAGCAAATAAAAAAAGTAAATGGCAAGTATCATTCATTACAAATTTCAGCTACGTCATAATTGTAATTATATAATGGCAAAAAAAAACATTTCGTTTTATAAAAAAAAACCACTCTTACTACAAATATTGAATTAATTGAATACCGCAGAATATAATTATTAACTTAATTGTTTTGTCACTTAAAAAGTCAGAAACACAGTAATAATTTTTCGTCAATAATAATTGCCTTAATTTATCTTTAAATTTAAATAGCGTTAAACTTGTCAATTCAGATAGGAGTTTGTTGTACATATAAAATGGCCATGCAATATGAATTTTTAGAATATAATTTCAGACTTTGGTATGGAATATGTAATTTATCATCATCATCTCGACCTTTTGTCATTTTTAACATAAAATTGCTGTTTTCTTGTCAAAATAGTGCCCCAAACCGAGTTTCATCGAAATCGGCCCACAAACAAAAAAGTTAGCCGCCATCTTGGATTTTTTTATTTTTAACATTGCGTTGCTGTTTTTTGTTAAAATAGTATCCCGAACCGACTATCATCAAAATAGGACCACAAACAAAAAAGTTGGCCGCCATCTTTGATTTTGTTTTATTTTTAACATTGCGTTGCTGTTTTCTTGTTATAATAGTATCCCGAACCGAGTTTCATCGAAATCGGCCCACAAACAAAAAAGTTGGCCGCCATCTTTGATTTTTTTATATTTTTAACATTGCGTTGCTGTTTTCTTGTTAAAATAGTGCTCCGAACCGAGTTTCATCGAAATCGGCCCACAAACAAAAAAGTTGGCCGCCATCTTGGATTTTTTAAAAATTTTAACATTGCGTTACTGTTTTATTGTTAAAATAATATCCCGAACCGAGTATCATCGAAATCGGCCCACAAACAAAAAAGTTGGCCGCCATCTTGGTTTTTTTATATTTTTAACATTAAGTTGCGTTTTTCTTGTTAAAATGGTACCCTGAACCGAGTTTCATTGAAATCGGCCCACAAACAAAAAAGTTGGCCGCCATCTTGGATCTTTATATTTTTAACATTGCGTTGCTGTTTTTTTGTTAAGATAGTGCCCGAAATTGAGTTTCATCAAGATCCGCCCACAAACAAAAAAGTATTTTATAGGTATTATATACTTTGGTTGGACTTAAACCCTTGCCCATCTCTAGTTTTGACAAGCAAACTCTAGTTACAGTTAAATGGTGAAATTTACACAATCGCAACTTTAAGTACGACGATGGTTTCATTTTCCCTACTTTTACGGGAAAATTTCATGTAATGGTAACATTATTTTTTTGCTGTGTGCGTTTCGTCGAGCGTAAACACAAGCACCTTACGCACACATAAATTTCATTTGTGCCTCACTTTTGACGGACCGCTTTCTGGGAAACTATCGTTCTAGGTGTAATTATTCTAAGTTGTCAGTTAAAAAAGTCTTGAACGGGTGGTAGGAAAATATAGACGATTCAAAAGTACTTAATAATTAAGTTTATTTGAATAAAGCTAATTTTGACTTTGACTTTGATGAAACTCACTATAAATCGCGCTGCGCGGTGGTTTTCTTATTATAGATAGGCAAGAGTACAAGCTAAGTGGATGAAACTAAATAAAAATCGCGCTGCGCGGCCGTTTTCGTGCTGTGTATGTCCCCACAGGCATTTAACTTGCATTTTTTTTCAAATTTTTATTTCTCCCGACAACAACCGCAAAATCCCGACATTTTTAAATTTTCTCCAGATATTTTGGATTTCCGATCTGGCAACCCTATCCTCGAAACGCACTGAACCAAGTTTCGCATTGTCATAAATAACTAGTTTAGCAATAACAAACAATAACAATTCTATGTTTTGTCAACACTCAAATAAACAAGCGGCGGAGTTTTAGCGCTATCGCACACGGGCAACTTTTGTCTCCGCAACTTTTTTGTCTCTCACGTGATTTGTATGAAAAGTTGCAGACGACCGCGTCGCTTCGTGTGCGCGCTTCCATATAAACCCGTGGACTTGATGTGAGAGACAAAACAGTTGCTGGGAGACTAAGTTGCCTGTGTGCGATAGCGCTTACTAGCCTATAAGTACTTTATTATTATTAATAAGGGAGTTTAATGGGGAAGGCAACTGTCAAAATGGCGCTGCGTACGCTTTTTCCACAAGAGCTATGAAAACAAAGAACTTTTACTTAACAAAATCGTTTTTTTAGCTTTAAAATGATTAATTTTTGTGTAATAGGCTTTAAAAATGTTGGCACTTACATATTTCCGAAAAATCTGGATATTGAAAAAATTGATAAATTCTGTAAGAATAAAAACTTCTTAATTTGGCTTTAAATTCCGGAATTTGCATTGTAGAATAGTCTTTTACATCCATTTTGGGTCAATGGGTCACGAAACGAAATATCGTTAAAAAATACCACAAAATAAATACCTATTTTCCCATACATTTTATTCTGAATGTCTACTGTCTTAGGAACAAGCGTACGCAGCGACATCTACAATTAGCTTTGCGTTGCCAACCCCATTGTTCCTGAATTTGTCTTTGAAAGCTTTTATTTCAGATACAAGACATAATTTTACTAGAAATACCTTACCTGGGTGATTTACTTAGGCGAAATGTGTCCGATCTGATATGAGGACAATACAAATTCCACTCTTTGTCCAGGTTACGGATATCAGCAGTAGCTCAACCATGAGTTGATGCAAACTGTTTTCGCTACCGTAAACTATCGGATATACTGCTCACAGTCAATGCGAGTGAAAGAGAGAAAACGATAGCTTACGGTAGCGAAAACAGTGCATCAACTCATGGTAGGGCCACAGGTGAACTAAGTGAATTATAGTGATTACAACCTATTTCTCGTTGTTACAGTTGGTTTCCTAGTGCTGGCATACTACCTGTGGGGCCAGCCATACAAGCGAGGCTTCTTCTGCGATGATGAGTCCCTCAAGCACCCCTTCAAGGAGTCCACGGTCACCAGCGTCATGCTTTACCTCGTTGGGCTGGGCTTGCCGATGTTTACGGTGAGACAAATTAACATGTTTTACCTCGTTAGACTGGGGTTGCCGATATTTACGGTGAGACAAAATTAACATGCTCTACCTCGTCGGGTTGGGCTTGCCGATGTTTACGGTGAGACAAAATTAACATGCTCTACCTCGTCGGGCTGGGCTTGCCGATATTTACGGTGAGACAAAATTAACATGCTTTACCTCGTCGGGCTGGGCTTGCCGATGTTTACGGCGAGACAAAATTAACACGCTTTACCTCGTCAGACTGGGCTTGCCGACGTTTACGGTGAGACAAAATTAACATGCTTTACCTCGTCGGACCGGGCTTGCCGATGTTTACGGTGAAACAAAATTAACATGCTTTACCTCGTCGGGCTGGGCTTGGCGATGTTTACGGCGAGACAAAATTAACATGCTTTACCTCATGTTGGGCTGGGCTTGACGATGTTTACGGTGAGACAAAATTAACGTGCTTTACCTCGTCGGGCTGGTCTTGTCGATGTTTACGGTGAGACAAAATTAATGTACTTGTGGCGGCATCTATCTACGCACATACCACAACACACGGTCATTTAGCCTTCCTATCAGTAGTTATCTCCATACCCCTCCACACTACATTCCCTACATACTTATTGATTAATGTATCTTTTACTGTTGAACTTAAGATCAAAATCTCATTCAGACCTTTTTTAAACTTGTCACCACATCTACCATCTTCTAACCATCCTAATCAAAGATACGATCTATTTCATACGGATGTGACACTTTGGGTTCTCCATAAAATACCTTTAACTATCTTTAGTACCTATCTAATAAAATGATCACATTAAAACTTTTACTTCTTTTGCGATAAAATTGTTTTCCCATGAAATTTCTTCACTACGTTTATTTGTGTTTAGGTTTCATTAGGTAAACATTCGGAAAACATCTCAGGTTAAAAAGAATTTATAGTCTTATAAAAGTTATAACATAACTTTTATCTTCGCTGATTTTCGTTGAGTTTTTTTAAGACGTCTGGATTTCAGCATCTGGTACATCGCAACAAAGTTGGTTGTTTTGGCATAAAATATGAGATATTAAAAATGGAACCAAAATAAGTTTACTCATTAATAGTATCTATTTATTATAATTACCTTCAATTTATTTAGTAGTTAGGTCTTGTTTGATTTCCTTCTTTCCAATTGCTTTTATATAAAAGATGATTTAAAACGAAATCTAATAATAGCAGTCGTAGGTACTTCATACTTGTGACGTTCAGCTCTCAGTCCTTCCAATTACGCGTGATTATAAGATTATGTCATTAAGTTTGTTTCCACAAAAAGCATATCCCAAGAATGACAACAGCATTTCTTGCTACGCCTTAATTTATTTTATACATAGTAAGATGTTGACCATTGCTTGGAATTTCACGGAATCTTGTGTAAAGAAAGATTATGCAATGCGATAGAACCTAATGATGTTCTTTGAGTATAGTGCAATAGTGTGACGTTACCAAAACCTCTATTGGTTGAGCTTCTTCCTGATTTTTTGTGCTTCATTAATACAATCAACTAGAACTTATTTTCACATAACTAGTAGGCCTGTCTATTCCTAGGAAAAGATATTGACATGCATGAATTTTAACCATTACTTGTACTATTATATATTCTGCGCCATTACCTACTACTATCAACGCAAGTGTTTATATTAGTGCGCTTTATTTATCATAAATAATTAATATCAAACAGTGAGTACAGTACAGGTATCAAATCAATTTAATACAGTAAACTTGCAATTGCATTACTACAATGAAATTTTTCCGCCACACTATGCAAATGCAGACAATTAATATGTAAACTGTGATACGATTGATAAAAGTCAACAAGGTAATATACTCCGAAGATAAAATCAAATGTTAAAAGAAGATCCTATTACCGACCATGCGTAAAATGAAATAGATAGTATGTATACGGGAAGTGAAACAGAAAGTAGGTAGATAAGTATTGTTTTAGATGTGATGTGATTAATGAAAATCTGATTGTAATGTTTTATCAATCAGAGATTCACACTCGGATGATTAGCTAGTACTTCTCTGATAACTGTATAAGTTCTTTGTCATAGCAACTATACATTGGTTCTTTAGAACTATAATAGTTTAGTTGGCGCACCCTACTGTATGAACTCCACTTTAGTACGTACTAAAGTGATCATGATCAACTATATCTGATTGCTTCCATTCAAAATTCTTATAGAAATTGCTTTGAAACGTGAATATCCTGAGTACAGAAATTAGAGGATCGGATTAATATTTAGAATTGAATTTCACTTCCCTGAGTTTTTAATTCTTAAAAACTGTTCCGAACTTATCATCTTGGTATGTGCGTTTATTTATATCTTCCATTGATTTTCCAATACAATAATGTTTGTTATTCCAGCGTCAATTTAAGGTTTATTGGAGTTTAGAGTATACCTCATTTATATGTTTCATGTATTTAATAGTATCAGTAACATACACAGCTGAGCTGATATTAGTTTTTATTCAATAGTCCCTAAATGATAGACAAGAGACATTACAGTTTTTCTTGGTTTAGTTTCATTGATATTCATTACCGACTTTCTCACGACAATCGTGATATGAGGCATTAAAGCAACCATGGACACGCTTTCATGGGTCTTTCATAGAAATGAGTGTCACCGGCTAATTGGCACAGATAGCACTATCAACCTCTTTCACTATCTTTTTATTTAACACAATTATTCTTCATAACATTACAAGTATCTTCATAAATTTTTGCATCTGTTCTTTTTGTCGTATCCTCAATCCTCATCTCATTTGTCCGTTTTATTGCGTCAAGTTTATATCAAGGAACCCTGATGATTTTTACAATTGTGGTACTGTTTTCCCTAATTTATTCTTACGTTCACCTTGACCGTCCAGATTTTGGCTGCAAGCCAGAAAATATTTTCGAGTTGCCATCGCAACGTCGTCGCTCGTTTTTTTTTTGAGATTTTGATTAAAAATTTTCATCTATGTTTTCACGTACATAGTAAAATTCGTTTTGTTTTTTTTTTGCAATACATGATTCATCTTTGTTCATATAAAAAATTAAAATACGAAAATACTAGCTCGCATAGTAGCACAAATATAGTTTCTAATAAAATATTGTATGTAATTGTATCTATTGATTTATGTCAAATGTGAAGGCTTGTTTTCATAAATTTATTACTATTCAAGCATGTCTAAGATTCAGTATATTTGTTGAACTATTTGTATCGCAATTTGTAAAGCATAAGTATGATTTACTATCCCTTATCTTATCTCCAACGTCTATTTAGTTTGAACCTTCGTAGTAAACTGAAAGATTAATGTTGACTTCTTAGTTAAAGATACTGCTGATAGTCTATCAAAGTATGAGTTCTTATGATCTTCAAAATAAGAACTAATTAAGAGACTTTGTTTATTTCACCTCGGCAAATTTATCTTTTGTCACATGAATATTATTATTGAAAGTGACAAGTCATAGTAATATATGAGTGAGTGATTACTCTTGAACTTAACTACGTAGGGGTACTTACTTATTCAAAGAAAAGTATCTTCATAGTGAGGTAGGTACTTTTCTTAGAATTTCAAATTAAACGGCATGCATACCACACTTTTACTAAGTAAATAAACCCTGCCCCATTTCAAAACTTATAAATGCTTTAACTTCCACAATCAGTTATATTTCCCGGACATGTTTTAACTAACATTATATAAACAGCAAATGCTGAAACAATTACTTATCTCCGTTCCGTTTAAATTTTTTCCACCTATATTGGTTAGCAATATGCAATGTTTGTGATCGTTTAAGGATCGTACGTGCTCTATAAATAGTCACTTTATCTTTTTAGGTGTGCTATTTACATGAAGAGAATAACCCTGGCAGCTCCATTAATTCTACGGAAGTAATGTTACCATGTCATTGCCGTTTCTAAAAATAGTTTCAGTAGAAAATGCGGGTAGGTATGTTGGGCGACATGTTTCCATTTCTGTACTCCTTAAAATATCCAATTATAAATCCTTTTTTTTGCATTTAACTATTTTGTTTCTAATCATTGCCATTTTTATCTTCCTTTTACATTCCAAAACACCCAAATCTAGGTATATCCACAAAAACGTTTATATTTCTGAGTGGATTTGTCTCATTTCTCATGTCTAATCCTGTTAAAATCTCTGAAAGGTTTCTTTGGCTGTCCAAAATAAATGTCTTAATACCTTTACAATGTTTGAAGAGTATCTAGGGATCAGTAACGCCGTTTTATTACTTCTTGTGTCGGCAACACATTCATCTCTGCGGCAGGAATAGCTCAGTAATCCAAAGTTACGTCACCTGACGTGTCTATTGTAATCCTTTTTGGTTATTATTGTTGGACCTCAAGAATTTAGAGCAATATAATAGTTTCGAAGATAATACTATCTTTGGACTGGAGTAGCAGTTCATAATTTACATACTTGTTAGTCTCTAGCCTTGTCGCATTATTCAATCCATCTGGTTTCCATTACATGACTTGCTGTTGCTGCATTATAAGTTGAATTACCAAGTTCATTTAAATATAGACTGGTCTAGTAATTTTTTTTTGGTAAACAATTTTCTTAACTTTAGCTTTTGGTACAATTAAGACCACCTATAGAGCACTCCTACAATAATAAATAATTAGACTTTTTTAATTATTTCTGTAATGTTTTAATATCCAGTCTTTTACTAACATTAGCATTTGTAGCACGCAGCACAGAAAGCGCATCTACAAAATGTCAACGTCAAGTCTGGTCCACTGATCTCTAGGTATTTATTGAAAAAACTGCAGTTCGTTGATTCTTTACTTTATGTAATTAATTTGCATGCCAATTAATTAATAAAACACGTGATAATAATTATGCAACACAAATAAGAAGCATTTTGCATAATTACTGAGCAGTGCTTGTTTATTAAATGCAGAGCATTTGAAAGTCGAGCAACAGAATTTATTTTATTACTTAAGATGACATTACTTTATATCACAGTCACTGATAATATAATACTTCTAAGTATATCTGATGCTGACATCAGCATTGTCAGTGCCTTTCCTTGATTTACAATTGGATTTTCCCTCCTAGTATGAAAATACACAGCTAGAACTTTCAATCTGATCTGACCTGTGTTATCTGAAGAGAGGTGACATTTTTTTTTGCAATTGCGAAATATTTATCAAACCATTCATTAATATCACCATCCAAATCATCCGAGGTATGTTAAAAATGTGACTTCACGCAGCGGTCACGGTGTCGCATAAAATTTTCGTCAACAAGCTAACAATGCGACACGTCTGAATGTTTGATTCATGAGATCGGTTATAATCAGAGCGACGTGCGCTCCTCGTGTAACAGCTATAGTTGTAAAACAGCGGTTGTTATCGGGTAATTATCCAAAGCCGCCGGTAATAACGTATAGACAGCGGCTGGCAACCGGCTGCTTATCCGACTCAATACTAAAAGGTCTTACAATTTTTATAGTTCCTAAGCCGAAATTGTTAAAATAAACGAGCAGTTATATACAAATAGGTATTTTTACTTAATTAATTATCTACTCTGTCATGGGTTAAAACAGGGGTCTCCAAACTACGGCCCGCGGGCCAGATCTGGCCCGCGAGCACCAACAATCCGGCCCGCGAAAGCAGGCCGGATCGTCCAACAATACTGTAATTTACAGTATGTTGGTACGATGAGCTAGCTAGATCCTGGCCCTTGGGACTTTCTGGAGGAGTTAGTCTGGCCCTTATGCTAAAAAGTTTGGAGACCCATGGTTTAAAATATAAAATGTAAAATTTTATAAATTAGGTTTTTTGCAATGTCCCTCAACAAGACATAATAAGCTAATGTACGTACTTACTTATTTATACGGTACATAATTAGTACCTATTTAATCTGTAGGTATGAAACTCAGCTTCGCCACTTTTATTATTATTATTATTATTATTGTACAATCGTAATAAGAAGGTAAGCTCGCAAAGCTTGGCGTTTCGCAATGTTTCACATGTGTACCTACAAAGTCCGTTTTGTGTTTCGTGTTTTTTGAATTATGTGATCAGCCCGAGTAAGATGAAACATTTAATTTAAAGTTAAATGTTTGTAAAGTTGAGTATTTCAAAATAACATTGACGCAACTAAGAAATAGAAAAGAGCGCTTACCTGAATAATTAAAGCTAAAGTAACGTATAAAGTAAGTAGGTAGTATGTAGATAAACAAAAATAATCACTTAGGACAATAAACGGATTGAATAAAACATAATGACTTGTATTCAATCGTAGGCAGCCGCTGTTTATGGGTGATCACCGTAGTCAGCGAAAAAAGCAGCTGGTAACCGGCTGGCTGACTAAGATAACAACCGCCTTCACATCTATAGTAACAGCACACATCGCAATGAGCGCGTAACGAGACACAAGATATTCTAATGGATCAACTAACGTGCGGTTACGATGTCCTTATTGTGACAATGTTTTAGCTTCAACAGTAGTTCTGCAATCATTAAAACTGCCTCACTATTAGGCTTAACAACTGTATTTAGTAAATAAAAGCATTAATAAGAAACCACCAAGCCACAGCAACATATCCGTAGGGTTTAGTTTAATTCACTTGAATTGAATCGGTAGGTGTAACCAGGTTTAAATCCAAATAAGCTATGAATCTGATAACATCATGTTTATTTATACTAAAATTGTAATATTAAAAAGTTCAATTCCCAAAGCAATTGGTATTTATTACTTGCCATAAGGCTTCCCTTGAATTGAGAAAGAAACGTGAGATTTGCCTTTGCGCAAGCCTCCAGAAATAAAAGGCTATCGCATTGACGATCGTATTGCTTGCGTCTATTGGCTTGTGAATTGCGATTGCGATGTAGAAGTAGTCTTGAAAATGTCAAGTATCTTCGGAAAAGTCATCAAGTTAATCTCTAACGACTCATTTTAGTCTTCGTGTTAGGAAAACATGACCCTATACAGGTCTCATTATTATTCGATATAGACACTTTAGAAACATCTTAGTCCATATTTTATTTGACTATAGTTATTCCTTTTTGTGGTTCCGTAGCCGAAATGGCAAAAAACGGAACCCTTATAGATTCGTCATGTCTTTCTGTCTGTCTGTCTGTCTGTCCATCCGTATGTCACAGCCACTTTATTCCGGCATATAACTCAAATCATTCATAATGTCACTTTCTTTATGCATACCTCCGACTGCATGTTATAATGTTGTGTAATTCTTTAATATATAATCATGTTTCTATCTTTTCAGTTGACTTGTCTTTTTATGCAGGCGGGTTTTAATTTTTTTTCTAGTATATTCCTTAATACGACTTCCCGAGAGTCAGGCTTTGGAATCTCTATAACGGTTCCATTATTAACCAAACAAATTTACCAAGTTTGGCCTTATTTAGTACCCGTAGAGGCGCACCAGCATTTTTTCTGTGTCTTCTCGCATTATTGACGCTTCATTAGTTCCCATTACCACCTCACGTGTGACTCACGGCAGCTTCGTTTTTCTTCTTTCACTTTTCTATTTATAGAAGAGGTAATTTTACACGATTATTACCAAATTGTCGCTTATTTATCACAGTTTAGTATTATTATTAGTTTGTTCATTTGAAATCAGAAAATGTACATGATTCAAGAAAATATTTTTTTTGCACAACCTATTTTTGTTATATGGCTACTATTTGTTCTGATCATTAATAAACATTATTAAATTTTTTGCATTTAAGTATCAGATGACGCATAGGCAGACATAAAAAAGTCGATTTGGTGTCGTTTATTTACGTGTAACAAGTTCTAGCTATTGACTGTAATTTTTTATTTTATTTCAACACCTTTAGGAATAGGAAAATTTTCTGTTAAAAATATCCATCTATCTATACCAACGAGAGCCAAATATAGCACTGAGTAATCAAATCACGTACATTCTTAGAGTGGACAGAAAAAACCCGCATAGGAAACGAGATTACACTTGCATATCTTGCGCAAGAAAAACTTGCTTTGAAAGTATTCTAGTAACCCACATGCTGATATCCATCAATGGAGGAAGGTTTAATTTGCGCTTGTACCAATTTTTTGCGTTAAAACTGTTATTGGTTGAATATGTAATTTTGTCTCTTTTAACGAGCGTGCTGAAGGGTTATGTTTAAATGGATATGTCATAAAAGACATTCTAAGGTAGATTCGATCGATTCAACTGTCTTTATTTACCCTTATGTAATGTAATGGCTATATTTAATACCTTAAACCTAACCAAATTGTGTCTCTCTATCAAAAATTACATTTAGAACTATTATAAGCAACGTTTTTCAGCTCCCGTGCTACGCATGTTGTCTTAGTTTTCTTTGTTTATTTATCCTATCTTTAATTTCGCTTTGCTTTGATGATTATTTTACTTTTTCTTATTGTTTCTTTTCTACCATTGTTTTTACCATTCCATTATTTCAATAATCAATAGCGATCCTTCCTCTCACAGATGTTTACGCAAAATTCAGGTTTTCCTGTAAAATTCGTTCGCTTCGCTATTAATCTGATATCGTGTGTGGGGGGCGATATTCAGTGCGCGTGCGACCCGACCCTGCGCTATATCATTAGCAAGGTCGTACAGTTGCAACAGATTGTTTTTTTAGCTGCAAATTTTGTTTGGTAGGTATAATATATAAGGAGAATCTGAGAAAATATGCAAGAGTTGAAGGCAAACATATTTTTTTCAATGATCCTAGTTGATCCTACTAACCTACCATGCAACTATCTCAATTGACGTTGAAAAATATTTGCTACGGTATATTTAATGTCGAATTTCGATTTGAAATTAAATTTTGTTTATATTTTTGTTATTGTAAATTCACATTTAAATATAATTCAAACAGCATAAAAAACCGACAGTAACATTATGATTAACATTTCATTGCAAAATAAAAGTAGTTTTATAGTAATATAATTTGCTTATAAGGGTAACAAGGTCGTCTTCAATTATCTATATTTACCTTCAAAGGCTGCGTGTAATGAGCTGTATATAATTATATGCAACCTTAAACTCAACCAAATTGTGCATTTAGCATTGAATCTTTTTATGGATTGTATGGAGGGGAGGCAATAATCTTTACGACACGCAACGCAGGGAGTGCATGGAGGCAACCTTTTAAGTTAAGTTAAAGTAATGGAATGGCCACTCCTCTGTCACGTATTACCTTAGTTAAGAGGAATAAATGTTGCCATTTGAACATGAAATGGTCGTTATAGTTGAGATATCCAATAGTACTAGTCATTTTATCTTCAGACCATGTAATTCTAGCATGCATACTACGGTTACATAAATGCAGTATAACAATAAAATCATGCACTACTCAGTCTAGTGTATGTTTTTGTATTTACCTATATCTTGTTTTCATGTTTTTTTATTACGTCTAGTCGTCTGCACGTAGAAAATATATCTATCACGATTCTGTAAGGATGAATCATTGTTTTCAATGAAATCTTTCTTGTTTACAGATGTGTCTAACGGAATGGATCAGGCTACGGGACTACAAAGGTCGTCCTCGGGCCATATTTGGCTTGGACATTCCTCCGTGGGTGTGGGAGGCCTATCAAGTCATTGGGGTGTTCCTGTTCGGGTGTGCCTGCCAGCAGCTTACGACAGACGTCGCTAAATACACTATTGGGCGGCTAAGGCCGCATTTCTTCTCCGTAAGTGTTTATCTTGATTTTCACTGCCTTTTTAGCATCATTGACTGATGAACACATAGACATAGAAAAATTTTCGCTGCGCTCAAGGATGAACATCTGATCCTCTGTTAAGACTCGGAAGAAATCATGAAACGTGTCATTATTATTTTTTTATTTCTAGCCTTCTTAATTCAATTTGTCCAAGTATCTTATATTCATATTTATATAAGATTCTTGAATTAGTCTCAAAATGGGATGGCAATATTTTTGTTTTATTTTAAAAACTGGTACTGGTAGTTTGGTACGGAGTACTACGGAGGCACAACTGTGAAGTAGCATAAAATTAATCGAATGTTTCAAAAGCAGGTGTACCATCAACTTCAACGTTTGCATAATGTGATTTTTTGAGTGTAATCAACGTGCATTTCACCATCACGAGCTACAGAAAACGTGACTAGGCGCATGAAAAAATCTGTATAACGTGTGTTGAAAAATATGCACATTTTAAAAAGTTACATGATAAAGAGAAAGAATCATTAAACCTCCTTTTACAAAGTACCTCCTTTCTTTTACACGCATATTACAAAGCAATAATGCACGCTTATTTACTCAATAATTAGTTACAATAAGGTGAGAACGGCACGCTAGTAATTTGCGTATACGGTTCATGGGAAATGGAATGCAATTGTTTAATAACATTTTGCACAAGTTCATAAGAATTTTCCCGCACTATATGTGTTGTGGTTGTGGGTTCATCTAAATATATCTCTCTTGGCTAAATAGCCATTCACTTTATTTCTTTATGATTGTATTTTATTACTCTCTTTGCGTCACTTTTCTTAAGTTCTAAATTATAATTTTCTTCTTATATTTCGACATCTTTTAATTCCTCTTTTTATAAATGATCTTATGATAAATTTTTATTGAAAAATTGAACGTCGTACGAAGGTAACCCAGTTGGGGTTTCACACCCCTTTGCATTGCTAAACTTTAATTTCTCATCTTCGTCGTTTAAAATAGAAATGCATACCACTGGAGAATTTTCTGACTCTTTTCTATCATTAAAACTATCGTCAGCTAATCTTAATTCAATCTTTTGGCATGCGTACATGCCATTTATTTTCCCATCAAAGATATCAAATAAGAGCTAACTTTCAGTGGGTAATTGAGATAAATCTTCATGATGAAGATATACTTTTCTATTTTCTGCTCTAGTTATTTCACTGTCTTTATTTTTTCCATATTAATCCTCCTCACAGATATAGGTAATAGTTAAATCCTTTTAAGTCTTAGATTACAATTTTTGATTCAAACTTAATGTATAATTGTACTGAAAACTCTATTATTCTAGCAGGGATTATATTCTCAAATACCTGATATAACTAACTGGCAAATTACTGACATTTGTTGAACTTTAATAGCGGTGGCAAAACCAAGTAATCGGTAGTAGGATCTAAAGTAGGTACCTACCTAAGTTATAATATAGGGTCCTTCTTAAATAGTGCACGAAATTATGAGGGGTCAATGTACTCATGCATACAAACATACTATGGTACTAACATTGAAATCGCAAAAAAATATCAGGTATCACATACATTTTGATCTATTCTATTTTAAATTTTCTATGGAACAGCAAAATTAATCGCAAAAGATGCGCAGTAGCTACAAACACTAAATTCCGCGCATCTCTGTCTCATCTTTGTCTTGCCAAGTTACGTGCCGGGCAGTATACCATAGTAAAAGTTTTTTGTATGCATGAGTATATTGACCCCTTAAAATTTCGTGCACTATTTAAGAATGACCTTATATTAATGAAGTGCAGATGAAGTTGATCCATTTGCTTCGTAATGCAGGTTAAATAAAGTTCTACTACTTAGATTTAGATGATAATGACGTGATAATCGCACAGGTTCCAAAATGTGGGTTACGGCGAGTAACGTTTCCCTTATTGTGCATAATATAGACATGGTCATGACAACACTAGGCATTCTCGTTTGTAGACTGATAAATCTGACTTCGACGTTTGCCTCCCAGTGTTTCGTAATCGGCTTTTAATAAATAACTTAAACAAGGTCAGTTTCTTGTACGGGATAGTTCCATTGTCCTGTCTTTATTATCATGATCTTTTTAAGCCATTTCTTCTTTATCTGTATTAAAAATATCTCAAACTCGCCAGAGTTTTTTTATAGTAAAGTAACTGTTATTTGGTTCATTAAAATTATCTCCAACAACCCACAAGAAAGGTATTTTTAAGTGAACACAAAATATTTTAAAGCATTGAAAAGTCTCGTTAAAATCTTTTATGGACGCCGCGTGACAAAAAGTAGTAAATTAAGCGTAGAGATTAAATGGCGATGGATTTAGTAGAATTGTATTCAAAATGGTACTTTACCAATACTTTCGTTCTTATCGCACCATTAAAAGGTGTACTGATTAAAGTAACATTATGTTTGCAAATATGCTAACTGCGAATACTAATTGCTTACAATTAAAAGAAACATGTTATCATTGTCAACATTTACACATGTTAAATAATATTGTATTTTAGTTCTTTGATGTTAAGAACTTCAACTTTTGATTTCTTTATTTGTACAAACTAGCTAAAATTGTTCATTAGCTCTTCAGCTGGTTTTTAGCCATGCAAATACGTAAACAATACAAAAATGAAAGAACACAGTAACTTTGGCAAATTACATACACCTATTGATAAGGCACCTAGTTGGAAAAATATAATGGCTCTGATATTTTTATTTATCTTTTCTTCAGTGTTAATTTAATATCCTGAATGCAAATCTCATAAAGAAGACATCATGATCGTCGCAACTGCAGAATTTGTTGACCTATCCAATTATCTAATTGATTCCACTTGAGTTGTTCTATTATTGCAACAGTTCATCACCCGCTTCGTTTAAAAACTCTGACATTATTTTGGTGCTTTTATTTTTAGCGACTGAAGTAAAAATAATAATTTTAACTATTTCTACTAAGACCTTTACAGAACATCCAAATGTTTTTTCTTAGAACGACCTTATCAAAATGATTTGTCGCATTCCTACTTTGTTTAAACAGTTGGACATGTACAAATAACACAAACACAGTTTAGCTAGCAGGACCAAATGAGTTTCAATTATTTTCAGAGCCCATGAACTCAAACGAAGTAATCGAATCCATCAATCACTATGACGAACAACCTACATTGAGAGATGCAGCTCCATAAATTCCCAGACCGACCTAACTTCACGAGTAAGGAGTCTATATTTATCCTCTATGTTGTCTAAAGTTACTTTTTTACTGTCTGGGTGGCTTGCATCGGTGTGAAAGGAAATCTCACGGGACATATTCTCATGTCCCTCCCTGTATCGGACTTAATAGATGCCAGTTTACAAGAAATCCAACTAGCTTTATGACAAAATAATTAATCCGTTTTTATAATTCCTGTTACAATTCTTGTCTCGGTTATTGCGCAATTGTATCTCCATCAGTTTGTTACATAACAATTTAAGAATGTGAGACAGTATAATATCTTCAGACTCAATGTTGTTTATTGCATAATTCATTTTATGAATTGTTATACTTTAACAAAATCAAATCACAATAAAATTTTCTTCTTGTTGTTTTTTATCCATTGCATTTTTTTCTGTTGCTTTATTGTCATTTTTTCATTTCTTGCAAAATTAAATGCACTTCATTTAGTAGAGTTTCTAGTCCCGTGAGTTTTCGTTTAAGTAGATACAGCCGCCGGTATAAATAATGCCGGGGACACGGTCTACCGCCAGCGGCTTGTAATTTTGACTTATTGGATCAACTGCCGCGCTGCCGTCGACATATGGTTCTCGTTGTGGCCTTTTTATTTTTGTAGTACTGTTTCCTCTCTGACCGTTAGTTTGCTTGTTTCTGTCAGGAAGAAAAACAAAAATTTGCGCAACGTTTATTTTCGGTCGTGAAATTGAAACTTGTTTGCGTGGTTAGTGATTCCAATCTTTCTAATGTCATTAGACTATTCATCTGCAGTTAAGTAAATTACAATATGTATTGTCAAATAGTGATTCCCTTCCAGTTATAAAAACCTCAAATTTTGATAATAAACAACATTTAAATGGCTTTTATATCATAGGTTAGGTTCTATTTTTTTAAAGATTCCTGAAGATACATAATTTAATTTTTAAAGTCATGAAAAGCTCTTGAAAAACTTTTAGAACTATTAAAATACCTATAGCTACAAGTAAAACGTTGTCGCTTGTCTGAATGAACATACATAGTTTTTTAGCACATGACAATGACAACATCTTCCATGCGATAGTTAAAAGTTATTTTAACTTAACAATACAATAAATGAACATGAGTTGTTCTTACTGCTAGTGACCCTGAATCATGTAAAATATGAGATGAATAAAATAATATATTGTAATAGTATTGTATTTTATTTTTTACAAAATATATCAAAATTCCAATGAAATTTTCATGGACGTCCTCAGATAAATTATCTTTATTGTTGATTCAGTAATTCAGTAATATTTGCACGCTCTTGTTTGATTGAAATGAAATAATTGAGATAAAACCATTATAAAATAAATTTCTTATTACTTATATCATTATATTAATATTTCATTACATAATATAAGTATATTATATTATATACTAGCGGTCGCCCGCGACTTCGTCTGCGCTGAAGGTTTTTTGCTCACCCTCGGGAACAATACTTTTTTCGGAATGAAAGGTACCCTATGTCCTTCTCTGTACCTCTGACAACGTGTATGCAAAACTTCATGATGATCGGTTCAGTAGTTAAGCCGTGAAGGCGTAACAAACAAACAAACAAATAAACAAACGGACTTTCGCATTTATAATATTAGTAAGGATTGGCGTTTACATCAATCGGTCTAACCCGTTGCAAATATATTGTTAACATGAAAGATTGCCGACAAGGGGTGTGTGAGTTTTGCACGCTTGACCAATGACGCGCGACGCTGCCGACGCAAAAAGGTTTACCTCTTTTGTTCCATATTGTCCCTCTCCGGCCTCACTATATTTATACGATGACAAATCGTACACCAAAAATAGTATCCGTAAATTATAAAAGGTGAAAGACCTAATAAACAACCTTGTGGGACCCTATTTAATTTAGTAATCTATTTTAATATTATCATTTGTTTACTGTTACTGAATAAACTGTCATCACATCATTATTAAAGCTCAGCATTACAATTGAATATGAATTTTAATAATGTTCCGTCACTGACCCAGTGACCCTTTTATTTAATATCTGTGATATTCTATGAAGTTCTTTTTGTTATATTCTTTTGGAGAGGGTTCTTTTCAGCACAAACATTTAAATTTGAAAATACATTCACTGTTTGAAAAACCATCGTCATCATTACCAACAATTCTAGTGCCCTCAATAAGATCACTCGAGCGTATTCCAAAAGCCCTATTATGTACCATACGAGTACATTTAGGTGACAAGACAACCTATGCTTAGTTATTAAACGCGATGTCATCATGTCCCTCATTTTCCATTTAAAGAAGATGAGTTGCAAAACTGTTATTTTTTTAATACAGCTTCATGTTTACAATGTACTTTTGATCTCCAGAGACACTTGTTTGTCAAACTCAAAGATCTGTTCCACATTCCTACACTTTTGACATCAGATTTAAACATCATCGTGTCAAGTCAATCCATCATCGTCTTGGAGGATCAAAAACAGACTGCGCTGTAACATAACATACACATCGTAAGAAGTCATTTTCTTTTAAGCGTTTATGCAAAGCTATACCTACATATTTCAGAAAGGATATCTTTCAAGAAGGTAATTTAAAAGTATCACTTTTTTTCGCATTGCATATTTTACTCTTTATTTATAACAAGTGATGTACAAGCATAAAGTTTGGTTAGCAATGCCCTTTCCTCTTTCAAATTATTAAAAGGGTTTTGAAGCTGACTGTTTAACAAATTGCTGATCTCGATTGATGTATTAAATGTGTTGTAAGATTTATGATTTTGCATATATGCATTTGCTTTCACAATTTGTTGGGTTGCGTTCGCGTTGCATGTTGCGAATGCGGTAGGTTTGTATCTTTATTTATTATTTTAAATAAAAATATTCCTTGTACATAAAAACAGTTCTTATCAAATAAAATGTGCTGTTGAAATAATTTATCGTTTTACTCTTGAACTCGGGTTCAGTTCTCACGAGTAATCGTTTTTATTTGATCAATACAAAACATATGGGCAATCGTTTTCGGGTTTCGGGTAATGAACGAGACACATAAATAGCCTGATTTTTTTAACAACCATCTCTTTGCAACATCATTATTTTGATAAGTTAATTTGTTTTGTTGATTTTGCGACACATTTATATTTATTTAACCTATTATTATATTTAAAACGTACGTAAAATGATTACCTACAGGACAGGCTACGCCTTGTGTAGGGATCATTGCAAATATTCTTCGAAATTACCTCATTCAATATTAATGTAACTTTATTTATCTGAAGTTTATCAACTGACTCTTTTGTTAACATTGTGTTAATAAATATATTTTATTTTTATTAAAGGACTTTGAATGTTTAATACTACAAGCATCTCTCTATGAAAATAAATTAGCTTCAGGCATCACTTAAATGCAAAATCAAAACATTACCTACTTCGCATCTTCTGTAACTAATAATATAATAGTGTTTCTCGATAACAGGTGTTAGCTCGTGTGGACCAATCATTCAGCGGATGAATCAATTACAGCCAATCATACGGACGTGGTTGATATTCTCCCGTCTCGTGTTACCTCAGGCTTGGATTTGATTAAGAATCCAAATAGCTACATTATGTCAACATCTAAGACAGGTTACGATTACGAGTTGTTAAATATTTCCAAGATTACGTCTCTACTAAACCAGTCTGACCATACGATGCATATTGTAACTAATTTCTTTGACGACCAGTTTAAAGTTAATAGTTGTTTTTATGTCAAGATCAATATTATTATTTGGATATTCGTTAATCATCAACCTGTTTTAGATCTTGTGGTCATAGCTGGTGATTAAGCTATAAAAAAACAATATTCCTATCACTAGTTTGTTTCACTTTCAACTTCATATTGTTGTTATCACTACTATGATTCTGCCTTTCATCATCATCTACACATTTACTTACTTTGTGTAAAATCTATCATGTTCTTAATATTTCCATTCCAATGCCATCGAAAACATTGGTGGGATAATTTATGCCACCAAAACAAATTGAACTTTCTATTCGTATCGTTCTTTATTCATGAACACACAGAGCACTTGATCTGTCACTGGGTCGTCGATCCTTCGTATCAGATTTATAGCAGTGGCGCATTAGCGGCGTGTTTTAAACAACCAATTAGCGGTATCTAAACGGTTAAGACTGATGCTACATCTGAGAGAGATGTGTCCCTTGAATGATGAGCGACAGCGATTTGCCTAGTAACTAGGCCCTAGTTCATCAAATTAATATGGTTCCAATTATGTACACACTCCAAAATATGTCTCTTTATTATTTTGAACTTAGATATATTGAGTTTTCTTCGACTATAACGATATCACAGAATGTAATTAAAAATGCAAGATTAGTACCTATTGTACAATTGCGCATATTCTTTGATCTGTATTCCGAGACCATTATAACATTTGGCCAAATCATAAAGTAAGTATGTACCTTAACCTGAATTGGTTTCACCGTTTAAAATTATTTTCAATTACTAGACTGCTATAACTTTTAATTCGTTAATTGTTTTAGGTTCATTACATTTATAATTGCTTCTTCCTCTCACTTGAACCCACATCAATCAAGTTTTTAAAAATAATGTACTGTGTAACATTTGTAATCGTGTTAATTTATAGAAAACCAATCAGTTCTTTTTAGAGTGTATTGCTTTCACAGCAAAGCAAATCCCTCATCAAATTAAAATTTGCATTGACCAAACCAAGCTTAAGGTCTATGCTTAAACTCTTGTTATAAATAATTAAGATAAAGGGTAGGACTATTTTTTTCTAGTTTTTGTATGCTCTGCTATGAACACAAATCTTTTTTCCTTTTTAAACATAATGTGTCGCAAAGGGATCATTTCTCGTTGGTCATTATATAGAGCGACAAATATCCAATGTCAACGAACCTATTTAATTTAGTGACTCGTAAACTTTTTATTGTCTTTTAAATAAGACAATTTCCCTTCCATCGGTGTCCCCAAAGCGGTTCCCGGTTTTACGATGTTGTTATTGTTATTAGCTTTTGAATGTCACACTTTGTTTATGAATGGGGATTGGGCGATTGGTTTTGTTTGATGTTTTTAAAAATGGTAACATTTTGTTTTTGTCCAAAATAATGTTCCTGCAGCCAATACAAAGCAAGTTGACTCCCTTTAGTAATAAAAGGACCCAACGTATTCTACGAAGAGAAATTAGTTTGCATTTAATTTAGTTATCTGTTTGATTTATGTACCAACTAGGGCAGATTAGATACTTAACTATACTTATTAATTCAATTCAACGAATTCGTGGAACCAAGATTGATCTGAAATTATATTAAATATGATCATAAGGTTCTCAAAAGCTACGTTCCTCTAAACGATACGCTTAGTATTCCAGTCTTCTACGAATTATCATTTCATTCCATGTTTTATGTTTCACACTTGTAAATTTTGCCATTAAATAAATCATTAGAAACTTTGTAAGGTGCTATAAAACTACAGCAAAGTAAACTTTCAGGGTATTTTTGGAAGTATGGGTGGTATTGGTACCGGTCCTATGAAACTAAATATTAAACATCATAATATTACGAAGCACATCTTTTAAATTCAATCCTTTCCAAAATATGATCGAATATATAGTTTTTTTTTATATCAATTCTATTATTGTTACCGCTGACATTTAGTTCCAAAACGAAATTTATATGCGTAACAACGTTTTCATTATCATCGAAAGTAATTTATTGAGTTCGACTATTCTCACTGTATCCCTGCACAATCAATTACACACCAATAGCCATTGAATGAAAAGCGTTCTGTCTCCCTCTTATTTCAATTTCGACAGTTGCCCCAACTTAATGCTCCGTTTTAATTAAAAGTTATGACGCATCACCCGTCGGCGTTGCCAACGATAAAAGTTACTATAGAATGAAATAATTCCTTGATTTGTTGAAGCTCACCCCTGGTTCAACCTTCAGAATCAGCCAGTGTATTTAGATCCGCAGCAGCATATAGTTCCATCACATTAGAGAGATCTTCACTCTGGTCTATCGTCAAAGCATTAACAATAAGTCTGTCCACAATTCCACATGAATGGACTCCAAGCCCTTTCCTGTCTCTTTCCCTCTTATTGTCAATTGGTGTCACGGTAGGTACCGGATTAGCAGTCTCAAGGTGAAATTGTCATGTTTTGTTACATTTTTTCCGTGTATTTAAAGATTGTGGCATTGTTTACTTATTGTCCAACTTACCTGGATTTTTTAAGTCTTTTTATTGTGCTGGAGATGAAGATACAACTTTTGTAATATCGGAATTCGGTATGTTAATAAGCGAACATCCTGCTTAGTCGGTTTTATTGTTGAGGTCTCTTAAAGTTCAATAGCCAACTTGTGAACAAGGGGAGATGTTTAATGAGAGTTTTGAAATTCAATACGTGGATTAAAACAAAAGCCTTTGAATTGAACAGCTGCATCCCTCAATTGAGCGATCCTTGTCTTAGTTTTAATGGCAACAATTGGTCGTGATTACAAAAGGCGAGTGAGTGCATTATTGTCAATCTTAATTTGATTCCAGTGCAGTGGAAGATGAAATTGATATCAAAACAATTGGACCATAGGTATTTGTTATCTTAGCGGAAATGTGTCTCGCAGTTCTTTTTCAACATATAATCTTTACATACATAAAAGTACCTAATGATTTTGTTTGATAAACATCATTAGTGTATTGAACTATAATTTAAAGTGCCTTTATTTATTTCTCTCGATATGTTTCTAAATACGTCTGTCTGTTTAGCCTTACTTGTCCTATTTGGTCACTGACATGAAAAAAAAATTTTTTATTTATGCAGGTCAATGTATTTGGGAAACAGTTTTTGACAGTTGTCATACGTCTTTCACTTAAATCGCTATTTAAAATTATGTTGTAGGTATATTAAATGATATTGTCATTAATAAATTAACAATATATTTCGTATTCTAGGCGTGGAAAACAGTTTGTTGTATTTATTATAAATAATTATTTCAATAAAGAGTTGGGTAGATTGTTTACCAAATTGGTCAAATAAGGATGAACAGACTTGTACACTTTGTTATTAATAACATTGCTTGTAATAATAACCATATTCGGGTTAAGCACATTATATCTCTACATGTTGCAGACGATGATCACAGTTCTCAGCCTAATATTAATAGTAAGACTGTGGTAATAGCACTAATAGCCATATATTACAGATGTCCATGGTGTGAAGAGCCATTTGTTGGCACCGCGCCTCTAATTGTGTGTGACGAACGCGCTGTTAGCTTTACTATGCAACTCAGAGTAATTTCATTGCGTTTAAAGTACTTTAAAGTTCCTGATTTGGATGCTCCAACATTTGAAGCAATTTCAGAAGAAGTCATACGAAATTTTTTTATACAGTGTGATTCTTCATAAAGTGCACAAATGAAAATAAGTGAAACTATGCTTAATTTTAATGACAGGAAAGATATTTTAAAAAATCTGATTTCAATGTGATTTATTTTAAATCTATTTAATAAAAATCAATTTTTTTGATAAAAATGCATCTTATTGTGAGTTTTCATCATAAATTTTATTAAGACAAACTATTTTTTGCAACATTATTCAGTTTGTTTTTTAGTGATAGATCGTTTAGTTCTAAAGTTACAACGTTTTGTTCACAGTAGCAAACAAGAAGTTTTAAAATCCCATAAAAATATAAAAAATAATTGTAGATATTTTGTATATTTTTCCCGTCGATAAAATCAAGCATAGTTTCACTCATTTTCATTTGTGCACTTTATAATGATTCACACTGTATTATTTAGGTACATAACAAAGTTATAATTTTGTTATGTGTTGGTTGATATATCCCAGCTGATTAATATTACTCGTTTTTAACATTCAATCGCTACCCTGATAATATATCGAATTTAAATTAACATTGAGGTTTTTCATAGGCGGCAGTTTGCTGCTTCAGTGGCAAATACACTTGCTTGACACCTAACTTATGTATTTCTTCTTATCATTATAAGAATTGCCAGAACGTCAGTTTTATTATAAGCTCTTTACAAGCATTACTTCGAGAGCTATATAGTGTTGTTTCATATTCCTATGCTTTATTTTACTATACATGCAGTAGTGGTGACGATGACTAGTATAGTCTGAAGCCAGTATTTTTGAGACCTACTTTTAGATGCCCGATCCTATCACCAATGTTACTTCTGTAAATATTTGACTTGCTATTTCAAGCTACTAGGCATTAAAGGTGCAAGCTCATTTGCTATTCAAACACCTACCATGTTTGCATACGAAGTTTCAGTTTTGCACTATTTTGAGTGCACTTTGAATTCACTTGATTATTGCAGCTGCGAAATTATACGTTTTCTTGTCGCATAAAATGAAACGGGAAGCCAATTAAAGTTCAGTAACATTTATTTACATGATAATAAAAAAGCTAATTGATGACACATTTAAAGATAATCGATTGCCTAAACATGAATTGTGTTAATTCCATTTAGTGCTTGTTATATTTCAATATTCTTCTTCATTCTACCAAACCCCTACTTCATTTTTTTTGAGTTTATAAAATTTTTCAGCTTTTACAATTAGGAATGTCATTAATAAATCTGAGTGTGACTGAGACCATATGGTATATTTTAGTGGTCTTCGTCATAATAATGATATACCACGTCCTACACGTATCTCGGAGAATACGTTTAATAATATGATTGCTTGCCGTGTGTGGTTTATTCTTGTAAACTGTTTTGAATTCAAACTAAACATGGGTTACAATTGTTTTGAGTTTAAGCACGTTCCATAGTGACTTGATGACCTCGCTTGTAATGCTCGTTTTAGATTCGGTAAATTTTTCTTTACCGTCGTCGGTTATTCCTTTTTCCTCTAATAAGCTCTTGGTTTTTTTATGACAAAGTTGAAACTTTCAATTTACTCGGCAAATATTCAATTTTTATACCGAAAAAGTTCTGGGTATTGTAGGGACAAAATGGTTTTGGTGCAAAAACATTTCGTGCACACACATGCGTGTTCATTTTCAAACACGCAAGTTCCTAAAATTCTTTCTTTGTTTTGTATTAAAGGTCGATCTTGTAAATTGTTTTTGTATCTAATTATGTCTAAATAAAAATATAGTGTAGATGACGTACCATAGCTCATTGTTCTTCTATGTTATATACATTACAGTATTTAGATCCATTTCAGAAATTACATTGCATCTGTCCTCGATTTTATGCTACTCTAGCCTTTAATCGCAAATACACTTGCAAGTTTACGATCAATAAAATGTTACGAGAAGTGAACCAGCATTAGTCCTACTTGCTTGACAAAGGCCTTTAAAACCGACATAGCAAATTATTCGATTTCGTACAACCTGTTTCTGTTTGGTTCATAAAGTATTGTTGATATATGTTCTGTATTGTAATGACATCCTGATCCTCTTTCTATTCTAGCGCCGTATGAGTTGGGATCGTCCATTCATGTCGTATTAGGTTATATGTCTTAGCTATTGTTTCATTTGCGTCAGAACTACATACAAAGGCACTATTAAATTCACATTGAGAGTCCTTAATGTTATTAATATTTTTATATGGTCCTGTTTTAAATGATACACCACTTTTTCTTGTCAATGCAGGCGGTTTCTGCAACTCGATGTCTATTACGCCTATTTTACGTCTGGTACTTACGGATGGATACATTTCTCTTCCTATCCGATTTTTTGTGCAATTCTGTATCAGTAATTGCTTTGATACCATTTAGATCTTTTTTATGATGATACGAGTATTTATCTAAAAATTTAATTAGTAAACCTACCTGCTTGCAAGCTGCACCAAAGGGAACGAGTACGGCGAGTATTATACCTTTCTTCGTTAGATTTTACTGTCGGCACTCTGCCTAGCTTTCTGCAATTTATCCACGCACCTCGGTTCATTCATTTTACAGTTACATGCATATTTTACAAGTAAGTGTAAGTATTTACTTTCGTTCATATCCTATAGGTTGTGTATAGGCTGTGTCCATTCATCGGATAGTTATTAAGACACTCGTAAAGTTAAAGATAATGTATTTAACCTTCAGCAATAGCAATCAGCAATCCGTTTTAATCCTTACTTTATCTCGTACCGTTTCTTTAATACGCTTATCTGTGCATCAAAAACGGGATTTTTACCTATTATAAATTCAATTCTGTAGAGCACATTGCATCTGTTTTTTATAAAAAAAACCTTAGTTAAACTTTTTAAATGGGATATTTTTAATTGGGTGACTGGAAATAATAAAGGCGACTGTTAATGGGACTAGACCCGGCAGCGGTTTAATTTATTGGTGACAAAAAAAACGAGGGACAAACTGTATAACAAAAAATCGTAAAACGAGCAACTACATGTGGGAGATAAATAATTTAAGTTAACAGTTAAAATTCTAAATGAGTGACAAAAATACTGAGTGGGCAACTATTATACCAAGTAGGAAACTACACAACTGATTTAAGCTGCCCAACATGGTATTTTTACACGATTGCCCAAAAAGGAGTGTATACCTATACTATGTGTTCAGAGTTCATGTATGTTTGTGGGTAATGTGTGTGTGTGGGTTTCTTTAGTCCACCATAACTTCTAAATTGCTCAACGGATTTGGATGTATGGGGTTTCGTTAGAATCCTTACATCATTCCGAGTGACACTGGCTATTTTTTTTTTTAAAGTAAATATAGCGACTGTAAGACGCCATTTTCAAATGTGAAAAAAATATTTTTTTTCTTCAATTATTACAAAATGGGCATCAAATGAAAGGCCTTAATGAGCACATTTTAAAACTGTATAATTTGTCACTAAAATAATAAATTTAAAAAAAAAATATTAAGAACACGACTGCCCTGCCAAAAACGAACTAAAAAGTGAAATAACAAGTGTCATTGTAGTCGGGGGACCTCTTTGATTAAAAATTGTTCCACAAAACAGTCCCTAAATTTATTTATTATTTAAATTTATTTATTTTTGTTATCTCGATTAGGTTAATAGTCGCCTTTTTTAAATAAAATATATGCCAAATTTTAAATGTTTTGTGTGCCCTAAGGTTGTCGCTCAAAACTTTGGTCGCCCGTTCTGAATAACTAATTACTCAATTTGTATTTAAAGTCACCCATTTTCAATATTTGAAGTCGCCCTCAGTCCGTCGCCCACTTGCTATATTCAGTATTTTTGATTCCCAAAATGGGAATTCATTGTTACCCGATTAAATAAATACCCTGTTGGAATTATCATTTTGATAACTTTTCCAGTGTCTAAATATTAACATTATTATAAGCTGTTTCAAGTAGTCTTCAAAGTTTAATTATATATATTTTATTAAATAGTGATTTCTATCTAAATGTTACGGAATACATTTATACCTTATTATCATAAATGCTTCATTTTCAAACTCCAAAGAGACTATCTATCGGCAAGCTGTTTCATACGCAGCATGCTATTTACTCCTAGTGCTGTTATATGTTAAATTTTAAGAACAGTCACTGTTTCCTTTCATAAAATTGCATAAGCTGTAAATTATTTCGGTAATATTATCAAAATTTTCAAGTCCAAGATTAATGTAAACAAAATCTTTCTCCATAAGTACCAATATCTCTCTCAACAAGTAAAATCAAAAAATTAGCAAGACCAAAACATCATTAGTACAAAGCTTTTACTATTAATTTGTAAAAGCTTTTCGTTGCGATTTTCAATTCGTACATAATATCTTCATTTTTTTTAGAATCTCACTATGATCACTTTTTCACCAAAAGCAATCTTGTCTCTAGAATACTACACACATCCTACTCTTCTCTACAGCCTTACGATTGCTCGATCTAAATGTTTTGCTCATAACTCTGACATCCAATCTTATTATACAAGGATTTTGCATTAACTTGTCCAGTATAATCATAATATGCGATCAACGAGCGCGGATGGAAAATGCCTCCATTTTATACTTTATCTTGCAGTTAGCCTTTCGGACTGATTCGCATTGGTCACCTTAGTAGGGTTGTTTCAAGGCTTTTCTTATTACTGTAAGACGGTGGACAGGCAGTTACTGGAACTTATGGACACTTTTGAATGATCACACTTCCATTGACTCCATCATCATCATATCAGCTACACGACACCCACTGCTGGGTATAGGCCTCCCCCAAGGATCTCCACAACAACGATCTGATTAGATTCCATTGACATACTGACTACATTTTACCGTAAATATTTTATTATTTACCTTATTAGCTTTTGCTACTCAATACTAACATCTTTTGTTTGTTGCCAGAAAAAGAAGTTGCAGGAGTTCATAGATGAGCATGATTTAAATATAATTTCAACTGATTTGCTAAAGTGCCGCACCACCCTATGTAAAAGATCTACCATTTTAGGCAAACAGATTGCAAAGAATTTATTGGCCATTTACATGATAATTTAAGTCTGGGCCGGTGGGCGTCTTGAACCATCCATATTTTTATATTTAAATTTGTCAAGAACAATAGGATTGTCTATCTTACTACTACAAATCACACAGGTATGTACACATCAGTTGCTGCCGAACGGTTGCTTTTAAATTACAATATAATAGGGAATTGTATGAACTCCTATTACAGGTTTCTAACCATCTTGAATTATAAATTTGCGTAAAGCTCAACCCTACCTAAAACAGATAGAATCGTAATCCTCTATCTCATTTCTGATTCGACCATCCAGCATTCTCCGTGCCATATCTATGTGAATCAATTTACTACGGTGAAGACATCATAGATTTCAGATAAATCTTCCAGCTTGAACAGGTTTATTTCTTCTATTCACAGACCATACAACAAGTACCTGTGCTTCTATCTGACAGCACTTCGATAATGGAAGTATGCTACAATTTTCGCTTACAATTAAAGAAACGACATAAATAGAGGTAGATGCAAAGAAACTGGAGCTGGTTTGATAGTTCTCGATGGTTTAAAAAAAAATGCTCTCACAGTAAATGATGATTACGGATTGCAAAATAGACACTTTTATATGATGGTATTTCTTCTATGTCGATTACTTAGATTAGTTTTGTGTAGCAAAAGCTAATAAGATAAATAATAAAATATTTACGGTTACTACCGAACGAATACTTTTAAATTACACCGTGTAATAGGGAATCGTATGAACTTCTATTACAGATTTCTAACCATCTTAAATTAGAAATTTGCGTAAAGCTCAACCCTACGTAAAAGCGATAGGATCGTGATCCTCTATCTCATTTCTGATTCGAGCATCCAGCATTCTCCGTGCGATATCTATGTGAATCAATTTACCACGGTGAAGACATCACAAATTTCAGATTAATCTTCCAGGTTGAACAGCTTTATTTCTTCTATCTGACAGGTGACAGCACGTCGATATCAAAGTACCTACGATACAATTATCGCTTAATGCACCTATAATGAAAGGAACAACATAAATGGAGGTAGAGGTAAAGAAACTGGTGTGGGTTTGATAGTTCTCGATGGTTTTTAAAAAAAATATGCTCTCACAGTAAATGATGTTTACGGATTGCAAAATAGACACTTTTATGTGATGGTATTTCTTCTATGTCGATTACTTAAATTAGATTTGGAATAACTAAAGTAATGTTACCAAACGCACCTGCGTTTGCATTCTGATTTAATCTTTGGATAGCATTTAGTTACCTAACTAAATGCTATCCAAAGATTAAATCAGATCTCGTATCGTGTTACCCAAGTCAAGTGACATATAAAACGTTCACGTCTCTAAATGATAGGGACAGGGAATGAAATGAAAGCTAAGCGGACTGTAAATTGATATTTATATAGTGAAATAACAGTAAATTACCTTTCGAACAAGCTTATTATGTAGGAGCAATCTTGTCAAATACAATAAACGAAATTACCACTATCGCGTCGATCGATGTATCGATTACGGCCATTCGACCAACAATTTGGTCGATTACATTCAATGAGCGTGCGCGAGCGCCGTGCTCGTGACCGATGGCCAATACTGTGAGCGTGTGGTTGCGCATATCAATTTTTTTCATGATTTTCTTTAGTGATGTGCCCAATTTAACCGCCTCTGTGGTCTAGTGATTCGCCCACCCGTGTATAACCCGTGTAAGTGATGACGATTCCGGGTATAGAGCGTTTCCACCTTCGGCCTTATCGTCATTTAATATCAGGTGAGGTGAAGGCCAAGCACTATACCGTTGTGCATAAAAAAATCGATAACATTAAATTAATTTTTAGGGTTCCGTACCAAAATGGTAAAAAATGAACCCTTATGGTGTGACTCTGTCTGCCTGTCTGTCACAGCTGGATATCTCGAGAACTACTAATGGTATCATCTTGAAATTTGGAATAGTTTAAGATGACATTTGCCCAACTATTTTGCAAATAAGAAATAAATAAAAAAATAAATATCTTTTTTACAGCAGGGCCTGAAAAGGGATCTTAAAAATTTGAAGTGGGGCTACTAGGGCATGTGGGGTATCATATTATGAAAGAACGCCGTTTGCACGTTTTCAATCAGTTTTTCTTATTTTTCTAGACCGCATAGTTTTCGACTTATGATGAAAAATGAAAAAAAAAATACCGTTCCCCCCTTATCTCCGAAGTTTGCAAAGAGAAAAATTTGAAATAATTCTATGTGATAGCAGTTTATATAAAGATTACAGGAAAAATAAAACGATGTCTCAATATAGCATAATTTTTTAGAAATTATTAAATTTCTAAAAAAGTTAACATTAGTTCCACTATCGGTCAAGAGATGGCGCTGACCTAAAACTGCAATACTAATTTTATTATTCTACTCTGCAGTGTGGTTCAATGGTGCAATTACGATGGTACGGAACCCTCGGTGCGTGAGTCCGACTAGCTCTTGACCGGTTTTATTTCTATTATATTCGATGGAGCTTCAGAAAAAGCTTTTTCATTCACTTTTAAATATTTATTTTATCTTTTGAGTCAATGTCCGATATTTAATCGAAGAACACCATTCCAACTGCTCCTCCATTTGTTTTTACTGTCCAGAATATTGAAAAATGTTATAAGGGATCGTTTCATATGACAACAATTATTGAATGAATTAAAAAAACCGGCCAAGTGCGTGTCGGGCCACGCGCAGTATAAGTTCCTTTAGTACCGTTATGTATAATAATTGCCCTTTTCAGTGGTTCTGCAAAAACTTTTCCAATATAAATAAATTATATAAGTTGATTAACAAAATTTATCACTTCAAAGCATACTATTTCGTAAACACGTCCCTAAATCTACAAGTGATCTTCACAAACCTACAATATTTTCTAGACACCCCATACTATGAAATTAACGAGAAATCATTTTTTCATCTCCGCTGGTATACACAAAAAAAAATAAGTTTTAATAAATATACATTTTTCTAGTACCAAGAGCTATTCCGCGGACGGACAGACAGATGGACATGGCGAAAGGGGTATACGGGTTCCTTGTTGACTTGACTACGGAACTCTAAAAACCTGGTGATTTCCATTGTAGTTGGGTGGTTGAGTTTATTGTTATAAGTTTTAGGAATTTGAATAAATGAATATAAACAAGTCGCACGTACTTTTGTTTTATTTTATTTTAAAGTAAGTTTTGGCACCTTGTGAACTAAAACTTAATATTCTGGACAATAACTTAATAGTGTGACAAAAAAATTTAAAAAATCAAGTATTATTGCTTTTTAGAGCTCATTGACATTTGTGATAATAGTTCAAATAATTTTTAAATTGAAATATTATTGGTTCAAACTCTGTGCCCTTGCAACACGCACATTAAGAAAAGTTTATTCAAAAACAATTTTAAACAACACAAAAATGTGTTTGAATACGCTTGATATTCACGTTAAAATTATCGAAGACTTTATGAATGCAAATAAATTTTGCACTTTGCGTGAAGTAACCACCTTGTTTGAAATTCAAAATCTTGAACAATTTTCGCGCATTATCACTGGCAAGTAGCAAATTAAATCATTAAATGAAATTTCGTACTCAACGCATGAATTTATTTTTATTCCGACGTAGTAAATTACATATTCGCGAGCATAAATTCTAATTTGACGGATCGTAAATTTATGCAGCGACAACCGTCTGAGGTAATGACGGAACGTCAGCGGGTAATACGCGCGTTTGCTGTAGGGTGACCAAGCTCGGACCTAGATTGACCTTAAGGTCAGGACATGGACCATATCCTTGGTCCATGGTCATAATAATAATGGTCTTTTTTCTTCTTTGTGGATTATGCCCAATCGTGGCTTTTAATGTCCGTATGCAATTTAAAAAAAACTGTTTTTTGATACTAGATAAGCCTATCCCCAGCAAGGCAGCCTCAAAAAAGGTTTCTAAAATAAAAAAACGCGTCAATACCATGATGATGATTGTGTTTTATGTATAAGCCTCTTCCTTTGCATGAATTTAAAAACCATGTTAAAAAGGCACTCATGGGAAAGCAGACGATTATCTGAAAGACCGAAATTCGTGGAATTGATGTAACACATAACTCGCTAGTATAAGTACTTTGTTGCTAATAATCTTGTACTTAACTAACTAATATATGTTTTGGAAATGATATTTCAAGTTTGTAAATATCGCAAAGTTTCTTGCGTTCGTTCTTCTTGTCGGCCAAAAAGTCTGGAACGGGTGGTAGGTAAACATTCAAGTAGGTCAGATTCAAAAACGCTTAATAAGTTTGTTTGAATAAAAATATTATGACTTTGACTTCATGCATGGGCATGAATAAGTTAACTTTTTACTGCAATAGTTTTTTAATAATTTTGATGAACCTAGAATACTCAAAAACGTAACAATGTGTTGTATTTGTTTTGTCTCAAAGTTCAAATATTGTTTTATGGTGCTCATAGTAGTACTGATAGTCACTAAACAATATCTCATCCCTTCTTATAACAATATTCCTGTCAATCCTGTCGTCCTAAATCTTATAGTCCCCATACATATAATGCTCACGCCGAAAGCGAAAGTTGCCATAACGAGCTGCTCCCGCGCATAAACTACGGATAATATGCGAGATTAACATTTTAACGGCTGCTTCGATCGGCGGACGTGATTACATGTTCAGAAATCGATAACGCGATACTCTGGTACAAATCGGAAGAGAATTGGCGTATAAATGCGTCGATGCTATAATACGATTCAAGCTTATCGGCCGCCCTGTGAATTTAGGCATTATTGCACGTAGCCGTGCCCCTCCACACGTCTCTCTCACACATTTACATAGAATTTGTGTTCTATGCATCGTCTCCAGCAATGTTCACAGCGTGACGACCTCCGTGGCCGAGTGGATTGTACGCTGGTTTTCAAGGGTCCCCATCTCTAGTCAAATATGGTTGAGCGAAGCGATGGCTGGTCGCGTCATGCTCGTGAACGGGTGCTGCCAGTGGGAATGGGTCTGCTTCTGAGTACCTATCTTAACGCATATTGAATTGTAAGAATTGCGTTTTTATTTTTATGTCTTGTATCAAGTGTTTTTTGGTTAGAGTAGCAGATGGAGTGATTTCTCAACTAGTTGAAAGTTATTTACTCTCACAATTACCTATCTGAATGTAGTAGATATTTAATTTTAACCTACCTACCCATTGTGTGTAACCTTTTGATAATTATTGTGATGGAAAATGACCTCACTTTAAATGTGGAGCTCATTTTTCAATCTTGACGACTCTGTATGAAATATACAGGGAGAAAAAAGCAGCCCTTGACGAGTTTCTTGCCGGTTCTTCTCGTTACAAGGTCTCCCGCTTAGGGTTTGCGAACCGATGGCATAGCTTCTATGACATTCACAAGTGCTTGTAACAACAGCCTAGACTGAATAAATTATTTTTGAATTTTGAATTTTTTGAGGTACCAGGTTTGATACCAGCAGGGTCAATTTAGAAGACGAATTTTTCACTATTGGCTCAGGTCGGGTGTTTGTATTGTAGTTCCACCATTGTCTCTGATTCCCATAACACAAGTCCTATAGCTAATTTTGGAATCAGAGCAATAATGTTTGTGATGATGTCTAATATTTTTTATTTTAAGTCATAAAGTTTGAATCGGGTTATACCTTTTGAAATTTCAGTTCTTCTTCTTATTTTTAGTTTGGTAATCTACTCTCCTCTTTGAGGAGTAATTTTTGCCAGTGTCAAGTGCTGAATAGTTAAGTGGCAGATTGTTTCAGTTACATTAAAATGCGGGTGCATCGCATTCCATTCCAATGCTGCTTGGAGCATTTGGCACCAATTATATCAAGTCAGTTTACTCGGTAAGATCAGCCGAGGTAGCCACCACTACAATAAAAGTCTCAGCTTCACACAACCACGATCGCGCCTATTTCAATTATCCCACATATTGTTCAGTTGCGTAGACATTTGTACCACAAAACTGCGCCAATTTCAAGACACAATATCCACTATGAATCAATTTGCGAATAATTAAAATAGTCACGGAACCGAACTCGACAAAATGGCGCCAATAAAAACTCGAAATTTTAGTTAAATAGCTGCTTGACTAGCCAAATGGCTGACCATTTGGCTTTTGATTCATTTTTTTACCGACTTCAAAAGGAGGAAGGTACTCAATTCGATCCGTTTTTTTTTGTTTTTTGTATGTACACCGATTACTCGAAGACGGCTGAACCGATTGAAATGATTCAAACGTTATTACATTAGGTAAACTCCCAAGTTGGTCCCATTTTTTTAAATTTTGTAATCGGTTCAGTACTTTTCAAGTAATCTTGAAAAAAGTACGAAAATAGTATGATTTTGTGTGAACTACCTCGATGATCAGTCGTTATAACTTCTTTGTTTATGAACTGAATAAGATAATTATTTTTTTGTTAGAAAAGTGATATCTTAAGTGTAGTTCTTTAACCGACTTAAAAAAGGAGGTTCTCAGTTTGACCCGCATGTATGTATGTTTCTCCGCGATTAACTCACGTTTGGCTGAGCCGATTTTTCTACCTAAATAATATACCTACACTACCTAATACAAAAGGTACCTACACTAAAAATAAAAAATTGTTTAAAAAAACAAAAAAGCGACTTCAAAAAACCTACCTCTAAAAAGCAGGAAATAATTCGTAATAATAAAAACACGTCTATTGAAGTCGGGTGGGGCTCTTAGAATAAAAAAAAAGGAATTTGTACTCCAGCCCCACCCGACTTCAATAGACGTGTTTTTATTATTACGAATTATTTCTTGCTTTTTAGAGGTAGGTTTTTTGAAGTCGGTTTTTTGTTTTTGAAACTTTTAATTCCAATTGGCAATGTATGATCAAAAAATTGTTGAAGTCTGTCTTAGTTTTGTGTAAAACTCTATCTTTGTGATTGAGTCTCAGTCGCGTCATATAGTTTCATCGAGATTGAGATTGGCTTTCGAACAAGAGTTTTGTTCATAACAAAATTGCAGTAGTAAGAAGTCCAACTTTCCGACACTTAGAAAGTTGTGATTTGCACTAAGTTCATTTCTAATTTCTCCAGCTTTCGAAATCTAATATTGTCACTTAATTTATTTACTGCGCTTTCTGCAACAAACATTTAATTAACAAATAATGTTAGCAGTTATTTCTATTGTACGTTTTATGCCGGGTCCATAGCGCGTGTTTTGTCCTACACAATCAACAAAAACATCTCAACATTCAACAAAATCGTCTACACAAAACATAGTTTCTCTACACATTTTTGTGTAGAGAAACAATGTTTTTGCCTTCCATGCCATTCGTCGAGGGGCAGAGTAATTTCATAATAATCTGTCATTTTGAGTTTTGAATTTAATTCTTGATAAAATATGTTTAAATTTCGCCACTCTAAATAGGGTCTAACTTGAAAGTGACACTTTTTTCTTGTTATCAAATCTAAAATCACTTAAATTGAAACTACATTTCCTCGTCCGAACTCATTTTGTTTGCTAGCACTGAGCAAGTAAGTTTTTTGCTAAAGAAACTAACTTAAATAAGATAAATGTACCAAAAGAAACTAAGTTTTGTCAACTAGGCATTAGTCTAGCCAACGAAATGTGCTCTGGAGCTGTTAAAAAATTTACATAAATATGCAAATTTTTAAAAAAGTGCTTACATAAAATGCTAATATGGTAAATGCAAAAAACACTGAAGTTTTGTCTACACAAGCCACGGAATCGCTGTGGACAGCGTGTGTAGAAAAACATGTTTTAGAAACACAAAGTTTTGTGTATGTGTTTTTGTTGAATATTTTCGAAATAAATTCGCTATGGACCTGGCATTACCTTGAAGATATCTTCATTGTTTTAAGATGTTTTCTTCTTTAAATCGAGAGCACACACTACCTAAGGAATAATTTACTAGAATTGCAAAAAGTTATGGATCCTAGTGGTTTTCTTAATTCAGAAAAATAAATTCTATTAGTATAATCTAAATTTCTCGTATATCCTTTCCAAAAAGTTTACCTTGAACGTGTTTAGAACTTATAAAACCTAATCTTTGGTTATTTGAACAAGCACTAATCTTTCATCAAATTGAAATTGTAGTTCTTTAATACAACGTTGCTCAAACTTTAGCTGCCCCGCCCCCAGCGATACGGCCGCCCTCTGCTCGTTGCCTTAATCACTAAATTACAGAACCGAACATTATGCAAAACGTTTGAGCTTACAGAGGAATCAGGTTAAAAATATACGTACGCTTTAAGGCATATGTTCGATAATGGTATTTTACAGAGAATTAAAATTGACGACTAGTTGATATTGCTACAAATAATTGATTCATTAATGTGGTTTTAGCAATGGATGTTATCAACATCATCATGGGTCATTTTAATGTTCCTAATAAAATGGTTTTGATACCTACATAAGACAAAGAATAAAAATACTTATAATAATATATTACTATAAATACTTATAAATTATATAATATTTTTATATTAATAAAATTTCAAATCCTATATACACGGTAAATTTTTAAGTATATCTAAAAATGAAATGGGGTTTTCAGACCACGTAAATGAACAACTTTTACTATGGGGCCAACCACGAAATCGCGAAAAAAAATCTGCTGTTCCATACATTATAGTCGAGTCGATGTTGTACTTTTCTATGGAACAGCTGATTTTTATTCGCGATTTCGTGGTTGGCCCCATAGTAAAAGTTGTTCATTTACGTGGTCTGAAATCCCCATTTCATTTTTAGATATACTTAAAAATTAACCGTGTATAATAAATTAATAATTTAAAGAAACAGGTCAATCAATTTTTCAAGCTAAATATATTAATTTATCATAGGTACCGTTCCAATATCGACCCACACGTGTTTGCTTGGACCTACTTATTAAAATTCTTATTTCACACAACTTTTTACTGCCACTACCGTCGTTATCATTATCAAGTCACTTTTGTATTAACGTTTATTTTTCTTTTTATGAATATAACATGTTCTGAAATTTAATGCTTTATCCAGAATGGCACAATATTAAAATCAACGCCTTAAGAATATTTTATTGGGAACGTTTCAGAGCTGGTTTGCAACAAGCGCCACTGCTTGATTGGATGATTGACGTCGTATAAGGCAAGAAAAAAACGCATGCTCCGACCATGCAATTACCCGTTATCGAGATTGTAAACAAAATTATAAGGCATAAAATATTCACCGGTTTTATGTCGTGACAGGCTAGCGAATGGCTGTAATAATTTTGTTAATTCATTAATTTAGTCTTTTGCTATCTAGGATATCGATTTCGAAACTAGAGGCTAAAGTTTGAGAAGACCATAAATTATTTAATGCTAATCTTGCGTCACCTAAATGCTTAGTGATAATTTGCTTAGGTAATTTATGTGCGAATGGTCTTGAATTACGAAGAAGTAACAGGCCTGCTTTAATATTTTCACAATGTTGTTTAATAGCAATTTTAGAGCCCGAATTCCAAATTCGATACTATCAGAAATGTCAGAAATAGGTACATCCAGTTCAGCAGTCTGCAATTTTATATAGTCTGAAAATTAATATATTATATAAATTATTAAACATTTAATTTAGTTCTTTATCTAAACTGATTATTTTCCTTTTGTTTTTGCAAAACGTGTCCACCTTGTTGCCTTATCCCTTTCCCATCATCGCTCACGGTTTATTAACCGACCAAAAGTAAAACTTAATTGAATATGCAAAGTGGCCAAAGTAATGACATTCTCGTACCAGTACCAAACCAGTATGTAAGCCGTCAATGGCGAATTGTTTATCAGCAAAAAAATGATTGAAGCAACAATTTATATCTGTCGCTATTATGGATAATCGGTTTCTTAAGGTCGAGTATATTCTTCAGCCTTTAATAAGTGAATTAATTGTTCTATTGTAGCGTAAATAATAAAGACTTAATCATGATCTTAGTGTTACGCTTGCATTATTTCATCATTCGATGGAATCAAAGTCTGAAAACTTAATAAAACATGAAGACTTGTAATAGTATATCTTGGAAAAATACCTACTGACATTATTAACTGCATTTTTTTATGAGAAGTAGAATTTTCGAATCGTAGTTAGATCGACTTCTAATTAAAATTTGTGTTGTGGTACTTATTTCAAAATCCTTCGTAAAACTTTATTTCATTATTGTGCGGTACGGTACTACTCGTAAAATCGTATTCCAGATAATTTGATTGCCTGACTTGGATCGTAATAAAATAACTCGGCGGTGATAGAAAACCTACTTATCGCAAATAGGCGAACCAAATTATCAAAGATTTGCGAAGTTACAATTTTTAAACATAGATGAGATATTTTATTTTTATTTTATGTAGTTAGGCACAGTAACAATCAATTGGCAATTATCTTAATAAGCAATAAGATTTATCATTATAATACATTTATTCTCTCTAACACACTTTGCACTACATTACAATAATATTAAAGTTATGAAGGTTCTGCTATTAAAAGTGAAATTACAGTTTTGATAATTACTTACATATAAAATTAACAAAAGAAAATAAGACTACAAGGTTAATAATGAATATTTTTGAACTGCTTAATTTTAGTTAATTTATCTTTTTAAATTATCTGAAATGTTGATTTATATTGTTTTAACACCTCTGTTTATCTTACCCATCATGATTATTTTATTTCCCATTCATACATTTTTAAATCGGATAGATGGGATTCCGATAGAAAAAATACTTCGAAAAAGAAAAGTGTTTTTTTGTTTTAGTTATTATTATCACATATATATTATAACATGAACATACTCATATAAGTTAATATCAAGTAACAAAAATAGTATTCCTTACTAACGTTCACGATTCTAATTTTCAGTTGTGTAAACTTATTTTCAGATCTTTATAGGACTAGGTACATTCTTAAAACCAGCGCTTGTGAATTTCTGAACCGTTACTAATTCTTCATAGTTCAGTTTTGTTGAAACAGAACTGAAATCTGAAGCCAGCGTGATTTCGTCACTTTTACATTTTCAATATTTCCAACGATATTTCATCTTTCTTTTTCTTTTCCAGGTATGCAAGCCCAACATTGACTGCTCTTTAGCTGAAAACCGGTGGCGTTATATAGAAGTCTTCGAGTGTTTGGGCGACGATCCCAAAATGCTGAAAGCTATGCGACTTTCTTTCCCGAGCGGGCATTCTTCTTTCTCAGCGTACACTATGATTTACTTCGCAGTAAGTTCATATTCATTTCTAACACGTTTTCATTTGGTTGCTTTCACATTTATGTTTGTTTGTTTGTCCACAATTTTAGCAAACGATTTGACACTAGCTTCTCGATGAGCTAGAGATTTGAAACTTTGAACATAACTCAGAACTTGAAGACATTGCAATATTGTCGTGTCATTGGGCTGATCTGATGATGGAGCCGGAAGAAGGCCACAGGAACTCTATAATAAAACCATACAACCTTATCTAGTTTGGGCTTGTTTGATTCGTCTTGACAAGTACTCCTATAGGAGATGGTGTATTTTTATTTTTAGTTCATTGACTAAAAAGCAGACCAATCGTATACTTTATCATACTTTTTTTATACTTCCAGATGTACATCCAGAAAAGGTTCACGTGGAAGGGCTCGAAGCTGTTCAAGCACTCATTACAGATGATGCTCATATTGATGGCGTGGTACACCGTCATGACCAGGGTGTCGGACTACAAGCACCACTGGAGCGACGTGCTGGCTGGCTTCAGCATTGGAATGATATTTGCTGTTATTGTGGTGGGTATTTTATACTTAACACTTTGGGAACGTATTTACTTATGCATTATTAGAGATCAACACTTTTTTAATAATAATAATAAATGCCTGGACAATTTCACACAGCGCCATCTAGCCCCAAACTAAGCAAAGCTTGTAATATGGGTGCTAGACAACTGATATACTACTTATATACTTCTTTAAATAAAGAAAGAAAGAAAGAAAGAAAATACATTTATTTGGGACCACACAACGATACACAATTTTTACAAAAACGCTACGGAAAACAAGAAGAAAACTAAACACATAGATACATATTGCGCATCGTCGCGTGATGCCAAAATGTGCCAAGCTCAGTATAAGCAGCAAGCGGGGGCCTGCTGCACTGGTATTCTGCTTGACACATTTGTGACACCAAACACGACAAAACAACAAAAAAGAACAGAAGAAGAAAAATAATAATAAGAAAGTTACAAAAACAAGGACAGTAATAAAAATAGAAAAATAAAGAACACGCACCAAAAATAAAAATAAAGAAAAATAAACACGCATATCATCCAAAAACAAGGCTGAGTGTATAAGTAGGTAGTTAGACAAAAAAACTACAATCAGCGCCCTATTGCATAACAAATCACAAGCTAATATTATTAGTGAATTTCTATGGAAAATCACTAATAACATCAGCCTCATGCAATAGACCCCCGATTAACAGAGTCCTCTATCTAATCTGTGCTTGTTTATCTATCTACCTAATCTCGGAACTAACTTGACAGTTGACAGTTATGTTAGTGTCAGTGTCAGCGAAAACTTTCTCAAAACTATTTGTGAAAAACTTTTTTATTTCTACAGTTAGTAATAACAGGCAAACATACTTCTAAAAAGGCAATGTTATATAATAAAAACAGGGTAACAAAATAACGGGACACACTATGGCTACACTATACAATTAAGCAATATAAAGTCGCTTACACGTAAATAACGTAAATATTGACAATAAAAAGTGATTTATAATGGAACGAAAAATTTAGCCGCCTCATAGCACAGGGTGCAAAACGAAACAAGTAAGTATAAGCAAAAATTCTAATATCTTTGAGTACCTATAAGCATAAGACTAGATTTATACTAGGTTTATAGCAACTGTGACTTTAATAAAAACGCCTTTAAACTATTTCTAAATGAGTTTCGCGTTTTTAATGTACGAAGAGGGGGGGGCAAATTATTCCAACACTTTGAGGCTGAGTATTTAAAGGACCCACGAAATGCAGCAGTCCTGTGTGCGGTTGCTAGGATCAAGTAGGAGGAAGCTCTAGTGCGGTAAGGATTTGTATCCTTTGCCCATTTGATCTTGTCGTATAAATACTCGGGTGATTTCGATTGAATGATATCAAAGAGCAAAGTAGCAAAGTGAAGACTTCTTCGGGAGCTCATCTTAAGCAGGTTGGAACTATTTAGGAAGGGAGTGACATGTGCTCTAGGTGGAATAGTAAAACAGAAGCGAGCGCATGCATTCTGTACTCGTTGAAGTTGTTGCTTGGTTCTAGAGAGTAAACAGTGGCCAATAACAGTGTCTGCATAGTTTAATTTTGAAAGAACTAAGGTCTCACACAATCTTACTCTAAGATCCTCTGATAGAAAAGGGCGATACCTGTAAAGAATCTTTAGACGATAAAAGCAATTGCGAACAACTTCGAGAGTGTACTTTTCAAAGCGCATGTTTGACTCAAAAATAACTCCCAAGTTTCTAGCTTCGGAGACCATCTCAACTAGTTGGCCAACAATCATGATCTGAGGCTGTTGCTCTAGAATACGGGAAACCTGTCTCTTTGACCCAAGGATCATATATTTGGTCTTATTTGGATTCAGCATCAGACTATTTCTGCTGGACCATTCTGATATATGGTGAAGATCTTCATTGATTCTATCCACTGCGCTTGATGAGTCTTTAGGATCGAAACTCAAGTACAACTGAACGTCATCTGCATATAAATGGTACTGACAATTTTTTATACTTTCAGTATAAAAAATTATATAAAAAATATATAATTATTATACATAGTAACACCCAGACCCGTCACAGAAATTAAAATTTATCATTTCAATTTTTGCCCTGCCGGGAATCGAACCCGGGACCTCTTGCGTGGTAGGCGGCATGTTGACCACTGCACCACTCTGGGGCCCTATTTTTGAAAGAGCGTTCGACTCCAGTCGAGCGCTCTTTTCTACTGATTTTCGTTCGACATCTCATTGTTTTGAGTCATATGTCGAACGAAAATCAGTCGAAAAGAGCGCTCGACGCCTGCCGAGCGATTTAAAAATAGGGCCCCTGGTCGTGTATGTTTTAGGAAAGGTACTGAATACTTAAACGTATTAACTTATGCCTTTTTAGAAATAAACACTTTTTTAGGAAAGAAATATTCAATATTACAGTTGGTTGTTAGTTTGTTTCTTTATGATATGTGTTTATGCTGCAAAGTTCTACAAGAACTTATTGAAAAATAAGTGTTATTCCGAAGGCAGCACCGGCTTCAATAGTTGCTTTCTTATTTCGGGAACTACTTGAGAGAGATATTTATTATTACCAACTTCTAAAGTAAAAAAGTATACAATACTAAATAATATATTAAAAATAAATACGACTCGCACCAGATCAATTCTCGGACAGCAATCGAACCCGCGACCTTTGGATATCCGGTCCAATGCTCTGACCGCTGAGCTACCGAGTCACTAGTGGCATCGTCGAATTTCTTTTAGTATATCCCACTCTACAGTATATTATCTATTCTAGAGTATACTATTATTTTAGTCTATTATTTAGTATTGTCAGCTCAGCCAAAGTGGCAGTGGGCTGGACACATAGCGAGAACCGATGGCTGTTGGGGCGGAAAGGTTCTAAAGTCGCATTACTCATCTCCCAGCAAAAATGTAAACAAAGGTGTTGCCAGAACAAAACAACTCAAGAGGAAATAGTATATTGCTAAGTCAAGAAATAAACACACCTACATGTTTTTTCATCACGAACCTAATAAAAATAGATTAGATAAATATTCTGAATCATGAGTTTTGCGGCAAAAACAGTAATATAATTTAATATTTCATAATAACAGTTTTATAGTAGTAAAGATATTCATGATGCTGTGCACACATCAACTGCAAATCGTGTACATCAACCTTTGGTTCATTCTATAAAATTTAATAAAAAATATTAATAATAGTAGCTGTAGTAGTAACATTTGTCTTTTGGTTTGGGGGGGGGGGGGACGACGACGACGACGACGACGACGACGACGACAGGCGAAGATGCTTAGACATTCTGCCAGTTCTCGATTAAGAATGTATGTAAAAGATTATAAAAATTGTCTTAAAATAAGTTCAGTTTAACTTAGATCCAACATTTTAATAAGAATACCTAAATAATCTTTACATTTATTTCTTATTCAAAATAGTTTAACAAAAACCATAAACATTTAATTCGTAGGAGAGACATAGGAGAGTTGTGACATTTTTTTACTAACCGACATAAAACATGTGGCTTATAAGGCTATTACCAAACACTGTGAATAGATAACTAGTTATTCGTTGTAATTATTTTTTCTTGAGGCGGCGCTAGTGGACACACGATGCACCTTTAAGTATTTGGTTACTAATCTTGTTGAAATTGCATTTGCGTAGGAAGGGGGAAGCGTGCGCACCCCATAACAGTGTGGTGCCACCCCAAACAAAAAACCTGATTAACCTTTATATGCGAAAACAAATTAAATGAGTATATTTGTATCATATTTATTTAGTTATACTATCCTACTAATATTATTAATGTAAAAGTTTGTGGGTTTGGATGTTTAGATGTTTGTTCCTCAATCACGCAAAAACTACTGAACAGATTTGGTTGAAATGTGGCACAGAGATAGTAGACAGCCTAGATTAAAACATAAAATACTTTTTATCCCGATATTCCTACGGGAACGGGAACCACGCGGGTGAAACCGCGGGCGGCCGCTAGTTAGTTATAAATACTGTATGTTTTCCAATGAAAATAAAAATAAAATGAAATAAAAAATATATTGCCCTTCTATACTGCAACGAGGCTCTAGCACGCACCCCCCTCTCCTCACCCGTTCCACGTCTGGAACGGGTGGTATTAAAATACAGACGATTCAAAATCTCTATTTTTTTTAAGTTTATTTGAATAAATATTATTTTTATTTCGACTTTGACTTTATTGTAAATAAGGTTAGTTGAAACAATTATAATGGGGAGGGCAACTGTCAAAATGGCGCTGCATACACTTGTTGCAGGAGAGCTATGAAAACAAAGGAGTTTTACTTAAAAATATAGTTTTTTTTAGCTTTAAAATGATTAAATTCTGTGAAGTAAATCTGGATATAGAAAAAATGCATAAGTTCTGTAAGAATAAAAACGTCTTAATTTGGCTTTCAAAACCGGCATCTCCATTTTGTTTCTTCCGTCTTTTATGTCCATTTTGGGTCAATGGGTCTTTTTCGGTAAAAAAATAACACAAAATAAATAACTATTTCCCCATACATTTTGTTCTGAACGTCTACTGTCTTAGGAACAAGCGTACGCAGCGACATCTACAATTAGCTTTGCGTTGCCAACCCCATTGATTGCAATGTCCTGTTACCTACGTATTTTTGATAGTTTAGGTACATGGAGTCAATATCTAAGTTTAGTTTTCTTATCAGTTCGTATCAAGAATTTTTAACATCAAAATGGTTACGATAGGTTATTAAAATTTCTAATTACCATCATACTTTAAAATTACCCTGGATAACATTATATTTATTATGACTCAAAATATAATAAACTAATTAAAAAGTTATAAAAGTGACCAAAGGTTTTCAATATCTGAAAATGTCACTCTCAGGGTCAGTTTGTCAATTTGACAGTGACGTTTCTTTGTTTACATTTTTGCTGGGAGATGAGTAATGCGACTTTAGAATGGCTCGCGCGCACCGGACGACGCTCCGTGGGTAGGCCCCCGACAAGGTGGACCGGCGATTTGATGAAGGTCGCGGGAAGCCACTGGATGCGGGCCAAGCAGGACCGATCGTCGTGGAGATCCTTAGAGGAGGCCTATACCCAGCAGTGGGTGTCGTGCGGCTGATAATGATGATGACGATGATTTAGTATTGTATAAAAATAGCATTGTGAATGCATAAATCTCAAATTTAATAAAACCATTTTTGTCTTTTCAGTTCCTATTTATTTCAAACATTCGTAAAACACCAAGAACGCGGCAGACCCTCAACCACCTTGACGCAGAGCTCCACGCCACTAACGGCAACACGCGATCAGCGACGCGAGTGCAAGTCTGACAACCAACGCCCACCAGCTCCCAGTCCGTGAGCGATGAGGAGCCATGACCCGAATCGCCCAACGTCACCATATCATGGATATCCCACGAGTATATCGACAAATAGAGTATCGATATCCCACGAGTATATCGACAAATAAGAGTATCATGGATATCTCACGAGTATATCGACAAATAGACTATCATGGATATCCCGCGAGTATATCGAAACGACATACAGTGGACAAAAAAGTGCATCTATGTTTCCACGTTTTTCGGACTTATTTACACACCATAAAAGTTTGAGTGTCAAAAAGTGGACTTTGTTGTAATAGAGTGATTTTAAGAATCTCCTCTTGCAAATTGGATTTTAGTGGTTGAAATTCTGTTGTGATTAATTATGGCAACTATTATATTAGTTAGTTACGTTGTTAGTACTTTAATAATTTAAATACTGGTCGATATTAATGATGATCTACTTACTCGAATCGAAGTGTTACTGAATAGTGCAATCTTTAAAATGGTATTAATAATCTATGAACCATTAACTCATAGGGAATTTAGTCGGGTACCTACTAGTAGTATTATTACTAACATAGGGGTGGGTCGTACATTAATCACGTGAGGTTCGAAAGGGGGGAGGGGGTTCGGAAAAAATCACGAAATATCACAAGGGAGAGAGGAGTATCACGTGTATTTATTTTTTCGTTAAATGCTATTTTTATACCGAAATAAACGACGTTTTGTAAGTTTATTACACAAAAAAATACACGTGACTTTGAGGGAGGGGGGTTAGTTTAAAACCTCACCACGTATCATCAGGGGGAGAGGCTAAAAATTTACTAAAATATCCCATGATTAATGGGCGACCCCGTAGCAGCGTTCCTAGTACAACCTAATTGTAACAGAACATTGCAATAATTTTCATCGAAAAAGGTAGTTGGATAGTATAGTTTTTATACATTGTGTATATTATGAAACCAATATCACACTAAGTCTATTTACCCTTATTTGTATTTGGTAAACAATTTTCACCTAACTCTTCATTGAATTTATAATTTATAAAAAACAACAAATGGTTTAAAATACGTAATACATAACATTACTTATTACCTAATGAAAATTAATCAGTTAACATATTTCTAACAGCGATTCAGTTTAAAAGACATGACAGCTGTCAAAAACTGTTTACTAAATAGGAAAAAAAAGGATAAACCGTCTTAATATAATTATTTACACAAAACAAAGATCGAAGGGTCAAATTTATATAAAAATATGCATATTATTAATGCAATTAATTTTAAGTAGATGTACAATTTATAATTATACTTTTGCACACATCTAATCTGCTAATATTGTTTTTATAATTTTAAACTTTCGAAGTTGTCACTATCTGTTGACCTATCTTTATTTTGCTTGCTCATCTATTCCTTTTCTATCTTTAGTTTAGTTGTGTGCAGATTAATAGTACAATTACTGAGGTAGATGATAGGTTATAATTATAAAAACAAATTGTTTAAAACGTCAAATATAAAAGTATTTATTTTAATTCGGATTCGTCAAAAATACTTTATGAGCCCATTTATTTAAATTATATTTATATAAACACTTTCTGTGTCTAATGACAACGGATGAATGTATTTTATATACTGTGATATAGAGTTGTAATATACCTAAAAAGGACATTTACCATTTTTCTCATGAACTTCCCAAGTTTATAATTTAAGATATTTTTTTTCAAAAAGTTAAAAGTGCATTTAAATGCATTTCTATTTAGTGAAATATTGATTGTTCAAGTTTATTGCTATTATATATGCTGGGTTAATCTTAAATTATAAACTTTAGATTAAACAGTTATATGATCAATTTTATAGGTGCTAGATAAGTTTAACTTATATTGTAAATTTAAATATTTATAAGTGACACTATAAACGTGTTTTGTTTTTAAATAGAGACGTAATTGTTTGATGTAAAATTTAAATGATGTTTTTTTATGAAATTTGACTAAGTATGTGGGTTAATCTTTGAAGGTGGAAACTAGCTTTATATTTCATGAAACTGCTTAGCTGAAAACAAGTTCTTTATTGTTAAGGCAACTTCTATTATATCACAGAAACCGACTTCAAAATACCTTTTTTTCTTCCATTTCTGTTTCATATAAAAGAATGAAAAAGTATATGGAATTAGGTAAAATTTCGTTATACAGAGGCAATCAAAGCGTTTTGAAATGTGAATTTCGTACACAAATTCGCTTCTATTCTATTCAAATTGTCGTTATGCCCCTTGGCTTGAGGGGCTGATATATCCTTAAGGCTGTGAATGCACCGATAGGTGCCTAGATATATCCAGGATACGTGGTGACCGCACTGGTAGGTGAGTCGCCTTGGTCTCATAGTCTTTGGTTGTAAGCCTCGCGCCTACGGTACATTCTAGGTAGTCAACTGGATGTATCAAGGCACCAAGCGTGCAGGCCGGTTGCGAACATTCGTGAACTTTCGTTTTACTTGGTTACATATCTAAGCTCTAGGCTCTAATCTAGGCACCTGTCGATGCGTAGGCGGTCTAAGAGTCTTCTATAAGATCTTTTTGCATATTACTGCATCAAGCACTATTTTTTAATGTGTCACTTATGTTGAGACTAGCGGCCGCTCGCGGTTTCACCCGCGTGGTTTCCGTTCCCGTGGGAATATCGGGATAAAAAGTATTCTATGTTTTAATCTAGGCTATCTACTATCTGTGTGCCAAATTTCAACCAAATCCGTTCAGTAGTTTTTTCGTGATTGAGGAACAGACATCCAAACATCCAAACCCACAAACTTTCACATTTATAATATTAGTAGGATGTATAAAAGATGCTGAGTTATTAACTAAGTCACTTAATTTTGCTTAATTTAATCTTTTTGTCTATAAAATACAGAATAAGGAAGGTACACACAACAGCATACTAGGCCAGCGGTTCCCGAATAGGGTTCCGCGGAACCCTGGGGTTCCGTGAGAGGCTCTCAGGGGTTCCGCGAAAATTCAAGAGTTTATAAATTCAAGATCCTACTTATCTTTTTGTTCTAACTAAATTAATATTTTATATCTTAAAAGTCCTTCTTTTAAAGTCAAACTATATCATAATATAATAAATTAAAATGACGCTTAAATGTTCTAGTGTCAGAAACCGTTGCTCTGTAGATTTTATGAAAGCAGAATTGCAAAAGACATGTCTTGCAAAAATGACGCGGAATTAACGAGTGATCAAAAGTCTCTTTTTCCCTTTACCTGAGTACCTAGTTATCCTTTTTTTTTTTATTACACTCTTACTTTGCTGACCCGCCCGTTTGTTTTCATTGATTTTGAGTATTTTAATTACAAACATTCACATACATTCAACATGTCTGGGTAACTGGTAAATGAAGGATTTACCAGTTACCAGACTCTACAGTAGTTTTACTGCTAGTTCTAATGATTTCAACGTACATTTAGAAAATAGACCCAAAATTTTTTTGCATAATTGTCCTATTTTCTGTTCCTAAAAGCGCCAACCCTAGTTAGTTTACTTCTTACTAGAGCTAGGGTTCCGCCGAAAATCGGTTAACCAAAAAGGGTTCCGAAGCCAAAAGAATTCGGGAACCGCTGTACTAGGCTACCACTACGTCAAAATTCTTCAATTAATTTTGGCCCTAAATTGTATGATTTAAAGCTCAAAATGAATTGAAGACATGTGACAGTTTTGGATTATCTAAAGAGCTGTTATTTCTTTTGACTATACGTATTACTCTTTGCCATAATACTTTAACTCTCAGACCAAATAAAAAAGTAAAGACGGAGTCTTTCGACAAAGCGGTGAAGCCAACTAAACTACGCCTTGGCTGTGTACATACACAGTTTACGCACACATATGTAACGAAACTACGCCTTGGCTTTCGTTCGTCATTGGGCGAACCCTGCCGCCCGGCCCCCGCCCGCCCTCTAGTACGCACACATGTACCATCAAAAACCGGCTTCACTTAGTTGTTCGCAACCACTGCGCAACGCTCCATCTTCCTTTTTTATTTGATCTGAGCTTTAACTATAGACTATCCTTATTAATTAAACGAAGAGTAAGTTTACACCCAGTTTAACCAAAAATTTTGCTTAGGAATATTACGCTTTGAGACGTCAAACATAAGAAGTAAAATTGTTAAGCCATTGGTTTAACCAGGTGTAAACTTACGCTTCGTTTATTAATAAAGTAAAATTATAGAGATTGAGTAGATAGGAATAGAGAAGTTACCACATCATACAATAGAGTCCCATAGATGTGGATCTTTTCAAAAAACAAATAACAGCTGCTTGTAAAATTAAAAATAAAGGCAAATAGATTTGTTGCAATGGAAATCTTTTTTGTACGTATATAGAGCTCGGTTTATTAATTCCCGATATCTTCTGATTTAATCTAAATATGGAACAGAATTTCTATGAAATCAGTCAGTTAAGTTGTTTAGAACTTAAACGGAGCCTCTGAAACAGGCCCTTATTAAATACGATATTAATATTGTCATTGTCGTGTTTAGAAAATTTCATCTGTAATAATCATAATCTTCATGTAATATTCATGAACTTTTTCATAATTCTATAATTCTTCAAATAATGTTAGCTCTGTAAACCAAGACTTAGGGAACGTACCCATACTACGTGACCCATATTTTACCATTTTTGACCCCCCTCCCCCCCCTCGGTGACCACCCGTAGTATATGCCAAGACCCCCCCCCCCTCCCCCCTGGTTTTCACGTAGTATTTCATAGATAATGGTTTTACATCATTTTCAACAGAAATCTAATAAAACATTTGGTCATTTTTGTCTTTTCATTAGTAAGGCGCTTGCCACGTAATGCCAAGAGCGTGTATTATAATTTTACATACAATTACAAGTGAAAAAATGTATAAAGAAGAAAAAAAATTCGCTGCGTGCCATATTTGAATACAACTTGAAAAAAAAGAACCAGATTTCCATTGACAATATTGACTACGTGACAAAACATAGGCCCCCCTCCCCCCCCTGTGACCAAGCGTGGTATTTTAAAGACCCCCCTCCCCCCCCTTAACGGGTCACGTAGTATGGGTACGTTCCCATTATATAAAAAACTAGATTTTCATATACTTTCAGTCGGTTTCTTTAAGGCTTACAATGCACTGCCTTTGTAGGAATATACTTAGCAACTATGTATATTTATTTAAATTATTTATGTTACGTTAATAATAGTTACAAGTATTGAAGCATAATAAATACCTGGTCTGATTTAAAACTTTATTTTATTTTAAAAATCCTTTTTTATATTTGATACGGTGACTATTTTATATGACACAATCAGACACAAGTTTAGCTATTCATTTGTTATCTTTTTAATTTGTTATTTTTTCTTTTTGAAGTGACTATTTTAGATATCTACATTTCTACATTAAGGCGGTTGTATGACCGAAAGTAGCGTCGCGGGAAATTTTATTTAATAATGTAATTCTAAAACACAATTTTAATAAAACTTTACGTGAATTGAAGAATTTCATTAAATTCCCTCGTAGTCACTGCTAAAAATAGATAGGAAAACTGCTAAAAGTGGCCGTTTAGGCACATTTGCTATCTACTTCTACGAATGACTACGATGGAATATAGTGATACCCTCTAAAAATAATAGACAATGGGCCCTAAAAATTACACGTAAAGTTTTATTAAAAATTAAAATCATTTTCTATTAATAACTTATTAAATAAAAAACCTCCGAGGGCGCCACTTTCGGTGGTATAACCACCTTAATTAGTTTTACTTTTATGAATGAGAAATTGATAAATAATAATAATCAATTACGCTTGAATCTAGAAATATATTTGAAGCGAAAATAATAAAACATAAATAACTTTGATTTAGTTCGTACGTTGAGCGGCATCTTAATAAAGAAAACTGTACCAGAATGTACCAAAAGCATAACCAGACACTAAACTCCGCTTATGTTACTTTATTCATACGTAAGCTTCCTACAGATGGCGCTATCAGTACTTATCAAGGTTATTGCATACGATGCGGTTAACCATTTGCCAAAACCGCTCTCTATTTTATCAAGTACAAAGGAGAAGGATGGAAAACCCTAACACCACAGTATCACTTTGACATCGCAAGTATGCAGCCGTGAATTCCGCTTTCGTTTCACGTCACTAGAAATCGTCGTTGCTGATTTAGCATTATTTTATTTCAAGAACCAAATTGTAATAAATATTATCACTTGATAGCTTAACTTGGCATTAAAGACTTATTTTGTACATAATGAGTAATCTACCCACTTTTATCTAGTCTATGAATTATCAGATAGTCAATGTCGTGAATCACAGGTGGTTTGTTGCGAACAGTTTTTAGATGTTTAAATGTGTTTTTATAAATTAGTGTTTTAGCTAAAATGGCAATAGATAGAGTGGTTTTGAAGATCGTTTTGGATTTCTTGATTCTAGCGTGTGGTAAGTAGTTTTTGAACTAATATTTTTACTGGTTAACTCTGATAATTTTGTATTTTTTTGCCGGCGATTTCGTTTGCGTAAGGTTTCTTTTCCCGTGGAAACTTCAGTATTAGTATCTGTGTTCTAGTGGCGAAGGGTACAACACGTTATTCTGTGATACCTACAATTTTAGCTTTTAGAAATGCCACCCCACCAACCACTAAACAGATGGTAACATTTTTGTAGAACGGCGTACCTACCCCCCGCCACTGCTGTTCTTTTCTAAAATCAATCAGTATGCCCAGTATGCCGATATTATACTCGTGCTTCGTCCTTCAGGATTAGTAACGTTCAGGTTATATATGACACAATGTAGTAACGCGTAGGTGACACCACTTCAGCACTATAGTTGAGAAAACTAGTAGAAAAAAGAAAACTTTGCATTGGCAACACTGTAGCTTTTTTATTTGGCGCCATCTGCAACAAACTAAAAGAAAAAAAGGCGCCAAACTATCTGTCATGTCATGTCAGATTCCCGCGCTCCTGCACACTTCGCTTCATTAAAATTCTTACCTAATTGCATCAGAGTAGTCTGAGGGACTAACTCGCAGCAATTATCGTCACAATAGACGAAAAATTGTTAGCAAACATGCACAGAGTAGTCTGCGGGACTATTTCGACGCGTGGTATGAAAAAACTGCACCAGAGTAGTCCGAGGGACTAACTTGCCGCAAATACAGTTATTATTGTTTTATTTTACAAAAAATGGTTATACATGCACAGAGTAGTCTGTGGGACTATCTCGACGCATGGTATTACGAGTAGTCTGAGGGACTAACTCAAGGCTTTGCATCAGTGTAATTTGCATCAGAGTAGCCTGCGGGGCTGTCTCGTCGCATAGATAATAGAATAACGCTAGAGTTCTCTTAAAAAAAAAAAAAAGTTTTAATACTACCTACCTTTTTTACTTTTATTTTTGTCGTTTTTACCTAATTTTCTTGATTTTATAAACGTACGGCAACGTTTCTTTTTCTAAAGAATAATAAATTTTTTAGGTCTTGAAGAAAATAAGAACTCGGATGATCAAATTGAAACAATTGATTTGGAGACTATAGTCACTGAAAATAATGAAAAACCACCAATAGAAATATCAGACGTCCCTCATGAAATTGAAGCTGGTCCGAACAGTAACATCGAGTCATCCTCTAATGACGACATTATGAACATTTTGGGTGAGGACCCGTCGTTGGTCATTGAATATGGGCCTGACATTCACAAAGATGTGGCAACAAGATTCGCCCACATAGCGACATCTGGTTTAAAATTAAATAAAGATACACGAAAAGATTTATTGAAAAAATGTTTAGTGCCACAAAATTGTGCGAATATTGCCGCACCGCAACTGAATGCTGAAATAAAAGCCGCGGTACCAGAACAAGTTATCAAACGAGACAAAGCGATTGAATACAGGCAGCGAATGATCGCAGCCGGCATTTCAAGTCTTGCCAAAATTATTTCTGATCAACTTAATAATTCAGACAAGAATACCGAATTACTTAAAGATTTAATGAATGTCGGCAGAATTCTTTGTGACATTCAACACTCAGAATCTGAAGCAAGACGAAATTTCTGTTTGTATTCCTTAAAAAAGGATCTAAAAGACCAGTTGTCACTGACCAAAATTGACAAATATTTGTTCGGAAGCAATTTGGCGGAAACTCTGAAAACTGCAAAAGCAGTCACAAAATCCGGTTCCGATCTCAAGTTAGACACCTCTAAAAAACCGAAATCATCGACGTCGGCAAACGGACCATATAAGAATTTAAACTGGAAAACGAGGGCTCCAGCTCGCAGGCAGCCGCCGGGCCCGATGACGCCACGTTTCCAGCTGCCAGCAGTGCGCAATACACTACCACCGCCGCCACCTCGCCGCGGGCCATCGTCGATGAACTACTCACAACGGCCAGGGCCGAACCAACGCCAGTAGATACGGTACGTTACGCTGGCAGACTTGCCCTTTTTTATAAGCAGTGGTCGATGATTACATGTGATCGTAACGTTTTATCGTGGGTCCAAGGCTACAAATTAGAATTTGAACAACCAGTTCATCAACCTTACTTACCATCCATAACAAATTTTACTGATTCGGAAAAACCACATGTTGAAGAAACAATCAAAAATTTAATTTCTATTGGAGCTATATCTGAGTGTAAACCATGTTTTGATCAATACGTATCTCGAATATTTTTAGTGCCGAAACCAAACGGCAAGAAAAGATTAATACTGAATTTGAAAAATTTAAACAAATTCATGAAACCACAGCATTTTAAATTAGAAGACATTCGTACTGTTTTAAAACTCATAACTAAAGATTCCTTTATTGCAACTTTAGATTTAAAAGATGCATATTTTTTGATTAAAATTCACCCGGAATCTCGAAAATACCTTCGTTTCTTTTATAACAATAAATTGTATGAATTTAATGTCTTGCCGTTTGGTATCTGTACAGCTCCTTTTATTTTTACGAAACTGTTGAAACCTGTTATAAAATTGTTACGATCTTGTGGATATATTTCATCAATTTATCTAGATGATTTATTTTTGTCAGGAAACAATTATTCAGATTGTCTACAAAATGTTGAAATCACTCAGTCTGTTTTAAAAGCATTAGGTTTTATTATCAACGAAGAAAAAAGTGTAAAAATACCCTCAAAATCTTGCCGATATTTAGGTTTTATAATAGACACTCATAAATGGCAAATCACATTACCTCCTGAAAAAAGGAATCGCATTAAGGTAGAAATCGAAAATCTTAAAAAACTTAAACGTTTTAAAATAAGATTTTTTGCGCAACTTATAGGTTTATTAATCTCAGCCTGCCCTGCGATTGAATATGGCTGGCTGCATACAAAAGAATTAGAACGATGCAAGTTTCTAAATTTATTAGGCAATAATGATTACGAAAAATATATGACTTTACCACAGTCAATATTGCCTGATTTAGATTGGTGGTTAAGTGTAATTGATCATTCCGTTCATAGAATTAGGAACGATAATTACACATTAGAAATATTCTCTGACGCCTCAACATCGGGGTGGGGTGCAGCATGTAACGGTCAAACGGCTAGTGGTCGTTGGACTAATAATGAAAAAGCATTTCATATTAATCAACTTGAATTATTAGCTGCTTATTTTGCACTTAAGATTTTTGCAAAAAATTGTTACAATTGCCAATTGTTGCTCAGAATAGATAACACGACGGCAGTCAGTTATATAAATCGCATGGGAGGAATCCAGTTCCCTCATCTTACTAAAATCGCAAGAGACATATGGAACTGGTGTGAATCTAGGAAAATAATTATAGTCGCCTCTTATATTAAATCATCTGAAAATGTTATAGCTGACAGAGAGTCTAGACGAACCCACCCAGACATAGAATGGGAACTTACAAATTTTGGTTTTCAAAAATTAACAGTGAAGTTAGGTATCCCTGAAATAGATTTGTTTGCCAATCGTATTAATAAAAAGTGTGATAGGTATGTATCTTTAAATCCAGACCCTGAAGCTAGCGCTCTCGATTCTTTTACTTTGAACTGGTCAAGAGATTTCTTTTACGCTTTTCCTCCAGTAGCCATGATTCTTAAATCACTGAGAAAAATAATATCCGATAAAGCGGAAGGTATAATGGTTGTACCTGATTGGCCATCCCAACCGTGGTACCCTTTATTTTTCAAACTACTGGTTTCAGATATAATAAAGCTTCGCCATTATGACGTTGTGATTCCCTCTTCCAGCAGTCGGAACATGCAACGGCACATTACCCTGGTTGCCGGAGTTTTGTCCGGACAGCACTACTGCAACGCTGTGTCCCAGAGTCCGCATTAGACATCACCATGGCATCTCTGGCTGAAAGTACCTTACAGCAATATGACGTTTGCTTTAAGCGCTGGTATACTTTTTGTATTAAGAATAACATTAACATATACAATCCTTCCATTCCAATAGTCATTGATTTCCTTACACAGATATTTAACGACGGTGGTCAGTATGGTACCATAAATAGCCACAGATCTGCACTGTCTCTAATAGTAGGTAACATATCAGATGATGATAGAATTATAAGATTTTGTAAAGGAGTATATAAATTAAGACCTCCATTACCACGTTATAATGTTACTTGGGATCCAAGTACAGTATTAAGCCATTTGGCAAGTCTTTATCCAAACGAAACTTTAAGCCTTGAACAGTTGTCCAAAAAATGCATTACCTTACTTGCTCTCGTTACAGCGCATCGAGTTCAAACATTATCTAAGATTAAATGTGATCAAATCATACACCAAGATGATAAAATAATTATTAAAATTCCTGATTTAATCAAAACGTCAAAAGTAGGCAAAAATCAACCCATACTTTATTTACCCTATTTTAATCAACGTTTAGAAATTTGTCCCGCCAAAACGCTTTTGGTATATTTAGAAAAAACTAGACATTTAAGGAAAGCTAGCCATTTATTTATAAGCATTCGCAAGCCACACAACTCTGTATCTACTCAGACACTTAGTCGATGGATCAAGTGTATACTCAAAGAGAGCGGAATTGATGTGTCCATTTTTTCCTCTCATAGTACTCGGCACGCCGCTACATCCACGGCACATAAACTGGGTGTTAATCTGGATGTAATAAGAAAAACGGCTGGATGGAGCGGCAATTCCGCTACCTTTGCTAGATTTTATAATAGGCCTATTATTGAAAACATTGATAATATTGCTTTGGCGAGGACTGTTTGCTCCTTATAATTTACTAACATAAGTACATGTTGTATTATGTTACACTAACGGTTGATTAATAAATGTTTGAATAATAATATTTTTATTATTATTTTTTGTTTTTTGATATTTCCTTAAGTCTCTCAACATCTACATTGTGTCATATATAACCTGAACGTTACTAATCCTGAAGGACGAAGCACGAGTATAATTAATGATTAAACGAACTTACCTGTACGTGAAGTTCTATCATAATTATACGATGTGCTTCGTCCGAAGAGATTAGTAACACCCGCCCACCCTGGCTCTACCCCATATTCTTGGAAATATCAAAACCTTTTCTCTGAACTTAATGAAGCGAAGTGTGCAGGAGCGCGGGAATCTGACATGACATGACAGATAGTTTGGCGCCTTTTTTTCTTTTAGTTTGTTGCAGATGGCGCCAAATAAAAAAGCTACAGTGTTGCCAATGCAAAGTTTTCTTTTTTCTACTAGTTTTCTCAACTATAGTGCTGAAGTGGTGTCACCTACGCGTTACTACATTGTGTCATATATAACCTGAACGTTACTAATCTCTTCGGACGAAGCACATCGTATAATTATGATAGAACTTCACGTACAGGTAAGTTCGTTTAATCATTAATTAATCCTTGGACGAATTATTATTCAAATGCTTCATGTAACAAACTGTTACTTTCGCATTGAAATTATTTACGATTGAGTGATTGTCCACAGTCAAAGATATTAATCGAAATCCTTCGAAATATTCCAACAATGCAATTTTCTAAGTTCCTGGACTTAATGTTACTTAAATCGGAACTACATGGTAAAAAATTTAATCACCGCTTTGACAAAGCGTCGTCGTCTTAATTATTACTAGACATAATTAAAAAGTTTTCCAAATTTTGTTTTTTCATTAGGTTCTTAGGCACCTTTACTATACCAAACAATACATTCCTGTTTCGTATATATAGCATCTTTTGTGCATTATTCATGTATAATAACAAGGAAAATACTAAGTTCAAAACAATCTCCGACGAGAATCTTTAATACGAGTAGGTACCTACTACATATAGTTTCTTCTAAAGCTACTTCTTTATAAAATGTAACAGAAAGAGTTAAATATTTACGAAAGGAGTACCTAAGTAGGTAGGTATTTAATTAAAATTACAGGTAACTTTACCTAATAAATAGGCATTTACAGACCTATAAATGCCTGGCGTTTCGGCCAAGTTAAATCAGCTGTGGTCAGGAGTTGACTCAGTCAGGGTTTTTTTGAGTAAGAATGTTACGCGGAAGTTTAAAAGCGCAGAAAGGAGTTTTCTTTTGGTCAAAACTTTCGTAGGTACTACGACTTCGTAGTCGTAGCGTAGCACGCACGTAGCAAGGGTCTTAGGCGTAGAGGAAAATTTTCAAAACTTTGACCCATGTAAGAAAAAATTTATGCATGCCTCCGACTGCATGTTATAATGCTGCCTTTAATATTTAATCTTGTTTTCATCTTTTCAGTTGACTTGTCTTTTTAGGCAGGCGGGTTTTTAATTTTTTTAAATTTATTTTTTTATTTATTTATTTCTAGTTATTATTTATATGATATACCTTTTTGAAATCCTTATAATAAGCCCTTTAATTTGACACCCATATTGCAGTATTCTAAAAAAAAATTTTTTTCCGCTACGTATAATAGCACCGTACAGCCGCCATGTTGGTTTTTTTATAACGCCACCTTCTTAAGAACACTTGGGCTGATGAGACAAATCTAACGATATGTTAATCATGGAAATCTGTTCAGTCGTTTGAAAGATATGAGGTAATAAAGAATATTACATACAAACTTACAAGATACGCGCGAAAAACATAACCCTCTTGCAGTCGGGTAATAAGTCCGGTGACTTGATTGACGGACGCGTAAACTTATGTATGTCCATCAGCCATTTTCAATGTCCCCACTGCAGGGGCATAGGCCTTCCTTATGGGTGGATAAGGAGGACGGGCTATAACCCACCACGTGGGCCCAATGTGGATTGGTGGGTGTTAATGACTGCAAATGCAGCTGGGACCAACGGCTTAACGTGCCTTCCGAAGCACGGAGGAGCTCGAGATAATAAATTTTTGGTCACCCATCCCATGACCGACACTTGCGAAAGTTGCTTAACCTCCGCAATCGCTGGGTCAGGCGCTAAACCACTGCGCCACCGAGCTCCTCATTCCTCATTATGTATAATCACTTTCATTACTTACAATAACTTAATACGTTTTTAACCCGTCTAGTCCCGTTGGTCGTAGTATGAAAATTTTCAAAATTGGCGAAAATTTTTAATTTTGTAATTCTATAAGATACTTACAACTTAAATACACGGTTATTTTTTAACTAAATCTAAAAATGAAATGGGGATTTCAGACCACGTAAATGAACAACTTTTAGTATGGGGCCAACCACGAAATCGCGAAAAAAAAATCAGCTGTTCCATAGAAAAGTACAACATCGACTCGACTATAATGTATGGAACAGCTGATTTTGTTTTTGCGATTTCGTGGTTGGCCCCATAGTAAAAGTTGTTCATTAACGTGGTCTGAACACCCCATTTCATTTTTAGATACTTATACTTAAAAATTAACCGTGTATAAGTATATTCTTCATACCTACATAACTTCCTAGGAGTAGGTAACTACGAAGGAAACGCGTGTACTAACATTAACTTTGCACGAATTTCCGACTGCTAAATGTAAATTACTAAGTTTCTTGATAAATTACTTAATTAATTTATCAAGAAATTACATAATTATCAGAGAATCGTCCAATACTAAACTTGGTGTAGGTAAACAAGTTCAAGAAAACACGAGTTTCTTTATAAACGTCATAAGAAATTGACCTTGCAAATGGAGGAAAAACATGGCATAGTAAATTTTATGAGAAACCGTTCAGTGTCTGATTGATATTCTACAGAATATACTTAACAACTTTATTTATTTTCCATTGTTTAAATTAGTTTTCAAAAGGCTATAAAAGTTACAAATTGACTATTTATGGCAGCAAGAAGAATCCATTAAAACTAAAAGGGAAGAAAGACTGTCGTCTGTTATATGGGACCAACTCTGAAATCGCGAAAAAAATCTGCTGCTTCATACCTTTTGATATTTTCGTTATTAATTTTTGTATGAAAAAGCTGTTTTTTTTTCGTGATTTCAGAGTTGGTCATAGTAAAACTTGTTCAGTTTGATGGTCCGAAGAAACGGTTTTCTCATTTTGCGTTAATTCATTAACACGTTGTATTAAGTAAACTAATTATTGACGTTAGTACTAGAGATAATCGTATTGGTATTAATAATAAAAGTCTAAAATGCTTCAAACATGTTGTGCCTTACGAATGAAAAGGCACAACACTTTTTAACCAATAGATTTTTTGGGTACCTACCTAATTAATTAATAACACATTATAAGTACCTACGTACCTAGCTGTTTGGAATGTTCAAGTTCAATAGTAAGTAAGTAAATTATTAAGAACATATAATAAAAGCTATAATTCATTAAATGCACTTATACAACAAGTTAGAATTAGAACTTACCATTAAGGGCTGTGAAGTTTTGCCGTAGCCTTAAATCATAAATCATATATCATAATTGTATTTGCCAGAACATTTGTATGTATGTAATTAGTGGTAGTACAAATGTTCGCCTTATACAGGGTGCATTTGTAATCACTCGCCAAATTTTAAGGATGTGTTCAGTCCATGAAACTGAACAACTTTCTCCATGAAACATGTGTCGAAATACGCCAAAAAATCTTGGTCATCCCATACTAAACTGATCACGTGATCGCTCTGATTTGTATGAAAAGTCATTTTTTTTTTACATATTTGACCCTGTTTCTTAAAGAAAGTTGTTCAGTTTCATGGACTGAACACATCCTTAAATTTTGGAGAGTGGTTTCAAATGCACCCTGTATACAAAAGCATGCAAAAATTATTAATAATTATTATTTATAAATCAATTTTGAAATGTCAATTTAGTTACAGATATTAAAATGTCAGTTTAGTTACAGATAATGTCATAGAGTGCGTATTATTAAATTATTCGATACTCAATAAACAAATGAACAGAATTATAAAAAAGTGTCAGCAGTGCGCAGGTTCATCGAGCCTCTTCGAATTCTCGCAAAGAATAAAAACAGATGTTTTACTAAAAAAAATTACAGTAGAATTAGCTCAACTAAGAAAAAAATACTTTCTAAGTTTCTAACTTCAATTGATTTACCTACCACATGTACAATTATCATTGCAGCGTATCGTAACATTTTTTTCTAATAAATAATAATTGTATGGACACAAAAATTACAAAAACAAATACCACGTGACCACTACAATTTTTGTACTGTAAATTGCTACTGCGCAAGCTTCTTTGTCTATGGTTTGGTTTAAGGGGCCATAATAGGGAAACATGGTTTGCGCGGGCCATATTTTTATATAGAGAACGTAAAGTCATAGCCACAAAAAAATACATACGACAAGCTAAAGAGATTATCTAGTCGCTACAAGTATTAATTAGCGTATAAACCTCACAGATGATTGTAAAAAAAATTAAGAATATCATCAAAAGCGCTTGTTGCGGGCCATATTTTTGGCGTAAATAATAGAGGAAACGTATTGAATTCTACATCAAAATACACTTTAACGTACTGTGCAGTTGCTCCAATAACTTTTTTTCAAGAAAGATAATTGTGCTTAAAATAATGACGGAAAAACAACGAAAAACATCGAAAAAGTGCAGAAGTGAGGTTATATTCCATATTCTTTACACGTAAAGGAAAAGACAGAGACAAATGATTTCGCATAACGGAGCCTTAAGTTATGTTGCGCGAGCTGTACTTGCGCAATGGTCGCGTAGTCGCTTGCTATGGGGATTGAGGCTTCTGAATTTGATTTCAGTGGCATTCCCTCTCCTGGCATTGTTGCTGTGGGCATCGCCTTACGAGCGAGGGTACTTCGAGAGTGATGAATCCATCAGGCTGCCATTCAAGCAGCAAACCATCTCAGAAGGATTACTGGCAGGAGTTGGATTTGGGCTTATTGTAATTACGGTCAGTATTGAAAAAGTGCATTAAATTGACAAGTGACAATTCGATAAAACTTTAGTTAGAGAGGGTAGCGAAATTAATTTGTAATAAGCACAATTACTCGATAAAATCTATTTAGGTAGGTACTTTTAATTTATAAAATAATCAACAAGGCACTCCTTAGCAGGGCTTTAGTAATGAAGTTCATAAATACGAATCGCACGAAATTGTGAGGGTCAGCCACCCTCCTCCACGCCCTTTTGTGTCATTCCCTTAAATATCAAGGTCTCATCAACCTAAGTTGGCATGTTACCAAACTGCTAATCAATAGGAAACAGACCTTATAACTAGTACTTCAAGAACATTATCAATTTATCTAGCAAGATTTTAAGTGTTACAAAATAAAACAACCCCTTTAAATCGAATATGGTAGCTAGCTAGAGACCATCAAACTTTTACTATGGGACTAGGGTTGCCAACCCTACTTTATAATATAGTATCCTACTATATTAAGGGCACGCCTACTATATTTTTTGAGAAAATATATAGTAGGCAAAACTACTATATTTTTTCAAGTGAAAAAATAAAAGAAAAGCAACAAAAAATATACTTATATTGGTAATTGCTTAATATTTTTTGTGATTAAACACTCGGCTTTATGGTTGTTGAATAAATTATGAAAATGTTAGTACTCAATTAAGTATGAAACATGCAACTTCTTTAAAATCCTCCATACAAAACGGCAACCTACTATATTTCTTGGACTTTTTCGCCATCTACTATATTTTTACACTAAAAATCTTGAAACTACTATATTTGATCCAAAAAAAGTTGGCAACCCTATATGGGACCAACTCTGAAATCGCGAAAGAAATCAGCAGTTTGAAATTTTTGTATAAAACAGCTAATTTTTTTTCGCGACTTCCTATAAATTCGGTCCCATATGTATAAAAGTTGTTCAGTTTGATTTTTTTTATTGTTTTGGGCTCATCTACCATATTCAGGATAAGGGTTTTTTTAACACGTATAGTTTTAGTAAAGTTAAAAAACATTTGTTATCTAGTGGTCACAAAAGTATTCAGTACCCTTAGCACGAACAGCTATCGAAAAAAATAACGCGCGTAAAATCATTCGATAGTACAATTTTGTATTGGAAATTTGTACAACGCCATCTACCGCCGAATAGCGAAATTAAAATTTCCATAGATAATTCTCTATCGAGTAATTTTACGCGCGTTTTTTTTCTCGATAGCTGTTCGTGCTAAGGGCACAGTTGATAGTAAAACAGCAGGAATGCGAGTTCATCAGTGTCTTCATCTTACAAATACTTATCCTATCTTAACCGATGCATAATAATTATTTACTAAGTATATTTTATGATTTTCAGCCCGATCCATCCGTGGTTTGACAGATCAGCCAGTCACATTTTTCTAAATGTACCTTTTCAGGTTCTAATAGTGGAAGGAGTCCGTGACCGCAAAGGCATTAGCGTGGGCGACAAGTTCGTGTCCAACTGCTTGCTGCCTGGGTGGGTGTGGGAGAGCTACTCCACTATCGGGGCCTTCACGTTTGGGGCTGTCTGCCAGCAGCTCACCTCCAACCTGAGCAAATACGTCATCGGGAGACTGCGACCTAACTTCTATGACGTAAGAACGTTTTATCAACGCATCAGTTTGTTGCAAACTTCCATCATAGAAATCTACTATTTCGTATCGGGGTGGGTTTGGTTTGGGAGAACTTTCCTACCAATATGAGGCCTATACGTATGACGCCGTCTGCCAGCTGCTCACCTCCAACCTGAGCAAGTAAGTCATCGGGAGACTGCAACCTAATTTCTGTGACGTAAGACCTTTTGTTGTGAATCTCTGACATCGAAATCAATTGACTGCGTGTGTGTGACGTAGGCGACAAGTTCGCGTCTAAATGCTTGATGCCAGTGTGGGTGTTGGGTATATAAAAAAAAATACTTTCTAAATCTTGTTTTATCCTATCTTTGTAAATATGAATAATAATATAATTTACACAACTTCAATAGTCCAATGGCTTGTTTGCCAAGTAATTTATATTGTCCCGTATACTTATAGAAAGCTATCAGGCAAGCTATCACGGCAACAGCGTATTGCTTCTGGGGCCGTACCGGCTCACGCATCGAACTTCGAAAAGTCTGCCGGGTTTCAAATTAAAACAGATACATCGAGCCCCAATTGGGCCAAAATGGTGAACCCTAATTCATGAGGTTACACAAACATCAATATCTTCCAAATAACTTCTACAAATAGTACAATAAGTAATTCCTTATTCTTATTTATCTGTTTTAATTTGTAACTCGGCAAATTTTCCGAAGCTCGATTCGTTAGCCGGTACGGCCCTTGATTTCCTGAACACAAAAACTAAATTGTTCAGCTAGGTAGATAAGTAGGTACCTTTGTACCCGTAGGACGAAAATTTATCGAGAAAAAACGCGCATAAAAAAATTAAATAGAGTAATTTTGTGTGTAAAATTTGTACGACACCATCTATCTCCGAAAAGCGAAATGAAATTTACCATAGATATTTGTTTCGCGTGTTTTTCCCCCTAGATCCACCTAAATCCATTGTAAAAAACAATTTTTCGATATACTTACAGGGTTATTTGTAAAACACCAACAACCTCGCAGGAATAGATTACTATCATCATAAACAACAACATTTGTTCTACAACTTTTCCAAAAACAGACAAAAAATTCCGACTTTTTATACAACTCGATCAAGTGTTCGGACATTTGTATGGAAGGTCGAATTTTTTTACACGTTTTTGTGTTTGATTGTTTCCCCGTTTCTCCACAAAGTTTGCGAACGATATTATACTAGCTTAGGTCAGAACCAGAAGGCAATGCAATATTATGGTGTCATTGAGCTGATCTGATGATGAAGCCGGAATAAGGCCACAGGAACTCTATGATGAAACCATACAACCCCATCGTGTTTGGGCTCGATAGAATCGTCTTGACGAGTACTCTAATGGGAGACAAGGCCCAGGGTCTGATGATGAAGCTGAAAAGCCATGCCATAGTAACTCAATATTGAAACCGTGCAACTCCATCAAATTTGGGCTTGTTTGAATCGTCTTGACGAGTTCTTTGTTGGGAAATAGTTTCCAGGATCTGATGATGGAGCCAGAAGAAGGACACAGGAACTCTTTAATAAAACCACGCTACTCCATCGATATTGGGCTCGTTTTAATCGTCTTGATGAGTACTTTATTGGGAAATAGTGTCCAGGGTCTGATGAAGGAGCCGGAAGAAGGCCACTGTAAGTCTGCAATAAAACCATGTAACCCCATCGAGTTTGGCCTCGTTTGAATCATCTTGACGAGTACTTTAATGGGAAATAGTGTCCGAGGATCTGATGATGGAGCTGTAGGAAGGCCATAGGAACGGGATCCCTTGTTTTCGCATAATGGTTTTATACCTAATTTGATTTGGCATAACGGATTTGGCATAATCTTTTTTGTCATAATAATACTTTGGCATAATTGCTTTTTGCATACTATTTATACTAGCATAATTATCATTTAGACTAATTGGTTTTCGCATAATGTTATTAGGCATATTGTCTATTCGCCTAATATTATTTAGACATAAAAATCAAAAACAATAAGAATAAATATTTTTACGCACTTATTTATTTTTATGCAAAAGGAGTAGGTATTGTATTAAAATGCCAAAAACTCATAACACATACGACCTAAATATCGACTCATAAATTACTTTTTTTTTAAATACCGAAAATCCTTAATATCGATATCCAATTGACCGAAATTTGAAAGATCGATTATTAAATGACTGATGATAGTTCGAAACTCTGAAAGTTAAAATGCCGATAGTTTAAAATTTCGAAAGTCTGTTTAGGTCTATTAGGTGCGACGACGAGCGAGCGTAGCGAGCGAGGAGGAGGTAAGGGTCCATTGCGACCAACAGCGCACGAGCCGAGCGAGCGAGGCGAGCGTGCCGCGGCAGCGGTCGGCGAAGTGCCATAACCGACCTGCTCTATAATAAAACCATGCAACCCCATCGAGTTTGGGCTCGTTTGAATCGTCTTGACGAGTTCTTTGTTGGGAAATAGTTTTCAGAGTCTGATGATGGAGCCGAAAGAAGGACACAGGAACTCTTAAATAAAACCATGTTACCCCATCGAGTTTCGACTCATTTGAATCGTCTTGACGAGTACTTTATTGGGAAATAGTTTCCAGGGTCTGATAATGGAGCCGGAAGAAGTCCACTGGGACTCTGTAATAAAACCATGCAACCCCATCGAGTTTGGGCTCGTTTGAATCATCTTGAGGAGTGCTCCAATAGGAGATGGTATATTTTTTTAGGCGTAGCTCGTTAACTAAAAAGCAGAAAATAATAATTTATTGAAAAAAAATCTTTTTTAAAAACAAGTTTTTAAAACGGACCAAATTATTACAAAAAAAATCGGACTAATAACATTATAAAACGGACTAGTAAAAACAGACTAAAAAGTAAAAAATAAATTCTTCTGTAAATATTTATAACCCTATACGGCGCATTTTGTAAAATTTCATATTGTCTTTGTCTTTAGCATGCGTCCCACGTTTTTAGGTACTTATAGGGTTATAAATATTTACAGAAGAATTTATTTTTTACTTTTTAGTCTGTTTTTAACCGACTTCAAAAAAAGGAGGAGGTTCTCAAGTCGTCGGTATTTTTTTTTTATGTATGTTTTACCATAACTTCGTCAGTTGTTAACCGATTTATACAATTCTTTTTTTATCTTAAAGAACATAGTTCGTGTGTGGTCCCATAAAAAAATTACAGAGATCTGGCTGGTAGTTTTTTCATAATCCTGAAAAATGTCAATTATTTAGCTTGCCATCACACGTGTTTTTACGGATTTTCGAACATAACATCTTTGTTTATGTACCGATTTAGATGATTATTTTTATGTTTGAAAGGGTATACTTCAAGAGTGGTCACATTTTAATTTCATCGGTATTGGACTTTGAACTTCGAAGATACACAAGGGAACTCCTCAAATTCAAATAGTATATGTAAAGTGATTTGGATTTTGGTAGGTTTATGACAATCCAAAACAAACCAAACCATGGTCTGCGATGCAAGGTTCTGGACTAGACTTGGACTACGAAGACACAACGGAACTCCTCAAAAACAAACAGCGTAAATTTGGAATTTGAGTTGTGGGCATTTTACCATTGAAAATATTTTATAAAGTTAAAAAATATTTACATGCTTACAAACCTACCACTAAAAAGTTGAAAATAAAAAACTTTTTTAACAAAAAAGAAAAACCTCCTTCAAAAAACCTGAAACAAAAACAGCTTCAAAATTAAATACCTCTAAAAAAGCGAGAAATAATATTCAAATCATTAGTTACGCAAAACATTATTAATAAAACACGTCTAATGAAGTCGGGTGGGGCTTTCAGATATATAAAAAAATAACTTGTCTTCCAGCCCCACCCGACTTCAATAGACGTGTTTTATTAATAATGTTTTGCGTAACTAATGATTTGAATATTATTTCTCGCTTTTTTAGAGGTATTTAATTTTGAAGCTGTTTTTGTTTCAGGTTTTTTGAAGGAGGTTTTTCTTTTTTGTTAAAAAAGTTTTTGCTAGTCCGTTTCAATGTTTTTTCCCGATTTTTTTTTTGTATTATTTAGTCCGTTTTAAAAACGTGTTTTTAAAAAATATTTTTTGTCTGATTTCGGAAAAGTCGTAGAACAAATGTTGTTGTTTATGATGTTAGTAATCTACTCCTGCAAGGTTGTTGGTGTTTTACAAATAAGCCTGTATATTATGATCGTGCTTCTATAGGTGACCAAAAGTAACGTTGGACTTCACAGGATTTACAATGCCTTTATCTAAAAATTCAATATCACAGAGTTAATTGTAAAACGCAAACAACCTCGTAGAAGGAAATTAATACAACATCAAAAACAACGTTAGTTCTACGACTTTCTGAAAAAGACAAAAATATCGACTTTTCATACAAAACTCGGTCAGCTATTCGGAAATGTATGGAAAATCTTTTTTTTTCGAAAAAGTCGTAAAACAAACGTTGTTGTTTATATTGTTAGTAATCTCGAAATAATTAGGAGTACCTATGTACTCCTGGGAGGTTGTTGGTGTTTTACAATTAACCCTGAATTTATTATTTACTAGCTGTCGCCCGCGGTTTCACCCGCGTGGTTCCCGTTCCCGTGGGAAAATCGGGATAAAAAGTATCCTATGTCTTAATCAAGGCTATCTTCTATCTGTGTGCCAAATTTCAACCAAATCCGTCCAGTAGTTTTTGCGTGATTGAGGAACAAACATGCAAACATCCAAACCCACAAACTTTCACATTTATAATATTAGTAGGATTTACATTTTTAGTAATATTGACGTCTGTTAGATAAATCAAATTAATCGCTGATATCGAAAAAAGACAGTGGCCATGATTTAACACTCGACTTTATCATTTTATCCATCATTCATATCAAAAGCAGATACCTGTTATTATTAAACCATGATAACACTGAAAATATATTTATAGCAAAACGTTAGGAATCAATAATCTGTATGAGATTTTGTGTTTTCGACAAAAGGTTACCTGCGACTATTTTATTTACAAATTGTTGAATTCCCATTTTATTATACAACGTGTTACAAAAAAATAAATAAATTTTAAAAAATATTAAAATCACGACTGCCCTACCAAAAACGAACTAAAAAGTTAAATAACAAGTGTCTTTGTAGTCGGGGGACCGTTTTGTGGAACAATTTTTAATCAAAGAGGTCCCCCGACTGCAAAGACACTTGTTATTTAACTTTTTAGTTCGTTTTTGGCAGGGCAGTCATATTTTTTTTAATTTATTTATTTTTATTACACACATTTTAGTGACAGAATACCTACATAGTTTTGAAATGTGCTCATTATAGTAGGTATGAACCTCTATACTAAAAAAAGTTGGGAGTTACAAGTCGTGATAAAGTTTGGCTACATGATAGAAACTGATCTGTAGGCTGTTCCTAATATTGAGCTGGGCCAAACTATCCTTACATACAGTTCCATACGGCGGCGGGTTGAATAGCGCACTTTTCCCGGCTTCATTCTAAAAACTATAACAATTCAGGTTTAGTTAATAGGTCAAATGTGGTATCATTTTCGGATAAATCAATAACGTAGAACTTGTTTCTGATATAAAAAAATGCAATTTATTAAGCAGTTTCTGAAAAATTACAAAATAACCAACATTTTTAAACTTCATTTTTTTAGTTGAGGTATTGGCACTTGTTTCAGTATTTTCAAAAAAACTACTTTAAAGAAGCGTTTTTCAGGTTAATTTGTTGTATGATTTTGTTATGCTTACTATATTTTATACAATTTGAGCCTAACCCAAGTAGTTTAAGTCCATTTATTGCGGACATATCAAAGCTAATCAAAAATATGCATTTTTTCACGAAATAAAAAAGGTTTCCGTTTCGTTCGGAAACATTTTTCAGGTTTTTTGTTTATATTTCTGTAAAGTTAATTAAATTTTCTACAATTTGAGTTTAATTTGAGTAGTCTAGGTTTATTGGTTGCAGAGACAAAGCTGGTTAAAAATGGGCTTTTTATTGAAATTAATTGAAAAAATCTTATCTTTGACTAGCTGTGTCTTTGCAACCAGTAAACCTAGACTACTAAAGTTAGGCTCAAATTGTAGAAAATTTAATTAACTTTACAGAAATATAAACAAAAAAACTGAGAATTGCTTCCGAACGAATCGGAAACTCCTTTTATTTCGTGAAAAAATGCATATTTTTGACTAGCTGGAGACACAGCAAACAATGGACCTCAACTACTTGGGTTAGGCGCAAATTGTACAAAATATAGTTAACATAACAAAAGCATAAAACAAATTAACCTGAAAAACGCTTATTTAAAGTAGTTTCTTTGAAAATACTGAAACAAGTGCCAATACCTCAACTAAAAAAATGAAGTTTAAAAATGTTGGTTATTGTGTAATTTTTCAGAAATTGCGTTATAAATTGCACTTTTTTATACCAGAAATAAGTTCTACGTTATTGATTTATCCGAAAATGATACCTCATTTGACCTGTTAGCTAAACCTGAATTGTTATAGTTTTTAGAATGGAGCCGGGAAAAGTGCGCTATTCAACCCGCCGCCGTATGGAACTGTATGTAAGGATAGTTTGGCCCAGCTCAATATTAGTTAGAAACAGCCTACAGATCAGTTTCTATCATGTGGCCAAACTTTATCACGACTTGTAACTCCCAACTTTTTTTAGTATAGAGGTTCATACCTACTATTAAAGCTTTTCATTTGATGCCCATATTGTAATAATTGAAAAAAAAAATTTTTTTTTCACATTTGAAAATGGCGTCGTACAGTCAGCATAGTAACTTTTTTCAAAAAAAATATATAGGCAGTGTCACTTGGAATGATGTAAGGATTCTAACGATACCCTATACATCCAAATCCGTGGAGCCATTTAGAAGTTACGATGAAATAAAGAAACTTACATACCCACAAACATACATGAACCCTAAATACATATAAACTCCTTTTTTGGGCAGTCGTGTAAAAAAGCCCTAAAGCCGAATTTTTACTATTTTATGGAACCAACTCTGAAATCGCAAAAACGAAATCAGCTGTTTCATATATTTTGATATTTTCGTTATTATTTTTTGTATGAAACAGCTGATTTTTTCGCGATATCAGACTTGGTCCCATAGTAAAAGTTGATCAGTTTGATGGTCCTTACTCCTTATCTATCATACGGTTTTAGGGTTTTTTTTTTTGTAACACGATGTATAAATTATTATAATCGTTTTGTAAAAAAAAAGTTGTTGCCGTTGTTTTTATTTGCCTTCTTTATTTAATAACATCACAGATTGTTATTTTAGTGGAAAAGTTTTAAGCAGCTCTAGATAAATCCTCTTCATATTCATGGTTTAAGAACTTTATTTTCTCATAAAGAATTACAGTGATTCACTTAATGAGAAAACATTTTTTACATTACATTAAAGAAAACATAATGAGCGTACACAATAGAACTTAATTAAAAAAGATAAAAAAAAATTGTCGGGTATATCACGAAACTGTCGTCACTGTATCCCTCAACAAGCAACCACGGATTTAGGACGCTTGAGCGTACTTGCATTCTGGATGTGGCAGGTCAACTGGTAAACTAGTTATTACTATTAGTAAGGTAAGATAGGTGTCAATAAATGCCCGTAAAGGTTTTATTGACTATTAGATAATTTGAAAGTTTTATTATTTGATTTTGTGTATGTATAGTAATACCTATATTTATTATTATTTTTTATTTATTTATGATTGATGAATGATTTGTTTGAGTGTTTAATGTATTTCATCAAAAATATACATTTCGAGCTGTCTTTTGAAACTGATTAATGATTTAACATCTTTTAATTCTACTGGTAATTTATTGTATAATCTCACACCTTCAAATTCAATATTTTTTTTGCCGTAGTTAGTTCTTGGAGGGCGAGATATCAAGTGGTTTACATTTCTTAATTTCATTTTTTGTATTTTTTCTTTTTTATGGAATGATAATGATGTATGTATGTATTTGTTTAGAATTTTATAGATTAATATGCATGTATAGTAAATGTATGTTTGTTTTATTGTCATTATTTTAGTATCCTCGTATTTTTTTTCAGTTGGCGTGCGAAATTTATAATGAAACAGAGATTTGATCAATTTGTTTTGTGCTATTTGAATTACTTGTAAATTGGTTTTAGCTGCTGTACCCCAAATTTCAATAAGATAGTCTATATGTGGTTTAATTAATGAATTGTAAATAAGATATTTAATTTTACGCGGAAAACATTTGGCTATGCTACGTATAGTGCCCGTTAATGAGGTAAGTTTAGTTTTGATTTTATCTATGTGATGTTTCCAATTTAGCTGGCGATCAATAATTAGACCGAGATACTTCTCATGTGTTTTTTCGTTAATTGTTTCATTGTTAATTTTAAGTTGCACAATATCATTTATTTTCTTATTTTTTGCGGCAAATATAACGAAATTTGTTTTAGATGTGTTAATTGTAAGTGAATTTGATAGAAACCAATTATTAAGTAGGTCCAAATCGCCCTGTGCATTTGATGTAATAGTTTTGATTGAGTGCCCAAAGTAAAATAAGCTTGTGTCATCCGCATAAAGGGCTATATCAGCTGCTAGACCTATGTGTTTGATATCATTGATGTCAATTAAGAATAAAAGGGGTCCCAAAATTGAACCTTGGTGAACGCCGAAGGTAATTGGGCTAGCAGAGCTTTGATATGATCCTATTTTGACGATTTGCCTACGGTTTTGAAAATATGATACCAAGATATCGTGTGCCTTACCAGTGATACCAATATCCAACAGTTTTTTGAAGAGAACCGAATGGCTAATAGTATCAAAGGCTTTTTTGAGGTCGATAAAAATGCCAAGTGCTATTTGTTTTTCATCTATTTTGTTTTTAATTTTGGTCAGAAGGTCGACTGTTGCTGAAAGAGTATTGGATTTGGGTCTAAAACCATATTGTTTTTTATATAAAATGTTTTTTGAAGCAAGATATTTTTCTATTCGAAAGTAAATGACTTTTCAAAGATCTTTGGTAAGACAGATATTGGGCGATAATTACATGGGTCAGACTTATTCCCTGATTTAAAGATTGGTTTTACCTTCGCTATTTTTAGGCTGTCTGGGAAGATTCCTAGAGTCAGGCAGTTATTTATACAATTTGTGAATGGAGCGGCGATTAATTGTTTAATACATTTTAGGGATTTTTTATTAATGCCATCTACACCACAACTTGTGTTTGGATCCAAGTTATCGATTATCTTAATGATTTCATCTGTGGTTGCTGGTTCAAAGGCGGACAAATCTGTCGTTTCTGAATCCTTTGGAACTTGTTTCTGGCTTTGACTCCTGAGATGTTGGTTTGGAATTTTGCTAGCTAGTACTGACCCAATTGTTGAGAAATAACTATTAAAACTTTCGCAAATTTCTTTCTCATCTGAAATTGTCCTTGAGTTCAAAATTAATTTGTTCGGCCCAACGTCGTCTTTTATTTTATTATCTTGCAAGATTATTAATAGCCTTCCACATTTTTTTGGGTTTTTTCATGTGGTCTTTAAAATACTTATAGTAATATGCCTTCTTAGTTTTTGTATAGTTTGATGGACTCTGGTTCTAGACTCTTTAAGTTTTTCTTCTAAATTTATATTTGTTTTATTCTTCTTGTAGTTGTACCATAGTATATTTCGTTTATTTATTTCATGTATGACGTCTTTTTTTATCCAATCTTGAAGAGGTGGGTTCAATAGTTTTGTTTTAATAATTTTACTATTCTATAGACATTTCAGCATTTTTGTTCCAGTGTGTCGCTGTCGGGGTTTAGCAGGTCAAAATTATAATCGCCAAATACCACAGCCCTTCTTCTTTTTTGGCTGAATAAAAGCAAAATAATTAAATAATATTAATAATGAATAAATAATTTTATTGCTTGTAAAATTCACACAGCGGCAGCGCCTATACCACAGAATAGAATTATGCCTCTACCATAACGGTCCTGATGTCATTGCTGTGCTCGGCAGAATACCAGTGCAGCAGGCCTAGCCTGCTGCTTATACTGAGTCGAGTACAGTTTTGGCATCACGCGACGATGCGCAATGTTTCGTTTATTGGCCTTGTATGTGTTTAGTTCTTTGTACTGTCTTTGTAATGTTGTGTATCGTTGTGGTTTTGAAAATATTTTTTTTTTCTTTCTTTTCTTCTTTCTATAAGAATAATTTTATTTATTCTTATGCCTCAACCCCTAAAGTAAGCAAAGCTTGTAATATGGGTGCTAGACAACTGATATTACTACTTACACAGAGTAGATGTAACTATGCTACTTATATACTTTTTTATAATCTAAAATTATTGTACATAGTGATGTCTGTAACATAGTACCTAACACCCAGACCCGTTACAGAAATTAAAACTCATCATTTTAATTTCTGCCCGGCCGGGAATTGAACCCGGGAGACCTCTTGCGTGGTAGACGGGCATGTTGACCACTGCACCACTCAGGTCGTCAGTATAAATAGGTACTAAATATATTATTTCCTGAGTAAGCCAAATTAGCTTTAGCTAAGTGGTAGTGGTGAGGAGCTCGGTGGGGTAGTGGTATAGGTAGCGCCTGGCCCAGCGATTGCGGAGGTTAAGCAACTTTCGCAAGAGTCGGTCATGGGATGGGTGACCAAAAATGTATCATGTCCAGCTCCTCGATACTTTGGAAGGCACGTTAAGCCGTTACAGTCGTTAACACCCACCAATCCGCATTGGGCCCGCGTGGTGTGTTAAGGCCTCCTTATCCACCCAGAAGGAAGGCATGTGCCCTAGCAGTGGTGACATTAAAAATGACTGATGGTCAAACCGTTCAAATGAATAGTCATTTGAACCATAGGGTGAGAGTACTACTTGACTATCAGCTATTTTCTAATGTCCCCACTTCTTGGGCACAAGCCTTCCTTATGGGTGGATAAGGAGGATAGGCCATAATCCTACCACGCGGGCCCAATGAGTATTGGTGGGTGTTAACGACTGCAAATGCTCCTAGGACCAACGGCTTAACGTGCCTTCCGAAGCATGAAGGAGCTCGAGACAATAAATTTTTGGTCACCCATCCCATGACCGAACCTTGCGAAAGTGGCTTAACCTCCTCAATCGCTGAACCACTGCGCCATCGAGCTCCTTGAACGGTTTACCCAATCGTTATCAATTCACCTGTATCCAGGTGTGCCGACCGGTCCCCAACGAAGACCCGGTGCTGAACGAATTCGGCTACATCCAGAACTTCACGTGCACCGGGGACGACCCGAGCCTCATCTTGGACTCGAAGCTCTCCTTCCCCAGCGCACACTCCAGCTTCGCTATGTATACTGCTATTTTCTTCACTGTAAGTTTTTTAATATTTTTATAACATATTTGTTCGTAAAGGGTCTCTTATTACACCAATTTCAATATCGTATTGTATCTCATTACGAACTTGTGCGGTAATGTAAAGTAAAACGCACGGTTTCCTTGATAAGCCGTGCGTTTTACTTTACATTACCGCACGGTTTATCAAGATACTTCGTCTAAAACCATAACGAACGGTACTTTTTTAAATCTTAGCAAAGAGTTTTTATGTCAGAAAAGAGGTCAACATTTTATGGATAAAATTGACTTTGGGAGATAAAATGTAATAAATAAACATTTAATTATTCAATTTAATTAATGTTGACAATAAATTACAACCATTTATCTGTAACAAAAACACAAAAATATTAATTTACTTTATTAGTAATACTGGCTGTTTTTATGCCTTTGCCAGTTTGCCTTAAAAAAAACGCTGATGCGCGCGCATTGCTAATTTAATTTTTTTTTGCTGTATTGTTTTTATTTGAAAATGTCCTCAAGTACTGATGAATTTATTAATTCAACACCGCCAGTCTCAGAGGCAGCGAAAAAGGCTACTCTAAGCCTCTTGCCCGAAAAATTGACCGATAAGATACTTACAAGCGTATCAAAATTTAATCATATGGAAAACAAGCAAAGGTGCAAAGTCCGAGTTTTATTTATTTCCTCGCAAATATGTTATAAAACGTCGTATGACATACGTGCGCTTTGATAATTACAGCCTCTGCTTTCTTGTAGCCCTCGCCTACGGCTCGGGCTAGCAATATTGCCTCGGCTGTAATTTTCAACGTACCGCACTTATATCATAATGTACTATTATAACATATTTGCTCGTAAAGGGTCTCTTATTACACCAATTTCAACATCGTATTGTATCTCATTACGAACTTGTGCGGTAATGTAAAGTAAAACGCACGGTTTCCTTGATAAGCCGTGCGTTTTACTTTACATTACCGCACGGTTTATCAAGATACTTCGTCTAAAACCATAACGAACGGTACTTTTTTAAATCTTAGCAAAGAGTTTTTATGTCAGAAAAGAGGTCAACATTTTATGGATAAAATTGATTTTGGGAGATAAAATGTAATAAATAAACATTAATTATTCAATTTAATTAATGTTGACAATAAATTACAACCATTTATCTGTAACAAAAACACAAAAATATTAATTTACTTTATTAGTAATACTGGCTGTTTTTATGCCTTTGCCTTAAAAAAAAAACGCTGATGCGCGCGCATTGCTAATTTAATTTTTTTTTGCTGTATTGTTTTTATTTGAAAATGTCGTCAAGTACTGATGATTTTTTTAATTCAACACCGCCAGAAGTCTCAGAGGCAGCGAAAAAGGCTACTCTAAGCCTCTTGCCCGAAAAATTGACCGATAAGATACTTACAAGCGTATCAAAATTTAATCATATGGAAAACAAGCAAAGTCCGAGTTTTATTTATTTCCTCGCAAATATTTTATAAAACGTCGTATGACATACGTGCGCTACCGCACTTATATCATAATGTACTATTTCAATACAGTTGCTCGAAAATGTGAGCTTACGATGACAGGCCAGCGTGCGGTAAGTTGATTTTACCGCACGCCGTGCGTTTTTGTTCACGGTTTAGTACAGCGTGCGGTAAGTTGATTTTACCGCACGCCCGCGCCGTGCCTTTTTTGTTTACGTACTGTAGGGGCAGGAACTCTTCGCCAGGTAATCAGCGAAAAGGGAAGTACTTCCACCGAGCTAGGTGACTTGTGCTCGGGGACCGCGGTCCAACCGTTCTTGGTTGGTAGTTGTATATATGCTGAGTCGCTGAGAAAACTCCATTAGCGAGATGTAGGATTTCCATACTGTTTTCCTCTCGCTTCATACTAATTCGTCATTTGTTTCCGCATCAGGCGCCATCTAGTGAAGTCGATGTGAATCATTGTTGTACGGTGTGTTGCGTAGTCTGTGAAGCGCATAGTAGATGCCGCTGCGCTCAATTCATACTTTTCGCTGCTCCTGCATTTCTTCATAATTTATTATGTAGCGTATAAATCTCGCCGCTACATCTGATGTAGATCCGCATCAGGCGCCATCTAGTGAAGTCGATGTGAATCATTGTTGTACGGTGTGTTGCGTAGTCTGTGAAGCGCATAGTAGATGCCGCTACATCTGATGTAGCGGCGAGATTTATACGCTACATAATAAATTATGAAGAAATGCAGGAGCAGCGAAAAGTATGAATTGAGCGCAGCGGCATCTACTATGCGCTTCACAGACTACGCAACACACCGTACAACAATGATTCACATCGACTTCACTAGATGGCGCCTGATGCGGAAACAAATGACGAATTAGTATGAAGCGAGAGGAAAACAGTATGGAAATCCTACATCTCGCTAATGGAGTTTTCTCAGCGACTCAGCATATATACAACTACCAACCAAGAACGGTTGGACCGCGGTCCCCGAGCACAAGTCACCTAGCTCGGTGGAAGTACTTTCCTTTTCGCTGATTACCTGGCGAAGAGTTCCTGCCCCTACACGTACGTTTTTTTTTTTAAATCCTACTAGCTTCCACCCGCGACTTCGTCCGCGTGGACAGTGGTAAATAAAGCGACCAGTTTAAAATGACCTCTTTAGTGTATGAAAGCTAGTACTAAGGAGAGTTCAAGCTGTTTCCCTGGTACCACCCACCTGAATTTAATGAAACATAGCTTAGATTTTAAGTTGAACCTTAATCTACTAAACTATGAAAAGCCCATCAAAATTCTTTTAGTGGTTTTTGCGTAATACGCGCACAAATATTTGGAATTTACAGTTTTATTATATGTATAGATTACAATTTCAGTAGTACTTATAATGTTTTCTCGCAAATGTATTGAAAAACCTAGTATGGCACACGGTTGTTAAGGTTACCAACCTTGTATTATAAACTACTATTACCTATCACACCATGGACACTCCGTACAACCTCTCCATTAATAAACAGATGACGTCAGATAACGTTTTTGTACACCCGCAACTGTGTGCGTAAGTAAAGGCTAATTCATAATTCGAACTTTTTCGCCCGATCGCACTAAACTTAAGGATCGCCTACCTACTCAAACGCTAATTAACTTTGAGGGGCTCTCAAACGTCGTCCTGTCACATTAAATGTCAAAGATATGACAAAGACAGCAAGCTGTTTGAGAGCCGCTCAAAGTTAAGTAGCGTTTGAGTACTATTCGGCCATATAGTCTTTTCCTAACTATAACACGATCAAATCAAAACGGTGTCCTAAACTAAGCCGTCATGTAGCTGTCATTTGCCTAGTTATCTTGGTCGAGTTGTAAATAAGAAAAGACTTAGGTAGGCGATTTTTAAGTTTAGTGCCTTTGCAGTGCACCTTTGGTGTTCAAGTACTGTAGTACGAGGCATGTAATTTGAAATCGGGTGGGGATTGAGCGGAACGCGTATTTTGGGTATGCGTAGCGGTGAGGGCCGCGGGCGGCCGGCGGGATAGGGGCGCGCACTATTGGTCGCTCACATGAGCACATGCGCGAACTGATCCCCACTACGTCGAAAAAATTTCAAGTACGTGCCTCGCACCATACCTAAACAATATTACGTACGACCACAGACCATACAACAAGTACTTACGACGCATTGCTTTGAATATCAAAATAAGTTGACAGGTGACAAACACGACACGAGCATACAATTCGGCATACGAACTCGCGGGGTTGGGTGAGTTAATTCTGGGGCGGAGCGGAGAGTGTCCTTTCTGTACGTAGTAGGTACCTACTTATATCTATTCTGCAGTGGCGAAGGGTGAAATTATGGCGAAGGTAAGCCGCTCTACAAAAATGATGAAAAATTTTATGAAATGCATAGCGGATCATTGGGGTGGGATTTTTAAAAGGTAAGCTGATGGGAATCGGCTTGTATGGACCCTTCGCCACTGCTATTCTGTGATTTTAAATTTTTAATGGTAGTTAATAGCCTGTGCTATTTCCAATGTAAGGCTTTGGGAGTATACTGATCAGGGGCCGTACCGGTTAACGAATCAATTATCGAAAAGTTTGCTGGGTTTCAAATTAAAACAGTTAAATCGAGCCCCAATTGGACCAAAATAGCGAACCCCAATTCATGATGTCACACGAACATCGTTATCTTCCAAATTACGTCAACAGAAAGTACAAGACGAAATTCCTCACTTTGATTTTTCTGTTTTAAGTTGAAACCCAGCAGACTTTTCGATAATCGATTCGTTAGCCGGTACGGCCCCAGATATCGATAGAGAAAGAGGTGGCGTTGGATTAGTCATGGTGTTACGCGGAGACCTGACAATCACATCTCGAGACAGGGTCTAAAATGGCAGGCGCATGGCAAGATAAGACCCGGCCGCCCTCGTACCTACTACAATATGAGGCAAATATCTTGACACTTAAGTATTTGACGGAGTGGGAATAAGTTCGCGCATGTGCACTTGTGATTGTAAGCAACCAATAGCGCGCACCCCTCCCCTTCCGCCCGCGTACCTCACCGCTACGCATACCCAAAATATGCGTTCTGTACAATCCCCACCCAATTTCAAGATGTTTGCCTCGTATCGTACCACACACACCCCGGGCACTCCATACAAGCGCCGCGTTCAACTACCTATGCACACGATTCGGCACACAAACTCGCGGGGTGGGGTGATATAATTGATTGTGGGGCGGGGCGAAGAGTTTCCTTTCTGTACGGTAGTACTTATATCTATTCTGTGCTCGTACTGTTCCTGGAGGCGATCAGTTGAGAAAGCAGCTGCATCAATTGGTCACGGCTGGACAGATCTTAAGGTGGCTGCGCTAGACCGGAAGAAATGGAGGTCCCTTCTGAGAGCCCATGTCCCTGATAAGGGGTAAGAGGACATGATCAATAGACCTGCGCAGACGACGGACTTTATTTCAAATCCCGAAAAACAAATCAGCTGTTTCATACAAAAAATAATCATAAAAATATAAAAAAAATCTTCGCGATTTTAGAGCTGGTCCCGTAGTATAAGTTTTTTCAGTTTGATGATCCGAAGAAACGGTTAGCCATTTTTGGTTCATTCATTAACAGGGTCTTACTTCTGTTTTGCAGTGCTATATCCAAGTGAAAGGCAAGTGGCGAGGGTCGAAGCTGCTGCGACACGCGTGCCAGTTTGTAGTGCTGATGGGCGCGTGGTACACGGGCCTGTCGCGAGTCGTCGAACACAAGCACCACTGGAGCGACGTGGCGGCGGGTTTTCTCATAGGAGCCTCGTATGCCGTGCTGGTGGTGAGTTGATTGGCATCAGCCATTATAATTAGCACCACTGGAGCGACATGGTGGAAGCTGCTGGGACTCGCGTGCTAGTTCGCAGTGCTGATGGGCGCGTGGTACACGGGCCTGTCGCTAGTTGTCGAATACAAGCACCACTGGAGTGACGTGGCGGCGGGGTTCCTCATAAGAGCCTCGTATGCCGTGCTGGTGGTGAGTTGATTGCCATCAGCCATTTTAATTAGCACCACTGGAGCGACGAAACGACGTGAAGCTGCTGTGACACGCGTGCCAATTCGCAGTGCTGATGAGCGAGTGGTACATGGGCCTGTCGCGAGTCGTCGAACACAAGCACCACTGGAGCAACGTGGCGGCGGGGTTCTTCATAGGAGCCTCGTATGCCGTGCTGGTGGTGAGTTGATTGCCATTAGCCATTTTAATTAGCACCACTGGAGAGACGAGACGACGTGACGCTGCTGTAACACGCGTGAAAGTTCGCAGAGCTGATGGGCGCTTGTTGTCGAACACAAGCACCACTGGAGCGACGTGGCGGCGGGGTTCCTCATAGTAGTCCTACTCGTACGAATAAAAAAACCGCAAATCGATGTACAGCAAAGCCGTTTGCTTGAAACACGTTACTTGAGGTCAAAACAAAATTTTGGACCCGCAGTTCTTGAAAATTCTTCCCTTAGGAGATATGGTGTCATCTTTTTTTGTATGGGAAAAAATTTTTTTTATTCTAAAACCTATCGTGTATGGTATCGAATGAAAGGGCTTGCTAGGCTGGTTCTAAAAATAAATCACAACATAACATTTTAGCTACTTGCTTTAAATAAAACCAAAAAACATTTTCAAAACATACCAAGTTTGGGCTCCTTCAGATCCGATGTGGTCAAATTAATTTTTGTAGAATACACCTTAAGAGTTATATAATATCCTCATATGAAATCACAAGAAAGCAATTTTGAAAATATTCATATTTAGTATTTTTTTCTAATTTTTGCCCAAACTTACATTTGTATGGGATTTTTGGAAATTGATTTTTGGTTTAATGTAAAACAACTGCCGAAATAGAATTATGTGATATTTTTTAGAAACAGCTCAGAAAGCCCTTTCATTCGATATCACACACGATTGGTTTCAGAACAATCATTTTTTTTATCATATATTATCACTTTGTAAAAGCTTCGTAATCATGAAAAATTGAAAAAAAAATACTAAATGTCAATATTTTCAAAATTGCTTTCTTGAGATTAGATTTGAGAATATTACATATCATTTGAGGTATTTTTATAAAAAAAATATTCAACCATATTGTATCTGTAGGAGCCCAAACATGGTATGTTTTGAAAATGTTTTTTGGTTTAATTTAAATTAGTGGCTGAAATGTAATGATGTGATATATCTTTAGAACCGGCTCAGCAAGCCCTTTCATACGATACCATACACGATAGGTTTTTGAACAAAAATTATTTTTTTCCCATACAAAAAAAGATGACACCATAACTCCTCTCCTAAGGGAAGAATTTTTAAGAACTGCGGGTCCAAAATTTAGTTTTGACCTCAAGTATACGTGTACCAAAGGGCTATGCTGTACATCGATTTGCGGTTTTCCATTAATTTTGAGACACAAATTGTTATAGTTGATTGCCATTAGCCATTTCAATTAGCACCACTGCTGGGGCAAATGTTTTTCTTGTGGATGGATAAGGAGGATGAAGTCATTCTTAAACCCCCATTGCTTGGACAAGGCCTCCCATTGATGCTCTTGACGAGTATCTGGCCGATTCTTCTCGTTACAAATATACTTACCTATTTTGTAGCAAAGAGCTCGCTGGCGCAGTGGTTTAGCGCCTGGCCTAGTGATTGCGGAGGTTAAGCATCTTTCGCAAGGGTCGGTCATGGGATAGGTGACCAAAAAATTATTATCTCGAGCTCCTCCGTGCTTCGGAAGGTACGTTAAGCCGTTGGTTCCGGCTGCATTTGTAGTCGATAACACCGGTGGGTGTGGGGTGGCGGATTGGTGAATCCGCATTGGGCCCGCGTGGTGGGTTATTGGCCCGTCCTCCTTATCCACCCATAAAAAAGGCTTGTGCCCCAGTAGTGCTTACTTAAAAAAATGGCTGATGGACAATACAAGAGCGTGCAGTAAAACAATGTGCATGTGCACGCCTCATTCATAGCAAAACAGTCCTTGTGAGGCCCTGTCCTAATTGGCATCGATCGGTCGTGCGATCATGCGTTGCGATTTCATCGTACGATGAAACTGAACAATAGACAATCGCATGATCGCGCGACCGTCAATTAGGACATTCAATAGATATCAGTAGGTTTGGTCGCACGGTCGCACGACCAGTTTCATCGGACGGACGCACCATCGCACGAACGATGGCCCATTAGGACAGGGCCTGAGACAGAAGAACTATACCGTATCATTTTGTGATACCTATTTTTTGCAAATAAATACTTTGACTTATTTCCAGTTCTTCTTCGTACTGAAGTCGAAGAGAGAAGACCCACCAGACACATGGCGCGACCCCGAAGCGCCTCCGCCGCAGCTGCCGCGCCCGGCGCTCCGGTGACCGACCAGTGAGGCTGGACCTCAGACCTACTAATTATAAACCCTCGATCTCCATGTTTTTACCAATTAGTGAGCTTGAAATTACCTATATGTATAATAATACCTAGAAGCCAAGTCCTTGTATGTAAAGTGAGGCAAAAAAAACTCGGCCAAAATGGCTCAGTTTTCAGATTTTATATATCCTTCATATTTCACGGTTCTTCGTTACTATAATCCAATAAAATAGTAACTAATCCCCTAAGGCAGCCATTACATGGTCTTGCAAGCGTCAGTCAAATTCCATCAGTCATGAATTACGTTTGACTGATGGAAAGAACAAATCACATCATGCAACCATCAGTCACTACATTACACGGTAGGTTAATCGTCAGTCACAGCACGTGACTGTGGTTAAACTGACAGCAAAACCTACACCGTGTAATGGATGCCTAAAGAAAGGGAAATTGAAACTTTTTCGTTCCTATAGGTACGATTGTGTAACGTATGAAGGATAAAAATCTGAAAAGTAAGCCACTTTAGACAATGATAAAAAAGAGATAGATACGTTACCCGCACTCCGATTGCCCGACTTTCAATTAGTCAGGCACAGTCTCGCGACACGGAAACACACGAGGCTCTCGTCAGTCAGATGCGATAAAATTGTGAAATTCCATTAAAAAAAATGTCTACTTGCGTCTTTTTTACACGATGTACAAATTATACAGCAACAGTCAGAGATCGGAAAAACTCTTAATTTCACACGTAAGTACTGTATTTAATAAAAAAATGTATTTTCTATTACTTTATTCGGCCATATTGTACAAAGAGCGATCTGTCTGCTTTGCGTGTGTGAGTGAAGGAGACAGCTGACGCGCTGTCAATTGGCGGCCAATGCGCATGCAGCGGTCAATGTGTGTATCTATAGTAGGTACTTTTACGCTGTTTTAAATAGCAATGATGTTGGCGTATAATGAGCTTAACAGCTCATCTTTACTTATATATCATTGATTATAGAGCAGTTTTATTTGCCTCACTTTTGACAGTGCCAATGTATTCTGTGACAGTACGCTTTGTAGGAAACTCGTTCTAGGTCGTTATTATTCTAAGTAGTCAGAAGCATAATTGTTCTACCAAGTCAGTTTGACGCACCGTGTTAGCCCTTGGCTTAGAGCATACAGAACGGGAGATGGCAAAACACGCGCCCCCTTTCACCAAAGTACATGACCAATTTGGTCGTGTCAGTTTATAAAAACTAGTTGGCCACGAACACTCGCCATTTTGTAATACTACATATCGCCGAACGCAGCTCCGCTAAAATGATGTATTATGCAGTGATTTTAAATCAAGTAATAAAAGTTGTAAATCTAACAATATTATTCTGAGTGCATTTGTTGACTCTGAATTGGGGAAGTGACCAATTAGAAAGAAAAAGTACAACAGAGTTATTTTAGATTATTTTAACAATGCACAATGTGCTGGCAAACAAAGAAAAGAAGTAAGTAGTGTGTGCTATCGTTAATAAAAATAACAGCAAAGCAAACTACTCGTAGATGTTAGCTTTATTACTTTTGTAAAAATAAATTGATAACATTTTAAATATAATCAAAGTATAACAATCAAATATAATAAGAACTACAAAGGAAAATAACAAATTCTCTAATATCTAGATATAAAATTATAAAATGTATAAAATGAAAAATTTATGAAAAAAAAGTATAGCTATAAGTTTAGATGACTGCAATATTTTACTTATCGCAATCATATTGGTCGATTTCTACCAGTCAACATATGACTTAATACGTACGTGTTTCAACTTTACATTTTTATAAAAATAATTGTTTTTCCGACATTACATCAGAACAAAAACAAAATTTAGTTGTAAAGCAATTACAAACAAAAGTTAAATTCAAATGATATAAGTAAGTATGTACAATAATGGAATGGTATGTAAACTAAATGAAAATACAATTTAAAGTTAACTTACTTACTAATTACAGTTTCTATAGCGCAAAAATTTCAAAAGCAAAACAAAATCGTCTTACATATTATAAAGTAGATAACTAAGTTGCAAGTTGTTAAAGTTATTTTCAAAAAATTAGGTAATGATTTTTAATAGATAATTATAAGAATTATTAGGTAACTTATTTTTATCTATCAGCTAAGTAAATTAGTGTTATCCTACTACTTTCTTTAATATAATAAATGTATTTATCTATGTTAAGTTTAATTTCGTAAAAAAATGTATTATTAACTATATAGAGATTTAACTAAAACGTACTGGTGGTCGGGTTGTACGACCGTAGCGTGTAACATGGTTCTCACATGAGTTATTATTATTCATGGGCATGATTCGTTTGTCTTGTACCTCATTAGGTTGACAATTACTATTTAAAATGTCATTTTTCTTAAAATCATCATTATCTTGCTCTATTAACATGTAGGCTGGCTTCAATCTGTCTATTGAAATGCGAGCCTCACGGTTAGGTAATTGAATTAAAAATACTTTAGAATTACGTTCTAATACTTTGAATGGCCCATCATATGGTGGTTTCAACGATTTGTGAACCGCATCATCTCTAACAAAAACATATTGACATGATTTTAAATCTTTACTTACGAAAAATTTCCTTGAATTTCGTGATAACTCGTTAGATGGAGTAAAGTTACGTAAATTTTCTTGAATTTTGTATAATAAACTAGATGGGTCACTTGGATCGTTTTTCTTAGATGTTTCATAGAACTCTCCGGGTAAACGAAGTGTTCGTCCAAAGGTTAATTCTGCGGCGCTTATGCCACTATCACTGCGGCACGCGGCGCGCAATCCTAGCAATGCTGTAGGTAATTCATCAACCCAAGAATTATTATTTAGGCGAGTCATTAACGCTGCTTTTAAAGATCGGTGCCAGCGTTCGATTGCACCGTTACTTTGGGGATGATATGGTGTTGTGCGTATTTTATTTATCCCTAATAATTTCATGAGATTCAAAAATAGATTGCTCTGAAATTGTCGACCTTGATCGGTAGTGAGCTTTACAGGACAACCGTATCGTGCGATCCATTCGTCATAAATTGTTTTTGCGACTATAGTAGGTATGAACCTCTATACAAAAAAAAGTTGGGAGTTACAAGTCGTGATAAAGTTTGGCCACATGATAGAAACTGATCTGTAGGCTGTTCCTAACTAATATTGAGCTGGGCCAAACTATCCTTACATACAGTTCCATACGGCGGCGGGTTGAATAGCGCACTTTTCCCGGCTCCATTCTAAAAACTATAACAATTCAGGTTTAACTAATAGGTCAAATATGGTATCATTTTCGGATAAATCAATAACGTAGAATTTATTTCTGGTATAAAAAAATGCAATTTATTGAGCAGTTTCTGAAAAATTACACAATAACCAACATTTTTAAACTTCATTTTTTTAGTTTAGGTATTGGCACTTGTTTCAGTATTTTCAAAAAAACTACTTTAAAGAAGCGTTTTTCAGGGTAATTTGTTTTATGCTTTTGTTATGTTAACTATATTTTATACAATTTGCGCCTAACCCATGTAGTTGAGGTCCATTGTTTGCGGAGACACGGCTAGTCAAAAATATGCATTTTTTCACGAAATAAAAGGGGTTTCCGTTTCATTCGGAAGCATTTCTCACTTTTTTTGTTTATATTTCTGTAAAGTTAATTAAATTTTCTACAATTTGAGCCTAATATGAGTAGTCTAGGTTTACTAGTTGCAAAGACACAGCTAGTCAAAGATCAGATTTTTTCAATTAATTTCAATAAAAAGCACATTTTTAACCAGCTACGTCTCTGTAACCAATAAACCTAGACTACTCAAATTAAGCTCAAATTGTAGAAAATTTAATGAACTTTACAGAAATATAAACAAAAAACCTATAAAGTGTTTCTGAACGAAACGGAAATCTTTTTTATTTCGTGAAAAAATGCATATTTTTGACTAGCTGTATGACCGCAAACAATAGACTTAAACTACTTGGGTTAAGCTCAAATTGTATAAAATATAGTTAGCATAACAAAAGCATATAACAAATTAACCTGAAAAACGCTTCTTTAAAGTAGTTTTTTTGAAAATACTGGAACAAGTGCCAATACCTAAACTAAAAAAAATTAAGTTTAAAAATGTTGGTTATTGTGTAATTTTTCAGAAACTGCTTAATAAATTGATTTTTTTTATATCAGAAAAAAGTTCTACTTTATTGATTTATCCGAAAATGATACCACATTTGACCTATTAGCTAAACCTGAATTGTTATAGTTTTTAGAATGAAGCCGGGAAAAGTGCGCTGTTCAACCCGCCGCCGTATGGAACTGTATGTAAGGATAGTTTGGCCCAGCTCAATATTAGTTAGAAACAGCCTACAGATCAGTTTCTATCATGTGGCGAAACTTTATCACGACTTGTAACTCCCAACTTTTTTTAGTATAGAGGTTCATACCTACTACTACTTCAGCTGTAATTTCTTTTAAGGGGAAAGCTTCAGGCCAATGTGTACACCTATCAATGATAGTTAAACAAAATCTATATCCTTCTGGGGATATTTTTAATGGTCCAACTATATCAACATGGATTTGATCAAAACGATTGACAGTTGGGAAGCTACCTAGTTGCGAAATTGTATGACGGCTTATCTTCGCCTTTTGGCACTTTATTATTATTATTATTATTATTTATTTATTTTCAGGAAACGATGTCCCATAGATATATACCTTAAAACTAAACATATATAATTTATAAAACAATGTTGTTAGTAAATAACTTAAAAATTATGTTAGTAAAAATTAGTTTGACACTTTCTGCGTCGGATCGGTGGCACAAGGCAGCGTCCCTCTGAAGCGCCTGTACACCACGCCCTGCGGCCAGAAGTCCTCCTTCATGAAGAGGTCCAGCCTCGCTGTCGGGATGCGCACCACAAACGCCTTAAAATTGGTATTATGGCGCGACTCCAAAGGCTGAATTCTCAAACAAAAGTTAGCTTTCTTCTTGATGTACTCTATCACGTCCTGCACGGTGGTGGTGTGGTGCAGGCGGGACAGGTACACGGCCGTGGTCGGTATGGCAGCTCGCAGCAGGAAGTTGGGCCCTGTCGGTGCGGTGCCATGTTGGTTCTGGCTCACTCGCTGACGACGTCGCTTTTTGTTTCGAACCTCGATGAAACCGTCTTCATCTTGGCCCGGTGCGACGACATTCTGTGAAGTGGCTTTTCTATCGACGAGAGTTGGCTGCTGCGTCCGCGAACTTGAGTTAGTGGCGGCAACAGCAGCAAAGTCACGTTGACGGCAGGCGGGCGCTCGTGTCTCAGGCGCGCGCGGCGTCGGCGCCGGGGTAGAGGGCGGCAGCGGCGGCGGGGCGCGGGCGGGAGACGCACAGCTCGCGGAATCGGCGCTCGCGGCCGGCGGTAGCGGCGGCGGCGCTCGAGCTCGGTCGGGCCGTGGCGGGGACGGAGTCGAAACTGCTGACTTGCAACTCGACGACGATGTATCGAGGCAGGCCCCACGTCGCATGTTGACATTTGTGCCTGCACTAACTGACCTACTTACGGCGAGTGATTCACGTAAATCGTCAACCTCTTTACGCAATTCACTCACCGTATTTTCGGATGCTTGGAACTTTAGCATCATTTCAGCCAAACTCGCCTTAAGGGTTACGATGTCCTTCAGGAGGCAGGTCACATCGACGTGATCGAAGGTGACGGGAGGCAGCTTGTTGAGGTCTCTCGCCACGAACGTGGGTACGTCATCGGGGTCGGTTTCTTTAAACAGGGTGATGATCTCCTGCAGGCTCTTCTGTGTCCCGTCACGTCTCCGGGACACCATCTGGTCGCTCTTGCCGAGAGACTCGTACAGCAGTTTCTTTGCCGCGGCCACGTCGTCCTCGCTGAAGTTGGACTTGCATATTTGCAGCGCGCTCACCTCATCCATGACGTCCAGTTTTTGTTGCAGGAACGCCAGGAGTTCGTTTGCCACAAGTTTGTCACTCATGGTTCTAGCGAACAGCGGCACTCGGCCGCGTTACGCAATATGCAAAAACAATATTTTAGCACGCGTCTGCACCGATCCGCATCGCACACACGACATGTCTTAGCCCATACGCTTAAATCTTTATTCATCCCAGGCCAGAAAAATTTTTGGGATATTAATTTACGCGTTGTTCGTATGCCTGGATGACTTAAATTGTGAATTGTATCAAAAGCTATTTTTCTAAATTCTTCTGTTAGATAAGGTCTGATAATATTTTCTGTAACATGACAATATATTGATTTATCACAAGTGGGCAAAGAAATTTGTTTGAAACATGTTTGGTTGCCATCGTTAATTTGTTGTAATAGATATTCATCTTTAGCTTGCGCGTCTGCAAGTTGACTGTAGTCAAGTACGGTTGGACAAAAAATAGTTTCGACGCGTGATAACGCATCGGCTACTGTATTAGCGGGACCGTTAATATATCGTATGTCGGTCGTAAACTCACTGATAAAAAGAAGTTGTCTCGCTCGTCTTGGAGTTTCTTTATTATCTTTACAGGACTTAGTGAAAGCATGGCATAAGGGCTTGTGGTCTGTATAAATTGTCAAATGGCGACCTTCGAATAATTTTCGAAAATGAATTATCGCTGAATGTATAGCGAGTAATTCGCGATCATAAGTACTATATTTTTGTTGACTCGAAGACAATTTTTTTGAATAATAACCCAGTGGTTGCCATTGTTCGTTACATTTTTGTTGTAAAACAGCTCCAATGCAGTTATCAGATGCATCTGTCATCAATGCTAGCGTGGAATCGGCGTAAGGATGAGACAGAGTGGCGGCGTTTTGTAATGCCGTTTTACACTGCTCAAATGCATTTTCAGCTTTTTCCGACCACGTAATAACTGTTTTATCGTTTCTTTTTGTATTTGTTAAATATTTATTGAGCTCTGATTGATATGACATTGTATTCGGTAAGTGAGAGCGATAAAAGTTGACCATGCCTAAAAATCGGCGTAACTCTTGAATGGTTTTAGGTTTTGGGTAATTGACAATAGCATTAACCTTATCTTGTAAAGGTTTA